>OY728136.1:1981348575-1991348575 GCA_963277665.1 Viscum album
TATTTTGAGTGATATAAGGTCCTAGAATTGTTTTTCATACATATTTATTATTTATAAAAAATTATCTTATTTTGAAACTTAATTTTCCTTAAAAAATCACAATATTTTTATTAGGTTCTGAAGTTGTTGTTCCTTCCATATAAGTCTCTTAAAAAAGTGAACCATTCTTGGTAGTTTATTCAACGTAGTTAGGTCCATCAACTGGTTTTGAATTTTTAGTTTAGATATTTTTTAGCTTATTTCAAATCCAATGTTATATTTTACTCAAATTTTATTCCCGTTTTTTCAATTTACTTATGGTTGTAAAGATAAAAATCCACTAACGTTATTTTCTATTCTTCAAAAATCATTTTTAAATATCCCATTTGTTTCATCACGATATTCATAAAAATCATTTTTTGTCTCGTAGTTTCTTTAAGATTATTTTCATGTTTTTTAATAGGTTTTGTAAATTATAAATTTCATCCAGAATGAGCATTATCTTTCCTATTAAATATTTTTAGTCGAATATTTCTCAATTAACATTGGATATATATTTTTGATTATTCATATTGTAAAAATATTTCATGCGATTTATTATTTTAACCATGGAATATTATTTGGGTTCAAAATATCTTTGTTTGTTTGATTGAAAGGGTAATCCCAAAAAAATTGTTTTAAATTTTTAGAATCTCATTTTATTGGAATAAATTTATAACTAAAACGTTTATTTTATGTAAAAAATACCAAATGAACTTAAATTTTAAAATAATAATGGTTTTTTGGTTTTTGGAGTGTTAGGTGACATAATTAATCTATCCATAATGGTAATATCAATATGTTAACACAAAAAAAATATATTTTTAAAATTGTAAGTGGTAATATATTGAGAGGATTTAACATTCGGAATTTCTCTTGTTCTATATTGTTCATAAATGTTTTCCATGTTTTCTATAAGAGTCATAATAGGAGTTAAAGTTTTCTCAACCAATGATCCTCCTATGGAAAAATAAATCATATTTCTATTAGTAGAATTTAATACCTCTTAAAAAAATTATTTCAAACTTTTCCCATATTTCAAAAATTAGGAAACTAAAACAAATTATTTTTAATATTTCTTAATATTCATACAAATATTCTCCTTGAGTTTTCTTAATCTTGTATATTAATTTTTCCATTACAATAGATTTATAATTAAAGAAAACCAATTCAAGAAAAATAATATTTAATATACTACATTCTCTAATAAGAGTTCAATATGAGTAGTAAAGCCATTATTTTGAAACTAATTAAAAATAAAAATGAAATTATCATAATTTTGTTATCTCTATTTTTCCTTTTAGTTTTATGTTATCACATAGATAAATAAATCCTTAAAATTATTATTCATGTTCTCTTTTGGAATACCATTTAATTATGAATATTTATGAAAAACACTAATTTAATTTTAAAACTATCATGTGTTTGAGGGTATTGTACATTACTTTGTTGATTTTTTTCATAAGATTAATCCAATTCAAAAAAAATATCAAATAGTGTGGTTTTAGTTTTCAAATGGTTTATTCATGGTATTTTGGTGGTGGATTTACAAATTGAAGTGGTGTAACTTCAAAAAAAACTATTTCTAGAATGATAATATATATTAATTTTGGGGTATAATGGCAAGAAATTAGCTTTGGAACCCCCTAGATATATAAAAAAATAAAATAATTTAGATAAAATTCACATCAATGACACTAATTGAAATAACAAGTTATTGTGGGTTCCTTTTAAAATTTGCATCCTCAAAAAATATATTATCATAGGCTTAGGGTTTCAACCTAATTAATTTTTAGGTTATGTTAAAAAATTGATCACTTTGTTCATTTGTTTTATCAAAATAAATGAAAATGTGTGTATTTTTTATTTTTTTGAAAAATAAATAAAAATTTTAAAATTAAATTAAAGGAAATTAAAGAGTGAATTTTTTTGAAAGAAAGGGATATTATACTGATAAAATTGGTGTCAAAATAAAATTTAAAATACCAACTATGGAAAATTAATTAACCTTGGAAACCACTTTTTTCCTTGAATATAATTATAATATAATTAAACTTTTAGTGCTTACCCAAGGACATTTTGGTGAACACCTAATTCTTTTTAAACATTATAAAAATTCCCAATTATTATTTTTCATCCTCCTATAGTAGTTATTCAATAATTCAAAGGCCTAAAATTTGAAATATCTAGTTAAAATAATTATCCTCAAATAAGTGATATCATCTATGATATTTAAATATAAAAAACATAACATTATATATTTCGAAATCTATTCAAAAAAATTGATGCAAGTGCATTAAAGAAGAAAAGCATTCAACTTCATCTAAGAAATAGAGTTTTCTAATATATTCACAAATTTATAATGAAATAACATGAATCAGAAGGAAATTATC
The DNA here is from genome assembly GCA_963277665.1 of Viscum album. Classification (NCBI taxonomy): domain Eukaryota; kingdom Viridiplantae; phylum Streptophyta; class Magnoliopsida; order Santalales; family Viscaceae; genus Viscum; species Viscum album. The sequence goes on from OY728136.1 coordinate 1,981,350,987, forward strand.
CCGGTGTGTCTACTACAATAGCTACATATTGAGTTTAGACAAGAGCATATAATTTATTTCTCATCTCTTTCTTTTATATCTCTATTGACTATATAAATTCTATGAAAAATAAAAGTAGTATTAGTATGATGAATCATTTGGTTTAGTTTTTTCCCTTATATATTAATTAATTGGATCGAGAATATTTGAAATAATTTTCAGCCTTCAGTTCACATATATAGATCTTTTAGGTATATGATTTAATTTTTCATGTGCAAAACCAGGTGGAAGTAGAAAAAATATGTTCTTTACATGCTTGATATAGAAGTAGTAAATATCCATGTGCATTGTGTTTTAATATCCTTTGAAAAATCCCATAACATTCAAATCATTGTCTTCTCCTTAAAATAAGGACACATGGATCCAAAAAAAAGTCTTGCAAAAGAAAACACATGGTTCATGAAAACCAAAAAATAGAATTCAAATCAAAATACTTCGAGAAATTTTTATATGTAGTCCATTTCTTAAAACATTTATAGAATTAAAAAATGAATTCATATAGGATTTGAGATTTAATTTTCATATGAGATAAGTTTAGATTGTACATAAGCATTTATTTCATAATATTTTCATTTTAAATAGATTCTAAAGCCAAACGACATTAAATTCATATTATCTTGGATATGAAAGTCAAATATAATCATTGGAAAAGTATTATGGTTTTCATAATTCATATTAAATATCTATAGAATATATACGATATTAATAATTTATAAAAATTCAACATCATGCTTTTTGGAAGGGTCATAATATTGCAAAAAATCATAAAAAATCAAATGACTTTTGAAATCTGGGAAAAATTTATAAGAAAATCCAAAAGTCTTACATAATCCATCAAAATCTATACAAAAGCAGTGAAAAAGTCATACACACAATACATAACAAAAGTTTCATCATTTCAAATTCTAAATTATTTTTTCGAGATGTTTCACACTTTTTAAAATAAATCATGACTTGGTCAAATAATTCTACAAAATGCGTAAGAATGCATAAATTCCATCAACTAATCTATTTTCTCAATAATTCTAGAAATTTCATTATAGCATGACTTATTTATAATTATATATTTTAAATGTTACATTAAACTTGTTAAAAAATCTAAGAAAATGTGTTATAAATTTCATGTGTGGTGGTGGAATCCAAGAAGATAATATGGTTATTATACCATTAAATGTGTGTTTTAAACTAGTCAAGGTTATTGGAATGGTAATCACAAACATGAGGTGATTTAATAATTAAATTCAATCCCAGTTCATAAAGAAATTTATCACTAAATGATTTTAAAACCTATGTTTCTTAAAGTAATGATTCATCAAGAGGCTCTATATGGGTAATCATATCCATATAGATTCATCTACCTATTTTTTCAAACAAAAAACTATGTCAATATTATGCGTCACTCATGGTGAATTCCCTTTCTGAATTCATCACATAAATTTTATATTGATTACTTAATATATTATTTTATTTCCATCCTTGATGAATATAATTGTTAACATTGATCCATAAATATACACTTGGGATAAACATAAATATATTGATAAATTTTATTTTATCCTAATATAAATCATTTGAAATCATCATTTTTATCAGAATGGTGAAATTTTAATTTAATAAACAATTAGATTTGTAATTATAAAATGTATTCTTTATTATATATTTAATTTTAGTAACATTATTAATAGGATTAATTGGTTGATTTATTTTTATAAGTCTTACATCAAACTGTCTAGATACTAGTTCATTTAATGATTTAAAATTAGTAGATTTCCCACTGATGAATAACCTAATAATTTTTTAATATTCATTTGTTTAGTGTCTGATTTATGTCATGGTAGTTCTAGAGATGATGGTTATATTTTCTCTTCATATTTCTATGATTGGAAATTCCAATATATATTTTCTACCTAAAATCACAATTTTTAAATATTATAAAGGGGAATTCAATTAAAAATGGTTTTGTTGGTAACTAAATACAATAAAAATATAATTATTTAAGAATTGGTACTTAAGATCTCTTTAAACCAAAGAATATTACACTGGTATAATTTTTAATCAACCTTTAGGCAGATAGTTGAATATCAATATTTATGGTTCCTTTATGGGGAACCAAGGTATAGAAGGATGTGGTGTAGTGTTTATAAACCATGTAAGAGTGAAAATTGGGATCTTATTCATACCATTTTGCATTTATTTTTCATTATAGGTTTAAATAGATATTTTTATTAATTTGGTTCATGTTATGGACTAGTGGGGATGTCGTAACTTTTAGATAGAGGGAAACTTGACCACTATCTTTTAGACCATTTGGAACTCTTGGGTTGATATTTCCTTAAACATCACCTTTAAATAGAAACATTCATGAATTTCCTTTATTATAATAATTATTTGGTCAATCATGTCATTTATGATGAAAATATCTTATATGATATTTTGGATAATAAGGGAGTTTCTTATAATTCTTTTAAAAATTTTGATAAGATTCCACACGATTTTGTTAATATATCAATCCAATATTATTATAAAATTATCGTAACATAACTCTTGTAAAATTTTCTTTTAAAAATTTGCCTCTTATAGATTTATACTCCTTGACTAACTGTTTGTGATTGTTATAACTATTTATACTACTATTATTTTATTTATCATTTTTTATTGTTGTTGTTATTACTATAATTTTAATGTTTATTATTGTTCTTGTTATCTAATTTAATCAACAATTAATTTTTTGATTTACTTCATGTGTTGACTAATGTTGTTGAGGTAATATTTTTAGACATGTTTCCAAGTCTAATTAATTTTGTAACAGTACTATGAAAGTTCTAGAAAATAGGATTGTGAGTGTTATTATAATGTATCTCACTCCAAAATAGTTTGGCATCATTCATATAATAAGTTTGGATGGTTTTTTGATCACTTTCTATAAGTTTATAAATATTATCTATAAGATGGTTCAAGGTTTTAATGTTAAAATCAGGCTTGATGTTTCTAAAACCATTGATATAATCCAATATAGTTTTATTCAAATTATTTGGGTCTCTGGATTTAATGATATCTTTATTGAAGATGTTTGTACTTTTAAAAATTTGTGAATGATATCTGAGTTCATTAGTGAAAATTTTAATTTTGTAATTAAATTATCTTGATGAGTTGGATAGGTTAACCCTCTTTATAATATTATTTCTTATATTTTTATGATTATCTCAGAATATGCATGATGAAAATACTATATAGTGGATTTTTTAAGAGTAGTCAAGATGGTAGAGGGATTCTAGAACCCTTGTATCTATTTTATTCTAATGGAATCATTTAATTTTATTAAATAAATTAGATAAAAATTAAAAAATGAACAATATAATTCAACACTATGAATTGGTATCTCATCAAAAGATCAATTAGAATTATTATTTATTATAATTTTGGTAAAAGGTTTACAAAAATTAAAAAAAAGGATTTATTCCTCTAATTATTAATTAGTGAAGGTTTGCATTCCTTTAACTATATTGGAGTACCATTCTTTTATGTATAACCTAAAATCCCAAATTTTGATGGAATTATCAACCAAATGTATTTCTCTAAGGTTAAATCCTTGACCATGGTTAGTGGATTTTCCTTATCAATTCAGTGATCACATCTAATTTGGGATGCTCATTTTGGATCTACAAGTGTCTTTTTGTCATATTCAAAAAATAGATAAATTTCTATATTGATAATTTTTCTGGACTATGAGACTTTTTGAAAATAAAACCACCACTACACCATGTAATTACATTTAACAATTTCCATGTTTCAGTGCCTTTATTATAAAAAACAGATGAATCTCAAAAATATCCTAAAATTTCATTTTATAGGGTATTTGAAATTATAAATTTGAATCTATCCTATTTGTAAGGGATTATTTCATTACATGATTAAAATGGATCATTTTCATTACCTTGATTCATCAGTATTTCTTTCTCATAGGAATAATTTCTAAATAATTTTTTGTATTCAAAATAGTAGACATCCAAGGACTCTAATATCATGTTTTGTGAATATAACTACATTGAGGTAACTTATATATTTTTAGTTGAGAATGAAATGGTTCTAGATAATACAAAAATATTCGTTGTTGATATTATAAGGCCCCAGCCTTAAACCTTACTTAATCTTGAGTTATTACAAGATTACACATTGAGGATCTTTTCGGGTTTAGAGTTTTAGAGAATTAGATCATAAAACTTACATTACATTCCACATATAAACAAAGTGGTTACATAAAGATAGTATTCTTCATTCCCATCAATGGAAACACATTTAAAATAAAACATGGATTATTTCTTGACACATCCTTGACTCTATCATCTTATCATGTACCTTTCCCTTGACCTGTGAAAAACATTTCAAAAACTTGGGATGAGCATAAAAACTCAGTATGGGTTATAAAAAAAACATGTAAAGGAAACATGAGTTCATATATACATAAGAATGAAATCATACTTTACCCATAAAACATAGGTACTTTAACATACCTCATAAAATCATGAATAAATCATAGAAATCATAAGACATAAAGGTAACTTGAGGCATTCATAACATTCTTACGTAGGGAGTAACCCTCTTGGTTGCGTTTGGAATACCCATCACAGTATATTCCCTAAAATCTCTTCGGAGAAACCTTAACGTTTCACTCCTTCGCGTTACCCAATGCATTGGAGATCTATAACGGGCTCACCCGCCCTTAGTTTATCACAGAACCACCCATCTTCATAATAATGCCCAAGAACCATAACATAATCATATCACATAAAACATGCATAAAGGAAACATAAAATTTCCACATTTCAATCACGAGATATCAATACAACACATTGATATAAAAACATTATGAAAACCATTATCAATACTAAAATAAAAGAAAATTAAAACATGGTATTTATTTTTCTTTTAAAAAGAAGGTATGGCTTGTAGAGGAAGCCGAAACTCAAATAACGGTCACGACGGCGGAGAAGTCATTATCGCCGCATACGTACGACAAAAACATTCCCTTTTGTCGTTTAGTAAACGCTTCGTATAAAAAATATTCCTTTTGAATAAACGTAAAAGTAAAAGTGGTTTATACACCGTATAAAAGAAAGTTGTGTATAAAATAAAATATGCCTCAACGAAAGGAGATTGAGACGAAGTCCCATACCTCATATCTGACTTTACCCGACCGTTCTTTAATCTCCTGAATAATAAACTTGAGTTAATCTCTACTTTATTATGAATCTTTTTCAAGTTCATTATTCCTTTTATACGATGTTATGAACATCATGTAATCAGTTAAGTTAATAATGTTCATTTTGTCGGTATTTGGTTCTTAAGTCAAAAATAGACTTCTTACACTTACATGTTGTTAATTTGGTCAAAGGTTCATTATATCCAGAATGGTATTCATGATTTATATATCATATATGTCATGTATATCCATTACATACTTGCATTTATAATATTACATAATCATTTAGAGGTAAGAAATGAAATGCACCGTTCATGGAGACGGTAAGCCGTACGTACGCATGAACGCTACTTTCATTTCTATTTCGTATTTTATAGAATGGAATCATAATGATATAAAGGTATATTATAATTCCAGTATAATATCATATATAATATCATAGTTCCATCCTTTATATGTCCCACATATGGTATTTAACGAATCAAATCACTTTGAGGGGGTGGTAGTCCGCACTTCCTAAAATGAAGATATCGTGTTTACCCATAATGGAAACCATAAAGGTATGCCCAAAACGAAAAAACAGAAGCTTAAGGAAAACATAAACATATTATATATCATATATAAAAATAGTGACATCATAATGTCCACCTTTGAAGGTGTTAAATGAGTATTGAACAATCATCGTTTCGGGAGGCAGAATTTCGCCATCCACGGAAACCGTATGTTCTTTAACCATTTGATGCAGTTGTGTGAGAGTGTAGCTCAAATAAATCTTATAAAAACATCCTAGTATATTTAAGATACTTTTTTTGTTACAAAAGAATTAAATAAAAAGAGTTTAGGGGGTTGGAGAAGCAAAATAAAACAAATGAACATGAGAGAATGAATTACCTTAAAAAGTGTAACTCCTTTTGATTTGAGCCTAAAGGCTTCCTTTGAAAGGATTATGACCAAAGGGAATCCTATAGGATTAGGATAGGGATGTGGAGAGAGTAAATGGGCAGGGTTTTGCCGATCCAAAGGCTTGAGTAGTGTGTGAAATGAGGTAGAGGTGGGGGCCTTTTATAAGAGGAGAGGAGGGGCACTTTTGGAAAGTAAAGAAATATTACTTTATTTGAAAATGTGTTTCGGTTTCAAAAGGTCCCACATTGATATAATTCGTGGATAAGGTGATAAGGCTTAGAAATACACTCATCCAATTGGTTTTGGCCATGTGTAGTTCATAGATTTTACATTATGTTTCCATTTTATTTAAATCGTCAAATAATGATGTCATCGCTGCATCATTATTATGTCATAAATAATTTAATTTATTTAATGTCTAAAAATCATAAAAAAAATACTATGATGTAGGAAATCTTTTTATATTTCCAATGATTATTTATAATCAAATATCTGATCTTTATAACCCCATGTAAAAATTGTTTTCGTAAAACATATTATGTTTGTGTCATTTTTACTTTTACATTAAATAAAAAGTTATTTATGTCATTTCCCAACCAAAATGTCTCCATGGGGTCCCCAAGTTGACCCATGGCTTTTCTTGGTCGGCCATGACACAACCAATAAGGTTGGGACATGTGTGTAGGTCATTTCATATTATTAAAGCATTATTTATACCTTAAATTACACTAATTACCACTAATCGCGATTAAAAACTTAATAAGTTACTATTCACCAAAAAATTATTTTAATCTCATTGAACCACATTTTACTTCTTAATGACAACCATGTATTTCGGATTTTCAAAATTCAATACACATTAGTGGTAAACTTTCATTTAACTGAAAAATCAGTTTGCTTGATTACCACTTAGTGGTTTCACTATTCATCAAAAATTGAAGTTTTTCAGAAAATTACCAAAAATTCACCCTAAGCTATATTTGATATTCTGAATTCAAAAATGAAGTCTATTTTAAAAAATTAAAATCATATAAGTCACATTAATTAATTTAATAATTAATTCCCGCTGCCAGAGCAAAAAGCGTGTTTTTACAAAACAATAAGTATCAAAAGATTGACACCAGTTTAAGTCTAATTTCAAAGTGAAATTGATTCCAATGACCACCATTGGATAAAATGGTAAAAATATATTCTAATTTCACTTCAAAACCAATTCAAAACATAATCTAATCATATAAATAAATTAGGTTAAAAAGCAGTTTTGATGTAAAATGCAGTATTTTTCACTATTCATTAAAAATGAACATTGTCAGAAAAATACCAAAAATTCACACAAGGTAAATTTTGATGTCCCAATAATAAAGGATAAGTTTATTTTGACAAACATAGTTTATAAAATTGTCAAAATATTGATTCAAAAATGGTTTTCCATCAAAAGGCAGTAAAATAATCTTTTAAGAATATTAGTGTATTTCATGCATAAGATTGTATTTATTTTCATTTTAAGCCTCTATAACACTATCTTAATCATTAATAGACATAGATAAAAATATCTATTATTCATTACTTACTTGGGATGTTACATCCTTCCCCCCTTTAGAAAATTGCGTCCCCGCAATTTATTTACTTATCGAATAAATGGGGGTACTTATCCCTCATTGCATTTTCAGATTCTCATGTTGCCTCTTCAATCATGTGGTTTTTTCACAAAACCTTTACCTGCTTAATCACCTTATTTCGTAACACTTGCTCCCTATGGTCAAGAATCTGGACCGGTTGTTCCTCATATGATAGGTTCTCTTCCAGCTGAACTACCTCTGGACTCAAAACATGAGATGGATCTGGCATATACTTTCTCAACATTGAAATGTGAAAAACATTGTGTACCTGAGATAAACTCGGAGGTAAAGCCACTCGGTATGCAACTGATCCAACTCTCTCTATAATTTCGTATGGTCCAATGAACCTTGGACTCAACTTTCCTTTCTTACCAAATCTCATCACACTTTTCCAAGGAGAAACCTTGAGAAAAACATGATCACCTACCTCGAAAGATAGATCCTTCCTCCGGTTATCCGCATAACTCTTTTGCCTGCTCTGAGCTGTTCTCATGTGTTTCTGAATCAGCTGAACTTTTTCTGTCATCTCTTCTACCAATTCTGGTCCCATCAACTTCCTTTCACCCACTTCATCCCAGAAAGCTGTAGTTCGACACTGCTTCCCATATAATGCCTGAAATGGTGCCATCTGTATACTGGAATGAAAACTGTTATTATATGAAAACTCAACCAAAGAAAGATGTTGGTCCCAACTTCCCTGATAATCCATAGAACAAGCTCGTAGCATATCCTCCAATGTCTAAATTGTTCGTTCTGACTGCCCATCTGATTGAGGATGAAAAGTTGTACTAAAATTTAATTCAGTACCCAACGACTTCTGAAGGCCTTTCCAAAAGTTAGAAGTAAACCTGGGATCACGATCCGATACAATGGAGAGAGGAACTCCATGTAACCTGACTATCTCTTTAAGATACAAACGGGAAAGTTGATCAAGAGAGATAGTATCTCGTATAGCAAGGAAATGAGAAGATTTGGTCAAGCGATCAACAATAACCCAGATTGCATTATTACCTCGAGATGTCTTCGGTAATCCAACAACAAAGTCCATGGATATATTCTCTCATTTCCACTCTGGCACTGGTAAAGGTTGAAGCATCCCTTTCGGTAACTGCCGCTCTGCTTTAACCTGCTGACAAGTCAAACACTTCACAGTAAAATCAGCAATGTCTCTTTTCATTCCATCCCACCAGTAATACTCCCGCAGATCTCTATACATCTTAGTACTTCCCGGATGAACTGAAAACGGAGAACTATGAGCTTCACATAACAGCTCTCTCTTCAACTGTGAATCACAAGGCACACACAATCTCTTCCCAAATCTCAAAACACAATCACTATCAATGTTGAATTCAGGCAAATTACCTTTCTGAACCAGCTCTACCTTTTCCTGCAACTCACTATCTTGCTTCTGTGCTTGCTTGATTCTATCTGATAGAGATGATCTCACTGATACCTGAAACAAAACAGAAGGACTTCCTGCACCAACAACTTCTATGCCAAATTTCATCAAATCCTTGACCAAAGGATCACGTTCCAAACGCAACATTGTTAATGAAGCATTACTTTTTCGACTCAAAGCATCAGCCACTTTATTTTCTTTTCCCGGATGGTAATGAATTGTACAATCATAATCCTTGATTAATTCCAGCCATCTCCTTTGTCTCATGTTTAACTCTTTCTGAGTGAATATATACTTTAAACTTTTGTGATCGGTATATATTTCACACTTTACTCCATACAAATGATGCCTCCAAATTTTTAAAGCAAAAACAACAGCAGCTAATTCCAAATCATGTGTAGGGTAATTTACCTCATGAGTTTTCAACTGTCGTGAAGCATAAGCAATTACCTGATCATTCTGCATTAGGACGCGACCAAGTCCTTTCAATGAAGCATCACTGTATATAACAAACTCACCATTCCTGGAAGGTAGTGCCAAAACTGGAGCATTCACCAATCTTCTTTTCAATTCCTGAAAACAATCATCACATTCTTTTGTCCAGATAAACTTAACACCCTTCCGAGTTAGCTTAGTCATTGGACTAGATAACCGTGAAAAATTTCTAACAAACCTTCGGTAATAGCCCGCCAAACCAAGGAAGCTACGAATCTCGGTTACATTTGTGTGTCTTGGCCATTCTTCTACAACTTTTGTTTTTGCAGGATCAACAGTTATTCCATCTTTAGAAACAATGTGACCAAGGAAAGAAATTTGTTGCAACCAAAACTCACACTTGCTGAATTTCCCATACAGTTTCTTTTCTTTTAAGGTTTGCAAGATAACCCTTAAATGTTTTTCATGATCCTCTTTACTTTTAGAAAACACCAAAATATCATCAATGAAAACCACCACAAACTTATCCAAGAACTCATGGAAAAGTCTATTCATTAAGTCCATGAATACAGCAGGTGCATTGGTTAGCCCAAAAGGAATTACTACAAATTCATAATGGCCATATCTCGTACGGAACGCGGTCTTCGGAATATCTTCCTCCTTTACCTTCATCTGATGGTACCCCGATCTCAAGTCAATCTTTGAAGAAAACTGAGCTCCCTGGAGCTGATCAAACAAATCATCGATATGAGGCAAAGGATATTTGTTCTTAACAGTGATATTATTCAAGGCTCTATAATCAATGCAAAGTCTCATAGAACCATCTTTCTTTTTAACAAATAAAACAGGAGCACCCCATGGTGATGTGATAGGTCTAATGAAACCTTTCTCTAATAAATCTTGAAATTGCTCCTTCAACTCTAAAAGTTCAATTTGTGCCATTCGATAAGGGGGTTTTGAAATTGGCTTAGCATCAGGAACTAAGTCAATAGTAAACTCAACTTCCCGATCTGGTATTATTCCAGGCAACTCATCAGGAAAAACATCAGGATACTCATTTACCACTGGTACATCATTAATCTGAACAGTTCCTTTATTTTCAACGACGTGTGCAAGGTAACATTCATTTCCATCTTTTACAAGTTTCTCGGCCTCTTGATATGTTATCAAAAGTAAAGGTTCATTCTTGTAAACAAACTGAAAGTCTTTCTGAAAAGAAACTTCTTTAGCTCTACAGTCAATCTTAGCATGGTAAATAGAGAGCCAATCCATACCCAGGATAACATCAAACTCTACTAGAGGTAGAACAATAATGTTTGCAAGTAGGTTCTTTCCACAGATAAGGATAGGAAGATTCTTATAAATTCTTTTTGCCTCGACACTTCCCCCAGGTGTTTTTACCAAAAGTTCAGGAGTCATTTCTTGAGATGGTATTCCCATTTTACTAGAAAAGGTTTCAGAGATGAAAGAATGTGTAGACCCCGAATCAAACAACACGCTGGCATAATCTGAAAAAACAAACAAAGTACCTGATACAACTTCATTTGATGGCCCGACATCTGCTGAAGTAGTTGCAAAGGATTTCACCACCCCTTTCTGCTTGTAGTCTAACTGCTTCCCATCACTCAAGCTCTTTGTCAGACACTCATTTGCATAGTGACCCATCTCATTGCACTTAAAACATTTCATTAACTGTAAATCAAATTTGTTCTTACCTTCACCTTGATCTTTTTCAGTGCAATCACGAGCCTTATGTCCCATCTTACCACATCGGTAGCACTTCCCATAATTCAGAAGACATTCCCTAGCATGCCTTTTGCCACATTTATCACAAACTGGAAACTTAGTTCTCTTGCCATCAGACTTTTTTGAAGAATTCTTACCTTTCTCCTGCCACCTCGGTCTCTTCTTCTGCTGGTTGTTATAGAAAACATGGTCATCAGAAAACTCCATTTCCACCTTCTCATCACATCGAACAAGCTTTTCATAACTTTTAAACTCACGAGAAGATAATTCCCTTCGATACTTTGGTTTTAATCCTGAGTAGAAACGATTGATTTTACTATCAAGGTCCCGGATAAAATTTGGAGCATACCTTGCCAATCGAGTGAACCTTTCTTCATAGGCAGCCACTGAGTCTTTCTCTTACCTCAATTCCAAAAATTGCTTTTCCATCCTAAGTCGAACAGAATTAGGAAAATACTTCTCAAGAAACATACCTTTGAATTCATCCCAGTCAAGAGCATCAATCTCATCGGTGTCCCTGATATTTTTAACCATAGACCACCAATGATCTGCTTCACCCTCCAAACGGTAAGTAGCAAGACTAACCTTTTGATTGTCTGAACACCCCATGACATCAAAAATATTCTCCAGTGCTTTAATCCACCCTTCAGCTAGCACAGGGTCAGATGATCCTCTGAATGATGGTGGATGTTGCCTCATGAAATGTTCCACCACTGACATGTTCCTCTGCGGTTGGTCTGGCTGATCTCGTGTATGGATACCACCGCCATTTATCGCTTGAGTCAACTGCGCCATTACTGCAACAAACTGTTCAGTTCCAATTCCGACCATTTCTGGATGCTGATTCGGAAGGTTATTTCCTTCTGTATGCCTTCCTAGCACTGCTTCCCTGTTTCCTCTGCGGAAAACCATTCTGAACAAACATGTCTTAGATGAAGCAACATGGTAATCTTTAAATGCTATATCATTTCGAAAAAAAAAATTTGAATAATCATTTAATAGAATTCTAACTCTTAAAGTTATCTAAACCGACCTTTGATACCAACTATAAGGCCCCAGCCTTAAACCTTACTTAATCTTGAGTTATTACAAGATTACACATTGAGGATCTTTTCGGGTTTAGAGTTTTAGAGAATTAGATCATAAAACTTGCATTAAATTCCACATATAAACAAAGTGGTTACATAAAGATAGTATTCTTCATTCCCATCAATGGAAACACATTTAAAATAAAACATGGATTATTTCTTGACACATCCTTGACTCTATCATCTTATCATGTACCTTTCCCTTGACCTGTGAAAAACATTTCAAAAACTTGGGATGAGCATAAAAACTCAGTATGGGTTATAAAAAAAACATGGAAAGGAAACATGAGTTCATATATACATAAGAATGAAATCATACTTTACCCATAAAACATAGGTACTTTAACATACCTCATAAAATCATGAATAAATCATAGAAATCATAATACATAAAGGTAACTTGAGGCATTCATAACATTCTTACGTAGGGAGTAACCCTCTTGGTTACGTTTGGAATACCCATCACAGTATATTCCCTAAAATATCTTTGTAGAAACCTTAACGTTTCACTCCTTCGCATTACCCAATGAATTGGAGAGCTATAACGGGCTCACCCGCCCTTAGTTTATCACGGAACCACCCGTATTCATAATAATGCCCAAGAACCATAACATAATCATATCACATAAAACATGCATAAAGGAAACATAAAATTTCCACATTTCAATCACGAGATATCAATACAACACATTGATATAAAAACATTATGAAAACCATTTTCAATACTAAAATAAAAGAAAAGTAAAACATGGTATTTATTTTTCTTTTAAAAAGAAGGTATGGCTTGTAGAGGAAGCCGAAACTCAAATAACGGTCACGATGGCGGAGAAGTCATTATCGCCGCATACGTACGACAAAAACATTCCCTTTTGTCGTTTAGTAAACGCTTCGTATAAAAAAGATTCTTTTTGAATAAACGTAAAAGTAAAAGTGGTTTATACACCATATAAAAGAAAGTTGTGTATAAAATAAAATATGCCTCAACGAAAGGAGATTGAGACGAAGTCCCATACCTCGTATCCGACTTGACCCGACCGTTCTTTAATCTCCTGAATAATAAACTTGAGTTAATCTCTACTTGATTATGAATCTTTTTCAAGTTCATTATTCCCTTTATACCATGTTATGAACATCATGTAATCATTTAAGTTAATAATGTTCATTTTGTCGGTATTTGGTTCTTAAGTCAAAAATAGACTTCTTACACTTACATGTTGTTAATTTGGTCAAAGGTTCATTATATCCAGAATGGTATTCATGATGTAGATATCATATATGTCATGTATATCCAGTACATACTTGCATTTATAATATTACATAATCATTTAGAGGTAAGAAATGAAATGCACCGTTCATGGAGACGGTAAGCCGTACGTACGCATGAACGCTACTTTCATTTCTATTTCGTATTTTATAGAATGGAATCATAATGATATAAAGGTATATTATAATTCCAGTATAATATCATATATAATATCATAGTTCCATCCTTTATATGTCCCACATATGGTATTTAAAGAATCAAATCACTTTGAGGGGCGGTAGTCCGCACTTCCTAAACTGAAGATATCGTGTTTACCCATAATGGAAACCATAAAGGTATGCCCAAAATGAAAAAACAGAAGATTAAGGAAAACATAAACATATTATATATCATATATAAAAATAGTGACATCATAATGGCCACCTTTTAAGGTGTTAAATGAGTATTGAACAATCATCGTTTCGGGAGGCAGAATTTCGCCATCCACGGAAACCGTATGTTCTTTAACCATTTGATGCAGTTGTGTGAGAGTTTAGCTCAAATAAATCTTATAAAAACATCCTAGTATATTTAATATACTGTTTTTGTTACAAAAGAATTAAATAAAAAGATTTTAGGGGGTTGGAGAAGCAAAATAAAACAAATGAACATGAGAGAATGAATTACCTTAAAAAGTGTAACTCCTTTTGATTTGAGCCTAAAGGCTTACTTTGAAAGGATTCTTCCCAAAGGGAATCCTATAGGATGAGGAGAGGGATGTGGAGAGAGTAAATGGGCAGTGTTTGGCCGAGCCAAAGTCTTGAGTAGTGTGTGAAATGAGGTAGAGGTGGGGGCCTTTTATAAGAGGAGAGGAGGGGCACTTTTGGAAAGTAAAGAAATATTACTTTATTTAAAAATGTTTTTCAGTTTCAAAAGGTCCCACATTGATATAATTCGTGGATAAGGTGATAAGTCTTCTAAATCCACTCATACAATTGGTTTTGGCCATGTTTAGTTCATAGATTTTACATTATCTTTCCATTTTATTTAAATCGTCAAATAATGATGTCATCGCTGCATCATTATTATGTCATAAATAATTTAATTTATTTAATGTCTAAAAATCATAAAAAAAATAATATGATGTAGGAAATCTTTTTAGATTTCCAATGATTATTTATAATCAAATATCTGATCTTTATAACCCCATGTAAAAATTGTTTTCGTAAAACATATTATGTTTGTGTCATTTTTACTTTTACATTAAATAAAAAGTTATTTATGTCATTTCCCAACCAAAATGTCTCCATGGGGTCCCCAAGTAGACCCATGGCTTTTCTTGGTCGGCCATGACACAACCAATAAGGTTGGGACATGTGTCTAGGTCATTTCATATTATTAAATCATTATTTATACCTTAAACTACACTAATTACCACTAATCGCGATTAAAAACTTAATAAGTTACTATTCCCCAAAAAATTATTTTAATCTCATTGAACCACATTTTACTTCTTAATGACAACCATGTATTTTGGATTTTCAAAATTCAATACACATTAGTGGTAAACTTTCATTTAACTGAAAAATCAGTTTGCTTGATTACCACTTAGTGGTTTCACTATTCATCAAAAATTGAAGTTTTTCAGAAAATTACCAAAAATTCACCCTAAGATATATTTGATATTCTGAATTCAAAAATGAAGTCTATTTTACAAAATTCAAATCATATAAGTCACATTAATTAATTTAATAATTAATTCTCACTGCCAGAGCAAAAAGCGTGTTTTTACAAAATAATAAGTATCAAAAGATTGACACCAGTTTAAGTCTAATTTCAAAGTGAAATTGATTCCAATGACCACCATTGGATAAAATGGTAAAAATATATTCTAATTTCACTTCAAAACAAATTCAAAACATAATCTAATCATATAAATAAATTAGGTTAAAAAGCAGTTTTGATGTAAAATGCAGTATTTTTCACTATTCATTAAAAAATGAATATTGTCAGAAAAATACCAAAAATTCACACAAGGTAAATTTTGATGTCCCAATCATAAAGGATAAGTTTATTTTGACAAACATAGTTTATAAAATTGTCAAAATATAGATTCAAAAATGGTTTGCCATCAAAAGGCAGTAAAACAATCTTTTAAGAATATTAGTGTATTCCATGCATAAGATTGTATTTATTTTCATTTTAAGCCTATATAACACTATCTTAATCATTAATAGACATAGATAAAAATATATATTATTCATTACTTACTTGGGATGTTACAGATATATTTTCTTTTTTATCTTCTGAATTCCATATAATGATAAATTATATTGTTGATAAACCCAATTTATTATCTTTTGATCAGATCTTTTGGGTGAAATTTTATATTTGAGAGATGGAATATTTTTTTACCAAAAATATTGTATAAGACCTAATTTTTAATTGAATTATATTAAATTGATTTCTAATCCTTAGACTTGTCCTTCTAAATATCTTATACTTTGGAAATTTCCTTATGTTATTCTTTTGACTCATATAGGTATAAAATCAATGGGTTTATCAATGGAATATATCTTCTTAGATTTTATGGATAATGATGATAATTAGGAGTATATTTTTTTCATTGATCATATAAAAAATATATTTATAAATCAATTTTTTATATTTTCAAACCTTCATTACCTATGATAATATTTCTAACTGGTATAAATATACGTTGTTGTAATGTTCCTCTATCTTGATTTTTTTTAGTGCTTTTAGTTTATATATTATGGTTCCATAGTTTCACATAAAATGTATAAATTTCCAATTAATATTTTTTTATACTTGCATTATAATATGGATTCTTATAAGGTATAAATAATACAAAAAATGACTATGTTTTAAAAATATTAAAGGATCTGTCTATTTTTATAAAGTTATTTGTTCTACAAAACATGAGCAATAAAGAGGATCCATGAATTTCATTTGAAAATCACAATTAAAAAAATTTATCAAACATAATAATGGTATATCTGCGGTTAAACTGAGTCTCTATGGTTGAGAAGGTGTTTCGGAGACTCGTAGGGTTTATTTCTTACCTTATTTTATGAATCATGTGAATAAAAAATTACAATTGAAGAAGAAACAAAAGGGGTCATCACTAAATTTAAGATAGATAAAATCAGTTGATAAAAAAAATATTTGATTGATTTAAACTCTAGTTATTTTTTCAATTCCATTATAAATAGATATAAGTAACCATCATGAAAGATAATCATATAATTAAAAAGTAAAAACGAAGTGCCTCTCTAATATCAACTATATTGTTACCCAGATTTATTAAAAAGGTAGAATATTAATTAATTATTTTGTAAAACTTGTGGTGGATTGTAATACATTTTTTTGGATAGATATTTTCCCATCATAGCTCATATATTCATATGAAAGGTATAGGAAATTAATTCTTATTACCATATTTTCCTAATTTTGTTTTTAGGCCTATGTAGACCACTATATTTTGATTGTTGTTGTTGTTATTATTATTATTATTTTGGGAATCATATACCCATTCTATATAAATCAGAATTTGATACCAACAAACTATGTCTCGGTCATGTTATTGTATTACTTGTAATACTTGTTTACATTTTATTTTCGGTTAAGATTCATGTTATAGGATACTTGAAACTCATGTATATTAATATAAATAATTAATATTAAAAAAAATTATAATATTATCAATACAATATGTAAACATATAAAAATAAGGGTTTAGGTTAAATATTGGTATTAAATTTTTTCCAAAATCAGGTTTAGGGATTGATTTTCAATATTAAATAGGACCAAGATTTAGCTTTCATATAAATTTTTTAAATGGGTTCAAATTTGAGTACTTCCATTTATTTTTTCATCAACGGAAGGAAACTAGGTATTTTTTCCCAAATAATAAATGTTACCCCTACAGATACAGTTCACATCATATATATTAAAATATCACAAATAATGAGATATATCATTTTAGTGAAAATAACCTTATGATTTTGAAAAATTACTTGACAATTTTAGAAATCAATATAAATTTTTTTATCATCATGAGTGAAGAGAATAATCATATGAGTAAATATTTAGTCTATGTTATATTTAATAATAATCATAGATTAATGATAAAATATTACTTTTTTTATTCCCATGCGCATCTTAATCCTTGAGTGAAGATTTGGTTGGATGGATGGTGTGTATAAGCTGGTGTGTTTAGTATCTATTCAAAAGTGATGTATTGTGTGTGTGGGATAAATAGTGTGTGAATACTTTTATTTCTTAAATTATTTCCTATTTATTCTATAATATTTTTTTATTATATGTGTATTTTGATTTCTATGATTATTGTTTTATATTGTTTCGACATTTATGGTTGATGAAATTTTTTATTATATAAACTTTCGGTAGTGTATTTTACTATTTCTATCACCATTTCCCTCAAGATTGGTTTTTATTTTTTTATAACATTTTTAGGTGAATTAGTATGAATTTTTTAAACATTTTTAGATTATTTATATTTCATATATATTCCAATGATTTTCATGTGTTTTCTTACTTTGTGTGATTAAAAACATTAGAAATTATGCATGTTGTTTTATTTAAGAAAAAATGTCCAACATGTGATGTAGTATCAATGAAAGGGATATTCATTAGGCCATGCAAGTGTAAGGAATCAGGGAAGAGTAATGTTAGGTAAGTAAATAGATCTATTAAGATTAGATGTTTTATGTCTATGATTGATTCCCAAAACTATGGTATTATGTTATTAAAAAATTATTGTTCTTATGGGTTGGATACATGTGTGTTAGGGATATATTAGTTTGGATATAACATCCTATTACTATTTTTATGAACTTATATACCCCTCGTTTGATTATGCATTAGTTGGGGATTATTTTGTGTTGCTTCTAGAGAAATTTTAAAAAAATTGGAAGGATCATGGTATGTGCATGGATGGCACACAGTTTTCAAATACTATGCACCCTAATATTGAAAACTGTGCAAACCCAAGAAGTGAGGGTATTCACTGTTGGAACATGGTTTGAGAAAATGTGCTCCAACCTAGTAAAAACTGTCAAACCCCTTAAAGTGGTGCATGGTTTAGAAAACCAAGTCGCCCTTCCCATCAAACCATGTGAAAGATAATTTTCAATAATGAAAATTTGTTTTAAAATCCCAGAAATCCATGATTTAAGTCCCTAATGATCCCATTAGACCCTATATCAATTTATTCTTATAGGTAGGATCCATATAGGTTATTTAGGATTCTCTAAACTCTAAAAAAAAGAGTATCAAATGCTGGATAACATCTTTTGATCTCTCCCCAGTAAGACTTCTTCCCCTATTTCTTCTCTCCCAATATATCATTATATCCTCCTTATGGTCTGTAATATATTCATGTTGTTAAGGTAAATAAACTCACTATTTGATATTTAATATATTTTTTACTCTTCCTCCTCAAATCTCTTTTTTGAATTTTCTGAAAGCCACTTTTTAGTAGTGGTAATCGTACATAAAGATTACAAAATTCAAATTTTCATATTCAAAATTAAAAATTTAAAACAAACAAGATCAAGAAATTCAAAAATAAAGTGGTACTGAAATCGAACCAAATCATCACCGCGAAGGCTGTGAGATCTACTTCATAGACTGAGGACAGGGCTGTCAAGTCGCATCCACATATCCACCACCATCATCGCATCACCTAATGCATTGTCCCTTCACCATCAACCCCTCTCCAAACACCATCGTCATGAACTCCACCGACCGTCGGCCAGAAGAACTATCGGCCTGTATCAGACCACGATAACAGAAAACACCAGAAAAACATCCAATAAGTAAAACCCATATATCGTTGCCCCACCAACTTCAACACCAAATGAACTCGGCACCATCATTTCACGGACTTCACAACATCACAAACAAAACTGAATTTGTCACCTCAAGATATCAACAGATACCACCATCAAACAGATGCTGCCACTATATCATCTTCATGCCGCCAACAATAAACTCGAGAGAATGAAACCACCATTGTAGATCACGAACCACTATCGAGGGAGAACACAAAAAGATAAAACAAACTAGGGTAGTAGCCCTAAACGAAACTGAATCAACAGACAACTGGGAATGAAACCCAAAAAAAGGAAAACAAACAAAGGACGAATTGGGGAAATCCACGATCGCCGAACCTCACGGCCCAAAACCCCTGTGTATCCATCGCTCCAAATATAACCTATAGAGGAGCGGTGCAATGTTAGGTCAGAGCACGGTGAGATGGTCGAGGAAGAAGCCCTGGGAATAATCCCCGGGAAGAAACCCTATAAATAAATCCCAACAATAAAATGAAGAAATTGGGATGGAACCCAAGAAGGTAGAGCCGAGTCCGGTAGCGCCTGGGAATCCAATTTCCACCAAATCACTTTCCCAAAACCTTGAAGTATCCCTCGCTCCAAATCCGACCTTGAGAGGGGTGAAGAAATGCATGGTCAGAGCATGGTAGAGGTGGCTAGAAAGAAACCTATGCGCCTCACGATGTAGGGAGGCGAAATGAAGATGGGAAACCCAAAGAAGACTGAGCAATAGAGAAGAAGGAAGCAGTGGAAACCACATTCCAGAATGAACGATGAAGAGAAAAGAGAACCTGAGTGGAGTGAGGCGAAGGATTCATCGCCGCCGGGGAGGAAAAAACCCTAGAAGACGAAAGGTGAGTCAAGATCTTGAGAACGCCAGGCGAGTGAGGAACCATCCCTCCGGTAATATAATATCCATCTTCCAAATAATCAACTTATTTTAATATATTTTTGACTCCGGGGTCTCCGTTTCTGATGTTCTTTTGGATTTTCTATTTTCGGGTGTTTTGATACATGACCCCATTATATAAGGTCGGTGGTTCCGTCTATGTTTGGAGATTGAATAACCTTTGATTTTAATTATTTAAGTTAAATTTATTACAATTGTTTTTTGAAAACAATATTTGATTATAATTGGGATTTAAATTTATTTGGAATGATATTTCGAGAAAACCACCAATTATATTAAATTGGGGTGTGATTTGGGTTTGAGGTAAATCGGGGAATTTTATTTGTGTAATTGATTTATGAAATTTATTTCAAGAAAATGAATTAATTTTTTTATAAGAATCCATTGGTTTAATCTTTTAAAACAGAAATTAATTTACTAAGATCCCATTTTGTTTTGTTTAAATACAAATTGTTATATTAAAATAGAAAAGGAAGAAATTGTATTTTGAAAAGTTTTGTAATAATTTTACTATTATGTATTATTGTTTGAGAACATGAAATATTAGGTATTTTATGAGTTATTTGGGACTGAAATGCTATTTTTGATGCTTTATAACACTAAAAAGGATTAGGGTAGCAGATCTTATCCTCTATTAGATATTGATTAATTCTATATGACCAGCTTCTAAGAGATGTATATATAAATATTGTCATGATCATCTATATGAGTTTGTGAGTGTACCATAACTTAGAACTATTGTACCTATTCAAAGATGACCATGTTTCTCATTTGTCATTATTTTGAAATATATTCCATTGTTTGTAAAACTTTTTACGCATGACTTATAATTTATATAAACTATTTTGTAAAACAGATTCATTAGGAAATTATTTTAAATGCTTCTATAAATTGTAATTAATAGCGTGTTTTCATTCCAATATGAAAATGTATTTCTATTCATATTTAATTTTAAATTTAAATTATGTATTTGTTTATTTTATTTAAATATTATTTTTTAATCCTTGGTGAGATCCAACTGGGATTTTAGCTTATATCTTACCTTTTCCTTCACATGGTTTTAGATTTCAATCTACTATGTTAGAGCATTGGGAAAGCACTACGTAGAGGTGGTGAATTTTGATCTCTCTATCCTTGGTGGGTTGTGTCCATTGGGGAATAGGATATTTTGTCTTTTTCATTTTGATTATTTTTTGTCATTCTTTTTTTTAAAATTCCTATTTGACTTCTGGTACTTTTCTCCCTATGGATTTTTCTTTTAAGCATACTGACTTATTTATATCTCCTCTTCAGTTATGTGAAAAAATCATTCCCACTTTATCTTTTATGATTTTTGGTGCTTGTTGGCAACCCTTGGGGATCAAAAACACCCTTCGAGATATGTTAGTGCCAGCTCAAGTATCAGAGTACCAAGTTATATGGGCTAGTTTGTGACAATTTGGTATCAAAGGCTAATTAAGAATCTCACCTTGATGACATTATTCATTTTGTATATTATCGGGACATAAAATGTATTTTTGAGTGAGTTCTTAGACAACTCTCACTATAATGAGCCTTATGTCACCATGGGTAGTTGAGAATAGACATTGTGAGGATTAGTTATAGTCTCTTCCCTTCTATTGATATAGATTTATTGAAATATGAATCATGTTTATCTATATGACGGAGTTAATTTCCCTATATCTCTTGTTTGTGTGTTTTTATGTGTAATGTTATAATGTATTCAATCTTTTTTAATTGTGTTATAGAGGATTATTCCTCTGAGAAGATGTGTGAATCAGATCCTAGAGGAAGATACTGATGAACTATGGTTGTAAAATCCGTCCCATGGACCTGAATATGATTGAGGCTATTGTGTGTGTTGTCCAATCTCTAAGACAGGCACCTGCACCCATTCCCCTTCAAGATCCTACTATGTATCAAAGGGAGAAGTCTCAAAATCATGCTCATTAATTCCTTCACCAAAATACATCATCGTTCCAAGGTTCAAACAATCCTCTAGAGGCTACGGATTAGTTGAGAATGGTTGAAATTATATTTCAGTTCATGGAGTTTCCTGGTTCTATAAAGGTAAAATGTGACACCTTAGATATATAGGAACCTTGCATGAGATTGTGGTACACCATGGTTATAAAAAATATACATGTAATATTAGAGTGGAAATACGTTAATGTTATTTTGGTTGATCAGTTCTATCTAGAGTCTATGGTGTTAGATAAGTCTATAGAGTTTTTCAAACTCGAGGAGGCTGATAGGACCATGGAAAAAATATGAAAATTTATTATTTGGTATTTTTCACTTTTTACCTGATATTGTATGAATTGGGAAATTGAAGAGTAAATAGTTTGAGATGGGAAATCAATATGATATGCATTCTTAGGTTTTCTTACCAAATCTCCCTTCTTATATTGATGTGCTAGATAGCATATTGATGGTTGAGATAGACCTGGAAGAAAATTTAGGGTTTAGAGGAGTTCCTTTTCCCCCAATTGTAAATTATATGAGTTCTCATTAAGGGAATAGGAAGTGTGATGATTCTCATGGTGGTTCTTGATAATAGGATTCTTCTATACCTCCTACAGTTTCTAGAAGATACTCATTAATTTTATACCAGTGTGGAAATCCTAGGCACTCAAAACATGTTAACATTGAGGAAACCAAGATATGTAGTTATTTTGGATTCATAAGTCACTTTCAGAAGTTCATTCATATCTATTATTCTCCCCATGGTGGAATTCTATGAATAGTTCCAAAAACTACTATGATGTAATCAAACGCAACATGAAAAATGGGGTTCTAGTCATAAGAATCCGAAATAAAGTTTCTTCACACAGAGAGAAGAGTCTCTTGAGTAATCATATACAAGTCTAGTGACTATGATAAGTACCATCACTATTAATTCATCTCTAGTGACTTATTTATTTGTTTCTGGTGCATCTCATTTAGTCATTTAAACCCTTATTGTGAGGCATTTAAATATTTATATGTAGATTCTATATTATGTGAATAATATTGCTATACCCCTTGGAATGAAAAGAGAGTAGAGTCTTCTTTGTCCTTGTTGTGTATTATCTTTCTCAGAGATTGATCATGCTTGTGATTTTCTGGTTCTCAACATGAAAAGTCATAATGTTATATTCAGGATGGATTGGATCATTGGTAATAAAGCCTAAATTGATTTCTATATTCAGTGGGTCTCCATTACTGCACCGGATGGGGATTTTGGTATCATTCTATAACAGTGGGGCATGAGGTTGAGTAGATCCATAAATTATCATCTAGAGTTAGGGAAAGATGTATTTATTTTTTATTCTAACTTGGAGTAATAATATTTTATTGGTGATCTCCCTCCCGTTAATATGGAGTTTCCTTGAGTTTTCTCTTATTAATTCTCTTGTTTACCACCAATATGAGAGGTATTGTTCTATATTGATGTAGTGCCAGGTAATCATTAGTATCTACTTATTCTAACCACATGAAACCAATATAAATTAAAGATATGAAGACTCAATTGGTTAATAATTTGGAGAAAGTATTTATATGACAGAGTGTGTCACCTTGGGCAGCACAATTAATCTTTTCTAAGAAAGATGATGGGTCACTTCACCTTTATCTTGATTACTGAAAACTGAATCAAGTCACAATAAATAATGCATATTCACTTCCATGGATTGATGACATATTTGATGAGTTGAAGGGTATAAGTGGTTTTTGAAGGTTTATCTTTCATCTAGTTATTATTAGTTGAGAATAAAGGAAATATAAATTCTTAAAATCACTTTCTAGAGTAGGTGTGGCCATTATAAGTACCTTTTTCATTCCATTTGGTCTAACCAATTATTTTACAGCCTGTATGGATTTAATGAAAAATATTTTCTATGAGTATTTTGGTACATTTATGGTAGTAGTTTTGGATGACATCCTTGTTTACTCAATATCCAAGATGGATTATGTGCATAATCTAAGAGAATCTCTAGAATTATTGAGAAATAACCAAATTTATGCTAATATGTAGAAATGTAATTTCTAGATTAAATAATTGATGTTTTTGGGAAACATGGTGCAGAACATGGTATCTCAGTTGATCCACTGAAGGTGAAAGCTGTTATGACATGGAAACAACCATGGAATATTTTCAAGATTCATATCTTCTTGGGATTATCTGAATGTTATTTCCAAATCATAAAGGACTTATAAAAGTTTTCTTCTCTGATGATTGCTCTAAATTTAAAGGGATTAAGGTTTTATTGGGATTAGAAATTTCATAGTTCATTTTTTGTAATGAAACGTCTTTTTACTATTATGTAGGGGTTGACTCTTCCAGAGACCAGTAATGCCTAAGTGTTCTTCTTCGATGCCTCATGATTAGGTTTGGGAAATGTTATTATGGAAGGTCATCACATGGTTTCCTATCTCCCTCGACTACTTTTTCCACCTGAGAATAATTATATTACCCATTAACATGAACTTTTTGTTGTGATGTATTCACTTAGGAGTTGGAGGCATTACCTTGGTAGAGAAAGGGTTGAAAAATATTTTGACTATAATACATCGGGTTATATATTCTCTCAAAAAAATCTGAATCTCCACAAGAGGCGTTGGGGGGTTTACCTGCAATCCTTCAATTTCTACATCACCTATACATCGGGGAAAGGTAATTTCATCATAGTGCTTTGAGTAGGAACATTCCAACCCAGGCCATGAATGAATCATAATTAGAATGGAACCTGATTGATATTTTGTCATAATTGTATATAAGAGTGTGAGAATCCTAGTATGAGGTTTCCTTGGCTAGTGTTCAGTTTACCTCCTCTCTTTTCGGGGTTATTCTTCAGGAAAAACACCTTGAATATGAATTCTGTAGCACTGGGAACTCACATTATGGTGGGAGACCATGTATGAGTGGTTTTTTCCATAGATGGTATCCTTTATTTTCAGAATCGATACATCATACATTTTTATATGAGGTATGTTGTGATGGGGGGTTTTGTAATTCCTAGTGGGTTATAAACCCAATAATTAAAAAGTTGTTCTTTGACTTGCGGTGATTATTCTTGTGAAGAGTGATGATATAAGGCATTGATGATTTTTTCTCTTATTGTTATATGGTCCAACAAGTCTTGAATGAACACTAAAGACCTTCAGGTTTGTTCTGTCTACTTCCAGTGCTAAGAAGGAAATGGGATGAGATATAAATGGACATTTGGGTGGGGTTTCTTTGATTTCAGGAAGATAAGAGTGTGATATGGGTTTTGATCAATAGGATGAATAAATTGGATCACTTCTTAACCATTAGTGATAAATCCAATGTTGAGGATATGTGAAATCTCTATGTAAAAGAGATTTTTCATTTTCAAATAGTTCTATTGGCTATAGTTTATGATAGATATCCCAGTTTTACTTATCGATTATAGATAGGCCTTTAGGAGGCACTAGGTTCTCAGGTTCATTTGAGTATGAAATACCATCCAAAGTTGGATAGCCCAACAAAAAGAGATGTACAGATTATTAAGGATATGCTTTGTTCATGAATTATCAACTTTGGTGGAGATTGGGATGACCATTTGGGTAAGTCTATTTTTCATATATTAATATTTAACAGTTTGTGATTAGAATGGATCCTTTTGATATATTATATGGATGATATATCAAATATATGTTGTATTGTTCAGAGATCGGTGAAACATCGTTAATTCGACCAAGCATGGTTTAAGATAAGAAAACAAATATTCAGTTGATTCATCAAGTAATATTGATAGCATTGATTCAATATAATTATTTTTTCTATCATCTCCTTATACCGCCGTAATTTTTAGTCAGTTTTCATATATTCTTTAATGTTTTACCTCATTTAGTTCATCCGTATCTTGGGTGAAAATGGAATCTTTCTCCTCATTTTGGGAGACTTTTTAGGTTTTTTAGAAGATGGGGAAGGTGGATTATAATTTAAAAATTACTATATTGTTGATGTAAATTCATAACGTCTTCCATGTATCTTAGCTATGGAAGTATCTTTCTGATCTAACTCATCTTATGAGATGGAATGATCTTAAGGTTGGACTTAATTTATCTATGATTTGGCATTTAGTTAGGATAGTTTAATCTGAAAACTAGGTATTTCATAGATGTTCATCAACTTTGGTTTCAGTGATATGGAATCACAGTTTTGATAATCATGATAATTTGGAGATAGAGGCAGTGATAGGATATTAGTGGCCTCATCTTTTTGTCATGGAGACTTCTTAATAGGCTTTCTAGGGACATAAATTTTCAATTTTTGGAAGGTTGTAACATCCTTTTAATATTATTAGGTACTCCTCGACCCCTCTATTGATAATTATATGGTTGGTGACTCTTTTAGGGTGCTCCAGGAGAAATTTAAAATCTTATTGAAGGCTCTTGGACTATGCACATTTGGTGCATATTATTTCAAAACTCTACTCCATAATGGTGAAAACCATGGAAACCAAGGCAGTGAGGTTTCTCATGATTGTAATACTATTTAAAAAAACTATGTTCCCACATTATAGAAAATATGAACCCATTTTAGTGGGGCACAGTTAGGGCATAAGGTTTTGTAAATCGTGTAAGCCTTCCCAGCTAACCAAGTGAATGGTAATTTTTTATTCATATTTTTTTATATTCCAAAAAACTCAATTTAAGTGCCCCAATGATCCCATTTAACACTAACTCGATTTATTATTAACTTGAGCCTCTCTAGAGGTGATTTTGGATCCTCTAAAAAAATACCATCGTGTATTGAATCTAGGATAAAATCATTTGATCTCTCCTCGATAAGAGTTATTTTCCTTGTTCAATCTCTCTCGGTATCTCCTTCTCTCCCCTTAGGGTTTTTTAGATCTTCATATTTTAAGGGATATAAAGTCTATGTTTTTTATCTTGAATCTAGTTTTTATTTTTATCTCCATTTCTAATGTTCTTTGAGGGAATTTCTTGTTTCAGGTGTTGTGTTTCATAATCCCATGATCTAAGGTAGGTTATTCTATCATTGTTTGGAAAATTAAATTATTATTGATTTTCATGATTTAAATTAAATTATCTTCATTTTTATAGTGAAAATTTGATTCAATGAGAATTTTCAATTAAATTGAGTTGTTATGAAATTTTGGGAAAACCCCAAATTCCAATGAATTGGGTTATGATTTGGGTTTGATGGAAATTTTGGAATTTGATTTGTGGAATTGATTTATGAAATTAATTTTAATAAAATGGATTAAATTGTTTTAATAATATCCCATTGGTTTCATCCTATAAAGGAATGAATTTATTAAAAAACCCTTTTTGGTTTTTAAATTGAAATTATCATATTTAAATGGAAAATGGGGTTGTTGTATTTTGAACTGTTTTGAAATAATATGACCATTATTGATTGTTGTTTGAATATATGAATGTCGAGGTAGTCAGTGAGTCATTTGGGAAATAAATACTATGTTTGATGCATTACAACATTAAAATCATATAGTGCAACAAACTTTATTCCCTATGGGATGTTGATTATTCCTCTTTTACTGGTTTTTCAGGCACAAATATATACATATTATAATGATCACCTATATAAATATGTGAGGATCCCATAACCTGGAACTATCATACCTCTTGGAAGATTACCATGTTACTAATTTGTTAATATTTTCACATGAATGTAATTTTTTATAAAACATATTTACACATGCCACTTAATTTATATAAACTATTTTATATAATTTGTTCATTAATCCATTGTTTTAAATGATTCATTCAATTGAAACGAGTATCATGTTTTGTTTTAAATATGAAACTGTATTTTTATTCATATTTTATTTAAAATTTAAAGAATGTATTGGTTTATTTTATTGGAATCATATTAGGGAATCTGTGGTGATACCCTACTAAGATTTTATCTCACACCCTACCTTTTCCTTGGGAGGTTGTACATTTCCTTCTGCAAAGTCTGAGAAAGGGGAATTCTCCACATGGTGGTTGTGGTTTTTTATCTCTTTGGTCTTAGAGTGTTGTGTCTGTTAGTGATCAGGCTATTTTATCATGGTTTTTTTTGTGATTTTTTTGTTTTAATTTGGGTTTCTATACATGTTTTACTTCTAGTAATGTTCTCCATGTGGAGTTTTTTTGTCCATACATGTGTCTGTTTCATACACTATTTATGTTGATTAAAAGTTCCCACATTATCTTATATGTTTCCATGTACTTGTATCCAACCTTTGGAGATTGGCACCACCCATTAGAATATGTCATTTCTAGCTCATGTATCAGGGTACCAGGGCATCCAAGTTGGTTTGTGATGTTTGAGACTAGCTCAAAGGGAGGGTGAGGTTTGGCCTAAGTGTATCCTTTACGCGTGTCGGTATGCTAATATTTTTTAATCATTGCATAACTTTTAGTGATTATTATTAATATTTTCATCCATACAAACTAGTGATTGTTGTTGTTATAACCTAGATTCATTTAATTTCACACATTAATATAATTAAAAATAGTTAAACAATATTAAAATCATATATTTATATATAAGAAAAATAATATTATTATAGAAGAATAAAATATAAAAATAATACCCTTATGTAAATTCAAACTTATATTTTTTATTTTTATATATTTTTTCAATTAATATTTTTTTATCGGATCCCATAAAATTATTATAAGAGGAATATCTCACGAACATCATCATGAAAATTACTATAATACTTCAACATAATATTAAAAAATAGAATTATTAATAACATAAAAACTTATTTAAAGAAAAATAATAATCATTCAATCATTAACTTTAGTTTATATGAATTCATTGTGTCATTATTTTCATTGTTGTACTAGTTATGGGTGTACTGATTTTCATATTTTTATTTGATTATTCTATTTCTAAAAGTTTTTCTTGATGTTTTTAGAGTATAAAGGGACAATCCATTATATTTAGAATTCAATGATAGATATATTATCCCAATTTATCATTCTAATATTCAAATAATTTTCTATATAAAGTATATTTACTAAATATAAAACTTTAAAATAAATCTCAGTTGTATATTTAGAGTATCTTCAATATTTTTCATTTTCTTATTCATTATGTTCATCATTCTTAAAAATGAGTGTGATTTAAAAATTATGAAATTATATAATTAAATTTCATTTATAGATTTATATATCAATTATTTTCCACTTATATATTGGTTTTGAAAATTTTAGAATGGTATCTTTTTTATCTCATAAATATGTCAAATTTTACAACAAGAATGTATTAATTTTGAATTTATGGATGTGTTATTTTTCTTCAATTATTTTCATTTTTACACTTTCATGTAGAACCAATATAATTAAAAGATAATTACAGTTACGAAAAATATGTTATATAACCAAAAAATATTAAATTGAGGATTTTAGTTATATGTTAAATGAAATAATTTTTTTCATTTTGAATGTCATAAGGCATGTCCTATCATTTCAAAAACACATCAATTAAAAATATTTGAACATTTTGTTTTAGAATAGAGTTTTACAATATATTTTCATATCATATAAAAAATTAACAACAACATATGAACAATTGTAGAAATAATTTAATAAATATTTTTTATATATTTATGTTAAAAAATTTGGGGTGAAAAAGTTAATTTTTTAATTATCATAAGAATATTATTGTTTATTTATTAAGATAATGAGTACATTAAGTATTTTGTATTTTATTGAAATCTATATGTTTTCTTACAGGTTGGTTACAACATCATTGTTCATTCCTCGTTTATTTTATTATAATTTAGAAATAAAAATAACTAAACTACATGATAAAAATATTATTTTGTTAACATATTTTTTGATTGATGTTATATTATGAAAATTAAGGTACAATATTAAATAGTGCTTTATAATTGGGTTGATGATTACTGAATTGTGATAGTTTTCATGAAGTGAATTAACATATGGGTGGGTTGGTGAGTTGATCTCAATAAATACATTATAAATATAATATTAATATTTCATCTAGGGTTGGAGAACTCTCAATAAAATCAGTCAATCTAATGATATTGTGTTTATAAAACTATAAATTTGATTTTTTATTATAAATTATTTCCTTACTGAATTTAATAATGATAATTAAAGGTATTTTTTATTTTATTTATTTAAAAAATGATCAATAATTGGTGGGATGTTTATTATAGATGAGATGAATGAAAAAATAATGGATAGATTTTCAGTAATAAAATTTAATTCCATGATGAACTGATGAACATACCATTTTGAGTTGAGTAAATCGACCAATGAATAATGAAAAGAAAAACATATCTTAGGGAAATCATGTTCTCATGATTTATTGATTTTTAGACCATGGGGATGATCCAAATGGGAATAAAAGATATTCGTTAATTCATGGTCTTAAAGAAAATTCACATAGTGAGACAAGTTATGATTCTAAAAAAATCTTTTGATCCTTTAGTAGATAGAACATGGGGGTAAAATTTGAAATAAACATTCTTTTTTTCATAACATTAAATAAAATCCATATAAACCAAACAATGATTGAAAAAAACTATATGAGATATGTGTTTTGAATTGATGTTAATGTTATTTACAATGTGGTAGAATTCTATATTTCTTATTTTTCAAATTAAATATATATCTATGAATAAAATGACCTTCTAAAACTGTAAAATATGGATGAAAAAAATCATATTTTCCTAAAATAAACCAGACCATGTTGGGGGGGATAACTCTACGCCACATTGGAGTTCTTTATATAAATAATTGGTTGTTTCTATATTTAAAATTTGATGAAACTTTAAGATAACTAGCCTTATATTTTTTTGATAATTATATATAGGATTTGGATAAGATATATAATATGAACAATGTTTAAACATCATCCAAATTCTAGAGGTAAAAAACAAGGTAAGTGAATATTTATCAACTTGTTAGTGCTAGTGATATTTCTTATACATAGATTTTGGGACTAACTTTCAACTTCATTAATTATTATTCTTTTTTAATGTAATTTTTGAATTTTTACAATGAATGTAACGAACCAAACCGAAATAACATATATATTGACATCTGAACCATATTTACACTGGCCTAAAGGGGGGTTCTTAATCCCCATAGGTTGATGAAAAAGACGAGGACATCAAAAATAATTGTATAGGAATGATTTCTCCTGACTACTAAAAATGTAAAATAAAAAATGGTGGAAGGAAAATCCTATTCCAAACAATGAAATACATCTAAAATAAAAATATACTAGTATCAAGGTGTGTCAACCAATGTCAGTAGATAAAACTATAAAGGAAAAACCCATAAACTCTTTATGACAAGTGGATCACTTACTCCATAAATCGCCGCCAACTCCAGATCCCAACTAGAAAATAACACCCACCACCTCCAAGTGGTGATTTACCTTTTTTAGACATCATATAAGGAAAACTAAAAATATTAAATGTTAAAGTTAGGGTGTAACCAAACAAATAACAATAAGATTCAACCATTTAATTTCATAAGAAATATTTAACATAGGAAAAAATTATGATCAACATTAGATAAGATATAACAAAAAATCATTTTAACAATTCCTAAAAAAATCTTTCATAAATATTTCAATGTATGATACAAATTTGGTACCAAAGTGAATTTTTATCAAAGAATATATAATTTATCATCTTTATTAAATAGATATTAATATAATAT
The DNA here is from genome assembly GCA_963277665.1 of Viscum album. Lineage (NCBI taxonomy): Eukaryota > Viridiplantae > Streptophyta > Magnoliopsida > Santalales > Viscaceae > Viscum > Viscum album. Next base: position 1,981,383,133 of record OY728136.1, read on the forward strand.
TTTACCAATGATTCATGAATAAAAATTTCTATCCAAACTGACTTGAGTAAAAAACATCATTATATTTTAATGTAATGTAATTTCTAATCAAATAATTGTGGTTAAAATGACCAGTGGTGTGTTATATAGAACTTCTCAAACATCTTAGTGAAGTATGGCTTCTAGTGTGCACCTATTTCAAAACATAATCACAATGGAAAAAATGAAACACCCCTAAGAGTTTAAAGGAGAATATACTTAAGGACTAATATCCCTTCCCTCAAGGAGTTTAGTTTTTATTTACATTATCAATTAATTTCCAATTATAGCTAATACATTCCTAGCATGTATTATTCCCAACTAACTTCCAAGAATCCCATGATCTTCATGTTAAGTAAAACAATTCAAGGGTTTATCATTAATTCAATAAATCTTAAATCATTTCAATCAAGATTTTATTTAGAACCAAATTCTTGTTTCAAAACATTCTTATTATATCGAAAACCAACCTCAAATAATGTTTTTCAAAAAAATAATTCATTTTATTACAAAACCAACATCAAAAGGTTTTTAACCAAATAACATGTCTTTTTATTTCAAAACTAGCATCACATGGTTTTTATCAAAAACTCGTGAATTTTTATTTTATCAAAATCTTGATGCAAATCACCTATGATAACAGATTCCACCTCTGGGATTACTTCCAAATTATCAAAATAGGCCAACTTGTGTGCTAGAAGTTCCTTCCTCAAATAATAATAAAAATAATAAATTTGATAATAGTATAACATTCCATAATAATATGCATGTAATATTACTATATAATAATTCATTTTTAAATTTGTATTATTTTTTTCTCAATTCAAGAACATTTACACAAAATTATTAAATAATTTTCAACATCCACTACCAATGATTTTCATCACCCACACCATATAATTTCAAAACCATTTATTTACATCTTAAATCAAGCCTTTTAAAATAATATTAAAACAAATTTAAAATATACAAAAATTAATGGTTTTAAATAATTGATATATTTATATGAAATCACCTACCTTAATTATCAAAATTTTGGATCACCTCATGAGGAATCTACTCTCCAACATGAGAGGGTATCTGTATAGATAATGGGTAAATAGAACTATAACACAATTTCATTGATAACTAGAAAACTAGAGACTATATACTCCCCAATAAGATACTGAAAAATGAAAATAGGAAATCTTCAGAAATTTTCCAATAAAAATACCAGGTGGGGAAGTATTTAAAAAAACCAAAATAAAACTCCCATTTAATTTTCATTTTCAGCCTAATTTTAAACACTGGGGGTATAAACACATTTAATATACGAGTTATAGTCTTTAAAATGAGTAAGGACTAAAAGATATTATTTTTTTCATTTAAAATGGTTAAAATGGAAGTAAATATCATGTTGAGGGTGAATAAGTGAAATTTATGGGTTTAAAATTATTGTACTAAAAATAGGTGTTACATGAGGGTAATATGGTTTACCATTAAAAAAATCACATATTTCATTTATAGGAATGAATTTTTTCTTATAGTTGGGGTTTGTCTTAGTGGTGAGAACCCCGTAATACTACATGGAAAATAGGGGTTCATAACCCATGGGGCGCAGGTTCTATAGCAGTACTATAGCGGTACTGTAGTAGTGGTGGCACTGTTCATCAGCGGATACTATAGCGGCGGCGATACTGTGCGGTACTGTAGCAGCAGGTTACTATTCACAGAATGTGAATTGGCCTTAGAATTTGGGCCTACGGGCTATGTAATGGGCTACAATCCCACTGGGCCTTCGGGCTATGTAATGGGTTTCCCTCTACCCAGTTAAAAGAGGTCTTTTCTTTGATTTAATAATAAAAATGAGGCTTCGATCCCAACCTTTAAAAAAAGAATGAATTTTTTCCCTAATGAAGGTTATAGACCATGTTTTACCCTTACACAGGGCTACTGTACACTTACATGACCTTTCGAAAAGAGGGTTTACCTTTACGCATCACCTAGGATACACTTAGGCAGACCAGTGTAAAACTTTTTAATAGTTACATAAGATACTTATACAGCATTATTACCCATACGTATGTCAGAACCCTTAAATAGTACAATTATATAGCCCAAATTAGAGTAGAATTTCCCTTAGACAATGATTAGCTACCCTCACACAATTCTATAGTTAGATTTATGATCTCTTGGAAAATAGAGGGTTACCGTTATGTAACACCGACATTACCCATATCTAATGCATAATAAAAGGGGATTACCCTTAAGTAGCGTATTGAAAAAATTAATTACCCATATTTATTGTACATTTAACCACATATAAGTCATATAAAAAGGGATTTACCCTTACACAACACAAGGAAAATGCATTTCACGCTTACCCAACACCCAAGAGTCAAATTAAGTGAATCGTTTATTAAAATTTAATGATTTTATAATAAATATTCAAAAAAAATACATCTATCAATATAAAAATGGTATTTTTTAAATTCTCCCCATCATAAGGCTTTATTCCCATGTAAATATTATATCCTAAAAGATATAAAAATATAAGACTAAAATAATTCACACACTTAACTCAATAGGTTGATAGTAAAAAATACAAAATTACGCACCCAAAATTAGCCACATTTCACAACTCCAATGTCAACACATATATTTAAAAAATTAACTCAAAAACGTAGAGAGGATAACGAAAACAACCATAAAGAACCAAAGACCAACAATTGGGTGCCTCATAATTTAATGATTCACCAAAAATAGCAGGACATGAGGAAATAAAGCTTCTAAAACACATCTCTCCAACTCAATAGATTTATTTTGATAACACATCACCATGAAACATCCATAATCCAAAAACAAAAAACATCAAAGAATGGTATATCATAAAAACCACAATTGTTAACAAAAGTGAAAAAGCTATCACGATCCATCAATTCGAAAATGTCTATAAGAATGGAATATGTTTTACAAGGATTTATATTCTAGGAATGTAATTGATAGTAAAATATGATTTATAGACCCAAGATACTCCCCAAAGAGTTCATTGAGTCACACACTAGAACCTATGGGTTCATAGTATATCAAGAACACACATTGTCTTAGTTCTTGAGTACCTTCCCAAGGCCTATCTAAGTCCAATTGAAATGATTTAAAAAAATTATTATTGTACAATAGGGAACTACACTCTCATGGGGGAGATCATTCGTTATAACAATATTGGTATCTAACCGTCAATGAAAAAACAAAAGGATAACAAGTAAACAACAACCAACCAAATAGTACCCAACACCAACCATTAGGAGACACCCATGTAAGGGGGAAACATGAGTGATTTTGAATAAAAATAACAAAAAACATCTTTAGGTTCTCTATGAAAGATTTTATTCTATCACTAAGATCAAAAAGTTAAAGGTACCAAAATCATTCAACATTAAGTATAACCAATCAAAAGTGAACACCCACAAGGTACGAAAACATAGATCTCAATGAGATGAAACCATCATAACAATCATAAACAAGTTCTACAAGATAAAATCCAAAAAGGACCTAAACTATTCCAAAATAGATTCAAAAAAAATAATGACACCAAAAATAAAATAACATTCAATATGGATTGATCACCCTAGGCATACATAATGTAATGAATGTATATCATTTTTTATCCACAACCTAGTGAGAAAAATTATAGAATGGGGATACTATAAATCTGAAATTTGTGTCCTCTATCTAAGGAAAAAAAGAATTACCACTTTAAATTTGACAATTTCAATTTTATTACTCTCCCCACCAAATTTAATTCACTCAAATAAAAACATCCCCAAAAAAACTCTTCAAAATTGAGGATATAGACAATTGAAAGAGATTGTGAAAATATATGAAACCATAATCTTATATATCCAATTTTAAATCCAAAAAATTATATTAGAAAAAATATATCATCACTAATGAGAAACCAGGGAATAGGTAAAATAACTTCTGAAGTTACATGGTCTACAAGAGGAAACACATCAAGGAAAACTCAAATGGTTATTATTCTAACATCGGGGTCAAAAGTTCAAACAACAACAACTTCTTCATGTATCCACACCACAACGTGAAAATATTTACACTTAAGACTATGGATAAATCAATTTTCTGTTGAAGGATATTCTTCCCCTTATCTAGGAGTTGATGATCCAAAACATAAACTTCCTCTATCTATATCTCAACATACAGAACCTCTTAAGTTGACCTAAACTTCCACACTGCTAATAAACTTTTTTGATTTTTTACATGAATTATTAGTGTTACCAGGTACCCCATACTAAAATCCCAATGTGATGACTCTTATTTCCCTGATAAGACTATACCAACACAACCAAATCTCATGGTTCACTATACCAAATAACTTTGTAAAGACACTAACCCAAGTATCTTAGATTCGGTGCCTTAATTTATTATATTGGCATAAGATAAAAATATTTTCATCCCAAATGACATAATAGTATAGTACTTATTGAAAACTAGATAAATACTCAAATCATATATTATAATTAGAAAAAAATAAAGTACATAAATTACATTGAAAATAATATTGTTTCCCTAGATTATCCTTATATATCGATCATAATAAACCTCTTAGCATCCTAGGGAAAAATAAATCAGAAAAAAGGGGTGAGATCATATGTTTAAAAAGTTTCAAGTAAAGATTAATCTATCATGAATCAATAAGCCTAAAAAACATGGTATGGTAAATAACATAACACACATTCCATTTAATAAATAACTTGAGAATAATATGATTGAAATAAAAGATGATCAAAATAATGAAATAAAAATAATCACATGAGCTGTAAATATTTAACATGAATATTCTACTAATAAAATAATCACATGGAAATTAGTATCTAGTTTAATAATTATGTAGTGAATAATTTTGGACATCTGAAATATATTTTTGAAGCTTAATTCCAAGAATCTAACATTGTTAAGGCTTTGTGACAATAATCTAATAAATTTTTATAGACTTAGACAAAACCCAATCTATTTTTTCTCATGAAACCTACAGATTCATTGAGGATCTATAGAGGGCCTCACCCATAGTGACTAAGTCTAGTATATTCTTCACATGAATTAATAATACAGCTGAATCAGTATGCCTTAATAAAATCAATAAATAGTCATATAGAATATCAACACTTCCCCAGTCAAACTAGCAATAAACTTTTTTATAAATCATAGAGGATGGTATCACAATTTATCAACCACAATGACGTACAATAATTAAAAAAGAAGTTTATATAGATAAAAATACATTAAATGATATCAATGAAAAATTATTGAGGAAAATACCCCTTTTCACTTCAAAAAAACTTATTTTTATAAGGTTGCATATTTATAAAAGAAAAATATTTCATTGAAAATAATAGTGGAATATTTCAAATGGATATTTAAATCATTAGTGCATTATAATAGTGGGAAAATCTTCTCACTCTATATAAGTTTAAAAATACATTCATTTTTTATTTTTGTTGGAAAAGTCTCAAAAAACTTTTTTAGAAAAGGAAAAAATACCTCATTCAAAACATTTTCTAAAAATTAAAATATGAGTATAAATTAATTTAAACAATAAATAAGGATAATAAAAAAATTTGGAAACAATTTTAGAATACAATTACATGGTAGAAGAAGATGTTTTAAGGTAAATTTTTAAAAAGATATTTTTTTATAAGAAATTCCCTTAAAAATATCATATCATTAAAGTGAGAATTAATAAAATGAATATAATATGTGTGTTTATTGTAAAGAAATATAAAAAAGTTTAAATAAAACATAATATATTCAAAAGTTATTTAATAGATTATATTAGTATGACATAATCAAGTAAGTATAACTTTAACCCAAAGAATGGAAATTGGGTTAAGAATTACCATACAACATTGTAATTAGTCAAATAGTATTCCCATAAAAATATTAATAATAAAATGAAACATTTAAAAACATAAATATAATTAAATTAATGATATTATTTATCAAAGTTCAGTACATACACTACACACAAGGAATAAGTGGTGAATAAGGTATATATCTCACAAAAGTAAAAGTGAGATGATGAACCCCTTAACTCATACTTCCCTTTAGTATTTAATACATTATCCTCATTAATATTTGTTTGAGGGATTTTATTAATTTATTATAGAAGTATAATAATATTTATTATACCTTATATTATATATTTATAACATCTTACCCCTCGTTCATTAATTATATCTCACTATTTTTATTTTTTTAGGTGTGTTTGTTTTGTGGATTCATGGCCAGTTTACTTGCATATAATTACAGATGTTCTTTAAAAAAGGAATTAAAAATAAAATAGTTAGATGAAATTGTATTCATGAACTTATTTATTTTTAAATTTTCCCATATGTAATTTTTTGGACATGAGGATGATTCAATGGATAAAATGTTAATGATGATGTTTTATTTTGGTGGTTTTTATGACCATCATGAACTAGTTTTGTTTTATTTAATATTATGAATATATATCAGTTTTAGAAAATGAAATTGGATATAAAATAACTATTATAATATTAATTAATTATAATAATTTTTTTCCACCCTTGATGGAGTTAATGGAAAATTAAAAATCATTATTCATAGAGATAGTTGACCACCATAATTTGGACAATGGATTGGTTTCTTTAAATAAGATGAGGTAATAAAAGAAATCGATATAATATATTAAATTATAAACATAAAATTAAACTATGCAAATTATTATATTTTTATCAAGAATTTTTTTTATAGGTTAGTATAAAGTTTAATAAAAAATAAAATAAGAGATGTGGTTTAAGAAAACTACATCTTGAATATCACCTTCATGAAGGATCCCTTAAAGACCATAGAATTGGTATTTTGGCGGTACCAGTAGCACTTTTATATGGTGATAATTTTAAGGAAAGTGTTTGGTAGATACTTTATGTTATTCAAGTCTTGTGAGGATAAATGGGGTGCTGAGGGGAAGTATTTATACTTGAGGAAGGGTGGTTTTATGTTATTAAATAATGATTATTTTATGTTCAAAGACAGCCCCATTTGGGTGGATTTAATTACCATGAATTTGGATGATAATTTAAATTTAAAAGACTTGTAAGTGTCTAGGAACACATAAAGAAACCATTTGATGTTTTATTTTTTATTTATTTTATTCTTTTACCTTCTAACATTAACCTGTTATAATATTTTACCTATACTCCAATAAATTTTTTTTTACCGTGATAAATTATTAAGACTAAAAATCAAAATAAAGTTTCAACCATATTTATACCTTATGATTACAAATATGGAATAAATTTAACCCAATTCAATTCACACAATTTTTAAAATTTTATTTAAATTATTTCTATAGATAAGATGACAAAACGAGTTTTTAAAGAGAAAATGTTCTAAAGTCTGAAATGTTTTCATATAAAAATTTGATATGAAAATGATTTCAATGACCCAGATTATATTAATAAATTTATAATTGATGTATTGTGACATTAAAATAAAATTCAAATAAAATTCAAAATTATAAATTAATTAGATGAAAATTCTGTTTTCAATTAAAATTTATTATTTTTCAATATTCATAAAAAAACAAAACTTCCAAAAAAATAACCAAAATTCACCCTAAGATAATTATGATATTATTATTTCAAAAAATTATTTTATTTTTTCAATTAAAATTTATTAATGGTTTGTAATTCAGTTTTAAAATAGGTTCTCTATTAAAAGGAGACAAAATTACCTTTTAGAAGAATATTGCTTCTTATGCTGAAAATTAGATTTCTTATTATCTTAAGGCTATAAAAATTATTGGATGAATTTAAAAAATTATTTAATATATAACATATAAATTTTAATAAAATATTTTAGTAATAGTTATTAATTTAATTTATGTAGATAAAATTCAAATGTGGGAGTAAAAATAGTTTTTTATAAAAATTTACCATTTATGTTCAATTAGTTTTTATTTTAATTATAATTAATAGGTAACCAATGAATTAATTTAATAAACATTTGTAATATATATTTTAATAATTTAGTTAATTTCATTCATTCCCACCAATATAATGTCTAGGTGATTACAGTTTTTTTAGAATAATAGTATTTTGGAGTTTGATTAAGCTTGGTGTTATGTGAAGTGTAAGCAAACATAGAGTTCTTTTAAAATATCTGGGTATTACATTCTCCCGTACGTAAAAAAATATCTTCCTCTCAATTTAAATTTTTTTTAATAATGGATTATAAATTTTATAATACCCTTGTACAAATCCTACATTTTAAAAAGGTTTAATACAATATCCTCTTAAAAAGAGGGAAAGGAAAGTGTGGTGATCAACACAAAACTAGGCTTTCGTATAAGAGGAAATTGGTGGGAAGTGAAACCATATACATTGAAAATTAATCTATTTATCATGATATGATATAGAATAATATTGAATGTTATCATTGGAAATAGTACCATCACAAAACCGTAAATCTATGATGGTATAAAATGCCATTTTAATAAATCATAAGATCCAAAATCATTACTTCAGACTCTAAATATTTACTGACCCAAAATGGTTTTCATATGTTATAAAATATAGTATATCATACATTATACTCAAATTATAATTCAAAAAAATTCAATGTAATCCATTCCATACATAATTAACCTTAACCCCCTTCCAAAATATTACTGAACATATTATAAATCCGAAAATTTGATCAATAATTTATCCTTGGACAACATAGTGTACTTTAAAATGAAATATTCAAAACATGTGAATACTCTGATCACATATTCTCCTAAAACATTGAATTATCCATAAAACTATAATGGATAAAATAGCCGGTTGTCGAATATATTCTATAAATCCAAATATGTAGTAATATCTAGCAATGATAAACCTTCAGTACAACATGGGTAACATTTTAAGTATTATCCCTCCTCAATCATGTATTTTACAATAGTTTTAAATTTTATTTGAATCACTTTTCTTGGTCATCAGTTCCATTCAACATGTTCCATCAAATCCTTCAATAAATGGAACTATAGTACAATACTTATAGGTTTTGAGAATAAAATAATTTTACAAAATATTTCATTGAACCAAATACACAATAATTTTATCCATTATACTTCCTTATAAACTTCATCATCATATTCATTAATACCTTCTTAATTTTATATTTTATTTTTAGACTCTTTGTCATTAGAATTATAACCATTACTTGTATAACCGTTCTTATTCTCTTCATGAGTTTCCCCCCTATAAATTAGATTTGAATAATTACCATATTTTATATATTAAATCATTAAACCATAAATATTACCTTAGGGATACCATTATTCCCATCATATCATTTGTACTTAAAATTTAAATTCTTTATATCATTATTTTCTACACCCAAAACATTTTATTTTTACTCTAAGACATAAATTTATGTGTTTCTTCGTACATTATTAGAATTTAATAAATAGAATCATATTTCCTTTGTAGTTTTAACCACATGAGATCTCAGTGTCCACTATCCTTCTCTTCTTTGGTGATTCTTATAGTTGGTTATGGTGTGTTTTGTTAATAATAAATCATACTAATTGATTATGTATAATCACAATATCATTCTTTCTAGCCATTATTCTATTTGGTTTCTCATCAAAAAAATTTCTATCACATTCATCATTAACCTAGTTCATTCTAGTTGAATCCATTGAATTAATCCAATAGCACAATGTGAGAAACATAAATCATAGTGATAATTCACATAGAGATGAAGTATCATTTATAGGATGCATAAACCATGTCACTTTATTAATATAGGAATCCTTTGGATTAACCTAAGTTTTATTTACTCAGTTCCACCTCTATAAGACATTATCATATACATAAAATGATCCTAAATTTTATTATTAGGGTTATATTCCATAATCTCTATTTTCCAAAATCTAGTTCATAAGGTTTTTTATAAAATTAATTTATTACCAACTATAAAGACATCCACCCCCATAGCCAAGAGATGGTGACTTTATTTATTACATTGACATAATATAAAAGTAATTCCACCCCAAAGGATTGAATATTTTATTAGTTTTGTAAAAAAAGATACAAACTCATATTATATATTAAAATAGAAAACATGAATCACACAATTGAAATTCACATGAGAACACCATTATCCCCCAAGATTATACCTACATATAAATCATAATAAACTTTTTGGTATAATGGGAAAAAATAAAACATAAGAAATTGGTGATATAAAATGATTATAAATGGTTAATTTAAATAGAAGAAATCATGAATCCATAAGCATAAAAAACATGGAAATGTAAATAACTTACCACGCAATACATTTAATCAATAAATTTAGCATAATATGGGTACAATAAAAGATAATAAAATAATTCCATATAAATAATCACATGATCTAGAAAACATAACTATGGGTATTATACTAATAGAATAATAACATGTAAATTAATAACAAGTTTTATAATGATGGAATGCATAATGATAGACATATGAAACGTACCATCGATGATTCATTCCCAGAATCTAATAATTTCAAGGATTCGTGAAAAGAATCTAACATCATCAAGGATTTGTGCCAAGAATATTATAAATGGGTAAGGCCAAGACGAAAACCCTGTCTATTTTGTCTCATGAGACCCATCAATGCATCAAGGTTATATATTGGGTCTCTCCTATCACTTACTTATTCTAGTGAATTCCTCATACAAATAAATAATACATTTTAATCAAAATTCCTTAACAAAGTCAATAACTAGTAATACGTAATATAAATATGTCACTAGAAAATTTAAAAATAAACAATTTATTATAGTTTAGAAGATAGTATCATAAGAGATAAACCTCAGTGAAGTAAAATATTCAATAATTGTTGTTTACATAGATGAATTTATTTTAAATGAGATCATTGAAATTTGATTGAATAAAATACCCTTTCCACATTCAAAACATATTATTTTTAAAATTATACACAATTTTAGTAGAAAAAATATTATTTTAAAATAACAACGTAATATTTTATGGGATATTTAATTAATTAGGGTTTTATGATAGTGGTAAAATCTTCTCATTCCATATAAGTTATAAAACATTCCTTCCATATTTTTGATATAGAAGTCTCAAAGAACATTGTTTAGAAAATTAAAAAATATTCCATTAAAACCAATTCATAAAAAGTAAAACATGAATATAAATAAATTTAAACTTTCACAAGAGGATATTAAAATAATTTTTTGATACAATTTTATAAAACATTGATATGGAATAAAAATAGGGTTTCAATTGAAATTTTTAAAAATATAGTATTTTTAAAAGATAGTCCCTTATAAATATCATATCATTAATGTGATCATTAATTAAATGAATATAATTTATTTCTTCAGTGTAAATAAATATAAAACAAGTGTAAATAAAAAATAATATATTAAAAATTCATTTCATATTTAATATTAGTATTACATAACCATGAATGTATAACTTTAACCCCACAAATGGAAATTGGGTTATGAATTCCCATATAACTGTGCAATCAGTGGAATCTTATTCCCCTAAAAGTAATAATTATAAAATGAAAAATTTAATACCCTTAAGATAATGAAATTAATTATATTGTGTATTATAGTTAATTTCATACACCATACATAAAGAATAAGTGTTGAATAAGATATATTTCTCATAAAAGTAAAACTGAGACAAGAAACCCCTTACCTCATGCTTACCATTAGTTTTTCATACTTTAACTCATATATAATTATCTAAATAATGTTTTTAATTAAATCCCAGAAAGTACACATATTTATAATAAATTATATTATAAATTTATAGCATCATACCACCCATTCCTTAAAAAATAATACATTATTTTTATGGTTTTTAGTGCATTTGGTTCATAGTTTCCTGGCCAGTTTACTTTCGTATAGTTATGGATATTCTTAAAAATGGAAATAAAACTACATTATTTAAAGGAAATGGTATTAAAACACTTAAATGTTTTTTAATAGTCCCTTATATAATTTTTATTTTGGACATGAGGATTATTAATTGGACAAAACATTAATAAAAAATATTAATTTTGGTTGTTTTTTCGACCATCATAAGGTACTTTATTTTTACTTAATATTATGTATATATATTAGTTCCAAAACATGAAATAGGTTATAATATACTTATTAAAATATTATTTGAACATAATAATAATTTTATTTTCCATCCTTTAATGTGGTAATGGGAAAAAATCATTATTTTCAAAGACGGTTAACTGCCATAATTTTAAAAATGGTTTTGTTTCATTGAATAAGAAGAGGTAGTAAAATAGATGGATATAAATTATTCCATTATAAACATAAAATTAAATTATTTAAATCATTATTTATTTATCATTTCATGATGTATTAAGTAATTTATGATAATTTAGAAGAAGAAATGAAAATAAGACACTTAGTTTGAGAAAATTACCTCTTGAATATCACCACCTAGAATGATCCCTTAAAGACAGTGGAATTGGTATTATTTTGAGGAACATATACCATGGAAGTATGGATAGTGTGTGTTAAATCATTTGGAATATATTTTAGGATTTTCTATTCTTGTGATGATATATGGGGCGGCGAGGGGTGTTTTTTATACATGAGAAAGGAAGTTTTTATGTTATTAAATATTGATTATTTTTATGTTTAATGCCGACCAGATTTGGGTGGTATAATTTCCAAGAATTTGGTGAAAAATTAATATTTTAATGTCTGGTTAGGGACTTAAAACACATAAACCAACCATTAAATTTCATATTGTTAGGTATTTTTTTATTTTATCATTTAATATTAACCTGTTACATTATTTTAACTATAATACGATGAATCCTTTTTTCCATGGAAACTTCTTATGCATAAAAATAAAATGACCTTAAAAATTAATGTGTACCTTATTATTAAAAATATTAAATTAATTTTAACAAATTTAATTAAAAAAATTGTTAAAATGAGAACAAAAATTAATCATGTAGATAAGACTATAATGTAAGATTTTAAATAGAAAATGGTCAAAATGATAAATTTTTTGCATATTGAAATTCCAAATGAATATGACTTAAATGAAACAAATTGTATTAATATATTTATAATTGAAATATTTTTACTTTAAAACCAATTTAAAATATAATTTAAAATTATAAATTCTTTAGATTAGAAGTTCATTTTCAATTAAAATTTTGTATTTTTCACTATTCATAAAAAATAAAACTTCTCCAAAAATTACAAAAAAGAATGCCCTAAGTTAATTTTTACATTATAAATTCAAAAATGATGTTTATTTTTTCATAAAAAATTATAAAATTTTCCGAAAAATTTAAAATAGGTGCACCATTAAATTGTGGCAAAATTAACTTTTTAGAAAAATATAGCCTTTTTATTTATAAAATTGGATTTCTTCTTATCTTAAGACTATAAAACATATTTTATGTATTTAAAACAATTATTTAAGATTTAAAATATAAATTTAATTAATATATTTCACTAATAGGGATTAATTGATTTTATTAAGATAAAACACTATTATGGGAAAATAGTTTTTATATTACAAATCCTTTAGGTTCAATTGTTTTTTATTTTAATTTATAATTAATTGGTAACCAAAGAATTAATTTTATAAACTTTTTTAAAATATATTTTCTTATTTTATTTATTCTCATTCATTCTCACAATTCTAATGGATACGTGATAATGGTCATGTAAAAATAAAAATATTTTGGAGTTCATTTAATCATGGTGTTTTATACCACATAAGATACCATACATAGTGTTATTTTAAAATATCATAGAGTTACATTATTATCATAATATAACTATTAATGTGACCTTATCCACATTCAATCACTATATTACCTCCATGTCATATCATAAGGTCCCTCTAACAACCATTATATAAGAGGTTAATTGGGCCCCTGAGAATACAATTACATGATCTGGGTGGAGAAAATTTCTGAAATATATATCCTTTAGGGAGTCATCACCAAAAATATTATGTAATAAACATTACAAGCATGATTTTTTTTGGAATACACTGAAAATGATATCTATTCTTAATTGAAACCAATGATATCATAAACATTCCCTTTCTTCACTTATTTGGGATACTACCACAGAATTAAAACTGACTTGAAAAGTTTCCCATACATTATTTAATGTAGATGAGAGATAATCACAGATTCCCACCACCCTTTTTCAGGTCCCTCAAATAAATATTTGACATAATTTAACCTTATAGAATAAGAATTCTTATAATAATAAAATATATCCTCAACTACTTTAAGAAACTTCATAGATTCAAGAGAACATTATCACATAAATAAAAAGGTGGGAGATGATATTAGAAGAACTAGGTGGAGTTTAATTGATTTAATGACTCAAAATAAACAAATTTATTTAGATTTGAGGAAGATTTATCATCTTTATATGCCACTTTTTGAGAGTGTGAAAGACTATTTTGAAGACTATAATGATGAAAACAAATATATCTTCTTTTGAGAAATTTTAGGGATACAATCCTAGACATCATGAGGTATAGGCTCATCAATTTAGTAATAAAATAATACTTCAATCTAAACAAAAAAAATAGTTACAACAAGATACAAAAAGCAATTATCAAGTAATCATTAGTTTCAATGGTCATAATATTTCTTTATTTTATAGAACATTAAACTTTTCATCAAAACATGAAATATTAGAATTAATCCATCACTTTTCCAAATATTTTTACCACCACATGGAACTTATTTGATGGTTTCAATTCAATAATCTCGTTTTCATGTTCAAAAATCATTTCCATTTTAAACCCATAAAAACCAAAATTACTCTTCAAAATAATCATTTTTCTCTTCACATAATAGTTCTTGAAAAATATTTTTTTTGAACCAATATTCCAATAAATTCCTAACATTTAGTAATTGAAAACACCATAAAAATAACATAAATAAAATTTTCCTTAATATATAATCTTGTTTTCATAATGAATTCAAAATAATAACTGAATTAATTGTGCTAGAAATAACAAAACAAGAACATGAAATAGACTACACCCAAAATGTCCATTCAAAATAGAACCTTCCCAACTGAACTCACATGAGTAAATTCAACATGAAACAAATGGATAAGGAATCAAGCTTGGATTAGATTATAACTAATAATAGATTTTTTTCAAGGGAATTATTACCATGAACCAATATTATAATATTTTATTTACTAACTACATGATCATTCACATCGATTCTATGAAATTTACCAAACCATTCAGGCACATTTCAACTCTATCCATCTTTCCATTCAAACCAAAAAATCAGATGAAATTATAAAAAATATTAGTTAAAATCATAGTTAATATAAAAATAATTTATCATTAAGAAACTAATAAATCCAACTAAAAATTGAATTCCCAATATTCCTTAGTAACTCAAGTCTCATCGTCAAGAGGTGGTGATCAAGAACTCACTCCCGGTAAACAGTTGAATCTGGTCAGATGGTTAATCTCTATTATACCACCAATCACACCAAATAACATAATGTATTTAAAGTAAAAGTATATTTTAATAAGAAATAACCTCTCATTGATATAATTTTAATGAACCAACCTAGAATACCTTCCAAACTGGGATTCAAAGCGATTCATCACTAACCTAGAGAGTGTTCCCAGTCCCAACTAGCTGGTGACTAGAATCTATGAATAAAAAGTAAAATTATGGGAACCATTTCACCCAAATAAAAAAATATAAACTGAAAAAAAAATAAAGGAAAGAAAAATCCACACAAACTATGTCATAAAATAGAAAATGATATAAGCCTTAGTATATGTCGACCAAACACATTAGAAAAACCCATAAAGGAAACAACCCAAACAATTAATTTAATAAGTGGATAACATTCATCAATAACCACCAAAAATCTCGAGTACCTCTAGACAATAATTTACAACACCTATGAATGGTTCTATCCCTTTTATTTTACCTTGTATAAGAAAAACTACAAAAAACCAATGAAAAAATTTAGTGTGTGAGAAAAAAAGTCTTGTTGAATTCCACCATTTAATTGAATAAGTAATATTTTACATCTAATCCAAGTATTCTAAATTTTAGAAATAAAATGTTATAGTGAATGTTTAAAAATTTGTAACAATAAATGCTTTTTAAAACATTTCAAAGACTAGTATAAATTAGGTAAAAAAGTTGATTTCTATTAATGTAAGATTAATCATTCTTCTTTATTAAATAGATATTAATATAGCATTTTATTAACAAGGGTATGAATAAGAATTTATATTAAACCCAAAATGGGTAAAAAATTCTATAACATCTTCATGTAAGGTCATTTTCAAACATATAATCATAGTTAAGAGACCCAGTGGTATGTTTTATAGGTATTCAAACATTTATATGTAAATTATGGATTCTAGTGTGAACATGTTATTATGATTAATCCCAAAGGAAAAAAAGGAAACACTCCTAAGTATGAATATAAGATTATTCCTAACAAATAATCACTCTTCCCTTGAGTAGTTTAGTTTTATTTTTCATTTTCAACCCATTTATGGTTAAAGTTTATATGTATCTATTTTTTTTATTTTGGACTAACTACCCAGTCTCCCATGTTCATAAAGGTGAGTCAAAAAATATAATTTTATATCATTCATTGATTCATTCTTAAATAATTTCAACCATCATTTAATTTTCCTTCAATTTCATGTTTCAAAATATGACTTTGATTACAAAAGAAAACATGAAATGGTTTTTATAAAAATTCATTCCTTTTATTTAAAACCCAATATGAAAAGATGTGCACCCCATTTTTCCATAACATAGGTCCAGTGTATCCTTACACAACCCTTAAAATAATAGTTTTCATTTACAATACTCCTAGGATTCTTTTATATAGCATTAGAAAATAGGTTCACCCTTAAATGAGACCCTTATTTTCGTCCACTTACCCATATGTAAGTTGGTCCCTATACACTATTCCATTATATAGACCATATTATAATGGGATTACCCTTATGCTATGAGGAACTGCCCTTATATTGTGCTCCAGTTATATTTATGTACCCTTTGAAAAAAGGGGATTACCATTATAAAAAAACATATATTAACCTTAAAAAGTACATACTCAAATGGTATTACCCTTATGTAGATTATATAAAACTGGACTTACCCTTATGTAGTGTTCATTTACCCTTACTAATGTCATATAAAAAGGGATTTACCCATACACAAATCAAGGAAAACCCCATTTTACCCTTAAAAAACTCTAAAATTAAAATAAGAGATAATTTTATTAAAAATAAATTTTTTCACATATAAATACATATAAAATAAAACCAAATAAAAATATAAACTAGTATAATATTGATTAATTTACAATTCTCTCTGCAATAAGGCTTTTTGCAGCAAAAAAAATTCAAGATGAAATTATATAAATATGAATTACTAAAATAATTCCCAGACTCAGCCTAATATATGTATGGTCCATGAAATAGATGAATACATACCCTAAATTTTCTACCGGGCACAATTACACATTAATAATCACCTCTGAACAAAAACTCAATAACAAAAAGGGGTGTTGAAAAACTATAGGAAAAAACTAGATACATATTACATGTCTCCCCACCACTTAAAGATTCACATATAATAGTTGTACAAGAAGAAATAAATCTTCCATGTGAAATTTATCCAACTTAAAGGAGATACTTAGATCCCACGTCACCATGAGACCTCTAAAAACTGAAAACTAAAACATCAAGTAAGGGAATATCTAAAATCCCACAATGATTCACAAAATAGAAAAATCTATTTGATCCATATACATTCAAATTTACATGGTCAAGGCTTTGATCTCATAGGGATATGCAACCTAGGAAATTACTCAATAGAGGACAAGGATTTTAAACAATGATCCCCACACCTTGATTATGTCATTAAAATTAAAAAACATCACATATGGTTTTATGGTACATCAAGAATCCATGTTGTCTTAATTATAGTGTACCTTCCCAAGGCCAATCCAAGTATAATGTAAATCCAATAAAAAAATTCCACCAATATGGAACTACACTCTCATGAGGTAGATCATCAATAATATCAATTTTGAGCTCTAACCTTCAAGAGAAAGGATAAAGGATACTAAAGAAAGAAAAACAAAATGAATGGTATCCAACACAGACTAAAGGGAGACACCCATGGAGAGAAGAAATGGGAGGTATTTTGAAGATCAATCACCACAAAAAACTAGAGTTTCTCATTACAAGATTCCTTTCCATCCTCAAGATCACAACAAACTCAAGGGACCAGAAAAATTAAAAATTAAGTATAAACATTCAAAATTTCACACCCACAAGTCACAAAAATAGATATATCAAACAGATCAAATCATCATCACGATCACAATGATTGTCCATAAGAGAAAATCCAAAAAGGACCCATTGTAAAAACTAGATATTCATAGGATAAGAATTCCAATATAAAAAAACAAAAGAGAAATAGAGAATGATCACTATATGATTACATAAAGAAATTAACATATGTCTTTATTTTACTATAACCTAGAGTATAGAATTCAGGATTAAGGAAACCATAAATCCCAAATCAATGTATACCAGGTTATGTGAATAGGTTTCTTGATTTTAACATGAGAATTTTGATATTGGTGATCTGCCCAAAAAATTGAATTCCCGTAGATTTAGTCTTCTCCAACTCAACTCAAAAAAACTATGGATTTAAATAATAAAAAGAGAATACAAAAATCCAAAAAACAATATTCCTATATCTATATTATAGAGCCCAAAAATGATACTCAAAAACACATATAATCATTATCGAGATACCAGGGAACAATATGGATAACTACCAATTTCATAAGGTGTAAAAAAGTAAAATCATCACAAAAAGATCAAACTATATTTATTATAATATCAAGAACAAATTATGGACCATCATCAACTTCCTCTGGTTGCCCCTCCACCATGTGAAAATATTCACTCTGACACCTATAGATTGAACCATATTATCTTTAGGTATTTATTTCCCCATTTTTTTTTGTAAATTATGATCCCCTACTAAAACATCTGCATAGTGTACCACTATAAAAAATCTATTAAGGTGACCCAAATTCTACACCACTTACAAACATTCATGTATTCAAAACATGACTTCTTAGTGTGACCAGGTACCCCACACTGAAATCACATGTGATTACATTTGTTTCCAAGAATACTTTCTCTACTCAGCCAACTCCCATGGTTCATGAGAGGGAACTTATTCTACTAATAAAACTACTAATGAGGCATTCTACCCTATATGTCACTCTTCTATATCCCTCTCAGATTATAGGTCCCCTTTAAGGCTGATCAGATAAGAGGTCAAATGGTCTATTGAGAAGAATATTATAATGTATTATTGAATACATTTTCTGAAATAGATATCCTTTAGGGATTCATAACCCAAAATTTTTGGTAAGAAACATACCAAACCTAAGATTTATTGGGCTTACTAGGTAACTGATATCTCTTCCTAAAAAAACTATGAGTTTATAAACATTCCATCACTTCACATCCATGGGATAATTATACTGAATGAAAAACTCCTTAAAAAGTTCCCAAGAAATTATTTCAGGAATATGAGAAAAAATAATGACCTCTAACCACTCTCAGCTAGGACCCTCAAACATATATTTGATATAATTGAACCATAGAGCATCAAGAGCCTTAAGATAAAAAATGATATCCTAAACATATTCAAGCCACCTCATTACATTAGTGTAACCCTAATCCCATTCATTATATGGTGGATAAAAATCTACGAAAACATTGGTGGGGTCGAAAGACTAGAAAGACTCCACCCCAACTACTCTATTTAGAGTTTGGATAGAGTAATCCTTTTTAAACACCACTTCATGAAAATGTGAATAATTTCCTCAAATAATGGACCATTGAACAATTAATTTATGTTTCTTAAAGTAATTTCTCAGATATATTTCTAGACATAATGAAGTAAAACCTGATCAATACCAGCATAAAACAAATCCTGAAACAAAATAAAAAAAATCTTTAAAATATCTGAAATCTAATTTTATAAATGGATCATCGATTTCAAATTGCATAATATTTCTCTATTTTATGAAACAATACACATTTCTTCAAAACATGAAATCTTAAAATAAATAAATCATAGTTTCATCTATTTTTCACCAAAACATGTAACTTCTTCTATGGTTTCATATTAGTAATACCTTTTTCATGATTCAAAATCATTTCAACTTTAAAAACATACAACCAAAATTAATGATTAATACATTCATTTATCTACTAACAACATATTCTTTGAACACATTTATTTTAAAAACAATATTTATATAAAACCAACCTTTTATTAATTTAAAACACATATTAATGAAATTATATTTTTTTATTTCACAATTTTTATTTTCAAAAATGATTCAAAATCATAACCAAATGAACTAAAGTTTAAGGAACAAAATAATATCATAAAATAGACTACACCAAAACTTTCAATTCAAAATAAGAAACTTCCAAACTAAAATCAGATAAGTGAATTCAACCTGAAACAAATAGAAATGGAATAATGTTCTAGAATTCTAAGAACTATGCTTGGATTTTTTGTATTGGTTGGTAAACCATTCACCAATACAAAAATAGTTCATTGAATAACTTCTATAGTAGTCACATTTATTCCTTAAAATTTATCAGATTGTGATGGTGCAATGTGACTCTGGACATATTAATGTTCCAACCCAAAACTCATAATAGATTCCAAAAATCAAAAATAATCTCATCAAGAATATAAATCTAGTTTATCATCAATAAACCAATAAATAAGAATAAAAACTCATGTCCCCACTTTCCATGGTATATCAAGTCTCATCATAAATAGGTGGTGATCAAGAAACCATTCACAAGAACCTCTAGAGTCCCAAAATATTATTATTATCTTTATACCATAAATATCACCAAATAACATAAGTTATTTTAAGGGAAAGTATTTAATTTTAATTAAAAGTCTCCATTTGATACCATTTCTTATGAACCAACCTATAATACCTTCTAAACTATCATTTGAACTGATTCTCCACTTACTTGAAGGGTGTTCGTGATCCCCATGTACTGAAGAAAAGCACCCAAACATTAATGAGAATAGTATTTTAATGATTTATCACAACTGATAAAAATATAAATTGAAAAATATTATATAAAAATTGAAAAAAAAATGAAAATTGATAGATAAAAAAGAAAAAGATACAATTATCTAGGTATATCAAACAAATTCGTAGAAAAATACATAAGTAAAATAACCTATAAACTCTTTGCAGTAAGTGAATTTATTTCTCTACTAATCTCTACTAACATTAGAGTCCCAATATATAAGAACTCCCACAACCATTGAGTGGTGATTTCAATTTTATCCAGACATGGAGTAAGAAATACATCAAACGATTGAAGGAAAAAACATTATGTGAAAAAACATTTTCATAGGATTCCACCAAGTCATTTAAAAACAAAATATACAAAATATAATCCAATTAATCAGAATTTTTTATAAGAAATAACATGGAAATATTTTTAAAATCCATAAGAAAATATGATTTCAAAAAAAAATCTATGTCTGGTAAAAAGTAGGTACAATATTTCATTTCCCTAAATCATAAATTATCAAAAAAAAATTAAATATACATGAGTATAAAATTTTATCAAAAGAGGAATGAATTGTCATTTCTATCAAAATATACGTGAGTAAAACATTTCATTCCATTGTCTTGAAAAGTCACATACAATATCATCTTAATGGTTAAGAGACCTATTTTAAAGTTATATATATTATCACTCATCTTAGTGAAGAATGAGTCTAATGTGAACATTTTTCTAGTATTAATCCCAATGAAAAAATGAAACACTATAAGGGTTAAAATGATAAGATCCATAAAGACTAATATCCCATGTCTTGATTAATTTTATTTTATTTTTCATCATCAATCCATTTCTAGGTAGATCAAATACATTCCTAGCATGTGATCTTACCGCCTAACTACAAATATTCTCAAGTTCATAAAGGTAAATCAAAAAATAAAATGGGTTATCATTAATTAAATAGTTTTTTAATCACTTAAATCATCATTTCATTTGGAAAATATTTCACGTTTCACAATATTAATTTCATTTCAGAAACCAACATGAAATATTTTTTTATTAAAAATTATTTTTTTATTTAAAAAAACATCCCAAGGATTTTCTCAAAAACTCAGGCCTTTTTTTAATTCAAAACCAACATCACAAGGTTTTTATAAAAAATTATTCATTGACATTTAATAAAAATATTGATACAAATCACATGAAATGAATCTTTACCTCTTCTGGATAACTTCCAAATTATATAAGTATCCCAACATGTGTTCTAGAATATTCTTACTCAAAGAATAATAATAAAACTACATGTGATAATACCCGAACACTCCATAATAATATTCATCTGATAATCCATTATTATTATTCCATAATAATTAAATATTATTATTTACTAAATTCAAGAATATTTTTTATATATCTAAGAATCATTTTCAATAGCCAGTTTAATGGATTTTCATCACCCACTCTATATCATTTCAAAACCATTTTTTAACATATAAAATTATTCATTATAAATTTATTTGAAAACCAATTTAAAATATATAATAATCAAAGGTTTTAAATAATAAGTAATTCTTTAAAAAATCACATACCTCAATAATCCATATTATAGAACACCCAAGGAGAAATCTGCTCAGTAACATGAGAGGTGTTATATGTATTGAATATGGGAAAGAAAATCTAAAACACTCCCATAGATCACCATTCAACTAGAAACCTGAAACCTATGAAGATGATATTAAAAAATTAATCCAACAATGATTTATAAAAATTTCAAAAAAAATTCTAGGCATATTAGTATTTAAAAACCCTAAATTAAAACACCCATTGAATTTTCTATTTAACAAAAATTTTGAAAGTGAGGGATTAAAAAATTAAAATTGAAGTTAAAACCTTTAAAATGAGTTAATGAATAAATTTTCATTATTTTCACCATTTAATAGGACTAAAATGGAGTTTCAGTTTGAGTTGGAGGACGAAGGAATGAAAATGACATTTTTAAAATATTTTACTCAAAAAGGGTGGTATGTATGTGTAACATGGTTTACCCTTATGCAGCTCATATGTTTAACATAAGGGTAAGAAATTTTACCCTTACATATGCAACATGCCTTGTTTTACTCTTACACGGGGCTAGTGTACCGATATGCAGACTTTATAAAAGAGGTTTTATCTTTACACACAAGTTGTGATACACTTACGTAGCCTTTAGAAAAATGATCTTACCCTTACATGGGAGCCTTATACAGTGAATGTACCGTTATGAAAGTCAATACCCTTATGTGAAACCACTAAAAACCCATATTAAAATAGACTTACCCTTATGAAGTGGGGAACTACCCTTATGTTGGACTCAGGATACCATTATAAACCCTTCAAAAACACGAGGTTACTTTTGTAACATTTCTCTTACCCTTAAATAGCACATAATCAAAGGAACATAACCATATTTAGCCTATAGAAAAAAAAGACATAGCCTTACATAGTGGTCATTTACCCTTACCCAAGTCATATATAAATTTATTTTTCCTTACACAACTTAAGTGAAACCCATTTTACCCATACATAACACCCTAAAATCAAAGTAAGGGTTATTTATATTAAAAATAAAATATTTTCATATAGAAAGACATATAAAAAACCAAATAAAATAATTAAATTAATAAAAAAAATTGATGTTACATTTAAATCATAACCACTAGTCACCAAGTATTATCCCCTTTATAAAAATTGTGTGTGAATCTTGTAAAACCCTATATGTCATGAGTTTTATGTTTCTCTCTATATCAAACCATAACGTTCTTTCATTCATGATCTTGAAAAAAACTACAATTGGATAATTAGATATAGATTTTGGTATATGGTAACCACGGATTCACAACCCCTATTAATGGTTGTTAACACCCACGTGGGTCTAACAAGTGGTACATATTAAATTGTGGGTCTTCACCCAAGAATTAATTACCCTATGATTAGAAATTGAGACCTAATATATTATTGAGGGATTTTTTATGACACATTTAAATTTTAATTAAGTTATTTGGTGACTTAATTTATTACCAAGGATGAATTTCATTAAAATAAATAAATTATCTATTAAAAAAATTATATATTCACCTATGTTATAGTGTAAATTTTGAAAAACCATATGGAATTGATTAAAAAATTGAGTGTTTACCCTAAGATTATAGTTTCTTAATTTTTAGATTATATTTGATCATCTCATAGTAGCGGAAGATAATATTTAGATATTAATTAAAATAAATAATTATTCAATAAATGATTTTTTACCTAATTATCTACATTATATTCATATTTTAGAGGGATAATTTTATTGCTAATGTTTTTTGAAAGGAGGATCCACTATAGTGGGATACCATATAAGGGCAATAACATGTATATTGAATGTCAAATCTGTGAAAAATGGGTATTGTTACTTTATTATTGTGTGTCTTTTTCAAGATTAATTTTCTTAATTTCTAATTTATGCCTCATTATTTGAATCACCCCTTGAAATTGAAGTGTTATTTTACTAATTTAATGTTTAGACTAGTGCCATTTCAATTTTTGAAATCCAATATATGATTTTATATAAATATTGAAGACAATTTTTATTGGTGAAATTAGAAAACTATTAATAAAATGTTTCATTGAATGTATCCCTGATTCAATTATATATGGTCGGATATCTTTTATTGAGATGAACTAAACCCCTTTTTATGACTCCAATAAGAGTAAAAATTTGTGAGAAAATAAAAAATATAATGTTTCTAAAATTGAAAATTCTCTGTATGATTTTAGGCATATAGAGGATGAATCATGAGATATAAGGTCTATATATAGAACTAGGAGGTTAAAAATACATATATTATAAATTATAGTGTCAAATTGAGGTAAACATCCTAGTTAGACCACCACTAGATATGGAATAATGGTGAAGATGGAATAGGTTTGGAATTAGTGGTGGTAAAATTTAGGCATATGTTATAGACCATTCGATTTTAGATCATATGACAGATTTTAAGCCACTTTATCTC
The DNA here is from genome assembly GCA_963277665.1 of Viscum album. Classification (NCBI taxonomy): domain Eukaryota; kingdom Viridiplantae; phylum Streptophyta; class Magnoliopsida; order Santalales; family Viscaceae; genus Viscum; species Viscum album. The sequence continues at coordinate 1,981,408,385 of OY728136.1, forward strand.
TTGATGGGGGAGCATGAACAACATTGATTTCATAACTATGCACCATCTGAACCATTAAATTGGATAGTTACCCACATTCCATAGAGGTTTTTGGTGTGCAATTGGGTGGATGTGTGTTCTTTCATACCCCCTCCACTTCCATAATCTATCAAATTGATCAAGAAACTAGGTAATTAAAATGATCATTAATCCATCGATTAGTGTGGAATAAGCTAAAGATATATGACTATAGGGTTAGAAATCCATTAATAAATTATCATATGGTGTCAACTAACCATGTGTGGGGGATAAATGAGGAACTTTCCCATTGGAAAAGACATAGTGGGGAACATGAATGTATATAGGGGGTCAAAATTAGACCCAAAATTTATTTTGGGATTCTTAGGGCATCCTAGGTCTATTGGAACCATGTTTTAATAACTTTCAGAATATTAAATTGATAAATTTGTTGTTTGATAATGAAATTATAAAGAATAATATTATTATATACACATAAAAAATGTATCCTTGATAAAATAATGTTTAAGCCTGACTTATAACAAAGGATTACAGAATATAAATTTATCAAGTAGAAAGAACATAATGAAGTGTGAAATGCTCAATTAGGGTTTTATAATTCACCTATTTTTTACCAAGAATGCTCAGTCGGAGGAAGGCCTCTGACCCTTTATTAAAATAAAAGAAAAGTACAAGAGGTAAGGAGTGAGAGTATAGACATACAACCCATCCACATCCAGATATCAGTTCCAACCAGAAAAGAACATCTACATATCATAGTAATCATAATCCTCATCACATCCATAATAAGGATCATCCTCCACAGTAGTCGAATCCCACTCGGAGTTCATATCATATGGCTTCAGAACATTGGAATACTTCCTAATGAGATCCAGTAGCTCCATAGAGAGTTTCTCCTTATTTGATTACTTGCTCAAATGGATGTTTTTGGAATCAAGGGAATCCCCCTTTTCTTTCTTGGACAAGGACCTTGTGGATACCAGCTTTATAAAGAAATAATAGTCTTTTAGTGGCCTCCTCTTTGGTGGAGCAGTCACCGTGCCTTCACTTTCAGACAACATCTTCCAACTACCTTGAACAATATCATTATAAGAATGTCTTGCATCCCCTGAGTTATTTTCCTTGTCATTGTCAGATTCATTTCCCCATTTACCAGTGAGATTCATAGACATGAAATATGCACACCCACCATCTTGCCACACCAAGACACCTTCTGAGGTTGTGAGAGACTCACCTTCAATCATCTGATAGAGACTATTATGATCAATCAGATTGAGAAATTGAGGGTTCACCTCTTTTCCAAGGTCCTCAAAAGTCCTAGTCCTTGAGACATCAACAGTAGCCTTTTCTAGACTATTAGAACCAATATGCAGATTCAAGGCTGCATGCACCTACGGATCAACCATCACAATGGGTGGATCCTCCTGCTCCAAGCCCGTAAACCTATTACTTGAGAGGAAATATCCACCCTGTATAGAAGCCACTCCTACTTCTCTGTTTATTCTACCACCTACTTATTGCACATGACTAGCAGCACCCTCCAGAAAAGTTAGGTCCTCAACACCAAGCCCGCATTTTTTCGCTCAAAGACCTGCTGCACTGATGTATTGAGTGACTCTCGCACCTCTTTAACTGCACAATCATGCATGCTCACCTCTGTGTGAAAATATTTTCGCACCTCCCACTCTATGCTTATACCCAGCATTACCTCGCTGAGGCAGGGTCTTCCCACCTCATCACCCCACTCATAAAAAACTGTAAGTCCACCACACTCCCCAGGGCCACCCATTCCTTCAATCTCATTCTGTCACACTATCACAGGATCACCAGAGTAAGTCGTGCCCAGTACTGGGTCCAATCAAATATCAAAACCACCATCAAAGATTCTCATTTCAGCCATCTTTGAAGTACCAACCAACATTCTACTGCGAAAAACCAGTTCCAGATGACCAAATCAGGATCAAGCCACACAATAGCACATTCATGACTCAAAGATGACACCCAGCCTCCAGTGGAACTCCTTTCTTTCTGTGATCCAGAAATAGTCCACAGGTGGTATTGAAACATAAAACTCCATGCAGATTCATAGAGAAATTGGGTGACACACATCCCACGTTGTAATTGTCGTGGGATCACATTTCATGTGAAAATCAAAGCTCCAATGAAACAAAAATAAGGTAGAGCCATTGCATCTTCAGGGATCTCGATACCAAACCGCAATCAAATTCGCCTCTGAGAAAAAATGGACCATTATATGCCTCCTATCAAAAATACCCACAAACACATGCGCCTGTAGCTCCCAAGATTCTGAGAAAAATTGCTCGAACTCATCAACCGATGGGTAACAGTGCAACTAAGGTTATCTTGCATAAATCCACAGCACTGTTGATCGCAAGTGGGAGAAGAGGAAGCTGTGGTACTGCCTAAAATAGATATGGAAACTTCGAGGAGAGATGGATCCTTGGGAATGAAAAAAGTGATCCAGGGTGAGGGTTATCCTTCTTAAGCGATTGTGGAACTCCCCCCTCTGGTCAGTGGGGGGGGAGATAAGCTCATCAATATCAGATCTAGGGCATTGTCGTAGTCACCTTCGGGAGCTAAAGATGTTATCTCTCCTACCCCTATCCCCACCTATTTTGATTATGTAAATATTGTTTTTATCTAATAATAATAATAATGATATTTAATTATATATTATGTTAGATTCATTGAGAATCTTAAATTACACAATTGGATAAGGTACTAAATCATAAGAGGTGATGAATGATTCTTCTTTTCAACACTACATTCGATATTATATAAAATAGGAAATGATCATTTAATAATGTAATGATTTATCTTAGAATGTATTGAAAACTCTTAGTGATGTTATGAATTCATTAATAAATATTAAATTGATAATGTTGGTCATATATGATTGATATGGATGGGAATTAAGTTCAGTAGTAAAAGTAATAAATGTAATGAAAGTGTATTTTTAATTAATTAATGAATAAATTTATTTAACAACATAATTGTGGGAAATAATGATAATATTAATTGGTGAATTTTTTAAATGTATTTTAAAGTAGAGAACACTTCATATTTGATAGGATAATAAAAAAGAATATTTTTAAATTTAATGAAATTTATTATTAAATAGATTATGTGCATAAAGTGATTTAACTGAAATAGGGTGATAATGATATCTAATGTTGTAATTCAATAATGGGAAGGAAATTTTGATATATCACATAAGATGGGTGTTCCATTAAATAATTTTACTTTTACATGAAGGAAATAGAGAGGTAATAATGTAGAATTACTCTATCCTTAGAGATTAAGATTGTAAAATACATATAATCATGATTTGGGTCATTTATGAGTATGGTTGAGTAATTTGGTACAGTAACATTGTTAATCAGGTTGAAATATGTAAAACTATATGTGAAGAAAATTAATTTTTCTTTTTTATTATGTTCCCAACTGAATAATTTAATAACAATAATTATTATTATTCAATTATTGTCACTATAAATAGAAAATATGTGTATGATTAAACTAGTTGGGGATACCATGGAAACTATATATAATTAATGGAAAAGTAATAACGAATACATTAGAGAAATTCAATATGGATAATTTAATTAATAACATTAATTTGTAATTTAATTATATATGATATTACATCTTCTTTTCTTGGAGGAATCTTATGAGTATGATATAGAATCTCTAGATATCTATAGAAATGTTTTGTGATACTAATGGGAGAATCTATTATTATATTTATGGTGATTGATTGTATATAGTAAATTAATATTAGAAGTTACATAACATGTGATGGATGGATGTCCATGGTGATGGGAAATTGTTTTGGATCTCTATTACACTCAACTCGTGTCTAGGGTTTGGGTGACAAGATAGTGATCATAATTCAAAACAACCACTATTTTTGGTGGTGCTATTAAATATTTTTTCAATGATCAACTTCTACTCACCAGCACCTCTAGGTTATTATTGATCATTTTTGTCTTGGAGATTTTTGGGGATGTGAATATCCACCAAATTAACTATTGTGAGATAGATGGAGATGGGTAATTTTTTTATTATACCCAATGTTCGACCATGATAGATGAAATTGGTGAAAATAATAAGTTCCCCTTGCATCTCAGATATGAAAATGTGATCGATTTTATTTCACATGAGTGGTGATGCTCTTCCTTTCCCACTACTTCGTGGTTGAGGGGTAATATGATGTGCCAAATATTACTTTTAATCCTGACATTCCACTTTGGTATTGTGATTACCTTATATTCAGTTGAATACCTAGATATTTTTATTTTCTCCAATGTCTCAAAATACATGTTTATCCCTATATGAGTATTTTATCCAATTATTATACATGTATTCCCTACTAGAATTAGATATATGTATTTTTTTCATTCAATATTTGTATTTACTTTATTAAATTATAGGTATATTGAGATGGTTATTTCCTCCAATGCTTTCAAGATAAGTGGAGATGTGTATTTGCACTTGTATTTCATTATTAGTTTATCTAGGTTAAGTTATAAAAATGAACACCTGAAATGTGTTGTGAGATATTATTGTTAAATAATTATAGAAGAACTGTTATTATTTTAGGTAGTATGATGAATGTGATATATGGGATGATTGATACAAATACATCATGGTTACTCTTATTGATTTCATCAGGTGATTTCTAATTATCCACACCTTACATTATGTTGATTTGTATATATATTATATATATATAAGGATATATCCCTACTTGGGATGTTTATAATGGGTAATTTTTTACTCACCCTTAAATGAAAACATAGATATTGTTCACTCTATGTCCACATCGACCAACTGATGTGAAAGATGTATGATCATGGATCCTGGTGATGGAAAATGGATTTGGTAAGTAGGTGGAGTGAATATATCATGAATAATACAACTCTCATATCAATAGTGACTAAGATTTCAATATTTTTTGATGTGGGTGTTGTATTTGGAGTTTAATTTCTATCAGTTTACATTATATCATATATATATATATATATATATATTCATCTCTTACATTATTTAGTTTTATAATTCAATCATGTATAGTGTATTTTTATGTATGATAGAAGCTAGTGGGATTATTTAGATACAATACATCTAATGATTTTTTATATACCTTAGTGACGGTTTTCACCCCATATTCTAATTGAGGCGTGCATGAGGATTTCACCAACCGGTAATCCAATATGTGGAAATAAGAGTGTGTTTCTAATCTTTCAATTTCAAAATATCATAATAATGTTCCGTTACATCTTTATTGTATTTGTTTTAATTCTTCTTAAGAAACATATTTTGTTCTTTATTCCTAAAACTCTTTGATTAAATACATCTATAGAAATCATGAATACCATCATTAAGAAAGGTATTATCATATTATATAGATATGGATTCCATATATAGAATGAAAATATTGTTTTCTATTTTCAATCACTTGGATTAAATGTTCATGACATCACTAATAATAGTGTTTATTTTTTCAATTTTAGGAAAACACAAAATTTTATTCATAAAAAGAATATTGATGACGATGGGAGAATGTGTAATGTATTTTTGTCATCCCATTAAAAAACTTTACATTATGAATGTTTTAAAAAATTGAATATAAGTTTTGGAAAACATCAAGATTATCATGAGGTACTGAAATGGGTTTAAGAATCTTGATTACAAACATTTCATGCAGAATTTTAAGATATTAAAATAAGATAAGATGATTTATTAGATGGATTATTCGTTGAGTTAAAATAATAAATTATCTTTATTCAATGTTATGATGATTTTATTATGGATTCAATGGTTCTAAATAAATTAATTAGAACTCTCTGGAATAATTTTGACAAAAAATATCTTTTTTGGATAATAAAGACATGGATTGATGAACCATTAAAAAGATAAATAGTGTCTTTATAGATTATAAGATGATAAGATTCATAAGTTTAAGGAAGAAAGTAAATAAGTGAAAATGATACTACCTTAAAGGCTTTTAACAATTTAAAACAACTTTAATATTAAATTTTTAATGATTAATAAATTTATTTAAAATGATGATTCCATGAATTTAAATTAGTTTATATCATTATTTTCTAAAGGAATTGAGTGATTCAAAGTCAAATACTTGGGTAAAATTCATTTTTGAAAAGTTTCAATTAAGGAAATAATGGAAACTTTTCTACTAGTTTCCCAAAGATATAAAAGAAATATGTGTTTTACATATATCTCCATCTAATAATTTTTTCATGATCACAAACACTCTCTTATGTATATAAAGTTTTTATTTAATTGAATGTCATAATAACCTTTTGATCATTAATTATTATCATTGATTGACTTTATGAAGTTATTAATGTATATTCAACATCTTCTTGTTGATATTTTTAAAAGGAATGGACAAATATTAATTAATAATTCATGATCATTGAATCATGTTGGAATATAAATATAATACCATGGAAGGAAGTGAATAATTCACTTCTTGATGTTATAGGTTATAATTAGCATTAACTAGTTGATAGTGTTGAGTATAAAGATAGATGTAATAAGAGTCAACCAGTTTTCTAGTGGTAGAGCACCATCCATCTGGTGGATGAGCATCGTCCATCTGTTGGAAGTCGAAAGAAACCAATTCTTTGACTTGGAACTTTGAAGTTATGAAACAAATCATCAGTTAAATCAACAATGTTCCCTTGATGAATCATTAGTAATCACAAATACATCCTTCAAAGATCCATGTTAGTCTGAATTCTCCATCAATATAAAAGGATCTAATTTTCTATATTTTACCCCAATCCCTCATATAAAATTTTACAAATTATTTTGAGATATTTGTAGAATAATTGTAATGGGTTTTTCTAGAAAAATATATTCTTCTCACCTCCTTCTAAAAATGGTGCTCACTATTAAAAAAATCAGTAATAGGTAACTTGGCTACTGATGATGCTCAAGAGGGTTTCAATAACCATAATCGTGAAGGATGGTTTTCTTTTTCTCATATATGGTCAAGGTAGTAATAAAATAAATTTATCAACCTATAATGAGGAGATGTACTGGCTCACACTGAGCTACTATCGAACTCTGTTATCAATGAATTTTTTCTCTCTCTTTTAACATATGCATTAAATCATTTAATCATTATTTTTATAATTGTATAAATTTGATAAATTTAATTTCTTCTATACATATTATCTTAATCAATAATGAAATTAAATTTATAATATGTTTCTAATTTATCAATGAATCAATTTAACTCTTTATTTCATTACCATGTCAATGTAATTTAGATATGAATTTACTACCTCATTTTTCATTATTTTTTAAAAGTAAAATCCCCCCCCCCCTTTCCATTATTCTACAAAAAATAATTGGTTTCAAAAGATTATTTTTGTTTTTTAAAAAATTAAATTTTTAAAAAAACTATTTAATATTGTTTTATATTAATCAATTTCAAAGTTTGATCTTTTATAATGGTATATAATTTATATTCCAATATTCTTATTTTTTGGAATGATTTATTTCTATTAGAAAAATAATATATCAACTTTTCTTAGTAAAATAATTTACTTTATCTATAAAATATTCATATATTAATATATTACACCTAAAGAACCTAAAGATAAATGGAAACCCAATGATATTAAATGTTTTTAGATTAATGGAAAATCCATGAACACACCACATTTAATCCTTAACTTAAATAAATATAATCATGTTTCTATTTGAAAAAAAAAACCATGAAATATGAAAATTTCAATAATTCACTCATGAGGAATCCAAAATATTTAAAGTAACTACATTAAAAATTTATAGGTAATATTTTGAGAGTTATTTTATGAACCCAAAAAAATCCATTATTTTTATTTTTATACATGTTACTATCAAAACAATATTGGTGGTGATTTTTCTATAGAAACCCTTGTAAAAAGTATTCTTTTGGTATTTCCAACCAATTGGGAATGGAAATTAACTAATATAAAATAAGTGAAAGATGTGAATAAAATTGTGGTTAAATAACTTATTAGATCTCTAGCGATGTATAAAATTACTATAGAGTTACAAGATGAGAGGAATTCCAACAACACCGAATATATAATGAAAAAATTACATTCAAAGATACCCTAGATAATTCATCAAGATATAAAGTTCAATATTTTTCTCAAATCAACAATAATATGAAAAAATTATTCAAGAAAATTAAATCATATAATTTAACTAATAATTTGAATAACAAAGTTGAACTAAAAGTAAAATTATACAAATGAAGAAAAAAGGTCACATCAAGCCACAATTCCCCATATAAAAAAATAAAGTTAAAGAATGGAAATAAGGTTAGAAGGATCTTAATTTTGTAAATTTGAGTGTAAGTGGTAGCTCCGTGGATTCAACTTCCTCACCCACATCAAGTGACTCAAGTTGTAAGGTTCATTTAGTATAATTTGATGAATACATCGAGGTTTTTACCCCTCTAACCATTTCATCTCTTCCTCTTCTTCACCTAATTATTCTCTATGGAGATCCAAGAATAACATATATAGATATTGCATATTTTTTATGAATATTCAATTTATCTCCCAAATAACCAAATACAAGAACCAAAAATGTTTAGTGTATTTAGATAAAATATTCATAAACATGTTATTTATGTAAAATATTCATCATCCTATATCATCTTTATTTACATAAGGTAAACTTCTCTGATCATTATACTTAGTAACCCTTCTTTATGACTTGGGGAAAAATTAAATCATAAGAAGGACGGATCTTAGAGGATCAGTAATGGTAATCATGGAAAATATCAATCAATGATTATATATAAGCATATAATTAAATTAAGTATATTAGAACATGTGATTATCGATATAAAATTGTATTCATAGTCACTTAGATCATAATCATGAGTCATGTAATAAATAATTAGTATGTAATAATATTTGTGGAATCATTAAAAAATAAATCATGATCCATGATTTATAATCCGCAACATATAACCATTTCATAAGAGTGTGGAACCATTATAAGAATATAAACCATATCTTATGTCAAATGTAACTACCGATTCAATCATATCATAAGGATTGGGAATAGAAACATGTTTCCCAAATCATTTTGGATCAATAATCGCCACATATTTCCTATATCATAGTGGATTAATAAAACCTACCTATTTTAAATAATGGATCAATAACAAAAATTCTTTTCTTACAATTATCACATGATATATAAGGCTTTACCTAATACATTGGAGAGGTATATAAATTCGGGTCCGCCCATTACATAATCAAAAAAATAAATATGTGTGGCACGAGATCATAAAACACTCATCATATCATCATATCCTAAACCATGGAAATAAAACATGTTTTATATTCATTTAAACTTTTTTATTATATCATAACCTATATAAAATAAATGTATTTAATAAAGATTTATTAATCACTTAATTAACCCATTTCAAAAGAAATGGGTTTCGTAGAATCATTATTAAATTTTCATCATCATAAACCATGTAGATAAATATAATGGATGGAATCATAATATTATATCCCAAGTAAATCTTAAAAATCATTAAAATATGTTTACATAGATGTAATATACCTTTATAATATCATTGGAACATTTCTTTAAAAAAATATGAAAATATACTCTTACTTTGAAAAATTTTATTTAGAAATTTCCATAATATTAAGAAAATAATATTAAATGAAAATAAATGTGGAAAATTATATTGAATTATCCAAACTAAATAATTTGTAAGTTGGTGGGAAAAACCTTCAGTATTATATATGTTAAAAGAAAAAATTCTCTTAAAACTTTTGTAAAAATTAAAAAAATGGCATGTTAAAAAATATTATAGAGAGATTCATTTATAAAAATTATTACATAAAGTAAAAGGCAGTGAAAAAAAACTTTTTAAAAAATTCTATTTATATTTAGAAACTTTTATAAAATAATTTTTAAGATTATGGATATTGAATAAAAGTTCATCGACAAAAGACCAAATAAGGTCAAATATTATTTAAAAATATTACATGATCTATTCAAGTAACAAAAATTGAAAAATTGAACTAATATATGAAATTAAATTAATAACTCTAAGATAATAAAATATATGGTGTTTAAATTATATTATCTATAAAAATTCCCTCAATGTAATTCAATATAGATAGTCCTAGAAAGAAATGAGATTGCAACGTAAATCCTTACCACTAGTATCATATTGATTCATAAAAATTGAAACCTAAATTGTGTTAAATTTATTACATAACTATATTAATATATATCATGCTATATATGAATTAACAATCACATATTATCACTCTGATATTAAAATTTCTTCCTTAAAATCATGCTTTCGGGTGATAACTACTTCATTTTTCATCAATGTTTCAATTTATCAGTCCCAAAATGTGTAATTTGAACATGGTTCCATTATATCCATAATTATAATCATTTCATGAGTATTATATTTAATCATTATGTAAACTTTTTTAACTATTATTTAAAATCATTGATGAAAAATTAATTTCATCACTTCATAGAGATGGTAATCTATATGTATACAGATGTGATGGTTCCACTATTCAATGCATGGAAAAAAGAAAATTAAATAATAAATAACATTTTAAAAATAATAAAAATATTATATTTATATTTATTTATTTATTAAATCCTTTATTATTACCATAAATTTGAGTTAGTTATGAAAAATGAAAGGAATCACCTCATGGATGTGGTAGTCCACACGTGTGCACTAGTGATGTTTTCTTTTCACAAAGGATGGAAAAAAGGTGGATAATGGTTTTACAAAAAAATAATAAAAATTAATTATATATAAGATACCTAATTAGTTATTTTAGAATTTATACAATATATTTAGTAGAGGTATAAAAAGAAATAAAATTGAAAGTACTTAGTTAAGAGTCATGACTCTTCACTAAGAAACCTCATTTGGATTACACCTTACACCTTAAAAGAATAAAATTATTGATAGAACAAAATACCTATGATTTAATTTATTGGGTTTTCCATGTATTATATTTATATATTATATAGATTAATTTTGAGACAAGGTACTAAAACGGTGTGTGATTCTGAGGCCCAGTGTGCCCGGAACAATTGTTGGAAAAGTATTAAATTTTTTAATAGAACGCACACACAGTTTTCCTAAAAATTAGAATAAATACTAAAATTTTTACTGGATCCAAAATTTTAAGTCACCATTGAACTTGTAATGTGATTTTCACCCTAGGAATGACTTATTTTTTGTCAACTAGTCTTTTTTGGAAAAATTCAAAAAAGACGTAATAATCATTAAATAATTTAAATAAAAATAATTTTAAGTGATGTAGTGACTTTTTTATTTTTTGTTAAACCTTTTTTAGTAATATTAGGTTATCAACAAAACCCTATAATTCCTCTGAGATATGGGGAAACTATCATCTCGAATTAACAACGACAGATCGGAGATAGGATCATGGATCATCGCATCGATGAAGTTGTGGGTTCTCATCAATGACAGAAACACAAATGTTCCTCATCAATGACCATTAAAAACTCCAAGTAGGGAAGTTGTTTAATTTTTTATTTTCCCCATTCATAATTTTTAGGTCAAATGTGGGTCAATCCATAGATATATTGATCTGCAGTTTGATCATTGTTGCGGGATGCATTATTGATGCATGATTATTGAGAGACTAGTTTATCCACTTCATTTATCTTTCTAATGTAAAATAATAGATGCCAACTTGAAACAATTCCAAGGTTCATTGGTTGGTAATTCTTAGCACTTTTCTCTCCCCCATTCTTGGCCATTGGATCCTTATGATTGTGGATCAACTTACTAGGTGGATCTGAATGCAATCGGACCCTCGGATTGGAGGCAGAACAAAACAGTGGTTGTATTAGTGTAGATTGGAACTTGAGGATCAATAAGATTCTTTTGTTTCATAGTTTTGAGAATTGGAAGAATAATGGAGGCTCGCAGAAGCATTGGGGGTGACGAGAGGTGGTAAGCAGCAGTGAGCGGTGGTGGTGGCTGCGTGCGAGCCGGTGGGATTAGAGGTTGTGGGATCAGAGGTCATGGGACATGGCACGACACTGCATGGGATGAGATAGTATTAACTACAGGAAACCACGTGATCGAACCAACCCCATCTATTGGTAGGGATGGGTGAGAAGGTCGGGCCGACATGGTGGGTCAGGTAGGTGATGTGGGTTGGGCTCAGTCGAAGCAGACCGAGCTCAATGGTCCGGGTTGACCCGGCTGACCAGGTCAGAGAAGGTGAGTTGGGGCAGACCTGGGTCTGACATGAGCGGCCAAACCCATACATGGTCAAGCAAGCTTCCATGTAGTCACAGAATCTAGGGTGCGATCAACCTCCAAAATAGCTCGAGTTTTCGTGGGGTGGTCGTATCAGGCGGTCGACCACCACAGTTGATCCTCGACCCAGTGAACCCCCATCTAAAATTTTCAAACGGTCATAACATTCAAACCAGACATCCAGTTGAAGATACATCTGTGGAATTTGGACCCTAATGATGTGGAGTTAATTTTTAGATATACTAATTTTTTTTTGTGTGACTGTACATATGGCATAATTTCTTGAGTATTTTGTTCTCCATGAAGGAGCATGCTTTGAGAAAACATTTCTATTACTAATTGTTACCTAGAGACTCTGTGTATTATGGAGACAATGTGTATTATAGAGACTATGTATCCTTTTTATACTATGTGTCTTATTGTATTGAATATATCATGATTTTATTGATATATGTTTTGTAGACTTATATCTATGTGATGCTGACTATGTCTTTCTTTAAGGTATCCCTTTGTGGTATTTCCTTTTTGGTATTAATTTCTAGTATTCATTTGTGATATTCCTTCATGTTATTCCTTTGTAGTATTTCCGTGGTGATATTCCTTATTGGTATTTCCTTCATGGTATTTCCTTTTTGGTATTTCCTTTGTGGTATTCCTTTATGGTTTCGAGGTGTTCCATTGAATATTATTTTACTCACCCTTACACGTGATTTGGCCTCACATCTCATATATTGTATAGACAATCAACTATTCAATGGAGTTCTAATAATAATAGGACCAAGCAGTGCCTGGTTAGACCACATAGGCCGAGGTGTGTTCCGGAAGCTTTTCCAAAGACAGTCCCAATGCCTCATCCATTATTGTTTGTACTTATGGCTGCAGACTCTTTTCTTTTGGTGAGATTATTTTGGTATTTTTTTACTTTCCATTACTTTCACTACTATACTATGGTTGTGGTATATAGTGTTTTTCATGAAATTTTTACTTAGTTCTTTTACATTTCAGCATTTGTGTCTTGTAAATGTGTGTGTTCATACAAGTCCATAAGAAAAATCCTCACATTTTTAGGATGTCCCTACTCAGTTCTAGTCACCATCCGATGGCCTATTGAAGGTGGTATTGGGGTAGTCATAGCATGGGCCACTCTTGGATGAGTCTTGACATAGTGGTATCAGATGAATTTTGGTTCTACCATAGGACTGAGAGTTTGTGATGTTAGTTTGGGGAAACAATGTTAAGCATTTTGAGTTCTGATTTTTGTCCAAGGAATCCAGTGTTTGTGTAGTGGCTGAAGTATCCAAACACCAGGTCTCTAGATACTTAATTTTTGACATGGTACATGAAAACACTAGTTTTAGGGAAAATAATGGTACATGCATCAAATAAAAATGGGTTGTGACTTGCATGTCCTTCTTGAGTCACCTCTCTAGATATACTATATTGACCATGGTACATCTTGTGTTATTATTGGATGCCTACAGGAAGAAATCTAGCCAGGATTCCATTGTGTGATCACGAAGTATGATCCAATTAGCATTGAGGCATTAGTACAGGGGCTTGTACTAGAGATAGAACCAACAGGTGGTTTACCAGCTATACAACCACCCATTGAGTATTATCTAATACAAACACTACCAATTGATGATGCATACAGAATGAGTGTATTTCATAAGTTTCATAGGAAGAAACCTCCTAGATTTTAGGGTGAGCCAGACCCTAAGGTGGTTGAGGATTGTTTGGATGTAGTTACTCATGTCTTCCACCTTGTGAGGATGCATTCCAACCAGATGGTAGTCTTGTTATCAGTCATTTTGAGGGCTCTATGGGGTGATGGTGGATCTTAGTAACCTAGAAACAAGATGATATGACTCTCTCTTGGGAATACATTGAGCATCTCTTCATATAGGTGTTCCTTCCAGTCATGTTGTGGTTAGACTGAATACATAAGCTTTTAAATCTGCAGCAGGGCAGTCAGACTATCGTGGTGTGTTTAGTGAGTTTTACCGATCCTTAAAACTCCACCACAGATATGGTACAAGACCAGTTCTTCGGGGATCATTCCTCCAGCAAGGGCTTATGCCAGGAGAATAGGGAGTCCATGCAATCCCTTAACATTCCTACTTATATTGTGGTACTTGAGAGAGCCCTATTAATGGAGATATTTTATGCAGAGTAGGCACCGGTAGTGGGAGATACCAACAGGAACAAGGTAGTTGAGAACTCTAAAAAAGGTAGATGACGGCAGTCATGGGGACCCAATTAGGTCATTTTCTTTGTGGAATGATCTTAAGACACAAGATTAGTGGCGCGGGGCTCCTAGGGAAACATGAGTCAGCTGAGGGATATGTTGTGTTACTCGTGTGGTGTTCAGGGACATCTAGAATGAGATTTCTTGACTGATCGTATGGCCGATCAGGATATGGTCAACAGGCCATGGAGGTAGAGGTGGAGGTAGGAGAAGGGTGGTTCGTAGGGTGTAGAATGTGGAAAGGTAGAAGTCGAGGTGGTAAGAGGTGGTTGGAGGTTAGATCTATCACCGCAACCACCCCCAGGTGGTCCACAACAAGCTCAAGGAGCTGTTGGATAGGGATAAGGCCAGCTACAGGCAATGGAGGCTTATGAACACTAGGATCCTGATATGATTATAGGTATGATCTATGTCTTTTCCACCTTAGCTAAAAATTTTATAGACATGAGTGTCAGTTATTATTTTCTTAATGTGAACCTTGTTTGAGACTTGGACATTCTAGTGGAACTATTGACTCAACCCTTACGCTTAGAGATTCATACTGTAAGAGATTTTATGATCACACACTAGTGGCGACAATGTGAAATTACTCTTGGAGGTTATAGTTTTAGTTCGTATCTCTTATTAGTGATGTCGAGGCCTTATGACGTTATTCTCGTTATAGACTAGTTATCCACAGTCCATTCTCAGATTGACTATTTGAGGCATAGAGTGTAGTGTTTCCATAGTAATGGGAGCATATTTTTCTTTTTTGGTGAAAATGAATTGTAGGCAGTGTAGGATAGACTCACATATAAGCATGTGAATCCAATCACTGATTACTGGGCTAGACTTACTCTCATCATAGTGGGTGATTTGATTCCACAGTTTCCTACAGTGGTGGCAGAGTATGAGGAAATAATTCCTGAGGATGTTCCAGTATTACCTCCCTGTAGGGAGGTAGAATTTTGAATTGATCTATACCCTGAGATAACGCTGATATATGCACCTTCATATAGGATGGATCCTATAGATATTTGTGAGTTGAGGTTACAGTTAGAGGACTTAGGGAGGAAGGGCTTCGTGAGGCCTAGTGTTTCACCCTACATAGCACTGGTTTTTTTTACCAAGAAGGTAGATGGGAGTTTGAGGTTACGTGTGGAATTATTGTGCCTAAACCAGGTGACCATGAAGAATAATTATCCACTACCGAGGATCAATGACCTATTCAATCAGTTGAAAGCGGCATGGTGGTTCTATAAGATTTACCTCAGATTTGGTTATCACTAGCTATGAGTACGAGATGAGGATATTCTAAAGATGGCCTTTAGATGTCGTTATATCCACTATGAGTACATGGTGATTCTATTTTTCAGGAAGAACACCCCAAAAATTTTCATGGTACTCATGAACCGGATCTTTTATCCTTACTTAGACCAATTCATAGTGGTCTTTATTGATGAAGTCCTAGTGTGATCAGAGTTTGAATAGGAGTACAAGAGACACTTGCGTATGGTTCTGGGTACACTCCAAGAGAACCACCTTTATAGGAATCTCAAAATGTTTCAGTTATAGATTCGAGAGGTCCAATTTCTAGGACATTTCATTTCTAAGGCTGGTGCTACAATGGATCCAATGAAGATTTAGGTGGTTATTTCTTGGGAGTCACCCAAGAGTGTTGCCGAGGTACAAAGTTTCCTTATTTTGTCTTGGTACTATCATAGGTTTTTACTCGAATATTACAGAGTGGAATAATCCATGAATGTTTTGACACGGAAGGGAGATCCTTTCGTATGGATTGGGAATTTCTAGGAGATCTTTCATAGTTGAGGAATAGATTGACGATCACTCACATCTAGAGATTTCTAGAGGAGGGTACTGAGTATGTAGTGTTATACGATGCATCTGGAACCGGGCTTGGTTGTGTATTGATGTAGGGGCCATTGGTGATTTTCTATGGTTCATGCTAGTTGAGAGCACATAATAATAACTACTTAACTTGTGATTTTGAGTTAGCAGCAGTAGTCTTCGCTTTGAATATGTAGAGACACTACCTAATGAGAAATTGGTTTACCATCTACTCTGACCATAAGAGTCTCAATTATATATTCCCTCTGGTGGATGTGTACTTGATATGGAGGTGATGGCTATTGTTCCTTCAGGAATATGAATTTTAGATTTTCTATACTCCTGGGAAGGGGAACGTGGTGGTAGAAGCACTCAACTGGAGATCCAGTATGCAGTTTCTGAATGAGGCATCAGAGAAGTTTTACTCATTATAGAAATCATTTTTTGGGGTGTGCATATAACCTAATGTCTTGAAGAGTGGGTTCTCTCAAGAAAAGTTCACTTTGAGAAAACATTTTTTTTGGCTGGCTGTAACCTAGAGACTTTCTGTCTTATAGGGTCTTTGTGTCTTATAAATACTGTGTTTCTTATGAATCTTGTGTGTCTTATGGAGACTATGTGTATTGTTAAGACAATGTGTCCTATTCAATTGTGTACATCTGTGTGTTCTTGATATATTTGAAGTATACATATATCTATGTGGAGTTAACTATGTATTCCTTTTTTGTATTTCTTTTATGGTAACCCTTTATGGTATTCCATTGTGGTATTCCTTCATGGTATTCTTTCATGGTATTTCTTTAGTGGTATTCCATCATTTTATTTCCTTCACGGTATTTTATTTTGTGGTATTTCCTTTGTGGTATTCTTTTTTTAGTTTCAGGGCGTCCTACTGAGTATTGTTTTAGTCACATTTGCATGGGCTTTACCCACACATGTCATGTCTTGTGTAGATGATAAACCTTTCAAAGGAGTTCAAGTCATACCAAGACTAGGTGGTTCCTTGTGAGACCGAATAGGATGAGGTTTGTTTTGGCATTTTTTCCAATGTCAAACCTAGTACCTCTTACTTTACAAGTTGGACTTGTGGATGAAAATTCATATCTTTTAGTGGGCTTGTTTTCGCCCTGTTTACTTTCCAATACTTTCAATTTTGTACTCTGGTTGTCGGATATAGTGGTTTTTATACATTTTTTACTTAGTCTTTTTACATTTTATAATTTGTGTCTTGGATTTTTTTTTGTGTGCATACAGGTGATTAGGAATATGCCTCCCATTTTTGGGATATTCCTACTCGGTGCTAGTCACTTTCCCTTGGCCTATTGGAGGTAGGCTTGGGGCAGTCACGACACATGCCCCTCTAGGACGGGTCGTGATATAGGACATGGGTAAGTAATATAAGATTGTATTAGGGTAGGTATTGGATGATATATAAGGCTTGTAAATTTTTAATAATAGAGAAGAGGAGGTTCTATTTTTATAATTTAGGGATATGAAACACTTGGAATTACATAAAGTATAAAATTAAAATAAATTCATTTTCATGTTAATGTTTAAAAATATATATATTTAAAATCATTGATGAAAATGAGTAGAAATGATCTCATCCTAGAACATTTATATAATTTTAAGTGATATTTTAACCCTTATCACTTAGTTTGAAACCCTATTAACCCTTTTGATAATTTCCATGATATCAAAGTTGTCTAAGATTTTGGGGTCATGAATGTAAATATTATAGGAAAAGTGACCCAGAAGTGGAAAATGTTTGATATTATATACCAGATACTATTCAATTTTTAAAATATATAATTTTTATGAATTTTAAACACTTTAATAAAATATTATTTAATATAAGATACTGATAAATTCATTTTCATGAGTATTCACATAGTGTGACCTTAAATATAGCAATATAGAAATTTAATTTCAATATAAACATTAATAACATCACTAATTTATTATTTTTATCTATAAAATTAATGGAACATAAAAATTCATCCAAATTTCATTACTTTAAAATTTTTAAAATAATTTATTTGATTTCTATATTACTTGTTCAAGTACTCTGTCAGTGTTTCATAAGAATTTAATGTACTTATTCTATAACTATAAATTCAAAACAAAATAACATGATAAAAAATAATTCATAATTATTAGGAACGTTCAGATATTAAATAACCTCTTTTATCCCTATGTAAAATTATTAAATATGTTAAATGAAAGAATATGACATTTTTTATTTATTATTAATATAAAATAATTAATTTTCCATTATCAAAGAGAATTTGAAATAAATTTCCAAAACATAAATGATAATTTAACTACGGTGTAAAGAATCCTGTAAAATTAAATAAAATAATGTGTTTTATAGATATATATGCCTTATATCATTGTTTGAACCCTATTTTTCTCATTTTCCTTTACTGATGTGATAAATATTTACCCTGGAAACTATTCGAAATGATAAAAAATAAAAAATATCATATTTATCAAATTTTTACCTCTTAATTTCATATATAACATCAATTTTTCATGATTAAATTTATATAATTAACTAAAATTCATTTTAAAATAAGTGTGAAAAATGCAATAAAAACTATTTCTAGACAACTATGTTTTAATCATAAAACTATATTAATTCTTGTCACATGCTTAATAAATACCATTAGAGGAATACTAAAACATTTCACATAATAAATAATTTATAATTTACTTTAAAATCTATCACAAATATTGATTAATTTATTTTATTAAGATCAAAACACATTATTCTCATAAAAGCAATTTTTAGAAAAAATATAAATTTTTTATGTTTAAATAATTTTATTGATTAATAGCAAATTAATTAATTCTATACATTTATAATAAATAATTTTTAATATTTTAGTTAGTCTTATTAATACACACTAATCTAATTTATTGGCTATTATTGTCTCATTAAATATTAATAATTCAAAAGTATATTGTGGTTCATTTAAACTTGGTGTGTTGTGTAAAGAAAACCATCAATGAAATTAAATTTATTTAAAGAAAAATTGATCCAAAAAAATATAATGGTACTACATTCCCTATGTTCATATTATTCATTCTCTTCTAGTAACATTAACTAAAATGACCTTAAATATTGTCATGATCAGCTCACAAATGGATTTAATGAACGTTATTCATTACACATGTAACTTGATAATAAATATAAGAAAATAATTAATGAAAAAAAATTATTAAATAGAAGAAGTAAATGTTCAAAAAAAATGAATAATTATCCTTAAAAAGTAAGAATCAGCAGGTTTTCAAAAAACTCAAATCCTAAGTCAAATACCTTAATATTTTTCTTTCCAAATTATATAAAGTAAATAAAATCTCAATAAAATTTTAGGCTCCAAAATACATGGAATATAATGGTTGGTCATAGACTCTTAAATTATCCTAGAACCTCAAAAAACAATCAAAAAAGGATTTTATAAAAAAAATCTCACAAGATAAGCTTTTTAATTTTCTAAACCAGATAAAATATCAAATATACTGACACCTAAGCTAATATTGACATTTTATAAAGGGCGTTATTTATCACCATGGTTTGGTGACTAACATCTAGAATCATAAAATAAAAAAAGAAAATTATTTTTAAACAAAATTTTGGAATATAATGATAAAAGTCAATATTGCAACACACCTCAAGGAGAAATTACCAGAATCAAATAGGTAAAACAAACCCGGAAAGGGTTCCCATATTAAAAAACACTTAAAATGACAGAAAATCAAGACCCAATCATTGTGTACTAAAAAAGGGACAATAAATATCCGCAAGAATTTTTGGAGATGTTATATCCTCCCCATCATAAACTATTATTTTCTGCATAAATATTATAAAGAATATTACATATCAAATATATGAGGACATTGTGCTCTTATCAATGATTCATGTTCCAACATCTGATGTGAATAAAAACCATGATGTCATAGAGAAAAGAAAAAAGGTAGCCTCTTCCCATAAATAACTTATGTCTCATAATCAAATATCCTAAATGGATTCTCAATCACAGATAAAATAGGATCAACATCAAGAACATCACCTCTCAGGACATGAGAAGTGTCATAATGACACTTCATGAGATATTATACACAAAACATATTGTCAATTAAATTCAATTGTAGTATAATTTCCAAATGGTAAGAAACTTTCCCCACCTTATCAACAATCTTAAGAGGACCCACAAACTATGGTGCAAGATTTCCCAATTTTACAATATTTTGGTGATCTAGTTGAGGTGAAACTCTCAATAGGAACACATAACCAATTAAAAACTCCATCAATCACCGGTGATGATCAAAATAATATTCATACTAACTCCATGCTATCACAATTCTCTATTGAATCAACTTAATCATTATCATTGCCACTTGGACAAAACTTTGCCCGACCAAGGATTATTTACCAATCATTGATCAAAATAATAGAAATTTAAATGGAAAATGAGAAAATTATTTAAAAATATTCAACCTGATTTTATACTGGTAACTATTGGTCGAGTAAAACTGAACCAGTCCCAAATGTACATGCCAAGCTCTACCAATGTCAAAAAGGAAAGCAAGAAGCATTCCCTCAAGAATATGTATATCTTGTTCTGTCTAGTTGTCCATATGTCGATGATATGTTTTTATAAAATGAACATGGGATCCCATTTCCCCCTATAGTAATCTATAAAAGTGATATATAAAATTGGGACCCCTATCATAGACAATTGTAAAAGTCACTATATACAAATAGACATTCTCTTTCACATAGAGACTTTCTAAATCCTCATATTTGTTTGTATCTAAAATGGGTATAAAGTTATCAGACTTTTCCATCTTATCAATAATTAACCATATCACGCTCTTCCCACAAATATTATGTGGATACCTGACCACAAAGTCTATAGATATCTCATCCCACTTCCAAGTCAGTATTGTAAGCAACTAAAGAAAGATTAAATGTTTCTAGTGCTCATCTTAGAATGTCTGATAGTTATAACAATGATAAACAAAGTAAATTATTTATCTTCTCATGCATGAGAACCATAATAATAACTATTTATATTATAACATCATTTTTTTACCCTCGTACACCACCCACTTGGAATTATAGAATTCAACCATCACAGAACTTCTCACTGGAATTGTCACAATGCACTGGTTCTGAAAACATGGCATTAAATAAAAAGAGAACATCCACCCACCAATGGTCTCCTCGTCATAATGAGATTCCATAATGCTACATAATTATTCACTAATATGCAACTCTAGAAGATTAATCTCCCAAAGAGAAGAGTTAAATTGACCAATTTTCAGAACAATCTCAATTTAATCCTCTCAGATGATAAAATGTATTTAGAAGAGATAGCCATTATATTTAACTCTTCTTATGATTCCTTCACATCTTGGGTTATATCTTTCTAACCCGTAGGGGAAAAAATGGCATTCCCCTACCAAGGGTATAAAAAATATTGAAATTTAAAGACATCGGGTACTCTATCAAATAACTCTAAAGGAGATTTAGATATTTTTAAGAAAAGATATAACTCAAGATTTTTTTGTCAGAATAAATGGTAAAACTTTATCCAAAAAGTTACAAATGTCATATTTTAAGAGAATGTATCATGGATATGAGTTAAAGATCATGTGTTCAATAATTATTCACATGTTTCCTATGTTTCCAGAAACCATAGGATACCACATGATCACCCTACATAATTACACAACCCAAACCAAACTAGATTAATCACAAAAGACCAACTATACCTACCCTATAAGGAATCAGCATTAAAGAATTACATAATCCTGAATTAAATGGATAATTCACATATAGGATCTTTTCAGGTTTAGATTTTTAGAGAAATAGACCATAACTATTACATAACAACTTTAATATTATATATATACAATACTACTCAGAATCCATTTTTCATAAAATAAAAACTCTTAATAAGAAACATTTTTAGTTCCATGTTTTAGATAGCATGACTTTTCCATGATCCATTCCTTGACACTTTTCATTTTAAGTTCTGTGAACAACATTTCAAAAACATGGGATGAGCATAAAAATATTAGTAAGGGTTATAAAATAAGGAAGGAATACATTATCCCAACAATAAATACAAATCAATGAAACCAATACTTTTCAATCATAACATACCTTACAAAATCATAAAATTTATGAATAACACACGAAAATCATATATCATAAAGGTAACTTATGGAATTCATAACATACTTACATTGTAGCTATCACACCTACATAGGGAGTCACATTTGGAATACCCATCATAATATATTCCTTAAATCTTTTAGGAGAACCTCAACGTTTACCTCTGTCACGTTACCCAATGCATTGGAGAGATATCTCGGGCTCACCCACCCTAGTTTTATAACGGAACCACCCGTATACATAAACAATGCCCAATAACCATAACATATTCGTAACATATAACACAAGAATAAAGGAAAGATAAAATTTCCACATTCCAACCACAATATATCAAATCAAGATATTGAAGTAAACAATGCTTTATCAAACCATTTTCAAAAACCATTTAAAATAATTAATAAATAGATTTTTGAATCAAAGTGTCCCATACCAACTTGAAACTTTTAAAGGAATTATCATTTGAAAATATTAATGTCTATATAAGTAAATCCTAAACACCATTTTGAAAGAATGGACACTAATGAGAAATATTTAGAATAAAAATCTTTAAAACATTTAAAATAGTATTTTAGTTAAAGATTTTTTAACAAAATGAGAGACTCTTGAATAAAAATAATTGAGGAATAACATTTAATCTGAACTTTATAATATCATGACAATAAATGGATTCATGAAATAATATGACAAAGTATAGTATATAAACCATATAAGAGTGAATTGTAAAATTTCAACAATGAAGTCTCAATGGAAATATAAATTGAGATGAAATCCCTTGTAAAGACAGTATCCTTAAATTAAGGATAAATCCATCCCATAATTATGTTCTAGAAATATAAATACACCCAATATAAGTGGATATTAACTATAAAACAATTAGTGGTCATTCACACATATTCATAGGACGAAATATTCAAGAAGTAAATGTTTAACCCAAAGAATAGAAATTGGGTTAAGAAGTTCCCTTGCAAAAATTCGAAAGCCTAACTGCGTCACATTAAAATTCAGAATATGTGTTGATGTGATAAAATGGGTATCTAATAACTTGAACATAAAATTTACATCAATAAGGATATATAAGAACATACCCCAACATAATAGGATGTAAATTATAATACATAACAAAAAGAAGTCTTTTAAAAAGAGGAGGGTGAAAGGTTCCCTTACCGATTTAGTAACTTACAAAACATACACCATATGAAAGAAGGACCATACAATTTAGATGTAAATACCAAGAAATGAATGTATATTAAACGAATAGTAGAATAATTTTAATTACATACACCACTCAAAGGAAATAGTGACAAATATAGCATGAATATCATGGGAATAAAAAGTGAGATAAACGCCCTTACCTCGTTGTAATCAATTGAGTCGTATGACCAAAAGATAATAACCACCAAATGATTCAAAAAATACCATTAATATAAATATAATAATTATAATATATATAAATTATAGTATAAATTACAAAACAAGCAATAAATAAGTGACAAACAATGGAAATCTTACAGAATTAAAAGTGAGATAAGAAATCCCCATACCCCATGTCCAACTTGACTTGTTTGTTCCTTTTTATTCCTGAATAATAAACATGAGTTAATTTCTACTTAAAAAATAAAATTTTTATTTTTTATTATTATTTTTATATCAATTATTACCTTGCTATAAAAATTAGTTAATTATTTGAGTTCATATCAGACATTTGGTCAATGTTTGGAACTTTAGTCAGAAATGAACTTGTTTTAATTACAAATTGTCCATGTGGTCAAAATTCCATTATCTCCAGAATTATATTCATGACTTAGATATCATATATATCATATATATATATTTTATATGTATTTATAATATTCCATATCATTTTGAGTTAAGAAATGAAACGCATCGTTCATGGAGACGGTAAGCCGTACGTACGCATAAACGCTACTTTCATTTCTATTTTATATTAAAACGGATGAAAACATAATAATACATAGGTATATTATAATTCTAGTATAATATAATATTATATATATATGTTACATAATTTCATTAACTCTATATTTTATACATTTCATGTATGTCATAAATGAATTATATCACCTTGAAAGGGCGGTAGTCCACACTTACTCAAATGAAATTATCGTGTTTACACATATTGGAAAGCATAATGGTATGTTTGTAAATAAAAATTAAAAAAGCATAGATAAAACATAAACATATTATATATCATATATAAATACAGTTCCGTCTTAATGGCCACCATGATAGGTGGTTGGAGATATTTGAACAATCATCATTTCATGAGGCGTTAGTTTTCCATCCATAGAAATATTATGTTCTTTACCCATTAGATGGAGGTGTGTGTGAGTGTAGTTATAATATTTCTCATAACAACATCCTAGTATATTTAAAATATTGGTGTTGTTATAAAATAAAGGAATAGATAGAGTTTTGTGGTTGGATAAGTAAAATAAAATAAAAGAAGTGAAGAGAAACCATTACCTTTAATTTGGGTAGCTTTTTTTGGTTTAAACCAAAAGAACTTCTTAAAGTGCCTTATAGATAAGGTAAGGCTTCTAAGAGGAGTAGAAGGATGTATGGAGCTTAATTAGACATGGGTTGGATGATCCAAAAGTCTTTAGAGGTTATAATAATTGGTTAGAAGTGGTCTTCATTTATAAGGGAGAGGAGGGGCTCTTTAGGAAAATGTGAAAATATTATTTTATTATATAATTATATTTGGTTTCTAAAGGTCCAAAACCAATTAGATTGAAATATAAGATTACTCATGGTATAAATAAAATAATCCAATATTAATTGGACAGGTTTTGGATATTATTTTAAAATTTATAATCTTATTTATTTAAATCATTTATTAATGAGGTAAATACTGCATCATTATTGTGTCATACATAATTTAATTTATTTGATTTCTGAAAATTATAAAAAAAATACCATGATGTATAAAATCTTTTTATATTTCCAATTAATATTTATATTCGAAAAGATAATTTACATAACCTCTTATAAAAATTAATTTACTAAAAGATATTTGTTTTTGTAAGTTTTGATTTTACATTAAGTTAATTAATCTAAAGTGTCATTATCACTACCAAGTGGCTCAATGGGGTCCCAAAATCTACCCAAAGATAACCATGGTCGTTAATGACACAAAAAATCAGGTTTGGATAAGTGTTAAAGTAATTTTTAATTATTATAATATTTTTTTTACCTTGAATTACCCTATTTACCTTTAACCGCGGTAAAAAAAGTCAAAAGTTACTATTCACCAAAAATTATTTTCATCTTATTAAAAAACATTTTACTTACTAATAACGACCATGTATGTTGGATTTTCAAAATTTAATACACAGAATTGGTAAAATCTCATTTAAATGAAAAAGTCGGTTTTTTTAACTACTACTAAGTGGTTTCACTATTCATCAAAAATTGATGTTTTTCAAAAAAATACAAAAAATTCAGGATAATCATTATTTGATCTTATGAATTCAAAAATGATGTTTATTTTTAAAAATTAAAAACATAGAAGTGGAATTGATTAATTTAAAATTAATTCCCGTTGTTAAAATAAATACCGTGTTTTTAAGAAACAATAACTATAAAAATATTGACACTTGTTTATGTCCAATTTCAAAGTGAAATTAATTCCAATGACCAACATTGGATTAAATGGTAAAAATATAATCTAATTACACTTTAAAACCAATTAAAAAGATAATCTAACCATATAAATAAATTAGATTAAGACACTATTTTGAATTAAAATACAATATTTTTCACTATTAATTAAAAAATGAATTTTATCAGAAAAATATCAAAAAATTTCCAGAAGTAAATTTTGAAGTCCCGATTATAAAGAATAATTTTATTTTGTAAAATATAACATATAAAACTGACAAAAACTATATTTAAAAAAGTTTCTCCATCAAATGGTGGTAAATCGACCTTTTAACAAATATTGGAGTGTTTATGCTTAAAATTGGATTCATTCACATTTTAAGCCTCTAACATTTATTGGATGAATGTAAAAAAATTTAACAAACATGTATGTTCATATTTTAGATATTTTTGTTCATTCCTACCAATACAACGGTTGGACATTAACTACCATTCAAAAAATATTATTATATAATTAGTGTGCAACATAAGATTTCAAAGAAACCCGTTGTTTCGTATCGGGTAAGCCATCGAAAAAATCATCCCCTTTAAAGTAAAATTATTATTTAATTCACAAATATTAATGGATGTGAAAATGTATTATTATTTTTTTACCTGGGATGTTACATCTTTCCCCCCTTTTGGGAATTTCATCCTCACAATTTTAAAATTGGGATAAGAAACATTATTTAAAGTCCCACATCGAAAAAAGAGTCAATAAAAATATCACTTTAAAGTAAATGAAGATATGTATAAGGGTTACTTGAAACAACAGAAACTAGGATTCCATGAGAACATGGATATATAGGATAAAACAAACCATCATATTCTGATAGAGAGTGATTGAAAACATGATTAGGAGAAAGTTAACCAACATAAAATCACAAACTTATGATGTGTTAAACGGTCGTTGATTACCCAGTAGGAAACGTAAACCAAAAACATTTTTTTTATATTCCTTTTCATAATTTTGAGGAATTCATTTACTACATAGAATAAGAAAAAAAGAAAATATACATACCTTCAAGTAGAGTCTCAGCCTTCAATAAGTTTCTACCAAAAACTAATCTTTTCTCCAAGCAATGAGTATTCAAAAAGACTTGGTCATATCAAAAGAACAAGAATCATCTTCTAGAGAATCTCTTATTCTAGATAATAAGAACTATACATTTCCCTTGTCTTTAGGCATCAATTAAAACCAAAATGGTTAGTGTGAGATCAGATAATACCCAAAAGGACAATTTTTTACCAAAAGAAAAACTACTCTTAATCTCCAAAATTTGTCAATCCAAACCCAAAGTTCAACAAAGACCATTAACAAACAACTTTCCATAAAATTCTTAAAAAGTGATACAAACTAATATTGAAACCCAAATCTCATAAGGATCTAATTACATAGTCTTACAAGATAAATCTTAACATTTATATCAAAATAACAACAGTTACTCATAAAATCTCATTTTGAAAAGTAATTAACCAAATTACATGTTCTCAATGATAGGTTAATCATTTTCGTAAATAAACCAAATCATCATATGTCCACAATAAAAACATAGATTATTCCAAACAAAAATTTCAACCATTATTCCAAAATTTAAATACCATAGTATTCTCTCTTATTTAGGCATATAGTGTTTCCTCAAAAGAGATAATGTCTTCCAAAACAACCTTTATCACTTACTCACCAAATCATTTTTGTATACTATGTATATCCATTTAAAAAAACATAAGTTCTCAAAATCAACTTATTCTTATTCCATAATATCATTTTACCAAAATAATAATACATACTAACCAGGGACATTATGTAGGCTAGTGTTAGGCGATGCGCCCTTGTCTCCCTTAGGTTGTGAGTTAGATTCCTACTGCCTTTCCAGACGTGATGGGTTGTCACCCATCTTACGGGTTGTCTTTTTTATAAAACTCAAAATAACCCTAACATATTTTACCTCACAGGTTTTATTATACCTTTTATTTTCATCCCAATACATTAAGACCTCAACATCTTATATATTTCCATTTTTTTCACCTTCATATTATAAAATAAAACTACTCCCAAACGAAAGAACATCATACCTTGATCATGGTGTCCATATGGTTTCATCATCATATTGTTCATGTAGGTATATGGTCCATGCATCGCAACAATGATTTAGAGATCCTTCAAAATCATTTGCTTCCTTCATCCAAATACACCTTATACAACATAGGTCATATGGGTGTTCACGTAAAAATAGTTTCAAAAAATAATCATGTATAACATATAACTTCAAAACATCTGATAAAACTTTATTTTTATAAAATAGTCAGACTGAGTTTGAGTTGAAACTTTCAATCAATGGCCCTTTTAAAATACTATAAGTATGTGCTGAAATACCATAATTTAAAAGGAAAATATAAATAGGTTGTTCAAGGGTCTCCTTTTTCATAACCTTTTTTAAAATCATAATATGCTTCAAAATCTTGTAATAAGGTAAAATATTTGAAAATTCATTGATAATATTTAACTTTCTTGAAAATATGGGAGTATTGTGTAAATAGGATTTGATTAAATACAACCCATTATCCACTATGATATTGAGGTATAGTGGAGGTGTTTGATATCTCAAAAAACTTCTTGCAAGTGAGTTGTATGATAGAAAAAGTTTCACTATCATCTGAACATGACTTTGCAATAATTATTGCAAGCATGTCATCAGGAAGACATAGGAATGTAGTTTGAGATCCTTATCCTTCCATTTGTAACTGAAATTCCTTGATCTGAAAAAGTTATAAAACAAGTATTTAACTGAAATAATGGACATAGGGACTAATCATATGTTTAACGAAAACTCCCAATCCCAAAAGTTTTCTAAACTGACCCATGATACCAACTATAAGGACCCAGCCTTAAAGCATTACATAATCTTGAATTAAATGGATAGATCACATAGAGGATCATTTCAAGTTTAGATTTTTATAGAAATAGGCCATAAATATTACATAACAACTTGAATATTATATGTAGACAATACTACTCAATATCCATTTTTAATAAAATAAAAACTCTTAAAAAGAAACAAGTCTAGTTCCATGTTTTAGACAGCATGACTTTTCCTTGATCCATTCCTTGACCTTATTCATCATTAAGTCCTGTGAAAAACATTTCAAAAACTTGGGATGAGCATAAAAATCTCAGTAAGGGTTATAAAATAATGATGTAAAACATTATCCTATCAATAAATACAAATCAATGAAACCAATACTTTTCAATAATAACATACCTTACAAAATCATAAGATTTGTGAATAACACACAGAAATCATAAATCATAAAGGTAACTTATGGAATTAATAACATAATTACATTGTAGCTATCACAGATACATAGGGAGTCACATTTGGAATACCCATCATAGTATATTCCCTAAATCTCTGAGGAGAAACCTCAACTTTTACCTCCATCACATTACCCAATGCATTGGAGAGATATCTCAGGCTCACCTGCCCCAGGTTTATCACGGAACCACCCGTATACGTAAAAAATTCCCAATGACCATAAAATATTCTTAATATATAACACAATAATAAAGGAAATATAACATTTCCACATTCGAATCACAATATATCAAATAAATATATTGAATTAAATAATTATTTATCAAACCATTTTTAAAAACCATTTAAAACATTTAAAAAAAAAGATTTTTGAATCAAAGTGTCCCATACCAATTTGAAACTTTTCAAGGAATTATCATTTGAAAACATTAATGTCCATAAAAGTAAATCTTAAAAACTATTTTGAAAACATGGACACTAATGAGAAATATTTAGTATAAAAATCTTTAAAACATTTAAAACGATATTTTAGTTAAAGAGATTTTAACAAAATGAGAGACTCTTGAATATAAATAATTGAGGAATAACATTTAATCTGAACTTTATAATATCATGAGAATAAATGGTTTCATGATATAATATGACAAAGGATAGTATATACACCATATAATATTTAATTGGTGCATTGCAATAATGAAGTCTCAATGGAAATGTAAATTGAGATGAAATCCCTTGTAAAGACGGTATCCTTATATTAAGGATAAATCCATCACATAATTATGTGAGAAAAATATAAATACACCCAATATAAGTGGATATTAAGTGTAAAAAAATTATAGGTAATTAACAGATATTCATAGTATTAC
This sequence comes from Viscum album, assembly GCA_963277665.1. NCBI lineage: Eukaryota > Viridiplantae > Streptophyta > Magnoliopsida > Santalales > Viscaceae > Viscum > Viscum album. The sequence goes on from OY728136.1 coordinate 1,981,438,872, forward strand.
ATATTCAAGAAGTAAAATTTTAACCCAAAGAATTGAAAATGGGTTAAGAAGTTCCCTTGCAAAAATTCAAAAGCATAACGGAGTCACTTTAAAATTCAGAAAATGTGTTGATGAGATAAAAATGATATCTAATCACTTTTACATAAAATTTAAATCAATAAGGATATATAATAGCATACCCCAATATAATAATATGTAAATTAAAATACATAACAAAAAAGAATCCTTTTAAAAAGAGGAGGGTGAAAGGTTCCCTTACCCATTCTGTAACTTACAAAACATACATCACAGGAAAGAAGGACCATACAATGTAGATTTAAATTCCCCTAAATGAATTTATATTACACAAAGAGTATAATCATGTGCATTACATACACCACTCAAAGGAAATAGTGAAAAATATAGCATGAATCTCACAGGAATAAAAAGTGAGATAAAAACCCCTTACCTCGTTGTAATCAATCAAATTGTATGACCAAAAGATAATAACCACCAAATTATTCACACAATACCATGAATATAAAGAGAATAACGATAATATATATTAATTTTAGTATACATTACACCACATTCAATAAATAAGTGACAAAAAATGGAAATCTCATGGAATTAAAATTGAGATAAGAAATCCCCATACATCGTGTCCAACTTCACTTGTTTGTTCCTTGTTATTCCTGAATAATAAACATAAGTTAATTTATACTTACATAATAAAATTCTTAATGTTTATTATTATTTTAATATCACTTATTACCTTTCTATAAAAATTAGTTAATTATTTGAGTTCATATCGGACATTTGGTCGATGTTCGGATCTTTAGTCAAAAATGAACTTGTTTAAATTACAAATTGTCCATGTGGTCAAAAGTCAATTATCTCCAGATTTATATTCATGATTTACATATCATATATATTCTATATATACAGTTTATATTTATTTATAATATTCTGTATCATTTGGAGTTAAGAAATTAAATGCACCCTTCATGGAGACGGTAAGCCGTACATACGCAAGAACGCTACTTTCATTTATATTTTATATTAAAAGGGATGAAAACATAATAATACATAGTTATATTATAATTATATTATAATATAATATGATATATGTGTTACATAATTTCATTTACTCCATCTTTTATACATTCCATGTATGTCATAAATGAATTATATCACCTTGAAGGGGTGGTAGTCCACACTTCCTCAATGAAATTATCGTATTTAAACATATTGGAAAGAATAAAGGTATGTTTGTAAATAAAAATTACAGAAGCATAGAGAAAATATAAACATATTATATATCATATATAAATACAGTTCCATCTTCTTGGCCACCATCAGAGGTGGTTGGAGATATTTGAACAATCATCGTTTCGTGAGGCGTTAATTTTCCATCCACAGAAACATTATGTTCTTTACACATTAGATGGAGGTGTGTGTGAGTGTATTTAGAATCCTTCTCATAAAAAAATCCTAGTATATTTAGGATACTGGTTTTGTTATAAATGAATGTAATAAAAAGAGTTTTGGGGTTGGAGAAGTAAAATAAAAGAAAAGAAGTGAAGAGAAACCATTACCTTTAATTTGGGTAACTTCCTTTGGTTTAAACCAAAAGAACTTCTTGAAGTACCTTCTAGATAAGGTAAGTCTTCTAGGAGGAGTATAGGGATGTAGGTAGCTTAATTGGGTAGATTTTGGATGATCCAAAAGGCTTGAGAGGTGTGAGTAATTGATTAGAAGTGGTCTCCTTTTATAAGGGAGAGGAGGGGCTCTTTTAGAAAGTGTGAAAATATTATTTTATTATATAATTATATTCAGTTTCTAAAGGTCCAAAACTAATTAACGTCAAATATAAGATTACTCATGGTCGAAATAAAATAATCCAATATTAATTGGACAGGTTTTGTATATTATTTTATAATTTATAATCTTATTTATTTAAATCATTTTTTAATGAGGTAAATACTACATCATAATTGTGTCATACATAATTAAATTTATTTGATGTATAAAAATTATAAAAAAATACCATGATGTAGAAAATCTTTTTATCTTTCCAATATATATTTATATCCAAAAATATAATTTACATAACCCCTTGTAAAAATTAAGTTACTAAAAGATATTTGTTTTTTTTAATTTTGATTTTACATTAATTTAATTAATCTAAAGAGTCATTATCACTCCCAAGTGGCTCAATGGGGTCCCAAAATCGACCCAAATATTTGAATGGTCGTAAATGATACAACCAATAAGATTTGGACAAGTTTTAAGGTAATTTTGAATTATTATAATATTCTTTTTACCTTGAATTTCCCTATTTACCTTTAACCACAGTAAAAAAAGTCAAAGTTACTATTCACCAAAAATTATTTTCATCTTATTAAACCACATTTTACTTACTAATAACAACCATGTATGTTGGATTTTTAAAATTCAATTCATAGAAGTGGTAAAATTTCATTTAAATGAAAAGGTCTGATTTTCTTAACTACTACTAAGTGGTTTCACTATTCATCAAAAATTGAAGTTTTTTAGAAAAATACAAAAAATGCAGCCTAATATTTATTTGATATTATGAATTCATAAGTGATGTCTATTTTTCCAAATTAAAAACATATAAGTGTCTTTGATTAATTTAAAATTAATTCCTATTGTTAAAACAAATAGCGTGTTTTTAAGAAACAATAACTATCAAAAGATTGACACTTGTTTCTATACAATTTCAAAATGAAATTAATTCCAATGTCCAACATTGGATTAAATGGTAAAAATATAATCTAATTAGACTTTAAAACCAACTAAAAAGATAATCTAAACATATAAATAAATTATATTAAAACACTGTTTTGAATTAAAATACAATATTTTTCGCTATTAATTAAAAATGAATTTTATCAGAAAAATACCAAAAAAAATCCTAAAGTAAATTTTGATGTTCAGATTATAAAGAATAATATTATTTTTTTCAAATAGAACATATAAAAGTGAAAAAAAACTATATTTTAAAAAGTTTCGCCATCAAAAGGCGGTAAATCGACCTTTTAACGAATATTAGAGTGTTTGTGCGTAAAATTGGATTCATTCACATTTTAAGCATCTAACATTTATTGGATAAATGTAAAAACATTTAACAAACATGTATATTCATATTGTAGATAGTTCTGTTCATTTCTTCTAATACAATAGCTAGGCGTTAACTACCATTCAAAGTAATATTATTATATAATTAGTATGCGATGTAATATTTCAAAGAAACCCGTTGTTTCGTATCGGGTAAGCCATCGAAAAAATAATCCCCTTTAAAGTAAAATTATTATTTAATTCACAAATATTAATGGATGTGAAAATGTATTATTATTTTTTTACCTGGTATGTTACATCTTTCCCCCCTTTTTGGAATTGCATCCTCACAATTTTAAAATTGGGATCAGAAACATTATTTAAAGTCCCACATCGAAAAAAGAGTCAATAAAACTATCACTTTAAAATAAAGGAAGATAAGTACAAGGGTTACCCAAAAAAATAGATACTAGGATTATATAAAAACATGGATATGGAGGAGAAAACAAACCATCATGTTCTGATGGAGAGTGATAGAAAACGTGATTAGGAGAAAGTTAACCACTATAAAATCACAAACTTATGATGTGTTAAACGCTCTTTGATTACCCAGTAGGAAACGTAAACCAACAAAATTTTTGTTTTATGTTCCTTTTCATAATTTTGTGGAATTAATTTACTACATAGAATAAGAACATAAGGAAATATACTTACCTTCAAGTAGAGTCTCATCCTTCAATAATTTTCTACCAAAAACTAATCTTTTCTCCAAGCAATGAGAATTAAAAAATGCTTGGTCACATCAAAAGTACAAGAATCGTATTTTAGAGAATCACATAATCCAAAAAAGAAGAACTATATATTTCCATTTTCTTTATAAGTCAACTAAAACCAAAATGGTTTGTGCAAGATCATATAATACCCAAAAGGGAAATCCTTTTTACCAAAAAAAAACTACTCTTAATCTCCAAAAAATTTCAAACAAAACCCAAAGTTCAACAAAGACCATTCAAAAAACAACTTTCCATAAAATTCTTCAAAAGGGATCCAAACTAAGATTCAAACCCAAATATCATAAGGATTTTATTACATAGTCTTCCAAGATAAATCTTAACATTTATCTCCAAATAACAATAGTTACTCCTAAACACTCATATTGAAAACTAATTAACCAAATCACATGTTCTCCATGATAAGTTAATCATTTTCGAAAATAAACTAAATCTTCGTATTTCAACAATAAAAACATAGATTATTCCAAACTAAAATTTAAACCATTATTCAACAATTTAAATCCCATAGTATTCTCTCTTCTTTAGGTATATAGTGTTTCCTCAAAAGATAGAACGTCTTCCAAAAAAACCTTTATCACTTAATCACCAAATCATTTTTGTATAATAAGTATATCTATTTGATAAAACCTAAGTTCCCAAAATCAAATTATTCTGGTTCCATAATATCATTTTACCAAAATAATAAGTCATACTAACCAGTGACTTTATGTAGGCTAGTGGTAGGCGATGCTCCCTTGTCACCCTTCAGTTGTGGGTTCGATTCCTATGGCCTTGCCGGACGCGACAAGTTGTCACCCATCTTACGGGTTGTCCTTTTTATAAAACTCAAAATAACCCTAACATATTATAAACTCACAGGTTTTCTAATACCTTTAATTTTCATCCCAATACATTAAGACCTCATCATCTTAAATATTGTCATTTTTTTCACCTCCATATTTCTAATGGCCCAGACCCTCATGATCCATCCCTTTTCCAAATTCTTGGATCCTAAGGGGTCTCCCCTCGATCGGCATGACCCGATTGGCGCGACTGATCTGCGTGACCGACCGATCGGTGCGACCGATCGGTGTTATCCAGCTTGTCGGGTTTTTGTTCTATAGTTTTTTCTATAATGCCTCTTTTAGGCCCTTTTGACCTTTTAAGGCGTTTCAAGGCCATTTTTAACCCATAATTAATATCTTAAAATCCCGAGAAACCTCCCTATTAAATAACAATTAAATCAATCATGTGTAACCACCCAACCGCGTGGTAGAACTATGATCCGACTTCCAAGGTGTTCAAATTCCTTATCCCATAAACGTTGGGGATCTCATCTGTTTATCATGCTAGGAATTATTCTTATCCCTCTGGACTAGTCTCCTCCTTTTCCTTAGTGCACCTGTGCGGAAGCCCTGCAAGTTGCACTTCCCCAATTTTGGCGCGTTGAAAAAAACTTCGATCTTCGATCAACCAAGTAGGGATTTTCTCCTTCTTCTCTCCTTTTTGTGTATCATGCGGGGTGGGAATACATTTTCCTCTGTAGAAATTGATGAAACTCGACCTAAATAAGATAATGAACGGACCTGTAAAAGAATTAAAGGGGGGGGTGATCGATGTTTTTCTGTACTGTTTATGTTGTTATGTGTTGTGAATTGTGTGGTATTATGCTCACTGAAAACCATGGACGTTGGTGGTCTTTCTCTGTGCACTAATGAATCTCGGTGCTCTTGGATGTTCAAATAACCATAACATGGAATTGGTTAATTACGTATACTCGATTAAATAAATTGAAAGCACCAAGATCAACCCTTTTCTGTGATAACCCCGGTTAAACACGGTGGAATTGAAACCATGGAGTGTGTTAAATATTTTAAATCTAAAAATAACTGCATTTACCTGCCTTCTGTCGGTGGTAGAGGTTTGGTTGTTTCTTTCACGGGATGATTTTTGGGGTGATGCGGGTGGGGATGGGATCCCTTGTTGTTGTACTTTCGCTAGTTGAGAATTTGAGGATGTGTGGTTACTCTGCTTATATCATGAATTGGGGTGGAATCCACTATTGTTGGGAGACCATTGGCTCCTATATTTTGGGGACATGGGGCTATGTCTCGAGTTTTTATTTGTTTCCAGTACTTAGATGGATCTCACTTATCCCTTTGTTTTTTGTAACTTTCAAGAGAACTGGGTGTGAGTGCTTAAATTGTTGTTTGGCTGTTTCTTTCCTTTTGGCTTGTGGTTATGCCTGTTAGTTGCCCGATAGTGTAGAATTCACCTCAACGGGGTTACATGAACATGAAAATAGGAACAGTTTAAATGGGAATTGGTTTTGGGAATGATTTGTGGCTTGGCCGTGAGTTTCGTACTATTCTTTCATGAATAATTAGTAACGAGGGTGTTTGTGCTTAGGTTTTGGAACCCCTAGGTTGGGATGAGTGTTTCTTACCTATACATATATCTGTAATTTTTATGTTTCTTATTCGCGCCCCACCCAAGTTGAGCACTTAAGTTCCGACACTCCCATCTCATGGGGGTGTTTTTTCCAACACTCATATAAGTGGTTGGTTATTAGCTTATTTTCTGATCCCTTTCCCAAATATCCCAAGACTCTTCGGGTAGGCTGTGATGGCATGAATTCCATTATTATCCCAAGAATCTTCGGGCAGGGTAGTTTTGGTGGTTGGCCCAAGTGTTTGGAGGCAGGTTGTTTCCCAAGTGTCTTTGGGATGAGGCCCAGGTGTCTTTAGGCGTGGCGGTAGTTGTTCTGACCCAGGTGTTTGCGGGTGTGATAACGCGTGGTGGTTGTGGCCTAGGTGTCTGCAGGCATGGTTTGGCAGTGGGACTGCGGTGAGATTATGGCCCAGGTTTCTGCAGGCGGGGTTTGGCAGTGGGACTGCGGTGAGATTATGGCCCAGGTGTGTGCGGGCGGGGTGTGGCAGTGGGACTACGGTAAGAATGGCGGAATTGTTTTGATGCGTAGGATGTCTTCAATAACCAGTGGGAAAGTGGCACGGGGTACCCAAATATTGATGTGTTATTACTATACTTTACTTGACTTGCGTTATTTGGGGAGTGTGCCTTGGTGAGGTTTGGGTGGATAGGTTTTCCTTGTTGGGTGTTTGGTTATCTCTTTTTCAACGGAGCATTATAATGTCTCCTCACTTTTGCACGAGGGTCCTTGGTTACCCTATTGAGTATACTTGTATGCTCACCCTGCATATATAAAACTCTTTTCAGGTTTCCAGGAGGACTTCAGGGATCGGGTGGGACCGTACTAGCTCGTACCTCGGGGCAGTTGACATTGTCTCCCCCTTTTCTTGGTACTTTACCTTTTGAGTTTTTGAGGCTTATATTATTTACTGTTGAACATGCATATGGGAATGGGTTACTTTTGGTTTTTCTTTTACTTTCATCTTTGGTATTGTTGGGGTTGCTATCTTATCTCTCATTCCTATAAAAATAAAAAGGGTAATGCCTTCCATTTTGTGTGAGATTCTATACCCTTGGCATTGGTTTCCACTCCCGGACCTATTGAAGGCGGGTTTCAGGGTTCATTATCTCTTCTTCAACTTAAAGAAGATAGGGCTTGGCAATCTGCTGACCCTTCCCTCTTTTTGGTGAAGGCTGGTCGTGACAGAATGGTATTAGAGGGGAGGTTGAGAGATAGGATGGATTCTAGAGTTAGGCAGAGTGAGGATTGCAAGAGATGGTAGGGAAATAGTGTTTGGTGATCATGGTGTGTGAAATAGGCCCAGAAAAACCTGCTAGGACATGGGATTTTAGGGCCCCCTGTGACCCAATGCAAGGACTCTGGACCTACCTAACGACCAAGTGAGACTACACTGATTGCAGGGTAGAGACCCTAGGAAATGTACATGCATCATAATGACTTGTGTTCTCATCTTTCTGGGTGTTTTGGGGATTCAAAAAATAATAATATAAGAATTCAAATAAAATGTAAGAACAATATTCTACACTACCCGGGCTTAGGCGTTCCTTGTTTACTTGCAGCTATAGAACCTGGGAGGCGACCATGAGTAGTTCAGGAGATCGAGGCCCAGGATGTTGGCTTAGATGACAAATGGAGGGCTGGCCTAGAAGAGGAGGATGATTATTGGCAGAAGACGCTTCGTGCTTTCCAGCGGCAGACCCTCGGGAAGTATGAGGGCAGCACCTCAAACATGGAGACAGAGAGCTGGCTAGAGGAGATGGTGATATCTTTCGGCTTGATCCGAGCTCTGGTGGAGTATTGGGTTCCTCTGGCTGTGATCCAGATGTGAGGAGTGTCATGTCAGTGGTGGATACTCTATCTGGGGGAGAAGAGGGGGCTGAGGTGACATGGGCTGATTTCGAGAAGGAGTTATGGGCGGAATTCCACTCTTATATGATGAAATCTGAGAAGAGGCTAGAGCTACTCTCCCTACAGCATGGGGGGTATGTCAATGAGAGAGTTGGGGATCAAGTTCAGGGATCTCCTTTGCTTCGCTCCTGATCTCTTTCCAGATGAGGAGTCTCAGGCAAGACGTTTAGAGGAGGCACTCTGACCTTCTCTATAGTACACAGTTACTCCCTTCACCCTACCGACATACATAGAGGTGAAGAAGAAGGCTGAAGTGTGGATAGGATGCACACACTGGGAGGTGTATCACGAGAGGTAATTCAACTGGGATCATTAAAGGGGAAGGCCATCAGGAGCAGGCCTCCAGCATCGGGACCCTCTAGGTTTCGACCGGCAGGGAGCAGGCCTCAGTAGTTCCAGTTCTGATCCACTGGCCCTCGCCCTTTTCATTCGGGCCCAGGGCCGAGATGATTTGTCTGCGGGATCCATAGGCACCTTCGGACCCAATGCCCAGATAGAGTGTATTACGGCAGCAGTGGGCAGGCCCAGCACCCACCTCAGCAGCAGCGGCTTCCAGCTAGGCCCTTTTAGCAGCAGTATTAGGGGCAGCGAGCTCCCGCTCCTCTGAGGGCAGACATTGCTGGGGGAGGCCACCCTCAGGGCGCTCCTCATGGACCTCAACCAGGGCGTGTTTGGGGAGGTTGCTGAAAACCGAGAGGCAGAAGAGCCGGGCACGGGCAGTTGGATGCTGCGAAGGCAGTAGTTCCAGCAGGACCGGAGGTTGTTCGAGGTACAATCAGTTTGTTCAGTACCCTTGCTTATGTCTTGTTCGATACAAGAGATTTTCACTCATTTGTTACACCTAGTCTAGCCCATGCTCTGGGTTTAGACGCTGATAGACTTCTAGTGCCCCTGGTTCTATGCACACCATTCGGAGGTCATACCGACTTGTTATATGTTTTTCGTGGATGTAGACTAATGATAGGGTCACATCATTCAGTCAGGGACCTCCTACTATTGCAGATACAACCATACGATGTCATCCTAGGCATAGACTGGATGTTCTTTGTATGTGCCGTCATCGACTGCTTCCGAGGAAGGGTCGTGTTTTCAAACTTAGGTGGCCGACATGTTACTTTCACCGGTAAGAGGGGTGTCCAAAAGGGCAGCAGGTGAGAGGAACCCCTCCTCTCCTTGTTAGCTGAGCTATTAGTGGAGTAAATGGATGCAAAGATGGTGGAAGTACCAGGGATCGTCAGTGAGTTTATGGACATCTTCCCTGAAGAGGTGATGACTCTACCCCCTCAACGTGATGTAGAGTTTGGGATAGACTTTTAGCCTGGTACTTGTCTGATTTCAATGGCTCCCTACCAGATGGCACCTTCGGAGCTACGGGAGTTGCGGATTCGGATTGACGATCTGATGGAGAGGGTTTATGTTCGACCAAGTGCGTCACTGTGGGGTGCTCTAGTCTTGTTCGGAAAGAAGGCAGATGGTGGTATCAGGTTGTGCATAGACTACAGGAGGCTGAATCAAGTGATGATCATGAATCGCTACCCTCTTCTGAGGATAAACGATCTTTTCGGCCAATTGAAGGGGGCAGGATGGTTCTTGAAGATCGACCTACGGTCTAGATATCACCAGTTGAGGGTGAAGGAGGGTGACATCACGAAGATGTCCTTCAGGTGCAGATATGGGCACTTTGAGCTTTTGGTCATGTCGTTCGGCGTTACGAACACACCAGTTGTGTTCATGGGACTCATGAACTCCGTCTTTAGGAAGTACCTGGACCTGTTCATGGTCATGTTTATCGACGACATCTTGATCTACTCAATATAAGAGGATGATCATGTTGAGCACTTGAGGATGGTTTTAGAGGTCCTCCGACAGCACCAGCTCTTTGGGATGTTGATGAAGTGAAAGTTTTCGATGCGATAAGTGCACTTCCTTAGGCACGTAGTGTCTGAGCAGGGAGTAGCGGTAGACCCATCGAAGGTTGAGGCGGTGTTTTCTTGGGCAGAACCCAAGAACATGGAAGAGGTCCATTGTTTCCTTGGGCTGGTAGGTTACAACCAGAGATTCATGCACAACATCTCCCAAGTTGCATCACCTTTGATAGCTTTGACCAAGAAGGACCGGGCTTTCTTATGGGACGATCAGTGTGAGTCATCCTTCAGCGATCTGAAGGAGAAGTTGGTTAGTGACCCAATGTTGAGGTTTCCAGAAGAAGGGGCAGCATATGAAGTGTTCTGTGATGCTTCAGGGCAGGGCCTCAGATGTGTATTGATGCAGTAGCAAGGGGTGATCTCCTATGGGTCTAGGCAGTTATGTCCCTATTAGCATAACTATTCCACCCATGATATGGAGCTTGTGGTGGTCGTGTTCGCACTAAAGTTTTGGCGGCACTACCTCGTCGGGGAGCGCTTCGTGGTCTTCACCGATCACAAGAGACTGAAGTATGTATTCTCCCAGTGGGACCTGAACTTATGGTAGCGAAGGTGGATGGAGTTCCTCCAGGATTACGATTTCGAGATTTCCTACACCTCAAGAAAAAGGAACGTGGTGGCTGATGCCTTGAGCAGGAAGTCATAGAGGGATGCGGTCCAAGAATCGGCAGACGCTTAGAGGACGATGGAGGAGTTGGCTGCCCTGCACCTGGATGTGAGGATGGATGGTGGTAAGAGTTTACTGTATCTGATGACAGTACAGTCCCCTCTGTTACGTCAGGTGGAGGAATCTTAGTGGGGAGACCCATAGAGTGAAGTGACATGTGACTGGGTTTGCCAAGGTAGTGCTCTGGAAGTTTGGGCAGAAGGTGGTTAGAATCAGATGACATTCCAAGGGAAGTTGTTCGTTCTGGAGGTGATGCATGAGATTGTCCTTGGTTAGTTCCACAACTCACCCATGGAGGTGCACCCAGGAGTTTCCAAGATGTGCCAGGGTCTGAGGAGACTGTTTTGGTGGCCCAGGGCAAAGCTGGCAGTGGAAGAGTTTATGGCCAAGTGCCTAGTGTGTCAGAAGGTCAAGGATGAACACCGTATTCTAGGTGATTTTCTGCAACCTTTATATGTCCCCGAGTGGAATTGGGACGACATCTCGATGGATTTTGTCACGGGGATACACAAGGTTCAAGGATGGTGCGACGCCATCTGGGTGGTAGTGGACCAATTGACAAAATCGGCTCACTTTCTGGAAATCAAGGAGTCGAGTGTAGTGGACGCTCTAGCACAGAGGTATGTGGATGAGGTGGTGTAGTTACATGGGATTCCAAGGTCCATAGTCTTGGATAGGGATGCACTATTTACCTCATGAGTCTGGAGGGGTTTGTAGCATGGTTTTGGCACCTAGATTCACCTTAGCACTACCTTCCACCCCCAGACAGATGGGCAGACAGAGCGCACCATCCAGACCTTGGAAGATATGCTACGAGCATGCATCCTGGACTTCGGGGGATCATGGGTGTGACACTTTCCTCTGGTAGAGTTTTCCTACAAAAATAGCTACCACTCTACCATTGGCATGGCTCCGATCGAAGCTTTGTACGGGAGGTCATGTCGCTCACCCGTGTGCTGGATAGAAGTCAGGGAGGCAGGAGTTCTTGGCCCGGAGGTGGTACATAGCACAATGGAGAAGGTGCAGCTCATATGAGAGAAGATGAAGGAGGATCAAGACCAGAAGAAGTCCTATGTGGATGATAGGAGAAGGCCCATGGAGTTCAAGGTCGGGGACCACGTGTTCTTGAAGGTCTCCCCTCGGCATAGACAATGGAGGTTCTGTAGGGGAAGTAAGCTCTCTCCCAAGTTTTTCGGACCCTTTGAGGTGTTTCACCAGGTCGGAGAGGTGGCTTATCAGCTGGCGTTTCCACCACAGCTACAAAGGGTGAATGATGTCTTCCATGTGTCCCAGCTTTGTTGGTATCTTCACGACGATTCGCACGTCCTCGACTAGGGAGAGCTAGATATCGAAGATGATGCAACCTTCGTGGAACGACCAGTGATGATCAAGGTTCGTGAGGAAAAGGTGCTTCGTGGGTGAACTATCCCATTGGTTCGCATGTCATGGAGGAATGTTGGGCTTGAGGAGAGTACCTGGGAGAGGGAAGCGCAGATGTGTGCCCAGTTCCCAGAGTTGTTTTGAGTTTTATCTTGTTTTGTGCATACTTGTTTGCTATGTAATGCTTTACCTTGTTGGCTATGGGATGTGCAGTTTCCTTTTTATGTGTATGAGTGTGAAGTGTCCTAAAGGATGGGGAGGGGAGGACGTGATGCCTAGTTAGGACGCATTAAAGTGGATGCGCCTAAACCTGTGTGGGCAAGTCAGTTCCTCCCAAAGCGGATAGTATCTTAACACGGAGGAAGGGAAACCCCTCTCCCACATGGTCAGATGGTTTAGTCTTTTGTTTGTGTGGTTTCACGGGGAAATGAGTGGTAGGAAGTCTGTTTTTGTTCAAGAGATAATTTGTTCCTGAGTCAGAGAGGTTCACTCCTAAGAGGTATCTTCCGGGGTGGTTTTTCGGACCTCCCTCTTTCCTTCGGGTCTGGTTCTGGATTATCGAGGGTGAGAATAGTTTGAGAGGTATCTGATGTAATGGCCCAGACCATCATGATCCATCCCTTTTCTAAATTCTAGGATCCTAAGGGATCTTCCCTCGATCGGCTCGACCGATTGGCGCGACCGATCAGCGCGACCGATCGGCGCAACTGATCGGCGCGACGGATCGGCGCAACCGATCCGCATGACCAATCCGCGCGACCGATCGGTGTGCCCGATCAGTGCACCCGATCAGTGCGACTGATTGGTGCAACTGAATGGCGTGACCGATCGGCACAACCGACCGATCAGTGCAACCGATTGGTGTTATCCAGCCTTTTCGGTTTTTCCTTCTACAGTTTTTCCCGTAACGCCTCTTTTAGGCCCTTTGGACCTTTTAAGGCATTTCAAGGCCATTTTAACCCATAATTAATATCTAAAAATCCCAAGAAACCTCCCTATTAAATAACAATTAAATCAGTCATGTGTAACCACCCAACCGTGTGGTAAAACCGCGATCTGACATCCAAAGCATTCAAATTCCTTATCCTATAAACGTTGGGGATCTCATCTGTTTATCACGATAGGAATTCTTCTTCTCCCTCTAGACTAGTCTCCTCTTTTTCCTTGGTGAACCTATGCGGAAGATCTACGAGTCGCGCTTCCCCTGTTTTGGCGCGTAGAGAAAAACTTCGATCTTCGATCAACCAAGTTGGTATTTTCTCCTTCGTCTCTCCTTTCTATGTATCATGTGGGGTGGGCATGATTTTGCCTCTATGGAAATTTATGAAACCGGACCTAATTAAGATAATGAATGGACCTGTAAAAAAATTAAAGGGGGTGTGATCAATGTTTTGTTGTACTCGTTATGCTGTTATGTGTTTTGAATTTTTCGGGCTTATGCTCACTGAAAATTATGGTCGTTGGTGGTCTTTCTCAATGCACTAACAAATCTCAGTGCTCCTAGATGTTCAAATAACCGTATAATGGAATTGGTTAATTACGTATACTCGGTTAAATAAATTGAAAGAACCAGGATCAACCCTTTTCTGTGATAACCCTGGTTAAAGCACAGTGGAATTGAAACCATGGAGTGTGTTAAATCTTTTAAATCTAAAAATACCTGAATGGACCTGCCTTGTGTAGGTGGTAGAGGTTTGGTTGTTTCTTTCATGGTCCGATTGCGGGGGTGATGCTAGTGGGGATGGGATCCCCTGTTTTTGTACTTTCGTTAGTTGAGAATTTGAGGTTGTGTGGTTACTCTACTTATATCATGAATTGGGGTGGAATCCTCTATTGTTGGGAGACCGTTGGCTCCTAGATTTTGGGGACATGGGGTTGTGTCTCAGTTTTTTCTTTGGTTCCAGTACATCGAGGGATCTCACTTATCCCTTTGTTTTTGTTAATTAAAAGAGAACCAGGTGTGAGTGCTTAAATTGATGTTTGGCTATTTCATTCCTTTTGGCTTGTGGTTATTCCTGTTAGTTTCTCGGTAGTGTATAATTCACCTAAACGGGGTTACTTGAACATGAAAACAGGAACATTTTAAATGGAAATTGGATTTGGGAATGAGTTGTGGCTTGGATATGAGTGTTGTACAGTTCTTTCATGAATAATTAGTAATGAGGGTGTTTGTTCTTAGGTTTTGGAACCCATAGGTTAGGATGAGTGTTTGTTACTTATACATACATCTTTAGTTTTAATGTTTCTTATTCGCGCCCCACCCAAGTTGAGCACTTAAGTGTCGAACACTCCCATCTCATGGAGGAGGGTATTTTTTCCAACACTTCTATGAGTGGATAGTTATTAGCTACTTTTCTGCTCCCTTTCCCGAATATCCCAAGACTCTTCGGGCATGCTGTGATGTCCTGAAGTCCATTATTATCCCAAGAATCTTCGGGCAGGGTAGTTGTGGTGATTGGCCCAAGTGTTTTCAGGCAGGGTGTTTCCCAAGTGTCTTCGGGATGAGGCCCATGTGTCTTTGGGTGTGGAAGAAGTTGTTCTAAACCAGGTGTTTTTGGGCAGGTTGTTTCCCAAGTGTCTTCGAAATGAGGCCCAGGTGTCGTCAGGTGTGGCAGTAGTGGTTATGACCCAGGTGTTTGCGGGTGTGGTTACGTGTGGTGGTTGTGGCCCAGGTGTCTGCGAATGGGGTTTGGCAGTGGGATTGCGGTGAGATTATGGACAAGGTGTCTGTGGGTGGGGTTTGGCAGTGGGACTGTGGTGATATTATGGCCCAAGTGTGTGTGGGTGGGGTGTGGAAGTGGGACTACGGTAAGAATGGAGGTATGGTTCGATGTGTAGGATGTCTTCAATAACCAGTGGGAAAGTGGCATGGGGTACCCAAATATCGATGTTCTATTACTATACTTTACTTGACTTGTGTTATTTGAGGAGCGTGCCTTGGTGAGGTTTGGGTGGATATCTTTTCCTTGTTGGGTGTTTGGTTATCTCATTTTCCACGGTGCATTAGAATGTCTCCTTACTTGTGCATGAGAGTCTTTGGTTACCCTACTGAATATACTTGTATGCTCACCCTACATATATATAATTGTATTCAGGTTTCCAGGAGGACTTTAGGGATCGGGCGGGACCGTACTAGCTCAGACCTCAGGGCAGTTGCCGCTGTTTCCACCTTATCTTGTTACTTTACCTTTGGTGTTTTTGAGGCTTCTATTACTTACTGTTGATCATGCATATGGGAATGGGTTACTTTTGGTTTTGACTTTACTTTGATCTTTGGTATTGTTGGTGTTGCTATCTTATCTCCCATTCCTATAAAAATAAAAAGGGTAATTCCTTCCATTTTGTGTGAGATTCTATACCCTTGGCGTTGGTCTCCACTCCGGGACCTATTGAAGGTGGGTTTTGGGGGTCATTATCTCTTCTTCAACTTAAATAAGGAAGGTTTTGGCAATATTCTAACCCTTCCCTCCTTTTGGTGAAGTCAGGTCGTGACAATATTATAAAAAAACTACTCCCAAAAGAAAGAACATCATACCTTGATCACGGTGTCCATATGGTTTCATCATCATATTGTTCACGTAGGTAAAAGGTTCATGCATTGCAACAATGATTTGGATATCCTTCAAAATCATTTTCTTCCTTCATCCAAATATACATTATAAAACATGGGTCAAGTGGGTGTTCACAGAAAAATAGTTTTGGAAAATAATCATGTATAACATATAATTTTAAAACATCTGATAAAACTTTCTTTTTATAAAACAGTAAGACTGAGTTTGGGTTGAAACATTCAATCAATGGTCCTTTTAAAATACTATAATTTAAAAGAAAATATAAATAGGTTGCACAAGGGTCTCCTTCATTAGCACCTTTTTTAAAATCATAATATGCTTCAAAATCTTGTGATAAGGTAAAATTTTTGAAAATTCATTGATAATATTTAACTTTCTTGAAAATATGAAAGTATTGTGTAAATAGGATTTGATTAAATATAACCCATGATCCACGATGATATTGAGGTATAATGGAGGTGTTTGATATCTCAAAAAACTGTTTTCAAGTGATTTGTATGCTAGAAAAAGTTTCACTATCATCCGAACATGACTTTGCAATAATTATTTCAAGCATGTCATCAGGAAGAGATAGGAATGTAGTTTGAGATCCTTCTCCTTCCATTTGTAATTGACTTTTCTTGATCTGAAAAAGTTATAAAACAAGTATTTAACTAAAATAATAGACATAGGAACATGTGTTTAATGAAAACTCCCAATCCCTAAAGTTGTCTAAACTGACCCATGATACCAACTATAAGGACCCAGCCTTAAAGCATGACATAATCTTGAAATAAATGGATAATTCACAGAGAGGATCTTCTCAAGTTTAGAGTTTTATAGAAATAGGCCATAACTATTACATAAAAACTTGAATATTATATGTAGACAATACTACTTAGAATCTATTTTCAATAAAATAAAAACTCTTAAAAAGAAACAAGTCTAGTTCCATGTTTTAGACAGCATGACTTTTCCTTGATCGATTCCTTGACCCTATTCATCTTTAAATCCTATGAAAAAACATTTCAAAAACTTGGGATGAGCATAAAAAGCTCAGTAAGGGTTATAAAATAAGGATGTAAAACATTAGCCCATCAATAAATACAAATCAATGAAACCAATTCTTTTCAATCATAACATACCTTACAAAATCATAATATTTATGAATAACACACGGAAATCATAAATCCTAAAGGTAACTTATGGAATTAATAACATAATTACATTGTAGCTATCTCAACTACAAAGGGAGTCACATTTGGAATACCCATAATAGTATATTACCTAAATATCTTAGGAGAAACCACAACATTTACCTCTGTCACGTTACCCAATGCATTGGAGGGATATCTCAGGCTCACCCCCCCCCCCCCCACCCCAGGTTTATCATGGAACCACTCGTATACGTAAACAATGCCCAATAACCATAACATATTCATAACATATAACACAATCATAAAGGAAAGATAACATTTCCACATTCCAATCACAATATATCAAATCAAGATATTGAATTAAATAATGATTTATCAAACCACTTTCAAAAACCATTTAAAACATTTAATAAAGAGATTTTTGAATTAAAGTGTCCCATAACAATTTGAAACTTTTAAAGGAATTATCATTTGAAAACCTTAATGTCCATATAATTAAATCCTAAAAACGATTTTGAAAACATGGACACTAATGAGAAATATTTAGAAGAAAAATATTTAAAACATTTAAAATGATATTCTAGTTAAAGAGTTTTTAACAAAATGAGAGACTCTTGAATACAAATAATTGAAGAATAACATTTAATATGAACTTTATAATATCATGAGAATAAAGGGATTAATGATATAATCAGACAAAGGACAGTATATACAATATATAAGAGTGACTTGGTTCATTTCAATAATGAAGCCTCAATGGAAATTTAAATTGAGATGAAATCCCATGTAAAGACGGTATCCTTAAATTAAGGATAAATCCATCACATAATTATGTGTAAAAAATATAAATACACCAAATATAAGTGGATATTATGTTTAAAACAATTATAGTTCATTAACACATATTCATAGGACGAAATATTCATGAATTAAAAGTTTAAACCAAAGAATTGAAATTGGGTTAAGAAGTTCCCTTGCAAAAATTCAAAAGCATAACGGCGTCACTTTAAAATTAGAAAATGTGTTGATGAGATAAAAAGAATATATCATCAATTGGACATAAAATTTACATCAATAAGGATATATAAGAACATACCCAAACATAATAAGATGTAAATTAAAATACATAACAAAAAGAAGTCTTTTAAAAAGACAAGGGTGAAAGGTTTTCTTACCCATTTGGTAACTTACAAAACATATGTAACATGAAAGAAGGACCATAAAATGTAGATTTAAATACCCATAAATGAATTTATATTACACTAAGAGTAGAATCATGGGCATTACATACACCACTCAATGGAAATAGTGACAAATATAGCATGAATCTCATAAGAATAAAAAGTGAGATAAAAACACCTTACCTCGTTGTAATCAATCGAAATGTTTGACCAAAATATAATAACCACCAAATGATTCACACGATACCATGAATACAAATAGAATCATGATAATATATATCAATGTCATTATACATTACACCACATGCAATAAATAATTGACGAACAATGGAAATCTCATGGAATTAAAAGTGAGATAAGAAATCCCCATACCTCATGTCCAACATGACTTGTTTATTCCTTGTTCTTTATGAATAATAAACTTACGTTAATTTATACTTACTTAAGATCATTTTTAATGTTTAATATTATTTTTATATCACTTATTACCTTTCCATAAAAATTAGTTATTTTTTTAGTTCAAATCGGACATTTGGTCGATGTTCAGAAAATTAGTCAAAAATGACCTTGTTTTAATTACAAATTGTCCATGTGGTAAAAATTACACTATCTCCAGAATAATATTCATGATTTAGATATCATATATATCATATATATCCAGTTTATATGTATTTATAATATTCCATATCATTTGGATTTAAGAAATGAAATGCACCATTCATGGAGATGGTAAGTTGTACGTACGCATAAACGCTACTTTCATTTCTATTTTTTATTAAAAGGGATGAAAAAATAATAATAAATAGGTATATTACAATTATAGTATAATAAAATATGATATATATGTTACATAATTTCATTAACTCCATCTTTTATACATTACATGTATGTCATAAAAGAATTATGTCACCTTGAAGGGGCGGTAGTCCGTACTTCCTCAAATGAAATTATCGTGTTTACACATATTGGAAAGCATAAAGGTATGTTTGTAAATAAAAATTACAGAAGAAAATAGAAAACAGAAACATATTATATATCATATATAAATACAGTGCCATTTTAATGGCCACCATGATAGGTGGTTGGGGATATTTGAACAATCATCGTCTCGTGAGGCGTTAGTTTTCCATCCATAGAAACATTATGTTCTTTACCCATTAGATAGAGGTGTGTGTGAGTGAATTTCGAATAATTCTCATAAAAACATCCTATTATATTGAGGATACTAGTTTTTTTATAAAATAAAGGAATAAAAATAGTTTTGGGGTTTGAGGAGTAAAATAATAGAAAAGAAGTGAAGAGAAACCATTACCTTTAATTTGGGTAACTTCCTTTGGTTAAAACCAAAAGAACATCTTGAAGTGCCTTCAAGCTAAGGTAAGGATTCTAGGAGGAGTATAGGGATGTAGGGAGCTTAATTGGGCAGATTTTGGAAAATCCAAAAGGCTTGAGAGGTGTGAGGAATTGGTTATAAGTGGTCTCCTTTTATAAGGGAGAGGAGCGGGTCTTTAGGAATGTGTGAAAATATTATTTTATTATATAATTATATTCAGTTTTTAAAGGTAAAAAACTAATTAAAGTAAAATATAAGATGACTCATGGTTGAAATAAAATAATCCAATAGGAATTGGATTGTTTTTGGATATTATTGTAATATTTATAATCTTATTTATTTAAATCATTTATTACTGAGGTAAATACTGCATCATTATTGTGTCATACATAATTTAATGTATTTGATGTCTAAAAATTATAAAAAAATAACATGATGTAGAAAATCTTTGTAGATTTTAAAATAATATTTATAGTCGAAAAAAAAATTTACATAACTACTTGTAAAAATTAATTTACTAAAAGATATTTTTAGGGTTTATTTTGAAGTTAGACATTGGTGAGGATTGCATTAGGTAATTAGGGAAACATGATCAATTAAAATCAGTCAGTTATTTTGGGAAGGGATTCCATCAAGTACATAGACAATTTGGGCCCCCTTTGATCTAATACAAGGAATTTAAGTTTACTAAATATACTAAGTGAGATTATTTTTATTGTGCAATAGAGACCTAGGTGTGGTACACAAATCGTGCTTGATTGAAGTTGTGTTTGAGTTGGGAAGAACTTGAGAAATTAAAATAAATTTAAATAAAGGATCATAATAAATTTAATATTTCATGGATTAAAATTTATTATTTATTTTTTATTGATTCATGGTATGAGGCATTCACATGTGGTTCAAGTTTGGGAGGTACGAAGAGATGCTCTTATTGACCAACGGATGATTAACACTGGGGAGGAGGATTATTGGACGATGAAGTGACGAGTTTAAATGATAGATCCCTCCAAAGTATAAAGGTTCAATTTCCAATTAGGATTCAAAGGGGTGGTTACAAGATATAAAGATCACTTTTAGTCTAATTCATTCTAGGAAGTATCATTTGATTCTACTTGCCAGGAGCTTGTTACATAGAGTTACTCATTAGTGGTGGATATTGTTTCTCAGTGGCCCCATAGATTTAGATAGATAATGGGATAAATTATTTGATTATTTTTAGGTTGGGTTCCTTTATTTGATGTTAAATTCATCATGGAGGAAAATTTTTATTCTCTCTGAGAGGGAAAATCTAGTGTGTAGAAGTTTGGAATCTGATTCAGGGACCTTATTCATTATGCTTTTGATTTTCTTACAAATGATGAGGTAGGTCATGACATTTTTAGAAGGTGTTTCAACCAAAGATATTGTTTCAGGTCACCTGATTTACATTTATAACATATGATAAGGTGTTGGTGAATGAATATGTAATTAAGAAGATTCCACCACATACATGATAATTTTCACATGGTAGTCATTATAGATTTTAAGAAATACAGTTGCAGAGGTAGGTTCTATATTGTCTGTGTAGTAAAATTTTTAATTAGTAAAGAATCCATATAAACTCTCATTTTTTTCATTTTATTAGATCTTGTAGCTCTCGGGCCTCTTCAAATTAGTGATTATGTCAATTGAGGTCCTAAGAATCCCAGGATATCTCTTGGGCTTGTAAATAGTTTTTTAACAGCTAGGGTGAACCTCCTAGTTATAGTAGAGTTGGAATGGTAAGTTTAGGACCATGGGTGATGGGTGATATGGTTATTCAGATCTCATAATGTTGGGAACACCCCCTTTGAGTCTAGGTAGTGGTATTGGTGAATGAGGTGAGTGTGATAAGTCCTTAGGTGCTTAGTATGATCTGATGAGGATTATTCTCTCTGGATGGTTGGCTTGAGATCTCCCCTATGGTAGGTGTGCTATAATAACCCATCATGGGTTGTGAGAATTAATTATAATGGCTTAGAAATGAGATTTAAGAGGTTTTAGGTGTTATTGTCATGGAATATCTCTTAGTTTCATTGTTAGGATAGTGATTTGGGAACTAGAATAGGGATGGAATCAGCTTATTGAGGATTAGGTTAGTTAGGGTATTCTGGCTATGGGGTAATAATGAGATAATAGATGCAGGTTGGTATTGATAAGTAGATACTGAATTGAGTATGAGGAACTAAATAATTACCTCCTTGATTTAGATGGTCATGTTAATGGATTTTTTTTATCATGCCCAGTGACTTAGGGCTTGGAATAATAATGTTAGCCCAAGAGGATAGGTTATCATTGAGATGTGCCATGAGTGGTGGAAATGGGTCATGATAAACTAGAATTCAGGTTGTGATCTGTGATATTGGATGGGATATATGTGTGGGGTTACAGCTGGGATATACATTTAGGGATATGATTTTTCATGTCTGATATGTTTATCCAACAATGTTTATGCAAGCACTGATGTGATGGAAATATGGGGGCTTGGGAATCAAGGAGTTGAGTTGCACCACCCAGGTGCTTTTATACCTAGATAAGTTCTATTTTGTACCTATGGTCAAACTATCTAAGATCCTAGGAATACATATATAACTTTATATAATTTGTGGTTAAACTATTACAGAGTCCAAGATTCCATATGATATTTTATATATATAGTAAAAATGGTTGAGATCCTGAGATTCCATTACAAATTTAGTTTATATGGTTAGACTAGAAATGATTCTAAGATAAAATGTGACATGTGATGCATATGGTCAAACCAGGTAAGATATTGGGATTACATCTATTATTTAGAATCTATTTTCAGACCAACTAAGATTCTAGGTGTAGATACCCAAAGCTTGACGTACATGGACATTACATTACTTTTTTTGAATACTTAGTACATAACAAAAACACACATACAAGGATCGTAATAGTCCATAAATATCTTTCCTTTTTTTTACCTAAAACCTTTCTTTATATCCTGGGGAAAATAAAACATAAAAGGGTGAGCTCAAATGCTCAGTAAGGGTAAACAAAAGAAATATCAATCACATCATATTCATAAGAACATAACATTTTGTAAATCTTAACCTGTAAAAGAGATCATAATTTCATAATATGGGATAAATCATAGTAGTGAAATGTAATCCCAATAATCATAACTTAAAACATGAAACTTTGTGGCATACACACATAATCATAGAGAATCATTTCTTGTTAGTCAAGACTCATTTCCAAGACTATCTTAGTGGACAAAGTCCATTTCTGAACCGAGTCACCCTCATTTCAGTCCTGTTTCACTGAACCGGTATAACCTATCATTCCAGCCATGTCTATATCATGAGATATAAAATCTTTACCCAATGAATTGTAGGGAGATATAGGTCCCACCCATCTCATAATGATACCATTCTTATGTGTGCCACAAAATCATAAAACCATACATCATAGCATAACCCATGTAATAAAAATGGGAATATTAAACATCGTGACATCATAAAACAATTCATATAAGATAAATTAATTCATAAAAATAATTCCATCACAACATAATCAAATCAATTTAATAATAGGGATAGAAACAAAACCCTATATTATCTTATATGGAAAATAATTTTGATAAAACACTTGAACTCCATTCTTGAGTAAAATATCCTTTCTACTTCAAAAACGCTTTTCCTTTATTAATATGTCATACAATTATAAACTAAAAGAACTTGATTAAAAATAAAATTGAAAACATGTAAAGGAATATTCTTGGAAATATTGTTTTAAAAATCCATTCATGCTGTATAAAAAAACATTCTTCTCGTACTTTTGTCGGAAAAGTCAAAAAGTACCTCGTACGAAAAACGACAAAAGATTCCTTTCATATCTTTTACTAAAAACTCACCGATGGGTAAAATTGGATATAAACTATTTTATAAGGATATAAATATTACATATTGAGGAAACATGGATGTGGATGATAAAATACACCCCAGTAAATTTCAAAGTATAAACAATCTCGGATAAAAATGAGATTGTGATATTTCCCTTACCTTAGGTCCGATTTGCTTCGTAAGTGTCCGAACCTCCTGTATAATGATTTAAATAATGTCATTGACTTATTCCAGAATCATACTCATTATTATGATATCATATATGGTTCACTTATGACTTTATATTACCCGTTCTTTTGTAAATTCCATGTTAAAGAGCATTTTGGGTAAAATTGTTTCATTTTTCGTCCGTGTTTTGACTTGTAATTATTCATATGATTACTTAGATAATGATTACTTAATTCCAGAATATAAAACATGATTTATATATAATATATATTCAGAATATACATATATATAATAAATCAGTAAATGGAAAGAAATACACTGTTCATGGAGACGGTTGGTCGTACGTACGCATGAACGCTGTTTTCGTTTCCTTATTGAGTTTAATGGAATTAAGTAGATGACATACATATATATACACATAAATACGGTATCATTATTATGTCATATATTTCATGATTAATTATTATATATACTTTATAATCATTCATGAATGGTTAAAGTGGAGAATGAATCTCATCGCGTCGTGGAGACGGTAGTCCGTACGTACGCACGAGCGATGATATCGTTCTCGTGATCGTGGGACTGTATTGGAGTGTATGTATACTATTTCAGAATCAATATCACTTTAAAATAATCATATATAGTTATTATTTACTCCATTATACCCATCCAAGTAAGGTGGTGGTGGAAAATAGATTTCACCACGGCGTGGAGACGGTATTCTGTACGTACGCACGCGCGGTGATTTCGTTTTCCGTAGGATGGATAGATGGTGAAATATGGTTGTTTCATAATTATAATAACATATCAGTATATGATTGATACTGATGTTATTACTTCATAATGAAACAACCTAAGAAGAATAAGTGGAAGAAGAAATAAAGGTGAAAGAATTGGTAACGGAAATTACCTCTTCTTTGAAGCGCCTCTTTGAGACCTCCTCTTAGGGCACTAAAATTGGTCTTTGAGGAAGACCATAACATATAGGATGCTTCAAGGGAAGTGGATAATAGAATTTGGTAGGGGTTGACCGAGCTTTAAGGCTCAAAGTTGTGTGAGGAAGAGAGGAAGGAGGTGCCCTTTTATAAGGGAGGAGAGGGGCACCTTTGGAATAACTAAAACTATTATTTTATTATAAAGTCAAGTTCGGTTTTAAATAGCTCAAAATTGATTTATTTCGAGGCTAAGGTGGTGATGGGTTGAAATCCTCTCATCCAACAGAATTTAGACAAGTTTAGGTTCCTATTTTAACCTTATCATGTAGATTTAACATTAAGTTAAATAATTTTACTTTTACCGTGTCTTCTTGTGTTCTTATACTATAAGGTTAATAAACTTACTATATCAAGCCAAACGAACCCCAAGTTGTTTATTATTAATATATATAACCTTATATAAGTCATTTGGCCAAACTTTAGATTTTTAGGAATAAAATAACAATTAATAATATAATATTTTTTTTAAAAACTATTTTATGTCAATTTTGGCACTATTTAGTAATTGATTTTTTTGAAACTTATAACAGAATGATAAGTTCGAAAAAAGTTAATTAAATCAATAATAAAATGTCATATTAACCTATAAAATTAGTGTAATTCATAAAAAGTCTCAAATTATATTTATTTGGGTATTTATAACATCAATTATGTCAATATTTCATTAATAAGATAATTTCTGCATCATCGTTGTGTCATAAATAAATTAAATTATTTAATGTATAAAAATTACAAATAAAATACCATTATGTATGAAATCTTTTTATCTTTCTAATGAATATTTATAGTCGAATTTATCTTATCTATAACCCCATATTAAAAATTATTTAGTTATTAAACTTTGATTTTAACTATTTTAACCCTTCTTTAAATAAATTAATAATAAATGTCCTAATCTAATCCAAGTGGGCCTAAATGGTCATATTTTATTCCTAAGGTTTTTTTTGGTCGAATTACACTTATCCAATAGAATTATTACATGTGTTAGGGTAATAATAATATCATTTTTACCCTTAATTACCCTATTTACTTTTAACTGTGGTAAAAAAAAGTAAAAAGTTACTATTCACCAAAAAATTATTTTCATCTCATTGAACCACATTTTACTTACTGACATCAACTGTGTCTCTTAGATTTTCTAAATTCCACTCATAGAAGCGGTAAAATTAAGTTTTATGAAAAATTCATTTTTTTAACTACCACTTAGTGGTTTCACTATTCATCAAAAAATGAAAGTTTCCAGAAAAATACCAAAAATTAGATCTAAGCTATATTTGATATTATGAATTCAAAAATGATGTCTATTTTATCAAATTCAAAACATATCAGTTGCATTAATTAATTTAAAAATTAATTCCCGTCGTCAAAACAAATAGCGTGTTCTTAAGAGATAACAACTATCAAAAGATTGGCACTTGTTTATGACTGGTTTAAATGTGAAATTACATCCAATGACCAACATTGTATTAAATTGTAAAAATATATTCTAAATATACTTTAAAAACACTCAAATTAATAATTTATCACTATTAATTATTTCAATTAAAAAGTTGTTTTTAATTATAATTTAGTAATTTTCACTATTCATCAGAATATGAAAGTTATCCGAAAAGTACCAAAATTTCACCTTAGGCTAAATTCGATACTCCGAATCCAAAAATGAAGTCCATTTTGAAAAATAAAATTTACAAAATTTCAAAAAGTGGTTATTACTATTCATAACGGCTAGTTTTAATAATATTTTAATAGCATATCGTTGTTTAGTGAAACTCGGTATTGCTTACTACACACGCTATCGAGGAAGGTCGCGATTGCGTGTAATGCAAGGCAAGTCAAGGATGCGTGTTGAGAAAGATCCTTTTGGTGTAGCGTACAACACAAGACATTAATGAAATTAAAAAGAATGTTTTTTTATAAAATCGCGGGATGTTACATTCTACCCCCCTTAAAATGAATTTCGCCCTTGAAATTTTTCAGGGTTATAAATGGTTTACTACTTGAAAGTTTCTTTAATAGAAACCCATATCGTAAAAAGGAACACCAAAACCAATATTTAAAAACAAAAGTATGAAACGTAACGGTTACCCAAATAAACTAATCACTGGGTTTCCACATAGGTGAAAATATGGATATGGAAGAGAAATCTAACCATCATGTTCTGATGGAGAGTGGTAGAGAACATGGCTATGGAAAAGCCATCAATCACAAAGCCATAAATTTGTGACGATCTAAGCTACCATCTGATTCATTAGATTTAAGAGCACTAGGACAGCATTTTTAGTTTTCAAGATCGTTTCCCTAAAGTTGATGAAATTGGAATTAGAAGAAATACTTTCGTGATTTCAGTATAGTCTCACCGTTGGTCATTCTTTGGACAGTTTCCACTTCATCTCTTATATAAATGAAGTTGAATTTGTCATTCGTGATGTGTTAGCAGATCATGTGATAGAATGATGGGTCATTCCATCTGTCTCAAACAAAAGGTTAGAAAAATTATCAAAAAATACATAAGTCCATCTATAGTGAGATTAATCATATATGGTTCCTAAAATGGACTTATACTTCATATATCATACTTATTAATATAATAAAACTAGTTTTTACTAAACAGGGACTTCCTGTAGGCCAGTGGTAGGCGATAAAGGTCAGTCACACTTCGTTTGTGTGTTCGATTCCCAGAGCCTTGTCTGACGCGATGGGCTGTCGCCCGTCCTGAAGGTTGTCCTTTTTCTAAAACTATATTACTATAACATCCCATCAATAATATTGAAAAAAAAACTTCTATCCTTAAACAATACTAACTTATGTCCAACATAATCCATTCCAATCTTTATGCTTATCCATAATATTGCAGTCCATTCTCATAATATAGTGAAAACGATTAACAGAGATTTAATACCATCGTTGATCCCCATATATCATAAGATATGTCTTTTTGGTCACATTCCAAACATTCAAAGGCCTTAATCATGTATTCTCTTGAATACCCATTGAACCTTAGTGAAAACATGAATGTAGTTAAAAGTTAACACTTTACACATACCAAAATCCTCAAAATTCTATATACTCAAACCATGATATCACTTAGTCCTTATATCAATCATGAGCTCATGAATACTATCAAACATATTAGATTCTCTTTATCCCTTCATTATGTGCATATCATCTGCTTTCCAAAAATATTTCAATCATTTTTCATGGTTATCGATGCCATAAAATTATTGAAAACCACAATAGACCAAAACATAAATATTCCAATATTCCACGATACTATATACAACATTATTCTAGAATCCCATTACATAAACACTTAATCATTCCACCACATCGTTTTCATATTCAACATCGCCAATGGTGATCGTATGTGACTTCCCTTTGTCCTTTTCCTTAAGTGGTTGCTCATGTCGATCATCACTAACCCTTTGATTAGGGCATTTGTTAGCATAATGCCCCATTTCCTTGCACTTGAAGCATTGAAGTGTTGTTGGTGCGTTCTCTAGAGTCTTTTCTTTATTCACATAATTAGAAACCATTTTTCCATAACTTCGACACTCAGCTGCTCGATGACCTTCTTTTCCACACTTAAAACATTTTATAGTCCCTTTAAGACAATCTCCACCATGCTTCTTTCCACACTTTGAGCATAAGGAAACATTTATCTTCTTTTCACCATTATTCTGAGATTTCTCCTTGAACTCCATTTTTCGTTTCTTGTCAAAACTATGAGATGGATAAGTAACATGAACTTCCATTTCTACCTTGATAGCACAACGCACAATTTCTTCATAGCTACTGAAGTCTATTATAGCTAATGCCCTTCAAAGATTTGGTTTTAAGCCACTGAAGAATCGTTCAACTTTACTTTCAGGATGGATGATAAATCCAGATGCATACCTTGCAAGCCTTGTAAAATTCGCTTCATATATACCAACAGATTCGTCATCCTTTTGCTTTAGTTCAAGAAACTCCTTCTCCATCTTTGTTTGAAGAATACGAGGGAAGTACTTATTGAAAAATATGTTCTTGAACTCGTCCCATTCCATGGACTCAATTTCATCTCTTTGCCTCATATTCTTGATAAGATTCCACCATTGATCAGCTTCACCTTCCAAACGATATACTGCTAAGATGACTTTATCATGTTCAGAAAATTGAAGAACTGAAAATATCTTTTCAGTGGTACTGATCCATTGTTCAGAAACAAGTGGATCAGAAGACCCACTGAAATAAGGTGGACGTTGCCTCATGAAGGACTCAATAGAATATTGTTCCCTTCTATGCTCATTTGGAAGTCTAGAATGATTCATATCTTGTGTAAGTATAACAATAATATTTTTCACTCCATCTCTCATAACATTTGTTTGTTTAGGAGGACAATCATTGCATTGTCCATTGCATTGATCAACACGGTTCCTTCGGGTTCCATCCATCATCTAAAACCCAAAAAGAATAGTGTGAGAGGCAAAAATCATGCTAGGGAAAACAACATAATAAAGGTGGATCACCCTCAATATCTAACATCTTAGGTTAAATTATAAGATCGTTACCATAGTTCTAGGACTGTATCCTATACATATACTTATCCTTAGGGACATCCCTAGACATACCATAGAAATATCTCTAGGGATCTCACTAAAGTTTTCACATCCTAGTTTCCAAAGGTTGACTAAACCTTTCCTCTGATTCCAACTGTAGAGACCCAAATCTTGACGTACATGGAAATTACATTACTTTTGCAGAATACTTAGTACATAACAAAAACACACACACAAGGATCGTAATAGTTTAGTGTCTTTGGAAACTCGGAATAAAATATTCTAATCGTGGTGAAAGATATTCAACATCTCCCATAAAGATCTTCCCTTTTTTTACCTAAAACCTTTCTTTATATCCTAGGGAAAAGAAAACATAAAAGGGTGAGCTCAAATTCTCAGTAAGGGTAAACAAAAGAAATATCAATCACATTATATTCATAAGAACATAACATTTTGGAAATCTTAACCTGTAAAAGAGATCATAATTTCATAACATGGGATAAATCATAGTAGTGAAATGTAATCCCAATAATCATAACCTAAAACATGAAACTTTGTGTCATACACACATAATCATAGAGAATCATTTCTTGTTAGTCAAGACTCATTGCCAAGACTATCTTAGTGGAAAAAGTCCATTTCTGAACCGAGTCACCCTCGTTTCAGTCCTGTTTCACTGAACCGGTATAACCTACCATTCCAGCCATGTCTATCTCATGAGATATAAAATATTTACCCAATGCATTTGAGGGAGATATAGGTCCCACCCATCTCATAATGATACCATTCTTATGTGTTCCACAAAATCAGAAAACCATACATCATAGCATAACCCATGTAATAAAAATGGGAATCTTAAACATCATGACATCATAAAATAATTCATATAAGATAAAGGAATTCATAAAAATAATTCCATCACAACATAATCAAATCAATTTAATAATAGGGATAGAAACAAAACCCTAATTATCTTAGATGGAAAATAATTTTGATAAAACACTTGAACTCCATTCTTGAGGAAAATATCCTTTCTACTTCAAAAACACTTTTCCTTTATTAATATGTCATACAATTCTAAACTAAAAGAAGTTGATTAAAAATAAACTTGAAAACTTTTAAAGGAAGATTCTTGGAAATATTGTTTTAAAAATCCATTCATGCCGTATAAAAAAACATTTTTCTCGTACTTTGGTCGGAAAAGTCAAAAAGTACCTCGTACGAAAAACGACAAAATATTCCTTTCATATCTTTTACTAAAAACTCACTGATGGGTAAAATTGGATATAAATATTACATATTGAGGAAACATGTATGTGGATGATAAAATACACCCCAGTAAATTTCAAAGTATAAACAATCTTGGATAAAAATGAGATTGTGATATTTCCCTTACCTTAGGTCTGATTTGCTTCGTAAGTGTCCGAACCTCCTGTATAATGATTTAAATAATGTCATTGACTTATTCTAGAATCATACTCATTGTTATGATATCATATATGGTTCACTTATGACTTTATATTACCCGTTCTTTTGTAAATTCCATGTTAAAGAGCGTTTTGGGTAAAATTGTTTCATTTGTCGTCCGTGTTTTGACTTGTAATTATTCATATGATTACTTAGATCATGATTACTTAATTACAGAATATAAAACATGATTTATATATAATATATATTCAGAATATTCATATATATAATAAATCAGTAAATGGAAAGAAATACACCGTTCATGGAGACGGTAGGCCGTACGTACGCATGAACGCTGTTTTTGTTTCCTTATTGAGTTGAATGGAATTAAGTAGATGAAATACATATATATACACATAAATCCAGTATCATTATTATGTAATATATTTCATTATTACTTATTATATATACTTTATAATCATTCATGAATGGTTAAAGTGGAGAATGAATCTCATCACGGCATGGAGACGGTAGTCCGTACGTACGCACGAGCGATGATATCGTTCTCCTGATCGTGGGACTGTATTGGAGTGTATGTATACTATTTCAGAATCAATATTACTTTAAAATAATCATATATAGTTATTATTTACTTAATTATACCCATCCAAGTAAGGTGGTGGTGGAAAATAGATTTCACCACTGCGTGGAGACGGTATTCTGTACATACGCACGCACGGTCATTTCATTTTCCGTAGGATGGATAGATGGTGAAATAGCGTTGTTTAATAATTATAATAACATATCAGTATATGATTGATACTTATGTTATTACTTCATAATGAAACAACCTAAGAAGAATAAGTGGAAGAAGAAATAAAGGTGAAAGAATTGGTAACGGAAATTACCTCTTCTTTGAAGCGCCTCTTTGAGACCTCCTCTTAGGGCACTAAAATTGGTCTTTGAGGAATACCAAAACCTCTAGGATGTTGCTAGGGAAGTGGAGAAGAGAATTTGTCAGGGTTTGGCCGAGCTTGAAGGCTCAAAGTGGTGTGAGGAAGAGAGGGAGGAGGTTCCCTTTTATAAGGGAGGAGAGGGGCACCTTTGGAATAACTAAAAATATTATTTTATTATAAAGTCAAGTTCTGTTTTAAATAGCTCCAAATTGATTTATTTAGAGTCTAAGGTGGGGATGGGTCGAAATCCTCTCATCCAATAGAATTTAGACAAGTTTAGGTTCCTATTTTAACCTTATCATGTAGATTTAACATTAAGTTAAATAATTTTACTTTTATCGTGTCTACTTGTGTTCTTATACTATAAGGTTAATAAACTTACTATATCAAGCCAAACGAACCCCAAGTTGTTTATTATTAATATATATAACCTTATCTAAGTCATTTTTCCGAAAGTTATATTTTTAAGAATAAAATAACAATTAATAATATAATATTTGTTTTAAAAACTATTTTATGTCAATTTTGACACTATTTAGTAATTTATTTTTGTGAAAATTATAACAGAATAATAAGTTCAAACAAAGTTAATTAAATCAATACTAACATGTCATATTAACCTATAAAATTAGTGGAATTCATAAAAAGTCTCAAATTATATTTATTTGGGTATTTATAATATCAATTATGTCAATATTTCATTAATAAGATAATTTCTGCATCATCATTGTATTATAGATAAATTAAATTATTTAATGTCTAAAAATTACAAATAAAATACCATTATGTAGAAAATATTTTTATCTTTCTAATGAATATTTATAGTCTAATTTATCTTATGTATAACCCCATATTAAAAATTATTTAGTTATTAAACTTTGATTTTAACTATTTTAACCCTTCTTTAAATAAATTAATAATAAATGTCCTAATCTAATCCAAGTGGGCCTAAATGGCCATATTTTATTCCTAAGGTTGTCTTTGGTCGAATTACACTTATCCAATAGAATTAGAACATGTGTTAGGGTAATAATAATATCATTTTTACCCTTAATTACCCTATTTACTTTTAACCGTGGTAAAAAAAAGTAAAAAGTTACTATTCACCAAAAAATTATTTTCATCTCATTGAACCACATTTTACTTACTGACATCAACCGTGTCTCTCGGATTTTTGAAATTCCACTCACAGAAGCGGTAAAATTAAGTTTTATGAAAAATTCATTTTTTTAACTACCACTTAGTGGTTTCACTATTCATCAAAAAATGAAAGTTTCCAGAAAAATACCAAAAATTAGATCTAAGCTATATTTGATATTATGAATTCAAAAATGATGTCTATTTTATCAAATTCAAAACATATCGGTTGCATTAATTAATTTAAAAATTAATTCCCATCGTCAAAACAAATTGTGTGTTCTTAAGAGATAACAACTATCAAAAGATTGACACTTGTTTATGACTGGTTTAAATGTGAAATTACATCCAATGACCAACATTGTATTAAATTGTAAAAATATAATCTAAATATACTTTAAAACCACTCAAATTAATAATTTATCACTATTAATTATTTCAATTAAAAAAGTTTTTTTTAATTATAATTTAGTAATTTTCACTATTCATCAGAATATGAAAGTTATCCGAAAAGTACCAAAATTTCACCTTAGGCTAAATTCGATACTCCGAATCCAAAAATGAAGTCCATTTTGAAAAATAAAATTTACAAAATTTCAAAAAGTGGTTATTACTATTCATAACGGCTAGTTTTAACAATATTTTAATAGCATATCGTTGTTTAGTGAAACTCGGTATTTCTTACTACACACGCTATCGAGAAAGGTCGCTATTGCGTGTAATGCAAGGCAAGTCAAGGATGCATGTTGAGCAAGCTCCTTTTGGTGTAGCGTACAACACAAGACATTAATGAAATTAAAAAGAATACTTTTTATAAAATCTCGGGCTGTTACACTAGGCCACCATATGACATTTGAAACCTATGGTCAAACTGACCAGGATCTTGGGAAACCATCTTGAATTTAGACTCTATTGTTAGGATGGTAGATATATTAGGATTCTATATTAAATTTGATGCCTTTGGTCAAATTTTTCAATATTCTAGGACTCCATCTGACATTTGGCATCTATGGTCAAAGAGACAAAGAGTTTGTGATTCTATTTTACATTTGACACCCATATATAGACTAGTCAAGAGTTAGTATTATATCTGGAACTTGTTATTATCTATGATCATATTTAAAGTAGTCTGAGTCACCATATGATGTCCTTATGTTTCTTAGATGGTGATGTATTTGATTCACTTGAGGGGATTAAACCTGGTTTGGTTGGGTGTCATAGTGTCCTGGTTAGAAAATGATGACTAAATGTTCGTGTTTGTATGCTATATATTCTATTTATTTATTTTTCTAAATATATACACATTTATATGATGGTATATATTAGGGGAACTTGGTGAAAACCTACTGAGATGTATATATCACACCCTATATAGGCGCCCTAATGTGCATGTAGACCTCATGTTTATTATACAAGTTTTATATATAGGGTATGATATTTTAATGTCTTGATCACATTCTCATACCCTTACACTCATGTTTATTCTTATATATCTCCCTTGTTTACCCTTAACGAGCATCTCATCTCACCCTTTTTATGTTTTCATTCCCTAGGTTATGAAAATATGTATTATGTATGATGTGTCTAAGAAGGTTCTAGTCATGAAGAACCTAGTGGGTGATAATGTATCTCACTTATGTACCATTGTTTATGTTTCCACGTTTCCAAAGGCACTTGACTAATATGGTATTTATTAATCTGTTTGGGTAATATTTAAAGTATTCTGAAAAAATGATGTAATATTAATGTATGAAAATTGAGGGTCTCTATAAAATCTATTCATTCAACCTTATATAATTCTTAGTTAATGATTCTCTTAAATCTCCATCAATTTCCTAATTTTAAAACTCCTTAAATATTTTCCAAAAAAATATTTAATTAATTCGCATAGTTTTTATCCAATATTCACTTACGTAGTTTAGTTTCTCCTGAACTTACATATATAAGTTTAAAAATATTTGATTCAATATTAAATATTATAAGTTATCACTTACATAATATTGTGAAATCTAAAATCAAAAAATATATATTTAGTTAAAATTATTATTTAATATTATATATTGGTTATGATTCTAGTTCAAATGTTCAGGACTAGTTAAATATTTAATTCAATGTTACATTAGCAATTTAAACTTCAGTCTAATGTTACACACCAAGTTATAGCTTGAAATATTACCTGTATAGATTTATCTCAATCATAAATACCCTTTCACAATTTGTTTTCATTCTTACATAGTTCCATACTTTGTTAAAATTCTCAAAGTATCTTCCACCATTTCTAGACTTTATCAAAACAAATATTTCAACTAACAAAAACTAGTAACAATCAAATATAAATGTTCAAAACAAATAAAATATTTGAATTTTTCATTGTTCACTAGTTCCAATTAGATTTTGTTTTCAACATTCTGTTCCAAGAAATCATTAACAAATAATTTTAAAATTTTACTTTAATCATTTATGATAAAAATTTAATAAAATCATGACAATTATAATACCAAGTCCATTCATCCCAAGTAATTTAAAAATATTAAAAAATTAATTGAAACTTATCTCTCTTTGACATTATCACGCTACCCCTATCTTCAAGACTTCTATATAAAGGATTCTATCATACATATTCATTTCATTGTATTATTCCCTTGAAAATCAGTTTACTTATCCAACTAAACTATTCTCCATCCTTTATAAACAAATATAAAGAGTAATATTTCAATTATCTATCAAGGTTTAATCCTTATATGATAAATTGTCTACATCATGTTCTATATGATCACAATATTAAAATATATATATAAGAAACAAGAAAAAAATCTATGAAATCTATCAACCTTTCTGGTAAAATATTCCCCCAATAACTCCTTTATTCAAAAAAAATACACCACTTACCAAAACAAATAGTCAAATATGTATTTTCTTGCCTTATGATAAACCACATTGATTATATCTCCCCTTAAACTTACAAACTAATACTACCAAATATGATATAATAAAACACAATTCAAAATATGGGTACCTTTTAAATATCCTTTAGTTGAGGTAGATAATTAAACTCCAATGTTCAACCTATACTTCTCAAATGATTTCCTTTCTAATTATTCTATAAGGATATCATCCACTTGATCACTAATTATAAAATTCTTTACTTTGACCACTCCTTGTTTCCATTTTTATTTAATTGGATGATATATTATCTCAATATATCTTATTATTGAGTGTTTAAATAGATATTTATTAAGCTTAATAGAACTATTGTTAACATATAAAATCATTATAGGCATCTCTACATCTTCACCAAGATTTTTTAGTTGATATTTTTTTAATCAGCTCAGTACAAACCATATTATTAAAGATATATTATTATTTTTTAGTATGAATTAATATTCTTTCCTAATTCTTAATCGTCAAAATAATATCATTTTATTCAACGTAAAAAATCTCCTATGTTTTTTGAAATTATATCCATCACATTTTTTGACAAATAATAATCATTGTAAGTCATTAAAAAGTGTTTGTAACCTGATGAATACCAAAAAACATAGTTACTAGTTCTTTTTATATATATTTATATATTATTCACATCTATGAGGTGTTATTATCTAGGATTACCAACCATTATTTTGTGAAGTTTTGAGACCAACTTATTTATAACCTCACTTATTAAAAAAATTATCCAGCATGATGGGTTTAGATACATTTTTTTCTTTCTATATTCAAAATTTCATTAACATTTCATTAGTATGATTCATTTTTTAGATAAAAGTTCAATAAACATATTTATTCACTTTCGGCCTATGAAAATATATGATTTCTCCAAAACATTAAAATCTAAAAATATGATTTCATGAGATATTCATATTTTCACATGATTTAAATTTTTTTCCACTAAATATAATATATTCTACATACACAATGGTAATGAATTATTTATATCATGATATATTCATATAAATATTGTTATCCACACATCTGTTTTTAAATTCCATAATTCTCAAAAAATGTATAAAATCAAGAATACCAAGATAGGGGTTCTTATTTTATACCATATACCACTTTATTCATGTAAAAAACTTTTCACTCATCATCATCTAGTTTAAATTCATAAATTGTTCAATATATACTTCTTCTTTTAGATATTTATTCAAGAAATTTATCTTTATATCGATTTAAAATATTTTGTATCTACTTTGAACTATAATTGTTAGTAACATCCTAATTACTTCATGTATTTATGCTAAAGAAAAAGTTTTCTTTTATAGGTTTGAATGTTTTCATCCATTGTATAGTGTTTTTTGTCATGGTGGTCATATATTCCATAGAGGTGATTGTTATGGTAAGTGTGGTCCCTAGTGGTTCTTAGTGGAATGTCTATAAGAAACACGGAGTCCAGAAACACACATTTCATATTTTTACCCATTTTTAGGTGGATTCTATGATATGGTTGTGTCGTGAAGATAAGGTGTAAATATAAATGAAAGTAAGATTTATTCCATGGTGGTTCATGGATCAAGTTAGGATTCAATGTTGAAATGGTCATGGTCAGTGCCACTAGGTTTTATATGTGGTCCAAGTTCTATATTATAGAGAAAAAGGTAGTAATATTTAAGGGTTTGTGGCTATTTTTATGGATATAAACCTCATATCACATTTGATTTTCCATGTTTATGTTATGGGAGTATCCTTACCACACTATGGTGGTGTCACTTAAATTTTTATTATAAATTTGAGTCTTTTTCTTCCATTTTTTGAATCTTTTTTATATATCTCAAATCTAAACATCCATTGACTATTTTTTGGGGATACATGGTCATTTCCTTATTTATTTATAGATTTTTAATCACATGGAAAACCCCTTTTGATCAAATTTTCCTTCATTCCCTATTTCTCTTTATTATCTTCCCCTTTTAATCACTCCATCTTTGTCTTACCTTTTCATGAATCCATGGAAAGGGTTTTAGGATCTGTTTTTTGTTGGATTGGTTGAGGTATTAATATAGATTAGTGTATTATAGGTTGTTGAGTGTTTCTATTGAGATCTTAATGTTTTTCAATCATTGTTCTTCTTCTTGTTCTTCCATAGGATTGTTGAATCTATGTTTGATGTAGAGTTCCTAAACTACTCATATCTTATTTCTAAGATAAATATATTATTATATAGATTTTTTATTCAATGATTAATGAGTATGTTTCTAATTAATGAAGATAATTAAATTGATTAAAGTAATACAAAGGTGATAAGTGTATCATATGTGATTTATATGATTTCTATGTTATTTATTATGTATTATTATTTAGGTTGTTTGATAAAATTATTGGTGTAATATTAATTTTGATGTTTTTATTATTAAAATAATTTATCATTTTCACAAAATATTGGGTAACTTAAAGTTGGTATTAAAATGAAGGTGAAAATATAGATTTTTTGTTTGATATTATTTGATTACGAATTGTTCATTGATAATTAAGGAATGAATAGATGTGTTTAATCAATATTGATTATATGTTTATTATGTTATGATGTTAATCATGTTAGTTTGAAATTTATATTCTTATTGATAAGATGAATATGTTTAAAATCAACTAAGTAAACTGAGGATAGTAATAAAATATAGAATATGTAAATTTCAGAGTCTTTTTTTAACATGAGTTAGTAATTAGATAATGAAGCATGGTTAAAGGGATTTTTATTCTGGTTGTGTTTATCATGTTAACTGTTATGATTATTGTTCTTATTAATATGATTAGATTAGTATTAATATGGATATTTCTATAGTTGAAAATGGTTTGATGATATGTTTTTGTGGTTTTTGTGGAATGATGGGGTTGATGTTAGGTAGAGAGGATAATATTATAAAGAGGTGAACTTGAAATTTTGGTAGTTGGAATGAGATAGTGCAGTTTTTTGTGTGGTTTTGAGAGTGGTTATTTTGGTTTGTATCATATTTTATCAAAAATATGAAATAGCAATGAATTAATTAAATGACTAATGGGGCATGGGTTGTGATGAAATGAAGTGATGATATATAATTAAATTAATGAAAGATTAATTAAATGAAAAATAAATTATAGTGGAATGATGAGGTATTGCATTAATGACATATGTTAAGTTGAATTAATGATATAAAAATTAAATTGCTTATAAGAAGTTGTAATGGATAATAATTAATGAGGAAATTTACCATTTAGTGGTTAATAAATGAAGTGGAACTAAATAATGTAAAGTTTAAAAAATTACTTGGTAATTGATTATGTGAAATTGATTATAAGATATGAAATGTTATGTAGATTCTTTTTTGTGAGGTAGTGGATGTATAATAATAGTGGAGTTAGTTATTTCTATGGTTATAAGTAGTAAAAATGTTCATGTTTCATGGATATAGTTGTGAATTAGTGTAATGTGTTGGTTATTCAGCCTTAGTTCAGGTATGTATAATATTATATATTTACTATAGTTTATATTTTTCTTACATAACACTACCCAGGCCGAGTAACATGACCAATGCCCATAAGAGATCCAAGGTTCTAGGTGTTTTCTCCAATATCCAGATTGCAAAGGATATAAATAAATAACTATTTTTACTTACCTAGACTATGTTCTAGACATTTTAGGGGATATTATGGCTTGAGGTTATAATGGTTATGATGTGGTAGCATTGTAGAGGTGTTCTTGGGAGGAGGAAGGCATGAGATTGTGTTCCTTTAGGATTACATACTCTACCATGATGAGGTTGTGATTTCTTTATATATGATATGTAGATGTCGTATATGGTCATGGTTATATATATATAGTTGTGATGTGATTATTTGATTGTATGGTTATATGGATATACAAGAGATGAAACCATCAAGAAATATGTGCTTTGGGTGTAAGGGATACTTTTTCAATGGGAAAGTAGATGTGGGGTACCTTCTTACATATATTTCTTAATATTATGTTACTATACTTGCATGCAGATTTGTGTGAGTTAGAATTGGCGAGGATTAAGAATTAGTTAACTTGGTTTAGGTAATGAATTGGTTTTTCTATTTATTCATTATGGAATTAATATTCTTCTTTTACATGTAAATGATATGTTTTGAACATAATATTAATAAGTATACTAGTATAATCATCCCAATATATATATATATATATCCTCTTTTTATAAGTTTATAGGAGGGTGTTTGTGATTAGGCTACACATTGTGAGAACATGATGTAGAGTTGGCTGGAGTTTGTAGATTTTCTTCTATGGGAGTTTCTTATATTTGTGTATCCATTTTAAGACTTTTTTTATGTATTACATTAAATTAAGTATAGTATTAGTTTTATTTTATATTATTTATATTTTATTACTAATGTATTTCTTATATTCCAAGGAATTTATGATGGTGGTGCCTCTTATATTTTTTTTTATACATAGTTCTAGTCACCAACTAATGGCTAATTGGATAAAATATTTGAGCGTAATATTTTTCATTGATAATATCCTAGTAGGGTTTATAGAAGAAATTTGTCATGATAAATTGGTATTATATTTTTTTTTTTGAGATTCAGGGTGGATTTTGAAGTTAGGCACTGGTGAGGATTGCATTAAGTAAGTTGGGAAATTGGATCAATTAAAATTAGTAAGTGATGTTGGGAAGGGATTCTGTAAGGAACGTAGACAATTAGGGTCCCATTTGATCTAATAAAAATAACTTAAGTTTACTAAATATACTAATTGATATTATTTTGATTGTACAGTAGAGACCTAGGTGTGGTACATGAATCATGCTTGATTGAATGTGTGTTTTAGTTGGGAAGAACTTGAGAAATTAAAATAAATTTAAATAAAGGATCATAATAAATTTCATATTTCATGGATTAAAATTTATTATTGATTTTATAGTGACTCGTGGTATGAGTCATTCACATGTGGCTCAAGTTGGGGAGGTACCACGAGATGCTCTAGTTGACCAACAGATGATTAACCCTGAGGAGGAGGATTATTAGAGGATGGAGGGACATTAGTTTCAATGATAGATCCCTCCAAAGTATATATGTTCTATTTCCAATTAGGATACAAATGGGTGTTTAGAGTAGATAAAGATCACTTTTAGTCTAATTCATATAGGAAGGATCATTTGATTCTACTAGCCAGAATCTTGTTACATAAGGCTACTCATTAGTGGTGGATATTGTTTCTCAAGATCTCAATTATCATAATCACCAATTTGG
The DNA here is from genome assembly GCA_963277665.1 of Viscum album. Lineage (NCBI taxonomy): Eukaryota > Viridiplantae > Streptophyta > Magnoliopsida > Santalales > Viscaceae > Viscum > Viscum album. Next base: position 1,981,479,546 of record OY728136.1, read on the forward strand.
AAGAGTTCTGAGAGCTTCCATATCTAATAAAATGAAAAAAAATGAGAGTTTAGTTGGGATATACATTTGGGGCTATAATTTTCATGTCTGATATGTTTATCCAACAATACTTATGCGAGAACCGATGTGAGGGAAGTATGGGAGCTTGGGAATCAGGGAGTTGAGTTTCACCACCCAGGTTTGTGTATCCCTAGATAAGTTCTATTTTCTACATATGGTCAGACTATCTAAGATCCTAGTATTACATATATAACTTTCTATCATATATGGTTAAACATGTATAGAGTCCACGATTCCATATGATATTTTACATATATAGTAAAAATGGTTGAGATCCTGAGATTCCATTTTACATTTAGTTTATATGGTTAGAATAGAAATTATTTTGAGATAAAATGTGAAATGTGATGCATATTGTCAAACCAGGTAAGAGAATGGGATGCCATCTATTATTTAGAATCTATTTTTAGACCAACTAAGAGTCTCGGCCACCATATGACATTTGAAGCCTACGGTCAAACTGACCAAGATCCTAGGACACTATCTGGAATTTAGAATCTATGGTTAGGATGGTATAGATATTATGATTATATATTAAATTTTATTCCTATTGTCAAATTGTTCAATCTCCTAGGACTCCATCTTACATTTAGCATCTATGGTAAAACAGACAAAGAGTTTGGGATTCCATTTTACATTTTACACCCATATCCATACTAATCAAGAGTTGGGATTATATATGGAACTTTTTATTATCTACGCTCACACTATAAGTAGTATTATTCACTATATATATCCTTATGTTTCTGAGATAGTGATGAATTTGATTCACTGGAGGGGATTAAACTCGGTTTGGTTGGGTTTCATAGTGTCCTGGTTAGAAAATGATGACCGAATGTGCATGTTTGTATGCTATATATTCTATTAATTTATTTTTCTATATGTATAAACATTTATATGATGGTATATATTATTGTAACTTGGTGAGAACCTACTGATATGTATATATCACACCCTATATAGGAACCCCAATGTGCATATAGAACTTATGTCTATTATACAAGTTTGATCATAGATTTCACAGTGGATTAGGTTTGATCACTTATACGGGTTTTAGATATGGGATTTGAGGTGAGGCTCAGGGTTGGTAGTGGACCCTCCTATATATTTTATTTTTTTTATTTTATTTTTTTGTTTGATTATCCTAGTGGGTGATATATTGGGATGTATGATTGTATGGATTCATTTTTCATTTATTATAACATATTTTTATATTTATCTTATTATGGTTTTCTTGGGCTATAATTATATATATTCTTACTCTTATATGTGGTTGTAGATGATAAATATTTAATTATTTATTATTAATGGATATGATATAGAGAGTATAGTCTCCCCAACATTGATCATAGAATCTCTCCACTAGTTGGATGTCACTGGCATATAAAGAGGCATGTCTAATGTCATATAGAACTTTGGATCAAGTGTTATTTGTTTTATTTTATCTATATAATTATAAAATGATATAAAAGTCTTGTTTTTTATTTTCCTTACAATTTAGGTACTTTGTAGTCAAAATAGAAATGTGTTGGACCTTATGATATACCTTGGGATGGTGAGGTGAGTTAAGAACATTGGTCTGGTGGGAAGTCTAAGTTACCTAGATTATGGGATTGTGGTTTTTAGTTTTCCATATTATAATTGAGATATTTTAAGTATGATATGAAGATTTAAAATTTTTATTTATATCTTTAATCTTGGACCATGGTGGAGATAGGTGTGTGTACATGTGTTATATATGGAACATAGAATTCACATGATATACTGTGATTGTGTATTATTGGTTACTAGTTGTAATAGAGGGTTTTTTTTTAAAATTTTCAACAACAAATTATTTAGTTTTTTACTATATAAATTATTAGTGGAGTTATACCCAACTAGAACATAGTTTTTATGATGATAGATTATATGGATCTTTCTTTTATCATCATTTTATTATAGTGGTGGTGTTGTGACATACAGGTGGTTCATGGAAACCCTTGATGGTTTGGTTGAGTTATTTTAAACCTTAGTGAAAATTTTGTATCGGTAAGTTATACCTAATATGGTTCATAATAAGAACATGTTTCCCTAAGTATTTGAATACCCTTGAGATGGTATAGGAGTGTTTGTGTATGCCTTAGGATTTTATAGTGTAAATCACTTAGAGTGATTTTGGATATCATGATTATGTGAATAGGTTGGGAATAGTTAGATGCCTAGTCCTATTGGATTTGGTTTTGGTTTTGATGGGATAGTCAATATTGACCCTAGATGGTTAGGTCTAGGGTGTGGGTATCATGGGTAGAAGATTTATTATTTTGGAATAGTTCCTAAGTGGCACATGATCATGTGATATAATTTCCAGGAGTGTGATGCTTTGGGATTATTGGAAAGAAAGAACTAAAGGTGCTTTGGGGATATATTTTAACATAAAATAGATGAATTTTCATCTTATTAGTCATGTGTACCTATGATTGGTGTTTTAAAACTCATGGTAGTATCATTCTGGTTCTAGATCAGGCGGTACAAGAGTGTATACCCATTTTGATCCATATGAGATTGAGATTGATGATTGGTTAAACTTATGATAGGGATTTTGGAGTGTTTACTCTACCATGTAAAGAGTATAGTGAGTTTTTACATGGTCTCTCATATAAATTATTGATGTTTAATTTCAAAGGAACATTTGTTATATGTGTTTCTTCTTTGGTTATAGATAAATGGAATGGGCCACATACGAATATATTAAGAATTATTTAGGTTCTTAGAGGAATTGAGAGATTTAGTGATGGTGTGTATACCCCTTAGTCATAATTTATTGGGTGAGTTATAGAGCATTAATTGGTTGGTAAATTATCACCCTTATCATGTAATCAGAGACAGGGTATGGATTATTGATTTTGATTATGGTTCAAGGACTGTGGAATCAATAAAATGTTATAAATCATGGAAACTTGGAGTTTTCATGAGCATGTGATGTTTTCTTCTATGCTAAGAGGAGACCTTGAAAATATATTAGAGTTTCTTGGAATGGTTTATCCACACATGGTCCTGACATGGGTTTTCAAGTATGGGTTGAGCATGGCTTGGGAAAATAAACACATGTGTGATATTGGATCTTATTCATCATTGTTCTCAAAGAGAGGTATGAGAAAATTAATGTGGTGTGGGTACACCATTTAAAATTTATAGGCATGACTCTCATTTCAATTGATTTTTGGTAAACCTTGATGGTGATGTTTTGATACGTCAATAATGGGTATATTTCATTATTTTGGGTGGGAACCTGGGTATATATGGGATGGTCACATCCAATCATTACATTCAATAATATAAGGGGTGTGGTCCCTAGATATTAGGAATATTGGTTCGGTAGGATGATAATAAATACACTTTTATATCTAGGCACATCTTATTAATCACTGATATATGACCTTATTGTTAAAGGTTTGTGGGTGTGGTGAAACTAGTTAGTAGTATTTTAATATGGAATTGAGATTTTAGTTTTCAGTTAGATATGATTTTACCTAGTTCCTCAATTAATATCATATTTGGTATTCTTATGAGGTTTTAGATGGGGTATATATGTTGTTATCAGACACGAGGTGCATTTTAGTGTGATTCAAGAGTGGTTTTGATCAGGGATGCATCATTTCTCGCAGGGGGGTATGGTGGAAGATTTGGTTGGTTGAGGATCTAAACATTGAATTACACTAAGTATAAATTTTGGATTTCATTATGGATATTTGGGTGTTTCTATGATTTTTATAGTAATTAAGGCATCATGATCTTATTGATTTGATAGTGCATAGATGTGTGAGACTATGTGTTTTTAGGAGAGGTCAGCCAGTAGAGTTTGGCCAACTAGTGTTTTCTTATGAAATTAGATGAAGTGATGTGGAAACTATATTTGAAGAATTATTTTGGATATAGATATTATGGTTTAAATATTGGATCAACCATTTCTAGGGAAAAGACACTATATCTGATTTAAGTGTGTGGGCATTTGGGTCACCCCTGATTTAGTTTAGAATCACTATTTATGTGTGGTATAGTATTTAGATTGATGAATTAGAGGATGGTAAAAAAATTGGGTACATATTAAGGTATATAAGGATTGTAGTGGGTAGTTTTTAATGACTTGTGTCTTTATGGGTTGGTAAGTTTGGAGGGAATTTGAATTTTTTTAGGTTTGGAGCAGGGATGATTAAAGAATTTAGATTTGGATGGGATATTTGAGTTCTTGGAAATCTCTACAAGGTGTTTTTAGGAATCTTCATGGGCTCTATAAGTGTACCTGGAGAAAAGTATGGAATTATAGTAGGTTTTTGTTACATTCTAAGGATTCATACACCACTAGGTAACTAGTAGGGATCCACTGGGTACCCAGTGGAATTGGCATAGGGGAAGTTATACCAAGTGGTCGGTGGAACTCCATTGGATGGTTGGTTTATAGGGAATTTGATGAAGGATGAACAAGTAATTAGTAGGTTATAGGGTGGTTTTATTTAGTGGGGTGAGAAGTTTCATTTCTTGAATCTTATATTTCACCCTAACTTGGGGTTTTCCTCCTCCCATCAAATAAAATGACAAGTGGATTTTACCCCTTCCACTATTTCCCTCCCACTTTTCTCCCATGACTCTTGGTGGTTTAGGATAGTACTTCATTCATTTTAGCTATAAAAACTCATGCTCTTCCCTATGTTCTTCTTATTTCTTGGGGTTTGATAATTTTGGGTGTCATTAGGATAGGTTTTTAGTTATTATTACACTAAATCATGGTGGAACCATCCTAAACAAAGGTTCTTTTTCATATGGTGGCACAAGGGTGACTAAAAACAATAAATACATGTTTTTGCTCGTTATTTTTATGGATTATTACTTCCCAATGAGTTTCCTTGGTATTTCATCAATTTTTATTAAAATTTAAAATCAATTTAATTTCAATTGATAGTAATTTTGTTCATAGGGTTCTAAGAGTGTTCCATAGACCATTCTTGTGTGGTTGGTTGCAGTTTTGATGATGAAACATCCACCAATGAATTATTGGTGATTATACCTCATTTTATTAAATTGTATAATTAATTATAAATTATTATAATCAATTATTTGAGTGTTTTCCCATGATATATCAATTAGGATGTTTTTGTGTCTTGGTTTGATCTTGGAAAAGTTTTAGATAAATGTGACTAAGGATGGTAACTCCACATCGAGGTAGATGGTTTCAATAATACAAAATTATATGCTTGTTTAGAAATAATTATTCATTACTACATGGGAATTTGGGTTTGGGTAAAACGTATAGGTATTAAGAGTACCCTTAATAAAGGATTTAGGTGGATTAGTGCCTCCATGGATCAAATTAAGTACTATATTTCATATCGAGTGATTTTTAATCACCATGAAGCTTTCCACCAAGGGTGAGGGGATGCCAGTTGAGTTTATGAGATGCCTAGTCTTGGTATGAGGATCAAAAAGTTTTATGTATAGCCTATTTTTAACCTATTAATGATGATAGAGTAAGCATCATATTCATAGTTCCATGGGTTATGGGTGAGATAGTTATTCATCTTTGATAAGGTTGGGAACACTCCCTTTGAGGGTGAGTAGTGGTCTTGGTTCATGAATTGAGTTTGATCATTCCTATGGGTATTGGTATAATTAAACAAGGACAGTTTCTAATATATGGTCATCTTGAGAACTCCCCTATGAGAGGTGTTTTATGGGAACCTAGGGTGGGTTGTGGGAATTTCTCATAATGTCCTGGTAATGAGTTATTAAGGGGAATTGGGTGTACTTGGAATAACATAGGCCTTCATGTTATGGTTGGGATAGTGATATGGGAATTGGAATTGGAATTGAATTAGCCTATTAAGTCTTAGTTTGGGTAGGGACTCTAGGTTATGGGGTCACTATGGGGTGATGGATGTGGGTTGGTATTGATGAGTAGAGACTAGGTTGTGTCTAAGGAACCGAATGGTTTCCAACTTGAGTGAGACGGAAATGTTTATGTATATTGTTTATCATTCCCAATGAGATAAGTCATGTAATATAAAGGTTAAATTAATAGGATGGGTTATCATTGATATGTTCTATGAGTGGCGGAGCTAAGTCATATTTGACTATTGTCTAGGTTGTGACCCATGATTTGAGATGGGATGAATGTGTGGGATGCTAAGTAGGAGCTCCATAAATGGTTGTGATTGAAATGTTTTTATATTTATCCAATTATGTTGACACAAGGATTGAGGTGATGGTGAAATGTGTCCCTAGGAAACAAGGTGTTTAGGTACACCACTCAAGTGATACTCTCCTCAAATGATCTCCATTTTCAACCTATGGTCAAACTATTCAATATATCAAGAAGTTATATTAGGATATAGGTGAAGAGAAGATAAATAATTAAAATTATTGATACAATAATTAATTAACTTATAATATTTTATATGTAGCTATGAATAATAGGGATGATTTTTTGGCATGTCTAGGAAGATAAAGCTGCTAAAAGAGGTTGTAGCATAATGCCTAAGTGGATCACTAACTGAAGTATATATCTATTTTATGCTCATATTTTTGTATCTATTTGAGATGATAATGTTATATATCCATTATAGTGAGAGTGACTCACATCATATAGTGGTACTAACCATGGTAAATTAGTATGTTATATCTAAAAATTTATATGGTGGTATTCTTGAAAGAGGAGTGACCTCCCCAACATGTCCATTGAGAGTGAAATAATGGATTTGGTGTGGAGTGGCAATGAGATTATCATATCCCTTAGGAGTATCCCACATTAATTAAACCAAGTAAATATTATGTTCATGTGTGTAATTTTTTTACATTTTTTCTAAAGAGGATGAGTAAACAGTGAGAAGATATAATTAAAGACATTATATTGAACTCAAATATTGACTCTACACATATAGATTCAATATCCCATATATATTGAGAGTAAAAGTGAGATAAGAATTTTAAATTGGATAAAATATCTTACACCCCTATTCAACTCCCCCTCAGGTGTCTCACAGTAACTATGGTCCAAAAAAGTGTTGGATTTATACACTAAATCATAAACTGTAATATGGTGATAGTTTATATTTCATGTTTTGTGTTATATCATAGATATTAATACTATGTTGTGGTGTTCATGATGAATTATATAATATATCATTTAAAAAACTTTTCTATATTGATTATAGTATTTAATTTCACTTTTGGTATATCATATGATGATGTGAAAATAGTTTTGTGATTGTAAAATAAGTTTAAAAATCACTTCAATAAAAAAATATTCATTGTAATTTTTACAATGGGAAACAAAGAGTTAGTCAACTCATAATGTATAAAAAATGAAATTAAATGGGATAATTCATATAATAAATGACTTATATATAATTGATTCCATGAACATCATTTTTAGTCATTAGTGAATAATCTCAAATAATAAAAAACTATATCATGAACTTCAATTCATTTACTATTGAGAAGGAGCTTCTAAAACACCTTTAAAGGATAAGTAGTTCTACCAAAGTATTTGGTGATTCAATTTTGACTGTATAATACCTTTGGAGGTAGTATTACTTTGATTTTTTCTGAGTAATTTAAATTTAACTTAATTTTATGGAGTATTATTCATAAATAGTGAGGTTGAATTTCTTTTATATTTTTCATTTAATTTTATCATTTCTTATCCTTATAAATTATATGGTTGGGTTTTTTATATTTTTTTATTGTTTTTGGTCCTATATATTCTATAAAAAAATCCTTCTTTGATATTAGAGTGAGTTTCAGTAAAGAATCAATAAGATAGATTTCAAAAAAATGAAAACCAATTTAGGTATTTCTATAACCATGACCATGGTTTATATAACCATATCTTGGTTTATAAAAAATTTCAAAAAACCACCATGGTGCTATGGTTTTTCTTATTGAAAAATAGGGCATCATAAAATTTATAATTTTATATATTATATATAACCAAAAGAGTTAGGGTTCATAGAAATTAGATTTCTATGTGGAAAAACCATTATGTGGAAAACATTAACATGTCATGGCTCAAGGTATGAGATTTTAACAAAATTTGGATAATTCTTGAAAAATATAGTGTGGTTAAAGGTATGGTCTTTAAAAAAAATTATCTAAATGAAATGTCTTACATAAAGAAATAACATTTTTTTAATTTAAAAAAATGTCAAAAAATATTTTCTAACATGGTCCTTTCACATAACTTTTAATCATATAAGAAGTGGTTTTTATTATCATAATTGTATAAATTTATTATATCTCACGTTAAATATTGAATTTCTCGTTTATTTATGAAATTACAATTTAATATTAATGTATATAAATTTTAAATATTATGAATGTTGGTATAATTTGGTTTAAATTATTTTAGTTCCTTATTATGATTTTTATGTTATTCATATAATATTTTTATGTTATGTATGTCATAAAGATTTTTTTTGTTTAACTAATACAATGATTTTTTTATTTTAGTTATAGATTAAATAAATATAGGTGGTTTATAATTTATATATATTAAGTGTTATATTTTTATTATAATTGTTTTTTATCTTGAGTATTAATATATGGATAGTGAGAGTTTGGGTTAGACTTCTCACTATCTTGGGAACTTAGGATTCGTATAAAAAAATTGGGGGTTAGCTTCCTTTGACACCATACTTACTCTTGTGGAGATTTAGTTTTTTATGATTTAAAACATTTATATAAAATGGTTTCATGTACCTTATGCATAAGGTATATTTGGATATGTTTGGATATGAATAGATTTTATTTTTGGGAAATTAGAAAAATCATGAGTTATATAAGGTGTTATATATTAATATGTTTCGAACATATTAATTCGGTTGAAGTAATGGGATTGAAAACCAAAAAATATATTGAAAGCATGAAAATATATAGGTATTACATGATATTAAAATATTTCATGAGATTAAATATTTATATATGATGTGAATAATATGTATATAGAAATTTTGAGACTAATAAAACCAATTTAAATACTAAACACTTCTCTATACCTCAATCATTTAGTATGGGTGACCCAAACCATTAAGTTCCCATGAATTATCTTATATAAATCAAATAGATTATAGGTGACTCTAACCATTATGTGATTTATATATAACGTAAGTATTGGGATACACTTATTTGGTTGATCCAAACCATGAATTTCCCAAAGTAATGGAGTTAGGATAATTCATATGATTAATTAAGCAAGGAGGGGTCCACCTCACTATCCAAGAGCCATATATGATATGATTGACATGATTTTCTAATAGATGTAGTTATGTATTAAGTTATGAGATTAACTAGGATATTTCATGATGGAATATGGATCTTGGGCCACCAATGTACATTATGTATGGATTCAACATTTTAATGGGAGTGTATTTAATAAAATTCCTTATTGAATTTATATAAAACATGATAATCAACTAAAGATATGTATTTTTATAGATTATATAATGCATAATGAATACCATTTTGAGATCAATTATAGGTTGGGACTATAGTTTAATATTTTGGTATCTAATTTTTTGAATCATTCTCAAGGATAATAATTTTGAGCATAATGATTTGAATGTTATAGAATTTAATTTCTTTAATTCTAAACCATGGGTATCAGATATAATATGTGCATCATACATTTGTTTTTATGTACATAAGAATGGAAATATGTTAGAATTAATGATAGTATAAGTAGATATACATATTTTAAATGTGGAAATATTTTGTGCATTGTAAGTAGGAACGTATGATCTAATTATACCAGGTAAATTAGTTATATAATTGGAAACATATTACTATGTTTTGGTTATAAATAAAATTTTAATATCTATATCTTGTATAGAAAAGAATATATTTTCATTCATGATAAATAAAAATAGTTTTTATATAAAAATAAATGAAATGTATTATTTCATAGGGAATATGGTGAATGGTTTATATGTTTTAGATTTGGATAATACAGTCTATAAATTTTAAGATTAGGTTAAGGTTAATTATAACATCTATTATATTTGGTAATATTTAGTTAGGAATATAAATGAGAAACATATCCAAATAATCTATTGTGATGGATTATGAGAATCATTTGATTATGAAATCTTTATTAAATTTTAATCTTGCTTTTTAGGAAAAATGTATGAATAAACTTTTAGTAGAAAAAGTGAAATGGATAATGATTTATTAAACTTAATACATAGTTATATAGACCAATGTGTACATGAATAATTAGTGGGTATAGGTTATTTATAACCTTTAATTATGAATTTAGTTGATATAATTATTTGTTCCTTATGAGACACAAGTTTAAAAAATTTGAAAATTTTAAAAAAAAACTTGGAAAAAATAGTAAGATTTTTTTATCATATTAGGGTGGTGAATACGTGAACTAGGAATTTACTATTCATATGAGAGACTATAAAATTTTTACATATATCACTCATCCTAGAATACTTATATTTAATTATATGTTTTATATGTGTAATAATAACTTTTTGGACATGGATCGATTAATGATGATTTATATTGATCTTCATATATCATTCTAAGGATATGTGATAGAAGTGACATCTTTTATACTATGTCTTGTTCCATCTAAGGAGGTTATAAAGATACCATGTGAGATATGGACTGTTAGGCATCCCAATTTTTCATTTATAAGGATATTAGGTTTTGAATCATACATAAGGTGTTTATATTCCTAAAATTTTGATCATAAATTATAACAATTTCTTTTTCTTTATCCTAAAGACATAGCCGAATAATATTTTTATAATACTACTAAATAAAAAGTTTGTATATCCTTAAATGGTGATTTTCTTGAGAAGAATCACAGTGATCAAGGTTTTCATGGGAGGAAATTTAAACTTGTATAATTTTAATTCCAATTAATATGAATGATTCATGAGATGAAAATTGAGTCAATTCCATAAGAGGTTGTTGAAATAAAACTGACTCAAGTTACACAAGAACATCTAATTTCTAGTAATATTCATCAAAATATTGAGAGATATGGATTTATTATAAAAAATATAATGAATTAATATACATAAATTATGAACCTACTATTTACTTAGAGTCTATTTAGAGTAATAATTTCATAAAAAAGTTATATTCTATGAGATATAAGATAGGATATATATATATACTAACCAAATTAATTGGAAGTTGGTGGACACACTTGAAGGGGTGAAACCCGTATATTGAAAGTATATTTTCTACAATAAAACTAACATGGATGGTAGATTTTCTACCTATAAATCTCTCTTAGTGGAAAATATTTATAATAAAATTCACGTTATTGACTATGAAGTTACCTTTTAACTGGTATAAATGATAAATTTATTTTTGATATTGCTTAATCTAGCAACAGATTATGATTATGTAATGCATCAAATGGATGTCAAGACCATTTTTCATAATTTTTTTGTTAAATATGTGTATATAGTATTCCCTAATGGTTTTGAAGTGTAAAATTATAATATTAAGGTATAAAAGTTTTAGTGATCCATTTATGGATTAATGAATGCTTCTTAGAGTTAGAAAACATAGTATGATTACGCAATCTATAAGAACCTGGATCTTCGTTTTAGGTATGTTATTCCTTTTTCTAGAGTTTTTGAGAAAAGATGATTTTTTGGAAATTTTTGAAGTACACATTGTGTACTCCCTTACCGCTCGAGACCGTGTGATGGCCATGTTTGGCCACACACACTGCCATGTAGGGGTGATGTGGAGTCCACTTAAAGTGGAGTATGGAAAAGCCTAGTATGCGCTATGTACTTCAAAAGTATACACTGTGTACTTTTTTTTTCATTAAACAGACCGGGTCGCGTCTAATAGACAGATCTATCTTCTTCTCCAGCTTCTTTGACTGAGATCATCCCGTATGGCCGTGGATCTTCTCTGAGCCCCCGAGCCTCCTTCTGTTCTCTGAATTGATCATCGTCGATTGCATTGGAACTGCAGCGGTAAGCTCTTCCTTCTCCTGGAGCTTTGTTTTCCAATTCCTCCTCTTTCTCAAGTTATCGTGGCTTGAACATTTTGTATGTTTTTGTATATCTATGAAATTCTAAGGAGATTCAATCATCGTGGTTCAAGTATATTGATCTCTTAGCATCAAGGTAGGTGGTTTGTTCCTTACCGTTCAAAGTCTTTGAGTTTTATGTGCAAATTCCACCAATACCCATTAATGGGGTATTTTGTGTTTACCATTTTTCCCCTATTGTTTTTTATGCCTTTATTGTATACTTGTGTAGAGGTAATTTGTTTATGTATGAGGATAATTTCTATGCTTGGATGTCTTTCCCATTCCTTGTTCTGTTTACGACCTATTGGTCTTGTTCAGCCTTTGGCCGTTATATCTGTTTTCCATGCCTTGTGACCGTAGGATGGAATGATGTTCCCTCACATGATTGTTATGATGTAGACTGGTTATCCAAGTAGCTATGTAGGTGTACTTTGGCCTTATAGAATTATTATGCACTGACTGGCATGAAACCATGAGAACCTGGTGCTATATACTATAAGGGATAGACCGAGTGAGCTTCCCAGAGAGTCTTGGATATTATAAACTATAAGGGATAGACCAAGTGAGATTCCCAGAGAGTCTTGGACATTATATACTAGAGGGGATATACCGATTGAGATTCCCAGAGAGTCTTGGACATTATAGACTAGAGGTTATAGACCGAGTGAGCTTCCCAGAGAGTCTTTACTTTGTTTGAATTTTCCTTAAACCATTCTAGGCTAGAGGAGGAATTGACTGAGTGAGTTTCCTTAGAGAGTCTGTGATAGACATGAGGCTATAGAAGGAATTGACCAAGTGAGCTTCCTCAAAGAGTCTTTAGACCTTGGGGATATAAGAGGGTTAGACCGTGTGATCTTCCTCAGAGAGTCCCTGACTACCTTAGACTATAAGGGGAATTGACTGAGCGTGCTTCCTCAGAGAGTCTTATAATTTTGTATGACCAAACCAGAGGGGTTAGGCTAAGTTCACTTCCCAGAGGGTTGTTGGTAATTCTTGGATAGGACCAAAGGGGATGGTTGTGAGTACTTCCCAAAGGGTTTTCTATTTTTGGTTAGTTGGTTGCTTCACTACTTCTTGTTGATCTATGGATTGTTTACTATTGTGGATTATCCTATTTACTGCTTACTGTTTACTGCTTATTGTACCATTACCTGCCATATGCTCATTGACTGTTAGGCATAGATCTTCAGGTGGTTGTCTTTTGGTATTTAGTCTCACACCTTGTTTGGGTCATGCTTTTGGACCCAAATAGATTATATGGTAGCAGGTATAGATAAGGGAAAGCGCCCTTCGACTTCAGGTACTTGACTTGTTGTGGAGATGGAGAGCATGGGACCAAGATTAGGCATGCGATGCTGAGGAGTTGTTTACCTTTTCTTTTGTACATGTTTTAGTACTATTTTTATTTCCAGCATTGTGAAATGTTTGGTTGTTTTCATAGATATATGTTTCATGCATCATTTTATAAATACATATGTGCTTCAATTGTTTATTGTTTTAGTCTTCTGCTGTTCACGGTTGTTGGATATTTTCTGCTTCCTCTATTGTATGTTTTGTTTAATTCCACTGTATACTCTGCCAATGTGTTCATAGTTTCCCCACTATCACACCTAATGCCCTCACTTCTAGTCGGCATCCTCTGGCATTCGGGGAAATGCGCTTGAGGCCGTGTGACCAACCGGGTACGGAGCACCTCTGGGTGGATTCTGAAACCAGGACATTACAAAGTGGTATCAAAGGGTTTCTTTTCTCTTGATTTACTATTTGGGGTCTTTATACAGGGATAGGATGGAATCGGTACTTGGTAATAAGTTGTGATCGGAAGTAGCTAGACCATGCACAGGGAAACGCCATACTACCTCATTTATTGTAGTTTTCTGGTTTTGAGATTTTATGGTTGATATCCTTGCTGCCTCCTAATAACACTCCTGGAGATACCAGCTATACTATTAAAGATGTTATGCAGCTTCATAGGCATGATCTCCCTAACAACATTTCTCAAATCATTGAGAATTACACTTTCTCTAATTCTGGGGACTTCCTTGTTTGGGAACCTGCTCCTAATGGCATCCTTGACTCGAAAAACTTCTACATGCACAATTTCTCTGGAAATGAACCTAATTATCAATGGGTGAGCACCTTCAATAAGACTTGGATCAGACCCTCTAGGTTCACCCTTATTTGGTGCATTTCTCACAATATATTTCCTACTGAAACTCGCCTTCAAGCCTTTGGCATTCAACTATGCTCTAAATTTCATTTGTGTAATCAGCATAGGGAGGATTCTGATCATCTCTTTTTGTCTTGTGTTATGGCCTCGGCTTTATGGAACTACATTTTTGAGTTATTTAATTGCTCATGGTCCTTATCTGACCCTATTTGTTTGCTTTTGAAGAAATGTACTAAATATGAAGCCTCTTAGCAAGTTCAAAAATTTTTCTTGCGGTAGTGGCGGAACTCCTACATGAAATCTGGTACGTAAGAAATGATCTTATCCATAATAATCACTCATTCAATATCAATGCAGGAAAATATCAAATTCTCATTACGATACATGAAGCTTACTCAATTCAAAAAAACTGTTGAAGCAATTATATTGGAGACTTCGAGATCCTCATACGTATCCGTGTCCCGGGTATTTTCCCAAAGACCAGGCACCCCTTTGAAGTTTTCTGGAAACCTCTGAAGCCGGGTTGGATTAAAGTGAATGTCGACAGTGCCTCAAAAGGCAATCCTGGACCTACCAGCTGTGGGGCCATTTTTAGAGATTATGTTGACTAGTGCCAGGGTTTCTTTTACAGTGGGTGTGGGATTGCCTCATCCCTTGAAGCAGATATGTTAGGAGTCATCCATGCTATTGATTTTTCACTGCAAAGAGGATGGCGAAAACTTTGGATTGAAAGTAATTCTACCACCATTATTCAAGCCATTTAGAATGGAGTCATTCATCTCGCCTGGCCACTCACTACGCTTTGGATGAATTTCCTGAATTCACTACAGGAAATTGACTACATTTCCACACATGTCTTCCGTGAAGCGAATGATGTTGCTGATGCTCTTTCCAACAAAGGTGTTCACTAGAGCATGACTTGGCTGGATGCGCTACCAGCTGATTTATTTCACCTCTTTGAAAGAGATTGTAATAAGATCCCATCCTTTCGACTCATGTAAACTTTTGCTTCTTTAATTAATAAATGGTTCTTCGGTCCTTGACCGAGGCATTACCAAAAAAAAGATTTTACGGTTGATATGATTTCACCTTGAGTGATTCACATGCCTTTTGTGGTTAACATTGTTGTTATTGAGGTTCTATTTCTGTCGCAACCCGATGAGATGAGGGTATGCCATCTCATGCATCATATAGGCACTTTTTAGAAATCACATGCCATGCCATCTAGGGTGCATTAGAGATTCCATGTTGTTGTGATAGACGTTGGTAGATTATGCATGATTTTGTGATAGATGCTTGATATAATCCCTTCTGTTTGATAGAGAAATTGTTTTTATTGTACCTTAATTAAATGAACACCAAATTTTGGTTCTTGAGGTGTTATGGGCCCTCACGGATCGGAATTTGGCACCTTAACCTTGTTTTCTGTGTTTGCTAGGCTTCAGATCATTTTTTGAGCTACTGCCCAGAAAAACCCAGAATACACGGCATGTACTTTATTCATACACACCGTGTAGTTTTTAAACCATGTCACTGACTGTGTGGGCAGAAACATGGGTTTGTAAAAAGTTTTCAGGAACAAGTCGTGTACGGTATGTACACGTCGTGTTGTAGTGACCGTGTGTCTACCCATGTGGATAATGAAACGGATGGATGAAACTTGGACTTTACCCACCGTGTCCTCTTAATACACATCGTACCTTGTAACCTAAGTACCCAGTTGTGTCACGAAAAACATGGGTTGGGGAAAACATTCTAGTACACCCTGTGTTCTCAGGAAGCACACCGTATAAGAGTGAACTGTGTAGCCAGCCGTGTAACTAAAAACATGGGTCGTTGAAACCTTGTTTAGAACACACTGTGTCCTTCGATAACACGTCATGTAGTTTAGGATTAAGAGGACCATGTGGGTTAGCCGTGTAAAGAGACTCGGGCAGGGGAATAGAGTTCAAGTACACACCATGTGTGGGGATAACACGCCGTGTTTTTAGGGTGTTACATGACCAGTTTTGGAAGAAGTACACGCCCATCTGAATGGATTAAAAGAATATGTCATGTAGTTTGTATACATGCCATGTAATCGTATTTTGTAAAACTTGAATGTTTCTTTCTATTGTTACCATCTTGTATTATTGTGTTCTATATCCTTGATAATCCTGATCTAAGGTGTGTTTTTGATCTTTCAAAGCTATGCCTCTGCGACGTCCTCTGATTGTACATCATCTGTTAGATAGGGATCAGACACTGGATATGGTCGATCAGGGACCTGCAGATCCCTCTGTTGTGCCAGTCTTGGCACCAGCAGTTATACCTGTTGCAGGCACTGATGCGCAATTTAGCGAAGACTTTCTGAAGATGATGCAAACCATCTAGGGAGGGCTGTCTCCTGCCCCATTGATGGCAGAGTTGACGTGGGTTTTCCAGCAGTAGCATCCTCCTACTTTCTCAGGTGATGGAGGACCCCAGGCTGCAGAGTCGTGGCTAGAGGTTACGCTGACAATTTTAGAGCATCTGGAGATACCTCCAGAGAAGAGGGTGAAGCTACCTACCTATATTCTCCAAGACACCGCCAAGAGGTAGTGGGAGGTGATCTCATAGTCAGGGAACCAGCAGAGTATGACTTGAGATGAGTTTCAGCACATCTTCTATGATTACTTCTATCCAGAGACCTTGAGGGCCAATCGAGCCCGATAGTTTATGAGTCTGGAGTAGGGTACTCTTTCTGTTATGGAGTAATCATCTTGCTTTATCGAGCTGCAGCGCTTCATGCTGAATCTAGCAGGTGATGAGTTTTTCCTTGCTAGGAAGTTTGAGGACGGTCTCAGGCAGAAGATTCATTCCCAGGTGAACATATTAAGGTTGACTTTGATATCATCTATCGTCAATCAGGTGCTAATTACAGAGCACAACCAAAGATATTCTAGAGTAGTGAGCCAGGGCGGTTCGACATCCAGAGTCAGTGTTCTCCCTCCTGAGAGCAAGAAACTCCATAGGGATTTTTCACAAGAAGATCAGGGTAGGAAAAATGTACCTTCGGGTGGCCAGGTTGTATGCTACCAGTGTGGTAGGAGAGGGTATACTAAGCCTCAGTTCCAGAGAGACCCGATGGAGTGTCTATCTTATGGAAAGATGGGTCATCTTCAATGTTTTTTCCAGATCTTCTCACCTATAACTGGTGGTAGGGGTTCTTCTATGACCCCACGTTCAGGGGATGCATCACTAGTTTCTCACCAGTCTAGGAACTGGAGTTCTTTCGGCCATTCGGGATGAGGTGGAGGTCGTGACCGTGGTGGTCAGTCACCGGGTTACCAGCAACAGCAGAGTGGATCAGCTCAGAGTGGTCAGCCAGGGGTGCAGGGCCGCGGTACAAGCCATACTTTCACTGTGAAGCAGACCCATCAGGAGCAGGATCCCGGACCTTCCACAGTTCGAGGTACGATCTTAGTAGCCTCAATTTTATCTTCAACTCTTTTTTATACTGGTTCTTCCTATAGCTTTATCTATGTTGCTGTTGTGGAGAGCCTTGGGCTCTGTATCTTTTCGTCTGCTGACATGTTGACACTTGACACACCGTTGGGAACGAGTATATCTAGCATACGTCAGTGCAGAGAGTGACCTCTAGAGTTCGGTGGGTGTCACTTTTTATGGGACCTCTATGTCCTAGAGATGACAATCTATGATGTCATTCTCAGGATATATTGGCTAGTTCCCTTTCAGGTAGTCATCGATTGTTACCGTCGTAGGGTGAGTTTCGTATCACTAGAGGGTGTATCTTTTCTTCATAGAGGCAAGTGGGATGTCCAGGAGAGTCGAGTAGGATGCGAGCATCATGGGCTAGGAGGAGTTACTGTCTAGATTTCTAGTCTTTATCTGGATGACCAGGGGACTTCACAGTTATACATTCCTCCAGTGGTGGATCGTTTCATAGATGTCTTTCTAGAGGACTTTTCAGGTTTTCCTCTGGAGCGTGAGGTAGACTTTTCTATTGAGATCATGCCAGGAGCAGCACTGGTGTTCATTACTCCTTATAGGATGGCTACACCTGAGTTACATGAGCTCAATAAGCAATTGGAGGATTTACAGGAAAAGGGTTTCATCTAACCTAGTACTTCTTCTTAGGGTTCGCCTGTCCTGTTCGTGAAGAAGGCAGATGGTACCATTAGGCTTTTTGTGAATTATCGAAAGCTAAACCAATTGACGGTCAAGAACCAATATCCCTTACCGAGGATTGATGATCTATTTGATCAGTTTCGAGGAGCCCGAGTGTTATCGAAGATTGACTTGAGGTCCGGTTACCATCATTTGCACGTTAGACCATCAAATATACCTCTTACAGCCTTTAGGAGTAGGTATGGTCTATACAAGTATACGGTCATTCCGTTTGGTCTCATGAATGCACCAGTAGTTTTCATGGCACTAATGAACCGAGTGTTCCATCCATACTTAGATTCCTTCGTGGTGGTTTTCGTAAAAGAAATATTGGTATACTCTCACACTCGACACGACCATGCTACCCATCTTGAGATAGTTTTGAGAACACTGAGACAGCATCAGTTATATGCTAAGCTATCAAAATTCCACTTTTGGATGGATCATATTCACTTCTTGGGTCATGTTATCTCAGAGACAGGAGTATCAGTAGACCCAGAGAAAGTGACAGCTGTAGTTTCCTGGGAGAAGTCTAAGAACGTCTTTGAGGTGAAGAGTTTTCTAGGGCTGTCTGGATACTACAGGTGTTTCATATAGGACTTTTCACACCTTACAGCACCACTTACAGGTTTGACCAAGAAAGGGGCGAAGTTCTTATGGTCAAATTCCTGTGAGTTAGACTTTTAGTATCTGAAAGGGAGGTTGATTCCAGCACTGATACTAGTCTTTCCAGATCCGAGCAAGAGATATACAGTCTACTATGATGCTTCAGGTATCGGTCTGGGAGCTATGATTATGCAGGGAGATGGAGTCGTTGCGTACGGGTCTCAACAGTTGAGGCCACATGAGAGGAACTACCCGACGCATGATCTAGAGTTAGTAGATGTTGTTCATGCCTTACATTGTTGGAGTCATTATCTTCTAGGAGAGCACCTTGTGGTGTTTACCGACCACAAGAGTCTCAAGTACATCTTCACTCAGTGTGATCTGAATTTGAGTTAGCGCAGGTGGGTCGAGTATCTTTAGTCCTTCGATATTGAGCTTGTCTATATGTCGGTAAAGGGCAACGCAGTGGCTAATGCGTTGAGCAGGAGAACTCAGATACAGGAATTTCAGGAGGCCAGCAGTGAGTGGAAGCTTATGGCTCTATTCTCTGAGATGCATTTGGAGGTGCATGACAGACAGGGGAAGACCTTTCTATCTTCTGAAGTTTTTACCTCTACACTTCTTGATCGGGTACGGATGAGGCAGCTATCAGACTTAGAAGTCCTAGTCATGCGGGAGAGTGTGTCATGGGAGGACCCTCTTCCTAGATGGACAGTGGGTGAGGATGAGATCTTGCGTTTCCAGGGATGTGTATGGGTGCCAGTAGACATACGCGAGGAGCTAATGCAGGATTTTCATTCCTCAGTTTGGGAAGTTCATCTTAGCATCACCAAGATGTATCGTGATCTACACCGCCAGTATTGGTGGCCAGGTATGAAGAGAGATATTTCTGGTTTTGTCTCGAGGTGTTCCACTTGTCAGTAGGTGAAAGTGGAGCATCAGCGACCAGCATGGCTTTACAGCAGTTACCCATTCCGGAGTGGAAGTGGAATGATGTCGCGATGGACTTCATGACCGGTTTTCCAAGGTCTCCTCGAGGTAATGATGATATTTGGGTTATCGTCGACAGGATTACGAAGGTTGCTCACTTCTTTTCGATCAAGGAGACCTTCAGTGTTGATGAGATGGGGCAGTTGTACATCCGAGAGATTGTGTGTCTATATGGAGTCCCACACTCCATTGTTTCGGACAGGGATGCGCGTTTTATTTCTCGGTTCTGGAAGGGGATTCAGAAGGCCTTGGGTACATAGGTACTTTTGAGTACAGCATACCATCCCCAAATAGATGGTCAGTACAAGCGTACGATTTAGGTGCTTGAGGATATTCTCCGAGCTTGCATTTTGGAATTTGGAGGTTCTTGGGAGAATCATATCCCTCTTGTGGAGTTTCCTATAATAATAGTTTTCAGGCAAATATTCTGATGGCACCTTATGAGGCTTTGTACGGTAGTCCATGCCGATCACCTTTGTGCTGGCTAGAGGCAGGAGAGGCAGCTTTGTTGGGACCTCATCTTGTTCAGGAGACCTTAGAGCAGATAGAGTTGATTCGGAAGAGGATGGCTACAGCACAGTCTCGACAGAAGTCTTATGCTGATCAGCAGAGACGACCTCTAGAGTACGAGGTCGGGGATTAGGTTTTTTTGTGTGTCGCACCGAGGTTGGGACACAAGAGGATTCAAATACAGGGTAAGCTTTCACCACGGTACGTCGGGAAATTTGAGGTGTTGGAGAGAGTTGGGCCATTTTCCTATCAGTTGCATTTACCTCAGAGGTACCGGTCTATGCACGATGTCTTCCATGTTTCTCAGCTCCGACATTACATTTTAGACCCGTCTCATGTCTTTCAACCTGAGGAGGTTGATCTTGAAGCGAGTACATCATTTGAGGATCATCCTATTCGGATTGTCAATCGTATTACGAAGGTTCTCCGTGGCCGGTATGTTCCTCTGGTATGGGTTCTATAGCAGCATGGGCGAGTACAGGACGGGGCTTGGGAGAGGGAGGCCAATGTACGATTGCAGTGGCCAGAGTTGTTCGGGGTTTCTTTTTCTACACCTCTCTAGGGAAATTTGGGGAAAACTTTCTTAAATGGGGGAAGTTTGTAACAACATGGATCTTTGTTTTAGGTATGTTTTTCCTTTTTCTGGAGTTTTTGAGAAAATATGAGATTCTGGAAATTTTTAAAGTACACACCGTGTACTCCCTTGCCTCTCGAGACCATGTGATGGCCGTGTCCGGCCAAACACACAGACATGTAGGGGTGATGTGGAGGACACTTAAAGCGGAGTACGAAAAATCCTAGTACACGTCGTGCACTCCAAAAGTACATGTCGTGTACTTTCTTTTTTTCATTAAACGGACCAAGGTCACGTCTAATCGACAGATCTATCTTCTTCTCCATCTTCTTCGACCGAGAGCATCCCATACGGCCATGGATCTTCTCCAAGCCCATGAGCCTCCATCTGTTCTTCGAATTGACCGTCGTCGATTGTGTTGGAACCACAGCGGTAATCTCTTCCGTCTCCTGGAGCTTTGTTTTCCAATTCCTCCTCTTTCTCAAGTTATCGTGGCTTGAAAGTTTTGTGCGTTTTTGTAGATCTATGATGTTCTAAGGAGATTCAAGCCTCGTGGTTCAATTATATTGATCTCCTAGAATCAAGTTAGGTGGTTTGTGCCTTACCGTTCGAAGTCTTTGAGTTTTATGTGCAAATTCCACCAATACCCCTGAACAGGGTATTGTGTGTTTACTAGTTTTTCCCATGTTGTTTTTCCTGCCTTGCTTGTATGCTTGTGTAGAGTTAATTTGTTTATGTATGAGGATAATTGCTATTCTTGGATTTCTTGCCAATGCCTTGTTCTGTTTATGAACTATTGGTCTTGTTCATCCTTTGGCCGTTATATCTGTTTTCCATGCCTTGTGACCGTAGGATGGAATGATGTTCCCTAACATGATTTTTATGTTGTATACTAGTTATCCAAGTAGATATATAGGTTTACTTTGTCCTTATGGCATTATCATTCACTGACTGGCATGGGACCATGAGAACCTGGTGCTATAGACTATAAGGGATAGACCGAGTGAGCTTCCCAGAGAGTCTTGGATATTATAGACTATAAGGGATAGACCGAGTGAGATTCCCAGAGAGTATTGGACATTATAAACTAGAGGGGATAGTCTGAGTGAGATTCCCAGAGAGTCTTGGACATTATAGACTAGAGGGGATAGACCAAGTGAGCTTCCCAGAGAGTCTTTACTTTGTTTGAATTTTCCTTAAACCATTCTAGGCTAGAGGACGAATTGACTGAGTGAGCTTCCTTAGAGATTCTGTGATAGACCTGAGGATATAGGTTGAATTAACCGAGTGAGATTCCTCAGAGAGTCTCTAGACCTTGGGGTTATAATAGGGTTAGACTGCTTGATCTTCCTCAGAGAGTCCCTGACTACCTTAGACTATAAGGGTAATTGACTGAGTGTGCTTCCTCAAAGAGTCTTATAATTTCGTATGACCAAACCAGAGGGGTTAGGCTGAGTGCACTGCTCAGAGGGTTATTGGTACTTCTTGGATAGGACCAGAGGGGATGGCTATGAGTACTTCCTAGAGGTTTTCCTATTTGTGGTTAGCTGGTTTCTTAACTGCTGCTTTTTGATATGTGGATTGTTTACTGTTGTGAATTATCTTGTTTACTGCTTACTGTTTACTGCTTAATGTACCATTACCTTTCATATGCTCACTGATTGTTAGGAACATATCTTCATGTGGTTACCTACTGGGATTTAGCCTCACACCCTATTTGGATCATGCTTTTGGGCCCAAACAGATTATATGGTTGCAGGTATAGATAAGGGCAAGCGCCCTTCAACTTTAGGTACTTGACTTGCTGTGAAGCTGGAGAGCATGAGACCAAGCTTAGGCTTGCGATGATGAGGAGATGTTTACCTTTTATTTTGTACTTGTTTTAGTACTATTTGTATTTCTATCATTGTGACCTATTTGGCTGTTTTCCTATTTATATGTATCATGCATCATTTCATAAATACATATGTACTCCAGTTTTTTATTGTTTTTGTCTTCCGTTGTTCACTGTTGTTGGATATTTTATGCTCCCACTATTGTATATTTTGTTTACTTCCACTGTATACTCTGACAATGATGGCATAGTTTCCCCACTATCACACCCAAGGCTCTCGCTGCTAGTCAGCAGCCTCTGGCATTCGGGGAAATGCGCTTGAGGCCATGTGACCAACCGGGTACGAAGCGCCTCTGGGTGGATTCTAGAATCGGGACATTACACAATCAAAGAGTTTAGTTTCATCAATAATGTGAATGATTCTTGTATATACATGAGGTTTAGTGGGAGTGTTATTCCATTAAAAGTGTTGTTTGAGTATTGCATAATATGCATCAAAAATGATGTCTCGACTTTACATTCTTCAAAGGTATGGTTAGGAAAATTCTTCTTAATAAAATACATGGGTGAAACATCCTACATATCAGGTATGAATATCTATATAGATAAATCTACAAGGATGATTAGATTGAATTAGAACACTAATATTAGTAAATTGTTAGATTATTAGCATAGATAACTCCAAGAAGGTTTATTTACTAGTATAGCATGCCATGGGTCTTATAAAGACTCAATGTCCATCTAATGAGTTGGAAAGGAGAAACATAGATATGATTCCTCATGTATACACCATAAGATCTATTATGTATGATAGGTTTTATACTCATATATATTTATTTTATGATTTGATCATAACTAGTATATACCCATCCAATTATTATGAGATTTACCATATTTTCATGAAGGATATCCTTAATCACTTGAGTAGAACTAAGGATTTGTTCCTGGTGTTTGGATCTGAGGAAAATATCATTGTAAGGGGCTATACTAATTATAGATTCTAAAATAATAAGAAGGAAATGAGATCACAATATAGTTTTGTGTTTTGAATCCATGAGTTTTTAGTTGTAAGAGTTCCAAATAACCCACTATGGTGGATTCAATAATAGAATTAGAATACATTAATGGATCTAATTTTGTGAAGTATTTTATTTGGATTAATAAGTTTTTTACTAAACTTGGGGAAGTTCATAGAATTTTGAAAGAAATTGATCTTTACTATGATAATAACGAAGATATTTATTATTCCTAGAAACCCTGATTATAAAACCATGATATTTTATGAAATATTTTTTAAAAAATTAATTTCATTTCTTTGATAGCTTGTGTTACACGAAACACCGAGTTTAAATGAACAATGAAATGTTATTATTTAAATATTACCTTTAAAAACTAGTCATAAAATTAGCGGGTATAAATAGTATTAACCAAATTATTAAATATATATAAGTTACCTACTCAATAAAAATTTATTTATTAATTTTAATAAAATAAGTACTCGATTTTTAGTAAAATTACTTTATGCTTCAGAAATATGTTTTCATCAAAATTAATTTTAATTGAGAAAATAATATAATTAATATCTAGAAAATTTAGAAATTTTATTTAATAAAAATATTATCATTTTTCAAATCATCTTATCAAAATTATCTTAGGGGAATTTTTTATATTTTTCTAAAGAAGTTAAATTTTTAGTAAATAGTAAAAAATAATTTTTTTATGAAATACAGTGTCTTTTATGATATCTCCAAGATATAAACATAATATAGAAATTTATAAAACATAATTAATGAATCAAGTATGATAAAATACTAAAAATATAATATAAAAATAATTTGAAACATATAAATTAGAATTTATTCTATAATAAATATGAAAATCATTTTTAGTGTCGACGTAGAGCCCGTGCAGCGCTAAAAAGGTAAAACTTGGTTTCCTAAAGATAATATTTGAGATTTATTAAGTCCCTAATCAAATTATTTATTAAATATTAAGTATTATATATTATTTTCATGGTTATTCACGAATTTCTAATTTATATAACAAGTGGATTATCCAAATGCTTGTGCAATGCATGCATAAGGCTGGAAAAGTAAAAATAAAATATTAAATAAGTTTTCACGACATATATATGAGTTAAACTACATATTTAATGACTATAAATAAATATTTTTATAATAATAAACTTATTTTCATGATGATAATTTATTTATAATTTTTAGGTATCAAATAAATACCTTAAATTCTTATACAATGCTAACACAGTAATTATTAAACTAATAGAAAAATAAAATAAATAGTATTAAAAATATTAATAGTATTATAATTTTAGATAATTAACATGATAAAATAATTTTATATATTAATATTACAAGTTAGGTATGTATTAAAATATTTTTTTCAAATTTTACTTGTATTCTTGATGTTATTAAATTCAAAGTAATGAATAATTATAAAAATTGACATTAATGATATTTTAAAATAAATAATCTTTTATTAAATGATATAAAATTCCTAAAAAATATTATATTCATAAAAGTGACTATTATATAGTTTATAATATCAAGAAAATCCATTTATGGTCTATTTTTCATTTATAGAAACTATATTGACCCTTGGTGAGTAAAAACCTTGTTGTCATGGTAAGTTTGAAAAGGGTTAATAAGGGCATAAAACCAACAGATAAGGGTAAAAACATAGTAAAAATTTGTTTAATTTTTATTTTATAGATTTAATCATACCCTTATAACCTTATAATCCAAATTTATTTGTTTAATTGACACTTTTCTATGAAAATGACTTATATATTATCTAAATCAAAGAAAGATACAAAATATCACTCTCTTTGTTTTTAATATATCTTATGTATCCACATAGGAAAAAAAATCTAGTTATTAATAAATATACGTATCAATTTTTTTATTAATAAAATTATTTTTATAATATAAATTTATTTATTATTTTTAGTAATTATATAATGACCTTATATTTTTATGCAATGTCGATGCAGTATTTCTTTAATTAATAAACAAATATAATAAAAGATTTTAAAAATATTAAAATAAATAAAATTTGAGTTATTTAATGTGTTAAATGAATTTTATAGGTTATTATAACATATTATTATTGTGTTAAAGGATTATATTCGAATTTATACTTTTTATTTATGTCTTTTAAGTCAAATTAAGTGAATAGTATCTAAATTGACAATAATGAAATTTTTTGAGAATAATATTTTATTAAATTACATAACAATCATTAAAATATTAAAAGGATAAAGGGTATGATATATGGTCTGTAATTTCATTAATTTTCTATTTATAGACCATTTGGAACCATTTTAATTGAGAATAATTTTATTATATTTTAATATTTTGAGAAATTTCAAAAGTGTCTCTCACCTCAATTATAAAAGGACACATCCTCCCTCACTTCCATACACCACTTTGATCCTTCTATCTCAATAACCCTATACCAATTTATCTTTTAAAATTACATATACAAATTATATAGGTTTTTTTCTTCTCAAAAGACCAACCCTATATCCCTTTAGAGGAGATCAAAAGTAGTTGTTTCCAATAAGAGGTAATCACCAAAACCGATCTATTTCTTTTTCTACTCTTATTCAATCCTATAAATCTATGATATTTATCATAAAATAATAAATTAATAGTAAAAAATATTCATAAATTTTATTATTATTATTAAAAAACCACTATACACCCTCTTTCCCATCAAACGAGAGGTCAAAGTATCGCTCGTGCATACGTACAGCTTACCGTCTCCACATAATGATACAATTCATTTTTTATAACCCTATTTTATGGGTGGTTATTATGATGGTTTTAATGTTTATATATTATATTTATGACTCATTTATACTTTTTTAATGAAAATATCATGTGTACCTTCATACCTTCCAAACCATAATACTCATGATAAATGAAATAGTTAACTCCCAGAAATAACATTTTTAATACGGAATTATTGATAAAAGAGGAAATTAAAATATTATATAGGGAGAATATATGATATTATAAGTATTAAAACTACTCTATTTCATTATTATAATAAATTTAAATTTATTATACAGGATTTTATAGTACTTTCAAAGAAAGGAAAACTCAAGGTAATGGATTTTCATCTCACTTTTATTTCTATGGGACACATCCCATATTCACCACTTGTTTCTTTTGTGTGGTTTATATACTGACCTTGAATGTATTTTACGATTATTCTTATGAATTTTATGTGTATTTACATATCTATCTAAGGTTATTTATTTAATAGGGCTTATGATTCAAATTTTACCAAAGTGGTAAGGGTTTTATTTCACAATCTCATCAATATTTGGGATTATTTATGTTTAAGTCTATGCTGGGGAATATTTTTCTTCCATATCCATGTTTTATAAAAAAATTAAAGAATTTTTTTAATATTCTCCTATTGTTTTTTAAATTCAGTTTAACCCATGTTTTACTTTTTACAAAATGGTTTGAAATAAATCTTCTTGTCATTTTCAAAATAATGTACTTTTTGAATTTTTACAAAAAAATGTGAAAGGAATGTTTTTTAAATTATATGAAATAATCATAATTTTCCACTTTCATTATTCCTGAATGATTTTAATCTTACTTTAAAAGGTTTTTTTAAAATAAAATGGTTTCTTTATTTCTTGTAGTGTTTTTAGATTTTTAAAAGATATTTTCAAAAGGAAGGGGTATTTTCCTCATGAATCTTTTTTAATAACCTTTTAATGGTATCTCCATTAATCAATGAAAACAGCCCTTTATTTTAATTAATATTTTCTTAGGTTATGATCCAATTATACCATACTTATTATTTCTCATGATGGATTATGATTATGATGAAAAAAATATATGAAATCCATTTCCATTGGTTATGATATGATGAAATATTTCTAAAACTCATTTCTTTTCATGGGTTATGATATGATTAATGTTTATTGATCATATGAAACATGTATGTATGGATTTTATTATATGATGGGTGGGAACAAGATCACCCTCCAATTTATTGTGTAAATTATTATATCTCATCAGATAGCTATTGGAAAAATGGCAATGTTCTTGATCTGTTATGGGAAACAAGTCAATGTGCTTGATCCGCTATAAGAAATAGGTGTTGATGCCAGATCTAATGGTATTGGTAGATAACCATGACATATGAAATTTATTCAATACTTATGATTGTGCCACAAATATTTATTACATATACTTATGGTTCATTATTGATTTATGATGAGTTTTCATTCTTATGATTCATGTATTTTGAAATATTAATGTTTTATGTAATAACTCATGTTTATGATCTTTTTTAGATTTGGTATGATTTTTTTAAGTTATGGTCATGTTCTTATAATCTTATGCTTATATTATGATTTTATATGATCA
The DNA here is from genome assembly GCA_963277665.1 of Viscum album. NCBI lineage: Eukaryota > Viridiplantae > Streptophyta > Magnoliopsida > Santalales > Viscaceae > Viscum > Viscum album. Next base: position 1,981,507,896 of record OY728136.1, read on the forward strand.
TAGATTGACATCTATCAAGTTTTCCATTACTGAGCATCTGATCTCACCCTTTTATTATGTTTCTTTTCCCCAGCTTATGAAGAAAGGTATTAAGTATGATATGTATAAGAAGGGTGATAATTATAAAGAACTTAATAGAAGATAATTATTATAAGGAAAAAGTATTATTACAATACATAAACTTGAATTTAGTTAATAAATCACTTCCTTTCACATTGAATGTCTTTTCAAGTTTATAGATTTAGAGAAAAGGGAGATAACACATTCATAACATTACACATTAATATAGAGTGGATATCATAATAACAGTATTCATTTCTTCCAAAATATAAAACTTTTCAAATAAAACATGATTTATTTTAAAATTCTTCAAACATTTAACTTGTCTGTCATATTTTTCTTACATATCCCTATAACCTGTGAAAATCATTTAAAAACTTGGGATGAACACAAAAAGCTCAGTAAGGGATATAAAAAGAAGGAAATAACACATTAGTCCATGAATACTTGTAATGTATGAAATCATTTTCAAAAGACTTACTTATCACCCATATATACTTAATTTGTGAAACATGATATTTCTAAAAGATTTAAACAAAACAAAAGAAAAAATATATAACCAAAAAATTATCTTGGGGTATTACTTACATAATCTTATAACCCTCTCAGTTACCTTAAAATTTGTAACTCTCACGGCTACCTTACAATTTGTGTAACCATCGCAGTTACACTTGGAGTAACCATACGAATGACCACCAAATTAAACATACCCAATGCATTTTAGGGAGATATAGGTCCAACAATTCATCATAAATAATTCCCAAGAACCATAATAAAATCATACGACATGAATAATTTCATAAATACATTGCTTTTGAATATTGTAAAATAGAATTTTAAAAGAGGTTTTTAAAATAAAATACCCTTACATAAATAATATAATTAAAGAGAGACTTAACATAGTGAATGGAAAATTTATATACACTATAAATAGACATAATTAAACATAATATAAACAAAACCCATCACACAAATAATTTTAATACCACGTAAATAATGAAGTAGGAGTTTAACCCAAAGAAGGGAAATCGGGTTAATAATTCCCTTACCTCGGGTTTGTATTACTTAAAAATCATTTAAAAATGATGTATAATGGTTAAAAGAGTGTTATTAATATATTAAAGAAACATATCCATCTTTATAATACCTTATAATATTATTTCATTACATCATTTCACCCTTTAATTGTTAGTATTTTATTCCTTGCATTGTTTTGTGTGCATTCTTTACATGTTTTCCATAATCAGTTCATGATGGATGTTCTTATCGATTGGAAGTGAAACTATAGAATTGGAATAGAGTGGTATTTATATATTTACATAACCATAAATTATACCATTTATCATTTTTAATTCTTACATGATTATTATTCATAAGTTAAAACATTATTGATATTTGTTTAGGTCATTTTTGTGATTCTTCGATCGTAAAGAACTCATTTTGTTTTATAAATTAGTAACATGTGTGAAAAATGATTCAATAACATTATATAAGATATAATAGATAAATTATAATATGTTTCAACAATATAAACTATTTCATGTACAGTCTTGAAGAAAGTAAATGAAATTTAAATCACATCATCCACGATATCGGTAAATCGACACATCACGGACGGTGTTTTAATTTCTTGAATAAGTGGGAGAGGTGAAGAAATGTAATGGTGAGTATTCAATAAAAATGATGAAATACAGAATATTTAAGATACTTTATCATTCATTCCTCTTGGATAAGGGGAGGTGAGTAAAGAAAAAGAAAATAAAGGAATCTCAAAATAAAAGAAAATTTGGGAAATCCCTTACAAAAATTTGGCAGCCTAACGGCGTCGCTTAAAATTTCATAAAATATTCTGATGAGAGAAAAGGGGTTTCTCATAATTCTTAAATAATATGGGAATTAAGGGGATATTTAATTACATATCCTAACTTAATACAAAGTAAATTAAAAGTAATAACATAAAATGAAAGAAAAGAAAGAAAAAAAAGTGGATGTTTACCTCTTGATCTCTTCTCCTTGAGATCCTTCTTAAGGCCTTTGGTTTTAGACTTTTGGTGAGACTAGAAGCTCTAGGACATGGGGAAGTGTGTTGGGAGGATTATTGGGTAGAACTTAGGTAAGGTTCAAGTCTTGATAGTTGTGGTAGGAAGAGGGGAATGAGGGTGGTATTTGTAGTGGAAGAGAGGGGGCATTTTTCATTATTTTAATCATTATTGTAATATTTTTTCTCAAGACTATGAATAGTATTAATTCATGTGACCCCAAATAGTAATAATGGAATGTGAGTTATAACTAAGTGGTCTTACATCATCCTTGAATCACCTATGACACAGTAAAGCAAGTATTTAGCATTTATTGTATTTTATCGTATTTTACTATTCATCAAAAATTCTATAATTTCAGAAAATTCCCAAAAATTCACCCTAATCATTTCTCAACGTGTAAAATTCAAAAATGAACTCCATTTTTTGAAAATAATTTTTTAAATGTTATTAATTTAATATTTAAATAAAATCATAATTTATTCAAAAATAACAATTTTAAAAATATAACTGCTTTTATATCACATTGAAATATTAACCAAGATGTAATTATTTTAAAACCTTAAGAAAATAAAATAATAATACAATTTAATATTCATTAGGGTCATATTACTATTCATATTACTATTCATAGGGGTATGTTACTATTCACCAAATATGAAATTGGTTCCATTAGACTCCAAATATCTTACCGAACACAATTGTAGATGACTATTTTTTGAAATTAAAAACATAGAAGTGGAAAAATTATTTTTAAAGGCTAGTTATAAATATCTACTTAAAACAAAGTTTCATTCATTTCAATTTATTTTTAAAAACTCAGGATGTTACATTATCCCAACCTTCTGGAAATTGCATCCTCTCAATTTTATTTACTTATTAAACAAGTGATGGTGCCTTTACCTCATAAAATTTTTAGACTCTAATGTTGCTTCTTAAACCATGTGGTTTATCCACAAAATCTTTACCCATTAGATTACCTTATTCCACCATGCTTGTTCCATTCGATCAAGAATCTGAACTGGTTTCTCTTCATAAGAAAGGTTATCTTCCAGCTGAACTGCTTCTGGGCTCAAGACATGAGTTGAATCCGGCACATACTTTCTCAACATCGAAACATGAAAAACATTGTGTACCTGAGACAAACTTGAAGGAAAAGTTACTCGATAAGTAAATGGTCCAACTTTCCCCAAGATTTCAAAAGGACCGATGAACTACGGACTTAACTTTAATTTATTACCAAAACGCATCACACTTTTCCAAGGAGAGATTTTTAGGAAAATATGGTCACCTACCTCAAAAGATAAGTCTTTCCTTCTATTATCTGCATAACTTTTCTACCTGCTCTGAGTTTTCCTCATGTGCTGCTAGATAATCTTCACTTTCTCAGCAACTTCCTCTACTAATTCTGGTCCCATCAACTTTCTTTCACTGACTTCATCCCAAAGTGCTGGAGTCCAACACCACTTCCCATACAATGCCTCAAAAGGTGTCATTTGTATACTAGAATGAAAATTGTTATTATAAGAAAACTCATCTAAAGAATTATATTTATCCCAACTTCCCTAGTAGTCCATTGAACAAGCTCGAAGCATATCCTCCAAAGTATGAATTGTTCGTTCTGACTGCCCATCTGATTAAGGATGAAAAGCTATACTAAAATTTAATTCTATGCTCAACGAATTCTAAAGCCCCTTCCAAAAGTTATATGTGAACCTGAGATCTCAGTCAGATACAATAGAAATAGGAACTCCATGTAACCTTACAATCTCTTTGAGGTATAGTCAAGAAAGTTGATCCAAAGACATTGTATCTTGAATAGAAAGAAAATGTGTAGATTTAGTCAGCTGATCAACAACAACCCAAATCACATTATTACCTCGAGATGTATTAGGTAGTTCTACCACAAAGTCTGTGGATACATTTTCTCATTTCCACTCTGGCACTGGAAAAGGTTGAAGCATCCCCTTTGGTAACTACTACTCTTCTTTAACTTATTAACATGTCAAACATTTCATGGTAAAATCAACAATATCTCTTTTCATTCCGTCCCACCAATAATACTCCTGAAGGTCTCTATACATCTTAGTACTTCCAAGATGAACTTAAAATAGAGAACTATGAGCTTCACACAATAAATCTTTCTTTAACTGGGAATCACAAGTCACACACAACCTTTTACCAAATCTTAAAACACAATCTTTATCAAGGTTAAATTCTGGAAACTTACCCATTTTTACCAATTCTACCTTTTTCTTTAGCACATTGTCTTCCTTCTGTGCTTACTTAATTTTGGCTGACAATGATTACTACACTGAAACTTGAAGAAGAACAGGGGTATTTTCTGCACCAACAACTTCTAATCCAAAATTCATAAAATCATTAATCAAGGGTTCATGTTCCAAACATAAAATAGTTAATGATGCATGATGTTTTTGAATCAAGGTATCTGCCACTTTGTTTTCTTTTCCTCAATGGTAATTGATCATGCAATCATAATCCTTTATAATTTCAAGTCATCTTCTTTACCTCGTGTTTAATTCCTTTTGAGTGAATATATACTTTATAATTTTATAGTCAGTATATATTTTATATTTGGATCAGTATAAATGATGCCTAAAAATTTTCATAGAAAAAACCATATCTGCCAATTCCAAATCCTTTGTGGGATAATTTAACTCAGGGGGTTCTAGTTTTATTGAATAGTAAGCAATTAGCTGGTCATTCTACATCAAAACACAACCAAGTCCCTTCAAAGAACCATCATTGTAGATGAAAAAATCACCATTTTGGGAAGCCAAGGCCAAAACCAAAGCATTAACCAATATCTTCTTCAGTTCCTGAAAACAAACATCACATTCTTCTGTCCAAATAAATTTAGCCCCTTTTTATGTTAACTTAGTTATTTGGCTAGATAACTGTGCAAAGTTCTTAACAAACCATCGGTAATAACTTGTTAAACCAATAAAACTATAAATCTCTATAACATTTTTAGGTCTTGGCCATTCATAAACCACTTTTTTTGGAAAGATAAACTATTATTCCATCCTTATTTACAATGTTCCCAAGAAAAGAAATTTGTTGTAACCAAAAATCACACTTGCTGGATTTTACATACAGTTTATTTTCATTTAAGGTTTGTAAAATAACCCTTAGATGTTTTTCATGCTCTTCTTTATTTTAAGAAAATACCAGAATGTCATCAATAAAAACAATCACAAACTTATCCAAGAACTCATGAAATATTATATTCATAATATTTATGAATATAGAAGGTGTATTAGTTAATCCAAATGGCATAACAACAAATTAACAACTCCCATATCTAGTACGAAAAGCTGTTTTTTGGGATTTTATCCTCCTTCACCTTCTATTGATGGTATCCGGATCTCAAGTCAATCTTGGAAATGTACTGAACTTCTTATAGATGATCAAACAAGTCGTAGATATGAGGAAAAGGATACTTGTTTTTAATTGTGATGTTATTCAAATCTCTATAATCAATTCAAAGTCTCATGGAACTATCTTTCTTTTTAACTAACAAAATAGGAGCACACCATGGTGAAGTGCTAGGAAAAATGAATCCTTTATCAAGAAAAACCTACAACTCATTTTTCAATTCAAGAAGTTCTATTTGATCCATATGATATGGGTGTTTCGAAATTGTCTTAGCATTAGGAACTAATTCAATTGTGAATTCAACTTCCCGATCATGTATGACACTGGGTAACTCGTCAGGAAAAACATCAAGGTATTCATTTACCATTGGAACATCATTAATCTGAACAGTTTCCTTATTTTCAATAATATGAACAAGATAACTTTCATTTCCATATTTCAATAGTTTCTCAGCTTCCTGATATGTTATCAATTTTATTGGTTCATTCTTGTATACAAACTGAAACTATTTCTGAAAAACAACTTCTTTGGATCTACAGTCAATCTTAGCATGATAAATAGAAAGTCAATCTATTCCTAGAATAACATCAAACTCGACTAAGGTCAAAAAAATAAGGTTTTCAGGTAAAGTCTTTCCATAGACCATAATATAAAGATTATTATAATTCCTCTTTTTTATAATATTTCCCACTGGTGTTTTAACAATAAGTTCTATTCTCATTTTTTGAGGTGATATTTTCAATTTACCAGAAAATTTCTCAAAAATGAAAGAATGTGTAGACCCCATATCGAAAAAAACTTTAGAAAAATCTAAGTAAACAAACCAAGTACCTGATACAAATTTATTGGATGGACCAACTTCTACTGAATTAGTTGCAAAAGATCTCACTACACCTTTCTGCATATAGTTTAGCTTCTTTGCTTCATTTGGATCTCTCTTTGGGCAGGCATTTTCATAATGAACCATCTCACCACATTTAAAACACTTAACAATTTTCTTATAATGATTATTCTTAGGATCATTTTCATTACAATCTTGGGCCATATGTCCAAACTTACTACATCAAAAACACTTCCCATTTTTGGTAAGACATTCCCCAGGGTGGTTCTTGCCACACTTTTCACAAAATGGAAACTATATTTTCTTACCATCATATTTCTTTGGTTGATTTTTACCCATCGCTTTCCATCTGGACCTCTTATTATCCTTTTTCCAAAATAAATGTGACCATCAGCAAAATCTATCTCTACCCTCTTAGAACATAAGACAAGTTTCTCATAACTTTTTAATTCATGGGAGGCCAACGCCCTTCGATACCTTGGCTTCAATTCTGAGTAAAAGCAGTTGATATTGCTATCAATATATATAATAATATTTGGAGCATAGCTCACTAGTAGGGTGAAGTTTGCTTCATACAAAGTCCCTGAATATTCCTCCTCTTGCTTTAATTCAAGGAATTGATTCTCTATCCTAAGTCACACCACCTTAGGAAAATATTTTTCAAGGAAAAACTTTTAAATTCATCCCACTCTAAGGCATTAATATCCTCTCTATCCCTAATATTCCTTACCATTGACCACCACTGATCGGATTCACCTTCAAAACGATAAATAGAAAGACTTAATTTTTTATTATCTAAACTACCCATTACATCAAATATCTTTTTAAGGTCATTAATCCATCCTTCATCCACTACTGGGTCAGAAGATCCATTGAAAGTAGGAGGGTGTTGTATCATAAAATGTTCCACTATTGTCATGTTCTATTGTGCTACCTCTAGTTGTTCACTTGCATGGATGATAAAACCATTTATTTCTTGCGTTAGCTGAGCCATTAATTTTACAAATTTCTTGGTTCCAATCCCTACCATTATGGGCTACAGATTCAGAAGGATATCATTCTGTTGGTGCTTCTCCTCTTCATCTTCCCTATTTCTTCTACAAACAACCATTCTGAACAAACATACTTAGTAAAAGCAACATGGTAATATTTAAATTTAATAACATTTCAAATTAACCATAGAATAAAAAACATTTATTGTATTATATTAACATCATCCTAACCCCTAAATTTATCTAAACCATCCTCTGATACCAACTATAAGGACCTGGCCTTATTACATTACATAAACTTGAAATTATTCAATAAATAACTTCCTTTAACATTGAGGATTATTTCAAGTTTATATATTTAGATAAAAGGGATATAACTCATTTATAACATTACACATTAATACATAGTGTATACCATAATAACAGTATTCATTTCTTCCAAAATATAAAACTTTTCAAATAAAACATGATTTCTTTTACAATTATTCAAAAATTTAACTTGGATTCCTTCTTTGTCTTACACATTCATATAACCTATGAAAATTATTTAAAAACTTGGGATGAGCACAAAAAAATCTTAGTAAGCGATATAAAAAGAAGGAAAGAAAACATTAGTCCATGAATACTTGTAACGTATGAAATCATTTTCAAAAGACATACTTTTCACCATATATACTTACTTTGTGAAACATGAGATTTCCACAAGATTCCCAAAAAACATAAGAACAAAAATATAACCATAATGGTATCTTAGGGAATTACTTAAATAATCTTCTAACCCTCTCGGCTACCTTAAAATTTATAACCCTCACGGCTACCTTACAATTTGTGTAACCATCACAGTTACACTTGGAGTAACCATACAGCCAACCTCAAACTTACACATACCCAATGAATTCGAGGGAGATATAGGTACCACCCTTCATCATAAACAATTCACAAGAACTAGAACACAATCACACAACATGAATAATTGTATAAATATATTGATTTTGAATATTTTAAAATAGAATTTTAAAAGAGGTTTTTAAAAGAAAATCCCCTTACATAAATCATATAATTGAAGAGAGACTTAATAGAGTGGATGGAATATGTATATAAACTATAAATACACATAATTAAACACAATATAAACAAAACTCATCACACAAATAATTTTAATACCACATAAATAAAAAAGTAGGAGTTTAACCCAAAGAACGGAAATCGGGTAAATAATTCCCTTACCTCGGGTTTTTCTTACTTCAAAATCATTTAAAACTCCGGTATAATGGATAAAATAGTGTTATTAATATTTTAAATAAAAATATAAATCTTTATAATACCTTATAAGATCATTTTATTACATCATTTCACCCTTTAATTGTTAGTATTTTGTTCCTTGCATTGTTTTGGGTGCGTTTTTTACATGTTTTCCATGATCAGTTCATGATGGATGTTCTTATTAATTGGAAGTGAAACTAAAAAATTGAAATAGATTAGAATTTAGATATTTATAGAACTATAAATTATACCATTTATCATTTTTAATTCTTTCATGAGGATGATTCATAAGTTAAAACATTATTGATATTTGTTCAGGTCAGTTTGGCGATTCTTCGATCAAAAAGAACTCATTTTGTTTTATAAATTAATAACATGTGTGAAAAATGATTCAAGAAACTTATATATAATATAATACATAAATTATAATCTGGTTAAACCATAAAAATGGTTTCATGTCCAATCTTGAATAAAGTAAATGAAATTGAAATCATATCATCCACGATGTCGGTAAATCAACACATCACGGACAGTGTTTTAATTTCTTGAATAAGTGGGAGAGGAGAAGAAATGTAATGGTGAGTATTCCATAAAAATGATGAAATAAAGAATATGTAAGATAATTAATCATTCGTTCCTCTTGGATAATGGGATTTGAGGAAAGAAAAAGAAAATAAAGGAATCTTGAAATAAAAGAAAAGTTGAGAAATCCCTTACGAAAATTTGGCAGACTAACGGCATCACTTAAAATTTCATAAAATATTTTGATCAAATAAAAAGGGTATCTCATAATTATTATATAATATATCCAGTAAGGGGGATATAGAATGACATATCCCAACATAAGACAAATTAAATTAAAAAATAATAACATAAAATGAAAGAAAAGAAAGGAAACAAAAGAGGATGTTTACCTATTGATCTCTTCTCCTTGAGATCCTTCTTAAGGACTTTGGTTTTGGCTTATTGGTGAGACCAGGAGCTCTAGTATATGGTTAAGAGTCTTTAGAGGAGTATTGGGCAGAACTTAGGTAAGTCTCAATGCTTTAGAGGTGTTGGAGGAAGAGGGGAATGAGGGTGATATTTATAGTGGAGAAGAGGGGGCATTTTTCATTATTTTAATCATTATTATAATATTTTTTCTCAAGACTATGAATAGACTTAATTCATGGGACCCCAAATAGTAATAATGGATTGTTAGTTCAAAACAAGTGGTCTTATATCAGCCTTAAATCACCTATTATGTAGGAAATCAATTATTTAGCATTTATCGTATGTTATTGTATTTTACTATTCATCCAAAATTCTAGAATTTCAGAAAATTCCAAAAAAAATACCCTAACCATTTATCAACATGTATAATTCAAAAAAGAACTCCATTTTTTGAAAATAATTTTCTATATATTATTAATTTAATATTTAAATAAAATCATAATTTATTAAAAAATAACAATTTTAAAACTATAACTACTTTTATATCACATTAAAAAGTTAACAAAGATGTCATTATATTAAATCCTTAATAAAATAAAATAATAATACAATTTATTATTCATTAGGGTCATGTTACTTTTAATATTACTATTCATAAGGGTATGTTACTATTCACCAAAAAAATAAGGTGGTTCCATTAGACTCTAAATAACTTACTAAACACAATTTTAGATGAACGTTTTCTGAAATTCAAAACGTAGAAGTGGAAAAATTATTTTTAAAGTATAGTTATAAATATCTACTTAAAACAAAGTTTCATGCATTTAAATTTATTTTTAAAAACTTGGGGTGTTACAATTATGAACCAGTTGTTTATGTGTCTAAGTTTCCAAAGATAATGGACCTATATGATTATGGAATAGATCTAAATGTAATGTAATGAATATTCATCTATTAAGATGTAATATCTATGTATGAAAAGTTTGGGTCACTATAGTTGGAATGAGAGAAATATTTAGTTAACCTTTGGAAACTAGGATGAGAAAACTTTTGTGAGAACCCTAGGTATATGTCTAATTGTAAGATAAAAACATAAAGTTTTTGTAATGATCATGAATGACCAAGATTAAACCTAAAGTTTCATATAAGAAGGTGTCTCAATTTAGACATCCTATAAATGATTTTTCATGATTATATGGTTTCCCACTATGATTATTGTTTCTCACACAATGATTTTTGGTTTTATTTAGTGGATAAAACCTGAAGGAATTGAGTTAATGTTGAATGTGAAGGTTAATGGAATGATTGTATGCATGAGAAACCAATTAAAATAAGAGACAGAATGTGAAACCTTGTAATTATGCCTAATTAGCTATCTCATTATATGATTAATAGTCTCAATTTTGGTGAGTTTCGAGACAGTCCTAATAAGAGAAGGATTGAGTTTCATAAAGACCGTGAAGGAAAGAATATTTATCTTCTACTATGAATAGAATGTAGGAATAATCTCTCAAAATAATGTATTAGAGGAATGGTAATTTGGTTTGAGTGTGGAAAAGGAGGATATAAAGCAAGTAATTACGGAGACAAAATGGAAATTTTGGTTAACGCAATGGATGAGAATAATGGTCTCCCTAAGGTATCCTCACTGGTTGAATGTTTTAAAATCAAAGAGTATGAGAATTACCCAAATAGATTTTATAAGGGTAAATCTTGAGAAAATAATCTGCAAGGTTGTATGAGTAATGGTTTTACTAATGATAATGAAGAGACAAAAAATGCCATATGAAAGGTATGAACTGATTTAATTGTATTCATTATATTAAAATTACTAAGTATGATTAAATAAAGGTTAATTAATATTAATAAATTATTAATATTTAATATTTTAGGATATAAGTATTAGGGAATAAGATGATGAATCTTGGTTAATGTTTTAAGAAGGAAGTGGAATGAACGAAGTGTTTATGTATTTGGATTTAGAAATTATGTTGTATGATATTCTGGTTATAAAAAATCATAAAACATCTAAGGATTAATCTACGGTAGTTTTTATTTAAGGATTTGAGAACATATTTGGAATAGTACCAATAACCATGAAAATTGATAATGATTATATTGGGATAAAGAGATGATTAATATTAATGGGGTAGTATTAAAGACCATGAAATTGGTTAGTGATTTGATGATAAAAGTGATTTAGTTCATCTATCTTTGATGATTTATATTTCATTTATGGACTTATAGAATATATTCAATAATATTTTAATATAATTTAGGAATAATTATTGTGATAATTTTTGGAATCATATTTGTCTTCATGTGAGGTTAACTTAAGAGTTATGAATACCATCATGGGTTTATAAGTTTGAGGTTGATCTTGAGTTTAAAGGATCAACCCCCTTCTTAGGTTTAAGTAATGGTATTTTTTGGTGATTAATGATATTTTGGGAAAATATTTATTGGTTTTAGGTATATATAACCCTTAGTTTTAATGTGAAGTATTATTTTAGAATAACTTTATTGCACTTTTGGGATAAAAGGTATAAGATAACCTTTGGTGTTAAAAATTTCAATAATATTGATGTTATTGATATTACTTTTGATATAGGGTTATTTATTTATATAGTTGATTATTATATCTTATAAAAAATGTGATTAGGGCATATACATTTTTCATATATGACTTTATAAGTGACTAATGATGATTGGAGATAAATGTTAAATTAATCTCGGAAGAACATGTAATCAAATCCTTCTGATTTTGGGTTTCAAACTCAGTCAAGAATATTTTAAATAATTTGAGGGTAGTTATTTATTGGATGATTTAATTTGAACTTTTAGTATTATTATTTAATTTTTATTAATATAGTATTTTTTTGTATAAAGGTTTCTTCATTTTGGGAATTATCTTACCTTATGCTAACTATTTTGGTTTTGGTTAATTTTTAGAGATAAGAGGAATGGATTTTTATCCTTTTATGGAATTATGTGATCCATAGAAGTTTATTTTAGTGATTTAGGAATGAAAAATTCATCTTTAATACTCGTCATTTGGAGAAAAAATGAGATTGTTGTGGAAATTGATTAAAGGATGAAATTATTCTTTTCAAGTTAGTAATAGTTAACTTTATACTAACCATGTTATCTATCACTCTCTATCAGTCCTTAGGAATTATGTTTTTATTTTATATCAATGTTTTCACTTCCCACTAATATTATCCTATTTAGGAACATGGTTTTGTTTTATTCTGGATTACCTTCACATTTCTCATTCTCACTTATCAAGAGGGAGTTTTATTAACCTTTTTTATGATGTGGGTTTCCACAAAGGAATTTTCAAATATCAATCCTTTGATTTCTAATAACATGTCCAAATTGTAAGGATAAAATTTATTGAAATGGTGGGGATTCAACACACCATGATATTTTTTGAAATATTTTATTAAAATTTAATTTAATTTATTTGATAGCTTGTGTTATATTCCACCATGCTTAAACAACCAATAAAATATTATTATTTAAATATGACCATTATAACCTATTCATTTAATTGATGGGTATAGATAGTATTAACCAAATTATGAAATATATATAAAGGACCTACTTAATAAAAATTCATTGATTAATGCTTAGGGAATAGGTACTCACTTTTCAGTAAAGTTATTTTATACTTCAGAAATATGTTTTCTTCGAAAAAAAAAATTATTGAGAAAATATTATAATTAATTTTTGAAGATTTAGAAATTGTATTTAATAAAAATAATATCATTTTTAAAATTATAATCTCAAAATTATCTTAGCTTGAATTTTTGAATTTTTATGAAGAAGTTAAATTTTTAGTGAATAAAAAAAATTACAGTTTTTATGAAATACTATATCTTTTATGATATTTCCAAGTCATAAAAATAATATAGAAATTTATGAAACATATGGAATGAATCAAGTATGATAAAAACAAAAAATATAATATAAAATAATTTGAAAGATATAAATTAGAATTTATTACATAATAAATATGAAAATAATTTTCATTGATTGCAGGTTGATTTTGAATCAAGGCATTGAGGTTAGACATACATTGAGAGAAGGGAATTTTATAGCAGACGCCTTAGCTAGTCACATGAGCCCTAATGATAACATTATTATTCTATATTATCTGTGATCCTTACCCCAAGACTGTAAGATATTTTTTTGGGGTGACTCTCTTGGTTTGCATAATCCCCCCCCCCTCAAATGTCTTCTTCTTCTTTCATATTAATAAAAAATTAAGTTTTATTTAGTGCTGATGCGGAGCCTATGAAACACTGGAAAAGTCAAATTTGGTGTCCTAAATATAATATTTGAGATGGAATAATTCCTTTCTCAACTTAGTTATTAAATATTAAGTATTATAGATAACTTTTATGGCTATACACGAATTTTGGTTCTATATAACAAGTTTCTTGTCCAAAATTTTGTGCAATGCTTGCATAAGGATGGAAAAGTGAAAATAACATATTAAATATCTTTTAATGAAAAATATATGAGTTAAAATACATATTTAACAAATATAAATGTATATTTTAAAAATAATAAACTTATTTTCATGATGGTAATTTCCTTTTAATTTTTAGGTATTAAATAAATACCTTAAATTCTTATACAATGATGACATGGTGATTATTAAACAAGTAGAAAAATAAAATAAATAGTGTTAAAAATATATAATTTGACATAATTAATGTGATACATGAATTTTATAGATTAATATGAAATTATAGGAATGTATTGAAATATTTTTTTCAAATTTTACTTATATTTATGTTATTAATGTTAAAGTAATGAATAGTTCTAAAAATTGACATTAATGATATTTTAAAATAAAAAATATTTAATTAAATGATATAAAATTATTAAAAAATATTAAAATTTTACAATTGATTAGGATAAAGTTTATAATATTAATCATGGTCCATTTATGATTCATTTATCCATTTATAGTAACTATATTGACCCTAAATGATTAAAAACATTATTGTCATGGTAAGTTTGAAAAGGGTTAACGAAGGGTTTAAACCAAAAAGATAAGGGTAAAAACATAGTAAAAATTTGTATAATTATTATTATATTAAATTTATTCTACCCTTATAATATTAGTATCTAAATTGAGTTTTTTAATGGACACTTGTCCTTGAAAATGAACTATATATTATTTAAATCAATGAAAGTTACAAAATATCACTCTCTTTATTTTTAATATATCTTATGCATCAAAATAGGGAGAAAACATATTTATAAATGAATATAAGTTTCCATTTTAATCTTAATAAAAAATCATGATATAAATTTATTTATATTTTTTACTAATTTTATAATGACCTTAATTTCTTATGCAACACTGATCCAGTATTTCATCAATTAGTAAAAAATATAATAAAATATTTTAAAAATAATAAAAGAAATATAATTTGAGTGATTTAATGTGTAACATGAATTTTATAGGTTAATATAACATATTAGTGTTGTTTTAGAGGATTATGTTTGAATTTATAATTTTTATGTATGTATTTTAAGTCAAATTAAGTGAATAGAATCTAAATTGAAAATAATGAGATTTTATGAGAATGATATTTTATGAAATTATTTAGAAATCATGAAAATATAAAAACATAAAATAGGATAATATATGGCCTGAAATTTCATAAATTTTCTATTTATAGTCTGTTTAGAACCATTTTAATTAACAATAAATTTATTATAATTTTATCTTTTGAGAAATTTCAGAAGTGCCCCTCACCTCAATTATAAAAGGGCGCCTCCTCTCATGCTTCTTTACACTAATTTGAGAATTATATCTCAAACAAATCTACCAATTTATCTTTTAAAAATGATTATCCAAATTAAATAGGTTCTGGTGTTCCAAAAATACCAACCCTATATCCCTTTAGAGGAGATCTAAAGGAGTAGTTTCCAAGAGGAGGTAATTTCCTAAACCAATCTATTTCTCTTTCTACTCTTCTTTACCTCATATAAATCTATGTTATTTATCATAAAATAGTAAATTAATCATACTAAATATGTTTAAATGTTATTATTATTATTATTAAAAAATCATTATACACCCTATTTCTCATCAAATGATAGGTTAAATTATCGATCATGCGTACATATGACTTATTATCTCCATGTAGAAATACAATACATTTTTCACAACCATGTTTTATAGATGGGTATTATGATGGTTTTAATATTTATATATGATTTTTATGACTCAATTATACATATATAATGAAAATATCATGTGAACCCTTTTACCTTCCAAACTGTAGGAAAACGATAACATTGTTCGTGTGTACGTGTGGACTACCACCTCTACGAAGCGACGTGATTCATTTTTCATTTATATTTTACTCGGATGGTAATGATGAATAATTTTTGGATATATATGATATATATGGTATAATAATTATACTATAAATTTTAATTAATATTTACCTTTCTTTCATTTAATCTATTGAAAAATGAAAACATTGTTCATTCATACGTACGGTCTATCATCTTCATAAGTGGTGTAATTCATTTTTATATCTATAAGTTTTATGAATGACTCTAAATATTTATATAATAAATATATATTATATTTATATAATGATTAATATTATATATTTTATGTAACCAAGATAAATATACAAGGATAGGAACTAGTGAACTGGAATACTCGTGATAAAAGAAACAATTAACATCGAGAAATAACAATTTTAATAGGGAATTATTAATAAAAAACAATGTTGAAATGTTATAAATGGATAATATATGATATTATAAGTATTAAAATGAATCTATTATATAATTATAATGAATTTTATTTTATTATATTGGATTTTAAAGTACTTTTTAAGAAAGGATAACTCGAGGTTTGGGATTTTCATCTCACTTTTATTTCTGTGGGACACAAGTCATATTCACCACTTGTTTCTTTTATGTTCTGTATATAATACCATTGAATTTATTTTATTATTATACTCATGATTTTTTTGTGGATTTACATATATATATAATTTTATTTCTTTCATGGGGCTTGTGATTCAAATTTTACTAAAGCGGTAAGGGATTTATTTCATAGTATCATCAATATTAGGGACTGTTTATGTTTATGTTTCCATTGGAGAATATTTTTATAATATATCCATATTTTATAAAAAAAATATTTAAATAAGTTTTTTACTATTTTCTATGATTATTTGAAGTAATTTTTTTGAATTTTTACAAAATACTTTGAAATGAATCTTTTTGTCATTTTCTGAATGAGGTACTTTTTGAATTTTTACAAAAAATGTGAAAGGAATGTTTTTTAACTTATACGACATGAATGGAATTTCCCACCATTATTTCATCTCAATGATTTCAATCTTACATTGTAATTTTACAAGGTTATTTTCAAATAAAATGGTTTCTTTATTACTTATGCATTTTTTCTATTTTGAAAAGTGATTTTTCAAAGAAAATGGTATTTTCATCAGGAATGTTTTTTTAATAACCTTTTAACAATATATCTATTCATCAATTAAAATAGCCCTGTATTTTAATTATGATTTTATATGGTTATGATCCAATGACACCATCCTTATTCTTTCTCTATATGGTTTTTTATTATGATGAAAAATGTTTTTGAAACCAGTTTCCATGGGTTATGCTATGATAAAGTGTTTATGAAAATCATTTTTTTATGGGTTATAATATGATGAATATTTTATGATACTATAGAACACATATGTATGGTTTTAATTATGTTATGGGTGGGACCTTTATCTCCCTCAAATTCATTGGTTAAAGTATTATATCTCCTGAGATATTTATAGGAAACAAGATAATGTGCTTGATCCATTATGGGAAATCAGACGATGTGCTTGATCTAATATGGGAAACAAGTGTTGATACCTGATCTAAGGGTCTTGGATGTTAAACTTGATGTATGAAATGGTTTTTATAATTTTTATAGTTCCACACACATTTATGAAGTGAAATTATAGTTCATGATTGTGTTATGATGAGTACCCATTATTATGATTCATGTTTTTTGAAATGCTAATGTTTTATACCAAAACTCATGTTATGATATTTGTTATATTGGGTAAAAAATTTAAGTTACGGTCATTATATCATACTCTTATACTTATCTGATTCTTTCACATGATCATAGATTGATATCTTCTATGTTTACCCTTACTGAGCATATAAGATCACCCTTTTCATATGTTTCTTTTCACCAAGTTATGAAGAAAGGTAATAATTATGATATGTCCAAGAAGGGTGATAATTATGAAGAAATTAATAGGATAAAATTATGAACCATTTGTATATGTTCCCAAGTTTACAAAGATACTAGACCTATATGATTCTAGCATGGATTGAAATGTTTATGTAATGAATATTCATCTATTTAGATGTATTATATATGTATGAAAAGAATGGGTCTCTATACTGATCTCAGAAAATGAAAAAACAAATCCTTCACAAATACCATCTCATTCAAGAAACTATCAAGAGGGATGATATAAATATATATTGGTTGGATGTAAAGAAGAATATAAAAAATCCATTTATAAATCAATTATTGTATCAGAAACATGAGATTCATGTAATTTATCTAGGAATTAGGTACATAAGATATTATATATAATGGTAGTTTTCAATGTAAATCTATCATGGTTTTATAAAAAATTAAATCCTTATTTATCATTTATTTATGCGTCCTATATATTTTACATGAAGATAAAAATTATGAAAACCCTTAAAATTATAACTTTGAGTTATCCATAATTGATGATCATCATGGTTTATTATGAGTTGTGAGGATATGTTAAGATTAGAATGAGTAAAATATTATATATGATACTGAGTAGACTCATGTGATAATAAGTAGTGTTTTACTATCTAGACTATATCACTAAAGTATATCGCGTGGAATGTCAATGATCATTGATCTACTTAGGGATATATGCTTCATATAAAACCATATTATTTGATATTAAGATGATACTTATCATGTAAATATTCATACTTTAATTTATTTCTCACACCAACCTTGAAGATGAGAAAATCATGGGGTGGGTGGTGTGTTTTTGACCAAGTCATCAGTTGAGTTTAACCCAGACACAATTTCTCCTCCTATATTAAAATTTTAACAATATATAAAATATAGTCCCTTAATTGAATTGAACTAAGTAAATTCATTGAAAAAATATTTATAGTGGGTCTTTTAAAATATGAATTATAAAATACCTAATTAATATAGCTTAGGAGTTAACCATGGGTTTTTCTCTCTAGGAGATGAGAAATCACTAATTTTACTACTTCTCTTACTTTTATTTTTGGGTAATTTTATAAATAAATAAAATACTAACATAAAGGGTTAGTAGGTAGTGTGTGAATTTGATATGAAAAGAAAAAAATGAAAAATATTAGTGAAATAAGAGAACTAGTGGTGATCCTTTGGTTTTGGTACCAATGAATCCCATCACTACCCTTGACTAAGAATACTCCATTGTCACTCTTACTTGATGAATGAATCCAAACCCTTAGATCCCTCACCCCTAAATTTAGTTTAAGATTAAATTCTAATACACTATGACCATAGTACTCCAGCCCTAATTTTATGTGTGAGATGGGAAACAACCATGCACCCACTAAGAAGAACAAAAAACTTTAGGATCATTGTATAGAAAACTCCTTCGTAGGACTAGTTGTATCTTGTTATAGTGGATTCCCTAAGACTTTCTTCCCTCTCACATTCTTAATCCCACATAACATTATCTACCCAACCCACACCAATAAAACATATATTGAATGAGATTATCAAAGGGAAAAATGATTTAAACAATTCAAGTAGAAACATGGTGAAAATAAAAAAAATCATATCTTATAATTTATCCACCCAAATAATTGTGAAACCAGAATATAAGTAACAAGAAAATAATTTTCATTAAAAATAGGATCTCAAGTATTAATATAGATCTCCCCCATTTGAATCAACCATTAGTTTGGATATCTTTCCATGAATATGAGAATATGAGTTCATAACACTAAGAAATAAAATGAAATAGAAAATAAATCTAGGATATATATATAATAGTTGGATCTAGAATCCCATTTACTTTAGTTTATTCTATATTTTATAAGTAGTGTGTTCTTTCAAGATCAATTTATGTGGAAAGAGTTATTTTTATGATTGTTTCACATGAAAGGGAATATTTGAGGACTTTTGATTACAAGTTCATCATTGGGAACTTGATTATAGTTATATGATATGCTTTCTTACTCTCTCTTGATCTCTCTCTATCTCTCTACAATCTCCCTCTATGTTTTATTTTAAAACAACCTTACCTGAATTGAGTGAGCATAAATCATATGAAGATTTTTTTCCCATGCATGAGCTCCCCATGTATACTAGATAAGATAAATATCATAAGGAAGGAGTTCTTGATTATTATCTGGTGGTTCTAGGTTTTTCCATTAGATTATTTGGGTATTTTCATGGATTCATGATAGGATTATATTTTTTAATGTGATTCTGAGTTTAAAGATATAAGAATATCGTATTTATGATATAGTTAAGCTTGTTGAAAACATACTTCCATTCTCAATGATATTCTTCAATAAAAAATCTTGATATCATTTTATCCAATTGTTCACGAAGATCACTGGACAACCCCTTATCATAGAAAATGGTTTTGTAATGGAATATTTCCTAGATATAGTGATTTAAGATCTTATGTGGGACTTTTGGATGGTTTAGATATGGTCTTTTTTTATTTTTTAAATTTTATACAAGGGGCCCTTTACTAAGGTTGAGGTTTAAGGATATTAATGAGAGATAAATTAAAGTGAGGGTGGTAGTAGGTGGCCATTAGAGTTCTAGTAGACTTCATCGGATGTCCGGTGGAGCCTCTAGTAACTCACTGGACTCCCACCAGAGTTTTGATATCGTCAAAAAAATTATCTTTTTAACTGAAATCACTTCAAAATCCTCAAAATTTAATCCCAAAAATAATTCCCACCATCCCATTAGTAAGCATTGAGAGATCATTCATGGCCATATCCTTATCCTCCCTCTTAGCCATGAATAAAGTGTGATTCCAGGAGTTTTATTCCACCGATTCAAGGTAGGATCTCTTACTATCATCACAACTTACCTATCATCCCTTCTAAGTGTGTTTTTTATTTTTTTGGCTAGTATTTTTTAGTTATTATTTCACTAAATCATGGTGAAATCACCTAAAAGAAAAGGGCTTATTCTTCTCTTAGTTAAAAGTGGCTTCTATAGATTGTTTTCCATCTATTAATCACTAATTTGATACAATGAGTATAAGGTAAGGATTATTTTAGGGATTTGAATATTTTAAAGTGAAAAATGAAGGATATTTTTTGGATTATCTTATAGATTTTGGTCTTTTTTAATCAAAATAATTTTAAGATTTATTTTCTAGGATTTCCTTAAGGTTTTGTGACTCTTTAATGATGGTGATTCTGATATTGGTCTTATTTGTCTTTGGGATCTTATTTATTAAATTTTACGGGATACTATGATGTTGTGGGAGATGGTTTGGAATTGGAAAGATCACCTTTGGTATTGGAAGGTAGTTTTGACTCACCGAGTGATTCTCATCCTATTCATGTAACATTCTTGCAAATGGTTTTCATAAATTAATAAATAATCTCATCTATGTTTCAAAGATATGAATGAATGGTTTCAAACCATATTTTCTAGGTAATGGGTTAAATGTTTTTAATGAATTTTTTATCTATATCATAAAAACCCATTCTCTTTTGATTTACTTACATACTTTAATTTAACCAGTTTGTTTTTTATGGATTCCTCACAAGTCTTGACCTTTTCTATAGTTTTTTCTTGATATATAGGTTAGGAAACCCATTATTAGTTCATGTCACTTATCTATTTTATAACTAGACATTGGAACTATCCATTAATATTAATTTTAGGATGAAATTTAACCCTTAGAGTGTCATTATCCACAAACTCAATTAAGGTAATTTTTAAATAAAGATCCTCCCACATGTATAAATGTTCTTGGATTGTTAAAATATAACTATAGTTCACTAACTTAAGTCCAAATTATATTCTCAAATAGGTACACTTATTCCCACCTAAAATTTAATGATATATAAGAAAATTAATCACTCTTAACCTATGGTTAAGAGAGTGATTCAGTAGAGATGTGGTGATTGGGATTGCAAGATTGGAAAAAGTGATTCAACTTGGAAAGCCTTAAGGTTTTAGTAAATACCTAACCTTGAAACTTGAAAACCATTAAGGGTTTTATAAGGGTTTATAATGTTTATAAAAAAACTTTTATTGGAAATGGATCTCCTTAGAAAATTATTTCTAAAGTAGTTTATCCTCTCTTTCTTCTTGTTTCTTATTTAAAATGTTTTACCAAAGGATGTTTTCCATGACATACACCTCTCCTATTTGAAACATGGATATTAAATTAAAAACCTAGTTGTTGTAATTTTCAGGTTTAAATCTTAAATTTTGGGTTGGGTTATAAATTGGAAACCTGAATCCAATCAATTAAAGTAATTTTCATTTTATAAATATTTTCCCCTGGTTATAGGTTGTACCTTTCCCTGGACACCCCAATCACTACCATCGATATACCTTATTCTAGAACCTCAAATAGTTCTTGTAGACTTGGTTGGAATTTATGTAATGAATTAACTCACAATATAATTGTAACCTTACTAGTATGTATTGGTATTTTAGTATGTTATACCCATGTGGATGCATTTGGATTGACACTAGAAATGTTTGATTATGGGATGACTGTGACTATCACTTGGACTAGTTTATCACTTAAAGACTTGTTTTAATTACATGTTAATTAATATCACGATTTACTATTATTATGGTAATATATATCTTGATCATGGATATAGTTTCACATTTTGAGCAGTATGATATTACCCTATTATACAAATCATGATGGTTGATATCATTTTTATGTTGTATTGAGCATGGATATATGTCATATGTTTTGATAAGCATGTTTTTTTCATTGTATACATAGCATGATGAGTGATGTTATTAATAGTGTTTCTTAAGCATGCCTAAAATTATATTATACCTATTCGGTTACACTACTACAAAACAAGTCTTTAATAGTACTAAAAATGCCTTCATCAGTGCTAGATATGCATTGACTACCGGAGTGAGATTAGGCTTTTATTAGTGCTAAAAAGGCACTAATAAAGGGGTCCTTTATTAGAGATTTAATTTAGCACTGATAAAGGGTCCTTTATTAGCACTTTTAAAATCATTGATGAAGGTATCCTTTATTAGCACTTGTAAAAGAGATAAAAAAAAATATCCCTTTATCAGCACATTTAGTAGCGTTGATAAAGGGGAATATTGTGGTGTGTTGTAACAGCACACAATAACACTAGAAGTACCATCAAAAATCAAAAAAATAAAGTACCAATACAAAATTTAAATTAAATAAAATTTATAACACAAATACAAGAAAAAATACTATATTTTATAAATTTCAAACATTGTTTTATAAAATTACATGAGTAAGTACAAATTATTGCATACATTCAAAAACATCAAAGTTCCTTTGTCTTTTGACCCCAACTCATGCTATTACTGAATAAACCACCCCTACTCGAGAAAAATAATGCACATATATAAGAAAACAATTATCATCTTAGTAATAATATAAAGAAATAAATTAAATAGAAAGTGTTTATTTTAAACTAAAATTTAAGTCATACCAGGAACAATATGTATCGGATTGAGTTGTGGTTGATTCTTACATGTCACACCATTTTTTGTTTATCTCAGATCGCTATATATATAAAAAATAACTAAATAATTATAAGATAAAAATGATAAGGAAATTAATTAAGTAATATCAGATAGAATGATAAGAAAATAATCTAGGCCCATTTGCTCGGTTTTGGCAATGTGATGCGCATTTTAAACTAAAATGATAATTATATATTGAAAAGACACACTTTAAGTCATATCAGTCACACCGTATATAGGATTGAGGTGTTTCTGGTTCTTACACATCCCAAATGAATTATGGATCATTTTTCTAAATTATCAAAATAATATGAATGTGTTTTCTCTATTTTAAGTATGTTACTTGTCTTTTTTACTAAAATGTCATTTTTAACTAGAAACACACACTTTGAGTCATACCAGTAACATAATGTGTTATTTTAATGTGATACTAATTCCCACACATCAAAAATGACTTATGAATCATTTTCCTAAATTATCAAGACAATATGAGTTCATTTTCTCAGTTTTTAGTGAGTGACACTTTTTGAACTAAAATGTCAATTTTAAACTGATAATGGACACTTTGAGCCATAATGGGAAAATTTTGTATAATATTGAGGTTAGGATGATTACTACTCATCAAAATGACTTATATATCATTTTACTAATTTATAAAAATAATGAAAAATCTTTTTCTCAGTTTTGAGTATGTTAGTTGTCTTTTTTACTAAAATTAATGTCAATTTAAAATAAAAAGATGCACTTAGAGTCATATTAATCACACCATAAATCATATTGAGGTTCGGATAATTCCTAAATGATCCAAATTACTTATGTATCATTATCCTAAAGTATCAAAAAAAATCCAATTGTGTTTTATTGGTTTTGAGTATGTCACTTGTCTTTTTTACTAAAAAGCCATTTTAAACTAGAAACACTCACTTTGAGCCATATCGGTTACATAATGTGTCAATTAAATGTTATAATAATTCTTATACATTAAAAATGACCTATAAATCATTTTCCTAAATTTTCAAGACAATCTGAGCACATTTTCTTGATTTTCAGTGAGTGGCACTTTTTGAACTAAAATATCAATTTTAAATTAATAACGAACACTTTGAGTCATACTAGGAACATAATATATTTTATTAAGGTTATTATTATTAATACACATCAACAATTACTTATGGGTAGATTTTATAAATTATCAAAACAATTTGAATGTTTTTTCTTAGTTTTCAGTATGTTAGTTGTCCTTTTTACTAAAATTAATGTCAATTTTAAATAAAAAGATGCACTTGGAGTCATACCGGTCACACCATGAATTATATTGAGTTTAGGATGATTCCTAAATGTCCCAAATGACTTATAAATAATTTTTATAAAGTATCAAAATAATATGAATGTGTTTTCTTAGTTTTGAGTATGTCACTTGTCTTTTTTACTAAAATGTCATTTTAAAGTGAAAACACAAACTTTGAGTCATACCGGTCACATTGTGTTTCAGATTGACATTATACTTATTCATACATATAAAAAATGAATTATAAATAATTTTACTAAATTATCAAGAAAATATGAGTGTGTTTTCTCAATTTTTAGTGATTGATACTTTTTGGACTAAAATGTCAATTTTAAACTAATAACAGACACTTTGAGTCATATTGGGAACATAATGTATCATATTGAGGTGTGGATGATTCCTACACATAAAAAATGACATAGGGATTATTTTACTAAAGTATAAAAGTAATATGAATTTGTTTGTTTAGTTTTGAGTATGTCAACTGTGTTTTTTACTAAAATTAATGTCAATTTTAAATAAAAATACATACTTGGAGTCATACCAGCCAAACTGTATGTCGGATTGAGGTGAGGTTGATTTATAAATGTCCCGAATAACTTATAAATCATTTTAATAAAGTATAAAATAATACAAAGGTTTTTTCTTAGTTTTGAGTACATCACTTGTCTTTTTTACTAAAATTCCATTTCACATTAAAAACATGCACTTTGAGTCAATCAGTCACATCGTGTGTCGGTTTGATATGAGACTGATTCCTACACATGAAAAATTACTTATGAATCATTTTCCTAAATTATAAATACAATCCAAGTTTATTTTATTGGTTTTTAATGAGTGACACTTTTTGAACTAAAATGTTGATTTTAAACTGATAACAGAAACTTTGAGTAATACCGGGCACATCGTGTATCAGATTGAGGTGTGGCTAAATCCAACCTACCAAAAATGAATTATGTATCATTTTCCTAAAGTATCAAAATAACATTAATGTGGTTGATCTGTTTTGATTATGTTAGTTTTCTTTTTTACTAAAATTAATGTCAATTTTAAATAAAAAGACACACTATGAGTCATATTGGTCACACCATGCATCAAATTGAGGTGTGGTTGACTCCTACATGTCTCAAAGTCTCAAAACAATCACATCTGCCAATGTGACCATGATTTCCATTTCCTTTCTTTGTCAAACTTCCAACAATGCATATTGATTTAATGTTCTTGGAAAAAAGGAACATGTTATCTCTTTTTTGGTTTGTTGTAGATAGTTGAAATAAAAATATAACTTCACAAAAGATATGTGAAAAAAATAAATAAGTATTAGAGAAAATGATAAGGAAATTAACTTATAAATAGTATATAAAATGATGAAAAATTTAATTAAATAAGTAATAGGAATTCACCTTTTTATGATGGTTGTATACATTATTGACCCATTTAATTATTATAATTATCTTAGTTGAAGCCTCAAAGTCCAATATCTCACAAGCATGAGTATCTTCGAACAAACTGCCCCAACTAAAACTAAAGAATCCACCTATATAAGAAAACAATTCTGATGTGAGTAATGATAAAATTAAATAAATCAAATATAAATATAAAATAATATATTAATTATATATATAATTATTTTACTATGAAAACATCATGATTACCTCTGTGATTGAGCAGAGGTAGAATATTTACTCTTCCTACAGAGGCAATGGAGGGAACTTGAAGGAAGGTAATAAATTTCAACACTTTAGGGGTGAAAAGGTTTTGAGGGAGAAATTTTTTTTAGATGTTTTGCTGTATAAAGTCATGAATGATGGACAAAAATATTCTCAAATAAATTAAATTTGTAAGGAATAATGAAAATTAAATCAACATTTCATTATATAATTTTTTAGAAAAATAGAGAAATTATATTGTAACATTACCTTTACATCTTCCTAAAGGGTTTATTTCATTATATTATGTTATTCTGTGGGATTGGTAACATCATCATGCGTAAAATAAATTGTCTGCATGAGTAGTCAAACATTTAATTTATATTATTTTAATGTAGTAAATAATATATAATATTATGAGGAAAAACATAGTATATTAAAAACCCTTTTACCTTCTCATTAAACTCTCTTTTTTTTTTAAAGGTTTTATGGATTTGGATCCTCTATGAAGAATCCAAAATCCCCTCTTTGTGGTCACCTCTAATGTAAAATACATTTTCTACATTGGTATTGGTATTAATTTATTGTGATCTCTCAGTGAAAGGGTCCTCCTCGAATGATTTTTCATCTGATCTGATAGTTTTTTTAGTCACCAGTAGGAAAATTAACCGATTCTTGTTTACTAAATCTAAGATATAAAATACTTTCACTACTTGTGATTCCATTATGAATGGATCATATATTTTCCCTTCCATACTAAAATTCTCCATCATGAATCCCATTTCATCAACTTTCAATGCACTCCTATTATCAACCCATTTGCAATGAAAAATCAATACTTGAAATGTTGTATAATACACCTCGTATATCTATTCGATAATGTCAAAATATAACATATTTTTATAAATTGGATTTCTATCCTTGGAACCAGATATATTCATTTCTTCCACCACAAGCATAACTTGACTGTTTTTCATCATACTGAAGTCATCATGTTATTTTCTATAGAATTTATAACCATTTAGTACAAAACTAGCATAAGATATAACATTTTCATTCGGTTCCATGAATATCCATTGAAGTTATTCAGAAATTGAATTTATATTTTCAGATAACTCCTTATAAATTTTATCTCAGAACCATCCTATAAACTATTGATTATGTGTATTTTATATCCATCCTTTATCCCTTGATGGATTCAAATCTATAAGAATTTTTTTGTGGGATTCAATGTATAGATCTAAATCTTTACTATTATGTAAAATTTAAAGGTTTTATCGATCCCACTATATGAAGGTAATTGTAACAATATATCTTCCAAAAATCACTTCATCCATAAGGTTTCTGTTGTGATGAGACTTTAGGAGACTGATTATGTCAACATATGATAGGTAATTGGTACAAAATTCAAGAGCTTCTTCAACAATATATCATTATGCAATACAGCCTTCTAGTCGGCTTTCATTCTTGACATACCATTTCAAAATATTTATATAACATCTAATTGGGTACATCCATATATAATGAATAGGACCACATAGTTGAACCTCACTAACAAATTTAACTATCAGGTGGACCATTAAATCAAAGAATAATGGAAAAATATCTATAATTCACATAATATGACTGAAACCTCATTATTCATGATTGAAAACTTCATCAGGTCTATAAATTTACTATATATAGATTTGAAAAATAAGTAGGTTCTGGTTAATGTACGTCGCATATTTTTAGGATAAATGAAAAAGAAAGAAAAAGGCATCAAATCTTTCATCAAAACATGACAGTCGTGTGATTTTAGTCTCTATAACTTCAAATTATTCATTAACATGACATTATTTATATTTTATAGATACACCCCTCTAGAACTTTTATGTTGTTAAGGAAGAGGAAAATTTGAAATTGTTCTTGTCTGGATAGAGTGTAAGTGTATGGAAAAAGAAAAGTCCACCCTTTACCCTTCACCAGTGACAACTCTTCCCTTATCCTTATTTCAATAATGTTCAACCTAGCTTTGATGTCATCTTTAATTTTTCTAGGACCATTTAGTAACGTTCCAATAACACTATCAAATGAATTTTTTCTACATTCAGGACTTTAAGAAAATTTATGATGTATAAACAATTCCAATATAGTAATTTAAATAAAATTGATCTCTTCTTCTAATCTGATTTCTTATGGTTTTTTTAAAATGGATTATTGAAAACAGTATCAATATCCTTTACTTTATCGAGCTTTTTATCACCCATTAGTGGAGATAGTGTTGTACCTTATTTGATATTCCCATAAAATTTTGTCATCCAGGATTGGTGTTTATGTCATCGAGGTAAAAAAATAAATTTCCTAAAAACAAAGTCTTCATGGAATGTTTCAGCTAAACTGAGTGTGTTCACTTTTACAAATGGTACACCCCAACATTCCTTTAATGCTATAGCCTAATAAATTTATATAAGTAATAAAGTAATTTATCATCCCTTAAAACATGGCCCTCAATGTGAATTCTTCACTTCTATAAGAATCATACATTATAACACTTATATCCCATATTAATTTCATATATTTGATCAATGGATCCAAATAGAAATCAATATCATCACTGGGTTTCTTTAGTCTAGATATAAGTAAAGATAGCATAATGTATTTGTGATTCATGCATAACCATGGAGGAAAGTTATAATTTACCAACATAGTGGTCCACGTACTATGAGTACTACTCTATAAAATAAAAGGATTTATTCCATCTGTAGATAACAAAAGACAAAATTTTCTTGGATCATTTCCAAATTCAGGATACTCATAATCAATTTTCTTCCTCTAAGAAGAATCTTCTGGATGACATAGGTTCTCATATTTAATTATTGTATCTGTATTCCATGTCAATTGTATTGCAGTTTCTTGACATTCATATAGTCTTCTAAACTATGGAATGATAGAAAAGTACCATAAAACTTTTTAAGGACTTGATTTATTTTTCTTGTATCGATCTGCACTACACTTATACCATTTTACGAGTGATTTATGGTCCTTGAAAAACAATATTCAATCATTTGGAAAATCATGTATTTTTTAGAGATCATTCCTATTGAACTTAGTATTCATTTAGCATCATATGTTTGACATGGTTGTTAATTTTCTTCTGGTAGCATATCATTTAAGAGACCAAGTATTTTTGTAAAGTTAGAGTCACTCTATCTGTTGCCATCTTTCAAATTATATAACTTCAATACAGCTGAAAATGTTGTGTATTTAGTACAACTTATATACAATGGACTCTTAAAATAGTTATTTAACCTCTCAAACAACTTTTATCAATCATGAAGGTCATCTTAAATTTTCATTTTCATTTCTTCCATGTGATCTCCATCATCATTTACACTAGTATTCATATCAAATTATCCATAAACTATAGTATCATCTCAATCGGTGTGATCATTCAATTTTTCTCTATGTTTACCAAAATTTATAGCTCTGATCTATTCCATGAAAAATCAAATGTTCTTCCAACTCTTCCAGAATAATTTGTCTTGAATAAAAATAGTGTAAACATGAGAAAATGAGTTGAGAAGGGTTGTATGCATGCTCTATTGCAAACTTGATGAACTCTTTAACTCCATCTTCATACTATTTTTTCAAAAAATTAGCATGCATCCATTTTTGATTCATATCCATCCTCTTAGGTTCATAAAATATAGATTTCGTATAATAAATAAATAAATATAATATAATATATTCATTATCAAAGGTGAAAGTTATAGATAATTCTAATAAGGGAAACCAAACATTTGATTATTTCAAATAATATTATTATTCTTTGAAGAAAATGGGTAATTGAATTTAAGAAAAGAATTAATCCACTATGTTAGGTATTATCCATTGAATTCATCCAAAGGTAAAAGTTATAGACAAATTTCCTCATCAGCTTCATCTCCCGAACAGTTATTATTATATTTTGTTGTTTATGACTCATCCTCCATCTCTTGTGGACATGCACCTATGTTTCTTGAAATACTCTAAGTAGTAGTCATCCATGGGATGACTACTGCTCGGAGTATTTCAAGAAACATAAAATATATTTGGGATGAGTCTTAAGTAAAAAAAATCTATAATAGTTGTTTGAGAGATGAAGATTATGAGGATATAAATTAAACTCTGTTGTGTTCTCTAAAATGGGTAATGCCTCTCATTTAAGAGAATTACACCATTGGAACTAGTTATTAACTTGTGGCCTATTGGAGGTGATATTTGGGGGGAATACACATTCTTATTTGTGATTAAAGGGTTCTGGGTGGGTACATGTTATGATATATGAATCATTGGGGCCTCTATGAATTTTATATTTATAGCAGAAATCCCAGTTTTAATAATTTTAATCTTCTAACTAAGAATAATCCTACCTCTATTAAAATGATCCATCAAGTCTTTCTTAAATCCCCTAAATAAATAAAAATATAATATAGGAAATTAAGAAGTAAAAAGAAACCCAAATATGATAAATAAGAATAAAAAACTATTATTCCATCAACTAGAATATATAAAAATGTATTGATAAAACATTTACTAAATAAAGAGTTATTTCATATACATGGATGGTAATAAAAGATTCATAGGGGTGGATCAAATACATGTAGAACTAAAAGGATCAATACCTAAAAAATTCTAATAATTATTCCAACATATATAGAATTTGATAACCTCCATTTTATTTTTTTGGAACAAGTGATGTAACAACCTAAGGATTTATTACATTTAATATTAATGATATATCAAATATCATTAATCTCCATAACTTCTCTTAATAAATATTTTCACCTTAACAACTGATATTTTATTGAATGAAGATACTATAGACTCTGTAAATATTCTAGGGTTCTTGAATATGACTCTTTATAACTATACACATTAATAATCATATATAATAATAAAATGAAACAGTAGTCATAAAAATAAATAAATCAATACAACCAAATAAAAAATATAGAAAATTTTTCACATTATAATGGATTAATATTAAATGTGGAGTAAGTAAAAAATAATATACATGCATGTAAACAGTAGTAAATTAATAATATGTAATCTTGGGAAATTCCAAAACATCTCATGAGGTGACTCTGGATATACTTGGGTTAGAACCACCTATAAGATTGATGATGAGTTACTATTTTTATAACCTACTAGAGACCCACAACTAGACTACCTTATTAGACTTTTATATGGACTTTGATACAAGTTGGTACCCATACAATCTAATCGGTACTACATTGTAACTATATCTCATCCCTCACTAAGATTCATACGATCCCTATTATGATAGTAATGGGAGGTATGGTCGCCTTTTCAGAAAACATATCAATTGATAATCAATATAACCCCAAACATGTCTATTAAAACATCCTTCCAACACCCATCAATATGATATTTGTATTTAAAAGAAAAAAAACTTAACTCATCAAAACAAATATAGAAAGCTTCTATATATGGTGATAACTTTTTATAAAAACCATTTCATGGTCCTACCAAGACCATAATACTTGATACTACTACTAATTTTCAATGAAAAACTTCTTTCTTTCAATATTATTCAAAATAAAAAATTTAGAATCAAAGTAATTTTAAAAAGTTCCAAAAATGCCTCAAAGTCATAATTTTAAAAAACACACATTAATAGTCTCTCTTGGAATTCATTTTTGAAACCAAGAAAAAAAATTATTGTCTGCTTTATTTAATGAATCTTATCTATATTTCATATGTCTACATACTTACATATATACATGAAATAATATGTTCATAAATATATATGCGTGTGTGCGTGTGTGTGTGGATTTCAAAATTCATATATATATATATATATGGATTTTTATATAGGAAATCAAGAAAAAAATAGATAAAATTTAAGATACTTGACATAAAATAAAAATATCGATGTAATACCACTGAAGCTTAAAAATAGAAACAACTCAAACAAATTGCACCTCAACTTCAAGAAATCAATACATAAAATCTATATCAATTTATTAAATAAAAACCATGGGTGACATTTTAACAAACAATTTTTGTGTGTTATTTCCATGGAAGGAAGTTCAAAACATTTAAACTTAATATGCTACAAGGATGAAATCGGTGGGTAGAATTCTTAATACGCTACAAGGCAGCAAGAAAAGCCCTTAAAGGGTTAATACAAACCCAAAATCAAAGAAACCCCTGATTATAAATTCATTTTAGAAGAGAAATCGGTGATGGATAATTAACAACAAGATATAATTAACAAAAAAACAAATAGATATAACCAAACAAGCAATCAACAAGTGAGGAGGAGGAGAAAATAATATTCCTTGGATTTAAGCTTTGAATCGTCCAAGAAAAGGTAGAGATATCACCAAACCTTGGATTCATTCGACCCTTGAATCATTAGAGCATTGGATTCGAGCCTTGGAATTGTTAGATCCTTGATTAGGGTCTTGATTTTAGCTAGGATTTGACAAGGAGGAGCGTCGGCAGTAGGTGCCTTCTGCGGAAAGCTTCTGATATCATGACCGGTTCACAACTGGTTAGGGTTTTTTAATAGATCAAGGATAATTTTATCAGCGCTTCCAAAAAAATGTTGATAAATATTCATTTTATCAATGATAAATTAATAAGCGTGGATAAAAATGGATTTTATGAGCGCTGACAAAGTGCTATCTTTATCAGTGCTAAAAAACATTGATAAAATGCATCTTTATCAGTGTTAAAACTTTAGCATTGATAAAGGATTTGTAATTATAATTATAAATGAAAAAATATGTATATTTATATAATTATATATATATAATAAATATATATAAATATAAATATAGTAAATATATTCATTATTTAAATATATTTATCATAATTTTATAATTATTTATTTATAATTATATAAATGATTTTTTTAAAATAATATTTATATATTAATATATTTATATCATTATATATATTCATATAATTATATATATATAATAAATATATAAATATATAAATATAGTAAATACATTCATTATTTAAATAAATTTGTTATAATTTTATAATTATTTAAATATATATATTTATTTATAATTATATAAATACTTTTTAAAAAATAATATTTTTTTATTTATAATTATAAATATATAAATGTGTAAATATAGTAAATATACATTTAAAAATATATTTCTTTATAAATATATTTTTAACATTATTAATAAATATTTAATCTTAAATGCGTGCATGTTAAAAATGAGTAAAATTGAAAAATTAAAAAATGAGTACACTTTAAAAATATTGAAAATTTTGATAATTTTTATTAATTAATTATAAATTATTAAAAAATATAGATATATATTGAAATAAAAATGAATACATATTGAAAATATTAAAACATAGTAAATAAATATATATAAATAAATAATAGAAAATGATTAAATTCCCAAACAAATAAAAAAATTAAATATTAAATATTAAAAATAAATTAATACCTAATTGTAATAAAATTAAAAAAATCCAATTAAATACATAATATATTAAATATATGTTATAATGAAATTCTAAAATGAATACTAAAATTTGAATAAATTGAATAAATATTAGGTGCATGTGTTTCTATATAATATTTCATTAATTACATAAATATTTGTGTGTGTGTGTGTGTTGTATATAAAAATGCATTAATTACATATATGTATGTGAAATCAATATAACACATGTTTAATATATGTTAAATTTAAAAATCAAACGACATTCAATTATTTTCATTACTCGATGCAATTAGTCAATATTTTAAATTTATATTACTTTTTAATTTTAAACCATTCTTCACAAATATATGACTTATTTAATGTAAAGCATAAATATTTTGTATTATATAAATCATATTTAATAAATATTATATACATTCATATATATTTAATATTTATTAAATTTATTCATTTTTGTCGATAATTATTTAATTAATAAAATGTTTAATATTTTTCTTAATTTACTTATTTTTATTTTTTATTTTTTTAATTATTTCATATCTATATATTTAATATATATACTATTTATTAGTATTTATAATTTATATATAGTATATTAAATTTATTCATTTTTATCAATAATTATTTAATTAAAAAATTAATATTTTTTTTAATAAACTCGTTTTTAATTTTTATTTATTTCATTATTTCATTTTATTCAGGACCCTTTTCAACGCTAAAAAAGTGCTGATAAATGATTTTTTTATAAATGCTAAAAATAAAGCACCGATAAAGGGTACTGTTTATCAGTGCTAAAGAAAAGTGTTGATAATGATTACCCTTTATCAACACTCAATGCTTTTTGATATCATTGATAAAGGCATGTTTTGTAGTAGTGTTACCACTTCATTAGGAAATCATATTGATGTACGTGACTAGTAAGGTTCCATTAGTATGTCTAATTCTTTTATATCTAGCAATATTGGTTCATAATTATATTAGGGTATTATAAGTTTCTATAAATGGTTCCCATGTATACATTTTATTGGTATTTTTGTAATATAAAGTGTATATAAGTTGCCACTCGATGATATGTTGATCAAATGTATGGGATGGGCTACAAGATTTCCTTGAATCTATTATACTCATTCCCATACTCTCAAAGGGATATGATGAAAATTGACTTGGATCTAATATACATGATTCTATATCCCTATGGGATGGGTATTGCACCTAGACTAATTTTTGCTTTTCTAGTATGAATGGTAGTAAGATTATATTTTACTATCCATCTTAGATATCAAGATGAGGCTTGAATCATGTACGATGGGTATAGATCCTCTTCATATAGGGGGTTTTCATTAATAGTTGAAACTGATTTTAAAATTACTATCTATTGTTGTCTTATTTTTATTAATGATTGCTTATAAATCTATTTATTGTATACACATGTAAAATGAGAAGATAATTTTAAGCATACACTTATTATATCGTTGTTTTGTTGATATAATGTTAGTGGTTCCCTAATGATTATTATGTTCCCACACCCTACATGGACACCTCGGTGGACATGCAGCCTCTCTGTTATTACTTTTTGGGGACCTATGGGTACTAGTAGCTATTGGATCACCATAGCATATTTTTCATCTTATGGGAGAAGAATCGGTTACCTATTAAAATTAAGATCAATTAGAGTTAGCTGGAGGTAATTTGTGACTCGTTTCCTATTCCATCCAATCTATCCTTGGTTGTAGGCCCTATTTGGAAAGACTTTTATTTTGATCGTGTTTGACTTTTTCATTTTTCTATTTGTCTAGTTTTTTATTCCTTTGGGTAGAGAGGATTTTTGGGTTGTTCACATTATTATTCATTATCTTATGACCTATTTGGTTTTAATTTTATCTTTGGGATTTTCACTAAGATGATTCAATTTAGACTTCTGGTGGAGACTGTCCATGGATTATTTTTATAAAAGAGTGGGTAAATTATTCCCCAAACATATATCAGAACCCTTGATTCAAGTCTACAACCCCTGGGGATCGAAGAGTGCTCCTAGGGTAGTAACGTACATGATCCAAGTGTCTTACAAGTATTTAGGTCATCATTATTACAAGCTTTCCAATGGTAATTATTATTATGTTGTATGAATTTCGCTTGTGATACTCTCACATAGCTTTCTCCCCAATAAGGTCACTCAATGTTTCAACTATTCCATAGGAATTAATCTCATGTTGCCTTTAGAATTTTTTGCTTTTCTTATATAGTGGGTGGACCATGGGTTAATCTAACACAAGGGATGTGAGCCTCTGTTAATCTTACATGTCACTCAGGGAAGGGATTTAATTTAACATGTCACTTTTCATGGCCCTGGTTATTTTTATGTGGCTAGTGCGTTAATCATCTATAGCTCCCCCTTTTCCATTTAATGTTTCATGGCATGATTTTATTCACATACGACCTCTCCCTATCTAATTTTATCTTACATGGAAACCCCAATTTCCTAAAAATCATCAAAAACCTAAGAAATCAAAGTTCTAATTTATCATTTAAATCACTAATTTAATTAAAAAATTAAATCCAAAAAATTAATCTATTTTTTGATTTATTTACAAATTAGTGTAGGGATATTCAAAATTAATTTCCAAGTGAATAAATTAATAAATTATAAAAATTAATCCATTAAAAACTCAACCCCAATTTATTTCCTAGATTACTAAAATTTGATTAATTACCAAATATTAATCAAATTGTAGGGTAATAGTGAAAAATGATGAAATTTTTGAAAAATAAAGATTTCATCATAAATATTCATGCTTAGTTGAGTGACATGTGATGTTCTCAACTATTTGGATGAATGTTCAATTTGTTTTTTCTATTTTATAGAATTGAGAATATATGTTCTAGCCTATACAAGATTGAAATGTTCCATGTCATGTGGTTTACTCCATGTCTTGTACATAGGAATTATATAAGCATGAATATAATATATAGAGATATATCTTATGGTGACACTACTATAGATATTACCTTTAAAAATGTGCAAAAAGGATTTTAACATCACTAAAAAGGTGTTTTTATGTTCAATGATGCTGAATGGGGGTCCCCTTTATCAGGGCTACAAAAAATGGTGATAAAGGGGTCCTTTATCAGTGCCAGAAGTAGTGCTGATAAAGGCACCACCTACTGTAGTGTGTTGTTTGTATAACAGTACACTGTATTATCCTGTAACCTGTACACAAAATATATAATTTAAATGAAATAAATTTTACAATAAGAATACAAAAAAAGAGTACTATATACATTTAAAACAATGTTTTGTATAATTATATTTATAATTACTATCCAAAAACATTTAAAAAAATTAATGTTTCATCGTATTTGGAACTCGTGATCCCCTCTCAAAAGAAGTATGCTCATGGTATCAATTGTTGAACAAATCACATCAACCCGAGAAAAATAATCCACCTATATAAGAAAACAAATCTTATGTCAGAAATATTATAAATAAATAAAGTAAATATTAATATGAAAGAATATATTAATAAAATGTCAAATTTAAATAAAAATACACTTGGATTTATAATGATCACACCATGCATTATAATGTGGTGTGGTTGATTCCAACACATCACAAATGAGTTATGGATCATTGTCCTGAAGTATCAAAACAATCCAAATTTTTTTACTTGATTTTGAGTATGTAAATTGTTTTTTTAATAAAATCAATGGCAATCTTAAATAAAGACACACTTGGAGTTATACCAGTCACATAGTGCTTGGGATTGAGGTGCGGCTGACTCCTACGTGTCAAAATTTACTTATGGATCATTTTCCTAAAGTATCAAAACAATCTGAATGTGTTTTCTCAGTTTTTAGTATTCCACTTGCATTTTACACTAAAATGTCATTTGAAACTAGAAACACACACTTTGAGTCATACTAGTCACATCATGTGTCGGTTTCATGTGATACCACTTCATATACATCACAAATGAATTATGAATAATTTTCCTAAATTATCAAGACAATCAGAGTGAATTTTTTTGGTTTTCAATGAGTAACACACGTTTTGAACTAAAATGTAAATTTTAAACTGATAACAAAAACTTTGAGTCATACCGATCACACTGTACATCGGATTGAGGTATGGATGATTCTGACACATCACAAATGACTCATAGATCATTGTATTAAAGTATAAAAACAATCTAAATGTGTTTTCTTGGTTATTAGTATGTCACTTGTTCTTTTTTCTAAAATTAATGTCAGTTTAAAATAAAAATACACCTTGGAGTCATATAGATAACACCGTGTGTCGGATTGAGTTTTGGTTGATTCTTACACATCAAAAATGACTCATGTATCATTTTTATAAATTATCAAAACAATATAAATGAGTTTTATTGGTTTTCAGTATGTCACTTATTCTTTCTCCTAAAATTAATGTCAATTTTATATAAAAAAGTCACACTTGGAGTCATACCGGTCACAACGTAATTAGGATTGAGGTGCGGTTGATTTCTACACATCAATAATGACTCATGGATCTTTTTCCTCAAGAATAAAAACAATCTAAATGAATTTTATCAATTTTCAAAATGTCACTTGTTCTTTTTACTAATATTAATGTCAATTTTAAATAAAAAGACACACTTTGAGTCATACCAGTCACACCATGAATCAAATTGAGGTTCAGGTGATTCTTACACGTAAAAAATGACTTATGGGTCATTTTCTTAAAGTATCAAAATAATACGAATGTGTTTGCTCAGTTTTTAGTACATCACTTGTTCTTTTTACTAAAATTAATGTCAAATTTAAATAAAAAGACACACTTAGAGTTATGTCGGTCACACCATGAATCATATTGAGGTGGGGTTGATCCATACACATGATAAAATACTTATGAATAATTTACCTAAATTATCAAAACAATTTGAAAGCATTTTCTCAGTTTTCAGTATATCACTTATTCTTTTTACTAAAATTAATTTCAATTTTAAATAAATAGACACACTTGGAATTATACCAGTCACATTATGCATCAAATTGAGGTGTGGTTTATTCTTAAATGTCAAAAATGACTTATGTATTATTTTTCTAAAGTATCAAAATAATATGAATGAATTTTCTTAGTTTTTAGTATGTGACTTGTGTTTTTTAATAAAATGTCATTTGAAACTATCAACACACACTTTAAGTCATACCAGTCACATAGTTATTCAGTTTTATGTGAGACTATTTTCTAAAAGTAAAAATTTACTTATGTATATTTTTCTTAAATTATTAATAAAATCTAAGCATCTTTTCTTGTTTTTCAGTGGGTGACACTTTTTGAACTAAAATATCAATTTTAAACAGATAAAGAATACTTTGGGTCATACTGGGAACACCGTGTATCAGATTGAGGTGAGGCTAATTAATACACATCAAAAATGACTTATGCGTCATTTTTCTAAAGTATTAAAATAATATGAATGTGTTTTCTCAGTTTTAAGTATGTCAGTTGCCTTTTTTTACTAAGATTAATGTCAATTTTAAATAAAAAAATTACTTAGAGTCATATCGGTCACACTGTGTGTCGGAGTGAGGTGAGAATAATTCCTACATATCCCAAATAAATTATGGATCATTTTCCTAAAGTATCAAAACAATATTTATGTGTTTTCTTAGTTTTGAGTACATCGGTTGTCTTTTTTACTAAAATGTCATTTTAAACTGGAAACACATACTTTGATCCATACCAGTCACATCATGTGTTGGTTTAACATGAGACTGATTCCTACACGTCAAAAATAAATTATTAATTTTTGTACTAAATTATCAAGACAATCCAAGTTCATTTTCTCAATTTTCATTGAGTGAAACTTTTTGAACTAAAATGTCAATTTTAAATTGATAACTAGAACTTTGAGTCATACAGAGAAAATCATTTACCAGGTTGAGGTGAGGTTGATTTTTACACATCAAAAATGAATTATCGATCATTTTCCTAAAGTATCAAAATGGTTATAATTCATTTCATTGGTTTTGAGTATGTCATTTTTATTTTTTATTAAAATTAATGTCAATTTTAAATAAAAAGATATACTTTGAGTCATACCGAACACACCATGTGTTGGATTAAGGTGCAGTTGACTCCTACACATGTAAAATGACTTATGGATATTTTTCCTTAATTATAAAAACAATCTAAATTTTTTTCTTGGCTTTCAGTATTTCACTTTTCTTTTTTACTAAAATGCCATTTTAAACTGGAAACACACACTTTGAGTCATATCAGTCACATCCTATGTCTCTTTTATGTGAGACTATTTTCTACACATCACAAATGACTTATGAATCGTTATCCTAAATTATCAAGTCAATACAATCATGTTTACTTGGTTTTTATTGAGTGACACTTTTTGACCTAAAATATCAATTTTAAAATGATAATGGACACTTTAAGTAATACCAGGAATATCATGCATCGAATTGAGGTGAGGATGATTCGTACATCTCAAAAATAACTTATGGATAATTTTATTAAAGTATAAAAATAATCCAAATGTGTTTTCTTATTTTTGAGTATTTGAGTTGTCTTTTTTACTAAAATTAATGTAAGTTTTAAATAAAAATATGCACATAGAGTCATACCGGTCACACTGTGCATCAGATTGAGTTGAGGATAATTCCTACACATCCTAAATGACTTATAGAGTGTTTTCCTAAAGTATCAAAACAATATGAATGTGTTTGTCCTATTTTGAGTATATCGGTTGTCTTTTTACTAAAATTAATATTAATTTTAAATAAAAAGACACTCATGGAGTCATACCGATCACATTGTGTGTCAGATTAAGGCATCGCTAATTCCTATACATCCCAAATTAATTACAAATCTCTATATTCAAGTATAAAAATAATATGAACTGCCAATGTTAACATACTTCCTATTTTATTTCTTTTTCTAACTACCAACACTACATATTGAGTTGATATTCTTAGCTGAAAAACATTCCTCTAATCTTATGGTTTTTAACAATGAGAAAGGTTGTTTCAACTAAGAACATCGAATCAATATGCAGTGTTGGCATCTAAACAAATAAAAACAATGGAAAGTTTAGTAACATTGTAAAAAAGGTACATGTTATCTCTTTTGTGGCTTGTTACAGATAGTTGAAAATAAAATATGTCTTCCCAAAAGATCTTTGAAAAAAACTAAATAAGTATCAGATAAAAATGATAGGGAAAATAACTTACAAATAGTAGATAAAATGATGAAAAAATTAATTAAATAAGTAGTAATAATTAACCTTTTCATGATTATTTTATACATTCTTGACCCATTTTCTTGTTTTCATTATCTCAGTTGTAGCCTAGAAGTCCAATCTCTCATGAGTATGAGCATCTTCAAACAAACCACCCCAACTCGAACAAAGGAATCCACCTCTATAAGAAAAAAATTATTATGTGAGTAATACTAAAAAGAAATAAATTAAATATAAATATGAAACAATCCATTACTTCTATGGAAGTCACATCTTTATTCTATTTGTGTAGATTCTACCATCAGGTGTGCTTCCCATTCATTTCTAAGAAAATCTATATCATCTTGTGAATATGATTATTTTTAGAGATCATAGTAGTATTGGAAAAATATAAATACATAAAGGATTAATAAATATTTTAAATTAAATAGTAATTATCTTTGAAAATACCTCTTTAAGGATTCTAGTTTGTTAATGGAATATGATCTCTCTCATAAATTTACAAACATAATAACCATAATATTTTTCATTTTTCTATTTCGAACACTATAGAAACATTGAGAAAAATAATTAATTTGTTTTTATATGTGTTTGAATAGTGAAATATTAATATATATACCCTGATACTTGTCTATTTTTAGATCTTTTTAGGCTTCATGTGCGCATGGATTGTCCTTATGCCATGATTTTCATGATATTTAAACATCACCCTATCATAAAATAATTCTCATTAAAACATAATATAAAATATGTAACTTAAAGTTTAGTTCTAAAACATTGGATGTAGTGTATTATAAATTGACAGATGTCATCATGTGTGGTTGTATTGTTGGGTATCCATGCCCTAAATCTAGGAAGTAAATCTTTAGAGTATCCAATTTGATCGCAATGAGCATATAATGTTTTTGAAAAAAATAATAAGTAATGAATGAAATGAAAATGTATTTTATATGATTAAATTGTATATTTTTACCCCTACATAATTGGTATTAAGAATATTTTTCTATCTTCAAGTTTTCTTTCAAACAATTTTTGTCAAGTTTTCTACTATTTCATTTTTTTTAATCTATTGTTGTTTGTTCTGTAGAAGTGACATGAGGACTAATGAGTACAAATTTATTTTCATTGGGTAATCCCTTTAATTGGTATTGATATATACACCTACAAAAAATAATAAATGTATTTAGTCATAATTAACATAGTAAAAGAGATTTTGGAAAAATAGATCATGAAAACATACCCATGTATACATTTACAACTAAGGCTCCTAACCATTAATAGTTTAGGATTTAATTTACATTCTAAAAAGTAATGTAGTCGGTAACTTCCTCTCCATAAATTTTTTCTTCAAAATCAACTACATGATGACTACTATTTTTTAACTTTGTATCTGCATGAACCTTCAATGTTAGTAAATATGGATATTGAATGGGAAGGGTAAATGTGATTTCAGAAGATATTTTAAATCGATTGGTCAATCCTTTAGATGGTTTTGAGTTGACCTTTCATTTAACCCCTTAACTTTGTTTGTATATAATAAAATTCATTAGTTTAGGCCTTTTTTATTAATTGTTAAATGTTTATCATGAAAAATAAATTGAAAATGAATACCTCTTTATTGACATGTGTCTTTACAAGATCTAATGGCCATGTGAAAAAAAATTCAACATCTTGGTCGATTGTATGAATATCTTTATTGTCAAGTGGAATAGGTAGCTTGATGCTCGGCTCATGAGATATGCTAATCGCCACTCTCACATGACCTGTTGAAATTGGTCTGTTGTGTAGACAGTAGTATTGGATATTGAATACAATATCCCTCACTACAAAGAGATGGGTGGGTGTTGATAG
Source organism: Viscum album (assembly GCA_963277665.1). NCBI lineage: Eukaryota > Viridiplantae > Streptophyta > Magnoliopsida > Santalales > Viscaceae > Viscum > Viscum album. The sequence continues at coordinate 1,981,550,722 of OY728136.1, forward strand.
ATATAAATCACAGTCATTTTCACCCTGTATAATATCAGTATGGTAAAGGTATTAGTGTCTATCTGATTCACATTTCATAGAAACAATTATTAGAATATTGATTACCTCAACTAAGATAACTCTTTTAAGAGAGTAGATCGCCTCAAAACTGGTGGGGGATATTCACACAATGGTTGTTCCTAAGTTTTTTCTTCTATTTGCTTCCCCCCCCACCATAACAGTTTCTAGAAACTCAATTTTCCATTGAAATTTTTCTTCAAGGTTAGCTAATATTTTTTTCATCTCTTTCATTTCTTTATCTTTATCCTCCTATTTTTTATCAAAATAAGTTTTGGGTGTCACCCCAAAACCCACACCTCTTGTACGGCCATACTATTCCTGCTGCTTCAAGACCACTGATAGTAGGTGTTTATTTGGTATAGTTGTTGAGGATTCCTATGACTATTTCAGATAGAAAATATAGGAAAATAAGTAATCATTGTTATATAATTGCGATTTAAAGAAAAAAAAATTATTATATCATACTTACACATGTTTCCCATACATTTTGTGTATTTTCATCTATTAGTATCCCATCTTTATTTATATGTTCCTTCTTCCATAGCATATGATGTGGGATGGAATTGGATTTGGATTTGTATTCATCAATCTTCATATAAATAGAGGAACATAATTATTATTTTCTTTCATGTCACCTAAAAGTATTATGGTAGACTTAAAATATGTACCATTTTTTTTCAAGTGAAGAATACCCCATCCTTGCTTTATGGTAAGGGTGAGTTGGTTTATCATCGCCTTCCTTATTTTCAGAACTAAGTTGTTATTTCATAACTAATAAAATCTTAATAAAAGTGATGAATACATATATTATCAAAAAGTGTATTATTAGTCACAAAGTACCTAAAAAGACATCTCTGCATGATGGCTAGTAAATTAATCTCATGCTTCTTGGATTATCAGGTGTGCATATAGAAGCTGTGGGTGCAGGTTTATTTTTCATTCAGTGTCTTTTAGATCAAATATTGTTAGAATTGTGCGAAAGCCTCTATGAATCCTTCCAACAAGAATTAATATATATTTCTTTTGGGAGTCATCTAATATAAATTCACTCTACAATATGTGATGAATAGTAGGTCAATGTTTCATTATTGTTATTTTAGTAAAATAAAGAAAGGATATCATAATGTTACCACAATCCCTTCACACATCAGTGTCTTAATCGTGGGCACAACATGATTCCATGAATCTACATCAATCAGCATGGATTTCTAAGTGATTAGCCTAATGTAAATATAGAACATGGAATTGTTGCGGTTAACATGTTGGCCCCACACATTCCATCTAACCTCTAACTTGATTCCTTTTCTTTTCACCTTAATGATTTTTTCTAACACCATCAAACTATATCACTCCTATTTTTTGAATCATCAGTCCTTCATCACCTAATATTCCCTTGAATTCAACATCATCAATAAATTGTTCTTATGGAAAGGTAGCATCAACATGTGAAGAAGGTCATTGTACCTCTGCATTGGGAGCATCATTAAGTTGAAAAACCAATTTTTTCTCAGGATTGGGAGAATCATCACATTAAGAAGTTCATTGTTGCTCTATACTAGAAGTAGTAGTAGGTTGAGAGACCTGTTATTCCTTAGGAGTGGGAGCACCATCACATGTAGAAGTCGTTATCTAAAGAACTGGTTTAACATTTAATCTAGATTACATAAATTCATCAATAAATATATAATAACATTAGGTGACATGATGTGTATTTCAAAAAATATATAACCTGATTATTTAACTCTCCTTTTTTTAAAGGCTAGAGGGATTTGAACCCTCTATCAAGTATTAAAATCCCTTTATTTTTTTATCCTATAACATACAAAAACCCTTCAACATTGTCACTTCTACAAAATTATTGTGACATCTCAATGAAAGGTTTATCCTCGGTTAAATTTTATCTAACCCTTCAGTGGTTTTGGTTGATAACAAAAAAATTGACCACTTTTAGTTTGCAGGATCTAGAACATAAAATAATTGTACTATATGTGATTCCATTATAAATGGTTCATCTTTGTAACCTTATTGAAATATACTTTCACAAATTCCAATTCATCTATTTTAACAGCACTTCAGTTATCAACCCACTTGCATTGAAAAATCGGCATGAGGAATGTTGTATAATTCAACTCCCATATTTGTTTAATGATTCCAAAGTATGGAATATTCACAAAAACTGTATTTATGTCCTTAATACCAGAAACATGCATCACCTCATCCAAAATTGTAACTCCACTATTTTTTATGGTACTTCCTTCATCATGTTTATTTGTATATAACGTATAACCATTAATTACATAACCATTTTAAGATAATATATACACACTTAGTCCTCTAGATAGACATCAAAGTCATTCTAAAATTGAATTTGGATTTTCATCTGACTCCTTAAAAATGTGGTCTCAAAACCATCTTATAAAATGTTAATTATGTGTATTTGATATCCATATTTCATCCCTTGATGGATTCAAATGCCTAAGAATTTGTTTTTGGGTTTCAACATATGGGGAAACCTCCAAACTATTATGCAAAACATAAAGGTGGGCCAGATCCTGATATGTAATATTGATTGTGGCAACATATCTTCTAGAAATTCATTAACCCATAAGCAGCCCAATGTGACAAGATTTTAGTAGACTAATTATTTCCACAGTGGATAGGTATTCGATAAGAATTCAACATCTTCCTCAATAATATATCACTCTACAATACATCCCTTTGGACAAATTTTATTTTTGACATACTTTTTCAAAATATTCATATATCGTTCAATGGGGTATATCTATTTATAGTGTACCGGACCGAATATTCAAATCTCTCTCACTAAGTAAACCATCATATCAAATAATGTTATAGGGAAGAACATTTCCAATTTACATAATATGATGGTGATTTTCTTTTCCATAGTTGGTAATTTTATTAGGTCTATAACTTTTATATATATAGCTTTTAAAAATAAATAGAGATTGGTTAATGTATAATGGAAATTCTTGGGGAAAATGAAATGTAAATCTATATAAATTAGATCTTGCATCAAAACATGGAAGTCATGTGATTTTAAACCCTTTAACTTTAAATCATCCATTGAAATGATATTCTTTATATTCAACAAATACCCTTCTGTAACCTTTACATCATTCAAGAAGTTTCAAAAATGATATCTCTCCTAAATGAAAAAATTTTATACAGGTGGTGGAATAAAAGTTTTTTTCCACCATTAAATGGTGCCAACTCTTCCTGTATTCCCATGTCAAACATGTATAACCTATCCTTAATTATATCCTTTATTTTTTTAATTGCATTTAGTAATGTTTCAATTACACTATCACATACATTTTTTCAACATGCATAACATCAAGAAAATGTCTGATGTATAGACAATTCTAATATGGTAATTTGAAAAAAAATGATCTCATTTTACAACTGATTTTCATAAGTTTTTTTAAAAAAATTTACCAAAACCAATGTCCACATATTTTACTTTATCAAGTAGTTGATCACCTGTTAATGGAGATATTATTGTATGTTCTTTTGAACTTCCATTAAATAATGTCATCCAAGATTGGTACTTATGTTGTCGGGGTAGAAATATGTGATGTCCTAAAAACACAGTCTTTAGTGAATGTTTCAACCTAATTGATTGTGTACCTTGTTCACAAACATGACACCCTTGAGTTCCTTTAATGTTATATCCTAAAAAATTTACATAAGTAGGAAATTAATTTATCATCTTATACAACATGGATCTCAACATTAAATATTAACTTCTATAATATCATACAACATAACACCTAAATCCCACAATAATTTCAAATCTTTGATAGATGGAGACAAATAAACATCAATATCATTACCTGGTTGTTTTGGTCCTAATATAAACATAGATAAAATGATGTATTTTCATTTAATGCATAACCATAGTGGAAAGTTATAATTTACCAATATAATCACCCATGTACTATGAGTTCTTCTTTGAAAACCAAAATTATTCACTCCATCTGTAGATAATGCAAGATGAAGGTTTCATGGCTTGTTTCCAAATTTAGGATACTCATGATCAATTCTCTTCTACTAAAGAGAAACTTCCGAGGGACAAAGTTTCCCATATTCATTTATTTTATCTATGTTCCATGTCAATTTCCTTAAATATTCCTCACTTTCATATAGGTACCTAAACTTTGGAATGATTGGAAATTACTATACAAATTTTGTAGGACCCAATTCATCTTTCTGTTATTGAGAAGAACCACACTTTGTGCATTATTTAAGTGATTTGGGGTCCTTGAAAAATAGTATAAAGTCATTTGGGAAGGCATGTATTCTTTCAGAGATCATACCCATCAAACATAGCATTCTTTTAGCACTGTATGCTCAGATAGGGAGCTTATTATCTTCTGTGAGAATATCATTCAAAAGATAAAGTAGTTTATTAAAACTAGCTAGTGTCACTCAATCTGTTTTCTGTTTTTAAATTATAAAGATCCAATATGACTGAAAATGTTGTATATTTAGTACAAATAGCATACAATGGAATCTTTTCACAACTCTTTAACTTCTCAAAAAAATTGGACAATCACAAAATTCATCTTTAACTATCATTTTCATTTAATCAATACGATCTTCATCATAATTCACACTTGTAATCACATCCTTGATACAGTCTTTTTCATTATCCATACTTGTAATAATATCATATGATCCATAAAATACAGTGTTATCCCAGTCACTAGCTGCATTATCTTTTTCCCTATGTCTATTCAAACATTTATAACTTTGATCAATTCCATGACAGATCAAGTGTTCTTCCAACTCCTCTGTACTAATTAGTCTTGAATAACAATAATGTAAACACAAAAGTATTTGAGAAGGCTCATATGTATGATCTTTTACAAACATGATGAACTATTTCATCCCATCTTCATACTCTTTTTTCATACGATTTTTATCCATCCATTCTTTATTTATATTCATCCTATTTGATTCGGAAAAATTAATATTTAAGAAAATAAATACATGAAAGATATTCAATTGAAGATGTATCTGATGAATTTATTGAAAGATAATGGAAATATTGAAAAATGGTTTATCATCCCGCATGATCAAACATAAAAACTTATTAAATGAAATTTATAAATACAACTATTGAATGTAATAATGAAAATACTAAAAAAAGTTTTATTATTTGAAAACCCTTTTCATAATAGAAAATACGACTATTGAATATAATAATGGTTTCAAAAATAAAAAAAATATTATATTTTTTAAAACAAAAAATCATGCCTTTGATAAAATCTGGGTTGTTACATGAGACCCAAGGGATTTAATAAAGTGATGTGAGTAAATGTTTTTTTAATGGAAAAAGTGACTAAATTTAAAATGTTGTGCATCAACTAGAATTTGAAATTTAAGAAAGGTTTTTGAAGTGTAATTTTAAATGGATATAAATACTTCTCTAACTCTTTTAGGAAGTTAAATTTTAATTTGATGGTTTTGAATAAATCTAGGGAAATGTTTCATTATTGAAATTTTGGAATATAAACTAATAATTTTAAATGGGTTTAATTTACAAAAAATCATAGGGAAGAGTGTTTTTATGAAAAACCTTGGGATATAAAGGTATCTTTCAAAAACCCCTTGGATTGGAGAGCCCCACTCTTAAACCATATCATATCATCACCCTTTGGAAGAGGAGAGCGCCACCCTAGAACCATCTCAATATGCCATTTTCTTATCACCCAGAGGGAATAACACCCCACCCTATAACCATCCTCAAAATCTCATGGATAATTAGCTACCAATCTAAAATTACCAAAAATAATATGTTAAGTAAGCATAAGAAAATTTAAGATCTCAATCATATTTCAAAATTAAAAATAACCAAGTTATAAGCAGGTCACAACTCCATCCTAGCTTAAAATATCAATATTCAATTCAAGAGGTTGTAACTTTACCAACCAAAGTTCTATATCCATATTCAACTAGTGTTACCACCTTTATTACTAATTTTACCACATGTTCTCATCTTAGGGATTATCATAGTATTATATGGTAACAGATTCACTTATATCACCCTTCGGGTTGCCTTTTATAATTAATTTATCATTAGTCCAAGGAATTCCTTTCTTAGTGTCTAATTATATAAGATTTAATTTTATAAGTGGACCCCTAATAACCTAAATAAAAAAATTTCCACATGGAGCTAATATATATAGCATTTATTTAATTTTTAGGTCTATCACACATTAGGTAGACATGAACACACATCATAAACACATAGAATGAGAGTTTCCTTTAAGGATAACTTAGGGAAAACCTACTTTATTCATGTTGGGTGCTTCTTATTGAATATAATTTTTTGATTTTCTCATGCATGGTTTAAATCAAGAAAAGTATAGAAAACATTTAAAATAGGAACAAATGGGTTTAATTTTCCTAAATATAAAAAATAATGAGAGAAACCATGGAATAGATGATCAAGGAATACTAGCCTTACCCATGCTTTCTACCTGCAATAAATGACATGAATATCTTACAATATTTGATGAATATCTAAATTGGAGATAAAAATATTAATGAGAGAAAAATTCAAGGCATGCTTGTTATATTCTAGACAAAAATGGACTAAAACATCCTTATATTTCTTGTAAACATTTTATCCATATTTTAGAAAATCAAAACCAAACTTGTCACACTAAATTTTCAAAAACAAAAATGGGACTCTTTTGTATAGGGACCCTTATATATGGGACCCTTACATATGGGCATTGGATACATCACTCTATCATCATTATCCATAATCATAAGATAAATTATGAATTATCTACTTCTAATAGTTCTAATAATTAATAGGAAAAAAAATCACACAACTAGACAATATGGAAAATATAACATTCAAACCACATATGTATTGTATTTTTTTCATTTTCAAGGTTTTTGACTAATCCAAATTTTCAGAAAACTGCTAAAACTTAAAAATATGATGAAATTCACCCCAAAACATTTCCAATCCCTTTTCACCACATACACGCTTTTTTAAAACATTCTAACTACTAAAAAATGTATTAAAATCAACCTCAAAACTGAGCCACTCTTGAGACTCAATTCCTTACCTACATTGGCACCCTTAACAGCTTGATTGAGTCTCAATACACATGGTTAATCAAAGATCCAACCAAAATGTTTTCAAATACCCCAAAACCAAAAAGTACAAGACTACAAAAATTAATGAATCTACAAAATGGAGAAGCAATAATCTCATACCTTAGAGCGGTGATGATTCATTGAAGAAGAGCGGTGTTGGTTCAGTTGGGAGTATTGACAGCAAGGAGCTACAGTAAAGACAAAGGTGAGCGGTGACAGCGAAGGCGGGTGGTGACGTCGAGCGGCGATGGTGAGTGGCGGTGGCTAGCAGTGGTGGAAAGTAGTGGCAGTGAGCGGTGAAGGCGAGCAATGAAGGAAAAGGCGAAGGTGAGCGGTGGCGGCGGCACTACAGTTTCGTGAAAACTTAAAGGCACAAGGAAGATGGCAATCTATTAGGGTTTTTTAATAAGAATATATAAGGTTTTTATCAGTTCTAATATAGAAAGTGCAGATAAAACTACTCTTTATCAACATTTTTTAGCGCTAATAAAGACTAGTATTATCAGCACTTCTTTAGCACTGATAAATGGATAACTTTATCAGCGCTAAAAAAGCGTTGATAAAAATCTAATGTTAATAATTTATTTATATTATTATATATATTTATAAAATTATATATATAATAAATATATTTATTATAATTTTGTAATTATAAATAAATATATTTATTTTTTTATAGTTTTGTAATTATAAATAAATATTTATTTTTTATAGTTATAAGTATAAAAATATATATATATTTATTTAAATAATTATAAAATTGTGATAAATATATTTATTATATTTATAATTATTTAAATAAATAAATATTTATTTATACAACTAACTATAAATAAATAAATATTTATTTGTAATTATAAAATCATAATAAATATAATTATTATATTTATAATTTTATAATTACATATAATAAATATATTCATTATAATATTATAATTATTTATATGTATATATATAATTATAATTATAAATATTTGTATATATTTATAAATATTTGTATATATTTATAAATATATTTATATAATTATATATATTTATAAAATTGTAAAAATAATAAATATATTTATTATAATTTTATATTTATTTAAATATATTTTTATTTATTTATAATTATAATTATAAATAAATACTTTTATAAATATTTGTATATAATTGTAAAAAAATTATATCTATATATTTATAAAATATAATAAATATATTTATTATAATTTTATAATTATTTAAATATTTATTTATTTATTTATTTATTTATTTATTTATAATTATAATTATAAATAAATATATTTATAAATATTTGTATATAATTATAAATATATTTATAGATTTATTTATTAATTAATATATAAATATATATATTTATAAACTAATAATAAATGTATTTATTTTAATTTTATAATTATTTATATATATATATTTAGTTATAATTATAAATATAAATAAATATATTTAAAAAGTGTTTATATATAATTAAAAAATTATAATTATAAATATAATATATGTATTTATTATTTAAATATATTTATTGTAATTTTATAAGTATTTATGGGAACATAATAAGTTAATGGGTATAACATGAATGAATCATACCTAATAAGGTATAGATAATAAAAAATGAGTCATCACATATATATAGAAAGCATGATTAAAAAGGGTGTCAATGTATAGATGAACATTCATGAGTCATGAATACATAACATATGCATGTGTCATCATAATATAGGTAATATTAACATTTGGAAAATAGAAACCCATAATTAAGCCTGTAAATAAACTTATGATCATATAACGTCAATTATACGTACTCACGCATCAATATATGAACATAAATAATGTCGATCATGTCTATGAATATCATCATTATCTATTGATATATATATATATATATTGACCAAATTCATTGGAGAATTATATTTATTAAAGTATATATTTATTTATATAATTATAATTATAAATAAATATATTTATTATTTAAAAACTTTATTATAATTTTATAATTATTTAAATATTTTTTTATTTATTTATAATCTTATAAATACTTTTTTTAAACATTATATATATATTTTACTTATTAAAAAAATTAATTATAAAAATTCATTTTTTAATTAATATATATAAATAAACATTATTTTTTAATATAAATATAATAATTTTATATATATTAATAATAATTTTTATTAAAAACTTTTATCAGTGCTAAGAATAACGCTGATAAATACATCCTTTATCAGTGCTCAAAAAATGCTAATAAAGGTTACACCTTTATCAGCACTTTCTACTCAGCGCTGATAAAAGTCGACGCATCCCTTACCTAGATTTGTGGTAGTGTGGACATGTTCATAAGAAGATATGAGTGTGTTTGATCAAGATCATGCTAGGCCTCTTTATATATTGAATAATAATAATGTTTTATATGATGTTTCTATTTTCTTATAATTATAGATTAGGGAATTTATAATTTTTATCATAAGAAAAAAAATGATCATAGTGACACAAGGCATTCCATGGAACAAGGATTATTTTTTGTATAAAGTTTTTTCCTAAAATTTGAGAGATTTTATATGATTCTCTTAACCTATTTAGAATTATTTAGTGTAAGCTGTTTTAATATACTCTTTTCCATGTATAATAACATGTTATAGTATTATTTTACAAAAAAAATAACTTTAAATTATATTTTATTGTCACTCAAAATGATGTGATCAATATAGAACATTCTCTCTGTAGAATATTTTCAAAGTTCAAAATTTTTTGTAACTTACCTAAATTTTTTATGTTGATTTCTTGAAATTTATTTGTTATTTTATATTTTATTTTATTATAATATATTATTTTCAATGTATCTCAATACATTGTATATTTTTTTATATAAATTATGTTTTATTTTTATTTTATAGTACTATAAATTTGAGTAAATATAACAAAATATATTTTATGTGAGTCTATTTTGTGTTCGGTTTCTTATTCCTTCTATGTTTTGTACTTATAGTTCTTTTGTGACCTATGTGTCTATTTCTAAATGCTTTTTGGTTATAGTATTTTTTTTATAATCCATATATATTCTTTGAGTATTTGGTGTATATGTTTTATGATCTATGGGTTTTTTTAATAAATAAAACAACATAATTTTTTATTGTTATATCTATGTTTTGATTCTTATATCTTTATTCTTTGTTATTATGTTTACAAATAAATATTCTGATGTTTTTTGTGTGCTTTATATTCGTATGTTTAGTGTCTCGTGTTGAGTAATGAAATTTTTTTTGTGTTTCCTATTATATATTTTTGTGTATGTTATGTTTTATATATATATATATTATGTTTTGTACATTACATAATTATTATATTAATTATATAATTTTTTTGTATTAATGTGTGTGTGTGTTTATGGCTGTAAATGGTAAAGGTCTAGACCTGGATCTATTTTGGTTCTAGAATTGTTTAAGCGGGTTTGGTGAAATATCTCTTCTTGTGAACTCGAACCTAAAATCGAACCTATTTAGACACTCTTAATTGGGTCCAGGTCTTGAATTTCTTATTCTAGGCCTGTTAGACCCAAAACCATTTAAATTATTAATAATTATTTGATTACATAAATTTATATATTTAATATAATTTTATATATTTAAATTTGAGTATACCTGAATCCACCAGGTCTTTCATTTCAAATTATAGGCACATAATTTGGGTCACTGTGTTATTTTTTCATTTTATATATTTAATAATTAATAATATTATATTGATTTGTATATTCAATATAATGTTACATATTTTCAACATAATATGAGATTAACCATACTTAAACCCAATTTCATTAGGTTCGGGTTTGGGTTTGGTATTTCAAGACCTAGAGGATCCAAGTCCAGATTTGGTACCTCTAATATATCAGAGGGTCCAAGTCTAGACAAGAAATTTTGGACCCGTTTACAACCATGTATATATGTACAAGCATATGTATGTATATACATATGTATGTACATGTGTGTGTGTGTACACATGCATGTATGTATGACCCAGCTCAAATTATCTAGATCAAAACCTGAGTTGGATCATCACATAACCTCTAGCACACCTTCACGTACAACATATGTCACTGAGTAATAGTGAGGACCTAAAACCATAATTAGGGAGACTATTTTCATAGTAAAATGAATATCATAATAAATAAAATGTACAACATGTCATTCCCCATGTAAAACAACACTGACATCTCCATCATGTGTCACCTACACTGCATAGGAGAAATGAAAATACACATTTAATGAAAAAATTTATGTCATGATATGTATAATAAAAAATCACCCTCAGAATGATCATAATGAAATAAACATAAAAATTAATAATAAAAATAATCTTAGTGATCCTCTAACACAACTCTACACCATACCCACTAGTCCTAAGTATCTTTATCATCCTACCAAAGGATAGCTATCTAAACCTATAATGAAAACAAAAATAAATGCATGTGTTCCAAGGTGCACATGTAGGGTGTGAGTGCATTACTCAGAATACACCATTATAATACCCTAAATAGATTTAATGATATCCATATGTATACATGTGCTCGTGAAATACCATAGTTCCAGACCATACCTACTTTATCCATTTTCAAATAATATTTTTACAAATGTTCTAAACATTCTCTAATCGGACCAAGATAGAAAATTACCAATAATCACATATAACATCCTCAATGGTTGTATCATGAGGGGAAAACATCTAGACATTTTCTGATCATGCCAAGAAGGAAAATAAAAAATGATCACAGATTCAAAGTACATTAATACCCATCCCATTATCAATTATATACCTGTAACATCTTCACCATGTGTCATGTCATATAATACAATATAATACTAAAATCATGTATAAAATATATCATAAAAAATGCTTGTAATGACAATTAAAATCAAAATTCTAATCAATTTAAATACATAAAATTAGTTAATGCATGATGTGAATGTCACAACCCGTCCTCGGGACCCGTGTTGTGACTACCCCAAGCCCACCTTCCGTAGGCCAGGGGCTGGCGACTAGCACCAAAGGCATAAATCCCTAAGATGGGAAGGCATTGCCTTTATAAAAAGTAAACACACACAATCAGAGTACACAACTGGAAGCAAAGCACTAAGCAATACTGAATACAGAAGAGGTATTGGAAAGTAAAAGGGGCTGGAAATACAAGCCCAGCGGTAAAGTACAAGTAAAGGACAAATAGGTACAACCAAAAAGAAAAACAGTCGGAAGGTTTCTAGAAGCTCCTAGATCATCCAGCACAGATCCTACCAGAAGGTTAGGTACATATAGCCTCCTCAGTGCTCCACGTCCGTCTGTCTCCTCCAGGTACTGACTCATCATGAGGTCCACCTCCGGGTACCGCCTAGTCCTTGCACACTCCACCTCGGTCAGTGTTGTTCATCCTCTGCATCCAACACAACAAGGTGCGGGCATAGCTCGAGTATGGGTGAGTATAAATATACTCAGTAGGGACCCCGAGACCCTCAAGGTCTCACAATATCTAACAAGGATAAACCAAAAAGTAAGGATTCAACAGATAACCCATACTTAGGTATATGCCCGTAAATATACCTAAGTTATTTAGTAACCCATCTCAATCATGAGGAAACACAAAAAGTCATTGACTCAGATCAAACCAGGATTTTCATTATCGAAACCACGGCTACTGGAGAACTCATCCTCTGTCGAGCACAGTGGGTCTATCACGACACCAAGGTGCTTCTCACTAACCTTGGACTGCTGAGGTACTCCTCATATCGAGTAACGCGGGTCTACTGCCAACTACCAGGCGATCCTCTATTGCGGGTCTACCGCCAACTACCAGGCACTCCCCCTAATAGCCTGCAGAGGTACTCCTCCTGTCGAGTACCGAGGGTCTGTCGCCAACTACCAGGCGCTCCCCACTGTCCTAGTCAATCGGTCAAGTAGTCGTCAGGTCTGTCAGCTACTAGGTCTTCGCACTCTGTCTGCTCGTCACTGGAAGGATCCGCTCCCTGAGATACTAGGAAAAACTCCAACTATCGTGAAGTTCCATGAAGAAGTATCTCAAAGGTCCACCTCGTCATAGGGATCTCAATGCAACAGACGGCACGTCAATCGGACGCCCGATCTGTAAGTTATTGGCATTTCCATTCCAGGGGCCCGGTTGGTTTTTAAGTTCAAACCAACCTAAACATACCCCAAATGTATCCAAACCTCAAGTGGGGTATTCCAAATGAACCGTCTCGCTCTCATATTTCTATCGCTGCAGACGGTTCGTCGATTGGACACCCGTAGCCCAAGATGCGGGCTAAAAGGTGTAAACGGGCCATAGCGGGTTCGGGTCCAGTCCGACCCAGTCGGACCAACCCGGCCCGACCCGGTCTGAATCGGGGATTGACCTGGTCCGCGGGTCTGACCCGGTCCAAGGGGGTGGCCCGGCCTGAAGCGGCCCGGCCCGAGGCAGCCTGGTTGGCCACGCGTGGGAGGGGGTGCTGCGCCCACCCTATTTCCGATCCGAACCGGAACTAGGCGCTGGTTCTATTTCTCCGCGGGACCCTTCGGGTCCCGCTTGTAGTGCACATCGGTGATCAGCTCAACCGGCCGCCCTTTTCTTATCCACCGCGGCTCGATGGCGTCGCGGTTTTGTTGGCCTCCGCACGGCGCGACGGCGCCGCGCTCATCGTCTGACCGTTGTGGCCCTTCCTCTCGGTGTGGTGCGACGGCATCACGCCCCTCTGGCACCACCATGGCCCGCTTGGCCATGGCTCGGTTCTCTACACGGCATGGCGGTGTCGCGCCCTTGTGGCGACCCGGTGGCCTTTCGCCGCCAGCTTCTTCGCGGTCGGCTCATTGTCGGTCTTCGTGTGTACCGCCTCCATCGTCATCAAACAAGAACCAAGAAAAGGGAAGGGTCGGGCCGTGTTCGTGCGGTCCAAACCCTCCTCGTTACGGTGATATCATTCGGTTCTCAAAGCACACTACAAACGATGGGGTACGAAGGTTAATATTTAATCGTAAAATAACATCTACCTTGATTGTCGCTCGTTGGCGGTGGAATGAGGTGACGTCGTCGTTGGCGACGTTCTTCGAGGGCGGCGTCTTCTCCTTTGACGTGGAAGAAGTTTGTTGGAGATTTTGTGGGTTTTCTTCGTTGAGGGAAACTCATTCCTCCAAGATCTCTTCCTCTCCCAAGTTTCCACCAACCAAATGAAATAATATATCGCCTATTATTTCTTTTGTTGGCATAAATTCAAAAGAATTCAAATTGTGGTATTTTAATTAAATGATTTTACTCACTTAATTAATGGGGTGGGTTGGCTTATTAATTGGGAGAATCCCAATGGACTCCCTCAAATTAAGAAGGCATGATAAATGTGAGGAAACCCCTTGCCACCTCCCTCATTAAAGAGGGAGTTCATGAGTCAGGTGGTCCCCACCAGTCAAACTTGAATTGGGGGGTTTTACCAACTCGGGTGGTCCCACCATTTTTTTAATCCTCTCGCGGGAGGTTATGTGTGGGTGGGACCCACCACCATAACCTCTCATGGGAGGTTATGGTTTGGTGTCCTCCACCACTAACCTCCTCTTGGAGGTTTTAACCACCATAAAATAAAAATAAGGTTAACACTTATTTTTATTCAATTTAACTAATAACCCCAAAAACTATCTTCCAAACTCATCAGAACGTAACTGTAGTGAAGGTCTCACTAAGCAATCACTGACTCTACGAGTTCAACAGTGCCCTTGGATTTCAATTCCGAGCACCGGTTCAAAAGATATAAACTCCCGCTCGTACGTTTACTGAACATACCCGAACAAAACTTTAGAAATTGATTCCGGACACACCGGGCCTCGGAATCAAGTGCTGTCAGAAACTGCGGACTCGTAAAATTCCCATGTATTTGAGAAAAATAATTTCCACAAAAATTCTGGGTCTTTACAGTGAACATAAATATCAGCATGCTAGTCAATATATCATAATCATAAACAAAATATTTTGTTTATCATGAATAATAAAAATCATCAAAATAATACAACATTTCATGTTCCAAATGATATCATCCCTGACCCAATAAGAAACCCCGTCACTGATCACTCAAAATGGTGTCTCCTCTCATACAACATAATCTACATAGTCGTATTAACCTCTATAATTTTTTTGTAATATTCATAGCATTATAGACACCAGTAATCATTTCCCAATATTCTCTTTAAGCTTCTAAAAGGATACACCATCATCAGGATACCCAAAAAATATTCTAAATGTATCAAAAAATATATATCACCTATCTCATCATCCATGATTTATTTTATTATTTTTTAATTATTTAAATCCCCTTCATCGACCCCCTTTTAATTTTTCATACCAATTTCTAAAATTACTATGTTGCCGGATAATCTGAAAAATATTATAATTGGTCCACAATGACTTTTTTAATCCCACTATATCCCAATAATATTTTCATAATATTTTAGATATTTAAAGTACCAGTTTGGGCCCCATTTTTCTTAATTATCCCTTGTGTGGTGTTATCATCAGACTA
This sequence comes from Viscum album, assembly GCA_963277665.1. NCBI lineage: Eukaryota > Viridiplantae > Streptophyta > Magnoliopsida > Santalales > Viscaceae > Viscum > Viscum album. Next base: position 1,981,566,462 of record OY728136.1, read on the forward strand.
CCCAAATTTTATTTGACAAATGGAATAATGTTCATTTCCCTTTCCACATTACCCATAAATTATTCTATAATTTTTTGGATACTCAAACATTGAGGGTAAATCAATTTTATGTTGTTTTTTTCATAGGACCTCTTCACACCATTATCTCTAAATTATTATAAAATCACTCAGTCATAGCAAAGTGACCACATTGGTCTCCCTATATCCAATGATTTAAGTCATAAATTTCTAAACACTCGAGATAACTGTTTGGGTACATGGCTTCCATTCTCATTCTCAATCGTATAAAAACTTTTTCTTGATGAAAAAAACATAAAAAGGGTTAGGGATATATTACTTGAATTTAAATCAAAGCCTTCACTTTGAGTATCATCTGTTGAATTATCCCATACACTGTGAATCTGAAAAACCTATGATAAAACACCTGGAAACACCCCACAAGCATATGAATAGTGAAATAGGAAGAGATAATCCATAAAACTAATGGATTTACCTTTATCTCACAACTATAAACCTCTTTCCATATATATGTCATCAATTAATATTTTTTATCAATAACTATATTAATAATATTATTATCATTAACAAAAATATTAACTATATTAATATTAATACAACAAATTTTAGGAAATCCAGTACTCAGGTCCAACCTACCAAGTATCAAGTGGTAGTGGTAGAGCCATTATCACCTCAAGAGTTTCATTAGGTACCTAGTACACCACTATTGGATACCCAGTGTCTTTAGCTATTTTATAATAGGAAGTCCACCTATAATATCACTCTCTCTACTTGATGTTTATCTTACTCCTTCTCATTTTTTTTCTAAAATATGAAAAAAAACCTCCAAATATAGTAAAAAACTTTTCAATTTTCACCAAAATGTAGGATGTTACATAAACATGTTTTCTCCCTCAATGTTTCTACCTCTTTCAGGCCGATCACTAGACAACTTATTAGCCTAAAAGTGAACTAGCGATGACTAATATGGGTGGTGTGAAACCATTATGTGAATTATGTTTATTATTTTATATTAATTTATATTAATTTGGGGTAACTTAATTTTTTAGAGAGTTTTTATTTTAATTTTTAAAATTATAGAAGTTTTTCCTTTGTGCACGGTTTGTGAACGGTCTATAAACTGTGAAAATGAACCTTATGTGGGGATTTTCTTCTATACACGATTTTTAAAATTATGCAGGATTACCTTTATGTAGAGGAAATTTTTACCTTTACATAGTGATATTTCTCAGTTAATTTCAAACATTCATGTTTTAGTGTACACAAGTAGTGCAAGGTTTAGGGAAAACTATGCGGTTTCAGTGGAGACTATACAGTGTACCCTTTTGTATTATTTGTATAGTGAATTGGTTGTGAAAATATATTGACAACCATTTGAAAACCATTTTACAAATTTGTGTTTTTTTATAGTGAAATTTTTTATAGTTTGAAAACTATGAAAGTTAATGTTGTCAATCTAGTGGCTCCTTCATGGTTAGTACATGGTTTTTAACCATGCGGTCAAACCATGAAAGTTTCCCAGATTCTTAAAATTTTGAAATTCAAATTGTACCCCTCTTCAATTTTAAAGCCTAAATCCCTCATTTATCTATTACCTCATTTGGATAAAGGTGGGGCACACCAAGGGAGATATTATCCTCTATTCCTCTTGATTTCAGGATTACTCTCACTCAATTTAAATAAGCTTTCAATAGTTAATCCCTTCTTTACTCCTTATTATCTTCTTACTTTCTCCCCTTACTCTCCCCCATTAATTTTATCCCTTCCAAGAACCCTAATAACTATTATAGCTATGATTGTTGGGAAATTAGAGGAACCACCCTTTGATGAAGAAAACCTCCATATATTTCAACTAATAAACAAACCTTTAAAGAGAACCTTTTCAGAAAAAAAATATGCTCATCTGGTTCTTCCATCATGCATAGCAGAACAAATTCACAAAGTTTTACCAGACAAAGTTTTTTTCTGATAATTTCCTCTTCTTGAGTTATGTGCACTAGAACTAGGGAGATTATTTCAATCCCAATCACCACAAAAAACTCTTGGATTTTAATTCACACAAAAAATAGTAAATGAAATGGGAAAATAATATTTAAGGTGGTTCATACAAATTCCTGCATCCATGGGGGAACACCACAAAAATTTTCATTATGGGAGATATAAATAATTAAAAACTGTCACTTACTTCCTCTCTTATTTGGTCTTATAAATTTAATGGTAAAAACTCACACTATTCATATAGATAATATTATTATAACATAAAATATGGAATTCCACCTCTTTGTATAGGTCTTTGTTCGATCAATAAATTTTCACTAACCTTCTATATTTGTGGTCCACCATCTATTAAATTTAGAAACTATTGATACCCAATTCTACCCTCCTTGAAACTACCAGTAACTAGTCATATAACAACAATAAACCCCAGTGAAATAATTACTAGATTTATGCCTAAGGGTAATAGAAAGTTTCCTTTATCCATGTAAGGGTAACCTTGATATTGTGAAAAAAATTGTTCGGTAATCTCTTTATGATCATTGAAAATTTTCCATAAAAACTCCAATGTCTAATGAAACTATATTCAATGACCACTGTATGATGTAAGTTTTATTTGGTAAAAAAAATACTTCCTAGACAGTATGAAACACCACATGAAGAAAAAAATCATCTAGTCTATTCAAAAAGATCTACATCTGATCCTCTCCATCCAGAAGACTCTGTCCAGAAAACTATATTTGATGAAGCACCTAAAGAAAGTTCCACAAACCCAATAATATACTACTTTGAAATTAATTTAGGATTTAAAACTTCTTCTTTCATTCACTTGAACACTTTCTCTACCTTTTTCATGTAGTGTCTCCCACTCTTTATGATCATCCAAGTCCCACTGAGGAAAAATATTACCTCAATCCTTCTTGAACTATCACCTTTGTAAACATATCTGTAATATTTTTATTCCCAGTGATCTTATAAATATCCAACACTTTATCCTTCATTATAATATATATGAAATGAAATTTTAATTCATTGTGTTTTTTTCTCACATGAAACACTTGGTTGTGTGAAATATGGATGGAATTCTCACTCACAGAATAACCTTCCTCTGTTTGATCCATTAATGATTTATTTCAGAGAGTGAATAAACCATATCATGTCTTCCCATGATTAAATAATAGACACATACTCTAATTATGTTGTAGATAATTTTATCACCATTTTCAATTAATACATCTAACTTACCATTATTCAACCAAAATTAAAAACAAAAACTATTGTCCTTTTCCATGAATCTATGTCTCCAAAAAATCTACATATAAAAATACTTTCAATATATCATCATCTCTGAAACATATAGATACATCCTCTAACCCTTTCAAGTATCATACAATCCATTTCACATCTTTCTAATGTTTCATTCTAGGATTTCACATGAAATGGTTAAAAACTCTCACTTCAAAAGAAATATTTGGTCGAGTACAAACCATTTCATAAATAAAACTTCCTATAGTCAAATAATAATGAACCTTCTATATGACATGAACTTCCCTATCCATTTATGGTTCCAGAGTTTTGTTAATTTTGAAGATTCTGAAAAGGGGGGTTGAGACTAGTTTACAAACAGTTATTCTAAATCTTTCAATGTATTTCTTGATGTATTTTTTTGGGGATAAAACTAAATAGTAATATTTCTTATCCCTCTCAATTCTCATTCCCATTATCTTCTTAGTTTGACCAAGATCCTTTATCTCAAGTCTTATTGATAGATTCCTCTTAAGTTCCTCAATCTGTTGGAACGCTGGACCAAAAATTAGCATATCATCTACATACAAGATCAGTATGAGATATATTCCATCCTCCCATTTCTTTTTGTAACAATAGTGATCGAACTCACATCTACTGAAACATTATTCAATCATGAAAGTGTCTAACTTTTTATTCCACTTCCTTGGATCTTGCTTCATTCCATAAAGACTTTTTTCATCTTGAAAACCAAATCCTTCTTCTGATAAACTTCATAACCCTTGGGATGAACCATGTAAATTTTTTCCTCCAAATATACATGAATCAAAGATGTATTTACATAAATCTACTCCAAGTGTAGATCACTGCACACAAAAATGTTGATAACTATCTGAATTTTTGTGTGTTTTACCACTAGTGAGAAAATTTCAAAAAAGTCAATACCTTCTTTTTATTGAAAACCTATCACCATCAACTTTTCTTTATATCTCTTAATTTCATCAGCTTCCTCATTCAAATAAAAACACCATTTTTTTCTCAATACCTCTTTATATTTGGCAGTTCGGCCAACTCATAGGTGTTTTCAAGATTTAAGGAATTTATTTCCTCTTACATGGATAACTCCAACTATTTAGAGTCTCTGAGAGTAGTTGCTTCTTCTAGTAATTATAGTTTCCCTATGTCTATTAGAAGTAATAAATTCATATCATCCCCAAAACTATGAATAGGTTTCTTGATATGTGTGGATCTTCTCAACACAACCGCTGGTTCATCCATCTAAACCTCTATATTTGGTAGTATTCCATATGGTAGATATCTATCTGACTGATCTATGTTTGGAAATTTTCTTTCTAAACTTTCACCATATAACAAAAGTTTTTATAATATTTATTTGTCCAGTTCCATGACTAATTGATATCCATCTTATTATTTTTCTCTAAAACTTTCTAGAATAAGATTTTGTCCAATAACTTTCGTCTGATCATTCTAAACATCAGTAGTTTAACTTTACTCAACTTCCTTCTCAACCTGATTCTGATCTTTCCACTGAATTTATTCATTGAAAACAAAATATCAGATCTAGATATTTTTTTATTTTCATCATCCCAAGTGAAATATCTAAAGTTTTCATCTCCATATTTAATAATAAAACAAACTTTGAATTTTTCCTCCAACTTATCTCTATCTTTTGTATCAATATTAACATATATGAAACTTCTAAAGATCTTGATATGGTTGATCTTTGTTATTTATCTTGACCAAATTTCATCAAGAAGTTCCTTACCATATCTGAATTCATAATTTTGTTAAGAATATAAGTTTTTTTATTTAAATTCTCTACCCAAATTCCCTTAGTCATTCATAAGTGAAGACTCATACTCTGATCTTACTCTATTAGTGTCTGATTCATAATCCTAGTCATTTAATTTTGTTGTGGAGTCCCTGGAACAGTATTATCATGTATGATTCCATTATTTTTATAAAAGTTACAAAAGTTTTGTCTAGGTAATTCCACACCATTTTCTATCTAGAGACATTTTAACTTTCATTCACACTCTTTCTTATCCATAACATACCACTAAACAAAAGTCTCAAACATATTAAATTTACTCTTAAGGAATTAGATCCAGACCTTACGAGTAGAATAATCTATGAAGGTCACAAAATAAAGTGAACCTTTATACAAATGGACAAGGGATAGTCCCCAAACATCGGAATGAACAAGTTCTAATTTTCAGTTCCTTGGTTTTCTTCCATCCAAGTTTAAGGAAACTCTATTTTTTCTAGAATACAACTATTACATCTTCCAAGGTCCATTTTATTGAGTTTAAATATTCCATTTTCCACTAGAGCTTTAATATTTTTCTCACTGAGGTGACCAAGCCTACACTACCACTTTTCTGAACCATTTGATGAAATTGGTATGATACTTTAAACTTTATAACTTAATCCAGTAAGATATAAGGTACCATTTTTTTCTCTATGATCAATAACCATGGAACCTATATTGATTTTCCAAACTCTATTCAAAAATTTTGTTCTAAAACCTACATCATCGAGTTGAACCACTACTATGAGGTTCTTTTAAAGACCATGAATGTACCTAACTTCTTTTAGTTTCAAGTCACTTTCATTTTTTATTCAAATGTACACATCACCTTTCCCAAATATAACTAGAGCTTCATCATCTTCTAGATGAACTATTTCCAATATTCATAGTATATAATCAACCATGAACCCTCACTCTTCAAATGAATAAAAACATTCCCCTAAGTTAATAAACCATGACTCTTCTATAATGATCATAATCAGTATCAAGTTGGACCCTTTGTTTGTTGATCTAGTCGAGTTTGTCTATCTATAATTTGATGCCTTTATCTAATTATTGTAATATTTCTTGATAAATCCCTTCTTTCAAAAAAAACCATCATGGAAGATCTAAACTTGTCAACTTACTTTATCTTCTTCATTGGGACTTATCCTCTGATTTTTTTTTCTTTTGATGGTTCGTCTAATGAAATTATTATCCACATCTAGTAACATTGATAGAATTTAAAAGATGATGTATGAACTTACTTCCACCACAACTCTTCATTAAATATCAAGTTTAGAATATCTTTAAACATAAAATCTACCTTCCCAATGGATTTTCTCGCCACTATAACCATGGAATCCCAACTCTCCATAAGGGAATAAATAAGGAGAAAATCCCTAACATCATCTCTCAATGTAATCTTCACAAATTTGATCATCCCTCATATCATATTGAAGTCATTCAAATGATTAGAATTAGTACTTTCATCTGTTATTATAACATCCTGGCCTGAACCACTAGGCCTGAACCAGAGTACCACATTATCTTTTGATAATTTGATATAATTTTTTTTTGATAATCCCATAATTATATTTTTATGATTTTAAATAACTATATTTTGATAATATAAAATAATTATTTTTTGATAATTTTAATAAATTATCCCTTGAACATTTGATGTGATTATAATTTTATAATTATCTTCAGATAATTCTATGAAATTATAATTTTTTAATTTTTATAATTATTTGTTTAAGAATTTCATAGAAATTATCTTTCATAATTTTTATAGATTAACCCTTAATAATATAGTATAATTATCTTTGGATAATTCATTATTTTTATCTTCTAAAAAAATCACATAATTTATCTTTTGATAATTTATAAATTATCTTTTCTAATCTGTGGAATTATCTATATATAATTTATGTGATATAACTTTATTTAAATTCCCCCATTTTTACCACAATTGAGAAGAGAGGGAAAATAAAGAAAATAAATTAATTAAAACATAATAATAAAACAACACCAACCTGGTATAGTTATTAGGCATAGGGAGAAAGGGAAGGGAGGGTTCTCCATCCATGGATAAAGGATCGAACGAGATGGATGGAGCTTCATGGGTCACACATAGATTAATTGTGGAATCTCTTGAACTTGACGGTATCAACCAACAAGGAAGCCCAAAAATCATTTAGTTATTTCTAAATAAACTCATACAAGGCCATAATTTAAGAACACCCAATTTATTATGTGATTCAACCGAAAATTCATTGTGGATAATTTGATTTCACCCATTTAAGGCATTTGCAACTTGAATGGGTCCAAACGATTGAAATCCAAAAGTTTTGGGTGGTGGTCATCATGGAAATGGAAGCTAACATTGAAGAAGAAAAATATGGAATAAAAAATGAATTTACTAAATAAATTAATAATAATATAAGAAAATGGTAAAATAAATTACCCTTATGTGAAATGTTACCAAACACCTAATACGCACAAGGTTTATGTCACGCTTAAGGTAAAACCTATATTTGGGACCTAATGGCAGTCTCGGATTTCTAATATGATACACTATTAGGGAAATACATCAATTTTTTCATAAAAAAATATAATAAAAATATTAAATAAATCACTCTCATGTGTAATTTAACCAAACACCCAACATGCACAAATGTGATGTCACTTCTAGGGTAAATTCCACATTTCAGATTTAATATCAGTCTCATATTTCCCATCTAAGACACCATTTAGGATATATTCCATTATTTTAGAACAACTGCACATGTGTGATAATATATATTTAATATTTTTTGTTATATCAATACATAGGCTCTAAGGGGATCGGATTCTCACACCAAATCATTGTCTAACACTGAAAGTATTCCATAGAATATTTTAAATTGTTAATAAGGCTTTTACTCTTACATAAAATCGCTTCAAAACAAATCATTTATATGGTGTTTTTTATTGAAATTTTACATTTTTCAAATAAAAACACTCATAAATTATTAAAAAAGAGGGATTTATTATCATTTAAAAATGGAGGATATTACAATTCTCCCCCTCTATTGAATTTTTATCCCTAAAAAGTATCTCTAGTGGTCCTGTTCAAAAAAATCAGGTCATTGAGCTTGAACATCAGACTCCCATTCCCACGTATCCTCCTAGATCTGCCCATATTTCCATCGAATCAAAAAAAGTGGTATCATCTTCCCTTAAAATAATTTCTTGCACTAATATATAATCTTCACCAGAAACTCCTCATAAGATGGTTTTAGCTCCAACTCCATATCCTCAAAGTTGATGACTTGCATAGGATCATACATGTACCACCGGAGCTATGACACATGAAACATGTGTGCAAACATCAGTAGTAGAAAGGAAGTTATAGATGATATTATTCTATTGAAACCCATTTTGTGATCAAAAATGGTTCCATAAAGTGTGGTTATAGCTTTCCTTTATTCCTCACATGTTGGTGAACTAACCTAGGAGTCACTCATAAGAAAAACTAATCACCCACTACAAACTCCAAAGGTTTTCTACTTCAATTGGAATATGATATTTGTATGTTATGAGTGGTGATCAACCTATTATGAAACATATACACTCTATCATATGTCTCCTAAACCAAATTGGACCCACAACTGCTACATCACCCAGCCAATAAAGCGGTGATCAACATGGTCTCCCATAAAGAGTCTTGTAAGGTTCTATCTGAATCAAAGCCTAGTAACTGTTATTGTATATGAAATCAACCAATTATAGATGATCATCCCATGATCCATAAAAGTATAGAACATGATATCTAATAATATCCTCCAATATTCATATCAACTTCTCATAATACCATCTATTTGAGGATGGTACGTTGTAGTCAACCTCAACTAAGTCCCTAGAGCCTTCTACAAGCCCTGCTAAAACCGCAACATAAATCTGAAATCTCTATCTAAAAATTTTATCAAGGGAAATCTATGAAGGTGTATGATATCATGAACATAGAGCTATCCTAGCTTATCCATTGAGTGTGTCTCCCTGATAGTAAAAATTGGGAAACTTTTTTCAACCAATCTACAACCACCCAAACTGTGTCATGACTCCTCGGGGTCCTAGGTAAACCCATCACAAATTCCATCAAGATATCCTCCCACTTATACATGGGAACTGAAAGTTTGTAGAGAAACCCATTGGGGTACTGTTACTTTGAATTTACCCTCTATAAGGTAATTCATTGGGACACAAACCCTGTGATGTCACTCTTCATTCTTGACCACCAGAACCATCACCTAAAGTTATGGAATATATTTTTTACGAGAAGTACCACCCATCTCGAGGTGTGTAAAACTATCATAAAAACCTCTATGATGAAATAAGGATCTACCGCTCTCCCATGTATCAAGATCACATTTCTGTTGCCTAAGTTCCACCCAGGTATCGGGTCACCTCCAAATAGATGTTCCTGCATAACATCACACTCTGAGTCTAACTCCTTTATAGCCTTAACCTAGTCTACAAGTGAGGATGTGATCACTAAAGGGGAAAAATCATTGATCTCTTATCCTCATAATTATCAATACTCTATTCATCCAATAAGCTCATCAATTGTCATTGCTCCTCTGAAGGTATCTCACCAAGCTTCTGTTATTCTTGTGTATTATGACTAAGAGAATTTGTAATTATATTACCTTTCCATGGTTCATGATCCATCTCAAATTCAATATTCTATAGATACTCAACCTAGAACCTCTGTCTCATATTCAGGTTTAGCTATGTGAAGATATAGTGAAGGCTCTTGTGGTGTGTGTAAACAAAAAATCTCTCACCGAAGATATAGTCTCACCAAAATTTCAGAGAATGGACCATCCACAATGGAGGGACCTCTAACATCTAACAAGGGTGTAGGTTTCTCTTTATTTCCTTTTTCTAACCCTAATATTTTCCCCCCTTTTCCTTAAGCTTCGTTGAGTCTGAAAGTCCCTGATTTCTCCGATGGGTTCCCTAACCTCCTTATCTCAATTGAAAAGTTTAATGAAACCTCATCACTTCTAAATATTACTTTGATTGCTCAATTTAAGCAGTAATTTCCCTTAGTTGATTCATTTGATAGGTATTTTTTCTGATATTGAGACTTATAATAGAGGTCAAAGATGATTTTTCTTGACAGAAAACATATTATGATACATTTCACATCAAAGGATGATTTAATAAGATCCTGGTCTATCACTCCCTAGAGATTAAATGGATCTCAGTTCTACCTCTTTAGATGGACCTATGAATTATATATGAAACATGAATCTCCTTCAGTTGTGATCTGGGTTAGTTTACCTAATATTCCTTTACCATTTCAAAATCCCTTGGTTATTAGGATTCTTGGGAACCTAGTGGGTATATTCTTGTGTTTGGATAGCTGCAATAAATCTGTTTTCCATCTTGTTAAACCATGAGTTTGTGTGGAAGTGGATGTGTCCATATTATCATTCGATCATGTTTGGATCACAGTAGGTAAAGAGTTTCGGCATAGGCAGCATGTGTTTTATGAATTATGGTGTGATTTTTGTTATTTTTACAAGAGTTTAGGCCATTTGATGGTAGCATGTAGATGAGGTTTTAAGAATCTCACCAAGAATATGGGTGCGTACAATGGTAAAGAACCATAGGCTAGTGTTGTAGTAGGCTTGTCTGGACATAAGTCAGTGGGAGTGGACATTGAGTATAAATCTGCAATGAATGTGAAGTTTGGATCACATGAAGTGAATCCATTGGTGATTGATGTCTTCAGTCACTTAAGGAATGATCTGGGCATACCCCACCCCCCTCTGCCTGCTCCTTTTGGGAAAGAGGGTTCTACTGTGGAGGAGGAGTGTCCTGGAAATGGTCTCAATTTTATGGATCCATGAATGGTGGATGATGGAGGATCTAAGACTCACATGGATTTATCATATGTTGAGGCAGTGTGGTCAGAATCTTTTATAAGTGGAAATGGTTTGGATAAGGCCTATAAGGAACCAAGAAGGGTGACTCTCTTGGTTGTAAAGTGTTTCAATGTGAGGAGGTAGCTGTTATTGTTCTGGGAAACATGTTTGAAGGGTTGTTGAATGACAATATGGTCTAGGAGGATAAAATTGATCCAGTTAAGCCTTTAATAGTTAAGAAGGGGTCCCCTGAGACCGAGTCCATTTATGAGGATTCTAATCATTTATCAGTCAATATAGAAGATGACATACAGGGTAATTGGATTTCAAGCCTGAGATGAAGTAAGATCCGTAGGGGTATTCAGAAAGATAGAAAGGATTATTCATATTTTACACCACCAAGAGAGACAAGATCAAAAAAGAAATTGAAATCCAAGAAGAATGGAAGTGATATCCACCTCCCCCCAAGGTTTTTGGTCAGTATCAAGATTTTGTTGTAGTGATCGATCCTTCTATAGAGTTTCTTATGCACTCAGAAGAAGAAATGGTTGAATCTATTCTTAATATTAATGCTACTAAAGAAGAAGATAACATGATAATGGGAAGTCCATTAAGGGTGGTTACCAATGAGGATCATATTAAATAGATTGATAAGAAATATCTAATACTGGTCAGGGGATTCAATGATGGAAAGATCAGTCAAGAGGAGTATATGAAGTCTTGGGACAAGTTGGCATATCAGTTCAAAGACCTTTTGAAGGATGATCCAGATTCTTAGGTTAGCACTATCAGTTGTAAATTATGTTGGGAGATCAAATCTAGTAGACTTAAATTGTCCTATAATGGTTTTGTTATTTCCTTTAGTGCTTGAACCTATGGTTTCTCACTTTTTCCTTAAAATTGTTTTCTATAATAAAAAGTTAATTTTCAGTCAAAAAAATCATGGACCATAACTTCTAGCTACAAGTCGTGAGTAGTGTATTTCTAATCATGGGTTCATATTTCACATTACCCATAATCTATTACCTGCACCTATGAAATCGTTTCTTCTCCCAAACCAACACCTGATGCATCATAGCATACGGCATATCTAATCCCTAGATTAGGTACTATTATCACTAGATTTATAGTCAACCTCCTCTTAGTTCAAGATATGAATCTTCACACTAGTACATCCACTATAACTTTACTCCTTTATTTGTTAGAATAATCATGGTTGCTGATAGTCAGGATAAGTCCTAAATGAACCGTCGATAATATCCTATTAAACCTAGAAGGATTCTGATCTTGAATATATTCCAGGACATGTCCAGGATAAGGCTGCCTCTACTTTATATGGATTCATGAACATACTTATCTCATAAATCACATGTCCTATGAACTTCACCTCTCAAATATATATGTCACACTTCTAAAACATAGTGTAAAGTCAATGTGCTCAAAGTGTACTCATAACTATCTCTAGTTTCCTAGCATGTTGCCTCTAATGTCAGTGAGTATATGAGGATTTCATTGATGAACACTATGATGAAAAATCTCACATATGGGTGGAATATCTATTTCATGAGAACCATGAACACTACTAGTACATTCTTCAGTCTGAGTGACATTAATAAGTACTCATACAGTACCTTCCAAGTCTGAAACATTTTATTTGGAATATCCTCCTCTTTAACTCGCATCTGGTGATAGTATGATCAAAAATCAATCTTGGAGAACCACCAGGATCCCCTTAACTAGTTGAAAATATCATTGATCTTTGGGAAGGGATATTTATTTCACTTTCACGAGGTTTAGATTCTGGTAATTGATGCATATTCAAAGATTATCATCTATCGTATTGTAAAACAATATAGGTGCATCCCATGGTGAAGTACTCATTCTGATAAATCCCTTCCACTCTAAGTCATCAAGGTACACTTTAAGATCCTTCATCTTGGTTGGATCCATATGATATAGGGGTATCAAAATGGGTTACGCACCTAGCATAAGCTCAATATCAACTAAACTTGTTGATTATCCAAAGTCTATATAAGGTTAGATACTCCTATAAATATTTCAACCCATTCTTTAGCATCTTGAGGGCCTCTAGTGCCCTGGAAGGATGAATAATTATAGATTTGAAGTCAAGGAATATTTGATGATGGTTTTGAACTCCTATTCCTAGGATAGATAATAAGAGAAATACTTCTGGTTGAAGTGGATCTTCTACCTAAACCACATAGCAGGTGTGAGAGCATGATCAATTGTATTATCTTATATGTCAAATGGTAATATAGAAATATCCTCCCTTATGGGAGTATTATGGATTGATAACAAAGTAGTACCATAAGAATATGTTTAGGAGACATATTTTATAATGAAAAGGAAACAATTCATAAAAATAGAGTTATTAAGATAAACCCTAATTAGTATATGGGATCACATAAGTTTTCTCCTAGGATTCTACCCTTAACCCAAGGTATTCCCCTCCTATAACTAACCATGGTCTTTTTCACTGCACATTATCCATAATAATTATACATATACTAACACATAACATGCTCAGTTAAAATAATTAATTCCAATAAAGATATATCACAACATCATGGTAATATAGATTTATCACATAACGAGAAACTATCCTAAACAGATAGCACAAAGTAAGGCATTTAATTAAATAAATACTATACAGCACATCAATAGGTATATATATGGCATTTGAACCTACATTCCTAGTCATGAAGCATGAACGTACTCAAAATCTCACAAATCACATATCAATTTCATGGGAATCACCCAATGTCAATTTAATAAACAGTAATATCAAAACATAATTTCTCCCACTTTATGAAAACCCAGAGGTCCACTATACTGTACTGATCAGGAACTACCATAGTTCCCCTACCTGAGTCCCAACAATCCTATCTCCTATCTACCCTATCTCAAACCAAGACAAGATAAGAAACAAGTTAGTGAATCTTAGTCCTTTGATACCATTTTGTAACATCTTAACCCAAACCAACGGGTTTGAGCTGAAAGGTCACATAACCACATGCATGCCTCCTCGAATGCAAGAGGCTACTGACTAGAAGATATGGTCTAAGTTAGATAGTTGGGAGGATATACCCTCTATTTCTCATCATAGAACAATAATAAATAAACAATAATAACAATAAATAATTACATTAATCATGTGGAATAATAAAGATAACATACATGTCAAATAATAAATGGGCTCCCAAGGTGTTAAGCCAACCAGAGTAAGAAGTTTAGGTAAATAAATAAATAACTATGGTTCCAGCCAGTTTCTATCCTAGTCCACCACAAGCTCCATTCCCCTTAGTTCAGTAGTCCTCCATATATCCCTTTCCCTTCCCCAGATCCCTCGTGAAATCTACAAGCGCACTGAAATTCCCAAGTATGGTTTAAGTAAAAGACTCGATAGGAAACCACTAATGTGTCCTTAACCTAGAATGTTCATGTATAATAGTGTATTCCATGATAATAATCAATGTATAACAAGCAAAAATATACAATCCAAAAATGAATGGTCATGCACTAACAAATCTTCCACAAACCCTTGATCACACCTGCTTTGGCTCCAGGTCATAAGATGTACTATATAATGATAATATTCTAGAACCAACCACAAGGTTATTGGTGAGTCACTCGAAATCCACAAGGCATTTAGTGAGTAACCTACCTATAATACACAAGGTATCAGGTAATACTTAGAAATCAACAAGGCATTGAGTATCTATAACCTACCCAGAATCCTCAATGCATTAGGTAATACTCGAAAATTCACAAGGCATCGAGTATTATCTATATACTTAAAAATCCAAAAGGCATAAAGTAGAGTCCAGTTTACAAGGCTATCATGCTCCATCATCATCATTATTGTACACCATGTGTCCTCCCCTCAAGGAGTATTCATACCACAATGACCACCTGTCAATCATACAACGTACCAATCCTCAAAAGGAAAAAACATAAAAAGGCATAGCATGATAATAACCATAGCACACATCATGAGAAATATAGAGTCATCATATATCCAACATGTGAATAAACATCATCATGGAATCTGGCTATCTCATCATATCTCATAGAAGAAATTCATGGTATCATGGGATACACACACACCCACATGTGATCACAAGTCAAGCATGAATATCAAATATGCCAACGCAATAGTCATACCATAGAAACATGTGTAATAAGATCCTAGGAAGGTAAGTAACTTCCTACCTCAAATTCTTTGACATCAATGATAAAGATAAACCACTCTATGTGCTTTGAAAGCTGGAGAGTAAACCTTAACAGTCAATAACACCTCCTTACGGGCCTTATTATCGTAGTTACCGACACGCCAATGCTTACAGTTAGAAAATTTTTCCTAGAACCAAAAACAGCTATTTAATTTCAAAATGAAATAAAATATTACATGTAATTATAATTTCTCTCTCCTAAATGATTTTTGAATTATCATTTTAGGCCAACACTTGTGCTAGTGGTTTTATCCTCAAAAATAATTATAAAACCACATGTTGTAATATTAATCTCTCTCTAGATTAGTTTGATATCATTCATGGTTATTCCTTATAATTATTGTTTAATAAAACCATATAATTATCCTTAATAATTTTCATAATTATCCTCTTATAATTTGATATCTTTTCCATTTGATAATTTCCTTATAATTATCCTTGGATAATTTGTATAATTATATTCAAATAATTTTCCCCAAAAATTATCTTTTGATAATTTTTCATAAATTATCCTTTGATAATTTGAAAAATTATCCTTTGATAATAAAGTATCTTTTCATAATTATCTTATGATAATTTATTCATAAATTATCTTTTGATAATTTGATATAATTATAATTTGATAATCTCTATAATTATCCATTGATAATCTCACATAATTATCTTTTGATAATTTTGAATAATTATCTTTTGATAATCCCAAATAATTATTGTTTGATAATTTTAATAAATTATCCATTGAAAATTTTATGTGATTATTATTTTATAATTATCTTTGGATAATTCTATTAAATTTTCATTTTAAAATTATTATAATTATTTTTTGATAATTTCACAAAAAAAAATATCTTTTAATAATTTGTAAAGATTAACCCTTTATAATTTGGTCTAATTAAATTTCAATGATTCAATATTTTTATCTTATGAAAAAAAAATGTGTAATTTATCTTTTGATAATTTATAAATAATCCTTAATAATTTGTGGAATTATCTGTTGATAATTTATGTGTTATAACTTTATTTAAATTCCATCATTTTTTTTCAAAATTGAGAAGAGGGGGAAAATGAAGAAAATTAATTAATTAAAAAATAATAATAAAACAAACCCGACCTACTATAGGTGTTTCACATAGGAAGAAAGGGAAGGGAGGGTTCATTAACCATGGAGAAAGGATTGAACCATATGGATGGAGATTCACGGATCACACACAGAGGAGTTTTGGGTCTCTTGAACTCGATGGTATCAACCAACAAGGGAGACAAAAAATAAATTGACTATTTCTAAAATCCCCAAACACATACGCAACCTCAATTTAAGAACACCTGGTTTATTACAATATTCAACAAAAAATTCATTACGGGGACTTTAATTTCACCCATTTAAGGCATTTCCAACTTGAATGGGTTAAAATGATTCAAATCAAAAGTCTTTGGGTGGTGACCAGTGTGAAAATATAGGCTACGAATTGAAGTATAAAATGGAATAAAAAAATTAATATATAACTTAATAATAATATAAAAAGGGTAAAATACATTATCCTCACATGCGATGTTACCAAACACCTGACACACACATGGGTTATGTCGCACCTAGGGTAAAACCCATATTCCAGGCCTAATGGAAGTATTGGATTTCTCATATGATACACTATTCAAGAGAAACTTCAATTTTTTCATAAAAAAAATTATAATAAAAAAATTAAATTAATTACTCTCATAATAAATTTAACCAAACACCTAGCGTGCAAAAATTTTATGTCGCGACTAGGGTAAATTCCACATTTTGGATTAAATACCAGTCTTAGATTTTCTATTTGATACACCATTAAGGGTATATTCCATTATTTTGTAAAAAAATATGCAAGTGTGACAATATATATTTAATATTTTTATCATATCAATACCGATCTGGGGATCAAAACTCATGTCAACTCGGCGTTTAACTCCAAAAATATTCCATATAATATTCTAAAATTTCAATTATTTTACCCTTACATTAATTCACTTCAAAAGATATCATTTATAAGGTAAATTTTATTGAAAAATTTCATTTTTAACATAAAAATGCTCATAAATTATTAATAAAGAGGGATTTAATGTCATTTAAAATTAGAGGATATTTTAATTAAAATGGTATTAGAGGACCATGATTCACTAACTTGTATTTTTTATTTTCCTTGGTTTTGGATAGGGTAGATAGGATTTAGGATAGTTGATACTCAGGTAGGGGAACTATGACAGTGTCTATCCAGCACTATATAGTGGACCTTTGAGTTTCCATAAAGTGGGGGAAATTGTGTTTTGTTGTTATCATTGATTAAATTCACTTTAGGTGATGCACATAACAATAATATGTTATTTATGAGATTTTTGAGTGTGTTCATGCATTATGACTAGGAATGTAGGTTTACATGTCAAATATAAACTTTTTGTTGTGATGCGTAGTATTTATTTAATTAAATGTCTTGATTTTTTCTATCTATTCAGGATAGTTTCTCTTTGTGTGATATATCTGTGTTTCCATGTTGTTGTGAAATATATTATTTGGAATTAATTAATTGAACTAATCATACTATTTTTTTAGTATTTATATATTACTATGACTAACATACAGGGATGGAGACCAGAGTCAGTGCTAGGAGGGTATACCTTGGGTTGCGGGTAGACTCCTAGGAATAACCTTCTGTGATCCCGTAGATTGGTTAGGACTTGTTATGTTCATAATGCTCCTTATGTTACAGAAGATATTGCCTCATAGAAGTTTGGAAGAACAACCAACTGATCAGACTACCCCTAATCACGTACCCACACCTTCCCAAGTGGTACAAGCAGTGGTTCACTCCAACTGGGAGTCCTTCCACCAAGGTCCATAGTTGACTATGCTAGAGACTTCCAGCATCTTCATCCTCTATCCTTTTATGGCATCGATGGACTAAAAGATGTGAAGGACTAGATATGTATCATCGATGATGTTTTCAATCTCATTATGAAACTCATGGTCTGGAAGGTAAAAAAAGTAGTTTTCATGCTATAAGGACCCACCAAATAGTGGTGGGTGTGGTGAACCTTTCAGGAAGATATGAAGTTCTAACTTGGAAAATCTTCAAAAACCTTTTCTTTGAAGATTTCCTTTCGGATACACTAAATTCATACTATTCCCATTAACATATAGAACTTTTGTAGATATCAATGATAGTGATTTACCACATAACACGACTCACAAATCTACTTTGAAATTCCCTAATAGACAAGAAAGAACTGGAGGGGTAGAGTTGTAGGAATTCTCCCAGTTTCCAATGGACCTTCCTGTGATACTTCTAAAAGAAGGGAGAGGAAGTATGAGGTTTCATGCTAGAGTGGTGGTGAAAAACTAGGGCAGAGAAAGGGATCTTCATCACCTCTTATAAAAGAAATAGGTCTGTAATTATTCAACTATAAGAAGGTTGGGAATTATCAGAAGTTTTACCCATCACCTCAGAGCTAGTGCCAAAAATGTGGCAAGACAAGACATCTTCAGTATTTTTTATCCAAAAAAATGAGGAAAGGATTTTGCATAGGATCAATATAGACACCATGAGGGGACCAAGGATCCAGTTAGGATCCACAACAGTAGGCCCAGATGGTGGGGAATCAGGCAAGTCATGAATAGGGTCATGGATCTAAGGCAGGCCATGTCTATGCAGTTGATCAATCTTCAACAGATGGTGATGAGAAACTTGTTACAGTATGAGATACAATATTTAATACATATTTTTTATCTTTTACCTTATTTAATACTGGTAATTTCCTTATATCTTAGATCTATGTCTAAACTTGACTTATTGGTAGAGTTATGTTTTCCTTAACTTACCTTTCTCTAATATGTCACTGAATGACGATGTGAAACCCTAGTATATGAGAGAGTGGTAGTTAGTGCTTCCATCAGTGAGAGACAGATGAGGGACTTCCATTTCACAAGGTGGGAGGATTTCATGGTGGAATTTTTAATAGTTTTACCTAGGCCAAGGTGTCGTGATGTAGTTAGGATGATTTCTGATTGGCTGAAAAAAAATTCCCACTTTTTACCGATCAGAGTCTTATCTAATAGTAAAAATAGAAAATATATATGTCTCTAAGATAGGATGGTCCGAATTAGTTCCCTTAAGGATTTTTTTGGATAGATATGCATGTTTAACATTGTGGTTTTGGTAAGGCTTGCAAAAGGCCTTAGGGACTCAGTTGAGATTGAGCATAGTGCGACATCCTCTAATAGATGGACGGTCTGAGTGGAATATATGAATATAGGAGGATATGCATCAATATTGCATTTTGGACTTTAGTGGAGTGTGTTATGATCACCTAGCCTTAACACCTTAAGATTATATTTATGGAGGTTGTGTCATTCACTGCCTTGATGGCATGAGGTGGGTGAAAAAATGGTTGTGGGGCCCAATTTAGTTTGAGATAACTCTGAGAGAGTGTGCTTTATATAGAAGAGGTTGATCATTTATAATAGGAGAAAAATATCATATGTCAATTGTAGGAAGAGACCTTTTGATTTCACTATGGGTGATTGGGTGTTTTTCTTGTGAGTGACTCCTTGGTTGGGGTACCGATGTATGAGGGACCAAGGAAAGTTATCTACAAAATTTTTTTGGACTCTTTGAGATCACTAAGCGGGTTGATGGTGTGAAATACTATTTGGATCTTCCTTTTGGATACCGAGGTATGTAGGATGTGTTTTATGTGTCACATATTCGGAGGTACGTTTCAGATCCTACGCATGTCATCGACTATGAGGATGTCAAGCTAGATCCTGATGGATCATATGAGGAGAATTCGGTGTGAATTATGGACCAAAATGAGAATTTCCTATAAGGAAATAGGGTACCACTTGTTCTTATTCGGTGGCATCATGGATGAATCCAAGAGCAAAAGTGGGAGTGTGAGTCTGATGTTTGATCATAGTGGCTTGAGTTGTTTGAGCAAGACCACAAGATTTACTTCTCAAGTATGAGAAGTTGATATAGGGAGATATTTGTAATACCATCAATTTTTAAATGTTAATGAAACTCCCTTTTGTTTGTAATTTATGATTATTTTTATGTGAAAATGTAATTTTTCTATAAAAGTCACTTTATAAATGATATATTTGTTTGAAAGGATTTATGTGAGGATGGAATCCTTATTAACACTTTGTAATATTCTATGAAATATTTTTGGAGTTAGGTATTGATTTAGTGTGGGATTTTAAGGCTCATAGAGCCTCAGTATTAATATAATAAAAATATTAAATATATTATATCACACATGAGCAGTTTTTCCAAAATAATAGAATATATCTTGAATAGTATCTCGAATGGAAAATCTGAAACTTTCATCACTACTATAAAAATGGGCTTTATCAGCACTCAAAATGGGATTTAACAGCGCTAAAAAATAATTGTAAAGCTCAGCACTGATAAAGGATCCCTTTATCAGTGCTTTTTTTAGGCTTGATAAATACCCTGTCTTCTGTAACATGAAATTCTACAGCAGCACACCCAAACAAGACCTGCAAAAAAATCAGCATATCAAACAAGCAGGTCACACAGATAAAATATACAGTGGTAGTCAATTTTGGATCAAGCAATGGGAAAAAAATCCATACCTAATGTGATGTACTAATTATTCATTATGATTATCAAAAGGTACCATTAAATACTATCTCCTCCAAATGATATCTTACATTACCTCGGATAAAATATATAGAGAGAGTTCAATGTTAGAACCTTAAGAAAAATTTGATTAAGGCATGCATGTGAGTTATTCTTCATGTTTTTTGTGGTTAAGATTCATGTCAAGCTTGGATATGGAATTTTTTTATAGATTTTGAGTTACTTTTAGGATATGTTGCCTTAGGACTTAGAGAGTTTCCCCTATAGATTCCTCATGGTAGATGGATTTGGGTGATTCTTGGTACACTTAAGGAAATGTGTTCTTGTGGTTGATGCCTTTATCTTATGGTGTGTTGTCTTATTTTCATGCCATTTATAGAATTTATAAATGGTGGGGAGATATATGCTTATTATTTGTCCATCCTAGACTCTTGATTAGTAATCATGTAGTGCTTTTATTGGGGGACACAATTTAGAAGAAACCATTTGGGTACACTTTCATGGGAAAGTTTCTTATTCATTTTTAACTTTTACTATTTTACATACATAGGAAAAGGATGGGTTTTATGACTCCAAGTAAAAACCATGAAACTTACCTTTTTGAGGGATTTGTTAGGAACATGGGTTGTTCGTAGTTAGGAGAAACCATGTGGTATGGATATATAGTTTAACTAAGTCATTTTGAACAATTGGAACATAGTTAGTTAATTGTTTGTCCAAACTATGCATAAGAGGGTTTCTTATCCAATGGCTCCCAAAAAGTTGGTGAACAGTTTGGAAAACTACCCAACCAGACCATGAAATTTGTCGATGATATGGCATAATTTAATGGATTTCAACCTATTTCCTCTCATTCCATTCCCGAAACTTAGTCTAATATCCCTTATTCTTGAAAATTTATCCAATTTAAATCCTCTATTCTTTTTTCTTTCCCTTTCGTTCTTCTCCCTCTCCCTTTCCTCTTTGTTTTCATCCCTCGCCATGAACTCTAGGGCTAAAGGTTTATATTTAGGGTGTGTGATGAATTATTATTGGGGGTTTATTGTCTACAGACTACTTAGGACTCTATAAGGAATGTATAAGTGTCTTATTTCATAGTTAATAACTTTTGGATTGTTTTCTGTACGTCAGTTGTTGTTTTCACTTAAAAATTATGTCCATTTTAAACAAAAGAGAGACACTTTGAGTGATACCAGTCACACCATGCCTCAGATTGAGACAGGGTTGACTCATACACATCAAAAATGACTCATGGATAGTTATACTAAAGTATAAACAAAATATGAATGGGTTTGGTCATTTTTCCATATGTCAGTTGTTATTTTCACTTAAAATTATGTCCATTTTAATCAAAAGAGAGACACTTTGAGTGATACAGGCCACACCGCGCCTCTTATTGAGGTGGGGTTGACTCATACATGTCACACATGATCCATGGATCATTTTCTTAAAGTATCAACACAATTTGAATGTGTTTGGTCAGTTTTCTATATGTCAGTTGTTGTTTTCACTTAAAATTTTGTCCATTTTAAACAAAAGATAGACATTTTGAGTGATACCAGTCATACCATGCCTCTAATTGAGGTAGGATTGACTCGTACATTTCACACATGACCCATGTATCATTGGACTAAATTATCAACACAATAAAAATGCGTTTGGTCAGTTTTCCGTACGTCAGTTGTTGTTTTCACTTAAAAATTATGTCCATTTTAAACAAAAGAGAGACACTTTGAGTGATACCGATCATACCATTCCTCATATTGATGTGGGTTTGACTCATACATGTCAAAAATGAATCATGGATCGTTTTACTAAAGTATCAACACAATCTGAATGCATTTGGTCAGTTTTTTGTATGTCAGTTGTTGTTTTCACTTAAAATTTTGTCCATTTTAAACAAAAGAGAGACACTTTGAGTGATAATGGACACACCATACCTCATATTGAGGCTTAGTTAACTCTTACACATCACAAATGACCCATGTATCATTTTAATAAAGTATCAACACAATAAGAATGAGTTTCGTTAGTTTTCCGTATATCAGTTGTTGTTTTCACTTAAAATTTTGTCCATTTTAAATAAAAGAGAGACACTTTGAGTGATACCAGTCACACCATGCCTCAGATTGAGTAGGGGTTTACTTTTACACATCACACATGACCCATTTATCTTTTTCTTAAAGTATCAATACAATATGAATGTATTTGGTCGGTTTTCCATACATCAGTTGTTGTTTTTACTTAAAAATTATGCCAATTTTAAACAAAAGAGAGACACTTTGAGTGATACTGGTCACAACCTTCCTTGTATTGAGGAAAGGTTAACTTTTACACATCACAAATGACCCATGTATTGTTCTCCTAAATTATCAACACAATCAGAATGTATTTAGTCAGTTTTCCGTATGTCAGTTGTTGTTTTCACTTAAAATTCTGTCCATTTTAAACAAAAGAGAGACACTTTGAGTGATATCGGCCACACCATGCCTTGGATTGAGTCGATATTGAATCGTACACATCACACATGACCCATGGATAATTTTCCTAAATTATCAACACAATATGAATGCGTTTGGTTGGTTTTCCATATGTCAGTTGCTGTTTTCATTTAAAATTTTGTCCATTTTAAACAAAAGAGAGACACTTTGAGTGATACCGGTCACACCATGCCTTGGATTGAAGAAGGGTTGACTTATACACGTCACACATGAACCATGGAAATTTTTTCTAAAGTGTCAACACAATCTGAATGTGTTTGGTCAATTTTCCGTATGTCAGTTGTTGTTTTCACTTAAAATTCTGTCCATTTTAAACAAAAGAGAGAAGTTTGAGTGATACCGACAACACCATGCCTCGGATTGAGGCGAGGTTTACTAATACACATCAAAAATGACCATTGGATCATTCTCCTAAAGTATCAACACAATCCTAATGTGTTTGGTAGGTTTTTCGTACGTTAGTTGTTGTTTTCACATAAAATTATGTGCATTTTAAACAAAAGAGAGACACTTTGAGTGATACCGGCCACATTGTGCCTTAGATTGAGGAGGAGTATACTCATACACGTCACATATGACCCATTGATCATTTTTATAAAGTATCAACACAATACAAATGTGTTTGGTTGGTTTTTCGTACATGAGTTGTTGTTTTCACTTAAAATTCTGTCTATTTTAAACAAAAGAGAGACACTTTGAGTGATACCGGTCACACCGTTCCTCGGATTGAGGCGGGGTTGACTCATACACATCAAAAATGACCCATGGATAGTTATCCTAAATTATCAACACAATCTGAATGCATTTTGTTGGTTTTTTGTATGTTAGTTGTTGTTTTCACTTAAAATTTTGTCCATTTTAAATAAAAGAGAGACACTTTGAGTGATATCGGCAACACTGTGCCTCGGATTGAGGCGGGTTTGACTCGTAAACCTCACAAATAAATTCATATTTTCATATAACTCCTTAAAAATATGGTCCTGAAACCATCCTATAAACTGGTGATTATGTGTATTTGATATCCATTTTTCAGCCCTTGATGGATTCAACTGCCTAATAATTTCTTTGTGGGTTTCAATATATGAATAAACCTCTCAACTTTTATGCAAAACATAAATGTGTTCCTGATCCCGATCTGTAAGATTGATTGTCACAACATCTCTTCCATAAATTCTCTCACCCTCAATGCGTCCAGTGTGACGAGATTTCAGGAGACCAATGCTTTCCACATCAGATAAGTATTCGGTACCGAATTCAATGGCTTCCTCAACAATATATTGCACTACAATATAACCCTATGTCCGACTTTGATTTTTGACATACCCTTTCAAAATCTTCATATACCATTAAACAGGATACATTCATCTATAGTGTACAGGACCACAAAGTTGAATCTCTCTCACCAAGTGAAAAATCAAATGAACCGTCATATCAAAGAATGTTGGCAGAAAGAAATTTTCTAATTCACATAATATGATGACAATTTCTCTTTCCATAGTTGGAAATTTTTCCAGGTTTAAAACTTTTCTTCATATAGCTTTGGAAAAGAAACAAAATTTGGTTAACATATGATGAACATTCTTGGGAAAAATGCAATGTAAAGCTATAAGAATTTAATCTTTCATGAAAACATGGTAGTCATGTGATTTCAAACCTTTTAACTTAAAATAATCTATTGACACAATGTTCTTTATATTTTATAAATACCCCTATGAAACCTTTACATCATTGAAGAAGTTGCAAAACTGATATCTCTCCTCCCTGGAAAGAGTGTAAGCAGCTGGAGGAAGAAACATTCGATTTTCACCCTTCATGGGATCCAACTCTTCTTGTATTCCCATGTCAACCATGTCCAACCTTGACTTAATTTCATCCTTTGTTTTTTCAAGGGAATTTAGCAACATTCTGATAACACTGTCATGTACATTTTTTTCTATATGCATCACATCAAGAAAATGTCTTACGTACAGAAAATTCCAGTATGTTAATTCAAAAAAAATTGATCTCTTTTTCCAACTTATTTTCGTAAGGTTTTTCAAAAATTGTTTACCAAAAACAGTGTTCACATCTTTTACTTTATCAAATAGCTGATCACCTGTTAGTGGAGATAGTGTTGTGTGTTGTTATGAACTTCCATTGAATGATGTCATCCAAGATTGGTACTTATGTTGATGAGGTAGAAATCTATGATGTCCTGCAAACATAGATTTCGATGAATGTTTCAACCTAATTGATTTTGTATCTTCTTTGCACATGGGACACCCTTGAGTTACTTTAATGCTATAGCCTAAAAAATTTCCATAAGAAGGTAAATCATTTATCGTCCCATACAACATTGCTCTCAATGTGAAGTATTCACTTTTATAAGCATCATACAACATAACACATGAATCCCACAATAACTTCAAATACTTGATCAAAGGAGCCAAATAAACATCAATATTGTTGCCTAGTTGTTTTGGTCCTGATATAAGCATAGTAAACATGATGAATTTCCATTTCATGCATAACTAGGGTGGCAAGTTATAATTTACCAACATAACAGGTCATGTATTGTGAGTGCTAGTTTGAAAACCAAAAGGATTCACTCCATATATAGATAACGTGAGACAAAGGTTTCTTGGATCATTTCCAAATTTAGGATACTCATTATCAATTCTCTTTCATTGAGGATATTTGGTCGAGTGATGTAATTTATCATCTTTATTTATTTTATCTTCATGCCACGACAATTGTCTTTCAGTTTATTTACTTTCATGTAGATGCCTAAACCTTGGAATGATTGGAAAGTATTATACAACTTTCGTAGGACTGGATTCATCTTTCTTGTATCGAGAAGCACCACACTTTGGGCATTCTGTAAGTGATTTTTTCTCCTTGCGAAACAATATAAAGTCTTTCGGGAAATCATGTATTCTTTCAAAAATCATACCCATCGAGCGTATCATTCGTTTAGATTCATATGTCCAGCTTGGGAGCTCATTATCTTTCAGGCGCATGTCATTCAAGAGATCAAGTAGTTCCGTAAAACTGACATCACTCCATCTATTTCCTGCTTTCAATTTATACAACTTCAGTACAACTGATAATGTTATATATTTAGTGAAACCAACATACAATGGTATCTTTGCACAACTCTTTAACTTCTCAAACAATTTTGGGAAATCACGGAGTTCATCTTCAACTGTCCTTGTCATTTCCTCAATATGATCTTCATCATCATTAACATCTGTAATCACATCCTCCATATGGTCTTCTTCATTATCCATATTTGTAATCATATCTGACGATCCATAAAATGTATTTTTATCTCATCCAGTAGCTACATTCGCTTTTTCTCCGTGTTTATTCCAACATTTATAAATCTGATCTATTCCGTGACATATAAAATGTTCTTCCAACTCCTCTAGAGTAATTAGTCTAGAATAACAACAATGTAAACACAGACAAAGGATTTGAGAAGGATCCTTTGCAAACTTGATGAACTTTTTCACTCCGTTCTCATACTCTATTGTCAAATGATTAGCATCCATCCAATCTTTATTCATCTCCATCTAATTTGAATCTAAAATATTATTATTTATGATTCAAATACACAAAACAAGACTTCCAAATATAGTAGAAGAGAACCACTTTCTTATAAAAATAGAGATTAATAGAGCCTAACCATTTCCAATAAAGATTTGGAAATCAACAGAACCAGGATAGACCCCCCATCAAAATCAACACACTTTCCAACCCCCTTACCAATAGTGTAACACCCCAAGCTTACATGGTACATTTCCCTTTGAATAATGTAATAGCTTGCATTGTATGCAACTTCAATATTCTAACACACTGCGACCAATCAAACTAGCTGTTATGAATAGTAATACCCACTTTTTAAAATTTTATCAATTTTATCTTTTAAAATGGACTTCATTTTAGGATTCATAATATCGAAATTATCTTAGGGTGAATTTTTGGTATTTTTCTGAAAACATTCAATTTTTGATGAATAGTGAAAATACTAAATTTTAATTAAAAACAACTTTTTTAATCGAAATAATTTATAGTGTTAAATTATACATTTGAATGGTTTTTAATTATCATTATATTATATTTTTATCATTTAATATAATTTAAGTCATTTGATGTAATCTCACGATTAAACTGGACATAAACAAGTGTCAATCTTTTGATAGTTATTATTTCATAAAAATACGCTTTTTGTTTTGACAACGGGAAATAATTTTAAATTAATTTCTTCCACTTCTGTGTTTTGAATTTGGAAAAATGGATTCCATATTTGGAATCAAGAGGTCCAAATTTTATAAATAGGTAACTTTTATTTTTAGACATTATGAATATTTACTTCAGTAAATATTTTATTTATTGTGGTTAAAGGGGTAAATCCAGTAAATAAGGTTAAAAAATAATATTATAATAATATTAAATTACCCTAACACGTGTCTTAACCCTATTGGATGATACATGTCCAACCATGGGCATCCTTGGGTCAATTTTGGGACTTCATGGAGCCACTTGGGAGTGATAATGACATTTTATATTAAATAATCTAAAGTAAAGACAAAAATAACAAAAGCAAATATCTTTTAATAAAAAAAATTATATGAGGTTATATAATTGATATATTAGAATACAAATAGTCATTATAAATCTAAAAAGATTTAATACCTAGAGATATTTTATTTATAATTTTTAGACATAAAATAAATATATTTATATATGACCCAATAATGATGCATTATTTTCCTTATTAATGAAAAAATCAAATAAATGATATTATAAATAAAAAAATAAATATAATTTGAAAGTTTTGATGTCATACAAAAATTTTATAGGTGAATATGACACGTTAGTGTTGATTAAATGTATTTAGTTTGAAGTAATAAAGTTGTTAGGACTTTAACAAAAATCAATTATTAAATAATGTCAAAATTGACATAAATGAGTTTTTAAAAAAAATACAATATTATTGGTTTATATAATAATCCTAAAAATCTAAGGTTTAGCCAAAAGACTTATATAATGATAGGTGTATCATTAATGAACCACTTGGGGTTCTCTTGGAAGTTTATAGTAAGTTTATTAATCAGATAATATAAAAATAAAAAGAGGCATGGTAAATGTCAAACTATTTAACTAAGAGTTAAATCTAAAAATAAGGTTAATATAGTGACCCAAACCTATCTAAAACCTATTTTTTGAGTGTTTTTTGACCCATCCAAACCTTATATTTTAAATAATTTATTTTGGATCCATTAGAAACCGAAAATTATTTTATTATAAAATAATATTTCAATCTTTTCCTAAGGTGCCCCTCACCCCTCTTATAAAAGAGAACTTCCCCTTCTCTCAAATTCACACCTCCAAATCCATTTGGCTCAACCATAACCTGCCCAAATATCCTCCCAACTATACTCCCTTCATTCTAGAGGTCTTCCTTTGGTCAGAAAGCCAACCTAATGAGCTCTTTTGATCAAATCAAAAGGAAGAACCCGAAGAAGAGGTAAATATTTCATCACCTCTTTCAAGTTATTTTCTTCTTCCACTTCCTCTTTCTTTGTTGTTTCCATTATAAAATAATAAATATAATATCTTTTATATACTTTGATGTTATTATAAAAATGGAACAGCCATATTCATTATTCTATCCATCATATGAATGACAAAGTCACCATACATGCGTATGTACGGCTTACCGTCTCCACGTTGTGGTGTAGTTATTATTCAATACATTATTTTTGGATGGGTATAATAATGATGTATAATTGATGTAAATAATAAATATAACATGTTAATGATCCTTTATATATGATATACCATCTATTTACATACTATTTTAATATCAAAAAATGATATTATCGCTCGTGCGAACGTACGGATTACCGCCTCCACAAACACAATGAGATTCATTCCCCATCTTAACCATTCAAGACTAATTTTTATTTTATGATTAAAAATAATGTTTAAAGACTCGATATAATTCTGGATATGAATAAAATTCATCCCATTCATAACAAACATGACTCACGTAACAAAGAATATAAAGGAAAACGAATCAGTTAACACCCGAAACAACGATAATACTAAAATATTATAAACAAAGCATTATTATAAAATCATATATGATATCATAATTATGTATATGGTTATTTTATAATTTAATAACAATTATTTAACTATTATACAGGATTTTAATTCACCCTCAACCAAGAAAAAGTAGAAGGTAAGGGGTTTCTTATCTCACTTTTAATTTCATGAGATTTCCATTGTTCCCCACTTAATTATTGAATGTGGTGTATATACTATCCCATTATTGTATTCTTTGTGTAATATACTTTAATTTATGGGTATTTACATCATCATTGTATGATCCTTATTTCATGGGGTGTATGTTTCATAAGTTACCAAACCGGTAAGGGAATTTCAAATATCAATTTCTACTCATTGGGTTTTACGCAAACTTCATTGATTATTTTACTCCAAGATTATGTGTGAAATCACTATTTATTTATTTATTTATTTATTAATTTACACTCCTCTTTGTGTGGATATAATTTTTATACACATAATCACTCCATTGATAAATTATCAAGTCATCGATATGAACTTGATAAGAGTAATTTTAACTCAATTTCCATTCATTGAGTTAAACATCCAAGTCATTGGTGTTGTTGTAATAAGAATATGTGTGAATGTCCTCTGATTTATTTACACTTAATATCTAATCATATTGAGTATATTTATATTTTTCACACATAATTATTTCATTGATTTATCCTTAACCTAAGGATACAGTCTTTATAAAGGATTTCATCTCAATTTACATCCTATTGAGACTTCTTTGTTATTATATGCCAACTCACTTTTATATGGTGTATATACTTTCCTTTGACATAGTATATCATGAATCCCTTTATTATCATGATATTATAAATTTTTTATTACCTCAATTATTCATATTCAAGCGTCTCTCATTTTGGTAAGGAACTCTAACTAAAATATTTTTTTAAAGATTTATTCCTCTAAATCATTCTCATTAATGTCCATGTCTTAAAAATGGTTTTAAAGATTTATTCATATGGACATGAATGTTTTAAAATTAAAATTACTTTTAAAATTTTAAAAGTGGTATGGGACACTTTGATTCAAAAATCTCTTTTAAATGACTTCCTTTATAAATTGTGAGACTTTTAAACGATTTCATAAAAAATGGGTATTTCTCTCAAAGCATTTTACTGGTCATTTTCATCTATGAAAACATCCTTTGATTGATTTTAAACTTATTTAAAGTTTGAAATATTATAGATACAATCTTCCATATTGAATTGAAGGTTTTGTGATATGTTTGACTGTGGATGTGATATTTGTATACCATTCATGGTTTATGGTTAAAGTGTTGACATTTCATATGCTAGTTTTAATATGAATTTTTATGTTATATTTCAACCTATTCTTAAGATGAATATGTTGGACTAGTATGTTCTGGGTTGGGGTCTGATTACAGCAGACCCTCCGGGTTGGAGTCTGGTTACAGAGGCTCTCTGGGTTGGAGTCCGGTTACAGAGGCTCTCTGGGTTGGAGTCCGGATACAGAGGCTCTCCGGGTTGGGATTCGGTTACAGTTAGCCCCTAGGTCCTGGTACAAGGCCTTGACACAAAAATTAAATTCTAGTATTATACATTCCATCATTATGAAAGTGGTTATTAATATTGCATGTAATTATTCAACTAGTAGAATATACATGTGAATAAGTAAATGGAATTATTTGATTTTATCTTTTAGATATTCTGCTGAAGTTTAAGTTTAGAAGGCTCTTGTTTAATCTTATACATTGCCTTAAATTTTTATACTTATTTATGAAATTTTCTGCTATATTGGTATCCTTACTGAGCATATGATCTCACCCCTTTCTATGTTTTATTTTTCCTAGGATGTGAAAAAGTATTTTATGGTTGACCTGTAGGGATAGGATAAGGATATAACTGTGTTCAAAAGGGGACAATGTTATTTTTGTTTTTCATTTTATAATGTAATGTAAAACTTATGAATGTATCTAGTATTTCCAAGGCTACTAAACTGATCGGTCTTTCGGGACATGATTTCCCTGTATCATGCCAATGTAATGTAATAATGCACCGATTCTGGGTAACTAGGGTCGGGGCGTTACAAATAGTTCTATCTCCCACCACCCTTACAGCAAAACATTAAACATCCTTTTAACCACCCATTCTAGCCACCTCATTCATAATAAAATAATCACATTAAACAGCCCAAAACTAGTGACCAAACTCAAATAAAATGAAAACAAGGATACAATTTTGATGAAAAAACTAATATAGTTGATACATTTCCAAACACAAAGGGGTTCACGGGGGTGACAAATAACCTAGGTTTATCCAAAAATACTATGGAATACCATAGGTTTTGTTACCCAAATTAACATAAGAAATAGAAAATTGAGGTTAGTGAACATAAATTCTATCTTGAACATCTAAAGGATATGAAATAACTCTCCCTCACCTTATCCAAACTTGTAACTAATATCCATAGACATGTCTTACATCCATTCTATAAAAAATAACATTCCCATACAAAGGGATAAACAACAATCCCTTAGTGTTAAAAAAACTCACACATGAGGGGATAAAAGTATCAAATAGTGATAAAACATCCTTCACAAAGGGGTGAATTTTTCAAGGGTAAATCAAGAGGGCCAAACAAGATTTAAAAGATACACTATATAAAGTGTAATCTAGACATTTACCATAAACAATAGAATAGAATTCCAATCCAGTTCACACTTCATAAATCCTTGCTTAATATAAATTAAAAATTTATTAGAATCACAATCACACCATAAAAACATTTCCAATACATCATTTAAATAATTTTATTTTATCATTGAAATATGAAACAATCTAAAGAAGGCTCCATGAACCCTACTCCTCTATAACTCAATGCCTAAAATTTCAAGGAAATCTCCATTTTCCATAAAACAACCCATTTTCTACTTTTAATCACACCAAAACCCCTTTCAAATACATTTTCCATTACCCACACATTTGAAAAATTCCATTTTTATGAAACACAAGAAGAGCATACAGTTAATAAACCAACTTCATGGATCGATCCCCCTTGAAAAATCAAACATAAACCAAGAATAATTTCAAAACATGCCTTTCATAATTTAAGCAACTTACAACTCATATTTAAAAATTCACAACAAGCCAAACATGCTAAATTATTATGTTTTTTTAAACCTACACCCTAACCCATTCGCACAACTAGTGCCTTTGAAAACATATTTCACACTTTTCAAATAACCCATAATACCCTTTCTAAGAAGTATTAAATTACAACACACACAAAACATAACCATTTCCTTTATTAGACATGAAAAATGCTTCGAAAACACAATTCGCACCACAAAATTAATTTATAGAACAAGAATAAATGCACAAAAAACATGTTAAAAACATCTAGAAATTTTAGGGCATGTAACCACTAACATTGGGTGAAGAAATTGCTGAAATCCAATGTGAAACCCCAATCGCACCTCAACTGCACCACAAAGAAAACCTAGCAAGGAAATATTTACCCAAAAACAATAAGATTAAACCCTAACTCACAAGATTAAATCCTATCAACAGAACCCTACCCTTTAGAAAACATAAACCTAAATGGAGATGTGAGAGACTTACCTAGAGTAGATCGCACACACAATGGAGGGAGAGAAGAAGCATCGAGCAGTCAGGAAGCCTTTTGTGCTATGTCGAGAGGGGAAGGTGTGACCGCCGGAGGGGGAGGTGCATAGGAGGAGCCGCCAACCGTTGAGAAATGGAGGAGTAGGGTTCTCAGGGAGTATGGTCCAGTGGGGAGGAGGAGAAGTAGGGTTCATGGGGAGGAGGATTTGCGAAAGGGGTTTGAGGGGGGGATAAGGATTAGGGTTCGTGGAGGAGTAGGGCTAGTGGAGGAGGTCTGTCAAAGAGAAGATCGGGGGGAGGTGAGTTGTCGTAGGGGTACAGTACCATGAGATCTTGAGGGCGTGATAAACAGAGGGCACTGTGCACCCCATTTTATAAAATGGGACTATGGTTTTATCAATGCTAGAAAAGCGCTGATAAAGGGATCCTTTATCAGCGCTTTTAATTAGTGTTGATAAATAATTACCTTTATCGGTGCTTTTTGCTTAGCGCTGATAAAAGGTGGCGCTTCCCTTGCCTATTTTTATAGTAGTGCATTAAATTTGGAATATGGGGTTTACCCTTGGATTGATATAACCATTGTGTGTATCAAGTCTTTGGTTAGATCGCACGTGAGGGTAAATATATTATATTATGCACATGTAATTTTTTAAAATAATTTAATATCTCCCAAATGATGTTTCAAATAGAAAATATGAGACTTCTGTTAGGTCCAAAATTTGGGCTTTACCCTAGGAATGATATAACATTTATGTGCTCCGGGTTTTTCGTTAAATTGCATGTGAGGGTAAATTATATAATACTTTTATTATATTATTTTTATTTATTTATTTATTTTGTTTTTTTTTCTCTTATTCCTAAAGTGTTTTCCTATAATTTTTTACATGGAATCAATCCTAAACCTTTAGAATTAAACTGTTTTGACCCATTTCAGTTTGCAAAGCCTTAATGGGGAGGAATTAAACACTTCACCTTAATTTTTTAGTTGAATCATGGATTAAATTGAGGTACTAAATTTTGGGGTTGTAAGAATACACATATGGTTTTGAAATACCTAAACGATCTAAATTTCACTGATAGTTGATCTTGTTTGTTCGAGAGACCCTAGAACTTCGTTGCACGTGTTAGTGAAACTTTGTCAAAATGATATCAGTTCCTCCTTCCGGTTTTGGGCATGATGAAGTTTCTTCTTTATTCCACCAAGAACTATATGTGGGAATTAGGTTAGTTTTGTTTTATTATTTATTTTTCATTTTTTCCCTTTATTTTTAAAATTATGGAAAAAATGGGCGTGAATTTAATTTAAAATGATAAAACCGAGAATTATCAGGGTATAATTCCATAAAATTGTCAACGGATAATTTATTAAAAAAATTATCAAAACATAATTACAGGGAATTATTAAAGGTTCTTATAAATAATTATCAAAAGACAATTCCATCAAATTATCAAAGGATAATCTATAAAAAAATATCAAAAGATAAATATGGAAAATTTATCAAAAGATAATTTTCAAGCATTATCAAATGATAATTACAACAAATTATCAAAGGATAATTGTGAAATATTATTAGAAGATAATAATATATAATTATCATATGATTATTTAATAAAAATTATTATAAGATAATTATCAATGGATAATTTATGGGAATCATCAAAGTATTATTTATGAAAATTATCGAATAATAATCATATTGAATTATAAAGGAATATTTTATTAAATTATTAAATGATAATTACTTTGAATTATAAAAAGGGTAATTTATAATAGATTATCAAAAGATAATTATAAAAGGATAATTTATAATAAATTATCAAAATATAATTATAAAAGGGTAATTTATAAGAAATTGTTGGAGGATAATTATAAATGAATAATTTATAATAAATTATCAATAGATAATTATAAAAGGATATTTTATAAGGAATTTTCATATGATAATTATAAAAAGATAATTTATAAGAAATTATCAAAAGATAATTATTTTAAGGAAAAATTATTAACACATGTTTCTATAATGATAATTAGGAAATTATCCAAGAGATATAATGTATCATCACATGTAATATTTTATTTCTTATAGAAATAAAATAGATGGTTTTGGTTCCTGGAGTCCTTAGTGTGCGATCATATTCCGGTTGGTGTGAAAAAGTGATGCAGGTGATGACACCTTCGACTGACTTTGTCGTTGACATCAATGACTTTGAGGTATGCTATTTCTTACCATGGTAATTCCATGTATATGATTTTGACATGATATGTTGTTTATGGTTGATTGACCCATGTGATTTATGAGTTGCATGCTGGTGTGTGGTGGGTGTGAGGCCAACTTTTTTATGACCAGGTGATTATGTGTGGCTCCTGAAGAATTCCTTATGATGACTTGATATGATACCATTGTTTATTATGATGTATTGATGTGATACCTCTATTTATTTATGATTCCTTTTTGTGATACCACTATTTCCTTGTGTTATATTTTTTGTATATGTTATGGTTTTGCTCTATGCATGGTCCTAAAGTGACAAGTGGACTTGTCATAGTTTGGTAGCCCTGGAGGGGAAGCATGTTCAGATGATGCATGTGACTTGATGATGAGTTTGAGATTGATGATGGGGTATGATGGCCTTGTGTGGCCTGGCCTAGGGGCATGAAAATCAGGTGTGATCAGACCCGTGTGGCAATAGTGGGGTATGTTGGCCTTATGTAGCCTGACCTAGGGGCATGATGATCAGGTGTGATCAAAATCATGCGGTCGTAGTGGGTTATGATGGCCTTGTGTGGCCTGACCTAGGGGCATGATGATCAGGTGTGATTATACCCATGTGGCAGTAGTGGGGAACGATGGTCTATGTTACCTGACTAGAGATATAGCGACAGGGTATGATGGCCTAGTGTGGCCTAGCCTGAAGGCCTGGGGACTATGTAGTTATTGAATAGATTTGAGGCTATCTCCCATGCTTTTGATTCATTCATGACCATTCCCATGTTTTCTTGAAAGGATTCAAAGAAGGCGCATCAGGGTTTTGCGGCGGTAAGGGAAAAATGTCTAGTCCCTATAAGATGATAAATCGTATCTCCCCTTCTCTCATAGGTGGAAACCCTGAGAAATTTTTGGGAAACACATATAGAAACTGATCTACCACTGCTGGAAAACTGTTATTCTCAATATTCTCCATCTATTATAAAGACAATGCTGACAACTGGTATGAGATCATTTGAAATGCCGGTAATGGTTTGTTGCTTCTTTATAAAAGGAAATTAAATAATCCATCACTCACTCATCTCATGTTTGCAGATGATACTCTAATTTTATTGAATTCCAATAGAAGATCAATATGTGGAATTATTGCAGTCCTGGAGGAATACTATCACTGGAGTAGGCATCCCACAGTAAATCCAAAAGTGACATGTTCATTTCAATAATATGAAATGAAATAAATTCTCTTATGGCCTCATTAAAAAGAACATTCTAGGATCTTGATGCCTGCTTCAATCCATAAATGGATCTCTACAGCTTTCATACTTTATTGGAATTATTTGACTTGAAAAACCCTTTGGGTTGAGTCATATAGACGTCTTCAACCAACTTCCCATTTAGAAAAGCAGTTTTGACATCCATTTTCCAAATTTTATAATCACGAAAGGATATTATTGCAAGAAATATTCTGATGGATTTAAGCATTTCTAAGCATTTCGGTGCACTTGTAGATTTCATGAGCAGGGATCCAATGAAGGGAAAGGGCCCTATGATGGATAGTTGAGAAGAGCAGTATGAAGCTGTTAGTGGATCAGGACAAACTCTAGAGGACCTGCTGTTATTTTTTTTATTTATCTACACTTATTGATCTAGTTTGTCTTTCCACTTTGGGATCCTGTTTATTTATATGACATGTATGTCATCTTTTAGATTATTTATGTACTCTGATTATATTTATTATTTGTTTATATTTATGTTTATTTATTTATCCTATGAAATGATACTGATGTTATAGTCTCCCCACAGGCGGGCTTAGACTATCATTGTTAGTCGGTAGCCTCTTGTATACAGGGAGGCATGCATGAGGTCATGTGGCACTTTATCTCGGAATCAGTGGTTCGGGTCAGGATGTTACAATTAACCTCAAGTTGAAAAATCTATATAATGTGGAAAAAAAATTATGAGTAACGCCTCTTGTAAATTTCATCCAATTATTTCATAACCTCAACAGTAGTTTTATTCTCTATAATTTTGAATGCAACATTTCGGGAAAGATACATCCAAATTAAGGCCAAAGCTTTCCCATCTAACTGCCCATATTCTGCTTTGTCCTTTGTTTCAGGACGTTTTCTAGACAAAGGATCATCAATATCTTTCTATATCATAATATATTCCAACCACATTCTCCAAAAGGAAAATTAAATTCCATAAAATTTATTGATACAAACTTTTCCATCCTCTAACTTCATACTACCTATAACAGTAAATCAACTAAAATCTAATAACTGGAAAGCCTAGGAGAGAAGTCACTTGAATTCTTTGAGTAAAGTAGTAATGAATTGTACCACCCTTTGTTACCACTTCATGGTAAATCATAGGAAGCACCCTTTGATGAAGAAAACCTTTTTCCAATTCAACCAATGAACAAACCTAGAAAGAAAACCTTTTTGAATGAAGATACCCATCCGATTCTTTTAGTCAGCACAGTAGAAAAGCTTCACAAAGTTTTATTAGAAAAAGTGTTTGTCTGATAATTTCCTCTTACCGAGTTATGTGCACTAGAAATAGGTTGATTATTTCCAACCAAATAACCAAAAAAACTCTTGGATCTCACTTCAAACACAAAATAGAAAAGGAAATTGACAAATAAGATTTAATGTGGTTCGAAAAAAGTCCTACATCCATGGGGGAACACTGCAAAAAAATTCATTATGGGAGATACAAACGAGTACAAACTCTCGCTTACTTCCTCTCATCTTGGTACTTAAATAATTAATGTCAGAAATCCACACTTTTCATATAGATATTTTTCTTATAACATAAAATTTGGGCAACCATAGAGGTCTCTGTTTGGTCAACAAGTTTTCACCAACCTCCTATCTTTGTGGTCCACATTCTGTTGACTTGAGAAACTGCCAATATCTAGTTGTACCATCCTTACAACCTCCAACATCTAGTCATTCATCAAAAAACAAAACCCATGAAAGGATAACCAGATTTATGTGTAAGGGTAGTAGCATGTTTCCTTTACCCACGTAAGGGTAATCTTGTTGCTGTGAAAAACTTCATCCGGTGATCTCAATCCGATCATCGAAGCCTTTCCATAGAAAACCCTATATCCGATGAAAATAAATTTACTGACCTTTATCTAATGGAAGTTTTATTTGATAACAAACATACTTCCCAAATACTCCAAAATTCCACAAAAAGATAAAAACATTCATCTGATCTATTATAAAATATTTGTGTCTGATCCTCTCCATCCAGAAGACTTCGTTCATAAAACTGTGTCTGATGAAACACCTGAAGAAAGTTCTACAAAAACAATAGTGATTAGGGTTCAAGATGATTTTAATGTTGGTTTTTTGGGTTGGATAGGGTGTAGGAGGATGCATTCTTTCTTGGTTGTGTGTTTATCACCAAAGATGGAATTTTCATGTGCGTTTTAGCTTGGACGAGGTAGGTGTTTCTTTGGAATTCCATTATAATGAATTTCATAAAATTATTGGATGTTTTTAAATGATTTCCTTTCAAAATTATACCTATAATTATTACCCTTGATGGGTTTGGGCTAGTTTTGAAATGATTTCACCACTTGGCATGGAATTTTCACATGCCAGCTGTTCTTGAAAATGCCTGATTAGCTCTTTTAAAGGATTTGAAATTTTTTGAAAGGGTATTTGACACCAATTTAATTTTAAAATGAGATTTTATGTGAGACCCTCAATTGATCCCTGTACAATTTTTATGCCTATTGTAGATTATGACCCCTTGGAGAATGTTTTATATTGATATATATCAATGTGATTATTATGAATGAATGTGAAAGGGGTTTTTCTTGTGATATAGTAGGATCTGAGATGTTATTTATTTA
Organism: Viscum album; assembly: GCA_963277665.1. Lineage (NCBI taxonomy): Eukaryota > Viridiplantae > Streptophyta > Magnoliopsida > Santalales > Viscaceae > Viscum > Viscum album. The sequence goes on from OY728136.1 coordinate 1,981,605,632, forward strand.
AAATACTTTGAGTCCTAGGAGACTAAGGATAGTTATGGATAAGTACAAACCATAGTGTGGATTGTTCTCTTTCCAGGGGGCCATTGCTTAGGGAGATAAGTGATCCAAAGATGTATTATGTGCCCAGAGTACCTTCACACTCATGGGATGGATATAGGGCCTGACTATCATGATGAGTATATCGAGATGGGCAGGTTTTTTTGTGTTGGGCTAGGAATCATGTCTCCATTTCAAGTCGTGTTACTTGAATCTTAGTATGTTTCCCATGAAGCTTAGATCCTTATTAGGACATTTTAGGGGATCTCATCCCATACTTTGTTGTATCCCCTAATTTTGATTGTATAGTACCTATGTTGGTTGATTTTATCTTTACTATGTGTTTTTGATACCTTGGTGTGAGGTTGGGATTATATTTCACCTTAAATAGTTTGGAAAGTGTAGTTTTAAAGGAAAAGTTTAGTGGTTTATGAAAATGGGATTTTATGAAATTTTTTGGGAAAAGGGGTAAAGAGTGTATTTGGATTTATTTTTACATGAATTTAAAGACCCTCTCTCCCTGATTTTGAAAAGGTTTAATTAAATTTTTCATCCACTAGTGTTTTATTTTAAAAGGGGGTGGTTGTTTTAAAGGTGTGCTTGTAGCTTGCTCTTTGGTTTTCTTTACACTACATGTGAAACCCTATTTTTATACCTTACGTTCAAACTAGATTTTAATGGATCGTCTTATAAAGGGAATTGCATAGACTTCTTAGTGAGATCATATTAGGCATGTTTAGCTCACACCCTGTATATGCTCTAGTGTGTGGGTGTCTATGAAGTTTCCTTGTCTCTCTCTCAAGTGCCCAGTTTTTTTCAATTCGTGGGATGTTCATTAGTCCATGGATGGATGAGTGGATGTGGTAAATGATTGGGGGATCACTAGTGGTGGTTTTGGAGCTGTTTGGGTTCCATTTTATTTGGGGATGTTGTATCATCCAATTCGGTTTGGGATATTTATTTGTATCTGTTTCTGCTTCATTTTTTTAGTTGTATATATATTTTGAATGGATATTTATTAATTATGCATTGTTTGGTTGTTTTATTACATCATTTATACTTATTTCATTTTCATGGATATCGAAGACCTCAATAGGTCATGCCAAATTTTTTATGGTTTTCACTGCTTGTTTATTTGTTTATGTAAGGGTAAAATCATTCCCAAGTGTATGTTCTTGATACCCATACATTAGATGTTGGCCTGTGGGGATCGGGAACGCCCTTCAGTCCCAATGGCAAGCTGGGTCGTGTGACGTTTTAGATTATCTCGGGTTAATTCGTTATAGGTGGGGTATCGAGTCTGATGTATGCACAAGGCTAGTGTCCCCTTAAGTAAGTTTCTAAGATGGGGGTGGGTAGCACCACCATTGGAGAAAGCCAAAATGTGATGAGTGCACTTCAATTCTTGTACTATAACTAATAATTTTGTGTGTTGAGGAATCCAATTTTTCAGTTAGTCACTTATATTGCAATAATGGTATTTATCTACCATAAATGAGGGTTTTAAATATAAAATTTTATGATTCGATGAAAAATATTTAAAATAAAAAATAATAATTTATGAAATTATTAATAATATATATATATATATATATATATATTGGCTATTTACCATGTTTTTAAATGTGGCCAAATTAAAAGCATTTTTAAATGCCATTAATTGGCCACATTTTTAAATGTGACTAATTACCTTTATTTTTAGACTTGGATAATTTGTCTTGTTTTTTAAAATACAATCAAACATGGATAATTTACCATCACCATGCTTGCATTTTTTCAAAACATGAGTGATTCGTTTAGTTGTGTTTTTTAATTCACCTAATGTACAAATAAAATGTGCTAAAGCTCATTTTCTCCTATAGTGTACTACCCATAAATCAGAATTAAAAAAATTGATTTTTATATCATTCAATTATTTATGATCAAATTGTTTTTTTTTTAATAACTGGTAATACTTATCAAGTTTTAATACCAATCTATAATGTTATAAAATCAACCAAGAATATATCTTAAAAAGATGTTTGTGTTTGATATCATTTTAATTTACTATAGAAAATACTTATCGAGTGAATATCATGTTTTACAAAAGTATCCAATATGAATTTTTATTGAATATACTCTCACTATATTATGACCTCATACATCATATATACATATTAGTGGGACAAGATCCATATTTCATGATACTTTGATTAAGCTTTAGGATTTATCTCATCCCATAGCTATCTAGGTAAACAAACATTTTAATTATATCATATATTATATAAACTCATTCCTCCAAAAACCCAATGGTTGATAATCCATGACCACTTAATTATGCACTCCTTGTATGTATGCATGTTTCTAATGATTTAATTTATTTAGCTTATCTCTTCAATAAAAATAACAATGTATAACTGTCATACAACTAATGATTTGTGTTATGCATCCACAATGGAAATTTAATTATAATATTCAATACATATTTATATGCATCACACACATAAGGTACATGAAACTATTTTCATGTAATGTATTAAAATCTTATGAAACCAAAATTATACACAAGAGTAGGTATGGTGCGGCTGGTAATAAACCCCAACCTTTTAGAACAAAGCTCATGTTAATGTATAACTGTTATACAACTAATGATTTGTGTTATGCATCCACAATAGAAATTTAATTATAATAATCAATACATATTCATATGAATCACACGGATAAGGTTTGTGAAACTTTTTTCATGTAATGGATTAAAATCTTATGAAAGCAAAATCATACACAAGAGCATGTATGGTGTGAATGGTAATAAACCCCCGCCTTTTAGAACAATGCTTAAACTCTCATGCTAGTGGAAATTCTCACTCAAAGTCTCACTATCCATGGATTATTACTCAAGAGAGATCTTAATTTCAATATAATTTTAAATCCACATATGTGCAAATAGTTATGATAAATATTTTTTAAAAATTATAACAAACAAATCACTAATTTAGTTTGACCTTAAATTAATTCTTATATTATACCTAGTATGAAACACCTTAATTGCATGTTATAATATTTATAAAAATTAATTTCGACATCTTTAATTAAAAGATACAAGTATTCAAAATATAAACAATTCGTATACATGAATATTTAAATAGGGCATTAGATAAATAAATGAACAGTTCAAATATTCATCATGGAATATTTATCATATGTACATTTCATATTAATAATGTAAATAATTTATATTACTTAAATATTTTATATCTTCTATTTATTTAGACACTATAAATTGGTCATTCAATTCTAAAAGAATAATTATATAATGATATCTTCATATCACTGTTTATGATATAGATAATCATATGTCTTTGCTTAGGGGAGCAACGATATTACATATTGTTTCCCCTTCTATCATGGATAGTTATATCTTCATATTATGTCATGTGATATGTGTGAATACCACTATTGTAGCATAGTTGCACCATGTTGTTGGCCACATTTGATTTCACGAATGGAAATATCTCTATATCACTTGAAGCGATAAACCAAAATTCGGTTTTTTGAACCATGTCATTTTCAACAATATTTGTATATCGTCATGGTGGTATGAGGCTCTGCTTTAAAGCATGCGGCCAAAACATATTGTGGATGCCAACATTTCACATCCTTGTCTGCGATATAGTGATAAACATCCTAGATTATGCCTTGCCAACGATATCAAAATATCATTGTCTGGTTTATTGATTGTTCTTCACTTTTTCAAAATTTTCAGAATTTTTCAAAATTTGAAAAATTCTTAAATCCTTCACTGAAAATGGATTCGATGCCAATGGGTTTTTTCTTCCAAATGTGATCCATTGACTGTGAAATCTCTAAAAAAAACTTTGGAATGATCTTTTTTCACTCTAACGGCATGCTAGTACCTCATATATAATAGAGAAAACAATAAGATATAGAAACCTTTGACCAATGTAACATAATTGTGTGCTAAGCAATGAAACTGTGAATCCCCTTTTATAAAACTCCTTCATTAAATGCTTGTCCATTTTGGTTAGTAAGTGTTATAGATTATAATGTTCATCTTCGCTATTCTAATGATTGTTGAACTCTTCAACGATTCAAAAAACCATCTATTACACTTTAATGAATGCGTCATCACATGATGTGTATGTCGATGGAAATAATAGCTTGTGTAAGAAAGAAAAATAACACACATGTGATATATCCATATCACAAACTGCATAAACCAAAACTAAACAATAAGATCCAAAGTCTGAGGTAAAGCCAATAAATAAAAGCAGCAACATACATCCTGCTTGAACTTCATCTAGTAACATCTGCATCCTCTTGCTCAACCATCCACCATAGGGTTTTTGCCCTTTGTCGAATCCCTAGTCATGAAATCTACAAGCGCACCGAAATGCTCAACTAGGATATGAATACAAGACTCAGTAAGACATCACCAACATCCCTCAACATAAGTGCATAAGAGATACATGTGCATGCCATGAGAGTAAACATAACAGATAACAAAAAATATCTCACACAAGTACAATCCCTGGTCATGAAATCTTCAAGCGCACCGAAATGCCCAACTAGGATATGAATACAAGACTCAGTAAGACATCACCAACATCCCTCAACATAAGTGCACAAGAGATACATGTGCATGCCATGAGAGTAAACATAACAGATAACAAAAAATATCTCACACAAGTACCCCACATATGTTGGCTCCTCAAAGATCGATTTTACCAGCTTCAACATAATGCTAAAAGAAACATTGGTCATCTACCTGACACATCCCCCTCGATGGGATAGCCCAAAAACATGTGTGACACATCCTGCCAGTTGGAATAGTCCAAGTACATGTCGACCATTGTCTGACACATCCCTCTCGAGAGATAGTCCAATAGACTCAACTTGCAGGCTCAACTGCAGATGACAAAGAACAACACATACAATACAAGATACCAATGACAAATCAAAATCACATCGGATCAAGCAAGAATCATAATCCATGACATTCATGCAAGCAAACATCAAGCATAGGTCTCAACAAGGTCACACACGCACACCTCATGTGATCAAGCATCAAATATAGCTCTCATTGGGCTACACACGACCACCAACAAACATTCCAAAAATCCATAGAAAAATATGTTCTAAAGTCAAAGGTTTCCTACTTTAGGTGCAACAACAATTCATAAGCAATGATCAATGTTCACACCCTAAAGGTTGATCAAGATCAAACATAACTGAGACGACATGTTGGTGACAACAATCTTGGTCCAAAGGTTGTGCAGATGTCAATTCCCTGAATCTGAGAGCTGATTCTTTCAACGATCAACGAAACCTCATTAGACCATGGTAAAACCTCTGGATCCGATCAAAACATCTATGATCTAATCAATTTAGATTAGGGAGAAGAGAATAGAATTGGTCTAAAACAAGGAATCCTCGGATTGGAAGCGCGCATGATTGATTCATTGTTCGGGCGTCAAATGAAGGTGTTGGGCGTCAAATGAAGGTGTAGGATGGGAGGGAGAGCACCCAAAAATCACCGAAAAGAATCCCTAGGACGTTGAGAGTCAAATGGAGCTTGAGGTATTGGATGGGAGGGAGAACATGATTTTAATAATTATTTCATGTCCATTGAAATAAATGTTAGTGATTGAGGCCTATCTAGACCGTTACTCATAAAAAACACAGGCATCCAATTCAACATAGGAACATGAAGAATATTTGGTTGTGTTGCTTATGTGTGCAGCACCTTCACAACAAGCAAAAATGGAGCCCTAAAAAAGTGGGGGATTTAGATTGGATTTGGATCTCCCTCAATTACAAAGTACTTGGAAACAATGACAAGAGATGTTTTTACAAAAAGATTTTCATTTTGATAAAAAGATGTCTACAAGCTTCAGTCATTCCTCCCCCCGCCAAGTTTCATGATTTTCAAGACATTCTCATAAGTTATAAAAGTCAAGGAAGAAGCAGGCACATTTTTCAGCAGATTGGGAGTGATACCCCTGTAAAACCCTCGTGTCCCCTCAAACCTGCACCCAACAAATATTCAAATAAATCAAACACCATCCCCAATTAATGAATTTATATAGATCTAACCGTGCAGTTTCCTTCACCACATGCCAGCTATCCATGTACCTCGGCAAACCATTCCTCACCGGTCGTTGCTGCACAACACTAATCAACATTACACAGACCCCAAAGGTACATTAACGAACAAATAATGGTTTCAATTTCTTGGTACCTGCAATCGAGCTCTGATGACCTGAAATGGATATGTCGTCATGATGGCACAGAATTTCGAACTCCCTCCCATTAATGCATAATCCATTGAATTCTGTGTACAAACAAATTCATACATGTCAAAAACTATGAACGATATTTTTACAAAGACAGGCCAGACCCACTAACACCACTTAAGACCCAGAACAAACAATTATTTTTTCCAACTGTGATCAGTTCAGGAATGGTACTCAATAAATACCGACAAACAGAGCCCAAGACCTCGAAATAACCACCGGTTACACCACTGACAAGTTACAATAGGCCTTGGAGCTTCCCTCAAATGTATCCCGGCTGATGTAATAGCCCCGGGCATCCCTCAAATATTCTCCCACTAATGCAAAAACAGATTTTGTACTCTAAAAAAATCTTGCAATTTATTTTGAAAATGATTAGTATTAACAAATTTATACTCTTTCACATCCTTGTTGTGACTATTGCTAATCATTGATCTAAACAAGGTATACCAGGACGAAGTTAAAGGTCAACAAATAGACTGGAACATCAATGGTATAAAAGAATCCACACATGGATTATATATGAGGGACAGACCAAAAGTTCATCCGCACGGCTACTTTTAGCTTCTTCAGACTTCATGCCAACAAACATCTTCCGAAGTTCCTCATAAACAGTGAACTGAATAGCACCATGAGAAACCTGTTCAAGAAGCAGGGAAACCACTGAACCACCACGGTAGAAATAAGGTCAAAAATACAGAGGGAAAGGCATAATCAGTAGGCCAAAGGACGAACAAATATCTGTATTTTTGCTTGCCAAAAACTGGATAGGGGCACCAATGTTGATTAAAAGAAAACTGAGAAATCTCTCACAAACACACATATAGTAACACAAGAAAGGGGTGATTAGCTATAAAGCCCAGTAAGAGAATAATCAAAGCATAACATGATGAAAGTAATACATGTGAGTCAATAGGCATATCAACGAGAAATAAAAGGGATGAGAAACATAAACATGAACATCAAAGCAAAATATACGATGATAACATAAACATAGGAAAGTGACAACATAAAATTTGACATCATAAACATAAGGCAAGGCTAACCGCCAAGACATCATAACATAGTGTGCTTAGGATAACCTCTCGTGTATACATGACATCTCATTACATAAAAACATTACCCAATGCATCGGAGGGCTATATAATTCGGAGTCTACCTGTCACTTTCATATCATGTATATGCGTAAGTGTGCACATAGATCATACAAGATAAGGATGTCTTTCATTACTGTTGGAGTCTGCATCCCACATCGAACTTGAGGTCCGATGTGGTCTTAATTTTTTGTTATAAAAGAACCTCAAAGGCTCCTTTAAAAAGTACACCTTGGGGGTTCGGTTTCTCCTATTTTCCCAATCTACATGGTATCAAAGGGAAATTAATCTCGAACCCTCCTCTCATTTTATCCCCCCCTATCTAGGGTTTCTCATTTTTTCTCCCCTGTGGGGGGCGGCGGCCCTCATGTATCGGAGGGCTATATAATTCGGAGTCTACCTGTCACTTTCATGTCATGTATGCATAGTGTGCACGTAGATCATACAAGATAAGGATGTCTTTCATTACTGTTGGAGTCTGCATCCCACATCGAACTTGAGGTCCGATGTGGTCTTAATTTTTTGTTATAAAAGAACCTCAAAGGCTCCTTTAAAAAGTACACCTTGGGGGTTCGGTTTCTCCTATTTTCCCAATCTACATGGTATCAAAGGGAAATTAATCTCGAACCCACCTCTCATTTTATCCCCCCCTATCTAGGGTTTCTCATTTTTTCTCCCCTGTGGGCGGCGGCGGCCCTCATGTAGGGCTAGGTTTACTTTCTGCCGCAACCCCCTTCGGGCTCATTTCTCAGACGGCCCCTCTGCTGGATCTCCTTCCCTCCTGACGCCACCTCCTTCCCTGCGGATTCTCGGATCTAACCGATCTCGCCTCCTGCGACTTTTCCCGGCAGCCCGCCTCCTGCGGTTTTTCCCGACGGCCTGCCCCTCGTCGCTCGGCCAGCCGCATCTCCGACGGATCTCCTCCCTGCTGACGCGGCCTCCCCTCCCGACGGCTCCCGGCTCCCCGCCTTTGCGAAGCGTTGCATCCCGACGCTCGAGCGGCTTCCCCGCTGCTCCTCTGTCGCCGACGTCAAGCTCCCCGGCATCCTCCGCTGCAAGTCGGCCTCCCGTGCGACAGCCTTCCTGCACCGCTCCCGCGCGACAGCCCTTCTGTGTTGCTCCCCCCGTTGGCGCCTGCTTCCTCGGCCCCCTGCATCCAGCACGACGAGCCTCCCGTCGCTCCTCCGGATCCCGCCGGCTCCCTTCTTCGGCCTCTCTCCCGGCGGCTCTCCCCCCTGCTGGCTATCCCTCCCAGCCGGCGGATCTCTCCTAGTCGGCCTCTGTCCGGCGGATCTCCCCCCTGCTGGTACCTCATTCCCCGGAGTCCCCTTCCCGCCTCTGCGAGCACGACGGACGGCGGCTCCCAATCCTGGCGGAATCTTCCCTCTGCACGCCACGACGACTCCACCCATCCCGCCCGAGGCCCTCCCGAGCGCCACTCGGCCCACTGCATCTCCGACGGATCTCTCCCCTGTCGGCGCCTGCTTCCCCAACGCCTCCCCGCTGCGCGCGACGGCCCTCGCCTTCCGCGCGACTCCCGGCCCACCTTCTCCTGCAGATTCCCGGCGACTGCAGCCTCCCGCCTCTCCCACCGCGCACGACTCGGCTGTTGGATTGGTGTTACCCGATTCGGTTGGGTTGAATGCTTGTGTCCCGCAACTGTCGCGGGTCGAGCTGACCACTGTAGCAGAGTTGACCGACCGACACAGACAGACACTGTAGCAGTGCGGACTTCGGAGTCAACTTCACTGTAGCGCTTTTGACAAAGTTGGTCGTCGATCACTGTAGCAACGCAGACTTACTATTCGGAACAGTGGACCGTCTTCTTCATATGTAGCTCATTTCGGGCTAGGGTTTACTACTGAAAATCCTCTGTATTTTTTGTGTTCCCGATATAGTGAATTATGCCTCTCCCGTGGACGTAGGGATTATTCCCGAACCACGTAAATCGCTGTTTCCTTGTTTTTTTTTTCGTTAATTCGTTTTCTCGTTTATGTCGTTGTGTCTCCCGACGATTCCGCAACAACTGGTATCAGAGGGTGAGTTCGGAATTCTCCAACGATGGCTCTGGATAAAGGCAAAGTGAAGATCGATCGCTTCGATGGAACTGATTTCAGTTTCTGAAGGATGCGGATCGAGGATTATCTTTATCAGAAAAAGATGCACTTGCCACTTCTAGGTGTGAAGCCAACGGACATGGAGAAGTCGGAGTGGGAGCTACTGGATCGATAGGTTCTGGATGTTGTGCGCCTGACGTTGGCCAAAAACGTGGCGTTCAACATCAGAGAGGAGAAGACGACGGTGGACCTGATGAAAGCCCTCACAAATATGTACGAGAAGCCTTCTGCGGCAAACAAGGTGCATTTGATACGATGATTGTTCAACCTGAAAATGGTTGAAGGGAGACCTGTTGCAGATCATATCAACGAACTCAATATCATCAAAAGTCAGTTGTCATCAGTGAACATTGATCTTGGTGATGAGGTATGTGCTCTGGTTTTACTATCTTCGTTACCAGAGAGTTGGGAAGCAACTGTAACAGCTGTGAGCAGCACTTCGGGGAATACGAAGATGGCTCTGAAAGATATACGGGACCTAATCCTTAATGAGGATGTTCGAAGAAGAGAATCAGGCAGATTCTCTGGTTCTGCTTTGAACGTTGAAGGAAGAGGAAGGTACCCACCGCGGGACAATCGCAGAGGACGATCGAAGTCAAGAGGAAAGAGCAGAGACAAGGCAAAGGGGTCTGGTCCTACCTGTTGGACATGCGGGAAGAAAGGACATGTCAAGAAGGAGTGCAGAGATAACCGGAAGGGACCTGAAATCAGTGGAGCAAACACTGCAACTGAAGGAACTGATGACGTGTTGCTGTTGAGCGTGGACAGCCCGATGGAGTCTTGGATTTTAGACTCTGGGGCGTCTTTCCATTCTACATCGGAGAAGGGTTTCCTGAACAATTTTGTTTCTGGAAATTTCGGCAAGGTGCATCTTGCTGATGACGAGCCCTTGCAGATTGTGGGTAAAGGAGATGCACGGATCAAGACCAACAGTGGGAGTTTGCTGGTTCTGGAAAACGTGAGGTATATCCCTGGCTTGAGAAGAAACCTTATTTCTGTTGGACAACTTGATGATGCAGGGTTGAGTACCACATTCACTGGTGGTGCATGGAAGATCACCCGAGAAGCTATGGTCATAGCTCGGGGAGCAAAGAATGGCACCCTGTACAACATGACAGAAACTTGCATGTACATGGCTGGATCACTGGAAGATGTCGGAGGTTCTCAATTGTGGCACTACAGACTCGGCCACATGAGTGAAAAGAGGATGAAGGTGTTGGCAACAAAAGGGTTGCTACCAGAGCTGAAATCGGTGGAAGTAGGCTTATGTGAAGATTGCATCTTTGGAAAGCAGAAGAAGGTGTCCTCTGTAAAAGGAGGCAGAACACCGAAGGCTGGAAAGCTGGACCTGGTGCATACAGATGTTTGGCGGTCTGCACCAGTACCATCCCTCGGAGGGTCACAATATTATGTGACATTCATCGATGACTCAACAAGGAAGGTATGAGTTTACTTTCTAAAAAATAAATCTGATGTGTTTAAGATGTTTCAGAAGTGGAAAGTCATGGTGGAGAACGAGTCAGGAGCAAAGCTAAAATGTTTGAGGTCTGACAACGGTGGAGAGTATGGCAGTCAGGAGTTCAGGAAATTTTGTTCTGAAAATGGAATTCGGTGGGAGAACACAATCCCAGGAACACCACAACAGAATGGTGCGGCAGAGAGGATGAATAGTACACTGAATGAACGTGCCAGGAGCATGAGGCTGCATTCGGGGTTACCCAAGACCTTTTGGGCTGATGCAGTGAATATGGCAGCATATCTCATAAACAGGAGTCCCTCTGTGCCAATGGGAGAATGTCTACCCGAGGAACTCTGGTCTGGTAAGGTGGTAAGACTCTCACATTTATGAGTCTTCGGCAGTTTAGCATATGTTCATGTTGATGCTAATGCAAGGGACAAGCTTTATGCCAAGTCCAAAAAATGTTTCTTTATTGGCTATGGTGGTGAGGAGTTTGGGTATCGCTTTTGGGATGATCTCAACAGAATGTTCATCAGGAGCCAAAACGTGGTATTCAATGAAGGTGTCATGTATAAAGATCGCCATGTAGTTGAAGATGAAAATGGGAACATTGAATCAGAATACAAAGAGCAAGTGGAGCTTGAAGGTGAGACATCGGAACTGGTGGAACCTACTACTCCAGTGGAGTTGGGGAGATCAACAAGGGTGCGAAGGCCTGTGCAGAGGTATTCGCCATCTTTACACTATTTATTATTGACTGACGGTGGAGAACCAGAATGCTTTGAAGAAGCAATGCAGCTGAAGGAGTCGAGCAAGTGGGAGCTGGCTATGAAGGAGGAGATTTCCTCATTGCATGAGAACAACACTTGGGAGCTGACACCTCTGCCAAGAGGAAAGAAAGCATTGCAGAATAAGTGGGTCTACCAGGTCAAGGAAGAACATGATGGCAAGAGGAGGTTCAAGGAAAGGCTGGTGGTGAAAGGCTTTCAACAGAAGGAGAGAGTAGATTTCACTGAAATCTTCTCACCTGTAGTGAAGCTTACCACCATCTGGGTAGTTCTCAGCATTGTGGCGTCAGAAGACTTGCATCTTGAGCAGCTTGATGTCAAGACTGCTTTCCTTCATGGAGATCTGGAGGAGGACATCTACATGCAGCAGCCAGAGGGATATGTAGTTTCTGGAAAGAAAGACCTGATGTGCAAACTCCAGAAGAGCTTATATGGATTTAAGCAGACACCCAAGCAGTGGAACAAGAAGTTTGATTCATTTATGTCTAAAAATGAATATAAACGATGTGGCATGGATCAGTGTTGCTACATCAAGTCTTTCGGTGATGAATACATTATATTACTTCTGTATGTGGATGACATGCTCATTGCAGGATCATGTATGCAGAGGATTAATGAGCTGAAAGGGCAGTTGGCTAAGGAGTTTGAAATAAAGGATCTTGGAGAAGCTGGCAAGATTCTGGGAATGAAGACCAAGAGAGACCGCACAGCTGGAACATTAATGTTGTCACAGGCTGATTACATTGGGAAGGTTCTTAGAAGATTCAGCATGCTAGAAGCAAAGACAGTCTCTATTCCCCTGGCGCGCCACTTCAAACTATCAAAGGAGCAATCACCGAAGACGGCAAAAGAGGTGGAGTACATGGCAAAAGTTCCATACGCATCAGCTGTTGGAAGCCTGATGTATGTCATGGTCTGTACTCGACCTGACATCGCTCATGCAGTGGGAGCTGTGAGCAGGTATATGGCTAACCCTGGAAAGCAACATTGGGAAGCTCTGAAGTGGATACTGAGGTATTTGAAGGGCAGCAAGGAGGTATCTCTGTGCTTTGGGAAAGGAAATTCATTGCAGGGCTATGTGGATGTAGACCTTGGAGGCGATGTCGACAGCAGGAGGAGTACCACGGGATATGTCTTTACCTGTGGAGGAACTGCGGTAAGTTGGATATCACAATTGCAGAAGGTGGTAGCTTTATCCACCACAGAGGCAGAATACATTGTTGTAACAGAAGCTGGGAAAGAGATGATTTGGCTGAAAAACTTCATGGATGAATTGGGAAGAAAGCGAGAGGAGAATGTATTGCACTGTGACAGTCAGAGTGCTATACATCTTGCCAAGAACCCAGTGTTTCATGCCCGGACGAAGCATATTCAGTTGAAGTATCATCTCATCAGAGATTTGATACAGGATGAGTTGCTGAATTTGGAGAAGATCTGTGGAACCAACAATCCGGCAGACATGTTGACAAAGCCTATGGTGATACAGAAGTTGAGGCACTGTTGTGCCTCTGTTGGTCTCCACTGATGAACGGAGGATGAGAGGCAGAATGATGGAGGACCTGATGGGAGCACAAGAGGAAAACAGTTTGTATTTCATGAATCTGTGAATGGAAAGCACGCCATTGGTGAGTGAAGAAGAGGAAGAACTTAGATTAAGTAAGTTGTCTTCATCAGTTGCATCGAAGCATAGCAGTACAGCGGATCAGGCTACAAGTGAGAGATTGTTGGATTGGTGTTGCCCGATCCGGTTGGGCCGAATGCTTGTGGCCCGCAACTGCCGCGGGTCGAGCTGACCACTGTAGCAGAGCTGACCGACCGACACCGACAGACACTGTAGCGATGCGGACTTCGGAGTCAACTTCACTATAGCGCCTTTAACAAAGTTGGTCGCCGATCACTGTAGCAACGCGGACTTACTATTCGGAACAGTGGACTGTCTTCTTCAAATGTAGCCCATTTCGGGCTAGGGTTTACTACTGAAAATCCTCTGTATTTTTTGTGCTCCCGATATAGTGAATTCTGCCTCTCCCGTGGACGAAGGCATTATTCCCGAACCACGTAAATCGCTGTGTCCTTGTTTTTTTTTCGTTCTTTCGTTTTCTCATTTATGTCGTTGTGTCTCCCCTTCCTGCCTCTGCGCGCACGACGGACGGCGGCTCCCAATCCCGGCGAAATCCTCCCTCTACGTGCCGCGACGACTCCACCCATCCCGCCTGAGGCCCTCCCGAGCGTTGCTCGGCCCACTGCATCTCCGACAGATCTCTCCCTTGCCGGCGCCTGCTTCCCCGACGCCTCTCCCCGCTGCGCGCGACAGCCCTCGCCTCCCGCGCGACTCCAGGCCCACCATCTCCTGCAGATTCCCGGCAATTGTTGCCTCCCGCCTCTCCCATCGCGCACGACCCGGTCCCGATCCCGACGACCCTCAAGCGCGTGCTTCGCCGTCCACGATCCCAACAGCCAGCCGCGGATCTGCCTCTTCCCGACGGCTTCGACGGCGGTCTTCCTCCGCGTCGGCCTTCCTGCACCGTTCCCGCGCGACGGTCCTCCTGCGGCACTCCTTCCCATCCCGATCCCGGCGGCCCCTCCCTCAAGGCGATCCCGACGGCCTCCCCCCCCCCCCCCCGCGACGGGGGCTCCCCTCCTTTCCTGATGGGCTCCCCTCCTGTTCGCCCCCCCCCCCTCTAGTGCGCTAATCTGCAAAGCAGCCCTCCCTCCGGCCAGTTTCATCTGCCCCAGTCTGGCGCATCTCATCGTCGGCACTTCCTCCGGCGAACCACCTCTCCCTCGTCGGCCTCCTCCTCTGCCAGGCAACCCCGCCTCCCGTCGTCGGCATCTCCTGACGTCTTCCGGCAACCGCCTCACTGTCTGTCGGCTAGCCCTCGCACTTCTTCCACCGTGGCGCAGCAGCTCGCCCACCTTGGATTCGAGCCCTTTGGCGCCGCCAGATCCCGCAACAATTCTGCGGAATCCCCGCCTCCTGTCACCGGCCCCGCAAGGGCGGCTTTCCCAGTGCTAGTGTGGATTTCCCGGCATCTCATCGATCGGCCCCACTAGTGCGGCATGTCCTATCGCTCCGTCAACCGACCCGGTCTATGTGGTTCATATGCTGCGTCCGCGACATCATTCATCCATCATCCTGAGGGGGAGCTGCGATCGTGAGGAGGATCAGCAGCCTTGCAGCTTTATCTTTTATTCTGTTTTGTCTTGTTTTGTCGTCAAGTTGGGTATGTCCAGCTTGAGGGGGAGTGTTTGCAGTCTGTTGCTTGCTTTGTTTTTATTTCTTTATGTGTCCAAGCTAGGTACACGTAGCTTGAGGGGGAGTGTTGGAGTCTGCATCCCACATCGGACTTGAGGTCCGGTGTGGTCTTAATTATTTGTTATAAAAGAACCTAAAGGGCTCCTTTAGAGAGTACACCTTGGGGGTTCGGTTTCTCCTATTTTCCCAATCTACAATTACTTTTAACCCCACGATTTAATGGAAATCTCCGATCAATAAAGGATAGGTACAACTAGGAATGTGGCAACAACATAAAATCTGACATCATAAACATAAGTAAAGGCTAACCGCCAAGACATCATAACATAGTGTGCTTAGGATAACCTCTCGTGCACTATACATGACATCTCATGACATAAAAACATTACCCAACGCATCGGAGGGCTATATAATTCCGAGTCTACCTGTCACTTTCATATCATGTATATGCGTAAGTGTGCCACGTAGATCATATAACATAAGGATGTCTTTCATCACTTTTAACCCCACGATTTAATGGAAATCTCTGATCAATAAAGGATAGGTACAACTAGTGAATAGGATAACCTCTCGTGCATTATACATGACATCTCATGACATAAAAACATTACCCAATGCATCGGAGGGTTATATAATTCCGAGTCTACCCGTCACTTTCATATCATGTATATGTGTAAGTGTGCCACGTAGATCATACAACATAAGGATGACTTTCATCACTTTTAACCCCACGATTTAATGGAAATCTCCGATCAATAAAGGATAGGTACAACTAGTGAATACCTTTGAGTAAAAATGGGAATGAGTATTCACTAAAAATTGTTTGGCATGAAAAATTGCAGTATGATTTCGACAACATTACGGAAGCACATAAAAATTCATGAAAGGGTTAAATGAGAGTGAAAGGAGTCTCTCGTCACTTAAACATCATAAGAACAATAAGAGGGATGTGTGAAAACATATCTCAGCATGAATAATTGGAAAACAAAAGGCATAGTTTAAAGGTGTTTGAATAAAGAGGGGGATGAGAGGATCCCTTACCTTGACGGGGCACTTCTAAAAACTTGATGAGCTTCTTAAAAGCTTGGAGTCACCTTGGGAGGGCTCTAAAGATGAGTGGTTTTCATTATTCTACAAGGCTAAGAACCGAACTCATTAAAATAATGTCCTTGGTGATGTAGAATTGAGTCGTGTTTAAGGGTTTATAAAACCAATCAAATAACTTAAAAAACACATTATTTTAAAGGGGAGACATAATTTTGGTTATGGATACTCTTTAAAGTATTTATTACATAACTTTTGAGCTTTTATGATGTCATAATACGTACCGTATATTTATACCATATTTAATTTTTATCCAAAAATTTGAATGTCAGAAAATTATAAAAAAATCACCGTTGGATAATTTTGACGTGCTGATTTCAAAATTAATATTTATTTTAACAAAATAATTCCCTAAATTTTACAATTTACTCTTAAATCAAATTCCTCGTTTATCGAAAAATACTGGTTTTTTAACAATAACAGTTTTATGACCCGTATAGAAATTACATTTGACTTCGTAAAATTATATTATTTATATTAACATTTGCGTAATGTTCAAAGATATGCACATCATGTATGAGTTATATTACAATTATAATTCTGCGTGCATGCTACATGTCATAAAGAATAGAGTGTATACAATGGTAATACATGTTGGGTAGTTTTGGACGGGTATTCACCAGGTTGCCTCTAAGATACAAGTTATGTACACAGTTAATTTTAAATGAATTTATTAATTTGTTTAAAATTATAATAGATGAGAATCTTAAGGAAATTCAAAAGGATTAAGATAAAATGATTGATTAATTAAAGATAATAATTAATCGATTCGAGCGTGTTTTATCTTAATAAGATCGATTAAAGAATTGAATGATAGTTTTATTATATGCGTAATTCGTTGAAGACCTTTGTATGCGATTGGTTTCTTTTTAATTTATTTGTTAAATTAAAATTGTTGGTCTGCGTGCCTTCTCGTCCTTAATATGTAGGGTCTGCGTGTCTATGGTTTCTTTTATGTAAACGCCTTTTTACCCCTCACCTGCGTGTGAGTTAAAAGCATATGTAATGGATGGAGCTCCCAAGCTAGTAAAGGCGGTTCAAATTAGGAGCCGAGCCGAAATCAATCCAAGGAGATATAAAGGTGGACAGGAGGAAAGCTGTAAACACGAACCTTAAAAAGTTCAAGAGGTTTCTCCCCTAGGTCAGGGTTAGTTTATCAACCGCTAGATAAACTAACCATTAGCAAAACTCATGATCATACCCTTTATTTTATTTCTGTCAGTTGCATAGTTATTCATTATGGATATATTATCAAGATCACATAATTAAATGAATTAACAAGCATGCAAGATGAAATTAAAATAAAATAGCTTATGCGTAAATATTATCAAGACATTGTTAATCACTTAAGTATATCTCACTTGATATTAACAAGCATGTGAAAAGATAATAAGAGGCAATTTACGCATAAAGGATAAAATCCCTCAATAAAATATTAAGTCGGTATAGTCTTCCATTACTTCGGTTAGAATCGAACCAATAGTTCAAAGTGCTTGACCAGCTAAAGTTGGGGTGCTTTCAATTATTGAAAAATTCTAATTTGAGGTTTTGGGTTGACTTAACTTGGTTTACATCAAGGATTGACTGCCAAAGCAGAACTTGGTGTAACTGAGAGGCAAGGTTTGAGGAAATCTAAAATAATGATTTCGGGATTGGAGAGTCCACTCAACGGATCAAGTAGCTACGAGTTAATGTAGTTGGCATTTGGAATGCCTACCTGACCAGCCAAAGTTGGGGTGATGAGAATGGAATATGGATCTTTGCCACTAGAATATCCAAGCAACAGGATATTCCGAAGCCAATGGTGACTAATGAATATTTATTTATTTATTTGTCTTAATTTTATCAGATAAAGTACTAAAACTCTGTTCATCTTATTTGTAGAATCGACATTAAAAATGACAAACATATCGTTGTGATCCATACTCAAGAAAGAAAACCTTCTCACCAGCACTAATTTCCAGAAGTGGCAAAGGCATCATCAAGTCATCCTTCGCCATGAAAGGAAACTATATGTGCAGGAAGAACATTTCCCAGTTGCGCCTGGAAATGAGGCGAGTGATGAGGAGCTTTCTATGTACGAGAAAGCTCTAAATGATGCTACGGATGTTCAGTGCCGCATGCCTCCATGACCAATGAGCTCTTGAAGCAACATGAGGAAATGGATGCTTATAGCATGATGTCTCACCTTCGGGATCTCAATCAAGAGAAGGCGAGACAAAAAAAGGTATGAGATGTCCAACGCTTTGTTCACTACTAAGCTTAGAGAGTCTGCGCCAGCTAGGCCACATGTAATCAAGCTTATTGGCTACAATAAGCGTCTGGACATCTTAAGGATTAAATTCTCGGATGAGTTGCGTACAGATCTCATACTATCATCACTGCCCAAGGTCTTCTCTAGTTTTATTGTGAATTATAATATGAGCAATAATGAGAAGAGCTTATCGGAACTTCTGACTCTTATTCACCAAGTGGATAAGGACATGGGACGTGACAAACCCGCAGTCCTTATGATGAATAGGAAGAGGAAGAACAACGCAAAGGCGCCTAAGATTTATAAACAGTCTAAAACTCCCGAGCACCATCCGACTAAAAAGAAGAAGATCCAAAGGCAGGGTAAGGAAAAGGGGGCAGTATGCTTTGCATGTGGCAAGTCAGGCCACTGGAAGAGGAACTGCACCCAGAGGCAAGGGAAAGCTAAAGGTGCGTTTGTTATCGAGTACAATCTTTCCATTTATACACATTGAGTATTAGATACAGTTTGTGGTACTCACATCTGTATTCAAATGCAGGAACCAAGTAGATTTCAGAAAATTGTCAGAGGAAAGGTGGATCTGCGAGCTGCCAATGGTTCGAGACTGACTGCTCTTGCCATTGGTGACTACCAGTGTTGTCAAAGGCGCGTGGCGTAATAAGGCGCAAAGGCCGCTTGGGAATGCGGCCTGAGGCGCGGCGCGAGGCGTAACTAAGGCGCAAGAGAACATAATTAAATATATACAATTTTTAACAATATTTTAAATTTAAAAAAACTTAAATTCAATCAAAATAATACAAATTAAAATACATGCTGATAATTTTTAACCAAATCATAATCAAATAACCAATCATTAAGAACCTAAGGCGCGTGGCGTAATAAGGCGCAAAGGCCGTTTGGGAATGCGGCCTGAGGCGCGGCGCGAGGCGTAACTAAGGCGCAAGAGAACATAATTAAATATATACAATTTTTAACAATATTTTAAATTTAAAAAAACTTAAATTCAATCAAAATAATACAAATTAAAATACATGCTGATAATTTTTAACCAAATCATAATCAAATAACCAATCATTAAGAACCTAAACATTAAAATCATCATGTTATGTTATATGTCTTCTAGAATGTTAAATGTGTTTCTGTTATTCTCTGCTATGTTAAATGAGTTTGAGAACTTAAACATCAAAATCATTGTGTTATGTTAAATGTGTTTGTTGTTATTCCTTGATTTCTTTTAGTCGAGAGATGGTTCTATTTTTAGAGTTTGATTTAGTTATTATTTTATTAATATATTAAATGTTATGTTATATTTATGGATGTACAACTCACTTTTGAGAAAATATCCCCAATTTCCATCAGCCCCTCTAAGCACGATCTCCATCGCACGGACCCACGATTTCCACCGGCTCCCCCATGATTTCCCCCGATTTCCCCGATTTCCTCCTACCCACGATTTCCATCGCACCCCTGATTTCCGCCGACACTCTCGATTTTTATCGGGCCCTTGATTTTCGTCGCCCCTCTAACACAATCTCCACTGCCATATCCCCGCCCCGATTTCAGAGGTTAGTGGTGCGCCTTTTCCGCGCCTTGCGCCTCTCAGGTAGGCACACGAGGTGCGCGCCTCGGTGAGGCGCACCGGGTGGGCATCACCGCGCCTCACGCCAAGGCGCGCCGCGCGCCTTTGACAACAGTGGTGACTACCACCTTTCGTTGCCGACCGGGATGATTTTGATTTTACAAGACTGTTATTATGCACCAAGTGTTACCAAAAACATAATTTTTGTATCGAGTTTAGATACAAATGGATTTATTTTCAAATTCGGAAATAAAAGTTGTTTCTTTTATAAGGACAACATATGTTATGATAGGACACATTTAAATAACGGTCTGTATGTATAAAATTACGAAAACAAGTGTTGGAAATCGATAATGAATCAAGTTCACATGACTTATATAACACCCAGTTATGGCATCACCGTCTTGGTCATGTAAACGAGAAGCGCTTGACAAAGTTCTATCAAGATAGTTATTTAGACTCTTCCGATCTAAAACCACTTGATAGATGTCACGCTTGTTTACAAGGAAAAATGATGAAACCACCATTCGGTGGGCAGGGTGAAAGGGTCACAGAGCTTCTGGGATTGGTAGACACTGATGTGTGTGGACCATTTTCAGTAGAAGCTAGAGGTTGATATTCTTACTTCATTACTTTTACTGATGAATTGAATAGATATGGCTATGTCTACTTACTAAGGTATAAATCCGAGTCCTTTAAGAAATTCAAGGAGTTCAAGAATGAAGTAGAGAATCAGCGTGGTAAGAAGATAAAGAAGCTTCGATCGGATCGAGGTGGAGAATATCTTAACCAAGAGTTCATCGACCTTTTACGGGAGTCTGGGATTCTATCTCAATTCACTCCACCTTATACGCCACAGTGGAATGGTGTTAGTGAAAGGAGGAACTGTACCTTGTTGGACATGGTAAGGTCGATGATGAGACATGCAAATCTTCCGTTATCCTTTTGGGGATATGCATTACAAACTGCGGCATACACATTAAACCGAGTACCAACTAAGGCGGCAAACTGAATCCCTTTCGAGTTATGAAGTGGAAAGAAACCCGTTTTGTCGCATACACGTGTATGGGGATGCAAGGCGTTTGTTAAGGTTTTCTTAGGCAACAAACTAACACCTTGGGGCACGAGGTGTATCTTTATAGGGTATCCCAAAGAAACAAAAGGATACTGCCTATACAACCCCTCAGATAAGAAAGTGATTGTTGTCAGACAGGCTGTCTTTCTTGAAAGGGAGCACATCCTCAAAAAGGATAGTAGGAGCAAGATTGACTTCGATGAAGTTGTTGCTCAAGATACACAGGAGTTGGTACGGGAACAAGTTCCACAGGTCCCCGTGGAAAGTGCAGTTCCTGAAACACAAGTACTACGTAGGAGTGTAAGAGAGGTAAGGGAACCAGAGAGAGATGGTTTTCTTATCACCGAGGATGGTGACTCATTATTGTTGGACAATGATGAACCTCTAAAGGAGGCCATAGAGAGCTCAAAAGCTTCAAGATGGCTAAAAGCTGAGATGGATTCCATGTATCAGAACCAAATTTGGGTTCTGGTCAATGCGTCAGT
Source organism: Viscum album (assembly GCA_963277665.1). Classification (NCBI taxonomy): domain Eukaryota; kingdom Viridiplantae; phylum Streptophyta; class Magnoliopsida; order Santalales; family Viscaceae; genus Viscum; species Viscum album. The sequence continues at coordinate 1,981,627,172 of OY728136.1, forward strand.
TGATGTAAAGCTTGTTGGATGTAAATAGGTATTCAAGAGGAAACTGAACACGGAAGGTAAAGTACCTATAAAACAAGGCTAGTGGCTAAAGGTTTTAAACGACAAAGAATTGACTATGATGAAACTTTTTCGTCAATTTCCATGTTTAAATCCATCAGAATCATACTTGTCATAACAGCTTATCATGATTATGAGATTTGGCAGATGGATGTCAAAACTGCGTTCCTTAACAGGAACCTTTTGGAAGATGTCAATATGACACAATCGAAAGGGTTTGTGACACCAGGTGATTCTAAAAGGGTTTGCAAGTTGCAGAGATCCAAGTCATGGAATATTCAATTCGATGAAGCCATAAGGGAATTTGGTTTCATTAAGAACGAATGTAAGCCATGTGTTTACAAAAGGTTTAATGGGAATGCGGTCGTTATCCTAGTAGTATATGTTGACGACATATTACTTATTAGAAACGACATACCAGTCTTACAGTCTGTTAAGGACTGGTTGAACAAGTGCTTCTCCATGAAAGACTTAGGCGAAGCAGACTACATTCTAGGGATCAAGATCATTCGTGATAGATCCAAGTGGCTGCTTGGGCTAAGTCAGAGTACATACATTGACCAAATACTAAAGAGATTTAGTATGGAACAATCCAAGAGGGGATTGGTTCCAGTGTCACATGGCATACATCTTTCTAAGAAAATGTGACCTCAGACACAACAGGAGAAAGATAGAATGAGTAAGATCTCATATGCTTCGGTAATAGGATCAATCGTCTATGTCATGCTATGTACTAAACTTGATGTTGCCTATGCACTGAGCATGGTAGGCAGATATCAAGCAGATCCAAGAGACCAGCATTGGACTACTGTTAAGGCTATCCTTAAGTATTTGAGAAGAACTAAGGATATGTTCCTGATGTATGGAGGAGACGAGGAGCTTGTCATCAGAAAATATGCTGATGCTGATTTTCAGACAGACCAAAATGATCTAAAATCACAATCAGGGTATGTTTTCTGTCTCAACGGAGGAGCTGTGAGCTTAAAGAGTTCAAAGCAGTCAGTTGTCGCTGATTCTATAGCGGAGTCCGAATATATAACGGCTTCTGATGTAGCCAAGCCATCTGGATTCGGAACTTCGTCCAGGAGCTTGATGTAGTGCCTAATAGTAGAGACTCTATCACATTGTATTGTGATGATACTGCAACGGTGGCTCTTGCAAAGGAGTCAAGGTCACATCAACGGACAAAGCACATACTCCGAAAGTATCACCTCTTGAGAGATTTTCATCAAAGGGGTGAAGTTGCAGTGAGCAGAAGATCCACGGAAGAGAACGTGGCGGACCCTTTGACTAAAGGTCTATCTCAGCAGAAGCATGAATATCATGTGAGAGCCAGCGGACTGAAGGTTGTTAGCAGTTGGCTCTAATGCAAGTCGGAGTCTGTTGGAGTTGATGCCCTAGAACCAACTTCTTTGTACTTTATGATAAACTTATATTCATGGTTTTGAATATTAATAAATTTCTTATCACATCATGATTGTTCTTCTGTGTAACATAGCATGTGATAATGTCCCAAGAGTAGCTTTCGCACTAAAAGGTCATAGCAGTTCCCCACTACAATGAGAACCCGGAAGTGCCATGACACTATTTTTGAATAAATGTTATATGGTCGGATGATATCATTTGAAGGGACACAAATGATAGAAGCTATAAAGGGTGGAGACTCATAGGACTTTGAGGCACATTCTCATGGTGTACGCCCCTGGTAGGAAATCCACATTATAAGTGTCATTAGATGTTCCTATCTGCGGAAGTGTATAATGATCCTTAGACTTTAAGATTATTATTAATGGATATTATGAGTCGCGCACTTTGATGTATTGGCGAAAACCGTGACGACATATGCTCACAGTGAAGTAGGATATGCTAGGTGCGTCACGAATAATATTGCATTAATGAATAATGCGAGAAAGGATTTATCCTTTCTATTCATTAAAATGAAGTAAATATCTCAGACCCTTTGATGAAAATGGTAGTCTAAATAAATCAATGGTCATGGTATACGCTATGGAAATTCTATTTTCAAAAGGTCAAAGAACGAGTTATTGAGCATATGGGTTGATGACACCGGCATGCAACCTTCTCGATTGGAGATATTGTGATAAAGAGATTATATTACACGATAAGCGTTCGTATGAGGTGACATGTCGTTGTGGCATTAACTTCTTTCTCTCTGGGTGCATTGACGTGTTCCTAGACGCTAACATTGGACTTTAGGCGGGCTCGCCTAAAGCCACTGAAAAATAGGTCTAGAGGGTCACACACTAAGTGTATCCAGAATCTCAGTTAAATAATTTATTATTTAACAAATTCAAAAAATATTATTCCCAGTTAAGTTAGATTTATTTGTTTGGAAGGGGTATGTATGAGGGAGAGTTTTTTTTTATGTCAGGGGCAGTGTAATAAATGCAGGCAGTGTAATAATTGCAAGGCAAAGTAAGGGTAGGCAGTTGTATTTTTAATAAGAGGGACCAGCTGTCTAGAATCTTCCAGCTGTTGAGGACCCCTTTAAATAATTTGGTTGGGGACAGCATTAAGGGATAGATATTGTTTTCTAGAAAAAGGATTTGCTGTGCAAATACAAGGGGCCCATCAACCTCGGGGTGCGACCATGGGGAGTTTTCTTCTATCTTTCTCATGTTTTCTTCTACCTTTCTCTTACTATTATTCTTCTTTCCTATTTCTACGGTAAATTTTGCATGTTATTGTAGTAGAAATCAACAAACTCTTGGTTTTCCTCTCTCTGACTTGAACACCTATCAACTTGGTAGAAACTTCTTTAGTGATGGATTGTGAGAATTGAGGAATTATTGTGCTAAGTGATTTGTTGAGTGGTTTTAAAATGATGATTTTAAAATTGGTTTGGTTTATGGAAAAGGTTTTGTGGAAAGATTTTCAATAAAAATATTGTTTTATTGAAATGTTTTAGCACAATTGGTTTGAAATGGTTTGACACAATTGGTTTGAAATGATTTTGGCATAATTAATTGACGTGTGTTCATTTGCATTGACGTGACCCTATGGAAGGGGTGTGTGTCATTGGGACACTGGTATATGGTTACCTTGTGACGAGTTGGTATATCATAGCCCGACCTTTAAAATTATTTTATTTTATTATTCTTTGGCTTCGGTTAGCCTCGTCAAGGTGCGGGTTGAGTGTGGGTTTAAAGTTTTTGATATTTGATGAGTTTGGTGGGTTTCGGACCGCTGCGCGAACACCGCACAGTTGGCGGTAACCACGCGGTAAGCCCAGGTCCCCGTGAAGTTGACTAATGTTTAAAATAAATAAAATTTTATAAAAATAAGAGGGTAAATGTTTGCGTCGTAATAATATTATTATTATTGTGTATATAATAATATTATTATTATTGGAAGTATTATGAGTATTATTTTTATTATTAAAGATTGTCATTAATGTTTTTATTATTAAAAGGTTGTTAAAAACGTTCTTAATATTCTTATGATTAAATTATTGTTAATGTTATTATTTAAAAGGAAATGAATGAAATTATGATTAGCATTTTTCATTATTTTTAGTGTTATTATTATTATTAAGAAAGTTAATGATATTGTTATTATTTGTTAAACCCTCTTTTGTATTATTATGGGTATTTCCGAGTCCCACATCGGAATACTCCCTTGTACATTCCGCTTTTTCATTCTATAAAAGAAGAGCCCCACCTCACCTTGAAGGTAAGTGGGTTTCCCTACTCTACATGGTATCAGAGGGATTTTTATCCCGAACCCTCCCTCCCTTGCGGATTCCCGGCGTTCTCCAGGCTCCGCCTCTCTCCCTCCTGCCCTAGCCCGTCCCGGCAGGCCATCCCTCCCGGCAGGCCCTCCCTCCCAACGCCCGCGGCTCCCGGCCCTCCCGTCGCACCGCCCTCCTTCCTCCCCGCGGCTCCCCCCGACTCCCGGAGCCATCCCCCGCGCGCCTCCCCCCGTCCCGGCACCACCTCCCTCGCCGCTCCTCTGCGTGCTCCCTCCCGGCGGCATCTCCCGGCTCCCCGGCTTCCGGCTCGCCCCGCCGTCCCGGCGCACCTCCTCACGGCGTCGCGTCCGCGCGCCCAGCCCCTGCGGCTCACCTCCCGGCGGCCCTCCATTCTCCCGGCGGCTCTCCTGCTGCACCCGGCGCCCCCCACAGCTTCGGCGCCTACCGTGCCTCCCGCTGCTCCGCGCTCCCGGTGCCCCCGACGTCCCGGCTGCCCTGCGCGCTCCATCCTCCCGGCTGCCCTGCGCGCTCCCTTCCGGCGGCATCACCCGCGCGCCCCACGGCTCCCCGACGGCGCTCCCTCCTCGCGGTTTCCCGCGGCTCCCGCCGCCTTCACCCGCGCGCCCTGCCGGCGGCCTCCCGCTGCTCCCGGCGGCCTCCCGCTGCTCCCGACGGCATCACCCGCGCGCCCCGCCGGCGGCCTCCCGCTGCTCCCAGCGGCCTCCCGCTGCTCCCGACGCCATCACCCGCTCGCCCCGCCGGAACGGCCTCCGCCGCTCTGCCCTGCGCGGCCTCCCAGCGCCTCCCGCGCCTCCCTCTGCTCGCGCAGCCTCCCGCGCCTCCAGCGCCTCCCAGCGCCTCCCGGCTCCCCGGCGTCTCCAACTCGCCCCGCTTCGCCCTCGGCCTCTGTCCCAACGGCCCCTCCCGGCAGAGCGCCCTTCTCCCGGTGGCACGCCCTCATCCCCGCAGAGCGCCCTCGTTCTGGCAGCCCTTCCAGCACGCGCACGTCCTGCGCCCGATCATCCCGCCGGCCCGCTGCCTCAGCTCCCGCCGCTTCCATGGCGGACTTCTCGGGACGTGGTCGTGCTTCACGTCGTCCACGTCCCTTCTGTCACCATTGTGGCACGTTTGGCCACCTGGTCGCCCGATGTTGGGTCCTGCATGGCCGACCATCTCAGCACCTGCGGCAGGGACAACCCGCGGTCCGGGACGTGTCCTCGACTGTCGCCTCTCTTTTCCCGTCTCTGGCCCTGTCTATGGCCGACCTCAGGCGGCCTCATGATCCACCGGCCTCTGTCCGCCCCGCTCCCTCCTCGGCTTCTCTGGCCCGTACTGTTTGCCCCACTGCCTTGGTCAGCCATTGCTCCCCTGCATGGCTGCTGGACTCAGGTGCCTCCGACCACCTCACCGGTGATGCTGGTATGTTGACGTCTTATTGCCCTTATGCCGGTTCTTCAGCCATCACCGTCGCTGATGGGTCCACTATCCCCATAGCGGGCTTCGGCGCATGCTCCCTGACTCCTTCGATACATCTACCCTCTGTGGCACATGTGCCCCGCAGTCCCTTTAATCTGCTTTCCATTAGTAAACTAACTAAGGATTATAACTGTGCGGCCATATTTACCTCCTCTGGTGTTGTGTTTCAGGAGCAGGCTACGAACCGGGAACTTGGTCGAGGCCGGCTTCGAGACGGGGTCTACATGTTCAAGGGGCCCGCGCCCATTGCTTGCACCTCTACCTCTTCTCGGGCACTTGATCTCCATTCCCGATTAGGGCACCCGCCTGCACCCACCATTCATCAGATGTTTCCGGACTTCCGTAGGACTCCTACTTTTCATTGTGAGTCATGCTCTTTTGCAAAACATCATCGCTCTTCCTACATTCCTCGCACGGATACACGGGCCTCCCACCCCTTTGATCTGGTTCATTCCGATGTTTGGGGCCCGTGTACCGTTCCGAGTCACTTGGGCTATAAATACTATATCTCCTTCATTGATGACTATTCGCGAATGACGTGGCTTTACCTTCTTCGGGAACGCTCCGAAGTGTTTTCCACCTTCCAAACCTTTTTTCATGAAATTAAGAATCGTTTTTCTATCTCGGTCAAATGTCTCCGCTCGGATAATGGGCGCGAGTATCTCTCCACTTCTTTTCGGCAGTTTCTCCGGGAGAATGGCATCCTTCATCAGACCTCCTGTCCTGATACACCCCAGCAGAACGGCGTGGCCGAGCGGAAACACAGACATATTCTAGAGACTGCCTGTGCCCTCCTCTTCCACCGACAGGTGCCTCTGCTCTTTTGGGGCGATGCCATTCTCACTGCTACCTACCTCCTCAATCGCCTTCCTTCTTCTATCCTTAAGGGGGAGACTCCCTTTCGGGCTCTTTTCCCCACTCTCCCTCTTCATTCCCTCCCTCTTCGAGTGTTTGGCTGCTTGTGTTATGTTCGTGACACTCGCCCTGGCCGCACCAAACTCTCTCCCAAATCTCTCCGCTGCATATTTCTCGGTTATTCCCGCACTCAGCGCGGATACCGCTGCTTCTCCCCGAACCTTCGCCGGTATGTCATCTCCGCCGATGTCTCCTTTGTGGAAAGTTCCCCATTCTCCTTTCCCTCTCCTCCTCCTGACTCTGCCATTGATAACTGTCTTCCCCTCATCATCCAGCCTCTTCCGGATTTGCCTCCTCCTACCTCTCCTCCTCCTGGCCCTGTCCTCGATGATTGTCCTCCTCTCCTCCTCCATCCTCCACCGGCGTCAACCGCTGTTGACACCCATTTTGGTCAGGTCTACTCCCGCCGCCCTTCGACTGTCTTCCCCGTTCCGGCCAGTGACACTGATGCTCCCGCTTCGTCCGCTGCTCCTGCTCCGCCACCCGCGGACTTGCCCATCGCCCTACGGAAAGGTACTCGCTCCTGCCAGAGTACTCCTCTATTTGCATCTTCTTACAGGGGTTTGTCCGCTCTGGAGACGGTTTCTATACCTCGCACAGTTGGTGAGGCCAAATCTCACCCCGGGTGGCTCGCAGCCATGCGGGATGAATTGCAGGCTCTGGAGGAAAACCATACTTGGGATCTTGTCTCCCTTCCAGCAGGCAAACAGGCAGTGGGCAGCAAATGGATTTACACGGTCAGGCTGAATCCCGATGGTACTCTTCATCGCCTCAAAGCCCGCCTTGTGGCCAAAGGCTTTGCTCAGACATACGGCGTTGACTACTTTGATACCTTCTCCCCGGTTGCCAAGATGGCCTCTGTCCGGCTATTCATCTCTCTCGCCGCCCATCATCGGTGGCCTCTTCATCAATTGGATGTCAAGAATGCATTCCTCCATGGCTTCCTTGAGGAAGAAATCTATCTCCAGCAGCCCCCCGGATTTTGTGCCGCCGGCGCTGAATCTCGTGTCTGCCGTCTCCGTCGCTCTCTTTACGGCCTCAAGCAGTCTCCCCGTACTTGGTTTGGCCGCTTTAGCACGGTCGTCAGCGACTTTGGGCTTTCCCGCAGTATGAAAGACCACACTGTCTTCTACAGGACGACTCCCCATGGCTGCATCTTATTGGTCGTCTATGTGGATGATATCGTCATCACCGGCAGCGACTCTGTGGGTATCACCCATCTCAAAGCTCATCTTCACCAGCACTTCCACACTAAGGATCTTGGTCCTCTCACATACTTCCTCGGCATCGAGGTTTCCTACTCCTCTGCCACCATCTCCCTCTGCCAACGGAAGTATGCTTTGGATATATTGCAGGATGCTGGGCTGACTCAGGCCACTGCGGTCGATACTCCTCTGGAGCCTGGCGAACGGTCTCTTTATGCCTCCTCGGCTCCATACCCCCATCCCGAGCGGTACCGTCGATTGGTGGGCAAACTCAATTATCTCACCATGACTCGACCCGACATTTCCTGTGCGGTAGCCAAAGTGAGTCAATTTATGGAGCATCCCACCACATCTCAGTGGGATGCTGTCATCCGCATCGCCAAGTACATCAAACGGGATCCTGCCCGTGGTCTTCACTACTCCCAGCATCCTCATCAGCATATTGAGGCCTTTTGCGATGCTGATTACGCTGGCTGTCTTGCCACTCGGAAATCTACCTCTGGGTTCGCCATTTTCTTCGCAGGCAACCTCATTTCTTGGCACAGCAAGAAACAGACGGTCGTCTCTCGATCCAGTGCCGAGTCTGAGTACCGTGCCATGGCCACCGTTACTACCGAGATCCTTTGGCTTCGGCAACTCCTCCAGGAGCTTGGCTTTCCTCAGCAGACTTCTGCTCACATATGGTGTGACAATCAGGCAGCCACTAAAATTGCTTCAAATCCCGTCTTCCATGAACGCACGAAGCATATTGAGGTGGACTGTCACTTTCTTCGCCACCACCTGGAGCACAACCATGTCAGCTTTAGCCACATTCCGACGGCAGACCAGCTTGCTGACATCTTCACCAAAGGCCTCCCTGGTGCTCGCCTTGCCTCGCTTAGTTCCAAGCTGGGGATCCGCCACATCTGACACCCAGCTTGAGGGGGAGTAGTTATGGGTCTTGTGTGGTGTCTTCTTATTCTTTTTTGTGGGACTCGTTGTCCAAGCTGGGTCTGTCCAGCTTGAGGGGGAGTGTTAAACCCTCTTTTGTATTATTATGGGTATTTCCGAGTCCCACATCGGAATACTCCCTTGTACATTCCGCTTTTTCATTCTATAAAAGAAGAGCCCCACCTCACCTTGAAGGTAAGTGGGTTTCCCTATTCGACATTATTAATATTATTATTAAGAATAAAATTATTCTTATTAAGATTATCTTTAGAATTAATCTTTTATTATTATTATTATTATTATAAAGATTAAAAAAACTCTAATCTACCCGCACCCCTCCCCTCTCCCAGCGCGCCCGACCCCCCCTGTTCCTCTGTTCGGCGCAGCGCCACCCCCCCTTTGTGTTTTTCCCCGCGTGCCAAACCCCCCTCGTCGCTCCTATTTCGGCGGCCCGACCCCAGCTAGCGTTAGCGGCCCGACCTCCCCTCACCGCTCCACCCTGCCCCGGATCCCGTCCGGCCGCCCTCCTCCTCGCGGCAGCCTCCCTCCTCGCGTCGTCGCGAGCTGCGCCCGACCCCCTTCCTGAAGCGGCTCCAGCGAACCCGACCTGTACGGCGGCCTTTCGGCGCGACTCGAACCCCCCTGCGCGGCGCCTCCGCCCTGCTCCGACGTTGCTGTGTTTTCCATTGCAGACAACCATCTTCTCCGGTATATTTTTTTCTTTTGGTGTTTTTCTCAAATTAACCAAACCCTAATGCATCGAATTGTGTTTTGCGTGTTTTGCTCGGTGTCTAGGGTATGCGAGTGGTCCGCGGAGCATTGTTATTTCTTCCGTTGAAGGTTGCTTCGCATCCACGCATGATTAAGGTAGGCGTTTCCAAATTTCCTTTCCTTTCCGGCACAACCATGGCACTTGTGTGTTTTAAATTATTTTTTAAAAGTTATTCGCACCTTTAGAAGTGTTACAGCTAACTCATTGTAATGTTTTTGTATTAGTTAAAAATTGTTAAAAATAGCTTTGAGATAATTCTTTGATTGTGTGTAGGTGTTTCATGCCTTTCTTTTCAATTTCAATCCATTTGATGCTTGGGTTTTAGTATTAAATTCTTAAACCATGTTTCGCACCTTTATTACAATCATAGTTTATGATAATGATTTATCGTGGGTTTAAATTGCTAAAAATAGGTTTTGAGATGTTCTCTCATTTATGCACATGCTTTTGCCTATGCAATTGAGTTTGCATAAGTGGTGCTTAGTTTAAAATGGTTTTATTAGATGTTTTGGTTGGGGTTTACCATTAGAAGCATTTTATAAAAGTTGTTAAACTTGTTTTCGAGTGGCTTTGTGAAACTTGGTGGTTTTTCATGGAGTGGTTCATCGTGTTAACAAAAGTGTGTGGGTGGTCTCTTCAAGGATGACTTAGGAAAGGACCGCTTGGGTTTTGATGTTGGATGTGGGTACATCCATGGGTGCACGAAGTGCACACATGGACGGGCCTTCAAATGAAGACGACATTGGGAGTGGTTCTCTTTTCACGCTTGGTTTTCTAAAAAGGAATTCTTATCTCCTCTTCTTCTCTCTCTATTGGAACAACGGTCCGTGGTTTTTTTTCAAATGGCTTGGGGTGATTTCAAAACCGTGTGGAAAGTGTGACTTGTTTGGTGTTTGATAAAAGACGATTGTTCCTTAAAATGGTTGAAAGCCCGTTTGGCACCTTCGAGTGCGTCGTGTATATTTTTAACGTAGTATCGTGATAAAGTGGATTTGAAAGAAAGGCCCGATTGGCAATTGTAATATGTTTGGGTGTGTGTTGGGAACTCAATGACTTGTCTGGCAAAGACGGTGAAAATAGGATCTCTATTTGTTGGAAATGTTTTTCTTAAAGGTGTTTTGATAAATGTACCTTGGATGGTTAAAGCTAAAGGCCCGATTGGCACTTTTGGTATGATTACTTGGAAAGGGTTTGATGTTTGGAAACTGTGTGCCCGTTTGGCAAACTCGTTGTTTTGTGAAATGTTTTAAATGGTTATATGTTATAGCGGCCCGGTTGGCACCTTCGACGATACGACGTGAATATGAGATATATGTATGTATATATTTATGGGGCACCTCTATAATGAAATATCCCTTTATGGGTTATCGTATAGAGTGTCCGTGTTTGGGGTAGGCAAGTGCGGTGACGGCAGGTAAAGTGAGTCACGTGTGCGAGGGCCTCCTACTTACACAGTACTATTACCACCATGGGTTCATGGGCGTCTTTTAGTTGATCGAGTGATGGTTGCTTTCTAGCCCCGATTAGATGGGTTAGTACCCCCTAGAGTTGTAGACAGACCAAGAGGGATGTGCCACTAGTGAGGCTAGGTTGGGGCAGCTAGTTGGTTACTGACTTAGGGGTTTCACCATACGCCGGCAGGTGGTTCCGAACCAAGTACGTCCAGGGGTCTTCTAAGGATGTTTAGGATCACCCATGGTTACTTAATTACTTACATTGTTTGTTTAGTTTCCGTTGTACTAGTTTATTTTCATCTTTCACTGTTTACCAGTTTACTTTAGCACAGCTTTGGTATCACTTGTCTTGGTTTTTGTTTATAAATGACAGTTGGTTTTGGAAATGATTTGTCTTTGTGTTGGATTTTAAAATGGGGAAATGATGTTATTTTATTAAAATGTGAAAACATTATTTTATAGCTGTATTTCAAACTGGTGTTTATGAACTGCTTTGGGAAAAGGGACTGTTGGATTCAGTGGTTTACTTTTGGCATCCCTACTGAGCATCTCAATGCTCATGTCTATCCTATCTTTTCAGATACAGGTTCAGCTTTTCGTTCGGGTTCCTGGTCCAGCTGCTCAGTGTTGGAGCAGGTTCGTTTTTGTGGTTGGTGGCGACCAAGAGGTTGCAAGAAAAACGTGTGGTGGCGGTTCGGTTTTTCTTGTTTAGTTTCTAGCCTGTTTAGCGGTATTCTGTATCTAAACCTGTCTTTTATTTATTGAAATTCAGTTGTTTAACCTTGTCTCGTTTCAGTTGTTTTGAATATTTATTTGGTCCTGGTTTTTCACTTTGGGCTTAAATCGTTCTCACATGTATGTTTTGATGCCCGGCACTAGTTGTCATCCCGAGGGGATCGGGAACGCCCCTCGGGACATGTCGCAGACCGACTCGGGTGACCGGTTCAAGGTCGACCTAGGCTAGTTCATGACATGGTAGATCGACGAGAGATCGTTCATGAGTATGGAATTGTCACTTGGGCATGCATATGTGGATGTGTGGCTTGGAATGGGTTATGCCAAATGGATTTGTGAAATGGTTTGAAAGACTTGCTTTGTTGTTTTCCATGAAAACTGTTTTATTGAGAAAATGCTTAGACTTTGTTTTAAATTGTTAAAGATGTTTTAAAGTTGTTAGACTCGGTTAATTGTATTTCTGAGTTAATTGGGTTGGGTGTATTTCTGAGTCACGCATCGAATTCCTCCTTGTAATTACTTTCCTCTATCTATAAATGAATGTCTCCACCTCTCCTTGAGGAAGGAATTGGTACCATTCTGCATGGTATCAAAAGGATACATCCAATAATTTTTTTTCCCATCTGTTGCTCCTCCGCTACGCCCCGTTGTCAGCCCACCTGCGCGGAAGCCCCCCGCGTCCCGTCGCCAGCCCGCCTGCACAAAAGCCCCAGCGCCCCCGTCGTTGGCCCGCCTGCACGAAAGCCCCACGCCCCCGTCGCCGGCCAGTCGTCGCGGCTGCCCCGCACCGATTTGTCGGCCCACCTACACGGCTACCTCGGCGTTCCTCGTCGGCCTGCCTGTGCAGCTGCCCCGACGCCCCCTCGCCACCCTGCTCAGCACGCACCAACACCCCTAATGGTGTTATCCTTCCCAAGCGCACTCTGCATACCCAGATAGTTTCGACCCTCCATGCACCTATCCCTGGAAAAAAAAATCTCTCCTGTGAGCCATCCTCCTGCACCGCTCCTTTGCGTTTTTTTTCTCTGCACCCCCATATGCAGCTAGTAGCCATCCTCCTACATGTTTTTACTTCCTCTGTGCTACTCCTGCACGCGTTAGTGATTATCCCACCCACTTGTTGGATTGGTGTAGCCCGATCCGGTTGAGCCGAATACTTGTGGCCCGCAACTGTACTGTAGCGGTGCGGACTTCGGGGTCAACTGCACTGTAGCACTTTTGACTTCCAGTCGGCAGCCACTGTAGCGCTTTTGACAAAGTTGGCCGCCGTTCACTGTAGCGACGCGGACTTACTTTACAAACAGTGATCGTCTTCTCCATGTTTTATAGCCCATTTTCGGGCTAGGGTTACTACTGAAAATCCTCTGTAATTTTTTGTGCTCCCGAATAGTGAAATTTTGCCTCTCCCGTGGACGTAGGGATTATTCCCGAACCACGTAAATCCCTGTGTCCTTATTGCTTTCTTTCCTTTGTTTTCTCGTTTCTGTCGTTGTGTCTCCAGACGATTCTGTAACAACTGGTATCAGAGGGTGAGTTCGGAATTCTCCAACGATGGCTCTGGATGAAGGCAAAGTGAAGATCAATCGCTTCGATGGAACTGATTTCAGTTTCTGGAGGATGCAGATCGAGGATTATCTTTATCAGAAAAAGATGCACTTGCCACTTCTAGGTGTGAAGCCAGCGGACATGGAGAAGTCGGAGTGGGAGCTACTGGATCGACAGGTTCTGGGTATTGTGAGCCTGACGTTGGCCAAAAACGTGGCGTTCAACATCAGAGAGGAGAAGACGACGGTGGACCTGATGAAAGCCCTCACAAATATGTACGAGAAGCCTTCTGCGGCAAACAAGGTGCATTAGATACGACGATTGTTCAACCTGAAAATGGTTGAAGGGAGACCTGTTGCAGATCATATCAACGAATTCAATATCATCATAAGTCAGTTCTCATCGGTGGACATTGATCTTGGTGATGAGGTATGTGCTCTGGTTTTACTATCTTCGTTACCAGAGAGTTGGGAAGCAACTGTAACAGCTGTGAGCAACACTTCGGGGAATACGAAGATGGCTCTGAAAGATATACGGGACCTAATCCTTAATGAGGATGTTCGAAGAAGAGAATCAGGCAGATTCTCTGGTTCTGCTTTGAACGTTGAAGGAAGAGGAAGGTACCCACAGCGGAACAATCGCAGAGGACGATCAAAGTCAAGAGGAAAGAGCAGAGACAAGGCAAAGGGGTCTGGTCCTACCTGCTGGACATGCGGGAAGAAAGGACATGTCAAGAAGGAGTGCAGAGATAACCGGAAGGGACCTGAAACCAGTGGAGCAAACACTGCAGCTGAAGGAACTGATGACGTGTTGCTGTTGAGCGTGGACAACCCGATCGAGCAAGTGGGAGCTGGCTATGAAGGAGGAGATTTCCTCATTGCATGAGAACAACACTTGGGAGCTGACACCTCTGCCAAGAGGAAAGAAAGCATTGCAGAATAAGTGGGTCTACTGGGTCAAGGAAGAACATGATGGCAAGAGGAGGTTCAAGGCAAGGCTAGTGGTGAAAGGCTTTCAACAGAAGGAGGGAGTAGATTTCACTGAAATCTTCTCACCTGTAGTGAAGCTTACCACCATCCGGGTGGTTCTCAGCATTGTGGCGTCAGAAGACTTGCATCTTGAGCAGCTTGATATCAAGACTGCTTTCCTTCATGGAGATCTGGAGGACATCTACATGCAGCAGCAAGAGGGATATGTAGTGTCTGGAAAGGAAGAGCTGGTGTGCAAACTCCAAAAGAGCTTATATGGACTGAAGCAGGCATCGAGGCAGTGGAATAATAAGTTTGATTCATTTATGTCTAAAAATGAATATAAACGATGTGGCATGGATCAATGTTGCTACATCAAGTCCTTTGGTGATGAATACATTATATTGCTTCTGTATGTGGATGACATGCTCATTGCAGGATCATGTATGCAGAGGATTAATGAGCTGAAAGGACAGTTGGTTGAGGAGTTTGAAATGAAAGATCTTGGAGAAGCTAACAAGATTCTGGGGATGAAGATCAAGAGAGACCGCACAGCTGGAACATTAATGTTGTCATAGGCTGATTGCACTGGGAAGGTCTTGAGAAGATTCAGTATGATGGAAGCAAAGGCAGTCTCTATTCCCCTGGCGAGCCATTTCAAACTATCAAAGGAGCAATCACCGAAGACGGCAGAAGAGGTTGAGTACATGGCAAGAGTTCCATACGCATCAGCTGTTGGAAGCCTGATGTATGCCATGGTCTGTACGCGACCTGACATTGCTCATGCAGTGGGAGTTGTGAGCAGGTATATGGCTAACCCTGGAAAGCAACATTGGGAAGCTGTGAAGTGGATACTGAGGTATTTGAAGGGCAACAAGGAGGTATGTCTGTGCTTTGGGAAAGAAAATTCATTGCAGAGGTATGTGGATGCTGACCTTGGAGGCGATGTCGAGAGCAGGAGGAGTACCACGGGTTATGTTTTTACCTGTGGAAGAACTGCGGTAAGTTGGATATCACAATTGCAGAATGTGGTGGCTTTATCCACCACAGAGGCAGAATACATTACTGTAACAGAAGATGGGAAAGAGATGGTTTGGCTGAAGAACTTCTGGGATGAATTGGGAAGAAAGCAAGAGGAGAATGTATTGCACTGTGACAGTCAGAGTGTTATACATCTTGCCAAGAACCAAGTGTTTCATGCCCGGACGAAACACATTCAGTTGAAGTACCATTTCATCAGAGGTTTGATACGGGATGGGTTACTAACTTTGCAGAAGATTTGTGGAACCAACAATCCGGCAGACATGTTGACAAAGCCTATGGTAATACAGAAGTTGAGGCACTGTTGTGCTGTTGCGGAAACGCCGGGAGACACAACGACAGAAACGAGGAAAAACGAAAAGAAAGAAAGCAAAGGACACAACGATTTACGTGGTTCGGGAAAAATCCCTACGTCCATGGGAGAGGCAGAATTTCACTATGATTCAGGAGCACACAAATTACAGAGGGTTTTTTCAGTAGTAAAACTCTAGCCCGAAATGGGCTACATATGAAGAAGACGGTCCACTGTTCCGAATAGTAGTCCGCGTTGCAACAGTGATCGGCGGCTCACTTTGTCAAAAGTGCTACAGTGTCTGCCGACTGGAAGTCAAAAGCGCTGCAGTGCATGTCGGTGTCGGTCGGTCAGCTCCGCTACAGTGGTCAGCATTGCTACAGTGCCGAAAAATTGGACGTGCAAAGGAGGGGTCGTCACCAGCAGCACCAACAGGGGAGAGCGTCGTTGACTGCAGTGAAGGGAGAAATAGGACTTGCAAAGCGAGGGAAAGGGGGTTTGACGGGTTAAGGGGGACTTTTTTGGGGGCGCCATGTGGTGTGACCGGAGCCGCTGTGATCGCGGCACTATCGCGGCCGCCACGATCGCGGCGCGAGCACCGCTATCGTGTATTGCACGCGATCCAGACACTAAACACAGTGGGGCGCCACTCTGCACCGCACCAACACTATCGCAGCCACTCCACTTTTTAAAAACTATGTCTCATTTGCGAGGCAAAGAGGTTGGAACCTTTGGCTTGAAAGCGACTCTACCACTATTGTGCAAGTTATCCATAATGGCACGATTCATCTCTCGTGGCGTCTTACGGCTCGATAGATGGAGTGCATGGACTTTCTTTCCGACTCCAGTTACATTATTACCCATGTTTACCAGGAGGCAAATTCTGCAGCGGATCAGCTTGCCAACAAAGGAGTCAACAATGACCTCACTTGGTTGTAAGAGCTTCCTTCTGACTTGCTTTCTCTTTAAGAGAGATTGTAAAAAATCTCCTTTCTTCATACTCATGTAACCGTTTACTTTTTCCTTTCTTCAGACTCATGCAACCGTTTACTTTTTCAATAAAGGAGCCTGGCCACTTCGGCTAAGGCGTCACCCTTTTAAAAAAAAAATACGAGGCACCTATTAATGGTAAAGCTCTAGCAAATAACGGGATTTAGATACTGGCAGGCAAAAATCATAATTTCATATTTCAATAACAGAGAGCATGTGAACAGATAATCAAGGAAACAAATGAGTACAAAACCTTACCAAAAACAGACCCGGAAGAAAACCTTTATAAAATGCACTCCATCCTTCCTGTTTCAAAATAGTTCCAACAGCATCTAATATTTGTTCAGTAAAATTCTACACAAGCAAATCCATAGGTGAAGCTGGAACAAAATCAGAATGTCAAGTTGCCAAAGCTGATAAGGGGCAAATATATAAAATGTAGAACAAACCATGGATCCCATTATATCGTCTACTTTGATGAAGCGGCATCTGAAGCTGCAATCGTGTCTTTAACAGCCAAATTGGGTTAGTGCACAAAGCAACCTAGCAGCGCCACATGAGCACACTCGTCAATAAAATGCAAGAATTGGAAGTCAGCATTCAATAAAACCACCACAACAAATAATGGTCCGCTCATGAACAAAGCCTGTCTCTGCGTCAATGCCTTGATTATCAAGAAATCCCTTACAGTATGAACAATGAACTTCATTTGGTGCGTAGGAATTGATTTTAATGGAAATGGGAATTGGAAATGGAAATGGAAATGGGAATGGAATTGGAAAGGTAAAAGGAAAGGGAAGGGAAAAAAAAGTATGTTTGGTAGGATAGGAAAAGGAAAGGGAAATAGTTCAAAAAAAAAAGATAAAACTTGAAGAAAAAAATGACACTTCGGCACTTGGGGAGATAGACAACGACCAGACGGAGGAGAGCGGTGCCAGCTGCAATGGGTTCAACAGGGAGAGGCGATGCTGGAGGTGAAGGGAGGGGATGCCGGCAGCCGTATTTCTCCTGCTGCTCCCCTTGCTGGTCGCCATGAAAACAGAGTACGACCTCAATAGATCGAAAAACAACACTACAGCCAACTGTCCTCCGACGTCAAAAGTAGTTCCGCAGAACTAGACACTGGACTCTGATTCACTTCACGGCCTCCATCGGCCAGAAGCGCAGGCCGACGGGTCTTGCTTCAAGACCGTGTTCCAGCCAACGGATACGACTACACCATTCTTCAAGGACTGTTCAGCACCAACATGGTGCTCCTCCTTGCAACTATTTGCAGCGGAGACTGGTTCGACAGGGAGGGCGACGATGGAGACAACGGGTGGGGCGATGATGGAGACGACGGCAGGGGTGTCACAATGAAGATGATGGAAGGAAGTAATTGGAATTTGGAAAAATTCACAGGGATATTTTTGTCTTAAAATTCCATCTCCATTTCCAGACCCCCTTTTCCATCCAATTTTGGATGAAATTCATTTTCCATCATATAATGGAATCGCAGTTTCCATTCAAGCATGCCAAACAAAACTTTGAGGCACTTTCTCATGGTGTGCGCCTTTGGTAATATCTAGAAGAATATTATGAGAACGAGACCCGCCAGTAGGAAATCCACATTTCATAGTGTCATTGGATGTTCCTATCTGCGGACGTGTGTATTGGTCCTCAGACTTTAAAATTATTATTAATGGGTATTACAACTCGCGCACTTAGATGTATTGACGAAAACTGTGACGACACGCTGTTCGCAGTGAGGTAGGATATGTTGGGTGCGTCACAAGTAATACTGCATTAATAGATAATGCGAAAAAGGATTTGTCCCTTCTATTCCATAGCGGAAGTTGATATCTCAAGCCCTTTGATGGAATTGATATAGCCTAAATAAATCAATGGCCATGATGAGGAATGGGCAAGTTCAATTCCGGGAAGTCAAAGAAAGAATAATCGAGCACATGGGTTGATGGCACTAGCATGCAACTCGCTTGATTCGAGATATCGAGACAAAGGGATTACATTACACGGTAAGTGTTCGTAGGAGGTGACACGTCATTGCGGCGTTAACTTCTTTCTCTATGGGTGCCTTGACGTGTTGCTAGACGCTAACCTTGGACTTTAGGCAGGTTCCGCCTAATGCCACTGAGAAAGAGACCTAGAGGGTCACACACACTAAGTGTATCCAAGTATCTCAGTTAAATATTCATTTAACAACTTGAATAAAAATTATTCCGGATTGTGGTTTAATAATTATTCAAGGATGTCTGATCGCATTTATTTCGACACTAGTTATTCGAGAGAATATATTGTTGGCGAAATAATATATTTATTAGCGAGTAATGCAGTGATATTTATTTAAGAAATAAATAGACATTATTCAAGGTCTAATAAATGTGGTGGAGGAAATAAAGAAAATGAAAAAAAACGAAAGTACACGCCGTGTAGTTTTTCTGAGGATTTATGAGAAATAATATTATTTATTTAATTAAATAATATTATGTGTAATTCACTGGGCGCATGTCAAGTGATAATAATAGTCAACTGTTATTATTAGACATGGGGTCTTACTAAGAATTACATGAAATGAATAAATGCTTTCGGGTAATTAATTCATTTTATTATTGTAAGTATTATAAATCTCAATTACATTATTCTCATTAAGCCTAGTCATTCTTTGTGGTTGTGCACAACGGATCTGGAGAAACCTCTCAAGCCAAGAGAGAATTCCTTTCCTCCAAGAACGCTCTCAAGTTACGAAGGAGATCCTCCTCCACCAGATCAAGGAGAGTGCTTTGGAAGCAGCTCTCAATGCGATCAGAGGCGAACATCGCAAGCAAAGGCTCTTCCGTACTAGCACCCGAAGATCCCTTCCGTGACGTCCAGAGATACGTGGAGCACGTGTGGATCACCGCTAGAGAAAGCCTACACTTGGCTTCTGCGACGCAACGAAGGATCACATCGAATCGTGACCGAAAACATCAACGGAGAGAGAATTTCATCAAAGTAATTCTTGTCTTTTAATTAAATTAATTATTACCAACATATGATGATCCTCTCTATGGTTCTGGGACTCCCCTCTTTTCTTTCGTTCTTCATTCTATTCCGAAGATCCGACGTGTTGCGGAATCGTCGTGAGACACAACGACAGAAAACGAGAAAACGAAAGAACGAAAAAAAAACAACAATGAACACAGCGATTTACGTGGTTCGGGAAAAATCCCTACGTCCACGGGAGAGGCAGAATTTCACTAATCGGGAGCAGCAAATTACAGAGGATTTCAGTACAAAACCCTAGCCCGAAAATGGGCTACATATGAAGAAGACGGTCTACTGTTCTGAATAGTAGTCCGCGTTGCAACAGTGATCGGCGGCTCACTTTGTCAAAAGTGCTACAGTGTTTGCCGGCTGGAAGTCAAAAGCGTTACAGTACTGTTGACCCCGAAGTCCGCACCGCTACAGTGTCTGTCGGTGTCGGTCGGTCAGCTCCGCTACAGGGGCGCGTTGCCCCCTGCAACCCCCAACGAGCTCACCGCAGAGCTCGACCCGCGACAGTTGCGGGCCACAAGCATTCGGCCCAACCAGATCGGGCAACACCAATCCAACACGACGTTTAATCGTCGTGATGGATCTCAGATTGATCGTTGTTAACGGCAAAAATTAAAGTTGGGTACACTCATCCACGCAGTTCCGCTGCGCCCGGAACTTACAAGTGGTATCATAAGGGTCATATCGTTGATTATAATTATTTAGTTTTTTCGTTGATGATTTACGCATTTAATAATTTAGTTGTTTCAATTTAAGTTAATCGTTCTGCAAATCTGAATCTCAAGATATGTTCCTCTTTCATTTCTCGTTCACCTTACAGAAACGATCTTTTTCTTTAAATTTTGAATAAAATAAAATATAGAATCTCATCCGGAGGTGCCAAAGGTTTCTGGCCGTACAACACCAGAACACACGGCGTGTATTCGGCAGTACACGTCGTGTAGTCAAGGTTCAATGCACCAGGGACTGATCCGCCAAACCAAGCCTTGTGTTGGAGTTTATCTAAGTCTTAAATGACTTCATGTGTTAACCAGGAACAGGTGGCACGCGGTTTCCGGATTACACGCCGTGTGGCCCACAGGACACGGCATGTAGTCCCTTCAGATTAGGGTCGGACCGTGTACCTCGTACACAGCTTGCCCGGCTGGAGACCGTATAACGCGGATACTACACGGCGTGTGGCCCACTAGACACGTCGTGTACTCCGAAGATTTCCGAAGTACACTCACACGCTGTATCCCCGGGCGTGTACTTCAGATGAACGGTGAACGATAGTACACGCCGTGTAGTCGGAACTACACGCCGTGTACTCATCCAAATTACGCAGATTTATTAAAATTTATTATTATATTATACAAACCTTTGAGACGTGTACCATGGTGCGGGCGTAAAGCTGAGGCACAACACTTGATAGGTGTTTTATATATGTGTGTTTAATTTAACATCTGCGTAATGTTCATTTCTATTCATTGGGTAGTTATGAACGGGAATTCATCGGGTTGCCTCCAAGGTACAAGTTATGTACAAAGATAATTTTAAATGAATTTATTTGTTTAAAATTATGATGGATGAGAATCTCAAGGAAATTTAGAAAAATGGTTTAAGATAAAATGATTGATTAATTAAAGATAATTAATTGATTCAAGCATGATTTATCTTAAACAAGAACGATTAAAGAATTGAATGCTAGTTTTATTTATGCGTAAATATCGTTGCATGCATGGATGATCATGAGCAAAACCAAGACCTTTGTATGTGGATGGTTTCATTTAATTTATTTATTTAAATTAAATTTGTTGGTCTGCGAGTCTTCTCCTCATTAATATGTAGGGTCTGGATGCCTAAGGTTTCTTTTATGTAAAACCCCATTTTACCCCTCACCTGCGAGTGAGATAAAAGCATATGTAATAGATGAAGCTCCCAAACTAGTGGAGGCGACTCAAGTTAGGAGTCAAGGTGAAACCAATCCCAAAGAGATACAAAGGTGGACAGGTGGAAAGCTGTAAACACGAACCCAAAAGGTTCAAGGTATTTCTCCCCTATGTCTTGGGTTAGTTTATCAACCGCTAGATAAACTAACCAATAGAACAAGCTCATGATCATACCATTTATTTTATTTCTGTCAGTTGCATGGTTTATTTATTGTGGGTGTGTTGTCACGATCACACAATTAATGAATTAAACAAGCATGCAAAATGGAATTAAAATATAACCGGCTTATACGTAAATATTATCTTAGACATGGTTAATCACTTAAGTATATCTCACTTAATATTAACAAGCATGTAAGAAAGATAATAAAATGAAAATTTACGTATAAGGATAAAATCATTCAAAGAAATATTAGGTCGGTATAGCCTTCCATAATCTTGGTTAGAATCGAACCATAGTTCAAAGTGTTTGACCAACCCTAGTTGGGAAGCTTTCAATTATCAGGGAATTCTAAGCCACAACAGGATTTGGTGTGACCAAGAGGCAAAGGTTGAGGAAATCCAAAATAAAAAGATTTCAGGATTGAGGAGTCCACTTAGTGGATCAAGAAGCTGCGAGTTAATGCAGTTGGCATTTGGAATGCCTAACTAAAACCCTTCAAGTTGTTTGTCCAACCCTAGTTGGGGTAATGCGAAGGGCAATATGGATCCTTGTCACTAGAATATTCAGGCAACAGAATATTCCAAAGTCAATGGTGAGGGCTATTGGATTTCGATAAAATAGTGGGAGACTAATAAGTATTAATTTATTTATTTGTCTCAGTTTTTATCATGATAAAGTAACTCATCTTAATTTGTAGAAACGACAAGAAAAATGACTTCAAACATATCATTGCGAACCATACTCGAGAAGTAAAACTTTCTCCTACAAGTACTGCGTAGGAGCTCAAGAGAGGTAAGGGAACCAGAGAGATTTGGTTTCCTAGTCACCGAGAATAGTAAATCATTATTGTTGGACAATGATGAACCTCTCTCCTACAAGGAAGCAATAGAGAGCTCAAGATGGCTAGAAGCTATGAAATCTGGGATGGATTCCATGTATCAGAACCAAGTCTGAGTTCTGGTCAATGAGTCAGTTGATGTAAAGTTTGTTGGATGCAAATAGATATTCAAGAGAAAGATGGACATGGAAGGTCAAGTTAGCACCCCTATAAAGCAATGTTGGCGGCTAAAGGATTCAGACAGCGTCAAGGAATTGACTGTGATGAAACCTTCTCGCCAGTTGCCATGTTTAAATCCATAAGAATCATACTTGTCATAGTAGCTTAACATGACTAAGAGATTTGGCAGATGGATGTCAAAACAGCAATCCTTAATGGGAACCTTCAGGAAGATGTTTATATGACACAACCAGTATGGTTTGTGACACCAGGTGAAGCCAAACGAGTTTGCAAGTTACAGAAATCCATTTATGGATTAAAGCAAGCATCCAAGTCATGGAACATTCAATTTGATAAAGCCATAAAGAAATTTGGTTTCATTAATAACGAATGTGAGTCATATGCTTATAAGCGGTTTAATGGGATTGCAATCGTTATCCTAGTAGTATATGTTGACGACGTATTACTTGTTGGAAACGACGTATCAATCTTACAGTCAGTTAAGGACCGGTTGAACAAGTGTTTCTCCATGAAGGACTTAAGTGAAGCAGAATACATTCTAGGGATCAAGATCATTCGTGATAGATCCAAGAGGCTGCTTGAACTAAATCAGGGTACATACATTGACCAGATACTAAAGAGATTTAGTATGGAACAATCCAAGAGGGGATTGGTTCCAGTGTCACATGGCCTACATCTTTCTAAGAGAATGTGTCCTCAGACACAACAGGAGAAAGATAGGATGAGTAAGATCTCATACGCTTCGACTATAGGATTCATCATGTATGTCATGTTATGTACTAGGCTTGATGTTGCCTATGCACTGAGCATGGTAGGCAGATATCAAGCAAATCCAGGAGAACAGCATTGGACTGCTGTTAAGACTATCCTTAAGTATCTGAGAACTAAGGATATGTTCCTAGTGTATGGAGGAGACGAGCACCTTGTCATCAGAGGGTATGCTGATGCTGGTTTTCAAACAGATCAGAATGATCTCAAGTCGCAATCAGGATATGTTTTCTTTCTCAACGGAGGAGCTGTGAGCTGGAAGAGTTCAAAGCAGCCAGTTGTCGCCGATTCTACAGCGGAGTCCGAATATATAGCAGCTTCTGATGCAGCCAAGGAAGCCGTCTGGATTCAGAACTTTGTCCAAGAGCTTGATGTGATGCCTAACAGTAAAGATCATATCACATTGTATTGTGATAATACTGCAGCAGTGGCTCTTACAAAAGAACCAAAGTCACATTAACGGATAAAGCACATTCTCCGAAAGTATCACCTCTTGATAGATTTCTATCAAAGGGATGAAGTTGCAGTGAACATAGTGTCCACAGAAGAGAACGTGGCAGACCCCATAATTAAAGGCCTATCTCAGCAGAAGCATGAATATCATGTGAGAGCTGGCGGGTTAAAGGTTGTTAGCAGTTGGCTCTAGTCCAAGTGGGAGTCTGTTGGAGTTGGTGGCCTAGAACCAATTACTTTGTACTTTATTCATTAATAAATACCTTATCACATCTTGATTGTTCTTCTGCGTGATAGTGCATGTGATAATGTCCTAAGGATAGATGTTGCACCAAAGGGTCATAACGGATCCCTACTATGATGAGAACCCGAAAGTGTCATAACACTATTCTTGAATATAAGTTCTATGGCCGGATGATGTTATTTGAGGGACACAAATAATACAGGTCATTAGGGATGAGAACTCATAAAACTTTGAGGCACCTTCTCATGATGCGCGCCCTTCGTAATATCCAGGAGGATATTATGAGAACGAGACCCGCCAGTAGGAAATCCACATTTCATAGTGTCATTGGATGTTCCTATCTGCGGACGTGTGTATTGATTCTTAGACTTCAAGATTATTATTAATGGGTATTACAACTCGCGCACTTAGATGTATTGACGAAAACTATGAGGACGCACTATTCGCAGTGAGGTAGGATATGTTGGGTGCGTCACGGGTAATACTGTATTAATAGATAATTCGAGAAAAGATTTGTCTCTTCTGTTCCATAACGGAAGTTGATATCTCAAGACCTTTAATGGAATTGATATAGCCTAAATAAATCCATGGTCATGGTGAGGAATGAGCAAGTTCAATTCCGAGAAGTCAAAGAAAGAATAATCAAGCACATGGGTTGATGGCATTAGCATGCAACCCGCTTGATTCGAGATATCGAGACAAAGGGATTACATTACACGGTAAGCGTTCGTAGGAGGTGACACGTCATTGCGGCGTTAACTTCTTTCTCTATGGGTGCCTTGACGTGTTGCTAAAAGCTAACATTGAACTTTAGGTAGGCTCCGCCTAATGCCACTGAGAAAGAGGCCTAGAGGGTCTCACGCATTAAGTGTATCCAAGTATCTCAGTTAAATATTCATTTAACAACTTGAATAAAGATTATTCCCGATTGTGGTTTAATAATTATTCAAGGATGTTTGGTCGCATTTATTTCGACACTAGTTATTCGAGAGAATATATTGTTGGCAAAATAATATATTTATTAGCGAGTAATGCAGTGATATTTATTTAAGAAATAAATAGTCATTATTCAAGGTCTAATAAATGTGGTGGAGGAAATAAAGAAAATGAAAAAAACAAAAGTACATGCCGTGTAGTTTTTCTGAGGATTTATGAGATAATATTATTTATTTAATTAAATAATATTAGGTGTAATTCGCTGGGCGCATGTCAAGTGATAATAATAAACTGTTATTATTAGACATGGGTCTTACTAAGAATAAAATGAAATGAATAAATGATTTCGGGTAATTGATTCATTTTATTATTCTAAATATTATAAATCTCAATTACATTATTCTCATTAAGCCTAGTCATTCTTTGTGGTGGTGCACAACAGATCTGGAGAAAACTCTCAAGCCAAGAGAGAATTCATTTCCTCCAAGAACGCTCTCAAGTTACGAGGGAGATCCTCCTCCACCGGATCAAGGAGATCGCTTTGGAAGCGGCTCTCAATGCAATCAAAGGCGAACATCGCAAGCGAAGACTCTTCCGCGCTAGCACCCGGAGATCCCTTTGGCGACGTCCAGAGATACGTGGAGCACGTGTAGATCATCGCTAGAGGAAGCTCACTTGGCTTTTGCGACGCAACGATGGATCACATCGGATCGTGACCGAAAACATCAAAGGAGAGAGAATTCCATCAAGGTAATTCTTGTCTTTTAATTAAATTAATTATAACCAACATATGATGATCATCTCTATGGTTTCGGGACTCCCCTCTTTTATTTCGTTCTTCGTTCTATTCCGAAGATCCGGTGTTTTATCATCGTGACGGATCTCGGATTGATCGTTGTTAGCGGCAAAAATTAAAGTTGGGTACACCCACCCATCCACGCGCTTCCACTGCACCCGGAACTTACATTTCATATGAGAAAAAACTTTTTGATGGAAAGATGAAGGGAAACGATGAAACTGGCACACCCTCATTCTCATACCAAACATGATTTTGGACAATTATCTTCCATCATACCAAATGCAACCTCAAAGTTGAAAATGCTAATAAACAAATGATCCACTGATTTGTGTCTAAGAATTATTACAAGGCAAAGAACTAGACTAAGCATTAAATAAATTTTTGTTTTCTCATGCAAACAGTCCTGATTTTGTTTCATGGCAACATTATTAATGAAAGAATAAGAGCATCATATGTAGGCAATCACAGTAAGATAATATGCAAGGAAGTCGCATGAAGCCATACAAGTATAAAAATTTAAAGTTTCTCGATCAAAGCATTATATATCGACATACTGACCAAAGCACCCGCCTCGGCAGCTGATGCAAGATGGAGACCAGAACTCAGACTTTCTTCTCTGTTATTAGAATACCTTTGTTTGGCTCTGCTATAACTGAAATAGAAGAAGATTACAATATCACATACCAGACAACATGTTGTTCATCACAACTGCATAAGTCAGACATAATCTGCCTTATCTAACTAGCATTAAAATGAAACATATAAAATACCCATTGAAATCTCTACTAATATGGGCAGAAAGCAAATAGAACTAGGGGGGCCATTAAGCCAACCAAACCAAATTAAATGATTTAAATAAAAAATATTTAAATAATTCGGTTTTTTAGGCTTGTAATTCAGGAAATTCTGTTTATTTGGTCAGTTATCAATTTTGTAGAGGAAAGCCAAAAAAACTGATCGAATCAAAAATATCATAAATGCCTAAAATAACCATCATCACATTTGCCAAAGCTACCATCTACATTTTGAAACTCAATAACAGAGACAACTAACAGGGAGATGGGCCAAATTAACAAATAAATCTTAAAGTTTATCATAAAATCAGTTTTACCATGTTTTGAGACTACGAAATGTCCCAAGGTTATGTATAAAACATTGAGTGAGTGTTTTACCAATGCATAAAATATACAGATTTGTAAAAAAAGTCAGAAAATAAACTGCATTTAGGAGAGAGAAAATCCATTATAATTGTCAGAGTGGTTATGTATCTAGCATGTTGATATGTCCAAATTCGTTTTGTTTGACTAGGTCAATCTTATGTACTTATCCAATGAGTTTTAATTTTGCATCTACCGCCTATCTCCAGTTCTGTATCTCTGTATTCATTTCGATGAATAATCATTCAAGAGGCACAGTGTTCTGATATCTTGAATCTCACATTGTATGAGTCCAGAAAACCCTAATGCCCCCCCCCCACCCTCCAACATGCCACAGCGCACAGGACCTAGGTGACCCATCCCATTCAGGCTCCCCCGCCCCATGCACCCTGTCGTGCAGCCTCCAGACCCCTGCACACACTTCTGCCACACGTTCCAGGCCCCATGCCCCTTCTGCTGCACACTCCAGGCCCCTGTACGCCCCTTTGCTGAAGGCTCCAGGTCCCTGTGCTGCGCCCTAACAGAACGGAAATCATTCCACCTGATGTCATTCTGCTGCTGTCATTTTCTCTGCTGTTTTCGCTTCTTCTTCTTCCCTTTTTTTTTTTTTTTGCATGGCAGATTCCCACACCTGCTGATGTGTTGATTTGCCACTGGAAACACAGATCAGTCTTGAACTATTCCTTCCTTCTTCCGACCTCCTTCAGCAATCTCATCAACCAAATCATTTCTTTCTCAGCTACCGTTGTATCTACGTATTCAGCTTCCATTGTACTCAACGTAATGCTTCTGTAGTCGTGACATCCAACTGAACTCCGTAGGTTAACAAAAAGCTGGTTGTGCTCTTTTGGGCGTCTGAATCTCCCGCAAAGTCAGCATCAACATATTCACGCAAGGGATCATTTGTTCCATAACACAAGGCCATATCTTTCGTTCCTTTCAAATACCAAAGGATCCACTTGACAGCCTCCCTGTGTAGATTTCTCAGATTCGACATGTATCAACTTATAACTCCCACCATATAAGCAATGTTCGGCCGAGTGCAAACCATTGCATTTATCAAGCTTCTGATAGTTGATGCATGTGATATTTTCTTAATGTACTTGGCTTCAGCTTCTGTTTTGAGTCGTCGCTCCTTTGTTAACTTAAAGTGACCAACCAAAGGAGTCGAGACTAACTTACTTCCGATCATCCCAAATCTTTGGATCACCTTCCAGATGTAGTTTTTCTGAGATAAAACCAAAGTCCTGGCTCTTCTATCTCTCTCGATCTTCATCTCCAAAATCTTCTTAGTTTGTCCTAGATCCTTCATTTTAAATTTTCCGGCCAAGTCACTTCTCAGCTTTCGGTTTCTTCCAGCATCCAATCCAACAAGCAATGTGTCATCCACATATAAAAGCAATATGATGAATGTTTCATCTCCCCATTGCTTCCGATAATAATGATCAGCATTGCACTTTTTGAAACATTCTTCTGACATAAATGAATCGAATTACGGATTTCCATTGTCGCGGTGTTTGTTTCAGCCCATAAAAACTCTTCTTCGATTTACATACCAAATTTTGGTCTTCATCTTTCGTGAAATTCATTGGTTGTTTCATATAAATTTCGTGAAACTCATTGGCCATGAAGAAAGACCATTTTTACATTCATCTGTTCGAGGTACAGGTCTTCTGATGCTACCATGCACAGCACCGTTCGAATAGTTGTGTTTAACTACCGGTGAGAATAATTCTGAGAAATCAACAACTTCTCTCGGTTGAAATCTCTTTGTCATTGGCCGCGCTTTCTAACGCCTCTTGCCATTGGCCTCTTCTTTTACCCAAAATATCAACTTATTTTCAAGTGCCTTTTTCTCTTTCGGTAAGTCAGTTAATTCGCAGGTTCCGTTTAACTTCAATTAAGTCATTTTTTCATCCATTGCTGACTTCCATTGTTTGGCATCAATGAGTGTGGTCTCCTCTTCCGAACTTTCTGGCTCTCCCGCATCCGTTAGAAGAAAAAAGTTCATGTCAACCCTAAATCTCTGAGCAAGATTCCTGACTCGGGTTGACCTCCTCAACTGAGTTGTCTGCACTGAACTGCTTGGCTCATTTCTTCCTTCTGGTACCTGAACTTCTGGTACTCTGACTTCTGAAGCCCTAACTTCCGGAGCTTCCACTCGAGCTTCATCCGCCCTTGAACTTTCTAGCACATTTTCAGCAGGTCTCGCCTCCGGACTTCTGGTCGTTTCATCTGAGTCCTTTGGACTTTGTTCATTTTGGCACTCTTACTCGGATCAACCTAGACTTCGATAGTTGATTTATTCACAACCTCTTTCTTCACCAAGTTTCGGTCCTTCCACAGAACCCCTTCGTTGAAGTGAACATTTCGGCTTATGATGACTTGTCTCGTCTTCATCCCATGGTCGGTAGCCGAAGTTCTCATCACCATACCCAATGAAGAAACAAACTTTGGACTACCTCAAGTTTGTCACTGTCCTTAGCATCAATATGCATGTATACCAAGCTTCCAAAGACACTGAGGTGGCTTACTTCCGGTCGCTTGCCGGACCATAGCACCTTTGGAATTTCCTATCCAACAATCGATGTTGGACTCCGTTGACTAGATATGTTGCAATGTTGACTGTCTCTGCCCAAATTTCGTTGACCAATCCACAGGGCAATCTTATACTCCAAGCCTTTTCTGTCAACGTCCTCAGACACTCCATTTTGTTGTGGAGTTCCAGTCATCGTCTTCTCATGCCTTGTTCTCTTCTTTTTGCAAAAGTTCCGAAAGTTATATCCCGTGTACTCACCTTTGTTGTCGGAACGCAAGAACTTCAGCTTCGACCACACTCCCTTTCCACCATGGTCTTCCATTGAATAAAAGCCTGAAACACATCAGACTTATGCTTTCGAAAATAAATTCAAACTTTTCTAGTAGCGTCATGAATAAACGTTACAAAGAAAAGTGAACCCCCGAGGGACTGAACGGGGACAGGTCCCCAAACATCAAAATGAACAAATTCTAATTTTCGGGCCCTAGGCTTCCATCCAATTAAGTTAAAGGACACCCTCCTTTGTTTCTCAAGCACACAGCTTTCACATCTTTTGATGTCCGTATAGTCAAGCTTTAGCATGTCTTTCACCGTTAGAACCTTCATGTTCTTCTCACTGAGATGACAAAGTCTGCAATGTCAAGCCTCTGAATTTTCTGAACTTCCAGGCAATTCAATTGCGTCTGTGCTTTCAGGTCAAATACAGCGTCATATCCTTTACTCCTTTTGCAACCACCATAGAGAGCTTCAAGGAACTTTCCATACTCCGTTTGCAAAAGAAGTTTCATACCCTGCCTCTTCCAGTTATCCAACTGAAATTAAGTTCTTTCGCAACCTTGGGACGTGTTTAACACTCTTCGGTTTCAAGACTTCGTCATTCTTCATTCGGATATTCACATCTCAATTTTCAACGAACTTCAGAGCTTCATCATCCGCCAAATGTACTTCACCGAAACTTCCAGATACATAATTTTCGATGCGTCTTTGTTCTCTCGTTGAATGGAATGATGCCCTAAATCAACCACTCATGATTCCACCAGAATAATGACACTTGATAGCAATCCTTTGCCTCTTTCCATTGCACCGACAGAATTTAAGCTTCCCGAAGTTGATGGTCTTCTGAAACATTCATTGCAACTCCTGTAATCCTTCTTAAAGTGTCCTCTTTTCCCGCACTTCAAACATGCAGGGCCTGAACCAGCCGATTTGCCTCACCTCTGTTGGAGTTAGTGCCCTAGAACGAACTAATTTTGTACTTAAGATTACATGTATATTCAAATAAGTGAATATTAATTTAAATATATTATCACATATTGATTGTTCTTTTGCATAACATTGATGTAATAATGTCCTAAAGTATATGTCGCGTTGAAAAGGGCATAGCAGTTCCCCGCTATGATAAGAACCTTGAAATGTTATGACGGTATTCTTAAAACTAGTTCTACAGTCGGATAACGTACTATGCAAGGGCACATAGTACATAGATTGTGGGGCAGATGAGGCTTCTTCTCATGAATTTCGTATTTGGTAATCTCCAAGACGGGAGATTATGATAACAGACCTACCAGTAGAAATTCAGCATGTTTTGGTGTCATCGGATATTCCTATCTACGAGCGTGTAATGGTTGGTTCTTAGACTTTAAGATTATCATTAATGCATTTCATGACTCACGAACTTAGATTTACTGACAAAAACTGTAACGCCATATGTTGGCGGGAAGTAGGGTACGTTAAATGTGTCACGAATAACATGTTATTAATGGATAAGTCGATGAAAGATTTGCCACTTCCATCTTTATGGAAGTTGATATCTTCGCACTTTGATTAAAATATAATTGTCACATTAAATTCCATGGTTATGGTGTAATGATGTTTATTTCAGATAGTCAAAAAAAGACGCATAAACATATAGGTTGATGACACAGATGTGTAACCTAATTGATGAGAAATTGAGACAAAGGGATTATATTACACAACGAGCGTTAGTATGTAGTTGTCGATGTTGCGACATTAAGTTCTTTCTTTTGAGTGTCTTGACCCATTGTTAGACAGTAATCTTAGACTTTAGGCGTACCTGTCTAATGTCAACGAGAAAGAATCCTAGAGGGTCACGCACTAAGTGTTTTCGTTGATCTCGATAAAATTCTATTTGAATTTAATTATTGGAATAAATATTATTTCTATGATAGAGAAATAATTTTTATTCAAGTTTTATTGATCGCCAGTATTCTCAAGGTAATAAAAATTATTTAATCGTTGGATTGTGGATAAAATATTTATTTTATTTATTGAATATTTAATAAATATTTATTCACTGGTTTGTGAATAAAATATTTATTCAGGTATTCAATAAATGTTGAGTTCGAACGGACAAAAATCACATTCGATAATAAATATTAATTTACAAGCCGGTAAAATAATATTTATTGTTCCGCGAGTTACCACACGCCGAAAAATAATAATATTAATATTATTATTATATGGCATCGGGTTTATTAAATATTATAATATTATTTAAGGGTTGGTACACAATTAAATAATATTTAAACATAAACTCTAACTCTATAAATATATGGTTATGTCTATTGTATAGGGTTAATCAAAAATTGAGGATAGAGAATCATTGCGCACAACGGACTTCTCTCTCTCTCTCGAATTCCTCATCTCTTACTCTCAAGAATGAGAACTCTTTCAAGCCCGAATGATCTTAGAGTGGTCAAGAACAGCGCAAGACATTTGATTCGCCGCGCTAGCACCAGAAATCAATTGACGTTGCTCGGAGATCAAAGGAGTACGTGTGGATCACCGCTAAATAGATTCTACACTTGAATCCGTACAGTGCAACGAAGGTAATCCGAAAGGGTTTTCGGAAGATTAACAACGTCATCAAAGAAATGATTCTAAGATGAGGTGATCATTTCTTCCAGATCTAAATAAATTAATTATAAATTTAACGTGAAAGATTCTCCCTCGGAGTTTCGAGCAACACTAAATTAAAAGAAATTTTAATTTAACGCCCAACAAAGGCGTTTCTGCTGCGCCCAGAACCTACAGTCTCTTATCCGGTGATGTATCTTCTAATGGCTTCTTCCGATAGACTTGCTTCCGTTCGGGTGATCATCCCCGTCCATCAGCATTGAGAGAATTACCGAACGATGCTTGGACTTCTCTCTGACAAAGTTCTTCGTTGAGAAATTGAATTCTGATAATCGAATACCAAATCTGTCTTTTAGCTGGAGTTATTGACAACAGTCACCACCGCATCCCAACTCTCCAGAAGCGATGATAGCAGGAGCGCCCACACATCATCCGTGAACTTCACCTCACCGATCTGAGCCGCCCTCAAATAATATTGAAGTCGTTCACGTGATTGATGTCGGTCTTCAATCTGATAACTTTAGGCTAAACAGCCTCCGCATCATAAAAACTTTGTTCAATGTTGTAAGTTTCTCGTACATATCCACATGCGCTTTCATCGCTTTTGTCGTTATCTTTATTTCACGAATGCTAATGCAACATTTCTTGCCAAAGATATCCTCACCAACGCCAAAGCTTTCCTATCCATTTGTTCCCATTCTGCATTTTCCATCTCTGGACAAACCCCGGTAAGTAGAGCATCAAGGTCCTTCTGAATCAGATGATCCTTCATCTGCATCTTCCAGAAGCCAAAATTTATTCCATCAAACCCGTCCACCCAAACTGGTTATCATCCGACGTCGTATCTTCCGACGACAATAAACTCCCACTAAATTCGAGATATCGTCAAGGCAAGAGGGAACCTGAGCTGCTTGAACCATCACTCTGATACCATTTTTCGGGGACGAAACTCCGATCTATGCTCCCGATAAAACCACCAGACGGAGGATCATCGGTCCACCGAAACTTTACTCACCGGAGGCTCTGCACAACGGAAATGCAACTTCTAAATGTTCCCTCCGACTGAGTGTACCAGAAGTAGATAGACTTAGCACCCTACTCACCACACAAAGTCATCCTTGATCGCAAGCACAAGCAAACTCATAAACATTCAAGCCAAGCACAGAAACACTCAATGAAACATAAAGTAAGAAATGAACAAAAACGGATTAACGTGCTTCGGACAATGAAACCTACTTACGCGGGAGAAAAACAGCTACTATCTTTTATTACAACCAGAAGATACAGGTGATTGCAAACAGATTGCAAAAGACAAGTAATCGTCACCAACTTCACAACTCTGTAATTAATGTTTTGATTCTGCTCTACCAGCACTCAAGGTCCCACACACTAAGTGTCAATCGGTCAACCGGTAATACTTGCTCCCTGAAATCATGGATCACTTAACATGACCGCCTCAGCTTAATTACCAACCTGGTGACCCTTCAGCTTTGTTAAACTTCCGATCATTATGCGCTCTGTTGTAACATCACAGAAAGATGCGAACTTCCAATGGTCCCGCTGCCCACGGAGAAGACCCGTTGCCACTACCAGAACACTGCGCCACTCCAACTTCCGGTGACCTGAATCCGTTGAACGAACTTTTGGTGTACTCAAACGGGCTTCACATCCCAACAAGTCGTCGGAGTATTTTCCATGTTGTTTATGTGAATGATATTATGATTACAGACAATGACTCGACAAGGATCAGTCGGCTCAAATGCTTTCATCATAGTTTTCATATAAAGGGTTTTGGTTCTCTGAATAATTTTATGCGGATTAAAGTCTCTTGATGCTCAAAAGAGATTTTTTTACCCAAGTAGAAGAATGTTTGTGATTGGCTTCGAGAGACAAGGTTGTCACATGCAGATACAGTTGCGATCTTTCTCGAGCCAGATGAGAAATCACTTCATGCAAAGAGTGAGGCATTCCCCTCACCTAACATGTATCATAAATTTGTCGGTATGTTGAACTGCCTCATTATTACTCAACCAGGTATTGCTTGTTTGTAAAAAAAGTGAGTCAGTTCATGGACTATCCTACAACAATAGGGGATGCAATGCATCACATCATAAAAATATGTCAAAAGGGTAGTGGATCTAGGATCGTCACACTCTAATTTGGATGTGTTGTTCAACTCCTAGCAAGTGTTGAGTTAGAGCATCAAGCTATGACACACTTGATAAGAGATCCTATAGGTGCAGCATCTACTGCATGAGATTGGTTATCTCATCCAGAAGTCCACACAAACGAGGTGCAAATCTTGTTTTTCATGAGTGGGGTAAACATATAGAAATTGATTGTTACTTTGTTCAGAAAAATCATAAGAACCTCACTTTCGGTTACATACGGATTGCAAAGCGGCTAGTCAGCGTGTTCACCAAAGCGGCTAGTCAGCGTGTTCACCAAAGCGGTTTCAGGAACATGAGTGAAACTTCTGCATGACAAGTTGGACGTGATAAATATATATGTTTCAGTTTGATAGGGAGTATTAGAGTGATTATGTATCTAGTATGTAGGTGAGTCCGGATTTGTTTTATTTCACTAGGCATATCCTATCAGCTTATCGCTTATCCTGTTAGTTTGAATTTCACATTCCCGCCTAACTTCAATCCTGTATCTATTTATTTCTCTATATAAATAAAAAGCCCCTCCCTCGTTGAATCTAACAATAGATTAAATTTTAATGAATAATTTATAAAAAAACAATTATAATCAAGGGGGAAAATATCAAATCCTTTACTCCAAAAAATTAGATAACATCAAATTGAATGCACACATACAACAAGAAGTATAAACCCCAAGAGATAGTTGAACCAAGTACGGAAGGAATGAAACCTGCATAAAGCCCTTTTAAGCCCTGCACAAAATAAAACTATAATACGGTCACAGAAAGGCACTAAGAGTAGTATTTAGGTAGAAGAATGGATATAACAAGTTCAAGAAGCAATATCTCCCAAAATGAAGATTAAACGTGAAAGTAAATTTTGTTCAAGTACAGTAATTTTTTCTAAAAGAAAAAAGGTATAAAAAAGTCAAAAGGTCAATGAAAGTTTAATCGAGAATTACCATTGCGTGGTGTTTTAAGAATTTCCAATTTTTCAATTTCTTTCTCTTGTATTTTACATGTCCGTATTTATTAAAATAGGCATAAAAAGGTTCAAAAACCCCTTTTTTGAGCCCCAACGAGGTGGCCAATGGTTAGAATCGTTCACTTGGTTCCTCGGGGTCAGGGATTTGATTCCTGCTGGTTGCGAATTGTCGTCATAAATCCACACTCGTGCAATTTAACCGCTTGAAAGTCCAAGGCAGGGTGAGGAGCGCAGTTTTACCCAGTTTCTTCGCCGAGCGCATTCGAGACCCGGCATCTGATAACCGCTTTAGTGAGGGGACAGTTATGCCAAGTAGAGCATGCTTTGTATGGGGGGCAGGGGTTTCTGTTCAAAAAAAAACCTTTTTGATATGCATGGTTTCCACATAAACAAAGAAGATAATTTTAACAAATTTTCATCATGAAAAATCAAAAAGTAATCCAGTGGATCAATTGATGAATTTTGAGTTCTCTTTATCCTTTCAACTAGCTACCCATTAATTTCTCTTAACATATCAAAATAGAAAGGAATCATTCACCCTATAACAAGACCTCTAAAAAGTGCTTCAAAATAAATAAATTACAAGCACCTCAAAAAGGGACTTCAAAATAAATAAATTACAAGGAATACTTCATAGAAAGTCAATCAATTGAGACCAATGCATAACTAGGTTTGAGGAGGCAAATTTGGAGCAACGAAATTAAAAAAAAAAAGAGGAAAGCCTTAATAGGATTTTAGTCGCTTATGAAGACCAAGTGTAAGAAAAATCAATTATTTAAATAAAATTTTGAAATGAATTACAATTTTAAACTCATAATTTTACAACACAAATCATACATTGCCTTTATCCAAAGAAGTGATGGTCATCTGAGCAAAAGAGTTGTATTTCTATCTCACAGCCTCAGTTGTACTCTCACTATGATAGAAATCCAACACATACAATTTAGAATGGGATAGGTCCATAAGGTGATTGTAGAAGGAGAATACCCATAATTTCAACCCCCTAAATTAGGTCAAGTTGTTATATTTAAAAGGAAAATAAAGATAGAAGCTAGAACATAAATACAAGTCAAAACATTGACCAGTCAAACCTCTAACACTCCCCCTCGTGCTAGGTTTGCCTAGCTTGGATACAAAATAAAAGAAAAACTAAGTAAACCCTAAGTTTGACTACAGAATACTCTAACACTCCCCCTCATGCTAGGTTTACCTACCTTAGATACAGAATAAAAGAAAAATTAAGTAAACCCTAATACTCCCCCCAAGATGGACCTGCCTAGTTTGACTACATAAAGGCAAGAATAAAAACTAAAAAAATTGTAGCGTGCGTAGTTACTGTAGCGTGCGTAACTAAAAAATCGTCATCTTTATTGGCCGTCAGGTAGATCGTTTGGCTCCGTCCTTTGTTGGCTCTGTTATCGGTCAGGAGGCGGTCGGTTCAGTCATTTTGCCAAGACCCTTGGTCATGCATACTTATCAGAGGAGGAAGGGTAAAATGGAGAATTAGTAGTCTGCTGGTTAGTGGGTGCAACCGTCTATAAAGAGATGATTTGGAACACTCAGCAAAGCGTTTGCTAGGTAGCAACCGCAAGGAGAGGTGGCCTTTCTCTAATCCTTCTTTCTCCCCCTTACAGTTGATTTGGAAAATACACTCAGCAGATGACCCTAGAGAGCATACAACGTTCCTTGTCGACTGTGCAAGAAAGCTTGGATAAACTTTCACATGGATAGTCTGAGAGTCAGTGAGGTGCACACGACATGGAGGAGCATCCAAGCCATCAAATATAAGATATGGAAGAGCAGTCATTGGAGAAAATCAAGAAGATAGAGTGACAGGCAAAACCAGGTTCGGCTACACCGGACAAACCTGGAGTAAGACTACAGGTAAACAGAGTAAGACAACACCGGACAAACCTGGAGTCAGTTATCTTGTTAGTGTCGAGGATGGTCATGGGACGGGAAGCAACTTAGTTCCTGTCAATACCGCTCTCGTGGACGGGATGCGTTGTGTATCGCGAAGAGTAGAACTACCAACGTTCACTGGAGAAGATTCGTTCAGGTGGATTAACAAAGCCGATACATCTTGGTAAACCGGACTTTCGAGGACATGAAGCTTCATCTAGCGCAGCTTTGCATGGAGAGTACGACTTTGTACTAGTTTTTGTCATGGCAAAGCACTTTTCCGAATATGACATGGGAGCAATTCAAGCCATCTCTCATGGATAGATATGGGAAGACCGCTGAGGGAAATCCACTGTGGTATCTGAAAACACTCCGACAAACTGGTTTCGTGGAAGAGTACATAGAGGAGTTCGAGCAAGTGACTTTGCAGGTAGTCAATTTTCCTGAACCATGGTATATGAGCTTGCTCATGGGCGGGTCTCAACCTGAGATCGAGAACCGAGTGTCAGCACACAAACTAATTAATAAATACAGGCCAGGAAGGCTGAAAGGGAGCTAGTCGGTGAAGGAGTGATAAATATGCAGACGCCAACTCGGAAGACTGAAAGGGAGCTGATCAGTGAAGGAGTGATAAAGAACATGCGTGGTAGAATGATTGTGCTTCCTGCTCCACAGGGATATGGCACTATGAAGCCCTAAGGCACCTTCTAATAGGCTCATGGTGGATCAGGGAAACACGATGAAGAAATTAGGAAAGTTGTTGGTGAGGAGCGGTGGAATGGGATGAAGACTGTAAGTCGGTAGGAAAGGGAAGAACGGAAGCATAAGAGCCCTTGTTTTCGTTGTGGCCAGCATTTCTCTCCCATGCACCATTGTCCGAACAAACACTTGAGGTTGTTGGTTTGGGATATAGAAGAGCCTGCTGCAAAAGTAGTTGCAGATGAGCTTGAATCCCAGCAGTGTTTGGGTCGGAGTAGTTCTGGGGAGGGTACGCTGGATCTGACAAAGGAACGGGTCGGGGAACTCCTGAAACTACGAAGTATAGGCAGGACAAATTCTGATGCGATGATGTTCTTGGGTCAATATTTCTGGGTGCATGTGGAATGCTTGTAGATAAAGGCACAAATCATAATTTCATTTCTAAAACCCTCTCCAAAATGGCGAATGTGAAGTTTGTCCAACCAAGTCGTTTGGTATTAGGTTGGGCGATGGAAACCAAGTTATCTCGAAAGGTGTTTGCAGGAAAGTTGAAGTTAATCTTGACAATTTTCACGTTATTGTGGAGGCTTTTGTTTTCGATACTATTGGTCCAAACCTAGTGCTAAGAATGGAGTGGCATAAAAGTTAGGGGTTTGTTTTGACAAACTGGGATCAAAAAACAATGGAGTTCGTGTGGGAAAGGAAGTCAGGTTGCGGAGAGTCCATGTTACAGATGCCACCCAAGGAGATTGGGCGGTGTTTACAATTGAAAATGTTGCCTTTTAAGGGGTGGTAATGGCAAATTCAGTTGAAGTTACCGGCATAGGTGGCAGATAAGGGAGAAGGCAATGGACAACAGAAACTCAGAAGGATTATGCATGTAATTCAGGACCTGTTTGACAAACCTATGGGCCTTCCACCAAACATATTGATTGACCATGTGATAGCTCTGGTCAAAGGGGCGGTTCCGATCAACATACGACCATATAAATTGGCACATTACTTGAAAGATAAGGTTGAAAAACAAATTCGAGAAATGTTAACTGGTGGAATTATCAGACATAGTTCCAGTCTGCAAACAAGCCTTATCATCCTAGTCAAGAAAAAAGATGGCAGTTGGAGGATGTGCGTTGATTATAGGACCCTAAACAAACTCACAGTTTTGGATAGGTTCTCAATTCTGATCATTGACGAACTGTTGGATAGGTTCTCAATTCCGATCATTGACGAACTGTTGGATGAGTTATTTGGCGCTTGTTATTTCACTAAACTCGACCTCGGGTCAAGGTTTCATCAAGTACAGGTAAAGGCGGAAGATGTCAGCAAAACACCATCTTGTACTCACGAGGGTCATTATGAATTCCTTGTTATGTCATTTGGGCTTATGAATGCCCCGACGACTTTTCAATCTACCATGAACCGAATTTTTAGTGACCAATTGAGAAAGCATGTTTTAGCTTTCTTTGAGAATATACTTGTTTGGAGTAAATCTTGAGCTTCACACTTGAACCATCTGCAGTCAATATTCCAATTATTGCAAAACAACCGGTTGAAAGTCAACAGGAAGAAATTTTTCTTTGGCCACCACTCTGTTGAGTATCTCAGCCACATTGTTTCTGGAGAAGGGGTGTCGATGGACCCTAAAAAGGTTGAATGTGTTGTAAAATGGTCTTGACCACAAAGTGTGAAAGTAAGAGGGTTTCTAGGACTGGCTATATATTATTGAAAGCTTGTTAGTGGATACGGAAACATTGCCAAGGCCTTGACAGAATTGACTAAAAAACGATTTTAAATGGAATTCCATGGTTGAGCTCGCGTTTCAGGAACTGAAGAAGAGTTTGACCGAAACTTCCTTGTTACCTCTTTCAGATTTCCAAAAACCTTTCATCATAGAATGTGATGCCTTGTGACGGGGGATTGGAGTTTTCCTCATGGGTGGCTCCGCTGTCAACCAAAATGAGGATAAGAATTTCTCCCAGACATCCTTCAACTTTCATGGAGGACATCATCGTGCTTTTATGGCCCTGGACTGCACAGCAGACCTCGAGATGTTGATAATCCACCAACTTTACATTTGGCTACCTCCAACACATCAAGTTCCGCTCCTTCAACCTCTTCGAGATCTTTGTTTTCAGTATTAGAGTCACCCTCCCCCAGTATGAGCACCCAGAATTTCAGGTCGGCGCACCTGCGCATGGGAGTATAGGACAACCCGCACCGAAAACACAGCCCCTTTTTCCTCCTCTTATCGCACTCCTGGCTTGTCAGATGGCGAATTCCTCTACCTCCATTCATCGCCAGTTTAGGAGTCTTCAGGTGAGGCCTGCCCATTCCCTTTCCTGCTCACAGTGGAGGTCTTAGGGGCATTCCACCTTGGTGCAGCATCCCCGATCGAGGTGGCGGTTGTCATACTTCTTCCCCGCGTCCACCGTCGTAGGTTCGCGTCCCGCCCCAACGGAACTGAGCCCCCCCCCCCATGCTAACGACAAGTTCCACATGACGCACAAGCGCATCACCTATAGACGTGTCTCGAGATTGTGGATACACCCAAGATCAGATCTCTTCCCGCAGGTCATGCAGGAAATATCCTAGGTAATGTTCTTCAGGTTGGTGTGCCATTAAGGAAGCTAGATATTCATATCGCTCAATGTATACCTCACTGATGAAGAGTCGTCAATTCCTCGTGAGGATTATGGATCCTCAAGCCACTGAAACGCTCATTAGTTCATCCTTGAAGATCTGTCAAGTTAAGTCGGGATGGATTTCTACCAAAATGGTGAAATGGTGTATCGCAGCACCCTCCATACTTGTGTGAGCTATGTCTTAAGCAATTCTAGCGTTTGATGAATACAGAAATATAACTTGGCCAGCATAATCTACACCTGAGGATCCGAACCATCGAAAACCAGCAATTCAACCCTCCTAGCGGTTTGCATTTGATCGCAAAAAATCACTAGCTCGTTTGCGATTCAAGCTGCATTCCTCCCTGCAAACTCCCTAAGAGCAGCACCATCCACAAATCTTCTTAATTCCTCTATTACTAACATCGTCCGAGTCTCCTCCTGGTGTGGCTACTTCTCCTGGCGTCGCCTCATGAACTTACGGAACTCGACTTGCTCGGCTAGCTCCTATTCCCATCATCGATAGCCTTGCCAAAGTTCGTCGACTGTTGTAGACAACTCAGAAAGAGTTGACTCAACTCGACCCAAACGTTGCTCCATGCCCACCAAGAGAGCCTGATGTCGCGTCTCCATAAGATGTCTCCTCCATGTAGTGAAGTATTTGGTAGATCAGACCAAGTGTTAGGAACCTCAATCCCTTAAGTTTGTATAATTGTTGTATGAATCGGAATCACAGGGAGAAGTGGAGGATGATGCGGAAACGTCGGGAGTTGCAACGACAGAAAGAAACGATTCGCAGAAGAGTAAAAAGGAAAAAAAAAGAATTTGGACACAAAGATTTACGTGGTTCGGGAAATGATCCCTACATCAATGAAGAGGCGGAAGTTTCACTGGTTTCAGAAGCACAATTTACAGGGAGTATCTCAATTTTCTCACACACAGAAACTCTAGTTTGAAATGGGCTAAAAAAGGAGGAAGACAATCCACTGTTCCACCAACCGCACAGGAAGTCCGCATTGCTACAGTGAAAGGTGGTCACCCAAGTCAAAAGTACTACAGTGGCCGGCGGCTGGAAGTCCAAGGAACTGCAGTACTGTTGACTCCAAAGTCCAACCTGCTACAGTGCTCTGGCAGTGTCGGTCGGTCAGCTATGCTACAGTGGTCAGAGATGCTACAGTGCCCCAAAATTTGGGTTGAGGGCCTTCGGCCCCCGGAGTAGGGGCGCGTTGCCCCCTGC
Source organism: Viscum album (assembly GCA_963277665.1). Classification (NCBI taxonomy): domain Eukaryota; kingdom Viridiplantae; phylum Streptophyta; class Magnoliopsida; order Santalales; family Viscaceae; genus Viscum; species Viscum album. The sequence continues at coordinate 1,981,668,772 of OY728136.1, forward strand.
AACCCCCAATGAGCCCACCGCGGAGCTCGACCCACGAAGGTTGCAGCCTGGTGCGTCATACGAGCCACAAGCATTCGGCCCAAACATCATCCAAAACAGATCGGGCTACACCAATCTAACATAGGAGAGTAGAGAAAAGCAGCGACACTTGAGACCCCCCTCGGTACTCTTGCCCAAGCTACAACCAAATAGAAAAACAGAATGATTCCTTCCCTCGGTTCTCACTCATACACTCTCATATAACAGCATATCACTCCCCCACATGGTCTAACTACTTTCTCCCCCTGCTCGGACCAATTTGGCCCTTCTAGAATAGACCTTCCATTCCACTGGAAGGTGTCGGGCTTTATTGGTAACCATCTTCCATCGGGCGTGCTTTATAGGTACACTCTACCATAATGTCAGTTTCTAACGGAAAACCCATTTGCACCCTATGGGTCTCACCCCTTCAGATGCATCTACCAAGTTCCAAACTTAGTGTACATGGAGTCAATCTCAAATTTCATGACTTTTAGCCATTTCTTGGAATCAAAACTCTCAATGGTTTCACAGTAAGTAGTAGGTTCATCCCCTATGAATGTTACTTCATCATCATTAGCCAAAAGGAATCCATCTCTTAAGTTTTTGACGAATCCTACTAGACCTTCGAGGTTCTTGTGTAACTTGAGTCGATTCTTCTTCCAAAACTCTGTGGAGCCAGCTCAACCTTCATCTCAGGAACACTTCCTGTTTTTTGGTCTTAAACTTCTCAAGTTAAAATTTTCTCTCACCGACTCCTCAACTCATGTGTTCCTTCTCAAGGAGAACACCAATTTGAGCCCCAAACACTTTGTGTTCAGTAGGGCTATAGAAATAATATCTCTCATGTTCCATGGGATAACCAACAAGTAGGCATTTATCTTATTTATGGTCAAGCTTATCAGGAGTCAATCGCCTTACGAGCGCTTCGCAACCCCAAATCTTCATAAAAGATATATTGGGACGCTTCTTAGTCCATATCTCATATAGTGTCTTTATGATTTCTTTAGACGAAACGCGATTTAGTATGAATACAGCAGTTTCCAGAGAATAACCTCAGAATGAAATAGGAAGATCATATAGACTCATCATCAATCGACCATGTCTAACAGGGTATGATTCATCCTCTCAGACACACCATTCCATTAAGGTGTTTCGGGAGAAGTGAGTTGTAGAACAATTCCACAATTTCTCAGATGGTCTATGAATTCCTGGCTTAAGTATCCACCACTCGAATCTGATCGGGGAATCTTAATACTCTTGTCCAATTGATTATGTGCTTCATTTTGAAACTCTTTGAACTTTTCAAAAGTTTCATACTTGTGTTTCATCCAAAACACATAACCATACGGACTCAAGTCATTGGTAAAGGTAACAAAGTGCTTATAACCACCGCTAGCTTGTGTATTCGTTCATTGGTCCGCATACATCACTGTGTATGAGATTCAACAATCCACTAACCTTTTCACTTTTTCTCCCAAAAGGTGTCTTTTATTTTTCCCAATAAACAAGATTCACAATTCTCAAATGATTCATAATCGAATGAGTCCACCAATCCATTGTTATGGAGTCTTTGAATGCATCTCATTTATATGTCTGAGGCGACAAGGTGGGATTAGAATCAACTCTAATCTTCTAATTATGAATGTTATAAACAAGATTATCCATGCCTAGAATACATAAACTTTTTACCATATTCTCAATGCCATAAAACATATCATTCTTATATATAGAACTCTTGTTCTTTATAGCGAATGAAAATTTCATCTTGTCCAAACAAGATACAGAAATCGGATTTCTATTTATGGCGGGAACATAATAACAATTCTCCAATTCTAGAGTGGTGACTTTTAATGCAACTCTTGCTCCATTACTGCTGACATGAGGATCAACCTCTCCCTTAATTCTTTTGTATCTCCGAGTTTGTGTTTATCAATACAAATGTGCGATGCACACCCGATATCTAATACTCATGATTCGGAGTTAGTGAAATTGACCTCCATAACATTCACATTTAGAGGCTATGAATGATTCTCTTTGAGACCACTTCTCAATCCTAAATATCGATCTCTAACTGCTTTATAGGTCATGCCTATGAGTGATCTCAATATGATTATCGTAAAATATGTCATAATCTACAACAAAAACATATCTGTGAGTGGGTATCATGTTTCGTATCTTTTCCTCAAGAACTTTGAATAAAAGTGCTCCCATTAAAAATAATGACCTTGTACATCATAACTATTTAGTGAGACAAGATCCATATTTCACTAAACGGTGAGTCTGTTTTGGAGTTTCTCTCACCACTTAGTTATTTAGGTAGGGAATCATCTCAATCACAACAATTGTGACTCTTGGATAGTTGAGTGGATAACTCTTTATCCAAATCCATCATATGGATAATACTCGACCCTCTTCCTCCAATAACCTCATCTTATTAGGGTCTGTCGGCTACTATAACCCAAACCAAACGCCAAAAATAAGCTAACAAAGGACAATCAATGGGCACTCGACTATGGCATGACCAACAAGATAATTCAAAGTTCTTTATCACTTGTTTGCCTTACACCAGATAATCCATGAGCATACAGTTATGGCATAACCTACCCAGTTGGATGATTGAGATCTTGATAAGTGTCATTTTGGAAAGAATGTCACACTTAATATTGGGGATTTTCTTCCAAAGTCTCAGCAACTTAATATAAATCATATGCATATTAAATTTATAACTATTTCATCTCATGCAATCTTTATCTTCTCATGTTCTATTCTTTTGTGTATGCATGCATCTAACGATTTAGTTTTGGAATCCTTGTTTCGTCCACCAAATTAATGTGTTCACGCCAAATTAATGTTAACTCTTTACATGATCCACAATTTGTCTTGCTCATCAAAATATAGAAGTCAAACATATTCATACGTATCTAAATGCATCATATGCATAAGGTGCATGAACTCTTCATGTAAAGGTTTATTTATGAGATTGACAATCTCTACATGAGTAGGTTCACAGCTACAGATAGTCACCCTTCACCTTTCTAGAACAAGGCATAAGCCTTAGTGGAAAGTCCGATCAAAAGTCCCCTCTGCCCAAGGATACTTAACTCAAAAGAGAATTTAATTCATGATATCTTTGGAACCTAATATGCACAAACTATATTCAACAACCATTCATAAGCTCATAACTCTAAAACAAACCGAGGTCAAAGTAGAAACTAAATCTTATGGAGTTGCACTAGCATAAATTTGCATACATAATATTCATATTTCTTAAACGATTTACTAAACATAAATATTAAGGAATTAAACAAATAAATACACTTCAATTATTTTCCAAAACATGAGACATAAATATGAACTATACATAGTTAATTTAGGCATGTAAAATCCTCCATTTTACAATGTCTACCACTTATCATTTATAACCAATTTATAAACCATAAGTCAATTTATCAAAATAAATTTTTAGACCTTTTAAGGACCACCACGGCTTGCACCACGTCGTTGTCCTTAAATGGTGCCCGCTTTAGACAAGTCCACTTTGTTGTGGAACCGACCGCGGTGCAAGGTGAAACGCCCAGACAAAACATCGTGGTCCAACAAAGGTGGGCGTTTTATGGGTCGTAGTGCATTCCCGCAAAGGTGCACTACACTCGTCACCACGGGGAGTTCATGCCACAATGCATGATGTGGTGCCTGGAGAATTCCAAGCGAAGAACCACCAAGCCATGCACTACGGCGTCATAACTGTAATGTTGTCATTTTGATGGTCACCACGATGACACAAGGGGCACTAGGTCGTGGTGACGGTATATTTTCTTTGAAAATCATTGAATCGCACGTTTGATTCTTTAAAGAACGAGGCTCTGATACCACAAATGAGTTTTAGGGGATCATTTCCAGCGGAAGCAAACCCAAACACAACTCAATCTATCTTTAAGGAATCAAAACATGCAAGGAACATCAAAACAAAGCATACACGTATCGCGTGTGCAGTAGCCTCCATCTTCTTCTTCTTCAATGGAGTATATTTGATGATGATCACCAAAGCAACAAAGGTTTCCTGCCTCCGAAGGATTACATATTTCACTATATCGGTCAATCCTTCGATTATTCGGGTATGCTCCTCAACTTTGAGTTTGAGCTCTACTACTTTCTCCGAGTTTTTCGGCTTCTTAGATTTAAGCTTTTCAAACTCGATATTCAAATCATCTTTCTCCTCTTACTATTGCTGCATATAGAGCTTAGAATCACGTACCACAACATTGGCTTTTTCTTTTTTGCTCTCCAAACGTCTATTCCTTAAAGGAACAACCACCAACTCTACTTTGAGGTCTACAATGCCCTCAACTTCAGCTCCATCATCACTTTGTTCCTTACATTGTGGTTTGTCTATAACTATAAGTACTTGGCTAGGGTCTTTGCAACCCACAATTTCCTCCACTTTCGTTTCTTCCAAGATGTCATCCTCTTGTGAAGCCAAGTTTTTCATCATAAAGAAATTCAGGTTATAACTCTTCTTGTCTTTCACATTGCTAGAAGATTTCTTCGTGGGTGTTTCCTTTTCCTTTTCTTCATCATCTCAAAACTTCTTGGAACACCTGTGAGCTTCTTCGTGGCCTTAAACATCACTTCTCGAGATCTCTCCTTTGTGATAGGATCATCCTCGTTGGTCCTCATCTCATAGGCAACAAGTATGCTATGAAAATCATCCAACGAGACGATTTTTGGATCCTTTTCCTCAATCACTAAAACCTTCGTATTGAAGTGAGATGGCAACCTTCTCAAGATCCACTTCACAATATTGACATCTTTGAGGGTTTCTCCAAGCCTGCACATGTCCTCCACGATCACAATCACTCGATCAAAGAACGTATCAACAGGTTCATTCAGGTGCATCCTCAAGTCCTCATGTTGATTCCACAGAACTTGCATGTTTCTTTTGCGTACCTTTAAGTCGCTTTCATAAATATTAAGCAACATTTCCCACATGACGTTTGAGGATTTGCATGACATCACCTTCATATAGATTACATGAGACAAAATTCCCCCTAAAGCACAAATTTTTTTGGTGTCGGTATCCAACTCCTTGCGATCACTTTCAAAAAAAGCTTCACTTTCCATATTGACCACAATTCCATGCAAGACACCTCTATACAAATTCATACCTAATGGTCGAAAATAGTGTTTCATACAATTCTCCCATAGATGGAAATTATGTCCATCAAATATCGGAATCCCTTTGTGATTCTCCGTCACTGTCATACCTCCTAAAGGAGAAAAACACCTTGGCAGTTGAATGTAAGGACGATATCACTGCCATACCTCCTCCTGGACGGCAGCCTGCCGGAATGAGAGGAGGTGGAACCGATCACTCAATGAAAGAAAAGACTTGGGTTGGGAAACCCTCTCTGATGCCATGTTAAATGAAATTCCATGCCTCGTAAAGACATTGGGTCCTTTATTCATAGAAGAATGAAAGTGTGAATAGGAAAATCCATCCACATGGGGCTCAAATAATAAAAAAGAATAATTATGGGCTTAGCCCACTAATCTAACCCATAGGATTGACTCAGTCAAAATCCATGTCTTAATCACTCCAACATGTTCTATCCTAGGAGACATTTGCTCACATCCTTCGGTGCCATAGAGGGAGCGAGTTTGCCTTGAGGAAGCATCGTGAATTCATTGAGCTCGGATTTTATTTATTTATATGCTTCTTTTGTATCTCCTCCAGGCCTATTGCACTCTGTGGGTGGACTGCTTTCAGATTACTTAATTAATGGTCTGTTGTATTAAGTATACAAGTTACTTAAGTCTACTGGGGAGTCCCCTGCAGTATTCTGTATACAAATTGGTCAACCCTTATGATGTGTTTATACAAACTACGAATAAGAATCTTACGGCATTTTATATTCAGACCTGTCAACACTTCCTCTATTAGGTACAAACCCAAGTCTCACATCGGATTCCACCAAGGATGGTGGGTCACATATAAGCTTGAATGGGCAATTCCTCCTATCACTCATGGGTTTTTGGATGGAACTCCAGAAGGGCCTATGTGTTGGGCCTATGTGTTGGGCCTGGAAGACCTGGGGCTGGAAGAAATCGATCCCAACAAGTGGTATCAGAGCCATGGTGCAGCCCAGGTGTGATGTAGGGTGGAGTACTCTCCAAACCAGTTTGACAACGATAGCGGTTGTTCATTTGAAACATGTGAATCCATGGTGCCTTGTGTCAAAAGTCTTCTTGATAAAATTGTGGTCAAGCGGCGAGTCCCGATGATGAGAAAACCGGCGGTGCAAGAGGATGGATTTGATGCATTATCGTTAAAGGGGAGGTCCAATGGTGTGGTCTTCAGTTTGAGGGGAGGATTGTTTGGTACAAAACGAAGTCCCACATCAGGTTCCACCAAGGATGGTGGGTCACATATAAGCTTGAATGGACAATTCCTCCTATCACACGTGGGTTTTAGGATGGAACCCAGAAAGGTCTATGTGTTTGGCTTGGAAGACCTAGAGTCAGAGGAAATCGATCCCAACATCCTCCACTGTACTTTACAAACTCAAAAGAGGCCCCAATGCACTTTGTGTGTAGATTACTCGTTGAATGTCTAACTGTGTTTTGTATACAAGGCATGACATTTATTTGAAGCACTGACACAAGAACATAAAGATTGGTTCAGAGGCATGAAATGAGCCCACGGAAATCCGTCCCGCAATAAAACAAATAAAAGTGTGCGCCCGCGAAGTAAGAAACGCTGGAGATAAAGTAATGAAGAAAATAAATTAGCGGCACCAACCTCTGTCCGAGCAATCGTAGAGATCGCGTGCAGCGTGTTCTTGTAGATAGGAAGACCAGGCACTCTTCCATCATTTACTGATAGATATCAACTCGAATCAAACAGAAGCGGCACGAGCATCAATCCTACGCAAACGATTCGGAAGAAAACTAAAAGACGAGGGAATGAGAAGGGTGACGAAGGACGAACCTTGGAACCTGGTGCGTACGACGTCGAGCGGATGCACGGAAGCGACGGTCGCGAAACCAGCGACGGCGCCAGCGACCAGGTTCTCCCAATTCCAATACCGTGCCTCCGGGGCTGACATCAGGGAGAGGTCGAGAGTGAATGGTCGGGACACTCGTAGAAACTCGGGGTGGGAATATGAGATTTCACTGTGTTTGATATGAAATAAAAAATTAGGGCTCGTTTGGCGGCGCTGAATGCAGACGAAAAGAAATCTGGCAATTGATATCATCCGTTTGGTGAGCTCAATCGGAGAGTGAGAAATATGAAGCCCGGAAAGGAGAGAAACCGATTTCTCCCTCACCTCAGATTTATCTTGACCACGAATCACAAAATCGGGATGATTTAAATAGAAATGTTCCGACTTATTAAGTTATTTTTTAAAATTACCATATTATCTTTTTTTATCTATATAAAGAGTGAGGTTCATGCTTTTTATTTCTACACTCCCCCGCCTTTGAAGGTCAAAGTTCCTCGTGTACACAGTCCTTTAATATTATTTCAAGTCCCGGCACTGTTCCACTTCGTGCTTTTCATCATAATTTATAAATAATGATAACAATCAGATATAAATAATTTATAAATAATTTATAAATAATAATAACAATCAGATATAAATAATTTATGACATTCTCTTTCAAAATAATAATAACAATCAGATATAAATAATTTATAAATCACAATAATGATAATAACCATCAGATATGAATAATTTATAAATAATAATAACAATCAGATGTAAATAATGTTGGTAATTTGTATATAAATAATAATGACAATCAAATATAAGTAATAAGTTCAACATAATTTATAAATAATAATAACAATTAGATATAAATAATTTCGATAATTTGTGTATAAATAATTTTGATTAAAAATAATTATGTGTATATAAATAATCATAAATAATCTATAAATATTTTTGATTATAGATAATTTTGATTATAAATAATTATGATTATCTTGAATTAATAATTATTTTGAATTGATATTTTTTATTATCTTGAATTAATAATTTTAAATTAATAAATAATTTAAATAATTTATAAATAATTTTGATTATCTTTATTTAATTTTTAAAAAAAATTAAATTTGTATTAATATATGTTTGCAGTTTAATGTTTACCTAATTTTGATGATATGAAAGATAATGATTAATTGAAAACAAAATTATTGTTTCTTGATTTGTTATAAAAATGATAACAAAAATACATTTTTTTTAAAGTTATTTCTGTCATTTGACATAAATTGTTGACGTTGGACAGACATGGTGGTAGGTGTGGTGTCTATAGGGATTTAATCTATGATTTTTTTTATCTCGGGCAAGTATGTCCTTTAATCTTGTGTGTATGTGTTATTTTTTAACAAAGGTTATTTGTATCATTTGTACCAAAACAGTTTCTTTTATTTTCTTTTAAAAACTATCACCAAACAGGATGGAAAGAAATGATAATCATTTCTTTTCTTTTACTAAGTTATTGATCCAAACACTATGAGAGAAATCACAATCATTCCTTTTCCTTTCTTTTCTTTTATAGACTATCAAATCATTTCTTTTCTTTTACTAAAATCTCACCAAACACAGTGTTGATGTATGTTTGATATGAAATTGAAACGCGTCAGGTCGATTTTTTTCGCATGCTTTGCATTGCTTTTTGTTCAAACAGATTGAACTTGAGAATTTCAAGACCCTCAACACAGCCAAAGAAATGCCTCTCCATCGCAACCTCCTCCTCCCTTACGACTGTCACCTCACGCAAACCCTCCCCCTCCCCGCCGCCGTCACCCGTTTGCCTGCACATTCATTGAAGGTTCTGAACGCAACGGAAGCGCGGTTGGACCGACACCTAATTTTGATTTTTACCATGATCAATTATTATTTTGGGACCAATACGACGATAAACGCCAGTATCCATGGAATAAAATTAAAGATTTAGATAAAGAAAGAAAAGACCTGAAACCTTTAGAGAGGATATTGCACATCATGTTTATAATTAATTTAATTAATTTCATAAAGAAAAGAACACCTGAATTTTTTGGTATTTTCTTCGTTGATATCGTTGATTGTCTGAAACGACCCTTTCGGATTATCTCATTGCGCTTGCGAGGATCCAAACTAGAATCCCTCCAACAGTGATTCACACGTGCTCTGATGGCCTCTGATCGACACCTCTCGTTCTCCGGGTGCTAGCGCGGCGAAACGAGTGTCTTGTGTCGGTCGTTATTGATCGTTTGTTCTTCAGCCTTGAAGAACGTCTCTCGTTCTTGAGAGGGGCAGAAAGAGGATTCGATAGAGAAATTGTTTAACTCAACGATTCTCAATTCACCGGGTGTGCAGTTTGGTACATCGCACAATAGACGTATATGTCTATTTATTGACATGAGACTTCAGTTACAATATTTAATTGTGTAACAACAACTAAATACATTCATAACCTTAGAGAAAACTCATACTTTTAATAATAATACAACGTCATTATTTATGGTGCGCCAACTTACGAAAAATGGAATAAATAAAATTCCGCGTCACAAAATAATAACAATGTTATTATTATTTTAATTTGTGTCAACTAGTTAAATAATTATTCACCGTATTGCAAATAATTATTTTACTACCCGACCAGTCTTGATCCGCTCGAACTCCACTTCCATTTATTTAACATTAGAATAAATATATAAATAATTTATTCTCTTAAATAAATATTTTATCTACAAACTAGTAAATAAATATTTATTAAATGTTCAATAAAATAAATATATATATTTTACCCACAATCTGGTGAATAAATATTTATTTAATTTATGCAGTCATTTTAACTTGAATAAAATTATTCCATTGTCTTGAGAATAATATTTATGAATTAAATTCAAATAGAATTTAACCAAGACCACAAAAAACACTTAGTGTGTGACCCTCTAGGATTCTTTCTCGTTGGCATTAGGTGAGTTTGTCTAAAATCCAAGAGTACTGTCTAACAACGAGTCAAGACACTCAAGAGAAAGAACTTAAAGTCGCAACAACGACATCCACATACGAACGCTCACTGTGTAATATAATCACTTTGTCTCAATATATCATCAAGCTGGTTTCATGATAGTGTCACCAACCTTTACGCTTGATACGTCGTTCTTTGACTACCTGGAATAAACTCATCGTTGCACCATGACCATAGAATTTCACGCGACGGTTCTATTTCAATCAAAAGGTCGAGATATCAACTTTCATAAATAGAAGGGAAAATCTTTCCTCGACTTATCCATTAATAACATGCCACTCATGACGCACCCAATGCACCCTACTTCCCGTCAACTGTCTGCGTGATGGTTTTCGTCAGTAAATCAAAGTGCGCGAGTCGTGACACATATTAATGATAATCTTAAAGTCTAAGGATTATTACACATGCTCGCAGATAGGAATATCCGATGACACCAAAACATGTGGAATTACTACTAACGGGTTTGTTCTCATAATCTTCTGTCTTGGAGATTACCAAGTACAAACTTCATGAGAGGAAGTCTCATCTACTTACGAGTACTCACACCCGACAGTCTGTATACTATATGTCCCATTATAACATGTCATCCAACCTCATAATTATATTTAAGAATATTGTCACAACACTTCAAGGTTCTCATCATAACGAGGAACTGCTATGACCTTGTCAATGCGACAAATACTCCATGACATTATTACATTATAGTCATGCAAAACAATGAACAATATGTAATAAGATTTTTAATATTTAAATATATTAAATATTAATGTAATCAAAGTACAACCAACTGGTTCTAGGACACCAACTCTTACAAACTCCCAACTAGAGCCAACTACCTATGACTTTCAGTCTGCTAGACCTCACATGATGACCATGTTTCTGCTGAGTCATGACTTTAGTCAAGGGGTCCACCACGTTGTCTTTCGTGAAAATATTGTTCACTACAACTTCACCTCTCTGAGAAAAATCCCTCAAGAGATGATACTTCTGAAGCATGTGCTTCGTCCGCTAATGTGGCCTTGGCTATTTTGCGAGAGCAACCACTGCAGTATTATCATAGTACAATGTGATGAGATATTTACTGTTAGGTATCACATCCATCTCTTAGATGAAGCTTCGCATCCAAACTGCTTCTTTAGCTACCTCAAAAGCTACGATATGCTGAGACTCTGCTGTAGAATCTGCAACCACACTCTGCTTTGAGCTCTTTCAGCTCACTGCACCTCCATTCAAAGTGAAGATATATCCCGTTTGTGACTTTATGTCATCTTGATCAATCTGGAAACTAGCATATGCATATCCTCTGATGACTAGTTCCTCATCTCCTCTATAAACCAAGAACATATCCTTAGCATGCCTTAGATACTTTAGGATAATCTTAACTGTCATCCAATGATGGACACCTAGGTCATCTTGATATCTACCTACCGCACTCAATGTGTAGGCGACATTCAGCCTAGTAGATAGCATGACATACACGATTGACCCAATCGCTAATGTGTATGGAGTTCTTGTCATTATCTTTCTTTCCTTATGTGTTTAAGGACACATTTTCTTGAAAAGATGAATGTCATGTGACGCTAGCAACAATCCCCTCTTGGATTCTTCCATAATGAATCTCTTCCATATCTTATCAATGTATGTACTTTGACTTAGGCCCAACAATCTCTTGGATCTATCACGATAGATCTTGATCCCAAGAATATACGTCGCCTCGCCCAAGTCCTTCATAGAGAAGTATTGATTCAACTATGCCTTAACAGACTGTAAGACTGGTATCTCGTTTTCAATAAGTAATATGTCATCAGCATATACTATTAGGAAAACGATTCCACTCCCACTAAACCGTTTGTTGACACAAGGCTCACATTCATTCTTAATAAAACCAAATTTTGTTATGCCTTCATCAAAACGAATGTTCCATGACCTGAATGCTTGCATTAATCCATAAATGGATTTCTGCAACTTGCATACCTTATTGGCATCCTTTGGAGTCATAAACCCTTCAATATGTGTCATGTAGACATCTTCCTGAAGGTTACCATTAAGAAAGACTGTTTTGAAATCCATTTTCCCAATCTCATAGTCATAGTAAGCGACAATGGCTAATAAAATTCTGATGGATTTCAGCATTGAAACTGGTGAAAAGGTTTCCTCGTAGTCAATTATTTGACGCTTCTTGAACCCTTTTGTAACCAGTCGTTCCTTATAGGTACCGACTTGTCCTTCCATGTCCAATTTCTTCTTGAATACCCATGATTCACGCTCAAATTTACCCAAGAGAAGAAGGTAGGATGGTCCTTGTAGTTTAACATGGGTTGTCGAATCCTCAAAGACCTAAGAAGAAACCTACAAACACGTACATTTTATGGACTGTTTTTGGCTATGAAGTGGCCAACTTGGATTGATTTTAGATGGGTTTAAAGGAACTCTAAGAGACTTAATTTAATTCAATTTAAAATAACGAGTTGATCCTAGGTTATCGCTCGGGGTGGATTGGATGAAATTCTTTTTCAACTATTTCAATTTCTAATATTTGAGATGGGTTCATTTAATAAGATCAAACAACATCCTCACTTACTAGTTTAATACCTACAAACTTTAATACTAATCACCTATACACTTGAAGGATCAAAGTTTTAAGCACTTCAAGGTAAAGGTTCGTATTAGCACTCGAAGTGTGTGACCTTAAATTCAACAAGGACGATGGAGTTTAAAAATCATCAAATAAAAATCTCAATTAAAAGAAGTGATTAGACATTAATAGGGTGATAAATAATATCCAATCCAGCCCCTTTCTACTCCCTTAGATCAATCCATAAGTGATTTATCCCTCCATTGATTCTATAGTTTCAATGGAAGCGAAAAGTAGACTCATGAGGGAGGAAATGGAGAAGTAAAGAAAACAATAAAAATAAAACGATCACTCCACCGTTGTGTGAATAATTTCACAAGATTTGGTGTGAATAAATTCACACCTTGAGACAATGGTATCATAGTGATATGGAGAAAAACAGAATAAGAGGATAAAAATAACTTTTATTAAGAAACTAGGATGAATTAAAACAACTTACATGTGAATGAAGAACGTTACAAAGACAAATTGGCAGTATAACATTAAGATGAAAATAAAGCTCAAAGATGATCAAATACTCCACCACCACTGCCTTAAATAGGCATTTTGGGAGCCTTGGGTCGAGACTCCAACAGTAAAAAGCATCCCACTTGATTATGGTAGGCCTAGGGTGGTGGAAAGCTTCTGGAACTTGGACTTTTCCACACTTGACCCGAGGTGGCATCCAACTTTCATCCACCGAACAGATGCGCTTGTAATACCTTCTAGATGGTCGAATCATAGTGGGACATAGAATAATAAAATGTATCCCCATATGTCTTCTAACTTCTTGTAAAATTTTGTCCCATTTGGATATGTGTATTCCGAGATATGAATAGATTAGTGAACTATTTTTCTAGGCCACAGAATCTGGCCCAGAATTTTATCTCTAACTTGGGCCGCCTTAATGACCACCATGGAGGCCGAATTAGCATTGGATAATGAATAGTTATTTGTTCCTATACATTTATTATAGCATCCCATGAAATTTTGGATTCATTGGGCCTGTATGTTGGGCCCCACATTCTCATCAGTGGGCTGGTGTCCAGTCTGACTTCTCCAGAATTGTTTCCTTTCATCACAAAATATCTCCATCTTCTTCCATGAATTATCCATTGATCCCTGAATAAAACATGTTCATATTGAAGTGTAGATCAATTTCACAAAATATAAAATTATAATATGTATAATTAGATTCCTTAAAATCAGATGAATCATTGGGTACTTTAAATGATGTTAAAAAATGTACCACATAATAGTGCATTTTAAGAAAGAATTAAAATCATATTGTGAAATGATGTTCAAAGTATAAAATGCACTAAAATGGTGTTTATGAATAATAAAGCACATGAATATTATATATATTAACAATGAATATTATCCTCATTTAGTGGCTAATCACACCCCAACTAGAGTTTTGCTAGTCTCGAGCAAAATGTATCTCAACAATATGAAATTCAAATTCCCTTTTCAAAAAACATTTTAATACACAATGATCACCAAAAACCCTTATACCAAAAAACCATGGAATCCATAAAAATATTTCAATACAAGATATTTTCATAAGCAGATCTCAATCCCAAGCCCATTCCTTTGTTCAAATTCATTGCCATATTTCATCCAATATCAATTAAGTATGAGGATGTGTTGTGTATCACAGTAGACATGGAGGTTCATCTTTATTCAAGGGGGAAATGATGGAAGCGCTAGGTGGAATCACATTTAAATATTAATATGAGTATTCAATTTTTTTATATTGTATTTTTTTTGTTTTTGTAATTTTTTCATGGTAATTGAAATTGCACTCAAAAGAGTCAACCCCTATAGCGAGACTTTACCGATGACTCCCAAGCTCAAAGACCTTAGGGAACCAAGTGAAGCCCACATACTTGGGCATCATCTCAAGTTAAATCAGTCAAAAACAAATTCAAATTACCAAAAATAGAGATAAAATTACTAACTCTGGGCCAGACAACTATGGAGTCACGATCCCCAAGTGCCGAAAGCCACGCATTAAGTCATTTCATTGCTCTATGCACAAATTAATTATTATTTTTTTAATTTTTTTTATTGAATACTCATATAAAAACTAAAATGATCACCAAACCTATGTTATTTATTTGGGGGACCCCATGAACTCAAACTAATACCCCACTATCCAAAGGACGTGCACTGTGATCTTTTTTTTGGATGAAAATATAAACAATGAAATATCACATTGGATAGCCACACTTTTCAAAATCAATGCTCATGAAATTATACAAGGATTAAAATCAGAATCGGGGCATGCTAAATTATTTGATATTCAGTTTCAAAGTGTGCAATGTGTATTACCGTGTTCAAAGTTAAAGGAATTTTTCCTTCCATTTACACAATTAATTTTTTTTTCAAATCATTCATTTTTTTTGATACAAAAGCATTTTTTATTTTATCTCCCCCCAACTTAAAATAACACTATCCTCAGTGTTTGAAGAAATGAAAATTTAGAATGAGTAAAGGCAGATAAGGGGATTTCAAAAAGGAAATTGAAATATTAGGATCATGGAATGAAGTCACCTGGTGCTTGAAGTTGAAGTTATTGTTGCTCTAATTTAGTCCTTTGATATCCATGTCACTTGTAGAGTTCCCTAGTAGAAAAAGGAAAGAAAAAAAACAAAACAAAAAAAAAACAATATATATATATATATATTTATATAATAAAGAAAGTAAAATATAAGTATATATATAAAAATTATAGAATAAGGAAGTAAAAAAAGCCGTAGGTCAGTGGTAAGCGCGCGCCCCTGTTTCCCTTCGGTCCCTAGTTCAAATCCCCGTGGCTTCACCAGTTGTGATGGTGTTTGACCCACGACCCACGACGTGTCCCTTTTTATTATTATTATTATATTATTATTTATTTTTTTTGTATTTTTATTTTAACCTACAAACACATTAAAATAAAACAAATTGATGACACATTGTCTTCTTTTTAAATTTATGGGTAAGGCATTACTCAAGGATCACACCACGTGACACAGATGAATATGGTGCTCCTCTTTCATACCCATCCATACTCATAATAGAAGAACATGTTAACAGTCTATTTTTTTTAATATCAAAATGATTAATTAATCCTATTTAAAAATATAAAGTTGATTAAAACAACAAAATGATTGGAAACTTGAAAACCATGGGTTTCATCCCATGCAGCGCTTTGTTTAACATTGTTAGCCCGACATAGATCCTAAATCTATCAATTTTTTCCTGGTTCATAGGTTGGCTCACTTAACTCAACCTCTATTTCCTGTTTATTGAATGATTCAATGAATGGTTTTAAACTTTGACCATTGACCATGAAAATGTAACCACTTGTGGGATCTTGAATCTCTACTACCCCATGGGGGTATACATGATGCACTATGAAAGGACCTGACCATCTAGACCTTAACTTTCCCGGGTGTAAATGAAGTTTTGAACTATACAAGAGCATAAGTTTTCCTGGTTCAAAATGTTTGACCTTGATATTCCTAGATTGGTAGGCTTGAACTCTAGCTTTATTGATCCTTGAATTTTCATAAGCCTCCATCCTTAGTTCCTCCAGTTCATTGAGATCTAATTTTCTTTTTGTTCCAGCCAATGAGAGGTCATAATCCATTTTCTTAATTTCCCAAAAGGCCTTATGCTCAATTTCAACAGGTAAATGGCATGCTTTTCCATAAACCAACCTATATGGTGACATTCCTAGGATGGTTTTGTATACTGTACGATATACCCAAAGAGCATCCAAGAGTTTCTCAGACCAATCTTTCCTAGAAGGATTGACAATTTTTTCAAGAATATTCTTAATCTCCCTATTTGCTAACTCAGCTTGACCATTGGTCTGTGGGTGGTAATCAATGGACACTTTGTGAGAAATTCCATATTTTTCCATGAGTGATGAGAATGGACGATTGAAAAAATGAGTTCCACGATCACTAATAATAGCCCTAGGAATTCCAAATCTAGAGAAGATGTTTTCCTTGAGAAATCTAATCACAGTTTGATGATCATTGGATTTTGTGAGAATGTCCTCAACCCATTTTGAGACATAATCAACAACTAAGATAATGTAGAGGTATCCCCTAGAGTTTGGGAAAGGACCCATGAAATCGATTCCCCAGTAGTCAAAGATTTTAATCACTAAGATGGGAGTGAGTGGCATTTGATTCCTTTTTGTGATGGACCCTACTTATTGACACCTATGAAAGCTTTGAAAAAATGTGTTGGAGTCACTTGAGAGTATGGGCCAGAAGAGACCACACTGAAGAATCTTAGCAGAAGTTTTCTTAGAGGAAAAGTGACCTCCACATGCCTCACTATGACAGAATTTAAGGATGGACTCTTGTTCAGATTCTGGGACACACCTCCTAATGACTTGGTCAGGGAAGAACTTATAGAGGTATGGATCATCAAACACATAGTTTCTAACATCAGAAATGAATTTCCTTCGAGCTTGAGTCCCTAATAATTTTGTAATTACTCCTATAACTAAGAAGTTGGCTATGTCAGCATACTAAGGGCAATCACTCATAGAGTATAGGTGTTCGTCGGGAAATGAATCAAACACAGAAAGGTGATTTGAGTTGTCTTTTAATTCCATCCTAGAGAGGTGATAAACTACAACATTTTCAACACTCTTTTTATCCTTGAGTGTGAGGTCAAATTCTTGTAAGAGAAGGACCCACCTAATTAGTCTAGCCTTGGCATCTTGTTTTTGGAAGAGGTATTTTAGTACAGATTGGTCAGTGAACACAGTGATGGGGGATCCTAAGAGGTAGGACCTAAACTTATCTTAGGAAAACACAATACCAATTAACTCCTTTTCAGTAGTGTTGTAGTTTATTTGGGAATCATTTAAGGATTTGCTTGCATAAGCAATAACATAAGGAGTTTTATCACAACGTTGTCCTAACACAGCTCCTACAATAAAGTAACTGGCATCACACATAAGTTCAAAAGGAAGGTTCCAATTTGGAGATTTCATAATTGGAGGATAGGTGAGAGAGGATTTTAGGGTTGATAATGAACCCTCACAAATTTCTGTCCAAACAAATGGAGCATCCTTTACTATTAGAGCACAAAGGGGACGAGAGATTGAACTAAAGTCCTTGATGAATCTTCTATAGGAACCAGAATGTCCTAAGAAAGAACTCACTTACTTGATAGTTTTGGGTTATTGAAGGTTATGAATGATGTCAAACTTGGATTTATCAACTTGGCCTAGAACTAGTCCCTCTTTAACCATCAAATGACATTTTTCCCAGTTTAGGACTATATTCCTTTCTTCACATCTTGACAAGAATCTCTCTACATTCCTCAGACATCCCTCAAAAGTATCCCCAAACATAGAGAAGTCATCCATGAAGACCTCTAGAAAATCCCCTACCATGTCTGAGAATATTCCCATCATGCACCGCTGGAAGGTTTCAGGGGCATTGCACAACCCGAAGGGAATGCGTTTGAAAGAAAAGGTGCCGAATGGACATGTGAATTTAGTCTTCCCTTGATCCTCTAGGGAGACCTCAATTTGATTATACCCCGAGTACCCATCTAAGAAACAGTATAAGGCATTACCTGCCACTCTCTCAAGGAATCGGTCAATGAATGGTAAGGGGAAATGGCCCTTCTTGGTGAATGATTTTAGCTTACTATAGTCAATGCAAACCCTCCATCCACTAATCACCCTTTTTGGAAGAATCTCTCCATCCTCATTGGTTATCACTGTGATTCCAACCTTTTTTGAAACCACTTGGATTGAGCTCACCCATTCACTCTCAGCTATGGGATATATGATACTAGCTTTTAACAATTTCAAAAGTTTCTTTCTTACTACCTCCATTATATTAGGATTGAGTCGTCATTGAGGTTGACGACATGGCTTTGAATCAGATTCCAGAACAATCCTATGAGTCCTGATAAGTGGGCCAATCCCAGGAATATCAAACAGGGTCCAACCAATGGATTTCTTATGTTTCCCAAGGACATATAGAAGCATCCTCTCATGATTGGATTCAAGAGAAGAAGAAATGACAATAGGATGTGTTTGATTGTCCCCTAGGAAGGCATACTTGAGTGCAGTGGAAAGTTCCTTCAATTCAAGATCAGGTTGGTTCAGAATTTTAGTAAAAGATTGAGACATTGGATCAAGATCAATTTTGTTTCCTAGAGTTTTAGATAGGATTGATTCCCCACATATAGAAGGTTCAGCTACTAGATTGGCTTGATCAGATTTAAGGAAGGAAGTTGGAGTGGTCTCCATGAATGTGGTTTCCTGAAATTTTTCCCTGATTTTTGGACCTAAGACTTCATCATAAGAGAGATTTGAAAATGATTCAAGCCAAGGAGATAAACTTCCTTCATGTGAACAAAGAAAATGAATCTCATCCTGAATTAAACATCCATCAAATATCCCTTGATGTTCTATGGATTCATTATCAATGCTTCCTATCATGTTTACTTCATGAATGTCCTCATCATCCTCTATTTGTGAGCTTGCATTATAGATGTTCAAGTCTATACTCATGTTTCCAAAGGTGATGGTCATGTTCCCATTTCGGAGTCAGATAATAGAGTTGATTGTTGCAAGGAAAGGACGACCAAGGATAATTGGGGTTTGTTAATTATTTCCTAAGTTTGGATGGTTGTCAAGGACAATGAAGTGAGCAGGGTAGATGAAGTTTTCAACCTTTACCAGAACGTCCTTTAAAATCCCCTTTGGAACCCTAATGCTACGATCAGTAAGTTGAAGTGTGACAGATGTGGGTTGAAGTTCTTCTAGGCCTAACTGGTAGTACACAACATAGGGGATGAGATTGACACTAGCACCTAGGTCACACAAGGCCTTGACAACTTTGCTCTCTCCTAGTTCAACATTGATGTAAGGGTAACCCGGGTCTTTCAACTTAGGAGGAATGGTCCCTTGAATGGTGGTACTCACATTAGCAGCCAAAAGGACTTGGTTTTTATATTAACATTTTCTTTTAAAAGTGCACAAGTGCTTAAGGTACTTTGAGTAGGCATGTATAGTTTGGATGGAATTGATAAGGGTAATGTTCAACTTGACTTGTGAGAAGATTTCCCTCAATGTTTCACTCAATTCAGGCTTGGTTTTCCCCTTCATGCGTTGAGTAAATGGTGCAGGTTGTGGGGTTGTTTGTTGAAGAGTTGTTTCTTTGACAATGTTATCGTGTTTTTCAGTTTGATCATTTGGTTCATTTGATTTTTCATCCAAGTTTGAATCTTCAGGTGGGTTTTGAATTAGTTGTTCAGGTTTCTCAATTGATTTCCCACTTCTTAAAACAGTCACAACCTTTAGTTGTTCATGAGTTGTTTGAGTACAACTTGACTCTCCCCTTGAAGTTGAGGATAGAACTGCCTGAGTAGGCATGGGTGCCTTTCCAGTTTTGATAGTTTGAAGTTATTGTTTAAGGGAATAGACTTCCAAGTTCATCCTTTCCATTTGTTTGCACAGTTGTTCTAGTAGGCTTTGTGGAACAGTTTGGGTTGGTGCTTGAGAAGATTGGTTTATCCCAAGGGGATATTTTGGAGGTGGGATGGTTTGTTGAAAATGGACCGATGGATGTTGGTATTGGATAGGTTGGGTTTGGAACTGGTTATGGGTTTGGTAGTTCTGATGGGGGTAAGGATTTTGTCCCTGTGGTTGGCTAGGTTGTTGGTTATCTTTCCAACGGAAGCCTAGGTGGTCATTATACCTTGGGTTGAAGTTGTTTTGGTATTAAAGCTTTTGAAAGTTCAAAGCATTTACTTTTGCTGGGGGTGCTCCTAAAAGAACATCCTTGATAGATGGAATGGTTGGGTAGTTGTCTGTATTATAGTCATGTTTGTCACAAATTGTGCAAATAGGGTCAACAGTTTGGATTTCATGGAATTTCCTAAGGTCTATCTCTTCAACCTTCCTAGAGAGTGCTGTGAGTTTAGCCCTAAGGATTTTCTCTTCTCTAAGTGTATGAATTTAAGTAGTTCTTTAAGGATTTTCAAAATAAGGTAAAGTTACCCATGTTTGGTTTTGTTCAGAAAGGCTTTCTAGATACTCGTAAGCATCATTTGGGGCTTTGTTTTTAAAGGTTCCATTACACATCATGTCAATGAATTGTTTGTTCCCCAGACCCAAACCTTCATAGAAAATTATCACTTGTTCTGGAATAGAAAAACCATGATTTGGAACCATGTTTAGAGTGTCCTTGAACCTCTCCCATGTTTCATATAATGACTCTCCCTCTTTTTCAAAAAAGTTTTGTATGCTCTTTTTAAGTGCAATTATTTTGTGGTGGGGAAAGTATTTTTTGTAGAATTCTCTTTGTAGTTGGTCCTAAGAGTTGATGGATGATGGTCTCAAATTTTTTAGCCAATTTTTAGCTCGATTTTTTAAAGAAAAAGGAAATATACTCATCTTAGATGATTCTAGTTGATGTGGGGGACACATGGTTTCTACAATGTCATTGAACTCCTTAATGTGAAGGTAGGACATCTCGGACTCCATTCCATGGAATGTGGGAAGGTGGTTTAGGAAATAGGGTTTAAAGATGTAGTTGGAATATCCTAGGGAATTGTGTCTAATTCATGAGGGGGAATTGGTCCAGGAAGGTGTGAGGTAGTCATTCATGGTTTGATCAATTGCATTCCCCAAGTTTGGGGCTGCCTCATTTGGGTTTCCATTTTGGTTCCCACCCGGGTTTATGAGTTGGTTTCTTTGAAGAACTTCCATTGAAATAGGATCAATTTTTGACTATGAAGTATTAGGAAGATTATGATCTAATGTAAATAGTTCCCTTGGTGTACTTGACTCCCCAAACCCAGGACTATCCACCCTAACTAGACAGTTTGATTGATCGCGGGTGTAGGCGGACATGCGCCAAAAGAAAAAAAAATGAGAAAGGGACAAGATAAGAGAATTTGGATGAGAAAAGAAGAAATGGGGGAGAATATAATGGGTGTTTAGATGAATTAATTGGGTCCTCAGTAACAATTCCAAAATTTGATTCACGCTCAAATTTACCTAAGAGAAGAAGGTAGGATGGTCCTTGTAGTTTAGCTTGGGTTGTCGAATCCTCAGAGACCTAAGAAGAAACCTATAGACACGTAAATTATATGGACTATTTTTGGATATGAAGTGGCCAAATTGGGTTAATTTTATATGGGTTTAAATGAACTCTAAGAGACTTAAGTGAATTTAATTTAAAATAATGATTTGATCCTAGGTTATCGCTTAGGGTGGATTGGATGAATTTTTTTTCCAACTATTTCAATTTCTAATATTTGAGATGGGTTCATTTAAGAAGATCAAAAAATATCCTCACTTACTGGTTTAATACCTACACACTTTAATACTAATCACCTATACACTTGAAGGATCAAAGTTTTGATCACTTCAAGGTAAAGGTTCGTATTAGCACTTGAAGTGTGTGGCCTTAAATTCAACAAGGACGATGGAGTTTAAAAATCATCAAATAAAAATATCAATTAAAAGAAGTGATTGGACATTAATGGGGTGATAAATAACATCCAATCTATCCCCTTGATACTCCCTTGGATAAACCCATAAGTGGGTTAACCCTCCATTGATTCTATAGTTTCAATGGAAGCGGAAAGTAGACTCATGAGGGAGGAAATGGAGAAGTAAAGAAAACATTAAAAATAAAATGATCACTCCACCGTTGTGTGAATAATTTCACAAGATTTGGTGTGAATAAATTCACACCTTGATGAAATGGTATCAAAGTGATATGGAGAACAACAGAATAAGAGGAGAATAAGAACTTTTATTAAGAAACTAGGATGAATTAAAACATCTTACATGTGAATGAAGAACATTACAAAGACAAATTGACAGTATAACATTAAGATGAAAACAAAGCTCAAATATGATCAACTCCTCCACCAGAACTTCCTTAAATAGGCATTTTGGGAGACTTGGGTCGAGCCTCCAACAGTACAAAGCATACCACTTGATTATGGTAGGCCTAGGGTGGTGGAAATCTTGTAGAACTTGGAATTTTCCACACTTGACCTGAGGTGGCAGCCAACTTTCATCCACCAAACAGATGAGCTTGTAAGACCTTCTAGATGGTAGAATCGGAGTGGGCCATAGAATAATAAAATGGATCCCCAGATGTCTTCTAACTTCCTGTAAAATTTGGTCCCAGTTGGATATTGTTATTCAGAGATATGAATATATTAGTGAACTGTTTTTCTGGGCCGCAGAATCTGGCCCAGAATTTTATCTCTAACTTGGGCCACCTTAATGACCACCATGGAGGCCTAATTAGCACTGGATCATGAATATTTATTTGTTAATATACATGTATTATATCATCCCATGAAATTTTGGATTCATTGGGCCTGTATGTTGGGACCCACATTCTCATCAGTGGGCTGGTGTCCGGTCTGACTTCTCCAAAATTGTTTCCTTTCATCACAAAATATCTCCATCTTCTTCCATGAATTATCCATTGATCCCTGAATCAAAAATGTTCATATTGAAGTGTAGATCAATTTCACAAAATATCAAATTATAATATGTATAATTAGATTCATTAAAATCAGATGAATCATTGGGTACTTTAAATGATGTTAAAAAATGTACCACATAATAGTGCATTTTAAGAAAGAATTACAATCATAATGTGAAATGATGTTCAAAGTGTAAAATGCACTAAAATGGTGTTTATGAATAATAAATCACATGAATATTATATATATTAACAATGAATATTAGCCTCATTTAGTGGCTAATCACACCCCCTACTTGAGTTTTGCTAATCTCGAGCAAAATGTATCTCAACAATATGAAATTCGAATTCCCTTTTCAAAAAACATTTTAATACACAATGACAAACAAAAAACCTTATACCAAAAAATCATGGAACCCATCAAAATATTTTAATACAAGATATTTTCATAAGAATATCTCAATCCCAAGCCCATTCCTTTGTTCAAATTTATTGCCATATTTCATCCAATATCAATTAAATATGAGGATGTGTTGTGTATCACAATAGACATGGAGGTTTATCTTTATTCAAGGGGGAAATGACAAAAGCACTAGGTGGAATCAAATTTTAATATTAAGATGATTATTCAATTTTTTTTATATTGTATTTTTTTTTTGTTTTTTTTTGTTTTTTCAATTTTTTCATGGTAATTGAAATTGCACTCAAAAGAGTCAACCCCTATAGCGAGACTTTGCCGATGACTCCCAGGCTCAAAGAACCAAGTGAAGCCCACATACTCGGGCATCATCTCAAGTTAACTCAGTCAAAAAAAATTCAAATTATCAAAAATAGAGATAAAATTACTAACTCTGGGCCAGACAACTATGGAGTCATGATCCCCAAGTGCCAAAAGCCACGCATTAGGTCATTTCACCACTATATGCACAAATTTATTATTATTTTTTTAATTTTTTTATTGAATACTAATATTAAAACTAAAATGATCACCAAACCTATGCTATTTATTTGGGGGACCCCATGAACTCAAAATAATACCCCACTATCCAAAGGACGTGCATTGTGATCTTTTTTTTGGATGAAAATAAAAACAATGAAATATCACATTGGATAGACACACTTTTCAAAATCAATACTCATGAAATTATACAAGTATTAAAATCAGAATCGGGGCATGCTAAATTATTTGATATTCAGTTTCAAAGTGTGCAATGTGTATTACTGTGTTCAAAGTTAAAGGAATTTTTCCTTCCATTTACACAATTAATTTTTTTTTTCAAATCATTCATTTTTTTTGACACAAAAGCATTTTTTATTTTATCTCCCCCCAAACTTAAAATAACACCGTCCTCAGTGTTTGAAGAAATGAAAATTTAGAAGGAGTAGAGGCATATAAGGGAATTTCAAAAAGGAAATTGAAAAACGAGGATCATGGAATGAAGTCACCTGGTGCTTGAAGTTGAAGTTATTGTTGCTCTAATTTAGTCCTTTGATATCCATGTCACTTGCAGAGTTCCCTAGTAGAAAAAGGAAAGAAAAAAAACCAAACAGAACAAAACAAAAAAAATATATATATATATATATATATAATAAAGAAAGTAAAATATAAGTATATATATAAAAATTATAGAATAAGGAAGCACAAAAAGTCGTAAGTCAGTGGTAAGCACGCGCCCCTGTCTCCCTTCGGTCCTGGGTTCGAATCCCTGTGGCTTCTCCGGTTGTGACGGTGTTTGACCCACGACCCACAACGTGTCCCTTTTTATTATTATTATTATATTTTTTTGTATTTTTATTTTAACCTACAAACACATTAAAATAAAACAAACTGATGATACATTGCCTTCTTTTTAAATTTATGGGTAAGGCATTACTCAAGGATCACACCACGTGACATGGATGAATATGGTGCTCCTCTTTCATACCCATCCACACTCATAATATAAGAACATGTCAACAGTCTATTTTTTTAAATATCAAAATGATTAATTAATCCTATTTAAAATATAAAGTTGATTAAAACAACAAAATGATTGGAAACTTGAAAACCATGGGTTGCATCCCATGCAACGCTTTGTTTAATGTCGTTCGCCCGACATAGATCCTAAATCTATCAATTTTTTCCTGGTTCATAGGTTGGCTCAGTTAACTCAACCTCTATTTCCTGTTTATTGAATGATTCAATGAATGGTTTTAACCTTTGACCATTGACCTTAAAAATATAACCACTTGTGGGATCTTGAATCTCTACTTCCCCATGGGGGTATACATGATGCACTATGAAAGGACCTGACCATATAGACCGTAACTTTCCCGGGTGTAAATGAAGTTTTTAATTATACAAGAGCACAAGTTTTCCCGGTTCAAAATGTTTGACCTTGATATTCCTAGATTGGAAGACTTGAACTCTAGCTTTATTGATCCTTGAATTTTCATAAGCCTTCATCCTTAGTTCCTCCAGTTCATTGAGATCTAATTTTATTTTTATTCCAACCAATGAGAGGTCATAATCCATTTTCTTAATTGCCCAAAAGGCCTTATGCTCAATTTCAACAGGTAAATGGCATGCTTTTCCATAAACCAACCTATATGGTGACATTCCTATGATGATTTTGTATGCTGTACGATATTCCCAAAGAGCATCCAAGAGTTTCTCAGACCAATATTTCCTAGAAGGATTGACAATTTTTTCAAGAATATTCTTAATCTCCCTATTTTCTAACTCAGCTTGACCATTAGTCTGTGGGTGGTAAGAAGTGGAAACTTTGTGAGAAATTCCATAATTTTCCATGAGTGATGAGAATGGACGATTGTAAAAATGAGTTCCACAATCACTAATAACATCCCTAGGAATTCCAAATCTAGAGAAGATGTTTTCCTTGAGAAATATAATCATAGTTTGATGATCATTGGATTTTGTGGGAATGTACTCAACCCATTTTGAGACATAATCAACAGCTAAGAGAATGTAGAGGTATCCCCTAGAGTTTGGGAAAGGACCCATGAAATCAATTCCCCAGTAGTCAAAGATTTCAATCACTAAGATGGGAGTGAGTGGCATTTGATTTCTTTTTATGATGGACCCTACTTGTTGACACCTAGGACAGCTTTGAAAAAATGTGTAGGAGTCACTTGAGAGGGTGGGCCGGAAGAGACCACACTGAAGAATCTTAGAAGAAGTTTTCTTAGAGGAAAAGTGACTTCCACATGCCTCACTATGACAGAATTTAAGGATGGACTCTTGTTCAAATTCTGGGACACACCTTCTAATGACTTGGTCAGGGAAGAACTTATAGAGGTATGGATCATCAAACACATAGTGTCTAACATCAGAAAGGAATTTCTTTCAATCTTGAGTCCCTAAGAATTTTGTAATTACTCCTATAACTAAGAAGTTGGCTATGTCAGCATACTAAGGGCACTCACTCATAGAGTATAGGTGTTCGTCGGGAAATGAATCAAACACAGAAAGGTTATTTGAGTTGTATTTTAATTACATCCTAGATAGGTGATCAACTACAATATTTTCAACACCATTTTTATCCTTGATTGTGAGGTCAAATTCTTGTAAGATAAGGACCCACCTAATTAGTCTAGCCTTGGCATCTTGTTTTTGGAAGAGGTATTTTAGTACAGATTGGTCAGTGAACACAGTGATGGGGGATCATAAGAGGTAGGACCTAAACTTATCTAAGGCAAACACAATACCAATTAACTCATTTTGAGTAGTGGTTTAGTTGATTTGGGCCTCATTTAAGGATTTTCTTGCATAAGCAATAACATAAGTAGTTTTATCACAGTGTTGTCCTAACACAGCTCTTATAGTGAAGTCACTGGCATCACACATAAGTTCAAAAGGAAGGTTCCAATTTGGAGATTTCATAATTGGAGGAGAGGTAAGAGATTATTTGAGGGTTGATAATGAACCCTCACAACTTTCTGTCCAAACAAATGGAGCATCCTTTACTATCAGAGCACAAAGGGGACGAGAGATTGAACTAAAGTCCTTGATGAATATTCTATAGAAACCAAAATGTCCTAATAAATACCTCACTTACTTGATAGTTTTGGGTGATGGAAGGTGATGAATGATGTCAACCTTGGCTTTATCAACTTCAATCCCCCTACCTGAGACTAGATGGCCTAGAACTAGTCCCTCTTTAACCATGAAATGACATTTTTCCCAGTTTAGGACTACATTCCTTTCTTCACATCTTGACAAGACTCTCTCTACATTCCTCATACATCCCTCAAAAGTATCCCCAAACATAGAGAAGTCATCCATCAATACCTCTAGAAAATCCCCTACCATGTTTGAGAATATTCCCATCATGCACCGCTGGAAGGTTTCAGGGGCATTGCATAACCCGAAGGGCATGCGTTTGAAAGAAAAGGTGCCGAATAGACATGTGAATGTAGTCTTCCCTTGATCCTCTAGGGAGACCTCAATTTGATTATACCCCAAGTACCCATCTAAGAAACAGTAGAAGGCATGACCTGCCACTCTCTCAAGGACTTGGTCAATGAATGGTAAGGGGAAATGGTCCTTCTTGGTGAATGAGTTTAGCTTACTATAGTCAATGCAAACCCTCCATCCACTAATCACCCTTGTTGGAAGAATTTATTCATCCTCATTGGTTATCATTGTGATTCCAGCCTTTTTTGGAACCACTTGGATTGGTCTCACCCATTCACTCTCAGCTATGGGATATATGATACCAGCTTTTAACAATTTCAGAAGTTCCTTTCTTACTACCTCCATTAGATTAGGATTGAGTTGTCGTTGAGGTTGATGACATGGCTTTGAATCATATTCCAAAACAATCCTATGAGTCCTGATAAGTGGGCCAATCCCAGGAATATCAAACAGGGTGCAACCAATGGCTTTCTTATGTTTCTTAAGGACATCTAGAAGCATCCTCTCATGATTGGATTCAAGAGAAGAAGAAATGACAATAGGATGTGTTTGATTGTCCCCTAGGAAGGCATACTTGAGTGCAGCGGGAAGTTCCTTCAATTCAAGATCAGGTTGGTTCAGAATTTCAGCAGAAGATTGGGACATTGGATCAAGATCAATTTTGTTTCCTAGAGTTTTAGATAGGATTGATTCCCCACATATAGAAGGTTCAACTACTAGATTGTCTTGATCAAATTTAGGGAAGGAAGTTGGAGTGGTCTCCATGAATGTGGTTTCCTAAAAGTTTTCCTTGATTGTTGGACCTAAGACTTCATCATAAGAGAGATTTGAAAATGATTCAATCCAAGGAGATAAACTTCCTTAATGTGAACAAAGAAAATCAATCTCATCCTGACTTAAACATCCATAAAATATTCCTTGATGTTCTATGGATTCATTATCAATGATTCCTATCATGTTTACTTCATGAATGTCCTCATCATCCCCTATTTGTGAGCTTTCATTATAGATGTTCAAGTCTAGAATCGTGTTTCCAAAGGTGATGGTCATGTTCCCATTTCAGACTCGGATAACAGAGTTGATTGTTGCAAGGAAAGGACGACCAAGGATAATTGGGGTTTGTTACTTATTTCCTAAGTTTGGATGGTTGTCCAGGACAATGAAGTCAGTAGGGTAGATTAAGTTTTCAACCTTTACCAGAACTTCCTTTAAAATCCCCTTTGGAACCCTAATGCTACGATCAGTAAGTTGAAGTGTGAAAAATGTGGTTTGGAGTTCTTTTAGGCCTAACTGGTAGTACACAACATAGGGGATGAGATTGACACTAGCACCTAGGTCACATAAGGACTTGACAACTTTTCTCTCTCCTAGTTCAACATTGATGTAAGGGTAACCTGGGTCTTTCAACTTAGGAGGAATGATCCCTTGAATGGTGGTATTCACATTAGCATCCACAAGGACTTGGTTTTTATGTGAAAATTTTCTTTTAAAAGTGCACAAGTCCTTAAGGTACTTTGAGTAGGTAGGTATGGTTTGGATGGCATTGAGAAGGGGAATGTTCAAATTGACTTGTGAGAATATTTCCCTCAATGTTTCACTCAATTCAGTCTTGGTTTTCCCCCTCACGCGTTGAGGAAATGGTGCAGGTTGTGGGGTTGTTTGTTGAATAGTTGTTTCTTTGAAAATGTTATCGTGTTTTTCAGTTTGATCATTTGGTTCATTTTATTTTTCATCCAAGTTTGAATCTTCATGTGGGTTTTGAATTAGTTGTTCAGGTTTCTCAATTGATTTCCCACTTCTTAAAACAGTCACAACCTTTAGTTGTTCATGAGTTGTTTGAGTAAAACTTGACTCTCCCCTTGAAGTTGAGGATGGAACCGCCTGAGTAGGCATGGGTGCCTTTCCAGTTTTGATGGTTTGGAGTTCTTGTTTAAGGGAAGAGACTTCCGAGTTCATCCTTTCCATTTGTCTGCACAGTTGTTCTAGTAGGCTTTGTGGAATAGTTTGGGTTGGTGCTTGAAAAGATTGGTTTATCCCAAGGGGATATTTTGGAGGTGGTATGGTTTGTTGAAAATGGACCGGTGGATGTTGGTATTGGATAGGTTGGGTTTGGAATTGGTTATGGGTTTGGTAGTTCTGATGGGGGTAAGGATTTTGTCCCTGTGGTTGGCTAGGTTGTTGGTTATCTTTCCAGCGGAAGCCTAGGTGGTCATTATACCTTGGGTTGAAGTTGTTTTGGTATTGAGGCTTTTGAAAGTTTAAAGCATTTACTTTATCTGGGGGTCCTCCTAAAAGAACATCCTTTATGGATGGAATGGTTGGGTTGTTGTCTGTCTTATGGTCATGTTTGTCACAAATTGTGCAAATAGGGTCAACAGTTTGGATTTCATGGACTTTCCTAAGGTCTATCTCTTCAACCTTCCTAGAGAGTGCTGCGAGTTTAGTCATAAGGCTTTACTCTTCTCTAAGTGTATGAATTCCAGTAGTTCTTTTTGGATTTTCAGAATAAGGTGAAGTTCTCCATGTTTGGTTTTGTTCAGAAAGGATTTCTAGATACTCATAAGCATCATTTGGGGCTTTGTTTTTAAAGGTTCTATTACACATCATGTCAATGAATTGTTTGTTCCCAGGACCCAAACCTTCATAGAAAATTCTTACTTGTTCTGGAATAGAAAAACCATGATGTGGAACCATGTTTAGAGTGTCCTTGAACCTCTCCCATGTTTTATAGAATGAATCTCCCTATTTTTCAAAAAAAGTTTTGGATGCTCTTTTTAAGTGCAATTGTTTTGTAGTGGGGAAAGTATTTTTTGTAGAATTCTCTTTGTAGTTGGTCCCAAGAGTTTATAGATGATGGTCTCAAAATTTTTAGCCAATTTTTAGCTCAATATTTTAAATAAAAAGGAAATATACTCATCTTAGCTGATTCTAGTTGATGTGGGGGACACATGGTTTCTACAATGTCATTGAACTCCTTAATGTGAAGGTAGGGCATCTTAGACTCCATTCCATGGAATGTGGGAA
Organism: Viscum album; assembly: GCA_963277665.1. NCBI lineage: Eukaryota > Viridiplantae > Streptophyta > Magnoliopsida > Santalales > Viscaceae > Viscum > Viscum album. The sequence continues at coordinate 1,981,699,355 of OY728136.1, forward strand.
GGTGGTTTAGGACATGGGGTTTAAAGATGTAGTTGGAATATCCTAGGAAATTGTGTCTAATTCATGAGGGGGAATTGGTTCAGGAAGGTGTGAGGTAGTCATTCATGGTTTGATCAATTGCATTCCCCAAGTTTGGGGCTGCCTCATTGGGTTTCTATTTTGGTTCCCACCCGGGTTTATGAGTTGGTTTATTTGAAGAAATTTCATTGAAATAGGCTCAATTTTTGAATATGTAGTATTAGTAAGATTAGGATCTAATGGAAAGAGTTCCCTTGGTTTACTTGACTCCCCAACCCCAGGACTATCCACCCTAACTAGACGGTTTGATTGATTGCGGGTGTAGGCGGACATGCGCCAAAAGAAAAAAAATGATAAAGGGACAAGATAAGAGAATTTGGATGAGAAAATAAGAAATGGGGTAGAATATAATGGGTGTTTATATTACTTAATTGGGTCTCCGGTAATTATGCCAAAATTTTATTCACGCTTAAATTTACCCAAGAGAAGAAGGTAGGACGGTCCTTGTAGTTTAGCTTGGGTTGTCGAATCCTCAGAGACCTAAGAAGATACCTATAGACACGTACATTATATGGACTATTTTTTGCTATGACGTGGCCAAATTGGGTTAATTTTATATGATTTTAAAGGAAATATAAGAGTCTTAAGTGAATTCAATTTAAAAGAATGAGTTGATCCTAGGTTATCGCTCGGGGTAGATTGGATGAAATTCTTTTTCAACTATTTCAATTTCTAATATTTGAGATGGGTTCATTTAAGAAGATCAAGAAATATCCTCACTTACTTGTTTAATAACTACACACTTTAATACTAATAACCTATACACTTGAAGGATCAAAGTTTTGAGCACTTCAAGGTAAAGGTTCGTATTAGCACTTGAAGTGTGTGGCCTTAAATTCAACAAGGACGATGGAGTTTAAAAATCATCAAATAAAAATATCAATTAGAAGAAGTGATTAGACATTAATGGGGTGATAAATAACATCCAATATATCCACTTGATACTCCCTTGGATCAACCCATAAGTGGGTTAACCCTCCATTGATTCTATAGTTTCAATGGAAGTGGAAATTAGACTCATGAGGGAGGAAATGGAGAAGTAAAGAAAGCAATAAAAATAAAATGATCACTCCACCGTTGTGTGAATAATTTCACAAGATTTGGTGTGAATAAATTCACACCTTGAGGAAATGGTATCAAAGTGAGATTGAGAAAAACATAATAAGAGGATAAGAAGAACTTTTATTAAGAAACTATGATGAATTAAAACAACTTACATGTGAATGAAGAACGTTACAAAGACAAATTGGCAGCATAACATTAAGATGAAAACAAAGCTCAAATATGATCAAATCCTCCACCAACACTGCCTTAAATAGTAATTTTGGGAGACTTGGGTAGATCATAAAATAGTAAAAAGCATCCCACTTGATTATGGTAGGCCTAGGGTGGTGGAAATCTTGTGGAACTTGGACTTTTCCACACTTGACCTGAGGTGGCAGCCAGCTTTCATCCACTGAACAGACGCACTTGTAAGACCTTCTATATGGAAGAATCAGAGTGGGACATAGAAGAATAAAATGGATCCCCGGATGTCTTCTAATCTTATGTAAAGTTTGGGACTATTTGGATATGGGGATTAGTAGATATGAATAAATTAGTGAACTGTTTTTCTGGGCCGCAGAATCTGGCCCAGAATTTTATCTCTAACTTGGGCCGCCTTAATGACCACCATGAAATCCGAATTATCATTATATCCTGAAGATTTATTTGTTCCTTTACATGTCTTATAGCATCCCACGAAATTTGGGATTCATTTGGACTGTATGTTGGGCCCCACATTCTAATCAGTGGGCTGGTATCCAATCTGACTTCTCCAGAATTGTTTCCTTTCATCACAAAATATCTCCATATTCTTCCATGAATTATCCACTGATACCTGAATCAAAAATGTCCATATTGAAGTGTAGATCAATTTAACAAAATATTAAATTATAATATGTATAATTATATTCCTTAAAATCAGATTAATCATTGGGTACTTTAAATGTTGTTCAAAAATGTACCACATAATAGTTCATTTTAAGAAAGAATTACAATCATAATGTGAAATGATGTTCAAAGTGTAAAATGCACTAATATGGTGTTTATGAATAATAAATAACATGATTATTATATATATTAACAATGAAAATTAGGCTCATTTAGTGGCTAATCAACCCATTTTCAATCAACATGATTTACATTAACTGGAGGATCTATCAAAATCCAGACTTGGTTTTGGTACATGAAATCCTTTTCAGAATTCATGGATTCTTGCCACTTGGTAACATCTGTGCCACTTACTACTTCCTTGTAGGTTATAGGATCATTATTACCAACTAATAATGAGTCACCATCCTCAATAACTAGAATACCGTACCATTCTAATTCTCTAACCTCTCTTGTACTCCTACACGATTCTTATGTCTTTGGAACAATTATTTCTTCCACGGGGATTTGTGGAATATGTTCCTATACCAATTCTTGTGTACCCTGAGCCTCGAATTCATCGAAATCTATCTCTCTCCCACTATTTCTTTTGAATATGTGATCCCTCTCAAGGAATATAGCGTGTCTTGACACTATAACCTTTTTTTCTGAGGGGTTTTATAGGTAATATTCCCTTGTTTCATTGGGGTATCCAATAAAGGTACACTTTGTGCCCCGTGGTGCAAGTTTGTTACCTGAAGATTCCTTAACAAATGTATCGCTTCCCCACACATGTAAATTCGATAACATGGATTTCTTTCCACTTCAGAACTCATATGGAATACCATTTATCGATTTAGTTGGTACTTGGTTTAGTATGTTTGTTGTTGTTTTTAAATCATATCCCCAAAAGAATAATGGAAGACTTATATGACTCATAATTGATCTCACCATGTCCAACAAGGTGCGGTTCCTCCTTTTTCTCACACTATTACACTAGGGCGTGTAAGGAGGAGTGAGTTGGGATAGGATCCCCAACTCCTGTAAGTAATCAATGAAGTATTGATTAAGATATTTTCCACCTCGGTTTGAGTGGAGTTTCTTAATCTTCTTACCAAGCTAGTTCTCAAATTCATTATTGTATTCTTTGAACTTATCAAAAGAATCCGACTTATACCTCATTAAGTAGATATATCCATATCTACTAAAATCATCAATAAAAGTTATGAAGTATGAGTACCCTCTTCTTGATTCAACTAGAAATAGTCCACACACATCAGTATGAACCAATTCAAGAAGCTCTTTAGCCCTTTAAACTTTCCCACTAAATGGGGATTTGGTTATTTTGACTTGTAAACATGCATGATATAGGTTTTAGTTCAAAAGAATCGAAATATCCATCTTGATGTAACTTTTTCAAGCGTTTTTCATTTACATGACATATCCGGTGATACCAAAGTTGGGTGTGGTATGAGTCATGTGAAGTATATTTCTTACCGATTTCCATTACTTAGTTTGTGTAATCCAACACATAAAGACCGTTATATAAATGTTCCCTACCAAAATAAATGTTATCTTTGTAAAAAGAAGCAATATTCATTTCCAAACTTGAAAACAAATCCATCTGTATCTAATCTGGATAGAGAAATAATGTTTTTAGTAACAGACGACACATAATAATAACCCTTTCACACCAAGATCATCCCAGTTGGTAACGTGAGGTGGTAGTCCCCGATAGCTACAACAGTGAGTCTGGATCCGTTGGCTGCTCGTAGATCTACCTCCCCTCAATCAATCTTCCCGAATCTACTTGGTTCTTGTATTTGGATACATATGTGATCACCAAAAGCTGTATCTAATACCCAATGTATAGAAACAAATAGATTAAATTCTATAACAAATGCACCTGAATCTTTCCCTTGCTTCTTAGGCTAGGTGTAGTTCTTCTTCCAGTGGCCCTTCTTGCCACATGCAAAACAAACAGCTTCTTATTCCCTTGCTTTCCCTTTGATCTTCCTTTTCTTGGAAGGGTGTGAAGAAACTTTGGGCTTAAAGCTCTTTGAATTACCTTTCCTTTTATTCACCATAAGGACATAAGGCTTGTAACGATTCATATCTTTATCCACTTGGAAAATGAGGATAAAAATATTAGATAAAGACTTCTCAATGTTATTCATATTAAAATTAACAATAAAGCTGAAGAAACTCTAAGGGAGTGATGCGAGAATGAGATCGGTGCCCAGTTCTTCAGGGATTTTAAACCCTAGAACCTCCAGGCGCTCAATGTATCCAATGATCTTGACTACATGAGGCCCATATGGGGCACCCTCTCCAAGCTTACTCTGAAAGAGTGCCTTGGAGATCTCAAACCTTTCCTATCTTTCTCTCTCTTGGTAAAGACTATAGAGGTGCTCGAGCATGCTATAAGAATCCATGTTTTTGTGAGACTTCATGAGATCAATATACATTGATGATATCATCAAATATTAAACATCGACCGCATCATTCATATGTTTCTCATAGACCAGAAAATCCTCACTACTCACCTCTTTAGCAGGAAGATCAGGTAATGTTGACTCCAACACATAAGAATTCTGTTCATGGCATAGTATAATCCAACGGCATCTAAACCATTCCTATAAGTTACTACTGGTGAGGATGCTGTCTTTATCTAGAATTGATCATAGGGATAGTTTGGTTAAAGAGATTTTCATTTTTATTCTATAATTAAAATAGTAGATCATTAGTACTTTCTTGATTACATTTTATGATAAATAATAAATTAATTTTATTAAGTATCCCACTATTTTATCAAGTCCTAATGGATCTCACCATTGAAATTAGAATGTCAAGTTTCCATGAAATTCTAGTGGAAATGATCCATATTACCCTTCGCATAACCCCAACAAGGATTGGTCAAGATATTTGAAGGTATTTAGGTAGGCAAGTCTTTGCCAACTATGGGCTTGCATCTCCTCGATCTGCTGAGTGGACCCCCCAATCCTGAAATCCTGACTTTGGATTTTCTCAACTCTTGCCTCTAATGTTACACTAATTCTAGCAAGGGATAATCCTCTTTATATAATATGGTTAAGTCAACCCAAAAACTTTCATAAGGGCTTCCTGTATAAAAGTAAGTGTCCCAACAAGGGTTGGTCAAATGCATAGTTTTATTGAGTTTTTCCCTTAATCAAGTAACAGAAGGCTTAATTCGACTTAATATTTTATTTGAGGGATTTTATCTCTTATGTATGAATTTCTTATTATCATTATCACATGCTTGTTAATGTTAAGTGTAACTTAAATGATTAACCATGTCTTGATAATATTTACGCATAAGCCTGGTTTATTTTAGTTCCATCTTGCATGCTTGTTTAATTCATTAACTTTGTGATCGTGACAACACATCCATAATGATAAACCATGCAACTAACAAAAATAAAATAAAGCAAAGGGCATGATCATGAGATTTTATAATGGTTAGTTTATCTAACAGTTGATAAACTAACCTTAACCTAGGGAAGAAACACTTTGAACCTTTTGGGTTCATGTTTACAACTTTCCACGTGTCTACCTTTGTATCTCTTAAGATTGGTTCCATATCAGCTCTAGCTTGAACCATCTCCATTAGCTTAAGAGTTCCATCCATTACATATTCTTTTAAACTCACACGCAGGCGAGGGGTAAAAATGGGGGTTTACATAAAAGAAACCACGGGCATGCATAACCTACGTATTAATGAGGAGAGATGGCTCGCGGACTAACAATTAATTTAATAAATAAATTAAAAGGAAACCAATCACATACAAAGGTCTTAGTCTAGCTCATGATCACCCACATACATGCAATTACGCATTTAATAAAACTAGCATTCAATTCTTTAATCGGCCTTGTTTAAGATAAATCACACTCGAATCAATTAATTATCATCTTTAATTAATCAATCCTTTTATCTTAAACCCTTTTTCTAAATTTCCTTGAGATTATCATCCATCATAATTTTAAACAAATAAATTCATTTAAAATTATCTTTGTACATAAATTTTACCTTGAAGGAAACCCAGTGAATTCCCGTTCATAACTACCCAATGAGTAAGAATAAACATTACGCTGATGTTAAATTAAACACACACACACACACACAAACACACACACATATAAAACACCTATCATGTGTCATGCCCCAACTTTATTCCTGTACCATGGTATACGTCTTAAGGGTTTGTATAATATAACAATAAATTTTAATAAATCTATGTAATTTGGATGAGTACACGGTGTGTAATTCCTACTACATAACGTATACTATCATTCACCGTCCATCCAAAGTACGCACCTGGGGATACAACGTGTATATGTACTTCAGAAATCTTCAGAGTATACAGCGTGTCCATTAGACCACATGCCGTGTAGTATCCGCGTTACATGGTCTCCAGCCGAGAAATCCGTGTACGGGGTACACAGTCTAACCCTAACCCGAAGGGACTACACGCCATGTCCATTGGGCCACACAACGTGTAATTTGGAAACCATGTGCCACCTATTCCTAGTCAACACACAGAGTCTTTAAGACTTAGACAAACTCTAATGACATGACTTTGTTTAGCGGACCAGTCCTGATGCATTGAACCTTGATACACAACATGTGAATCCAACTATATGCCATGTATTCTGGTGTTGTATGGCTAGGAACCTTTGACACCTCCAGATGAGATCCTCTATTTTATTTTAATCCAAATTAAAAGAAAAGATCATTTCTGTAAGGTGAATGAGAAACAAAAGAGGAGGAACAAATCTCGAGATTTAGATTTGCAGAATGATTAACTTGAATTGACAAACTAAATTATTAAACTGTAAATAATCAATGAATTATTTAAATAATTATAAAATATGATGTAACTTATCTAATACCACTTGAAGGTTCTAGGTGCAGTAGAAGCACGGTTGGGCCAACACCCAATTTTAATTTTTACCATGATTAATGATTATTTCAGGATCAATATGACAATGAACGCCAGTCTCCACAGAATCGAATCAAATATTTAGATAAATAATGAGGAGACTCAAAACCTTTTGAGAGGATCTTGTACATCATGTTTATAATTAATTTAATTAACTTCATAAAGAAAAGAATACCTGGATCTTCAGTATTTTCTTCATTGATATTGTTTATTGTATGGAATGACCCTTTCAGATTATCTCATTGCACTTGCGAGGATCCAAACTAGAATCCCTCTAGCGCTGATTCACACATGCTCCAATGACCTCCGATCGACACCTCTCATTCTTTGAGTGCTAGTGCAGTGAAGCAGGTGTCTTGTATCAGTCATTCTTGATCGCTTGTTATTCAACCTTGAAGAACATCTCTCGTTCTTGAGAGGGGCGGGAAGAGGATTCAAGAGAGAAATTGTTTAGCTCAAAAATTTTCAATTCACTAGGCATGTAGTTTGGTATATCAGACAATAGATGTACATGTTTATTTATTGACATGGGGCTTTGATTACAATATTTAATTGTGTAACAATAATTAAATATATTCATAACCTTAGAGGAAACCCATGCTTTTAATAATAATACCGCTTCATTATTTATGGTGGGCCAACTTGTGCAAAACAGAATAAATAAAATTCCGCATCATAAAATAATAGCAGCGTTATTATTATTTTAATTTGTGCAACTTGTTAAATAATTATTCACCGTCTTGTAAATAATTATTTTACTACCGGACCAACATTGGTCCACTCGAACTCCACTTCCATTTATTAAACACCAGAATAAATAAATAAATAAATTATTCTCTTAAATAAATATTTTATTTACAAATTAGTAAAGAAATATTTATTAAATGCTCAATAAAATAAATAAATATATTTTACCCACAATCCGGTGAATAAATATTTATTTAATTTATGCAATCATTTTAACTTGAATAAAATTATTCCACTATATTGAGAATAATATTTATTAATTAAATTCAAATAAAATTTAACCAAGACCAGCAAAAACACTTAGTGTGTGACCCTCTAGGATTATTTCTCATTGGCATTAGGCAGATTTGCCTAAAGTCCAAGAGTAATGTCTAGCAACGGGTCAAGGAAACCAAGAGAAAGAACTTAAAGTCACAACAACAACATCCACATACAAACACTCACTGTGTAATATAATCCCTTTGTCTCAATATCTCATCAAGCTGGTTTCATGATAGTGTCATCAACCTTTATACTTGATACGTCATTCTTTGACTACTTGAAATAAACTCATCATTGCACCATGGACATGGAATTTAACACGACGATTATATTTTAATCAAAGGGATGAGATATCAACTTCCATAAATGGAAGGGACAAATCCTTCCTCAACTTATCCATTAATAACATGCCACTCCTGATGCACCCAACGTACCCTACTTCCCGCCAACTGTCTGTGTGACGATTTTTGTTAGTAAATCAAAGTGCATGAGTCATGACACATATTAATGATAATCTTAAAGTCTAAGGATCATTACACATTCTCATACATAGGAATATATGATGACACCAAAACATGCATAATTCCTACTGGCGGGTCTGTTCTCATAATCTCTTATCTTGGAGATTACCAAGTACAAAATTTATGAGAGGAAGTCTCATCTACTTATGATTACTCTCACTTGAAAGTCTGTATACTATTTGTCCCATTATAGTATGTTATCCAACTTCAGAACTATATTTAAGAATATTTTCACAGCACTTCAAGGTTCTCATCATAACAGGGAACCGCTATGACCTTGTCAATGCGACAAATACTCCATGACATTATTACATTATAGTCATGAAGAACAATGAAAAATATGTAATAAGTTGTTTAATATTTAAATACATTAAATATTAATATAATCAAAATACAACCAGTTGGTTCTAGGACACCAACTTTTACAAACTCCCAACCAAAGCCAACTGCCTATGACTTTCAGTCCGCTACACCTCACATGATGATCATGTTTCTGATGAGTCAAGGATTTAGTCAAGGGGTCCACCATGTTGTCTTCCATGAAAATAATACTTACTGCAACTTCAACTCTATGAGATAAATCCCTCAAGAGATTATACTTCTGAAGTATGTGCTTCATCCGCTGATGTGACCTTGGCTCTTTTGTGAGAGACACTACTGCGGTATTATCACAATATAGTGTGATAAGATATTTACTACTAAGTATCACATCTAGCTCATGTATGAAGCTTCGCATCCAAAATGATTCTTTATCTACCTCAGAATCTGCGATATACTCAAACTCTTCTGTAGAATCTACGACCACACTCTACTTTGAGCTCTTCCATCTCACGGCACCTCCATTAAAAGTGAAGATATATGATAAAACACTATTTTATTGAATATTTTATTGATAATAAATGATATAATTTCCTCACATTGTGTTAAATATGTTTAATTAGAAAGTATTTGGGATTTGATCATTTATTTGAAAATTTGGTGAAAATTCCAGTTTTACCCTTTATAGTGCACTGTAGTATTTCAAAGATAAATATTTTTATATTTATTATTTGAATTTTAAATTTTTTAATAGTGTTAATAACTTAATTTTCTACAACTTTCATTCATGACACTAGATCTAATAAGTGCATTTGGATGGAGTAAATGGGCCATTAAGACAATGGTGGGCTGGACTCGGTAGAATGGACATGGGTTCTATATTTGGGCCATATCATCTTCATCAGGGATTGGATTGAGCCCAAATTTTGAGTAAAGATCGGGGACATGATTTTTAACAAATAATAATTCTGGAAGGCCGGTCAATTCACGCGTTTTGGAGGTCAACCAGGCGGTGTAACTTGGAATAAAATATTTGTCCGAGTTTTTCATTTCACACTTAAAAAGTTATGTAACCCTATCCCTCACAAAATCTATTTAAAGGGGGTTTTAACTCTTTGGGAGGGCTGTTAGAGGCTTTGGTAAGGTTTGGAATAAAGGGTGTCTCTTGATAGCCCCCTCAAAACTCTTGAAATAAGTAAGCCTTTGTGCAAACCTCTCTTCCAAAAAGGCTCTCCTCTCCCACCTCTTCTTTGTATTTCTTTTATTTCATGTTTGTTTCTTGAATTTTTCTTCAAATAATCTTATGTGTTCTTACCTTTTCTTCTTCTCTTAATCTTCTTAATTGGTTTGGAATCAAGAGTAGAGACAATATTTGGTTCTACCCTTTCAATCCTTTGCTTATGCAAAACGTCTCCACGATGACTACACCGCTCATGGAAGAGTAGTTCTTTTTAGTAATCAATCAACCTATATCCTTCTTCATTTAATTATTTTGAATAATTGAGATACTATAATTAACTTAATATGATCCATGAATTTTGTTTTTAAATTGTAAGAAACTAATCAAGCAATTGAATAATTAACACAAAACACGCGAGGTCAGAAATTGTGTAAATTGTGAAAGCGCAGTCTTAATCGGTAATACAAGACCATACAAGATAAATTTGTAGAGTTAAAATATAATACCTAAACACAATTCATTCTCATTTCCAGAATGGATATGTTCTCTAATTAACCATTGACCATAATCTAACCTTATAACAACAATCAAAGCAGGGTGCTGCGATTGCGTGTTCTGAATCTAGCCCAGGGTTTAAGTAATTTCATCTTTGTGGTTAAGTTAACTCTCATAGGGTTCAAGGGATAACAAATTAGGGGATCATAATTAAGTGGATATTTATTTAAATTATAATGATTAATAAGTGAATGAATATGTAGAGTTAGATCGATTATGACTTTTAAAATATTTTCTAAAAAAACATCTTTTTGTTGTGTCATTTTAATCAAACTTCATTTCAAAACTTAAAACAAAAAAAAATACAATCTTCTTCCAGAAAAATTATTCTAGATTCATAAACTATAACCAACCCCCATACTTTTAGGTAGTGTTTTTATTCTCTTTTATTTTATTTTTAGAATACCTTTAAAAATTTGTTTTAAATCTACTTCCTCCTTTGAGAGACGACCTTGGTCAGCCACTCTACTGCACCTAAGTACCCCAAAGTCACTAATCATTTGAGGGCGCCCACGACAGCGCTCTTTCAAATTGGCACTGTTTCCGGGGAGGCAATTAATTTATTCAACCATTTATAGGTATTTCTTTTATTTTTCATTTTATTATTTTCTTCACCCCTCTCTTTCATCTTTCCCCTTTATCAAGTTTTCATTTTTTTCATCCTCTTCTTTTCTTTTTGGACCATCAACTCAAAATTATCATTTTTATTTTACTATGGTCCACTTTTTTTCTTTTCATTTTTATTTGACTTATGACATGAACTAATCCTGAAGATCTCTTAGATCTTGACCCTGAGATTGAACGTAGCCTTAGGGCTCGAATCAGACATTCTTAGTCTACGGGAAGTTTCAATATTCAACTAGTTGGTGAATTCCTCTCTTCTGAAAACATAGAAATTGGAAGCAATTCAATTTCAAATATAAAATAGCAACCAATGGATGGAAATAATGGAAATTAAATTAATAGAACCATTCAAGAATTGGTTGCACCTGATATTAACTATCAACCAAATTGTATTGCATACCCGAATCTCGAATCAGACTTTGAGTTAAAATCTGGATTAATTCACCTTCTTCCAAAGTTTCATGGATTATCTGGTGAGGATCCCAACAAACACCTTAAGGAATTTAATGTGGTTTTCTCAACCTTAAAACCAAGAAATGTTTCTGAAGATAAAATCAAATTAAGAGCATTCCCATTCTCACTTGATGGAGCTGCAAAAGATTGGATGTACTATTTACAACCTGAAGATGTAACATGTTGGAACGATTTGAAACGTCTTTTCTTGCAGAGATTTTTTCCAACATCAAGGACCACTTCTATTCGTAAGGAGATCTCGGGGATCAAGCAAGAACAAGGGGAGTCAATGTATGAGTACTGAGAGCGATTCAAGAAGTTGTGTGCAAGCTGCCCACACCACCAAATCAGTGAGCAACTACTCATCCATTACTTCTATGAAGGACTCACACCTATGGAGAGAAGCATGGTAGATGTTGCGGCTGGAGGAGCATTGGTGGACAAGACACCGGTAGCCGCACGTGCATTAATCGACAAGATGACACAAACCTCCCAACAATTTGGCGATCGAGGTACACCACATGTTAGGAGAGTACACCAGGTAAGTCCTTCTCTTGAAATTCATTTGATTGATACAAAGTTGGAAGAATTGACAACTATGGTGAGGAAGATTGATTTGGATCAAAAGACATCCCAACCCACTCCTTCAAGGCCTTGTGGCATTTGCACTGATACAACCCATCCAATAGACCGTTGCCCCCAACTATAAGAAACAGAAGATTGTGCAACAGTATTTCTAGGGAGACCATTTCAGCAGCAACAACAACCATATCCCCAAAAGAAGTTTGATTAATTTGATCCAACATACAACCAAGGGTGGAAAGATCAACCGGACATGAGGTATGACTTTGGAAAACAACAAAGGCCACCCTTTCAACAAAACTTCCAGCAGCCTCCACCTTACCAGCAGGGTTTCCAACAACCCCAAAGGAGATTTGAAGCCCAAGCATCAGCAAGCCAGCAACAAGGGAATCCCCCACCCAAGGTAGATTCTAACACTGATGACATTTTGAAGCAAATTGTTCTTAATCAACAGAATGAGCTAAAGAGTCAAGGTTCAGAGCTGAGGGAGTTGAAGACTCAAATGAGCAAGATTGTCATTGCCCTCCATGAACTTGTGAGTAAGAATTATGGAAATCTACCTTCCCAACCCACTCCAAATCCAAAGGGGAATGTCAGTGCCATCACATTGAGAAGTGGGAAGCAAATGAATGATACATCTGTACCTACCATTCCACCAGGATTCACCTCAACTCCGGAGCAGCCGCATTCCAAACCAACTGATGAGCAATCCAAGGAGAAAGATAAAGGTAAGAAAAAGATTGATGATGTTCCTCCTAAACCCCTTCCTTTTCCCAACATGGTTGTTCAAACCAAGAAGATGGATGAAGAAGCAATGCAAAAGGAGGTTTTGGACACATTCAAGCATGTGGAGATCAATATTCCTCTACTTGAATCCATTAAGAAAATCCCAAGGTATGCGAAATTCTTAAAAGAACTTGGTACCAATCGAAGAGGGATCAAGGGAAATGAGAGGATTAATCTTGGAAAGAATGTGTCCGCACTCATTACACCAACTCTAGCAATGCCGACAAAGTGCAAGGATCCAGGGACATTCACCATCCCATGTACCATAGGAGAGTTGCACTTCTCTGATGCTCTTTGTGATTTAGGAGCTTCAATAAATGTGATGCCTCACTCTGTATTATCTTCTTTATAGGTTGGTGAGTTGAAGCCGACGAGAGTAGTGGCGCAACTGGTGAATAGAGCTACGGCATATCCAGCGGGAGTTCTTGAGGATGTACTTGTCCGGGTAAGAGACATGATCTTTCCAGCAGATTTCTACGTGCTTAACATGGAGGATGATCAGGTAAGTTCTCATGCCCCCATTATCTTAGGTAGGCCCTTCCTCAAAACTGCAAAAACTATCATAAATGTCAATGAGGGTACACTTTCCATGGAATTTGGGGATGAAGTTATGATATTTAATGTTATGGACTCCATGAAATAACCCTCTGAGGACCATTCTGCTTTTGTTATCTCCCATTTTGAACCACCAAGTAAAAACTCCATGGATTTCGATTGTCCTATGCTTAGGGAGATTATGAGTATTGGTTCTGGTTTAATGTCTAAGAGAACTTCCACACCTGTTTCTAATGAACAAGACTCTCTAAGATTTGATTTTGAAATGGATTCATATTTTGATCTTGATCATGTGAACTCTGATTATGACATGGCTGTTGAGTATGCTGCTGGATTTGATGCTTTATTCTATGATTTTGATGATTTCTATTCTGATACTGATGCTCTTTGTGCACATATTTCAGTTCTTTCAATGTCTCTATCCATACTACACCCTCCTTCATTAGAACTCAAGCCATTTCCACCAAATCTGAAATACTCATACTTGTTGAGTGGTGAGAGATTACCTTTTATCATTGCCAACAATATCCCTTTTGAACATGAAGAAAAACTTTTGAATCTTTTGAGGGAGAACATCAGGGAAATCGGGTGGACCTTGGCTGACATATCAGGTATTATCCCCTCCATTTGCATGCATAGTATTCTCTTGGAGGATGGGGCTAAACCAGTGAGATAGCCACAAAGGAGACTCAATCCCACCCTCCTGGAAGTTGTTAAAAAAGAAGTTGAGAAATTGCTCGAGGAAGGTATAATCTTTCCCATTTCAGATTCTCAGTGGGTAAGTCCAATTCAGGTTGTGCCTAAGAAGAGTGGTGTTACTGTTGTTAAAATTGAGAAATATGAGTTAGTTCCAATGAGGGTACAAAATAGTTGGCGTGTGTGTATTGATTATAGGAAACTAAATCATTCCACTCGCAAAGACCATTTCCCCCTCCCATTTATTGATCATATGATTGAGAGAATAGCTGGGAAGACACACTATTGTTTCTTGGATGGATTTTCTGGATATTTTCAGGTTCCTATAGCTCTGGAAGATCAGGAGAAGACTACATTCACCTGTCCCTTTGGCACATTTGCCTACCAAAGGATGCCATTTGGACTTTGCAACGCCCCAGGTACCTTCCAGAGATGCATGGTGAGTATTTTTTCTGATTTTATTGAGACTTGCATGGAGGTATTTATGGATGATTTTACAGTGTATGGGTCTTCATTTGATGAATGTCTAATTAGTTTGGGAAAGGTGTTGAATCGTTGTATTGAGAAGAATCTGGTCTTAAATTTTGAAAAATGTCATTTCATGATCGAAAAGGGAATTGTCTTAGGTCATATAGTCTCACAACATGGCATTGAAGTTGATAAATCTAAGGTAGACATTATTTCATCCCTCCCATATCCTACATGCGTGCATGATGTTCGATCATTCCTTGGACATGCTGGATTTTATCGACGCTTCATCAGAGATTTTAGTAAGATCGCTATACCCTTATCTCGATTGCTTCAAAAAGATATTGACTTCAATTTTGATGATTCATGTAGGGTATTTTTTGATGGGATAAATAAGTGTCTGACCACTCCACCGATCATACAGCCCCCGCGGTGGGACCTTCCATTTGAGCTTATGTGTGATGCCTCCAACTTCACGGTTGGAGCTGTCTTATCTCAGAGGGTGGAGGGACGTTCACATGTGATCGCCTATGCATCAAGGTCACTAGATTCAGCCCAATAAAACTACACAACCACGAAAAAAGAGTTCATTGCTGTCATATTTTCTTTAGATAAATTCCGTTCATATTTATTGGGCTCTAAAGTAGTTGTTTTTTCTGACCATGCAGCTTTGAGGTACCTCCTAAAGAAGACAGATGTAAAGCCACGACTTATCCGTTGGATGCTCCTTCTTCATGAATTTGATATTGAGATAAAGGAAAAGAAGGGATCAGAGAATTTGGTGGCAGACCACATGAGTAGGCTTACTCACACACTAGAGGATGACACCTTGGACCAGGTACCACTTCAGGACACTTTCCCTGATGAGCATCTCTATACCATCTCAGGTACGCATCCTTGGTATGCTAATCTAGTTAATTACATTGTTTCCTATGAAATCCCAGAAAATTTGAAGAAGCATCAAGTCCAAAAATTAAAAAGTGAGTCTAGGTATTATGTGTGGGATGATCCTTACATCTGGCACATGTGTAGTGACCAAGTCATTAGGAGGAGTGTTCCCGATCATGAGTTTGAGTCTGTTTTTCATTGCTGTTATACACTTGCTTGTGGTGGACACTTTGGACCCCAACGGATAGCTAGGAAGGTTTTGGACTCTGGATTATATTGGCCTAGCTTGTTCCATGATGCCCATGTGTTTTGTAAGTCATGCTCTCGTTGCCAACACACTGGGAATATTTCTAGGAGACATGAGATTCCCCAACAACCCATACTATTCTGTGAGAGTTCTGATGTATGGGGCATCGACTTTATGGGTCCTTTTACTAGTTCATTTGGATTTTTTTATATTTTGGTTGATGTTGATTATGTGAGTAAATGGGTGGAGGCCAAGGCCACCAGGACTGACGATTCTCATGTTGTAGTGGATTTTGTCAAGACTCAAATTTTCTGCAGGTCTGGAGTACCAAAGGCCATCATCAGTGACCAAGGGACACACTTTTGAAATAGGAATTTTTTTCCATCCTTCGAAATTATGGGGTGACACACAAAACATCAAAACCATACCACCCCCAAACAAATGTCCAGGCTGAGGTTTCAAATCGTGAGTTGAAACAAATATTAGAGAAAACCATGCAGCCAAATAGGAAGGATTGAAGCAAGCACTTGGATGATGCATTGTGGGATTATAAGACAGCATACAAGACACCCATTAGTATGTCCCCATTTAGGATTGTTTTTGGGAAAGCAGGTCATCTCCCAGTGGAAGTCGAGCATCGGGCATATTGAGATATAAAGAAATGCAACATGGATTTGGCCCAAGATGGAATTCAAAGGAAGCTGCAAATTCAAGAGCTTGAAGAGATTAGATTGTCTTCATATGAGAACTCAAGGCTCTATAATGAAAAATCAAAAGCATCTCATGATATAATGATCCAACAAAAGGAGTTTCATGTTGAATAGAAAGTCCTTCTCTACAGTTCACGACTGAAGCTGATGCCTGGTAAGTTGCGTTCCAGATGGTTAGGTCCTTATATTGTGTCTAATGTTTTTCCTTATGGTGTAGTGGAGATCACACAAGAGGACACTGGAAGGAGCTTTATGGTCAATGGGAAACGTTTGAAGAGATACATCGAGGGAATTCCTACCGATGCAGTTGATTTTATCACACTGCATGACCCCATCATCACTTGAGCACATCAGGTTGTTCCTAACCCTTTCACTTTTATATTATTTGTCCTATTTAAAAATTCTGTATTTCATGTGAATATATCATCTCATGGGTTCACATTGAGGACAATGCAATATTTTAAGTGTGGGGTAGGGAACCTTTTAGTTTAGTAATTTCAATTGTTTTCCTGTTTAAAAAAAAACCAAAAAAAAAAATTGTGTGTTTTTCAAATTTTGTGTGTTTATTTTACAATTTTATGTGTTTTTTTTGTTGAAACTTTTGATATGAAATGATTCTCATCACCATTTTTAAATCCATATCAATAAGTGAAACAATTTTCCCCTTGAAACTAAGCTTAAATGAATGATTAAATGACTTTTCTTCAAGTTTAAATATTTAGTAATTTCATGAAAAGTACACTGAATTTTGAATCCCATGCCACATCTCACTGTCTTTATATTTGAAATCACTTTCCTATGAGGCTTCTAAACCATTATTTTAATATTCTTTACATTCACCTCACTTCTTGAGAGAACCAAACCATGCTTGATTTAACCATAATTTGATCTATTCCTATCAAAACTTGAGGGTTTGAGGTACTTATGTTTAAATGATTGAGGCATTTGTTTGGTATTAAAGCCCCTATTTCAAAGAATCCTTTTTTATAATGGCCTACCTTGAATATTTAATCCTTTTAGCCCTTATAATCCATGCACATACTGTTAGGTTAGCCACATTATAATCCAATTTTCCCTATCCAACCAACTCTTGAAGTGAAATTGCATAATCTAGTTGAGCTTAAGTGTGGGGGAATCTATCTTGTGTTGTGACACCACATTCTGTGATACTTTGGGTGGAAAATTAAATTCTGAAGATATTTTTTTTCTACTTAAGAAAGTAATTATATTGAAATCCTTTCCTTTTCTGGAGCTTTCATGACAAGTGAAGCTGTGCCTTTTCTGGAGCTTCTAATTGAGGTGGAAAGCTGTGCCTATCTGGAGCTTTCAAGAAAACCATGTTTGAGAAGATTGACATTTTTGATGCTGAAATGATGAATGGTGTAAAATTTTCATGACTTTTTATGATTATGGAGCTGAATTGATATATGGGGATTGAGGAGAAGACCATATTTAAGTGAAAATTAGATTAATGCAATTTTGCTTCAAAAAGAGTCAAGCCCTCCTCATTCAGCCTCAGAATTTTTCACATCTAAATCCTACCAACTGAAAGCCACAGAACAACCCTGAAAAGTACTCATGATAAAAATATGTCCTTGACTCACATCGGGTGGCGATGTAGAAATCTATCAAGCCTATGGTGACCCTTGTATGAGTTTGGATGAGAAAGACATTGCAAATTTTTTTTGATATTTGAGTGATGAGAGAAAATTCAAGCGAGGTAAGTGTTTTGTGCATGAGAGGATAAATGAAGTGGAAATACATTGAATGATATTAATATATAACTTGAAATAAGGTTTTTTATGAGGCATGATATCTTTTTATTCTTGGTGCGGAATTGATGGATCCCAATGATATATGTTTTAAAATTGGTTTTGATTTGATATTGATGTTTACTTGACATGAGGTTTTTCTCAGGAGTGAAAAAGGGTAAGTGTGGGGGAGTTGATAAAACAATATTTTATTGAATATTTTATTGATAATAAATGATATAATTTCCTCACATTGTGTTAAATATTTTTAATTAGAAAGTATTTGGGATTTGATCATTCATTTGAAAATTTGGTGAAAATTCCAGTTTTACCCTTTATAGTGCACTGTAGTATTTCAAAGATAAATATTTTTATATTTATTATTTGAATTTTAAATTTTGTAAAAGTGTTCCTAACTTAATTTTCTACAACTTTCATTCAGGACACTAGATCTAATAAGTGCATTTGGATGGAGTAAATGGGCCATTAAGACAATGGTGGGATGGACTCGGTAGAATAGACATGGGTTCTGTATTGGGGCCATATCTTATTCATCTGAGCTTGGATTGAGCCCAAATTTTTATGAAAGATCTGGGACATGATTTGGAAAAAATAATCCTTCTGTAAGGACGGTAAATTCACACGTTTTGGAGGTCAACTAGGCGGTGAAACTTGGAATAAAATATTTGGCCGAGTTTTTCATTTCACACTTAAAAAGTTATGTAACCCTAGCCCTCACAAACTCTATTTAAAGGGGGTTTTAACTCTTTGGGAGGGATGGTCGAGGATTTGGGAAGGTTTTTACGAAAGGTTGTCTCTTGGGAGCCTCTCACAACTCTTGGAAGAAGTAAGCCTTTGTGAAAACCTCTCTTCCAAAAAGGCTCTCCTCTCCCACCTCTTCTTTGTATTTATTTTATTTCATATTTGTTTCTTGAATTTTTCTTCAAATAATCTTCTGTGTTCTTTCCTTTTATTCTTATATTAATATTATTAATTGTGTTGGAATCAAGAGTGGATACAAGATTGGGTTCTACCCTTTCAATCCTTTGCTTATGCAAAACGTCTCCACGATGACTACACCGCCCATGGAAGATTAGTTCTTTTTAGTAATCGATCGACCTATATCCTTCTTCATTTAATTATTTTGAATCATTGAGATACTGTAATTCAATTAATATAATCCATGAATTGTGTTTTTAAATTTTAAGAAACTAAGCAAGCAATTGAACAATTAACACAAAACACGCGAGGTCGGGAATTGTGTAAATTGTGAGAGCGCGGTCTTAATTAGTAATACAAGACCATACGGGATAAATTTATAGAGTTCAAATATAATACCTAAACACAATTCATCCTCATTTCCAGAATTGATATGTGCTCTAATTAACCATTGAACATAAGCTAACCTTTGAACAAAAATCAAAGCAAGGTGCTGCGATTGCGTGTTCTGAAGCTAGCCTAGGGTTTAAGTAATTTCATCTTTGTGGTTAAGTTAACTCTCGTAGGGTTCAAGGGATAAAAAATTAGGGGATCATAATTAAGTGGATATTGATTTAAATGATAATTATTAATAAGTGAATGAATATGTATAGTTAGATCTATTACTCCTTTTAAAATATTTTCTAAAAAAAACATCTTTTTGTTGTGTCATTTTAATCAAACTTCATTTCAAAACTTAAAACAAAAAAAATACAATCTTCTTCCATAAAACTTCTTCTAGATTAATAAACTATAACCAACCCCCATCCTTTCAGGTAGTGTTTTTATTCTCTTTTATTTTATTTTTAGAATACCTTTAAAAAGTTGTTTTAAATCTACTTCCTCATTTGAGAGATGACCTTGGTCAACCACTCTACTGCACCTAAGTACCCCAAAATCACTAATCATTTGAGGGCACCCACGACAGCACTCTTTCAATATATCCTATTTGTGAATTCATATCACCATGAACAGTCTGAAAACTAGCATCTACATATCCTCTATTGACTAGTTCCTCATCTCCTCTATAAACCAAGAACATATCCTTAGTATGCCTCAGATACTTTAGGATAGTCTTGACTGCCATCCAATGATGGTCACCTGGGTCAGCTTGATATCTGCCTACCACACTCAATGCGTAGGCGACATCCAGCCTAATACATAACATGACATACATGACTGACCCAATCACTGATGCGTATAGAGTCTTTGTCATTATATTTCTTTCCTTATGTGTCTGAGAACACATTTTATTGGAAAGATGAATGCCATGTGATGTTGGAAACAATCCCCTCTTGGATTATTCCATACTGAATCTCTTCAGTATCTTATCAATGTATGTACTTTGACTTAGGCCCAAAAATCTCTTAGATCTATCATGATAGATCTTGATCCCAAGAATATACGTTGCCTCACCCAAGTCTTTCATGTAGAAGCATTGATTCAACCATGCCTTAATAGACTGTAATATTGGTATCTCATTTCTAATAAGTAATATGTCATCAACATATACTATTAGGAAAACTATTCCACTCCCACTAAACTTTTTTTAGACATAAGACTCACATTCATTATTAATAAAACCAAATTTCATCATGGCTTCATCAAAACAAATGCTCCATGACCTGTATGCTTTCATTAATCCATAAATGTATTTCTGGAACTTGCATACCTTATTGGAATCCTTTGAAGTCATAAACCCTTCATGTTGTGTCATGTAGACATCTTCTTGAAGATTCCTGTTAAGAGAGTCTATTTTGAAATCTATTTTCCAAATATCATAGTCATGGAAACCGATAATGGCCAATAGAATTCTGATGGATTTCAGCATTGAAACTGGTGAAAAGGTTTCGTCGTAGTCAATGATTTGATGCTACTTGAACCCTTTTATAACCAATCGTGCCTTATAGGTATTTAATTGTCCTTCCATGTCTAGTTTCTTCTTGAATACCCATTTGCAACCAACATGCCTTACATCAATTGGAGGATCTACCAAAATCCAGACTTGGTTTTGGTACATGAAATCCATTTCAGAATTCATGGCTTCTTACCACTTGGTAACATCTGTGACACTTACCGCTTCCTTGTAGGTTAGAGGATCATTATTATCAACTAATAATGATTCACCATCCTCAGTAAATAGAAGACCATATTGTTCCAGTTCTCTAACCTCTCTTGTACTCCTACACGGTTCTTGTGTCTATCGAACAATTATTTCTTCCATGGGGCTTTGTGGAACATGTTCCTATTACAACTCTTGTGTACCTTGAGCCTCAACTTCATCGAAGTCTATCTTGGTCCCACTATCTCTTTTGGAGACATGCTCCCTCTCAAGTAATATGGAGTGTATTGACACTATAACCTTTTTGTCTGAGGGGTTGTATAGGTAATATCTCCTTGTTTCCTTGGGGTATCCTATAAAAGTACACTTTGTGCCTTAGGGTGCAAGTTTGTTACCTGAAGATGCCTTAACAAACGCATCGCTTCCCCACACATGTAAATTCGATAACATGGATTTTTTTCCACTCCAAAACTCATATGAAATACCATTTATCAATTTAGTTGGTACTTGGTTTAGTATGTTCACCATTTTTTGCAACACGTATTCCCAAAAGGATAGTGGAAGACTCACATGACTCATCATTGATCTCACCATGTCCAAAAAGGTGCGGTTCCTCCTTTCTCTCACACCATTCCATTGGGGCATGTAAGGAGGAGTGAGTTGGGATAGGATCCCAAACTCCTGTAAGTAATCAATGAAGTCTTGATTAAGATATTTTCCACCTCAGTATGAGTGGAGTTTCTTAATATTCTTACCAAACTGGTTCTCAACTTCATTCTTGTATTCTTTGAACTTATCAAAAGAATCTGACTTATACCTCATTAAGTAGATATATCCATATCTACTAAAATCATTAGTAAAAGTTATGAAGTATGAGTACCCTCCTCTTGATTCAAATGGAAATGGTCTACACACATTAGTATGAACCAATTCAAGAAGCTCTTTAGCCCTTTCACCTTTCCCACTAAATGGAGATTTGGTCATTTTTTCTTGTAAACATGCATGACATACACCAAGTGGTTTTAGTTCGAAAGAATATAAATATTCATCTTGATGCAACTTTGTCAAGAGTTTCTCATTTACATGACATAGCCGGTGATGCCAAAGTTGGATATGGTGTGGGTCATGTGAAGTATCTTTGTTATTGATTGTCATTACTTGTTTTGTGTAATCCAACACATAAAGACCTTTATATAAATGTGCCCTACCAAAATAAATGCTATCTTTGTAAAAGAAGCAACATTCATTTCCAAACTTGAAAAAAAATCCATTTGTATCTAATCTGGATATAGAAACAATTTTTTTAGTAATAGAGGACACGTAATAACAACCCTTTAACACAAAGATCATCCCAGTTGGCAATGTGAGGTGGTAGTCCTCGACAACTACAACATCGAGTCTGGCTCTGTTGGCTGCTCGTAGATCTATCTCCCCTCGATCAATCTTCCTGAATCAACTTGGTTCCTATATTTGGATATATATATGAGAACCATAAGCTGTATATAATACCCAATTTTTAAAAATAGATAGATTACATTCGATAAAAAATGCACTTGAAGCTTCCCCTTTCTTCTTAGGCTGGGTGCAATTCTTCTTCCAGTGGCCCTTCTTGCCACATGCAAAACAAAAAACTTCTTATTCCCTTGCCTTACCTTTGATCTTCTTTTTTCTTGGAAGGGCGTGAAGAAGCTTTGGGCTTAAATCTCTTTGCCTTCCCTTTCCTATTATTCACCATAAGTACAGAAGGCTTGTCACACTTCATATCTTTGTCCACTTGGTGAATGAGGATAAAAAGATCAGATAAAGACTTCTCAATGTTGTTCATATTAAAATTAATAACAAAGCTGGAGAAGCTCTAAGGGAATGATGCGAGAATGAGATTGGTGCCCAATTCTTCAGGGATTTTAAACCCTAGAACTTTTAGGCTCTCAATGTAGCCAATGATCTTAACTACACGAGTCTCATATGGGGCACCCTCTTCAAGATTACTCTGAAAGAGTACCTTGGAGATCTCAAACCTTTCTTATCTTTCTCTCTCCTGGTAAAGACCACAGAGATTCTCGAGCATGCTATAAGAATCCATGTTTTCATGAGACTTCATGTGCTCACTAGACATTGATGATAACATCAAACATTTAATGTCGACCACGTCGTTCATATGTTTCTCATAGACCAAAAAATCCTTATCACTCACCTCTTTGGCAGGAGGATTAGGTAATGTTGACTCCAACATGTAATACTTCCATTCATGGCGTAGGATAACCCAAAGACGTCTAAACCATTCCTAGAAGTTACTACTGGTGAGGATGCTGTCTTTATCCAGAATTGATCGTAGGGATAGTGTGGTTGACGAGCTTGTCATTTTTATTCTACAATTAAAAGAGTAGATAATTAGTACTTTCTTGATTACATTTTATGAGAAATAATAAATTAAGTTTATTAAGTCTCTCACTATTTTATCAAGTCCCAATGGCCCTCACCATTGAACTCAGAATGTCCAGTTTCCATGACATTCTAGTGGCAAGGATCCATATTCCCCTTAGAATAACCCCAATAAGGATTGGTCAAGCTATTTGAAGGTATTTAGGTAGGCAGGTCTTTTCTAACTATAGGCTTGCAGCTCCTTGATCTGTTGAGTGGGCTCCCCAATCCTAAAATCCTGACTTTGGATTTCCTCAACTCTTGACTCCAATATTACACCAAGTCTAGAAAGGGATACTCCTCTTTATGTAATATGGTTAAATAAACCCGAAACCTTTTATAAGGGATTCTTATATAAAAGTAATTGTTCCAACAAGGGTTGGTCAAACACATATTTTTATTGAGTTTTTACCTTAATCAAGTAACAAAAGGCTTGGTTTGACTTAATATTTTATTTGAGGTATTTTATATCTTATGTGTGAATTTCTTATTATCATTATCACATGCTTGTTAATATTAAGTAGAACTTACTTATGTGATTAACCATGTCTTGATAATATTTATGCATAATCCTGGTTTATTTTAGTTTCATATTTTATGCTTGTTTAATTCATTAATTATGTGATCACGAAAACACATCCATAATGATAAACCATGCAATTGACAGAAATAAAATAAAGAAAATGGAATGATCATGATATTTTATAATGGTTAGTTTATCTAGTGGTTGATAAACTAACCCTGACCTAGGGGAGAAACACTTTGAACCTTTTGGGTTCGTGTTTATAGCTTTCCACCTATCCACCTCTATATCTCCTGGGATTGGTTTCGTCTCAGCTCCAACTTGAACCGTCTCCACTAGATTGGGAGTTTCATCCATTACACATGCTTTTAAACTCACACGCAGGTGAGGCGTAAAAAGGGAGGTTTACATAAAAGAAACTATTGGCACGCATGCCCTACATATTAATGAGAAGAGATGGCTCGCAGGCCAACAATTAATTTAATAAATAAATTAAAAGGAAACCAATCACATACAAAGGTCTTGGTCTAGTTCATGATCACCCACATACATGCAATGAGTTATGCATTTAATAAAACTAGCATTCAATTCTTTAATCGTTATTGTTTAAGATAAATCACCCTCGAATCAATTAATTATCATCTTTAATTAATCAATCCTTTTATCTTAAACCCTTTTTCTAAATTTCCTTGAGATTCTCATCCATCATAATTTTAAACAAATAAATTCATTTAAAATTATCTTTGTACATAACTTGTACCTTAGAGTCAACCCGGTGAATTCCCATTCATAACCACCCAATGAGTAAGAATAAACATTATGCTGATGTTAAATTGAACAAACATATATATAAAACACCTATCATGTGTTGTGACCCAACTTTACGCTTGCACCATGGTACACGTCTCAAAGGTTTGTATAATATAATAATAAATTTTAATAAATATGCGTAATTTGGATGAGTACATGGTGTGTAGCACCTACTAAAAAGTGTGTACTATCATTCACCATCCATTCCAAGTACGCACCTAGGGATACAACATTTATATGTACTTCAGAAATCCTCGAAGTACACAACATTTCCAGTGGGTCACACGCCGTGTAGTATCAGCGTTACATGGTCTCTAGCCGAGCAAGCCCTGTACGGGGTACACGGTCCAACCCTAACCCGAAGGGACTACACGCTGTGTCCAGTGAGCCACACAGTGTATAATTTGGAAACTGTGTGCCACCTATTCCTAGTCAACACACAGAGTCTTTAAGACTTAGACATACTCCAATGACACGACTTGGTTTGGCGGACCAATCCTGATGCATTGAACCTTGATACACAACGTGTGAATCCAACTACACACCATGTATTCTGGTGTTGTATGACCATGAACCTATGGATCCTCTGGATGAGATCCACTATTTTATTTTAATCAAAATTAAAATAAAAGACTGTTTCTGTAAGGTGAACGAGAAGCAAAAGAGGAGGAACAAATATCAAGATTCAGATTTGCAGAACGATTAACTTGAATTGACAAACTAAATTATTAAACCTTAAATCATCAATTAATTATTTAAATAATTATAAACTATGATGTAGCTGCTCTGATACCACTTGAAGGTTTCGGATGTAGTAGAAGCGTGTTTGGGCCAACACCCAACTTTAATTTTTACCATGATCAATGATTATTCTGGGATCAATATGACGATGAACGCCGGTCTCCATGGAATAGAATCAAAGATTTAGATAAATAATGAGGAGACTTGAAACCTTTAGAGATAATTTTGAGCATCATGTTTATAATTAATTTAATTAATTTTATAAAGAAATGAATACCTGGATCTTAGGTATTTTCTTCATTGATATTGTTGATTGTACGGAATGAACCTTCCAGATTATCTCGTTGCGCTTGCGAGGATCCAAACTAGAAACCCTCTAGTGGTGATTCACACGTGCTCTGATGGACTCCGATCGACACCTATCATTCTCTGGGTGCTAGCGTGGAGAAGTGAGTGTCTTGTGTTGGTCATTCTTGATCTCTTGTTCTTCGGCCTTGAAGAACATCTTTCGTTCTTGAGAGGGGCGGGAAGAGGATTCGAGAGAGAAATTGTTTAGCTCAACAATTCTCAATTCACCGAGCATGAAGTTCAGTACATCGCACAATAGACGTACATGTCTATTTATTGACATGGAGCTTAGATTACAATATTTAATTGCACAACAGTAATTAAATACATTCATAACCTTAGAGAAAACTCATGATTTTAATAATAATACCATGTCATTATTTATGGTGCACCAACTTATGAAAAACAGAATAAATAAAATTACACATCACAAAATAATAGTAGCTTTATTATTATTTTAATTTGTTCCAAATAGTTAAATAATTATTCACCGTCTTGCAAATAATTATTTTACTACCGAACGAGCCTTAGTCCACTCGAACTACACATACATTTATTGAACACCCAAATAAATAAATAAATAATTTATTCTCTTAAATAAATATTTTATTTACAAACTAGTAAATAAATCTTTATTAAATATTCAATAAAATAAATAAATATATTTTACCCACAATCCGATGAATAAATATTTATTTAATTTATGTAACCATTTTAACTTGAATAAAATTATTCCAGTGTCTTGAGAATAATATTTATTAATCAAATTCAAATATAATTTAACCAGGACCACTAAAAACACTTAGTGTGTGACCCTCTAGGATTATTTCTCATTGGCATTAGGCAAGCTTGACTAAAGTCCAAGAGTACTATCTAGCAACAGGTCAAAGCACCCAAGAGAAAAAACTTAAAGTCACAACAACGACATCCACATACGAACGCTCACTGTGTAATATAATCCCTTTGTCTCAATATCTCATCAAGCTAGTTTCACGATAGTGTCATCAACCTTTATACTTGATACGTCGTTCTTTGACTACTTGAAATAAACTCGTCGTTACACCATGGACATGGAATTTAACACAAAGATTCTATTTCAATAAAAGGGATGAGATATCAACGTCCATAAATGGAAGGGACAAATCCTTCCTCAAATTATCCATTAATAACATGCCACTCATGATGCACCCAATGTACCCTACTTCCCACCAACTATCCGCGTGATAGTTTTCATCAGTAAATCAAAGTGTGTGAGTTGTGACATATATTAATGATAATATTAAAGTACAAGGATCATTACACATGCTCACATATAGGAATATCTGATGACACCAAAACATGCAGAATTCCTACTGGCGGGTCTGTTCTCATAATCTTCTGTCTTGGAGATTACCAAGTATGAACTTCATGATAGGAAGTCTCATATTCTTATGAGTACTCTCACCTAAAAGCCTTTATAATATGTGTCCCATTATAGTATGTCATCCAACCACAAAACTATATTTAAGAATATTGTCATAGCACTTCAAGGTTCTCATTATAGCGAGGAACTGTTATGATCTTGTCAATGCGACAAATACTCCAGGACATTATTGAACTATATTCATGCAAAACAATGAAAAATATGTAATAAGATACTAAATATTTAAATATATTAAATATTAATGTAATCAAAGTACAACCAGTTGGTTTTAGGATACCAACTCTTACATTCACCTCCTCCTTGATCTTCATCTCTGTCTCAACCTTTGGCTCCTCCTCCACCTCGGTCTCCAACTTTGCCTCCTCCTCCACCTCAGTCTCTGCCTATGCCTCTCCTTATCCTCCAATATAGTCCCGATGCCGAGATCTCCACTCCTCCCCACCTTGACCCCCTCCTTCTTTGATTCCTCTTCTTAATTTCTCCAGGGTTACAGTTTGATTGTGTTTTAATTATTTCATAGAAAGTTTTACATAAATCTATAAATTCTATATTCCAGGTACAAGTACCCTTTCCGTGTTTTATATTTTATAATTTTTCTCTATTAATTTTTAATTTCAGTCGATTGTTAACCTATAATTTTCTAACATGATTTTGTTATATTATAATTTGAGCTATTGTGGAGACTTGGTTTTTGTCTTATAAGAATTTGAAATATTTCTATACATATTTTCAGAGTCAGGCGCTAAGAAGACATGTGATTCCGAGGCCCGGTGTGCCCAAAATTAATTTTATAAAAATATTAAATATATTTTATATTGCGTGAACATAGTTTCTTAAATAAAATTGAATAACTTTTAAATGAAATCTCAGATCAGAGATATGAGATCACTATTGAGTCTGGAACACATTTTATACTCTAAGTGAGACCTAAAATAGGTCAGCGCGAGGCGTTCGAACATCTCTCTCATTGGTGGTATGTTCAGTGAATAAATTAATTGATTAAATTAATTAATTTTTTTTAAACCAACCGAATGTCAATAATAATATCATTATGGCGAATCTTCTAGGGTTAGTTGCATAAATCATAGGAGAATTCCAAAGCTTATTTCTCTTCTTCCATTAGTGAATCACATTGGATGATGAAGAAACTCCAGATCAGAGCAAATCAGGACAGAAAGAACACAACAAATTCTTTTGATTGTCGGAAAACACGTTCTTTGATGATTAATGATCCAATATCTAGGTAGAACTAATCAATTAGTGGTTTACACCCTTTCAATTAATTTGACCGAGCAGATCAAATCTTTTATTAGATCTGTGCTAATTTTCGGATCATTTCATTCACCCATGTAGTAATTAAATTGATTAATCTTTGTTTTTCTAACCCCATATATCTCTATTCTTGATTATTGGTCAAGAATGATTAACAAAAATAATTTAAACATTTTTTTGGTTCATTTCTCCCTAATTGCTTCACGTTCATTATCTGTAGGACCCTGTGGTCCTGGTTCAACATTTTCGGGTGATACCAAGCCCGATCGGACTCCTGGAATCGCGACGGTTTCACGAATGAGGAACTTATTGATGGAACAAGGTCAAATATGAGATGTTTGCGGGACATGGATGCTTGTTTCATTGATTAGATATCGAATCCATGGATATGGGAAGAACCAAGGCATGCAACATGTACGACAAACCCTTGTGGGTCAATGAAATCAGATTTCTGGCCACCAGATGGCCGAAAGCGACAAACGATGCCTAGATCCACTAATCTTGGGAATAAATGAGGTGAGATATATGGAGGAATGGTATGAATCAAGGTTCAGAAAGAAGATCTAATAATCTGTGAAAATCCTGACTATATGTCTTGTATCATGATGAACACATACCATGTAGCCCCCTAGCTGCAGTGGCTGGGTTTTTGAGAATTTATCAGGATGACACAGTGTGTAGCCCTTCTAAATGTAATGTACTAGCTTCCCTTGTGTGGATAAACTATGTGACGGAGCACACAGTTAGACACATTCCATGTACCAAGTATATGGACATGACCAGAACACATGGGTAACACCCCATGTGGAGAGGCAGGCTGTGTAATAAAGTACACAGACACGAGGTAAAGTATACAGACACAAGGTGGTTACACGGACACGGCCAAGAACACGAGCAGGACCCTAAGTGGCTAGGGAACACTGTATATATCTCCTACACGTATTGTAATACTACATGGTTGGCGAGGCATGTATGGTCAGGGACACAACCAGGTGAAAGAGTGGGACCACACGCCGCATGGGTCCCCTCACACGCTGTGTACCCCTTGATTTCTTATGAGGAAACTTTGAGTTTCTGTACCTCCTTCATCTGAACTTGAATTTTGGCTTGTGGGTAGTCTATTATGAGTGTTTTTTCACATAAAACACAATGGTACCCTCCATTGTGGCTTTTGAGATATGAGTTGAAATGTTTTGAGTGCAACGATTATTAAGGCGACGCCCAACGACGACAATGACCAGATAGGATCACCATAGGCTTCTAATAGAGTGGACCCCCCATTAACTTAGGTGAGGGTCCTCTAATTTACGAGTGTGACCCCCTATCAGATAAGGTGTGGGTCCACGATGACCAGAGTGAAACCCCCTATCACACTAGGGTGTGGGTCCTCAACCCATAGAGTGGAACCCCCATCAGCTTGGGTACAGGTCCTTTAACTTCCTAGTGGAACCTCCCTATAAAATAGGGTGAAAGTCCTCAATGACCAAAGTGGAACCCCCTATCACACCAAAGTGTATATCTTTGACCTATAGAGTGGAACCCCTCATCGGATTAGGTGTGGGTCCTCTACCTTTCGAGTGAAACCCCCTAACAGATAGGGCGCGAGTCCTCGATAACCATAGCAGAACCCCTATCACACCAGGGCGTGGATCCTGGACCTATAAAGTGGAACCCCCATCAACTTAGGCATGGGTAATCTACCTTCAGAGTGAAACCCCCTATCAGATAGGGATCAAGTCATCGATGACCAGAGTGGAACACCACTATCGCACTAGGGCACAGTTCCTCGATCTAGAGAGTGAAACCCCCCCATCAGCTCAGGCACGAGTCCTCTACCTACTGAGTGGAACCCCACATAAGCTTAGACATGATTCCTATACCAACTGACTAGAACCCCCTATCTGATGGGATGTGGGTCCTTGTGACACTAGAGTGAAACCCCCCATCAGATTAGGTGTGTGTCCTTTATTGATACTTATAGAGTGAACCCCCTGACACACTAGGGCATGGATATTCTACTTTGAGTTTGTTCCCTCTTGACTGTGTGACATAGTGATGAGGCATGATTTGACTTGGTCAGTTACTTCTAGGAAGACACATGAGATACTGGGCATCATTAATAGACTTTTGGAACTGTTGGAGACTCTTCTTATTAGGACAAGTTCTAAGATGGATATCTCCTTACTCTATCATTTGGTATTCTTTTGACTGAGCATACATATATATATACATACATACATACATACATATATATATATATATATATACTTTTGAATCCATACCTTTGGATTTGGTTACTCTCCTTCCATGGGATATGAATACTCATAGGGTATGTCACATGCTTTCCATGTTTAGCTTCTCATGGTTGGATGATTCTACTCTCCTACTATAGGTGGAAAAGACTCAACATGTTGTTCATTTACACAATGTGTTGAGCCCCTATGTTTAGACGAGGTTACTCTCTATTGGTTTGGGTTGAGTTGTTCTCTTTCATTACTTTCTACATCCTGTTTACTATCTATAGTCTTTCCTTTACTATTATATATATTAATGCCCCCCCTTCATCTTTCAGGGAGTCCTATTAGGTATATATATACTCATCCCTGCATGGAATTTTATTGCACGTGTCGTATCTTTTGTAGATAATGGACAGGTCGAAGGTGACTTCAGAGGAGCTTAGAGACACTTGGTACTTTGTACCATGTATGATGGCCACAACTTGGAGATTAGAAGATAGGATATCTCAACATTTTACTTTCCAGTTTTGTCAGTTTAGGACATATTTATATTTGGGTGTATATTTTCCCCTTTACTTTTCAGTTTACACTATTGTACTCTTGTACCATCTAAAGGTTTTACATTCATGGATGTTTCCCTAGTGTTATGCATATTTTTATATTATTCTTATGCAATTTTGAATTGATATGGATTTTTGTGTATGTATAAGTACTTAGGAAATGGACTCCCCATATTAGTTATGCATTTGGCACTAGTCACCAATCCTTGGCTTATGGAGGCAGGTTTGGAGTAGTTGTGGCTTGAGCCTTGACTTGGGTTGGGTCATGAAAGATTGGTATCAAAGGTGGTTCAATCCTTAGAATGATGTTTGGATTAGTCCTCTAATGAGGATTTGTTTGAGATTATGTCAACAATTTCATGGTGTTTCAAGTGTGGCTCTCATGTCAGGGAATCCACTGATGATGCAGGCGAATGATATATCTATTCACCAGGACCTTAACTACCTACTTGTTAATCGATATGCTGAGACATTAGTTGTAGGGTGTTGGATTTAGTTCCCTAGGACCAACTATTTATATTTTTATTACATGTATATTAGATGTATTAAATATTAATAAAACTTATTATTACATATTGTTTGATTTTCTGCATGACTCTAATGTAATAATGTCCTAGAGTATAGTCGCATTGATAAGGTCATAGCAGTTCCCTGTTATGATGAGAACCTTGATGTGTTATGAAGATATTCTTAAATAATGTTTTGCGGTTGGATAAAGTACTATGATTGGACACATAGTACATTGAATTTCGGGTACGAGTACTTGTAAGAAGATGAGGCTTATTCTCATGAAGTTCACACTTGGTAATCTTCAAGATGAGAGATTATGAGAACAAACCTGCCAGTAGGAATTCCACATTTTTTTGTGTCATCAAATATTCTTATCTACAAGTATGTGTGATGGTATTTAGACATTATTATTATTATTAATTCATGTTACAACTCATGTACTTAGATGTATTTCGTAAACCATGACGATAATAGTTTATGGTGAAGTTGGATACGTTGGGTG
Source organism: Viscum album (assembly GCA_963277665.1). Classification (NCBI taxonomy): domain Eukaryota; kingdom Viridiplantae; phylum Streptophyta; class Magnoliopsida; order Santalales; family Viscaceae; genus Viscum; species Viscum album. Next base: position 1,981,732,034 of record OY728136.1, read on the forward strand.
AATCACAAGTGACATTTCATTAATGAATTAGTTCAGGAATGATTTGTCCCTTTCATCTTTATGGAAGCTAATATCTTGACCGTTTGATTGGAATAGAATCATTGCATTAAATTCCATTGTCATGGTGTAATGATGTGTTTATTTTCGATAGTCAAAGAAAGACATATCGAGCATATAGGTTGGTGACATAGAGATGCAACCTACTTTATGAGATGTTGTGACAAAGGGATTATATTACATAGTGAACATTCATATTTTGTTGTCGATGTTGCGACATTAAATTCTTTCTCTTGGGTTCCTTGGCCCATTTCTAGATAGTAATCTTGGTCTTTAGGTAAGCCACCCTATTGCCAACGAGAAATAATTCTAGAGGGTCACACACTAAGTGTTTTAATTGATTTAAATTAAATTCTATTTGAGATTAATTAATAGAATAAATATTATTCTCAAGTGTTAGGAATGATTTTATTCAAGCTATATTGATCATATAAATTAAATAAATATTTATTCTCTGGATTGTGAATAAAATATTTATTTTATTTATTGAATATTTTAATAAATATTTATTTTCTATATTACGAATAAAATATTTATTTATGAATAAAATATTTATTTGGTTGTTCAATAAATTCTATAGGAGTTCGAATGGACCAAGACTGAGTTCGGTGGCGAATATTAATTGACCAGACCGTTATATAATATTTGTTATTGCGCGAGTTAGAGCATGCTAGAAAATAATAATTATATAATTATTATTATGCGACATGAGAATTATTAAAGGTAATAAATGTTATTTAATGAACTCTATGCAATTAAATAATATTTTAACTCAAATCTCAACTCTATAAATAGGCGGCTATGTCTATTGTGTAGAGTATCCAAAAATTGAGAATAGAGAATTGTTGTGCATAATAAATTCTCTCTCAACTCCTCTTTCTCTCTCTCTCTCAAGAATGAGAAGTACAAGAGAGATTTCTTCAAGACTAAATAATGAATAATCAAGAACGAACAACGCAATATATTTGACTTGCTGCACTAGCACTCGGAGATCGAGTGGTGTTGTTTGGAGATCATAAGAGCATGTGTGGATTACCACTAGAGGAATTCTATCCTTGGATCCTCATAGCACAATGTAGGTAATCTAAAAGGGTCTTTTTAGACAAACAAAATTCACCAACGAAGAAAGTTCCTAAGCCTAGGTATTTATTTCTTCAAATATTAAATAAATTAATTATAAATTTGACGTGAAATATCCTTTCTCTTAGTTTCGGGCAATGATTATTAAAATAAATTTTAATATATCTTCAACATCCTCACGCTTCCACTGTACTCAAAACCATCAAGTGGTATTAGAGGGGTCATGTTTAAATTTATAATTATTTATTTGATTGTTGATATATGTGCAATTACGGTTAGATTTTCATTTAAAGTTATTTTTTCTTTAATTCAATTTGAATTAACATGTTATTTACATATTAACCATGTTTATTAAGTGTTTTATTTTCTTAAAGGTTTAAGAAAAAATGAAGAACAACCAGAGATACCATTGGGAAGTGCAAAATATTTGGCCGGTAAAACCAGGTTACACGACATGAAGTCGGAGCACACATCGTATACCCATGCACATTGTATCTAGATGCACTGAGAAATTAATTGCACACGATGATTTTATTTCACACCATGTGTTGACTAGGCCAACCTGGCACATGACAAGCAGATACAGGATGTGTAGCTGACATGTACACACCGTGTAGTCCGGTCGAGTTAAAACGCCAAAGAACCAAGCATGTGACTTGGATATGCGACAACTGAGTTACATAGCATGTAGCTGTATATACATATCGTGCAGTCTCCCATTAATATAAAAAATTAAAATTACATTAAATTTGAAAATTGTAGCATCAAAACCTTATTTTATTGATTGGAACACTGTTGTGTGTTTGAAAATTTAATAATGGGTTTAAAGAATTTTAAATACTCAATTAATTTATTGTAATTAGTATGTCATTATTGGTTCTACCATTTATTTTCCATGAATTTCACTAATGATGGGTATCTTCAAATAAGATCAGATAATCGTTAAATATGAAATAAAATTAATTAAATAATTAATTAATTAATTAATGCATGCATTTTTATCTTGAATAATGAAAAAATGAATAAATAAATGAATGCTATCCATTTAATTTTGAGTATTCCTTGTGTGTATGACTGTTCATTAGCTTGACCATGACCTATGTATGTGTTGGATGTTTTAATTTAATTTATTGCATGCGTTTTCAATTATTTAATATTAAATTAAATGATGGTCTGTGAGTTATTTCTCCCCCCATTATTATGTAGGACCTACATGTCCAATGATATTTATATAATCTCCTTTAACCAATCCTTTGGTTCCCCTCACCCACATATGAGTAATAAATATTTGTAATTAATGGAACATCTCAAGATGCATAGAGACAGTTCAAGATGAAACCATATTGATGTCAAACCAGGTGATACATAAGCGGACAATTGGAATGTTGTAATTCATGACAAGACTAACAATAAGAGTTATCCCCCTAGGTCAAAGGTTGATTTAATGTCTTCTCATTAAATCAAACCGTTAGATAAAGATCATGAGAAAGTCATTTAATTAATTAATTATTTCTATTTATAAAATTATTTATTTTATGGATGCAAGGTCACAGTCACATAAATAAACGAGTTAATGTGAAAAGGTGGAAATTAAATAAAAGAATTATGCGTAAATGTTTTATCCAACATGGTTAATTAATTAAGTAACATCCACTCAATATTAACAATACGTGTAAAGGATAAAACAAGATAAAATTTATGCATAATAAATTAAAATCCCTCAATTAAATATTAAGTTAGACTAAGCTTCCATTACTCAATTAGGAATGAAACCATAGAACTAAGTGTAGTAAATAGCCAAAATTTAGACACTTACTTTTATCAGGGAGTTCTCATGAGATTTTTGGGTTGAATTAATCGAAATTGTATTGAGTTTAATGGCCGAAGTCTATTCAATATAAATTTGGAGGCAAGTGTTGAGGAAATCCACGTCACAATTTCAGGATAGGGGAATCCACTCAATGGATCAAGGAACTGCAAGTCCGCAGTTGGCAAAACCGTTCACCTAATTACTTTATTACGGGTTTCATGGATAAAGTATGAATCATTAATAAAAGTAATGGGGATCCTTTCCAATATAATGTTAAAGCCACTAGACATTACAAGTTCAATGGTGAGGGATATTGATACTTGATAAAACAGTGAGATATTTAATAAATAAATAAATAATCATTTAATTTATTATATCTCACTTATTTTTTAATAAAGAAAAGTACTAATAACTTGATATTTTTAATTATATAATAAAATTACAATTTCATAATCTACACTATCCCTATGATAAATATTAGAGAAAGATAATCTCATAACTTGTAGTAACTTCTAGGAGTGGTTTAGACGCTTTCAGGTTGTGCTACGCCATGAACAAAAATCTTACATGCTAGAATACTCAATGCCTGATCCACCTGCTAAAGAGGTGAGTGATAAATAGTTCCTTTTCTATGAAAAACATTTGAGTGACGTGGTCGATGTTCAATGTTTTATAATTTCATCATTTTTTAGTGAAATATTAAAGTCTCATGAAAACATGGATGCGTATATCATGCGTGAGCACCTCCATGGTCTTTACCAGGAGAGTGCTAGACAAGAACACTTTTAGATTTTCAAGGCACTCTTTCAGAGAAATCTTGGAGAGGGTTCCCAAGATGGGACTCACGTAGTCAATATCATTGGATACATTGAGTGATTATAGGTTCTAGAGATTAAACTCCTTGAATAACTAGGAACCAACCTCATTATGGCATCACTACCTCAGAGATTATCCAGCTTTGTTGCAAAATTTAATATGAACAACATTGTGAAGTCTTTACCAGACCTTCTTACTCCTCTTCTACAAGTAGTTAAGGATACTAAGTGTGAAAAACCTTCCATACTTATGGTGAACAAATATAAAGGGAAATCAAAGAGATTTAAGCCTAAAGATTCTTCACACCCTTCCAAGAAGAGGAAGATCAAGGGCCAAGCAAGAGAACAAGACTCTTTCTGTTTCTCATGTGGAAAGAAGGGACACTAGAAGAAAAACTACACCCATTCAAAGAATAAAGGGGAAACATTAGGTGCATTTTTTATCGAGTACAATTTATATATTTTTACAAATTGGGTATTAGATACAGCTTGTGGTGCTCACATATGTATTCAAATACATGAACCAAGTAGATTCAAAAATATTGACTGAGGAGAGGTAAATCTTCGAGAAACCAACAAAGATAAACTCATTGTTGTAGCTATTGAGTACTACCACATCACATTGTAGACCAAAATGATTTTGGTTTTAAAGGGTTATTATTATGTGCCTTCAATTACTAAAAACATTATTTATATATCCAGACTTGATACAAAATGATTTATTTTCAAATTTGGGAATAAATGTTGCTTCTTTTATAAAGATAGAATTTTTTATGGTAAGACACATTTAAATAATGGTCTTTATGTGTTGGATTACACAGAACAAATAATGGAAATCGATAATAAAGTTACTTCACATGACTCACACCACACCCAACTTTAGCTTCATTGACCAGGTTATGTAAATGAGAAATACTTGACTAAATTACATCAAGATGGATATTTTGATTCTTTTGAACTAAAACCATTTGGTGCATGTCATGCATGTTTACAAGGAAAAATGACCAAACCCACCATTTAGTGGGAAAGGTGAAAGGGCTACATAGATTCTTGAATTAGTTCATACCAATGTGTGTAGAGCATTTCCTATTGAATTAAGGGGTGGGTACTCATACTTCATAACTTTTAATGATGATTTTAGTAGATACGGATATGTATACTTAATGAGGTATAAGTTGGAATCCTTTGATAAATTCAAGGAATACAAGAATGAAGTTAAGAACCATATTGGTAAGAAGATTATAAAATTCACTCAAACCATGGTAGAGAATAGATTAATCAAGACTTCATTGATTATTTACAAGAGTTCGAGATTTTATCTCAACTCACTCCTCCTTATACGGATCAATGGAATGGTGTAAGTGAAATGAGGAACCACACATTGTTGTATATGGTGAGATCAATGATGAGTCATGTGAGTCTTACATTATCCTTTTGGGGATACGTGTTACAAATAATAATATATGTACTAAACCGAGTGCCAACTAAAGCAAGATACGGTATACCATACTAATTATGGAATGGAAAGAAACTCGTGTTATCTTACTAACATGCGTGGGGTTGTGAATCATTTGTTAATTCCTATTTAGGTAACAAGCCTACACCCTGAGGCACAAAGTGTATCTTTATAAGATATCAAAAAAAAAACAAATGAATATTACTCATACAATCCTTCAGACAAAAAGGTTGTGGTTAATAGATATACCACATTTCTTGAGGAGGATCATATCTCTAAAAGAGATAGTGGGAGCAAGATAAAATTTGATTAAGTACAGGCTCAAGATACACAATATTTGGCACAGGAAAAAATTCCACAAAGCCCTATGGAAGAAGAAATTATTCCAAAGACACAATTACTATGTATGAGTAATATAAAATGATATGGTTTTCTAGTCACTGAGGATGGTGAATCATTATTAGTTGATAATAATGATCCTATAACCTATAAGGAATCAGTAGGTGGCACATATATTTCCAAGTGGTAAGAATCCATGAATTCTGAAATGGATTCCATGTATCAAAACCAAGTCTAGATTTTGGTAGACCCACCAATAAATTTAAATCTAATTGGTTGAAAATGGGTATTCAAGAAGAAACTGGACATGGAAGGATGAGTTAGTACCTATAAGGCGTGACTGGTTTCAAAAGTGTTTAAACAACGTCAAGACATTAACTACGATGAAACCATTTCAGTAGTTGCAATGCTGAAATCCAACAGAATTCTACTTGCCATTGCATATTTCCATGATTATGAGATTTTAAAAATTGATGTCAAAATATCCTTCCTTAATGGGAAAATTCTAAAAGATGTCTATATGACACATACCTAAGGGTTTGTGACTCCAAAGGATGCTAACAAGGGATCAAAGTTGCAAAGATCCATTTATGTATTAAAGCAAGCATCTAGGTTATGGAACGTTAATTTGATGAGGCCATAATAGAATTTGGTTTCATAAATAATGAATGTGATCCATGTGTCTATAAATAGTTTAGTGGGAGTGTATTCATTTTCTTAATAATATATGTTGATGAAATATTACTCATTGGAAATGAAATACCAGTCTTGCAGTATGTTAAGGTGTGATTGAATAAATGCTTCTCTTTAAAGGACTTGGGTAAGGTAGCATATATTCTGGGATCAAGATCCATCATGATAGATCCAAGAGGTTGCTCGAATTAAGTAAAAGTATATACATTTACAAGATACTGAAGAGATTCATTATGTAACAATCTAAGAGGGGATCATTTCCAACGTCACATGGAATTCACTTTCTAGGAAAATGTGTCCTCATATACATGAGGAAAGAAACATAATGACAAGGATTCCATATGCATCAGTGATCGGGTCAACCATGTATGCTATGCTATGTACTAGGATAGATGTCACATACACATTAAGTGTGGTAGGAAGATATCAAGCTGATCCAGGTGACCTCCATTGGATGGTAGTCAAGAATATCCTTAAATATCTGAGGCATATTAAGGATATGTTCCTGGTTTATGGAGGATATGAAGAAATAGTCATCACAGTATATGTAGATTATAGTTTCCAAACCGATCAAGATGACATTAAGTCACAAATGATATGCATATTTACTTTGAATGGAGGTGTTTTGAGCTGAAAGAGCTCAAAGTAGGTTGTGGTTATAGATTCTACGGTAGAGTCTAAGTATATTGTGGATTTTGAGGTAACTAAAGAAGCAGTATGGATGTGAAATTTTGCCCAAGATCTTGATGTGTAATCTAGCAGTAAAGATTATATCACACTCTACTGTGATAATACTGCAGCGGTGACTCTTTTAAAGGATCCAAGGTCACATCAATGGATAAAATACATACTTCAGAATTATCACATCTTGAGGGATTTTTCATAGAGTGGTGAAGTTGCAGTGAGCAATATTTCCACAGAAGACAATGTGGTAGACCCCTTGACTAAATCCCTGACTCAGTAGAAACATGACTATGATGTGAGGTCTAGCAGACTGAAGGTCATAGGCAGTTGGCTCTAGTCCAAGTGGGAGTTTGTTAGAGTTAGTGTCCTAGAACCAAATTTTTGTACTTTTATTACATGTATATTTGATGTATTGGATATTAATAAAACTTCTTATTACATATTGTTTGTTTTTATGTATGACTCTAATGTAATAATGTACTAGAGTATACGTCGCATTGCTAAAGTCATAACAGTTACTTACTATGATGAGAACCTTGATGTGCTATGATGATATTATCAAATAATATTCTGTGTTTGGATAATGTACTATGATAATAAATAGAATACATAGACTTTGAGGTGTGAGTACTCGTATGAAAATGAGGCTTATTCTCATAAAGTTCACACTTGGTAATCTCCAAGATGAGAGATTATGATAATAGAACCACCAGTAAGAATTTTTCATGTTTTGGTGTCATCATATATTCTTATATACGAGCATGTGTGATGGTTCTTAGACTTTAAGATTATTATAAATTCATGTTACAACTCGCATACTTAGATGTATTTCGTAAACCATGATGATAACAATTCATGGCGAAGTTAGATACTTTGGGTGTGTCATGAGTGACATTTCATTAATGAATAAGTTGAGGAATAATTTGTCCCTTCCATATTTATGGAAGATGATATCTTATCCTTTTTATTGGAATATAACCATCACATTAAATTCCATGGTCATGGTGTAACAATGTGTTTATTTAATATAGTCAAAGAAAGACATATCAAGCATATAGGTTGGTGACACAGATGTGCAACCTGCTTGATGAGATATTATGAAAAATGGATTATATTACATAGTGAGCATTTGTATGTGGTTTTCGACCTTGTGACATTACGTTCTTTCTCTTGGGTGCCTTAACCCTTTGCTAGACAATAATCTTGGACTTTAGGCAAACCCACCTAATTCCAACGAGAAATAATACTAAAGGGTCACACACTAAGTGTTTCTATTAATCTCAATTAAATTCTATTTGAGTTTAATTAATGGAATACATATTATTCTCAAGTCTGATGAATAATTTTATTCAAGTTATATTGATCGCATAAATTAACTAAATATTTATTCGTCGGCTTATGAATAAAATATTTATTTTATTTATTGTATATTTTAATAAATATTTATTTTCTAGATTGTGAATAAAATATTTTTTTATGAATAAAATATTTATTTGGTTTTCTAATAAATTCTAGAGGAGTTCAAACAAACCAAAACCGAGTTCGATGATAAATATTAATTAACAAGATTGTTATATAATATTTGTTATTGCACAAGTTGGCGTGCCCCACAAAATAATAATTATATAATTATTATTATGCAACATGGGATTTATTAAAGGTAATAAATGTTATTTATTTTCCATTATGAAATGAAATAATATTTTAACTTAAATCCAAACTCTATAAATAGGTGGATATGTCTATTGTGTAGAGTATCCAAAAATTGATAATAGAGAATTGTTGCGTACAATGAATTCTCTAAAAAATCTTATTTCTCTCTCCCTCTCAAGAATGAGAAGTGAAAGAGCGATTTATTCAAGACCGAAGAATGAGCGATCAAGAAAAAACAATGAAAGATATTCAATTTACCATGATAGCACCTGGAGATATAGTGGTGTTTCTCGGAGATCATATGAGCATGCGTGGATCACCGCTAGAGGTATTCTATCCTTGGATTATCACATCATAACAAAGGTAATCCAAAAGGGTCTTTTTGGATGATCAAAATTCACCAATGAAGAAATTTCCTAAGCCCAGGTATTTATTTCTTCAAATATTAAATAAATTAATTATAAATTTGACGTGCAAGATCCCCACTCTTGGTTTTGGAAAATTATTATTAAAAGAAATTTTAATATATCACCCACCTCCACACACTTCTACTATGCCTGAAACCATCATAGGGATCAATGGTATATACATAATATAGGATTGAATCTTTGATTATCCTTCTTGAGTCAACTCCCTGTAACGACCCAAACTTTTTGAATAATAATTGATTCTTGAAAATGTATGTTATATTATTTTTTACTCAAAAAAACTATATTCCTTTATTAATGACGTGAGTATAATTGAAATGAGACTAGTGGGTTTCGACTGTTATATGACCATTAGAAACTATACTCTTAATGTTAAGATTAGTGATTATAAATAGAAATGATAATGGTTATTATTACAGAAAGAAAAGTCGATGACCTCATCTAGTATACTCGGGCCATACAAATCCCATTTATCAGAGCTTGGGAAGGAGGTAACATCACTGGGCTTTGCTTTGGACCAAGCTCAAGCCAAGCTTCAACATGTTAAGCTTGAACAACATTTATTATGGGAGAAGTTCAAGTTAGTGGAGATTACCACTCAGACAATGTTATCCGAGCCTCCTCAAGAGTCCATCACCATTTCACACCTTACTCTTAGGTCCTATGTGGGTGTTATAAGGGGTTATGTAATGAGGCCTTAGTTACTTTGTGTAATCCCTTGGTATAAATAAAATGGTTATTTATACATTTATGTTTTAAGAATAGATCTGGTTAATAAAATATATGTTTAATTAAGACAAATTTGAAAAATTGATTTTAGAAGTAAATTTTTTACTTTTTATAGATTTCTCATACATAAAGAATTATTATGGTAAAATAAACATCATTTTTGAATTTCAAATGTCAAAATTAACCTAGGCTGTTTTTTCAGAAGTTTTCTAAGAAGTTTCAATTTTTTAGTATTTGATGAATAGTGTTTTTTGAAGAATAGTATTTTATGAATAGTGTTTTGATAAATATTAAAAAAATATTTTATTATTAAATAACTTTTTCTGTGAAATGATTTTAAAAAATCAAACATACATGGTTGTAATGAGGGTGAAAAATGTGGTTCAATAAGATCAAAATAATTTTTGGTGAATAGTAAATTTACCCTTTGGAATATTAATTTTACCCTTATGAATGGTAATTTTACCAATGGAATAGTAACCTCGCCTAATGAAGTATAAATATGTTTTAGTCATTTTAAGTGGTAATGCGATATAATTATATCATAGTATAAGTAAATAAATATTTTATAAAATAGTAATTAAGTATTAGTATTTTATTTATTTAATATAATTTAAAATGAAATTAATTTTTATAAAATGGAGTTCAATTCTGAATTATACACATCAAAAAATGGTTATGGTGAATTTTTGGGATTTTTCTGAGACAGTTGAATTTTTTGTGAATAGTAAAAATATATTTTTGAGTTTTCGGCAAGTTTAATGACATCATAATTATGTCATAATGATGTAATGAGTAAGAAAATATTCTGGTAAAATATTATGAATTAAAATATAATATTAGGTGTCCCAAGTGTCCAATACCATGGGAAAATACCATGGTCAAGCCCATGGTTTTTCAAATACCACTAATGAGGTGTCCTTTGAAATTAATAAAATATTTCCTCACTTTTTCTATAAATACCCACCCATTAATTCATTTACTTTGATTAAAAAATCATTATCCATGAAGTTATGATAGTATTACATCCCAAGGAGTCATCCCAAGGCACCCTCAATCCCCCAAGGTCCCGATCTTATAGTTTTAGAAGTTACTCTACAAGGTAAGAGAATTCTCAACTTCTATTTTTTCTATTCAAGTTCTATTTTATGCGGCATGTATTTTAAGTTTCCATACCATGTTATTATTTACATTTAATTCTTTCCCTATACTATATTATGAGTCATTTATGAATGTCTGACCCCTGTCCCCTCTCTTTTTAATGTTTTCTAAAACCATGTTGCACAACTGTTATGCTGTAGAATTTTCGTCTCAAAATCTCTCTTTTTCTCAAGAAATTATCTTATTTTATTTATGTGAATACCCAAATATATTTCATTTCTAGGAGTAATCATCAAGAAATTAAAATTATATATTTTATTCTAGAATTTACATACATAAAACCCTCATTCCCTTTCTGTGGGTTATAAATGATATAATGATCATGTTTTTAAGCACTTTTTAAAATGTTACGATTTTGATATGAAACCCATTTATTTTATTCTCTTTGGGTGATTTATGAAATTTTTGATTATGATCTATGTGGATAACATGAAAATAAATACATATTAAGGGTGCACTCTGATAGCGCTCTAATGCATTGGGTAAATAAATTAATCTCTAGAGATGACAAGTTTTATGATACCTTGGTGAATAACCTTGATAATTTTTATGACACCTTAGGGATGGACCTTGGTGATATTCTTATGAATTTCTAAATTAAATATTGTAGAAAAATTTTCAAGTTATGATTCATGTTCTTTTTTATTATGATATTCCTCTTTTTCCATTGCTCATGTCTTTATGTATTTCATCAAGTTCTTATTGACATCACAAGTAAACTATTTTCCTTATTTACCCTTACTAGGCCTTCTGCTCACTATTTCCTTTGATGTATGTCCCCAGGTAATGATATTTAGTAATTATAATTAGAATGAACCTATGATTAATCCTTAAAAGTGTATTAGAATAATGCCTTATGTTTTCATGTATTTTTTACCTTATTTCAAAGACACTAAACTTTAAAGATCCTCTGTTTGTAAAATGTAATGAAAAGTAATGTAATAAAAAGGTGGGATGTCATAGTTGGTATCTAAGGATAGTTTAGTTATTTATGGAAATTAGGATATGAAAACTTTAGGAGTAACCCTATAGAAAAGTTTAAATATAGGAAAACTTCCTGGTATTTTGGTGAAATATTAAGTAAGTGGTTTCTGAACAAATAAATCCCTATATAGATACGAACAAGTGGACATGGATCTGGATCATATGTATCTAGGGGTAAAACCCAAAAACACTACTTTAATCTAGACTTGAATGGGAACTAGTTCATGACAATGAGCCTTGATTCACTCCTGGTTTGACACTCCTAGGGGACATGTTTGGTTAATCATAATCTTTTTATGAATCATTATGAAGGATTTATAGGAAATGCAGTTGTTGATATTGAATAACATGTTTAAGTATAATGTTTTAAGATGTAAAAATATTTTAGAGTTATAATATTCTTAAATGAAACAATTTTCTCACTAAGGTTTTCTTATTTTAGAAAATAGCGGGAAATAGGAGGAACCATTCAAATGGTGACCGCAATGGACCATGTGTTGAAGACCCTCTGATGGAAGCAAGAATGGAAACTTTCATGAGAATGATGAATCAAATGACTCAAGTTATGGGAAATAACTTGAATCAAGCTGAGAGACTAATTTCACCAAGAAGGGAACAACATTCCATTGAGTCCTTTATGTGTTAATTACCACTAATTTTCAATGTATCTACCGATCCATTGATTATGTAATAATGGATAAGCTCTATAGAGAAGATCATTTCTGTACTTCGTAGTTCTGAATAAGAGAAAGTCACCTTGTCTATTTACTGCTAAGAGGGAGAATCTAATCAATGGTGGGAACTGATAAAAAACACAAGGCCAAGAGGGGAGATTGAAGTTATGGAGTGGGAAGAGTTTAGGGGGATCTTCTTCAATAAGTATTTCCCTCATTCGATGAGAACAATAATAGATAAGGAATTTCTCGAGCTAAAGCAGAAGGAGAATGAATCTGTGGGAAGCTACGAGATGAACTTCACAAGGTTTTCATTTTATACCTCTAGATTTTTCATGGATCCTAATGGGAAGGTAGATAGATTCTTCGGTGGATTAATACCACATCTGTGGAAGAATCTATCCAACCGAGACTATGACAGCTATGAGGAAATCGTACAAAGTGTTATGAAAGTTGATCTTGAGTTCGGTGAGACACAGTGGTCCCAAAAGTAGAATAAAAAGAAGATATCCTTGGAGCCAAACATAGGGAGGATCTTTGACCAAGTAAGAGGTGTAAATCAAGTGCAACCTTCCACATGCAACAAATGTGGTAAGAAACATTTGGGGAACTAACTTCTTGGGAGCGGGAAATGTTACAACTATGGAAGAGAAGGCCATATTGCTCGGAATTGTCATAGTGAGGTGAAGAATCAACTTCCCAACACTAACGAAAAATGGAAGATGGTGTAGGCCCTACTTGACATCTAATGTTTCAAGTGTGGAAGACTCAGACACTTTTCTAATCACTATCCCAATCTGAGGGTAGTGGAGGGGAATCACCATTAGCCTCAGCATAGGACAGGGGAGAAAGGTCATGCGTTTGTTATCACGATGGCTGAAGTTGAAGCTCCAAATGATGTGGTGGTGGGTATTCTTGTTGTTATCTCAAATATAGAAAGTACTTTGTTTTATTTTGTTTCTAAGAATTCCTTCATATCCTCCAAGTTTGCAAATAATATAGAATCAATCCTAGAACTACTAAAAGTAGAGTTATCAGTCAAGACTTTTGGAGGGATTATCCAAGCATCAATAGTATTTTGAAACTCTAGTATTTACTTTAGTGAGCACAATATTATCATAAATATAGCAGTCATTTCCATATTTGAATTTGATATTATACTAGGTATAGACTGGCTCTCAAAGTTTAATGATAAGATCAAATGCAGAATTAAGGAAATTTCAGTAGTCTTGAATGGAAAACCTATAGTTATCTTCCAAGGAGAGATATATCAACCTGATATTTGTCTATAAGAACCTCCTATATCCTTCTTTATGGAGTTTATCAGTGAAGAAAAATAAGGAAATAAGGGTATAAGGATAGAAAATGTCCCCATTGTTCAAGAATACATTGATGTATTTCCTGAGGAGTTAACTAGACCTCCCCTAGAAAGAGAGGTAGATTTCTCCATTGAACTCGTACTTGGATCTCATCTGATATCAAAAATCCTATATAGAATGAAAAATATGGAGCTGTAGGAATTAAAGAAACAACTCCAAGATCTTTTGGAGAAGCCTTTTATCCAACCAAGTGTGTCTCCTTAGGGAGCGCCTGTTCTCTTTGTGAAGAAGAAAGATGGATCAATGCAGCTATGCATTGATTATAGAGAACTAAACAGGATCACAGTGAAGAAAAAATACCATCTTCCAATAATTGATGACTTATTTGACCAAATTTGTGGGGCTTAATTCGTCTCCGAGATTGATATTCAGTCTGATTATCTTCAATTGAGGGTTAAGAAAGAATATATTCCAAAAACTATCTTTCTATCAAGATATGGGCATTATGAGTTTGTTTTTATGCCCTTCAGATTGACTAATGCGCCTGCTATTTTTATGTATTTTATGAATATAGGCTTTAAGGACTACCTTGATAACTTTGTGGTAGTTTTTATTGACGATATTATGATATATTCCAAAATTTGTTATGAGCATGAATATAATATAAGGGTTATATTATAAACTCCAAGGAAGGAGAGGTTATTTGGAAAGTTTAGAAAGTATGAGTTTTTGTTACAACAAGTTGCTTTCTTAGGGCACATTGTAACCAGTGAATGAATATCAGTTGACCCTACAAAGACAAAGGTTGTAGAGGAATAGACTCATCCTACAATAGTAACTGAGATTCATAGTTTTCTTGTATTATCAGGATATTATAGGTGTTTTTTGAAAAACTTTTCACAAATTTCTAATCCATTAACTAAGTTAACTCGAAAAGGGGTCAAGTTCATTTGGACAAAGGAGTGTGAGGAAAGTTTCCAATAGCTGAAGAAGTGATTGGTTATTGCACCCATATTGACTCTTCCCTCTAGTGGAGAATGATTTTTTATTTTTAGCAATGCATCTCTGAAAGGACTTGGGTGCGTTCTAATGAAAAATGATAAGGTTATTGCTTATGAATCTAGATAGTTGAAGACACATGAGCAAAAATATCCTATACATGATCTAGAGATGGATGTAGTTGTTTTTTCTCTGAAAATATGGAGCCAGTATCTTTATAGGGAGAAGTGTGATATATACACAGACCATCAAAGTTTGAAGTATATTTTAAAACAAAAGGAATTGAACATGAGACAGAGGAGATGATTGAAACTTCTTAAAGACTACGATTATTCAATTAATTATCATCCCATAAGAGCAAAAAAAGTCACTAATGCATTAAGTAGAAAAGACCCTATTGTGCTAGAAATGATGAGGATTCAAAGATATCCTTTGACAAATGACCAAGTAAAAATGGACATGGGAATATTAAGGGAAGGGACATCTTCAACCCTATCCCAAATGATTTCTTAACCATCATTACTAGATAAGATCAAGACAGCTCAAAAAAAATATCCTTTATTAAAAAAGAAGTTTGAGGTTCTGAAGAATGGGAAGTATCCTGAGTTCAATATTGATTAAGAAGGTGTACTGAAATTTTGTACAATACTATGTGTTCCATCTATTCCGGAAATAAAGAAGGATCTCATGGATGAAGCTCATAGCTCAACATTTTTTACACATCCTAGAAGCACAAAAATGTATAGGGACCTTCGTGATCATTATTAGTGGGATAACATGAAAATAGAGATTTCCAACTACACTACAAGGTGCCTGGTGTGTCAACAAGTGAAGGTAGAGCGAAAACTTCCAAAAAGGGTATTACAACCACTGCCCACACCAGCATGGAAGTGGGATAATATCACTATGGAATTTTTCACTGGTCTCCCAAGAACTTCCAAAGGAAACAACGTGATATGGGTTATAATGGACCATCTCACCAAGACTGCCCATTTTATCTCTATTTAGGAAGATTTCTATCTTGATCAACTTTCCAGGATTTACGTGAGGGAAGTGGTAAGGATGCATGGGGTACCACTCTCCATCGTATCTGATCATGACCCAAGGTTCACATCAAAATTCTGGAGAAGTCTTCAACATGGTTTGGGTACTGAATTGAATTTTAGTACAACCTATCATCCTTAACTAATGGAAAATCTGAAAGGACTATTCAGACACTCAAAGACATACCGAGATCATGCTCAATGGAATTTAAAGGTGGATGAGATCAACATCTCTCATTAGTTGAGTTCTCTTAGAACAACAACTTCCACTCAAGCATTCAAATGAAACCCTATGAATCTCTATATGGAAAGCGATATAGAAATCCTAATTTTTGGGATGAAGCTAGTGAAAGAAATCTTCTTGGGCCTAATATTGTACAAGAGATGACAAAAAAGGTTTATGAAATCTAACAACACATTAAGGCTTCTTAGAGTCGGCATAAGAGATATGTCGACAACCATCTAAGGGACTTGAAGTTTGATGCTGGTGACAAAGTATTTCTAAAAATTTCTCCATGGAAGAGAATCATGGGGTTTGGAAAGAAAGGAAAGCTCAGCCCTAGGTACATTGGCCCTTATGAAATCCTTGATCACATAGGAGCAGTGACCCATCGTCTTTCACTTCCTCCAAATTTAGATCAAGTTCATGATGTATTTCATGTATCACTCTTGAGGAAGTACATACCCGTCCCTTCACATGTACTAAATCCTGAGGTGGTGCAACTGGAACATGGCCTCTCTTATGAGGAGAAGCCAATGGAGATCTTAGATTATAGATACAAAGTTCTACACAATAAGACTACCCACCTTGTTAAAGTGTTGTGGAGGAATCACAAATATGAATAATCCACATGGTAACCGGAGGAGACTATGAGGCAGAATTACCCACACCTTTTCTCTTATGAGGGTAAGAGTTGAAATTTCGAGGATGAAATTTCTTAATGGGGGAGAATGTAATGACTTGAACTTTTTGAATAATAATTGTTTCTTAAAAATGTATGTTATGTTATTTTGTTCTCAACAAAACTATATCCCTTTTTTAATGAAGTGAGCATAATTGAAATAAGACCATTAGGTTTCAACTTTTATATGACCGTTGGTTAATATGACCATTGAAAACTATACTCTTAACGTTAAGATTAGTGATTATAAATAGAAATAATAATGGTTATTATTGCAGAAAGAAGAGTCGATGGCCTCATATAGTATACTTGGGCCATATGAATCCTATTTGTTATAGCTTGGGAAGGAGGTAACATCACTAGGCTTTTCTTTGGACCAAGCCCAAGATGAGCTTCAATATGTTAAGCTTGAATGAAATCTATTATGGGATAATTTCAAGTTAGTGGAGATTATCACTCAGGCGATGTTATCAGAGCTTCCCCAAGAGTCCAACACCATTTCACACCTTACTCTTAGGTCCAATGTGGGTGTTTTTTTAAAAGGTTGGGTCCGAAGCCTCATTTATTATTAAAGAAAAGAAAATACCTCTTTAAACTAGGTAGAGGGAGACCCATTACATATCCCAAAGGCCCAGTGGGCATTTAGGCCATTACATGGCCTGTAGGACCAAATTTTTTCCCAAAGGCCCATTTTGTGAATAGTACTACTACAGTACCCGCCTGCTATAGTACCACACAGTACCCGCCACTGCTATAGTACCCTATCACCGCTACAGTGGCCTGCCACCGCTACAGTGCCCGCCATTGCTACAGTGTCGCCACCGCTACAATACACTACAGTACTGCTATAGTGTGCGCCCCATGGGTTTTGAACCCCCATTTTGTGTAATCCCTTGGTATAAATAAAATTTTTATTTCATCATTTTTGTTTTAAGAATATATTTGCTTAATAAAATATATGTTTAATTAAGAAAAATTTGATAAATTTATTTTATAAGTAAAAAATGTATTTTTCAGAGATTTCTCATACATAGAGAATTATTACGGTAAAATAAACATCATTTTTAAATTTCAAATGTCAAAATTAACCTAGGCTGAATTTTTAGAAGTTTTATAAGAAGTTTTAATTTTTAAATATTTGATGAATAATATTTGATTAATAGTGTTTTTTTGATAAATAATTTTTGATGAATTGTAAAAAAATATTTTATTATTAAATAACTTGTTTTTGTGAAATGATTTTTGAAAATCAGACACACATGGTTGTAATTAGGGTGAAAAATGTGGTTCAATAAGATCAAAATATTTTTTAGTGAATAGTAACTTTACCCTTTGAAATAGTAACTTTACCCTTATTAATGGTAATTTGACCAATTGAATATTAAGATCACCTAAGGAAGTATAAATATGTTTTATTAATCTTAAGTGGTAATGGGATATAATTATATCATAGTATAGGTAAATAAATATTTTAGAAAATACTAATTAAGTATTATTATTTTATTTATTAAAAAAAATTTAAATGAAATTAATTTTTATAAAATTTATTTCACTTTTTAATTCTATAGGTTGAAAAAATTTTAGGGCAAATTTTTGGGATTTTTCTAAAATAGTTAAATTTTTGGTGAATAGTAAAAATACAATTTTTGAGTTTTCAGTAAGTTTAATGACATCATAACTATGTCATAATGATATAATGATTAATATAAGATTCTGGTAAAATCTTATAGATTAAAATATAATCTGAGGTGTCCCAAGTGTACAATACCATGGGCAATCCCATGGTTTTTCAAATACCACTAATGAGGTGTCCTTTGAAATTAATAAAATATTCCCTCACTTTTGCTATAAATACCCACCCATTACTTCATTTCCTTTCATTAAAAATCATTATTCACAAATTTCTGATAGTATTACCACCCAAGGAGTCATCCCAAGGTGCCCTCAATCCCCCAAGGTCCTGATCTTAGAGTTTTATAAGTTACTCTACAAGGTAAGAGAATTCTCAACTTCTCTTTTTTCCATTCAAGTTCTCTTTTATATGGAATGTATATCAAGTTTTCATATCAAGTTTTTATTTCCATTTTATTCTATACCTATACTATATTATGAGTTATTTATGAATGGGTTAACCCTATCCCCTCTCCCGTGTTTTCTAAAACCATGTTGCATAGCCGTTATGCTGTAGAATTTTCATCTCAATATCTCTCTCTTTTTCTCAAGAAATTATCTTATTTTATTTATGTGAATACCAAAATCTATTTAATTTATAATGGTATTCATAAAGACATAAAAATGATATATTTTATTCTAGAATTTACATACATAAAACACTCATTCCCTTTCCATGGGTTATAAATGACATAATGATCATGTTTTTAAGCACTTTTTAAAACGTCACGATTTTGATATGAAACCCATTTCTTTTATTCTATTTGGGTTATTTATGAAATGTTTTATTATGATCTATGTGGATAATATGAAAATAAATACATATTAATGATGCTCCCTGATAGTTCTCTAATGTATTGGGTAAAGAAATTAATCTCTAGAGATGACAAGTTTTACGATACCTTGGTAATTTTTATGACACCTTAGGGATAAAACTTAGTGATATGCTTATGAATGTATAAATTAAATGTTTTACCCACATTTTAAAGTTATTATTCATGTTATTTTTATTATTATATTTCTCTTTTTCCATTTCTCACGTCTTTATGTATTTTATCAAGTTCTTATTGATATCATAAGTAAACTGTTTCCCTTATTTACCCTTACTAGGCCTTCTGCTCACCCTTTCCTTTTATCTATGTATCTAGGTTATGAGATGCAATAATTGTAATTAATATAAACCTATAATTAATCCTTAAAAGTGGATTAAAATAATTCCTTATGTTTTCATGTATTTTGTACCTTATTTCCAAGACACTAAACTTTAAACATCCTCTGTTTTTAAAATACAATGAAAAGTTATGTAATAAAAAGAAGGATTCCATACTACCATTGTTGTTATATATATATATATGATCTTATGAACATGGTATATATTGAATACTTTTGAGGTTCCTCCATGATTACAACCATCCAAGATACCAATTTTAGATCATGATGATGATCTGATGAGTGACGATGCCTCAGTTCTGGTTCTATCCCACGATCTTCTTCCTCCAGGTGGGAAGATAAAAATTCCTCCACTTGTTGAGCTGAATATCATCCCAAAAAAGTATGGTGAGGATGTATGAAGGCTTAGCACATTCTGCAAGTTCCAACACTAGAGGCGTATATGGTTTTACGATGATCTAGTTCCCTAGGCACTAGAGATTTGGCTTCAGTTGGTGAATCGAGTTTTCAGACTTCTGCAGATCTCAATCAATCGGATGGTTGCACTCACAACTAGTGCTCTTCATAGAGAATTAGTTGGTTCTGGTGGTTCCAATAGATGATGTACCTATTTTTACTTCTCATTAAAGTTTCTAGATATATGTGTCACCCATGTTTTGTGTTGAGTCAAACTCCCTTATTAGGTGGTTATAGTCAAGCCTGATCCTTTGGTTTGAATATCCCACTCAGTTAGGATCCCTTTAGACGGTGATCCTCATGATGAGAACTCTCCCAACACTAGGTGCCAATAGAGTCCTGTGATGGAGATGTTTTAGTGTGGAATCAAACATACAAGGAATAGGGACACTTCCCCCACCGAGATGGGTCCTTGTGACGTGATTCAAAACTGTGTGGGTGAGTCAGTGTCGTCCCAAAGTGGATAGTATCGATGTGTGGTGGAGGAGTTCCTTTGAATTGAGTGATTGGGATGTGTAGATGTGATGGGGTGTCAGAGTAGGAACTGGTTAAGGATATCAGGTAGGCAAGGGAAAGGATGAGCTCTTAGTAGATGGGGCTTCTAGTTGGGAGGCTCGAGTGTGGTTCAGGGTATAACCTATGTCACTACTGCTTCAGCTGTAATTGTTAATATAGAGTCTAAAGCCATATTTACCTGTGCGTAGCCCCTGATCAAGACCTAGTGATACTAGAGGAGGTCCTTTTGCTCAACCCTTGTACTAGAGGCCCCTATAGAGAGGATCAATGGTCGCATGTTCCTATCGATGGGGAGACCTTAATCTGTGAGGGGAGAGAGATCCTCACACCAAATCTTTCTGTAACAGTAGTGAGACCCTATGATGTTTTCCTCAGTATGGACTGGTCGTCGACCATCCATGCTCAAATGATTTCTACCAGTGAGTTTGGTAGTGCTTCTAGGTTATGGGATGGAGTTCCCACCCCTGACGAGGAGTGATCCTTAGATAGAGTAGGATGAGATAATTTGTAAAAGGTTACAACCGATTTCTTAGTTGGATAGTATTACCCTTATAAATATGGATGTTACAAGATCTTATAGCCCTCCAACGATGGTGGGGTGTGATAACGCTTCGAGTTTACCTTCCCACTATGAGATGAACCTCTGTTTAGACTTATACCAGGGATGACCATGTAACAACCCAATGTTTTATTAATGAAATTACCTTATTATAGTTATGTATTATAGTATAATAATATAATATTACATATATAACACAATAAAAAACTTATAAATAAATAATGAGTAAAATAAAAGGTATCTCTAGAAGTTAAGGAATATATACCGATGAAATAGTAACTTGACCTTTGGAATAGTAACGTGACCCTTATGAATAGTAAACCGACCAATTGAATAGAAACCTCAATAATTAAAGTACAAAATTTTTTTATCCATCTTATAAGTGATAATATGATATAAATATATCACATTATAAGTAATTAAATATTTTAAAAATTATTAATTAAGTGTTGGTGTTTTTGTAAGTCATGTATATTTAATTACAATTTTATGATTAATTTAATAATTTAAATAAAATTTATTTTCATAAAATGTATTCATAAATAATAATTTTTATGACTTATTATTATAATATAATTTTAGGAGACCATAATTAATTTTTTCAAAGTGTTAGAAAACCAGTTTTAATTTTAAAATTTGTATTTTCAAGAATATTATGATTTTTGTTAAAAATTAAATTTCACATATTTAGAAAATTATTTTAATAAAATTTAGTTCATTTTTCAATTCTATACATCAAAAATTGGTTGGTGTGAATTTTTGGGTTTTTTCTAAAATACATGAATTTTTGGTAAATAGTAAAATATGATAATTTATGATAAATGCTAAATAAATGAAGTTCTGCATCACGCTTGAGTCATGGATGATGTAAATGGCCATTGGTTCAAACTCAAATGCTCCCTTTACTATTTTGGGTCACAATAATCAAGAATATTCACAGTCTTGATCAAAAATATTAAATTAATGATTAAAATAAAGGGAAACCCCTCCTCTCCTCCACTATAAATACCACCCCTCTTTACCTCTTCTCTTCACTCATCTCAAGACTTGTTCCTAATCCAAATTCTACTAAAATATATCCCTAATAACCTCTACCACATCTACCATCCCTTTTTCTCTTCAAAATACCAAATCCTCTCCCCTAAATGGGTTCTCAAGGAAGATATATTCAAGAGGTAAAATCCTCTTTTCATTTCTTTTATGTTCTTTCAAGTTCCTTTCTTTCTTTTTATTTTATCACCTCCTTTAATCAAAATGTTATGATAAATAAATTATCTTACATGTAATTTAATTTTGTTATGATAATGGAATAATTCATCATCATCTCTCCTTTCCCCTCCTTTTATACTAGAAATGAAAACACCACCTGAGATGTGTTAATTCATCACAATCAAGGACGATGGGTTTTCAATTTCTTCTACCATCTTCAATTATGGTCATGAAACTATTTTTATGGTTTAAATAGACTATAATATATGTATTATTTATTATGTAATATTCTGGGATCTTTTTTACCCATGATATTAATTTATAAAGAAAAATGTATTCGATGTGATCAAAAAACCGTCAATTAACCAAAACGGTTATCATTAAAATTTTATATAATGATTCATCTTCACTTCAAATAACCAAATGAATTTTATAAAAATATATTATTATATATGTTCACTAATAACATACAAATTTAATTCTATAAAACCATTCTCATCTTACATGTTTATCCTTACATGTATATAAGTAAACCAATCATGAAAACCAAGGAAACAAACACTCCTAAACAATAGAATTGAACCTCTTAACCCATCAAAAAGGACATGAATGAACTTAATAAGGTTATAATAAATTTATTAAATGAATAATAGGTTCTTTAAATATTAATTAATTAATTTAATTTGGTTATCCAGGACATTAAGATCAAGTTAAGGACACCATCAGACTTAAGGTAAGAGATTCTACCCGAACCTCCATTATTCCTTTGGGTTGCTCTATCTTTCTTTTTACCCAAATAAAGTTATATTTTATTTTTATTTACATATTATAAATTCTATTTATATTCTCTAAAATCATGTATCAATATCCATTCATAAATATCTTTTGGGGATATACATATTTTTAAGTGGTTTCATTCTCAATTCTTCCCGATAAGCAAGCCCGATTTAAGGGAACTTCCTGAAATCTTACTGAATTTCAAGTGCACTCTGTCATTTTTTGTAAGAAACCATTATTTTTATAAAATAAGTATTTTTATTATTAAAACCTTCTTGTTTCACTTCTGGTTTTATATAAAATATTATTCCCTTTTATATTTTAAATGCTCTTTAGTATTTTTCTTAAAATCGCACTAAAATGTTTTAATGCTAAAATTTATTAAATACACTTCTTACATATTATCAATTCTATTTGAAATCAATTACCATTATATATTCCTATTTTCCCTTATGAATGTCCATATATATTTTAATTATTTTCTTTTATGGACATTTATATGATACACCCATTTATTATGCTTTATGACAAGATTATGATACCCATTTCTTTCCATGGGTACCCTTATGTTTATATATGATTGATTATATATGATTAATTATGTGTAAAACATATTCATGAACATGTTAATATGGGTGCGTCCAGATAGTGCTCCAATGCATTGATAAAAGTTGAGTCTCATGAGACATTATGTGCAATGGTCTTGGCGGTTAGCCTTGACTCGTGCTACCATGTGCAACGGTCTTGGTGGTTAACCTTGACTTGTCCTAATCTATATGAAACAAGACTTGAATCATGATAAATAAATTTTTTATGTTGCTTCCACATTACTATGAATCCATTTTTATATGATCCCATGTTTATATATTATGATTCCATATGTTTCATACCTTTTTATATCATTATGTCATGCCTTTGAACCTATGTGCTAAAGATTTATTCTTATATTTATTCCCTTACTGGGATTTTTAGCTCATCCCATTGTTCATGTTAACCCCAAGTTATCCTATGAATATGTATGAGAAAAATTCAATTTAGGAGCTATTTATGAAGATTAAATAATTAAATGTTTTATTTAGTCCCATGTTTTCAATTTTATTACCTAGTCTTCCAAGAAATTAGAATTTATGATCCTTGGATTGTAATATGATGCTTTATTATGATCAAAATCATGTAATGATATGTGTAAAAGGCTAGGGTCACTATAGTTGGTATCATAGAATGGTCCAGTTTTTTTTGAGATTAGGAATTGAGCACTTTAGTAAGAACCTCAGGGATGAGACTAAGTATAAGAAAACATCCCTAAATTTTGGAAAGTATAGAGTAAGTGGTTTATCAAGAAAATACATCCCTGTTTGGATATGAACAAGTGGATGTGGCTCTGGCACATATGTATATAGGGGTAAAACCCGAAAACACAGCTTTGAGATAGAATTGAACGAGAACTGGTGCATGAAAATGGGCCTTATTGCACTTTTGGTTTGACACTCATGGGGGATTTTATTTGGTAAATTCATAATATTAGTACAAAACATTATTAATGGAACAAATAAAAAGAATCCCATAAGAATATATGTAAGGAAATAGATCATAGATAACCTATATTGAAACTGAGGGAATCACAAGTTAGGATATACTTTTCCTTTAAGAGTTTATCCTTTTATGTTTAAAGTTTCCTTTTTTATACTTATTAGATAAGTATTCAAGACCCCTAATTGTACATTATTTTTCTTAGTTAATGGTGAGAAATAAAAGAACCCATGCCAATAATCAATGTGATATGAAATGTGATGATTTCTCTAATGATATGCTTGATATGATGGGAATGGGTGATCAAAATTTTATGACAGTACTTGATTAGTTAGTTCAAGTTATGAATAATAATTTGAATCATGTGGAAATCCCTAATCCTCTAAGTAAAGAGCAATTTTCCATTGAATACTTCATGAGATAAAGGCCTCCCATGTTTAGTGGATCTTCTGATCCCCTCCTCGTGGAACAATGGATTAACTCCATTGAAAATATATTATATGTCCTCCAGTTCTTAAAAGAAGAGAAATTCATACTAGTGGTCTATTATTTTGATGGGGAATCTGATAATTGGTGGACAGTAATCAAGAATATGAAGTCCCAAGAGGAAATTGATTCCATGGATTGATAGGAATTCAATAAAATGTTTTTCAATAAATATTTCCCCCAAATCCTCCGTCTCAAGATGGAAAGAGAGTTCCTCAAACTTAAGTAGAAGGAAGATGAGTCTATCAGGGCGTATGAAGAAAACTTCACAAGGCTTGCAAGATAGACCTTCAAAATTTTCATGAACACTGAAATTAAGTTGGATTGCTTATTTAGTGGACTAAATCCAAGTATATGAAAAGTGTTAGAAATTTGAGACTTCGACAGTTATGAAGAGATTGTCTATTGTTCCCTTAAGGTTTAAATAAAGATTGGGGAATCTCAATGGTCTTGTGGGCTTGATGATAAAAAGCAGAAAATGGAGTATAATATGGGTGGTTTGGAAAATAAATCCCATGATGAAAAGAAGATTGAACATCCCACATGTCAAAATTATGGGAAGAAGCATCCTAGGAACTCGCTAAAGGGAACCAAGAATTACTTCAAATGTGGAAGAATGAGACATCTGACTAAAAACTATCGAAGGGATATGAATAATCCCACTAAAATGGAAGAAGGAAGGTTTAGATCAACACTCAGCCTACGGTGTAGTGTTACAACTGCAAGGAACATTATCATTATGTGAAAAATTTCCCTAAGCAAAGGGTTGTTGGAGGCAATCAACAAAAACTTACAAGGAAACAAGGTAGGTCTTATTCTATCACTACCGCTGAGGTGGAGTAGGATAATGACGTGGTGATAGGTATGCTAGTTATTCATTCAAGAATAGTGAATTTACTATTTGATTCTGGTTCTATGCATTATTTCATATCTTGCAAGTTTAGTAAAACTATTCAAAAATGACCTCAAAATTTGGAGGTTGAGTTATATTTGAGAACAGAAAATGGGGAAATTATTGCATCCAAGGTTTATAACTCCTACCAAGTAAATGTTTGTGGACTGAATCTCCCAAAAAATATTTTCATACTTACATTGGTGGATTTCGATGCTATTTTGGTCATGGATTATCTATCTTTATACAAAGACAACATTAACTATCGGGAAAAGGAGATCAATCTTCACATCCCAGAGTATCCTCCAATCCTGTACAAGTGTAAGGAGGAAGATGAATCTACTTCAGAATCATCTTCTAAAGTTTGAATAATGTTTCATTTTGAGAAAGCATATCTTTCTCAAATTATTGAGACAAAGGAGATGATACTTCTCGAAGATATGCCCATTATGAGGGATTATACAGATGCATTCCCTGAAGAATTTCCTGGTCTCCCTTCTCATCGAGAGGTTGAGTTATCAATTGAACTTATTCTTGGATACCTACATATATCAAAGAATCCTTATAGAATGGACACTATTGAGCTAGAAGAGCTGAAGAAGCAGTTATAGGAGAATCTTGAGAAGGGTTTTATACGCCCAAGTGCTTCAACATGGGGTGCACCAGTCCTCTTTGTTAAGAAGAAGGATGGATCAATGTGCCTCTTCATTGATTATCATGAGCTCAATAAAATCATGATAAATAACAAGTATCCCCTAACTTGGATATATGACTTGTTTGATCAGTTATGTGGGGACAATTATTTCTCTAAGGTGGACCTTCGGTCAGGATATCACCAATTAAAGGTGAGGAAGGAAGATATTCCCAAAACTGCATTTTGAACAAGGTATGGACACTATGAATTCATAGTGATTCCCTTCAGACTCACTAGTGCTTCAGTAATATTCATGGATTTAATGAATAGAGTATTTGGATATTACCTTGATAAATTTGTGGTAGTCTTTATCGATGATATTCTGATATACTCCAAGAGAAAGGAGGAACATGAGGAGCATTTTAACACTATTCTGATGACTTTATGAAGGGATAAAATTTATGAAAAGTATAGTAAATGTGAGTTTTAGATGGAGGAAGTATCATTTTTGGGGCATGTTATCACTAGCAAAAGAATATCTATGGACCCTTCAAAGACAAAGGAAATTGAAGAGTGGCCCAGGACAACATATATAATAGAGATCCGTAGCTTTCTGGGTCTATCCGAGTATTATAGATGATTTGTGAAGAAATTATCATGATTGTCAAGCCTAATGACCAAGATAACATAGAATAGAGTGTAGTTCGTCTAGACTCAAGAATGCGAGGAAAGCTTTAAAGAGCTCAAAAAGAGGCTTATCACTACACCAGTACTCACACTCCTGATAAGTGGATAACTCTTTGTGGCATACAATGATGATTCAAAGAAGGGATTATGATGTGTGCTGATGAAAAATGATAAAGTGATAGCCTATTCCTCAAAGTAGATGAAAATACATGAGAAAAACTATCCCACACATGATCTGGAGTTGACAACTGTGATCTTTGTAGTGAAAATCTGGCAGCATTATCTCTATAGGGAGAAGTGTGAGATATATATTGATCACAAGAGTCTCAAATATATATTCACACAGAAATATCTTAATACGTTCCAATGAATATGGTTTGAGCTCATTAAGGATCATGACTTTTCAATCCATTACCAACCCGATAAGGAAAATAAGGTGGCAGATGCTCTAAGTAGAAAGGATCTTGCATCTTTATCAATGATGATAATTGAAAAGGATCTAATATTCTTATATTTGCAGAGGATGGACATGGGAATCATTAAAGGAGGAAAATAATCAATCCTTTCTCAAATGATTTCTCAACCATCCCTCATGGATAAAATAAAGGATGCTCAAATCAATGATGTGTAAATTCAGAAAGGGTTGGAAGATATTAGAAATGGGAAATCCTTTGAGTTTAATATTGACAAGTATGGAATTGTAATATTTGGTTCACGATTATGTGTACCATCTGATCTATAGATAAATAAGGAGCTTCTGAATGACACACAAATCTCACCCTTCTCTTTTCACCCAGGGATCACAAAGATTTATCAAGATCTCTGGGAGAATTATTGGTGGGACAATATGAAGAAGGAGATTGTTGAGTATACATCAAAGTGTCTGGTATGTCAGAAAGTGAAGTCTGAAAGGAAAAAGTCTAAGGGGATGATGTAACCACTACCCATACCAACATGGAAGTGGGAGAACATCACCGTAGATTTTGTCACTAGACTTCCAAGGACATCCAAAGTAATCAATGCTATATGGGTCATTGTGGATAATCTTATAAAGACAACTCATTTTATTGCAATTCGAGAGGACTTATGATTGGATCAACTTGCATAGATATATATCAAATAGGTGTTAAGGCTGCATGGAGTACCAATATCTATTGTATCCTATAGAGATTCTATATTCACCTCAAAGTTCTGGAAAAGTCTCCAGCATGCTCTAAGCATTGAACTGAACTTCAGTACGACCTATCATCCTCAAATTATTGGCCAATCTGAGCAAACTATTTAGACACTAGAAGACATGTTGAGAGCACATTCTATGGACTTCAAAGGAGGATGGGACTAACATTTTCCTCTGGTTGAATTCTCCTATAATAGAAATTTACACTCCAGTATCTGAATGACTCCATATAAAACCCTTTATGGGAAAAGGTGCAGAACATTTGCGTGTTGGGATGACATCGGTGAATGTAAGATACTAGAACCTGAAATGGTTGAAGAAATGACAGAGAAGGTGAAAACCATTTAGCAGCACATCAAGGCAGCCCAAATTCGATAGAAGAGTTATGAAGACAATCTTTGATGGGACCTCAAGTTAAAAGTTGGAGGCATGGTATTCCTCCACATATCTCTATGGAAGAAGGTCATGAGGTTTGGGAAGAAAGGAAAGCTAAGTCCCAGGTACATCAGCCCCTTCAGGATTCTTGATCATGTCAGGGCTGTGGTTTATTGACTATCACTTCCATCTACCATGTCTAAATTACATGATGTCTTCCATGTATCCCTCTTAAGGAAGTACATACTAGATCTTTTACATATATTATCTTTAGAGGTGGTATAGTTGGAAAATGAAATTTCTTACAAGGATAAACTGGTGAAGATCTTGGATTGTAGAGATAAAGTTTTATGTAATAAGAATAATCACCTGGTCAAAGTACTATGTTGGAACCATAAGTACGAAGAGGAAACATGAGAACTAGAGGAAGTGAGAATGAAAAGTACCCACACCTGTTTTCATCTTAGAATGTAAAACGAAATTTCGAGGGTGAATTTTCATAAGGGGGGAAGAATGTAAAGACCCAATGTTTTATCAATGAAATTCACTTATTATAATTATTTCTTATACTAAAATCATATAAGATTACATATAGAACACAATAAAAACCTTTCAAATGAATAATGAGTAAAATAAAAGGTATCTCTATAAGTTAAAGAACGTATACTGATGAAATAATAACTTGACCTTTGGAATAGTAATGTGACCCTTATAAATAGTAAATTGAACAATTGAATAGTAAGATCACTAATGAAAGTATAAATAAAATTTATCCATATTATAAGTGACAATATGATATAAATATATCATAGTATAAGTCAACAAATATTTTAAAAATTATTAATTAAGGGTTGGTTTTTTTGTAAGCCATGTATATTTAATTACAATTTTATGATTAATTTAATAATTTAAAGAAAATTTATTTTCATAAAATTTATTCATAAATAATTATTTTGATGACTTATGATTATAATATAATTTTAGGAGACCTTAATTAATTTTTCAAAGTGTTAGAAAAACAGTTTTAATTTTAAAATTTATATTTTTCAAGTAAATTATAATTATAATAAAAAATTAAATTTCATATATTTAGAAAATTATTTTCATAAAATAGAGTTAATTTTTTAATTCTACACATCAAAAAATGGTTGGGGTAAATTTTTGGGAATTTTCTAAAATACTTGAATTTTTAGTGAATAGTAAAATATGATAATTTACGATAAATGCTAAATAAATGAATTTTTGCATCATGATTGAGTCATGGATGATATAAATGGAAATTATTTTGAACTCACATGCTCTATTTACTATTTTTGGTAATAATAATTAAGACTATTCATAGTCTTGAGCAAAAATATTAAACTAATGATTAAAATAATGGGAGACCCCTCCTCTCCTCCACTATAAATACCACCCCTCTTTACCTCTTATCTTAAATCCTATCAAGCCTTGTTACTAGTTAAAATTCTTCTAAAAATTATCCCTAATACCCTATCCCATGTTCATAAACCCTTTTTATCTTCAAAATACCAAATCCTCTCCCCTAAATAGGTTCTGAAGGAAGATATATTCAAGAGGTAAAATCCTCTTTTCATTTCTTTTATTTTCTTTCAAGTTCATTTCTTTCTTTTTATTTCCTCACATACTTTAATAAAAATGTTATGATAACTCCAGTACCTTATATTTTATATAAAATTATTATAATAATTTAATAATTCATCATCATCTCTCATTTATCCTCCTTTTATACTATAAATGAAAACACCATCCAAGATGTGTTAATTCATCACATTCAAGGATGATGAGTTTTCAATTTCTTTTACCACATTAAATTATGGTCATGAAACCATTTTTGTGGTTTAACCAGACTATAATATATTTATTATGTCTTATTTAAGATTCTATAATCTTTTGTACTCATGATATTAATTTATAAAGCAAAATCTGTTCGATGTGATCAAAAAATCGCCAATTAACCAAAACAGTTATCATTAAAGTTTTATATAATGATTCATCTTCACTCAAAATAACCAAATGAATTTTATAACCATGTAATCTTATGGATAATCACTAATAATATATAACTTAAATTTTATACAACCATTCTCATCTTACATGTTTATCCTTACATGTATATAAGTAAACCATTCATGAAAACCAAGGAAATAAACGCTCCCAAACAATGAAATTGAACCTCTTAACCCATCAAAGAGGTCATGAATGAAATTAATAAGATTATAATAAATAAATTAAATGAATAATAGGTTCTGGAAATATTAATTAATTAATTTAATTTGGTTATCAAGGGCATTAAGATCAAGTGAAGGACACCATCAGACTTAAGGTAAGGGATTCTACCCAAACCTCCATTATTCCTTCGGGTTGTTCTATCTTTATTTTTACCCAAATGAAGTTATCTTTTATTTTTATGTAAATATTATAAATTATATTTATATTATCCAAAATAATGTATCAAGATCCATTCATAAATCTCTTTTGGGGATATATATATATATATATTTTTAAGTAGTTACCTTCTCAATTCTTCCCGATAAGCAAACCCGATTTAAGGGAACTTCCCGAATTCTTACCGAATTTCAAGTGCAATCTATCATCTATTTTAATAAACCATTGTTTTTATAAAATCATTATTTTTATTATGAAAACCTTCTTGGTTCACTTATGGTTTTATATAAATAATTATTCCTTTTTCTATTTTAAATGCTCTTTAGTATTTTCCTTAAAATCGCACTAAAATGTTTTAATGATAAAATTTATTAAATACACTTCTTAAATGTTTTCACTTATATTTAACATAAATTAACATGATATATAACTATTTTACCTTATGAATGTCCATATATGTTTTAATCCCTTTCTTTCATGGACACTTATATGATACACCCATTTATTATGATTTATGACAAGATTATGATACCCATTTCTTTCCATGGGTACCCTTATGTTTATGTATGATTGATTATATATAATTCATTATTTGGAAAACATATTAATGAACACGTTAATGTGGGTTCTACTAGATATCACTCCAATTCATTGATACAAGTTGAGTCTCATGAGGCGTTATGTGGAACGGTCTTGGCAATTAGCCTTGACTCGTGCTACCACATGCAACGGTCTTGGTGGTTAACCTTGATTTATGATCCTCTATGTGAAAAAATCCTTGAAACATGATAAAGTAATTTTTTATGTTGCTTCCACATTACTATTAATTCATGTTTATATGATTCCATGTTTATATATTATTATTCCATATGTTCCATGCCTTTTTATATCATTATGTCATGTCTTCTAACCCATGTACTAAAGCTTTATTCTTATGTTTATTCCCTTATTGGGAGTTTTAGCTCATTACTTCATTCATATTATCCCCAAGTTATCCTAGAAGATTTAGGATCACAATAAAAGTTAGTATCTCTTTATGAAAATTAAATAATGAAATGTTTTATGTAGTCCCATGTTTTCAGTTTTATGTACCTAGTATTACAAGACAGTATACTTTACGATCCTTGGATTGTAATATGATGCTTTATTATGATTAAAATCATGTAAGGATATGTGTAAAAGTCTAGGGTCACTATAGACATGATATTTGTGCTAACACATCGGATAACCCCATGGGGATATGAGAGCTGCAGTGTGGTTGGAAAGTCTACAGAGGTAGGGCTTTGTAAAACTCAGTACATTTTCCTGGGCATCCCCAATATTTTTTGTGAAAAAGGTAGATGTAAGATTACAACTTTTCATGGATTACCATCATCTGAACTAGGACATGATATAAAAAAGTACCCCTTTACTAGGATTGATGACACATTTGACCAGTTGTGGGGAATGAGATAGTTCTCAAAGATCGATCTCCGGTCCAGGTACCACCAGTCGAGGGTTCGTGAGGATGATATTCCAAAGCTAGAATTATGATGTTTCTATGGACACTATGATTTTCTAGTGATTCTATTTAGCGTGATTAATACCTCTATTGTGTTTATGGCTTTGATGAACCATGGTTTCCAACCATACTTGGACCATTTTGTGATCGTTTTCATTGACGACATACTCATCTACTATGTGTTAGAGGAGCAGCATGAAAAGCACTTAAGAATGGTTCTAGATTTAATTTGAGAGCACTTGATTTATGGGAATCTCTAAAAGTGATAGTTCTGGATTCATTGCGTTCACTTTCTAGGGCATGTCATCTCTAAGCATGGTTTATCCATGGACCCAATAGATATCGATGAAGTGATTGTTTGGGATACACCCAAAAGTGTGTTAGAGGTGTGAAGATTTCTTGGATTGGAAGGGTACTACATGAGGTCTATGGAAGAATTCTCCAAAATTTCATCCCCTTATGACCACACTGATGTGGAAAGTGTAGTCGTTTACCTAGACTGAATAGTTCCATAGGTCCTTTGAGGAGTTTAGCCTGAGGATAATGAGTTATTGTGTGTTGAGATTACCATAGGAAGGCATAAAGTTCATAGTATATTGCGATACCTTAGAAGCTAGGATCAATTTCATGTTGATGCATCGATAGGTAGTTGTTACATACAGGTCAAGGCAGTTGGGACCCCATGAGTAGAACTATGCGACTCACAACCTAGAGCTGGAAGAAGAAGTCTTCTCTTTGAGGATGTAGAGACATTACCTTCCAGGGGAGCACTTCGTGGGTTCCTAAAACCATTAGAGTCTCAAGTACATCTTCATGAAGAGAGACTTAAACCTGAGACAATAGAATTGGTTGGAGGTCCTGCAGTACTATGACTTTGAGATAGTATATACTATAGGGAATGGAAACGTAGTAGGAAATGCCCTTAGTATGAAGTCCCAACCTTGATTGGTGTAGGAGGCTTCAAAGAAGTTGTATTCTTTACAATTGACCCTAGTGGAGAAGGAGGGTACAAAATTTCTGCAATCAATGGTGTTGAATCCTCTATATATCAAGTGTGTGAGAGAGTCTCTGTTAAGAGACATCAACTGCGAGGTCTTGAGTGACTTGATACCCATATATGATTAACCATATATATGTTATAAATGAGGGAATCACATTAGATTTTTCTAGGGACAGATGGTGGTTCTAGTCATGATGAAGGGGGAGGTAATTTGGGAATTCCACACTTCTCCTATAGCATCCTGCCTTTTATTTACATAATTTTCATTACATTGTGCAAATAAAGGATCTTTTAAAGTTTAGTTTCTTGTAAAAAAGGTACATAATACATGAAAACTTAAAAATTATTCTAATACACTTTAAAGGATTCATCATAGGTTCATCTTAAGTACATTTACTGCATCTCATAACCTAGAGATATACATCAAAGTAAATGGTGAGCCTAATGCCTAGTAAGGTAAAGCAAGGGAAACAATTTACAAGTGATCATGAGAATTATCAATAAGAACTTGAATAATATCATAAAGTCATGAGAAAAGGAAAAAGATACATATCATAGTAAAAATAACATGAATCGTAACATGTAAATGTGGATAAAACATTTAATTGATTCATTCATAAGTATATCACCAAGGTTTATCACTGAGGTGTCATAAAAATTACCAAGGTTACTCACCAAGGTATCATAAAACATGTCATCTCTAGTGATTAAATTATTTACCCAATGAAATAGAGTGATATAAAGATGAATAATTAATATGTATTAATTAATGTGAGCCACATATATCATAATAAAACATTTCATAAATAACCCATGGAGAATAAAATAAATGGGGTTCATATCAAAATCATGGCATTTAAAAAAAATCTTAAAGAAAATATCTTTATGTCATTATTAACACAAGAAAAATGAAAGTGAGTTTTATGTCTATTAATCCTTGAATAAAATATATAATTTTTAAATCTAGTTGAATACCCCAGGAAAAGAAAGATTTTTTTGGTATTCAAAAAATAAAATAAGATAATTTCTTGAGAAAAATAGAGAAAATTTGAGAAGAAAATTCGACAGCATAATGGGTATGAAACATGGTTTTAGAAAATAGTAAAAAGAGAGGGGTAAAGGGTATCCAATTCATAAAATAATATTAATACATTAAAGTTATATAATAAAATGTACACAATAACATATTTTTGAAATTTAAAAGACACACCACATAAAAAAGGGAACTTGAAAGAAAAAGAGAAGTTGAGATTTCCCTTACCTTGAAGAGTAACTCCTAAAACTAAAATATTGAGACCTTGGGGGATTGAGGAAACCTTGGGAGGATTCCTTGAGAAGTAAATATATTATATATTCATGGAGGATGAATTTTAAGTGAAATTATATTAAGAAATGGGTGGGTATTTATAGCAAAAGAGGAGTATTTTTTTATCAATTTTCTTGGAAACCTAAGTAGTGGTAAATGGAAAACCATGGGCTTTCCCATGGTATTTTACTATGGTATTGGACACTTGGGACACCTATTATGATATTTTAATACATTAGAGTCTACCATAATCTTATATTACTTATTTTGGTAAATAAAATTAAGGTTTTCACAAAATAACATTTTTAAAGTTAAAGTTTCCATTTTAAAATTTGGAAAGTAAATTATATATCTGGAAATTTATTAAAATCTATTAAAATACTTTATATTAATAAAATAACATATATTAATTATTTTATTGTGGTTAATTAGTTATTACATCATTATGACATAATTATGATGTCATTAAACATACCAAAAAACTCAAACTATATTTTAACTATTAACGAAAAAATAAAGTATTTTAGAAAATCCTCATAAATACACCATAACCTAATCTCGACATGATAATTTCAAAAATGATATTTATTTTATCATAATAATTACCTAAATATGATAATTTTAACTTTTAAATATAAAAATCCTTAATAATAGCAGATAGAAAATGAATAGAGAAATTACATAGTGAAATTCCTAACAATTGAAAAAATATAATTATTTTATCATTTCTATTTAAATATGCGTATTTTAACCATAATATTTCATTAAAATAAGTATTATTTAAAATATCTTAGTTTATTATAATATTTATATCTTTTTTGAAAATTATAATTTATGTCTGAAAAATTAATTTATCAAATTTTAACTCAATTTTATTAAGAAAAACTATTCTTAAAATGGAATTGATGGAACAAAAATTTTACTAATACAATGTCATTAAACTTTAGATAACTAGGGACTTGAAACTTAACCCCTTATAACACCCGTATAAGACCTAAGGTTAAGGTGTGCGATGATGATAAATTCTCGGGGTGGATCAGATAACATCATCTGTGTAGTAATTTCCACTAACTTAAACTTCTACCATAGGCAATTTAGTTCAAGATTATCATGTTGAAGCTCAGCTTGGTCTTGGTCAAAAGAAAAGCCCAGTGACACTACCTAATTCCCAAGATCTGACAGATAGGCTTCATGTGACACAACTCTACTGGTTGAGGCTATCGTTTCTCCTTTCCACATTAATTAAACATTAACATTTTTATTTGTAACACTAATTATAATGTTAAAATTATTATTAAGAGTATTATTTCCAAAAGTTATATAAAACAACGATCATATAATGGTAGAAACCCAATAGTCATATTTAAATTTATAATCACATAATTATTAAAGTGATATGGTTTTATTTAGTATAATATAACACACATTTTCAGGAAATAATTATCATTCAAAAAGTTTGAGTCGTTACATTCTTCACCCCTTAAGAAATTTCATCTTTGAAATTTCATCTCATTCCCTTAGTTGATAAAAGGTTTGGGTAATTTTTCCTCATTGTTTCCTATGGTTACCACATGGTTTATTCATATTTATGGTTCCTCCACAACACTTTAATGAGGTGGGTAGTCTTGTTGTGAATAACCTTGTCTCTACGGTCCAAGATCTCCACCAGTTTCTCCTCACAAGATAGGTCATGTTCCAGTTGTACCACCTCCATATTTAGTACATGTGAAGGGTCAGTTATGTACTTACTCAAGGTAAATATGTGGAAAACATCATGAACTTGGGCTAGGTTTGGTGGAATTGCAAGCTAATAGGCCACTGCTCTTATGCGATCAAAATTTTCATAGGGGCCAATGTACCTAAGGTTGAGCTTCCCTTTCTCCACAAACCACATGAACTTCTTACAAGGTGAAATTTTAAGGAAGACTTTGTCACCAACATCAAAATCCAAGTCCCTTCAATGGATTTCATTATAGATCTTCTTCCAACTTTGAGAAGCCTTTATGTGTTTTTGGATGACATAAACCTTTTCTGTCATCTCATGCACAAGATCTGGTCCAAGAATCTTTCTCTCACCAGCTTTATCTTAATAAGTATGAGTTCTACAACACTTCCCATATAGAGCTTAATAGGGTTTCATTTGAACACTTGAATGAAATTTTTTGTTTTATGAGAACTAAACTAATGAGATATGTTGATCCCATCCACCTTTAAATTCCATTGATCATGTTCTCAGCATGTCCTCAAGTGTTTGAATATCCCTTTCAGATTTTCCATTATTTTGGGGGTGATAGGCTGTACTAAAATTCAATTAAGTAATCATATAATGTTTAATACTTCTCTAAAAATTTAATTCAAACCTTATACCATGATCAGAAATGATAGAAAGTGTAACTCCATGCAAACTCACCACTTACTTTACGTAATTATTGGAAAGTTGGTCAAGATAAAAATCTTCCCAAATAGAGATAAAATGGGTAGTCTTAGTGAGACAATCCACTATAACCCATATCACATTATTTCCTTTGGATGTTTTTGGGATACTAGTGACAAAGTCCATAGTGATATTGTCCCACTTTCATGATAGTATGGGTAGTGGTTGTAATACCCCTTTAGGAAGTTGTTGCCCTGCCTTCACTTTTTGACACACCAGGTACCTTGTAGTGTAGTCTAAAATCTCCCTTTTCATGTTATCCCACAAATAATGATCATGAAGGTCCCTATACATTTTTTACTTCTATGATATATAGAGTAAGTAGAGATATGAGATTCATCCATGAGATCCTTCTTTATTTCTAGAAAATATTGAACACATAGCCTTGTATAAAATTTCAGTACACCTTCTTGATCAATATTGAACTCGGGAAACTTCTCATTCTTCACAACCTCTAACTTCTTATATAAAAAAGGATATTCTATTTGATATTTCTTGATCTTCTCTAGTAATAATGGTTGAGAAATAATTTGGGATAGGGTCAATGATGTCCCTTCCCTTAAGATTCCCATTTCTAGTTTTAATAGGTCTTTGATCAAAGGATCTCATTGAATCCTCATCATTACCAGAACAACAGGGTATTTTCTACTTAATGCATCAACAACTTTGTTTTCTCTTCTGGGGTGATAATTAATTGAATAATCATAGTATTTAAGAATTTCTAACCATCTCATTTATCTCATGTTCAATTCCATTTGCATGAAATTATACTTCAAACTTTGATGGTTTGTGTATATATCACATTTATCCCCATAAAGATAGTGCCTCTATATCTTCAAAGAAAAAACAATTGCAACTAGCTCCAGGTCATGCATAGGATAGTTCTGCTCACAAGGATTCAACTGTTGAGATGCATAAGAAATCACCTTTTCATTTTGAATGAGGATGAACCCAATCCATTTCAGATATTCATCGCAAAAAATAATGAATCTATCTCTGATAGAGGGTAGACTTAACATGAGTGTAGTAACCAATATCTTATTCAGCTCTTAGAAATTTTCTTCACACTCCTTTTTCCAATTAAACTTGACCCCTTTTCGAGTTAACTTGGTTAGGGGATTATAAAGTTATGATTTTTTTCACAAACCTCCTATAATATCCTGCTAATCCAAGGAAGCTATGAATCTCAATTACTTTTGTAGAATGAGGTCACTCCTACACAACCTTTGTCTTGGTAGGATCAACTGAGATTCCTTCATTGGTTACAATGTTCCCCAAGAAAGAAACTTTTTGTAACCAAAATTCACATTTTATGAACTTTAAAAACAACCTTTCCTTCCTCAAAGTTTGAAATATAACCCTTAGATGATCCTCATGCTCCTCAGGACTTTTGAAATATATCAGAATATCATCAATAAAAACTACCACAAAGTTATCAAGGTATTCCTTATAGACTATATTAATCAAATCCATAAAAACAGTAGAAGAATTATTCAAGCTGAAGGGCATAACGACAAACTCATAATACAAATATCTTAATTGGAAGGAAGCCTTTGTAATATCTTCGTCCTTCTCCCTCATGATAACTAGATCGAAGATCAATCTTAGAGAAAAATTGATCACCACAAAGCTGGTCAAATAAACCATCAATTCTTAGAATATGGTACTTTTTCTTCACTGTGATCACATTAATGCATAACCACATTGATCTATACTTCTTCTTAACAATGAGAATATGTGCTTCCTAAGGAGACACACTTGGTCAAATAAACCCCTTTTCCAAAATATCTTAGAGTTTCTTATTTAATTATTCCAGCTCCACATTTTCCATTATATATGGGGTCTTTGAAATCAGTATGGAACTAGGAATGAGCTCAATAGAGAACTCTACCTATTTCTATGGGAGGTCCAGATAACTCCTTAAGAATTATATCAATTTATTATTGAACAATGGGAACATTTTTTATTCGTATACTTTCATTTCCTTATTAATCTCTACTAATTATTTCCATAAAGAAGGCTATGAGATGTGGTTTTAGACAAATCTCAGGTCGAGATATCTCTCCTTTAAAAACAATTATATGTTTTTTATTCATGAATATTGATATTTCTTTGCTTTTTCAGTTAATATTATCATTATACTTTTAGATCCAGTCCATCCCTAGTATAATGTCGAATTCCAGCATGGGAATGACTACTAAATTTGTGATGAGATTAGGCTCACCAAAGTAAATACTAGCATTTCTAAAGACTGTTGATTCTTGGATAATATCTCAAGGAGTCTTGATTGATAGTTCTATTTCTATCAGTTCAGGGATTGATTCTATATTCTTTGCAAACTTGGAGGAAATAAAGGAATGTGTAGAACTAGAATCAAACAAAGTACTTTCTATCTTTGAGAGAACAAGGAGAGTACCTACCACCACATCATTTTAAGTTTCAACTTCAGCTTCCATGATATAAAAAGAATGAACTTTCTCCCTTAGCCTATACTGAGGTTGATGGTTATTCCACTCCACTATCTTCAGATTTGGATAGTGATTGGAAAAGTTCCTAAGTTTTCCACACTTAAAGCATTGAACTTCAGGCTGGGTCTATATCATCTTCCCTTTATCGTTAGTTTTAAGAAGTTGAGGCTTTACCTCACTATGATAATTCCAAGAAATATGGACATCTCTTCCACACTTGTAACATTTCCCACTCCTGAGCAAGAAGTTCCCAAATGCTTCTTCCCACATTTGTTGCACATGGGAAGTTTCACTTGCTTTATTCATCTTACTTGATCAAAGATCCTCCCCAAGTTTGGCTCCAAAGATCTCTTATTTTCATTTGATCTATGAGACCACTGCATATCTCCAAAATCTAGTTCAACTTTCATAGCACTACTCATGATCTCTTAATAGATTTCATAGTCTTGGTTGGATAGATTCTTCTGTAGATGGGTTTTATTCCACCAAAGAATCTATCAACCTTCCCATTAGGATCCATGAAAAAGTTAGAGGTGTAATGAGAAAGTCTTGTGAAGTTTATCTCATAGCTTCCTATAGATTAATTTTACTTCTACTTCAGATTTTCTAATTTTTTCTCCATTTTTGTTCACATCAAACGAGGTAAATACTTTTTGAAAAAGGTTCCCCTAAACTCTTTCCACTACATTACATCAATATCTCCTCTTGGATTCATGTTTTTAACTAGTTTCCACCACTGATCAGCTTCTCCCTCTAAGAATTACATAGCAAGGGTGACTTTCTCTTATTCTAAACAATGGAGTACAAAAAATATATTTTCTACAGATCTTATCCACTGTTAATTAATCAATGGATAAGTAGATCCACTAAAATAAGGTGGTTGTTGATGCATAGAGTACTCAATGGGAAGTTGTTCCCTTCGATGTGGATCCATCATCTTGGCTTGATTCAAGTAATTTCTCATAACTTGATTCAGTTTATTTATCATTCTCATGATGTTTTCCATTCTGTATTCCATCAGAAGGCCGTCAGCGCTTGGAACATTTCTCTCACCATTTACGCAGTTTCTCCTATTTCCCGACATTTTCTAAAAGAATAAAACCTTACTGAGAAACATGTTTCATTTAATAATATTATAATTCTAAAGGAATTTCATGTCTTAAAACATCATGCTTAAATATGTTATTATTTAGTAATAATTACATTTTCTATAAATCCTTCATAATGGTTCATAAAAATCTTGTGATTAACCAAACATATCCTCTAGGAGTGTCAAACCATGTGTGTAGTAAGTCCCATTATCATGTACCAGGTTACATTGAGTTAAGCCTGAAAAACCTTGTCAAATTTGTTACCCCTAGGTACATCTATACCATAACCACGTCCACTTGTTCGTATCTAGACAAGGATTTCTTTTCTTGGAAACCACTTACTTAATACTTTACAAAAATACCTAGATGTTTTACTATATTTAAAATTTTCTTTAAGGTTATTCCTAAAGTTTTCAAATCCTAATTTCCACAAATAACTAAACCATCCTTTGATACCAATTATAGCATCCCACCTTTTATTTACATAACTTTTCATTACATTGTGCAAAACATATGCCCTTTTAAAGTTTATTTTCTTGGAAAAAGGTACATCATACATGAAAACATAAAAAATATTCTAATAAACTTAAAACCTTCATAATAGGTTAATTCTAAGTAAATTTATTGAATCTTATAATTTGGGAACATACATCAAAGGAAAGGGTGAGCATATGTCCCAGTAAGGGAAAGTAAGGGAAACAATTAACAAGTGATCATAAGAATTATCAATAAGAACTTTAAGAATATCATAAAGGCATGAGAAAAATAAAAATAGATATATAATAGTAAAAATATCATGAATAATAACATGGAAATGTGTCTACAACACTTAATTTAATCATTCATAAGCATATCACCAAGGTTTATCACTGAGGCGCCATAAAAATTACCAAGGTTATTCCCCAAGGTATCATAAAACATGTCATCTCTAGAGATTAAATTATTTAACAAATGAATTGGAGTTATATTAGGGAAAAAAATTAATATGTATTAATTAATGTGATCCAAATATATCATAATAAAACATTTCATAAATAACTTATGGATAATAAAAGAAATGAGTTTCATATCAAAATCACGATGTTTTTAAAAAAAGATTAAAGATAAGATCCTTATGTCATTATTAACCCAAAAAAAGGAAATAGAGTTTAA
This sequence comes from Viscum album, assembly GCA_963277665.1. Taxonomy (NCBI): domain Eukaryota; kingdom Viridiplantae; phylum Streptophyta; class Magnoliopsida; order Santalales; family Viscaceae; genus Viscum; species Viscum album. The sequence continues at coordinate 1,981,774,357 of OY728136.1, forward strand.
TATATGTTAATAACAGAATAAAATATATCATTTTTACATATAGGTGAATACCACTATAAAAGAAAGAGTTTTGGGTATTCACAAAATAAAATAAGATAATTTCTTGAGAAAAAGTGAGAAATTTTGAGAAGAAAATTCGGCAGCATAACAGGTATAAAACATGGTTATAGAAAATGGTAAAAAGAGAGGGGATAAGGGTCAACCATTACTAAAATAATCTTAATATAGTAAAGGTATATAATAAAATTGACATAATAACATATTTTTTAAATTTAAAAGACATACCACATAAAAAGGGAACTTGAAAGGAAAAAAGAAGTTGAGATTTCCCTTACCTTGAAGAGTAACTCATAAAACTCAAAGATTGGGAACTTGGGGTATTGAGGAAACCTTGTGAGGAATCCTTGGTTGTTAATACTATCATATATTTATGTATTATGAATTTTAAGTGAAAGTAAATGAAGAAATGGGTGGGTATTTATAGCAAATGAGGAGGATTTGTTTATTAATTCCCTTGGTTACCTAGGTAAATGAAAAACATGGTATTTAACATGGTATTTTCCCATGGTATTTGAAATTTTAATTAGATATTATGATATTATAATAAAAAATATTAGACCATAATTTTATATTACTTATTTTGGCAAAGAAAATTAAAGTTTTTACAAAATAACATTTTTAAAGTTAAAGTTTCCATTTTAAAATTTAGAAAGTAAATTATATATTTGGAAATTGATTAAAATCTATGAAAATACTTGATACTAATAAAATAAAATATATTAACTCATGTATTGTGGTTAATGATTTATTACATCATCATGACATAATTATAATGTCATTAAACATACCAAAAAACTCAAATTGTATTTTCACTATTCACAAAAAAATAAAATATTTTAGAAAATTATCATAAATTCACACTAACCTAATTTCGATGTGATAATTTAAAAAAATGATATTTAATTTATCATAATAATTATCAAAATATGAGAATTTTAACTTTTAAATATAAAAATCCTTATTTATTAAAAATAACAGCGAATAGAAAATGCATAGTGAAATTGCATAGTGAAATTTATGACACTTGAAAAAATAAAATTATTTTATAATTTATATTTAAATAGGAGTGTTTTAAACATATAATTTCATTAAAATAATTATTATCCATAATATAATAGTTTATTATAATATTTATATATTTTCTAAAAAGTACAATTTCTGTCCGAAAAATCAATTTATCAAATTCAACCTCAATTTTATTAAGAAAATCTATTCTTAAAATACAATTTATGGAAAAATAATTTTATTTATACAATGTAATTAAACTTTAAGTAATATAACCCCTTATAACACTCACATACGACCTAAGGGTAAGGTGTGCGATGTTGATAGATTTTTGGGGCGACTCAGATAACATCGTCTGAGTGGTAATTTCCACTAACTTGAACTTCTCTCATATGTGATTTCATTCAATATTAACACATTGAAGCTTGGCTTGGTCTTGGTCAAGATAAAAGCCTAGTGATGCTACCTCATTCTCAAGATCTAAAAAATGGGCTTCGTATGACATGACTCTACTAGTAGAGTCCATTGTTTCTCCTTTTTGAATTAATTAACCATTATCATTTATATTTTTAACACTAATTATAACATTAAAATTATTATTAAGAGTATTGTTTCCAATGGTTATATTGACCAATGTTCATATAACAGTAGAAACCCAATGGTAACATTTTTCAATTTATAGTCACATCATTATTAAAGAGATATAGTTTTATTGAGTATAATATAACATAGATTTTCAGGAAAAAAATATCATTCAAAAAGTTTTGGTCATTACATCTCCCATAGCTGTACATCCCACTGTGGGGAATATGTACAAAGATCATCAGTGGTAGTTTTAGTGGTTCGACATGAGATGAATTGTAGCTGATTTTGTCTCTCAGTGCCTCACCTGTCAACAAGTGAAGTCTATGCATCAAGTTTTGGTAAGTTTGTTACAACCCCTTGAGATCATGGAGTGGAAGTTAGATGACATATACATGGACTTTGTGACAGATCTTCTACGCACAATGAAAGACCATCACTACATCTAGGTGATTGACCTGTTTACAAATTCGATAGACTTCCTTGCTATTAGGGTGTAGAGTTTAGTGGATAGTTTGGGGCAGTTGTACATATGAGATATCATTTTCCTTTATGGGGTTCTTTCGACGATTGTCTCCAATCATGATGCATGGTTTACATCTCGATTGTGGAGAGGCCTGCAGGAGGAATTTGAGATCCAAATGATTATGAGTACAACCTTTCACCCCTAGTCTAATGGGAAAACTGAGCACACTATCCAGGTGTTGGAGGATATGCCAAGGGATTGCGTGCTATATTTAGGTTAGAGTTGGGAGGATCACTTTCCCTTGGTAGAGTTTTCATACAACAACAACTACCACTCTACTATCAGCATGACACCTTTTGAGGCCCTTTACAGGAGACCCTGTAGGTCACCCTTGTGTTGGAAAAAGATCTAAGAGACATCTGTTATAGGCCCAGAGATGGTACATGTGACAACAAAGAAGGTACAGGTCACCCATGAATAGATAAGGATGAATTAGAGCAGAAAAAATCGTACATAGATCACCATCGTAGGCCCTTGGAGTTTGATCAGGGAGACCACATTTTCTTGTGAGAGTCCCCATGATGAGGATTTTAGAGATTCGACTAGGGAGATAAGCTATCCCCAAGGTTCATAGGTCCATTAGAGATCACGTAGAGGGTTGGTGAGGTTACTTACCACCTTTCTCTACCCCCATAGCTAGATTGGGTACATGACATATTCAATGTGTCACAGCTGAGGAGATATGTGCATGACCCTATGTACATCATCAAACAAGGAGATATGGACATCAAGGATGGATCCACCTTTGTGGAGCACCTAGTGGTGATCGAGGATTGATAGAAGATAACCCGATATAGATGGACCATCCCCTTGGTTTATATGTTGTGGTGATCCAGGAATGTTTAGAAGAGATCTTGGGAGTAGGAGAGTCAAGTGCGAGCTCAGTATCCCGAGTTTTTTATTTAGATTTGCTTTTGGGGATAAAATATTGAAGTATGGAATTATGTTGAGAGTAATTTTTTTTAAGACTTTGAAATATTTCTGTATATATTTCTAGATCTAAGTGCTAAGACGAAATGTGATTTTGAGGCCCGGTGTGACTAGAATTAATTTTATAAAAATATTACATATATTTTATATTGTGCACACATGGTTTCTTAAATAAAATGTGATAACTCTATTGAATCATAAATCTTACACTACGACTGAGTCTCGAACACAGTGTTTACCCTAAACAAGACCTAAAATAGGTCGGTGTGGGGTGTTCAAATATCTCACCCATTGGCGGTACATTTAGTGGATAAATTAATTAATTAAATTATTTAATTAATTAATTTTAAACTAACTGAATGTCTATAAGATTATCTCTATATAGAATCCTCCAGGGTTAGCTGCATAAACCCTAGTAGGATTCTAGAGCTTCTTTCTCTCCTTTCGTTGGTGAATCGCATCAGATGATGAAAAAACTACAGATCAGATCAGATCAGGATAAAGTGAATATAATGACTTCCTTTGATCATTTAAAATAACATTATTCGATGAATAATGATCCAATATACAGGTAGGACTCATCAATTAGTTGTTTATGCCCTTTTGATTACATTTATTGGGCATATCAAATCCTATCTTGGATCTGCGTCAATTAATGGACCATTGCATGTGCCCATGTAATAATTAAATTGATTAATCTTTTTTTTATAACCATGGATATCCCCATTCTTGATAATTTTCTAAGAATTATTGAAAATGATCATTTAAACATTTTTTGTGGTGCCTTTCTCCCTAATTACTTCGCGTTCATCATTGGTAAGACCCCGCGGTTCTGGTTCGACATTGCCGAGCGGTACCAAGCCTGATCGGACCCCCAGAATCACAATGGTTTCACAAACAAGGAACAGATCGATGGAACAAGGTCGGGTCTAGGATGTTTGTGGTATGTGGATGTTTGTTTCAATGGTTAGAGATTGAATCCATGGTGATGGGAGGAACCGAGGCATGCAACGTGTATGACAAACCCCACGGGTCAATGAAATCAGATCTTTGGACACTAGATAGTTGGAAATGACAAATGATGCATAGATTCACTAATCTTTTGAAAAAATGAGGTGATTTATGTGGAAGAATGACCAGAATTGAGGTACAGAAAGAGGATATAAGAATCTATGAAAATCCTGACTACACACTGTGTATCACAATAAACACATTCCATGTATCCCCTTGGATACATCGGATAGGGTTTTGGTAATTTATAAGGATGGTATGGTGTGTATTCCTCCTACATGTCATGTACCACCTTCCCAATGTGGCTGAACTATGTAATAGAGCACACGGTCAGGCACATGCCATGTTCCAAGTACACAGACATATCCATAACACATGGGCGACACATCACGTGGAGAGGCACAATGTGTACTAAAGTACACAGACACATGGTAAAGTACACAGACACATGGTGGTTACATGAACACAACCAAGAACACGGGAGGAACCCTAAGTGGTAAGGTAACACCATGTATATCTCCCATATTTCATGTACTACTACACGATTGGCAAGGTGTGTATAAAAACTGACACGAATAGGTGAAAGAGTGGGACCACATGCCCTGTGGGTCTCCTCACATTCCATTTACCCCTTTTTTTATTTTGAAGAAACTTCAATATTTCGTATTTCCTTCATTTGAACTCATATTTTAGTCCATGAGTAGCCTATCCTAAGTGTTTTTCCACATAGAATGCGATGACACCATCCTTTGTGTATTTTGAGATATGAGGTGAAATGTTCTAGGTGTGGCACTTATTGAGGTGACACCTGAAAATGATAGTGATTGGGCGGGATCAATATAGGATTCGTATAGAGAGAAAACCCCCATAAGCTTGGGAATAGGTTATCTACCTTCCGATTGGAACCCCCCTATCGGATAGGGTGCGGGTCCTCGATAACCAGAGTGGAACCCCATATCACACCAGTTTGTAGGTCCTAGACTTATAGAGTGGAACCCCCACCAGCTTGGGTGCAGTTTCTCTACCTTATGAGTGAAACCCCCTATCAGATAGGGTGAGATTCCTTGATGACCAGAGTAGAATCCCTTATCACACCAGGGCACAGGTCCTCAACCTATAGAGTGAATCCTCCCATTAGCTTCAGAGAGAATCCTCTACCTTCTAAGTGGAACCCCATATCAGATAGATCAAAAGTCCTCAATGATTAGAGTGAAACCCCCTATCACACTAGGGCATGAGTCCTTGACCTATAGAGTAGAACCCCCCATCATCTTGGGAACAGGTATTCTATCTTTCAAGTGAAACCCCCTATCGGATAGGGAACATGTCCTTGATGACCAGAGTGAAACCCCCTATCACACTAGGGTATGGGTCCTCAACCTATAGAGTGGAACCACCTATAAACTTGGGCATGGATCCTCTACCTATCAAGTAGAACCCCCTACTAGATAGGGTGTGGGTACTTATAACACTATAGTGGAACCCCAAATCATCTTAGGTGCAGGTCCTCTATGGATACTTACAGAGTGGAACCCCCTGACACACTTGGGCACGTGTCATATTATTGTATTTTTCACCCCCTCGACTATGAGACACAGTGACGAGACATGGTTTGACTTGGATGGTTAAATCTAGAAATACTTGTGAGATTCTGGGCATCATTGATGGAATTTTGGAATTGTTGACAACTATTCTTCTTGGGATGATCTATGATATGAAGACATCCTTACTCCCTTGTTTGGGATTTTTTTGACTGAGCACACACACACACATATATATACATATACATACTTCCGTATCCATACCTTTGTATTTGCTCACTCTCATTCAATGGGATGTGAAGATGCACAGGTTATTCCATGTGCCTTTTGTGTTTATCTTCTCATGTTTGTATGAGTATTATCTCCTTCTATACATGGAAAAGACTTGAGTTTTAGTTCATATACACACTGTGTTGAGCCCCTTGTGTTTGTATGAGGTTACTCTCTCTTGGTTTGGGTTGATATGTTCTCTTTAAGTTCTTTCTACATCATGTTTACTATATACAGTCTTTCCTTTTATATTGTACCTCTTACTATCCCCCTTAAGATTTTGGGTCATCCCAATGGGTATGTATATAATCACCCCTACATGGGATTTTCCTATACATGTCATGTCTTATGCAGATGGCGGATAGGTCGACAGTGACTTCATAGGAGCTTAGGGATACCTGGTACTTTGGACCGCATATGATGGTCACAACCTAGAGATCAAGAGATAGACTCTATTAGCATTTTAATTTATACTTTTTTAGGTTGGGACATATTTCTGATTGGGTATGTATTTTTCCCCTTTACTTTTTAGTTTACACTACCGTACTCTTGTATTGTATAAATGTTTTACATGCATGGTTATTTCTATAGTGTTTTGCATCTTTTTATATTATTCCTTTGCACTTATGCATTGAGATGGATATGTGTGTGTACAAATTCTTAGTAAAAGTCCATCCCATGTTAGTTATGACTTCATTTCTGGTCTCCAACCCCTATCCTATGGAGGCGAACTCGGGTTAGTTGCGGCTTGAGCCCTGGCTTGGGTCTGGTCGTGACAATTGTTGTATATAAACTAAAATTTAATAATAGTTTTTTGATGATTTTATTCACTAGATTATTGCTTCTCATGCAATTGATCAAGCCCAAGAATTTGATTTTCATATTTGAGAAACCTTCTGTGTTGATGCTTCTTGGTCTAAGTATGGTTTCATGATATGTGTAAAAAATATTAATTTTTTTAAAACACCTGTAATACATGTACATTGAAATTTCAAGTATATTGAACATTATCCTTAAGTATTTATTCTAATTATTTTTTATATATTTTTGATGTAGTTTCAAGTGATAAAATTTTGAATGAAACCCCTATGATATCATACCTTGAAGTGAATATGATTTTTAAAGATTCTATACATGTGTTCTTTGAGTAATATTCCATTATTTTTCTCTTTTTGTTCAACATATACATAATCATGGAATTTTTTTTCATTTTTTCATGTGTTGAGAATGTTCAGGCTAGAGGTACAATGACATCAGTGATAATAAAGGAAAAATCTTGGGATGTAGGAATGAGGCCAGGTGTAGATATTGGTGACAATGATGAGTTTTCTATGTTGATGCAACTAAGTAGATATTTTCAGTCCAATATATTTTCACCTAGCCTTAAATCAATAATGGTTGAAGCAAGGTTCCATTTAAGTCCTAAAGTAATATGCTCCATAGTTTCTTGGATTAACAATAAAATTTTACTTAAATTGTCTATTTTATTATATATTATGTTGTTTTAATTTATAATCCAAATATCTAAAAAAATTACAGTCATTACCTTGCACTGACATTATTTTTTTATCGCATAATATAAAAAATTTACTTCTTTCATTTTTCATAGGAAGGATTCAACTCCTATAAGTTTTTACATCATTGAAGTTTTTTATTTTAAAAAAATATATGACCCATTTTACATTTCTGTATCAACACTATATTTATTAATATTGATCACTTACATTATAAGTTTATGTGATATCTCAAGTTCTTTATCATCTCATACAAAACTATCAATAAATGATTTATATGTAATTTTATTATGTTTTTTCAATAATCAAGAAATACATAGAAGTTATTGTCATATATTATAAGTGATATAATCAATTTTAGTAATTTTTGTCAAAAATAGGCATACTAAATATGTATTTTGTGGTATCTATTCAAATTTTATCATCTATAATTCATGTTTAATATGTTTTCTATAAGAAATACAATTTCAAATATCTTATCATAGCAGGTAAGTATTGTAATCACTTTTTAGTAAGAAGTTTCAAATGAAACCTAGATACTATGATCAGTTTTCAATAAGTATTATCAAACAGACCCTTAGAACACACAACCTAAAAAACTATAGTTGATAATATGGATAATAATTCAATGCCTTCGACTTAGATTTTTTATAATTTATTGATGCAATTTCTTGAGTATCCCAATTCTCTAAATCTAATTACATGTATTTTCATGTTTTCTTAGTATAAAAGCGGCTAAGAAGTTATTTTAGAGAGCATAAATAAGAAAGTACTCTATTTATATTTCACACTCTATAAAGTTATTCCCGCATTCATTATTCTGGTGTAAAATGGGTGAGGCACATCTATATTGACTTGCAAGCAAGTATCTGCTTTGATGGTAGGAGTATTTCATCACCACATATGATTTTTAGACTAGAATTTTGTATTTTATAGGTATTTCTATGTGCAAAGGAGTGCAACAGTTTTATATTTATGGTCTCTAACTATTCCCTATTGCATGTTTTCTAGATTTTATAATTTTTATTCCCTTTCAAATTGTCATTATATGACTTCAATTTTAGTTTTTTATGTTTATAATTTTTAGTTTTTTTAAATGTTTAATTGTTTCCAATTCTTAGTAGTACATAATAGAGTTTCAAACACTTTTTTTCATTAAAATCATTTGATGTTAGTTACATTGAAAATTCTATTTTTTTAAATTTATATTTTTATTAATAACACATTTTTGTATCTTAATATTAATGTTTTATTTCATTCAGTTCATAATTTTCTTTTTATTAGAATTTTCCATACAAGTTTTATATTTTTAAAAGTTCAAGGGATGGATTGATTTTTTTCCATACAAATAAGTCAATTCCACAATTTTAAGTCCTTGAATTATATTTTATTTTATTCACATTGTTATTTTATTTTTTGAATATATTATTTTTTTCATACATTTCCTATTCTTAAAATTATACTCCTAAATCACAATTCGTAATTAATGACTTCCAATAATAAATTCCTCATTTTTTTTGCGTGTTATGAAAAATCTAATTTTTATTTGATGCTCAATTATCTATGTCTTATGTAAATAAATTTTATATACATATATAAATTTAACAAAAAACAATAATTCAAGTTTGGTCTTAACTCATTTATTTCATCATTATATTAATTAAGAGAGTCTACATTCAATAAAAATATTTTCAAATTTCTATATTTTATATGGAAATTTATCCTTTATTTCAAGCTCCAACATTACCTGCAGTCCACACTTAAACACTTTGACCAGGGTTTCCAATAACACGAAGACTGCATTTCACTATCCTCTATCATAAGTTACACTAAATGGTATGCTACCATTATCTTTTTAATTGTTTATTTTTCTTTCAAATTGTTTAGATAAATTCAGTTATACCATTAACGAATATTAGTAATAAAATTTTCTCCTTATGAAAGTTAACACTATAAATTCAAGATCATCTAGACTTATTAATCCTTCTCCTAATGAATATGTGAAACATTTTAAATTCATTTAAGAAAATATTACATCACTATATACTTTCAATACCAAAAAAACTGTATGTGTGAAGGAATCAAGGCTGCATTAGATGTTATATATGAATAAACAAAAAGAAATTATTCTAAGTATGTTCTTATTTAATTTCTCATGCCATAAAATATCCAATAATACTACATGATACTATATTATTTTGTTATAAATAGATATTGATGAATAATTACACCCATATTAGGTTTAATAAATATATATAGTTCATTACATTCTAATAACCACTTGATCAATGTTGAGGTCACAACTCATACGTCCTTCAATGGTAACATTGAATAAATTGAAATTCAACTCCCACCGAAAGAATTGATAGAAAATAATAAGATTGATGTTCTTATATATCTTTCTCTATAATTTAAATTTTATATATTTTCTTGGAACTATTGAAAAAAATTGATTCTAAATATTCAATTATAGGTGCATCACTGGATTATGATCAGCCTCAATCCAAGTTAACATTTCCTCAACACCCATTGGTTTCTTCTACATTAACATTTATTTCTAAAAAAAGAAGTTATTATTTCAAATTGATTTTCTATAGAGTCACGTGATATAGCGTATTTATAGGAACATTTTTCCAAGAAATCTATAAAATGAAATGAATAATTATGGAGAAGACGGTATGACCTTATTTAAAATTTATTTGTTCAATGTACATAGTTGTTTAGAGAAGATACCAATAATCTTTAGGAATTTCATTATCTTGTATTATATATATTCAATCTATATTACTCATGGTAAAATACATTCTTCACCCCAACCTCCCAAATTAGTAATTCATTAATGAACAAAATTTAGAATTATTTTCAACTGTAGGGATTTATGAAATTATAAGGAATTAGTAATTGTCAAGAATTAGGGATTTTCCCACTTCTTATACATCAATGAATAGTTATATTGAGATACTGAAGGTATGAATTTTCCTTACATATTTTAATGTTACTCTTATTTTATATCTTCTTTTCAAGTTACAAATGTGATTCTAAATATTTCCATTTTCAAACTACAGATTACTATGAAAATATAGTTTCATTCTATATTGTATATTTTTTCACAAATTTCTTAGCATATTCTTTGTAGGGAGTTATATAACATGTTTTTATAAATAAAATGGTTCAAAAAGATATGATGACATTTAATATTTCAAATATGGAATATCAATATTGGAAATGTATGATTGAATATTCTTTTATATCTTTATAAGCCTCCCTATCCATTTTTTTCTCATTTACTGGGAAACTATTCTTCAATTAAATCAAACTTAATGTATTCAGTTACATTTTCTTTGATTAATTTATATTTTAGCATTTTTTTTATTTTCATATTGTATCTTATTATATTTATTCATGAGTTGAGTTAACTATTAGAATATGTTAGAGTATTGCGGGAGTATATGCGTCGGGGTGATGGTGTAAGGGATCCTATGATATAGGTTTATAATGAATTTATTTATTATATTTTTTATTACATTCATTAATATTATCTTCATAAATTTTATTTTTTGTGGTCCCCTACCACACTAGATGTAGGTAGCATCCATGGCCCCACATGACACATTATATTTAGAAGGTGTGTTTTATTTTATCTTTCTGGTTTCTTGTTCAAATTCACTATCTTATTTTATTTTTGTATTTTTAGTATAGTCACAAATCAAATTTACATTTTCATTAAAGTGAAATTTGACTAAGGATTCAAAACAAACCAAGAAATTTAGACTAATGAGAAAACTTAGGAAAATAATAAGTAAGTGATTTTTATCTTTAAATTTCAACCGCGTGTCACATGTTGAGCATCCAAAATGTTATCAGTTAGAGAACTTCCATTACATAGTGAACTCAGATCTATAATCAATATAATATTCCTAATTTTCAAGTAACCAATGTTCACCCAATGAATCATGTGTCTGGTTTTAGTGCAAGACTCCCAGAGCACCCAAAATACCACTATAACCACCACACTCTTAGTGTGGACCTCACTAGAATTGATATCACTACTTCGTTTGAGGTTCCAATTCTTGTGTTCAGGGAGAGTGAAATGGAAAAGTTTGGCCATTATACTAGGATATTAGTGGAGGTTTATCTCAATGATACTCTTATTGATATGGAAATACTCTCCCTGCATGATGATGAGATAAACTGTATAATTGAGTATGATAAACTGACTTTATTCTTTGGGGAGTGTTTTTTTGTTGGTCATTGAAAGAGTAGCTTTCATAGAATTATCATCTGTGGGAACTGTGAAACTAGATTCATCTTGGATGACAACAATCTACTATGCCTATGCAATCTGGAAAGAATCAATCCTACTTTGGTAACTGACCTTACTGTGAGTAGCACTACTATTTTAGAGTAGGTGATAGGTCAAGTGAATGATTTTGGGTCCTTTTCATACAAGAAAACTACTCAAGGATTGTCACTTACTATTGGACAGGATAACAAGGAGTTTAATGTTTTGAGAGGAAAAAAAATTGGTGATTCTTATAATTCCATGAAAAATTTGGTTACTGGAAAATTTGGTTACCACATTATATGGGGTGGTGCATTGTCTTCCTTTAAAAATTCAGTTACCAGAATAATTCTCAAAAAAGGATCCACGACTCATGTGGATGCAAACTCATATGTGATTATGAAGTGTTTAAAATTGTGTAAGTTTTCTATTATCATTAGGCTCATACTTCTGAAAGGGGAAACTCCATGGTGTCTTAACAATTTGGTAAGTATAGTTTTGAAGATTTGGGGTTTTTTAATTGGATATGTATTTCTCTTCATAGTGGTTTCTTCCATTGTATTTTCCCTTCTAATGATTTGAAAAAAAAAACATGGAGCTTTGGATCTTTGTATTTAAAACTATTTTTTCTGCATATTCATGATTGGACTCTGAATTTTAATCCTACTACTATTAGTTTATCCTATAAGGGTAGGGGAAATCGAGGGGGTTTATCTTGGGAGCTTCTACTGAAAAATTGAATGGTAAATAGAGTATGAAGTAGATGCAATTAAGTCTTGTTAAGAAGATTGATGTTGGTCTACAATAAGAAAGGCATGAGGGCCCTATATAATAGAGTGAGAATCCTTTTCACATGTAATCTATTAGTTCCCCTTAGCCCAATTGAAGTATTATTATAGAGAAGTCTACTCCAAGTGGAGTGTAGCAGTTAGAGATCTTGGGAATAATTGAGCTATTAATCGGAATAACTATGGTCTCTCCAAATAGGTATGGGTAGAAAACTCTTGTGGATGAAAAAAATGACGTAGGATTCACTAAAGATGTGGTGGTTGGAGATGATACTCATAATAATTGGTAGATCCCTGAATTTATTTCTCCTAGGAATACTAGAACATTATTTCTGAATCTGTAGTGGCAGGTTGGTTTTAAAGGGAGCAATGAGGTTACCCCTACAGATATTGGTTCAATTAATTTTTTTTAATGCATTTTTGTTAGTTGTGCACCTATTGAACCCATGAATGTTTTCAAGAATATATGGTTGTGATATTCCATAGTTTTTAGGTTGGATATGTTTTTTCAAATGATATTGACTATTGGATGGGTACAAGATTTAGTAATTTTTTGGATTGAGTGTTTCTTGCGGTAGGTTACAACCTATAATAATGGTTTTTGTTTCCTATAGGGGTAAAAATGGGCTAATATACCAATAAAACACACTTGTATTGAAATAAAATCATGGGAGAACAATGACTGTGCTGTTTTTGATCTGAAGGAATCAACACCATATCCATATGATGCTCATGTCACCCGATATGATGGAAAATGATGGGAAACATTGTTGTGTGTTATTAAAATGACATATCTTCCATCAGGGGGTCAAAAATGAGAAAACAAATTCTGATTGACTTTTAAAGCTAGAAGAACATTCCTCAAATCATATGTGATCTATTAGAATCAATTGTATGTTAATCTAATGTATGGATTGGTTGATAAAATTAAAAATTCATCTTAATATTTATTACATTTTCTTCAATAATGGGAAAATCATGTGATTAGGGGTCAAAACCAACCAAACGAGCTTTGATTGACATGAAATCTTAGGACAATGATCGTTAAGTCATTTAAAATCTATAAGAATCATCAGTACATGGATTAGATGCCTGAACTGTTTGGTATGATTGAAAATGTATTTTGTCCCTCAGATTTGAACTGAAGTTACAATTCATGTAAAAGGGGTTGATACTAAGAAAACACACTTGTATTGACATGAAATCATGAGAGAATAATCATTGAGATATTTTTGATTTTTAGGAATCAACGTTGCATCCATAAGATTATCTTGTCGCTCGGTATGATGGAAAACGATGGGTAATATTGTCTAGTGTTATTAAAATGAAATATTTTTTGTCAGAGGGTCAAAAATGAGGATTTTTTTTGATTGATGCGAAAAACTAGGATAACATTCCTCTAATCATATGTGATCTATTGGAATCAACCAAAAGAAATTTTTTTTTCTGGATTGGTCGGTACAATTAAAAGTTCCTTTTAACATTTATTATCATTTTTGTAATAATGATCAAATCATGTGTGTGGAGGTCAAAACTGACCAAATGAGATTTTATTGGAATGAAATATTAGGTAAGTTATCTTTAAGTCATTTAAAATATATAGAAATCATTAGTGCATAGATCAGATACCTGAATTACTTGGTATGATCGAAAGTGGTGTTTGTCCTTCATATTTGGAGTTAAGTTACAAATCAAGTAAAAGGGTACAATACCAATGAAACACAATTATATTGACATGAAATCATGGGTGAAAGATCACTAAGACATTTTTATCTGTATGAATCAACTCTGCATCCATCAGATACTCCTGTAACCCAGTATGATGGAAAATGACGGATAACATTGTATTGTGTTATTAAAACGACATATCTACCATTAGAGGGTCAAAAACAAGAAAATGAATTCTAATTAATGTGTGAATCACTGCTAGAAATTGGGGATATCTCCACACATCTATACCCATGGTTTTACTAAACTATGGGTATATAGTTTTTGGAAAATTCTATACCCATGGTTTTTAAAAAACTGTTGGTATAGGTTGAGCTATACTAATGGTTTTTTAAAAACCATGGGTATATAGGATTAAATTAAACCTCAAACTCCCCATAATTCTCTTCATCCATGAGCCCTAGTCTCCCCCTCACCTGATCAAGTGACCGAATCCTCTTTTCCTCTAGTGTTCTCCTCCCCTAATTCAAGTATTTTTTTGATTCTGATCTTCTTTGACATTATATTAGCGAGTTACAAATCATTATTCTCTTCCGTTGACTATTATTTTCATTTTTATATATGTATGTGATTCTACTGAATCACATTAGAGTCACTTCTAATCATCATGAATTTAAATTTCTAGTCTAATAGAGATCAAATATAGTCTATTACCTACCTATAAATACTATTTTAGTTATAATTTATTCATTTTGAAAACTATCATAGGGATTCTTATGAATTTAACTTAAATTTGAGATTCTTCTGGTAGAATGTTTTAGGTATTTTGATATTTTTTAGTATTGGGAATTATATTTAAGTTAACTATGGGGGTTAATGTTGGCTTTTATTATCCATGAGTTATGGGATTTAATTATTGAATTTTATTTTGTTATAAAATTTGGTTTTTTAATTTTCAATTTTTTTTATGATCACTGGAATTATGTGGAGTTAACTAATGGTTAAAATTGGTAAGTTGTGTCAAAAATACTCAACACAATACTTCACTTATGTCTGGAATTTTTTTATTAATGGAAATATAAAATATTAATAAAATTTAATTTTTTATTTTGTAAATTAAAAGAGAATTTTTCATAGAATAAATAATTAATTTTTTTAAAATGTTTTCCATTAAAGTATTATGTATGTTTTACAAGTTTCCTTGGTTTATCCATTTATTATTTTCACCTTAAACATCTTTCCATATGAATTTTAATTATTATAAATTTTTTGGTTACTTTTAAATAAATTATTTATTTGGAGGTTTTATTTTTGAATTATATAAATTTTATGAAACATGTTAAATTATATCCTTTATATTATTACTTATAGATTTTTGGTTATTCCTTGCTAGTGTTGTTGTTCTTATGTTTTTATTGTATAAACTAGTTCATTATTATTGAGGTATGATTAAGCTATTATTAATAACATTTATATCATGGACCATGGCTAAACTATTTATTGGATTGTTTTAACCCAAAAATAAATAATTTTATGATGATGTACATGATTATACTATTATAAATAAATCTGGAATATTGCTTTTTCTATGAAGGTTGGTTCTTTAGGAATTCAATATTGTATTTATAATACCTGTCAAACATGTTTCTTAGCATATGTTGTTTCTCTTATTCTTTATTTTTCTTGCTACTAGAATGATTTGATGACTTTCATATTATAATTGGTTGTAATGAATTTTTTAATTGTGGTTTACATTTTTTATTTTAATATAACTTTTTTCCCTATAATAGAATGGATAAAATATTGATTTATCATACCTATCAGATTTCAATTGAGTTTCAAAATAATTTGAATATTTTTTTAGAGTTTTCATTTAACAATGCCTCAGATGAAGGTTTTATATAGTGTCCATGTTATAATTGTGTTAGAAGACCATAGTTAATTTGGAAAGAAGTTATCTACCATACAAAAAAATATGGATTTCAAACAAACTATTATGTTTGGCATCATAATAGAGAGATGATACAATATTCTACTGTTCATAAATGGAAAGAAAGAAGTGGTATGGAAAATTTGATATTTTATTTGTTTCCATTTGCGCATCATCATGAGAGAGATAGTATGCCCGTGCGAGAAGACAATTGTATCAATACACATGAGGAAGAAATGATGATGATATTATTGAGAGAGTGAAAAAAATAATGGATGATGCCAAAAATCCTGTATATCAGGAATGTACTAAAATGAAAAATTTAGAATTTTTAATGTGGTTATATCATGGAAAAAATATGTATGGAATTTTTAATACTTCCATTTATTATATTCTTACCTTTTTTAAGAAATTTCTTCCTGATGATGAGATATTCCTACAAATTATTATAAGGCATAAAAGTTAATTAATAAGACCAGATTTTCTACTAATAAAATCTATTCTTGTCTAAAAGATTACAATTTATTTTTGGAGGAAACAATAGACCTTAATGACTGTAAAGAATATGGTAAATCTCGATGGAAGATAAATATAGATGGAATACCATATCTTATTCCATAGAAATTTATGTGGCTCTTTCCATTGATTCCCAAGTTTCAATATCTATTCATGTTTATATAAATCTCAACTAATATGTGATGGAATTATGCTAAGATAATTAAAGGAAATGATAAGCTGGTTAATCCCGAAGATGGATTAAAATGGTGGGAATTTGATACAAAACATCTTTATTTTACATCTGAGTTGCGCAATGCAGGGTTGGGTCTATCTTGTGATGGTTTTAATCCGTTTGGTAAGATGCTTACTGCTCAAAACACATGGATAATTTTTATTCACATTTATAATCATCCTTAGTGAATGTGTATGAAAAAACCTTTCACATTATTGATTACACTAATAAATGGACCTTCTGATCCCGACAATGATATATATGTCTACTTTGAAACTTTAATAAGAGAGTTGAAGCGAATTTGGGATATGGGTGTGCCCACATTCGATGCTTCTTCAAAATATATATTTCTGATGTGTGACACCCTTCTATACACTATAAATGATTTCCCTAATTTTGAAATGATGTCTAGTTAGAGAACAAAAGGAAAATTATCATGTACTATTTTTATAAAGAATACATGATAGAGAAGACTTAAATATCATTATAGTTTCAATTTTCTAGAGAATCGATGATTCCTACCAATGGATTATAAATATAGGTAGAATTGTTAGAGGTTTGATAATACTATTGACACTGAACAACCACCTCAACATATGTCAAGAACTGATATTATTAATGAATTGAAAGATTTTAGTTTTATATCAGGGAAAGGTCAGATGAAATCTAAAGAGGGAAAATGTTGATACTAAAGCCACTTACAATTGGAAAAATAAAAGTATCTTTTTTGAGTTTTCATATTGATCTACCAATTTTTTACGTCATTGTTTATACATAATGCACATTGAGAAAAATATATGGGAATTTTTTTCTTCAATTCTTTTAAATATAAAGGGTAAGACCAAATATGACTTATGATCTCACCAGGACATGTTGGATTGAGGTATTCGACCAAAATTGCATCCTGTGTGTATTAGTGAAAACAAATGGAAAGTTCCTCATAATTTTTATGTGATGAAACCTTTAGATAAAAATAAATTTCTATAATTATTGGATAATATCAATATTCCTGATGGATATACTAGAAATATATCTAAATGAGTCAATAGAAGGTATTTGAAACTAAAATCCCTAAAAACTCATGATTATCACATTCTTCTTCATGAATTGATTCCAATAACAATCTGAAATTTACTATCAAATAATTGAAGGGTGATGATGATTCGCTTGTTCCATTTTTTTAACATTTATGCTAAAAGGTTATCCAATTATTTTTTGATAAAAATATAGTAATAAGTGCCATTAATTTTGTGTGATTTTGATTTTTTCCTCCATCATTTTCACTTGTATTATGCATTTAACAGTTCATATTCTAACTAAAATACTTCTTGGGGGACCCCTTTATTTTTGGTGGATGTAACCTTTTGAAATAAATGTGTTCATAATGAAATATTATATATGAAATAAGAATCATCCTAAAGGTTCCATTGTGAGAGGTTATCTAGATCAAGAATATATGAATTTTTGTTCAATTTATTTGTCTTATGTGAGAACAAGTCATAACTGAAAAATGAGAAATGAATATGAGTAGTATGGGGAAATTTAACCTTCATTTCCATCTCTTCCCTAAACAAGAGGAATTATTAGGTCATATACATTGGCTACATTGAGCCTTGAAGAGAGGGATATGACACATCACACTGTCTTGTTTAATTGTAGTTTGTTTGATTACTATATTAAGTAAGTAATTTGAATATTTATATGTTATCTCATACTGTGTCATTTTACATATACCTTAAAATTTTATTATCACTTTACACAGGGAATATAAACAAATTATAAGCAGATTTCATCGATCTTTTCCTTTGAGAAGGAGAGATGCATTGCGTAGAAAATAGTTTCCTGCTTGGTTAAAATCAAAGGTATGAAAATTAATTTAATTAACTTAAAATATAGATATTTATTGAGTTTTATTATTCATTTATATTTTAGTTATTGAGTTTATAGTTGAATCCGACTCTCAAGAATTTAGAGTGTTGGATTTTGGTCCCAAATATTTATTTATTTAATGAAAATATTTAATAATCAATGGTATAATTTTTTTATAACTGATTGAGCGATGAAAATTAGAACAAAACATGATGGTGTTATGTAAACAGCTACAACAGACTATTATGCTAGTGCATCAGTTAGAAGGCCTCAATGTAACACCTTGAGATTTTTATGAGATAGATTTTTTTAATTTCTTTGATGTCTTGTGTTATAAGCTACACCAAGATAAGATTTCACTACACACAACACCATATTATCTTGTGGTATATGCAACACTATGCTTGGCTTGTGTTACACACAATTTCAAGTTTGTTTGATATAATTCATTTCACACAAGACCGAGTTTAAGCGAACAAATAAATATTATTATGTTACCTTATAACTTAGTCATTATAATGGTGGGTATGAATAGTATTAACCGAATTATAAAAATATTCTAAATTTTTTGGTGATCAATTAATTATAAATGAAAATAAAACCCTTTTTAAATAAAAGGAAATGATTTTCAGAATAACTATTTAAATGGAAATAAGTGAGTTTATGAAATAATAAAATAACTATTGATGGATTTTATTAATGAAATATATCCAATCTAATATTTAAAATTAATATTATATGTTTTTAGACATGATATAAGAACAAATTCATTTTTTTCGATGAAAAAAGTATTTAAAAAAATACAGTTTTACCACCTTTTGATGGAACACCCATTTTAAATATAGTTTTGACTCTTTTATATATTATATTTAACAAAATAAAATTCTTATTTGGAATCAGGATATAAAAATTTACTTTGTATGAATTTTTGATATTTTTCTGATAAGTTTCATGTTTTGATGAATAGTAAAAATATACTAAATTTTAATTGAAAACAACTTTTTCATTGAAATAATTTATATGGTTAAATTATATAATTTAATGGTTTTAATATATAAATAGACTATATTTTTATCATTTAATATAATGTTGGTCATTGGCATTAATTTTAGCATGAATTTAGATGTACAAACATTTTAATATTTTGCAATGTTTTAACTTTTAAAACCCATCTATTATTACGACAATGGGATTAATTTTAAATTAATCACTATAAATTATGAGTTTTGAATTTTGAAAAATAGATTCCATATTTATAATCAGTGGGTCTAAATTATATAAATAAAATTCTTTTATTTTTGAGTATTATGAATAGTAGCTTTAGTAATTTTTATTAATACGGTAAAAAGGTAATTTGGGAAATTAAGGGTAAATATAATATTATAAAATTACCCTAAAACTTGTTATAATATAATTTTATGATTTAGTTTCTACCTAAATCATCCTTGGGTTAAAATGGTACCTTTTAGAAGACACTTGGATTAGATTAGAACATTTAATATATTTTATTTTAAGAAAAGTCAAATATGTCTTACTCAAATTTTAATAACTTTATCAATTTTAAAATAAGATTATATAGAAGATAAATTCGACTGTAAATAATAATTTGAAAGTTAATTTTTTTATTTATCATGGAATCTATTTTTAATTTTTAGGAACTAAATAATTACTTTAAAGGCTTATACATTGATGATGCAAAAATTATTTAATTGATTAATTTTTATTAAAATGATAATAACCATTAAAAGACCAAAAATCTTGAACAAATATTATAGTTAGAATATATATAGACCATAATAATCCAAGGGTATAGTTATTGACCATTTTGATCCTTATGGAAAATATTACGATACTTATAATATTTTATTTAAAGTGATGTTAAAGTAGTCATATTCATGTTTTAATAAATATAGCATTTTTAATGTAGAATTTTATAGGATATATATTCTACTATAAGTAATCTCATGAAATATAAAGGATTTATATTCATCATAGTATTTTATTTTTAATTTTTACCCAACAAATAAGTATATTAAATAATTACACAAAACTGATGTAGTAATTATTTTATTAATGGAAATATCAAATTAATATTATTAAAAATATTAAAATAAATATAATTTTGGATGATTAATATATAAAAATAATTTTCTAGATGGACTTGAACCATTAGGGATATAATAAAATATTTTTTTCAAGGTTAACATCTTATCTTGATATTTTTAAAAAACCCATGAAATGAATAGTGTCAAAATTGACACTATTGATATTTTGTCAAAATAATATTTTATTAAATTGTTTAAAAATCATAAAATATTTTTAAAAATATAAAATAATTATTATATGTTTTAAAATATTCTAAAATTTTCATTTATGGTCTGATTGACATAATATTTTTAAAAACTACACTCTTTTAATATTGAAATATTTATTACCTTAGAATTAAAATAGAATAACTAAAGGTTAATTAAAATGATAAGGTATAAATTGATAAAAAAACTTGTCTAAAATTTATTGGTTGATGATATTAAAAACCTATCTCATATAATCTTTAAAAATATGACATTTTTGAGGTTTTTGGATGGGTCTTGATTTTATTATAAATTAATATTTTTGGAGATTCCAAAGGTGCCCCTCACCTCAATTGTAAAAGGGTACCTCCTCCCTCATTTCTTCACTTCACTATGAGCATTAAAACTCATACATACAATGACCATTTCCCTTATAAACTTCCATAGACACATTATAGAGGTGATGGTCTTCTCAAAAGACCAACTCTAGTGCCTTAAGAGGATATCTATAGGGAGATCACTGAAGAAGAGGTGATCTCTTTTACCGAATCTCTCAAGATCATTTATTCTTCTACTTCATCTTAATTTGTTGTTTACATTATAAATTAATAAATACAGTATCAACTATATAATTATATGTTATTATGGTTATAAAAAAACCATATTTCACCTTCTATCCATCCTACAAAAAAAAAACAAAATCACTATGTGTGCATACGTACGACTTACCATCTCCACACCGTGGTGTAATCTGTTTTCACCACCACATTAATTTGATGATTATAAATATGGAAATAATAACTATATATAATTATTATAACATGATATTTATTCTATAACAAAATATATACTATCCACTTCCATACCATTTCACAATCATGAGAATAATATCGTCACTCGTGCATACATACGACCTACCGTCTCCACGATGCGATGTGATTCATTCTACATGATATCCATTAAATAATAAATTATATAAATGTATAGAATGAGTAAATACAATATATATTATATTAATTTAATTCTGTAAATGATATAACTATAAACTATTAATAATAATCAGAACTTATTCGACAAAACATGCATAAGAAAATGAAGCAGTTAACACCCAAAAAAATCATAATAATGAAATATTATTAAACAAGTGTTAATATGATCATATATGATATCATAAATGTAAATATGGTTCTATAACGAGTTAATAAAATTTTCTAATACATTATACATGAGTTTATGATACATACAAAGGAACCCATACCTAAGGTAAGGGATAATTTTACAATCTCATTATTATCTGAGATTTTTTATACATAAGTATTTACTAGGGTTTATTTGTCATCCATGTCCATATTTTTTAAAAATTCTTTCATAAAATGTTTTAATATTATCCTATGGGGTTTTAAAGTCATGTTAACCCATTTTTGACTTTTTATTACACGGTTTGAAAAGAATATTTCTTTCTCTTTCCAAACGAGCTATGTTTTGACTTTTCCAGCAAAAGTATGAGAAAAATGTTTTTTTAACTTATAAGACATGAAAGAATTTTTAGGCTTTCATAATGCCTTATTTCAATAAATATTCCTTTATAGGATTTCAAGTTTATTTTCAAAGAAATTATTTTCTTTTAAAATTGTGTGGCATTTTGAGAAAATAAAATGTTTTTGAAGAAGAAAGGATATTTTTATCAAGAATAAATTTCAAATTATTATTATGGTTGATTACGTTTATGATGGAAAGATATTTATAAAATTCATTCATTTTCTATGGGTTATTTTATGATGGAATTATTTTTAAGAAACCCATTTTGTTTCATGGATTTTGATATGATGAATGATTTCTATTTTTGTGGCACAAATATATATGATTTCATTATGAGATGGGTGGGACCTATATCTCCATACAATGCATTGGGTAAGTATGGATAACTCATGAGGTACATATGTTATGCATGAACCTGATTTCATGTTCACAATTCTATGCATGGATCTAGTTTTCATGTCCATAATTTTATGAGTGGACCTAGTTTCCATGTCTATATGTTTATGTAAGGGCCTGATTTCATGTCATTAATGAGTTCACCTATTACTATTTATACATGTTCACAAAGTTAAAAGTTTATGTGTATGCTACAATTTCATGTATTATGTCAATTTTATGATCTTATGGATTATGTTCTTTGATTTCATTATGATTCAAGTTTACCTTTGATATGTAGGGCATGACCTTATAATGTTATTATCATGTTATCATACCATTTATTCTCATGTTTATGTTTATATATCAACCTTGTTTACTCTTAATAAGCATCTGAGCTCACCCTCTCTTATGTTTTCTTTTCCATAGATTATAAAGAAAGGTTTTAGGTTAGAGTACAAAAAGGGGAAGATATTTGTGGGAAAAATTGAGGATCTTTCACTAGACTATAATTTTTTGTTCCAAGTTTCCAAAGGCACTAAACTAATATGGTCTTTGGGTATATATTTGTTTAATGTATTAAGTATTCTGAAAAATTAATGTAATGACCATGTACGTCAAGCTTGGGTCATTATAGTTGGTATTAGATCAAATGTTTAGTTAACCTTTGGAAACTAGGATTAAAAACTTTAGTGAGATCCCTAGATATATTTTGAAGGATATGTCTTGGGATATCATAAGGATAAATATAATTATAGGTTACAATCCTA
The DNA here is from genome assembly GCA_963277665.1 of Viscum album. Classification (NCBI taxonomy): domain Eukaryota; kingdom Viridiplantae; phylum Streptophyta; class Magnoliopsida; order Santalales; family Viscaceae; genus Viscum; species Viscum album. Next base: position 1,981,798,038 of record OY728136.1, read on the forward strand.
GAATTTTGGTAATGATCATGGATAACCTAGGATTAAACCTAATATGTTATAGATTTAAAGTACTTTCCCTTAATTATGTGGTTTTCTTCTATGAGATGTGTTTCTCACCCCATTCTTTCTGGTTTTAGTTAATGGAGGAAACTATAAGGAATTGGGTTAACATTTAGTTTGATGAAAAATTTGGTGATTATGAGCAACAAAATTGGATAATGACTAGAGATAAAGATATTGAGATAATGTAGAATGAGATATCACAATATATGATTAACAATGTAAACTTTGGTGACATTCCCAACACATCTCATAAGAGGAAGATGAAATTTTATAAATGTTAAAATTTTAAGAATCATAGAGGAATGAATATTCTACTTCCTATATGTCAAGAAGAAGAGAATATGAACCTTGAGGAATACCTAAAATGGAGGGGAAGATTTTATCTCTATAAAAAAGGGTCATAGAGTGACAAATTGTTATGGAGTTCAATGTATCATCTATGGAAAACATGGGCATTATCCAAATCAGTGCCCAAACATAAGAACCTACTTTTAAACCAAGGAAGGACCTATTCCATACCAACTATCACTACTAGAAAATTAGGCTATATCCACGGTTCCAAACCATGGCTATAAGCCCACAAACTGTGGCTATAGGTTATAGCCACAGTTCAATGAATTGTGGCTGGTATTTTCATGGCTATAGGGCCAAACCTATAGCCACAGTTTCAAACCATGGCTATAGCCCTATATCCATGGTTCCAACCATGCCTATAGACCTATAGCCACGGCAATACCAGCCACAGTTCAATGAACCGTGGCTAAAACCCTTCCCATTTCATAAAAAAACCACCCCTAGATAGAATCCACCCCCTACACATCCCTTGCACCCTTTCCCCCCCAACTGGACCCCCTTGGACAGCCCCCATCCCCCTGCTAGACTCCCTTGGACAGCAGCCCCCCACCCCTCTGTTGGACCCCCCTGGACAACAGCCCCCTGCTAGAACCCTAGACAGCAGCAGCCCCCCACTGGACCCCCCTGGACAGCAGCCCCCCTGCTGGACCCCCTAGATAGAAGCCCCCCCTGGACAGCAGCATCCCCCTGCTGGACCCCCCTGGATAGCAGCAGCCCCCTGCTGGACCCCCTGGATAGCAGTCCCCCCATACTGGACCCCCTGGACAGAAGCCCCCCCACTACTGGACCCCCTGGATAGCAGCCCCCCCTACTGGACCCCCCTGGACAGCATCCCCCCCTGTTGGACCCCCCTTGCACCACCCCTGCTGGACACCCCCCTTGCACCCCTTCTGGACACCCCCTTGCACCCCCTGGACAACACCCCCCCCACATCCCTTGCATCCCTTGAACACACCCCCTTGCACACCCCTTTCCCCCCCTGCTGGACCCCCTTGGACAGAAGCCCCCCCACCCCCTGCTGGACCCCCTGGACAGCAGCCCCAGCCCCCCTGGACAACAGCCCCACCCACTGAACCCCCCTGGACAGCCCCCCCTGCTGGACCCCCTATACAGCAGCCCCCCTGCTGGACTCCCCTAGACAGCAACCCCCCTTGTTGGACCCCCTAGACAGAATCCCCCCCTATACAGCCCCCCCTACTGGACAACAACCCCCCTGCTGGACAACAGCCCCCCTTACACATCCCTTGCGCATATCCTAAGGGATCCTTAGTTAAGCATATTGACCAAGCATGTGAGTTTTAGGATTTTAACTTAGATGTACCTACCAAATCATAACCTTTAGAGGCTACCTTACCCAGTGTTGAGAGATTTTTTTCCTCAGTGCCTTCAGATTTTGTATCCATAGTATATTTATAATATTTTAGAGAAAGACTTATTTTATATTTCAGTGGAATTTTGAGTTATCAGGAACCTCCTATTGTTGCATCTACATCTAGTGCTCCACCTCCCTCAGCTTTAGTTGATGCTGATTCGATCTATTCTATAGTCAAATAGTATCTCCATGTTGTTATAGGTGATGTTCATTCATCTCATTAGGATTAATTGAGGCAGATTCTGTAGAATGGGTTTTCAAGGAATAGGTTGACTAGTTGAAAGTGATGACAACTCTACTAAAGCTATTCATGGAGGAGAAGATTTCTTTAGAAGTATGGAGATATGAGGAAATATTATTATAGACTTTTTCAATCTCATGAAGCCTTTCCTATATGTATCCAATACTCTAGTGTCTTCCGAGTGGAAGTCAAAAGTACAATAGTAAAGTGGACTCCAAAGTCCACACTGCTACAATGGTCAAAGTTGCTACAGTTCCTGAAAATTTGGACCAGGGCCCTTCGGCCCCTGGAGTAGGGGCGCGTTGCCCCCTACAACCCCCAACAAGTTCACCACGGAGCTCGACTCGTGACAGTTGTAGACCACAAGCATTCGGCCCAACCAGATCAGGCTACACCAATCCAACAATCTCCTTTGTTGCATCCCTTGATGAGAAGGAGGTTAAGAGTGCCTTTTTTTCTCTAAATCTTGAGAGTGTGGCTAGTCATGATGGGTTCATAAATTAATTCTTTATGTTCTACTGGGACATAGTTCATGATGATCTCCTTAATACTATGAGGGAGTTCTTTAACCATGCCTCAATGCCCTATGGAATCAACTCCAATTTTATTTCCCTGATCCCAAAGAAGGAAAATGTTGTGGATGTAAAAGATTTCAGACCTATTTATATTGGGAATACCTTCCCAAAAATCATTAGAAAAATTATTTCTATGAGGTTAGGTCCCATTGATCGTGGGTTTATCTCTTCAAATCATCCCCCAGATAGCCCTTGGACACCCCCTAGACAGCCCCATAGACACCCCACCTACACCCTACCCTACATGTTGGAACCACCTTGTGTATAAGTTTGTATTTGTTTTCAATAGTTGTCAATGAAGATCAAAATGAAGGAGATCAAGAAGTACTCCAATGAAATGGAGGATTGGAAGATCAAAATGAAGGAGATCATGAAGTACTCCGCTAAAGTCGAGGAATGGTGATTCAGACGATTGTTGTACTGATCGTAAGTTCAAATAACATGTGTCAAAGGTGATACATTGTTTACAACAATGAATAATGTGAGGTGTAATCCATCTGAGGATGATTAAAGAAGAATGGGTTTTGATGAAGACCATGCAATTCCTCATTATTTCATGAGAACCATGGGTTTTGATGAAGACCATGCAATTACTCATGATTTCATGAGAATCATGCAAGAGACTTCTTGATGAATAGAATCACATGGTTTGCATGAAGTTGATCATGACGGTTGATGAAGAAGACAATGTGCCAATGATTGGAATTCTAAGAAGGCCGTGCAATGATTGGAATTCTGAAATAGCCATGCACATCACATTGTCATAGAAGATGATGATGCTAAAGATATGCCTTCAAAGAATAGATATAACAATAGTGGAGTTTGTGATAAAAGCAGAAGAGTTGTTGAAGGATACATATAACCAAGAAGAAGTGTTGTTGAGGTAATCGTGCTTGTTGACAAAGCAAACAGACGACATACAAATTTGTTGACAAAGGAGATTCCATGGTGGCATGTCGAGTTCGAGGACTATGGATAATGATCCATGTTTTATTCAAGGAACATCGACAAAGGAATGGATGATCTGGAGGCGGAAAAAAAGAGCAGATACAAGGTGGCGCCGTTTTCTAGTGTTTTCCAAATTTTTGGGGTCCAAAATTTGGAGGTTGGTGAGCATCGCGAAAAGTGGATTTCCATGAAGATCATAATTTAATATGGAAAAGGCATGAGTTTCGCGAAGATGGGATGCATGGATTGGATTTCACGAAGACCAGAAGAATGAAGGCGGTGATTCTTCGCGATTACGTCAAGTTTCGCGAATGACAGAGGCTGGAGAGCTTCGTGGCGATGAAGGGCTTTACAGAGGAGCTTCACGGTGATGAAGATCTTTACGAGGGAACTTCACGATGAAGGCGCGAAGGAAATGACAGAATGCTCCGTGATTATGATGAGCTCCGCGAACAGAAAATTGCCGTGGTGCTTCGCGATTTGGACAGAATTCCGGCAGAAACTTCGGAGCTTCGCGATTTGAGATGACGTGGCGTTGACTTCGCGCAGAAAGTTTGAGGGTCGGTGGAATCGCCTATAAATATAGGCCGACCCCCTCAAGAAAAGTAGAAAGAGAATTTTAGAGAAAATCCTTTGCTCTTGGTTCGCAAAGGTCACTCGTGAAGGCAGTGTGCTTCGCGAAAGAGGAGCTTCGCGGCGGCTAGTTTAGCTCCGCGAAAGTCGTGCGCCCTGCGTTGGCTCAGTGAGCTTCGCGAAGAGGTAGAAGCTCTGCGACAACCAAACATTGCGAAGTCTGGAGCATCGCGAGAGTGCTTCGTGATTGAGTTCCTCGAAAAGGCAGGGACTCCGCGAAGCCTTGTTTGAGCTTTGCAAAATTGGGAGCCTTGCGAAGTAGGGTACTTTGTGAAGGCCCTTTACAAAGGTTGTTCGCCCAGTGGACAGGGGCAAAAGGGTTATTCATCAGTGGATGAAATTTGAACTTCAACAGAGCATCATTTATTGAGCAATCACACAAGTTATTGTGATTTAGGAAAACGAAGACAAGGGGATCTAGTGCATTCAGTCATTGCACTAAAGAAGAAGGATTGAAATAAAAAGAGCATCAACTCTGAACCTTGATGCAAGCAAAGTCTCATGCTGAACAGGAGACAAAGAACTTCATGTCTATCTATTGGAGAGACCTTCACATCTATAAACTGAGTGTGACTTCACCAATGGCAGTGAGCCAGGGGGAGTCAACGGGAGTGACCCGAGGGAAGCAGTGAGCTATCCCTAAACCTTTCTAAAGGCAGTGATCCTGGGACATAGTGACTGTGCCCGAGCCTCTATAATCCACAGCTAGTGAAGATTAGTGGAATTTGGTACGACTGGCAACTTGTCGGCGTATGCTCCTTGGACGGAGCCCTTTGTGGTGAACTAAGTAAAATTGCTATGTTATCTCTGTGCATGTGAATGTTTCATTGCTGATCATATCCATCATACAGGTTTAAGTAGTTACTACCAACGTGGGAACAAGATCCACAACTTTAAGAAGAAAAAGTTGACACCCTTATTCACCCCTCCCCTCTCAGGGTGTCCTGGGGTCCTACACTACAGACCCCCCCCCCCCCAAAACCACCCTCAGACAACCCTTGGATAGCCCCTCCTAGACACCCCACCTGCACCCTCTCCCCTGCCCTGCAGACTCCCCTAACACCCCCCAGACAGCCCTTAGACACCCCACCTGCACCCTACCCTGCAAACCCCCCCATACAGCCCTTAGACACCCCCTAGATAGTTTCTCTTAGACACCCCACCTGCACCCTCCCCCCTGCCCTGCAGACTCCCCGATACCCCCCAGACAGCCCTTGGATACCCCACCTGGACAGCCCCTCCTAGAAAATTCTATATCCATCAGTACCTTTACTTAATTATGAAAGAATTATAAATGAATAATTCCTTGAAACTTTTCCAAGAATAGTCTTTGTCTGGATTAGTCTGAATAATAGACTTCCACTACTTATAACTTGAACCCTCTAGTAGGATAGTTACAAAAATAACCTTAAGAGACTCATAAATATAAAGCTGGATAAAAATATCCTCAACCTTCAGTATGAAAACAAATTCATCATAAGAATCTTGTTACCTAGGAATTATTGTGGGGCTACCATCTTGATTCTGGGGTTCCTAGGTGTGCCTTCAAGATCAATTTATTCAAGGATTTTGATTCGGTCAGGTGGGACTTCTTATGGGATGCTTTGGATCTTCTTGGCTTTCCATCTAGGTTCTCGTCTTGGATTAAAATATGTGTCTCTACCCCAATGTTCTTGGTGAACATTAATGGCAGTTTACATGACTAATTTTCGGGGAAAATAGGGCTCAGGCAAGGGGATCTGCTTTCTCCTTTCATTTTTGTGATTTGTATGGAGTTTTTCTCGCGCATCCTAGAATGAAGGAGGCTGGGGGCTGGTGCGGTGGCTGGTGTGGGCTGGAGTGGCTGGTGTGGGTGGGAAGGTGGGTGGAAGGGGGATGGAAGGGGGCTGGTGTGGGTTGTAATAGGTGGTAGGGGCTGGATTGCAGGTGGATGGGGGCTGTTGGGCATGTGACAGGGGCTGGTGTGGGCTGGGATGTAGGAGGTCGGGGGATGGTGAGGGCTGGAACTGGTGGCTGGGGTTGTTTTTTAGGTGGAAGAGGGCTGGAATGAGTGTTTTGTAGAAGGATAGGGGGTGGTGGCTGGTGTGGTGGCTGGTGCGGACTGGATTGCAGGTGGCTAGAGGATGGTGCGGGCTCGAATGCAGGTGGAAGGGGGATGAAATGCTGGTGGAAGGGGGCTGGTTGCAGGTGCTGGGGGGATGGTGCGGGCTGATTCGAAGGTGGCAGGGGGGGTGTTGCGGGCAGGAATGTTGGTGGCAACGGGCTGAAATGAAGGTGGAGGGGGGCTGGTGTGGGATGGATGTGGCTGGAGTAGGGCCAAATCACGGCATTACTACGACGTGACCGCAGCGTGTTGGCCCGGTCCAGTGACATCCGTGGGGCACCATCTTCCGTCCAGGAGTGAAGGGATCGGGAGGAGGCGGGGAAACATTCCGGCCATCGCCCCGCTATCATAAATTGTGATTAGTCAGTCTCAACATTGATCACAAGACTCATGGAATACTATCACTGCGAACCGCCGTAGGGTGTCATCCTGGAGCAGGGCCAAATCACGGTATTACCGCAGCGTGATTACGGCGTGACCGCGACATGATCGCGGCGTGACCGTTACATGACCGCGAAATGTTGGCCGGGTCCAGCGACATCTGCGGGGCAAAATCTTCCGGCCATGAGCGAAGGGAGCGGAAGGAGGCGGGGCAACATTCTGGCTGTCGCCCCACCGACATAAATTGTGATTAGTCAGTCTCAACATTGATCACAGGACTCATGGAATACTATCACTGCGAACCGCCGTAGGGTGTCGTCCTGGAGCAGAGCCAAATCATTGAATTACCGCGGCGTGTTGGCCTGGTCCAGCGACATCCGCAGGGCAACATCTTCCATCCAGGAGCGAAGAGAGTGGGAGGAGGCGGGACAACATTCCAGTCGTCGCCCCACCGACATAAATTGTGATATTTAGTCTCAACATTGATCACAAGACTCATAGAATACTATCAATGCGAACCACTGCGGGGTGTTTTCATGGAGCTGGGCCAAATCATGACATTACTGTGGCGTGACCGTGGTGGGACCGCGGCATGACCATGGTGGGACCGCGGCAGGACTACGGCGTGACCGCGGCGTGACCGCTGCGTGAATGCGGCGTGACCGCGGCGTGACAACGTCATGTTGGTCCGATCCAATGACATCTGCTGGGCAACATATTCCAGCCAGGAGCGAAGGGAGTGGGAGGAGGTGAGGTAACATTCTGACTGTCACCCCGCCAGCAGATTATAGAACAGATCAACTATTTAATATGCTATAACAAGGGATCACCAGAGAAGGTTGTAGCGAGTGGCACAATGACACAATGTCTAAAGGGCAACAAAACGACGAAAAATAATCATACACCCTACACAAACCATTTACAAATTCATTCACTTTTCCTAAACATGGAAATTTTATTTATAATATTCCAAGCGTGAAAAGGAAAGTGTCATGGTCAAGGCATTTGCCTACTCGGGCAATGTCATCTGAGTTAAACTTGTATGATAAGCCAATTTATATTATTCAAAGAAAACAAAAACTAACTATCCACAAAACAAACACCAACAAGAGGCATATGAAAGACTCAAACCAAATCTAAACATGATACAAATAACTGTCACTACTCTTTGGTTTAAAAGATAGTGCACCTCTGTTGGAGAGGTTTTATTATAAAATCATGGAACTTCTTTATTATAAAAACATGAATTTATTTATAAAAACATGACTTTATTTATCAAATGAAACAATTATATTAAATAACACTTATTCAAGATATTAAATTCAATATAATTAAGCATAATTAAGAAAAAAACTAAATTCAATTTAAAGCATTCTTGAATTAAAGAGGCTTGAAGAGGGATCCTGCCTTAAGGTGGAACCAAACCGTCCACTTCGGCTCTTGGAGATTTCTAACTAAAAGTTTCTGCTCCCCCACTGGGTATACACACCTTTACACACATGCAAGGACACCTAGACCCTATTCACATACCCTCATGGCCATGAGAATGTGCAAGGGGATCCTTGCACATATGCTTATATGCATATACCAGTTTAATTTGGTTTTGTTCGATACAAGTTTTTATCCCACCCGATAATAAAAGTTTACTAGAGGATACAATTTTTAATCAAATAGAATATATCATAACAAAAAATGGATCCACACCCTACCCCTTTCCGCCTGCCCCCTACCCCCTGCCCTGCAGACCTGCCCCCTGCCCCTGCCCCCTGCCCCCTACCCCCTGCCCCCCTCCACCCTACCCCTACCCCCCTGCCCCCCTCCACCCTGCCCCCTGCCCCTGCCCTTGCCTCATGCCCCCTTCCCCCTGACCCTACCCCCTGCCCCCCTCCACCCATACCCTAGCCTGCACAGCCCCCCTGCACCCCCATCCCCCCTAGCCTACACCAACCCCCTTGCACCACCCCCAGCCTGCACCAACCCCCTTATCCTACACCCCCCCTGTGAGTCAAAAAAATCTTTGTAGATGCCTGTGGTGTCTCAAATGAGAGGAGTAAAGATTAAAATGGAAAACATAAATGCAATAATGTCAAACAAGCTATATAAGCATAAACTACCATTGTGAGTTTTCGCAGATAGCACAACTCCATTAGATGAGTTTTATTAAAAAACCATGACTTATTTATAAAACAAAACAATTATTTTAACTAACACTTGATCAAGAATTGCAATTTAATATAAACAAGCAGGAATCAAGAAGGCAGCTAAATGCAATTTAAAAAATTCTTGAATTAAAGAGGCTGGGAGAGGGACTCTACCTCAAAGGTGTCAAGCCATGCACAAGAGGATCCTTATATATATTCTCACATGCATAAGCATGGGCTATGTTTTGTTGCTGGTTCTTTGCATAGCATGCATCCTTATCCACAGACACATCCTATCAGGTGAAAGCATACACACAAGAAATCCAGTTATTGTGAAGACAATGAGACAAATAAAACCTCATAAAGATATATTTGGAATGAGTTATACTAATAAAAGGGATGAGAAGAATGCATGTGGAGGAAGTTGTTTCAAAAGGACCATCAGTGTTTGAGAAATAATATTGGAAAAACGAGGTCCAATGACAATGTACTCCAAAAGCCTGTACTAAAAAGAACAACACAATGGTTATCGAACAAAAGGACCAAAAGTAGTATTGCATTGAAATTGATTGTAATTATCTGTCAATGTCATCAAGGATTATGATGATTAATTGTGACTTATAGTCATCCTCAAATACCTGAAAAGAACAGGTGAAAAAAATGACTAAAAGTATTCAGTATACAAGTTGAAAATTCAATAAGCATAAACAAATGGAAACCTAGTTGATTTTAAACCTTGACAATTTGTGCACATTTACTTGCCTCGCTCACCCCAATCATTTATTCAGCTGAAACCTAGCCATATAGAACCCATCAAAAGTTGAAAACACAAATAGATACAAGTGCATGCATGCGAGAATGAAAGGAAACAATGAGAATTATTAAAATGAACTTACAATCTTAACATATGTGAAATCAATTTCAATACCAATGGTGCCTGCACAACCCCTGCCCCCTTGCACACCCCTGGCCCCCACTTCCCCTTACACACCCCCTCCCACCCCCTGGACAGTACCCCCTCTCCCTCCCCCCTGCCCCCCTTGCACACCCCCACTACACACCCCACCCCTTCCCCCCTGCCCCCACTTCCCCCTTGCACACCCCCATGCTCCCCTGCCCCCTTGTAATGGAATTGAGTGTTTAGAACCCAAAAAAAAATTTATAAAAGGATTTACATGAAACACCAATAAAAAAACAACAAATGGTTACTAATGTCTTGCAAAAAATGGTATAAAAGAACCATTACCTCCTGAATTTTATATTCACATCAATCCCGATTAAAAGTCGTGAGAGCAAATCAATTGCATCGGCTATGTTTTCTTATTGGTTCTCTGCATAGAATGCATCCCTATCATGCACACCAATACAAGTAATAAAACTCACAATATGATCTGTGAAACTAATAGAAGGGCCACCTCAAGAAAAAAAATGGAAAATTGGACTACATACCGTCGGAGGTGTGCCAAAGGAGATAGAGGGGCTGCCTCAGAGCAACATCATCAAGGAGGTACGATGGTCACGTCGGTGGAGGATACAATTCAATATAATAATAATAAAACTTAACTACTACATAAACAATATGAAGAAACAGTAAAAAACATCGCAATATAATTCAGTATTAAAATAATAAAACCTCATTGCATAATAATATTACACATATTAACAATCAAAAAATACAATTCACATAAATAGTGAGTATCAATATCAGTATCATTAGATTCATGATAACCCTCATCCACGACTCCTATAGAAACACCATCAGCACCTCTCACACCACCAACATCATCATCGACATCAGCATCAGTACCGACATCAACACTGGGACCGGCTCCGGCTACAACTCTAGCTCCAACTCCAGCTCTGGCTATAGCTTCGGCTCTAGCTACAGCTCTGGCTCCACCAGTAGAACTCATCGACATAAAACATGCATCAACCGATGTAGCTGCTTCTAGTGAAAGTGTAGAAGAAATGGCAGATATAACTTTCTTCATATTTTCAAATATCACCTTTTCTGCTTTTTGAGTTGCTTCTTTGATTGCGGAATTCATCTGTTCTACTGTGACCAAACCAGAACCAGTACTCAAAGAAACATTGTTATTAGACCAGTATCGAGATGGTACAATCTTCTTCCCAGGTCGACAACGCACTCTGCCCTGATTCTCATCTCCCAATACCTGATATAGATTATCATTCGGGCCCAAATTTTCAGGCTCTTTTTCTGCCAATGTCTCCAAAGAATTCTGTTGATTGATATATAACATAAATTAAAATGATAAAATAATATAAGGAATTAAATTCATTCAAAATAAAAAAAATTGAAATATACTTTCAATCGCCTTCTCGATGTCAGTATTTGGAACAATACCATATTTCTTTTTTCTGCTTATACAAAACAAAGTAGAGCGAGGAATGTGACCCTCGATATTCAATTCTTTTTTTTGGAAAAAACAAAAAAATAAATAAAAATTGAAAGTCAAAAAAATTACACTAAACGAAGATAAATATTTTAAATATTAAATTACATGTGTTTTCTAGAGATCTGGGAGTGAAGTGTGTCCATGAGTATAAACATGTTTCATTCCACTTTTATTTATTTTATTTCTATATGATTTCTCTTATAAACAAATAATTATATAATTTAATTAACATAAATAAAACTAGTTTTCAAATAAATAAATGAATATATATATAAATTTAACAAATACCTTAAACTCTTGACTCTTCAAATAGCCTATCATCTATTTGTATTGTGATATTGGGCAATCATGAATCACTGGTACTTCTTTAAGCTCCGTGCCAACTCTCTTTTTCCAAGCAAGATATAAGTCATACTTGTACACTCGCCACGTTTCACCTAAATCCATTAACCTTGCAGCCTTGGAATTTTTTCCATCAAGAAGATTATATCGGAGCTACAATGGACAAAATATTTGTTAAGAAAATATTATAAATTAATATATATAAAAGGTGATTAGCATTACTTACCCAGATCTCTACCCAAGCATTGTCCTTTATTTGTTCTTCAACTTCCCTCCAACTTATTGGTTGAACCAGAATGATATTGCTGTGCCTAGAAAGTGTTCCCATAAAGATTGTACATTCCATACCATTTTTTTAATTATAGATTTGTCCTCATTGTATTCAACCATGATTTGCGCGTGTCGATTCCAAACCTCTCGCATTTTTGTGCGGCCTTGTCATCTGGTAGAGACTGGAGCTAATCATGAAAAAAGTAAAAAAAGGATATATATGAATTTATCATTAATCACTAACAATAATGTTTAAACACATACCAGTAGATAGGGAATCTACTAACCCCTGAAGTGAAATGTCTAGAGGGGGAGTAGTCTCTGTGGTAGGTGGGATATCTATAGTAGAAGTACTCTGTACAATAGATTGATAAGCCTGTACAGATGAGGGTGGATATGGATATGGATATGGCGGTGGGATATATGGGGGTGCAGTGCCCTGTACAGTGGATGGTGGGAATGGAAAATAAAGAGGGATGGGAGTCTGAGAACTACCATCCAATGTGGGTGCAAGCAGAAAGGGATATGGAAAATGTGGGTATGGATAATATGGAGGTGGCATAATGGGAGGATGAACTTCTGGCGACTCAAGCGACATAGTAGCAGGATGAACTGTAGAATCAATACCCCCCGCCATACTATCAACCTTGGTAGTAGAATCCAACCCTCACCTCGATGAAGTAGACTAAAATAACATAGATGATAAAATTAAATGAACGATAACAAGATAAATAATATTAAAGACCATAATATTCAAACATAAATTGTACTTATAGTGTTGGCCAGATGAGACATATGTTGTTCATTTCTTCGTATTCTTCTATTTCTTCTAATATCATCATATTTAGACATTTTGACCTAGAAATTTAAAATATTATTCTCAAATAAATAGAAATAATGAGAAATGTTAAATAATACAATTGTATCATAAAAAAATGAGATACATTTTCAATGTGATATTTATATTGATAAAATATACTAGTTAATTTGATATCATGTATGGAAGTTTCAAAAAACACGATAATGTCAGGTAAATACTTATAAACGTATCAATGTTCTGTGTGGTCTGTGACAATTTCTGGTTCGCAATCTATTCTAGAAATTGAGTCATTTGTGTCATCAAATGAAACATTCGAATAAATACCAACAGGTTCATCCACAACATCATTATCATCCATGTATTCGTCAAAAATATGTCTAGGAATGACATAAAAAATAACACCAAATTGTTGTTGTAACAGGTCAGTTATATAAAACACCTGTCTAGCCTGTGATGCAAGAATATAAGGTTCATCAGTGTGAAGTTGGCGATTCATATCAATCACTATAAATCCATAGTTATCAATATGCATTACTTGTCGTTTCATTGAATCAAACCACTTACATTTCATCATTGCAATGCAACCATGTGCGTAGTAATCTAATAAAATTATTCTTTCAACAACACCATAATATGATATATTTTCTGACCGAGGTTGTCTATTTGATGCACTCGCATAACAATCTATTATGGTGCTTATCATGACACCGTCATGCTATGTTGCCATTTTTTTTGCACTACTATTTATAAAAATTTAAATCCATTGACAACCATTTCTTTATAATCACATGTCACATCGTTTGGACCAAAGGATAATGCTCTTACTTCATCTGATACTTCATTCATTAGTAGAGTTAAAACCTAAAAGATACAAACATTAAATATTAAACAGAGACATGTGATTATGTTATGAGAAGAAAAAAAATCTATTACCTTTGAGTTTAATCAAGCAACAAATTATTTGCTGTGTAGCAGTTCCTTTCTCTTAATAGATAGAGAGCGATGACTCTTTTTTATAATTTCTAAATGTTCTCTACAAATATGAAATCTTAAAAATGCCAGAAGATATGAAGAAATAACATAATGAAAAAATTCATATTTATTAGTTTAATTACTTGATTTAATCATCAATCACACCACAGTTGAATAATACTGTACGATGATCCATTTCCCACTCTTCCCTGCTTAAAGTACACAATGGGTATGATCTAGATATCCCCCCTGTTTGGGGCAGTGAAGGAAATGCAGGGTCAATGGGATCATATTTCTCATCTTCAGTTCTCATAAGTCGATTAGACCTCATGGTGACGTTATCCAAGTATGATGAACAGAAATCCATGCATTCTTTTGCTAAATAACATTTCACAATAGAGCCTTCAGGGTGATATTTATTTCTTACATAATATGTCAATGTAAACATCATTCTTTCTATAGGATACATCCACCGACTCAAAACAGGACCACCAAAAATAACTTCAGTGGGAAGATACACAGTCAGATGTAACATACATGTGAAAAATGATGGTGGGAAATTTTCTCCAAGCCGCAAAGAATAATCGGTGCATCTCTCTACAATTTCTGAACAACACTTATGCTCAGTCTTTTAGCACAAAGGTCTCGATAAAAATGACATAACTTAATCACAACAATTCTAACATTATGTGAAATTAAATGTCGAATAGAAATAGGAATCAACTCATGTAACACGCCATGGTAATCATGGGTTTTAAGAGATTTTAGCTTCACATATTGTGTATTTACCCTTTTCAAAATATTACTTAAATAACCATATGGAACCTTAAAACTTCCCAAGACCTGAAGAAATTGTTTCTTCTCCACATTTTTCATCGAATAACAAACAATAAGGACTTTCCACTTATTTTGACCAATTAACTCAGGATGAAGTTTTACTATTATACCCCAATCCATTAAATCATGACGAGACCGCAAATCATCTTTTGTTTTTCCTTTGAAATTTAAAATAGTTGCAAGTAACATCTCACAAATGTTTTTCTCGATATGCATTACATCCAAAAAATTATGCAATAAATTCGATGACCAATACAACAACTCAAAGAATATGATTTTCTTTCTCCAATTGTTATTGTAATTTGAATTAACATGTTTTCGGTTTCTGATATTTGATTGACTTTTGCCAAGAAAATAATTCAAATCATCAAGTTCTTTAACAATATCATTCCCTAACATTTGTTGATGTGTCTCATCTGTCTCGACGACATTATCGAACTGTCTTCAATTTTTCCTGTATAGATGATCCATCGGTAGAAATCTCCAATGCCCTACGAAGCTGAAAGTTATTCAAAACTTTAATCTTCAGAAACATGTATTTTTCATACAAATAGGACAGGATAATTTCCCTTTAGTACTCCAACCAGACATCATTCTGTAGGAATGGAAATCATTTATTGTCTATAATAAAGATGCACGAAACATAAAGTACTCCTTCCTGAATGCATCGTACGCCTATGAACTAACAATCCAAAGCTCCTTTAACTCCTCTATTAATGGCTGCAAGTATATATCAATATCATTTTCAAGATCACTGGGTCTATATATAAATATACTCATGATAGTAAATGGATTCTTCATACACATCCATGAAGGAAAGTTATAAATGTGAATGAAAACAGGCCAAGTACTGTGTGCAGTATGTATTTGGCGAAATGGGTTGAAACCATTACAAGATAATCCCAATCTAACATTTCGTGGGTCAGCTGTAAAATTAGGATATAACCTATAAAATTTCTTCCAAGCCAACCCGTCTACAGGATTCACTATTTCATCATTATATTTATTTCTTTCATCTTCATGCCATCTCATATTCTTTTCCATTTGTTCTGCCATACAAGGTTTTTGAAGCCTGGGAATTAAAGGGAAGTTCCAAATCACTTTCTATGGTATGCGAGATTGCATTCCGTCTTTATTAGTCTTCCACCTTGATGTGCCACACTATTTTCACTGACTTAACTCTACATTTTCCTTCTAGAACAGACAATAATCTTTGGGGAAATAATGAATCTTAATAGATGAAAATCCAAAATTTTCAACCAACTTTGATGCCATGTAATTATTTTCTGGAATACATGCATCATCAGGCAGTAAATCCTTAATAAATGTAAGGAGATAGTCGACTAAAGTATTACTAAACCCATACATTGCTTTTTCATGATATAATCGCATTAAAAACTCAAGTTTGCTCATTTTTCCACATGACTGATATACTAGAGTATTTGCATCTTCCATTAGCTTTCTAACACTCTCAACATCATCATCCAGATTAATAGATGAAAACTATATTCCGGTATTCATTTACTCTTGCACTGGTCTACATGAGAAGCTGGCTTCAGAAACAAAAGGAAACCAATCAGAAATCATATTTTTCATACCAATCCTTTCTACTGAATCGATGCCATTCACCACTTGCACTTTTTCTCCATTGTGATACCACACATGATATTTTTTTTGGAAAACTTGTTTAGTGATATGATAACTCACTTCCTCATGAGTTAACCATGGTCTTCCAACACAATCAAAACACGGGCATCGAATCAATCCGCCATCCAAATCATTAGTGAATGCAAAGTTCAATAAATGTCGTAACTCCTTCTAAAATTCATTAGTGATCGGATCAACATTGTACATCCAGTATCTATCCATTCTGAGTCATATAAACATACATTAAATAAATAATCAATAAAATGACTTAACATTATATGTATTGTTTCATAAGATAATAAGTAACCATCAATAACATGTCAATAAAAAAATCATAACAAATATTATGGTTAAGGGAGTTCATAAATGTTTCAAATTATAAAAAATCATGAATAGTAACACCTTTCTATGACCACATAATATTATTTTGGTGTACCTCCAACACCCACATTAAAACCTAGATTTTTGAACAATGACCTATTATGTTTTTTATATAATTATCTGATGGGTACCCCCCCTCTTGGACACCCCTCCCCCTCCCTCTTGGACGCCCCCCAGACACCCCCTCCCTCATAGACAGCCCCCTCGACCCCCCGGGACAGCCCCTACCCCTACACCCCACAACCCTTTCCCCCCTCCCTGCCCCCTGCACACTGCTCCCCTAGACCCCTTCACCCCCTCCTGGAAAACCTCCCTCCCCTTGCACCCCTACCCCCCCTCCCTGCACACTGCCCCAAGAAACCCCCCCCTCCTGGACACCCCTCCCCCCTGGACCCCCACACCCCCTGCACCCCCTACTCCCCCTCCCCCCTCCTGGACAACCCCCCTCTCCCTACACCCTCTGGCCCCTCCCTGCACACTTCCCCCTTGGACACCCCCCTGCACCCCCACACCCCCACACCCCCTCCCCCTCCCCCTGCACACTTCACCCCAACCCCCACCCCGGAAACCCCCCCTCTTGGACTTCCCCCCTCCCCCTTCACCCCCTGCCCCCTCCACCAACACCCCACACCCCCTGATCCCTTCACACTGCCCCCACCTCCCACCCCCTTTCTGGATATCACCCTCCCCCTGCACACTACCCCCCTGGACAGCCCCCTCCCCCTGCACCCCCTGCCCCCCTCCCCCTGCACCCCACACCCCCTACTCCCTTCACACTGCCCCCTCCCTACACACTGCCCCCCTCCTGGACAACCCCCCTCTAATACATGATCACATGTGTTTTTTTTAAAATTGGGACAAACACAAAAACTAGGATGAATAGTGTATCAAAACACTTGGTGTTACAAACAGTTTTCAATAAATACGCAATCTGTATATGATCACACAAAAACACTTGGTGTTAAAAACAATTTTCAACAAATACCATCAAACAGACTCTTATATAGAGGCAATAATCTTAATCAGTTCACAATAAGTGATGTCAAGCAAATCCTTCAGGTTCATTTAACAGCATTTGAGTAGTTAAAAAAATAGGTGGCATTTTTTTTGTCAAATAAAAACACTTCCACTAAAATTAACTAAAAGACAACTTAAATAAGCAATAAAGAAACTCATATACCAAATCATTTCTCACAGGTGATAAATTTTATAAGCAGTGCTATAAAACAGATCCTTGAAATATTTTCCCCTTATGATAAGTAGTTTGAAAAATAATTGGTGTGTTTTATTTCTGAAAAAAAACTAGTGTGTAAATTTCAAGAACAAAACCACTTTAAAAAACTATTTCAATAAACAATCAGGAAACCCTAACACAAAAGCACTTATAAAATTTAAAAAAAAGCTGTATCTCTCATCAAAGGGAGCCAAAAATTGATGCACCAGTGGATTGCTAAGAAATTATATCACATGTTAGAAAATAATATTGATTTATAAATAAGAAACCACAAAATCAAGGTATATAGGCAGATAATGATAAATAATCATGAATCAATTAATAAAATCACCTAAGGAAAATATCACATATAACATAAAATCATGGTATAAAACCCACATATCATGGAATATTCAAGGAATTTGAATCTCCATGTTCCTAGAATGATGACTGAAACAACATGTTCATTCCATGAAACCTGAGGATAAAATACCCTAATATCATAAATCTATATGTAGAATAATTTAAATCAATTAATCAAGGTGAAATCATATTCAATTTTAATAACTATCAATAAGACCACAGTCTCATCCCTGAACACTTAGTCTTTTCCCCTTGCATGGGTTGAAAACTCCCAGACATGATTATTTACCCTAAACTGACACATTCTTAGAATCATATCTAATATAAAAAAATTGCATGATAATATAAAAAGAAACCTCTTATACCACTTTGTAAATTCCCAACCCAAGAGCCACTAAACAGATCCCCAAGATAGTTAGTTACATGGCTACAAGAGTTCCACTGCATATGTCAGAGGCAGCCGACCAATAGTGAGTGTATAATTATGGTATAATAGAGAGTCTATAACCTTATAAAAATAGTATCATATCACTATACAAGAACTACATAAAAAATAAGAAGAAGTATATATGAATGAAATAGCATCAAATGATAACAATAACTGATAAAGAGAAAAATATCATCAGCATAAAACAAATGTGATGGTGCAAAGAAATCCCTCCCAAACCCCAACCACTGATAAAGCCCAATATTAACAAGATCAATAAGATACAAACTAAGATAATACTCATCCATAGGAAATAAAATCCAAAATAAAGGATCTCCTTTCGAACTCCTCTTTAACACTAGAAGAAACCCCTTGGGGACACATTAAACAAAATAGAGATCCTGGCATTGCGCAGGTTAGAACAAATCAAATCAATGAACCTCTGTGAAAATACTTTCATTTTCAGAATAGAAAAAAATAAAACTCCATTTTATTGTATAAAAATATTTTTATATATCAATATTCAAGGACATATTACCATCCTTTACGTTCCTCTTCACGATATTTATACATTTAGAAGCATTTTAGAAGAAATTCTGAATGTTCCTCCTAGGGAAAAACCCAACCTGATTTTTCAAAATAAAACCCTTAGCAATCTCACCCATCCTATGCGTCATGATTTTTATAATGACCTTTGGTATAAAAAACCCAATAGAAATAGTCCTAAATCCTTTATATACAGAGCATTATCTTTCTTTGGGATTAATACAATGATGTTGGAGTTCACCCAAAAAGTCATTGATTAAAGAATAAAAAATTCCATCACAACATTTATTACCTCAAGATGAAGAATGTCCCATTAAAACATGAAAAAAGTTTTGTCAAGACATCTGGTCCAACAACACCATCCATATTTAATTATAAGAGAGATACATGAATCTTCTTTTTCACTAGGGTCCTCAACTAGCCTTCTATTCTGAATATCATCAATTCTTGGTTCATTTCATTTGATCGGTTTTTCAGTTTTTCCTTCTCCATTATCTGAGTAAATCTCCTCAAAATAAAAAGTCACAGAATTTTTCATTTCATTCTTAGAACTAAACATATTACTATTAATTTATAGAGAAGTGAGACTCCTCACGTTTTTCTCTCTAATCATTCCATGAAAGAAAAGTGAATTTAGATCCCCCTCCTTCATCCAACTAATATTAAATTTATTATGAGAAAGGTTCTCTTTTAGAGTCAGGATAATATCAATTTTGGATATGAATTTTATCTCCTATTAAGAGGGAACATCCCGAGGCATGTTTTTTTGTTGGAAAATAATCAGATGAGATTAAGCCTCCTTAATGTCACTATCAAGATTAAAAAAGGATGCTTTACTCTATTCTTTAGGTTTGTCCTTTACAATCTTTATCTTGAAAGTTAGAATATGTAGAGGACTTCCCACAAAATCAATCTTCCAGGAATCCAAAACGATTTATCTATATCCTGGAACAACAAGACAAAAATTGTTAAACTTGAAAGGAAGTGGGGTTGACCTTGATCTATTAATAAATAATTAAATTAATAGAGGTCTATGATCAGAATGAAATCTTAGAAGGGTGATTCCAGATATCTCAACTTCACTATTCCTTTCATCCAATTACACGAAGCACCTATCCAATATACTTTCTATCCTCCCCTTTTAAGTATATCAACTCCATGTTTAATCAACTCCATATATGGAAACTTTGGCCAAGACACATTTCTCAATACAAGAAAAAAATTCACCAGGTGACATTTTATAGAAATTATTACTAGTTTTTTAATCAGGACTCAAAATAGCATTAATGTCAACAAGAAAAATCCAACTCCTAGAAATATTCTTTGAGATGGATGCCAGATTTATTCAAAGATATCTTCATCTTGTATATAAATTGAAGGCATAGATAAAAGTCACAGAAATAGCAGTGTTACTAATTCAATAGGAGATGGTCACTGACTGATGATCATTATGGAAGGAATTGATAGTGACACTATCATTATTAAGAACCAACAAGGACTATGTGGCAGCATCAAATTGATAATTAGAAAAAAAACGAGTAACCGAAAGATTTACATTTGAATTCCATAAAATTCTCAAAATTCAATCTTGGCTTGGTAAGACTAATCAGTATAGGTTTTTTGTTCACAATAATGTTCCTAAGGGTTTTAACCATGGGATATTTCCCAAGCCCTTGGAAGTTCTAAAAGATGACCTTCATTGCATAGCAGGCCATAGCCTAGTACTAGTCCTATCATAACAATGTGTCCTTCCTTTATCAAAACCAACAGATTCCAAAAATCTCTTCGCCCATAACATCTATTGCATAATTATATGAGGGGTCACACAGGTCCTGTTCGGATGGGGAAAAATTCTTGTCATCTCCCGTAGAGGATTTGGTACTGAGGAAATTGAACCAGTTAGCTGATTAAACAGGGGTCAAAAGAAGGCTTCCAAGTAGTTTCCTCCTTGAAATCTTGGATAAAGGAACTATTGATAAATCACTAGTGTGCTAATAACCATATCCTTACAATCCTGTAAGATAATTATCATACTTAGTAGAGAATTAATTAACTCCAAAGGAACCATAAACTAAGGCAATTCTCTAGATAGGATTCTGCTCAAAATCTAGATTAGGATAAGAATAATCAGCTTGCTCTGTAAATAAAGTAGGTGATGGTTCCTTATCAAAGACAACACATGAAGCCTTACCTAGTGGTAAAAAATGACCTTGTCAAGATCCATAACATTTAAAACCTTATTTGGTACTGAAGTATTGGCCATCTCTATTTCCATCTCATTGGCACCTTCACTGGTAGTGAAACGGTGACCTGATCGGGTTCCATAACAATGATATCCTTAACTGGTACTAATGTATTGGCCAGCTCAGGCTCCATCTCATCGGAATACTTCACAAGTGCTGAAGTAGTGGCATGTTCAGGTTCTAGAATTATACCCTACATAAGATATGAAGTAGTAATCTACTTAGTGGAAAAACACCTTGACTAGAGACCATGATAATAGTATCAGTAGTAGCATGGATATGACCGAAATCATCAACAGTATGGACAAAAACAACATCATTAGAGAAATTCACACATTAGTTCTCTTAGAAACATCTAGGATAAGATCACCCTTGTATCCACCCCCATGAGAAGGGGCCTCTATAGATGTTTCATAACCAGAGGGTGGGATCAAACCCTTATCATTATTTCTCCTGCTACTGGAATCGTCATATACCCTAATCTTTCAATGATTAAATAGTTTGTTTCTATTGCAGTCAGAGGCCATATACTCAAAAAAATGAAAATTTTCATAGAATTCTAGCTTCCTCTCAAGAAAAATATCAAGATTAATATCCTCATCTCTGGTGGTTAGAACCACTTCTTTAACAGGGGTAGAATCCATATCAACTTCAACAAGAATCCATACATAATGACCAAAAGATGGATTGTCCATCTACCTATCCATAATGACTCTAAATCAACCATAGGGTTTAACTATTTCACAATTTTCACAACATGCACATAATAAAACCTTCAAATTCAGAGAAAAAATAATCACTTAGAAATAATAATAAACTGGTAAAACATGTAAAAACACTACATTAGTTAATCCTTCCATCCACCTAAAGGAAAACTGAAATATTTTAGTTGCACAGATGCAAAAAATAACAGAGAATAAGAATCACATACCTAGAAGTAAGTTTCAAATCAAACTAAACAAAAAATAGGGGGATATATGAACAATTGTCACTGCCTCAAAATACTGCACAATGCTGTAGAAAATAAATGATGAATGGGGGATGTGAACATGCCTAGAATCATGAGAAAGAAGGATTTTGGTGGAATAAGGAGACTATCAAAGTTCAAGAATGAATTTCACTTGGACATGCTTGAGAGGTGAGATGTTACCAAGAAGGCGACTGGGTTGCCTCATTCAGTGGTAGTGACAGACAGCGTCGTGAGGGGGATGAGGATGGGGAAGCATCACAAAGGCTGTCTGGGAAATATCAAGGGATAAGGATCGGGGAGAGGAGAGGTTTCCAAGGCCTTCGGGGAAGAAGGGTCGCTGGTGAGAGGATAGGTCACCGCCGAGAGTAGAGGTCACCGCTGAGAGAGGAGAAGTCGCGAGGGTGGAGGAGGGCGACTGAGAGGAGAATTCGTGCTAAGAAGAGAGGGACACCGAGAGAGAAGAGGTCATGGGTATAAGGTGGGTTGCGAGGGGTCAGGGAGGAGAGGAATCGCGGATAGTGGGGAGGAGGAGCTTGATAGATGGTAAAAAAAAACATAGATACGGATTTTTTTAATCGTGGTTATAAACAATGATTTAGCCACAATTTTCATAGAAGTGTGGCTATAAACTAAGATATAGCCACAAACTTATAATGAATAAGAAGTATCCACATTTTTCACTTGAGTGATGAATTTCCCGGGTTAAATTCATTTTAGGGGGGTAGAATATAACACCCTGAGTTTTTGTGGACCTTTTTTTTCTTTTCTCAAATAAATAAAATTTTCATTTATGTATTGAAATGCACTAAGTAAAGCATTCCTTTCACACAACACTGTCTTGGAATATGTTACATGAAACCAACATGGTGTATGTTACATGGAACTAACACATGATTCGTTACATGGAACATCGACTCAGTATACATTACACACAACAATGACTTGACATACATTACACGAAACACAAATGTTTCTATGAAACATAATTTTGCTGTTATAATTATTTAAATGAGATAAAAATAACCTATCCATTAAACTTAGTAATATTAATAGCAATAAATAACTTTCAAATATTTTTTATAATAGTTTTATATAAATAAAACATATTTATAACAAAACATATATTTTTTTAAAGTCTTTATATGTTTTAAAAAATACTATTTTCTCAAATATACTACTTTTCATGTCCTTCTATAAAAAACAATAAAATTAATTATAGACAAATTTATAAATTTAATTTTATAAAATAAAAAATATTTTTGAATTTATACTGTCGAAATTATCTTAGGGTTAATTTTTGGGATTCTTTTGAAAAACATCATTTTTGGATGAATAGTGAAAAATACCAGATTCTAATTCAAAACTAATTTTTCATCTAATATATTTATAATATTAAATTATATTTTAATACGATTTAAACTTTTAATTATATTATATTTTTAATTATATCATATATTTATATGATTTAAATTAACCTTAAACTTTTGATCATTTTTTACTTTAAAAACCGCATTATCGACCCGACTTCGGGATTAATTTTATATTAATTTCTGAAAATTTTTTGTTTAGAATTTGGAAAAATGGATTTCATATTGGAATCAAAGTAATTTTTAATATCTAATAAGGTAAACATATTTTTTGACCAATAAGACTACTGAAATTGATTAAAATTAATTACATCGATTAAGGTTAAATTAAGCTTAATAAGGAACTAAACCATAACCTTAATGCCCAATAATACATATAAACATGTCAAAAATCCATTTTATGTACAAATTTAGAACTTATCATCCATTTAATCTGATTTTTATTATTATTGGATCCACTTTCAACATGAAAAACGTGGGTGGAATTCTCTCTTCAAATATTTAGAAGAGTTCCAGTCCTCCTTCCCAATAAAAGGCCACCACCTATCCCTCTTCTTCACACCTCTAAAACCTATGAAGTTTGTCAAATTTCTTCCCAATACACTTCAAAAATTAACTAACTTCCTTCTAGAATCATTACCTTGGGCATAAAACTATCCATGTAAGCCTTTTGGCACAAACCAAAAGGAGTTACCTGATATAGAGGTAACATCTTCTCTCAAGTCCTTTCTTTTATTTTCTTTTTCCACCCATCCAATTTATTTTTTCCATGCTTGTATAACAACACCAGTATACTAAATATACTATTATTTTTTTATTCTAAGGTTTCAACCTACACTTACACACACCAACATCTAATGGATAACGAATATACTGCTTATGTGTATGGTGAACTACCGCCTCACTAAATGATGAATTTTCAAATTTCCTTACTGCCTCTCATGGTGGACATTATGATGGACACTATATTTATATTTTTTATTTTTTATATTTATTATTTATTTATGATTATTTATTCCTTTTAAAAAACATTACTTTTTTACTTACCATTTGGTGTTAATACGATAATTTCCTTTGAGGAAGTGTGGACTATCGCCCCCTCAAAGCGGTATGATTCATTCATATACTACATGGATTGTATTAAGGATGGTTTTAGTGAATATATGATATATATATGATATCATAAACCTACTATAATGATGATATATATATATATACACACACACACACATATATATGTGTGTGTGTGTGTGTTTTTTTCTTTCTTTCTTTTAACACAATAATTAAACGGAAATAGAATTCATGCGTACGTATGACCTACCGTCTCCATGAATGGTGTATTCCATTTCAAAATTATATATTATATAGATTATTATAATACCCATATAATTTATATAAATGATTTTTTTATCATGGTTTACACTCTTTAGCAGACACTGTAGTAGTTCTATAGTAGGACTGTAGCAGACACTGTAGCAGGAACTGTGTAGTACTGTAACAGGTACTGTAGCGGGAATGTAGCAGGCACTATTTGGCACTATAGTAGCCAAAAATATTCCCCCGTTTGGGCCTTCAGGACACCTATTTGGTCCCTGAGTCCTTTAAGGACTTTGATCTACCCATGCCTTCAGGTTAGTAAGGCCTTTGGTCCACCTCAAGGCCTTCGGGCCACCTTTAGTGTAGATGCAAACCAGACAACCTACAAGGAACAAGATTCAGAAGGAGGATAAGAAATGAACTTTCACCATATCAGAATCTAAAAGGATTTAAAGAATGATAGGTTATGTAACCTACCATCGGGACAAGCCTGTGTATGCACGGGAAAGCCTAGCCGAATAGCCATGCGAAGGTGGAGAGCTGATTTCATGATGAAGATACTGGGGAGGAGCATTTCCAAGTAGTTAGTATGGTTTATATGTAATGTTTGAGGCCTATAGGAAATGAATTCCTCTAAGGACTATGGGATATATAATACTTACACCTAAAGGCCTTTTAAGGGTTCCAACTCACCCCTTGAAAGGTGGATTATTAAAAATCAATAAAAAATGAAGGCCTTCAGACCATTGGAGGATCAGAGGATTTTTAACAAGTGGGTAATACAAGTTCATAATAAACCATATATGGAATTAGATATAAGAATATGCTTATTTAAATTATTTATATTAAATTTATATTTATTATACTAGTGTTTTTATGGAGTATGATGAGAGTGAAGAAACAATGTAAGGGGATTTCATCTCACTTTTTATTTCTATGAGATACATGCTATGTTTAGAACTCTTTCCTTTTGTGTGGTGTATATACTACCCATGATTTTATTTTATTAATATTATAATTAAGTTTATGGGTATTTACATATCCATTTTATGATATTTCTTTCATGGGGTTTAAGTTTCAAAAGTTACCAAATTAGTGAAATAGTTTTGTCTCAATTTTCCTTCTTTGAGACTCATATTTTGTTATGAACCTAAACTCTTTTTAGAGGTGTATGTAATTAAATTTTAAATTTTGTATCATGAATATAATTCATTAATGATATTTTAATATTTATGTAATTTTCTTTTATTATTTGGAGAGTATGATCCCATGTTACCAAGTTATAAGTGTTTTTTGAGAAAATCTCATCGTTTTTAGAGATTATTTATGTTTATGCTTCCTTTGATGAAATCTTATGATCCATTTCTCAAGAAAAATCAGGAGTTTACTTCTACTCTATTTATTCAGGATATTTTCATGTATTAGTACCATTTTTTCCTCTCTTTAGTATTTAAGATAACGTTTTTAAGTAAAATTTGACTATCTCTCTATCTAGTTAGAATTATGTTGTATTCAAAAACCATGTTTTCAAAAAAAAAATATAAATTATTTTCCAAAATGTTTTAAAAATATATTTGAATACCTTTTTTAAGGAAAATGGATTTTAAAAACTTTTTATAGTTTTCAATGCTTCCTTTATAAGTTTTCAAATATATCTTCAATGAAAAATGTTTTCAAAAAGGTTTTATGTTTTTAAAGAATATTCATCATAGAAATGATATTTTCCTCAAGAAATGTTTTTAAAAGACATTTCAAAATTATTTCACATATAATTTAACATCCATTAGTGTTAATAATGCCTTTATAAGGAAATTATTCAATGTTTCAATTTGTATTCTTTCTGTAAATGAATTATGTTTTATTGGTATGATATTTATGAAACCTATTTCACTTTAAATGGATATATGATTTTGAAACTAGATTCTTTTCATGGGTTATGTTCATGATAAAATGAATATGAAACCTGTCTTTTTTTTGCAGGTTATGATATGAATACATTTTTATAATACCCATTTCATTTCATGGGTTAAGATATAATTATTTATGATCTTGTGGCACATGTATGTATGATTTAAATATGAGATGTGTGAGAACTATATCTCTCTTAAATGCATTGGGTAAAGATTTATATCTCATGAGATAGAGTAAGATGGCCTTGGGAATGAATATTGACTACAAATATGGCCATGCTAGTGAACTAAGGCTACCAATATGGTATGAGGAGTTATATCATGCTACCAAGATAGCCATGGGAGTGAACCATGACTACCAAGATGGTATAGGGATTGAACTTGTACTACTAATATTTTATTGGAAGTGATTTCTTGGATACTATCAAAATCATATTCTACATTTATGTGTCTGCCAAAATTCCATGTTTTATTCCTATTTTATGCTTTCATAGATTATGTTAAATATTTCATTATGATTCATGTCTTTTGAAATGTAAAAATTTATTCCATGATTCATGTATATGATCTTTGATATACATGGTGTGATATTTTATTTTCACGATCCTATTATAATACCCTTATAATCATGATTATGCTTACATATCTCCCTTACTTAGCCTTACTGGTCATTTAATCTCGCCCCTTTTTATGTTTCATTCCCCATGTTATGAAGATATGTATTATGTTTGATGTGTATAAGAGGGGTTCTAGTCAAGAAGAACCCAGTGGGAGATAATATAGATAATTATGTATCAGTGTTTATGTTTTTACATTTTGAAAGGAACTAGACTAGTATGATATTTGGTAATTTGTTTGTATAATTTTTTAAGTATTCCATAAAAGTTATGTAATTTTAATGTATGAAAAGAAAGGATCGATATACACCCCAAAACTCTTGTGCATCTCACTTTATCTTCATTGTCTACTAACAGGTTTTAGGAGATTATATGGGGAAATAATTTCCTTCAAGTCCCACTAATACATAAATTTTATTTCTATTAACATGAAAAAAAACAAGAGTCATATATGTATATCTGATTATTTGAATTTATTAAAAATAAACATAAATATGTATAATAGGATTTGTTATAATGAAAAAATGAACAAGAATACTAATTACCTAAATGGATGGTGTACTACATAGACTACTAATAACCCATATCCAAATTTACATGCTAGAAAACATTCCCATTTATAACCAATACCTTTAAGGACACCAATATTTTACCGGAATTCCAAAATCATTTAGACATAAATTCATATGCATTGGAATGTGTATGTAGGGGTTGAGTATACATATACCATGTTGGATTTAACCAAAAGGATTTATAGTAATTTTATATGAGGCTAAATTTATCATGATAGTTTAAAATAAATATAGAAAAATAAAATTTTAATTTTAAAAAATAAATAAAAAATAATAAAATAATGAAAACTATTATTTTTAAAATAAAAAATTTATGAAAATTTATACAAGACAACACATATATAATAAATTAAAATATAAAAGAAAAATAACTCTAAAATATATTTTAAGTTAAATAATAATGGGAATCTACCTATGAGACTATATTTAATAAATCTAATATCTTTGTAATCAATCCAACAACTATAAAAACTGTGTGTATTCTACAAGACAAAGTGTAATAAAAAACTAGTGGTTAAATCACTAATCAGTGGGTAATCTCAACAAGTAAGAATAATCCTAAATATAAAATAAATAAAGAATTTTCCTAAATAGGTCCAACCTATCTAGTGCATAATCTAAACCAAGAGATGATGTTAGGAAATGTATAATCTCAATAAAAAGGAATAATTTTCACTATATTCCTACCTAAATACCCAAATAATTCCCATAATTATTTATCCAAACAATGATCAAGTTAATTAATAAAATAAATTTAATAAAATCTCATCTCACCTCTAAACACCCTTCAAATAAAATTCCCCTTTCACAATAACAATAAAAATATGGTATTGGATCCCATAATAAATCATATTTGATAATCATTTCAAACAAACCATTATATTTATATAAATTTTTTAACATCATTCAATTTATTCTTTATAATCCATAATAAATGATTCCTTGAAAAACATCAATTGTTTCATATAATCTGTAACATGGACATTTCACTAAATATTTTATGTGCATCATTTGTATGAAATATATTTTAACATTTTTGAGAAACACTTTTCCATATCAAAATAAAATCAAGGATAAACATTAATATAATTATCACAAATCATCATAAATATATAAAAACAGGTTACAAATTAGTTAAAACATAACTTAAAGCATGAAAAAACCAAAATTTATATCAATATATAGAATAGGTGTAGAAATCCATGTATATTTATGTTGTTGAAAACAAGTGATAATAAAAAATAAAATACACAAAAATTTTCAAACACACCTAAGGAATCATAAATAATCATCATTATAATTTATTTTAAAAAAGAATTTTCTTAAGCCCTAATTATTTGAAAACTCATTAGGGGGTCAGGAAATATCAAAACAGAAGGTAATGGAGTGCGAATAAAACCTAAATTCATCCTTTAACATGTGTCTAAATAACCATATAATCCTTTAGATTTTTTGAGTAAAATCCCCAATATTCAAAAGGAATTTACCATGTTCTAACAAAATCTCCAATTAAAAATACAAAAAAGACCATGGAAATGAAGTAAAATAAGAATAAAGGATTGAGGAAAATATTTACCTTGGATACATATTAATACATTATGAATAATCAATAAAACATTAAAGTTAAAAATTAAAGGGAAGACCTATGGGTGCCATACGACCAAGAGGGAAAGAGAAATGGGGGAGAAAAGGTGAAACCAAAAATAAAAACATTTAATTGTAAAGGATTCATGGTTCAAAAATAAACTGAGTAAAATGATATTGGGTTTCAATGTTCACTTTTAGTATATTTTATCATTGTAGATATGGGATACACCCACCATATGAGGAAATTATTATTTAATTTCATGTTTATTTTCTTCATGTTTTTTTCTTTACTTTTTGTTCAAATATTATTTTATTTATCTTTTTTCTTACCACTGTTATTTATGTGAGTTTTATTGATCACTTTATGGTATTACTACACTTTCTATGGTTCTAACTCTATTCTATAGGTCACTTACCTAGGTCCCTAAAATTAGTGGTTCTTTTTGCATATTTCCACAGTATTTTTAGTCTTCATAGTGGTTATGTCTTTGACATTGGGTACCTTCTTTAGGATTTTTTTGTCCATTGTTATGGAATAACTCATCTTACTTTATGAATATTGGTTTAATTACCACTATTTTTAATGGGAAATGGGTACTAATATTATCATATATATCACTAATAGTTCAGTTATGTTATGAATATGACATGATAAAGGGGCCATGGGTGTTTTGGTTTCATAGTGGTTATGGTAGCGATCATTGAGGACATGGTCCAGTGCTTTGGTGATGTCATTTTTATTTATACCAAGTTTATTTAAATTTAGTCATTTATAGAATAAATTTTCATAAACCCCACTCATGTATGGGATCATAGGATTTCCCCCCTTCTTGATTAATGAATAATTTCATTTTTTGGATTCTGTAAATGAAGGCTGTTGAGGGGATGGTTATTCTTGGCTAATATCACTATGAATTTTATGATATATATTGTACAAGTAATTTTTTTGGGTCTCCTTTATTATTAAACATTTGATTTAAAGGAAAATATACTTAATCATAGAAATATTTATAGATGGTATGGTTGTGAAGTGGAATGTATTCTTTTAGTTAGGGAGTTGAATGGTTAATGTTTCTATGGTTTTACTTACATGTTCTTTATCTTGATCTATTTTTTAATAATCATTTTATGTTCATACATGTGAAATCCATTTTCTAGATTTTTTAATGGAACTAATGGAATGATATATTCAATATATATAACTTCTAAAATCCATATGTAGATAGTGTAGTGGCAGTGATCAATGTCCAAAAGTCCAAAAGTAGGAAAACCATAAGTAGGCAGTCATAAGTAGTCAATCATAAGTTACCTAGATAATTCTCAAAGGTTTTAGTTTTAAGGTAAAAAGGATGTTCATAATGGTTAACTATATATATATTTTATATTTTCTTTCAATTTTATGTGAAGGTTCTCATTATGCATGATAGATACATAAGGGCCTTTATAATGATATGTAAGAGTAAACTCATGGAGCTTCTGAAAGAATGAACTATTCAATAGAAGAATGAGTTAAATTAGTGGATGAATTTTACCAAGAAAATGGACTACCATGATGATTATATCCATATGGACATTCTATTTATGGACATTGAGTTAAAATGTCCCTATTTTTACTAGATGGGAACCACTATATTTTTATGGTGGTGTTATTGTGTTGGATCACTTTCACACATTATAATCATCTTATATTTTTTTAATAAAAGTAGTAAATTTTTACCCTATGAAGTAATACTATGTTTGAACCATGTAAAATATATTTTTTTATTATTTTCCTTTATTTATTTCAATCATTTTCATTCAAAATTTCATATCTAGTTATTTTTAAGTGTGTATTTTTGGTTCAATAACTCAGGTGTGTATTATATTATAGGTTCAAATACATCATTAGTTTGGGTTCAATAAAATTCTTTGTTTATACTAGGTAAGTTTTAGAAGAAAACTTCTAGGTGTTCAGGAGGTTTTACAAACCCAAAAATAGGTATCGAATCTTCATTGTAGATTTTTGGATGATCGGACCTTTGAAATGGTGTTTTAGTGATTAGTTAATTATAATCATTCCCACCTTATACTTATATAATAATACCACCAAGTAGTTTATGATCCTTATTACATGTTTTAAAATTTAGTTTGAGTTTAATTAATTTGAAGTTAATGTAATTGAATGAGGGTATGGTCCTGGTGGAGAAGTTTTACCTGAAGGATTTCAGATTCTAAAATATGTAGATAGAGGATTTTCTAATATATAAGGATATTTATATTACATTAACTGGGATTAATCTATAATTTATGAATAAGGAAGAATGGGAAAGGATGTATAAGAAATAATTGGCAAGGATTTAGATGTCACTATCCTAAAACATGGTTTACAACATTCGCAATATAAAGACAACTTTGAAACATATAAAGGCTCTTTCTGATATGTATGAGAATATTACTGTAATGAAAAAAGTGTCTATATTATGGAGGTAATTTGGTATGAGAATATCAGATAGAAAGTCAACTGATTTTCACATCAATGACTTCCACATTATTCAAAGTGAGTATAAATTAGTGAGGGTAATTTTTTAGGATTCATAGTGGTTAATATTGTTACATTTGTCACTCCTAAAATCATAGGATTTTATGGTTACCAAGGTTATTAGTTATCATGGAACAACATACTTAATATTTCAGATGTAAGGTATCTAATTATAAACATATAGGTTTTCTATAATGATATTTGAGCATCTACTAGAAATTCATATTGTTCATAATGTAGGGGATATTATATGGAATAGAAAATTCATAATAAATGAAAATTAAGAAGAAGTATGATTCCTAGTATCTTGGTGGAAGTTGTTCCATTATTTAAGAATTGTGGGAATAAAGGTCATCTAAAAAGGGATTATGGTGAATGAAGAGTCAATTCTGGAAGATATTCTTCTAGAAATGAATCCGAAAATTGTGTTTCAGAAAATATGATTGAATATATTTTGAGTTCATCTAGTTCACTTTAGTAATGGATTATATACTTTTAAAATTCATTTTAATTTATATATGAGAGGATAATTATTAGTAATTATACCTCTTTAATATATAATAAAGTACGTCTTCTAGAAAAGGAAACTCTCAAGTTAGTTGGAAAGGTTGATGTTTTTATCCAGATAAGGAACAAAATATTTCTGTAATTACAAGGATTTCAATATATACCAAGATTAAGTAAGAAATTTACTTTGGTATAATATTTATATAATGGGGGTTTCTATGAATCATTTTTGGATAGATCATGGAAATTCACACATGGTTCCATGTTGGTGGAAAAATAAGTGAAAATTGTACCTAGAGAGAGTTTTCTAAATTAAAATGAATGTTAGGAAAATAATTTCCATGAAATTATGGAATGAAGTTTTAGGTATCTTGAGTGATAAATGGATGGAAATATTATTTTCTAAATTAATTATAAGGATCATAATCATGGAGTATGGAACATGTTAAGAATGTATTATTGATAAGTAACAAAAAGTGTTGTTCCAAATGAAAGGCATGACACCAAAGTATCTGAAGCTAAGTCTTGTTCATATAGATGTTTAATGTCAATTTATGATTTATTCTCACTTAGTCTCACCATACTATTCCACCAACATTAATGATATTACATTAAAGGTGTTGGTGTTCTTTATCAAGAATAAGTTCAATGTTTTTAGAACCGTTTTTCAATTGAGATCCATAGAAGAAAAGGAGACTGAAAGAAATGAAATTTTTGAGGTCTAACAATAATGAGGAATATAGAACTATAGAGTTCCAAAGGATCTACTCAAATAAAGTCATATTTTTTAAATAATATACCAGTTACATCTAAAAAAATGGATTCATAGATAGGATCAATCATATGTTAGTTGATAAGGAAATGAGCATGATAATTTATTATTGTTTTCCAAAGAAGTTTTGGGTGGAATCCATAAATTCTACATCCTACTTAGTAAAAAGGATTCCTTTTCTATTAGGTAAAGAATGTCTAGAAGCACAATTTTTCAGAATATATTTTTTAATCTCTTATCTCAAAGTCTTTGGTTCACTCACTTGTATCCACATTGATTCTAAGGAAACAGATAAGATAGTGGCTAAGTCTTGAGCATGTTAATTTATAGGGCATAAAGATTGAGAATTTTGATTTTAGATCTAGGATTTTATATTTGAGATAATAATTTATATAATATTTTAAAAAAGTATAATGTTACCTTAAATGAAAATATCTTGTGAAAAAATAAAAACCAAGAAGAATTTATTGATGATATTAATGTATCATTGAAAGCTATAGTTTGACTAAATACAAATAAAAATGTTATAAATGTTCCTAAAATTTTATGGGGTACTTGATTTCCTGAAATACCGAACTATCTGAAGGGAGTTTTGGAAGATAATCAAGTTCTAGTGGTATTTCAAAGGCTAGAATTACCAAAAAAAATTGAGGCCTATATAATCTCATAGAAGATATCTATAAGGTGAAGTTTTAGATGTATCGGTTCTAGAAGGCACTAAGTTGTACAATGAATTATTTTGGTCCACTAAAATTTGGAACCAAGTGTATAGATATGTAAGGGACTTATGTAATTTTCTTATTATGGATGATGTA
Organism: Viscum album; assembly: GCA_963277665.1. Classification (NCBI taxonomy): domain Eukaryota; kingdom Viridiplantae; phylum Streptophyta; class Magnoliopsida; order Santalales; family Viscaceae; genus Viscum; species Viscum album. Next base: position 1,981,832,271 of record OY728136.1, read on the forward strand.
TAACCCAAAATCCCTAAAATGGTTATATGAATGAAATACTTGATTCAGTGTGTGTTAACAGTGAGGGATGAAATGGATTCCCTATATGTGTTTGAAATATGGGAGCTAATGTAATGAATTACTGGGAAGACAATACATCAATATAAATGGGTTTTGATCTAAATAAAAAAGTTTTTGGTAGAAATAGGTATAAGAAAAATATTATCCTGAATGGATTTCTAAAAACATAATGTATATATTTTTTCATGATCCTTTTAAATTTGTTAAATAAAACACTATTAATATGGAACTAAGCATGGATTCCATGGAAGGGGTACATCTAGAATAGTTATATTTCAATAATAAATTTCTTCACAGAGACTTGGATGAAGATATTTACATATAATGGACAGATTATTTAATGAAAAAATGGAAAAATAATCCTATATGCAAGCTAAAGAGGAGTGTTTATAGGTTGAAGCAAGCACCAAGGTTGTAGTTCCAAAATTTTAATTTGTTTATGGTGGAATGGAAGTCATTCCAAATATGTGTTTATCATTTTTATTACTAAAAGGTATACAATTATGGAATATTAATCATCTTACTTATCTATGTGGATGGAATGCTTATTTATGGGTTTCTAAATAAAATGATCATATATATGAATTATAAATTACCCAAAAGTTTTGAGATAAAGGATATCAGTCTAGAAAAATGATTCTTAGGGATACTGATTATAAGGTAATTAATTCTAAAAATTTATCCTAAATTGGACTAAATAAATTTAGAAGGTTTTGGAACATTTCAAAATGACAAATTCAAAGTGAGTTAAAACTCCCATGGATAAAAATTTCATATTGAACAAGGATAAGGAACCTAGAGTAAAATATGTGACTATGTATATGGAAAAGGTTCCTTTTTCATCAGTAGTTAAAATCTTGATGTATATCATGGTTTGTACACACTATACACTATTAATGTAGTGATATTAGTTAGTAAGTTCATATATAATAATGGAATATATCTTAAGAAAGTTGAAAAATAGATCATATGGGATCTCAAAGGTTCTGAAATCTTATATCTTTCTTTTAGAATAGAAAAAATCACTAGAGTGGTTGGTGATTTCATACTTAGTAGGAGATGTAGACATTGAGAGGAGAACCACTGGCTATTTATTAACTTATATGGTCATAGCTATGAGTTTTATGTTAAATATTCAACTGTAATTTTCACTTTCAATAATGGAAGTAGATTACATTACATTAATAGAACATGGAAGGAATTAATCTACTGATAGTGGTAGATGAAATATATCAGAATAAGGTGGGAGAATGGGGTGTTATTTTTTGATTTACAATGTATAATTCCCTTAACAACAAATATGATGTTTCATTCTAGGAAAAATAATATTTATTTTAAGGATCAATTCATCCAAAAATTGTAGGAGGAAAAGGTGTTGGATATATAGAAATTAGATGAAGTTTGGAATCTAGAAGATATGCTAACCAAAGTTATAGTCTAGGATATGTTGAGGTAATAATGTTCCTTAATTGGGTTACAATGACTAAAATCATTGTGGGGGAACCATGCCACTATATAATAATATTGAATAACATAAGTGGTTTGTTGATGTCGGTGTAGGAATTTGCGGTGAAATATAAAAATGATTCTCATTTGGGGAATTATTAGTTTTAGTAGCATGGAAACCATTTTCAAGACTAGTGACTGTAACTAATGAAAAGAGTGACTCTAGAAGTCTAATTTCTAAAATTTATATGGATATGGTGTAGTGGTCTTGATCATCTTCTATAATTACAAAATGATGAAGTTAGAAGTATGCAATTAGCAGCTGTCCTGGAAAGTCTCAAAGGTGAAAGTGTAGAGGTGCAATGGACTTGTGTAAAGGTTACATTTTTAGATATTTAAGAGTTCATTTTAATGTTATTTGAGTGTTATAAGTATGCATAAGGTATATTTAAGGTTCTTCATAATGATATATAAGAGTAAAATCATGTTTTTTTTGAAGTTTTCACTATCCATCGGAAGGATGAGTTAAGGTGGTGGATTTCTTTGACTAACCGAAGGGTAAACCATAATGATTTGATATATTTATTAATTATATTTGTGTATATCAAAAGATGGTGGAATTGGTCACACTAACTGGTATCTAATATATTTTTATGGTGGAGTCATTAGGATGTATTACATTCATACATTTTAATCATCTAACGTTTCTTAAATAAAAGTATTTAAATATTTCATCCATAGAGTGGGTAAACGTATAAACCATGTAAAATGATTAATTTTTTTACCATTATTTCATTCAATCATTGTATTTTGGGATTTTTATTTAGTTTTTTATTAATTGTGTGTTTTGGTGCATTAACTTAGGTGTGTCTTATCTTCTAAGTTTCAATACATCATTAGCATGGGTTCATTTTGGTTCGTTTTTCCATTGGGTATGTTTTATAGGATAAATTCCAGGTTTTTGGGAGGTTTTAATAACCCAACTGATCCAATATTAGTGGGAGTGCTAATCAATCCCCCTAACATCTAATACAAACTAGTAAAACTTATTCTAGTTAAACTGGAGGATAATATTTAATGGTCATCAGTTTAAGAAGTTCATGTGACATTTCTTATTTCATCACTTAATTTTTTATTTATTTTATTTTTTTACTCATTGAGGTTCTTTTGTTATTAATTTTTTGGTTCTAACATTGTGTTTTTGTCCCTTTTTTAAGGATGAGGACAATATTTATAGGGTTTTCTCTTCTTATATTGTTCACCAACTAGAGGGGGCTACAAACCAATATAGGTGTCTGGTCATTAGTATCTACCAAAAATGATGTCAAATATATGAAGAAATTTTGGGGATGTGATGATAGTATTTTTGGATCTTTCGATGGGTGGATCAACTCAGTAACTTATAAAATGTTATATAATGGCTAGGGGTTCTATGTAGGTGGATTGTTTAGTTTTTAGATCTATCCTCTAGGTTGATTAATGTGTGGGGATTTAATTTCTCCTTGTATCCTTTCTAATCTGATCTATACATTTCTGGTTAAAATTCCTTTTATTTTATTATAAAAAAAGTGTAATTTTAAATTAATCATTGACTGGATAAGTCTTGGTTTGGGGGGTTTATAGTTTATTTTTTGGTTATTTTGCTTGATTTAGTTTTTTTGTTGGAAGCTACTTGGTTCTTGTATTAATGTTTGTATGGATGTTTTAGAGTCATAGGAGCTTGTTCTTGGAAATTTTACTTGCTCTATTAAGGGTATTTGTGTCATTTATTTTACTATATTAAGGAAATATAAATTGTTCTGACAGATTCATAATTATTTGAAATTATTTTCATGTTGTTCTTGTTAATCATTTTTAACCATTTACTACATAGTTTACCTCTAATTGGTTTAGAAACTAAAAGTCATTGTAGATTTTTATAAACTCTTAAAGTCAATAAAATGAATATTAACCTCTATTAAATTAAAAATCATAAAAAATATCATCAAATTTATTAATTAAATTATATTTAAATTAAATTAAAAACTAGGTGTGTTATAATTTCAAATTAGTGAAATTAAATGAAAAAATGACCCAATATAACTAGAAAATGTAATAAATAATTCAAATGAAGTTAAAAATTGTAACTTATAATGAAATTTTTTTATCTTCACTTTGGTGTGAGATAAAAATTACAAGCATCATCCCCCTAATGAATTCATTCTTAGATAATCCATTATCCATGTGAATTTTATATCAGGTCAGAAATATTTCTTTACATTTGTCTGGATGGCCCGAAGGCCTTAGATTTTTATTTATATTTGGATAATGCCTTTTTAAATAGGTTGAGAGGGACCCCTTACATGACTTGTAAGACCAGATACACAAGGCCCAATACACTACCTGAAGGCTTAAATAACCAACTATATGAGGGATAACCCTCCCCATCATCTACTTCATTGATGGAACCTAGCTCCCCACCTCGTACGATCAATCAGATAGCATTATCCTATATAGAATTGTATGGTTCCTAGTGTTGATGGAGATTTATATATCCTATATTCATTATAAATCTGTTTAGCTTGGCATTGGTGGTTGTTACTTTCACATTTTCCTCTTTTAAGGACTAATATTATGTGTTCTAACCAAATTGGTTCACAGCCTAGATCCATTATATCTAGAAAGACCAAGCCCCAAAGGCCTTAGGTTGACTGGAGGCCCTTTGACCAAAAGGTCTTTGGTGTCCAAAAGTCTCTTTGGTAGGTAGACCAAAAGAAGTGGCCTGAAGACCCAAAATTGGATGAATAGTTCTGATGGTATAGTACCACTATAGTACCAACTATATTACTATTGTACTAACCCAAAAATTATTTTCCACCAATATTTGTTCTTTGGTTTCATATAGGATTACAATCTATGTTAACCATATAAGAACCCGAACCTTTGTTCAGGTATGTTTTTTCGTTTTCTGGAGTTTTTAAGAAAAATGGTTTTTCTAGAAATTTTCAAAGTACATGCCGTGTACTTTCTGAGTACATGCCGTGTACTCTGTTCTGGCTCGAAGCCGTGTGCTGGCCATGTCTGGGCCAAACACATGGTGTGTAAGGCTGAGGTGGAGGCCGGTTATTTCGGAGTACGGAAAATTCGAAGTACACACCGTGTACTCTAAAAGTACACGCCATGTACTTTCTTTTTTTCATTAAACAGGCCGGGGTCGTGCCTAACCCCCAAATACATCTTATTCTCCAATTTTCGACCATATGGGAGCGTCCATACGGCTGGATCTTTGACAGAGTCCTGCCTCGCCGTCCGTTCTCCGATTCGAGCACGGTTTATTGCGTTGGAATCGCAACGGTGAGTTCTTCCTTCTGATTGAGCCTTGTTTCTTGATTCCTCCTTGTTTTCAAGTTATCATGGGATAAACGTTTTGTGCGTTTTCTCAGATCTACGTCATTCTAAGGGGAATCTGTCATCGAGGTTCACATATATCGATCTCCTATGATCGAGGTAGGTGGTATTTTCCTTTCTGTAGAAAGTCTTTGAGTATTTTGTGAAAGTTACACCAATACCCTTGAATGGGGTATTGCGTTTTTTCTGTTTTACCCTTTTTTCTTGCCTGCTTTTCTTGATTACTTTAGTAGAGGTTATTTCTTGTGATTAGAGTATTTTGTTGTGCTCAGATTGCTTTACCATGCTTGTTCTTCCTATTTGGCGTTTTGCCAGTTGCCATGACTAGTTGTAGGATTGTGGACTGTTGTTATTTATTGCTGTTGAGCCTTAGTTGATATCCAAGTAGTTCTTGAGGTTTACTTGGATGATATACACGCATTTAGCATGTTTAGTTACTCAGGACTGTGAGAACCTAGAGTAGTAGACCAAAGAGAGAATTGATGGAAGGGCTTCTCCAGAGTGTCTTTTAAATCACGATGCAAGACCAAGTGAAGAATTGACAGAAGGGATTCTCCATAGTGTCTTTTAATTATGACACAGGATATAAGGGGAATTGACGTTGAGTGCTTCCCCAGAGAGCCTTTAGCACGATACGAGACTATAGGGGGAATTGATGGTGAGTGCTTCCCCAGAGAGTCTGCTTAATTACGTAGCTGAACCAGAGGGGTGAGACTATGTGTGCCTCCAAGAGGGTTGCTAGTACTTATAGGTTGAACCATAGGGGTTAGACTGTGAGAGATACCCAGAGGGTTACCTATTTTCTTCTTGTTGCTAGTTTCTTGCTTGTGTACCTTACTTGTTGGAACTATGGATTGTAGCTGCTTGTAATTTTCTGTTTACTGCTTCTTGTTTATTTACTACCATGTATTCATTGACTGTTAGGCACAAATATTTGGGTGATTGCCTATTGGTATTGTATCTCACACCCTGTTTGGGCCATTCTTTTGGGCCCAAGAGGACTATGTTGCTGTAGGTATAGACAAGGGCAAGCACCCTTCTACTTCAGGATCTTGACTACATCAGGAGCTGGGGAGCATGGGAACGAGCCGTGGCTCGCGATGCTGAGGAGACTATTTGTTTTTCTTTTGCACTTGGTTTCAGTTGTATTTCAGCACATTGTTGTGTTTGATGTTTTCCTTAGATACTTGTACCTGTTTCATCATTTTCATCATGGTTATATATCTACATTGCTTTCGTTGTTTGGTTTCTGTTGTTGTGCATGTCGTTTACTGCTTCTATTGTTTATTGTTGTATTCTTACCTTGTGTACCTTACCGAATGAGGGCATAGTTTTCCCACCGACTCACCAAGGCCCTCACTGCTAGTCGGTAGCCTCTGGAGTTCAGGGAAATGCGCTTGAGGTCATGTGGCGAACCAGGTACGGGGCACCAGTGGAGGGGCTCCGGACTCGGGACGTTACAAAGTGGTATCAGAGGAGTTATTTTCTCTTGCTTTACTGTTTGGAGACCTTATCCAGGGATAGGACGGATTTAGTACTTGGAATTACACTGTGCTCAGGAGTAGCTAACCCGTGTACAGGGAAAAGCCACACTACCTCGTTAATTGTAGTTTTTTTGTTTTGAGATTTTATGGTTGGTATGTTTTCACGTAGAGTGATTCATATGACTTGTGCGGTTATTATTTTGATATTTTGGTTCTATTTCTGTCGCAACCCGATGAGATGAGGGTATGCAATCTCATACATCATATAGGCACTTGTAGAAATCACATGTCATGCATTCTTACCATGCCATCTAGGGTGCATTAGCGATTGTATACTGTTGTGATAGACTTTTTGTAGATTATGCATGCTGTTGTGATAGTTGTTTGATAGATTCTATGCTGTTGTGTTAGAAAAATGTTGCTTTGTTCCTTGCTTAAAATGAATGCCAAATTTTGGTTCTTGAGGTGTTACGGGCCCTCACGGATCAGAATTTGGAACATTTTCCCTTATTTTAGTGTTTCTGGAATTCTGCGCAGTTTCTGAGCTACTTCCCAGAAAAACCCAGAATACACAGCGTGTACCTTTTAGATACATGCCGTGTAGTTTTCAGGCCATGTCACTAACCGTGTGAGAAGAACACGGTGTCGTAGGAGTAACTTTGGAAACACGCCGTGTACCATTGGTACACACCGTGTGAGTTTGGAGCTGTGTACCCGACCGTGTCACTAACAACACGGGTCGGGGAAGCTCGGGTAGAACACGCCGTGTCCGTAGGGAATGCACCGTGTAGTCCTGTCCAGGTGCCCGACCATGTCACGAATAACACGGGCCAGCGTGACCTTCTTTTCCACACACCGTGTTTGTTCGGTACACGCCGTGTAGTCTTGCTCAGGTACCCGACCGTGTCACGAACAACACGGGACGATGTCGTCTTCGCCTATGCACGCCGTGCTTATTCGAAGCACATCGTGTAAGGTCCAGCCGTGTAGACGGCCATGTACTCAACAACACGGACCACCGAAGCCTTGTCTAATGCACACCGTGTTTGTTTCGAACACGCCGTGTAGTATCGGGTTGAGTCGGACCGTGTGGGTTAGCCGTGTAAGGAGACTCGGGCAGGGGAATAGTTTTAAAGTACACACCATGTGTGGGGGTCAACACGCCGTGCAATTTGAAGTGTACAAGACTTGTAGGGCAAGAGTACGCGCCCATGTCAGTGGTTTAATTAGACACACCGTGTAGTCGTGTTTTTCAATCTTGTGTGTTTTTTCCCCTTTTCCCATTTTGTACCCTTGTGTTCTCTGTCCTTGTTTTCCTGATCTAAGGTGTGCTTTTGATCTTTCAGAGTTATGCCTCCGAGACGTCCTTCGGTCGTACGTCTGTCGTCAGGCAGTGATCAGATGCCAGACATGGCTGATCAGGGACTTCCTGTCGATCCCCCAGCCGAGCCAGACTTGGCACCGGTTGTTGTACCAGTTGCAGGTGCCGATGCGCAGTTCATGGAGGGTTTCATGAGGATGATGCAGGCCTTCCAGGGAGCACCACCTCCTGCCTCGTCTATGGCAGACTTGACGCGGGTCTTTTAGCAGCAGCATCCTCCCACGTTCTCGGGGGAGGGAGGACCTTAGGCTGCAGAATCATGGCTGGAAGCCATGCTAACTATATTCGAGCATCTGGAGACGCCTCCAGAGAGGAGGGTCAAGCTCGCCACCTACATGCTCCGAGACTCCGCCAAGAGGTGGTGGGATATGATCTCACAGGCGGGTCAGCAGCAGGCTATGACTTGGGAGGAGTTCCAACGCGTGTTCTACGACTAATTCTACCCAGATACCCTGAGGGCCGATCGAGCCCGAGAGTTCATGAACTTGGAGCAGGGTACTCTATCTATCATGGAGTATTCCTCTCGTTTCACTGAGCTGCAACGTTTTACGCCCCTTCGGGATGGGAGTGGGGTGTTCTTGGCGAGGAAGTTTGAGGATGGACTCAGGCGGGAGATCCTCTTGCAGGTGAACATCTTCCAGCTGACTTCTATTACTGCCATCGTTAACTAGGCACTAATTGCAGAGCGCAATCTGAGAGACTCGGGAGCTGCGGGTCAGGGCGGTTCTGCTTCCAGAGCTAGCTTTCCTTCAGATGACAGCAATAAGCGTCGTAGGGATCCTACACGCGGTGATTAGAGGAAGCGATATGAATCATCAGGCATCCAGGTGATGTGCTACCAGTGTGGCCAGATAGGGCACACAAGGCCGCAGTGCTAGAGAGACCACGTGGAGTGCCGATCTTGCGGCAAGATGGGTCACCTTCAGAATTTCTGCCAGGTTTTCCCACAAGCAGCAGGTGACCGGGGTTCTTCCATGACTCCTCATTCAGGAGAAGCCCCACCAGTCTCTCACCAGTCAGGGAACTGGAGTTCTTCCGGCCATTCAGGCCGAGGTGGAGGTCGAGGCCGTGGCAGTTAGCCACCAGTCCCTCAGCACTAGCAGGGAGGTTCAGCTCAGAGTGGTCAGTCAGGGGCGCAGGGCCGCGGTGCAGGCCAGTCTTTCTCCGTAGAGCAAACTTATCATGAGCAGGATCCCAAACCTTCTACTGTTCGAGGTACGATTTTAGTAGGCTCAGTTTTATCTTCATCCCTTTTCGATACTGGTTCTACACATAGCTTTATCTCTGTTGTTATTGTGGAGAGACTTGGACTCTGAATCTTTTCTTCTACTGACTTGTTGACACTGGACACACCTTTGGGAATGAGGACATCTAGTGTACGCCAGTGTAGAGAGTGCTACCTCGAGGTCGCAGGGTATTGCTTCTTATGAGATTTCTATGTCCTAGAGATAACATGCTATGATGTCATCCTTTCCATGGACTGGTTGATTCCCTTCCGGGCAGCCATCGACTGATATCACCGCAGAGTCAGTTTAATCTCACCAGAAGGTGAATCTTTCCTTTATAGAGGAAAATGGGACGTTCGGGCAAGTCGGGCGGGACTCGAGCATCTTGGGATAGGAGGGGTGACAGCCCAGATTGCTAGTCTTTATTTGGATTACCAGGGGACTCCATAGTTGGACTTTCCTCCAGTGGTGGATCACTTTAGGGATGTTTTTCCAGAGGACTTTTCAGGTTTTCCTTCAGAGCGTGAGGTGGAATTTTCTATTGAGCTCGTGCCAGGAGCGGCACCGGTGTCCATTCCTCCCTATAGGATAGCCACACCTGAGTTGCAGGAGCTCAAGAAGCAGTTGGAGGAGCTACAGGCTAAGGGTTTCATCCGACCCAGTACTTCTCCTTGGGGTTCACCTATTCTGTTTGCGAAGAAGGCAGACGGTACCCGTCGGCTTTGTGTGGATTATCGGAAGCTGAACCAATTGACGGTCAAGAACCGATATCCTTTACCGTGGATTGATGACCTTTTTGATCAGCTTCGAGGAGCCTGGGTGTTCTCGAAGATCGACTTGAGGTCCGGTTATCATCAGTTGTGCGTTAGACCATCAGATATACCTCTTATAGCCTTCAGGAGTAGGTACGGTCTTTATGAGTATACAATCATGCCATTTAGTCTCACGAACGCACCTGCAGTTTTCATAGCACTGATGAACCGAGTGTTCCATCCTTACTTGGACTCCTTCATAGCGGTCTTTGTGGACGATATCTTGGTGTACTCTCAAACTCGACATGACCATGCTACCCATCTTGAGATCATTCTGAGTACACTGAGAGAGCATCGGATTTATGCTAAACTCTCGAAGTGCCAATTCTGGATGGATCAGATTCACTTCTTGGGTCACGTCATCTCAGAGATAGGAGTATCTGTGGACCCAGAGAAAGTGAGATCTGTAGTTTCCTGGGAGCATCTGAAGAACGTTTTTGAGGTATGAAGCTTCCTAGGGCTGGCTGGATACTACAGACGCTTCATTCGGGACTTTTCTCGTTTAGCAGCACCCTTGACAGGTCTGACCAAGAAGGGGGCGAAGTTCTTATGGTCAGATTCTTGTGATTCAGCCTTTCAGGAGCTAAAATGGAGTTTGACGTTAGCACCGATACTAGTCTTGCCAGATCCAGGCAAGAGCTACACTGTTTACTGTGATGCATCGGGTATCGGGCTGGGAGCTGTGCTTATGCAGGAAGATGGAGTCGTCACATATGGGTCTCGGCAGCTGAGGCCACATGAGAGGAACTACCCTACGCACGATCTGGAGTTGGCAGCTGTTGTTCATGTTTTGTGCTGTTGGAGACACTATCTTCTGGGAGAGCACTTTGTGGTCTTCACTGAACACAAGAGTCTCAAGTATATCTTCACTCAGCGTGATCTGAATCTGAGGCAGCGCAGGTGGGTTGAGTATCTACATTATTTTTACTTCGATCTTGCCTATATGCCGGGAAAGGGCAATGCTGTGGCAGATGCGTTGAGCAGGAGAACTCAGATTCAGGCAGTTCAGGAGTCCAGTAGTGAGTGGCAGCTGATAGCTCTGTTCTCTGAGATGCATCTAGAGGTGCATGAAATATGAGGACATACCTTCCTATCTTCTGTAGTTGTTACCTCCATGCTACTTGATCAGGTACGGATGAGGCAGCTATCAGACTCAGAAGGCTTAGTCCTGCGGGAGAGTGTGTCAGGAGAGGACCCTCTTCCTGTATGGACAGTGGGCGAGGATGAGATCTTGCGTTTCCAAGGACGCGTATGGGTGCCAGCAAACATACGCGAGGAGATGATACGAGATTTCCATTCCTCAGTTTGGGTAGTTCATCCTGGTGTCACCAAGATGTATCGAGATCTTCATCGCCAGTACTGGTGGCCAGGTATGAAGAAGGATGTTGCTGGTTTTGTCATGAGATGTTCTACTTGTCAGCAGGTGAAAGCAGAGCATCAACGACCAGTGGGGATCTTACAGCAGTTACGCATTCTGAAGTGGAAGTGGAACGATGTTGCGATGGACTTCATGATCGGGTTGCCGAGATCACCTCAAGGGAACGATGCTGTTTGGGTTGTCGTCGACAGGCTTACGAAGGTTGCTCACTTCTTGCCGATCAAGGAGACCTTTAGTGTTGATGATCTGGGAAAACTTTACATCAGAGATATTGTGCGTCTGCATGGATTCCCGCTCTCTATTATTTCAGATAGAGATGCGTGCTTTACCTCTCAGTTCTGGCAGGGACTTCATAAGGCCTTGGGTACACAGGTACTTTTGAGTACAGCATACCATCCCCAGACTGATGGCCAGTCTGAGTGCACGATCCAGGTGCTTGAGGATATGCTCTGAGCTTACATCCTTGACTTTGGCGGTTCTTGGGAGAAGCATATTCCTCTGGAAGAGTTCGCTTACAACAACAGTTTCCAGGCGACCATCCAGATGGCACCATATGAGGATTTTTCCGGAAGGCCATGCCGATCACCCTTATGCTGGCTGGAGGTAGGAGAGGCAGCTTTACTGGGACCTCGTCTTGTTCAGGAGACTTCAGAGCAGATAGAGCTGATTCAGAAGAGGATGGTTACAACACAGTCTCAGCAGAAGTCTTATGCTGATCAGCGGAGACGACCTCTGGAGTTCGAGGTTAGTGATCAGATTTTCCTACGTGTTGCACCAAGGTTGGGACACATAAGGATTCAGAGACAGGGTAAGCTTTTTCCACAGTACGTCGGGCCGTTTGAGGTTTTGGAGAGAGTGGGGCCAGCCGCATATCGGTTGCAGCTACCTCAGAGGTATCGGGCCATGCATGACGTCTTCCACGTCTCTCAGCTCCGACGTTACTTTTCAGACCCGTCTCACGTATTTCAGCCTGAGGAAGTCGATCTTGAAGCAGATGAATCATTCGAGGAGCATCCTATCCGGATTGTCGATCATAGTACGAAGGTTCTCCGCGGGCGGTCTGTTCCTCTTGTACGAGTGCTATGCCAGCACGGGCGAGTACATGAAGAGACCTGGGAGAGGGAGGCCGATGTACGATTGCAGTGGCCAGAACTATTCGGGGATCCTTCTTCTCCACCTCGTTAGGGAAATTCGGGGATGAATTTCTTTAAGGGGGGAAGTTTGTAAGAACCCGGACCTTTGTTCAGGTATGTTTTTCCGTTTTCTGGAGTTTTTAAGAAAAATGGTTTTTCTGGAAATTTTCAAAGTACACGCCATGTACTTTCTAAGTACATGCCGTGTACTCTGTTCCGGCTCGAAGCCGTGTGTTGGCCGTGTCTGGGCCACACACACGGTGTGTAAGGCTGAGGTGGAGGCTGATTATTTCGGAGTACGGAAAGTTCGAAGTACACGCTGTGTACTTTTTTTTCATTAAACAGACCAGGGTCACACCTAACCCCCAAATACATCTTCTTCTCCAGTTTTCGACCGTCCGAGAGCGTCCGTACGACTGAATCTTCGACGGTGTCCTGCCTCGCTGTCTGTTCTCCGATTCGAGCACAGTTGATTGCGTTGGAATCGTAGCGGTGAGTTCTTCCTTCTTCTTGATCCTTGCTTCTTGATTCTTCCTTATTTTCAAGTTATCGTGGGATGAAAGTTTTGTGAATTTTCTCAGATCTACGTTGTTCTAAGGGGAATCTGTCATCGAGGTTCACGTATATCGATATCCTAGGATCGAGGTAGGTGGTTTGTGCCTTTCTGTAGAAAGTCTTTGAGTATTTTGTGAAAATTCCACCAATACCCTTGAACGGGGTATTGCGTGTTTTTTGTTTTACCCTTGTTTCTTTCCTGCTTTGCTTGATTGATTTAGTAGAGGTTATTTCTTGTGATTAGAGTATTTTGTTGTGCTCAGATTTCTTTTCCATGCTTGTTCTGCCTGTTTGGCATTTTTCCAGTTGCCATGCCTAGTTGTAGGATTGTGGACTGTTGTTATTTATTGCCGTTGAGCCTTAGTTGATAGCCAAGTAGTTATTGAGGTTTACTTGGACGATACACACGTGTTGAGCATGTTTAGTTACTCAGGACTGTGAGAACCTAGAGTAGTAGACCAAATGGAGAATTGACGGAAGGGCTTCTCCAGAGTGTCTTTTAAATCACGATGTGAGACCAAGTGGAGAATTGACAGAAGGGATTCTCCAAAGTTTCTTTTAATTAAAATGAGATCTATAGGGGGAATTGATGTTGAGTGCTTCCCCAGAGAGCCTTTAGCATGATACGAGACTATAGGGGGAATTGACGGTGAGTGCTTCCCCAGAGAGTCTGCTTAATTACGTAGCTGAACCAGAGGGGTGAGACTGCGTGTGACTCCTAGAGGGTTGCTAGTAATTAGAGGTTGAACCATAGGGTTTAGACTGTGAGAGCTACCCAGAGGGTTAACTGTTTTCTTCTTGTTGCTGGTTTCTTGCTTGTGTACCTTACTTGTTGGAACTATGGATTGTAGCTGCTTGTACTTTTTTGTTTACTGCTTCTTGTTTATTTACTACCATGTATTCATTGACTGTTAGGCACAAATATTTGGGTGATTGCCTACTGGGATTGTATCTCACACCCTGTTTGGGCCATGCTTTTAGGCCCAAGCATACTATGTTTCTGCAGGTATAGACAAGGGCAAGCGCCCTTCTACTTCAGGGTCTTGACTGCATCAGGAGCTGGGGAGCATGGGACCGAGCCGTGGCTCGTGATGCCGAGGAGACTATTTGTTTTTCTTTTGCACTTGGTTTCAGTTGTATTTCAGAACATTGTTGTGTTTGCTGTTTTCCTTAGATACTTGTACCTTCTGCATCATTTTCATCATAGTTATATATCTACATTGCTTCCGTTGTTTGGTTTCTGTTTTTGTGCATGTCGTTTACTGCTTCTGTTGTTTATTGTTGAATTCTTACCTTGTGTACCTTACCGAATGAGGGCATAGTTTCCCCACCGACTCACTAAGGCCCTCGCTGCTAGTCAGCAGCCTCTGGCGTTTGGGGAAACACACTTTAGGTCATGTGGCGAACCGAGTACGGGGCACCAATGGAGGGGCTCCGGACTCGGGACGTTACAAACCACTCAGATACCAGAACAAAATAAATAGAATATAGAGTTAGATAATTAATCAAATAATTAATTTTTCAAGAGGCTTATTATTTATACTAAAGAACCTAGTAGATTATATATATACAATGATAGGGTGGAATCATTGTAACCTATTTTCCTAAATAAAAATATTTTTTAACTATCCTCTATTTATATTTGAACCAAAGTCTGTGTAAAGATGTATGAATATATTTATATTCCCTCAATACTCATGGCCACAGGAAATACAGAGAATAAACATGTGAAAGTTGCACATTGTGATGTTTACAAGGTTCAACCCCAATTTGGAAATATACTCCTTAATATGTTTGGTTCTTAGTGAGACAAAAATATTCACTATATAAAGCAAGTGATTAAAAATGTTTTATATATTAAATTACCCTACTGTATCTAAATAGCTTCTTTATTCTTGTTCTACCTAATTAGAATTATCCTGAGTGGTTCTTTATATGATCTCCCTACTATGTATGATGCAAACTCCCAATAAAATCCTTAACATGATCTTCAAGATTAACTAGATGTTATTTAATTACTAAAATAAGATCTTCTTTCTCACAAACTGGTCTTCAACAACTGATACGTGTTAAGAAATAGTAACATACCGATCAACCTTATTCTTTAAAATTATATTACAGTGATATTTAATCACAATAAATATACAACTTCTAAGAGTATCGATGAAAAATATATATAATAGTAATAACATTCTTCAGTATCTTCTTAATTTGGATTCTTTGATACAGGTGTATATTATAGAATATCTTCAAACATGATTCTCCTTATTCTACCTCTTCTTCTACAACACCTGGGTCCTTCTCTTCTTCAATTTCATCATCTTTCATCTCTTTGTTACATATATAGTCTTCCAAATAAAATTCATTATCATATCAATTACTGATTTTATTTCTTCTTCTTCTTAATTTTATATTTAGATCTACTTGAATATATTTTCCATATTTGAATGTTGGAATATCCCTTGATTTACAGTAGTATGATATTCTCCTCAATTCTCATTCAATATCTAGTTAACTATATCAACATTTAATCTTCCATGATAATTGGGATAATCCTTCTTCAAAACTACAATGAAATCTATAGGAATTTAAACTTTCCATGCTATCATGAATTCCCACATTAAGGAATATCATTGTGGTGTGTCACTTAATATCTTAGTGTGACTTTTTTCAAGTAAATCTCATGTAAACCACCATATATTCAACTATATCATGAATGAGTATTGTAGTTTCTCATAGGTAAATATATCAAATAAATAACCTTCTACCACAACATTACCTTCATCATCTTCCTATTCCATATTCACCATAGTGTGATATTCTATTCTATAGTATGGTTGTATCTCAATTCTCAAAACCATATTTGACTAGTATCTCATCCTTATACTTCTTCATGGTATTTTATTTTTATTCATGATATGAATATCATGTATTAAGAATGAATCATAATCCTGTTGATTAATTGTGATATTATAATATTTTAGGAATAGTTTTGGAATAATCTATTTTAAAATTTAGAAACATCTTCAAAACCTCAGGTCTTTTAAAATTTCTTGAATGCACTGAAAAGGTTACCATTACAGATGATTCAATGTTACTTTAACATACTAAAAGTGATTTAAAAATGGCTCTTACATGTCTAGTAAAATTAAAAAAATTCTCTATTATACCCATATATTACCTTTTTATATTCTTTAGATAACTCTTATTCATGATTAATTTGACTTATACACATGCTCATGCCTTAGTAAATTCTTTGGTTCTATTCTAGAGTTACTTTTACACATCATGTGACTTCATGAATTTTTTGATGTAAGATCCCAACTAATTTTACATGTTAGGAAATTTAATTTTTCATATTTATTAGAAATTTTCCATTACTAATTTTTTCTCTACACATTATAAATGATCCTTACGCAAAAAATACTTATTCAACTTTTATTATATATTTTGTAATGTATAAGAAATCCCGAACTTCATCAACACTTTCTTAGGACTACTCCAACCTCCTTATCTTATTATAGAAACATTATAATACATCTCAAAAACCTTATTTAATAGATTCTAGTGATATCCTTAACTTATGAGCATCTATAACTTCTGATCTCAATCATTTTATCATTATACAATCTTACAATTCTTCAGTTTCTTCACATTCTTCCAATATTCAGTGCTTCGACTTTTGGATTCTCATCATTTTTCATAAACAAAATAACTTCTATATATTCTCATATTCTATAATCATCAACTTTCATATGAATATTTTGCTACCTCATATAATATATCTTCAACTCAAAATTGTAATTTGTAGACAAATTCATTTTCCCAGTAATGTTTATCTTCTATAAATAGTATTTCAATAATTACTCCGAACACAAATGACAAATTCTAATTAACTCATAATAATATTCTAACCATCATTAATTTAAATCCATCATTCTCAAAATTATCAAAAAAATATTATTTATAGTGATAAAACCTCTAATATCAATTTTCATGTATTCATTATAGGATTGTCTACCCAATCATTATATTTATATATTTCCATATTAATTTTTTTTATTTTAGAATTCCAAAAGTATCATCATTAAATCTTTAATTTTTAATATATATATGGGTTTATAATAGTATATACCATGGAAAAAATCCTCTTCCAAGTTGTATCATACATCTTTCATCCTATTCTAGAAATGGTATCTTTAACATCAACTATTGTATATTTAAATTCATATTAAAAGAAAATAAAATCATAATCCAATGGGATCTTAAATCCCCCCTTTGGATTTTTTTTCAATACCATTAACTATATATAAATTATTGTAAATATTTTCCCATAATTTATGCTTTTATATCCCATTATTGAAAATAAATACAATTTTGTAAAAGTAAGGTAAATTATTCATCTAATTGTTTATTTCACATAGATCTCCTTTTATCTCTTTCATTCTCCCCCTTAATGAGAATTGAATCATGATTGTATTGATAGAATTGTTCTATCAAAATTTACTTAGTAATGAACCATCAATTAATAAACTCTATTTATACTAAATCTTGATCTGTTTTGAACAAGAGTTATTAATCTAGAAAATAAATCTATCCATAAATTGTAAATTATGTGATACTAATATAGAATCCTCTGTAGGAGAAGTTGAAATATTTTTACATATAAAATCCTACACACATATTCAATATATTAATATATCCCCCATTTTTCATCTCAATATATTTCTACCCTTTAAAACCATTAATGATTCAATCAAGAAAAAGTATGGTAAAGTGGTTTCAATACCTTAATCTCATCATTTTTTTAAGTGAAGTCGAAATTTATAGATTAATTTAAAATAATGTCATCTAGAGCATATTCACCCCAAATCCCCCATAAGGGATTCGCTCCATTAATCATCATGGTTTTTATTTTTCAAAATAAACTATAAGTATATGCATTTTGATTCAACTAGAAATATTGAGAGAATTAATCAAGAACTCCATAAAGGAATAATCACCATGTCATATAGATTTCATAATATTTATCCCTCACTCTATATGTATCACCTTTAATTCCCTGCATTGAAACAAAAAAAAACAAATAATAAAGAATAAGAAGGATTCTAACCATTATTTTAAATGATAAAAATAGGGATAATATATTCTTCTCAACCAGAAAAACTCTTCTCAATTCAAATCCCGTCATAAGACAACTATTCATTATAATTCCTCTTTTAAATTTATAGAAGTGAAACTTCATGGGTAGCATGGACTTATTTCCTTTTCTTATATTTATTCTTATATAAATGTACCTTTAAACCATAGATAATAAATCACATGAAGTCAATAGTTCTTTAACTTTGTATTTTAACAACTCATTATATCTAGCTATCTATTCCATGAAATTAGTAGGAGTGTGTTCAATTTGTTTTCATCTTCCACATAGATTATCAAGAAATCTTTGGTTATTATTTCTTGATAACATTTCATGAAATTTTAATTCTTATTCATGTGTAATCACTTGTTTTCCTTTATCACTTTCATTCTCTTGTGCTTTCATGATCATTTTACCAATTTTGAATTGATATGGCCAAATTTCCAAGAATTATTTTGAAATAAACTCTACTGTCTTGGATATTCCCTAATGATTCATAACACTATATTCATTTCCACTTTTAGGAAACTACTAATGCTCTTTATATTGGATTTATTTCACAAAAACAATCCTATTATTAATTTCCTATATTGATTCTTACTTTTTTCTCTGTTTTATTACTTTAACTCTAATATTCATGGATTTTTTTCAATGGTCCATGATGTATTATTTTCTAAAACAATAGAATAATTTCTTCTTTGATGTAGCATATTTTTCATCATTATTCTTGGGAGTCAATTTCTTAAAAGTTTTATTCACTTTTTTATACCCCAATGAAAACTTATCATTTTTTATTATTTGATGAATTTTCTATTATAGTATTATTTTCTAATCATTTGATGAATTTTTATTTGTATATTTATATTATAGATTATAATCATACTGAATAATTTTTTTATTATTCTTACATAAATCATCCAAGAATAAAAATCATCTCTTAAGGGACAGATTCACCCCAATCTTCTTCTATAAATTTTTATTCTACTAAGAAGCTTTATTTTTTATTTCATATACGACCCCCCTTAATATTGGACTTTTATAATCTTTGGGAATTTAAAAATTATTCCTGTATTCAATGAAAATATACTCAAACCTCCAAAGCACCAATAAAGGCCAACCAAAATAATCCAGTTTCCTTTAGTTTCCATCTGTATATATTTTTTAGCTTGTTATTTTTTAGTATAATAATCATACTTTTGATAAATTATTAGGGTGATAAGTTTATTACACATTTTTATATCTACCCTTGATGTTATATTATATTTCTAAGAACTTTATTTCACCTATAATTGTATATATTTTTATTTGTAACATTTACTTATAGATAAAAAATCATTAATACATAAAATATTTTTTAATACAATGTTTTTCTTTTTCCATGATCTTGTAGTGGATTGATCACTGAATGATATAAATCCCTTTTTCCACTAATAAAATTATTTTTGGAAGAAAGGTTCTTGTCAAAAATATTCATGGAAGCACCTATCTTCTCAGTATTTTTGGAAGATTCATCATATATTTATTCTATATTTTTTTAGTTTGACTTCTAATTAAAAACACCTCTTATTGAGAATAATATTATCATCCTAAAATTATTTATATATTTCTTAACATTTAGTAAACTTATTTTGAATATGACCCTCTTGCATCTTGAAACTTTATTGTAAATAATTGTTACGATCCATAATTATTTTTACCTTTTCTCCAGTTGAGAATCCTTGAAAATAATAGTAACTTTATATGTTTGTTATAGAGCATGAATATTCTCTTATAAGACTTTATTAATATTATATTTATCAAAAATGTAAAATGAAACAAATCTTTGTTCATGGAGAATTTTTACTTACTAG
Organism: Viscum album; assembly: GCA_963277665.1. Classification (NCBI taxonomy): domain Eukaryota; kingdom Viridiplantae; phylum Streptophyta; class Magnoliopsida; order Santalales; family Viscaceae; genus Viscum; species Viscum album. The sequence continues at coordinate 1,981,852,123 of OY728136.1, forward strand.
TCATTAAATATCTATCATTGGATCTCACTTATTTAATGAGTGAGTTTCACTTTTTTAATTGTAATGATAATATTTTTTCATATCTTTTACATATACCAAAAGTTTTTTGTTTTCATTTTCTAGGTCCTAGATAAACATAAATATTTGAGGGAAAAAATCATAAGAAACATAATTTATGTAATCATTAACCTCATAATAGATATTTTCAGCTAATTTAGTTGACCTTTCCTCTTCACTTTCTAAGCATAATTATTTCATAATATGATTGTCAACAAATTTAATAGAGGAACTATCACTTTGAATACATTGAATTAATTATAGCAGCTCATGCTTCTAATAAAATGATATTACATCATTTTATATGAATATTAATTTCATTACATAAGTACATTCCAATGGAAATTATTAGTTTATTGTCTTTTGAAACTTGGAACACAATATTATAACTTGGTGAAGGATCTTTAATGTTTCCCATAAATATATTCATATTTAGTACTCAAACATAAAACCTTTCTTCATAACCTAGGGAAATGAAACATAATAAAGGGTGATCTCAAATACTCAATAAGGGTAAATAAAGTAGATAGGTAAGTATAACATGAATATAAGGGTATGAGAACATGTGTGTAAAATTTAAAGATCATACCCTGTATATCAATGATCATGAACATGATTTATGTAATAAATATTAGAAAATAATTAGATAGGAATCATAAGAGAATCAAGAGAATAATCCATGGGAGAATAACATAGGTATAAGACATTTAATTTATGGCATACACATAATCATTTAAAATAATTTCCATTTTAGTCAAGGCTAGCTACTAAGACCATCATAGTGGACAAAGTCCTTTACTGAATCTAATTCACATCCCATTCTAGCCCTGTATTACTGAACTAAGTTCATGTCATATTCCAGTCATGTATTACTGAACTGATTTCTCTCCCTGTTCTATTTGTTCCTATAATATGAAATATAAATCTTTACCCAGTGCATTGGAGCATTATCTGGGTGTACCCATCATGAAATATTAATGGGCTCACCCGACACCATCTAGGACACCCCACCATATAAGTTGTAATGGGATTACCCAAGGATATCTAGTCCACCTCATTATATAAGCTATAACAGGATTACTCAGTGCTATCCAGGCTACACCTTAGTATAAGCTATTATGGTACTACCTATCACTATATGGTCCACCCTATCATATAAGAAATGTCCATGAACTACAACATGAATAATGTACAAAGATCCTGAATATCATCATAAAAATCATAAAAATAATTATTCTTTAATAACCCGATTAACCCATAGAAAAAAATGGATTTCATTCCAATATCCTTGAAACATGATTAACCCATAGAAAATAAATCAGTTTCATAACAATCACTTTGTAACACGATTGACCCATAGAAAAGAGATGGGTTCCATAAATATTAGGCCATAAAAATGTAGACTATCCAAATAAAGAATATGAATGGTATACTTGAATCATATCCCCGGTAAAAAATAATTATATCAAAGGATGTAATCGTAGATGGAGAATGGTTTTAAAATATCACTTGTAACATTTCTTAAGGAAAATAACCTTTCTTTGAAAATAAATTTCATAAAACATTTTCAAAATAATTTTTATTGAAAATAACATTATAAAATTATTAATAAAGCATTAAAATTTCATTTATAACATTTATTGAGGAAAATATACTTTTTTATTAGAAAAAACACTTTTAAAAACCTAAAACCTTTTGAAAATCTTTTTATTTTAAAATAACATTGAAAACATATAAAGGGATATTTGAAAACCATTTTAAACACTCTCTAAAACATAAAACATCTTTAAATTCCTTTTCCTTAAAAATGAGCTTAAACTATCATTTTAAAAAAATTAAAAAAACATTAGAAAACATTATTTTTGTAACAAAATAGATTTCTGACCGAAGAGGGAAAAAGTTGAAATTTCTTTAAAACATTTTCTTAATTATCTTTAGTACAAAATAGTAAGAAAATGGTACCATTTCTTGAAGTTATCATGAATAACCATATGAGGAAAAAATTAATGAGAATTATTGATATTTAGATCATGTTATTTCAATATGGGATACTTGATTATAAACAATCATGACTAACGGTGATATTGTAACATAAACCTCTTACCACATTGGTAACATTGAATCATAATCCCCATAAAAGGATAAAATTATTTGAAGCATGAAATATCATGAAAAGAAGTAGATTCATGATATAACATGTTAAAGGGATAGTATATACACCTCATAAAAGAATACAGGTGCATAACATAATATGTTTCCCAAATAAATAAAATTGAGACAAAAGTTCCTCACCAATGTGGAAACTTTGGAATTTTAAATCCTATGAAATAGAGATCCTCAAATAGATGTGTAAAGAAAAAAAATTAATTATAAGAACTATAATGTAAATTAATGGGTAGAATATACAACACATAGAAAAAATAGGTGGTTAATATAGAATGTGTCTCACAAAAGTAAAAAGTGGGACGGAAATCCCTTACTACTTGAGTAACCCTCAAATCATGAGATCCGTGAAAGAATAACATCAAATAAAACATTAAATATCATGAAATAAATGAAATTACTGATATAAAAAGACATAGGAAAGTATATACAAAACAAAAAAGAAACGAGTGGTTAAAATTTTATAAGTCTCATAAAAAGAAATTTGAGACTATAAATCCCATTATCTTAAGTATTGACTCTCATCATACTTTTTCAAACCTCCTCTTTGACAGATATCTCCTTTTGGTCTGCACCCAATGACTTCCTTGGTTATATTTCATCCCAAAGGAAGGCTTTTAGGTTGGGGATGGAAATTGGGTGTTTATTTTGGCAGTTTTTTGATGAGAAAAATGGATTTACAGGTGTGAATAAGTGATGTGATGAGTTCTCTTTTATAGTGGAGGAGTGACATTTTTGTAAATATCAAAAAGTATACACTATTGGGAGGTCTCAATTGCATTATGTTCCTCTAATAATGGATCATTTTTTATCCAAGAGGGTATATGAACGAAATATGGATATCCAATGGGTTTTGGAAAAGTTTATAGGTCATTTTTTTCTTAAGTTTAATGTTTATTCCCTTAGTAAACTTGTTTTATATTAATCATTGTTGTTAATTTTAACTATTTTCACAAATAATTTTGGTAAAAAATTAAGCTAAAATTATTATAAATTATAAATTATTCAGATTCCAAATATATAATCCATTTTTTTAAATTTCAATCACATAAGTGGTATAAATTAATTTAAAATCAATCCCACAGACATGTCGAGAAAGTGGGGTTTTAAAGGTAAAATCTCAAAATTTTGATATGTTTTTATATCCAATTTAATTGTGAAATTTATTAAAATGACCTAAATTGGATTAATTAGTGTATAATTGAAATAATTATAATATAAAACCCATTTAAAATATAATTTAACATTATTAATAAATTAGGTAAAAATGGCAATTTTCAATTAAAATTCAGTTTTTTCACTATTCATCAAAAAATGGGACTTTTAAAAAAAATACAAAACATTAACCCTAAGATAATTTTATTATTAATTTTTAAAAAATGAATATTATATTTTCAAATATAATTTATACAATTTTTAAAATTATATTTAAAATAAGTGCACCATTAAAAGGCAGTAAAATTACCTTTAAGAAAAATACATCTTTTTATTCGTAAAATTGGATTTATTCTTGTTTCTTTTCTAGAAAACACATCTGATGAATGTTGAATATTTGATTGAATAATATATATATATATATATATATATATATTTCAAAAAAATCATTCATCAAATTTTTTTTGTTTAATTTATTGAGATAAAACATGTTTGAGTATAGAAAAATAATTTTTTAAGGAATTTCTTTATTTTCAAATAGTTCTTACATTCATTCATAATTAATTGGTTACCAAAAAAATAATTTTATAAAAAATGATAAACCATATTTTAATAATTTATTTAATCACATTCATACTCTCCATTCCAATGGACAAGTTATAACTATATTAATATTTTAATAATATGCCACGCTTCATTTAAACATAGTATTGAATGTAACAAAATCTAAACATGGTATTTCATGTAATGAAATCCATTATCAATGTTGTGGGTAGCATAATCTTAATTTTTTTTAATATAATGAAATGTTAACTTGGCATAGCATGTAACTCAAGCCATCAAATAATTTATTTGAAAAAATAATAATTCATAAAAACATGGGGTGTTACATTCTACCCCCCTTAAAATGGATTTCTATCATGAAATTCATCTGGGTCATAAAAGTTTTAATATTTGGGATTTATTTTCATAAAAAACCACATTGTAAAAATGTATACTAAAACATCATTTAAAAATTGAAATTTGAAAACATAATAGTTACACAAAGTAACTCATAACAAGACTTTCACATATGAGAACATAGGTGGGAAGTAAAGGTTATAACATGGAAGAAAAACCTAAATAATTATAAAGAGTGATATCGATCATTGATAACGAAAATGTGGGAAATATAAATAAAGTTAATGATTAGAAAATAATGAATTTTTAGTGATATAAGTGACCATTTTATTAATTAGAAATTAATGTACTCAATAACATTTTTGTCTCAAAATCCTTTTCGTAAAGATGAATAATTTTCACAAGGTGATATACTTACTTGATTTCATTCAATTTCACATGTGCAATCTCACCATTTTGTTTTGAAATGATCAATTTCCTCTTCCTATTTTACTCCAATAAATTAAGGTGAATATTTTTATCCCTGACTCACTAATGTATCATAAGATTAATTGATAGAAGGATAAGTCATTATATTTATATTTTGATATCATTGAAGAAAAAATGGTTATCACAGGTCATCCAATATACCCAAGTCTTGATATACTTTATTTCCCAAAACCTCAACCAAATTTAAACTCAATCCATCCTATTAATATTGAACCTTATAATCCTTCCAAAATATAATTCACCCTTTATTCATTAAACAAGATCTTATCTTATACAGAAAACATTTTCATTGGAAACATGGGTCCATCCATGTACCGATAGAATATCAAATGTGATTTTATTATTATAGAATCCATGTAGAGGTATATAATCAAATGAAATTTTGTTAAAGGATTAATGGTAATATTTTCCTAGGGTTTTTTCATACAAAATCAGATATAAAATTCCCCAACTATATAGGGGAGGAAAACTATGCCCTAATTATTATGATTCACTTAATAAAATGTGATTTCATAAGACTTCCCTTTTTCATTTTTACCTTAGAGGTTTTTTTGGATTATCATCAATATTATCCCTTGGATTGGGGCACTAATTTTCTTAAGTCCCAATCACCTTACACTTGAAACACTGGAGTGTGGGTTGTGCATTAGTTAGATTTCTATTCTTCTACATTGCATTAACCATAAAATTAATAATATTTATAAATTAACAGACTTTATGACCTACCTTTCCACATTTAAATAACCTCCTATATCCATTCAATAAATTATCTTTATTCTTCTTCCCACATTTCTAGCATGCATATTTTTTGGAATTTCATTCCAACATTTGAGTTTTCATCAGAATTTTTCTTCCTTTTCTTATAAAAACCATATGAATGGTGGGAATATCCAATTTCCATTTATACCATGAATTCATACTGAATGAATTATTTATAAATACTAAAGTCTCTTATATAAAATTCCTTTTAATGAAATGGTTTCAAGACACTAATGAATCAATCTATTTTTCTTTTAGGGATAATTATCAAACCTGAAGCATACCTTGAATGTTTTGTAAAAAAAGATTCATAGTTACCAGTTCATCACCCTTTTTCTTAATCTCAAGAAATTATTTCTCCATCTTTGTTCATATAATACAAGGGAATTACTTATTAAAATATATTCTCTTAAAATCTTCTCATTATATATATTCAATTTATTCATATTCCCTCAAGTTCTTAACAAGAGTCCACCACTGGTCTTCTTCTCTTTCCAAATGATAAGAATCCAGAATGACTTTTTCATGATCTAATAACTAAAGAAATGAAAATATATATTGAGTGGTACTGATCCATTTCTCAAAAACAATTGGATCAGTGGAACCATTAAAATAAGGTGGGTGTGGCATCAAGAAGGACCGAAAAGAAAATTGTTCCCTCCTTTGTTTATTTGGAATTTCAATGTCATTCATATCTTGAGAATGTTTTTTGAGAATATCAACAAGAATTTTCATTCAAAATACCATATATTTTTGGTTTCTTAGGAAACAAATAATTTTATTTTATATTTATTTAATTATTAACAAGGTTCCTTCAAGTTCTATCCATTGACTAAAACCAAAAATAATAGTGTGATCCACAATAATCATAGTGGAAAACCATATATTCATAAAAAGTTACTTATAGTATGTCTAAACCATGACACATTATTATTTAATGTATGGAACCTTAGTTTTATCCTATTCCATTCATAGTCATTTTCTATTTAAATATTTCATGACGTTTCATAAAGAGTTTTTGAATTTCCAAAGAATATCCCCTGGGAGTTTCGAAGCAGGTTTATTGCAAGTCCCATTGTCATGCACTATTTCTTGGTTGAATATGTCTCAATATAGTGATTTTAGGGTTGTTACCCTTGGGTAACTCTATTATAGATACACATCCAATTGTAGTATCTAGATAAGTATGTAATTTTTTGGAAACCACTCTCTAAATCCATTACTAAAATTCTAGAAAATTTTCCTAAACTTTGAATCATCCTTAGATTTATCCTTATATACATCCATAGAAATATCCATAGAAATATTATGAGGTATCTCACTAAAGTTTTCACATAATAGTATCCAAAGGTTAACTGATCCTTTCCATTGATACCAACTATAGTGAAACATGCTTATCATACATAGATATTACATCATTTTAGATGAATAATTAGTATATTAAAAAAGTACATTCCTGGGGACCATAATAGTTTAGTTTCTTTGAAAATATGGAATAAAATCTTTAATTTTTTTAAAAGATATTCACTATTTCCCACAATGATCTTCCCATTCAGTACTATTATTTAAAACCTTTCCTCATAACCTGGGGAAAGGAAACATAAGAAAGGGTGAGTTCATATGCTCATTATAGGTAAATAAAGGAGATACATATGCATAAAATGAATATAATGGTATAAGAAAAGGAACATAAAATCTGAATATCATAACATGTATATCAAAGATCATAAAATTTATTCATGTAATAAAGATTATGAGATCGTAAGATGTGAATCATCGGGGAATTGAGAGCATAATCCATGAGAACATAAAATTGGAATCAGAAATAAAGATTGTGTCATACACACAATAATATAAAATCATTTATATATTAGTCAAGGATCCTTTCTAAGACCATCATAGTGGAAACAATCCTTTAATAAATTGGGTTCACATACCATTCAAGACCCGTATTATTGAACTAAGTTCACATACCATTCCAACCCTGTATTACTGATCTGATTTCAATACCTGTTACATTCGTGTATATCTCAAGAGATATAAATATTTACTGAAGGCATAGGATCACTATCTAGTTGTAGCCATCATTTAATCTATAATGGGATCACCCGGTGATATCTGGTACACCCCATCATATAAGTTTTAATTGGATTACCCTATGCTATTAGGGAAACCTGTTTATATAACTTAAAATAAGATTACTCAGTGATATTTGGGACACTAATCTTATAATATATAATGGGCTTAAAGGCGCTATCTAGGATACCAAATCCTATTGGTAATGTCCATGAACCAAAACATGAATAATGTATAAATAGATTTCATGTCATCCAAAAAAGTCATAAAAATAATTATTATTTCATAACCTGATTAACCAATGGATAATAAATTAGTTTCATGTCAATCTCTTTGAGACGTGATTAAACCATGGAAAATAAATGGGTTACATAACAATCTATTTGGAACATGATTGAACTATGGAAAAGAAATGGGTTCCATAAACACCAGGACATAAAAATATAGACCATTCATAGGAAAAATATGAATGTTATCCTTGGATCATATCCCTGGTAAAATATAATTATATCAAAGGATGTAATATTAGATGGATAAGGGTTTTGAAATATCACTTGGAACAATTTATAAGTAAAATAACCTTTCATTGAAAATCAATTTCATAATACATTTTCAAAATAATTTTCATAGTAAATAACATTGGAAACTTATAAATAAGTCTCTAAAAATTCATTTAAAACATTTCTCAAATAAAATATACCTTTTAATTTTTAAAAAAACTTTTTAAAAATTAAAACCTTTTAAACGCCTTTTTCATTGAAAATAACCTTGAAAACATATAGAGGAATATTTGAAAACCAATTTAAACACTTTTTAAAAAATAAAAAATATTTAAAATACTTTTACTTGAAAATTAGATTAAAATATCATTTAAAACTTTTTTGAAAACATTTTTATAAAATATGTTTTTTGAAAGAAAAATGATTTCTGATTAAAGAGAGAAATAATGTCATATTTTCCTAAAAACATTTTATTAATTATCTTAACTACCAAAGAGTTGTAAATTGGTACCATTACATGAATATACCATGAATAAATAGAAGAGGAGAAAATTAATGAGATTTTTTTATAGGTAAATCGTGATAATTCAATATTGTATACTTGATTATAAATAATATTAACAAATGATAAGATTATAAAATTAAACTCTTACCACTTTGGTATCATTAAATCATAATCCCCATGAAAGGATAACATTACATGAAGCTTTAAATATCATGAAATAAAGTACATTCATGATATATCATGTAAAATGGATAGTATATATACCTTTTAAAATAATATAGGTGAATAGAATAACATGTTTCTCAAAGAAAGAGAATTGAGACAAAATTCCCTTATAGATTTAGTAACAATTGAACCATAAACCCCATGAAAGGGAGATCCTAAAATGGATGTGTAAATAAATAAAAATTATGTAGAAGAACTATAAATTAAATTAATGTTTATTATATGCACAACATATAAAAATTTGGCGGAGAATATAGTATGTGTCTCACACAAGTAAAAAGTGAGACATAAATCCCTTACTACATGAGTAGCCTTTGAATCATTAGATCCATAAAATAATAACATCAATTTAAACAATTGATATCAAGAAATAAATTAAATACATGATATAATATTCCATATGGTAGTATATAAACACAAAAAAAATGAGTGGTTAATATGTCACAAGTATCACAGAAATAAAAGTGATAATAGAAATCACCTTACCTTGAGTCTTGACTATTGTCATACATGTTCAAACCTCATATTCTTTGGTAATCTCATTTTGGTTTTCTCTAATGGACTTAATTAGTTAGATTTATGCCCACAGTAAGGCTTCTAAGTTGATGGGAGGGATGTTAGGAGTATATTTGGGTAGGTTTTGGATGATCCAAATGGCTTGAGAGTTTTGAATAAGTGAGGGGTGAGTGACCTTCTATAGTGGAAGAGGAGTGACATTCTTGTAAATTCAAAAAGGTAAACACTATTTGGAGGTCTCCCTTACATCATGTGTCTCAAATAAGGAAATATTTTTATACAAGAGGGTATATGGTCTAAATATGTCTATAAAGTTTCTTTTGGATAAGTTTATAACTCATTTTCCCCTTAAGTTTACATTTTAGTCCCATACTAAAATTATTTTTCTCTTAATCAATGTGATTAATTTTAAATTTTTAGAAAAATAATTTTGGAAAAAACATATTTTCTCCTTATTTGAAATTATAAATTGATTTTATTTAAAATATTGAATCCATTTTTCTAAATTACAATCATATAAGTGGCATAAATTAATTTAAAATCAGTCTCGCGAGCGTGTCGAGAAAGCAGTTTTTTAAAGAGAAAAGTTAAAAAGTTTTAAATGATTTTATATAAAATTTAAATGTAAAGTTGATTCCAATTAGCTAAATTCGATTAATTATTTTATAATTTATCTAATTATACTTTTAACCAATTTAAAATGTAATTTATCTTTGTAAACAAATTAATTGAAAAGACGGTTTTCAATTAAAATTCAGTATTTTTCATTATTCATTAAAAAATAAAACTTTTCATAAAAATCCTAAATATCCACCCTAAGATAATTTTAACATTACACATTAAAAAATTGTTTTTATTTTGTTAAATATAATTTTTTAATTTTTCATAAATTCTCTGTAAAATAATTATGCCAATAAAAGTTGGTAATATTACTTTTTATAAAAATACATCTTTTATGCATAAAACTAGATTTATTTATATTTTTATCTATAAAACACATAAGATCTATCTTGATTAGTTTATTTAATATATATATATATATATATATATATTTCATTAAAATAATTCATCAAAAGTGGTTTGTTTAATTTATTGAGATAAAACATGTTTGTGCATAGAAAAATAAATTTTTAAAGGAATTTCATTATTTTCAAATAGTTCTTACTTTCATTTCTAATTAATTTTGTACAAAGTAATTAGTTTTTTAAACATTCAGAAACCATATTTTCATAATTTAGCAAATAATTTTCATACCCATCATTCCAATGGTTAGGTGATAACTATACTAATATTTTAATAATATGCCATTTTTTGTTCAAACATAGTGTTGCATTTAACGCAATATAAACTTGGTATTGAATGTAATACCAGACAAACATGGTGTTTTGTGTTTTATATGATTAAATTGACATTATTTATAAATAAATATTAACTTTGGGTAGCGTGTAATACAAGCCGTCAAATAATTTATTTGATAAAAAATAATTCAAAAAAAAACTATGGGTGTTACCTTAGTGGTGTACCAAATTCCTTCTTTGAACTATTCCTTATATTATTTATCTCATTATTCTATATGTTCTTAAATGTTTTCACTAAAACTTCTTTGTTGGTACTAAAAATGTTAGGAACTATGTTTTACATCTGATTCAATTTGGAATCTTCTTAATGAAATATATATTTATGACGATTAGAGATATGATCTTTTAGAAATTTCTCACAATCTCTAAAAACACTTTTTATGGATTCATTAAAATATCAACTCTTTAGTCATCATACATATATATTTACATCTTGAATCTATTTATATTATAATTCCATATTTTAGAAAATTCATACACTTCTTCTTTTATAACATATAAAAGGTTTTATATCATTATGTATTATGATAGATAGATTATACCACACATAATCTTACATATTTCGACTTATTCAAGCATTGGGATCCTCCACATCACCCATAACTTATTGAAATTATTATTGAAAATAAATAAAAGTACACTCTATTTGGTTCTTCATATATGGTATAACATAAATCCTTTTTAAAGTTTTCTTAAATACCTTATTATAAACATGAATTTTTTATTATGCAGTTGAATTACCTAATTGTTAATTAAATATGATACCAACTTGAGTAGAGTAAATATATGAGTGGATCAGAATCCATGAATGAAAACACTTTTTTGAGATGACACCATCAATGATTTCCCAAATTCAATTATTTTGAGAGGAACTAACTCAAGGGAGATATCATACTAGAATTACTATTTTCACGGATGCTTAAATTCACTTATATAATAGATAAGAGGTTACAATAGTTTCCAAGATGAATGAATTGCAGTTATAAAGGAATAAATTGATAATATAAATTGATTAATGAACTACAAGAATTATAATCCCCTCAATGATTTCACAATAAATTAATTTTTCAATCACAATAAATTCACATGGGAAAACCATATTTAAAATAGAGAAGAATAAGAGTAATTAATATGTATAGATTTTTATCTGTCGAGTGAATATCTATATTACAACTTCATCTTCAACTTTATTTCTCTAAAACATAATTCTCAAGTTTGTGATGATTTTATCTCTCTCTATCTCTCTTATGAAATATATTTCATGAATAATGAATTCCCCCAAAAAATATAGGTTCTCCCCTTTTAATATCCTCCCAAACACTAACTTAAACCACTAAGGTAAATGGTTTGTAAGTAAATTAGTTATTCCACTACCCCCACCTATTTTTTATAATTCCCATTTAAATTATTTTATTTTATTTAATTTTTAATTTGTATTTTCATCCTCTTTCAGGGTTTAATCCTTTAAAAAGATCAAACATGAGTTTTTTCAAAAGTATACCATCTTTATAAAAAATAAAAATTTATAAATCAACACTTGTATAGATTGGATTCTCTTCATCAGAATAATTAATCACCATAGAATCCAAATCATAAATTGATATCTGAAAATTCTTCACATATTCAACTAATATTTTTTGTATCACTAGGGAACACCACAAGAACATTGGTACCAATCTCTCATTGAGAATTGGATATTACCCAAGTTAATAACCTATAACATAGATAGAAACTGGGGGAAAATAAATATGATCTTTAACTCAAATATTTATATTCACTAAAAATATTCATTTGTAACTCAATCATTCAACTTCATATATGAAAAGGATTTAGATTCATAGTCCACTATGCTCTGATTCAAGCTTACATAAGCTCAATTAAATATCTAGTTCATCATAGCTCCATCCACTTCAAAAATATTTAATCATCATAGGTTGGTTGTATCTCCAAATCAATCACCATCCTTTATTTTATATGACTCCTTTAATCAAGCTCCACATATCTTAAATTGGTTTCTAGTTGAGTGGCTTCCTTGAATAACTTGAAATGTATTTTACTATAAAATCCCAAAAATTACTCTTATATGAGATACCTATACCCAATTTATTCCATATAAAATAATGAATTTACTCTTTTATACACAAAATATAACCGAGTTATTCTTAAATTGTGTCCAAAGTTACTCATAATTTAGTGTTTCCACATTATTTATTCTTTCTTAAGAGTTTTGTAACTCTTACATGAAATTGCACCATGGATTATTCTTACATGTTAAATTGTTACTCTTACACAATGTAAAATTATTCTTACATGATACCTTCATGCATAATTACTCTTACTTAGTGTCTTGAATGCTCAATTTAATCTTTCACACAAAATATATTGTCACCTATAATACAACACAAATAAAAATTATATTATATATATATATAAATAAAAATTTATGAAAAAATATTTATAAAATATTTAATATTAAAAGTATTTAAAATAAATATAATATGTGATAGTAACTATAGATTATACTGTAATGTCCCCCTACCCTGGTTTGTGGCTACTGAGAAATTCTCAAACTAGAAAAGTCACCACTAGGATATCAGGTGTGACTCCCCGTATGTTAGAGGCTTCCAATTAGTAACAGGGGTCTAGGGTGTATCCATGGGGAGACTATACCCCCATATTAGATAGTGAAACAATAAATAAATAAACTAATCATCATCTAATATAATAACCATAAAAGTATGTGGAAGCTATAAAAAATATCATGTTATATCAAATGTAATGTGGAAGCATACTGTTATAAAATATTTGGCTACCCACCAGGATGATCCCGTATATAATATGAATAAAGGAAATAAAATAATTTTAGTATTTTTTACCATACCTAAGACTCATCTCATATATTATATGAATCATATATGTATTATCCCACTTGATCAATCTACTCTATGCCCCAACCCGACCTAAACCTATAATAATTGAGGTCTTCTCAGGTACCCATGTGTAATTGATACCTGAGAAGGGTGTGAGTAAAAATAATTGGGGAACCACCTATATGGTTCCATACATAACTAGTATATAAAATTTATGTGTGTATGACATGATCAGAAAAATAAATAAATAAATGACCACTGCCAAACTTTGGGTTCTTACATGGTAACAAGGATCGAACCAAACATATTCCGACCAGTTTTGGATTATCTTTAAGAAGATCAGGTAATCATTCTAACCAATATCAAGACCATTGATGACTCCTCATATTAATTCATAGGTAATCCAATAATATCATGCTCAAAATCTAATTCTTAGAAGTCTATCCTAGGAAATGAAAATCCTGACTTTAGGCCACTTATCACATTGATCCAGGGTGTGCCATGTTAAAAAATCAATCACTTGGATCCAAGTGTGTTTATCTACCTACCATGAAGCACATAACCTGAGTACAAGGGTGTGGTATCCCCTATCAGATATCACCTCATCTGAGTCTATGGCTATGTCTCTCCCTTAATGGACATCACCTCATCTAAGTCCATGGGTGTGATTCCCCCTATCAGATATCACCTTATCCTAGTATAAGAAGTATGTACAAGGAATCACAAATCATCGCATCTTGGTGGACATTAAATCCCACCATACTAATCTAAGGATAATTCCCATGGAATACCAACTATATTTCATTATCCTTGTAGACTTTACATCCCACCATACGGATCTAAGTAGAGTGTATGAGGCATACTAACTGATATTAGGTATAATGATAGAATATTGGGATCATGTATTAGGAATCCCATGTTTCTCAATACATCATGGATTTCAATTCATCCCACTATCATGATTTCATGTGTCATCATCAATTTGAGTTCTAGATTACACCTTAAATCATAACTACCCATTTTTCGTACACATCCTCGCAAGGGTAAACATGTCACATGGGTTCCCACTAAGGTCCCTTTGGTATCATCATAGTCTAGCCACCTCACAAGGGTCCCTCAATCCCAACCTCATGACATGGGTCATCACTAGTCACTCAGAGGTAATATAATCTCATAGCATAATCAAAGTCTCATCAATGTCGTTTTCCCTCTTTGGAATAATTGTAGAAGTAAGATGGCATCAAGCACCTTCCCTTCCCATGTCATCCTATTTTGGTCCTCACACATAACTTATCCATCAACCTACTCAGTTTCTATTAACCATTCAATATCCTATTAATGGGGTAGGAACACTCATTACATAGTCATCTCACCATCCAAATGGATTCATGGTTTCTCAGGGATCTACTTAGGCCGATTAAGGCCACTAATAATGATTCCTTCGCACACCTCAATATGAAAGTCACTAGGGGACCTATATTATTATTTATTATGATTATATATTCCAAATACACCCCTTAATGTGGTCCATGTATCTTAAGTAAAATAATTATAACTAGGGACTTAGTCATCATCACTCGAGGAAATCAATCCATTTCATAAGGGTCGTCATGGCGCTTGGAACATTGTTTATTCTTGGTATTTTATTTTAAAGAAAAAATTCATTTTAAAATAAAATATTTTAATCAAATTAAATGGAAATAATTTATACCATATAACTTAAATAGAGTATAATACCATAGGCACATGTACAATGAACCACCTACCTCAATTAGAAGCTAATTACTTTTTATTTCACTATCTAGTTGCTCTTGCCCAAACTCATCCAAGTTCAATAGCTATCATATATAAAAAAGGGCACCTAAATCGCATCACTATAACAAAATTAATTAATTATAATCATAATATTTTAATTAATAAATTTTAATTATTCTTAAATAATTTTAATTAATTAAACATTTAAATTAAAAAAATTATAATTTATAGAATCACATTGACTTCTCTCATCACACTGAAATAGTGGACATCCACCTATATAAGGTCTATGATACAGTTGTTAAACAGTATCTGGCCAAATATATAACACATGACACTAATTCAATCACCAATTTTATACAATTTAATCTAAAAACCTTAAAAAATATAAGCAATGACATACCTTAACCAAAACTATACGTGATAGTGTACAGATATAATCTTGTGATGTTCTCTATCTATGTGGAGAAAAACTCAATAATTATCAACTGATTCCACCATTCTCTGGTCAAACAAGAACCAAAATCTTAAACTGATGAATCTAAATAAATAGTAAAGCAAGGTAAATCAAGAAAAAAGTATAATTGAGGGAGAGACTAGATAATAATCACTAGAAAATGCCTCAATAACACAACAAATTGAAGGGGTTTGATAGAGAGAAAATAGGTAGAGGACTATCTTCCATACGTGAGAGAGGGAGAAATGAGATGGGTTTACCTCTTAAATTTTTGGGAGGGGAGAATTTTAAATTTTACCTCTTTAATGGGTCACAAGGTTTGGCCACACTATTATCCAAACCACACACCAACCGTGAAGTATATAATGTTTAATTCCAGCAACTTCACATAGTTGGGATGCATGGTTTACTAAATCATGTTCCAACCATATGAAATTCTTATGAACTTGAATTTTATATTTTTCATAGTTTCTCTAAACCTATGAACGATGAACGAGGTCCAAGACATCCCATTTGTTTTACTCTATAATTTTTACAGTTTAACCTTAACCATATTCTAATTAGGAAAGATATTCTTTTTCTATAAAAACTAAATAGATAATCAGACCACCCTGTTGGTGTTGTATAGTTTCCCCTAAACTGTACAAACTAAACCATTATCCCTAGAAATAATCATCTAAATTTTTTCAAAATTCATCTTAAATATTCTTATAATTACCTTAACACCCAAGGAACCCCTCAAGCCTCAAACCATATAAAAACAATATGTCCTCAGGAAACACCAACTCCCAAAATCTTGGTCTAAATATCCATTTTAAAAAAGAACACTGCTTCATATTTATAAAAATTAAAATAGCCTCATAATTTAATAACTCAAAAATGTTTGGGTTTTTTCACATATAATATTAAATAATCCTCCAATAAATATGTAAAATTAAATTAAATTATGACAAAACATATCATATTAAAAACACAAAATAAATTATTTCAACAAATAATATTTTAAATTAAAACTACCAAAATCACAAAAAATATTATTATAAAAATATAGAAAAGAAAAAAATGTAGAACAGTTTCAATATCCAATCCCAAAAATTCAATATTTAAACCAAATTTCTAATGAATATAATTTTTCAATTAGTCTTATCAACAATGAATTTGTCATTTCAAGTACAAAATAATAAAATTCATACAAAAGTGACGTGGAAAACATGTATAAATTAATTTCACTTCAAATTATTTCAAAATTAGCATATTTATTGTCCTAAATCAAAAAAATCAACATACTCTGTAAAATTTCAATTAATCTAAAAAATGAATGATTATAATTACAATAATGAAATAGTTTTTTTTAAAATACTCCATGAACTGTCACTGAAAATGGACTATTGGTCCCCTAAAATTATAATATTTGGAAAAAATATGATTTTCAACTTTGAAATGAATGATAAATGTTTAAAAAAAATTGATCAAACCTCATTCAAGTATAAAGTATTCTAATAAACACATATTTTTTTCCATGGTAAACATAAAAATGACTCAATAATTTTTTTATAATTAACATAGAAATAATTAATTAAATACACTATTAATTCATAATGAATGTGTAATTTAAAAGAATAAATAGTAGGTAAACATAATTGAAACCAATAAATAAATTAGTTTCAACACACATAGATTAACCATGGATTATCAGTTCTATTTTAAGACAATTTGAATGCTGAAATTATAACTTCACTACAAATAAAAAAAATAAAAAATTCAATTAAAAATGAAAAAAATACTCCTAAAATTTTACCAAAAATGAGATTTCAAGAAATAAAAAGCAATATGTTTACATATTAACTTCATAGAGAAATAAAAATGATTAAATACTCTAAAGTGAGTTAAAAATATTCAATACTAAAAAAATCATACATTGATCATGAAACAATTACATAAGAATAATAAATTTTGAAAATAATCAAGGAAATTTGACATAAAAACTATGTAATATAGTTTATCACAGAGAAATAACCTACTCCCATTCTTAAATCCCAACATTTTCCTCAATTTTTAAATCCAAATTGGAAGAGACAATTATAGGTAAAGTTCAAAATGATTTTTCAATTCAACTACCCAAATAAATTTACAATGGTCATAATTAAACCCAAATTCAGAATATTTTACAATGAAAAATCATTATCAAACTAATTTAGAATATGAAAAAGAAATTCCAACGAGAAACATTATAAAATATGATAGTGTACATGATTTATTTTTAAAGAAAAAGTGTGTGCTAAAGGTAGATGTTCATAAATATTTTTAGTTAAGAATAAATACGAGAATTCAATAGTATTATCATAACATAAAAAACATAATAATAATAATATTGATAACCAAAGTTAATTTACTCAATAATTCAGAATCTAAACAACACTTTCAAAACAATTTCAAGAAATTTATAAACTAAAGTGGCAAGTATTAGTTTTAAGAATGTTAAGGAATAAAAATAGATATAAAATAAATTGATAACCCCTATATAGTTGAATCTTTGTCCACATACATGATATATGACTAATTAAATTTTATTCAACATATACCAACCTAATTTATTCCATAAAACACCTAAAAAGTGAAATAATTATAAATAAAGGAATAAAATAGTAAAAATTAATAAAAAATGCAACCAGTATTAGAATGATTAGGGATAGTGAATCTGATGGAGTTCCAAGTGTGATTATAATAGTCGAAACTCCTATTTAACACCATAAATATATACCTTGTTTTCCACACTTGGGTACCTAAAAAACACAATTCATTTATATTTAAAAACTAACTCAAATAAAATCAACCAAATTTTAATTAAATAAATGGAGTGACGCCCCTTTACAATTATGTTTATCTCTAAAACTCAAGTTCTCATGTAAAATTTGGGGTTTCTCTTCAAAAATTAGTGACGAAAGGAAAGTTATGTATTATTAAGTGGGAAATAAGTTAACAAATACTCTAATTAAAACCAATATAATCACTGTTGTTTCTCCAATTAACACCCACAAGATAGATAAAATAAATATTATTTTTTCACATTTAAACTCAATCATAATCCAACCCCAATTTAGAGTATAAAGGGTGTAATAGTTAAGATCTAAGATATTAGTGATTTTTTATAGCCCTAATATTTAATTAAACTAAAATTCAAGTATAAAAACTTGTGAAAATAATTACATACAAGTGGAAGAGCGTTTATTGATCTTAAATGACATTCAATTTAATTTTATTAAATTCATAAAAATAAAACATACTTACAAATTATATTCTAGTTTAAAAAATATATCACCTGATTTGAAGTTGAGAGGTTCTTATACAACATGATAATGTTAGATATCATAAACTATTAGTTAAAAGAGTAGAAAAGAGGGGTGAATTCTATTTAATTTTAACAACTGTAACTAAAAACAACAATAACCAAAGAAAAAAAATATTAAAATTAAGAAATCCATTGATTTCCTCCTTTGAAGTGATAAATTTATAGACTTTAGTCATAATTCCCTTAAAATATAATGAAGGGTGTGATTTCCTAGTTATAAACCACCACATGTTATTTTATCATTCATTTTTATGATAAAAATAAGAATGATGGGATCTGAAACATTTAAGAAATAAATTAAGTACCCTAACAATAGTTAAACACCCTCAACAAATAAAAATAGTAGAATTTATACTTTTTCAATAAAAATAATCTTATTTTATACCTCTAAATTTATTTTCAAAATTTAATAGTTCTAATCAATTTTTAATTAAATTTAATAAATATGTCACTTTTATGGTTTTTTCACTCTTAGATATCTTTCCCTGAATAGGATCTCCATAGCCATCACAGACAAGTGTGAGACATGCTGAGACCTTAAAAATAGTATTGGGAAGAAGTTTTTCCAATTTGGTATGAAAATATTTTAAAACACTAATATTCAACATGATGTGATATTCACTTACTTAATTATCATTAAAAATAATCCCATTAACTCTTATGTTCATTTCAACAGCCATTGGAATGTATTTCATTGAAAAATGATTAATCATTTCTATTTCAACTTCCATTATAATTCATTACACTAGTAGTTGATTACCTACTTAATATTTATAGTTTATAGTTGAGGGATTTTCTTATATAACAAGTAAACTTATTTCAACCACTTAATGTTTCATTTGATGTAAAATTTTACCACTTTTATAATACAAAAATTGAATTTCAACTTTATTTTCCAAAAAATATTATCTCTTAAACATCTAAAATAATTAGTCATTTTTTAGTTCTATTAATACTTTATCACCAAGATAGTGGATCATTTCTTGATTTATTAAATTTAATTTAAAAAATAATAATAATATATTTTTTCATTTCACAGTCCTCTAATGTTACTAATCTTTTTTTCCCAACCATTTCAATACACGTTTCTTTTAGCTTTTCATCACTAAAACACATATAAAATCCACCAATTTTCTTATCCAACTCATTTTGATCCTCATATTTTAGACTATAAAATAAAAAATGAATTATCAATTCTAATGGGGGATTATATTTTTGAATTTTATTAATATTTTATTGAAACACAATAATTTATCACATAATCCATGTTTATTTTACAGAGTGAAACTTCTAATTAAGTAAACATATCTCTAATTTTGTATTCTACTATTCGTATACATTTTATTTAGTGTAGTGGTATTAAACTCCAAATTATGATAAATATTTATTCTACCTATTATGAAGAGTTTATGAAACACTAATATACTATATCTATATATGTTTTTTTTGTTTTATCTAGTTGGTAGTATTGAGGAGATATTATTTTGACTGAAATGTAGTTTAACATAAAATACTTTTATTACATGGATGTTGAAGAAAATAATGAAGAGTGAGGATCATGGTTGAAGGATGAGTTTGATGAGTTTAATAGGTATAATAATGATGTTTTTAAAATTTTATAGATACTATAAAAGACCTGAGAATAAATAGATACTTAGACTTAAAGGAATTCTGGGAAATATTATGTTGGTGGAGATTACAGTGTCGTGTCTCTATGTCACATAATGATTTGGATCTAAATGAGTTTATTTAAAATTTTCATTTATGTTTCATTAAGAAATAAGTTCCTACCTATGTCTCAATATATTAATGAAATGTGTGGTTTACTATTATTTAAGAAATCACGTTGTTGTTCTAATCGTTGTGTTGTAAATAATTTTCTTTGAGAATTTTAGAGTTAGCCTTCCTTCATAGTGATAATTTAGGGTATTTTAGTGCAAGACTATCCAGGGGAGCAATGAAATGTCACACATGATGGAATTCATATCATAATCATTGAGTTCACACTATAATTATCTAGTTCATTAAAATATTATTTGCAATTATGTCGAATGACATGATACCACATGCCATAAATACTGTGGGCACACTAAAATATGGTAACCATAGATACAAGGTGATATGAAGTATGCATCACAATAATCAAGGCCACACAATAATATTGGAGTATATTATTGTGATGTGAGGATTTATTTAAGTAATAAAAATATCTCTAAAGTTTCTTCCATGATATCACACCATGATATTTTATACCGTGTCATGATAATTACCCTCACATCATAATCAGAATAATTTTAGAATATCAAGATAACATATTCTCTATAATTTAGGGATAAAAAAGGAATTAAATTAGGATATATCATTAGTATACTAGATGGATTTGAAAATTTATTTGGTAGATATAAAACATGGATGAAGATGAGGCTATCTGGGATACATGGATTGATATTGATCATTGATAAAGATATATAGATATATTAATTCTTTATAACTGGATCACCACTACTATTATAAAATGGATACCTAGTTTACTCATATAATGAGACCAAAGTGACTAGATACTCATTATAATATAATTGATAAATAGAGTGACACCTGAGGATCATTGATAATAAGATATTGAATTATATGGTGAGATGATAACCACTGAACACCAAGTGTGTAACCACTTGATAATAGAGTGTTTTAAACCATTTAATCCTAACATCATGTGCTTTAATTTATAGACCCCTCATACATATCATCATTATTTTGATTATAATCATGTGATCCTTAAACTAATTGATAATTTCGGAAATGAATTTTGGAAAGGGATAAAAATTGAAACGTTCATATTGAACTTTAACCACAAATTAACCCCACTCTCGATGGTTGAGAATATTCCATTATAGGAATGAAATGTGCTATAATATCTAGTATAAACACATGGTTCATGATTTTTTTAAAAAAATTGGTATCATATTTTGAAATTTTATATATCTTTATACTATTTCATATTTTTTTCTTAATATATTCTCTCAACCAAGGATTTAAAAAAATTAAAATCATTTCATGATTTTATCTACATTTTTTAATTTATGTATTAATTACTAAATATTTATCATTATTAATATTTATATCTCTCCTACCAATTATTTTCTACTTACTCCCTTAAACTATAATTTTTAGACTTTATATGGCTTAAGGGTATACAAATTTCCAGAGTAGATAAACCCCATAAGTAGAAGATGATATAGATTCCTATAAATATAAATTCATGACTCATTAATCCATCATTGAAATATTATTATTACATGATATTAAATAGATAAATATGATTTTATATTTATAAGAAATTATAAAATTGGTGTACTCTAAATCTATAGAGGTCAATAGTATAAATTATAATTTTTTTTTGGATTTAGGGGATCATGAACTTTTTATGTTTATATTACGGTAATAATTTTTTGATAAATCACAAGATAAGAATGAAACTTTTTCATTGGTTTTTAAGATCAAAGAAATCTAAAAAATAAGTAATTATGGTAATTATAATATATAATCCATCAAGAAGCCTTTGATTTTTCAAAATAATGGATACATTTCTGATATGAGTTCGAGTGATTCCAAACTAGATAATTCTATGAAGAAGAAACCCAATGGTGAATGGAATAATAAAAATAAAATAATATCTTTAAGAAGACATTTTATCTCTAATCATAATAAGTATAAGAAAAATGAATATGGTGGAAAACATATATTAAAAAATAACAATGGGAAATGGTTTAAGAGAGATTCACCCATGAAGTGGATAGTCTATTGAAATCCTTGTGAGGATAAAGGACACTAATTTCAATTATAATCAAAGAGGAGGAAAGAAACTCTTGGAATCTAAGGGAATCACTTGTTTCAAAAAGGAAATAATGACACAAAGGTGTTTTTATTGGTGTTTTTTTCAATAAACATTATAACTATTGATATAAAATTCTAATTGTGAAATCCAAGAATAAAAATAAAACAATGAAATCTAAAGAGAAAGTGACAGTGCATACCTATCATGGTTCACTCAGGGAGACTTGAATATAGGGTAGATAATTAGGAAACATCATCAAAACTTATGTATCATGGTTTATAAAGAAATTGGAGTTACATGCTGATTTTTATCCTTAAAAGGAATGGATTCATAATGAATTTTTTTGTGAAGGGGGTTGAGAAAAGTAAAGAGGATATCATCAAACACTAGGAGGACCATGAGGTGAATAAGAATATAATAATTCAAAGAGTAATTGAAAATTTTATTATGGTTCATAATACTCAATACACTATGAATAAGTAATTAATAATTATTGTGAGTGGATTAATGTCTTAAAAAGACAAATATATTATTAATTCCACTTTATATATAGAGAAACCCATTAGAACCACTAAAAATTTTAAAGTATTGAAGGGGAAAAAGGTAGTGTTTGGAATAGAAATGGGGGTACCAAAATTCTATTGAAATGACCATGAAATCAAAGAAAGGTCTTGATCATAATGAGTGATATAAAGTGGTGATGTTACTTAAAGGTAAATATTGAAATATTTTGAGGCCATGATTATTATAAATGGGGAAACTGATAAAGATATTCCATAATGAATATATACATTTTATGTATTTTGTGATATATCATATAATATGATGTGGGTATGTCATAGGGTATTACATACATGTTTAAATTTCATGTTTTAAGCATTTTGGTATATAATTTCATACAATATAGTGATATAATGTTGTTACTAACCATGCTAAACTTATTTTATGACTTGGATATATCATTGAACATGAAGAATCATATTGAATGACATAGATTGGACCCCAATATTGATCACATATGACAATAGTTATGAGTTTAAAATTAGAATATCTTTTATATTAGATGTCATTAATACTTGTAATATATGATAGAATCACAAAAACAATTATAAGATAAATTCATGATGGGTAAATAGTTGTAAGGGTTGTGACTATTTCCTTTTGCTCGTATATTTTAAAACATACAACTAAATGAATTTAAAGGATCAGGAGTGTCCTATGTTCTATTTATATAAGTTTTTGGGTCTTTATTTACGTGCACGATCCTTTCTTGGGTTCATTTATATTGATTCTTCTTTAATATCTATTCTTCTACCATTCTTTTAAATCAGATGAATTAGCATGTTATGGTTTCATGGAGGATCTCACCCTATATTTTTTTCATATAGTTCAACCCATGGATGCACCACAAAGGTAAGAGTACATTGGTTATTTCTAGTTTTCTTTATCAAGAATTTTTTGATGATATAAGTGAAAATAATTTGTGTAAGGTTCATATTTTATTCCTTTAGAGTTTAAATGGTTTCGTTTTTATACATGATGATATTTTTATTTAAGGTTTCTATTATCTTTGGTTTCCTTATAAAAGTTTGTTTCAATCCTTATAAACCCATTAGTGGTATCAAATATTTTACAAGATTTATGATTCTATGAAAATTATATATATTATTATATAAATATATATTGTATGTCTTTAAAAATAATTAAAAAATTATCTTGTGGATGACCATAGGATATAAGATAAAATAATTTGTCATATGGATGCCTAATATGATATGAAATATCATAGTGTATGACAAATTTGATTTAATTTGGGTTTTCACATCTCTTAGCATACAATGGGGGTATTATATGAGATGATAGTGTTGAACTACATTTGAAAAAAAAGCATCACATTATAATTAAGATATATCCAATACCATAATATATGATTTCCAAGATCCAATGATCATAAACAAAGAATTATCTATCATTAAATATGATAGAAATAGGGGATGTCATATATTAAAATATAGTCAATATCGAAGAATATGACATGCATGAAAAAATTAAATTTTATATCTTTCAATTATGAATAGTTTTTTATAATTTATAAATTTTCTAAATATTATGAATAAAATTTATTTTAAGATATTTTTTTAATTTTTAATGGTATAATTAAATTAATTAAATATATTATTTTTATAATTAATTAATTAAATTTTTATGAAACATGTATTAAATAAATATCCATAATATTAATCATTAATATTAGAATACCAAAATAAATTATATGGCATGACATATAATTTAGATATAAAGTGTTTAAATATAAATTATATGTGTAATTTTTAAAAATTTTATAAATTAAAATATATGGAAAAGTATATAAGAGTTTACATTTAAAATTTTTAATTTTCCATAATTATTAATTTTAAATGTTCAAATTAAAGGCCTTATTTGAGAAATTATTTAAATCATATCAAAATGAGTTTTGATAATTGATATGATTAAGGTTCAAATAATCTTAAATATGTGATATATATAGATTTTTTACATAATTGAATTGGAATAAAAAATATTAAAATTTCATTTAATATCTTATATTTTAGTAGATTCATATATAAAAGATAATATAAAGGATTTGTTATTGGAAATAAATATAAAGTTTTTATATTTATTTAATTATGGAATGTTCATAATAGATGACTAAATTATAAATTATTTTTAATTACTATATCTATGAATTGTTCATAAATTGTCTATCTCATGTTTAAAAATAAGAATTGATTATTTATTAAGTTTATTCTCTATTTTATTTATCGATATAGATTTTTTATATGATGAATATATTTATGATTTATTATGAAGATTTAAAATTTTTCCTTAAATAGACATATGTGCATATAAGCAGTTACATTCAAAGAATAATAATTGATTTAGTTTTCTTATACCTTGAATTTGTCTTGTATTGGGTTGTGATATTGAATATGATGATTGATTATTGTTTATACATATTATTTTTTATAATTGTGATTGGATCGATGTCTCTCTTGAGTGAAATAAACTTCGGTATAGAGACATCAGGTTCGAGTACTCATTGACATGGAGGCTTATTTCTTATCTTGAAAAGTGGGGGTGGGCTATATTTTGCTCAAAGGTTAATTTTTTTGGATCTTTTTCTTTTTATGATTATAAGTCTTTATATGAAATGTATTTATGTAACTTATTCATGGGATACATTTATATGTATATAAATATCATTAACTTTTAATTTGGGCTAGTAACACAAATTAGGTGTTATATAATGATTTACACATCAATATTATTTGAACATATTGATTTAGTGGGAGGAATAGGGTTTCTAAGAAAATAATTTGAATTAAGAATACATTTAAATGATATAAATGAGATAGAATGGTGATACTAAATCTCATTTAAAAATACTAAGTGTCATATTCCTTCCAAATAAAACACTTTTCAATACCTTGATTATCCAACCGAGTAAGTCATGATAATGTTGGGTTCCAATTGATTTTTTTTGTGTAAGGAAAGAAAGTAATAGGTGTCCTTAATAGGATTAGATGTCAATTTTTGGAATTTTATTTTGGTTACACTTAGATGAGAGACCCTAATGTTGAGTGAATCCAAATTATTTATTAAGATACAGAGTTATCTGCTCAACTATCAAAGAGTCATATTTGATATGATTGACATGAATGTATACCTAAATATTTAATTTGTGGGAAAATTATAAAGTGACCCAAATATTACTGAAATATGGATCTTAAACCACTAATGGATATGATTTATTCATGAAGGGGATTTCATTTTAATGATAGAAAATTTAATAAAATCCCTTATTAAATGATTATAAAACATGATAATTATATGATAAAAGATTCTGATTTAGATAAATGGGATCATTTTTATCAGTCATTAATTTGAGATCAATAATAAAAAATAGATCGTAATTCAATAAACTTCTTATACTAGTAAAGAACATAAGAATTATTCTTAATAAAATGAGAAAAATTAATGTGTTAAATCAAAGCCTGGCCTAAGAAACCAACTATGGAAATTTTTCACTTGAATCTTGATTCTTATGACAAGAATATAATGATTCCCTTAAGGTTTCAAAGTAATTAAATTTAATATTACCTAAGGAACTTTATTCTCCATTCACATACTCAATGTGATTGAGTGTTCTAGTGACTTAGAGAGACTGTAGGTTTCATTTAAGGATTTTTATGTATAAGGAATTCATTTTGTGATATTTATTGGAAATGTTTTACTAATTAGAATTAATTTAATAAAATTTTACCCCATATTATAAATGTATTGAATAAAAATAAACTAGGAATGAGATATCCATGTTCTGATATGGTATTGATTGTAAAAGTGGGTAAATGTTCAATCTGGAAGAAGAAAAATTATTTGTAAAGTCAAATAATGATTCTTTGAGTAGTTATCTAATGTAATTGAAACACAAAGTTATTTTTATAAAATAAGGGAATTGTTTCCATATGCTGAAAATGTTTTGGATATCATAATGGGTTTTAGAAATTTCATGGAAATTCCATGTTAGATATCGATGATATAGAAATCAAATATTTAATTTTGATGGGTATATGATAAAGAGCATGTTTTTTTTCAAATTTTGATATAAAATTGTTCAAAATCAAGTAAATAATTGATAAATTTTGTAGTTTTTATTAAAATAATGAACTAAATGGTTGTTTAATGATGATGATGATAAGGGTTACTAAATCATGTATTTGAATAAAAAGGAAAATATCAAGCTTAGATAAATCTAAGTAAAGGATTTGTATTTTCATCTAATTCATATAATGTGATAAGATAATTTTTTTATTAACAAAGATTTTTTATGAACGATATGATATGATATATATAATACACATGGCTTATGATTCATCATATTTTATAAAATTCTTGAAAATAATGAAATTATAAAAGGAATTTTATCCTTGTTGAAAGATTTTATCTAGTATATTTGTCAAAATTTGAGGAATTTAGATCCCTCTACCTATCAGTATAATATTTTAATGAATAAATTATTATATTTAGAATATTTTTCCAAAAATATATAATATAGATACAATAGTTTATTTGTTAAATATTATTACTAAGAGGAAATAAGTTTTAGTTATTAACACAAAGGTCTTTGTGCAACTTAGCTTGATATTCTCATGAAAATATTGTTTTTTAGAGGATAGTGAGAGTATATTTGGAATTAGATAATTTCAAAGTGTAATAAGTAAAAGATTACACCTGTAAAAATTGAAATTGAATATGACTTAGTATCCTAAAATAGTTTAGGGTATATTGATAATAAGAAACTTAAAGAGTTTCATTTAGTTACTATAATTAATTGAATATCACTTTATTTCCAAAATTAATTTTTGATGTGTTTGTAAATAAAAATTTATAGAGTTACATATTATTTCCAAAGTTTCCACAAGGAAAAAAATTTATAGAAAGGGTTCCAAGTAAGATGGTGATAATGAACTCAGAAAGAATTTTATGTAGCCAACAAATGTCATTACCATCGTAACATATCATGTTGTAATGTAAAGGAGTTTCAATACTTTTTTTCAAATAATTGAACATAAGAAAAATGACTCATATTTTTAAAGATTATTCGAACTAGCTTACTTCGTATATGTTACTCATTAAATGTGTTTAGTGGGAGGGTTTTATCAGATTGTCACATAGAGATGTGGCAAGAATTATATAGAGATGTAATCAGTTTAACAAAACATAAAAAATATAACAAAAATAAAGCCTACCTATTGGACATTCATATGATATATGATGAGATTGATTCTTATGTGTGGTTTTATTAGTATTATTTAAAGTGTTTAAGAATTTAAAATATATCATTTTATAAAAAAGGAAGCCTCCACTTTATCATTATTTAACATTGGATGTATAAATTACATGATGAAAAAAATTATAAAACTCTCAAATTATAACATTGAGTTATCTATAATAGATTATTATCATGGAATATTATAATTTGTGAAAAAATGTTATAATTATTGTGATTATCATTTCATATAGAGATACTAAATATAATCATGTGGCACAGAATGAGTTTTTGTTAACTCGATAACCCCCCAAGTATACCATAGGTAGTGTCATACACTATGTATTTAGTATACTAGGGGATCGTGTTTTATAATTAGATTTAATCAATTATAGAGGTTGGAAAGATACCTAGTATGATAAACTTAATACATTGATATTTTTCTAGTTTAATCCTTTTGGATTATCTTATTATGAGATTTTTGGGTATGTTATTGGTCATGTCATCTGTCGAGGCTCAACCAAGATCGGATTTGTCATTAGGTATAAAGAGTATGTCATCTAGGGCCTCGATTAAGATAGAATAAAGTAGTATAAATTTTTACATAGATAATACATGTGATTTTCATATCTATTAAATAATGGGAATGTGATCTTCTCATCCATAAGGATGAACGACATGTGATATATTTATCAACCTGGTTATTCCATACTTAGATAATATAGAATATATGGGTATCCATATAGTATTGACATGCTCTTTGTAACATAATTACTTGATTTTATAGAAAAAATAATCATAAAAAATGGATGATTGAAGATGATATAGTTATTGAACATTGGTATAGAGATACATGTTTTTTATGGAGATCATGTTTGATCCCCTTTTATCATGGGTAACACTAATGCTTTACTTGAGTCTTCTATTTTCTTAAATTTGTGATTTTAGGAATTCATATTTTTTTCAATGTGATAAAGTCATGTGAGGTCACACTTTCTGATTTAGTGAATAGGTATTGAGTTTTATAAAAGTTAAATATCTAATATAAAAGTGTTTTAGAGTTTATAAAAAATCATTTTCGGATGGATATCCACATGGTATTGCATATGATGTGATACAAGGTGAATTTGAAGATAGATTTCCAATAGTATTTTGGAATATATTCAAAAGGAGTTTTGTATATATTTTCATAATATATTGTATAAGATATAAAATGAGGTAAGATAACACTAAGTCTATAAGGCTTTAATGTAAGTTGGATATTGATAAATATATACACTAAATCCTATATAAATTAGATTTATTTGATGAAGATATGTCATAAATACATATATATATATATATGAAATATTTTTTCTATATAATAAGAGATTATATGAGTATATTATAAGGTATGATTAAGAGAAATCATTCCACAAACTTAATAAATTGTAACTTATGATTAAGATCAATTTTATGGTGTTGTTGTGAGTTGAATATTATATTATAATTCACTCTAACACTCTATGATTGATTGATAGTCTAATGATAAGTTATATCTCTTGGGTTTTCTTCTATGTTGGATATCATTAAACATTTCATTTGATGAAATGTATGAGGTAATAAAAAGGTTTCATTTAAATATTAAATTCTTGAATGGTCAAATCATAACTCATATATTATTTAATGAATGTGTTAATACATGAAGGATCAGGGAGTATCCTCAAAACCTACATAAGGAGGAAGTCATAATGAGATGGATGGGTCTGAGATTTTATTTCCTTCTAATGATTCTCCATATCCTTAAATATCTCTTTCTCCTTCATCCTTTTCCTTGTAAGTTACTAGCATATCATGGATGTGGGTAAGATCTTACCCAATAATCATGTAATTTAGTTCAACCTGTAGATACACCATGGAGGAGGTGGTATAATGGATGAATTTATCTAATCTTCATTAAACCACTATGATTTAAGATTGTATCACCAGCTCTTCCATGAAAGGTACATGAATGTTCTTTATTTTATATGTATATATGGTTATGATTTCATGCACGGTTAATTTTGGGATTATTTTAAATGAACTAAAATAAGGGATATATTGTTGTATAATGTCCCTTGAATAGTATGTTGTGATATACATGATATTTTCCTCATAATCTGTGATATGATCATATCCAAAGAGCCATATGATTCTATTTTTATCCATTATCATAGTGTATGATACAAATTTTGATATGGATTTGAGTGCATTCCATGTGCCATATATCCCACACAGTATCATCAATTATGAATCAATGAGACTGATTTATTTATGGTTATACATTCATAGTATAATAATTTAAGTGTTCAATGACTAAGAATCTCTAATGGGATATGTATTACGATAACACATTTCAGCTACCATGATATAGCAGTTGATGATCTAATTTATTCATTTAATAAATAGAGTATATAAAATGGATGGGATCCCATGTTGATGGGTATTATGATTCATGAAATATATGTTGAAAATTCATTCATCCCTAATCATTTTTTTCTTGAGATTAAGGTTCTAGTATTTCTTTGATGATTTGGGGTCCTCTCGTTATGAATGAGGACCTAAGGAAGATGTAATTTCCTAAAATGAAGGAGTATTTTGTTTGTTTCTTTTCTGATACCAATCATTTATAATTCATCTCATTCAATAAATATTTAAATCCTAGTGATGAAGTTATGATTGTTTTATGTTCTTTATTTAATTTATGTTGAACTTTTTGATAATTGATCAAATAAATATGGGTTTAATTCAACTTTTAAGGTCATTAGATGACCACCCAAATACTATCAGTGGAATTAGAATTTTTTTTATTAATGAATCAATATTTTTTCTATCGGTTTTCTATGAACATTAATTTTATAATGAGTTTAGGATCACATCATAGTGTATGATACGTAGGATTTCTTCTGTTTTGGATTATTTGTAGTATACGACTATAACGCCCCCAAGAATTCAGTATAAATTTTCCTTTAAATAAATATAATGTTGAATAAATTTTAACACAAAAAAAATTTAACTAAAAAAATTTGATACATAGAATAATAATCCTCTAATAAATAAAAAGATATTTATCAATTAATATGCTTATATAGTATTATTTTGTTAAAATCATTCAATGTTAACAGAAATATTTTTCAAAAAACTATTTTTTAAGCATTGTGATTTTTAATTGATAAATATTAAAATATTAAAATATGTCATATGTCATATTTAAATATATTAACTAATATATCAACACCCAAATTGATTTGAAATAATATTTAGAAGAGTTGGAATTTGAAATGGGTTATTTCTCTATAAAAGGAGTTTTCTTTATATTTTGAATTTTAATTTAAAACATAAATTTATAAATTTTACATTTTCAATTTGATAAATTTAATTTAATATGTTAATTCATCATGTAAAAATTATTTTACGGTGAAATTTTTGTATTTTTTAAAAATAGTTGATTTTAGGATGAAGAGTGAAAAATACCGATATTATAATTGATGTCAGTTTTATGACATTATCATGATACAAGAAAGAATTAAAATTTTATTAAAACTATTTATATAATAAATATATATTTAATAATTAATATCATTCATTTAAAAATATAATTCTTAGATTATAAATCTATGTTTGTCATTTTTTAAATCTAAGTATTGATTTAATTAAAATAAAAATGATTTTGGTTCTTCTAATTTAATAAACTATTTCCAAGGTTAAATTGGGTTTTTATTTTGGTTTTAAATTAAAATAATATATATTTTAAAAAATATAATACAATTAATTCCATTTAAATAATTATTACAAATTATTTTGGTATAAAGTCATTTTTATGCTTTAAAAGGTCGTTTTTCTAAAAACGGTTTACGTTGTGTTTTGAGAACTCATGTTAAAAGATATTTTTAACACCTATAGAAATTGAATATTTGATAATTTATTTTGTATTTGGTTTTATAATATTCTAATTTGGTAATTATTTCAATTACATTTTTATTCATAATTAAAAGTTACGATGGTAAAATGGTGTCACTATGGTAAATGTTAAAAGGGTTAATGAGGGGGTTAATCTAAGAGATAAGGATTAAAATATATAATAAACTTGTAAAAATGTGATTTATTGATTTTATTTAGACATTAAAGTGTCTTATATTCTAAATTTTGATAAATTAGATCCACTTTCGATGATAAATACATTTTTTATATTTTAAAGTTCTTAATATTTACAAAGGTTCCACTCCCGACACTTGTAAAATGACACCTCATATTCTCACTTATAGACCCAACCAAAGATCTCTTATGTAAAGAAATATATACCAAAATACACTCCAAACCTTATTATACATTACCTATAGGTTCTTTTATTCCCAAATACACATCCTATAAGGATTATGGTGTAATATAAAAAATATATCCAAGGATGAGGTATAAGTCTTAACTGAATTCTTTCAAGTTTATTTCTTATTCTACCTCCTTAAAATATATTATAAATATAATAATATAATGAAATAAGTATATTTAAATTAATTAAGTTTTATTCTGTTGATGGTAAAACTATTTTCTATAACATTTTTATCTAATGGGAAATGAAAACATCACTCATGGGTGTGTACAAACTACTATCTCCATAAAGAGATGTCTTTTGTTTTTTATCAGTACCTCACATGAATTTTAATAAATATGTAATTAATTAATATATATGATATTCATGAAATAATTATTATTCTGTAAATATAATATTTTATCAGCCTTCTTACCCTCATATTCATTGGAAAATGGAAGTGTTACTCAAGCGTATGTGCAAAATACTGCTCCCACAAAGCATTGTAATTAATTTTTCATAACAACCTTACATAGATGATTATAAAAAAATATTTAATTTATAACTATAATATATATTACATGATTAATATTATCTATGTGATGAAATTATGACCAATCTGTAATGATTAGAACTTCCAAATAAATGTATGCATGATAAATTGAATAGTTTACACCTAAATAACTGATTTTAACAATGAAATATGCGTAAATGGGCAGAAATATGTTATAAATAAATAATGTATAGAAATATATATATATATATATATATGTATATATATATATATCATATATATATGAATTATAAATATAAATTTATTATGCAGGATGTTATAATGTGTCCAACCTAGTGGGAATCCAAGGTAAGAGTTTCTCACCTTGAACATCCTCCTTTGAGACATACTTTGAATTACACACCTATTTTTATTATCTATTGTATACTATACCTCTATAAAATGTTATATCATGATATATACTTTCATATTGTTAATTAATGCTCCTTTTTATGTTATCTCTTTCATGAGGTTTTGATTCAAGTGTTATACTTTGAGGCATGTTTTTGGTTGTGCACCATTATTTATTTTTCATGGCGTACTTACTACCCATGAATATATTTTTACATAATATTTTATGTAATTAATGGTATTTTTTGAACTATATCGTGTTATACCTTTCAATTTATTTTGATTTGAGAGTTACCAAAGTCATAAGGTTTTATTTTACAATCTCATTTTTATTCAAGATTATTTTTGTTTAAATTTACATTGGGCAAATTATATAATATTTATCTATAAACCAAATCTATTTTATTATCCTATAATTATTTATATATTTTAAAATTATTATTTCCATTTCCCCCTCTTTGATATCCAAATCCACCGAAAGGTCATTTATAAAAAAATCCAGCCTTATTTATCATTTTTGGTTGGGAACCTTTTTCTTCCATATAGATATTTATTATTTATTTTCCAGATGGTTGTTTTATATAATTAAATGATTTCATAACATAAAATTATATTAAATTTCAATTTTATTCAAAAAATTTTAATGTTATATTTTCTTTATTTTCTATACTAGTCATTTTTGACACTATTTACAAAAGTGTGAAAAGAATTTTTTTAGTGTTTATCACTTGACCGAAATTTCCCACTATCATAGCTATTATTCATTATCAATTTTCCTTTACATGTTTTTATGGATTTTTTTCATATAAATATTAATCTCATTATTAGGTTAATTTTTCATTTTTTAAATTTACCAATAAGAAATGGATATTATTTTTTGAAAAGCTTTGAAAAAGTGGTATCATTTTTATGTATATTTTATATTAAACACTAAATTTTCTTAAATAAGAAAATTTTATTTTTAAGATTTTATTTTTTTAAATTATTTTACAAATAATGTTTTAAATTTATCTTTTAAACCTTTTAAAAAGAGTTATGGAAGTGGTTAATCACTTCATTTTTATGAAAAAATTTATCAATGTTTAAAGAAAATTATTTTTACAGTTTCACTTCCATTTTACTCTATAATTATAAAAAGAATTTCATTTACTTGAAAACCATAATTTATTCTATATTTATGGTCTTATTTTATTCACTACTAATTTATAGTTTAGGCCTCATTTTTTTCAAATGGAATCTTCTTAGTTATTTGAAGTTATTTTCTCTATCACTATCCATTATTATTTTGAAATTATATCTATATTATTTTGTAGCATGGATATATTTATCATTTAAATATTTTCTTAACCATATACCATTGCTAAATATGGTATTACGTGAAGGAAATTTACTATAGTTATTCTATTAACTAGGGAATATTTATATTATATATTCTTGATTCAATACAAATATTTATTTTTTATTAAGTAATATTGATTTCATATTTTATTAATCATTCAATATATGAGCAATTAATTATATATGTGTTAGTGATTAGTGGGTCCTAGAATTATATACCCCTCGATTAATTGGTAGGTCTCATGAGACAATCATTTTGGAATTCTGTAAGTATTATTTAGGTATTTTTTACCCTATTATTGAATGTGCCTTGGCCGAGGACTTGACAGGATGATTTAAATGTATGAAATTATGCATTCCATCATTATGAAAATAGTTATTATTTTCAATATGATTACTACATTGATTGAAGGTTCTGGGTGCAGCGGAAGTGCGGTTGGGCCGACAAATAACTTTAATTTTTACCACGATCAATGATTATTCTGGGATCAATATGATGATGAGATCCAATATCCACATAATAGAATCAAATATTTAGATAAATAAGAAAGATGACCAAAACCTTTAGAGAGATCTTGCACATCATCTTTATAATTAATTTAATTAATTTTATAAAGAATAAAATACCTGAATATTTGGTATTTTATACGTTGATGTTTTTGATCATCCAGAATGACCTTTATGGATTATCTCATTACGCTTGTGAGGATCCAAACTAGAATCCCTATAGAGGTGATCCAAACATGCTCCTATGGCCTCTGATCGACACCACTCTTTCTCCGGGTGCTAGCACGACAAAGCGGGTGTCTTGTGTCAGTCGTTATTGATCTCTTGTTCTTCAGTCATAAAGAATATATCTCATTATTGAGAGGGATGGGAAGAGGATTCAAGAGAGAAATTTTTTAGCTCAATAATTCACAATTCATCAGGCATGCAGTTCGGTGCATGGCACAATAGATGTAAGTGTCTATTTATTGGCATGGGGCTACAGTTACAATATTTAATTGTGTAATAACAATTAAATACATTCATAACCTTAGAGAAAACCCATTCTCTTAATAATAATACCATTCCATTATTTATGTCACCCCAACTTGCACAAAATGGAATTATAAATAAAATCCTGCATCAAAAAATAATGCCAGCATTATTATTATTTTAACTTGTAGAAACTAGTCAAATAATTATTTACTATCTTGAAAATAATTATTTTACTACTAGAACAGCCTTGTCTGATCAAACTCAAATTCCATTTATTGAACACTGGAATAAATAAATAAATAAATTATTCTCTTAAATAAATATTTTATTTTTAAACTAGTAAATAAATATTTATTAAATGTTCAAGAAAATAAATAAATAAATTTTACTCACAATCTGGTAAATAAATATTTATTTAATTTATGTGATCATTTAAACATGAATAAATGTATTCCATGGTCTTGAGAATAATATTTATTCCATCAATTAAATTCAAATAGAATTTAACTGAGACCAACGAACACACTTTGTGTGTGACCCTCTATGATTCTTTCTCATTGGAATTAGGCGGGCTTGCCTAAAGTCCAAGAGTACTGTCTAGCAACGGGTAAAGTCACCCAAGAGAAATAAATTAAAGTGGAAACAACGACATCCACATATGAACAATCACTGTGTAATATAATCCTTTTTTCCCAAATATCTCATCAAGTAGGTTTCATGATAGTGTCATCAACCTTTATGCTTGATACATTATTCTTTGACTACCTAAAATAAACTCGTTGTTACACCATGTCCATGGAATTTTGTGTGACGGTTTTATTTCAATCAAAGGGATGACATATCAACTTCCATTAATAGAAGGGACAAATCCTTCCTTGTCTTATCCATTAATAACATGTCACTCATGACACAACCAATGTACCCTACTTCCCCTCAACTGTCTGCATGATGATTTTCATCAGTAAATCAAAGTTCATGATTCATAAAATGTATTAATGATAATATTAAAGTATAAGACTCATTACATATGCTCGTAGATAGGAATATTTTATGATAGAAAAACATGTGTAATTTTTACAGGTGGTTGTGTTCTCATAATCTCCTGTCTTGGAGATTACCAAGTACGAACTTCATGAGATGAAGTCTTATATGCTTACAACTACTCGCACCTAACAGTCTGTATATTATGTTTCCCATTATATTATGTCATCCAACCATAGAACTATATTTAATAATATTTTCATAGCACTTCAAGGTTATCATCATAGCAGGGAACTTCTATGACCTTCTCAATGTGACAAATACTCTAGGAACCATTTGGACTAGAGCCAAATGCCTATGACTTTTAGTCTACTAGACCTCACATGATGATAATGTTTCTGCTGAGTCAAGGATTTAGTCAAGGGGTCCTTCATGTTGTCTACTGTAGAAATACTACTCACTTCAACTTCACATATTTGAGAAAATATCTCAAGATATGACACTTCCAAAGTATGTGCTTCATACATTGATGTGACCTTGGCTCTTTTGTGAGATCCACCACTGTAGTATTATCACAATACAATATGATTGGATCTTTACTTCTTGGTATCAAATCTAGCTCATGGATGAAGCTTCACATTAAAACTAGTTATTTAGCTACCTCAGAAGCTGCGATATACTCAAACTCTACTATAGAATCTGTGACCACACTCTTCTTTGAGCTCTTCCAACTCATTGCACCTCCATTCAAGGTGAATATGTATCTCGTCTATGACTTCATGTCATCTTGATCAGTCTGGAAACTAGAATCTACATATCCTCTTATTAATAATTTCTTATCTTTTCTATAAACAAGGAATTTATCCTTAGTACTATTCAGATACTTTAGGATAGTCTTGACTACCATCCAATGGCGGTCACCTGGGTCAACTTGATATCTGCCTACCACACTCAATGCGTAGGCGAAATCCAGCCTAGTACATATCATTCCATACATGACTGACCCAATCACTTATACGTATGTAGTCCTTTCCATTATCATTATTTTATCATGTGTTTGAGGACACATTTTCTTAGAAAGATGAATTCAATGTGATGCTGTCAACAATCCCCACTTGGATTCTTCCATACTGAATCTCTTCAGTATCTTATCAATGTATGTACTTTGACTTAGGTCCAGAAATATCTTGGAACTATCACGATGGTTCTTGATTCCAAAAATATATGATGCCTTGCCCAAGTCCTTCATAGAGAAGCATTGATTCAACCATGAATTGATATACTTTAAGACTGGAAACTCATTTCCAATAAGTAATATGTCATCAACATATACTATTAGGAAAATGATTGCAATCCCACCAAACCATTTGTAGACACAAGGTACACATTTTTTCTTGATAAAAACATATTCCATTATAGATTCATCAAAACAAATTTTCCATGAACTGGATGCTTTCTTTAATCCATAAATGAATTTATGCAACTTGCACACCTTATTGGAATCCTTTGGAGTCATAAAACCTTTAGGTTGTGTCATTTATATATCTTTCTAAAGGTTATTGTTAAGGAAGGTTGTTTTAACATCCATTTTTCAAATCTCATAGTCATGGTAAGTGGAAATGGCCAATATAATTTTTATGGATTTCAGAATTTCAACTGGTGAAAAGGTTTTTTTGTAGTCAATGCCTTGATGCTGATTGAACCCTTTTGCAACCAGTCATGCCTTATAGGTACTGACTTATCCTTCCATGTCCAGTTTTTTCTTGAATACCCATTTGAAACCAATAGGTTTTATATCAACTAGAGAATCTATCAAAATCCAAACTTGGTTTTGGTACATAGAATCCATTTCATAATTCGTGGATTCTTTCCAAATGGAAAAATTTGTGCCACTTACTGCTTCCTTGTTGGTTAGAAGATCATTATTATCAACTAATGATGAGTCACCATCCTCGATAACTAGAAAAATATACCGTTCTGGTTCTCTAACCTCTCTTATACTCCTAAATAGTTCTTGTGTCTCTGGAATAGTTCTTTCTTCCATAGGGCTTTGTGGAATCTATTCCCATACCAACTCTTGTGTACCTTGACCCTCAACATCATTGAAGTCTATCTCTCTCCCACTATCTCTTTTAGAGATGTGCTCCCCCTCAAGGAATATGGCGTGTCTTTCCACTATAACCTTTTTTTGAGGGGTTTTATAGGTAATATCCCCTTGTTTCCTTGGGGTATCCTATAAATGTACACTTTGTGCCTCGAGGTAAAATTTTTTTATATGAAGTTTCCTTAAAAATGCATCGCTTCCCCACACATGTAAATTTGATAACATGGATTTCTTTCCACTACATAACTCATACAGAATACCATTTATTTATTTAGTTGGTACTTGGTTTAGTATGTATTCTGTTGTTTATAACGAAATATTCCCAAAAGGATAACATAAGACTCACATGACTCTTCATTGATATCACCATGTCCAACAAGGTGTGGTTCCTCCTTTCGCTCACACCATTCCACTGGGGCATGTAAGGAGGAGTGAGTTGGGATAGGATCCCAAACTCTCATAAGTAATCAATGAAGTCTTGATTAATATATTCAAAACCTTGTTCTGAGTGGAGTTTCTTAATCATCTTACCTCACTGGTTATCAACTTCATTCTTGTATTCTTTGAACTTATCAAAAGAATCTAACTTATACCTCATTAAGTAGATATATCCATATCTACTAAAATCATCAGTTAAAGTTATGAAGTATGAGTACCCTCCTCTTACTTCAACTGAAAATGGTCCACACATATCAGTATAAACCAATTCAAGAAGCTCTTTATCCCTTTCACATTTCCCACTAAATGGGTATTTGGTTATTTTTCCTTGTAAACATGCATGATATATTCCAAGTGGTTTTAGATCGAAAGAATATAAATATTCATCTTGATGTAACTTTGTCAAGTGTTTCTCGTTTACATGACCTAGCTGGTGATTCCAAAGTTGGGTGTGGTATGAGTCATGTAAAGTATATTTGTTTTTTATTTCCATTACTTAGTTTGTGTAATCCAACACGTAAATACCATTGTATAAATGTGCCCTACAATATAAAATTCTATCTTTGTAAAAGAAGAAACATTCATTTCAAACCATGAAAAAAATCCCTCTATATCTAATCTGGATATAGAAATAATTTTTATAGTAATATACGACACATAATAACAACCTTTTAACACCAAGATCGTCCCAGTTGTCAATGTGAGGTGGTAGTCCCCAATAGATAAAGTAGTGAGTCTAGTTCTGTTGGCTGCTCATAGATCTACCTCTCGTCAATCAGTCTTCCTGAATCTACTTAGTTTCTATATTTGGACAAATATGTGGGCACCAAAAGCTATATCTAATACCCAATTTATTGAAATAGATATATTAAATTTGATAAAAAATGCACCTAAAGATTCCCCTTGCTTCTTAGGTTGGGTTCAGTTCTTCTTCTAGTGGCCCTTCTTTCCATATGTGAAATAAATAGCTTCCTATTCCCTTGCCTCCCCTTTGATCTTTTTTTCTTAGAAGGGCATGAAGAAGCATTGACTTTAAAGTTTTTCTCCTTCCATTTTTTCTTATTCACCATAACGATAGAAGGCTTATTTCTCTTCATATATTTATCCAATTGGTGAATGAGGATAATAAGATCAGATAGAGACTTCTCAATGTTTTTCATATTGAAATTAACAACAAAGCTGGAGAAGCTATGAGGCAGTGATGCAAGAATGAGATTGGTACCCAGTTCTTCAGGGAGTTTAAACCCTAGAACCTCTAAGTGATCAATGTTGCCAATGGTCTTGACTATGTGAGGCCCAAATAGGGAACCCACTCCTAGATTACTCTAAAATAGTGCCTTGGAGATCTCAAATTGTTCTTTTCATGCTCTCTCATAGTAAAGACCACAGAGGTGCTCGAGCATGCTATATGCATCCATGTTTTCATGAGACTTTATGAAATAAATAGACATTGATGATATTATACAACATTTAATGTAGACCACATCATTCATATGATTATAATAGACCAATAACTCTTCATCACTCACCTCTTGGGAAGGCAGATCAAGTAATTCTGACTCCAGCACATAAGACTTTTGTTCATGGCATAGAATAACCTGAAGGTGTCTAAACCATTCCTAGAAGTTACTATTGATGAGGATGTTGTATTTATATATAATTGATCATAGGGATAGTGTGGTTGAAGAGTTTGTCCTTTTATTCTACAATTAAAAGAGTAAATAATTATTAATTTCTCGATTACATTTTATGAGAAATAATAAATTAATTTTATTAAGTCTCACACTATTTTATCAACTCCCAATGGCCCTCACCATTGAAATCGGAATATCCAGTTTCCATGAAATTATAGTGGAAATGATTCATATTCACCTTTTCATAACCCCAATAAGGGTTTGCCAATTTATTTAAAGGTATTTAGGTAGGCAGGTATTTGCCAACTATGGGCTTGCAGCTCCTTGATCTGTTGAGTGGACTCCTCAATCCTGAAATCCTAACTTTGGATTTCCTCAACTCTTGCCTCCAATATTACATATAGTCTATCAAGGGATACTCCTTTTAATGTAATATGGTTAAGTCAACCCAAAACCTTTCATAAGGGATTCCTGTATAAAAGTAAGTGACCCAACAAGGGTTGGTCAAATACATAGTTTTATTGAATTTTTCCCTTAATCAAGTAATGGAAGGCTTGTTATGACTTAATATTTTATTTGAGGGATTTTTATATCTTATGAATGAATTTCTTATTATCATTATCACATGTTTTTTAATATTAATTTGAACTTACTTAAGTGATTAACCATATCTTGATAATATTTATGCATAATCCCATTTTATTTTAGTTCCATCTTGCATGATTATTTAATTCATTAATTATGTGATCGTGAAAACAAATCCATAAGGATAAACGATGCAACTGATATAAATAAAATAAAGAAAAGGGTATAATAATGTGATTTTCTAATGGTTGGTTTATCTAGAAGTTGATAAACTAACCCTGACCTAGGGGAGAAACACCTTGAACCTTTTGGGTTCGTGTTTACAACTTTCCACTTGTCCACCTCTGTATCTCTTGGGATTGGTTTCATCTTGGCTCCAGCTTGAACTGGATCCTCTAGCTTGGGAGTTCCATCCATTACATATTCTTTTTTTAACTCACATGTAGTTGAGGGATAAAAAGGGGGTATACATAAAATAAACCATGGGAACTCATGCCCTACATATTAACGAGGAGAGATGGCTCACATGCCAACAATTAATTTAATAAATAAATTAAAAGGAAACCAATCACATACAAAGGTTTTGGTCTAGAGCATGATCACACACATACATGCAACGAGTTACTTATTTAATAAAACTAGTATTCAATTCATTAATCACCCCTTTTTAATATAAATCATTCTCGAATCAATTAATTATCATCTTTAATTGATAAATCCTTTTATCTTAAACCATTTTTCTGGATTTCCTTGAGATTCTCATCCATCATAATTTTAAACAAATAAATTCATCTAAAATCATCATTCTACATAACTTGTACCTTGGATGAAACTCGGTGAATTCCAATTTATAACTACCCAATGAGTAGGAATGAATATTACACAAATGTTAAATTAAACACACACACACACACACATATATATATATATATAACACCTATCACATGTTGTGAACTTGATTTATGCTTTCACCATGGTACACATCTCAAGGGTTTGTATAATATAATAATAAATTTTAATAAATCTACATAATTTGGATGAGTAAACAGTGTGTAGTTACTACTACATAGTATGTACTATCATTCACTGTCCATCTGAAGTATGTGCCTAGGGATATGGTGTGTATATGCACCTTAGAAACCCTTGGAGTACACTACATGTCTAGTGGGACACACGTCATGTAGTATTCACATTAAAAAATCTCCAGCTGGGTAGGCCGTGTACGGGGTACATGGTCTGACCCTAACCTGAAGGGACTACACATCATGTCCAGTGGGCCACATGGCATGTAATCCAAAAACCATGTGTCACCTGTTCATGGTCAACATACAGAGTCTTTAAGACTTAGAAAAACTCTAATGACACGAATTGGTTTGGTGGACCAGTCCCGGTGCATTGAACATTTATACATGGTGTGCGAATCCAACTGCATTCCATGTATTCTGGTGTTATATGGCCAAGAACCTTTAGCACCTCCGAATGAGATCCTCTATTTTATTTTAATCAAAATTAAAAGAAAAGATCATTTTTGTAAGGTGAATGAGAAACAAAAGAGGAGGAATAAATCTCGAGATTCAGATTAGTAGAATGGTTAACTTTAATTGAAAAACTAAATTATTAAGCCATAAATCATCAAATAATTATTTAAATAATTATAAACTATGATGTAACCCCTCTAATACCACTTGAAGGTTCCAGGCATAGTGGAAGCATGGTTGGGATGAAGTTAAACTTTAATTTTTACCATGATCAATGATTATTTAGAGATCAATATGATGATAAATTCCAGTCTCCAAGGAATAGAACCAAATATTTAGAGAAAGGGGGATAAAGCATAAAACCTTTAAAGAAGATCTAGCACATCATGTTTCTAATTAATTTATTTAATTTCATAAATAAAGGAATATTGGGATCTTTAATATTTTCTTTATTAATGATGTTGATCATTCGTAATGACCCTTATGGATTATCTTATTTTTCTTATGAGGATCCAAACTAGAATCCCTCTAGAGGTGATCCACACAAGCTCCGATGGCCTCTGATCGACATCACTCGTTCTCTAGGTGCTAACGCAGTGAAGATAGTGTCTTTTGTCAGTCATTCTTGATCGCCTGTTATTCGGCCTTGAAGAACGTCTCCTGTTCTTGAGAGGGGTGAGAAGAGGATTTGAGAGAGAAATTTTTTATCTCAACAATTCTCAATTCACTGGGTGTGTAGTTTGGTGCATGGAACAATATACATATGTGTCTATTTATCATCATGGGGATTTAGATACAATATTTAATTGCACAACAAAAATTAAATTCATTAATAACCTTAGAGAAAATCCATGCTTTTAATAATAATATTGTGTCATTATTTATGGTGTAATAACTTACAAAAAAAATTATAAATAAAATTACACATCACAAAAAAATATCAATGGTGTTATTATTTTAACTTGTGCCAACTAGTAAAATAATTATTTACTGTCTTGTAAATAATTATTTTACTACCGAACTGGCCTTGGTTCACTCAAAATCTTCTTACATTTATTGAATACCTAAATAAATAAATAAATAATTTATTATCTTAAATAAATATTTTATCTACAAACTTGTAAATAAATATTTATTAAATGTTAAATAAAATAAATAAATATATTTTACTCACAATCTAGTGAAAAAATATTTATTTAATTTATGCGATCATTTTAACATGAATAAAATTATTCCATAGTCTTGAGAATAATATTTATTCCATCAATTAAATTCAAATAGAATTTAATTAAGACCACCAAAAATACTTAATGTGTGACCCTCT
This sequence comes from Viscum album, assembly GCA_963277665.1. Taxonomy (NCBI): domain Eukaryota; kingdom Viridiplantae; phylum Streptophyta; class Magnoliopsida; order Santalales; family Viscaceae; genus Viscum; species Viscum album. The sequence goes on from OY728136.1 coordinate 1,981,896,989, forward strand.
AAGATTCTTTCTCATTGGAATTAGGCAGGCTTGCCTGAAGTCCAAGAGTATTATCTAGCAACGGGTCAAGCCACCCAATAGAAAGAACTTAAAGTCACAACAACGACATCCACATATGAATAGTCACTATGTAATACAATCCATTTGTCTCAATATCTCATCAAGAAGGTTTCATGATTGTGTCATTAACCTTTTTTCTTGATACGTCATTCTTTGACTACCTGAAATAAAATTTTAGTTACACCATAACCATAGAATTTTGTATGAAATTTCTATTTCAATAAAAGGGTCAAGATATCAAATTACATTAATAGAAGGTATAAATCCTTCCTTTACTTATCCATTAATAATATGCCACTCGTGATGCACCCAACGTACCCTACTTCCCATCAATTGTCTACATTATGGTTTTCATCAGTAAATCAAAGTGCGCGAGTCGTGACACATATTAATGATAATATTAAAGTCTAAGGATCATTACATATGATCCATATAGGAATATCCAATGACACCAAAACATACAAAATTCCTACTGGTGGGTCTGTTCTCATAATCTCCTATCTTGGAGATTACCAAGTATGAACTTCACGAGAGGATGTCTCATATACTTATGAGTACTTACACCTAACAGTCTGTATACTATGTGTCCCATTATAGTATTTCATCCAATCGTAGAACTATATTTAAGAATATTATTATAGCACTTTAAGGTTCTCATCATACCATGGAACTATTATGGTCTTGTCAATTCGAAAAATACTTCCAGAAATTATTACACTATAGTCATGCAGAATATTGGACAATATGTAATATGATGTTTAATATTTAAATATATTAAATATTCATGTAATAAAAGTATAACCAGTTGGTTCTAGGACACCAACTCTTACATTGATATTATCCATCCATGAATTTCATGCTCAAGTTATCAGTTAAATAGAATATGTATTCATTATTTACTATGCCATATTTTTTATGCATTATATATTCATGATAGCTTCTGTTGTACTCATTCTCTTATTGAGCATCCAAAATCACCCTTAATTTTTTTCCTTTCCCCAGGGTATTAAAAAGAGATGTTTTAATAAATTAAAATAATTAATAAGAAAATAAGAGAAGTTTTATGAATTTTACAAGCTATATTTTATGTTTCTAATGTTTTATAGGAATCATGTATGTAAATAGCCTCCAAATAATATTAAACTATTTAATTATGTAGAATGTGATCTCTTGTATCTTGTACCAATGTAATATAGAAAATATTGGTTATCATTTATTAGATTCTAGGTTGTTACAATGGCTTATATATATAGGGTATGAGATATTGAAATGCCCTAGATTTTTACTGTACCATAAGATATGATATTTGATATCATAAGTTATAATTCAATCATATATTTTCACAAAAAAATAGAGTATCATATCAAATTAGTGATATGGGGGATATAATCAAATATGACTGGTGGATTATGATACTGTCAATCATAATATATGATATAAATCACATATTATTATAGATAATACCATTATCAGTCATAAAATGTGATACAACATTGAGATATTAAAATTTTATTATTTTTCTTGAATTTATTATAGTTTATTAAATGTTGATAAATGTTAAGTATAAGAATTTTAAATAGAATATTTCCATACTAAAATTAAATATGAAATGTTCATATTATTTTATCATATTTTTAAAATAAAAAAATACTTTATTTATTTATTTTATTCCTATAGTATATTCATGTTTATAATTTTTTTAGGAAATATGAATATTGTGTATACATTAATTTATGTCATAAATTGATTCTTATAAAATAGTCTTGACCTTCATTACATTATTGGTATGAAAAAATAATATTTAGTTTTCATCTACCTTTACATCAGTTAGTAATTAATGTTATAAGATTGAATTTATTTGTTAAATATATTTTATAAATATTAGGTTTTATATTTATTATGAATTGTATTTTTTAATTGAGTGAAGTATCCCTAGGTATAGAGACTTTGGGTTGGATTTCTCAGTGGCATTGAGGTTTATTACTTATTATTGAAATGTGGGGGTTAGTTATTTGTGTTCAAGGATTACTTACATGGTTTTTTATCAATATTATATAATTATAAACCTTTAAATGAAAAGATAATATACCTTATACATGAGATGTAATCAGATATTTTCTATTTTTGGAGAGTAACCCAAACTTTGGGTTATATAATTAGTTATACATTAATATAGAGTGAACATATTGATTTTTTTGTTGGAATTGGGATTATAAAACTCAAAAATTTGAAACATACATAAAAGGAAGCAAACATGAAATAATAAATATTATATGAGATGTAATAGTTATTGATTTAATATGTATAATATGTATATTAAATTGGTGTTTCATTAAATAAAACCCCTTAGATACTAAGTGAAATATTGTTTCCAAAGTCCCAATTGTTAAACCTCAATCATCCAACCGAGTAGGTCATGTGAAATTTAGGTTCCCCTAAATTATCTTATGTAAGGAAAACAATTAATGGGTATCCCTGGTAAGATCAGGTTCCCTTTATTGGTGATTTATTTGGGTTAAACTCATTTGGGATATCCTAATAGGATTAAGTTATTGGAGGAATAGAGTTTATTATATTGATATGATAGATTGGGAAAAGGTTTTACCTCTCAACTATCTAAGAATAATTTCCATTTTGATTAGTAATATTGCCTACTTAAATAGACAATTGATGGGAGAAATGCTAAAGATACCCAAAACATATTAAAATATTGATATTTTCATACTAAATGGATATGATGTATAAGCTCATAATTTTTAGGGGGAGTAATTTAATTAAAAGTACTTGATGAAAAGATATAAAATTTGATACTCACACATTGATATGTCTTTGTTATAGATTATATCAGGTATCATGTATATCATCATGGGATCTCTTATAGGAATGACCTATAAAACAATTATAGGTCGATATCTATGGTTGAGAAGTGTTCTTAAATATAAACATTATGTTAATTTGAGTATGAATGTTATATAGAGAAATTTCACCCACTTTGACTCATGGGTATTAGATATCTGGTGTACATCACACATTTTTACTTATAAACATAGACTCAAATATAGAAAATAATTAATGAATGGTCAAGTAGATATGTGTGTTAGTAATGTAGAAAGAGTTGATTCATTCGAGTTTGGAACCTATGATTGAAGTCTTCCAAGTTAATTAGAATAATAATTAAAGAAAAATTATTATATTCCTTATATATTAAGAAATTTTATTTTTGTATCTTGTTTTGAAAATATGGGATTCTCATTAATTATTAAGAACAATATTTGTTCTATATATAATAATGAAATGTTTTATGGAATTGTAAATATGGTAAAATTTTTATACTTTCTATATGTGGATAATCTTATCTATAAAATTCTAAATAAGAAGGGCATGACTGATTCTGATCCCACCTACCTTTGGGATTGTCTCCTTGGATATACAAATAGGAAACACATCCAAAGACTCCATAGTGATGGTTTGTTGGAACCATTCAATTATGAATATTTTGATAATTTTAAATATTTTTTATTTTAAAAAATTTCCAAAGAACCTTTTAGTTGAAAAGATGAAAGGGATAGTGGATTGTGGTTTCCCATACATAGTAATGTATATAGACCAATGAGTACTCAAGTAAGAGGTGGGACTAGGTAGTTCTTTACTTTTACAGATTAAATAAGTCTATATGATTATTTATATATGATGATACACATGAATGAATCTTTTTAAAAGTTATAATAGTTTTCAAATGAATTATATAATTAACTAGGTCAAATTATTAATATTATTTAATCAAATCAGGGTGTTGAATACATGATCTATGAAATCACTTATTATTTGAGAGATTGTGGAATTGATCTTTAAATCACTCTTTATGGAATGAAAAAGTGATATGGTGGGTCTAAGAGGAGGAATCAAACACTTTTTAATATTGTTTGATTGATAATGATTCTGTGCGACCATATTATTTCATTCTATGGTTATTCTTTAAAGACTACCTATTTCCTACTTAAATTCATTCCATCTAAAGTCATATTAAAGACACCATATGATATATATATATATATTGATAAATTCCCTAATTTTTTATAATATTTAGGGTTATAAAGCACTTGAGTGATGATTTGTTTTATATAAAATCTGCCTTAAATCATAGAAAGTTTTTTATCGCAAAGATATAACAAGATGTTATTTCTATAATTACATTGAACACAAAGTTTTTATATCCTAAAACAATATATTTTATGAGAAAAAATATATAATTCAAGGAGTTAGTAAGAGTACTGTTAAACTTGGAGAAAGTTTGGATTAAAAAAAAGAAGTGTTCCTGCGATGGAAGTTGAGTTGGTTTCTCAAAGAGTTATTAAAGAAGAACTAATTCAAGCTACACAGGAGACTCAAAGGTCTGGTAGGATTTGTTAGGACCCAAAGAGATATGGATTTATTATTGAAAGTGATGATCAAGTAATGATCATAAGTGATTAACCTTATTCCAACCACGATTCCAATGATTTTTATAATATAGAGAAATGATTAAAGGTTATAGAATCCAAAATCAACTCCATATACACTAACCATGTTTGGAACTTGGTGTACGCACTTGAAGGGGTGAGACCCATCGGGTTCAAGTGGGTTTTCCATAAGAAAACTGACATGGATGGTAGATTTTCAACATATAAAACATTACTAGTGGAATATGGTTATAAAAAAATTCATGGTATTTAATATGAAGAGGTTATTTCACTTTTTTTATGATTAAATCCATTCATATATTGATTACCATAAAATCACATTTTTATTATGAGACATATAAAATACACTTAAAAATATATTTTTAAAAGTGAATTTAGTCAAGTATGTGTATATGATATATCCTGAAATTTCTAAAGTTCCAAATGATTCTTCCAAGATTTACAAGTTTCAATGGTCTATTTATGGATTTAAGTAAAACTCTCAGAGTTGGAATATATGGCTTGATGATATAATCAAAGAGTTTGGATTCATCAAGAAAATAAATTATTATTATATATGAAAGTTGATTATTGGGATTTTGGTTTTATTTATGATATTTTTCTATGGATTACATACTTATTTTTGAAAATGATATACTGATTCTAAACTTTATAAAAATGTTATATGGAAAATGATTCTCTATTAAATCCATGGGTGAAGTATAATATGGATTGGGTATAGTGATATATCTAAGATACTTCTTAGACTAAGTTAGATCAAATAAATTGGTAAAGTTATAAATTGGTTTATCATGGATAACACTAAAACAAGGTGTATAATAGTGTTGCATGCATTTAATCTTCAAAAGATTCAATGTAATTCTACCGAGTTAGAAAATATGGATGAAATTCCTTATGTGTCCACTATAGGGTCTATCATTTATGTCATTTTATGTACTCAAACTAATGTTACTTATTCTTTAATCATAACATGTACATACTAATCTAATCCTGGTAAGATTCATTTAATTAATGTGAGGAATATTTTTAAGTTCTTTAAAGGAACTAATGATATATACTTGGTATTTAAAGGAGATAATGAGATCTATGTAAAGGGTTACATTGATTCTATTTTACAATATGATGAATAAAACATGAGATCTCAATCTAGTTTCATGTTTTTATTAAATAGTGGGGATATTGGTTGGAAGAGTTCCAAAATGGACATCGTAGTTAACTCAACACCAAAGGTAGAGTAAATTTATACATCATATTCTTTGAAGGAATATGTTTGGATCAATAATTTCATTACTAAACATGGGTCAGTTCAAATCATTGAGAGAGAAATCAAGATTTAATATGATAACAATGGATCTTTTCCTCAGGGAAAGGAACTCTGATCACACTAAATGACTAAAAAAATCCTTCACAAATACTATATCAATTGAGTCATCATTGAGAGGGAAGATATAAGATCTCTTGTGTAGATACATAGGATAATGTACCAGACCTATTGAAGAAACCATTACCACATTAAAATCATGAGGCTTATGTTTAATCTCTTATTAAGAGATATATGAGATATTGGATGTAATTGTTGTAAAATTTATCATTGTTTTATAATAAAGAAAATATTTATTTACCATTCATTCATGTTTGTTTAAATTTATTTAACTTGAAGTATTGAATGATAACATCCCCTAAAAGTATGAATTTTATTTATCCCTAATCATTTATCATCATAGAGTATTATGGGTTGTGATGATATGTTAATGTTACAATGAGTAAAATCTTATACTCTATATAATGATTTGTATATGTGATACCAAGAATAGACTCATGAGAAAATAAATTGAGACTTATTACTAAGATTTACCCATCAAAGTATATCTCATGGAATGTCATACATCTAATGATATACTAATGGGTGTATAATTATTATGAATCCTTTTTTACCATAGGTTGGTGAGATACTGATCATGAGAAATTTCATACTTTGATGTCTTTCTTTCAAAAGTATAAAGGCATAGCTATTTAAGGGTGGTTGGGTATATTTTTGATCATGTCATCAGTTGGAACTAAACCAATATAGGATTTATCTACTCATATGAAGTGAAAAGGCATTTATCCCTTGATTTAATTGGACTAAGGATATTCATGGTCATTATTAGTTGAGTGACATGTGTTGTGCTTAGCTAATTGGTTGAGGTATATGTGATGTTCACATCTTCTGTATGAATAACATATGATGTATTCATCAACATGGTCAATATTTATTAGAAAATAATTAATGTATGATATAACCTATACTATATTTACATGTTCTATATATAGTTTTCACTCTATTTCATGGAAAATAGATTATATAGGTATACATTTTATGTATGTGATACATATTTTGGTGGAAATGTTCATATAGAGATATGGGTATGTTTGATTTAGATCACACTAAACCCATTTTTAGCTTGAGTAGAATTGATGATTTATTAGAGAAATAATTTTCCTTACATCTATGAAATTAGGATTTACTATTTTTTCAATGTTGTAAAGGTATGAGTGGTCACATAGTTAGTCCTTGGGATATGGAATACATTTTGGAAAAACTGTTTATACCAAAATAAAGAGATTTTGATAAACCATATCCAAAATATTTTTAATAGATTCAAAAATAATTGTAATGTTCTACATAAATTCCTTATATAATTTTAGTTAAAGTGGGATGTCATTAGAAATTTACTAAAATAGAGGATATTATATTGTATGATATCCCATGAATTGTAAGTTACATTTTGCATGAGATGCGTGTCGTAGGATATGATATGATCATATCATTTGAGAAATATAATTTCACTATTAAACTTTATTGTAGTGTAAAATAAGGATTATGATATGGATTTGAGTACATTTAATATGACATACATGGTTTATTGGTTATGAATCAATGAGATAGATTCATTTATGGTTGTAAATTAAAATTATAATCATTGAAGTGTTCACTGGTTATACAAATCAAACAAGACATGAGTTACTATAATATATATTGGCTACCAAGAGATGGTATTCGATGCTATAGATATCCTAATTTGATGAAAAGTGTTTATAAAAGGGATGTGATCCCCCATTAATCTGTATTATGATACATACAAGCTAAGTCAAATAAAATTTTGTCCCTAATCACCATTTGTCTTGAGAAGAACGATCTAGTACCCCATTGGTGATTTGGGGTCCTATAATTACGATTGAGGATAAAAGGACAATATAATTCCATATGATCCATGATTTATTTGGTTTTTACTTTGATGATCCCATAAATCATTTTTTATCAAATTTAGTAAATATATATATCATAGTGATTAAGGTATGATTTTGTATGTTCTTTATTTTATGAATTTTGATTTTTTTAAAGATAGATCAAGAAAATATCAGTTTTCTTCCAATACTAAGGTAATTATATGATCACAAAAATCCAATCTAGGATAAGGTTTCTAATTAATTATATTTCATTGATAAAGTTTTATTTGATCCCCATAAAACCTTCATTACTATTAGAGTTTTACCATGAATTATGATTCATGAAATCATGTTTTAAAAATAAATATTTTGACATCAATTTTAATGTCATGTTTCATATTCTTAAATACATTTCAAAATTTTCATTGTGGGTTGTATTAAAATATTTTATATTATAAGATACAACTAGATAAATCCATATGATATGAAATATCATAGTGTGTGGTTCAATGTAATTCTTCAGTTTTATATATATCTTAGTGTATAATATATGATGTTGCATGAGATAATGGAACTATTTTATGCAATGAAAATATATCATTGTTCATTAGTATGATATTAATGATATCGTAAGCGGTTATATCCAAGAAGACAAAGGGTTTATGTTATATTGGCCACATGTCGCAAATTATCACTCTATGTGTCACTGGCAAATTTTTAAATAAGTCCTCACATGTTTTGTTATTATTACATATAGGCTAATCATGTTCTACGAAGGCTAATACATAGAGTTATTTTCATACAGACCACTTTGAAATATCACAATATGGGATTATAAATTATAAAATATTATTGATAGCATTGGGGTTTTTTTTATGCCAATACTTATCAAATGTAGCTTATGATATGCATATACTGTTAAATAATATATATGTAGAAAATTAGTTTTTTCTAAATTTTATTTCTGAATTGGACTAAATAATTTATGAATTTTTTAAAAATTATGGGAAGATGTATTTTAAGGTAGTTTTTCATTTATAAAAACTTTATAAATTAATTAATTATAAAATTTTAATAATTAATTATTAAATTATTATAAAAGAAATTAAATAAATATCTATAATATTAAATACCTTTTGAAATTATATTACTTGACTTACAATTTAGATATAAAGTTTTTATATGTAAATTATAATTGTAATTTATGAAGTTTTTATAAATTACAAAAATAAGGAAAATATATAAAAAATTTATATTTAATATTATGAATTTTTCAAAATAATTCATTTTAAATATTCAAATTAAATCCCTTATTTATGAAATTATTTAAAACATATCAAAAGTAGTTTTGATCATTGTTATGATCAAGGTTTAAATGGTAATAAATGTTTTATATTCTAAATATTAAAATAATTTATGAGTAGTTTATAAATATAATATTTATATTTTAGATATCATATATTTAAAATAAATGTCATATATAATAATAATATGAAAGAGTTATTATTATAAATTAATATAGAGTATTTATATTTATTTAATTATGGAATGTTCATAATGAATGACTAAATATAAAGTGTTTAAAATTATCTTTATTTATGAATTGTTTATCTCATGTTTAATTATATAAATTGTTTTTTCATTTAGTCTGTTCACTAAATTATTCATGAATATAATTTTTATATTATAAATTATGATGTATGTGTTATTTTAAGGGTTAAAATACTTCTATAACTTTCCATATATGAATCTAAAGAGCTTTATTCTAGGTATGATAATTGATTTAGTTTTCCTCTACCTTAACTTTCGATTGTATTGAGTTAGATGATTAAATTAAAATGTTTATTATAGTTTATACAAATAAGCTATTAGAATTATGATGGAATTATGGAATATGTTTAAAAGATATTGACAATACCCAACCCATAAGGATCCCACTAGGTTTCGCAGTATTTTGAGTGTGCCACCCCAAGATTGACTCCAATAAGGAAGGGGTCGGTAACTAGCACCAAGTAAGAATATCACACATAATGTGAGGTTTTATCCTAATGTTCTTCTATAAAAACACCCATATCAATATTGTATAAAATAATGTATTCTAGATAATAAAAAATAGCTGCAATATATATATATATATATAGCATATGACAAACACTAAGTGTAAGATCCCAACCTTTCGATGAGGTATATTTCTGTTTAAATTTTGAGTTAATTCCCTTTATAATGGTTAATGAATTTTTACCATGAATATGAGGGGAATCTTGGTTTTTTTGGGGGTTCAGGCATGAAAAAGTGGAGAAAGTAGGCTATTATGTGTTTGGATAACAGTTGGCACATGGTTAGTACTTATCGATTTCCTTAGACAAGGATACCCTGGGGCCTAAATCTCTTGGACAGTGTCAGGTGCACAATAACTTCATGGTTTTTAAAACCCTATGGATGTTTCATACAAATAATGTGGTCAGGTCCCCCTCTTAGATATAGGGTTTCACATGGTTGGTTTATGGTTTGGCCAACCGTGCGGTCAAACAGTGCACCTCAATAATGGAGAAATTTTTTTCAATTTTACCCCTATAGGATTTAAGGTTTCTTGCATAATTTTTCCTCAAAATTACTCCTCTAACAGTCTATTTATGAACAAAATCCCCAAAATATTCCCAATGGTGGTTCTTCTTTAATTCTTGGTTTTTTGAAGTGTTGTTGGTTGTGAATTGAAACTCTGGGTGAGTCTACCACTCCTCTTCCTTCTATTTTTTGGATTAACCATGGTGTGATGTTTCTTCTCCTTATGAATCCTCTAAACCATTATTTTATAATATATTATAAGTTTAATATTTGAAGTTTTTTTGAGTTCTAATCAAGGGATAAGGTTGATCGAGCACTTGTCTAAAAACTTGATGTAGGTGGTTTATAATTTATTTCACATATTATTTTTTTAACCATGTATATGTGGTTCTATACTTAATTAATCATGATATGAAATCTATTCCTTGGTATGAAATGATAAATTTCATGTCTAAATTATATTTTGAAACCCTCATGACCCTTTTGGTTCCATTGAGGATGATTTGACTGATCCTAAAGGGCCACCCAAGGGGTGTCTCTCCCTTGTACATGAAAAATTGAGTTCTTAATTGATGAATTTATGGGTTTATGAGATTAAACCAATTTTTATTGTGTTTATATTACTAACATGGAATAAAGGGGTGTTTTTTACCTTGATTAAGTTAAATGATATATAGCTTGTAAGTGTGTAAATTTTATAAGTGTTTTAAGGAGGGGAATGTTGATGTTATAAAATAGTTCAGAATTATGTTTAATGGTTGTTGTTTGGAATAAATCATAAAATGGGATAGTTACAAATTTGGTATAATTTTAAAGAAAGTGATGAACCATGGAAATTGTGAAAATTTTAATAGGTTTACCATTTATGTGTTAATGTGATAAAAATAGGTAAAGTGTGTTAATCCTTGAGAAGTGTTTGTTGATGAAATAGATATGGGTGTTGGTCATGTTGGTCCACACCAAGGTATAAATGTTTTTCAAGGAGATCCAAATATATAATTTGGGTTGTACATGGTGTTACTCCCCATGGTAATGGTGTTGGTTAAGGCATTCCACATCAAAGAAATGATGTTGGTCACGGTGGTCCACATCAAAAATAAGTGTTGGTCATGGAGGACAACACCATAGTTCAAGTACCTAGACTGAGGTTATAAGGTATATGGTATAATGAATACCATTTTATACAAAGTGGTTAACCCTTCATGGTATTAGTGTGGAAACTGGGAGCCTTAGGGCTAATTAGAAACTGCTTAAAGATGAAACATGTCTTTTTTTTCTTGCAATTTGTTTATTTATACTTATTCATACATTATTGTTATAGATAGGATATTATTTTAGGAACTCTTTATGGTATCCTATTGAGTTTTAATCACACCATTATCATCCCTTTATTAGTTACTCAAGCAGAATTCATGGTTTCAAGTCAGGATAAGTGAAATGTCCCTATAATAGATGTCTAAAATGATATTTGAGGGTGGAGCATGTTTGAGGAGACCAGGCTAATGACGGTACCCATTTTGGGGATTTTATTTTAGAATATTTTATTTTTGGGTTTTCTTGTGACAATTGAAACTATCAGGATATGGCATGTTTTTTGTACTTAGTTGTGGGAATGTACCCAGTTTTGGGTCTGTTATTTGATGCATGGTTGTTGTTAGTTATTTATCATTATTACTTGTTTATTATTTATCTTTTTTCCCATTGTTGTATTACTCTGGTAAAGATAGTATAGTCTCCCCACATATATCATTAGGACCTTAGTATTATTAATTAACCTCTAGCATAAGGGGAGGTGTAACTGAGGTCAAGTGGCGTTCTAGCTCGGAGCACCAGTCGTAGTGGATCCCAAACCAGGATGTTATAAAGTGGTATCAAAGCATTTTATTTTCTATCACATTACTATTTGAGGAAGTTATAAAGGGATTTATGATGTTTCAATCCTAGAAAATGAGTTTTTTATGGGATTAGTTATCCCATGTGTGGGGTAAAAACCAAGTACGGAGGGTAGGATAGTTGTTTTTGATGTATTCTGTTAGGGTTAGATGTTATTTCAACTTGGATAATACACTTTTCATATAATATTACTTTTTATATGATTTTATTCATGGTATGGCATAGAATGTGGTTAGTATATGCATGAATCATTTTAGGAACTTAATATTTATGTGACATGAAATATATTAGGAACTCACAAAAAAGTAGGTTATAGTGAGTTATAGGAAATGAAAACACTTTCTTAGTTTACATACGACTTTAAGAAAATAGTTCAAAATATGGAAGTTGAAAATTTTATTAATTAAAAAGAGATAAAATTGAAGGTTTAAAATGGTCCGTAATTGATAATGATTTAAGTTGTTTGAAATAGTTCCAATTTAAAGTATTATGGTTATGTAAGTTTGGTTTACCCCATGTTAACCATGTCTCGAGATAAGTATGGTTGAGTATAGTGATGGGGTGTGATTTTACCCACTGGGAGAGTGTATGAAAAGAGGTTTGGTTATGACCAATTATGGTCCTTATTTTTTATACATTGTTAAATTATATGTTATGTGTTTTAAGATGTGTGTTTGGCATTATAGAGAGATTCCACTAGGAAATGTTTACTGATTGGGAAATAAGAGGACATCACTAATAATTCTCTTCCAATAGTGGGATAGTAACTCCTTTGATTCTGAATAATAGAGGGGAAGATAAGTTCTATAAATTTTTTTCTCATTTTATACAGTTTATGGAGAGAACCTGTAACATCCCAAGGTTTTCTAAAAATAAATTGAAAATGCTTGAAATTTTGTTTAAGGTATATATTTATAAGTATCCTTTAAACATAATTTTATTTCTTCTATGATTTGAATTTCAAGAAACTGTCATCTACAATTGGGTTCAGTATGTTATTTAGAGTCTGATGAAACAAACTTGTTTTTTTGGTGAATAGTAACATGCCCTTATGAATAGTATATGAATAGTAATATGACCTCATGAATAGTAAATAATAATATTATTTTATTTTTCCATGGCAATAGGATAATGGGATCATAATTAATTGTCCAAAGTCACATAAAACTAATTGCACTTCAATATTGTTATTTTTCGAATTAACTGTGACCTTATTTAAAAATTAAATTAATAATATTTAGAAAATTATTTTTGAAAAATGGAGTTCATTTTTTAATTCTACACATCAAAAAATGGTTGGGGTAAATTTTTGGTATTTTTCTGAAACTCTTGAATTTTCGGTGAATAGTGAAATACGATAAAATACCGTATAATCAATTTATCGGTAAATATGCACTATTTATGACATCATAAGTGATGAAAGGACACTTGCCTCGAACTCACTTTATATTTTCACTAATTAAGGCCACTTTATTTGAGATTATTCATAGTCTTGATAAAAATATTATAATAATAATTAAAATAATCTAAAATACCTCCCCTCCTCCACTATAAATATCACCCTCACTCCCCTCTTCCTCCCACACCTCTCAAGCCTTGAGAATTGTCTAATTTCTGCCAAATTCACTCCCCAATCTTATTCCCCAAGTCCTAGAGCTTCTGGTCTCACTAAAAGACCAAAATCAAAGCCCTTAAGAAGGATCTCAAGGAGAAGAGATCAAGAGGTAAACATCCTCTTTCATTTTCATTTTTTCCTTCCATTTTATGTTATTCTCTTCCTTTACCTTTGTCTTTTGTTGGGATATTTCATTAAATATTTCCCCTTACTATCCAAAGTTTTTATTATGATGAGATATTCCATTCCTCTCATCAATCTTGTTTTTATGAAATTTTAAGAGGCACCGTTAGGCTGCCGAATTTTTGTAAGAAATTTCTCATGTTTTCTTCATTTCATGATTCGTTTCTCTTCTTTCTTAACCCCCTCTTATCCAAGAGGCATGAAATCTCCATAATCATGTATATTCTGGATGTTTTCATGTTTATGTAAAATTAAAAATCATTATTCCTGTCCTCTCTCACTTATTTAAAGAATCAAAAAAACATTGTCCATTTGTGTCGAATTACCGATATCGTGGACGATGTATTTTCAATTTCCATTAATTATTTCAAGTCTGGTCATGAAACCGTTTATATGGTTGAACCAGGTTATAATATATGTTTTACAAATCATATATGGTTCTGCAATTCTTTTGTACCCATGGTTCAAATTTATAAGACTAAATGATGTTGTAATTATCAAAGAACCACTTAAATTATCTAAACAAACATAATTAATGTTTTAAATTATAAATCATCATCATATAAAGAATCAAAGTGATAAATGGTATAATTTATGGTACTGGAAATATGTAAATACTAATTCATTCCAATTCTGGAGTTTCACTTTCGATCAACAAGAACAATTCATCATGAACCGATTGTAAAAATCACAAAAGAACTCACCCAAAATAATGCAAGGAAAAAAATACTAACAAAAAAGGGGTGAAATGAGGTTATGAAATGACCACATAAGATGTTATAAACATGGACATGTTTCTGTAAAATACTAATAACACTCTTTTAACCATTATACAGGAGGTTTAAACAATTTTGAAGTAAGACAAGCCTAAGGTAAGGGAATTCTTAACCCGATTTCCATTCTTTGGGTTAACCTTCTACTTTTTAATTTATGTGCTATTTAAATTGATTGTGTGATGGTTTATATTTATATTATGTTTCATTATGTGTATTTACAGAGTATATACATATTCCATCCACTCTATTAAGTCTCACTTCAAGTGTATGATGTTTATAAGGGACTTTTCTTCTAAAATCCTCTTTTAAAATTCTGTTTTATAAGATTCAAAGGAAATGTTTTTATGCTATTGTTTATGTTGTATGATTATGTTTTTGTTATTGGGCATTGTTTATGATGAAGGGTGGGACCTATATTTCCCTCCAATGCATTGGGTATGAGTAATTTGGAGGTCGGCCGTATGGTTACTCCAAGTGTAACTGTGATGGTTACACAAAGTAAGGTAGCCGTGAGGGTTACAAATTTTAAGGTAGCCAAGATGGTTACGAGATTATGTAAGTAATGCCCCAATATACCTCTATGATTATAATTATATTTGTGTGGATCTTGTGTAAATATCATGTTACATAAAGTAAGATTTTATGGGTGGAAAGCATGACTTTTGAAAAGTTTTCATACGTCATGCGTATTCACGGACTAATGTGATTTTTCCTTCTTTTTCATACCTTACTGAGCTTTTGTGCTCATCCCAAGTTTTTAAATGATTTTTCACAGGTTAATGGATGAGTAAAACAAGGAAGGAAGACATGTTAAATGTTGAAGAAATGTCAAGGAGTCTTGTTTTGTGTTTTAATGTTTTATATTCTGAGGAAAATGGAAACTGATTTTATGGTATCCACTATGTAACAATGTGTAATGTTATGAATATTTTGTCTTGATTCTCTAAAGCTATAAACTTGAAAAGATACTCAATGTAAAATGAAGTGTTTCCTTGAATAAATTCAAGATTATGTATGAAATAAGTGCGGGTCCTTTTAGTTGGTATCAAAGGATGGTTTAGATAACTTTAGGGGTTAAGGTGTTGCTAATAGAATACCATAAATAATTTTCACTCTATGTTTAATTTGTTATAGCATTTAAAGATTACCATGTTGCTTCATCTAAGAAATGTTTGTTTAGAATGGTTGTCCGCAGAAGGAACATGGATTCTGAAGAGGATAGGCACCGACAGAATGAAATCCTTCCTGATCTACAGCCCGGAATGGTAGGGATTGGAACCGAGCAGTTTGTGACAGTAATGGATCAGCTAACGCAGGCTATAAATGGTGGTGGCATCCATGCAAGAGAACCAATAGAGGTACCCCAACGGAACATGACAGTGGTGGAAAATTTTATGAGACAACATCCTCCAGCATTCAATGGATCTTCTAACCTAATGGCAGCAGAAGGATGTATTAAATACCTTGAAAAGATATTTGATGTTATGGGATGTACGGACAATCAAAAGGTAAGTCTTTCCATTTATCGTTTTGAAGGGGAAGCTGATCAGTGGTGGTCAATGGTAAGGAATATCAGGGGTAGAGAAGATTTTTATGCCTTAGTGTGGGATGAATTTAAAAGTCTTTTTCTTGAAAAATATTTTCCTAAGGTGGTATGACTTAGAATGGAGAAACAATTCCTTGAACTGAAACAAAAGGAGGAAGATTCAGTGGCTATGTATGAGGAGAACTTCACCCGATTGGTGAGGTATGCTCCAAATCTTATTCTGGATCTCGATAGAAAAATCAACCGCTTTTACTCAGGATTGAAGCCAAGGTATCGAAGGGCGTTGGCCTCCCATGAATTCAAAAGTTACCAGAAACTTGTCTGATGTGCTGAGAGGGTAGAGATGGAGTTTGCTGAAGATCACATGCAATTTGGAAACAGAGAGAAGAAGAGGTCCAATTGGAAAGCAATGGGTAAGAATCAACCAATGAAATCTGATGGTAAGAAAATCCAGTTTCCAGTTTGTGAAAAGTGTGGAAATAAGCACCCTGGGGAATGTCTTATCAAAACTGGGAAGTGTTTTAAATGTGGTAAGTTTGGACATATGGCCCAAGATTGCAATGAAAATGATCCAAAGACTAATCCTGATAAGTAAACTGTAAAGTGTTTTAAATGTGGTGAGATGGGTCACTATGCAAATGCCTGTCCAAAGAGGGATCCAAATGATGCAAAGAAGCCAGACTACAAGTAGAAAGGAGTAGTGAGATCTTTTGCGACTACGTCAGCAGATGTTGGGCCATCCAATGAAGTTGTATCAGGTACTTTGTTTGTTCACTCAGATTTTGCTAAAGTTTTGTTTGATATGGGGTCTACACATTCCTTCATCTCTGAGAAATTTTATAGTAAATTGGAAATATCACCTCAACAAATGATACCCGAACTTGTTGTTAAAACACCAGGGGGAAATGTTATAGCAAAGAGGAATTATAAGAATATTTCTATTGTGGTATGTGGAAAGAATTTACCTGCAAACCTTGTTGATTTACCCTTAGTCGAGTTTGATGTTATTCTGGGGATGGACTGGCTTTCTGATTATCATGCTAAGATTGACTGTAGAGCTAAAGAAGTTATTTTTAAGAAATAGTTTCAGTTTGTATACAAGAATTAACCCATACAATTGATAACATATCAAGAAGCTGAGAAACTACTGAAAGATGGAAATAAAAGTTATCTAGCTCATATTGTTGAAAACAAGGGAACTATTCAAATTAAGGATGTGCCAGTGGTAAATGAATACCTTGATGTTTTTCCTAAGGAGTTACCCAGTGTCATACCTGAACGAGAAGTCGAATTCTCAATTGACTTAGTTCCTGATGCTAAGCCAATTTCAAAACCCCCATAGCGTATGGCTCCAATAGAACTTCTTGAATTGAAAAATCAGTTGCAGGATTTTCTTGTCAAAGGCTTCATTCGTCCCAGTACTTCACCATGGGGATCCCCTGTTTTGTTTGTTAAAAAGAAAGATGGTTCCATGAGACTTTTCATTGATTATAGATCTTTGAATAACATCACTGTCAAAAACAAGTATCCTTTGCCTCATATTGATGACTTGTTTGATCAGCTCCAGGGAGCTCAGTACTTTTCCAAGATTGACTTGAGATCCAGATACCATCAGCTGAAGGTGAAGGAGGATGACATCCCGAAAACAGACTTTCGTACTAGATATGGGCATTATGAATTTTTTGTTATGCCATTTGGGTTAACTAATGCACCTGCTTTATTCATGAATCTTATGAATAGAGTATTTCATGAGTTCTTGGATAAGTTTGTGGTTGTATTTATTGATGACATTCTGGTTTTTTCTAAAAATAAAGAGGAGCATGAAAAACATCTAAGGGTTGTTTTACAAACATTAAAAGAAAAGAAACTATATGGAAAATTTAGCAAGTGTGATTTTTAGTTGCAACAGATTTCTTTTCTTGGGCACATTGTAAATAAGGATGGAATAACAGTTGATCCTGCCAAAACAAAAGTAGTTCATGAATGGCCAAGACCCACAAATGTTACAGAGATTCGCAGTTTTTTGGGATTAACAAGTTATTACCGACGGTTTGTTAAGAACTTTGCATGGTTATCTAGCCCAATAACTAAGTTAACATGGAAAGGGGTTAAATTTGTTTGGACAGAGGAATGTGATGTTTGTTTTCAGGAACTAAAGAAGAGATTGGTGAATGCTCCAGTTTTGGCCTTACCTTCCCAAAATGGAGAGTTTGTCATCTACAGTGATGCTTCTTTGAAGGGACTTGGTTGTGTTTTGATGCAGAATGATCAGGTAATTGCCTATGCTTTGAGACAACTTAAACCTCATGAGCTGAATTATCCCACACATGATTTGGAATTGGAAGCTATGGTTTTTGCTTTGAAAATATGGAGGCATCATCTATACGGAACCAAATGCCAAATATATACTGACCATAAAAGTCTTAAGTATATATTCACTCAGAAAAAATTAAACATGAGGCAGAGAAGATGGCTAGAACTGATAAATGATTATGACTGCACGATCAATTACCATCTTGGAAAAGAAAACAAAGTAGCGGATGCCTTAAGTCGGAAAAATCATGCATCATTAACCATGATATGTTTGGAATGTGATCCCTTGATTAATGATTTGATGAATTTTGGCTTAGAAGTTGTTGGTGCAGGGAATATATCTATTTTGTTTCAGGTTTCAGTGCAGTCTTCGTTGTCAGACAGAATTATGAAAGCGTAGAGAGAAGACCGTAAGCTATAGAAAAAGGTAGAATTAGTTAAAATGGGTAAGTTTCTAGAATTTAATCTTGATAAAGATTGTGTTTTAAGGTTTGGTAAAAGGTTGTGTGTGCCTTGTGATTCCCAGCTGAAGAAATAATTGTTGTGTGAAGCTCATAGTTCTCCATTTTCTATTCATCCTGGAAGTACTAAGATGTATAGAGACCTTCGAGAGTATTACTGGTGGAATGGGATGAAAAGAGATATTGCAGATTTTACAATGAAATGTTTGACATGTCAGCAGGTTAAAGCAGAGCGGCAGTTACCGAAGGGGATGCTTCAGCCTTTACCAGTGCCAGAATGGAAATGGGAGAATATATCCATGGATTTTGTGGTGGTACTACCAAAGACTTCTCGAGGTAACAATGCGATATGGGTTATTGTTGATCGGCTAACAAAGTCTGCTCATTTTCTTTCTATTCGAGATACAATGACATTAGATCAGCTTTCTCGATTGTACCTCAAGGAGATTGTCAGGTTACATGGAGTTCCTCTTCCCATTGTGTCTGACCGAGATCCCAGGTTCACTTTTAAATTTTGGAAGGGACTTCAGAAGTCTTTGGGCACAGAGTTGAATTTCAGTACAACTTTTCATCCTCAATCAGATGGGCAGTCAGAACGAACAATTCAAACTTTGGAGGATATGCTTCGAGCTTGTTCAATAGACTATCAGGGAAGTTGGGATCAACATCTTTCATTAGTTGAGTTTTCTTATAATAACAGTTTCCATTCCAGTATCCGGATGGCACCTTTTGAGGCCTTGTATGGAAAGCGGTGTCGGACTCCTACATTTTGGGATGAAGTTGGTTAAAGAAAGTTGATGGGGCCAGAGTTAGTAGAAGAAGTGGCTGAGAAAGTGAGGATGATCCAACAACACATGAGGACAGCTCAGAGCAGGCAGAAAAGTTATGCAGATAACAGAAGGAAAGACTTCTCTTTCAAGGTAGGTGACCATGTTTTCCTTAAAATCTCTCCTTGGAAAAGTGTGATGCGTTTCGGTAAGAAAGGGAAACTAAGTCCACGGTTCATCGGTCCTTTTGAAATCTTGGATAAAGTTGGAACAGTTGCATACCGCGTAGCTTTGCCTCCGAGCTTATTTCAGGTACACAATGTTTTTCATGTTTCGATGTTGAGAAAGTATGTTCCAGATTCATCACATGTCTTGAGGCCGGAAGAAGTTCAGCTAGCAGAGAACCTTTCTTATGAAGAAAAACCGGTTCAGATTCTTGATCGAAGAGAACAGGTATTGTAGAATAAGGTAATCCACCAGGTAAAGGTTTTGTGGAGAAACCACATGGTTGAAGAAGCAACATGGGAGTCTGAAAATGCTATGAGGGAAAAATACCCTCAGTTGTTTAATAAGTAAATAAAATTGTGAGGACATAATTTCAAGAAGGTGGGGATAATGTAACATCCCAAGGTTTTCTAAAAATAAATTGAAAATGCATGAAATTTTGTTTAAGGTATATATTTATAAGTATCCTTTAAACATAATTTTATTTCTTCTATGATTTGAATTTCAAGAAACTGTCATCTACAATTGGGTTCAGTATGTTATTTAGAGTCTGATGAAACAAACTTGTTTTTTTGGTGAATAGTAACATGCCCTTATGAATAGTAATATGAATAGTAATATTAATAGTAATATGACCTCATGAATAGTAAATAATAATATTATTTTATTTTTACATGGAAATAGGATAATGGGATCATAATTAATTGTCCAAAGTCACATAAAACTAATTGCACTTCAATATTGTTATTTTTCGAATTAACTGTGACCTTATTTAAAAATTAAATTAATAATATTTAGAAAATTATTTTTGAAAAATGGAGTTCATTTTTGAATTCTACAAATAGAAAAATGGTTGGGGTAAATTTTTGGTATTTTTCTGAAACTCTTGAATTTTCGGTGAATAGTGAAATACGATAAAATACCGTATAATCAATTTATCGGTAAATATGCACTATTTATGACATCATAAGTAATGAAAGGCCACTTTCCTCGAACTCACTTTATATTTTCACTAATTAAGGCCACTTGATTTGAGATTATTCATAGTCTTGATAAAAATATTATAATAATAATTAAAATAATCTAAAATACCTCCCCTCCTCCACTATAAATATCACCCTCACTCCCCTCTTCCTCCCACACCTCTCAAGCCTTGAGAATTGTCTAATTTCTGCCAAATTCCCTCCCCAATCTTCTTCCCCACGTCCTAGAGCTGCTGGTCTCACCAAAGGACCAAAATCAAAGCCCTTAAGAAGGATCTCAAGGAGAAGAGATCAAGAGGTAAACATCCTCTTTCATTTTCATTTTTTCCTTCCATTTTATGTTATTCTCTTCCTTTCCCTTTGTATTTTGTTGGGATATTTCATTAAATATTTCCCCTTACTGTCCAAAGTTTGTATGATGATGAGATATTCCATTCCTCTCATCAATCTTGTTTTTATGAAATTTTAAGAGGCGCCGTTAGGCTGCCGAATTTTTGTAAGAAATTTCTCATGTTTTCTTCATTTCATGATTCGTTTCTCTTCTTTCTTAACCCCCTATTATCCAAGAGGCATGAAATCTCCAGAATCATGTATATTCTGGATGTTTTCATGTTTATGGAAAATTACAAATCATTATTCCTCTCCTCTCTCACTTATTTAAAGAATCAAAAAAACATTGTCCATTTGTGTCGAATTACTGATATCGTGGACGATGTATTTTCAATTTCCATTAATTATTTCAAGTCTGGTCATTAAACCATTTATATGGTTGAACCAGGTTATAATATATGTTTTACAACTCATATATGGTTCTGCAATTCTTTTGTACCCATGGTTCAAATTTATAAGACTAAATGATGTTGTAATTATCAAAGAACCACTTAAATTATCTAAACAAACATAATTAATGTTTTAACTTATAAATCATCATCATATAAAGAATAAAAGTGATAAATGGTATAATTTATGGTACTGGAAATATGTAAATACTACTCCATTCCAATTCTGGAGTTTCACTTCCGATCAACAAGAACGATTCATCATGAACCGATTGTAAAAATCACAAAAGAACTCACCCAAAATAATGCAAGGAACAAAATACTAACAAAAAAGGGGTGAAATGAGGTTATGAAATGAACATATAAGATGTTATAAACATTAAAATGTTTCTATAAAATACTAATAACACTCTTTTAACCATTATACAGGAGGTTTAAACAATTTTTAAGTAATACAAGCCTAAGGTAAGGGAATTCTTAACCCGATTTCCATTCTTTGGGTTAACCTTCTACTTTTTAATTTATGTGCTATTTAAATTGATTGTGTGATGGGTTCTGTTTATATTATGTTTCATTATGTGTATTTACAGAGTATATACATATTCCATCCACTCTATTAAGTCTCACTTCAAGTGTATGATGTTTATAAGGGACTTTTCTTCTAAAATCCTCTTTTAAAATTCTGTTTTATAAGATTCAAAGGCAATGTTTTTATGCTACTGTTTATGTTGTATGATTATGTTTTTTTATTGGGAATTGTTTATGATGAAGGGTGGGACCTATATTTCCATCCAATGTATTGGGTATGAGTAAGTTGGAGGTCAGCCGTATGGTTACTCCAAGTGTAACTGTGATGGTTACACAAAGTAAGGTAGTCGTGAGGGTTACAAATTTTAAGGTAGCCAAGATGGTTACGAGATTATGTAAGTAATTCCTCAATATACCTCTATGATTATAATTATGTTTGTGTGGATCTTGTGTAAATATCATGTTACACAAAGTAAGATTTTATGGGTGGAAAGCATGTCTTTTGAAAAGTTTTCATACGTCATGCGTATTCATGGACTAATGTGATTTTTCCTTCTTTTTCATACCTTACTGAGATTTTGTGCTCATCCCAAGTTTTTAAATGATTTTTCACAGGTTAATGGATGAGTAAAACAAGGAAGGAAGACATGTTAAATGTTTAAGAAATGTCAAGGAGTCTTGTTTTGTGTTTTAATGTTTTATATTCTGAGGAAAATGGAAACTGATTTTATGGTATCCACTATGTAACAATGTGTAATGTTATGAATATTTTGTCTTAATTATCTAAAGCTCTAAACTTGAAAAGATCCTCAATGTAAAATGAAGTGTTTCCTTGAATAAATTCAAGATTATGTATGAAATAAGTGAGGGTCCTTATAGAACCCCAGGGTGGGATACACTGATTATATTTAACCTGATAAGAAAGTTTCAGTTGCAACACCCTTTGATGTTTTCCAGAGAGGGTGGACCTAAGGCAATTGAGTTATGCATTGATCATCCAAATGATACTAGGACACTTATAGACTCTTCCAGAGAAGATATTCAAGTTGGTAACTTACATTTTATGAGGACCAGTGAAATGCTGGTGGGATATTCAAGCTCAGGATAAGTAGTTAGAGTGCATGAAATGGAAGTAATTTCAGGAGAAGTTCTTATAGAACATTTATCCTGAGACCTTGAGCTAAATAAAATCTTAATAGTTCATGTTATTGACACAAGGTAGTATGTAGATCAATTATTATGATGGATTCTTCACTAACTTATAGTGTTTCCCTAAAATTGAATGGAGATGAGGCAACTATGACTATAAATTTATAGGATGGACTTAGAAGACTTAGATGTGAGATCAAGTACCGGGTAAATATCTTTATTTTGAAGAGGATTGTTGAGGTATTGTATCATGAACTCATTTATAAGGGTATCCTAAATGAGTCTTCTGGTGGTAGGTATATGGTTTCAGTTGGGTGATCAGTTTTTATATCTTTCAATATTATGAATCATTATTAGGAGAACTTGCACTAGGTTGGTGGTGGATAGAGTATCCAGGGAGATGATCTTCCTCTTAGGGAGGTAGTTATGTCATCTACCATCAATGTGAATGACTTGGTCGCATGCATGGTCATTTTTTCAACCACTGGTGGAGTTCTACACTTTTTCATGATGGGTTATATATAGGGGTTCTGTAGAAATAGTTGGTATATGGGAAATGATAGAGTATATAGAATGGTACAAAGAAATGGTAGGGGATTAGATACCCCATATCATTCCAGTAGTGTAAGTTCCATCATCTGTATCGGTAGGGGTTGTGAAAATGGTACTATAGGATGACATCGCCCATATCATCAATACAGTTCAACCCAAGGAACTCAAATGAAATCATAGGGTAGGGGAATGAGATGGTTGCATTCTATCCAGCTTGCTCAAGTTGAAAGTGGGGCTAGACCATCGAATTGATGTACGATTATTATAGCTTCTATGATTTCTAGCACTTTATTTGATATAGGAGCCACACATTTTTTTATATATACTCGATTAATAATTTTTTTGGGTTTATAGGTGGAATACATGTGTGGGGTTATATCGATCAACACACCATTATAAGTATGAGTGGGGGTATATAAAAATGTGGGGATAGTTCCCTCAAGGTTAGTAGGTACCATCTCTTTTAGGACTTTCAAATTCTTGAGATGACTGGTTTTGAACAGATATTAAGAATAGACTCTTAAGCTACATACTAGGATAACATTTATTATTACCATCAGATAGTGATTTCCACATCTCCAAAAGGTGAAACATATGTCCATCATGTGGAATGGGATATCTTAGTAGGTCATGAAGGTGTAGTTATTTTGAAATTGGGGGAGAACACAAGCCAAGTTGAGATTCATTTACTGGAAGATAAGGGAGTGGAGCATAATGTCTTTCCTCTAGTGGTGGATTGGTTTTAGGACATGTTTTTGGAGGACTTCTCTAGGCTTCCACCTAATAGAGAGTTTGAGTTTACAATTGAGTTGATGCCTGGAGTTGAGCCCATTTATATTCCACCTTATAGAATGGAACCATAAGAACTAAAAGAATAGAAAACTCAATTAGATGAATTAGATAATTAAGGGTTTATCTATCTGAGTATGTCACCAGGGGGTTCTCTAGTTTTTATTTCTAAGAAGGCTAACAAAATGTTTTAGTTGTGTGTTGATTACTGAAAGTTGAATCAGATGATAGTTAATAACTGATATCCTCTTCCACATGTCGATGATATCTTTGTAAAATTTAAGGGTTCTTGTATGTTATCCCAGATAAATTTCAGTTCAGGGTATTATTAGTTGAGGTTGAGACCTTATGATATACCATGGATTTATTTTAGAAGCATATATGGTTTATATGAGTTCTTTATAATTACATCTAGGTTGATGAATGCACATGATGTGTTTATGGACCTAATTAGTAGAATCTTTCACCTATACCTAGGTTAGTTTGTAGTTATTTTTTGGTGACATCACAGTGTACTCCTAGAACCATGAAAATCAAGCCCAATATCTTGACATTGTTTTGAGTATACTGAGAGAGCATCAGCTTTACACTGAGATATCAAAGTTTCATTTCTAGATTGACTAGGTAAATTTATTAGGTTACATAATCTTGAATAAAGGTGTGTCAGTAGACCCATAGATATTTTGAGTAGTGGTTTCTTGGGAGAATCCCAAGAATTTTTTGTATATTTAATGATTTTTTAGATTAGCAGGTTACTATAAAAGGTTTATTAAAGACTTTTAATGCTTGGAAACACCAGTTTTAGGCCTGAATAAGAAAGATATAAGGTTTTAATGGTATGAATCGTGTTATAATTATTTTTAAAAGATAAATAGATATTTCACCACATCATTGAAATTGATCTTACCCAATCTGGGTAATAATTATACATTGTTTTATGACATGTCTAGGATTGGATATGGGGTAGTGTTGATGCAGGTAGATCAAGTCATGGTTTATGGATCATGGTAGTTGATACCACATTAATTAAACTATCCTATAAATGATCTTGAATTAATCGCAGTAGATTATACCTTGAAATTTTGGTGGAATTATCTTTTGTGTGGTAAGTTTATTGTTTATACCGACTATAAGATCCTTAAGTACAAGTTTTCCTAGCATGATTTGATTCTTTGGTAGTGGAGATAGGTTGACTACATATAGTATTTAGACTTTGATTTGTCTTAAAAGATAGTTAATGGAAACTATGTTTCTAATGAATTGAGCTAGAAGACATAGACTCATGAAGTTTGGGAGTCTAGTTTTGAGTAGAAGATGATGGATTTTTTTTATAAGATGCATCTAGGTGTTCAGGATGAGCATGAGCTGATGACACTCATGTCTCTAGCTATTGATATATCTCTTTTAGATCATGTTAAGTGGATACATTATGAGGATTTAGAATTTTTTTATTTGACATATAGTTTTAAATGTGGGGATCCACATTTTGATTTAACTATTGATGAGGAAAGTATTATTCATATTCATGATCATGTTTTTGTTCCTACATGTATGAGGGAAGACCTGATGTGTAATTTTCAAGTTTTGAAGTGGGTGGTGCACCCTGTTTTGACCAAGATATGATGAGATCTTTAGAGATTTTTTTTTAGAATAAAAAAATTGATTGTATGTTTTGTGAAATGATGTTACACCTGTCAATAGGTGAAGACCAAGCATCAGTGACCTGTTGGACTTTTACAACCATTTCCCATTCTGGAATGGAAGTGGGAAAATGTTACCATGGATTTTGTTATGGGAAGGACTCCTCAGAATAATGACTCAATTTGGGTGATTGTGGATTAGTTGACTAAGGTATCTCATTTTTTTCTGATTCCGGAGGCTTTCACTATAGACCAATTGGACATCATGTACATTCATGAGATAATATGTTTTCATAAGGTACCAAAGAGTATTATTTTTAATCCTGAACCAAATTTTACTTCAATATTCTGAAATTTTTTTAATAATGTGATGGGTACTTAGGAATTTCTAGGAATGGATCTTCACCCATAGATAGATGGTCAGTCAGAGCGCACTATATTGGTGATAGAGGACATGCTAAAAGGATACATCCAAGACTTTAGTGGATCATGGTATAAACACTTAATGTTTATTGATCTATCTTATAACAAAGGTTATCAGGTGACTATTTAGATATCACCATACAAGGAACTCTATGGTAGTCTATATAGGTCACCCTCATATTGGATGGAATCAACATAATTAGAGTTATTGGGAATGATTCTTATGTTTGAGACATGGGATTATGTTTAGTTGACTCGGAAGTGTATAGATACAACATAGAGTGCATAGAAGTCATATGTTGATCAATGTTGTTGACCACTTGAGTTAATGATGGGTGATTTTCTATTTCATCATGTGTTTCCAAGGTTGGGTCACCATTGGATTTCGAAATAGGGAATGTTTGTTCCTAGATACGAGGGGCCATTTGAGATTGTGGAAAGGATCAGACTAGTGGCATAGTGATTGGATCTTCTACAATGGTATAGTGGTATGCATTATATTTTTTATATGTTACATATTTATTAGTACCACCCTAACCCTTCCTGTGTGAAATATGTTAATGATGTTGAGATTGAGGTCGATGTGTCCATTGAGGAGCATCTGGTTCATATTGTGGATCATAATGAGATGAATCTTCATGGTAAGGCCATACCATTAGTATGAGGGTTTTGGTAGAATGGTTGAGTTCAAGAGGAAACTTGGGAGAGGTATTTAGATATATAGGTTCAGTGGATCAATATTTTACTGTGGAGACATAATGATTCTTCGGAGAGAAGCTCGAGGAAGAGTTGTTATAAGGTGGGGAGGTTTTAAGATCTCATCCATTCAAAAAGGAATCATATTGTTTAAATTTTAATTTAACTCCATTTATAATGGTTAATTAAATGTTCCCCAATAGTATGAGGGGACTCAAGGGTATTTTAAGGGTTCGGGGCATTGAAAAAGGGATAAAGGAGTCCATTATGTACTGGGATCACAGTTGGTGAATGGTTAGTAATAATCAGGCACTCTATCCTAGAGAGTTTTAAAGTCTAACTCCCTTGGATAGTGGCTAGCACATGGCCACCACATGGTTTTTCAAATCGTGTAGGTGTCCTAGAAAAACTGTGTGTCCAAGGCCTCCTCTTAGATAGAGGTTGTCGCATGGTTGGCGTATGGTTTGGCCAGCCATGCGGCCAAACAATGTGACTCATCAAATGGGGGAATTCCCATTTTACCCATTAATATTTAAGGTTTATTACCTTATTTTTTCTCTCATTTACTCCCCTCCTCTAGTAACATAGGTTACGAACCAAATCCTCCAAAGCATCCTAAGGATGGTTTTCCTTTAATTCTTGGCCGTTTAAAGTGTCGTTGGTTGAAAATAAAATAACTGGGGGAGTCTGCCACTCCTCTTCCTTCTAATTTATATAATAACCTTGATGTGATGTTTCTTCTCCTTATAAAGACTCTAAACCATTATTTTCAACAAAATTCTATGTTTTAGATTTGAATTTTTTTGATTTCAAATCAAGGGATAAGATTGAGAAAGTTCTTATCAATGAACTTGAGGTAGGTGGTCTATAAGTTATATTCCATAATATTGTTTTTTTATCCATGTGTATGTGGTTTTGTACTTAGGTAATTTTGCTTTGTATTTAAGCCATTGGTAGGAAATGATAAATTAGATGTCTAAATGACGGGTTGAACCCCTCAAGACCCCATTGGATCTGTTGAGGATAATTAGACTGAGCCTAACAGGCCACCCAAGGGGTTTCACTCCCTTGTATATTGAAAATTTAGTCATTAATTGATGAATTGATGGGTTTATGGGATTAACCGAATGTGGTTGTGTTTATCTTTCTAAATTGTAATAAAGGTCTGTTTGTATTTACTTGAATAAGTTAATTGAGTTATGGATTATAGGTGGGTAAATGTGATCAGTGGTTTCAGGGGGGAGATGTTCATATTATAAAATGATTAGGAAGTATGTTTAATGGTTGTGGTGGTGAATAAATGTTATAAAATAATATGTATGGATTATGGTTAATTGTAATGAAAGTGATGAAACATGAAAATTATGAAAAATGCAATAGGTTGTCACGACTCATCCCAGTGGGGCCCGTGCCATGACTCCCAAATCACTACACCAATAGGCTAGGGGATGGTGACTAGCACCGAATAGAAATATCACTAACATGGTAGGAATTTCCTATATACCTATACACATGCACACATCTCCAAACCCGCAAAATTCTAAAATGTAAAAACCCACTAAGAACCAAATGCATTCATACCACTATATCCCAACCAGATTACGACAAGAAAAAAAAGTGCAGTAAATTAAACCAAGCCAGAATACAATCCCACCAAAGAAAGAGTCTGTAAACTACATACTCGAACCTATAAACAAATAGGTACTGGGACTATAATCAGAGCTATAGGAGCACCTCAGACTGTTTGAACTCATAAAGCTTCATCTAGTCCTGGACCACCCTGGACTCCATCAAAAGATCACTCATATGCACAATACATGACATGTGTGGGGAAATCCTGTGCAAGGGGGAGTATAATAGTACTCAGTTAGACACCCTGAAACCACATTGCAATACAAAAAATGAGAGGTACAGTCAACTCTAAATAGTATAAGTCTACAACACATATAATAAGGATATCCAGATATACTCAAACCAAGACACACAGAATAGAGGTAAGTCACAACTATTACATACCCACACTAGGGACTCAGTATGAAGATTCCACGAAGCACTCATTTGGGAAAACACACTCCTGAGTCTGATAGCACTAATGATGTCCATCTGAGATGTATATTTCATTGGGAGCCATCATGAGATAGATACACTAATATATATGAAGATAGATAAGATACACAAATTATGATCATTGTTCGGGCCATGGGGTGATACCAACAACTCCATTTTGATTAAACTTATAAGTACCAGATTGGTTCCCATGTGGTGTTGGTTACGTCAATACCAAAAACTCTACTTAGGGCATGAAGAATGAATAAAGGATCCTTCTTTGGGCATCTTAGAGGGGATTCCAACAACTCTATCTAGAAATTCCTTTTGAAGGTATAATACTCTCATGAGTATAAAATGATACCAACTAATATTCATGGAAAGGATATGGGAATGAACCCTTAACAAAACTTGTCCATGATAAGGTGGAAAAGTGGCTCAATCCATGCAAGAAAGAATACATGGCATATAGTAGGGTCACACGTCATATACCATGACCCCAAGTACTTACCGTGTACAATGACCAGTATCAAAAAATCATTATATGTAAAAAATATTACATGGCATGAAGAAAAAGGATTAAACATCATGGCCTTCCATCCAGGGTCTGCCCGTGTATCCTGGTTGTATGCCAATACATGACATCAACCCGTGTTCACCTACCAATGTACCAGTACATGGGGTAACCCATGTATTCGGTCTGGGTCTAGTTATGTGGTGGAGTACATGCCATGTTATAAACCCATGTACTCCACTTGTGCCTGTGTACTCCCAGAGTACACACCGAGTTCTTTATCGATGAACACACTCCATGTAGCCCATACTACACACCGTGTGTTATTGAATTTCCAGAACCATCGGTTCTTTCTCCGAGTTCCTCATTCAATCCTTTAGGTCCATATTCCATGGTACGTTTATATCAAATTTAATAATTCCAGCCCATTTCATCACCCTAACATCAATTCAGGGTGTTTTGGGCCTTCAATCGGCATGAAAAACAACATTGAAATCATCTGATTGAAACTTTCCAAAAAGAACTAACTCTTGAATATCTTTGATTCAACCATTTCTATCACCACCACACCTCCACTAGGTTGTCCCGATGCTTGATCTCTAATTTCGGATCGTTGTACCAATAAAAAAAGGTGCAAAGATGAATCGTTCATAACCCCGTTAAGAATAAATAATGCGTAGGGAAAATAGAGGAAAGAAATCACAAGGAACAAACTCTAGGAATGAACCTCGATTGTTTTTTATTCCAGCCTTAATCTTTTCCCATAAGAACAATGAAAAAACTAAATCAAATAATAATCAACCCCGGTAAGTCCTGCAATCAGGCCCATCCTGCAAGAATGATCGAATTGTGGGTCAACCTATTCATTGGTTGATCCGCGTTCATCGTTGATTATAAGAATGAGGAAAATAATAATCTGAAATAACAATGACCTAACTAGTAAAAAGACCATTCACTGTTTATTATTGGTTTCTGTTGGCGATCCATCAAAAAAGATCTCTAATCCACGATCCCATCATTGTCCGCTGGGAGAATTCTCCAAGGGTTCACTCCAGATTCTTTAGGGATCTTCCAAGGATATGATTATAACCCTAGGTCTATATCTAGATGCTTATTAAAAAAAGGAAAATGCATCAATGCATCACTGTAATATCAATAAAATAAATCTTTAATTTATTTTTTTATTTAAAACGTCCAAAAACTAACTTTCACAGCCAAACCACGCTGACCAATGTTAGACCTCACCTAGGGTAAAGTCACTACTCTAAATGCAATGGTGCCCTTAGATTTCTGATTTGGGAACCCTTTTAGAAGTTATTACAATTTTTCATGAAAATTATGCACACATGATATTTAATATTTTAATATTTTTCAAACAATAATTACAGGCACATCGATCCTCAGAATCAAATGTCGTATCATCAGATGGTCTCAAATTAATTCCATATAATATTTAAAAATAATAAATGGAAAAATATGGGGCATTACATTCTCCCCACCTTGGGGATTTACATCCATAAAAATTCAAAAAAAAAGGATATACAAAAATATGTGGGTACTATGTATGAATCTGAGCTTCCCGCTCCCATGTGCTCTCCTGGATATTTTCATGGTGCCACCGGACATGCACTAAATGCATTTCTCACCCAAAAAGGATCCTCTCCTTTCGATCCTCGATCTTGATTTGGTACTCAGAAAAAGTCTCTCCTCAATGTACATCTCACCCCAGTTGATTATTTTCAATGGATCATGCATGTACCTCCTCATTTGTGACATGTGGAAGACATCATGTTCTTGGACCAACTGTGGGGGTAGATCCAAGTGGTGATC
Source organism: Viscum album (assembly GCA_963277665.1). Classification (NCBI taxonomy): domain Eukaryota; kingdom Viridiplantae; phylum Streptophyta; class Magnoliopsida; order Santalales; family Viscaceae; genus Viscum; species Viscum album. The sequence continues at coordinate 1,981,928,992 of OY728136.1, forward strand.
CACCTCATCAAATCTATGTTGCATTTGAAAAGGGTTGATAAACCTTGAATATAACTTCCTTCCCTAGCCAAATATTTATAAACCCCATCAATGTGATATTCAAAGATACTTGTGGTCTCCTTACTCAAACTTCAAGGGACTCCATCATCTGACAACATAAGATTTCAGATGGATCTACACAATCTTCATCTGGTCCTATATGTATTGTACTTTCTCTATAGTAGCTCGCACCAACACCAGGCACATGAGTGCTAACTCTCCTCAGTTGATCCTGCAATGTGGTGATCAGAAGGGTCACCCATACAAGGCCTCAAATAGAGCCATGCCAATGGTGGAATGATACATGTTGTTTTATGTGTACTCCACCAGAGGTAGGTGATCCTCCCAACTATGGATGAAGTCCAACATGCAAGCTCATAGTATGTCCTCTATAACCTGAATGGTCTGCTTTATCTGGTAGTCTGTCATGGGTAAAACATTATTCTAAAGTGTAACTGATTCCCAAATTCCTTCGGTAATCCCTTCCACAACTGATATGTGAAATGAGCATAATGGTCAAAAACTATTATCGATGGGATTTCATGGAATCTAAATATCTCATACACGTAGAGGCATCCCAATCTCTCTACTGAACTCTACTCTCAGATAGCTAGGAAGTGGGATGACTTGGTGAGTCGATAAATGATCACCCATATGGAATCATTTCCCTTGAAATTATGTGGTAAAATCACCACAAAGTCCATAAATATCCCATCCCACTTCTATTCCATCATCTCAAGGGTTTGAGCCAAAATTTCTGGAACCTGGTACTCAGCCTTCACCTGTTGGTACATAAGGCATTGAGAAATGAACTCTACCACTTTCTTCTTCATCCCTATCCACCGAAACTAACATTGAAGATCCTCATACATTTTCTCCACACAAGGATATACCACCAACATGGATGTATAAAACTCCCTCACAACCTCCTCTCACAACACCAATGGTACTACTGTTCATCTTAGGAAAAGAACAATTTTCTCCCCACTTTATGAATATCCATTAGAAACATGTCCCATAGAAATATGATCATGTAGTGTCTCATAGTCAGTATCCCCAAGTTGTGCCTCCCAGAATCACTATAAAGTTAGAGGGGTAACAACCATCGATTAGAGGTAATCTTCTCTATCTCCATCCACGAAGGATAATGGTAACTTGGCCAACTACTCAAAAACCTCCTTCAGCAATAGAAAACTATATCTCTTAATGAGATAATCTGTCACCAAATTCACCTTCCTAGGAGTATAAAAAATCACAAATTCATAGTCTTGGAGGAACTCTATTCATCTCCTCTATCTAAAATTCAGATCCTTGTGATAAAAGATATAATTGAGACTCGTGTGATTGAAGTAGATGATAAACTTCTCACCCATCATATAGTGTCACCATATATTCAATGCAAAGACTACCACCACCAACTCAAGATCATGGGTCACATAGTTCTACTCATGTGGCCTCAATAGGAATGAACCATAAGAAATTAATGCTTTCTTCTACATCAATACACAACCAAGTCTAGTCCCTGATGTATCGCAGAACACTATGTACTCGACACCCTCTTTCGACAATCTCTTGATTGAAGCTCTCATCAAACTCTAACTCAACTACTGAAATTATTACTGGAACTTCCCTTTCCATATGAAAGGATACCCATTTAGAGTCAAATCTATCATTGGTGCTGATATCCTAGAGAAATCAGGTATGAATCTCATATAATATCATGTTATATTGAGGAGACTATGCACTTCCATAAAGATCCTAGGTGGCTACCATGATAACATTGCCTCAACCTTTTTCGGGTCTATGACCACTCTATCCACTGAGATAACATGTCCTAGAAAGTGGACTGCCTAAATACAGAACTATAACTTTGAGATTTTCCCATAAATCTAGTGCCCTCGGAGTATGTCTTGAACCATCCTTAGGTGTCATACATGCCCCTCCTTATACACCGAGTACACAAGGATATCAACAATGAATACTACCATGAACCAATATAAATAAGGCTGAAAGATTTGGTTCTTAAGTCCTATGAACACTGCTAAGGAATTCGTCGTGCCAAAGGGCATAACTAAGTACATATATTAACTATAGCGGCATCTGAAAGTCATCTTCAGTATATCGTCATCTCGTACTCGCAACTGGTGATAGCCTGATCAAAGGTTAACCATTGAGAACCATCGTAACCCTCTCAACATATCTAAGAGGTAATCAATCCTTGGTATTGGATACTTGTTCTTCATAGTCACCTGGTTTTTGCAACGGTAGTCCATACACAACCTCAAACTCCTGTGTTCCTTTTGGGAAAACAAAACTGGGGTCACCCATGGTGAAACATTGGGTCTCATGAAGGTCTTCCTCTACAAGTCCTTCAACTGCACCCTCATCTCATGAAGCTATGTGGGAGATATTTGATACGATGGTGTAGATATCGGTGTCATCCTGGGGTGTATATCAATGAAGAAGTATATCTTTAGATGGGGAGATAATCTTAGAACATATTTGGGGAATATTCCCCTGTACTCTTCCACCAGTACATGAAACTGTTAACTCATAAAATAAGTTTTATCGAGGGTCAGGCTATCCAAATGATGATTAATTGACTGCACCCTTCTATGCATGAGTCCATCATGTGATTCCTGGGTTTCCTTTTCACCGACAAAGGAAAACCTTGTTCTATCGTTGTGGACACACCACACCCTTCACCAAAAATAGTCAATCTAGGTGTGTAATATGGATAACCAATCCATACCAAGAATGACGTCATAAGGCCTCAACACTACCACCAAGAGGTTCCAACTGAAACTATTGCCTCCATGGGTTAGTTCACACTATCGGCGTAGATGTGTGATCACTGAGTCTTTTCCAGTAAGTATCTCCAAGCATAAGGGTCGAGTGAATGGTTCAACCATAATCTCTTTGTCTCGAACAAGATATGTGGGGATAAAGTAATGACTAGAACCTATCTCTATCTATACTTCATATAAAGTATAAAAGACAGATCATTCCTCAAATCATTCTCGTAGCCCCTGGGTCATATGCCTCAACTGCATGAAGTTATCCACGCCCCTATTCCCTAGATCCCTGACCTTAGCATAGACCCCTTGGGGGTGGTGGTGGTAGCATGTCGAAACACCGACCACCACCTTCTCCTACTCTCCAAGATCCTATTACATGTCTTCCTCCCTGAAGATCTTCCTTCTATTATTGTTGTCTCTACCTCGGTAGTCTATCCACTATCTACCTGTCAGTAGGTTGATAGGTTAGAAAATCTTGAGTGAGATTTCCCCTGCTTCCACATGTGTAGCATCGCCTCTCCATATACTGACTGGTTGCATCCTAAGAGCATTGAACTGAAGATCCCCTATCATGGGACTTCCTAAAATTTCTCCCATGTCTAGATCCCTAGGATTGGCATTGGATCCCCACTATTGAGGTCTATACACCTGCCTTCCCGCTACTGACTGTCACTAGATGCATCTGCTTAGCCAGGAATCTTTCAACCACCAAAGCTCGCTCGAGGACTCCAACATAAGTAGGAATTCATAGAGGTATAAAGTTGACTCATATGTCTCTACACAGACCTTGATCAAAGGTCCAAGACCTAATATACTGATCTCTGACCATATCCATCGAGTATCTGGAAAGGTTGGTGAACCTATATGAATAGTCATCCACTGTCAAGATACCCTTATAGAGTTGAAGAAACTTCTATATATGCAATGATCTCAGTGTAAATAATGTGAAATCCCCTATAAAGAGATGATCAAACTCCATCTATGAAAGATTCACCTCATCTTGAGTCTGTGTGTCCAAACTCCACCATCACTTTTCCAAACCCTGAAGAAGGCTCACCGCCAGGATCACCATCTGGTCCGCTGGTGTCCCGACTAGATAGAAAACTCTGTTCATCACCTCAATCCAGTCCTTAACCTCCCGAGGTTAAGGATCACTTCAAAACATAAGGTTTCTCTATCTCTAAAATTCATGGAGCATTCTTAGCTTGTGATCCTCATCTGCATATACTACAAGTACCACATGTTTCTTCACTAGTGGTGGTATAGCTGGTGCACCACCTAGAGGTAAAATCCAGGGAAATGGTCCCTATATCAAAGCTTTTTCTCTAAGGGGATCATCCTCATGATCAAGCTAATAAATCCTAGCTAGTATGCATCACAGAGGCATCCTTTAAGAAAGATAAGACGTACCATAATCAATGAGTATATATGGAGAGATGAATCAAGAAGGACATGGAAACCACAAACCATTCATATATGATTTATGTACCATTATTTTCCCTACAACCAATTTTCTCATGTACCGAGTCAAAAGTGGGATATCAGAGTCTTGTTGTATGGATACATCGGTCTCCACACCAACACTGGATTCCCTAGCATGAAATTTAAACTCAAAACACTTAACACTATTTCCCTAAACAAATCTCAGAGAGTCATGGTTCTAAAGTAGAACCCACCACCTTTGATACCACTCTGTCATGACCCGTCCTAGTAGGGCCCATGCCGTGACTCCCCAAGCTTGCCTCCAAAAGGCTAGGGGCTGGTGACTAGCACCGAGTAGTCATATAACTATCATGGGAGGCATTGAATAAGTACCTATACACACACACATATCTCAAAGCAAAAAAATGTAGAAATGTAAAGACGCACTAAGAACCAAATGCATGCATACCACTATATCCCAACCAGAGTACGATAGGAAAGTAAAGTGTAGTAAAGTAAACTAGACCAGAATACAAGAACACCAAAGAAAGAGTCTGTAAAATATAATTTCCAACCTATAAACAAATAGTTATTTTGGAATCGTTGTCAAGGAACTAAAAAGTTAATTTTATCCTTGTTTTAATCAAGTTTATATCAAATTTTAGTAGAAATAAAAATAATAAATTCCCAAAAATCTCTTTTCTAATATCATTAATATTTATATTTTTTCTTCCTAATTTATGCTTGGTGTGTTTAGTATTGTGCAGGTTCATAGGTTTATGAGCGGCCACCTCACTCGTTCAAAGAACACTAATTCATTGGGGTTTTTTTCCAGTTGACCCAGAAATCGAACAGACACTCTTGAGGTGCCAATGAGCACTCCTGGCTGAGCACAACCAAAGAAATCCAATGGTGAAAAATGAAGAAGGAAATCCATCCACTATATAAGGATCTAGAAAGCCATTTGGTCCAGATGACAACTGGAACCAACAAGCTCTACTTGCTATAGGGTATGGACCACAACAGCTCCAACAGTTCAAAATAGAGAAAATTCCATTTTTACAGCCAAGTCAAGGGTCATACTTTTCCCCTCAGGAACAAAAATACATGACAGCTCCACTACCTCAATAGCCACCTCCACACTGTACTCTTATAGAGTACGGACTGCCGTCTATTCACAGAGCTGATACGTGAATTTTCTGTCCACTGGTGCAGGACCAACACTTCGAGATAAATCCTGTCATTATGTAGCTAATCCAGAATATAGTTTAGTTTCGAAGCCTACCCAGTGAGGACCCAAATTCCCATATCTCTAATTTTCTAGAGGTCTGTGACACGTTCCACTACCACATAGTGTCCATGGATTCCATTTGTCTTCACCTCTTTCCCTTCTCTCTAAGAGATAAAATGAAAGACTAGATTTATGGTTTTCCGCAACGATCTATCTTCACCTAGGAGGAGCTAGCCCAGGCATTCCTATCTAAATACATCCCACACTCGAAGATGGTGAATCTGCGGAAAGAAATACACAACTTACAGCAGCACGACTCGAAGTCATTGTACAAACCATGGGAGTGATTCAAGGAGATTTTTCACAAATTCCCACACCACAGACTCCCACTGTGGATGTAGGTCCAAACCTTTTACGATGGACTGACAACGAATTCAAAGTCAGTGGTGGATGCTGCTGTTGGGGGTATAGTTATGAGGAAGTCCCCCAAATATCTTTTCAAACTACTGGAAGACATGTATGCCAACAAATTCAAGTGTAATTCTAAGCAGGGAACACATAAATGAGGTATGCATAATATTGATGCCACAACTATTCTTGCTGCCTAGTTGGACACTGTGTCCAAAAAGATCGACTCCCTCAATCGGAAGGGTTCATCCCAAGTATATGCAGCAAACCATCCAACATGCAGTGAATGTGGTGATAACCACATCATGGGAGAATTCTTGGGTTTTTCATGTGGCCCTTCGATGAGCAAGGTGAGCTATGTTGCCCAAAATAGAGGGCCAAACTAGTACCAGTCGTACCAAAACCCAGCATGGCATGAACAATAGAACACAGGTTGGGGCCAACAATAGCAGAATACTCTGCCATAGAGACTGCCCGACTACGGTCAGAATCCTTATCAGAACCAGTACCTGAGGCAATAACAACCTCAACAAGGCTCTTATCAGCAACAAGTGTATCAAAACCCTCAATCGCAGTAGCCACGACAGCAACCACCTCCACCAGCTGGACAACCACCTCAGTAGGAGAATACCTAAAGGTTAGAGGATCTAATGAAAAAATTTATATCTACTATTAAGACTAGATTCAAGAATTAAGAGGATTCCATTTGAGGCCTGGAGAACGAAATTGGCCAGCAGGCAAACCAACTCTCAGGGGGGGGGGGGGGCCCGGTACACTACCGAGTAACACTGAGAAGAACCTAAGGGAGGAGGCCCATACCGTCACACTACAGAGTAGAAGGGAGCTAAAACAGAACCAATTGGCACATCCAGGTGCACCTACACCCCCTGCTGATGATGAAGGTATAGTTACAGAACCCTCCTCATCTAAAATCCCACTAAAGGAGACTTCACAAAGTAAAAGAAAGAAGGTTTTCAAACCCTTTGAGCCTGCCTTACCCTTCCCAGAGAGAATGAAGTAGAGAAAGATGGACCACCCGTTCAGAAAATTCATGGACGTGTTCAAGAAGCTGCACATCAATTTTCTTTTTTGTAGATTCCCTGACGTAGATTCCCACTTATGAAAAATTCATGAAGGATATCCTCTCCAACAAAAGAAAGATAGAGGATCTGGGCACCATTGCACTAACTTAGGAGTGTTCAGAGTTCATCCAACATTCGATTCATCCCAAACTCCATGATTCAAGTAGCTTCAATATTCCATGCACTATTGGACCATGTGAGTTTGGGAAGGCCCTCTGTGACATAGGGTCTAGTGTTAACCTCATTCCCCTTGGAGTTTTTAAGAATCTAAGGCTCAATGATTTGAAGCCTACCTGAGTATCCCTTCAGCTTGCTGACTGATCCATCAAATATCTGAAGGGGATACTGGAGGATGTGATGGTCAAGGTGGGTAGGCTAATCCTCCCCACAGATTTCATCATCCTCGACATAGAGGAAGACCAAGAGGCACCTATCATTTTGTGAAGGCCTTTCTTGGACATGGGGAAGGTACTGATTGATGTGCACTAGGGGGAGCTAATTTTCTGGGTAGGAGATGAGAGAGTCTCCTATGATGTCCTAAAATCCATAAATCATGCATTATTGTTAGAGCATGAGGGCTTTCATGCAGTGAACATCATGGATGAACACTGGAATGGAGAAAGGGATGATCGTGTATGTTATTTTACCTCAGATGACTTGATTATTCTAGACATTCAATTAGACAAAGCACCGGAGGACATGCAATTCCTAGAAGGCCAGGGGCCGCCACTACTGGAAACATGCAGTTATACCTGATATTCTATAGTGGGAAAAGGTGAAACCACTTGTATCTTCAATTTTAAAGGCACTTAAACTAGAACTAAATCCTCTTTAGTCTTCTCTGAAGTACGAGTATATGGGAAAAAATCAAACATTTCCTATCATACTTAGTGCAACATTGTCATAGGAGCGTGAGGATGCACTTCTGTAGGTTTTGAAATAGTGAAATTATGTAATTGGGTGGACAGTTTCAGATTTTAAAGGCATCAACCCAACCATTTGCACCCACAAGGTGCTTCTTGTAGAAGGTGCAAAGCAATCTCGGCAACCACATTGATGCATGAACCCCCCACCCCCCATGAAAGAAGTAGTGAAAAATAAGGTAATTAAGTTTTTGGATGCAGGAATCATTTATCCCATCTCGAATATTCTGTGGGTGAATCCCCTACAAGTGGTACCCAAAAAGGGAGATATCACTGTAATTTCAAATGATAAGAACAAGCTCATCCCCACACACACTATCACGGACTGAAGAGTATGTGTGGATTACAGGAAGCTGAATGATGCCATGTAGAAATATCATTTCCCCCTGCCCTTTATGGATCAGATGCTAGAGAGACTAGTGGGGTACAACTATGACTACTTCCTCGATAGATATTCCAACTACAATCAGATTTCCATTGATCCAGAGGATCAAGATAAGAGAATGTTTACTTGCCCCTATGGTACATTTGCTTACCGTAGGATGTCCTTTGGTATGTGCAATGCCCCCGCCACCTTCCATAGCTGTATGCTAGCTATCTTACATGACATGGTGGAATAGATCTTGGAGGTATTCATGGATGATTTTTTTGTTTACGGAAAATCATTCACCACTTTCTTGCGGCACCTGAAGCTAGATATGGAATGATGTGAGAACACTAACCTAGTTTTGAACTGGGAAAAGTGTCATTTTATGGTGTAAAGTGGCACCGTCCTTGGCCATAGAATCTTGTAATAGGGGATAGAGGTGGACCCGACAAATATAGAAGTCATTTCATAACTTCCTATTCTGACTTCTGTCAGAGCCATCCAAAGCTTCCTAGGGAATGCAGGTTTCTACAGGCGGTTTATCCGCGACTTCTAAAAGATAGTCCATCCCCTCACCAACCTTCAAACCAAGGATGTCGTATTTGAGTTCGATGATCCATGCACTGTAGATTTTGTGAACCTAAAGTAATTACTAGTGGAGACTTAAGTAAAGGTTTATCCCAACTAGGAGGAACAATTTGAAGTGATGTGTGATTCCAGCGACTATGCAGTAGGAGTAGTCTTGGGCTAGTGGCTTGTCCAAATTTTCCGATCTATCTATTATTCCAGCAGGATTCTCAACGAGGTACAGATGAACTACACCACCACAGAAAAGGAGATGCTGGCAGTGGTGTTCATGTTTGACCGGTTTTGTTCTTACTTAGTGCTATCTAAAGTTATTTTTTACAATGACCATACAACATTAAAGTACATGCTGAACAAGAAATATGTGAAGCCACGACTGATCCGATGGGTACTCCTCGTACAAGAATTTGATCTGGAGATCTGAGGTAAGAAAAGGGAGAAAGAATGTTGTTGCTGATCATATATCCCGCCTAGAGCTACCTCATTTGGAGAAGGAGGAAGATTCAAGAGATCATTGTGTATTTCCCTGATGAACACCTCTTTTCAGTCAAAGAAACACCTAAACCTTGGTATGTTGATATTGCTAATTTTCTAGTTACAACTTCCGTTCACCCATAACTGTCCTTCCTGAAAAGTAAGAGATTTATATTTGACATCAAGAGGCACTTCTTGGAAGATCCTCTTTTGTTATGATCCTTTGGAGATGGGGTGATCCGTCATTGCATCCCGGAAACTGAAGTTCATGGAGTCCTAGAATTCTGTCATGCCTCTCCAGTTGGGGGATGTCAGGGACCTGACCATATGATAAAAAAGATCCTAAAATCTAGGTTTTTCTATCACACCATGCATAGAGATGCCCGAGACTTTATTTCCCATTGTGATCGATTCCAGAGAACATGTAATGTGGGACGTTGTGCTGAGATGCCCCAACACCCCATCCCGAAGGTCAAGATCTTTAATGTTTGGGGCATAGAATTCATGGGAACACTCCCCCCATATTTTGGGAACACTTAATTCCTATTCTACATCTACTAAGTCTCCAAATTGGTGGAAGATGCTGCTACAGCACACGACACGACCAAGGTAGTCGTAGGATTAAAAAAAACATATTTTCAGTAGGTTCGACATTCCCCATGTACTAATCAGCGACAGAGGGATCCACTTCAACAACACATTTATGAAAGGAATACTGTCAAAGTATGGAGTGAAGCATCATATAAGGATGATATATAATCCCTAGACCATTGGACAAATGGATCTCACCAACTGTGAGCTCAAGCAAATTCTGGAGAAAACATTGAACACTTCGCAGAAAGACTGGTCCAAGAAGTTAGACGATGCTTTGTGGTCATATCAGACTATTTTCAAAACATTACTGGAGATGTCCCCATTCCACATCATCTATGGAAAGTCATGCTATCTACCAGTAGAGTTGGAGCACAAATCCTATTGGGCCATCAAGGCCCTGAATTTTGATCTAAAGGCAACTAATGAGAAGTGTAAGTTCCAACTGTTGGAACTTGATGAAATCCAATTAGAGGTATATGAGAATGCCAAGTTGTACAAGAAGAATACAAGATCAATCCAAGACCAAATGATTTCATGAAAACCATTCCAACCCAGTGATCATGTACTCCTTTTTAACTCTCATCTTCCATTATTCCTAAGAAAATTAAAATCAAGATGATCAGGACCATTCTGAGTCATACGAGTATTCCATCATGGAGCGATGGAAATTTCTAGAGAGGATGGTCAACCGTTCATGGTGAATGGACAACGGGTTAAGATTTACCATCAAATCGAGGACATGGTGGGAATTTTGTCCACAATAAATCTCAGGTAAGGATAGGTAATTTGGTCGATCCAACAACCTAAAACAAAGACACTTCCTGGGAGGCAACCCAGCGGATACATGCTGTGTACCACTTATCCACATGCCATGTACTTATTCTGTTTCATTTATCTTCTATCTATTATAAATATACAATTTAACTAAGTAATACATAGGGATGATTTCGGTGCCGATGGTAAGGTCATTGGAGTTTATCAGAGCCATCACCGGTTCAAATCCCTCCTGACCTACCTTCGACACGAGGTTCCTCCTTTTTATCTTCATGTTTCCCTACATGGTGTGTGTGGTATTTTTTATATTATATATATTTATTTGATTATAAGAAAACCCCTGATGGATATGGATCGGTTGGACAGGGTTGTAACCCGATTCCAAAAGACCCGAGTTCAAATCCTGACAACCACCCCATTTCCATCATTTGTCCTTTTAATAAAACCACACGGTGTGTCTTTTACTATACATCATGTAATCCATGTTTTCATTACTAAACTAAAATGATTTTCAACATAAAGAGATATATGCAGGTTAAGTTGGCAGATTGGCAGAGTCTCGACCCTGGATCCAAAAGACACGAGTTTGAACTCGGCTAATCTCCCTTCTTCATCCCTTTTTGTATAATTAAAAACCACACGTCATGAATTCCCTTCCTTCTATGTAGAATATGCCTTATACATTAAATATATTTAAATAATAAATAGGAGTAGTAGTAATACCTTTTCCCCAGTGGTTTAGGGCTTCCATTCGGAACAACCGATTACTGGTTCGAATCTTTCCCCAAGCACCAGACCAAAGGTTGTACTTCTCTTTTTTCCAAATTTAGAATACACGACGTGTATTTACCAATAAATTACGTGTATAGTTTTATTTTTGATAAATTATATGTGTATATATATATATATATTTCTTTTATTTTTATTATTAATATTACTTAGTATATAGTTTGCTATAATAATTATATATCTATATATATTAAAAAAATTGTGGTACACGACATGTAGGCAATTGAGACATGATATGTATCATGACTATAAAAGTCGCACCCCACCCGGCTTCAGACCATGTCACGTGGAACCCCCCTGTTTCTTCTCTCGCATGCCGCTCGGCCTCCACATTCCCAAATCCACGGATTTCAGGTGTTTTGGCTTCTAATTTCTACTGCATTTTGATCCTCGGTCCAGGTACGCCCTTCTACACCCTTTATTTCAAGATTTTATAGGCGTTTAGGGTGATTTTTGGATCGACTGATAGTTAGGCTTCCGTGATACATGGGAATGATTTGAAGAACACACACCATGTACTTCTGTACACAACCACACACTGAATACTTTTCAATTTGAAAATACATAGTGTGTATGTTCGGTACACACTGTGTACCATACCACATCATGCCCAAGTACCTTCTTCATACGACCACACACCCCATGTTCTTGTACATGGTGTGTTGGTTCTTTACTTTCCATTTATTCCATTTCTCTTAACCATCCTGTGTCTAGAACTCCACACGGTCGTATGACCTCTGTTCTTACACACGTCGTGTGGTTCCTTCACACAATGTGTACTTTATTATGAGCTCTACCCAAACGGTGGCCGTGTCTTTGGAACCACATGACCATGATCACTTTTTACATACACGGTGTGTATGTTCGATACATGCCGTGTATCCTTCCCTTTTCCATGTTCACTCGGCGTGTTTATCCAGGGAACACAGGATGCTAACCCGCTTACACTACACACCGTGTACTCTAGATATACACGCCGTGTACGTTTTATTTTTCAGTTTTCTCACTTTTTTTTCCTTTTTATTTTCATTTTCTTTTTTTGGTTTTTCTTTATTTTTCAATATATGGATGACAGAGACCCTTTGCATGGGAAGAAGCTTGCCTCCGCCACTAAGGGCGAGAGGCCCACTTTTCATCGGATCCAACTCCGGCCAGCGACGACACCAGCTCCAAACTATCCAGTGTACCAGCCTCCTCCGCCATCCATCCTTCCACCACTCACCACCTCGGCCAATGCTGGTCCAAGTATCTTTGCACCTCCACCATCCCTCATAGAGCCTCCGAGCACTACCCTTTATTCCCCACCAGCTACCACACCACCCAAGCCCTCCTTAGTTGCAGCTGATCCATCATCGGACTCCCCATCCAGCGGGCTTCCATCTACTTCAGCAGCTCTACCCCCAGAGCCCGCCCCTACCACTGTACCACTTGGGCCGGCCCTGGTAGGTGTCCTTTACCATTTAATGGTGTTCTTAGTTACCAATTTGGCACACGATAGAGTCTTTTGTTTCTCTCACCGCCCAATCCCATTGAGAAGCTTGTATATCAATGTAAGCATACCTCAGTAGTTGGGTATATAGGGAAAGTTGGAGGATCTCTTCAGGCATAGAAAGTTACTCACGATATTCCAGGTCATCACTCCTATTTTCAGAGATTTATTTTTAGAGTTTTCTACTTGCTTCGAGTTCAACGAGCCTGAGTACCCGGAGATGCATGGAGATGCGGTCCCAGTTGTCTAGTTTCGGTTAGGCGGATGGACTTTCTCCCTTACTATGACCGATTTTGGCTAATGGTGCGGTTTCAATCGTCATCCCATCACCCCACCCCTTGTCTCCACCCTAACCTGCCCCGAGCACTCTTAGATCATTGCCATGTGGCGGGATATCACTGGTCTTGACCACCAATACACCCCCACTTCCCAGAAGAGTACCCTTATTGTTGACCCTATCCTCCGCTTCACCCACAAGTGCTTTAGCGCAATCCTTTTTCCCCTCCATAAGGATATGGGTTTTGTGACAGACTGCGACATGAAGCTCCTCACCTATGTCATCTGGCAGGACTACTAGACCTCCCTTAACTTTCAGCCTCCTATTTCCATGCCATGTTTACTAGCCGTCAGGGAAACATGAACGATGGATTTTACACCACCCGCCATGCCAACAAACTCAATATTTTTGAGCCTTATCTTCCCCATGACTGGTTATGTCCCCCCCAGAAGATGTAATTTCTCATTATTATTATCATGGGATTAGTCTGAAAGCAGGGGGTGCTTACGTCCTTGCCGAGGCACCACCCCGCCCACCTGCTGACCCTCCGTACCCCGCTGATGCACCAGATCCTCCTTCCCCACCCCACCCCCCTTCTTATGATATTCCTTCTTCTCTTCAATATACTTCCCCTACCTCTGCACCCTCATTCGATATCTCCTTTTCTCTCCACTTATCCACGGTGGAGCAGCACTTGGTTCATCTCTCAATCGACGTTAGGACCGACTCAAGAAGATGTTGGGGCTTCTTATTCAGCATCGTTGTTAGATCCAATCAGTTAGATACCCTAAGAGAGTGGGTGAATTAGAGTATGATAGATTAAAACAACTTACCATGTTGATATTATTTTGTTGTTAAGAAAAAACTCTCTTCTCTCTCTTTCCTATAGAAAAGTACAAACACAATCTAAATCATGCACAAGACACAGTGATTTTTACTTGGTTCACCCTCACTGGGCTCTGTCCAAGGAGCATACACTGGTGATTTACTGATGTACCAAATTCACTAAAAGTTCACTTCTATTTACAATTTTGGAAGTGGAATCACTCTTCCTTATGATTTACAATCGTTTACAAAATGAAAGATCACTGCTCTCTCAACTAAAGTGAGCTCGCTGCTTCTTCAGAAGATCCACTCACAGTTTATTGACCTGTAGGTCTCTTCATTATCACTAATGAATGCATCTTCCCTTGTACATAGATTCTCTATTGAAGTTAGACTTTAATCCACTGATGAATACAACTTTACCATAGACGTACCAGGAAATACTCCAACTTTTTTGTGCAACCCTAGAATAACCGGTGTTCTTCTCTATGCTTGGCGTGCTTCTCCATGCTTTAGCATGCTTCTCCAAACCTGGCATGCAAGTGTCACCAAACCAATTGCACGACACTATCATCTTCAACTCCGAACATGGGTGACAAACACCCTTTTATGCCCAAACCAATATTGGTGTGAAACTATCAACTGGAGCGTAACTTCTGAGTATCTTTATACTTGCGTGACCAAACCACCACTTGCATAACCGAACCACCTGCGCGACTAGAGATCTAAGTTTTTTCTAAGTGTTGAACTCCTTGAAAAATGAAGAGGGGTGAACCTCTATTTATAGGCATTTTGGACACCCTGAGAGCTAGCGTGCAAGTTTCCTCTCAGCACACAAGTCCAGCCGACCTAGTCTCTGTCGCCCTAGTCACTTGCGCACCCAAACCAAAATGTGGGCAACCCTATTTACTTTTCCATATTTTGATGTTCTAATGTTGAAAAACATATGGCATGCAAGTTTCCAAGCTTCTAAGACACCGAATCACAAGTACCTTTTCCAAAAACACTTTTCTCCATTTGTCGATTTTGAGGCTTAAAATTTTGGCAAACACTGGAAAACGACACCACCTTATATCTGTTCTTTTTGTACCAACTCCAGATCATCCATTAATTTATTGAGGTTCTTCAATAAAACATGGATAGACAACAACATATCTTGAACCTAACAAGTCACCATGTAAACCCCCCTTTTCAACAAATTATACATCATGGTCTTCTTTGTGAACAAACACAACACGGAGGCCCACTTTGTCAACAAACACAATCACCTCAAAAATGCTTCAATGATACCTAGAGGGATTTTCCCAACAATCATGGTATTACACTACCCCCACCACCTGACCCTACCTCGGATTGTAGATATTATTCCGTAGCTCCACCACTGTTTACCGCACTGGCCATGAATTCAGTTCTTATCTCCACTACGGGCCCCGATGCTTCCACTACTGCTACCAGTCCAGGAATCACTGCTGATCCTTCTCAACCGAGTCCAACTCCTGCGGCTCCAAATCTTAAGGATTATCTTCTAAGTGCAGATTATAAGCCTCCAGTTTCCATGGCTCTTAATACTTCTCTCCCGGCTGTTTCCGTATCAGATGATGCCTCTTCTGAGGCGACCCCCTAATGGGTTTTTGGACACATGTTTTCCATTATATATATTTTTGTGATATCTTGTGCATATTTATGTTGTGTATGCATGTAGTGTTCTCTCTCCACGACCATCACAGGTACTCTGGAATGCTTTGGGCTATACTTATCCACCACTTCCCATCTTTCTTCACCTAGACATGAGGGGAGTATAGTTTTTTTTCACGTATTCTATTATTTTCTTTTTCTTTCTCGATTTCCTTATTTTCTTACTTCCCCTCATTCTGGTCCACTATTGTGTCCTCATCTTTCCTTCTCCACCTTTATATGGAACTTGGTGGACCATGTGTAATAGTAAGTATGGGGGAGCATCTCTCGACCGCCTTAGTCTTTTCCTTTATCATCATTTATAAGACATCATTATTGGAAGATATATTTGAAAACATGAATAAATTTTGGTTAATAATATTTATAAATAATAAATCTAAAAGTGGAAAATTTTTAAAAGTAACACAAATATTTTGGTTCTTAAAGTTCTTTAAAATGATTGTTGATATAGTTTAAATTGAAACTTGTAATCCGTGGATAATTACATTGTTTAGGATAATCATTTATATACATGTAATTACCTAATTGTCTCTTTATTTGTTTTTCCCACTCTTGAGATGTATTCTAAACCTTTCTTCATATTTTCTCTAATACCCTGTTTCTTTAGAGATTCTTAGAATATAAATAACTACCATAATTTGAAAGTTTTCTTTTCAAAACATTAAGAATTTTTAAATTACATTAAAATTATTGAGGCATTATATTGTGTAACACCCCAAGCTTCCACGGTACGTTTCACTTCGAATAATGCAATAGCGTGTGTTGTACGCAACCTCGAGCTCTAACACACACCACAACGAATTAAACTAGCCGTTGTGAATAGTAAAACCTACTTTTTGAAATTTTATAAATTTTATTTATCAAAATGGACTTCATTTTTGGATTCGGAATATCGAAATTAGCCTATGTTGAATTTTTGGTATTTTTCTGAGAACTTCTATTTTTTTATGAATAGTGAAAAATACTTAAAAACAACTTTTTTAATCAAAATAATTTATAGTGATAAATTATAATATTTAGTGGTTTTAAAGTATAATTAGAATATATTTTTACCATTTTATCCAATGGTGGTCATTAAAATTAATTTAACATTGAAATTGGACATAAACAACTGCCAATCTTTTGATATAAATTGTTTCTTAAAAACACGCTATTTGTTGTAACAGCGGGAATTAATTATAAAATTAATTAATGCAACTTATATGTTTGGAATTTTGTAAAATAGACATCATTTTTGAATTCGGAATATCAATTATAGCTTAGGGTGAAATTTTGGCCTTATTCTGAAAAACTTCAATTTTTGATGAATAGTGAAACCCCTAAGTGGTTGTTAAAAACTGATTTTTCGTTAAAATGAAATATTACCACTTCTGTGATTTGATTTTTAAAAATCCAACATACATGGTTGTCATTAAGAAGCAAAATGTGGTTCAATGAGATTAAAATAATTTTTTGGTGAATAGTAACTTTTAAGTTCTTAATCGCGATTAGAGGTAATTAGTGTAGTTTAAAGTAAAAATAATGTTTTAATAATATGAGATGAGCTTGAAACTTGTCCTAATCCTATTGGATGAGTCATGTCCGACCATGAAAACCCATGGGTCAACTTGGAGACCCCATGGAGCCACTTTAGTTGGAAAATGACATAAATACCTTTTATTTAATGTTAAAGTAAAAAATGACACAAACATGAAATGTTTTACTAAAACAATTTTTACATGGGGTTACAAAAGTCCAAATTTTGATTATAAATATTCATTAGAAAGATAAAAATATTTCCTACATCATAGTATTTTTTTTATAATTTTTAGACATTAAATAAATTAAATTATTTATGACATCATTATGATGCAGTGATGACCTCATTATTTAACGATTTTAAATAAAATGAGAAGATAATGTAACATCCAAGGCTTAAACTTGTAAAAATCCTATTGGATGAGGAGATTTCTAATCCTTATAACCTTATCCACGAATTATATAAGTGTGGGACCTTTAGAATCCGAAAAGCATTGTATAATAATGTAACATTTCAATCTTTCCAAAAGAGCCCCTCCTCTCCACTTATAAAAGGCCCCGACCTCTCCCACCTCATTTACACTTTCAAGCCATTTGGCTCAGCCAACCTCTGCCCAAATACTCTCCCAACTTCCCCCTCTTACTCCTAGAAGCTTCACTTTGGGCAGAACTCTTCCCAAGGAAGCCTTTGGATCAAATCAAAAAGAGTTACCCGATTTTGAGGTAATGTCTTCTCTAATGTTGTTTTGTTTTGTTTTTCTTCTCCAACCCCCTAAACTCTTTTTATTAATTTCTTTTGTAACAACAATAGTATCAAAAATATACTAGGATGTTGTTATAAGATGGATTCTATCTACACTTACACACACCTACATCTAATGGTTAAAGAACATACAGTTTCTGTGGATGACGAATTTCTGCCTCACGAAACGATGATTGTTCAACACTCATATAACACCTTCAAAGGTGGCCATTAAGATGTCACTATTTTTATATATGATATATAATATGTTTATTTTTTACTTATGCTTCTATATTTCTCATTTATGACATACTTTATGATTTCCATTATGGGTAAAACGCGATAATTTCATTTTAGGAAGTGCGGACTACCGCCCCCTCAAAGTGATTTGAATCGTTAATGCCATATGTGGGATGTATAAAGGATGGAGTAAATGTTATTATACACTATATTATACTGGAATTATATTATACATTTATATCATTATGATTTAGTTCCATTAAATATGAAATTGAAATGAAAGTAGCGTTCATGCGTACGTACGGCTTACCGTCTCCATGAACGGTGCATTTCATTTATTACCTCTAAATGTTACGTAATATTATAAATGAATGTATATACTGGATATATAAGATATATATGACATATAAATCATGAATATAATTATGGAGATAATGGATATTCTACCACATAAACAACTTTTAATTATAAGAAGTTTATTGTTGACTCAAGTACCAAAGATTGACAAAATGACCGTTATTAACTTAAATAATTACATAATGTTCATATCATTGTAATAAGTGATATAATAAGGATAATGAAATTGAAAATGGTTCTTAATAAGGTATATATTAACTCTAGTTTATTATTTTGGAGGTTAAAGAACGGTTGAGTCAAGTCAGACACGAGGCAAGGGAATTTCATAACCCAACTTCCATTCTTTGGGTTAATCTCCTACTTTCAAATTATGTCATGATATTATTATGTCGTATATTGTATTTATACTTTCTTTATGTGTACATATATTGAATACACATAATAGATATATTTTATTTAAAAATGATCTTTTTAAGGACTTGATCTCAATCTCCTTTCATTGAGGCATATTTGGTTTTATACACAACATTATTTTATACGGTGTATAAACCCCTTTGACTTTTACATTTATTCAAAAGGAATCTTTTTTTATACGAAGCGTTTTACTAAACTACAAAAAGGGAATGTTTTTCTTTCCGTACATATGCGGCGACAATGACTTCTCCGCCTCCATGACCATTATTTGAGTTTCGGCTTCCTCTACAAGCCATCACTTTTTTTTAATGAAAAATAAATACAAAGTTTTAACTTTCTTTTATTTTGGTATTGAAAATGGTTTTGAAAGCGTTTTTATTATATCAATGTGTTGTATTGAAATATTGTGATTGAAATGTGGAAATGTTATGTTTCATTTATGCATGTTTCATGTGATACGATTATGTTATGGTTTATGATATGTTTAAACCTATTCATACGAGGAATGAATTGGACTTAATAAGTGACGGGTGGAGCCCTCTATAGCTCCTCGATGCATCGGCAGGTCTCATGAGACAAACTAGTGTCTTGGAACGAGGCCTTGACAAAATCTTATTTGTGGTCTTGGCACGAGGCCTTGGCTACGTGGTTATGATAGTCTGGCATTATGCACTCCATCATTATGAAAGTGGTTATTGATATTGCATGTGATTATTCAACCAGTAGAATAAACATGTGAATAAGTAAATGGCATTATCTCATTTTACTTTTGCCATATTATGTTGAAGTTCATGTTTAAAAGGCTTTTGTTTTAGTTATACATTGCCTTAAATGTTAATGATTATTTATGAAAGCTTCCGCAAAATTGTTATCCTTACTGAGCATCTGAGCTCACCCCTTTCAATGTTTTAATATTTTCCAGGATGTGAAGAAGTATTTTATGAATGACCTGCAGGGATAGTCAGAAGAGGATATGAGTGTGGACTATGGAGACTTTGTTATTGTAGTTTTTCACCTTATGATGTAATGTAACATTTATGAATGTATCTAGTGTTTCCAAGGCTACTAAACTAATCGGTCTTTCGAGACTTGATCTTTTGTGATCCTGCCAATGTTACGAAGTAATGCACCGACTCTGGGTAGCTGGGGTCGGGGCTCTACAGTTGGTATTAGAGGAAGTTTAGTGCAAACCTTGGAAGCTAGATTTAGATAAACTCTGATTAGAGCACGTAGACCTAAGATGAACTTTGAGGATTAGTATAGAAGAAATTCCTAGAATTTTGGTATTGTAGAGATTTTGTGAGTTTTCCGAGCAATACATCCCTATCTGGATACGAGCAGGTAGAGGTGGCTCTGGCACAGATGTTCCTAGGGGTAAAACCCGAAAACACCGCTTTGAGCTAGACTCGAACGGGAACTGGTGCACAACAACGGGCCTTACTGCACTCTTGGTTACGACACTCCCGGGGGATATGCTTAGGATAACTCTCATTTTCTTTACAAATCATTATGAAGGGTTTATGAGTATATACTTCCTCAAAGAAAACATTTGTATGATTATGGATTATATCCATAAATAGTTCAATTTATGTTAAGTGTTTTATAAGTATGAGATTATGTATTTTGATTCATAAACTGATCTAGTTTATGCCATTGTTTAGAAATGGCGCCTAGTGGAAGAAATGGAAACCGTATCAATACACGCACTCCATGTAGGGATTTCCCTCCTGCTCAAGATAATTATAGTGGGGCTGGTGATGCAACTAGTGCCGATCAGCTAATCACCATATTGGGACAACTTACTCAGGTTATGAATAATAACCTTACCCATATGGAGCACCCTGATCCACAGCGTGGAGGATCAATGTTAGATCGATTCATGAGGCAACAACCACCAATGATCAATGGGAGTACAAATCCCTTAGTAGCCGAGCAATGGATAAATTCCCTAGAGAAAATATTTCAGGCTTTGGGGAGCAGTGAAAGGGAAAAAGTTATCATGACAGTTTACCGCCTCACTGGAGATGCTGATCAATGGTGGTCATTGATTCAAAACATGAAGGAAGATGATGAAGTATCAAATATGTAATGGAGGGAGTTCAAAGATCTGTTTTTAGAAAAATACTTTCCTCGCGACCATCGAGCAGATATGGAAAGGCAATTTCTGAGTCTGAGACAAAAGGAGGATGAGAATGTCACAAAGTATGTGGCTAACTTTACAAGGTTAGCAAGGTATGCTGCCAATTATATACGTAACCCAAAGAGTAAGATTGATCGTTTCTTTGATGGGTTAAAACTATTTCTACGTCGAGATTTAGTATCACAATCCTTCTCATCATATGAAGATATTGTCTCGTGTGCTATCAAGACAGAAAAGGAATTCTCTAAGTCTTATGACAACAAAGTAAAGCAAGAGAAGAAGAGAACGGGGGAACACGAGACAAATAAAGGGAAAAAGGGAAAGAAGGATTTTCCATTATGTGATAATTGTGGGAAGAATCACCCTGGTACGTGCCTAAAAGGAATGGGAGTTTGTTATAAATGTGGAGAAAAGGGTCATCAGGCTCGTGATTGCAAGGGAAAGAATGAGGCTGTCAAAGTTGAATGCTACAATTGTAGGTAAATGGGGCATTATGCAAATGAATGTCCTAAGCGTCAAGGAAACTTACCTCAGAAAAGTCCAAGGGATCAAGGCCAATCTTATACTGTGACTACAGTTGAAGCGGAATAATTAATGTATTGGTGCTTTTGGACTCAAGGATTATATTCTGGTTATAAGAATAATGTGATATATATAAAGATTGTACTGCAGTACTTTTTGATTTCAGTAAGGTTTTAATATGATTAAGGTAATCATATTTTTAGTATGTGACAATAAGAGAAACTTTTCTTTGTTTGGGGAATCTGATGTTACAATTGATTTTGGAATTTAGAGACCTTTTAGAGAAAGTCTGGACGGAGGTATTTTGGATAACTATTAAGGTTGGAATGGATTAAGTTGAACCATGGATAGTATTGTTTAAGGTTAAATCATTTCTGAAGATTATTTTTGGAATATTATAATACTATAGTTTTATGAAAAGGACAACCTGCAGGGTGGGGAATAACCCGTTGCGTCGGACAAAGCTGCAGGAATCGAACCCACAACCATAGTGCAACAAGCCTTTATTTCCTACCACTAGCCTACAGGAAGTCCCTGGTTATTACAAAATAGTTTTACTAATCTAAATGGTATGTGTTAATATTTGGAACCTTATACAATTAGGATAAAAAGAATATTTTTGAGTTCCGTTACCATTTGGAGTAAAAGATGGGTTTGTGGTAAAAATTTATTAACGAATGAAAGTATACATAACAAGTATGTATATTCCCTTACGTTCTTAGTAAATCTCCTAAATAAATTCCTCAACATTATAAAAGGTAACTTAAAACAAAAATTTTGTCGGTTAACTTTTCCAACTGGGGATTCAATGATCGTTTAACCAATCACAAGTTTGTGATTTTCTTGTAGTTAAACTTTCTCCTAATCCTGTTTTCTATAACTCTCCATCAGACCTTGATGGTTTGTTTCTCCTCCATATCCATATTTTCATATAATCCTAGAATGGGCTATATCGGGTGACCTTTGTACTTATCTTGCTTTCTTTTAATGTTATATATTTATTAACCTTATTTCCGATGTGGGTTTTCCTCAAAGGTATTTTCTCTTTTCAACCTTTTATTTTCAAAGAAAAATTTCAAATTGCGAGGACGCAATTTATTGAAGGAGGGGAGAATGTAACACCCCAAGCTTCCACGGTACGTTTCACTTCGAATAATGCAATAGCGTGTGTTGTACGCAACCTCGAGCTCTAACACACACCACAACGAATTAAACTAGCCATTGTGAATAGTAATACCTACTTTTTAAAATTTTATAAATTTTATTTATCAAAATGGACTTCATTTTTGGATTCGGAATATCGAAATTAGCCTATGTTGAATTTTTGGTATTTTTCTGAGAACTTCTATTTTTTTATGAATAGTGAAAAATACTTAAAAACAACTTTTTTAATCAAAATAATTTATAGTGATAAATTATACTATTTAGTGGTTTTAAAGTATAATTAGAATATATTTTTACCATTTTATCCAATGGTGGTCATTAGAAGTAATTTAACATTGAAATTGGACATAAACAATTGCCAATCTTTTGATATAAATTGTTTCTTAAAAACACGCTATTTGTTGTAACAACGGGAATTAATTATAAAATTAATTAATTCAACTTATATGTTTGGAATTTTGTAAAATAGACATCATTTTTGAATTCGGAATATCAATTATAGCTTAGGGTGAAATTTTGGCCTTATTCTGAAAAACTTCAATTTTTGATGAATAGTGAAACCACTAAGTGGTTGTTAAAAACTGATTTTTCGTTAAAATAAAATATTACCACTTCTGTGATTTGATTTTCAAAAATCCAACATACATGGTTGTCATTAAGAAGCAAAATGTGGTTCAATGAGATTAAAATAATTTTTTGGTGAATAGTAACTTTTAATTTCTTAATCGCGATTAGAGGTAATTAGTGTAGTTTAAGGTAAAAATAATGTTTTAATAATATGAGATGAGCTTGACACTTGTCCTACTCCTATTTTATGAGTCATGGACGACCAAGACAACCCATGGGTCAACTTGGGGATCCCATGGAGCCACTTTAGTTTGAAAATGACATAAATACCTTTTATTTAATGTTAAAGTAAAAAATGACACAAACATGAAATGTTTTACTAAAAATTTTTTTACATGGGGTTAAACAAGTCCAAATTTTGATTATAAATATTCATTAGAAAGATAAAAAGATTTCCTACATCATAGTATTTTTTTTATAATTGTTAGACATTAAATAAATTAAATTATTTATGACATCATTATGATGCAGCGATGACCTCATTATTTAACGATTTTAAATAAAATGAGAAGATAATGTAAAATCCAAGGCTTAAACTTCTAAAAAGCCTATTGGATGAGTATATTTCTAACCCTTATCACCTTATCCACGAATTATATAAGTTTGGGACCTTTATAATCCGAAAACCATTGTATAATAATGTAACATTTCAATCTTTCCAAAAGAGCCCCTCCTCTCCACTTATAAAAGGCCCCAACCTCTCCCACCTAATTTACACTTTCAAGCCGTTTGGCTCGGCCAAAATCTGCCCAAATACTCTCCAAACTTCCACATCTTACTCCTAGAAGCCTCACTTTGGGCAGAACTCTTCCCAAGGAAGCCTTTGGCTCAAATCAAAAAGAGTTACCCGATTTTGAGGTAATGTCTTCTCTAATGTTGTTTTGTTTTGTTTTTCTTCTCCAACCCCCTAAACTCTTTTTATTAATTTCTTTTGTAACAAAAACAGTATCCTAAATATACTAGGATGTTTTTATAATATGGATTATAGCTACACTTACACACACCTACATCTAATGGTTAAAGAACATACGGTTTCTGTGGATGGCAAATTTCTGCCTCACGAAACGATGATTGTTCAACACTCATATAACACCTTGAAAGGTGGCCATTAAGATGTCACTATTTTTATATATGATATATAATATGTTTATGTTTTACTTATGCTTCTTTATTTCTAATTTATGGCATACTTTATGATTTCCATTATGGGTAAAACGCGATAATTTCATTTTAGGAAGTGCGGACTACCGCCCCCTCAAAGTGATTTGAATCGTTAATGCCATATGTGGGATGTATAAAGGATGGAGTAAATGGTATTATACACTATATTATACTGGAATTATATTATACATTTATATCATTATGATTTCGTTTCATTAAATATGAAATTGAAATGAAAGTAGCGTTTATGCGTACGTACGGCTTACCGTCTCCATGAACGGTGCATTTCATTTCTTACCTCTAAATGTTACGTAATATTATAAATGAATGTATATACTGGATATATAAGATATTTATGACATCTAAATCATGAATATAATTCTGGAGATAATGGATATTCTACCACATAAACAACTTGTAATTATAAGAAGTTTATTGTTGACTCAAGTACCAAAGATTGACAAAACGACCGTTATTAACTTAAATAATTACATAATGTTCATATCATTGTAATAAGTGATATAATAAGGATAATGAAATTGAAAATGGTTCTTAATAAGGTATATATTAACTCTAGTTTATTATTCAGGAGGTTAAATAACGGTTGAGTCAAGTCAGACACGAGGTAAGGGAATTTCATAACCCAACTTCCATTCTTTGGGTTAATCTCCTACTTTCAAATTATGTCATGATATTATTATGTAGTATATTGTATTTATACTTTCTTTATGTTTACATATAGTGAATACACATAATAGATATATTTTATTTAAAAATGATCTTTTTAAGGACTTCATCTCAATCTCCTTTCATTGAGGCATATTTGGTTTTATACACAACATTCTTTTATACGGTGTATAAACCCCTTTGACTTTTACATTTATTCAAAAGGAATCTTTTTTTATACGAAGCGTTTTACTAAACGACAAAAAGGGAATGTTTTTCTTTCTGTACATATGCGGCGACAATGACTTCTCCTCCACCGTGACCATTATTTGAGTTTCGGCTTCCTATACAAGCCATCACTTTTTTTAATGAAAAATAAATACAAAGTTTTAACTTTCTTTTATTTTGGTATTGAAAATGGTTTTGAAAGCGTTTTTATTATATCAATGTGTTGTATTGAAATCTTGTGATTAAAATGTGGAAATGTTATGTTTCATTTATGCATGTTTCATGTGATACGATTATGTTATGGTTTATGATATGTTTAAACCTATTCATATGAGGAATGCATTGGACTTAATAAGTGACGGGTGGAGCCTACTATAGCTCCTCGATGCATCGGCAGGTCTCATGAGACAAACTAGTGTCTTGGCACGAGGCCTTGACAAAATCTTATTTGTGGTCTTGGCACGAGGCCTTGGTTACGTGGTTATGATAGTCTGGCATTATGCATTACATCATTATGAAAGTGGTTATTGATATTGCATGTGATTATTCGACCAGTAGAATAAACATTTGAATAAGTAAATGGCATTATCTCATTTTACTTTTTCCATATTATGTTGAAGTTCATGTTTAAAAGGATTTTGTTTTAGTTATACATTGCCTTAAATGTTAATGATTATTTATGAAAGCTTCCGCAAAATTGTTATCCTTACTGAGCATCTGAGCTCACCCCTTTCAATGTTTTAATATTTTCCAGGATGTGAAGAAGTATTTTATGAATGACCTACAGGGATAGTCAAAAGAGGATATGAGTGTGGACTATGGAGACTTTGTTATTGTAGTTTTT
The DNA here is from genome assembly GCA_963277665.1 of Viscum album. Lineage (NCBI taxonomy): Eukaryota > Viridiplantae > Streptophyta > Magnoliopsida > Santalales > Viscaceae > Viscum > Viscum album. Next base: position 1,981,955,387 of record OY728136.1, read on the forward strand.
CACCTTCTGATATAATGTAACATTTATGAATGTATCTAGTGTTTCCAAGGCTACTAAAATAATCGGTCTTTCGAGACTTGATCTTTTGTGATCATGCCAATGTTACGAAGTAATGCACTGACTCTGGGTAGCTGGGGTCGGGGCGCTACATATTGTTTCAACCCCTTTTATCTTGAGACCTACCCTACATATGATCTTTGTGAAGCCCCTAGAAACAATGAATAACCTTTATAGGAATCCATATTACAAACTTATTTCTCTTCCTACCCTAATTATTTTATAACTTTTCATAATTATTCACTTGAGCTTAAGAGAAGAAATTGGCAGTACATGGCATATTTTTGTGAATCGTCATGAAATTAAGTATGGGGGAGAGCCTCTTGATCATTTGAGGAAAAAAGGGTTCCAAACCCCTATTTGTTAAATTTATAAAAGGTTATCTTTGTTATATTAAAAAAAGATACAGACAAAGGAACCTTATACTCACTTATTGGTTTGTGAACCCTACCTAACTAAAGGAGATGGTGGTGATGAAATAATTTGACAGAGTTTTTTGAGGCTGATTTTACACTGAGAATACTTTTAAATATCATGTATTGTTATTTAAATAATTTAGCCTCATTTTTAAAGCCTCAGAGTTATTTTTCAAATCTTTATCTACCAACCCTTAGCCATAGAGACATCTGACCCTTATTGAAAAGCCCTCATGATTTTTGTAAATAAATTTTCTGAAGTAGAGAACTATATTTCTTGAAAACCTCTGGATAGAGTGTATATATCTTTGATTGAGCATAACATTGATATAAAATATCTTGAGTGTTGATTATATTATTGGTGAGGTAGATCATCAAGTGGATTGCTAATTTTTTAAAGGTTGAAACACATGTTTAGAGGAGGTTGAAAGTATTTAATTGAATTATATATGAGGCATAATTAGAATATCTTATGAATTGAAACTGTTTTGTACCTTTTTAGAATTTTCTTCTATGACTGTATCATTTAAATTTATGATTAACTAAATTACTTACTTTTTAAAATATAGAATCTTTTAATTAGATGTTGAGATTTTCTTGAGGGAAAACAAATGACTATATATGGGGGAGTTTGATGCCCCCAATTTGTGTATACATTTCCACATACTTTATTAAACATAAGAACATGTCTTCAGAAAAAACCTACTAATTAGTGAAAAAATACTTTGATTTCAGTGATCTTGTTCATTTTTAGGTGATTTATTTCCAAACACACAAACTGGGAGAAAACTGAGCAAAATTTACAACTACACAGCGTGTACATACATATATTCCATGTAAAGTCAGACTAATACATGAATTAGCTTGGAAAAGTACATGCACAAGTTACTAGAATCATGTAAATGCTGTGTATGAAAACTACACATGGTGTATAATATTCTAGAAGCGGATAGTTATTGAGAAAAAGTCTACATGCCCATGTGGTCAGCTGACGTTGACAAGCCATGTACATCATCTATACGTCAGGTCTGCCCTTATAGAAGCAGTTGGTGACTGATAAAAGAGAGTACAAAACATGTATGGTGGAACTACATGCTAATTATACCCACCTACAAGGTGACTCCATGTTCCAAGTCAAAGAAGGCATGTTAGGACACCAACCGGTGGAGAAAAAGATTCCAAAAACGCATTGAAAAAAGTACACGACATGTACTTTTTCCACATGCCTTGTAATTTTATTTTCTATAAATAGAGGCCTTGGCCTCTGGTTCAAGGGGGAAACGAGAATAGGGGTGATGGTATGAAGGAAAAAAGATCTGTTGTCATGCTACCATCATTCAACTACTTCGCCATTCTACCATTCTACCAAAGATCCAATCTCCCCTTGAAGTTTCTACAATGATCACATCAGGTGTCGAGGGTTCTGTCTTTATATTCTCTTCTATGTGTAACTAAATAGTCAGTGTGTTGGGGTTGTGGGAGATGTAAGAGATTTAATTTTTATTAGTTGTTATGAATGTGTTTTTTTATTAACCTCTTCTTATTCTTCTTTAACCACTTCATTTTATCACTTAAAATTCTGAGCTAGACCAAGGGAAAAATTTTCATGGATTCAGAAGAAGAATAATGATGAATACTTTAATGATCATTGGAAGTATTCATCGACTAAAAAATGGACTAATCCAAATAAAGAACTATGAAACACTGACTACTGGAACAAGGAGTCGGTTTCCTTAGCTCTAGACATAAGTTTACAAGACCAAGGAAACATTGTTACAAATTAAAACCCAGAGTGTTGGGTTATTATGAATAACACAACCTCATAAGAAATTTTATTTAATACACAATCTCTTTAGAATCCACAACCCCAATGCATTTTCCACCATATTTTCATAAAATCCAATTTCGGTATTTTCCTTTATCTATTAAGTAATTTGCTAAAGAAATTTAAATCCAATTGCCTTTTTATCCAAATATAAAAAAAATTGACTCTAAATTTAGTACACTTCACTAAGACGAAAATAAAAACTAGAGAAGCAAGACAAAAATAATTTCTTGTTCCCTATGGATCGACCCCTTTCTAGTACTATACTCATTAGGGTAAAACAATTTGGGATACCGATAACATACCTTTGGTAAAATGACTCTCCAAATTTTGGTGTTGTTGTAGTATAGTGGTCAGTATATGCACCTATCACATGGATGAAGGGCAGGTGGAAATGATATTTCCTCATGGAATCATTCAGCTTCCTATAATCCAAAAAAACTCTCCAACCCGTGATATTGTGTGTGGGGATGAGCTCATTCTTATCATTTGAAATTATAGTGATACCCCCCTTTTTGGGTACTACTTGTAGGGGAGTCACCCACAGATTATCCAAGATGGGATAAATCATGCCTGCATCCAACAACTTAATTACCTCATTTTTCAAAACTTCCTTCATGTGTGTGTGTGGGGGGGGGGGGGGTTCAGGCGTCGCTGTGGTTGCTGAGATTGCTTTACACCTTCTTTGAGTAGCACCTTGTGGGTGAAAATGGTAGGTCCGATGCTTTTCAAATCTACAACTGTCCACCCAATTGAATGCTTGCACTGTTTCAAAAACATGAAGAAGTGAAACCTCCTACTTCTAGGACAGTGATTCACTAAGTATGATATGGAATTTTTGACTGTTTCCCAAATACTTGTCCTTTAGAGAAGATGGAAGAGGCTTCAGTTCTAGTTCAAGTGCCTTCTGCGAGTCGTTTTACTGAAAGTATGTTATCAATATCCCAAATTGTTTTACCCTAATGAGTATATTACCAGTATGGGGTCGATCCATAGGGAACAATAAGTTATTTTTGTCTTGATTATCTATTTTATATTTTCATCTTAGTGAATGGAACTAAATTTAGAGTTGGTTTTTTTAATGTTTGGATAAAAATGACAATTGGATTTAAATTTATTTAAAAAATTACCTAATGGATAAAGGAAAATATGTGAAAGTGGTTTTGATGAAAATATGGAGGAAAATGTGTTGGGGCTGTGCATTCTTAATAGATTGTTTATTAAATAAAATTTCTTATGAGGTTGTGTTATTCATAATAACCCAACACTCTGGGTTTCAATTAGTAACATGGTTTCCTTGGTTTGGTAAACTTATTTCTAGAGATGAGGAAACCGACTCCTTGTTCCAGTAGTTAGTGTTTCACAGTTCTTTATTTAGATTAGTTAATTTTTGAGTCAATGAATACTTCCAATGATCATGAAAGTATTCATCATTATTCTTCTTTTGAATCCCTTAAAATTATGAACTTGGTCTAGCATAGAATTTTCAGTGATAAAATGAAGTGATTAAATAATAATTAGAAGATATTAATAGAAAAAACACATTCATGAAAACTAATCAAAATTATAACTCTTTCATCTCCCACAACCCCAAAACACTGAATATTTAGTTACACATAGAAGGTAAGAAAAAGACAGAACCCTCAATACCTGATGTGATCATTTCAGAAACTTTAAGGGGAGATTATCTCTTTGGTAGAATGGTAGAATGGAGAAGTAGTTAAATGATGGAAGCATGGCGAAAAATCTTATTTACTTCGGACCTTTACCCCTCTCCTCTTTTTTGGAGGCTCTGTGCTGGATGGTGGAGGTGCAGTGGTACTAGGACCAGCACCAACCGAGGTGGTGAGTGGTGGAAGGATGGATAGTAGAGGAGGCTGGTACAACAAATAGTCTGGAGCTGGTGTCGTCACTGGATGGATTTGGATTTGATGAAAAGTGGGACTCTCGTGCTCATTGTTAGAGGTGGTCTGCTTCCCACGCAAAGGGTCTCTGTCAGCCATATCCTGAAAAATAAATAAAAACAAAACAAAAGAAAAAGAAAAGAAAAAGGAAAAAAATGTGAGAAAACTGAAAAATAAAATGTACACGGTGTGTATATTCAGAGTACATAGTGTGTAGTGTAAGTGGGTTAGCATCCCATGTTCTCTGGATAGACACACCGAGTGAACATGGAAAAGGGAAGGATACACGGTGTGTATTGAACATACACACCATGTACGTGAAAAGTGCTCCTGGTCATGTGGTTCCAAAGACATGACCACCGTCTGGGTAGAGCTCATAATAAAAGTACACAGTGTGTGGAAAAATTACACGCCGTGTACTTTTGTCAACATGATTTTTTCATCTTTTTCTCTGCCGGTAGGTGGCCTAACACGCCGTCTTTGACTTGGAACATGGTGCCGCCTGGTAGGTGGGTATACACGGTGTGTAGCGCCGCCATACATGAAATGTACTCTTTTTTATCAGCCACCAACCACTTCTAGAAGGGAAGACAAAATGTATAGATGATGTACATGACATGTCAATGTCAGCCGACCACATGGGAATGTAGAATTATTCTCAACAACCAACTACTTCTAGAATACTATACACAGTGTGTAGTTTTCGTACACAGTGTGAACATGCTTCTGGTAACTTGGTCATGTACTTTTCTAGTCCAATCTGTGTATGAGTCTAATTGTACATGGTGTGTATGTATGTACACTCCGTGTAGTTGTAAGTTTTTCTCATTTTCCCCCAGTTTGTTTGTTTGTGTCTGGAAATGTATACACAAATCGGGTGCATCAAACTCCCCCATACATAGTCATTTGCTTTCCCTCAATCAAATCTCAATATCTAATTAAAAGAGTCTATATTTTAAAAAATAAATAATTCAGTTAATCATAAATGTAAATGATAAAGTCATAGGATAAAATTCTAAAAAGGTACAAAATAGTTTCAATTCATAAGATATTATAATCATGCTTCATATATAATTCAATTAACTAATTTTATCCTCCTCTAAACACACGTTTCAACCTTTCATAAATAATCAAGCCACTTGATGATCTACCTCACCAATAACATACTCAACACTCAATATATTTTTAATCAATGTTATGCTCAATAAAAGATATATGCACCCTATCCATAGGTTTGCTAGAAATATAGTTCTCTACTTCAGAAAATTGATTTACAAAAATCATGAGGGATATTAAATAAGGATCAGATGTCTATAGGGCTAAGGGTTGGTAGATAAAGATGTGAAAAATAAATCTGAGGCTTGAAAAATGAGGATAAATTCTTTAAATAACAGTGCATGATATTCAAAATTAAGCTCAGTGTAAAAGAATCCTCAACAAACTCTATCAAATGATTTCATCACCACCATATCCTTTAGTTAGGTAGGGTTCACAAACCAATAAGTGAGTATATGGTTCCTTTGTCTGTATGTTTTTTAATAGAACAAAGAAAACATTTTAGAAATTCCACAAATAGGGGTTTGGAACCTTTTTTCCCCAAATGATTAAGAGGTTCTCCCCCATACTTAATTTCATAACGATTCACAAAAATATGCCATGTACTGACAATTCCTTCTCTTAAGATCAAGTGAATAATCATGAAAAATTATAAACGAATTAGGGTAGGAAGGGAAATAATCTTGTAATATGGCTTCCTATAAAGGTTTTCATGGTTTATAGGGGCTTCATGAAAATCAGATGTAGGTTAGGTCTTAATATAAAAGGGGTTTAAACAATCTAATGCCTCAATAATTTTAATGTAATTTAAAAATTATTCATGTTTTGAAAATAAAACTTACAAATTATGGTAGTTATGTATATTCTAAGAATCTCTTAAGGAATAGGGTATTAGAGAAAATATGATGAAGGGTTTAGAATACCTCTCAGGAGTGTAAAAAACAAATAAGGAGACAATTAGGTTGTAACTTTCATATAAATGATTATCCTAAACAATGTAATTATCCAAGGATTATAAGTTTCAATTTAAACTATATCAGCAATCATTTTAAAACACTTTAAAAACCAAAATAAGCATGTGACTTTTAAAAATTTCTCACTTTTATCTTTATTATTTAGAAATATGATTAACCAATTTTTTTATGTTTTCAAATATATCTTCCAATAATGATGTCTCCTAAATGATGATAAAGGCAAAGACTAAGGTCGTCAAGAGACGCTGCCCCATACTTAATATCTCACATGGTCCACCAAGTGCTATATAATGGTGGAGAAGGGAAGGTGGGGACACAATAGTTGAACAGAATTAGGGGAAGTAAGAAAAGGAGGAAATCGAGAAAGAAAAATAAAATAATAGAATACGTGAAAAAAACAACACTCCCCTCATGTCTAGGTGAATAAATATGGGAAGTGGTGGATAAGTACAACCCAAAGTGTGACAGAGTACCTATGACGGTTGTGGAGAGAGAACACTGCAAGCTTACACAACATACACGAACACACTATATCACAAAAATATATATAATGGAAAAAATGTGTCCAAAAACTAGTCAGGGGGTCGCCTTAGAAGATGCATCATCTGGTACAGAAATAGATGAGAGAGAAGGATCAGGAGCCATGGAAACCGGAGGCTTAGAATCTATACTCAGAAGAGAAGCCGTAGGAGTCGGAGCTGCAGGAGCTGGACTCGGTAGAGAAGGCTCAACATCGATCCCTGGAATGGTATCAGTAGTGGCAGCAGTGGGGCTTGTAGTTGAGATGAGAACTGAATCTGTGGCCGGTGCGGTAAACGGAAGTGGAGCTGCGAAAGAAGGTCCAGGAGCCGATGTAGGGGAAGGTGGTAGGTGTAATGGAATACCATGATGCTGAATAAGAAGCCCCAACATCTGCTTGAGTCAGTCCTTACATTGATCGAGATAAACCAAGTCCTGCTCCACCACAGCTAGGCAAAGAGAAAAGGTGAGATCGACCGAGGGTCTGAAGGTAGGGACAGTAGATGGAAGATAATAAGGGAGGTTAGAAGAAGGGGGTTGTGTGGGGAATTTGGAAGGTTTGGGGAAGGAGGAGTGGGTGCATCAGCAGGGCATGAGGGTCGATAGGTGGGCGGGGTGGTGCCTGGGCAAGGATGTAAGCTCTCCCCAGCTTTTAGACTAATCCCATGTGAATAAGCATGAGAAAGTCCATCTACTGGGGAGAACCTAACTGGCCATGGGGAAAGAAAGGCTCAAAAACCCCAAGGTGGTGGTCAAGACGGGTGGCGTAAATTCCACCATTCATGTTTCCCTGATGGTCGGTAAACATGGTGTGGAAATAGGAGGCGACAAGGTAAGGGAGGTTCAGGTAGTCCTGCCGGATGACACAGGTGAGGAGCTCCATGTCACGACCGATCACAACCACCATATCCTCATGGCGGGGAAAAAGGATGACGGTAAAGAACCGGTGGGTAAAGTGGAGGATATGGTCGGCAATAAGGGTACTCTTATGGGAAGTGGGGGTGTATCGGTGGTCAGACCCAGTGATATCCCGCCACATGGAAATGATATTGAGTGCTCGGGGCTGGTCAGGGTAGAGATAGGGGGTGGGGTGATGGGATGAGGATAGAAACTGCACCCTCGGCCAAACTCGATCATAGTAAGGGAGAAAGGTCATCTTCCTAGCTAAAACTAGACCACTGGGACCGCATCGCCAAGCGTCTCCCTATACTCAGGCCCTCCAAACTTGAAGGAAGCAGCAAACTCCAAAGAGAAATCTATGAAAATAGGAGTGCTGACCTGGAAGATCATGTGTAATGGTGTGTGCCTGAGGAGATCCTCCAACTCTCCCTAGATGCCCAGCTACTAAGGGACGTTGCTGCCGAGATATCAGCTACTCAATGGGATCAGGTGGTGAGAGAAACGTCAGACTCTGTCTTATGCCAAATCGGTAACCGTGAACACAATGCAAGGGTAAAGGACACCTTCCGGGGCTGAACCAAGTGGTACAATGGTAGGGGCGGGCTCTGGGGTGTGGAGTTGCTGCAGTAGATGGAAGCCCACTGGATGGGGTGGCCGATGATGGATCATCTGGGACTGAGGATGTCTTAGGTGGTGTGGCAGCTGGTGGGGAAGAAAGGGTAGTGCTCAGAGGCTTTGTGCGGGATGGTGGAGGTGTAGAAGTACTAGGACAAGCATCAGTCGAGGTGGTGAGTGGTGGAAGGATGGCTAGCGGATGAGGTTGGTACACTAGATAGTCCAGAGCTGGTACCATTGCTGGCCGGAGACGGATCCAATGAAAAGTGGGCCTCTCACCCTCAGTGGAAGAGGAAGGCCACTTCCCACGCAAAGGGTCTCTGTCATCCATATCCTGAAAAAGAAAGAAAAACCAAGCAAAAGGAAAAGAAAAGAAAATGAAAAAAAAGAATATGTGAGAAAACTGAAAAATAAAACGTGCACGACATGTATATCCAGAGTACATGGCATGTAGTGTAAGCGGGTTAACATCCTGTGTTCTCTAGATAGACATGCCGAGTGAACATGGAAAAGGGTAGGATACATGGTGTATACCAAACATACATTCCGTGTATGTGAAAAGTGCTCCTGGTCGTGTGGTTCCAAATACATGGCCACTATCTGGGTAGAGATCATAATAAAGTACACGTCGTGTGAAGGAACCACACAACGTGTGTAAGAACAGAGGTCATACAGCCGTGTGGAGTTCTAGACATGGGTTGGATGAGAGAAATGGTATACACGACATGTACAGAACTGACACGTCGTGTACAAGAACATGGTGTGCATGGCCATGTGAAGAAGGTACCCAGGCACGATGTGGGTTGGTACACGGTGTGTACCAAACATACACACCATGTATTTTCAAATTGCAAAGTATTTAGTGTGTGGCTGTGTACATAATCACATGACATGTGTTCTTAAAATCATACCCATGTATTTCAGAAGATGAACGGTCAAATAATCCACAGATCACCCTAAACACCTATGAAATCTTGAAATAAAGGGTGAAGAAGGGCGTACCTGGGCCAAGGATCAAGATGCAATAGAAATCAGAATCCAAAATGCCCGAAATCTACAGATTTGGGAATGGAGAGGTCAAGTGGCATGCATGAGAAGAAACAGGGAGAGGGAGGGGGGGTTCCGCACGACACGGGCTGAATCCAGGTGGGGCACGACTTTTATAGACGCAATACATGGCCTGTATCAGTGGCCTACACGCCATGTACCACAAATTATTTTTTTAATATATATAGATATATAATTATTATAGTAAACTATATAATAAGTAATATTAATAATAAAAATAAAATAAATAAATATATATATATATATACACATATAATTTATCGAAAATAAATCTATACACATAATGTATTGGGAAATACACATCGTGTTTTCTAAATTTGGAAAAAGATAAGTACAACCTTTGGTCCAGTGCTTGGGACGAGATTCGAACCGACGATTGGCCATTCCGAATGGAAACCCTCAAACACTAGAGAAAAGGTTGTACTACTGCTCCTATTTATTATTTAAATATATTTAATGTATAAGAAATATACTACATGGAAGGAAGGGAATGCACAGAGTTTGGTTTTAAATTATACAAAAAGGGATGAAGCAGAGAGATTAGCTGAGTTTGAACCCGGTTCTTTTGGATCCAGGGCCGGGACACTGCCAATCTGCCAACTTCACCCACATGTATCTCTTTATGTTGAAAATACTTTCAGTTTAGGAATGAAAACATGGCATACATGACATATAGTGAAAGACATGCCGTGTGGTTTTATTAAAAGGACAAATGATGGAAATGGGGCGGTTGTTAGGATTCGAACCTGGGTCTTTTGGAACTAGGTTACGACCCTATCCAACTGATCCATACCCATCATGGGTTTTATTATAAGCAAATAAATATATATAATATGAAAAATACCACACACACCTTGTAGGAAAACATAAAGATAAAAAGGAGGAACCCCGTGCTGAATGTAGGTCGGGAGGGATTCGAACCGGTGACGACTCGGATAAACTCCAATGAACTTACCATCAGAACCAGCATCATCCCTGTTTATTACATAGTTAAATTATATATTTATAATAGTTAGAAGATAAAAAAAAGAATAAGTACACACTATGTAGATAAGTGGTACACGGCGTGTATCCACTGGGTTGCCTCCCAGGAAGTGTCGTTGTTTTTGGTTATTGGCTTGGCTAAATCACCTATCCTTACCTGAGATATATGGTGGACATCATTCCCACCGTGTCCTCCATTTGATGGAAAATCTTCAACTGTTGTACGTTCAACTTGAACGGTTGACCATCCTCTCCAGAAATTTCCATCGCACCATGATGGAATACTCGTATGACTCAGAATGGTCCTGACCATTTTGATTTTAATTTTCCTAAGAATAATCGAAGACAAGAGTTAAAAAGAAGTACCTAATCACCCGCTTGGAATGTTTTTCGTTAAATTATCTGGTTGTGGATTTCTCTTGTCTTCTCCTTGTACACCTTGGCATTCTCATACGCCTCCAATCAGATTTCATCAAGTTCCTACAGTTGGAACTTACGCTTCTCATCAACTAACTTCATATCAAAATTCAGGTCCTTGATGACCTAGTAGGATTTGTGATCCAACTCTACTGGAAGATGGAATGAATTGCCATAGATGAGGTGGAATGGGGATATCCCTAGTCGTGTTTTGAAAGCAGTCCGATATGCCCAAAAAGCATCGTCTAACTTATTGGACCAGTCTTTCCGCAAAGTGTTCACTATTTTCTCTAGAATCTTATTGAGACCACGGTAGGTGAGCTCCACTTTTCCACTGGTTTGGGGATGATATGATGTCCCCATATGATGCTTCACTTCATACTTTGACAGTATTCCTTTCATCAATGTGTTGTCAAAGTGGGTCCCTCTATCTCTGATTAGTACATAGGGAATGTTGAACCTACTGAAAATATGTTTATTTAAAAATCCTATGACTACCTTGGCCGTGTCGTGTGTTGTAGCAGTGACTTCCACCCATTTGGAGACATAGTCGATGCAGATCGGGATATATGTGTTCCTAAAAGATTGGGGGAATGGTCCCATGAAATCTATGCCCCAGACATCGAAGATATCGACCTCCAAGATGGGGTGTTGGGGAATCTCAACACGACGTCCCACATTACCTGTTCTCTAGAATCGATCATAATAAGAAACAAAGGCTCGAGCATCTCTATGCATGGTGGGAAAGAAAAATCTAGACTGTAGGATCTTTGCTATCATACGGTCAGGCCCATGATGTCCCCCAACCAGTGAGGCATGACATAATTCCAGGAATTCATGAACTTAAATTTCTAGGATGAAATGATGGATCAACCCATCTTCATAGGATCGGAATAGAAGAGGATATTCCCAGAATAACTTCTTAACAGCAGAGAGAAATCTCTTCCTTTGCAGGAAAGAGAGGTCAGGGTGAATGACACCTATAACCAAAAAATTAGCAATATTAGTATACCAAGGTTTAGGTGTTTCTTTGAATGAAAAGAGGTGTTCATAAGGGAAATAATCCATGATCTCTCAATCTTTCTCCTTCTCCAAATGTGGCATCTCTAGGTGGGAGATATGATTAGCAACAACGTTCTATCTCCCTTTCTTATCTCAGATCTACATATAAAATTATTGTAGGAGGAGTACCCATCGGATCAGTCGTAGCTTTGCATCTTTCTTGTTCAGTAGGTACTTTAGTACTGCATGGTCAGTGCAAATAATAACTTTAGATAGCACTAAGTAAGAACGAAACCTGTCAAACATGAACACCCCTGCCATAATCTTCTTTTTTGTGGTGGTGTAGTCTATCTGTGCCTCGTTGAGCATCCTACTGGCATAATAGATATGTCAGAAAATTCAGTCAAGTCGTTGGCCCAAGACTGCTCCTACTATGTAATCACTGGAATCGCACATCACTTCAAAAATTTCCACCTAGTTGGGAGAAACCATTACTGGAGCTTCCACCAGGAATTGCTTCAGGCGCTCAAAAGCTACGGTTTATGTCTCATCGAACTCAAATACGACATCCTTGGTCAGAAGGTTGGTGAGGGGTTAGGCTCTCTTTGAGAATTCATGGAAAAACTTCCTATTGAAATCTGCATTCCCCACAAAGCTTTAGATATCTCTGATGGGAGTCGGAATAGGAAGTTGTGAAATGACATCTATATTTTCTAGGTCCACCTCTACCCCCTTCGCTGAGATTCTATGGCCAAGGACGATTCCACTTTACACCATTAAATGACACTTTTCCCAGTTCAAAACTAGGTTAGTGTTCTCACATCATTCCAGAACTAGCTCTAGGTGTCGTAAGCAAGTGGTTAATGATTTTTTGTAAATGGAAAAATCATCCATGAATACCTCCAGGATCTGTTCCACCATGTCATGGAAGATATCCAGTATATAGCGCTATAAGGTGGCGGGAGCATTGCACATTCCAAAGGACATCCTTTGGTAAGAAAATGCATTTTAGGGGAAAGTAAATGTGATATTTTCTTGATTATCTAGTGCAATGGAAATCTGATTGTAGCTGGAATATCTGTCGAGGAAGCAGTCATAGTTGTACCCTGCTAGTCTCTCTAGCATCTGATCAATGAAGGGAAGGGGGAAATGATCTTTCTTCATGGTGTCATTCAGCTTCCTATAATCCACACCGACTCTCCAGCCCTTGATAGTGTGTGTGGGAATGACCTCGTTCTTATCATTTTCAATTACAGTGATAACCCCCTTTTTGGTTACCACCTATAGGGGACTCACCCATAGACTATTTGAGATGGGATAAATGATGCTTGTATCCAACAAATTAATTACCTCATTTTTCACAACTTCCTTCATGGGGGGTTCAGGCGTCGTTGTGGTTGCTGAGATTGATTCACACCTTCTTCAAGTAGCACCTTGTGGGTGAAAATGGTAGGTATGATGCCTTTAAAATATGAAAATGTCCACCCAATTGCGTGCTTGCACTATTTCAAAACCTTCAGAAGTGTATCCTTTTACTCCTATGACAGTTCTACACTAAGTATGACAGGAAATGTTTGATTATTTACTAAATACCTATACTTCAGAGAAGACAGAAGAGACTTAATTTCTAGTTTAGGTTCCTTTAGAATCGAAGATACAAGTGGTTTCCCCTTTACCCGCTCTAGAATATCGGGTATAACTGCACATTGCTAGTAGTGGCTGCCCTGGACTTATAGGAATTGCAAGTACTCTTGTGATTTTTCTAGTTAAATGTCTGGAATAACCAATTCATCTAAGGTAAAATAACATACCAGATCATCCCTTTCTCCGTTGCAGTGTTCATCCATGGTGTTCACTTCATAACAACCCTCATTTTCTGACAATGATGCATGTTTGATGGATTTGAGGACATTGTAGGAGACTCTCATATCCTACCTGGAAAATTAGCTCCCCCTGGTGCATGTCAATCAATACCTTCCCCATGTCCAAGAAATGACTTCCCAAAATGAGAGGTGCCTCTTAGTCTTCTTCCATGTCGAGGATGATGAAATTTTTGGGGAGGATTAGCCTACCTAACTTGACTAGAATGTCCTCTAGTAGCCTCTTCAGATATTTGATGGATCAGTTAGCAAGCTTAAGGGATACTCGGGTAGGCTTCAGATCGTTGAGCCCTAGCTTCATAAAAACTCTGAGGGGCATGAGGTTGACACTGGCCCCTACATCGTAGAGGGCCTTCCAAAACTCACATGGTCCAATAGTGCATGGAATAGTGAAGCTACCTTAATCCTGGAGTTTGGGAGGAATCGAATATTGGACGACCGCTGAACAATCCTTAGTTAGTGCAATGGTTCCCAGATCCTCCATCTTTCTTTTGATGGAGAGGATCTCCATCATGAATTTTTCATAAGTGGGCATCTGCATCAGTGCCTCTACAAATAGAATATTGATGTGCAGCTTCTTGAAAATGTCCATGAATTTGTTGAACTGGTGGTCCAGCTTTCTCTACTTTATTCTCTCTTGGAAGGGTAAGGCAGGCTCAAAGTGTTTGAAAACCTTCTTCCCTTTAATTTGTGAAGCCTCCTTCAGTGGGATTTTATATGATAAGGGGTATGTAACTATACCTTCATCATAAGTAGGGGTGTAGGTGCACCTGGATGTGATGATTGATTCTGTTGTAGCTCCCTTTGACTCTGTAGTGTGACATCATGGGCATCCTCCCTCGAGTTCTTCTCAGTGTTACCTGGTAGTGTACCGTGTTTCCTCCCTGAGATTTGGTTTTCCAGATGGACAATTTGGTTCTATAGGCCTTGAATGTAAGTCTCATGATTCTAGAATCTGTTCTCAGTAGTAGATATAAATTTGTTCATGAGATCCTTTAACCTTAAGGTATTCTCTTGTTGAGGTGGTTGTGAAGCTAGTGGAGGTGGTGGCTATCACGTATGCTATGGGAGAGGTTTTTGATACCCTTACTGCTGATAAGATCCATACTGAGGCTGTTTTTTCCTCAGGTACTGGTTCTGATAAGGAGTCTAACCGTAGTCAGGCAGTTTCTGTGGTGAAGAATTCTGCTGTTGTTGGCCCTAGCCTGTGTTCTGTTGATCACACCATGCCGGGTTCTGGTACTGCTGGTACTGGTTTGGCCCTTAGTTTTGGGAAACATAGCTCAACTCTCTCATTGAAGGGCTGCTTTCATAACCCGAAAATTCTCCCATGATGTGGTTATCACCACATTCACTGCATGCCGGATGGTTTGCCGCATGTACTTGAGATGCACCCTTCAGATTGAGTGCGTCGATCTTTTTGGACACAACGTCCAACTAGGCAGCTAGCATAGTTGTGGAATCAATATTATGTATACCTCGTTTCTGTGTGCCCTGATCAGAATGTCACTGGAAGCTGTTGGTAGACATGTCTTCTAGTAGTTCAAAAAGCTTTTTTGGGGACTTCCTCATAACTATATCCTCAGCAGCAGCATCCACCACAGAATTTGTATTCATTGTCAGTCCACCGCAAAAGGTTTGGACCTGCATCCATAGTGGGAGTATGTAGTGTGAGCATTTTTGAAAAATCTTCTTTAAGAACTACCATGATTCATACAATGACTCCAAATCATGCTGCTGGAAGTTCTGTATTTCGTTCTGCAGAGTCACCGTCTTTGAGGGTGGGAAGTATTTATACCGGAACGCCTGGACTAGATCCTCCCAGGTGAGGTTAGATCATTACGGAAAACCTTTAATCCAGTCTTTGGGTTTATCTCTTAGAGATAAGAAAAAGATGCGAAGAAAAATGGAATCCGTGGACACTCTGTGGTAGCAGAACTTTTCATAGACCTCCAGAAAATTGGAGAGATGGAAATTGAGGTCCTCGCTAGGCACGCTGCCAAACTGAATGGTATTCTGGATTAGTTGCATAATGGTAGGCTTTATCTCTAAGTGTTGGGCCTGCATCGGTGGATGGATGATGCCCGTGTCAGCTCTGTGAATAGACGGAAAGCCGTACTCTATAAGAGTAAGGCGTAGAGGCGGCTGTTGATGGAGTGGAGATGGCATGTGTTGTTGTTCCTAATAGGTGAAGTATGATCCCTAACCTGGCTATAAAAATGGAATCCACTACGGTTGGAACTGTTGGAGCTACTGTGGGCCATACCCTGGTGAAAGTGGAGCTTGCTGGTTCCAATTGTCATCTAAACCAAACAGTTGTCCAGCTCCTTGGACAGCGGCTAGATTTCCTTCTTCATTTTGTACCATTGGATTATTTTGGTTATGCTTGGACATGAGTGCTCGTTGGTTCCTCAAGAGTGTTCATTCGATTTATGGGTGAATTGGGAAAAACCCCAATGACTCAGTGTTCTTTGAACAAGTGCGGTGGTCTCTCATACACCTATGAAACTGCACAATACTAAACACACAAAGCGTAAACAAGGAAGAAAAAAGATAAACAAAAATGAGATTAGAAAGAGATTTTTGAGATTTTATTATTTCTATTTCCACTAAAATTTGATACAAACATACTTAAAAAAGAACCAGATTATCTTTTTAGTTCCTCGGCAACGACGCCGAAATTTGGTGAGTCATTTTACCGAAGGTAGGTTATCGGTATCCCAAATTGTTTTACCCTAACGAGTATATTACCAGTAAGGGGTCGATCCACAGGGAACAAGAAGTTATTTTTGTCCTTCTTATCTAGTTTTTATTTTTGTCTTAGTGAAGTGTACTAAATTTAGAGTCGATTTTTTTATGTTTGGATAAAATGGAAATTGGATTTAAATTTCTTTAGCAAATTACCTAATAGATAAAGGAAAATACAGGAAATTGGTTTTCATGAAAATATAGAGGAAAATGCATTGGGGCTGTGGATTCATAAGAGATTTTTTATTAAATAAAATTGCTTATGAGGTTGTGTTGTTCATAATAACCCAACACTCTGGGTTTCAATTTGTAACCAGGTTTCCTTAGTCTGGTAAACTTATGTCTAGAGCTGAGGAAACTGACTCCTTGGTCTGATAGTCTATTTTTCACAGTTATTTATTTGGATTAGTCTATTTTTGAGTCGATTAATACTTCCAATGACCATGATAGTATTCATCGTTATTCTTTTTTTGAATCCCTGACAGTTTTTCCCTTGCTATGTCTTAGAATTTTCAGTGATAAAATGAAGTGATTAAAGAATAATAAGAATAGGTTAATAGAACGAACATATTCATAACAACTAATCAAAATTATAACTCTTTCATCTCCCAAAACCCCAATATACTGGGTATTTAGTTACACCTAGAAGAGAAAATAAAAACAGAACCCTCGATACCTGATGTGATCATCACAGAAACTTCGAGGGGAGATTGTATCTTTGGTATAATGGTAGAATGGTGAAGTAGTTAAATGATGGTAGCATGAAAGCAGAGCGTATTTCCTTCGGACCTTCACCCCTCTCCTCTTTTCCCCTTTGAACTGGAGTACAAGGCCTCTATTTATAGAAAATAAAATTACACAACATGTGGAAAAGGTACACGACCTGTACTTTTTTCAATTCAATTTTGTCATCTTTTTCTCTATCGATAGGTGTCCTAACATGCTATCTTTGAATTGGAACATGGTGCCGCCTAGTAGGTGTGTATACATGGTGTGTAGCTCTGCCATACATGTCATGTACTCTCTTTTATTATCCATCAACTAATTCTAAATGGGAAAACATGGTGTACAGATGATGTACACGGCGTGTCAACGTCATCCGGCCACATGGGCGTGTAGACTTCTTCTCAACAACCAACCACATCTAGAATACTATACATGATCTATAGTTTTCGTACAATATGTGTACGTTCTTCTAGTAACTTGTGCATGTACATGTCCAAGCCAATATTTGTTTGAGTCTGAGTGTAAACAGCGTGTAGATATGTACATGACGTGTAGTTGTAAATTTTTCTCAGTTTCCCCCCAGTTTGTGTGTTTGTCCAAAAATCACCTGAAAATAAACAAGATCACCGAAATCAAAGTATTTTTCCAATAAGTAGTAGGTTTTTTCTGAAGACATGTTTTTATTTTCAATAAAGTATGTGGAAATATATACACAAATCCGGTGACCACCGATACACCCCCACTTCCCAGAAGAGTACCCTTATTGCTAACCCTATTCTCTACTTCACCCACTGGTGCTTTAGCGCCATATCCTCGTGACGAAGAAAAAACATGGTGCTAAAGAACCCCTAGGTGAAGTGGAGGATAGGGTCAGTAAAAAGGGTATTCTTATGGGAAGTGGGGGTGTATCGGTGGTCAAGACCAATGATATCCCACCACATGGCAATGATCTCAGAGCGCTCGTGGCAGGTTAGGGTGGAGACAGGGGGTGGGGTGACGAGATGAGGATAGAAACTGCACCCTTGACCAAACTCAGTCATAGTAAAGGAGAAAGGTTATCTGCCAAGTTGAAACTGGACCACCGGGATCGCATCTCCAGGCGTCTCCCGATACTCGGGCCCGTCGAACTTGAAGGAAGTAGCAAACTCCAAAAATAAATCTCTAAAAATAGGAGCGCTAAACTGGAAGATCGTGAGTAACTGTGTGTACCCGAGGAGATCCTCCAACTCTCCCCATATACCCAGCTAATGAGGGATTCTACTGTCAAGATACTAGATGCTCAATAATATTGGGCGGTGAGAGAAATGCTGAACTCTATTGTGTACCCAATCGGTAACCAGGAACACTGTGAAAGGGTAAGGGACACCTGTAGGGGAAAGACCAGGTGGTACCGCGACAGGGGAGGTCTCTGGGGGCAGAGATGCTGCAGTAGATGGAATCCCGCTGGATGGGGCGACCGATGATGGATCAGCTGGACTGAGGAGGACTCAAGTGGTGTGGTAGCTGGTGGGGAAGAATGTGTTTGTTCTATTAACCTCTTCTTATTCTTCTTTAATCTCTTCATTTTATCAAGGGCTTTGTCTCTATATTCTCTTATATGTGTAAATAAATACCCAGTGTCGAGGGTTCTTGTTCCCTGTGGATCGACCCCTTACCAGTACCATACTCGGGAACACACCGTTACTCACGATCTTCCAGGTCAACACTCATATTTTCAGAAATTTATTTTTGGAGTTTTCTGCTTCCTTCGAGTTTGATGGGCCAGAGTACCGGGAGACGCCTGACCATGCAGTACCGGTGGTCTGGTTTTGGCTAGGTGGACAACCTTTCTCCATTACTATGACTGAGTTTGGCTGAGGGTGCGGTTTCAATCCTCATCCCGTCACCCCACCCCCTGTCTCCACCTTGACATGATCCAAGTGCTCTGAACTCATTTCCATGTGGCGGGATATCACAAGGCCTGACCACCAATACACCCCCACTTCTCAGAAGAGTACCCTTATTTATAAAACTATCCTTCGATTCACCCACCAATGCTTTAGCACCATCCTTTTTCCCTACCATGAGGATATGGGGGTTGTGACTGACCGTGACATGGAGCTCCTCACCAGTGTCATCTGGCAGGACTACTCGGACCTCCCTTACCTTGTCGCATCTTATTTCCACGCCATGTTTACCGGCCATCAAGGAAACATGAATGGTGGGTTTTACGCCACCTTCCTTGCCCACCACCTCGGGGGTTCTGAGCCTTATCTTCCCCATGAACGGTTAAGTTCTCCCCAGTGGATGGACTTTCTCATGATTATTCATATGGGATTAGTCCAGAAGCAGGGGACACTTATGTCCTTTCCTAGGCACCACCTCGCCCAACTACCGACCCTCATGCCCCTGACGATACACCTGCTCCTCCTTCCCCACCCCTTCCAGATTCCCCACCCACCCCCTTCTTCTGACATTCCTTCTTCTCTTCCATCTACTGCCCCTACCTCCACACCCTCAGTCAATCTCTCGTTTTCTCTCTGCCTAGCCGTGGTGGAGCAGCACTTGGTTCGTCTCGATCGACATCAGGACCGACTCGAGTAGATATTGGGGCTTCTTCTTCAGCATCATGGTATTCCACTACCCCCACCACTTTCCCCTACCTCATCTCATGTACCTTCTTCTACAACTCCACTGCCATTTACTGCACTGGCCACAGATTCAGTTCTCACCTCCACTACGAGCCTCACTGCTACCACTACTACTTCCAGTCCATAGATCACTGCTGATCTTTCTCTACCAAATTTAGCCTTTTTTTTCAAGCCTTAGAGTCATTTTTCACATCTTTATCAACCAACCCTTAACCATAGAGACATATGATCCTTATTAAAAAGCCATCATGATTTTTGTAAATAAATTTTCTGAATTAGAGAACTAGATTTCTTTCAAACCTATAGATAGAGTGTATATACATTTGATCGAGCATAACTTTGATTTAAAATATCTTGAGTATTGAGTATATTATTGGTGAGGTAGATCATCAAGTGGCTCTATTATTTTTGAATGGTTGAAACATGTGTTTAGAGGAGGATGAAAGTATTTAATTGAATTATATATGAGGCCTGATTAGAATATCTTATGAATTGAAATTATTCTGAACCTTTTTAGAATTTTCTCTTGTGATTATATCATTTAAATTTATGATTAACTGAATTCCTTCCTTTTTAAAATATATTCCCTTTTAATTAGACGTTGAGATTTGCTTAAGATCAAGCAAATGACTATGTATGTGGGAGTTTGATGCACCCGATTTGTGTATACATTTTCACATACATTATTGAAAATAAGAACATGTATTCAGCAAAAACCTACTACTTAGTGAAAAAATACTTTGATTTCAGTGATCTTGTTCATTTTCAGGTGATTTCTATCCCAACACACAAATTGGGGGAAAAATGAGAAAAATTTATAACTACACGACGTGTACATACATACACACCTTGTACAGTCATACTTAGACATGTATTGGCTTGGAAAAGTACTTTCCCATGTTACTAGAAGTATGTACATGACGTGTACAAAAACTACACACTGAGTATAGTATTCTATAAGTGGTTGGTTGTTGAGAAAAAATTCTACACACCCATGTGGTCAGCTAACATTGACACGTCATGTACATCATCTATACGTCGTGTTTTCCATTATTAAAGTGGTTGGTGGATGATAAAAGAGAGTACACAACATGTATGGAAGCAATAAACACCATGTATACCCACCTACCAGGTGGCGTCATGTTCCAAGTTAAAGATGATGTGTTAGGCCACCTACCAGTGGAGAAAAAGATGAAAAAAGTGCGTTGAAAAAAGTACACAACATGTACTTTTCCACACGTTGTGTACTTTTATTTTCTATAAATAGAGGCCTTGGCCTCTGGTTCAAGGGGGAAAAGAGGAGAGGTGTGAAGGTCTGAAGGAAATAAGCTCTGCTATCATGATACCATCATTCAACTACTTCTCCACTATACCATTCTACCACAGTTCCAATCTCCCCTCGAAGTTTTGGTGATGATCACATCAGGTATCGATGGTTCTGTCTTTATTTTCTCTTCTTTGTGTAACTAAATACCCAGTGTGTTGAGGATGATTTTACACTGAGCTTAATTTTGAATATCATGCACTATTATTCAGATGACCTGGGTTCATTCCCTGGCAACGACACCAAAATTTGGCGAGTCATTTTACTAAAGGAATGTTATCGGTATCCCAAATTGTTTTACCCTAACGAGTATAGTACCAGTAAGGGGTTGATCCACAGGGAACAAGAAGTTATCTTTATCTTGCTTATCTAGATTGTATTTTTGTCTTAGTTAAGTGTACTGAATTTAGAGTCGATTTTTTTTATGTTTGGATAAAAAGGCAATTGAATTTAAATTTCTTTAGAAAATTACCTAACAGATAAAGGAAAATACGGGAAATTGGTTTTGATGCAAATATAGAGGAAAATGCGTTGGGGCTATGGATTCTTAAGAAATTTTTTATTAAATAAAATTGATTATGAGGTTGTGTTGTTCATAATAACCCAACACTTTGGGTTTCAATTTGTAATAAGGATTCATTAGTCTGGTAAACTTATGTCTAGAGCCGAGGAAACCAACTCTTTGGTCCGGTATTCAGTGTTTCACAGTTCTTTATTTGGATTAGTCAATTTTTGAGACGATGAATAATTCCAATGATCATGAAAGTATTCATCATTATTATTCTTTTGAATCCCTGAAAATTCTACCCTTGGTCCGGCTTAGAATTTTCCATGATAAAATGAAGTGATTAAAGAAGAATAAGAAGAGGTTAATGGAAAAAACACATTTATAACAACTAATAAACATTACAACTCTTTTATCTCCAAAAAACCCAACACACTGGGTATGTTGTTACACATAGAAGAGAAGATAAAGACAGAACCCTCGATACCTGATGTGATAATTGCATAAACTTCGAGGGGAGATTGGATCTTTGGTAGAATGGTAGAATGGAGAAGTAGTTGAATGATGGTAGCATGATAGCAGATATTATTTCCTTCAGACCTTCACCCCTCTCTTCTTTTCACCCTTGAAATAGAGGTAAAGGCCTCTATTTATAGAAAATAAAAGTGCATGACATGTGGAAAAAGTACACGTCATATACTTTTGTCAACGCGATTTTGTCATATTTTTCTCTGTCGGTAGGTGGCCTAACACGCCGTATTTGACTTGGAACATGGCGCCACCTAGTAGGTGGA
This sequence comes from Viscum album, assembly GCA_963277665.1. NCBI lineage: Eukaryota > Viridiplantae > Streptophyta > Magnoliopsida > Santalales > Viscaceae > Viscum > Viscum album. The sequence goes on from OY728136.1 coordinate 1,981,977,731, forward strand.
TATAAACGGCATGTAGAACCACCATACACGGTGTGTAATCTATTTTATCAGCCACCAACCGCTTCTAGAATGGTAGACACAACATATAGATGATGTACACAGTGTGTCAATGTCAGCCGGCCACATGGGCATGTTGACTTCTTCTCAACAACCAACTACTTATAGAATGCTATACATGGTGTGTAGTTTACTTACACAGAGTGTACATGCTTCTAGAAAATTGGGCATGTACTTGTCCAATCCAATCCCTGTCTGAGTCTAAATATACACAACATGTATGTATGTACATGCCGTGTAGTTGTAAATTTTGCTCAGTTTCCCCCCAGTTTGTGTGTTTGGCTAGAAATCACCTGGAAATGAACAAGATCACCAAAATCAAAGTATTTTTCCACTAAGTAGTATGTTTTTACTGAAGAAATGCTCTTATTTTCAATAAAGTATGTGGAAATGTATGCACAAATTGGGTGCATCATATTGGGACTACTGCTCGCAGCCATATGAACACCTTGACCTTTATGAACTCACAAATCTCTATCTCATCCTAGTCCTCCCTGGAATCCTTCAAAAGGTCTATCATCTACACAAGACATGACACATGTGGGAAAATACCATTCAGGGGTGAGTATAACAATACTTAATAGGACACCCTGAAACCATAAAGAAATACACAAAAAGAGAGATACAGTAAGATATACACAATATATGTCTACATCACATATAACATGGATATCTGTATACACTCAAACCAAGACAAGAAGTCTAGAGGTTAGTCGCAAAAACTGCATACCCACACTAGGGACTTAGTCCAAATATTCCATTAAGCACTAATCTGGGAGAGCACACTCCTAAGTCTGATAGCACTAATGATGTATATTTGAGAAGTATTGTTCCTCAGGAACCATCATGAGAGAGATGCACTTATAAATCTGAAGGGAGATATGATACAAAGACCAGGATCACTACTAGGGCCATGGGGTGATACCAACAACTCCAACTGGATTTACCTTCTAAGTAGAGGATCAGTTCCTGCATATTTCTCACCACATTGATAATAAGAACTCTACCTAGGGCATGAAGAATAAATATAGGATCTTACTTTGGGCCTCTCACAGGGGATTCCAACAAATCTATCCAGAAATTCCTGCTAATGGAATCATACTTCTATGAGTAGGAAATGATACCAAATAATATTCATCGAAAGGATATGGGAACAAACCCTTAATAAAAACTATCCAAGATATGGTGTACAAGTGGTTCAGGCTATACAAAAGAGAGTACACATCGTGTAGTTGAGTAACACGTTGTATCCCTTGGCCTCAAGTACTACCCGTGTACAACAGACCGTGTCAAAAGAACATGTTGTGTAAAAAAGAGTACACGATAAGTAGAAATGCTCACACACCATGTACATTAATCTGGGGTCTGTTTGTGAATCCTGGTCATGTTCCAGTACATGACATCAAACCCTGTTCACCTTCCCATGTACCAGTACATGGGGTAACCCATGTATCCGATCTGGGTTTGGCCGTGTGGTGGAGTGCAAGCCATATAGGAAACCTGTGTACAAAACTTGTTCTTGTATACTCCTAGGGAACACTCTGAGTGGTTCATTGATGAACATAGGCTGTGTAGCCCATACTATAAGTCGTGTGTTCTGGAATTTCCAGAATTTCCTTTTCTTCCTCTGAGCAACTCGTCCAATTCTTCAGGTTTCTATTGCATGGTTCTTTCATCAATAAATTTAGGATTTTGGCTTGTTTCATCACCCTAACATCGATTCGGGGTGTTTCAGGCCTTCAATAGGCTCAGGATAGAACTTTGAAATCACCCGATAAAAACTGTCAAAAAAGAGGTAACTCTTGAATCACTTCAATTTTTCTATCACTATAACCACCACACCTCTACTAAGTCATCGCAGTGTCAGATCTATAATTTCGAATCGTTACTCCAAGAAACAGAGGTACACAAATCATTCTTTCATAACCCCACAAAGAATTAAGAACATACATGGAAAATAGGGAAAAGTAATTACATGGAACAAACTCGAGGAATGAACCTCGACCGTTGTTCATTCTAGCCTTGATCTGTTACTGTAATAAAGATCAAAAAACTAAATCAAAAAAAAATCAATCCCAATAATTCTGGTAATCATGCCCATGCCATGAGAATAATCAAACTATGGGTTAATATGTTCATTGATTGATCTATGTTTGTCATTTATTCTAAGAATAGTTAAAATAGTAATTTGAAATAATAATGCACTACCTTGGAAAAGGATCGTTTGTTGTTGAGGATTGGTTATCTTTGGAGATCTATTAATAATGATCTCTGATCCACCATGCCATCATCATCTACTGAGATAATTCTACAAGGGTTCTCTCTAAAGCCTTCAGGGAACATCCAGGGTTATGATTCTAACCCTAGGTTCCTACCTAGCTTCTTATTTAAAAAGGTAAAACTATTTTTTGCATCTCTGTAATGTCAACTAAAACAAATATTCAATTTATTTTATCTTTAAAATGTATAAAAACTAACATTCACAACTGACTCATGCTGGATGATGTTAGACCTTACGTAGGGTAAATTCGCTGCTTTGAATGCAGTGGTTCCATTGATTTTTTGATTCAGGAACCCTTTTAGAAGTTATTATACTTTCTCAAGAAAACTGTGCACATGTACTATTTAATATTTATATATTTTTCAAACAATTATTCCAGGCAAAATATTCCTTGGAATCACACGTTGTCTCGATACATGGTCTCAAATTAATTCCATATAATATTTAAAAATAATACACGGAAGAATTCAAGACATTATAGAGGTTCACCCATGATGTATTACCATGACAAAATGTGTGATGTGTGTTAAACCTTGTGAAGTTTTAGTTGATGAAATAGATATCAATGTTTGTCATGGTATCCCACACCAAGGTATAAATTTTGGTTATAGTAGTCCACATAAGTAATGGGGGTTGGTCAAGGAATTCCACCCCATGATAGTGGTGTTTTCATGGTGTTCCACACCGTTTAAATGATGTTAGTCATGGAGTTCCACATCAAGAATAGGTGTTGGTAATTGTAGTCCACCCCACTGTTCGATTAATTTTAATGAGTCTCAAAGGTGTACATTATAATGAGTTCCCTTGTGATAAAATGTTTTAACCATTTATGGTATTAGTGTGAAACCTGGGAGCCTTGGGGATAAATATAAACTTCTTAAATATGAATCCAATCTTATTTTATTATATTTCCTTTATTTATACTTCTTCATATAATATTTTTATAGAATGGATATAATTTTAGACACTGTTGGTTAAGGCTATTAAGTTGTACTAACACCTTGCTCATGCCACTATTGGGTACCCAAATAGAAATCATGGTTACAGTTCAGGATAAGGGAAAAGTCCCAATGATAGAAAAATGAGTTAGAATTTGAGAATGGAGCATGGATGAGGGGAATGGGGTGCTTTCAATATATGTTTTGGGAATTTTCTTTCTGTATGTCTTATTTTGGGTTTTCTTGTAATACTTGACATTAGCAGGACATAATATTTTTATTATTATTAATTTTGGGAATGTACCCAATTTTTGGATATGTTATATAATTCATGGTTTTTTATGGTTGTTAGTCCTTATTACTTAGTTATTATTTTACTTTTTTACACTATTGTCTTACTAAGGTAAAGAGTTTATAATCTCTCCACATACCACATTTGTCTCTCATTACTAGTTGGTAGCCTCTAGTGTATGGGGAGGTGCGACTGAGGTTATGTGGTGATCTAGCTCAGAGGACCAGTTATAGTGGCTCCCAAGCCAGGACATTATACTAATATCCAAATAGTAGAAAAAATTCATAAACCATGTAGTAAATAATCAAGATATGTTTCCAATAAACCCAAAGTGAAACCAACCTAATTAAACTTGTGTAAAATAATCTCAACAAAAAACTAGCAGCTGACATGAACATCGCCCACTACTATCACCTTAGAGTACTATTAAGAAACTAATCCAATAACACTAAATCCATTAACATCACCACCAAACTGTATGCATTATGCACAAGATATGACATGTGCGAGTTCAACACCCATACAAGGGTAAATATATACATACCCCGTATGATTCCACAAAAAACATAAAGGTAATATAATAAGTCTAGTTAGAAAAAACTATAGGGGAAAGAAGGAAAGATAAACCTATACATGCTCATAACTAGACATTCGAAGATATGGAAGGAAGTTATACATTACATAACTCATCCATAGAATAATCAACCTAGTAAACCACCCAATAATCCACACTATTCAACTTTTCAACCTGTGTATCCTCTCATAAACCCTGATAGGGGACCCATGCCTTACTAAAAGTATATGTTTTAGACAAAGGAGTGGATAACCCTATTGGATGATATACACCCTATCATGTAGATATCACTAATAATAGAGTGCCCAGATTCATTGATAGAGTACTCATGACCAATGAGTAGGAGAGTTTCTATCTCTATTAATCATGTGGGGGATTCACATGATATCCTAACCACAACACTAGAGGAATTTTTAACCTAATTTATATTACGGTACTAGGGTGTGCAGTGAAATCATATGGGTTAAAGAATTTAAAAAAAAATTAAAGGTGATCGACATAACTAAGTCATCACCAGATAACTTCATCCTAATAAAGGCTTGAGGATCCCGGTTGGTGGTTTTAAGCACAAAAATTAAATTAAATTAATACCTAATGATATTTAATCCACATTCATCAAATTTTTGTAACCATGATTGTTTCTCTAAGACACTAATTCTTATTCCCACTAGATATCAAACATGTTCTTTGAAAGTTGGGGGGGGGGGTTGGTCATTAAATTTTGGGTGCTGGCATAGAAATCCGACTATGCCTTTGATGTCCTCATTATCACTACACTGATGATCCATCGATCTGTGAAGTATAACATCAAGAAATAGCTTAGATAATATAATTCTCTCCCTAGTAAGAAGAATAGTATTGAGAGGATATCATCCATTGTGTGATGAATGGTTTTCCATGTGCTATCCTCTCCTCCTTTATATAGTGAGATTCTAAAATACCGGGAAAAAGGGTCCAGAATCCCTGAATAATTATTACTCACTATAAGAAACATATTATTACTTATTTAATAAGTCATATATATCATTTATATTTTTTTTCACTTCCTAGTAATATAATAAATATATTAAATAATTAAATTAATCCATTAACTGGACTTGATATTCTAATAAATATAAAATGAACCATGAATATTAAAATAATATTCATTCATATAATATTTTTCATGTATTCACTTTAGTACTTGTAAATGAATTTAATTAATAAATTTAGTACTAATTATTCTAAACTTGAATAATATGTTTTTATTTATCCATTAGTGATTTTATATTCTCAGACATCACTCAAACAACTGTAGTGGGGCCCATAATATCCTAAACTCATAATCATTAGAATAGGGAAATTTTTTGAATATACTAGGTGTGTGACCCTCTAGAACCTTATCTTGATAGTAGTGAATACCATTCACAGACCAAGAGCAGATTCTAGAAACCCATCAAGGTCCATAAAGAGATAAGGAAAATTCATAGCAATGAAAACCATTACCATGAACACATGCCATATAATGTAGTATCTTTTTCTTATGAAATCTCATAAAGTAGTATTCAAACTTCATGTCATCATCCTTTATTTATTTATTATTTATTGACCTTCTAGGATGGACTTACCTTCTTCTACCATAGCCATGGATTTAGTGAAGTTCCTATCATCCTGATTAAATAGGCCCAAGATATTTCTTCCTTTCGGAAGTGAAAAATTATTTCTTGATAATTAAATCAATTTAATACTATAAATGATGAAAAAAATGGAAGATAACTCACTACAACTTTAATTATATTGTTTTTTAATTACATCAAAGTGTGTGATCAAATAGTAAAAACTAATAATAATCTCAAGTCAGGAGACTGTAAACATGTTTGAAGATAGGAAATACTAATAAAACCTTAAACAAGTGGTGTTGTTATTGGAGGTTCAGTCCTAATGATCTCATCTACTTGAGATCACTAAGTGTGACTTTCATTTGAATAAGTATCAATGATTATGATCCCCCATAACCTGATAGTTAGAAATAATATGTGTCTGGTTTGTATGATGTATCTAGACCATCTGACATATGTTTAAAATTAATTTCATAATATCATGAGGTTATAATTATATTATGGGAACAAATATAACCTTTAAATGTGATAAATAATCTACAAGAATTACCATGTAAATAGTGAAAGAATAAATATCAATAATATTATGGTAAGTGTACATCATGCATAACTCACAATATACATGATATAGTAATCAAAAAGTAAAATTCAAGTTGGTTTTAAGGAACCCACTTTTACAACACTTCCACTTTAACTAGAACCAACTTTATAGAGAACCTTGTTAGCTCTCACATGATAATATCATTTTTCTACTGAGTTATTGATTTATTCATTGGGCCTTCCATGCTTCCGTTGGTTTGAAATTCTACTATCTATAAATTTACCTCCTTGAGTAATAATTATCAAGAGATGATATCCCAAAGTCTATTTGTTTTGACCACTTTCAAAACCTGAAATATTTTCAAGTACCTATAGTTGGATTATCAAAATTTATATTGTGAGAAAATTTTCTATACTAGGTTTGATTCCATGAACTGGAAAAAATATTTTCATTTTTACACTGCTTCTTTAGCTGCATCAGAAGATGAAACACACTCAGTATTTAAAGATATGGCTAACACTAGATTCAATAAACTTTACTTTCTTATTATATTATCCTAACTGTGATATTAGATCATATTGATCCAAGTAAGGGTAGTTTTTTACCCTTTAAACTTGTGTCCCTTCCTCTCAAAGTTCAAAGTACATATCCCATGTACTCTCTCAAGTATAATTGGATTATTATGACTACTTATAGTATTATTCTATAAGATAATACTAATATTTTACTTCTATAGAATATATATTGGAAATATCATATTTAGTAAGTTTCATGGCATATGTGATTGATCTATCAAAGAAGAATATAGAGTTAAAATCACTACATTAATATCCTCCTATACCCCATACATGTTTTCTTGGAGAGATTTATGCCATGTGGAATTAATAACAATTATCTCTTGAAATGTTCCAATTTTTATTTCATCAATACCTTTTCAGTATATATAATACTGATTAGGATTAATAAACCTTAGATAAGCTTCATTAGATCATGTTCCCTAGAGCTTAGGTTGCTACTTTAAGTCAATCTCTAGAGAATTACTTACATTCATGCCTTAACTAACTATAAGACCCATGGTTTTTTTCCTTATATTATCAAAAATATTTTACATGTAAAAATGTGATTCTCCAACTAATGTATTGTAGATGCTTGGAATGAATTAATTCTAAATAAATATTATGTGAAATTTTTTCTTACTTCAATCCAAAACTATATGTCTATAACTTACCCCCATTATTGGGATTTTATGGTGTCACTAACCCTTTTTGTTTGTGTCATATAGATTCCTTCCCTGATTTGTGGTCTTTACATCTAATTCCCAATTTAATATTCATATAATGTAGCTATGATAAGTAGAAAATTAAAATTAATTCAAGCATAAAAAATTGGTATTACTAATCAAGCCTTACCAGCACCACACTTGTACCACCCATGTATAGTCTCAGTTGAATACTCACCATAGTATTCAAAATAATAAGCCCCTATAATTTTTTACATGGAATTTATTATTTAATATTAATTGATATTATCAATCTTAAATTGTTTTCATATAATACTTACTTGTAAGATTCATTACTCTCAATGAATAATGTATCACCAGATGTAGTGAATGTAAAACCATTACCATGGTTTTATCCTTCTAACATAGTATGGGTCTCTAGAATACTCTTTTTCCATGTAATATTTTGGAATCTATTCCTATGCCAACTAGTTGTGCATCTTCATCATTGAATAAATTGAATTCAATCATGCTCCCACTATTGAAAATAGATATTTTCACCATTTTTTATAAATATAGTCTATCACATGATTATAACTTTTCTACCATATGGATTTATGTAACATCCTAAGAAACCTTTTGTATAACTATTTTAAATGTACATTGTGTTTTGATTAATGCAAGTTTTTTTATATCTGAACAAAATCTGTACTTCTAAAAACATTTTCTTAGAAAAAAATTGATTTATATTATACTATAACTCATATAATATCCATTTTTCATTTTAGTTGGAATATGATTATGGGATAACACCATTATTTGTGATTAATGTCCCAAAAATGGAATTTTCTACAATTCATATGAATTTAAACATTAATTATCCCATTATATACATCATGAAACTGATTTTTACAAAGAAATGTGTTTTTAAAAATTATTTCATGCTTAATTTTATTTGTCAATTTTGGCATGTAAGGCTCATCATCGATCCTCCTCAATAACATCATAGATTTGTTGGGTATAAGGAAATGTGAATTTAGGAATTACTCCATGATACATCTTAATGAATGATGAATTCTTGGTCAAGGTTTTCTTCAGCACATCGATCTAAATCTAATCATATATTCTGACCAACAATATTTCATACTTCACTTTTACTTTCCTTAAAAAACATAAAGTAATCTTATAAAGTATAGAAACTACTAGACTATACTTGGTATATTCATGCTGTATATCTAAACTTATTAAAAAAGCTTTGTGGTTTTCCTTTATTTATAAATTTTTATTTCTCCAAAATTAATATTTAATTTTTTCTCAAATACCTAAGGTCATTAAATTCAAAGAATCTAAAAACCATACTGGGTATATCCTTGACAATTACTTAGACGAAGAACTATCATTCCACAACTAGGTATAAATGAGTATTACATTTTATATTCATCGATTATTGCCAATGATTCAAGCATTATTAAATCATTAGTTGAGTATAGGACACCTTAAACAACATTCATTCCAAAACTATAATAATTAATCCTTGTTTCCAATGGAAACATTAGATATTTTTTTGGTTATAGTCAATAAAATTTTATCTAGATTCATTTATTTGGAAATTAGAAGTTGTGAGATTCTCACCAATGACTCAGGAATCACCTTTACCATCCACTTACAGAACACACCTTACATATGGTAATATTTATTTTCTTAATTGGTTATTTTATTTTAATACACATATGTGATACACATATTGTATTTAATAATAAATAATAATTACAAAAACATTACAAACAATTGATGAATATACCTGAAGAAGAAGTGACTACTTGAATCTTCAATTCAGTTCATTTCATTAAAAATTCCATAGACTTATTTCAAAACTAGTGAAAAAATAACCACTTGTTTGAATATCAACCACTTTTCTTTGAATGAAATTATGAAGGTTCCTTTGGAATCACACTTTCCATTGGCCTTTTCCCTTTTTCTTTCAACTTTTTCACCATAATAACTAAATATAATACATTTAAAGTTATTGTTTTAATATAAAAACTTACCTAAAAGGTAATTAAGCATTTTCTACATAATTTTAATTTTATTATCTTAAATAAAAATGGGGAAAGTGGGTGATATAGATTTAAGAATGGGATGTATTGAAATAAAGTGTTAAATCTTTCAATTTACATGTATCAAATGTAATATTCAACCCATTCATATGTCACTTCACTTTCTCCTCACATGCTTCTCAAAGATGAGACAAAACATGAAACCATCCATGTCCTAATGTTGTATCCACAACTCCCATTAGGATTTGATGATCTCATTATGATGTAAACATAAAATGAATCATACATGAGTCTCCTATAATAATTTTTTTCACCCTCTCTTCCTAAGGTGTCTCAACATATATTGTGGAATCTGGCACCTTGAATTTAATGTATCATAGTACTTCTCTCAAAAACATGTATTAATATGAGAAATTCATGTTAGTGAGGACATGTGCCTTATCTAATAATAATCATAGTGTATTTTTGGTATTACTTGTAATTTGTTTAATGAATATAAACATTAAAATATTAATATTTTTATCTTAATTACCAATTAGACATTATCAATTAATTAAATATTTAAATGTCTCCACTATTTTATTAAACCCCAGTAACCCTCACTAATAGATTCAAAATACACATTTTCTTGACAATTCTAGTGGTAAGGTTCCTTGAAACCTCTCCTCATAGTCCAAGTTATGACTATGCTACTACACAGAGAGTCTTAAGGTTGGCATCTAACTGGTCATCTGCATTGACTTGCGGCACCTTGAACAATTGAGTGATTTTACATCTTCTAAAAAACATAAAAATGATTTACTCAATGATTTGCCTCTAAATATGAAACAATATGGTTATGGTTACTTCTTTTTTGAAATATTTAGTTACGTCAACTCATCTCTCTCATAAAAACTCCCCAGTAGTAGGATCCAACCTCAATTAGAGATAATGGGAACCTCATACACTCAGTTTTATTCTAATTTTAATGATTAGAGGAATTATAACGTTTTATTTCTTTGAGTTTTTTATTATTTCTTAATGAATAAATTCATTTTCTATATGATATTCACATACTATGTGATCACACTCACAAATAACCATGCATTAAATAGAAAAAATTATTCGCATCTTAAGTTATTTTAATCTATGCATTTTAGTTTATTATTTTATATGATCATGCTAGCTTTCAAATTCACAAAACAATAATAAACAATGAATAAATTAAATAAATAGTGAAAATGATCTTGAGAATTTGATATTGGTTGAACCATTTATTCTTAATGGATTAACCATGACCATAGGTGTAAAATACTTAAGCCATCTCCAACTCTTATTATAGTACACACCCTGGTCCAATATATTACCATATCATCTATAATAACACCTCATCTTGACATTCTATGTATCTTACAGCATCATCTCATATCCTTATCAAAAATATAATCTCATATAAGTGAGGGGATCTCATAAGTTCATAACAAAAATAAATAACATTATTCAGGCATACAGACCCTTATATATATATATAATGTTGAGTAAAGATGATGAATAGACCTTCTATTCAATTAAATTATTACAAAAATTGCATACATCACACATAATTTCATAAATAATTAAATTAATTAACTTTAAGACTCATATTGGTGGTCAATGTCCAAGATGATGTGTAATAAAAATTAAATATGAAATAAATTTTATATTAGGATCAATAAAAGAATTATATAATTAATTTTAATTTTAATTTTAATTTCAATTACTTGTTCCCACCTTTTTAAAATTTCAAAATATAACTTAATGTTTATATATATATATAATTATATATATATATATAATTTTCTTTATAGGGACCCTCATAGCTCGTAAAATCCCTGATAGGGATATTAGACCTCTATTGGACCTGAACAAAGCCTATCAGTTCAGGAAGTGCTCGCTGGGATTCATCCTGGGTCAGGCCAACCCAGCTTGGCCATGGGTCTATCAAAAAGACACCATTTAGTGGGTCTATCGATTGGTAGGGGCTACACTACATGGAACATGGTGAAAAACCTTGAATTTTAATGGAAGATGAAGAGAAAGTAAGTCGGATAGTACTGCAGGGGAATAGGAATCGTGAAGGCAGAACTAGTGTGAGGACTAAACTTAGCTGGCCAGGATGAATGGAGTAGGCTGAGGTAAAGTGGCATGTTTGGTGTGGTCAGTTTGGGTTGTCATTGTTGATAGGGGAAATAATGGATAGATCAGGCTATAAGGACCGATATGGCTAGTGCCAATTAGGAAGGCACCTGTGGGGTAGATGCTGTACCCAAAAGAGGAGGGAGTACTAATGGGATCCGATTGAGGGTGGGTAGTCGTCAGAGAAACTGATATAGGAAGTGATAGGGGATGATGTCATGTTGTTGGGAAGACTATTGGGGGAATGTTTTAGAGAATTTTTCTATGGGGGAGAAGGAGGCCAACGATGACATTGAGGTGGAGTTGTATGATGTCCAAGGGAGGAGATGTTTGGGGTTGAGCCATGTGACCCCCACCTAATTTTTTTTAATATCCTATACATGCACCTCCTCCCACCCTATCTTTATTTTTAATTTTTAATTTTTTATAAATGGTTTAAATTATCTACATACCACCCCTTTAGTTATAATAATTAATATTATTTTTTTCAAACAGAGAAATCCTATCCATTAGGCATTTAACTAACAATTTTTCCCATTTTAAATTCTACAAATAGTTGAATTTATTATCTGCCAGAAAATACTATTTTTCCATGTGATCTATCTAGAATAGTTAATATCATTGAAAAAATATTCTGCCACATCCTTTGGGTAAAAAAATAACATATAAAATATAATTATGTTTGAAATCTAACACCCACAAAACTAATTTCAATCTAACTTAAAACTTCATACGTTTAAAATTTTATAATTTGATGAAAAATTAAATCACCTTCTATGATGTTTGGACTATAAAAATACCCTATCCATTAATTTATTACAAATTAAAATTTTCCTTGATAAAAATTTAACAAATTTATCTGATACCAATTGAAGGCACCTATGCATGCAGTGAAAGTATACAGGCTAGGTACTTTAACGTTTTCACCGATGATCATCATAACTACATAATCATCAGTGAAATGTAACCCTAGTAAAGGCTCTTGTAATTTCCCGACCCCAGTTATCCAAAGTTAGTGCATCATTACGTAATATTGGCATGATCACAAAAGATCAAGTCTCGACAGACCGATTAGTTTAGTTGCCTTCGAAACACTAGATATATTCATAAGTCTTATATTACATCATAAAGTGAAAAAAATACAACAACATATTGTCTTAATATCCCCTTATACTATCCATGAAAGTCATTCATAAAATACTTCTTCACATCTTGGAAAAAATAAAACATTGAAAGGGGTGAGCTCAAATGCTCAGTAAGGAGAACAATATAGCGGAAACTTTCATAAATAAACATAAAAATTTAAGGCAATGTATAAATAAAACAAAAGCCTTTTAAACTTGAACTTCAGAATAATATGGAAAATATAAAATGAAATAATTCCATTTACTTATTAAGATGGATATTTTACTAGTCTAATAATCACATGAAATATCAATAACCACATTCATAATAATGGAATGCATAATGTCAGACTATCATAACCACATAGTAAAGGCCTTGTTCTGGGACTACAAAAAAGTTTTTGTCAAGGATTTTTTCCAAGACACTAGTTTGTCTCATGAGACCTATCAATGCATCGGGGAGCTATATCGGGCTCCACCCGTCACTTACTAAGTCCAATGCATTCCTCATATGAAAAGGTTTAAACATAACATAAACATTCGTATTGAAACTAGCATACAAAATGTCATCAATTTATCCATAAAACATGAATGGTATAAAAATAACACATCCATAGTAAAAAATATCACAAAAACTTCAATACAATATGGAAATTTTGTATCATAATAAATCAACTTCAAATAAACTTAAAATCCATTAAAGGATGTTGACATAGATGAAATCAAAACCATTTGTGAGAAATATATCTTTTTTTTGAAATCATTTAAAAGTAACATAATTATAAAAGGAAACATTTAATTTGAAAATATTCTTATAATATTGTAAGTGAAGCTTAGACAATTTTATAACGGCGTAAAATAGCCGCACCCACCGTATAAGTTAAAAAAGACATTCTTACCTTAATTCTGAAAAGGTTAAAAAGGAACTTGTTTGGAAAACGACGGAAATATTCCTTTATAAACATCTTATAAAAAGTAAAAAAAGGGTATGAATGACTTTAACCCATAGTCTATAAAATAGTAAGAATGTTTTGAAATGCATTTTTAAGAAATATGGATGTGGATGATAAAGAGATCCCAGTAGATAATTACGTATAAACAACCTCAGATAATGAAGAGACTGTAGAATTAACCCTTAACATGTACATTTCCTTAGTTGAGGGTTAGTTTACCTCCTGTATAATTGTGAAATAATTGTTATTAAATTATATAATAATCATATACATTAATATGATATCATATATGATCTTTTAACATTGCTTTGTTAATAATATCTTAGTATTATTGTTGTTTCAGGTGTTAACTGATTCATTTTACTTTATATGCTTTGTTACGTAAGCCATGTTTGTTATGGATAGGTTGTATATTATTCATATCCAAAATGATATAAATTCCTTAAACGTTACTTTTAATCATCAAATGAGAATTATTCTTGAATGGATACGATGAAGAATGAATCTCATCGCATTCGTGGAGACAGTAGTCCATACGTACGCACAAGTGACAATATCATTATTTTGATATTAAAATAATATATAATTTGATGGTGTATCATATATACAGAATAATTATCATGTTATATTTATTATTTACATGAATTACACATCATTATTATACCCATCCAAATAATAATGTGTTGAATAACAATTACACCACGACGCGGAGACGGTAAGCCGTACGTACACACGTATGGTGACATGTCATCCAAGGGATGGATAGAATACTGAATATGGTTGTAACATATTTATAATAACATCAAGGTATATATAAGATACTAGATTTATTATTTTATAATGGAAATAACAAAGAAAGAAGAAGTGGAATAAGAAAGGAACTTGAAAGAGGGTGGTGAAAACATTACCTCTTCTTCGGGTTCTTCCTTTTGATTTGATCAAAAGGGATCCTTAGGTTAGATTTATGATCAAAATAAGGCCTCTAGGTTGAATTTAGGTAAGTTGAGAGAATAATTGGGTAGGTTTTGGCTGATACAAAAGGCTTTTAAGGTGTGAATTAGAGAGAAGGTGGAGCGTCCTTTTATAAGAGGGGCGAGGGGCACCTTTGGAAAAGCTAGAAATATTATTTTATAATAAATTCATATTCGGTTTCTAATGGATCCAAAGTGGATTATTTAAAGTTTATGGTGGGGATAGGTATAAAACCACTCAACCAATAGGTTTTAGACAGGTTTGGGTCACTATATTAACTTTATATTTTTTATTTAACTCTTAGTTAAATAGTTTGACATTTACAATGTCTCTTTGTATTTTTATATTATATAGTTAATAAACATACTATATACTTCCAAGAGACCCCCAAGTGGTCCATTAATGATAAAAATATCATTATATAAGTACTTTTTCTGAACCTTAGATTTTTAGGAATAGAATATCAATTAATAAAATAATATTTGGTTTAAAAACTCCTTTATGTCAATTTTGACACTATTTAATAATTGAATTTTTTTGAAGTCTTAAAAACTTTATTAATTAAAAAAAATAATTTAAGAAATAATAACATGTCATATTAACCAATAATTTTTTTTATTTCATCAAAACTTTCAAATTATATTTATTTTAACATTTATAATACCAATTATTTGATTCTTTCATTAATAAGGAAAATACTTCATCATTATTGTGTCATAAATAAATTTAATTATTCAATGTCTAAAAATTATAAATAAAATCCAATTATGTAGGAAATATTTTCATATTTATAATGAATATTTATAGTAGAAAATATAACATATATAACCCTATGTAAAAATTGTTTTTCTAAAAGATATATGCTTATGTCATTTTTCTATTTACTTTAACTTAATTAATATAAAGTGTCATTATCACTTACGAGTGGCTCCATGGGGTCCCAAAATTGACCCAAAGATTCCCATGGTCGGAAATGTATCAACCAATAGGGATAGGACACGTTTTAGGGTAATTTAATATTATTATTATATTATTTTGTTACCCTTATTTACCGGATTTACCCTTTAACCATGGTAAAAAAATATTTACCGAAGAAATTATTCAAAATGTCTAAAAATAAAAGTTACCTATTTAAAAAATTTGGGACTCCTGATTCTAAATATGGAATCCATTTTTCTAAATTCAAAACATAGAAGTGGAATAAATTAATTTAAAATTAATTCCATTTGTCAAAATAAAAAGCATGTTTAAAAAAAATAATAACTATCAAAAGATTGACACTTTCTTATATCAAGTTTAAATGTGAAATTATGTCCAATGACCAACATTGGATTAAATGGTAAAAATATAATCTAATTATACTTTAAAACCACTAAAATTCATAATTTATTACTATTAATTATTTCAATTAAAAAAGTTGTTTTTAATTAAAATTTAGTAATTTTCACTATTCATCAAAAATTGAAAGTTTTCAGAAAAATACCAAAAATTAACTCTAAGATAATTTTGATGCCCCAAATCCAAAAATTAAGTCCATTTTGAAAGATAAAATTCATAAAATTTTAAAAAATGGGTATTACTATTCATAATGGCTACTTTGATTGGTCGCGGTGTGTTAGAATCTCGAAGTTGCGTACAAAGCAAGATATTTCATTATTCAAAAGAAAACGTACCATGGATGCTTGGGGTGTTACATTATCCCCTCCTTCAAAAAATTTCATCCTCAAAATTTCTAAAATAGTACCGCATGAAATGACTTGGTTGGTTCTTCATCATAAGTTTTTCGGGTTCCCACATTGCCTCTTCCATCTTATGGTTTCTCCATAGAACTTTTACCAGATGAGTCGTTCGGTTTCTCAGCACTTGTTCTCTTGTATCAAGAACCTTGACAGGATCTTCGCAATAATATAGATCGGGTTCCAATTATAATTCCTTATAGGTGAGTACATGCGTTGGGCCAGACATGTATTTTCTCAACAATGATACGTGGAACACATCGTGAACTTTGGAGAGATTTGGCGGCATTGCCAAATGGTAAGCTACAGCCACAATTCATTCTAGAATTTAGAAAGGTCCGATGTACCTGTGAATCAATTTACCTTTCTTACCGAAACGTATAACTCCCTTCCATGGAGATACCTCCAAGAAAACATGATCTCCTACCTGAAATTCCAAATCCTTCCTTCAGTTATCGGCATAGTTCTTTTGCATACTTTGAGCTACTTTGATATGGTTTTGGATTACCTTCCCCTTTTCCATCGTTTCCTCCACCAGTTCTGGGCCTACGAGTTTTCTTTCACCAACATCATCCCAACAGGTTGGTGTGAAACATCTCTTTCCATATAACGCTTCATATGGTGCCATAAAAATACTTGAATGGAAGCTATTGTTATAGGAAAATTCCACCAGAGGTAAATATTGATCCCACATACCCTGAAAGTCAACTGATCAAGATCTCAACATGTCTTCTAAGGTTTGAATAGTCCGTTCTAATTGTCCATCAGTTTGGGGGTGGTAAGCAGTGCTCAAATGAAGCTCAGTATCCAGGGCTTTCTGAAGACTTTTCTAGAATTTTGATGTAAAACATGGATCACGATCAGAAATAATCGATAGGGGTACTCCATGAATTCTCACAACTTCATTAATATATAGTCTTTCTAGACGTTCATGTGGTAGATCTTCTCTTATATCAAGAAAATATGCTGACTTGGTAAGACGATCAACAGTGACCCATATTGCATCATTCCTTCTAGGATTCTTTGGTAGCCCCATGACAAAGTCCATCATAATATTATCCCATTTCCACTCAGGTATGGTAAGAGGTTGCATGACTCCTCCAGGCTGTTGCCTTCCAGCTTTCACTTGTTGACAAACCATACATCTTGACACAAAATCAGCAATCTCTCTCTTCATGTTGTCCCACCAAAAATGTTCCTTCAAATCTCTATACATTTTGGTACTCCCAGGGTGTATAGAGAAATTGGAACTATGAGCATCATCCAAAAATTCCCTTTTTAGATCATGTATATTGGGAACACAAAGTCTCTTCCCAAATTGAAAAATTCCTTCTTCATACACAAAGTCACTCAATCTCCCATCATTCACATCACTAATCTTCTTTTGAAATTCTTCATCACTGATCTAATAATTCTTTATCCTTTCTAGTAAAGATGGTTTGGAAACCATTTGAAAAAGTATTGATGTTTCACCTTCCATGGTGATTCCCATATCCATCTTTAATAGATACATATATATATGATCCTTTTCAACTCTCATCTTGTTCAAAACTCCATGATCTTTTCTACTCAAAGCATCTGACACCTTATTTTCCTTCCCTGAGTGGTAGTGTATCGTGCAATCATAATTCTTGAGTAGTTCAAGCCATCATCTTTGCCTCATGTTGAGTTCTTTCTGTGATAAAATATACTTCAAACTCTTGTGATCGGTATATATCTAACATTTTTCACCATAGAGATAATGTCTCTATATCTTCAAAGAAAATATTACAGATTCTAACTCAAGATCATGAGTATGATAGTTTTTCTCATGATTTTTTAGCTGTCGTGATGCATAAGCAATAACCATATCATTCTGCATAAGGACACAACCAAGTCCTTTCTTTGAAGCTTCACTATAAATAACAAACCCATCATTCCCTGATGGTAGATTAAATATAGAAGAATTTACTAATATTCTCTTCAGTTCTTCAAAAAATTATTCACACTCTTTTGTCCAAATAAATTTAACCCCTTTAGGTGTGAGATTTGTTAATGGTTTAGCCAACCGGGAAAAATTCTGGACGAAACATCGATAATAACCTGCTAAACCAATAAAACTGCATACCTCAATTATACTCATCGGTGCTGGCCATTCTTGGATTGCTCTTGTATTAGAAGGATCACTGGAGATTCCATCCTTAGAGACAAAATGGAAAAGAAAAGAAATCTCTTGAAGCCAAAATTCACATTTGCTAAACTTCCCATATAATTCATTTCTTCTTAGAGTTTTCAGGATAATGCGCAAGTGATTTTCATGATCTTCGTAGCATTTGGAGTATACCAAGATGTTATCAATAAATACCACTACAAAATCATTGAGATATTCTTTGAAAACTCTGCTCATTAGATCCATGAATATAGAGGGTGCATTAGTCAATCCAAAAGGCATTACTGTAAACATGTAATGCCTGTACCTGATTCGAAATGCTATCTTCAGAATGTCTTCCTTCTTCACACACAACTAATGGTATCCAGATCGAAGTTCAATCTTTGAAAAGTATTGAGGTCTATGTAGTTGGTCAAATAAATCATCAATGAGAGGTAGGGGATACTTGTTCTTTATTGTTATAGCGTTGATTGCCCTGCACTCGATACATAACCTCATAGATCCTTATTTCTTCTTAACAAAAAGGACAGGGGATCCCCATGGAGAAAAACTAGGGAGAATAAATCTCTTATTACTCAATTACTCTAGTTGTTTCTTTAGTTAAAATAATTCCACAGTGGCCATTCTATAAGGGGTCTTCGATATAGGCCTTGAACCAGGAATTAAATCAATGGAAAACTCAATTTCTCATTCTGGAGGATGTACATGTAAATCTTCCAGAAACACATCTACATATTCTTTCACAATAGGTACATCCTCTATTTGAACATTCCTTTCCTCACCCATAGTTATTTCATTCTCTTCCTCCCCGATAATTGAATTTAGTTGATCTACTGGGGGTGGATATAGATAAGAGTTAGGTGGTGACGATTCTTCTCTAAAGATAAGGTGTTCCTTATCATTATCATCAAAAATCATAACCGCATTATTCTTACAATAAATATTTGTAGCATGGTCCGAAATCCAATCCTTACCAAGGATTATATAAAACTAAATCATAGGTATGACAATGAGATCAGAAGATAATGAACATTTATATGCTCTAATGGGAACAGATTCAAAAAACTTTGTTGCGATGATACTTCCCTTAGGAGTTTTGACTGACAACTCCCTTGTTAAATCAAATTGAAAATATCTAATTTTATTATAAAACTGGGAAGATATGAAACAATGCGATGATCTAGAATCAAATAAAGAATTGGCTAAACTTGAGGAAACCATTAAATTACCTATCACCACGTCTTTCAGAGCTTCTACCTCAGCAGTAGTGATAGCATAAGATTGGCCTTGATACCTTGGCCTTTTCTGAGGTAAGTATCCCTGACACTTAGGAAATTCATTTGCATAATGTACCATATCCCTGCAATTTTAGCATTGAACATTGGTAGCTTCTTTCTTCCACTTGCAATCATGAGCTTGGTGGCCCTTTTCACCACACTTGTAACAGACTCTCATTCCTTTTAAGCAAGTACTGGGGTGTTTCTTACCACATTTACTGTAGTATGGATATTCAACTTTTCCCTTCTTCCCCTTATTTCCATTTCCAGAGTGATCAATAGATCTCTTCTTCTCTTGCTTTTCTTTAAAGTCATAAGACTTAGAGAATTCCTTTTCTGTCTTGATAACACACGAGTCAATATCTTCGTACGGCGAGAAGGATTGTGAGAATAATGCTCGATGGAGAAATGATTTTAACCCATAGAAGAAATGATCAATATTACTCCTTGGGTTATGTATATAATCTGCTGCATTCCTTGCTAACCTTGTAATGTTATCCTCATACTTTGCGACATTCTCATCCTCCTTTTGTCTCAAACTCAGAAATTTCCTTTCCATATCTGCTCGATGGTCACGAAAAAAGTATTTTTATAAGAAAAGTTCTTTAAACTCCCTCTATTCTATATTTGATACTTTATCATCTTCCTTCATGTTTTGAATCAATGACCACCATTGATCAGCATCTCTAGTGAGGCGGTATACTACCATGACAACTTTTTTTCTTTCGCTACTCCTCAAGGCGTGCAATATTTTCTCTAAGGAATTTATCCATTGCTCAGATAATAGTGGATTTGTACCCCCATTGAATGTTGGTGGTTGTTGCCTCATGAAGTGATCTAACATTGATCCTCCACACTGCGGATCGGGGTGCTCCATACGGGTAAGGTTTTTATTCATAACCTGAGTGAGTTGTCCCAGTATGGTGATTAGCTGATTAACACCAGTTGCATCACCAGATCCACTATAATTATCTTGATCAGGAGGGAAATCCCTACATGGAGTGCGTGAATTGATACGATTTCCATTACTTACACTAGGCTCCATTTCTAAATAATGGAATACACTAGATTAGTTTATGAATCACAATACATAAATCCAAACTTGTAAAACACTTAACATGAATTGAACAGTTTATGAATATAATCCACAATCATAAAAAAATGCTTTCTTTGAGGAAGTATATACTCATAAAACCTTCATAATGGTTTGTAAAGAAAATGAGAATTATCCTAAGCATATCCCCCGGGAGTGTCATAACCAAGACTGCAGTAAGACCCGTTGTCGTGTACCAGTTCCCATTCGAGTCTAGCTCAAAGCAGTGTTTTCAGGTTTTACCGCTTGGTACATCTGTGCCAGAGCCGCCTCTACCTGCTCGTATCTAGACTGGGATGTATTGCTCGGAAAACTCACCAAATCTCTACAATACCAAAATTCTAGGAATTTATTCTATACTAATCCTCAAAGTCTATCTTAGGGCCATGTTCTCTAATCAGAGTTTATCAAAATATAGCTTCCAAGGTTTGTACTAAACTTCCTCTGATACCAACTGTAATGCCCCAACCCCAGTTACCTAGAGTCGGTTCATTATTACATAATATTTTCATGATCACAAAATATCAAGTCTCGAAAGACCGATTAGTTTAGTAGCCTTGGAAACACTAGATATATTCATAAGTCTTATATTACATCATAAAGTGAAAAAAAATACAACAACATCTTGTCTTCATATCCCCTCATACTATCCCTACAGGTCATTCATAAAATACTTCTTCACATCCTGTGAAAAATAAAACATTGAAAGGGGTGAGCTTAGATGCTCAGTAAGGATAACAATATAGCAGAAACTTTTATAAATAAACATAAACATTTAAGGCAATGTATAACTAAAACAAAAGCCTTTTAAACTTGAACTTCCGCATAATATGGAAAAGATAAAATGAAATAATTCCATTTACTTATTCACATGGATATTTTACTAGTCGAATAATCACATGCAATATCAATAACCACTTTCATAATAATAGAATGCATAATGCCAGACTATCATAACCACATAGTCAAGGCCTTGTGCCAAGACTACAAATAAGTTTTTGTCAAGGCCTTGTGCCAAGAAACTAGTTTGTCTCATGAGACCCACTGATTCATCGGGGAGCTATAGTGGGATCCACCCATCACTTACTAAGTCCAATGCATTCCTCATATGAAAAGGTTTAAATATAACATAAACATTCATATTGAAACTAGCATAAAAAATGTCAACAATTTATCCATAAACCATGAATGGTATAAAAATAACACATCCACAGTCAAACATATCACAAAAACTTCAATAAAATATGGAAGTTTTGTATCATAATAAATCAACTTCCAATAAACTTAAAATCCATCAAAGGATGTTGACATAGATGAAATCAAAACTATTTGAGAGAAATATCTCTTTTTTTTGAAATCATTTAAAAGTCACATAATTATAAAAGGAAAAATTTGCTTTGAAAATATTATTATAAGCTTGTAAGGGAAGCTTAGACGATTTTATAATGGCATAAAATAGCCGCACCCTCCGTATAAGTTAAAAAAGACATTCTTACCTTAATTCTGAAAAGGTTAAAAAGGACCTTGTTTGGAAAACAATGGAAATATTCCTTTATAAACATATTATAAAAAGTAAAACAAGGGTATAAATGACT
This sequence comes from Viscum album, assembly GCA_963277665.1. Lineage (NCBI taxonomy): Eukaryota > Viridiplantae > Streptophyta > Magnoliopsida > Santalales > Viscaceae > Viscum > Viscum album. The sequence goes on from OY728136.1 coordinate 1,982,000,341, forward strand.
TTAACCCATATTATATAAAATAGTAATAATGTTTTGAAATACATTTTTAATAAACATGGATGTGGATGATAAAGAGATCCTGATAGATAATTACGTATAAACAACTTCAGATAATGAAAAGATTATAGAATTAACTTTTACCTTGTACTTTTACTTGGTCAAGGGTTGGTTTAACTCTTATATAATGGTGAAATAATTGTTATTAAATTATACAATAATCATATACATTAATATGATATCATATAATATCTTTTAACATTTCTTTGTTAATAATATCTTAGTATTATCGTTGTTTCAGGTGTTAACTGATTCATTTTCCTTTATATGATTTGTTACGTAAGTCATGTTTATTATGGATAGATTGTATCTTATTCATATCTAGAATGATATTAGGTCCTTAAACATTACTTTTAATCATCAAATTAGAGTTAGTCTTGAATGGATATGATGGGGAATGAATCTCATCCCATTCGTGGAGACGGTAGTCCGTACGTACGCACGAGCGACAATATCATTCTTTTGATATTAAAATAATATATAATTGGATGGTGTATATTATATATATAATAATTATCATGTTATATTTATTATTTACATGAATTACACAACATTATTATACCCATTCAAATAATAATGTGTTGAATAACAATTACACCATGACGTGGAGACGGTAAACCGTACGTACGCACATATGGTGACATGTCATCTAAGGGATGGATAGAATACTGAATATGGTTGTACCATATTTATAATAAAATCATATTATATAGAAGATACTGGAGTTATTATTTTAGAATGGAAATAACAAAGACAGAAGAAGTGGAAGAAGAAAGGAACTTGAAAGAGGGTGGTGAAAACATTACCTCTTCTTCGGGTTCTTCCTTTTGATTTGATCAAAAGAAATCCTTAGGTTGGCTTTATGATCAAAATAAGGACTCTAGGTTGAAGTGAGGGAAGTTGAGAGAATAATTGGTTAGGGTTTGGACAATCCAAAAGGCTTTAAAGGTGTGAATTAGAGAGAAGGGGGAGTTCCCTTTTATAAGAGGGGTGAGAGGCACCTTTGGAAAAGCTAGAAAAATTATTTTATAATAAATTCATATTCGGTTTATAATGGTTAAAAAGTGTATTATTTAATGTTTTAGGTAGGGATAAGTCGAAAACCACTCAACCAATATATTTTAGACAGGTTTGGGTCACTATATTAACTTTATATTTTTTATTTAACTCTTAGTTAAATAGTTTGACATTTACCATGTCTCTTTGTATTTTTATATTATATAGTTAATAAACTTACTATATACTTCCAAGAGACCCCAAGTAGTCCATTAATGATACACCTATAATTATATAAGTACTTTGGCCGAAACTTGTATTTTTAAGAATAGAATATCAATTAATAATATAATATTTTCTTTAACGACACCTTTATGTCAATTTCGACACTATTTAATAATTTATTTTTGTTAAAGTCTTAAAAACTTTATTAATTCAAAAAAAATCATTTAAGTAATAATAAAATTTCATATTAACCAATAAAATTTGTGGATGTCATCAAAACTTTCAAATTATATTTATTTTAACATTTATAATACCAATTATTTGATTCTTTCATTAATAAGGAAAATACTACATCATTATCGTGTCATAAATAAATTTAATTATTCAATGTATAAAAATTATAAATAAAATACCATTATGTTGGAAATATTTTTATACTTATAATGAATATTTATAGTCTAAAATATAACATATATAACCCTATGTAAAAATTGTTTTTCTAAAAGATATATGCTTATGTCATTTCTGTATTTACTTTAACTTAATTAATATAAAGTGTCATTATCACTTGAATGTGGATCCATGGGGTCCCAAAATCGACCCAAATATTACTATGGTTGGAAATATATCAACCAATAGGGTTATCACATGATTTAGGGTAATTTAATATTATTATTATATTATTTTTTTACCCTTATTTACCGGATTTATCCTTTAACCATGGTAAAAAAATATTCACCGAAGTAATTATTCAAAATGTATAAAAATAAAAGTTAACTATTTAAAAAATTTATAAATCCTTATTATAAATATTGAATTCATTTTTATAAATTCAAAACACAGAAGTGGCAGAAATTAATTTAAAATTAATTCCCATTGTCAAAGCAAAAAAGCGTGTTTTTAACGAATAATAACTATCAAATGATTGACACTTTCTTATGTCCAGTTTAAATGTGAAATTATGTCCAATAACCAAAATTGTATTAAAAGGTAAAAATATAATCTAATTATAGTTTAAAACCACTCAAATTCATAATTTATTACTATTAATTATTTCTATTAAAAAAGTTGTTTTTAATTAAAATTTTGTAATTTTCACTATTCATCAAAAATTGAAAGTTTTCATAAAAATACCAAAAATTCACCCTAAAATAATTTCGATACTCCGAATCCAAAAATGAAGTCCTTTTTGAAATATAAAATTCATAAAATTTTAAAAATTGGGTATTACTATTCGTAACGGCTACTTTGATTGGTCACGGTGTGTTAGAATCTCAAAGTCACGTACAATGCAAGCTATTGCATTATTGAAAAGAAAACATTCCATGGAAGCTTGGGGTGTTACAGATATAATATCCATTGTGATTAATTTTAATCACATTAATTAAATTAATTAAATACCACATGTGATCTGAAGCTATTTTCATAAACCATTATTCATCATTGATTGTTTTTCATATAAACTAAATTTGTTTCCATACAGATCCTCCAGGTGAAATTTCAGAGTTTGTAGGAGCATCGATCGTCAAATTCTGTGTGCTTGCACTGAAATATGATGAAGCCTTTAATGTCTTGATGATCACCATTGTGACAATCCATTAGTCTATGAAGCATAAATTTTATCAAAGTCTTTTATCACCATATTATCTCTCTAAGAAGTAAGATAGAAGAGAGAGGTGCTCATCCATTTTGTGATGACTAGTTTTCTATGTGCAATCTTCTCCTATTTTATATAGTGATATTCTAAAATACCCCAAAAAGATTCCCTATCCCCCAAATATTTATTTCTCACTATAAATGACATCTTATGGCCATTTTACTAACTCATAACTATCATTTATATTTTTAAGAATTTATTATAATATAATATAATATATTACATGATAAAACCAATCCATTTACTCAACTCAATATTCCCACAAAAATTAAAGAAAACTTGAATATTAAAATAATATTAATTCATATAATATTTTCCATGTATTTAATTTAATAATTTTAAATAAATTTAATAAATAAATTTAGTATCAATTATTATAAACTTGAAAAACATTAATTTATTTATACACTAACAATCAAATCTTTTTTGACATCACTCGAACCCCTTTTGTGTGGCCCACCATTTCCTAAAATCATATTCATCAGAATATGGAAAAAATTTGAATTATCTAAGTGTGTGAACCTTTAGGCCCTTATTTTGGTTGTAGTAAATATCATTTACAGACCATGCACGAAGTCTAGAAACCCATAAAGTCCCATAGAAAATAAAAATTGATAGCAAGGAAAACATTTCATATGAACACATGTCATGTAATATAATCACTTTTTCTTGTCATGTCTCATACAGAAGTACACACAAATTATTTCATCATTATTTATTTCTTTATTATTCATTGAATTCTTGGATGGACTTATCATCTTCTACCATGGATGTGGATTTAGTGAATTCACTGTCATCCTGATCAACTAGGCCCAAGATATCTCTTCCTTTTAGAAGCGAAAAATTGTATATTTATTATTCAATAAATTTCAAACAACCATTGACATGCCTAACACAAGTTACCTTGCTATGAATTCAATGTCATAGTTTCTTTCCTACATCAAAGTATATAATCAAATAGTATACACTAATAATATTATCAAGTCAGGAGACTATTACATATGTTTATAGATAGGAATTATCAATGAAACTAGAAACATGAGTTTTTCTTATTGGTGGGTGAATCCTCATGATCTCATCTACTCGATATCACTAAGTGTGAACTTTGTGAGAATAAGTTTCAATGCTTATGATCCCCCAACACCTAATAGTCACACAACATTTGTGTCTATTCTATATGAAGTATATAGACCATATGAGATATATTCAAGATTAATGTCATAGTTTCTCTAGGTTCTCATTATAGCATGGGAACAAATATAAACTTTTGATATGATCAATAATATATGGAAATTATCATGTAAGTAGCAGACACATAAATATCAACACGATTATGGAAAGTTTACATCATGCATAACTCACTGTATACATGTTATGGTAATTGAAAATTATTTTTCAAGATGGTTCTAGGGAACTTACTTTTATATCATTATTCTCCATTAATCACACCTAATTCCAATAATTTATTCTATAAATTTAAGGGGACTAAAGTACCAGAATAATATGTTATCTCACCTTTGATTCCAAAGAGGGGTGTTCCATTTTGTTCTATATGAAAAAATGATCAAACTACTCACATACCCAAATCCAAATTTGTGAAAATGATAAATAATAATCCACTAAGGATAGGAAATATACAATATGTTCTATATGGTTACACAACATGTAAACCCTAAGGGGATGTTTGGTCATGTACTGATCTCTACATGGCGTGTATGGTTCCACCTGGACAACATGTATAATTTTGTACACATCGTACTCGAATAGTGGGGTACTCAGTGTGTACCATCATATCTTGTGTTGTGTTAAGGGATAGGGTACATGACATGTTTTGTGGAGGATATATGGTGTGTAGCTTAAACTGGCTCACTAGATGTGTACTATTAGGGAGGTCAAGCCTCACATAACCAAGGGAAAAAAACTTGGGGTCCCAACCCACATGGAATATATATCCATACAACCATCTATGAATGTACTCCCTATCCATTATAAGTTAATCAACTTAGGGGTACATGATGTGTGCACCAAGGTTACATTTCATGTGATACTTCACTCATTCTAAAACACAAATCACTATTTCTGGAGAGATTAATGGAGTTTAGTGATATACCACACATCATGCAACAATTTCTTCATCTCCAAATTTTTTATAATTCTATAAAACACCTCATCAACACTATTATCCCTCTAGTCATGCCTAAAACACTATCAACAACCTCATATGTCATTATCATGCCTCTTATGGTCATTTATTATCTATCTATCACAGGAAAACTGCCTAAAAATGGATTCATAGGCTAACTGTATGCCTCATACACTAATCCTTCTTAGGAATCCACATCAGTGTGCCTTATAACAATCTTTTTCCACTCATTATTGATCCTGTATCCCTTTATATTTTTTTCATGCCAAAATAAGTTGCTCAGAAACCAAGATATTAATTTTTAATCAATTTATACAGAGAATATTTGAACAAACAACCATGGAAAAGGATGAGGGTGAATGTGTAAAAAGGTACAAGAAAGGTAAAATAAATTATAAAATGAATTTTATTGGGGATCAGGTGAGGATTTGGTCATCGATCATTGGGTTTGGATTCAAGAATGATGAAGAAAACATATACAATAATTAATTTTAAAAAAAAATAGATAAAAATTTTATAGGTTTATGCAATTAGAATCAATAATTAAATAATATTATTATATTCTCAAAAATTAAAAAGAAAAAATAAAATAATTTTAAATAAGGAGCCATGAATCGATATGGTTCAATTTTTGGAAAATATTTTGTTTGTATAGTCTATGTTTGAAATATCTAATGAAGAATCCATTTATTGTTATTATGGATATTAATTTGTTTAGTTATCCCCTTCCCTCACTCTCTTAAGATAGATTTTATGGTGGTTTTTAAAATCCTAGACCTTCCTAGGTTGTTAATTTGCATGTTTAAGAAGTTAAGGTGATGGGAGGAGTTTGGGGAAAGTGAGGTGAAGGTTGAGCTAAGATTTCATCTAGGATGAGGTGGTCATATTGCATCCCTAAATGTCATGTAATAATGATTTGTTTTTCTTATATAGTGTTTCCAAAGTATATGAGTTGTGGTGTAAATGTTTTTTGTCATGCCATGGGGTTTTATAGGAAGTTGTGAGATTTCCCATAGATGAGATTCATGGAACAACCATAGATACCACAATGTGAATACCTAGAGACTAATTTCCCTAATTTATGTTGTTAGGGGTTTTTAGCAAGGAATTTGGATTCATGATGTGAGAGTCAAGAGGTTGGATTTCATTGTTTTTTGGGTGACATTGTACCACGGTGATTCGATCACGGTGTGACCCCCTTCATTTTAATCATGTTGGTAATTTTAACTGAGTTTTTATTGGTGAGTTATATATGATGTCATCATGTAATTTTCAAGGATTTGGTGGAATTAGAAACATATCAAAGTGAATATCTCATGTTATACAGTGATGCCTTGTTTTTTCAAATCTGGTATAAAATTGAAATTTCCTATGAAATCATTCAGTTTTATTTTATTTCTCTCTAATTTTAGGTGATCCAAGGTGCAATTTTTGAGGTATTTTAGTTCCCTTTGTCTACCCATTTAGGTCATAGATAAAAAAGGAAATATAGTGGGTGAATTTTCTATAAAATAAGGCCTTTGGTTTTAATGGAAATCGAGAACCAAGAACCCTCCCTTTAACTATGGTGGGCACCTAAAGAAGAAGATTAAGAAGATATAGGTTTGTCTTTACAAACTATTTTCAAACCACTCAACTCTCTTTATACAATTTAGAAGAAAATTAAAGATTTATAGAGAGAGAGAGAGAAGGTATAAGAGGAAGATCCTTTAAAAAAATTAAAATAAGGGAGAAAGAAAAAGTCTTATAAGGAGAGGAAAAAAGAAATTTATTAAATCCATTGAAGCCCAGTTTGTATTTTGAGAGATATAAGTATCTTGGATATCTCTTTCAAAATCTCATCATGTATCTATCAAGAATTTTTTGGGGTTAATTAGTTATCGTAGATGCTTGTTAGTGAGATTCAAACCTCCAAATATGTCTATTTATAGCCTTTATAGGAGATGGGGGACTTAGGTTGATTTAAGGATTTAGGGAGTGGATTAAATGATTTAAATCCATCATTTAACGTACTTTGATATATCAAGATTGAATCCATTGGGTAGTTGGTAAAATTCCATCAGGTATCCAATTCCATTTTATGTAGGTTCCTAGGAAGCTATAAACTCTACTAGGTAGCTGGTACACTCCACAAGGTAGACAATGAGCTATATAGAAGAATTATCCTTCTTTCCAATACCATTAGGCAGTAAGATACATTCCATTAGGTGGTTGGTGGTACTTCTGGATGTATGGCGGTTATTTAAATCACCATAGACTGGCTGGTCTAACCATACCATCAAGGGATTTAAGTAATCCCTCTATGATTCTTTTAATTCCTTTTATTGGTACAATTTTTTCATAGAAAAAAATTCAAATAATATAACCAAGAAACACTTAGATACAAAGGTTAGAAACACTTTTATTGGTTGTGATAATAAAATCATATTAGAGGTTCAATAACCTCCCCCCTTTAAATTATCAAAAACAGTCATTTAAGATTAAAATAAAAGAATCAAGGATAATAATAATGTAAATAAGAATGATAAAATAAGAAGAGTGGAATTAAAAAATATTTATAAATATCATTTATATGAAATCGCATGTTTCCCCTATGAAACATCCTCCTTTTAAGAACTTTTAGAATTTTCTACCCCTTAACATTAAACCTTTATCCTTTATAAACATTTTACTACCCCAATAATAATTTAAACCTTTATTCCATTTAAATATTATTGAAAATACTTAAAAACAAAATGTTTTACATAGATAATAGATAAAAATATTCATACGATAATCAAGTGATCATAAAAACATGATTTTTAAAATATGAAAAATACATTCTAAAATAAAAAATATATTTTCAAAGACAACCAAGATTTGTTAAGAGAAAACAAATAAAATCTGAGATAATAAAAATAATGATAATAAATATTTTCCTAGATCCCCTTTAATAAAATTAAAATTTTCCAAAGTAATGGGTTTTTTGAAGATGTTAACTAATTAAATATCCATGGTAATATATTTTAACACAATATATCTTTTTTTAAAGTGGTCTCTCAAAAATAAATGTCAAATATTAATGTTCTTAGTGCATAAATTATGACAAATGTTTCTAGAGATAATCATGGAACTATAACTATCACATTTAATAGGAACATGAGGAAATATTAGCCCAAAATCTAAGAGATTTTGTTTCATACATATAATTTTGGTGCAAAAACACTCTACGGATATATATTCTTATTTGGTTGTAGAAATAGAAATTTATTTTTTTTACTACTCGAAGAGATTAAGGAATGTCTAAGAAGGTGACAAGTCTCACTTTTACTTTTCCAATCTAGTTGAAATATTCTAAAATATGCATTATAAAATCTTGAATGATTAAAAGAAGTTATTTTAGTATAAAATAATCCATGATTTTTAAATCATTTTTGTAAATCCTTATTATTTTTTACCTGATATGAAAATAATGGTTTCTATATTTTAATTATGATTAACTAGGTTTATCTATGATTTGATTAAAACTTGTGGGATTTTATGGGGGGTTTCGGTGTTGTGGTGAATTTATGTCCAAAATAAGAAACAACATTATAATGGTACCAATTGTGGTGGTCCTTGTGTTTCCTCAGAACAAAATGAGAAAGGGGTAAATGGATATCCAAGGTATGTCCAATCAATGGAGCTTGAGGACATATCTTGTGGGACATGACTTGAGAAACCTCAATACACCCATTTTGGATACCATTGTGAAGGGGAAATTCCCATGACCTTGGCACAATCCCATGGTGGGATGGACATTTTGTGGTGTATTAGGAGCACCACAACCATGGCTAGGTTTTGGTGAAGACTTGGTGTAAATAGAGTTATATTAAGAATGGTTAAAATATTCACCTTTGTCCTTAGATGTTAAAAAATTCAAAGGGTAGACACATGTGGATTAAATTTTGGGTATTTAATTGGATTTTAAGACAATTTTTACCTCTATTAATTGATTTATATCTCCTGTACTTGGTGACTCCTTCAATCCAGATGAATTATAGATTGTCCTTTTATGAACCTAGGAAACCATACTTATATTGAATTGTTGTATTCAATAATATCAATCCTTCTTTACCTATTTTATTGATCTTACTGAAGGAATTGAACCTTATAATCTGAAATCTATTCTTATTAAATTGGAACTATATAAGCTTTGTATCTTATCATTTTTCATAATTCATTATGAGATAGATTACTCATTTCTTCAATCGTATTTTAATAATTTTTAATTTCTTGACATTTGGTATGTGTTGTTCTTCCCCCTGGTTTGATCCTTCTTAATTCTTACTCCATATACCATTTTTTAAGTGGAACTTGTTATAGGAGATCTTGGAGTGTCATCTTGTTTTTATTGGAGTTTGAATGTGGTTCAAGTTATGACACTCTTGATGAATCATGACATTGACTTAAAAAATCTTGAGGTAGGAAATTCCTTACCACGAAGAAGTCATATATATGTTTTTATCATGATATGATGGTGTGTGATTATTTTCTTTAGAATATTATTGATTTTGATCACATGTGTGTGTGTTTGTTAATAGCGTATGACACTATGTTTTCTTTTTTATCACATGGATGTGGATGTGTATCCCATTAAACCATGTTGGATTTTGATCACATCTGTATGTTTAGTTACTATTACCTTTATTGTTGTGATATGACTCTATATATACATTATAGTCATGATGAAACTGTTTCCATGTGATTTATTTGGTATATGAATTGTTTTTATAGTTTTGTGCATGATACCAAAGTGATAGGTGGACCTATCATGGATCGGTGGTCCAAGAGGAGGACCATGTTTAGATGCTTCCAGTGATTTGATGACAATACCAATTTATGCATTGGATAATGATGGCCTTGTGTGGCATGGCCTAGTGGTATGATGGTATTAGGTGATCTAAAATTAGAGGTGACTATGGGGAATGATGGTCTTCGGTGACCTAACCTAAGAAATTATGTCTATAAATGATATATTTATGGAATGACTCCAGGTAGTTTCAATGTATGATGGCCAGGTGGATAACCAAGACTCGTTAGCATTGTGGTTATTATGAAGTGCATGTGGTGAACTTGTGGTAAGCCCTAGTTCACTACTCTATTACGACTATATTTTAGAACATATTTGAATTAGGTACGGTTATGGGTTTGTGGAAGTTTGGTTAGCGTAAAATAATTTGGTACATGATTGTATGTTATTTTCTTAGGCATTTTTTATTGTCATTTCATACACTATTATACTGGTGCACCTATTTTAAGGATGAATTGGTTTTATCATAATGAGTGTATACTCACACCCTATATGTGTATCTTGATGCACTTTCACACTCCATGGTTGTGGACATAGAAAAGGGAACAGATCTAGTGATAGGGATCTAGGAGGTGAAGCATGGTAATCATAGGTAGTACTAGGATAAACTCCAGAGGGATGAAATGATGTTTCATTTACTTACCTGTCTTGGTCATACTCTTGATTAACCTGTCATTTTGTGGCCGTTGGATTATTTTTATGTATGAATTGAGAACTCACCATGGCATTATTATGGAATTGTTTATTTATTCCATTATGTTATCGTATATAAATTATATTATTGGTATTGAGGGTATAGTCTCTCTACTGACAGTATTGGGACCCTCAGTATAAGTATGTAGCCTCTTATATATAGGGAGGTTCATATGAGTCCATATGAAAATACTGATCATACCCTATGATTTAGTATGGAGAGTTAAAAATTGGTATCATGGGAGTTTTACCCTCTTTCTTTCTTCTTGAATATGTTTTAGAAAATGGTAGAAAGGAGTTAGGTTGTGTGGAGCTCAGGAAGGGTAGTTTCATGTGTGTCTCGCTATCATATGTGTAATAGGCCTCTGAGTTACTATATTTGGGACTGCTACTACATTTATGGTTTTATGTTTTCATGTTGATCATGAGTATATTGTGTTGTTGCTATTTTATGGTATTTGGGTGCATAATGCACCATGATTAGGAACTTATGATCCCATTATATATATATATATATATATATACATGTATAGTGGTGTATGTAGTTCTTAAATTAAATGGATTGATATATTGTTTCTATTTGATGATATATCTATTTTTCCTCTTTTTATATATCCATACCAAAATTTAATATTTGAACTTGTGAATGTAGTTATGTTTTGTATATATATTATTGTGATTAATGTGTAGGTATGGAGAGCCTCTATTAGTACTAGGAGGGTTGTACTTTATTATTGTGGGTATCATCCTAGGATAGTTTTTCATAGAAATCCCTTGTGTGTATCTTATAAGTGGTTAAATATGTTCTTACATGCATTCTAAAAATTTATTTTGAATTTTAGAAAATGCCTCCTCAAAGATTCTTGACTAGACTACTTGGTGGAGTAAGACAGAATTATACCATAAGGGAGGACATTTTGGTTCTACCACCAATCATATAGGGGAATGTAGCTGAGCATGCTTCTTCACCCACTCCCATAGTTCAAGAAGAAGGGTCACTTCTGCCAAGAGTCTTTTGAATAGTGTTTATTCAAGGTAGAGTGGTTTCCATGACTATGGTAGATTATTCTTAGGACTTTCAACTCCATCATCCTCCATCCTTTTAGGGAACCATAGTCCCTCGGGATTCTAATGACTGGATTGATTTAATTAAGGGTATATTTTAAATAGTGGAAATTCTATAGGACCATTGATAAAAGATGGATTCCTTCTTGATATAGAGTCCCGCTTGAAGATGGTGAAGTGTTATGAACCAGGAAGAGAGACATAAAGGATTGACTTGGATAGCCTTCATAGACCTTTTTATTGAGGATTTCATTCTAGGTATGATGAAGCTAGACTAAGGGTAGGTGTTCAAGGAGCTTCATCAAGGGAAAATAACGGTGTCTTCCTACTCTATATGTTTTATGGAGTTTCTAACCTTTTCACCTTTATTAGATAGAAATTAGGTGAAACCCTTAGGAAGTTTGAGACCATCCTTTATCTGGATATGAGATTCCATGTTATAAATTTCAACCTGACAACATGTGTGGTGGCGTTTCATAAGGTCCTAATGATCAAGAAGGTTCTGGAGGAGGATAGAGTTGTGGGTCTTATTCCAGTATTTATAAAATTTACTACTAATACTTACAGTTATAGGAAGAGTATGGAAGAGGTTTCATGCCTAAGTGGTGGTAGATATCTTGAGAATATCATGGATTTTTCTGTTTCTTCTATTAGAGAATTAGGTCCCAAATGTTTCAACAATGGATAGAGTGGGATTTATTCAAAAAAAAAATACAAATCCTTAGATCAAGTGTCATTGATGTAATAAGATTGGGCATATGTAGTATTTCAGTTTGAAGGCATCATGGGCAAGGTCTCATGTGGATTCGAGTCAGACATAGGCATTGAGCCATGAGATGATTTTTCATCCTCAATGAGAGGTTTAAACCCCTTATATGATAATGACTCAGACAAGTCATGCATATCTGGGATAGGGTTGTGGAGCTGAGGTAGGTCAAGTGTATGTGATGGACCAGGTTATGTATGACTTTCGAGAGGGACCATTGAATTTTTTAGGTCTGGTATTGATCACCTATGATATTTATACCAATACTTTTTATACTGGTTCCTCATATTCATTTATATATACAAACAAAACTGGGATTGACTTACCAATCAATTTATATTATGAGTTATTGTCTCTTGATACACCATTGAAGAGGAAAGTGGATCATCTTCAAATATTTCCATGATGTCCTATAGTAGTTTTTGGATATATAAACCTATGGTATTTCATGATCATTGAGATAAATAACTTTGATGTGACCTTCATCATGGACCTAATGGCTAATTATTGGGTGAAAATCGAATCTTATAAGAGATTTGTATCCTTTATTTCACCTAAGGGAGATAATTTTGTGTTGAATAATGAGTGGAACATTGGAAAAATGAGAATGAGACCATATTTGAGTCTTATTAGAGATATTATAGTGAAATTGGATGGCATGTTTCTTGTGGTGGATCTAGTGGTATCCTCTTCTTTTCCTCCAACAGTGGACCTAAACTAGGATGTCTTCTCGAATGACTTTCAAGACTCCCTCCTGAGAGGGGAATTGAATTTGATATCAAAATAATGATTATATCATGACCTATTTTGATTCCACTATATCTTATGGTTACAGATAGGTTGAAAAAAATCACGTCATAACTCTAGGATTTAGAGATGAAATGTTATATTAGGTCGGTCACATATCCTTGGGGTCCTCTAGTGTAATTTTCAAATAATCCAGATAGTATTATTTGGTTGTGTGTAAACTATAGGAAGCTAAACCAAGTGATCATTAAGAATATATACCCATTTTCGAGTATTTTTGACTTGTTTGACCAGTTATGGGGATCTTAGTGGTTCTCCAATATTGACATAAGTTCATTATACCACCAACTTTGGGTAAGGGCAGAGGATATTCTTAAGACATTGTTTAAGTATTGATATAGATTGTATGAGTATCTTTTCCTTCCTTCTCGGATAAAAAATGTTTTAGTGGTGTTCATGGATCTCATGAACAGGAACTTCCAAATGTACCATAACTCTTTCATTATGGTATTTCATTATAATATCCACATATAATCACAAACTTAATATATGAAACTTAGAAATATAGAGATTATATTGAGTACACTTTATACATATCCATTTATTTCAAAACTTTTAAATTGAAACATTTTTATTTAAGTGGTGTGGTTTATTTTCCATGTGATTTATGAGGAAATGATTTCTATGTACATAGATAAGGTTGTTGTAGTGATGTCTTAAACACATCCCCGAAATGTGTTTGAGATTTTGAGATTCCATGGTTTTTTACACACTGCAGATGGTTCATATAAGAATTATCTTATTTTTAAGTGCCTATGACAGGGATAAAAAAGGGAGTGAAGTCAAATAGACAGATCAATGTGAGTAAGTGTTCCTAGAACTGGAGAAAAGATTGATGATAGACACAATTTTGACCCTTCCAGAGCTTGGAATTATATATTTGGTGTATTTTAATACTGCAAGAGTTGATTTGGGTGTTGTGATAATGAAAATATGTCAGGTAATTTCCTATATGTCACATCAACTATGATAATGTTAGAATACCTACCTAATTCATGACTTTAAGTTTTACTTTGTGGTCCATGCTCTTAAATTTTGGTTGAATTATCTCATCAGTGATAGGATTTTGGTTTACATGGACCACAAGAGCCTCTAATATATCTTCTATTAATGGTATTTCAATTTTAGGTAGAGGTTTAGGGTATAATATATATAGAAATTCAACTTTGAGATGTCCTATAATCTAGGAAAAGGTAATGTCATTACAGATTCTCTCAATAATAATGCATTTGAGATGTAGGATCTTAGGAAGAAACCTTCAAAGGAAGAATAAAATCTGATGATTTTGATAGATGATTGGATTGTGGACGAATTATAATATCATGGTGTAATTTCATGTGATCCTTTAGTGATTAAGCCTTCTTTAGTGGGTTGTGTGAATGCAATACAGTAGTTGGGCCCTAAGTGCATGGTGATGCATGATTCTTGGAATGGGATGATTTTTTTCTAGGGTGGTCCATGGATGATAATGATGTGACCTATATCTATGGGAGGGTATTGGTGTTAACTTCCTAGGATGAAGAGATAATGAGAGATTCTCATGATTCAAAATAGTCCTTGCATCTAGGGTCAATAAAGATATACCATGACATTCGACATTAGTTTTTTTGGTTCGGTATAAATAGAAACATCACAGGTTTTGTTTCATGATGCCTTACCTACTAGAGGTAAAAGGTCATGCATTAGTATCCTAGAGGTTTTCATCAACCACTTTTGGTGTTATTGAGGAAGTGGGAATATGTGATGGTGGACTTTGTGGTGGGGTTACCTAGGACCCCAAGAAGACGTGATGTCAATAGGGTGATATTCAATTAGTTGAATAAAACAACTCACTTCTTAATGATCTTAAATACTCACTCTATTAATGAGTTAGGAAACCTATACATATGAGAGATTTTATAACTACATGGAGTTACTAATAATATAATATGAGATAGGGAAACACATTTTATATCACGATTTTGGAAATTCTTATACAATTCTGTGGGGACTCAGTTGAAGATAAGTACATCGTATCATCCATAGTCTCATGGAGAGTCAGAGAGCCTGATTTAGATACTTGGGGATATGGTTCAGGAATGTTTCCTAGACTTTGGTATAGCATGGTATGATCATATAGACTTGGTATATTACACTTAGAATTATATATTAAAATCTTTAATTCAATGGAACCTTTTGATGCTCTCTATGGATAATCATTCTAGTCACCACTATATTGGAATTAGGTAGGAGAGGCGGTAGTTGTTGGTATGAGTATAGTATATGATACATCTGAGAGATTTTAGTTGATCTTGAATTTTTTATTCACCTCTTAGACCAGGAAGTGTTCATTTTCTGATCGAATTATATGACTTTTTGAGTTTTTTTGGTGACCGAGTATTCTTGCAGGTGTCACCTCAGTCAGAGAATCATCATTTTTGGAAGTAGGGGAAGATATAATTGTATTTTTTAGTGCCATTAAAGATCACAAAAAATATCAAATAATTGATTACTAATTAGACCTTTCTATATGTTATTGATTCATGCATCATGTGTTCCATGTTTCTCAACTTCGGAGCTGCATGATTGATCCAACACATGTGATCGACTGTAAGGATGTTGAGTTGGAACATGATTCATCATTTGTGGAGATCCTAGTGAAGATCACAATATGGATAGAGAAGTTATTTTTGGGGATGAAGGTTCAATTTTTTCTTGTATTATGGAATCTTGGATGGATCTAGGAGAAAACATGGGAGTGGGATTTAGATTTTGGAGCTCAATGGTATGAGTTTTTTGAGCATGACCACTAGAGATACTTCTCAAGGATGAGAATCCTTATAGGGAGATATTAAAAGGCCATGGAATGTTTTTCTAATATGAAAAAAATTGTTTAAATATATTCTTATAATTAATCTAGTTGATCTATTCTTGGATTAATTCTTATAGGATTTTAAGGGGTTATTTGGTTTTTTGTTCAATTTCTATCAAAAAAATAAACACTATTACTATCATTCAAGACATGATGGTACCTATGTTTCATTGGTGTAAAATAGGAAAGGGGGAAAAGGCTTTCCAATTTGTGCCAAGTCATGGTTCACGAGGGGGTCTCTTGTAGGACACTACTTGGGTGACCTCACTATATCAGTTTTGGTAGTCGTGGTGAGGGGAAAAGTCCTAGAACCTTATCATATGCTCATGATGGGATGGTTGTTTTGTGGTGTCTCATAAACTAAACAACCATGGCTAGGACATGGTGGAGGGAATTTTGGTGGCCTATCTATCTTTTGAAATGGCTAAAATATTACCCTTTTCCTTATAACATTACTGATTCAAAGGGTAAACACTTTTTTATTAAATTTGGGGTCATTAATTCAATTTTAAGTCAATTATCACCTCTATTAATTGATTCATCCTTCCCCTACTTGGTTTTTCCTTCAATCAGAATGAATTCTAGATGGTCCTTGGATTAACCTAGAAAACCCTTCTGGTGTCGAGTTACTTTCTTGAATAATCTAAATCCCTATAACCATTATTACTCAATCTTTATAAAATAATAAAACCTTGGAGGATGAAGGGTTTTCTTGTTAAATCTGAACTATTGAAGCATCACCTATTATCCTTTGTTCATTATTCTTTATGTGATGGGTTACTCCTTCCTTCAACTAGATTTGAAATCTATCCTTATTTTGGATTGATGTTGGGTATGTTTCATTATACCCATTTGGATTGATCCTTCTCATTTCTTTCTCTAGAATCCATTTTATTTTATGAGAAACTGGTTCGAGGAGTTCTTAGTGCATGAGCTTATTCTGGTTTGTGTCTGAATGTGGTTCGGGTGACAACACACTTGAAAAATCATGATGTTAACATCAAAAACCTTGACATAGGAAGTTCCTTACCATTTAGAGGTTTCATATATGTTTGTTATCATGAGAAGATATTGGTTTATTATAATATTTATATAACTCTTGAGTTTGATAGTGTGTGTGCATGCATAGTTAATGGGACTCTGTTTTATGTTTGATAATGTAGAGACCCAAATCTTAACGTACATGGACATTACATTACTTTTGCAGAATACTTATTACATAACAAAAACACACACACAAGGACCGTAATAGTTTAGTGTCTTTGGAAACTCGGAATATAATCTTCTAATCATGGTGAAATATCTTCAACATCTCCCATAAAGATCTTCCTTTTTTTTCTACCTAAAACCTTTCTTTATATCCTGGGGAAAAGAAAACATAAAAGGGTGAGCTCAAATGCTCAGTAAGGGTAAACAAAATAAATATCAATCAAATCATATTCATAAGAACATAACATTTTGGAAATCTTAACCTGCAAAACAGATCATATTATCATAACATGGGATAAATCATAGTAGTGAAATGTAATCCCAATAATCACAACATAAAACATGAAACTTTGTGGCATGCACACATAATCATAGAGAATCATTTCTTATTAGTCAAGACTCATTGCCAAGACTATCTTAGTGGACAAAGTCCATTTCTGAACCGAGTTCACTCCTCGTTTCAGTCCTGTTTTACTGAACCGGTTTAACCTGCCGTTCCAACCATGTCTATCTCATGAGATATAAAATCTTTACCCAATGCATTTGAGGGAGATATAGGTCCCACCCATCTCATAATGATACCATTCTTATGTGTGCCACAAAATTATAAATCATACATCATCGCATAAACCATGTAGTAAAAATGGGATTCTTAAACAACATGACATCATAAAACAATTCATATAAAATAAAGGAATTCATAAAAATAATTCCATCACAACATAATCAAATCAATGTAATAATAGGGATAGAAACAGAACCCTATATTATCTTATATGGAAAACAATTTTGATAAAGCACTTGAACTCCATTCTTGAGGAAAATATCCTTTCTACTTCAAAAACATTTTCCTTTCTTTAACATGTCATACAATTTTAAACTAAAAGAAGTTGATTAAAAATAAACTTGAAAAATTTTAAAGGAAGCTTCTTTGAAATAATGTTTTAAAAATCCATTCATGCCATATAAGTAAAATTAAAAACATTCTTCTCGTCCTTTTGTCGGAAAAGTCAAAAAGTACCTCGTACGAAAAATGACAAAAGATTCCTTTCATATCTTTTACTAAAAACTCACCAACAGGTAAAATTGGATTTAAACAATTTTAGGTGGATGAAAATAATATTACATATTGAGGAAACATGGATGTGGATGATAAAATACATCCTAGTAATTACCAAAGCATAAACAATATCGGATAAAAATGAGATTGTGATATTTCCCTTACCTTAGGTCCGATTTGCTTAGTAAGTGTCCGAACCTCCTGTATAATGATTTAAATAATGTCATTGACTTATTCCAGAATCATACTCATTGTTATGATATCATATATGGTTCACTTATGACTTTATATTACCCATTCTTTTGTAAATTCCATGTTAAAGAGCGTTTTGGGTAAAATCGTTTCATTTGTCGTCCGTGTTTTGACTTGTAATTATTCATATGATTAATTAGATCATGATTACTTAATTCCAGAATATAAAACATGATTTATATATAATATATATTCATAATATACATATATATAATAGATTAGTAAATGGAAAGAAATACACTGTTCATGGAGACGGTAGGCCGTACGTACGCATGAACGTTGTTTTCGTTTCCTTATTGAGTTGAATGGAATTAAGTAGATGAAATAAATATATATACACATAAATCTAGTATCATTATTATTTCATATATTTCATGATTAATTATTATATATACTTTATACTCATTCATGAATGGTTAACGTGGAGAATGTATCTCATCGCGTCGTGGAGACGGTAGTCTGTACGTACGCAAGAGCGATGATATCGTTCTCATGATCGTGGAATTTTTTTGGAGTGTATGTATACTATATCAAAATAAATATCACTTTACAATAATCATATATAGTTATTATGTACACCATTATACCCATCCAAGTAAGGTGGTGGTGGAAAATAGATTACACCATGGCGTGGAGACGGTATTCCGTACGTACGCACGCGCAATGATTTCGTTTTCCGTAGGATGGATAGATGGCGAAATAAGGTTGTTTCATACTTATAATAACATATCAGTATATGAGTGATACTTATGTTATTACTTCATAATTAAACAACCTAATAAGAATAAGTGGAAGAAGAAATAAAGATGAAAGAATCGGTAACATACATTACCTCTTCTTTGAAGCGCCTCTTTGAGTCTTCCTCTTAGGGCACTAAAATTGGTCTTTGAAGAAGACCAGAACCTCTAGGATGTTTCTAGGGAAGTGGAGAAGATAATTTTCAGGGGTTTTCTGTGCTTGAAGGCTCAAAGTGGTGTGAGGAAGAGAGGGAGGAGGTTCCCTTTTATAAGGGCGGAGAGGGGCACCTTTGGAATAACTAAAAATATTATTTTATTATAAAGCCAAATTCGGTTTTAAATAGCTCCAAATTGATTTATTTAAAATCTAAGGTGGGGATGGGTCAAAATACTATCATACAATAGAATTTAGACAAGTTTAGGTCATTATATTAACCTTATCTTATAGTTTTAACTCTTAGTTAATTAGATTGACATTTACCATGTCACTTTGTATTTTTATATTATATAGTTAATAAACTTACCATATACATCCAAGAGACCCCCAAGTGGTCCATTAATGATACACATATCATGATATAAGTATCTTGGCCGAAACTTATATTTTTAGGAATAAAATAACAATCAATAATATAATATTTGTTTTAAAAACTATTTTATGTCAATTTTGACACTATTCAATAGTTGATTTTTGTGAAACTCATAACAGAATGATTACTTCGACCAAAGTTACTTAAATCAATACTAACATGTCATATTAATCTAGAAAATTAGTGGAATTCATAAAAAGTCTAAAATTATATTTATTTGGGTATTTATAATATCAATTATTCTAATTTTTCACTATTATGGTAATTACTGTATCATCATTGTGTCATAAATAAATTAATTTATTTAATGCATAAAAATTATAAATAAAATATAATTATGTAGGAAATATTATTATCTTTATAATGAATATTTAAAATCGAATTTATCTTATGTATAACCATATATTAAAAATGTTGTAGTAAATAAACTTTGATTTTGACTCTTTTAACTCTTCTTTGAATTAAATAATAATAAATGTCCTAATCTAATCCAAGTGGGCCTAAATGGTCATATTTTATTCCTAAGGTTGTTTTTGGTCGAATTACACTTATCCAATAGAATTAGGACATGTGTTATGGTAATAATAATATGATTTCTACCCTTAATTACCCTATTTACTTTTAACCGTGGTAAAAAAAAGTAAAAAGTTACTATTCACCAAAAATTATTTTCATCTCATTGAACCACATTTTACTTACTGAAATCAACCATGACTCTCGGATTTTTGAAATTCCACTCACAGAAGTGGTAAAATTAAGTTTTATGAAAAATTCATTTTTTTAACTACCACTTAGTGGTTTCACTATTCATCAAAAAATGGAAGTTTCTAGAAAAATACCAAAAATTAGGCCTAAGAAATATTTGATATTATGAATTCAAAAATTATGTCTATTTTACCAAATTCATAACATATAAGTTTCATTAATTAATTTAAAAATTAAATCCCATCGTCAAAACAAATAGCGTGTTTTTAAGAGATAATAACTATCAAAAGATTGACACTTGTTTATGTCTGGTTTAAATGTGAAATTACATCCAATGACCAACATTGTATTAAATTGTAAAAATATATTCTAAATATATTTTAAAACCACTCAAATTAATAATTTATCACTATTAATTATTTCAATTAAAAAAGTTGTTTTTAATTAAAATTTAGTAATTTTCACTATTCATCAGAATATGAAAGTTATCTGAAAAGTACAAAAATTTCACCCTAAGCTAATTTCAATATTCCGAATCCAAAAAAGAAGTCCATTTTGAAAAATAAAATTTACAAAATTTCAAAAAGTGGTTATTACTATTCATAACGGCTAGTTTTAATAATATTTTAATAGCATATCATTGTTTAGCGAAACTCGGTATTGCGTACAACACACGCTATCGCAGAAGATCGTGCTTGCGTGTAATGAAAGGCAAGTCAAGGATGTGTGTTGTGAAAGCTCCTTTTGGTGTAGCGTACAACACAAGACATTTATGAAATTAAAAAGAATATTTTTCATAAAATCTCGGGGTGTTACATTCTACCCCCCTTAAAATGAATTTCGCCCTCGAAATTTCGTCGGGGTTGTAAATGGTTTACTACTCGAAATTTTCTTTAACAGAAACCCACATCGTAAAAAGGAATACCAAAACTTGGCTTTAAAAACTAAATTATGAAACGTAATGGTTACCCAAATTAACTAATCACTGGGTTTCCACATAGGAGAACATAGGTGAAAATATGGATATGGAAGAGAAATATAACCACCATGTTCTGATAGAGAGTGGTAGAGAACATGGCTATGAAAAAGCCAACAATCACAAAGACATAGATTTGTGATGATCTAAGGTACCATATAATTCATCAGATATAAGATCAATAGGAAAATATTTTTGGTTTTCAAGATCATTTCCCTAATGTTGATGAAATTGGAATTAGAAGAAATACTTTCGTGATTTTGGTATAGTCTCATAGTTGGTTGTTCTTTGGACAATTTCCACTTCATCTCTTAAATAAATGAAGTTGAATTTTTCATTCGTGATGTGTTAGCAGATCATGTGATAGAATGATGGGTCATTCCATCTGTCTCAAACAAAAGGTTAGAAAAGTTATCAAAAAAATACATAAGTCCATCGATAGTGAGATTAATCATATATGGTTCCTAAAATGGACTTATACTTTTTATATTATACTGCTTAATATAATAAAACTAGTTTCTACTAAACAGAGACTTCCTGTAGGCCAGTGGTAGGCGATAAAGGCCAGTCGCACTTCAGTTGTGGGTTCGATTCCCACAGCCTTGTCCGACGTGATGGGCTGTCGCCCATCCTGCAGGTTGTCCTTTTTCTATAACTACATTACTATAAAATCCCATCAGTAATATCGAAAAAAGTTCTATCCTTAAAAAATACTAGAATATGTCCAACATAATCCATTCCAATCTTTAGGCTTATCTAAAATACTTCGGTCCAAGCTCATAGTATAAAGAAAACGATTACTTGAAATGTCACATAACAATCATGTGAATGCCATCATTTTTCCCCCATATATCATAAGATATATCTTGTTGGTCAAATTACAAACATGTGAATAACTTAATCATGTATTCTCTTGAAAAATGAATACCCATTTAACCTTAGTGAAAACATGAATGCTGTCAAAAGTTAACTCTTTCCACATACCAAAATCCCAAAATTTCTATATAATCAAACCATAATATCACTTAGTCCTTATATCAGTCATGAGCTCATGAATACAATCAAACATCTCATTATCTTCCTATCCCTTCATTATGCGCATATCATCTACTTTCCAAAAATACTGGTACCATTCATCACACACTTTCAAAACATAAGGAAAGATAACAGTGTAACAATCCTTAGATGTCTCTTTATTCCATAGTACCATGATATTACTTATACAACATTACACTTGATAAACATGTAATCATTCCACTACCTTCTTAAACCATTGACCGAGCTTCAACAATTCTTTCATCTCACATATCATTTGTAGTCTCTTCATCATCATCAACATAAATATTACCCATACGACCATACTGATTCTCTTCATGAGACTTTCCCTTAGGGCATTGGTTTTCATAATGCCCGTACATTCCACATTTAAAACATCTAACCATTGTTGATGTCATAGAAATACCATTATCCTCATCCATGGTTTTAAATGAATCTTTTCCTTTGCATTTACTGGATTTATGTCCTTCTTTTCCACACCCAAAGAATCTTCTAGTTCCTTTGAAACATTCTCCTTGATGCCTCTTCCCACATGATTTACATAGGGGAAATTGAACTTTCTTTCCTCTATGATCATCATGAAACTCCATCTTTCTCTTATTAGCCGAGCCAGGAAACTTACCAAAGTTGAGATTATTGATCATATTATGAGATTGCTGATTAGGCATAATAACGATGTTTGGATTTCCAAATCCCGTTTCATTTGGTTTCTCATGAAGAATATCATTCCATTGTCCGTCATATCCTCTATTATCATGAATCTTCCTGTTTCCAGCTATTTTCTAAAACCCAAAAAGAATAGTGTGAGAGGAAAAAATCATTCTAGGGAAAGAAACATAGTAATGGGGGAGTACCCTCAATATCTAACATCTTAGGTTAAATTCTAAGATCGTTACCGTAGTTCTAGGACCATATCCTATACGTATACTTATCCTTAGGGACATCCCTAGACATACCTTAGAAATATCTCTAGGGATCTCACTAATGTTTTCGCATCCTAGTTTCCAAAGGTTGACTAAACCTTTCCTCTGATACCAACTGTAGAGACACAAATCTTAACGTACATGGACATTACATTACTTTTGCGGAAAACTTAGTACATAACAAAAACACACACACAAGGATTGTAATAGTTTAGTGTCTTTGGAAACTCGGAATATAATCCTCTAACCGTGGTGAAAGATCTTCAACATCTCCCATAAAGATATTCCTTTTTTTTCTACCTAAAACCTTTCTTTATATCCTGGGGAAAAGAAAACATAAAAGGGTGAGCACAAATTCTCAGTAAGGGTAAACAAAAGAAATATCAATCACATCATATTCATAAGAACATAACATTTTAGAAATCTTAACCTGCAAAACATATCATATTACCATAACATGGGATAAATCATAGTAGTGAAATGTAATCCCAATAATCATAACATAAAACATGAAACTTTGTGGCATTCACACATAATCATAGAGAATCATTTCTTATTAGTCAAGACTCATTGCCAAGACTATCTTAGTGGACAAAGTCCATTTCTGAACCGAGTTCACTCCTCATTTCAGTCCTGTTTTACTGAACCGGTTTAACCTGCCGTTCCAGCCAGGTCTATCTCATGAGATATAAAATCTTTACCCAATGCATTGGAGGGAGATATAGGTCCCACCCATCTCATAATGATACCATTCTTATGTGTGCCACAAAATCATAAATCATACATTATCACATAACCCATGTAGTAAAAATGGGATTCTTAAACAACATGACATCATAAAATAATTCATATAAAATAAAGGAATTCATAAAAATAAGTCCAACACAACATAATCAAATCAATGTAATAATAGGGATATAAATATAACCCTATATTATCTTAGATGGAAAACAATTTTGATAAAGAACTTGAACTCCATTCTTGAGGAAAATATCCTTTCTACTTCAATTTTTTTTCCTTTCTTTAACATGTCATACAATTTTAAACTAAAAGAAGTTGATTAAAAATAAACTTGAAAACTTGTAAAGGAAGCTTCTTGGAAATAATGTTTTAAAAATCCATTCATGCCGTATAAGTAAAAATAAAAACATTCTTCTCGTCCTTTCGTCGGAAAAGTCAAAAAGTACCTCGTTCGAAAAATGACAAAAGATTCCTTTCATATCTTTTACTAAAAACTCACCGAAGGGTAAAATTGGATTTAAAAAATTGTAGGTGGATGGAAATAATATTACATATTGAGGAAAGATGTATGTGGATGATAAAATACACCCCAGTAATTACCAAAGCATAAACAATATCAGATAAAAATGAGATTGTGATATTTCCCTTACCTTCTGTCCGATTTGCTTAGTTAGTGTTCGAAACTCATATATAATGATTTAAATAATGTCAATGACTTATTATAAAATCATAATCATTGTTATGATATCATATATGGTTCACTTATGACTTTATATTACCTGTTATTTTGTAAATTCCATGTTAAAGAGCGTTTTGGGTAAAATCGTTTCATTTGTCGTCCGTGTTTTGACTTGTAATTATTCATATGATTACTTAGATCATGATTAATTAATTACAAAATATAAAACATGATTTATATATAATATATATTCAGAATATACATATATATAATAGATTAGTAAATGGAAAGAAATACACTGTTCATGGAGACGGTAGGCCGTACGTATGCATGAACGCTGTTTTCGTTTCCTTATTGAGTTGAATGAAATTAAGTAGATGACATACATATATACAAACATAAATCCAGTATCATTATTATGTCATATATTTCATGATTACTTATTATATATACTTTATAATCATTTATGAATGGTTAACGTGGAGAATGTATCTCATCGCGTCGTGGAGACGGTAGTCCGTACGTACGCACGAGCGATGATATCATTCTCATGATCGTGGAATTGTATTGGAGTGTATTTATACTATATCAGAATAAATATCACTTTAAAATAATCATATATAGTTATTATGTACACCATTATACCCATCCAAGTAAGGTGGTGGTGGAAAATAGATTACACCACGGCGTGGAGACGGTATTCCGTACGTACGCACGCGCGGTGATTTCGTTTTCCATAGGATGAATATATGGTGAAATAAAGTTGTTTCATAATTATAATAACATATCATTATATGAGTGATACTTATTTTATTACTTCATAATGAAACAACCTAAGAATAATAAGTGGAAGAATAAATAAAGATGAAAGAATCGGTAACGGACATTACCTCTTCTTTGAAGCGCCTCTTTGAGTCTTCCTCTTAGGGCACTAAAATTGGTCTTTGAAGAAGACCAGAACCTCTAGGATGTTTCTAGGGAAGTTTAGAAGATAATTTTTCAGGGGTTTCCGAGCTTGTAGGCTCAAAGTGGTGTGAGGAAGAGAGGGAGGAGGTTCCCTTTTATAAGGGAGGAGAGGGGAACCTTTGGAATAACTAAAAATATTATTTTATTATAAAGCCAAATTAGGTTTTAAATAGCTCCAAATTGATTTATTTCAAATATAAGGTGGGGATGGGTCGAAATCCTCTCATACAATATAATTTAGACAAGTTTCGGTCATTATATTAACCTTATCTTTTAGTTTTAACTCTTAGTTAATTAGATTGACATTTACCATGTCACTTTGTATTTTTATATTATATAGTTAATAAACTTACCATATACATCCAAGAGACCCCCAAGTGGTCCAATAATGATACAAATATCATGATATAAGTATCTTGGCTGAACCTTATATTTTTAGGAATAAAATAACAATCAATAATATAATATTTGTTTTAAAAACTATTTTATGTCAAATTTGACACTATTCAATAGTTGATTTTTTTGAAACTCATAACAGAATGATTACTTCGAAAAAAGTTACTTAAATCAATAATAACATGTAATATTAACCTAGAAAATTAGTGTAATTCATAAAAAGTATCAAATTATATTTATTTGGGTATTTATAATATCAATTATTCTAATTTTTCACTATTATGGTTATTACTGCATCATCATTGTGTCATAAATAAATTAATTTATTTAATGTCTAAAAAATATAAATAAAATATCATTATGTAGGAAATCATATTAGCTTTCTAATGAATATTTACAATCGAATTTATCTTATGTATAACCCTATATTAAAAATGTTGTAGTAAATAAACTTTGATTTTAACTCTTAATTCTTCTTTGAATTAAATAATAATAAATGTCCTAATCTAATCCAAGTGGGCCTAAATGGTCATATTTTATTCCTAAGGTTGTTTTTGGTCGAATTACACTTATCTAATATAATTAGGACATGTGTTAGGGTAATAATAATATCATTTTTACCCTTAATTACCCTATTTACTTTTAACCGTGGTAAAAAAAGTAAAAAGTTACTATTCACCAAAAATTATTTTCATCTCATTGAACCAAATTTTACTTACTGACATCAACCATGTCTCTCAGATTTTTAAAATTCCACTCACAGAAGCGGTAAAGTTAAGTTTTATGAAAAATTTATTTTTTTTAACTACCACTTAGTGGTTTCACTATTCATCAAAAAATGAAAGTTTCCAGAAAATACCAAAAAATAGGCCTAAGAAATATTTGATATTATGAATTCAAAAATGATGTCTACTTTACCAAATTCAAAACATATCAGTTGCATTAATTAATTTAAAAATTAAATCCCATCGTCAAAACAAATAGCGTGTTTTTAAGAGATAATAACTATCAAAAGATTGACACTTGTTTATGTCTGGTTTAAATGTGAAATTACATCCAATGACCAACATTTTATTAAATTGTAAAAATATATTCTAAATTTATTTTAAAACCACTCAAATTAATAATTTATCACTATTAATTATTTCGATTAAAAAAGTTGTTTTTAATTAAAATTTAGTAATTTTCACTATTCATCAGAATATGAAAGTTATCCGAAAAGTACCAAAATTTCACCCTAAGATAATTTCAATATTATGAATCCAAAAATGAAGTCCATTTTGAAAAATAAAATTTACAAAATTTCAAAAAGTGGTTATTACTATTCATAATGGCTAGTTTTAATAATATTTTAATAGCATATCATTTTTTAGCGAAACTCGGTATTGAGTACAACACACGCTATCGCGGAAGGTCGCGCTTGCGTGTAATGCAAGACAAGTCAAGGATGCATGTTGTGCAAGATCCTTTTGGTGTAGCGTACAACACAAGACATTAATGAAATTAAAAAGAATATTTTTCATAAAATCTCGGGGTGTTACAGATCGCATGTGTGTGTATGTGTGTAGCCTATGAGACTATGTTGTAATTTGATCACATGTGTGGGCTTGGATTTTGTTACCTTGATTATTATGTTTCAACTATAGATATATGTAATTATTATGATGAAATTTTTGAAATGTGATGTACATGGTATGTGCAATGTTGTTAATGTTCTATGTATGGTACCAAAGTAACAGGTGGACCTGTCATGACCCAGAGGTCCTAGAGGTAGAGTGTGTTCAAATGATTTATGTGATTTGATAATATGACCATGTTAGATTATGGGGAATGATTTACTTGTGTTTTTTGGACAAGTGGTATAATGGACTCAGGTGATCTAATCCAATAGGTGATAGTGGGGCATGATGGTCTTTAGTGACTTGACCTAAGATGCAGTGCCGGGATATGATGACTTAGTGGCCTAACCCAATGTAGTTTCAGAGTACAATGACTTTGTGGTTGACCAAGTCTCTTTATCCTTTTGGTTGTTGTGAAGTACATGTGGTGACCTTTTGATTGATCCTAGTTCTTGAAACTATAATCACTACATTTCCTACATGGTGCTGAAATAAGTACGGTCCGTGGTTTGGTTAATGTATGACTTCTTGTTACATGATTGTGCAATTTTACACATTTATTTATAATAATTCCATACACTCTTATTCATGTGCACTCATGTTAAGAACATATTGGTGGTGTTTTACTTGGTTTTTAGTCACACTCTACATGGTAATCTTGATACACATGAAGACTTTGTGATTAGGGATACGGGAATGGGAAGGGACCTAGTGATAAAGAGATAGGAGTTGGAACATAGTGATCGAAGGCGATGTCAGTCTATAATCTTGATGGATTCCCTAGTGTTTTATTTACTTACCTATATTTCCAATGCTATTGAATGACCCACCACTCTGGGGGTCCTTGGTTTAATTTTAAGTATGGCTTGAGCACATTCCATGTATCTTTTATAACATTGTGTATTTATTCCACTATGTTATCATTTATACTTGTCCATATTGATATAGATGGTATAGTCTCTCTATTGATGGTGTTTGTACCATCACAAGTAGTCACAACATCCTGCATGTGGTAAGGCATGAATGAGCCCATGTGGCACTCTAGCTCAGACCTATTGATTCATACCAGTGAATTAAAAATTTTAAAAAATGTAAAATTCATTTAAGAGATTTTAAATTAAATTATTTATGATTTACTTGAAAATGACCAAAAATAAAAACAATAAACATAATTTCTCTCTAGGTTATAGTAAGGTAAATAATAATCCCAATAAAACTTCTATAAAGCTTTTTTTTCAACCATTTTACTAGATTCATTCAATGTTATCTTATAAGTAATACTCATAGGTGTCCTTATTTCCTTAGCATAATCCTTTCAAAAAATGATTTATAATTTCATTATTATATTTTATTTTTATTATAAAAGTTCTATCCTCATTTTGTGATATTTTAAAAGCAAGAAATAATTTTAACTCACACAAAAATCTCATTTCAAATTTTTTATCATAACAATTGAAAAATAATTACCAATAGATTCATTTTTTATCCAAAAATTATGTCATCAACATATATTTAATTGATTAAAATGTCATTTGTAACCTTTTTAGAAATAAATTATAATCCTATTTTAAAATTTTAAAATCATTTTATAAAATAAAACTTGTTAACCTTTCATACCAAGCCTGAGGAAATTGTTTTAAACCATATAAATTATTAGTTTACTTGAAAATGGAATATGGAAGTTTTATATTTTTAAAACCTAGTGGTTGTTCTAAACATTTTTTGAAATAAAACAATTAAAAAAAGAAATTTTAACATCCATTTAATCAAGAATCAAATTTATATGTGTAGAAAACAGTAACATTATAACATATTTTAGTCTAGAAATAGGTGAGAAGGTTTCACCATAATCAATGTATTCTTGATTATAGACTTTAGATACGTGTTAGGGTTTTTTGTGTGTTGTTACCTTTCTCATATAATTTATTTTTAAAACCCTATTCTGTACTAGTAACAAGGTGATCATTAGGTCTTTCAAAAAGAGTCCAAACATTAATATATTTGAATTAGTTAGATCATATTTCATATAAAAAACCAAATTGTAATAGTTAATAGAATAATAAAGGATTTTATCTTCTAGAAAATAAATTAAAGAATAATTATTAACATTATTTAAGATATAACTTATAGTGTGAGTACTAGTGTTTAGGGTACTGATAATAGTTCTCAAGGGATATACTTGGGATTTTTTCAAAGATTTAGGTAAAGGACTAGAATGAGATTCATATTTGATTGGTTCTTTAGGATAATATGGACAATTAAAAGTCAAAGGTTCAAGGTTATCTTTAACATCTTCAAATTAGGAATACATTTTATGAATATTTTCATTGAATTATTTATAAATGGATTCTTAAATGGTTTTTCTTATTTTATAAAAGAATCAATAATATTTACTTGAGTTCGAGTACCCAAAATGATTTTTAATTGATCATTGAGAACCCAAAATTCTATATAAATTTTATCTACCTTGTATGAATTTCACAAGAAATTTTTTGATAACATCTATTGTCAATTTTAATAAATTAACTTTTGGTTGATCATTCAATATTTTTAATAATTTATCTTTTTTTATTGTGAGTTTATCCTTTTATTTAAGTTCTTAGTTATACTTTTTTAATATTTTTATACAATGAATTCAGTTCACAAAAATATTCTTTAAAATAACCATGACCATATTTTATATCTTTCATGATTATGTGATTGGAATAAGAAGTGGGAGAAAAGAAATTTGTGGAAGAATAATAATCAGAGTTAGTGTTTACTTCAAAACTAACCTCGCCTTCATCCATGAGACACTTGAAACTTTCATCTATTGACTCTCTTGAGGAGGGAGAATAACCTCTTTCACTCCAAGTTGTAACATTGAAGGATTTAATGATTTTATTATTCTTATCCTAATTTTATTTTTGATCATGAGGAATTTTAGCCTTATGTGTCTAATTTTTTACATAAAGCATTCACTTCTTGTTCTCTTTGATCATACTCCTTTTTGGAATATTGGTAGGATTTCTATCTTTTGAAGAATGTATTTATATTATTTTATAGGTGATCTATTTCATCACCATCAAAGTAGTCATCAATATTGATTTAAAATAAAATTCCTTGTTATCCTTAGTTTATTTTGTTTTCTTATTTGATTGTCCCTTCATTGTGATCTCATAAGTCAAAAGATATTTTATTATCTCCTTGACTTACATGTTTTTAGTATCGTTTTATTCTTGTATTGTCATTAATTTAGGTGCCCAATTTTTTGGAAAACCCCAAAATATTTTATTTACTAGTGTTTATGTAATAATATTATCACAAAACTACTTTATTCAATTGTATATGTTAATAAATCATGTAAACATTTTAATAATAGATTCATTTAGATGCATATTGAAGCTTTTAAAATCATTCCTATGCATGTCAATCCTAGTATCTTAAAATTTATATGTTTATTAAAGAGTAAATTCTTAGAGTTTTTATATTTCATGATCATTTTTTCATTTAGATATATGATTAAACTCATTTTGGTTTAATTCACAATGCAAGGCACTCATATCTTTACCATCTAATTCCAAAGAAACAATATCAATGAGTTTCCATTTTTTTTCTTTTCCACTAGTAGGAATATAACCATGGAGAACAATTTCCCCTATAGGATAACCAATGTATCTAATAAATGTTGGCATACAAATCTCCTAAAAAATTTAATTTAAACCATAAAAATAAGGTGCAAAACCTATAGATTTCTTTTTTGGAGAACCAAGGATATTTAAAAAATATTCCATTTAAAAGTATTGAACTTTGAAATTGGTTAGGATTTATAAAAATAAGTTTGATTTTGAAAATAAGGATATTTTTATAAAAACAAAAAGATCTCATTTGATACCAAATGTAGGTAAGTGATAAAATTTAAAGAGGGGTGTGAATTAACTTTAATAACAATTTTAAAATAATCGTATGAAAAAAAGTGATTATCGTGAAATAAATCAATTTAATGATAGAATAATAAAATTAAAGTGAGAATATAATAAATTAAAAAATTGATCAGGATAGAGAATAAATTATATCAAAAAAATGACACACATTAATAAAGAATTTCATTAATATCTCATGAATGAGCTCTTATGTATTCTCCCCTCAAGAAGGCCTGGGAGTGTTATATTTCTCCATTGAATTTAATAGAATCTGAGAACCAAATAATAAAGGAAGGAATACCTTGGTTTTAATGGAAAAAATAACCAAAATAATACCTTTGGTTTTAATGTAAACCAATAAATAAAAATAATCACTTTAATGGGGGTGAACACCTAAAGAAGAATTTGAAGAAGTTAGAGGTTTATTTTCACAAAACCAATACAAATAACTCAACTCTCTCTATAGAATTTATAATAAAATGAAATATTAACAAAGATAGAGGAAGAAAAGGTAGGAGATGAAGAACCTTTAAAAATTAAAATAATAGAGAAAGAAAAAGCCTTAAGAGGATAGGGAAAAAGAAATGGATTGAAGCTGTTGAATCCTGATATACCTTTTGAGAAATGTTCTTAGCTTGGGATATCTTATAAAATAATTTCATGGATTGATTAAGATTTGTTTTGGGGAAAGTAGTTATCAATTATGTTTATAAATGATATTTCAGACTCTAAATATGACTATTTATAGCCTTCATATGAGCTATGGGTACTTTGTATTGTTCCAAGGCTTTAATGAGAAGATTAAACACATTAAATAAATCATTTAATTCACTTTGACATATTTGGGTCGAAGCCATTGTGTAACACACCGAGATTTTATGAGATATATTATTTTTAATGTCTTCTATTATACACTACACCAAGATTATCTTGTACTATACGCAACACTGTATTAGGTTGCAGTATACGCAACACTATTCTTGGCTCGTGTTACACACAATTTCAAGTTCGTTTTGTGGAAATTATTTTACGCAACATTAAGTATAGATTTTGTTTAATGTATAAATGAAATAAGTTTTGATTATGTTATACGCAACACCAAACAAAGATTTCACTACATACAGCCCTAACTTGGCTTGCATTACACGCAATCAAGACCTTCCTCGATAGCGTGTGTAGTACGCAATACCGAGTTTCACTAAACAAGATATTATTATAATATTATTATGAACTACCCGTTATGAATAGTAATACCCACCTTTTAAAATTTTATAAATATTATCTTTCAAAATGGACTTCATTTTTGGATTTGGAATATCGAAATTAGCCTAGGGTGAATTTTTGGTATTTTTCTGAAAACTTTCAATTTTTGATGAATAGTGAAAACACTAGGTTACTATTTAAAAACCGACTTTTTATTTAAATAATTATTTATTTTATTTAAATTTATTTCAGGTCAAAATTTATACATAATACTTATATAAGTTCAATGTAATTCATTGGAGTCATTTTATAATAATTTTAGATATATAAAATTTTTATTGAACTTTTCACCGTCTTTTACCCACCTCCTAGGAGAATTTGGAAATTCACATAAAACTTAATTTTGCCGCTCCCGTGAGTAGAATTTCAAAAATCCAAGAGACAAGGTTAAAATCAAGGACTAAAATGTGGTTCAATGAGATGAAAATAATTTTTGGTGAATAGTAACTTTTTACTTTTATTTACCACGGTTAAAAGTAAATAGGGTAAATAAGGGTAAAAATGATATTATTGTTACCATAAAACATGTCCTAATTCTATTGGATAAGTTTAAGTCCACCAAAAAAAACCTTAGGAATAAAATATGACCATTTAGGACCACTTGGATTATATTAGGACATTTATTATTAATTTATTTAAAGAAGGGTTAAAATAGTTAAAATCAATGTTTAATAACTAAATCATTTTTAATATAGGGTTATACATAAGATAAATTTGACTATAAATATTCATTATAAATCTAAAAATATTTACTCCCTAATGGTATTTTATTTATAATTTTTAGACATTAAATATTTTATGTTATTTATGACACAATGGTGATGCAGTAATTACCTAAATAATGAAATATTAAAATAATTGATATTATAAATACACAAATAAATTTAATTTTAGACTTTTTATGACTTCCACTAATTTTACAGGTTAATATGACATTTTAGTATCTATTTAATAAACTTATTTTGAAATAATCATGCTGTTATGAGTTTCACAAAAATCAATTACCAAATAGTGTCAAAATTGACATAAAATAGTTTTTAAAACAAATATTATATTATTAATTGTTATTTTATTCCTAGAAATATAAGGTTCATCCAAATGACTTAGATAAGGATATATATATATTAATAATGAATAACTTGGGGTTTTTTGGCTTGTAATTGTAAGTTTATTAACCATATAGTGTAAGAAAACAAGAATACACGGTAAAAGTTAAATTATCTAACTTAGAGTTAAATCTAAATGATAGTTTAAAATAGTAACCTAAACTTGTCTAAAACCTATTGGTTGAGAGTATTTATACCCATACCCACCTTATCTTAGAAATAAATCAATTTGGAGCTATTAAAAACCGAATATGACTTTATTATAAAATAATATTCTAAGTTTTTCTAAAGGTGCCCCTCTCATCCCCTATAAAAAGGGAACCCCTTACCTCTTCTCTTCACACCCTTTTGAGCCATGAAGCTCGGCCAAACCCTACCCATTTCTCTTATACACTTCCCTAGAAACATTCTTGAGGTTCTGGTCTTCTCAAAAGACCAACTCGCATTCCTTAAGAGGAAGCTTAAAGAAGGTGCGTCGAAGAAGAGGTAATCTCTTCTTCCGATTCTCTCAAGTTTCTTTCTTCTTCTACTTATTATTCTTTAGTTGTCTCTTTATAAAGTAATAAAATCAGTATTAATTATATACTGATACATTATTATAATTATTAAACAACCTTATTTCACCTTCTATCCATCCTACGGAAAATAAAATCACCGCGCGTGCGTACATACGGAATACCGTCTCCACGCCGTGGTGTAATCTGTTTTTGACCACCACCTTACTAGGATGAATATAATGGTGTAAATAAATAACTATTTATGATTATTGTAAAGTGATATTGATTATGAAATATTATACATACACTTCAATACAATTCCACTATCATGGGAATGATATCATTGCTCGTGCGTACGTACGGACTACCGTCTCCACGACACGATGAGATTCATTCTCCATGTTAACCATTCACGAATGATTATAAAGTATATATAATGAATAATAATGAAATATATGACATAATAATGATACTATATATATATATATATATTTCATATACTTAATTCCATTCAATTCAATAAGGAAATGAAAACAGCATTCATGCGTATGTACGGCCTACCGTCTCCATGAACAGTGTATTTCATTCCATTTATCGATCTATCATATATATATGTATATTATGAATATATATATTATATATATAAATCATGTTTTACATTCTTTATTTATGTAAATCAGGATATAAGTAATAATATCAAGAACAACAAGTCGAAACACGTACGATAAATGAAACGATTTTACCCAAAACACTGCTTTAACATGGAATTTACAAAAGAACGGGTAATATAAAGTCATAAGTGAACCATATATGATATAATGACAATGAATATGATTCTATAATAATTCAATGACATTATTTAAATTATTATACAGGAGGTTCAGATACATACGAGGCATACCAGACGTAAGGTAAGGGATAACTATTCCAATCTTGTTCTTATCCGAGATTATTATTCGTAAGTATTTACTAGGGTTATAGTTATAATCCATGACCATGTTTTATAAAAATCTTTTTATGTATTTTTAAAGTCCTTTTTACCCATTTTTGAAATTTACCACATGTTATGAAAGGAATCTTACTTTTGTTTACCACATGGGGAACTTTTTGACTTTGTCGACAAAAGTATGAGAAGAATGTTATTTTTAACTTATACGGCGTGAAAATTTTTTTACAGTTTCATAACGCCTCATTTTAATGAAGATTCATCTACAATATTGCATGATTATTTTAAAAAAAACCCTTTTCTTTTAAAATTTCATGGCATTTTGTGAAAAGAAAATGATTTTGAAGAAGAAAGGATATTTTCCTCAAGAATTCATTTCAAGTGTTTTATCAAAACCATTTTCCATATAAGATGACATTATTTCATATGTGTATGTTTCAAGTATAATGTCTCCATTATTTAAATGGTTTTATTATTCTTATGATTAAATGATATCGATTTTTTTATATGGATTATGTTATGATGGCATGATGTTTAAGAATCCCATTCTATTACATGGGTTATGCTATGATGTATGATTTATGATTTTGTGGCACACGAAAGAATGATTTCATTATGAGATGGGTGGGACCAATATCTCCCTCAAATTAATTGGGTAAAGATTTATATCTCATGAGATAGACATGGCTAGAACGGTAAGTTAATCCGGTTCAGTGTTACAGGACTGGAACGAGGAGTGAAATCGATTCGGAAAGGGACTTTGTCCACTAAGATGGTCTTGGAAGCAATGCCTTGGCTACTATGGAAATCATATCATGTGCTTAGTGGTTGAAATAATCACATGTTTTATTACCATGCTATTTTATCATGATTAATGTTCTTTTATAACCTATGCCTTACGTACTGCCAAGATTTATTTCACAACTCAAGATTTTGATGTGTAAAATTTATGTTCATGTTTTGAAGTTCAAATGTATATGATTTGTTTTATTTTATCCATGCTTACCATTACTGAGCATTTGAGCTCACCCTTTATATGTTTTCTTTTCCCCAAGATTTAAAGAAAGGTTTTAGGTAAGAAAGAAAAGGGGAAGATCTTTATGGGAGATGTTGAAGATCTTTCACCATGATTAGAAGATTATATTCCGAGTTTCCAAAGACACTAAACTATTACGGTCCTTTGGTGTCTGGTTTTGTTATGTATTAAGTATTCCGCAAAAGTAATGTAATTTCCATGTACGTTAAGATTTGGGTCTCTACAGTTGGTATTAGAGGAAAGGTTTACTTAACCTTTGGAAACTAGGATGCGAAAAATTTAGTGAGATCCCTAGAGATATTTCTAAGGTACATATAGGGATGTCACTAAGGTTAAGTATAAGTATAGGTTATAGTCCTAGAATTATGGTAACAATCATAGAATTTAACCTAAGATGTTAGATATTGATGGTACTCCCCCTTTATTATGTTGTTTTTCGTAGCATGATTTTTGCCTCTCACACTATTCTTTTTGGGTTTTAAACGATGGATGGAACCAAAAGGAACCGTGTTGGTCAATGTAATGGATGATGCAATGATTTTTCTCCTGAACAAACCAACGCTATGGGAAATAGAGTGAAAAACCTTATTACTATATTTACATAAGCTATGAATCATTCTGGACTTCCAAATGAGTAGTGAAGGGAACAATATTCTATTGAGTCTTTCATGAGGAAACTCCCACCTTCTTTCAATGGGTCTTCTGATCCACTTGTTGCTGAACAATGGATCAGTACCAATGAAAAGATATTTTCCATACTTCACTGTTCAAAACATGAAAAAGTCATTCTGGCTATTTACTATTTAGAAGGTGAAGCAGATCAATGGTGGACTCTAATTAAGAATACGAGGCCTCGAGATGAAATTGAATCCATGGAATGGGATGAGTTCAGGAACTTATTTTTCAATAATTACTTCCCTCATATTATTTTAACAATGATGGAAAAGGATATCCTTGATCTTAAGCAAAAGGATGATGAATCTGTTGGTATATACGAAGCGAATTTTACAAGGCTTTCAAGGTATGTATCTGGCTTTATCATACAACCTGAAAGTAAAGTTGATCGATTCTTTATTGGCTTAAAACCAAGTCTTTGAAGGGAATTAGCTATAAGAGACTTCAGTAGTTATGAAGAAATTGTGCATTGTGCTATCATGGTAGAAATGGAAGTTGGTGTTACATATCCATCTCATGGTTTTGACAAGAAACGAAAGATGGAGTTCAAGGGGAAATATCAGAAAAATGGTGAAAGAAAGATGAATGTTTCTTTATGATCAATGTGTGGAAAGAAGCATGGTGGAGATTTCCTAAAAGGTACTAGAAAATGTTTTAAGTGTGGAAAAGAAGGTCACCAAGCAGCTGAGTGTCGAAGTAATGGAAAAAAGGTTGCTAATGATGTGAATAAAGAAAATACTACAGAGAACGCACCACCAACACTTCAATGCTTCAAGTGCAATGAAATGGGGCATTATGCTAATCAATACCCTAATCCAAGGGTTAATGATGATCAATGTGAGCAACCTATTAAGGAAAAGGAAAAAGGGAAGTCACATGCGATCATTATTAGAAATGTTGAGTATGACAATGATGTGGTGGAATGATTATGAGTTTATGTAAAGGATTCAAAAATAATGTTGTGGAATCTCATTTATAGTATTGTGGAACATTGGAATATCTATGTAATGGTTTATTGTGGTTTTCGATAATTATATGGTACCGGTAACCATGAAAAGTGATTCAAATATTTTGGAAAGTAGATGATATGTGCATAATGAAGGGATAAAGAGAAAATTAAATGTTTGATAGTATTCATGAGCTCATGACTGATATAAGGAAAAAGTTATATCATGGTTTGAGTATATATAATTTTTGGATTTTGGTATGTGGAAAGAGTTAACTTTTTACAGCATTCATGTTTTCAATAAGCTTCAATGGGTATTCATTTTTTTCAAGATAATACACGATTAAGGTATTCACATGATTGAAATGTGACCAAAAAGATATATGAGGGATAAATGATGGTATTCACATGCTTGTTATATGACCTTTTTAGTAATCGTTCTCTTTATACTATGAGTTTGGAAAGAAGTATTTTGTATAATCCTAAAGATTTGAATAGATTATATTGAACATCAGTTAGTATTGTTTATGGCTAGAGATTTTTGATATTATTTTAGAAATGTTATAATAGTATAGTTTTAGAAAAAGGACAACCCGTAGGATGGGAGACAACCTATATCGTTGGGAAAGGATGTGGGAATCGAACACACAACTGAAGTGCGACATGCCTTCATCGCCTACCACTGTCCTATAGGAAGTCCCTGGTTAGTAGAAACTAGTTTTATTTTATTAAGCGGTATGATAAATGAAGTATAAGTCTATTTTAGGAACCATATACGATTAATCTCACCATAGATGGACTTATGTATATAACTTTTGCTAACCTTATGTTTGAGACAGATGGAATGACCTATCATTCTATCGCATGATCTGCTAACACTTCACGGAAGACAAATTCAACTTCATTTCTTTAAGAGATGAAGTGGAAATTTTTCAAGGCATGAACAACGGTGAGATTATACCAAAATAAACTATGTATTTATTCTAATTAAAATTCTTCAACTTTAGGGAAATGATCTTGAAAACCAAAAATGTAATCCTAGTGTCCTTATATCCGATGAATCAGATGGTACCTTAAATCATCACAAATTTATTGCTTTGTGATTGTTGGATTTTTCATAGTCATGTTATCTACCACTTTCCATCAAAACATGATGGTTAGATTTTTCTTCCATATCCATACTTTCACCTATGTTATCCTATGTGGAAACCCAATAATTAGTTAATTTGGTTAACTATTACATTTTATACATTAGTTTTTAAAGATAAGTTTTGGTATTCTTTTTTACGATGCGGGTTTCTATAAAAGAAACTTTCAAGTTGTAAACCATTTATAACCCCGATGAATTTTGAGGGCGAAATTCATTTTAAGGGGGGTAGAATGTAACACACCGATATTTTATGAGATATATTATAGCATCCCTCCATTTTATAACATAAACTTTCATTACATTACACACAACTGAGGATCTTTAAGGTTTAGTGTCTTGGAAACCAGGAACATAATACATGAAAACAACATAAAGCATTCTTCTTAAACACTTGAAAGGCTTCTCCTTAAGTTCATCCTAGGTTCATTACTGCATCTCATAACCTGGGGACATACATCAAAAGAAAGGGTGAGCAGAAGGCCCAGTAAGGGAAACAAGAGGAACATTTTACATGTGAACTTGATATACTTCAATAAGGACATGAAAAGAACTTTAAGGCATGAGAAAGAAAATCATGAGGCATTTCATAATAAAAACAACATTTTCCATAACTTGAAGATGTGGCTACATAATTTAACATAGACAATCATGAACATATCACCAAGGTCCATCCCCAAGGTGTCATTTGAAAATTACCAAGGTTATTCACCAAGGTATCATGAAAATTGTAATCTCTAGTGGTTACATCATTACCCAATGCATTGGAGCGCTATCAGGGCGCACCCTTAAATTTGCCTTTATTATCATGTGAGCCACATATATCATCATAAAACATTTCATAAATAACCCACATAGCATAAAATAAATGGGTTTCATTTCATAATCATAACGTTTTAAAAACTGCTTTAAAGACATGATCTTTACGTCACTTTAAACCCACGGAAAGGGAAAGCGGGTCTCATGTATGTAAATACCAGAATTTAAAATGGAACATTTTGATATATATGTGAATACCCTTGTAGAAATAAGAGCTTTGAGTATTCACTTTATAACATAAAATAATTTTTGAGAAAAGAGAGAGGCATTTTGAGGGGAAAATTCTGCAGCATAACGGCTAAGTTTCGGGGTTTTAGAAAAAATTGAAATGAGAGGGGACATGGGTCACCCACTCATAAATGATCCATAAAACAGTAGGGTGAAAGAATAAGAAGGAAATATGGACATGGTAATGAAATTTTAGGGACATACCATTTGAAATGAAAAACATGGAAGGAAAAAAGATTAGATTTCTCTTATGAAAATTCGGCAGCCTTACGGCGTCACTTAACTTCAAAAGAAAATGATTTGACAAGATCAAATAGGGTCCCTCATCATATGATCATAAGAGATCAGTATGATAGATATAGAGATCATACCCCAACATAATAAAAAGGAACTTGAAAGACTTGACCTGAAAATCGAACTTGAAAAATGAGAAGGGTGAAAGAATCCCTTAAAAATTCGGCAGCCTAACGGCGTCACTTTAACTTTCATAAAACGAAATGATGAGAGTAAGAGGGGATCTCTCATCATATAAACATGAAAGGGCAGTAAGAGGAATATAAAAGAACATCCTCTCACATAAAAACATGGAGCAGAAAAGGAATGACATAAAAGAGATTACATGAAAAGAAAGAGAGGGGTCAGATCCCTTACCTTAAAACGTGACTCTTGAAACTCAAAGGATTGGACCTTGAGAACTTGGGGGCACCTTGGGAGGACTCCTTGGAAGGTAAGAAGACCAGAACTTCGTTGGGGGAGAGTTGGGAGTGAAAACTAAAGGAGGAAAGGGTGGGTATTTATAGGGAAAGTGAGGGGACAAAGCATTAATGGCCAAGGGACACCTCACTAGTGGTTTTGGCAAAACCATGGGCTTGCCCATGGTATTTGCCCATGGTATTGTCCACTTGGGACACCTCGCACCTTATCTTACTATTCATAATTCTACCATATTGAATATATACTTAATACATCATTTAATTATGTCATTAAACACCCGTAACTTAAAAACTATACTTTCACTATTCACAGAAAATTCAACTTTCTCAGAATAATCCCAAAATTTCACCTTAACCAAATATCAATGCTATGATTTAAAAAATGAACTCCATTTTATAAAAATAATTTTCTAAATATTTTTAATTTTATTTTTAAATAAATACACTATTCACCGAAAATTTATTTTTTCAGAAAAATCCCCAAAAATTACCATAACATAATATCGATGCTCTGAGTTCAAAAATAAAGTCATTTTTATAAAAATAATTTTCTAATTATTTTTAATTAAATTTTTAATTAAAAAACACTATTCATCCGAAAAAACTAATACTTGAATAATAATTTATGAAACCGTTATTTACCCATTTTATTGAATCACATTACTTAATCAAGGTGCCTAGATTATTTTAAAACTTTCTTTAAGTGAGATTACTAATCCATTTGGTCACATTACTAATCCTAAGCGTAAAATCACTATTCACTATTTACTATTCATCAAAAATTAAGTTGATCTTATTAGAATCCAAATTCCTTAATGAAGACTTTTGTAGAAGACCATTTTTTGAAAATCATTACACATCATTAGTTATTTAGGGTTTACATAAATATTTCAAAATATCCCTTTTTCAAAATTCATCAATAAAATACATTCTAAAATTATCCGGACATTTGAAATTTCACAAACATCTCTAAAGGAAGAAATCTCAATTTATTCACCCGAAGGGATTACACAAGGAAGCTAGGGTCTCGTCACATAGCCCCTTATAACACCGGCATAAGACCTGAGTGTAAGGTGTGCTATGGTGAGA
Organism: Viscum album; assembly: GCA_963277665.1. Classification (NCBI taxonomy): domain Eukaryota; kingdom Viridiplantae; phylum Streptophyta; class Magnoliopsida; order Santalales; family Viscaceae; genus Viscum; species Viscum album. Next base: position 1,982,042,708 of record OY728136.1, read on the forward strand.
GAATCTGAGGGAGGCTCAGATAACATTGCCCTAGTAGTAATCTCTACTAACTTGAACTTCTCCCACAGGCGTTTCCGTTCAAGCTTGACACGCTGGAGTTCGGCTTGGGCTTGGTCCAAAGCGAAGCCCACAGATGCTACCTCCTTCCCAAGCTCTGATAAGTGGGCTTCATAAGGGTTGAGTCTACTGGATGAAGCCATCGACTCCTCTTTCTGCATTAACCATTAACATCTTATTAAATCAATAAGAGTAAGTTAATATACTACTCAAAAAAATATTGGGTCGTTACATTCTTCCCCCCTTAAGAAATTTCGTCCCCGAAATTTATACTTGAGGCCTAGTCGAAAAGGTGAGGGTACTTTTGCTTCATCGTTTCCTCAGGCTCCCAAGTCGCTTCTTCATATTTATGATTCCTCCAAAACACTTTCACAAGGTGGGTAGTCATGTTTCGTAGGACCTTGTCTCTACGGTCCAAGATCTCCACTGGCTGCTCCTCATAAGAGAGGTCATGTTCAAGTTGTACCACCTCTGGGTTCAGTACATGCGAAGGGTCGGGTATGTACTTCCTCAAGAGAGATACATGGAAGACATCATGAACTTGAGCTAGGTTCGATGGAAGTTCTAGACGATAGGCCACTGCTTCTATGCGATCAAGGATTTCATAGGGGCCAATGTACCTAGGGCTGAGCTTCCCTTTCTTCCCAAACTGCATGACTCTCTTCCGTGGAGAGATTCGAAGGAAGACTTTGTCACCAACACCAAACTCCAAGTCTCTTCGTCGATTGTCAGCATAGCTCTTCTGCCGACTCTGAGCAGCTTTTATGTGTTGTTGGATGGCATGAACTTGTTCTGTCATTTCTTGCACAAGATCAGGCCCAAGAAGCTTCCTCTCACCAGTTTCATCCCAACAAGTAGGAGTTCTACACCGCTTTCCATACAGAGCTTCATAGGGTTCCATCTGAATACTCGCATGGAAGCTGTTGTTATAGGAGAACTCCACTAATGGGAGGTGTTGATCCCATCCACCCTTAAATTCCATTGAGAATAATCTCAACATGTCTTCGAGTGTCTGAATAGTCCTTTAAGATTGGCCATCAGTTTGAGGATGATAGGCCGTACTAAAATTCAATTCAGTATTCAGAGCATGATGAAGACTTCTCCAGAATTTTGATGTGAATCTTGGGTCACGATCAGATACGATGGATAGTGGTACCCCATGCAGCCTTACCACTTCCTTCACGTATATCTTGTCAAGCTGATCCAGAGAGAAATCTTCCCGAATAGGGATAAAATGGGCTGTCTTGGTGAGACGGTCCACAATAACCCATATCGCATTGTTTCCTTTGGATGTTTTCGGGAGACCAGTTACAAAGTCCATAGTGATATTATCCCACTTCCATACTGGTATGGGTAGCGGTTGTAATACCCCCTTAGGAAGTTGTCGTTCTGCCTTTACTTGCTGACACACCAGGCACCTTGTAGTGTAATCGGCAATCTCCCTCTTCATGTTATCCCACCAATAATGATCACGAAGGTCTCTATACATCTTAGTGCTTCCCGGATGTATAGAGAAAGTAGAGCTATGAGCTTCATCCATCAGTTCTTTCTTTTTCTCCAGAATAGATGGAACACATAGTCTTGTATGAAATTTCAATACACCTTCTTGATCAATATTGAAATCAGGGAACTTCCCATCCTTTACAGCCTCGAACTTCTCCTGCAGCAAAGGATCTTCTTTTTGAGCCTTCTTGATCTTCTCTAGTAATGATGGTTGAGAAATCATTTGGGATAGGGTTGATGATGTCCCTTTCCTTATAATTCCCATGTCCAGTTTTACTAGATCTTTAATCAAGGGATCTCCCAGGATCCTCATTGTTGCCAGAACAACATGATCTTTCCTGCATAACGCATCCGCGACTTTGTTTGCTCTTCCAGGGTGATAATGAATTGAACAATCATAGTCTTTAATAAGCTCCAACCATCTCCTTTGTCTCATGTTCAATTCTTTCTGAGTGAAAATATACTTTAGACTTTGGTGGTCAGTGTATATATCACATTTCTCCCCATAAAGATAGTGCCTCCATATCTTTAGAGAAAAAACAACTGCCGCCAGCTCTAGATCATGCGTAGGATAATTCTGCTCATGAATCTTCAACTGTCGAGATGCATAAGCAATTACTTTGTCATTTTGCATGAGGACTCACCCAAGCCCTTTCATAGATGCATCGCTAAAAATAACAAATCCTTCTCCGATAGAGGGTAGTGTTAACACAGGTGCAGTAACCAATCTCTTCTTCAGCTCTTGGAAACTTTCCTCGCATTCCTTTGTCCAGACGAACTTAACCCCTTTTCGAGTCAACTTGGTTAGTGGATTAGAAAGCCGTGAAAAGTTTTTCACAAACCTCCTATAATATCCCGCTAAACCAAGGAAACTACGAATCTCAGTTACTGTTGTGGGTTGAGGACACTCCTCCACAACCATTGTCTTTGCAGGGTCAACCGAGATTCCTTCATTGGTTACGATGTGCCCCAAGAAAGCCACTTGTTGTAACCAAAACTCACACTTGCTGAACTTCCCAAAGAGCCTCTCCTTCCATAGAGTTTTCAAAATAACCCTCAGATGATCTTCATGCTCCTCACGAGCTTTTGAATATATCAAAATATCATCAATAAAAACTACCACAAAGTTATCAAGGTAGTCCTTAAAGACTCTATTCATCAAATCCATGAAAATAGCAGGAGAATTAGTCAAGCCGAAGGGCATAACAGTAAACTCATAATGCCTATATCTTGACCGGAAGGCAGTCTTTGGAATATCTTCCTTCTTCACCCTCAGTTGATGATAACCAGATCGAAGGTCAATCTTAGAGAAGAATTGAGCCCCACGAAGTTGGTCAAATAAATCATCAATTCTTGGAAGAGGGTATCTGTTCTTCACTGTGATCCCGTTCAGTTCTCTATAATCAATGCATAGCCACATTGATCCATCCTTCTTCTTCACAAAGAGAACTGGTGCTCCCCAAGGAGACACACTCGGTCGGATAAACCCCTTCTCCAACAAGTCTTGGAGTTGTTTCTTTAGCTCCTCTAGCTCCACATTTTCCATTCTATACGGAGTCTTTGATATCGGTTGGGACCCAGGTACGAGTTCAATGGAGAACTATACCTCTCTCTCTGGGGGAGTTCTAGGTAACTCCTCAGGAAATACATCCATGTATTCCTGAACAATCGGAACATCTTCTATTTGTATTCTCCCTTTTCTTTCTTCATCATCATCGATTAACTCCATAAAGAAAGCTATAGGAGGTGCTTCTAGATTGGGATCAGTTCGGGATATCTCTCCTTGGAAGATAACTGTAGGTCATTCTTTCAAGACTACTGAGATTTCCTTACTTCTGCATTTGATCTTAGCATTATACTTTGAGAGCCAGTCCATCCCTAGTATAATGTCGAATTCCATCATGGGAATGACTACTAGATTTGCGATAAGATTGTGCTCACCAAAATAAACACTAGAGTCTCTAAATACTGTTGATGCAAGGATAATCCCACTTGGAGTCTTGACTGACAACTCTACCTCTAGCAGTTCGGGGATTGATTCTATTTTCCTTGCAAACTTGGAGGAAATAAAGGAATGCGTAGAACCAGAATCAAATAAAGTACTTGCTAGATTTGAGAGGACAACAAGAGTACCTGCTACCACATCATTCGGGACTTCAACTTCAGCTGTTGTGATAGCGAAAGCACGACCTTGCTCCCTTGGCCTCTCCTGAGGTTGATGGTGATTCCCCCCCACCGCCCTCGGATTTGGACATTGATTAGCAAAGTGCCCAAGTTGTCCACACTTGAAGCATGTGACTTCAGGTAGGGCCAGAACCATCTTTCCTCTGTCGTTAGTGTTGGGAAGTTGAGGCTTCACATCACCACGACAATTCCGAGAAATATGGCCTTCTTTTCCACACCTATAGCACTTGCCACTTCCGATCAAGCAGTTCCCCGAATGCTTCTTCCCACATTTATTGCATGTGGGATGTTGCATATGCTTTCCACCTATTTCCTGATTAAAACTTCTTCCCAGGCTCGGTTCTAGAGTTCTATTATTCTCATTAGATTTGTGAGACCACTGTGTCTCCCCAAACTCTAGTTCAACTTTCATGGCACTTCGAACTATTTCTTCATAGCTATCATAGTCCCTGTTGGCTAGATTCTTTCGCAGATGAGGTTGTAGTCCACCAAAGAATCTATCAACCTTCCCATTAGGGTCCATGACGAAGCTTGAGGTATAACGGGAAAGCCTTGTGAAGTTCATCTCATAGCTTCCGACAGATTCGTTCTCCTTCTGCTTCAGCTCGAGAAACTCTTTCTCCATTTTCGTTCTCATGGAACGAGGGAAATACTTGTTAAAGAAAATCCCCCAAAATTATTCCCACTCCATAGCTTCCATCTCTCCTCGTGGCTTCGTGTTTTTGATCAGTGACCACCACTGATCAGCTTCTCCCTCAAGGCGGTAAACAGCAAGGGTGTCTTTTTCTTGTTCCGAACAATGAAGTACAGAAAAGATCTTTTCAATGGAGCTTATCCATTGTTCTGCAACCAATGGGTCAGTAGATCCACTGAATGTTGGCGGTCGTTGACGCATGAAGGACTCAACAGAGTGTTGTTCCCTTCGTGGTGAGGTCGGCCTCTCAGCTTGATTCAAGTTATTACTCATAACTTGAGTCAGTTGGTTCATCATTCACATGAATGTTTCCATTCCGGCTTCCATCGGAGGTCCATCAGCACATGCTGCATTGCGGTCACCATCGGCACGGTTCCTCCTATTGCCCGCCATCTTCTAAAAGAATAAAACCTTAGTGAGAAACTTATTTCATTTATGAATCTTTTAACTAAGACTTCATGCTTAAACAATTATACTTCTCTATAATTCCTTCATAATGATTCATAAAAAGCTTGTGATTAACCAAACATATCCCCCGGGAGTGTCATAACCAAGAGTGCAGCAAGACCCGTTATCGTGCACCAGTTCCCGTTCGAGTCTAGCTCAAAGCGGTGTTTTCAGGTTTTACCCCTATGTACATCTGTGCCAGAGCCGCCTCTACTTGCTCGTATCCAGACAAGGATGTATTTGTTTGATAGACCACTTACTCAATACTTACCAAAATACCAGGAAGTTTTCCTATATTTAAACTTTTCTATAGGGTTCTTCCTAAAGTTTTTATATCCTAATTTCCACAAATAACTAAACCATCCTTTGATACCAACTATAGCATCCCGCCATTTTATAACATAAACTTTCATTACATTACACACAACTGAGGATCTTTAAGGTTTAGTGTCTTGGAAACCAGGAACATAATACATGAAAACAACATAAAGCATTCTTCTTAAACACTTGAAAGGATTCTCCTTAAGTTCATCCTAGGTTCATTACTGCATCTCATAACCTGGGGACATACATCAAAAGAAAGGGTGAGCAGAAGGCCCAGTAAGGGAAACAAGAGGAACATTTTACATGTGAACTTGATATACTTCAATAAGGACATGAAAAGAACTTTAAGGCATGAGAAAGAAAATCATGAGGCATTTCATAATAAAAACAACATTTTCCATAACTTGAAGATGTGGCTACATCATTTAACATAGACAATCATGAACATATCACCAAGGTCCATCCCCAAGGTGTCATTTGAAAATTACCAAGGTTATTCACCAAGGTATCATGAAAATTGTAATCTCTAGTGGTTACATCATTACCCAATGCATTGGAGCGCTATCAGGGAGCACCCTTAAATTTGACTTTATTATCATGTGAGCCACATATATCATCATCAAACATTTCATAAATGACCCACATAGCATAAAATAAATGGGTTTCATTTCATAATCATAACGTTTTAAAAACTGCTTTAAAGACATGATCTTTACATCACTTTAAACCCACGGAAAGGGAAAGAGGGTCTCATGTATGTAAATCCCAGAATTTAAAATGGAACATTTTGATATATATGTGAATACCCTTGTAGAAATAAGAGCTTTGAGTATTCACTTTATAACATAAAATAATTTTTGAGAAAAGAGAGAGGCATTTTGAGGGGAAAATTCTGCAGCATAACGGCTAAGTTTCGGGGTTTTAGAAAACATTGAAATGAGAGGGGACATGGGTCACCCACTCATAAATGATCCATAAAACAGCAGGGTGAAATAATAAGAAGGAAATATGGACATGGTAATGAAATTTTAGGGACATACCATTTGAAATGAAAAACATGGAAGGAAAAAAGATTAGATTTCTCTTATGAAAATTCGGCAGCCTTACGGCGTCACTTAACTTCAAAAGAAAATGATTTGACAATATCAAATAGGGTCCCTCATCATATGATCATAAGAGATCAGTATGATAGATATAGAGATCATACCCCAACATAATAAAAAGAAACTTGAAAGACTTGACATGAAAATCGAACTTGAAAAATGAGAAGGGTGAAAGAATCCCTTAAAAATTCGGCAGCCTAACAGCGTCACTTAAACTTTCATAAAACGAAATGATGAGAGTAAGAGGGGATCTCTCATCATATAAACATGAAAGGGAAGTAAGAGGAATATAAAATAACATCCTATCACATAAAAACATGGAGCAGAAAAGGAATGACATAAACGAGATTACATGAAAAGAAAGAGAGGGGTCAGATCCCTTACCTTAAAACGTGACTCTTGAAACTCAAAGGATTGGACCTTGAGGGCTTGGGGGAACCTTGGGAGGACTCCTTGGAAGGTAAGAAGACCAGAACTTCGTTGGGGGAGAGTTGGGAGTGAAAACTAAAGGAGGAAAGGGTGGGTATTTATAGGGAAAGTGAGGGGACAAAGCATTAATGGCCAAGGGACACCTCACTAGTGGTTTTGGCAAAACCATGGGCTTGCCCATGGTATTTGCCCATGGTATTGGCCACTTGGGACACCTCACACCTTATCTTACTATTCATAATTCGACCATATTGAATATATACTTAATACATCATTTAATGATGTCATTAAACACCCGTAACTTAAAAACTAAACTTTCACTATTCACCGAAAATTCAACTTTCTCAGAATAATTCCAAAATTTCACCTTAACCAAATATCAATGCTATGATTTCAAAAATGAACTCCATTTTATAAAAATAATTTTCTAAATATTTTTAATTTTATTTTTAAATAAATACACTATTCACCGAAAATTTATTTTTTCAGAAAAATCCCCAAAAATTACCATAACATAATATCGATGCTCTGAGTTCAAAAATAAAGTCATTTTTATAAAACTAATTTTCTAATTATTTTTAATTAAATTGTTAATTAAAAAACACTATTCATCCGAAAAAACTAATACTTGAATAATAATTTATGAAACCGTTATTTACCCATTTTATTGAATCACATTACTTAATCAAGGTGCCTAGATTATTTTAAAACTTTCTTTAAGTGAGATTACTAATCCATTTGGTCACATTACTAATCCTAAGCGTAAAATCACTATTCACTATTTACTATTCATCAAAAATTAAGTTGATCTTATTAGACTCCAAATTCCTTAATGAACACTTTTTTAGAAGACCATTTTTTGAAAATCATTACACATCATTAGTTATTTAGGGTTTACATAAATATTTCAAAATATCCCTTTTTCAAAATTCATCAATAAAATACATTCTAAAATTATCCGGACATTTGAAATTTCACAAACATCACTAAAGGAAGAAATCTCAATTTATTCACCCGAAGGGATTACACAAGGAAGCTAGGGTCTCGTCACATAGCCCCTTATAACACCGGCATAAGACCTGAGTGTATGGTGTGCTATGGTGAGAGAATCTGAGGGAGGCTCAGATAACATTTCCCTAGTAGTAATCTCTACTAACTTGAACTTCTCCCACAGGCGTTTCCGTTCAAGCTTGACACGCTGGAGTTCGGCTTGGGCTTGGTCCAAAGCGAAGCCCACAGATGCTACCTCCTTCCCAAGCTCTGATAAGTGGGCTTCATAAGGGTTGAGTCTACTGGATGAAGCCATCGACTCCTCTTTCTGCATTAACCATTAACATCTTATTAAATCAATAAGAGTAAGTTAATATACTACTCAAAAAAATATTGGGTCGTTACATATATTATTTTTAATTTCTTCTATTATACACTACACCAAGATTAGCTTGTACTTTACGGAACACCGTATTAGCTTGCAGTATACGCAACACTATTCTTGGCTCGTGTTACACACAATTTCAAGTTCGTTTTGTGGAAATTATTATACGAAACATTAAGTATATATTTTTTTTAATGTATGAATGAAATAAGTTTTGATTATGTTATATGCAATACCAAACGGAGCTTTCACTACACACAGCCCTAACTTGGCTTGCATTACACACAATCAAGACCTTCCCAGATAGCGTGTGTTGTACGCAATACCGAGTTTCACTAAACAAGATATTATTATAATATTATTATGAATTAGCCGTTATGAATAGTAATAACCACTTTTTGAAATTTTATAAATATTATCTTTGAAAATGGAATTAATTTTTGATTCAGAATATCGAAATTAGCCTAGGGTTAATTTTTGGTATTTTTCTGAAAACTTTCAATTTTTGATGAATAGTGAAAACACTAGGTTAGTTTTGAAAAACCGACTTTTTATTTAAATAATTATTTATTTTATTTAAATTTATTTTAGGTAAAAATTGGTACATAATACCTATATAAGTTCAATGTAATTCATTGGAGTCATTTTATAATAATTTTGGATATATAAAAATTTTATTGAACTTTTCACCGTCTTTTACCCACCTCCTAGGAGAATTTGGAAATTCACATAAAACTAAATTTTACCACTTCTGTGAGTAGAATTTCAAAAATCTGATAGAAACGGTTAATATCAAGGACTAAAATTTGGTTCAATGAGATGAAAATAATTTTTGGTGAATAGTAACTTTTTACTTTTATTTACCACAGTTAAAAGTAAATTGGGTAATTAAGGGTAAAAATGATATTATTATTACTATAAAACATGTCCTAATTCTATTGGATAAGTGTAATTCAACCGAAAACAACCTTAGGAATAAAATATGACCATTTAGGTCCACTTGGATTAGATTAGGACATTTATTATTAATTTATTTAAAGAAGGGTTAAAATAGTTAAAATCAAAGTTTAATAACTAAATAATTTTTAATATAGGGTTATACATAAGATAAATTCGACTATAAATATTTATTAGAAAGATAGAAATATTTCCTACCTAATGGTATTTTATTTATAATTTTTATACATTAAATAAGTTATGTTATATATGACACAATAGTGATGCAATAATTACCTAAATAATGAAATATTAAAATAATTGATATTATAAATACCCAAATAAATGTAATTTGAGAATTTTTATGAATTAAACTAATTTTATAGGTTAATATGACATGTTATTATTGATTTAATAAACTTTTCTTGAACTAATCATGATTTTATAATTTTCACAAAAATCAATTACCAAATAGTGTCAAAATTGACATACAATAGTTTTTGAAACAAATATTATGTTATTAATTGTTATTTTATTTCTAATAATCTACGGTTTGACAAAATGACTTATATAAGGATATATATATTAATAATGAACCACTTGGGGTTCTTTTGGCTTGTTATAGTAAGTTTATTAACCATATAGTGTAAGAAAACAAGAAGACATAGTAAAAGTTAAATTATTTAACATAGAGTTAAATCTAAATGATAAGGTTAAAATAGTAACCTAAACTTGTCTAAAACCTATTTTTTGAGAGTATTTAGACCCATAACCACCTTATATTCTAAATAAATTAATTTGGATCTATTAAAAACCGAATATGACTTTATTATAAAATAATATTTTAAGTTTTTCCAAAGGTTCCCCTCTCCTCCCCTATAAAAGGGAACCCCTTCCCTCTTCTCTTCACACCATTTTGAGCCTTGAAGCTCGGCCAAACCCAGACCATTTATATTCTCCACTTACCTAGAAACATTCTTGAGGTTATGGTCTTCTCAAAAGACCAACTCTACTTCCTTAAGAGGAAGCTTAAAGGAGGTGCGTCGAAGAAGAGGCAATCTCTTCTTCGGATTCTCTCAAGTTTCTTTCTTCTTATACTTATTCTACTTTAGTTGTCTCATTATAAAGTAATAACATCAGTATTAATTATATACTGATACATTATTATAAATATTAAAAAAACTTATTTCACCTTTTATCCATCCTACGGAAAATGAAATCATCGTGCGTGCGTACGTACGGAATACCGTCTCCACGCCGTTGTGTAATCTGTTTTCGACCACCACCTTACTTGGATGGGTATAATGGTGTAAATAAATAACTATTTATGATTATTTTAAAGTTATATTGATTCTGAAATATTATACATACACTTCAATACAATTCCACGATCATGGGAATGATATCATCGCTCGTGCGTACGTACGGACTACCATCTCCATGACGTGATGAGATTCATTCTCAATGTTAACCATTCATGAATGATTATAAAGTATATATAATGAATAATAATGAAATATATGAAATAATAATGATACTGTATTTATGTATATATATATATATCTATGTATGTCATATACTTAATTCCATTCAATTCAATAAGGAAACGAAAAAAACGTTCATGCGTATGTACGACCTACCGTCTCCATGAACGGTGTATTTCATTCCATTTATCGATATATCATATATATATGTATATGATGAATATATATATTATATATATAAATCATGTTTTACATTCTGTAATTAAGTAAATCAGGATATATTTAATAATATCAAGAACAACAAGTCGAAACACGTACGATAAATGAAACGATTTTACCCAAAATGCTGCTTTAACATGGAATTTACAAAAGAACGGGTAATATAAAGTCATAAGTTAACCATATATGATATCATAACAATGAATATGATTCTGTAATAATTCAATGACATTATTTAAATCATTATACATGAGGTTCAGATACATACGAGGCATATCAAATGTAAGGTAAGGGATAACTATTCCAATCTTGTTCTTATCTGAGATTGTTATTCGTAAGTATTTACTGGGGTTATTGTTATCATCCATGCCCATGTTTTATAAAAATATTTTCATGTATTTTTAAAGTCCTTTTTACCCATTTTTGAAATTTACCACATGTTATGAAAGGAATCTTACTTTTTTTACCACACGGGGAGCTTTTTGACTTTTTCAACAAAAGTATGAAAAGAATGATATTTTTAACTTATACGGCGTGAACAGATTTTTACAGTTTCATAACACCTCATTTTCATGAAGCTTCCTCTACAAGATTGCATGATTATTTTCAAAAAAACCCTTTTCTTTTAAAATTTCATGGCATTTTTTGAAAAGAAAATGATTTTGAAGAAGAAAGGATATTTTCCTCAAGAATTCATTTCAAGTGTTTTATCAAAACCATTTTCCATATAAGATGAAATTATTTCATATGTGTTTGTTTCAATTATAATGTATCCATTATTTACATGGTTTTATTCTTCTTATGACAAAATTATATCCATTTTTTTATATGGATTATGTTATGATGGAATGATGTTTAAGAATCCCATTTTATTACATGGGTTATGCTATGATGTATGATTTATGATTTTGTGGCACAAGAAAGAATGATTTCATTATGAGATGGGTGAGACCTATATCTCCCTCCAATGCATTGGGTAAATATTTATATCTCATGAGATAGAGATGGCTGGAACGGTATGTTAATCCGGTTTAGTGTTACCGGACTGGAACGAGGAGTGAACTCGATTCAGAAAGGGACTTTGTCCACTAAGATGGTCTTGGAAGTAATGCCTTGGCTACTATGGAAATAATATCATGTGATTAATAGTTGTCACAATCACATGTTTTATTCCCATGCTATTTTATCATGATTAATGTTCCTTTATTACCTATACCTTACGTACTACCAAGATTTATTTCACAACTCAAGATTTTGATGTGTAAACTTTATGTTCATGTTTGGAAGTTCAAATGTATATGATTTGTTTTATTTTATCCATTCTTACCATTACTGATCATTTTATCTCACCCTTTATATGTTTTATTTTCCCCAAGATTTAAATAAAGGTTTTAGGTAAGAAAAGAAAAAGGGGAAGATCTTTATGGGAGATGTTGAAGATCTTTCACCACGATTAGAAGATTATGTTCTGAGTTTCCAAAGACACTAAATTATTACGGTCCTTTGGTGTCTGGTTTTTTTATGTATTAAGTATTCCAAAAAAGTAATGTAATGTCCATTTATGTGAGGCTTTGGGTCTCTACACATTGGGTATTTGGTATGATGTCACTAGGTAGCTGGTGCCATTATTGTAGCTTCTCAGGATATTGTAGACTCTATTAAGTAGTTAGTTTAATCCACTGGGTAGCTGGTGAGGTACCTAGAAGAATTATTATTTTGTATAATGCCACTAGGTAGTTAGTGACATTCTACTAGGTAGTTTGTGGTACTCTTAGAGGTATGGTGGTTCTATTAATCACCATCAGCTGTTCGGTGAAACCCTATTAGGTAGTTGTTGGGTACATATCAGTAAGGTATTCAAGGATTCCCTTTTTGATTCTTTTTATGCCTTTTATTGGTTCAATTATTCCCTAGAAAAATATAAAATATTATAAAAAATAAACACACAGCAAAAAGGTTAGAAAAACATTAAGTTATTGTGATCATAAAAACACATTAGAGGATTCTAAGGCCTTAGTTATCAATTTCATGAGACTGATACCTTGTGATATGGGTTGAGTTTCTTCCTTGTTCTTCTTTGTTCTCTACCTTTTCTTTTTACATGGAGGGTTCGTGAAGTGGGTTAGATTTAGTTTTGATATAGGATCATTATATTTTAGGTTTATTTGAGGTTTTTATCATATGGTTCGGTTCTTATATCTATATTATTCTTCTCTTTGATTACACAGTGGTTATGAGGTAATAGTTTAGGTAGGGAATTTCTAAAACCATCCCATATCTTCTAAAATATACGTTCTTGATTATATTTTTGTAAAATATATACAAAATTTTATTTTTATCATCTTCTATATTGTTTTATATGGATTTATGGTTAATATTATTTCATGGGGTGAGGTAAGAACATATAGGAAACAAACTTTAATGAAGATTTAATTAAATAAAGAAGATAAACTAGATAAGATAAAATTATTAGGGATGGGGAGTTGTGTGTGAATTACGATTTTCATAAAATTTTCTATGTGTTGACTCTTAAGGATTGTTTTTATTATTATTGTGGATTTATATAGAAACTTTTCATCATAAAAATTAGATAATAATTTAAATATAGTAATAAATAAGGGGAATCCTAGAAAATAAATACAATAGTTGAATTATAGTTAGTTTTTGATACATAATTTTATAATTAATTCAGGTTTTTCTTTATCATTTAATGGAGCGTTCTAATGTTTTTTTATATGTTTTTATTAAATATTGTTAAACTGGGTTATTAAATGTAATGGTAATGTGTTAATGAATAATCTTGAAAAATCATGCAATCAGTTATTAATGAAATGATTAATATCATGTGGAAAAGAAAATTAAATGAAGAAAATTGATATTTTTTATGAATATGATGAAGGGTTTTAATTTAATGAGTAGTAGTATATTAATAAACTGTTAATGGTCAAAATGAATGGTTATGGATGTAATAAATTTGATAGAAGATAAATGAATGGATGAAAGGGTATTTGAGTAAATGAATGGTTTTTCATGGATGAATTAATAACACAATAAATATAATGATGTTACTAAATAGTAATTGGTGGGAAAGGGAAGGATTTATAAATGAAAAGGTGTTTCTTATGTGGTTTCTTTTACTAAGTCTTGGTTTTGATATTGATAATTATATTTTGGTTGTGAAAAATTGTTATTTTAATGTGATACTGTTATTTTTTCTTGATGAAATTGGGGATGTGGTTGTGGGGAGAATGATTTTGAATAGAAGGATAATGTGGTATAGAATTAAGGTTTGTTGTATTGAAGTTATAAGTATGAAAAAGTCTTATTGGCTTGATTTTATAATGGTGAACGATGATACATGGTGAGGGTCATGCATCGTATGAGGAGAGAATGAGGCCGATGTCATATATGTTCAGGATTCCCTATTATGATGAGGATGATATGGATATGTGGTTATGGGAGGTGTATATACATGAAAGGAGGAGGGAATGAGGCTAATTACCTTTGTGTTTATGTTTTCTTACCTATGTAAGGTTGGAAAGGATTATAAGTGGTACATGGATGCATTTATGGTTATTTTATGGCTAGAATAATTCCAATATGAGTTGTTTGACCTTACAGAATGTTGGGGTTGGTGGGGATATGGTCCAACCCACATCATATGTGACTTGAGTATTTAGACTAATATCAACACAAGATGGTGGTTCCTATGAGATGTTGGGGTAGGTAGGGTTTCAATATGACCTATATCAGATGTGAAATGAGTATTTAAACTAATTCGAACATGAGATATTGGACTCTAAATGAGGTTAGGGTAGGTATGGTTTTTCTTCGACCCACATCAGATGTGACTTAGTATTTTACAGGTGGATGTTTTATTGTGGATAGTGTGGAAAAGATTGATATTTTTAATATGTTTTCAATTTTTCTTCATTCTCGCATCCCTGGTCAATCGGTGAGGGGAGTTCAACCTTGCTTGTTATTGATTTGATTTGGAGAAAACCATGAACTGGTAGGTTGGAGCGATGGTGAATTTTAAGGACCTTTTTATTTTGTTAATTTTGATGATGGTGGTGGAATTAGTGATATTTCATAGTTTTGGTTATGGTATTGGTTTGTATTTTTAGTGATGTAAATGGTTGAGGATGTTATGGAGAAATGGAGGAAATTGTGGTAAGTAGTGTGGGATGTGGAATTCGATAAATATGATTTATTTTTAATTTCTACTTATATCTAGGATTATTTTTTTGTTTGGTTGGAATAAATCTTGATTACTCTTTTATATTTATTTCACAAAAATGTTGATTTTTTAGAAGGATGATCTTACTAAGTACTCTAAAGGGCTCACCCCACCACAATTTACTAAGTGTTTGTAGGATAAACTAAAGAAACCTAGTTAATAGTATGAAATTTAAATTTTTGGGTTTGGATTCATGTTAAAAACATTGAATCCAAAAAACCCATTACCTAGATATCTCAAAGGATCTCATGTAATTCAGTTAAAGCATAAAAATTTAAATGAAACTATAAATGGTACCTTTTCATTTAAAATAAATGACTTGATTTTCTCACTATTGGAATTTTTGGCTCAAGGCACCAAGATATGACTTATCTATATCTTCCACATGTGAACCATAGCTTCTGGATTATCAATATTCAATTCTTGGGTGTTGGAGTGGTAGATTTAATATCTTTACAAAGTACCTTCAATCCTTTCAAGAATGAATACTCAATCAAGAATAAATGATCAATCCATCCTTGTTTATCCATCAGTTTCTCACTCTAGAGATTGCGAGAGATGATAAAAGAGATTAAAATTCATGAAAATTGTGGAGTTCACCATTCAAGAGAAAAAAATTATTTTTTATACCAATGTTATACTTTCCAAAATAGTAATTTGGTCCCTAGAAAGTAATAACCATTATTTTAGAACCTTTTGAAAAATTATGACAAAATTAAACTTGTTATAAATTTAATAAACATTTTATCACTCACTTGTAACACTTTAACATGTTACATAATAAAATAAAAACCATTAACTCATCTCATAAACTCTCTAAATAATTTAATTAACCTTAAACATACTATGTTTTTTTTGAATAATTATATCTTCTCGTACTCAAATATATTATCAAAAAAAATGTGGATACCTTGAGAAATAAATTTAATCATAATTATTATAAACCTGAAAAATATAATTGAATTATTTTAACTTGTGATCAATCACACTCATACATTTACTGAACCCTAAAAATTGAGACTACTTCATCCTAAACTCATATTCATCCAAATATGCAGAACTTGTAGATACACTTTGTAACACCCCATGCTTTCACGATACGCTTCTCTTTCAATAATGCAATAGCTTGCATTGTACGCAAGTTCGAGATTCTAACACACCGCAACCAATCAAAGTAGCAGTTATGAATAGTAATACCCACTTTTTGAAATTATATAAATTTTATATTTCAAAATGGACTTCATTTTTGTATTTATAATATCTAAATTATCCTAAGTTGAATTTTTTGTAATTTTCTGAGAACTTCCAATTTTCTATGAATAGAGAAAATACTTAAAAACAACTTTTTTAATAAAAATAATTTATAGTGATAAATTATACTATTTAGTGGTTTTAAAGTATAATTAGAATATATTTTTACCATTTTATCCAATTTTGGTCATTAGAATTAATTTCACTTTGAAATTGGACATAAACAATTGTCAATCTTTTGATATATATTGTTTCTTAAAAACATGCTATTTGTTGTGACAGCGGGAATTAATTATAAAATTAATTAATGAAACTTATATGTTTGGATTTTTTTAAAATAGACATCATTTTTGAATTCAGAATATCAATTATAGCTTAGGGTGAAATTTTGGCATTATTCTGAACAACTTCAATTTTTTATGAATAGTGAAACCACTAAGTGGTAGTTAAAAAAACTGATTCTTCCTTTAAATGAAACATTACCACTTCTGTGATTTGATTTTAAAAAATCCTACATACATGGTATTCATTAGGAAGTAAAATGTGGTTCGATAAGATTAGAATAATGTTTTGGTGAATAGTAACTTTTAAGTTTAATTAATCGCGATTAAAGGTAATTAGTGAAATTTAAGGTAAAAATGATATTATAAAAATATGAAAATACATTTACACTTGTCCTACTCCTATTGTATGAGTCATTCCCGACCAATACAATCCATGGGTCAACTTGGGGACCCCATGGAGCCACTTTGGTAGGAAAATGACATTAAAAACTTTTTCTTTAATGTTAAAATAAAAATGTCACAAACATGAGTTGTTTTACTAAAACAATTTTTAAATGGGGTTATACAAGTCATATTTTTGACTATAAATATTAATTATAAAGATAAAAAGATTTAATACATCATGATAGTTTTTTTTATAATTTTTAGGCATTAAATAAATTAAATGATTTATGACACCATGATGATGCAGCGATTACCTCATTAATTAACGATTTAAATAAAATGAAAAGATAATGTAAAATCTAAGACTTAAACATATCAAAAACCTATTGGATGAGTATATTTAGAACCCTTATCACCTTATACTAGAAATATATATGTTTGGGTACTTTAAAATCCGAAACTCATTATATAATAAAGTAACATTTCATGACTTTCCAAGAGTTTCCCTCCTCTCCTCTTATAAAAGGCCCCCACCACTACCACCTTACCCACACCTCTCAAGACTTTGGCTCGGACAACCCCTACCCATTTTTTCTCTCCACTTCCCTCTATTACTCCTAGAATCCTCAATTTGGGCAGAAGTCTTCCCAAGGAAGCCTTTGAGCTCAAATAAAAAAGAGTTACACATTTTAAAGGTAGTGTTTTCTCTTGTGTTCTTATGTTTTATTTTGCTTCTCCAACCCCCTAAACTCTTTTTATTCATTTCTTTTGTAATAAAACCAGTATCATAAATATACTAGGATTTTGTTATAATAATTATTTGAGCCACACTTACACACACCTACATCTAATGGTTAAAGAACATACTGTTTCTGTGGATGGCGAATTTCTGCCTCACGAAACGATGATTGTTCAAAACTCATATAACACCTTCAAAGGTGGCCATTATGATGACACTATTTTCATATATGATATATATTATGTTTTTTTTCCTTATGATTTTTTATTTTTCATTTATGTCATACCTTTATGATTTCCATTATGGGTAAACGCGATAATTTCATTTTAGGAAGTGCGGACTACCGCCCCCTCAAAGTGATTTGAATCGTTAATACCATATGCGGGATGTATAAAGGATGGAGTAAATGATATTATATATGATATTATACTGTAATTATAATATACCTTTATATAATTATGATTTCATTCCATTAAATACGAAATAGAAATGAAAGTAGCGTTCATGCGTACGTACGACTTACCGTCTCCATGAACGGTGCATTTCATTTCTTACCTCTAAATGTTACGTAATATTATGAATGAATGTATATAATGGATATATATGATATATATGATATCTAAATCAGGAATATAATTATGGAGATAATAGATATTCTACCACAAATACAACTTGTAATTATAAGAAGTTTATTTTTGAATCAAGTACCAAAGATCGACAAAATGACCGTTATTAACTTAAATAATTACATAATGTTCATAACATGGTAATAAGTGATATAAAAGGAATAATGAAAATGAAAAAGGTTCTTAAGCAAGTATAAATTAACTCTAGTTTATTATTCAGGATATTAATGAACGAACGAGTCAAGTCGGACACGAGGTAAGGGAACTTCTTAACCAAATTTCCATTCTTTGGGTTAATCTCCTACTTTCAAATTATGTCAATCTATTATTATTTCCTATATTGTATTTGTACTTTTTTTATGTGTAATTATAGTGGATACACATAATAGATCTATTTTATTTAAAAAAATGATCATTGTAAGGACTTCGTCTCAATCTCCTTTCATTGAGACATATTTTATTTTACACACAACGTTCTTTTATATGGTGTATAAACCCCTTTTACTTTTACGTTTATTCAAAAGGAATATTTTTTATACAAAGTGTTTTACTAAATGACAAAAGGGAATGTTTTTTTGTCATATGTAAATGGCGAAAATGACTTCTCCGCCGCCATGACAATTATTTGAGTTTCGGATTCCTCTACAATCCATAACCTTTTTAAATGAAAAATAATTACAAAGTTTTAATTTTCTTTTATTTTGGTATTGAAAATGCTTTTGAAAGAATTTTTATTATATCAATGTGTTGTATTGATATCTTGTGATTGAAATGTGGAAATGTCATGTTTCCTTTATGCATGTTTTATATGATACGATTATGTTATGGTTTATGATATGTTTAAACCTATTCATATGAGGAATGCATTGGACTTAATAAGTGATGGGTGGAGCCCTCTATAGCTCCTCGATGCATCAGCAGGTCTCATGAGACAAACTAGTGTCTTGGAATGAGGCCTTGACAAAATATTATTTGTAGTCTTGGCACGAGGCCTTGGCTACGTGGTTATGATAGTCTGGCATTATGCATTCCATCATTATGAAAGTGGTTATTGATATTGCATGTGATTATTCGAACAATAGAATATCCATGTGAATAAGTAAATGGAATTCTTTCATTTTACTATTGCCATATTATATTGAAGTTCATGTTTAAAAGGCTTTATTTAGTTATAAATTTCCTTAAATGTTTATATTTATTTATGAATGCTTCTGCTATATTGTTATCCTTACTGAGAATCTGAGCTCACCCCTTTCAATGTTTTAATTTTTCCAGGATGTGAAGAAGTATTTTCAGAATGACCTGCAGGGATAGTCTGAAGGGGATATGAGTGTGGAAATCGGTGACTATATTATTTTAGTTTTTCACTTTATGATGTAATGTAACATTTATGAATGTATCTAGTGTTTCCAAGGCTACTAAGCTAATCAGTCTTTCAAGACTTGATCTTTGTGATAATGTCAATGTTACGCAATAATGCACTGACTCTGGGTAACTGGGGTTGGGGCATTACAGTTGGTATCAGAGGCAGTTTAGTACTAACCTTGGAAGCTATATTTAGATAAACTCTGATTAGAGAACATAGCCCTAAGATAGACTTTGAGGATTAGTATAGAAGAACTTCCTAGAATTTTGGTATTATAGAGATTTTATGAGTTTTCCAAGCAATAAATCCCTGTCTGGATACGAGAAGGTAGAGGCAGCTCTGGAATAGATGTACCTAGGGGTAAAACCCGAAAACACCGTTTTGAGCTAGACTCAAATGAGAACTGGTGCATGACAATGGGCCTTACTGCACTCTTGGTTACGACACTCATGGGGGATATGCTTAGGATAATTCTCATTTTCTTTACAAATCATTATGAAGGGTTTATGAGTATATAATCCCTCAAAGAAAAAATTTCTTTTTATTAATATGGATTATATCCCTAAGCTGTTCAATTTATGTTAAGTGTTTTACAAGTATGGAATTATGTATTTTGATTCATAAACTAATCTAGTTTATGCCATTGTTTAGAATTGGCACCTAGTGGGAGGAATGGAAACTGTATCAATGCAGACACTCCATGTAGGGATTGTCCTCCTGCTCAAGATAATTATTGTGGAGCTGGAGATACAACTAGTGCTGATCAACTTTTCACTATACTGGGACAACTCACTCAGGTTATGAATAATAACCTTACTCGTATGGAGCACCCTAATCCGCAACGTGGAGGATCAATGTTAGACCACTTCATGAGGCAATAACCACCAACATATAATGGGGGTAAAAATCCATTAGTAGCTAAGAAATGGATAAACTCCTTAGAGAAAATATTCCACGCCTTGGGGAGTAGTGAAAGGAAAAAGGTTATCATGGTAGTTTACCACCTCACTGGAGATTCCGATCAATGGTGGTCACTGATTCAGAAAAAAAAGAAGATGAAGAAGTATCAAATATGGAATGAAGGGAGTTCAAAGAGATTTTCTTAGAAAAATACTTCCCTCGTGACCATAGAGCAGATATGGAAAGGCAATTTCTGAGTTTGAGGCAGAAGGAGGATGAGAATGTCGCAAAGAATGAGGCTAACCTTACAAGGTTAGTAAGAAATACTCCAGATTATATATGTAACCCAATAAGTAATATTGATCATTTCTTTTATGGGTAAAACCATTTCTCCGTTGAGCTTTAGTATCACAATCCTTCTCATCGTATGAAGATATTGTCTCGTGTGATATCAAGACAGAAAAGGAATTCTCTAAGTCTTATGACAACAAAGTAAAGTAAGAGAAGAAGAGAATGGTGGAACAAGAGACAGATAAAGGGAAAAAGGGAAAGAAGGATTTTCCATTATGTGATAATTGTGGGAAGAATCACCCCGGTGCTTGCCTAAATGGAATGTGAGTTTGTTATAAATGTGGAGAAAAAGGTCACCAGGCTCGTGATTACAAGGGAAAGAAAGATGCTATCAATGTTGAATGCTATAATTGTAGGGAAATGGGGCATTATGCAAATGAATGTCCTAAGCGTCAGGGAAACTTACCTCAGAAAAGGCCAAGGGATCAAGGAAAATCTTATGCTGTCACTACATTTGAAGTGGAATAATTAATGTATTGGTGCTTTTGGACTCAAGGATTATATTCTGGTTATAAGAATAATGTGATATATATAGGGATTGTACTTTAGTACTTGTTTTTTTCATTAAGGTCTTTATATGATGAAGGTAATAATATTTTTAGTATGTGACAATAAGAGAAACTTTACTTTGTTTGGAGAATCTGATGTTACAATTGATTTTGGAATTTAGAGACGTTTTAGAGAAAGTCTGGACAGAGGTATTTTGGATAACTATAAAGGTTGGAATGGATTAAGTTGAACCTTGGATAGTATTGATTAAGGTTAAAACATTTCTGAAGATTATTTTTGGAATATTATAATACTATAGTTTTAAGAAAAGGACAACCTGCAGGTTGGGGGATAACCCATTGCGTCGGACAAAGCTGCAGGAATCGAACCCACAAACATAGTGCGACAGGCCTTTATTACCTTCCACTAGCCTACAGGAAGTCCCTGGTTATTGAAAAATAGTTTTCCTAATCTAAATGGTATGTGTTATTGTTTTCAACCTTGCATTATGAGGATAAATATAATATTTTTGAGTTCTATTATCTTTTTGAGTGAAAGATGAGTTTGTGGTAGAAATTTGTTGAAGGTTGAAACTCTACTTGTCAAGCATAAATATATATATACCTATATCTTATTATATGAATAAATTAATTCTTAAAATTTAGTAAAGGGATATTAAAACAAAAAAAATGTGTTATCTTAATACCTTATGTCTTGTTGAACTGATAATATTTTAAATCAACATAGATTGAAGGCTTTGAGGCCTTCAATTTTACAATTGTTTGTGATTGATGACCTCAATCACTCCCTACAAATATTTACATTTTTTCTCCAATTATATGTCACTAATTGCCACCAATGTTCTCCTTATCGAGATCATAATTTGGTGGTGACTTTTTCATTTCCCTTTCCCTCTTATTAAGGCTAAATTTTATTAACCTTATTTCTGATGTGGGTTTTCCACAAAGGTATTTTCTATTTTCAGCCTTTTATTTTCAATTTTTTTTTTCAAATTGTGAGGACGCAATTTATTGAAGTAGGGGAGAATGTAACACACCAAGCTTTCACGATACGCTTCTCTTTCAATAATGCAATAGCTTGCATTGTACGCAAGTTCGAGATTCTAACACACCACGACCAATCAAAGTAACAGTTATGAATAGTAATACCCACTTTTTTAAATTATATAAATTTTATATTTCAAAATGGACTTCATTTTTGTATTCGGAATATCGAAATTATCCTAAGTTGATTTTTTTTGTAATTTTCTGAGAACTTCCAATTTTCTATGAATAGAGAAAATACATAAAAACAAATTTTTTAATCAAAATAATTTATAGTGATAAATTATACTATTTAGTGGTTTTAAAGTATAATTAGAATATATTTTTACCATTTTATCCAATTTTTTTCATTAGAATTAATTTCACTTTGAAATTGGACATAAACAATTGTCAATCTTTTGATATATATTGTTTCTTAAAAACACGCTATTTTTTGTGACAGCGGGAATTAATTATAAAATTAATTAATGAAACTTATATTTTTGGAATTTTTTAAAATATCCATCATTTTTGAATTCGGAATATCAATTATATCTTAGGGTGAAAGTTTGGCATTGTTCTGAAAAACTTCAATTTTTTATGAATAGTGAAACCACTAAGTGGTAGTTAAAAAAACCGATTCTTCGTTTAAATGAAAAATTACCACTTCTGTGATTTGATTTTCAAAAATCCGACATACATGGTTGTCATTATGAAGTAAAATGTGGTTCAATGGGATTAAAATAATTTTTTGGTGAATAGTAACTTTTAAGTTTAATGAATCGCGATTAAAGGTAATTAGTGAAATTTAAGGTAAAAATGATATTATAAAAATATGAAAATACCTTTACACTTGTCCTACCCCTATTGGATGAGTCATGTACGACCAATATAATCCATGGGTCAACTTTGGGACCCCATGGAGCCACTTTGGTAGGAAAATGACATTAAAAATGTTTTATTTAATGTTAAAATAAAAATATCACAAACATGAGTTGTTTTACTAAAACAATTTTTAAATGGGGTTATACAAGTCATATTTTTAACTATAAATATTAATTAGAAAGATAAAAATATTTCCTACATCATGATAGTTTTTTATAATTTTTAGACATTAAATAAATTAAATTATTTATGACACCATGATGATGTAGCGATTACCTCATTAATTAACGATTTAAATAAAATGAAAAGATAATGTAAAATCTAAGTCATAAACTTGTAAAAAATATATTGGATGAGTATATTTAGAACCCGTATCACCTTATCCTCGAAATATATAAGTGTTGGTCCTTTAAAATTCGAAACTCATTATATAATAAAGTAACATTTCATGACTTTCCAAGAGTGCCCCTCCTCTCCTCTTATAAAAGGCCCCCACCACTACCACTTTACCCACACCTCTCAAGCCTTTTGGTCGGCAAAAACCTGACCATTTTGTCTCTCCACTTCACTATATTACTCCTAGAAGCCTCAATTTGGGTAGATTTCTTCCCAAGGAAGCCTTTGAGATCAAATAAAAAAGAGTTACCCGTTTTAAAGGTAGTGTTTTTCTCTTGTGTTTTTATGTTTTATTTCGCTTCTCCAACCCCCTAAAATATTTTTATTCATTTATTTTGTAACAAAACCAGTATCATAAATATACTAGGATGTTGTTATAATAATTATTTGAGCTACACTTACACACACCTACATCTAATGGTTAAAGAACATACTGTTTCTATGGATGGCAAATTTCTGCCTCACGAAACGATGATTGTTCAACACTCATATAACACCTTCAAAGGTGGCCATTATGATGACACTATTTTTATATATGATATATATTATGTTTTTTTCCTTATGAATCTGTATTTTTCATTTATCTCATACCTTTATGATTTCCATTATGGGTAAACACGATAATTTCATTTTAGGAAGTGCGGACTACTGCCCCCTCAATGTGATTTGAATCGTTAATACCATATCTAGGATGTATAAAGGAAGAAGAAAATAATATTATATATGATATTATACTGTAATTATAATATACCTTTATATAATTTTGATTTCATTCCATTAAATACGAAATATAAATGAAATTAGCGTTCATGCGTACGTATGGCTTACCGTCTCCATGAACGGTGCATTTCATTTCTTACCTCTAAATGTTACGTAATATTATTAATGAATGTATATACTGGATATATATGATATATATGATATCTACATAATGAATATAATTCTGTAGATAATGGATATTCTACCACAAATACAACTTGTAATTATAAGAAGTTTATTTTTGACTCAAGTACCAAAGATCAACAAAATGACCGTTATTAACTTAAATAAATACATAATGTTCATAACATGGTAATAAGTGATATAAAAGGAATAATGAAAATGAAAAAGGTTCTTAAGAAAGTATAAATTAAATCAAGTTTATTATTCAGGAGATTAAAGAACGAACGAGTCAAATCAGACACGAGGTAAGGGAACTTCTTAACCCAATTTCCATTCTTTGGGTTAATCTCCTACTTTCAAATTATGTCATGATATTATTATTTCCTATCTTGTATTTGTACTTTCTTTATGTGTACTTATAGTGGATACACATAATAGATATATTCTATTTAAAAAAATGATCATTGTAAGGACTTCGTCTCAATCTCCTTTCATTGAGACATATTTTATTTTACACACAACTTTCTTTTATACGATGTATAAACCCCGTTGAATTTTACGTTTATTCAAAAGGAATATTTTTTATATGAAGCGTTTTACTAAACGACAAAAGGGAATGTTTTTTTTGTTATACGTATGCGGAGACAATGACTTCTCTGTTGCCGTGACCATTATTTTAGTTTCGGCTTCCTCTACAAGCCATAACCTTTTTAAATGAAAAATAATTACAAAGTTTTAATTTTCTTTTATTTTGGTATTGAAAATGGTTTTGAAAGTGTTTTTATTATATCAATGTGTTGTATTGATATCTTGTGATTGAAATGTGGAAATTTCATGTTTCCTTTATGCATGTTTTATGTGATACGATTATGTTATGGTTTATGATATGTTTAAACCTGTTCATATGAGGAATGAATTAGACTTAATAAGTGACGGGTGGAGCCCGCTATAGCTCCTCGATGCATCGACAGGTCTCATGAGACAAACTAGTGTCTTGGCACGAGGCCTTGAAAAAATATTATTTGTAGTCTTGGCACGAGGCCTGGGCTACGTGGTTATGATAGTCTGGCATTATGCATTCCATCATTATAAAAGTGGTTATTGATATTTCATGTGATTATTCGACCAGTAGAATATCCATGTGAATAAGTAAATGTAATTATTTCATTTTACTATTGCCATATTATGTTGAAGTTCATGTTTAAAAGGCTTTTTTTAGTTATAAATTTACTTAAATGTTTATATTTATTTATAAAAG
Organism: Viscum album; assembly: GCA_963277665.1. Taxonomy (NCBI): domain Eukaryota; kingdom Viridiplantae; phylum Streptophyta; class Magnoliopsida; order Santalales; family Viscaceae; genus Viscum; species Viscum album. Next base: position 1,982,068,557 of record OY728136.1, read on the forward strand.
CTTCCGATATATTGTTATCCTTACTGATCATCTAAGCTCACCCCTTTCAATGTTTTAATTTTTCCAGGATGTGAAGAAGTATTTTAGGAATGACCTGCATGGATAGTCTGAAGGGGATATGAGTGTGGAAATTAGAGACTATGTTATTGTAGTTTTTCACTTTATGATGTAATGTAACATTTATTAATGTATCTACTGTTTCCAAGGATACTAAACTAATCGGACTTTCGAGACATGATCTTTGTGATCATGCCATGTTACGCAATAATGCACCAACTCTGGGTAACTGGGGTCAGGGCGTTACACACTTAGTTTGTAACCCTCTAGACCATTATCTCAATAGTAGTGTCTCTAACTCATAGACCAATAGTTGATTCTAGAAACCCATTATGGACCCTAAGAATATAAGGAATGTAAAATTTATGACTACCCCCTACAAACACACCCTATATAATATAATATTTTTTTGGTGATATATCATAATGTGGGATATACACTTGTTTCATCATCCTTTTTATGCTTTATATATTTCATAACATTACTAGAAAAACTTACCTTCTTGTACCATGTCCATGTATTTAATGAAGGTACTATCATCCTAGTCAACCTGGTCCTACAAGATATCACTTTATTAACTTAGAAGTGACAAATTATATATTGATCATTAAACCAATGTCATACCACTAAAGACACTCCCAATTAAGATAACCCACCATGAATTCAATGCCATAGTTTTTTATTTAAATCAAGTTACATGATTAAATCATAAAAATTGATAATGATCTCAATTATAGACATAAATACACATGTTTTTTGATAAGGACAACCAATGAATATTGAAACATGTGATATTCTTATTGGAAGGTTAGTCCTTATTATCTAATCTACTCGAGATCACCAAGTGTGAACTTTATGATAATAAGTATTAATGATTATGATACCCTAGTAACTAATAGTCATACATCATCAGTATCCCACCAAAAGGATATATTTAGTCTATGAGACATATATTTATAATTACTATCATAGTATCTAAATATTCTTATTATATCTAGGAACAACTGTAATGTTTTTATATGAAATGTAATATAAGGAAATTACCATGTTATTAGTTCATACATACGTATCAACACTATTTTAATAAGACTAAATACATGACTATATTAAACTATATACATTTAATGATAATCAAAGTACACAAAGGAGATGGGTCTAGGGAACCCACTCACAACACTCCCACTTTTACTAGAGTTTTCCACTAATAAATCTCAAACCCCAAGATCTCACATCAGAATCATTCTTATGATGATATATATGAATTTAGTCAAGAATTATTCCATGGTTTCCTTTGTGGATACTCTTCTAACTACCACATCACCACTCTTTGTAAAATTCCTCAAGAGATAAAACTTATGAAGTATATTTTTCTCTATGATGTGACTTGTTATCCTTGGATAGCACCACAACAATAATATTATCATAATATACTATAATAAGTTATGAAATACTAGGTAAATTTATAATCTCATAAATAAATCTACTTACAAAATTCTTCCTTATATGCATCGAAAGCCACTATATACTCAGATTCCTCTGTATAATTGATGAATATAGACTGCTTTGATCTTCTCTATCTCACTACACCATTATTCCAGAAAATAAATAGTCTCACTGTTATTTCTGATCATCTTTATCTATCTAGAAACTATAATTAGTTTATCCCCTCATGACTATCTCATAATCTCCTATATATACTCAGAACATATCCTTTATACATATCAAGTACTTAAGGATATTTATTACATCTTTACAATGTATCTGTACTGGATTATATTGATATCTTACCACCATGATAAATAAAAGGAAAAACAAAAACTATTCCATATAATACTATACATGATCAATCCCACTACTAAAAAATAAGTGATTCTACTAATTATTTTATTCTCCTCTTATTTTTGTGAACTCATATTCTTAAACAGATTAATTCAATGAAACACTAGAAAAAATCAAATCTTAGACTATTGTATATTTTACTATTTGAATACCTCATCAATATGTTTACATTGAATTATCTTAATAAAAATATTTGAGGTATATCTCGATGGATCCTAATCCCAAGAGTATAGGCCACTTCACATAATTCTTTCATGGAGAGACATTAATTTAACCAAGTATTCACTAACTATAATACTTGAACTTCATTTTCCATTAACAATACATCATCAAAATATAATACTAGGAAAATGATAGCACTACCACTAATATTCTTGTAGACACAAGGATTGTATTCATTCTTAATGAAACAAAAATCTCTTATGGCCTTGTCAAAATGAACATTCCATGATCATGATTCCTACTTCAATCCATAAAAGGATCTATATATCTTTTATTATTTATTGGAACTATTTTACATAGTAAACCCTTTTGATTATGTCATATATTCATTTTTAACTAACTTTCCAGTTAAAAAAGAAATTTTGATATCAAATTTCTAGATCTCATAATCATGGAATGGTACTATTATAAATAATATCCTGATGGATTTCAGAATTGCAACTGGTGATAAGGTTTCATCATAATCTATGTCTTAATGTTTATTGAAACCTTTTTATACCAGTCATTCATTATAGGTTCTCACTTGACTATCAATGTCTAACTTTTTCTTGAATACCAATTTACACCCAATAGGGTTGACATTAATTGGTGTTTCTACCAATATCCAAACATTATTTTGATACATGTATTCCATTTTATAATGTATGGATTCTTTACATTTAACATAATCTTTACCGTCCACTAATTATTTATATATTAGAGATTTATCATTGTCTTGGAATAATGTGTCACCTAACTCAATGATAAGAAAACCAAATCTCTCTAGTTCTTTAACCTCTCTAGTAGACCTATGCAGTACTTGTGTCATGATAAATTCATCATCTCACAATTTCTCTTGTAGTGTCTCTTCTCATACAAACTCTTGTGCGTCTGGAGCATCAACTTCATCAAAGTAAAACATTCTCCAACTATTTCCATTGGAAATGTATTCCCTTTATAGAAATGTTTCATGCCTTTACAAAATCGCCTTCTTATTTAAAGGGTTATATTGGTGCTATCCTTTAGTCTCTTTATGATAAAGACTAAAGTATCACTACATATTCTGAGATGAAAATTTATCTAAAGTTATAGTCTTGAAAAAATCATTACATCTCCGTACACATATATATGATTGACTATATTTATTTATTTACAACAACTCATATGGAATCCCATCTGTCTCTTTTGTTATAACTCATTTTTTTGTATATTCCATAGTTTTTTACTCATATCCCCAAAAGAATAATGATATATTTTTATGAATCATCATCGATCTAACTATGTCAAGCAGGATTTGATTTCTCCTTTCACTAACACTATTCCACTAAGTTTTATAAGGATAAGTGAGTTGGGTAACTATCCCACACCATTTTAGATGAATGAATAAAACATGATTAATATATTCTCCACCACAGTCTGAATGGATTTTATTAATATTCTTAATAAGTTTATTATATACTTCATTCTAATATTCCTTAAACATGCTAAAGGTATTTTTAATTATACCACATTAAGTAGATATATCGATATCTACTATAGTAATTAGTAAATGTAATGAATTAAGAAAACCCACCCCTTGCCTCTATTGGAAATGGACCACATACATGGTTCTTTTCCTCTTTATCCTTTCCCACTAAAGGTACTTTGGTCATTTTACCTTGTAAACAAGTGTAACATACATCAAAGGTTTTTAACTCAATGGAGTCTTAGTATCCTACTTGATGTAGTTTTATTAAATACTTCACATTTATATGACCTATCCAGAAGTGAAAAATTGAGGTAGGATATAATTCATTCTCAATGGGGTTTTTATTGATTTACAAAAATGGATTTTTTTTGTTCAATTATATACAAACCATTATTAAGATTTTACAATAAAACGTGTTGTCTTTAAACAAAATACTGAATTTATTTCCAAACATGAAATAAAATACCATTATTTCTAAACTTTACATAGATATTATTTTTCTAGTAATAGATGGTATCTAATAAAAATTATTCATTAAAATAATCATTCAACTATGAAATTTAAGATGATAATCTCTCACCACTAATTCTACTAGCATCACACCATTTTATGATCAAATATCTACTTTATCTTTATCAATTTTGTTGAATATACTTTATTACTTTACTTGAACACAAATGTAAAGACCCCAACTCTAGTATCCTAGATTTTGTGGTTGCTTTATTACATTGGCATAAGATAAAAGGAATCAGATCATGATGGACCAAATAGTTTAGTGGTCTTGGTAAACTAGATATATACTTGAAATTCAAATTAAATTTTAAAAAATAAAATACACAAACAATTTTCATTGATAATTCCATTATTCCCCTTACTATATCTCTACATACCAATCACAAAAAACATCCTCATATCCTGGGGAAAATAAAAAATAAAAAGTGGTGAGATGAGATGCTCAGTAAGGGTAAGCGTACAATAGAGGCTATGAATAAATAATGCATAATCAATATGGTAAGGTACATAACTGAAACAAATACCATTTAATCTATAACTAGAACACAATATGGAAGGAATGAATGATGATAAAAAAATTCATATAAATAATCACATGAGATTGAAACATATCCGTGGATATTATAAATAATCAAATAATCACACGAAACATCAATTAATGAATTCATAATAATAAAATTCATAATTACATATATCTAAAACATGCCGATAAGTCATCAACCAAGACATATTCATAAATGGGTAAGGTCTCAGCTAAAACCTAATCTAGTTTGTCTCATGAGACCTATCGATGCATCAAGGGGATATAGTGGGCCTCACCCATCACTTACTAAGTCTAATGAATTCCTTATATAAAAGGGGTGAATTATATTCAACATAAACATTTGTATTTAAAAATATAATACAAAATTTTAACAGTTACCCTAATAAATAAACATAATCATAAACCATCCAAAATTATATGAATGGTATCAAACTAGAACATCCCAAATCTAATTGATCATAAAACATCTGAAGAAATAAACATGGATGTATCATTATAACATATCCACATTGAATCATAAGCAGGATAAGGGTTATTTAAATTGATGAAGAAAAATTAAATAAATATATCATCAACAAATTTCTTTAGGAAAATAACCTCTACACTTTTAAAATCACTTATTTTTAATAAGATTAATAATTATAATGAAAAAAAAACTAAAAATAACACTATATAATTTTAAAAGAATATTAAATTCATTGATACATTGTGATGTATGAAAATTACATTCATGCCGTATAATTTAAAAACATTCCTTTAACATTTTAGTAAGAAAAGTCAAAAATTACCTCATTTAGAAAATGATAGGAATATTCCATTTAAAACATTTTGTAAAAAGTAAAACATGGTTAAAAATGAATTTGAACAATTATATAAAAATAATAAACATATTTTTGAATTTTTTTTCAAGAAACGTGGACATAGAAGAGAAATATTTCTCAATGGGGACTTAAATATAAAAATTCCTAAATAGTGAAGATATTGTTAAATAAACCCTTACCATTTTGGTAACATTTTTATCATAAGACCCATGAAATAATAACTAAAAAAAAACTTTAAATATCATTAATATAATGAATTTCTTAATATAACTTGTCAAATGTAAGGATATACACAAAAAAAATAAATTATTGTTGAATATGGAATAATTCTCCCAAAAAAATTGATATTAAAATTCTATTTACTTGTGCTTTAATTTAGTTGAACATTCTTTAACCTCCTTCTCTTAAAGAATCCTTCTTTGGATATCCAGTTCGAGATACTAGGGGTGGAATTTATGGAAGTCCAGGTTCTCAAAAAATTGGCTATGGATGCTGGGAAGAAAAATTGGTAGGTATTGATCAAGATACATGGCTCAATGTGATGTGAATATGCGATAGAGGATGTTCCATTTTATAATTGAGGTGAGGGTCACTTTTTCATTTTCCTAAGATATTAAATTATAATAAATTAATTTATCATGAAAAATGCCTCCAAATGGAAAGTTATTATAATATAAAACATTATAGGTCTATAATCCCATTGACTAATAGAATTTAGAAAAGTTTTCAGTTCATTTTAAAACTTATAATTTTGATTGACCCGTTAGTTATTTTTGACCTTAATTATGGTAACCACTATTTTAATCCTAACGGGTTGATAATGTTACTATTAATGGAAAAAATAACTCATAAATTGAATATATATGATGTTTTATATTAAAATCACATGGATGAAAATATTATTTTATGGATTTTAAATAATTTAATAATTTATTATTTTAATATATTTTCATTAATGTCAATTTTGACACTACTCATTTAATTTCACTTAAAATATATCAATATAAATGGTAAATTCCACTATGAGTCTTTCAAACCTCTCTAATAATTTTATATAAATCTATTAAATTCATTTCACACATTAATTCAATCAAATTATATCAAAATTAATATCTTAAAAATCATTTATTTTATTTTTCTCTTAATTAAATAAATATTGTATTTGTATTTCAAAAGCATTTAAGTTACTTATATAAGTTATAAAAAAATTATATAATGAAAATAATTTCATAAAGATAAAAATATAAATTTATTTTCATTCTTATCTTTATTTTTTCCCTATGTCGACACATAAAAGATTTTGAAATCAAATAGAGTGGCATTTTGTAACTATCTTTTATTTAGACAATATATAAGACATTTTATTGGAAAAGTTCCCATTAAATGACTCAAATTCAATACTAAAGGGATAAGTCTCAAATAATATTCGTACAATAATTTTTGGACAAGTTTAGATCTTATTTATACCCTTATCATTTTTTTAACCTCCTATGAACACTTTTTACAATTACTATACTATTAAAATTTTCTACTATATAAGGGTCAATAATGTTACTATAAAATTACAAAAGACCCATAAGTGGATTTTAGTATATTTAGTTAACCATATCCCATTAAATTATATTAATTTAATATTTTTAGTATTTTTTAATCATTTAATAAATTATTATTTACTATAAAATATTCATATTGTCAATTTTTAGAACTATTAATTATTTTGATTTTAACAATATCATGATGACACTTAGAATTCAAACCAAATATTTAATTATAACCCTAATGTGTCAATTTAATATGTAATTTTTTTATCTTATTAATTATCTCAAATTTTATTTATTTTAATATTTTTAATAACATTTATTTTATTTTTCCAATAATTGAATAATTATTGTATTAGTTTCAGGTGAGCATTTAAAGTAATTATTTCTTCCCTAAAATTTAGAAAAATACCAAGATGAAGATAAATATTTTATATTTTAATATAATATTTATAGTTTAACATATCCTCTAGATAATCCCATATTAAAAATATTATAGTTATTAAAAACATGAGTGTGTCATATTTGATTTTTCCTTAAATAAAATATTATAAATATCATAATCACTTAAAAATGAAAAAGAAGGCCATATATTTTAAACATTAATAATTATGGATAAAAATTACTCATACAATAAAATTTTAATAAGTTTTAGGGTCATTTTATAGTCTTTACCATATTACTTTTACACTTAATTACCTAATTTATGCTTTACCATGGTAAAAAATATTACTAAGTTAACTATTCATATAGAACAAAAATAAAAGTATTATATTACTAAATTTTGACCAAATTATTTCAAATATGGGAAAAATTAAAAATTCAATAAAAAAATCTTACAACATCCAATTTAAAATTAAATAGAAAAAACACAATGAAAAATAGTTTTTTGGAAAAATACTCTTTTAAATTATACTATTTTCTCATAAAAATTAATAAAACATTTTTTAAGAAAATGAATAAAATGAATTTGATATAATTTGAGGGTTTATTTCCTAAAAATTAATCAATAAATTTTTATTTACTAATACCTTTACATATATTTAATAATATGGTTAATCTTATCTACACTCTCCAGTTTAACTACTAGGTTATAATGGTCATATTTAAATAATAATATTTTGGAGTTTGTTTAAGTTTGGTGTTATGTGTTTTAAATTTTACCAAACATATTTTAATTTTAAAATCATGGGGTGTTACATTCTTTTTTTCTTTAATAAACTATGTCCTCTCAATGTGAACTTGTGATCAGTAGTCAAAGGTTTGACATTTGAAAATTCTTTTGTGGAAATATCACATCTTAAAGTGGGTCAATAAAACCTCCACTTGAAAAAGAGGAAAGTTGATGTTAATGTCACAAAAAACTATGATTATAAATTGGATAAAATTAGTGGTAAGTGAAGATATGTTCATGTGATAAAATTAATTCTCAAGGATCATTGATCACAAGAAAGTGAATGGTCTTGAGAAAGTATATAATCACAAAATAATATACCACATATATGGAAAAGACCATTAATTCATCATAATTGAAAGTTATAGGATAATTTTTTTGTATTAATATTATTTTCTGTAGATTTTAGGAATTATTTACCATCTAAACAAGGAATATAAGGAAACATACTTACTTGACAAGTCGAATTTCCTCTTTTAATCAGTTTCCCCCACAATATCATATTTTTTTATAAATGATGAGTGTGAATTTGTTTCATGTATAAAGTCCTATAATCTTCGTCTAGGGATAAAAAGTATTCATAAAAATTATTCATCCTATCTTTAGACATTAACTAAACCCAATATGGTTAGTACAAGATAAAATAATTCTCAAAAAGAATAAAAAATAAAATAAATAAAACTAATTTAGTCACCAAAAATACAACATTAATACCCAAAAATCAACCTTAATCATTCAATAAATAATTATACTTAAAAGTAATAACAAATATTCTAGTCTAAGAATTAAACCCAGAATCAAAAATATTTGATCACATATTCTTCTAAGATAAATTTAATATTTATCTCCAACAATGTTCATGGTCTAAATATATAATCTCCAAGATATGCTAACAATTTACATAAATAACCTAAATCACTATAATTACAAAATAAAATCATATATTTCTTTCAAATAAAATTGAACCTTTATTCCTCAAATAAAATTCAATAATATTTTATTTACCTTAATCATGTAGGGTTTGAAAAATAGTGAGCATCTTTCAAAATAATATAAAACACATAACACCAAATTAATTTCCAATATCATGGTTATTTATAATATAATTTTTTTCCCTAAAATTAACTTATCATTTATCTTTCATATCATTCAAATAAAGAAAAACAATTCCATACTAACCAAGACATCACATAGGCCCGTGATAGGTGATGCACCCTTGTCTCCCTTCGGTTGTGGGTTTAAGCCTGACATCCTTGCTAAATGCAATAGGTTGGCACCTAGGATACATATTTTTCATTTTTATAAAACTATATTAATATAATCCTTCTAAAATTCTCAAAAATTTTATAAACTTACTCAAAAATAATCTTAACATATTCAATATTAAATAAATATTTAAACCTCAATGATTATCTCATTATTTCCATTTTCTTTCCCAAAAATATAATAACCAATAATTACCTTAAAATCAAGATCATATAAACCCTAAAGGTTATCCTTAACTTTAAACTAATTTACACAAAATTTAAAGGAATTATTCCTTAAATAGATAAAACATATACTAAACCAATGGGTTGTATTACCACAATTGTCTCCCAAAATATCCTTAATCTTGATTAAATCCCATTGCATTAAACATGAAAATAATGGTTAATCATTTAAAATTATGATCAATATTAAGCTCATAAACCCATTATGGTATATAAAACTCTTAATTTAATTAATAAATATATACTTTTAGAATAAACATAATCCTTTGACGATTCATGATTCTTATAACCAAATACCATATATAAAATACTTCTACAACATAATTCATGAATCCAAATACATAATAGTTCTATCATTCCACTTCAATGATTGTAAAATAAAAAAAATAAACCCCTATTCAGTCTAGAATTTAACCACTGAAAGATAGAATTTATTTTAATAATTCCTACATTCCGTACATTTAAGATAATTAACTATAAATTAATTCCTTTGATGAAATTTATTTTCTTTCATCATAGTCTTAATCTTTCCTATGTAATTTGTTATGTTATATCCTTATTTCCCACACATAAAACATTTTCCCATTCCTTTGATACATTATCCAAGGTATCACTTTTCGAATTTTTGACAAGAAGAAAATTGATCTTTATTTCCCCCATGGCCTCTACTACCCAAGATCTCAGAAAACTCTATCCTTTTTTCCTTTAGTGGGTCTAACAATTGGTTAAGGTATGTGATATTAATCATATGTCTTGATAACTAATTAATAATAATCACTATATCTTTCACTCCTATTATAATTCCATTTGGATTATCAAAATCACAACATTTTCCATCACATTTAATATTAATATATAAGCATCAAACTATAATAATTAGAGTGAGATATCAAAGAATCATGAAATATTATTCAAAGGATGTCTAAATACTGACACATTATTCTCAATCTATGAGTCCTCATGTTTAACCTAGGTTATCTATGATTATTAAAAAATCCATATGATTTTATCTCATATATACAATTATCCTCAATGTTAGTCATAGCATTATGTTCCCTAATCTATGTTTTTCTAAATCTAGTTCCCATGGTTTCTAACAAACTTCCTATGATAATAAATGTAAACACCCCAACTTTAATAGCCTAGATATAGTGGTTGAATTATTACATTGGGATAAGATACAAATAATTTCATCCTAAAATATTTAATAGATTAGTTGAATTTTCAATCTAGACACTTGATTGAAATTCACATAACATTTTAAAACATAAAATATATAGAGAATTTTCTTTGATAGTTAAATTATTACTCCTAGTGTAGCACAACATACTAATAAAAAAACACTTCCTTGTATCCTAGGTAAAATAAAACATAATAAAGGGGTGGTATTAAATTATCAATAAGGGTAAGTGTACAACAAAATCTCCGAATAAATAAGGCATAATCAACATAAAAAGGTAAATAGATGAAAAACTGTAATTTAATCAATAACTATAACATAATTTAGAAGGAATTAATGATGATAAAAATTTTCTGTATAAGTAATCACATGATCTTGAAACTTATCCATGTATAATCAAACTAGTAAAATAATCACATGGAACATCAATAATTTAATTCATAATGATAGAATGCATAATTCCATACATCTAAAACAATTTTCAAGGATTTGACCAATAAATAGATCTAAATGGGTAAATAATAGGCCAATACCCAATATAGTTTTTCTCATGAGACCTACTGATACATTGAGGGGCTATAGTGGGACCCACCCATCACTTATTAAGTCCAATGCATTCCTCATATGAAAGGGCTGAAGAAAAATCAACATAAACATTCATATTAAAAAACTAACATAACAATTGTAAAAAATTACTTTAGTCATTAAACATAATCATAAACCATATAGAGTAATATGAATGGTATCAAACTAGTACATCACAAATCAAACTAATCATAAATCATCCGGAGAAATAAATAGGATGGTGTCATCACAACATATACATAGTGAAGCATAATTAGTGTAACACCCCAAGTTTATATGAATATATTTTTTTCTATAAATTAAATTTATTTATTTTATTTCATTATACTCAACACTAATTAAATCTTTCATTTCACTCAACACAGGGTTTAACTTATGTTATAAACAACACTAAGTTTACAAAACAACATTTTATTCTTCTAATTTTTTAAAAAAGGTAGTTATAAACTAGTTGTTAAACTTAATAATATGAATAGTAATAAAAAAAATTTAAATTTTATTTATAATGTTTTTATATAAATAAAACATATTTATAAAAAAATATATTTTATTTTTTGTAAAGTCTTTAAATGTTTTGAAAACACTATTTTCTCAAAAGAACTGTTTTTATGTCATTATATGAACAAAAATAAAAGATGTTTTTCACACCTTTAGATATTTAATTTTATAAAATAAAGGTAAGTTTTTAATTTATAATTTTAAAATTTTATTGGGGATAATTTTTGGGATTTTTTTGAAATATTTCATTTTTGGATTAATAGTGAAAATTACTGAATTTTAAATGAAAACTACTTTTTCATCTAATTTATTTATGTAGTTAAATTATATTTAAAATGTTTTTAAATAATAATTAGTTAAATTATTAAACAATTAATCCAATTTAGGTCGTTGGAATAAATTTCACAATGAAATTTTATATAAAAACATATCAAACTTTTGAACATTTTCATTTTAAAAACTTAACATCTCACCCCTTCTAAGAGATTAAATTTTAAATTAATTTCTATCACTTCTATGAATTAAATTTGTAAATATTTATCCCATATAAGTAATCCTAATTATTTATAATTTCTAATAAGGTAAACTTAATTTTGGACCAAATTGATTAGTGAAAACAATTAAAATTAATCACGATGATTAAAAGAAAAACAAGTCTACTAAGGGACTAAAAATTAATCTTAAGGAGGAAATGACCAATAAATTTATTTAAAACCAATTTTATTGACATATATAGATCATATACATTCTATTATAGATATTTTCCATTACTAGAGGCAATTTACATGGTAAAAACATGGTCTGAAGTCTATCTTTCAAAAATTTACATGTTTTCCGCTCACCTCCCTTATAAAAGACAATCCCCTTTTCCCCTCTCTTCACACCTTAAAAACAAATTGGTTCACACAATAACTTCCTAAATAACTTATTAAATTCCATCCTATCATCCTAGAATCCATAACTTGGTAATAAATCCAACTAATGGAGTCCTTTGGTGAAAACCAAAAAGAGATACCCTAAGAATAAGTAACATTAATCAACAAACATTTTTGTTTTATTTATTCATAAAACCAAATTAATTATTTTTATATCATGATTATATAATATAATAAGTATATTAAATATAAATATATTTTATAATGTTAAATTTATTACCTAAAACCACACACACTTCTATAATTTTTTTATAAAATCATCCTTCATGTGTACGAAGGACTACTGCCTCACAAACTGATATAATTCATTTTTCCATTTCCACATATCAAGGATGGTAATAATGATATAAATGATATTTATATATGATATTTATGATATTTATGATTCTATTATTATTATTTAATTGATATATTAGACATACCTTCATGATTTATATTTTGTGGGAAAATAATAATATCATCCGTGTGTACGGTGAACTATCATCTCACGAAGTGATGTGATTCATTAAGGATTTTCATGGAATGTATTAAGGATGATTTTAATAAACATATATTATTTATATGAAATAATAATTATTATATAATGATTATATCTCATATACTTTTCTTTATTTCAATCAAATAAAAAAATGGAATCAGTATTCATGTGTACGTACGACCTATCATCTCCAAGAATGGTTTTTTTTTCATTTCCTAATTCTATATTTTATAAATTATTATAAAAAATATATAGTGAATATATATGATATTTATATATTTTTTATTATTATTTATATTTTTTTATCAGGATTAAATTAATAGGATCAATAATATAACAAATCAAATTATATACAAAAAACAAAGCAGTTATTGCCCAAAACGTAACTTTAACATGGAATTATTAATAAATAGGTAATAAAAGGTCATAAGAAAATCATATATAGTATTTTATAAATTAATATGGTTCTTTAATATATTTATAATATAACTTATATTTATTATATAGGAGTATTGAATGAGTACAATGAAAGTTAAGACTTATGGTAAGGGATTTCCATCTCACTTTTATTTTCTGTAAGACACGATCCATGTTCACCACCTATTTCTTATATGTGGTGTATATAATAACCATGTATGTATTTTATGATTCTTATATTTAGAATTAATTTTATTTAAATATACATTTCATGATCTCTTTTTCAAGGGGTTTACAGTTAAAATTTTACCAAACGGTAAGGGCATTTTTTCTCAATTTGCCTTCTTTAAGACACATATTTTGTTATACACCTATAATCTTTTATGATGTGATTATAATACACCAATGAAATGTTATATAATTAATATATTTATTTTCATTATATTTTAGTCTTCAGGTAAGGTTATTCTTTCATGGTTATCATGATTCAAATTTACCAAAGTGGTAAGAGTTTATTTCTACAATATCATTGTCTATGAGTATTGTTTATAATTATTCTTCTATTGATGAAATTTTATGATCCATAAATCAAGAATTATCCTGAATTTTATTCTCATATTGTTATTAAATATATATTCAAGTTATCATACCATTTTTCACTCTTTGGTACTTAAAAGTATTAATAAAATATTTTTATGAAAATATGAATTTATCTCCCTATCCAGTCAGAAATTTGTTTTCCTTCAAAACCATATTTTCTAAAAAAGTATTAAAAATGTTTTATTACTATATTATAATTTTTAAAATAAAATTTTACCCATGTTTTATTTTTTACAAAAATAATGAAAGTAATCTCCGTGTCTTTTCCAAAACAATGTTCGTTTGGATTTGACAAAAAATATGAAAAAACCTTCGTTTTTACATGTACAACATGAATGGAATATTCCAAAATAATTACCAATCATTTCCTAAAATCATACTTAGTAAGTTTTCAAATTTATTTTCATTGAAAAAGGTTTTAAAAATTTTGTATGTATTGAAAACTATTTTTAAAAGTGGAAAGAATATTTTCCTAATGAAATGTTTTAAATAATAATTTAAAATTATTTCCATCTAAGATGAAATCCTTTGATATAGTTTATTATTTTCTTGGGATATGATCTAAGGACACCATTATTATTATTTCTTTGAATGGTTTATATTTAAGATGAAATTTGTTTTATGAAACTTGTTTCCATTTGACGATTTATACCATGATAAAATGATTGTGGAACCTGCTTCTTTTCATTGGTTATGCTATGATAAAATTATTATGAAACCTGAAACTTTTTCACAGGTAATGATATGATGAAAAATTTATTATACCCATTTCATCTCATGGGTTATTATATGATGCATTTTTAGGATCTTGTGTCCCACATATGTATGATTCCATTATGTGATGGGTGGGACCCATATCTCTCTCCAACAAATTGGTTAAATATTTATATATCTCATGATATTAACATGGATGAAAAGTGTAGTGAACCTGGTATAGCAATAAAATGATGGATTGAGGAGTGAACTCAGAATAGTAATACAGTTCTTAAACGATGACTAAAATCCGTATAGTAAAGGACTTTTCTCACTATGATGGTCTTGGTAGTGAACCTTGAAAAATATGGAAATGATTTTCTATACATATTTTTATGCCAAAAAATCATGTCTTATGACAATATTATGCTCTCATGGCTCATGTTCTTTGATTCCATTATGATTTATGTCTTATTAACTGCCAATATTTATTCCACGACTCATGATTATGATCTTTTATAATCATGGTATGGTTTTCAAATGTTATGATCATGTTTCAATACCCTTATATTCATGTTATGTTTATGAATCTCCCCTTTTTATCTTTACTAAGCATATGATATCACCCTTTATTATATTTTATTTCCTTATGTTATGAAGATATGTATTATATATTATGTGTATAAAAAGGGTGATAGTTATGTAGAATGTAGTGAGAGATGATGTATTTCACTTATGGACCAATGTTTATGTTTCTAATTTTTCAAAGGCATTAAACTAATATGGTATTTGGGAATGTGTTTGTGTAATGTAAAAAATATTCTGAAAAATGATTTAATGTCTATGTATTATAATCTTAGGTCTCTATAGTTGGTATCAAATAAAAGGTTTAGTTAACATTTGAAAACTATGATGAGAAAAACTTAGTGAGATCACAATTAGAAACCTATTAATATGAGGGATAAGTTGAAATATAATGCGATCACTATTTCTGATGAGGGGTGCAATAACAACGTGGTGAAAGGTTCACTTACCATCCAATTTATAAATGCTAATGTCATATTTGACTCTAGATCTACCCATTATTTTATATCTAATTAATTTTATGAGGGTATGAAAATTCCACTAAAAATTTTAGATATAGAATTAGTAGTGAAAATCCCAAATGGTATGATGATCACTTCTCAAATATATGATTCCTCTTTACTTAATGTTGGTGAGAATGTGTATCTTGTAAATCATATCATTCTTCCTCTGGCTGAATTTGATGTCATCTTATAAAAGGATTGGGTTTCTCTACGTAAATCCCAAATCAATTGTTAAGGATGGGAATTCATGTTTGACATTACAAACCAACCTATAATCACATATCAATGTGATGATAAGTATGAGCTTTTAATGGGGATCAAATCCAATGTATGGGTCTTAATTCCCATTCATAATGGGTGTTTATCTTTTATGGTTTGATAGAAACTCGACATCGATGATATGCCTCTTCTTCAATAATTTTTTGATGTATTTCTGAAATAATTACCTAGTCTTCCACCAAAACATGAAGTCGAGGTCTCAATAGAACTAATACCTGATTACACACCAATTTTAATGACTCTCTATAGAATTATCCCAATTGATTTGTAGGAATTGATGAAGAAACTCTAAGAAAAAATTGATAATGGATTCATTCGGACAAGTGTGTCACATTGGGGAGTACATGTTATTTTTTTTTCAAAAAGATAGATGGATCGATGCAACTCTGCATTGATTATCGATAGTCTAATAAGATCATGATCAAGAACAAGTATCATATTCCCTATATTGATGAATTTTTTTATCAGCTATGTAGATCTCAATACTTTTCCAAGATTGACCTTCATTATGAATATCATCAATTAAGGGTTAAGAAGAAGGATATATAAAATGTATAAGGTATAGAAACTTTGAATATATAGTTATTTCATTTGGTCTTACTAATTCCTATACTATCTTCATGGGTTTAATGAATAGAGACTTTAGAGAATACCTTGATCAGTTTTTGGTAGTCTTTAGAGATGATATTATTATTTATTCAAAGAGAAATTAAGATAATAAAAATTAATTGATAATTGTACTAAATTCCCAATGAAAGGATAAACTATATGAAAATTTTACAAAGTGTGAATTTTTTCTGCAAAATGTTTCATTTTTGTGTCCTATAATCTCAATAGAGGTCATATAAGTAAATCCATTAAAGACAATGGCTATTGAATATTAGTCCAGACCAACCATGGTGATTGATATCCATATTTTTCTTAGTTTATATAGATATTATTTATGGGTTATGGAAAATTTCTCATGAATGTCTAATCCTATTACTAATTTAACTTAGAAGGGGGAAAATTTCCTCTGGATAGATTAATGTGAGGAAAACCTTAAGGATCTAAAGACAAGATTACTAAGTGAATCTATTATTACATTACCCT
Organism: Viscum album; assembly: GCA_963277665.1. Lineage (NCBI taxonomy): Eukaryota > Viridiplantae > Streptophyta > Magnoliopsida > Santalales > Viscaceae > Viscum > Viscum album. The sequence continues at coordinate 1,982,086,047 of OY728136.1, forward strand.
ATAGTGGAGATAGTTTTGTAATATATAATGATTCACCCAAAAGGGGACTGGGATGTCTTTTTATGCAGAATGACATGGTCATAACTTTTTCCAAATTTTTTTAAAGATTCATGAGAAAAATTACCCAACTCGCGATTTAGAGTTAGCTGTAGTAATTTTTACATTAAATATATGGATACATTATCTTTACTAAGAAATTATATATATATATACCGATCATAAATTTTTAATTATATATTCACATAGAAGGATTTGCACATGAGCCAAAGAAGATGATTAGAGATAATTAAAGATTATGATTTCTCAATACATTATCTCCTTGGGAAAGCAAACAAGGTGTCCAATTATTTGTGTAGAAAGGATCATGCTATATTATCCATGATAAGGATAAAAAAGATACAATATTTCCAGATTTGTAAAGGATGGATCTAGAAATCCTGAAGGAATTTGAAAAGTATTATCTTTCCCAGTTGAATGTTCAACCATCTTTCAATGTGAAGATTAAAGAGGTTCAGAAGGAATATATAGAGAAATAAAAGAAAGTTAGAAATGTTCCTGAGATTAATCTTGATAATTACAAAATGATAAGGTTAAAGAACCATGTATGTGTTCTGTCTATAAGAGACTTGAATAAGGAGTTGTTATAATAAGCTCATAGTTCTTCATTCTCTATTCATCTTTGAAGTAAAAATATGTATAGGGATTTGAATGAATACTTCTTGTAGGATTTCATGAAGAGGGTTATTGTAGAGTTTTGTATCTCAGTGCACGGTATGAAAAAAATTTAAGGTTGAAATACAAAATTATAAGGGGTGTTGCATCTGTTACCCATAATAGAATGGAAATGGGAGAACACCACCATTGATTTTGTTACTGGACTCCCCAAAACATCTAAAGGTAATAATGCTATATGGGTTGTAGTCAATGACCTTACTAATTCAGTACACTCAATCGCTATTAGATAAGACTTCTCTTTGGATCATCTTTCCATGATATATATTAAGGAAGTTCTAAGATTTCATGTAGTACTATATTGCATTGCATTTTAATTGTATTTGAGGTTTATCTAAAAGTTATGGTGTAGTCTTCAGAAAGATCTTGATATGGAGTTTATTTTTATCACTTCATATCATCCTCAAATAGATGTTCAGTCTTAAATAATAGTTCAAAACCTAGATTATATGTTGATATTTTGTTCTTTGGATTTAAAATATGGTTGGGATCAACACATTCATCTAGGTTAGTTTTCTTACAAAAATATCTTTTAATCAATAATTCATATGGAACCTTATAAATTTCTATATGGTAATAAATGTAGATCTTCAATATGATGGAATTAAGTTGGAGAAATAAAGCTATTGGGACATGAGATAGCTAAAGAAATGGAAGATAAGGTTAGAGCCATTCAGTAGCACATCATGGTAGCTCAGAGTGACCAAAAAATTTATACTGATAACTTTTGGTGTGACATAAAATTTGACATTGGTGATAAGGGGTTTCTAAGAATTTCTCAGTGGAATAAGGTTGTGAGAGTCTAGAAGAAATGGAAACTAATCCCTAGGAATATTGGTCCCCTTAAAATTATTGATCATACTTAGATGGTAGATTATCTCTTTTCACTTCCAATGAACCTCTCTAAAACCCATAAGTTGTTCCGTGTATCTCTCTGGAGGAATTACATACACGTCCCTTCACATGTACTGAACTCAGAGGTCGTACCATTGAAGTAGGATCATTCTTATGATGAAAAACAAATGGAGATTATAGATCTTACAAAAAAATTTATATAAAACAAGACCACTCAACCAGTCAATGTTTTGGGGTGAAACCACTAATTTAAATTAGATACATAGGAACTGGAGAATATTATGAGGCATAAGTATCCTCATTTTTTTGTATTAGATTTATGAATTTCGAGGGAGAAATAAATTTTATGGGGGTAGAATTTAACACCCCTAATTTTATGTATATTTTTTATAATAAATTAAAATTATTTTTCGGCTTCACTTATGTGCAACATCATGTTAAGCTTGCATTTCATAAAACATCAGGTTTAACTTATATTACAAGCAACATTGAGTTTCAATGAAATAACATATTATTATTATAATTCATTAAAAAATAAAATTAGAACCTAGCTATTAAAGTTAATAATATGAATTCTAATATATTATTTTATATATGATTCATTATAGTTTTATATAAATAAAACATATTGGTAATTAAATATATAATTTTTGGTAAAGTCTTTATATATTTTAAAAATATTATTTTATCAAAAGAACTTATTTTTATGTCCTTATATGAATAATAATAAAATTAATTTTCGACACTTTTATAAGTTTAATTTGATATAATAAACTTTATTTTTGAATTTATAATTTCAAAATTATCTTACTATGATTTTTTATTTTCTGAAATATACCATTTTTGGAAGAATAGTGAAAAATATTGAATTTCAATTGAAAACTGTCTTTTAATATAATATATTTATATAGTTAAATTACATTTTAAACTATTTAAAAAGAATAATTAGTTCAATTATACATCAATAAGTCTAATTTAGTTCATTTAAATAAATTTCACATTGAAATTGGATATAAAAACCTTTCAAACTTTCGACATTTTTACTTTAAAAACTCGTTGTCTTATCACTTCTATGGGATTAAATTTTAAATATATTTATATCAATTATATTAATTTAATTTGGAAAAATTGATTATATAATTTTAATAATAATTATTTATAATTTATAATAAGTATAAATTAATTTTTCACCAAATTGATTAGTGAAAACAGTTAAAATTTATCATGGCGATTAAGAGAAAAACGAGTTTACCAATGGACTAAACTATAAGATTAAGGGGATAAATGACATAAAACTTTTCCAAAGCCCATTAAATGTCCATATTTAATACTTATAAATTATATTATCTTGATTTTTCTATTACTAAATCCACTTTTCATGGAAAAAATGTCATTGAAATTCTCTCTTTGAAAAATTTATGAGTTCTCCACTCACCTTCCTTATAAAAGGTCACCCATTATTCCCATTTATTCACACTATAAAAACCAATTGGTTTAGAAAATCCCTAAAAACTAACTTCTACACTCCCCTAATCTCATAAAATAATCCCTACCTTGGTGATAAATTCAACCAAGGGAGTCCTTTAGTGCAAACCATAAGAAGATACCCGAAGAAGAGGTAACACTCATCAATGACTGTTTTCATTTTATTTCTTCCTCAAAACCACTTAATTATTTTTATATAATGATTATATAATATCCTCATTATATTAAATAATAATAATAATTTTTATTTTAATGTGACTAATAGAAACCACACACGCTTCTATCAAATAGGTTATAAAATCATCATCCGTGTGTATGGCGGACTACCGCCATCCGAACCGATGTCATTAGATTTTCCATTACCACATATAAAGATAGGGAATAATGATGTAAATAATATCGATAAATTATATTTATGATTTTAAATATGTTATTATTATTATTATATAATTTTTATATCACAAATACCTTCATGATTTTCATTTTCTGGGAATACGATAACGTCGTTCGTGTGTACGGTAGACTACCACCACACAAAGAGATGCGATTCATTCACACTTTAAATGGAAAAAATTAAGGATTTTTTTAATAAAAATATGTGGTATATATGACATAAAAATTATTCTTTAATGATAATATCTCATATACTCTTCTTTCTTTCAATCCGATAAGAAAATGGAAGCAGTGTTTATCCGTACTTATGCCCTACCATCATTTATTTCATTTCCTATTTATATCCCCTATAGATTATTATAAATACATATATACTTAATATATATTATATTAATATCATTTTTATCATTCTGGATATTATTAAATCATTATTAACATAATAGGACTAAAAATATAATAAATCAAAACATATACAAAAAAATGGCCATTACTCGAAACATAAATTTAACATAAAATTGTTAATAAAAGGGTAATAAAAGATAATAATAAAATAATATATGGTATGATATAAATGAATATGGTTCTATAATATATTTATAATAAACTTATATTTATTATATTTGAGGATCAAATGAGTACAACAGAATTTAAGACTTAAGGTAATGGATTTCAGTCTCACTTTTATTTTCCATGAGACACAAGCTATATTCACCACGTATTTATTGTATGTGGTATGTATAATGACCATGGATGTATTTTATTATTATTATTATAATAAGAATTATTTTGATTTAAATATCAATTTTATTATCTCTATTTCACGGGGTTTACAGTTAAAACATTACCAAAGTGGTAAGGTAATTTGGTCTCAATTTTCCTTCTTTGAGACACGTGTTATGATATGAACCTATACTCTTTTAAGAGGAGTATATAATAACCATTTTACATGTTATATAAATAATATTATTATTATCATGATATTTTAATCTTCATATAATGATATTATTTCATTGGGATTATGATTCAATGTTACCAATGTTACCAAAGTGGTAAAAGTTTATTGCTACAATCTCACCGCATATCGGGTTTGTTTATGATTATGCTTCCATTAATAAAATTTTATGATACATATTATAATAATTCTACTAAATTTTATTATCCTATCGTTATTCATGATATATTCATGTTATAGTACCATTTTCACTCTTTTTTTACTTAAAATTATTAACATATTTTTTATGAAAATATGACTTTATCTGTCTATTCAGATAGAAATTTGTTTTCCTTAAAAACCGTGTTTTATAAAAAATTAATTTATTATTAATCTATTATAAATTTTAAAACAAAATTTAACCATGTTTTAATTTTAACAAAAATATTTTGAAATGATTCTTCATGCAGTTTTCCAAAATAATGCATGTTTGGATTTTACCAAAAAAGTGAAAGGGGCCTTCGTTTTTAGGAGTACGGTATGAATTGAATATAAAAATATCATGACCAATCATTTAATGAAAGATTACTTAGTAAATTTTCAAATTTATTTAAAAAAAATGTTTTCACAAATGTTTTAAGTACTAAAATTTGTTTTCCAAATTGGAAAGGATATTTTCCTCAAGAAAGTTTTCAAATAATCTTTCAAAATAATTTTCCATCTAAGATAAAATCCTTTGGTATAGTTTATGATTTGTTGGGATATGGTCCCAAGGAATCATTTTTATTATGTTTTATGTTTAAGATGATTTTTTATGAAACCCATTTCACTTCCATGGGTTATACCATGATAAAATTCTTATGAAACCCGCTTCTTTTCACGGGTTATGGTATGATAAAATGATTATGAAACCTATGTGTTTTTCATAAGTTATGATATGATAAAATTTTTATGCTACCCATTTCATTTAATGAGTTATTATATAATTAATTTTTATGATCTTTTGTCACACATATGTATGATTTCATTATATGATGGGTGGGAATAATATCTCCCTCCAATGTATTTGGTAAAGATTTATATATCTCATGAGATAGACATGGTTGGAATGGGGAGGGAAACTAGTACAATAATATATAGCTGTAATTAGAAGTGAACTCGGTACAATAATATAGTATTGGAACAAGGAGTGAACTCGGTATAGTAAAAGAATTTTTCAACAATGACAGCCTTGGTCGTAATCCTTGACCAATATAGAAATGATTTTCAATGATTATTTATATGCCACAAATTCATTTCTTATGTCAATTCTCTGCTCTCATGGCTCATATTATTTGATTTCCTTATAATTCATGTCTTATAAACTACTAATATTCATTACATGACTCATGATTATGATATTTGTTATGCAAGGTATGATTTTCAAATTTTATTCTCATCTTCTCATACCCTTATGTTTCCATGTTTCCAAAGACACTAAACTAATACGATCTTTGGACATGTGTTTGTGTAATGTAATAAATATTTTGAAAAATTATGTAATGTCTTTGTATGAAAAGCTTGGGTCATTTTAATTTACATAATGGTTTTTAATTTGATGAATGAATATTCTATAAAGATATCATTAAAAAAATTATTGATTAAAATAACCATTACACTTTTAAAAGCACTTATTTTTAATAATATGTCCAATAATAAAGGAAATAATTTTTAAATATCCTTGTAAACATTTAAAAAAATATTCAAATAATTAATAATTCATGAAGTTTGGAAATTTCATTAATACCATAAAAGTTAAAAAACTTCTTTTACACTTTTTTAAGAAATGTAAAAAAATACCTCATTTTGAAAATGATAATAATATTCCTTTTAAAACATTTTATAAAGATTAAAACATGTTTAAAATGACTTTAAACAATTGTAAGAGAATAATTAAAACCCTTTTGAAAACATGTTTAGAAAAAATAGAAAGGCAAGAGAAAAATTTCTAAGTGGGGACTTAAACATAAACAATCCTAAATAATGAACATATTTGGAAATAAACCCTTACCTCTTTGGTAACATTCATACCATAAGCCACATAAAAGAATAACATGAAAAGGAGCTATAAATATAATAAATATAAGTAATTCCATGATAAAATATTTCAAAGATAAGTATATACACCGCAAAAAATATACTAGTGGTGAATATGGAATAAGTCTCCCATAAACAAAAGTGAGACTAAAAATCACCTACCTTGTGCTTTCCTTTAGTTGAACATGCTTTTACCTCCTTCTCTTAAAGAATCCTACCTTATATCTCTTCTTAGGGACACTAGGGTTGGTATTATTGGAATATTAGGACCTCTAAAATGTGTAAAATGATTGAGGAAGGGAAATGGGTAGGGATTGGTCTAGGTAGATGGATCAATGTGGTGTGAAGAAGTGAGGGAGGAGGTGTCCTTTTAAAATTGAGGTGAGTGGCACTTTTAGAATTTCTCAATATATTAAATTATAATAAATTAATTTATCATTTGAAATGCCACAAAATGGAAATTTATTTTAATATAAGAAATAATATGATTATAATAAAATAAAATAATAGAATTTAGACAATTTTTTATGTCATTCTAAACCACATAATTTTGATTAACCCCTTGGTTAGTTATTTTTCATCTTAACCATGGTAACCAAAATTTTAATCATAAAGGGGTAATAATGTTACTATAAATAGAAAAATTACTGATAAATGGAACATGTATTATGTGTTAAGATATTTCCCATTTACATGGATTAAGATAATATTTTTATGAATTTTAAATAATTTAATGAATTATTATTTTGGTAAATTCTCATTAATGTCAATTTTGAAACTATTCATTTAATTTGACTTCAAATACATCGAGAAAAAGGGTAAATTTAAATATAATTATTTCAAGACTTTATAATATGTCATATAGATCTATAAAATTTATTTTATACATTAAATCATTCAAATTATATCAAAATTAATATTTTTAAAATTATTTAAATTATTTTATGATAATTAAATAAATATTGTATTAGTATTGCAGAAGCATTTAAAGTAAGTATATAATTAATTAAAATTAAAATTAAAATTATATAATTAAAACAATTTCTATAAGATCAAAATAGAAATTTATTTTTCATTCTTATATTTTCTTTGTCCCTATCTGGACACATCAATGATATAAAAAGGTGGGTTACACTACAACGTAGTGATGCACATGATAAGAAATGAACAAAGAAACATCATGGGGACTCGACCCCATGACTGACACCAGGAGACACATAAAAGATATTAAAAATTAAAGAGATTGATGTTTTCTAACTATCATTGATTTAAATAATATATAAGTCATTTTCATGGAAAATTTTCTATTAAATAACTAAAATTATATTATAATGTGATTAGGGTTCAATACTCTTCATTAAATTATTTTTTTACAAGTTTAGGTCATGGTTATACCCTTATATTTTTATTTTAACCTCCCGTTAACTATTTTGACAATTATCATACTATTAAAATTTTCTACTATATATGGGTAAATAACATGACTATAAAATGATAAAAGCACCATAAATAGACTATAGTATATGTAATTAACCATATTTAATTAATTTGGAATAATTTAAGTTTTTTAGGATTTTTTAATCATTTAATAAAATTTTATTTACTACAAAATATTCAAAATTTGAATTTTTTGAACTATCCATTACTTTGACTTTAACAATATCAAGATAACACTTATAGTTAGAACCAGATATTTTATTATATCCCTAACATGTCAAATTAAAATATCAAATTCTTAGATATAATAAATTATCTCTAATTATATTTATTTTAATACTTTTAATATCATTTATTTTATTTCTCCAATAATTGAATAATTACTGCATTAGCGTTGTGTAAGAATTTTAGTTAATTATTTATTCACTAAAATTTAAAAATAAATTACCATGATTAATATAAATATTTATATTTTAACATTTCATAGGGATTACCCCATATTAAAAATTTTATAGTTATTAAAAACATGAGTATGACACCTTTGACTTTTATTTAAATCAAATGTTATAAATTTTATAATCACTTCCAAATGGAAATAATAGGCCATGTATTCAAACCTTGAACAATTGTGGACAAACATTAATCCTAAAATAAAATTTTAACAAGTTTTAGGATCATTTTATAGTCCATACCTTATTATTTTTTACCCTTAATTACCCAATTTAACTTTCACCGTGGTAACAAAAATTACTAAGGTTACTATTCACTATTGACCAAAAATAAAAGGGGTGTATTTAATAAATCTGGATATCATAATTCCAAAAATAGAATCTATTTTTTATAATTCAATACAAAAAATAGCATCTAATTTAAAATTAAATTTGAAAAACTCAACAAAAAAACAATTTATCAGAAAAATATCCTTTTTAATTATATTGTTTACTCATAAAAATTAATAAAAATCATTTTTAAAGAAAAATATAAAATGAATTTACTAAAATTTTAATTTTAATTTCCTAATAATTAATCAATAAATTTTTATTGATTAAGGCCTTTATATATTTTTCATAATATGGTTTATCCTGTCCACACTCAACAATTTAACAGCTAGGATATAATGACCATATTTAAATAATAATATTTTGTATTTTATTGAGATTAGTGATGACTATTTTATGTAATATTGAACATACTGCTCTTTTATAATCTCTAGGTTCTACAAAAAATGTGTACCACTTGCAGTATCCAATACCCAACTTTTAGATATAAACATATTGCATTCAATGACAAATATACCTAAAGTAGAAGCACTATCATGGGTCTTCTTCCCAAATATGAAATTATTCTTCCCATGGTCTTTAATTCCACATGTAAAGAAGAATACCTCATGATATTTTCTCTCCCTATGTATCATTGGATTTTTTAAAGGGCATGTCATCAGTGTCTTTGACTAGGACTTGGCCTTCGATACCTTTTCCATGTCATTCTTTTCTTATTTACCATAAATACCAAAGTGTTGGAATTTTTTATTTCCCTATCAGAATAGATAATTAAATACAATAAATATGGTATTGAATTATTAATGTTATAATTAACAATGAATGTGGATAGGTTTTGTGGTAAATATGTAATAATGAGATTAGTTCCATGTTCTTGGATCAGTCTGAACCCAAGGGACTCTAGTATCTCAATGTACCTAATCATCTTGAGTACATGTGGTCCTTTACAATTACATTATTCTATACTAAATCTATAAAATTCATTGGATATATCATATCTTTATTATTGATCCCTATCATGGTATAGTTCTTGGAGAAAAGGTGGTATTTTGAAAGAATTTTTATCCTCATGCATTTTTTGTAGCTCACTGGACCTAGATGAAAAAATAAAATAGTGAAAATATTCTGCATTATTCATATACTTCTTATATTTATCTTTATCATAATTTCTCTCTTCCTAAGGGGAGTCAAAAAAAGTGGGGATTATATCACATAAATCTTCTTCTCTTGATGTGGTACTATACACAAATTCTTATACCATTTCTAGAATTTATGGTCAATTATGATATTATCTTTATCCAATACTGATCGTTAATAAATTGAATTAGTGGTGTATGAATGTATTTAATGGCCCAAATTTCTTCTATTTTTATTTATTTTTGGAAAATCACATTTTTATTTGGGTTGTGAGGGAACACATACATGAAACATAGGCCTAAAGGCACACGACCTAATACATGGCTTGAAATCCCACAGACCTAACTACACATGAAATACCCCTCCCTATAATTTTCTTCATTGATGGTATATATCTCTCCACCTTTCATGGAATATTTGATAAAATTTACCAGTGAAAATCTACATAGTGCTCAGTACTGATGGTGATTAAAATTCCCTCTCTTTATTTCCAATCTGTTTAGCTCTTCTCTAGTGGTTTCTACTTTCTTTTATTCCAATTCTAGGGTATTATCATGTGTTTTCTAGCCTGATTAAACATAGCCTAAAATCATTGTGGAATAAAATCTCATGTATCAAAGGCATGATCTGTCTATGGGGCTCTGTACCCATAGGCCAAAACTAGTGGCCCAAAATTCCAAATCAAATTAATAGTCATGATGCTATAGTAATAATACAATACCTCTTATAACACTGCTATAATAACCTAGAAATAATCCTCCAATATGATGTGATCATGGGTTTCATATATGATTATAGGGTGTGTTAACCACTCTAATATAACACCATTTTCAATTAGTGGTGGTTGTCATTTTATCAATAAAAAATAAACTAATAATATTAGAACTTTTTCTTGATTACCAGTAGAAATTTATCAAAATTATCTATTTTAAATGGCTCCCACTATTTTATAAAAACCTTTTAACCCTTAACTACTATATTCAGAATACTAAATCACTTGATTATTCTAGTGTTAATGATCCTTCAACTTTTATTCATAGACCAATCTATTGCATCACCGCTACTCTGATTGTCTAAAGTAGACTTTTTATTGTCCAACTAAATTTTCCCATAGATAATTGATATGTTGAGTGGAGTATCAAGTTCTATAAATAATTCCTTTGAATTTCTCAATTTTTTCCTCTAAATTTGGAACAACATATCTATGGGTACATCATTTCTTTAAAATTTAGTTAATTTGATCCACCTCTATAATAAGAACTCATTAGAAGTAAGAGACACCCTCAAATATAGCTGAAAATAACCTCAAACAATCTATTATGTCTAAATTCAATCTATGGATGAAATTTAATGACTTAATATTTTTTGAGTTATTTTTTAATTTATCTTGGTGAATGGAATCCTTTTTTATTTAACATGAATTTTCTATGTGATCTCACCTAAAACTTAACTATTATTTTAAATAAAAGATATTCACCACACATGTTCATTTTATCTATGAATTCTTATTTATTATTATAATATGTGATCGTGCATAATAAATATACATTCACAAAATAATAAACAATGAAAAAAATAAAATAAATAAAAAATGATGTGATCTTGAGCTATTAACTATTGGTTAGTACATCTTGTTAATGATGTATTAACTAAGACCCTATGTGAATTCCTTGAGTTGATACCTAACTTAGACTGTAGTGTCCACAACTCCCATGCACATCACTTATTTGGTTTACACCAGATATAGACTCAAATTATGTCACCATGAACTCCTAAAATATTTACAATATATGCTAACATATAGTTTAGGGTAACTCAGGGTGAAAATTTAGATTTTATTTCTTAAATGTGGACACATTCCCTAGTAAAAATTAAAGAGGGAGGGACAATATGCATATCATAAAAATAAAATAATTATTAAATTTTAAATCTCAAATGAAATAATTAAATTAAATAAATAATAAAGAAAATATCCATGATTCAGTCTCATGTCTTGATCAGAAAATCTGAAATTATATTTCATAATAAAAATTAAATTTTATAAAAATCAAATCGAGTATATTTTTAATGATTTAACTTCAATACATTCAATGGAGCCCAAAATAATTGTATTAAATTTCAGACAAAAAAAATTAATTTCAAAAAAAAATTAAAATTGTTATGGTATATTTTTACCTAATATAGATCATATAATATTAATTTAGGTATAATGATGGGCTCGATGGGTTAGGCTGGTCGGAACATGACTGAATCAGTCTAGCCTGAGATGGGGCGAGGTCAGGCATCCCTAATTAGGGGCACCAAAAATGAATACACGCACACTATATATATATATATTTTAAATTAAAATACACATCTATTCCACCCCAATAAATAGGGGGATTTGTGTCATTGCCCACCCAAAATGGGGGACCAAATAATTTGTCCACTCCCTTTTGAAAGGGATATGAATTAATTATATTTAAATATATATTATATATATTATAATATATATAAACCTATTTTCCTTTTTTTTAAACTTATACAAGCTTAGAAGGAATCACACACCAAGAACCACCTCCCTATATATTCATAAAGATAAAATACACATATAAATATATCTAAAATACATATTTATCTGTGAATTTCTATCACATTTTTTTGTAAAAACACGACAATATTTGATCGTCTATAACATGGCCATATGAAGTTAGGTTGTTGTAATTTTAGTTGTGTTGGGACCATATACAAAGTATTTTTTTAATATAAAAAATTAATTAAAATTTTGATGTTTTTGACTTAAATAATTTTCATATTCTTTGATACCAATTGATAGAACCTAGGGTAGGGCAGAAGAGTAAAAAACACACAATTTAAAAATTTTCTTTTGGATTCATGTTAAAAACACTAAATCCAAATATGAACATGCTCTTATTTCTCAAATTATTTCATGAAATTCAATTTAATCATGAAAAATGAAATCTTACTAGGTCGTAAATGGTTCCTTGATCGTTTGAAATCATCGATTTGATTTCCTCACTGTTGTAGGGTCACAAATCAAAGGCACTAAACTAGGAAGCCTATAGATCATACACACATGTACCATAGCACTTGGATAAATAATATTTTATTCTTGGGTTCTATCATCAGAAATCAAAGAGATTGATGATTTACCTTTATATTCATGAAGTATACAAGCTCAATCAATAAAACAGGATCAATCCAACTTTGTTCTTCCTTCAGTTTCTTATTCTGGGGATTAAGAGGGATGATAGGAGAGCTCAAAATTCATGAAAATGGTGGATTAAAATATTCAAGAGGATAAAATTAACTTTTATACCAATTTTCTACTTTCCAAAATTTCACATTGGTCCCTAAAAAGTAATATCATTCATTTTATACCCTTTTTCACCATTATGACTTAATTAAACTTTTCATAAATGTAAAAAAAATGTCATCACTCACTTTTAAAACGTTAAAATGTTAATGATAGAATATGAACCATTAAATCAACAATTATGCTTTCCAAAAAAATTAACAAACCTTGAACATACTTTGTTTGTTCGAAAAATTATATTTTCTCATATACACTTTTTTGATAAAACAACTTGTGAATACCTTGGGAATAAAATTCAATCATCATTATTCTAAAATTTAATAATATAAATAAATTATTTTAACTTTTTATCGATCACACATGGATATTTTTCGGTCCTATACATGGGGACCACTTCATCCTAAACTCCTATTTGTCTAAATAGGTGAAACTTCTGTATAAACAGAGTGTGCGACCCTCTAGGTCCTTATCTCAATAGTAGTGATTCCAACTCATAGAACAAGATTGAATTATAGAAAACCATCATAGCCCTTGAGAAGATAAGGAATGACATTACTATGACTACCTACTACAAACACACTTTGTATAATGTAATCTCTTTGTATTGTGATATCTCATAATGTAGGATGCACACCTTTTTCATCATCCTTTTGATGCTTTATATATTTCATGACCTTAATGGATAGACTTACCTTATTATGCTATTGAAATGTATTTAATGAACGTAATTACATTATAGTAAAACTAGGCCCATGATATATATCTTCATTAACAAGGAATTGAAAAATTCTATCTTGATCATTCAAACAATGTCATACCACCAAATGCGCACCTAAAACAAACTACATTTCCACATCTTTAATTTCATGGTTTTTTCCCTTGAAACAATGTATGTGATTAAATGGTACAAATTGATACCTTTAATCAAAGTATGTTATCAAATGGTAAAAATTGATAATGATTAAAACTCTAGAGACCAATACGCATGTTCATATATAGGAACAACCAATGACTCCTAAAACATGTGGTGTTCTTATTGGTGGTTCATCACTCATGATCTCATCTACTTGATATCAGCAAGTGAAAAAATCATGAGAATAAGCCTTAATACATATAATCCCTCAGAACAAAATATTTAGATATCATCTAAATCCCATTAGTATGATTTATCTATACTATAAGACATATATTTAACATTCCTCTCATTGTATCTCAAGGTTCTCATTATAGTTGGGAACTGCTATATACTTTTGATACTACACATAATATAGGAAAATTACCATGTAAAAAATGATGAAAACGTATCAACACTATTTTTTTAATAATAAACACATGTATATGTAAAACTCTATACATGTAATAGTAATAAAAGTATATAATGTAGTTAGATATAGGGAACCCACTCACAACAAAAAACTAATAGGGATTAGGGATGTTGTTTAGGTCTCTTATATGGAGTTAGTAAATGAATTGGAGTTTTAGAGATTATTCTTGAATGCATTTTTATTTGTGTTTTATAAATGATATATAAGTATCATTCAAGTTTTGTGAGTTTATTTTAGGGAATGGAAATTCTTTTTTGTTGATTGGTGGTTATTTTATTATTCCTGGGATGTCATGAGGGTAATTTCTATAATATGATTGTTTTATACCCTTGATGCTAGTCCACCACCAAGGACCTATTAGAGGTGATATTTGGGGTTCAATCTTACATTCTTTTTAGACCTATAAGGGTTCCAATGGGTTCGGTTCATTACAAAGTAGTATGATATCTTTGGGTTAAGAGTTAGGGTGGCGTTTGGAGTTAGAAATATGTAATAATTGTATGAGATTTGTATGGAAGTGGTGAAACTAAAGCATAAAATTTGATGTAAACCGAGGAAACCAGCTAATAAATAGATATTTTTGGGTCCCTATGATCTAACACAAGATATTTGACTATATAGTAAAATTATTAGGTGAAATTTTAACTTTTACTAGGTAGGACATAAAGAGATATGTGGATAATTTCCATAATCTACATCATCATTTTCATTATGAATATTATAAGTGTTTCAATGATTATAATTTTATGATGTAGTTGTTTATGATATTTAATTTTCTTTTTTTAACTGATTACATGACCTTAATAGAAGAATAAAATAGTGATTTACAAAATTTCATGGTTTAAATAAATCCTTATTGACTATCAAATGTATTTATTCCATGTTTTTTATGATATTTTTCCTATAAATTGATTTTTCATATTCATTATTGAAATATTTATCATGATTAAAAACTACCATGATGTTTAATAATAGTGAGTAAAGAATTATTAATGTTTTATTATTGTATATAATTTCTTATTTTTTAGACTTTATAAATAAAATTCCCATTAATAGATTCTATTTTAGTATGTTAAAATGAATTGTTTTACATCCAATATTATAAGTATCATGATTTCTATACATGTTGTTGTGTCATGTGTTACCTATCACTCATGGTATATTATATTTTTGTGTTAGTAATTTATTACAAGGTTAGGTTTTGTTCAGTTATTTCTATAATTATTGTAAGATGACAATCATTCTTAGTTATAACCCATTAAAAATTGAAAACTTTTACATAAATGAACTTATATATTCTTTTCAATCATGGATAAATTTATGTGAGATTAAAATATTTATGTTTTATACATTGTATCATGAATTACATGACATGTGTAGTCATTGAAATATAGACGATCATGTGTAAGGGTAGGGTGTGGATTATTTATTTTGGGAAGCAAGTATAAAGTTGAAAATTTTTTATATGATTTTTTATGAAGACACTAGTATGTATATTCCTACGCATGTTGTGTGTTGAGCATGTTGTACCTCAATATGTAAATAAATGTTTTTCACCCTTTATGTAATATTAAAGCATATTTCCATAAAGGTGGAATTTTTAAAGAATTTTTAGTTTGATCATGTTAAGCATGATTCATGAGAATAAATCATATGAATATTTTCCTTTGGAATTTGAAATCATGTTAAATGATATAATTAGAGTGAAGGGTATGATGATTTATAATAAATTAATTTAAATAAATTGAGATTGGGACATGATTTTATAGTTGATGATTGATTTCTTTTAGGTTTTGATATGTTTTTCTTAAAATATATGTTATGGATAGTAAAAAATTATATTCAAATGTCTATCTAATACTGGTTTTTTCTATAATAAATTTTATTCCTAGATGTTTTGTGTCATTTTTTAAAAACAAGTGTAAGTTGATTGTTTTTATGTTGTTTACTATTTTTCTGATTATTTGTTTTTATTTCAATGGAATTTATTGAATAACCTTTCATTAAAGGATGATCATTTAATGTTGGTAATGAAACGTTTGTCTGAAAATATGAAATTTTGTGATAATTTTGTTTCTATACACACTTAATTACTATATAAATAATTATGAAAAATTATTTTTTTTGGTTTTCCATTGTTTTATATGTTTCCCTTATTGTGATTTATATGGATTTAGTTGTGGTTTGATTGTAGTTGGTTTTAGTATTGAGAAGTGCTGGATGGTGGGACTACGACTGGTTTCCTTAGTGGGTATGGGAGGTTTTAATCTTTTATAAGGCCATGATGGTATAGTCAGTTGTGTGGGATGAGGAAGTGTTGTGTGTATGTAGTGGTGTTTTTTGTGGTGGTGGTATATGGGATATGGTATGGTTTGAAAATGGTGGTATGGTCAGTTATCTAAAAGGGATATGGATTAGTGGCTATTATGGGGTGGTTTGATTAATGATGTGGGTTTCCCATTGCAGTTTATTTACATTGTTTTCCTGAGGTGATTTGGATGATGTGATAGATGTTATGTGATGTTGATATTTATGGGGAGTGATGAAGTGGTTGTGTGGAGTGTTGTATGGGAGAGTTGGTTGGAAGGAGTAGTATGCGGGTTGACATGTTTGCTTGTTAAATGTTTTTATTTTATTTGATGTAGATGTTTTTTTTGTATTTTAAACTGAACTTGTTATTGTTTTACCTAAAGATATTCTATAAAAATTTCATTGAGATATTCGGCATGGAAAGAATAAAAAGGGATATTTGGATAGAGCCTTGCTGAAATTTTAGTGGAAGGGAGTACCAAAGAATTTTGATTGAGACTCTTGGCCTGATTCTAAGGATTTGTTGTAAGTGGTTAAGTTTTCCCTTGGGTTTCTAATACTCCAAATAAATTCTGAGTTGTATATTGTTTTATAAGGTCGTTTGGGGATAGTCAGAGAGAAGTCATAACATCCTAGAAGAGATTTCATTGGGAAATTTCATAAATTATTCAAGAAGGATTTCTTTTCTCGAGTGAAGATTCATGATTGTGTAAAAAATTAAGGAGATTTATATTTTGAAATTAGAGTGTACATAACTTTAGAAACATTTTTATGTATTTGATTAGTTGGTTTAGAAATTTCCTACCTAGTGAGAAAGAACGGGCACAAAATTTAAATTCTAATTTGAGGCTAGAGATTTGGAAATCTATCATGCTTATTAAATTTATGTCATGGTAAGTAGTGGTAGATCAAGAATAGATCACATGTAGAAGTTTATCTATTATATAGGGTTCTAATGAAAGCCCCTCCCAAGTAGTAGGGTAGGTTGACATGAATTTTCTGAGTTTCAGGACTCAGAGTTAGTAGACGGGAAGAGTGAGGTGATCTTTTAGAGCTAAATCCTAGATTGAAACCCTAGGGATGAGTATCTTTACGTTCTAGGTTTTTAGATATATTATATAATTTTGATTTAATTTTTTGGGGAACTATAAATAAGGCTACCCCAAGATTCATCATGTTTATTAATCTTCGATAGAGTATTATTTATGGGAATGTTTTGGGTGAATCTAATCCTTTCAATGAATCGTTATAGTGTATTTCAAACCTCTTTTAAGTTATTTATTGATTTATATTTAAAATTAAATATATATGTGTTTTATTGAAAAAAATGTAAATTTTTTCTTTCAAAAAGATTTTAAACTAGAAGATGAGAGGGGTAATAATTTTCAATCATGGTAAGGGTGAACATAGTGGATAATGAGGATTTAGTTGTGATCCAGGGTGGTTTATGTAATTATTATGGTCTGTTGAAGGTTATGACCTTGTTTAAGAGGTTTTATCCAAGGAAAAAATGTTTTCTCAGTTACATCCTTATTTGGGGAGAGTTAGTGTTGTGGTTCATCCACTATATTAGTGGTTTTGGTGGTTTGTTTTTTCTATTAGAAAGGTATATTATAGGGGAGTGTTTGGGTAATCTGTTTGGGTTTTATTTTTTTAGGTTTGGTTTTAAATATTGTGGAAGATAATCATTTTATAGGTATATAATGTTATAGTTCAGACCTTTTCAACCTATTACATTGCATGTTTTAGGGTTTTGGGGTGATGGGAGGAGATTAGAGGAAGAAAGGTGAAGGTAGAAATAATTTTTTTTTTTGGAAGGATTAGGTTACATTGTGGACTTATAGGTCATTGTGTGAAGATATTTTTGTAGGATAGGGATGTTTGAAAAAATTTATTAGGTGTTTTATTTTTTTAAGATTTCATGAAAAGTCTATTTGGAAAGTTATAATGAATATTGGAAGGTATTAGAGAGAAATCTATATGGATAATAAATACTACATCGAAACACTATAGGTTGTACCATGATAAATTATAGGTATATTTCTCTCTCTTTAATTTATAGGGTATCCAAATCATGGAACCTTGGGTTTCACTATGATGAATTATTGGTAAGGATGAATCCATATATTGTGTGGTTCATCCTTTACCCTTCATGCCATAATATAAGGATTCATTCCATAGAAGGAGTTCAAGTAAAATAAAAATTATCCATCTAGAGGATAGGGATATCCTTGTATCCCTCCACCATAGAGATAATAAACCAATCCCAAATACTACCCTGGATAAGGTGATGGGAAGGTGTAGGCAAGGAAGTATCAAGACAATGACATAGGGTAGTATTATAACAACCCATATTTCTAATACATTTTATTTCATGATTTTTAATATAAAGATCCATATAATACAATCCATGAAACATTTAGAGGCCTAATTTATAGAAAATTAGATACATAAACCATTAACATAAAAAATTCAACATCATTATTTAAATCTCCATAATGTGTTCTTAGTTTCCATTGAACTCTTATAACTATACAAGAAAACCTGGGGAAATACAAAAAGAAGGGGTGAGCTATAAATCTAGGTAAAAGAATAATCAAAGAAAATAATTATGATAAATAATACATGTTATTTACAAGGTATATCATGATAACATAAAGAGGTAATAATCATATGTACTCATAGGGAGGCATGGAATGAGAAAATGACATCATAAAATCTTGGTATCATGGGTATGTGGAAATAACATATAATGTGATATCATACAAATAAGTCAAGGATACCCACCAAGACATCATAAAATAATGTTATTATGCTAACCACACATGCCCCATTCATGGTATCTCATGTTATGTAAACATAACCCAATGCATTGGAGAGCTATCAGGGTGCGCCCTTCATATGTCTAACTTTACATGTGCCACATCGATCATATAACATAGGAACATATTTCATTATTTCAATACCATGAGTAAAAAAAGTGGGTTTAATTAATATAGTTCCCTAATAAATTAAGTATATTTATACCTTGTTTAATACCCTTGAATGAAAATATGGTCAGGTTTTCACAACACAAGGTTATGGAATGAAAATTCAAAAGATAATTTTGACAGCATAGTAGGTGTACATAAATGTTCATAGAAGGAATTATTTATAGATAAGGGTAGTATCTCATTAATAGAGAATAATTTTTATATTAAGAGATGTTTGTGAACACATGATAATATATCCACCTAGAAATCAAAAGTCTTACAACAAAGGAAGTTCTTGTATTGAAAAGAGGAGGGATAAAACACTTACCTTAAGATGTTGCTTCTTAAATATTGAGAAAAACATATTAGAACCTTATAAAATCCATGGGAGGGATATAGAGAGTGTAATTGAGAATAAATTAGTTCTCTAAGTATTTTTAGTAAATATTAATGGGATAATGGGTGGGTATTTTTAGAAAAAGAGGGGAGATTTTTTTTATTAATTTTCAATCTTAGAACGTGGAAAACTAATTATAAAAAAATACAAAACCATTAGCCTTATCAAGATTTTTTTACCACGGTATTTTCCAATGAGGAGTGTTATTTAATATTTTATTATTTAAAAAAAAATTCATAAAATAATATATTTAATGATGTGGAAGTGAGTCATTCTCAAAAATAATTGTTTTTTATAATCTTAAAATATCATTTATGTTTTGGATGATTCTTTATAGGTTTGGAAAAAAAATATTATCACATTATAATACCTAATTTTAATGAAAAAAACCATTTTTGGTCGTGAAAAAACTTTATATAATTTATTACATAACTTTTAGGTTATTATGTTTTCGTAATACTTATTGTATATTCATTATTTTATATAATTTTTACCCAAAAATTCGATTGTCTCAAAAAATTATTAAAAAATTACCATTGGATAATTTCAAAATAAAAATTTCAAAAACTATATTTATATTATCAAAATAGTTTTATAAAAATAATAATTTAAAATTTAAAATAAAAATCCTTATATACTTAAAAATAATTGGTTTTATTACATAATCAACTTTCTCACCCTTATAAAAATTACATATGTCATTATAGAGTAATATTATCATTTATATTTAAATAAATGTTGTCTTATAAGACTGTCTTATAAAAATAATGTTTATTTAAAATTCATAAATTTATCATAAAAGTGTATTTTAATTGAAATTATATATTTTAAAAAAATAAAATTATAATTATTTGTATACAGAAAACTATTTATCATATTCATATTATATTCACACGTATTTAAAAAATATTAATGAAAATAGGATTTAAGAAAACAAAATTTCATTTCTAAAAATAAAATTTCACTTTTATAATACTAATGTATATATACATAACCCGCTATTACACCAATGCACTCCCTAAGGGTAAGGTGTGAAATGATGGTGCATTAATGGGGTAGATTTTCTAACATTGATATAGTGGTGATATCTACTAACTTTAGAATTTCTCGTAGGTGGTGCTTCTTAAGACTCACTTATTAAATCTCTATTTGGGATTGTTCATGTGAAAACCCCAAGGATGTCACCCCCTTCTACACTCTGATAAATGATATCTGTAAATCATGATTCAACTGGTTGAGGTCACTATTTCTCTCTTATTCACCAATTAGTTATCTTAATTTCCCTTAAAATATATTGATTCTAATGGTCACATTATAACAACTACATTATAAATGGTCATAATTACCAATGGTCATAATGGTTTTTTTACTTACCATAAATACCTCTTATTTTATTAATTTATCTTTTACTTCAATTTCTACCAAGGTTCAATATTCATCATTTTAAAAATGAATATTACATTACTAACATTCTATTTCCTTTTCATAGTGTTGTTTTCAAGTGCGGTAATCATTAGAGATTGATATGATCCAAATTTTCCTATTCTATTTATTTTATTTTATTTTCTATTTATTTTCACATTATAATATTATGTATATTACTAGGTTTAATTTTTGACTAAATATAATAATCTTAATTAATGAAATAAAGTATCACAGTTGTGTTTTATACTATAATACATTACTAAATCTATAACGCATACATATATTGAAGGGTAATTTTATATATAAATTTTTGGGTTGTTATAGAAATTCTAGAGAAAATCACCGTGAAGGTTGGAATGGTGACCCACTAGATAGTACAACCCTAAGGTATTTTAATGGTGGGTCATGGAGCATCCATGTATATGAAATAGATTTCTTCCATGTTAGAATACTACGTGGGAGAAGGAAAATGAAGGGCATTGTATGGTATGCAGATATGCTTTATAATTCATTATAAATAATTATTGAGGAATGGTTGTGACACAGATCATAAAAAAGGTGACCACAATATAGGGATGACTTGTCAATTTTTAGTGTCACGGGAGTTTCAAGGATTCTTTTGATAAGAAGAGTAGGTTGTATTGTATTTATGTTGTAGTTATAGAAATCAATTATACATAAAGGCCTTTCATTTTAGAGGGTGTATTCTTTACATATAGTAATAATGAAGTCATGTTTGTTTTCCAAAATACCATATCATGGAATGATGGACCATTCCACAGTAAAATAATTTTCATAGAATATTATGCCCGAGACACCCCAAACCCACACTCATGGGTATGGTTCTAAAATAATTTCTTTAAACAATTTATTTTATTCAAATTGATATTAACCTATCATTATTTTACAATATTTCCATAAGATAAAATTTATATCTCACAACTAATCACACAATCCCAAGAACAAGAGGTTTAGTGTCTTTGTGGATCACCTATATAAGAAACTTATTTTATGATACTTGTGAACATATATTCATAGTCACACCATACTAGATCCACTTCAATAAACCTCATAGGCTATACTCATCTTTATAACCTAGATAAATGAAACATAAGAAATGGGTGAGCTCAAATTCTTTATAAGGTAAATAACTCAACATTTCATCAAGGGTTGAATATAGGAATATGAGAAAATATGAATAAGGGAGAAATATCTTATTAAAAATAGAATATAGAAAAATTAGTTTTCTATAAACCATGTTATAAAGATATGTAATCTTAAAAGAATAAACATATACCATGGAAATAAGTGTGTAGAATCATGATACATTAAACATGATTCAAGGAGCATAATAATAGGCACAAGATTATGACATCAGAGTGTAGCATAAAAATAAACATAAAAATAATATTTCAAGTCTACCCAAAAAGAAATTAATCACATTTTAGGATTGGGATAATCACCCATGTATCATCTTGGTCTTGGGGTAATCCTCGCATGCACCCTTAGTCTTAGGATAATCCTCCCATGTAAACTTGGACTTAGGATAATCCTCTTGTGTACCCTTTGGATTGGTATAATTCTCCTGAATACCCTTTGGCTTCAAATAATCCTCTTATGTACCTTTGGTCTGGGGATAATCCTCTCATGTACAATTTATCTTGGGATAATTCTCTTCTGTACCATTTAGTTTAGTATAATCCTTCTTTCTAACCTTTAGATTAGGATAATCCTCTTATATAACCTTTTCAGACCATCAAATATAATATTTACCAATTCATTGAAGGGATATATAGGACCCCATCCACCATTAATCCATATATATATGTGTTCCACTTGTAAATAATAATTCATCACATTATTAAGAACTCGTGGAAGGAAAATGGGGTTAATATCATTTCTATATGGTATCACCAAAATTCACCTTAAGAATGTAAATTGTTGATACCAAAAATTCAATCAACCAAAAAAATTATTTTATAGTAAAATTTATAGGGTGATTCATGAAAAATAAATTCCAAGTAAATACATCCTTTATAGATAAAGTGTAAAATGGTAGCGAAATCACAAAAAAGATTTTTAGAAAGTGCTTTAATCATGGGCGTAAAAGAAGAAGTTAAGGTCACTTTTAAATTTCATTTTTGAAATGGTAAAGGGGAAAAAATTGAAAAAACTTTAATCTTTAGAGAAAATTTAAATAGTGGATCCTTTAAAAGGATATAAATATTTCAAAAAGGTGAAGTGAAAAAATATTAAAAAATCTTTTCTTAAAGAATCATCAATAATTTTTCCTTAAAATATAAATAAAGATTTCAAAAAGGTGAAGTGAATTTTTTCTAAAACTTATTCATTTAAAAATAATCATCAATAATAGATATTTGAAAATAAATAAATGATTTCTAAATATAATGTGTAGTGGAAGATAAAATGTTTGATTTTGAAATGATGGAAAACTTTTTAATATTTTAAGATACCTTTGTTGAAAATATATATCATAAAAAGAGTAACAAAGATTAATTTTTAAAAGTGTAAAACAGAAATATAAAGGTAACATGAGATAACAAATACTTAGTTTTCAAATATAAAGGAGAACATTGGTAGGAATGAAAAATATTTTCAAGGAGCGGAAATTGTTATTAAAGAGGATGAGAATTATTCTTAACAATAATGTACTTTTTATAGGGAATAAATTAATTAAGGAGGAATATTGTAATAAAAAGTTCCAATTTAATTATATGGAAAGATAAAGTACCATGAAATAGAATATTAGTGAGGAGTAAACCAATATTGTTATAAATAATTTCATGAAGATGTATTATAACTCAATTAAGAGAGTTGTGCTAACAAAAACCCTTTCAACTTTGGTATCTTTTGAATCAAAATCCATTTAAGGAAAGAACATAATATGCATCTTAAAACCTCATGAATTTCATAAATATAGAAAAATAAATTCATTAGATATATACCACACAATATAAAAGATATCATTGTGCATAATTAGAAAAATGTCTCAAGGAATTAAATTTGAGACAAAGAATCCCTTACCTTGTCTTCTCTCTTAGTCGAACGCACTCAAACCTTTTGTATAATAAATATTAATACCTTAATCGCTTATAATATAAAAGTATTCATATATAATTATATTTATATACTTAATTTATAACTATTTGTTACAAATATATTAGTCTGTTATGGCTAATTTTCATCATCAGATGCCAGAAACTGCGATATCTTATTTCATACTAGTTTTGTAATGGAGTTTCCAATTATTATTTATTAACAAAAAAATTCATCATTTAAAAATTATTAATGATACTAGAATCATGGTTTTTTAATTATTAGTCATATCTTATTTTCATTTGGTGAATGATAAAGGTATGTTTTGTGAAAATATATATTGTGAAGAACTAGTTTCAAAGTGTTTAATGATCAAAATGTCATATATTAAAAAATATATTAAATATCTATAAATCCATTCTAAAATAATGAAAAAGTATTGAATACATTATTATTACATGATTTTATCATTATATAATATTCCTTAATCATTCATTTTATACATATTATAACATCGTTCGCGTTGGTGGTAACACTACTAGAAACTGAACCTATACCAACAGTTTTGGACAAATTATTGGTATAGATTCCATAAAATGACCATATAACAATTTTTTGAAAAAACCATTGGTATAGGTACCCTATACCAATAGTTTTGGAATGTCATGGCCCATCCCCGGGGCTCGAGCTGTGACTACCCCAAGACCGCCTTTCGTAGGCCAAGGGTTGACGACTAGTATCGGAAAGGCATACCCCAAAAAGGGAAGGGATTGCCTTTAAACTTGTACACCCAAAGACTAGGTAGACATCAAAAGAAAACAAAAAAATAGAACTGTTGATAGTAAAAGTGTGAACCGAAAGTAAAAAGGTCCAGTATATAACCCCAACTGAAAAGAAAGTATATCAAATAGGAAAACTGTGCTCCGAAGGTCATTCACCAAGGATCCTATCTGAAGGGTAGGTATAGATCATCGTATATCATCACTTCCACTCACTATGTCTACCAATCACCTAGGAGCACCGTCTATTCCTGGATCCCCAAGTATTAGTCAAGTTTTCTATCATCTACACAAGACACAACAAGGTGTGGGAGAAGCCCATATAAGGGTGAGTATAACAATACCCAGTAGGGACCCTGAGACCCTAGAAGGTCTCCCAGAATTCCCCAAGGAAAAAACACAAAGCGTGATCTCAATAACAAAGAATAAAGTAAAAGATAGCTCACACAAGGTATACAACTTAAAGAATAGGAATAAATATGATGAGTCTTAAGATAGATCATTTTATTTTGTTGAGAGGTTTGGTTGTAGATCCACGAAGGGCCACAGTACTGCTGATCCACAAAGGTCCGCTCTACTGTCAATCTGCATAGGGTCGCACTACTACTGATCCATAGAGGGTCACACTACTTCTTATCCATAGAGGGTCACTTTCATGCTGATCCACAGAGGGATGTGACATTTCTGATCCATGTAGTGTCACACTACTGCTGATCCACATAGGGTTTCTCTCATGTCGATCCATAGAGGGTCGCTCTTCACTTGACAGCCAACCATAAGATTCCCGCACTTATTATGCTTGATTTCTAGAGGATACGCTCCTCAAGACACCAGTCATATTTCAACCACCATGAAGTCCCATGAAGAAGTAACCCAAAGGAACTCCTTGTCATAATGGTTACAACGTGATAGACAATGTGTTAATCAGACGCTCGGTCTGTAAGATTTAGGCAAAAAAGGTAAATAGGGCCCAGTTGGATTTGAGTATGATCCAACCCGACCATACTCCAACTTCTTCCAAAACTGAAGTGGAGCATCTTAAAAGGATATCATTGTCTCAGGGTCCTTATGCTATAGATGGTGTGTCAATCGGATGCTTGGTTTGTGAGTTATGCCAGATTTAGTGAAACCAAGCCGGTCAGGTTCGGGTCTGGTAGGGGTTCGAACTGGCTGGTAGGTTTGGCCTGGCCAACAGGTCCAGCCTGCCTAGAAAACCCAGCCCATACGATGTGGGCCGGTCGAGCCGAACCGGAAGCTGGGCGTCGGGTTCCTCCCAGGTGGTGGCACTGCGGGGCGCCGCCTTGTCTTTTGAAATGTCCAGTTGGAGTTGGCCATTGCGCTCTAGCTGAGTAGCCTGAGTGGGCTGCTCATCTCTCTCACGCGACGCATCTTCGTCGCATCGTTCCACCTTCCACGACCCGGCTGGCCACAAATCTCTCCACCGCGGTGCCTGCAGGCACTGCTTCTCCATGTGGTCAGCTTAGACCGACCGCCACCACTGGTCACCAGCGTCACCGTGCCGGTGGTGCCATGATAGTATATGCTTCCGCGGGCCACTAGAGATGCTCTGGTTGTCTGATTTCCTTCATTTATATGCCTACGGGCCTCTGGAGTTGTCACCTTCTTTGCGAGGCCCTTAGATGTTTCTTGACGCCGCGTTTCCGAGTTGCACACAAAAAAAACATATAAACCAAGAATGGTGGGGGGTTGGGGTGGGGGGGGGGGGTCCAGAACTTTTTTGGATTTGTGTGTACCCTTCTAATTAGTGTTTTAACAAGGGGAAATCATCATTCATCAATTGAAAGAATAAATTCCACAAACAAATTCGACAACAACCACCCACAGTGAAGAAAAAATAACAGATCAACCCATTTTTAGGTTGATATATGTTCTTCATATTATTCATGAATGGGAAAGAGGGGTCTTTTAAACACCAAAGTCAATTTAACCCCCTACCTAGAATCGGTGTTTCAGATAAAGGAGAAGATTCTAGTTCGTAGACGTTCTATGTTCGTTGGTGCTTGTCGTCACCCATCGATGTATGGTCTGAATCCTCCAATGGTCATCGATCAAACACTATTCTTCATTGGAGGGTGACTTTTTCGGCATTTTTTAGAGAATCCTCTCATGGTTTGTGAATTTACTTTCCAATATATTAATTAAATAAATAAACATGTCACAACATTTTAATTACACTACAATGATGCATCATTAATTTTTCTCATTAATGGCCCTCATTAAGCTAACCATCAAAAGACCTTCATTAAAGCATTTCGTTGGCATCGTAGTGCTTCCGCTCAACAGTTTGAATAATAAAATATTGTTGGAAAAAAATTATTTTATTATTTTCTTTTAAATGTTCAGAAAAATTAATTATTTTATCAAAACCTTGTTCTTCAAAATTAAGATTCATTTAAACGAATCCTGGTGCTACGAATTCAATGGTGTTCTCGGATTTTCAATCCGAGCACCAGTTAAAAAGATAGAAATCCTCTCCCACACATTTGCTGAAAGTACCTTAAAAAAAGTACAAAAATTCTATTTCGGGCTCTTTGGGCATCAGAATCGTGTGCCATCAATTTTAACAGTCTCATAAAATTTCCATATAATTAAAAAAATTACAAAATTTCTAAGTCTTTACATTCTCCCCACCTCAGGGATTTACGACCCCAAAAACTACAACAAAAGTTAAGGAAAAAAATGGGGATACTGAGCACAAATCTGAGCCACCCACTCCCATGTGCTCTCCTGTAGGTTCACATGCTTCCCTCGAACTCGCACCAGAGGGATCAACCATCCATGAAGGACCATCTCTTATCGATCCTCTATCTTCACCAGGACCTCTATAAGCATCGCCCCATCATCAATGTCCAGCTCATCCCAATCGATGACGCGTGAAGAATCATGAACGTATCTCCTTAATTGTGACATGTGGAAAACATTATGCACTCTGTGAATCTATGGGGGAAGAGCTAGGCG
This sequence comes from Viscum album, assembly GCA_963277665.1. Taxonomy (NCBI): domain Eukaryota; kingdom Viridiplantae; phylum Streptophyta; class Magnoliopsida; order Santalales; family Viscaceae; genus Viscum; species Viscum album. The sequence goes on from OY728136.1 coordinate 1,982,114,432, forward strand.
GTATGGCACCTCGCCAACTCTTCTAAAAATCTGGAAAGGTCTGATGAACCTTGAAGATAGCTTTCTGCCCCAGCCAAATCTCTGTAGTCCTTGTCGAGGTGAGACTCGTAGAAAGACATGGCCTCCCTCATCAAACTCCAAGGGCCTCTGTCTCCTATCGGCATAAGACTTATAACTACTCTATGTAGGCATCATCCACTCCTAGATGATTTGCATCTTCTCAGTGGTATCCTGTACTAACTCTGAACCCATAAGTGTTGAATCCCATGGGTTTCTCCAACATATAGGTGATATACATGGTCACCCATACAAGTCCTCAAATAGTGCCATGCCAATGGTGGAGTGATAGCTATTGTTGTATAAAAACTCCACTAGTGGCATGTGGTCCTCCCAACTATGGCCAAAATCAAGGACGTAAGCACGAATCATGTCCTCAAGTGTCTATATGGTCCGCTCCATCTAACCATATTTCTGAGGGTGAAAGGCGGTGCTCAATCGTAGCTGAGTCCCAAAAGCCACCTGTAATCCCTTCCATAACTAGGATGTAAAATGAGTGTCATGATCTGAAACAATCATTGATAGTACCCCGTGAAGTCGTACTATCTTCTAAATGTAGAGGTGTCCCGGTACCTCTACTGATCCCTGCTCTCAGATGGGTAGAAAATGAGCCTAATTGGTGAGTCAGTCAACGATCACGTAGATATAGTCATGGCCCCTGGATTTACATGGTAACCCAGTCAGGAAGTCGATGGAGATACCATCCCACTTCTATTCTGGTACCTTTAGTGGCTGAGTCAAGCCTGTGGTAACCTTATGCTTGACTTTCGCTTGCTAACAAGTGAGGCATCATGAAATGAACTCTGCCACTACCTTTTTAATCACTAGCCACTAGTACTGACGTCGGAGGTCCTGGTACATCTTCACCACTCCAAGATGTACCGCCAAAGGGGATGTCTGGAACTTACGGAACACCTCCTACCAAAACGTTTCTGGTACCATGGTGAATCCTCTAAAAAGGATGATGTTCTTCCCATCTTTTGAAAATCCATAAAGAGCTTGTCCTAAGGATATTTGAGCACGTCAAGTATTGTAGTCAATATCCTCAAGTTGTGCCTTCTGAACATGCAAAAGGAGTGGGGAGTGACAATCATAGACTATAGGCATGCCTCTCCATCTTTATCCAAAAAGGATATATGCAACGTGGCTAGATGTTCTGTTTCCTTGCTTAACAGCTGTAAACCTGACCTCTTGCTGAGTGTGCCTGCCACTATGTTTATATTACCAAGAGTGTAGACTATCTCAAAGTCATAGTCCTAGAGGAACTCCATCCATTGCTGACATCTCAGGTTCAGGTCCTTCTATAAGAAGATATAACTAAGACTATTGTGATTGGAATAGATAGTAAATTGTTCACCCATCAAGTAGTGTCACCAAATCTTCAAGGTAAAGACCACTTCTACTAACTCTAGGTCATGGGTCACATAGTTTTTCTCAGGTTCCCTCCATTTTCGTGAGTCATAGGAAATAACCACTTGCTTCTGCATTAGGAAACATCCATGTCTGGTCCATGATGCGTCACAATAAACTACATACCCAATGCCCTCTTCTTCTAGCCTCAAGATGGGGGCACTCATCAGTCTTGGATATAGCTCCTGGAAACTCTACTGAAACCTCCCCATCCTACCTAGGACTATCCCATCATTGTTAAAGATGAAAAGGGTGATTCTACTATGGAAAATTTGGGTACAAATATTTGGTAGTACCCATCCAACCCCAGAAAACACCGCACCTCAGTCACGCTCCTGGGTGTCTCCCAAGCAAGCACTGCCTCTATCTTCACTGAATACACCACAACTCCAGACTCTGAGATAACTTGTCCCAAAAGTGGACCTCTCGTATCCAGAATTGTAACTTTGAGAGATTTTCATAAATCTGGTGCTCTCAGATTGTATCAAGAACTATTTGTAGATGTGTGGCGTGCTCCTCCTCCGACGCCGAGTACACCAAAATATTGTCAATGACGACTACCATGAAGTGATCGAGGTAAGGATGGAAAATAAAGTTCATGAGTCCCATGAACACTACCAGAGTTTTGGTCACGTCAAAAGTTATCACCAAGAACTCGTAGTGGGAATACCATCATCTGAAGGTTGTCTTCGATACGCCCTCTTCCCATAGCCTAAGCTGATAATAGCCTGATCTGTGGTCATTCTTATAAAATGACTATGCTCCCTTCAGCTGGTCCAATAGATCATCAATACTTGGTATAGGATACTTATTCTTCACAGTCCCCTGTTTCAAGCTTCGATAGTCCAAGAAAATCCTCAAACTCCCATATGCCTTCTTGGAAAACAAAATCGGGGCTACCCACGGGAAAACAATGTGCCTTAAGAACCCATTCCTCTACAATTCCTCCAACTATACCCTCTACTCACGAAGATCCACATGAGCCACACGATATACTTGTGAAGATATCCGTGTCATCCTAGGGTACAAGTCGATGTATAAGTATACCTCTCTACGATGAGGTAGTCCCAAAACATATTCAGGGAAGACATATGCATACTGTTCCACCACTAAAGGATAGATCTTACTCCTCTAATCCTCTACACAAAGGGTGAGTATAGCCAACAAATGAGTGATGGGTTGCACCCTCCTCCAAGAAAGTATATCCTATGTTTCAAAGGTTCCATTATCGCCAGTAAAGGAAAAACTAGTCCCATCCTCACAGACACACTGCACTATGTTCCTAAAACAGTTGATCTGAGCATGGACCATGGATAACAAGTCCATACATAAGATTACATAGTAAGTCCTTGACGCTGCTACTAAAAGATTCTAGCCAAAGATCTCGACTCCTAGAGTAAGATCACACTACTAGAACCAGTGAATAATAATCAAATCCTCTTCCATAGGAGTCTCTAATCATAAAGTTCAAGCCAACAGATCCACTAGAATCTCCAAGCTCCGAACAAGAGGCGTGGAAATAAAATAGTGACTGGAACCTAGGTCTATAAGAACTGCAGCTAGGGTGGAGTGGGCATGGATCGTACCTCAAATCATCTCCATAGTGTCATGGTCAAAATCCTTTGTCGCCTGATGTTGATCTCACCCCTGTCCACCTTCTCCCTTAGGTTGAGGTGGACTGCCTGGGGGTGGTGGCGGTAGTACCTCAAACCATTGCCCACCGCCTACTGTACGACCTATTCCTCTTCCACATTTTCCACCTTCTGTACCACCTCGCTCGAACCTTTATCTCTGTATCATCGTTCCTTTGAATATCTCCTGATCATCAGTACGACGGGTTGGGCAATCATGAGCCATGGGACCCTACCCAATACACGTGAAACATGGTCTGCTCCTCTGCTGAACTCCTCTTCCCTGTGAGCTCTGCACCTCCCAACCTATATCCTATTGTCGTCCTCTGTAATGTCTAGCCCTTTTGGGCCTCTGCGTCATCTGCCTACTACCTGCTGTTGATGACTCGGCTACTTGTCATCTGATGGTGGCTCTCACCGTCAGTGTCTACTCGGCTAAGAAGCTCTCCACCAATAGTGATATCTCTAGTACTCCAACCTACGCTAGGATGTTGAGCGATATCATCGATGCTCTAGTCTCCCATTTGATCCCATTATCAAAGTTCTAAACCCTGAAGAAAATGTCTCATACATTTTCAGTGGAGTAGCGAGAGAGGTCAGTAAACCTCACCGAGTACTGGGCCACTGTCAGGCTGCCCTGTTGTAAGTGTCATAACTCCTAAATATGCGTTGAGTGTAAAGTCACTGGAACAAACTCTTCTATGAAGAGGCAATTAAATTCCAACCAAGAAATATTCATATCCTCATGAGTCTATAGCAACAAGATCCACCATCTCCATGTTATTACCTAAAATATACTAGCAACTAGGATAACCATTTGGTCTGCTAGTGTCTCAGCCAGGCGAGAAACTCTTGCCACAACCTACAGCCAGTCCTCATCTGCCTGCGGATTTGTCTCGCCTTGAAACCACAAAGGCTTCTTTCTCTGGAACTCGTGAAATACGATAAGTCGGCATGCACGGTCCACTAGTGGGACTTGTAGAAACTACTACCCTACGGGTGGTGGTGCTACCGGTATACCACCTAAAGGTGCTATCACTGTAAGAGAGCCCTGCACCGATGCCTCATCGCTTGGTGGGATGTCATCGTGATCTCTCATTGGAATCCTGGCAGGGTGTTTATATGGAGACATCCTGTAATGAAAAAGACACACCATGGTCAATAATTTATACCTGGTGAGCTGAATCAAAATAGATCAGAAGAAAAAAAATTTCAAAATACACGCAAAAATTGTTTTTGTGTATCGAGTCAGAAATCATAACTTAGGGTCCTAGTGTATGGATACGTTGGCTGCCACACCAAAACTGGAATCCCTGAACTATAATATGAACTCAAGAAAGTTAACACTATTGCTTCATTTAAAACACATACTCTTACTTTTTTTGGTAGAACCAACCTCCCTTTTATAACACCTTGTCATAGACCGTCCCCCTGGGGCCCATGTCATGACTACCCCAAGCCCTCCTTCCATAGGCCATGGGTTGGAGACTATCATCGGAAAGGAATACCCCAAAAAGGGAAGACATTGCATTTAAATCCATACACACAAAGACTAGGTACACAACAAAAAAACACAAAGTAGAACTGATGATAGTAAAAGTGTGAACCAAAAGTAAAAAAGGGCCAGTATACAAACCCAACTAAAAAAATCACATCAAATAGGAAAAAATGTGCTCCTAACACCAAGGATCCTACATAAAGGGTAGGTAAAACTTGTTGTTTGTCATCACTGCCACTCACCATGTCTACCAATCACCTATGAGCACCGTCTAGTCTTGGATCCTCAAGTCTCAATCAAGCTGTTCATCGTCTTCACAAGACATAATAAGGTGCGGGGAAAAACTTGTGCAGGGGTGAGTATAACAATACCTAGTAGGGACCCCGAGACCCTTGAAGGCCTCCCATAATTCTCCAAAAAAACCGACCAAGCATTATCTTAATCACAAATCATAAAGTAAAAGCCAGATCACACCAGGTATACAACTTACAGAATAGGAATAAATTTGATTACACTTAAGCCAGATCATTTTATTATTTTGAGAGGTTCTTCTGTGGATCCATGAAGAGTCGTTGTACTGCTTATCCATGAAGGGTCACTCCACTGCCAATCCACAGAGGGTCGCACTACTGCTGATCCACAAAGGGTCACACTGCTGCCGATCCATGGAGGGTCACTGTAATGTTAATCCATAGAGGGTCGCACCATTGATGATTCACATAGGGTCATAATTCTTCTGATCCATGGAGGGTCGCTCTCATGCTAATCCACAGAGAGTCACTCTTCACTTGACAACCAGCCACTTGATTCCCGCACTTAGAACACTTAATTTCTAGAGGATCTGATCCTCAATAAACAAATCATATTCAAACTACCACGAAGTCCCACTAAGAAGTATCCTAAAGGACCGCCTTGTTATAAGGGTTCCTATGCGATAGAAGATGCATTAATCGGACACCCGGTCTATAAGATAAAGGAAAAAAGGTAAATAGGGCCCAGTTGGATTCGAGTCCTATCTAACTCGAGAATACTCCAAATTCTTTCAAAACTCAACTAGAGTATTTTAAAAGGACTGCCTCGTCTGAAGGGTCCTCACGCCATAGACGGTGCATCAATCAGACACCTGTTTTGCGAGTTATTCTAGATATAGTAAAACTGGGTCGGTCGGGTCTGGGTTCGGTAGGGATCTGGCCCACGGGTCTGGCCCGCCTGAAAAACCCGGATTGTGTGGTGCAAGCTGATCAAGCTGAATTAGACATTGGGAATATGGTTCCTCCCATCTGGCGACGTCATGAGGCACCTCCTTGTCATCCGAAACGGCCGGTTGGAGCCGACCATTGCGCTCTAGCCGTGCGGCCTGAGTGGGCCGCTCATCTCCCCCGTGCAGCATGCCAGCACCATGCCGTTCAACCCGTCACAGCCTGTCTAGCCCTGTATCGTGCCACTTTTCCATGATTCTGTCTCGGACTAGCCACCAGAGATGCTCCGATGGTCTGATTTCCTTCCCATCTGCGCCTATGAGCCTCCCAGGTTTCCTCTTTCTCTGTGAATCCCTTGGATTTATCTTGTCTTTGTGTTTCACAGTTGCACACAAAGAATGCATATAAAACAAGAACAATGGAGGGTTCAGGGCCTTATTTGGATTGGCCCACGCCCTCCGTGTTAGTGTTTTAACAAGGGGAAAGCATCATTGATCTATGGAAGAAGAAATTCCCCAAACTAATTCCACAGCAACCACTTGCAGTAAAGAAATAATTGCATATCAACCCAATGGTTGGTTGATCCACAATATTTATAATATTTAATAATAGGAAAGAGGAGTCTTTTAAACACATAAAACAATTAAACCCCTACCTTGAATCAGTGTTGTGTACGAAGTAGAAGATCCATGTTTGTAGACGTTCCACGTTCGTTGGTGCTCGTCGTTGCTTGTAGATTTTCGGTCTGAATCCTTCAATGATCATTGGTCAAACACCATTATTCATTAGAGGGTGATGTCATCAGTGTTTTTTCAGAGCTTCCTCTCAAGGTTTGTGATCTCACTTTCCAACATATTAATTAAATAAAGAAACATTTCGCAACATTTTAATTATGTTGCGATGTTGCATCATTAATAACACTCATCAAAGTCTCTCATTAAGTGAACCATTAAAAGACATTAATTAAAGTGTCTCGCTGGCACCATGGTGTAACCGCTCAACAGTTTGAAAGATAAAATAACATTGAAAACAAATATTTTATTATTTTATTTTAAAAGGTTAGAAAAATTAACTACTCCATATGACCCTTTCTGGATGAACTTAAGTTTTTCCTAATAGAATCTTGAAACTATGAATTCAATGGTGCTCTCAGATTTTCAATCAAAACACCAGTTCAAAATATTGAAATTCTTGCCTGTATGTTTACTGAACGTACCTTGAAAAAAGTTCAAAAATTTGTTCCGGGCTCTCTGGGCCTTGGAATCACGTGCCTTCAATTTTTGCAGTCTTGTAAAAATTCCATATAATAAAAAATATATACAGAATTTCTGGGTCTTTACATTCTCCCCACCTCAGGGATTTACATTCCCAAAAGCCACAACAACATCTAAGGAAAAAAAGAGGGTTACTGAGCACGAATCTAAGCATCCCACTCCCACATGACCTCCTGGAGGTTCTTGTGATGCCACCCAACTCACACTTGAGGGATCTACCATCCACAAAGGACCTACTCTTATCAATACTCTATCTCTACAGGAAACTCCACGAAATTCACCCCATCATCAATTTCTAGCTCACCCTAATCAATGATGTGTGAGGGATCATGAACATATCTTCTTAGCTATGACACTGGGAAAACATTATGCACTTGGTGCATCTATAGGGGAAGATATAGGTGGTATGCCACCTTGACAACTCTGATACGAATATGGAAAGGTTTGATAATCCTCAAAGGTAACTTGCTGCCTTGGCCCAATCATCATAGTCCTCATTGAGGTGAGACCCATAGAAAGACAAGGTCTCCCTCCTCAAACTCCAAGGGTCTCTGTCTTCTATTGGCATAAGACTTCTGCCTACTCTATGCAGTCTTCATCCACTCCTAGATGATCTAAACATTCTCAGTGGTAGGCCCTACCAACTTTGGACCCATCAGTGGAGACTCCCCTGGGACTGTCCAACATAGAGGTTATCCGCTTGGTCACCCATACAAGGCCTCAAATAGTGCCATGCTGATGGGGGAGTGATAGTTATTGTTGTATGAAAACTCCACTAGTGGAAGGTGGTCCTCCCAACTGATTCCAAAATCAATGATGCAAGCATGAAGCATGTCCTCAAGTGTCTGTATGGTCCACTCCGTCTTACCATTTGTCTGAGGGTACAAGTCGGTGCTCAAGTGTAGCTGAGTCCTGAACACATCCTGTAATCCCTTCTATAACAGCGATGTAAAATGAGGGTCACAATCTGAAATGATCGTTGATGGTACCCTATGAAGTCATACTATCTCCTGGACATAGAGGTGTTCTAGGCCATCTATTGATACCTGCTCTCGAATGGGTAGAAAATGGGACAACTTGGTGAGTCGGTCAACGATCACCCAGACAGAGTCGTGGCCCCAAGATGTACATGGTAACACAGTCATGAAGTCCATAAAGATACCACCCCACTTCCATTCGGGTACCTCTAGAGGCTAAGTCAAGCCAACTGGAACCTCATGATCAGCCTTCACTTGCTGACAAGTGAGGCATCGTGAAACAAATTCGGCCACTACCTTTTTCATCCCTAGCCACCAGTAATGATGTTGAAGGTCCTGGTACATCTTCTCCACTCAATGATGTACTGTCAAAGGGGATGTGTGGAACACCCTCAACACCTCCTCCCAAAACATCACCAGTCCTATGGTGCATCTTCTAGAAAGGATGACATGCTCCCCACCTATAAAAAATCCATAAGGATCCTATCTTGAGGATATATGAGCATGACGAGTCTTGAAATCAATTTACTCAAGATATTCCTCCTAAAATCACTAAAGAGTGGGGGAGTGATAGTCATAGACTAGAGGTATGCCACTATATATCTATCCAAAAAGGATATATGCAATGTGGCTAGCTGTTCTATCACCTCACTTAGCAACGGTAAACCCGACCACATGTTGAGTGTGTCTACCACTATGTTTCCCTTCCCAGGAGTGTATACTATCTCAAATTCATAGTCCTGGAGAAACTCCAACCATATTCACTGTCTTAGGTATAGGTCCTTATTTGAGAATATATACCTGAGACTCTTGTGATCGGAGTATACAACAAAATGTTCACCCATCATGTAGTGTTTCCAAATCTTCAATGAAAAGACCAGTGCTGCTAACTTCGGGTCATGGGTCATGTAGTTATGATTATGTTGCCTCCACTATCGTGATACATAGGTAAACACCGCTCACTCCTACATTAGGACACACCCCATTCCTATCCCTAATGTGTCACAGTAAATTACATACCCAAATCCCTATTTTGGAAACCTCATGATGGGGGAACTTGTTAGTATCCACCTCAGCTCTTGGAAACTCTACTGGAACCTATCCTTCCATACGAAGGGATATACCTTCTTTGTCAAAGATGAAAAGGGTGATACTACTCTGGAAAAGTTGGGTACAAATCTCTAGTAGTACCTAGCCAACCCCATGAAACTCCACACCTTGGTCACGCTCCTGGGTGGCTCCCAAGCAAGAACTGACTCTTTCTTCTCTAGATCCACCAAACTCTAGACTCCGAGATAACGTGTCCCAAAAAGTGGACCTCTCATATCTAGAATAGGAACTTCGAGAGTTTTCCATAAAGTTGGTTCTCTTATAGTGTATCAAGGATTATCTGTAGATGTGTGGTGTGCTCCTCCTCTGATGCTGAGTGCACCAAGATGTCATCAACAAAGACCACCACTAAGTGATTAGGGTAAGGCTAGAAAATACTATTCATGAGTCCCTTGAATGATTCTGGTGTTTTGTTCATTCCCAACAACATCACCAAGAACTCATAGTGGCCATAACGGCATCTAAAGGCAGTCTTCAGTACATCCTCATCCCATACCCTGAGCTTATGATAGCCTGATCTGAGGTTTATATTCGAAAACCACTATTCTCACTTCAGATGGTTGAAGAGATCATCAATACTCAACAGAGGATAGTTGTTCTTCACGATCACCTAGTTCAGGCACCGATAGTCCATGAAAAAGTCCCAAACTCCCATATTTCTTCTTAGCGAACAAAAGTGGGGCTACCCATAGGAAAAAACTGGGCCTTACAAACCCCTTCTTCTGTAAGTCCTCAAACAATACCGTCAACTCACGAAGCTCCATGGGAGCCACCCGATATACTGGTGAAGACATCAGTGTCGTCCCGGGGTACAGGTCGATGTAGAAGTCTACTTATCTATGAGGAGGTAGTCCCAGAACATCTTCAGGGAAGACATCTGCATACTGGCCCACCACTACAGGGTATCTTAGACTCCTATCATCCTCTACACTGAGGGTGAGGCTAGCCAACTGATGAGTGATCAACTGCACCCTCCTCTGAGAAATTCCATCATGTGCTGCAAAGGTTCCCTTTATTCCAGTGAAGGAAAACCTAGTACCATCCTCATGGAAACATGACACTTTGCACCTAAAATAGTCGATCTGAGCATGGATTGTGGATAACCCTTCCATACCTAAGATTACATTATAGGGCCTCAACGTTGCTACTAGGAGATCCTAGCTAGAGCTCTAACCTCTTAGAGTAAGCTCACACTAACGGCACCAGTGTGTAATCATCAAATCATCTCTTGTTGGAGTCTCTAATCATAAGGGTCGAGACAACAGATCCACTGAAATCTTCGAGCTCTGAATGAGAGTCATGGAAACAAAAGAGTAACTAGCACCTGTGTCTATAAGAAATGCATCTAGGGTAAATTAGACACATATTTTTCCTCGAATAATCTCTAGAACGTAGTGCTCATACGCTTATGTTGCCTGTAGAAGAGCTCCTCCCCATTCACCTCCTCCCCAAGGTCGGGGTGGACCGCCTCGGGGTGGTGGCAGTAGTACCTCAAACCATCGCCCACTGCCTACTGCACGACCTTCTCCTCTTCCATGTCTGTCATCCTGTAGACCTCCCTGCTCGAACCTCTGCCTCTATCTCGGAGGTCCTTCGACCATCTGCTGATCATCAGTATGGTGGGTCGGGAAATTGAAATCCATGTGACCTTATCCACCGCACGTGTAGCATAGTCTGCTCCTTTGGCGACATCCTCTACCCTGTGAGTTTCGTACCTATAACCCTACATCCTGGGGTCTTACTCTAGAAGGTCTAGCCCATTTGGGCCCCTGCATCATCTGCTTACTACCTACTGCAGATGACTTGGCTGCCTGTCATCCAGTGGTGGCTCTCACTATCAGTGCCTGCTTAGCTAAGAATCTGTCCACCAATAGTGCTCGTTCTAGTACTCCAACATGTGTCCGGATGTTGAGAAATATCATCGACACTATAATCTCTAATTGGAGTCCCTTCTCAAAGGTTTGGGACCTGAAAAAGGGGTCTCATACCATGTTGGTGGAGTAGTGAGAGGGGTCGGTGAAACTTGCTGAGTACTGGGCCACTGTCCGGCTGCCCTATTGTAAGTGCAGTAGCTCCTGAATACTCACTGAGCGTAAAGTCGCTAGAATGAAATCCACCCTAAAGAGGATATCAAATTCCAACCAGGAAAGAGTCATCTCTTTGTGAGTATGGAGCATTAGGATCCACCATCTCCATAATGTTCCCTGAAAAAGACTAGTAGTTAGGATCACGATCTAGTCTGATGGTGTCTCAACCAATAAAAAAAGTCATGTCACAGCCTCTAGTGAGTCCTTAAGTGCCTGTGGATTTTTCTCACCTCGAAACCTCAGAGGCCTCTGTTTCTAGAACTTGTGAAATGATCTTAATCAGCGTGCACGGTCTGCTGGTGGGAATAGTATAAACTACTTCCCTACGGGTGGTGGTGCTGCTAGTACACCACCTGAAGGTGTTATTGCTATAAGAGGGCCTTGCACTGATGCCTCATTACTCGGTGGGCCATCATCGTGATCTCTCACTAGAATCCTGGATGGATGTCTACATGGTGACATCCTGTAAAGAAACATATGTTCTATGGTCAATAAGCTATACCTAGTGAGCTCACTCAAAAGAGATCAAAAGAAAAATCATTTTTAGAACACATGCAAATAGTGTTTTTGTGTATTGAGTCATAAATCAAAGCTCATGGTACTGGTGTATGAATATATTGGCTACCAAAACAACACTAGACTCCCCAAACTATAATCTAAACTCAATACACTTAACACTATTTCTCCATTGAAAACAGAGACTCTTAGTTCTTATGGTAGAACCAACCTCCCTTTAATACCACTTTGTCACTACCCATCTCTTGGGGCCTATGTTGTGACTACCCAAAGCCCTCCTTCCATAGGCCAGGGGTTGGAGACTAGCACCAGACCCCAAAAATGGAAGGCCTTGCCTTTTAACTTGTACACACACAGACTAGGTACACAGCAAAATAAAATAAAGAGATAGAACTTCTAATATTAATAGTGTGAATCAGAAGTAAAAAGGGTCAGTATACAAACCCAACTGAAAAGAAATTACAAAAAATAGGAAAAAACGTGCTCTGAAGTTTTTCCACCAAGGATCCTACCTAAAGGGTAGGTACTGCTCATCGTCTATCATCACTACCACTCACCACGTCCACCAATCACCTCCGAGAACCATCTAGTCCTGGCTCCCCAAGTCTCGATCAAGTTGTTTTCCATATGTATAAGACACAAAAAGGTGTGGGTGAAGCCCATGGAGGGGTGAGTATAACAATACTCAGTAGGGACCCAGAGACCCTCAATGGTCTCCCATAATTCCTTTAGGAAAAACCACAAATCATGATCTCAATCACAAATCAAAATGTGAATGACAAATCACACTAGGTATACAACTTAGAGAACATGAATAAAGATGATTAGTCTTAAGATAGACCATTTTGTTCTGTTGAGAGGTTCTTCTACTAATCCACGATGGGTCGATGTACAGTTGATCCACAAAAGGTCACTCTACTACTGATCCATGTAGGGTATCACTACTGCCGACCCACAGAGGGTCGCACTCTTGTCGATCCACAGAGGGTCATTATTATGCCGATCTACAAAGGGTTGTTCCATTGCTGATCAACAGAGGGTTGCACTGCTGCTGATCCACGGAGGGTCTCTCTCATGCCGATCCCTGGAGCGTCTCTTTTCACTTGACAAGCAACCACAAGATTCTCGCACTTGGCACGCTTGATTTCTGTAGGATCCACTCCTTAAGCCACCAGTATTATTCCAACCACCACTAAGTCCCATGAAGAAGTAACCCAAAGGGCCACCTTGTCATAAGGGTTCCAACATGAGAGACAATGCATCAATCAGACACCCAGTCTGTAAGATATAGGCAAAAAGGTAAATTTGGCTCGGTGGGATTTAAGTCTGATCCAACTCAGCCATACTAAAAATTCTGACAAAACTCAAGTGAAGTATCTCAAAAATACCATCTCTTCTTAAGGGTACTCACACCATAGATGACGCATCAATCAGACGCCTGGTTTGTGAGTTATGCCAGATTTAGTGAAAAGGGGCTGGTAGGGTCCGGGTTCGGTTGGGGTCCAGCCCGGCTGGCGGGTCTGGCCCGACCAGTGGTTCCGGCCCCGAAAATGGGTTTAACCGTTCTAGAAATATCTTCCCATACGGTGGGGGCCGGTCGAGTTGAACCAGAAAGGCATCCAGTTCCTCCCAGCTGGCGGCGCTGCCTTATCTTCTGAAATGACCGGTTAGAGCTGGCCGTTGCGCTCCTACCGGGCAGGCTGAGCGGGCTTATCAACTCCCATGTGCTTCACATTGGCTTTGCGTCATTCCAACCTCCACAATTCAGCTGGCCACAGATCTCACCACTATAGCGCCTGTGGGCACTGCTTCTCCACACAACTAGCTCAAACTGGCTACCGCCACTCCGCCAGCGGTGCCACGATGGTGGGTGCTTCCGCATGACACTAGGGATGCTCCAGTGGTACGATTTCCTTCCCATCTATGCCTATGGTTCTCCAGGGTTTCCACATTCTCTGTGAAGCTCTTGGATTTGTCTTGTCATCGTGTTGCTCGATTGCGCACAAAGAACATATATAAACCAAGAACGACGGGGAGTCCAGGCCTTGTTTGAATTGACCCGCACCCTCCGCGTTAGTGTTTTAATAAGGGGAAAAGCATCATCCATTAATTTAAAGAATAAATTCCCCAAACTAATTTTGCAACAACCACCCATAGTAAATAAAGAATCGTGGATCAACCCTTTGTAAGATTGATCCACATTCTTCATATTATTCGAAAACGTGAATGAGGAGTCTTTTAAACACATAAAACAATTAAACCCCCTACCTGGAATCGGTGTTGTAGATGAAGGAGAAAATTCACATTCATAGAATTTCCACGTTCGTTGATGCTCATCGTCTCCCATCGATGTCTGGTCCGAATCCTCCAATAGTCATCGATCAAACACTATTCTTCTTTGGAGGGTGATGTTGTCAGCATTTCTTCAGAGATTTCTCTCTTGGTTTGTGAATTCACTCACCAACAAATTAATTAAAAAAAGAAACACATCATAGCATTTTAATTACGCTACGGTGTTGCGTCATTAATGACGCTCATTAATGGACCTCATTAAGCGAACCATTAAAAGACCTTAATTAAAGTGTCTCACTGGCACCGTGGTGTCGCCGATCAATAGTTTGAAAAATAAAGTAACATTGGAAAAAGTTATTTTATTATTTTCTTTTAAATTATCAAAAAAATTAACTATTCCATCTAACCCTTGTTAGTCGAAATTAAGCTTATCCTAACTGAATCCTAACACTGTTAATTCAAAGGTGCTTTTGGATTTTCAATCCGAGCATTGGTTCAAAAGATAGAAATTTTCTCCTGCACATTTACTAAACTTACCTTAAAAAAAGTTCAATAATTTTGTTCCAGGCTTTCCGGGCTTCGGAATCATGTGTCGTCAAATTTCCCATTATCATAAAAATTCCATATAAATAAAAAAATATATATGGAATTTCTATGTCTTTATATGGAAATACCTTTTGTATAGCTTAAATAAAATGACCCTATACCAATGGTTTTTCCAAAACCGTTGATATAGGTGACGACTATACCAACAGTTTGGTTAAAATAATTCGTATAGACACTATTTAATGACCCTATACTAGTGGTTTTTCCAAAACCATTGGTATAGGTCCCAAATTCAAAATACCTATACCAACAGTTTGGAGAACCATTGGTATAGATATTTTTATTTTTAATGAATTATTTTATCAAATAACATTTAATATATCAAGATTTAATTTACTTATAAATATATATATATATATATATATATCATATTATGTTTCAAAAATACATTACAGATTAGTGGATTGGTCGTTGAGATATAAATTGGAGGTCCAGGGTTAAAAACCAGTTGAGGTGTTTTTTTTGAATTACCTATTCCAATGGTTTTCAAAACCATTGGTATATATATTTCATATTACCTATCCCAAAGGTTTTTAAACTTCTGGTATATCCCACCTATAGAAATGGTTTAGAAAATGTTGGTACATCCCACTTATAGAAATGGTTTCCCAAAACCGTTGGTATTGGTCTATACTGACACTAGACAAGAAAACAGTTATACCAATGGTTTTGGGACCTATACCAATGGTTCCAAATGATTGGTATAGGATTATTTTAAAATAGTTTAAAACCAACCAAAATGGGAGTGTGTTGTAATGATTTAACGGGCAAGGAAATGATTTTATATAATGTTAATATAACTTTAAAAAAAATTAAAAAATGTTATAAATATCATTTACCATCATTAAATTAATTCTTAGAACCATCCATTTATGGTGGTGACAGTGAATGAAATTCATCATTCAAGGAGATGGTAGTCCACATGTACACATAATTAAAAATTTCATTTCTAAATGAATGTGATGGTATGAAGGTATTTAACACCGTAAATCTAGTAACCTAGATCTGGTGTTTACTTTATCACATTGGTACAATATACAAGTGATCACACCATGCAAGATCGATTAGTTTAGAATTCATAGAAAACTAGATAAATACATTATTCCAATGTTATATTGTAAATATAAAAATGTATAATAAGAAAATATATTTTATCCTTGAAATCATTCAACATATCCTTCTTCTTATACTAGGTAATGGGAAATTAAAAAAGTGGAAAATTAGATGATCATTAAGGGTTACATACTATGAAAAATATCCTGGGTAAATAAGGCATAATCAATATGGCATAGTGGATAATCAAAACACATGTCATTTAATCAATAGCTTAAGATCAATGTACATACGTGGACAATAACAACAAATAAAACACATGGATAATTGAAACTAAAATATTAATAAATAAAATTCATAAATCTAGAAATTCACGACTTTTCCATTAAGGCATATTTTCTTGTTATCATGAATCTCGGCTTTAAGACCTTGGTCAAGATGCCATTCTCAATAAATGGGTAGGTGTAAACCAAATACCCATGAAATATAGAATTCCTATTATTTTTTCTTACGAGACCTATAAATTAATCCAGAGTATATATATAACCAAACCCCACCAAAACATTATGCATCCTATTCATTCCTTGCCTATTGATTAATCAATACAATTCATTCTCAAAATTCCTTATAAATAAATAATTATTCATATTAAATCAATAATATGGAATATTTCCCAAATATATGAAACAAATATGTTAATAAAATTGATCCAACTAATACTATATATATAAATGTTATATAGTTGATACATCATCAAATTAATAGAAATCATACTAAATTCATCCATGAAGATGTAGGAGAAAAATAATGTCTAGTGAATAATTGAGAGTGATAGAGAAAATGAACATAAGAAAGTGAATGATCTAAAAATGAGGTGTAATCCATTATCTATAAAGGATGATAGAATAAGTTCAACTCATAAAAAATTATGGTTTTTAGGAAAAAAATCCTTTATAAGAGAAAATAGATGATATACATTGAACATAACTTCCTTGTAACTTCATGTAAGAACCGGGTAATAAATTACATTTCAAAATTCCTTTAATAAAATAATACCCTTTTTTAATATAATTTTAAATAAATATTCCTAAAACATTAAGAAAAAAAATCTCTTTTGAAATAACCATTTAAACTTTTAACGTAAATTTCCAAGTAAATAATGGTCATTATGGTGGAAAATTTTATTGATGGGGTAAACATTAAAACAAATATTCCTTTTACATTTTGGTAAAAAGTCCAAAAATACCTTGTTTGGAAAAATAAAAAGAATATTACTTCCAAACATTTTTATACAAAGACAAATATGGTTGAAAATTACTTCAAATAATCATTTTATTTTAAATAATAATATTCTTTAAATAATTGAAAATCACCTTGCCCTGGAAGAAAAGAATATTGGAAGGAGAACTTTAAAATATGAATTTCAATAAAAGGAAATCCCTTACTTGTAAATCACTTGATGATTCTTAATCCAATAAGAGAAGAAATGTAACATAAACTTGAAATCCCCAAACATAACCATAGAAGAATAAAATAGATGTTTTTAAGGGATTAGGATTATATTGTTTTCCAAATTGAAATCTGAACATATATAATCCCGAAATAAAATGAGATTGTAATAGAAATCTCTTACCTTGGGTCTCTGCATAGTCATAATTATTTGATCATACTGTATAAGAAATTTAAAATTATTAAATAGTTTGTTAAGAACCAATTTCATTTTAATTACATTTTAAGGTCCTTTTATAATCATCTGAAATCCATTCATTGAAAAGTTCTTTCTTATGTCGATAACTTTAAGGTTTTTTTTGGAAAATTTCCCCAAAATTAGTTTTCTATATTGTTTATGGTTAAAGGAGTTATTAAATGGTTCTAAGAGATCCAAAATTTTTATAATTTCATGAATATAATTTTTATTCATTATATAAAATTTTATAATCATAAATTAATGGTGGTAATAGAAAAATAAATCTCATCACTTTGTGAAGGTGGTAGTCTACATATGCACATGAGTGATGTTATCATTTTCCAATGAATATAAGGGTAAGAGGTTAGATGATATATTATATTTATAAAATCATAATTATATCATGAATATTAAATATATTCATTAATTACACCTTTATAACCATCCATTTAAATTGGTGATGAAAAATGATGTACACCACTACATATAGATGGTAGGTCGTACGTATGTACAAATGATGTTTTCATTTTCCATAGGATGGAAAGGAGGTGTAAAATGTTTGTACCATAATAATAAAATCTTGTTATATTATTTATAATAGATTAATTATGTTATTATTTGTATAATAGATTTAGAATAAGTTAAATAAGAAATAAACATTGAAAGAGACGGGTAAGATGATTACCTCTTCTTTGAGATACCTCCATTGAATTACACCTTAATCTTTCTTAGGATGGCCTTAGTGAGTCAAAAAAATCATTTAATAAATATATATTACATCTTATAAATGAATATTCAATAAATTTTATAATATTACACACCCCATAACCGTAATGGTTTAGTGTCTTCAGAGGCTAGATATATAATCATTTTTTTATAAAAGATATTTAACATCTCCTGCAAGGTTATTATATCATGGTACTCTAATAGAAAATTTATTTATTTATACTTCTATTAATAACTTGAGTAAAAAGGAAATATAAGAAAGTGTGAGATTAGATTCTAAATAATGGTAAACATATGATATATCAACCAATGATTATAACTGGTTATAAGCATAAGGGTATGAGAACATGGTCATAACTTAAGAAAGTCATACCCAATCAGTCAAGGATCTTTAATCACGAATCATTGAATAAAATATTGTCAATAAATAGACATTATTCATTAAATTTTGGAATCATCAATGATCAATCATGATCCATGAGAACATATTTAAGCATATGATGTATGTTTTTTTTCATACACATAAGCATAGAAAATCATTTCCTTAGTCATGGGTTACTGTCAAGACTATCATAGTGGATTTAGTTCACTCCCTATTTAATCATTGCCTTAGTCAAGTTTCACTCCCAAGACTATATTATTGGATAGAGTCTCTTACTTAATTGGGTTCACTATAACAAACCAACCTGGATACCCTCTTAAACTAGCACCCGACCTGACCTACCATATACCCGAAGGGCATTCCTAGTCCTCATGGGCTAGTGACTAGTATCTGTCCATAAACACAGACTGGGAGAACAATTTATCCCAACCTAAAGTTACAATAGGGCATATATATACAATATATACAATAGAAGAAACTATAGATATATTTCATAATAGAAAAAAAAAACAGTGGAAACTAAACAAATCAAGAAAATAAATAATCTCCAAGTATAGGTCCAACCCAAACGGACCACCAAAAAAGGGAAAACAACTAATCCATGTGATATCATGGGAATACTCCCACCATATACCCAAAAAGCTACCCAAATCAGCTAACAGAACACCTCATCACCTCATTGTAGTTCCTTTCCTTTCTCTACATCGAAAGGCATAACCTGGTATATGCACCACTGAAGAGGTATGAATGGTGTGAGATAATAGGATAAGTAAGGTCCCACCAGGGTGTTCCATATAATGTCTCTAAATAATAATCAATTCATTCTCAATTTCAAATAAAACAAGTCATGATAATAGTTTTTACATTTTTTATATCAAAAGCATGGAAAACTAATTTAGTTTCCCCTTTATTCCACATTTCCAAATAAAATAGGTAAATCAGTTTCAATTCATTTCATAACCATATATCATAGAAGATATACCATGTCAAAACAAATCATGCATCACATATCATTTCAAATCCATGTCATTACAAAAAAATAGTACAAACCAAAAGAATCCCAAATTAGATAAGTATTATAGGTAACATCTTGTCGGGGATCACACTAGTTTAGGATATCTAGGACACTAATACCTAACACAAAAAATTTGGTACTAATAAATCTGCTATAAATATGAATCAATTATAAATATTAGAGGATCACCCTAGAATTTGAACCCCTAAACAAGTCTAACAAGTCCATAGAACAATGAGCCTAGGGAGCAAAGATAATCCCCATGGGAAAGCCCCCTAAGGTAGATGAGACCTATTACTATACCTTTCACCTAAGTACCCAAGGATTACCATGTTCTCTATTTTAAAAATAAATTCATTAAAGCATTTCCATCAAACTATGATTTGAAAATAATTTCAAAAAACCATTTCACAATGCTTGGAAACCCCTTTTTGCATTTACCAAAACAAGGGAAAACCCGTATTTTATAAAAACCCAGTTCCACACACACACACAAAAAATCATTCATATCCTGAAATTTCATTTACTAAAACAGTTTATCAATATATGAGAAAAATATTTAACCAACAAATTCTAGATATAGAACCACCTACCTCAAAACATGGGTCACACATGTCCGCAATGGAACCCTCCACAAGAAAGGATTCAAAAATGACAACAGAGGCCCTAGAATCAATCTAAACATCTTATAATTGATTAAATTAAATTAAATGGTTAGAGGATAAGATTAAATTACATATAACTCAATAACACAAACCATCTACACTACAACCAACAAAGGAGATGGACCCAGAATAAGATCACACAATTGATCTAGATAGAAACAAGAAGAAATGTCACCATGGGTCAGTGGATTTGATAACGCAAGGCAAAAACACTACCATGATCAAGAAATAAAGAATCCAAAATTCCCACTCACCTAGAGAGATGAAACCTAATTTAAATGATGACCAATAATCAAAATAATCAATCTAGATCAAATGATGACACCAAAAATCACTGAAAAAAGCCTTCTAGGTTGAGAACTAAGGGAGCTTCAGATGAGAGATTGAAAAAATCAGCTGATGCATTGCCCTAAAAACTATCACCATGAAATTTACATGGAATGTAATCCATTTACACATAGTGTAATCCTAGGGACATAGATATGCTGAAAACCCTATTAAATTTTTATTAAAAATAGATCTTTTAATATTACACTATTTGAAATCCTTACACAGCACGTAATCACTTCACATTATGAATAAGGTTCATGAAATTTTACCTATATAACTTATATGTTATGTAATATCATTACAAAATGTGTATTTCTCTTGAAGACTATGAACTATAGGTTCTTACACAAAAAAAAAAACCAAACCGGGAATTCTATGAACTCAGGTAGAACTCTTTCAAGACATTACATGTTTATACATAGATTCCATTAATTCAAAAAAACATCCATCCCCAAATTTTAGTTCATTTTTCTAAGAAACTTTTCTCCATCCTTGGGAGTCCCAAGACACACCCAATTCAAGAGGGGAAAAATAAAATATAAGGGAAATACCTAAAAAAAGGTAATAGGATCTTAAAAACTCACCACTATAATACTTGACATACTTGGGAAGTCATGTGGAATAATGAAGTCATGTGTAGGAGATTCCACTACTCCCTAGTCAATGAATCATGCTCCCAAGTCTCATGAGAATATGATCTATGTCACCATAACATATTGACCAATGGAATGGAATTCCCACACAATACATCCACTTGAGATTCAATGATCTCAACTGGCTGATCAACAATAGAAACATGTGGTTCTAACTCAATTTTATCACAAATTAGAATGTGAGAGGTATCAGTATGGAATTTTCTAAGCTGTGATATGTGGAAAGAATCATGAACTCCTATCAACTAAGTTGTAAGTTCCAACTGATAAGCAACCTACCCAATCCTCTTCAGTTCCTCAAATGGTCGAACATATCTCGGGGCCAACTTTCCCTATTTCCCAAGTCGACGATGACCCAACCGAGGAGAAACTTTCAATAAAACCCATTACCCTATGAAAAAAATCCAAAGAATAACTCCTTTTATCCAAATAACATTCCCATCAACTCTAAGTTGTAACCAAATACTGATGTATATCCTGAATCATTGTATACATCTTATGAACCAAACTTTATCCTACCATAGAAGCTTCACCTACCTCTTTCAAACAAAGAGGTGATCTACATAGGAAAACATAAAAATCATCAAAACTATCCATTTTTATTGATGACTAATAACTGTGGTTATAATAAAACTCATCCGGTCCAAGATGGTTATCCCATGATCCCCCGAATTCCAAGACACAAGCACGAATAATATCCTCCAAAATCTGAATAGAATGCTCTGTCTGACCGTCTGTCTATAAGTCATAAGTTGTGAATAAACTGACCTTAGTTCCTATAACCACATGGAGACTTCTCCAGAACCTTTAGGTAAACCTAGGATCCATTTCTAAAATAACGGCATAAGTAACCATATGTTACCTCACAAATTTTTACATATACAACATACCTATATCTTCAACTTTAATGGTATCCTTAATAAGAATAAAATGATATTACTTTTTCAACAAATTAATCACCACCCAGATAGAATTCCTCCCTCAGGGAGTCAATGGTAATCCATATAAAATACTTGGATAGCTCATCTTGTTTCCAAACCAAAACTAGAAGAGCCGGAAAAATCAGATGGTTTAAGATGCCATGCCTTAATCTATTAGTAGGTGTAATAGCGGAACATATAATCAGTAATTTCATGATTTATATCCAGTCACTAGAATAATTTCTCATATCATAATAAATCATTATATTTCTCAGATAAACATCCCACACATAACTATAATAATCAAACAAAATAAAACTTTTCATAGATGCTGGTAAAAAAAAAACTAATCCCCAAAACAGATACTACCATATGAATAGAGATACCAACAAGAAGTGGTCTCCCCACCATATAGGGTTTCTCAAATTCTTCTAAATTATACATCCAATTAATAATTATATATAATATAATCAAGGAGAGATGATGATAATTAAACATTATTCAGAACCATACCTAAAGAATCCTCATGAGAATCTAGATAAAACTATGAAAAAGGACCATATGAAGTTTCATTATTCCTTTGATTCCAGAATATATTGTGGTGGAAATTTCCTACTAATATCATCTACAAGTACATTCCCTATCCTTATGGTGTAGGCGATATCAAAGTTAAACATATAAAGGTATTCCATACACTACCTTTATTTAAGATTCATGTCCGTATGAGAAAATGTATAGCCCAAACTCTAATGATAAAGAAAAGACTGTGAAAATTTCCCAAAAAAATAATTCCCCCAACACTTAAGCTCATGCATATCTATATAAATCTATAAATAATTAGTTGTGTAATTATTCTCATGTGGTTGAAGATGATGAGAGATATAAGACACCACATGATCATTCTACATGATCACACAACCCAAACCATCACCAGAAGCATCACAGAAAACCAAACACCCTTTATAAGTATTAGTTAAGATAAAAACAAAATCCTATGTTAGGATTCATTTTAGTTTATCAAAATGATATTGATACATTTAATCCCATATGAATTTCACCCATTTCATAGTAATAGAGGTAAAAACTAACACTATCTTTGATAAATCCTTGATGAATCATCGATAGTATCTAGCATGACCATAGAAGCTCAAAATTTTAAAGACATTCCATGATTATTCCCATGAAAAAATAGCCTTCACCTTCTCAGGATGAACTGATAATCCATCCTCAGAAATCATATTCCCTAAGAATTTCACTTCTTGAATCTAGAAACTTCGTTTCGATATCCTTCCATACAAATGATGACTCCTCAATATTTCCAAAACCAAACTCAGATGGTGCACGTGCTAATTCTCAGATCTTCAGTAAAACAAAATACCATCCACGAACACTACCATAAAAGTGTAGAGATACTAATGAAATATATAATTAATCAAATCCATAAAAATTTCATGTGTGTTAGTTATACCTAATGGAATCACAAGATATATTTAATGGACATACCTTCTCTTAAAATCATTCTTTTGTATATCACACTCTTTAACTATGAGCTAATGATAACCCGAATGAATATAAATATTTAAAACATACTTTTATCCCTTTCATTGGTCATAAAAATCATAAACATTAGTCACATGATACTTATTCTTAATTTTTACTCAATCAAACTTCTAATAATCCACACACAAGTGGAGTGAAGCATCTGCCTTCTTAGAAAAGATCATCCGGGATAACTGAGGTAAAACACTATGGTGAATAAAACCCTTTTCTACCAGATCATCCAACTAAATATTGAGATCTTTCATCTCCACTGGTTCCATATGATAAGAAGGTATCGATAATGACAACACACTAGGAACCAGGTAAATTATAAACTCCACCTCCCTCTCTGGAGGATGATTGGAGAAATTATTTGGGAAAACATCAGGAAAATACCAAAAAATGGATCAAAGATTGAAAATATAAGAAACATACAAGGGAATAAGTTCTGTAGTAGACAACAAACTCCTCAGATTGGGGTGATAAGGTCCTGCATGACCAGTCCATGGATCCCACTCCCCCTAAAACACCCATGATATCCCATAGGCTACAAGAAATGAGACACACCGATGATAACAATCAACCTCATCATGATGACCAATAAGACAATCCATCTCGATGATGACATAAAATGGATTTAGATCAAGAATAAGAATATCCAGGACCTACTCTACATCATCTATCGATAGCGCATGAGGACACTAAAACTCATACTCTTTCCCCTTTAAAATAGGTGTTTCTAACTCCATAATAAAGGACATGAGATCTATTGGAAGGTTAGGAATATCAAAAAAAGGGCTAGATATAAATGAGTGGGAATCCCCAGTATCAAATAAATAAATTGTTACTTAAGATTCAATAAATATGGTACATATACCTATGGCTGGACCCACATCTACCTCTACAAGAAACTCATATATTTTGTGAAGGAGTTTTACTCCTGAGGGTTGTGGTTGGATCCCTGTAGTCTTTGAAGCATCTGCCTTCCCTATAGTCATCTTTAGAGACAATGATCCTTATCTGTATTGAGGTGTATACATAACCTGATAGAAGCATAGTAGATTATAATAACACCCACAACTATTACACATCTTAGAAGTTGAAGGATAAGAATGTTGTGGTGTCTGAACTTTTTTCACTAATAGAAAGTCAAAGGAAAACCACTAGAAGCAACTAGAGGTATTGGAGAGTCATATTACCAAGAATCACCTCAATAACTCTTGTGATGATATTTCCACTTCTTCTTTCTTATAATTCCACTAAAAATTCCTATAGGTGGAATAAAAAGAGTATAATATACAAACAGGCCTTCCATATTAATTTATTCCATCATATCCATGTCAACTATCTCCACATAGGTAAAAAGATTTAGTATAAATTCCTATAATCTCACATCCAGTCGCAAACCCTACATGTACTTCTAATCTTTCAATTGTACATTCTTTACAACCTTTAGTGAAAAACAAAATAGCTCGGCAAAACAATCGATGTTAGCTAACACCAAATTCTCTCCTTGCTGAAAAGAGAGGAACTCTAGAGACTTTTCCATCATCAGTGACTCGGGAAATAAATTTTGGATGAAGATAGTCTTGAAACCATTCCAGTCAAATCCCACATGCATATCCTCCTATACCATGGAATCCCACCAATGCTTACTAGGAACCTCAAATCTGAATGTTTCACACTTCACCTTTATACTCTCATGTTTATACAATAATTAAAAGATTTGATCAATCTTCTCAATCCAATACTCCACCTCTTTATGTTCATTCATGCCATTGAAGGATAGTAGCTTTTCATGCAAGAATTCTCCAGATTGATATCTTTCTCCTATAGCTCCTGGATATACCTCAAAAAATGTATTCCGAACTTGTGGAACATTCTATTCAATAGAATAGTTTTCTTTAATGATATCATCAATTAAATTTTGATCCATCTAAGGATTACCTTGAGAAGAATTAGTTACACCCTCCTAAGGAACTCGTAGAACACCACTTGAAGGAAAAATGCTACACACAAAAACAAAATAAATGATCAGATGCATAATAATCTAAGTTCAATCCAGAAATTCCATAATAGAAAACTAATATTAACATAAAAACTCAAAACATGATACACACATCCCAACATCCCATGGTAACTTTATTCTCATCACCGCATGATATAGCCAGGAACTTCCTAAAATATACCTCTCATGTCTGTAAAATCTTTTATCTGGTATATAAAACATCCCAAGACAAGGGAAATTCCCAAAACCTAAGGCTCTGATACCAAACCATAATGAACCAACCCAGATACCCTATAAAAATGGTACCTGACCCGACCCACCACATAATCGAATGGAATTACTGGTCCCCAGAAGTTGGAGAGTAGAACTTGGGCATCGACTCAAATAGAGGGAATGATTTCTCCCAACTTGAAGCAACAACATGGAATATATAAGAAAAAATACAATAATGGAAAATATAGATATATTTCATAATAAGAAAAAAAAAGTAACAGAAACCAAACAAATAAAGAGAATAAACAATCTATAAATATAGGTCCAACCACAAAGGATCACTAAAATAGGAAAACCAACTACTCCATGTGATATCATGGGAAGACTCCCACCATCTCACCACCAGCTACCCAACTCAGCTGACAGAAAACCTCAACGCCTCACTGTAGAACCATGAATTTCCCTACATTAAAAGACATAACTAGGTATACACACCACCAAATAGGTACACAAGGTGTGATAAAACAAGATTATTAGGGAACCACCTAAGTGTTCCATATCAAGTCTCTAATCAACAATCCAAGATTTCTAAATTTTAAAGAAAATAAGGCACGATAATATTTTTAATTTTTTTATATCAAAACCATGGAAAAATAATTTAATTTTTCTTTTATTCAAAATTTCCAAATAAAATAGGTAAATGATTTTAAAATAATTTCATAACAATATATCACAGTAGATATACCATTTAAAAAAAAGCATGAATCACATATCATTTCAAATCCATGGAAGTATAACAAAATAGTACAAACCAAAAGAATCCCAAATTAGACAAGAAGCATAGGTAACATCACACCAAGGATCACACATGGTCAGGATAGTTAGGGCACTCAAACCTAACACATATGATTGAATTCACATCAAGCTACTAGATATATTCATCGAGTCTAGAGATTATAGGAACACCCTAGTAAGTGAAACCCCAAACAGGTCTGACAAGTCCCTATAATAATGGGCCTAGGTGTTAGAGATAAGATCCATGGGAAAACCCCCAAATGGTGGAAGATACCTATTACTATACCTTCCACCAAAGCAACCAAGGATTCCCATGTGACCTATTTTACATATCAATTCATAAAATCATTTCCATCTATCCATGTTTTGAAAACCATTTTAGAAATCCATTTCACAATGATTTGAAAAATCTTTTTCCATTTACCAAAACTAGGGGAAACCATATTTTATAAAAACCCAGTTCAACAAAAATAAAATAAAATAGTCATATAATTTAATTTAATTTAGTAAAAAATTTTATCAAAATATGAGCAATGCAGTTCACCAACACAGACTAGATATGAAACCACCTACCTTAAAACTCGAGTCACACATGCCTGTAATGGAACCCACAACAAGAAAGAATTCAACCATAAAAACACAAGCCCTAGAATCAATATACACATATTATAATTGATTAAATTAAACAAAATGGTTAGTTGATAAGATTAAATGACACATACCTCAAGAACAAGCACCTGGAACACTATAGCTAACAAAGGAGACTGACCTCGAAACAAGACCACACAATAGATATAGAGAGAAACAAGAAGAAACATCACCACAGGTTAGTGAATAGGATTACTAAATACAACAACACTACCATGATCAAAGAAATAGAGAATCAGAAAGGATCACTCACCCAGAGAGACAAAACCCAACTATAATGGTGATTAATCACCAAACAAATCAATCTAGATTGAATGGAGACTCCCAAAATCATCATAGAATCCTTTTACATCGAGAGCCAAGGGATCTGTGGATGAAAGAATAAAAATTTCATCTGATATAGTTCCCTAAAAACCATCACTATGACATTTACATGGAATGTGATTCATTCAAACATCATGTAATCCTAGAGATCCAGACACTCCAAAAAATGGATCTCCTTTTTATTAAAAATCGATCTTTTAATATTACATAGTGTGTAGCCTTTACACAACATGTAATCACTTCATGTTGTGAATCATATTTATAGAATCTATCCTAAAGAACTTACATGTCATGTACTCCCAATAAACTTCATGTATTTATCCTACAGACTATAAAAATTACAGGATATTAAACAAAAACACAAACTAACATAGGCATTATCAAAACTTGGGGAGAACCCCACTATGTCATTACATTTTTATACCCAGATTACATTAATTACAACAAACATCCATCCCCAAACATTAGGTCATTTTTCTCAGAAAATATTATCCATCCTCAGGAGTCCTCAAACACACCCAATTCAAGAGGAAAATAAGAAAAGGGAAGGAAAGTACCATAAAGTGGCTAATGGGATGTTACATTCACTCCCCATTCTAGTCCTCATATCTCATGAGATATGCATCTTAACCCAAATCATTGGATGGATATTTATTTTTTGTACCAATCATTACATAATCCTAATCTATTCACATGTGTTCCATAATATCATAAAATGTTTATCATATGATCATATCATTACCCTAAAAAGGAAATAGGTTTCATAAATATTTCATCATTTCATCATATTATAATCCATAAAAATAAATAGGTTTTATAAACATCTCATCATTATAATCATAAACCATCCAAAGAAATAATAAATATGGTATCATTGGATCATATACCCACTAAAACATAAGTAACAGCAAAGCAATTTATCATAAATAAAAAAAAGTCCTTTAAAATAACATTGGAATATTTCTTGAAAAATACCCTTTACATTTTGAAATAACTTATTTAAAATATAAAAAATTGAAAAATATTTTTGAAAACATTTTATTTGAAAATAATTATGGAAATTATTAAAGTAATATTTAAATCAACTATTGGTCTTGATAGTGGGAATATATTTTCATTTTGTATATGTTAAAATAAAATATTCCTTTTAGACCTTTGTAAAAAGTCAAAAATGACATGTTTTAAAAAAAAATTCATTAAAAAAATTTCTTTTTAAACCATTGTAATTAAATTAAAAGGTAGTAAAAATAAAATTTTATAACATTTAATGTATAGTTAATAAGTTTCATAAATTTTTTTTAAGAGTATGGACATGGAAGAAAAAGTTCATTGACCAAAGAGAAAATATGGTCTAATTTTCATAAAAATAATTTTCTCAATCATATTAAGTACCAAAGAGAGGATAATTGTACTAATATATATAATATATAAATATAATGACCCAACTTCTTCAATATGAGGTAAGGGATAGAAAAGTTCCATGCCCTTCCTTCTTTAGGATGAAGGAGAGATAATGACCCCTGAGTCTCGCCTTCAATAGGACAAAGAGTAGCGATAGCACCAAGTGTATAGAATCTTACACAAAATGGAAGGTATTAGCCTTTTTTAATGAAAACAGGATCAGTAGATAATATTGTAAAAAACTCTCAAAAAACACCAAACATTTATATAAAAGAAACCAAAATCAAACCCATGCAGGATTTAAACTTAAATTAAGATAAGAGTACAACCAAAGAACCAAAGAAAGTACCAAAAGAAAGAGACTAAGCAACATCATACAAACTATCCCAAGACCCAAGATAGTAAAGTCTAGAACATTCTTCAAAGTCCTCCTGGAAACATGAAAATAGTTTTATAACATAGGGTGAGAATACAAGTATACATAGTAGGGAGACCAAAGTCACTCGTCCACAAGTGAGAGAAGCATACTAATGCCCTGAGGAAAATAACAGAAACCAACCACACCTACCAAGGAAAAATAAAAACCATACCAACTTCACCAAGGCATGATCACTAAATAATTCAAGACATGTAAGGTAAAAATATAAGGACATAGATGATTTGGGTACCCCACACTAATTTTCCCACTGGTTAGATAATCATTCCTAAAGGGTAACATCTTGATGCTTCCGCCCTTCCCCAAATGCAGTCCCACTGCCACAACTGCCCACACACCCATGGGCCACAAACCACACAAATATTTCCTGCTGACACTTGGGTCACAAAAACCACACCTCTCACCTGAAGCACTTGGGCCTCATCCTGAACACACCTGGGAATCAAACCTATTCCAACAACGCATGTGAAACAAACCTGGCTTGAAGACACCTGGGAAACAAACCTGGCCCGCATACACATGGAAAAAAAACCTAGACCTAAGACACCTGGGAAACAAACATGGCATGTAGACACCTGGGACGTTCATACACAACACAATCTGCCCAAAGTATATTAGGCTATAGTAAACCTCAATCCATTAAAGCCTTTACAAATATGCTTGAGCGGTAAGAACCCGAAAGGGGGTGGGAGGAAGAAAGCTAGTAACCAGCCATCCATCCTCCCACCAAGATGTTGGGAAAGACACCCATTTCTATGAAATGGGGGTGTTTGGCTTGTAGTGATCAACAAGGGTGGGGTGCATATTGAAAATAACAGTGAACTACAAGTTTATACATATAGGTAAACAAACACTCATCCCAACCTATGGGTTTCCAAACTAGAAACCATCTCACACAAGCCACCTTTGCTTCTACCACTACACGCACATATCACCATGAAGAATAGTAACTTATATAAGTATAAGTATACTCTCATAAAATAAATTTAACAAAAAATCATTATATATTTATCAATTTATTCATTTATTTATTCCATTCCTAACTGGGAAACTAATACACACAACATATGAAACTATTTTCAGAAGGATAAAGGCCACTAAACACTGCCAATGCAAAAAAGGAAGTAGGGCCCAGGGTAATGAAATCCATTTTAACACCCATTTATATAAACAAAAGAGAACAAAAAACCTGCAATCCCACTACACACATCCTTTTTCCTAGACACCCGTTCAATCACTTCCAACTGACATTCTTTAAAGTTATACTGCTCAAAAAACCTCTCACAACTAGAACCAGTAGCCCCGCTGCACAATAACACCACACCCAACACACCCTTAAACATGAAGTCATGATACAACTCAGTATTTTAGCCCCGCTGCCCAACCACTTCATAGAAGTATTCCCACTTCACAACAATTCCATCCATTCCACAATCCATCAATCTATCAACATGATATTCTATCATACCTCTTGTACCAACCCATACACAAAGTCAACAGTAAAGTACCACCAAACATAGCATCCCCGCTGCACACACATACCCTTCCCCATTCTTAGGACCAACTCCTATATCCACCCCTAGTACCCAATAAAATACACCACACAACCACACCATCAAGACAAGAATATTCAGATTTATCCAATAGGGGCTCTCTAATTTCAATTTAAATAACAGTGGTGATCAAAAAATAGGTTTTATCCTGGGGCATCCATTTATTTAACCAAGTGTAAATGATTAAGCATGTTTTCATGTTACATCTATTCAATAGATTATTAATAAAAAAAGAGCATCACCAGTGCAAAAACAGGGACCACCAACAACTACGATTTTCAGAAGGCCTTACAGCCCAACAATTCATAACAGGAAAACAAGGATTACAATTAAAACAAATAATCAACATCAAACAATATTCAGTTCTTTTTCAATTATTTATTACTTGTTAAATAAAATGATTTTTCCATCTTCAAGAAATATTACTACACTCACCCCGCATGATACACAATTAAATAGAGGCAAAGGAAAGTACCTACTTATAAAAATAGGTGACCGGAACTCCTCCTTTCCCAAAAAAGGGGGTCGCACAAGCAGTAGTAAACTCTAAGAAAAACAAGACAAGAAAGGGTTATAGAACTGGCACATGACTCTTCTGGGGAAGAAAAGTTCTCCACACACCAAGAGAAAAGAGAAGAGAGGACATCAGCTTTAGAAAAGCCATATCCTATATCCAGGAAATGAGAAATGGTTTCAAGGTCCATTAAAGTTATACCATGGTTAAGATTATGTATCTTGACTATTTCAACGTCCAAGGAGTGTTGGGATATTAAAGATATAATTAATATCCTTTGAAACACCTTTAGAAATGCTCAAATAAGCCTTTAAACTCAATTTAAATCAAATGAAACAAAAGAGGGGTGAAACTGGAAAAGAACTGGGGAAAGACTAGAATGAGTCACTGATGGGTGAGTCACTGATGTTGAGCCACCGACACTAAGCCACCAATGTGCCCAGACTCACCAATATGGATTTCCTGACTCACCAACACAGACACCCTAACTCACCAACACTGATGCTCCGAGTCACCGAAACCAACGCCTTGACTCACTGACACTGATAGTATAAAAAAAGACATTCCAAAACTAACAATACAAAAAATGACACATCGACACCAATAGTTCAAAAATGACTCACCGACACCAATAGTTCAAACATGACTCCCTGATGCCGACAATTCAACAAATGACTCACCAACACTGATAGTTCAAAAATGACTCTCCGACACTGATAATTAAAAAATGGCTCACCGGTACAGATAGTTCAAAAATGAATCACTGACACCGATAGTTCAAAAATGACTCACCGATAGAAAAAATGGATTTTTGGAAAACTCTCAAAATGAGTTGACGATACCTCCCAAAACACCCCAAACACTGGATTTTCACAAAGTAATAGATTGTAGAGGTCTGATCCAATACAATAAATAAATATCGGATAATAAAATTTATGGTTTTTAAATTATAATACCCATATAAGTTTCTCAAAAGAAATTTATCATTGACAATCCCAAAAAAATGAGATTATATCATAACCGTTACCTCAAGTCCCATATTGCTTCATATGAGTTCATATATCCTCTATAGTATAAATATATTATAGAACCATATTCACACAGAACTTACTATCTATTATTCCTTTATAATTTCAAAATATCCTTTTATTTACATTTTATTCATTAAAAATAACATTCGGGTAAAAACTGGTCACTTTTCCATGTAGGTTTTGGTTCGATAGTTCTGATACTTGCACCTTGGATATGGTTTAATCATATCCAAAAACATAACTATGACATAAGTAACCTATTTATTCATTATTTACAATTTTATAATTATTTATATAAATAGGTTATGAAAAATAGATCACATCACAACGTGGAGGAGGTAGTCCATACGTACACACGAGCGACATTATCATTTTCCAATAAATGGAAATATAATAAGGTAAATAAGATATTATAATTATATAATCATAATTATGTCACAAATATTATATATTGACATTAAATTTGAAATAATAATTATTAATTTGATGTGGTGATGAAAAATGAATCATATCACTACGTGGAGGCTATAGTCCTCATGTACGCATGAGCGATAATTTCATTTCCCATTTGATAGAAAGAAGGTGGAAAGTTATTAATCCATAATTACAATAAAAATTAATTATATTAAATATATTCAATTCCTTATTTTAGAATGTATTTCATAGATTTATAGGAGGTTTAAGAATAAATAAAATTGAAAGAATTCAATTAAGAGTTATACCTCTTCATTAAAAAACGTCATTTGGTATACACCTTAAGCCTTGAAAGGATGGTATTATGATTGAAATAGGAAATATAGGATGTGGGGAGGGATGTTAGTAAGTTATTAGGTTAGGAATTGCATAATATAGAAGTATCATTAAGTTTTATAAACATAGGATAGGTGGTTTCATTTAATAAGGGAGGGAGAGGACACACTTTGAATTTTTCAAAAATTAAAATATAATTATGTCTTACTCAAGTCAAGTGGATGAAAAAATCCAAATATTTAAAGATAGTAAGGATAATGTTCAAATTATTAAATCATGTGTTTTGTGATATTTTAAAGAATATCTCTTAAGTTAAAACCTCAGTA
The DNA here is from genome assembly GCA_963277665.1 of Viscum album. NCBI lineage: Eukaryota > Viridiplantae > Streptophyta > Magnoliopsida > Santalales > Viscaceae > Viscum > Viscum album. The sequence goes on from OY728136.1 coordinate 1,982,148,058, forward strand.
AACCCTTTTTATCCCTAACCATGGAAACAAAATTTTACAGTTTTTAATATTAATTATGAAAAAATAATTTTTCCTTATTAAATTATATTAATTATGATGATTCCAAATATGAATTTTTTTTAAAATATTTAATTTTTATAAGTGGTTGAAATTCATTTTAAAATAATTACTCAGAATTTAATGAAAACCATTTGTAAGAAAATGAATTTTAGTATAAAACTAGATTTATTCTTATTTCATGCCTAGTAAAATGTAACATCTCAACCCCGATTACACTAATACTAGTGTCATGGGAAAATGATCCGCATGAACTCACGAATGCCTCCCTATATTCCAAGGTATTTATACTAGTAATGAGAGTCTAATGAGGTATGTGTGGAAACTATACCCTTTTTACCGAAGTATATCAACAGAAGTATCAAAATCAACAATTACCAAAGAAGTAATAATCTATAATAATGCATCATATAATCAATTACGGTAAATTCTTGCAAAAAAATACAATAAACATGTCATGTCCTTATAGTGTCAAATTCCAAATGAAAAACCAAAACAAGATACTAAAGGTTGTCCCCCAAACGGGTCTAAACCTCAGTTCAGTCCCCTCATTCCTGCTCCATCCTAAAAACCGACTCAGTCATCTATCGTAGGGACTTTTCCCTTATCCTAACCTAAAAGTGTGAAATATTCTTAGGTACCAATGGTGGTCCAAGAAGGTTGTGAGTAAAACTTAGCATCCCACCACAAATGGTGGTTAATGAAATATCTAATCTATAATAGTGTATACATAGGTACAAATAAATAATAAATTAGTAGTATGTAAAACATGTTTTCTAATTTATAAGTTATAAATTATCCCTAGGACTCTTGGTTTTATAATAGCACCAACACACCCAAACTTCTTTTTCATATTCCAAAAGTTTTAACCATATATCAAGGGAGTCAAAAATAATATACAAGGAGCATTGGTCCATCTATCAAAACTATGGTGTGGAACATCATGACCAACACCCATTCCTTGATGTTGACCATCACTACCAATATCTTTACCTTGGCGTGGAATTCCATGACCAACACCCATTCCTTCATGTAGACCTAAATGAACAACATTGTTCCTATGGTGTGGACCACCATGACTCATACCCATTACCAATTCATCAACAATTATCTCTTGGGTCCAACATTTAACCATTTTAATACACAACAACAAGGGTGAAACTTTTCCTTTAACATAATTACCAGGGTTCATTACTCCCAATAAATGTACATAATCCCAAAACTAACCCATTTACTATTTACTCATATCCACAACCATTTAAAATATATTCAATAATTTTATAACAAAGGCATGCCCCATTTATCCATTTATCACTTCTCCCTTTAATTATTTAATCTCCCATTTAACTTCCCATATTAATTCAAACACCCCTTTATGTCAGTTTCACCTTCTAAACACAATTATAATTGTTTTAATCTCATAAAACCTTTAATTCATCATTTTTGAAAAAAATTCTCATGTTCAAGGGAGTGGAACACCCCATGGGTCGATGTAGGAAAAGTTATAAAAACTGTGCAGTAGTCATACACTCACCTATATCCAAGGGGATTGAGCTACACGACCTACTGAGCCGTGGTGCATGGTTAGTACTAACCATTCTATTAGAAAAAAATGTCCTCTTTTCCCTCTTTCATTCCTCAAACCCCTAGGACACCCATGAGACCTATCATACTCCTTATAATCATTCCATTGACCATTTTAAAAGGTATTAAACCAAAACATAAAAAAACATACCTCATCAACACTAGTATCTTAAAAAATACCCACCTTATAACAACAAGTCCTCAAGATGCACTCTCGAGTGTCATGAATCCCCCAAGGAAAAAAATCAACTATAACATCCCCCAATCCAGCACTCTCTCACCTGACTAAATAATGTTTGTTTATTGACTTCAAGAATGCCTTCTAGTATTCCATAGGATTCCATATAGTAATGGGAGTGTGAAACATATAGTGGGGATATTATTCCCCTTGTATAGAGAAACATTATAGTGGGAATAAAGAAATATTAGAGTAATAGAAATAGTGAAAGAGTACATCATGAAACTATAAAGTAAAGGAAGAACAAATAAATCAAATAATAGTGAACAATGTAAAGATAGTATAGAATGTATCTAAATTTAAAACTTAAATTAATAGAAATAAAGGTATAAACTAGCATAATAAACTCAATAGACCCTAGTCCCAAACCCCATTTCAGTACAATATCCAAAATCTAACCCATCTAGTAAGCAATGATCAACAACAATGTCATTTTCCCTTGTCCAAAATTGCATCCATGTAATCTTCTTGGGTACCAAATGGAAACCCGAATAGGGTGTGAGTAAAACTCAATAATTCAACACCACTATTTCTAAACAAAACTAGTCTAATAATAAGTTCATGCAATAAAGTGGAACATTTTTATTAATTAGTCAACATAATATAATACAAAAATCAACCTACTTTGGAACCTTATCAGAATATCTCTAAGAATGTGGCATAAACATACCAACTATAAACACAAACCATAGAATAACTACAATAACTATTCAAATCCCACTCTATAAGAATTTATGAATCTAGTCCAATCCATCTATATATGTATTTTAACATAACTGGGTGAAGTCCTATAAAAATTACAATATAACCATTCCAAGCCCTTTATATAATAATTTCATTATAACTAGGTAAATCCCTTTATATAAGAATTTCAACATCATAAGTCCAAGGAATTTATATAATAATTTCAGTATAATTTGTGTAATCCATTTATATAAGCATTTCAACATGAATCACAACACATGATATAACAATAATAACAAAACATATATTTCAAAATCCACAAGATTCAATTGAGATAATCCCCCATTATCATTGAATTTACCCATTCAGTTATCAAGTTGGTCTTTAAAAATTATCATGTTAGTTCACACCAACATATCATATCAAACATTTCCAATCATTCCAATTAAACAAGTATTCTATTTTATAAAGTTAATCTATCACAAGAAATCACTTTAGGTATCATGTCATGTTAACCACACTTTAATCCTCTATTCAATTAATTATTATTCCAAGGAAGGCTCTCCCAACAGGTAGCTACTAGCCAAGTATCAACACTATTTATTCTAAAGGGATCCAAAGAGTAATCCAACACAAGAACTATTATCACCCATTATTCAATTAATTAATGTTCATGTTATTCCGGTGCAATCACAATATTATAGAGAATTAAATAATTAAAAAGAACATATGGTTTGGTTTTTGACCATGTACCTTTATCTAGAATTCAACATAATGCATATAATAAGTAACACCAGTAATAAGGGAGGGATAGAAGATCATAATAAGAATAAGATAACACTAGATAAATATCAATGCATGCTTCCATAGGGGTGAAAATATTACACCATGATAATGAAGAACAAGCGGGAGAGAGGGAAAAACCAAATAAAAAAAACTTAATGGGGATAATATAAGGCCCCAGCCTTAAACCTTACTTAATATTGAGTTATTACAAGATTACACATTGAGGATCTTTTCAGGTTTAGAGTTTTAGAGAATTAGATCATAAAACATGCATTACATTCCACATTTAAACAAAGTGGTTACATAAAATATAGTATTCATTTTTTTCATCAACGGAAACATATTTAAAAATAAATCATGGATTCTTTCTTGACACTTCCTTGACACTATCATCATATCATGTACCTTTCCCTTGACCTGTGAAAAACATTTTAAAAAACTTGGGATGAGCATAAAAAGCTCAGTAATGGTTATAAAAAAATATGGAAAGGAAACATGAGTTCATATATACATAAGAATGAAATCATACTTTACCCATAAAACATAGGCACTTTATCATACCTCATCAAATCATGAATAAATCATAAGAATCATAAGATATAAAAGGTAACTTGAGGCATTCATAACATTCTTACGTAGGGAGTAACCCTCTTGGTTACGTTTGGAATACCCACCACAGTATATTCCCTAAATCTCTTCAGATAAACCTTAACATTTCACTCCTTCGTGTTAACTAATGCATTGGTGAGCTATATCGGGCTCACCCGCCCTTAGTTTATCACGAAACCACCCGTCTTCATAACAATGCCCAAGAACCATAACATAATCGTATCACATAAAACATGTATAAAGGAAACATAACATTTCCCCATTTCAAGCACAAGATATCAATAAAAAACATTGATATAAAAAACCTTATGAAAACCATTTTCAATACCAAAATAAAAGAAAAGTAAAACATGGTATTTATTTTTCTTTTAAAAAGAAGGTATGTCTTGTAGAGGAAGCCAAAACTCAAATAATGGTCACGGCGGTGGAGAAGTCATTGTCGCCGCATACGTATGACAAAAACATTCCCTTTTGTCATTTTGTAAAATGATTCGTATAACAAAGATTCCTTTTGGATAAACATAAAAGTAAAATGGTTTTATACACCATATAAAAGAATGTAGTGTATAAAAAAAATATGCCTCAATGAAAGAAGATTGAGACGAAGTCCCTTACAAAGACGATATCCTTGGTTTAAGGAAAAATCAATTACATAATTATGTGTGACAAACGAATACACCAAATATAAGTGGATATTAAGTGTAAAACAATTGGAGGTTATTCACACATATTCATAGAATGACATATTCACGGAGTAGATGTTTATCCCAAAGAATCAAATTTGGGTTAAGAAGTTCCCTTGCAAAAATTTGACAGCCTAACGACGTCACTACAAAATTCAGAAAATGAGTTGATGAGAGATAAAAAGGGTATCCCATCACATGGAAATAAAATTTAAATCAATAAGGATATAGAAGAATATATACCAACATAATAGTATGTTAATTAAAATACTTAACAAAAGAAGTCTTTTAAAAAGAGGAGGGTGAGAGGTTCCCTTACCGACATGGGTATCTTTCGAAACATACGCCCCGTGAAAGAAGGAAAATACAACATTGATGTAAATACTCATAAATGAAATTATATTACACAATGAGTAAAATAATGGGCAGTACATACACCACTCAAATGAAATTGTGGCAAATGTAGCATAAATCTCACGGGAATAAAAGTGAGATGAAAAATCTCTTACGAAAACTCAGCAGCCTAACGATGCCACTTAAAACTTCCAAAATGGATTGATGAGAGGAAATAGGGTCTCTCATCATATCAACATAAAGTTTACAGAAAGAGTAATATAAAATAACATCCCCCAACATAACAAATAGGGGCTTAAAAGAAGTGACATAAAGGAGAGTACTTAAAAAGAAAGAGAGAGGTTGGATCTCTTACGAAAATTCGGCAGCCTAACGGCGCCACTCAAAACATCCAAAATGGATTGATGAGAGGAAATAGGGTCTCTAATCATATCAACATAAAGTTTATAGAAAGTGGAATATAAAATTACATCCCCCAACATAACAAATAGGAGCTTAAAAGAAGTGACATAAAGGAGAGTACTTAAAAAGAAAGAGAGAGGTTGGATCTCTTACGAAAATTCGGCAGCCTAACGGCGCCACTCAAAACTTCCAAAATGGATTGATGAGATAGAATAGGGTCTCTCTTAATATGAACATAAAAATTACAGTAAGAGTAATACAAAAGAATATCCCAATAACAAGAAATATGAGCTTTAAAAGGAATGACATAAAAGAGTGTACTTTTAAAGAAAGAGAGGAGTCAGATCCCTTACCTCAAGTCCAACTTGTCTTGTTCGTTTCTTTATATTACTGAATAATAAACTTTGGTAAATTTATAATTTCCTAAGTACCTCCTTTAAATATTACTATTCAGTTCATATCACATATTATAATGTTATAATAATTGTTTAATAATGTTAGTTCATATCAGACGTTTTTGCCGATGTTTGGTACATGAGTCAAAAATGAACTTGTTTGAGAAATGATTGTCCATGTAGTTATAAGTAAATAATTTCCAGAATAGTATTAATGATTAAAATATCATATATATCCAGTAAATATTCATTTTATACTATTCCATATCATTTGGAGATAAAAAACGAAAAGCACCGTTCATAGAGACGGTAGGCCGTACGTACGCATGAACGCTACTTTCATTTTTTCTTTGTCATATTAACGGAATTAAAAATAAATTATATATATATATTATAATTCCAATATAATATATATGTTATATAGGTCATATATGTTCATTAATTTTATTCTTTATACGTTCCATGTATTGCATGTGCGAGTCAAATCACTTGTGGGGGCGGTAGTCCACAGTTCCTCATATGAAATTATCGCATTTACACAACATGAAAAGAATAAAGGTATGGTTTAAATATAAAATACAGAAGAATATAGTAAACATAAATACCATATATATCATATATAAAACACAGTGACATCATAATGGCCACCTTTAAAGGTGTTAAAAGAATATTGAACAATCATTGTTTCGTGTGGCAGAAAATCACCAACCATAGAAACAGTATGTTATTTAACCATTAGACAAAGGTGTGTGTAAGTTTAGCTAGAATACTTCTTATAAAAACATTATATTATATTGAATATACCTGAGTTGTTACAAAAGAAATGAATAAAAAGAGTTTAGGGGGTTGGAGAAGCAAAAAAAAAGGACACAAGTGAAGACATTACCCTAAAATCGGGTAACTCGCTTTGGTTTGAGCTCAAAGGATTACTTGGGAAGACTTATGCCCAAAGTGAGGCTTCAATGAGTTAGAGAGGGATGTGTAGAGACAAAATGGGCAGGGTTTGGCCAAGCCAAAGGCTTTGGAAGTGTGGGTAATGAGGTAGAGGTGGGGGCCTTTTATAAGAGGATAGGAGGGGCACTCTTGGAAAGTAAGGAAATGTTACTTTATTTTAGAATGAGTTTCGGATTTTAATGGTCCCACATTGATGTTTTTCTAGGCTAAGGTGATAAGGGTTCGAAATCCACCCATACAATAGGTTTTGGACATGTGTAGGTCTTATATTTTACATTATCGTTCCATTTTATTTTAATCGTTAAATAATGAGGTCATCACTGCATCATCATGATGTCATAAATTCTTTAATTTATTTAATGTCTAAAAATTATAAAAAAATACTATGATGTAGGAAATATTTTTATCTTTCCAATTACTATTTATAGTAAAAAATCTGACTTATATAACCCCATGTAAAAATTGTTTTAGTTAAACAACTCATGTTTGTGACATTTTTATTTTAACTTTAAATAAAAAGTTATTTATGTCATTTTCCAACCAAAGTGGCTCCATGGGGTCCCCAAGTAGACACATGGATTATCTTGGTTGGCCATGACACATCCAATGAGGGTTGGACATGTGTCTAGGGCATCTCATATTATTAAAACATTATTTTTACCTTAAACTACACTAATTACCTCTAATCACGATTAAAAACATAAAAGTTACTATTCACCAAAAAATTATTTTAATCCCATTGAACCACATTTTACTTCTTATTGACAACCATGTATGTCGTATTTTTGAAATTCAAAACATGGAGGTTGTAAAATTTCATTTAAACGAAAAATCAGTTTCTTAAGTACCACTTAGTGGTTTCACTATTCATCAAAAATTGAAGTTTTCCAGAAAAAAACCAAAACATCACCCTAAGCTATATTTGATATTCTGAATTCAAAAATGATGTCTATTTTAAAAAATTCAAAACATATTAGTTACATTAATTAATTTAATAATTAATTCCCGCTGTCTGAGCAAATAGCGTGTTTTTATGGAACAATAAGTAGCAAAAGATTGACACTAGTTTAAGTCCAATTTCAAAGTGAAATTAATTTAAACGACCACTATTGTATTAAATGGTAAAAATATATTCTAATTGCACTTTAAAACCAATTCAAAAGATAATATAATCATTTAAATAAATTAGATTAAAAAGAGGTTTTGGATTAAAATACAACATTTTTCACTATTCATTAAAAAATGAACTTTATCGGAAAAATACCAAAAATTTTCACAAAGTAAATTTTGATGTCTCGATTCTAAATAAGAATTTTATTTTGTCAAATATAACACATAAAATTGTCAAAAAGTGGATTTAAAAGAGGTTCTCCATCAAAAGGTGGTTAATCGACCTTCTAAAAGATATTAGAATGTTTACGCTTAAAATTGAATTCATTCACATTTTTAATCCTCTAACATTTATTGTAAAAAGTAAAAATATTTGACAAACATATATAATCATTTTGTTGTTAGTTCTATTCATTCCATTCATTACAACGACTAGGCGTTAACTACCATTTAAAATAATATTATTTTATTATTATAGAGCAACGTAAGATTTCAAAAGAACTCATTGTTGCATATTGGGTAAGCCATAAATAATAGAATTCCCTTTAAATTAATATCAACATTTTATTCACAAATATGAATAAATATAAAAATGTCATATTCTTTATTTACCTGGGGTGTTACATCCTTCCCCCCTTTTGGGAATTGCGTCCTCACAATTTCAAAATTGGGCTCAGAAACATCATTAAAAGTCCCACATCAGAACAAGAGTCGGTAAAACAATCACTTTAAAATAAAGGGAGAGATGTACAATGGTCACCCAAGTTAACCCATACTAGGATTCCAAGTAGGAAAACATGGACATGGAGGAGAAAACGTAGGGTCATGTTTTGATGGAGATTGATAGAAAACATGTTTAGGAAAAAGTTAACCACAAGAAAATCACAAACTTGTGATGGGTTAAACAGTATTCGATTCCCCAGTAGGAAAAGTTAATAGACAACATTTTTATTTTAAGTTAATTTTTATTGAGGAATTTATTCATAAGGAAACATAATTACTTATCATTTTGACTTTCAACTTTTATTAGATTCCTTACACAAACTCATATTTGCTCCAAAAGACGAGTATTTAGGAAGACTTGTTCACATTAAGAGTACTATAATCAACTTCTAGAGAATCACCTAATCCACAAAATAGAACTATATATTTCCCATGTCTTTAGACAAAATCCAAAACCAAAACCAAAAAGGTTAGTACAGGACCAGATAATCCAGAAAAGGATAACCCTTTATAAAAAGAAAATCTATTCTTAATCTCCAAAATTTGTCCAACAAAACCCAAAGTTCAACGAGGACCATTCGATAAACAATTTTTACATAAAATTATTAAAAGTAAACCAAACTAAGATTGAAACCCAAGTATTTGAAGTATTTAATCACAAAGTCTTCCAAGGTACAAATTAACTTTTATCTCCAAATAACACCAGTTGCTCTTAAATTCTCATATTGAAAAATAATTAACCTAATCACATATCCTCCATGATAGGTTAATCATTTCCATAGATAACCCAAAATTAACTTACTCTTGATTTCTAAAATCATATAACTAAAAAGAATCAGTCAAACTAACCAGGGACTTCACGTAGTCCAGTGGTAGGCGATAAATACCAGTCGCACTTTGGTTGTGGGTTCGATTCCCGCAGCTTTGTCCGACGCGATGGGTTGTCACACGGTCTGCGTGTTGTCATTTTTCCAAAACTATATAATTATTAAAAAATTCCCCAAAATGAGATAAAATATCAAAAAAATAATAATTATAAAATATTTTAACCTCAATTTTATCTCATGCCTTTTATTTTCCATCATAACATATAACAACACATAGTTACCTCAAAAGTAAGGATCATATAAAACCTAATGGTTACCTTTATAATTATTACCTGAACTTCCACATCGATTGGTCATTACATAACATACTAAGGTTCAAGTGGATGATCATTACTCCTTGATAGTTGGTTTAGAACAACCATGAGTTTCCTCATTGAATACCCCATTTCATCCAGTCTCTTAATCAGAGAACCACCACAGTTTCCTTCAAACCTATTGTCACTTTGGTGCCTACTAGATCCATCCATTCACTAAAAATATAAATGTCAGTGTGAGTATATCAAAAAAACCATCATGTACTAATGAGGAAGATAACCACTAAGATATACTTACTTATTCACTTTATCTAAAACTAGGACTCTTTTTGAAATCCTAACCATTATGGTAATGTCACTTGTGCTTAGAGGATACCCTAACCTCTAAAGTTATCTAAACTGACCTATGATACCAACTATAAGGCCCCAGCCTTAAACCTTACTTAATCTTGATTTATTACAAGATTACACATTGAGTATCTTTTCAGGTTTAGAGTTTTAGAGAATTAGATCATAAAACTTGCATTACATTCCACATTTAAACAAAGTGGTTACATAAAAGATAGTATTCATTTTTTTACATCAACAGAAACATATTTAAAAATAAAGCATGGATTCTTTCATGACACTTCCTTGACACTATCATCATATCATGTACCTTTCCCTTGACCTATGAAAAACATTTAAAAAAACATGGGATGAGCATAAAAAGCTCAGTAAGGGTTATAAAAAAATATGGAAAGGAAACATGAGTTCATATATACATAAGAATGAAATTATACTTTACCCATAAAAAATAGGCACTTTAACATACCTCATCAAATCATGAATAAATCATATGAATCATAAGACAGAAAGGGTAACTTGAGGCATTCATAACATTCTTACGTAGGGAGTAACCATCTTTGTTACGTTTGGAATACCCACCACAATATATTCCCTAAATCTCTTCGGAGAAACCTTAACGTTTCACTCCTTCGTGTTACCCAATGCATTGGAGAGCTATATCGGGCTCACCCACCCTTAGTTTATCACGGAACCACCCATCTTCATAACAATTCCCAAGAACCATAACATAATCGTATCACATAAAACATGCATAAAGGAAACATAACATTTCCACATTTCAATCACAATATATCAATAAAACACATTGATATAAAAAACCTTATGAAAACCATTTTCAATACCAAAATAAATGAAAAGTAAAACATGGTATTTATTTTTCTTTTAAAAAGAATGTATGGCTTGTAGAGGAAGCCGAAACTCAAATAATTGTCACGACAGCAGAGAAGTCATTGTCGCTGCATACGTATGACAAAAACATTCCCTTTTGTCATTTTGTAAAATGCTTCATATAACAAAGATTCCTTTTGGATAAACGTAAAAATAAAAGGGGTTTATAAACCATATAAAATAAAGTTGTGTATAAAACAAAATATTCCTCAATGAAAGGAGATTGAGACGAAGTCCCTTACAAAGACAATATCCTTGGTTTAAGGACAAATCAATTACATAATTATGTGTGAAAAAAAAATACACCAAATATAAGTGGATATTAAGTGTAAAACAATCAGAGGTTATTCACACATATTAATAGAATGACATATTAAAGGAGTACATGTTTATCCCAAAGAATCAAATTTGGGTTAAGAAGTTCCCTTGAAAAAATTTGATAGCCTAACAACGTCACTACAAAATTCCGGAAATGAGTTGATGAGAGATAAAAAGGGTATCTCATCACATGGACATAAAATTTTAATCAATAAGGATATAGAAGAACATATCCCAACATAATAGTATGTGAATTAAAATACAGAACAAAATAAGTCTTTTAAAAAGAGGAGGGTGAAAGGTTCCCTTATCGACATGGGTATCTTTCGAAACATACGCCCCGTGATAGAAGGACAATAAAACATTGATGTAAATACTCATAAATAAAATTATATTACACAATGAGTAAAATAATGGGAAGTACATACACCACTCAAAGGAAATTGTGGCAAATGTAGCATAAATATCACGGGAATAAAAGTGAGATGAAAAATATCTTACGAAAACTCGGCAGCCTAACAGCGCCACTTAAAACTTCCAAAATGGATTGATGAGAGGAAATAGGGTCTCTCATCATATCAACATAAAGTTTACATAAAGAGTAATATAAAAGAACATCCCACAACATAACAAATAGGAGCTTAAAAGAAGTGATATAAAGGAGAGTACTTAAAAAGAAAGAGAGAGGTTGGATCTATTACGAAAATTTGGCCGCCTAACGGCGCCACCCAAAACTTCCAAAATGGATTGATGAGATGAAATAGGGTCTCTAATCATATCAAAATATAGTTTAAAGAAAGATGAATATAAAAGAACATCCCCCAAAATAACAAATAGGATCTTAAAATAAGTGACATAAAGGAGAGTACTTAAAAAGAAAGAGAGAGGTTGGATCTCTTACGAAAATTCGGCAGCCTAACGGCGCCACTCAAAACTTCCAAAATGGATTGATGAGAGAGAATAGGTTCTCTAGTCATATGAACATAAAAATTACAGTAATATTAATATAAAATAATATCCCAATAACAAGAAATATGAGCTTTAAAAGGAATGACATAAAAGAGTGTACTTTTAAAGAAAGAGAGGAGTCGGATCCCTTACCTCAAGTCCAACTTGTCTTATTCGTTTCTTCATATTTCTGAATAATAAACTTTGGTCAATTTATAATTGCATAAGTACCTCATTTAAATATTATTATTCAGTTAATATCACATATTATAATGTTATAATAATTGTTTAATAATGTTAGTTCATATCAGACGTTTTTGCCGATGTTTGGTACATGAGTCAAAAATGAACTTGTTTGAAAAATGATTATCCATGTAGTTATAAGTAAATAATTTCCAGAATAGTATTAATGATTAAAATATAATATATATCCAGTACATATTCATTTTATACTATTCCATATCATTTGGAGATAAAAAACGAAAAGCACCGTTCATGGAGACGGTAGGCCGTACGTACGCATGAACGCTACTTTCATTTTTTCTTTGTCATATTAACGGAATTAAAAATAAATTATATATATATATATATATTATAATTACAGTATAATATATATGTTATATAGGTCACATATGTTCATTAATTTTATTCTTTATACGTTCCATGTATTGCATGTACGAGTCACATCACTTGAGGGGGCGGTAGTCCACACTTCCTCATATGAAATTATCGCATTTACCCAACATGAAAAGAATAAAGGTATGGTTTAAATATAAAATACAGAAGAATATAGTACACATAAATAAAATATATAAAATACAGTGATATCATAATGGCCACCTTTAAATGTGTTAAAAGAATATTGAATAATCATCGTTTCGTGAGGTAGAAAATCGACAACCACAGAAACAGTATGTTCTTTAACCATTAGACAAAGGTGTGTATAAGTGTATATAGAATACTTCTTATAAAAACATCTTAGTATATTTAAGATACTGGAGTTTTTACAAAATAAATGAATAACAAGAGTTTATGGGGTTGGAGAAGCAAAAAAAAAAAAAAACAAAAGGACACAAGTGAAGACATTACCTTAAAATCGGGTAACTCCCTTTGGTTTGAGCTCAAAGGATTCCTTGGGAAGACTTATGCACAAAGTGAGGCTTCAAGGAGTTATAGAGGGATGTGGAGAGACAAAATGGGCAGGTTTTGGACGATCCAAAGGCTTTGGAAGTGTGGGTAAGGAGGTAGAGGCGGGGGTCTTTTATAAGAGGAGAAGAGGGACACTCTTGGAAAGTAAGGAAATGTTACTTTATTTTAGAATGAGTTTCGGATTTTAATGGTCCCAGATTGATTTTTTTAGAGGATAAGGTGATAAGGGTTCGAAATACACCCATACAATTGGTTTTGGACATGTGTGAGTCTTATATTTTACATTATCTTTCCATTTTATTTAAATCGTTAAATAATGAGGTCATCCCTGCATCATCATGATGTCATAAATAATTTAATTTATTTAATGTCTAAAAATTATAAAAAATAATATCATGTAGGAAATATTTTTATATTTCCAATGACCATTTATAGTAAAAAATATGACTTGTATAACCCCATGTAAAAATTGTTTTAGTTAAACAACTCATGTTTGTGACATTTTTATTTTAACTTTAAATAAAAAGTTATTTATGTCATTTTCCAACCAAAGTGGCTCCATGGGGTCCCCATGTTGACCCATGGATTGTCTTGGTCGGAAATGACATATACAATGAGGGTAGGACATGTGTCTAGGTCATCTCATATTATTAAAACATTATTTTTACCTTAAACTACACTAATTACCTCTAATCGCGTTTAAAAACATAAATGTTACTATTCACCAAAAAATTATTTTAATCCCATTGAACCACATTTTACTTCTTAATGACAACCAAGTATATCTGATTTTTGAAATTCAAAACACAGAGGTGGTAAAATTTCATTTAAACGAAAAATCAGTTTCTTAAGTACCACTTAGTGGTTTCACTATTCATCAAAATTGAAGTTTTCCAGAAAAAAACCAAAACTTCACCCTAAGATATGTTTGATATTACGAATTCAAAAATGAATTATATTTTACCAAATTCAAAACATATTAGTTACATTAATTAATTTAATAATTAATTCCCGCTGTCTGAGCAAATAACATGTTTTTATGAAACAATAAGTAGCAAAAGATTGACACTAGTTTAAGTCCAATTTCAAAGTGAAATTAATTCCAACTACCACTATTGGATTAAATGGTAAAATATATTATAATTTCACTTTAAAACCAATTCAAAAGATAATCTAATAATTTAAATAAATTAGATTAAAAAGTGGTTTTGGATTAAAATACAACATTTTTCACTATTCATTAAAAAATGAACTTTATCGGAAAAATACCAAAAATTTACACAAAGTAAATTTTGATATCTCGATTCTAGAGAAGAATTTTATTTTGTCAAATTTGACACATAAAACTCTCAAAAAGTGGATTTAAAAGAGTTTCACCATTAAAAGGTGGTTAATTGACCTTCTAAAGGATATTAGAATGTTTATGCTTAAAATTGAATTCATTCAAATTTTTAATCCTCTAACATTTATTGTAAAAAGTAAAAATATTTGACAAACATATATAATAATTTTGTAGTTAGTTCTGTTCATTCCCTTCATTACAATGTCTTGGCGTTAACTACCATTTAAAATAATAATATTTTATTATTATAGAGCAACATAAGATTTCAAAGGAACTCGTTGTTGCGTATTGGGTAAGCCATCAAGCATAGAGTTCCATTTAAATTAATATTAACATTTTATTCACAAATATGGATAAATATAAAAATGTCATATTCTTTATTTACCTGGGGTGTTACATATAGGATGCTTGACTGGAATTTCTAGAATGGAATAAATTACTCAAAATTTCCTAGAATTTTCCTAAGGATTGATAGAGGAGGGTTTCACATGAATGAAGAATGAATCATATGTGCATCGTAGATTTAAAATTGTTGTGGTTGTTAAATACACAACATCTAATCCTTTCATGTAGTTTATTTATAAAATTATGAGGTTAATCAAAAAAATGTGTTTCTTCGGGTTAAAATAACCTTTCTCAGACATTATACAATGTGAACTAGTTTCACAGTGCATATTCATTTCATGTCATGAACCCATTCACGATGTCTTCCTGACCACACTGACATGTTGTGAAATAGTTTCACAACATGCATCCATTTCATGCCCTAAACCATTTCATATCATCTTCTTGGTGAGAATTACATGTCATGTAACATGTACATTGTGTATAAATTCCCTATATATATCTTTAATCCAAGATTTTGTAAAATATCCTGAACCACTTATGAAGCCTTCCAAACCCACGAAGAACTCTCATAATCCACTGACAAGCTTAAAACCCAGAATTCATTAATTCAAAGAAACCTATATCCCTAAAATTTCATCCATTTTCCCCAAAAACACTCTCCAACTTCAAAGGAACTTGACCACCAAGGTTGAAAGAAGAAGAAAAACCCAAACTAAAGAGGTTTAACAAAAAATCTCAAAGAGGTACATACCTGAAAAAAACGAGATCTTATGATCTCCCCACCATATGACAGCTCATCCCCAAGATGCTCCAATCATCACTATAGGTTCTCAGTGAACAAGTATAGCCACTATTATCACATATCATATTCCCACACCTAGGAATCCTCTTGAACATGCCCATATTAAAAATACAATCAAACTAGAGGTATAGTATTTCCCCAAAGATACTTATCCCTATGGTCCATAATTCATATCATATTCTCCTCAAAGGATGAATCTATACTAAGCTCGACATAATCTATGCTAACCACATGAGAAAGGCCAGGATGGTATCTAAAAATATTTGATATGTAAAACACATCATGCATAAAACTATAGTATTGCGGAAGGGCCAATCGATACACCACTGGACCAACCCTTTCTAATATCTCGAATGGCCCAACAAAACTGGGTGCTAGCTTTCCCAATTTCCTAATATGGTATTTTCCAAAACTAGGTGACACCCAAAGGAAAACATGATAACCAAAATCAAAATATATATGTCATATTATATTCTCAGCATAATATTTCTTCTTACTTTTCACAACCACCAATAACTTCATGATCATCTAAATCTGGTCATATTTATCCTACGCAATAATAGGTCTAAGAAGCACTGATTCACCTTTATCAAGCAAACAAATAGTCAAAAAACATGTCATTCCATACAAGGCCTCTAAATGTTTCATCCAGATTTTTTTCTATAATCTTTTATTATTCAAAAACTCAATGAGTTCCATATGCTTCTCTCATGAACTACTTAAATACAATACATAGGCTTGTAACATATCCTCCAGAATCTAAATAGTCTACTCAGATTAATCATTATTCTTTGGATGGTAGTCTATGCTCAGATGAACCTATGATCCCAGAACCTTCTAAACACACTACAAAAAATGAAATGTGAAACAAGGATCACTATAAAAAATTATAATACTTGGAACATCATGAAACAAAACTATCTATCACATGTAAATATTACTAAGATCATTGACAGTGAAGGTCTCTCTAATGGGAAAAAATTGATCTAACTTTGTTAGTCAATCCACAATCACCCATACACAAATATCCTTATAAGTTTTCCAAGTTAATCCAATCACAAAATCCATAGATAGATCATCTAATTTCCACTCCGAAATGGGAAGAGGTTGAAACATCCCAGAAGGCATCTGATGATCAGACTTCACGTGCTGAAATGTGAAATATCTTTCCACAAAACACGTTGCCTCCTTCTTCATTACTTTCCACCAATATTTTATACAAAAATAATGATATATCAATAAAAAAGGGGTAGTATCGGTGGTTTTTTGTGTGGAATATAAGTGGTTTAAACCACCACCTATTAGTATCCCAGAAGTTTCAAAAAATGCCAAATATTTCACTATCTCTAGTCATTTAGTGGTGGTTACAATAATTTTGTGGTGGATTTACTATGTTTAATTTTTAGAGTATTTAGGGGTAGTTTTTATCTTATTTAGCAGTATTATTTTTATAAAAAAAAATAACCTTGAGAAATATTGAAATTTTTTAATGAAACGCTACTGATATGTTCAGTGGTAGTTTGTTTTAGCAGTGGTTAATTATAACCACCACTAAACATATTTTATTTAATGTATTTAGAGGTGGTTTCTAGAAACCTACACTAAATATGTTTAAAAAAATATTTAATAAAATAAATTAAATATAGAAAAAGTTACATGAAATAAACCAAAACATGGATATATGATAAACCATTATACATACATCATACATCCATCACAAATATACAACCATCCATAGTCATCATAACCTCAATCCCAATCAAGCCATACATATTTCAACCAATACATTTGTCTTCCTCTACTTCATCCACATCATGACCAATATACATCCATTTCATGACCTACACTACATATATATGCTTCCACTATATCTCATCAACTGAAACTGACCACATCATCTCATCAACTATTAAAAAAAGAAAACAAAAAACAAAACTAAACATTATAAATCATTATTACATATGAATAATTGATAAACTTTTAACATAACATGGAAACTAAGAACCCTAAAAATTTCCTTCTGAAGAATTTCATGGATCAGAATGGTCAACCACCTACCTACTATAGGTATCTACCATCTACAATGAAAACTAGAATACTTAAGAAAAGAAATGTAAAAAATAAAAGGCACATAATATATTCATAATGCTGCACAAAAAATTCATTATTTTGTTAATCAAATAGAATAAATTTTAACATAAAATAAATAATATATAATTAAAAAACTTTGAAAAAATAAACTTACCTATTTATTATAATATTTAATACTTGAAAGTAAAAATTGATAAGTAAATATTCTAATTTATTTTTAATGTGACGTGGGATGTGCTTATAATTTACATAATAAAAAAATTAAAGACTTTGATATCACAATATTTCATATATTTCAAAAATAACTTATTGGTGGTTTTCCAATGAATTGATGTTAATATGTGGTCATTTTATATGGTTTTGATCGTTCCGTGCATGTTTTAGTGTTTTAAAACACTAAAAACATATTTACGAACATAATGGGAAAACTATCATTCAGAATGATATGTTCTCAGTTCATTAATTCAAAAATTAAATATATGTTCGATGTACCCTAATTTTAGGGTAATCCGACATCATTTTTTAGTTTTTACCCCCCCGAATCTTATTTTTAAAGATTTTAGGCCTTTAAGAAGTGCATACTAAGTCATTTTGACCATAATAAATGTCAAATTGTCATGTTATGTGTGTATTCACATCAAAAACATATTCCTAATGGTTTTACAAGGATTCGAGGTCAATCTATTGTTTTTTTCTCTAGTTTTAATTGTTCCATGCATGTTTTAGTGTTTTTAAACACTAAAAACATTACAACCATAACATGAAAATATTCATTAGGAATTATGTGTCATTAGTTCCTACATTTCAAAATTAAATATATGGTTGTTTCCTTGATTTTAGGTCAATTTGGCATTATTATCCTGGTTTTGACCCCCTAACACTTGTTTTTAAGGGTTTTTGTTCCTTTAAAAAGTGGTTACTGTGTCATTACGACCACACCACATGTCATATTGAAGTTTTGTCTATGTTTACATGTAAAAAATAACATATAGATGGTTTTTAAATGATTTGAAATCATTATTTGGTCATTTTATATGGTTTTAAACATTCTATTCTTGTTTTAGTGTTTTAAAACGCTAAATATTACTTTAAGGGAATAATGGAAAAAATGTCATTTAAAATGAAATGTTATTAGTTCCTACATTTCATAATTAAATATATGGTCATTGTCCCCTAATTTCAGGGAAATTTGGCATCGTTTTCCTAATTTTGACCCCCCAACACTTGTTTTAGGGGGTTTTATACCTTTAAGTAGTGGTTATTGAGTAATTCCGACCACACTTAATGTCAGATTGACATTTTTTTTTCTGTGTGTACATGTCAAAAAAATCAGTGGTGGTTTTACAATAATTTCCCATAAAACTAAGGTCTTTTTCTATGGTTTTGACCGTTCCATGCATGTTTTAGTGTTTTAAAACACTAAAAACATGTTTATGACCATAATGGGAAAACCATCATTCAAAACGACGTGTTGTCAGTTTATACATTTAAAAATAAAATATATGGTCATTATCCCCTAATTTTAGGGAAACATGACATTGTTTTCCTGGTTTTGACCCCCTGGCACTTGTTTTTAAAGGTTTTTGTACCTTTAAGAAGTGTTTACTATGTCATTCCAACCACATCACACGTCATATTGACATGTTATCTATGTGTACACATAAAAAATAACTATTTAGTGGTTTTGTAATGATTTCAAATCAATATGAGGTTGTTTTCTACGATTTTGACCGTTCCATGCATGTTTAGCGTTTTAAAACTATAATAACATGTTTACAGACAATGCAGGAAAACCATCATTTATAATTATGTGAAGTCTATTCCTACATTTCACAATTAAAAATATAGCAATTTTCCCTTTATTTCAGGGAAATCCAACATCATTTTCTTTATTTTGACCCCTTGACACATTTTAATGGTTTTTTTACCATTAAGAAGTGATTACTGAGTCATTCTAACCACATCGCTGGTTGGATTGATGTGTTGTCTATCCATACAAATAAAAAACAACTCAAAGGTGGTTTTCTAAATATTTCACATCTGTATGAGGTTTTTTCATATAGTTTTGTCCGTTCCTTGCATGTTTTAGTGTTTTAAAGCACTAAAAATGTGTTTACGACCATAATAGGCAAACCATTGTTTGGAATGATGTTTCTCTAGTTACTAAATTTCTTAATTAAATATAAAATATTTTTCCCTGATTTCAGGGAAATCCGATGTTGTTTTCCTAGTTTTGACCCCGAAACTTGTTTTAAAGGTTTTTGTAACATTAAGAAGTGGTTACCAAGTCATTCTAACCACACTGCATGTTAGATTGACATTTTTTCTATGTGTATATATCAAAAATAACTCATCAGTGATTATTCAATGATTCATGTCAATATGAGGTTATTTTATATAATTTTAATTGTTCCACACTTGTTTTAGTAGTTTAAAACATTAAAAATGTGTTTACACCCATAACGGGGAAACCGTGATTTGGAATGATTTACCATTGGTTCATATATTTAAAAATTAAATATAGAGTTTTTCCTCCAAATTTTAGGGTAGTACAACGTCATTTTACTATTTTTGATCCCCAATACTTGTTTTTAATGATTTTTATACCATTAAGAAGTTGTTACTGAGTCATTCCAACCACACCTCAAGTCAGATTGACATGTTGTATGCATGTACACATCAAAAATAACTAATCGATGGTTTTCCAATGAATTCATGTCAATGTCAGGTCATTTTCTATTGTTTTTATAATTCCATGTACGTTTTAGTGTTTTAAAATACTAAAAACTCATTTACGTCCATAATAGGAAAACCATTAGTTATAATGACGTTCTGTCAGTTCCTATAATTCACAATTAAATATACAATTGTTTTCCATTTATTTTAGGTAAATATAATATTTTTCCAAGTTTTTACTCCCCTAGACTATTTTTAAAGGTTTTTGTACCTTTAAGAAGTGGTTACTAAGTCATTCTGACCACACTGCATGTCGTATTTACGTTTTGTCTGTACGTACAAATCAAAAATAAATCATCAGTGGTTTTATAATGATTTTATGTCATTATGAGGTTTTTTTCTATGGTTTTGTCCATTACATGAATTTTTTAGTGTTTTAAAACACTAAAAGCGTGTTTACAACCATAACAATAAAAAATACATTTAGAATAACGTGTCTTCATTTCTTACATTTCAAAATTAAATCTACAGTTGTTTTTTTCATGATTTCAGGTTAATCTAACATTTTTAATGGTTTTTATGCCCTAATGCATGGTTTTAAAAATTTTATATCATTTAAATTTTCTTATTGAGTCATTTTGACTACACCACACATTGAATGAACATTTTGTTTGCTTGTACATGTCACAAAATAACTATATGGTGGTTTTTTCCATGATTTCATGTCAATATGATATCATTTGTTATTTTTTTATCCTTAAACTTTCATTTTAGTGTTTTAAAACACTAAAAACATATTTATGAGCATCACATGAAAACCGTAACTCATATTTATGTAGCATCGATTCCTATATTATAAAAATAAATATGTGGTTGTTTTTCTATGATAACTTTTGAAATCATTAAATATTTTTAAAAAATTATAATTTTATAATTAATTTATTATTAATAAAATTAATTATTTAGCACATCCTGCCCAATGGTGTACTGTTTCACACCATATCTTGTCAAACTACCCTTCATGCCATGTCCAATCACACCACACCTCATTCTTGGCATACCTCACTCCTACACCACATTCTCTGCTCATAGGAACTAGGAGCTTGAAGTTGTTACCATAGGTTCAATGCAAACAAATTTAGTCTATGTGACAATATTTTTACTACTAGTGGTGGTTCAAACTGCCAATACATTATTTAGTGGTTGTTACAAAAATAACCAGGTATTTTATGATCAATAATCATTTATTTTCGATTCTAATAGTTGAGATATATTTTTTATATGTGTTGTTTTTTGGGTACTTAGTGGTGAGTTTCTATTAAGTTGGAGACCTTTTTTAACAAAAAACAACAAAAATAACAAGGTGGTAAATGGGAAAGCTCACAATATGACAATCAAGTTGGCCAATAATTTACCCATAGATTCAGGTAGTATCACCATCTTTCTAGAAGTTAGAGTACAACATAATGAATAGGATCAAAAAAAGATGATGGTAGTGGTGGTGTGGTCCGAGATGCTGATCGGTTAGGATACTGATTTTTTTATTATCAACATTCCTAAATTGAAAATGGTTAAGGTATGTAAAATTTATAAACAATGCAAAACTAAAAGTTTTTTACCAAAAAGAAAATAAAAAATAAAAAATTTATATATGTACAAAACACAATTCAATAATAAATTGTAAAATATTTTCATTAACAATTTATCCATTCAATTATCTTCATCATAATTATCATCATTATTGTCAACCTCCATTGTGACAAATACTTCATTTTCATCCTCTCTTTCAAGTTATATTGTTTCTATATTTTCAAGAATTTTTTTTTAATGTTTTTTGGTTGATGAGGTTTACTATCACAAAGAACCAATTGATCTTCCTCTCCCAAATCATATAAGTCTATATTCTTTAAGTGTACAACAACACTCTAACCTTCATGTATTTCATTATCCACATAATAAACCATCTTCGCCTGTGAAGCCAAGATAAATGGATCATGTTTTATATGATAACCAATATCCATTGAATGAGATAATTTTACAGAAGTAAAATATAATTAATCTTTCATTATACACTTATCAGTGTCGACCCACATGCATTTGAATAAGAAAACTAAAAACTAGATATGATATTTTAATTCAATTATATCATTTAGCTTCCCATAGTATCCCACCTCTTCATATATAAATACAACACTATTCTGAGTTTTCAAGTCTTCTTTATGATAAATTGTACAAAACCTGAATCCATGAATATTGTAGGCATTGAATCTCTTATCCTACCTTATAGGACCTCAAGAAAAAAAAAATCAAAATCTTTGATATTTCATCTTGATTTTCAACATTCATTATGTATACAAAAATATATATGTTGTTATATTTAACATAGACAAAATAACTACACATCAATAATATGAATATGATTATATAGTTACACAATGGTCGAATGATTTGACAATCTCCTTATTAATAGCATTTTTTAATTCCATCTCATTTAGAGCTCAAACATATAGTCACCAATTTGTTTAAAATAAAAATTCTTCAATAAATGGATATAAATTAACACTATTGAGTAGCACATATCTATGTGCTAATAAAAACTTCAATTCAATCAGTGTAAAATTTTACCCAATTCCAATTGGTCGTCCAATAGTTGTAAATACCATTGACTAATTTTCAGAATAAGAATTAGTGGATATGACATAAGGCCATCAATTATTATCGAATCTAGTCTTAACTCCATTAAAATACCAATAATAGAAGGTCATTAACTTTTTGACTATGTAACCTTCAGCAATCGAGCCTTCTATTTGATATTTATTCCTCACATATGATTTCAAATAAACTAATTATGTGATGGAAAAAATTAGAAACATATTGAAAAAATTATGCAATTATTTTGTAAAATAAAATTTACTAATTAATATAAAAAATATTAACGTACCTCTCTATTAGATACATCCATCAATAGTGTACCAGTCTTCCAAGTTAAGCTTATTTAACCAAATGAACATTTAAATGAATCACTATTGTGAAAAATGAAGGGGGGAATAAAATCTCTAATTTAAAGTGTCAAAAAAATTATTTCTCAAAGTTTATCAAACTTGGTTGAATTTATAGTTTTTCAAAAAATCACTCTTTGAAAAAGGTGAAAGCTTAACTAGAACCACATTTACTATTTCAGGAAAAGTTTTACACAAAGCCAACATATAAAAATGCTCCATAAAAATATGTGAGTCGTGAATTTTCAATCCATTTAACTTTCGATGATTTAAGTCATCATATCTTTATATATTTCTTGAATTACATCTAACACTTTTATAATCTTTAAAGGTTGAAGGAATATGTCTTTATCATGATTTATCATTTTACAAATTACCAAAGGATACTTTTCATTTTCATTTTCCCACAAACCACGATTTATATTCATTGACTCCAAATCCTTACGAGCATTAAGGTGATCCTTAAATTTATGCTGCTCATTAATCACTGTAAAAATTAAATTATCATAGATTTTCTTCTCAATATGAATTAATTAAAGTTTATTACGTTCCAAATTAAACTCCCAATAAGTAAGTTTGAAAAATATACTCTTTTTATTCCATTGTTTTGTTCCATCTTTTTTGGATATAGTACCTTGTAACCTTTTCTCCTATTCTTTAAACTGATGAACTTTTACAAATTCTTCCTTAAAATTCATTAGTTATCCAAATACTTCTGAACTAGATAACACCTTTAGAGATTTTCTCATTTTAATATCTCTATTGAATCATTTCTTGTTAAACCTGAATTTATGAGAAGCATCAAGAAATCAATGATGACACATAAAAACATTTTCTTTTATATGGTAATCATTGAGGTTCAAAATGAAAATTACAAACTAGACAAGGAAAACTAATATGAGTGTTCTAACTAGATAAATTTCTTAGTCCATAAAAATAACTAATTTTACACCTTAAAGAATCATGCATTTTGAATAGTTGTCTCATTAAAGCATTATATGTTTCCACACCATCATCCCAAAATTCTTGCAATTCTTTAATTAAAGGTTGAAGGTATATATCAATTTCATTTTCAAGAATTATCTTTCAAATAATAATGATTAAAATAATGAAATAAGTCTTATTTATAAACATAAATGGAGGTATATTTTATGGGATCAAAACAATTATCCGGATGTTATAATTAGCACTTAAAGTACCAAATGGGATAAAACCATTAGAAGCCAATCCCAAATTTATATTCCTAGGATCTGAAGAAAATATGGATATAGAGAATCAAACATCTTCCATGATGTCTAATATTTTGGATATATCATCAAGCCATTGTTAATATCCTAAGTATTCCACTTTATGTCATATGCAGTCATATAAGACATGAATAATCTTTTCAAGTGTGGCTTCAGAGGAAAATAACGCAATAACTTTAAATAAGTTTTATTATTATTTTTATTCATGGTGTTAGATTGATTTATAATCTCATTTTTGTTCATTTACTTCCACATTCTTGTTTGAATTCTTTTGAATTCTTCTTTATCAGACTCTTTCCCCAGAAAAGCATGCAATCATTAGGGCATGCATGGATCTTTGTTTAATCAAGTCTATCTTTGTCGATGAATTTCTTCATCTCATAGAATGATGCATGAATCTTAGCTTCACTACATTAATCATGAATAAACACTAAAATCATATACATTTGTTTTTCAATAATTCTAAAAAGACACTTTATAAGATAAAACCTTAGAAAAAAAAAGACAAATTTAACTACTTATCATACCCTTAATATAGTTCTTATTGTCTATCTTCGACTAATTCTTAAAAATAATTTTTTTCACTAATGTTCTGAGAAAGATTAACCAAGTTAGGATAAACTGAATATTTTTTGATGTATTAAAATCATGGAAATTTTATTCTAGAAAACCAAATTCTTTATTTAACAAATTTTGAACTTAATTCACCTCTACCATGTCACTTTTTATTTTGTTGAAATTATTGTCATTTTTTTTAATTTCCACAACATTTGATTCACCATGCCAAATCCAACATACATATCAAGCAGAAAAATGTGTCAATATAAAATTCTCATAAACTTAATTTTTTTTCAACTATTTCTTGAATTTAAAATCAGGGATCAAATATTTTATTCTACTATCCACTGATCAGTTTTCAATTTCATAATATAAAAATTAATCCAATCCCTTGGCATACTGAAGTGTGTTTCAAGGAAAATTATTCTAACTTTTATCTATAGGTATTGGATTATATTATCCCTATAAATTAAAATATAAATATATAAATGTTTAATCAAACAGGTACAATCAATATTAAAGAATAATCTATATGGGTTGGAATAAGACTCAATATCATGGTATTTGAAGTTAGATACATGATTAAAACAATTAATATTTAATGATGGAAGTGTGGAAAACAAACTCTACATTAAATATGATAAAAATGTATCAATTTTTGATATTTTATATGTAGATGATATTATTTTTATTGGAGAAAAAGATAATGGTGTATTCTACCCTAGTGTTCTAACTATGGAGGGTTCATTCCATTGAAAAATTAGATGCATTGATCAATGTTCTAACCATTTCTCATGGTTTAACTAATACCAAGAGTAAATATTTAAAAATATGAATTAAAAGTATAATTTATTTAGATATCACACACTATTGGATGTATAAAACTGATAAACATAGAATTTTATGGTTTTTATATATTCTTATACTTCATTCTACCATTTAAGGCCATTTTATATGTTAACCTAAATTTCCTACAAAACTATCCATCGCTACCCATGTTATAAAATAGATTAACACATCAATTATCACAAAAAAATATAGTTAACCATTCAATATATAATCTCACCACCACCTCTATAAACCCTTTTAGAAACATCCCCTTCTCTTTCATTTTGAACAATTATCAATATAAAAACCCCCTATGGGCAATCCACATTCCATAAAATTTCAATTTCCAAAATATATCAAGGTGTATGGTCTATAGTTAAAATTTAAGACTATTTATGAAATGTTTTAAACATAAAGTCAAATAAATTTTGAGAAACATCTTTATAAAATTTTCTTTGAAAACTCAAATAATCAATCATCATAAAGTCACTATATTTAACTTAACCCAATATTTTCTCTTAAAAATACATGAAAACGCTTAGAATTCACGAGTTTCCATTAAATATTATTTTCAGGACAAAAAACATTTAAATTATTGAAATCATGTAATAAAATACATTTTATTATTTTATGAAATTTTAGGTGTTCATTGTAGTTGAAAAATAAATTTAAAATACATGTTTTCATATAAAAAACATTCACATTCAATGGAAAACAATAGAAACATTGTTTCCCTTTAAAATCGATTTATATACACATATAAAAATTTCATTATGAATATAAATCCTAGATTAAAGAGGCAATATATCAGGGTTTATTAATTTAATGAACTATGAAATAGAGAAAACTAACCTCTAATCTAATACTTCCATAAAGTGCGACACTAAATCACCACAACAAGGCCAAAGAAGATTTAATAGGATAAGAGGAGGGGAACCGATCTTGGGAGGAGGAGGTCATAGGGGGTTCACAGGGGCTAGGGACACCATTGAGGATGAAGGAGGTGGGTTTTCATCGTCACCTAGGAGAGGGAGGTCTTAGGGTGGGGGGTTTTGGGGTTGGGGTCACATGGGGGAGGGGATAATAGGAAATTAGGGGAGGGGGAGGATGGGGGGTCAGGGTCACACAGAGGGAGTAGGGGAGGGAGAGTAAATATATATTTTTGAAAATATTTCACAATATTTTAATGGAAATCATCATTAATTATTAAAATAAAAAATATACATTGGTGGTTTTACTGAACCACCGCAATATTATTATTATTATTTTAACCAAATTGATTTCATGGAAGTTAATAGAACCTACACTAATAAAAAGTTGCTAACCAGTTTTTCATTAGTGTATCTCTTTCAAATCTAAATGTAACACCCATTTAGAAGCATGAAACTATCTCACAGTCTCCGTGAAAAATCCTATTAGAACCCATACTCGACCAAAAAAACCGAAGAAAATTATTTCTTCTAAGATACCATCCTGATGGTGGATCCCCATTATATAATCTTACTCTTAGAACTAATCCCTATAGATCAGATAAATTATTTTTCTTGGTCAATTCAAAAATTATAGGAATAATAGATGTTGAATTCAGAGCTACTCATCCCTCAGACTCCTAAACAACTAGATGCATGTCTGTAAAGAGTTCCATCATTCGCTACTCATCACAAGACTATTGCATTGCCTCCATATGCTTATTTTTGATCAAGGCATCAAAAATGACATTGATTTTACCCATTTTATAATCCAACATTAAGTTAAAAGACTATAAATACTCAACACACCTCATCTTCTAAAGGTTCAGGTCTTTCTAATAAAAGATATACCTAAGGCTCTTATGGTCCATGTACACCACAAACCACTCACCCAAAAGATAATATCTCAAATATATTAGGGCATTTACCACAATAGCTAACTCCATATCATGAGTAGAATAATTCCTCTATTATGATTTAAACTATCTAGAGCTATAAGAAACCACTTGAACCTCCTACATAATAACTACACTGATTCTAAATCTAGATGAATCACTATACACAATATATTCTTTACCCGATATAGGTAAAATGAGTATTTGTGTAGAGTTCATCCTTATATTTAGATCCTGAAAATATCTCTCTCATGAATTCAACCAAACAAACTTCACTCCATTATTGGTTAGTCTGGACATCAATGCTACCAAATGGAAGAAGTCTTGGATAAAACATTGGTAATAACCTGGTAAACCTAGAAATATCTGAATATTGATGACATTCTTGGGCCACTCCAAATATTCCATAGATTCAACCTTCTTTGGGTCCACTAACACTCCAACTTCATAGATGAAATGAACTAAGTGGTTCAATTTATCGATCCATAAACCACATTTTGTTAGATTTTTGTAAATATAATGCTTTCTCAATGTACATAAGACGATTTCAAGATATTAGGCATGATCATCTTTTGACTGGGAGTACACTAAGATGTCATAGAAAAAATCTACCAAAAACTGATCCATAAAAGGATTAAATATATGATTCTTCAAGGCCATGAATACAACCAGTGCATTCTTCAAACCGAACGGCATCACTATGAGATCATATAAGCCATAACTTCTCCTTAAACTAGTTCAAGGTATGTATGATGTTATCACCCTAAAATAGTGGTATCCTAATCTCAAATCAATCTTGGATAATATTTTATAACCTCTCAACTAATTGAATATATCATTGATCCATGGAAAAGGATACCATTTATTGATCATTATCTTGTTAAATATCTAATAATCCACACCTAAGAAAAAAAGTATCATCAAACTTTTTAGAGAAAATAACTAGAGAACCCCATGGAGATGTACTTATCCATATAAAACCTATAGATTCTAGATCATCAAACTAAACCTTAAATTCTTGAAGATCTTATGGTGTCATATTTTAAGGTAGAATAGAAACTAGCTCTGCACTCAGTACTAACTCGATTATAAATTCAATCTCCCACTCATGTATTAAGCCATATAAATTTTCATGAAATACATTATGAAAGTGATCTACCACTGGTTTAAAATTATAATGAGGAATTGTTCCATAATCTAGATAAAGGCTTTTTATATGATCCATGATACCAACCAATTTTCACTAAATTGGTTCTGCAAAACCAACTTGAAGATCCCACTCAACCTATTCAAAATAGATAACTCCTTCTGGAGATATAAAGGAAAATCTACTCTAGTAACAACTGATATGATCCTAGTATAGAACTAGAAAATCCATAAAAGTAATAAAATTGAAACTTATCATTTCTAGCATGAACAATTTCCAAAGGATATGGTGATCACTAATTTATAGAGAACATGCCTTGTAACATTTTATATTTTATAACCTCACTCCCAATGGTGTGTTTATGGTGAAGACACAATCCAATATTTTCAAAACCAATCCCAAACTATTTTCAAAAAAGAGAATATAAAAAAAGGAATGTTATTCTCCAATATGAAACAAAACACAATAAAGATTATATGATACAAGAATCGTGCCTCTGATGGTAAATGTTCCTACATCCACTCAAGATAGATTATACTACATATCATAAAGATAACATTCCCCTTGGACCAAAGCTCTAGTTTAACTCCCTTGGGCTATTTCCAATGCCTGGTACTACCACTCCTTCACTGAGGTACCATGTCCCCTGCATTGACCTAAATGTCATGTGAAACTTCATTTACCTATCAGTTGAGGGGTAGTTGAGTCTTTCCCATATTCCAAAACCTATCTTGACCCCCTGTTACTGCTCTGTTGTTGTATTCCCCAACAAAACCTCTGCAGGAGACACTTCCTACCACAAGCATAGCACTCCAAAGTAGGGTACATACACTAAGGTCACTTGTGGACCAAATTTACACACTAATATCACTATAATGGAACATAATTCTAATATGGATTCCCATAGTCCTTATTGCTCGAATTGCTATTTCCTTGGTGAAAACTATCATATAAGAGATTCATTCTACCCAAATAAAAGTTCCCAGTTTTCAGTGATGAAATTTCATGGTCACTACTTAGGACCTTTATTAGATTCCATGCCAAGATGAGTGCCTAATTCATCACATCTAAAAAGATACTCAAGGGAAATATGTCCATCTTTGACCAGATCATATAGAAAATACCATCCTAAAAACATATCACCCTAGAGATAGCATTAGCATCTAAAGATGGTGTAAAATGATTCAAGTCAGTGAAATGTCCAACATAGTCTATCACTGACATTCCCTCCTATATCAAGTGCATGAACTCATGATACTTATCATACCACAACATCTTAGGATAGAAGTTTTTTATAAACATTTCCTCAAATTTCTTCTTGGATAACTCTTATTTCTACCTAGATTACTTTAGAATATTCTACCAATTATTGAAATTACATGAAGAATGTATGCTATAACTTCTCCCTCTAATTAGCAGGTATCTTGAGGTTATTGAAGATTGTTTGGAATAACTCAATCTAAAACTCGGATTTTAGGGGCCTCCCTCCCCAATGAATATTGGTGGATGTTGTGGATAAATCTCTCTCATCAGATAAGAAATTGAAGGCATGGTGTGAACAATATCCCTTTCCATGGATCACATGACCCTTAGGAAGCTATCATGAAGTTGAACATCCATTTGATCCTCATGATCTATAGGAGGCTCTGGCTCAGCTGCATTAAGAGCATATTGGTTTCTACTCTCCTCATGCTCAATTTGAAGAAGATGATGATTCAGTTTCTCTATAAGACAAATTCACTCTTTAGAACACGGGATAACAACAGGGTCAACCAAAACATGTGATAAAAATAGAGAACCAATGGCTCATGGTAACTCTAAACATGTCTTGTAAGTGTTTTACCATAACATAACAGGTCTTCCATTTCATTTATTAGATATAATAGATATCCCATTTCACAGTTCATATAGGGAAGTATATATCCCATGTAACAAATATGTCTCTATCATGAAAAATTCATGTCAAGATATATCCCTATGTGTATAGAATAATGCATTCATACTCACCTCATACCATACCAGGACATGAGTATAAATCTCAAGAATAATAACATCACACAATATGAAAGTCACCCAAGGTGAAATAACATCAAACCGTAATAATATAACATCATGAAAGATAATACTATCCCTAGGTGATTAAGTTTTCCCTCAAACATGGGTTAGCTACTCCCATACACAATCTCATTACCAAGTCCTAAAACATCCTAGTATCCTTTCTTCCTTTTCCAAATAGAAAAGAAATGAAAAATAAAAACATGATTCCTCTAATAAAACTTTGTAATGTCCCCCAATCTGGTACTCTATCACATGGCCAAATCAGGTTCTTTAATGAACCTTAATCATGCCTTCCTGTATGCTAGAGGCTACCAACTAGAAACAGAGGTGTGATGAATATAGTGGGGAGACTATTACCCTAGGTACAAGGTTACATTATAGTAAAAATAAATAAATATTAGAGTAATTAAATTAGTGGAAACAATACAACATACAACTAGAAAGTAAAGGAAGAACTAGTAAATCAAATAATATTGAACCATTTCATGACAAGTAGAAACTTATCTCAATGTCAAAATAGAAGAAATAAAATTAATGGGATAAGATGACATAATAATCTCGATATACCTTAGTCCCAAACTCCACATTGAACCCACATCCAATATCTAACCCATTTAGTAATAAAAAATCAACAACACGGGCCTTTTTACTTACCCAAACCTACATCCATGTAATCTTCTCAGGTACTAAAAGATGACTCGAATAGGGTGTGATTAAAACTCAGAAAGTCAAAACCACCATGTCCTAAAAAACCAATATAATTATAAGTGCATGCAATAAAGTGATAAACAATTGTATTAATTAATCAAAATAATATAATGAAAAAATCAACCAACTTCGACATCCTGTTGGAATATATTTGGGCTTGTAACACAACCATGCCAACCATAAACACAAACCATGGAATAACCACAATAACCAGAAAAATCCCTCTAATAATAATTTTAGCATTCGATCCAAGCCCTCTATGTAATAATTTATGTATAACAAAGTGAATCCCAATAAAAATTACAAAATAACTGAGACAATCCCTTTATATAGTAATTTCAGCATAGCTGGTCCAAGCCCTTTATATGATCATTTCAACATCACTAGGACAAGCCCTTTATATAAGAATTTCAGCATAACTGGGCTAATAACTTTATATAAACATTTCATCATGAATCAAAACACAATATACAGAAACAAGAAAACACACACACACACACATCATTATCCACAAGGGTTAATTCATCCAATTACCCATTATAATTCAATTAACCCTTCCATTTATCAAGTTGGTATTTAATCATTATCATGTCAGTGCACACCACCACATCATATCAAATATTTCCAATAATTCCAATTAAACATGTAATCCATTCTCTAAATTGAATCTATCATAATCAATCACCTATGGTCTCATGTCATGCAACCCACACTTTAATCCATTATCCAATTCATTATTATTCCTGGTTAGGCTCACCTAATGGATAACTGCAAACCAGGTCTTAACACCATTGATTCCAAAAGGATCCAAAGAGTAATCCATTACATGATCTATTATCATACATTATTCAATTAATTAATGCACACATTATATTGGCTCAATCAAAATATTTCACATACTTAAAAAATTAAACAAAATATAGTGTTTGGATTTAAAAAACCTACCTTTATCTTGAGATCAAGATAATGCTTCCAATAGGTAATGCCAATAAGAACAGAGGTGCAAAAGATTGCAAGAAGAACTGGATTGCACAAGACCAAGTTTGACACCTGCTTCTATAGTGGTAAAATGATTACACCATGATAATGAGGAATGAGTTTAATAGATGGGGAAAAAATAACTTACTAGGGATCAGAAGCTCGATCAGGACATTGAGAATGGAAGAAGGCACTCCAAAATCATTTGTTAATCACCTATGGATCAAGAGATTTGGGTTTCACACAAATGAAGAATGAATCATACACACATCATGCCTTTAAAATCATTGTGATCAATAAATACATGGTGTGCAATCCTTTCATGTCATGTATTTTCTATTTATGAGTTACACTGAAAAAAATATCACCTCAGGTTAAAAAACCTTGCTTGAACATTACATGACATGAACCAGTTTCACTATGTGTATTAATTTCATGTCATTAACCCATTCATGAAGTCTATTGACCACACTTATATGTCATGAACTTGTTTCATAGTGTGTATTTAGTTCATAACTTGAACCATTTCATGGAATATTTTGGAGATATTTTACCATCATGTAACATAAACTTAGCGTGTAAATTCCTTACAGACAAGTTTAAGCCCTACTTCATTAAAAGAGCCCAATCCACTTTTCAAGCCTTCTAAATAAATGGAGAACTCTCATAATCCCTTGAAAATCTTAAAACCTGAACTCCATTAATTGAAACCAACCTACATCCCCCAACCTTATGTCATTTCCCCAATAACACTCCCAACATCAATGGAATTCAACCTACAAGGTTTAAGTATGAATAAGAACCCAAATAAAAGAGTTTTAATGAAAAACTTAGAGATGGACGTACCCATAAAAAGAAGGGATCTTACATCAAGACACTATTCTTTCATAACCACTTCCCTCTATGAATTTTCCCCCTAAACATAGTTATGACACCATATCACTTGCACTAATAGCACAGTATTACCCCACAAAACATTCTCACTATGATCCACAATATGAATCCGATTATCCTCAAATGACACATTAACCTTAACATCAATATCATAAACATCTATCACATGAGAAGATTCAGGGTGATACTGTTAAAGATATAACACATGAAAAACATCATGTATATCACTATAAATATATGGAAGATCCAATTGATACACCACTGGTTGATCCTCTACATAATCACAAATGGACTCATATACATGGACTTTCCCTGTTTTCGAATCCAATAGTGAACCAACCTTGGAAACACCTTAAGGAACACATGATCACCCACTATATACTCAAGAGGTAAAAAACATCGATATGAATATGAATTATTTCTACATTGTTCCATATACATACACTTCAATATTAACTGAACATACTATGATGTCACCTGTATAATACTCAGTCCCAAAAAATCAGATGCACCTACCTCCATCCAACATAAATGATATCTACATGGCCTACCATTGATCGCCTCATATGGTGTCATATGAATAGTCACATGATAGATATTTTTATAGGCAAAATAAAAAAGCAGTAATTGTTTCTCCCATGTACCACCCAAATCCAAGATGACTACTCTCATCATGTCCTTTAATATCTAGATAGTACGTTATGAATGCCCATTTATTTGTAGGTGGAAATATATACTAAAAAACACCTAGGTTCCAAGTGACTTCTACAAAAATTTCTAGAATCACAAATTAAAATGTGGATAATGATCTAAAACAATACACTAAGGCACATCATGAAAATGTACAATCTTTTGAGTACACAAGTCACCCATTTGGTCTACCATAATTTTTTTTTGAATCAACAAGAAATGTTTTTCCTTCATATAATGATCAATAACCACCGAAATAACATATTTATTTTGAGGTTTCATCAAAATACCTACCACAAAATCCTCGATAACATAATCCCACTTCCATTCTAGAATGAAAATTGGCTATAAAAGTCCAAAAGATCGCTAATGATCAACCTTTACCTACTGATAAGTGTATTATCATGTCACAAAACCTGAAACCTCATTTTTCATTCCTGGATACCAATACTATTGGTAAAGATCACAGTACATTTTTTTGGTAAAATCAGGGTTCACCACACACTTCAAAGAATGAAACTCATAGATCAACTCCTTCTACATACTTGTTGGCACTATAACGCAACCACAAACATGTATGATCTCACCATCATCAATGGTCTGATCATAAGGTATCTCCCCACCATCAAAGATTTCAATTAAAGAAAAAGTATTCTATACCCTCATGTTATCTCCTATTTACCTATTTTAGAAGATAAGGATTAATGGAAAAGAAAATGAATGTATCGAACTCATGCTCCTCCCAAACATTTATATGCATCTCAAAAAATAAAGACATAATCTTCCATTCAGAACTAGACTCCCGAACATCCAGATCCTTCATCTTCTGGCTCAATAAATCCACAACATTGTTTCCATTTCCCAGTGTATAAGCTAACTCGATGTCAAAATACTACATGCAATCAATCTATATATGTTGTTGGAGGTTTATATCATGATATGAATAGATTTATTTAAATCTACTATATTTAGTATAAAAAACTTCTCATACAAAAGATAATGTCAATATAATTTCATGGAATAAACCATTGTATCCAACTTAGGGTAATGCATAGGATGGTTCTACTCATGTGGCCTCAATTGTCTTGATCTATACACCATGACTCGATCTCACTACATCAACACTTCCCCAACTCTAATACCATATGAATCACAAAAAAATGTATACTCCTTACTCAGGTTTGGTAATATCAGAATTGGTGTTGAGGTAAAATTCTTCTTTATCTCCTAAAAAGAATTCTCACATTCTTTAGACCACTCAAACCTTATACCCTTCTTGTTCAGATATGATATTAGAACCTCCAAGTGAGAAAATTCATAGATAAACCTTTGGTAATAACAAGTCAAACCCAAAATTCTTGAAATATAAAAAACATTATTGGGTTAATCCCAAGAAACAATTTCTTGAACCTTATCTTAGTCCATTGACACACCTTACTCAAAGATTATATGGATCAATAAATGTACCATGTAAATACAAAAAATGATACTTATCTTTCTTGGAGTATAGATGATTATCTCTCAGTATACCGAGGACGATGTCAAGATGTTGGGAATGATCATCGTGAGTTTGTGTGTACACCAAGATTCCATCCACAAAGACATCCACAAACTAATCTAGTTACAAGTGGAATATCTAGTTCATCAAATCCATAAACAAAGAACAAGTGTTCAACAACCCGGACATCACTATGATGAACTCATACAACCCATACCTACTTCTGAAAGAAGTTAAATGTATATCATAAGGTCTCACCCTTAGCTGATGATACCTTGATATCAAATAAATCATAGAGAACATGTTGGAAAAACTTTTGTAGTCAAATATATCATTAATACATGGAAGATGTCATGGGTTCTTAACTATAGTATAATTCAAATTTTGGTAATCAACACATAAGTGTAAATTTATATCCTCTTTATCAGAAAAGAACACCATAGATCTACAAAGAGACATACTTGTATAGATGAATACCTTATCCTATAAATACTCTATATAAGTCTTAATCTCCTAAAGTTATGCTAGTTATATTTTTTAAGGTGGAATAAAAGCTGGTTTATACCCTCGCATCAACTCAATCGTAAACTCAACCTCTCTCTCAGATTACAGTCAGGAAAAATATTTAGGAAACCGCTCATAAAACTAGTCCACTATTGGAGGGAAGACACTATTCTCCACTCACCCATAATCAAGCATAATAATTTCCACCAAGTCCTTAATCTCACATGATTTCAAATGAATTAGACATACATAGTCTACCTAGAAATCCTATCCCCCTTGATGGATATAAATGTTACCTTTATGAGATATAAAACTCACTCTTGTATGGTAACATTAAATGTGATAATGGTACATTACCAAGTAGTAAATTCCTAGTTTTAGGTAAAAACCTTAAATATCAAGTATGGACAAGCTCTAAAGGATATAGTATCCACCAACCTTGAGGTCAAACTCCTTACAACATCAGATACCCTATGACTGCACCCCTAATGGCATGTCAATCAAAATTACCCCAAACATATACTCCACCTATAGACCTAAAACATTCACAAAACATGTAGATATAAAATTTCATGAAGAACTTGTATCAAATAAATCACTATTAAGTACAAAAGATACAAGAATCGTACTTCAAAAAGTCGACAGTTTGGCCTCACCACCCATCATAGTAGCCTGGATAACAAGAAAATACCATATTCCCCTACCTTGGGCCCATGTATTAGTCCCCAAAGTTGCACTACCCTACTGATATGGATGTTATTTTCATAAATCACCATATCCTCCACCTTTATCGATATGGATAGTGGAACTCCAACTACCAAACTGATATGGAGTAGAAGACCACCTTCTAGTGCTCTGTATTTTCCTAGGTCCTCCATAACTACCCATTTACCAAGGGCTCCTATAGAACATATATATATATATATATAAAATCCACCCAGAGGTTCATCACTCCAATTATATTTGAATACATTAACCTTTCATGAGACCAGTTCTACCACACTTATAACATATGGCTGAACTACCTCCCTATGCGACTAATCCCCACCCCTGTCTATTCTATCTACCACTGCTCTGGTGTAAGTTCTCATAACAGCTTTTCCTACTATCAAAATACATAGCACCAGATTTTCTAACTTCCCCCATATATCCAACACTAGAATTATCTTTTAGGTTTCTTTAAAAAAAATGATATCTTAATCCACCACCTCAGTAAACCTCTTCAAAGAGAAGATATTTACTTGAAACTTAATAGTTCACCTGAGCCTATTCAGAAAAAATATCACCCTAGCTACCACATCCCCTACCCATACTGTAATAATGCACTAAAATTAAGTGAAGTGGATATCATAATCCATCCCTAACATATTTCCATGGGTTAACTACATAATATATATATCTCTTCTCCATTGGGGTATTTGGATAAGAATTATCTATGAACATCCCATGTGTTTCATTCCAATAAATGCCCTCTATTTTCTCAGTCTAGACCCAAATGTCCCATTAGTGCTTCACTGGTTTGTGCAACATATACACAACCATATTGACCCATTTCTCTAGAAAGGTATCTAAGTGATCTAGTATTTTCTGGGCAGGATCAATCCAAAACATTACTTCCCTAGGTTCACCCTCTCCCATGAATGTCGGAGGGTGTTGCAGTGAAAAATATCTCATTAGATCAAATATATTTAGTGTTTCCCACCCTAAGACTCTCTCTGTGAACTATATAATATGAGTGAATTTCTCACAAAACCCATCTTTCTCTTATCACATGGAAACAAAAAATGTTTTTGTCTTGCTACTGGAGGTGCATTCTCAAAAATATCATCTTATCACTTTATTGGTAACTGTCTTTGTGATTTCAACTCACTATAATTCCAAATATACATCTCAGGACACATAACATATAGTTTTCATATTTTTAAAAAAATAGGTCTCACTACTAGCCACAAACAACCCACTCCACATACAATATCACAATTTATATAATCCTATCTTTCTCACTACCCTAAACCACCCCTATCATGGGATATGGCTAACTCAAGGTAAACCAACTCTCAATTTGAACCTCTAGTTTGACACCATTTTAGCATATTTAAACTTAAAAAAACAAATAAAACATCCAAATTAAGCATTATTTAAACCATTTCCATTTATCAATTTTCAACTTAAACAATTTTAAACATCTTTTTTAAGAACTATTTTCTAAAAACCACAAGAAAACCAAAAAAATGTTTTCATTTCACACAACCCACCATAACCTATTTTACTTGAGTGCCTAATATGATTCATGACACATAAATCCTAAGTGACTAAAATGATTCATGAATATATAAACCTTGTTCCATTCTAGACCATGAATAAAAACTCAAAAAACAATAACATCGAAAAACAAGTGTGTCACCGAGGTGAAATAAAATCCTACAGTAACAAAAAAAATATCAAGAAAAACAATCCCACCCTATGAGTTTGGGTTTCCCCCCACCCCCACAAAATGCATGATATCATTTCTAAGGATAAAAAAATCCTAGCCTCTTTTATAACCTTACTTAATAGTAATTCAATAGAAAATAAAAAACGTCTCTATTAACACTTTGTAAAGTCCCAACCCAGATCCTACTAATCCATTATCCTGAGTCAGTACACCACATGACCACATGAAAGCCTCCCTAAATGAAAAATAATTTTGACTAGCACCAAGGGTCTAATGAGGTACATGGAGAGAATATACCCAATTTACCATAGTATATCAATAGTGGAATCAAAATAAAAAATAATCAAAGAAGTAATTATCCATAAGTATATATCCTACAATCTATTCCAAAAAATTAGGTAAATTCCCAAAAAAATACAATAAATACAATAAATAGTTTATTTCCTACTAGTGTGAAGTGAAAAATGAGAAAATTAAAAAAGGAAACAAAATTATATCCCCAAAATTAGCCTCAACGGTAGTCCAATCCGATCATACATGTTACATCCTGATTACTTGACTCTACCATCTATAATAAGGCCTTTTCCCTTATCCTAATTTTCCACCAAAAAATCTTCTTGGATACAAATGACAGCCTGAGTAGGGTGTTATTAAAACTTATTAGTCCACAAAAATGGTGTCTAAAGAAATATCTAGTCTGTAAAAGTGTTTTCATAAGTATATATAAACAACAGAAAAGTAATATAAAAAACATGTTTTGTAATTTAGCATATATCAATTATCCCTATGGGCTCTCAGTTCCACAATAGTACCAACACACCCAAAATGCTTCAGCCTATACTATAATTCTGAATCATATATCAAGGGATTCAAAAATATCATACAAATATCATTAGTCAAACTGTCTAAAATTTGGTGTAGAATTCCATTACCAACACCCATTCCTTGATGTGGATCGTCATGACCAGCATCTTTACCTTGGTGTGGACCACCATGACCAACACTCATTCCCCGATGTGGACCATCATGATCAACACCCATTTTTTGATGTTAACCTCTATGAAGAATATCATTACTATGGTTTAGACTTCTATGAACAACACCCATAACAATTTCATAAAAAATTATCTCCAAGGTCCAACACTTAACCATTTTAACACACAACAACAAGGGTTTACCTTTTCATTTAACAACATTTCCAGGGTTAATTACTCCCAATACATGTACTCAATTCCATAACATACCCATTTTACCAATTACTGATAACCAAAACCATTGGACTTATATTCAACCATTTTATAAAATTTATATGCCCCCTTTATCCATTTATCAATTCTCCCTTTAATTATTTCATCAACCATTTAACTTTTTATCATGAACTGGCCTATTAGGGTCTGACTAGTGACTACCCCAAGACCACCTCAAATAGGCCAGGCACTAGCAAACAACATCGAGTAGTCATATCTTACAAATGGGAGGCATTATCCTAAATTACCTGTACACACACCGAGACATCTCCAATCCCACACAATGATGAAATATAAAACAAATGAAAGAATTCATGCATACATATAAGATCCCACGATAGAGTATGAAAGAAAAGTACTAAAAAAAAGGCCAAAAACAAGTGTCAGAAAAACTATAAAGAGTCCAACCTTCTCCAAGGGTGAGGACTAAGTCAAAATTACACTTCTAGTAAAAACCTCGGTCTTCCAAGCTCCAGCTATGCTCCACCCACTCTCCTTCCTCCCATGAAAACATCTAAAAGGGTCATCATCTACACAAGACATGACATGTATGGGAAAATACCTTGAAGGGGTGAGTATAAAAAATAATTAGTAGAACACCTAAAAAACACAAAACTCGAATCACCAGGTACAGTAATCTTGATAAAAGATATAACAATAAATGTATAACAAAAAGATACCATATATACTCAAGAAAGACACCACGCCATAAGGCAGTGAAAACAAACTATTAGCCACATGATTATGCTCAAATCAACACTCATTCTTGGATAACGCACTCCAAAATCCATGATACCATTGGAGACACTCAACGAAGAGGTCTGGGTCATTTGGCCCTACCCAAGTAAGCTCATTGGTCTAAGGGGACCATGATACACAGAGAGGGGGTCATGCCCAAAACTATAGGGGGACACCACAAACCCAGTCTAAATCAACCCTCTATGTAGGGGATCATACATCAATGATTATACAAACCCTAAAAATACGACCAGCTATAAGGAGGATCAATGCCTTGCTGAGGAAGGTCATGTCAATTCCATAAACTCTAACTAGGGATGATAGAGTACCGCAATCTAGTCTCACAGAGGGATACAACAACTCTATCTGAGGCTCCTCTAGATGGCATAACAATCCAGTGATGTGGATGTAATGTCGCATTGTACCCTCAAGGAAAAGGACCAATGGAACACAATAAACATATAATGGTCCAAGCTAAAAAAATTAAGATCCTCATCATTCTTAAAGGGACTACAAGGCATGTCTTCAGGGGTACATGATATGTCCAACTATCCCAAGCCATGACCATGTGTAAAAGCCTCACATGGCATGTAGTATACATATACATGGCATGTAGAAGTATCACACAACTTGTAGAGACACATGGTATCCTACCTGTGTCACCTGGCCATGTCTATGTGCTGAATTTGTGTTCCTGTACAGGTTTATGTACACCAAGCCACATCTACATGGGAGTACATGGTGTGTCTATTCCCATATACTCAAACCCATGTCCATGTACTATCTAGAGTATATGATGAGTTTTCAGGGAAGGGTCACATGTCGTGTGATTGGGGTAACATGTCGTGTGATCATCATATTTATCCTAAAACCCTAGCCTCCATTGAAGGGACCCCACACACTGTGTAATCCCGGATGACACGATGTGTGTTACGAGATTTTCCAGAATCCCAGATCTCTGGTTTCACGTCTCCTCCACTGCTTTGGCCTTTGATTTCCTGTGCCACATCACCAAAAACTCAAGATCTGAGGTCATTTTTACATACCATCACCTAATCTACACGTTTCAACATTGGATATGCTCATGAAATGGATCGAAATAATCATTCTTTGTTCACTTCAGAAGAACATGAAATCTGGGATCATCCATCACCCTATTCGCTTCTACAACCATTTTTGCACTTTTTCCATGCCGTTCTAATTCCTAATATGTGATATTGGATATTTGAGACAAGAAATGGGTGTGCAATGATCGAGTGATCGGGAATAGTCAAAACCGAGGCCAAATAAAGAAAGCCCATTGTAAAATGAATAATTGGGGCAGAAAAGAAAAATCAATCAATATAAATAAACCTCAATAGATGTTCATATCGATCTTGGTTAATTTTCATTAGAATGAAAACTGAATCCATCAAAAATGTAATCAAAATAATTTTTTTTAAATCCCTACAAAGTGATCGATTCACAAATCAATCCATTCGTCGATTAATTCCCATTCATTGAAAAATTTAATAATGGGGAAGAATCCATATAAAACAAATATCCTACCACAAGTTTGATTGATATTCAATGAATAACTATTGCATTTTCTTCATTGATGAAGTCCACATATTCTGTTAGTGCAACGATATTTAATCCAATCATGATCTATCATCATTATTTTGAGAGAATTCTCAAGATCTCTCTATAATGATCCTATAGAGATTCCAAGGTTATGCATCTAACCATGTAATTCTGACATAAGGATATATTTAAACATCCACTAATCTCTGCATCAAAAGATGTATAAAAATAATTTTATTCATTTTAACGCTCGTGATGATTTTTTTTACAAAAAGCCTACGCGGATTAATGGTAAGTTGCACCTAAGGTAAAACCACAATTATGAACTCAATGGTGCCATCGTATTTCTGATCTAGGCACCCATTTAGAAGTTATTCCACTTTTTTAGGGAAAAAGTGCACACATTCCATTTAATATATTCAATATATTTCAAACATTTATTCTTGGCACACCAGGACTTGGAATAACACACGAATGGTCTCAAAAATAATCCATATACTATTTAAAAAGAATACATAGAAAATATGAGGCATTAAATTCTCCCTACCTTAGGGATTTACATCTTGAAAATCCAAAACAAGGGCTACACAAAGATATGTGGGTATTGAGCATAGATCTGAGTCTATGGCTCTTATGTTCTCTCTTAAATATTATTATGCTACCAAAAAACATGCATAATGGGAATCGAATGTCCAAGAAGGATCTTGTCATGTCGATCCTTGATCTTTACTAGGTACTCAGAAAAGGATTCTATATCCTTGTTGTCCATTTCACCTCATTTGAAAACGTGTGATGGGTCATGAATGTACCTCCTCAACGGCGAAAAATGGAATAGGTCATGTACCTAGTCAAACTACAACGGTAGAGATAAGTGGTACGCCACCTTTATAACTCTATATAGAATCTATAAAGGACCAATGAATCTCAGAGACATCTTTCCATCGAGGCTAAATCTCCTCAATACACATTGAAGTGAAACCCAAAAGAGGACATGCCCTCATTCATCAAACTCCAAAGGTCTATATCACCTATCCATATAAGAAATATGATTGCTCTGTGTAGTCTTCATCTTCTCTTAGATGATCTTCACCTTCTATGTTGTAGCTCACACCAAATCTAGGCCCATGACTGCTAACTCTCCTTAGTCATTCAAGAAAAGTGGTTACCTAAAGGGACTCCCATAAACAT
The DNA here is from genome assembly GCA_963277665.1 of Viscum album. Classification (NCBI taxonomy): domain Eukaryota; kingdom Viridiplantae; phylum Streptophyta; class Magnoliopsida; order Santalales; family Viscaceae; genus Viscum; species Viscum album. Next base: position 1,982,191,831 of record OY728136.1, read on the forward strand.
CCTTGAATGGTGTCATACCAATGGTGGAATGATTGGTATTTTTGTAAGAAAACTCCACTAGAGGTAGGTGATCCTCCCAAATATATCCAAAATATAACATGCAAGCTCATAGCATGTCCTCCAGAACCTGAATGGTCTGCTCGGTCTAGTCGTCAGTTTGTTGGTGAAATGTTGTACTCAAACATAACTGGGTCCCAAATTCCTCCTATAATCCCTTCCACAACCAATATTTAAAGTGAGCACCTTGATCATGAACAATCATCAATGGAACTATATCGCATTGAGATATCTACTACATGTAGAGGCATCCCAAGCTCTCTACTGAACTTCACTCTCATATAGCTAAGAAGTGGGCCGACTTGGTGAGTCTTTCTATGATCACCTAGATGACATCATGTCCCCTAGACTTACATGGTAATACCATAAAAAATTATATGGATATATCATCCCATATATGCTTTGGAACCTCAAGGGGTTGAGCTAGACCCACTGGAACTTGGTACTCATCCTTCACTGGTTGAAAAGTAAGGCATCGAGATACAAACTCTGTAACTCCTCTCTTCATCCCTGTCCACCAAAACTGATGTCATAGATCTTGGTACATCTTTTTTCACACCTGGATGTACTGCCAAGGGATATGTATGAAACTACCTCAGAACATCCTCCTTCAACATCACTGAAACCATCATGCATCCTTTGAAAATAACAACGAGCTCCCCATCTTTAGAAAATTAATCAGGAGAATTCCCTATGAATATATTAGCATGTAGGGTCTTGTAGTCAGTATCCCAAGTTTTTTCCTCCATGAATTATTTTAAGAGTGTAGGGGTGATAAACATTTACTATTGGTAAACAGCTCTATCTCCATCCATAATGGATAATTGTAACAAGAACAACTACTCCAACACCTCATTCAGAAACTACAAATTGGATCTTCTACTGAGAGCATCTTTGACCACATTCCCCTTCCTAGGATTATACACAATCTCAAAGTCATAGACCTAGAGGAACTCTAGCCATAGCCTTTGCTTCAAGTTAATATCCTTCTAAGAGAAGATGTACTTGAGACTCTTATGGTTATAGTATATGATAAATCGCTGACCCATCAGGTAGTGTCGCCACATCTTTAATGTGAAAACTATTGCTGATAAGTCAAGGTCATGGGTCTCATAGTTCTACTCATGTAGTCTCAAATATCATGAACTATAGGCAATAAATTCTTGTTGCTACATCAGAACACAACCATGTCCGGTCCCTGATGCATCGTAGAACACTACTTACTAGACACCTTCCTTCGATAACCTCAAGATGGGAGCACTCTTCAACCTCTGACTTAGATCCTAAAAGCACTATTGTCACTTCTCCATCCACCCAAAAGGTTGTCCTTTCCTAGTCAAGGCTGTTAATGGTTCTTCCACTCTAGATAAGTTAGGTAAAAAACTCCGATAGTACCCATCTAATCCAGGGAAACTCTACACCTCGGTACCAATCTTAGGTGGCTCCAAAGAAAGCACCACCTAAACCTTCACTGGATCCATTGAAAAGCTAGCCTCTGAGATGATGTGTCCTAGAAAATGGACCTCTCAAATCCAAAAATGACACTTAAAGAGCTTCCTACAAAGTTGGTGCTCTCAGAGTGTGTCCAATACCATCCTCAAGTGTCTCGCATTCTCCTCCTCAGATATCAAATACACTAGGATATCATCGATGAAGACTACCACAAACTGGTCTAAGAAAGGTTTAAAGTTCTATTTCTTGAGTCCCATGAACACTTATAGAGAATTATTCTTGCCAAAAAACATCACCAAGTACTCATAGTGACAATAATGACATCTAAAGTTTATCTTTAGTATATCTTAATCCCACAATCCAAGTTGGTGATAGCCTGATCTGAGGCCAATCTTCGAGAACCATCGTTCCCATTTCAACTGATCAAAGAGTTCATCAATATTTGGTAGTGGATACTTTTTCTTTATGGCAACCTGATTCAATCACCTATAATCCACACACAACCTCCAACTTTTATCTGCCTTATTGGAAAGAAACTGGGGATGCGAAGGGGGAAACACTAGGTATCACGAAGCCCTTCTCATGTAAATGATCCAACTGCATCCTCATCTCTGAATTATCTATAGGATCTATCCAATATTTTTGTGCAGATATCAATGTATTCATAGGATGCGAGTCAATGAAAAAAATCAACCTCTCGGTGTAGAGGTAAACCTGGTACATACTCTAGAAATACTTCCCCGTACTTCACCACCACCATTGGAAACCGATAGCCCAATGCATCCAATGCACCATGGGTCAGCGTATCCAATTGATGGTTAATCAGCTGCACCCTATGTCTAAGATTTTTTTGCTCTACCAAGGTTTCCTTTTCACCCACAATGGAAAATCGCGTTCTGTTACTGCGGACACACCACACCCTCCGCCAAAAACAGACAGTCTGGGCATGAACTATAGATAGCCAGTCCATATCTAAGATAATGTCTTGAGGACTAATTTTTACAATAAAGATATACTATACAAATCTCTCACCTCCAAGGGTCAGGTCGCACTATCAACACATGAGAAAAATTGTTGAGTTACCGCCAATCAAAGTCTCCAAACGCAAGGGTCGAGTCAAAATCTCAACCAGAATTTCAAAGTTTCAAACCAAAGAAGTGTAAAGGGAGGAATGGATAGAACCTACATCTATCTATACTATATCTAAAGTATAAAAGACAAAAATCTCACCTCGAATCATCCCCGGAGCCTCTGGGTCATATGCCTCCATAGCCTACAACTGGCCTCGTCCCTACCCACCATCTCCCTGAGCATGGAGTGGATCACTTGGGGGTAGTGGTGGTAATAGGTCAAACCTCTTACCACCTTCTACTACCCACATTTACCCTCTTCCACATCCACTATATAAAACCATGATATTTTGGGGAATTTTATTTCAAATTAATTTAATCTTTTGATATTTTTCACTTCACGCAACAATGAAAATAGTTTTTCACAAAGTCAAATATTCCTTTCAAAAAGATCCAACTTGATTTACGTTATGTGAAATCCCAACTAGGTGTATGTTAGACGTAAAATCAAGTTTCACGTACATCACATGCAAGATTGGCCTTCCACGATGGCTTGTGTAACACACAATACCGGGTGTAACCAAACTATAATATATTATTAAAAATGTTATTATAATGGAATATAACCAAGATGTTAATTTTGTGGATATGAATATTATTAACTAAATTATAAAAATATGTGGTGCACACAAATATAATATGAATTCATAGGTTACCAATTAATGAATATGAAAACCGATTGAATATAAAAGAAAATATTATTATATTCACAGATTTATTTTAACCTATTAAATTAAATTAATTAAAATTGGCAAGTGATATTAATTTAATGAAAATGTTATATAATCAATAAAATATTTTTTATATTCATCCAATATATTCAATATACATAAGATATGAACAAACCAAATTTTATGCAGAAAAAAGTTTTTTTATAAAGGTAGTTTTAATACCTTTTAATGGAAACCCCAATTTAAATCCAATTTTTGGGACTTATATAGATTTAATATGTCCAAATAAACTTTATATTTGGAAATTAAACATAAAAATTAGATTAGGATAAATTTTTGGTATTTTTATAAAAGGTTTCATCTTTTAATGATCAGTTAAAAATACTGGATTTTAATTCAAAACTACTTTTTCATATAATTTATTTATAAGGATAAATTATATTTTTAATCAGTTTAATATTTTATTTAGATAATATTTCTATAAATTAATCCAATTTAGGTCATTAGAATAAATTTAACGTATAAATTGGATATAAAAACTTAGCAAAATTTTGGACATTTTTATTTTAAAATCCCACATTGTCATCCTGTTAGTTGGATTAATTTTAAATTAATTATTTCCACTTATATGATTAGAATTTGGAAAAATTAATTCCATATTTTTAATCATAATAATTAATAATTTATAATAAATTAATTTTTTTTCAAAAAAAATATTAGTGAAAGTGATGAAAATTAATTACATCAGTTAAGAGAAAAATTAGGTTAATAAAGTACTAAAACTTAAATTTAAGACACAAAACGACCTATAAATAGGTAAAACAACCATTTTATGGTAATATTTTTACAATATAATTAATTTTATCTACCATGGTCTATTATTGGATCCACCTACAACATGAAAATTTTGGGTGGAAACCTCTCTTCAAATATTTACAAGAGTGTCACTCCACTTCCACTATAAAAGGCCACCACCTATACCCATTCATCACACCTCTTAAACCAATTAATTTTGGCCAAGATTTTATAAAGTATACACACAAAAATAATCCATTTTACCTTGAATTATCCCCCTGGTAAAAATCCTCTCAAAAAATCCTTTTGGCACACCCCAAAAGGAGTTACCTGGTTTAGAGCTAACATCTTTAAGATCCTTTCTTTTATTTTCTTTGTTCACCCCCTCCACTCTCTTTATTAAATTCTTGTGTGAAAAAACCAGTATAATAAATATACTATCAAGTTTATATGCAAATATTTTAACTTACACTTACACTCACCTCCATATAATGGATATCAAACATACCGTTTCTTTGTATGAAGTACTACTACCTCACAAAACGATGATTGTTCATTTATACTTTACAAACAATCATGGTGTTCATTATGATTTGAAATATATTTATATATTTTATATATTATATTTATTATTTATTTAATCTTTTTTATTCCATTTTAATAACACATCTCTTTACTTTCCATTTTGTGTAAATAGTATAATCTCATTAGAGGAAGTGTGGACTACCACCCCCTCGAGGCGATGTGATTCGTTCACACAACACCTGGAATTTATTAAGGATGGGTTTAATGAAATTATATTATATATATTATATCATAATTATATATATATTTACACACATTTCATTTACATACTTTCTTTCAATATGACAATAAAAATGAAAACAATGTTCTTACGTACATACGGCTTACCGTCTCCATGAACGGTGTATTCCATTTTATAATTATTTATGCTATTTATTATTATCATATAAATAGAATGGATATAAATTATATTTATACCATCATTTTAATTCTGTAATCATGATATAATTATAAGGACTAATGATATAATAAATTAAGACACATGCAACGAACAAAGAAAATATTACCTGAAGTGAAACCTTAACCTAGGATCGTTAACAAGAGGGTAATATAAGGTCGTAATCAAAACATATATGGTATTATATATAATATTATTTTTATTTAAAATATGTATAATATATTTATATTTATTATACAGTTTTTTTGAATGAGTACAATGAGAGTCATGACACAAGGTAAGAGGGTTTCATATCACCTTTAATTTCTATGAGATACATGTAACATTAACCAATATTTAATTTTGTGTAGTTTATGTACTTAACATGATTATATTATATTTATATTATACTTAAATTTAATGTTATTAACATATCTATTTTATGTTCCTTCTTTCATGGGGTTTAAGTTTCAAAAGTTACCAAATCGGTAAAACAGTTTTGTCTCAATTTTCCTTCATTGAGACTCATGTTTTGTTATGCACCTAAACTCTTTATTTGAGGTGTATATAATTCAATATTCTAGGTTATATTATGAATCTAAATATTTACATGATATTTTAAGCTTTAGGTAATTTAATTTCTTATACGGAGAGTATGATCTCATGTTACCAAGGTATAAGTGTTTATTGAGACAATCTCATCATTTTTCTCGAGATTGTTTATGCTTACTTAGAAGAAATAATATGATTGATATATCAAGGAAATTCATAACTTTTATTATCCCCTATTTATCCATGTTATAATTATGTATTGGTACCATATTTATACTATTTGGTACATAAAATAGTTAATAAATTGTCTTTAAGAAATCCTGACTTTACCTTATCTTCAGTAGGAAATTTATATTCCTTCAAAAGATGTTTTCTAAAAAGGGTTTCCAAGAATATTATACCAGTATCCTATAAGATTTAAAATAAAATTTTACCCTTTTTTTCTTTTACCAATATCTTCAAGGGAATCTTCTTATTTCTTTCTAAACAAGTCATTCCTTCTAACATTTTTACTGTGCAAAAGGAAAGTTCTTTTTACCTCATACGACATGTACAGATTTACCCACCATCATTCCATTGAATATTCCTTTTCATTTTAAAAGGTTAATATTTAAGAAATTTTTTTAAAAGTAATTTTCAAGAAAAAAAATTTTCAAATTTTTTTCAAGTATTCTTTATAAAATTTCAAGTGATGTTCTAAGAAAATGAATTTTAAATGGTTTTATGTATGAAAAAAACTTTTTCAAAGGAGAAAGAATATTTTCCTCAAGAAATGTTTTTTATTGATGTTTCAAAATTATTTTCCATCAAAGATGACATATGTTTATGTTAATCATTCCATTATAAGAAATTATCTAAAGGTTCCATTCATACCCTTTTTATGAATGGGTTATGCTTAATGTCATAGTCATTAGGAAATATGTTTATTTTCCATGGGTTATATTCTTTTGAAACCCACTTATTTTCATGAGTTATGCTAGGATGAGATGATTTTGAAACCTATATCTTTTACATAGGTTATTATTTTATTAAATTTTATTGATTCCCATTTTATTTTTTTGTTATGATTTGATGTTTATAGAACACATATCTTTTCATGTGTCATGATATGATGAATGTTTTATGGAACATGCATGTATGATTTCATTATATGATGTGTGGGACCTATATATCCCTCCAATTCATTGGGTAATGATAATTTTTATATGAGTTCAGATTGTATATGGGTTTTAGACCAAGCCTAAAATAAAAAAGGTTCATGGGTTGTAGAACATGCTTAAATAAAAAGGGTACATGGGTTATAACATAAGATCTAAAATAATATGGTACATGGGTTGTAGCCCAAACCTAAATTAAAGTGGTTACACTTGTTTATAACCTAATACCAAATTAGTTACAAGAGTCATAGACCAAGCCTACCATGTTATAAATTTCTTGGTAGGTATCCTTGACATAAAAGTTTCTATTTTTATATGTATGCCATAAATCCTACTTCTTATTCCTTAGTTATGATTTCATGTATCATGATTATTTCTTTATGATTCATGTCTTATGAACTGGCAATATTTATCCCATAACTCATTTTAGGATCTTTGATATGTAGGGCCTGATCTATTAATTGTTACGATCATTCTATCATACCACTATGTTCATGTTTATGCATACATGTCTCCCTTATTTACCCTTACTGAGCATCTAAGATCACCCCTTTCTTATGTTTCCTTTATACAGGTTATAAAGAAAGGTTTTAATTAAAGGTAATAAAGTTGGAGATATTTATGGGAGATGTTGAATATCTTTCACTAGGATAGAATATTTTATTTCCAAGTTTCCAAAGATGCTTAACTATTATGGTCCTCAGGCATGTATTTTTGTAATGTATTGAATATTCCTCTAAAATGATGTAATATCCATGTATGTTAATCCTAGGTCACTATAGTTGGTATCAAAGGAACGTTTTAGTCAAAATTTGGAAACTAGGATGGGAAAACCTTAGGGATATCCCTAGTTATATTTATATGTATATTTCTAGGGATGTATCTAAGGATAAGTATAAGGATGAGTTAACGTTTAAGAAAATGTCCTGGAATTATGGTAAATTATAGAGTGAGTGGTTTCCAAGAAATTCATCCATATCTAGATAATACAAGTTGATGTGGCTCTGCTAAATATTTACCTAGGGGTAACAACTCCTACAAGATGTTCTGGACCTAACTCGGGTTAATCTGGTATACAACAACGAGCCATACTACACACCTGGTTTGACACTCCTGGGGGTTATGATTTGGGAATTCACAAATTATTCATGAACTAACATAAAGTATTGAAACCTAATTTGTCTATGAATAACCTACGATAAACCTAATATGTCACAGATTAAGGAAGGTGCCATGATTTATACATCATATAAGTAATTTCTCTGGATTATGTGGATTTCTTATATGATATGCGTTTCTCAGCCCATGATTTTTGGTTTTAGTAATTGGTATAACTAGAAGGAACATGTTTAACACTTAATGTTTTAGATGTGGAAAGTATATGTATTATGAGAATCTATTTCCCAAGTGGAAATCTCATAAAGAGAATCAATAAGGTGTTATGAGTATTGGTTATACTTCTAAACATAAAGAGACCACAAATGACATGTGAAAGTTATGTGATGTTCTTCCAATATTTTTACATTAAACATAAGAAACATGATTAGATTGAGGTTGAATAACCTTAAGAAATTATTTATATTTCATGTTCTAGTAAAAAGGCACTAATGAACAAGTTGATGAAGCTTGATTAATGGTTTAAGAATAATGTTGGATGAATGAAGTAATTATGTTTTTGAATTTATAGATTATGTTTTATGAATCTTGAAATATATAAGTATTTAATTAATTATTTAAAAGGACATGTTAAATTGTGATGAAGAAATAGAAAATTTATTTCATGGAAATTTGATATTTGATTAAGGGAAGGTAACCCTTAATTGGTTCCAGACATTGAGATAATGATGTTTGGATAAATATATGTTGGACATGAATATATAAATTGGACATACTTTGATTACCTTGGAACTAAGTAAGGATCTGTTGATATCTGGTTTAAACTATCACTGATAAAGTTTATATAATTTTCAGATTTAATTAATAGATCCAATACACTTTGTAATAAGGAACCATGCATGTTTTTTAAAAGGATTTATGGGAATTTAGTTTTTTTCCATGTTTCAAGAGAATATATGATGAGGGTATTCACACATTTGAAATGTTACAACCAATAGATAGTTTTTGATATATAGGGGAATCAATGTTTATCTTATTTCATGAATCTCTTTCTAAAGTTTTGGATGTTCACCTTTGAGAAGGATTATGAGGTTAACTATCCATGAAAAGTTTAAGTTAAACTTAGGAGGATGTATGTGTGCACTGAGTTTGTTTTGAAAACCTTGGTCAAAATTATAATCATTTATTAAACATATTTCAATGATATCCATATTATATATTATATTATTGTGGTTTTAAAAAATTGTATCATGTATTTAGGGTGAGAACCAATCAAGTTTTATAAGTTCATGGGTCTTGAACCCATGATTAAATGACGATAAGGGTTTCACACCTACCACTGGCCTACATGATGTCCTAGTTAATTTATATTTTTTTAATAAATATTTATGATAAAAAAGTTGTGTTACTTTTTATGTTTATATATTAATTCATGTTGATAGTTAGACTTTTCATTCCTTTTTTGGGCATTAAGATCTTTTAAAATCACAAACATTGTATGAAGTTTTGTTTTTATAAATATATAAATAATTAAACAATGTTCTCAAAGTGATAAAAAAAATGTTTTCCTAATACCTTAATTTTTTTTGAACCAATAACTTCTCAAACAATTACAAATTTATAAATTTTAGGCTCTCAACATTCCTATTATCATTCACTTGTTTTTTATTGATGAACTCAATCACCCCTATAAATTTTTATTCTTTTACTCCATGTCTAATCTTCACTCCCAACTTATGTTCTCCTATGTGGAAACCCAGTTATATGTTAATTTGGGTAACCATTATGGTCCCAAATTTCCCCTTTTAAGGTATGCTTTAGTATCCATTTTTATGATGTGGGATTATTTGAATTAAACTTTCATGTATTAAACCATTGATTACCCAGATTAATTTTTAGGGAAAAATTATTTTAAGGGGGGTATAATGTAACACCTTGAGATTTTGGTGAATTTTTTTTGAATTAATTTAATCTTTCGATATTTTTCACTTCACAAAACACTGAAAATAACTTTTCACAAAGTCAAACATTACTTTCACATAGAGCCAACTTCGTGTATGTTACACACAATTCCAACTTGGCATATGTTATAAAGAACAACAAGGTTATCATATGTTACACACAAGATTGACCTTCGTCGATGGCTTATGTAACACCCAATACCGAGTGTAACCTAACTATAATATATTATTAAAAATATTATTATAATGGAATATAACCTATCTGTTAAAGTTATGGATATGAATAGTATTAACTAAATTATGAAAATATTTGGTGTACACAAATATAAGATGAATTCATAGGTTACAAATTAATGAATATGAAAACTGATTGAATATGAAGGAAAATATTATTATAGTCACAAAGAAATTTTAACCAAGTAAATTATATTAATTAAAATTGATAAGTGATATTAATTTAATAAATATGTTAAAAATAGGTCTTTGCTTTGCTTTAATAATAAAATGAGTCTTTGGCCCCAACCTTTAAAAAAAACTTATAGTGTCATCCCATCAGCTAGATTAATTTTAAATCAAATTTTTCCACTTATGTTATTATAATTTAAAAAAATGGATTCTATATTTTTAATTATAATAATTTTTATTTTTTAATAAGTTCAAATTTTTTTAATAAAAAATATTAGTGAAAGTGATTAAAAATCATTACACCGGTCAAGAGAAAAATTAGATTAATAAAGTACTAAACTTTAAATGTATGACCTAAAATGACCTAAAAACATGTCGAAAACCCATTTTATAGCCATATATAGACCCTATAATCAATTGGATCTACCTTGTTCCATTATTGGATCCCCTTGAAACATGAAAAACGTGGGTGGAATCCTCTCTTCAAATATTTACAGGAGTGCCACTCCACTTCCACTATTAAAGGCCACCGGATCTACCCATTCCTCAAACCTATCAGAAATTTTAAGTTAGGATAATATCTAACCAATTATCTGAATAAAAATCCTCCCTTATTCCTTGAATCCCCCCATTTATACATAAATACTCTCAAATAATTATTTTGGCACAAACCAAAAGGAGTTACCTGATTTTTAGGTAACGTCTTCTCTCAAGATCCTTTCCTTTATTTTTCTTCTTCACCCCATACACTATATTTATTGCATTATTTTGTGAAAAAAATAGTATAATAAATATACTAGGATGTTTTGATGAACATATTTTTACTTAAACTTACACACACCTCCATCTAATGGATATAAAACTTACTGTTTCTGTGTACGGTGAACTACTACCTCTTGAAACAATGATTGTTCATTTATACTTTACCACTAATCATGGTGGCCATTATAATGAAAAATATATTTTAATAAGTTATATATTATATTTATTATGTCTTTAATCTTATTTATTCATTTTTCAACACACATATCTTTACTTTCCATTTTTTGTAAATATGATAATCTTGTTTGAGGAAGTGCGGACTACCGCCCCCTCAAGGCGATGTGATTCGTTCACACACCACATGGAATGTACTAAGGATGGTTTTAATGAAATTATATGATAAATATGATATAATAATTTTAATTTAATAATTATATATATATTTAAATGTAATTTACATAATTTATTTCGATACGACAATAAAAACAGAAACATCGTTCATGCGTGCGTACGGATTACCGTCTCCATGAACGGTGTATTAAATTTTTTTAACTTATGCTATAAATTATTGTAATATAAATATACTGGATATAAATTAAATTTATACCATTATTTATAATATGTAATCATGATATAATTATAAGGACCAATGATATAACAAATTAAGACATATACGAAGAACAAAGAAAGTATTACCCGAAGTGAAACCTTAACCTAGTATCATTAACAAGTGGGAAATATAAGGTCGTAATCAAAACATATTGGTTTTGGATATAATAATATGGTTCTATAAAATATTTTTAATAAATTTATATTTATTATAAAGGGTTTTTAAATGATTATGATGAGAGTCAAGACACAAGGTAAAGGGATTTGATCTCATTTTTAATTTCAGGGAGATACATGTTATGTTAACCACTCTTTACTTTTGTGTGGTGTATATACTGCCCATGATTTTATTATATGTATCTTATAATTAAATTTATAGTCTTCACATATCCATTTTATGATCCTTATTTCATGAGGTTTATATTTCAAAATTTACCAAATCGGTAAAACAATTTTGTCTTAGTTTTCCTTCTTTGAGACTCATGTTTTGTTATGCACCTAAACAATTTATTTGAGGTTTATATAATTAAATTTTCCATGTTATATTATGAATATAAATATTTTAATGATATTTTAATCTTCATGTAATTTCATTTCTTATATAGAGAGTATGATCCCATGTTACCAAGTTGTAAGTGTTTATTGAGACAATCTCATAGTTTTTTTCAAGATTGTTTATACTTACTTGGATGAAATCATATGATCCATATCTCAAGAAAATTCATGAATTTTCTTATACCTTTTTTATCCATGTTATAATCATGTATTGGTACCATATTTCTACTCTTTGGTACAAAATATAGTAAATAAAGTGTTTTCAAGAAATCCCAACTATACCTTATCTTCAATCGGAATTCTATGTTACTTCAAAACATGTTTACTAAAATGGGTTTCCAAGAATATTATACAAGTATCCTATTATATTTAAAAGCAATTTTTACCATTTTTTTACTTTACCAATATCTTCAAGGGAATTTTACTTTTGCTTTCCGAACAAGTTATTCCTTCTAACCTTTTTACCATGTAAAAGGAATATTATTTTTACCTCGTATGACATGTACAGATTTACCCACTATCATTACTTTAAAGATTAATTTTTATTTTAAAATTTGAATCATTAAGAAAATGTTTTTAAAATTAATTTTCAAGTAAAAAGGTTTTAAAAATGATTTCATGTATTATTTATAATTTTTCAAGTTATGTTCTAAGAAAATGAATTTTAAATGGTTTTATGTATTAAACAACCTTTTTCAAAGGATAAAGGATATTTTACTCAAGAAATGATTTTGATTGATGTTTGAAAATTATTTTCCATCTAAGATTACATTTTTTGATTTTACTCATGCCATTATAAGAAATAATCTAATGGTTCCATTCATACCCTTTTTATTAATGGGTTATGCTAAATGTCATGGTCTTTATGAAATATATTTATTTTCTATGGGTTATATGATTTCGAAAGCCGCTTATTTTCACGGGTTATGCTTCGATGAGATGATTATGAAACCAATATATTTTCCATATGTCATGATGTAATGAAATTTTATTGATTCCAATTTCATTTTGTTGGTTAAGATTTGATGTTTTTTATAACCCATCTATTTTCATGGGTCATGATTTGATGAATGTTTTATGGAAAATGCATGAATGATTTCATTATGTGATTGGTGGGACCTATATATCTCCTTAATTAATTAGGTAATGATAATTTTTATATGATCGCAAAGGGTATGTGGGTTGTATCCCAAGCCTAAAAGAAATAAGGTTCATGGGCTGTAGCCCAAGGCTAAAAGAAATAGGGTACACAGGTTGTAGACTAAGCCTGAAAATAAAAAGGTACATGGGTTGTAGCCCAAGCCTAAAAGAAAGTGGGTACATGGGTTTCTAGACCAAGCCCAAAGTAGGTACACATGTGTTATCCCAAGACTAACATGTTATAAAGTCCTTTTTAGGTATCATTGATATAAAAGTTTCTATTTTTATATATATGCTAAAAATCCTATTTCTCATTCCATAGTTATGATTTCATGGATCATGATGTTTATTTCCTTATGTTTAATTACTTATGAACTACCAATATTTATCCCATGATTAATATTTATGATCTTTTATATGCATGGTATGATATTCTAATGTTACGATCGCATTATCATACTCTTATATTCATGTTTATTCTTACATGTCTCTCTTGTTTACCTTTACCGAGCATATGAGCTCACCACTTTCTTAGGTTTCTTTTCTAATGGTTATGAAGAAAGGTTTTAGGTATAATTACTAAAGTTTTAGATATTTATGGTAGATGTTGAAAATCTTTCACTGGGATAGAAGATTTTGTTTCCAACTTTCCAAAGACACTAAACTATTACGGTCCTCGGGCATGTATTTTTTTAATATAATGAATATTCATATAAAATGATTTAATATCAATGTATGTTAAGCCTAGGTCACTATAAACCACCTTTCATACCACCCTACTCATGCCTTTTCTTCTGTCTCAGTGGTCCCACGGCCATCTCCCGATCATCTATACGACTGGTTGGGAAATCTTGTTCCAGATGTCCCTGACCACTGCAAGAGAAAAACTGCCTATCCCTGAGATAATTTGATCCACCTTGATAGAATTTCAACACTGACGATGAGTCCTGGGATCACCTCATGATGTGTCTGAACCCTTTGAATACATGTGACTGTCATCGACTGCTTGTTGTCGAGGTCTCAGCTACCGGGTTCCCACTGCTAGCTCCCACTACTTGTGTATGATCTGCTAGAAAACTATCCACTAAAAAGGCTCTCTCAATCACTACAACATAGTTGTAAATGTTGAGAGATACCACTAATGCCCCAATGTCCCAGTGAAAGCCCTGCTCAAAAGTATGACCCCTGATGAACTGGTCTTAAACAATATCCAAAGAGTAACCAAAGAGATTGGTGAACCTCCCTAAATACTCTTCCATGGTCATACTTCCATTGTATTGATGCATAATCTCATGTATGTGTACCAATCGCAACATGGCCAAATAGAACTACTCTATGAAGAGATGCTTGAAGTCTGACTAGGAGATAACTGTCTCATCATTTGATTGAGTCACCAAGATCCACCATTGCCCAGCAGAGCCCTGAAGAAGACATGTCGTGAGGAATTCCTTCTAGTATGTAGGCATCCTCAATAAGAAAAAAATGTGAGTGAATACCTCTAGAAATTCACCACCTACCTAGACGTCTGGCTCACCCTAAAACCTAAAAGGTCGCTGCCTCTAAAACTCATGAAACACACTCAGACTACGTACATCCTCAGATGGTAGTGATGGTGCTATCTGCTTCTAAATGGGTGGTAGTATAACTGGTAAAACACCTAGAGGTTCTATCTCCAGTACAATCCCCTATACTGATGTCTCATCACTAAACAGATCATTCTCATGATCACACGGTGGATTCATGGATGGATTTCTTCGTAGAGTCATCCTGAAATAAAATAATATGTTCCACAGTCAGAAGATTATATTTAGGGAGATAACTCAAGAAGGACATGAAAAATACAACCCATTCCTATATGATTCATGTACCATTGTTTTCCCTACAACCAGTGTTCTCATGTACCGAGTTGAAAAGTAGGTGATCAGAGTCATGTTGTATGGATATGTAAGTTGCTGCACCAGCACTAGAGTACCTGGACTAAAATCCAAACTTGAAACAGTTAATACTATTTTCCCAAACCAATCTCACTAACTTCCAGACCTAAGTTAGAACTGACCTTCCTTTGATATGACTCTCTCATGACCCGACCCGTCAGGGTCTGACCTGTGATTTCCCTAAGCCCACCTCCAATACGTCACAGGCTAGTGACTAGCATCGAGTAGGAATATCTCACAAATTGGAAGAATTATCCTAAAGTATGTGTACACATGAACACATCTCAAATCCCACACAATTATGAAATATAAAATAATTGAAAAATTCATGCATACATCTAATATCTAATGACAGAGTACGATAGAAAAGTAATGAAAATTGAAAAGCATAAAAAAATAATCCCTACCAAAACTTTAAAGAGTCCAACCTTGTAACACCCTATAATTTCATAGTACGTTATCTCTTTGAAGTAATTCAATAGCTTGCTCCACACGCAACACCAAGTTTGAGCGCACCATGACTTACCAAACTAGCCATTCAAAAAGAAGTTATGAATATTATTAACTTTATTTTGAATTTTATATACTCCATATAATTCTAACATCTATATTACGTGTTTCTTAAACATATTATAGAGACAAATTCAATTTTTTAGATAAAAGAAGTATTTTTCAAAAAATGTAGTTTTCTGACATTTAATGGAGAACCCTTTTTAAATCCAACATTTGACACTTTTATATATTCAAGTGGATGAAATTAAATTACAATTTAGAATAGGTACATAAAAAATATAGTTTGGATAATTTTTTTGTACTTTTCTGATAACTTTTATATTTAAATGAATAGTGAAAAATACTAAATTTTAATTGAAAAAAATGTTTTTAATCAAAATAATTTATAGTGTTAAATTATAAATTTGAGTGTTTTTAAAGTATAATTTGATTATATTTTTACCATTTAATCCAATTTTGGTCATTGGATGTAATTTAACTTTTTAATTAAACATAAAAACATGTCAATGTTTTGGTTGTTTTTACTTCTTAAAAACCCGATTTTTGATTTTTACCACGGTAATTCAATTTTAAATTAATTTCTGAAAATTATGTGTTTTGAATTTTAAAAAATGTATTCCATATTTGGAATTAGGAGTTCCAAATTTTATAAATAGTAAACTTTTATTTTTAGACATTATGAATAGTAAATTTAGTAAATATTTTATTTACCATGGTTAAAAGGAAATTTAGTAAATAAGGGTAAAAAATAATATTATAATAATATTAAATTATCCTAACATGTGTCCTAAACCAATTGGATGATACATGTTTGACCATGGGAATCCTTGGGTTAATTTTAGGACCCCATAGAGCCACCTGTAAGTGAAAATGATTGTTTCCGACGCTTTCGTTGTGGTGTGCGCATCCGTCGGTGGAGGACGCGTAGCTATTTCCCCGCATTACCACTTTCCAAAGGCAAGTGACATCCGTTCCTTATTCAGGGAAATTTTCTCCTTGATCAAAACAGGATGATGGGATGTTGGTTCTTCCTTCTGTGGATTCTTCCTCGAAACTCGTCACCTAATCTGGGTCTCCCTTATAGACTAAGTCATGGTTTGTGAATCTCATTCTCAATGCCATATCTTTGTGGACACCAGTTAATTACACTACATTTTCTAGGACATTCCATGGGGTCTTGACATGGTAAAAACCTTTGGTTGGAGTAGATAACAACATCAGGCATGTCAGGGCATCTTTGGATGCGTGGACATAGGGGAATCTATATTCTTCCTCATAAAAGGGCATCTCAAGGGTGAAAAACCCAAAGCATCCCATGTCGGTCATGGGGTATCTTGTGCCGGAGGCATGTATCTATGGTTTTCCTCAGCTTACCAGGTTTAACATGGGGTATGCTATGAGTTTAATGTCTCGTAGAGACGGTTACGCCAAATGCGTGTCTTTTGATGTTTTCCTCAGGAATATCATGTTTAACAAGAGGTAGGTCTCAAGTTTAACATCTTACTAAGATATAACGAGGGTGATCAGAATGTCCCATAGACATGGATCAGATTGGTATATACCTAGGAGGGAGTTATGAGAGGTTTTACTAGGTGGATGGATCCAAACACTCAATAAGAGCAGACCCAGGATCGTGTGTCCCATAAAGAGAAGATGTCACACTATGAAGGCTGATCTGGACACCACCAAGGGCAGATTAGGGAGTGTGCACCCCAGAATGGAGAAATACCATGGTTAACTATTGGTTCAGATTGAACCTCAAAGAGGTTTTCTACGTACCCTGTGTAGAAGACAAGGATCAAAACCCATGTAGTTCAAAGGGGTGATGAATTGGGGTGTCCAAAAAGTAGAACAACCCAGATACATGCTGGGGATTACGCATAGAAAGTGGCCCAGGTACTACTAGGAGAAGCAAGGAGGTGGATGCCATGATCCCACTAGGATGTGGAAGCTCAGGTAAGAATCATTATGGATAATGGAGAGTTGAATGAAGTGGAGGGGGGATGATATGGAACCGATGTTAGGACAACGATGATATTGGGATTGAGCCTTGAGGAAAATTCATACGTATCCCTATGGCAGGGAATCAAATTTAGCGTAGTTTGATGGGATGATGGGACACCTGAGGAGGCGACCCATGAGAATGGATGCATGGATGGGATCTAGAAGAAATAGAACCTCCAGGTTGGGGAACTATCTTCCTAGAACACATGGGATCAAGGGATAGATCATGATAAGACATGGGTTATGGGCTTGAACCTCATGGAGGCTTTCTATGTATCCCTGTACCAGGGAATCAAAGTCCATGTAGTTCATTTGAAGAGGGATTACCGTCGATTGGGGACTTCAATGCCTTACCATTTATTTGGGGACTTCAATGAATTTCCGCC
The DNA here is from genome assembly GCA_963277665.1 of Viscum album. NCBI lineage: Eukaryota > Viridiplantae > Streptophyta > Magnoliopsida > Santalales > Viscaceae > Viscum > Viscum album. Next base: position 1,982,209,991 of record OY728136.1, read on the forward strand.
GAATGGGGTTGACAATGACTTACAACTAAATGGGGCTGACAACGGCTTACCGCTGAATGGGGCTGACAACGACTTACCGTTGAATGGGGTTGACAACAGCTTACTGCTGAATGGGGTTGGAAATGGGTTACCGCTGGATAGGGATGAACCTCATGGAGGATTCCTACATATCTTTTCTAGGAAATAGGGATCCAAGCCCACGTAGTTCAGGATGGTGGATGCAGTTTAACGTCATGATGGACAAAAAGGGTGCAGGCAGTTTAATGTCATGTGGGAAAAAGGTGGTCTGACATGAAGGGGATCAGAACCAATAGGGTGTTGGGATTTAACCTTAGGGAGGCTTCCTATGTACCTTTCTTGGAAAGTATCAAAGACCATGTAGTTCAGTTTGGGGTTTTGTGAGCCGGCGTGAAGATGGTTGGGACCAATAGGTGGTGCGCTTGAACCCCAGGGAGGATTCCTATGTACCTTGCCTTGGAAAGGATCAATGGCCACGTAGTTCAGGTGGGGTTGCCGAATTGACATGAAGGGGGTCAAAGCGACTGGGTGTTGGGCTTGAACCTCAGGTAGGTTTTCTATGTACCTTGCCTTGGCAAGGATCAAAGTCCGCGTAGTTCGGAATGGGTTTTGGTGAGCCGACGTGAAGATAGTTGGGACCAATGGGTGTTTGTATTGAACCTCAGGGAGGCTTCCTACGTACCTTGCCTTGGCAAGGATCAAAGACCACATAGTTCAGTTGGGGTTAGAGAATTGACATAAAGGGGGTCGGAGGGACCGGTTGTTGGGCTTGAACATCAGGGAGGCTTCCTACGTACCTCGCCTTGGAAAATATCAAAGTCCACATAGTTCGGAATGGGTTTTGGTGAGCCGACATGAAGATGGTCGGAACCAATTGGTGTTGGTCTTTAACCTCATATAAGCTTCCTATGTACCTTGCCTTGGCAAGGATCAAATACCACGTAGTTCAATTGATGTTGGCGAACCGATGTGAAGGGGGTCTGAGCGACCAGTTGTGGGACTTGAACCATAGGGAGGCTTCCTACGTACCTTGCCTTGGCAAGGATCAAATGTTGAATAGTTTGGAATGGGTTTTGGTGAGCCGATGTGAAGATGGCCGAGACCAATGGGTGTTGGTCTTGAACCTCAGGGAGGATTACTACGTACCTTTCCTTGGCAAGGATCAAAGACCACAGAGTTTAGGTGCGGTTGGGGCATATACTGTAGGCTGACCAGAGAGGATGTCATGGGAAATGCTTACTCTAATCCCACTTGATTCATGCTCAATGTGAGAAAAAAGAGGCGGTAAGGACCTGGAGATCATGACACAAAATGGTCATCCATGAAGGGTGGTTAATGGGGCTTATGCAAGGAAACAACCCAGGTGCCTCTATGGAGTGGAAATGGAGAATGGGGCTTACAAAATGGAGCTGCCCGGGTGCCGCTATGGAGCGAAAATGGTGAATGGATGAGGATTATGCAAGGAAGCTGCCCGGGTGCTGCTATGGAGCGACAATGTTGAATGGGGCTTACGCAAGGAAGCTACCCAGGTGCCGATATGGAGAGGCAATGTTGGATGGGGCTTATGCAAGGAAGCTACCTGGGGGTCTTTATCATGTCTGGCCATGAGGTCATCCCAACTCAGTGGTGGGTTGTGGACTTCACCTATGTGCTATTTCACAAGTGGGATAATGCCAAGGGAATTTGAATCGGTATGAACAAAGGGATATGAAAAGTCTGAATCACATGCCTGATATTCGGAACACAATGAGGGTGGCGTGGTGATGGAGTATAACTGTTGACCATGTTCAAAACACAACATCCATATCACGTTAGCCTGAAATTGGGAAAAACAAATGAGGGTCGACCGCTGATCGTGTTTGAAACATAGGACCTAACTCGAAGTATTTTCCCAAGTCTTACAGGGTGTTAGCCCAGGACGGTAGGCGAGCTGATGCGGCATGGGACCAGGCCGTTAGGGGGTACCTTCAAACATGGAAGTTGATGAAGATCCGAATGAAGAACACACAAAGCATGTGGTGGAGTGGTGGAATGTTTGAACAAATTCCAAAAGTCTTGAAATTATGCCACTATAATCATAGAATTAGGCATCTTATACTTAGAGCATAAGGCGTATCTTGTATGGAGCAAGATTCATCCTATGTTTGGAATATAGGGTGTAATATAATTTATAGTCATGTAGAGAGGATTGTTGGCATGTCACGCCTGGAGCATAAGGCATCTCTTGTTTGGAGGAAGAGGCATCCTAAGTTTGGAACATATGGTTCACTATAGTTTATTGTCATATAGATAGGACTGTTGGAATCTCATGATTTGAGCATAAGGCATCTCTTGGTTAGATCAAGAGGCATCCTATGTTGGGAACATAGGGCGTACTACATTTTATAGTCATTTAGAAAGGACTGTTGGCATCTCGTGCTTTGAGAATAAGGCATCTATTGTTTGGAGTAAGAGGCGTCATATGTTTGGAACATAGGGCGTACTATAGTTTAGAGTCATATAGAAAGGAATTTTGGCATCATATTCTTGGCTCACAAGGAATATCTTATATAGAGTAAGAGGCCTCCTATGTTTGTCACATATGGAGTACTATAGTTTATAGTCATGTAGAGAAGACTATTGGCATCTTATGCTTGGCACACAAGCCATCTCTTATATTGAGTAAGATGAATCCTATATTTGTCATATAGTGATTACTACAGTTTAAATTCATATATATATGACTATTAGGAATAAGGTTCATATCAATAGATGGTTTTGGGACTTACTCAAGGGAGGCCTTTCTGGTTCAACATGGCATAAGAGCCAAGTGATAGGGTTTGGATGAGTTGCTTGAGGAATGGTTCAACTAAAGGTACTCGGGGAATTGATTAGGATAATCTCAACACACGAAATCAGAAATGAACCAAGAGGAATATTATAACTCAACGAGTTTAATGGTGTGTGAAAGAGTATCTCAAATCATGGTATTCCAGAGGTGGAAGGTTGGTTCTTATAAGGGCGCAATGGAAAATGACGACGTCCTGACCTGAAAAGTTCATGGTGCGACTCTCAATTTTTCATGGGGGTCAATGATGGAAGAAAAGGGACCAAACTAGAGGGCCATGACCATAGTAAAACACTAAAATATAGTAGGGGTGTGGGGGCGCAACCCTCTTGGTATGGATCTGTGGGCACAAAGGTAGGATCCTCCCAAAGGATAGGTCATTGCGGAGTAGCTTCGCGGAGCAAAGGGGGCTCGTAGAGCATGGGGTCTTCCGGAGCATCTTCACAAAGGAAAGGTTCTCGTGGAGCATGGACTCACAGAGAAGCATTAAGAAGGAAGCTTTTCATGGAGCATGGACTCATGGAGCAACTTTTTGAAGTAAGCTACTCGCGGAGCATGGACGCGTGGAGAAGCTTCATGAGGGAAGCTACACACGGTGCATGGAATCGTGGATCTGCTTCGCGAAGGGAAGAGGAGCTCCGAAAAATGAGAGAAAAGTCACCCAAGGGGAGGAGTCACCATCTGGAGAAGGGGGTGAGATGGGTATTTATAGGGGAGAGGTGCTGCGAAGCAGAGTCCGCTCGGCGCGAAGACAGAGCTTGCTCCGTGGCTGGTTCACGAACGTCAAAGGGCTTCGCGGAGCATCCCGCCTCCTTGCTCTGCGACAGGTCAAGAACATTATAGGGATTCGCAGAACATCCTGCCTCCTTTCTCTACGGAGGCTCGTGAACATCAAATGGGTTCATAGAGCATCCCACCTCCTTACCCTACGATAGAGGGAGCTTCACGAATGGGCTCCACGAACCAGTTTTCCTTCCCAACTTCAAATGTCCATAACTCCTAATCCGTAACTCTGTTCGGGCTCTACGACCTATCAAATCAAATCTTACGAAATATGATACAATCGTTCATCATTTATGAGATCATAAGAAAAATTTTGGGGGTGCATTTTTCAGCGTCAATAATGACACTTCATAAAAATTTATTTAAAGTTAAGGAAAATGTAACATAAACATATATCTTTTAGTAAAACAATTTTTATATGGGGTTATATAAGATTTATTTTCAAATATAAATAATAATTATAAATAAAAAAAGATTTCCTACATCATGGTATTTTATTTATAATTTTTAGTAATAAAATAAATATATTTATGTATGACACAATAATGATGCAATATTTTTTTATTAATAAAGGAATCAAACAAAGGATATTATAAATATTAAAATAAATATAAATATAATTTTTTTATTCCATAAAAGAATTTTATAGGTCAATATGACATTTTAGGGTTCATTCAATTTAATTTTTTAAGTAATAAAGTTTTGATGACTTTCAAAAAAATCAAATACTAAATAGTGTCAAAATTGAAATAAATGAGTTTTTAAAATAAATACTATTTTATTAAATTATATAATAGTCCTAAAAATATAAGTTTTTGCCTAATGAATTAAATAATTTTATATATGTCATAAATGAACCAATTTAGATTCTCTTGGCATTTTATAGTATGTTTATTAACCATATAGTGTATGAATACAAGAAGACATGGTAAGAGTTAAACTATATAACTAAGAGTTAAACTATTTAACTAAAGATAATGTTAATATAGTGACCTAAACGTGTATAAAAGATATTTTTTGAGATTATTTTGACCCAACACCACCTTATCCTTGTAATAAATCTATTTGGAGGCATTATAAACAGAAAATTATTTAATAATAAGACAATATTTCAAGCTTTTCCTAAAGTTCCCCTCACATCTCCTATAAAAGGGTACTTCCCCTTCAATTAAATTCACACCTCTAAAGACTTTTGGTTCATCCAACTACTAATCAAATCTCCTCCCAAATAAAATCACATAAACATAGAGGCCTTACTTTGATTAAAAATCCAACTTAAGGAGCCATTTTGATCAAATCAAAAGGAAGAACCTGAAGAATAGGTAATTACTTCATCACCGCTTTCCAAGTTCTTTTCTTCTTACACTTTCTATTTCTTGTTTTTTTCTATACCAAAATAATAACTCAAGTACCTTATACTTACTGACATGTTATTATAAATATGCTACAACTATATTCCTTATTCTTTCTATCCTATGAATGACAAAGTCACCATACGTGCGTACGTACGACTTACCATCTCTATGTTGTGGTGTAGTTTGTCATTCAATGATTCATTATTTGGATGAGTATAATAATGAGTATAATTTATGTAAATAATAAATATAACATTTTAATTATTATGTATATATAATATATCATCCGATTACATACGATTTCACCATCAACAGAATGATATTGTCGCTCGTGTGTACGTATGGCTTACCGTCTCCACGATGCGATGAGATTGATTTCCACATTAACCATTAAACAATGATTAAATATATATATATTATTAATAAGTATGTAATATATTTCATAATTTCTCTACTGTAAATATATATATATATATATATATCTCTGTGTGTGTGTGTGTGTTCATCTCATTCACTTACTTCCGTTCAATATGATAGGAAAATCGAAACAACGTTTATGCGTACGTACGGCCTACCGTCTCCATAAACAGTGTTTTCTATTTCATATATCTATATATTATACATATTTTTATTCTGAATATATATGATATATAAATCATTTTTTTATTCTGGAATTATTTAAATCATTATCTAAGTGGTACGATCAAGAATAATAAGTTAAAACACGTAGGATAAAGAAAGAGATTATTACCTGAAATGTTATTTTAACATTGAAATTATTATTAAATGGGTAGTGTAAATTAATAAATGAATCATATATGATATCATAAATATTAATATGGTTATTTTATAATTTAATAATATTCAATGGTCATTATACAGAAGGTTAAATGTATCCTCGACTAAAGGAAAGTACAAGGCAATGGTTAATTCCTCAATCTCATTATTATACGAGTTTGTTTATATGTTAGTATTTATTGGGAAATATTTATCATCCATGTCCAAATTTTAGAAAAATTGTTTCAAAAGGAATATTTTAATGTTTTATTTAAGGGACTCTTTATCAAGATTATCATTTTAAATGTTTTAATGATTTATTTTTCTAAATCTTTTTAATTAATGTACATGTTTTCAAAATGATTCTAAGGATTTATTTATATGGACATGATTGTTTTAAAATGTTAATTCCTTCAAAAAGTTTCAAAGTGGTATGGGAAAATTTGATTAAAAAATATCTTTTAAATTAATTCCTTTATAAATGTGTGACTTTTGAATGATTTCATGAAAATGGGATATTTCTCTCAAAGAGTTTTACTGATCATTTTCAACTATGTCAACATACTTTACTAAATATTATTCTTGATTGAGGTTGATTTATTATAATAAAATCTTCCATATTTTATTGAATGAGTTATGATATGTTGGACTGTGGATGTGATATTTTTATACCATTCACGGTTTACATTTAAAGTATTGATATTTCGTATGCTAGTTTTAATATGAATGTTTATGTTATGTTTCAAAATTTTCATATCAGGGATAAATTATTAGGTCTCATGAAACAAATTAGTGTATTGGCCCAAGGCCTTGACAAAAATTTTATTTGATTCTTGGCACGAGGCCCTGACTATGAGGTTATGATGTCCAACATTATGAATTCCCTCGTTATGAAATTAGTCATTACATGTAATTATTTAACTAGTAGAATATCCATGTGCATGTTTTTATGGTAATGTTTGATTTATTTTTTTCATATTATGTTCATTTTTATGTTTAAAAATGGTTTTGTTTTTATTACACATCTTGCCTTAAAATTTTATATCTTTCGCTAAATTATTGACCCTTACTAAGCATCTGAGCATACCCCTTTCCTATGTTTTGTTTTCCTAGGATTCCAAGAAGTGTATAATTATTGATATGAAAGGTTAAGATAGGGGTATAATGGTGTTCTCAATGGATTATTTATGTTTTGTTTTATGTTTTAATGTGTGATGTAACATTCATTTATGTAATCTATTTTCCAAGACTGTTAAAATGATCAGTTTTTTGGGATTTTATTCCTTGTAATTATGCTAATGTATTAAAATAATGCACTGGATTTGGGTAACTGGGGTTGGGGCATTACAATTAGTATCATAAGAATTTAAGCAATAACCTTGGAAACTAGATTTATGTAAACTCTAATTATGAAAGATTACCCTAAGATAAACTTTTTGGATTAGTATAGAAGAACATTAAAAAAATGGCAATGTAGATATTATGTGTGTTTTTCAAGAAATACATCCCTATCTGGATACTAAAAGTTGACGTGGTTATGGAAAAGATGTATCTAGGAGTGAAAACTCCGACAACGAGTTTCAGGCTTGACCTGGGGTAACCTAGTACCTGACAATGGGCCTTAATACACACTTGGTTTGGCACTCATGGGGGGATATGCTTAGGATAATTCACATTTTCTTTTCAAACCCTTATGAAGGATTTATGAGTAAATATGTCAACAAAGAAACCATTTTTATGATTATGACACTAGATGTGTAAAAATCATCAATTAATGTTGAGAGTTTTTCTAGTTTTCCGATTATACATTATGATATGATCTAACCTAGTGTATGACGTCATTTAGAAATGGCACCCAGTACAAGGAATGAGAACTCCAACAATATGCAAGTCCCAAAGAGTATGAAGGATCATATATTTCCGGGTATTAATCCAACATTAAAAAGGAAAATATCCTCCCATGTATTCTCATAATATGAGTAAATAATATCATGTGTTAATGATATTAGTAAAGAATTATCTAAGTCCTATGGATTTGAAGGGAATCCAATGAAGAAGAGAATAGAAGAGAGAAAGATAGATAAAGGGAAGAAGGGAAAAAAGGATTTTCCCATATGTGATAACTGTGGAAAGAATCATGCTGGGAAGTGCTTAAAAGGACTAGGTGTTTGTTATAAGTGTGGAGAAAAGGGTTATCAGGAAAAAGAATGAAAAGTAAACAAAACAAGACTAATATTCAGTGTTTCAACTGTAGTGAAATGGGGAAATATGATAATAAATTTCCTAAGCATCAAGGAATTATATCTTAGAAGAATCAAAGGGATCAAGGTCAATCATATGTTGTTACTACGATTGATGTGGAATAATTAATGTATTTATGTTTCTGGATCGAAGAATTATATCATTTTTGTGTTGTATTAATGATGTACTGGTTATATGAATTATGGAAATAAATAAGGATTATACTATAGTACTATTTCATTAAGGATTTTATATTTTGTGGTACCAAGAAAAATGACTCAATAATAGGTTAAACTTTTTGGAAAATATATGGTTGAGGGAAAGATAAACCTTAATATAGTCTTGATCCTTAGGTAATTATTTTTGAATAAAAGATAATTGAGTTGGATAAAGTATATTGGATATTATTGACTACCTAGGAATGAATTAATGGTTTTTTTCATCATTGTTGGAGTTTACAACACTATGGGATTTAAGGAGTATATCTGGTATTCTATAAGGAATAAGGGAGAATGAACATATTCAATAAGGTTTTATGGTAATTCAAGGTGTTACCATGTTTTAAGAAAATATATGATGAATGTATTCACATGTTATTATGTGGAAAAAGAGATCTTTATTATATTTACCTCTCATATAAATTTTTAGACTGTGAGTTTGGACATAAGTATTTTGGATAAGTCTAAAAGTTGGAATGGAGTAAGTTGAGAATTTGATATTTTTTATAAGGTTGAAGTATAATTTATTTGATACTCTGACCTAACCTTCTAGATATCAGTAAATATATATAGGATTAAGGAAATACTTGTAGACCTTACAATTTATCAAATGTTCTTTAGGTGTAAAAAAATAATAATTTTTGAACATTCATTTACTAGTGTAAGGGATGAGGTGAAAATAGATCAAGAAAAAAAGTGTATCTAAAAAAATGTGTTATCCTAATTCCTTATGTTTTCTTGAACTGATGATACTTTAAATCATTGTAAAATGATGGATTTGAGACCCTGAATTTTATATTTATTTTCCCCTTGTTTGAGATTGATGACCTCAATAACTCCTTATAAATATTTACATTTTACTTCAATTATGTCTCTATAATTTCTACCAATGTTATCCTTTTCGAAACCCTAATTTAGTGATGACTTTTTCATTTCTCTTTCCCTCTGATTAAGACTAAAGTTTAGTAACCCTATTTATGATGTGGGTTTTCCACAAAGGTATTTTCTATTTACAAACTTTTATTTTTGAAGAAAAATTTAAAATTGTGGGGATGAGATTTATTAAATGAGGGGAGAATGTAACACCCCAGGATTTCATAGTACGTTATCTCTTTAGAGTAATTCAATAGCTTACGCCACACGCAACACCAAGTTCGAGCGCACCACCACTTACTAAACTAGCCGTTCAAAAAGTGGTTATGAATAGTATTAACTACATTTTGAATTTTATATACTCCATATAATTTTAATATCCATATTATGTGTTTCTTAGACATATTATATAGACAAATTCAATTTTTCAGATAAAAGAAGTATTTTTCAAAAAATACAGTTTTCCGCCTTTTAATGTAGAACCCTTTTAAAATCCAATATTTCACAATTTTATATATTCAATTTGATGAAAATAAATTCATATTTATAATCTGAACCTAAAAATATTGTTTGTATAAATTCTTGGTACTTTTCTGATAACTTTTATATTTTTATGAATAGTGAAAAAATACTAAATTTTAATTGAAAACAATTTTTTTAATAAAAATAATTTATAGTGTTAAATTATAAATTTGAGTGATTTTAATGTATAAATAGATTATATTTTTACCATTTAATTCAATTTTGTTCATTGTATGTAATTTCACTTTTTAATTAGACATAAACACATGTCAATCTATTGGTAATTTTAACTTCTTAAAAACCCGCTTTCTGATTTTGACAACGAGAAATAATTTTAAATTAATTTCTCAAACATATGTGTTTTGAATTTTTAAAAATGGATTACATATTTCTAGTCATGAGGTCAATATTTTTTAAATAGTTAAATTCTATTTTTAGACAATATAAATATCAATTTCAGTAAATATTTTACTTACCATGGTTAAAGGGTAAATATAGTAAATAAGGGTAAAAAATAATATTATGACAATATTAAATTACCCTAACAAATGTCCTAACTCTATTGGATGATACATGTATGACCATGGGAATCCTTGGGTTTATTTTTGGACCCCATGGAGCCACTTATAAGTGAAAATTACACATTATAAAAATTAATTAAAAGTTAAGGAAAATGTGACATAAACATTTATCTTTTTGTAAAACAATTTTTATATGGGGTTATATAAGTTATATTTTAGACTATAAGTAGTAATTAGAAATAAAAAAATATTTCCAACATCATGTTATTTTATGTATAATTTTTAGTCAAAAGATTAATATATTTATGTATGAGACAATAATGATGAAGTATTTTCTTTATTAATGAAGGAATCAAATAAATGATATTATAAATAGTAAAATAAATATAATTTGAAAGTTTTGATTCCATATAAGATTTTGTAGGTTAATATGACATGTTAGGGTTTATTTAATGTATTTTTTTATAAGTAATCAAATTTTAATGAATTTCACAAAAACCAAATACTAAATAGTGTCAAAATTAACATAAATGAGTTTAAAAAAATATTATTTTATTAAATTATATAATAGTCCTAAAAATATAAGGATAGTCCAAAGGAATTTTATAATGTTATATATGTCATTAATGAACCACTTTAGGTTCTATTTTCATTTTTTAGTAAGTTTATTAACTATATAGTGTAAGAATACAAGAAGACATGGTTAGAGTTAAACTATTTAACTAAGGGTTAAATCTAAAATATAAGGTTAATATGGTGACCTAAACTTGTTTAAACCCTATTTTTTGAGAGTATTTAGACCCAAACACACATTATATTATAAATTAATTCATTTTTATCCATTATAAACCCAAAATTATTTTATAATAGAATAATATTTTAAACTTTTCCTAGAGTTCCCCTCAGCTCTCCTATAAAAGGGTACTTCCCCTTCTCTTAAATTCACACCACAAAAGAATTTTGGTTCATCCTAAACAAGATTAGATATCCTAAAAAATACCCTAAATTCAACCTAGAGGCATTACATTGATTATAAATCCAACCTAAGGAGCCATTTTGGTCAAATCAAAATGAAGAACCTGAAGAAGAGGTAATTACTTCATCTACTCTTTCAAAGTTCTTTTCTTCTTCCACTTCCTCTTTCTTGGTGGTTTACATACCAAAATAATAACTCCATTACCTTATAAATAACGAGATGTTATTATAAATATGGTACAACTATATTCATTATTCTATCTATCCTATGAATGAAAAATTAACCATACGTGCGTGCTTAGGGCTTATCGTCTCTACATCGTGGTGTAGTTTGTTATTCAACGCTTCATTATTTGGATGGGTATAATAATGAGTATAATTGATATAAATAATAAATATAACATGTTAATGATTATCTATATATAATATAACATCCAATTTCATACTATTTCACCATCAATAGAATGATATCATCGCTCGTGTGTGCGTACGACTTACCGTCTCCACGACGTGATGAGATTCATTTCCACGTTCACCATTCAACGATGATTATAAAAATATATATTATTTATAAGTATGTAATATATTACATAATAATTATACTTTATATATATATATATATATTTATTTATTCATCTCATTCACTTACTTCTGTTCAATAAGATATGAAATGGAAACAACGTTTATGCATCCGTACGACCTACCGTCTCCATAAACTGTGTTTTACATTTTATATATCTATATATTATACATATTTATATTCTAAATATATATGATATAAGAATAATGTTTTTTATTTTTGAATTATATAAATCATGATCTAAGTGATACGATCAAGAATAACAAGGTAAAACACGTATAATAAAGAAAGTGATTATTACCTAAAATGTTACTTTAACATGAAAATTATTATTAAATGGGTAGTGTAAAGTAATAAATGAATCATATATGATATAATAAATATTAATATGGTTCTTTTATAATTTAATAACATAATATGGTCATTATATAAGAGGTTAAACATACCCTCGACTAGAGGAAAGTATAAGGTATGGTTAATTCCTCAATCTCATTATTATACGAGATTATTTATGTGTAAGTATTTATTGGGACATATTTATAATCCATTTAAATGTTTCATAAAAATGATTTCAATATGTGTATTTAATAGTTTTTTGAAAGGTACTCTTTATCAATATCATCATTTTAAATGTTTTAATGATTTATATTTCTAAATATTTTTAATTAATGTCCATGTTTTCAAAATGATTTTAAGGATTTATTTATATAGACATGATTGTTTTAAAATTTTAATTCCTTTTATATGTTTCAAAGTGGTATGGGAAAATTTGATTCAAAAATATATTTTAAATTAATTCCTTTATAAATGTGTGACTTTTAAATGATTTCCCGAAAAGGGATATTTCTCTCAAAGAGTTTAACTGATCATTTTCAATTATGTCAACATCCTTTACTGTATATTATTCTTGATTGAGGTTGATTTATTATAATACAATATTCAGTATAGTATTGAATGAGTTATGATATTTTTTATTGTGGATGTTCTATTTTTATACCATTCATGGTTTATGTTAAAATTATTTACATTTTGTATGCTAGTTTTAATACGAATGTTTATGTTATGTTTCAATATTTTCACATGAGAGATGCATCGCTAGGTCTCATGAGTCAAATTAGTGTCTTGGAATAAGGCCTTGACCAAATTTTTATTTTTAGTCTTGGAATGAGGCCTTGACTATGAGGTTATGATGTCTGGCATTATGCATTCCCTCATTATGAAATTAGTCATTACATGTGATTATTCGACTAGTATAATTTCCATGTGCATGTTTATATGGTAACATTTGATTTATTTTTCCATATTATGTTCATGTTTATGTATAAAAATTATGTTTTTTATTACACATATTGCATTACAAATTTATAGCTTTTGAAAAATTATTTACCCATACTGAGCATCTGAGCTCATCCCTTTCTTATGTTTTGTTTTCCCAGGATTCCAAGAAGTGTATAATGATTGATATGCATGGTTAAGATAGGGGTATAATGGAATTATAAAAGGATTATTTATGTTGTGTTTTATGTTTGAATGTGTAATGTAACGTTCATGTATGTAATCAATTTTCCAAGGCTGCTAAACTAATCGGTCATTTGGGACTTGATTCCTTGTAATCATGCCAATGTATTAAAATACTGCACCGGCTCTGGGTAACTAGAGTTGGGGCATTAAAAACCTGATCCAAGGGTGAAGAATAAGTCAAAATTACACTCTCAGTAAACACCATGGTCTTGCAAGATCCATCTACACTCCACCCACTCCATGTCCCCCTTAGACACCATCAAAAAGGGCCATTGTCTACAAAAGATGTCACACGTGCGAGAAAATCCCATGTAGGGGTGAGTATAACAATATTTAGTAGGACACCCTAAAAAAACCAAAAAAATGAACCAAGTATAGTCAGCTCAATAAAATATATAACAATAAATTTATAACAAAAGGAACTCAGATATACTCTGGAAAGACACCACTCTATGAGGAAATCATCACCAACTGTCGGCCACAAGATTCTTCTCAAAGAAATGATTATTCGGGGAGAACTTACTCTATGAGACATGATACCATCAGAGACACTTAACAAAGAGGTCTGGGTCATTGTTCACTACCAAGGAAAAACACTGGTCTAAGGGGACCATGATACACAGATAGAGGGTCACTTCTAGAAACGTTGGGGGACACCATGAACCCAATCTGGGTCAACCTGATATGTAGGGGATCGTACGTCAATGATTCTGCAAACCCTACTGATACAACCTTCTATATGGAGGATCAAAACCCTGCTTGGGATGGTCATGCCAATTATACAAACTTCAACTAGGGATGATAGAGGATCTCACTCCAATATCACATAGGGATTCCAAAACTCTATATGATCCACAACCTCTGCAGGGGATCACAATCCATTCATGTGGATGTAATGTCACATTATACCCTTGGGAAAAAGGACTAAGGGAATGCACTCAACTTATACAAGTTAAAACTAAGAAAAATAAGATCTTCACCACTCTTTAAGGGACTATATGGAATGTCTGAAGGGGTATACAATATATCCACAAATCCCAAGTTCAGACCATGTGGGAGATCCTCACACAACATTTAATATTTATATACACGGTGTTTAGAAGTAGTACACGACGTGAAGAGACACATGGTATCATGCATGTGTCGCCTGGTCATGTCTATGTACCAAATCCGTGTTTGTGTATCGGTCTATGTACACCAAGTCATGTCCTTGTGGGAGTACACAGCGTGTCTGTACCCATGTAGTCCAACCTGTGTCTGTGTACTCTCTATAGTACACACCGAGTTATCCAGGAATGGACATACACAATGTGACAGGGGTCAGATGCCATGTGATAATCATCGTCATCCCAAAACCCTATCAACCTCTAAAGGGGCCACACACAACGTGTAATCCCGGATTACATGTCATGTGTTATGGGATTTTTCTGAATCCAAGATTTGTGGTCATGTGTCTCCTCCACTACTTCAGCCATCGATTTTCATCCTCATATCATTGTAAAACTCAACATCTAAGGTCATTTTTGTAACAGCCCGAGATTTTATGAAAAATATTCTTTTTAATTTCACTAATGTCTTGTGTTGTACGCTACACCAAAAGGAGCTTGCACAACACGCATCCTTGACTTTCCTTGCATTACACGCAATCGCAACCTTCCTCGATAGCATGTGTAGTACGCAATACTGAGTTTCACGAAACAACGATATGCTATTAAAATATTATTAAAACTAGCCGTTATGAATAGTAATAACCATTTTTTAAAATTTTAGAAATTTTAGCTCTCAAAATGGACTTCATTTTTGGATTTGGAGTATCGAATTTAGCCTAATGTGAAATTTTGGTACTTTTCGGATAACTTTCATATTCTGATGAATAGTGAAAATTACTAAATTATAATTAAAAACAACTTTTTTAATCGAAATAATTAATAGTGATAAATTATTAATTTGAGTGGTTTTAAAGTATATTTAGAATATATTTTTACAATTTAATACAATGTTGGTCATTGAATGTAATTTCACATTTAAACCAGACATAATCAAGTGTCAATCTTTGGATAGATATTGTTTCTTAAAAACACGCTATTTGTTTTAACAGCGGGATTTAATTATAAAATTAATTAATGCAACTTCTATGTTATGAATTTGGTAAAATAGACTTCATTTTTGAATTCGGAATATGAAATATAGCTTCGGATGAAATTTTGGCATTTTTTCTGAAAAACATCAATTTTTGATGAATAGTGAAACTACTAAGTGGTAGTTAAAAAACTGAATTTTTCATAAAACGTAATTTTACCGCTTCTATGAATGGAATTTCAAAAATCCGAGAGACCCGGTTGATGTCAGTAAGTAAAATGTGGTTCAATGAGATGAAAATAATTTTTGGTGAATAGTAACTTTTTACTTTTATTTACCACGATTAAAAGTAAATAGGGTAATTAAGGGTAATAATGATATTGATATTACCCTAACACATGTCCTAATTCTAATGGACAAGTTTATCTCGACCAAAAACAACCTTAAGTATAAAATATTATCATTTAGGCCCACTTGGATTAGATTAGGACATTTATTATTAATTTATTTAAAGAAGGGTTAAAAGAGTTAAAATCAAAGTTTATTTAATAAAACATTTTTAATATGGGGTTATACATAAGATAAATTCGACTATAAATATTAATTAGAAAGATAAAAAGATTTCCTACATAATGGTATTTTATTTGTAATTTTTAGACATTAAATAATTTAATTTATTTATGACACAATGATGATTCAGTAATTATCTTATTAATGAAATATTGACATAATTGATGTTATAAACACCAAAATAAATGTAATTTGAGACTTTTTATGAATTCCACTAATTTTCTAGGTTACTATGATATATTAGTGTTGATATAATCAACTTGGTTTGAACATATAATTCTGTTATGACTTTCAAAAAAAATCATATATCAAATAGTGTCAAAATTGACACAAAATAGTTTTTAAATAAAATTTAATATTATTAATTGTTATTTTATTCCTAAAAATCTAAGGTTCGGCTAAATGACTTAGATAAAGATATATATTAATAATAAACAATTTGGGGTTCTTTTGGCATGTTATAGTAAGTGTATTAACCATATAGTGTAAGAAAACAAAAAGACACGGTAAAAGTTAAATTATTTAACTTAGAGGTAAATCTAATTGATAAGGTTAAAATAATACTCTAAACTTGTCTAAATCCTATTGGATGATAGGATTTCGACCCATCCCCACTTTAGCTTCGAAATAAGACCCTTTGGAACCATTATAAACCGATTTTGACTTTAATATAAAATAATATTTTGAGATATTCCTAAGGTGCCCATCTCCTCCCTTATAAAAGGACACCTCCTCCCTCTCTTCCTCACACAACTTTGAGCCTTCAAGCTCGGCCAAACCCTGAAAAAATCACTTCTCCACTTCCCTAGTATCATCCTAGAGGTCCTTTTCTTCTTAAAAGACCAATTTTAGTTCCCTAAAAGGAGGTCTCAAAGAAGCACTTCAAAGAAGAGGTAATACCCATTACCGATCCTTTTCAATTTCTTTCTTCTTCAACTTCTTCTTCATTAGTTGTTTCATGATAAAGTAATAACATCAGTATTTATTATATACTGATATGTTATTATAAATATGAAACAAATCTAATTAACCTTCTATCCATCCTACGGAAAAATGAAATCACCGCGCGTGCGTACGTATGGAATACCGTCTCCACGACGCGATGAGATTCATTCTCAATAATTAACCATTCATGAATGATTATAAAGTATATATAATAAGTACTAATGAAATATATGACCTGATAATGATACTGGAATTATTTATATTTATGTGTATGTCATCTACTTAATTCCATTCAATTCAATAAGGAAACGAAAACAACGTTCATGCGTACGTACGGACTACCGTCTCCATGAACGGTGTATTTCTTTCCATTTACTGATTTATTATATATGTATATTCTGAATATATATATATAAATTATGTTTTATATTCTGGATTTAAGTAATCATGATCTATGTAATCATATGAATAATTACAAGTTAAAAACACGAACGACAAATGAGACGATTTTACCCAAAACGATACTTTAACATAAATTTACAAAAGAACGGGTAATATAAATTCATAAGTGGACCATATATGATATAATAACAATTAATATGATTCTGGAATAAGTCAATAACATGATTTAAATCATTATACAGGAGGTTAGGACACTTACAAAGCAAGTCGGACCTAAGGTAAGTGAAATATCACAATCTCATTTTTATCCGAGATTGTTTATACATTGAAATTTACTGGGGTGTATTTTATCGTCCACATCCATGCTTCCTCAATATGTAATATTTATATCCCTATACAATAGTTTATAACCAATTTTACCCTTCGGTGAGTTTTTAGTAAAAGATATGAAAGGAATCTTTTGTTGTTTTTCGTACGAGGTACTTTTTTGACTTTTCCGAAAAAAGTACAAAGAATGTTTTTTTTAACTTATACGGCATGAATGGATTTTTAAAACATTATTTCCAAGAATAATTCTTTACAAGTTTTCATGTTTATTTTTAATCAACTTCTTTTAGTTTAAAATTGTATTACATGTTAAGAAAGGAAAAGTGTTTTTGAAGTAGAAAGGATATTTTCCTCAAGAATGGAGTTCAAGTGTTTTATAAAAATTATTTTCCATCTAAGATAATAAAGGGTTCTGTTTATATCCCTATTATTACATTGATTGGACTATGTTGTGATGGAATTATTTTTATGGATTCCTTTATCTTATATGAATGGTTTTATGATGTCATGTTGTTTAAGAATCCCATTTTAATTACATGGGTTATGCAATGATGTATGATTTATGATTTTGTGGCACACATAAGAATGGTATCATTATGAGATGGGTGGGACCTATATCTCCCTCCAATGCATTGGGTAAAGATTTTATATCTCATGAGATAGACATGGCTGAAATGGTAGGTTATACCGGTTCAGTGAAACAGGACTGAAACGAGGGTTACTCGATTCAGAAAGGGACTTTGTCCACTAAGATAGTCTTGGCAATGAGTCTTGACTAACAAGAAATGATTCTCTATGATTATGTGTGTATGCCACAAAGTTTCATTTTTTTTAAGTTATGATTATTGGTATTTCATTTCACTACTATGATTTATCCCATGTTATGAAATTATGCTCTCTTTTGCAGGTTAAGATTTCCAAAAGTTATGTTCTTATGAATATGATGTGATTGATTTCTCTTTTTTTTACCCTTACCGAGCATTTGAGCTCACCCTTTTTTGTTTTCTTTTCCCCAGGATATAAAGAAAGGTTTTAGGTAAAAAAAAGGGAAGATCTTTATGGGAGATATTGAAGATATTTCACAACGATTAGAAGATTACGTTCCGAGTTTCCAAAGACACTAAACTATTACGATCCTTGTGTGTGTGTTTTTGTTATGTACTAAGTATTCCAAAAATGTAATGTAATGTCCAAGTACGTCAAGCTTTGGGTCTCTATAGTTGGTATCAGAGGAATGGTTTAGTCAACCTTTGGAAACTAGGATGCGAAAACGTTAGTGAGATCCCTAGAGATATTTCTAAGGTATGTCTAGGGATGCCCCTAAGGATAAATATACGTATAGGATATAGTCCTAGAACTATGGTAACGATATTAGATTAAACCAAAGATGTTAGATATTGAAGTTACTCCCACTTTATTATGATTTTTTCCTCTCACACTATTCTTTTTGGGTTTTAGAAAATGGCTGGAAACAAGATGATTCACGATAATGGAGGATACGATGGACAATGGAATGATATTATTCATAATGAAATGGGATTTGGAAGTACAAACATCATTATTATGCCAAATCAGCAATCTCATAATATGATCAATAAAGTAAAATTTGGTAAGTTTCCTGACTCGGCTAATAAGAGAAAGATGGAGTTTCATGATGATCATAGAGGAAAGAAAGTTCAATTTCCCCTATGTAAATCATGTGGGAAGAGGCATCAAGGAGAATGTTTCAAAGGAACTGGAAGATGCTTTGGGTGTGGAAAAGAAGGACACAAAGAAAGTAAGTGCAAAGGAAAAGGTTCAGTTAACACCATGGATGAGGATAATGGTATTGCTACGACATCAACAATGGTTAAATGTTTTAAATGTGGAATGTACAGGCATTATGCAAACCAATGCCCTAAGGGAAAGTCTCATGAAGATAATCAGTATGGTCGTATGGGTAGTATTTATGTTGATGATGATGAAGAGACTACAAATGATATGTGAGATGAAAGAATTGTTGAAGCTCGGTCAATGGTTTAAGAAGGTACTGGAATGATTACATGTTTATCAAAGTGTAATGTTGTATAAATAATCTCATGGTACTATGGAATAAAGAGACATCTAAGGATTGTTACATTGTTGTCTTTCCTTGAGTTTTGAAAGTGTGTGATTAATGCTACGAGTATCCATGAAAGGTTATTCAGATATTTTTGGAATGAAGATGATATGCGCATAATGAAGGGATAAGGAGAAAATTAAATGTTTGATAGTATTCATGATCTCATGACTGATATAAGGAGAAGGTTATATCATGGTTTGAGTATATAGAATTTTTGGATTTTGGTATGTGGAAAGAGTTAACTTTTAACTACATTCATGTTTTCACTAAGGTTCAATGGGTATTCAAGAGAATACATGATTAAGGCCTTTGAATGTTTGGAATGTGACCAACAAAACATATCTTATGATATATGGGGATCAACGATGGTATTAAATCTCTGGTAATCGTTTTCACATGTTTTGAGAATGGACTACAGTATTATGGATAAGCCTAAAGATTGGAATGGATTATGTTGGACATAAGTTAGTATTGTTTATGGATAGAAGTTTTTTTCGATATTATTGATGGGATGTTATAGTAATATAGTTTTAGAAAAAGGACAACCTGCAGAACGGGCGACAGCCCATTGCGTCGGACAAGGGTGTGGGAATCGAACCCACAACCGAAGTGCGACTGGCCTTTATCGCCTACCACTGGCCTACAGGAATACCCTGTTTAGTAGAAACTAGTTTTATTATATTAAGCAGTATGATATATGAAGTATAAGCCCATTTTAGGAACCATGTATGATTAATCCCACTATAGATCGACTTATGTATATAAATTTTGCTAACCTTTTGAGACAGATGGAATGACCCGTCATTCTATCACATGATCTGCTAACACTTCACGAATAAAAAATTCAACTTCATTTATTTTAGAGATGAAGTGGAAATTGTTAAAGGCACGAACAACAGAGAGGTTGTACCAACATAAAGTAAGTATTTATTCTAATTCAAATTCTTTAACTTTAGGGAAACGATCTTGAAAACCAAAAATGTTGTCCTAGTGATCTTATATCTGATGAATCAGATGGTACCTTAGATCATCACAAATTTATGGCTTTGTGATTACTGGCTTTTCCATAGCCATGTTCTCTACCACTCTCCATCAGAACATGATGGTTAGATTTCTCTTCCATATCCATATTTTCACCTATGTGGAAACCCAGTGATTAGTTTATTTGGGTAACCGTTACGTTTCATACTTTTGTTTTTAAAGATTGGTTTTGATATTCCTTTTTACGATGTGGGTTTCTATTAAATAAACTTTCGAATAGTAAACCATTTATAACCCCGATGAATTTCGAGGGCGAAATTCATTTTAAGGGGGGTAGAATGTAACAACCCGAGATTTTATGAAAAATATTCTTGTTAATTTCACTAATGTCTTGTGTTGTACGCTACACCAAAAGGAGCTTGCACAAAACACATCCTTTACTTGACTTGCTTTACACGCAATCACAACCTTCCTCGATAGCGTGTGTAGTACGCAATACTGAGTTTCACAAAACAACGATATGCTATTAAAATATTATTAAAACTAGCCGTTATGAATAGTAATAACCATTTTTTTAAATTTTAGAAATTTTAGCTCTCAAAGTGGACTTCATTTTTGGATTCGGAGTATCGAATTTAGCCTAAGGTGAAATTTTGGTACTTTTCGGATAACTTTCATATTCTGATGAATAGTGAAAATTACTAAATTATAATTAAAAACAACTTTTTTAATCAAAATAATTAATAGTGATAAATTATTAATTTGAGTGGTTTTAAAGTATATTTAGAATATATTTTTACAATTTAATACAATTTTGGTCATTGAATGTAATTTCACATTTAAACCAGACATAATCAAGTGTCAATCTTTTGATAGATATTGTTTCTTAAAAACACGCTATTTGTTTTAACAGCGGGATTTAATTATAAAATTAATTAATGCAACTTCTATGTTATGAATTTGGTAAAATAGACTTCATTTTTGAATTCGGAATATGAAATATAGCTTAGGAAGAAATTTTGGCATTTTTTCTGAAAAACATCAATTTTTGATGAATAGTGAAACTACTAAGTGGTAGTTAAAAAACTGAATTTTTCATAAAACTTAATTTTACCGCTTCTGTGAATGGAATTTCAAAAATCCGAAAGACACGGTTGATGTCAGTAAGTAAAATGTGGTTCAATGAGATGAAAATAATTTTTGGGGAATAGTAACTTTTTACTTTTATTTACCACGGTTAAAAGTAAATAGGGTAATTAAGGGTAAGAATGATATTGATATTACCCTAACACATGTCCTAATTCTATTGGACAAGTGTATCTCGACCAAAAACCTCCTTAAGTGTAAAATATTATCATTTAGGCCCACTTGGATTAGATTAGGACATTTATTATTAATTTATTTAAAGAAGGGTTAAAAGAGTTAAAATCAAAGTTTATTTACTAAAACATTTTTAATATGGGGTTATACATAAGATAAATTCGACTATAAATATTCATTAGAAAGATAAAAAGATTTCCTACATAATGGTATTTTATTTGTAATTTTTAGACATTAAATAATTTAATTTATTTATGACACAATGATGATTCAGTAATTATCTTATTAATGAAATATTGACATAATTGATGTTATAAACTCCAAAATAAATGTAATTTGAGACTTTTTATGAATTCCACTAATTTTCTAGGTTACTATGATATATTAGTGTTGATTTAATCAACTTGGTTCTAACATATAATTCAATTATGACTTTAAAAAAAAATCATATATCAAATAGTGTCAAAATTGACACAAAATAGTTTTTAAATCAAATATTATATTATTAATTGTTATTTTATTTCTAAAAATCTAAGGTTCGTCCAAATTACTTAGATAAGGATATATATTAATAATAAACAATTTGGGGTTCGTTTGGAATGTTATAGTAAGTGTATTAACCATATAGTGTAAGAAAACAAAAAGACAGGGTAAAAGTTAAATTATTTAACTTAGAGTTAAATCTAATTGATAAGGTTAACATAATACTCTAAACTTGTCTAAATCCTATTTTATGATAGTATTTAGACCCATCCCCACTTTAGCTTCGAAATAAGACCCTTTGGAACCATTATAAATCGATTTTGACTTTAATATAAAATAATATTTTGAGATATTCCTAAGGTGCCCCTCTCCTCCCCTATAAAAGAACACCTCCTCCCTCTCTTCCTCACACAACTTTGAGCCTTCAAGCTCGGCCAAAACCTGCCAAAATCACTTCTACACTTCCCTAGTATCATCCTAGAGGTCCTGGTCTTCTTAAAAGACCAATTTTAGTGCCCTAAAAGGAGGTCTCAAAGAAGCACTTCAAAGAAGAGGTAATACCCATTAACGATCCTTTTCAATTTCTTTCTTCTTCAACTTCTTCTTCATTAGTTGTTTCATGATAAAGTAATAACATAAGTATTTCTTATATACTGATATGTTATTATAAATATTAAACAACTCTAATTAACCTTCTATCCATCCTACGGAAAAATGAAATCCCCGCACGTGCGTACATACGGAATACCGTCTCCACGACGCGATGAGATTCATTCTCAATAATTAACCATTCATGAATGATTATAAAGTATATATAATAAGTAATAATTAAATATATGACCTGATAATGATACTGGAATTCTTTATATTTATGTGTATGTCATCTACTTAATTCCATTCAATTCAATAAGGAAACGAAAACAACGTTCATGCTTACGTACGGACTACCGTCTCCATGAACGGTGTATTTATTTCCATTTACTGATTTATTATATATGTATATTATGAATATATATATATAAATCATGTTTTATATTCTGGAATTAAGTAATC
Source organism: Viscum album (assembly GCA_963277665.1). Classification (NCBI taxonomy): domain Eukaryota; kingdom Viridiplantae; phylum Streptophyta; class Magnoliopsida; order Santalales; family Viscaceae; genus Viscum; species Viscum album. The sequence goes on from OY728136.1 coordinate 1,982,233,463, forward strand.
ATGATCTAAGTAATCATATGAATAATTACAAGTTAAAAACACGAACGACAAATGAGACGATTTTACCCAAAACGATACTTTAACATAAATTTACAAAAGAACGGGTAATATAAAGTCATAAGTGGACCATATATGATATAATAACAATGAATATGATTCTGTAATAAGTCAATAACATTATTTAAATCATTATACAGAAGGATCGGACACTTACAAAGCAAGTCGGACCTAAGGTAAGGGAAATATCACAATCTCATTTGTATCCGAGATTGTTTACACATTGAAATTTACTGGGGTGTATTTTATCATCCACATCCATGCTTCCTCAATATGTAATATTTATATCCCTATACAATAGTTTATAACCAATTTTACCCTTCGGTGAGTTTTTAGTAAAAGATATGAAAGGAATCTTTTGTTGTTTTTCGTACGAGGTACTTTTTTGACTTTTCCGACAAAAGTACAAAGAATGTTTTTTTTAACTTATACGGCATGAATGGATTTTTAAAACATTATTTCCAAGAATAATTCTTTACAAGTTTTCATGTTTATTTTTAATCAACTTCTTTTAGTTTAAAATTGTAATACATGTTAAGAAAGGAAAAGTGTTTTTGAAGTAGAAAGGATATTTTCCTCAAGAATGGAGTTCAAGTGTTTTATCAAAATTATTTTCCATCTAAGATAATAAAGGGTTCTGTTTATATCCCTATTATTACATTGATTGGACTATGTTGTGATGGAATTATTTTTATGGATTCCTTTATCTTATATGAATGGTTTTATGATGTCATGTTGTTTAAGAATCCCATTTTTATTACATGGGTTATGCAATGATGTATGATTTATGATTTTGTGGAACACATAAGAATGGTATCATTATGAGATGGGTGGGACCTATATCTCCCTCCAATTTATTGGGTAAAGATTTTATATCTCATGAGATAGACATGGCTGAAATGGTAGGTTATACCGGTTCAGTGAAACAGGACTGAAACGAGGGTTACTCGATTCAGAAAGGGACTTTGTCCACTAAGATAGTCTTGGCAATGAGTCTTGACTAAAAAGAAATGATTCTCTATGATTATGTGTGTATGCCACAAAGTTTCATTTTTTTTAAGTTATGATTATTGGGATTTTATTTCACTACTATGATTTATCCCATGTTATGAAATTATGCTCTCTTTTGCAGGTTAAGATTTCCAAAAGTTATGTTCTTATGAATATGATGTGATTGATTTCTCTTTTTTTTACCCTTACTGAGAATTTGAGCTCACCCTTTTATGTTTTCTTTTCCCCAAGATATAAAGAAAGGTTTTAGGTAAAAAAAGGGAAGATCTTTATGGGAGATATTGAAGATCTTTCACAACGATTAGAAGTTTACGTTCCGAGTTTCCAAAGACACTAAACTATTACGATCCTTGTGTGTGTGTTTTTGTTATGTACTAAGTATTCCGCAAATGTAATGTAATGTCCATGTACGTCATGCTTCGGGTCTCTACAGTTGGTATCAGAGGAATGTTTTAGTCAACCTTTGGAAACTAGGATGCGAAAACGTTAGTGAGATCCCTAGAGATATTTCTAAGGTATGTCTAGGGATGCCCCTAAGGATAAATATACGTATAGGATATAGTCCTAGAACTATGGTAACGATATTAGATTAAAACAATGATGTTAGATATTGAAGTTACTCCCACTTTATTATGATTTTTGCCTCTCACACTATTCTTTTTGGGTTTTAGAAAATGGCTGGAAACAAGATGATTCACGATAATGGAGGATATGATGGACAATGGAATGATATTATTCATAATGAAATGGGATTTGGAAGTCCAAACATCATTATTATGCCAAATCAGCAATCTCATAATATGATCAATAAAGTAAAATTTGGTAAGTTTCCTGACTCGGCTAATAAGAGAAAGATGGAGTTTCATGATGATCATAGAGGAAAGAAAGTTCAATTTCCCCTATGTAAATCATGTGGGAAGAGGAATCAAGGAGAATGTTTCAAAGGAACTGGAAGATGCTTTGGGTGTGGAAAAGAAGGACACAAAGAAATTAAGTGCAAAGGAAAAGGTTCAGATAACACCATGGATGAGGATAATGGTATTGCTACGACATCAACAATGGTTAAATGTTTTAAATGTGGAATGTACGGGAATTATGCAAACCAATACCCTAAGGGAAAGTCTCATGAAGATAATCAGTATGGTTGTATGGGTAGTATTTATGTTGATGATGATGAAGATACTACAAATGATATATGAGATGAAAGAATTGTTGAAGCTCGGTCAATGGTTTAAGAAGGTAGTGGAATGATTACATGTTTATCAAAGTGTAATGTTGTATAAATAATCTCATGGTACTATGGAATAAAGAGACATCTAAGGATTGTTACATTGTTGTCTTTCCTTGAGTTTTGAAAGTGTGTGATTAATGCTACGAGTATCCATGAAAGGTAATTCAGATATTTTTGGAATGAAGATGATATGCGCATAATGAAGGGATAAGGAGAAAATTAAATGTTTGATAGTATTCATGAGCTCATGACTGATATAATGAGAAGGTTATATCATGGTTTGAGTATATAGAATTTTTGGATTTTGGTATGTGGAAAGAATTAACTTTTAACTGCACTCATGTTTTCACTAAGGTTCAATGGTTATTCAAGAGAATACATGATTAAGGCCTTTGAATGTTTGGAATGTGACCAACAAAACATATATTATGATATATGGGGATCAACGATGGTATTAAATCTCTGGTAATCGTTTTCACTATGTCATGAGAATGGACTGCAGTATTATGGATAAGCCTAAAGATTGGAATGGATTATGTTGGACATAAGTTAGTATTGTTTAAGGATAAAAGTTGTTTTCGATATTATTGATGGGATGTTATAGTAATATAGTTTTAGAAAAAGGACAACCTACAGAACGGGCGACAGCCCATCGCGTCGGACAAGGCTGTGGGAATCGAACCCACAACCGAAGTGCGACTGGCCTTTATCGCCTACCACTGGCCTACAGGAAGTCCCTGTTTAGTAGAAACTAGTTTTATTATATTAAGCAGTATGATATATGAAGTATAAGCCCATTTTAAGAACCATATATGATTAATCCCACTATAGATCGACTTATGTATATAAATTTTGCTAACCTTTTGAGACAGATGGAATGACCTGTCATTCTATCACATGATCTGCTAACACTTCACGAATAAAAAATTCAACTTCATTTATTTTAGAGATGAATTGGAAATTGTTAAAGGCACGAAAAAAAGTGAGGTTGTACCAACATAAAGTAAGTATTTATTCTAATTCAAATTCTTTAACTTTAGGGAAACGATCTTGAAAACCAAAAATGTTGTCCTAGTGATCTTATATCTGATGAATCAGATGGTACCTTAGATCCTCACAAATTTATGGCTTTGTGATTACTGGATTTTCCATAGCCATGTTCTCTACCACTCTCCATCAGAACACGATGGTTAGATTTCTCTTCCATATCCATATTTTCACCTATGTGGAAACCCAGTGATTAGTTTATTTGGGTAACCGTTACGTTTCATACTTTTGTTTTTAAAGATTGGTTTTGATATTCCTTTTTACGATGTGGGTTTCTATTAAATAAAATTTTGAATAGTAAACCATTTATAACCCCGACGAATTTCGAGGGTGAAATTCATTTTAAGGGGGGTAGAATGTAACAGCCCGAGATTTTATGAAAAATATTCTTTTTAATTTCACTAATGTCTTGTGTTGTACGCTACACCAAAAGGAGCTTGCACAACACGCATCCTTGACTTTCCTTGCATTACACGCAATCGCAACCTTCCTCGATAGCGTGTGTAGTACGCAATACTGAGTTTCACGAAACAACGATATGCTATTAAAATATTATTAAAACTAGTCGTTATGAATAGTAATAACCATTTTTTTAAATTTTAGAAATTTTAGCTCTCAAAATGGACTTCATTTTTGGATTCGGAGTATCGAATTTAGCCTAAGGTGAAATTTTGGTACTTTTCGGATAACTTTCATATTCTGATGAATAGTGAAAATTACTAAATTATAATTAAAAACAACTTTTTTAATCGAAATAATTAATAGTGATAAATTATTAATTTGAGTGGTTTTAAAGTATATTTAGAATATATTTTTACAATTTAATACAATGTTGGTCATTGAATGTAATTTCACATTTAAACCAGACATAATCAAGTGTCAATCTTTGGATAGATATTGTTTCTTAAAAACACGCTATTTGTTTTAACAGCGGGATTTAATTATAAAATTAATTAATGCAACTTCTATGTTATGAATTTGGTAAAATAGACTTCATTTTTGAATTCGGAATATGAAATATAGCTTCGGATGAAATTTTGGCATTTTTTCTGAAAAACATCAATTTTTGATGAATAGTGAAACTACTAAGTGGTAGTTAAAAAACAGAATTTTTCATAAAACTTAATTTTACCGCTTCTGTGAATGGAATTTCAAAAATCCGAGAGACACGGTTGATGTCAGTAAGTAAAATGTGGTTCAATGAGATGAAAATAATTTTGGGTGAATAGTAACTTTTTACTTTTATTTACCACGGTTAAAAGTAAATAGGGTAATTAAGGGTAAGAATGATATTGATATTACCCTAACACATGTCCTAATTCTATTGGACAAGTGTATCTCGACCAAAAACAACCTTAAGTGTAAAATATTATCATTTAGGCCCACTTGGATTAGATTAGGACATTTATTATTAATTTATTTAAAGAAGGGTTAAAAGAGTTAAAATCAAAGTTTATTTACTAAAACATTTTTAATATAGGGTTATACATAAGATAAATTAGACTATAAATATTAATTGGAAAGATAAAAAGATTTCCTACATAATGGTATTTTATTTGTAATTTTTAGACATTAAATAATTTAATTTATTTATGACACAATGATGATTCAGTAATTATCTTATTAATGAAATATTGACATAATTGATGTTATAAACTCCAAAATAAATGTAATTTGAGACTTTTTATGAATTCCACTAATTTTCGAGGTTACTATGATATATTAGTGTTTATTTAATCAACTTGGTTCGAACATATAATTCTGTTATGACTTTCAAAAAAAATCATATATCAAATAGTGTCAAAATTGACACAAAATAGTTTTTAAATCAAATATTATATTATTAATTGTTATTTTATTCCTAAAAATATAAGGTTCGTCCAAATGACTTAGATCAGGATATATATTAATAATAAACAATTTGGGGTTCGTTTGGCATGTTATAGTAAGTGTATTAACCATATAGTGTAAGAAAACAAAAAGACACGGTAAAAGTTAAATTATTTAACTTAGAGTTAAATCTAATTGATAAGATTAAAATAATACTCTAAACTTGTCTAAATCCTATTGGATGATAGGATTTCGACCCATCCCCACTTTAGCTTCGAAATAAGACCCTTTGGAACCATTATAAACCGATTTTGTCTTTAATATAAAATAATATTTTGAGATATTCCTAAGGTGCCCCTCTCCTCCCTTATAAAAGGAAACCTCCTCCCTCTCTTCCTCACACAACTTTGAGCCTTCAAGCTCGGCCAAACCCTGCCAAAATAACTTCTCCACTTCCCTAGTATCATCCTAGAGGTCCTGGTCTTCTTAAAAGACCAATTTTAGTTCCCTAAAAGGAGGTCTCAAAGAAGCACTTCAAAGAAGAGGTAATACCCATTACCGATCCTTTTCAATTTCTTTCTTCTTCAAATTCTTCTTCATTAGTTGTTTCATGATAAAGTAATAACATCAGTATTTCTTATATACTGATATGTTATTATAAATATGAAACAACTCTAATTAACCTTCTATCCATCCTACGGAAAAATGAAATCACCGCGCGTGCGTACGTACGGAATACCATCTCCACGACGCGATGAGATTCATTCTCAATAATTAACCATTCATGAATGATTATAAAGTATATATAATAAGTACTAATGAAATATATGACCTGATAATGATACTGGAATTGTTTATATTTATGTGTATGTCATCTACTTAATTCCATTCAATTCAATAAGGAAACGAAAACAGCGTTCATGCGTACGTACGGACTACCGTCTCCATGAACGATGTATTTCTTTCCATTTACTGATTTATTATATATGTATATTCTGAATATATATATATAAATCATGTTTTATATTCTGGAATTAAGCAATCATGATCTAAGTAATCATATGAATAATTACAAGTTAAAAACACGAACGACAAATGAGACGATTTTACCCAAAACGATACTTTAACATAAATTTACAAAAGAACGGGTAATATAAAGTCATAAGTGGACCATATATGATATAATAACAATGAATATGATTCTAGAATAAGTCAATAACATGATTTAAATTATTATACAGGAGGTTCGGACACTTACAAAGCAAGTCGGACATAAGGTAAGGGAAATATCACAATCTCATTTTTATCTGAGATTGTTTATACATTGAAATTTACTGGGGTGTATTTTATCATACACATCCATGCTTCCTCAATATGTAATATTTATATCCCTATACAATAGTTTATAACCAATTTTACCCTTCGGTGAGTTTTTAGTAAAAGATATGAAAGGAATCTTTTGTTGTTTTTCGTACGAGGTACTTTTTTGACTTTTCCGACAAAAGTACAAAGAATGTTTTTTTTAACTTATACGGAATGAATGGATTTTTAAAACATTATTTCCAAGAATAATTCTTTACAAGTTTTCATGTTTATTTTTAATAAACTTCTTTTAGTTTAAAATTGTATTACATGTTAAGAAAGGAAAACTGTTTTTGAAGTAGAAAGGATATTTTCCTCAAGAATGGAGTTCAAGTGTTTTATCAAAATTATTTTCCATCTAAGATAATAAAGGGTTCTGTTTATATCCCTATTATTACATTGATTGGACTATGTTGTGATGGGGTTATTTTTATGGATTCCTTTATCTTATATGAATGGTTTTATGATGTCATGTTGTTTAAGAATCTCATTTTTATTACATGGGTTATGAAATGATGTATGATTTATGATTTTGTGGCACACATAAGAATGGTATCATTATGAGATGGGTGGGACCTATATCTCCCTCCAATGCATTGGGTAAAGATTTTATATCTCATGAGATAGACATGGCTGAAATGGTAGGTTATACCGGTTCAGTGAAACAGGACTGAAACTAGGGTTACTCGATTCAGAAAGGGACTTTGTCCACTAAGATAGTCTTGGCAATGAGTCTTGACTAACAAGAAATGATTCTCTATGATTATGTGTGTATTCCACAAAGTTTCATTTTTTTTAAGTTATGATTATTGGGATTTCATTTCACTACTATGATTTATCCCATGTTATGAAATTATGCTCTCTTTTGCAGGTTAAGATTTCCAAAAGTTATGTTCTTATGAATATGATGTGATTGATTTATCTTTTTTTTACCCTTACTGAGCATTTGAGCTCACCATTTTATGTTTTCTTTTCCCGAGGATATAAATAAAGGTTTTAGGTAAAAAAAGGGAAGATATTTATGGGAGATATTGAAGATCTTTCACAACGATTAGAAGATTACGTTCCGAGTTTCCAAAGACACTAAACTATTACGATCCTTGTGTGTGTGTTTTTGTTATGTACTAAGTATTCCGCAAATGTAATGTAATGTCCATGTACGTCAAGCTTCGGGTCTCTACAGTTGGTATCAGAGGAATGGTTTAGTCATCCTTTGGAAACTAGGATGCGAAAACGTTAGTGAGATCCCTAGAGATATTTCTAAGGTATGTCTAGGGTTGCCCTTAAGGATAAATATACGTATAGGATATAGTCCTAGAACTATGGTAACGATATTAGATTAAACCAAAGATGTTAGATATTGAAGTTACTCCCACTTTATTATGATTTTTGCCTCTCACACTATTCTTTTTGGGTTTTAGAAAATGGCTGGAAAAAAGATGATTCACGATAATTGAGGATATGATGGACAATGGAATGATATTATTCATAATGAAATGGGATTTGGAAGTCCAAACATCATTATTATGCCAAATCAGCAATCTCATAATATGATCAATAAAGTAAAATTTGGTAAGTTTCCAGACTCGGCTAATAAGAGAAAGATGGAGTTTCATGATGATCATAGAGGAAAGAAAGTTCAATTTCCCCTATGTAAATCATGTGGGAAGAGGCATCAAGGAGAATGTTTCAAAGGAACTGGAAGATGCTTTGGGTGTGGAAAAGAAGGACACAAAGAAAGTAAGTGCAAAGGAAAAGGTTCAGTTAACACCATGGATGAGGATAATGGTATTGATACGACATCAACAATGGTAAAATGTTTTAAATGTGGAATGTACGGGCATTATGCAAACCAATGCCCTAAGGGAAAGTCTCATGAAGATAATCAGTATGGTCGTATGGGTAGTATTTATGTTGATGATGATGAAGAGACTACAAATGATATGTGAGATGAAAGAATTGTTGAAGCTCGGTCAATGGTTTAAGAAGGTAGTGGAATGATTACATGTTTATCAAAGTGTAATGTTGTATAAATAATATCATGGTACTATGGAATAAAGAGACATCTAAGGATTGTTACATTGTTGTCTTTCCTTGAGTTTTGAAAGTGTGTGATTAATGCTACGAGTATCCATGAAAGGTTATTAAGATATTTTTGGAATGAAGATGATATGCGCATAATGAAGGGATAAGGAGAAAATTAAATGTTTGATAGTATTAATGATCTCATGACTGATATAAGGAGAAGGTTATATCATGGTTTGAGTATATAGAATTTTTGGATTTTGGTATGTGGAAAGAGTTAACTTTTAACTGCATTCATGTTTTCACTAAGGTTCAATGGGTATTCAAGAGAATACATGATTAAGGCCTTTGAATGTTTGGAATGTGACCAACAAAACATATCTTATGATATATGGGGATCAACGATGGTATTAAATCTCTGGTAATCGTTTTCACTATGTTATGAGAATGGACTGCAGTATTATGGATAAGCCTAAAGATTGGAATGGATTATGTTGGACATAAGTTAGTATTGTTTAAGGATAGAAGTTTTTTTCGATATTATTGATGGGATGTTATAGTAATATAGTTTTAGAAAAAGGACAACCTGCAGAACGGGCGACAACCCATCGCGTCGGACAAGGCTGTGGGAATTGAACCCACAACCGAAGTGCGACTGGCCTTTATCGCCTACCACTGGCCTACAGGAAGTCCCTATTTAGTAGAAACTAGTTTTATTATATTAAGCAGTATGATATATGAAGTATATAAGCCCATTTTAGGAACCATATATGATTAATCCCACTATAGATCGACTTATGTATATAAATTTTGCTAACCTTTTGAGACAGATGGAATGACCCGTCATTCTATCACATGATCTGCTAACACTTCACGAATAAAAAATTCAACTTCATTTATTTTAGAGATGAAGTGGAAATTGTTAAAGGCACGAACAATAGTGAGGTTGTACCAACATAAAGTAAGTATTTATTCTAATTCAAATTCTTTAACTTTAGGGAAACGATCTTGAAAACCAAAAATGTTGTCCTAGTGATCTTATATCTAATGAATCAGATGGTACCTTAGATCGTCACAAATTTATGGCTTTGTGATTACTGGCTTTTCCATAGCCATGTTCTCTACCACTCTCCATCAGAACATGATGGTTATATTTCTCTTCCATATCCATATTTTCACCTATGTGGAAACCCAGTGATTAGTTTATTTGGGTAACCGTTACGTTTCATACTTTTGTTTTTAAAGATTGGTTTTGATATTTCTTTTTACGATGTCAGTTTCTATTAAATAAACTTTTGAATAGTAAACCATTTATAACCCCAACGAATTTCGAGGGCGAAATTCATTTTAAGGGGGGTAGAATGTAACAGCCCGAGATTTTGTGAAAAATATTCTTTTTAATTTCACTAATGTCTTGTGTTGTACGCTACACCAAAATGAGCTTGCACAACACGCATCCTTGACTTGCCTTTCATTACACGCAATCACAACCTTCCTCGATAGCGTGTGTAGTACGCAATACTGAGTTTCACGAAACAACGATATGCTATTAAAATATTATTAAAACTAGCCGTTATGAATAGTAATAACCATTTTTTTAAATTTTAGAAATTTTAGCTCTCAAAATGGACTTCATTTTTGGATTCGGAGTATCGAATTTAGCCTAAGGTGAAATTTTGGTACTTTTCGGATAACTTTCATATTCTGATGAATAGTGAAAAATACTAAATTATAATTAAAAACAAATTTTTTAATCGAAATAATTAATAGTGATAAATTATTAATTTGAGTGGTTTTAAAGTATATTTAGAATATATTTTTACAATTTAATACAATGTTGGTCATTGAATGTAATTTCACATTTAAACCAGACATAATCAAGTGTCAATCTTTTGATAGATATTATTTCTTAAAAACACGCTATTTGTTTTAACAACGGGATTTAATTATAAAATTAATTAATGCAACTTCTATGTTATGAATTTGGTAAAATAGAATTCATTTTTGAATTCGGAATATGAAATATAGCTTAGGATGAAATTTTGGCATTTTTTCTGAAAAACATCAATTTTTGATGAATAGTGAAACTACTAAGTGGTAGTTAAAAAACTGAATTTTTCATAAAACATAATTTTACCGCTTCTATGAATGGAATTTCAAAAATCCGAGAGACAAATTTTATGTCAGTAAGTAAAATGTGGTTCAATGAGATGAAAATAATTTTTGGTGAATAGTAACTTTTTACTTTTATTTACCACGGTTAAAAGTAAATAGGGTAATTAAGGGTAAGAATGATATTGATATTATCCTAAAACATGTCCTAATTATATTGGATAAGTGTATCTCAACCAAAAACAACCTTAAGTGTAAAATATTATCATTTATGCCCACTTGGATTAGATTAGGACATTTAGAATTAATTTATTTAAAGAAGGGTTAAAAGAGTTAAAATCAAAGTTTATTTACTAAAACATTTTTAATATGGGGTTATTCATAATATAAATTCGACTATAAATATTCATTAGAAAGATCAAAAGATTTCCTACATAATTGTATTTTATTTTTAATTTTTAGACATTAAATAATTTAATTTATTTATGACACAATGATGATTCAGTAATTATCTTATTAATGAAATATTGACATAATTGATGTTATAAACTCCAAAATAAATGTAATTTGAGACTTTTTATGAATTCCACTAATTTTCTAGGTTACTAGGATATATTAGTGTTGATTTAATCAACTTGGTTCGAACATATAATTCTGTTATGACTTTAAAAAAATCATATATCAAATAGTGTCAAAATTGACACAAAATAGTTTTTAAATAAAATATTATATTATTAATTGTTATTTTTTTTGTAAAAATCTAAGGTTCGTCCAAATGACTTAGATAAGGATATATATTAATAATAACCAATTTGGGATTCGTTTGGAATGTTACAGTAAGTGTATTAACCATATAGTGTAAGAAAACAAAAAGACACGGTAAAAGTTAAATTATTTAACTTAGAGTTAAATCTAATTGATAAGGTTAAAATAAGACTCTAAACTTTTCTAAATCCTATTGGATGATAGGATTTCGACCCATCCCCACTTTAGATTCGAAATAAGACCCTTTGGAACCATTATAAACCGATTTTGACTTTAATATAAAATAATATTTTGAGATATTCCTAAGGTGCCCCTCTCCTCCCTTATAAAAGGACACCTCCTCCCTCTCTTCCTCACACAACTTTGAGCCTTAAAGCTCGGACAAACCCTACCAAAATCACTTCTACACTTCCCTAGTATCATCCTAGAGGTCCTGGTATTCTTAAAAGACCAATTTTAGTGCCCTAAAAGGAGGTCTCAAAGAAGCACTTCAAAGAAGAGGTAATACCCATTACCGATCCTTTTCAATTTCTTTCTTCTTCAACTTCTTCTTCATTAGTTGTTTCATGATAAAGTAATAACATCAGTATTTCTTATATAATTATATTTTATTATAAATATGAAACAACTCTAATTAACCTTCTATCCATCCTACGGAAAAATGAAATCACCGCGCGTGCGTACGTACGGAATACCGTCTCCACGACACGATGAGATTCATTCTCAATAATTAACCATTCATGAATGATTATAAAGAATATATAATAATTACTAATGAAATATATGACCTGATAATGATACTGGAATTATTTATATTTATGTGTATGTCATCTACTTAATTCCATTCAATTCAATAAGGAAACGAAAACAACGTTCATGCGTACGTACGGACTACCGTCTCCATGAACGGTGTATTTCTTTCCATTTACTGATTTATTATATATGTATATTCTGAATATATATATATAAATCATGTTTTATATTCTGGAATTAAGTAATCATGATCTAAGTAATCATATGAATAATTACAAGTTAAAAACACGAACGACAAATGAGACGATTTTACCCAAAACGATACTTTAACATAAATTTACAAAAGAACGGGTAATATAAAGTCATAAGTGGACCATATATGATATAATAACAATTAATATGATTCTGGAATAAGTCAATAACATTATTTAAATCATTATACAGAAGGATCGGGCACTTACAAAGCAAGTCGGACCTAAGGTAAGGGAAATATCACAATCTCATTTGTATCCGAGATTGTTTATACATTGAAATTTACTGGGGTGTATTTTATCATCCACATCCATGCTTCCTCAATATGTAATATTTATATCCCTATACAATAGTTTATAACCAATTTTACCCTTCGGTGAGTTTTTAGTAAAAGATATGAAAGGAATCTTTTGTTGTTTTTCGTACGAGGAACTTTTTTGACTTTTCCGACAAAAGTACAAAGAATGTTTTTTTAACTTATACGGCATGAATGGATTTTTAAAACATTATTTCCAAGAATAATTCTTTACAAGTTTTCATGTTTATTTTTAATCAACTTCTTTTAGTTTAAAATTGTATTACATGTTAAGAAAGGAAAAGTGTTTTTGAAGTAGAAATGATATTTTCCTCAAGAATGGAGTTCAAGTGTTTTATCAAAATTATTTTCCATCTAAGATAATAAAGGGTTATGTTTATATCCCTATTATTACATTTATTGGACTATGTTGTGATGGAATTATTTTTATGGATTCCTTTATCTTATATGAATGGTTTTATGATGTCATGTTGTTTAAGAATCCCATTTTTATTACATGGGTTATGCAATGATGTATGATTTATGATTTTGTGGCACACATAAGAATGGTATCATTATGAGATGGGTGGGACCTATATCTCCCTCCAATGCATTGGGTAAAGATTTTATATCTCATGAGATAGACATGGCTGAAATGGTAGGTTATACCGGTTCAGTGAAACAGGACTGAAACGAGGGTTACTCGATTCAGAAAGGGACTTTGTCCACTAAGATAGTCTTGGCAATGAGTCTTGACTAACAAGAAATGATTCTCTATGATTATGTGTGTATGCCACAAAGTTTCATTTTTTTAAGTTATGATTATTGGGATTTAATTTCACAACTATGATTTATCCCATGTTATGAAATTATGCTCTCTTTTGCAGGTTAAGATTTCCAAAAGTTATGTTCTTATGAATATGATGTGATTGATTTCTCTTTTTTTACCCTTACTGAGCATTTGAGCTCACCCTTTTATGTTTTCTTTTCCCAAGGATATAAATAAAGGTTTTAGGTAAAAAAGGGAAGATCTTTATGGGAGATATTGAAGATCTTTCACAACGATTAGAAGATTACGTTCCGAGTTTCCAAAGACACTAAACTATTACGATCCTTGTGTGTGTGTTTTTGTTATGTACTAAGTATTCCGCAAATGTAATGTAATGTCCATGTACGTCAAGCTTTGGGTCTCTACAGTTGGTATCAGAGGAATGGTTTAGTCAACCTTTGGAAACTAGGATGCGAAAACGTTAGTGAGATCCTTAGAGATATTTCTAAGGTATGTCTAGGGATGCCCCTAAGGATAAATATACGTATAGGATATAGTCCTAGAACTATGGTAACGATATTAGATTAAACCAAAGATGTTAGATATTGAAGTTACTCCCACTTTATTATGATTTTTGCCTCTCACACTATTCTTTTTGGGTTTTAGAAAATGGCTGGAAACAAGATGATTCACGATAATGGAGGATATGATGGACAATGGAATGATATTATTCATAATGAAATGGGATTTGGAAGTCCAAACATCATTATTATGCCAAATCAGCAATCTCATAATATGATCAATAAAGTAAAATTTGGTAAGTTTCCTGACTCGGCTAATAAGAGAAAGATGGAGTTTCATGATGATCATAGAGGAAAGAAAGTTCAATTTCCCCTATGTAAATCATGTGGGAAGAGGCATCAAGGAGAATGTTTCAAAGGAACTGGAAGATGCTTTGGGTGTGGAAAAGAAGGACACAAAGAAAGTAAGTGAAAAGGAAAAGGTTCAGTTAACACCATGGATGAGGATAATGGTATTGCTACGACATCAACAATGGTTAAATGTTTTAAATGTGGAATGTACGGGCATTATGCAAACCAATGCCCTAAGGGAAAGTCTCATGAAGATAATCAGTATGGTCGTATGGGTAGTATTTATGTTGATGATGATGAAGAGACTACAAATGATATGTGAGATGAAAGAATTGTTGAAGCTCGGTCAATGGTTTAAGAAGGTAGTGGAATGATTACATGTTTATCAAAGTGTAATGTTCTATAAATAATCTCATGGTACTATGGAATAAAGAGACATCTAAGGATTGTTACATTGTAGTCTTTCCTTGAGTTTTGAAAGTGTGTGATTAATGCTACGAGTATCCATGAAAGGTTATTCATATATTTTTGGAATGAAGATGATATGCACATAATGAAGGGATAAGGAGAAAATTAAATGTTTGATAGTATTCATGAGCTCATGACTGATATAAGGAGAAGGTTATATCATGGTTTGAGTATATAGAATTTTTGGATTTTGGTATGTGGAAAGAGTTAACTTTTAACTGCATACATTTTTTCACTAAGGTTCAATGGGTATTCAAGAGAATACATGATTAAGGCCTTTGAATGTTTGGAATGTGACCAAAAAAACATATCTTATGATATATGGGGATCAACGATGGTATTAAATCTCTGGTAATCGTTTTCACTATGTTATGAGAATGGACTGCAGTATTATGGATAAGCCTAAAGATTGGAATGGATTGTGTTGGACATAAGTTAGTATTGTTTAAGGTTAGAATTTTTTTTCGATATTATTGATGCGATGTTATAGTAATATAGTTTTAGAAAAAGGACAACCTGCAGAACGGGAGACAACCCATCGCGTCGGACAAGGCTGTGGGAATCGAACCCACAACCGAAGTGCGACTGACCTTTATCGCCTACCACTAGCCTACAGGAAGTCCCTGTTTAGTAGAAACTAGTTTTATTATATTAAGCAGTATGATATATGAAGTATAAGACCATTTTAGGAACCATATATGATTAATCCCACTATAGATCGACTTATGTATATAAATTTTGCTAACCTTTTGAGACAGATGGAATGAACCGTCATTCTATCACATGATCTGCTAACACTTCACGAATAAAAAATTCAACTTCATTTATTTTAGAGATGAAGTGGAAATTGTTAAAGGCACGAACAACAGTGAGGTTGTACCAACATAAAGTAAGTATTTATTCTAATTCAAATTCTTTAACTTTAGGGAAACGATCTTGAAAACCAAAAATGTTGTCCTAGTGATCTTATATCTGATGAATCAGATGGTACCTTAGATCGTCACAAATTTATGGCTTTGTGATTACTGGATTTTCCATAGCCATGTTCTCTACCACTCTCCATCAGAACATGATGGTTATATTTCTCTTCCATATCCATATTTTCACCTATGTGGAAACCCAGTGATTAGTTTATTTGGGTAACCGTTACGTTTCATACTTTTGTTTTTAATGATTGGTTTTGATATTCCTTTTTACGATGTGGGTTTCTATTAAATAAACTTTCGAATAGTAAACCATTTATAACCCCGACGAATTTCGAGGGCGAAATTCATTTTAAGGGGGGTAGAATGTAACAACCCGAGATTTTATGAAAAATATTCTTTTTAATTTCACTAATGTCTTGTGTTGTACGCTACACCAAAAGGAACTTGAACAACACGCATCCTTGACTTGACTTGCATTACACGCAATCGCAACCTTCCTCGATAGCGTGTGTAGTACGCAATACTGAGTTTCACGAAACAACGATATGCTATTAAAATATTATTAAAACTAGCCGTTATGAATAGTAATAACCATTTTTTTAAATTTTAGAAATTTTAGCTCTCAAAATGGACTTCATTTTTGGATTCGGAGTATCAAATTTAGCCTAAGGTGAAATTTTGGTACTTTTCGGATAACTTTCATATTCTGATGAATAGTGAAAATTACTAAATTATAATTAAAAACAACTTTTTTAATCGAAATAATTAATAGTGATAAATTATTAATTTGAGTGGTTTTGAAGTATATTTAGAATATATTTTTACAATTTAATACAATGTTGGTCATTGAATGTAATTTCACATTTAAACCAGACATAATCAAGTGTCAATCTTTTGATAGATATTGTTTCTTAAAAACACGCTATTTGTTTTAACAGCGGGATTTAATTATAAAATTAATTAATGCAACTTCTATGTTATGAATTTGGTAAAATAGACTTCATTTTTGAATTCGGAATATGAAATATAGCTTAGGATGAAATTTTGGCATTTTTTCTGAAAAACATCAATTTTTGATGAATAGTGAAACTACTAAGTGGTAGTTAAAAAACTAATTTTTTCATAAAACTTAATTTTACCGCTTCTGTGAATGGAATTTCAAAAATCCTAGAGACACATTTGATGTCAGTAAGTAAAATGTGGTTCAATGAGATGAAAATAATTTTTGGTGAATAGTAACTTTTTACTTTTATTTACCACGGTTAAAAGAAAATAGGGTAATTAAGGGTAAGAATGATATTGATATTACCCTAACACATGTCCTAATTCTATTGGACAAGTGTATATCGACCAAAAACAACCTTAAGTGTAAAATATTATCATTTAGGCCCACTTGGATTAGATTAGGACATTTATTATTAATTTATTTAAAGAAGGGTTAAAAGAGTTAAAATCAAAGTTTATTTACTAAAACATTTTTAATATGGGGTTATACATAAGCTAAATTCGACTATAAATATTCATTAGAAAGATAAAAATATTTCCTACATAATTGTATTTTATTTTTAATTTTTAAAAATTAAATAATTTAATTTATTTATGAAACAATGATGATTAAGTAATTATCTTATTAATCAAATATTGACATAATTGATGTTATAAACTCAAAAATAAATGTAATTTGAGACTTTTTATGAATTCCACTAATTTTCTAGGTTACTATGATATATTAGTGTTTATTTGATCAACTTGGTTCGAACATATAATTCTGTTATGACTTTAAAAAAAATCATATATCAAATAGTGTCAAAATTGACACAAAATAGTTTTTAAATCAAATATTATATTATTAATTGTTATTTTATTCCTAAAACTCTAAGGTTCGGCCAAATGACTTAGATAAGGATATATATTAATACTAAACAATTTGGGGTTCGTTTGGCATGTTATAGTAAGTGTATTAACCATATAGTGTAAGAAAACAAAAAGACACGGTAAAAGTTAAATTATTTAACTTAGAGTTAAATCTAATTGATAAGGTTAAAATAATACTATAAACTTTTCTAAATCCTATTGGATGATAGGATTTCGACCTATCCCCACTTTATCTTAGAAATAAGACCCTTTGGAACTATTATAAACCGATTTTTACTTTAATATAAAATAATATTTTGAGATATTCCTAAGGTGCCCCTCTCCTCCCTTATAAAAGGACACCTCCTCCCTCTCTTCCTCACACAACTTTGAGCCTTCAAGATCTGCCAAACCCTACCAAAATCACTTCTCCACTTCCCTAGTATCATCCTAGAGGTCCTGGTCTTCTTAAAAGACCAATTTTAGTGCCCTAAAAGGAGGTCTCAAAGAAGCACTTCAAAGAAGAGGTAATACCCATTACCGATCCTTTTCAATTTCTTTCTTCTTCAACTTCTTCTTCATTAGTTGTTTCATGATAAAGTAATAACATCAGTATTTCTCATATAATGATATGTTATTATAAATATGAAATAACTCTAATTAACCTTCTATCCATCCTACGCAAAAATGAAATCACCGCGCGTGCGTACGTACGGAATACCGTCTCCACAACGCGATGAGATTCATTCTCAATAATTAACCATTCATGAATGATTATAAAGTATATATAATAAGTAATAATGAAATATATTACCTGATAATGATACTGCAATTATATATATTTATGTGTATGTCATCTACTTAATTCCATTCAATTCAATAAGGAAACGAAAACAGCGTTCATGCGTACGTACGGACTACCGTCTCCATGAACGGTGTATTTCTTTCCATTTACTGATTTATTATATATGTATATTCTGAATATATATATATAAATCATGTTTTATATTCTGGAATTAAGTAATCATGATCTAAGTAATCATATGAATAATTACAAGTTAAAAACACGAACGACAAATGAGACGATTTTACCCAAAACGATACTTTAACATAAATTTACAAAAGAACGGGTAATATAAAGTCATAAGTGGACCATATATGATATAATAACAATTAATATGTTTCTGGAATAAGTCAATAACATGATTTAAATCATTATACAGGAGGTTCGGACACTTACAAAGCAAGTCGGACCTAAGGTAAGGGAAATATCACAATCTCATTTTTATCCGAGATTGTTTATACATTGAAATTTACTGGGGTGTATTTTATCATCCACATCCTTGCTTCCTCAATATGTAATATTTATATCCCTATACAATAGTTTATAACCAATTTTACCCTTCGGTGAGTTTTTAGTAAAAGATATGAAAGGAATCTTTTGTTGTTTTTCGTACGAGGTACTTTTTTGACTTTTCCGACAAAAGTACAAAGAATGTTTTTTTTAACTTATACGGCATGAATGGATTTTTAAAACATTATTTCCAAGAATAATTCTTTACAATTTTTCATGTTTATTTTTAATCAAATTTTTTTAGTTTAAAATTGTATTACATGTTAAGAAAGGAAAAGTGTTTTTGAAGTAGAAAGGATATTTTCCTCAAGAATGGAGTTCAAGTGTTTTATCAAAATTATTTTCCATCTAAGATAATAAAGGGTTCTGTTTATATCCCTATTATTAAATTTATTGGACTATGTTGTGATGGAATTATTTTTATGTATTCCTTTATCTTATATGAATGGTTTTATGATGTCATGTTGTTTAAGAATCCCATTTTTATTACATGGGTTATGCAATGATGTATGATTTATGATTTTGTGGCACAAATAAGAATGGTATAATTATGAGATGGGTGGGACCTATATCTCCCTCCAATGCATTGGATAAAGATTTTATATCTCATGAGATAGACATGGATGAAATGGTAGGTTATACCGGTTCAGTGAAATAGGACTGAAACGAGGGTTACTCGATTCAGAAAGGGACTTTGTCCACTAAGATAGTCTTGGCAATGAGTCTTGACTAACAAGAAATGATTCTCTATGATTATGTGTGTATGCCACAAAGTTTCATTTTTTTTAAGTTATGATTATTGGGATTTCATTTCACTACTATGATTTATCCCATGTTATGAAATTATGCTCTCTTTTGCAGGTTAAGATTTCCAAAAGTTATGTTCTTATGAATATGATGTGATTTATTTCTCTTTTTTTTACCCTTACTGAGCATTTAAGCTCACCCTTTTATGTTTTCTTTTCCCCAGGATATAAAGAAAGGTTTTAGGTAAAAAAAGGGAAGATCTTTATGGGAGATATTGAAGATCTTTCACAACGATTAGAAGATTACGTTCCGAGTTTCCAAAGACACTAAACTATTACGATCCTTGTGTGTGTGTTTTTGTTATGTACTAAGTATTCCGCAAATGTAATGTAATGTCCATGTACGTCAAGCTTCGGGTCTCTACAATTTTTCTATGAAATCACTGAATCAACATATTTTTTTTGCCAAATCTACTCCAAAAATAGATCAAAATAAACATTCTCCATTACGTGATGAAGAATGCTAAAGAAAATGAAATCAGGGATCAACCGTAATCTGATTCGTTATCGTAACCACCATCTCACCTCTGCCACATCATTCCAATTCTGGATCTAAGATATCAGATTATTGTGCCAACAAATAGGTGAAAAATGATCAGCTGATTAAGAATAGTTGAACCCCATGCCAAATGAAGAATGCCTATGGTGAAATGAGGAATTTAGGTAGAAAAGTGAAATCAATCAAGAGGGTAAAACCTTGATAATATTTGTGTCGATCATGGTTCATTTCCATTATAATTAAAATCGAATGCATCAACAATTTAATCAAAAGAAATTCTCCCTAAAAATCCCAAAAAAAAATAAATCCAATCATTCAAGGTGATTGATCCAAAAATAAATCCATTCATTGATTGATTTGATTTTATCACAGAATTTAATAATGCGGAATAATACACATGAAACAAACATCCTACCTTGAGTGGGATCAATCATCAATGAATAATTATTTTGTTATCATCGTTGATGTAGTCCATGCATTCCGTTAGGGCAACGATCTGAAATCTAATCTGGATCTATCATCGTTCGCCATAGAAAAATATTTAGATCTCTATACAATGATACTCTAGGGGTTCCATGGTTATGTGGCTAACCATGGAATTATGACACAAGTATCTATTTAAATATCCATTAATTGATGTGTCAATGAACTGTATGAAAATAATTTTATTAAATAATTTTATTTGTTTTAACTCCCTTGATTAATTTTTCACAAATGTCCCATAACAACTAATGTGAAGTCATGCCTAAGGTAAAAAAGGGAATTCTGAACTCAATGACACCCTCATATTTCTGATCTAGGAACCTATTTAGAATTCATTACACTTTTTTAAAAACCTTAATGCCGGTGACATTTAATATATTTAATATATTTCCAAAATTTATTTTGGGTACATTGGGTCTCGGAATCACACACCATCTCATCTACTAGTCTTGACAATAAAACTTCTAATTTTTAAAAATAATACACAAAAAATCTCAGACATTACACTTTCCAAATTGATCCAAAAAACACTTTATGCCATGTTCACATACTGATCAAAATTTAATTGGTTTAATCTCATAAGCCATTTAATTCACAATTTGAAAACTCAATTACCATGTTCAAGGGAGTTTCACACACCAAGGGTGGTGTTAAGCCCAATATACTCTTCATCAATGCATCCAACAAGTCCCAAAAAAGGTCACACATATCATTAAGACACCTAATTTATCATTCGCTAACCAATAACGAATAGCGTAGTGCAACGACACACATGCAAAAACCACATACATATCAATAATATCAAGATTGTGGTAGAATTATTATAGACCACTTAACTCAAGATTGTAGAAAAAACTCACCCAACCATGACCCTTGATGTAGTGACCTAAACCCAGAATTCTGGAGCCAGTGTTTTCTATTGATTACATTAGCATGATTACAAGGAATCAAGCCCCTAAGGACCAAGAGTTTAGTAGTTTTGGTAAACTAGATACATAAATGAGTATTTTATTATAAATTAATACACTAATTACAACATAATTTTTTTCTTATTTCTAAATAAATTTGAGGATAACTATATTCTATGTAGTATATCCATATTTATCTTTGATAGTACGCTTCTTGGATTCCTAGGGAAAGAAACAAAATAAGGGTGAGCTCAAATGCTCAGTAAGGGAAAAAATATAGGGGAATAAATAATTAATCAATGAGAATAATAATTATGTAATAGTAAATAATAGAACACACATACCATATAAATAACAAACCGAGAAGGATGTGCATAAAAATTAATACATGGAAATAAATGGAAACACATTTCATTCAAATAAATAGATAACTAAAAATCAATATAGAAAGGTAAGACACTAAAAAAATTTCCATTTAATCAATAAACTGAGAATGAAATGAATCCATATATTTTATCAGGTGAAAATCTCATGGATAGTAAATAATGAATCAAAATGAAGGTAATGATTAATTATTGGACGTCATGTTTTAGGAACATGAAAAACTATACCGTATTGATATATCCTCTGAATAGTTTAAAACTAAAGATTGATACTTGTTTAATTTTCACAAATTATAAGTCTCATGAGAACCTATCGACGCATCGAGGAGCTATACAATGTTCGGGCTCCACCCATCATTTCATGTCCAAAGCATTCTTTATATTGATTAATTGATATTACTAATAAACAATATGCCTTATCAAATATCGGTATTGAATAGAGAATATGTAATTATAAATATTTCCCCAAATAATAAAATAACTATCAAAGTAGACATCGTATGTAAATAGGTATACGGTTTAGGAAATAGTAATATCCATGATAAATGAGATGAATAATTTATGGGAAATTCAATGCTTAATAATAAAAAAAAGATTGAATATTTCAAGGGGACTATAAAATTAATCAAGGAAGTGAATTTTGATACTATCCCTGAAAAGGTTATTCAAAAACCATCTAGAGGAAGAAATAGGATGGTATCAATAAAACATATCCCGAGTATAGTAAAAATAAGGGTTTCTATCATTGATGAATAGAAATACTATAAAATAATCTCTTAATAACATTTTGAGGAAAATATCCTTTTATAATAAAAACCCTTTTGAAAAAACTTTTATTTGAAAATCAATTTTGAAAATATTTTCTTTAAAAATAAACATTTTAAACATGAAAATGAAACTTCAAAGAAATTATGGTAGGTAAATCAATACAAACCATATGATGTAAAAAAGAACATTCATTTCTTCATGGTTAAATGTTAGAAAAATGTTTTTTTGGAAAGTGAAAAGAATATTCCTTTTAAAACATTTGTAAAATAAAAAAGGGTAAAAATTTATTTACCAAATCATTTAAAAAAAATTTATATATTTTAATAAATCATGGTTTTTAGAAGAAAACAGGTTCTCTAACTAAAGAGATAAATAAATTTGGGTTTTCTAAAAAACAGTTTGGGTAACAAAGAGTATAAAAATGGTACAATCACATAATAAAGTTCATGAATAACCATAAAATAATTAAATTAAATGGTTTATTATACAATTATCAAATAGTTTCCTCTGATGGAAATTTATGTTTAAAAAATCATAAACAAAATGGGATTGTAAAGTAAACACTTGAAAAGATTACAATGTTGTAATCAGAATCAATAATTGAGTAGATTATGTGTATCACCTTTAAATCCACATATAGAAGAGTAAATAGATCAATGGATAGTCAAAGTAATTATAAACATAATCATATAATATTAACTACAATGAGGAAGTAATATAACCCAATGAAAGGAAATTGGGTTATGAAATCTCTTTTCGACTTGGTAACTTTTAACTCAAATCCTCTTGGATGAAATAATTCAAATTGAAACTCAAAGTATAATGAAGAATGAATGAATAATGATATTATATAAAACAATTTCATTATTTGAACCATATAGAAGAAATTAGGTTCACAAAAATAAAGTGATTGTTTCAAGAGAAAGTTAGCAATCAAAAAAGGAAGTGAGATTACAAAGATAATCATTAAACATGTTCTTGAGGAGAATAATCTTTAAAAATTCCAAAGTGTCCCATACAACTTTGAAACATTTTAGTCATAATCTCTATAAATTAATAACCTTAAATGAAACATATAATATTATGAAAATAAGTAGGTTCATGATATAACATTTATAATGGAAATATATTCACCATATAAAAGATACTATTTTCATAAAAACAATTAAGTCTCAATGGAATGTTAATAGAGATGAAAACTCATACCTTGCATTTCATTTCAGGTGAATGCCATTTAACTTACTATATAATAAACTTATTTTAATTATATACTTTCTTTATATAATTTTTAATGTTTATAATTAATTTTATTTCACTTATTACTATGTTATATAAAACTAATTAATCAATTATGTTTACATAAATATTTTTGACCAAATTCAGTTTATGTATCAAAAAAACATTGGTATGTCAACTATATTCAAAGGGATAATTATATAAAATATCCAGAATAATAATCATGACATAATTATCATATTTATACATAAATTTTACTTTTAAAAACAATCATTAAATGTGGTAATGAAACATGAATCAACAATACGATCATGGAGACGGTAAGTCATACGTACGCATGAGAAACGTTCTCATTTTTCAAAGATCATTGTGGAAATTAGGTAAGCATCATTATATATTTATAGAAAGGTAATTATATCAAAAACACCATGTTATTTATTCATATATACTTATATATAATTCTTTTGATGAAAAAGGAATCACATCATGTTGAGGAGGCGGTAGTTATCACGTCCATGAATAATGTTATCACGTTTTAAGTGTGTAAAAGTGTAATGAAGAATATATATATATATATATATATATATATCCGGAAATTTACTTATTTTATGAATATAATATATATATTTTTATGTATCATATGTTTAATTGAAATCATATTTTATATGTTCTATGTATAGTGTGAACGAATCACATCGCTTCGAGGGGTCGATAGTCCACACTTCCTCAAACGATGTTATCCTATTAATGTAAAATGGAAAGTATTAATGTTATGTGTAATAAAATTATTATAGAAGTATAAATAAACAATTAATATCATATATACCATATATAAATAGAGTTTCCATCATAATGGCCACCATGAGAGGTGGTAAGGGAAAATGAACAATCATCTTTTTGTGAGGCACTAGTTCATCGTACACAGATTCGGTATGTTCATTACCAATTAGATGTAATTTTTTTTGTAAGTGTAGGTGTAACCCTTAAAATAAAATCATCCTATTATATTTATGATACTGGTTTTTTATACAATAATAGAATAATAAGGGTTTAATGGTTGAATAATGGAAATAAAACTAGAGAGTTTGAGAGAAGACGTTACCTCTTAATCAGGTAACTTCTTCTGGTTTGTACCAAGAGGCTTCTTTGGATTGATTTATTCCCAAGGGTATGATTAAATAATGAGTGGAGAAATTTTTTAGGAGATATATTTTCAGATCTTGTTCCATAAGAATTGGTTTGAGAGGTGTGAGGAATGGGGATAGGTGGTAGCCTTTTATAAGGAAAAAAGGACTCACATGGTATTTTTGAAAAAAAGTTAGATGTACCCACATTTTTACCAAAAAAGTGTTAAAAAATCAATCAAAATCAATAATTTAAGGTTAACGAAAGAATTATCACCATGAAATGTATTTTTTAAAATTTTCTAGGTCATTTGGGCCCCTAAGTTAAAAGTTTAGTCCTTTATTAAGCTTAATTTTGTCTTAATAATTTCAATTAATTTTAATTACTTTCACTAATATTTTTGATAAAAAAACAAATTTTGTCTTATTATACGTTATAAATTATTCTTATTCCAAATATTAAATCCATTTTTCCAAATTCCAATCATATATATAGTAGAAATTTATTTAAATTTAACCCCATAGGCGGGATGACAATGTGGGTTTTAAAGTAAAAAACATCCAAAAGTTTGCTATGTTTTTATAATCAATTTAAAAGTGAAATTGATTAAAATGAATTAAATTTTATTAAATGATAAAAATATTATCTAATTAAACTTTATAACAAATTAAAAATATAATTTAACCTTATAAATAAATTAGATGAATAAGCGGTTTTGAATTAAAATTCAACATTTTTAACTATAATTAAAAAATGAAATGTTTTTAGAAAAATATCAAAAAATAACCCTAAACTAATTATTATGTTTAATTTTAAAATATTAAGTTTATTTTTTCATTTTAAATCAAATAAAGTGTCAAAATTAATATTTAAAATGGGTTCTCCATTAATTGGTGGTAAAATTGCCTTTATAAAAATGTAGGTTTTTATGTGTAAAATATAGTTTGTTCTTATCTTATTCCTATAAAACCTAATGGATAAATATCAAAATTATTTTAATGAATATATAACAAATATATTTCATTAAAATCATTCAATAGTTGGAATTAATTATTTTTATTAAGACAAAACTCCTTTAGAAGCATAAAAGTAATAATATTTCTTTTTATATCCAATTGGTTCTTATTTTCATTTCTCATTAATTGGTAACTCATGAATTCATTTTATATTTATATAAACCATAAATTTTCGTAATTTATTTAATACCAATCAAAACTTCTAACAAAATTACTTGGTTATATCATATTATAATAATTAATAATATTTTAATAATATATCGTTATTTAGTGAAACTCGGTCTTGCATGTAATGACAGCTATCGAGGAAGGTTTCTTCTTGCATGCAGTGTAAAATAACTCAGTGTTGTGTGAATTACATGATATATTATGTATTAAATATACTTAAAATATTAAATATATATTATAGTCTGAAGATATTATATTCCCGTGCATTCTTGGTGATGCATGTCATACACGCTATCAAATACAAAGTTGTAATTTAAAATTTTGGGGGTGTTACACTTGATTTAAAGTAAAATGACCCCAAACACAAACTTTAAATATTCCTTGTAAAAATTAGTGTTTAGGATCTTAGAGATAAAGGAAAACATCCCACCATGGTTCTTTCCTGAAAAATAAATAAGAGGAGTGGTATACTCACCTAAAGTTTTGATTTAAAATAAGCAGTGCTTCAAACGACCAAGGATCAAAAGAGAATTGCCTCGAAACAATTTGGTAGATCTTAGTTCAGATCCCAACTTATTGAGGATGATTAGAGAAGAAAATCATGTAAAAACCCTTAAATCATGAGGGGTAAATGGTAAAATTCTCCAATTTTAAGAGTATCATGGTTTAGCCGTATGGTTGGAAAAACTATACACTAACCATGCGAACCCTCTTTCAAAGAGGGAGGAAAGGTCACACGAATTGGTGGGGACATCCTCATAGTTTTAAAAATTATGTGTTAGTCATATTCATGCCTCTGTACAAGGGGATCAAGCCACATAATTTCTTAGGACATGGTGCATGTTTAGTACTAATTATGCGCCAACCATGATCATAACATAGAATCAACTCTTTTTACTATTTTTCATGGATCATACCCCTAAGATACCCCCAAGACCTGTCATATTCCCAGGAATGATTTCATCAACCATTTTAAAATGTATTAAAACAAAACTTAAAAATAAAATAGACCTCTTCAACATTGGGATCTTACAAAAAAACTATTAAATGAATGTTAAAGCATTTTATTGAATATATTATCTGTACATTTAATTAAAATGATTCATAAATAAATATTAATTTAATCTATTAAGATAAATACACATTGTGTGCATAAAAACTATTTTTCATAAAGACATTTCTATATTCCTTCAAAGGAGTTTATTTTCATTTTGAACCAATTGACAGTCAATGAATTAATTTTATACATGTGTAAAAAATAATTTTTTATAATTTATTTATTCTTATTCATACTCTCCAATTTAATGGATAGGTAATACTTTTTTTATAATTTAGTTATTCTTATTTTAATGTTATATTGTGATTTGTTTAAACTCATTGTTGCATTCAAAGCAGTCTACCAAAGAAATAAAATTTATTCAGTGAGAAATATATCAAAAAATATCAGTGTTCCATTATAATAATTTCACCCTTGAAATTTGTTAACTATTATACAAACAATTGCGGATACTTTTTCCTTATCAAATATTCATGTTCCCACATATCTTATTCCAATTTATTGTTTCTCTATAAAAAATTAATGAGGTGATTGGTTTTATTTTACAAAACTTTCTCACTTCAATCAATAATCTCCACTGGTTTTCCCTTATAAGAGAGATCACGATCTAGTGATATGACCTCTAAGTTCAACACATGTGAATGATTAGATATTTAATTTCTCGATATAGATATATGGAACACATCATGAACTTAAGAGAGATTTTGTGGAAGTGCTAAGAGATATGAAAATTTCTCTATACGATCAAGAATTTCAAATGTATGGTTATATCTGGGGCTCACCATTCCATTATCTACAAATCTCATAACCTTCTTCCATGGATAAATTCATAATAATACATTATTACCAAATTTTAATTATATATCTCTTTAATGATTATCACCATAACACTTTTTCCAACTCTGAGCTACCTTTATGTGTTCTTGAATTTATATGACCTTATTTAACATCTCCTTGGATAACTCAAGTCCCAATAACTATCGTTCTCTAACTTTATTCCAATACATTAGTGCTCTGAACTTCATTCCATATATAGATTCCTAAGGACCCATCTAAATACTCAAATGAAAGCTATTGTTGTAGGAAAATTCTACCATATAAAGGTGTTGATCCCAACAACCTTTGAAATATATAAAATTAGATCTCAAGATGTATTCTAAAGTTTTAATGGTCCTATTACTCTGACCATCTATTTTAAGATGATATAAAGTATTAAAACTCAAATTTTTATCCAAATCCTACTGAATACTTATCTAGAACATTGAGGTAAATCTAGGATCTTGATCAGATATAATAGAATTTGGAAATCCCTGAAAAATTACTTCTTATATAATGTATATCCTAGCAATATTATAAAGAGATAAATCTTCTCTAATGGTAATGAAATTTGTTAATTTCATAAGGCGGTTGAATAAAACCCACATGACACTATTCTTTTTAGATGTTTTGGGGATTCCAATGATGAAATCTATGGTAACATTTTCCTATTTCCATTATAGTATGGGTAATGGTTATAATATCCCCTTAAAATTATATCTCTTAGCCTTAAATTTATGATATAATAGGAATAGATATACATACTCAGAAATATCCATTTTATTGTTGTCCCACTAGGACTACGATTTCATATCTCTAATCATCTTTATTCTTCTTGGATTAATATAGAATGATGAACTATTAGCTTCATCAAACAGATCCTTCTTCAAGTCTACTATTGACAAGACTCATACTCAGTTCCTAAACCTTATCATTCCATTATAATAATGGATATACTTAGGAACTTTTATCACCTTATTTTTTAGTTCTATATCTTCATTTTGTGCCTCTATAATCCTCACATGGTTGGATGGCTAAACATTCATCTAAAAAATATATGATATTTCTCCGTATGTCATGATTTCAAGATCTATCTTCTACACATCCATAAATATTAGATCTATTTTAATCCCCATTAGAAAAAATATATCATGATATTCCTGACTTAGAGAATCATTCACCTTGTTCACCTTATTTGGTACATATTTAACTCTTTCTATGGGAATATATACTTCTATATTTTATAATAAATATATATACATTTCACATAATTCACTATTAATATAAAGAATCTATATTTTTAGTGAAAGAATATTTCCCCAAACTCCAAATCAAGAGTCAGTGAATTTTACTTGTGAATTTTCAATTGTCAAGAGACATAAACTATCACAATATCATTCTGTATGAGTATGAATCTCAGTCCATTCTTTGATATATCACTAAATATCACAAACAATTCCCCACAGTAGGGTAGTATAAGAATAGGTGCAATGACCAAATTTTTTTTATATCCTTGAAATTTTCCTCACATTCATCTATCCAAAGTCACTTGAATACCTTCTGAGTCAACATGGTTATTAGATTAAATAATTATAATAAATCCTGTACAAAGCACTGATTGTATCTAACTAACCAAAGACAACTATGGATCTTGGTTACCATGGTTGGTCTGGTCTATTTCTCAATAAATTATAAATTTTTACGGATCCACTGATATACCATCAATTTAGATTATATGACACAAAAATTAAACCTTTTGTAACCAAAATATACTCTTTATGAATTTGGAATACAACTTCTATTTCCTTGGGGTATTCAACACAATCTTTAAATGATCTTCATGCTCTTCCTTTCTTTTATAATTTATAATAATACTATCTATAAATACTTCCAAAAACATATCTAGGTAATCCCTAAAAAATATTAATTAAATTAATGAATATAATAGGGGCATTGGTAAGTCCAAATGGAATCACTATAAATTCATAATGACCATACCTCATACAAAAGTCTATATAGGGTATATAAACATTCTTTAACGTCAATTGATGATATCTATAATTAGGTTTGATCTTGTAAAATTATTGATCTCTATGTAATTGATCAAACAATCCATAAATATGGGGTAGATGATACTATTTCTTGATAATTATTTTTTTAAGTTCTCAATAATCAATGCAAAGATGAATTGACCCATATTTATTCTTAACAAAAAGAATAGGTTCACCTCATGGTGAAGAACTAGGGAGTATGAATCCTTTATCAAGATTCTCCCAAATTTTCTTATACAATCCTTGAAATTTAATTAGGGATATTTTATATAGTGTCTTAGAAAGAGGTGTAGCACCAAGTATAAGTTCTATTTAAAACTCAGATTCATGATTCAAGTGAATACTAAGCAACTATTTATAAAATATATCAGTATAATCTAAAAAAAAGGCATATATTTGATGTTGATTTTCTCCTAAATAATTTAATACAAATATCCCTCATAAATAGGTAATAAAACCTATATAATGGAAGAAACTACCATTTGAAATTCATATTAATCCCTTCGTCAATATAAAATCACATGTTGATTTGGAATATCAAACATGACTTCTGTTCCTCACCAATTTTATGGGATATATATAGATAGATCTAACCCATTTTCAAAATCACATCAAATTCAAATAGAGGTAAATTTGAAAGATTTTTAAAAATAAAATTCCGACACACTTATATCAGAAATAAGCTATAAAATTGATATGTGATCATTGTACCATTATAATTTTTACTGCTAAATTGAAATTTAATCATTGAGGTTGTGATGTGATACCCTTAGAAAGTTATTCATATATAATATATTGGATAGATCCATAATAAAATGAGACATTTGAAACTCTAGAGTGAATAGTAAGTATACCTTTTAACACTTCATTCTTTTGACCCACTTCAACAGTTGTGACCACATGAAATTTCCATTTATCTATAGGATTAAGAGGTTGTTGATGATTTTTGTATTCATTAACCCATGGATTCATGTGCTGATTGGAATAATTTTCATACACCTTACAATTATAGAATTGGAGTGTGTGTGGAACATTTATTTGAGTTTTTTCACCATCATCTACTAACCTCTTCACACCACTTTAACATTATTTTTCTCGATCGAATTCTTTTACACACTTAAAAAATTTACTATAACCTATATGGAAATTTCCTCTGTTCTTAGTTACACACTTATAACATGAAGGAATTTTAATTCTTAATCACCTTTGGGTTTTATTACTAGAATTTTCTTAAAATTATATCTTTCTATTCTTATCAACAAAACCATGAGACGAATGAGAGTCTATAATTTAAATTTCTATCTTGATAAAACATCAAACAATTTATTTATAGCTATGAAAGTATCCTATTTCTAATTCCTTTTAGTGAATCAGTATCAAGACATTAAATAATCGGCCATATTTTCTTTTAGGATCAATGATAAAACTAAAAGCATGCCATAAAAGTGTGGGGAAAGTTTCCTCATTGGTACTAATGGATTTTACATCCTTATTCTTTAGTTTTCGAAATTAACTTCAAAATTTTTTTACAAAGAGTTTAGGGAAAAATATTGTTGAAAAATACCATCTAAAACTCATCATGAGTCATGGAGTACATTTCCTCCTCTTTCCTTATATTCTTGATAGAATTCCACCGTTGATCCATTTCGTATTCTAAAAGATATACATCAAGGGAAAACATTGAATTTCAGACACTATACAATGGAAAATATCTTTATAGTGGTACTAATACATTTATCATCAATTATTAGATCAAAGGAACCACTAAAAGAAGGTGGATGTTAACACATAAAATACTTAGTAGTGAGTTGTTTCTTCCTTTGGATGTTTGGAATATTAGCAAGATTCATTTTACCATTCATATATTGAGAGATTTGGGATGGAATTGTTATAATATTTCACATCCCATATCCCATTTAATTTAGTTTCTCATGTGGAAATTCATTTAATTTCCCATCACATTCATTATTAACATGATTTATCCTGGTTCTAACCATTAACTAAGACTAAAAAGTTTATTTTGAGCAATAATAATCACAGTTCTTAATCATGTAGTCATGAAAAAACTTTCATAGTATGTCTCTACCATGTCACCATATTTTCAATATAGGACACCCTAGGTTTAACCTAGTTCATTCATGGTCATCATCTATTCAAATCGTTTATAAGGATTGATAAATAATATTCTAATTGACCCAAGCATATCCCCTAAGAGTTTCTAGTGAGGTGTATAGTCTTAGGCACACTTATTGTGACTCTTTGATGATCTAGTTAATACCCAATACAACCCTTTCATAGTTTTCACCCCCTGAAGTTCATATATACCACAGACACATCCTTTTTCCAGAAATCTAGGTAGGGATTTATTTACTAGGAAAACCAAATAATCTCTAATTTACCAAAACTTTAGGATGCTATCCTTATATTATAATTATCCACAGGTATTTTAAAAAAATTATAAACCTAATTTCTAAAAATGACTAAAACCTACTCTGATACCAACTTAGGTTACCTGAAAATTTCATACATAGATATTTCATCTTTTCATTAGATATTAAATGCATTTCGAAAAATTGAACACCCTAGAACCAAAATGTTTTAGTGTCTTAAGAGACAAGATAAATAATCATATTATTTTTTGAAATATCTTCATCATATCCCAAATGGTTATTCTATCACAGTACCCTTCTTATACTTTCTTACTTAATACATTACTTCATAATCTAGGAAAGAATAAAACACAACAAAGGGTGAGAATAGATTCCTTGTAAGGGTAAATATTGGAGATATAAATCAATGATCATAAGTTAGAATAATCATAAGGGTAAGATAACATGATTTTAACTTAATAAAGTTATACCCAATAATTCAAGGATCATTAATAATGAATCATAGAATAAGTTATTGTCAATAAAAATACATAAGAAATAAAATTTTATAATTATCAATAATCAATCATGATCCATGATAACATATCATAAGAATAAGATATTAGTTATTTAGCATATATATAAGAATTAAAAATAATTTACATGTTCAAGGATCACTTCCAAGACTATCATAGTGTATTCAGTTCACTACCTATTATATCATTTCCTTATTCAAGTTTCACTCCCAAGACTATCTTATTGGATAGATTCCCTTACTAAATTGGTTTTACTTCTAATTCCAGTTCTTATTATCTGATGAAATATCCATCTTTACCCAATGTATTGGAGAGATAAAAAATTTAAATCCTAACCATCACATAATTATAATAAATTAATATATGGTCCGTAATATCATAAAACAGTCATCATATCATCATACCATAACCCATGGAAAGGAAACAATTTTCATAAACATTTTATCATTTCCATATATCATAACCCATAAAAATAAAGAAGTATCATAAACATCACATAATCATAATAATAAACCATCCATAGAAATAATATGGATAGTATCCTTAGATCATATCCCTATTAAATCATAAGTAACGTCAAAGGGTGTTATCATAGATGAAAAATTCTTTTAAAATATCACTAGAATATTTCTTGAATAAAATAACATTTTTATTTTAAAATCACTTATTTAAAATTAAAAAATTATCCAAAATTTTATTGAAGAAATTTTATTTCTAAATAACCATGGTTAATTTTTAATTAAACTTCAAATAAATGAATAGTAAAATGGTGGGAAAATCTATTCATGTCGTATGTGTTAAAAGAAAACATTCCTTTCACACTTTCATAAAAAGTAAAAAATAACATCTCTAGAAAATAATTTCTTTAAAAATATTCCTTTTTAAACCTATGTAAATAAATTCAAAGGTTTTGAAAATGAAAATATTAACACATTTAAATTATATTTAATAAATTTTATAAAATAATTTTAAAGACTATGGACATGGAAGAAAAAGTTTTTCAACCAAAGAGGAAATAAGGCCAACTTTTCTTTAAAACATTTTCTCGATCATTTTATTTTACCAAAGAGAGGAAAATTGTATAAATACATAGATAATAAAAGAATAACTATATTAGAAGAAAATATAAGGGTTTTAAAGGATAATATCTATATTATTTTTCTCAATTTAAATTTATCATAGACAATCCTGAAAAGCAATGAGATAATATCATAACCCTTACCCCAAGACACATTTCTCTTCTTATGCATTAAAGTATCCTATATAATAAATATGTATTTATTAAACATATATTCAATAACTATACTCATAGATAAATTACTATGTATTGTTCCTTTTATAATTTTACATTATACGTTTATTTATAATTTCTTCATTATAAAGAATATCGAGGTGAAAACTGGAATATTTTCCATGCATGTTTCAGTTCGATGGTTTTGGTAGTTTCACATTGGTAATTTTTTCATCATATCAATAAAATTAATCATTAAATAATTATAATATTTATTAATAATATATAATTTTATATTTATTCATATATATTAATGATGAAAAATGAATCATATTGATGTGTGGAGGTGGTAGTCTACACGTACACATGAGCAAAATTATCGTTTTACAATGAAAAAAATGGTAAGAAGGTATATAAGATATTATAATTAAATAATAATAATAATGTTATAAATATAATATTTAAACATTCAATCCATAATAAGAAACATATTTTCTAGGCAGTGACAAAAAATGAATCATATCGGTATGCAGAGGCGGTAGTCTGCACATACGCATGAACAACACTTTCATTTCCCAATTGATGGAAAGGATGTGGAAAATGGTTAATTTACCATTTTAATAGAAAATTTAGTTTATAGAATATACTGAATTCATTATTTTATAAGGTATAATATATATTTATAGGAGGTATAATAAGATATAAAATTAAAAGTACTCAATTAAGAGTTATACCTCTTCATTGAAAATTCTCCTCCGGCTTACACCTTAAGCTTTGAAAGAATGGTGTTATGGTCAAAAAATGAACTCTAGGATGTGGTGATGTATTTAAAGAAATTATTAGTGTGGTTATTTGATGATATTTAATTATCATTAAGTTTTACAAAGATATTCTTGGTGGTTTCCTTCTATAGAGGAGGGAGAGGACACATTTGGAGAATTTCAAAATATTAAAATATAATAATGTATTATATTATCAATTATATCCAAAATCAATAATATTTGAATATAGAAAGTATAATATAGAAATGAAATAAAAAAATCGAATTAAATCAAGTATTTTTTGATATTTTAAACCTTATCTCTTTGGATAACACCCCAGATAAACCCTATTTAACCCTAACCATGGTTCATTGTTTTTAATTTTTTTACAAATAATTATGACCAAAAAATTAAGCTGATATTATTAAATTATATTAATTATGATGATTAAAAATAATTAATCCATTTTATATGATTCAATTTTTATAAGTGACATAAATTCATTTTAAAATAAGTACTTAAAATACAATGAAACTGTTTTTAGAAAAACACAAGAATAAAAATGAATTTATTCTTATTCCATTCCTAGTAAAAAATATTTGATGAATTTTAATTTTTTTGGAATAAATAATCTATAAATTTAATTAAAATAATTCATTAATATATATTGAGTAATTTTATTAAGATAAAAACTAAGTTTTTCATAAAAACTATTTTAGGGAAAAACATCTCTTTTTATATTCAAATGCTTTTATTTTCATAACCAATTGATAACCAATGAATATATTTTTTACATATGAAAAATTGATTTATCATAGTTTTTTAATATTATTTATACTCTATAATCCAATAGATATATGATAACTATCACATTAAATAATAAAATTTTAATAGTATATCATGGTTTGTTTAAACTCGGTGTTCCATGTAATGCATGCTATCAAATAAATAATATTTATTTAGAGATAAATATATCATAAAATATTATTTTTTTACACCTAGGTTAATATAAGAAGATCAATAATTAAGTTTAGTAATCTAGGAGGGTTTTTTGGTAGGTCTTATCCAATAAAGAGGGCTCAAATATTTTGAATATGGTAGGAGAAGAGGTGCCCTTTTATAAGTGAGTGGAGGGACATAAATGAAATTTCCTAAAATATCTAAATAATAAAAAGTCATTTTCTTGTGAAAGTGGCACTAAATTTTCATATATTCAAATATTATAAGGTTAATTTTAAAATAAAACCAACCAATGAGGTTTAATAAAGTGTTTTATGTTATATGGAATCCTTATCTCTTTATTTTTAACCCTTTTTACCAATTTTACCCATAATTGATGTGTTAAATATTAAATATGGTTACTATTCATTATGATCAAAAATTATGTTGACCATATTACCCAATATTAATTATTCTAATTCAAAATATAGAATCTATTTTACATTACTCCACTCTTAGAAGTATCATAAATTACTTTTCAAATATCTTTACAATACACAATGAAAACTATTTTTAGAAATGCTTGTTTTGAGCATAAAAAATAATTTACCGTAATATCAAGTATAATATTGATTACAAGTTGATTAATTGGATTATTTTTAATCAAATTAGTATTATTTTTCTTTAAAACCTATCTATAGTATAAATTTACCTTGTAATTACTGAACTAATATAGAACAACTAAAAAAAATTTATTTGAACAAAAACATTAAATTGATTTTTCAAAATGTTAAACATATATTTATAAGTTAAATTTTATATTTTTATATTTATTATATTAATTATTTAATATACATTTTTTGTACAATTTTCTTTCAAAAACAATCAATTTATTATTATATCATTATAATGTCATAGAAGCGACATTTTTCTTGTAAAATTAGTATTTTCACTATTCACAAAAATATAAACTATTTCTAAAAAATATCAAAAAATCACCCTATGATTATTTTGACAGGATTAATTCAAAAATAAAATTAATTTCATCAAATAAAATTTATTTAATTTTGGAATTTATTTTTTAATCACATCATAAAATAAAATTATGTGCATTAAATTATTGTTTCTTTAGAAAGAAAAGATTACTATAATTTAAGCTTGGGAGTTACATTCTTCCCTCCTTCAAAAAATTCATCCTCAAAATTTTAAAAATTTCACCTCATGAATAGATATGGTTGTTTATTCATTATAAATTATTTAGTTTCATATGATGCCTTTTTATATTTTATAATTTCTCCAATGTACCTTCACCAATCGAGTCATCCAATTCCACAATACTTTTTCTCTTTTGTTAAGAATCCGTATAAGCTCCCATAAAAAGATAAATTAGTTTCCAATTCTATTTTATCATAGGTTATCACATGTTTTGGTTTTGGAATGTACTTAATCAATAAATATTTATGGAAGGTATCATGAAATTTAGAGAGGCTCTGGGGCATTACCAAACGACAAGCCACAAATCTAATTCTTTCAATAATTTAAAAAGGCCTAATGTACCTAGTATATAGTTTCCCTTTCATGTCAAAACTTATAACAACCTTCCTTATATATACCTTCATGAAAAAATATTCTCCAATTTGAAATTCTAAATCCATAATTTGTTTATCCATATAACTCTTTTCCTTATTTGATCTTCCTTGATATGATTTTTGAATAGTCTTCACTTTCACTCTTATTTCCTCAACAAGTTTTAGGACTAAAATATCACTTTCACCAATATCATCCTAAAAATTTTATATATGAAATAATTTCCCATACAATACTTTATAAATTTCTATTTTAATTTTTCTATGTAAGCTATTATTATATGAAAATTACACCAAAGGTAAATGTAGATCCCTCGTACCTTGAAAGAAAGTGATAATGAAAACATGTATTCTATGTTTTGAATAGTCTTTTTCAGATTGTCTATATTTCTAAGGATGATAATCAATGCTCAAACATATCTTGATTTCAATAGACTTCTAAATAATTTTCCATAATTTAGATGTAAACTATAGTTTATGGTTATATACAATCAAAAGAGGTGAACCATGAAGTCTCAAAACATAATTAATATAGATTCATGTGAGAATTTCAAGAGGTGAATATCCAATTATAGTGAATAAATGTGCAGACTTGGTAAGGTGATCAACAATAAAATATATGGCATCTTTCATTTTAGAACTTTTTAGAAATCTAATGAAAAATTCTATTGTAATACCATCCCATTTACACATAGGAACAAGTATAGGTTTCATGACTCATTTAAGATTTTTTCCTCTTAGACTTTAGCTATTGGAAAACCAAGAATATTGAAAAAAAAAGTCTACAATTTCCCATTTCAAATTATCCCACCAAAAATATTCCTTCAAATCCTGATACATTTTGTTTCAACTAGGGTGTATAGAGAAATTTGAGTTATGAACTTCATTTTGGTACAGTTTCCTAATTTATATTAACCACTTCTTCAGATCCTTAAAGCTCTATTCACACTCATCTATCCAATTATACCTTTATACCCCATGAGTGATCTTGTTAAATAGGTTTTAAAATCTTGATAAGTTTCGCAAAAATCGTTAATAGTTACCAAATAATCTGGGGAAACAATTTATATACATCACAGATGATGGTCTATGATAATCCTAAATCACCTTAGACATAAAAGGGTCCATATTTATCCCCTTATATGTGACAACATTCCCTAATAATGTTTCTTACTCCATAAAAAACTCATATTTATTATACTTTTCATATAACTAATCCTTCCTCAAAGTGTTCAACAGGACATTTAAATGGTTCTCGTGTTCCTCCTTGATTTTGGAGTATATTTTAATATCATTTATAAATACTAACACAATTTTTGGAGGTAATCTCTGAAGACTCCATTAATTAAGTCCTTAAATATCAATGGATCATTCATGATTCTAAATGAAATGGATATGAACTTGTAGTGAGCATAACTTATTTGAAAGGTTAGCTTAGTAATATACTAAAACTTTACCTTTAACTAATGATATCCTGACTGAATTTCCACTTTACAGAAGTATTGAGATATGTATAACTAATTTAAAAATTCATAAATATATGGAATATGATACTTATTATTTTGTTTTGGTCTTATTTAGTTCAAAATAATAAATACATAGATTCATGGATCCATCCTTCTTCTTAGTAAAGAGTACTAGTGCACCCAATGGTGAAGCACATGGGAATATAAAACCCAAGTCAAAATGTTCTTTTAATTACTTCTTTAGTTCATCTAGTTCAACGGGGGACATTATATATGGATTTTTGGATATTGGTATAGATCCATGTATGAGTTCAATTAAGAACTAATCATCTCAGTCTGGAAGATGACAAGGTAATTATTTGGGTAATATATTAGTATAACCCCTTATAATGTGCATGTCCTCAAGAGAATTCCTATAATTTGATTCAATAATTTGGTCTAGATATACTTGCTCATAAGAAAAAAATATCCATGATTCTAAATAAGATTCTAGAGGATATTCAACCTCATCCTTACATGTGAATAGAATAATAGGTCAATTTTGGATATAGAGAGTGATTTCCCTCTCCCATAAGTTGATGTGGGATCCATATAGAGACAACTAGTCCATTACCATAATAGCATGAAATTCCCTAAAAGGGATTATGAAAAGGTTCACTGGTAGATCCATCCTATAGATATCAAATGGGAATAATTTATATACTTTATATAAAACAATCTATCTATTATCTATTTTCACCGATAACTTAACCTCTATATTTTTTAGTGGTGTTTGAATATTTATACAAAAACTTAATTATTTGAAAGAGTGTGTAGAACTATAATCAATTAGTATGTTCAATATTCTTAAATGAATAACTAGTATACCTATCACCACATCATTTTATTGATCCACCTATAAAATATTAATAGAATAATCCTACCCTTGCTATATTTTCATGGGGTTTTTTCATTGGTTATATTTGAAAACCATAGTATTAGTGCATTGGGTTTTATAGTGTGCATGTTCCATTCAATTGGAACACTATAAAACAAGTTGAGGATTGATTTGGACATTTTTTCTTCAATCACATTAGTGGTATTATTCATTTCACTTCTATATGTGTTGTTTTGATAACCCTCATTTATACACTTGAAACATTTCTTGGTCCCATTGAGACAGTTTCTTGGATGCTTCTTTATACACTTTGGACATATGGGATGATATATCTTCTTACCTCTATGAGTTTTATATTATTAATCCCCAAATTTAAATAGAATTATCTATTTCTTATATCTCATACCATGAGACCACTGAGAATCAACCATTTTCATCTCAACTTTGAGGGAACATAGAACAACGACTTTATGGATTTAAAGTCTAAAATTACAAAATATTTTCATAGACTCAGCCTTATCCCACTAAATAAGGTGCCGGTTTTAATTTTGGTGTTAATGATTAAACTATAGGAATATCATGAAAGCCTTGTGCAGCTTTCCTCAAAAGATCTTATATATTATTCTTCCTTTTTCTTTAGTGTTAGAAACTACATATCTATTTTCAAATAGAGAGTGAAGGGGAAATATTTATTGATAAACAACCTCTTGAATTCATCTCACTCCATATGTTCTATATCTTCCATGTGACTATATTCTTGATCAATGTCCACCACTGATCTTCTTCTCATTCAAGGTGGTAAATAACTAGTATTACCTTCTCTTGATATGAGTATTTAAGGATAGATAATATATTCTCAATTGAGATAATTTTTTGTTAAGTGATTATGGGATCAGAAGATCCACTAAATTTTGGAGGTCTTTACCACATAAAAGACTCAACTAAAACTTTATCTCTTAGAGGATGTTCTTTATAAATCAGGTTATTGTTGATAACTTGATTCAGTTATTCTAATACTGTCATGAGGTTCTCAACTCCTACTCCCATCATATTAGGCATTGAATTAG
Source organism: Viscum album (assembly GCA_963277665.1). Lineage (NCBI taxonomy): Eukaryota > Viridiplantae > Streptophyta > Magnoliopsida > Santalales > Viscaceae > Viscum > Viscum album. The sequence goes on from OY728136.1 coordinate 1,982,274,594, forward strand.
GGAAGTCATTATATTAACCATTTCACATATATTTAACAAAATTCATCCAACGTCCATATATTTTCTGAAATAAATGGTAGTTACGGATGGGAATACTTTTATTAATACATTTATAGAAGGTAAAAAATAAACATAGAAGCAGTAACTCATAAATGATGTGCATAACCTAAATCTTGAATCACTAATTCACAATATATGTAATACATGGTTTTATTCTAATAAAGTTCCCTAATATAATTAAGTTCTATAAAAATATGTTTAAATATTTCCTAATGGTTTTTAAAGAGAATTTGAATTAACCAAAGCATATCCCTCATGAGTGTCAAACCAAGTATATGGTGAGGACCCATTCACTTTGAACCAGAATGATGTCCTAGGATATAATCAATCAACTCTTTTTGGGGTTATTACCTCTACATGAATCTTTTCCAAAATCACATCCACTTGTAACATTTAGATATGGATTTATTTCTAGTAAAACCATATAATCTTCACTTTACCAAAATTTTAGTATTTTGTTCTATACAAAGGATTATCCCTTAGACACATATTTAGGGTTTTTAATATGGTTTTATCATCCTAAACTATAAAAAATAACTATAACTTCCTTTGATACCAACTACGGTTACCCAATTTTTAAACACATATTATTTCATGATTCTTAACATTATTTTCCAACAAATACTCACCAAGGATTGATAAGTCTAGTTTATTTTGAAGATTATACATTCAAATAAATAAACTTAATTATAAATATGTTATATTTATTTAAGACTCTACCTAGTAATCCTGACTCTCAAAGAAATTATTAAACTACATAGGATATCCTGGGGAAAATACATATGGAAAAGGGTGAGCTAGAAAGCCCGGTAATGGAATATACATCGAAAATAAAGAATAACATGAGAGTAAAGGGATATAACATGATATAATAAAGAAAATGACCATAAGTATAGAGAAAACGAATAAGGAAATATTTTCATAAGATTATAAAAACATGAAAACAACATGGAATATAATATCATAAACAGAAGTTAAGGGTCACTCTGAAGACTATCATCATAAAGTGGACAAAGTCCTATGGTGGATTTAAGTTCACTCCCTAATCACTTAAATAAAATATCATAAAATATGAAGCTTCACACAATTCATTATTGGGACATATAATTTTAGGTAAACCCATAACATAAATTAAAATCATAAATATGTGTGTCATATGAGTAAATAAACCATACATAAATTATAATCATGATCAAACCCATAATAAGGAAGTGGGTTTCATAATTCGGATTAGAGGAATAACTAAAGACTAAATCATAAAGATTCCAACTAGAAGAAGAAATTAAATAATTTTGATAGTCATATTTTAAAATGAAACATTTTTCTTGATCATTGAGTTCAAATAAAGAGATTTTATCTAAAATATCTAGCAGAAGAGGGAATAAAAACATACTACATGGGTAAAGATTTATGAAATAAGTAAAGGATATATTTAATTAAGGAAAGAAATTATTACTTTACATAAAACTAAAATGTAACCTATAGTTTTATTCATCAAATAATTAGGGTTTCAATAAGATATTCATGGTTTAAAAACATTCATGGTGGTGATTCTTTACATGAGAAAAGAAATAAAAAAGTTACCTTAAAACAAGTTTACATGAAAGTAAGAATTTTGAAGGGAAATAAAATATGTATAACCACAAAATGAGAGGTATATTTAAATAGGTATACATGTAAGTTAAATATATACAAAAATATAAGAGTATCATGTGAATAATATTTCAATAAATGGAGAAAAAAAACTTGTAAATGAAAAATCAAATATGAGGTACAAAATATCCCTAACTTCAGTCACTAGATTCATTCTGTGTATTCCCTTAACTTCATGAATAACCAAATTAAGTATATAAAAAATTTAATTTATAAAATTATACTAATATATTTCATATTTCAAGATCCTTTACCTATCATATGTTATTTATTTGTAATATATTTTTCTTACCAACATCGGTTATTAGAGGTTTTTTGGTCAAATTTTTATAACTTATTATGTATGTTGACCATGGTAAAAGGTTTTTAAAAATAGTTTAATAATATTCATAATATTAGTAGTTTTATTTAAATAATTTTATATATGTTAAATAAAATTTTAAGTCTGACCACAATGTTTGGTGATGAAAAATGAAACTCATTCCTCATGAAAGTGATATTTCGCACGTACACACGATTAATATTTCCATTTATCAATGAATGAGAGGGAAATAAAGTATAAAATAATATAAAATTTAAAAATAATATTTATATTATAGATATATTATCTATTCATCCATTAAATCCTTTTTATCATCCATTAATGGAGATTATTAAAAATGAAAGATGTCACTTTGTGGAGGCGGTAGTCTATGCAACACACTAACGATGCTTTTATTTTTATTTGCAGATGGAGAGGAATAAATAATGGTTATTAAATAAATATAATAACATATAAGTATAATAGTGATATATATATTTTTATATTTTTATGGATATAATATATTTTTAAGAGAAATTTTAAGGAAAAAAGTTTCAAAGAAGGTAATACATACATTGGATACTTAATGTTACCATAGATATTTTCTTGGAAGTTAAGTCCTTAAGATAACATCTAGAGAAAATGAGATTAAATGTGAGAAAATTAATTCTATATGATTCATTTTGGTTAGAGTTTCAAGGTAAATTAGAATGTGAATTGTAACCATAGAGGGGTGGAAGTGATCCTATTTTATAAGTGAAGAAAATGGAACTTTTGGGAATAATTTTTACACTTCCATGATAAAATTACATTGTTCCTCAGTCAATGAGCCCACAAAATCTTAATAACGGATTTCAAAGTGATATTTTTTTATCTATCCCCATTAAAGACTTTCCACACATGTTTTAAATATGTTTCAAGTTTTTTACCATAGTTTTTTACATTATTACATTTTGATTATTACCTTAGTAACAAACCTTTTAACAAAGTAATTTATATTTTATTTGAAAATATAGTTTAACCCATATTACAAATTTTTTATTTTTTAAGACTAAATTTAATCAAAATTTAATATAATTAAATTTATAAATATTATAAACTCAGCTTTGAAATTTAAATATATAATATATAAAAAACATTTTTAGTAGAAAAATGACTTTTAACCATTTTGTGTTATTTAATCATATTTGGCGTTGATTGAAAATTTAATGTATGTTAATATAGATATATATAGGTTTAAACATAATATTTGGGTCATAATTTAATAGACATAAATTTTATTGATTAAATAAAAAATAAATTATTTTAATAAAACAATTCTTTAGAAAAATTGTTTTACCTTTATCATGGTAATAAACACTAATCTTACAAATATTATATTTATACATAAAAATAAAAATGAAATTATTAAAAAATATTAAAAATTTGAACTAAAATAGAATTTTTTTTCTATGTAATTTATAAAAGTGATAAAGTTGAATTTTTATTATAAGGATTTAAAAATGATTTTTAGTGTGAAATATTACTTGAGTTTCAAAATTATGAAACATGTGTTTAAAAAATTCAACATAATATTTTTTAAATTATTTATATTACTTATTGAATATATATTTTGTATATAAATATGGTTTTTTAAATATTTTAGTCATTATTGTATTATAAAAGTTATAGTTTTTAGAAAAATCAGTATTTTTACTTCTCACCTAAAGTTCTATTATTTTAGAAAAAGATCAAAAAACCATCTTAATGTAATATTGTTATACTAAATCCAAAACAGAATTTAATTTGGTCAAATTATAATTCTAAATGTATTATAAATATAGAAACTAAAAATTTGGTTACTACTATCTATTCTTGCTTGTTTAATGGTTATAACAGTCATCTTGAATAATTTGATTTTATTAAAGTCTAAAGGTTTTTGGTTTTGTCCATTATTGCATGTAATATAAGATAATACACAAAATACTTATTAATGACAAATAATCATCAATATCTTGGTTCATCATAGATACTATGGTGAGATTTTTATTAACAAGAGAAATGGTATTGGGGTAATTTTTCATTTTAAAGAAAGTCATACAAGTCACATGGTTAAGTCGTATATTTAGAAAAATTGTGCACTAACCATGAAATCTTTACTTCTACATGAAAACCAAAGTTCACATAGCTATTACCCACAGGGTGTCATAGCAGGATTAATTTGGAGGAGAAGTTTTGGAATTGAACATTAAAGAGCTTGAAGTTCAATGATGTGGTATCATTAGGATTCCTTTATGTAACTCTTGTTTTTCATATCGATTGTTTCACATGTGATATTAGAGTTTATGATTGATGAATCATCGATGCACTTCTAAAATTAAATAGTTTCATAAAATGGGATAGATTTGATCTAAAAAACTAAAATGAAAAGAAGTATTGAATTTAATTTGGAATTTTCAACAAACACGAAGGAGGTGATTGTTGGAAAAAATATATTTTGTGTTTTTATGGATTTTTTTGTTAAGATTTCATTTGAAGGTTTTATGGATAATTTTGATGAATATTGGAAGTTATTGGATAAGAAATATGACTGGAGGATAGACACCATGCTGCACCACCATAATTTTTTCGTAGTATATGACAGGAAGAGTTCTCTCTATGCCATTTCTATGATATCAATGCCACAACACCCTAGGCTTCACCATGAGGGCGGTTTTATAAGTTTGACTCCAAATATTGTATGGTTCATTTATTTACCCTTTATTCCATGATATAAGGAGTCACACCATAGAAGTAGTTTGAGTAAAAGAAAAATTGTCCAACCATGGGGTAAGGTCATCCAAGAATCCAGTCACTAGGGTGTAAGCCATCCAAGATAAAATAAAACCATAGCCAAGGTGGTGGGAAGGTGTATGTGGGAAATTTTCAAGACTATAGTGACCCCCAATTAAGGTCGGCCCAAAGGGATTTGAATGGTGGTTCATAGAGAATCAGTGTATATAAAGGATAGTTCTTCCATGTGAAAGTATAATGCGGTATGAGGCTAATATAAGAAACACCGCAAGATAGGTGGATATACCATAGAATTTAGAATGAAGTATTCTTCAAGAGTGGTTGTGACACATTTCATAGAAAAGGTAACCAAAACACAAGGGTGAAAAAATAATTTTGGATGGTATTGGAGTTTCAAGGGTTATTGCATCATAGAGAGTAGGTTTCACTATAGTGAGGTTACAACTATATATATCCACACTACATAAAGGTCTTTCACCGTAGGGGATAAATTTATTTTAGAGTGGACGAATTAAGTAATACTACGTGTATAAGAGACTACATCATATAATATTGGAACACATCGAAACATAATAATTTTCAGAGAATAAAGTTCCATGACCTTAAGTAGTTAATTGGGATGTTTGGGGATATTTTTACGGATCTATTAAAATAAATATGATGGTGTCATAGTTATGTATTCCACACATTATTTTGGAATTTTGTACTTAGAATACATCAAAGAATAATGATTCATGTTTTAGTGAACCCATAGAGGAGGATAAACACATTGTAGAAACAGAATCCATTTCATGGTCAAGAGGTTTTTACTACTTGTTCTTACTAGAAACTCATAAAAATTTTAAAGAAGTGACACACCATTCAATGTGTATTTTTAAAACTATTTTTTGAAGAATAATATCATTATAGGAGTAATTATCACCCATCTTTCAAGGAGAATAATTATTTCTTTGAATTTGTTTTGTGGATACTGAATCCAGGGGGTCGGTACGATTGCTCTATTTTATAGTCAAATATCTTTCAATGTACATAGTTTCCTAGGTTTATAGGCACATTTACATGTATAATCCTTAAATTATCCCATTCGGTGGAACTAAGTAAAATTTATTATCTTATTTTATTACTTTATTTATTTAAAATTGATAGTTATTGGGAGAATATTATTCCAAAAAAAGAGAAAATAAGATCATGATCATGGATAAAGTTCAAAATTGTAATACCCTGATTCTCCCCAAATGCACCCCCTCTTAGGGTATATTCCTTTAATATGTATCAAAATGGTTGTTTATGTAGTTTATGAGTCATGGTGCGGGGGTTCCTTTCATGATGTGATTTTTTCTTGGTAGTTGTGATTTTTCTATGGATGTGATTCACAGTGTGACCATAGATACTATAGTGTGACTGGATAGGGACTGGTTTACCTTGGTTAAATTAATGGTAGATTCATATTATTTCCTTGGGATTCATAGAATGAGAGTCTAGAGGTTGTATTTTGGTGGTTCTATTTTAGGTGATGTCACTCCATAATGATTCAACCATGGCATTACCCTCTTCATTTATATCGAGTTCAAAAGTTTGATTGAGAATTTAATGCAAGGATATATGGGGGATTATAACATGATTATTTGGAGAATCTATATAATTATATCCATTATAGAATGATCAATTAATGTTACAACACTATATAGTTTTTTTTTCAAATCTGGTATAAGTCTATAATGGTTGGGGACGAAGCATCATTTATTATTAAAGAAAAGAAAATACATCTTTAACTAGGTAGAGGGAGACCCATTACATAGCCTGAAGGCCCACTGGGAATTTATCCCATTAAATGGCCCATAGGCCCATGTTTCTGGACCAAGGCCCATTCTGGTATATGATTATAATTTCTTATAGATTCATTTAGTTTTCTTTATTTTATATAAAACTTCTAGTGATCAAAGGTGTAATTTTAGAGGCATTTGAGTGTCATTTGGTTGGAATTATCCCTCAATTTTAATAGATTGATCCCTTTTATTGAGATCACAGTGTGATTAGACATATTTTTTTATCAAAATAATTTCAATATGGTGAAAGTAAAGATAAATATATCGGGGTTTGTGAATAAGTTTTTAAACCTTGTGTGACCTATTATTAAGTAATGATCATATGAAAGACATCTTGTAATATTTTTTAGAGTTTTTTTTCAAATCTTATATGATAGAATGAATCTATTTAATTGGAAGTACTTATTATTATTTAAGGAAAAATTTATTTGAATTTTTAAAGAGTTCTATCTTAGTGTTGGGTAAAGGATGAATAAAATTTAAGGTTTGAGGTTCTATTCTGAATAGTGGATATTTTGTGGGTTACTTAATAAGTTTTTACATGAAGATCATGAAACCTACCGCATTATGAAAGGTCATGAAACTGTGGGGTGAAACCAGGAGGTGTAACCATGGTATGTAACCATGATTTGCAACCATAGTGTGTTATAATGGGGTGTGATTGTATAGTGATACCATCAGGTGTGAGTGTGATGTGTGACCATGAGGGGTGACCACATGAAGAAAACAAAGTGACCATGAGTTTCATAGTATATGGTGCTACCATGAATAAATCATTCAATGCAAAGTAAGGTGTTCTTATAAAGATCAAATATCTTGATAATAACTATCCCGATTCTTGAAAAAGATATTTTAAATTAACTACATAAGGGTAATATACATTCTATATAAAGGTAAATAAGAAATATATGGATAAGATATCCTGAAGTCCGAATCATTTGATTTGAGGTGATGTGCTCTTTTATTAGGAAACAAATATCATGATAATTAATTAATGATTCAAGAATTTGTATTAAAGGTATAACTTTTGGATTATTTAATTTTACAAATAAATTATCCATGATCCTCATAAATTTATATTCATATGAAATTGTAAATACATGGGATTATTATGGGGAGATAATCCCTAAGTATCCATGTAAGATGAATTTCATTGAATCGATAATCATGAGGATTCGGTTTAAGTAGTGATTCAAGAAGTAATAAATATCGAAGTGATGTATGAGTTGTTCATCATGCATGAATTAGGATAATTACCCTGAGATTTTCACCATGATGATGGTTTCATGACTATAGAATGATCATGAATTTGTTCATGTAGAACAATTAATATAAATTTTTTTTCATGGAATGAGGATTGATGAATTTACAAGATTAACTTACGCTGAAAAATAAGGATCCAAAAATGCATTTTATTATATAATCATGCATACTCATATGTGTTTTAAATTAACACAAATTATCATTGATTGAAAGATAATTTTTGAATAATGTTGAAGCTATATCAATTACTATATATTAATATATAGTTATTATGCATAGTTGTCACATATTAAGTTGTGTGGTAATGTCTATTATCATGGGAGAAATTAATTTTGAATCTTCAGGAATTTTGATAATAATTCAAGACAAAACTGTATATCTATTTGGTGACCCTAATTGCCAAGATCCAAGGGATTTGATTTTATAATAGTCTTGATAATTCAAATCAAGTATTTATATGGGATATAGAATAAATAAATGAAGAATAGAGAGTGAAATTAAGTATCCAATGCTCGAGTTATTCTTGTTATTACTGATATATATATGTATATATTGGAGGTTGTTAAATATAATCGTGTTGTTTGACACTAATTCAAGAAACAATATTTTTGGTGTTAAGAAGAAGAATATTTGATTCAATTTCCATCATTAAACACATGTTGTGAGTCAAATCCAAGTATAATAGATCCAGTGTAGTTTATTATGCACTAAATAAGAAAAAAAGAAGAAGATATAAGATAATAAAATGTTTTACATATATGTTTTCATGGGAATAAGAAGAATATAAAGAAGAAGAAGAACTGACCAAGTTAGTTTTGATGTTCATAAAAGGAAGAAGTCCCAATATAGTACACTTTTTATATAGAGAATGAACGGACTTAAAATTAGTGTGAGATAAGAAGAAAAGGATAAAAAGAAGTCTTACACCTATAATGGAAAAGAAAATATTCATGTTTCTTACTATGTAGAAGAATAATAAGAAGGTTGTGAGATCTATTATTCATACAATGGAATAAAAAGATCCGTTTATTGCATGTTTTTGTGCATGTGAAAATCGAATAATAAAGAAGATAATAAAAAATCACCACTATGATAATCAATAGAAGTCACATCTGGTGGATGGATTTCTTGATGTGGAAAAGAAATTAAAGAAATAAAATACTATCTAAACCAATAGTATAAATATATAGAATGTTGATTTAGATAGATTAGTTTATCACCATTCTAGGGACACATGATTTTTTGAGTGTATTTCACCACATTATATGTTTAAGATTATTTTTTGGTAGATTCACTGTAATACGTATCTCATTATAGTGGCATGTTTTATCAAGGATTATCTATTAATTACAAAAGGAATAGATTTTATTATTCAAAGGTGGACCTTGTAAATATCTTTTCTACTTTGTTTGTTTTCTAATTAAAAAATTTAAGGAAGTAAAATGAGAGAATCAAGATCCTAATAGGTCTAATATGTGAAGGGATAAAAAAATAAATTGGAATAAAAAATCCTCAACACTGATTCACCCCTCCCCCTCTATGTGTTGATCATATACCAAGTGGTACTCATAATTAGTATCAGAGATAGGATCACCTATTTTAGATTATTTATATTGGAATCTTGTTCTATTTTTGAAGATTTTAAGTTTCTTTCTTGAAACAATAATGAGGTGATGTTTTTCTAAGATTAATTTATCGCTAAGAAAAATTTGACTTCTAGAAAGATCATGATGAATAAGAGAAAGAAAGATAAAATAAAGCTAAAGAAGATGTCCCTTTTGAGCTAAGAGGAAGAATAAAATTTAGGTTCTCCATAACATGATAAAAAAGATGATAGATCAATCTTTAAAAGTGAATAATATGTGATTCAAATGACCACCAAGGATATGGAAAACATTCCCACCTCATTAAGATCAATGTTAATTGGTAATGAGTTAAGTGAAAATTATTGCACAAATTCTCACAAAAAATAATAACCTATAATAAGTGGTGATAATTATATAACTAAAACTTATCTATATATATCAGTTAATGGATTAAAAGATATTCTATATTTCATTCCTAAAGAAATATTCTATCCAGTTGTTGGAGTCTTTGAAAGTATGTAGGAATAAATAACCCAACTAGAAGATGAAACAAATAACGTGGAGAATTATTTTAAGGAAAAAAGTAATAGAATGTATAATGCTCTCCAAGAAGGTTGGTTCCCATGAAATAAAAAAGGTGAAGCTTTAAAGGATTTCCCCAAAATTTGAAAACAAATATCATAGAGAAGTTTAAGATAAAGATGGATTCAAGAATAATCACAAATAAAAGATCTATGAACTTAAATCAAAACTAAAAAATGGTATTGATGTAAAAAATACTCACATTGAGGTAAAGGAAAAAATAATCAAGGAAATTTACACTTTTCATCAAGAAATAAATGAAATGAATGAATAGAAAAAGGAATTAATAAAGAATTATTTTGAATAGAAGGTGATTATAATTGAATATCATAAAAATACAATTAGTATGAAATGTATAGAATTAGAAATTAAGATTCCCAATCTAAAGAAGACATTTGTTTAGTCTTCACAAAATATTGAGAAATTTTTTGCTACTACACAATGATTGATAGATGATTCTAATAATAAAATACCTCTGACATGTGAAAAGAAGATCATTTCACCATTTGATGACCTATCTCATGATGTTTCAAAGAAATAGGTATTATCCACACCTTCTTAAAATAGTTTAACTAATTTTTTTTCAAGAACAGTGTAGGTTGGAAAATAAAATTTATACATGTATGGATGAAGAAGAGTAATGGTAATACTACCAAAATGTCCATAGTGTATTGAAGAAGAAATGTGGAAGCTATTTCCCTATGAATATCTCAATAGGTTTTAAAGAAGATATAAATAAAACATGATCATTATGTTGTACATTTTGGAAACATATAGGACATAAAATAAGTCAAGGTTCATGGGCCAATGTTGGTGTAACAACATCTTTGGGCGTCATGAATTAAATTTTTGGTAAAATACCATAAATTTTAAAGCCCAAAGTAATCCCATGTTAAGGGGAGGAATTATATTGAAGAAGGAGAAACATTCATAGATTAAGAAAACTATGTATACTTCAATCAAATTTGGAATGCTTAAAAATATTTATGATGTATTCAATAATGGGGGACAACAAAATGGTTCATGTTCGTATTAACATGTATAAAAAGTAGATAAGAGAGTAATACCACTAAAATTGGTAAATATAGAAGAATAAACCTTAGGAAATGAAAGAGAAAAAAAATTTCGAATAATAATTCTCCCAAAAAGATATCAAGAAGGAAATGTGAGAATTCCTTGTATTCCAAATACAAGAATTTAAGGAAGAGTGCATCATATATAAGAGTTAATGAGAATAAAGGCATGTAGAATAATCCATGTGAACAACCTGAACTTACCACCAATATACCCAATGATATTTTAGTAATCTATCTAGAATATTTGAAGAGAGTAAGAAAAATGGAAGAGACACAAACAAAGGCTAGTGAAAAAGGAAAAATAAAATATTCCACATAACGAAGACTAAATTCATGAGATTTTTATAGTAGAAGACACATTTTTTATTAATTAATTATTGTGTGTGAGGTGAAAAATGGATGGACACACTACCATAGATTTATTTTCATTAATTCTATAACAATAAGAGTTATTAAAAAAGGTTAAAGTTTCATCAGGTAATGTAAATTCCTTAAAATATCTTGATAAAATAATATTAACACACAAATAAATTTAATAATTAATAATTTCCACATGTCCCCAAGATAAATTAGAACTGAAGTTTAGAGTTTCTACCATTAAGAGTAGAGTAAATGGAGCAACTTGGTTAATAAAATCATCTCAACCTTTCTGTTCGCATTGAGAAGTAAAGTAAAGAAAATTTATTCCATTACTGATGTATACTTTTTAGTTTTACTTACGATGCAAGGGATTAAAGGTGAAATGTTAACTCATTAGTATATTGAGGGAAGGGGTGAATGGTGTCAATTTAAGACAGAAAAGATGAATAATTTACCATCATTGAATGATTTCTCAATTGGTATTGAAATGTAAATATGATAGAGGATCATATTTGATGAAGTCAAATTGTGGGTTTTCATATACTGGATAATAAAGATGAAGAAGATACCATCTTTTTTTGATCTTATTTTTAGTATCATGAAGAATAATTATTGAAGAAGATCATCCTTGGTAGAGTTTTAGAAACAATCAAATCCAGATAAACATAAAGTTGATGATCCATTTTGGTATTTTATCGATATTGATATTCTAAAGAATATATACTTAAGTTATTCATCATTATGAAGATCATGAGGAGTGCTCCTTGAGATAGAGAAAAGAAAAAAATAAATAAGAATCTACCAGAATATATATATTTTATACCAATCTGATTATTCTATAAAGTTCTTAAAGATTATGTTACTGAAGTGGTATGAATGTCTTGTCTCTCATCTTTTATAAATAACATAAAAAATCCTAAATCGAAGTGGGAGAAATTAAATTAATCAATGGAATAATAAATTTGAAAGCAAGAAGAGTTTCTAAGTATATTAAACCTACTATTTTTACTCAAAAGATTTTAAGCTTTTTGTTGAATTTAGTATAGGAGTTTATATTAATATTTATAGAAAAATTGAATCTCAATGGGTATATATCATCTATATTATCCTTAAATACAATTTTATGTCCCATAAAGGAAATATTTTGAGTTCCCATTTAATTTGGTATCATTTTTTATAAAGAAAATCTTTTTTTTTCTATATCAAACCCTCGTGTTTTCTACACCAAGCAAGGATCAAGTGGACATAGAGTAGAATGGTTAATGGAGCTTTTCTTTGTATGAATTAATATCACTTTTACCTAGTAATTTTTATTCCATTCTAATAAGGTGGAGATAAGTGAAATGAAATTTCCTCATGGGGTGAGAAATAATGTAGACAACACATATTGACTTGTCATTTAAAAGGTATTTATAACGAATACTAAGGGGGAAATTGTGGATCCCACTTTGTGATTACTTTTATTTTTTAAAAATAATTTCAATATGTTGAAAATAATGAAGTGGATGTTGGAGGTTTTGAAGAATTTACCAAGCCTAGTGTGACTTTTTATTAAGTTACGATCATATAAAACACATCCTATAATATTGGTTTAGAGTTTTCTTTCATACCTTATAAGACATAAGAGATCTTGCACCTTTGAAGGACTTGTTGTTATTTAAGTAAAAATGGAATTTTAATTAGGATTTCCATATAGGTGTTGGGTTATGGATGAATAAAATAGGTGGTTATAGGTCTAATCATGAATATAAGATCTTTTATAGGTGGCATAAAAAGTGACTGCATGAAGATCATGAAACCTTCTACCTGATAAAATGTCAAATGATTTTGCGGTGTGACCATGAGGTGTGAGCATGATGTGAAACTATGAGGTGGTACCACCCTGTGTAACCATGAGGTGAGACTATGGGGTATGACCATTGATTTCAATTATTCAATTTAACTATGAGGTGAGACCATGAGATACAGTCACATGAAGAAAACTGAGCGACCATGAGTTGCACAATATATGGTGCTACTATGAATTGATAAGTCAATGCAAAGTAAGGTATTATTATAAAGATATAATTTCCTAATTATAACTATCGTGGTTCTTTAAAATAATATTTTAGATTAACTAAATAAGGGTAATATACCTTGTACATAAAGGTGAATAAGAAAGAGATAGAGAAGTGATATTGAAGTTGGAATCAGTTAATGTTTTGTAATGTGTTATTTTATTATAAAAAATATCATTATAATTAATTTTTTATTTAAGTATTTATATTATAGGTATAAATTTTGGATTATTATATGCCATAAATTATGTATCCATGATCCTCATACATGCATATTTATATGCAATAGTAAATAAATGGGATTATCTTTTAGTGATAATCCATGAGTTTCCACATAATATGAAGTTAATTGAATTGATAATCATAAGGATTTGGTTTAAGTCCAGATTTATGAATTAATAAATATTGAAGGAATGATTGAGATTTTTCTCATGCATGAATCTAGAGAAGAATATCACTCTTTTAACTTCGATGAAGTCGTCACGACTATAGTATGGTCTTGCATTCATGCATGCAGGCCAATTAATTTGATATTGATTTCAAGAAGTATTTATGGAAGTAATTTAATTATTATATTATGGTAAAAATGAATAGAGATACATGACTTCATTTATTTGAGAATCGTGTATACTCATATGTTTTTTAAATACATACAAATTGGTGTGGATTAAACGAGTAGTTATGTAAAATGGTGAAGTTGTGCCAGTTCTGTATATTAACATGTAGTTATTATGATCAGTTATTATGAGATAATTTGTGTGATAGTGTCTATTATCATGGGAGTGTTTAATTTTAAGTTCATAGGAACTACGATAAGTAATTCAGGCTGAGATTGTAGATCTAGTCAGAGACCATGATGTTCAAGATACAAGGGATATTAATTTCTAATGATCTTTATAATTTCAATTATGTATCCATGCTGGATAGTGAACAAATAAATGAAGAAGATATAGAGAAATGAAGTAACCAATGTTACATGTATTATTATTATACCGTATATATATATACTATAGGGGTTTTAAGATAATATTTTTGTTCAACATTGATTCAAGTAAGAATATTTTTGGTGTCAAATAGAAGGAGATCTAACACTATTATCATCATCATACACATGTTGTGATTCGAATCCAAGTATAAGTGATCCCATATAGGTTTTTATGCACTAAAGAAGAAATAGGGAATAAGAGAGAATAGAATAAAGTGTTGTGTATATTTTTTCACATGAATTAAAATAATAATAATAATAATAAGAATAATTTGATGAGTTGTCCATGATTTTAATGAAAGAAAAAATGATTTATATAGTACAGTTTTATACAGAAAAAGAAATGTCTTGGAATCAGGGTAAGAGAAGAATAAAATGAGATGAATATGTCTTGTAGTTTTGTAAGAAAAGTAGAACTCTTGCTTGCTGTTATAAAGAATAGGAAGGTTGTGTAAACTATTTTTTCATATAAGGGAATAATAATATGAATTTATTGCATAATGTTTTCATGTGATAGTCAAATAAGAAGGAAGATAAGAAAAAATTAGCACTATGAAAATAAACATAAGTCATATATGTTAGATTAATTAATTGACGTGTCAAATAACTTAAAGAAATCAAAAATAGTTTATATTGTAATTATAAAGATCTAATCAGGTGTTGTAGTTAGACAAGGTCATCATGAGTCTAGGGATGCAGGATTGTTTTCTATCCCCCTTATTTAGGGTAAGGTTAGGCACTTTAGGGTTGGAGTTTTTTTTCTGTCTGATCCACTATAATAGGAATGTCATTATAGTGGCATATGTAATCAATGATTATCTCCAAGTTACACCATGGATTGGACTTTATTATTGAAAGGTGAAGATTATAAATCTCTATTCCACTTTGTATGTGTCATAATGAATGAAGTTAAGGTAAGATAATGAGAGAATAAATATCCTAATAGTTATAATTGATAAAGGATTAAAAATATTAAATTGGAATAAAAAATTCCTCAATTCTAATTCACCCCTACCCAATATTGAGCATATCCCAAGTGGTTATCTCACCTTGTGATCTTAGTTGAGTTTATTCATTGTTATTATTTATTTATGACCTATTATTTCATCATCAAGGAGATCTATTGTGGGTTGTATTTTATTTGGATGTTGTATTACTTTGGTTTAGGTTTATTTTAGGTTTCACTTTCTAGGTTAAGTTATGGTGGTCACCTTCTTATTCTCCTCGATTGAATAAAAGTTGTGAAGCATTGGTTGAGGTAAGGTATTTCTAGACTCATATCATATCTTTTTTAATATATGTGCTTGATTATCTCATTGTGATCCCAACTAAATATTTCATTACTATCTTATTATATATTGTTTGATATAGATTTATGGGTAATATTTGTTCATGGATAAAGGTATGAACATATATGAAACATTCTTTAAGGAATATGTAATTAAATAAAAATGATAAAACAGATAAGGGAAAATTGGAAGGGAAGGAGAGTTGTGTGTGCTTTATTATTTCCATGATATTTTATACATGTTGATTGTTATGGTTTTTTACTTATTTGATGTGGATTTATTATTATTGAAACAATTAGGGAAACTTGTCTTCTTCATAATTGGATAATAATTTAAAGATGGTAAGCAAAATAGAAAATACTAGAAACTTGAATATAGGAGTTGTATTTTTGTTTATTATTGATACCTAATGTTGCAATATATGTTGATTTGACTTGTCATGTAAGAGATTATTGTGATTTTGGTTGATGTGTTTATCTTAAATATGGTTAAACTATATTTTGAAATTTAAGGGCAGTATGTTAATTTGTAAGCTATAAAACTGATCAATTTGTTATTAATAAAATTATTGATGGCTGGTTGTTATAAATACTATAAAGGGATAGATTTTAAAAATTAGTGTGGTGTTAATAAATTGTTAATTATCGAAATGAATGATTATGAATAAAATAAAAGCAATAAAAGATGAATGAATGACTTAAAAGGGGACGTGGGTTGATAAATGGTTTATCATGGACGAATGAGCAATATAATAAATCGAATGATGCTGATAAATGTAATTGGTGCGAATAGGAATCATGTAGAAGTGATGAGTGATTGATTATGTGTTTTCCTTTAAAAATTCTTGGTTTTGATATTAATGATGATGTTTTGGATTTGAGAAGTGTTGTTTTAATTCGAGGTTTCTATAATATATTGATAAAAATTTAGAAGTGTAATAAGGAGAATGATGTGTAAAAAGGGAATGAGGTGGTGGTGATTTATATGTTATCATGGATTGGAGTTCTAAGTATGAAAAATTTTTATTTTCTTGTTTTTGTGTTAGTGAAATATGATACATGATGGGGTTCCTGCATGGTAGGATGTGTTCATGAGGTTGGTTTCTCACATTTTTACAATACCCTATTATGATGATGATTTTGTGGATATGTGTTTATGGGTGGGGGACATACATGGAAGGGGAGAGCACAAGGTTGATGCCCTTTGTTTTTATGTTACCATACTGATGTTTGGTTGGAAAAGTGGATATGTGGTCCATTTATGTGATTGTGGTTCTAGTATGGTTTAACTAATTCCAACACAAGATGTTGGACCATACGAGGGGTTGGGGTAGGTAAGTTTGTGGTCCAACCCACATCATATGTTATGTGACTATTGGAACTGATTACAACATGATATGTTGGACCCTATAAGAGATTGGGGTAGGTAGGGATATATTCTAACCCGTATCAAATGTGATGTGAGTATTTGTAGTAATTAAAAAATGGGATATTGGACCATATGGGAGGTTAGGGTAGATAGGGTTGCAATGTAATCCACATCATATGTGACTTAGTATGTGAGAGGTGGATGTGTTGTGGTGGATAGTTTGAAATGGATTAATATTAGTATTTATTTGTTCATCATGCATGAAGTAGGATAATTACCATGAGATTTTCACCATGATGATGGTTGCACGACTGTAGCATGGTCAGGAATTTGTTCATGTAGAATAATTAAAATAAAAATAATTTCATGGAATGTGTATTTAAGAATTTCCAAGATTATATTATGCTGAAAAACAAGGATCCACAAATGCATTTGTTATAGAATCATGCATACTCATATGTGTTTTAAATTAACACAAATTATCATTGATTGAAGGATAATTTTTGAATAATGTTGAAGCTATATTAATTACTATATATTAATATATAGTTTTTATTCATAGTTGTCACAGGAGAAGTTGCGTGATAATGTATATTATCATGGGAGAAATTCATTTTGAATCTTCATGCATTTTGATAAGAATTTCAAGACAAAATAGTGTATATATTTGGTGACCATAATTGCCAAGATAAAAGGGATTTGATTTTATAATAATCTTGATAATTCAAATAAAGTATTCATATGGGATAGAGAATAAATAAACGAAGAAGAGAGAGAGAAAGTAAGTATCCAATGTTCCAGTTATTCTTGTTATTGCAGATATATATATGTATATATTGGAGGTTGTTAAATATAATGGTGTTGTTTGACACTGATTCAAGAAAAAATATTTTTTGTATTAAGAAGAAGAATTTTGGATTCAATTTCCATCCTTAAACCCAAGTTGTGAGTCAAATCCAAGTATAATAGATCCAGCGTAGTTTTTTATGCACCGAATAAGAAACAAGGAAGAAGATATAAGATAATAAAATGTTGTGCATATATGTTTTCATGGGAAGAAGAAGAATATAAAGACGAATAAGAATTGACCACGTTAGTTGTGAAGTTCATAAAAGGAAGAAGTCCCAATATAGTACATTTTTTATATAGAGAAAGAATGGACTTAAAATTAGTGTGAGATAAGAAGAATATGAGAAGAATTATTATACCTATACACGAAAAGAAAATATTCATGTTTCTTACTATGAAGAAGAAGAATAAGGATGTGCAAAGTATTATTCATACAAGTTAATAAGAAGATCATTTTATTTAATGTTTTTGTGCATGTTAAAATAGAATAATAAAGAAGAGAATAAAAAATTATCACTGTGATAATCAATAGAAGTCATATCTAGTGGAGGGATTTCTTGATGTTGCAAAGAACTTAAAGAAATAAAATAATATCTAAACCAATAGTATAAATATCTAGAATATTAATTTAGTACGACTAGTTTATCACCATTATATGGAAACATGATTGTTTGAATTCATTTAACCATATTATAGGTTTAGGATTATTTTTTGGTAGATTCACTGTAACAGGTATCTCATTATAGTGGCATGTTTGGTTAAGGATTATCTATTAATTACAGAAAGGAATAGATTTTATTATTCAAAGGTGAACCTTGTAAATATCCTTTCTACTTTGTGTGTTTTATAATTAAAAATTTAAGGAAATAAAATGAGAGAATCAAGATCCTAATAGGTCTAATATGTGAAGGGATAAAAAAATAAATTGGAATAAAGAATCCTCAACACTGATTCACCCCTCCCCCTCTCAGTGTTGATTATATACCAAGTAGTCCTCCTAATTGGTATCAGAGAAAGGATCACATATTTTATATTATTTATATTTGAATCTTGTTCTATTTTTGAAGATTTGAAGTTTTTTTATTGAAATTATAATGAGGTGAGGTTTTTTAAAGATTAATTTATCGCTAAAAAAATTTTACATCTAGGAAGAGCATGATGAATAAGAGAAATGAGGATAAAATAAAGCTAAAGAAGATGTCCCTATTGAGAAAAGAGGAAGAAGAAAATTTAGGTTTCCATAACATGATAAAAAGGATGATAGATCAATATTAAAAAGTGAATAATATGTGATTCAAATTATCACCAAGGATATGGAAAACATTCCCACCTCATGAGGATCAAGGTTAATTGGTAATGAGGTAAGTGAAAATTCTTGCACAAATAGTCCCCAAAAATAATAACCTAGAATAAGTGGCGATGATGATATAACTACAACTTCCCTATATATATCAGTTAATGGATTAAAATATATTCTGTATTGAATTCCCAAAGAAATAGTCTCTCCAGTTTTTGGAGTCTTTGAAAGTATGTAGGAATAAATCACCCAACTAGAAGATGAACCAAATAATTTCGAGAATTATTTGAAGGAAAAATGTAATAGAATATGTAAATCTCTCCAAGTAGGTTGGTGCCCATGAAACAAAAAAAGTGAATCTTTAAATAATTTCCTCAAAATTTGAAAACTCATATCTTTGGGAAGTTTAAGATAAAGATAGATTCAAGAATAATCACAAATAAAAGATCTATGAACTTAAATAAAAACTAAAAAATGGAATTGATGTAAAAAATACTCACATTGAGGTAAAGGAAAAAATAATCAAGGAACTTGAATGTTTAATTCAAGAAATAAATGAAATGCATGAATAGAAAAAGGAATGAATATAAAATTATTTTAAAGAGAATGTGATTATAATTAAAGATAATAAAATTACAATTAGTATAAAATTTCTAGAATTAGAAATTTAGATGCCCAATCTAAATAAGACATTTGTTTAGTCATCACAAAATATTGAGAAATGTTTTGCTACTACACAATGATTGATGAAGTATTTTAATAATAAAATACCTCTAACCTGTGATAAAAAGATCATTCCATCATTTGATGACCTATATTATGAAGTTTCAATGAAATAAGTATTATCCACACCTTCTTACAATAGTTTATCTATTTTTTTTCAAGAATAGTGCAAGTTGGAAAATAAAATTTATACAAGTATGGATGAAGAAGGGTAATGATAATACTACCACAATGTCCATAGTGTTAGAAGAAGAATTGTGGAATCTAGTTCCCTGTGAATATCTCAATAGTTTTTAAAGAAGATATAAATACAACATGATCATTATGTAGTACATTTTGGAAAAATATAGGACATAAAATAAGATCAGGGTTGATGGGCCAATGTTGGTGCTATAACATATTTGGGCGTTATGAATTATATTTTTGGTAAAATACCATAAATTTTAAAGTGAAAAGTAATCTCATGTAAAGGGGAGGAATTCTGTTAAAGAAGGAGAAACATTTACAGATTAAGAAAAATATGTATACTTCAATACAATTTAGAATGCTTAAAAATATTTTTGATGTATGAAATGATGGGGGACACAACATTGGTTCATGTTTATATTAACATTTATAAAAATTAGATAATAGAGTTATACCACTAAAATGGGAAAATATATAAGAAGAAACCCTAGGAAGTAAAAAAGAAAAAAATTTCAAGTAATAATTCTCCCAAGATGATATCAAGAAAAAAATGTGAGAAGTCCTTGGATTCAAAATAAAATAATTTAAAGAAGAGTGTATTATATAAAAGAGTTAATGAGAATAAAGTAATTTATAAGAATCCATGTGAATAACCTGAACTTACCACCAATATACCCAATGATATTTTAGTAATATATCTAGAATATTTGAAGAGAGTAAGAAAAATGGAAGAGACACAAACAAAGGTTAGTGAAAAAGGAAAAATAAAATATTCCACATAACAAAGACTAAATTCATGAGATTTTTACAATGAAAGACAATTTTTTTATTAAATAAGTGTTGTGTGTGAGGTGAAAAATGGATGGACACACTCCCATAGATTTATTTTCATTAATTATATAACATTAAGAGTTATTAAAGAAGGTTAAAGTTTCATCATGTGATGTAAATTCCATAAGATATCTCGATAAGAGAATATTAACACACACATAAATTGAATAATTAAAAAGATCCACATTTCTCCAAGATAAATTATAAATAAAGTTCTGAGTTTATAGCATTAATAGTAGAGGAAATGGAGCAACTTGGTTAATAAAATCGTCTCAACCTTTTTGTTCACATTTAGAAGTAAATAAGATCAAATTTATTCCATTACTGATGTATAATTTTTATTTTTACATACAATTTAAGGGATAAAAGGTGAAACCTTAAGTCATTATCATATTGCGGGAAGGAGTGAATGATGTCAATTAAGGATAGAAAAGATAAAGAATTTACCATTATTGAATGATTTCTCAATTGGTATTCAAATTTAAATATGATAGAGGATCATATTTGATGAAGTCAAATTATGGGTTTTCATATACTGGATAATAAGGATGAAGAAGGTACTATCTTTTTTTGATCTTATATTTAGTATTATGAATAATAATTATTAAAGAAGATCATCCTTGGTAGAGTTTTAGAAACAGTCAAATCCAAATAAATATAAAGTTGAAGATCCATCTTGGTGTTTTCTCGACATTGAGCTTCTAAAGAATATATAATTAAGGGATTTATCATTATGAAGATCAGGAGGAGTGTTATTTGAGATGGAGAAAAGCAAAAAAAATAAGAATATACCAGAATATATATATTTTACACCAATATGATTATTCTAGAAAGTTCTTAAAGATCATGTTGTTGAAGTGGTATGAATGTATTGTCTCTCATCCTTTATAACTAACATAAAAAAAAATCCTAAAACGAATTGGGAGAAATTAAATTAATCAAAGGAATAATAAATTTGAAAGGAAGAAGTGTTTCTAAGGATATTAAACCTACTATTTTTACTTAAAAGTTTTAAATATTTTTGTTGAAGTTAGTGTAGGAGTTTCATATTGATATTTATTGAAACATTGAATTTTAATGGGTATATATCATCTATATTATCCTCAAATACAATTGGATGTCCCTTAAAGGAAATATTTTGAGTTACCATTTAATGTGGTATCATTTTTTTATGAAGGAAATGTTTTTTGACTATATCAAACCCTCATGTTTTCTACACCAAGAAAGGATCAAGTGGTATTAGAGTACAATGGTTGATAGAGCTTTTCTAAGTATGAATTAATATCAAATTTACCTAGTAATTTTTATTTCTTTCCAATAAGGAGGAGATAAGTGAAATGAAATTTCATAAGGGTGGGATAAATAATGAAGGAAACACATATTGACTTGTAATTTAAAAAGAAAATCTAACCAATTGTAAGGTGGAAATTATTGATCCCACTTTGTGATAAATTTTATTTTTTAAAAATAATTTCAATATTTTGAAAATAATGAAGTGGATCTTGGAGGTTTTAAGGAATTTACCAAGCCTAGTATGAATTTTTTATTTAGTTATGATCATATAAAACACATCGTAAATATTGGTTTAGAGTTTTCTTTCATATCTTATAAGACATAATACATCTCTCACCTTGGATGTACCTGTTATTATTTAAGTAAAAGGGAATTTTAATTAAAAGTTCCATCTATGTGTTGGGTTAATGATGAATAAAATATGTGGTTATAGGTCCAATCATGAATAGAGGATCTTTCATGGGTGGCATAAAAGTGACTGCATGAAGATCATGAAACCTACTACATGATGAAATGTCAAATGATTGTGGGGTGTGACCGTGAGGTGTTAGCATGATGTGAAATTATGAGGTGATACCACCATGTGTGACAATGAGGTGAGACTATGTGGTATGACCATGGATTTCAATAATTCAGTGTAACTATGAGGTGAGACCATGAGATACAGTCACATGAAGAAAACTGAGTGACCATGAGTCGCACAGTATATGGTGCCACCATGAATTGATAAGTGAATGAAAATTAAGGTGTTCTTATAAAGATAAAATTTCATAATTATAACAATTGTGATTCTTGAAAATAATATTTTAGATTAACTAAATAAGTGTAATATACCTTGTACGTAAAGGTGAATAAGAAAGATATAGAGAAGTGATCCTGAAGTTGGAATCAGTTGAGGTTATGTAATGTGTTATTTTATTATAAAAAATATTATTATAATTAATTTGTGATTTAAGTATTTATATTAGAGGTATAACCTTTGGATTATTCTATGCCATAAATTAAGAATCCAAGATCTTCATACAAGCATATTTATATGCAATAGTAAATAAATGGGATTATCTTTAAGTGACAATACATGGGTTTCCACATAATATGAAATTAATTGAATTGATAATCATAAGGATTAGAATTAAGTAGGGATTTAAGAATTAATAAATATTGAAGAAATGTATGGGCTTTTTCTCATGCTTGAGTCTAGATAAGAATAACACTCTTTTCACCCCGATGAAGTCTTCAGGACTATAGTATGGTCTTGCATTCATGCATACAGACCAATTAATCTGAAATTGATTTCAAGGAGTAGTGATTGAAAGATTTTAATTATTTTTTATGGTAAAAATTAATAGAGATACAATACTTCTTTATTATATAATCGTGCATACTCATATGTTTTTTAAATACATACAAATTGTTGTGGATTAAAGGATTAGTTATGTAAAATGGTGAAGTTGTGCTAGTTATGTATATTAACATGTAGTTATTATGATCAGTTATTATGGGAGAATTTGTGTGATAGTGTATATTATCATGGGAGTGGTTAATTTTAAGTTCATAGGAATTATGAGAAGTAATTCAGGATAAAGATTGTAGATCTAGTAAGAGAACATGATGTTCAAGATACAAGGGATTTGAATTTCCAATAATCTTTGTAATTCAAATCATGTATCCATGCTGGATAGTGAATAAATAAATGAAGAAGATATAGAAAAATAAAGTAACCAATTTTTCATGTATTATTATTATACCAGATATATATATATATATATATATATATATATTCTAGGTTTTTTAATATAATATTTTTGTTCAACATTAATTCAAGTAAGAATATTTTTTGTGTAAAAAAGAAGGATATCTAACACTATTATTTTCATCACACACATGTTTTGATTCGAATCCAAGTTTAGGTGATCTAATATAGTTTTTTATGAACTGAAGAAGAAATATGGAATAAGAGAGAATAGAGTAAAGTTTTGTGTATATTTTTTCACATGAATAATAATAATAAGAATAATAAAAAGAAAAATAATTTGATGAGTTGTCCATGATTTTCAGGAATGTAAAAAAGATTTATATAGTGCAGTTTTATACAAAGAAATAAATGTCTTGAAATCAGGGTAAGAGAGGAAGAAAATGACGTGAATATGTCTTGTAGTTGTGTAAGAAAAGTAGCACCCTTGTTTGCTGCTACGAAGAAGAAGAAGGTTGTGTAAACTATTTTTCATATAAGGGAAGAATAATATGTATTTATTGAATAATTTCTTTATGTGATGGTCAAATAAGAAGTAATATAATAAAAAATTAGCACAGTGTAAATAAACATAAGTCACATATGTTAGATTAATTCATTGATGTTTCAAATAACTTAAAGAAATAAAAAACATTTACATAGGCATTATAAAGATCCAATATGGTGTTGTAATTAGACTAGGTCATCATGATTATAGGGATGTAGGATTGTTTTTTATCCCCCTTATTTAGTGTAGGGTTCCACACATTAGGGTTGGAGTTTTTTTTCTGGTTGATCCACTATAATAGTTAGGTCATTATAGTGGCCTATGTAATCAATGATTATCTCCAAGTTACACACTGGATTGGCCTTTAATATTGATAGGTGAATCTTATAAATCTCTATTCCACTTTTTATGTGTCATAATGAATGAAGGTAAGGTAAGAGAATGAGAGAATCAATATCTTAATAGGTATAATTTATAAAGGATTAAAAATATTAAATTGGAATAAAAAATTCCTCAATTCTAATTAACCCCCGCCCAATATTAAGCATATCCCAATTGGTCATCGCACCTCGTGATCTAAGTTGAGTTTATTCATTTTTATTCTTTATTTACACCTTATTATTTCATCACCAAGGAGATCTATTGTGGGTTAGATACTATTTTGATGTTTTATTACTTTGATTTAGGTTTATTTTAGGTTTCAATTTCTAGGTTAAGGTCTTGTGGTCACCTTCTTATTCTCCTCGATTGCATAGAGTTTGTGAAGCATTGGTTGAATAAAGGTATTTGTAGAATCATCTCATATCTTTTGGAATATATATACTTGATTATCTTATTTTGATCCCTTGTAAATTTTTACTTACTATCTTATTATATATTTTTTAATATGGATTTATGGGTAATATTGGTTCATGGATAAAGGTAAGAACATATATGAAATATTATTTAAGGAATATGTAATTAAATAAAAATGATAAACCAGATAAGAGTAAATTGTAAGGGAAGGAGAGTTGCGTGTGATTTATGATTTCCATGATATTTTATACATGTTGATTCTTATGGATTTTTACTTATTGATGTGGTTTTATTATTATTGAAAACATTAGAGAAACTTGTCATCTTTATAATTGGATAATAATTTAAAGATGGTAACCAAAAAAGAAAATACTAAAAACTTCAATATAAGAGTTGTATTGTTGTTTATTATTGATACCTAATGTTGCAATATATGTTGATTTGAATTGTCATGGAAGGGATTCTTGTGATGTTGGTTGATGTGTTTTTCTTAAATATGGTTAAACTATATTTTGAAATGTAAGGGTAGTGTGTTAATTTATAAGATATAAAACTAATCAATTTGTTATTAATGAAATTATTGATGGATGGTTGTCAAAAACATTATAAAGGGATAGATTTTAAAAATTAGTGTGTTGTTAATAAATTGTTAATTATCAAAATGAATGGTTTTAAATAAAATAAATGTGATAAAAGATAAATGAATGACTTACAAGGGGGTGTGGGTTGATAAATGGTTTATCAAGGATGAATGGGCAGTATAATAAATCTAATGATGCTGATAAATGTAATTAGTGGGAATATGAATCATGTAGAAGTGATGAGTTATTGAATATGTGTTTTATTTTCAAAATTCTTGGTTGTGATATTAATGATGATGTTTTTTCTATGAGAAGTGTTGTTTTAATTTTTGGTTTCTATATTATCTTGATAAAAATTTAGAAGGGAAATAAAGAGAATGATGAGTAAAAGGGGAATGATGTAGTGGTGATTTATATGTTATCATGGATTTGAGTTGTAAGTATGATTTTTTTTGATTGGATTGTTTGTGTGTTAGTGAAATATGATACAAGATGGGGTTCCAGCATGGTAGGATGTGGTCATGAGGTTGGTTTCTCACATTTTTACAATACCCTATTACGATGATGATTTTGTGGATATGTGGTTATGGGTGTGGGATATACATGGAAGGGGGGAGGAAAAGGTTCATGCCCTTTGTTTTTATGTTACCATACTGATTTTTGGTTGGAAAGGGGGTTATGTGGTCCATGTATGTGATTGTGGTTGTGGTATGGTTTAACTAATTCCAACACAAGATGTTGGACCATACAGGGGGTTGAGGTAGGTAAGTTTGTGGTCCAACCCACATCATTTGTTATGTGACTATTGGAACTGATTCCAACATTATATGTTGGACCCTATAGGAGATTGGGGTAGGTAGGGATATATTCTAACCCTTATCAAATGTGATGTGTGTATTTGGAGTAATTACAAAATGGGATGTTGGACCATATTGGTGGTTATGGTAGATAGGGTTGAAATCTAATCCGTATCATATGTGACTTAGTATGTGAGTGGTGGATGTGTTGTAGTGGATAGTATGAAATGGATTAATACTAGTATTGTGTTGTTAATGTTACTTAATTATCACATCCTTGATCATTTTGTGAGGGTAGATTCTACTATCTTACTATCAATTTGAGTTGGAGTAGACCTTGAACTGATAGGTGGGAGCATTGGTGAATTTTCAATCCCTTTTTAGTTCATTTTGATGATGGTTATGAAATTTATGATATATCTCAATTATAGTTATAGGATTGGTTTGGGTTGTTAGTTACAGAAATGGTTGAGGATGTTGTGGGGAAATGAAGGAAATGGTGGTAAGTGATGTGGGATATATAATTTAGTTACTGTTCTTCATATGTTCATTATTCTTATATCTATGATTATGTTTTTTTGGTTAAAATCAATCTTTTTTAATCTTGAATATTTATTACATAGTGATATTTATTTGTTTTAGAAGGATGATCTTACTGAGTACTCTAAATCTCCCACCTCACCATAGTTTACTAAGTGATTTCAAGATAAACGGATGATTATTGGAGTTGTTATTCAGGTATCTTGGTTGGAATTGGTTGACAACTTAGATTTTTAGATCTTTTTATTGCATGTATTTTTTGATGTTGTATAAATGGCATATAAGTATCATTTAGCTTGTGGGAATTTATTTTGTGAAATGAAAATTCAATGGTATTCATTGGTGATTGTTTTTTTATTCTTGTAATTTTATGAGGGTGATTCTTCCTATAAGCATTTTTTATAACCTCAATGCTAGTTGTTAACCTGGGGCCTATTAGAGGCGGTATTTGGTGGTCATTATAACCTTCACTTCAGGCCCAAGAGGGATTTTATTGGAGGAATGTTAGGGTAGGATAACCCTAGAGAGAGTGCATAAATAGGATTAAAAAATATAATTAGGGTTCCCTTAATATAACTAATTAATTAACCAGTTGATAAAATTAACTAATTAAATTAAATTAATTTATTCCACATGTGATGGTCTGACCTCTCAGGGATCCCAATTGAAAATAATAATTAAACCACTCCTAGGGTAAACCCCATATTTTATATGTTATTGTTATATCATATTTTCCATTTGATTAATTGTTAGGATGAAATAATACATTCTCCTGTTCATGTGTGTGTAGAATAAAAATAATATATTGTTTTTAATTTATTATTATTGAGGCATCATGAAGCTCATTCAATGAAAATGGATATGGGACCCATCTCAAAGATATTATATAAAATATTATAAAAGTTCATATCATAAAAATCCTGGTTTTTATGTTCTCCCCACCTTTAAGGATTTTCACCCAAAAAATAAAAACGTACTTTAAAATGTGAGTGTATTGAACCTAAATTTGACTATCATGTTCCCATGATATTTCCTTAATGTTCCCATGGTTTTAAAGAACACACACCAGTGGTATCACTCAACCTCAAAGGGTTGTTTCCTACCAATCCTTGGTGACCACTGAGTACTCCGAAAAGGTTTCATCATCCTCGATGTCCTGCTCACCCTAGTGTATGAAATATGATGTGTCATGCATGTATCCCCTAAATTTTGTGACATGAAAGGAGTTTTTAACCTATTACAACTATGGTTAAAATAATATTTCATAATAAACCTCATCTACCATATATAAATTCTAGAATATCCCAATAAATCTCAAGGACAGGTTTCTCCCCTAATCAAACCTTTACAAACCACATTATGGTAAGACCATAAAGAACACATAACATCCCTCCTTGAACTCTATAAGCCTTTATAATTGATCAAAATAGGTATTATAACATATATAATCTATCCTCATATACTCTTGTGTCACCTAAACCTTCTCTATTATCAACCAAATGAGTTCTAACCCCATCAGTGACATCTCCTCAACCAATATATAGCATAAGGGTTACCTATAGGGTCACTCGTACATGGACTCGAAAGGTGTCATATAAATAGTGGAGTGGTATATATTGTAATATGTGAACTCCACTAAATATAAATGATCCTCCCATATATAGATTAAATATAACACAAAATACCTCAATATATCCTCAAGAACCTAAATAGTTCACTCAGTATTTCTATCTTCCTGAAGTAGAATGTTGGACTTACCCAAAATTTAGTCTTAAATGAATCCTAAAAGTTCCTCCATAATAGGGACATTAATTTATACTATAAATTAAAAAAACATTGAGTTTATCTATTAAAATTATAAAACCTTATCCATATACAAGCATTTAAATCTTTGGTCTAAACTGTTCTCCTGAATTAGAAGGAAGTGAGCTGACTTGATCAATCAGTTAATGATCACCCAGGAAAAATTATTACCTCTCAATGAATGTGTAAGTATCATTAAAAATTCTATCAATATTTCATCCTAATTATAAATTTTTACCTAAAGGGGTTCATCCAAGCCTAATGGTACATGGTTATCTGCCTTCACCAGTTGGTAGGTTAGACATCATGAGACAAACTCAACAATACTCGGCTTCGTCCCTAACCACAAAATTTTATTACTAAGGTCTTGGTTAATCTTCATAACACTTGGATGTACCTCTAAGTGGTAAGTGTGGAACTCCCTTATAATCTCTTCACACATCATGGATGAAACAACTACACATCCTCATAAGGGGATGATATTCTCTCCACCTTTGGAAAATCCATTTGGTGTATCGCCTAAGGATATTTTATCACATGGGATCTTACAATCGATGTCTCTAAACTAGGACTACCTCTAATGTTATGGAAGTGTAGGATCTACCACCAAAGATAAAATATAGTTCATATTTCCCTCATCCACTAATGAAAACTACAACGAGGTCAATTACTCATACACATCCTCCAATAACTTATCATGGGATTTCCAACTAAGGGTATCTGTCACCATGGTCCCCTTACCTAGAGTATAAAAAATCTTGAAGTTATAATATTATAGGTACTATAAACAAATTATCTTCCTTAGATTAATATTTATTTAAGTGAATATTTATCTTAGTCTATTATGGTCACTATAGACTATGAACTGCTCACTTAGAAGGTAATGTATCCAATCTTTCATGGAGAACACTACTTCAACCAACTACAAATCATGGGTCACATATTTATATTCATGATGTATTAACTTTTGAGACACATGATAAATAAATTCCTTCATTTTTATCATAAAAATATAATACCATCTCTAAAGTAATCACATAACACCGCATACTTGAATCCTTTCCCCGATAATCTCAGAATAGGAGAACTCATAAATATCTACCTTAGTTCCTCAAAATCTATTTAGAATTTCCGGGACAAAAAGATGGGATGTTCCCTTTTGGGAAAGGGATGTTATGGGAACATAAATAAAATACAATTCAACCAATAATATCTTATAATAACCTACCAACACAAGGAAACCCCACACCTGAAACATGCTCTTGGGTAGCTCCTAAGAAAGAACCGCCTTGATATTTTCTAGGTCCAAAGCTACTCCACCCTCTGAAATTTCATTCCCCAAAAAGTAGACCTCTTAATTATATTAATAAAATTTTTAAATATTTTCATATATCTGGTTCTCTTAGAGAAAATTTCAAATAATCATAATGTTATCAATATGCTTTTCCATTAATGCTAAATAGAAAAGTATTTCATCGATGAAGACCACTAAAAAACTAGTACAAGAAGGGATGAAAGACCTGGTTTATGAATCCCATGAAAACAAATGGTGTGTTCATCACATTTAAGGTAATAAGTAGGAACTTATAATGTCAATAGAGACATTTGAAGGATATCTTTGAGATATTCTCTATACAAACCCATATCAAGTGATAGTCAAACCTAAAATTAATCTTTGAGAACCACTTTCTCAATTCACATGGTTGAATAGGTATTTGATCCTTGGAATATGGTATTTGTTCTTGAATATAACTTGATTTATGAAATAATAGTCAATAAAATACATGAATATCTCATCCAAATTTATGGGGAACAACATGGACGCTTCCTTGGGGGATAAACTAGGTCTAATGAAACCCTTATCTATAAGGTCCTCCGATTTCACCTTTAACTCCCTAATCTTAACCAAGGTTATTCGATAGGCTAAAGAAGATATCAAAGTGGACCTAGGGTATAGATAAATAGATAATTAAATCTCTTGATGAGGGGGAATACTTGAACATCCTTGGGGAATTCATCTATATACTCCACCATGACTAAAGGAAACTGGCTGTCTAAATCATCATCTACACATAGATACAAACTCTCTAGTTGATGGGTGATTAATTGTAACATCATATACACTATCCCTATTAACCTTACATGAATTACCAACTCATTTATGAAGGAGAACCTTGATATTTCAACTCAAAAAACACAACAATATCTAAAAATATAATCCTATCCAAAAATAGACTAAGGATTTCTATCATATAACAAGGATTAAATATTAGAGATTTGTTCTCACCACTATGAGATCCCATAGACAACTTTATCCACTAACCATTGGCTTGCATCTTCGGCAGGTGTGGGTGAGTGTGTGATCACTTCTGTTATGAATCTATAGCTACACAGGGTGCGATATGGGCTCTACCAGGATTTATAACTCCCAGACAAGGGAAAAAATAAGAAAGTAATAGCTCACACTAGTATTTATAAGTATAGGTTCAATTATATAAAAGACACATACCATGCTTTGAACCCTGTAAAGGGTTTCCTGATCATAACCCTCCAAAACCTAAATTTGGACACATACCTAGCCTCTAGCTCCCTAAGTATGGAATAGACCACCTGGTAGTGGTGGTGGTGGAACCAGATCCTATCTATGTCTAACTCTTACTCCTCCTCGTGCATTATCAAATCCTCTACCATAACCGTCTCCCTAAAGACAATCATTCCCACCTTGGGGAGATCCCGGATCATGTCACTACCATAGAAAATCTTATCTTTATGATGATTACATCCCATGTGTTAATCCTATGTTTTTAATCCATGGGACTGGGAATGTATGTGTATATTCATATGGAATCATAATACTAAATCCTACTATATCTTTATTATAGTAGATTAATTTTCCTTTATATTTCTATAAAAAACTCCTACTACCTACTGCCCCTCTGCTAATAAGCACTCAATCATCAAGTCTCTCTCTAAAATTCCAAAATTCCAACATTGGTGGGAATAAAGGGAGGAATAACTCCAACTCATATATCTATGTGAAGGTTGAAATTAAACTTCTAGTATTTAATTAATTCACCAAATATCATGTTTAGATAGTACCTTAGAAGATAGTCTATAATAGACATCCTACCCTATTGCACAACAATTTTATTAGAAGGTTTATAAACTAATAATTAAACCTGAGTTACAACCTATATCCATTCCCTGGATACCTAAGGGTCAATATATCCCTGAAACCTTGGTGTTATTTATTTTTGGAACTCATGAGACACACTAAACCAATAGTAATCATCACTATGTCACACTAGAATGGTCTTCTACTCATAAAGTATAGGAATGTCTACTTTCATTTCAAGAAGTTAGTCTACTTGCTACACTATGGGAGGAGGTACTACTCCCTACATACCCATTAGGGGTATATCCTGATCTAGCACCGAAATAGAAGCCTCAACACTTAGTTGGTTGATGATGGGAGGCTCAATCACTAGCACATGAACATCAAAACCCTACATTGGTATCCTGGATAGTTGTCGACAAGGTAGCATCCTGTAGTTAACAAGATATACCATGGTTATTAAAGATTATTTGAGGAGATAACTCAATAGGGAAATATAAATAAATAATCAATTTATATATGAATCATGCACTATTTACTTATTCCCTATAACTTACCCCTTATAGTTTCACATTGGTAAGTAGGTTCTTATACTCCCGATGAATGAATATGTCAGCCGACACACCAATACTTGATTATTTGGACTAAAAATATGAACTTAAGACCCCTTGACACCATTACCCTATGTTCCTAAACAAATAATCATATAACACATAACTAAAAACTCCATCCTCAAGGTAGACTCACTCAGATACCACTCTACCATAATCCAACCCACTAGGACTTCACCAGGTCTAGCGGTACATCAAGAATTTCACCCCAATCCCACCTCTAACTGGCTAAGGGGTGGTAAATAGAACTAAATGGAAAATCATATATGATTAATGGTCTTGGAATAATATATATATATATATATACACATATATCTACATTAGATAAAATATTTCATCCTAGATAATAAAAACCAATTGTGATAAATATTACATGTAAGGAACACTAAGAACAAAAAAGGACTGGAAATGTGTAATCCATAGATTAAATGGGAAAAATACATGACCAATAAACCCAAAGAGAAAAAAACCTATAGCAACCAAGGTTAAGTTATATCCACAATGAAATATCACCAACCACAAAATTAGTCTTATATTATCACTGTGGGTACTACTAAGCTCTCAATCCACCGACATAATGTTCACTAAGATTTCCACCAAACTTTTACTTTTCTACATAAATTATTACACACATGGGTGAAACAACCTTTTAGGAGTGAGTATATATATACCCAATAGGAAACCCTGAAATCTAGAAATGGAAGATAAGAAGTCTATTTAACTCAATCCATTTATTCATGAAGGAAAGAAAAACCTAGATATGATAATAAAAAGAAGTCAATAGATTTCAAAGGGAAATTAACCCTCTACAACCCAAACATAGAATAATCAGCCTAAGAAGATACCTAAGAATCCAATATACCCAAATGTTCACCCATTTTCACCTCTAAAAAAATGTATTGGGGGAGACACACAATGTTATAGGGATAAATGTCAGTTCAGGGACCGACTAACCATTATAGAGGATATGAACCCCACCAATTAGATTCCATTAGATGAGGGAGTGTCCAACTCCATAGATAGAGTAACTATACACAATGAGTGGAGGAGTTCCTAACTCTATAAATCATTAGAGATACCCATGCCCTATCATAACCACCACATCATTAAAGGAGTTCCTAAACAAGTTTATTCTTTGATCATCGTGCTCTATCCCCATCATCGATCTTGCAAAAATAAGGAGACTAAACTTCTTGAATCACAAAATGTGTCATATTTGATTCCAAATATGGGTGTACCATTGCATTCTATGGGAAAAAATTCTTAGAATTGACTAATTTCATGTAAAAATCTAGGTTATGGGAAATAAAAATGAAAAATCACTAAGGTTGGAAAAGTACATGACATGTACTATAGGGTAATATGGTATGTATCCTATCAGAGGAAGATTGTTCATGTACTACTCTCTACATGTAAAGAATGGGTCCACCTACATGAAATGTATAATGGAGTACACGATGTGTGGTGATAGAAGGGTTCTCACTATGTACCACCACAACTCATGTCATGTAGGGGGCCTAGGTACATGGTATGTCCCCTAGAGGGTATACAGTTTGTATCCCCATATGTATCACTCGTGGAGAGGTCAATTCATGTACAACTAAGGGTACACTATGTGAAATCCTAACCCATGTGTAATGTATGGCCATACGATCATGTAGGCAATTAATCTACATAAATTACAAGTTTTTCATTTTAGGGGTAAATGGTGTGTGTTCCATGGATACATGCCATGTGATACTTAACTCATCCATGAACCCTTATCATCGTGATTGGGTGATATATAGTGTGTGGATCTAGATCACACATTGTGTGACCACGTCTTTAAATCTATAATTTTTAGAATACCATTAAACACACTTTTATCATTGTTCTCACCCCTTTTAATGGTTGAAATACTTCCAAAGGCCCCTTCTATCATTTTTATGACTCTAATGATCATTTTACAACTATCCTTAATAAGAAAACAACACAAAAAGGGTCTACACACTATTATGATTCCCCACATGCCAATTTGTATAGATAGTATGTAATTTAATGCCTTACAATGATATTTCATCCCTAAAAATCAACCTTTCAGGCCTTAATATTCATTTCTGTGTCCAAATCAGCAGCTCATAAACCTAGATACAGATAAATCATCAAACTAGGATTAGATTCCTTAAACCATTTTCCATGGTGAAGGTTTGGGAAAAAAGTGTCAAGAAATAGTGGAAACGAGAGTATAAATCATATGAAAAAAATTGATGGTTGGGAGAGGGTATGACCATTAATCATCTGGTTTGGATTCTCTAATAATGAAGAACATATGGATAATCATTAATTATAGAAAAAATAAGGTAAATAAAATTTACAAGTTCATGGGATTGTGAGAAATAAGTAAATAACATGATTATAGGCCCAGAAATCATAAATAATGGAGAGAATAATTTAAAATAAAAATCCCTTCCTCAATAAGATTTTTTTGTTAGTGAATATTTATTTCACATGGTCTTTATTAGTGGTCTTCAATTAAGAATCCATTCATTGAATCTATAGATCTTCGGTTCTAACATGATCTCTATGTCACTCACTCATTTATGTTAGGGTTTATATAAGATAACCCTACTTAGAGAAATTAAAGAGGATTAAATAGATTCAATTATGTTTAATTGGATACAATTAATTAATTAAAGAATTAATTTAATTAAATAATTTAATTAATTAATTCCACTCACAATATTCCAACCCCTGGGGACCCAGATAAAAAAAATAATTACACTAATATTAGGGTAAATACCGTATTTTGAAAGTAACTAAGGTGTTATATTTACCATATAAGGATCTCTTTAGGAGAATATGGTACTTTCCCATGGTCACAAATGCACAGATTAAAAATAATATAGTATTTATAATATATTATTATAGAGGCTCTATGATTCTCATTCAATGAAAACAACTCAATGAACCATCTAAAAAATATTATTTAAAATATTATAATGGTTCAAAATAAAAAAAAATTGGGTTTCTAAAAATATCCTTGGATTAATGGACTTTGAGTTGGACTTCTCACTAGCATGGAGGCTTATACCTTGTCAATAAAAGTAAAGATTGACTATTTATCACTCTAGGATAACTCTTGTGGGGTTTGTTGATTTTATATGATTATAAGTATTTATATTAAATGGATTCATTTACCTTATGATGAAATGTATTTGGATATGTTTGAATATAGTTGTTTTCTAATTTGGATCTGTAACACAAGGTATGGGTTGTCTGAATCATTATGTATCAACATGGTTTCAACATATAGATTTTGTAGAAAGAATATTATTACAAACTAAATCACTATAATCTTGTATACATGTAAATGGAATACATGAGATAATATGGGGATATTAAATCCCATTTTAAATACTAATTGTTATATTTCCTACAAAGTTAACACTTTTATAGACCTTGATCATCCAACCAAGTAGGTCATGTCAAATTTAAGCTCACCTATATTATCTTGTGTCAAGAAATAAAATAATGGGTAACCCTAATAGTATTAGGTTCCCAATATTATCATTTTATTTATTTTACACTTAGTTGAGAGACCCTAATAAGATTACGTTACCAGATGAATAAATTTGAGTTTATCAACAAGACAGATTGGGAAAAAGGGTTGTCTACTCAACTATCAAATATATACATATGATATGATTGACAAGATTATATACACAAATAACTTTGAAATGATATAAAAAATAAATTGGACTCTTGACTTAATAAAATTTTGATATTTTAACATTGATAACTGTGATGAGTTTAAAAGGGTTCATCATTTTGGTGGGAAAAAATTTAATGAAAGTTCCTATTAAATGTTTGTAAAATATGATACTCATCTGATGAAATATACTATTACAGATATAATGGAATCATCATCATCATTATCAAACATTTATTTGAGATCAATCACTATAATTATATAAAAAATTAACAATCATTCTTAAGAAATAAAGAAATGTTACGCATTAGACCAACCCCTTCCCAAGTAACCAAATGTTGACGTTATTCCACAAGTGAATTTTTATTCTCATGATAAGCATATAATAATTACATTAATATTTAAAAGGAATTAGATTCAAGATATCCCAATTAATTTTAGTCACCACTAATATATTAAACATGATTGAGTAGGTTAATGAATTAGAGAGGCTGGGTTTTCCTTTAAGGATTGTTCTGCATATGGAATTTATTTTGTAATCATCATTGAAATTTTTTTAAAAATGTTAATAAGTTAGATTAAAATTTTATAATGACCCACAATTTTAATTTATAGATATTACATCTAAATAGATGAATATTCATATTACAATAAAACCATTCCAAAATATTATTGGTTTAGTTTCATTGGATACTTTGAAACAAAAATAACTATTCAATAAAAAATCTACATTTTCTACCTCATATTCCATCGTAACAAGAACCCCTTTTGAAATATCAAACTTAATAACTTTATTCATATCCTGGGGAAAAGAAACTTAAGAAAATGGTGAGGCCATATTCTCAGTAATGGTAAGCAAGGGAGATATAAATCATATCATAAACAAAATTGTATATTAATATGATTATATAATTTTAAAACCATACACTTTATATTGAATATTATAATCTTGATTCATAAAATAAGTAATAAAAATTCATAATACCTTAATCAAAAAATAATAACTTTGTTATAAAACATAGAATTTCGGAAAACACATAAACATAGAAATTCATTTCATTAGTTTCCAAGGATCTTTTCCAAAACTATCATCATGTAATGAGTTCAATCCCCAAACCATCATAGTAGTCCAGGTTTACTACCAAGTCTATCATGGTGGATAAAGTCCTTTATTGAACCAATATCACTTCTCATTCCAGTCCTTTTTGAATCAAGTTCAATCCCCATTCCATCCCTATATATCTCATGAGATATTATATCATTTCCCAATGCATTGGAGGTAGATATAGGTCCCACCCATAACATAATGAAAACCATTCATAATTTCTCTAAAAAATACAAATAATTCATCATATTAGAACCCATGAAAAGGAATAGGTTTCATAAACATTTCATCATAGCATAATCCATGGAAAAGAAATGGGTTTTACAAATATAAAGTTTTCATAAATATAGAGCAACCATAAAAGGAATAAAGTTAATTTTATTGAATAAAATCATCCTTAAATCAAAATTAAAATCATTTAATGTTATCTTGGATAGAAAATAATTTTGATAGATAACTAGAAATAATTCTTGAGTAAAATATCCTTTGTGTTTTGAAAACAATTTTTTAAATTCCATGAAATTATAAAAGAAAAAAAATTATTTGAAAATTATCTATTAATATTGTAAAGTATGCTTAAATTAATTAATACATTATGAAGATGGAATAAAAATTCTCATAAAATATAATTTAAAGAAACATTCATTCCATATCTTTTTCAGAAAAGTCATAAATAACCTCACTTAGAAAATGAAAAAAATAAACATTTAAAACTATTTTTAAAAAAGTATAACATTAGTAAAAATGAATTTAAATAAGATAAGATAATATTAAAAACATTTTTGGAAATAGTTTTTTTTAAAAACATCATCATGGAATAAAAATATAGTTTAAAGGGAAACATTAAAAAGATAATTAAAAAAAATCACTTATAAATATCATTTCATTGAAGTAAGAATTAATAAAATTAATTGATTATGTGTATTATATGTAAAAAAATAAAAAAAATTAAATTAAACATAATATAATCAAAATTAATCCCATTAATAATCATATCATGACATAATTGATGAAGTATAAGTTTAACCCAAATAATATAAATTTTGGTAAGAATTCTCTTACCACTTTCTAATTAGACGAATCATATGCCCCATAAAAGTAATAATTATCAAATGAAAAATTTACCAAAAATAAAATAATTATATTCATGATATTATATATCAATGGGTATTATATACACCATGCATAAGAAATAATTGGTGAATAAGTCATATATCTCACAAAAGAAAAAGTTAGATGAGAAACCCTTACCCCATGCTTCCTTTTAGTTTTTCATTCTTTAACCTCCTTTATAAAGGTATAAATGATGTTATTAATTCATTAAATAAATATATTAATATTTATAATTCCTTATATGATAGTTTTATAACATCATACTACACGTTCATTAGTAATATTGCAATATTTTCATTGTTTTGGGTGCATTAGTTTCATGGTTTCATGATTGGTTCATTTGTGTATAATTGTGGATTTTCGTGTAAAATTGAAATAAAAAAAATGAGTAAAAATAAATTTTATTAATTAAAATACATAATTTTAAAGGGACCCATATATCATTTTTTTAACATGAGGATGATTCATTTGATAAAATGTTAATGATAAATGTTTAGTCTAATTTGGAAATTTTTCCGACAGTCACAAACTAGTTTCATTTTTTTTTAATATTATGTATATATGTTTGTTAACAAACATTAAATAGGTTATAATATACTTATTAAAATAGTATTTAACCATAATAATACTTTTATGATCATCCATGAAAATGGTAATGAAAAACAAACAAAATCATTATTCACGGAGAAGGTTAATCGCCATAAATGGACAATGGTTTTGTTTTTCTTAATAATAAAATGTAATAAAAGGGATAGATATAATATATTCCATTAGGAACAAAAAACTATAGTATATACATGATTATTCAGTTATCATTACTTTTTTTTATGGAAGAGGTGAGGAGAAATTAGAAAAAAAATTAAGAGAGGTGTTTTGAGAAAATTACCTCTTGAATATCACCTCCTTTGAGGAACCCTTGAGGGCCTCAAGAACACTTAGATATGGTAAGAGTGAGTAGTATAGGTTTTGGTAAATATTTTAGGATCTTAAAGTCTTTTAAGTCGAAATGGGGTGGTGAGGGTTGTATTTATACTTGAGGAGGGCTGGATTTAAGTGATTAAATAATGATTATTTTATGTTTAGATCCAACCACATTGAGGTTGCGTTAATTTACAAAAATTTCGATGACAATTAATATTTTAAAGACTGGTTATGGTTTATAAATTACTCAAAAACCTATTTAATTATGTATTTTTTAGTTATTTTAAGCCTTTACCTTTTAACTTTCACGCTTTTTCTTATTTTACCCATACTATAGTAAATAATTTTGCACCTTAGTAAATATTTTAGGTCTAAAAGATAAAATTAAAGTAAAAAATAATTTATAAATTATAATTAAAATATTGAATCCATTTTAACAAATTATTTTTACATAATTTGAAAATTTATATTTAAAATTAGTCCCACAGATGAAATCGGAAAATGAGTTTTTATAGTGAAAAACATCAAAACTTTGAAATGTTTTTATATTTAATTTAAATGTGAAATTTATTAAAATTACCTAAATTGGATTTATTGATGTATAATTGAACTAATTATATATTAAAACCAATTTAAAATATTATTTAACATTATAATTTATTTATATTAAAAGTCATTTTTCAATTAAAATACAGTAATTTTAACTTTTCATCAAAAAATGAAACTTATCCGAAAAATACCAAAAATTAACCCTAAAATAATTTTGATATACAGATTTCAAAAATAAATTTTATTATTTAAAATAAATTTTATAAAAGTTTCAAAATTTAGTTTTAATACAGGTGTGCCATTATTAGGTGGAAAATTTTCCTTTTAGAAGAATATAGCTTTTTATGCTTAAAATTGGATTTATTCTTATCTTAAGTCTATATAACTCATTGGATGAGTTTACAAATATTTTATTTTATATATAAAATATAAATTTAATTAATATTTTTAATGTAATTGATTAATTAATATTTTTAAGAAAAAATTCCATTCTGGTCATAAAAATATTTTTTTTATAAAAACACATCCTTTATGTTCAATTAGTTTTAATTTTCATTTATAATTAATTAGTAACCAATGAAATCATTTTATAAACATGTTTAAACTATATTTTAATAATTAGTTAATAAAATTCATTACTTCCATTCCAACATCCAAGTAGTAATGTTTGTGTTAAAATAATAATATTTTTGAGTTCTTTCGAGCTCGGTGTTTTGTGCAAGGTAAGCTATTGAAGAGATTAAATTTATTTTTATAAAAAAGTCACACATTAAAATATTTGGGTGTTAAATTCTACCCCCATTAAAAATAATTTATCCCTTGATATTTTTTACTCGAATATAAATAGATAAGGATACATCTTCCCCATTATATCATTAGGTTCTCAGGTGGCTTCCTCAAATTGGTGAATTTAACCAGGTGAGTGGTCTTATTTCATATAACTTTATCTCTATGATCCATAATTTATACCAGTTGTTCTTAATAAAAAATAACTTACTCTAGTGGTATGACCTCTATGTTTAGTTCATGTTAAGGATCAGGTTTTTAATTCCTCAGGAGGGATAAATAGAACACATCATAAACATGAGAGTGAATTGGTCAAATATCCAATCGATAAGCTACCATCCTGATAAGATCAAGAATTTCAAAAAAAAATTACACCCTAAAAAGTTTTAAATTAAACTTGAAAATAAAATATTGATTTTAGAAAATTTATTTTAGGGTAAACCCACATTGGAAAATAGGATAATAAAAATTACTCCTGAAAATATGGAAAGTAAAAGGTGAAGATCACCACAAAAATAGGATTTTTATTAGAGAACATTAGTGAAATGTAAAAACATGGACATGGAAGAGAATTATGACTATAAATTTCTGATGGATAATGATATAGAATATGGTCATTAGATGGTATAAGGACCAAAAACCCATTGAAGAAATAGGTCTAAAATGGCTATTGGTGTCATCATAAATGTTGATAATAGGATAAAATTTTATTCCAAAAGTATTTGAGAAGATATGCTTTCTTGAGTTCATCTCATTAGAAAAATATCACTATATGGTAGTGCATTAATCAATTTATACTTCATTTCTTACTCCAAGAATTTTATTTCTAAAAAAACAAGTGGATCATAAGATCTATAATGAGATGAAAAGTCATTCCTTATATTTCTGGTATCATAACAAAATGGTTAGCACATTTTATTCAATACATATAAATCTTTATATGGTTAATAAATACATTAATAGTTAAAAACTCATCCATATTTCAATGTAAATAAATTCATAAATGGTTACACTTACGATCCTTCTAAAAGATTAAAATCCAAATATTTAAATTTAAGTTAACTATATTTTCAATATCAACTTATCATTAAGCCCCAGAAATATTTATGTAGCTTTTAAATGTCACATG
This sequence comes from Viscum album, assembly GCA_963277665.1. Lineage (NCBI taxonomy): Eukaryota > Viridiplantae > Streptophyta > Magnoliopsida > Santalales > Viscaceae > Viscum > Viscum album. Next base: position 1,982,316,724 of record OY728136.1, read on the forward strand.
CAAAAAATGTGAAGATCATTTTCACGCATTCTCTTGAAATATGTTAATAAAAGAAATCACTATAAAAATTTTGTGAAAACATGAATGATTTCAAAAATTAATTATTACCTCATACAATAAATCTAAAAATTATATAAAATCAATCCATAATATCATAAACCACCTTATTTTTATATTACTAATCAGTTCCAAGGTCATCAATACTATCTAATTTATTATATCACAATCAAACATATATTTATCTCATTATTATCCCAACATGATGCATATATTAAGGGTTATCTTTACCTTGATCATATTTTCTCTAAAAATATCACCTTACCAACTAAATCACTTACCATGGTTTCCAGTACCATTCAATAAATACATTCAAATACATATGGACAAACTAGAGTGGAACAATCAATAGATGTTTTATTATTCCAAATTTTGTGTATAGGAATATAATCATATGAAATTATACTAAAGTATGAATAAAAATATTTTCATAGGTTTCACTCATGGAATTACAAAATAATAAGGATAAATTTTCCATAATTAACATTATTTTCTCTGTCTATTATGATTGCATAAGCATTCCAATTTTCCTTTAACATAAAATATTGTTGTTTATTATCATCCATTTTAGCCCTTGGATTAGTGAATTGATTCATATTATATCAAAACTCCTTTCATTTGATACACTGGAGTGTGGGTGGTTCATTTTTTGTAACTATATCTCTATTTTTATTGTTAGATAACTACTTCCCATCACTTTGTAAATTACATTCCGGATGACCTTACCTTACACACTTAAAATATTTCACATTTACCTAAAGATAATTTTCTCTATGTTTCTTCCAACATATTGATCATAAAGAAATTCTCATATCCTTTTCCCTATGGTTCTTATAATTTCATTTGAAGTCCTTTTTTATTTTCTTATCAAAACCATAAGATTGATGGGTAACTCTGATTTCCATCTCCACCTTTAGAGCACATAAAATAATTTTTTTCATACATATTGTAGTCTCTTATAGATAATTACATTTTAATACATGGTTTTAAACCATTAAATATTTTATCAATTTTACTTTCAGGACTGATGATTAAACCATAGGCACACCTTGAAAGTATTATAAAATTTCCCACATATGTATTGATGGATTCATCATCATTTTGCTTCAGCTCAAGAAATTCCTTCCCCATATTTATACATTTAATACAGGGGAATTAATTTTTGATTAGTATCCTCTTAAACTCAACCCATTACAATTGTTCAATTTCATATTCTTTCCCCTTATTCTTGATAAGATTTCATCATTGATCTTCTTCACCTTCCAAATGATAAAAATATCAGGAAACTTTTTCAAATTTCGAGAATTGAAGAAAAGAAATATTTTCCCAATAGTATTGATCCATTTCTCATCCAGTAGTATAATATAAGGCCCACTGAAAGAAGTTAAATGTTTCCTCTAGAGGGAATCAATAGAATTTTATCCCCTCATTTTCTCATTTGGAAGTCCAGTATGATTCATGGCTTGTGTGAGTATGGAAATAAGATTTTTCATTCTATATCCCATGACATTCAGTTTCTTAAGAGGATAATAATTAAATTGTCTATTGAATTTTTTATTGACATGGTTATTTTAGGTTCCATCAATTTATGAAAATCAAAAATAATAGTGTGAGAAACACTTAAAAATATTAATAAAACCTTATAATCAAGGAAAATTATTTATAAAATTTCAATCTATGACACCTTAGGTTTAATACTTGGTTATTTAAGATTGTTACCAAAACTCTAGGATTGTAATATAGACTGAAAATTAGGGTTCTTGATAAGGTTTTCTCATCCTAGTTTTCAGATTTTAACTATACATTTTCTCTGAAACAAATTATAATGACCTTATATTTCATACATAAATATTACATCTAAAAAAATGAATATTCATATTACAAAAAACTCATTCCAGAATATTATGGGTTTAGTGTATTTGGAAACAAGAAAACAAAAACAACTAGTTCATAAAATGTCTACATTTTATACTAGTTATTCCTTTATAACTATAACCATTTTTGATATATCGAACTTAATACCTTTATTCATATCCTGGGGAAAAGAAACATAAGAAAAGGGTGAGATCAAATGTTCAGTAAGGGTAAACAAAGGAGATATGAATCATATCATAAACATAAGGGTATAATAATATGAAAATAACATTTCAAAATTATAAAATTCATATCAAATCTCATAATCTTGATTCATATAATAAATTATAAAAATTCACAAGACCTGAATCATAAAAGAATGACTTCTCATAAAACATGGAATTGTGGAAAAAACAAAAGAGTAGAAAATAATATAATTAATATTAAAATATCTTTTAAAATACTATAAAAGTGGAATGGGATTACACCCCAAACTATCATATTAGTCTAGGTTCACTCCCAATTCTATCAAGGTGGATAAACTCCTTTACTGAACTGGTTTCACTTCTCGTTCCAATCCTATATAAACCAAGTTAAATCCTCGTTCTAGTACTATATATCTCATGAGATATAATATCATTACCAGATGCATTGAAGGTAGATATATTCCCACCCATAACAAAATAAAAACAATACATACATGTTCCACAATAACCTAAATCATTCATCATATCAGAACCCATGAAAAGGAATAGGTTTCAAAAAAAATTTATCATTGAATGACCCATGGAAAAGAAATGGGTATCATAAATATCAATCCTTCATAAAAAAGTAATAAGGATAATTTTTTTCAATAATATCCTCATTAAAGAATAAGTAACATCAAATAATGGTATCTTGTATGAAAAATAATTTTGAGATATCACTTGAAATAATTCGCGAGGAAAATATCTTTTTTGTTTGGGAAATATTTTTTTAAATACCGCGAAATTATAAAAGAAAAAATTTCTTTGAAAATAAAATTTTAATATTATAAATTAATAATAAATATGTTAATGATTCATCATGGTGGGAAAAAATTCCCATTCAATATAGTTTATAAAGAACAATCCTTCTGTATTTTTTATCAAAAAAGTCTTACAAAGCCTTGTTTATAAAATGACAAAAAAAACCTTCCAATAAATTTTTAAAAAATAAAACCTAAGTAAAAATGAATTTAAATAATAATAATATACTATTAAAACCATTGGAAACTATTTTAGAAAAAAATCATCATGGAATAAAAATACAGTTTTAAGGGAAACTTTAAAAAAATGATTTTTTTTAAAATAAAATCCCTTATAAATATTGCATCATTGAAGTGAGAATTAATATAATTAATAGATTATTTTTATTCACTATAAATACACAATAAAGTGGAAATTAAACATAATATAATAAAAATTTATCCCACACATAATCTTATTAGGACATAATTGATGAAATAAAAGGTTAACCTAAATAATGGTAATGGGGTTAAGAATTCCACTAACACTTTGTAATCAGTTGAATCATATTCCCATTAACATTTATAATTATCAAATGAAAAATTGAATAATATTTAGATAATAATATTCATGATATTTTATATCAAAGGTCATTATATACACCACATACAATAAATAAGTGGTGAATAAGGAATATATCTCAGAGAAGAAAAAGTGAGACGAGAAACCCTTACCTCACGTTTCCCTTTAGTTTTTCATACATTAACCTCATATATAATGGTATAAAGGGAGTTATTAATTCATTAAAAAACTATAATATTATTTATAATACATCATATGATACTTTTATAACATATTAATACGTTTTCATTAGTAATATTTCATTATTTGAATTGTTTTGGGTGCATTCAATTCACGATTTCACGATTGTATCATTTGTATATAATTATGGATTTTCTTATCAAATGGAAATAAAAATCAAGGATTTAAATCAAATGGTATTAATTAACTTAAATAATTTTAAATGTTCCCATATATAATTTTTATTTATAACATGAGGATGATTCATTTGATAAAATATTAATTATAAATGTTTAGTTTAATTTAGAAATTTTTCCGACCATCATGAAATTGTTTTGTCAAAGACAATGAAGAATTAATATAACCCAATGATAAGAAACTAATTTATGAAACCCCTTACCACTTTAAAAATTTTGAATCAAATCACCTTAGATAAGATAATTTGAATTAAAACCTAAAATACCATGAAATATGATTTATTCATGATATAAAATGTAAAATTTCATTATATACACCATATAAAATAAATTGGTGCATAACCTTAAAATATTCATCAATTAAAGGAAATTGAGATGAAATATCTTACCTCATGTCTCACTCATCACGTACGTGATTTTCTTCCCAAATAGTAAACTTATGATAATTATTCACATTATTAGTAAAATTTTAATTTTTATTATTCATTTTAATTTATTTAATAATTTTTTATATTTAATTAAATAATCAATTAAGTTCATGTTATATGTTTTGATGATATTCAGTTCATATGTCCAAAAATGAATTTGGTAATTTGACTATGGTAAAAGAGGTCATTGTTATGTCAGATTGAAAATAATAATAATGAAATACTTACCTTTTTTATATATTAATTATACTTTTTAAACCAACTATGAAATATGGTTAGGAAAAATGAACTACATTATAATCATAGAGATGGTAAATTGTATGTACGCATGAGTGAATTTTCCATCTTTCAATGATCATTATAGAAATAAAATAAGACTTTTTATTATATTTAAATAATTATAATATAAATATAAATATCTCGTTATATCTTTAAATAAACTTATATATAGTATTTATGTGATGTAGTTATGAAAAATAAATCACATCGTTCTGTGTAGGTGGTAATCCACACATACGCACAAGTGGCATTATTATTTTTAAATGAATGAAAAGGTAAAAATTTAATGATATATTAACTTTAAAGAATGAAAAAAATTAAGTAATATCATACATACATACATATATATATATATATATATATATATATATATATATCAAATCCATCATTAAAACCATCTGTGATTGGTGGTGATGGAAAATGAATTACATCAGTTTGTGAGGTGGTTGTCCACCGTACACACAAACGATGGTTTGTTTCCCATTTAATGGAATAGAAGATGAATATAGGGTATAAAATTAACATAAAAACATTATAGTATAGGGGGGATATTTATTTTATTATATTTTAATGGTTTAAAACTATTTTAAGGAGGTTTAATAACAAATAAAACAAAATTGTTTGGTCAAAAATGATACCTCTTCTTCAAACAACCTCTTTGGGTTTACACTAAAAACCTTAATGGATAGGATTTATGATATAGGAATAAAATATAGGATGTTTTAAGAGACTTAAGTAATAAATTTTTTAAGGTAATTTCCAAACCAAATGGTTATTTAAGTGTTTAGTGGATAAGATAGGGGTACCCCTTTTCAAGTTAGGGGAGGGGCACTTTTGGAATTTCTTAAATTATTAAATTATAATAAGTTCATATTCAATTAAAATACTCCCAAATGAATAGGGGTTATTAGTTTTTTTAGGATAAGGTTTAAATATGGCCATAAAATATGACTTATACAAGTCTAATTATGAAACAAACCCTTATATATTAGTTTACCCCTAGTAAACTCATTTTAACCTTAACCACAGTAACAACTTTTTCAAACTGAAAGGGTTATAATTTTACTTATAAGATAAAAATTTGAGAATAAATTAAAAATAGATTATATTTTAGACTATTTATCATCCAAATTTACCTATTTAATTATTTTTAGTATTTTAAAATAATTTAATAAAATATTATTTATCATAAAATATAATTAATGTTGTTTTTAACACTATTCATTTAATTTATCTTTAAAGACATGAATATAATAATAAATTTATAGTGTAATCCATTTAACTATAAATAATAAAAAATTATTAACTATAAAATTATTATTTTTACCATAACTCATTCTAAATACATTTATTTTAATGTTTTTAAATTTAATTACCTTGAGTTTTTCACTATTTGCACAAGCCCACTGTCAATGTTGTATAAGTGTTTATGTTAAGTCTATAATCATTAAAAATTAACAGTAAAATAAAATCATTAAAATAATTACATTATAATCAAGATAAAATTTAATATTCTTTAACCTCTTATTTTTATCCTTATGTGAACATATAATATATATTTAAATGAAAGAAAGTTTCATTTTTTCATTTTTTTACTTAAATTATTATATAGGTCACTTTAATGGAAAAGTGTCCCACAAATAACTAAATATCAAACCTAATTTGATAATAGTGTAAATAAACTCATTCAATAACAACTAATATTAAAAATGGCGTCCTTATCACTTAGTTTTTACCTAGGTTAACCCGATATACCCATTTACCATAGTTATTTTTTTTACTATTTTTACTATTCGTTATGTCTCAAAATTAAGTTGAAATTATTAACTAAAATTAATTATTATTATTAAATATATGTAATTAATTTTATAAAATTAATTTCATAAATTTGGAAGAATTTAAATTAAAAATTAATGGGTAAAACGTATCGAAAATGGTTTTTCAAGAAATGTATTTTTCAAGCATAAGATGGTCTTAAATTAACTCTATGACTAGTAATATTCATTATATTAATTTAAATTCATATATATTGATATATAATATATAAATTTAATTTAAATAATTCCTATTTAGGTTTTATTTTATTTAATTAAAATGGAGAAATATTATGCACTTAATTTTTTTTATAAAAATGTTTATTAAGCCTAAAAATAAACTTATACCAAAATTCAGTATAAAGATAATTAAAATATAATTAATTTGATTAAATATAACTAAATAGTGATTATTTTAATTTAAATTTAATGAAAATCACAATTTTACTTTTAAATTACTTAATTTATTGAAAACAAATGACAATTTTACAAAAAACAGTATTTTTCACTATTCACTGAAAAATCACACTTTCCAAAAGGAACCCAAAATTTCATCCTGAGATAATTTTCACATGCTGATTTAAAAAATTAATTTCCTTTTTGGAAATAAAATTTCTAAAATTTTCATTAATTAATTATATTTTTTTCTCACAAAAATTAATAAAAATATTTTTGACGAAAAATATATTTTTGAAGCATATAAAGACTTTACTAAAAATTAAGTCCTTATTTACCAATATATTTTCTTCATCTTAAATATTTACACATAATTTTTAAAAACTTATTATTCTCATTCATACCATCAATTTTAATGTATAGGTTATAAGGGTCACATTAAAATAGTATATCGTAATTTTTTTAGGATCAGTTTAGTGTGTTATATAAGCTATCAAACATAGTGTTCTTCTTTTAAAATATTGGGATGTTACAATGAAATAAGGCCTAACATTTTCTTCAATAATTATGGATTATTTGTGATGTTTTTGTTATAGGTAAAAATCGTTAATTCCAAAATTCCGTGAAACTCCATGGATGGTACTATAATGAGTTTTTTCAAAATTTTGTAAAATAATTTGGCTATAATTCATCGATTAAGTGGCCCAACTAAAGCTTAAAATGAATACCCAAAAAGCAGTAAAGAGTTTGGACCGCTCTTAATTCTGGGAATATATCTCCAAAAATATCAATCCAATTATTATCAAATTTATTTTGAATATATATATATAAGGAATAAATAAATTAACTTTTAGACACATATATTCCTTAGTTTTTAAGGTCATAAATGCATAAGAATCTGGAATATAGGAATGTGAAGAGCCTGTGAGGATAAAAATTTATAATTTAATATTTCAAAAAAAAATTGTCTACATGTGTCTAGGTTCGTTAAAATTATATGATTAGATAAAAAATATTTTGGATAATAACTTTATAGATGATTAATTTTTGATATGAGACCATACTGTGGGTCAAAAGGCATCATATTTAGAAAGATGGAATTAGAGGTAAATCAGCCACCCCTATTGTATATAATTTTTTGTATCTAATTCCAACCAAGAGGTTATCATTTTAAAATTTTAAGGATGGATATTTAGAATATATACACCATGATACAAGTTTTTATTATCTTCCACACTCTAGTTCTAACTAGAGAGATCGCTCATACTCTCTTATTTCATTGGTGTTTAATTATTTACTTTGTTGTAATTTCATAAGTTTTTTTATAATTTAATGTTTAATTCTAATGGAAGTTTATTCATATTATATTATCTCCCATAACCTTCTGTATATATTATTATGAATCTAAATTAGTTTAAATTATGTTATAATCCTTCTCCTAAATCACCTTTAAATTTTATCACAAGCTTGTGTTTCTTCTATTCCGTTTGTGTGGGTGAGTAGGGTTAGTTTATTTATATTCTTGTCTCATTATTATTATTTTCTTTTATTATCTATCACATATATCCATAGAAATATTTCTCTCTATTTATATGGCTGAGTAAAAAACCATTTATGGTGAGGCCTAGGTTATGTATGATATATTTATCAAGAGAAAATCTACTTCATGATTGTCAAATTATCATTATGTGACTATAATAAATGTGGAATGTATTATTGAAATGTCTTATTTATATGAGGGTTCCATGTATTATTATATATTTCTTCACATAAAAGATCAGGTATTACTAAACAATCCTTCAAAAACATGTGTGAATAGATTGAATCTTGAGTTGAGTCTTGGATTAGAGCTAAAACATTATAGAAATATGATTATTCACATAGGTTTATGAATGTTAATTTGGTATGATATGTTATAATGCATGGTGTTTTAAATCCATTAAACATATATCTTTTGTTCTCACCCTGTATTATTATAAATACTTTCATTCAACTTAATTTAATTGATTATTTATTTTTTTTACACGCCAAATACCAACCCCTCCACCATTTTGGACCATTAAAATAAATTCATTCAAATTGTCTAAGGATTAAACTCAAGTTACACTATATAAAATATATAAAATCAATAATTATTTAACATTTGATAAGAGACAATTTATCATAATTCAAATTGGAACTTTTGTTGAGGGTGATTCTACATTAAATGATTTTTTTCAAATTATCTTAAAAATATAAAAAAATAATTAATTCATAAAATAAAAAATTTGATTTTCTTTCTTAATGACCAACCAACCATTATAAATTATGTGATTAAAATTTTGACCAGAAATTTTTGGATGGTTCATACGTCTCATTTCAAGGATGACGTATTTAGGGAGATCATTAGGGAAATTAAATAAGATCTTGATTTTCAATAAATATTTATCTAAGAATCATAGTGATTTATCATTTTTTTTGAGAATATTATGAAAATGTGGATGAAAAAATGATACAAAAATAAAAAGAAATCTCTCTTCTTGTACATGAATAAGAAATTAAGGAGTTTAAAGTTGATATTTCTTTTTTAAAATCCATTAATATAAATGATGTTGAAAATGATATTGATTTCCATGTAACCTATAATATTTATTTCACTACAGTATAAATTAATAGTGAAAATGAACTTAAAAGAGTTTCATTCCCTTTTTATCCCATATATATTTCACCACACTCACCATTGCCTATCCATGCTTATAAAAATTCTCTTTTGGCTAAGGTGAGGCCCAAAAAAATATGTTTGTCTTGTAAAAATGAGAGTAAATTTATTTATATATGTTCCCTTGTTAACAAATAAATTACTGGTGAGTTTGAAATTGACGGTTTTTTGATGAAAACCATTAAGATAAAATATCTTTACTAGCATGTCACCTTTGATCTCCATTTCTCTATATTGGAATGGAATGAAAAAAATGAGTTAAAAAAACTATAATATCATATTCTAATATCATATTCTATGACCCACACATAAATGCACCACTAAAATTGAAACTTCATCTTGAAAATAATAGGACTAAAAAATAAATACTCACCAGACTGCATCATTACTCAATTCAAATACCAAAGGGAGGATACCTACATTCTTTTTCACCCAAATTGAATTACAAGTACATAAACAAGGAGGAAAACATAATTTTAAAGAATCAGGGTGACTTCCAAAAGGAGAAATGTTTTTGGAAGGACATTGGATCTCAGAAAAAATAGTTTTTCTTATCAAGGAAATTACATCCACCTTCACTCTATGGATAATCCACTCTAATTTCTTAGTTTTATATAGAAAAAACAATACTTATTAGAAGTAAACCCAAGTTCTATTTGAGTTTTATAAATATTTAATTTGGTTTAAGTTTTTATTTAAATTAATAATGAGCCTCTTTGATTTTATTATAGGTAAAAAACATTTATTGAAGCTTTACCCTCATATTTCATACACACTTGGTACTATCTCAAATTCTACCAAATTCACTTCTACTCGAAAGCATTCATTCATGGATGGAGAAACAAACACACCCAATGTAGATAATGAATAACCCCTTTATATATATATATATATATTTATACCCTCATTTCCCTTTTTTATTTTACTTCTGGTTTTTCACTTAAAAAACAAAAAAACCAAAAACATTCAAGCTCGCTCATCACAAATTTTGAATTTTTTTGGAATCATTTTAAGAGATTTGGAATCATTGTTTTCATCACTAACATTTTTAAGTTTCATAACCATTTTCTAAAAATACATTTTTTGTTAATCACTCTATATTTTGAGTACCCTAATTTAGATTGGAAAATTAATTTTTACCACTTATTTTGAGGAACAAATTTATATTTCATTCTATATTAATTTATGACTAGCAAAATTTCTAAACTTTTGTATGCATGTAAATTATAGATGAATTTTTTTTATCCACATTAGAATCAATTTATCCAAATATACTCCCCTTACCTTATAATGAACTTCTTTTTGAAAGACTCTTTAAGCTAATTGATTACCTTTTTTTATTTCCACAATACAGTCTCATGACCCCATACCACCCAAAATTTAAATGGATATTTCATGCATAATTTGATAAAAATTTAGCATGGTTGATTTTTTTAGTAAGGCCATATATTTATTGAATTCACATAGTCTTCTTTTTCATAGGGACAAGAATAATATTAATTATGGGGGAGAGGTTTTATTGTAGATAAGCTTGGGGGTAATTTCATTATCATTGTGAGTCAAATATTTTGAGAAATATTATTAAAAAAAGTTTCAAAAAATCAAAATAATAAGAAAAAATGAAAAAAATGAAAAATGAAAAAAATATTTAATATGAAAGAAATAAAAAAAAAGACACACTTCCTATTATATCATCATTCAAGATTTTGTTAAGAATTTAGTTCTCTCTCTTTCTCTATCATACTTACTCAATTATACCCCTTATATTTACTTTCACAAGTGTGTGTTCTCTTGAAATTTTTTGTTTAGAAGTATATTTGTGTCCTCTTTAATTATTTTTATGTTTTTGTATAATTTGATGGTTTTACCCCACTTTCCCACTTTTTTTCATTTTCCTACCATCCCACAAGATATAGAAAAACCAAATTCAAAAATAAATCTTGATAAATGTTCACATTATGATAGGAATAGAAGATAAGATATCTAAAAAACTCATTGATCATCACTCTTAGTTGGTGAATGAGTGAAATCCATTAAATAAATTACCTAATTGTGAGATGAGTGGATCATGTGTGATAAAATTTTACAATTCCCTATTTCATTGAAGAAAAATGAAAATATTTTTTATTCATATTTGAAAAAATAAGAGGTTTTGAAAATAATGGTTGATGAGTGAATATATTAAGACCTACCTTAATTATGTAACCAAAATGTTAAGATTGGTCAATTAATGATCATGGTTTTTCATATAATATGTGATTTATTGTGCACAAGGATATAAACTAGCCTATGTGTGGAAGATTAGATATTTAATTTTCATTTATTATTTTTTAATAGTTTCTGAAAGTGATTTGATCATAAATGATGCATATTTTTCATGAAATGTTATTTTTTTATATCGAATACAATATGAGAGCATTTATTTAATCTATCCATTTTGATATTAGTTATATATTTTTATCATAAAATATTATATTCAAATCTAATTCATGTGATTATTATTTTTTAGGATTTTTTGAATATTTTTCTATATTTCATTTTACTAGATCTATAGCTATATTGGTCATTTGGATGTTTACATTGATCATAGAACATGAACCAACATTTTTTACATGGATCCTAGAATATCTATGAACTTTTTTATTACTAGGAAAAATATTGAAGTTAAAAAAATACATAAAACTCCATGGATGGTATGAACACAAGTGGGTTTAAATATTGTAAAATAATAAGGGTATAATTCATCCATTAAGTGTCCCAAAAAGATAATTAAATGAGGACCCATAAATCTGTCAATAGTTTAGACTAATCTCAGTTTTGGGCATTTATATCTCAAAATATCAATATGAATGTGCTCAAAATTCTACGGGGAGATATATAAGTGTATGGGAAACAAGTAGATTAACTTTAATCAATTTATATTCCTTTGTTTTTAAGGTTATAAATTCATTGAAATCTGGAATATTGAAATATTAAAATTCTAATAGGATAGAAAATTCAAATTTACTATTTCAACCATATATTTGAATAAATATTTCCAATTGAAATGAATTTTTTGGGTATATCATGATGATATATAAGGAAATATTTATATATGGTCAATTTTCTATATTAGAATGTATCATGGGTCAAAAAGTCATCAACATTCAGAATACATAATTAGAGGGCACCAGCCACCCCTCTCACCTATAAATATGTGTCTCTACATACATATAAGGTTTTATCATTTTTAGAAGTGATTGAAGGATATTTTTCATGTCCCCATAATTATCCAAGTCTTCAGAAAATTCCACACTCTAGTTATATCTAGATATATCTCTTTCTCTCTATACTTTTTTCATTATTTAAATCTTCAATTTTTTGTAATCTCATAGGTTTTTTTGTAATTTAATTTTTAATTTTAATTCAAGATTAATTTTATTCTATTAACACCTATATTATTTTATATACTTGTTTTATGTTCCTAAAGTAGTATAAATTCAATTGGAATCCCTATTCTCACCCTGCTTTAAATTTTATCATGAGCATGTATCATTTACATTCTACCTGTTGGTATGAGTAAGGTTATATTCATTCTATATTGTCTCATTATTTTTATTTTATTTTATTCTATTTCATCTGAATCCTTATTGAAATTTCTCTATATTTAGATGGTTGAGTATAAATCACTTTGGGATGAGTCTTAGGTTCGATATGAAATATTGATCAAAAGAAAACACAATTTATTATTGTTAAATTATTATTGTGTACCTTTATTGAATGTGTCATGGATTATTGACATATTTAATGAATTTGAGTGTTTTGTGGATTATTTTATCTATTGAAACATAACGGTTCATGAATTATTGAACCATTCATCAACCACATTTGTGAATATATTGAATCTCTATTTGAGGATTGAATTATTACTAAAATTTTATAGAAACACAATCCTTCACATATAAAATGATGAATTTTAATTTAATATTATATTTTTCTACATTTGATTAAATCTATGCATTAACCACTTATCCTTTTTGCTCAACTCATCCTATCATAAATAGTTTCATTCAATTTAATTTTATTTCTCATTTTATTTTATACTCATCAAATATCAACCCCCACCCTCGTATCATCAAGATTTCATTCAAATTATTTAGTACCATCACTGAGTATTTTACCCATGTGACACTATATACATTATAGCATAGCATCGATTATTTGAAAGTTAATGGGTGAAAATAATTCATTCTTCATGGGGAATAAAATTATTTCATTTAAATATTAAATACATGAGTGAAAAGTATAACTCATATGTTATGTAATGCATGAGTTGATGCATGAAGGCTTGGGGAGTGTCCTTGAAGCCTATATAAGGAGGAATTCACCATACGATGGATGATCATGAGATTTACTTGATTCCTACCGATGATCCATATCCTTAAATATATATATATCTTCTATCTTTTTTTCAATAATGTACTTGAATACCTTAAATATCCGGAAGATCTATCCCATGCATCATGTAATTTGGTTTAGTCAATCGATAAACAGTGGAAGAGGAAGTCCAACGATAACCTCTTAGGGATCTTCATCAAACCATTATGATTGAAGATTGTAGTAATATAAATTTGTTCAATGTTTCCTGAATGTTATTCATTTAATATTTATACATGATTTTAATTCTATATATGGTTGATCTTGGGGTGATATTTTTAATTATTTTGGTTGTACTTAACAAGTGTTTTCCAATCACTAGAAACCCTTCAGTATTTTGAGCCACATTGTATGGTATAATTTAGTTATCTCATATGGTATGACATACTTATTGAAATGAAATGTTTTAATACGTTTTGTGTATCATTTCATGTGATATAGTGAAACCTTATTGTTACTTTAAAATCCAAACACAGTGTATGATTTAGTTATATCATAGGGCCTGAATAATTGTACTATATAATTCATATTAGACCCTATGATTGATTCTGGTAGTTGATCATTAATTATTTGAAGTTTTGAATTTTCCATATTAGATATCATTAGTAATTTAAAAACATGATAGAATCACAAAGAAATTTATACGATAAATTTTTGATGGTTTAATGGTTTTAATGGTTGTAACTAATTCCATTTAATCATACATTTGATTGAATATATGTAAATTAATATAAAGTCTTAGTAGTATCATGTAATGTCTCAGACTAGATGATTTTGGAATGTAGCTAGACTAGGACACCACATGACCTCAGGTGTGCCTCCCAGTATTCTAAAGTTTTTCAACTAGACGAAGGGACTATGAGGTTTCCATGGTGATATTGTTCCCTCATTTACATAGTGTGCAACATAAATGTAAATGAATAAATAAAATACAATTTCAAAGATAAACATTAAAACCAGAGAAAGTGATAATAAAATAAATAAAATATCACATGCGATAAAAAATGAACGTACCATACATACCAACTGGATCCATCATGGGTTGATCATACCCACGTAATAATAAATGTATAAAAATAAAACTGTGGATAATAGCCCATCCTCAACTGGTCTTGATTCCTTCTTAGTCCCATCATCCATACCCCATCCTAGAATGTCGATCCAATACTAATCAACATTGGGACCTTCCAAAAAACTGGACCTATACATAATATTGGTATCTACTCAGGTAACAAAGTTTCCTAACATCCCAAGAAGGGTGTGAGTTGAAATTAGTATCCCACCACATAGGATGTCACTAAAATAACTAGTCTATAATAATGTTCATGTAGAGGTGTGATAAATAAAATAAGAAAAAAACCCCTTTAAAAATTTAAGAAAACCAAAACAACCACTAATGATATGGTCTTGTAATGACACATCAGTTCATATATATTGTTATTGATCATTATGTTTAGGACTAAAATCAACCACACCATCTTCAGCTTGTGTTAAAATGTCTCTAATAATGTTATGCTGATTGTTCCAACCCATATCCCACCAAGAGAAATATACCTATCCATGGACAAACAGATCCACCTAGGGTCCAGGTTCACCCCAAGTACATCAAACAAAACCAATTCCTCCCAGGGGCTAGGTTCACCTTGATTTTAAAAAACAATAAAGTATAACCAAGTTCACCAGAGGTCCAATTTTACCCCAATTTTAACAAAAAATAAAGTCTACACCAGGGTTAGGTTCAAACTTGTTTTAACCAAAAATCAATTCCATGAGTCACCCAAGTTGTGTATTTAAAATATATTAAAGTCATAATTCATAAATTCCATAAAAAAAATAAAACAATTTAAAAGAATAATTAATCAATTAACATTTCATCTCCAAAACAATTCCAATTAATGATTATCCAAAGCCATTCCAATTTTTTTTCAAAATCCCATTTCAATAATTATTTCCAATCCTATTTACCAAAAATATTTTTTCTGAACAATATTTCAAGATACCATTTATGTTTATCAAAAACCAATTACCAAAAAAAACAAAAAACATGTCATCATTACAAGTTCACATTTTAATTTCAAAGACTAAATTAATTTACTATTCCAAATTCCCTATTTTCTAGGTACCACATACATAATACCACATCTAATTGAAACATCATTTAACTAGAAAATTTCTAAGGAAAAAGTTATTAATAAGTTGTTCCAATAATAACCACCTTCCCATAAGGACCAAAGAATTTCAAAGGGCGTTAACTATAGATAACTTTGCAATTTAAAACATTTAATTAATTTCAATGGTCATCACACAACACACTGATGAGACCATCACCATATGCACTTAGAAATTAAAACAAGAATATGTGAAAATATATGGACCATTTATCTTTAAATAAGCTTCCCACAATGGTTTACATAATCTAGAAATTTACACCTAGTCTCTCCAAGCCCCTTATATACCCAGCCAATCCTAACCTCCACTTTTGGCTCTCGTATCTCTTGTAACCCCAAACCATATCCAATTCTTGCTAAAACCCTATGTCATAGTCTCAACCTCATTTAGGGACAAATACACAATCAAAGGCACCAATAAAAACACTAAAAAATTTTAATTTTAAGAGAAACTCCTCAAAAATTTGGAAGCACAACATACCTCTATAGAAATGATTTGTGAAGGTTGGAAAATATCATCATGAGATCTCTTCTACACAAGCCACATGAAATCCCCAAGGTACTGAGTTGATTCCAGCATGATGCAGTGGAAATGACACCAAAATTACTAACCAAGAAACTCAAAACATAAAAATAATGAATGAGATGATGATTGGAATCCAATAAAGGAGAATGAATGCCTATAATCATTGAAGAACAAAGATAGAACCACCCAAAATTGAAGGGTGTTGAAGGGGGAAGGGGGTTCAAACACCCTAGTCATTCACTAAAATTAGGGAGGAATAAGTGGTTTCCCCCATACCATTTCTAAAAGCACTGGTTTTAGATGCTCAAATCCTTTTAATTTCATCTTAGGGTCTCATTAAAATTTCATACCATCCACTAAATGGAGACTCAAGAACCTCAAAAAATTTCAAACTCTTCCACACACATGAGGTATTATAAACTCTCCACCATAACACTTATCATCCCCAATACATCTTAGTGGTTATATATCTATGTCACCTAGCCTACATCAATCACCTAATAAAATCCAAATGTATCTTTCCACTCCCAAATTCCCAAAAAACATCCATGAAATAACCACCAATTTAAGGTGCTATAACCACCAAAACCCAATCCAATGCCCATATTCATAACTAAAACACTGAGATAATTATCGCATATTCACATTTATCCCTAAAAACCAATGGTGTTATCATTTAATTATCCACTAGGACTATGGTACTACCCACCATACGCTTGAGATTACAACCACCAATTATGGTGCTTTGGTACCTCCGACATTAGATCTGCCTATTGGAACACCACTTCTATGATCCAAGGACTTGAACAACATGGTATCCAACCCAATTCACCTGAACATACAAGATAATATTATTTAAACATTGATACCTCTTCCCATTATAGGATTCCAATGTGGGATGGATTCATGACTATCATTCATTCATAAGCCAATAATATAACAGATTTTCATTAAAAATCATATTTTGATTCCAAAAACACATCTATTGTATCCAAAATTTTGTGATGGATGTGGTTTTTAGCTTAGTATATCCAATTTCATTTGAAAACACAAGTCAAACCATCCTTTTATTACTCACATAAAAAACACTCTGGTCCAACTACCAACATGTAATCTACCAATATGATTATGATACCTTCATGCCCATATGCATCAGGAATTCACCTGAACATGATCATTGGAGTATAAAACTAAATTCTAGTGACATTCTATAATTATATCCTTATATAACTTAATTATTCATTATTTTTTTCCGTACACACCAATGCGCCTTTGATCCAAGACCCCCTAAATCACTTTAATTCCTCCCCAATCCTGAATCCAAAACTCAATCTCAATCCACCATCATTACTTATTTCATATTTTGTGTTCCCTAAAGAATATATGTATTAATATAATTTATTCCACATAAATATATTTATAAAACCATGACTACTCCATGGTCAGTTAAATATGCCCAAAACCCTTCTAGAATAAGGGTCATGTGCTCGCAACCAATATGCCACTCCCCACCATAGAAGTTTCCTTACTATAACCACGCTGGAGAAAATCTTGACCACCTTGGACCATGTTCCATTCATCATAAAACTCAAAGATTGGTTTTTTACATCTCTCTCCCACTTGAGTGAAAAAAACACTAACTACCTCCCATTCTTATCTTTCGAGAATGTCACCCACAACATTCACTGATATTTAGTCCATAACAAGGGTCTCTCTCTTAAATGTTTGATGAAGAAATCCCACCATATATATTCACTTACACCACTCCTAGAGTGTATCCTTTATGTTTTTTGGTTAAAAATATACATGCCACTATTTTGATCCATGCTTGACGCATCCATCAAACCCTAACATTTTTGTCTAATTAAATCTTCATCATCTATGCCACTACAACTTAATCCCTCTATGATGTCACATATCACTATAGGGGAACTTAAACTTCCACTCAACGTCCCGAAGACTCTCTACCCATAAAAATCTCATCAACTATCAGTAACCTTTCTTAAAAAGATACTTGTCAACCGAGACCCTCCATAGACCCATGACTCGCTTCCAAGAAGTTGTGAACTAATGTTCATGGTGTAAGTACCACACCACACCTCTTGAGAATCTACAAGAGTCGAATAATTCTAATAAAAACTATAGTTATCCCATTTTACCAATCCAAAATTTAGAAGGCCAAATGTATACCATATGCTTATCACCTTGATCTCATCAGAAATAAATGTGTGCTTTCTCCTGAGCCACCCAATCACATAACCTAATGGAATAACCTATCTAAAGCACTCACTTACCACCTAGATATCATCCAAAACCTTAGGGTCACATGATCTCTTATGAACATTTAAAAATATGACTCATAAACCTATGAATCATGTATTAAAAATTCTAGTATCAAGTTTCTTCTCAAGCATCTGAACAACCTCCTGGTTTGTCAACCTTATCAAACTCGATATATCCTTGAAAGTTCCATACAATAATCATAACATTTCTCACAAGTCAAGCCAGCCATGAACAATAGTCATATCAAGTGTAATAAAAATATCATAAGTCTCTACCCACTTTCTATCATCCCTAGACCCATTTACCTAGGGTCAACATCGATTGTCACATCAAAATAGAATCATAACATTTGGTTTAGGCATTAAAATTATCCTACTCTTATTGATTGGATTTAAAATCAAAATGTAATCACTCAATGTTATTTCCCTTGTAAATGATACAATTCCTAATCTTAACTTTACCAAAAACTCAATAGTACTTCATTTACATATATTCAACACATTGAATCATTTACCCAAGCCTCACATTCCTAACATCTATGAAACTAGGCCATCCAATTTCATAGTCACCCTCAATCATTGAACATGATGACTTGACACTAGTTTGATCTTAATTCTAAAGAAAATTATAATCCTAAACCTATTTTAACACCCCTCTACTAGTTCTCCCTCACCTGATCAATAAAGGTCACTATGTGATCTCAAATGTCTCTCCCCATATGCCAATGGCTACCAACCAGCAACTAGGGTGTATGGAATATAGTGGGGAGACTATTACCTATGGAATAGAGTTGCAATAATAGTAGAAATAAAATAAAGAAATCCAATAAAAAAACAAACAAAGAAAAATATATGAACCGAATCAAACAATATATAAAATAAACCATGTCATTGCATGCTGAATGTCAACTAAATTCATTGTTGAAGTCATATAAGTAAACTAAAAACAGACTCTCAAATAAATACTCCAGAATCCATGGTTCCTTACCCCATGATCGGTCCTGTATCCCTTCTATAATACCACTAATAAAATAAACCAATCAAGTACATGGACCCTTTCCCTTTTCTAGAACTACATATATAAAATCATCTCAAGTACCAAATAGTTTGCAAAGAGAGTGTGAGTACAATTCAATAGGTTGACACCCATGGTGTCTAAAAAATATAGTCTAAATATATATAGTGTATGATATAATATAATAAATAAGACAATTAATTAATAAATTAACGTGGAACATAAATAATCTCCCCAATCCTCAATCTCTGGGTTGACGCCTGGGGTCAACCAAACCTGCTTCAGTACCATATTAGAAGTATCTGTCCATGAAGCCTAGTGTGATTAACCTAAAAGGAATGCCTTGTCCAATATGACTACCTTTCCCTCAAGCATAAATTATAAACATACATATCTCTCTCAAGATTTAAGTATATGTTCATCTATCTCCCATGTTTTTTGTACCATGCATCTAGACCTCGGGTAGTTAGTACCATGAATATAGCCCTCAGGCGGTATGTACCCATGCATCTGGCCCTTAGGAAGTATGAAACCATACATATTGACCTTAGGAGGTACATTAACATGAATATATCCATTAGGCGGTATGTGACCATGCATATATCCCTCAGTAGTTATATTACCATGAACCTAGCCCTAAAGCATCAAGTGTGATCAAAGATTCATACAAGACAATATGTCATGTAATCCATATATAATACTAAAGTCTATATATTCTAAACATGTTTATATAATCAAAAATTTTCAATTCATCAAATTACAAATTAATAAGCCATTTTTTCAATTATTTCAAGTTACCAATTGTCATAATAATTTTTACAATTACTTTTCATATATCAAGTGAGATCAATTATCATTTAACATGTCATTATATCATATTCCATATAATTTTTGTCTACTTTGTGTGGTCACGAACCACGTTCGGATCAAGTGGTCCTACTTAGATGTCTTCTGCATGAGAATGGATCCAATAATAACTGACTCACATTCCTCCAACTATCACTGAGGTTAATAGAAAGAACTCCCTTATAAGTCCTCAAAAGGATCCATTTTTATTGATGGAAAGAAGTTTTTATTATATTTGATCTCTATGAGTGTCAAATTATACTCCCAAGAACTACCAAAATCTAAAAAATAGGCTTTTAGCATATCCTCTAGAGTCTAAATCATCCCCTCAGATTGTCTATTAGTCTAAGTATGATAGTTTTTACTCAAAACAACCTATGATCTGAAATCATTTTGAAGTCCATTCTATAATTTGTATTTTAAATTAGGATCTTGATCAGAAACTATACTCATTAGAGCACCATGAAATAAAAAAATATCACACATGTAGAAACTACCCAGATCATATATAGTGAAGGTCTTCCTGATAGCTAGGAAGTGGGATACCTTTTTCAATCAATCTGTGATCACCCACACTGTATCAATATTATGTTTTCCAGGTAATCTTATCATTAAGTACATAGTGAAATCATCCCACATTAATTACTAAATGGGAAAATGATATAATAGACTAGTAAGCCTATGATGCTAGGCCTTCACCTACTCATGGGTGTAGCATCACACCACAAATCCTGCTACCATATTCTTCATCTATGGACACTATTATCTACTATAGAAATCATGATACATATTTTTTATACTAGTATGTACCACCCATTTAGAGGTATGTAATCTCTACATCACATCCTCACAAAAATTCATAGGAACCTAGATACATCCATGAACAATAAGAACATCATTGTTTTCAAGAGACCAACTTTATGGTGGATCCCCACCATATATATTGTTCCTTAGAGATAATCCCTCTGGATTAGATAACCACCCTCTCTTGATCTATTCTAGGATTACGGGAACCATTGATGTTGAAGTTAGAGTTTCTCACCCATCCGACTCTTGGATATCCAGATGCATATCTGCAAAGAGTTTTATCAGTTTCCACTCATCACAAACCACCTAAATTGCTTCTATCTATGCCTTCCTCCTCAAGGAATGGGTAAATATATTTCCCTTTCCTAGAGAGTGTGATAAATCATAGTTGAAATATAGAATATATTCAACCAAACTTTTCTTCCAAAGGTTCTGGTCCCACTACGAAAAGATATAATTGAGTCTCTAGTTATGTGTACACCACAAACCTCTCACCCAAGATATAGTGCCTCTAGAATTTCAGGGTGTGTATTATATCTACTTTAGATCATGAGTAGGATAATTTCTCTTAGGTGGCCTCAACTATATAGATCCATAATCAAACACTTGATCCTCCTACATTATATCCACTCCAAACCTAACTCTGGATGTATCACAATACATGGTATATTACTTACCAAACTCAGGAAAGGTGAGGATTGATGTTGAGATCAACCATCTCTTCAACTCTTGAAAATCCTCCCTATATGAATCTAACCAAAAAACTTCAACCCTTTCTTTTTCATCTCAGAAATTGATGTTATCAGATAGGAGAAGTCTAAGATAAAACATCAGTAATAGCCAGCTAGACCCAAAAAGCTCTGAATCTCAAAAATATTTTTGGGTTATTCTCAAGATACCATGGTTGTAACCTTCTTTAGGTCCACTAATACTCCATCCTATAAGATAATGTGACCCAATAAGTTCACGTTTTCAATCCAAAAGTGACATTTAGATTTCTTTCCATATGGTCAAGGATATATCATTGTACTTAGGATGATGTTAAGGTGTTGGATATAAAAAACTACTAACTGGAAGTATATAAAGATATAATTTATGAAAACCACAAAAAACTCATCTAAAATGGATAGAAGATATGATTTTTTTGAGGCAATGAAAATTTTTGGTGTGCTCATTACACCAAATTTCATAACCAAAAATGCATAGAAGTCATAAATATTCCTAAAAAGAAATTATAGGTATCAATAATGGTGTCACCATCAAATAACGGTACCTTGAACTCAAGTTAATATTAGAGAAAATTTGGGCACCTATCAATTAATCAAAATATCTTCCATGCATGGAATGGGATGTCAATTCTTAACCGTAATTTGGGTCAACCTCCAATAATCCAAACATAAGCACAAAGTCTCATCCGCCTTCTTAGAAAATAGTATAGCAGCACCCCATAGCGAAATAATAGGCTACATGAAACCCTTATCTTCCATATATTTATACTATATCTTTAACTATAAAATATTTTATGGTTTCATCCTATAATGTGGGATAGAGAATTGTTCGAATCCAGAAACCAACTTAATGATGAACTCAATCTCCCACTTAGGTTTTAATATGAAGAAATCATTAGGAAAACATATTTAAAATTGTACACTACTAGATGAATGGTACTCTAAGAAAACTCACCATCATCCAGAACAAGGCTCTCTAAATGGATCATGAGATAATATAATTTGTACTAAATTGGTCCTCCATGAAGAGTCTAAAGATCTCATTCACCCTGGTGAGTGTATCTACCACCTTCTAGAAATAGAAAAGTAATCATCCTCTGATAATAGTCAATATAATTCTAGTATAGAACTATCTAATATATACCCATGATCTAATCAAATATTTCCATTTCTAGTACAAACAGCTCCCAAAATAAATGGTAGACACCAATCTCAAGAGATCACTCCTTACAAAATCTGATACCCTCTAATCACACCCCCAATGGTGTTTCTATATTGATAAAACCATAGTATTTTTCCATATTCAAACCCAAGATGATGTCAAAAAGATAAGATATTAAGGAACTTGATGTTGTTGTATCAAAAAAAAATCATAGGTTAGGGTATATGATACTAGAATAATGCCTCCAATAGTTGAAGGTATTGCATCCAGACAAGTCATGGTAGAATATATTGCATGTATCTGACTCACCCCTGTCTTGGGATCCAGTCTGATTCCCCTAAAATGCTCACACTAGCTAGTAATTCCACACCTAAGTTTGGGTACCATGTCCCCTACCCTAGCTCGAGCATCTGATGGAACTCTAGATACCTGTATATTGAAGGGTAGTAGAGTCCTTCCCAGACTATGGTTCATGATCTAGTCCTCTACCACCACTCAACTACTGTGTTCTCCTAAAGAATAGTTATAGGTGGCTTATCCTACTGCAATATTAATACTCTACTACAGGATATAGAAACAAAGGTCACTTATGGATATCCCTAACACACATAAAACACTTCATCGGTCCATGGTCCTGAGATGTTTTCCCACTAACTTGTCTCCTCTTCCTCCCACTTCCCTAGTGGTAAATATCAAATCAGTGCTGCTTTCTTCCTACATAAGAGTCCCATGATCACCCTACCAAGACTACATAACTACCACTTAGGGACTCTTTCATGTCTATTTCTATGATGAGATCCCAATTTATCATGTTATAAGAATTTATCAAGAGAAAGACATTCACCTACGGCTTAATATCATAACAAATCCCATCCTAGAAGCACTTTTCCCTCTTGATATCATCAAATTCCAAAGATGTTGAAAAATATTGGTTAGTTAAGCATCCAAATTATTCCATCATTGAAATTATCCCCTGTGTTGGGTGTATGAACTCTCATGATCCATCATCTCCCAACCTATCTTGATAATAATAACTTGGAAAATTCACCTCGAAGCCCTTCTAGGTTAGGTCCTCTTACTGATCTACTTTCTCTAGGATGTCCCACCAAAAATTGGATGGAACCCATAGCATATAAGAAGAAAGAATCGCCCTTTTATCTATGAGTGTCTCAAGGTGATTAAATATAGTCTGGAAGGAATCAATTCAAAACTCAAATGCAAGAGTTCCTCCCTCCCCAGTGAACGTGAGTGAATGCTTTAGCTAAAACTCTATTTACAAGTCAAACATCTATTGTATGGTATGAGTAGTCTACCTTACCATGGATTGCATGACCCTCAAGAAACTATTTAAAAGATAATAATCCATCAGATTCCTTAAATCTATTGGAAGTTCTGGCTGAGCTGTGTTAGGTGTGTTCTAGTTTTCACCCTCCTGATGCTTAACCCAAAGATGATGTAGATGAATTTTCTCTATAAATGTTAACATACTACCTAGATCATAAGATATATAACATGATAAGACTTAGAAGTTAAATACATCTTAGAGAACCAATGACATGAGCTTACTTTACTTTTTAGATTAATATTTGAATTGTCACACCATAAAAGTTCCATCTATTCATTTTTATTAGATATATCAGGGGATTTATTTTCATGGTTTAAATAGGAAAATATGTCATGTGTGATAAATATGTCCCTAACATGAACAATTCATTTCAATATATTCTCCTACGTGCCTAGCATGATACATGTATACTCACCCAGTGTCATAACATCCCCCAAGTGAAACCTCAATAAAACAGTAACACTATATAATAAGTGCATCAAAAAAGGTGAAATAAAATCACAACTATAATAAAAGAACATCATGAACAACAATACCACCTTTGATAACTTGGGTTATTCCCCGCACATGGGTTAGATACTTCCATGAATAGGCTCATTACCAAGCCCTAACACATCCTAGTCTCATTTATACCTTTCCCAAAATAATAAAGTAATTGAAAATACTTGTGCTCTGATACCACTTTGTAACATCCCTAGATCGGTTCTCCCTCATGTGGCTGGGATGTATCACTAAATGGTCTTATGTGTGCCTCCCCATATGATAGAGGTTTTCAACTAACAACAAGGGTGTATGGAATATAGTGTGTAGAATATACCCTCTAGAAATTTTTTTCAATAATAGTATAAATAAAATAATGAAATTAGAAAAAACAACACACACTGATAAAAAGGTAAACCAAATCAAACCATACATAAAATTAACCATGTAATTCCATATTGAATTTCATCTAAATTTCATGTTGAAGTAAAACAAGTAAACTAAAAAATCTAAAATAAAAACTCTAAAATACTTTGTCCTGAACCCCATGATCAGTCCTATCTTCATGATCTAATCACATCCATCAGATAAAGCAATCAATTATAGTTCCCCTTTCTTTTGTCTATGCCTACATCTATGAAATTCTCATGGGTCCCGTACAGTTCCCAAACAAGGTGTGAGTATAACTGAAAATCACGACAGTCACGGTGTCTAAACAATCCAATATGAATATATATAGTAAATAAAATACTAAAATAAATATAATAATTAATACACAAATTAATATTAAACATAAATAATCCCACCAACCGTCGAGACCTAGTTAACACCAAAGGTCAGCCAAACCTGTTTTGACACCATTCTAGAAGTCTTAGTCCATACAGCCTAGTTAAATTAATTGGAAAGGAACACCATGTCCAATCCCACTAACTTTTCCTCATGCATCATGTATAAACATACATATTTTTCTTAAGCATCAATTATCCATTCATATATCCCTCAGTCATTCTATACCATGCATCTATCCCTCATGAATTTTGTACCATGAATCTATACCTTAGGCGATATGTACCCACATATCTGGCCCTCAGGTAGTATGTAAACATACATCTAGACCTTAGGTAGTTTGATGAAGTGAATCTATCCCTCAAATAGAATGTGACCATTCATCTAGTCCTCATGCGGTATGTTACCATGAACCAACCCCCCAGGCATCAAGCATAATCAAAGATTCATAGAATACAACATTCCATGCAATCCATATATAATACTAAATTCCACATATGCCAAACATGTTGATATAAGAAAAATTGGTTGATTAATAAAACTTCCCATTGAAAATCTATTTATTCAATTGTACCATGTTAAAAATTATCATAATAATTTAAATAATTCATTTTCACATATCAAGTGAGCTCAATTAATGTTTTACATATCATTATACCATGTTCTATATTATTATCATGTTAAATACAATTTCATGGAAATTAACCACTTCTAAATAAGTAATTATTTATCAAGTTATTTACATCTATTTACAATCTATAAAAATTCAAAATATTAAGTAATTTCCAATAATAATTCCCAATTCACCATAGTGATTTTGGTTCATTAATTCCAAAATCCTACCCAGGGTTATGAGTTTGTACACCTATTGGGTGGCCGTAAGTCCCAATCTCAAAACTATCCGAACCAACAGAATCCATGAGAGGTATGGGAATTAATAATTAATCATTTTAAATTTATAATGGCAGCCTACACGATGTTCTTGTGTGATAATATAGGACTTGTACACTATAAAAATGAAATAGAATTTATTGTGTTTTTGTAGACCACCCACCTTGAGCAATGAAGAAGAAGAAACCCTAGTTGGAGAATCAGATCAATGTGCAACATAAATATATCCTATGTAAAGTGATTAACACACCTTTTTAATAATAGAAAAGGGATAGGATAAAACAAGAGGATTTAACTAAATACAATCAATAATTACTGATTTAGGATCATCGGATCAAAGAATAGATCACAAGATCAAGGATGAGCATTGGAGAATCCCTTTGAGCCTTGGAGAACCTTAAAAATTCATAAATTATGATTTGGGTTTTATTTATAGTTAATTAGGATTAAGATGGGGTTTTAAGGTGAAAGGACCATATATCCCCTCATTAATCTTTCCCATCCCAACCCCATCGGTTAGTTGATGGTGTCATCCAGTAAACCTACATAGCTGGGAACCCCACCAGCTGGTTGGTAGGTCTTCTATAGGAAACTAATTTCATCTAGAACCATTGACTAGTTAGTGGTCTCACCGTCTATCCAGTGGGACTATAATATATATTTTAATATATTAGGAATTCCACTATATGGGCAGTGGACTACACTGACTAGCTAGTGGTTCTATAATTTCTACAAATTTCACAACCACTGTTAGCTATTATTATCCATTGTTAGTCCATCTTCTCTATGTCCCAAAACACCTCTAAAACCTTACTTTACATGGAATAAAATTATTGATTACCAAGGTTTATATATTTTAATTAAACTTAATAGACTCAACCAAAAACTTAAAGAAATATGCACTTGAAAAAATACAGGATCTTACACATATCCCCTTAGGTCAAGCTTCACACATGCCACAACTCATGGGGGGCACTCCTTCCCCTGTTCCAAAATACATAGAGTCTAATGAACCAAATAAAACCACTTAATATAGGTACCAAAACCATATATGAACACTTATAATCATGGGATCTATGTGTTAATACACCCTCTCTAGGGTCCTACACATCTTGTAAGGTCATAACCCAACTGAAGGTAGGACATGTTACATCCTACTATCTAGAACACCCAAAACCATCATGGTCTTACAACCCATATCCAAGGGTCTAACCACCCAAGATATATCTCTAAAACCAAACTTTCCATACATAGGGTCAATCCATAAACATAAGGGATACTCATTACCATGATCCCTAAAGGTTCCGTCATTCTCATTTCACTTTAATTAAATTTCACAATTTAAACCCTAAGGATTCACATTTTAAAACATTTTATTACTCTAAATTGTGAAATTCACAAACTTTATCAAGTTTCACCATCCTTAGTTTGGATAGATAAAATTTCATTAATAGGTTTTAAACGAAAACACCATATAATTCTCTTACTAGAACTTTATTTAACCAAAATCGTCACTTTATAATTAATTTATGTCTTCCTATTAAACTAAATTTATCTAAGGAGATTGTCAAGTAAAATTACACTATAAATTTATATGTAAAAAAACATATAAATGGTTGTAAAAAATTTAAATAATACCCTCTCTCAACTATTTAAAACTATATTTAAATATAAATTACTAGTATAAATAATCCACAGATAATAAATAAAAAACCAATACATATGAACCCCAAATATCTATCAATCACAGGAAATATATGAATTCTATATCAATAGAATGTTCCTATAATAATTCATGAATTCACACATCCATATTATCATAACAAACAAGAGTAAAAATACAATAAATAAATAACATCACACCCAAGTGAATCAGTCGAGGTAGAAATCAATAAACTATAAAATCATAAAGTAAGAACAAAAATTCAAATCCCTAGAAACTTTGATTTCCCCTAATATATGGGGTTGTATCTCTCATGAATGATATCATTAAAAATCTATAACAACATCCTATTATCTGGTCTACCATGATTAAATCATAAAACAAAATAAAACAATACTATGATATCAATTTTTAACATCCCAACCCAACTCAATTAGAAAAATGGTCAGACTAGACCACCATATGACCTTAGGAATTCCTCCCAGTATGACATAAGCTTCTAACTAGTGATAAGGGCCTGTGATATTACCATAGGAATACTATTCCCTAATTACCATAGTGTGAAATATAAAAGTAAATAAATAAATCAAATTCAATACCATAGATAAACATTAAAACCAAATAAATTTCTAATAAAATAAGTAAAAAATTATATGCGATAACAAATGAATGTTAAATATATACCAATCAGATCCCGCATGAAAAAATCATACTCAAGAGGTGATAAAAGAAAAAAATAAAAATGATTCCAACAACTCATCCCCAACTATTCTCGAGTCCTACCTGGTTCCATCATACATTCCTCATACTAACATGTCAAGCTGAAAATAATCAATATCGGGCCTTTCCTTAAACCTAGACCTTTAAATAAGAACGATATCTTCTCAAGTACCCATGTGTCATAGAAGACTAATCAGGGTGTGAGTACAATTTAGTATGCCACCACAAATAGTGTCCCTGAAATAACAAATACATAATAAATTGAATGAAGAGGTGTGACAAGTAAATAAATTTAAAACTAATTTAACCACTTTAAAACAATTTTAAGAAAAATAAAATAACCACGGATGCCCCGGGTTCATGGTGACACTCGAGGTATGCTATACCATTGTCAATCCTTAGGTCTGAGACCTTGATCAACCATACCATCTTCATCCAGATTCAAGTTATCTATGAGAATTTCATAAGGATCATTCCAAACCATCATCTATCGGGGGTAATATGACCATCCTTAGCCAAACATATCCACCTAGGGCACGACTTCACCCCATGTCCATCAAGAATAACCAATTCAACCTAGGGTCTAAGTTCACCACATGTTTAACCAATAATCAAGAATAACCAAGTCCATCCTAAGGCTATTTTCACCCAAAATTTAACCAAAAATCATGTCTACCTAGGGGTCAGGTTTTCCTCAGGTTTAACCAACAATCGATTCCATGAATCACCCAAACCGTGTATCTAAAATGTATTCGAGGTATAACTCATCAATTTTATATAAAAAAATAAAAAAATTTAAAATCATAAGGAATAAATTAACATTTATTCTCTGAAACAATTTCAATTTCCAATTATTAAAATTCATTCCAAAAAAAACATTTCCAAATCCCATTTTTAGTATCATTTCCAAAATTTCCTTTCAAATATTTTTTCTTAAAATACTATTTCCAAAAAATATTTTAATATACCTTTTACGTCTCACAAAAACCAATTTTCAACGAAACCAAACACATGTCATCAATAAAAGATCATATTTCCATTTTGAAGACCAAATCGGTTTACCATTTCAAGGTCCTTGTTTTCTAGGTACCACTTTTAAAATACCACTTCCAAGGAAAACATGGTTTAGCTAGAAAATTTCCATGGTCAAATTCATTACTAAGGTGTTCCTCTAAGAACCACATTCCTATGAATCTCAAGTAATGTAAAAGGGTTCTAACTAAGGAAAATTTTCCAATTTAAACATTTAATAAATTCTTATGGTCATCACATGAAAAAATATTAACTCCATCACATGAACTTAGGATTAAAAGAAAGATTATGGGAAAATATTGGGAACACCTACATTTAAATAATCCTCCCCAATTGGCTTCCATAAGATGGAAATTTCTATATAGGTTCTCCAAGCCCTGACTATATCCAATCAGTCCTCTATTTTACTTCTATATTTGGAAGCTCTCGCCACACCAGAACCATATCCATTACTCACCAAAATCAAGTAGTATATTCTCAACCACATTTCAGGACAAATACCTAATCAAAGGATCTATTAAAAACAACAACAAAAATTAATTTTATGCAAAAACCCGTATAAAATTTGTGGTTCACCATAGATCCATCAAAACAATGTGTGAAGGTAAGAAGGCACTGTAATGGTGTCTACTTTAGACAATCCACATGAAGTACCCAAGGTACTTGGATGATTCTACCACGCTTTTATATAATCGACAATGAAATACCTAACAATGTAAATAAAAATAGAGTATATTAAGTAGATCATGAGAAGAACCTACTGAAAGAGAATATATACCAACAATCACCAAAGAACCATCTAAAATTGAAGGTTATTAAATGGGGGAATATGGTTTCATTCAACCAAATAATTTGTAAAAAAATAGAGAGGGAGGAGGGGGTTACCCCTAAAACACCAAGGGGTTTTTGTAAATTTCCCCTAAAAAACCTTAGCATCCAATCAATGGTGCACTGGATGGCTGGTGTTCTTAGTAGTGGAACCAATACACTTTCTAGGCCACCATCTCACTAATGGCTTCACGTTATAGCCACCTTGAAACCCCACCACTCAAAGATTCCTCCAATTTTATTTGAAATATTTTTTAAACCTCCAAAGCCCCCATTGCATTTCTAAAAACACAATTTTGAGGTGATTAAAAACTTATAATTTCATCTTGAGGTCTAGTTCAAATTTTGGTCCATACACCAATTAATACTCATGAACCATTTAAAATTTCATACTCATTCATACATGAAAAATCATCCCCCATAATTCCTGATGGTCATCTATCTACCTCTCTCGATCTACCTCAATCACCAAATTAAACCCAAACGACCTCATTCAATTCCTAAATTCCAAAAATGCATCTAAGGCACAACCAATTCAAGGTGATGTAATATCCAAAACCCAATCCAATGTATGAAACCATAATTGAAACAGCAATATGGTTCTTAAATGATCCTATAAGTCCCAAAACATTGATGGTGTTTTCATTAAATTGACCATTGGGACTATGGTTCTCCCTACTATATGCTTCATCATAAAATCACCAATTCTAGTGCTTTGTTGTTTTCTCCATCAATGTTTCCTATAGGAACACCACTTTTGTTAACCATTGACATGACCAGTATAGTTTCTAACCCACCTCACCCAAAAATTCATAAGAATTATGGTTAAATTTCAATACCCATTCTAATTTATAGATTCCACTGTTGGATGGATGATTAACCAACATCCATACATAAGCTAGTAATATAATGGATTTTCCTTGAAAATCCCAGTGTGATTCCTAAAACACATTAATCATCTCTAAAATGAAACATCAGAAATGGTTTTAAACTTACCACTTCAAATTCCATACACGAACACAATTCAAACATTCCTTGACCAACTTGAATTGAAAACACTTGAGTTTAACTATCGATGTGTTACCAACCTATCTGGTTAGGATGAATTCACACCAAGAGGCATATTGAGATCATCCAGATATGCTCTTTAAAGCCTATACCTAGATCTTGATGATGTTTCATGGTAATATCCTTAATTAAATCAAGTCATCATCATGTCCTTCCATACACACCGACTCACCTATGATCAAATAACCCTTAGATCACATTAATCCCCCCTGATCCCAAATCCAATTCTCAGTCTTGTTCCGCCATCACATCCAAATTTATATTTGTAATTCCATGAGGAATATAGGTAAACATCTCATTTTATCTTCATCATCATCTTGATTCCACCATGACCACTCACTAGATAGTTTAATATGATCATGTCCCTTTCAGCATAAGGGTCACGTACCCATGACCAATATGTCACTTCACACTATAGGATTATTGTTACCATCACCTCACTAGATAACCTCCTAATCACATCAGCCCATTATCCATTCATTAACAAAATAAAATAGTATATGTAGTTATCTGACTCCCTCCTAATAAGTAAAATGAAACACTAGCTAGAACCCATTCTTGGATTATGAGAATGGTACCCATGACATTCGTCAATATTCGGTCCAAAACGAGGGTATATCTCTCTAACATTTGATGGTTCACTCCCACCACATGACTTCAATTATACTTCTCCTTAAGTGTAACCACCATAGTTCTAGCTAAAAAAACATGTTCCACTCTTTTGAGCTATGATTGATGCATCCCCCAACCCCTAACATCTCTTCTTGGATCAAACCCAATTGTCTATGCCACCGCACTCTGATCCCTCCAAGATGTTACCTCTCACTGCAGATACATCTCAAATTCCACTCAAAATACATGGGACTACCTTCTTGAAAGTGCCTCATTACATCTCAGTCACCTTTGATCAATATGGACTTTTAAATTGAGACCCTTCATGGACCCAGGACTCTTTACCAAGTAGTCATGAACTAACTTTCATGGAGGCACTAACACTACCTCACCACTCGATCATATTAAAGACCCAAATTATTCTCAATGGAACCATAGGTGGCCCCTTTCACCAATCAAAAATTTAGAAATCCCTACTCATATCTAGTGCCCATTACCTTGATCATGTAAAAAGTAGTGATTAATTTCTCATGAGATACCTGATCCCATAACCCAAAGACATCACACATCTTTGGCACACACCTCCCATATGGATCTCATCGAAAACCTCAAGGTCTCATATTCCTCAATGACCATTTACCAACATAAATCATGGCCCCATATGTCAAGTATTACTAATTTTAGGCTCAATAACCCACTCAAGAATCTTATCATGCCTCTAGACTATCAATATTATCAAACTTGAGAGATCCTCAATACTTCCATCTAATAATCATAAAATTTATCATGATTCAAGCATAACCATAACCAATTATCATATTATGCATCATCCAAATATCGAAATCATCTACCCATGATTTATCATCCCTTTACCAATCTACCTAGGGTCAATAATGATTTTAGTATTGAAATAGATTTAGAATAGTAGGGATAGGAATGTGAATGATCCTACCATTTGAGGTTGTATTTTAAACCAAAACACAGACACTCAAATTTATTCCCCTTATAAAAGACTCAAGGCGTAACCCTTCCCTTACCAAAAACATGATAAAACCTCTACGCATTAGTTATACATATTGTAGCATCTAGTCAGGCCTCACATTCCTAAAACATCTGCTACACTGGGATAACCCTTCTCATGATCACACATGATCACTGAACACATCAACTTGACACTAGTCTAAGACATATTCTAAAGATCATTAGACTCCTACACATAGACCCTTAGATCAACCCTCACACAATCCACTACTCACATGTGACACTCATACCCCCATTCCAAAACACATGGTGTCTAACACACCAAATCTAACTGCTTACTTTAGGTACCACACCAATAAATACATACTTATAATAATTATCATTATGTTCCAAGACACCCACTCTAATTTTCTACCATCCCACAAGCTCACATCCCTATTTAATGTATAGAAATTAACATCCCTCTATTTAGAACACCCAAAAACATTAAGGTCTCACAACCCATATACAAGGGTCTCCCTACCTGTGCTGTGTCTCCAACCCCAAACTACAAATACATAGGTTCAATCCATAAAAATAAGGGATACACATAAATATGATCATTAAAGGTTCCATCATTCTCATTACACTTTAATTAAATTCCATAATTTAAACCCCAAGGATTCATTTTTTTAAAAAAATATTACCCAACCTTTTAAAATACATGAACATTATCAAGTTTCACCATACATTGTTTGGCTAGATAAAATTACATTCAAAAGTTATAAATTAAAAAACCATATATGTTTCTTAATAACACTTTATTAAACCAAAATAATCACTTTATAATTCATATACCTATCTATTAACCAAAATTCACCTAAGGAGTTGGTCAATTGGAATGTCACCATACATTTATATGTGAAAACTGCCATATAAATGGCTATAGTAACTTTAAATACCAAACCCTCTCAATTATTTAAAACTATAGGTAGATATATATTACTGGTATATATCCGCCACAGAAAATAAATAAAACACTAGTACATGTCAACCCCATGCATCTATCAATCACAAGAATCCTATGGATGACATATCAATCCTATGTGACAAGCATAATGCATGAATGCACATACAATCTCAACATATAAACCATTAGTATAAATACTATAAATAAATATAATAACACCCAAGTGCACCACCATGGGAGGAAATCAATTAATTATAAAAATTCAAAGTACAATAATTCTCATCCCTAATAATGGATTTTCCCCCATATGTAGGGCTGTATCTCCCATACAAAATCTCACTACAAATCTTGGAAAATATATTATTTTCATGTCTACCAAACCTAAATAGTAAAAGAAAAGAAAATACAATTCTAATAACATTTTTTAACATCCTAACTCATCTCACTCAGGAAAATAGATAGAGAAGTCTTCTATGTGACCTCATGCATGACTCCTGATATGCTAGTGGGTATAGGATATAATAGTGAGAGCCTATGAGGTTACCATGGGGAGACTATTACCTCATTACCAGAGTGCACAATATAAAAATAAATAAATAAATTAGATAAAATTCCACAAATAAACATCATAAACAAGTAAAGTGTTAATAAAATAAATAAAACATCTAAAATAACAAATTAATATTCCATAAATACCACTGGGAACCCATGTGGGAAGATTATACACAATCAGTACTAAATGGGAAAAAATAATATTAAGGGAAATGAACCATCCCTAACTAGTCTCAAGTCCTACCTGATCCCATCATCCATGCCCTTTCCTAGCATATTTATCCAACACTAATAAACATTGAGCCTTAGCCTAAACCTGGACCTATAAACAAGAATGGTATATGATCAGGCACTCAAGTGTCATGGCGGCCTGAGAAGGGTATGAGTATAACTCAACAATACACCACCACAAACATACCTAAAATAACCATTATAGAATAAATTGCATGTATAGGTGTGATAAATAAACAATATTAAAAATAATTTAATTTATTTAAAACAATTTTATGAAAACCAAAAATAGCCATTGATTCTGAGGTTCACGATTACACCCAAGGTTAGTTATACCACGGATAATCCTTAGGTTTGGGACCTCAATCGACCATACCTACTTAAAATTGTACTGGGGTGTCTTTGAGAAAGTATTGATGAACCTAAAAACCCATATCTCATCAAGAGTAATATACCCATCCCTGAACAAACAAATCCACATGGGGGTTGGGTTCACCGTAGGTTTATCAAGCACAACCAAATCCACCTGTGGGGCCTAGTTCACCCCAAGTTTAACCAACAATCAAGTCCATATTGGGAACATGTTTACCCCTATATTAATTAACAACTATGTCCATGAGTCACCCAAAATGTGTAAGTAAAATATAGTTGAATCATAACTCATCAACTCCAGAACATAAAACAAATCGATTTAAAGTCATAATGAATCAATCAACATTTTTTGCATCGAAAAATTTCTAATTTCCCATTATCCAAAACAATTATAAAAAAAATTACTAAATAAAATTTCAATTATCATTTATAAAATTCCATATCTAATCTTGTTTCCCAAAAAACTGTTTCTAAATAATATTTCAAGATACCGTTTTCATTTCTCAAAACCAATTTCAAACAAAAACAAACACATGTCATCAATACAATCTCACATTTCCATATCAAATACCAAATCAATTTACCATTCAAAAGTCCTCATTTTATAATTACCACTTTCAACACACCATTTCCAAGGAAAACACCATTTAATTGTTGAATTTAAAAGTTCAAATTCATTACAAAGGTGTTCCACTAGGAACCACCTTCCCATGAGGTAGAAGGCATGTCAAAGGATTCTAATTATGGATTTTTTTTCAATTTAAAACATTTAATTAAATTTTATGGTCATTACTCAGTAAACTAGTGAGACCGCCATCACATGCACCTAGAAAGTAAAGCAAGACTATGGGAAAATATAGGGACAACCTACCTTTAAATAGTACTCCCACATTGGTTTCCATAAGCTAATAATTTCTACCTAAGATCTTAAATCCCTATCTATACCGAAATATTCCATGCTTTTTCTTCCCTATCCAAAAGCTCTCACTATACTATAACCATAATCAATGCTCACCAAAACCACATGGTATAGTATTAACCACATTCTTGACCTAATATGTAACCAAAAGTACTAATAAAAACACTAAAAAAATTAATTTTATGTAAAATCCATCATAAAATTTGTGGCGCAACATACCTTCATTGAAATGATATGTGAAGGTGGGTAAACGTTATCATGAGATCTCCTCTACACAAGACCCACCAAATCCCCAAGGTATTTGTCCAATTCAACCATGATTTTGTTGAATCATCATTGGAGTCCCTAACCAAGGAACTCAACACTTATAGGGGAACAAGGAGAGTATTAGAAGATTCCATTAAAGAAGAATAAATGCATAGAATCACCAAACAACTTAGATGGACACAACCAAAATTAAAGGGTGTTGGAGGGAGGAAGAGGTGATAAAACCCCCTAGACGTGATCCAATAATAGGGAGGAAGGAGGGGGATACCCCTAAAAATAAAAGGGGCAATTTAGTAAAATTTTCCCTAAAAATACCTCATTGGCTGGCTGGTGAGATTAAAAATGGAACCAAACCACTCCCCAGGACATTGGTCAACCAGTGGCCAACTGGTGGCTATAGGTTATAGACACCATGTAGCCCCTCCACACCATGCTGCCTTTGATGCTTATCAAACTCTCTAGTACACCTCTTGAACCCCCATTCCATGTCTAAAAACACTGATTTGAGGTGCTAAAACCATCATAATTTTATCTTGAGGACCGATTAAAATTCTAGATCATCCACCAAACAAATACTTAGGAACCTCTAAAAATTTTAAACCCATCTGTACATGTGGGGTATTATATGTCCTGAGGCCTATATAAAGAAGGTTTTTGGTGTTTTTTGAGTTTGAAATCCTTTCCTATGCTCCTTTCTATCAACTCTCCCTTATGATTTATTCTTCAATCATTATTTTCCATTCTAGGTACTAGCATTCCATGGTTTTGAGGAGGATACAACTCAAGAATTGGGGGATTAAAATTATCCCATAGATACACCATGGATGGAAGATTTCATTGGTTATTCCTAGTGATCTTAATCAAGTATTTATTGAACCAAAAAATAACCATCATTTGTGTATGGTACGTAGTTTCTTCATATATTTTTTACATGGTTTGGGTTTTATGCATAGTGATTTTGGGATTTGAGGTTTCCATTTCCTTTTTATTCTTTAAAAAATTATTGTATAATCCTTAGAAACCCATCAATAACCTCCTAATTTCAAACGATAAGTTATAATTTGGTAAACCCTCTTCCTTCATTTATAATTGATTTACTTGATAATGTTTTGGCATGAAAGGGTATTTTTATTTAATAATTTAAAAATAGTATTTAAAGGAAATTTATGTTGGAGGATCACTTGTGGACCACACAACCTTATTGATTGATTATTATTGTTTCCTACAAAAAAATATCTTGTAGTCTTAGAGTGATTAATTGGTATATTTATTATCAATTATTTCAATTATTTTTATTAGGTAACTATTATTTGAGGAATATAAAGATGATAGTTTGGTGAAAGATTCTCATGAGATGTATTATCCTTCAAAATTGTGAAAATTATTCTCTCTTTTGTTTGTTAAATTTTCAAATACTTTTATTGGTATTAAAATGGGAGAAATTTATTAAGTATTTGATATTAAATTGGGATTAAATCTACAGTGAAGATTTTTTTTGGATCCACATGAAGCTGAGTAAAGAATCCTTATCTAAAGGAGTAGATTGTCAAACCCATAAAGAGGAGAGACTGAGGTACAATCCTAATCCCATACTCTCTATTTTCTATTGGATTATGTTTTCAAATTGGGGGGAAAACATGTAAACCCAAAGAGACATTACTAAAATTAAAAAGGGGTATTTAATGAAAGGGGTGATTTATTTATTTAAGTCACTAACATTATTTTATTTAATTGCATGATGTTTCATAAATAAATATAGGGTTTTATGATGGATATTTATGATGATCATGTTGAAAACATATCTAATGAGAGATATTGTTGTGATCATACATGTTTTGGAGATGAAGTTCATGTATGACTAGT
Source organism: Viscum album (assembly GCA_963277665.1). Classification (NCBI taxonomy): domain Eukaryota; kingdom Viridiplantae; phylum Streptophyta; class Magnoliopsida; order Santalales; family Viscaceae; genus Viscum; species Viscum album. The sequence continues at coordinate 1,982,355,743 of OY728136.1, forward strand.
TAAGACATGTTGGATTTTTTTTCAATAGTTATTAACATCATTCAATCATTATTGATTTGGAATAAAATGAATAAATTGATAAGATTTGGGATATTGGTGGGATTTTTCATGTTTTACATGACATGTTGGAATTTATAAGACAACTGAAGATTACAGGTGGTCATTATAATCTAGCTTGAAGTTAGATAAAGTGATCAGTTTACTTTGATGAAGATCACTAGAGATGTCATTATCATCCATTAGATGACTATGTAAGGATATTTACTATTATTTATGCTAGATTAAGAATATGTTAGAGTCTATCACATGCCATGGCTGGCTAATAGAGGTAATTAATGAAGTGAAAAATAGAGATTTAATATCACATGCCATGAATATCATGTAAATAACTATTAGGGGATAAAGAATCAAAATATAGTACAACGGAAAATATGTATCTTATAACTCCATGTAACGATCAAAGAAGTTTTTATCATCCACAATAATGTTTTCTCACAAAGGGATGGAGATCTCTTACAAATACTATCCAAATAGATGGTGTGGTGTCATGAACCTCCAAATGGAGTTGGCTATGAATTTTACTTAATATGAGGATTTCATGATACACTAACATAATTTATCTATATGTTTTTTGTATTTGTGTATTACATGTACTCTTGAGGATATATCCTTGTGATTGATATGTAGTTTGATATATCATATGTTAATCACTTGGATATTGAAGAAATTAATAAAGAATGAGGCTCATAGTTGAAGAATAAGTTTGAGATGTTTTGAAGTCAACATAATGAAGTTTATTACATGTTATAGATACTGGAGAATATCGTATAAGAAGAAAATACATGAACTTAATTAAATATAGTTAAATATTATGTTATATCCATAGGGGAATTTTGTGATAGATTCTATAAGAGTGGGGGGAATCATTGTTCACATTTACCCAGATACTCATGAAACTATCATAGTCCTAACTGATCTTGATGTCACTTGTTAGTAAGGTCACTCTTATATTTAGCTATTAAGTAATGATATGATTAATTGGTGCAATTATCTTAGAATTATTCAGATAAGATCCAGGCCACTTAATCCATAGACACTGATTATTATCCTATGGAATATAAGTAAATCAAACACATAAGACAAAATAATTTTACTTGGTTCACTCACACTAGGCTATGTCCAAGGAGAACACATTGATGTTGTGTCAATGTGCCTAAATCCACTAATACACATTTAGTTGTGGAATTAGTCTAGGTTACTTATATACCTGGTTTCACTCCCCTGAAAATATTTAGGGTTGGTTCACTACCACCCAAGGGTCACTCCCTTTGTCATCTCCCTTTGCTCACTACATTAGGAGGGAATTATTTTTGGCTCATAGGACAATGCATTACTTAACTATCTAATAGTTGTTACACTGATTACTGTTTTTTGATATGCACAGTAATATTTCACAATCTATTTAAGAACATCACCATTTTAGAATCATCACTTTCGCTATTGAAAAAACATTTAAGGATGGTTGACTTCATTTGGAAAATTATTTAATGAGTGTCAATCACATTCTGTATGATTTTGTTGATGTGAATGCCCAATATTCACTTTTGTGAAACTCTTCATGTTTTCATGAAACTCTTTCACTATGAAACTCTAAGATTTTAAAATAAAACCACATTCTATAGCATATATAACATGCAATGCCAAGCATAAAAAACCAAAAAATATGTTTATTTTATGACCATTATAACATAGTCATTGAATTAACATGTAAGAATATAAGTAAATAAATTATGTAACATATATACATTTTATAATCAAAAAAAATTTATTGATAAATTCTTAGTAATTAAGCACTCAATTTTTCTATTAAATTCATTTTATTCTTCAAAAATGGGTTTTATTGCTTTTTGAGAGTGAATATTATAATTAAATTAACGAAAATTTATAAATTTTAATTGATAAAAATAATATTATTTTTTAAATTAGTATATCAAAATTATATTACTGTAAAATTTGGGGATTTTTATAAAATGATTGATTTTATAGTGAATGGTGAAAAATATTGACTTTTTTTATTAAAAATTGTATTTTTGTTTCAAGAATTTACAAAGATCCATTTTTATTAAAATGGTTTCAAAGTAAAATTATTTCTATTATATTATTAATAATCCAATTATTTTCATTTGAATCAATTTTATGATTTAATTTGGTAGAAACATTTTTGTACTTAAAAGAGGCATTTTTCTAAAAAATTATTTTTTTATGTTTTTTGTTTTATCATAGAATAATTTCTGTCACTTATAGAAATTTTATCATGAAAAATTGATTTAATATTTGCAATTAAGATTAAAAAATTTGGTATATAGGTCCCTTTTATTTTTGGTCAATATAAATAGTAATCACAGTAAACTTTTATTACTATGGAAAGGTAAAATGGTTTCATGGGGTTACAATTAATGTGATAAGGCTTAAAATTCATTAAAAAACTTCCCTTTATTTCATTATATGTTTATATTTCTAAAATAATCATCTAAAATTATAAAATATAACTTTTTCCCATTTATGTTTGAGTTTTACCTTTATAATATTTAAGTAAACGATAATCTCAAAAATGTCACTCTCTTGCATTTAATATTTATAATATTTTATAATAGATTTAAAAATGAATTATGTTCGGTTATAAATTATTATTTAAAATATGAATTAATTTATTTTTCATGGTAATTTATTATAAATTTTTAGTGATGAAATAATTACCTTAAATTTTTATTCAACATTAACATGGTGTTTTTACAAATATTAAAAAATTAAGTAAATGATTTTAAAAACTGTAAAATTAATATTTTTTTTCTGTGATTTAAAATTTCTCGTAAATTTTTAAGATAAATATAACATATTATATATGTTTTTATGGTTTATATTCAAATTTATTTATTTCAAATTGTTTTCAAAGTCAATCTATATGAATAGATCTTAAAATGACATTAATAGTTTTTTATGTTAAATAATGTTTTATTAAATTATATACAAAATATTAAAATATTTCAAGAGAATAATTAGTAATATAAATGATCAAAAAGTACTTAACTTTTCCATTTATGTTCAAATTTTCAACTTATAAGTAATATTATAACCCTTTAATATTAAAAAAAGTCAATACCACAGTTATGGTTAAAATTGGTTAACCAATGGGTTAAACCAAAAGATAAGGTTTAATATGAAATTTAAACCTATAAAAGTTTGATGGGATGATTATATTAAGACCATTTTTTTATATTTGAATATATGTAATTTTTTATCCATTTTACATGTGTTAGACACATATTATATTATAATATTTTATATATTTTTAAAAATAAAATGAATGATATTTTATGATAAGAAATATTTTATTACATGATTTAAAATTAATAAATTAATTTTAAATAAATTGAATGGTATATGGTATATAATATCAACCATAGTCCATTTATGTGTCACTTTTCTTTTTTTAGTAAATCTATTGACCCCCAAAGAGTAAAAAACTTTGATATCGCGGTAATTATCAAAATGGTTAACACGGGGTTAAAACTAAGATATATTGGTAAAAAATAGATAAAACTTGTACAAATTTTATTTTATGAGATTTTTCAGATTTTACTAATAATATATTCAAATTATATCAATTTGGATCCATTTTTTCATGAAAATTAATATTTATTAATTTAATACTTTAAGTAATTTCATATATAAGGGAACATCTTATCCTCTCTTCCTCACCCCATTTGAGCCTTATAGCTTGATAAAACTCTAAAAAATTAAATTATAAAATTACATAGAAATAAATTATAGTTTATTTTCTTCTAAAAATACCATTCCATGGGTCATTTAAAAGGAATCTAATAGAGGCCAACCGAAGAAGAGGCAATCGTATTACAGAACCTCTTTCAATTTATTTCATATTCTACCTCCTATAATTCCATGGTATACATTATAAAATAATCAATTAAGTATATTAAATATGATTAGTTATTATTATTAAGATTTAACAACCATAATACATCTTCCTCTCATCTGTTGGAAAATGATAATGTCGCTCGTGAGTACGTGCGGTCTACCATCTCCACAAAGTGATGTGATTTGTTTTTCATTTCCAGTTTACATAAATTGTAATAAGAATATATTCAATGAATATATTGGATATATATAATATAAAAAATATCCTATTAATTTTACTTAGTATTTACCTTTATTTCATTCCATCCATTGAAAAATCAAATCAATATTCATACATACGTACGGTCTACCATCTTCATGAATGGTGTAATTCATTTATATATATATACCTTTTATAAATGAATCTGAATATATATATATATAATAAATTTATATGATATTTATAATCTGGTTTAAATTTTATATATTATTTAACCATGTTCAAATTACAAGGACTGCAACTAAAGCACCGAAACTTCTATGAAAAAAGAAGCAATTAACACATATAAATGACAATTTTAATAAAGAATTATTAATAAATGGGTGTTTAAATTGTATAAGTGGATCATATATGATATTATAAGAAAATAAATAATTCTATTATATAATTATAATAAATTTAAATTTATTATAAAGGAGTTTAGATCACTTTCAAAGCAAGTGGAACTTGAGGTAACAGTTTCCCATCTCACTTTTATTTTAGTGAGACACATTCTATATTCACCACTTGTTTTTTTATGTTGTGAATATACTATAAATGTATTTATTTTATTAATTTTACAATGAAAATTACGGTTATTTACATATCTATAAAATTTTATCTCCTTAATGAGGTTTTTATTTTAAAGTAACTAAAGTGGTTAGGGATTTATGTTATAATCTCATTGTTTATCAGTATTGTTTATGATTAAGTTTTCGATAATGAAATTTTATAACCAATCTATTAATAATCCAATGAATTTTATCATACTAGGTTTATTTATATATATTTCATATTTTCCTTTCATTTTTCTCTCTTTATGAACTCAAGATACCAAATAAATTTTTTTAAGGAAATCCATCTTTATTTATATCTTTAGTCGAAAATTATTATTATCCCATATACATGTTTTCTAAAAATGTTTTCAAGATTTTTTTATATTATTCTATATTTTTTAAATTAATTTATACACTTGATTTAATTTAAAATAATTAAAAATAATATTTTTTTTCATTATTGAAATGAGTTACCTTTAACTTTTTACCAAGAATGTGAAAGGAATCTTTGTTTTAACATGTATGTCCTGATTGAAATTTCCCACTGTCATGACCACACAATGTTTTGAAGATTAATTTATAAGATTCCATTATTATTTTAAAAGAAAAATTTTTCCTAAATTTTTTGAAATATTCAGATTTTAAATAAATGACTTCAAAATAAATAGTGTATTTTTTTAAGAAATATTTTAGAGATCTTTTAAAGGCATTTTCATCTAATATAACATCCTTTGATGTTACATATGTTTTACTATAGATATGATCCCATGATACCAAAATTATTATTTCTATGAATTTTTAGAATTATAATTATGAAAAGAATATGAAACCTATTTACTTTATATAGATTATGATATATGATGAATGTTTTATCATCTTTTGACACAAATATAAATTGATTATTATTATGTGATGGGTGTGTAACACCTCGAGATTTAGTGAAATATTTTTTTAAAATATACTTAATATTTTCAATATTTTTTGTTACATTAAATACTAATTTAATATTTCATTACACAAAACACTGAGTTATACTTTTTTTACAGACAAAATTGAGGGTAACTTTCATTACACACAATATTCAGTTTTTATAATCTCAGATATATGATTAATATTATTATTTAAATGTGACTATTATGACCTAGCCATTAAAATTAGATATGTGAATAGTAATAAAAACTTTTAAATATTAAATATATTTTTTTATATAAAGAAAACATATTGATAAAAAATTACTTAATTTTTATAAATGTTTTTATAAATTTCAAAAAAACTATTTTCATAGAAAAATATTTTTATTTCATTTTGTGAGAAAATAATAAAAGTAAGTTTTACCAATTTTATAAAATTTATTTGAAAAAATAAAGTTAAATTTTGAAATCTATATGTCAAAATTATCTTTGAGTCAATTTTTTAGAATTTTCATAAAATATAACTTTTTCAATGAATAATGAAAAATACTAGTTTTTAGTAAGAATTATAATTTCTTCTAAAGATTTTAAAAACACAAAAATTATTTTAACATGATTTTGATAGTAAAATTAGTTCAATTATATATCTATTAATCCATATTAGGTCATTGTAATCAATTTTATATTGAAAGATGATATAAAAACTTTGTAATCTTTTGATTATTTTCTTTTGGAAAACCCATTTTCATATTACATCTACGGGATTGATTTTAAATCAAATTATCACACTTATTTGAGTGGAATTTGAAAAAATGGATTCCATATTTTAAATAAAAATAATTTATATTATATAATAATTTCAAATTATTTTTTGACCATAATGAATGGTAAAAACAGTAAAATAATATTTATTGATGTTAAGGTAAAAATGGGTTTATCGGGGTTTAAACTAAAAATATAAGGGTTTAAAATGACTAATGAAATTTAAAAACTATATTTTATGGAAATATTTAGAACTTATATATTATAGGTTAGATAATGCTCCATTTTATAGCCTTGTGGTATGTGAAAAATGTGGGTACACCTTTTTCTTTTTAAAAATTACAAGTGTGCTACTCACCTCACTTATAAAAATCCACCCACTCTCCTCTACTCTTAACACTTCTAAAACCCATTGGTCTAGAAACTTAATAACCAAATAAATTCCTTAATTTCATACTATATTCCTATAATTCTTATTTTGGTTATAAATCCAACCTATTAAGGATTTAGTTGCAAATAAAAAGAAGTTGTTCAAAGAAGAGGTAATATTCCTAACTAATCATTTTAATTTATTTCTTACTCCACCTCCTTCAATTATTATTAAAAAATTCTAATATAAAAAACTTAGTATCTTAAATATAATTAGATATTTTTATATTAATTAAATTAACTATATACATCTCCTCTTCCATCAAGTGTGTTATGAAATCATCATTCATTAGTACAGTGGACTACCACCCCATGAACTGACGTTATTTGTTTTCCATCACCACCTCTCATGGATGGATTTAATGATATATTTATTATTTATATATTATATTTATGATATTAATATTATTTTTCTAATCATGATATCACATATTCCTTCTTACTTTACATTCTGTGGTAATACGATAACATCGTTCGTGTGTACGGTAGACTATCGTCCCAAGAAAAGATGTGATTTTTTCTTCACATACGCTTTACATAGAAGTTAAAAAAGGATATGATTAAATAAAAATATTATATATATATAATAAAAATTATTCTTGAATATTAATATATTATTTAAATATATTTTTTTCAATCCATCATGAAAATGGAAACAGTTTTCATGTGTACGTACAGCCTACCGTCTCCATGAACAGTGTATTTCACTTTATATCTCTAAATTTTATGGATTACTATAAATAAATATATAATGAATATTTTTGGTATTTATAACATGGTTAAATTTATGGATATTATGGAACCATGATCAAAATAATAGGACTAAAAATACTAAATCAAAACATACATGAAAAAAGCAGTTATTACGTGAAACGTGACTTTCAGATGGGATTGTTAATAAATGCATAATAAAAGGTCATAAGTAAATAATATATGGTATGATATATATAATTATTGTTCTATAAAATATTTATAATAAAATTATATTTATTATAAAAAATGTTCGGATGTGTACAAAGGAATTCATGAATTAAGGTAATGGATTTTCATCTCACTTTTATTTTATATGAGACACATTCCATGTTAACCACATGTTTCTTTTATGTAGAGTATATGATACCCATGAATGAATTTTACATTGATTATAATTAAAATTATATCTATTTAAATATCCATTTTATTATCTCTCTTTCATGGGGTTTATGGTTCAAAATATAACAATGCGGTAAGGGATTTTTGTCTCAATGTTCCTTCTTGGAGACATATGTTGTGTTATGCACCTATATTAATTTATGAGGTGTATATAGAGACCATTTTAAATTTAATATCATGAAATTATTTATTATCATGATCTTTTAATTTTCATTTAATTTTATTCTTTCACGGGTCTTATGATTCAAAGTTACTAAAGTGGTAATGGTTTTTTGATACAATCTCATCATTTATCTGGATTGTTTATGATTACGATTTCAACAAAAAACTTTTATCATATATCTCTAATTAAAATCATGAATTTTATTCTTCTTTAATTTTTTCATAATAATAAATTTTTCCCTTCATTTTATTATCTTTATGTACTCAATAGTTCAAAATAATGTTTTTAATAAAAATCATAATTATTTCTCCCTTAGATCGAAAACCATTTTTCCTTCAAAACCATTATTTCTGAAAAAGTTTTCAAAAAATATTTTAAAATTATAACAATTATTTATTAAAGAATTTATTACCTATTCTTTGCATTTTACAAAAAAATTGAAATGTATCTTCATTTTTTTTCTAAATATGGCCCATTTGGATTTTACAAAAAAATGTGAAATGAATATTTGTTTTAACATGTATGAAATGAATAAAATTTCTTTATTTCATGACCATTATTTAATTTGAAGATTTATTTATAATTTTCAAATTTATTTTCAAATATAATAATTTAAAAAAATTATATAATTTTTTATTTTAAATATATATTTTTCAAAGTGGAAAGGATGTTTTATTCAACAAATATTCCAAGTGATCTTTCAAAATAATTTTCTATCTATGATGGAATCCTTTGATGTTACATAATTTTTACAATGTATATGATCCAATTATACCATATTTAATCTTTTTATTGATAAACTGTGTTTATATTGACAATATTTTTATAAAATCCATTTATCTTCCATGGGTTATACCATGAAATAATTCTTATAAAACCAAGTTATTATTTCATGGGTTATGCTATGATGAAATGGTGAAGTGATTATAAAACCCATTTCTTTTCATGGGTTTTGATATGATGAATGTTTTATGATCTTATGACACAAGTATGTATGATTTTCATCATATTATTGGTGAGTATATATCTCCTCCAATGCATTGGGTAATGATTAATGTAATATAAGCTCAAAGGGTACACAGGTGGTTATCCCAAGACTTAAAGACGATACATGAAAGGTAATCCAAAGCCCAGAAGAGGGTACATGGGAGGTTTTCCCAATCCTAAAAGAGAGTATATAAGAGGTTATAACAATCCCAAAATAGGGTAAATGGGAGGTTATCTCAACCCTGAAGTAGGTACACAGGTGGATATCCCAAACCTAACATGTTATCATTGTCTTCATGGGTATCCTTTACAAAATATTTTTTTTATGATTATGTATATGAAACAAATATATGTCTTATTAATTTTTTTTTCTATCATGGAGGATGTTATTTGATTCCATTATGATTCATGTCTTATGAAATACTATGATTTATGGAATGATTCTTGTTTTTGATCTATGATATGCAGGGTATAGTTTTAATATGTTATTCTCATGTTCTCATACCCATATGATCATGTTATATTGATATATCCTATGATAACCCTTATTGGGAATATGAGATCACCCTTTCTTATGCTTCCTTTACCCAGGATATGAATAAAGATATTATGTATGATATGTATAAGAAGGTTGATAATTATGGAGAACATAGTGGCATATGATATTGCTCACTTATAGACCAGTTTTTTTTGTGTTCATGTTTCCAAAGGCACTAGACCTAAATTATTCTAGAATTTATCTTTATGTTATGTAATTAATATTAATCTACTAAGATTTAATATTTATGTATGAGATGTTTCGGTATTTACAATTGTTATTAGAGAAGGGTTTAGTTAACATTTGGAAACTAGGATGATAAAATTTTGTGAGATCCCTAAGTATATGTATAAGGATAAGTCAAATAATGATTCAAAGTATATGAAAATATCTAGGAATTTTGTTAAAGGATAGTGAGAGTGGTTTCCATGAAATTTAATCCCTATATGGATACTAAAAGTGGTTGTGGATCTAGTTCAGAGGTACCTAGGGGTAATAACTCTAAAAAGGTAACATTGAGTTGGACTCTATCATCATCTAGTTCACAAAAATGAGCCTTACGACACACTTGGTTTGACATGCCTGGGGTATATGTTTTAAAAATTCACAACCTATTTACAAACCATAATGAAGGATTTAAATAGATGATGAATATGAATGACCTAGGATAAACTTAAGGTGTCATGTATTAAAAATAATTTTGTCATGATTTAGAGATCCTATGAGTTATGTTTCATGATTATGTGGTTCCCCAATATGATTATTTTTTCTTACACTATTATTTTTTCTTTTAGTCAATTTTGAGAAAAAAAATGAACTGGATTAATGTTGAACGTGATAGAAAATATGTTGATGAACAACCAAATGGGATAATGACTATATTGAAGGGTATTGTGATTATGTCTAATCAGTTATCACGATATATGACTAACAACTTGCACCTTAACAAACTCTCAAACCCACAAAAGAATATAAGGATAGATTTTATTGAGAGTTTGGGTGGTGGAGACCATGGAGTAATGAAGACTCAATTTCATATATTTTATGAATGTGGGAAGAAACAATTTAGGGATTGTCTCAAAGGAATGAGAATATGATTTATGAGTGGAGAATGATACATAGTAAGTGATTGTCAAGGAAAAATGAAATTTTTGGTTAATGTAATGAATTAGAATAATGGTTTACCTAGTGAATCATCAATGGTCGAATGTTATAATATAGAAACTATGGGAATTATAAAAATCAATGTCTTAAATGGAAATCTCAAGAAGAAGGTCAGTAAGGTGGTACAAGTAAAGGTTTTATTATTGATGAGGAAGACAATACAAATGACATATGAAAGGAAATATGTATTAAGGAATACTATAATGAAGCATAGTTAATGGATTAAGAATGAAGTATAATTATTGAAGTGATTATATATTTGGATACAATAATTATAAAATATATAAGGATTGTTCAGTATAAGTTTTTCAATAAGGATTTGAAAGAATATTTTGAATGGTGCTGAAGGCCTAAAAAAGTGATTTAATTAAATGGTGATATTTCTTGAAAAACAAATGATTAAGGGGAAGATTAACCTTAATATATTCTTGATGTTGTGATAATGATGTTAGGATAAAAAGATGAATGATATGAATAAATTAAATTGGATAGTACAGATTACCTTGTAAATTATTAATGATTTATTGACAAAGAGGTTTATACTAACATTGATAGAGTTTACAACATTTTTGGATTTAAGTAATATATAAAATAATATATTTTTTATTTTTGGAATAAGGAAGCATGTTTGTTTTCAATAAATTTTTAGGGTAATTCAGGTTATAACCATTTTTTAAGAAAATACATGATGAAGGTGTTCACATATTGGTATATGAAAATTAAGTTATACTTCATGTTATTTGGGAGATTAATGATAGGTTCATTTTGGAAATTTTGTGACCACCTTTATATTTTTTTATTATAATTTTGGTCAGAAATGGAGGAGCCTTAAGGATAACTTTTCATGGAATGTATTAAGTTTGACTTTGGATGTTATTAGATAACCTATTCTAAAATTTTTTTTTTGATAAAAAACTAGAGAAAGAGGGAATGACTAATTATTCATTTATAGATCTTATGATCTACTAGTGATTCATGAAAAAAACATCTTCATTTGTTATAGTAAGATATGATTTTTAAATTGATTGAAGTATATCCAAAGTACGAGATTGTGCTTATGAAATAATATATAATCAAGTAAGTATATCTTCTCATGAAAGTTACCCAAATTTAAGAAAAGGGTCCTGAAATAAAATTTTATCCTATTACCATCATTTTGGATGATATAAAATACTTTTTTCACACCTCTTTGGTTTATGGTTTTATTTTTTTTATTTTTTAATGATCATTCACTTGATTCTGACCAATGATCTGTGTCTCTCTTCATCATTATTTGTACATTATGCTTTTCATCCATGTCCAAATCTTCACTTCCCACATATGTTATCATATTTGGAAACCTAGAATGTGTTATTCAATATGACCTTCATAATTTATTTTCAATCTTATAAAGAAGAAGTTTTATTATCTCCTTTTAAAATATGGGTTTTCTATGAATTAATTTTCAAATGTCAAACCCATCGAGCACCAATTCAAATTAGGTGGATAAAATTTTATAAGGGGGTATAATGTAACACACCAAGATTTTGTGAATTTTTTTTCAAATATATATTTAATATTTTCAATATTTTTCATTAAATGTAACACTGAGTTAATATCACATTACATACAACACCAATTTAATATTGTGTTACACAGAAAACTGAGTTTAGCTTGTATTACATGCAACATAGAGTTTTAACAAACCGTGATACATTATCAATATTATTATTTAAATGTGACCATTATAACCTAGCTGCAAAACATAGAGATATGAATAGTAATGAAAAATTTTTAAATATTTTTTATAATATTTTTTATAAAGAAAAAATATTGAAAAAAACATACATAATTTTTATAAAAATATTTATAAGTCTCGAAAATACAGTTTAAAAAAAATGTTTTTATTAAATTTTGTGAAAAAATAATACAAGTAATTTTTACCAATTTTAAAAAAATTATTTTAAAAAATAAAATTAATTATTTAAATATAAATTTTATAATTATTTTGGATTAAATTTTTTATAACCTTTTTAAAAGATAAAATTTTCAGTAAATAATGAAAATTTATGATTTTTATTAAGAAATTTCCTTTCATTTAAAGATGTTAAAACTTGAAAATTATTTTAATATGGTTTTAGAAGTAAAATTAGTTCAATTATATATCTATTAAAACAATTTATATTATTTGAATTAATTTTATATTGAATTTTTATATAAAAACTTCTTAAATTTTTTAACATTTTCTCTTTGAAAACTCGTTCTCACATCGCACCTATGGGATTAATTTTAAATCAATTTCTACCAATTATATGAGTTAAATTTGAAAAATTGGATTCCATATTTGGAATAAAAAAAATTTATATTATATAACAATTTAAACATAAATTTTGAACAAAATTAATAGTAAAAATATTAAAAAAATATTTATCGTGATTCAGGTAAAATGGGTTTACGGGGGTAACCTAAAAATATATGGTTTAAAAATAAAAAAAACATTTTAAACACCCATTTTATGGAAATATTTTAACTTTATATATTATAAGTTCTATAATATCCAATTTTTGATCATTTTTCATGTGAAAAACATGGGTACACATTTTTATTTTAACAAATTACAAGTGTGACACTCACCTCACTTATAAAATACCACCCCATATCATCTCATATTAACAATTAAAAACATGTTTTTTAGATAATACATACCCATTTAAGTTCCCAAATTCCCAAATATTATAATATAAACCTTATTTTGCTCATAAAATCAACCTAGGATGGATTTTAGTTCAAACTAAAAGATGTTGTTCGAAGAAGAGGTAATATCATTTACTGAGCATTTTATTTTATTTCTTCCTCCACCTTCTTCAATTATTGTTAAACAATACTGATATATTAAATTTAGTATCTTACATATTCTGAGATGTTTTTCTATTAATTTAATGACCTATATCCTTCTCATCTTCCATCAAATGAGTTATAAAATCATCATTTGTGTGTAGGGTGAACTACCACCTCGCAAACTGATGTTATTCATTTTCAATCACCACCTTTCACAGCTATATATAATGAGGTATTTATTATTTATATATTATATTCATGATATTAATATACTTTTTTAATCATTATATCTCATTATTCTTATTAATTTCTATTTTTTAGGGATACGATAACTTCGATCATGTGTACGGTGAACTACCACCTCTCGATACGATATGATTCATTCTTAACATGTGATTTACATGAAAGGTAATAAGTACATGTTGAATTAAAAATATGTGATAAATATTATATAAAAATTATTCTATAATTTTAATATATTATTTACCTTTTTTTTCTTCCCATCCGTTGATAAAATGGAAATAGTATTCAGGCATATATACAGCCTACCATCACCATAAATGATGTATTTCACTTTATATATCTAAATTTTATAGATAAATATAATTACATACATACTGAATATATGTGGTATTTATATAATGTTTAAAATTTTAGATAATATGGAATGATGATCAAAATAAGAGGACTAAAAATACCGAATCAAAACATACATGAAAAAAGCTGTTATTACCCAAAACATGACTTTAACATAGAATTGTTTATAAACGTGTAATTAAATGTCATAAGTAAATAATATGTGGTATGATATATATAATTATAGTTATATAATATATTTATAATAAACTTTTATTTATTGTATAGGATTCTCTAATGTGTACAAAGTAATTCAAGACTTATGGTAAGAGATTTTCATCTCGCTTTTATTTTCTGCGTGGTACAAGTCATATTCACCATGTTTTCCTTTTATGTGGTATATATGCTACCCATTAATGCCTTTTATAATTATTTTCATGAAAATTATGGTTACTTACATATCTATTTGAGAGTATTTATTTTATATGGTTTATGGTTCAAAATATTCCAAAGTGGTAAGGGATTTTTGTCATAATTTTCCTTCTTTGAGACATATGTTGTGTTATGAAACTATATTCTATTATGAGGTGTATATAAAACATCTTTGACATGTAATATAATGAAATTGTTTATTATCATGATATTTTAATTTTCATTTAATTTTATTATTTCATGGATCTTATGATTCAATGTCACTAAAGTGGTAATGGTTTTATGATTCAATCTCATCATTTATCGAGATTGATTATGATTATACTTTCAATGATGAAATTTTATGATATATATCTCAATAAACTTATGAATTTTCTACTAATATGGTTATTTTATGAGATTAAACTTTTTCCCTTTTTTTCCTCTTTTTATGTACTCAAGAGTTCAAAATAATGTTTTTAAGATAAATCATCTTTATTTATCCCTTTGGTCTAAAACCCTTTTTCTTATAAAACCATGATTTCTAAAAGTGTTTTTAACATTCTAAAAATTATTTATTAAATAAATATTTACCCATGTTTTACTTTTTACAAAAAAAATGAAATAAATAATCATTTCATTTTTCAAACAAGGAACATTTAGATTTTACTAAAAATGTTAATGGAATCATTATTTTAATGTGTATGACATGAATGAGATTTTTAGACATAATTACAATTATTTTCTTTGAATATTTATTTATAATTTTCTAAATTTATTTATAAATAATATTATTTTGAAAATAGTTTATTAATTTTTATGTTTTAAAAAGTGTTTTTCAATGTGGAAAGAATATTTTCCTCAATAAATATTCCAGGTGATCTTTCAAAATCATTTTCCATCCATGATGACATCCATTGCTGTTACTTAATATTTATTAGGGATAAGATCCAATGATACTATCTATATTATTTCTCTACATGGTTTTTGTTTATGTTGACAATATATTTTAGAAACATGTTTCTCTTTCATTGAGTATAACACGATAGAATTTTTATGAAACCTATTTTTTTCATGGGTTATACTATGATGAAATAATGAAATGATTATTAAACCCATTTCTTTTCATTGGTTCTGATATGATGAATATTTTATGATATCATGGAACACGTATGTTTCATTTTCATTAAGTGATGGGTGGGAACTATATCTACCTCCAATGAATTAGGCAATGATTAATGTTATATGAGCTCAAATGATATAAGATAGTTTATATAAAGAGTAAAAGAGGGTACATGGGAATTTATCCCAAGCCTAAAAGAGGGTAGATGAGAGGTTATCCAAAATCCCAAGAGAGGGTACATAAGAGGTTATCCCAATCCCAAAATAGGGTGCATGGGAGGTTATTCAAACTCAAATTAGATACTTGGGTGGTTATCCCAATCCTAACTTATAATGAATGTCTTTGTGGGTAGCCTTGAAGTTATATTTTCTATGATTACGTATATGTCACAAATCTATGTCTTATACTGTTGTTATCCTCTCATGGATCATGTTATTTGATTCCAATATAATTCATGTCTTATGAACTCATAATATTTATGATATGACCCATTTTTATGATCTATGATATGCAGGGTATGGTTCTCTTTTTTTATTCTTATGTTATCATACCATATGATCATGTTATATTGATATCTCCCTTGTTTATCCTTTCTAAGCATATGATCTCACCCTTTATTATGCTTCTTTTCCAAAGGATATGAGGAATGGTATTATGTATGATATGTTTAAGAAGGGTGATAATTATTAAGAACCTAGTGGAAGATGATGTAGCTCACTTACGGACCAGCTGTTTATACATCAATGTTTTTAAAGGCACCATACCTAAGAGATTCTAGCATGGACCTTTATGTTTTTTAATGAATGTTTAGATATTAATATGTAATGTTAATTTATGATAATCTTGGGTCTTTATAGGGTGGTCTCAGAATTATATATCCCTTCAATGAATTGGGAAAATATGGATATATCATGAGAATAAAAAGGAATGGAATGGGAAGTGAATCTAGTTCAATAATGGAATTTTTCCACTATGGTAGTCTTAAGAGTGAACCTTTACAATGGATAATATGAAATAGTGAGTGAACCCAATATACTATGATAGTCTTGAAAATAATCCTTAAATAAGGAAATTGTTTTTTATGATTATGTGTAAGCCAAAAATTTATGTCTTATTCTAATGTTATTATCTCAGGATTTATTTTATTTTATTTATTTATGATTCATGTTTTATTTACAATCCATTATTTATTCATTTATTCATGATTATGAAATGTGATATAATGGGTATGTTTTTAAAATTTTAAGATCATGTTCTCATATCCTTATGTTCATGTTATGCTTAAGTGATCATTGATATATCATATTCTTACCCATACTGATCATCTTAGACCACCCTTTCTTATGATTCCCTTCCCTAGGATATGAAGAAATATTTTATGTATGATATTTATAAGAATAGTTATATTTTTGAAGAACTATGTTGAAGAAGATGTAAATCTCTTATAAATTTGTTTTTATGTATCCATGTTTCCAAATACACTAAACCTTTACGGTTCTTACATGTGCCATAATTTTATATAATGAATATTCATATAAAATGGCTTCATATTTATTTATGAAATTATTGGTTTATTATAGTTAGTATTAGAGAAATTTTTAGTTAGTATTTGGAGATTAGGATTAGAGAATGTTTGTGAAAACCATGGGGATTAGCCTAAGTATAGGATAAAATCGTAATGCATCCCTATCTAGAAACTATAATTGTCTGTGATTTATCATATATCAATATAGGGGTCATAATCCTAAAAGGAGTTGTCCAAAGTATATCTCAACCATCATTCTGGTTCATGGTGAGTGAGCCCTTACTATTCACCTAGTTTGACACTCTTGGTTGATATTATTGGTTTAACTCAATTTTTCCTTATAAACCATTGTGAAAGACTTAAATAGATTATAACCAAAGATGGACTATGTTAAAAATAATATTTCATAGATTGAAAATAAGGTGTCATGATTTAGACATCCTATTAATTATTTTTGATAATTATATGATTCCTTACTATGGATATTATTTCTCACTCTAAACATTTTTGTTTTAGTCAATGGTAGGAACCAAGAGGATTCCTGTTAACACAGAATGTTATGGAAAATGGAATTATTATCCTTGTGATCAATCAAATTAAATGGGAGTGATGGAATCACAAGGGTTTTGGGCCTTTCGGTTAGGTGGTCGTGAAGGATGTTTGAATGACGATGACGATGGTGGTGGTGGATTGGATCTGGCGTTGTTTTGGGTAAGGGTTGAGATTTTAGTGATGTGGTTGTGGATGAATTTGTTGGGGATGCTGTCAGCATATAGTTGTATTGGAGGGTTCGATAACATGAAGGTGAGGATCTGACGTGTCGCTGGCAATTCACTCGGCCTTTTTCTTCTTGTTTCTCTAATATTGTTCTGGGACTCCACTATTCTCTTCGAGGCGGAGCAACGTGGTGGTCATCTCATATCTTTTGGGAAGTGAGTTAGAGTGGTTAACTCCAAGTGTTCATTGGTGGGTCCTTCTTTCTTACTAGGATGTTTCGATGATGAAGATGGTAGTGATTTTGAATGGTGAGTCGAAAGTGGTGGTTCATTGTGGGCATTGCGACGATGGATCTGGGTGGAGTCGGGGTTGAGATGGGGATTCAAGGGAGAAGGGTTGTGATGATATGATGGTTCTTTGGTTCTTTCTTGATTCTCCCTGGTTCGAGGTCTCCCTGGTGGTCACCGACTTCGCTCTTCCAGTGTCATGGTTGATGATGATGAGAAGTTTGGTGATGTGGTGGCGGATTAGGGTCGGAGAGGATGTTCAGTGCTGGTGGTGATCATTGGTGAAGTGGCCGATGGTAATGAATCAGATGACATCGACAATGATTGAACAAGGTGATGACGGCATGGATGGTAGAAGGATAAGGTTGTCATATGATGATTATGGAGATGTCTTGGGTGGTGGTTTTCTCTGATAGTGTGGGTTGGCAGTCAGCTGTTTTGGGGTGTGTGAAGCCATGTGGCCTGCATTTGTTGTTTCTTTTCAAAATTTGAATTTTGAATTTGGATGAATTTTTTCTTAGGTGAGGGTCTTAGGTGGGATTTTGCAGTGGGGAGAAATTTGATTTTGAATGGATTTGTATTGGGTTTACGCTTTCCTTTAAAAGTGTCTTGAAAACACAAAAAAAATATGGATTTCAAATGGAGGGAAATTAATTTCATCTTAAGGTGAAAATTATATTTCAATGTTTTATGTATGGTGAATAAGGGAATTATCCAAGAAAATGCCCCAATCCTAGGGTTAACTCTTAGAAAAAGGAAGTAACTATGTTATTTTAATCATTAAAGTGAAGGTACTAAATTTTTTATATACTGGGACTCAATAATTATGTTGTAGAATTGTTATATCAATTATATTCTAGATATAAGAATCATGAAATATCTATGGATTATTCTATTGTGGTTTTTCTTTAAGGATTTGAAAACATATATAGAATGGTACGAATAACAAAGAAAAGTGATTTAATAGTAATGTAAAAATTTTTAGTTATGATAAAGAGATTATTGAAATTAATTAATTAAATGGGATAGTAATGGTAAACTTGAAATTAATTAGTGATTTAGGACATCTTTTTTGAAGTTTATTGCATTTTTTATTTTTAGAATATATTCAATATCCTATGATTTTATTTGAGAAATAATATTTTTGTTAATTTTTAGAAGCATATATGTTTTTATATGGGGTTAATTTAAGAGTTATGGATACCATCGTGGGATTTTAAGTTTAAGGATGATCATAAGTTCAATGTTATAGATACCACTATTTAGGTTTTATGTGATGGGATTTTGTTGTGATTTGAATATTTTACTAGATTTTAGGAAGAATAATCTATTTAGGTTTAAATAACCCTTTCATTTAGTATATGATTCGATGTTAAGTTAATTTTGGTATATTGGATAGTGGGATATATATACTCTTGATTGTTGGAAAGTGATTCATTACCAAGGTGATATTTTTAGGGATATTTATGGTCCAGTTATATATTTCCTTTTAGGTTACTATCTGAATTTGATTCATGATATTTTTGTAAATTTCACTACATTATAATATTTATAGTTATTTATAATTTTGATTAATGATATTTTGGGAGATGTTTCATTGGGTTGAGTTATATGTAACCCTTAGGTTTAATAAGTGTTTTAACATGAAATGTTATTTTGGAGGAATACAATTAAATTTTTGGGGATAGAATCTTAAAGATATGAGATCACGATTGAGTTTAAAACATTATTTAATGTTGAGGTTGTTGAGGTTAATTATTATTTAGGTTTATTTACTTATGGAATAAGCAACATTTTAACTTTTTTGTTATTGTGTAAATTTTGAAGTAAAATGTATTACTTATTCACATAAAGGTTTATTCATTTTGGGTGTTATCTTACATTGTGATAACAATGTTTGTTTTAGTAAATATAGTTTTAGTATCTTGTTATCCTTTTATGTATCGTGTGATCTATTAGAAGATTATTTTAGTGCTTTAGACATGAAAAACCATCATGAATACACGTAACTTAGAAAAAAATATGAGATTATAGTGGAGATTGATCAAATGATGAAATTATAATTTTCAAGTAAGTAAATTTTCTTATGTTCTTAGTAAGATGTTAAATGAATTTCTTAACTCTTGGAAAAGGATCTTGAAATTAAAATGTTATCCTATTACATTCACTTATGATGATTCAATGGTCTTTTCCAAACATCATTGATTTATGGTTTTGTGGTCATTATCTTTCTCATGATCATTCAATTTCTTATGATCAATGTTCTCTATGACTCTCACTACAATAAATTCATAGTTAAATAGTGTTATTATATTTACTAAAAAAATAACTTTCTCTAAATCCCTCATTATTCTCATCCCCCTTCCCCTGAGTAACCCCCCATCCCCCCCACACACTCCCCTAATCACCCCTACCCTGAGCCCTCAACCCCTTGTCGGTGCTCGGGTTTCCCTTGATCCCCCCAACCTAAGTTTTCAGCGAATCAATGATTTCCACATATACCCCCTCACCCTCACCAATGCTTTGGTTTCTCCTAAGACCCCCTTTCCCTCACCCTCAGTATATTTACAATTTCTCTTAAGCCCCATGAGCCCTCGCCCTCACCACCTACACCATCTTCAACCATGAACCATCCCTTCGATGAGGTCATCATGTAAACCCTATATATCTTATTGGCCAATAGTAGTGTTCTTGGTGGACCTAATATTGGGATTGATATTTTATATATCTCCCTGAAATTTATTTTCTCCACCATTTGGGGTTACAATTTGAAATACCCGGAAATTTGAAGGAAATTTTTTTCTTAATTTCTTTGGGATTTTACAAGAACGAAGTTTCTGACGGCGCCTGATTCCGAGGACTGGTGTGACCGGAATAAATTTCCGAAGATTAGCTCGGGTACATTCAGTGAATGAACGAGAAGGTTTTTCTATATATTGAACCGGTGCTCGGAATCGAAATCTGAGGGCACCGATGAAACCACAGCGCCGGTAATTGATTAAGAACACCTTTTCTAGGGTTGTGTTTGCTCAGGACAAGATGTTAAAAAAATTGTGGGAAGTAAAAATAAAATTGAGCTACAAATTTTATTTTTATTTTAGGTGGTTATGAACATTGAGTGGAAGTTGGGGAAACCACCCAAGTGAGGTTATGAGGGTGGTGGGGCCCACAAGAACCCCACCCCTTCATTTTCCCCTAACCCCCCTTAACCCTCCATTTTAATGACTTAGGTTTAATTACTTAAGTTATTTCAGTTTTGAATTTCAAACATAAGGCTTGAGTAATAAAATAAGAGGTGTCATATTTTATTATTTTCGGAGCTTGTTGTGTTGAGTTTTTGGGAGAAAAAGGGGAGTCTTGAAGTTCTTCGTTCTTCATCGAAGAACGCAAAGAACACACCGCCGCCGACGAAGAACGCCGACCTCCGACGACGGATGACGGCGAGAGACGCCTTCCTTGGAGATCAACAGATGCCAACGATCCTATTCTTCCACGATGATCAATTACACGACGTCCCTTTCCGCGACAAACCTCGTTCGATGACTACGCTCGAGGTAGGGGATTTATTTGTTTGTTCGTGAACACTTCAGTTGCCATTTCTTCGTTTCAAATTCGGCCACCTGTTTCTACAATAACGAGAGGAGGTCGGACCGCACGAACACGACCGGCCCTCCTCCCCCTTGTTTGTTTGATTTTCTTGCGGCACATACAAAGGTGGCGTGGTGCCTTTACACCGCGCAGAAACAATAGGAATGGGCAAGGATACGGGGTGCCGTCGCGCCACGCCGATGAAGTCAAACAAGGTCGCGGCATCGTCACGCCACGCTGGAGAACCACGAAAAACACCGCGGCCGGAGCGGGGCCGCGGAGAAGGGGTGTGGCACCATCACACCGCGCCGAAAGGACCAAGGCCACGACTTTAGGCTGCGGCGGAGCAAGGACCAGCGGCCAACATCCAGCCGCCGGCATCGGAGTAGGGGGACCGGCCCGCGCCGGTCTCGTGGTGCAGCAGCCGGCTGGCCGGAGTGGGCCGACCGGTCAGAGGAGGAGCCGGGGGTTCGTAACCCCCGGTTGGCCAGATATTAGTGCCCCCCTCCCCTTATATGGGGGCCGCGGTTACGAAACAGGGGGGGAAGTGCCTCCCCCCCAAAACCGCTCGGCCGTTTTGGCCGAGCCCTATGGAAAGAGGACCGCGCTGGCCGCGCCAGCGCGCCGGGCTGGGCTGCCCAGGCCGAGCCATGCCACACCAGCTGGGTCGAGCCGTGCCCAAGCGGGCCGGACCCGGACCCGGTTCCTGTTGACCATGTTTGGGCCGACCCAGGGGGTATCAGGTCGGGTCGGTCCGGGCCCAAAACCCCCTATTCACCGACCTATTACGGTCTTTTTCTCATATCTTAGGACACAGACTTCTGATCGATGCACCGTCAGATGAGATTCCATCATTGGACCAAGATGGTCGTTTCAGTATATTACAGTCAAGGTTTCAGAGAACTTTGGGTATGGCCGGGTTGGTTCGAACATGAAACCAACCGGGCCCTCGGAGCGGAAACACTTATAACTTGAGCTCCGGAAGTCCGATTGACATGCCGTCGACTTGTTGGATTCCTCTTGATGAGACGGAACTTTTTTCATACTTCACCGGGGGTTTGGGCACAATTGCATAGTGTCCGGGTTGGATTGAACCCGAAATCCAATCGGGCCCCTGGAACGGAAAATCTGATAACTTATAGACCGAACGTCTGTTTGACGAACCATCCGCGACATTGGTGATCTCATTGAAAAATGGTCCCTATGAGTATACCCTATGAGATTTCTGGGTACAGTTGAGATACGGCCAGGTTGGTTCGCACACGAAACCAACTGGGCCCCCGAGACTAAAATGCTAATAACTCACAGACCGAGCGTCCGATTGACACGCTGTCTGTTGCGTTGAGACACCTATGATGAGGCGGCCCTTTGAGATACTTCTTCATTAGACTTTCTAATACTTGGAGTATTGAGCGGTAGATCGTGGAGTGGATCCTCCCGGAGACGAGCGTACGGAGTGATTCGGTTATCCTAGTGGGGTGTACTTGGTTTTGGCATCATACCCACAGCGGAGGTGTGCTTGGTTGTAGCATCAGACCCGTAGTACTCGACAGAAGGAGAAACTCTGTAGGCTATGAGGGGGTGGGCTTGGTTGTAGTGGCAGACCCATGGTGGGATGTGCTTTGATGCAGCGGTAGGACCAAAGTACTACCAAATAGCTGGCTGAGACTTGATGACTGCTGATCGATCGACTCGGAGTGATTCAGATAGCCCAGTGGGGTGCACATGGTTGTAGCAGAAAACCCATGGCGGAGGTGCACTTGGTTGTAGCGACAGACCCGTGGTACTCGACAGAAGGTGTACCTCTGTAGGATATGAGGGGGTGCGCTTGGTTGTAGCGGCAAACCCATGGTGGGATGCGCATGGTTGTAGCAGTAGGACCACAGTACTTGACAGGTCGAGTACTTCAGCAGTCCAATGTTAGTGGGATGCGCTTGGTTGTAGCGGCAGGACCAGTGTACTCGACAAAGGAAGAGTTTTCCAGCAGCCGTGGTTTCGTTATCAGGAATAAAATCTTGGTTTGAGATGAGTCTATGACCATTGTGTTTTCCTCATGATTGAGATGGGTCACTTGATAAATTAGGTATACGTATGGGCATATATCTAAGTAGAGGCTATCCGTTTATTTTAAAACCATTACGTTTCCTCATGATTGAGATGGGTTACATGATAACTTTGGTATAAGTATGGGATTATACCTAAGTAAGGGTTATCTATTGAGATTCTGAATGTGGTTATCCTTGTTGGATTTAGAGAGACCTTGAGGGTCTCAGGGTCACTACTGAGTATCGTTATACTCACCCCTGCACGGGCTATGCCCGCACCTCGTTGTGTTGGATGCAGACGCTGGACAACACTGACAGAGGCTGAGTGTTCGAGGATTAGACGGTATCCGGAGGTGGACTTCACGATGAGACGACACTCAGAGGAGGTTAACGGGCGAGAGCGTTGTGGAAGCTATCTATAACTACCCTTCCGGTAGGATCCGTGGTGGACGATCCAGAAGCTTTGCTATCTGTACCTACCCTTCTGGTAGGATCCGAGGTGGACGACCCAGGAGCTGCTACATTTCTTCCAGCTGTTTGTCTTTTTCTGTTGTACTTTGATTTAGTTGTAGCTGTACTTCTAGTTGGGGTTGTATTCTGGCCCACTTACTTTTCAACACTTTATTTTGTACTTAGTGTGTTACATCCGCTTGTACTCTTGGATGTTTTGTTTAATTTTCTAAAGAAAATTACTTCTATTTATCGGGTTTTACGCCTTTGGTTCTAGTCGCCAGCCCCTGGCCTATGGAAGGCGGGCTTGGGGTAGTCACGGCACGGGCCCCGAGGACGGGTCATGCCAAATTGGTATCAGAGGAGTCGGTTCTACAAAAGAACATAAGACTCTAATATTTTCATTCTGGGAAGCAATAGTGTTAAGGGTACCGACTGTGGTTTTTAGTTCAGGGAGTCCAGTGTTGGTGCGGCAGCCGACGTATCCGTACACCAGGACCCTGACTTCTGATTTCCGACATTGTGCACGAAAACACTGATTGCGTGTGTGTTCCAAAATTTTTAAAGTCAGCTCAAACCAGGTAAGCTCACCAGGTATAAATCGTTTGACCGAGTCACATCTGTTCAGTATGTCTCCACGCAGATAGTCAGTTGGAGTTCTGAGAGAGTGCTCGATGACGGCCCACCGAGCAGCGAGGCTCCGGTGCGGGGCCCTTTTTACTATGTTGGCACCCTCAGGTGGTGTACCAGCAGAACCACCACCTGTTGGGAAGTAGATTCCACCAGCCTTACTAGCTAACTGTGCATGCTGGCAGAGCGCGTTGCACGAGTTCCAGCAGCAGCAGCCTCCGAGGTTACGAGGCAAGGCAGATTCCCAGACAGTAGAGCACTAGCTGGAGGCGATTGCTAGAGTTTTCTGCCTAGAGTGGATGGTGGACTTGTCTACTAGTGTTTTCCAGTGAGTGACCATGAGGATGGTCCGCATAGCGATGAGGCTTCGGTACGTGGACCAATGCCTGAGATAGTGCCTTCGGGTAGTGTGTCAGCTATACATCACTACCTGTTGGTCTGGAGTTACAACCAGCGGTACCAGTAGGTGACACATGTAGTCTTACTTCCTTACACATGTTCTAACATCAGATACCCTCAAGTTCCGAGGCGAGCCTGACTCACAGGCGCCTGATGACTAGCTTGAGGAGGTGGTTGAAAGTTTTCTAGAGCTTATACAGCTTCGGCAGGATGAAAAGTTGGTAGCTGAGTATCCATCAAGGCGTACCGAACATTCTGGGTACTCAATGAATACGATTCGATTAGTGTTATAGATCTCAGACCTCTGAACATGGTGTGTTTAAGGATATCTGAGCCATCACTCTTTCATCTATTCATTCCTACACACGTTAGGGTGCTAGAGAGAACCTTGTGGTTGAATGTTCTTTGGCTGAACGAATACAGCTAGCGAATGTTAGAAGTTGGAACGCAGCGAACTGGTTCCAGTATCAGATAATTAGGCGTACAGATGTTTCAAAAAGAGGAAATGTTAAGGATAGATAAATCTGCAGAGTAGCAGACGTGGAGGTAGAGTTAGGAGAGCAGCATGAGGTGGTGTACATATCAACATGTTACAACTACCCGCCTTTGTTTTTCCCTCCAGGCTTAGGGAGATGGAGGGAAGGGGAAGAGAGTAGTTGCACGCGGTCAAGAAGTGTGACCCAATGGCTCTAAGATTGATTTAAGGGATAGTATGTGTCCACTATAAGCTGTCGTAGTAATAGACATTGATACGAATCATTCCTTCCTTCCACGAATCTTGTCCCAGACCTAGAGTTTTTGGTTAAGCCGTTTACTTGACCCTCACGTCTAGAGATACCTTGGGAGGAGACTTGATAATCACACTTACGCCAATAGTGTGTTCTGACCCACGAGGTTAGAGTTTTGGTTGGAATCTCTTGGTGGTAGCATCGAGGCCTTACGACGTTGGTCTTGGTATGTATTGGATTCACAGTTCATGCTTAGATTCACTGTATTAGGAAAAAAAAGGTTGAGGTTTATCGACGACGTTGGGATATGGTTTTCCTTGGTCGGCGAAAAAGAAAACCCAGGCAGCATAGGATGGAATCATGCATAGGAGGGTGCAGATGATCACTCTTGAGTCGGTCAACCTTACCCTCGTGGGAGCAGGAGTATTTAGTTTCAGTTCTAAACAGGAATTGGAGACCTCTAGAGTTCGAGGATGACGATCACGTCCTTATATGGGTCTCACCTCGACGAGGTTTACAGAGATATGGCCAAAGAGGCAAGTTATCTCTGAGGTTCAGCAGACCTTTTCAGGTCCTCAGTAGGGTAGGCGAGGTGTCTTACCATTTGACCCATCCACCTCAGTTGCACCAGGTGCACGACGACTTCCATGTATCTCAGCTGAGGAGATACGAGCACGTCCCTTCACATATCCTCGACCATGAGGAGCTGAACGTTGGCGAGGGGGTGACTTTCGTGGGGTTCCAATTGAGGTTGAGGATCGATAGGAGCGGGTCCTACGAGGATGGTCGAATCCTCTTGTGCACTTTCGTAGGCAGCACGCGAACCTCCAGCTGAGCACATGGGAGTGGAATGCTCAGATGCGTGCTCAGTACCATTTTTGTATCCCTAGTTTGTGTTTAAGATTTACAGGGATGTAAATCCCTTAGGTGGGAGTAATGTAAAGACCCGGAAATTTCAAGGAAATTTTTTCTTAATTTCTTTGGGATTTTACAAGAACGTAGTTTATGACAGCGCCAGATTCCGAGGTCCCGTGTGCCCGAAATCAACTTATGAAGTTTAGCTCTGGTACGTTCAGTGAACGAATGAGCATGTTTTTCTATCTCTTGAACCGGTGATCGGAATCGAAATCCGAGGGCACTAATGAAACCGCAGTGCCTGAAATTTCTTAGGAACACCTTTTCTGGGGTTGTGTTTTCTCGGGAGGAGATGATAAAAAAATTGTGGGAAGTAAAAATAAAACTGATCTACAAATTTTATTTTACTTTTAAGTGATTATGACTTTGAGTGGAAGTTGGGGAAACCACCCAAGTTAGGTTATAAGGGCGGTGGGGCCCACACGAACCCCACCCCTTCATTTTTCCCTAACCCCCCTTAACCCTCAATTTTGATGACTTAGGTTTAATTACTTATGTTATTTCAGTTTTGAATTTCAAACATAAGGCTTGAGTAATAAAATAAGAGGTGTCATATTTTATTATTGTCGAAGCTTGTTGTGTTGAGTTTTTGGGAGAAAAAGGGGTGTCTTGAAGTTCTTCATTCTTCGTCGAAGAACGCGAAGAACGCACTGCCGCCGAAGAAGAACACCGAACTCCGACGACGAACGATGGTGAGAGACGCCTTCCTCAGAGATCAAAAAATTCCAACGATCATCTTCATCCGCGACAATCAATTCCGCGACGTCCCTTTTCGCAAAAAACCTCATTCATTGACTACGCTCGAGGTAGGGTATTTATTTGTTTGTTCGTGAATACTTCAGTTGCCATTTCTTTGTTTCAAATTGGGCCACCTGTTTCCGCAATAACAGGAGGAGGTCGGACCACACGAACATGACCGACCCTCCTCCCCCTTGTTTATTTGATTTTATTGTGGCACATACAAAGGCGGCGTGGTGCTGTTGCACCGCGCAGAAACAATAGGAATGGTTAAGGATGCACAGCGCTGTCGGGCCACACCGATGATATCAAACAAGGTCACGACGCCGTCGTGCCATGCCGGAGAACCACGAAAAACACAGTGGCCGGAGCGGGGCCGCGGCGGAGGGGCGTGGCACCGTCGCATCGCGCCGGATGAACCAAGGCTGTGACTTTAGGCCGTGGTAGAGTAGGGACTGGCAGCCAACTTCCGGCCGCCGGCATCGGAGCAGGGGGACCGGCCCGCGCGCGGTCCCGTGGTGGAGAAGCCGGCCGGCCAGAGCGGGCCGACCGGTCAGAGGAGGAGCTGGGGGTTCGTAACCCCCGGCTGGACGGACAACAGCCCCCCCACCCCGCTTGGGGGCCACAGTTACGAAATAGGGGGGGGTAGCGCCTCCCCCCCAAAACCACTCGGCCGTTTCGGTCGAGCCATCTGGCCAGCGGACCGCACTGGCCGCACCAGCGCACCGGGCCAAGCCTCCCAGGCCGGGCCAGGCCGCGCCAACCGGGCCGGGCCGCGCCGAAGCGGGCCAGACCCGGACCCGGTTCGGGACGACCCGGTTCAGGCCGACCTAGGGGGTCTCGGGCCGGGTCGGTCCGGGCCCCAAACCTCCTATTCACGGTCCTCTTACAGTATTTTTCCAATATCTTGAGATACAAACCTCCGATCGATGCACCTTCAGCAGCGATGCAATCCTTGGATCGAGACGGTCGTTTCGGTATATTACACTCAAGGATTCGGAGATCTTTGGGTACGACCGAGTTGGTTCGAACATGAAACCAACTGGGCCCTCGGAGCGGAAACACTTATAACTTGAGCTTCGGACGTACGATTGGCGTGCTGTTGACTTTTTGGATTCCTCTTGATGAGACGGAACTTTTGGCATACATCGCTAGAGGTTTGGATGCAGTTGGATAGTGGATGGGTTGGATTGAATCCAAAATTCAACCGGGCCCCTCCAACGGAAAAGCTGATAACTTACAGACCGAACGTCCGTTTGACGAACCATCAGTGGCATTGGTGATCTTGTTGAGAAACAGTTCCTATGAGTATACCCTATGAGATTTCTGGGTACAGTTGAGATACGACCGGGTTGGTCCACACACGAAACCAACCAGGCCCCGGGACTAAAAGGCTAATAACTCACTGACCGGGCGTCCGATTGACGCGCCGTCTATTGCGTTGAGACCCCTATGATGAGGCGGTCCTTTGAGATACTTCTTCGCAGGACTTGGTGATACTTGGAGTATCGACCAGTAGCTCGGGGAGCCGATTATCCCAGAGACGAGCATACGGAGTGATTCGGTTAGCCCAGTGGGGTGCACTTGGTTGTAGCAGCATACCCACGATGGAGGTGTGCTTGGTTGTAGAGGCAGACCCACGGTACTCGACAGAAGGAGTAAATCTGTAGTCTATGAGGGGGTGTGCTTGGTTGTAGCTGCAGACCCATGGTGGGATGCGCTTGGTTGCAGCGGAAGACCCACAGTACTACCTAATAGTTGATTGAGACTTGACGACTGTTGATCGATCGAATCAGATTGATTCGGATAGCCCAGTGGGGTGCGCTTGGTTGTAGCAGCAGACCCACGGCAGAGGTGCGCTTGGTTGTAGCGGCAGACCCGTGGTACTCGACAGAAGGAGTACCTCTGTAGGCTATGAGGGGGTGCTCTTGGTTGTAGCGGCAGACCAATGTTGGGATGCACTTGGTTGCAGAAGCAGACCCACAATACTCGAAATGTGGAGTACTTTAGTAGTCCAAGGTTAGTGGGACATGCTTGGTTATAGCAGCAGGCCCACTGTACTCAAAAGAGGAGGAGTTCTCTGGCAGCCGTGGTTTCGTTATCGTGAATAAAATCCTAGTTTGAGCTGAGTCTATGACCATTGTGTTTTTCTCATGATTGAGATGGGTCACTTGATAACTTAGGTAAATGTATAGGCATATATCTAAGTAGAGGTTATCTTTTGATTTCGTAACCTTTGTGTTTCTTCATGATTGAGATGGGTTACTTGATAACTTAGGTATAAGTATGGGCTTATACCTATGTAAGGGTTATCTGTTGAGATTCTGCTTGTGGTTATCCTTGTTGGATTTAGAGAGACCTTGAGGGTCTCGGGGTCCCTACTGAGTATTGTTATACTCACCCCTGCATGGGCTATGCATGCACCTCGTTGTGTTGGATGCAGATGATGGACAACGCTGACAGAGGCCGAGTGTTCGAGGACTGGACGGTATCCGGAGGTGGAGTTCACGACGAGACAACACTCGGAGAAGGTTAACGGGCGAGAGCGTTGTGGAAGATATCTGTACCTACCCTTCAGGTAGGATCCGTGGTGGACGATCCAGAAGCTGTGCTATCTGTACCTACCCTTCAGGTAGGATCCGAGGTGGAAGACCCAGGAGCTGCTAATTTTCTTCCAGCTGTTTGTCTTCTTCTGTTGTACTTTCGTTCAGTTGTAGCTGTACTTTCAGTTGGGTTTGTATTCTTGCCCACTTACTTTTCATAACTTTCTTTTTTTACTTAGTGTCTTACTTCCGCTTGTACTATGGGATGTTTTGTTTACTTTTCGGAAGGCAATGCTTTCCAGTTATCGGGTTTTATGCCTTTGGTTCTAGTCGACATCCCCTGGCCTATGGAAGGCAGTCTTGGGGTAGTCACAGCATGGGCCCCGAGGATGGGTCGTGACAACAATATACTATACATTGATTTACAATTAATGTAGATTTAGTGTTTCAACATGATCCATTCTTTTACCATTTACTGACATTATTCAACTTCTTAGAATCATTTTTATACATAGTTTTGATTATATGTGGTTCCCTTTAAGGGTGTTAGATGAATTGAAATGTTTTCATCACTTTATGTATATGGATTTCAAGGGTCTCTATAGTTTCAAATTTACTAATGATATTTTTAAGAGATTAATGTGTATGATTAAAATTTTAATGATATTTGAAACATTTTTTATTTAAATGGGTGTTATTAATTAATGGATATTTTTATGTATTGGGACATCCTTTATTTTAAAAAGTATGTTTTTGATTTAAAGTGGGTTTTGATCACTCGTGTAGTTTTTAATTTGAGGATCATTTTTTATATGTGGTGATCAAGTAATGTTTAAAAGTTTTTGTTTTTTGAAAGTGCATTGTAGATCAAGGTGAGAAATTATTTGTGCTTTTTTATAAAATTTATACTCTCTGAGACTGTTTTATCACCTCCACATTGTGGATTACACAATATTATAGGCTACATGAGGTGTTTAGATATATGTTATATTAGTTCTAAAAACACATGGACTGGTGTTCCCACAAATGTGACATATGACTAGATGGGAGTGCCCTTGATAATTACTGTGTGATCTAAGAAGGTGGATATTATGTTGGTATATGGTGAAAATTAAGTCAATATTTGTTCATATATTGTTCAAAGGCTTGAAACATATTTTCTTAAGACCTAGTGAATTTTCCATGTAAATTTTTATTCATTGATGATATTTTTAGTTTATTACCATTAAATAAATATTGTATTTACTATAATTTTATATTATGTGGCATATATTTACTAATGCTTTTTATCCAGATTTATTGATATAGTGAAATTTTATCGTGTTTCAACCTTCTTATTGTTATTTATGTTTTAAATTGATAAAATTTAAAATAGGTATTTTGTAAAAAACTTTGAAAAGTGTGATTTGTGTATAGTGAAAACAGTTTATTATGAAATTCATGGTTTATCTTATTTTATACATTTTAACAATTTCATTTTAAATTGACAATTTCCTACCATTTTAATTTTAAATGGTTTTTTTAATACATAGACATTAAATGGAATGTGTTTCTTTCATATGTGGTTTCATGAAAAGTTTTATTTTATAAGTGTAGTTCAAATAACTATTTTGGAAGTGTCCCTGGTAAAGGTATTACATAGATTCCTTAGTGATATCCCACTAGGTGCATTTATCTTACACCTATCACTACCTCAAATTCAAAGTTTAGTAGCGGTTTAATAAAACTTCCCTAAAAAATAGCAAGAAAACAGAGTCTTGTTTTAGGAATTGAAGGTAGTTGACATTAAATCCTTTTAAAATAGTTTTGAGACCATAAGTCTCATGGTGGAATGAAATTGTTTTAAAAGTTGAAAGTTTGTCCTTGAAAAATAGGATATTGGCACTAGTTTACTTTCATTAAATAGGGGTGTCTTTCCTTCAAAAGTGATTTTATGTAAATATTTAGATTTCTAAATTAGTTTTCAATGTACTATTCAATAAATTATTTACAAAGAACCTTTGAAATTTTATTTTCATAATTATTGTATGATTTTTCTCTTGCATATATTTTAATAATACCATCCATGATTGATTTTATTTTTTTATGTTGAATTTTTTAGTATTTATCTGACTCTTCTTATAACTACTTTGGTTTTGTTTTTCTTCACTTCCATTTATCTCCTTTCTTACTTAGTAATACTTATGTGTTTTAATTTTTTTAATAAAGTGTAGGCACATTATGATATATATGTATAAAAGCTAGATCACATTACTGAGGAACACACCTAAGTATGCTAAGGGTTTGGAAGATTTTTTAGATTTGGAAATTTCCAATCAATCCATTGATGGTACAATAAGATTTACATGTACTAAATGTAAATTTAGAATATGGTTTCAGAGGCATGAAGTTTATAAACACTTGATATTGAAGAAATTCCCTGGTCAAAATTTTTTCTTGGTTTGGCAAGGAGAATCGAACGTCACATAAAGTTTGATCCCTAATGCCAATCAATAAAATGAGATCCCAATTTCATCAAAAATGGACAATCAAATGAAAAACATTATAAATTATTCTTTTGGCATTAAAAGGCAATGACATAAATATCAAAACATATTAGAACAACCAGTTCAGGGTGCTGTAAATTGTAACCTTAAAAGTGATGTTTTTTGGAATATATGACTACTATATCATGATTGTAACATATCATTGGGTCCTCATCTTGATTTTTTAGAGACTAATTTAAGAGAGAACTTCACTAAGCAAAAAATTCTGTTTCATGATTTACTTGATGATGAAAATAAAGAGTTGATGTTGGAAGTTTGAAATATTGGAAATTTTATTTTCTACTGAAGCTGTAGCATATCTAATGAAAACAGAAAATTAAAAATAAGGAGATGTCCATGAAATTGGAATTATTGTGTAATAAATTTCTCAAAGCTAAGATCCCAGAGTTTTTTTATGATATAAAAAAAGTTTTTTTACAAGCTTGTCCTAGTGATTATATTCTTTATTGGGGGGAGGATTCGAGTAGACATGATTGAAAAAAATGTTCTTCTTTTACATGGTAGTCAGTGGGTTATGTTAGGAGTTTGAATCAACATACTACTTTGAATAAGAATAAAAAGAACACAACTAAAAAGGTTTTTCATTACTTCCATTTGAATCCTTAATTGCAAATCTTATTCATGTCATTGAAAATCACCGGGCACATAAAGTGGAATTCTATAGATAATAACGATAATGGGCTTATATGACATCCAATATATTCACAATCATGGAATACATTTGATTAATTACATATATATTTCTCATATGAACCTTGGAATGTGTGATTGAGATTGGTTGCTAATGTATTAAACCTATTTGGTACTTTTAGCACTAATTATAGAATTTGGATGGTTGCTTTGATCCCTTAGAATCTACCTCCATGGATGTGTATGAAATAAATGTATTTTATCATTTTTATTATTATTCATAGAAAATAGATGTCTAGAAATAATATTTATGTATACTTATAGCCTCTAATTGAAGAATTATAGGATTTATAGAGTAACATTGTTGAGACATATGATGCATCTTCTAGAACAATGTCCAAAAAGAATATTTCTCTAATGAGGACCATTAGTGACTTCCTAGAAATTGGGAACTGACCTGTTTGGAACACTTGAATTGGTTTGTGTTTTCCTATTTTTAATGTTGATTTTGAGCTAGAAAGACTATATTATCATAAAAAATGGTTCTTCATGTGTCATAAAATATTTCTCGATGCATGTCATAGATTTTGGTTGAAAAAGTTAAAATTTAATGCTTCTATTGATCATAGATCACCTTCAAATTTGTGGACAGGTTCTGAAATATTGGAATAATTTGGAGATGAAGAAACATAATTTGGAATGGTGAATTATTTGAATGAAAATGAGAAGCAAGATCGAAGTGCATTTCCAAGTTAAATTGGAATGAAAAAATAGAAGAAAAAAGTATATTATTGAAACTTCTGTATTGGTAATTTAATTTTTTGTTGAATAATCTTAATGTTATGAATATTTATAATAATTCTTGTCAAAATTTGATCTTCACATTGCTTAATGAGTATTGAAAATTTAAGGACCATCATAATGCTAGGAAGGACTTACAAACAATGAACATAAAACATGATCTCTATCCAAATGAGAATGGAAAGTATTCTCTAGAAATTTTTGAAATGAAAAATAAGGATAAAGATATATTCCTTTAGATTTTAAAGCATGTGAAGGTATCTGATGGGTAATAAAGTAACATCTCTAGGTGTTTCAACTTAAATCATCATAGGTTACATGGACTAAAACTCTATTATTCACATATTTTGTTACGGAAGTTTCTACCATTATCATTTTTACCTTATTATCTGAAAATTTTACTACAGTTTTACTATAATTTTTCACATTATTCAGACAAATATGTGATAAAATTCTACAACCATCTAATCTTGAAAACCTTAAAAAGATATTTTTATTGAAACTTTGTGCAATAGAGAGGATATTTGCTCTGTTGTTTTTTACTGTCATGATACATTTAACTATGAATTTGGTCGCGAAAACTAAATTAAAAGGCCCCGTATATTATTTATGGATGTATCCAATTGAGAGGAACTTTATTTATTTGTTTTTAATATTAATTAAATAATTATTGGAACTTCATTAAATAAATATTTATTTTTTATTCATTTTATTTGAAAGATATCATGGCCATTTGAAATCATGCGTAAAAAAAATCCCTACCCGAATGCTCTATTTCAGAAGGATATTTAGTAGAGGAGTGTCTTAACATTTTTCTATATACTTGGTTGATATTAAGACAAGATTCAATCGATTTGGGAAAGTTGATGACACATCGACTCAATATCAACTACATGGGAAATCAACAAATATTTCCTACTATTGGCTAGTCAGTTGGGAGGATCTCAAATATTACATTGATATAAATGGAACTATTATAAGCACAAAGATATATTCTGCTAAATAGTAATATTTCAGATCCATTTATTGAAGATATCAGGATACAAACAAAGAGACATATGAGAGGTTTTACATTAAATGATAAATATATAACAAAATCTATTAATAAGGAGCTTGTAAAATGTTTTTCACATCGTGTAAGTTCATAAATATTGAAATTAATATAGATATTAAGTTGAAACATATTTTTTAAATATAAAAATGTATATTAATTTTTGTATATCATGAACACTGATACTCAGGATGATTTTTTAGAATATTTGATATTTCTAGCTTGAGGTCCTCTAAAACAGGGTAGATAATTTGATGCTTACAATGTTAATGGCTTTAAATTTCATAAAGTTTATTGGGAGGAGGGTTTCAAAACACAGAATAATGGTATATTTATAGTTTCCAAAGTGGGATAATATAAAAAATGACTGATATTATAAAATTAAACTACCACAATCATTATTCAGTTGTTTTATTCAAATGTAAGTGGGTCATTGTTACCAGGGGTATTAAAATATATTCCCTATAATTTACTTCTGTGAACTTATCTCACTTGATGAATGTCAGTGAACATGAATTACATGATTCATTTATATTCTCATCATAAGAGAAAATGGTATATTATGTGGAATATTTCATGGATGAATGATTGATTTTATTTGTTCACATAAAACCAAGAGACTTGTATGATATGAGTGATGAAGTGGATGATTTTTTATATGACATTGAATCCCACCAACATCAAGAAATGAAATTATTTTTCCATCATGATATTGAAAATATTAGTCTTGCAAGTATAGATTAAGGTGATGAAGTAATGATGGAGTAGGACAATGACATGATTAAAGGAAAAAATGATTGTATGTGTTATCATCCATTAATTTATCAACCAAAAATGTTATATGTGTAGTTATTAATTAACATAGCTATGTGTATTTTTTCAATACTGTGCAACTATTATCATTTCTAAAAAAAATCTATATGAATTTTTTGAAATATATTTTTTGAAGTTAATTTTATTTTATTGAATGAATGTAATTACAAGGAATAATCATTTCACTGATCATAGTCGACTCCCAGTTGATGTCCCTCAACCACACTAATAGATGATGATCCATCGATCTCCTTCCCTACAGCATATAAGACACCCTTTGTATGACCACCTTTAGCATCTCTCACAACGTCTATTCTGTCAGTGTTTGGAACACCCTTCTTCTCTATCCCATCACTATCTGAGATAGTGACTCCCCATTCAACAGGTTCAGCAGTGATGGAATATTTCATCACTCTTGTTTCTTCATGATTATATTGGAGGGTGATAGTTATAGGAACAAATTTTAATGTAAATAAAGTTATTTCACTTTTTGTACAACTAACAATTTTTTCATAAAAGATGAAAAATGTTACTAAAGAGAGAAATATAAACAATTTAGATGTCTGTAATCTGAAAATAATGAAGATAGGTGTCCCATTTTACTATTATGGGGTCCCCATGGATGATACCATAGGATTATTTTTCCAGATTCTAGGCCAACTAGCAGCGGATCTTGATACCCTTCCCATTACCTATACAGATTGGAGGCATGTGATAAAATCTTGGAAAAATGAAGTCTTTGATTCCTAGATAAAGGAAATTTTAATTAATTATGGTGTAATTGAATTTCATCATATTATTAAATTCTAATATTTTAAAAATTAATTGCTTTGTATAGATGTTATTACACTTTACAAATGAATATCTTATCACATGAAAGTGGACATTGAAAATTTTGGGTAAAAATGGAAGGATTTTAAATGGCTGTTAGGGAATGAATTCAATGATTCTTTGTTGACCAATTAATAGATGTATGATAAGGCACCTGAAGGGGTACCTTGAGAGTAATATAAGGATTTTATTGATATACATTATGATAAAAAGTATGTGGTATTGAAATATATATTATTATATTGATATCATTTTAAATATATATATATATATAAATATGAAAAAGATATTAATTTTCATACATTACGGTTAAATAACATGTTATTTATTTTAGTATGTTTTACGGAAAAATATATCATGTCGATAAGGAAAAATCATCCCCCACACTACTTGGTCAAAGAGTTTTTTTGAAAAAAAATCTACTCTGGTAATATTTTCATCAGTTTAAATATTTATAAGATAAAATTATCTATTTCATATATTAAATTTTTGATTTATATTTATTTAATATAGTTAAATAATTTAGGCCACCAAGTCTTTGGAATAGAACTTTGGTTGGATTTCATAAAAAATCTAATAGGATTTATGTTAATGATCCTGAGAAAAAATTTGGGGTATGAATTCCCTTTTCATTGTAATAAATTATTTTTAGTTTTCACTATGTTAATATGTATTGCTTTAAAAATGATTGATATTTTATTTATAGATAAAAATAAAAGAACTATGAGATACCAATCCAACACATCCCTTCTCGGTCACCCAGGATGATCTCGTTGGTCAAGTCCTTGGGAAGGAGCGTCCTGGTCACATGTACAGGAAGGGTTTGGGACTATTATCATCATAGGTCTTTGGCAGGCTATCAGGGATTGAAGCAACATCTACCCCTAGTGGTAGTTAATCCCTACCTAGAGATGCACAGAGGGAGGTTTTCTCAATGAAAATTACAATTTAGGAATAGGGGGCACATATTAGGATGCAAGATGTAAATGTATTTTCTCTATAGAAAGCATTGATTGAATTATATCAGCAGATAGATGGATATATCCTATGTGATATTTTCTCCATGTATAGTAGTGAGAAACTAAATCACACAACTTCAAAATCATTTAGTACAATCAATTTTATTAGTTTTACGTTTAAATTTAAATATACAACACTTTTTAATTTTTAACACAATTTCCATGCAGGTGCCAAAAGCAGAGAGTGGAGATGGAGAAAGAGAGGGTGTCAATAAAAGTTTATCAGGTAGTAATTAGTGTTAAATTTTGATTCAGTAATGATTTGTAACTAAAATTATTATAATATAACAGCAATATAGTGATTTAGAAACCATTTTGTGGTTTTTGGTAGGGATGTTTGTATTTCCCTTACATTTCATGCAAATCTATGTGCTTGGTTTATTTTATATGTTTTATTATGATGTTTACCTTATGTTTTATTTTCCTTTAATATTTAATAGATGTTAAATCATGGAACCCCTATTCCACTCTTATATTAATTATTATATAATTACTGGTATTTCAAATTTTTATGAGTTTTTGAATTCAACATTGATTTTTTCGGAGGACTTTTTTTTAATGAGAGTTTTCCATATGGTTATGTGTAGATATGCCTAAAACCTTATGTTTGGATAAAAAATGAAGAAGAATCTTAAGTATGGGATTTACATAAGGAACAATATTAGTACATGACCATGTATGTTCAAGTAGTATCCATGCACAAATACATACACATGAGGAATTTAGTTTAATTTGGTGTAGTGTTCCATTGAAGAAACACATTTCTACCACTACATACTGCCTAATCTCAAACTTTCAAGATTCCACCTCCATCAAGAAAATTTTATTTATATTTATCTGATCATATTATGATGTTTTTAACCATAGTGATTACAAAAATAAAAATATTAATCACTACCATTGCACATATGCATGTTCTATAGACATGATATACCGATCTCATGTTTTAACATGGTAGTGGTTAACTTCACCAATACATTGATGATAATAGAGAAATAAATGCCAAGCCTCTAGACTTAAAGATTATTTTATATGATACTACCCCAAGAAACTATTTCTCTCTATAACTCCCATTCAATTTTCCTGGTTAGTCTCCTCAAATCACAGGTAAATCATTCAGATGTATTTTCATAAGTCTACCTTACTTTTTGATCTATTATCTTATGGATCAATATCATAGTCATGTTCATTAATCATAATTCATATTTACGAAGGTATGTTTAAGTATAATACATCCTATAATATTATCAGATATTTTAAAGTTTATATTCATTTTCATAACTCATTATGGATCTTGAACACCTATCACTAATTTTGAAGAACACACACACAACCATTATGTTCTGAAAAAATCATATAGAAACCAAGTATTTGCATCCTTCCATCCACCCATTCTTATGAACTCATGAAAAATATGAAATAAAATCCATATTCTTGAAATCTTCATGTTTGAAATTTCAATAATCCATCTAGAATTCACTTCTAGAGCTATAATCTTATCGACAATAAACAATAACCATAAATCCCCCACCATGAATCCTAGGTCATTTCAAAAATATTCATCTATTACCTAATTGATCTTTTAGGACTACACAATACTCATTATTTCATTCCAGAAATTTATATAACCACCACTCTAATAATCATGAGGTTTTAAGAACATTCCACATGATCCCCTTTAAAATGTTGAGTGATAAGAATCCCAATGTCGCTAATCCTGACTCATAGTAGGATAGATAACACATGGTATATTTGATAATGATCCCCAAATTATCTATGGAATATATACAATTTTGGAAAACTTGTCCATCAAATATAGAACTTAGAATCTTATGATGTTCTATCACAATATCTCTTTCTCAGGGGAACTGACTAAATTTCATCAAGTTGAGAAACTAAAACATCATATAACTTTATCATTGAAACCTCCTTCAACGAAATCCATCAATAAAACTCATTAAACTATTTGGAAAAATTTAACTATTATTTATATCATTCATTTAAATTGTTCTAATTATTAATATTATAATTATGTTATTATTACTGTATTTATTATTTTGTTTTGTATATTTTCATGTCTGTGTTTTTTGTTTGGTCATCCTGGGGCTGCAGATTCTACAATTGTATCTTTTTTTGGGAAAATCGATATATAATGGTAGTTTAAACTACCTATATATATGCCAAATTATTATTTAGAGGTGGTTTAATAAACCTCTATATAAGGTATACATTTGTTTATCAATGATTTTTTGGTTTTAGCAGTGGTTTCACTACCCAAAAAATGGCGAGTGTATAGCGGTGGTTTAAACCATCTCTATTTCTTCATCATTTTTTACTAGGAAAATGGCCGCTAAAACAAAAAAACCGCTTCTAAATAAACATCATATGAAGGTTCTTATAAACTGTCACTAAATAAATGGAACTATCATATGTTTGTTGACAACACAAACTTTAGTGGTGATTTTTTTAAACTATCACAACACCATATGGTGGTGGTTTAAACCTCTGTAAAATAAAAAAACTACCGCTATCAGTAAATTTTGTTATAGTGTCTCTATCATTATTTGGATATTAATTTTTCTGCCATGTCCATATTTTTACATCCCACTAATTTTCTCTTATTTGGAAACCAAGTTATGTGTTACTCCAGATGACCATCATATTTTTATTACCCTCTTTTCAAGATCAATTTTTATTATCCATTTTTACAATGTGGGTTTTCAACAAACAAATTTTCAAATATCAATCCCTATATTACCATGAAGAATTTCAAATTTGGAGTACAAAATTTATTAATGTTTGGGATAATGTAACACCCTAATATTTTAAAAAAACTATGTTTGATAGTGTATACAATATACAACATTGAGCATAAACACACCACGGAATATTTTTATTTCATGATTGTCATAACAGAGAAATTGAATTAGTGAGTATTAATAGAAGTAAATATATTTTTAAATATATATAAAGTTTATAATCAATAAAAATTTGTTGATAAATTCATTTGAAATAAGAACTTTATTTTTTAGTATATTCATTTTTATTCTTCAGAATTTTTTTCGTCAAATTGGTTTTTGTTGTTTTTCATGAGAAAATATTAAAATTAAATTATTGATCTTTTAGAAATTTTATTTTATAAAAATAATATCATTTATTAAATCATAATATTAAAATTATATTATGGTGAAATTTTTGGATTTTTCTAAAAATATTGATTTTTCAATGAATAATGAAAATACTGATTTTTATATTGAAAATTGTATTTTTATTTCAAGCATTTAAAAAGATACATTTTTTAAATTATTTACACTATATTATTAATAAATAAATTAAATTTATTATAATAAATTTTATTATTGAATTTTGTATAAATATATTTTTATTCTTAAAAATTCATTTTTCTAAGAAAATGGTTTTCATTTCATTTTACATTTTTCTCTTAAACTAATTTTTGATAATTCCGGGAATTTAAACATAAAAATTAATTCTATATTTTTAATCATGAGGTTAATTTTTTTTAAATAGGTTACTTTAATTTTTGGTCAATATGAATAGAAACCATAGTAAATTTTTGTTGCTAAGGTAAATGTAAAATGAGTTAATTAGGGTTAAAATTAATGTGATTGAATTAAAATTCATTCAAAAACTTTCTTTTATTTAATTTTATTATTCTATTTCATCCATAATCATTTAAACATAAAATATAAAACCTTTTATCAATTTATTGTTGATTTTGAACTTTATAATATTTAAGTAAAGGATAATGTCAAAAATGTCATTCGCTTATTTTTAATATCTATAATATTTTATGATAAAGATAAAAATAAATTATGTCTAGTTAATTTTTTTTATCTAAAATATGAATAATTTATATTGTTATTGTAATTTTTTTTATATTTTAGTGATGAAATAATTACCTTAAA
The DNA here is from genome assembly GCA_963277665.1 of Viscum album. Taxonomy (NCBI): domain Eukaryota; kingdom Viridiplantae; phylum Streptophyta; class Magnoliopsida; order Santalales; family Viscaceae; genus Viscum; species Viscum album. Next base: position 1,982,397,689 of record OY728136.1, read on the forward strand.
TTCTTATGCAACGTTGACATAGTGTTTATGCACGAAGTAAAAAATCATTTAAATGATTTTAAAAAGTCTAAAAGTAACAATTTTGGGGGGATTTAATGTTTTAAGTGAACATTTAAGATAAATATAACATATTATATATGTTTTAAAGGTTCAAATTCGAATTATTTTTCTTTCATATTGTTTTCAAAGTCGAATTATGTGAATAGTTCTTAAAATGATAGTAATAGTATTTTATGTTAAACAATATTTTATTACATGATTTAAAAATAATAAAAATAATATAAGAAGAAAAATAGGATTATAAAATATCTAAAATTTCACTACTTGTCCATTTATGATCCAATTTTCATCTTATAAGTAAAATAATAACCCTTTGATATTAAAAATTCATTGTCATGGTTAAGGTTAAAATTAGTTAACTAAGGGGTTATACAAAAATATAATGTTTAATATGATATCCAAAGCTATAAAATTTAGATTGTATAATTATAAAAGGTCCATATATTCCTTATATTCAAATAAATATCATTTTGGAACCATTTTACATGAGTTAGACACATAATATATTATAATATTTCATGTATTTCCAAAAATGATATTTTATAATAAAAAATACTTTATTAAATGATTTAAAATTCATAAAAATATTATCTTCATATAAATGAATGGTAACAGTTTATAATATCTACCATAGTCCATTTATTGGGCGAATTTAGTTTGACCCTCATCGCCTTAAGATTAATAATGAGTTATTTAATGGACACCTATCCATGAAAATGACTTATATATTATTTAAATAAACAAAATTTACAAAATGTCACTCTCCTAGTTTTTAATATATATTATTTGTTCACATATAGACAAAAACTAATTATGAAAGAATTTTAATATTAATTTTGTGAATAATTCAATTATTTTCATTATTGAAATTAATTTTTAATTTTTAGTAATTATTTAATTACAACAAATTCTTATACAACACCGATGCAATATTTCTTCAATTAATAAAATAATATAATAAATGATTTTAAAAATATTAAAAAATATATATTTTGAGTGATGTTTTGTGTTATATGAATTTTATACGTTAATATAACATATTTGTGTCATGTTAAAGAATTTTATTTGAAATTAGACTTTTTATTTATGTTTTTTAATTCAAATAACTGAATTGTGTCTAAATTGAAAATACGTATTTTTATGAGAATAATATTTTATTAAATTACATAAAAATCATAAAGATATTAAAATGGTAAAAGGGGATCATATATGGCAGATGATGTCATATAATATACATTTATAGTTTGTTTTGAACCATTTGGATTGAGAATATATTTATTATATTTTAATATTTTGAGAAATTCTGAAAGTTACCCACACCTCAATTATAAAAGGACACCTCTCCCCCACTTATTTACACCTATTTGATCCTTCTATCTCGACCAACCTCTGCCAATTTCTTTTCTCAACTTCCCTATCCAAATTTTAGATGTGTTATTCTTCCCAAAAGAATAACCCTATTTCCATTTATATGATATCTAAATAAGTCTTTTCCAAGAATAGGTGGTTAGAGTTCTTTCAAATCAAGGAAAACTCAAGGTAATGGATTTTCATATCACTTATATTTCTGTGGTACGTATGCCATATTAACCAAATTTTTCTTTTTTATCTTGTATATACTACCCTTGAATGTATTTTAGGATTATTATTATGGATATTATAGAGATTTACATATCTATCAAAGGTTATTTCTTTCACGGGGATTATGATTCAAATTTTACCAAAGCGGTAAGGGATTTACATTTCAATCCTATTTTAATCAGGATAATTTATACTTGAATTTATGTTGAGTAAATTATATGATCCTTATATGATGAATCCCTTTAATTTTATTCCCCTCAATTTATTTCTTGACATTATATGTTTTCCCTTAATTTTCTTAACTTTAATTATCTAATATATCAAATGGGTGTTTTTAAGGAAAAATGACTTTAATTATCTCTTCGATATAAAATAATTTTTCTCATTTTCTAAAAATGTTTTCAAGAATGATTTGAAGATTAAATTATGTTTTTTATAGAAATTTTTACCCTTGGTTAACTTTTTACAAATTTTTTTTACAAGGAATATTCTTGTTGTTTTTTGAATGAGGTACTTTTTTGACTTTTTACAAAAAAAAGAATGTTTTTTTAAATTATATATTATTAATATAATTTCACATTTCTATGAATCCTCAATGATTTGAATATTCCTTCACAAGTTTACAAGGTTTTTTTAAATGAAAATGTTTTTTTTATTTGTGCTATATTTATATTTTAAAATTTATTTTTTAAAATTTTAAAGGGTATTTTCCTTAATAATATTTTAGTAAAATTTTAATGGTATATCTATTCATAAATTACAATAGCCCTTGAATATAATCTCGATTTTATGAGGTTATTATAGTGACCTAGGATTAATATAAATGTATATTACATCATTTTATATGAATATTCATCACAATAAAAAATCACATGCCTGAGAATCATAATAGTTTAGTGTATTTGGAAACTTGGAAACCCAATTTTCTAACTTGGTGAAAGTTATTAAACATATTTTGTAAAGATCATACCCTTTAGTAATCCTACTTAAGACCTTTATTCATAACCTGGGGAAGGGAAACATAAGAAAGGGTGATTTAAGATGCTTAGTAAGGGTAAACAAAAGAGATATGTAAGCATGAGATTAGTATAAGGGTATGATAATATGAGAATAAATTTTTTATAAAATACCCCACATATAAAATATAATAATATTAAGTCATGGAATACATATTGGGAGTTCATAAGAAATGATTCGTAAGAAAATCAGAGAACATAATTCATGAAAACATAACATAAGCATAAGACATAGAATTTTTGGCATATACATAAGAATAGAAAATATTATGTCATGGATACCTACCAATACATTTATAACCAGTTATTATTGGTATAATAACCCATATGTTTTTCTTCAGGCTTAGGCCAACAACCCACGTACCCTATTGTTTTTGGGATTTGGCTACAACCCGTATACCCTCTTGTTTTCATGTTTGGGCTATAACCTGTGTACCCCCTTGTTTTAGGGATTGGGATGCGAACCATGTACCCTCTTGTTTTAGAGATTGGGATACAACCCATATACCATCGTATTTTAAATATTGGTTTTATAACACTCTGAAATTTTGTGAAATATATTTTTTGAATTAATTTAATCTTTTCGATATTTTGCATTTCACACAATATTGAATATAGATTTTGTTATACTAATAACATTGTGTTTGGGTTATGTTATATGAATCACCAAGATAATCTTGCACTAAATAAAACACTGGATTGGCTTATGGTATATGAATCATTATGTTTACCTTGTGTTATATGAAATGTCAAGTTCCTTTGATAGTTTTTGTCAAACGCAAGACTAAGTTTTACCGAAAAATAGTAAATTATTAAAATATTATATAGTACGATATAACCTAGACACTATGAATAGTGTTAAATGATTTATGAAAATATAGGTTTTATACTATTAATTCATTGGTTACAAATTAATTATAAATGGAAATATATACCAACTGATTATAAAGGAAATAATTTTATTTTTATGCTCCCAAAGTCGTTTTGTTTTAATAAATTAAATTAATTAAAATTAGGGAATGAAATTAATGAAATATATATGATATATATTTAATAAAATAATTTGGATATTAATTTAATCGATTTTATAGGCATAAGATAATATACAACCCAATCTTATGTATAAAAACCTATAGTTTCCAAAAGGGAAATTTTATTTACTTTTAATGGAAAACACATTTTAAATCCATTTTTTGAAAATTTTATATATTCTATTTGAAAAAATAAACTTATTCATTGAAATTAAAATATAAAATTTTACTTTCATTTAATATTTGGTATTTTTCCGATAAGTTTCGCGTTTTGATGAAAAGTAGAAAATTCTAAATTTTTATTTAAAAGCATCTTTTTTCATTGAAATAAATTATATTGTTAAATTTTATTTTTGATTGGTTTTAAAGTATAATTATATAAAAAATTATCATTTAAAATAATACAGGTCATTGGAACTAATTTTACATTGAATTTAGATATAAAAATGTTTCAATCTTTTGAATGTTTTAACTTTAATAACTCGTTTTCTCACCCCATCAACAGGAATAATTATAAATTAATTTTTTCCAATTATTTATTTTAAATATGTAAAAAAAGATTCCATATTTGGAATAAAAATTTAAAAATTATTTAAATAGGTCCTTTTTATTTTTGGACATTCTGAATAGTAACTCTAGTAATATTTTTTTACTATCACGGTTAAAGGTAAATTGAGTAATTAAAGGTGAAAATAATACTATAAATAATATAAAAGTACCATACAACTTGTAATAATTTCATTGGATGAGTTTTTTTAAAAAATATTCCTTGGGAATATTTTATGTCCACATGGAGCCACTTGAACTATTTTAACACTTTTATAGTATTATATTCAAAGGAAAGACAATTTTTTCACACTTTTGTTTTTAACAAGAGAAATATTTTTAATATGGTGTTATATAAGGGATATTTTTGGATGTAAATATTATTTTAAAATATAAAATATATTTCTACATTATGGTAATTAATTTATAATTTTTAGGATATAAATAATTAAATTAAATTGTGACACAATAATGTTGCAGTAATTATTTAATTAATGGGAGGGTCAAATAAATGATATTAAAAAAATTAAAATAAATATAATTTGGTATAATTAATATAATAAACAAATTTTATGAATTAATTTAACATTTTAGAGATAAATTAAACTAGTTGGTTCAAATATATCATATTTTTGTGATATTTTTAAAAAGTCGAGTATTGAATAGGTCCAAAATTGACATTATTGATATTTTTAAATAAATAATATTTTATTAAATGATATAAAATTTATAAAAATATAAAATTCATCCAAATAATTATTATAAGTCTTAAAATATCATAAATGACTCATTTATGGTTATTTTTAATTTTATATTAAATATATTAACTTATAAGTAGTAAAAAAACATGTTGTCACAGTAAGAGTTAAAGAGATTAATAAAGGGTTAAAGACAAAAGATGAGGGTAATAATATGAAATAAACATGTATAAAACTTATGGTTTTATATTAATTATAAATGTAATCATCTTGGATTATAAATAATTCACTTTGGATATATTTTTAATTAAATATTAATTTATATTAATTTCATATTTTAGGAGATTCAAAGAGTTCCCATCCCCTCTCTTATAAAAGGGAACATCTCCTTATATTTTTTTCACACCTCTAAATCACTTTATATTAGCCAAAATATACCCAAGTATCCTCCAATTTTTTTTTCATTAATCCTAGAATCATTACTTTGGTCATAAATCCAAGCACAGTAATCCTTTTGTGTAAATAAAAAAGAGTTACCCAAAGAAGAGGTAACATTTTTCAATAAACATTTTTATTTTATTTATTCCTTGAACTCCTTAATTTATTTTTATTTAATGTTTATATAATAACCTCTATATCCTCAATATACTAGGATGTTTTTATATTTAGTTTTTTACATGAACTCATACAAACTTCCATCTAATGGGTAATAAACTTACCATTTTTGTTTAGAGTGAACTACCATCTCAAGGAGCAATGTTGTTCGTTTTTCCATTACCACCTCTCATGGTTGGTAATTAGGATGCACACAATATTTTTATATGATATTTATGATATTTATGATATAATTATACTTTTTTAATGATAATATCATGTCTACCTTTTTACCATCTAATATTTTTGGAAAATGATAATGTCACTCATGCATTAGTATGGCTTACCATCTCTACGATATGATGTGACTTGTCATTCACCTGTACTTAATGGATGGGAATACAGATGAATTTTTATGAATATATATATATATATTATATGAAATAAAAATTATTCAGTAATTATAATATATCATATATTTTTCATTTATTTTAACTCAACAAGAAAATAGAAACAGTGTCCATGCGTACTTACGACCTACCGTCTCCATGAACGGTGTATTCCATTTCATATATCAATATTTTATAATATTATTATAAATGTTTATATTCTAAATATATATGATATATAAGTCATTTTTTACTTTCTTTAAATAATTAAATCGTGTAATGGGATAAATAATGACAATTCAAAACACGTACGATAAACAAAGATTTTATTACCCGAATAAAGTTACCTTAATATGAGAATTGTTAATAAATGGATAATAGAAGTTATAAGAAAATAATATATGGTATATATATGTGTGTGTGTGACTACTATTATGTTTTAGATATATAATAAACTTATATTTATTATACATGAGTTTTTAACAAGTGTGGAGAATTCAAGACTTAAGGTAAAGGAATTTCATCTCACTTTCTATTTCCATGAGATACATGTAATATTCACCACTCTCTTATTTTGTGTGGGGTATATATTTACCTAGGACATGTTATATCATTAATTTCCTTTATTTAATGTTATTAAAATCTTTAATTGAGGTTATTATTTATTAGACACCAAAATATGATAATATTCATTGTTAATATTTATAATATTCATGAGCTTAATTATTCATAAACACTATTTATAGTGAATTTTACAATTTGAACATTATTTCACATTATGATTATAATTCTTTGTTAAAGTTGATTATTACTTGGTACATATTTGAACACATCCTAAAATAAAAAATGGTCTTGATGTTATTTTTATACTTTAATTTCAAGTATCCTATTATATAAGTTACAATTAATGCTCTTAGAGTACGTGAAGATTCACATTGGAAGACCAAAAAAATGGGTTTTCATGGCAATACATTCTGGGCAAAGTAAACTGGACAACAACCCAAAAAAGAGACTATAGCGGCCAAGATCCAAACCTAGTGATTCTTAATCTTTAAATGAAGATATTGGAAATTGGGGGGGGGGGGAGATTTCATCCAATAGATAAAATATCTAATTTGGATGTTTTAATGGAGTTCTATGCGACCCAAGTTAGAGATAAAAATTCTGGGCCAAATTCTGCGGCCCAAAAAAACATCCCACCATTTTGATCATATCTCGTAAAAAATCTATTTGAAAATAAATTTTATAGGTGTTTAGGAGACATAATGGGATCCATTTTATTATTCTATGTAACACTCTAATTTATCCATCTATAAGGTCATTTAGGCACCTTTGTTCAGTGGATGTAAGTTGGCTTCCACTTTGGGTCAAGGATAAAGAAGTCCACTCTCCCTTACTTTCCACCACCCTAGGTCTACCGTACTCAAGTGGGATGATTTTTAATGTTGGGGGATCGACCCATGAATCATGAAATTTCTATTTAAGGTAGTGTTGGTAAAGGATTTTAGGATCTTTGGTTCTTTGTTTAATTGTAATGTTATGCTGTGATTTTGTTGCCTTGAGTTTGTCTTTCTCATGTAAGTTGTTCAATTCTCCTTAGTTTCTTAATGAAAGTTCTTATTTTTCTCTTATTATGTTCTTATTCATATCATGTTGATACCATTGGCTCAAGGAGTGAATTTATTCACACCAAACCTTCTAATGTCTTCACACAATGGTGGAGTTATCGTTATTTAATTGTTTTTTTACTTTTTCAATTCCTCCCTCAAGAGTCCACTTCTTGCTTCCATTGAAACCATAAAATCAATAGAAGGCTAACCCAATTATGGATTAATCCAAGGGAGTAGAAAAGAGTTGTATTTTATGTTATTTCTCACTCCATTAATGACTAAAAATTTCCTTTAATTGATAATTTTGTTTGCTGGTCTTTAAACTCCTTCATCCATGCTGAATTTAAGGCCATGCAGTTCAAGTGCTAATACGAACCTTTACCTTAGAGTGCTCCAAACCAAGATCCTTCAAGTGTATAACTTATTATTATTATGTTTTTAGGTATTAAACCATTAAGTTATGATGTTTTTTGACCTTCCTAAATGAACCCATGTTAAATATAAGAGATTTAAATAGTTGAAAAAAAGAATGCATCCAATCCACCCCAATTAATAACATAGGATCAACTCATTATTTTAAATTGAACTCACTTAATTATATTATAATTCACATAAACCCATATAAAATAGACCCAAGTGGGTTAATTCATATCCAAACAAAATCCATATAACGTACATGGTTGTAGGTTACGTCTTAGGTCTCTGAGGGTTCGACAACCGAAGCTAAACTAAAAGTAACCGTTGAACCCTAAATTTTTGGGTAAATTTGGGAGAGACCAAATTTTGGCGCCATTTATAAGGACCCAAGGAATTAATCTCAACACCCATTATATTCTCCACCATTTATCTTTTCTCACCCAAAATTCTCTTGTCTTTTCCTTTTCTCATTTTTTTAGTTTGGCGCATGTCCACCTATACCCGCAATAACTCAAACATATTAGTTAGGGTGAAAAGTCCTAGGGTTGGGGAGTTGTTCACACCTAGGGGTATCTTACCATTAGTTAAAAATATTCCTAATACTATGGATTCAAAAATAGTTCCTATTCCAATGGAGGATCTTTAAAGAAATAAACTCATAAACCCAGGTGGGAACTAAAATGGAAATCCAAATGAGGCAGCCCAAAATTTGGGGAAAGCAATTGATCAAACCGTGAATTACTACCTCACACCTTACTAGAATAATGCACCTTCATTAATTGGGAATTAATACCTAGGATAAGTCCACTATGTTTGCAAACCTCATTTCTTAAACCACCTTCCATCCTTCCATTTAATGGAGTCGGAAATTCCATACCTTCATGTAAAATAATTCAATGACATTGTTGAAACCAAGTTCCCAACAAATCAACTTGAATCAACTAATATGTGGCTATTTACTTTCTAACTTAATTATCGAGAAAATAATTGGTTAAAAAATACGATACTTACATCAATCCAGTCCTTGTAACAATTGAAAAGACAATTCTACAAATAATACTTCCCCCATTACAAAACAAATGCACTTAAAAAGATCATCCAAAACATTTTTTAAAATGAAGGGGAGTCATTTTATGAATCATGGGAAAGCTTGAAAGATACACTCAAAGCAGTGACTGTTTTAAGAAGTGGGGAATCCATTGAGAAACCTGAACAAGCCATTCTCGAACCATTAAAAGCTTCAAAATCACATGAAAATGATGAAGAACCACCCAAATATTCTTAAAAATCCAATGATAATGTGAAGGAACTACAACCACACCAAATAATCAAACAACATTCTCCCTTATCTCAACACATGAGAAGAGAATCTAAAAAATGACTGAATGAAACTTTGAGGGAAATATTCTCTTAGGTTAAGCTGAACATTCAACTTATCGATGAAATCCAAACCATTCCTGTCTACTCAAAGTACCTTAAGGACATGTGCACTTTTAAAAAGAAAATTTAACATAAAAACAAAGTCCTTTTGGCTACTAATATGTGTTCCACCATTCAAGGGACCATTCCTCTAATGTTGAAAGATCCAGGATGTCCATACATCAATGTTGAGTTATGAGATAAAAAACATGTCAAATCCATTTGTGATCTAGGGGCCAGTGTGAACCTCATTCCTTATGCCATGTATTTTTAGTTAGGGCTTGAAGAACTATAACCCACAAATTTCACTCTTCTACTTGTTGGTAGAAGTGTTTGATTTCCTAATGAGATCTTAAAGTCTATTTTGGTGAAAGTTGAAAATTTCATTTAACCATCTGATTTCATTTTCCTTTACATTTACCCAAGCATAGGTCCTAGGTAGAAAACCCCAATCATCCTTGGATATCCCTTCCTTGCAACAATCAAATTTGTTATCCGAGTTTGAAACGAGAACATGACCATCACCTTTGGAAACTTGAGTCTAGACTTTAATATATACAATGAAAACTCTCAAATTTTGGATGATTAAGAGATACATGAGGTTAATTGGATTGGTAGTGTTGATAAAGAACTCTAGGAACATCAATGAATTACTTAAGGATGTTTAATTCAAGAAAGATATCGATTTTCTTTGTTCAAAATTGGAAAATTTGTCTCCTTGTCTTGAATCTCTTTTAGATAACTCTATTGATGATTTTATAGAATAAAAAATCAATGATATCATTAGTTAAATCAATAGAATTGAGTCTATACCAATTCACGAAACTGATATTTCCAATTTAGAGGATGAAAATTTTGTTCACAAGGAACCAATTCTATCAAGAAATATGAAAAAATTAATTGGGTTCAATACAAAGCCCCATCATTTCATGGAAAGTGATAACCAATATTATATTTAATTTAAGGTTATACCTTCATCACTCGAGTATTAATTCTTAGGGGAAAATCATTCCTTTGCTATTTTAATTTATTTATACATTGAATCCAATCAATAGATGATGCTTCTGGATATCCTAAGAAAGTATAAGAAAGAAATTGTATGGACACTTTCTGATATTCCTGGGATTAGCCCACTGATTAAAACTTAGAGGATTGTTATTGAATGTGAATCGAAACCATGTCATCAACCTTAGTGGAGACTCAATCCAAATCTTATGTATGTGGTAAGGAAATAACATCTTAAGTTGTTGAAAGAGGGTATCATCTACCCCATTGCTGAGAGTGAGTGGGTAAGCCCAATTCAAGTTGTCCCAAAGAAAGATGGAATCATAGTGATCACTAATGAGGATGGTGACCTTCTCCCCACAAGGGTCAGTAGTGGATGGAGAGTATGTATTGACTATATTAAGCTCAACTATTGTACCAATAAAGACCATTTCCCCTTTCCATTTATTGATCAAGTCCTCGAGCGAGTGGCGGGTCATCAATTCTATTGCTTCCTAGATGGATTCTCAAGGTATAATTAAATCGAGGACTCCTTATTGGATCAAGTAAAAACAACATTCACTTGTCCATTTGGAACTTTTACCTTCATGTACATTCTCTTTGGGATATGTAATGCCCCTGGAACCTTCCAGTGGTGCATTATGGGAATATTCTTGGACATGGAGGGGGATTGTTTAGAGGTCTTCATGGATGACATCTCCATATTTGGGTATAATTTTGATGGATCCCCTCTGAATATTGAAATGGTTTTCTCAAGATGCAAGGATAAGAATCTCATCTTATATTGGGAGAAATTCCATTTCATAGTAATGGAAGGACTTGTTATAGTCTATCTAGTGTCTGGTAGAGGGATTGAAGTTGATAAAGCTAAGGTCAATATCATTTTTCACCTTTACTCTCATAAAAGTATTAAGAAAGTGAGGCACTTACTAGGACATGTTAGTTTCTATAGAAGGTTCATTAGTAATTTCATCTCTCTTTATCGACCACGTTGTGGTCTATTGGTGAAAGATGCTCTATTTTTTTAGACATAAATATGTGAGTATTCATTATCCATACTCAAGTCAACTCTTATCTCTCCACCTATCATGAAATATCCAAATTGGAAACGTTCTTTTGAGCTCATGTGTGATGCAAGTGACTTCGTTGTAGGAGAAGTATTAGGAAAACGATGTGAGAAAACTCCATGTTTCATTGCTTATGCAATAAAATCTTTAAATGATACACAAATCAACTACACCACCACTAAAAAATATTTTCTTATTATTGTCTTTGCCTTTAATAAATTTAGGTCCAATCTCTTAGGATCATCCATAATTTTTTTCAGCAACCATTCAGCCCTGAAATACCGTTTCCAAAAACAAGATTCCAAGGCTATATTGATAAGGTGGGTCCTTATTCTTCAAGAGTTACATTTAACCATTAAGGATAAAAAGGGTGTTGATAATGTTTTAGTTTATCACCTCTCTATGATTAAATTCAAAGACAAATCACATCACCTTTCTATGTCTAATTCATTTCCCAATTATCAACTATATTCTGGGATTGATTGAACATGGTATGCTGACATAGAAAACCATTTGGTGATGGGTGGCATTCCAAAATTCCTATAGACCCAAGCCAAGAGGAAATTACTTTCTGATGTTAAACACAATTTTTTTGATGATCCTTACCTATTGAAGTTATGTCATGATAAAATCATTAGGATATGTTTTCCCGAGTCTAAGAAAGAGTCCATTTTAAATTTTTTATGATTGAGAGGCATGTGGAGGCCACTTTTCTATAAAGAAAACCACTGCAAAGGTCCTATAAAGTGGTTTCTATTGGCCTAAACTCACTAAGGATTTCTTTAAATTCTACAAAAAGTTTCCTCAATGTTAACAATTAGGATCCATTAGTAAAAGGAATCAAATGCCTCTCTCTCCCATTATAGTCATCAAAATCATTGATTATTGGGGAATTGATTTCATGGGACACTTCCCAAACTCTAGGGGATACCTCTACATCCTCTTACCTATTGATTATGTATGTAAATGTGTTGAGGACATTCCCACCAAGTCCAATGAACATAATTTTGTGGTTTGATTTCTGAAAGAGTATATATTTTCTCGCTTTGGAATTCATAAGTCTATAATCAGTGATCAAGAAACCCATTTCTGCAACCTCCCACTCTCTTCACTCATGTTTAAGTATGGTATCTCTCATAAATTTTCTATTGTGTATCATCCTTAAACAAATGGTCAAGCTGAGTTAGAGAACAAGGAGATTAAGAAAATTATTGAAAAAATAGTCAATCCCTCTAGAAAGATTGGTTCGAGAAACTCTTGGATTCCCATTGGGCATACCGTAAAACATTCCAAACCATCCTTGGAATGTCAACATATAGGTTGGTTTATGGAAAAGCATTCTATTTACCTAATTAAATTGAGCATAAGTCCTCTTGGGAAATCAAAAAAATGATCTTTGACATTTCTTTGGTTGAAGAAAAGTGAAAATTAGATCTTAATGAACTTAAGGAACATAAGATGAAGGTATATGAAAATTCAAGGATAAATAAAGCTAGAATTCAATCCTACCAATCTAGGAATTTAAAATTAAAACACTTTAAACTGGGAAAATATGTTCTCTTGAATAGTTCAAAACATCATTTACACTTGGGAAATTTGAGGTCAAGATGGTTAGGTTCATACATAGTGCATAAGGTGTGCCCCCATGGGGCTGTAGAAATTAAAGATCCCACCAATGGTAAAACCTTTAAATTTAATGGTCATAGAGTCAACCCATTCATTTAATCATTACAAAAACATGAATTTGATGAATAATTGTGTGAACTAACCTTATATGAGGAAAATACTTAAACAATTAGGGGTCTAAGTTGAGTTAGTGATGTTAAACAAAAGCGTTTCATGGGAGGAAACCCATGGTTTTTATGGTTACAATAATTTTAAATCATATTTATTCTTCAAATATTATTAATAAATAAATATTATATTTAAAAAAAAATGTAATCAATCAATTCAGAATAAAATAGTACCTTATACTATTGACATGTTCTTCTTTTATGAGTATGGATGGGTATAAAAGGGGAGCACAATATTCATCCATGTCACGTGGTGTGCTCCTCGAGTAATAACATACCTAAAAATATAAAAATAAGACAATGTATCATCTGTTTATTTTATTTTTATGTGTTTTTAGGTTGAAATAAAAATACAAAAAATAATAATAATTAAAAAAATAAAAGGACATGTCGTAGGTCATAGGGAAAACACTATCAAAACTAGTAAAGCCGTGAGGATTCGAACCCGATATTGAAGGGAGACAGGGGCACATAGTTTTCTTTGACCTACGGGTTTTATGTTTTCCTTATTCTATAATTTTTGTATATATACTTATATTTTACATTATATATATATATATTGTTTTTTTGTTTTTTTATGGGTTCCACTATGGAACTCTGTGGGTCACATGGATATCAAAGGATTAAATTGGAGCAGTAAGAATGTCAACTTCAACCAGTAGGTGACTTCATTCCATGATTCTCATTTTAAATATCCTCTTTGAACTCCTCTCCTCTACCCCCTTCTATGTTTCCTTTTCTTTATACACTAGGGATAGTGTTATTCTATGTTGGGGGTGAAAAGAAAGAAAATAAATCATTGTGAAATAAAAAATATGTGTAAATGGAATGATAAATTCATTTAACTTGTAACATGATAATACAAATTGAAAAATTTGAAACTAAATATCAAATAATTTATCTTTCTCTGATTTTGATTTTCATCCATGTATAATTTCATGAGAATAGATTTTGGAAAGTTTGGATGTCTAATGTGATATTTCATCATTTATATTTTCATACAAATAAAAAAATTCACAGTTCACGTCCTTTGGATATTGGGGTATTAGTTTGAGTTCATGGAGTCCCCCAAATAAATTGGATAGGTTTAGTGATCATTTTTGTTTTTATATGAGTATTCAAAAAAATAAAAAAAAATAAAAAAAAATAATTTGTTGATTTGAGTGATGAAGTGTCCTAATGCATGGATTTTAGCACATGGGGATTGTTAATCCATAGTTTTATGGTCCAAAGTTAGTAATTTATATCTATTTGTGGTAATTTTAATTTTTTTGACTGAGTTATCTCAAGATAATGCCTGAGTATCTCGGCTTCACTTGGTTCCCAAAGGACTTTAAGTCAGGGAGTCATCGGCAAAGTCTCACTACATGGGTTGAATCTATTGAGTGAAATTTCAATTACCCTGGAAAAATTGAAAAAAAAACAAGAAAATATAAAATGAAAAAAATGAATACTCATCTTAATATTGAAATGTGATTCTACTTAGTGCTTCAATCATTTCCCCCTTGAATAAAGATTAACCCCCATGTCTATTGCGGTACACAACACATCATCATGCTTAATTGATATTGGATGAAATATGGAGACAAATTTGGACAAAGGAATGGTCTTGGGATTGGTATATTCTTATGAAAATATATTTTATTAATATATTTTGATGGGTTTCATAGTTTTTTGATATAAGGGTTTTTGGTGATCATTGTGTATTAAAATGTTTTTGGAAAAGAGAATTTGAATTTCATATTTTTGAGATATATTTTTATCAGGACTAGAAAACTAAAGTTAAAGGTGTGATTAGCCACTAAAATAGGCTAATTTTCATTGTTAATACTTATAATATTCATGATATTAAGTATTTATAAACACTATTTTTAGTGAATTTTACAAATTGAACATTACTTCACATTATGATTGTAATTCTTTGTTAAAGAGCACTACTAATTGACACATATTTGAACACATCCTAAAATAAAAATTGTTTTGATGTTATTTTTATACTTTATTTTATGTTCTACCATTATATAAGGGACAATTCATTATTTTTGAGTACTTTAAGATTCATAATAGAAGACTTCCAAAATGTGTTTTCATGGAAACACATTCTAGGAAAAGTAAACAGGACATCAGCCCAATAAATAGACTATAGCAGCCAATATCTAGGCCCAATGATTCTAAAAATTTAACTGAAGATATAATAAATCAAGGATGACATTTCATACAATAGTTAAAAGAGATAATTCAGATTTTTTAATAGAGTTACGGGTGGCCCAAGTTGGAGATAAAATTCAAGGCCAGATTCTGCGGCCTAAAAAAACATCCCGCCATGTCTATTATATCTCACAAAAAATCTATTTGGGATGAAATTTTACATGAGGTTTGTAGAAATCAAAGGATACATTTTCTTCTTCTATTTCCCACTCTAATTCTTCCATATAGAAGGTTATTTCAGTGTCTCTGTTCGGTGGATGCAAGATGGATGCCACTTCGTGTCAAGGATAAAGAAGTCCACTCTCCCTTACTTTCAACCATCCTAGGCCAACCATACTCAAGTGGGATGATTTTTTACTATTGGTTTCTAGACCCATGCCTCTTTAAATTCCTATTTATGTCAGTGGTGATAAAGGAGTTGAGGATCTTTGGTTCTTTGTTTAATTGTAATGTTATGCTGCAATTTTGTTGCCTTGAGTTTGTCTTTCTCATATAAGTTGTTCAATTAACCTTATTTTCTTAATAAAAGCTATTGTTATCCAATTATTATGTTCTTATTTATGTCACATTGATTCTATCGGCTCAAGGTGTGAATTTATTTACACCAAACACTGTGAAATTTTCACACAACAGTGGAGTGATCTTTATTTCATTGTTTTTGTACTTCTTTAATTCCACCCTCATGAGTCAACTTACCATTTCTATTGAAACCATATCATCAATTTAGGGATAAACCAATTATGGGTTGATCCAGTGGAGTATAAAGGGTCTGGATTGGATGTTATTTCTCACTCCATTAATGACTAATAACATTATTAAATTGAGAATTTGTTTTGATGATCTTTAAAGTCCTTCATCTTTGTTGAATTTAAGTCCACACACTTCAAGTGATAATACGAACCTTTACCTTAGAGTTATCAAAAACATGCTCCTACAAGTATATAGGTTACTAGTATTAATGTTTGTAGGTATTAAACCAATAAGTGATGATGTTTTTTGATCTTTTTAAATGAACCCATCTCAAATATAAGAAATTGAAATAGTTTAAAAAGGAATGCATCCAATCCACCCCAAGTGATAACCTAGTATCAACTCATTATTTGAAATTAAATTCACATAAGTCTCTTATAATTCACATGAAAATATTTAAAATCAACCCACGTTGGCCACTTCATTTCCAAAAACAATCCATATAATGTATGTGTTTATAGGTTACTTATTAGGTCTATGAGGATTCGATAACCCAAGCTAAACTACAAGCAACCTCATAACCCTAAAATATTAGGTAAATTTCAGCAAGACCAATTATTTCATGGGGTTCATTATTCTAAAGTTAATCAAGCAGTAAGGGATTTATATCTCACTATTATTTCTTAGGTACATATGCCTTATACAACACTTATTTCTACTATGTGGTGTATATACCGCCCATGAATGTCTTTTATAAGTCTTATCCTAAATAATATTGTATTTTAATATACATATAATTTTATTTATTTTATAGTCAATATGATTCTACTAATTATAAAGTGATGAGTATTTATTTCATGATCTCATCAATATTTGGTATTGTTTTGTTTTAAGTATTCGATGGGGAATATTTATCTTCCATATCCATGATTTATAAAAAAAATTCAAATTTTTTTATTACTCTCCAATGTATGTTTAAAGTCATATTTAACCATTTTTTACTTTTTACTACATAGTTTGAAATGATTTTTTTTTCATTTTCCAAACGAGTTACTTTGTGATTTTTTTATCAAAAGTACAAAATTAATTTTTATTTTTAACTTATATAGAATGAATGGAATTTTCCACCATCATGATGCTTTAATAACTTGAAGCCTACCATACAATCTTACAAGGTTATTTTCAAAGAAAATGTTTTCTTTTAAAATTGAGAGGAATTTTAATAAAAGAAAATGTTTTCAAAGAAAGGATATTTTCCTTGAGAATTATTTCAAATGATCTTTAAAAACCACTTTCCATATATGCTAACATTATTTGATGTTACTTATGTTTTATATAGGTTATGATTCAATGTTTCTATTCTTATTATTTTTTTGAATAGTTAATTTTTAGGGTGTATTTATTTTTATGAATTATGTTTCTTTCCATGAGTTATGATATAATGAAAGGTTTATAAAACTAAATTTTTTATGGGTTTTAATATGATGAATCATTTTTGTTATTTTGGTGCACAAATGTTAGGTTTTCCTTATGTGATGGGTGGGACCTATATCTCCCTCTAATGAATTGGGTAATGATAAATTTTTTATGATCTCAAAGGGTACATGGTAGGGTATCCCAAAACCAAAACAAGAGGGAATATAAGAGGTCATCCCAAGCCCGAAACAAGTGGATGCATGAGAGGGCATCCCAATCTTGAAAAAACAGGGTACACCGGTAGGAATTCCAATATATATGCATGTACACGAGTGGTTATCCCAATAACAACATGCAGGTCTTGGAAGGTGGACTTGGCATAGGGTTTTTATATGCTTATATGCATGCCACAATTCCATGCCTTATTCCTATGTTATGATTTCATGGATTATGATATTGATTTCCTTATGATTCATGTATTATAAACTATAAATCATTATTCTTATTTATGATCTTTGATATATAGGGTATGATCTTCTCATGATCAAGATCACATTTTCATACCCTTATGTTCATAATATGCTTACACATTAACTTTATTTATCCTTATTGAACATGGAATATCACCCCTTTCTTACGATTCCCTTCCCCATGTTATAAAGGAAGGTTTTTATGTATAATTACTAAGTGGGAAGATATTTTTGGGAAAATTTGAAGATATTTCACTAAGTTAGAAGATTTTTTTTTCAAGTTTCCAAAGGCACTAAACTAATATGGTCTTTAGGAGTATATTTTTGTAATGTTGTAAGTATTCTGTAAAAGTGATGTAATGTCTATATACATCAAACATGGGTCATTATAGTTTGTATCAGAGCAAAGGTTTATTCATCCTTTGGAAAATAGAATGATAAAATTTTGTGGTATCCCTAGGAATATTTCTAATGATATATCTAGGGATGTCTCTAAGAATAAGTTTAAGGATGAGGAAAAGTCCTAGAATTTTGGTGAAGGATATAGAGAGTAGTTGTCTAGAATTAAACCCAATTCTGGATACTACAAGTGGATGTTGCTCTAGAATTTATATACTTATGGGTAAAAACTCTAAAAATATGTGTCGGGTCTGAATCGAGTGTATCTAAGTATACAAAAAAGGCCCTGATGCACACCTAGTTTGACACTCTCGGGGGATATGATTTGAGAATTCACAAAAAATTTATGAATCCTAATGAATTATTTAAAAATAAGTGGTCTATGAATAAACTTGGATAAACCTAATGTATCATAGATTAAATAATTTTTCATAATTCAGACATTATAAAAGTAATGTTTCACGATTATATGGTTTTTTATCATGATAAGTGTTTCCTGCATTATACTTTCTAGTTTTAGTCAATGGAGGGAACCATAAAGAAAAGGGTTAACATTGAATGTAAAAAACAATCTTCTAATGAGAAGTCAAATGGGATGATCACTGGAGAGAAAGATATTTTGATTATTCCAATTCATCTTCCATGATATATTATTAACAAAGTAAGCTTTGGTGATATTCCAAACATGTCAAATAAGGGGAATATGGAATTTTATATATGTTTATTTATTAAATAATATAGAGAAAATAATATTTTTTTCATTCATGTTAAGAACAAGGTAATAAAAACATTGATCAATACCTCATATAGATGGGAAGATGTTACCTCTATTGAAAAAATGGTCACAGAGTGAAAAATTATCATAGATTTCATTGTCTCACCTATAGAAAACATAAAAATTACCCAAATCAATGCCTTAACCTAAGAAATTAATTTTAATCCAAGTAAGGACATATCCCATGAAAACCATTAAAGTGTAAGGATTGAAGTTTTTATGTATTTGGATTTTAGAATCATGAATGGTGACTTATATATGTATTGTTCAGTTGAAGTTTTTTATAATGATTTTCATGAATATGTTGAATAGTTATGATAGAAAAGAAATTTGATTTAATGGAAATGTGATCTTCATAGGAAACACAATATCAAATGAAAGATAACCCTTAATGTTTTCCTAACGTTAATATAATGATGTTTGGATAAGAGACATATTAGATATCAATATGTGAATTGGATGGTACAAGTTACCTTGGAACTGATAAAGGATTTGTTGAAAAAAGAAGTTTATGCTTTAATGTATGTAGTTTATAGCATTTTTGGATTCAAGGAATATATCCAAAAAATGGAATAAGGAAACATGCATGTTTTCAATAAGTATGTATGGTAATTCAAGTTATTTCCATGTTTTAAGAGAATAAATGATAAATGTATCCACGTGTTTGGATTTTTAAAAACAAGATATACTTTGGGTTATATGGGGGATCAATGTTAAGTTGATTTCATGACCATATTTCTAATGTTTTGGATTTTCAACTTTTTGAAGGGTTATAAGGTTAACCATTTTTAGATTGTTTGAGTTAAACTTTGGATGACGTTTGTGAGATTAATGTATTATCTAACCACATGAGGATTTGTGAATATTGGATAAACTATGCAAACAATGTTTTATTGGTTGTAACTGATGATAGATGGGATGTTTATCATGGATCTCATGATCTGTTAGTGTTTCAAGAATGAAAAATTCACCTTCTTTTTTTGGAGAATGATGTGAGGCACAAAACAGGGTGAGATTGTATTGAATAAAGTATTTATATATTCTCATGAAAATTATTTAATCCTAGGGAAAGGATCTTGAAACCGAAAAGGTTATCATAGAACCTTATTTTATGATTAATCTAATAGTCCCTTAGATTATCAGAGATTTATGGCTTTATGATTGTTAACTTTATCCTAATCCTATTATATATCACTATCCATAAGAACATGATAGTTATATTTCTATTCCATTTCCAATTTTTCATTTTCCACCTATGTTATCTTATGTGGAAACCCAGTTTTGAGTTACTCTAGGTAATTTTTAACTTTTCAACATTCCTTTTTAAAAATGAAGTTTTAGTATTCATTTTAACGATGTGGGTTTCTAGGAAACAAACTTTCAAGTATTAATCCATTAATAAACCTAATGAATTTTGAGGGTGAAATTCATTTTAAGGTGGGTCTAATGTAACACCCCTAGATTTTGTGAAATATTTTTTTTCCAATTAATTTAATTTTTTCGATATTTTTCATTTCACATAATACGAAATATAACTGTTGTTATATGAATAATACTATGTTTGGATTGTGTTATACGTAACTCCGAGATAATTTTTTACTATATGAAACACCGGCTTATATTTTGATATACACAACACTATTCTTGTATTGTGTTACACACAATTTCACGTTCCTTCGATAGCTTGTGTTACATGCAATACCAAGTTTTACCAAACAATAGTATATTATTAAAATATTATATAAACAGATATAACCTTGTCGTTAAATTAGTGGTTATGAATATTATTAACTATGTTATGAAAATATAAGGTTTATAATATGAATTCATTAGTTACCAATTAAATATAAATGAAAATATATAACAATTGATTATAAATGAAATAGTTTCAATTTTTATGTTCCTAAAGTCATTTTTTTAATAAATTAAATTAATTACAATTAGTGAGTGATATTAATGAAATATATATGTTATATATTCAATGAAATATTTTTTATATTCTTCCATTAGATTTTATAGGCATAAGATAAGATACAACCCAATATAATACATAAAAACCTATACTTTTCAAAAGGGTAATTTTATCGCCTTTTCATAGAGAACCCATTTTAAATTCAATTTTGGACACTTTAATATATTATATTTCAAAAAATATACTTTTTATTTTAAATAGAAACATAAAAATTTACTTTGGCTTAATTGTTTTTGTATTTTTATGATAAGTTTTATGTTTTGATAATTAGTAAAAAAGTACTAAATTTTAATTGAAAATAACTTCTTTCATCAAAATAAATTATAGTGTTAAATTATATTTTTACTGTTTTAAATTATAATTAGAGAAAAATTTTATAATTAAATCTATTATAGGTCATTTTCAATAATTTTACATTGAATTTAGATATAAAAATGTTTCATCCTTTTTCATGTTTTAACTTTAATAACTTATTTTCTCACCACATCAACGAGATTAAATTTCAAATAATTAATTCCAATTATTTATATTTAATATAGAAAACTAGATTCTATATTTTGAATAATAATGTCCAAATTATGCAAATAGATATAATTTATTTTTTGACATTATGAATAGCAACGTTAGTAATATTATTTTATTACCACGATTAAGGGTAAATCAGGTAATTAAAGGTAAAAATAAAATTATAACTAATATAAAATTACTATAACACTTATTATAATTTCATTAGATGAGTGTTGGTAAAACAAAATATTCCTTGAGATGATTTTATGTTCACTTGGAGCCACTTAGATGACTTTAACACTTTTATAGTTTTATATTCAAATGAAAGAAATTTTTTTTCACACTTTTGCTTTTAACAAGAGAAATATTTTTAATCTAGTTTTATATAAAAGATATATTCAGCTATAAATAATTTTTGGAAATATAAAATGTTTTCATATGTCATTGTAATTTATTTTAAATTTTTAGAAAAAATAAATAAAATAAATGGTGATATGATGATGATATAGTAATTGTTTAATTAATAGGAGAATAAAATAAATGATATTAAAAAAAATTAAAATTAAAATAATTTCATATAATTAATGTCATCCATGAATTTTATGTATTACTTTAAAATGTTATGGATAATTTAAATCAGTTTGTTTGAAGATATCATATTTTTATGATATTTTTAAGAAGTCAAGTAATGAATAGTGTCAATTTGACATTATTAATATTTTAGAATAAATAAAATTTTATTAAAAGATATAAAATTTCTAAAAAAATAATATTCATCCAAATAATTGGTATAAGTTCTAAAATTTCA
Source organism: Viscum album (assembly GCA_963277665.1). NCBI lineage: Eukaryota > Viridiplantae > Streptophyta > Magnoliopsida > Santalales > Viscaceae > Viscum > Viscum album. Next base: position 1,982,420,160 of record OY728136.1, read on the forward strand.
TTAATGACTCATTTATGGTTATTTTTTCAATTTATAGTGACTATAGTAACCCATCAGTAGTAAATTTTTTTTTTGCCACGGTAAAAGTTAAAGGGATGAATTAAGGGTAAAAACCAACATATAAGGGTAATAATATGACCTAAACATGTATAAAAATTAATTTTTTGATATGATTTAGATCTATACTCATATTATATTCTAAATAACTTACTTTGGATACATTTTTAATTAAATATTAATTTATATTAATTTAATATTTTAGGATATTCCAAGAGTTACCCTCCCCTCCTTTATAAAGGGGCATCTCTCCTTCTCATTTACTCACACCTATAAATCCATTTATATCAGTCAAAATCTGCCAAAATTTCCTCCTAAATTCATTCCCTTAATTATAGAAGCCTTAATGTGGTCATAAAGCCAACCTAATTAGTCCTTTTTTTTCAAATAAAAAAGAGATGCCCAAAGAAGAGGTAACGTTTGCCAATAAATGTTTTTATTTTATTTCTTCCTTGAAATACTTAAATTATTTTTAGTTAATGTTTATATAATAACATAAGTATCCTAGATATTTTGGTATTTTGACAAATTAAGGTTTAGACCTATACTCAGACACACTTCCATCTAATGGGTAACAAACTTACCGTTCATATGTACAGTGAAATACCTCCTCCCGAAACGATGTTGTTCGTTTTTCCTTTACCACCTCTCATGGTTGGGAATTATGATGTAAACTATATTTTTATATTATATATATATATATATAATATTTATGATATAATTATACCTTTTTAATGATAATAGCATGTCTATATTTTTACCGTCTAATATTTTGGGAAAATGATAACGTCACTCATGTGTACGTATGGCTTATCATCTCCACGATACGATGTGACTCGTTATTCATCTATATTTATGGATGGTAAAAATGATGAATTTTTATGAATATATATGTTTTATATGACATAAAAATGATTCTATACTGATAATATATCATATATTTTACTTTCTTTTAACCCAACAATAAAATGGAAACAATGTTCATGCATATGTACGACCTACCATCTCTATGAACAATGTATTCCATTTAATATATCTATCTTTTATAATATTTTTATAAATATTTATATAATAAATATATATGATATATAATTCATGTTTTAAATTCTATAAATAAGAAAATCATGATTTATGTAAGAGTAAGAAGAATGAAAATTCAATATACGTATGATAAACAAAGTGGTTATTGCCAGAAAACATTACTTTAACATGAGAATTGTTAATAAAAGGGTAATAGAAGGTCATAAAAAATTAATATATGGTATATATGTATATAAATATTATTTTATGTTGGATATATAATAAAATTATATTTATTATATAGAATTTTTTAATGTGTGTGAATAATTTCAAGACTTAAGGTAACAAAATTTCATCTCACTTTTTTTTCTCTGAGATACATATCATATTCACCACATGATTATTTTCTGTGGTGTATATACTGACATATGAAATTTTATTTCATTAATTTAAATTATTTAATGATATTAAAATCTTTAATTTATTTTATTCATTCATGGGTTTAATGATTCTAAAGTAACTCAAGTAGTAAGGGATTTTTGTCTCACATTTATTTCTTTAGGACACATGTCTTATACACTAATTGTTTCTTCTACATGGTATATATACTTCTCACGAATGCCTTTTATGAGTCTTATCCAGAATATTATAATATTTTAATATCCATATAATTTTATTTATTTAATGTTTCATATGATTCTATTTATTATAATGTGATGAGTATTTATTTCACGATCTCATCAATATTTGGGATTATTTCGTTTTAAGTCTCCAATATGCCTTAATTCCTTGATGCTTCTCTTACAATCATACAAGGTTATTTTAAAATAATTTTTTTTCTTTTAAAATTGTACATCATTTTAGGAATAGAAAATATTTTCAAAGAAAGGACATTTTCCTCAAGAATTATTTCAAATGATCTTTCAAAACCATTTTCCATATATTATAAAATTATTTTATGTTTCTTAAGATTTATTAAGGTTATGATTCAAGGGTTATATTCTGATTATATATCAAAATAGTATATTTTTATGATGGATTTATGTTTATGAATTATTTTTCTTTTCCATGAGTTATGTTATAATGAAATCTTTAAGAAACTCATTTTTATGGGTTCTGATATGATGAATCATTTATATTCTGGTCACACAAAAATGTATGCTTTTCATTATGTGATGTGTGGGACCTATATCTCCCTCCAATTAATTGGGTAATGATACATGTTTTATGATATAAAAGGTTATATGAAAGGGAATCCCAATCCTAAAACAAGAGGGTACACAGGATGGTATACCAAGCCCAAAAAAAGAGGGCACATAGGAGGGAATCCCAAGCCTGAAACAAGAGGGTACATGGGAGGGAATAACAATCCCAAAATAGGTGCATAGGTGGTTATCCCAAGCCTAACATTTTTTTAAGGTCTTTGAAGGCATCCATGACATAGGGTTTTTATATACTTATGTGTATGCCAAAATTTCATGTATTATTCCTATTTTATACCTTCATTGATTATGCTCTTGATTTCCTTATGAGTCATGTATTGTGAACTACAAATAATTATTCCGTGATTCATGTTTATGATATTTGATATGCACGATATAATATTTTAATGATCATGATCACATTCTCACACCCTTATGTCATGATATTATTACAATTTTTTTTATTTACCCTTACATTGCATTTACGCTCACCCCTTTCTTATGTTTCCCTTCCCCGGGTTATGAAGGAAGGTTTTTAAGTATAATTACAAATGGGAAAGATATTTTTAAAAAATATTGAAACTATTTCACTATGTTAGAATATTTTTGTTCCATGTTTCTAAAGGCGCTAAATCAATATGATCTTTGGGCGTCTATTTTTGAAATGTTTTATGTATTCTGAAAAATTTATGTAAAGTCTATGTATGTAAAACTTGGGTCGTTATAGGGCTACAACCCATATACCATCTTGTTTTCTAGCTTGGGATACAACCCATTAACCCTTTTTATTAGAATTGGCCTATAACCCATGTACCCTTTGATCTCATATACCATTTATCATTACCTAATTAATTGGAGTGAGATATAGGTCCCACTCATCACATAATGAAACCCATAAATATGTGTTCCAAATGATCTTAAAACATTCATCATATCTTAACTCATGAAATAAAATGGGCATTATATACATTTAATAATAGCATAACCTATAGAAAAGATACAGGTTTCATAATCATTTCCTCATAGTATAAGCCATGAAAAGAAGTGGGATTCATCATGGTATAACCAGGGGAAGAGAAACAAGTTTCATAAGAAAAGACTCATCTAAAAATAACTATTAAAAGAAAGAATAAGAATGGTGTATTTGGATCAAATTCCCAGTAAAGAATGAGTAACACTAACATGTGTCATCTTATATGGAAAATGATTTTGAAATATCATTTAAAATATTTCTTATGTAAAATATCCTTTTCTATTTGAAAGATTCTTTTTAAAACCTTTTGTAAAACCTCGAACTTTGAAAATAATTTTAAAAACAATGAATTTCCAGAATATTATAAAAAAAATTCCTTTAAAAATGTTCTTGTAAACTTGAAAATGAATCTTCAAATAAATGATGGTCATGACAGTGGATAAATCCATATATGTCAAACATTCCTTTTGCACTTTAGGAAGTTTAAAAATGTGCCTTGATTGGAAAACGACAAGAAGATTAATTTTAAAAAAATATTTTAAAATGGGTAAAACATGGGTAAATATGTATTTTAAAATTCATAGGTTAATATTAGAACAATTTTAAAAACATTTTTTAGAAAACACAGTTTCGAAAGAACACGAATTTTTGACCAAAAAGGGAAATAAATTCGGATATTCTTAAAAACATTTTATTAATTATGTTAAGTAAAAAAGAGTGAAAAAATAGTATAACTACTTTAATATATCCTGAATAACCATAGGATAATAAAATTCATGATAATTATAGAGATATGAACCATAATATTTCATCTATGGAATCATAATTTTAAACAATCCTTAAAAACGATGAGATTGTATCAATAAACTCTTACCAATTCGGTAAATTTGAATCAAAATACCCATGAAAGAATAAAATTTAATTAAGCCTAAAATATCATTAAAAAAATTATATTCATGATATTAAATATAAAAGGGGCATTTTATACACCTCATAAAACAATATAGGTGCATAACCTAACATGTGTCTCAAAGAAGGAAAATTGAGACGAAATTCCCTTACCAATTTAGTAACTTTTGAACTATAAACCCCATGAAAGAGAGATCCTAAAATATATAAATGAATACCAATAAAATTTTATAAAAATTATAATAAAATAAATTTATGGGAAGTATATATACATCATAAAATAATATATGTGTATTACATAACATGTGTCTTAAAGAAGGCAAATTGAGACAAAATTACTTTACCAATTTGGTAACTTTTGAACCATAAACCCTATGAAATATAGAACATAAAATCGATATGTAAATAAAAATAAATTTAATTATAATTATTATATAATACATTCATGTTTATTATATATATGACACAAAAATAAATGAGTGGTAAATGTGGTATAAGTCTTGTAGAAATAAAAGTGAGACTTGAAATCCCCTTACCTTAAGTCTTGAATTTATTAGTACACATTAAAATGTCATGTATAATAAATATAAGTTTATTATAAATATAAATTAGAACCATATTATTATATATAAGATCATATATTATTTTATTATGACTTTATATTACCCACTTATTTACAATTTCATGTTAAAGCTGTGTTTTAGGTAATAACTGCTTTGTTTTTTGTATATGTTTTGACTTTTTATTCTTGTTGCTATTACTTAGATCATGATTCACCCATTTAAATAATTTAAAATATTATATAAATATAACATATTTTCAATATATAAGTGTTTATAACAATCTATAAATTATATAATTATTAAATGAAACACACCATTCATGGAGATGGTAGGTTGTACGTAGCCTGAATGTTGTTTCCATTTTATTATTATATTTTTTAAATAAATAAAAGTGAATGATATATATACATATATTATTTAAATTATAATTATTATTTATTATTTATAATATATTATTATTAAACTCATCCTTAATACATTCCATGTAAATCGTGAACAAATCACATCGCTTAGAGGAGGCGGTAGTCAACACATCCATAAACAAAGTTATCGTATTCCAACAAAATGGAACGAATGAAGTTTTGTGTTATATAATAATTAAAAAAGGATTAAAAAATCATATATATTATATATATCATATAAAAAAATCAATTAAATCATTATTACCAACCTTGATTGGTGGTAATGGAAGAACAAATGACATTGGTTCACATGGCGGTAGTCCGCCATACACATGAATGATGATCGTGTATCCCATTTTATGGAAGTGTGTGAATGTGTAGTTAATACCCTTAACATAACAACATATCAGTATATGTATTATACTTATATTAATTTATAATATTGATATAATAATAATTTAATGGGTGGAGAATGAAATAAAACAAAAAGTGCTTGTTGAAGAACATTACCTCTTCTTTGGGTAACTGCTTTTGGTTTGCACCTTATAACTTAATGGGTTTGATTCCTACACAAATTTATGCTTCTAGGTTGAGAGGATTTAATTTTTTATCTTATTTTTTTATATGTTTTTCTAATACAAATTTCTTGATAGGTGTGAATAATTGAGGGGTGAGTTCCCTTCCATGGTAGAGGTGCAGTGACATTCTTGTAAATACAAAAAGGTAAATAGTATTGAGAGGTATCTATTATATAATGTGAATAAAATAATATTAAATTATTTATCCAAGAAGTTAAATTTTATAAATATTCCAATAAAATTGTTTTTTGAAAATTTTATAGGTCATTTTGGCCTTTTAAGAGAATGTTTAGTCCCTTGGAGAACTCGTTTTTCTCTTAATCACTGTAATTAATTTTTACTATTTTCCCTAATATTTTTGGTTAAAAAATAATTTGAACTTATTATAAATTATAATTTTTATTATTCCAAATATTTAATCAATTTTTAAAAATTTAAATCACATAATTGGCATAAAATAATCTAACATAACCCTAGGAACGGGATGAAACAACGAGTTTTTAAAGTGAAAATGTTCAAAAGTTCAAAATGTTTTTATACCCAATTTGAATTTGAAATTGATTATAATTACCTAAATTAAATTAATAGATATTTATAATTTATATAAATATAATTTATAATAAATTTAAAATATAATTTAACTATATAAATAAGTTAGATGAAAATGCATCTTTCAATAAAAATTCAGTGTTTTTCACTATTCGTCATCAATTGAAACTTCTCAGAAAAATACAAAAAATTCAGCCAAAGTAAATATTTATATTATTATTTAAAAATAATGTTTATTTTTTCAAAAAAAATTTATAAAAGTGTCAAAAATTATTTCTAAAACAATTCTGTCATTAAAAGGCAATAAAACTGTCTTTTAGAATAATACAGTTTTTATGCCTAAAACTAGATTTATTCTTATTTTATGTCTACCAAAATTATTGGATTAATATAAAAATTTTTCGTCAAATTTATAATATATAAATTTCATTAATATACCTCCCAGATATTGATTAATTTAATTTATTATGATAAAGCATGTTTGGGCATAAAAATATTTTTTTCATAAAAACACTTCTTTTATATTTAATTCGTTTTTATTTTAATTTATAATTAATTTATAAGTAAGTAATTGATTTTATAAACATGTTTAAACATTATTTTCATAATTTAGTAAATATTATTCATATCTACCATTTCAATGGCTAGGTGATAGCTATAACTATATTTTAATAATAATATTGTAGTTCGATAAAACATGATATTGTGTGTAATGAAAGCTATCGAATGAACTTGGAATTATTTGTAACACAAGTATAACATAGTATTGTGTGTACCTAAATCTGATATAAGTGCTGTTTTTAGTACAATATAATCTATTTTGCATATAAATTAATTTTAATGTAATGTCTCAGACATGAATGCCACTAAAAGGTGCCCCGAACCCGGTTGGCCACATGGCCTCAAGCGTATATTCCCAAATTGTAGAGGATACTAACTAGCAGTGAATGCCTAGGCGTGTCTTTAGGGAGACTATTACATCATTACCATAGTGTAGCGTAAAATATATATAATAATAGATAAATAGTGAAAGTAGTAAACCAAGAATACAATAGACAACATCTAAGATAGATATAAATGATCAATACTAGAGGGAGTCACATATATAGATGATGTTTCATGTTATGTGTCTAATAAAGAATCCAAAATAGGTTTATATAGAATAAATAAAATAAATGTAAAAAAAGTAAGAAAAGGCCAAAAAAATCAATTCATCTATCATCAGGAGCCTCAACTCCATCCCATGCTTCCCTGCTCCTAAGTAGAAATAAATAACTTGTAGCTGGGTTCCTACCCCTATCCATACCTGCAATAATATTGTCTTTTTAGGTACCCATTGGTGTCCCAAATAGTTTTTGAGATAGAATCCTAGTAGGTAACCACCCAAGGTTAAGTTTTGTCTGATTAGTGAATATATAAAACATTCATACTTTGTGGGAAGTAATAGAAAATGTATAGTAAATATGAAAGCAAACAAAATATAAATTCTAGATTCTATTTTTATAATAAAATTAATTTAATATATTAATTTCATTTAATAGGTAAGTATCATGACCTAGCATAATTCCCAACACCTCCCATGAAATGATATGATCAAAGGATGCCTAAATAGGTTATCCATAGAGTGTAAGTCACTAACTGAATCTAATCTTGTGCTTTGGATAGGTAGATGTGTCATAAAATACATCTCATTCATCATTAATTTATTAACCTAAGCCTATCCTTGGAATTCATAATTTGGAATCCATGTTTCACTCTAGGCGTATCGTGAACCAAATACCCTATAATCCCATCCTAGGATTTTCATAGGAATCCTAGTATCACTCTAGGTGGTGTATAACATCACTGCCACTCGAGTCCATCCTTGGGGGTCTATTAAGGGATTCCAAGTATCACCCATGGAATATATGGTCAATTTCCCTCTGATTCCATACTTGAAAATATATATGGAGTCCAAGTATCACTCTACATATAATAATCAATCCCCATAAGTGCATCCTTGGCGGTCCATATAAGGATTCCAAGTGTCACTAGGGTGTATCTAAGGTAGAATCCAAATGCTTCTTTCCATGAAATTCGTATATAAACCCACGTGTAACCCAAGGCATATAATCATTCCATTAATAAATAATATTTAATCAATATCATTTATCATTTCAATGTCATTACCAATAATAATTCATTTAATACTCACCTTAGAAGTTGACGCAAGTCGTGGGCTAAGCCTAGGTAGCTTATCCTCTGTTTAACTCATTAGGGAATTTCATTATAAGAAGCATCTCATGATTAATCAACCTATTACATAGAAAAATTATAGGGGCATGGATTCCATTTCATTTTCTTTATCAATTAAATTTACAATTCAATTCATTATTTGATATCCCATAGTAAGGGGTAAATGGAACACCTCAAGGGTAACCCAAATTACATGCCACCAGTGGTGGTCCATTTAAATATAACCCTCACACCCCTAGGGTGGTCCTGATTCAAAGATCAGGGCCTTTAATTCATTTAACAATGGCCAAAATAATTTCATAAGCTATACCTATCAATTTAGATCAAGGTTTAAATTTAATTTCAAGGGAGATTCTCTAAATATTGGGAACATAACACAATAGAAAATATAAAAACACCTATAATTTAAGGGAAATCCTGAGACCACCTACTGTAGATTTGTATTGAATAACTTATCAAGTATCACCTCCAGATTCAACTCAGATCGTGAGAAAATGGAATAACAGACAAAGAATATATAAATAGGCCATATTAGGTTACACCTAAATAACATAGCTAATACTAAACCAAATGAGGAACAACATAAAAGGAAAAAAACTCACATGGATCCAATAAGATAAATAGTTCTTTATTCTGATCTTGGATAGAAATTTAGTGGAAAATCCAATAATAGGCTTCAAAGAGGAAGATATCAAAATAAAGGTTATTTCTGTAGGAATAAAAGAGAATAAATTAGGTTAGAAATATAATTAAGTGGGAGAATTTTGGTATTTTTTCCTAATTTATTGGGTCACACTATTTGACTACACTGTTTTCAAAATCATACACAAAACTTGTGCCCTTTATTATAGGAAGGGGGCACTTCACATGGTTTTCTCACACAGTATGAATAATCATGTGCAAACTAGGTCTCATCCACTTTTCAAAAACTGAGAACATGTTGGAATATCCTTACAGCCCAAAATAAATGGTTTTTCTAACCATGTGGCATGTAGGACTCCACTATCCATCCTCAAATATATTTATCTAACCGTGTGTTCTGCCCCGTACAGTTTTTACTAAACGTGCACCACCTTTTTCACCCAAAAGTCAGGTTTTGTGATCCGAACCATCTCCAGACACCCCCAATACTTCCATGACCTTGACATACATTTATATTACTCCATATTTAAACATTTAAATAAATAATTTATAGAAAAAAGAATTCCATACCTCAAGAAAGAACTGGGTTCTTAAAAACATCCCCCCTTAAACCAAATTATCAACAAATTTCCCTTCCAAGTGTGGTAAAGAATCTAATTAGGATAACTTTTTACACTATCCTTGTACATTAGTCTCCCACTCCTAGGTCTTGTCCTGTACATAGCCATGCTTCTATATCACCCGTACTAGAGGAACTAACCGGCCTCATAAAACCATCAAGATACAATCCATGACATGTATATGATGCTCCTCAAAGGAGGCGTCTACCTATAACTCAACCTCTTTTGGGATGAAAATCATGAGATCGTTCTAAATTATAACGACATAGTTGAGATATATGGAATGAGTCATGCATTTCCTAGTACCTATGAGGTAACTAAAACCGATGGGCTATCATCCCGAATCTCTTTAGAATATTTAAAGGCCTGATATATCATGGTGAAATCATACCTTTTCTCCTAATCCTCCAATGTCCCAGCCTTAGTGAAACATATAAAAAGACTCAATACCTAAACTCAAACTCTAGAGGTTTTCTATGTCAATCAGCATATGATTTTTATCAATACTGTATAGTATCCATCCACTTCTAAATCAACTGCACCTATTTTATGGTCTCTTGAATAAGATGAGGTCCAAGCATAGCTTCCTCTCTTGCCTCTAACCAATACCGGGGTGATCGGTATGGCCTACCGTACAAAGCTTCATAAGGAACCATCAGTAATGTATCCTAAAATCTATTGTTATAGTCGAAATCAATCAGAGGTATATAATTCTCCCAATATCCCCTGAAATCTAGGACACTTTCTTGTAGCATGTCCTCAAGAACCTATATTGTGTTCTCTGATTCTCTATCTATCTGGGGGTGGTATGCTATGCTCAAAATCACATGTGTACACAACACCCTCTACATCCCTTTCTAGAACCGTGAAGTAAACTAAGCATCCCTATCTGAAACGATAGTATGAGGGACACCATGAAGTTGTACTATTTCACAGATATACAACCTTACAATATCATCAACTGAAAAGGTCTCCTTGATATTTATCAAATGATAATACTTTGTCAGGTTACCAACAAAAATCCATATAGTTTCATTACCTTAAGGTGGCCTTGGTAAACTTATCACAAAATCCATCACGATATCATTCTATTTACACTCATGAATGGGAACCTACTGTAAAAGTCTATTTGGTCCCTGATGTTCTACCATCATCTGGTGATAGGTGGAACATCTCATGAAAAAACTTTCTACTTCTCTTTTCATACCCATCCACTACTATTGGTGATGTAAATCCTAACACATCATGGTGACGTAAGGGTGAATTACCCAAGATGAATCATTAGAGTCTCACATCAGCTCCTCCAAAATGTCTATTGAAACTTATATGCAACCATGAATACACATAATATCATCCACACCTATGGTCCAACTAAGAGGAGGGTCCTCACCTACCACACTCTCCTATTGGACTGGGCCCTCAGAATCTAATAGTTGCCTCATCCTCACTCTATTCAGAATGGTAGAGGTAACAAATTAGGATTATAGATAAGTTTGACCCTAACTATGCTACACCTCCATGTTGATCTAAGATAACAAATCCAAAAGATTCCACTTGATATTGTCCTGGTGAACTACATGTATCTGAGTCCTCCTTCTCAATTCATCAGCCACTGTATTGCCTTTACCAGGCATGTAGGCTATATCTAAGTTAAAATATTGTAGGTATTCAACTCATATTCATTGTATTATAGGTATATCACGCTATGTAAATATATACTTGTGGATTTTGTGATTTTTGTATACCAAAAAATAGTCTACAAGTAAATAATGTCTCCAACAACATAATGCGTGAACAACTACATCTAACTCGAGATCCTTTATTGGGTAATTCCTCTCATGTGGCCTCAACTATCGAGACCCGTATCACATGACTTTATCACCCTATATAAGGACTAATCCTAGACTAATACTTGATGCGTCATAGTAAATAGTGTAACTCTTTCCTAGGTCTGGAATGATCCGTAACGACTCTAAATTCAATTTACCTTTCAGCTCCTAAAAGTTCATCTCACTGGAATCCAACCATACAAACATCACAACCTTATTCTTAAATACCATAAGAATATCTTCTAGGCATGAGATGTCTTGTATGAAATTCATTTTACATCCGGATATCCCCATGAATATTTGTACATCAAATACATTCTTTAATTACTCCCAATAAACTACATCTCTCACCTTCTCTAGGTCAACTGATACTCCTATCTCTAAGATAATGTGACCCAGGAAGTGAATATGACCCATCCAAAAGTGGCAGTTTATGAGCTTAGCATATAAATAATTCTCTCTCGGTGTATTAAATATGATATCAAGATTTGTGGCATGGTTGAGTCGATTTTGAGAATACACCAAGATATCATCCATGAAAATCACCATAAACAAATCTAGATAAGGATTGAAGACTTGGTTCATATGTTCCATTAAGACTGTTGGTGGATTAATGAGACAAAAAAAAACAAAATAATCATATAAACCATACCTACTATGAATGGTTGTACGATGTATGTTTGATGGTATAACATGCACTTGATGATAACTCAATCTCAAATCAGTCTTTGAGAAAACATAAGCTCATTAGAGCTAGTCAAAGATATCATCTAACCATAGTAGAGGATACCAGTTATTAACCGTAATATAGTTCAATTCTAATTAATCCACACATAGCCTAAGAGTTTTGTTAGCCTTTTTTTTTGCAAAAGGACCAATAAACCCCATGGATAAGTACTAATTCAGATAAAACCCTTTGCCTCTAAATCCTATAGCTACCTCTTGATCTCATGAATCTCAGTTGTAGCCATCTTTCAAGGAGGAATGGATACTGTCGCATCTCCTAGAAATTGATTTATAGATAAAGCTAACTCTCATAGTGGAGGTAATCCTAAAAATTCATCCAGAAAAATATTCCTAAAATGATCAAACACTGTAGGGAAATCTACCTGATGTGTTCCCTAATCATCCATATATAAATCTGCAATCTAGGTTGTCATACTACTCAACCCCCAATGCTTGTTTTCAGCTCGACTTACCTGGAAAACCCATTTAGCCTTTTGAATAAATCGCCACACTCTAGTGATGTAAAATTCACCCTTTGGTGATAGAAATCAATGAAATCATGAGATGGATTCAACCAGTCCATCCCACGAATGATGTAAAAACCTATCATCATGAGGAAAAAGAGGTCCCATATAAAGTGACACAACCAATATCAAGGGGAACTCCATGCACTAACATACATCCTTCACTCTAAACCCTAGCAAAGTGTTAAGTGTTATAACACCATCAGAACATTGAAAACTGAGCCCAATGATCTCTATAACAGGTATAGATATAAATTTTTGATAAGCACCTATAACAAAAAAGAGAATATGCTAAAGTAGAGGATACTAGAATAGTACCTCTAATAGTAGAAGTTCAGAGATCCTACTCTCCAAGTGTCTATTGAATTTCATATATTTGGCCCAATTTTAGCCCTATGACATTACCTGGTTACCCTGAACAGATCCGCTCTACTCAATCAGAAAAACTAGGGTCTGACTACCATGTCCACGACCACCGCCTCGACCTGATCGGTCGGATGTATTTCAACTCCCTACCTAATGAGAAGATGTTTACCCTACTTCTATAAATGTAGCCTGTGTAGACCCTCTATCACTATATATTTATGAAAAAGTTCTCCAAAATAAATATAGAAAACCCATATTTTTGTATGATCGATACTCAACTGGGTCCCTCGTACACTGAGGTCTCGTATGTCCTAATCTATCGCATTGGTAGCACTTCACCTAGCTACTTGAGTATGTGTTATGTATAATAATATCACCATTTGGAATCTCCAAATGATTCTTCCCACTATTAGTCAATGTAATACTAGATCTAGATGCAGAATCGCCCTGGCACACACACCCATCCTCTCTTAGGTTACCCTCTGAGATAAGAACTAGATTAACTATTCAAAAAATAGTAGTCTACTGAAATACATTCACATGAAATTGGATGTTGTACCTAATAAAAACTTTGGATCTCCTGGATTTATATAACTCACCACCCATCATAATAGGTGAAAAGTGCTGGAGCTCTGTAAAACAGGTCGAATAATCCATAACTGATAACATGCCCTGCTCTGGGTGCATGAAATCTCTAGCTCTATTATCCATAAACATCTCAGGATATAAGTAATCATATAAGGATGTATGAAAATCCCTATAAGAAATCTTCCAATGATGATCCATATAAATAATTACATCCCACCATCTCTTGGAGGAATCACACAGCATATACAATTTTAGTTTTAACCTCCTCTCAGGATGCATCTCTAGATGATCAAAGATAGATAGAATATCCTCTAGTCATGAATCCACATCCTTTTTTTCTACCATCCTCTGAAAAATTCGGTGTATGTTACTATTATAACTCATTCATCAACTCCACCATATTCACGGCAGGTCAAAATGCTCCCTTCACGGTCTACAAGAACCACATAAAACCTTTATGGAACTATGCCTTGTCACTGGTGTTTTGTACAACAAGTAGTTTCGTAGATGGTACTAAAGGAGGATCCACTGGTATCCCATGACCCACTTCCTTTCAAGTATGATCTCATCCACCCTCCTAGTGTGTGATTGGAGGAAATTAGGGTGGAATACCTCTACAAATTCTACGTTCATGTATCAGATCAAGATTCAATAACCACTAAAAGTTAATATATTTAAATAGTATTGGTACAATCCTTCCGATATAAGAACACACACCCTTGAAATCTCCTTGAGTTGTGTCTGGAAAACGTATGGATCAAATAGAATAAAGAGATACTACCTACATCCCACTACTACGGTAGGGTCAGGGTTATGTTTTCAACTATAAGAAATTTAAGTTCCCATATTTTTTTCAAATTCATTCCCCATTTCACACGATATCACAATTTATTTAAAAAGGGTGAACCATGTGGTCCACCAAATTCCAATCCATAAGGGCCCGTACACCACATGAACTAAAATATGGAACCCACATAATCCACACCATAACACGTCCCAAAATATTGGTCACAATATCAAGTATATCTATCACGACACCTATCACAATAGCATGCAATAAGTAATGCATCCAAAATGTCATGGAATAATGTAAGGCATGGGATTCTAAAAAGTTCCTAAGATGATTAATGAGATGGAATACCTTTATCTCATTGGGTTGAAACAAAATATAACCCACAATTTTTAACAATGATAACATCACAATTCAAGTGCATAACCAAATGGTGGAATCAAATCAACCATAATAGCCAAATTCTATAAAACATCAATTTCATTTGATGTAATTTGGATTTTTTCTATATGTGGGTTAGTTATTCCTAGGAAAAACTCATTATATAATAAACCAAGAAGAAAATTACGCTTTGATACGACTTTGTAATGTATCAGACTTGGATTCCACTAAAAGGTTCCCCGAGGCCGGTTGGTCACATGGCCTTAAGCGGATCTCCCCAAATTCCAGAGGCTTCTAACTAGCTATGACAGAATAGGTGTGTCTATGGGGAGATTATTCCCTCATCTCTTAATTGTACCATGGTGGATATATAATAACAGGTAAATTGAATAAGCAACAAACCAATTATACAATAGAAAACATCCAAGATAGATATAAATAATCAATACAATAGGAAGTATCATATACAGATGATGATATATGCCATGTGTCTAAGATAACTACCAAACAAATTTATATGTAATTAGTATAATACATGTAACAAAAGTAAAAAAATTCCAAAAATATATCCAGCTAGTATCATGAGCCTAAACATGGTCTCATGCTTTCCTGATCTTAATAAGAAATCATGAACATTATCAGGGCACTTTCCCCTATCTATACATGCAATCATATAGTCTGTTCGGGTACCCATCAACATCAGGAATAAGGTGTGAGATATAATCCTATTAGGCAACCACCCATGTTCAAGTTCCATCCAGTTAGTGAATATATTTAACATTCACAGTGTGTAGGTAGTAATAGAAAATGTAAAGGAAGTTCTGAATGTAAACATACTTTAAGGTCCATGTTTCTCATTTTATAATCAAATTAATTTAATATATAAATTTCATTTAATAAGTATCAAGACCTAGAATAATTTCTAGAATCCCCATGAATGGATATGATGAAAAGATGCCTAAACATGCCATCCATAAAGTGTAAGTCACTGACCAAATCCAAGCTTATTCTTTGTCTTGGTAGACACGTCATAAAATTCATTTCGTTTATTATTCATTTATGAACCTGAGCCCATCCTTGGAATTCCTAATTTGGAATCAAGGTATCTCTCTAGGTATATCATGAACCGTATACCCTATAATACCAACCTGGTAACTCTTTATAGGAATATTGGTATCGATCTAGGTGATGTATAACATCATTTACACTTGAGTTTGTCCTTGGTGATCCACTAAGGGAGCCCAAGTATCACCCATGGCATATATGATCAACTTCCCTATAAGTATGTCCATGGAAATCCATATGAATTCCATGTATCACTTGACATATAATATTCAACCCCTGTGATTGCATCCTTGCTAGTCCATATAAGGAGTATATGTGTCACTCAATCATAAGCAAGGTAGAAGCCAAATTAGTCTATCCATGGTGTTCATATATGAACTTATGTGTCACCCAAGGAATATAAGCTTTCAATCAATCAAAACCATTTAGTAAATATCATTTAATCATTTAAAGGTCATTACCAATAACAATTCATTTAAAACTCACCTGAGAAGCAGACTCAAGTCATGGGCTAAGCTTGGGAGGCCTAGCCTCTATTTAACTCAGAATGGCATTTCATTATAAGAAGAATCTCATACTTAATCAACCAATTACATGGAAAAATTATTGTGAAATGTATTACATTCCATTTTATTTATCAATTAAATTTACAATTTATATTATTATTTAAATGACATATCAATTTACAATTCCATTCATCAACTTAAATTACAATTCAATTCATCAATTGAAATACCATGGAAATGGGTAAATTAAATAACTCAAGTGTGACCCAAATTACATACCACCAATGGTTGTACATTTTAATATAACCAACACACATGTGGGGTTCTCCAAATTCAAGGATCGCATACTTTAATTCATTTAACAATGGCATCATTAATTTCATAGGCTATACCTATTAATTTAGATCAAGGGATAAACTTCATTTCAAGGGTGATGTTATGATTTTTAGGCTTGTGGAATAATGAAATATATATAAATAGTTTGAATTTTAAGGAAAAGAACTATACCACCTACCATAGGTTTGTATTGGATAGTTTAATTAGTATCGGCTCCTGATTCAACTCAATTCGGGAGAAAATCGAATAACAGATGAAGAACCTACAAATAAGGAATATTAGCTTACACCAAAATAGCACAACCTATTCTAAACCAAATGGGGAATTACAAAAAAGGAAATGGTAAATCACCAATTTGGATCCAATGGGACAAACAGTTCTTGATTCTGAGCTCAGATAGAGATTCAGTGGAAAATACTACAATATGATTCAAAGTGGAGGATCTCAAAAAGGAGGCTCTTTCCATAGAAAGAAAAGAGATGAAATTAGGTTAGAAATAGAATTAATTGAGTTCATTTTGGTAATTATTCCCAATTTAATAGGTTTCATTGTTTGGTTTCACAGTTTTTCAAAACATTTAAAAATTGTGCGCCTTTTTCTGCAGGAAGGGGCCCTTCACACTGTTTACTCACACGATTTGATTAATCGTGCGCAAACCATGTCTTATCCACTGTTCAAAAACTATAGACATTTATACACATACATGTACCCCAAAATTCATAGTCTTTCTAACTGTGTAGCATATATGACATTAATTTCCATCCTATAATGGTTTTATCTAATAGTGTGGCCTCCCCCCGTACCGTTTGTACTAACCATGAACTATGCCTTTTTCACCTACAAGTTGGGGTTCAGACTCTAAACCAGACCTGTACACCCATGATACTTTCATGACCTTGACAAGAATTCATATTAGGCCATATTTATACATTTTATTAGAGAATTTATGGAAAATAAAATATTCCATGGCTTAAGAAAGATCCAGGTTTGTAAAATTTACATGGTGTAGCATGCAATTCAAGCCATAAAAGAATTTAAATTTATTTAAATAATAACAATTCATAAAAACCCATGGTGTTACATTCTACCCCCCTTAAATTGAATTTCACCCTTGAAATTCATATAGGTTATCAGTGTTTTTATACTTGAAATTTATTTTCATAGAAACCCACATCATAAAATTGAAAACTAAAACTTCCTTTAAAAAGAATAGTTTGAAACATAATTGTTACCCAAAGTAACACATTATTGGTTTCCATATAGGATAAAATAGGTAGGAATTGAAAACATAAACATGTAATAAAAAAATAACACCCAAATACTGATGGAGAATGACTAAATACATTGACCAGGAGAAGTGGGTGATCTAGAGAAAGTTAACAATCCAAAACCTTAAATATTCAATGATATAAGGGACTATTTGATTCAATAGAAATAATGGTACTAGGATAAGTTTTTTTTTTCAATATCATTTTTCTAAAGTTTAAGAAATTTCACAAGAATATATACAAACACTATTTTATCATAACCTTACCCTTTGTTTGTGCCTTGAAATTTTTTCACTTCATTTCATACACTAAAGAATGAAGGTGAATTTTTTATACCTGAAGAACTAACATATCATGAGATCCATAAATAGAATGATTGGTCATTTCATCTGTCTTTAGTTAACATCACATAAAAATGGTTAGCGTGGGTTATCCAATATGAATAAATCCTTATATGGTGAGATAATACCTTAAATATCTAAAACCACATCCAAAGTTTAACATAAAACTTCCATAAATGGTTAACCTTGTAATTATTCTGAAAGATAAAAATATAAAAAATTATAAAGGAGGTCACTAAATTTTTTAAAATCAACTTATCATTGATCCCCTATTATCATAAAGTAGCTCTTGATTGTCACATACCAAACATGTGAATACCTTCATCATGTATTCTCTTAAAATAGGTTAATAACCAAGATTACCATAAATGTTTATTGAAAAAATTAATTCTTCCTTATTACAATGTTTACTTGATATATTAATTAAATCCAAAAATGATGTAAACTTCATAAATGATAATGTACAACACTTTTTCAACAAATAATTTAATAGTTATGTGTTCATCGATACTATCCAATTAACTTTATCCATATCAATCATACTTTTATCAAAGATAAACACACTTTTCTCAACAACAGGAACACATTAAGGGTTATCTTACCTTGATACAAATATCACATTTCTATTAAATCCCTTATATAGTTCATCATCACCATTCAACATATCCATTTAAATCCTTAATAAAAAACTTATATAAAAAATACTTATATATTTCATGATTCGTATAACATAATCTTTGAATTACAAAACATACATACTTCATTCATCCCACTTTATTCTCAAACAATAAACTATGATTTTTCATCTTATTCATTAATACCCCTTTCCTAAAATATGAAATAATAATCATGTCTTAAAATCCATTAAACTCAATTTAATCATGCTTATAAACAATACTATTGAAATAACACATACCATTCATATGTTGTTTTTTGGTCTCTTTATTATCAAAAACAAAACCATTACTTATATAACCTTATTGAATTACTTCCTGATATTTTTCCCCTAAGATATTGATTTACATAATGCTCATACATTCCACAAATAAAACATTCAACTGTTGATAATACCTTAGAGAGACTAATATTTCCATTAACTAAGCTCTTCATTTTTCCTCATAATCTACTTACTTTGGGGCCTTCTTCACCCCAAATAAGAAATTTTCTCATTCCTTTTACAAAATTAAATGAAATTTTCCTATACTTTAACTCATCCTTAGACTTATCTTTAGATACATCCCGAGACATGTCCTTATAAATATCCCTATGTATCTCACTAACATTTTCACATCCTAGATTTCAAAGGTTGACTAAACCTTTCCTTTGATACCAACTATAGCTACCCAAGATTATCATTCATGGATATTACTTCATTTTAGATGAATATTGATCACATTAAAAAAGAACATGCCTAAGGACCATAATAGTTTAGTGTCTTTGGAAACATGGAAACAAAATCTTCTAAATTTGTGAAAGATCTTCAACATCTCTTGTAAATATCTTACCCATTATTAATCCTACTTAAAACCTTTCTTTGTAGCCAATGGAAAAAACATAAGAAAGGGTGAGATAAAATTCTCATTAAGGGTAAATAGAGGATATATGTAAGCATAACATGAGTATAAGGGTATTAAAACATTAGCACAATATTTTAATAATATGCCTTTCATATCAAAGATTATAATATTAAGTCATTGAATAAGGATTGGAAGTCCATAAGACATGAATCATAAGGAAATCAAAGAGTATAATCCATGAGAGAATAACATTGGAATAATACATAGAATTTGAAGCATACACATAATCATATAAAATATTGTGTTAAGTATACCTACTATGACCTTCATAGCCTATTAGGCTTGGGATAATCACCCATGTACCTACTTTAGGCTTGGGATAACAACCCATGTACCATCTTCTTTTCGGCTTTCAGATACAACCCGTATATCCTCTTGTTTTCAAGAATGGGATAGAACCTATGTACCATATTATTTTTAGTCTTGGGAGACAACCATTTTAACCACTATTTTTGGGGATTTATCTATAAACTATATAACCTCGTGTTTTCTATCTTGAGATACAACCTATATATCCTCTTGTTTTCATGCTTGGGATACCACCTGTGTAACCTCTTATTTTAAAACTTGGGCTACAATCTGTGTACCCTCTTGTTTTTGGTCTTGGGTTACAACCCATGTAATCTCTTGTTTTAGGGCATGTGTTATAACTAATGTACCCTTTGATCCCATATACAATTTATCATTACCCAATTTATTGGAGGGAGAAATAGGTCTCACCCGTCACATAATAAAAACCATATTTATGTGTGTAACAAGATTATAAAACATTCATAATACCATAAAACATGAAATTAAATGTTTGTTATAAACATTTCATAAAATAATAACCTATTAAAAATAATTTTTAAATATCATTTATAATTTTTTTAAGAAAATATATATTCCACTTTGAAAAACACTATTTAAATAATTTTTGAAAAACTTTTCCTGTGAAAACTACTTCAAAAAAATAAATTTCTATAATATTAGGAAAAACGTTTTCTTTATAAAAATTCTTGTAGACATGTAAAGGAATATTCAAATAAATTATGGTTGTGATGGTGGATAAATTTGTACATGCCGAACAATTCTTTTGCACCGTAAAATGTTTAAAAAAGTGCCCTAATCAGAAAATGACAAGAATATTCCTTTTAAAATCATTTTATAAAAAGGTTAAAATATGGGTAAAATGTAATTTAAAACCATAGGATAATATTAAAACATTTTTTAAAACATTTTTTAGAAAAACATGGCTTTGAAAGAACATTGATTTCTAATTGAAAAGGGAAATAAATTCTTATTTCCTTTAAAATAATTCTTAATTATCTTAAGTAAAAAAGGGTGTAAAATGATAAAATTACTTTACGATTTTAAGAAAAAAACACAGGAGAATAAAATTCATGATTAAGCTATATATATAGAACATAATATTTCATCAATGGAATCATAATAAAAAACAATTCTGATAAATGATGAGTTTGTATCAATAAACTCTTACCACTTTGGTAACTTTGAATCAAAATACCCATGAAATAATAAACTTAAATAAAGATTAAAATATCATAAAAATAAGGATATTAATTATATAACATATCAAATGGGAATTTAATACACATAGTAAAATAATATAGGTTCATAACATAACATGTGTCTCTAAGAAGCTAAATTGAGACAAAATTTCCATACCGATATAGAAACTTTTAAACCGTAAACTCTAAGAAAGAGAGATCCTAAAATGGATATTTAAATTCCAATAATAATTTTTGAAAAGTATCATTAAATAAATTCATGGTCATTATATACTCCTTGTAAAATAATATAGATGCATAACATCACAGGTGTCTCAAAGAAAACCATTTGAGAAAAAAATTACTTTACCGATTTGGTAACTTTTGAACCATAAAACCCCTGAAAGAGATATCATAAAATGGATATGTAAATACCAATTAATTTAAGTATAATAATAATATAATACATTCATATTCAGTATATACACCACACAAAATAAATTAGTGGTTAATATGGCATAAGTATCATAGAAATAAAACTGAGACAAGAAATCCCCTTACCTTAAGTCTTTAATTTCTGCGTACAAGTTCAAAAGTCATGTATAATAAATAAAAGTTTATTATAAATCTAAAAAATAACCATATTATTATATATAATTATATATATTATTTTATTATGACTTTATATTACCCATTTATTAACAATTTCATGTTAAAGTTACGTTTCAGATAATAATTGCTTTATTTTTCGTATATGTTTTGACTTGTTATTCTAGATCCTATTACTAAGATCATGATTTAAAAATTTAAAAATTGTAAAACATGATATATATATCATATATATTTAGTATATAAGTATTTAAAATAATGTATAAAATGGAGAAATATGAAATGAAATACACCGTTTATAGAGACGGTATGTCCACTACTAGAAAATGAGGCTACTAACACAGACTTATAGGCACGGTTTTAAAATCATGGCTATAGGTGGCTATAAGCCTATTTTCGATGGCCTATATCCATGTTTTTGAAAATTGTGGCTATAGGTCATGGATATATCCATGTTTATATTACCTATAGTCATAGTTTTTTAAAACTGTGGTAATAGGGTTCCCGTGCTTCTACGAAAAATAATTCCTGCAAAAAATTTGGTAGGAAGACCTACTACCACAGTTTTAAGGATATTACCTTGGTTTATATTAACATATATATATATATAAATATATATCATAATATATATATATATATATATATATATATATCTAAATTATCATGTAATGTAGTGGTAAGTACATTGGTTCTTAAAGGGGAGGTACAAGGATCAAAACTCGCTTGTGACATTTTTTATTTAGTATATTTCCATAGTTCACTGAGGGTATATCCATGGTTTTATATATGGAAATATCTTACTATAACCATGGTTTAAATAGTGACTATAAGTCAACCGCCACTGTGGCCATTTTTTATGCCTATTTCCATGGTTTTGAAAATATTGGCAATAGGATGGGACCTACTTCCCTGGCGATAGCAGCAATGGTTGGAAAAAACTATGGACATATGCTATCACCAAGTTTTTTGGTTCTATTTCCATGGTTTTGAATCGTGGAAAAAGGCCTTTTTTATAGTTATTGTCATACACACATATGAACATTGTTTCCATTTTCTTGTTGTATTTTTTATTGAAAGAAAAGTAAATGATATATATATATATATATTATTTCTATTAGAATTATTATTTCATATCATCACATATTTTTATTAAACTCATCATTAAAACATTATAGGTAAATCATGAAGTAATCAAATTACTTTGAGTAGACGGTAGTCCATACGTCCACAAGTGTAGTTATCGTATTCCCATAAAATGGAAATAGTTAAGGTATGTGTTATATAATAATTAAATAAGCATAAATATATCATAAATATCATATATATCATATAAAAACAGTAATTACACCATTATTATCAGCCTTTATATGTGGTAATGTAAGAACAAATGACGACGGTTTATGATACGGTAGTCCATCATACACACGAATGATGATTGTGTATCCCATTTGATGGTAGTGTCTGAAGGTATAGATTGTACCCTTAAAATAACAACATCTAAGTATATTTTTGATACTAATGTTATTATATAATATTTTTATATTGATAATTTAATGAGTTTGGATATAAATAAATCAAAATTGCTCGTTGAAGAACCTTACCTCTTCTTCGAGTAACTCTTTTTAGTTTGCACCAAAGGACTTCATTAGTTTGATTTATTCCCAAATTGGTTCATCAATGTTTAGATTATGGATGTGTTTAGATTATTTTTCAAGGTTTTTATAAGATAAAATTATTTATATGTGTGAATAAGTGAGGGGGTGAGTGCCCTTTTATAGTGGAGGGGGAGTAACATTCTTGTAAATATAATAGGTAAACAATATTGAGAGGTCTACCTTACATCATGTGCCTCCAATAATGGTCCATTTTCAATAAAATAGGAAAAATGTCCTAAATATTTCCATAAAATGGGGTTCTTTACATGTTTCTAGTTTATTATGTCCCCTCAAGTTGATGTTTAGTCCCCTTTTAAACTCATTTTTTTCTTAATCGTTGTAATCAATTTTAACTGTTTTCACTAATCGTTTTGGGAAAAAATTAAGTTGGAATTATTAAAAATTAAAAATTATTATTATTCAAAATATTTGATCCACTTTTTCAAATTCAAATTAGATACATGTAATAAATTAATTTAAAATAATCTCATAGATGGCATGAAAAATGGGTTTTTTAAAGTGAAAATATTCAAAATTTTGAACATTTTTTATATCCAATTTTAATGTGAAATTGATTTAAATTACAAAAATTATATTAATATACGTATAATTTATCTAAATATAGTTTAAAACTAATTTAAAATAAAATTTAAATATATAAATAAATTAGAGGGAAATTTATTTTTCAATTAAAATTAAGTGTTTTTTACTATTCATAAAAAATGACACTTCTCAGAAAAATACAAAAATTTAAACTTAAGTAAATTTTTATATTTCAATTTAAAAAATAAAGTTTATTTTTCCAAATAAAAATTATAAATGTGTCAAAAATTAGTTTTAAAACAAGTTTTCTATTAAAAGGCGGTAAAACCATCTTTTAGAATAATACAACTTTTTATGCCTAAAACTAGATTTGTTCTAATTTAATTCCTATAGAACTTATTATACAAATGTAAAACCATTTTTTTGAATATATAATATATAAATTTTATTAATATCTTTCACTAATATTTATAAATTAAATTTATTAAGATAAAACACCTTTGTGGACATAAAGATAGTTTTTCATAAAAACACTTCCTTCATATTCAATTGGTTTTTATTTTCATATTTAATTAATTAATGACCAAATAATTAATTTTATAAGCATGTGTAAACAATATTTTCATACTTTATTAAATCTAATTCATATATGACAATCCAATGGCTAGGTAATAACTATAAAAATATTTTAATAATAATAATCTAGTTTAGTAAAACACAGTCTTGCATGTAACATAAGTTATCGAAAGAACTAAAAATTATGTGTAACAAAATCCAAATGTAATATTACATGTACTAAAATATAATCTAAGTGTTTTTTGTACTGTAATATAATCATGGTGTTTTTTTATAAATCAATCTTAACATGTTGTAGCATGAAATGCAAGCCATAAAAGTATTTTAATTTATTCAAAAATAATAATTCATAAAAACTTGGGGTGTGATAATTATGATCCAAGTATATCATACTTATTATTTATCTATATAGATTATGTCTATGATGAAAAATTCTTATGAAAACCATTTCTTTGGGTTGTGTTATAATTAAGTGTTTATGAAACTCATTTCTTTTCATGGGTTCTAATATAATGAATTTTTTATAATCCTATAGAAAACAAATTTATGGTTTTAATTATGTGACAAGTGGGACCTATATATACCTCTAATGCATTGGGTAAAGTATTATATCTAATGAGATAGTTATGGGGAACAAGTTGATATGATTGATCTATCATGGGAAATAAGTCGATGTGCTAGATCCACTGTGGGACACAATTATTGATTCCAGATCTGATGGTCTTGGTAGTTACCCTTGACATATGAAATGGTTTATATATTTATAATAGCTCCACACACATTTATGAAATGATATTATGGTTTTTGATTGAGTTGGGATGATTTCTCATTCTTATTATTCATTTCTTTTGAAATGCTTAATTTTTAGGCCATGAATCATGTTTATGATCTATACTGGATTGGATATGAACTTTGTAAGTTATGTTTATGATATCATACCCTTATGATTATCTTATAATTTAATATTTTTATTGATTGAAATCTCTCCTGATTACCCTTACTAAAAATTTGAGCTTAACCTTAATTATGTCTTTATTTCCATAGGTTATAAAGAATGTTATTAGGTATTATGTGTCTATAAAAGGTGCTAGTTATGGAGAACTAAGTTGGAGATGATGCTGATTATTAATGAAATAGTTTTTTATGTGTTCAAGATTACAAATATATTATACCCATACTATTCTTGCATATATTGAAATTTTATTCAATGAATATTCATCTATTTTGATTTAATATCTATATATATATAGTCCGGTTCACTATAGTTGGTATCCGAGAAAGGCTTAATTAACCTTTGGAAACATGGATAAGAAAATATTACTAAGAACCCTAGGGATAAATCTAAGTATAGGATAATATTCTAATGTTTCGGTAATTATAATAAATAACCTAGGTAGGACCAAAGGTGTCAAAGATCAAAAAAGAGGTTTCATGATTTTGACATAATTTAAATTATTTTTCAGGATTATATGGTTTCCCACTATGATTATTGTTGCTAACATTTCACTTTTTGGTTTTATTCAATGGTTATAACCTAAATGAATTATGTTGATGTTGAATGTGATGGTCAATTCAATGATTATACTCATAAGAACCCATTTGAAATAATGTATAGAATACAAAAACTTATGATTATGACTAATCATATTCCTTGTTATGTGATTAAAAATTTCAATTTTGGTTAGTTTACTAACACACCTAATATTATAAATATAGATCTTCATAAAGACCATTTAAAAAACAAGATTCAGCTTCCATCGTGTCTATAATGTTGGAGGAAGCACTCAAATGAATTTCTCAGTGGAATAGGAAGATTTTTTGTGTGTGGAAAATAAGGACACAATTCAAGTAATTGTTTAGGATAAATGAAAAGTTTAGTTGACACACTGGATGATAATAATGGTCTACTTAAGGTATTCTTGATAGTTGAATGTTTTAAATGTGGAGAGTATGAACATTACACAAATTGATGTCCTATGGGGAAATCTCAATAAATTAATATAAAATATTGTATGAATAATGTTTTTACTAATGATAATAAAGATACTAAAAATGATATATGAAAGGTATGGAATAATTTGATATTATTTCTCAGGTAAAAATTATGAAGCATGATTAAATTGAGGTTGATGAATCTTAAGATATGATTAATATTTAAAATTATAGAAAGAAGTATTAGGGAATAATATGATGAATACTGGTTAATGGTTTAAGAATAAATTGGATTGAATGATGTATTAATGTATTGGAATTTAAGAATTATGTTGTATAAGTGTTAAACTAATGATAATCTAGTTATAAAAAATATTGAAACATCTAAGGATTTTTCCATAATAGTTTTTCTTTAAAGATTTGAAAACATATGTTGAATGGTACCAATGACCATGAAAAGAGATAATGATTAATTGGGATAAAGAGATAATTAACATTGATGGGATAGTATTGGAGACCTTTAAAATTAGTTGGTGATTTGATGAAAAAGTGATTTAGTTCATCTATCTTTGATGATGTCTATTTCATTTTTTGGATTTATATAATATATTCAATAGTCTGTTAATTTAATTGAGGAATAAGGATTATTTAATTTTTTGGAATCATTCATGTTTTCATGTTATTGATACCATCATGGGTTTATAAGTTTGATTTTGATCATGTGATCAAATTCTTATACCCCCCATATAAGGTTTTAATTAATGGAATTTTGAGATGATCAGTGATATATTGGGAAAAGTTTTATTGTGTTTTGGTATATATAACCCTTAGATTTAATGTGTAGTATTATTTTATAAGAATATTATTACACTTTGTGATGTAATATGAAAGGTATAAGATAACCTTTGAGGATAAAACTTTCATTAATATTGAGTTTATTGAATTTTTTTGGACATCATGTCATTTATTTATGGAAATGATTATTATATCTTGGAGACTATGTGAATAATGCATATACATTTTGGTGTATTACTTTATGAGTGACTATTGATTATTGGACATAAATTTTAAATTAATCTTTGAATAATATATGATCAAATCAATCTGATTGTGGGTTTCAAACTTAGTCGAGAGTATATTAATGAATTTTGAGGATAGTTATTTATGTAATGATTTAATTTGACCTTTGAGTACTACTATTTAATTTTGATTAATTTTGTATCTCTTCAAATAATGGTTTCTTCATTTTGATAATTATCTTACCTTATACTAATCATTTTGGTTTTAGTTAATTTCTAGAGATAGGATAAATATATTGTTATCCTTTTTTGGAATTATTTGATTCATAAAAGTGATTTTAATACTTTAGGCATGAAAAAATCATCTAGAATACTCCTAATTTGGGGAAAAATATGATATTGTGGTGGAAATTAATTGAAGGATGGAATTGTTATGGTCATGTAAGTATTTTTCCTTATATTATTAGTCTATCTAGTAAAATAATTCCTCAAACTTAGGAAAAATATTTTGAAAAAAATACACTATCCATTTACTTTTCTTACTGAGAAATCAATGGTCTTTTAACCAACCACAGATTTACACTTTTGTGATGGTTAAATTTATCCTAAATATGTTCATTATCACTCTCTATCAGTCATTGAGAGTGAGTTTTTTCTTATATATCCGTGTTTTCACTTCCCACTAATATTTTCTTATATTTTAACATAGTTTTGTGTTATCATGGATGACCATCGTATTTCCCATTCTCACGTATCAAGAAGTTGTTTTATTAAACCTTTTTATGATGTTGTTTTCCACAAAATAAATTTCATATTTCAATCCTTTGATTATTGAGCACAAGTCCAAATTATGAGTAAATAATTTATTAAACTGAGGGTTAGAATGTAAAACCTTGAGATTTTTTAAAATATTTTTTAATATTTAATTTAATAACATTGATATCTTATGTCACATGCAACACTAAGCTTAAATGAATGAAAATGTATCATTTAAATATGATCATTATAACCTATCCATTTAATTATAGGGTATAAATATTATTAATAAAACTATGAAATATATATTTGAAGGACCTAATCTATTGGAATCCTCTTGTTTGATCCTGTTTTAATGCTCACAAATCATGAAAATCTTGAAAATTATGTTAATGAAAATTATTTTAATCATGTTTTAATGATCACAAATCCTGTTAACCTTGTTTATTCTATCTCAAATCATGTGTAGAGATGGTTGGTTTCCCTATGCTTCATTGTTTACAACTCATGGTATAAAACTTCATAAGATTCTGATTTAGAATCTTATAAATCATGTTTAAACATTGTAAACTATATTTGATCTTGTTCTATAATGGTTTATTATATTAATTCTTAAGTCTAATTAATTATATGAATATTATTTCCTAGTATAGTTTTACATATATTTGGATAAGTCTGACAAACCATAAGTCTACAACCGGTTCTGGATTTTGGAGAAGTCCCAGACACCGTGACCCATACACCATGACCCAGACATCATGACCCTAACACTATAACCATGATACCATGACTCAAGAACCATTCAAAGTTTTAATAAAAGCCTAGACATCGCTACCAGAGAAACCATGATCCTAACACTGCATTTGTGCTACTGATTCCCGATCTCAACGCAACTGTGGCATTGTGACCATCTCACTGATTAATGGAAAAGGAGAAGATATTGTTTCCCAGTGACACTATTTCTAAGTGATAATGTTTTAAGACAAATTGTGACACCGTTATTCAATCTATTTTTTCATTTTCAATTAAATTTCTAACAGTCATATTCAAGTTATTAAATAGAAACGATATCACTAATGTTTCTTTGTAGACATGTCACCTGATTATACAAGGTACGAGATGCAATATACATGTATCTTTTAGGATTCAACATGTGAATCCCTAATAAAAAATAAGCTAAACGTGAATCAATAATACATAGAAGCGAGTAGTAGAAAAGTGAACTTATGCATGCAACAACATACCACTGAAGAACACACGAAGCAATTTCGACACCTGAAGGATGAACTACCATAGATAAGAGCCTCAAACATCTTCTCAATATAAACTAAAAGAAGAACACGAGATACATAGATCACATCATCAAACTGGAAACCAGATCACTAGACTTACGATACTCTTTTTTTATAAGTGTACGTGATAATTACATCTACTTCAACATAAAAGTACAGAGCTACATAGAATAACACTAAGATCACTTCTAATCCTTTCTCATCATCTTTTCTCTATTGTGTACTATTTTTAGATTTCTAGCAGTGTGATTGTGTGTCTATATTAAACACATTGTCTCCTATATTAAATTTAAGGATACAAGATATCATTCCTCTCATATCTTCTTACATCTGTTTACTCTCATAGATAAGTCTAGAAGATATCCTTGTGTGACCTGGTAGCTTATACCCATGAAGAACAATAGAAGAGGTCGTGTGACCTGGAAAGTCTTGTGTATTGTTGTTTACCCCGATCTAGGGTGTGGATAAAGTTTATTAATATAAACTACTTGGTGGCATGTGAGCACCAAGTAGAGTGGATTAAGTATCAACTTTAGACTGAACCACTTGTTTATCCATTGTGTCTTTTTTATTTAGTTTTTCTCTAATTTACTCTATATTTCAAAAAACTAGATTTTACTTTGATAGTTAGTCTTGGATAGAATTTATAACTATTTTTCCTTATTAGAATAGATTCAAAAGTTGTATCAATAACTCAAATTGATATTACTAATAATTAATCAATCTTCTGAGAAGTTATTTGAACATTCAAACTATTATTACCATATTACCTTGATTAACTGGCATGCATTCATTTTTATTGGGGAATATTTTTAAGTGAACTTTTTAACAGAAATTTTTATGGACACTCTATTAACCCCCCTCTTGAGTAATCTAATTCGACCAATATTTTGTATCAGAGTAATTTGTTCTTGTTAAGACTTTATTTGAAAACATTTTCTACTATGATTTTAGATATAATATAAAGATCTGTAAATTTCTATTAGTTCTAAATTTCTATCTCATAAAAGTATTTATTTATTATGGAAAATAGACTAGATGGTTCTTTTGGAAACAAACCTCCATTATTTAAGGGATTAATTATTCCCAATAAAAAATCAAGATTAAAATGCATTTTAAAAGTATGGGTTTTAAAATTTTTTCTTCAATTATAGATGAGTATAAGATTCCTGATAGTGAGAGAACTATTTGGGATGACCCAACTAAGACTGATTATAATAATAATTGCAAATCCATGAATGCATTATACTACTCTTTAGGAGATGAGGAATTTAACATAATTTCTGCATGTAAACCAACCCATGAAATTTGGGATACATTGTTTGTTTCACATGAGGGAACCACTAATGTGAAAGAAATGAGACTTAACACTTATGCTATTAAATATGATAATTTTAATATGAAGACTTATGATCCTATTTCAAACATGTATCTTAGGTTCAACGAAAATTTGAACATAATTATCTCTCTCGGAAGAGAAGATACAACCAAAGAACAAATCATTAGGATTCTCAGATGCTTACCTAATAGATGGAGGGGAAATTCTGTCTCTATTTGAGAGTCATGTGACATCAGTAAATTACATGTCAAAGAACTAATTGGAAAACTAATGATGTATGAATAAGAGATGAAAGTCAACAAGTAATAGGAGGATGAACCCAAAAGAAAATATATGGCATTTAGGACCACTACCGCTAAACACAAAGAAAAGGATAAACTACAAACCTATGTAGAAAATTCCAGCACTGAAAAATAATCACTCGACAGTGATGAGAAGATGGACCAAATATCCAAAAGGTTTATGATATTTTACCAAATGAATAATTTTTTTATAAATCCTAACTTCAAAGAAAGATATGATCAAAAATGAATCTAGAAGAAGGATTTGAAAAGAGAT
Source organism: Viscum album (assembly GCA_963277665.1). NCBI lineage: Eukaryota > Viridiplantae > Streptophyta > Magnoliopsida > Santalales > Viscaceae > Viscum > Viscum album. The sequence continues at coordinate 1,982,451,975 of OY728136.1, forward strand.
GACAAGTTTGATGAGATAGTATGTTATGAATGTTAGAAAAAGGGACAAGTAAAGGATGACTATCCTAGGCTTAAGAATAAAATAAAATATAAGGGGAATGATAGAATCTATAAAAAGGAAATGAAAGAAACTTGGAGTGATTCTGAGGACAGTTCAAGTGACTCAGAGTCTTCACATGATGAATAGGCTAACAAAGCCAACATGTGTTTCCTAACAAACACATATGAGGTAACCCTAGAATCTCCTACACAAAATTACTATTATTTTGAAGATAATGTGATTATGAAAATATGTCTAAAGAAGAAATGTTTGAATATTTAAATATGCTTAAAGGGACATGTAATGAACTAAAATATAAATACAATTATTTAAAGAGACATTATGCTCTTTCCTCAACTGTTAAATCTGAACTTATTGTAGAAATTGAGAAACATTGTCAATTACTCAAAGAATTTAATGAATTGAAGCTATCTAATGAAAAATTGAGAAAGGACCTTGAATGTTTTACTAATGGTAAATATATCTTGGTGCAAATTCAAGGTAAAAAATTTCCTTTAAATACACTACTAATATTGTCTATCAACTTGGTGAAAGAAATTTTGGAAAAACCAATTTTGTTTTTAAATCGAGAATATACAACTTTATTCCAAGTTTAGGAAAACATTCTACTAGTTCAAATTATAATAAAACTCTACTGTTTCGATTTTTTCTAGACCAAATAAATTTTACTTCTAAAATACTTTACATAATTCTTATATAAAACCTATGAGGAAGATGTGGGTTTCTAAATCACTAGTAACTAATATCACTATACCCAAACAAATATGGGTACCAAAGTTTATTTTTATTTCACTATTTTGTAGGAAAATTGTTTGAAGAGCACCTGTAAAATTTTATGGTACGTGGATAGTGGGTGTTCAAGACACATGATAGGATACTATTATTTTTTCAATAACCTAATGAAGATTGATGTTAGGATTGTCACTTTTTGTGACAATGCTAAAAGAAAAATCACTGGCCTAGGCCAAATCGGTAACTCTAACTCAGTTTTATTATCTAAAGTACATTTTTTTGATGGACTAAAATATAATCTGCTCAGTATTTCACAACTATGTGATGATGGATTTCATGTCAAATTTTAAAATGATTCTTGAAATGTTTTTAATTATAAAAATAAATTAGTATTTTATTCATTAAGAAATGAGAATTTATATTCAATTACCTTAGATTCTCTAGTTTCTCAAAATGCTTCATGTTTAAGTGTATTTCACAAAGATTTTTGGCTCTGGAATAGAAGAATAGGACACTACAATATTCACTCCCTTATAAATCTAACAAGAAAAAGTTTAGTCAAATATCTTCCCAAACTAGAGTTTCTAAGTGATATAGTGTGTAATCCTTATCAAAAGTGAAAGCAATACAAAATTTCTGTTAAACCAAAGAAATCAGTTTCAACTTCTTATCCTCTTGAGTTGGTTCACATGGATTTATTTGGACCATCTAGAGTTTCTAATTAAATGGGAATCACTATGTTTATGATTGTGTAGATGAATTATCTAGTATACTTGGACTTTCTTCTTATCTCACAAAAGTGAAACATTCTCCAATTTCACCAAGTATGGTAAAACTGTAGAAAATATTAGTGGACTTAAAATTAATTCTCTAAGATGTGACCATGTCTGTGAGTTTGAAAATAAAAATTAAGAATCCTTTTTCTCACAAAATGGCTATATTCATAATTTATCTTCCCATAGAACACCTCAACAAAATGGAGTTGTAGAAAGAAGAAATAGTACCATGCAAAAATTACTAGAACCAAGATTAGTGAATATGAATTACCTATTTATTTTTGGGAAGAAGCTATAAATACAACATGCTATATTATTAATAGAGTATTGATTCGACACATTCTTAAAATAACTCTATAAGAATTGTGGAACAATAGAAAACCCAAAGTGAACTACTTCAAAGTATTTAGTTGCAAAGTTTATATCCTTAATACCAAGGAAAATCTTGATAAATTTTTATCCAAGAGAGATAAAGGAATATTTCTAGGATATTCAATCTCTAGTAAATCCAATAGAGTTTTTAACCAAAGAACTAAATGTGTGGAGGAATATGTCCATGTCAAGTTTGATGAGACAGATCCACATGAACCTAATACATCTCTAGAGAATCTTGAGGATGATAATTCAAATATATAAATTAATTCTAAATCATTTATCCATCCTGTAAAGGAATCTATGAAATCTTCAAATTCTGAAAATTATCTAGATTCAAGCCATAATGAACCAGAACCATGTGATGAACCTGAAATAACTAGACCTACCTTCCTAGACCAACTAGAACCCTTAAAAACCACCCCTTGGATTTTGTAGTTAGAGATCTAGATAGAGGAACAAAAACTATATATTCACTGAGAAATTAGGTTGAACATCATGACTTCTTGTCACAACTTGAATCTAAAAACATCAATGATGCTATCAATGATAAATTTTGGGTGATGTCTATGCAAGAAAAACATAATCAATTTTAAAGTAAAAAAGTTTTTAAACTTGTTGATATACCCAAAGACATTTTTACCATAGGTGCTAAGTGGGTGTTTATAAATAAAGTAGATGAAGCTGGTAACATAGATAGAAACTAATCTATAATGGTTGCACAAGGATATAGTCAAGAAGAAGGAATTGACTGTGAGGAGACCTTTTCACCAGTATCTAGACTTGAAGCCATTAGAATCTTTCTTACATTTGCAACAAATCTAAATTTGAAACTATATTAAATGGAATTCAAGAGTGCATTCCTAAATGGGTATATATATTAGGATTTTATTGTTGAAAAACCCCCTGGTTTAAAAAAATCTTCACCTTCCAAATCATGTTTTAAAATTATCAAAAGCTTTGTATGGTTTAAAACAAGCTCCAAGTGATTGGTATAATAGATTAAGTATTTTTCTTATTTTCAAATGATTTACAAAAGGTATAGTTGATCCTAATATTTTTATAAAATTAATTTAGAATGATGTTTTAGTAGTACAAAGTTATGTAGACAATATTATTTTTAGATCTTCAAAAAATTATTTATGTATTGAGTTTTATAAAATAATGAAATATGAATTTGAAATGAGTTTAATGGGTAAAATAAAGTTCTTTCTTGGATTTAAAATCTTTCAAAATAAATATAGTATTATTTCAAATAAAATAAAATATAATAAAGATATTCTAAACGTTTTGGCTTAGAAATCACTATAAGTAGTGATACTTCAATGAGTACTACTTTTAAGATGGATCTTGATGAAGATGGAAAATCGGTTGATCTAACCACTTACAGTGGAATGGTTGGAAGCTCACTGTACTTAACAACTAGCCAACCTAATATTATGTTTAGTTTATTAATGTGTTCTTTCTTTCAATAAAAACCTTAATAGTATCATTTAAATGTTGTTAAAGTGATTTTCAAATACATGAAACATACACACAATCAAGGAAATTTCTATATTATAGGAAAATCATTTGAGTTAGTTATCTATTTTGATACTGATTTTGTCGGTTGTAAGTTAGATAGAAAAAGTACCTCTGGAACATGTCACATTGTAGGCAAGACTCTTGTGTCATGGTGTAGTAAGAAACAAAAATTTGTTTCATTATCTACTTTTGTAGCTGAATACATAGCTACTGTTAGTTTTTGTGCACAATTTTTTTTGGATAAAACATACATTAATAGACTATGGATATCATTTCAGACATATACCTATAAATTGTGACAATAAAAGTGTTATTAACATTTCAAAGAATCATGTTTCACACTCCAAGTTAAATTGAATTGATATAAGAAATCACTTTTTGAGAGATCATTATTAAAATGGTGATATCAATTTGGAATTCATTGGAACTAAATATCAGCTTTCTGATATATTCACTAAACCATTAAATTATAAAAGGATAAATTACATCCTACTTGAATTAGGGATGATAAGTTTTAAGCTAAAGGCTTATAGTCTTGAACTTTCTATTTCAGAGGTTACAGTTTCATGTTTCATAGTTTCAAAAATTACTATCTCACACTTGTTGTTTCACTTTTACAGTCTCATATGTTACAGTTTTAGAATTACTATTTCACTTTCACAGTTTCACATGTCACTATTTTACACTTGTTGTCTCAACGTTATAGTCGTACCGTTTACTATAACACCGTAAGGATGAAACCGTAACCACTTGTTCTGGTCTCACCGTAATGACTAGTTTCTATTTTCTTTAATTTTATTTCTCGTATCACTGTGTTGGTTATTTTAATGTTCTTTTATAGTGCTTTTTTACAATGTTTTGACTTTATAAATGTTAAAAAACCCCAATATTTTTCACTTATATCCTAACTCGAGGTTTCCTCTCTCAAAACTGAATCCCTTTCCTTCTAAATCTCCTACTCCCCTTAAAATATTTCTCCTTATTGAACATGATGTTTTACGCACAGAATGAAGCGAAACTCTTCATTGACTCCAAAGAAGAAAAGTTCTCACAAGAAAGCAATAAAGGTACCTCGAATAACACCTTTAGGACCCCTGAATCCTGGTCTTGCAAATAGAATAGTTGTGCTTAAAATGGAAGAATGTTTGAAGTAGATACTATCAACTAAGTCGCTACACTTGAATGTTTTGACTGAAAAATTCTAGTTGGATTAGTTTACTAATGAAAAATGACCTATTTATGAGAAACCTGTTTCTCAGTTTTATCAGTATATCTAGCTTTCCTTCGATGCTGAAGATGAATTTGTTGTAAAGAGATGGATTTTTGGTCAAAGGTGTAATTTTTCCTTGAGGTCATGGGTTGGTTTCCTAGGGATAACTCATCAAGGAATATGTGAGGATAATCAGTGAGAACCTCCTCCTCCTAGTGATATTTTCATCTTGGAAGAATCTTTGGGAAGTTTAACTAGAAATAAGATGAAAATAAGGCAATTTCTGGTGAGTTGGATGGTGAGAAAAGCTACTATTTATGTTTTTCCATAATCTTATAAGTCCAAGGAATGTGGATTTTTCTACTCTTATGTATCAAGATGTATTCTTGATATATCTTATGTAAAATGGGCACATGATTAATTTGTGAAAGTATTTTATACTTCACATGTGTGAATTGACCAAGAAAACTTTAAAGTCTACCTCTTTGTTCTATTCAAGGTTAATCTATGAAATGCTATTTGGTAATGGAGTAGCTGGCCTGAATTAAGAATTAATTAAAGGTTATGAGTTCTATATCTCAAAGGATACAATCATAAGGATGAATATAAGCAGTAATCCTTAGAAAAATTCCCGAGTAGAGGAAAATGAATGGCTGTATGAAAATTTCCATCCCATTAAAAATCCCTCAAGGCCTAAGGAAAAGCATGACCTAGGCCTAGAATCTGATGAGTTGGTGGAATTCCCAACTCAAGAAGCATAGGATGCAGAATCTGCATATGTGGATAGAATTGTCTTCGAAGAAGAAGATATGGTCTTACCTGAACAACAAGTTGATGATAAAAAATTTAATGAACAACATGTTAGCGAAGAAATATTTGATGAAGTTTTGTTGATTAAGAAGAACCTGGTGCTATTTTAAAAGGTCAATATTTTCTTATAGAACAACTAAGAGAACCTGTTGTTGAGAAACACCCTGCAGTTGTGGAAAGTTCTAAAGAAAAAGTTTCACCAAAATTAATCTTTTCCACTAATGAAATAATGGACCAAGACTTTTGGCAAGCTATAATAGAGATTGGTGAGCCTGACATTGATGCAAGCCTAGAAATAGAGCAAGAGACTGGGTCTCTCACTCTTAGAGTTGATACACAAATTAAGGGGTAGAAAAAACCCATTATGGATGGTACTCAAGTACAAGTTATGTTGATGCAAGTCTTATGGACAATGTGTTTAAATTCCCTATCTATATTGATGTATCACACTCTCAAGTTTCCTCAATGAGAATAATTGATCTTACAACATCTTTTCAATTGAAATATTTCTCTCTACCAGATGTAATACCTACTAAGGATCCCAAATTTATTGTGGTTTCTGAACCAGATACTGCACAAGAAGCTCAAAGCTATGTAATCAATGAAGACTTAAAGGTGTTTGGTGGAAACATGTTGGTTGGATTTGAGAAGCCTTTAAAAGAACAAACTCTTCTTGTAACTCATATAAGTGAACAAGAATCTAGTATGCTTTTGGAGAAACTTATATAGAAAACTCAAACATGGATGTTGTATGAAATTCAAGATGTAAGAATTGAAAATTGGAATCCAAGTGAGGAAGTAAAATATTTAAAGTCTTTGGTGGAGGAGTTGAAGAAAGAGTTTGAAACTGTTGACCCTCCTATTACTCGATTAAGCATAGAATATGTTGAAAAGATATCCAAAAATATTTCACCACTAATATGACCAAATCTAGTATCTTTTGTTGTGAAAATAATAGCAATCAATGACAAGTTGGCAGAATAAATTCTAAATTTAACATCCTCAATTCATGACTTTCCTGGTATCTTCAAGGACTCTATTGAAATTGTTGTCACGAGTATTCCTGCACCATCTGCATCCATCTCATCTCCTTCCTCCTTTTCCAATCCTACTCAATCATCTCAATTAACAGAAATTACAGTTCCGAGAAAGGTGATTCAAGAAAAGATTAAATTGTTGAAAAGTCCATTTGTTCGGGAAAGCCTCTATAAAATTATTCAAAACAGTGAACATGTCCATGACATGGTTCTGCTGTACTCTATGGAAGCTTCTATGGCCTATGATGAGATTAAAAGTAAGGTGGGTTTATACTTCAAATAGATTTATACAAATAATAAATTGATAAGTCATTTAATGTATCTTATAGAGAATTTGAAAATACCTCCTATGACTCAAGTGTTTAAGGAACTAGTGAAAAAATTGAGAGATTTAACACCTACCTTGGAGAAGTTTATTGAGAATAAAAATGATTCTGAGAAGGTAATGCAGTATGGCGGTGAGGTCATCACTGATTTCATCAATTTGTTGAATCCTTATTTCCACATGCAAAGAACTGTTATAGTGGGTATTGTAGTTGCTCCCTTGAGACCTGATTCCACCTCTTCTTCATTGTTTGCCTTTTCTCCTACTACAATTTCTATATCTAAGGCTCTGATCTAGATCATACTAGTTATTCTTGAGAAATCTTTTCCTCATCATTGACCAAACATACTCTTGCACCCTCTATTTTTGAAGGTGTGCCTCTTCCTTCTCTCACCATTGGATCCCTTTCAGCTACCACCTCCTCTTCTACTCTTATGCCTCCTTCTACTGATTTTTCCATTGGAAAAAATACTTCTACTACCTCTGAAGAGAAGTGAAGGATGTATATTTGATAGTAAAGTTATCGTTTTTATATTTTTGTCTTATGTTTTTACTAGATTATATCTTATTTTGCAATGGAATATGCCTTATTACTATTTGAGTTTAGCCTTAGACTTATTTTGTGATTCTTATTTTATTTTTGATAATCCAAAAAGGAGGATAAATAAGAAAGTCTTTATTCACTTTTTTATAGTTCATACATGACATGATTTGGGATCATCAAAAGGGAGGAGATTTTTGGACTCCTCCTATTTGATCATGTTTTAATACTCAGAAATCATGCAAATCATGCAAATTATGTTAATGAAAATTATATTAATCATGTTTTAATGATCACAAATCATGTTAACCTTGTTTAGTCTATCTCAAATCAAGTGTAGATATGGTTGGTTTCCCTATGATTTAATTTTTACAACTCATGGTATAAGACATCACAAGATCATGATTTAGAATCTTATAAATCATGTTTCAAAATTGTAAACTACATTTGATCTTGTTCTATAATGGTTTATTATATTAATGCTTAAGTCTAATTCATTCTGTGAATATTATTTCCTAAGTTAGTTTTACAGATATTTTGGTAAGTATGAGAAACCACAAGTCTTCCATCAATTCTGAATTTTGGAAAATTCCCAGCCACTGTGACCTAGACACTGTGACCCATACACTGTGACCTAGACACCGTGACCTAAACGTTGTAACCCTGATAATGTAACCCTGATACTATGACTCAAGAACCGTTCAAAGGTTTAACAAAAGCCTATACAACACTACCAGAGACACCGTGATCCTAACACCGCATCTCTTCTACCGGTTCTTGATCTCAATGCAACTATGGAATTATGACTATCTCACCACTCAAAGGAAAATGAGAAGACATTGTTTCCCAGTGACACCATTTCCAAGTGATACTATTTCAAGACAAACTGAGACACCGTTCTTTAAAGTGTTTTGTCATTTTCAATTTAATTTTTAATGGTCATATTCAATTTATTAAATGGAACTAACACCATTAATGTTTCTTTATAGACATGTCACTTGACAGTACGAAGTATGAGGTGCAGAATACATTCATCCCGTCGGCTTCAACATGTGCACCTCTAATTAAAAGGAAGATAAATGTGACTCAAGAATATATAGATGCGAGTAGTGGAAACGTGAACTTATGCATGAAACAACAAACAACTAAAGAACATAGGAAGCACTATTTATCACTGAAGGAAGAACTACTATAGATCAAAGCCTCAAGCATCTTTTAATAGCAACTAAAAGAAGAACATGAACTACATAGCTCACATCATCAAATAGGAAACTAGAGCTCCAGACTTGGGATAATTTTTTTCACAAGAGGACTCGATACTTGCATCTACTTTATCCTACAAGTCCAGATCTTCATATAATAACACTCAGACCACTTATAATCCTTTCTCATCATCTTTTCTCTATTGTGTATTGTTTTTAGCTTTGGAGAAGCGTGTGCATGTCTGTATTAAAACACACACTATATCCTATATTAAACCGATGGATAAAATATATCATTCATCTCATATCTTCTTACATCTATGTACTCCCATGGATATGTATGGATGTGGTCCTTGTGTGACCTAATAGCTTATACCCACAAAGAATAGTCGAAGGGGTTGTGTAACCTAGACAGTCCTGTGTACTATTGTTTACCCCGATCCAGGGTGTAGATAAAGTATATTAATATAAACTGCTTGGTGGTAGGTGATCACTGAGTGGAGTGGGTTATGTCTCTACTTGAGACTAAACCACTTGTTTATCCGCTGTGTCTTTTAATTTATTTTTTCTCCACTTTACTGTATATTCTAGGAAACTAGATTTTACTTAGATAGTTAGTCTTGTATAGAAGTTGTAACTATTTTTCCTTATTAAAATAGCTTCAAAAGTTTTATCAATAACTCACATTGATATTACTTAGAATTAATCAATCATATTAGATGTTATTTTAACAGTAAAACTATTATAACTGTATTACATTGATTAACTAGCATGCATTTTTTTTATTGGGGAATCTTTTTAAGTGAACTTTTAAACAAAATTTTTTATAGATACTCAATTAACCCCCTATTGAGTACTATACTCCAACCAACATAATAAATAAAGATTAATTGATTAAGGATTAGGAAATAAGTACTTGATCTTCAGTAAATATTTTTTATACTTTAGAAATAAGTTTTCTTCAAAAATGATTTTTATTGAGAAAATATTATAATTATTTCCAATAAAATTTAGATACAGTATTTAATAAAAATAATATAATTTTTTAAATCATCGTATAAAAATTATATTGGAGTTAATTTTTATGATTTTTCGAAATAGAATGATTTTATGGTGAATAGTGAAAAATACTAAATTTTATTAAAACTATATTTTTATTTTGAAAATTTAAAAAGTATGTCACACCCATGACTTTTTTTAAATTCATTACTCATTTAATTTCCATTACCGATTTGTTTTGGGGGTTTACCACTCATTTTGGTGAAAATGGTGGGTTTTGAAAATTTGGGCCAAACCGTGAGCCCAAATCCAGATTAAAAAAAAATGATTCTTCTATAACTCCTTTAATTTTTACTATTTTATACCCATTCCACTTCCCAATTGGCATACCATAATATATTAAAATCACCATATCCTTTTGAACCACATAGAAATCCCAAATCATGATGGATTTGGGTTTTTCATTAAGGTAATGGGCCTGCCCGTAAGCCCATTTCCTGCTTTAAATTAGTTTTTTAAAATATCAATATCTCATTAGTTTTTTACTATTTTTTGGTGATTCAACCTCCCACTCGAAGCCAAAAACCTCAGCCTGACCTCCTGTATCTCGTTTTCCTCTTTGTAACTCATATACCCCACGGATTTGGATGATCTTTCTCAATATTTCTCAAATCGACCAAATTTGATGAGGTAAAATGAATCTTTCATAACTCCTTCAATTTTCATCCTTTTCCCCCCATTTCAGTCCCCACATGACCTAATATGACTCCTTCGGACCTCCATATCAGTTTTGGGTACTTGGAGATTCATAGTTAGGTGAATTGAGGCCGATTTCTTCATGATATTTCAAGTAAGGGAATTCCTTCTTGGTTCCTTCCATCCTCTTTTAGTTTTATTTCATATTTCTTGAAGTTCTTCATGTCTAGAAGTTAGGTTTCGATCCTAAGGTCTGATTTGGTATCTTTTGGGTCAATTTTTGGTGGTCTAGGTCTGGATTTATATTCCCTGTGGTGCGGCGGTGGTGTGCTTAAGGTTTCACACCAAGTTTTGAGGGTTTCGACTCAAAAAGTAGGTGATTCCATGTGTAACCATTTTATGATGAGTTAGCTTGCTTGTTTTATTAATTTAGTATATTTATAATCTATCTTGTGTGGTTTTAAAACTGTTTTTGATGAATTTGGTTAAACATTTAATTTTTAGTTGTATTTTAGCTTGAAATTGGGTACTTTTCATGTGTGACTCTTGGGGTAATGTTTGGATTTAGTTTTTAACATATAAAAGTGATTTATTAGTCTTTAAAGGGGCTGCCAATTCTATTTTGTTAATTCCTTATTATCATGTGGGCCTTGAAAATAGGTTTTTTGAAGGAGTTTAAGGTGTAAAACCGTGTTGTACATTTTGAAGGAGATTTATGAAAACGTGTGTTTTTCATGTGTATCTTTGTGGTATTATTTGATGTATTTTTATAAAATTTGGAGGTTCTTTAATAATTGTTTTAGTGCTGAAAAATTCTGTTTTGGATTGTTATTGTTACGATTTTGGTTTTGAATGAGGGGTTTGAAATGGGTTTAGAGTGCAAACAATGGTTATACCTCTTGGGTTTATTTTATAAAAATTGAAAATGTTTTATTTTGTTAAACAAAGTTGGGAAAGGGTGTATATGTACTGTTTGGGTGAGTGTGTTCACCTAATGTGGGTTTTTGAATGGTAAAGTGGTGATTTGAGATGTCAAACATTTTTAGAATGTTTTATAAATTGCCGAAATGTTTTACTAAATTGTGTTTTGTGTGCGAAACACGGGTGTGGGATGTTTCGTGTGAGTTTATTGATAAAATGAATTGTGAAGGTGAGAAGGGTATTATGTGACATGTGTGTGGGTTGTTATGTGATTTGAATATCTTGCAATGGTTTTATAAAATCTTTTAAAGGATTTGTGCAAGTGTTAAAGAAATGTGAAAAGTGTTGTAGGGAATTTTGGTGTGAGTTTGATTTCAAAATGCATTTGAATGAATAGTGGAATTTTTGACTTGTGTGATGTACATGGGGATGTTTGGTTAATTTGTGATGTGGAATTGATATTTGCATGTGAAAACTATACTTCTTGGATTGTTGAACTTGTTTGAGCACAAAGGGAAAACCTGGGTATCTAGGTGGGTGGACGTGTACTAGTATGCTAGTGAATCTGTGGGGTTTGGCCTCAGTTTCACTTAGCAAGATTGACACTTACAACTCTAACTAAACAATGATGATGATGATTGGGGACCACTAGGTTATGGGTATGATCCCTACTAGTGGCTCGTGCACGAGAACAGATATTTTTTGTGGTTACTCTCACCGAGATACGAGGTACCTGGGACCCACAGCTAGCTAGTGCCTAGGGGTTATTTCCTATTACTTGTGCTCATTAGATCCTTTGTACTTACCGTCGGTATACGGTATTGTTGGCTGGAAAAATTCAGCAGCTTTGTTATTTATTTTAAAATTGTTGTTCCTTTAAAATTATCTCACATGAAAACTGTTTTCATTTATTATTTCATCCTTTAGAAAATTGTAACTAGCATTTCTTATTTACAAAACATGCAATGCTTTTTGTCATGAAATGTTTATCACATGGAATCTCATAGAGGTGGTATCCTACTGGGCTTTCGCTCACACCCTACTTACACCTTTGGGTGTAAGTAGACTTGCTTATTTTATGTCACAGGTTTGGGTACAAGTTTTATGCCTTTGGTTCAGGTTTTTAGCGGTCCATCGTGATGGAGTGTCATGGAGATGGCTTGAGGGCGGGGCCTATTTCCATGTGGAGGTTCTTGGGCTGTAATTTCTTGGGTTTGTACCTTTGTAATGATCTTTAAAAATTGTTTAAAATTGTGTAATTCAGTTCTGAATTTTTAAAAAAGATAATTTGGTTTGAAAAATCCAGATTCGTTTCATTGGATTCTTTTATCGTTTTAATTTTATAAACTCGGGTAAATCATTCCCAATTATCATTTTATGATACCCGGGCACTTGTGCCAGCCCATGGGGATCGGGAACGCCCTTCGGGACTTGTCACGATCTGGATTTGGTGCCGGTTTTGGCGCCATCCAGATTCGGTTCGTGACAAAGTAACACTTTGTTTTAAAATATTTTAAAAGTAAAATTAATTACATTATATTATAAATAATCCAATTAAATTTATTTGAATCAGTTTTATGGTTTAATTTGGTATAAAAACATGTTTATACTTAAAATGTTATTTTTCTAAAATATGTTTTTCATTTCATTTTATGTATTTATATTAAAATTAATTTATATCATTTATAGGAAATTAATATGATGAAATATAATTTAATTTTTTATTTATGAATTCAAATTTATCCAATTATGGTTTTTTAAAAAATTTCACAAGAAGTTAAATTTTCAGATAATAGTAAACAAATTATAGTTTTTTTTGAAATACAACATCTTTTATGATATCGCCAAGACATAAAAATGATATAGAAATTTATGAAACATATATAATGACTAAATTATGATAAAATAATACCAATATCATACCAAAATAATTTAAAATATATAAATTATAATTTATTTCATAATAAATATTAAAATCATTTTTAGTGTCGATGCATAGCCTGCACACCACTTGAAAAGTCAAATTTGGTATCCTAAAGATAATATTTGAGATGGAATAAGTCCATTATCATCTTTTCTATTAAATATTTATTATTATTGACTATGTTTATGGTTAGGCACGAGTTTTTTCATTATATAACAAATTTATTATCCAAATTTCAATGCAATGGTTGCATAAGGTCTGAAAAGTGAAAATAAGATATTATACAAGTTTTAATGTCATAAATGTGAGTTAAAAACATATTTAATGAATGTAAATGGGTATTTTGATAATAATAAAATTATTTTACTGATAATAACTTATTTATAATTTTTAGGTACTAATTAAATGCCTTAAATTCTTATACAACACAAACACTGTAATTATTACATTAATCAAAAAAAATAATGGATATTAAAAATTTTAAAAGTATTATAATATGATATGATTACTAAAATAAAATATAATTAATTAATATTTCATGTTTTTTAATTTATTAAAATATTTGGTTCGAATTTTACTTGTTTTATTGATGTTATTAAAGTCAAAGTAATGAATAGTCCCAAAAATTGATATGAATGATATTTTAAAATAAATTATATTTCATTAAATGATATAAAATTCTTAAAATATTATATTTGGAAAATTTACAAGGTTGTATTTTATAATATCAATAATGTTCTATTTATGGGCCATTTTTTCATTTATAGTAACTATATTTACCGTTAATGAATAAAAAACATTATTGTCACATTAAGTTTCAAAAAGGTTAACGAAGTGTTAAAAACCAAATATAAGGGTAAAAACATAGTCACAAACATAACTAATTTTTATTACATGAATTTAATTCTACCCTAATCACCTTAGGATTTAAAATTATTTATTTAATTTTACCTTGTCCAAGAAAATGACTTATATATTATTTAAATCAAATAATGTTACAAAAGGTCACTTTGTTTTTAATATATCTTATATGTTCACATAGGGATAAAAACTATTTATGAATGAATATTAATTGTAATTTTTTAAATAATGATATTATTTTTATCCTGGAAATTAATTTTTAATTTTAGTAATTATTCAACTACCAAAAATTCTTATACAATTTTGATTCATTATTTCTTCAATTAAAAAAAATGTAATAAAGGATATTGAGAATATTAAAAGAAATATAATTTGAGTAAGTTATTGTGTGAAATGAATTTTATAGGTTAATATAACATATTATTTTTGTGTTAAAGGATTATATTCTAATTTAAACTTTTTATTTATTTCTTTTAATTAAAATTAAGTGAATTGTTTCTAAATTGAAAATAATGATATATTATGAGAATAATATTTTATTAACCAACATGAAAATAATAAAAAACATAAAATAAGACAAATTGGATAATATATGGTTTAAAATTTCATATTTTTTCATTTATAGGTGGTGTAAAGCCATTTGGATCGAGAATGAATTTATTATAATTTAATATTTTTTGAAATTTCAAAACTGCCCCTCACCTCAATTATAAAAGGGAACCTCCTCTCTCACTTATTTTCATCACTTTGATAATTCTATCTCGATCAAAATCTACCAATTTATTTTATAAAATTCCCCATAAACATTATATCGTTGTTTTCTTCCAAAATATCAACTGTATATCTCTTTATAGGATATTTAAAGGAGTCATATCCAGGAAGAGGAAGATAGAGTTCTTCCAAAGAAAAGTGAACTTGTGGTAAAGGATTTTCATCTCACTTCTATTTCTATAGGACAGATGTAATATTCATCACTTTTTTATTTTTTGTGGTGTATATAATACTCATTAATGTATTTTAGGATTATTTTTATGAATAGTATAGCGATTTACATATCTTTATAAGTTTATTTTTTCATGGGAATTGTAATTCAGAAGTTACCAAAGCTGTCAGAGATTTATGATTCAATCCTATTTTAATCAGAATTATTTATACCTGAATTTATATTGAGGAAATTATATTATCTATATATGATGAATCTATTTAATTTTATTATCCTCTGGTTATATCTTGAGATTATATATTTTTATTTCATTTTACTCACTCTAATTATTTAAGTGGTCAAAATAGTGTTTTTAAGGAAAATAGACTTTAATTATCTCTTCGATCTAAAATATTTTTATATATTTTATAAAAAAATCAAGAATGATTTAAATATTATATTATGATTTTTTAACTTCATTTTTATCCTTTTTACTTTTTATAAAAAAAATTACATGGAATCTTCCTATCATTTTCTAATTAGATTACTTTTTTGACTTTTTACAAAAAATGTTAAAGGAATGCTTTTTCACTTATACGATATAAATAGAATTTCCAACCATCATAATTCTTGAGTTATTTGAATATTAATTTACATGTTTACCAGGTTCTTTTCAAATAAAATGGTTTCTTTATCACATGCCCAATTTGTACATTTTGAAAAGTGTTTTTTAAATTTGAAAGGGTATTTTCCTCAAGAAGGTTTTAAGGATTTTTTAATGGTATCTCTATTTTTCAATGACAACAGAACTTGATTATAATAATTCTTTACTGAGTTTATTATACATGGGTACCACCCCTATTATTTCTTTGAATGTATTATGACTATTATGAAAAAAATAATGAATCGCACTTTAGGGGTTATGTTATGATGAAGTGTTTATGAAACTCATTTATTTTCATAAGTTCTAATATGATAAATGTTTTATAATCATGTGGCACACATATATATGGTTTTAATTATGTGATGTGTAGGACTTATATATTCCTCCAATTAATTTGAAAAATTATTATATCTTATGAGATAGTTATGGGAAATAATTTGATATACTTGATCTATTATGGGAAACAAGTTGATGTGTTTGATCCACTATGGGAAATGAGTGTTGGTTCTTGATCTAATGGCCTTTGTAGTTACCCGTGACCTTTGAAATGGTTTTTATACTTATTATGGTGCCACATACATTTATTACATGAAATTATCGTTCATTATTGAGTTATGATGAGTTCTTATTCTTATGATTGGTGTCTTTTGAAATGATAAAGTTTTATGTTATGAGACATGTTTATGATCTATGATAGATTAGGTATGAACATTTTAAGTTGTATTCATGATCTCATACCCTTATGATTATATTATAATTTCATATGATCATCTATTCATATCTTTTATGTTTACTCTTACTGAGCTTTTAATATCATCCTTTATTATGTTTCCATTTCACTAGGTTATAAAGAAAGGTATTAAGTATGATGTGACTATAAAGGTTATTAGTTATGAATAAATAAGTGGGAGATGATATGGTTCATTTATGGACTATATTTTTTTATGTTTGATCTTACAAAAATAATATAACTATAAAATTATTGCATTTATTGAGATGTTATGCAATGAATATTCATCTATTTAGATTTAATATCTATGTATAAAAAGTATTAGTTTTTATAAGTCTTCTTCATTTTCTCTGTTTTCATATAAAAAAGTTTCATGCACACTCAAACACTTCCATAATGATTACTTTATTAATATATAAATGTATTCATGGTTATATAACTTCTCCAAAAACTTTTTTATGTTGAATCCATGTCTGGGTAATCCTCTTTCTTTGATAGCTACAACCCCCCACTCATTATTATCAGGAAAAAAATTTGGGACACACATAGTGATACATAAAATATTTCACATTCTCTTCATTGGTTACATCACCATCTCATGTAATTTTTGATATAGTGACTAGAAAATCCAACATGTTACACCACACCATGTTAGAGTAAGCACTGCATCCGACACACCAATTCACCAGGGTTGACAATGAATCCAACTCACAACACTTAGAAACACCAATTCTCAATGGTGTCTAATAATCTCCCATTTGGATATTTTTGGAAATAATTTCATGAATACTTTTCATCTATATAAATTCCCCATGATAAACCTTTATCAATACCAACTATCCATGAATACCAATACCAATTATTCTTTTCTTTTGGTAATTGATGTCAACTATTGTATAACGTGTGGTGCACGAGAAGACTAATTCTATCCTCACTGGTAAATTACTTTCATCACAAACACCTTACATGATTTATCTTCATTGAAAAAACATGTTCAACATCACTATATTTACATCCTTCACTTATTACTCCACCTATGAATAGTTGGGTATGAACACACATAGATTCAAGATCCTTTATTTATCTTCATACAAAAAATACCTATGGATTTATGATCGTTTCGTCTCCCCATTTGACATCAAATCAAATGAATATTTTGTAACTTCTGAACTAGATATATAATCTCAAGAAAAATTATACATTGGGAAAAAAGGATACAGACTTCTAGAGAAACATCATTCTCCCCTATTTTACGTGATTTCAAACAACATAATCATTCCTCCTTCGATACCATTAAGACCATTTATAATGTAATTGAACTCTGTCTCCTTTATCAATGATGTGCATCGGGGTATTTTTAATTCCCAACCTTTTTGAGCATGTCCTAATAACTGATAAGGAGAGAAAATTCTCCCCCTATGATATGAAACTCCTCCTCTTGTTAGGACCACTGCCTAGACCCACAAATTAACTAATTCAATTGCGTCATCTCTTTGCATATGACTATAGGTTTGAGAAAACTCTCCAACTAAAAAACATATTTCAGCTGTAGTTGCTTTCAATAATATTTTCAGTGGGTTAACTTACCACTTTGAAAAGATCTATCATAATAGATCTAAGACTATTGAGTAAGGACTTAGTATAGGTAACAATAGATAATGTTAACAACACCATCATTATCTATTACACTCAATTACTTCCATAAATATCCAAAATCTATATAAATTTATATTTTTTAAGGAATTCCATAAGATTTATTATTCAACTAAATACACCAAGTTGATAATAATTGTTGAAACTGATACCAAATTTCATACCAACAGGCCTATACCCTAGGGTTATAGGCTCCGACTTGGCATCAAAAAGACCTAGGATCAAATCTGAGGTACTGTAGCAGGGAACTACAGCAGTACTGTAGCAGTGGTGGGACAGTAGCAGTGGAAACACTATAGCGGCAGAGGGACTGTAGCAGGTACTGCATCGGCCACAGTACTATACCAGCGCAGGTACTGGAGTTGTACTGTTCACTGAGGGGTCCTTTAGGGCATAAATGGGCTTTCAATCCTTGTATTTAAGCCACTTTTCCTTAGGCCTTTTGGCTATGTAATGGGCCACCCTCTACCCATTCTAAATAGGTATTTGTTTTAAATAATATATTGAGGCTTCATCCCCATCCTTTAAAAAAACTGATGCCAACTGTCATAGATACTATCATAATGGGTGGTACCATTTGTTTAAATGGTGATTGTACGTTCATATTTTGAGTTAACCTTCTAAATTTTACTTTGTAACTTATTTCTTCTCTCATCTATAAGGTTCCTTTTTTTGTTTGTTAGGAAAACCATATTTTGAATTTTCATTTCAAAATTCCCCCTAACATTCTAATTTTTTTTCAAAGGATATATCATTTAAATTCATCTCTTGATGTCAATAATTATGAATCATCATTACCGCTCTTATTCTTCGGTTGTTCTCATTCATTGTGATTTCAAATATAGAAACATTTCTGAAAAAAATGATTTGAATCTGTTTTTAACTCTGGAGTGTGTAAAAACACTATTTTATATCCTTTAATGCAACTTCCCCATGGATTGTATCTCTCATGAATCTTGAAGCACTTAAAAATCATTTAATAGAATTTAAAAACATACGGAGGGGGTATGTTTCACTTCCTCAAGTTTTTGAATGAGGCTAGTCTTTGTGGACCACCCTATTTGTATCACACTTTCATTTTCCCCTTTTCAGATTCAAGGAAATTAATACCATTAACTCATAGAATTCCTCTTCTTCTTGATCATTTTTAGGGTAATATTATTCAATTCCTTACAACTAGATCTTTTTTTAGTAATTCCACTTACACAAATATCATTTTGGATGTTTTCTTTGGACTTCCCCTTTCCTATATTATGAAATTGTTTGTATTCATCACTCAACTCACAAAATATTCTCCCTTTTTATACTCTTACCAATAAGGACCACCTCACACATTATTGATTAGATCATTATTATATACATTTTATTATAGACCAATTTATCCCTCCCTAATTTATCATATTTCATGACTAGTGTCTTATTTTAGGATGTCACTTTCACATGAGTTTCTTTTGGAGTCCTTTTAGTTTTCTAAATCATCTTATTGTATTTCCAAGAACACTTTTGTTCGACTCCTAATTGGGAACTTATCTTTATATCATTATTTCCCTTTTCTTGGGAACTCCAAAAGTTCTATTCATCTCATTCCCTATGGTGTATTTTTCAAAACCACTTAGGCATGCCTCATGTTTATTCTATTAAATAACTAGTAGATCTAATTTATATGTTTTATTTCTTATCAGACCCTTATTTTCATGATCTTTCATATTTCTCATAGTTGGATCATCTTCCATGCTTTTCCTTCAGGTTTTTTTTCTTTATTTGAAGGAAATATTCCATGAGAAAACTAATGTTGGTGCTTGATTCATATTTTTTGAGCACTATTATTTTCCTCAAGAATAGTAAATCTATTCTCGTATATTAATAGACTTTATTTTAGTGTAAACTTTCTTCCCGATAGTTATAAGAATTAAAAAAATCTTGTGACTCTTTTTGTTCTGTTTTTGATACAAGTACTAGTCATATAGCCATGTTTATCCTAGATAAATAATCTCTTATTAAAAATATATCTCATATAGTCACACCTTGGTTGATATATTTTTAAGTAGATACTCTTCTTCCTTTAAGACCTTGTTCTTCTAGGAAGACACTCATTATATGTCCCATGATTCCATGGTAGTAGTACTTAATGTCTAACTTCTTCCAATATTTTTCCATTTTAGGTTTGGAAAGATGGATCTACTTACTTTCTGACTCTATATTTCTACATTTATAGACTCCCCTTTTTATAGTCCAATAGGAGGGATATTGTTTTTCTCATTTAAGGTTTCTAACCTCCATTTGATCTCTTTGATCATCCCATACTTCTCCTTTAATTGGGAAGTAATATTCTTTATACTAGAGATTGATTATTTTTATGATTTTAACATCTCTTCCAGTTGAGTTTTAAGAGGGAAAATTTTATCTTTCAACACCTTATATATGTACATTTTTTCCACTTTATGTGAAATTTATTCAAGTCACTTTGACTCTTCATTTTTTAACCCATCTTTAGAATTTCATTATTCTAGGCTACCTATACCTCCCTCAGCCTTTGGTTCTCCTCATACACATCTTCCCTGTATGAAACTTGATTTATCTTAGCCCTTAGATTTTTAACCTCTTTTCAGTCATGTATCTTTTAATTGGAAATATCTTCACACTCTCTCACTTTGGAAAAAAAATTCCTCCAAATCATTAGTCTAAGTATCTTTTTTCTCCCTAAGATCTATAGAAACATAAATTATTATTTGATTTATTATTTTTAGTTTGTCAGCCAAAATTTTCATCACTTTAATATGGATCCCTTGAGATTCATTCATCGTTATCAACTCTATGATTCCTTTCTTCAGTCCTTGTTCAAGATCCTCTGATACATGGACAGATTCCAACTTTGAATATCTTGATATTTCATCATCATCAATAGATGTTACATTTCTTGACATTTCATGACCCTTGAATAGTCTTGTAGAATTATTGTATGAATAATTGGATAAAAATTCAGATTCATCCATACCTTCTGTTTGTTGGATACTGGATCTTTTAGCTTGATCGTACACTTCTAAAAGAAAATTATATTAGAATAAAATTCATTTATATATCCACTTATTATTTAGATTCTTTATCTTTTCCATGTTGTATGGGAATAAAATATTTCACCACCAAATACTTATTGAATCAATTCAGATCAAAAAAAATCTAACAAGCTAAACTTTAACTTTAATAAATTTTTTTGGAAACATGGGGGAATTTAGTGAGAGATTCCATTAGAGGGGTGAATTAGGGTATTAATCTCATTCTCCTTTCCCCATGTACCTGTGAAACTTTTAAATTTTTAACCGATCTTAACCTAAATTATTAGTATGATCACTCTTTCGTTCACCTGTTAAGTGATTATACGATTAATTGGTGTGTATATATTAGCCTTATTCAGATAACATAATATCAATAATTGCCTAATACACATGCATTGATTATCATCCTACATAATATAAGAAAATAAATCACACAAGACATAATAACATTACTTAGTTTACCCATGTTAGGATACATTCAAGAAACACACACTGATGTCATGTTGATGTGTTAAAATTCACTAATAAACCATAAATGGTGGATTTAGGCTAGGTCCCTCATATTCCTAGGGTTAATCCCCTTACAATATTTATGCTTAGATCACTTCCACCTAAAGGTCACTCCCTTTTTCCTCTCCCATTCCTCAATACTTCAGAGGGGAATGATTTTTTTCTCACAGGTTAATGTAAAATTTAATGTCTGATAGTTTTTGCACTGATTATCACTCATTTAAATTCACACTTATCTTTCACAATATTTTTGTGAATATCTCCATTTTAGAAATATAACATTCCCTACTTAACAAGTATTCAATTAATACTGACTTCCTTTTGTAAGGTCTTCAATGAGTACCAATAACTTCCAATTTTTTCACTTGATGTGAATGCCCAATATTCACATTCACGTAGCTCTTCAATTTTGCCTGAAACTCTTATAATTTCATATAACTCAAATATTTCATGAAACTATAACTATGTCATGAAACTCAAAACTTTCACAAAACTCTTTACTTTTTCACACAACTCTTTACTTTCATATAAATCCATAAATTCTTGAAATTCTAACTATGTCATGAAACTCCCAACTTTCACGCAATATTCAATGTGTCATGAAACTCCACACTTTCGTGAAACTTTGAATCTTTTGAAAAATTCACTTGGAGTCTATAGATAAACGTTCCTTTCGTTATATAATAAATATTTGTGTCAATGTGTTTACTAAACTCACTTGGTCAAACTAACACAAGTCCTTTTTCCCTTACAACTCTGGTTTGCATGAATAATTTAGATAAGAAATCCCTTTGCACAAATATGTCATGAATCAAAGCAATTGGATATTAAATAATTATATATTCTTCAAATTAGGGGGTATCATCTAATTTACAAACATTATCAGCCCTTTTCGTAAATTCTTTGTGAGCCACTGACCCTACATGAAACTTTTTAGGTTCACTAAACTTCAACAATTTGACATCGCCATTACCGTGAAACTCCCTATTATTTTGAAACATCATCTATGTTTATAGGGTTCATGTATCTTTTTCAACTTCATGAAACTCTACCTTTGAAATTTATTTACAGTTTTGTAAAAACCTTACCTTTTTCAAATATGAAAAAGGAAACCTTAAAACACCACTTTTTCCCTCTTCGTGAAACTCTATTGTGAACTTCATTTATTTTTATATTTTTGATGAGGAAGTCCTAAATATTAAATTTTACATAACTTTACCAAAATATTTTTATAATTTTCACAACTTTTATCACTTGTGTAAAAATCCTTCCTTTATCATATTCTCATGATATGTCTTTGAATCACCATATTCATGAAACTTCAAATTTGTGTGGGTTTTCTTTATTTTCATTGTTTCCTATACAAACTTCTCACATATACTCAAATACTTATAGAATTATTATTTTATGAATATATTAAGGTCTTCATAGTTCAAGAGCTTCTCCACAAAATTTTAATCACGCATCCCTATATGGGTGATTCTATTTCTTTAATAGCTACAACCTATCTATCAGTATTATCATGATCAAAATTCGGGGCTCACATAGTGATTCATGAAATCCACCATTTTCCTTTAATTGGGAAAATCAATGTCTCATAAAATTGTTAATATGGTGAAAAATAAATCCAACATGCTCTACTACACCATTTAAATGGAAACACTCCATCCAACATACCAAATCACTAGGGTTGATAATGATAATATTGACAACGAATCCAACAAACAACACATGGAAACACAAATTCTCATTGGTGACAAACACTAACATACTTTATCTATATATGATTTGTAAATTTGTCTTATAATTACCCTTTATGAGATATCTTTATGATTGACATGGAGTTTGACATGTCATATGATTATCACATGGATGTTGAAGAATGTAATGAAGAATGAGGCTCTTGGTTAAAGGATGAGTTTGATAAGTTTATAAGGCGTCATAATGAAGTTTAGAACATTTTATGGATGTTTTATAAGATTAGTTAATAAGTAGAGACTTTAACCTGTAGAAATTTAGTGAAATATTTTGTTAGAGGAGGTCATAGAGTAGTGTCGCAATGTCACACTGTGATTTTCCTCTGAAGAAAGTTCATTGAAAATGATCATTGATACACAATTTTACAAAAAGTTTCTCCCTAAGATGTAGTGAATTTAAATACGTGAAGGTTTTACCCTTATGTAGGAAATCATGCCATGGTCCTAATAATTGTGCTGTGAAGAGTTTTCTTTGAGGATTATGGGGCTATCCTTATATTTTAAAGAGAATTCATAGTATTTTTGTATAAGATTTCCCATGGGTGTTGATGAATGAAATTCCTCAATGCGGTAACTCATACCCCAATCATTGAGTCCATGATATAAACATATAGGCTATTAAAATATTGTGTTTGGTCATCTAAATATATAACTTCTCTCATGCCATAATTATTTTGATCACCCTATAACATGCCTGCCACAAATATGTGGAGATAGAAATATCACAATTAAATACTCAAGGCCATATCAATGTATTGGTGTGGATTTTGAGGATATGAAGAGACATTTAAACCATTAAATTTGTATTTGATGTTTATGCTATGAAGAAGAATATCACAGTCATATTTTATATTGTTTCGTCCTAATTACCCTCACACCTTAATCTGAATAATTCCAAAATATTGAGATATCATATGAACTATATTTTAAGGATGAAAAAAGAGTTTAAATGGGAAATATCATCACTGTAATATATGGATTTGACTTGGAAATTTATAGATATAACACAAAAATAAAGATTAGGTTATCAAGGAATCATTGAACTATCATGATTGGTGATAGAGATATAGAGATATGAGACTTCTTTATAAGTGGATCATCTATACTATTGTGAAAGGGGTACATAGTTGGTGTACCCATTCAATGAGACCAAATTGATTAGATTCTCATTGTGATATTATTTATGATAGTTCCACCCAACTAGTTCATGCTCGAGAGAATAATAGTGCACATAATATTCGTTAACATGGAATCACTTAAGGGAATTAGGGAAAGGATCACATATGATGAAGAATTTATTATTGTTTGTTTATTTCCCCTATAATTGTATTTATCCTTATTTTATGAGTTTAGATTATATTTTAGATTAATATTTCTATCATTTCATCATTGATTACAAAACATTGAAATGGAAAATGAGATGATAATCATTGAACACCATAGATGTAACCACTCAACTACCTGAGTGTAGTGAACCATGTAATCCGCATGTCATGTTATTTACTTTCTAGATCCCCCGCACCATTATTCATCATCATCGTTATTTGTTTGACCATCACGTGATACTTTCACTAACTGATAATGTGAGAAAGGTGTTTTGGAAAGGGATAAAAGGTAAAAATTCATATTAAACTTCAACCACTGATACAACCCCTCTCTCAGTGGCCACAAATCTACCCTTACAAGTATGATAACAAATCCAAAAGAAAGAAACAATTAATAAATAAAGGATCTGATAAATAATAAGAAAGCTACCAATTTTTTTGAAAAAAACTAGTAAAACATGATAAGACTTGTCATCAAAGTAGAGAGAATATGAAATTTGATAATGAAATGTAAAATTTTAATTGAAAATAATGAACATTATTATTAGAATAAAAAATAAATCATTTGAATCATGATGACACAAGTGAAAATATTAAATTCAAATAGATGGATTTTATAATTATATGAACTCCAAAAAATTGAGAAAGCACACATATATCATAAAAATAAATAACTTAAAAATAAATTTCTAAAAGTTAATCTTTCATGATAAATAAAGAATATAATATTTAAAATTGAAATAATATAAAAAATAAGTTTATCAATAAAAAAATAATGAAATAATTAATACAAGATTTATTATTTTTTTCATGGTTATTTAAAGATAATTTTAAAAATGAATTTATATATATACCTATAAATTAAAAAGTCAAAGACAATTTAATGATTTAAAATATTTCATTTCCAATTTTTTATACCAGAAATTAAAAAACATGTTATACACAGAACACTAAAAACAACACAGGATGACACAGACCAATCCCAATGTAAGCCCACTTATCAAATAAATTAAATCATCATAAAAACATTATAACTAAAACCTAGGATCCTAAAGATTCAATGTATATCCTCTAAATAATTATTCCTAATTCCAATAGAAAAACAACTAACCACTATACAATGAAATTCATCCCATAAAATATAGTTTATCCTGATCATGTAGGAAAGTTTTGGAAATCAAAATACCTTCAACCAAAGACTTTTACCTCATCTATTCTAGAAATAATCTCAATAATAAAATATCTTTGACTAAATTCTGTACTGACATAGTTTGTATCTTAAGATCCCCTCTTAACTTTTAAATCTCATAGAAATGGCTTAATTTGATCCCCACCAATTAAAACAAAACATTTTAACTACCATAAAACCTATATGCAAGAACAAAATGTTGTTCAAATCCATTAAAAATATTGATACAACATTAAAAATGTACACTTTTGAAAACAAAAAAAATTATTTTTTTTAAAATTTGGATTATGTTAAATTTTTATGACTTTAAAAAAATGTAAAAAGATTTGATTTTGGTATTTGAAAAAAGGGAAGATTTTTTTCAATCCCACATTGGAAAGTGGGTTATAGCGAGGTTTACTTTATTAAGGATAACACCTTTATCATTATTTAAAAATGATACAATAAGGGAATGATCCTATGGGGTTTGGTGCACTGCACCGTGCATGCATGTTTATGATTGTGCAATGTGTTACTTTGATGGTTCACTTTTCATTTCACACACTACATTGGTGTGAGGTGGTTGGAGATGGTTTAATTTTTCCCAATAGACTAATAGGGTATACCGGTTAGGTATTAGAACCAAAAGGGTATGCCTAGTGGGATGATCTATTTAATAAAATTGGTATGATCTGGATCATCCATAGGATTGGTAATGATCTAGTAGACATGTCTATTCGCTAGTAGGTGTGATCTGATGGACATGATTAAATTTAAAAAAATACATTCTTGTTGAGAATATTTATTTACTCAATTAAAGGGTTATGATTACTTATTTGAATGGGTGCCTATATGCCTATAAAACAGAGTATTCATGGAATGGAAAATCAATTCAATTCTATATAATCTCTTGCACTACAATCTATCACTATTATGATTCCTCTAAAGTCATATACAATCATAAAAAGTACTTTTTTGGTGTGAAACAAAAAAAATCTTTCTTAATATTTTGTTTCCAATGCTTTTTCAAGGGATACTCTCTATTAAAAACAAGTTTAGACCATCCATCCATTATTTTATATTAAATAAGATTGGTTAGTAACTCATTTTACTACTAATTTGGTGGGGGATATATACTCTTAAGGAGAGTAACATCATAACAAGCCTCAGGGAGCTCCATATACCACCATCCAAAGTAAAGGCCATTTCATTACCCACTTATTTACTTAATAATCTTAAGAGTAGATTCCATCAACATGGAATTGGAGATTCTACATAATGAGATGAAGTTGGATTAATTTGATGGAAATATTTTCAAGTGGTAGAAAAAGTGGATGTGTTTTCCACTTTCAACACTCAAATTGGTGTACACACTTTCAACTCAAAACCACCCCAATTAAAAATATGAGACACTTGAAGTTCCTATATGAAGCATAAATTGGAGAATAACAATCTCATTTGTTGGGGACACATTCTCAATGCACTATCTGATGATCTATTTGATACTTACCAACCACTACATGCAAAACACCTTATACCCCTAGTTTAGAATCGTGCGTATATCCCCAAAAACCGTGGGTATATCCTATACCCATGGTTTAAGGAACCATGGTCGTGGGAGTTGTCAGGGTAGACCGATACCTATAGTTTATAAACTATTTGTGTAAGAAATTTCAATTTAAATACCTATAAAAATGGTTTGAACAAACCATGGATATAGGTCCTTATTTAAAAAAATCCACTGGGATTTGATTCTAGCACCTTCCACCTACACTCCAATAACTTTAAAACTATCCTAAAACACATTTCTTGTTATTATATTCATATATATATATATATAATAACAATAATTTATTATTATTATATAAAACTAATGGGCAAACCTATACTAATGGTTTGGACAAACCATGGGAATAGGTCCTTATGAAAAAAATCCTCCAATAGGATTTGATCCCGAAACCTTCTACCTAAACTCCAAAAACATTACCACTATCCTACAACACATTTTTTGTTCTTATACTCAAAAATATATATATATGTATAAATATAAAAATTTATTGATATTAAATTATTTATTATTATCATTATTATTATTATGCAAACATCATGGTCCAACATACACCCATGGTTTGGTCAAACTGTAGGTATACATTTTTATGCAAAAAAAATTCCCACAGAACCTATTTCCACGGTTTACCAAAACTATGGGTATAGGGGTGACATATACCCACATTTTTATGGAGAACCATGGGTATATGTCCTTCACACAAATTTTTTCCCCAAAAAAACCAATTCCCATGGTGTACAAAAACCATGGGTATAGGGGTGACCTATACCCGCAGTTTTTGGAGAACCATGGGTATGTGTCCTTCCCATCAATTTTTTTCCCATGAAACCTATTCCCATGGTTTACAAAATCCATGGGTATATGAGTGAACTATACACAATTTTTTTTGTGAATCACATTTATACCCTTGTTTTCCAATAGTGAATGAAAAAATAGATCTAGGATGATTTGTAAACAAATTATATCATCAAGGATGAAGTGATAAATAAATTCTCATTAATCAAGTTCATTTTATACAAGATGAAATATAGTAAATCTACAATATAAAAATTATATTAAATACAATGTATCTTAAAACACCAAAATAAAAACAATATAAAGGTGGATAATTAATTCATTATCATATTTATCATCAATAAACTCTCCCTTTCTTGGAAGAATAATAAATATTCTCTAAAACAAAGAAAAGTAAGATATCTCCCTCAATGAGTTTTTTAGATACCAATAAATTTAAGAGGAATATAAAAGAGAAAAAATAGGAAAATTAACATAAGTATGATAAATTAAAGGTTCTTATGGTGTAGATTGTGGGTTCATTATGTTCTAAAATGGGAAAGAATCCAATCCACCCTTTAAAATGAAAGGTAAAATTCCAAAAGAAGAAATGGTCATTTTATTTCTATGGAAATATTTGACACTTAAAATGGGATTTTCTCTATATAAAAATAAATATATAAATAATTATTCCAAAATTACTTTGTGTACATGATCTTAAAATCCAATATGAAAAATGATATATCTTCTTGGTGGATCAATTTCAGTGCAACATGACATGTGTAAAGTAATAAATCACTCTATAAGAGGATAAAATAAATCAATGATCATATGTCACTCTACATGGGGACCTCTATAAGAATAAATTTATAAGGGAGGAGTGTGGTTGATCTCAAATTTACCTCAAGAAATATCATCACTTTAAATGTTTTCTTGTATGCACTTGAAGTTTATAAGAACTTGTTTTTTTGGGATCTTATTAGATAATATTGGGTTTAATCCTATATTTGAGGTAAATAACATTGTTATACCCAAGGGTAGGATATTTGTTATAAATGGTCACTTTTTTATGTATTATTAAAATTAAATATGAAAGGATCATATAGGGATGCGTTCAACATTGAGAGGGGTGGTGAATCAATGTTGGTATGCTTTAAATCTAGTTTTAATTTTTATCTCTTATGTTTATCTAGTGATGGATTATCTCTCTATTTATAATCTCTTTTATATCTCCTTTGGTTATATAGAATGAAAATATTGAATATTTAATAAAAATAAGATAACACTAGGATTTATTGATGGTATTCACCTCCCTAAGAATGACCCCAACCCTGGTGTTTTTGTTTTTTTATCCCATACACAAAATACTTTTTTATTATCATCAAAAGAAGAATGAGAAAAAGTATGGCTTTAAACTTGTTATCCTGGTACAAATCAAGTTTAGAGTAAGTTTCGTTTTTATTTTCTCTTGGTTCAATAGAATAATAGTGTACTACATTGAAGCATGATCACCTATGATTACGTGAGTCCCACCTGGACAATATGAATTGATCTTATTAGACCACTATAGTAATCATATGGGTTTCCTCGATGATCATCAAACTTCTATAATATATAAATATATTGTATGTTGGATACATAGAATATTTATGGTCTATATATGGACACATATATATGTATGGAATGCACTTTATCTTCTCATGTTCTTCTAAATTGGTGTATAAGAAATATCTTTTTATGTAGCATTCGTTACATCATTCTCTTTCTTTGATACTACAAGATTAGCAACAGATGTTGTATCATATCTTTTTCTTAACATGAGATTTCTTCTCTATGAAATCATAGTATCGAACTATCACTTTTTATTCTCATTTTTCAAATATTTATACTCATTATATGAGAATATTATTCTCAATATTCAAATTCTCAGAGATATATATATCGAAGTAGTCTTAAAATATCATTTACTCATGAATATTATCACAATAAAATCTCTTAAAGTCCCATTATTAAACTTTCCCAAATACCCCTCTAGCCTCAACCATCAATTATCAATTACATTATTATAATAATTCACTATAAAATCACTTTTAAACTCATAATTTATTTTATTATGATAACTAAATATTATTGTAACCTTCTCTCATTTATTTATTCCAAATAAAATTCATGTATTAATATATTAAAATATTTCCACACCAGCTTACATATTCTTTCTCACATAAAATATCCAATGATCTTAGTTATTAATATCTAAAATGGTTTATATATTACCACATAATTCTTGAAACATTTTATTATTAATCGTAACCTCATTAATTTCATTATGACTCATTATTATTTCATCCATGTTTTCTTCATTAAACCTCACATGAATTGTTCACCACTTTTGTAATGTAGCTTCACCATTTCATTTATAGTGTTAATTAATAATATTGTATGACTTGCATGTATGCATGAATCATTTCATAATCATATCACATGCACCATATTTTTTGGATGAACTAGTGTATTACTTCAATGGAGAATAAAAACCTCAGGATGAACCTGGACATATAGATTATTCGTAAATACATTGCATTAACCTATACATGGCATGCTTCTCATATTCATGGATTGTCCAATTCATGGAAAATGTATACATTATGTTTTCCTAGAATATTAATTCTCTTGTCTTGGAAGAAACTTTTCACAGCATATCTTCAATTTGACACATGGACAACACAGACTCCATCTTAACCCAGGAATACATACCTGAAATTGATTTTTCATATATGTATCATTATTTAGAACTTAATCCTAAATTATTCAAAGACTCTTTCTTTATACAAAATATAAAAAAATATCTTAGATTATCTATAATTTATATTTCTTTCATTTATATATTGAATAATCTATTTTTTATAAATGCAAACTCATTATCCAAATCTTTAGTTTCTCAGCTCAATTGTGGTATCAAATTCATGCATATTTCATGCATGGTGGTTTCGTGGAATTTCTCTCAACCTATCTTGAAATGTATCTATACATCACAACTTTATTTATCTTTAAAAGAACTTCTTTTCAATCTTCTTGAATTAATTGTGAAAAATCACTTTATTCATTACACAAAATTATTTCACAGTTTGTTTTTTAAAACATAACATGCGGTCAATAAATACATTCAAAAAAGATCTATGCCACTGAAAATTATAATACCCATGGAAGACCTATGTGTTATTGAGATTCTATTATGATATTCCCATTCACATAAGTAGTAGTATGACACTAAATATTCATTACAATCTCACAGAAGTTGCACAACTCTCATGAAAGATTAGTGTTATCATAGAATATCTTTATACTCATAGAAGATTTATACATTCTTTATTATCAAGGAAGATCTATAATGGAATAATTTAAAAGGAATGGAATATCCATGATGGTCACACAGAAGCATATTTCTTCATTAATAATCTTCACATATGGTTGACCACAATAATATTCATGTGGTTGAACTTCAAATGTACTTATTTTTTTCATCAAATAAACTCACATAAGATCAGCTCAAAATGTCGCACAAGCTTCGATAGTTTCATTAGTGAGAGGAAGAATATGATCCAAGAATGATCAGACAGAAACAAATGAATTGATCATATGACTAAAATTCTATGCATATGTTTTTTAACATGATTACAATACCTGTGTTGAATTTATCCCACATCAAAGAATGCTTCAGATATTCACCACTTTATAAATAATTTTATTTCCCTTGTAAGAAAGTTACATGTAACCAAGTATACTCTAGGTTTCCTTTTACACCTCAATGATTGGGTCTGGGGCTGTATCTCCCTATGATGTCTCACATCCAACCTTGTATATTCTAGTGTATACACCATACTATCCATGAATACACTCAGGTGTGCCTACGTGTAGGCATGACTAAACCACATACAGTCATCCTGGTTGGCTTGGGATGTGGTGGATCCTACTTGATTAATTGAGATATCTCCCTTGGATAGTTAGGATTGGATATTTTTTAAAATCATAACATCTATAACTTGGATAAAAATTTTGATAGCCTTCTCCTCAAATTCTCAATATAAGTATTACTTCATCAAAGAAATATATTTAATCCCATGTCATCTTATTTATTTATTTTTTAACAAGGATGAATTATATATTTTAATTAACCAATTATCACTTATTAAAACTTCGTCTAAGAGATTCTCTTTAAATAATTAAATAATTTTTATACTGAGATGTCTTGAATGGATTCATAATTAATGAAAAACAATGTACACTCTCTAAGAATAATTATTGCATGTTTTTAGACATTAAATATTGGTTCAAAAATCATTGAAATTAAATTTAAACATCCCCCAAATATAATAAAAAATATTATATTTTGAAATCATATAGATATATCACCATTAACATTTGCATCACATAGATATTTATTTCACCAATTATAAATACTCCATGGATCTAACTATGTTGTATTTCTTAATTCTAAAAATAATTTCCATCATGTGAATGGATTTAAATTAATATAATGTAAATAACTCTTAATTATCTACTTTGTAAAATAAACAATGACATTATAAACTTCCAAGATTCTTGGTAGTACTTTAATGCTTATAGAGAATTAAAAAATCAAAAAATAATAACGATACCTTTCCTGGGAACATAAATCTTTCCTCATCATTCTAGGTAACTCAAAAATACTTACAAGAATTCTTGTTCTTCATTCTAATTCTTCTTCAACATACTGACACAAATTTATAATAAATACAACACAACACAAATTGTTTTGAATAATATCCCCTTTTTATGTGTTATCAATATCAATAAAAAAATGTTGTGCCGATATGTTCATACAATGAATTCTAGAATATAGAATGACATAAATCCATTCTTGAGCAATGTTCCACCACTCATCCCCATCAAATTCTACTTGATCTGTGTCTCATGTAAAAAATATGAGGGTTTGAATTATACAACAAAGTTATCCATTACAATTAATAATTTGATGCCAAATCATACTTATTACTATTTCTTTAATCTCTTCCTTAGTGGTTTTTCATATGTATTTAGGATAACACATTTCAAAACCAATTAAACCATATATTTTTCAAATATTTCAACCTTTATTATCTAAACTGTTTATCACATAGATAAAAAATATTCAAGTACAACTAACAGGTTTCATTTCATATATCCCTGGTAATTTATAATATTTTTCTTATTTTCATTTCATTTATTAAAATATTTTTCTCCCCTTGATGTTAGGATAAATTAAAGAAATATTATAAGATAATAGACCTGCATAACTTTTCAATAAAAATATTCCAAGTACCTTCTAAAATTTAAATGTGTTTCAATTATCAATTTTATAAGATTCTCATGTAACCCCCCTAAATGAATGATCTATTTATTCACATCATCATAGTTGATATTTTTGGATATTTTAATTGATAAATTATAACAATATTAAACATTTTTCAGATATGGAATAGCTACTCTAAATTGCTTTTCAGCTTTAGTTCTTGTTTTCTGAATCACTCTCATATTAAATTCCCTTCTTGGTTAGCACATAATTACAATATAAATAACAAAGGAATAAAGTGGAATATCTTTTTATCCTTATTATGCATAGTAAGGAAGATAATTTCTTCTCAACCATAATTTTTTTTTCTTTTCAACTCTTACTTTGATAGATTTATTCATGCATATATTTTAAAATTAACAAGTAGTTTTGGGATACATGGGTGATTTTATTTTCTTCTTGTGTGGAGTGATCTTTTTGACATGATACATTAAGACACATGTATCACATAATGCCTTCCTCATATGCTTTTTGATTTTTTCTAGGTTAGTGAGATTATAATACAATCATTTGACATGTGTACAACTAAATTACACCTCTTACTTGATACTTTATAAATTTATGGTCATTATTTATTAAAAACCTCTCATTAAATTTGGTTTCTTCACATGGAATATTTTTCTTTCTCATCTATTTAAGCATTATGTCTTGATATTTCCAGGTTAACTATATAAATAACCATTAAATCGTTTGGAATGTGCACAACATGATTGGTTGTTCCATATGGAATCTTTGGAGTGTCCTCTACCATACCAATCCTCTTATTTATTTCTTGGATTGAATATTTCTCTTTTAGGCTTATTTACATGAAATTAATATTCCATGTCTTGTTTACAAGTGTCCATGGTGTGGCCACTCATGCCACAAAATAATCATATTATCCCATTTGGTGTGACACCCTTTTTGTAATTCTTGTATTTTATTTGAATAAAAATTTCTTTCTTATTACTATCAAAAGGTAAATTATCAGACTTCATTATAAGCTCTTTAGAAATATACTTCTTATAATTATTTACCACTATATGATTATCTCCAGTATTCATCTATAGTGGTCTTCTATTTTCAGAAATTTTAGTTTCATATTTGGATTACATAAACTTGCATGATTTTTTACTATTATTACTACCAATTAAAATATCATAGAGATATCTAAGTTTTTCAAATCTTCTTGAGACTAAAAGTTTTTTATAGTCATCTTCTGGTATTTTATTTTCCTTGACTTTTCTCCCTTTGGATATAGTAATCTTATTCTATCATAAGTTAACCCATTATGTTGACAATAAAATTCATTGTACCAAAACCTATTATAATACCCGTAGTGCCCCACAAATCTTGATCTTCTTTTTTATATTGCATAATGCCCAGATTTTTCAAAAATGATATCATGTTCTTATTGGACATTTCAACCACTAGTTAGCCTTTTTAGGGATCAATTACTCATATAATTCCCTCTAACCACCTCATATGAAGTGGTGGGATCCTCATGATTTTTATTCATCCACTTTATTATAGGATTTGAGTTTACGCCTACACAGATCATGGAACCATATTGATTATAATAAATATATTTTAATGTGGATAGTTCCACTTTTTTAAATCCTACTTGATACCGTTCCTTTGATGATATCATAATTTTCTTTTCATAGTGTGGTGGTCTTGTAACATCGTAATCCTCCATGAAATTCTTTATGAAGATAACTATTTTATCAGTTCATTGAGATGGCTCAGCTACTGTTCCTTCCATATTTTTTTAGTTTAATTATTAACTCAAAACACTTCATATTGATGGTATTTCTCTCATCCTAAATTGATCATACCTTTTCCTCAAACTCCCCTCTCATTTTTTCAACATCTCAACCATGAATATTATTTAATTATTTTTAATGCATTATCAAGATCTTTTATCCCATTTTCTTTTATTTTCAGTCGAGTATTCTTAATATCAATGAAATAATTTAGATTTAATTCCAATGTATGGAAATTCACTTAAATTATTTCTATGACTTTATCATTATTTAGAATATATTTAATCCAATATTACCAAACATTATATCATGCTTCTTCAAGATCCTTAATCCCTTAACTTTTGGAATTATATTTTTTGGTGAGATAAATACATGTCATCACAGTTTGGGTCAGTGTGCTCTCTCTTTTCTTAGCTTTTTCTCTAAGATGGGTGACCTCTTATTAAAAGGTCACTATCAAATGTATATAGACATCATTTTCCGAGGCTAGACTTTGTGGACCACCCCATTAGTATCCCACATTCCTTTTCCCCTTTTCAGTTTCAGGGAAAGGAATATCATTAACTCATTGAATTCTTCTTATTCCTGATTATTTTTCATAGTAAGATTATTCAATTCCATACAACTAGATATCGTTTTAGTAATTAAACTTATTCAAATCTCATTTTGGATGTTTTATTTAGACTTCCCCTTTCCTAGATTGGGAATTTATTTGTATTCATCACTCAACTCCCAAAACATTATTCCTTTTTATACTCTTACCAATAAGTACCACCTCAAACATTATTGATTAGATCCTTATTCTCCAAATTTTATTACAACTCTATTTATCCGTCCCGGATTTATCATCTTTCATGACTAGTTTCTTATTTTAGGATGCCTCTTTCTTTTGAGTGTCTTTTGGAGTCCTTTTAGTTTTCTAAATCATATTATTTTATTTCCAAGAACCCTTTTGTTAAACTCCTAATTTAGAACTTCTCTTTATATCATTGTTTTCCCTTTTCTTGGGAACTCCTAATGTTCTCTTTATCTCATTCCCTATTGTGTATTTTATAAAACCACTTATGCATGCTTCGTGTTTTTTCTATTAAATAACTAATAGATCCACCACATATGTTTTATTTCTTATCAGAACCTTATCTTCATGATCTTTTATATTTCCCATAGTTGGATCATCTTCCATCCTTTTCCTTCAAGTTTTTTTCTTTATTTAAAGGAGTTATTCCATGAGTATACTAATGTGGGTGCTTGATTAACCTTTTGTTTATCATAATTATTTTCTTCCAAAATGGTAAATCTATTCCCATATATTAATAGACTTTATTTTGGTGTAAACGTTTTTCCCGATAGTTATAGGAATTAAACAATTTCTTGTAACTCTTTTAGTTCAATTTTTGTTAAAATTTCTATCCATATGGCCATGGTTATCATAGATAAAAAATCTCCTATTAAAAATAAATCTCATATAGTCACACCTTGGATGATATGTTGTTGCATTAGATACTCTTCTTCCTTTAAGCCCTTGGTCTTCTAGGAAGACACTCATTATATGTCCCATGATTACATAGTAGTAGCACTTAGTGTCTACCTTCCTCCAAGAGTCGTCTATTTTCGGTTTGTAAAGATGCCTCTACTTACTTTATGACTCTATATTTCCACATTTATAGACTCCTCATTTTTATAATCCTATATGATGGATATTCTTTTTCTCATTTAAGGATTCCAACCGCCATTTGAGCTCATTGATCATCTAATACTTCTCCTTTAATTGGGATATAATATTCTTTATACATGAGCTTGATTCTTTTTCTGATTTTATCCTCTCTTCCAGTGGATTATTTTAGAGGGATAATTCTAGCTTTAAAATCCTTATATATGTACATTTTTCTAATTTATGTGAATGTTCTTCATGTAAGTCACTTTGACTCTTCATTTTTGAACCCATCTTCAGAATGTCATTATTCTAGGCTACCTATACATCCCTCACCCTTTGGTTCTCCTCATCTATATCTTCCATGTATGAAACATGATTCATCTTTATTAAACCTTAGATTTTTAACCTCCTTTGAGTCAAGTATCTTTTAATTGGAACTAGCTTCACACTATCTCACATTTGAAGAAATTTCCTCCAAATACTTAGCCTAAATATCTTTATTCTCCCTCAGATATATAGCAATATAAATTATTCTAGATTGAGTATTTTTAGTTTGTTATCCCAAATTTTCATCACGTTAATATGGATCCCTTAAGATTCATTCTTCTTTCTCAACTCCAAGTTTCCTTTATTCAATCCTTATTCATGATCCTCTAATATGTGGATAGATTCTAGCTTTGATTCTCTTGATATTTCATCATCATCAATAGATTTGACATTTCATGACATGTCATTATCCTTGAACAGTGTTGTAGCATTATTGTATGAATAATTGGATTCAAATTCAGATTCATCCATACCTTTTGTTTGTTGGATGCTGGATATTTTACCTTGATCATAAACTTTTAAAAGACAATTATATTATATAAAATTCATTTATATCTCTACTAATTATTCATATTATTTCTCTTTTTCATGTTGTATGGGAATAAAATATTTCACCACCAAAGAATGATTGAATCAATTCACACCAAAAACTATATAATACGATAATCTTCAACATTAATAAAAATTGTTGGACCCATGGGGGAATTTAGTGAGAGATTCCATTAGAGGTGTGTATTAGGGTATTAAACTCATTCCCATCTACCCATGTACCTGTGAAACTTTTAAATTTTTAAGTGATCTTAACCACAATTATTAGTATTATCACTCTTTTGTTCACCTGTTAAGTGATTATATGATTAATTGGTGTGTTTATATTTTCCTTTTTCAGATAACAAAAGATCAATGAATTCCTAATAAACATGTATTTATTATCATCCTACAGAATATAAGAAAACAAATCACACAAAACACAATAACTATACTTATTTCACCCATGATGGGATACATCCAAGGAGCACATACTGATTTCATGTTAATGTTTCCAAATTAACTAATAATCATTAAATTGTGGATTTAGGCTAGGTCACTCATATTCCTAGGGTTAATCCCCTAAAAATATTTAGGATTAGATCACTAGAATCTAAGGTCCACTCCCTTTTTTCTTCTCCCTTTTCTCACTACTTCCGGAGGGAATGATTTTTGGCCGACAGTTTTATATAAAACATTAATGTATGATAGTTGCTGCACTGATTATCACTAATTTTTATTCAAACTTATCTTTCACAATATTTATGTGAATATATCCATTGTAGAAATATCACTTTCACTATTTAACAAGTCTTTAATTAATATTGACTTCCTTTTGTAAGGTCTTCAATGAGTACCAATAACTTCTATTTTTTTCACTTGATGTGAATGCCCAATATTCACTTTTATGCAACACTTAAATTTTGCACACAACTCTTATAATTTCATATAAATCCACAATTTCATGAAACACTAACTATGTCATGAAACACAAAACTTTCCCATAACTCTTCACTTTTCCACAAAAGTCTTTTAGTTTCATTTAAATCCATAATTTCCTGAATCTCAGACTATGTCATGAAACTCCCAACTTTCACGAAATATTCAATGTTTCATGAAACTCCACACTTTCATGAAACTTTGAATATTTTGAAAAAATCACTTGGTGTATATATAGACAGGTTAATTTCTTTATATAATAGATGATTGTGTGAATGTGTTCGTTAACTCACTTGGTCAAACTGGGAAAAGTCCTTTTTTCTGGAAACCCTTGTTTTCATGAATGATTCACATAACAAATCCCTTTGCGCAAATATGCCATGAATCAAAGACTTTGGATTTTCAAAAATTCTATATTATTCCAATTAGTGGGTATCCCCCAATTTATAGACATTATCCACCATTTTCATAACTTTCTTGTGTGCCACTGACCTTACATGAAACTTTCTAGGTTTGCTAAACTTGAACAATTTAACATCACCTTTACCATGAAACTCCCTATCATTGTGCAACTTCATCTATATTCCTAGGGTTCATGTATCTTTTCCAACATCAGGAAACTCCTCCTTCCCAAACATTCTATGGTTTTGTAAAAACCTTTCCTTTTCAAAATATGAATAAGGAAACTTCAAAATGCCACTTCTTCCCTCTTCGTGAAACACTTTTGTGAACTTCATTTATTTTTCATTTTTCGATGAGGAAGTCTTAAATATTCAGTTTCATATAACTTTACCAAAACATTTTTATCCTTTTCATATCTTTTCCACTTGTGTAAAAATTCATCCTTTTCCATATTCTCATGAAATGTCTTGGAATCACCATATTCATGAAACTTCTAATTTGTGTGGGTATTATTTATTTTATTTGTTTCTTACACAAACTTCTAACACACACTCAAATAATTATTGAATGATTCATTTATGAATATATCAAGGGCTTTAAAGTTTGATAACTTCCCCAAAAAAATTTCATGACGCATCAGTATATGGGTTCTTCTCTTTCTTTAATAGCTACAACATATCTATCAGTATTATCATGATCAACATTCTGGGCTAACATAGTGCTTTATGAAATCCACTATTTCCCTTCATTGGGAACATAATTGTCTCATAAAATTGTTGATATGGTGAAAAATAAATCCAACATGCTCCACCAAACCATTTAAATGGAAACACTACATCTAAAATTCCAACTCACTGGGGTTGGCAATGATAATACTGACAATGAATCCAACAAACAACACATGGAAACACCAATTCTCATTGGTGAACAACACTAGCATACTTTATCTATATGTGTTTTTTAATTTTGTATTATAATTAACCTTGATGAGATATCGTTATGATTGATATAGAGTTTGACATGTCATATGATTATCACTTGAAAGGAATGAAGAATGAGGCTCTTGGTTAAAGGAATAGTTTTATATGTTCTTAAGGCATTAAAATGAAGTTTAGAACGTGTTATGTATGTTTTAGAAGATTATATAAGAAGTAGATACTTGAACTTATAGGAATTTAGAGAAATATTTTGTTGGAGGAGGTTATAGAGTAGTGTTTTATGTCACACTGGGATTTTCCTCTCAAGAAGTTCATTGAAAATGATCATTGATACATCATATTACAAAAATTTTCTCCCTAATATGTAGTGAATTTAAATAAGTTAAGGGTTTACTCTTATATAAGAAATCATTCCATGGTCCTAATAGTTGTTTTGTGATGAGTTTTCATTGAGGATTATAGGGATAGCCTTATATTGTAATGAGAATTCATAGTATTTTTGTATAAGGTTGTCCATGGGTGTTGATGAATGAAATTCCTCAATGTGGTAAGTCACACCCCAATCATTGAGTCCATGATATAAAAATACAGTCTATTAAAATATTGTGTTTGGTCATCTCAATAGATAATATCTCTGATGCCATAAATATTAGGATCACCCTGTAACATGCCTCCCACAAATATGAGGAGATATAAATATCACAATTAAATACTCAAGGCCATATCACTGTATTGGAGTGGATTTGTGGATATAAAGAGATATTTAAAACATTAAATTTGTATTCGATGTGTATTTTATTAAGAAGAATATCACACTAATATTTTATATTGTTTAGTGATAATTACCCTCACTCCATAATTTGATAAATTCCAAAACATTCAGATATCATATGACCTAGTTTTTAAGGATTAAAAAAGAGTTTAAATAGGACATAACATCACTGTACAAGATTTATTTGACTTGGTAATTTATAGATAAAACACATAGATAAATATGAGGTTATAAAGGAATCATGGAATGATCATGATTGTTGATAGAGATGTAGAGATATGAGACATCTTTATAAGTGGATCATCCCTATTATTGTGAAAGGGGTACTTAGTTGGCGTACCCATTCAATGAGATCAAGTTGATGAGATTCTCATTGTTTTATTATTTAGGATAGTTCCACCCAACTATTTCATGCTTGAGAGAAGAACAGTGCACATAATATTTGTTAACATGGAAGCACTTAAGGAAAATAGGGAAAGGATCACACATGTTGAAATGTGATATTTTAATTGAAAATAATGAACTTTATTATTGGAATAAAAAATAAATCATTTTAATCATGATGACACAAGTGAACATATTAAATTCAAATAGATGAATTTAATAATTATATGAACTCTAAAAAATTTAGAAATGACACATATCTCATAAAAATACATAACTTAAAAATTAATTTCTCAAAGTTACGTTTTCATGATAAATAAAATATATAATATTTACATATGAAATATTATAAAAAATATGATTATTAGTAAAAAACATAATGAACTAATTAATAAAAAATTTATGTGTTTTTTCATTGTAATTAAAAATAATTTTAAAAAATGACTATATATATATATAAATTTAAATTTAAATTTCAAAGTCAATTTCATGCCATAAAATATTTCATTTACATTTTTTTATACCAAACATAAAAAGACATGTTATACACACAAAACTAACAACTACACGGGATGAAACAGACCCATCCCAACGTAACCCCACTTGTCAAATAAATGAAATAATCACAAAAAATTTATAACTAAAACCTAGGATCCAAAGATTCGATGAATGTCCCCTAAAAAATTAATCCTAATTCCAATAGGAAAACAACTCACCACGGAGCGATGAAATTCATCCCATAAACTGTATTCTATCATAGTTATGTAGGTAGGTTTTGGAAATCAAACTACCTTCAACCAAAGTCCATTACCTCATCTGTTCTAAAAATAATCTCAATAATAAAATATCTCTGAAGAAATTATACACTAACATAGTATGTAACTCAAGATCTCCTCATAAAATTTAAATCTCGTGGAAATGTCTTAATTTCATCCCCACCAATTAAAACAACAACACATGAACTACCATAAAACCTCTATGTACAAAATGTTGTTCAAATCCATAAAAAATATTGAGACAACATTAAATATATACACTTTTGAAAACACAATAGTAATAAATTTTTTAAAAGTTGGATTATGATAAATTTTTATGTCTTTAAAAATATTTAAAAAGGATTAATTTTGGTTTTTCAAAAAAGGTAAGATTTTTTGAAATCCCACGTTAGAAAGTTGGTTTGAGTGAGGTTTCCTTTATTAGGGGGAACTCCATTATCATTACTTAGAAATGATAAATTAAGGGAAAGATCCTATGCCGTATGGTGAACTACACCATCGATGAATGTTCATGATCGTGAAATGTATTACTTTGATGGTTCACTTTTCACTTCACACACTACAATGGTGTGTGGTGCTTGGAGATGCTTTAATTTTTTCCAATGGACCAATAGGGTGTACCAGATAGGGACTAGAACCAGAAGGGTATTCCTAGTGAGTCGATCTATTTTATCAAATTGGTATGATCTGGATCATCCATCGGATGGGGATTGATCTAATATACATGTATATTCACTATCAGGTGTGATCCGATGTACAT
Organism: Viscum album; assembly: GCA_963277665.1. NCBI lineage: Eukaryota > Viridiplantae > Streptophyta > Magnoliopsida > Santalales > Viscaceae > Viscum > Viscum album. The sequence goes on from OY728136.1 coordinate 1,982,494,681, forward strand.
GATTAAATCTGGAAAAAGACATCCGTACCAAGAATAGTTCTTTACTTAGTTAAAGGGGTATGATGAATTATTTGAATGGGTACCTCTATGCCTATAAAATGGAGTATTCATGGCATGGAAAATCAATTCAATTCTATATAATCTCTTCCACTATAATCTGTCCCCACTATGATTCCTCTAATGTCTTATACAATCATCAAAAGAACTTTGTTGGTGCGAAACAAAAAGATCATTCTTACTATTTTGTTTCTAATGATTTTTCAAGGGATAATCTCTATTAAAAACAATTTTAGACCATCAATCCATTATTTTATATTAAATAGAATTGGTCAATGACTCATTTTACTGCTAATTTTTTTGGGGAAATATTGTATTAAAGATAGTGACATCATAACATGCCTTAGGGAGCTCGATATACCGCCATCCAAAAAAAGGCAATGCTATAACACACATATTTACATAATAATCGTAGGAGTAGATTCCATCAACATGGATATGGATATTATCAACAATTATATGAAGGTGGAGTAATTTGATTGAAATAATTTCATGTGTTAGAAAAAGTGGATGTGTTTTCCACTTGCAACACTCAAAGTGGTGTACACACTCTCAACTCAAAACCACCCACATCAAAATATGAGACACTTAAAGTTCCCATATGTAGAAAAAATTTGAGAATAACATTATCATGTGTTGGGGACACATTCTCAATGCACTATCTGATGATCTATTTGATACTTTCAAACCACTACTTAAAAAAAACCTTATACCCATAGTTTAGAATCATGGGTATATCCCCTAAAACTGTGGGTATAGCCTATACCTGGGGGTTTAGGAACCATGGCCTTGGGAGTTTTCGGGATAGACCAATACCCACAGTTCCTAAACTATTGGCATAGGTAATTTTAATTTAAGTTCCTATAACCATGGTTTGAAAAAACCATGTGTATAGGTACTTTAAAAAAAATCCACTGGGATTTGATCCCAGCACCTTCCACCTATAATCCAATAACTTTAAAACTATCCTACAACACATTTCTTGTTATGATATTCAAAATAATAATAATATATATATATATATTTAATTTATTATTATTATTATGGAAAAATAATGGGCCAACCTATACCCATGGTTTGGACAAACCATGGGTATAAGTCCTTATGAAAAAAAATCCTCCAATAGGATTTGATCCAGTCACCTTCTGCCAACACTCCAACAACTTTACCACTATCCTACAACAAATTTTTTGTTCTTATATTTAATATATATATATATATATATGTATAAATATAAAAATTTATTGATATTAAATTATTTTATTATTATTATTATTATGAAAAAATAATGGGCCAACTTATACCCATGTTTTGGTCAAACCATGGGTATACATTTTCATTTAAAAAAATTCATGCACAACCTATTGCCACGTTTTAACAAACTGTGGGTATAAGGGTGACATATACCCATATTTTTTGGTGAAACATGGGTATAGGTCCTTCACATAAATTTTTTACCCAAAAAACCTATTCCCATGGTTAACAAAAACCATGGTTATAGTGGTGACCTATACCCATAGTTTTTGGAGAACCGTGGGTATGTGTCCTTCCCATGAAATTTTTTTCCAAGTAAACCTATTCCCATGGTTTTCAAAAACCATGGGTATAGGAGTGACCTATACCCATAATGTTTTCTTAGAATCATAGGTATATCCTTGTTTTCCAGTAGTGAATGGAAAAATAGATCTAGGATTCTTTGTAAACAAATTATATCATCAAGGATGTAGTGATAAATAAATTCTTAGTAAGAAAGTTCATTTTATACAGGATGGAATATTGTAAATCTACCAAAGATAAATTCTATAAAATAAAATGTATCTTACAACACCTAAACAAAAATATGATAAACATGGAAAATTTATTCATTGTCATATTTATCATCAATAAACTCCCCATTTATTGGAAGAATATTAAATATTCTCTAAAACACGAAATGTAAGATATATCCCTCAATTAGTTATTTAGAAAACCATAAATTTAGGAGGAATATAAATGAGTAAAGATAGGATAATTAACTTTAGGATGATAAATTAAAGGTCCTTATGGTGTATATTGTGGGTTCATTAGGTTCTATAAGAGGAAAACATCTAATCTATCCTTTAAAATGAAATATAAAATTCCAAAAGAAGAAAGGGTCAATTTATTTCTATGGAAATTTGGGACGCTTGAAATTGAATTTTTATCTCTATAAAAATAAAGATAAAAATAATGCTTCCAAAAGTACTTTTTTTCCATGGTCTTCAAATCCAATGTTCTAAAAGATATCTCTTCTGGGTGGGTCAACTTTGGTACAACATGACATGTGTAAAGTAATAAATCACTATACAAGAGGATATAATCAATAAATGATCATATGTCACTCAACATGGGGAAAATTATAAGAATAAAATCATAAAGGAGTGTGGTTGATCTCAAATTTACCTCAAGAAATATCATCACATTAAATGTTTTCTTGTTTGTGATTGATGTTTATAAGAACGTGTTTTTTTGGATCTTGTATGATAAGCAAGGGGTTAATCTTATATTTGAGGTAAATAACATTGTTATACCCAAGGGTAGGATATTTATTATAAAGGGTAACTTTTATGATGTATTATTCAAATTAAATATGAAAGGATCATATAGGGATGTGTTCAACATTGAGAGGGGTGTTGAATTAGTGATGGTATGCTTTTAATCAAGTTTTAATTTTTATCTATTATGCTTCTTCAGTGAGGGATTATCTGTTTATTTCTAATCTATTTAATCTCTCATTTGGTTAGTGAGCATGAAAATATATAATAGTTAATAAATATAAGAGAACAATAGGATTTATTGATGCTATTCACCTCCCTAAGGATGACCAGATCCCTGGTGTATGGGTTTTTTATCCCATACACACACTACTTCCTTATTATCATCAAAAGAAGAATGAGCAAAAGTATGACCTTAAACTAGTTATCCTGGTAAAAATCAAGTTTAGAGTATGTTTAGTTCTTATTTTCCCTTTGTTCAATAGAATATGAGTGTAAAAACTTGAAGCATGATCACATATGACTTCTTGAGTCCTACCTAGAAAATATAAATTGATCTTATTACACCTCTATAGTAATCATATGGGTTTCTTTGATGATCTCCAGACTTCTATAATATATATATATATATTGTGGGTTAGATACTTAGAATATTTATGGCCTATACATGGACACCTATATATGTATGTCATGAACTTAATCTTCTCATATTTTTCTAATTTGGTGTATAATAAATATCTTTTCATGTAGCATTGGTTACTTCTTTCTCTTTCTTTGATACTTAATGATTGGTAGCAAATGAAGTATCATATCTTTTTCTTGTCATCAGATTTATTCTCCATGAAATCATAGTATCGAACTCTCACTTTTAATTCTCATTATTTTTATATTTATATTAATTATATGTCAATATTATTCTCAATATTAAAATTCTAAAAAATATTCATATCGAAGTAGTCTTAAAATATCATTTACTCATGAATATTATCACAATAAAATATCCTAAATTCCCAATATTAAACATTCCCCAATACTCCTATAGCCTCAATAATCGATTATCATTTACATTGTTATAGTAATTCAATATAAATGCACTTGTAAACTCATCATTTAATTTATTATGATTACTAAATATTATTATAACCTTATCTCATTTATTTATTCCGAATAAATTTAATGTATTTAAATATTAAAATATTCCCACACCAGCTTACATATTATTTCTCACTTAAAATATCAAATGATCTTAGTTATTAATACCTAAAATGGTTTGTTGATAACAAAAACCTTCTTGAAACATTTTATTATTAATCGTAACCTCATTAATTTCATGGTGACTCATTAATATTTCATCCATGGTTTCTACATTAAACCTCACATTAATTCCTCACCGCTTTTGTAATGTAGCATCACCATTTCATTTATAGTGTTAATTATTAATATTGTATGACATGATTGTATGCATGCATCATTTCATAATCATATCGCATGCACCATATTTTTGGGATGAAACTAGTGTATTGCTTTAATAGAGAATAAAATCTTCAGGATGAACCGGGACATATGGATTATTCATAAATACATTGCATAAACCTATACATGGAATGATTTTCATATTCATAGATAGTCGAATTTATGGAAAATGTATACATTATGTTTTCCTATGATATCACTTCTCTTGTCTTGGAAGTGATTGTTCATATCATATCTTCAATTTGACACCTGGACAACACAGACTCCATCCAAACCAATGAATACATACATGAAAGTGATGTTTCATAAATGTATAATTATTTAGATCTTAGTCCTCCATTAGTCAAATCCTCCTTCTTGATCCAAAATCTAAAAATATATCTTATATTCTCTATAATCTAGATTTCTTTCATGTACCTATCTAATAATCTATTTTCCATCCATGAAATCTCATTATCAAGATTTTTAGTTTCTCAGATCAACCGTGGTATCAAATTCATGCATATTTCATGCATGGTGGGTCATGGAATTTCTCTCAACCTATCTTGAAATGTCTCTATACATCACAACTTTATTTATCTTTAAAAATAACTTATTTTTACTCTTCATGAATTAGTGGTGAAAAATAACTTTATTCATCACACAATATTATTTCATAGTATGTTTTTTAAAACACAATATGTGGTTAATCAATACATTCACAGAAGATCTATTCCATTGACAATTATAATACACATGGAAGACCTATGTGTTCTTGAGATTCAATTATGATATGCCCATTCACATAAGTAGCAGTATGACATTAAAGATTCATGATAATCTCATAGAAGTTGCATAACAGTCATGAATGATTAGTATTATCATAAAATATCTTTATACTCATAGAATATTTATACATTCCTCATTATCATGGAAGATCTATAAGGGAATAATCTCAAAGGCATGGAATATCCATGATGTTCACATAAAAGCATAGTTCTTCATTAAAAATCTTTAAATATGGGTGAACACAATAAAATTTATGTGGTTGAACATCAAATGTACTTATGTTTGTTCATCAAATAAACTCACATAAGATCAGTTCATAATGTAACACAGACTTCAATAGTTTCATTAGTGATATGAAGAATATGGTCTCATAATGATCAGACAAACACAAGTGAATTGATCATATGACTAAAATTCTATGCATAATTTTCATAACATGAGAACAATTCCTATGTTGAATTTATCCCACATCAAAGAATGCTTTAGATTTTCACCACCTTATAAATAATTTTATTTCCCTTGTCCTAAATATTCATGTATCCAAGTATACTGTAGGTTTCCTTTTACACCTCATACATTGGGTCCAGGGGTTGCATCTCTCTATGATGTCCCACTACCAACCTTTCATATTCTAGTGTGTACACCGTACTATCCATGCATACACTCATATGTGTCTATGTGTAGTTAGGACTAAATCACCTCCAGTCATCCTGGTTGACATGGGTTGAGGTGGATCCTACTTGATTAGTTGGGCTATCTGCCTTGGATAGTTTGGATTGGATATTTTTTAAGCATAACAACTATAACGAGGTTTATAATTTTCATAGCCTTCTCCTCAAATTCTAAATATATATATTACTTCATCCAACTAATATTTTTAATCCCATGTCATCTTATTTCTTTTTTTAACAAGGATGGATTATCTATTTTCATTAACCAATTATCACTTATTCAAACTTAATCAAAGATATTCTCTTTAAATAATGAAATAATTTTTATACTGAGATGTCTTGAATGGATTCATAATTGATGAAAAACAGTGTGCACTCTCGAAGAATAATTATTTCATGTTTTTAGACATTAAATATTAGTTCACAAATCATTTAAATTAAATTTAAACGTCATCCATATATAATAAAAATATTATATTTTGAAATCATATAGATAGATCAACTTGAAAAATTTCATCACATAGATATTGATTTAACCAATTATAAATACTCCATGTAACGAACTATATAATATTTCTCAATTATAAAAATATTTTCCCGTATGTGAATGGATTTAAATTAATCTAATGTAAATATGTCTTAATTATATTCTTTTCAAATAAACAATGAGAGTATAAAATTCCATGATTCATGGAAGTACTTTAATGCTTATATAGAATTCAAAAATCAAAAAAAATAATGACACATTTCCTATGAACATAAATCTTATCTCATCATGCTTGGGAACTCAAAAACTCTTACAATAATTCTTGTTCTTCATTTAAATTCTTCTTCAACATACTGAAACACATTAATCATAAATACAACACTACACAAAGTGTGTTGAACAATATCCCCTTTTTTATGTATTATCAATATCAATAGGAAAATGTCATGCCAATATGTTCATACAAATAATTCTAGAATAGATAATAACAGAAATCCATTCATAAGAAATGTGCCACCACTCATCCCCTCAAAGTCTACTTGATCCTTGTCCGGTGTAGAAAAAGAGGGTTCGAATTATACAACAAAGTTATCAATTACAATTAATAAATTGTTTGTAAATCATACTTATTACTATTTCTTGAATCACCTCCTTAGAAGTTTTTCATATGTATTTAGGATAATACATGTCAAAACCAATTAAACCAAATATGTTTAATATATTGTCAACCTTTATTTTTTAAATTCCTTATCACATAGATCAAAAATATCCAAGTACAACTAGCGGGTTTCATTTCATATATCCATGGTAATTTATAATATATTATTATTTTCTATTTATTTATTAAGAAAATACCCCCCCTTGAGGTTAGGATAAATTCAAGAAATATTACTAGAGAATATACATGCATACCTTTTAAATGCCAAGCTCTCAAGCACCTTGCAAAATTGAAATGTGTATAAATTATCAATTCTATAATCTTCTCAAGTAGCTCTCCCTAAATGTATTCTATCCTTATTCAAATAATCATGGAAGGTATTCTTTGATATTCTAATTGATAAATTATACAAAGATTAAACATTTTTCAGATATGGAATAGTTACTCTAAATTTCTTTTCAACTTTAGTTCTTATTTTCAGAATAACTCTCACCTTTAATTCCCTTCATGGTTTACACATAATTATATTATAAATAATAAAGGAATAATATGGAATATCTTTTTCTCCTTATTGTGTGCATTAGGGCAGATGATTTCTTCTCAACCATAATTTTTTTCTTTTTAACTCTTACTTTTCAATATTTATTCACGCATGAATTTTCAAATTTCCAAGTAGTATTGGGACACATGGGTGATTTTATTTTCTCCTTGTGTGGGGTTATCTTTTTAACTTGATACATTAAGACACATGTATCACATAATGCCTTCCTCATATTATTCATGATTTCTTCTGAGGTTAATGTGATTATTATACAATCATTTGACATGTGTCCAACTAAATTACACCTCTCACATGGTACTTTATAAATTTTATGGTCATTATTTATTAAAAACCTCTCATTAAATTTGGTTTCATCATATGAAAATTTTTTCTAGTCTTTTGATTTTTCTTTCTATTCTATTTATGAATTTTTTCTCAATATTTATAGGTTAACTATATAAATAACAAGTAAATTGTTTGGAATGTGCACAATGTAATTTGTTGTTCTATATTGAATCTTGGGAGTGTACTATACCATACCAGTCTTTTTATTTATTTCTTGGATTGGATATTTACTTTTTTAGGCTTACTTTCATCAAATCTATATTCCATGTCTTGTTTACAAGTGTCCATGGTGTGGCCACTCATGCCACAAAATAAGCATCTTATCTCATTTGGTGTGAGACCATTTTTGGAAGTCTTGTATTTTATTTGAATAAAAATTTCATTCTTATTACTATCAAAAGATAAATTATCATACTTCTTTATAAGCTTCTTAGAAATATACTTCTTATAATTGTTTCCCAATATAGGATTATCTCAATTATTCATCTATAGTTGTCTTCTATTCTCACTTATTTTAGTTTCATGTTTGGATTACTTATACTAGCATTATTGTTTACTGTGATTACTACTAATGAAAATATCACAGAGATATCTAAGTTTTTCAAATATTTTTGAGACTGAAAGTTTTTTATATTTATTTGGTGGTATTTAATTTAACTTGAATTTTCTCCGTTTGGATCTAGGCATCTTATTCTTTCATAAGTTAACACATTGTGTTGACTATAAAATTCATTGTACCCAAACCTATTATAATACCAGCAGTGCCCCACAAATATAGATCTTCTTTCCTCTATAGCATATTGTCCTGATTTTTCCAAAATGATATCATGTTATTATTGGACTTTTTCAACCACTAAATAGCCTCTTTTGGGGATCAATTACTCATATAATTCCCTATAACCACCTCATATGAAGTCGTGGGATCCTCATGATTTTTATTTATCCACTTTTTATAGGTTTTGAGTTTATGCATACATAGATCTTTAAATTTAAATGATTATAATAAATATTTTTTGATTTGGATAGTACAATTTTTTTAAATCCCACTTGAGACTATTCATTTAATGATATCATAATGTTCTTTTCATAGTGTGGTGGTCTTGTAACATCAGAATACTCCTTGAAATTGTTTATGAAGACAACTCTTTTCTTAGTTCATTGAGATGGCTCAGCTACTATCCCTTCAATATTTTCTAGTTTAATTATTAATTGAAAACACTTTATATTGATGATATTTATCTCATCCCCAATTTTTATTACCTTTTCCTCAAAATAACTTCTCATTTTTTTCAACAACCCAACCATGCATCTTATTTATTTATTTTAATTCATTATCAAGCTCTTTTATCCCATTTTCTTTGATTTTCAGTTGAGTATTATTAATATCAATGAAATACTTTTGATTTACTTCCAATAAATGGAACTTTAATTCCAGTACTTCTATGACTTCATCCTTCTTTATAATATATTCAATCCAATATTTCCAAACATTAGAGCATGCTTCTTCAAGATCCTTAATCCTTTAACTTTTGGAATTACATTGTTTGGTGAGATAAATACATGTCACCGCACTTTGGGTCAGTGTGCTCTCTCTTTTCTTAGATTTTTTTTCAAGATAGGTGAAATTTTATTAAAAGGTATTTATAAAATGTATATATACATCATTTTCTGAGATATGATCATACTTACTTCTAATTATTTTGACTCATGTATATTTTTGGAAAATCAATTTTTACGTTTTCATAATCGTTTTGAGTATAATGTTTTCCATTACCTTAGTAGTAGATTAAACTACCTAATATTATTCTCCCATGTAATTTTTTAATGTAATTAAAATATGAAAAAGCATATTCAAATTACTATTTACATTATAGGGATTATTTATTTTTATTTTTTAACTATTTCTTCATTATATTCCTTAGAGTCTTGGAATCTGTAAAATTATGATTAGTAGTTGAAACAATTCCCCCAGTATTTTCTAGTTTAATTATTAATTGAAAACACTTTATATTGATGATATTTATCTCATCCCCAATTTTTATTACATTTTCCTCAAACTACCTTCTCATTTTTTCAACATCCCAACCATTCATCTTATTTATTTATTTTAATTCATTATCAAGCAATTTTATCCCATTTTCTTTGATTTTCAGTTGAGTATTTTTAATATCAATGAAATACTTTTGATTTACTTCCATTGAATGGAACTTCAATTCAAGTATTTCTATGACTTCATCCTTCTTTATATTATATTCAATCCAATATTTCCAAACCTTAGAGCATGCTTCTTCAAGATCATTAATCCTTTAAATTTTGGAATTACATTGTTTGGCGAGATAAATACATGTCATTGCACTTTGGGTCAGTGTGCTCTCTCTTTTCTTAGATTTTTCTTCAAAATGGGTGAACTTTTATTAAAATGTCTTTATAAAATGTATATATACATCATTTTCTGGAATATGATCATACATACTTCTACTTATTTTGACTCAAGTATATTTTTGGAAAGAAAATTGTTATGTTTTAATTATCATCTTGAGTATAATGTTTTTACATTACCTTAGTAGTACATTAAACTACCTAATATTATTCTCCCATGTAATTTTTTAATGTAATTAAAATATGAAAAACCATCTTCAAATTACTATTTACATTATAGGGATTATTTATTTTTTTAACTATTTCTTCATTATATTCCTATGCGGTATGGTGAAATACACCATCGATGAATGTTCATGATCGTGCAATGTATTACTTTGATGGTTCACTTTTCACTTCACACACTACAATGGTGTGTGGTGCTTGGAGATGCTTTAATTTTTTCCAATGGACCAATAGGGTGTACCAGATAGGGACTAGAACCAAAAGGGTATGCCTAGTGGGTTGATCTATTTTATCAAATTGGTATGATATGGATCATACATAGGATTGGGATTGATCTAATATACATGTATATTCACTATCAGGTGTGATCTGATGGACATGATTAAATCTGTAAAAAGACATCCGTACCAAGAAGAGTTATTTACTCAGTTAAAGGGGTATGATGAATTATTTGAATGGGTACCTCTATGCCTATAAAATGGATAATTCATGGAATGGAAAATCAATTAAATTATATATAATCTCTTCCACTACAATCAGTCCCCACTGTGATTCCTCTAATGTCTTATACAATCATCAAAAGAACTTTGTCGGTGCGAAACAAAAAGATCTTTCTTACTATTTTGTTTCTAATGATTTTTCAAGGGATACGCTCTATTAAAAACAAGTTTAGACCATCAATACAGTATTTTATATTAAATATAATTGGTTTGTAACTCATTTTACTGCTAATTTGGTGGGGAAAATATACTATTAAAGAGAGTGACATCATAACATGCCTTAGTGAGCTCGATATACCGCCATCCAAAGAAATTCAATGCTATAACCCTCCTATTTACTTAATAATCATAAGAGTAGATTCCATCAACATGGATATGGAGATTATCAACAATTAGATGAAGTTGGATTAATTTGATGTAAATAATTTCAATTGGTAGAAAAAGTGGATGTGTTTTCCACTTGCAACACTCAATGTGGTGTACACACTCTCAACTCAAAACCACCCCACTTCAAAATATGAGACACTTAATGTTCCCATATGAAGCATAAATTGGAGAATAACATTATCATGTGTTGGGGACACATTATCAATGCACTATTCAATGATCTATTTGATACTTACAAACCAATACTGGAAAAACACCTTATACCCATAGTTTAGAATCATGGGTATATCCCCTAAAACTGTGGGTATAGCCTATACCTGTGGGTTTAGGAACCATGGCCTTGGGAGTTTTCGGGATAGACCAATACCCACAGTTCTTAAACTATTGGCATAGGTAATTTTAATTTAAATACCTATAACCATGGTTTGACAAAACCATATGTATAGGTCCTTTAAAAAAATCCACTGGGATTTGATCCCAGCACCTTCCACCTATAATCCAATAACTTTAAAACTATCCTACAACACATTTCTTGTTATTATATTCAAAAAAATAATAATTATATATATATATAATTAATTTATAAATATTATAATGGAAAAATAATGGGCCAACCTATACCCATGGTTTGGAAAAAACATGGGTATAGGTCCTTATGAAAAAAATCCTCCAATAGGATTTGATCCCGTCACCTTCTGCCAATACTCCAAAAACTTTACAACCATCCTACAACACATTTTTTGTTATTATATTTAATATATATATATATATTTATAAATATAAAAATTTATTGATATTAAATTATATTATTATTATTTTTATTATGAAAAAATAATGGGCCAACTTATACCCATGGTTTGGTCAAACCGTGGGTATACATTTTCATGTAAAAAAAATCCCGCACAACCTATTTCCACGTTTTACCAAACTGTGGGTATAAGGGTGACATATACCCATAGTTTTTGGAGAACCATGGGTATAGGTCCTTCACATAAATGTTTTCCCCAAAACACCTATTCCCACGGTTAACAAAAACCCTGGGTATAGTGGTGACCTATACCCATAGTTTTTGGAGAACCGTGGGTATCTGTCCTTCCCATGAAATGTTTTTCCCAGGAAACCTATTCCCATGGTTTTCAAAAAACATGGGTATAGGAGTGACCTATACCCATAGTTTTTTCCTAGAATCATAGGTATAGCCTTGTTTTCCAGCAGTGAATGGAAAAATAGATCTATGATTCTTTGTAAACAAATTATATCATCAAGGATACAATGATAAATAAATTCTTAGTAAGCAATTTCATTTTATACAAGATGGAATATTGTAAATCTACCAAATAGAAATTCTATAAAATAAAATGTATCTTACAACACCTAAATAAAAATAAGATAAACATGGATAATTTATTCATTGTCATATTTATCATCAATAAACTCCCCATTTATTGGAAGAATATCAAATATTCTCTAAAACACAAAAAATAAGATATGTCCCTCAATGAGTTCTTTAGATACCCATAAATTTAGGAGGAATATACAAGAGTAAAAATAGGAAAATTAACTTTAGGATGATAAATTGAAGTTCCTTATGGTGTATATTGTGGGTTCATTAGGTTCTAAAATAGGAAAACATCTAATCTATCCTTTAAAATGAAATGTAAAATTCTAAAAGAATAAAGGGTAAATTTATTTATATGGAAATTTGGGATGCTTGAAATGCAATTTTTGTCACTATAAAAATAAAGATAAAAATAATTCTTCCATAAGTACTTTGTTTCCATGGTCTTCAAATCCAATGTTCTAAAACATATCTCTTCGGGGTGGGTTAACTTCAGTACAACATGACAAGTGTAAAGTAATAAATCACTCTACAAGAGGATATAATCAATCAATGATCATATGTCACTCAACATGGGGATCATTATAAGAATAAAATCATAAAGGAGGAGTGTGGTTGATCTCAAATTTACCTCAAGAAATATCATCACTTTAAATGTTTTCTTGTATGTGCTTGAAGTTTATAAGAACTTGGTTTTTGGGATCTTCTAAGATAAGCATGGGGTAATCTTATATTTGAGGTAAATAACATTGGTATACCCAAGGGTAGGATATTTATTAGAAAGGGTAACTTTTATGATGTATTATTCAAATTCAATAGGAAAGGATCATATAGGTATGTGTTCAACATTGACAGGGGTGTTGAATTAGTGTTGGTATGCTTTTAATCAAGTTTTAATTTTTATATATTATGCTTATTCAGTGAGGGATTATCTGTCTATTTCTAATCTATTTAATATCTCCTTTGGTTAGTGAGAATGGAAATATAGAATATTTAATAAACATAAGAGAACACTAGGATTTATTGATAGTATTCACCTCCCTATGTATAAACACATCCCTGGTGTATAGGTTTTTTATCCCATACACACACTACTTCCTTATTATCATCAAAAGAAGAATGAGCAAAAGTATGACCTGAAACTAGTTATCCTGGTAAAAATCAAGTTTAGAGTAAGTTTAGTTCTTATTTTCCGTTTCTTCAATAGAATAGGAGTGTACAACCTTGAAGCATGATCACATATGACTGCTTGAGTCCTACCTGGAAAATATGAATTGATCTTATTACACCTCTATAGTAATCATTTGGGTTTACTTGATGATCTCCAGACTTCTATAATATATATATATATATTGGGTTAGATACATAGAATATTTATGGCCTATACATGGACACCTATATATGTAAGTCATGAACTTAATCTTCTCATATTTTTCTAATTTGGTGTATAAGATATATCTTTTCATGTAGCATTGGTTACTTCTTTCTCTTTCTTTGATACTTAAAGATTAGTATCAAATGATGTATCATATCTTTTTCTTGTCATCAGATTTCGTCTCTATGAAATCATAGTATCAAACTCTCACTTTTCATTCTCATTATTTTTATATTTATATTAATTATATGTCAATATTATTCTCAATATTAAAATTCTAATAAATATTCATATCAAAGTAGTCTTAAAATATCATTTACTCATGAATATTATCACAATAAAATCTCCTAAATTCCAAATGTTAAACTTTCCCCAATACTCTTATAGCCTCAATCATAGATTATCATTTACATTGTTATAGTAATTCACTATAAATGCACTTGTAAACTCATCATTTAATTTATTATGATAACTAAATATTATTGTAACCATATGTCATTTATTTATTCCAAATACATTTCATGTATTTAAATATTCAAATATTCCCACACGGGCTTACATATTATTTCTCACTTAAAATATCAAATGATATTAGTTATTAATACCTCAAATGGTTTCTAGATAACAAAAAACTTATTGAAAAATTTTATTATTAATCATAACCTCATTAATTTCAGGGTGAATCATTAATATTTCATCCATGGTTTCTTCATTAAACCTCACATGAATTCCTCACCGCTTTTGTAATGTAGCTTCACCATTTCATTTATATTGTTAATTATTAATATTGTATGACGTGATTGTATGCATGCATCATTTCATAATAATATCGCATGCACCATATTTTTGGGATGAAACTAGTGTATTACTTTAATAGAGAATATAATCTTCAGGATGAACCGGGACATATGGATTATTCATAAATACATTGCATAAACCTATACATAGAATGATTTTCATATTCATAGATAGTCGAATTTATGGAAAATGTATACATTATGTTTTCTTATGATATTAATTCTCTTGGCTTGGAAGTGATTGTTCATAGCATATCTTCAATTTGACACATGGACAACACAGACTCCCTCTAAACCAATGAATAAATACATGAAAGTGATGTTTCATATATGTATCATTATTTAGATCTTACTCCTCCATTATTCAAAGCCTCCTTCTTGATCCAAAATGTAAAAAAATATCTTATATGATCTATAATTTATATTTCTTTCATGTACCCATCTAATAATCTATTTTTCATCCATGAAATCTCATTATCAAGATTTTTAGTTTCTCAGCTCAACCGTGGTATCAAATTCATGCATATTTCAAGCATGGTGGTTCGTGGAATTTCTCTCAATCTATCTTGAAATGTATCTATACATCACAACTTTATTTATCTGTAAAAGGAACTTATTTTTACTCTTCTTGAATTGGTGGTGAAAAATCACTTTATTCATCACACAATATTATTTCACAGTTTGTTTTTTAAAAAACAAATATGTTGTTAATCAATACATTCACAGAAGATCTATTCCACTAAAAATTCTAATACACATGGAAGACCTATGTGTTCTTGAGATTCAATTATGATATCTCCATTCACATAAGTAGTAGTATGACATTAAAGATTCATGATAATCTCATAGAAGTTGCACAACTCTCATGAATGATTATTATTATCATAAAATATCTTTATACTCATATAATATTTATACATTCTTCATTATCATGGAAGAACTATAAAGGAATAATATCAAAGGCATGGAATATCCATGATGTTCACATAAAAGCATAGTTCTTCATTAAAAATCATTAAATATGGATGACCACAATAAAATTTATGTGGTTAAAATTCAAATGTACTTATGTTTGTTCATCAAATAAACTCACATAATATCAGATCATAATTTAACATAGACTTTGATAGTTTCATTAGTGAGAGGAAGAATATGGTCCCGGAATGATCAGACAGACACAGGTGAATTGATCATATGACTAAAATTCTATGCATAATTTTCTTAACATGATAACAATACCTATGTTGAATTTATCCCACATCAAATAATGCTTTAGATTTTCACCACCTTATAAATAATTTTATTTCCCTTGTCCGAAAGATTCATGTAACCAAGTATACTCTAGGTTTCCTTTTACACCTCATACATTGGGTCTAGGGGTTGCATCTCCCTATCATATCCCACTACCAACCTTTCATATTCTAGTGTGTACACCATACTATCTATGCATACACTCATATGTGTCTATGTGTAGTCAGGACTAAATCACCTCCAGTCATCCGGGTTGACTTGGGTTGAGGTGGATCCTACCTGATTAGTTGGGATATCTACCTTGGATAGTTAGGATTGGATATTTTTTAAAGCATAACAACTATAACGAGGTTTATAATTTTCATAGCCTTCTCCTCAAATTCTCAATATAAGTATTACTTCATGCAAGTAATATTTTTAATCCCATGTCATATTATTTCTTTTTTTAACAAGGATGGATTATCTATTTTCATTATCCAATTATCACTTATTCAAACTTCATCTAAGATATTCTCTTTAAATAATGAAATAATTTTTATACTGAGATGTCTTGAATGGATTCATAATTGATGAAAAACAGTGTTCACTCTCCAAGAATAATTATTTCATGTTTTTAGACATTAAATATTAGTTCACCAATCATTTAAATTAAATTTAAACTTCATCCATATATAATAAAAATATTATATTTTGAAATCATATAGATAGATAAACATGAACATTTTCATCACATAGATATTGATTTGACCAATTATAAATACTCCATGGAACGAACTATATAATATTTCTCAATTATAAAAATATTTTCCCGCATGTGAATGGATTTAAATTAATCTAATGTAAATATCTCTTAATTATCTTCTTTTCAAATAAACAATGACAATATAAACTTCCATGATTCATGGTAGTACTTTAATGCTTATATAGAATTCAAAAATTTAAAAATAAAAATGATACCTTTCCTATGAATATAAATCTTTCCTCATCATGCTTGGGAACTCAAAAATACTTACAATAATTCTTGTTCTTAATTCTAATTCATCTTCAACATACTGACACACATTAATAATAAATACAACACTACACAAGGTGGGTTGGACAATATCCCCTTTTTTATGTATTATCAATATCAATAGGAAAATTTCATGCCAATATGTTCATACAAATAATTCTAGAATAGAGAATAACATAAATCCATTCTTAAGAAATGTGCCACCACTCATCCCACTCAAAGTCTACATGATCCTTGTCCAGTGTAGAAAAATAGGGTTCAAATTATACAACAAAGTTATCAATTACAATTAATAATTTGTTGGTAAATCATAATTATTACTATTTCTTGAATCACTTCCTTAGAGTTTTTTCATATGTATTTATTATAGCACATGTCGAAACCAATTAAACCAAATATTTTTATCATATTTTCAACCTTTATTTTTTAAACTACTTATCAAATAGATCAAAAGTATTCAAGTACAACTAGCAGGTTTCATTTCATATATCCATGGTATTTATAATATATTATTATTTTCTTTTTATTTATTAAGAAAATTTTCCCCCTTTATGTTAGGATAACTTCAAGAAATATTATTAGAGAATATACATGCATACCTTTTCAATGCCAAGCTCCCAAGCACCTTACAAAACTGAAATGTGTATATATTATCAATTCTATAAGCTTCTCAAGAAGCTCTCCATAAATGTATTCCCTCCTTATTCAAATCATCATGGAAGGTATTCTTTGATATTCTAATTGATAAATTATACAATGATTAAACATTTTTCAGATATGGAATAGTTACTCTAAATTTGTTTTCAGCTTTAGTTATTATTTTCATAATAAATCTTACCTTTAATTCCATTCATGGTTCACACATAAGTATAATATAAATAATAAAGGAATAATATGGAATATCTTTTTATCCTTATTGTGTGCATCAAGGCAGATAATTTCTTCTCAACCACAATTTTTTTTTCTTTTTAACTCCTACTTTGCAATATTTATTCACGCATGCATTTTCAAATTTCCAAGTAGTATTGGGACACATGGGTGCTTTTGTTTTCTCCTTGTGTGGGTTTATCATTTAAAAATGATACATTAAGACATATATATCACATTATGCCTTCCTCATATTATTCATGATTTCTTCTTAGGTTAGTGTGATTATTATACAATCATTTGACATGTGCCCAACTAAATTACACCTCTCACACGGTACTTTATAAATTTTATGGTCATTATTTATTAAAAACCTCTCATTAAATTTGGTTTCTTCATATGAAATATTTTTCTAGTCTTTGTATATTTCTTTCTCTTCTATTTAAGAATTTTTTCTGAATATTTCTAGGTTAACTATATAAATAAGAAGTAAATTGTTTGGAATGTGCACAATTTGCTTGGTTGTTCCATATAGAATCTTGGGAGTGTCCCATACCATACCAGTACTTTTATTTATTTCTTGGTTTGAATAGTTCCTTTTTAGGCTTAATTTCATAAAATCTATATTCCATGTCTTGTTTACAAGCTTCCATGGTGCGACCACTCATGCCACAAAATAAGAATCTTATCTCATTTGGTGTGAGACCCTTTTTGGAAGTCTTGTATTTTATTTGAATAAAAATTTCATTCTTATTACTATCAAAAGATAAATTATCATACTTCACTATAAGCTTCTTAAAAATATACTTCTTATAATTGTTTCCCAATATAGGATTATCTCAATTATTCATCTATAGTTGTCTTCTATTCTCACTTATTTTAGTTTCATGTTTGGATTACTTATACTGGCATTATTTTTTACTGTGATTACTACTAATTAAAATATCAAAGAGATATCTATGTTTTTCAAATATTTTTGAGACTGATAGTTTTTTATATTTATTTGGTGGTATTTAATTTACCTTGAATTTTCTCCGCTTGGATCTAGGCATCTTATTCTTTAATAAGTTAACACATTGTGCTGACTATAAAATTCATTGTACCCAAACCTATTATAATACCAGCAGTGCCCCACAAATCTTGATCTTCTTTCCTCTATAGCATATTGTCATGATTTTTCAAAAATGATATCATGTTCTTATTGGACTTTTTCAACCACTACATAGCCTCTTTTGGGGATCAATTACTCATATAATTCCCTCTAACCACCTCATATGAAGTGGTGGGATCCTCATGATTTTTATTCATACACTTTTTTATAGGTTTTGAGTATATGCCTACATAGATCTTGCGACTAAAATGATTATAATAAATATTATTTAATGTGGATAGTACCAATTTTTTAAATCCCACTTGATACTATTCATTTAATGATATCATAATGTTATTTTCATAGTGTGGTGGTCTTGTAACATCATAATGCTCCTTGAAATTTTTTATGAAGACTACCCTTTTCCTAGTTCATTGAGATGGCTCAGCTACTATCCCTTCAATATCATCTAGTTCAATTATTAATTGAAAACACTTTATATTAATGATATTTATCTCATCCCCAATTTTTATTACCTTTTCCTCAAACTACCTTCTCATTTTTTTCAACATCCCAACCATGCATCTTATTTATTTATTTTAATTCATTATCAAGCTCTTTTATCCCATTTTCTTTGATTTTCAGAAGAGTATTCTTAATATCAATGAAATAATTTTGATTTACTTCCAATTAATGGAACTTCAATTCAAGTATTTCTATGACTTCATCCTTCTTTATAACATATTCAATCCAATATTTCCAAATATTAGAGCATGCTTCTTCAAGATACTTAATCATTTAACTTTTGGAATTACATTGTTTGGTGAGATAAATACATGTCATCGCACTTTGGGTCAGTGTGCTCTCTCTTTTCTTATATTTTTCTTCAAGATGGGTGAACTTTTATTAAAAGGTATTGGTAAAATGTATATATGCATCATTTTCTGAGATATGATCATACGTACTTCTACTTATTTTGACTCAAGTATATTTTTGGACAAAAAATTATTACGTTTTCATTATCATCTTGAGTATAATGTTTTTCCATTACCTTAGTAGTAGATTAAACTACCTAATATTATTCTCCCATGTAATTTTTTTAATGTAATTAAAATATGAAAAAACATCTTCAAATTACTATTTACATTATAGGGATTATTTATTTTTATTTTTTAACTATTTCTTCATTATATTCCTTAGAGTCTTGAATCTGTAAAATTATGATTAGTAGTTGAAACAATTCCCCCAATATTATATTCCATATTGATTTTATAAGACATCCTAAAAAATAAAACTTTGAGATAATATAAAAACAAAATTAGAGGTGTCACCTATCCCTCTGATACTAATTGAATGGATCATATAGGGATGTGTTCAATGTTGATAGGTGGTGAATAATTATTGGTATACTTTTAATACAATTTTGATTTTTATCCTTTTATCACGTCTTCACTTAGTTAGTGAGAATTTATCTCTATCTTTATCTCTATCTCTCTCTCATATTTTATATCTCCTTTGGTCGGTGAGCATATAGACATAGAATAGTAAATCAGTATAAGATAACGCTGGGATTTTTAGATGAAGTTCATCACCCTTAGGATGGATTCATCCCTAATATATGGTGGTTTTTATCCCACACACACATTACTTCCTTCTTATCATCAGAAGAAGCATGCACAATGGTATGGACTTGAACTTGTTTTCCTAGAACCAACCAGGTAAAATTTAAGTTTAGGGATATTTATCCCTTTTTACAGAATAATAAAATTATAATACCATAAAGAAAGATCACATGTGATTGCTTGAGTCCCACCTAGACAATATGAATTGATGTTATTCCACCTCTACAGAAATCAGATGCATTTCCTCAATGATCTACATACTTATATAATAAATGAATATTTTGTATGTTGGATACTCAAAATCTCTTTGGGAAATATATGGCATTGGATATATTTATTCCACACACTTTATCTTCTTTTATTCTTCTACTTCAGTTCATAATAAATATTTTTCATGTAACACTTGTTCCTTCTTTCTCTTTTTCGATACTTAAATATTAGCAGCAGATGATGTATTATATATTTGTCATTACAGAAGAGTTTTTCTCCTTGAAATCATAGTGTAGAACCTTATATTTCATTCTCATTATTCTAATATTTATATCCATTGTTTGTGAATATTATTCTTAATATTTGAATGATCATAAATATCTATAATGAAGTACTCTTCAAATATCATTTACTCACGAATAATATCATAATTAAATCTCATAAATACTAATCATTAATCTTTATTCAATAATCATCCAGCCTCAATCTTCAGTTATTATTTACATCATTTCATTAATCCATGGTAAAAGCACCTATAAACTATGAATTTAATTTCTTATGATAATTGATTATTATCAATACTTTCTCTCATTTATTTCTTACAAATAAATCACTTGTATTTAAATATTCAAATATCTCCATGCCATATTATAGATTCTTTCACATTTAAAATATCCAATGATTAATAATATTAATATCTCAAATGGTTTATAGATAAACACATCCTTCTTCATGTTTTTTTATCATTAATCACAACCTCATTAATTTCATGATGACTACTCATTATTTAATCCATGGTTTCTTCATTAAGCCTCACATGAATTATTCACCATTTTTGTAATGTAGGTTTAGAATTTCCTTCAAAATGTTAATTCATGATATTTAATGGAATTATTGCATTAATGCATCATGGTATACTCATATCACATGCGCTGTATGATTGGGATAAAACCAGTTCATTACTTCAATGGAGAATAAAAACCTCAGTATGAACCAGGTCATGTAACTTATTCATAAATACATTACATAAACTCATACATAGAATGGTCCTCATATTCATGGATGGTTAAATGAAATGATAATTTATGCATCATGTTTTCCTAAATATTACTACTCTGGTCTTGGTAGTAACCTTTTATGGTGGATTCTTAGTTTAACACTTGGACAGTACGACCTCCTTTTTAATCCATGAATTACATACATGCATGGTGGATCATTGTCGATATATCGACCTAGATTGACACATCTCTATACATCGCAGCTTTATTTATCTTCAAAATAACTTCTCTGTGCACTTATTACATTAACAGTGAAAACTTATTATATTCATCACACAATATTATATCATGGTTCCTCTATTTTTCATAACATAACATGTGTTTGATCAATAAACTAATGAAATATATTTTCCATCACAAATTTAAATACACATGGAAGATATGTGTGCTCTCAAGATTCTCTTATTTTATGCCCATTTATAGAAGTAATAGTGTGACATGAAAGATCCACGTGAATCTTAAAAAAGTATCACAACTCTCACAGAGTATCTATGTTCTCATGTAATATCTTTACACTCATAGAATATTATTTCATTCTTCATTCACATAGAATATCTTTGAAGGTGTTCTATCAAAGGAATATAAGATCAATGTTGGTCATATGGAAGCATAGTTATACATGAAAAATATTCACATATTGTTGACCACAATAATCTATATGTGGTCAATCTTTAAATTTACTCACACTCATTCATCAAATAAACTCAATGAAGATCAATTATGTATGTCTCATAGGATTAAATAGTTTCATTGGAGAGATAAAGAATATGACCCCAAAATGATCAAATAGATATAGGTGAATTGATAGAATGACTATAGTTCTATGCATAAGTTTTTTAATATAGAAACTGTATCAGTGTTTCATCTATCCCAAACAAAATAATTCTTCAGCTTCACACTTTCTTATAATCATTTTTATTTCCATGAATCGAATGTTGTGAGTAACTGGGTCCACTTCAAAATTCCTTTTACACATCACACACTAGTCTCAAGGGCCATGTCTCCCCATATTGACCCACTACCACCCATGAACACGCCAATGCGTATACCTTGGTATCCATGTGTGTTCTCATTTATGACTATGCATAGACAAGCCTAAATGACCTCCTACTATCCAAAATACCTTGGGTAAAGGTGCCTCATGCTTAATTGGTTGATCTATCTCCCATAGATAGCTAGGCTTAACCATTTCTTTAAAATATAACTCCCATAAATTGACTTCAAATTTCTGCAGTCTTCTCCTCAAATTTTCAATATATGTATTACTTCACCTATGTAATATTTTTAATCTTGCATCATATTATTTATTTTTTCACATGTATGAATCCTCTATTTTTATTAACCACTTCTCACTTATTTAAACTATATCCAAGATATTATCTTCACATAATGAAAAAAATTTCATACTGATACATCTTGAATAGATTCATAATTGATGAAAAATAATGTGCACTCTCTAAACATAATTATAACATATTTTTGGACATTAATGATCTATTCATTAATTGTTATAATTAAAATTAAACATTATCTAAATATAATCAAACAAATTATTTTATCTTGAAAGTATATGGATACACCACCTTAAACATTTTCATCAAAGAGATAATGATTTCACCAATTGTAAATACTACATGGAACTTATGGAATCCTATTTATCATTTTAAAACATATTTTCTACCATGTGAATGAATTTAAAATAATCCAATAGACGTACCTCTTAATTGCCTTCTTTTTCATACAAAAAATGGCATTATAAACTTCCAAGATTTTAGGTAGTACTTCAATTCTTATATATGATTCAAAAATCATAACAAAATAATGATACCTTTCTTGGGAACAAAAATCATTCCTCAACATTCTTGGGAACTCCAATATAGTTCCAGGAATTCTTATTCTTAATTCTGATTCTTCTTCAACATAATGACACACGTTGACAACAAATACAATACAACACAAAGTGGGATAAAAGAATATACGTTTGTTCTTATTAATTGATAGAGTTTTTTATTTATGGTATAATAATTTAGGTCACATGAATTATAAGAAAATGAATAACATGTCAAAATAGAATTATTACCTGACATGGATAACAATGGTAACAAATATGTGATTATCATGAAAACTAAAGAAGTTATGAAACCATTTCCAACTATACAAAGGAAAAGTTATTTGTTAAAATGAATACGTAGTGAAGTATGTGATTTTCATTCTGCACTCACCAAAGGTTATAAAAAGTACTTTGTAAATTTTATTGATTAGTATTTTAGATTTTTCCATTCATATATTTTTCAAACTACAAATAATGTTATAAATAAATTTTGTATCAATTAATAATTTTGAAAACCAATATGGACTTACAATTAAATCTCTTAGATCTGACAAAGGAGGTGAATATTATAGTACTTTATTTTTTTAATCCCTAGGGATCATACATGAAGTGAAAACTCCTTATACACCTCAACGAAATGGTTTAGTTGAGAGAAATAATTTAACATTAATATAAATGGTTAATTTCATGATGTCTATCTCAAGTCACTCAATATGGTTTTAGGGAGAAACATTATTAATTATGTTTCATATTCTAAATAGGGATCTAAAAAAGGGAAATATATGATTTCATATGAATTATTGAAGAATACTAAACAAAACCTTATTTATTTAATGGTTTGGGGTTTTCATGCAATTATAAGACTAGATGAACCTAAAAGAGAGATGTTTGGTAAAAGAGGTATAGATATCATATTTCATGGACATGTAGAGAATTTAAAATTTTATAGATTCATGGTTGTAGATTCAAATGATTTTTCAATTGTTAACACATTTATTGAATCAAGAGATTTTATATTTTATCAATATAGATTTACCTATTACCTTAAAAAGTCTAAAAACATTTATCCCAAATAAAAGAGTATCTCAAGAAGGTATAGAAGAGGATGTTTTTAAAAGTAAATGATCTCATATACCAAAGAAATATGGATCTATTATGTATATGTACTTATTGAAAAGAACTAATGATAGTATTATTACTGTTACATACAATGATACCCTAATAAGGGGATGAATTAGGGTGTATTCAAATCTAATCCATTTCCTTTTTTTTAATTTTTAATCTATTTTAGGTTCTTTTCTCCAAAGTGGTAGGAATTTTTTCATCCTATTCATCCATTAATTTTTTAGTCGAACTCATAGATAGAGAAAAAAAAAGATTCATGAGAGTAAGACATCCACGAGACAATGGTATTTTTACTTAGTTCACTGATAAGGGATAATATAAGGACAATAAACTAGGGTTATTTTAGTCATACTATAATTCACTAAGATTCACAAGGTTTGGTTGATTATATTTTTTGGTTTGGTCATCCATGTCAGGCTCACCACCTTACAAGTTTTAAAGTCTAGTCACTCCTCACCTAAGGGTCACTCCCTCTTATTCACTTATGTGAACTACATTGATTAAGGCACAATCAGTTTATACACTTGAGGGTCTCTTCAATATATTAGTAACATGATAATTTATCTCTAATTAACAAAAGCCTCTTCATGAATCACAACATCTGATTTGATGCCATATTTCACCTCCCTTACTGCACATTACTTCTCTTATGTAAGATAATATCAATACCTCAATGTGACTGGTGAATCTATTTCTTCCACAGTATCACAACATCAAAAAACCAATCAAAATAAAGATAATTCCTAAAATGTATTTATATCTATAATTATATACTTATTATTCCTCAATAATCTTCACATGACAATGAATCTAAACCATCCTTTTCTCATAACTTTCTTTCTTTCATGAAACTATAACTTATTTGCAACTCTAAATTTCATGAATCACTATGTTTTTCACAACTATAACATTTATTAAACTCCAAATTTTATGAAAGTTTTATGTTATTTCCAATACATAAAAATTATTCAAGAAATTCCATTCAAATAATATTAACTTTACACATATTTTTTTTCAAACATTATTTTCACAGAACTTGATGATTCATGGAAGTTACTCATAAAACTCGGTGGTTTGTGTAACTTATTTTGTGAAACTACGACTTTTGGTGAATTCAGATTGTTTTTATATCAAGAATATCCCATGTTCAAGTCTTTATATTTATCTATAATTTATAATTTAGGGAATGGATATTTATAGACAAAAAACTGACCCTTGCAACAACTTTGAAACATGTCTTTCATGTGACTTTAGTACACATAACTTTTACCATCATTATTCATTCGGGAAACTTTGTATCGAATAACATCACTATTGTATTATTCCTTTGATTTGAAAACATATACCTATTCACATAACTTTAGTTTCACAAAACATCTATATTTCAAAAAACATTTTCATTTTCCAGTATTTCTTCAGCCTTCTTTGTGCAACCCTCTTTCATGAATCTTTTGGACCTTCCTGAACTTCTTTAATTTGTCAAATTTCTCATACTTGTGCTTTCAAAATATTCTTTTCACAACATTATTCACGTAAATTTCTTTCAAAAAACTTATTGACTTTTATGAAAACTTAATCTTTTCTAAATATTCAACTCCCATACTCATGCAAATATACTTTCATGCAAAATTATACTTTCATGTGAATCCATACATAGACTAATTTTGGTTCTCACTCAAATTTACACTTATATGATATTTATTTCATTGATTTAAAACTAATGTAAAATCTTATTGATCATATCTTCATGATTTCATAATCATTCCTTTCTGTGGGTGAATAATTCCACCAAAAATTAATACCAAAAAATATGGAAAACACAGGGAAACCACACTATTGTTAACACTCTATCTTATTTTGATCTACTATATTTCGTCTAGTTGAGGTAATTTCTACTATTAATGAATATTTAAATGTTCTAATTTTATATCCCTATTTAAATATCTCCTACATATCTCCCAGAACTCTTCCTTCACAGCTTTTGTGCTACTACCAGATGGATTTTAAAATTGATTAATCCTTTCTTCCATATCTCTTAAACTTTATTTTTGAGATCCTCAAAAATAAAATTCCTTCTAAAACATTAAAATATTATGATTAATTTTTTAACATTCACATAACTACTAGTATCATTTATTTGGGTTCATTCATTATCATCTTTAATCACATATTCCGGTCAAAAACTCAAGCTTCTTCATTTGAACCATCTTGATTCCTAAATAGAAATCATTTATATTTTTGTTGGATTTTATAAAACACCTTACACATATTCAATATCTTCTCTTATACCATTTTTTAAAAAAAACCCCTTAATTTGTCCACAATTTATAGATTTGTAATAAACTCTTCAAGACACAAACTAGGTCCTTCGTATAAAGAGATATCAAAGCATCACTTTGAATTTCTCTACAAGTTCTTACATGTGAACCTCACATATTCATAAAATCACCATGTCATCAAAAAAAATTATTCTTTAATGTACAACCTTCTCAAATATTGTCAGAAAATCCAATACAAAACCACTTGGGTTCCAACAGTTATAAAAACTTTGGTTTTACTTAATAGAGGGTCTGACCTAAAAATATCAAAGAAGTTATGTCATCCTTTGATGAATATCTTTATAACGAAACTATAAATGATAAAATGTAATCTAAAAATAGTAATGGTACTTAGATATTAGTTTATATTACTTAGTGCTTTCAATTTATAGGTTGTAAGTGGGTAGTTAAAAGAAAATTTAAAGTTGATGCAATAATTAAAAAATATAAATCCAGATTGGTAGACAAGGGGTTTACTCAAATGAAAGGAATCAATTATTTTGAGACTTATTATTCTCTGGATATAACCACTTCTATTAGAATTATTTTTCTTTATCTTCCATATATAATTTATAAATTCACTAGATGGATATTAAAACAACATTCTGAAATGGTGAATTAGATAAAGAAATATATATGGAACAACTTGAAGGATTTATAGTACCTTGAAAAGAAAAGAAGGTTTTTAAATTGATACAGTCCCTATATGGTTTAAAATAAGATCCAGAACAATCACATGGGAAATGTAATTATTTAATTTTATCAAATGGGTTTATAACTAACCATGTTGATAAATGTGTTTATAGTAGGTTTCATAACAACCATAGTGTGTTATTTATTTATATGTTGATGACATTATAATATTTGTATCTAATATAATTCAAGTAAATGAGGATAAGTCTATCCAAAAACATTGATATGAAAAACTTAGTTGAAGTGAATTTCATTTTGGGAATTAAAATTGTTAGAAGTGGGAAATTTATTTTTCCTTTTCAATCTCATTATATAGAAAAATTCCAAAATATGTTTGAAAATTTTGATTGTTCATTGGTTTCTACCCCATATACTTATAAGAGTATGATGCTACCAAATTATGGTAGCAAAATTAATCAACTATAATATGCAAGGTTTATTGTGTGTCTCATGTATGTCATGATAAGCATAAGACCCAATATTGCATATGTTGCCGGAAACTTGAGCTGGTATATAAGTAACTTGGGTTATGAAAAATGGGATGTGGTTAAAGTATTATTCAAATATCTTAATGTTACTGAAAATTATTGTATATGTTATAGTATAAAACCAAGTGTGTTTGATAGTTTTAATGATGCAAGACAAATATAAATGATAACTCTTATATGATTGGTTGGGTTTTTATACTTGGAGGTGGAGTGGTATCCTGGGGATCGAAGAAACAAAATTATATAATGAACTCCATAATGAATTCTATGTTTATTACTTTAACAACTATTGTCAAAAAGTAAAATGGTTAAGATCTATTTTATCATATCCACCATTAAAGATAATTCCAATGTCACTAGTTTCTATACATTATGATAGTTATGTAACATTGCTAGGGAATAAAAAAATACTTGTAATGGAAAACTGAGACACATTATTATCAAACATAACTACATGAGGAAATTGATACAAGATAGCATTATATTTGTTAAACCTATTAGGCCAGGTAATAATTTAGATAATACATTGAAAAAATACTTTCAATGGAGTTCGTGTACAAAACTTCCTTTGGGATGGGTTTAAATTCCTTGTCATAAATTTACTAATGATTCAATGATGATGATACCTCAACTTAACATGTAATGACTTCACATGTGTAAATTAAATGCATAAAATTATATTGTATATATGAAGGAAACACCAAAGATATATTAAATCCTAGGAAATTAGTGTTTGGTGTCCATGATAAAAGGAGGGCGAGTTTAAAAGTCTTAATGAACTAAGGAAATCAGACAAGTGTTAAAATTTTAGAACACTTTATAGTTCACCTATATTAATATAGGAGTGAGGTCACTACAAAGAGCTTATGAATTTATCTCTAAAACATTCATGAAATGATAGGTGACACATAGACATAATGGTGTCTATGAGTAAATGAATAACTGATAAATTTGAACCAACTTGTGTAAAAAAAATTCAATTGTTAGTAAGAGAAACATTTTTGAGCCAATGTCCAACTATTTCTCTATTTATATTTGAATACTATATAAAGTTACAAATTGAGAGATATGTTTATTTATAAATGATATTTCAAAGAGAGTTTGGTGGATTATTTTCAAAATGGTATTTTTAAATATTTTTAAAATGGTGGGGGGTTGATGGATTTTAATGTTCTAAAAAATGTTTCAAATGGATTAATTTTGGATTTTTAAAAGGGAAGATTTTATGGAATCCCACATTAGGAAGTGTGTTGGAGTGTGGTTTCATTTATTAGGAAAAACCATTATCATTATTTAAAAATTATAAATTAAGGTAATAATCATCTACATGTGTTTTTGTGATCGTGCAAGTGGAATTTTGATATAATCCATAAAACTCTAATATCTTGAAATATATATTCCTATAAAGATATCTATAATCACCAAAAACACTTTTCTAGTGTGCAACAACAAATACCTTTCTTACTCTCTTGTTTTCAAAGATTATTTAAGGGATTCTATATGAAGTTTCATGGAATCTATGAACCACTGAGAGGGGGTTGGGGAATCCAGGGCCACATAAAATTGTTTTATGAATTATTCCCACGTAATTCAACCTCCCAGAATTATTCAGTCTCAATCCACTCCTTATTATATATAACAATGTTACCATGATAATGTAATAATTAACGGTACAAAAACACAAAGATTTACAAGGTTGGATACAAAGACATGCTATTTTTCTTGATTGATTATACACCCAATAAAGTATTCTCTACAATAATAAAATATAATGAATTACAAGTGGAAGGTGCTTCACACACCATAACCTAATCAGAGTCTCACCAATATTCTCTTAGCAAGGGTCACATCATCCACTTGACTACCTCACATAGGACTTCTCTTGAAAACCACTCATGGGACCTCTTCAGTAGCTTCACACTACAATCACGATATCACATAAAAGTCTTCATGCATACCCCGAGTCCCACAAGTTTGATAGATTTATTCCATATATACATAATAGTTTATTTTAAGATCCTCTTTGTAAGTCTATCTTTAAATGGAATAGGGATTTAAAAGCATCCACAAAGTATATATCCTTTCAAAACAAAACCATAAAATTATTGATTCTCTTTAACACAAATGAATGTAACTTGGTTCCTAGTCATATATCAACTTCATGGATCTTCATGATCTGATAAATTGGTTGTCTCAATTGATAATATCTTGTGATATTCAAACCCAAAATCTTCTAATTTCTTTATGTGACTTGACTACACATAAATAAACAACAAGATACCTGTAATTCAGTCTTTCTTGGAATCTACTTGTAAATATTTTGCAACCAAGGATGTCACAGAATCTTATTCTTCTCACTAATGATTCAATACACAGATACTCAAAACATCTTAGTAAAGTATCATATTACTTCTTATTGTTTCTTGATAAAACATTCATTTGGTAATTATCATACATGTTCTTCAAGATATGTTCATGAGATATCATCATACATCACAACTCTTGTATTCTTAGTTCTCAAACACACACATCAATGATGATTCCTAATAATTGTCTATCTCTTCCCCTTGATCCTCGCATCCACTCACATGAATAAGTGACTCATTAAATGTTTTATTTTTTAAATACCATAAATGGTATTTTAAGGGGATAAATCAACTATCAATATAAAATAATTTTAATAGAATACCCATCTTGAGTTATTATAATTCTATGTGCACAACGTTTTTAACTCAATTAGTATTCCAATAATACCCTTAATTAAATGTTTTTATCTTTGAAAAATCTTTTTAAAATCATCAATAAATATTATAGTTTGTATATAATCATTTTCTTCAAAAATATTCCACAAAATTCATACTTCTAATTTTTAACTGTATAAATAATACACAAAAAACATATATGCAATGTGAATATAATATTCCCTTTAAATTTAATGAAATATGGAAGTATTTTAACTTATACAATCTTGGGAAAATTCTATGAATTTAATCTCAGATCCTTTTGAACACTTAATCAAACTCAATTTAAACTAATTTGGTTTGTGATAAATACAGCTTTAGGTTTTATGATTCTTCATTTTCATTATTCTTGAAAACCCGGTAAATATATTTTATCCATCAAGAATCTCATGTAGTAGTTCTCCTCATTTCATATTCCTAAAAAATGCTAATATCATAGCTTAAATAAATTTCGGATGTTTTATTATTGAATTCACAACACATGAATCAAGTTATTTGAATTTCACCTCATAATAATTAATTATAAAAAGGTGTAGAATTTTCACCCAACATGTATAAAAATTATATTATCTGAATCCCATTATGGAATTCACTTACATGAATATTGGGTATGTGGGGTTTCATATGTGTATCTTCACATATTTGGATTACCAAAATCACATATGATTCCAAATTCCCTTTCATCAGCTCAATCACTTATGTGAATCACATATATAGCTAAATTTCCTATGTGGGACACATTTGTATGTGTCGATTATTGTACATGGACTAAGTTTTCTTGAGTAAATCATCAGAAAATTGAATTATATTATGTGTTTCAAAATTTAATTATGTTATTAATTCAATTACATGGGTATTTCAACTATGTGGATTATGAACATTGCCAGATTTTCCTAATTTCATTCATTTCTAACTAGGGAACCCTTAGTCCATTTCCAATCAATCTCAATCACTCATCAAAACATAAAAACACATTTTAGATTTAAATTAACTATCTCAAAAACATCAAAACAATTCCCATGTACTATGAATCAAATAGAACACTATTCTTTGAGTTCTTAAATATCGCACACTAAATTCATCACTTCACCTTCAATTCAATCTACTTATAAGTGTGTTTATTCAAGAATTTTAGTAGCTAAATATGAAAGTACACATTTATGGATTTTCTCATATCTTATTCACTTCAATATATCATTTATCTATCTTTATTTCTATACATTGGACCTATTTTACACTTTTTATTCATATTTATCCATGTTTTCCAATGCTGGTAAAACAACCAACTCAGTCTTCTAATTTCTCCACTTTTGTAAATGATATAGACAAAAATTACACTTCAGATTATATGCATATGTCTTGAATAATAGCTCACCAATAATCATCATATGTATGATCTTCTTTAGAAATTGTCCAGCTAGATGTTCAATGGTAGTCAAATACACTTTTCACATTGACCAATGTGTGGGGAACAAGTCTTATTTTATGGTGGGTATACTACTACATTTTTACTTTTATTGACTTCCAAAAGTGGTTGTTGATGGTCTTTAGAAACCATTATCCAACAAATTTTTGGAGTCTTGATTGGCCTGTTTCTATAGGGTATCCTCATATGACTATAGTAGCGGTCATTTGGAGGTGCATTAGTGACCACCAGAAGTGGTCACAAAATTTAAACAAAGAGTGACCGCTAAAGGCATATGCTAATGGTCATTGAAAATAAAATCATTAACAATATCCTATGACAGTCTCCAACCTAAACAAATTTTTTTTTTTAAAATATTACAGTTGTATAGCCACCAAATAACCAAAACAAAAAATACTAGTATAGATCAAAAACATCAAATAATAGACAGACATCTAAATAAAACTGGTGATCCAAACAACTATTGATCCTTCCAACCTTCTATCTCAATCAAATTACTAGTATAATAAAAAAAGTAATTAAACAAAGAAAATACAAATTAATATATTTAAAATTGATAAAATTTATTTAGTTAATATATATATATATATAATCAAAATATTTTTTATAGTGGTACCTATAGAGAGAATCATAAATAAAAACAATTTATACAATTCTAATTTGAAATGTCTATTTATAGTATTTATCAATTAAGAAATGATTATAAAAAGTAGAAAACCAAGTTTACCATATAACAATCAATTAGAGCATCAAATTGATGTGAAATTGATTATAATATATTACATATGAATTGAGGAATGTTATCCTAGATTTTATGTCAATAAAATGTTAGGTTCTCATTTTGACCCCTTGATGGGTGATATGTCATTTTAATAACACTAGACAACATTACCCACTATTTTATATCATATCAAAAAACATGGGCATATGATGGATCATGTGTTGATTTATAGAGATCAAAAACATCTTTGTGATCATTATAAAATGATTTCATGACAATAGAAATTCATTTTCTTAATATTGGCCCCTTTTATGTGATTTTCAATTAAATCCAAATCTAATATGCAAACACCACATTCAAACATACTAATAAAATTAGGTATTTGATCCATGTGTGGATGATTCATGTAGATTTTAAATGACTTAAATATCATTTTCCTAATATTTCATTTCAATATGAACTCATTTGATCGGTTTTAACCCATATACGGATGATTTTACCATTACTAAAAAAATGATGACAAATGTGAAAAATAACATTAAATTATACCAACCAATATAGGCATTGGATTGACAGGTGGTTGATTCCAATATATCACATATGATTCAAGTAATTGTCTCCTATATTTTTACATCAATCAGAAGTCGGTTTATCTTTTTTTGACCCTTTAATATGAGATATGTCATTTTAATAACACTAGACAATGTTACCCATCATTTTCCGTCATACCGGGTGACACGAACATCCGATGGATGTGGCATTAGTTATTACATATCAAAAATGTTTTAGTGATCATTAATCCAAGATTTCATGTCAATCTAAGTGTGTTTTCTTAGTATTGGACCCTTTTATGAGATTTATCACTTAACTCTAAATTCTGTGGACAAACACCACTTTCAATCATATTAATCAATTTAGGTATCTAATCTATTTTTTGATGCTTACTATATATTTTAAATGAATTAAATATCATTTTATAAGATTACATGTTAATTGGAGCTTGTTTAGTTGGTTTGGAACCCTACACATATGATTCTTATTCATGCACCCCAAAGTGTGAAAATAAGTCATAACTTCTTTGTTCTTTTTGTTTTAATTCAAATGAATCCTAAAAACAAAAAATCAATACAATTAATAAGAATTAAATTTTAAATACAAATTGAAACTAAATTAAAATAATTACATTAGTACCAACATGAGAAACCCACATCAAGGTAAACAGAATGAACTATGAGCATATGTTGTTGCTTATATATATTACCCACCATTACTTTAGGTTCAACTTCAATTCTCAAAATGGAAAAATTTGAGTCATCAAATACAATATTTTTTTCAACACCAATGGGGGCGTCGAGGCTGTTAATTTCATCCCCACTATCATGAAAAATATTTTTTGGTATTGCTTCAATAATGACACCATAATCATATCTTAGATGATCTTTCATATAAAACCCTTATTATTCCATTGAAGCCAAAATATATGGTTCATCGGTAACCATGAATTGATTCCTTTTAATAACTGTAAATCCATAGTTATTAATAAATTTACCACGTTACATCATTGAATCCAACCATTTACATTACATCATAGTGACTCGAACATGAGAGCAGTAATCCAAAGACAATATTTTCCTAACAAGTCCATAATAAGACACATTTACATATTGAGTCGAATGAACCAAGATTAGTGTACATAGAAATTACATTAATTATAAAAAATAATTAATAAATTAAACAAACAGACACCCAAAGACTGTATTAATTTATTACCTTTGGCAATTTGAAATATAAAATTATAGTCTAGTGAATGATCTTCAATGTTTCCCACAAAGATATTCCCCTTTTGTACTTATACCTAAAACCTTTCTCTATAACCTAGGGAAAATAAAACATAAGATATGGTGATATTAAATGCTCAATAAGAGAAAAAATGGTGATATATTAAGATAAACATGAGCATAAAGGGTAAAATAATGTGATCATAACATTAGAAGGTCATTCCCTATATATAAAAGGTAAAATTCAATCATATGTAATTCAAAAGAACATAATCCATAAGATCATAAAATTGACATAAGGCATGAAATTGTGGAATATACATCAACTATTAACGTTGTGAACATGTATAAATAGTAACAGGTTCACTCGTTAATGACCAGAAATTAGGGCCATACATAAGCATATGGGCAAGGAAACTAGTTCCACTCATAAAATTATGGACATGAAAACCAGGTCCACACATAGAATTTTGAACATGAAATCAGGTTCACACATAACATATATACCTCATGAGTTATCCATACTTACATAATGAATTGGAGGGAGATATAGGTCCCACCCATATCATAATTAAATCATACATATTTACTCCACAAAAATATAAATCATTAATCATATCATAATCCCCGAAATAAAATGGGATTCTTAAACATCATTCCATTATAAAATAATCCATAGATTATGAATGGATTTTATAAATATATTTCCATTATAACCATAATCAATAATATTAATAATAGGGATGGTATAATAGAAACATATCCTTATTAAATAATTTTATCTTAGATGGAAAATAATTTTGATAAAACACTTGAAATTAATGCTTGAGGAAAATACCCTTTTTTCTTCAAAAAGTTTTATTTTCTCAAAATAAAACACAATTTTAAATGAAAAAAATTTCTTCAAAAATAAACATCAAATATTTTAAATTAAGATTCATTGAAATAAGGTGTTATAAAATTGTAAAAATCTATTCATGTAATATAATTTAAAAAAACATTATTCTCATACTTTTCTTAGAAAAGTCAAAAAGTACCTCGTTTGAAAAAGTGAAAGAAAGATTCTTTTCAAACCATGTAGTAAAAAGTAAAATATGGGTAAAAATGACTTTAAACATCTATGTGAGAATATTGAATCATTTTATGAAATAATTTTCATAAAATATGGACATTGATGATAAAGAAACCCCAGTAAATACTTACATAAAAATAATTTCAGATAATAATGAGATTACAAGTTTATTCATTACCTTAGGTCTGGGTTCTTTAGTATGTATTAAACAATCATATAAAATAGATTAAATAATGTTATTAACTTATTCCAAAACCATATTTACATTTATGATATCATATATGATCATATTTACACTCACTTAATAAAATATTATTATTACGCTTCTTTTAGGTGTTAACTGCTTAATTTTCTAATTCATGTTTTGTCAAATAAGTTCTGATTATTATTCATAAGATATAGTTATATAATTTCCAAAATTAATTTAATAAAGTATATATCATATTTACCCATTCAATACATTTATATAATTCATTCTTTAATAGAGATCATGTAGAATGAATTGCATCTCATCGTGGAGATGGTAGGTCATATGTACGCACGACCGACGATATCATTCTCATAATATTGAAATGGTATATAATTGGAAGGTATATATTTGGTTACAAAATAAATATCATATAATAATAATAATATATAGTTATTATTTCCATAATTATACTCATCCAAGTAAGGTGGTGGTGAAAATATATTACACCACGATGTGAAGACGGTAATCCATACATACGCACGAGTGGAGATTTTGTTTTTTGTATGATGGATAGAAGGTGGAATATGGTTCTTCAATAACCATAATAATATATAAGTATATAGGTGATATGGGATTTATTACTTTATAAAGTAAAAAAAGAAAGGTAGAGTATGTATAGGAAGAAATTATCTTGAGAGAGTCTTTAAAAAAGATTACCGCTTCTTTGGCGAGCTCCTTATAGATCTCTCTTATGAAACTAGAGATGGTCTTTGGAGAAGACCATCACCACTAGAATGTTACTAGAGAAGTTGATAAGGGAAATGGGTAGGTTTTGGTAGAGTTTGAAGGCTCAATGTTAAGTGAAGAAGTGTTGGATTAGGTGTCCTCTTATAATAGAGGTAAGGGGGGCCTTTGGAATCTCTGAAAATATTAATATATAATAACATAAAAGCTCATAAAAAACCTCCAAAATGTAATATTTTTTTATATTAAATGATATAGTGTTGTAATATCATCAACTAATAAATTTTAGACATGTTTTTATTTCTATTTATACCCAATCATTTTAATTAACCTTTAGTTATTCTATTTTAATTTTAAATAAGTTAACAAATGATTCAATATTAAAAGGGTGCAGTTTAAAAAAAATATGTCAAATAAACCATAAATAAAAATTTAATAATATTTTAAACCATATAATAATTATTATTATATTTTTAAAAATATTTTATGATTTTTATATAATTTTATAAAACATTATTTTGACAAAATATAAAAATTGTCAATTTTGATAATATTCATTTCATGGATTTTTTTTTACAATATGAAGATAATATATAACCCTTGAACCAGTTTTTATTATATTCCTAATGATTCAAGGTCATATATAAAATTCTTTTGATATTTTAATAGTCCCAAATAATATTTATTTTACTTTTTTTAATATCATTAATTGGATATTTCCATTAATAAAATAATTACTACATCAGGTATGTGTAATTATTTAATATACATATTTTAGGGTAAACATTAAAAATAAAATACTATGATGAATAAAAATCCTATATATTTAATGTGAGTGCTTATAGTAGAATATATATCCTATAAAATCATACATTAAAAATGCTATATTTATTAAAACATGAATGTGACTACTTTAACATCACTTTATGTAAAATATTATAATTTTCATAATCTTTTCCATAAGGGTCCAAATGGTCAATAAATTGACTCTTGTATGATTATGGTCAATATATAATCGACCAATAAGATTTTTTCAAGTTTTTTTTATATTTTAATGGTTATTATAAATTTAATAAAACTTATTTTTTTTGGTTTTTCATCAATTAAATAATTTCGGTATCATCAATGTATAAGCCTTTAAAGTAATTATTTATTTCATGAAAATTAAAAATACATTACCATGATAAATAAAAACATATTAGACTTCAAATAAGTATTTATAGTCGAATTTAGATTGTGTATAACCTTATTTTAAAAATGATAATATTATTAAAATGTGGGTAAGACATATTTAACTTTTCATTAAATAAAATATAATAAATGCCCGAATCTGATCCAAGTGGCTTTTAAAGGGTACCATTTAGAACCAAGGATGATTTAGGTCAAAAATCACTCATAAAATTATATTAGGAAAATTTTTAGGGTAATTTTATAATATTATATTTATCCTTAATTACCCAATTTACCTTTTTACCATATTAATAAAAATTATTGATGTTCCTATTCATAATGTCCAAAAAGAAAACTAAAAAACTGTTTACATAATTTGGACCCAAAGATTCCAAATATGGAATCAATTTTTCAAAATTCAAAAAACATAATTTGTAGTAATTAATTAAATATTAATCCCATTATCGGAATAAAAAATGGGTTTTAAAAGTTAAAACATTGCAAAAGATTGATAGGTTTTTACATCTAAAGTAAAGGTAAAATTAATGCCAATGAAAAAAATTATATTAACAAAAAAATATAGCCTATTTATACTTTAAAACCATTAAATTATATAATTTAACCATATAAATTATTTCAATGGAAAAATTTATTTTCAATTAAAATGTAGTATATTTTTACTATTAATCAAAACATGAAACTTATCAGAAAAATATCAAAAATTAATCCAAAGTAAATTTTCATATCCAAATTCAAAATAAGATGTTAATTTTATTAAATAGAATATATAATAGTGTCAAAAAATAGATTTAAAATGGGTGTTCCATCAAAAGGTGGCAAAAATATTTTTTTTAAAATACTTTTTTTATCTAAAAAATTGAATTTGTTCTTATATTATATCTATAAAACATATAATATAGACTTTAAACATTATAATGGATATATTACATAAATATTTCATTAATAAAATCCATCATAATTGATATTATTATTTCATAAACTCACTTATTTTCATTTAAATTGTTTTTCCAAAAAACATATCATTTTATTGAAAAAGGGTTTTATTTTTATTTATAATTAATTTCTCACAAATAAAATTAATAATACTTCCATAATTTAGTTAATATTGTTCATACCAACCATTATAATGACTAGGTTATAAGGTAACAAAATAATATTTTGTTGTTTTCTTAGACTCGGTCTTGCCTGATTTGAATTCTATCAAATGGACTTGAAATTGTGTGTAACACAAGCCAAACCTAGTGTTGAATATACCACAAGTTAAGATAGTTTTGTGGGTAGTGTGATCTTATATTAGTGTAGAGTAAAAAAAAGACATCAAATAAATTTAAAAAATCTATTTCATAAACATCTCAGGGTGTTACATTATACCCCCTTAAAATAAATTTCTCCCTTGATATTTGTCTGGGTTATAAAGGGATTAATACCTGAAAGTTCATTTCATAGAAACCCACATCATGAAAAAATTTCTAAAACTTCCTTTTAAAAAGGCATGGTTGGAAAATAATAGTTACCCAGAGTAAATTATAACAAGGTCTCTACACAGGATCACATATGTTAAGATATGAAAATGGTGGAAAAGAATAAATAATCAAAGATATTGATAAAGATCACATATCAAAATAAAGTGGGTAATACAGAAGGAAGTTAATAATTACAAAACCATAAAAAATAAGCATGAAAGTGGTCATTGATATCATCAAAAATGATGATAATATGACACCCTTTTACACCATCCAACGGCACGAGGGCCTTCAATTTTTTTTATAGTGAGATAATAATTTAATCTAAAAAGATTCATATAGAGTTTAATATATACTATCAATAAATGGATAACCATACAATCCTCCAAAAAGCTGAAAATCGAAAACTTTAGAAATAGTTGAACTAAATTGGCTTAACATGTCACGACCCGTCCTCAGGGCCCGTGCCGTGACTAACCCAAGCCCGCCTTCCATTGGCCAGGGGCTGGCGACTAGCATCAAAGGCATAAATCCCGATAAAAAGGGAAGGCATTGCCTTTATAAAGGTAAAGAACACAACATAGTACACACCTGAAGCAGGAACTAAGTAAACCGAGTACAAAGTAAGTGCTTAAAAGTAAATGAGCCAGTATACAAACCCAACAGAAAGTACAGTACAACTGAAAAACTAGTGAAACAGTAGTAAAGTAAGGTAGCAACCACCAGGTCATCCTCTGAGGATCCCACCTGAAGGGTGGGTTTAGATAGTATCTCCCAGCACCACGGGTCCGTCCGTCGGCTCCATGTACGTCACACCAAGTGCGGTACCTCCGGGTACCATCCAGATCTATAAGCCTCTACCACGATCAGTGCTGTCCATAATCTACATCCAACACAACGTAGTGTGGGCATAACCCATGAAGGGGTGAGTATACGATACTTAGTAGGCACCCCGAGACCCCCGAAGGTCTCCCAGAATCCATGAACGATAAACCACAAAGGAAATATACAATCACAAAGTATCTACCCACTCTACTTAGGTATATGCCCATACATATACCAAAGTCATCAATCCCAGATCTGCTGCAACTCTTTATCCCAGTCACAACCCAGTCCACAAAGGAAAGAAGTCAATCACATCGATGAGAATGATTGAATTTCAAGACTAAAATCACATTGGTATACATATTTTATATAGAGATTGAGATGATCAGATGTAGTCACTGATTCATCTAAGATGTCAGACCCACACAGGATACAAGACCAGCTAAGCTGTTGGACCCACACAGGATACAAGACCAACTACTCTACCGGACCCACAAAGGATACAAGTACAGAGGTCAATACTACCGGACCCACATAGGATAGAAGAACAGTAGCCATCTCTATCAAACCCATGGAGGATACCAGTATGGTAGTCATTGCTATCGAACCCATAGAGGATTCCAGTACATTAGTCGATGCAGTCGCAGCCAGCACTAGGGTTCCCGCACACAGTATGCTCAATTTCGGGAGGGTCCGCTCCTCAAGAAAGGGGGGTCAATACATCAACTATCACGAAGACCAGAGTTTATGTATCCCAAAGTTCCTTCCCGTCAAAAGAAACCCAACGCGATAGACGGTGCATCAAAAAAACGCCCGGTCTGAGAGTTCTTTGCTCTTCCGTTCTAGGGGCCTGGTTGGTTTTTGAAGCTAAAACCAACCCGACCGCACTCTAGCTACATCCAAACATAAAGTGGAGTATTCCAAAAGAACTGTCTCATCAAAATTAATTCAACGTAGTGGACGACATGTCAATCAGACATCTTGTCCTTAAGTTATAAAAATTTCTGCTCCACGGGCCCGGTTGCTTTCGGGTTTGAACCAACCCCGACATATCCAAATTTTATTGAAACCTAAATTTCAATATACCGAAACCACCACCTCGATCCAAGGATTCCTACTCAACTGAAGGTGCATCAATTAGAGGTCTATAGCTCAAGTTATGGGAAATATAACAAAAAACGGTCTGAAGTGGGGGGGGGGGGGTTGGGTCCGGTCCGACCCGGCCCAATCCACCAAGGGTCGGCTCGAACCGGGTCTGGCCCAGATGGGCGCGGCCTGGTCCACGTGATCCGCCCCAGCCCAGCCGGGGGGGGGGGGGGTGTACTGGCTCGGCCAGCTGGCCGAGCGGGGGGCGCGACCCCTGGTTCCGTGGACGTGGCACCGTGCTGGCACCGCTTATCTCCCATATCCCGCGCAGCCGTGGGATCCCCTTCTCACCGCCGCGGCTAGTTCCGCCATGGGTTGCTACCAGAAGCGCGTTGGGGCACCGCCGCCTCTAGGTGGAAGGCCGGTGCTGGCCACCGCCTCCAGTCGCTGGCGACCCGCGCCACTGCGTACTTCAGCGGGCCACCAGAGTCAATCTGGGGGTCGGTTTTTACTTCTGTCTGGTCCTGCGGTCGTCTCGGGATCCAAGCTTCATTGAGAAGGATCCAAATTTCCATTGTGGTCCCATTTTGTCATTGCCAAACATACCTCGTATCATGAACAATACGACGATGGGTCCTGACTTATTCGTTAGTCCGTACCCACCCCGGTAGTGGTTCAAAACATCCCCCAACAATTAACTCCATGTTCGAGAGTATAAAACACATATATGAAAAATACAAATCCCCCTACCTCGATGTTTTTGTCGTACATCGTCGATCCGAGGAAGATGACCGTTGCGGTGGATAGGCTTCATGGAAGAACGGTGTCATTCCATCAATGATGGAGGAAGGGT
The DNA here is from genome assembly GCA_963277665.1 of Viscum album. Lineage (NCBI taxonomy): Eukaryota > Viridiplantae > Streptophyta > Magnoliopsida > Santalales > Viscaceae > Viscum > Viscum album. The sequence goes on from OY728136.1 coordinate 1,982,536,851, forward strand.
CGTTGTCGTAGCCGACGTAGGATCCTTGACATCAAGGTGCGTTCGATGAAGATTCTTCACTGGAAGAAGTTCTTCGCGTTCTTCACCGGTGGTGTTATTCATTGAAGAACAATCTTCTTTGTCGATGAAGTATCACCTCTCCTTTAGTTCTCCTGAGTCTTTTTCCCAAAAGTGATTTTCCAAACAAAAACAAATAAGAGGCTCTCCAATTAATATAATTGTTAAACTATTCATATTAATTCTAAAGCGGTGCCAATTAATTTAACCATGAAATTAATTATAAGATTTCACCCATTTAATGGGATGAGGGAGGTAGGAAGGCTCCACCATAATGAATATATGGGGTTGTCAAAGTAATAAATAAGGGGGGGGGGGTATTAATAGGGAGTTGAGGAGAGTTATATGGAAAAGAAGGTTGGGGCTCGTGTGGGACCCACCTCACAAATATCCACACATGGGAGGAAATAACCAATTCACAAATAAAATCGTGTACTACACAATTTTATTTAGTTTAAGATTAAACCCCAAAAATTAACTTTTGACCCGCGTAAAATTCAACTGCGGTAAAGGTCCCCTTAAGAGAATACTGGCACTGCGAGTTTATCGGTGCCCTCAGATTTCAATTCTGAGCACCACATCAAAAGATAGAAAAACCCGCTCATTCGTTCACTGAATGTACCCGAGCTAAATTTCAGGAAAATATTTTGGGCACACCGGGCCTCAAAATCAGGTGCCGTCAGAAGCCAAAGACTCGTAAAATTTCAAAGTATTTATGAAAAAAAATTCCCTGGAAATTTCCGGGTATTTACATTACTCCCACCTCGGGGATTTACGTCCCTATAAAGCTACAACATACACTAGAGAAACAAAAAAGGGGTAATGAGAACGCATCTGAGCCACCCTCTCCCAAGTGCTCTCCTAAAGGTTCCCATGCTGCCAGTGAACACGCACCAGATGAATTGACTGTCGACGAAGGACCCAATCCTGTCGATCCCCGATCTCCATCGGAACCACTGAGAATGTCGCCTCTTCGTCGATATCCAGGTCCCCATGATCGATGATGTGGGCCAGGTCGTGTGCGTATCTCCTTAGCTGAGATACGTGGAAGACGTCATGCATCTGGTGCAACTTAGATGGAAGGGACAGGCGGTAAGCCACCTCACCTACTATGCTGAGGACCTGGAAAGGTCCGATGAAGCGCAGAGATATCTTGCCGCCCCGACCAAATATTCATAGACCTCGTTGAGGTTAGACCCGTAGGAAAATGTGGTCTCCATCCAAAAACTCCAATGGTCCCGCCTCCTATCAGCATAAGAGTTTTGTCTGCTCTTTGTAGTCTTCATCCACCCCTATATGATCTGCACCTTCTACATCATAGCATGAACCATCTATGGTCATACAAGTGTGGACTCCCCTGGGTCAGTCCAGCACAAAGGTGATCTGCAAGGTCAGTCGTACATTTCCTCATATGGTTCCATCCCGATGGTGGAGTGGTCAATGTTGTTGTACGCAAACTCTATCAAAGGTAGGTGATCCTCCCAACTGTGGCCAAAGTCAAGGACACATGCACATAGCATGTAATCGAGTGTCTGAATGGTCCTCTTGGTCTGGACATCCGTCTAAGGATGGAAGGCATTGCTCAGATGCAGCTGCATTCCGAATGCCTCCTACAACCCCTTCCAAAGCTGGGTGGTAAAGTGATCATCTCGATCAGGGAATATAGTTGATGTAACACCAGTAAGCCGTATGATCTCTTGAACATAGAGGCGTCCCAAGCTCTCTGTTGAGCCCTTCTCTCTGATTGGGAGGAAGTGCGCCGACTTGGTGAGTCAATCTACGATCACCGAGATGCAGTCGTGTCCTCTATAAGTACGTGGAAACCCAGTCACAAAATCCATGGACATCCCATACCACTTCCACTCTTAACCCTCCAAGGTTTATACCAAGCCTACCGGTACCTGGTGCTCCTCCTTCACTTGCTGACAAGTGAGGCATGGAAAAACAAACTCTGCTACAACCTTCTTCATACCCGGCCACTAGTGCTGTCGTATAAGGTCCCGGTACATCTTTGCCACTCATGGATATACCGCAAGAGGGGAAGTGTCAAACTCCCTCAGCACTTCCTCCTATAGTTAAACCGGTACCATAGTACGTCCCCTGAAAAAGATGATGTGCTCTCTTTCTTTAGAAAATCCATCAGGCACCTGCCCTGTGGAAATCTGAGCACGTCACGTCTCACAGTCAACGTCTTCATGCTCCGCCTCTCTGCCCTGCTAAAGTAGTGGGGGAGTGACTATGAGAGACTATAGAAAGGCTTCCCCATCTCTATCCACGAAGGATATCTGCAATGCAGATAACTGCTCCATCGCCTCCCCTAGAAGTTGTATATCGAATCTCATATTGAGAGCATCATATACTATATTCCCCTTTCCCAGGAGTATAGACTATCTCTAAGTCATAGTCTTAGAGGAACTCGAGCCATCACCGCAGTCTCAGGTTCAGGTCCTTCTACGAGAAAATGTACCTGAGACTCAGGGGGTCATAGTGGACTGTAAAGCGCTCTCCCATAAGATAGTACCGCCACATCATCAGGGTGAAGACCACTACTGCTAACTCTAGGTCATGGGTAGCGTAGTACTTCTCATGCTGCATCAACTACCATGAACCGTAACTGATCACTGCTCGCTCCTCCATCAGGACACACCCGAGTCCGGTCCTTGACGCATCGTAGTAAACTACGTACCCTATGCCCTCCTCCGGTAGGCTCAAGATGGGCGCACTGGTCAACCTCTATCTCAGCTCCTGAAAATTCTGATGGCATCTATCTGACCAGACAAAGGGTTTCCCCTTCTTCGTCAAAGATAAAAGTGTTGCTGCAACTCTGGAAAAGTCTGGAACAAATCTCCGATAGTACCCATCCAGACCTAGGAAACTCCTCACCTCCATTATGCTCTTGGTTGGCTCCCAAGAAACTATTGCCTCGATCTTCGCGGGATCCACAGCAACGCCCGCATCTGAAATGACGTTCCACAAGTAGTGAACCTCTCGAATCCAAAACTAGAACTTCGAGAGATTACCATAAATCTGGTGCTCTCGGAGTGTATCCAGTACAACTTGCAAGTGGTAGGCGTGCTCCCCCTTAGTGGTCGAGTAAATTAGTATGTCTTCCATAAAGACTACGACAAACCGATGGAGGTAAGTCTGGAAGATCCGGTTAATGAGACTCATGAACACTGCTGGAGCATTGGTCATTCTGAAGGGCATAACCAATAACTCATAGTGGCCATATCGACACCTGAAGGCCATCTTCTGCACATCCTCATATCAAACACTAAGATGGTGATAGACTGACCTGAGATCTATCTTCGATAACCATCGTGCTCCCTTGAGCTGATCGAAGAGGTCGTCAATCCTCAAAAGTGGGTACTTGTTCCTTACGATCACCTGATTTAGGTGATGGTAGTCGACACACACTCGCAAGATCCCATCCGCCTTCTTGGCGAACAAAATCGGAGAAGCCCAGGGTGAAACACTCGTTCAGATGAATCCCTTTCCCTACAAGTCCTCTAGCTTTACCCACAGCTCAGAAATCTCGGTGGGAGCCATCCGATATGCTGGAATAGATATCGGTGCTGTTCTGGGGTACAAGTTTATGTAAAAATATACCTCTCTGTGAGGAGGTAGTCCTGGAACATCTTCAGGGAAAACGAAAGCATACTGATCCACCACAATAGGAAAACTCGGATGTCACACATCAACTGCTCCAAGGATGAGACTATCCAACTAATGTGTGATTGGATGCCCCCTCCTTTTCGGATGTCCATCCTGCGCTGCAAAGGCTCCCTTCTCACCGGTGAAGGTGAACCTGGTCCCATCAGTGCGGACACACCGCAGTTTGCACCTAATACAGTTAATCTGAGCATGGACTGTGGATAACCAGTCCATACCCAAGATGACGTCATAAGGCCTCGACGCTACTACAAGAAGATCCCAGCAGAAGCTATCACCTCCAAGAGTAAGCTCACACTACCAGCACCAGTGCATAATTGTCAAGTCTGCTCTCGTAGGAGTCTTTAGCAATAAGGATCAAGCCAACGACTCCGTTGGAATATCCGAGCACCAAAAAAGGGAAGCTGCAACAAAATAATGACTCGCACCTGTGTCTATATGAACTTTAGCAAGGTAGGACTAGACATAGATAGTACCTCGAATCATCTCAGGCGTTCCGCGGTCGTAAGCCTCTGATTCCTAGAGTTGATCCTCCCTCTGCCTGCCAGCTCCCTGTGGTCGGGGTAGACCTCCATGGGGTGGTGGTGGTAGAGCCTCGAAACGTCGTCCACCACCCACTGCTCGACCAGCTCCTCTGCCTCTTCCGCCTGCTCCCTGCAGACCACCATGGTCGAACCTCTGCCTCTACCTGGGAGGTCCCTCCACTGTTTGCTGCTCATCTGCATGGTGGGTCAGGTAGTTATGAGCCATGTGGCCCTACCCGCCGCATGCATAGCACTATCTGCTCCTCATAAGGATGGCTCTGTTTCATGTGCACCGCACAACCGAACATGTATCCTAAGGTCGCCCACCTGATGTCCTTGTCCGCTTGGACCCCTGTGACATAAGTCTACTACCAGCTGCAGAAAACTTTGATACGTGTCGCCCTATGGTGGGTCTCGCTGCTGGTGGCTGCTCAGTGAGAAATCTCTCCACTAAAAGGGCTCTCTCCAGCATCCCTTCCTGTGTCGGGATTCTGAGGGGAATCATCGAAGCACTAATCTTGAGCCTCAATCCCTGCTCGAAGGTCCGGGCCCTGAAAAACTTGTTTTGTACCATATTCATGGAGTAGCGTGAGAGGTCAGTAAACCTCGCCGAGTACTGAGCTACTGTCATGCTACCCTGCAGCAGATGAAGTAACTCCTAAAAGCGCACCGCACAAAGGGTGGTGGGAACAATCTCCGAGAAGAATAGACTCTAGAAGTCCGTCTAAAGTAGAGATTACTTGTCGGGAACTTGGAGCATCATGCTCCACCATATACCTGCTGCTACGTGTAGGAGACTCACGGAAAGGATCACCATAAGGTCAGATGGTTTCCCTACAAATCTGAAAACTCTGGCGATAGCATCTAGCCAATCCTCGGCTGCCTGAGGGTCTATCTCTCTGAAGAATTATGGAGGACTCCATCGCTAAAACTCATGTAACATGCTCAGGCGGCGTGCACTCTCTCCTGCTGGGGCTGATAGAATCGGTGGCTCAGTGGGTAATGGTACCGCTGGTGCCTCCGCATGGGGCCCTGCACCGAGGCCTTGTCACTTGGTGGGCTGCCATCTCGCACATAACTAGGAACCCTAGTTGGCTGCCTTCGTGGGGCCTTCCTAAAAAGAAACAGGTGAACGACAGTCAAACAGTATACCTAGTGAGCTGACAAAAAGTAATAACAAAGAAAAAATTTCATGGGAAACACACACGCGCAATCAGTGTTTTCGTGCACTGAGTTACAAATCAGTGGACAGTGTCCTTATGTATGGATATGTCAGACGCCGCAACAACACTGGACTCCCTGGACTGAAAACCACACTCAGTACTCTTAACACTGTTACTTCACTGAAAGGAAAGATCAGAGCCCTGAGATATTGCAGTAGAACTGACTCCTCTGATACCAATTTGTCACGACCCATCCTCGGGGCCAGTGCCGTGACTACCCCAAGCTCTCCTTCCATAGGATAGGGGCTGGAGAATAGCACCAATGGCATAAATCCCTATAAAAAGGGAAGACATTTCCCTTATAAAAGTAAAGAACACAATAGAGTACACAACTTAAAAAAGCACTATGTAAACTGAGTCCAAAAGTATGTGCTGAAAAGTAAATGGGCCAGTATACAAACCCAACTGAAAGTACCGTACAACTAAAAAACTAGTGCAACAATAGTAAAGTAAGGAAGCAACCACCGGGTCGTCCTCCGGGGATTCCACCTGAAGGGTAGGTAAAGATAGTCTCTCCCAGCACCACAGGTCCATCTGTCTACTCCGTGTACATCACACCAAGTGCTCCACCTCCGGGTACCATCCAGCTCTACAAGCCTCTACCACGATCAGTGTTGTCTGTCATCTGCATCCAACACAGCGTAGCGCAGGCATAACCCATGCAGGGGTGAGTATAAAATAATTAGTAGGGACCCTGAGACCCCTGAAGGTATCCCAGAATCAATGAAGGATAAACCACAAAGGAAAGATACAATCGTGAATTATCAACCCACTCTACTTAGGTATATGCCCATACATATACCTAAGTCATCAATCCCAGATCAGCTCCAACTCTCGAGCCCAGTCACAACCCAGTACACACATGAAATAATTCAATCACATCGATGATAATGATTGAAAGTCAAGACTCATCTAAAACTGGAATACATCTTTCATATAGCGATAGAGATGATCAGATGTAGTCACTGATTCATCTAAGCTGTCGGACCCACACAGGATACAAGACCAGCTAAGTTGTCGGATCCACACATAATACAAGACCAGCTACTCTTCCGGACCCTCATAGGATACAAGTACAGAGGTAAATACTACCAGACCCACACAAGATACAATAATAGTAGCCATCACCGTCGAACCCACAGAGGATCCCAGTACGGTAGTCATCACTGTCGAACCCCTAGAGGATTCCAAAACAATAGTCGATGCAGTCGCAACCACCTCTAGAGTTCACGCACACAACACGCTCGATTCTAGGAGGGTCCGCTCCTCGTGCAAGGGGGGTCAATATATCAACTGTCACGAAATCCATAGTTGATGTATCCCAATGTTTTGTCTTGTCAAAAAAACCCAACGCGACAGATGGTGCGTCAAACGGACGCCCGGTCTGAGAGTTATTGACTTTTCCTTTCCAGGGGCCCAGTTGGTTTTTTAAGCTAAAACCAACCCAACCATACTCCAACTGCGTCCAAACCTCATGTGGAGTATTCCAAAAGAACCATATCATCAAATGGAATTCAACATAGTTGACGGAACGTCAATCGGACGTCCGGTCCTTAAGTTATAAGCGTTTCCTCTCCACGGGCTCGGTTGGTTTTAGGATCGAACCAATCCGGCCGTACCCAAAATTTGTTGAAACCTTGAGTTTAATAAACCGAAACAACCATCTCGATCCAAGGATTCCTACGCAACTGAAGGTGTGTCGATCAGAGGTCTGTATCTCATGTTATGGGCAAAAGACCGAAAAACGGTCCGAAGTGGGGGGTCTGGGCCCGGTCCAACCCGACCCAACCCTCCCTTGGTCGGCCCGGAAGGGAGCTGCCCGGTCTGAGTCACCCGCCCCGGACCGGACGGGGGGGGGGGGGTGTGCTGGGTCGGCCAGCTGGCCGAGTAGGCGTCGTGGCCCCCAGTTCCACGGGCGCGGCGCCAGAATGGCGCCACTTAACTCCTAGATCCCGCACGACCGCGGGATCCCCATTTCGCCGCCGCGGCCGGTGCCACGGAGGGTTCCAGCCAGGGGTGCGCTGGGGCGCCGCCTCCGGTTTCCGGTGGCACCGCGCCAGAGACCCCTACCGCCGAGGACTTCCGCGGGCCACCGAATTCAATCCGGTGGTCCGTTTTTGCTTCCGTCTCCACCTGTGGTCGTCTCAGGATCTGAACATCATTGTGAAGGATCCAAACCGCCGTTTCGGTCCTTTATTATCATCACCAAACATACCGCGCATCAAGAACAATATGGTCATGGGTCCGGACTTTTTCGTTAGTCCGTACCCACCGCGTTAGTGGTTCAAAACCTCACCCAACAATTAACGCCATGTTCGAGAGTATAAAACACATATATGAAAAATACAAATCCCCCTACCTCGAAGTTTTTGTCGTACGTCGTCAATCTGCGGAAGATGAGCATCACAGAAGAACGGTGTCATTCCATAAACAATGGAGAGAGGGTTCTTGTCGTAGGCAACGTAGGCTCCTTGACGTCGATGTGCATCCGAGGAAGATGCATCATTGGAAGATGTTCGTCGCGTTCTTCTCCAGGGGTGTTCTTTGTTGAAGAACGATGTTCTTCGTTGATGAAGGATCTCCTCACCTTTAGTTCTCCCGAGTCTTTTCCCAAAATTAATTTTCCAACCAAAAATAAATAAGAGGCTATCCAATTAATAGAATTTTTATGAAATTCAAATTAATTCCAAAGCGGTGCCTATTAATTTAATGTTGACATTAATTATATGATTTGGCACATTTAATGGGATGAGGGAGGTAGGAAGGCTCCACCATAATGAATATTTCGAATTGTCAAAGTAATAAATAAGGGGGGGGGGGGGGGCGTATTAATGGGGAGTAGAGGAGAGTTATGGGGAAAAGAAGGTTGGGGCTCGTGTGCGCCCCACCTCACAATTATCCACACTTGGGAGGAAATAACCAATTCACAAATAAAATCGTGTACCACACAATTTTATTAAGTTTAAGATTAATCCCCAAAAATTTATATTCGAACCGCATAAAACGCAACTACGGTAATGGTCCCCTTAAGCAAATAATGGAACAACGAGTTTATCGGTGACCTCAGATTTCAATTTCGAGCACCGCTTCAAAAGAGAGAAAAACCTGCTCGTTCGTTCACTGAACGTACCCGAGCTAAACTTTAGAAAAATGTTTTGGGCACACCGGACCTCAGAATCAGGTGTCGTCAGAAGCCACAGACTCATAAAATTTCAATGTATTTATGAAAAAAAAATTCATTGAAATTTCCAGGTCTTTACATAACATTTATCTCCCATATAAGATAAATTGGATATTGGTTTTCACACTAAAAACATGTGAATACCTTAATCATGTATTCTCTTAAAACATGGTAATAACCTAAATTACCATAAATAATTTAGTAAAACATGAATGATTAATTATTTCATAGGTCATTGGATATATTCCTTAAATTTACAATTTTTTAAACTTCATCCATGATAACATAGACCACATTTTGAACCAATCAATAATCAGGTCCAGTGTAATCAGTACTATCCAATTCACTTATTTATATCCAAAATGTCACCTATCTATAAATTATTATCTTAACCTTAGGAACACGGTAAGGGTTTCCTTTCCCTTAATCTCTGTTTTTATTATAATATCACTATTTCATTAAATCACTTTTCATTTACATTATAACTATTAAACATATTCATGAAAATCCTTAGAAAAAAACATAAACCAAATACTCCTAATATAATTCTCCATTCATAATTCTTGGATCCATATACATAAATAAATCCATCCATGTACTTTAATAGTTGGTATGATATTGGCCCTTCGTTGGTTTAGAAGTAGATTTTTATGTCTGGGCATTGAGTTGGGTAACGCCCATGTTTTCATCATATTATAAATTGAACTCCATAACAATTCATCACTCTATGACCCTTTTTTCCATAGAGATAACATTTTCCCCTCCATTTGAGGTATTCGTCAAGGTTCTTATTCCCTTATTCTTGACATGTAGGAAGAAGAATCTTCATTCCTATATGATTCTTAAAATTTAAATATTTATAAAAGTTCATCATCCTCTTATGAGATGTTTTAGGAATGTCACCAAAGATCAAATTGTTAATCATATATCGTGATAGATCATTCTGCATAATTTCAATATCTTTCTATCTAGTCATTATCCAAACCTGTTGGTCATTATCTCAAATTTTTTGATCAAACTAAATGTTACCCCAATTTCTTATAGTTTCCTCCATTAACTAAAACCAGAAAGCATAGGGTGAGAAACACATCTCATAGAAAAAAACCACATAATTAAGGGAAAGTACTTTCAATATATAACATCTTAGGTCTAATAATAGGTTATCTATGAAAATTACCAAAATTATAGGATTGTAACCTATAATTAGACTTATCCTTAGGACATCCCAAGACATATCCTTCTAAATATATCTTGGGATCTCACTAAAGTTATTTCATCCTAGTTTCCAAAGGTTAACTAAACCTTTGCTCTGATACCAACTCTAACGACCCAAGAATGATGTACATGGGCATTACATTAATTTTTCACAATACTTAATACATTAAAAAAATAGATACCCCAAGGCCATATTAGATTAGTTCATTTGGAAACATGGAACAAAAACTAATAGTCCAGTGAAAGATCCTCAATGTTTCCCACAAATATCTTCCCCTTTTTTGTACTCCAACATAAAAACTTTTTTTATAATCTGTGGAAAAGAAAACATAATATAGGGTGAGTTCAGATGTTTAGTAAGAGTAAACATGGTTGATATATAAAAATAAACATGAAAATAAAGGGTATGATAATTTGATAATAACATTATAAGGTCATTCCCTATATGTCGAAGGTAAAATTGAATCATGAGGAAGTCAAAGAACATAATTCATAAGATCATAAAATTGACATAAGACATGAAATTGTGGCATACACGTCAACTTGTAACTTTATGAAGATGTATAAACAGTAAGAGGTTTACTCATTAATGACATGAAATTATGCCCCTATATAAACATATAGACATGGAAACTAGGCCACTTATAAAATTATGGACATAAAAACTAGGTCTACGCATAGAATTGTGAACATGAAGTCAGGTTCATCCATAACATATATACCTAATGAGTTATCCATACTTTCCCAATGAATTGTATGGAGATATAGGTCCCACTCATCTCATAATAAAATCATACATATCTGTTCCACAAAAATAGAAATAATTCATCATATCAAAATGCATGATATAATATGGGTTTCTTAAACATCATTCTATCATAAAATAATCCATAGAAAATGAATGTATTTTATTAATATGTTTCCATTATAAATGTAATCAACCATAGTAACAATTTGATATTGATTCTGGATAATAATATCCTTTCTTCTTCAAAAACATTTTATTTTCTCAAAATTCCACACAATTTTAAAAGAAAACAATTACTTTGAAAATAAACTTGAAATCTTGTAAATGAATATTTATTAAAATAAGGAATTATGAAATCCTAAAATTCCATTCATGTCGTATAACTTAAAAAACATTTCTCTCATACTTTTGATGGAAAAGTGAAAACATACCTTATTTCGAATGTGAAAGAAGGATTCTTTTCAAACCGTGTAATAAAAAGTCAAAAATGGGTAAAAATGACTCTAAAACCCATAGGATAATATTAAAACATTTTTTGAATGATTTTTTATAAAACATCAACATGGATGATAAATAAACCCTTGTAAATACTTACGTATAAAAAATATCAGATAATAATGAGATTGTAAAATTATCCCTTACCTTAGGTATGGGTTCCTTTGTATGTATCATAAACTCATGTATAATTTATTAAAATTTTTATTAACTCATTCTAGAATCATATTTACATTTATGATATCATATATGATCATATTAACACTTATTTAATAATATTTCATTATTATGGTTTTTAGGGTGTTAACTGCTTCATTTTCTTATGCATGTTTTGTCGAATGAGTTTTATTTATTATCAATATTTTATAGTTATATCATTTACCGAATTAAATTAATATAATATATATTGTATTTACTCATTCTATACATTTATATAATTCATTTTTTAATGGTTATCATGTAGAATGAATCACATCGCATCGTGGAGATGGTAGGTTGTATGTACGCACGAGCGATGATATCATTCTCATGACTGTGAAATGGTATGAAAGTGGATTATATATATTTTATGACATAATAAATCTCCTGTTATAATAATTATATATAGTTATTATTTCCATCATTATACTCATCCAAGTAAGGTGGTGGTGAAAACAGATTACACCACAGTGTGGAGTTGGTAAGTCGTACGTACGCACATGTGGTGATTTCGTTTTTTTATAGGATGGATAAAAGGTGAAATATTATTTTTCCATGACCATAATAACATATCCATATATAGTTGATACTAGATTTATTAATTTATAATTGAAACAACAAAGGAAGATGATGTAGAAGAAGAAATGATCTTGAGAGATTCGGTAAAAGAGATTACCTCTTCTTCGATGATCTCCCTATAGATCTCCACTTAAGGCACTAGACTTGGTCTTTTGAGAAAACCATCACCTATAAAATGTGACTATGGAAGTTGATAAGAGAAATGGGTATGGTATGGCCGGGTTTTAATGCTCATAGTTAAGTGAAGAAATGAATGAGGTGATACCCTTTTATAATTTAGTTGAGGGGCACCTTTGGAATCTCGAAAAATATTAATTTATAATAAAATCAAGGCCCATCCAAAAACCTCAAAAATATCATATATTTGAAGATTATATTAGATAGGGTTATAATATCATCAACCGATAAAATTTAGATAAGTTTTTCTATCTATTTATACGTTATCATCTTATTAAACTTTAGTTATTCTATTTTAATTTTAACTAAGGTAACAAACATTTCAATATTAAAAGAGTGTAGTTTTTAAAAAATTTAAGTCAATAAAAACATAAATGAGAATTTTGTAATATATTCAAACATATAATAATTATTTTATATTTTTATAAAATATTTTATTATTTTTAAATAATTTAATAAAATATTATTTTGACAAAATATCAATAGTGTCAATTTTGACACTATTCATTTCATGGATTTTTAAAAAATATCAAGGTAATATGTTAAAAATGAATTTTTTTACTATATATCTAAAGGTTCAAGGTCATCTATAGAATTATTTGTACATATTAATCATCCAAAATTATATTTATTTTAATATTTTTAATAATATTAATTTGATAGTTCTTTTAATAAAATAATTACCACAGCAGTTTTGTGGAATTATTTTATACACTTATATGTTATGTAAAAATTAAAAATAAAATACTATGATGAATATAAATCCATTATATTTCATGAGGGTACTTATAGTAGAGTATATATCCTATAAAATCCTACATTAAAAATGCTAATTTATTAAAACATGAATATGACTACTTTAATATCACTTTAAATAAAATATTATAAGTGTCATAATATTTTCCATAAGGCTCCAAATGGTCAATAACTATACCATTGGATTATTATGGTCTATATATACTCTAACAATAATATTTGTTAAATATTTTTTGTCTTTTAATGGTTATTATCATTTTAATAAAAATTATTTTATTGATTTTTCATCAATTAAAACAATTTTGCATCATCAATGTATAAGCCTTTAAAGTAATTATTTAGTTCCCAAAATTTAAAAATAGATTATCATGATAAATAAATAAAAATTATCTTTCAAATTAGTATTTATAGTATAATTTTTCTTCTGTATAATATTATTTTAAAATTAATAATTTAATTAACATTTGAGTAAGATATATATGAATTTTCATTATATAAAATATATTAAATGTCCTAATCTAATCCAAGTGGCTTCCAAAAGGTACCATTAGAACCCAAGGATTATTTAGGTAGAAACTAACTCATAAAATTATATTATAATAAGTTTTAGGGTAATTTTATAATATTATATTTACCCTTAATTACCAAAATTACCTTTTTACCAAATTAATAAAAATTACCAAAGTTACTATTCATAGTACTCAAAAATTAAAGAATTATATTTATATAATTTGGAGACACTGAATCCACATATGGAATCCATTTTTAGAAATTCTAAACTCATAATTTATAGTGATTTATTTAAAATTAATCCCCTTGTCGTAATGAAAAATGTGTTTTAAATGTTAAAACATTGAAAAAGATTGTCATGTTTTTACATCTAAATTAATGGTAAAATTAATTCCAATGACCAACATTATATTAACTGAGAAAAATATAGTATATTTATACATTAAATCCACTAAATTATATATTTTAACAATATAAAGTATTTTGATGAAAAAATTGTTTTCAATTAAAATTTAGTATATTATTACTATTCATCAAAAAATGAAACATATCAAAAAAATATCAAAAAATCATAAAAAGTAAATTTTTATATCCTTATTCCAAATATGAATTTTTTTTAAATTGAATATATAAAAGAGTCAAAACTAGATTTAAAATGGGTGTTCCCACAAAATGTGGTAAGATAGTATTTTATTAAAAAATAATTTTTTTTATTGAAATAAATGAATTTGTTCTTATATCATGTCTAAAAAACATATAATATAAATTATAAACATTATATTTGATATATTTCATAAATATTTCATTAATAAAATCCCTCATGAGTGATTTAATTTTTTCATAAACTCACTTATTTTTATTTAAATAGTTATTCAGAAAAACATTTCCTTTTATTTAAAAAGGGTTTTATTTTCATTTATAATTAATTGCTCACCAAATAATTTAGCATATTTTCATAATTCAGTTAATACTATTCATACCCACCATTATAATGACTATGTTATAAGGTAATATAATAATATTTATTTTTTCTCTTAAACTCGGTCTTGTGTGAGATGAATTATAGAAAACAAACTTGAAATTGTGTGTAACACAAGCCAAACATAATGTTGCATACATGACAAGATAATATGGTGTTGTGTGTAGTGAAAGATTATCTTGGTGTAGCGTATAACACAAGACATCAAAGAAATTTTAAAAATATATCTCATAAAAATCTCCAGGAGTTACATTGAGGCCTTCTAACTGATGCACTGGTATAATAGTCCGCTATATAAGTTGATATAACACCATCATGTTTTGTTCTAATTTTCATTGCTCGATCAGTTATAAATTTTTTTACCCATTTATTATTAAATATTTTCATTAAAGAACTAAATATTTGGGACCAAAATACAACAATCTTAATTCATGAGAGATGGAGTAAAATATAAACTCAATAACTAAAATATATTGAATAATAAAACTAAATAAATATATATATTTTAAGTTAATTAAAGTAATGTTCATACCTTTGATTTTAACAAAGCAGGAAACTGTTTTCTATGCAATGCATCTCTCCTTATCAAAGGAAAAGATCGATGAACTCTGCTTATAATTTGTTTATATTCCCTATGTAAAGTGATAATAAAAGTTTAAGGTATATGTAAAATGCAATAGTATGAGATAAAAAATAAATATTAAAATTACTTACTTAATATAGTAATCAAACAAAACACAATTAAACAAGACAGTGTGATGTGTCATATCCCTCCCTTCAAGTATCAATGTATCCAATGTATATGACCAAATAATTCCTCTTGTTTGGGGAAGATATGGTAATTAAGGTTCAATTTCCCCATACTACTCATATTCATTTCTCATTTTTCAGTTATGTCTTGTTCTCACATAAGACAAATACATTAAAAAAGATTCATATATTCTTGATCCAAATAACCTCTCACAATAGAACCTTCAGGATGATTCTTATTTCATATATAGTATTTAATTATGAACATATTTCTTTTAGTAGGTTACATCCACCGAAAATTAAGGGGTCCCCCAGGAAGTATTTTAGTTGGAATATGAACTGTTAAATGTAGAATACAAGTGAAAATAATGGAGGAAGAAATCAAAATCACACAAAATTACTGGCACTTATTACTATATTTTTATCAATAAATAACTGGATAACCTTTTATCATAAATTTCTATAAAAATGAACAAGAAAACCATCATCACCCTTACATTATTGGATAGTAAATTTCGAATTGTTATTGGAATCAATTCATGAAGAATGATGTGATAATAATGAGTTTTTGGGGATTTTAGTTTCAACTACCTTATATTGACTCATTTAGATATATTTATAGAATACCCATAATGAATATTGATATTCTACAATTATTATAGAAATTTATTTTTATCTAAATGTTTCATCAAATAAAAATCATGAGGAAATTTCCATTTGTTTTTACTAATACACACGAGATGACGTTTTGGTGGAATACCCCAATCAAACATGTCCTGGTTTGATCATAATTTATATTTGGTCTTACCCTTGATATTTAGAATAATTGAAGGCAAAATTTCCGATATATTTTTCTCAATGTTCATTACATATAAAAAATGATGTAAAAAATTGGTAGACCAGTATAAAAACACAAAAAAGATACTTTTCTTTTTCCAATTGTATGTGGCTTCAGTTTCAACATTTTTCCTCTTTATATTTCATCTAACCATTCCCTGATAAAAAACTGAAATATTTCAATTCATTAAGAATATCAGTTCCTGAAATATGTTTAGGTGGTTGTTCAGTGTCAATAGTATTATCAAAGATCTAACAATTATTCCTGTATTGATGATCTGTTGGAAGGAATCATCGATGCCCTAGAAAACTGAAACAATAATGATATTTAAGTCTTCTTGATCATGTATTCTTCATAAAAACAGTGCATGATAGTTTTCCCTTTGTGCTCCAACTAGAAATCATTTCACTAGTAGGGAAATTATTTATAGTGTATATAAGGGTGGCAAACATCTGAAATATATTTTTTAAAGAAGCATCAAATGTGTGCACATACATATCCAAAAGTTGGTTCAACTCTCTTAATAAAGTTTGAAAGTATACATCTATATCATTGTCAGGATCAGAAGGTCCATTTATTAGTGTACTCAGTAATGTGAAAGGTTTTTTCAAACACATTCACTAAGGTTGGTTATAAATGTGAATAAAAACAATCCATGTGTTTTGAGCAGTAAGAATCTTACCAAATAGATTAAAACCATCATAGGATAGACCCAACCCTGCATTACAAACCTCAGATGTAAAATAAAGATGTTTTGAATCAAATTCCCACCATGATAATCCATCCTCAGGATGAACCGGCTCATCATTTCCTTTAATTATATCAACATCATGCCATCATATATTGGTTGAGATTTATATAGACATGAATACATATTGAAACTTGGTAATCATGTGAAAGAGCCACATGAGTTTCTATGGAATAAGATATGGTGTTCTATATACATTTGTCTTCCATCGATATTTACCATATTATTTACAGTCATTAAGGTCTATTGTTTCCTCCCCAAAAATTGTAATATTATAGACAAGAATAGATTTTCTTAGTAGAAAATATGGTCTTACTAATTAACTTCTACGACTTATAATAATTTGAAGGAATGTCTCACCGTGAGGTAGAAAGTCCTTCAAAAATTTATGAATATAATCAATGGAAGTATTAAAAATTCCATTCACGGTTTTTCCATGATATAACCACATTAAAAATTCCAACATTTTCTTTTTAGTACATTCCTAATATACATGAGTTTTGGCATAATCTATTGATTTTTTCACTCTCTCAACAACATCATCATCATTTTTCCACATGTGTATTGATATAATTGTCTTCTCACAAGGACATATTGTCTCTCTCATTATGATGCACAAATTGAAACCAATCAACTATCAAATCATCCATACCACTTCTTTCATTCTATTTATGAATAGTAGAAGATTGTATCATCTCTCTATTATGATACCAAACATAATAGTTTGTTTGAAATCCATCTTTTTTTATATGGTAGACAACTTATTGCAAAATTAACTATTGTCTTCTAACATAATTATAATATGGACACTATATAAAACCATCATCTAAAGAATTTTTAAATGAAAAATATTAAAAAATATCCAAATTCTTTTGAAACTCGATTGAAATTTGATCAGTATGATACATCCATCATTTATCAATTCTATTATATGGAAAAAAGTTATATTCAAATCAAAAATGTAAACCATGATTAAAAAATTCATTACGACCAATTATAATATGAAATTCATCAAATCCACCTAGTAGCAAGAAAAAGAAAGAACAAGAGAAACAACATATGCTATAAGTGATTCCAACAAATAAAGAACCAGACAAATTATAAGACATGTAATGTACAACAACTATTACACAATACAATTAAAAACATATTTATTTATGAAAAATTTGTTTTTAAAAGTTCCATGTTTTGAATATTAAATTAATCCAATTAAATACACTTGACTTTATGATGGAAAACATTTACTCAATAATAACAACAATGTGTCACCCAACACCAAAACCACAAAAACATGGTATAATAATATCATGTAAATTCTACCAAAATTGATATAAATATAAATAATCATCCAGTCCTAATATCAGAGAAACTAAATATTTATTCATTTTAAACCTAAATATTTATTTATTTTAAAGAATATTTTATCATTCATTCATGTCTAAATCATAATAATGAATTCTAAGAAACATGTTTGACAGGTATTATAAATACAATACTGAATTACTATAGAACCAAACTTCATAGAAAAATCAATATTCCAGATTTACTTATAATAGTATAATCATGTACATCATCATAAAATTATTTATTTTTGGGTTAAAATAATTCAATAAAAATTTTAACCATCGTTCATGATATAAATGTTATTAATAGCAGCTTAATCATACCTCAACAATAATGAACTAGTTTATACAATAAAAAATAATAACAACAACACTATTCAAGGAATAACAAAAAATCTCTATGTAATAATATAAAGGATAAAATTTAACATGTTTCATAAAATTTATATAATTCAAAAATAAAACGTCTTAATAAATAATTTATTTAAAAGTAACTAAAACATTTATAATAATTAAAATTAATATAAAAAGATGTTTATGGTGAAAATAAGAAATGTATAAACCAAGTAAACTTGTAAAACATACATAATATTTTAATGGAAAACATTTTTAATTTAAAATTTTAATTACTCCATGAAAACTACTCTTTTAATTTACAAAATAAAAAAATAAATTTTATTAATATCATATATTTCCATTAATAAAAACATTCCAAACATAAGTGAAGTAATGTGGTGAGGAGGTTTTAGATTACTTAACAATTTTAACCATTATTGAACTCCACATAATTCCAGTGATCATAAAAAAATAAAAAATAAAAAACAAAATTTTATAACAAAATAAATTTCAATAATTAAATCCCAAAACTCATGGATAATAAAAACCAGCATTACCCCCCATAGTTAACTAAAATATGATCCCCAATACTAAAAATATCAAAATACCTAAAACATTCCAGCAAAATAATCTTAAATTTAAGTTAAATTCCTAAGAATCCCTAGGATAGTTTTCAAAATGATTAAATTATAACTAAAACTGTATTTATAGGTATGTAATAGATTATATTTGATCTCTACAAGACTAGAAATTTAGAATCATGATTATTATAATTGATTATAATGTGATTTAGTAGAATCACATACATATATAAAAATGGAAATAATAGTCAAGAAAAGGGAAGAATGATTTGGAACTCACTAGTACAATGTCAAAGAAGACCAGAATCAAAAAAATACATGAATTAGGGCAGGAGAACACTTGAGGAAAAGAAGAGTCAGTCACTCGATCAGGTGTGGGGGAGATTAGGGATCATGAATGAGGAGGATTATGGGGAGTTTTAGGTTTATTTTAATTATATATACCCATGTTTTTTAAAAATTATTGGTATAGCTCAACCTATACCAACGATTTTTTAAAAATCGTGGGTATAGCATTTTCCAGAAACTCTATACCCACAGTTTAGTAAAAGCAAGAATATAGATGTTTGGAGATAGCCCCAATTTCTAGAAGTTATTCACACATAAATTATTATTAATTTTCTTGTTTTTGACCCTCCAATGGTAGATATGTTGTTTTAATAACCCAATACAATGTTATCCTCCATTTTCCACCATATCGGGTGATAGGAGCATCTGATGGATGCAGAGTTGATTCATACAGATCAAAAACGACTCAATGATCATTCAACAATGATTTCATGTCAATATAAGTGTGTTTTATTGGTATTTACCCCTTTTACTTGATTTGTAACTTAACTCCAAATATGAGGGACAAACACCACTTTCAATCATACTGAGTAATTCAAGTATCTAATCTATGCACTGATGCTTCCAACATATTTTAAATGACTAAAAGATAACATCCCTAATATTTCATTCCAATAAAATCTATTTTGGTCAGTTTTGACCCCCACACACATGATTTGATCCTTATTATAAAAATGATAATAAATATTAAAATGAACTTTTAATTGTACCGACCAATCCAGAAAAAAAATTGACTTTCACTTGATTCTAATTGATCACGTATGTTTAGAAGAATGTTATCCTAGTTTTTCCCATCATTCAAAAAAATCCTCATTTTTGACTCTCTGATAGAAAATATTTCATTTTAATAACACTAGACATCATTACGCAACGTTTTCCATCATACTGAGCGACAAGAGAATTTGGTGGATGCAATGTTGATTCCCACAAATCAAAAATAGCTCAGTGATTATTCCCTTATGATTTCATGTCAATACAAGTGTGTTTTATTTGTATCAACCCCTTTTACATGAATTGTTACTTCACATCAAATCTTAGGGACAAAATAAATTTTCAATCATACTAAAAAATTAACTATCTATTCTACGTACTGATGCTTATTATAAATTTTAGATGACTTAAATATCCTTGTCGTAAGATTTCATGTCAATCAGAGTTCGTTTGGTTGGTTTTAACCCCTAATCACATTATTTTCCCATTATTGAAAAAACTGTAATAAATATTAAAATGAATTATTAATTTTATCAACCAATACAAACATTATATTAACATACAATTTATTCCAATAGATCACATATGATTTGAGGAATGTTCTTCTAGCTTCAAAAGTCAATCATAATTTTTTTCTCTTTTTTGACCCCCTAATATAATATATGTCATTTTAATAACACACAAAAATGTTTCCCATCATTTTCCATCATATTGGGTGACATGAGAATCATATGGATATGGTGTTGATTCTTTCAGATAAAAAACATCACATTGATTGTTCTCCCATGATTTTATTTAAATATAAGTCTGTTTTATTAGTATATTAACCCATTTTCACTCCTATAAGAAACAAAAACCATTATTCTAAGTTGTAACCTATTGAAAGAAACACTCAATCCAAAAAATTACTAAATCTTGTACCCATCCAATAGTCAGTATCATTTGGAAAAGCATTACCCACCTAAAAACTATAGACTATCCCAACCATATATTCGTGAAAACATTCATGGGTTCAATAAGTTCACAACCAACTGAAATATATTGAAAAAAAATTAATTGAACCAATATCTGTAGGGGTAACCACATTCCTCCCATTAAAACCAGCCCATTATTGTAGACTCGGATATGATTATCAATTATTCCTAGGAGAAATAAATTCATGGATTTATCGATTATTATGAGTATCATCTCTAACCACCACATCTTTAGTGAATCCTATGTCATTTTTTACATCCAAAAGAGTGTTATACCCATACCTATTTGGAGAGACCATAGTTGTTCTGATTAAGAGCTCAATCATGCTGAAGCTCTCTAACAGCTACACTCTACCCAGAGTAGACTTTTCTATAATCAAACTTCAATAGGGCTAAGGGGAAGTAAAAAAATATATGTGAAAAAGGATTCTCACTCTATTATGTAGAGCCCTCATGCCTTCCTTATTATAGACCAACATCAATCTTCTTAACAAGACTCAATTTCATTTACTCCATACTCCATTTACCATTCAATTTTTTAGTAGCAGCTCCCAAGATAAACCCCCTAGATTTCCCTTAACCTAACAGGATAGACAAACAATAGTAGGTTTAAAATTCAAAGTCCCATAATTAATATGCAGTAAAAACAGTTTTAAATACAAAGATCCAAAGATCTGTGTTTTTTTTCAAATCATTAGAAGGGAAAATACAATGGAAAAACCCACTACGAAGAGAGATACATATCCAATTAGAAAAAACCCAAATTTTCAAAACTAGACTTACCAAATTGTTAAAACACCATAGAGTTTTCGCTTTCAAAAGTATGAGCCTAATGATAATATAAAATGTAACACTCCAAGCTTCCACAGTATGATTCCCTTTGAATAATATAGTAGCGTGTGTTGTACGAAATTTCGAGTTCTAACACACACACCAAAACCAATCAAACTAGTTGTTATGAATAGTAATACCCACTTTTTAAAATTTTATAAATTTTATTTTTCAAAATTTATTTCATTTTTGGATTCAGAATATCTAAATTATCCTAGAGTGAAATTTTGGTATTTTTCTAAAAACATTCAAATTTTGATGAATATTGAAAAACACTAAGTTATAGTTTAAAACCCAATTTTTATTTAAATAATTATTTATTTCATTTAAATTTAATTAATGTAAAAATAGATACATAATACCTATACAAGTTCAATGTTATTCATTGGAGTTATTTTAGAATAATTTTAGATATATAAAAATTTTATTGAACTTTTTACTGTCTTTTACCCACCTCCTAGGAGAATTTGGAAATTCACATAAAACTTAATCTTACCGCTTCTGTGAGTGGAATTTAGAAAATCCAAGAAAGACGGTTAATATCAAGAAGTAAAATTTGGTTCAATGAGATGAAAGTATTTTTTGGTGAATAGTACGTTTTTACTTTTATTTACCACGGTTAAAAGTAAATAGGGTATTTAAGGGAAAAAATGATATTAATATTACCCTAAAACGTGTCCTAATTTTATTTTACAAGTTTATCTCGACCAAAAACAACCTTATGAATAAAATATTATCATTTATGTCCACTTGGATTAGATTGGGACATTTATTATTATTTAATTCAAAGAAGAGTTAAAAGAGTTAAAATGAAAGTTTATTTACTAAAACATATTTAATATAGGGTTATACATAAGATAAATTCTATTTTCAATATTCATTAGAAAGATAAAAACATTATCTACATAATGGAATTTTATTTACAATTTTTAGACATTATATAATTTAATTTAGTTATGAAACAATGGTGATGTAGTAATTACCAAATTAATGAAATATTAAACTAATTGACATTATAAATATCAAAATAAATGTAATTTGAGAATTTTTATGAATTACAATAATTTTCTAGGTTAATATGACATATTATTATTGTTTATATAAATTATTTTCGAAGTAAAAATTCTGTTAAAAAATTATGAAAAACAAAATACCCAATAGTGTCAAAATTGACATAAAATAATTTTTAAAACAAATATTATATTATTAATTTATATTATATCCCTAAAAATCTTATTTTCTTCCAAAACCTTCCCAAATACTCTATAAACCTCCCTAAATTCAACCTAGAGGCCTTAGTTTGTTCATAAATCCATCCTAAGGAGCCCATTTGATCAAATCAAAAGGAAGAACCTGAAGAAGAGGTAATGTTTTCACCACCCTCTTTCAAGTTCCTTTCTTATTAAACTTCTTATTTCTTTGTTATTCCCATTCTAAAATAATAACTCCAGTATCTTATATATACTGTGATGTTATTATAAATATGGTACAACCATATTCAGTATTCTATCCATCCTTTGAATGACATGTCACCATACGTGCGTACGTACAGCTTACCATCTCCATGTCGTGGTGTAATTGTTATTCAATAAATTATTATTTGGATGGGTATAATAATGATGTGTAATTCTTGTAAATAATAAATATAACATGGTACTTATTCATTATATATGATATAACATCCAATTATATATTATTTTAATATCAAAAGAATGATATTGTCGCTCGTGCGTACGTACGGACTACCATCTCCACGAATGCGATGAGATTCATTCCCCATCGTATCCATTCAAGGATAATTCTCATTTAATGATTAAAAATAATGTTTAAGGACTTGATATAATTCTAGATATAAATAAGATACATCCTATCCCTGAAAAACAAGGCTTACATAACAAAACATATAAAATAAAACGAGTAAGTTAACACCCAAAACAACGATAAAACTACGATATTATTAACAAATCAATGTTAAAAGATAATATATGATATCATATTAATGTATACGATTATTTTAGAATTTAATAACATTTATTTCACCATTATAAAGGAGGTTAACCTACCCATAACCAAGGAAAAGTACAAGGTAAGGGTTTATTTCACAATCTCTTCATTGTCTGAGGTTGTTTATACGTAATTATCTACTAGGACCTCTTTATCATCCACATCCATGTTTTTAAAAATGTGTTTCAAAACATTATTACTATTTTACATAATATGGGTTAAAGTCATTTATACCCTTGTTTAAGTTTTTATACGATGTTTATAAAGGAATCTTTCCATCTTTTTCCAAACATGGTCCTTTTTAACCTTTTCGACAGAATTAAGGTAAAAATATCTTTTTTAACTTATACGGTGGGTGTGTCTATTTTCTACCTTTATAAAATCTTCGAAGCATCCATTACAAGATTCTAAGAATATTTTCAATGTAAAATTTTTATTTTATAATTATGTGAAATTTAAATGATTTCAAAAAAAGAGATATTTCTCTCAAATAGTATTGATTTCAACTATGTCAACATCCTTTGATGGATTTTAAGCTTATTTGAAGTTTATTTATTATGATACAAATCTTCCATATTGTATTGAAGGTTTTGTGAGATGTTTGACTGTGGATGTGTTATTTTTATACCATTCATGGTTTATGGAGAAAGTATTGACATTTCGTATGCTGGTTTTAATACGAATGTTTATGTTATGTTTAAACCTGTTCATATGAGGAATTCATTGGACTTAATAAGTGATGGGTGGAGCCCGCTATAGCTCCTCGATGCATCGATAGGTCTCATGAGACAAAATAGTGTCTTGGAACAAGGCCTTGACAAAATCATATTTGTAGTCTTGGCACGAGGCCTTGGCTATGTGGTTATGATAGTCTGGCATTATGCATTCCATCATTATGAATGTGGTTATTAATATTTCATGTCATTATTCGACGAGTATAATATCCATGTGAATAAGTAAATGGCATTATTTCATTTTATTTTTTCAATATTATGCTGAAGTTCAAGTTTAAAAGGCTTTTGTTTTAGTTATACATTTCCTTAAATGTTTATGCTTATTTATAAAATTTTCCGCTATATTGTTATCCCTACTTGGAATTAGAGCTCACCCATTTCTATGTTTTATTTTTCCCAGGATGTGAAGAAGTATTTTGTGAATGACCTGCTGGGATAGTATAAGGGGATATGAGTGTGGAGACAAGATTTTGTTGTAGTTTTCAATTTATGATGTAATGTAAACTTTATGAATGTATCTAGTGTTTCCAAGACTACCAAATTAATTGGTCTTTCGAGACATGATCTTTCTTGAGATCATGCCAATGTTACTTAATAAAGCACTGACTCTAGGTAACTGGGGTCAGGGCGTTACAATTAGTATCAAAGGAAGTTTAGTACAAACCTTGGAAGCTATATTTAGATAAACTCTGATTAGAGCACATAGATATAAGATGGAATTTGAATATTAGTATAGAATAACTTCTAATTATTTTAGTATTTTATAGATTTTGTGAGTTTTCCAAGCATTACATCCCTGTCTGGATACGAGTAGGTATAGGTGGATCTGGCACAGATGTTCCTAGGGGTAAAACCTGAAAACACCGCTTTGAGCTAGACTCGAACGGGAACTAGTGCACGACAACGGGCCTTGCTGCACTCTTGGTTACGACACTCCCGAGGGATATGCTTAGGATAACTCTCATTTTCATTACAAATCATTATGAAGGGTTTATGAGTATATACTTCCTCAAAGAAATTTTTTTATGATTATGGATTATATCCATAAATAGTTCAATTTATGTTAAGTGTTTTACAGGTATGGAATTATGTATTTTGATTCATAAACTAATCTAGTTTACACCATTGTTTAGAAATGGAACCTAGTGGAAGAAATGGAAATAGTATCAATGCAAGTACTCCATGTAGGTATTTCCCTCCTGCTTAAGATAATTATAGTGGAGCTGGTGATGCAACTGGTGCCGATAAACTAATCACCATACTGGAACAACTCACTCAGGTTATGAATAATAACCTTACCCATATGGAGCACCCTGATCCACAGCGTGGAGGATCAATGTTAGATCGCTTCATGAGGCAGAAACAACCAAAATTCAATGGGAGTAAAAATACATTAGTATCTGAGCAATGGATAAGTTCCCTAGAGAAAATATTTCAGGCTTTGGGAAGTAATGAAAGGGAAAAAATTATCATGGCAATTTACCGGCTCACTGGAGATGCTGATCAATTGTGGTCATTGATTCAAAATATGAATTAAGATAATAAAGTTTCAAATATGGAATGGAGGGAGTTCAAAGATCTGTTCTTAGAAAAATACATTCCTCGTGACCATCGAGTAGATAATGAAAGGCAATTTTTGAGTTTGAGACAAAAGGAAGATGAGAATGTCGCAAAGTATGAGGCTAACTTTACAAGGTTATCAAGGTATGTTGGAGATTATATACTTAACCCAAGAAGTATTATTGATCATTTCTTTGATGGGTTAAAACTATTTCTCCATCGAGCATTAGTCTCACAATCCTTCTCATCGTATGAAGACATTGTGTCATGTGCTATCAAGACAGAAAATGAATTCTCTAAGTCTTATGACTTTAAAGAAAAGAAAGATAAGAAGAGATCATCTGATCATCTGGGAATGGAAATAAGGGGAATAATGGAAAGGTTGAATATCCATCCTGTGGTAAATGTGGGAAGAAACACCCCGGTACTTGCTAAAAAATTATGGGAGTCTGTTATAAGTTTGGTGAAAAAGGCCACCAAGCTCATGATTTCAAGGGGAATAAGTAAGCTACCGATGTCCAATGTTACAATTGCAGGGATATGGGACATTATGCAAATGAATGTCCTAAGCATTAGGGGAACTTACCTCATAAAAGGCCAAGGGGTCAAGTCCAAGCTTATGCTATCACTACTTCTGATGTAGAAGCTCCGAAAGACATGGTGGCAGGTAATTTAATGGTTTCCTCAAGTTTAGAAAATGCATTATTTGATTTTGAATTATCGCATTGTTTCATATCATCCCATTTTGCTATGAAAATTGGATATTTCCAATTTGATTTAACAAGGGAGTTGTCAGTTAAAAATCCTAAGGGAAGTATCATTGCAATAGCATTTTGTGAATCAGTTTCCATTAGAGCACATAAATGTCTTTTATCCTCTGATCTCATCGTCATACCTATGATTGAGTTTGATATAATACTTGGTATGGATTGGCATTCAAACCATGATGTGAAGATTTATTGTAAGAAGAAGGAGGTTACGATTTTTGATGATGATGATAAGGAACACCTTATCTTTAGAGCAGAATCGTCACCACCTAATTCTTATATAGATCCACCCCCAGTAGCTCAACTAAATTCAATTATTGGGGAGGAAGAGAATGAAATGATTGTGGGTGAGGAAAGTAATGTTCAAATAGAGGATGTACCTATTACGAAAGAATATGTAGATATGTTACTGGGAGATTTACCTGGACATCCTCTAGAATGAGAAGCTGAGTTTTCCATTGATTTAATTCCTGGATCAAGGGCTATTTCGAAGACCCCTTATAGAATAGCCACTGTGGAATTAGTCGAACTAAAGAAAAAACTAGAGGAATTGAGTAATAAGGAATTTATTTTCCCTAGTGTTTATCCATGAGGAGCCCCTATTATTTTAGTTGAAAAGAAATACGGATCTATGAGGTTATGTATCGACTACAGGGAGATCAATGCTATAACAATAAAGAACAAGTATCCCCTACCTCGCATTGATGATTTATTTGACCAACTGCATAGAGCTCAATACTTTTCAAAGATTGACCTTCGTTCTGGATACCATCAATTGTGTGTGACGAAGGAAGGCATTCCGAAGACAAAATTTCGAACCAGGTACGGGCATTATGAGTTTACAGTAATTCCTTTTGGGATGACTAATGTGCCCTCTGTATTCATGGATCTAATGAATAGAGTTTTCAAGGAATATCTAGATGAATTTGTGGTGGTATTTATTGATGATATCTTATAATACTCCAAAATCTACGAAGATCATGAAAATCACTTACACATTATTCTGAAGACTCTGAGAAGACATGAATTATATGGTATGCTTAGCAAGTGTGAATTATGGATTCAAGAGATTTCTTTTCTTGGCCATATTGTCTATAAAGATGGAATCTCTATTGATCCTTCTAAGACGAAGGCAATCCAAGAATGTCTTGCACTGACGAGTATAACTGGGGTATGTAGTTTTATTGGTGTAGCAGGTTATTATCGACATTTCGTCCAGAATTTTTCCCGGTTGGCTAACCCATTAACAAAGGTCACACGTAAAGGGGTTAAATTTGTTTGGACAAAATAATGTGAAGAATGTTTTGAAGAACTAAAGAGAAGATTAGTCAATGCTCGTATATTGAATCTACCATCGGGGAATGATGGGTTCTTTATTTATAGTGATGCATCAATGAAAGGACTTGGTTGTGTCCTTATGCAGAATGATAGGGTTATTGCCTATGCATCACAACTGTTGAAAATTCATGAGAAAAACTATCCTACTCATGATCTCAAGTTAGCATCTGTGATATTTTCTCTGAAGATATGGAGGCACTACCTCTATGGTGAAAAATGTGAGGTTTATACTTATCACAAGAGTTTGAAGTATATTTTCTCACAAAAATAACTCAACATGAGGAAAAGGAGATATCTTGAACTACTCAAGGATTATTATTGAACGATACACTACCACCCGGGGAAGGCAAATAAGGTGGCAGATGCTTTGAGCATAAAAGATCATGGTGTTTTTAACATGATGAGAATTGAAAGGGATCCTATTTTCATGGATCTAGTGAAGATGGATATGGTAATTACAATGGAATGTGAAACTTCGATACTTTATCAAATGGTTTCCAAACCATATTCACTAGAAAGGATAAAGAGTTCTCAGACCGGTGATGAAGAGTTTCAAAAGAAGATTAAAGCTGTGAATGATGGGAGATTGAATGACATTGGGTATAAAGATGGAATTTTGAAATTTGGGAAGAGACTTTGTGTTCCCAATATACCTGATCTAAAAAGGGAATTGTTGGACGATACTCATAGTTCCAATTTCTCTATACACCCTAGGAGCACAAAAATGTATAGAGACTTGAAGGAACATTTTAGGTGGGACGACATGAAGAGGGAGATTGCTGATTTTGTGTCAATATGTATGGTTTGTCAACAAGGGAAAGCTGGAAGGAAACAACCTGAAAGATTCATGCAACCTCTTCCCATACCAGAGTAGAAATGGGACAATATTATGATGGATTTTTTCATGGGACTACCAAAGACTCCTATAAGGAATGATGCAATATGGGTTATTTTTTATCGTATTACCAAGTCACCACATTTTCTTGCAATAAGAGATGATATACCACTGGAACGTCTTGCACGACTATATATCAATGAAGTTGTGAGACTTCATGGAGTACCCCTATCTATTTTTTCTGATCGTGATCCCCTTTTTACTTCAAGATTCTGGAAGAGTCTTCATAAGGCCTTGGATACTGATCTTCGTTTGAGCGCTGCCTACCACCCTCAAACGAATAGACAATCAAAATGGACTATTCAAACCTTAGAAGACATGTTGAGATCCTGCTCGCATGACTTTCAGGGTATGTGGGATCAATATTTACCTCTGGTAGAATTTTTCTATAACAATAGCTTCCATTCGAGTATTCAGATAGCACCATGTGAAGTGTTATATGGAAAGAGATGTCGCACACCAACCTGTTGGGATGACATTGGTGAATAAAAACTTGTAGGCCCAGAAATGGTGGAGGTATCAATGGAAAAGGTAATGGTAATCCAAAACCACATCAAAACAGCTCAAAGTAGGCAGAAGATCTATGATGGAAACCGAAGAAAGAATTTGGAATTTCAGGTGGGAGATCACGTTTTCTTGAAGGTATCTCCATGGAAGAGAGGTATACGTTTTGGTAAGAAGGGTAAATTGATTCATAGGTACATCGGAAATTTCGAAATTCTAGAACAAATTGGGGCTGTAGCTTACCGTTTGGCAATGCCACCAAGTATCTCTAAAGTTCATGATGTGTTCCACGTATCACTATTGAGGATATACATGCCTGAGCCAACGCATGTACTCACCTATGAGGAATTAGAACTGGAACCCGATCTACCTTTTTACGAAGAGCCCATCAGGATTCTTAATACGAGAGAACAAGTACTGAGAAGCCAGATGACTCGCCTGGTAAAAGTTTTGAGGAGGAACCATAAGATGGAAGAGGCAACGTGGGAACCCAAGGAACTTATGATGAAGAACCACCCAAGTCATTTCATGCTGTTGTATTATTGAAATTTCAAGGACAAAATTATTTGAAGGAGGGGAGAATGTAACACCCCATGCTTCCACAGTACGCTTCTCTTTGAATAATAGAGTAGCGTGTGTTGTACGCAACATTGAGTTCTAACACACACACCACAACCAATCAAACTACCCGTTATGAATATTAATACCCACCTTTTGAAATTGTATAGATTTTATATTTTAAAATGGACTTCATTTTTGGATTGGGAATATCGAAATTAGCCTACGGTGAAATTTTGTTATTTTTCTGAAAACTTTGAATTTTTGATGAATAGTGAAAAAACACTGAGTTATAGTTTAAAACCGAATTTTTATTTAAATAATTATTTATTTTATTTAAATTTAATTAAGGTAAAAATAGATACATAATACCTATATATGTTCAATGTAATTCATTGTAGTAAGTTTAGAATAATTTTAGATATATAAAAAAAATTTTGAACTTTTTACCGTCTTTTACCCATCTAATAGGAGAATTTGGAAATTCACATAAACCATAATTTTACCACTTCTGTGAGTGGAATTTAAAAAATCTGAGAGACATGGTTAATATCAAGGGGTAAAATGTGGTTCAATGAGTTGAAAATAATTTTTGGTTAATAGTAACTTTTTACTTTTATTTATCACGGTTAAATGTAAATAGGGTAATTAAGGGTAAAAATGATATTAATATTACCCTAACACATGTCCTAATTTTATTGGACAAGTGTATCTCGATCAAAAACAAAATTAGGATTAAAATATTATCATTTAGGTCCACTTGGATTAGATTATGACATTTATTATTATTTAATTAAAGAAGAGTTAAAAGAGTTAAAATCAAAGTTTATTTAATAATGAATTTTTAATATAGGGTTATACATAATCTAAATTTTATTGTAAATATTCATTATAAAGCTAAAACTATTTCATACATAATGGTATCTTATTTATAATTTTTAGACATTAAATAATTTACTTTATTTAGGACACAATGGTGATGCAGTAATTACCTAATTAATGAAATATTAAAATAATTGATATTATAAATTTCAAAATAAAAGTAATTTGAGAAGTTTTATGAATTTCGCTAATTTTATAGGTTAATATGACATATTAGTATTGGTTATATAATTTTTTTTTGAAGTAATAATGCTGTTATGAAATTATCAAAAAAGAAATACCCAATAGTGTCAAAATTGACATAAAAGAGTTTTTAAAACACATATTATATTATTAGTTTATAATCTATTCCAAAAAATCTAAGGTTCGCCCAAACCCTACCCAAATACTCTCTAAACTTTCTTCAATTCAACCTAGAGGCCTTAGTTTGATCATAAGGCTATCCTAAAGAGCCTTTTTGATCAAATCAAAAGGAAGAACCCAAAGTAGAGGTAATGTTTTCACCACCCTCTTTCAAGTTCTTTTCTTCATCAACATCTTATTTCTTTGTTATTCCCATTCTAAAATAATAAATCCAGTATCTTATATATACTACGATGTTATAATGAATATGGTACATCCATATTTAGTATTCTATCCATCCTTTGAATGACATGTCACCATACGTGCGTACGTAGGGCTTACCGTCTCCACGTCATGGTGTAATTGTTAATCAATAAATTATTATTTGGATGGGTATAATAATGATGTGTAATTCATGTAAATAATAAATATAACATGATAATTATTCTTTATATATTATATACCATCCAATTACATTTTATTTTAATATCAAAAGATTGATATTGTCGCTCGTGCGTACGTACGGACTACCGTCTCCACGAACGCGATGAGATTAATTCCCCATCATATCCATTCAAGGATAATTCGAATTTAATGATTAAAAATAATGTTTAAGGACTTAATATCATTCTGGATATGAATAAGATACAATCAATCCATGAAAAAAATGGCTCACATAACAAACCATATAAAAGAAAACAAGTAAGTTAACACCCAAAACAACGATAATACTAAGATATTATTATCAAATCAATGTTAAAAGAACATATATGATATCATATTAATGTATATGATTCTTGTATAATTTAATAAAAATTATTTCACCATTATAAATGAGGTTAACCTACCCTCAACCAAGGAAAAGTACAAGGTAAGGGTTTATTTCACAATCTCTTCATTATCTGAGGTTGCTTATACGTAATTATCAACTGGGACCTCTTTATCATCCACACCCATGTTTCTTAAAAATGTGTTTCAAAACATTCTTACTATTTTACAGAATATGGGTTAAAGTCATTTATACCCTTGTTTAACTTTTTATAAGAAGTTTATAAAGGAATATTTTCGTCGTTTTCCAAACAAGGTCCTTTTTAACCTTTTTGACATAATTAAGGTAAGAATGTATTTTTTTAACTTATACGGCGGGTGCAGATATTTTCCACAGTTATAAAATCATCGAAGCAACCATTATAATCTTCTAAGAATATTTTCAAATTAAAAGTTTTATTTTATAATAATGTGACTTTTAAATGATTTCAAAAAAAGAGATATTTATCTCAAATAGTTTTGATTTCATCTATGTCTTCATCCTTTGATGGATTTTAAGCTTATTTGAAGTTTATTTATTATGTTAAAAATCTACCATATTATATAGAAGGTTTTGTGATATGTTTTAATATAGATGTGTTATTTTTATACCATTCATGTTTTATGGAGAAATTATTGACATTTCGTATGCTAGTTTTAATATGAATGTTTATGTTATGTTTAAACCTGTTCATATGAGGAATGCATTGTACTTAATAAGTGACGGGTGGAGCCCGCTATAGCTCCTCGATGCATCAGTAGGTCTCATGAGACAAAATAGTGTCTTGGCACAAGGCCTTGACAAAATCTTATTTGTAGTCTTGGCACGAGGCCTTGGTTATCTGGTTATGATTTTCTGGCATGATGCATTCCATCATTATGAAAGTGGTTATTGATATTGCATATGATTATTCAACTAGTAAATATCCATGTAAATTAGTAAATGGAATTATTTCATTTTATTTTTTCCATACTATGATTAAGTTAAAGATTAAAAGGATTTTGTTTTAGTTATACATTACATTAAATGTTTATGCTTATTTATAAAATTTTCCTCTATATTGTTATCCTTACTGGGCATTTGAGCTCACCCCTTTCTATGTTTTATTTTTTCCAAGATGTGAAACGTATTTTATGAATGACCTGTAGTGATAGTATAATGGGATATGAGTTTGGAGACAAGATGTTGTTGTAGTTTTCAATTTATGATATAATGTAAACATTATGAATGTAACTAGTGTTTCCATGACTACTAAACTAATCGGTCTTTCGAGACTTGATCTTTCTTGTGATCATGCTAATGTTACGTAATAATGCACTGACTCTGGGTAACTGGGGTCGGGGCGTTACAGAAAACTTACACAATTTTAAACACTTCATAATCACATCTGATTTTCCATCCACATGAGTCATGAATCCTTTTTTGAGAATTATTCTGGTAACTTAATATTTAATGGAAAACAATGCACCACCCCATATAATGTGGTAACAAAATTTTCTAGTAACCAATTTTTTCATGGAATTATATAAATCCCAAATTTTTCCCTCTTAAAACATTAGTATCATTGTTATTCTGACCAATATTAAGTGAAAATCATTGAGTAGTTTTCTTGAATGAAAAGGACCAAACATCATTCACTTGACCTATCACCTACTCTAAAATAGTACTGCTACTAATAGTAAGGTCAGTTACCAAAGTAGTATTGATTCGTTCCAGACTATATATGCATAGTAGATTACTACCATCCAGGATGAATCTAGGTTCACAGTTCCCACAGAAGATAATTCTATGATAGTTACTCATTCAATGACCAACAAAAAATCACTCCCCAAAGAATAAAGGCAGTTTATCATACTCAATTATACAGTTTATCTCATCATTATGTAGGGGGAGTATTTCCATATAATAAAATTATCATTGAGAATAACCTATACTAATATCCTAGTATAATGGACAAACTTTCTTCATTTCACTCCCCTTGACCACAAGAATTGGAACCTCAAAAGAAGTAGTGATATCAATTATAGTGATGTCCAAACTAAGAGTGTGATGGTTATAGTGGTATTTTGGGTGCTCTGTGAGGCTTGCCCTGAAACCAGACACATGATTCCTTGGGTGAACATAGGTTCCTTGAAAAGTAGGACTCTTCTCTTGATTATAGATCTGAGTTTACTATGTAATGGAAGTTCTATAACTACTAATATTTGGGATTATTAACATGTGACACACAGTTGAAATTTAAAGATAAAAAACACTTAATTTTTATTTTCCTATGTTTTCTCATCAGTCTAAATTTATTTAGTTTGTTTTGAATCCTTACTTAGTCAAATTTCAATTTAATGAAAATGTAAATGTGATTTGAGACTATAATAAAAATAAAAAAACAAAATGAGACGGTCAATTTGAACAAGAAACTAGAAAGATAAAATTTAACACACCCTCTAAATCGGACGCGTCACATGGGGCCATGGTTGTTACCAATATCTAGTGCAATAGGGGCCCCAAAAAATAAATATTATGTAGATAATATTAATGAATGAAATAAAAAATATAAAAATTAAATTCATTATAAACCTATATCATAGAAACCCCTACTCCATCACCCCGACGCATATACTCCCACAATACTCTAACATTTTCTAAAATTTAACTCAACTCATGAATAAATATAATAAGATACAATATGAAAATAAAAATGAGTACTAAAATATAAATTAATCAAAGAAAATTTAACTGAATACATTATGTTTTAGTCAATTAAATAATAGTTTCCCATTATATTATAAAAAATGTATAACGAGGCTTATGAAGGTATAAAAGAATATCTGATCATACATTTCCAATGTTGAAGTTCTATATTTGAAATATGAAATGTCATCATATATTTTTGAAACATTTTATTTATAAAATAATGTTATATATCTCCCTATAAAGAATATGCTATGAAATATATGAGGAAAGATACAATATAGAATAAAACTATATTTTCATAGTAATCTGTAGTTTAAAAATGAAAATATTTAGAATCACGTTTTTGACTTGAAAAGAAGTTATAATGTAAGAGTAAAATTAAAACATGTAAGGAAAATTCATACCTTTAGTATCTAAATATAATTATTCATTGATGGATAATAAGTGGGAAAATCCATGATTCTTCGACAATTACTAATTTCTTCTAATTTCAAAATTCCATATAGTTGAAAATAAATCAAAATTGTGTTCATTAATGCATTACTATTTTGGGAGGTTGAGGTGAAGAATGTATTTTACCCTGAGTAATATAGATTGATTATATATAATAAAAGATAATGAAATTCCTAAAAATTATTGGTATCTTTTCTAAACAAGTATGTACATTGAACAAAGAAATTATAAATAAGGTCATACAATCTTCTCCATCATTATTCATTTCATTTTATAGATTTCATGGAAAAATGTTCCTATAAATAATCGATGTCATGTGACTCTATTTAAAATCAATTTGAAATAATTACTTCTTTTTTGGGAAAGTAATGTTAATGTAGAAGAAACCAATCAGTGATGAGGAAATGTTAACTTGGATTGAGGCTGGTCATAATCCAACGATGCACCTACAATTGAATATTTAGAATCAATTTTTTTCAACGTTTCTCATAAAATATATAAAATTTAATTATAGAGAAAGATAGATAAGAACATCAATATTATTATTTTCTATCAATTCTGTTGGTGGGAGTTGAATTTCAATTTATTCAATGTTACCATTGAAGGATGTAGGAGCTGTGACTTCAACATTGAGTAATTGGTTATTAGAATATAATAAACTATATATTGTTCGTAAACCTAATATGGGTGTAATAATTCATCATTATCTATTTATAACAAAATAATATAGTATCATATAGTATTATTGGATATTTTATGGCATGAGAAATTAAATAAGAACATAATTGGAATAATTTATTTTTGTTTCTTCATACATAACATCTAATGCAACTTTACTTCCTTCACACATATAGTTTGTTTGGTTGTGAATGAATATAGTGAATTGATATTTTCTTACATTCATTTTAAATGTTTCACATATTCATTAGGAGAAGGATTAAGAAGTCCGGATGTTCTTGAATTTATAGTGTTAACTTTCATAAGGAGAAAATTATATTACTAATATTCACTAATGATATAACTTATTTCAGCTAAACAATTTGAAAGAAAAACAAACAATGAAAAAGATATTGGTAGCACACCATTTAGTGTAACTTCTGATAAAGGATAGTGGGATGTAGTCTCTCTGTTATTGTAAACCCTTGTCATAGTGTTTAAGTGTGGACTACAAGAAATGTTGGAGCCTGAAATAAATGATAAATCTTCATAGAAAATATAAAAATTTAAAAATATTTTTATTAAATGTCGAATCTCTTAATTAATAAAATGATGAAATAAAGGAGTTAAGAAAAAACTAGAATTATTGATGTTTTTTAAATTTATTTATGTACATAAAATTTATTTACATAAGACATGGAAAATTGAGCATTAAATTAAAATTGGATATTTCATAACACAAAAAAATAAAATGTGGAATTTATTATTGGAAGTCGTTAATTACGAATTGCGATTTAGGGATATAATTTTAAGAATGAGAAATGTATGAACAAAATAATATATTCAAAAAATAAAATAATAATGTGAATAAAATAAAATATAATTCAAAGACTTAAAATTGTGTAATTAACTTATTTGTATGGAAAAAAATTAATCTATCCCTTGAACATTTAAAAATATAAAACCTGTGTGGAAAAGTCTAATGCAAAGAAAATTATAAACAGAACGAAATAAAACTTGAATATTAAGATACAAAAAATGTTTTATTAATAAAAATATAATTTTAAAAAATAGAACTTCCAATGTAACTAACACCAAATGATTTCAATGAAAAAATTATTTGAAACTCTATTTTGTGCTACTAAGATTTGGAAAAAATTAATCATTTTAAAAAACTAAAAATTATAACCATAAAAAACAAAAATTCAAGTCATATAATGAGAATTTGAAAGGGAATACAAATTATAAAATCCAACAAACATGCATTAGGGAATAGTTAGTGACCGTAAATATAAAACGGTTGCACTCTTTTTCACATATAAATACCTATAAAATAAAAAATTCTAGTTAAAAAAGTATATGTAGTGATGAAATAATCTTATGATCAAAGCAGATACTTTCTTGCAAATAAATATAGATGTTCCTCACCTATTTTACACTAGAATAATGAATGCGGGAAGAACATTACAGAGTGTGAAATCTATATAGAGTACTTACTTATTGACTCTCTTTAAAACATCTTCTTAGCAGCTGTTATACTAGGAAAACATGAAAATACATGTCATTAGATTTAGGGAATTTTCAGACTCAAGAAAGTGCATCAAGAAATTGTAAAATATCTATTTAGAAGGCATTGAATTATTATACATAGTATGAACCATAGTATTTTAGGTTGTGTGTTCTAAGGATTTATTTGATAATACTTATTAAAAACTGATCATGGTATCTAGGTTTAATTTGAAACATCTTACTAAAAAGTGACTACAATACTTACCACCCAAGATAAGATATTTGAAATTGTATTTCCTATTGAAAATTTATTAAACATGAATCATAGATTAAAAAATTTGAATATATACCCCAAAATTCATTTTTAATAAGCCTCTTTCTGAGAAAAATTACTAAAATTGATTATATCACTTATAATCTATGACAATAACTTCTATTTATTTCTTGATTATTGAAAAAACATAATAAAATTACATATATATCATTTATTGATAGTTTTGTATTAGAGGATAAAGAACTTGAAATATAACATAAACTTATAATGTAAGTGATCAATATTAATGAATATAGTGTTGATACATAAATGTAAAATGGGTTATATATTTTTCAAAAATAAAAAACTTTAATGATGTAAAAACTTATAGGAGTTGAATCCTTCCTATGAAAAATGAAGGAAGAAATTTTTTTAGATTACACGGTAAAAAAATAATGTCAATTCAAGGTAATGACTGCAATTTTTTTTTGGATATTTGGATTATAAAATAAAATAACATAATATATAGTAAAATAGGCAATTTAAGTAAAATTTTATTGTAAATCCATGAAACTATAGTGCATATTACTTTCGGACTCGAATGAAACCTTGATTCAACCATTATTGATTTAATGCGAGGTGAAAATATATTGGACTAAAAATATCTACTTAGTTGCATCAACATCGAAACCCCAACATTGTCACCAATATCCATATTCGGCCTCATTCCTATATCCCAAGATTTTTCCTTCATTATCACTAATGTCATTACACCTCTAGCCCGAACATTATCAACACATGCAAAATGAAAAAATTCCATGATTATGTATATGTTGAACAAAAAGAGAAAAATAATGGAATATTACAAATAGAACACACATATAGAATCTAAAAAAATCAGATTCACTTCAAGGTATGACATCTTAGGGGTTGCATTCATAATTTTATCACTTGAAACTGCATAAAAAATATACATAAAAAATAATTATAATAAATACTTTAAGATAATGTTCAATATACTTGAAATTTCAATGTACATCGATTACTGGTGTTTTAAATTTTTTAATATTTTTTACATATATCATGAAACGATACATAGACCAAGAAGCATCAACAAAGAAGGTTTCTCAAATAGGAAAATCAAATTCTTGGGCATGATCAATTTCATGAGAAGAAACCATCTTGTGAATAAAACCCTCAAACAACTATGATTAAATTTTAGTTTATATACAACAATTGTCACGACCAGACCCAAGCCTGGGCTCAAGCTGCAACTAAACCAAGTTCTACTCTATAGGCCAGGGTTTAGAGACCATCACCAAAGGAATAACTAACATGGGATGTCCTTTTACTATGAATCTATACAAACACATATCCATCTCGATGCATAAGTGGAGAGGAATAACATAAAAATATGCAAAACACTGTGGAAATAACCGTGCATGTAAAACATTTAGATAATACAAGAGTACGATAGTGTAAACTAAAAAGTAAAGGGGAAAAATACATACAAAATCAGAAATATGTCTTATCCAAAAAAAATTAGAATGTAAAATGCTCAAAGAGTCCATCTCTTAATCTCCAAGTTGAGACCATCATATATGGTCCAAAGTTCTAGGTATCCCAAACCTCTTATGAAGTCACTGTCGACCTATCGGTCGTCTTCATAAGACACAACATGTTTGGGAAAATCCCATGTAGGGATGAGTATATACATAACCTTTGGGATGACCCAAAATCTTAAGGGGGTAGTAAGAGGTACAATTAAAAAAGGAAAGACTGTATATAGAAAACATGATGTATAAATAACTGAATGATGCCATATCAACCCAAACTAAGAGGGAGTAACCTCATCTAAACATAAGGGGCTCAACATAGTGTGTAGATGAAATAAACCTCAAGTATTTTCCACTTATAGAAGGAGAGAAAACTAATCCAACTATGAGAAGATAAACACAAAAAGCACAAGGAATAACTTGTGCGTATTCACATCTAATTGAATGAGAGTAACCAAATTCAAAGGTATGGATACATAAGTATATATATATATGTTCAGTCAAAAAAATCCGAAACAAGGGAGTAAGGGTATCTTCACATCATAGATCATCCCAAGAAGAAGAGTTTCCAAAAATTAAAAAATTCCATCAATGATGCCCATAATCTCACACGTATTTCTAGATTTAACCATCCAAGTCAAACCATGCCTTGTAACTGTGTCTCATAGTCGAGGGGGTGAAAACTCAAGTATATGACACGTTCCTAAGTGTTTCAAGGGGTTCCACTCTATAAGTATCAATAGAGCACCTATGCCTAAAATGATTTAATGTTCCACTCTAGTGTTATAAGGACCCACACCCTATCTGGTAGGGGGTTCTACTCAATATGTAGAGGATCCATGCCCAAGTTTATAGGTGGTTCCACTTTATGGGTGGACGAGCCATGCTCTAGTGTGATAGGGGTTTCACTCTGGTCATCAAGGACTTGTTCCCTATTTGATAGGGGGTTTCACTTGAAAGGTAGAATACATATGCCCAAGATGATGAGGGGTTACACTCTATAGGTGAAGGACTTGCTCCCTAGTGGGGTTCCACTCTAATCATTGAGGACCTATGCCCTATCCGACAAGGGGTTCCACTTAGAAGGTATATGGTCAGATCTGAAGCTAATGGGAGGTTCCACTCTATAGGTCAAGGACCCATGCCCTGGTGTGATAGGGGGTTCTACTATGGTCAATGAGGACACTCACCCTATTTAATAGGGGGTTACACTCATAAATTAGAGAACCCACACCCAATCTGGTGGGGGTTCCACTCTATAGGTCTAGGACCTGCAACCTGGTGTGATAGGGGGTTCCAATATGGTCATCGAGGTCTTGCACCATATCTGATAGGGGGTTCCACTCGGAAGGAATTCAACATATGCCCAAGCTGATGGGGGTTTCCCCTCTATAAGAAGCCAATGATTATCATGCCCGATCACTATCATTTTCAGGTGTCACCTCAATAAGTGCCACACCTAGAACATTTCCCCTCATATCTCAAAATCTACAATGGATGGTGCCATCACATCTTATATAGAAAAACACTCAAGAGAGGCTACTCATGGACTAAAATATGAGTTCCAATGAAGGATATATGAAATCTCAATGTTTCCTCAAAATAAACAAAGGGGTACATGGAATGTGAGGAGACCCACACAGAATGTGGTCCAACTCTTTCACATATTCTTGTCAGTTTTCATACACACCTCACCAGCCGTGTAGTAGTACATGACATATGAGAGATATACATGGTGTTCTCTTAACACTTGGGGTCCCACACATGTTCTTGGATATGTTCTTGTAACCACCCTATGTTTGTGTACTCTACCATATGTCTATGTAGTTTTGTAAACATTGTGCCTCTCCACATGAGGTGTTGCCCATGTGTTATGACTATGTATGTGTACTTCGAACATGAAATGTGTCTGACCGTGTGCTTTGTTACATAGTTCAGCCACATGGGGAAGGTGGTACACAACATGTAGAAGGAATACACACCATACCATCCTTATGAATTTCCAGAACCCTAGTCGATGTATCCAATGGGCTACATGGAATTTTTCCATCATGATATACAGTGTGTCATCCGGATTTTCAAAGATTCTTATATCCTCTTTCTGTACCTCAATTGTAGTCACTCTTCCATATATCTGAACTCGTTTTTCAAAAGATTAGTGAATCTAGGCATCATTTTTCATTTCCATCCATCCAGTGGCCAAAAATCTCATTTCGTTGACCCGAGGGGTTTGTCATACATGTTGCATTCCTCGGTCCCTCCCATCACCATGGATTCGATCTCTGATCATTGAAACAAACATCCACATCCCACAAACATCCTAGACCCGACCTTATTCCATTGATATGTTCCTCATTAGTGAAACCATTGTGATTCTGGGGGTCTGATCAGGCTCGGGATAGCTCGACAATGTCAAACCAAAACGGAGGGGTCCTACCGATGATGAAGGAAAAGTAATTAGGGAGAAAGGCACAAAAAATGTTTAAATGATTTTTGTCAATATTTCTTTTACAATGATCAAGAATGGGGATATCTATTGTTTGAAAACAAATATTAATCAATTTAATTATTACATGGGAACATGTAATGGTCCATTAATTGGGGTAGATCCAAGATAGGATTTGATATGCTCAAAAAATTTAATCAAAAGGGAATAAACCACTAATTGGTGAGTCCTACCTATATATTGAATCATTTTTATCAAAAAAATGTTCTTGTCAACAATCAAAGGAAGTCATTGTATTCACATTATATTAATCCGCTCTAATCCGCAGTTTTTTCATCATTCAATGTGATTCACCAACGAAAGGAGAGGAAGAAGCTCTAGAATCCTATCAGGGTTTATGCATCTAACCCTAGAGGATTATCTATAGATATAATCTTATATACATTCAGTTTGGTTAAAATTAATTAATTAAATAATTTAATCAATTAATTTATCCAATAAATGTAATTCCAATGGGTGAGATATCTGAAAACCCCACACTGACCTATTTTAGGTCTCTTTTAGGGTACACAATGTGTTTGGGACTCAATCGTATTGTCAGATTTATGATTCAATATTTCTTTTAAGAGTTATCACATTTTATTTAAGAAACCATGTGCGCACAATATAAAATATATTTAATATTTTTATAAAATTAATTCTAGGCACACCGGGCTTCAAAATCACATTTTTTCTAAGCACATAGATATAGAAATATTTACATGAATATTTCAAAGCCTTACAAAGAAAAAATTGAGTCTCCACATCATTCCATCCTTCATGATTTTTATCCCCAAAATAAAAGATAAATAAACAACTCGAGATACTGAGCTCGCACTTGACTCTCCTTCTCCCAAGAGCTCTTCTACATGTTCCTGTGTCACCAAAACATATGAACCAAGGGGATGGTCCATCCATACAAGGTTAGCTCCTATCGATCCCCGATCACCAATGGGTGATCCAAAAAGGTGGATCCATCCTTGATGTCTATCTCTCCCCAGATGATGATGTGTATAGGGCCATGAACATATCTCCTCAGCTCTGACACATTGAATATGTCCTGTACCAAATCTAGATGTGGGGGTAGGGCAAGGTGGTAAGTAACCTCACCGACCCTCTATGTCATCTCTAATGGAACTATGAACCTGTGTGATAGCTTGTCTACCTAGTCAAATATCTAAAATCCTCATCATGGGGAGACTCACAAGAAAATGTGGTCTCCCTGATATAACTCCAAGGGCCTATGATGGTGATATGCGTATGAATTATTTTCTGATCTATGTCATCCTTATCTATTCATGGGTGACATGTACCTTCTTTTTTACCACCTGTACCATATTTCAGTCTATAACAGGGGCCTCTTTGACCTCTTTCCAATACAAGGGTGACCTATAGGGTCTCCCGTAAAGGGCCTCAAAAGGTTTCATGTTGATAGTAGAGTGGTAGTTGGTGTTTTATGAAAACTCTACCAAGGGAAAGTGATCCTCCCAACTCTAACATTAATCTAGCACAC
Source organism: Viscum album (assembly GCA_963277665.1). Classification (NCBI taxonomy): domain Eukaryota; kingdom Viridiplantae; phylum Streptophyta; class Magnoliopsida; order Santalales; family Viscaceae; genus Viscum; species Viscum album. The sequence goes on from OY728136.1 coordinate 1,982,580,134, forward strand.
AATCCCTTAGAATATCCTCCAACACCTAGATAGTGCGCTCAGTTTTCCCAACAGTCTAGGGGTGAAAGGTTGTACTCATACTCATTTGGGTCTCAAATGCCTTATGCATGCCTCTCTACAATTTAGACGTAAACTATGTTTCATGATCAGATACAATCATCAAAAGAACCCCATAAAGGAAAATGATATCTCATTTGTACAACTGCCCCAAACTCTCCACAAAACTCTACACCCTAATAGCAAGGAAGTCTGTTGAATTTGTAAATCAGTTAATCACCCAGATGGAGTGATGGTCATTCATTGTGCATAGAAAATCTGTCACAAAGTCCACGCATATGTCGTCTCACTTCCACTCGATGATCTCAAGGGTTTTCAACAAACCTACCAGAACATGGTGCTTAGCCTTGACCTGTTGACAGGTGAGGCATTGAGAGACAAACTAAGCTATGCTTTGTCTCATGAAGTGTAACATCCCAGGTAAATAAAGAATAAAGAATTTTCATATTTATTAATATTTATGAATTAAATATTAATTTTAATTAAAAGGGGTTTCTACGTTCGATAGCATACTCGGTACGCAACGATGATTTTCTTTGAAACTTACGTAGCACACTAGTAATAAAATAATATTATTTTAAATGTTAGTTAACAAGTAGCCGTTGTACTGGCGGGAAAGGATAGAAATAACTAAAATAAGATTATATATGTTTTTAAATGTTTATACATTTACCCAATAAAAGATAAAGGCTTAAAATACGGAAAGAGTTCAATTTTAGGGCATATATACTCTAATTTTCACTAAAGGTTCACTTATCACCTTTTAATGGTGAACCGTCATTAAATATAGTTTTGATCACTCTTATACTTTATTTTGGACCAAATATAACTCTTCTTTAGAATCGGGACATCAAAATTTTCTTTTTGTAAATTTTTGGTACGTTTCTGATAAAGTTCTTTTTTTTTATGAATAGTGTAAAATGTTGTATTTTAATTCAAAACCTCTTTTTAATCTAAATTATTTATATTATTAGATTATTATTTTAATTGGTTTTAAAGTGAAATTAGAAAATATTTTTACCAATTAATCCAATGGTGGTCATTGGAATCAATTTCACTTTGAAATTGGACTTAAACTGGTGTCAATCTTTTGATACTTATTGTTTCACAAAAACACGCTATTTGTCATGACAGCGGGAATTAATTATTAAATTAATTAATTTGACTTATATGTTTTTAATTTTGTAAAATGGACTTCATTTTTGAATTCGGAATATCAAATATAGCTTAGGGTGAATTTTTGGTAATTTTCTGAAAAACTTCAATTTTTGATGAATAGTGAAACCACTAAGTGGTAATCAAGCAAACTGATTTTTCAGTTAAATGAAAGTTTACCACTAATGTGTATTGAATTTTGAAAATCCGACATACATGGTTGTCATTAAGAAGTAAAATGTGGTTCAATGAGATTAAAATATTTTTTTGGTGAATAGTAACTTTTTTTCATTAATCGCGATTAGAGGTAATTAGTGTAGTTTAAGGTAAAAATGGTATTATAAGAATGTGAAAACACCATGACACTTGTCATACACCTATTGGGTGAGTCATGGCCGACCAAGAAAATCCATTGGACAACTTGGGGACCCCATGGAGCCACTTTAGTTGGAAAATGACATTAATATATTTTTATTTAATGTTAAAGTGAAAATGACACTAACATAAATTGTTTTACTAAAATAATTTTTGAGTGGGGTTATACAAGTCCAAATTTTGATTATAAATCGTCATTGGAAATATAAAAAGATTTCCTACATCACAGTATATTTTTTATAATTTTTAGACATTAAATAAATTAAATTATATATGACATAATAATGATGCAGCGATGACATCATTATTTGACGATTTAAATAAAATGGAAAGATAATGTAAAATCTATGAACTACACATGTCCAAAACCAATTGGATGAGTGGATTTCGAACCCTTATCACCTTATCCACGAAGTATTTCAATGTGGGACCTTTTAAAACCGAAACACATTTTTAAATAAAGTAATATTTCTTTACTTTCCAAAAGTGCCCCTCCTCTCCTCTTATAAAAGGCCCCCACCTCTACCCCATTTCACACACTTCTCAAGACTTGGGATCGGCCAAACCCTACCCAATTACTCTCTCCACATCCCTCTCCTCATCCTAGAGGATTCCCTTTGGGCAGAATCCTTTCAAAGGAAGCCTTTAGGCTCAAATCAAAAAGGAGTTACACTTTTAAAGGTAATTCATTCTCTCTTGTTCATTTGTTTTATTTTGCTTCTCCAACCCTTTGAACTCTTTTTATTTACTTCTTTTGTAACCACACCAGTATATTAAATATACTAGGATGTTTTTATAATATTTATTTCAGCTACACTCTCACACAACTACATCAAATGGTTAAAGAACATACGGTTTCCTTGGATGGCGAAATTCTGCCTCCCGAAACGATGATTGTTCAATACTCATTTAACACCTTCAAAGGTGGCCATTATGATGTCACTATTTTTATATATGATATATAATATGTTTATGTTTTCCTTAAGCTTCTGTTTTTTTCATTTTGGGCATACCTTTATGGTTTCCATTGTGGGTAAACACGATATCTTCATTTAAGGAAGTGCAGACTACCGCCCCCTCAAAGTGATGTGATTCGTTAATGCCATATGTGGGACGTGTAAAGGATGGATTTAAAGTTATTATATATGATTTTATACTGGAATTATAATATACCTCTATATCATTATTATTTCTTTCCATTAAATTATGAGATGTAAATGAAAGTAGCGTTCATGCGTACATACGGCTTACCGTCTCTATGAACGGTGCATTTCATTTCTTATCCCCAAATGTAATGTACTATTAAAATTACATGTATATAATGTATATATATAATTAATGATATATCTAAATGATGAATATAATTCTGGAATTAAAATATACATACCTCTCATTTAGTTTTAATTCCACTAATATGACAAACAAATGAAAGTAGCGTTCATGCGTACGTACGGCTTACCGTCTCCATGAACGGTGCATTTCATTTCTTACCTCTAAATGATTATGTAATATTATAAATACATGTATATGCTGGATACATATGATACATATTATATCCAAATCGGTAATTTCATTCTGGATATAAAGAACCTTTGACCACACGAACAACATGTAATTGTAAGAAGTCCACTTTCGACTTAAGAACCAAATATTGACAAAACAAACATTATTAACTTAAATGGTTACATAATGTTTATAACATGGCATTAAGTGATATAAAAGGAATAATAAACTTTAAAAAGGTTCTTAATCAATTATAAATTAACTCAAGTTTATTATTCAAGACGTTAAAGAACGATCGAGTCAAGTCGGATACGAGGTAAGGGACTTCGTCTCAATCTCCTTTCATTGAGGCATATTTCGTTTTATACACAAATTTCTTTTATACGGTGTATAAACTCCTTTGACTTTTACTTTTATACAAAAGGAATCTTTTTCTACGAAGTGTTTTACTAAATGACAAAGAGGAATGTTTTTTTAACGTACGCGGTGACAATGACTTTTTCCGCCGCCGCGAGTATTATTTGGTCTTTGGCTTCCTCAACAAGCCGTAATGTTTTTAAAATAAAATAAGTACCATATACTCTTTTATGTATTTTGGTATTGAAAATGGTTTTGATAAAGGATTCTATTATGTCAATATATTTATGATATATTGTGATTGAAATGTGGAAATGTTATCTTTCCTTTATATTGGTTTCATGTTTTATGATTTTATATTGGTAATTGGACATTTTAACGGGTGGTTACGTTATAAACCATATGACGGGTGGTGCCGTGAATACCAGGATGGGTGGTTACGTTATAACCTCCAATGCATTGGGTATGGAAGTCGGTCGTATGGCTATTCCATTAAGTATGTATGGAAATTGGCCGTATGGCTATTCCATTAAGTGATATGTGTGGAAGTCGACCGTATGGTTACTCCACTTAAGTATGTTTATGTCCCAAGTTACCTTTATAAATGTTATATGTTCTTTTTATGGATTTTATGGTAATCCTTTGGTTACAAAAAGGTATGTAATGATACTTTATCCAGTAAAGAGTTTTTACTACTTCATGAAGGTGAAGTTATTACTTTGATAGAGTATACATGGTTTATTTGATGTTTGAAAAACTAACAGTTTTCATTCTTTCTGTATCCCTTACTGAGCTTTTTATGCTCACCCCAAGTTTTTTCGAAATGTTTTTCACATGACTTAAAGTGGAATAAGGTCAAGGATGGGATCAAGGGAATTTCATGCTATATAAAACATGGAATCTAGACATCATTCTTTTTAAAAGTTTTTATTTTATGGAAACCTAGTAGAAGTGACTACTTTGTAATCTTTTGAGATGTAATAGTTATGTTCTAATTCTCTAAAACTCTAAACCTGAAAAGATCCTCAACGTGAATTATTCATTTAATTCAATATTAAGTAAGTTTTAAGGCTGGGGCCTTATAGTTGGTATCAAAGGACGGTTTAGACAACTTTAGGAGTTATAAAAGTGTTAAATTATAATATGATCGAAATGATATAGCATTTATGGATTACCATGTTGCTTCGCCTAAGATATTTCTATGTTCAGAATGGTTTTCCGCAGAGGAAACAAAGAAGCTATGTTGGGACGACATCAGGAGGAAGATAACCTTCCAAATCAGCAACCTGAGATGGTCGGAATTGGAACTGAACAGTGATGGAACAGTTGACTCAGGCTATAAATGGTTGTGGTATCCATGCACGAGATCAGCCAGATCAACCACAGAGGAACATGTCAGTGGTGGAACATTTCATGAGGCAACATCCCCCATCATTCAGAGGATCATCTGACCCTGTGCAAGCTGAAGGGTCGATTAAAGCACTGGAGAAGATTTTTGATGTCATGGGGTGTTCAGAACATCAAAAGGTTAGTCTTGCTGTTTACCGTTTTGAAGGTGAAGATGATCAGTGGTGGTCGATGGTGAAAAATATAAGGGATAGTGATGAGATTGAGGATCTTCACTGGGACGAATTCAAAGGTATGTTTCTTGAGAAATATTTTCCTAAGGTGGTTCATCTTAGGATGGAAAAATAGTTCCTAGAATTGAGGCAGGAGGATGATTCAGTGGCTACTTATGAAGAAAAGTTCACTCGATTGGCAAGGTATGCTCCAAACATCATACGAGATCTTGATAGTAAAATAAAACGTTTTTACTCAGGGTTAAAGCCAAAGTATCGAAGGGCTTTAGCTTCTCGTGAGTTCAAAAGTTATGAAAAACTTGTTCGATGTGCAGAGAAGGTGGAAATGGATTTCGTCGATGATCAGGTGTTCTATGACAAACAACAGAATAAGAGATCTAGTTGGCAGGAAAAGGGGAAGAATTCATCAAAGAAGCAAGGAGGTAAGAAAACCAAATATCCATCCTGTGAGAAGTGTGGTAAAATGCATCCTGGAGAATGTTTATCCAAGTCTGGTAAGTGCTTTCGGTGTGGTAAGTCTGGTCATATTGCTCGTAACTGTAAGGAAGATGATCAAGAAGGAAATGAAAAGCCAACAGTAAGATGTTTTAAGTTTAATGAAATGGGTCATTATGCAGACGAGTGTCCGACAAAGTGCTTGAGTGATGCGAAGCAGTTAGACTACAAGCAGAAAGGGGTGGTAAAATCATTTGCAACAACTTCAGCAGATGTTGGGCCATCGAATGAAGTGGTATCAGCTCCAGGGAGCTCAGTATTTTTCGAAGATTGACTTGAGGTTGGGGTACCATCAGTTGAAAGTAAAAGAAGCAGACGTTCCGAAGACTGCGTTCCGTACTAGATATGGCCATTAATAATTTTTAGTTATGCCTTTTCGGTTAACCAATTCACCTGCTGTATTCATAGACCTTATGAATAAAATTTTCCATGAGTGCTTGGATAAGTTTGTGTTTGTGTTTTGAGGTTTGTGAAGAGGTTATGTGTGCCTTGTGATTCACAGTTGAAGAATGAGTTGTTATGTGAGGCTCATAGTTCCCTGTTTTCAGTTCATCCTGGCAGTACTAAGATGTACAGAGATCTGCGGGAGTATTACTGGTGGGATGGAATGAAAAGAGACATTGCTGATTTTACTGTGAAGTGTTTGACATGTCAACAGGTTAAAGCAGAGCGGCAGGGATGCTTCAGCCTTTACCAGTGCCATAGTGGAAATGGGAAAACATATCCATGGACTTTGTTGTGGGATTACCGAGGACATCTCGAGGTAATAATGCAATATGGGTTATTGTTGATCTCTTGACCAAATCTGCTCATTTCCTTTCTATACGAGATACTTTCTATCTAGATCAACTTTCCCATTTGTATCTTAAAGAGATAGTCAGGTTACATGGATTTCCTCTCTCCATTGTATCTGATCGTGATCCTAGGTTCACATCTAACTTTTGGAAAGGCCTTCAGAAGTTGTTGGGTACGGAATTAAATTTTAGTACAGCTTTTCATCCTCAATCAGATGGGCAGTCAGAACAAACAATCCAGACATTAGAGGGTATGCTACGAGCTTGTTCTATGGATTATCAGGGAAGTTGAGACCAACATCTTTCTTTGGTTGAATTTTCTTATAATAACAGCTTTCATTCCAGTATACAGATGGAAATATTTGAGGCATTATATGGGAAGCGGTGTCGAACTCCAGCATTTTGGAATGAAGTGGGTGAAAGGAAGATGATGGGACCAGAATTGGTAGAAGAGATGGCAGAAAAAGTTCATTTGATTCAGAAACACATGAGAACAGCTCAGAGCAGGCAGAAGAGTTATGCGGATAACCGGAGGAAGGATCTATCTTTCAAGGTAGGTGATCATGTTTTTCTCAAGGTTTCTCCTTGGAAAAGCGTGATGAGATTTGGTAAGAAAGGGAAGTTGAGTCCAAGGTTCATTGGACCATACGAAATTCTGGAGAGAGTTGGATCAGTTCCATACTGGGTGGCTTTACCTCCGAGTTTATCTCAGGTACACAATGTTTTTCATGTTTCAATGTTGAGAAAGTATATGCCAGATCCATCTCATGTTTTGAGTCCAGAGGTAGTTCAGCTGGAAGAGAACCTGTCTTATGAGGAACAACCGGTCCAGATTCTTGACCACAGGGAGCAAGTGTTACGGAATAAGGTGATTTATCAGGTAAAGGTTTTGTGGAAAAACCATGTGATTGAAGAGGCAACGTGAGAATCTGAAAATGCTATGAGGTATAAATATCCCCACTTATTTTGATAAGTGAATAAAATTGCGAGGACGCAATTCCCAAAAGGGGGGAAGGATGTAACATCCCAGGTAAATAAAGAATAAAGAATTTTCATATTTATTAATATTTATGAATTAAATATTAATTTTAATTAAAAGGGGTTTCTACGTTCGATAGCATACTCGGTACGCAACGATGAGTTTCTTTGAAACTTACGTAGCACACTAGTAATAAAATAATATTATTTTAAATGTTAGTTAACAAGTAGCTGTTGTACTGGCAGGAATGGATAGAAATAACTAAAATAAGATTATATATGTTTTTAAATGTTTATACATTTACCCAATAAAAGATAAAGGCTTAAAATACGGAAAGAGTTCAATTTTAGGGCATATATACTCTAATTTTCACTAAAGGTTCACTTATCACCTTTTAATGGTTAACCGTCATTAAATATAGTTTTGATCACTCTTATAATTTATTTTGGACCAAATATAACTCTTCTTTAGAATCGGGACATCAAAATTTACTTTGTGTAAATTTTTGGTACCTTTCTGATAAAGTTCTTTTTTATATGAATAGTGTAAAATGTTGTATTTTAATTCAAAACCTCTTTTTAATCTAAATTATTTATATGATTAGATTATTATTTTAATTGGTTTTAAAGTGAAATTAGAAAATATTTTTACCACTTAATCCAATGGTGGTCATTGGAATCAATTTCACTTTGAAATTGGACTTAAACTGGTGTCAATCTTTTGATACTTATTGTTTCACAAAAACACGCTATTTGTCATGACAGCGGGAATTAATTATTAAATTAATTAATTTGACTTATATGTTTTGAATTTTGTAAAATGGACTTCATTTTTGAATTCGGAATATCAAATATAGCTTAGGGTGAATTTTTGGTAATTTTCTGAAAAACTTCAATTTTTGATGAATAGTGAAACCACTAAGTGGTAATCAAGCAAACTGATTTTTCAGTTAAATGAAAGTTTACCACTAATGTGTATTGAATTTTGAAAATCCGACATACATGGTTGTCATTAAGAAGTAAAATGTGGTTCAATGAGATTAAAATAATTTTTTGGTGAATAGTAACTTTTTTTCATTAATCGCGATTAGAGGTAATTAGTGTAGTTTAAGGTAAAAATGGTATTATAAGAATGTGAAAACACCATGACACTTGTCCTAAACCTATTGGGTGAGTCATGGCAGACCAATAAAAGCCATGGGCCAACTTGGGGACCCCATGGAGCCACTTTAGTTGGAAAATGACATTAATATATTTTTATTTAATGTTAAAGTGAAAATGACACTAACATAAATTGTTTTACTAAAATAATTTTTGAGTAGGGTTATACAAGTCCAAATTTTGATTATAAATAGTCATTGGAAATATAAAAAGATTTCCTACATCATAGTAGTTTTTTTATAATTTGTAGACATTAAATAAATTAAATTATATATGACATAATAATGATGCAACGATGACATCATTATTTGACGATTTAAATAAAATGGAAAGATAATGTAACATCTATGAACTACACATGTCCAAAACCAATTGGATGAGTGGATTTCGAACCCTTATCACCTTATCCACGAATTATTTCAATTTGGGAACTTTTAAAACCGAAACACATTTTCAAATAATGTAATATTTCTTTACTTTCCAAAAGTGCCCCTCCTCTCCTCTTATAAAAGGCCCCCACCTATACCCCATTTCACACACTTCTCAAGCCTTGGGCTCGGCCAACCCCTACCCAATTACTCTCTCCACATCCCTCTCCTCATCCTAGAGGATTCCCTTTGGGCAGAATCCTTTCAAAGGAAGCCTTTAGGCTCAAATCAAAATGGAGTTACACTTTTAAAGGCAATTCATTCTCTCTTGTTCATTTGTTTTATTTTGCTTCTCCAACCCTCTAAAATCTTTTTATTTACTTATTTTGTAACAACACCAGTATCTTCAATATACTAGGATGTTTTTATAACATTTATTTGAGCTACACTCTCACACAACTACATCAAATGGTTAAAGAACATACGGTTTCCGTGGATGGCGAAATTCTGCCTCCCGAAACGATGATTATTCAATACTCATTTAACACCTTCAAAGGTGGCCATTATGATGTCACTATTTTTATATATGATATATAATATGTTTATGTTTTCCTTAAGCTTCTGTTTTTATCATTTTGGGCATACCTTTATGGTTTCCATTGTGGGTAAACACGATATCTTCATTTAAGGAAGTGCGGACTACCGCCCCCTCAAAGTGATGTGATTCGTTAATGCCATATGTGGGACGTGTAGAGGATGGATTTAAAGTTATTATATATGATTTTATACTGGAATTATAATATACCTCTATATCCTTATTATTTCTTTCCATTAAATTATGAGATAGAAATGAAAGTAGCGTTCATGCGTACGTACGGCTTACCGTCTCCATGAACGGTGCATTTCATTTCTTATCCCCAAATGTAATGTACTATTAAAATTACATGTATATAATGTATATATATAATTAATGATATATCTAAATGATGAATATAATTCTGGAATTAAAATATACATACCTCTCATTTAGTTTTAATTCCACTAATATGACAAACAAATGAAAGTAGCGTTCATGCGTACGTACGGCTTACCGTCTCCATGAACGGTGCATTTCATTTCTTACCTCTAAATGATTATGTAATATTATAAATACATGTATATGATGGATATATATGATACATATTATATCCAAATCGGTAATTTCATTCTGGATATAAAGAACCTTTGACCACACGAACAACATGTAATTGTAAGAAGTCCACTTTCGACTTAAGAACCAAATATTGACAAAACAAACATTATTAACTTAAATGGTTACATAATGTTTATAACATGGCAGTAAGTGATATAAAAGGAATAATAAACTTTAAAAAGGTTCTTAATCAATTATAAATTAACTCAAGTTTATTATTCAGGACGTTAAAGAACGATCGAGTCAAGTCGGATAGGAGGTAAGGGACTTCGTCTCAATCTCCTTTCATTGAGGCATATTTCATTTTATACACAACTTACTTTTATATGGTGTATAAACTCCTTTGACTTTTACTTTTATACAAAAGGAATCTTTTTCTACGAAGTGTTTTACTAAACGACAAAAAGGAATGTTTTTTTAACGTACGCGGTGACAATGACTTTTTCCGCCGCCGCGAGTATTATTTGGTCTTTGGCTTCCTCAACAAGCCGTAATGTTTTTAAAATAAAATAAATACCATATACTCTTTTATGTATTTTGGTATTGAAAATGGTTTTGATAAAGGATTCTATTATGTCAATATATTTATGATATATTGTGATTGAAATGTGGAAATGTTATCTTTCCTTTATATTGTTTTTATGTTTTATGATTTTATATTGGTACTTGGACATTTTAACGGGTGGTTACGTTATAAACCATATGACGGGAGGTGCCGTGAATACCAGGACGGGTGGTTACGTTATAACCTCCAATGCATTGGGTATGGAAGTCGGTCGTATGGCTATTCCATTAAGTATGTATGTAAATTGGCCGTATGGCTATTCCATTAAGTGATATGTGTGGAAGTCGACTGTATGGTTACTCCACTTAAGTATGTTTATGTCCCAAGTTACCTTTATAAATGTATATGTTTTTTTATGGATTTTATGGTAATCCTTTGGTTACAAAAAGGTAAGTAATGATACTTTATCCAGTAAAGAGTTTTTACTACTTCATGATAGTGAAGGTATTACTTTTATAGAGTATATATGGTTTATTTGATGTTTGAAAAACTAACAGTTTTCATTCTTTCTGTATCCCTTACTGAGCTTTTTATGCTCACCCCAAGTTTTTTCGAAATGTTTTTCACAGGACTTAAAGTGGAATAAGGTCAAGGATGGGATCAAGGGAATGTCATGCTATATAAAACATGGAATCTAGACATCATTCTTTTTAAAAGTTTTTATTTTATGGAAACCTAGTAGAAGTGACTACTTTGTAATCTTTTGAGATGTAATAGTTATGTTCTAATTCTCTAAAACTCTAAACCTGAAAAGATCCTCAACGTGAATTATTCATTTAATTCAATATTAAGTAAGTTTTAAGGTTGGGGCCTTATATGAAGAACCACCAAAACCACCACTGATGATCATTGTACATCTTCCACACACCAGGATGTACAACTATGGGAGATATAATGACCCAAACTTTTTGAATGATAATTTTTTCCCTGAAAATCTATGTTATATAATACTCAATAAAACTATTCCTCTTTAATAATTACATGACTATAAATTGAAATGTTACCACTGTTTTTTGACCATTATATGACTACTGGTCAATATAAACATTGGAAACAATACTTTTAATAAAAATTTTAATGTTATAATTAGTGTTAAAAATAGAAATGACAATGGTTAATTAATTCAAAAAGGAGAAATGATGGCCTTTTCCAGTAGAGTCGTGTCGTAAGATGCCCATTTTTTAAATATTGAGAAGGAGGTAGCATCACTAATATTTTCTCTTGACCAATACGAAACCGAGCTTCAATGTGTTAATCTTGAATGAAATCACATATGGGAGAAGTTCAAGTTAGTGGAAATTACCACTCAGATGATGTTATCTGAGTCGCCCCAAAAATCTGTCAACATTGCACACCTTACCCTTAGGTTGTATGTGAGTGTTATAAGGGTTTATGATACTTAAGGTGAAAAGAAATTTTATAAATAAAATTATTGTTCCATAATTTTTTTAGAATAGTTTTTTTTAATAAAATTGAGGTTGAATTTGATAAATTGATTTTTCGAACAGAAATTGTACTTTTTAGAAACAATTTAAATATTATAATGAAATATTATAATATGGATAATAATTATTTTAATGAAATTTTATGTTTAAAACACTTCTATTTAAATATAAATGATAAAATAATTTTATTTTTCAAGTGTTAGGAATTTCACTATGCATTTTTACTATGCATTTTCTATTCGCTATTATTTTTAATAAATAAGGATTTTTATATTTAAAAGTTAAAATTATAATATTTTGATAATTATTATGATAAAATATATATATTTTTTGAAATTATCAAAACAAAATTAGGTTAGTGTGAATTTATGTGAATTTTCTAAAATATTTTATTTTTTGTGAATAGTGAAAATACAGTTTCAGTTTTTTGGTATGTTTAATGACATCATAATTATGTCATAATGATGTAATAAATAATTAACCAGAATAAATGAGTTAATATATTTTATTTTATTAGTATCATGTATTTTCATATATTTTAATCAATTTCCAAATATATAATTTACTTTCCAAATTTTCAAATGGAAACATTATCTTTAAAAATTTTATTTTGTAAAAATAGAAATTTTATTTGCCAAAATAATTAATATAAAATTATGGTAGAATCTTGTGGATTATAATATCATAATAGTTGTTTAAATTTTCAAATACCATGGGAAAATACCCTGGTAAATACCATGTTTTTTATTTACCACTACCTAGGTGACCAAGAGAATTAATAAGCAAATCCTCTTCTTTTGCTATAAATACCCACCCATTTCATAATTTTCTTTCACTTAAAATTCATAATCCATATATATCTGATAGTTTTATCTAACAAGGAGTCATAAAAATGTTTCCTCAATCCCCTAAGTTCCAAATCATTGTGGTTTAGGAGTTACTCTTCAAGGTAAGGGAAATATGAACTTCTTTTTTCCTTTCAAGTTTCCTTTTTAAGTGGTATGTCTTTTAACTTTAAAAACTATGTTATTCTGCAAATTTTATTCTATACCTTTACTATATTAATATCTTTTTAGGAATGGGTGACCCTTTTCCACTCTCTTTTTACCATTTTCTACAACCATGTTTCATACCTGTTATGCTACTGAATTTTCTTCTCAAAATTTCTCTCTTTTTTTTCAAGAATTTATCTTATTTTGTTTTGTGAATACCCAAACCACTTTCTTTTACAAGGGTATAAAACTAGATGTAAAAATTATATATTTTATTCTGGTATTACCATATATGAAACTCTATTTCCTTTTTGTGGGTTAATAATGACATAAGGATCTTATCTTTAAACATTGTTTAAAAACGTCGTGATTTTGATACGAAACTCATTTATTTTATTATCCATGAGTTAGTTATGAAATGTTTTATTATTATATATGTGGATAACATTAATTTATACATATAAATTTTTTCCCTAATATCAATCCAATGCATTGGTTAAATAATTTAATCTTAAGAGATGACATGTTTTATGATACCTTGGGGAATGACATTGGTAATTTTTATGATAGCTCAGTGATAAAACTTGGTGTTATGATTATGAATGACTCAATTAAGTGTTGTAGACACATTCCCATGTTATTATTCATGCTATGATTAATATTATATATCTATTTTTATTTCTCTCATTCCATTATTATAATCTTAAAGTTATTATCAATAATTCTTATGATCACTTGTAAACTGTTTCCCTTACTTTCCCTTATTGGGCCATATACTTACCCTTTCCTTTGATGTATGTTACCAAATTATGAGATGAAATAAATTTACTTAAGATGAACCTATGATGATGTATTTCAAGTCTATTAGAATATTTTTCAATTTTTCATGTATGGTGTACCTTTTTCCATGAAACTAAAATTTAAAAGATCTTATGTTTGTATAATGTAATGAAAAGTTATGTAAATAAATGTCAGGATGCTACAGTTGGTATCATTGGATGGTTTAGTTATTTGTGGAAATTTGAATTTAAAAACTTTAGGAAGAACCTTAATGAAAATTTTAAATATAGGAAAACATCTTGGTATTTTGTAAAGTATTATGTAAGTGGTTTCTGAGAAAATAAATCCTTGTCTAGATACAAACAAGTGGATGTGGTTCTGGCATAGATATACATAGGGGTAACAACTTTGACATTGTTTTTCGGGCCTAACTCGATGTAACCTGGTACATGATAATGGGACTTACAACACATATGATTTGACACTCCTAGAGGATATGTTTTGTTAATCAAAATATTTTTATGAACCATTATGAAGGATTTATATAAAATCTAATTCTTGCTAAAGAATAAAATATTTAAGAATGATGATTTAAGACATGCAATTCCTTTAGAATTAAAAGATTTTTAATGAAACATGTTTCTCAGTAAGGTTTTCTTCTTTTAGAAAATGTCAAGAAATATGAGAAAATGTGTACATGGTGAGCGTAATGTACTAGGTGTTGACGACCTTATGATGGAAGCCAGAATGGAAAACTTCATGAGAATGATAAATCAACTAACTCAAGTTATGAAAAATTACTTGAATCAAGCCAAGAGACAAGATTCACCTTAAAGGTATCAACATACCATTGAGTACTCTATGCATCAATGAACACCTTCTTTCAGTGGATCTACCGATCCATTGATTACTGAACAGTGGATAACCTCTATAGAAAAGATATTTTCTATAATCCATTGTTTAAAATAATAGAAAGTCACCCTAGCTATGTATTTATTAAAGGGAAAAGTTGTTCAAGGTGGAATCTAGTTAAACACATGTATCCCAGATGAGATATTGATGCAATATAGTAGAAAGAATTTAGGAGAACCTTTTTCAAAAAATATTTCCCTCATTCGATGCGAATGAAAATTGCAAAAGAATTCCAAAAGATAAAGTATAATGAAAATGAATCTATAAGAAGATATGATATGAACTTCACAACACTTTCTCATTACACCTATAACTTTTTCATGGATCCTAATGGGAAGGTTGAAATATTCCTCAGTGGACTAAGACCCATCCACAAAAGACACTAGCCAACTGAGACTATGAAAGCTATTAAGAGATCATGAGTAGTGCTATAAAAGTTGAACTGGAGTTTGGAGAGATGTATAGGTATTAAAGAACGAATGAAAATAAGAGATATTTGGAGCCAAACTTGGGGTGGATCTTTGATCAAGTAAGATGAATAAAGCAAGTGAAACTTCCCACGTGCAACAAATGTGGGAAGAAGCATTTGGGGAACTTTTTTCTCTGGAGTGGGAAATGTTACAAGTGTGGAAAAGTTGGCCATATTTATTGGAATTATCATACTGAGGTGAAGCCTTAATTTCTCAAAACTAATGACAAATGGAAGATGGTACATACCCAGCCTGAAATTAAATGCTTTAAGTGTGAAAGACATGGGAACTTTTCCAATAATTGTCCAAATCCGAAGATAGTGGAGGGGAATCACCATAAACCCCAGTATAGGCCAAGGGAGAAAGTTCAATCTTTTTATATCATGAGATCTGAAGTTGAAGCATCAAATGTTTTGGTGTAGGTACTCTTGTTGTTATCTCAAAGATATAAAGTACTTTTTTATTATAGTTCTACACATTCTTTTATTTCCTCTAAGTTTGCAAAGAATATAGAATAAATCCCTGAACTGATAGAAATACAACTATTAATCAATACTCGTTGAGTGATTATCCAAGAATCAATAGTGTATAGTAATTCTAGTATTTACTATGGTGAGCATAATCTCATCACAAATTTAGTAGTGATACCCATGCTGTAATTTGACATTATACTAGGGATGGACTAGATCTAAAAGTATAATGCTAATATTAACTGAAAAAGCAAGGAAATATCAATATTTATAAATAAAAAACCTATAATTGTTTTCAAAGGAGAGATATCTTGACCTGATAATTGTCTAAAACCACCTTCTCATAGCCTTCTTTATGGAAATAATTAGTGTATAGGAATAAGGAAATGAAGGTATATGAATATAAAATGTCCCCATTATTCAGGAATACATTGATGTAATTCCTGAGGAGTTATCTGGAACTCCCCTAGAAAGTGTTAGAGTTCTCTATTGAGCTCATGCCTGGTTCTATACCAATTTCAAAGACCCTATATAGAATGAAAAATGTGGAGCTAGAATAATTATATAATAAACTATAAGATCTTTTGAAGAAGAGGTTTACTTGACCAAGTGTGTCTCTTTGGGGAGAGCATATTTTAATTGTTATGAAGAAGTATAGATCAATGTGGTTATTCATTGATTATAGATAAATTAATGGGATCACATTGATGAAAAAGTACCATCTTCTAAAAATTGTTGATTTATTTTACCAGCTTCACGAGGATCAATTTTTCTCAAAGATTGATATTTGATCTAGTTATCATGAATTTATGGCGAAGGAAGAAGATATTATAAAGAGAGACTTCCAATTAAGATACGTGCATTATGAGTTTATCGTTATGCCCTTTGGCTTGACTAATTCTCATACTATTTTTATGTATTTGATTTATATAGTCTTTACAGAATACCTTGATAACTTTGTGGTAGTTTTTATTGATGATATTCTGATATATTTAAAAATTCATGAAGAGCATGAGGATCACATAAGGGTTATATTTCAAACAATGATAAATTAAATACCATTTTTAAAGTACAAAAAATGTTAATTTTGGTAACAAAAAGTTTCTTTCTTGGGGAACATTTTTACCAAGGAAATAATCTCAGTTGATCCTTCTAATAAGAAGGATGTGGAGGAGTGACCTCATCCTACAGAAGTAACTGAGATTCATAGTTTCCTTGGATTAGTAGCATATTATAAGAGGTTTGTGAAAAAAATCATAACTTTGTAATCCATTAACCAAGTTAACTCTAAAAGGGGTAAAGTTTATCTAAAAAAAGGAGTGTGAAGAAAATTTCCAAGAGATGAAGAAGAGATTAGTTACTACACCCATGTTAACTCTACCCTCTATTAGAGAAGGATTCGTTATTTTTGGTGATGCATCTCTGAAAGGGATTGGGTTCATCCTCATTAAAAATTAAAAGCTAATTGATTATGCATCTCAAGAGTTGAATCCTTATGAGAAGAACTATCCTACGCTTGTCCTGGAGCTGGCTACGATTGTTTTTTCTCTAAAGATATGGATGATCAATCTTTATGGGGATAAATGTGATATATACAGAAACATTAAAGATTGAAGTATATTTTAATGAAAAGGCAATTAAACATAAGATAAATGAGATGGTTGGAACTTTATAAATACTATTATTGTTCAATTAATTATCACCCCATAAGATAAAACAAAGTTGTTGGTGCATTAAGTAGGAAAGACCATGTTGTTCTAGTAATGATGAGGATTCAAGGAGATCCTTTGATCAAAGACCTATTAAAACTAGAAATGGGAATCTTAAGGGAAAGGAAATAATCGACCCTATCCCAAACTATATCTCAACCATAATTACTAGAGAAGATCAAGAAATATCAAAGAGAATATCCTTTTTTGAATAAGAAGATAGAGGTTGTGAATAATAAGAAGTTTTCTGAGTTCAATATTGATCATGAAAGGTGTACTGAAATTTTATACAAGGTTATGTGTTCTATATTTTTCAAAAATAAAGAAGGATCTTATGGATAAATCTCATATATCTACTTAATCAATACATCCTAGGAGAAAAAAATATATAAGGTCCTTCATGATCATTATTGGTGGGATAACATGAAAATGGAGATTTTCGACTACACTACAAGGTACCTCGTGTTTCAAATAGTGAAGGCAGAGAAACAAATTCCTAAAGTGGTATTACAACCACTACCCATACTATCAAAGAAGTGGGACAATATAACTATGGACTTTGTCACTAGTCTCACAAAAACATTCAAAAGAAATAATGTGATATGGGTTATAGTGGACTGTCTCACTAAGACTGCCCATTTTAAATCAATTTGGGAAGATTTTTATCTAAACCAAATTCCCAAGATTTACGTAAAGTAAGTGGTGATTTTTCATGGAGTAATACTTTCTATCATTTCTTATCACGATCGAAGGTTCACATCAATGTTTTAGATAAATATTCCATATGATATGAGCCCTGAATTGAATTTTAGTACGACCTATCACCCCCAAACTAATGGAAAATTTGAAAGGGCTATTCAAACACTCAAGGAAATATTGAGAACATGCTCAATGGAATATAAAGGTGGATGGGATAAACATATCTCATTAGTTTAGTTCTCATAAAACAAAAAATTTTGTTAGTGTATTCAAATGAAACCCTGTGAATCTCTATATGAGTAGAGCTATAGAATTCATACTTATTGGGATAAAGTTGGGGAGAGAAATATTCTTGGACCAAATATTGTGCAAGAGATTATAGAAAAGGTTCATGTCATCATAAAACATATAAAAGATTCTTTGAGCAGGAATAATATCTATACTGAAAGCCATTGAAGGGACTTGGAGTTTTATGTTGGCGACAAATTCTTCCTTAAAATTTCACCTTGGAATAAGGTCATGCAGTTTGGGACGAAAGGGAATCTCGGCCTTAGGTACATTGGACCCTATGAAATATTTCATCGCATAAGAGAAGTGGCCTATCAGATTACACTTCCACCAATCCTAGCCCAAGTTCATAATGTTTTTAACATATATCTCTTGAGGATGTACATAACTAACCCTTCACATGTACTAAATATGGAGGTGGTATAACTTAAACATGACCTATCATATGAGGACCATCTGGTGGAGATCTTGGACCGTAGAGACAATGTTATGAACAACAAGACTACTCACCTCATTAAAGTGTTGTGGAGGAACCATAAATATGAAGAATACATGTGGTAACCATAGGAAACAATGAGGAAAAAGTAACCACACCTTTTTTCAACTTAGGGAACATGGTGAAATTTCGAAGATGGAATTTCTTAAGGGGTGAATAATGTAACGACTCAAAATTATTGAATGATAATTATTTCCTGAAAATGTGTGTTATATTATACTCAATAAAACCATATCTCTTTAATAATGATGTGAGTATAAATTTAAATACAACTATCAGTTTTCGAGCATTATATGATCATTGTTATAAATAACTATTGGAAACAATACACTTAATAATAATTTTAACATTATTATTAGTTTTACAAATTAAAATGACACCTTTTAATTAATGTAAAAAGGACAGATGATGGCCTCAACCAGTGGAGTCATGTCGCACGACGCCTATCTATCGAATATTGGGAAGTTAGTAGTGTCACTGGGATTTTCATTTGACCAAGACCGTTCCGAACTTCAACATGATAAGCTTGAACTAAATTGCCTACTATAGGAGTTCATGTTAGTGGAAATTACAACTTAGATGATGTTATCTGAGCCACACCAAGAATCTATCATTATCACACAGCTTACCCTTAAGTAGTATACTGGTGTTATAATGGTTTATGTTTCAAGGCCCTAGTTACCAAAAGTTTAATGACATTGTATTAGTAATATTTTTGTTCAATCAATTCCATTTTAAGAATAGTTTTTCTTAATAAAATTGAGTTGGAATTTGATAAATTATTTTTTCGGACAGAAATTGTACTTTTCAGAAAAAATATAAATATTATAATAAACTATGATATGTTAAATAATAATTATTTTAATAAAATATTATGGTTATAACATACATATTTAAATATAATTGATAAAATAATTTTATTTTTTCAAGTGTTAGGAATTTCACTATGCAATTTCACTATGCATTTTATATCCGCTATTATTAAGTATTTTTATATTTAAAAGTTAAAATTATCATATTTAGATAATTATTATGATAAAATAAATATCATTTTTTCAATCATCATGTTGAGATTAGGTTATGGTGTTTTTATGAGGATTTTTAAAAATGCTTTATTTTTTTGTGAATAGTAAAAATATAGTTTGAGTTAATTGGTATGTTTAATGACATCATAATTATTTCATAATGATTTAATAACTAATTAACCAAAATAAAAGACTTAATATACATTATTTTATTAATATAAAATATGTTAATAGATTTTAATAAATTTATAGATATATAATTTACTTTCTATTTTTTAAAATGGAAACTTTTACTTTAAAAATGTTATATTGTGAAAACCATAATTTTCTTTACCAAAATAAGTAATATAAAATTATGGTAAACTCTTTTTTATTAAAATATCATAATTGGTGTCCCACGTATCCAATAACATAGTAAAATACCCTGGGGAAGCCCATGGGTTTCCATTTACAACAACATAGGTGTCTAGGAAAATTGATAACAAAATTATCCTCTTTTGCTATAAATAACCACCCATTTATAAATCCCATTTCACTTCCAATTCATACTTTATGAAGATATTATAGTTTTACCTCTCAAGAAGTCCTCCCAAGGTTTCCTCAATCTCCCACGGTCTCAATCTTTGAGTGTTAGGAGTTACTCTTCTAGGTAAGGGAAATCTCCAGATCGATTTTTCTTTCAAGTTCCCTTTTTTATGTGGTATGTATTTTAAATTTACAAAATATGTTATTAAAAACATTTTATTATATTACTTTACTTTATTAATATTATTTAATGAATTTGAGACCGTTTACCCCCCTCTTTTTACTATTTTCTAAAACCATGTTTCATACCCATTATGCTGCGGAATTTTCTTCTCAAAATTTCTCTTTTTCTCAAGAAATTATCTTATTTTATTTTGTGAATACTAAAAAATATTTCTTTTCCTGGGGCATTTAACTATATTTCAAAATTAAATATTTTTTTCAAGGATTAACAGACATAAAACTCACCATCCTTTTTCTTGGGTTAATAATGACATAAAGATCCTGTCTTTATGCTTTTTTTAAATGCCATGATTTTGATATGAAACCCATTTATTTTATTCTCCATGGGTTATTAATGAAATGTTTTTTTATGATATATATGGATCACTTTAATTAATACATATGAATTATGCATCTTTATAGCACTCAAATTCATTGGGTAAATAATTTAATCTCTAGAGATGACTTGTTTTATAATACCTTGGTGAGTAACCTTTGTAATTTTTATGAAACCTGAGTGATAAACCTTAGTGATATACATATGAATGACTCAATTAAATATTTTATCCACATTTAATTGTTATGATTCATGTTCTTTTTTCTATGATGTGTCTCTTTTTCCTTTTCTCATTCAATTATGATACTCTTCAAGTTATTATCGATAATTCTCATGATCACTTGTAAATTGTTTCCCTTGCTTTCCCTTACTAGGCCTTATGCTCATCATTTCCTATGTATATCTCTTGGTTATGAGATGTAGTCAATGTACTTAAGATGAACCGATTATGAATCCTTTAAAGTGGATTAGAATAACATTATAGTTGTCATGTATTATGTACCTTTTTCCAAGAAACTAATCTTTAAAATATCCTTTATTTGTATAATGTAATGAAAAGTAATGTAAATAAAAGGCAGGATACTATAAGATAAGTTTTAAATTCCTAAATTACCTCCCCCTGAATCATGACTAGAGCCACCGTCTGTCCCTAGAAAAAAATGATGTGATTCCCCCATTTATAACATTCATATGGTGAATCATATATGGGTATTAAGTCACTAAAGACCTCTTAGTTGATGTCTATTAACTGAGACTCTCTCACACACTTGATAAATTGAGGATTAAAAACCCTTGATAGTAGAAATGTTGTACCCTCTTTCTCTACCATGTCCAATTTTAATGAAGATAACTTCTTTGAAGCCTCCTCCACCAAGCAGGGATGTGAATTCCTACTAAGGGAATTTTATTTTGTTTTTCCATTCCCTAGATTATATATTATCTCAAAGTCATAGTACTGCAGGAACTCTAACCAGTTCCATTATCTCAGGTTTAAGTCTCTCTTCCTGAAGATATACCTAAGACTATAATGTTTTGTGGAACCCACAAAGTTCTCCCCTGGAAGGTAATGTCTCCACATCCTCAAATGAGGACTTATTATTCCTACTCTAGGTTGTGAGTCACATCGTTTTACTCATGGTGTCCCAACATCCTCAACCTGTATGTAACAACTACCCATCGATGCATCAACATGCAACTGATCATAGCTTCTAAGGTATCACAATATACTATGAACTTCACGCCTTCCTATGGTAGTATCAACATAAGAGAACTCATTAGCCTCATGTTAAACTCCTCAAAGGCCTTATAGAACTATTCAGTCTAAGTAAACGACTACACTTTGAACATTAGTGTGGTCATAAGTGGATGAAATTTTGGAGAAGTCTTCCATATACCTCATGTAGTACCCTGCCAATCCAAGAAATCTTCACACCTTTAACACACTTTTGGGTGTCTCCCAAACAATCACTACTTTGATATTTGTTAGGTCCATGGATAAACCATGATCCGAGATGACATGCCCTAGAAAGGGAACCCAATGAATCCAGAATAATAACTTTGAGAGATTCCCTTAAAGCAGGTTCTCTAAAATTAAATATAGAACCGTCTTTATGTGCTTTGCATGCTCCTCCTCCAACACAGAGTAGATGAGTATGTCATCAATGAAAACGATCACAAACTGGTTCAAGTATGGATGGAAACCGTGGTTCATCAATTCCATAAACATGATAGAGGTATTAATCATACCAAAGGGAATCACTATAAAATCATAGTGCTCATAACAACATCATAATTCTAGCTTTGGAATATAATCCTCACGAACCCTCAACTAGTGGTACCCGGACCAGAGATCGATCTTTGAGGACTATCTCATGCCCCACAGCTGGTCAAAGAAACCATCAATACTAGGAAAGGGGTAGTTTTTTAATATCATTCCCCAGTTCAGACGATTGTAATCCATGTAAAGTTGTAAGCTTCTATCCACCTTTTTCAAAAACAATACTGGGGATACCCATGATAATGTACCGAGTTTTACGAAGCCCTACCTCTATAGACATTCCAACCACATTGTATCTCTCGTAGCCCCATGGGTTTATATGATGTGTTAGAACAAATATCAGGTCTATAGTGACCCTATCCTTTTACACATATCATTACATGATTTTAAGAATAATAAATCATCATATTACACCCCAAGGATTGTAAAGTATAGTGTCTTAGAAGACTAGGTACATAAAACTGAAAACATGGGACTAAATAAAACATTTCATTATTTAATTTTCATAAAGAGATACCAACTTTTATTATGATCAAACATCTATATAAGATAACTTGGGGATAATATGAAGGATGTAATGAGATAAAACTCATAGTAAGGGAAAAAAGATAAGAATAAAGCTTTAGTACATGGGCTAGAAGGCTTGACGTAATGATATAAAAAAGCACGGAACATATGGAATAATAATATAAGAACATGGGATTATTAAAACATGAATAAATAGTAATGTGTAAGAAACATAAAACATGACACTATCATGATTCAAGGATCATTTCACATATACAATCAAAAATCAAAGTTAACCACCAATGCCATTGCACACGGTAGCACGAATCAAGGCTAATTGCATAGACTTTTGCAAATAACATACCATGAGACTAAAATTTTATCAATGCATTGGAGTGATATCTAGGAGAACCCATCTTAAAATGTTCATGAATATTTTTTTCCACATAATTATTCATATATAATCAATCATACATATACATAAGGGTGCCCATGGAAAGAAATGGGTATCATAATCTTATCATAAATCATAATAAATGGGCGTATCATATAAGTGTTTATGAAAGAAAAGGATTAAAACATATATGGAAATTAATAAGGTAAAATAGTTATATATCATTTTAAGTTATATTAAATAAAAGTTACAACATGTAAGAAGTGTATTTAATAAATTTTACCATTAAAACATTTTAGTGCAATTTTAAGGAAAATACTAAAGAGAATTTATAATAGAAAAAGTATTAATATTTTATATAAAAACAGAAGTGAACCAAGAAGGTTTTGATAATATAAATAATTATTTTATAAAAACAATGGTTTATTAAAATAGATGATAGAGTGAACTTAAAATTCGGTAAGAGTTCGAGAAGTTCCCTTAAAATGGGTTTGCTTATCGAGAAGAATTGATAAGGGAACCACTTAAAAGTTTGTATATCCCCAATACATATTAATGAATGGATCATGATACATGATTTTGGAAAATAGAAATTGAATTTATAATATTTAGATAAAAATATAAGATAACTTCATTTGGTTAAAAATAAAGATAGAGCAACCTGAAGGAATAATGGAGGTTCGGGTAGAATCCCTTACCTTAAGTATGATGGTGTTCATTACTTGATATTAATGTCTGGTATAACCAAATTTAATTAATTAATTAATATTTCTAGAACCTATTATTCATTTAATTTATTTATGATAATCTTATTAATTTCATTCATTTCCCTTTTGACGGGTTAAGAGGTTCAATTTCATTGTTTGGGAGTGTTTGTTTCCTTGGTTTTCATGATTGGTTTACTTATATACATGTAAGGATAAACATGTAAGATGAGAATGGTTGTATATAATTGACTTTGTAAGTTATTAGTGAATATACATAATATTTCATGGTTATAAAATTCATTTGGTTATTTGGAGTGAATATGAATCATTTTAAAAAACTTTAATGATAACTGTTTTGGTTAATTGGGGATTTTTTTAGCACGTCGAACAGATTTTTCTTTATAAATTAATATCATGAGTACAAAAGATTATAGAATATTAAATAAGACATAATAAATATATTATAGTATGGTTCATATTCAAAAATGGTTTCATGACCAGAATTGACTATGGTAAAGGAAATTTAAATTCATCATCCTTGAATGTAATGAATTAACACATCTCAAATGGTGTTTTAATTTCTAGTATAAAAGTAGGATAAATAAGAGATAATGATGAATTATTAAATTATTATAACAAAATTATAGTAAATATAAGGTAATTTAGTTATCATAACATTAGGATTAAAGGATGTGAGTAAATATAATGAAATAAATGAACATGAAAGAAAATAAAAGAAATGAAAAGAGGATGTTACCTCTTGAATATATCTTCCTTGAGAACCTATTTAGGGGAGAGGATTTGGTCTTTTGATGATAAAAAGGGTTTATGGACGTGGGATAGTGTATTAGTGAGATGTTTGAGTAGAATTTGAACTAGGAACAAGGCTTGAGATGAGTGAAGATAAGAGGTAAAGAGGGGTGGTATTTATAGTGGAGGAGGGGAGGGGTTTCCAATTATTTTAATCATTAGTTTAATATTTTTGATCAAGACTATAAATAGTAATAATTATTGGGACCAAAAATAGTAAATAGAGCATGTGAGTTAAAAATAATTTCCATTTTATATCATTAATGACTCAAGCATGATGCAAAAATTCATTTATTTAACATTTATCGTAAATTATAATATTTGACTATTCACTAAAAATTCAAGTATTTTAAAAAAATCCCAAAATTTAACCCAACAATTTTTTGATGTGTAGAATTAAAAAATGGACTCAATTTTAGGAAAATAATATTATAAATATATTAAATTTAATTTATAATTTTAATTATAATTTACATAAAAAATATAAATTAAAAAAAACTGCTTTTCTTACACATTGAAATATTAATTAAGGTTTCCTAAAATTATATTATAATCATAATTCTTCAAAGTAATTATTTATTAATGAATTTTATGAAAATAAATATTAATTAAATTATTAAATTTATCATTAAATTGTAATTAAATATATATGGCTTACAAAAAAACCAACACTTAATTAATAATTTTTAAAATATTTTTTGACATATAATATGATTTATTTATATCATATTGTCACTTATAATATGGATAAATTTTATTTATACTTTAATTAGTGAGCTTACTATTCAATTGTGCAGTTTACTATTCATAAGAGTCACATTACTATTCCAAAGGTCAAGTTACTATTTCATCGGTATACGTTCCTTAACTTATAGACCTTTTATTTTACTCATTATTCATTTTTAAGGTTTTTATTGTGTTTTATATGTAATTTTATTTTATTATAATATAATACATGGTTATAATAAGTGAATTTCATTGATAAAACATTAGGTCATTACATTCTTTCCCCCTTAGGAAATTTCATCCTCGAAATTTTTTAGTACACTCTAAGATGAAAACAAGTGTGGGCACTTTTTTTCTCGCTTCCTTCGGTTCCCATGTTTCCGCTTCGTACATATGGTTCCACCATAGTACTTTGACCAGCTGATTAGTCTTGTTACATAAAACATTATCTCTACTATCAAAGATCTTCACCGGTTTCTCCTCAAAAGAAATGTCATTTTCCAACTATACCACCTCTAAAGATAATATATGTGAAAGATATGGTATGCACTTCCTTAAGAGGGATACATGGAAGACATCATGTACTTTAGACATGATAGATAGAAGTGCTAGTCGATAGACCATAGCTCTAACATGATCATGAATCTTGAATGGGCCGATGTACCTAGGACTTAGCTTTCCTTTCTTCCCAAACCACATGACATTCTTCTATAGATATATGTGGAAGAATACCAAGCCTCCATCTCTTAACTTGAGGTCCCATTGACGATTGTTTGCATAACTCTTTTGTTGAATTTGGCCTTCCTTGATGTGATTTTAAAAGGTTTTCACCTTCTCTACCATTTCTTCTACCATTTCAGGTTCTAGCATGCTACACTCACTGACGTCATCCCAGCAAGCCGATGTTTTGCACCTTTTCCCATAAAGGGATTTATATGGAGTCATTCAGATACTGGAGTGTAAATTGCTATTGTGTGAGAATTTTACCAATGGAAGATATTAGTCCCATCCTCCTTTGAATTCCATAGAATTAACCCTCAACATGTCTTCCAATTTCTGAATAGTTCGTTCAGATTGGCTAATAGATTGAGGATTATAGGCCATACTGATGTTTAGTTCAATGCTTAGAGCATACTAGAGACTTTTCCAGAACATCGAGGTGGATCTAGAATCTCTATTGGATACAATAGATTGTGTTACTCCATGAAACCTTAACACCTATTTGATATATATCTATGAAAGTTGATCCAATCAGAAGTCCTCTCATATTGCGATAGAGTTATTTGTCTTCATAAGATTATCCACAATAACCTATATAACATTGCTTATTTTGGATGTCCTTGGAAGTCCATTGAAAAAATCTACGGTGATGTTCTTCCACTTCCATGTTGGTATGGGTAGTGGTTACATCAGCCCCTCAGAATTTTTCCTTTCATCCTTCACTTTCTTACATACCAGGCACTTTATTGTATACTCAGCAATCTGCTTCTTCATATTTTCTCACCAATAATTCTCTCAAAGATCTTGATAAATCTTTGTTCCCCTGGGTGAAAAGATAATGGTGATCTTTGTGTGCCATTAATAATCTCATTATTTATCTATAGATCAAATGGTACACATAATAATGAACCAAATATTATGACTCCATCATTGTCAATCTTAAACTCATCTGATTTCCCATTTCTAATATCTTCCACCTTTTTCAGAATTTCAACATCATTGATTTGATCATCCTTAATTTTATCCATGAGGAATGGTTGAGAAATCATTCGAGAAAGGATTGATTATTTTCCTCCCTTAATGATTCCCATGTCTATCCTCTAAAAATATAAGCATATTGGATCCTTTTCAATTCTCATCATTGACAAAGATGCAGGATCCTTTCTACATAGAGCATCTGCCACCTTATTTTCCTTATCAGGATGGTAGTGGAGTGAGCAGTCATGATCCTTAATGATCTATAACCATATACATTGGAATGTATTAATCTATTTTTGTGTGAATATATATTTGAGACTCTTGTGATCAATATATATCTCACACTTCTCCCCATAGAGATAATGTTTCCAGATTTTCACTGCAATGATCACAGTTGTCAACTCCAGATTGTGTGTGGGATAGTTTTTCTCATGTATTTTCAACTACATTGAGGTGTAGGATATCAATTTATCATTTTTCATCAGAACCTAACCTAAGAACTTATTTTATGCATCATTGTAGACCACAATTAGTTATCTACTTATCAGGAGTGTGAGTATTGGTGTAGTGATAAGACTCTTTTTGATCTTCTTAATGCTTTCCTCACATTATTGAGTCCATAAGAAATTCACTTCCTTTTGTGTCAGTTTGGTCATTGGGATTGAACATCATGAGAAGTTCTTCAAAAATCATCTATAATACTTAGATAGACCTAGAAAGTTGCGGATCTCCATTATATATGTTGGCCTGGGACACTTTTCAATTTTCTTTGTCTTTGAAGGGTCCACATATATTCCTTTGCTAGTGATAACATGCCCCAAAATGATACCTCACCCATATAAAACCCACATTTACTATACTTTTCATAAATTTATCCCTTTATAAATTCATCATCATAGGGTTAAAATTCTCCTCATGTTCCTCCTTTCTCTTGGAGTATATCAGAATATCATCGATAAAGACTACCACAAATTTATCAAGGTAATATCAAAATACTCTATTCATTAAATACATGAATATTACTAGAGAAATAGTGAGTCATAAGGAATAAACTATGAACTCATAGTGTTCATACCTTGTTCTAAATGTGGTTTTGGGAATATATTCCCTACTCACCTTTAATTGGTGATATCCCGACTGAATTTCCACCTTAGAGAAATAACTGGCCACACATAACTGATCGAACAAGTCAGCTATATGAGGTAGGGGATACTTGTTCTTTATCATGATTTTATTGAACTCATGATAATAATTGAATAGGAACATTGATCCATCCTTCTTCTAAACAAATAAGGCTGGTGAACCCCTTGGTGAAGCACTCGGGCGTATAAAACCCTTCTCATGATTCTCCTATAACTGCTTCTTTAGCGCTTCTAGATCAATAGTGGCCTTTCTATAAGGAGTATTTGATATAGGTAGGGATTTTGGAATATGTTCAATTGAGAACTCAAACTCTTGGTGAGATGGGAGACCAGAAAATTCTTCAGTAATGCATCAGTATAATCCCTTATAGTGGGCATATCTTCGAGAAGTATCATCTCCATTATCTCAATCATTTGAGAAAGATATGATTTCTCAAAATGAAACATTATTAACACTTGAGAAGATGATTCTAATGTAGATTCATCTTCCTCCTTACACTTGTACAGGATTCGAGGACACTCTAGGATGTGAAGATTGATATCCCTTTACCAATAGTTAATGTTGTCTTTGTATAAAGATATCCAATCCATGACGAAAATAAAATTGAACTCCACCAATGGATATATTAAAAGATTTTATGGGAGGTTCAGTCCACAAAACTTTACTAGGGAGGAGTTATAAACCTTAGATTCAATAATTTCCCTATTTTATGTTCTCACAGACAACTCAACCTCCAAATTTTGAGGTCATTTTTTAATAGTTTTACTAAACATGCAAGATATAAAAAATGCATAGAACCAGAATCAAATAGTATATTCACTATTCTTGAAGGAAAAACTAGTGTACCTATCACCACATCATTTTCCAACTCCACCTCAGTAGTAGTGATAGAATAAGCCCTACCTTTTTACCTTGGAAGTATTTTTTTTTCCACCAACAACCCTTATCTTATAGAAAATTTCCACATTATGATAATGTCCCTTATAGTTGTAACACTATGCTACAGTTTTTGTTGGTTGCCTCCAACATCTTTTATGATATCGCCAAGACATAAAAATGATATAGAAATATATGAAACATATGGAATTACTAAATTATGATGAAATAATACCAATATCGTACAAAAATAACCTAAAACATATAAATTATAATTTAGTTCATAATAAATATGAAAATCCTTTTTAGTGTCGAAGCATAGCCTACGCACCACCGGAGAAGTCAAATTTGGTATCCTAAAGATATTATTTGAGATGGAATAAGTCTTTTCTCAAATGTTTTATTAAATATTAATTATTATAGATTATTTTTATGGTTAGGCACGATTTCTTTGGTCATATAAAAAATTTATTATCCAAATTCTTGTGCAATGCTCGTGTAACGTCGGAAAAGTGAAAACAAGATATTAAATAAGTTTTTATGCCATATATATGAGATAAAGTAAATATTTAATGAATATAAATGGGTATTTTGATAATAATAAAATTTATTTCACGATGTTAACTTATTTTTAAATTTTTGGTACTAATTAAATGCCTTAAATTCTTATATAACACTAACATTGCAATTATTAAATTAATAAAAAAACAAATAAAATATATTAAAAATATTATAAGTATTATAATATGATATAATTAATACAATAGAAAATTATTAATTAATATTTCATTTCTTTAATTTATGAAAATATTTAGTTCAAATTTTATATGTTTTATTGATGTTATTAAAGTCAAAGTAATGAATAGTTCCAAAAATTGATATGAATGATATTTTAAAGTAAATAATATTTATTAATTGATATAAAATTCATAAAAAATTATATTTGGAAAATTTAAAAGGGTATATTTTATAATATCAATCACGGTCTATTTATGGGACATTTTTTCATTTATAGTAACTATATTAACCCTTAATGAATAAAAAACCTTATTGTCACATTAAGTTTCAAAAAGGATAACGAAGCATTAAAAATAAAAGATAAGTGTAAAAACATAGTCACAAACATATCGGATTTTTATTACATGAATTTAATTCTACCCTAATTACCATAGGATTTAAAATTAGTTATTTAATTGTAACTTTTCCAAGAAAATGACTTATATATTATTTAAATCAAAGAATGCTAAAAAATGTCACTTTGTTTTTAATATATCTTATGTGCTCACATATGGACAAAAAATATTTATGAATGAATATTAATATTAATTTTTCGAATAATGATATTATTCTTATCATGGAAAATAATTTTTAATTTTTAGTAATTATTTAACTACCAAAAATTTGTATACAACATTGATTCATTAGTTCTTCAATTAATAAATAATGTAATAAAGGATATTAAAAATATAAAAATAAATATAATTTGAGTGAGTTATTGTGTGAAATAAATTTTACAGGTTAATATAACATGTTATAATTGTGTTAAATGATTATATTATAATTTAAACTTTTTATTTATGTCTTTTAATTAAAATTAATTGAATTGTGTCTAAATTGAAAATAATGATATTTTATGAGAATACTATTTTATTAAACTACTTAAAAATCATAAAAAACATAAAATAGGACAAATGGGATAATATATGGTTTAAAATTTAATATTTTTTCATTTATAGGTGGTTGAAAACCATTTTAATGGAGAATTAATTTATTATAATTTAATATTTTGTGAAATTTCAAAAGTTCCCCTCACCTCAATTATAAAAGGGCACCTCGTCCCTCACTTATTTGCACCACTTTCATCATTCTATCTTGATCAAAATATACTAATTTATTTTATAAAATTTTTTATACACATTATATAGGTGTTTTTCTTCCCAAAATATCTACCCTATATTCCTTTATAGGATATTTAAAGGAGTCATTTCCAAGAAGAGAAAGTTTGAGTTCCTCCAAATCTAAGTGAACTTAAGGTAAAGGATTTTCATCTCACTTCTATTTCTATAGGACACATGTATTATTCTTCACTTTTTTCTTTTTTTTATGGTGTATATAATTTTATTTAATGTATTTTATGATTATTCTTATGACTATTATGGTGGTTTACATATCTGTATAAGTTTATTTTTTTAATGGAAATTACAATTAAAAAGTTACCAAAGAGGTCAGGGATTCATGCTTCAATCCTATTTTAATCCAGATTATTTATACATGAATTTATATTGAGGAGATTATATTATCCTTATCTGATGAATCTATTTAATTTTATTATCCTCTAGTTATTTCTTTTGATTATATAATTTCCATTCTTTTTACTCTCTTTAATTATTTATGTGATCAAAATAATGTTTTTAAGGAAAATAGACTATAATTCTCTCTTCGATCAAAAATATATTTATATATTTTATAAAAAAATCAAGAATGATTTAAATACAATATTATGATTAGTTAAAGCTATTTTTATCCTTGTTTGACTTTTTTAAAAATGTTTTACATGGAATCTTCATGTCATTTTCAAAACAGAGTACTTTTTTGAATTTTTACAATAAATGTGAAATGAATGTTTTTTAACTTATATGATACGAATATAATTTCCCACCATCACAATTCTTGTGTTCTTTAAATATAACATTACAAGTTTACTAGGTTTATTTATCACGTACCCAATTTTTACATTTTGAAAAGTGTGTTTTTATTTGAAAGGGTATTTTCTTCAAGATGGTTTTGATGACTTTTTAATGGTATCTCTATTTGTCAATGAAAAGAGAACGTGATTCTACTTATTCATTTATAAAGTTATAATACATGGGTACCATTAATATTATTTCTTTGAATGTATTATGACTATTATGAAAAAAATTATAAATCCCATTTTCATGGGTTATGTTATTGTGAAGTGTTTATGAAACCCATTTATTTTCATATGTTCTGATATGATGAGTTTTTTATAATCATGTGTCACACATATATATGGTTTTAATTATGTGATGTGTGGTAATTATATATGAATCCAATGAATTAGGAAAATTATTATATCTCATGACATAGTTATGGGAAATAATTTGATATGCTTGATCTATTATGGGGAAAAAGTTTATGTGATTGATCCACTATGGTAAAAGGGTGTTGATTCTTGATCTAATGGTCTTGGTAGTAACCCGTGACATATGAAATGGTTTTTATACTTATGATGGTTCCATATACATTTATTACATAAAATTATGGTTCATAATTGAGTTATGATGATTTCTCATTGTTATGATTTGTTTCTTTTAAAATGATAATGTTTTATGTCATAAGTCATGTTTATGATCTATGAATGATTAGGTGTGAACATTTTAAGTTGTATTCATGATCTCATACCTTTATAATTATATTATAATTTCATATGATCATCTATTAATATCTTCCATGTTTACCATTATTGATCATTTAAGATCATACTTTATTATGTTTCTATTTCACTAGGTTTTGAAGAAAACTATTAAGTATGATGTGTCTATAAAGGATAATAGTTATGAATAACTAAGTGGGAGATGATATGGTTCATACTTTATTATATTTCCATTTTAGTTCTATTTTTGTTACAATTACTAGCCATATGGCCTTGGTTATCATAGATAAAGAATCTCTTATTGAAAATATATCTCATATAGTCACACCTTCATTGATATTTTGTTGTAGTAGATACTCTTCTTCCTTTAAACCCTTCATCTTCCAGGAAGACACTCATTATATGTCCCATGATTCCATGGTAGTATCACTTAGTATCTACCTTCCTCTAAGAATCATATATTTTAGGTTTGGAAATATGACTCTACTTACTTTCTAACTCTATATTTCCACATTTATAGACTTATATTTTTTATAATCCTATAGGAGGGATATTATTTTTCTCATTTAAGGATTCCAACCTCCATTTGAGATCTTTGATCTTCCCATACTTATCTTTTGAATGGTAAGTAATATTCTTTATACATGATATTTATTCTTTTTCTGATTTTAACCTCTCTTTTAGTTGAGTTTTGATAGGGATAATTGTAACTTTAAACTCCTTATATATTTACAGTTTTCCACTATATGTGAATGTTCTTCAAGTAATTCACTTTGAATCTATATTTTGAACCCATCTTTAGAATGTCATTATTCTAGGATACCTATACTTACCTTAGCCTTTGGTTATCCTCATAAATATCTTCCATGTATGAAAATTGATTCATCTTTATTAACCCTTAGATTTTGAACATCCTTTGACTCAAGTATCTTCTCAATGGAACTAGCTTCACACTCTCCCACATTGGAAGAAATTTCCTCCAAATCCTTAGCCTAAGTATATTTTTTCTCCCTAGGATATATAGCAACATTAATTATTCTTTGATTTATTATTTTTATTTTGTTAGCCTTAATTTTAATCACTTTAATATGGATCCCTTGATATTCATTCTTCTTTATTGACTCCATGTTTCCTTTCTTCAGACCTTGTTCAAGATCCTCTGATATGTGGACAGATTCCAGCTTTGAATCTCTTTATATTTCATCATAATAAATATCTTTGATATTTCACGACATGTTAAGATCCTTGAATAGTCTTTTAGTATTATTGTATGAATAATATGTTATAAATTCAGATTCATCCATACCTTTTGTTTGTTGGATGATAGATCATTTAGCTTGATCATACACTTCTAAAATAGAATCATATTATATAAAATTTATTTATATCTCTACTTATAATTCAAATTATTTATCCTTTCCATGTTGTATGGGAATAAAATATTTCACCACCAAAGACTGGTTAAATCAATTCATATCAAAACAAATATAATAGGATAAACAATAACTTTAATAAAAATTGTTGGACCCATGGGAGAATTTAGTGAGATATTCCATTAGGGGATGAATTAGGGTATTATACTCATTCACTTTACCCCATGTACCTGTGAAACTTTTAAAATTTTAACTGATCTTAACCTCAATTATTAGTATGATCACTCTTTTGTTCAACTATTAAGTTATTATATGATTAATTGGTGTGTTTATCATAGACTTATTTAGATAAAATAAGATCAATGATTGCCTAATACAAATGAATTTATTATCATCCTATAGAATATAACAAAATAAAGCACAAAAGACATAATAACTTTACTTAGTTCACGCATGCTGGGATACATCCAAGGAGCACACACTGATGTCATGTTTATGTCTCAAAATCCACTAATAAACATTCATTTTTGGATTTATACTAGGTCACTAATATTCCTAGGGTTTATCCCCTTATAATATTTAGGGATAGATCACTTCCAACTAAGTGTCACTCCATTTTTCTTCTCCCTTTTCTCACTACTTTAGGAGGGAATGATTTTTGGCTCAGAGGTTAATGTTAAACATTAATGTTTGATAGTTTTTGCACTGATTAGCACTCATTTATATTCACACTCATCTTTCACAATATGGCTGTGAATATTTCCATTGTAGAAATATCACTTTCCCTATTTAAAAAGTATTCTATTAATACTGAATTCCTTTGGTAAGGTTATCAATGAGTACCAATAACTTCCAAATTTTTTCACTTGATCTAAATGCCCAATATTCACTTTCACGCAACTCTTCAATTTCTCACACAACTTTTATAATTTCATATAACTCCAAAATTTCATGAAACTCTAACTATTTCATGAAAATCAAAAAATTCAGACAACTCTTCACTTTTCAAACAACTCTTTTACTTTCATATAAATCCATAATTCCATGAAAATTAGAATATGTCATAAAACTCCCAACCTTCACGTAATATTCATTATGTCATGAAACTCCACGCATTCTTGAAACAATAAATCTTTAGAAAAACTGACTTGGTGTATATAGAGACAAGTTACTTTCTTTACATAATAGATGTGTGTGTGAATGTGTTCACTAAACTCACTTGGTCAAACTGACCCAAGTCCTTTTTTCTTGAAACTCTTGTTTTCATGAATGATTCACATAAAAAATACCTTTGTGAAAATATATCCTAAATCAAAGACATTGGATATTAAATAATTCTATACTATTAAAATTAGTGGGTATCCACCAATATATAGAAATTATCAGCCATTTTCATAACTTTTTTGTGTTCTACTGACCATACATGAGTCTTTCTAGGTTCTCTAAACTTCAAAAATTTGACATCACCATTACTATGAAATTCCCTATAATTGTGAAACTTCATCTGTATTTCTAGGGTTCGTGTATCTTTTTCAACATCATGCAACTCCACCTTCCCAAATTTTCTACATTTTTTAAAAACCTTACCGTTTCCAAATATGAATAAGGAAACTTCAAAACACCACTTTTTCCCTCTTCGTGAAACACTTTTGTGAACATCATTTATTTTTCATTTTTCAATGAGGAAGTCTTCAATATTCAATTTCACATAACTTTACAAAAATATTTTTATCCCTTTAACAACTTTTTCACTTTTGTAAAAATCCTTCCTTTTCCATATTCTCATGAGATGTCTTGGAATCACCATATTCATGAAACTTCTAATTTGTGTAGGTCTTCATTATTTTCTTTGCTTCCTACACAAACTTTTCACAGACACTCTAAAACTTATAGAATGATTCCTTTATGAATATATCAAGGTAATCATGGTTCGAGAACATCCCCACAAAATTTTCATGATGTATCCCTATATGGGTGTTTCCCTTTCTTTTATAGCTACAACTTATCTATCAGTATTATCATGGTCAACATTATGGGATCACATAGTGCTTCATGAAATCAACCATTTTTTCTTCCTTGGGAACATAATTGTCTCATAAAATTATTTATTTTTTGAAAAATAAATATGACATGATCCACCACACCATTTAAATGGAAACACTACATCTAACATACCTACTCACTAGGGTTGACAATGATAATATTGACAAATATTCCAACAAACAACACATGGAAACACCAATTCTCATGGTAACCAACACTAACATACTTTATCTATATGTGTTTTTTAATTTTGTCTTATAATTACCCTTTATGATATATCTCTATGATTGATATGGAGTTTGGCATGTCACATGATTATCACTTGGACGTTGATGAAAGGAATGAATAATGAGGATCTTAGTTAAAGGATGAGTTTGATAAGTTTTTAAGTCTTCATAATGTTGTTTAGAACATGTTATGGATATTTTATAATATTATATAATAATTAGTGACTTTAAATATAGGAATTTAGTGAAATATTTTGTTTGAGGACATAATAGAGTAGTGTTTCAATGTCATACTATGATTTTCCTCTGAAGAAGTTAATTTAAAATTATCATTGATACAACATATTACAAAACTTTTCTCACTACGATTTAGTGAATTTAAATAAGTGAAGGGATTGATATTATGTAAGAAATCATTCCACGGTCCTAATAGTTGTGTTGTGAAGTGTTTTTTTGAGGATTATGGGGATAACCTTATATTGTAATGAGAATTCATAGTATTTTGGTATAAGTTTTTCCATGGGTGTTGATGAATGAAATGACTCAATGTGGTAAGTCACACCCCAATCATTGATTACATGATATAAAAATATAGGCTATTAAAATATTGTGTTTGGTCATCTCAATAGATAATATATCTCATGCTATAAATATTATGATCACCCTGTAACATGCCTACCACAGATATGAGGAGATATAAATATCACAATTAAATACTCAAGGCTATATCAGTTTATTGGAGTGGATTTTGTGGATATGAATATAAATTTAATACATTAAATTTGTATTTGATGTTTATTCAATGAATACGAATATCACACTCATATTCTATATTGTTTCATGATAATTACACTCACACCATAATCTGATTAATTCCAAAATATTCAGATATCATATGACCTATATTTTAAGGATCAGAAAAGAGTTTAAATGGGACATATCATCACTTTATGAGATGGATTTGACTTTTTAATTTATAGATATAACACATAGATAAAGATTAGGTTATCAAGGAATCATGGAACGATGATGATTGTTGATAGATATATAGAGATATGAGGCATCTTTATAAGTGGATCATCGCTACTATTGTAAAAGCGGTACTTAGTTGGTTTACCCATTCAATGAGACCAAATTGATGATATTATAATTGTTATATTATTTAGGATTGTTCCACCCAACTAGTTCATTCTTGAGAGAATAATAATGCACAAAATATTCGTTAACATGGAAGCAATTAAGGAAAATAGGGCAAGGATCACATATGTTGAAGAATTTCTTATTGATTGTTTATTTCCCCTATAATTGTATTTAACATTATTTTATGAGTTTAGATTATATTTTAGCTTAGTCTTTCTATCAATTCATCATTGATAATAATACATTGAAATGGAAAATGAGATGATAATCATTGAAAACCATATATGTAACCACTAAACAACATGAGTTTAGTGAACCTTGTAATCCTCATGTCATGTTCTTTACATTCTAGATCCCCCATACCATTATTCATCATTATAGTTATTTTTTTGACCATCATGTGATACTTTCACTAACTGATATTGTGAGAAAGGAGTTTTGGAAAGGTAGAAAAGGTGAAAATTTATATTGAACTTCAAGCACTGATATAACCCCTCTCTCAGTGGTCAGGAATCTACCTTTCCATGTAAGATAACAAATCAAAAATAAAAAACAATCAATATATAAATGATCTGATAATGAATAAAAAACTTAACAATTTTTTTTTAAAAAACTAGTAAAACATGATAAGGCTTGTTATCAAAGTAGAGATAATATGAAATTTTAAAATGAAATGTGATATTTT
Organism: Viscum album; assembly: GCA_963277665.1. NCBI lineage: Eukaryota > Viridiplantae > Streptophyta > Magnoliopsida > Santalales > Viscaceae > Viscum > Viscum album. The sequence goes on from OY728136.1 coordinate 1,982,618,584, forward strand.
AATTTAAAATAATGAAAATTATTAGTCAAATAAAAAATAAATCATTTTAATTATGATGACACAAGTGAACATATTAAATTAAAATAGATGGATTTAATAAATATCTGAACTATAAAAAATTGAGAAAGCACGTATATCTCATAAAAATACATAACCTAAAAATTAATTTCTCAAAGTTACTATTTCATGATAAATAAAATATATAATATTTATAATTGAAACAATATAAAAAATATGTTATCATTAAAAAAAATAATGAACTAATTAGTACAATATTTATGAGTTTTTTCATTGTAATTGAATATAATTTTAAAAATGACTTTATATATATATACATATAAATTTAAATGTCAAATCCAATTTCATTCCATAAAATATTTCATTTCCATTTGTATACCAAACTTAAAAAAACATGTTATGCAACAACACTAACAACTACAAGGGATGACATTGACCCATCCCAATATAATCCCACTTGTCAAATAAATGAAATCATCATAAAAATTTTATAACTAAAACCTAGTATCCTAAAGATTCAATGCATGTCCTCTAAACAATTAATCCTAATTTAAATAGAAAAACAACTCACCACTGAGTGATAAAATTAATCCCATAAACTATAGTCTATCTTGGTCCTGTAGGCAGGTTATTGAAAACAAAATACCTTCAACCAAAGTCTATTACCTCATCTATTCTAGAAATAATCTCAATAATGAAATATATTTGACAAAATTATACACTGACAATGTTTGTATCTCAATATCCCCTCTAAACTTTTAAATATCATAGAAAATGATTAATTTGATCCCCACCAATTAAAACTACCACACATGAACTACCATAAATTCGTCACTGCAAGTACAAAATGTTGTTCAAATCCATAAACAATATTGAGAAAACATTAAAAATGTACACTTTTGAAAACTCAAAAATAACAAAAATTTTAAAAGTTTGATTATGTTAAATTTTTAAGTCTTCATAAATATTTAAAAAGGTTTAATTTTGTTTTTTTCAAAAAAGGTATGATTTTTTGGAATCCCATATTGGAAAGTGGGTTGGAGTGAGGTTTCCTTTATTAGGGGGGACACCTTTATCATTATTTAAAAATGATAAAGTAAGGGAATGATCCTATGGGGTATGATGAGCTTCATCGTCCATGTGTGTTCATGATTGTAAAATTTGGTACTTTGATGGTTCACTTTCCACTTCGCACACTACATTAGTGTGAGGTGCTTGGAGATGCATTACGTTTTCCCAATAGACTAATAGGGTATTCCAGTTAGGGCCTAGAACCAAAATGGTATGCCTAGTGGGTCGATATATTTTATCAAACTGGAATGATATGGATCATCCATCAGATTGAGAATGATCTAATAGACATGTCTATTCGCTAGTAGGTGTGATCTGATGAACATGATTCAATCTGGAAAAAGGCATTCCTGTCAAGAATAGTTATCTACTCAATTAAATGGGTATGATGACTTATTTGAATGGGTGCATCTATGCCAATAAAATGGAGTATTAATGGCATAGAAAATCAATTCAATTATATATAATCTCTTTCACTACATTATATAACAATTATGAATCCTCTAAAGTCTTATACAATCATCAAAAGCACTTTGTTGGTGTGAAACAAAAAAAAATTCTTATTATTTTCTTTCCAATGATTTTTCAAGGGATAATCTCTATTAAATAATGTTTAGATCATCAATACATTATATTATATTAAATAGGATTGGTTGCTAACTCATTTTACTACTAATTTGGTGGAGGAAATACACTCTTAAAGAGAGTGACATCATAACATGCCTCCGGGAGCTCCATATACTACCATCCAAAGCAAGGCCAAGATATTACCCACCTATTCACTTAATAATCTTAAGAGTAGATTCCATAAACATGGATATGGATATTATCAACAATGAGATGAAGGTGGAGTAATTTGATTGAAATAATTTCAAGTGGTAGAAAAAGATTATGGGTTTTCCACTTGTAACACACAAAGTGGTGTACACACACTCAACTCAAAACCACCCAACTTTAAAATATGAGACACTTCACGTTCCAATATAAAGCATTAATTGGAGAATAAAAATCTCATGTGTTGTGTACACATTCACAATGAAATAGCCGGTGATCTATTTGATACTTAACAACCACTACTGCAAATACACCTCATATCCACAGTTTTGAATCGTGTGTATATCCCCTAAAACTGTAGGTACAGCCTATACCGATGGTTTTAGGAACAATAGCCTTGGGAGTTGTCGGGATATACTGATACACATAGTTAATAAACTGTTTGTGTAGGTAAATTCAATTTAAATACCTATAACCATGGTTTGACAAAACCATGGGTATAAGTCCTTGTTTAAAAAAAACAATCCACTGGGATTTGATCCCAGCACCTTCCACCTACACTCCAATAACTTTTACACTATCCTAAAACACATTTGTTGTTATTATATTCAAGAAAATATATATGTATATATGTATATAAAATAATAAATTCTTTATTATTAATATTATGGAAAACTAATTGGCCAACCTATACCCATGGTTTGGACAAACCACGGGTATAGGTCCTTATGAAAAAAAATCCTCCAATATGATTTGATCCCAATACCTTCTACCTACACTCCAACAACTTTACCACTTTCCTACAACAAATTTTTTGTTCTTATATTCAATAATAAATATGTGTATAAATATATAAATTTATTGATATTAGATTATTTATTATTATTATTATTATGAAAAAATAATGGGCCAACTTATACCCATGGTTTGGTTAAACTGTGGGTATACATTTTCCTACAAAAAAAATTCTTTCACAACCTTTTTCCACATTTTACCAAAATTGTGGGTATAGGGGTTAAAAATACCCATATTATTTAGAGAACCACGGGTATAGGTCCTTCATATAAAATTTTTTCCCCAAAAAACATATTCCCATGGTTTACAAAAACAATGGGTATTAGGGTGACCTATAACCACAATTTTTGGAGAACTGTGGGTATGTGTCCTTCCCATGAATGTTTTTTCCCATGAAACCTATTCCCATGTTTTAAAAAAACAATTAGTATAGGAGTGACCTATACCCATGGTTTTTTTGAGAATCACAGGTATAACATTGTTTTCCAGTAGTGAATGGAAAAATATATCTAGGATGCTTTGTAAAAAAATTATATCATCAAGGTTGAAGTGATAAAGAAATTCAAAGTAAGAAAGTTCATTTTATACAATATTGAATATAGTAAATCTACCATAGTGAAATTTTATGAAATATAATGTATCTTACAACACCTAAATAAAAAAAATATAAACATGGATAATTCATTCGTTGTCATATTTATCATCAATAAACTACCCATTTCTTGGAGGAATATTTAATATTCCCTAAAACACAAAAAGTAAGATATCTCCCTCAATGAGTTATTTAGCATCCAATAAATGTAATAGGAATACAAAAGAGAAAAAATAGGAAAATTAACATAAGGATGATAAATTAAATGTCCTTATGGTGTAGATTGTGGGTTCATTAGGTTTTAAAAGGGAAAAACATCCAATATATCCTTTAAAATGAATGGTAAAATTCCAAAAGAATAAATCATCATTTTATTTATATGGAAATCTGGGAAGCTTCAAATGGAAATTTTGTCTCTATAAAAATAATGATCTAAATAATGCTTCCAAAAATACTTTGTGCCCATGATCTTCAAATCCAATGTGCTAAAGGATATCTCTTCTTATTGGATCAATTTCAGTACAACATGACATGTGTAATGTAATAAATCACTCTACAAGATGATAAAATCAATCAATTATCATATGTCACTCTACATGGGGAAATCTATAGGAATAAATTTATAAGGGAGGAGTGTGGTTGATCTGAAATTTACCTCAAGAAATATCACCACTTTAAATGTTTTCTTGTATGCGATTGATGTTTATAAGAACTTGTTTTTTGAGATCTTGTTAGATAGGCATGGGTTTAATATTATTTTTGAGTTAAATAACTTTGTCATACCCAAGGGTAGGATATTTGTTATAAAGGGTCACTTGTATGATGTATTATTCAAATTAAATGAAAAAGGATCATATAGGGATGTGTTCAACATTGAGAGGCGTGGTGAATCAGTGTTGGTATTCATTTAATCCAGTTTTAGTTTTTATCTCTTATACTACTCTAGTGAGGGGTTCTCTCTGTATTTATAATCTATTTTATCTCTCATTTAGTTAGTGAGCATGAAAATATCAGATAGTTAATAAACATAAGATAACACTAGGATTTATTGATGGTATTCACATCCCTAAGGATGACCACATCCCTGATGTATGGGTTTTTTATCCCATACACACACTACTTCGTTATTATCATCAAAAGAAGAATGAGAGAAATTATGGAATTAAACTTGTTATCCTGGTACAAATCAGGTTCAGAGTAATTTTAGTTCTTTTTTCCCCTTTGTTAAATAGAATAGGAGTGTACTACCTTGAATCATGATCACCTATGATTTCTTGAGTCCCACGTGGACAATAGGAATTGATCTTATTAAACCTCTATAGTAATCATATGGGTTTCCCCGATGATCTTCAGACTTATATAATATATAAAAATATTGTTGGTTTGATACATAGAATATTTATTTCCTATATATGGACACCTATATATGTATATCATGCACTTTATCTTCTCATATTATTCTAATTTGGAGTATAAGAAATATCTTTTTATGTAGCATTGGATGCTTCTTTCTCTTTCTTTGATACTTCAAGATTAACAGTAGATGATGTATCATATCTTTTTCTTGACACGAAATTTCTTCTCCATGAAATCATAGTATTGAACTCTCACTTTTCATTATCATTATTTTTATATTTATGTTCATTATATGTGAATATTATTCTCAATATTTAAATTCTCACAAATATTCACATCAAAGTAGTCTTAAAATATCATTTACTCATGAATATTACCATAATAAAATCTCCTAAATACCCATTATTAAACATTACCCAATACTCCTCTAGCCTCAATCATCAATTATATTTTACATTATTATAGTAATTAACTATAAATGAACTTGTAAACTCGTCATTTAATTTTTTATGATAACTAAATATTATTGTAACCTTCTCTAATTTATTTATTCCAAATACATTTCATGTATTTAAATATTAAAATATTTCCCCAAAATCTAACATATTCTTTCTCGCTTAAAATATCCAATGATATTAGTTATTAATACCTCAAATGGTTTGTAGATAACCACATACATCTTGAAACATTTTATTATTAATTGTAACCTCATTAATTTCATGATGACTCATTATTATTTCATCTATAGTTTCTTCATTAAAACTCACATGAATTCTTCACCACTTTTGTAATGTAGCTTCACCATTTCATTTATAGTGTTAGTTAATAATATTATATGACATTAATGTATGAATGCATCATTTCATACTCATATCGCATGCACCATATATTTGGGATGAAACTTGTGTATTACTTCAATGGAGAATAAAAACCTCAAGATAAACCTGGAAATATGGATTATTAAAAAATACCTTGAATAAACATATTCATGGAATGCTTCTCATATTCATGGAAAATAAAATTCATGGAAATTGTATACATTATGTTTTCCTATAATATTACTTCTCTAGTATTGGAAGTGACTTTTCATAGCATATCTTCAATTTGACACATGGACAATATAGGCTCCATATTAACCCATGAATACATACATGAAAGTGATGTTTCATATATGTATCATTATTTTGAACTTACTTTTTCATTATTCAAATCCTCCTTATTAATACAAAATCAAAAAAAAATCTTAGATGCTCTATAATTTAGACGTCTTTCATATATATATCGAATAATATATTTTTCATCCATGCAATCTCATTATCAAATTTTTTATTTTCTCAGCTCAACCAAGGTATCAAATTCATGCATATTTCATTCATGGTGGTTCATGGAATTTATCTTAACCTATATTGAAATGTATCTATACACTATAACTTTATTTATCTTTAAAAATAACTTCTTTTCACTCTTCTTGAATTGATAGTGAAAAATCAATTTATTCATCACACAACATTATTTCACAGTTTGTTTTTTAAAACCTAACATGCAGTCAATCAATACATTCACATAAGATCTATGCCATTGGAAATTCTAAAACACATGGAAGACCTATGTGTTCTTGAGATTCTATTATGATATGTTCATTCACATAAGTATCAGTATGACACTAAAGATTCATGAGAATCTCACATAAGTTTCACAAATCTCATGAAAGATTAGTGTTATCATAGAATATCTTTAAACTCATAAAATATTTATACATTATTCATTATCATGGAAGATATATAAATGAATAATCTCAAAGGAATATAATATCCAAGATGTTTACACAGAATCCTAGTTCTTCATTAGAAAGCTTCACATATGGTCGACCACAACAATATTCATGAGGTTGAACTTCAAATGTACATATGCTTGTTCATCAAATAAACTCACATAAGATCCATTCAGAATGTCACACATGCTTCAACAGTTTCTTTAGTGAGTGGAAGAAGATGATCCCAGAATGATTGGACAAAAAAAATTGAATTGATCATATGACTAAAATTCTATGCATAAGTTTTTTAACGTGATAACAATACCTATGTTGAATTTATCCCACATCAAAGAATGCTTCAGATTTTCACAACCTTATAAATAATTTTATTTCCCTTGTCGGAAAGTTGCATGTAACCAAGCCTACTCTAGGTATAATTTTACACCTCATATATTAGGTCTAGGAACTACATCTCCCTATAATGTCCCACTACCAACCATTCATATTATAGTGTGTACACCATACTATCCATGCATACACTCATGTGTGCCTATGTTTAGGCATGACTATATCACCTCTAGTTATCCTGGTTGGCTTGGGGTTAGGTGGATCCTAATTGATTAATTGGGATATCTCCCTTGGATAGTTAGGATTTAATAATTTTTAAAGCATAACATCCCTAACTTGGTTTAGAATTTTCATAGCCTTCTCCTCAAATTCTCAATATAATTATTACATCATCCAAGTATTATATGTAATCCCATGTCATCTTATTTCATTTTTTAACAAGGATAGATTATCTATTGTTATTATCCAATTATCACTTATTCAAACTTCATCTATGATATTCTCTTTAAATAATGAAATAATTTTTATACTGAGATGTATTTAATGGATTCATAATTGATGAAAAAAATGTGCACTCTCTAATAATAATTATTTCATGTTTTTTGACATTAAATATTGGTTCAACAATTATTGAAATTAAATTTAACCTTCATCCAAATATAAAAAAATATTGTATTTTGAAATCATATAGATAGATAACCTTGAACATTTTCATCACATAGATATTGATTTAACCAATTATAAATACTCTATGGAACTAACTATATTTTATTTCTCAATTCTAAAAATATTTTCCAGAATGTGAATGGATTTAAATTTATCTAATTTAAATACCTCTTAATTATATTCTTTTTCAAATAAACAATGACATTATAAAATTCCAAGATTCACAGTAGTACTTTAATGATTATATAGAATTCAAAAATCAAAAAATAATAATGATACCTTTCATGGGAAAATAAATATTTCCTCATCATGGTTGGGAACTCAAAATACTTACAAGAATTATTGTTCTTCGTTCTAATTCTTCCTCAACATACTGACACACATTAATAATAAATACAACACAACACAAAGTAGGTTGAAAAATATCCCCCTTTTTATGTGCTATCAATATAAATAGGAAAATGTCATGCCAATATGTTCATACAAAGAATTCCAGAACAGATAATGACATAAATCCATTCTTGAGCAATGTGCCATCACTCATCCCACTCAATGTCTACTTGAGCCATGTCCAATGTAGAAAATATGAAGGTTTAAACTATAAAGAAAAGTTATCCATTACAATTAATAATTTTATTCCAAATAATAATAATTATTATTTATTGAATTTCTTCATTAGAGGATTTTCATTTGTATTTAGGATAACACGTGTCAAAACCAATTAAACCAAATATTTTTTAAATTTTATTAACCTTTATTTCCTGAACTGCTTATCACATAGATCGAAAATATTCAAGTACAACCAGTGGGTTTCATTTCATATATCCCTAATACTTTATAATATTTTCTTATTTTCATTTAATTTATTAAAATAATTTTATCCCCCTTGATGTTAGGATAAATTTAAGAAATATTATAAGAGAATATACATGCATACCTTTTCAATGAAAATCTCCCAAGCACCTTCTAAAATTGAAATGTGTATCAATTATCAATTCTATAAGCTTCTCAAGTAACTCCCCCTAAATGGATGCTCTCTTTATTCACATAATCATGGTATATATTCTTTGATATTTTAATTGTTAAATTATACCACGATTAAACATTTTTCAGATATGGAATAGCTTCTCTAAATTGCTTTTCAGCTTTAGTTCTAGTTTTCATAATCACTCTCACCTTTAATTCTATTCATTGTTAGTACATAATTACAATATAAATAATAAATGAATAAAGTTGAATACCTATTTCTCCTTATTGTGTGAAGAAAGGCAGATAATTTCTTCTCAACCATAATTTTTTTCAACTCCTATATTGAAAGATTTATTCAAGCATGCATTTATAAATTTCGAAGTAGTATTGCGATACAAGGTTACTTTTATATTCTCTTTCTCTGGGGTGATATTTTTGACATGATACATTAAGACACATGTATAACATAGTGCCTTCCTCATATTATTCATGATTTCTTCTTAGGTTACTATGATTATTATACAATCATTTGACATGTGTCCCACTAAATTACACCTCTCACATGGTACTTTATAAATTTTATTGTCATTATTTATTAAGAACCTCTCATAAAATTTGGTTTATTCATATGGAATATTTTTCTAGTCTTTGGATTTTTCTTTCTCTTCTATTTAATAATTTTTTATTGATATTTCTAGGTTAACTATTTAAATAAGAAGTAAATCGTTTGGAATGTGAACAACATTTTTGGTTGTTCCATATGGAATCTTGAGAGTGTCCTCTACCATACCAGTTCTCTTATTTATTTCATGGATTGAATATTTTATTTTTTAGGCTTACATTCATCAAATCTATTTTCCATGTCTTGTTTATAAGTTTCCATGGTGTTGCCACTCATGCCACAAAAGAAGCATCTTATCCCATTTTGTGTGACACCCTTATAGAATTCTATTATTTTATTTGAATAAATATTTCTTCCTTATTACTATCAAAAGATAAATTATCAGACTTCTTTATAATATCCTTTGTAATATACTTCTTATAATTATTTCCCAATATAGTATTATCTTCATCATTCATTTGTAGTGGTCTTTTATTTTCACTTATTTTAGTTTCATGTTTTGATTACTTATACTTGCATACTTTTTTATTGTGATTACTACCATTGAAAATATCATAGAGATATATATATTTTTCAAATATTTTTGAGATTAACAGTTTTTTATATTTATCTACTGGTATTTGATTTACCCTGAATTTTTTCCCTTTATATCTAGGCATCTTATTCATTAAAAAGTTAACACATTGTGTTGACAATAAAATTAATTTTACCAAAACCTATTATAATACCCGCAGTGCCCCAAAAAACATGACAATCTTTTCTCTATAGCATACTATCCAGATTTTAAAAAAATGATATCATGTTGTTATTGGACTTTTTCAACTACTAGTTAGCCTCTTTTGGGGATTAATTTCTCATATAATTCCTTCTAACAACCTCATATGAAGTGGTGGGATCCTTATGATTTTTATTCATCCACTTTTTTTACAGGTTTTGAGTTTACACCTATATAGATCATGAAACCATATTGAAAATAATAAATATTTTTTTGATGTGGATAGTACCAATTTTTTAAATCCTACTTGAGACTATTAAATTGATGATATCATATTGTTATTTTCATAGTGTGGTGGTCTTGTAACATCAGAATCCTCCTTGAAATTGTTTGTGAATATAACGTTTTTCTCAGTTCATTGAAATGGCTTAGCTACTGTCCCTTCCATATTTTCTAGTTTAATTATTAATTCAAAACACTTCATATTGATGATATTTCCCTCATCCTCAATTGATATTACCTTTTCCTGAAACTCACTTTTCATTTTTTTCAAGATCTTAACCATGCATCTTATTTATTTCTTTTAATGCATTATCAAGCTCTTTTATCCCATTTTCGTTGATTTTTACTTGAGTATTCTTAATATCAATGAAATACTTTAGATTTACTTAAAATGCATGGAGTATCACTTCAAGTATTTCTATGACATCATCCTTATTTATAATACATTCAAGACAATATTTACAAACAATTGACCATGATTCTTCAAGATCCGTAATCCTTTAACTTTTGGAATTACATTTTTTGGTGAGATAAATACATATCATCATACATTGTGTTAGTGTGATCTCTCTTTTCTAAGATTTTTCTTCAAGATGGGTGACATTTTATTACAAGGTCATTATCAAATGTATATAGACATAATTTTCTGAGATATGATCTTACTTACTTCTACTTATTTTGACTCAAGTATATTTTTGGAAAAAAATTTGTTCCTTTTTCATTATCATCTTGATTATAAAGTTTTTACATTACCTTGGTAGTAGATTACAAATCCTAATCTTATTCTCCCATGTAAATTATTTTTAATATAATTACAATATGAAAAAACATCTTCAACTTCCAATTTACATTATAGGGATGATTTATTTTTATTTTTTAACACTTTCTTCATTACATTCTTTATAGTCTTGTAATGTGCAATGTTATGATCAGTAGTTGAAAAAATTCATCTAATATTATATTCCATATTTCTTTTATAAGATATCCTAAAAAAATAAAACATTAAGATAATAGAAATATAAAATTATAGGTGTAACCTATCTCTATGATACTAATTGAAAGGAACACATAGGGATGTGTTCAACACTGATAGGGGTGAATAAGAATTGATATAATTTTAATCCAATTTTAATTTTAATCCTTTCATCACTTCTTCAATTATTTAGTGAGAGATTATATCTATCTTTTTCTTTATCTCTCTCTTATATTTTATATCTCCTTTGGTCAGTGAGTATACAGACGCAGAATAGTAAATAAGTATAAGATAACACTGGGATTTTTAGATGAGTTTTATCTCCCTTAGGATGAAGACATCCCTAATATATGGTGGTTTTTATCCCACACACACATTACTTCCATCTTATCATTAAAAGAAGAATGGTCAAGGGTATGACCTTGAACTCGGTATCCTAGAAACAACTAGGTACAATGTATGTTTAGGTATTTTTATCCCTTTATACAAAATAATAGTCTTTTAATACATTGAAGAAAGATCACATGTGATTGCTTGAGTCCCACCAAGATAATGTGAATTGATCTTATTCTACCTTTTCAGAAATCAGATGCGTTTCTTTAATGATCTTTATACTTCTATAATATATGAATATTTTGTAGGTTGGATACTCAAAATCTATTTGGACTATATATGATCTCTGATATATGTATTCCAAGAACTTTATCTTCTTTTCTTCTTCTACTTCAGTGCATAATAAATATTTTCGCATGAAAAACTTTTTCCTTCTTTCTTATTTTCGATACATAAATATTAGCAATATATTATTTATTAGATATTTTTCTTGACAGAAGAGGTTTTCTCCTTGAAATAATAGCATTGAACCCTACTTTTCATTCTCATTCTCCTCATATTTATATCCACTATTTTTGAATATTAATCACAATATTTCAATGCTCATAAAAATCTATATTGAAGCAGTCTTCAAATATCATTTACTCATGAATAATATCAAAATTAAATCTCATAAATACTGATCATTAAACTTTATCCAATACTCATCCATCCCCAATATTCAATTATTATTTACATCATTTCATTAATCCATTGTAAAAGCACCTATAAACTCAGAATTTAATTTCTTATGATAATAAAATTTTATCATAACTTTATCTAATTTATTTCTTCCAAATAAATCACTTGTATTTAAATATTCGAATATCTCCATTCCATCTTACATATTCTTGCTGCTTTAAAACATATAAGGATTAATAGTATTAAAACCTTAAATGGTTTATAGATAACCACATACTTCTTCATGTATTTTATCATTAATCAAAACCTCATTAATTTCATGATGACTACTCATTATTTCATCCATGGTTTCTTAATTAAACCTTACATTAATTATTTAATATTTTTATAATGTAGCTTTATAATTTAATTCACAATGTTAATTCATGATATTTCATGGAATTCATGCATGAATGCATCATGTCATACTCTTATCACATGCACTATATGATTGGGATGAAACCAGTGCATTACATCAATGGAGAATAAAAACCTCAGTATGAACCTAGACATGTATCTTATTAATAAATACATTTCATAAAATTGTACATGGAATGCTCCTCATATTCATGGCTGGTTAAATGAAGTGAAAATGTATGCATCATTTTTCCCAAATATTACTACTCTGGTCTTGGTAGTAACATTTCATAGTGGATTTTCAGTCTAACACTTGGAAAATATGACCACCTTTTCAATCCATGAATTACATACATGCAAGTAATGTTGCATGTATGCTCTGTTATTTTGAACATAACCCTAAATTATCTGAATAATTCATCTTGATCTCAAATCTAAATAGAATATCTCAAATGTTCTATAATTTAGATTCTTTTCTTAAATGTGAAAAATACTCTATTTTTCTTCCATTTAATATCATTTTAAATATTTTTCATTTCTCATCTCATATATGGTATCAAATTCATGCATATTTCATTCATGGTGGATCATGGTCGATCTATCGACCTAGATTGACACATTTATACATCTCAACATTCTTTATCTTCAAAATAACTTCTCTGTGCACTTCTTATATTAATAGTGAAAACTCATTATATTCATCACACAACATCATATCATTGTTCCTCTATTTTTCATAATATTAAATTTTTTCAATCAATAAACTAATGAAATATTTATACCATCACCAATTTTAATAAACATGGAAGATATGTATGTTCTCAAGCTTCTTTTATTTCATGCACATTTATAGAAGTAGTAGTGTGACATGAAAGATCCATGTGAATTTTAAAAAGTTACACAACTCTCACGGATTATCTATGTTCTCATGTAAGATATTTACAGTCATATAATATTATTTTATTATTAATTCACTTAGAATATCTATGAAGGTGTTCCATGAAAGCCATATAAGATCAATGTTGTTTATATGGAAGCATAGTTATACATGCAAAAGATTCACATATGTTTGACAATGGTAATCCTCATGTGGTCAATATTTAAATTTACTTACATTAATTCATCAAATAAACTCAATTAAGATCAATTATGTATGTCACATATGATTCAACAGTTTCATTGGAGAGATAAAGAAGATGACCCCATAATGATCAAATTGATACAGGTGAATTGATAGAATTACTATAGTTCTATAAATAAGTTTTTTAATGTGGAAATAATATATGTGTTTCATTTATCCCACATTAAAGAATGATTCAGCTTCACAAATTCTTATAATCATTTTTGTTTCCACGAATAGAATGTTGTGAGTAACCGGGTCCACTTTTGAATTCCTTTTACACGTCACACACTAGGATCATGGGTCATGTCTCCCCATATTGGTCCACTACCACCCATGAACACTTCAATGCATATACCTTGGTATCCATGTGTGTAATCATTTATGCCAATGAATATACATTCCTAAATGACCTCCAGCTATAATGAATACCTTGGTTCAAGGTGCCTCATGATTGAGTGGTTGATCTATGTCCCTTAGATAGCTAGGCTTGACCATTTTTTTAAAATATAACTCCCATAAATTGACTTCAAATATCTATAGTCTTCTCCTCAAATTTTCAATATATGTATTACTTCACCTCAGTAATATTTTTAATCTTGAATTATATTATTTCTTTTTTCACAAGTATGAATCCTCCATTTGTATTAACCACTTCTCACTTATTTAAACTCCATATAAGAGATTATCTTCACATAATGCAAAAATTTTCATACTAATACAACTTGAATAGATTCATAATTGATGAAAAATAATTTCCACTCTCTTAACATAATTAGAACATATTTTTTGACATGAAAAATCAGTACACTTATTGGTATAATTAAATTTAATCTGTATCTAAATATAATCAAACGAATTATTTTATCTTGAAAGTATATGGATAGACCACCTTAAACATTTTAATCACATACATATTGATTTCCCCAATAGTAAATACTCCATGGAACTTATGGCATCCTATTTATCATTTCCAAACATCTTTTCCACCCTGTGAATGAATTTAAATTAATCCAATGGCAGTACCTCTTAATTATATTCTTTTTCATATAAAAAATGGCATTATAAACTTCCATGATTCAAGGTAGAAATTCAATTCTTATTTAGAATTCCTGGATCATAACATAATAATGATACATTTCTTGGGAACAAAAATCTTTCCTCAATATTCTTGGGAACTCCAAAATACATCCATGCATTCTTATTCTTAATTTTGATTCTTCTTCAACATAATGACATAAATTGACAAAAAATATGATACAACACAAAGTGGGATAAAAAAATGTTTTTTCTTATTAATAAATAGAGTTTTTTATTTGTGGTATAATCATTTAGGTCACATGAATTATAATAAAATAAATAACATGTAATAATAGAATTATTACCTAAAATGGATAACAATGGTCAGAAATGTATGATTTTCATGCAAACTAACATAGTTAGGAAACCATTTCCAACAATAGAAAGGAAAAGTGATTTGTTAAAATTAATACGTAGTGATGTATGCAATTTTCATGCTACACCCACCAAAGGTAATAAAAAGCACTTTGTAAATTTTATTTATGAGTATTTTATATTTTTCCATGCATATCTATTTCATACTAAAGATAAAGTTATAAATAAATTTTGTATCAATAAATAATGTTTAAAACCAATGTGGAATTACAATTAAATGTATCAGATCTGAAAAAGAAGGTGAATATTATAGTCCTTCATTGTTTTAATCCCTAGGGATCATACATAAAGTGAAAACTCCTTATACACCTCAACAGAATGGTGTAGTTGAGAGAAATAATAGAACATTAATATAAATGGTTAATTATGTGATGTCTATCTCAAGTCACTCAATAGGATTTTAGGGAGAAGAATTATTAATTGTTTTTCATATTATAAATATGCCTCTAAAAAAAGGAAATATATGACTTCATATGAATTATAGAACCATAATAAAAAAAACCTCAGTTGTTTAATGGTTTGGGGTTTTCATGCAGTTATAAGAGTACCTAAACCTAAAAGGGAGAAGTTGGGTAAAAGAGGTATACATAGAATATTTCATGGACATGTGGAGAATTAAAAATATTATAGATTCATGGTTTTAGATTAAAATGAATTATCAATTGTTAACATGGTTATTGAATTAAGAGATGTTATATTTTATCAATATAGATTTACCTATTTACCTAAAAAAAGTCTAAATAGATAAATCTATCTCAAATAAAAGAGAATCTCAATAAGGTATAGTAGAGGAGGTTTTTAAAAGTAAATGATCTCGTATACCCAATTAATATGGATCTAATATGTATATGTACTTTTTGAAAAGAACTAATGATAGTATTATTACTGTTACGTCCAATGATACCCTAAGAAGGGGGTGAATTACGGTGTATTCCAATCTAAACCATTTCCTTTTTTACTTTTTAATCTATTTTAGGTTCTTTTTTCCAAAGTGGTAGGAACTTTGTTCAGCCTATTTCTCATTTAATTTTTTAGTCGACCTTACAGAGATAGAGAGACAAAGATGCAAGAGAGTCAAACTTCCACAGGACACTGGTATTTTTAATTAGTTCACTATTAAGGGCTAATCTAAGGATAATACACCAGTTTTATTTTAGTCATACCAGAATTCACTAAACTTAACTAGGTTTGGTGGATTATATGTTTTGGTTAGGTAACTCCATGTTAGGCTCACTACCTTACAAGTTTTAAGGTATAGTCACTCCTCACCCAAGGGTCACTCCCTCTTATTCACTTTTGTGAACTACATTTATTAAGGCACAATTTGTTTATAGACTCGAGGGTCTCTTCAAAATATTAGTAACATGATACTTTATCTATAATTAATACAAGACTCTTCTTGAATAATAACATTTGATTTGATTCCTCATTTCACCTCCCTTACTGCACATTCCTTCTTATATGTAAGATAACATCAATACCTCAATGTGACATGTGAATCTATTTCTTCCACAATATCACAACATAAATAAACCAATCAAACTAAATATAATTCCCAAAATGGATTTATATCTATTATTATATACATATTATTCCTAAATAATCTTGATATGGTAATGAATCTCAATTATCCTTTTCACATAACTTTCTTACTTTCATGAAACTTTAACTTTTTTGCAACTCCAAATTTCACGCATCCCTAAATTTTGCAGAAATATAAATTTTATTAAACTCCAAATTTCATGAATGTTTGATGTTAGTTCCAATGCATGAAAATTATTCAAGACATTTCATTCAAAAAATATTACCTTTACACAAAAAACAATGTTTTTTTAAAACATTATGTTCGCAGAACTTGATGATTCATGGACGTTACTCATGAAACTCAATGGTGTGTGTAACTTATTTTATGAAAATAAGACTTTTGGAGAATTTAGAGTGTTTTTATATCAAGAATATCCCTTTTTCAAGTATTTATATTTATCTCTACTTTGTACTTTAGAGAATGGGTATTTATAGACAAAAACTGATGTAATGGTGAATTAGATAAAGAAATATATATGGAACAACCTGAAGGTTTCATTGTACCAAGAAAAGAAAAGAAGGTTTGTAAATTGATACAGTCCCTATATTTTTTAAAATATGATCCAAAATAATGACATGGGAAATGTAATGATGTAATTTTATCAAATGGTTTTATAGCTAACCATGTTGATAAATGTGTTTATAGTAGGTTTCATAATAACTATAGTGTGTTATTTGTTTATATGTTGATCAAATTACAATATTTATATCTAATATAACTCAAGTAACTGAGGATAAGTCTATCCAAAAAAATTGATATGAAAAACTTAGTTGAAGTGAATTTCATTTTGGGAATCAAAATTGTTAGAAGTGGGAAATTTATTTTTCCTTCTCAATCTCATTATATTGAAAAAGTCCTAAAGATGTTTGAAATTTTTTATTGTTCATTGGTTTCTACCCATATACATATAGGAGTATGATGCTATCAAATTTTGGTAGAAAAATTACTCAATTGTAATATTCAAGGGTTATTGTGTGTCTAATGTATGTCGTGACAAGAACAAGACCCAATAATTTATATGTTGCTGGAAACTTGAGCAGGTATATAAGTAACTTGGGTTATGCAGAATGGGATATGGTTAAAAGAGTATTCAAATATCTTAATGGTACTACAGATTACTATATATTTTATAGTGGAAACCCAAGTGTGTTTGAATGTTTTAATGATTCAATATGTATTACTAATATAAAGGATTACTCTTATATGAGTGGTTGGGTTTTTACACTTGGAGGTGGAGTGGTATCCTGGGGATCGAAGAAACAAAATTCTATAATGAACTCCGTAATGAATTCTATGTTTGTTACATTAACAACTATTGGAAAAATTGAAATGTTTAAGATCTATTTTATCATATCTACCATTATAGATAATTCCTATGTCACTAGTTTCTATACATTATGATAGTTATGCAACATTGGATAGGGAATACAAAAATACTTATAATGGAAAACTGAGACACATTATTCTCAAAACTATCTACATGAAGAAATTGATACAAGATATTATTATAGTTTTTAACCTTTCTAGACTAAGTAATAATTTAGAGGATCCATTGAGAAAAATAATTTCAATATATTTAGTGTACAAAACTTCCTTTGGGATGGGTTTAAAGTCATTGTCATAAATTTACTAATGATTCACTGATGATGATACCTCAATTTAACATGTTATGACATCACGTGTGCACATTAAATGTAGGAAATTATATTGTATTTATAAAGGAAACACCAAAGATATAATACATCATAGGAAAATAGTGTTTGGTGTCCATGATAAATAGAGGGTGAGTTTAAAACTCTTAATGAACTGAGGAAATTAAACAAGTGTTAAAACCTGAGAACACATTCTAGTTCACCTATGTGAATGTTGGAATGAGGTCACTCCAAAGAGCTTATGACTTTAGCTATAAAACATTCGTGAAATGATAGGTGACAAATAGACACAATGGTGCCTAGGAGTAAATCAAGAATTGATAAATTGGAACAAACTTGTGTAAAAAAATTCAATTGTTAGTAAGAGCCACATGTTTGAGTTAATGTCCGCCCATTTCTCTATTTATATTTGAATTATATATAAAGTTATAAATAGAGAAATATATTTATTTATAAAAATTATTTCAATGAGTGTGTGGTGGTTTATTGTAAAAATGTAATTTTTAAATATATTTAAAATGGTGGGGTTTTTTTGGATTTTAATGTTCTAAAAAATGATTAAAGTGGTTTAATTGTGGTTTTTTTAAGGGAAGATTTTATGGAATCCCACATTAGTAAGTGTGTTGGAGTGTGGTTTCATTTATTAGAAAACCCCCATTATCATTATTTAAAAATGATAAATTAATGGAATAATCATCCACAAGAGTTTGTGTGATCGCACAATGTGGAACTTTGATATAATCCATAACACTCCAATCTCTTGATATATATATTCCTATAAATCCATATACAATCACCAAAAACAATTTTATAGTGCACAAAAACAAATAACTTTCTTACTCTCTTGTTTCCAAATATTATTAAACGGATTCTCTATGATGTTTCATGGGATCTATGAACCAATGAGAGGGGGTGGGTGAATCAGGGGCCCCATAAATTTTTTTTATGAATTATTCCCTCCTAATTCAACCTCCCAATATTATTCAGTCTCGATCCACTCATTATTATGTCTTACAACCTTACCTTGATAATGTAATAAATAAAGGTACAAAAATACAACGATTTACAAGGTTCGATACAAAGACATACGCTTTTTCTAGATTTATTATACACCCAAATCAAGTATTCTTCACTATAATACAATATAATCAGTTACAAGTGGAGGGTGATTCAAACACCATAACATGATCAGAGTCTCACTGATCTTCTCTCATCTAGAGTTACATCATCCACTTGACTCCCTCTCATATTACTTCTCTTGAAAACCTTTCATGGGACCTCTTCAGCAGCTTCACACTACAATCACGGTATCACATTATGGTCTTGTTTCATACCCGGAGTCCCACAAGTTTGATTGATTCATCTATATATACATAACAATTTTTTTTCAGATCCTATTTGAAAGTCTATCTTGAAATGGAATAGGGATTTCAAAACATCCATAAAGTAGATTTTCTTCTCAAAATAAAACGATCTATTTTTTTATTCTCTTGAAGACAAATGAATGCAACTTGGATCTTAGTCAAAGATAAACATCATCGATATTCATTATTCGATTATTTGGTTGTATCAATTGATAATATCTTGTGATATTCAAACCCAAAATCTATTAATTTATTTATGAGACTCGACTACACATAAATAAACCACAAGATACCTGTAATTCAGTCTTTCTCGGATTCTTCTTCTCAATATTTAGCAACCATGTATGTCACAGAATATTATTCTTCTCACTTATGCTTCAATACAGAGATACTCCAAACTTCGTTGTAAAGTTTCATATTACTTCATATTGTTTCTTGATACAACATTCATTAGATAATTATGATACATGTTATTCAAGATATGATCTTCATATATCATCATGCAGCACAACTCTTGGATTCTCAGTTCTCAAACACACACATCAATGATGCTTCCTACTAATTTTCTATCTCTTCTCCTTGATCCTCTCATCCACTCACATGAATAAGTAACCCATTAATTTTTTCTTCAAAATACCAGAAATGGTATTTTAAATGGATAAAGAAACTATCAATATAAAAAAAAATTAATATAATACCCAGCTTGAGTTCTTATAATTCTATGTGCACTGCCTTTTTAAACGAAGTAGTATTCCAACAATACCCTTCATTAAATATTTTTTCTATATGAAAAATCTTTTTAAAATCTTCAATAAATATCTATAGTATGTATAGTCTCATTTTATACAAAAATATTCCCAAAAATTCGTACTCCAAATATCCTAAATGTATCAATAGTACACGAAAAACATATCTACAATGTGAATATAATATTCCCTTTAAAAATTAATGAAATATAGAAGTCTTTTAATTTATCCAATATTGGGAAAATTATAATAATTTCATCTCAGATCCTTATGAACACTTAAACAACCTCAAGTTAAACTAATTTGGTTCGTGATAAATACAGCTTTAGGTTTGATGATTCTTCATTTTCATTATTCTTGATAACCTAATAAATATATTTTACCCATCAAGAATCTCATGTAGTAGTTCTACCCATTTTAACATCCTAAAAAAAGGCCCATATCATAGCTTAAATAATATATATGAAGTTTCATTCTTGAATTCACAACAAATGAATCAACTTATTTGAATTTCTCCTCATAATAATCAATTATAGAAAGCTGTTGAATTTTCACCTAAAGTTTATAGAAATTATATTATGTGAATCTTGTTATGGAATTAACTTATATGAATATGGGGTATGTGGGGTTTCATATGTGGATCTTTATATATGTGGATGACCAAAATCAAATATGATTCCAAATTCCCATTTGTCAGCTCAATCTCTTATGTGAATAACGTATGTAGCTAAATTACCTATGTAGGACATATTTGAATGTGTCGATTCTTGTACATGGCCAAAATTCACTTGAGTAAATAATCAAAAAATTGAATTCTATTATGTGAATCAAAATTTCAATATGTTGTTAATTCACTTACATGGGGATTTCAACTATGTGTGTTATGAACTTAGGCAGATTCTCCTGATTTCATTCATTTCAAACTAGGGAACCCTTAGTCCATCTCCAGTCAATCTCAATCACTCATAAACACATAAAATCACCTTTTGGATTTCATTTAACTTTCTCAAACACTTAAAAACAATTCCCAAGTACTATCCATCAAATAGAACACTAATCATTGACCGCTTCAATATCGCACACTAAATTCATCACTTCACCTTCAATTCAGTCTTATTCTAAGTGTGTTTCTTTAATAATTTTAGTAGCTACATATAAAAATACACATGGATGAATTTTTCATAGCTGCATCACTTCAATATATAATTTATCTATATTTATCTCTATATATTGAACCTATTTTACAGTTGTTATTCATAGTTATCCAATTTTTCTAGTGCGGGTAAAACAACCGACCCACTCTTCTAATTTCTCCACTTCATGTAAATGATATAGACAACACTTCCACTTCAGATTCTATGTGTACTTCTTGAAGAATATCTCACCAATAATCATTATATGTATGATATTCTTTTAGAAACGGTCTAGCTAGATGTTCAATGGTAGTCAAATCCACTTTTATCATTAACCAATGTGTGGGGAACAACTATTATTTTATGGTGGGTATGCTACTACATTTTTACATTTATCAACTTCCTAAAGTGGTTGTCGATGGTCATTAGAAACCATTATCAAACCGCTTTTGGGAGTCGTGATTGGCCCGTTTCTATAGGTTATCCTCAGATGACTATAGTAGTAGTCACTGGGAAGTGCATTAGTGAAAACCAGAAGTGGTTAGAAAATTTAATCAAATAGTGACTTCTAGAGGCAGATGCTAATTATCATTTAAAATAAAAGCATTAATAATCTCCTATGGATGTCGCTAACCAGAACAATTTTTTTAAAATATTACTATTTTATAGCCACAAAATAACCAAAACAAAAAAAAACTAGTATACAACAATAAAAAAAATAATAGATAGACATCTAAACAAAACTGCTAATCCAAACAACGATAGATCCTTCCAACCATCTATCTCAATCAACCTACTAGTATGATACAAAAAACAATTAAACAGAGAAAATACGAATTAATATATTTAAAATTTATAAAATTTATATAGTCAGTATATATATATATATATATAATAATAATCAAAATATTTTATATAGAGTTACCTATAAAACGCATCATAAATTAAAAAAATTATACAATTCTAATATGAAATGTCTATTTATAGTATTTATCAATTATGAAATGATTATAAAAAGTAAAAAACCATATTTACCATATAAGAATCAATTAGAGCATCATATTGATGGTAAATTGATTACAATAGATTACATATGAATTGAGGAATTTTATCCTAGATTTTATGTCAATAAAATTTTATTTTCTCATTTTGACCCCTTGATGGGAGATATTTCATTTTAATAACACTATACAACATTATCCACTATTTTTTATCATATCAGGAAACACGGGTATCTTATGGATCTAGTGTTGAATTTTAGAGATAAAAAACATCTTGGTGATCATTCTAAAATGATTTCATGTCAATAAAAGTTCATTTTATTAATATTATCCCCTTTTATGGAATTTTCACTTAACTCCAAATATGATATTGAAACACCACTTTCGAACATATTGATAAAATCGGGTATCTGATCCATGTGTTAATGATTATTATATATTTTAAATGACTTAAAGATCATTTTACTAAGATTTAATTTCAACCAAAGCTCATTTGATCAGTTTTGACCCATACACGCATGTTTTTCCCATTATTAAAAAAATTATAATAAATGTGCAAAAGAAATTTAAATTATACCAACCAATCCAGGCATTGAATTGACACACGGTTGATTCCAACATATCACATATGATTCAAGGAATTATCTCTTATATTTTCACATAAATCAAATGTTGTCTTCACATATATATTTTTTGACCCCTTAATAGGAGATATGTCATTTTAATAAAAATAGAAAATGTTACGCAACGTTTTCCATCATACCAGGTGACATGAACATCCAATGGATGAGACGGTAATTCATACATATCAAAAAGGTTTTAGTGGTCATGAACCCATGATTTCATGTCAATAAAAGTGTTTTTTCTTAGTATTGGACTCTTTTATGTGATTTGTCACTTAACTCTAAATCCTATGGACAAACACCACTTTCCATCATATTAATCAATTTAGGTATCTAATCCTTATTTCGTTTCTTACTATAGATTAAGAATGAATTAAATATCATTTTCTAAGATTAAATGTTAATTAGGGCTTTTTTAGTTGGTTTTGAACCCTACACATATGATTTTTATTCATGCACCCCAATGTGTGAAAATATGACATAAAATCTTTATTGTTTTTGTTTTAATTCAAATTCATCCTAAAAAAGTCAATACAATTAATAAGAATTAAATTGTCAATACAAATTGAAACTAAATTAAAATAATTACATTAGTACAAACCTAAGAAACCCACATCAAGGTAAATTGAATGAACTACGATCATATGTTGTTGTTATATATATTACCCACCACTACTTTAGGTTCAACTTCAATTCTAAAAATTGGGTAATTTGAGTCATCAAATACAATATTTTTTTAACACCAATGTGGGCGTAAAGGGTACTAATTTCATCCCCACCATCATGAAAAATATTTCATGGTATTTCTTTAATAATGACATCATAATCATATCTTATACGATCTTTAATATACAACACTTTTTATGTCATTGATGCCAAAATATATGGTTCATCAGTAACCATTAATCAATTCTTGTCAATAACTCTAAATCCATAGTCGTCAATAAATTTAACATGTCACATCATTGAATCAAACCATTTACATTTCATCATATTAACTCGGCCGTGACAGTAGTAATCCAATGACAATATTTTCTCAACAAGTCCATAATAAGACACATTTTCATATTGAATCTATCAACCCAAGATTGGTGTACATGGACATTACATTAATTTTACAAAATAATTAATACATCAAACAAATAGATTCACAAAGACTGTATTAATTTAGTGCCTTTGGAAATTTGGAACAGAAACTTCTAGTCTAGTGAAAGATCTTCAATGTTTCCCACAAAGATATTCCCCTTTTTATACTCCTAACTAAAACCTTTCTTTATAACCTTTGGAAAATAAACCATAATATAATGTGATATCAGATACTCAATAAGAGAAAAAAATGGTGATATATTAACATAAATATGAGCATAAAGGGTACAAGAATGTGATCATAAAATTAGATGGTCATTCCCTATATATCAAAGGTAAAATTGAATCATAAGTAAATCAAAGAACATAATCCATAAGATCATAAAATTGACATAAGTAATGAAATTGTGGAATACACATCAACTTTTAACTTTTTGAAAATTTATAAATAGTAACAAGTTCACATGTTAATGACATGAAATTAGGCCCATACATAAACATATGGGTATGGAAACTAGGCCCACTAATAAAATTATGGACATGAAATCCAGGATCCTTCATAGAATTGTGAACATGAAATTAGGTTCACACTTAACATATATAGCTCATGAGTTGTCCATACTTACCTAATGATGTGAAGAGAGATATCGGTGCTACACATCTCATAATTAAATCATACATATTCATTCTACAAAATAGAAATCATTCATCATATCAGAATACATGAAATAAAATGGGTTTCTTAAACATCATTCCATCAAAAAATAATCCATAGATTATGAATAGATTTCATAAATATCATTCCATCATAACCATAATCAATAATAGTAATAATAACTATAATATGATAGAAACATATCCTTATTAAATAATTTCATCTTAGATGGAAAAATAATTTTGATAAAACACTTGAAATTAATGTTTGAGTAAAATACCCTTTCTTCTTAAAAAACGTTTTCTTTTCTCAAAATACCATGAAATTTTAAAATAAAATAATGTATTTTAAAATAAAAATGAAATATTGTAATTTAAGATTCATGTAAATAGGGTGTTATGAAAGTGTAAAAATCCATTCATGTCATATAATTTAAAAAAAATTCTTCTCATACTTTTTTTAGAAAGGTCCAAAAGTACCTCATTTGAAATGTGAAAGAAAGATTCTTTTAAAATCATGTAGTAAAAAGTACAATATTTGTAAAAATGAATTTAAAAATACATGTGATAATATTAAAACATTTTATGAAATAATTTTTATAAAACATGGACACTGATGATAAATAAACCCCAACAAATACTTACATATAAATAATCTCGCATAATAATGAGATTACAAATTTATCAATTACCTTAGGTCTGGGTTCCTTAGTATGTATTAAAAACACATATATTATGTATTAAATATTGTTATTAACTTATTAAAAACCCATATTTACATTTATTATATCATATATGATCATATTAACACTCATTTAATAATAGTTTATTATTACGCTTCTTTTACGTGTTAACTGCTTCATTTTCTTATGCATGTTTTATCAAATAAGTTGTGATTATTATTCATAGGTTATAGTTATATAATTTAAAAAATTAATTTAATATAATATATATCATATTAACTCATTCTATACATTCATATAATTCATTATTTAATGGAGATCATGTTAAATTAATTGTATCGCATTGTCGAGATGGTAGGTCGTACGTACCCACAACCTACGATACCATTCTCATAATTTTGAAATGGTATAGAATTGGATGGTATATATTTTTTTAAATAATAAATATCATATTATAATAATAATATATAGTTATTATTTTCATAATTATACTCATCCATGTATGGTGGTGGTGAAAATATATTACCCCATGATGTAGAGATGATAATCCATACATACGCACGCATGGAGATTTCATTTTTGTAGGATGGATATAAGGTAGAATATGGTTCTTCTATAACCATAATAATATATAAATATAAAGGTGATACTGGATTTATTACTTTACAATGTAAACAACAAAGGAAGAGGATGTATAAGAAGAAATTATCTTCAGAGAGTCTATAAAGGAGATTACCTCTTCTTTGGTGAGCTCTGTATAGATCTCCTCTTAAGGAACTAGAGTTGGTCTTTTGAGAAGACCATCACCACTATAATGTTACTAGAAAATTTGATAAGGGAAATGGGAAGTGGATATCCCAGATTGAAGGCTCAAAGTGAAGTGAAGAAGTGAGGGATTAGGTGCCCTCTTATAATTGAGGTAAAGGGAACCTTTGGAATCTCTGAAAATATTAATTTATAATAAAATCGAAGCTCATAAAAAAACCTCCAAAATGTAATTTTTTAATATGAAATTATATAGGTTTTTAATCTCATCAACCAATAAATTTTAGACAAGTTTATTGTCTATTTATACATAATCATTTTAATTAAGCTTCAGGTAATCTATTTTAATTTTAACTAAGGTAACAAATGATTCAATATTAAAAGAGTGTAGTTTTTAAAAAATGTCAAATAAACCATAAATGAAAATTTAAAAATATTTTAAACCATATAATAATTATTTTATTTTTTTAACAAATACTTTATGATAAATAAATAATTCAATAAAACATTATTTTGACAAAATATCAATAATGTCAATTTTTATAGGATCCATTTCATGGATTTTTTAAGTATATAAAGATAAGATGTTAAACTTGAATAAGATATTTTATTATATCTCTATTGGGTCAAGGTCATAAAAAAATTTTGTGGATATTTTAATAATCCCAAATAATATTTATTTTAATTTATTTAATAAAATTAATTTGATATTTCCATTAAAATAAATACTACATCAGTTATGTGTAATTATTTAATATAATTGTGTTTGGATAAAAATTAAAAATAAAATACCATGATGAATATAAATCCACTATATTTAATGAGAGTACTGATAGTAGAATACATATCCTATAAAATCCAATATTAAAAATGCTATATTTATTGAAATATGAATGTGACTACTTTAATATCACTTTATATAAAATATTATAAGATTCATAATCTTTTCCATAAGGATCCAAATGGTCAATAAATAGACTCTTTAATGATTATGGTCGATATATACTTGACCAATAATATCTGTTCAAGTTTTTTATCTTTTAATGGTTATTGCAAATTTAATAAAAATTATTTTATTGATTTTTCATCAATTAAAAAGAATTTGTATCATCAATGTATAATCCATTAATGTAATTATTTATTTTCTAGAATTTATATATAAATTACCATGATAATTATAAACAAATTAGATTTCAAATAAGTATTTATAGTCGAATTTAGATTGCATATAACCTTATTTTAAAAATGATAAATTTGTTAAATTTTGACAAAGACATATTTAACTTTTATTTAAATAAAATATAATAAACATCCTAATCTAATCCATCTGACTTCTTGAGGAAATCATTTAGAACCAAGGATGATTTAGATAAAAAAATCACTGATAAAATTATATTTATATAATTTTTAGGGTAATTTTATAATATTATATTTATCCTTAATTACCGAATTTACCTTTTTACTCTATTAATAAAAATTATTGAAGTTCCTATTCATAATGCCCAAAAATAAAAATAAAAAAATTCGTACATAATTTGGACCCAATGATTCCAAATATTTAATCAATTTTTCAAAATTCAAAAAAAAAAAAAATTTGTTGTAATTAATTTAAAATTAATCCCGTTATTGAATGAAAAATGAGTTTTAAAAGCAAAAACATTGCAAAATATTGAAATGTTTTTACATCTAAAGTAGAGGTAAAATTAATGCCAATGAACAAAATAATATTAAATAATAAAAGCATAGTCTATTTATACTTTAAAACCATTCAATAATATAATTTAACCATATAAATTATCTCAATGGAAAAAGTAATTTTCAATTAAAATGTAGTATATTTTTACTATTCATCAAAACATGAAACATATCAGAGAAATATAAAAAATTCATCCAAAGTATATTTTTATATCCCAATTCCAAATAATAAGTTTATTTTATTATATATAATATATAAAAGTTTCAAAAACTAGATTTAAAATGGGTGTTCCGTTAAAAGGTGGTAAAACTACATTTTTTAAAAAAATAATTATTTTATCCAAAAAGATGAATTTGTTATTATATCATGTCTATAAAACATATAAAATGGATTGTAAACATTATACTGGATATACTACATATATATTTCATTAATAAAATATATCAAGAGTGATATTATTATTTCATAAACTCTCTTATTTTCATTTAAATAGTTTTTCAGAAAAACATTTCCTTTTATTTAAGAAGGTTTTTATTTTCATTTATATTTAATTTCTCACATAAAAACTTAATGACATTTCCATAATTTAGTTTATATTGTTCATACCCACCATTATAATTACTTGTTTAAATGGTAACATAATAATTTTTAGTTATTTTATTAAACTCGGACTTGTGTGAAATGAATTCTATTCAAAGAACTTGAAATTGTTTGTAGCACAAGCCAAGAATATTCTTGCATATACCACAAGCTAATCTGGCGTTGTGTGTAGTTAAATCTTATATTAGTGTAGATTAAAACACAAGACATTAAATAAATTAAAAAAAATATTTCATAAAAATCTCGGGGTGTTATATTATACCCCCTTAAAATAAATTTCTCCCTCGATATTCATCTGGATTATAAAAGGATTAATACTTAAAATTTTCTTTAATAGAAAACCACAAAATAAAAAAGGACTAAAACATCCTTTTAAAAAATAATGGTTGGAAAATAACAATTACCCAGAGTAAATCATAACTAGGTCTCTACGTAGAAGAACATATGTTAAGATATGGTCATGGAGGAAAAACATAAATAATAAAAGAGATTGATAAAGATCACTAATCAAAATAAAGTGGGTGATATAGATAATTTTAATAATAACAAAACCATTAACTAAAGAATAATGAAAGTGGTCACTGTTATCATAAACAATTATGATAATAAGACACCCTTTTACACCAAAATCACTTTTCCTAATTTTGAATAATTTGTATGAGAATATATAATTAGTTTATTTCACAACAATATCACCCTTTGTATGCATTGATTAATCTACACTTTATCTCTTATTCCACGAAATGAAGTTAGATTTATCACTCTTGAAGTATTAGTAGATCATTATAATGATAGTTCATTCAATCTATCGTTATCACAAAGAAACTTTAATCAAAAGTTAACAAATATGCATAAGTCTGCTTATAGTGAGATAATAATTTAGTCTAACAAGCTTCATCTAGAGTTTAACTTATACTATCCATAAATGGATAACCTTACAATCCTTCTGAAAACTCAAAATCCAAAACATTAGAAATAGTTGAACTAAATTGGATTAACATTTATCTCCCATGTCTCATAAGTCAAATCTTGGATGCCACATTCAAAACATGTGAATACCTTAATCATGTATTCTCTTGAAACATTGTAATAACCTAAATTACCATAAATAATTATTTAAAACATGAATTATTCATTATTTCATAGTTCACTCGATATATTCCTTAAATCCAAGAAGTTTTAAACATCATCTATGAAAACATAGACCACTTTTTCAACTAATCAATAATCAGGTACAGGGTAATCAATACCATCCAATTCACTTATTTATATCCAACATGTCACCTATCTAAAAATTATTATCTAAACATTGGGAACACAGTATGGGTTTCCTTTCCCTTAATCTTTGTGTTCATTATGAATATCACCATTTCATTAAATCTCTTTTCTTTTACATCATAACTATTAAACATATTCTTGAAAATACTTAGAAAAAAAACATAAACCAAATACTCCTAATACAATTTTCCATTCATAATTTTTGGATCCATATACATAAATACATCAATTCTTCTACTTTAATACACTACTAGAAAATTAGGCTATATCCACTGTTCCAAACCATGTCTATAAGCCCACAAACTGTGGCTATAGGTTATAGCCAAAATTCATTGAATCGTGGCTGGTATTTCCCTGGCTATAGGGCCAAACCTATAGCCATGGATTCGAACCATGGCTACAACCCTGTAGCTACGGTTCCAACCATGCCTATAGACATAGAGCCACTATTTAGAACTGTGGCTATAGGTTTGGCCCTATAGCCATAGAAATACCCGCAACTGTTCAATGAACCGTTGCTATATGGTTTTAGCCATGGTCTGAAACCGTGCCAAGAACCCTTCCCATTTCATAAAACAAAACCAGCCCCCTGGACAGCAGCCACCCCCACACATCCCTTTCACCCCTTTCCCCCTGTTGGAACCCCTTGGAAAATATCTCCCCCATCCCCCCTACTGGACCCCCATGGACAGCAGCCCCCCACCCCCGGCTGGACCCTCCTGGACAGCAGCCCCCTGCTGGACCCCCTAGATAGAAACCCCCCTAGACAGCAGCAGCCCCCTGCTGGACCCCCTGGATAGCAGCAGCCCCCTACTGGACCCCCTGGACAATAGACCCCATGCTGGACCCCCTAGAGAGAATCCCCCCACTTCTAGACCCCCAGGATAACAACCCCCAACTAGACCCCCTAGACAACAGGCCTCCCTGATGGACCCCCTTGCACCACCCCTACTGGACACCACCTTGCATCCTTGCTGAACACTCCCCCTTGCATCCCCTGGACAGCAGCCCCCCCCCCCAACGCCACACACACATACAGCCCTTGCACCCCTTGCACCCCCTTGCACACCCCTTGCCCCCTGATGGACCCCCTAGAGAGCAGCCCCACTCCCCTGCTGGGCCCCCCCTTGACAGCAGCCGCAGCCCCCTAGGACAGCAGCCCCCCACTGGACCCCCCTAGACAGCCCCCTACTGGACCCCCCCTGGACAGCAGTCCCCCTGATGGACCCCCCCTGGGCAGCATCCCCCCTGGTGGACCCCCTTGGCCAGAAGCCCCCCCACTGGACACCCCTGGACAACCCCCTTGCGGGACAACAGCCCCCCCTGCTGAATAACAACCCCCCTTACACATCCCTTGCACGTAACCTAAGGGATCCTTAGTTAAGCAGATTGACCAAGAAGGTGAGCTTCAGGATTTTCCCTTAGATGTACCTTCCAAATCATAACCTGTAGAGGCTACTTTACCTAGTGTTGAGAGAGTTGTTTCCCCAGTGCCTTCAGATTTTGAATCCAAAGTATATTTATAATATTTCTGAGAAAGTCTTTTTTTAGATTTCAGTTGAATTTTGAGTTATCAAGAACCTCATATTATTGCATCTAAATCTAGTGCTCCACCTCCCTCAACTTTAGTTGATGCTGATTCGATCTATTCTACAGTCAAATAGAATCTCCATGTTGTTATAGGTGATGTGCATTCATCTCATCAGGATTAATTGAGGCAGATTCTGTAGAATGGGTTTTCAAATAATAGGTTGACCAGTTGAAAGTGATGACAAATTTACTTAATAAATTCATGGATGAGAAGATTTATTTAGTAGTTTGGAGACATGAGTAAATAGTATTATTGAATTTTTCAATCATATGAATCCTTTTGTATATATACCCAATACTCTAGTGGCTACTGGCTGGAAGTCAAATGTGAAACAGTAAAGTGTACTCAAAATTCCACACTGCTATAGAGGTCAAAGTTGCTACAGTTCCCGAAAATTTGGATCGGGGGGCCTTCGGCCCCTTGAGAAGGGGTGTGTTACCCCCTATAACCCCCAACGAGCTCACTGCGGAGCTCGACCCGTGACAGTTGTGGGCCACAAGCATTCAGCCTAACCGGATCAGGCAACACCAATCCAAAAATATCCCTTGTAGCATCCCTTGACGAGATGGAGGTTAAGAGTGGCCTTTTTTCTCTAAATCTTGAGAGTGTGGCTGGTCCTGATGGGTTCACAAATTAATTATTTTTGTCCTACTAGGACATAGTTCATGATGAGAACCTTAACACTATGAGGGAGTTTTTAACGCATGCCTCAATTCCCTATGGAATCAACTCCAATTTTATTGCCCTGATCCCAATGAAGGAAAATTTTGTGGATGTAAAGGAATTCAGACCTATTAATATTTGGAATACCTTTCCGAGATTCATTAGCAAAATTATTTCTATGAGGTTAGGAACCATTTTTTGTGGGTTTATATATTCAAATCAGCCCCCGGACAGCCCTTGGACACCCCTTAGATATCCACCCTAGACACCCCACCTGCACCCTCCCCCCTGCCCTGTAGACCACCTGACACCCCCCCGGACAACCCTTGGACACCCCACCTGCACCCCTTCCCTACAGACCCCCCCCCCCCCCCCGAACAGCCCTTAGACACCCCCTAGATCCCCCCTAGACACCCCACCTTCACCCTCCCCCTGCCCTGCAGACCCCCCCCCCCCCCCAACACCCCCCAGACAGCCTGTGGACACCCCACCTGGACAACCCCTCATAGAAAATTCTATATCACATAGTACCTTCACTTCATTATGAAAGATTTAAAAATGAATAATTCCTTGAAAATTTTCCAAGAACAGTCTTTGTCTGGATTAGTCTAAATAATAGACTTCCACCACTTATAACTCGGACCCTCTAGTAGGATGGTTACAGAAATAACCTTAAGAGACTCATAAATCTAAAGATGGATAAATATATCCTCAACCTTCATCACCAAAACCAATTCATCCTAAGAATATTGTAACTTTGGAATTATTGTGGGGCTACCAAATTTATTCTGAGGTTCCTAGGTGTGCCTTCAAGATTGATTTATTCAATGATTTTGATTCGGTCAGATGGGAATTCTTATGGGATGCTTTTGATATGCTCGGCTTTCGGGATAGGTTCTCATTCTAGGTTAAAAGATGTATCTCTACCCCAATGTTCTCAGTAAACATTAATGGATGTTTACATTCATACTTTTCAGGGAAAAGAGGGATCATGCAAGGGGATCCGATTTCGCCTTTACTTTTTGTGATTTGCATGGAGTTTTTCTCGTGCATCCGGGAATACAGTAGGCTGGGGCTGGTGCGGTGGTGGGTGAGGGCTGGATAGGCCGGTGCAGGCGGGAAGGTGGGCAGTAGGGGGATGGGAGGGGGGTGCGGGCTGGAATAGGTGGTAGGGAGTTGGATTTCGGGTGGCTGTGGGCTGTTGGGCATGTGGAAGGGGATAGTGCGGGCTGCGGTGTAGGAGGTCAGGGGCTGGTGAGGGCTGGAACTGGTGGATGGGGCTGTTTTTCAGGTGGAATAGGGCTGGAATTAGTGTTTTACAAGAGTCTTGGGGGTGGTGGATGGTGTGGTTCCTAGTGCGGGCTAGATTGCCGGTGGCTGGGGGTAGGTGCGGGCTCGAATGCAGGTAGAAGGGGGCTAGAATCCTGGTCGAAGGGGGCTGGTTGTAGGTGCTGGAGGGATGGTGCTGGCTGATTCGAAGGTGGAAGGGGGGCGGTTGAAGGTGGGAATGCTTGTGGTAGCGGGATAAAATAAAGGTGGAAGGGGGATGGTGTGGGCTAGATGTGGCTGGAGCAGGGCTAAATCACGTCATTACCGCGGTGTGACCGCAGCGTGACTGCGGCTTGTTGGCCTAGTCCAAGGAAATCAGTGGGGAAACATCATCTGGCTAGGAGAAAAGGGTGCCGGAGGTGGTGGAAAACCCTTCTGGTCGCCACCTGACCAGCAGAAATTGTGATTATTCTATCTCAAAATTGATCACAAGACTCCTGGAATAATAACACTGCAAACCACCACGGGGTGTCGTCCTGGAGTAGGGAAAAATCATGGAATTACCAAGGCGTGACTGCGGTATGTTGGTCTGGTCCAGCGACATTTACAAGGCAACATCATTCAGCCAGGAGCGAAGGGAGAGGAATGATTAGGGGCAACATTACATCCATTGCCCCGCCAGCAGAAATTTTGATTAGTTAGTCTAAACATTGATCACAAGACTCATGTAATACTATCACAACGAACTGTCGTAGGGTGTCATCTCGGAGTAGGACCAAATCAAGGAATGACCACTGCGTGACCGCAGCGTGTTGGCCCAGTCCAAAGAAATCAGTGGGGTAGCATCATCCAGCCAGGAGTGAAGGGAGCAGGAGGAGGTGGGGTAACATTCCGGTCATCACCCCGCCTGAAGAAATTGTGATTAGTCAGTCTCAACATTGATCACAAGACTCATAGAATACTATCACTGTGAACCGCTGTAGGGTGTCTTCCTAGAGTAGATCTAAATCAATAAGTGATCATAGCATTACCATTGTGTGACCGTGACGTGACTGCGGCGTGACCGCGTCGTGTTGGCCCAGTCCAACGACATCCACATGGAAACATCTTCTGGCTAGGAGCGAAGGGAGCATGAGGAGGTGGGGAAACATTCCGACCATCACCCCACCGACAAATGATAGAACAGATCAACTATTTAATATGCTATAACAAGGGATATCCAGAGAAGGTTTTAGCAAGAGGCACAATGACACAACGTCTAAAGGAAAAAACGATGAAAAATAATCATACACCCTACACAAACATTTAAAAATTCATTCACATTGCCAAAAAATTGAAATTTTATTTATTATATTCAAAGTGTGAAAACGAAAGTGTCATGGTCAAGGCATATGCCTACTCAGGCAATGTCATTTGAGTTAAACGAGTATGATAATCCAATTTATATTATTCAATGAAAAGAAAAACTTACTAGCCACAAAACAAACACCATCAAGAGGCATATGAAAGACTCAAACCAAATCTAAACATGATAAAAATAACAATCACTACTCTTTAGTTTAGAAGACATCGCACCTCCATTGGATGGGTTTTATTATAAAATCATGGCATTTCATTATTATAAAAACATGACTTTATATATAAAAACATGAATTTATTTATCAAATGAAACAATTATATTAAAGAACACTTATTCAAGATATGCAATTCAATATAATTAAGAATAATTAAGAAAGAAGCTAAATTCAATTTAAAGCATCCTTGAATTAAAGAGGCTAGAAGAGGGATCCTACCTCAAGGTGGAACCAAACCATCCAATTCGGCACTTGAATCTTTCCAACTAAAAGTTGTTGCTCCCCCACTGGGTACACGCACCTTCACACACATGCAAAGACACATATCCCCTATGCACACACCCACATGGCCATGAGTATGTGCAAGGGGATCCTTGCACATATTCTTATATGCATATACCTGTTTAATATGGTTTTGTTTGATACAATTTTTTATCCCACCCGATAATAAAAGTGTTCAAGAGGACACAATTTCTAATAAAATTGAATATATCATAACAAAAAATGGATCCATACCCTACCCCCAACCCCCTGCCCCCTACCCCTTGCTCTACACACCTCCCCCTACCCCCTTCCCCCTTACCCTGCCCCATCCACCCTTCCCCTGCCCCTACAACACTCCACCCTTCCCCTACCCCTGCCCTGCAGACCTCCCCCAACCCCTGTCCCCTACCCCCCCTGCCTGTTGCCCGCTGCCCCTGCACCCATCCCCCATGCCCCTGCTCCCTGCACCCTGCCCCCCTCCACCCTGCTCCCACCCCCACCCCTTACCCCTGCCCCCTCCACCCAGCCTCAAGCCTGCAGAACCCCCCATTGACCCCCTGAACCCCTAGCTCCCTAGCCTGCACCAGCCCCCCCTACACCACCCCCTAGCCTACACCAGTCCCCCTAGCCTGCACACCCCTTTTTGAGTCAAAAAATATTTAGAGATGCTCGTCCTGTCTCAAATGAGAGGAGGAAAGATTAAAATGGAAAACATAAATGCAATATTTTCAAACATACTGTATAAGAATAAACTACCACTATGAGTTTTCACAGATAGCACACCACCATTGGAGGGGTTTTATTACAAAAACATGACTTATTTATAAAATGAAATAATTATTTTAACTAAAACTTGATCAAGAATTTCAATTTAATATAAACAAGCAGGAATAGGGAAGTCATCTAAATGCAATTTAAAAAATTATTTAATTAAGGAGGCTGGGAGAGGGACTCTACCTCAAAGGTGTCAAGCCATGCATGAAGCAGATCCTTATATATATGGTCAAATGTATAAGCATGGGCTATGTTTTTTTGCTCGTTCTCTGAGTATCATGCATCCTTATCTACAGACACAACCTATCATGCGAAATCATACACACAAGAAATATAGTTCTTGTGAAGACATCGAGACAAATAAAACCTCATAAAGTTATACTCAGAATTATTTGTACTAATAAATGGGATGAGAAGAATTCCTGGGGAGGAATCTGCTTCAAAAGTAACATCATTTTTTGAGAAATAATATTGGAAAAACGAGGTCCAATGGCAATGTACTCCAAAATCCTATAATAAAAAGAACTGCACAGTGGTTATCAAATGAAAGGACAAAAATTAGTATTGTGTTGAAATTGATTGTAATTACCTCTCAATTTCATCAAGGATTATGATTCTTAATTGTGACTTATAAGCATCCTCAAATAACTGAAAAGAACAGGTGAAAAAAATGACTAAAATTATTCAGTATACAAGTTGCAAATTCAATAAGCATAAATAAATGGAAACCAATTTGATTTTAAACCATGAAAATTTGGGCACATTTATTGGCCTTACTCACCCCAATTATTGATTCAGCTGAAACCTGGCCATATAGTACCCACCAAAATTTGAAAACACAAATAGATGCAAGTTCATGCATGCAAGAATGAAAGGAAAGAATGAGAATTATTAAAAGGCACATACAATCTTAACATATGTGAAATCACATTCAATACCAATGGTGCCATTATATACCCTTCCCCCTTGCACACCCCCCGTCCCCCACTGCCCCTTTTCACACCCACTCCCACCCCATGGACAAAACCCCATCTCCCTCCCCCTTCCCCCTTGCACACCCCCTGCACACCCCACCCCTACCACCCCTGCCCCCACTGTCCCCTTGCACACCCCCTTTACCCTTGCCCCTTGTAATGTAATTGAGTATTTAGAACCCAAAAAAACAATTTATCACAACATTTCCATGAAAAACCAATAAAAACATAACTAATGGTTACTAATGTCTTGCAAAAAATTATATAAAATAACCATTACCTCTTGAATTTTATATTCACGTAAATCCCGATTGCAAGTCGTGGAAGCAAATAATGCATCAGATATGTTTTATTATTGGTTCTCTGCCTAACATGAATCCCTATTCTACACACCAATACATGTCATAAAACTCCCAATATGATCAGTGAAACTAATAGAGGGGCCACCTCAAGTAAAAAATGGAAAATTGGACTACATACCATCAGAGGTGTGCCAGAGGAGATAAAGGGGTTGCCTCAGAGTAGCGTCATTGAGGAGGTACAATCATCACATTGGAGGAGGATACAATTCAATATAATAATAATAAACCTTAACTTCTACATAAAAAATATATAGAAATAGTCAGAAACACCACAATACAATTTAGTATTAAAATAATAAAACCTCATTGCATAATAAAATTACACAAATTAACAATCCAAAAATACAATTCACATCAATAGTGAGTCTCAATATCAGTATCATCAGATTCATGATAACCCTCAACCATGCCTCCTACAGAAACACCATCAGCACCTCTCACAAAACCAACATCATCATCAACATCAGCATCGGTACCGGCACCGACATTGGGATCAGATCCGGCTATAGCTCCGGCTCCTGCTCCAGCTCCAGCTATAGCTCCGACTCCAGCTATAGCTCCGACTCCACCAGTATAACTCATCGACATCAAACATGCATTAACCGTTACATCTGCTTCTGGTGGAAGTGTAGAGTAAATGAAATACATAACTTTCTTCATATTTTCAAATATCACCTTTTCGGCCTTTTGAGTTGCTTCTTTGATATCTGAATTCATCTGTTCCACTGTGAACAAACCAGAACCGTTACACAATGAAACGTTGTTAGTAGACAAATATCGAGATGGTACAATCTTCTTCCCTGGTCGACAACGCACTCTTCCCTGGTCCTCATCTCCTAATACCCGATGTAGATGATCATTTGGGCCCAAATTGTGAGGAACTTTTTCTGTCAATGTCTCCAAAGCATTTTTTTGATTGATATATAACAAAAATTAAAATTATAAAATAATATAAGAAATTAAATTCAGTCAAACGAAAAGAAATTGGAATATACATACAATCTCTTTCTCGGTGTCAGTATTTGGCACAATACCGTTTTCTTTTTTCTACTTATACAAATGAAAGTAGAGCGAGGAACACAACCCTCGATATTAAATTTATTTTTATGGAAAAAAGTAAGAATTAAATCAAAAT
The DNA here is from genome assembly GCA_963277665.1 of Viscum album. NCBI lineage: Eukaryota > Viridiplantae > Streptophyta > Magnoliopsida > Santalales > Viscaceae > Viscum > Viscum album. Next base: position 1,982,656,975 of record OY728136.1, read on the forward strand.
TGGCAGTCAAAAAAATTACACTAAACAAAGCTAAATATTTAAAATACTAAATTACCTGTGTTTTCTCAAGATCTGGGAGTGAAGTGTGTCCACGAGTATAAACATGTTTCATTCCACTCTTATTTCTTTTATTTCTGTCTGATTTCTATTAAGAAAATAATTATATAATTTAATTAACATAAATAAAAATCGTTTTCAAATAAATATATGAATATATATATATAAATTTAAAAAATACCTTAAACTCTTGACTCTTCCAATAGCCAATCACCTGTTTGTATTGTGATGTTGGGAAATCACGAATCACTGGTAATTCTTCAAGATCCATACCAACACTCTTTTTCCAACCAAGATATAATTTATACTTTTACGCTTGAAAAATTTCTTCAAAATCCATTAACATTGTAGCCTTGGAATTTTGTACATCAGGAAAATTATATCGGAGCTAAAATGGAAAAAATATTTGTTAAGAAAGTATTATAAATTAATATTTATAAAAGGTGATTAACATTACTTACCCAGATCTCTGCCCAGGCATTGTCCTTTATTTTTTCTCCAACTTCCCTCCAACTTATTGGTTGAACTAGAATGATATTGTTGTGTCTAGAATGTGTTACCATAAAGCTTTTACATTCCGTACCAATTTTTTAATTATAGCATTGTCCTCATTGTATTCAACCATGATTTTCTTGTGTAGATTCCAAACCTCTCACATTTTTTGCAGCCTCGTCATCTGGTGGATATTGGAGATAATCATGAAAAAAATGGATAATAATATATAAGAATTTATCATTGATCACTAACAGTAATGTTTAAACACATACCAGTAGATGGGGGATATGATGACCCCAGAAGTGCAGCATCTAGAGGGGGAGTAGTCTCTATGGTAGGTTAAATATCTACAATAGGAGTACTCTGTACAGTAGATGGATAACCTTGTACAGATGAGGTTGGGTATGGATATCGATATGGTGGTGGGATATATGGGGGCACAGTGCCTTGTAAAGTGGATGGTGGGAATGGAAAATAAGAAGGTATGGGAGTCTGAGAACTACCATCCAATGTGGGTGTGGATAGAAAGGGATATGGAAAATGTGGGTATGGGTAATATGGAGGTGGCATAATGGGAGGATGACCTTCTCATGACTCAAGTGGCATATTAGTAGAATGAACATGTAGAATCAACACCCCCCCTTCTATACTATCATCCTTGGTAGTATAATACAACTGTCTCCATGACGAAGTAGACTAAAATAACATAGATGATAAAATTAAATGAACGATAACAAGATAAATAATATGAAAGACCATAATATTCAAATAGAAATTGTACTTACAGTTTTTCCCAGATGAGACATATGTTGTTCATTTCTTCGTATTCTTCTATTTCTTCTAATATCATCATATTCAGACATTTTGACCTAGAAATTTAAAATAATATTCTCAAATTAATAGAAATAAAGAAAATTGCTAAATAATACGATTTTATCATAAAACAATGAGATAAATTTTCAATGTGATATTTATATTGATAAAATAAACAAGATAATTTGATATCATGTATGGATGTTTCAGAAAACAAATACAATATTACAATAATGTCAGGTAAATACTTACAAATGTATCAACGTTCTATGTGGTCTATGACCATTTCTGGTTCAGAATATATTCTATCAATTGAGTCATTTGTGTCATCAAATGAAACATTTGAATAAATACCTACAATTTCATCCACAATATCATTGTCATCTATGTATTCATAAAAAATATGTCTAGGAATGACATCAACAATAACACCAAATTGTTGTTGTAACGGGTCAATTACATAAAACATCTGTTAAGCCTATGATGATAGATTATGAGGTTCATCGCTGTGAAGCTGGTGATTCATATCAATCCCTATAAATCGACAAATATCAATATGCATTATTTGTCATGTCATTGAATCAAAACACTTACATTTCATCATTGCAATGTGACTATGTGCATAGTAATCTAATAAAATGACTATTAAATGACACCATAATATTATATATTTTCTGACTGAGGTTGTCTATCTGATGCACTCGGAAAAAAAGTTTTTGTGGCGCTTATCATGACACCATCATTCTATGTTGCCATTTTTTTCATAGCTATTTATAACAAATTTAAATCCATTGAAAACCATTACTTTACAATCACGTACCACATCGTTTGGACCTATGGATAACGCTCTTATTTCATATTTTACTTCATTAATTGGTAGAGATGAAACCTAAAAGATAGAAACATTGAATATTAAATAGAGTCATGTGATTATGTTGTGAGAAGAAAAACAATATTACCTTTGACTTTAACCAAGCAGCAAATTCTTTACTGTGCAGCAGTTCCTTCCTCTTAATAGATAGAGAGCGATGTCTCTTTTTTATAATTTCTAAATGTTCTCTACAAATATGAAAGAATAAAAATGTCAGAAGATATGAATAAATAACATAATGAAAAAAATGAATATTTATTAGTTTACTAACTTGATATAATCATCAAGAACACCACAGTTGAATAATAACATACGATGAGCCATTTCCCAGTCTTCCCTAATTAATGTACACAACATGTATAATCTAGATATACCCCTATTTGGGGAAGTGAAGGAAATGCAGGTTCAATGGGATCATATTGCTCATCTTCAGTTCTCATAAGTCAATTAGACCACGTGGTGATGTTAGATAAGTACGATGAACAGAAATCCATGCATTCTTGTGCTAAATAACATTTCCAAATAGATCCTTTGGGGTGATATTTATTTTTTCACATAATATTTCAATTTAAAAATCATTATTTATGTAGGATACATCCACCGATTTGAAATAGGACCACCAAAAATAGCTTCTGTGGGAAGATGCACAGTCAGATGTAACATACATGCAGAAATCGATGGTGGGAAATTTTTTTCCAAGTTGCAAAGAATATTCGGTGTATCTCACTACAATTTATAAACAACACCTCTGCTCAGTCTTTTGAAAAAAAGGTCACGATAAAAATGACATAACATAATCACAACAACTCTAAAATTATGTGAATGTAAATGTCGAAAGGCAATAAGAATCAACTCAAGTAACAAGACAGGGTAATCATGGGTATTAAGAGATTTTAGTTTCACATCTTGTGTATTCACCCTTTTCAAAATATTATTTGAATAACCATTTGGAACCTTCAAACATTCCATGACGTGAATATATTGTTTATTCTCCACATTTGTCATCAAATAATAGGCAATAGACACTTTCCACATATTTTGACCAATTAACTCAGGATGAAGTTTTACTCTTATACCCCAATCCATCAAATCACAAAGAGACTATAAATCATCTTTTGTTTTTCCTTTAACATTTAAAATAGTATCATGTAACATCTCACAAATGATTTTCTCGATATTCATTAAATCCGAAAAATGATTCAATAAATTTGATGACCAATACGGCAACTCAAAGAATATGATTTTCTTTCTCCAATTGTTATTGGACTTCGAATTAACATGTTTTTGCTTTCTAATATTTGATTGAATTTTTCCAAGAACATAATTCAAATCATTATATTCTTTAACAATATCATTCCTTGACATTCATTGAGGTGTCTCATCTGTCTCAACGGCATTATTGACCTGTCTTTGATTTTTCCTGTATGGATGATCCATTGGTAGAAATCACCAATGCCCTATGAAGCTGAAATTCCATCGGAACTTTAATCTTTGGAAAAATGTATTTTTCATAAAAATTGGGTATGATAATTTCCCTTTAGTACTCCAATCAAAAATAATTCCATAGGCTGGGAAAACATTTATCTTCCATAATAAAGCTACACAAAACATAATGTACTACTTCGTGAATGCATCGTATACCTGTGCACCAGAAATCCAAATCTCCTTTAACTCCTCTATTAATGGCTGTAAGTATATATTAATATCATTTACAGAATCAATCTGTACAGATATCAATATACACATGATAGTAAATAGATTCTTCATAAACATACCTGATGGAATGTTTTAAATGTGAATGAATATAGGCCATGTACTGTGTGCAGTATGCATTTGGCGAAATGGGTTGAAACCATCACAGGATAATCCCAATCTAACATTTCGTGGGTCAGATACAAAATCAGGATGTCACCTATCAAATTTCTTCCAAGCCAAAACATCTACAGGATGGACTATTTCATTATTATCTTTATTTCTTTCATCTTCATGAAATCTCATATTCTTTTCCATTTGTTCAGACATAATAAGTTTTTGAATCCTGGGAATTAAATGGAATTGCCACATCACTTTCTGTGGTATGTGAGATTACGTTCCATCTTTATTAGACTTCCACCTTGATGTGCCACACTTTTTTCACTGACTTAACTCTGTATTTTCCTTCCAGAATAGACAAAAATCATTGGGGTAAGAATGAATCTTAATATATTAAAATCCAAATTTTTCAACAAACATTGATGCCATGTAATTATTTTCTGGAATACATGCATCATCAAGCAGTACATCATTAATATATGTAAGGAGATAGTCGACCACAGTATTACTAAATCCATACATTTCTTTTCCATGATATAATCGCATTAAAAAATCAAGTTTGCTCATTTTTTCACATGTATGATATACTGAAGTATTTTCATCTTCCACTAGATTTCTAACACTCTCAATGTCATCATCCTGATTAATAAACAAAAACTATGTTCTGGTATTCATTTCCTCTTGCACTGGTCTACATAAGGATCTAGCTTCAGAAAAAAAAGGAAACCGATCGGAAATCAGATTTTTCATACCAATCCTTTCCGCTGAATCAATGTCATTCACCACTTGCACTTTTTCTCCATTCTCGTACCACACATGATAATTTTTTTGGAATCCTTGTTTATTGATATGATAACTCACTTCCTCACGAGTTATCTATGGTCTTCCAACATAATCAAAACACGGCCATCAAATCAATCCCTCATCTGAATCATTTGTGAATGAAAAGTACAAAAAATGTTGTAAATCCTTCTAAAATTCGTCATTGATCCAATCAACGTTGTACATCTAGTATCTATCCATTATGAGTCATATAAACATATATTAAATAAATAATCAAGAAAATGACTTTACATTATATGTATTGTTTCATAAGATAATAAGTAACCATCAATAACAAGTCAATAAAAAAATCTTAACAAATATTATGGTTAAGAGAATTCATAAATGATTCAAATTATAAAAAAATCATGAATAGTCACACCTTTTATGACCACATAAGATTATTTTGGTGTTCTTGAAACACACACATTAAAACCTAGATGTTTGAACAATGACCTACAATGTTTTTTATATAATTCTCTGATGGGAACCCCCCCTCCTGGACACCCCTTCCCCTCCCTCCTGAACTCTCCCCGGACACCCCCTCCCTCCTGAATAGCCCCCCTGACCCCCCTGGACAGCCCCTAACCCGGTATACCCATACCCCATACCCCCTCCCTTGCCCCTACACACTGCACCACCAGACCCCTTCACCCCCTCTTGGACAACCCCATCCCCTTGCACCTTCTACCCCCTCCCTGCACACTGCCCCCAGGAACACCCCCCTCATGTACATCCCTCCCCTGGACCCCCGCACCCCCTGATCTCCCACCTCCACCATCCTTGACAACCCCCCTCTCCCTTCACCCCCTGCCCCCTCCCTACACACTGCCCCTGGACACCCCCTACACCCCACACCCCCTTCCCCCCTCCCCTTACACATTTCCCCTTAACCCCACCCCAGACACCCCTTCCTAGACAGCCCCTACCCCTGCACCCACTGTCCCCCTCCCCCTACACCCCACACCCCCTTCTCCCTTCACACTGCCCCCCCCCACCTCCCACCCCTTATTGGACAGCCCCCCTCCCCTTGCACACTGCCCCCCTGGACAGCCCCCTCCCCCTGCACCCACTACCCCCTCCCCCTGCACCCCCTGCACCCCCACACCCCCTTCTCCCTTCACACTGCCCCCTCCCTGTACACTGCCCCCCCTCCTGGACAACCCCCCTCTAATACATGATCACATGTGTTTTTATTAAATTGGGACAAACAAAAAAAACTATGATGAATAGTGTATCAAAACACTTGGTGTTACAAAAAATTTTCAATAAATACACAATCTGTATATGCTTACACAAAAACACTTGGTGTTACAAAAAATATTCAATAAATACCCTCCAACAGACTCTTATATAGCAGCAATAATCTTAATCAGTTCACAATATGTGATGTAAATCAAAGCATTTAGGTTCATTTAACAACATTTGAGCAGTTAAAAAAATAGGTGGCATTTGTTTTGTCAAATAAAAACACATCCACTGAAATTCATTAAAAGAAAACTTAAATAAGCAATAATGAAACTCGGATACTGAAACATTTTTCATAGGTGATAAATTTTTTAAGCAGTGATATAAAATAGAGCCTTGAAATACTTTCCCCTTATGGTAAGTAGTTTGAAAAATAACTAGTGCGTTCTATTTCAAAAAATACCCAATGCGTAAATTTCAAGAACAAAATCAATTTAAAAAACTATTGCGATAAACAATCATGAAACCGTAACACAAAAGAACTTATAAAATTTGACGAAAAGTTATATCTCTCATCAAAGGGATCCAAAAATTGATGCACCAGTGGATTGCGAAGAAATGATATCATGTGTTAGAAAATAATATTGATTTATAAATAAGAAACCAAAAAATCAAGGTAAATATGTAGATAATGATAAATAATCATGAATCAATTAATAAAATCATCTAAAGAAAATATCACATATAACATAAAATGATGGTATGAAACCCACATATCATGGAATATTCAAGGCATTTGAATCTATATTTTCCTATAATGATGACTGAAACAACATGTTATTTCCATGAAACACGAGGATAAAATACCCCAATATCATAAATCTATGTTTAGAATAATTTAAATCAATCACTCAAGGTGAAATCATATTCAATTTGAATAACAATCAATAAGACCACAGTCTCATCCCTGAACACTTAGTCTTTTACCCTTACATGGGTTGAACACTCCCAAACATGATTATTTACCCTGAGCTGACACATTCGTAGAATCATATATAATATAAACAAATAGCATGATAATACAAAAAGAAACCTCTTATACCACTTTGTAAATTCCCAACCCAAGATCCACTAAAAAGAACCCCAAGATAGTTTGTTACATGGATACAAGAGTTCCACCGCATATGTTTGAGGCATCCAACAGATAGTGAGTGTATAATTATGGTACAATATAGAGTCTATAAACTTATAAATATAGTATCATATCACTATACAATAACTACATCAAACATAAGAAGAATTATATATGAATGAAAAAGAATCAAATGATATCAATAACTGATAAAGAGAAAAATATCATCAGCATAAAACAAATGTGACGGCGCAAAGAAATCCCTCCCAAACCCCAACAGCTGATAAATCCTAATATTTAAATGATCAATAAGATACAAACTAAGATAATACTTAGCTATAGGAACTAAAATCGGAAATAAATTATCTTTTTTATAACTCCTCGTTAACACTAGAAGAAACCCCTTGGAGATACATTAACCAGAATATAGATCCTGACAATTCACAGGTCAGAAAAAATCAAATCAATGAACCTTTGTGAAAATACATTCATTTTTAGAATAGAAAAAATGAAACTCCATTTTATTATATAAAAATATTCTGATATATCAATCCTCATGGACAAATTACCATACTTTACCTTCCTCTTGATGATATTCACACATTTAAAATCATTATAGAGGAAATTTTGAATGTTCCTCCCAGGAAAAAACCCAAACTAATTTGTCAAAATAAAACCATTAGCAATCTCACCCATCCTGCACTTCATGATTTTTCTAATAACCTTTGGTATAAAAAAACCCAATATAAATAGTCCTAAATCCTTTATATATATATCATTATCTTTCATTGGGATAAATACAATGATGTTTGAGTTCACCCAAAAAGGCATTGATTGAAGAATACAAAATTACCTCACAAAATTTATTACCTCAAGATTAAGAATATCCCACTAAAACATGAAAAATGTTTTGTCAAGACATCTGTTCCAACAACACCAACCATATTTAATTATAAGAGAGATGCACAAATCTTCTTTTTCACTGGGGGCCTCAACTAGACTTCGATTCTAAATATCATCAATTCTTGGTCCATTTCATTTGATGTATTGTTCAGTTTTAACATCTGCATTATCTGAGTAAATCCCCTCAAAATAAAAAGTCATGACATTTTCCATTTCATTCTTAGAACTAAACATATTACTATTAATTTATAGCGAAGTGAGACTCCTCATGTTTTTCTCCCTATTCATGCTATGAAAGAAAAGTGAATTTAGATCCCCCTCCTCCACCATACTAATAGTAAATTTATTATGAGAAAGGTTCTCTTTTAGAGTAAGGATAATATCAATTTTTGATATGGATATTATCTCCTCCTGAGAGGGAACATCCCGAGGCATATTTTTTTGTTGGAAAATAATCAGATGAGATTAAGAATCATTAATGTCACTCTCAAGATTAAAAAAGGATTCTTTACTCTATTATTTCAGTTTGGACTTTAAAATCATTATCTAGAAATTTAGAATATGTATAGGACTTCCCACAAAATCAATCTTCGAGGAATCAAAAACGATTTATCTACAGCCTGGTACAATAATCCATGAATTGTTAAACTTGAAAGGAAGAGGGGTTGACCTTGATCTATTAATACATAATTAAATTAATAGAGGACAATGATCAGAATGAAATCCTGGAAGGGTGAGTCTAGATATCTCAACAACACTATTCCTTTCATCTAATTACATAAAGCACCTATCCAATATAATTTACAGCCTCCCCTTTTAAGTATATCGACTCCATGTTTAATCAACTACAGCTATGACAACTTTAGTCAGGACACATTTATCAATACAAGAAACAAATTAACTAGCTGAGATTTTATAGAAATTACTACTAGTTTTTTAATTAGTCCTAAAAATAGAATTAATGTCACCAAGAAAAATACAACTCCTAGGAATATTCTTTGATATGGATGCCAAAATTATTCAAAGATATCTTCATCTTGAATATAAATTGAAGGCCTAGAAAAAAGTCACAGAAATAGTGGTGTTACCAATGAAATAAGAGATGGTCCCTGATTGATGATCACTATGGAATTAATTGATAGTGACACTATCATTATTAAGAACTAGCAAGGACAATGTGTCATCATCAATTTGATAATTAGAAAAAAAATGAGCGACCGAATGATTTATATTTGAATTCTATCCAATTCTCAAACTTCAATCATGGCTTGGTAATACTAATCAGTATAAGTTTTTTGTTCAAAATAATGTGCCTTAGGGTTTTAACCATGGGAGAGTTCCAAAGCCCTTGGAAGTTCCAAAATATGACCTTCATTACATTGCAGACCATAGCCTAGTACTAGGCCTATCATAACATTGTGTCCTTCCTTTATCAAAACCAAAAGTTTCCAAAACCTCTTCACCCATATCATCTATTTCATCAGGAGATGAAGGGTCACACAGGTCTTGTTCGGATGGGGAAAACTCATTGTCATCTCCCCTAGTGGATTCAGTAATGAGGGAATTGAACCAGTTAACCAATTAAATAGGATTCAAAAGAACGCTTCCAAGTAGTTTCCTCCTTGAAATCTTGGATGAAGGAACTATTGATAAATCACTAGTTTGATAATAACCATCCCCTTGGAATCCTATAAGATAATTATCCTACTCAGTAGAGAATTCATTAACTCCAAAGGAACCAGAAACTAAGGAAATTCTCTATATAGGATTCTTCTGAAAATCCAGATTTGGAAAAGAATAATCAGATTGCTCTGTAATTAAAGTAGGTGTTGGTTCCTCATCGTAGAAAACACATGATGCCTTCCCTGGTTGTAAAAAATGACCTTCTCGAGCTCCATAAAATTTAAATCCTTATTTGGTACTGAAGTATTGGACTTCTCTATTGACATATCATTGGTACCTTCATTGGTAGTGAAACGGTGACCTAACCAGGTTCCATAACAATGATATCCTTAACTTCTACTGAAGCATTGGCCAACTCAGGTTTTCTCTCATTGGAATAATTCACAAGTTCTGAAGTAGTGGCATGTTTAGGTTCTATAATGACACCCTATATAAGATATGAAGTAGTGAGCTACTCAGTGGAAAAAACACCTTGACTAGAGACCATGAAAATATTATCAGTAATAGCATGGATATGACATGACTCATCAACAGTATGGAAAACAACACCATAATTAGATGAATTACTACATTAGTTCTCTTAGAAACATCCAGGATAGGATCACCCTTGTATCCACCCCCATGAGAAGGGGCCTCCATAGATATCTCATGACCAAAGGGTGGGACCAAACCCTTATCATTCTTTTTCCTACTATTGGCATTGTTATTTACCCTAATCTTTCAATGATTACATAGTTTTTTTTTTCTATTGTAGTCAGAGTCCATATGCCCAAAAATGACATTTTTCATAGAATTCTAGCTTCCTCTCAAGAAAAATATCAAGATTAATATCCTCATCTCTGGTGGTTAGAATCACTTCTTTAACAAGCGTAGAAGCCATATCAACCTCAACAAGATTCCATACATAATTCCCAAAAGATGTATTGTTTATCTACCTATCCATAAGGACACTAAATCAACCATAGGGTTTAACTATTTCACAACATTCACAACATGCACACAAAAAAACCTTCGAACTTAGAGAAATAATCATCACATATAAATAATTACAAACTGGTAAAACATGTAAAAACACTACAATAGTTAATCCATCTATCTGCCAAAAGGAAAACTAAAATATGCTAGTTGCAAAAATGTAAAAACTAATAGAAAATAAGAATCCCATACCTGGAAGTAAGCTTAAAATCAAACTAAGGCAAAAATAGGGCGATATATGGACAATTGTCACTACCTCAAAATGCTGCGCAATTCTGCAGAGAATAAAGGATGAATGGGGGATGTGAACATGCCTAGAAACACGAGAAGGAAGGATATTTGTGGAAGAAGGAGACTATAAAAGTTCAAGAATGATTTTCACTTGGATATACTGGAGAGGTGAGATGTTACCACGAAGGTGACTGGGTTGCCTCGTTTGGTGGCAGTGACGGGAAACGTCGTGAGGGGGATGAGGATGGGGAAACGTTGCGAAGGCTCTCCAGGAACTGTTGACGATGAGGATCGGGGAGAGGACAGGTCACCAAGGCTGTCAGGGAAGAAAGGTCACCACTGAGAGGAGGGGTCGCCGCCGAGAGTAGAGGTCGCCACTGAGAGAGGAGAAGTCGTGAGGGTGGAGGAGGGCAGCCAAGAGTAGAAGTCACACCGAAAAGAGAGGGCTGCCGAGAGAGAAGAGGTTGTGGGAGTAAGGTGGGTCACGGGGGGTTGGGGGAGGAGAGGAATCATGGATAGTGGGGAGGATGAGCCCGATATATGGTAAAAAATGTAGATACAAATTTTTTTAATCATGGCTATAAACTATGATTTAGCCACAATTTTAATAGATGTGTGGCTATAAACTAAGCTATAGCCACAGACATATAATTAAGAATAAGTATCCCCATTTTTTTACTTGAGTGATGAATTTCAAGGGTTAAATTCATTTTTAGGGGGGTAGAATGTTACACCCAGAGTTTTTGTGGGCCTTTTTTTCTTTTCTCAAATAAATAAAATTTTCATTTATGTCTTGAAATGCACTAAGTAAAACATTAATTTCACAAAAAAAATGTCTGGGAATCTATTACATGAAACCAACATGGTGTATGTTACATGAAACTAACTCATCATTCGTTACATGGAACATCGACTGAGCATACATTACACACAGCAATGACATGACATACATTACACGAAACACAGATGTTTCTTTGAAACATCATTTTGCTGTTATAATTATTTAAATGAGATAAAAATAACCTAGACGTTAAACTTAGTAATATTAATAACAATAAATAACTTTCAAATATTTTTTATAATGGTTTTATATAAATTAAACATATTTATAACAAAATATATATATATTTTAAAGTTGATGTATTTTAAAAAAAATACTATTTTTTCAAATATACTACTTTTCACGTCCTTCTATAAAAAAACAATAAAATTAATTTTAGACACATTTAGAAATCTAATTTTATAAAATAAATAACATTTTTGAATTTATATTGTCGAAATTATCTTATGGTTAATTTTTGGGATTCTTCTAAAAACATCATTTTTGGATTAATAGTGAAAAATACCAGATTCTAATTCAAAGCTACCTTTTTATCTAATATATATATAAGATTAAATTATATTTTAATAAGATTTAAAATTTTAATTATATTATATTTTTAATTCTATTATATATTTATATGATTTAAATTAACCTTAAACTTTTGATCATTTTTTACTTTAAAAACTGCATTATCGACCCGACTTCGGGATTGATTTTATATTAATTTCTAAAAAAATTGTGTTTAGAATTTGAGAAAATGGATTTCATATTGGAATTAGAGTAATTTTTAATATCTAAAAAGGTAAAAATATTTTTTTACAAATAAGACAACTGAAATTGATTAAAATTAATTACATTGATTAAGGTTAAATTAAGCTTAGTAAGGGACCAAACCATAACCTTAATGCCCAATAAAACAAATAAACAGGTCCAAAATCAATATTATGTACATATTTGGAACTTATCATTCATTGTATCTGATTTTTATCATTATTGGATCCACTTTCAACATGAAAAACGTGGCTGGAATTCACTCTTGAAATATTTATAAGAGTTCCAGTCCTCCTTCCCAATAAAAGGCCACCACCTCTCCCTCTTCTTCACACCTCTAAATCCTCTGATGTTTTTAATATTTCTTCCCAATACACTTCAAAAATTACCTAAATTTCTTCTAGAATCATTAAATTGTGCATAAAACTATCCATGTAATCCTTTTGGAACAAACCAAAAGGAGTTACCTGATATAGAGGTAACATCTTCTCTCAAGTCCTTTCATTTATTTTCTTTTTCCACCCCCTCCAATTTATTTTTCCATGTTTGTATAACAACAAAATTATCCTAAATATATTATTTTTATTTTTATTCTAATGTCTAAACCTACACTTACACACAACAACACCTAATGGATAACGAATATACTGATTATGTGTATGGCGAACTACTACATCACTAAATGATGATTTTTCAAATTTTCTTACTGCCTCTCATGGTGGAAATTATGATGGACACTATATTTATTTTTATTTATTATTTATTTATTATTATTTATTCCTTTTACAAAACATAAATTTTTTACTTACCATTTGCTGTTAATATGATAATTTCCTTTGAGGATGTGTGGACGATCACCCCCTCAATGTGATATGATTGTTTCATATACTACATGGATTGTATTTGGATGGTTTTAGTGAATATATGAGATATATATGATATCATAAACCTGATATAATGATGATATATATATACATATGTCACGACCCCCTCCCACCAAAGATGCCCCTCCTGAACTGGCAATGGTGAAAGGGAGATAATGACCCTCGAGTCCCACCTCCAGTAGGCCCTAGAGTGGAGACTAGCACCAAGGGTATGATTTTTCACAAATATGGGAGGAATTACCATTTTATTTTTTAAAATCGTGAAATAGGATGAGTCAAACACCAAAAGAAAAATGAACAAGTAAATGAAAATAAACCCAAACCAATCACACATGCATGTTGAAACAGTTCTGAGACAAAGTACAAGTACATGAAAACTCAACAGTGAAATACCAAAAGAAACAAGAGTACAAAAAACTGCCACAACTCCAACTGTCCTGACTAGTAAGGTCCCGCATGACCCTGGTAGACCTCCTGGAAACATGAAAGTAAATGTAGGGTGAGCATACAAGTATACTCAGTAGGGAAACCTAAATCTCTCGTGCACAGGTAGGGAGACATCCTAATATACTGTGATATCAACAAAAGAAACCAAAACCTAGAAAGGAATTATATCCACCCAACCACACCAGCCTTGCTCACCAAAAACACAAAACAACAGGTAGCAGTATATAAGAACAAGAGTATTGGGTACCCCAAACCATTTCCCCCCACTAGTTAGCTGCTCTTCCTAATGACGAATGTCCTGATGCTACCACACTCTTCCTTCCCACACACACCTGGGCCTCAAAAGCCACACTTCCCTCCCGCACACACCTGGGCCTCACAAACCACATATCCCACCCGCACACACCTAGGCCTCACAAACCACATATCCCGCTTGCACACACATGGGCCTCACAAACCACAACCACATCCCCGCCCGAACACACCTGGGCCTCATCCCGAAGATTCTTGGGAACAGTAAGCCTGCCCAAAGTGTCTTGGGCTAAAATCACACCAATCGAAACCTACTCGAATAGTCTTAGGTGTAAGGTCACCTCAAGCCATCACAACCTATGGAAGAAGGATCAAGAAGGAGCTAGTAACTAAGGGTAAAACACCCTCTCCCATGAAATTAGAGTGTTCGACAATAGGTGCTCAACAAGGGTGGGGTGTGACAAAAATCAATGATACAGATACATATATGTATACCAAACACACAACCAAACCTATGGCCTCTAAACAGAGAAATTAAGCATGTTCCTCGTCACTACTACTATAAAGCATGCATACAGCAAAAAATCGCAACCCCATTTAGGTTTTCATGTTTCAACAGAATTAGCTTATTAGTTCCTTAACTACTGGGCAATTATCAAACCAGATCAAGCGTTTTGTAGAAAAACCCTGCCGACCACAAATCAAGTTAGATAGACCACAAGCAACACAAAACCAACCTTTTTATTAACAATAAATCACCATTGATTGTTCCTTAGTTTAATTAATTATCGTTCCTCATAGTTCATTTATCAACTTTCCACTTTCTTTTAATATCATGACCCATTACTACAGCCCTTCTACCACTATAACCACATCTCCACAACCGTATCACAAAACAAGGCTCATGCCACCTCATTGCCCCTTTAATATTATTTAACGTAGCACCGCTGCCCATCCTATTCGTAACAACCCATTCACCCCCTGCCCTTTTGACACACCTCGTAACCAAACCATCACCCACATGTTCATTATTCAATTTTGTTCAACCGGGGTGATCACACAAGGGTTCCAAATATTCATTTAATCAGCCAAATTTATGTTATTAACCAATTTCTATATTCCACAAAGTTTCCATCCAAAAAACGGTCTAGAAATATACAGTGACATTTAATTTCCCAAGAAAAGTCCCCAACGACCGTGATTTTCAGTTGGCATAAGCCTATTCAATTCACAACATAACAATTGGATAAACAATGATAAACATAACAACTTCCCCAACCCCGTTTTTTCAGCCAGTTATTATCTTCATTAAACTCATTCGACTATGTCTCGTGAAAGCAAGAGGAAACCCATCCAACAGGATGCAAAAATTAGAGAGACGAAGGTAAAATACCCACATCAACAGGTTCTGATCACAACACTCCCCCAGATCAACTTTAAAAGTCATCCGTTGGCGTCCGTCGCATCTGTCAAACCCAGCAAAAACCTCCTCAGGTGGAAGCTGGAAAGGAAAGGCCAATTTGAAAACAATAGATCCCAGCTTAGAAGTTCCGCCTCGTCGTTATGATCTCGTGGCTGCTGACGGATCGTAAATCGAAGCTCAGACTAAGAATTTATGGAAGAAAGGAGCATTGGAGTCTTCCGGGAGGGCTCTGCTCGAAGAAAATGAGAGGAGATGAATGATATCTAAAAGGGGAAGAGGCCCCCTACTTTTATAAGAGAGAAAAACTAAAGTACATGACGTATACTTCCTAGTACATGGTGTGTACTTGGCCATTCCCCAGGGTCGCCACGCGACTTCCAACATGACATTCAACGCGGCACACGGACGTTGACTGGTCAACACACAGTTTGAGGGTAATGCGTATGTGGGGAGAAACTACACAGTGTGTGAGATGGGCTACATGGCGTGTACTTATTCATTTCACATGGTAAGGACAGGACTTCAACACAGCACATGGCCGTTGGCTAGTCAACACACGGTTTGAGGGTAACACGCGTACGTGGGGAGAAACTACACGACATGAAGAATGGGATACACGACATGTACTTAATTATTTCATGTGTAAAGGACACGAATTCAACATGGGGTATACTCGGAAAGGTGGTACACAACGTGTACTCACACTACATGGAGTGTAGTCACAAAATTCTGAAAAGTGAGGGAAAAGTGCATTCTACCCCCAAGAACACTTTATGAACTTTTTTTCGACAATGGAATGGGCCGAAGAGTCCAAGACATTGCATAAGATACCTCTTAAAACATTCTCTTACACAAGAATTCAAAACAAACCCATAGGAACCCAACAAGATACCTCTCAGGGATCTCGTTACAACAGGAACCCAACCAACAACCCTAATCATAGGTGTTAGGAATTCCTTCTCTATGTCGAGATATTATCCGCTTTAGGCGGCACTGACTCGCCTGCACTGGTTTAATCACATCCGCATTAATGCGTCCTGATTAAGAATTGGGTCTTACCACTTCCATAAATTATGAATTTTTCCAACTTACACTTCCCCAAACACCATACAACCAACACACTTCCCAAACACATGGCTTTGGGAATTCCTTCTCCCATTTCGAGATATTATCCGCTTTAGACAGCACTGACTCACCCTCATGGGTTCAATCTCATCCGCATTAATGCATCTTGATTAAGGATCAGGTTTTTCCATTTCCCCACACATCCGGACATGTTACACACTTCCTGAGAACAAGGAAAAAAACGTCTCACAAACAAAAAGCCAAGCATTCCATATATCAAAGGTACAGAGTATAACATCAAAACAAAGCTCAGAAAAACAAGGCAAAACACAAGTCAAAACAACTATGGGTACTAAGAATGCATTTTAGCCTCCTGCTCCCAAGTGCTATCCTCGAGGCCGCCATGCCTCCACAACATATGAACCAAGGCGATGGTTCATCCACGAAGCACCTTCTATTCATGATCCTCGATTCTAACTAGTTGTTCCTCAAAGGTCACGTCGTCTCCCATATCTAACTCCCCCATGTCGATAACGTGAGAGTCATCATGTAAGTACCGACGATGTTGGGAGACATGGAAGATGTCATGAACCTTCGGTGGTAGGGCCAGCTGATATGCCACCTCGCCGACTCTCCTCAACACCTCGAAAGGTCTGATGAACAGAGGGGAGAGCTTAATCCCCTTCCCAAACCTCCGCTTCCCCCGTCGAGGGGAAACCTTCAAGAACACATGGTCTCCCACCTCGAACACCAAGGGCCTCCTCCGACAATCAGAATAAGACTTCTTTCGGTCCTGATCCGCTTTCATCCTCTCACAAACAAGATGAACTTTTTTTGTGGCGCTCTGTACTACCTCTGGCCCAAGAGGACCTGTCTTACCAACCTCTTCCCAGCAAATGGGTGAACGACATGGTATTCCATACAAAGCCTCAAACAGTTCCATTCCAATGGTAGAGTGGATGATGTTGTTGTAGGAAAACTATACTAAAGGCAAGTGTCGCACAAATGATCTTCTGAAATCCAGAACGCATGCTCGCAGCATGTCCTCCAACGTCTGGATAGTCTACTCTATCTGCCCATTGGTCTGGGGGTGGAAAGTAGTGCTAAGGCGTAGCTGGGTGCGAAAAGCATGATGTAACCCCCTATGGACTCATGAGGTAAACCGAGTATCCTGATATGAGATGATAGTCCACGGAACTCCATAAAAATGCACCACCTCGTCTACGTACCTCTGTGCTAAGGTACTCAATGGGTCCGACTCCTTAATTGCTAAGAAGTGAGATGATTTTGTCAGTCGATCCACCACTACCCAGATAGCATCATAACCACCCTGAGCTCTGGGTAGTCATGTGGTGAAGTCCATTGAGATGTCATCCCACTTCCACTCGGGGAAATCTAAAGGATGCAGAAAACCACTGGGAACACGCTGTTCATCCATTACTTGCTGACACACTAGGCACTTATCCACAAACTCCGCCACTGCCCGTTTCACCTCGGGCCACCAAAACAGTTCTCTCAGGCCTCGGTACATTTTTGAAACTCCCGGATGTACTTCCAAGGCTGAGACATGGAACTCACGGAGAACTCCCTCACGCATCGCCTCTGGAACAAACAAATTTCCATGAAAAAGCATCCGATGTCATATTTCCTCTGACCATCCTTCTAGAGAATTTCCCTAATCGATACGATCCTGCATTACTTCCACCTCCGAGTCTCCCCATTAAGACACTTCGACCTATTGCAACAAGGAGGAAAACACCGTCATCTGAAACAAACAACCTCTAACACCCTCTACCATTTCATCCAAGTGCAAGGCATCCAACTCTTCCATCACTTTCCAAGCATCAACGGATTCCCGAACCACTTACTTATGTGACTTACTGCTCAAGGAATCAGCCACAATGTTTCCCTTACCTTCAGTGTAAGAGATCTCAAAGTCATAGTCTTGGATAAACATGGCCCATCTTCATTGTCGTAAGTTCAGGTCACGCTGGGAGAAGATATAATGTAAGCTCTTGTGATATGAGAAGACCCCAAAGTGCTCCCCAAAGAGGTAATGTCTCCAAAACTTCAGTGCGAACACTACTGATGCAAACTCTAGGTCATGGGTGGCATAGTTACGCTCGTGAGGGTGCAACGACCTATACCCATAACAGATCACCCCCTTCTTCTGCATCAGTATTCACACCAAACCAAGGCCAGAAGCATCACAAAACACCTCATACAACAACCCATCCTATGGAAACCTGAGTACTGGAGCACTGACCAACTTCTCCTTTAGGTAGTCGAAAGCTTTCTAGCACTGCTCGCTCCATAAGAAGACCTGGACCTTCCTAGTCAAAGCTGTCAATGGACCCGCAACTCGAGAGAATCCCAAAACGAACCTTCGATAATAAATTTCCAACCCAAGGAAACTACGAACCTCTGCCACACTCTTGGGTGCTGCCCAAGAAACCACTGCCTCCACCTTCGACGGGTCCACTGACACTCTAGGCTGAGACACTATGTGCCCAAGGAAGTGTACTTCTTGCATCAAGAACTTACACTTCAACAATTTCCCATAAAGCTGGTGGTGTCTAAGGACTTCCAAGACTACCCTGAGATGCTAAACGTGATCCTCCTATGATCTTGAGTAGATCAGGATGTCCTCAATAAACACAATGAAGAACCGGTCCAAAAACTCTCGGAAGACAATGTTCATAAGTCCCATGAACACAGTTGGTGGATTCGTAACTCCAAAAGGCATCACTATAAACTCTAAGTTCCCATACCTACACTTGGAAGCCATCTTCGAGATGTCACTATCCTTTACCCTCAGCTGATGATATCCAGATCGTAGATCAATCTTAGAAATCCAACCCGCTACCCTCAGATGGTCAAAGAGATCATATATCCTTGGAAGGGGGTAACAATTCTTGACTATTACCTGATTCAACCTTCAGTAGTCCATGCATAGCCTGAGACCACCATCTGCCTTCTTAATGAACAAAACTGGAGCACCCCATGGTAACACGCTGGGTCGAACAAAAACCATCTCCATCAGATCATCAATTTGAATCCACAACTCCTGCAACTCCGATCGTGCCATCCGATAAGGGCCCATCAAAATCGGACGGGCACACGGCTGTAAGCCTATCCCGAACTCAACGTCACATCGGGGGGGGGGGGGGGGTAGAGTCACAACCTCCTTGGTAAAAACATCGATGAACCCCCCAACAACCTCTAGGACATCCATCATCTCTGTATCAGCTGAAACCACTGATAACCCGCCTAACAAGGAAAGGAGAGGCTTCACATGTCGTCTCCCCACCTGATAGCTCCTCTCACCCACAAAAGCTACATGCTGCCCATCCACGTCGGAGAACATGAATCTTCTTTGGAAGTAGTCGATAACAGAACTAACATAAAACAGCCAATCAATGCCTAGGATGACATCGCATGGCTGCATCTGTAGAAAAAGAATATCCCCACTAGATCGATGTGGTTCCAACATCAGCCCACATCCCCAGAAAACACAAGATATGCTGGTCTGACCTCCAACTGGTGTACTCAGTACCAGGGGTACAAAAAGTCTCTCTACGTCTAGACCCAAATCATGGGATAGACCGGGTGAAACAAAGGAGTGCGAAGTTCCCAAATCGAACAAAGAATAAATGAGAGTGCTGAACAAACAAATCATACCTCGCACCACCTCTGGTCCTGCCGGAGCTGCCTGCTCTACTGCGTGTAACTTTCCACGCCCAGCTCCTCTGCCTCTCTGATGTCGAACACCTCCCCGACCATTCCCTTGTCGAGGTCCTTGAGGAGCAACCTGAGGTCGGCCTAATTCTACAAAGTCTTCCCTCGGATGAGCAGGGTCCTACTGCTGCTGGAAGGGCCTCGCCGACAACTGGTGCTGCTAAGGCGGGCGCTGAACCTTCCCACCTCCACCGTATTGTGCTCGGGTCGGGCACCGACTCTGAATGTTCTTGAAAACTCCACAAGAGAAACACTTCGGTTTTGGACTCATGAAAAAGGGATGAGGACCCAATGATCTGAACTGGAACTGCTGAGGCCTACTCCCTACTGGCCTGAATCTGGAAGCTCCTATCACAGGAGACCTGCTGTTGAATTCCTCCCCCTTCGACGAACCCGGCTGGATCCCCTCTCGTGGTGCACCTCCCTGTGAGTGCATCCTCTTTACAACCTCTGCCTTCTTCTGTACTTCCTTGTATATCGGAAGGGTGAAGCATGTGACAACATAATGGATCGAAGGACGAAGTGCCTCCTCCAAATGTCTCGCCCGAGACTCCTCATCCGGAAAGAGATCCGGAGCAATGAGTAAGAGATCTTTGAACTTGATCCTCAATTCTCGTTCTGACATACTCCCCTACTGGAGGGAGAGTAACTCCTGCCGCTTCTCTACCTTGATCAATGAAGAAAGGAATTCCTCTCAGAACGCCTTCTCAAAGTCACCCCACAAAACCTCTGCCCTTAACCTCTCCCTGATGTAGAGCTTCCACCACTGACGCGTCGCACCTCTCAGCTGACTGACCGCTTGGGGAACCCAGTACACCCTCGGAGCATGATTCAAAGAAAAATTGATCCCTATATCCTCAATCCACCCCTCCATTTCCATATCCGAAGTACTACCCTCGTACTTCTTGAGGGTTTGTTGCTGGAACGAACGGAGGGTCTTTTGCCACTAATCATCTTCATCCTCTTGGTCAATCCTCAACTTATGGACCACCTGAATTTGCTAGGCCTCGACTGTCTGAGTCAACTAGGGACAACGTACAGGTTCCATAGCTATACGGTAAAAAAGATCGCCTAAGCCCAAGTAGAAAAGAAATTTATCAAGGTTTCATTTTATCATTTTATTTCAATTTTTTTCCTAGAACACCCAAATCATGTTAAACACAAACATGACGATGCATGGAACATCCCTAGGTTCTCTACCCTACAATCATTGTAGTCTCACTTGGTCGTTCGGTAGGATCATAGTCCTTGCATCGGATCACGGGGGGCCCTAAAATCCCGTGTCCTAGCCGGACTTCCCTAGCCTATGTCACACACTAATATCAGCCAACACTATTGCCCTACCATCCAATGCAATCCTCACTATGCCTAACTTCAGACTCCATCATATCTCTCAACCATCACCTCTGATACCATTCTGTCAGGACCCCCTCCCACCAAAGATGTCCCTCCTAAGCAGGAAATGGTGAAAGGGAGATAATGACCCCCGAGTCCCGCCTTCAGTAGTCCTAGGAGTGGCGACTAGCACCAAGGGTATGATTTTTCACAAATATGGGAGGCATTAACCTTTTATTATTTACGATCATGAAATTGGACGAGTCAAACACCAAAAGAAAAAGGAATAGGTAAATGAAAATAAAATGAAACCAATCCCACATGCATGTTAAAATAGTTCTAAAACAAAGTACAAGTACAAGAAAACTCCAAAGTGCAATACCAAAAGAAAAAAGAGTACAAAAACTGCAACAACTCCCACTTTCCCGACTAGTAGGGTCCCGCACAACCCTGTTATTCCTCCTGAAAAACTGAAAGTAAACGTAGGGTGAGAATAAAAGTATACTAAGTAGAGAAACCAAAATCTCTCATGCACAGGTGGGGAGACATCCTAATGTCCCTTGAGAACAACAGATGGAACCAAAAACTAGCAAGGAATCTATCCACCCAACCTCACCATCCATGCTCACCAAAAACACAAAATAACATGTAGTGGTATAAAAGAACAAGAGTATTGGGTACCCCACACCATTTCCCCCCACTAGTTAGCTGCTCTTACTAATGGAGAACGTCCTAACGCTACCACACTCTTCCTACCCGCACACACCTGGGCCTCAAAATCCACACATCCCATCCACACACACCTGGGCCTCACAAACCACATATACCGCCCGCACACACCTCGGCCTCACAAGCCACATATCCCGCCCGTACACACCTTAGCCTCACAAACCCCAACCACATCTTTTCTCGAACACACCTGGGCCTCATCCCTAAGATTATAGGGAACAATAATCCTACCTGAAGAGTCTTGGGATAAAATCGCACCAATCGAAACCTACCCGATGATTCTTAGGTGTAAGGTCACCTCAATCCTTTACAACCTTTGAAAGAAGGAGTATGGAGGAGCTAGTAACTAAGGGAAAGACACCCTCTCCACTAAAATGGGAGTGTTCGACACTAGGTTCTAATCATGGGTGGGGTGAAACAAAAAAAAAAGATACAGATACATATATGTATACCAAACACACAGCCCAAACTATGGCCTCTAAATAAAGAAACTGAGCATGTGCCTCGACACTGCTACTACAAAGAATGCATACAACAAACAATCCCAACCCCATTTAGGTTTTCATGTTTCAACAGTATTAGATTATTAGTTCCTTAACTACTAGGAAATTATCAAACCAGATCAAGCATTTCATAGAAAAACCCTGCCAACCAAAAATCAAGTTAGATAGAACACAAGAAACACAGAACCAAACTTTTTATTAACAATAAATCCCCATTGATTGTTCCCGAATATAATTCATTATCCTTCCCCACAGTTCATTTATCATCTTTCCAATTTCTTTGAATATCATGACCCATTACTGCAGCCCTGCTGCCACTATAACCACAAATCCACAACCGTATCACAAAACAAGGCTCGTGCCACATCATTTCCCCTTTAATATTATTTACCGTTGCCCCACTGCCCATACTATTCATAAAAACCCATTCACCTCCCCCCCCCGCCTTTTCACACACCACGTAACCAAACCAACACCCACATGTTCATTATTCCATTTTGTTCAACCAGGGTGATCACACAAGGGTTCCAAATATTCATTTAATCCACCAACTTTACGTGATTAACCAATTTCCATATTCCACAAAGTTTCCATCCACAAAACGGTATAGAAAGATAGGGTGACATTTAATTGTGCAAGAAAAGTCCCCCAACGACTGTGATTTTCAGTAGGCATAACCCTATTCAATTCACAACATAACAATAGGATAAACAAAGATAAACATAACAACTTCCCCACCCTCATTCTTTAAGTAAGTTATTATCTTCATTAAACTGGTTCAACTAGTCTCATGAAATCAAGAGGACACCCATCCCGCATGATGCACAAATTAGAGAGAAGAAGGTAAAATCCCTACCTCAACAGGTTCTAATCACAATTCTCCCCCAGATCAACTTTAGAAGACGTCTGTCGGCGTTCGTCTCTTTTTTTTCAAACTCTGAAAAAACGTCCTCAGGTGGATACTTGGAAGGAAAGGCCAAAGGGAAACAACAGATCCAAGCTTAGAAGTTCTGTCTCATCGTTACGATGTCATGGCCACCTAAGGATCATAAATCGGGGCATAGATGAAGAAGTTATGGAAGAAATGAGCTTTGGAGTCTCTTGGGAGGGCTCTGCTCGAAGGAAAGGGGAGGAGAGGAATGATCTCAAGAAGGAGGATATTCCCCTTCCTTTTATAGATGAGAAAAACTAAATTACACGGTGTGTACTTACTAGTACACGGTGTGTACTCAACCATTCCACATGGTCACCATGCATCTTCCAACACGACATTCAACGTGGCACACGATCATTGACTGGTCAATACACGGTTTGAGGGTATCACGTATGCGGGGAGAAACTACATGGCGTGTATGATGGGCTATACGGCATGTACTTATTTATTTCACGCGGCAAGGACATGGCTTCAACATGGAACACAACCATTGAATGGTCAACACACAGTTTGAGGGTAACGCGTGTACGCAGGGAGAAACTACATGGCGTGTACTTATTTATTTCACGCAGTAAGGACACAAGTTCAACATGGGGTATACTCAGCAAGGTGGTACACGACGTGTACTCAAAATACACGGCGTGTAGTCACAAAATTATGTAAATTGAGGTAAAAGTCCATTCTACCCTCCATAACACTTCATGACATTCTTTTCGACAAAGGAAAGGGTCAGAGTGGTCTAGGACATTACATTATATGTGTGTGTTGGTATTTTACTTTATTTCTTTTAACATGATAATTAAACGGAAATAAAAATAATGCGTATGTATGACCTACCATCTCCATGAATGGTGTATTCCATTTAAAAATTATATATTATATAGATTATTATAATAAAAATATAATTTATATAAGTTATTTTTATATCATGGTTTACACTCTTTAGTAGGCACTGTATCAGGCACTGTAGCAGGAAATCTGTAGTACTGTAACAGGTACTGTAGCGGGAATGTAGAAAGCACTATTTGGCACTGTAGTAGCCATGAATAATCCCCTGTTTGGGCCTTCAGGACACCTATTTGGTCCTTGAGTTCTTTATGTCCTTTTATTTAACCAGGCCTTCAGGTCAGTAAGGCCTTCGGGACACCTCAAGGCCTTCGGGCCTCCTTTAGTGCTTATACAAACCAGACAACCAACAAGGAACAGGCTTCAAAAGGAGGATGAGCAATGAAATTTCACCGTAGAATAAGCTAAATGTATTGTAAGAATGAGAGGGTATGACTCCTACCATCGGGACAAGACTGTGCATGCATGGGAAAGCCCAGCCAAAGAGCCCTGCGAAGGTGGAGAGCTGATTTCACGATAAAGATGGTGGGGAGGAGCAGTTCTAAGTAGTAAGTCTGGGTTGTATGTAATGTTTGAATCATATAGGCAATGAATTTCTCTATGGCCTATAGGCTATGTAATACTTATGACTATGTGCCTTGTAAAGGTTCCACCTCACCCCTTGAAAGGTGGATTATCATAAATCATTAAAAATGAAGGTCTTCAGGCCATTGGAGGATCGAAGGATTATTAACAACTGGGTAATACAAGATTATAATAAACCATATATGGAATTAGATATAAGAATATGGTTATTTAAATTATTTATAGTAAATTTATATTTACAATATTAGTTTTTTTAATGAGTATGATGAGAGTCAAGACACAATGTAAGGGGATTTCATCTCACTTTTTATTTATATGAGATACATGATATGTTTGGAACTCTTTAATTTTTTGTAGTGTATGTACTACCCATGATTTTATTTTATTAATATTATAATTAAGTTTATGGGTATTTGATTATCCATTTTATGATCTTTCTTTCATGGGGTTTATGTTTCAAAAGGTACCAAATCAGTGAAATAGTTTTGTCTCAATTTTCATTCTTTGAGACTCATGTTTTGTTATAAACCTAAAATCTTTTTAGAGGTGTATGTAATTCAATTTTAAATTTTGTATCATGAATACAATTCATTCATGATATGTTAATATTCATTTAATTATCTCTTATTATGTAGAGAGTATGATCTCATGATACAAAGTTATAAGTGTTTTTTGAGACAATCTCAACGTTTTTAGAGATTATTTATGTTTATGCTTCCTTTGATGAAATCTTATGATCCATTTCTCAAGAAAAATCATGAGTTTATTTCTACTGTATTTATTGTGGATATTTTCATGTATTAGTACCATTTTTACCCTATTTAGTGTTTATGATAATGTTTTGAAGTAAAATTTGACTATCTTTCTATCTAGTTAGAAATATGTTGTATTCAAAAACCATATTTTCAAAAAAAAATCTACATTGTTTTCCAAAATGTTTTAAAAATATATTTGAAGCCCGTTTTTAAGGAAAAGGTATTTTAAAAAAAAATTATTGTATTCAATGCTTCCTTTATAAGTTTTCAAATATATCATTAATGAAAAATGTTTTTGAAAAGGTTTTTTGTTTTTAAATCATATTCAATGCATAAATGATATTTTACTCAAGAAATGTTGTTAAAAGATATTTCAAAATTATTTCACATATAATTTAACACCCATTAGTGTTAATCATGCATTATACAAAAATTATTATGTGTTTCAATTTGTATTCTTTCTCTAAATGAATTATGTTTTGATGGTATGATATTTATGAAACCAATTTCACTTTAAATGGATATATGAATTTGAAACTGGCTTCTTTTCATGGGTTATGTTCATGATAAAATGAATATGAAACCTATCTTTTTCTACAGGTTATGTTATGATTACATGTTTATAATACACATTTCATTTCATGGGTTAAGATATAATTATTTATGATATTGTGGCACATGTATGTATGATTAAACTATGAGATGTGTTGGAACTATATCTCCCTCCAATGCAGTGGGTAACAATTTATATCTCGTGAGATAGAGTAATATGGCCTCTGGAATGAATCTTGACTACAAATATGGCCATGCTAGTGAACCAAGGCTACCAATATGGTATGAGGAGTTATATCATGCTACCAAGATATCCATGGGAGTGAACCATGACTACCAAGATGGTATGGGGATTGAACTTGTAATACTAAGATTGTATTGGGTGTGATTTCTTTGATACTATCAAAATCACATTCTATGTTTATTTGTCTGCCAAAATTCCACGTTTTATTCCTATTTTATGCTTTTATATATTATGTTAAATATTTTATTATGATTCATGTATTTTGAAATGTCAAAATTTATTCCATGATTCAAGTATATGATCTTTGATATACAGGGTTTGATCTTTTATTTTCATGAACCTGTTATCATACCCTTCTTCTCATGATTATGCTTACATATCTCCCTTACATAACCTTACTTGTCACCTTTTTATGTTTCCTTCCCCATGTTATGAAGATATTTATTATGTTTAATGTCTATAAGATGGATTCTAGTCAAGAAGAACCTAGTGGGAGATAATATAGCATATTATGTATCATTGTATATACTTTTACGTTTCCAAGGGCACTAGAGTAGTTTGATCTTTGGGTGTTTATTTGTATAATGTTTTAAGTATTCTATAAACATTATGTGATTTTAATGAATGAAAATAAAGGATAGCTATACACCCAAAAACTCTTGTGCATCTCAGTTTATCTACATTGTCTACTAACATGTTTTAGAAGATGATATGGGGAAATAATTTCCCTGAAGTCCCACTAATACAAAAAATTTACTTCTATTAACATGAAAAACAAATAAAGAGTCATATATGTGTATATGATGATTTTAATTTAATAAAAACAAACATAAATATGTATAAGAGGATTATTTATAATTAAAAAATGAACAATAATACTAATTACCTAAATGGATGGTGTACTACATAGACTACTACTAACCCAAATCCAAAATTACATGCTAGAAAACATTCCCATTTATAAGCAATACCTCTAAGGGCACTAATATTTTACCAGAATTCCAAAACCATTTAGATATAAATTCATATGCATTTTAATGAATATTTAGGGGTTGAGTATACATATACCATGTTGGATTTACCCAAAAGGATTTATAGTAATTATATATGAGGATAAATCCATCATGATAGTTTAAAATAAATATAGAAAAATACAATTTTAATTTTTATAAAAAAAATAAAAATTCATAAAATAATAAAAACTATTATTTTTAAAATAAAAAATTTATGAAAATTTAGACAAGAAAACACACATATAATAAATTAAAATATAAAAGAAAAATAACTCTATAATATATTTTATGTTAACGAATAATGGGAATATACCAATGAGACTATTTTTAATAAATCTAATATCCTTGTAATCAATCCAAAAACTATAAAAACTGTGTGTATTCTACAAGACAAAGTGTAATAAAAAACTAGTGGTGAAATCACTAATCATTTGGTAATCTCAACAAGTAAGAATAATCCTAAATATAAAATAAATAAATAATTTTCCTAAATAGGTTAAACTTATCTAGTGGATAATCTTAACCAAGAGATGATGTTAGAAAATGTATAATCTCAATAAAAAGGAAAAAATTTCACTATATTACTACCTAAATACACAAATAATCCCCATAATTCTTTATCCAAACAAATTTCAAGTTAATCAATAAAATAAATTTAATAAAATCTCACCTCACCTCTAAAAACCCTTCAAAGAAACTTCCCCTTTCAAAATAACATTAAAACCATGTTATTGGATCCCATAAGAAATCATTTTTGATATTCATTTCAAACAAACAATTATATTTATATAAAATTTTCAACATCATTCAATTTATTCATTATAATCCATAATAAATTATTCCTTAAATAAACATAAATTGTTTCATATAATCCATAACATGGACATTTCACTAAATATCATATGTGCATCATTTGTATGAAATAGATTTTAACATTTTTGAGAAACAAATTTTCATATCAAAATAAAATCAAGGATGAACATTAATATAATTATCAGAAATCATCATAAATATAAAAAAATAGGTTACAAATTAGTTAAAACATAACTTAAATCATGAAACAACAAAAATTTATATCAATTTATAGAAGAGGTGTATAAATACATGTATATTTATGTTGTTGAAAACAAGTGATAATAAAAATTAAAATCCACAAAAAATTTCAAATACACCTAAATAATCATAAATAATCAGCATTATAATTTATTTAAAAATAATTCTTAAGACCTAAACTTTTGAAAACTCATTAGGTGGTCAGGAAATATCAAAACTAAAGGTAATAGAGTGAGAATAAAACCTAAATTCATCCTTTAACATGTGTTTATAAAACCATATAATCCGTTAGATTCTTTGTATAAAATCCCCAAAATTCAAAGGGAATTTACCATGTTCTGACAAAATCCCCAATTAAAAATACAAAAAAAAGACCATGGAAATGAAGTAAAAGAAGAATAAAGTATTGAGTAAAAGATTTACCTTGGATACATATTAATACTCAATGAATAATCAATAAAATATTAATGTTAAAAATTAATAGGAAGACCAATGGGTGTAACGCAACAAAGAGGGAAAGAGAAATGGGCGAGAAAAGGTGAAACTAAAAAATAGAATTGTAAATGATGCATGGTTCAAAAATAAACTCGTTAAAATGATATAGGGTTTTAATATTCACTTTAGGTATATTTTATCATAGTAGATATGGGATGCACCCACCATATGGGGAAATGATTATTTAATTTCATGTCGATTTTCATCATCTTTTTTGCTTTACTTTTTGTTCAAAGATTATTTTATTTATCTTTTTTCTTACCATTTTTATTTATGTGAGTTTTATTGATCACATTATGGTATTCCTACAATTTATATGGTTCTAACTCACTTCTAAGGGTCACTTACCTAGTTCCCTAAAATCAGTGGTTCTTGTTCCATATTTCCACATTATTTTCATTCTTCATTGTGGTTATGTGTTTCACACTGGGTACCTTTTTCAGGATTTGTTTCTCCATTGTTATGGAATCACTCATCTTACTTTATGAATCTTGGTTTAATTACCATTTTTAATTGTAAATGGGTACTAATATTATCTTATATGTCCCTAATATTTCGGTTATGGTATGAATATGACATGATAAAGGGACCATGAGTGTTTTGTATTCATAGTGGTTATGGTAGTGATCATTGAGGACATGGTCTAGTGCTTTGGTGATTCCATTTTTATTTCTACCTTGTTTATTTAAATTTAGTCATTTATAGAATGATTTATCATAAACCCCACTCATGACTGGGCTCATAGTATTTCCCCCCTTCTTGATTAATGAATAATTTCATTTTTGGCTTCGGTAAATGAAGGTTGTTGAGGGGATTTTTATTCTTGGCTAATCTCACTATGAATTTTATGATATATATTGTACAAGTAATTTTTTTGGGTCTCCTTTATTATTAAACATTAGATTTATATGAAATTATACTTAATACTAGAAATATTTATAGATGGTATGGTTGTGAAGTGGAATGTATTCGTTTAGTTAGGGAGTCGAATGGTTAGTGTTTCTATGGTTTTACTTACATGTTCTTTTGTTTGATCTATTTTTGAATAATCATTTTATTTTCATCCATGTGAAATAAATGTTTTATATTTTTAATGGAACTAATGGAAGGATATATTCAATAAATAGAACTTCTAAAATCCATATGTAGACAGTGTAGTGGCAGTGATCAATGTCCAAAAGTCCAAAAGCTGGAAAACCTGAATTAGGAAGTTAGAAGTAGTCAATCGTAAGTTACCTAGATAATTCTCAAAGGTTGTAGTGTTAAGGTTAAAATGATGTTCATAATGGTTAACTATATATATATTTTATGTTTTCATTCAATATTATGTGATGGTTCTCATTATGCAAGATAGATACATAAGAGACTTTATAATGATATGTAAGAGTAAACTCATGGAGTATCTAAAAGAATGAACTATTCACTAGAAGAATGAGTTAAATTAGTGGATGAATTTGACCAAGAAAATGGATTACCATGATGATTATATCAATATGGAAATTCTATTTATGGAAATTGAATTAAAATATCCCTAGTTTTACTAGATGGGAACCAATATTTTTTATGGTGGTGTTATTGTGTTAGATCACTTCCACACATTATAATCATCTTCTATTTTTTGAATAAAAGTAATAAAATTTCCCTATATATAGTAACACTATGTTCGAACCATGTAAAATAATTTTTTTTATTATTTTTCTTTATTTATTTCAATCATTTTCATTCAAAATTTCATATCTAGTAATTTGTAATTGTGTATTTTGGTTCAATAACTTAGGTGTGTATTATAATATAGGATCAGATACATCATTATTTTGGGTTCTATCCAATTATTTGTTTCTACTAGGTAAGTTTTAGATGACAAATTCTGGGTGTTCTGGAGGTTTTACAGACCCAAAAATAGGTATCAAATCTTTGTTTTAGATTTTTGGATGATCAGACCTTTGAAATGGTGTTTTAGTGATTTTTTCATTAGAATCATTCCAACTTTGGACTGATATAATAATCCCACAACGTATTTTATGCTCCTGATTAAATGTTTTATACTTTAGTTTGAGTTTAATTAATTTTAAGTTAATGGAAATGAATGAGGGTATGGTCCTGGTGGAGAAGTTTTACCTAAAGGATTTTAGATTCGAAAATATATAGATAGATAATTTTCTAATATATAATGATATTCACATTCCATTAACTGGAACTAAGCTATATTGTATGAATAAGGAAGAATGGTAAATTATGTACAAGAAATAATTGGTAAGTATTTAGATGTCACTATCCTAAAACATGGTTTACAACATTCATGATATAAAGATAACTTTGAAACATATGAAGGCTCTTGCTGATATGTATGAGAATATTACTATAATGGAAATTGTGTTTATATTATGGATGTAATTCAGTATGAGAATATTAGATAGAAAGTAAATTTCTTTTCACATTAATGACTTCCACATTATTCAAAGTGAGTAGAAATTAGTGAGGATAATTTTTTAGGATTCATAGTGGTTAATGTTGTTATGTTCGTCACTCCTAAAATAATAGGATTTTATGGTTACCAAGGTTATTAGTTATCATGAAATGACATGATTACTATTTCAAATGTATGGTATCTAAATATAGACATATAGGTTTTCTATAATGATATTTGAGTATCTACTAGAAATTCATATTGTTCATAATGTAAGCGATATTCTATTGAATGGAAAATTCATAATAAATTAAAATGAAGAAGTATAATTCCTAGTAGCTCGATGGAATTTGTTCCATTATGTATGAATTGTGGGAATAATGGTCCTATAAAAATGGATTATGGTGAATTAAGAGTCAATTCTGGAAGATATTCGTCTAGAAATGAATCTAAAAATTATGTTTCAGAAAATATGATTGAATATATTTGGAGTATATATAGTTCACATTAGTAATGGATTATATACTTTGAAACTTCATTTTACTCTATATATGAGAGGATACATATAAGTAATTATACCTCTATAAGATATAACAAAGTATGTCTTCTAGAAAAGGAAACTCTCAAGTTAGTTGGAAAGGTCGATGTTTTTATCCAGATAAGGAACAAAATATTTCTGTAATTACAAGGATTTCAATAGATACCAAGATTAAGTAAGAACTTTAATCTGATATAATATTTATATAATGGGGTTTTCTATGAATCAATTTTTGATGGATCATGGAAATTCACACATGGTTCCATGTTGGTGGAAGAATAAGTGAAAATTGTACCTAGAGAGAGATTTCTAAAGTAAAATGAATGCCAGGAAAATAATTTCCATGTAATTATGTAATGAATTTTTAGGTCTCTTGAGTTATAAAGTGATTGAAATATTATTTTCTAAATTAATTATAATTATCATAAGAATGGAGTATGGAACATGTTAAGAATGTATTATTGATATGTAGCAGAAGGTGTTGTTCCAAATAAAAGTCATGACACCAAAGTATCTGAAGCTATGTCTTTTTCATATAGACGTGTAATGTCAATTTATGATTTATTCTCACTACGTCTCACCATAATATGTCCCCATAATTAATGATATTACATTAAAGGTGATGGTGTTCTTTATCAATAATAAGTTCAATGTTTTGAGAACTTTTTTTCAAATGAGATCCATGGATGAAAATGAGACTAAAAGAAATGAAATTTTTGAGGTCTAACGATAACGAGGAATATAGAACTATAGATTTAAAAAGGATCTACTCAAATAAAGTCATATTTTTTTAAATAATATACCAGTTACATCTGAAAAAATGGATTTATATATAGGATCAATAATATGTTAGTTGATAAGGAAATGATCATGATAATTTATTATTGTTTTCAAAAGGAGTTTTGGGTGGAATATATATATTCTACATCCTACTTAGTAAAAGGATTCGTTTTCTATTAGGTATAGAAAATCTAGAAGCACAATTTTTCAGAATATATCTTGGAATCTCTTATCTCAATGTCTTTGGTTCACTCACATGTATCCACATTGATTCTAAGGAAACATTTAAGATAGAGGCTAAGTCTTGAGCATGTTAATTTATAAGGCATAAATATTGAGAATTTTGATTTTAGATCTAGGATTTTATATTTGAGATAATAATTTATATAAGATTTTGGAAAACTATAATGTTTCCTTAAATAATAGTACTTGTGGAAAATTAAAAACCAAGAATAATTTATTAATGATATTAATGTATCATCGCAAGCTATAGTTTGACTAAATACAAATAATTTTTTTATAAATGTTCCTAAAATTTTATGGGGTACTTGAGTTTCTAAAACACCAAACTATTTTAAGTGATATTTGGAATATAATAATGTTCTTTTGGTATTTCAAAGGATATAATTACCAAAAAAATTGAGGACAATAGAATCTCATAGAAGATCTTTATAAGGTGATGGTTTAGATGTATCGGTTCTAGATGGCACTAAGTTGTACAGTGAATTATTTTGGTCCATTAAAATTTGGAACCAAGTGTAGAGATATGTAAGGGACTTATGTTATTTTCTTATTATGGATTATGGAGATCCCAAATACATAAGAGGGTTATATGAATGAGATACTTGATTTAGTGAGAGTTAATACCAAGTGATGAAATTGATTCCCTATATGTGTTTGAAATATGGGAGCTAAAGTAATGACTTACTGGGAAGATAATACATCAATATAAATGGTTCTTGAGCTAAATAAAAAAGATTTTGGTAGAAATAGGTATAAAGAAAATATTATCCTAAATGGATTTATAAAAACTAATGTTTATATTTCATCATTATCTTTTTAAATTTGATAAATAAAACACTATTAATATGAAACTAAGCATGGATTCCATTGAAGGGGTACATATAGAATAGTTATATATCAATAAAATATTTCTTCATGAAGACTTGGATGAAGATATTTACATATAATGGACAGGTTATTTAATGAAAAAATGGAAAATGAATCCTATATGAAAGCTAAAGAGGAGTGTTTCAGGTTGAAGCAATCACCAAGGTTGTAGTTCTAAAATTTTAATTTGTTTATAGTGGAATTAAAGTTATTCCAAAGATGTGTTTATCATTTTTATTACTAGAAGGTATAAAATGATGGAATATTAATCATCTGACATCTCTATGTGGATGAAATGATTATTTATGGGTTTCTAAATAAAATGATCATGGATATTGATTCTAAATTACCCAAAAGTTTTGAGATAAAGGATCTCATTCTAGAATATGTACTTTATTATATCTTATAGAGGTATATTTGATTATAATTATCCTCTCATATATAGAGTAAAATGAAGTTTCAAAGTATATAATCCATTACTAAAGTGAACTTGATACACTCAAAATATATTCAATCATATTTTCTGAAACACAATTTTTGATTCATTTCTAGAAGAATATCTTCCAGAATTGACTCTTCATTCACCATAATCCCTTTTCAGATGACCTTTATTCCCAAAATTCTTACATAATTGAAAAAATTTCACCTTGCTACTAGGAATCATACTTCTTCTTCATTTGCATTTATTATGAATTTTCCATTCCTTAGAATATCCCTTACATTATGAACAATATGAATTTCTAGTAGATGCTCAAATATCATTCTGGAAAACCTCTATGATTAGAATTAGATTCCTTATATCTAAAATAGTAAGTATGTCATTATATGATAACTAATAACCTTGGTAATCATAAAATCCTATGATTTTAGGAGTGACTAACATAACATCATTAACCACTATGAATCCTAAAAAATTACCATCACTAATTTCTACTCACTTTGAATAATGTAGAAGTCATTTATGTGAAAAGAAATTGAATTTCTATCAAATATTCTCATACAAAATTATCTCTATAATACAAACACCTTTTCTATTACAGTAATATTCTCACTCATATAATCAAGTGCCTTCATATGTTTCAAAGTTATCTTCATAACACGAATGTTGTAAACCATGTTTCAGGATAGTGACATCTAAATCCTTGCCAATTATTTCTTGTACATCCTTTCCCATTATTCCTTATTCATCCATTATAGCTTAGTACCAGTTAATGGAATATGAATATCCTTATATATTCTAAAATCCTCTTTCTACATATTTTAGAATCTGAAATCCTTCAGGTAGAACTTCTCCACCAAGACAATACCATCATGTAGTTCCATTAACATCAAATTAATTAGACTCAAACTAAATTTTAAAACATGTAATCAGGATCATAAACTACTTTGTGGGATTATCATATAACTCTAAGGTTGGAATGATTCTAATGAATTAAGTACTAGAACACCTTTTCAAAGGTCCGATCATCCAAAAATATACAACAAAGATTTGGTACCTATTTTTGGGTCTGTAAAACCTCCTAAACACTTATAAGTTGTCTTCTAAAACTTACCTAGTAGAAACAAATAATAAGATTGAACCAAAACTAATGATGTTTCTGAAGCTATAATATAATACACACCTATGTTATTGAACCAAAATACACTCTTAAAAATAACTAGATATGAAATTTTGAATGAAAATGATTGAAATAAATAAAGGAATAGAATAAAGAAATTATTTTACATGGTTCAATCATAGTCTTACTCCATAGGGGATAAATTTACTACTTTTATTCAGAAAATAGAAGATGATTATAATGTGTGAAAGTTATCCAACTCAATAACACCACTATAAAAAAATAGTGGTTCCCATCTATTAAAAATAGAGAAATTTTAATGAAATGTCCATAAATAGAATGTCAATATAGATATAATCATCATGGTAATCGATATTCATGGTCATAGTCATCCACTACTTTAAGTCATTCTTCTAGTGAATAGTTCATTCTTTCAGAAACTTCATGAGTTTACTCTTACATATCATTATAAAGGCCCTTATGTATCTATCATGAATAATGATAACCTTAAAAAATTGAAATAAAATATAAAATATATATATTTAACCATTATGAACATCATTTTTACCTTAACACTACAACCTTTGAGAATCATCTATGTAACTTACGATTGACTACTTCTGACTGCCTACATCTGGTTTTCCTACTTTTGGACTTTTGTACATTGATCACTACCACTAAAATATCTATATATTGGTTTTAGAAGTTATATTTATTGAATATATCCTTCCATTAGTTCCATTAAAAATCTAGAAAATGGATTTCCCATGGATGAACGTAAAATGATTATTCAAAAATAGATCAAGCTAAGGAACATGTAAGTAAAAACATAGAAACACTAACCATTCAACTCCCTAACTAAAAGAATACATTCCACTTCACAACCATACCATCTATAAATATTTATAGGATTAAGTATATTTTCATATAAATCAAATGTTTAATAAAAAAGGAGACGCAAAATAATTACTTGTACAATATATATCATAAAATGCATAGTGAGATTAGCCAAGAATAATCATCCCCTCAATAGCCATCATTTACATAATCCAAAATGAAAATTTTCATTAATCAAGAAGGGGGAAATACTATGATCCCAGACATGAGTGGGGTTTATGACAACTCATTATATAAATGAATAAATTTTAATTAATATGGTAGAAATTAAAATGACATCACCAATGCACTGGACCATGTTCTTAATGATCGCTACCACAACCACTATGAAAACAAAACACCCATGTCCCCTTTATCATGTCATATTCATACCATAATTGAACTATTTGTGACATATATGATAATATTAATACCCATTTACCATTAAAAATAGTGGTAATTAAACAAAGATTCATAAAGTAAGATGAGTGATTCCATAACAAAGGAGAAACAAATCCTGAAGAAGGTACCCAGTGTCGAAGACATAACCACTATAAAGACTAAAAATATTTTTGGAAATATGGATCAAGAACCAATTATTTTAGGGACCTAGGTAAGTGACCTCTAGAATATAGTTAGAACCATATAATGTGAAGGAATACCATAATGTTATCAATAAAACTCACATAAATAACAATGGTATGAAAAAGGATAAATAAAATAATCTTTGAACAAAATGTAAAGCACAAATCATGATGAAAATCAATATGAAATTAAATAATAATTTCCTCATATAGTGGGTGTATCCCATATCTACGATGATAAAATATACTAAAAGTGAACATTGAAACCCAATATTATTTTACTCAGTTTTTTTTTGAACCATGCATCCTTTACAATTCTATGTTTTTATTTTTGGTTTAACCTTTTCTCCCCCATTTCCCTTTCCCTCTTGGTTGTATGATACTCATAGGTCTTCCCTTTAATTTTTAACATTATTATTTTATTTATTATTAATAATTTATTAATATGTATCCAAGTTAAATATTTTCTTCAATCCTTTATTCTTCTTTTACTTTATTTCCACGGTCTTTTTTGTTTTTTTAAATGGGGATTTTGTTAGAACGTGGAAAATTCCATTTCAATTTTGGGGATTTTACTCAAAGAATATAAAGTATTATATGGTTATTTAAACACATGTTAAAGGATGAATTTATATTTTATTCTCACTCCATTATCTTCTATTTTGATATATCCTGACCCCCTAATGAGTTTTCAAATGATTAGGGATTAAGAAAATTATTCTTTAAAATAAATTATAATGATGATTATTTATGATTCCTTAGGTGTGTTTGAATTTTTTTTTGGATTTTATTTTTTATTATCACTTGTTTTAAACCACATAAATATACTTGGATTTCTAAACCTCTTCAATATATTGACATAAATTTTGGTTCTTTCATGCATTCAGTTATGTTTTAACTAATATGTAACCTATTTTTTTATATTTATGATGATTTGTGGTAATTATATTAATGGTAATCCTTGAGTTTATTTTGATATGGAAAAGTGTTTCTAAAAAATGTTAAAATCTATTTCATACAAATGATATACATATGATATTTAGTGAAATGTCCATGTTATAGATTATATGAAACAATTGATGTTTTTTCAAGGAATAATTTATTATGGATTATAAATAATAAATTGAATGATGTTGAAAATTTTATATAAATTCAATGGTCTGTTTGAAATGATTATCCAATATGATTTCTTATGGGATATAATATCATGTTTTAAATGTTATTGTGAAATGGGATGTTTTTTTAAGGGTGTTTAGAGGTGAGATGAGATTTTGTTAAATTTTTTTTATTGATTAACTTGATCTTTGTTTTGATAATGAATTATGGGAATTATTTGGGTATTTAGGTAGGAATATAGTGAAAATTATTAATTTTTATTGAGATTATACATTTCCTAACATGATATCTTGGTTTAGATTATGCACTAGATTGGTTGGACCTATTCAGTAAAAATCATTA
This sequence comes from Viscum album, assembly GCA_963277665.1. Lineage (NCBI taxonomy): Eukaryota > Viridiplantae > Streptophyta > Magnoliopsida > Santalales > Viscaceae > Viscum > Viscum album. The sequence goes on from OY728136.1 coordinate 1,982,695,716, forward strand.
TTTATTTTATATTTAGGATTATTCTTACTTGTTGAGATTACCAACTTATTTGTGATTCACCACTAGTTTTTTATTAAATTTTCTCTTGTAGAATTCAAACAGTTTTTATAGTTTTTGGATATATTACAAAGATATTAGATTTATTAAATATAGTCTCATAGGTAGATTCCCATTTTTATTTAACTTAAAATATATTATATAGTTATTTTTATTTTATATTTTAATTTATTATATAAGTGTTGTCTTGTCTAAACTTTCATAAATTTTTTATTTTAAAAACACTAGTTTTTATTATTTTTAATTTTTTTTATAAAAATTAAAATTGTATTTTTGTATATTTATTTTAAACTATCATGGTGGATTTATCCTCATATGAAATTACTATAAATCCTTTTGGGTAAATCCCACATGTTAAATATATACTCAACCCCTATATACGCATTCCAATGCATATGAATTTATGTCTTAAAGATTTTGGAATTCTGGTATAATATTGGTGTCCTTGGAGGTATTGGTTATAAATGGGAATGTTTTATAGTGTGTAAATTTGGATATGGGTTAGTAGTAGTCTATGTAATACACCATCCATTTAAGTAATTAGTATTCTTGTCCATTTATTCAATATAACAAATCCTCTTATACATATTTATGTTTATTTTTAATAAATTCAAATTATCATATATACATATATGACTCTTTTTTTCCATGTTAATAGAAATAAAATTAATGTATTATTGGAACTTGAAAGAAAATTATTTCCCCATATCATCTCTTAAAACCTGTTAGTAGACAATGCAGATCAAGTGAGATGCACAAGATTTTTGGGGTGTATAGCGATCCTTTATTTTCATACATTAAAATTACATAACTTTTATGGAATACTTAAAACATTATACAAAAAAACTCCCAAAGATCATACTAGTATAGTGCCTTTAGAAATGTAAAAACATAAACACTGATACATAATTAGCTATATATTCTCCCACCATGTTTATCTTGACTAGAACCCCTATTATACACATCAAACATAATACATATCTTCATAACATGGGGAAGGAAACATAAAAAGGGGTGAGTTTAATGGACAGTAAGGCTATGTAAGGGAGATTTGTAAGCATAATCATGAGAAGAAGGGTATGATAACAGGATCATGAAAATAAAAGATCACACCTTGTATATCAAAGATGATATACATGAATCATGGGATAAATTTCAAAATTTCAAAAGACATGATTCATAAGGAAATATTTAACATAATCTATAAAATCATAAAATAGGAATAGAAAATGGAATTTTGGTAGACACATAAACGTAGAATAGGATTTTGATAGTATCCCAGAAATAACTTCCAATACAATCTTAGTAGTACAAGTTCAATCCCCATACCATCTTGGTAGTCATGGTTTACTCACATGGCTATCTTGGTAGCATGATATAACTTCACATACCATATTGGTATCCTTGGTTAACTATCATGGCCATATTTGTAGTCAAGATTCATTCCCAAGGCCATCTTACTATATCTCACAAGATATTAATCTATAACCAATGCATTGGGGGGAGATATAGTTCCCACACATCTCATAGTAAAATCATAGATACATGTGCCACAAGATCATAAATAATTATATCTTAACCCATTAAATGAAATGGGTATTATAAAAATGTAATCATATCATAACCTACAGAAAAAGAAAAGTTTCATATTCATTTTATCATGAACATAACCCAGGAAATGAATCTAGTTTCAAAATCATATATCCATTTTAAGTGAAATATGTTTCATAAATGTCATACCATCAAAACATAATTCATTTAGAGAAATAATACAAATTGAAACATTGAATAACTTCCTTATAAAGGCATGATTAACACGAATGGAAGTTAAATTTTATGTGAAATAATTTTTAAATATCTTCTAAAAACACTTCTTGAGGAAAATATAATTTCTTCATTGAATATGCTTTAAAAACATAAAACCTTTTTAAAAACATTTTTCATTGAAGATGTATTTGAAAACATATAAAGGAAGCATTGAAAACTATAAAATGTTTTTAAAATTACTTTTCATTAAAAATCAGCTTCAAATATATTTTTAAAACATTTTGGAAAAATATTTAGAATTTTTTTTGAAAACAAGGTTTTTGAATACAACAGATTTATAACTAGAGAGAGATAGTCATATTTTACTTAAAAATATTATCTCAAATACTAAAGAGATGAAAAATGTTACTAATACATGAAAATATCCTAAATAAATAGATTAGTATTAAACTCAGGATTTTTCTTGAGAAATAAATCATATGATTTCATCAAAGGAAGCATAATCATAAATAATCTCAAAAAACAATGAGGTTGTCTCAAAAAACACTTATAAATTGGTAACATGGGATAATACTCTCCACATAATAAAATAAAATTACATGAAGTTTTAAATATAATGAATGAATTATATTCATGATACAAAATTTTAAATTTAATTACATACACCTCTAAAAAGAGTTTAGGTTCGTAACAAAACATGAGTCTCAAAGAAAGAAAAATTGAGGCAAAACTATTTCACTCATTTGGTAACTTTTGAAACATAAACCCCATTAAATAAATATCATAAAATGGATATGTAAATATACATATAAACAATTATAATATTAATAAAGTAAAATCATGGGTAGTACATACACCACCCAAAAGGAAAGAGTTCTGAACATAGCATGTATCACATAGAAATAAAAATTGAGATGAAATCCCCTTACATTGTGTCTTGAATCTTGTAATAATCCTTTGAAACACTAGTATAATAAATATAAATTTACTATAAATAATTTAAATAACTATATTATTATATCTAATTCAATATATGGTTTATTATGAACCTGTATTACCACTTGTTATCAATCGTCCGATCCTCCAATGGCCTGAAGGCCATCATTTTTTATTGATTTTTGATAATCAAACTTTCAAGGGGTGAGGTGGAACCCTTACAAGGCCCGTAGGCATATGTATTACATATAACATAGTACATAGAGAAATTCATTGCCTGTAGGCTTTAAACATTACATACAACCAAGACTAACTACTTGGAACTGCTCCTCCCCAGCATCTTTATCGTGAAATCTGCTCTCCACATTCGCATGGATGTTCAGCTAGGCTTTCCCATGCATGTACAGGCTTTCCCCGATGGTAGGTGCCATACCCTCTCATTCTTTCAATTCTTTTAGCATCATCTATGGTGAAAGTTCATTTCTCATCCTCCTTCTTAAGCATGTTCCTTGTAGGTTGTCTGGTATGCATCTGCACTAAAGGTGGCCCGAAGGCCTTGAGGTGGCCCGAAGGCATTACTAACCTAAAGGCCTAGGTAGATCAATGGCCTTAAAGGACACAGGTGCCAAATCAGTGTCTTGAAGGCCCAAACGGGGGAATATTCTTGGCTACTACAGTTCTAAATAGTGCTTGCTACATTCCAGCTACAGTACCTGTTATAGTACTACACAGTTCCTGCTATACTGCCTTCTACATTCATACTACTGTATGGATAAAATACCTACTAAATAGTGTAAACAATGATATAAAAACAATTTATATAAATTATATGGTTATTATAATAATCTATATAATATATAATTTTGAAATGGAATAAACCAGTCATGGAGATGGTAGGTCATACGTACACATTAATGATATTTTCGTTTAATTACCGTGTTTAAAGAAAGTAAAACACACAAACACACACACAAACATATATATAATAATTATTGTAGGTTTATGAAATTTTATATATCTCATATATTCCATAAAACCATCCTTAATACAATCCATGTTGTATATGAATGAATGATATCTCTTTGAGGGGGCGATAGTCCACACTTCCTCAAAGGAAATTATCGTATTAACACTAAATGGTAAGTAAAAAAGTAATGTTTTGTAAAATTTATAAATAATTATAAATAAATAATAAATATAAATAATAAAAAATATAAATATAGTGTCCATCATAATGTCCACCATGAGAGACATTTAGGAAATTTGAAAAATCGTCATTTAGTGATGTAGTAGTTCTCCATACACATAATCAGTATATTCGTTATCAATTAGATGTTGGTGTGTGTAAGTCTAGGTTGAAACCTTAAAATAAAAAAAATAATATTATATTTAAGATACTGTTTTAGTTACACAAACATGGAAAAAATAAATTTTAGGGGGTGGAAAAAGAAAATAAAAGAAAGGACTTGAGAGAAGATGTTACTTCTATATCAGGTAACTCCTTTTGGTTTGTGCCAAAAGGCTTACATGGATTGTTTTATGACCAAGGTAATGATTATATAAGGAAGTTAGGTAATTTTTTATGTTTATTGGGAAGAAATTGGACCAAATTTAGAGGTTTTAGAGGCATTAAGAAGAGGGAGAGGTGGTGGCCTTTTATTGGGAAGGTGGGCTGGAACTCTTATAAATATTTGAAGAGAGAATTCCACCAACATTTTTCATTCTGAAAGTGGATCCAATAAATATAAAAATCAGATAAAATGGAGGATAAGTTCCAAATATGTACATAAAATGAATTTTTTACATGCTTATATGTATTATTGGGCATTAAGGTTATGGTTTAGTCCCTTATTAAGATTAATTTAACCTTAATCGATGTAGTTAATTTTAATCAATTTCAGTAGTCATATTGGTCAAAAAACACATTTACCTTATTAGATATTAAAAATTACTCTGATTCCAATATGAAATCCATTTTTCCAAATTCTAAACACAAAATTTTCTGAAATTAATATAAAATAAATCCCGAAGTCGGGTCCATAATGCAGTTTTTAAAGTAAAAATTGATCAAAAAATTAAGTTTAATTTAAATCATATAAATTTATAATAGAATTAAAAATATAATATAATTAAATTTTTTAATCATATTAAAATATAATTAAATATTATAAATATATTAGATGAAAAAGTTGTTTTAAATTAGAATATGGTATTTTTCACTATTCATATAAAAATGTTGTTTTTAACAGAATCTCAAAAATTAACCCTATGATAATTTCGACAATATAAATTCCAAAATTTTGTTTATTTTATAAAATTAAATTTTTAATTGTGTCTAAAATTAATTTTATTGTTTTTTATAGAAGTACATGAGAATTAGTATATTTGAAAAAATAGTATTTTTTTAAACATATAAAGACTTTAAAAAATTTATATATTTTGCTATAAATATGTTTTATTTATATAAAACCATTTTAAAAAATATTGGAATGTTAATTATTGATATTAATATTACTATGTTTAATGACTAGGTTATTTTTATCTCATTTAAAAAAATATAACAGCAAAATGATGTTTCATAGAAACATATGTGTTTCCTGTAATGTATGTCTAGTCATTGTTATGTGTTATGTATGCTGAGTCGATTTTCCATGTAATGAATGTTGAGTTAGTTCCATGTAACATACACAATGTTGGTGGCATGTAACATATTCCAAGATAATGATGTGTGAAAGGAATGTTTTACTTAGTGCATTGCAAGACATAAATGAAAATTTTATTTATTTGGGAAAAGAAAAAAAAAGGTCCACAGAAACTCAGGGTGTTACATTCTACCCCCCTAAAAATGAATTTGACCATTGAAACTCATCACTCAAGTAATAAAATCGGGATACTTCTTAATCATCAAATCCTCATGTTCCCACGTAGCTTCCACTAACTGGTCATTTCTCCCAAAAACATTAACAAGGTGAGTGGTCTTGTTTTGTTGAACATTCACTATACTATCCCGAATTTAAAAAAGTTGCTCCTTGTAAGAAATATCCTTATCTAGTGTTATGAAATTGAGTTCAATATATGTGAAGGGTCGGGTATGTACTTCCATAGGAGTGATGCACGAAACAAATCATGGACTTGAGAGAGATTTGGAGGGAGTTACAGGTGACAGGAAACCAGCCCAAAACAACCAAGAATCTAAAAGGGAACAATATACTATGGAATATTTTCAATTTATTCCTAAATATCAAAACCTTATTCCAGGGTGATAATCATATAAACAAATTTTCACTAACTTGAAATTAAAAATCACACCAATGGTTATCAACATAACCTTTCTGCTAACTTTGAGATGCCTTGATATACTGCTGAATGGTAGAAACCTTCTCAACCATTTCTTAAGTGATATCAAGTACCAATATATTTATTTATACAACCTTATCCCAAAAACATTGGATCTCTAAATTTATCTACATAAATGGATTCATAAGGTACTTTATGAATGTTTTAGTGAAACATATCATTGCACGAAAACTCCACTAGCAGAATATATTGATCCCAAACAACTTTGAAAAACAGAGCACAATATAAATAAATATACTTTAGTGTTTGAATTGTTCTTTTAGATTGACCATCTGATTGAGGATGATAATTAGTTATGAAAATAAATTCTATATCATGTACTTGTAGAATAATTATCCACAACTTTGATGTAAACCAAAAATCCTAATCTGATACAATGGAATATGGTATTACATGGATCCTTACCACTTACTTAATGTATATCCTAAAAAGATAATCTACAGGCAAGTTGTCTCTGATAGCGATGGCGTGTCTTGAATTACTTAAGAGATCAACTATAACCCATAAATCATTACACCCTTTATAGGTTTTGGGTAGTCCCACACAAAATCTATATTGATGCTCTCCCATTTTCATTATGGTAAGGGTAATGGATGTAACATCCCCTTTGACTTTTGTCTTTCAGCTTAACTTATTGTCATACCAAGCACCGAGATACAAACTCTATTATATCTCTCTTCATTCCAACCCACTAGAAGTATTCATTCAAGTCCTTATACATCTTTGTACTTCTTATATGAAAAGGGATGAAAAAATATGAGCTTCCTATTACATATTCTTATTCAAATTTGGTATGGAAGGAACACATACACGGGTAATGAACCATATCATTCCATCCGGATCAAGGTTAAACTTAGGAGCATTTCTGACATTCTTCTTCATCTCTTCATCTTCCTTCTACGCCTCCTTAAAATTCACTAGGATAGAGGGTTGAACATTAATTTGGGAAAGATAATACTTTTCCCTTTATTCAGGATTTATGGACCCATACTTTACAAATCCAGAAATATTGGATCTTTTGTGATCATCATCATGGATAAGCAAGCATGATTCTTTCGACTTAAAGCATCGACCACCTTTTTATCTTTCCTAGGGTGGTAATTTATTGTGTAGTCATAATAATTTCTCAAATATATCTATATTCTCTTGTTCATGTTCAACTCCTTCTATGTGAATATATATTTTAGGATTTTATGATCAGTATATATATCACACTTTTCTCCAAAAAGATATTTTCTACATATCTTTAATGAAATAATTACCACTACTGACTCTAAATCACGAGTTGGGTAATTTTTCATACGATTCATAAACTTGTATGAGGAATAAGTGATAAACATGTTATTATGAAAAAGAACACATCCCAATCCATTATTAGATTCATCATTAAAGATTAAGAACCCTTATACACTACATGGTAATGTAAGAACATGTTCACTGACTATCCTTCTCTTTAGTTCCTTGAAATTTTCCTCACAATAATCTATCCATAAGAACCTCACACCCTTCAGAGTTAACATGGTAATAATATTTGATAGTCATAAGAAATTTTCCACACACCATAGATAATAACCATTAAACCAATAAATATACATATCTCAGTCACGTTGGTGGTTCTTGGAAAACATTCAATTTCCTCCATCGTTGATGGATCTACTACTATACCATATCTTGATATTATGTGACCCAAAAATGAAACCTTTTTTAGAAAAAAGTAAAAAATTTTAAATTTTACATATCACTCCTTTTTCCGTAGGGTATTTATCACAATTATAAAGTGATCCTATGTTCCTCCTTGATCTTTGAATAGTTAATAATATAATATATAAAAACTACAAAAAAATGATCAAGGTAATCTATAGACTCTATTATATAAATCCATGATGATAAATGGTGCCTTATTAAGTCCAAATGGCCTGACTATATATTCATAGTGTCCATACATTTTATGGAATTTATTCTTCGGAATATCCTCTTTCTTAACCCTAGATTGATGATATCCAGGAGGAAGTTAAATCTTGGAAATGTATTGAGCACTGTGGAATTGATCAAACCATTCATCAATATGTGGGAGAGGACAGTTATTATTGATCATGATCTTGTTCATCTTCTGATAATAAATAAAGATCCGCATTGATCGAACTTTCTTTTTCAAAAAAGAATAGGTGTGCCCCAAGGTGACACACTAGGCCGAATGAATCCGTTATCATGGTTTTCTGAGGGTTTCTTCTTCAATTACTCCAACTCAATCAGATTAATTCTTTAAAGTGTCTTGAAAATTTTTGGGTAATGGTGTATATGTTCTATTGAGAACCCAGCTTCATGTTTTGGTGGAAGACTAGGAAAAAAATATATAAATACATGCACAAAATCTCATAAAATATGAATATCATCGATGTCGAATTTATCCCAAACCATTTGAGATAAAATATCATTTAGAAGGGGACTTAAGACCCGTACACTAGATGTAATCTCCATAATACGTTCACAATTATCATAACATGGATGAATGATCATAGGAGGGTTCCAAATATCAAAAGTAATTTTTCTTCCTCAAAAATTTGTTGTAGGGGTTTTGACAAGAAATCCAATCCATGTCTAATATGATAGAAAATTCCACCCATTTAAGAATGAAAATATTTATAGGAAGAACATTTACAAAAATTTCAACCGGATAGGAATCATAAAATTGAGATGTAATTATAGTACCATTTTGGGTTTGCACTGCTAATTCCAAATCTATTTTTTTGGGGGAATCTTAACACCCATAGAAAATTTTTTAGATATTAAAGGGTGGGTAGAACCATAATCAAAGATGAAATTAGTAGTTCATGAGCGGATGGTAAGTGTAACTTTCGTCGTGTCGTTATCACACCCCTCATCAAAAATATTGACTAGATGAGCTTTTACCTTGTTCCTCGGATTAAGAGTTTATTGATGTCGATCATCATCTCAAGCCCTTAGGTTTGGGTAGTGGTTAGAATAATTTATATTATCCATACAATTATAGCAATTAATCATGGGAGGTGTATTTTGTGTTTGTTTTTCCCCATTCACAATGTAAGCTAACTTCTTCTCATCACTTAAAAACTCAAATCCTCAATGGCCTTCCCTTATACAATTAAAACATTTGTTTGACCCCTTTTTGTAAATTTCCTCTATGATTTCTCCCACACATAGAGCATAAATTCAAGATCAAATTCTTCAATTTATGGTTTTATATTTTCATTGAAACTCCATCTTACACTTCTTGTAAAAACCATGGGAATGATACATTACTCCATCCTCCATTTCAACCTTGATTTCTCAATGCTCAATATCATCATAGCTACTAAAGTCTCTTATATTCAATTCCCATATGAGACTTTTCTATAAGCCATTAGAGAACCTATCAACAATACATTCAAGTTTGATGATAATTCTTGAAGCGTACCTCACTAGTCTCATGAAATAATCCTCATAGGTAGAAATATATTAATCATCCATTTTCTTCAACTCAGGGAAGTATTTCTCCATCTTGGTACGAAAAATATGGTGAAATAATCATTGAAAAATTAGTTCTTTAACTCCTCAAAATCAATTGATTCAATATCATCTTGATACCTCATATTATTGATTATAGTCCACTATCGGTCTTCTTCTCCTTTAAATCGATAGATTTCTAGAATGATTTTCTCATGCACCAAAAAAATTATGTACATAGAATATATTTTTAGTTGTACAGATCCATTTTTTAGCCATAATCGGATCAGAATACCCTCTGAAAGAAGGTGAGAGTTGCCTCATTAAAGACTAAATATAATGTTGTTCTCTCATGTTCTCATTTGTAAGTCCACCATGATTCATCCAATGGCTCGAAGGCCTTCATTTTTTATTGATTTTTGATAATCCACATTTCATGAGGTGAGGGGGAACCCTTACAAGGCCGTTAGGCATAAGTATTACATGAATCGTAGGCCTTAGAGGAATTTATTTCCCGTAGGCTTCAAACATTACATGAAACACATACTAACTAATTGGAACTGCTCCTCCCCAGCATCTTCATTGTGAAATCATCTCTCCACCTTCACATGGCTCTTCGGATAAGAAATCCCATGCATTCACATTCTTATCCTGATGGCAGGTTCCATACCCTCTCATTATTTCTATCCATGTAGCTTCTACTGTGGTGAAAGCTCCTTGTTCATCCTTCCCTAGATCATGTTCCTTGTAGGTTGTCTAGTTTTCATTTGCACTTATGGTGGACCGAAGGCCTTGAGGTGGCTTGAAGGCCTTATTGGTCTGAAGGCTTGGGTGGAATAAAGTCCTTAAAGGACTTGGGTACCCAATTGTTTGCTTGAAGGCCCAAACAAGGGTAAATTTCTGACTACTACAGTGCCAAACATTGCCTTCTACAGTTCCCACTACAGTACTGCTATAGTGCAACACATTTACCACTATAGTGCCTTCTATAGTACTACTACAGTACCTTCTAAATTACTACTACAGTAACCCAATAATTGTTTCTCCTCTTGGATTTGATCCCAGGTCGCATGGATGCACTTAAGAGACCGCACCAATAGGGCTGAGGCTCAGATGTAGTCCACCATGATTCATAGATTGAGAATATTTTGTGGGCATAACATTGATTATTTTCATTACATATCCAATATAATTCAGTTTATCAGGAGGAAAATCATTTCATTTTCCATTGCAATCACCGTTAACACAATTCCTTTAGGTTCCATCCATTGAATAAAACAAAAAATCATTGAGAAAGAAATAGTTATAAGATGTATAAATTCTAACACCTACCTTAATATATGACCCCTTATGTTTATTTGAGGTTATTTATAGACATGTTATATTTAAGTCATTCAAAATAGGTTGTGAAGTGTTTTTGGATTCCCAAATAATATCCCCAATGAGTGTCAAACTAGGTGTGCAACAAGGCCCATTTTCGTGTACATATTACCCTGAGTCAAGTCTAGAACATCTTTTCAGAGTTGTTACACATTGGTATATCTATTATAGAGCCACATCCACTTATAGTATTTAGATATAGATGTATTTATATTAAACCACTCACTTTATCGTTTACCAAATTTCAGAAAATTTTCCTATACTTTTCCTTATCCTTTTAATTATCCCTAGAAATGTCCTTAGGGTTCTCAGTAAGGGTTTCTCATCCTAGAATCCAAATATTAACAAAACCTTGATCCGATACCAACTATAGAGACCCTAAATTTTCATATATTAACATTATATAACTTTTGAATAATACCTAAAACATTATAAAAACATATGCCCAAAGATCATATTAGACCAGTGCCTTTGGAAACATTGAAACATAGAAACTGATTTATAAGTGACCTACATTATCTACCATTAGGTTATTCTTGAGTACCACCCCTCTTATACACATAAAACATAATACATATCTTCATAACCTGAGAAGGAAACATAAAAAGGGGTGAGATAAATTTCTCAATAAGGGTAAACAAGGAAGATATATAAGCATAATCCTATTCATAAGGGTATGATAACATGATCATGAAAATAGAAGATCATACCCTGAATATCAAAGATCATATAAAAGAATCATGGCCTAAATCTCAATAGTTCATAAGATATGAATCATAAGGAAATAAAGAAAATAATCCATGAAAGCATAACATTGGAATTAAACACTGAATTATTGAAGACAAATAAGAATAGAATATGATTTCCATAGTATCCAAGGAATCTCTTTCAAGACCATCTTAGTAATATAGGTTCACTCTCCATACCATCATTGAAGTCATGGTTCACTCCCATTGCCATCTAGTTAGCATGAGTTCACTCCTCATACCATCTTGTTAGACAAGGTTCACTCACATGACCATCTTAGTAGTCAAGGTTCATTCCCAAGACCATCTTAGTCTATCTCATGAGATATGTATCTTTACATAATTCATTGGAGAGAGATATAGGTCCCACCCATCACATAGTGAAATCATACATACATGTTTCACAAGATCATACATAATCATATCATAACCCATGAAATGATGTGGGTATTATAAACATGTAATCATATCATAAACAATGGAAAAATATTGGTTTCATATTCATTTCATCAAGAACTTAACGTATGAGAAGAAGTGGGTTTCAAAATCATATAACCTGTAATGTCCCGACCCAACTTACCATTCTACCCGGTAGCCGTACCGGTCGCCACATGGCCTCAAGCGCATCTCCCCAAAATCCAGAGGCTGCCGACTAGCAGCGAGGGCTTAGGTGAGTCCGTGGGGAGACTATGCTCTCATTATCAAAGTATCACAGCAGAATTACAAACATAAAATAGCAGAAGAAGGTTACCATTAGAAAAAACATAGACAATAGAAATAGTTAACAATAGAAGTATCTGATATATATGGAATGGTGAAAGTTAATACAATATAGTATAGGTATACAAAATACCAAAAATCAACCAAAATATATCCACTGTCGCATCACAAGCCTCAGCTTAGTCTCGTGCACTCCTACTCCGAGCAGCATGTCAAGTACCTGTATTTGGGGTTTTCCCCTTCTCATTACCTGAAATCATATAATCTGCTTGGTTCCAAAAACATGACCCAAACAGGGTGTGAGACTAAATCCCAGTAGGAATCCACAATTATCTGTGCTAATCTGTCTGTGAATATATAAAATAGGTAGTGTAATATGGAAAGCAGTAAATAAGGAAACTAGAAAGACTGACCCAAGCTTGTTCTTTGGCTTGGAATTTCTTCATGTATCCATTCCATTCATTAATAACCTAATTCATGTTTTCAAACCATTCCTTGAGCCCATTCCTGGAATACTCAATTTGGAAAATAGGCATCTCTCAGGGAGAAAAATCCACCAACAACCTATAATCCCCATCCAGAGAACCTCCTTTGTACCCAGTCTCGCTCTAGATGCGGTATAGTCCATCATCTGAGCCCATCCCTGAGATCATATAAATAAGATCAGGGTATCTCCCATGACATATCATGCCCTGTTGAGTGTGTCCATGGTATCTCACAATGGACACATGATTCACTCGGCATTTCAGTAACAAGTCTCGTATGAGTCCGTCCATGGAAACTCACATTGGCTCCATGGTTCACCCATGACTTTGTTTCACATTTTAACCAGTTCAAAAGAATTTAACTCACGGGGGATACCAAATCATGAAATAATATACAAGGGTCAAAGGGAAAAACTCCATCCCATTCCCAAAACCATATCAATTACAATTTTATCTAATTTCAATTCCATTCATATTCAATTTCCATTTTTAACAACACACAAGGGAAAGAAAAGGCATTCCTCATAGGAATCTTGGGCCAAAATCTTTAAAAGATCCATTAATGGAAACACACCGAAGGTTTGGTTCATGTCCAAGGTGTACAACCTAACTCAAGCACATACCATCCTATTCAGATTACCTACAACATGCTAGGTAAAAACAGGGTTAAATTCCATGTTCAAGAGACACCCCAAAAGTGGGTTCATGACACTCCAGCATATATAAACACCTTGACAATCAGCTAAAAGCACAAGACCACCTACCTTAGGCTTGTACTAGATAGCTCGTCCAATATCAGGCTCTAATTCATCCTAATTTGGATGAAATCTGAAGCATATACGATGAATGAGAAATTAGGGCATATGAGCCTTAATCCAATCTGCGTTCGTTATAACCAGAAGAATCGAGAAGGATTAAAAAGTAATTTAGGAATTACCATTGCAGATCTAAGAAGATGAATGACATTTGAAACAGAGATAAAACGAAGAAGAAGGATCAGAATCCTTTGTAGCCTTCTTGAGAGCTCTCCCCCTTGCTGTCCCATTGAAATGAGGGTTAGATTTTGGTTTTATAACATTTAATTAGTTTAATTAAAAGTTAATTAAATACCAAAATACAGTAGGTCACACTATTTACCCGCACAACCTAGAAAAATTTTGCGAACCTTACTAGAAGGCAATAAAAACCACACAGCCACCCCACACAGTTTCTTCAAACCGTGCGCAGGTCGTGCTCCTGCCTCTACTAATCCTCCACCAATGCACACGGTTTACCCGGACCATGCGCAGGCTATGCGAAAACCGTGTGCCAAGACATTTATTTCCTAAAACTTGGTTCAAATCTCCGAAAAAGCCCCGAACACCTCCGTAACTCCCTCAGTCAAGCTAGGCCTCAGCAATAGGCCTCAACGGAACAGATAAACCGAAAAGAAAAAGGATTTGTACCTCATGCGAAAACCTGGGTTCATACAATCATCCCCCTTATAGCAAGTTGTCCCAGAATTTCTCTCTGAAGGGTGGTCAAGATTCATCTATGAACAACTCTGGCCACTGAGCACAGGCGTCAGCCTCCCGCTCCCAAGTCTCATCCTGTAAACGGTCATTTTTCCCTAGCACCCGTACTAGGGGAACTGACCAGTCTTAGAGAACCTTCGTGCTCCTATCAACGATACGAATCAGATGCTATTCAAAGGATGAATGTACATGAAGCTCGACCTCCTCGGGCTGGAAGGTATGAGACAGGTCTGAATAGTATAGCCATAACGAAGAAAAATGGAACATGTCATGCATGGCTCGGTACCTCTGAGTTAACTGCAACCAATAGGCTACCGGCCCAACCCTCTCTAGAATCTAAAAAGGCCCAACAAATCTCGGCGATAGCTTACCCTATCTTCTGATCTACCCGTTTTCCAACCTCAGTGAAAGAAGCAAGAAAACCTAATCCCTAACCTCAAACTGTAGAGGTCGTCTGTGGTGATCAGCATAGGAATTCTGACGAGACTGTGCAGTAGCCATCCACTTCTGTATCAACTGGACCTACTCAGAAGTCTCCTGAACAAGATGCAGTCCTAGTAAAGCTGCCTCACCTACATTTAACTAGCATAGGGGTGATTAGCATGGCCTACCATATAAAACCTCGTACGGTGCCATATTTATAGTCTCCTGATAACTATTGTTATAGGAAAACTCAACTAGAAGAATATTCCTCTTCCATGAGCCCCCAAAATCCAGGACGCATACTCGCAGCATGTCCTCAACCACGTGTATCATACGCTCTGACTGGCCATCCATCTGAGGGTGGTATTTTGTGCTATGAAACACCTGTGTACCTAGCACCCTCTGAAAACTCTGCCAGAAGCGTGATGTAAAACTAGCATCCCTGTCTAAAACAATGGTGCATGGGACCCCGTGGAGTCATACTATCTCCCGGAAATACAATCTTCCTAGCTCATCCTCACTGAAGGTCTCATTGATCGGCAAGAAATGAGAAACCTTCGTGAGCCTATCAACCACAACCCACACAACATCGTTACCACGAGGTGACCTTGACAAACCAGTCACGATGTCCATCGTAACATCTTCCCATTTCTACTCCGGGATAGGTAACTACTGCAAAAGCCTAGCTGGCTGCTGATGTTCCACCTTCACCTGCTGACAGGTGGAACATCTCGTGATACAACTAGCCACTTCCCTCTTCATACCCGACCACCAGTATTGTCAGCACAACTCACGATATATATTAGTGACTATGAGATGATCTTTCCAAACTGAAGCATGAAACTCCCGAATCAACTCCTCTCTAAAATCCACTGGAACCCATACACATCCACGGATACGAAGAACTTCATCCTTTCCTATCATCCAACCAGGAGGATGTTCCTCACTTGACACACCTTCCCGTAGAACCAGGCCTTCCGAATTTGATAGTTGTCTCATCCTTACTCTATCTAGGAGGGTAGAAGTTATAGCTAAGGATGATAGAAAACACTTCCCTTGGATATTATGCACATTAATATGCATCTCAGAGAACAAGGACATAAGATTCCATTCATTGCTAGGCAGTTGCACGGCCTGTATTTGGGTCCTCCTGCTCAATGCATCGGTCACTACATTACCCTTACCAGGAGTATAAGCTAGCTCAAAATCAAAGGACTGTATGTACTCCACCCACTATCACTTCCTAAGATTCAGATCATACTGAGTAAAGATATATTTGAGGCTCTTGTGGTCTGTGTACCCCACAAAATTCTCTCCTAATAAATAATGTCTCCAATAGCACATCACATGAACAACTACTGCTATCTCAAGATCATGCGTCAGATAATTCCTCTCATGTGGCCTCAACTGCCAAGATCCGTACAACACAACTCTATCTCCCTACATCAACACTGCACCCATCCCAATACCTGATCTTTCCCAAATGACCATGTAACTCTTGCCCTGTTCTGGCAGTATCAGGACTGGTGCTAATGTCAACCTTCCTTTCAGCTCCTGAAAGGCTGCTTCACAAGAATCTGTCCATACAAATTTCACGACCTTCTTAGTCAGGCCTATCAACGGAGCTGCTAAGAATGATAAATCCTGTATGAAATGACGATAATAGCCATCAATCCCCAATAAACTCAGTATGTCAAAGACATTCGTGGGTTGTTCCCATGAAACCACAGCTCTAACCTTCTCTGATTTTACAGACACTCCTGCCTCAGAGATAACATGGCCCAAGAAGTGAATCTGATCCATACAAAAGTGGCACTTAGTAATCTTTTCATTTAGCTGATTCTCTCTTAGTGTATTCAGGACGATCTCAAGATGGTTGGTGCGGTCATTTTGATTTCGAGAATACACAAAAATATCATCCTCGAAAACCATAACGAATGAGTCCATGTAAGGATAGAACACGTGATTCTTCAATGCCATGAAAAACGCTGACACGTTCATGAGACCGAACGCCATAACTAGATACTCATATAAACCATACCTGCTACGAAAAGCAGTATGAGGTATGTCTGCAGGTTGAACATGCACCCGGTGATACCCTGACCTCAAATCATTTTTTGAGAACACCCTTGCTCCTCAAATCTAATCAGACGAGTCATTTATCCACTGTAAGGGATATCGATTTTTATCCGTCATTTTGTTCAGCTTCCAATAGTCCACACATAGACTAAGAGTCACATCATCCTTTTTCGCAATATGGGATGGAGAACCCCATGGAGATGTACTGGGTCGAATAAACCCCTTTGCCTCCAAATTTTCAAGCTGTTTATTGAGCTCTTGAAACTCCATCGTAGGAATCCTGTAAGGAGGAATGGATACTGGTGTAGCTCCTAGAACTAGATAAATGGATAATTACACCTCTCTCTCATGGGTAAACCTGATAAGTAATCAAGAAAAACATCCTTGAAGCGCTCAAATACTGGTGGAAGGTTTTTCTAATGCACTCCATGATCATCCAGAAACAAACTAGTGATCTGGACTGTCATCATGTCCAGGCCATGATGCTCTGGTCCAGCTCAGCTTGCCTGGAGATCCAATTTTCCCTTAAGAGTATACATTGCACCCTCTGGTGATGTGAAAATCACCCTCTAGTGGTAACAATCAATGTAGGCTCGGTAAGCTACAAGCCAGTCCATACTGAGAATGAAATCAAAACCTATCATTTTGAGAACATAAAGATCCCAGACGAAGTGACACCCTCCAACCTCAAGGGGGAACCCTTTGCATTGACATAAAACCTCTACCCTAACTTCTAGTGGTGTGTCTAGCGTCAAGACGCCATCATAGGAAAACACGACTAGCCCAAGGATTTTGAAGATAGGCACAAATATAAAACTGTGTGATGCACCTGTATCAATGAGGGCAGATGAAATAAAAGATGCTACTAAGATAATACCTCTCACCGTAGATAGTCCCGCTCCCTGATCACTGAATGTAGGCTGCACTAAATACATCTGGCCAGAACCACATCCATGTGATACAACCTCACAACCCAGAACTGGTCCACTCTAGCTTCTCGGTGTACCATGTTCCTGGCTACCTCTGCCAAAACCACTACCTCGGCCTGATCAGCCAGTCGCACCCCAACTCCTTGACCGATGAGAAGTTGTCGACCCTTCTCCTGCATATGGATTCGGTGCGGACCCTCTATCGCTGGCTGTTGGTGAAAACTTTCTATAGAAACGTTGAATATGATCCATCTTGCCACATGATTGGCACTCGACTGGGTCCCTCGGACACTGCGGCTTCGTGTGTCCCAGCCTACCGCACTGGTACCACCTCAGGTTTCTAACTGATGATAGGTTCAGACTGCTAGAATCACCGTATGGAATCTCCAGACGATGCTTCCTACTAACAGTCACTGCAGTACCTGCTCTCGATGCCTAACCGCTCTGGCTCGCACATCCTGCCTCTCTCTAGTTACTTTCTGTGATTACCGCCTGGTACAAAATTTCAGAAATGGTATTCAACCTGAAGATATTTACTTGAGATTGGATATCATATCCCAGAC
The DNA here is from genome assembly GCA_963277665.1 of Viscum album. Lineage (NCBI taxonomy): Eukaryota > Viridiplantae > Streptophyta > Magnoliopsida > Santalales > Viscaceae > Viscum > Viscum album. The sequence goes on from OY728136.1 coordinate 1,982,714,134, forward strand.
CATCCTCAAAATGCCTGGCCCTCGATGGCTCATCGCCCATCAGGATAGGTGTGAAGTGCTGAAGCTCAGTAAAACGGGCCGAGTATTCCATCACTATTAACGCGCCCTATTCCAGATGCAAGAACTCTTGGGATCGATCGAACCTCAAAGTATCAGGAAAAATGAAAACATAGAAGGCCGTATGAAACTCTATCCAATCCATCTCTCGATGACGATCCGACTGGGTGATCACATCCCACCACCTTTTGGCGGAATAACGCAACATGTACGTAGCGAGATTGACCCTCCTCTACGAAGGTGTCTCCAAATGCTCAATGATAGCTAGTATCACCTCCAACCAGGACTCTACAGCCTGTGGTCCACCATCCCCAGAAAATGTATGCGGATGCTGCTGTTGAATCTCATGTGTCAACTCTTCCATAGTCAGGGCAGGTCACGGTGCTCCCTGAACAGTCTGCATAAAACAGGCAGAGTAATATGGAAAGCAGAAAACAAGGAAACTAGCAAGACTGACCCAAGAATGTTCTTTTGCTTGGCATCACTTCACGTATCCATTCCATTCATTAATAACCTCATTCAAGTGTTCAAACCATTCTTTTTTGCCTGTTACTAGAATACTCAATTCGGAAACCAGGCATCGCTCAGGGAGAAAAATCCACCAACACCCTACAAGCCCATTCCGGCGAGCCTCCTAGGTACCCAGCCTCGCTGTAGGTGCGGTATAGTCCATCATCTGAGCCCATCCCCGAGATCTTATAAATAAGATCTGGGTATCTCCCATGAAATATCATGCCCTGTTGAGTCTTTCCATGGTACCTCACACTAGACCCATGATTCACTTGGCATTTGAGTAACAAGTCTCATATATGTTCGTCCAGGGAAACTCACATTGGTTCCATGGTTCAACCATGACTTTGTTTCACATTTTAAGCATTTAAAAAGCATTTAACTCATGGGGGCTAGAAATTCAAGAATTAACATACAAGGGTTAATGGGAAAAAACTCCATCCCATACCCAAAATCATATCAATTACAATTTCATCTTATTACAATTCCATTCATTTTCAATTTCCATTTTTAACAACCCACAAGGTAAAGGAATGGCATGCCTCATAGGCATCCTGGGTCAAAATCTTTAAAAGAGACATTCAAGGAAACGTACCCAAGGGGTGGTTCCTGTCCAAGGTGTACAAACTAACTCAAGAACATACCATCCTTTTCAGATTACCTACAACATGCTTGGTAAAAATAAGGTTAAATTCCAGGTTCAAGCGACACCCCAAAAGTGGGTGCGCAGCACTCTGGCATATATAAACAGCTTGAAAATCAGTGAAAAGCATGAGACCACCTACCTTAGGCTTGTACTAGATAGCTCGTCCAGTACCAAGCTCTGATTCATCCTGATTTGGATGAAATTTGAATAACAGACAAAGAATGAGAAATTAGGGCGTATGATCCTTAATTCAATCTGTGTTTGTTATAACTAGAAGAATCGAGAAGGATTAAAAAGGAATTGAGGATGTACCATTGTAGATCTAATAAGAAGAATGACTTTTGAAATAGATATCAGATGAAGATGCAGGATCAAAATCATCTGTAGCCTCCTTGAGAGCTCCCCCTTGTTGCCCGGTTGAAATTAGGGTTTGATTTTGGTTTTATAACATTTAATTAATTTAATTAAATATCAATTAAATATCAAAATACAACAGGTCGCACGGTTTACCCTCATGGTCTGGACAAACCGTGCGGACCTTACTGGAAGGCAAGGGCAACCGCATTCCCACCTTGCAAGGTTTCTTTAAACCGTGCGCAGGCTATGATCTTGCCTTTTCCAAGCCTGCACTAAGGTGCATGGTTTACCTAGGCCATTCGAAGGCCATGCACAAACCGTGTGCCAAGCCATTTCTTGACTAAAAATTGGTTCAGGGCTTTAAAAAAGCCTCATACACCTCTGTAACTCCCTCTGTCAAGTTAGGCATCCACATTAGGCCTCAACAGAACATTTAAACCAAAAAGAAAAGGATCTGTACCTCGAGTGAAAACCCGGGTTCTTACATAACCCGTGAAAGATAAATGAGTTTCACAAACTTCCATCCATAGAAGCATAATATATTCAAAGATAGAATATAAAAGGAAACACTGAATATTTTCATCATAAAGGAATTAGTAACACCAATGGATATTATCATATATTGGAATTTCTTTTAAATATATTTCAAAAATATTTATTGAGGAAAATATCATTTCTACATTAAAAATGATTTTTAAAACATAAAACCTTTTTGAAAACATTTTTCTTTTAAAAATATCTTTGAAAACATTTAAAGGAATCATTGAAAACTATTAAATGTTTTTAAAATAATTTTTCTTGGAAAATGGGATTCAAATATATTTTGAAAACATTTTGGAATTTTTTTTGAAAACATGGGGTTTGCCTATAATATATTTTCAACCAGAGAGAGAGATAATAATATTTTACGTAAAAACATTATCTCATGGACCAAAGAGAAGAAAAATGGAACTAATCCATTAATATATCCTGAATAAATTGAGGGGAATGAAACTCATGAGTGTTCATGATATATGTATCATAAGATTTCATCAAAGGAAGCATATACATAAATAATCTCAAAAAAATGATGAGATAGTCTCAAGGAACTCTTATAACTTGGTAATGTGGGATCATACTCCCCATATATGAAAAGGAAAATAGATAAAGAATAAAATATCATAAAATAAGTACATTCATGATAAAAATGTATAATGGAAGTATATAAACCTTGAAAAAGAGTTTAGGTGCATATGAAAACAGGAGTATCCAAGAAGGAAAACTAAGACAAACCTATTTCACTACTTTGTAAACTTTTGAAACATAAACCCCATGAAATAAAGATTATAAAATGGATATGTGAATACCCATAAATTTTAGTACAAAATAAATATCACACAATCATGTGTAGTACATACACCACACCAAAGGAAAGAGTGGAAAACATAGAATGTATCTCATAGAAATAAAAAGTGAGATGAAATCCCCTAACCTTGTATATTGAATCTCATCGTACTTATTAAAAACACCTGTATAATATATATAAATATATATTAATTATAAATATTTTAAAGAAGGATATTATTATATCTAATAGAATATATGGGTTTATATAATATATCATGATTTAAAGAGTTTAAAACATGACATAAATATCATTTATATATAGTATATGTGTATTATAATAATCTATATAATATATAAGTATGAAACATAATACACCATTTATGGAGACGGTAGACCGTATGTATGCATGAATGCTCTTTTAGTTAAACTTTCGTGTTAAAAGAAAGAAATTAAAATCAAAATATGTATATATATATATACCATTATTAAATTAGGTTTATGATATCATATATATAAATATATTATATATTCACTAAAACTATCTTTAATACAATCCATGTAGTGTATGAACAAATCAAATAACATTGAGGGGATGATAGTCCACACTTCCTCAAATGAAATTATCATATTAACCCTTAATTAAAAGTAAAAAAGACATGTCATATAAAAGGAATAAATAAGATTAATGAGGTAATAAATATAAAATATAACATTTATAAATATAGTTCAAATCATAAAGTCCACCATGATAGGAGATAAGGAAAATAGAATAATCATCGTTTTGTGAGGCGGTAGTTCTCCATACACATAAACAGTATATTCGTTATCCATTAGATAGAGGTGTATATAAGTGTATGTTGAAAACTTAGCATAAAAATATCCTAGTATATTTAGTATAAATGTATTTTTATTCAAGAATGGAATAATGAATGTGGATGGGTGATTAAAGAAAACAATATAATGGACTTGAGAGAAGACATTACCTCTAAATCCGATTACTTCTTTTTGATTTTTCTAAATGGATTCCTTTGATAGATTTATGTAAAAGGGAAGGATTATAGGAGGAATTAAGAGAGTTTTTTAAGTGTATGAGGCATATATTGTACCAAATTAATAGGTTTTATAGCTGTGAATAATAGTTAATGTTAGTGGCCTTTTATAGGGAAGTATGAGTGATGCTCTTGTAAATATTTGTGGAGAGAATTCCAACCATATTTTTTATGTTGTAAGTGGATCCAATAATGATCCAATTCTGTTAAAAGGTTGGATAAAATATATATATCTCTATAAAATGGATTTTAGACATGTGTATAGGTATTTTTTGGACTTATGTTTATGGTTTAGTCCCTTATTTTTATTAATTTAGCCTTAACAAAAGTAATTAATTTTAATCACTTTCACTAATATTTTTTTGTCAAAAACTAAGTTGAAAATATGAGAAATTATAAATTATTATAATTTCAAATATTTAATCCATTATTACAAATTATAAACACATAATTGGAAGAAATTAATTTAAAATTAATCCCTCAGTCGGGTCGTCAATGAGGGTTTTAATGAAAACAATAATCAAAAGTTTGCTAAGTTTTTATATCCAACATCAATTTGAAATTGGTTATATTTAACTATATTGAATTAATTTATAAAAATATAATCTAATTATACCTTTAAATTAGATTAAAATACAATTTAATCTTATAAATAAATTAGATGAAAATTCCATTTAGAATTAGAATTCGGTATTTTTCGCTATTCATCCACAAAATGAAGTACATCAGAAAAATCCCAAAAAATCACCCTAAGCTAATTTCAGAATTATAAATTAAAAAATAGGGTTTATTTTATATAATTTATTTTCTAAATATGTCTAAAATTAATTTTATTGTTATTCACTAAAGGACATAGAAAGTAGTTTATTTGAGAAAATAATATTATTTAATCATATAATGACTTTACCAAAAAATTATATATTTTTTATAAATATGTATTATTTATATAAAACCATTATGATAAATATTTTAAAGATAGTTATTATTATTAGTATTACTATGTTTTATATCTAAGTTATAATTATCTCATTGAAATAATTATAACAGTAAAATGATGTTTCATAAAAACATCAGTGTTGCGTGTAATGTACGTTAAGTCAGTGATGTGTGTAATGTACGCCAAGTTGATGTTATGTGTATTGTATGACGAGTTGGTTACATTTAACAAACACTGGTTTGGTGTCATGTAGGATACTCAAATTTGGTGGTGTGTGAATGGAACATTTGAATTAGTGCATTGCAGTTCAAAAATGATAGTTTAATTTATTCAAGAAATGAAAAAGGGCCATAAAAACTCAGGGTGTTACAGGGTGAGTCCAATTAGGTTTAGATTAAATATAGGAATATTCATTATAAATGGTACTATAGTAGGTTTGGGTGGGTTTTTATATTTTAGTAATAGAGATTAAATAATTAAGAGTCAGTAGATATATTAATAAAAAATTTCAGCCAAAATATTTATTAATGAGATTTCTGTTACCATGGGATGTCTATTTAGTAGTGTTTCCAATATAATTTTTAAATGTTTATATTTTTTTTATCCCATGGTAAGGATTCTTCACCCATAATTTGGATAATATGGGTATTTAATTTCTTTTGAATCATGTAAGCTTGTAGGGATCATTTAATTATATACAAATGCTTAAGATTATTTATGATGGTGTTTTTGATTCATGTTGTTTGGAAATGATATTATGGTTGTTTTAATTGTTATTTTCTCACTAATTGTAAAAGTAGGTTTTAAGTTAGATTTTTTACAATAGTTATTTGATAATCGATTTTAATATGGGCATGGTAAATCACTTAGCATCAGTTATTATATAGCTAATGATAAAAGAATTTTTGATTCATTTTTAACATTATTTATCACATAAACACTATTAAAATATTTATAAAAAACTATAAAACACAATTACTCCCCATTTTGTCGAATATATCATTAATAAAACAACAATCATCCGTATTGTGACTGCACTGTCCCTTGCTTGATCCTCTTAAATTGACCAGTTTCTAATTTTTTTCTAAATTTTTATCCCTTTTATTGGGTTGATTGACTTTCTTCCACATCCATTGGATACATTCAACCATCTAAAGGTTCATTTTTTCTATTTCCTTTGAATTAAACCATCATCATTTCACAATATATAATTTATTGTAATCTATACTCTATAAATCACTATTTTGGCATAAGTGGTTGTAAATCTGCACTTTTATATTTATATTTTGTAGGTTAATTTTCTAATTTCATTAAATTTTAGATATTTATTAACTTTTTAGGGGTTTTAATTTATTTATTACAACTATTAATTATTTTTTAGTGATTTTATTCAATTAGTTAAAAAAATTACGGCTATAATTAGTTTTAAATTATAATTTTTTATGAATATAAATTTTCTGTGACAATAAATTATACGGATAATTTTTTTATGGATATAATTTTTTATATTTAAATTTTTTCTTATTTCTATAATTTTTTTATTTTTTTATGTTTTCATTATTAATAAATTTATATTAATTATAAATTTTTATAAATTTTATTCTTTATTATAATAAATTGTTTTTTTGTTATACAATATTGTTCAGTTATAATTTGTTAGTTTTAAATTTATTCATATTTAAATATTTATACCTTTTTAGGTTTTAAATTTATTAATTTAAACAGATGTTGATATGTTTCTATATTTTAATATATTTATCAATTATATTTTTATTTTTATGGATCAAAATTCGATTATTTCAAAAATAAATAATAATGAATATGAGAAATGGGTTGTAAATTTCCTGAAATTTATAAAAGAAATCTTGAAACCGAAGATATGATTTTCAATCCATTTGTGAAGCACATGAATATGAGAAAATGATGGTAAAAAATATGTTATAGAATAACTAATTCCCGATGATTTTAATAATAATTACAAATGATGGATATGTTATGATGAAATAACTAACATATCAAGATCTAATGATGTCGAAGATGTTCAACATGAGACAACAAATCCTCTTATAAAATAAATTCATATTTTAGTTATTGAAACTATTGAAAAAAGAAAAGTGATTAATGATTTTACAAAGATACTAAGATAAAATTATTCCTTTGTTTCACTAATTTCACAATGTTATTAGCAATTTTGAGATTAGTTTACTTAAAATAAACAAATGATTAGAGTGATAGAAGTTTCACTAAATTTATTGAAATTCTAAATGAGTTATTTCTTGAAGTAATCATTCTTAAAGATTCTAATTATGAGAAAAAAATAATTATACCCATTTGGATTGGGGTAAAACAAGATACATGCTTACTCTAATGATCGTGTATTATATAGGAATGAATATGAATGTTTATCATAATGTTCTAAATTTTAGATATCATGATATGAAATAGACAAAAAATAAAACCATGACTCATTCCCAAGAATAATCACCAATCATCCTACTAAATAATTTCATATCATTCAAAAAATCCTTGTTTTAAGCATCTATTTAGAGATTAAAACGATTAAAAGTGGCTAAAATGACATATATATTAGCCCATATTTTATGGAAAACTACAACACCCTTCTGATTCACCACAATATAATATATTTGATAAAAAAATTCAAATTATTGGAAATGATGTTATTAATATCAAATGAGGCTACAAAAAAATATAATATATCCATATCATAGACACAGTAGCCAAATTAGTTCATGGTTTATTATATTTTTTGTTCAAAACTTGTCCCCATAGATATGTATGATGATGAAATATGTGATGATGATATTTTTTAGTTATAAACCAAAACATATTGGAAACTATATTGATATTTATCTATCACAATTGATTTATGATTTGAAATTTATATTGGTGAAAAGTGTTACAATATTTGATGCATTAAATAAAGAGTATTTTATTTTGTATGATATGATAATGTTCATTATAAATGTGTTTTCTACATTTGGAAACTTATATGGATATAGTGTTAAGTGTCATAAAACTAGTATAATTTGTGAATAGGGGACATGATATCATCAAGTATATAATAAAATAAACACAGTGTATATGGGATATCAAATACTTTTATGAATGGATTATCCTGATAAAATATTAAAAAATAAATTTAAAAGTTTAGAAGTGTATGTTTTTTCCCACAACCATTTTCAACTAAAAAATATTACGATAAGATGAAAAAAATTAATGTTAGATTTATAAATAAAGGATTTTATGTTTGTCCAAAAAATACATGGAAGAAATGGTATATTTTATTTGAGGTACCTTATTGAAACTTTTTTAGGTAAAATATAACGTAGACATCATTTATGTTGAGAAAAACATATGTGATAGTTTGATTGGATATTTTTTTATACATAAAATGAAATATAGAAGATGGGTTTCATATATTACATGGACTAATAACTATGATAATATGTTTGGAGTTATCTCCGACATTGATAGGAAATAAATAATATTTACCTTTGTATTATCAAACAATAAGAAATTGTGATATGATAATTTGTTTTCAATTATTACTTGTTATTAAAGTACATTTGGGGTTTTCTTGAAATGTGAAAAATCTAGTGTAATTGATGCATTTAGACTTAATAGATAATCAATATAATGATTTTCCTATATTGATGAAAAATATTCTACCAGTTTAATTGTATTCAATTTTTCTTATTTGTTTTAGAATGACTATCACTAGGTTTTAATAAATTTTCATTTATATTTTCAATAATGACATAGATCCAAATTTGTTATATGTGTTGGAGGGTGAATATATATTCATACTCTATCAACTAGAAATGTAACTTCCACCATCATTTTTTTGAAATAATGGTTCATCTTGTGATTCATTTATCATGATAGATAAGAATATATGGACATGGTTATTTATGTTCTATTTATCCTTTTTAAAGATAAATGGTGATTTTGAAGGGATATGTTAAGAATCCACATCAAATAAAGGCCACTATTGTCTAAAAATTTATACCAGAAGAGGTGATTTAGTTCTACATTGATTATTTGTATAAAGCGGTTCATGTATGTCTCTCTATATATTGAAATTTGAATGATGATAGTTAAGGTATATAAATCCATGGATTAAAGGAAATTTAAATTCCATGTGATTCTATGATTGAGAGACATTTATACATTTTGAACAATACAAGTGAGTTTCAACAGTAAATATCTTCACATATTAATTTATTGAAGGTACGATTACCAAATATAAATGAAAATTGGTTGATGAAAAAATATAAAAAATAATTTTTTTTCCATATTTTAAGAATTATTAAAACACCGATCTATAAATGTAATAAATATCTGAATAATTAGCAGGGGAACAACTGTAAATATGATCACAAAGTCTGGTTTTAATATTAATGATTACACATTTTACATTAAAATTTATGACAATTAGAGTATTATTCAAAATAGTTGTGTAATGGTCATCACGGAATCAATAGAATTTTCATGTTCCCAAGAAAAATAACTAATTTTCATATCAACAATATATTTTAGAATTATTTAGGATATATGAGTGACTGATTATACTAAATTTTGAGAACTAATGTTTAAGAGTAATTGGGTGGAAAGTAATAGTTCTTTGGAAGATGACGAGTATTGATTTACACTAATTTATTTGAAAATACTTAGTTACAAATAATAATCATATATCATGGATATTCATGGAAAAAAAATATTTTTTATTGTTGACCCATCGAATAAACAGTGGTCCTTCATTCTTTTAAGAGAAAAACATTCATTTTGGCGATGATAATGATGGTGATGTTGAGTAATTATGTGGTAATTCACATATATTAGATGATTACATGAGGATAAAAATTAATATGATGCAAACAAAGTGCATGAAACTGGAAATGACCATATAAGAGGGATATGGGAAAACACACCACTACTCAGTTAATTAATCTTGTAAATATTGGTTTTTTGGAGAAACTTACATAGTTAATTTTTTAGAATTTTAAATATTTAAAAATATAGACATCGTGTAGTATTTCCATTTTTTTAATAATTTTTATATTCATTAGATTTATGTATCTATTTTTTGGTTGAAAAAATTTTCCTTTATCATTTGTTCTGACTATTGTCTTTACATTTTTCATTTTTAGGTATACAATTTTATTTCAGAAAAATATTTATAATTTTTTCCCTATTATGAATAGTCATATTTTTTAAATATAATATTTATTTATTCTTAATCAAAAAAATATATAAATATTACACATTTTTAGATTATAATCAATATTATAATTTTTTGTTAATTACTATAATGATTAGTTTTAATTATATATATATATATATATTTGAAAAGTCTAACATTAAATGTTTTTTTCTTATTATAATCAATAAATTTTCTAATTATAAATATTAATTAATTTTAATTAATTATACATACACATAATTTTTTTCAATAATTTATATATATCTAAATAATAGACATAAAATCATGGTAATTGAGGAATGTATGATTATTTATATAGATATATCTATAATAATTAAAATTTTAAGGAAATTACACTTATATTTCTTAAAATTGTTTGTAGTAATGAATTTTCTATTAATGGAATGATATCTAAAGTTGGTTGAAATGTGATTACATGTTTTACAAATCATTCACTTGGATATAGAGTGAAAAAGTTGATAATTTGTTTTAATGATAACAACCACCCAGTTGGCCCATATGCAATGTAGTTTAGCTATTACTTGACTATATAGTATCATTATAGAATAAATATTTTATTCCCTGATTATAGGTGCATCAACAAATTAGTGAAAGATCGGTTATGGGAGTCTATAATAGTAAAATATCTAATCTTATTTATTTCTTTCATAATGATTTATATATTATAGTATTCATATGAATAAAATTTTGTCTATTCAATTACATTTGGCATAAAACTATGAAGGGATAAAAGCAATTAAGAAGGGGTGTCTATCTGTTACGATATCTAAATGGAATAATTTTAATATAAAATTTACTTCATATTATATTTTTTAATGTAAATAGAATCAATATATATTCCTTTAGTATTGGTTTATAGATAAGTATGCATGAGAGAATGTTTCACCATTTCGATGGAGAAACCCTTTATTTTAGAAAATTATTGTTTGTCAAATTTATTATTTAAATTAATAATAATTACCTAATAACTTATTCATTTTTATTATGTAATGTAACTCCAAGAGATCTTACCAAGAGATACATTTCGATAATTTATAACCTCACATGTTGTTATATAGTGGGACTCCTTTATTAGACGAGAAAATTTTTGGCAAAAAATTGGTTAATTAAGAGCCAAGTCAAGTAGTACATCTGAAGAGGTTTAATATGAACCTCTATATATCCCCCCCCCATAATGAAAAATGGAAAAAGGTGAGGATGAAAAAGGAAATGTTTATTACCAATATAACAAAATAATTAGCTGATAAGATTATAATTATAAATTATTATTTTTCTTCAATATTACAATTTTGTAAATTCATCCAACTAATATAACACTTGAAAATATTATTTTAGGGCGTCCTTCAAGATAAAGTGACACATAAGACCTTTATCTATAAGTGTAAAATTGATATTATTACAACTTCTTTTTAAAAAATGGAACACACATTTCATTTTGGAGGATATAAATATGGTATCAGTATCATAAATTTTGTTTCCACCATAGTATGACATTAATTGAGGCAGAATACAATGGAGAAATAGATTCCATGATAGTTGAGATATAACAGTTTAATGAGTTGATAGATGTTATAATTAATGCTTTTATACAATCTTGATTTGTGTAAACAATGAGAATGATATAACTTTCACAACCTACCTATGTAGATCCTCCAAATCCTTATTCAGAACTGATTATGTATTGTGATTTTTATAGTGGGGATACCTATATAAATATTATAGTATACGTAATTGTAAATCACCCAAGATATTATGTACATCATCAAATTATGTTTTTAGGTCAGGTAAGAGTAGTGGTAAATGACATTATTGATACAACTTCTCTAACACCACTGCCTAATGGGGAGGTGACCATAATTTGATTGAGTATTGATAGTTTTTTTAATTTAGATAGCTAGTATTTTTAATCATTTTACATATGAGGTATTAATTATTATAAATCTTTTAACTAAATTAAAATTATGTATAATTATTTGTTACACATTCCATATAAAAGAGTATTTCAAATAGAATGATTCATTGAAAAGGAAAGAAACATTTCTAAAACCATCACCTTCTAATGCACCTTAGGATATGGATGTGATAGAAACGCTAACAAATATTTATTCTATATGAGAGAATTATTATAATTTTCTCATTATTTGGAATATTTTTGTTAGATATTATATTTTAAATATATTTAAAAATGAGATCACTAATTTTATAAATATTGAGGAGATTGCTGTACTCATGTTGTAGTGATTTAAAATGTGAGTAGATTTCAGTTATAAATTCCATTTTTTCAAGTAAACATAATTTATATAGAATTAATTAACTAATTTTATAATTAATTATATCTATAATACTTTATTCAATATTATTACATTTCTATTTTTGGGTTTTCTGGTTCTAGAATATATTTCATATATTCTGAAATAACTGAACCAACATTCTAGAATTCCATATATACAAGAAATATTAAATAAAATAATAGATAAAGTGTTATTTTTTTCATTCATTTCCATATATATAATAATTAACAACAATTTATTATACTATTATAAATTAAAGGTTTTTTTATATTTTAGTGGTCATTGGATGTTGTATATATTTTTACCATATGAATACAAGTAATATTGGTTTTGATAATTTCTAGGTGGTGTTAAAAGAAGTTTTAGACTGTTTTTAAAGTGTTAAGTCTAATTCAATTATTTTTTGTTTTTTAATTTTATTATTTTAATTTTACATATGTTTTGATAATTAATATTTAAAATTACAATAGGACATGGATTGAACTTAAAAAGTCTCAATTTCAAACAATATTTTAAAATAATTGTATATCTGAATGAACATATAAATTCTTGTTATAATTGTGAATACATATTTTTAGTTATATATCTAGTGTTTCTATTTTCAAAATATTTTCTCATAAATATAGTTTCATCATTAAAAAGGGGATATTAAAAGTTATTATTATGTATTATGATTCACTAAAGGATACTCATGGTTATAAAAACAATTTTTTTGTCAAAAATTAGTTTCATTATAATGATTATAATTTAAACAAATATATTGTTTTTTAAATTTCTAAAACATTTTATTGTTGAATATTTTTGATGATGTTTCTCCCTATATGCGGAATTATTTTAGTCTCCTTAAAATATTTTTTTAGAGTATTTTATATGTTTCAGTAATTTGTAGATATACTTTTATTTATGTGTATTTTATTTTTCAAACATGTTGTAAAATTTTTCAATGTGTTTTCCTACTGATGTTTGGGCCATATGGTGCTACTCTTTATATCGTTTAGTGTTTCTTTACAAATATAGAATAATTTATTTTAGTTTTTATTAAAATTATTAAATTTAAATATCAATATTATGACAAAATGAGGTTGAAATCCTTACTAACAGATCCTAATACATTTGTTTTTCTTAAATTTTACATTAAATTTTTATTTCCACATTGGTTTTATTGAAATCTAATGTGAAAAATAATGTATGAGGTATATAAACAGAATTTTTCTTCCATGACGATATTGAAAACCTTATTTTATATATTCTGGAATAAATTTAAACATAAATTTTAGAAAAATTGAAGTGATTGTTTTTTACATCATTTACATTTATATCACTTTTAATGAGAAATTAGAAGTAAAAATAGGCATTAATGGAATTTTTTTCACTAATGTCTATAATTTTGATTAGGATTCCATATAGAAGGGAATGTCTCTCATCGATTTAATAATCATTAATAAACCTACTAAGTCAGGTTAAATAGCCTTTCACTATGTAATCTTCATTTATTGAGGGTTTTTAGTCCAATTTATATGTAGTGTGACCCTTGTGATATGTTTAACTTGTGATGTATCTATTGTTTTTGTGGGAAAATTTTGTTTATAAATTCAAAACACTTTTAGTTTAATTTCAAATCATATATGCGAAATATATGATGTTAAATAATCTATGTTTTATTATATTATTTTTTAAATGGGCTAGTTTATTATTTAATGTTCATTTATAGTATTTTATTAGGGGTGAAAAACATATTAATATTTTATAATTTTAAATAAGTTATAGTGTTTTACTATATGTAGTGTGTGTTTTGAAAAGGTATAATAATTTTTTTTTCAATAATAAATTTCCATTATATACCTATGTTATCTTATTTTAAATATAATTGATATGTACTCATAATGTTAGGTATGAGATTTAAAACATTTTCATTTTTTTTAAAAGCATAACACCATGAGAAAAGTGTATATTTATATTAGTGTTAACATGATTCTAATTATTTTATTTCATAGTAAATACAATATATTTTGTGACATATATATTTTTTATAATTATATTAGTTTTGGGAATGTGTCTGGAGGTTTAATTCATCTTTTAATAAAGTAAAGATTATGTTTTTTTAAAATTTTATTTTAGAGGAATATGTTTAAATAAAATTTTAGGTATTTAATGATTTAAAATAAATAGTCTGGGGTTATGTGTACCTTAATTTTTTATTATTTAATTTAATGTGAGTGAGATATGAATGGATTTTCTAGTTATTTAATAAAATTTTGATTTGAAAATGATGAGTACAAGTTTCAATAAAGGCCCATAAGGTATGGTGATTGTTTCATATAATTTAAGTGAGTTTAAATTTGGAATCATTGATTTATTTTAAAATAAAATATATCTATTTTAGTATTATAAATTCTGAATTTGTTATTTTGGGTTGATCAAGTGGGATTAATGTCGGTTTTGTTTATTGATTATGAAAATTTGATTTTACATATTAGGTTGAAGTTATGTATGTATTGATTTTAATTGAATATTTTTATTAAAATTCTTTTTTATATACATAATTTGTTTAAAATCAAATGTTAGTGTGGTAAAATCATTTCATTTTCATAAAATTTGTTTTATGATTATTTTTTGGGACTTGTTTCTTCAAAATTAAATGAAAATATTATAGTATTTGACATATTTTTTAACTAAGAAATTTTAATTTATATATATTTTTATTTCAAATTATTTTTTATTATTTGAAAACATTTTTATAAATTAAAATTTCATTTTTAAGATTTAAAATTTTAAAAAATCATCTCTTTGTTTTATTTAAGGATTATTGAGATGTTCTAGTGTTTACTTATTTAACATGAATATTATTATTTATTTGATCTAATCCATAATTAATGTGTCCTATATATTGAAATTTTTTTATGAACTAAATCATTTTTTATTTCCCCTATTTAATTGGAATTCATTTTGTTCCATGTTTAAGGTATATTAGTTTCTTTAGTACTTATTTGGATGAATTTTAAAAGGGTATTTTTATCCTTGTGTATTTTATAGTTTAATGTATCTTGTTTAAAATATTCAGTGAAATGATTGATTTGATAACATTATGGACTGATAAGTTTAGTTGGATTATCTATATTTGATTCTAGGTTTAGTGGATAATTTATGTTTTAGCCATATTTGTAATATGTTTGGATAAATTAGAAAGTGAGTTACTTTAGGAAGAGGTGATTCAAAATATTGTTCCTTTTGATTGAACTAGTTAAATTAAAGCTTAGATGATTTTTATTTTTATTTTAATGTAGTTTTTATATTATTGGATCGAAGAGAAGTGTGAATTATAGATATATATGTGTATGTTGTTTTGGTTTAGTTTGATTTTATTGGGATTTTTGTATTTGGAGGGTTCTATGCTTAAAATATAATTTATTATGGGTTCAAATAATTTAATGTTTTCATTTTTTCTTATATAAATATGTTTTAATTCTAGGTTTTAATTTTTTGGTATGGATTAGAAAATTTCTTATAAATCATGCATTTTTAGAAAAATTCCTATAGTTAGATTCACAGTTACATTACATGATCCTGAGGACCACGAAATCCTCAAAACCCCATTTTAATATACCATTCATGTATCATGAATTATCATTCATCTGGACTATGAAAGTAAAAAAAAAATTGGTCCAATGTATTTTTCACAGTTAGTAGAACGACATGATGATCATGCCCAATGTTCATTCATTGTGAATAATAATAGGAACCATGTTTTAACACTCCTTTGACCTTATAAAATCATCAATGAATTATTTGCGATCCTTATTCATGTTATATGTCTTAATAGAATATGAAAATTTGAATTAAACTCCAAAAAACCATAAATTTTCATCTGGGGTTCTCTTTAGAATTTATGAGTTTTCAAATCAAAGTATTCAAAATTGTTTATGATGCCTAATATTTGGGGAAACCTCTAAATTGTTTTCCATGGTCAAAAAAGATATGTAATACCTATAAAACATAAATTTAATGTTCAGAAGACCTCATTCTAAAATATCTTCAAATGTTTTGACATATAATAAGAGTGTATTCATATTCCTTTAGGGTTGAGTTAGGTTGTATTCCTTACGTGTAAATACTCAATATTATAATGGTATAATTTTTTGGTAGGTTTTATTAGTTAGTAAAAGTGATTTTAAGGGTTCTTTAAGATATTAAATGATGATTCTTATCATGGATGAATTTTATAATGTATTTAGAGTAGGGACCATAAGTATTTATTTAAATGAAATTGATGAGGTACTTTATTGGAAGATCATCATATTTAGATATTTTGTTTTGTGAAATTGAGGGGGTTCCTTCTCTGTTTTGTGTTTTAATGATGTTTATGATTTTTTTCATTTTTTTGAGATTCTCTTATTATACTCCTTAAAATATAATTCTTTCCTTGGCCCATGTTAGTTGGTATCATGGTATTTATTTCCCTATTCATGGTTATTTTGAGAAGTTTCTTTTATGTTGGTTTTCTTTATAAAAATTTGTGGGGTGAAATAATAATCTAATGAATTTATCCTATATGATTACTTAAAACATATCTTTATTATCCTTATATGATTCTATTTGGGTAATTCATGATTTTAACATTAATGAATTTTATTGTCAAACACTTATGATAATGTTTATTTCAAGTGATGGGTAGTCCAAGGTCATAGTTGTGTTACTATAATATAGATATTTTTCCGTTTTGAAATCCAGTTGGTATATATATATCTCCATTTTTAATTATTATAAGTAATTCTCATTATGTAGTGCATATACTATATAAAATGATTTTAAGGGGGTTTTTTTATTGAAATGATTTTTGTAAAGGTTTTAATTGATCAAATGTTTTTTATTATTGGGATTGACCCTATAAGTTGATTTTTATTATATAGGAGTATCCCTTATTAAGTAAAGGGATTTTAAAAATATGGTTTAAAACTAAAAATATGTTTTATAATGGTTTTTGATGATGGTGTTTTTTAAATTTATATTGGATTTTGACCTATGAATCTATGTTAAAAGGGTTTTGTTATAAGTTCGTAATGACATTAATGGGGATGAATATTCTATAGAGGGGATAATTATTTAAACCCCATTATAATAATGATATAATATATTAATTTTTAGATAGTTGTATGAAAAATGGGTGAAAAATTAAAAAAAAATTAACGTCCAAAGCCTTGTTGCATTGTAATGGGAACCATGATGTGCGATCATTCATGTTAATATTGTGATATAGTGGGAATTATAGAACTATATGGAAGGTCCTAAAGACCATGTATAACGACTATTCATTCCATAAAAATATTATTTATTTTCTAAATTTTTATTCCAAATTTACGATGATGTATTTTTTATAACTATTTGACTTAAAATGGATTTTAATTATGATTTTAAATTACTATCAATGGTGGGTTATTATTCCAAGTGATTAATGTTAGTATTTTAATAAGAAAATTATTTTTGAAAATTATTTTTTTTTAAAATGTAAATGTTTTGATATATAATATATATTTTATAATATTGGGTATTATTTCAGATAATTTCCATTTTATTTTATAGTGACCCAATAGTTTTACAAATTTTATTACATGATTACTAATTATATATATATATATCCCTTAATACAACAAAAGGATCAAAATGTTCTTGATTCTTTGGAATATCGGGTTCATAATACATAAAAGAAAAAATAAAAGTGAAATCTTTATTTTATTCTCAATACTGAGATATTAAGATCTATTTTATATCCTAAAACTGCAATATATATCTTATTGAATATATAAAGAAAGGGGTAAGCTGAAAATAGTAGTAAGGTAATAACCATGATAAAGAAATATAACACACGAGTCATTTTTATAACACAATATCATAAAAGAGAAGGTATGTGAATAATCAAGTAGAAGAATAACATAACGAGAATAAAACAATAAGATTTTGGAAAAATTGTAAAGTGGAATTGATATAAAATATGACATAAAAAAGTCAAGGATAACTCCCAAGACAACATCACATAGTGGAAAAAGTCGCATAATGGATAAGGTACACTCCTTATCCCCCACATGATGTCTCATGAGACTAAAAAATTACCCAATGCATTGGAGGGATATATAATTATAGGACAAACTATCACATTAATTTCATATACCTTAATATTCATTACACATAATTATATTGATCATAAGTCAGTAAACATAATAATTAACCTTGGAAATAAATGGGTTGCATAATATTTTCTCATAAGTTAATCAAAGTGATTCCTTAAAGAATTCATTTAAGAGGCGGTCATAAGGAATGTGTTACAAAATAAAAGGATCTGAAAATAATATAGGTATACATGTGAGAGTATTATATACATAATTTATAATAATTCCTTATATTTAAAGACAAATAAAGTAAGTTAGAGAGAGAATGGTCATAACCTGAAGAAAAGGGCGGGTTAGAAATATCCCTGACCTCGAGACCAATTTGTCATGTGTGTTATTCATATACCCAAATAAGAAAAATAAGAAAATTATTTTATTTATTAATAAAAAAATTCAATATTATTTTTAATTATATTTTTTTCATTAAAATTTCATATTAAATTACTTAATCATATAGGTTCTTGTTGTACATTTTGATGTTATTCGACTCATATTTCCAAAATGACTTTCTTAAGTTGAAAAAGGTCAAAGTTATTAGTAATTAATAATTTATAGAACATTAATAATGAAGTACTTATTTTTTTATACATAAATTATACTTTTAAAACCAACCATAAAATATAGTTATGAAAAATGAACTATGTTACAATCATGGAGATGATATTCCATATGAACGCATGACTAGCATTTTTAGCTTTCGATGATCATAATGGAAATAAGGTAAGTGATTTTTTAAATTTAAAATTTGATAATTATATCATAAATTTAAAATTATTTATTAAAATACCCTTACACATACCATTCATTTAATGTTGTAAAAATAAACATAAAAAAATGAGTCACATCACTTTATGAGGTGGTGGCCCACTGTACACACAAACGACATTATCATTTTCAATGCATGGTATGGTATGAAGTTATATGAAATATTAATTTTTAATAATTTTTATATGAAATTATTATCATATATGAACATTAAATTAATATTTATTACCTTCCATTTAATTTCTATGTGAAGAATGAATCACATTTCTTCATGTGGAGGTAGTCCACTGTACACACGAGCAACATTAACATATTTCTACATAATGGAAAGAAAATGGTACATAAGATGTTATAATTATAGAAGTATAATTATGTCCAAAATATCATATATAACCATTATATATATCGTTATATCCAAACATGATAATTGGTGATGGAAAATAAATTACATCGGTTTTTGAGGCATTAGTTCATTGTACACACGATCAAAAGTTTCATTTCATATTTGAGGGAGGAGGAGATAGTTGTTGAACATGAAATTAACATAGAAAAATACAATTATATGTATTCTAAATATTTTATTATATATTTATTGTTTAAAATTATTTAGAGGGGATGTGGGATGAAATAAAATAAAATTTTCAGTTAAGGACGTTACCTGTTCTTCAGAGAACTTCTTTTGGTTTTCACCAAAAGTATTAATAAGTTAGATTTATGAAAATTGATTATAGAATGTTGTTTGGGTATTAGGGAACTTATTAGGTCTGTTATTTTCCAAAACAATAGGTTTTTAATCTTGTAATGGAGAGGAGAGGGGGTGGCCTTTTATAAGTGGAGGAGACCGCACAGTTGGAATTTTTGAAAAAAATTCCAACAACATTTTATCACACTAGAAGTAATTAAAATGGATCATTTTCAATAATTAGAATATAAAAATACTAAATATTACTATATAAAATAAATTAGATAATTTTTGGGTAATTTTAAACCATTATCCTTTTATTTTAACACATAATAAACCTGTTTTTACCTTAACTACGGTAAATAATTATTTATTATTTTTACTATTAATTATGGTAAAAAATTAATTTTACCTCATTAGATAATATATATAATTATTATTAAAAATATATAATCCATTATTATAAATTTAACTCACATAATTGAGATAGTTTAATTTAAATTCAAACCTGTAGATGTGATGAAAAATCAGTTTTTCAAGTAGTGTATTTTTCAAGAAAATGATGATTTTAAATTAACATTATGAATAGTAAAAACAATTTTATAAATTTTAATAAATATATATTGATATATAATATATAAATTTAATTTAAATAATTCCCCATTAAATTTAAATAATTAATTAAAAAATAAGAAAATTATGAACATCAAAATAGTTTTAAGAAAAATCCCATTTTTAAATTGAGAAATAAATTTATAATAAAATCATGTATAAATATGCTTTAAATGTAATTAATTGGATTTAATATAAATTAATAATATTTTTTTATTTTTTAATCAAATTTAAAGATTAATGTGACTTATTTCATTAAAAACAAATGACAATTTAAAAAAAATCAGTATTTTTTACTATTCATTGAAAATTAATATTTTCTAAAAAATAAAAAAATTTACACATAAGTTAATATAGATATTATGATTTTAAAATTTATTTTCATTTTTAAAAATAAATTTTCCAAAATTGTGAACAAATTAATTTTAAATTATGTGAGTAAACAGCAACTAAACATTCTTTTAGTAAAAAAATATAATTTTTCAGAAAACATTTCCTTTTCTTTCAAATAGTTTTAATTTTATTTCTAATCCATAGATAACCATTTAATTTATTTTTTTCCATGTTTAAAAAATATAATTCTCTTAATTTGGTTAGTCCTATTCATATCCTCCAACTTAATGACTATGATAAATGTCTATGGTTAAATAATAATATTTTAATAGAGTATCACTTTTTATTTAAACCCAATGTTTTATGAATTGAAAGATATCATAGATATTAAATTTATTTAAAAATAAAAACATATCTTAAATCCTCAAGGTGTTACATTCTTCCCCCCTCAAAAAATTTAAACCTCAAAATTTCATATTACATACTATGGTAAAAAATGGTATGAGTAATTTTTCTTTAACACCTCTTCTAGTTCCAAATTTTCATACACAATGTTTTTGTTTACCATATAAATTTGATAACATGAGTTTTATTTTTTTATATAAATTTATCTCTACAATTCAATATCTTCACCGAATGATTTTCTTATGAATAATCTTTATTCAAATGTACCACCTATGGATTCATTACATGGAAGGGGTCTAATATGCACTTCCTCAAGAGGGATACATGAAACACATCAAGTACTTGAAATAGGCTAAGTGAAAGTTCTATTCATTAGGCATCCACTCCGATTTGATCATGGATATTAAAGTGACCAATGTATCTAGGACTATTCTTTTACTTCTTCCCAAACAACATGACATTCTTCCATGGTAAAATATAGAGGAACACTTTATCTCCAACCTCAAAATCCAAGTCTCATAAAAAAATTACTTATATTTTCTATCATCTTTGTGTATATATCATGTTATGTTCAATGGTTTGGGAATTCTCTACCATCTCCTCATCAAGATCAGGTCCCATCATATTTTGATCTCCAACGTTATCCCAACACATTAGAGTCTGACAAATCATCCCTTAGAGAGCTTCATAAGGTGCCATTTGAATGATAGAATGTAAAATATTGTTATATGAGAACTCTAATGGGTATGGTGGTAATCCCAACAACCTTTCAAATCCATTTAATAAGGACATAACCCATCCTATAAATTTTTTATGGTTCTTTCAGAGTGACCATCCATATAAGGGTGATAATCAGTACTGAAACTGAGTTTTTTATCTAAAAATTACCGAAGGATTCCCAAAAACCTTATAGAAGCCCTCATATCTTTATTAGATACAATAAATAGTGTAAATCTACACAATATTATCACTTTTTTATGTGTATCTTTGTGGGTTGTTCAAGATAGGAATGTTAGTTGATAGAAATGAAATTTGATAACTTTGTAAGGTGATCAAATACACCAAGAATTAGTTATTACCACTGTGTTTTCTAGATATTCTTATGATGACATCCATTGTAATATTTTCCCACTCTCATACTAGTATAGAAAATGGTTTCATAATAAAATAGACTTCCTTAGTTCATCCTAGACATGTTAGTATACCAATCATTGAGATAAAAATTCCAAATTCGCCCTCTTCATGTTATCCCAACATAAGTATTTATTTAGGTATCTCTACATCTTAATACTTCATGGATAAATATAAAAATATGAGGTATTCATATAATTTAGAATCTCACTCTTCAACTCTTGTTTTTATAGGACGCATATCTTTGTTGCAAACCTTATAACACCTTCTTTAGTAAGATTGATAATTTGAATATTTGGAACAAATGTCTATAAAACTTAATCCTCTTTTTGGGGATACCTGATCCTTACCAGAATGGATGGTTGATAAGTTATTTTAGAATGGTAGGATGAAGATCATTCAACTATTCCCATATATATCCATTTCAAATATAATATGATTTTATCCTTCTGAATTCTCATCAATGATAAAATCGCCAGAACCTTTCTAATTAGAGGATCTTTAACTTTTTTTTCTTTCCTTGGACAAAAATGTATTAACCATTTATAGTCCATGATCATCCCTAACCATCTTCACAAGAGCATGTTAATCTCTTTCTATGTGATTATATATTAAGGCTCTTTTTATCCACATATTTTTCATTCTTTTCCAGATAGATATATGTTCACCATATCTTTACTGCAAATATCACTGAAGCCAACTCCATGTCATTTTTCATATTGTTCAATTCGGGAAATTTTAACTACCATGATGAATAATCTATCATATTATAATTATTCATTAGTAGATAACCCAAAAACCTATTTGAAGCATCACTATATACCATAAACATTTCCCTACTTGGGGGTGGTGTAAGTACAAGTGTAGTTATAAGCCTCTTTTTCAACTCCTTAAAGATATATTCACATTCATTAGTTAAGAAAAATTTGTATCCCTATTATTTTATATTTTTTAGTGAGTTTGAAAATTGTGAAAATATTTTCAGAAATCATTGGTGATACCGAGATAATCCACGTAATCTAATAATATCCATTATGGATGATTGTCTAGGATAGTCGTCGATTGACCTTGTCTTAGAAGGGTTCATAAATATCCATTTTCTAGTGATAATATTCCCCAAAAGGATACTTCCTTCATCAAGAAGTCACATTTATTGAAATTTGAATATTGTTTCTCTTTTATCAAATCTTTTATCATATTATTCAAAAACTCTCCAATATCCCATTTACTCTTGGAGTATATCATAATATCTTTTATAAATACTACCAATTTTTTTTGTGGTAATCCCTAAAGACTCTATACATTATATTGATGATGTTTGATGGATAATTAGTGAGTTTGAAAGGCATAACTATGAATTCATAATGTTCATTCCTTATTCAAAAGAATGTTTTGGGAATAAATTCCTTCTTCACCCGTAATTGGTGATATCCCAACCAAAGTTACACCTTAGAGAAATATTGAGATCTATATATTTGATTAAAAAATCATTCTATCCATAAAAGGGGATACTTGTTATTTATTGTGATTTTATTGAGATTACTATAATCTATGCATAGGCTTACTGACCCATCCTTTTTTGATGAAGATGATTGGTGCACCCCATGGGGAAGAATTTTTATGGATAAACTCTTTATCTATATTCTTTTTTAGTTTCTTCTTCAGCTACTTAATTTCGACAATGGATAATATATATGAAGGCTTGTATATTATAAAATATCCAAGTATATGATTGAATGAAAATTCAACCTATCATCTAGGTTGATGACCAAAAAACACATTAAGAAATACACAGACATAATCCCTAACTATGAGAATGTATACAAGTATGATCCTTTCCCCAGTCTCAATTATTTTAGCAAGATAGTCTTGCTCAGAAGGAAACAATATCCATGATTTAGATGATAATACCAAAAAAGATTAACCCCCTCATTAAAATTATATAAAATTAGAGGGAGATTCATTATTATGAGGGTTAACAACTTCTCTTTTCATTTTATTTTGGTTATATATAAGGAAATCCATTCCATGCCTATTATTGAATCAAATTATTCTAATAGAAGTATTATAAGGTTAGCTAGGAAGTTCATCTCGAAAATATAGATAAGTTGGAATTTATATTATTTGGATGATATAATTGAACCATTGCCCATATTCACTAAAAACATAACTTCCATGTTTTGATGAGGATCTTTAATAGTTCTACTACACTTACATGATATAAAATAATTCTTAGATCTGTAATAATAAGTACATTCATTATTCTGGAATGAATAACTAGCATATCTATCACCACATCATTTCATGGGTACACCTCTACAATTTTTATGGAATAACATCACCCTTTTTCTCTATTATTTGGAGTGTTTTTCATCAGTTACAATCAATAACCCTTGTCTTAGTTCATTTGTTCACATAGTCACCTTATTAATTGTAGTTGTAACATTGTACTACAGGTTGTGGGTTGGTTAAAGAATTACTTTCTTCCACCACAGTGGTGTGTTTCCCCCTTATACAATTACTAGATAGTTTACCTTACATACCAATCGTCATATTTATTTCATGAAAATGAAAATTCATTCCCCAAAAGGATATCTATCACAAGTCATAACCAGAATAATTATCCATGGAAAGAAATGGGCTTCAAAATCATATTCTATAACATAATCAAAGTTATTCCATCAAGAAGTCAATTGAGAAATCATCCGAAGTAATGTATTAACCCATAAAATAAAGGTATAATAATCTAGTTATACATGGGAGATATATATATTAATAATTTATAAGAAATCAAAAACATTAAATAATGTTAAATTGAGTTTATGTGAGAATGGTCATAACTCTAAGAAAATGGTGGGTTAAAAAGATCCCTTAACTAGAGCCTGATTTGTCATGTGTATTTTAATTCTACATGAATCATAAACTTAATTTAATAAATTTATTTCTTAAGAGACGTTTTCAATATTATTATTCATTTAATTTTATTTATTCCCATTTATATTAAATTTCGTAATCATTTAGGTTCATGTTATATGTTTTCACGTTGTTCTACTCATATGTCAAAAATCAATTTGGTAGGTTGAATAAGTTCAAACACATTATTAATTAATCTTATATATATTGTATGTAATTAAATAAAAATTATTTCTATAAATAAATTATATTTTTAAAACCAAACATGAATTATGGTTATGAAAAAATAATTATGTTACAATCACAGAGATGGTTGGTCATACATACACATGATTAATGCTTTTATTCTTCGATGATCATGATGGAAAAAAGATACATGTTATTTTATTTTTTCAGGATGACAATTGTAACATCCCAGGTAAATAAAGAATAAATAATTTTCATATTTATTAATATTTACGAATTAAATATTAATTTTAATTAAAAGGGGTTTCTACGTTTGATAGCATACTCGGTACGCAACGATGAGTTTCTTTGAAAACTTACATTGCACACAAGTAATAAAATAATATTATTTTAAATGTTAGTTAATGAGTAGTCGTTGTACTGGCGGGAATGGATAGAAATAACTAAAATATGATTATATATGTTTTTAAATGTTTTTACATTACCCAATAAAAGATAAAGGCTTAAAATACGGAAAGAGTTCAATTTTAGGCATTTATACCCTAATTTTCACAAAAGGTCCACTTATCACCTTTTAACGGAGAACCTTCATTAAATATAGTTTTGATCGATCTTATAAATTCTATTGGACCAAATATAACTCTTCTTTAGAATCGGGACATCAAAACTTACTTTGTTTAAATTTTTGGTACCTTTCTGATAAAGTTCATTTTTTTAATGAATAGTGTAAAATGTTGTATTTTAATTAAAAACCTCTTTTTAATCAAATTTATTTATATGATTAGATTATCTTTTGAATTGGGTTTAAAGTGAAATTAGAAAATATTTTTACCATTAAATCCAATAGTGGTCGTTGGAATTAATTTCACTTTGAAATCGGACTTAAACTAGTGTCAATATTTTGATACTTATTGTTTCATAAAAACACGCTATTTGCTCTGACAGCGGGAATTAGTTATTAAATTAATTAATGTGACTTATATGTTTTTAATTTTTTAAAATAGACTTCATTTTTGAATTCGTAATATCAAATATAGCTTAGGGTGAATTTTTGGTAATTTTCTAAAAAACTTCAATTTTTGATGAATAGTGAAACCACTAAGTGGTACTTATAAAGACTGATTTTCCGTTTAAATGAAATTTTGCCATCATTGTGTTTTGAATTTCAAAAATCAGACATACATGGTTGTCATTAAGAAGTAAAATGTGGTTCAATGAGATTATAATAATTTTTTGGTGAATAGTAACTTATTAAGTTCTTAATCGCGATTAATGGTAATTAGTGTAGTTTAAGATAAAAATAATGCTTTAATAAAATAAGATGAGCATGACACATGTCCTACCCTAATTGTTTGTGTCATGGACGACCAAGACAAGCCATGGGTCAACTTGGGGACCCCATGGAGATACATTGGTTGGGAAATGACATAAATAACTTTTTATTTAATGTAAAAGTAAAAATGACACAAACATAATATGTTTTACGAAAACAATTTTTACATGGGGTTATAAAGATCATATTTTTGATTATAAATAGTAATTGGAAAGCTTAAAAGATTTCCTACATCATAGTATTTATTTTATAATTTTTATACATTAAATAAATTAAATTATTTATGACATAATAATGATGAAGCGATGACATCATTATTTGACGATTTAAATAAAATAGAAAGAAAATGTAAAATCTATGAACTACACATGTCCAAAACTTATTGTATGGGTTGATTTCTAACCCTTATCACCTTATCGACTAATTATATCAATGTGGGGCCTTTTAAAACCGAAACACATTTTCAAATAAAGTAATATTTCTTTATATTCCAAAAGTGCCCCTCCTCTCCTCTTAAAAAAGGCCCCCACCTCTACCTCATTTCACACACTCCTCAAGCCTTTGGCTCGGCCAACCCCTGCCCATGTACTCTCTCCACATCCCTCTACTCATCCTAGAGGATTCCCTTTGGGCATAATCCTTTCAAAGGAAGCCTTTAGGCTCAAATCAAAAGGTGTTACACTTTTAAAGGTAATTCATTCTCTCTTGTTCATTTGTTTTATTTTGCTTCTCCAACTCTCTAAACACTTTTTATTTACTTCTTTTGTAACAACACCAGTATATTCAATATACTAGGATGTTTTTATAAGATTTATTCGAGCTAAAATCTCACACAACTACATCAAATGGTTAAAGAACATACGGTTTCCGTGGATGGCGAAATTCTGCCTCCCGAAACGATGATTGTTCAATACTCATTTAACACCTTCAAAGGTGGCCATTATGATGTCACTATTTTTATATATGATATATAATATGTTTATTTTTTCTTTAAGCTTCTGTATTTTTCATTTTGGGAATCCCTTTATGGTTTCCATTATGGGTAAACACGATATCTTCATTTAAGGAAGTGCGAACTACCGCCCCCTCAAAGTGATGTGATTCGTTAATGCCATATGTGGGACGTGTAAAGGATGGATTTAAAGTTATTATATATAATGTTATACTGGAATTATAATATACATCTATATCATTATTATTTCTTTCCATTAAAGTATGAGATAGAAATGAAAGTAGCGTTCATGCGTACGTACGGCTTACCGTCTCCATGAACGGTGCATTTCATTTCTTATCCCCAAATGTAATGTACTATTAAAAGTACATGTATATAATGGATATATATAATTAATGATATATTTAAATGATGAATATAAATTCTGGAATTAAAATATACATACCTCTCATTTAGTTTTAATTCCATTAATATGACAAAGAAATGAAAGTAGCGTTCATGCGTACGTACGGCTTACCGTCTCCATGAACGGTGCATTTCATTTCTTACCTCTAAATGATTATGTAATATAATAAATACATGTATATTCTGGATATATATGATAAATATTATATCCAAATCGGGAATTTCATTCTGGATATAAAGAACCTTTGACCACACGAACAACATGTAATTGTAAGAAGTCCACTTTCGACTTAAGAACCAAATATTGAGAAAACAAACATTATTAACTTAAATGGTTACATAATGTTTGTAACATGGAAATAAGTGATATAAAAGGAATAATGAACTTTAAAAAGGTTCTTAATCAAGTATACATTAACTCAAGTTTATTATTCAGGACGTTAAAGAACGATCGAGTCAAGTCGGACCCGAGGTAAGGGACTTCGTCTCAATCTCCTTTCATTGAGGCATATTTCGTTTTATACACAACTTTCTTTTATACGGTGTATAAACCCCTTTTAATTTTACTTTTATACAAAAGGAATCTTTTTCTACGAAGCGTTTTACAAAACGACAAAAAGGAATGTTTCTTTTAACGTACGCGGCGACAATGACCTTTTCCACCGCCGCGATTATTATTTGGTCTTTGGCTTTCTCAACAAGCCGTAATGTTTTTAGAATAAAATAAATACCATATACTCTTTTATGTATTTTGGTATTGAAAATGGTTTTGAAAAAGGATTCTATTATGTCAATATATTTATGATATATTGTGATTGAAATGTGGAAATGTTATCATTCCTTTATATTGGTTTTATGTTTTATGATTTTATACTGGTACTTGGACATTTTAACGGGTGGTTACGTTATAAACCATATGACGGGTGGTGCCGTGAATACCAGGATGGGTGGTTACGTTATAACCTCCAATGCATTGGGTATGGAAGTCGGCCGTATGGATATTCCATTAAGTATGTATGGAAATTGGCCGTATGGCTATTCCATTAAGTGATATGTGTGGAAGTCGACAGTATGGTTATTCCACTTAAGTATGTTTATGTCCCAAGTTACCTTTATATATGTTATGTGTTCTTTTTATGGATTTTATGGTAATCCTTTGGTTACAAAAAGGTAAGTAATGATACTTTATTCAGTGAAGAGTTTTTACTACTTCATGAAGGTGAAGGTATTACTTTGATAGAGTATATATGGTTTATTTGATGTTTGAAAAACTAACAGTTTTCATTCTTTCTGTATCCCTTACTGAGCTTTTTATGCTCACCCCATGTTTTTTTTTGAAATGTTTTCACAGGACTTAATGTGGAATAAGGTCAAGGATGGGATCAAGGTAATGTCATCCTATATAAAACATGGAACTAGACACGTTTCTTTTTAAGAGTTTTTTTTATTATGGAAACTTAGTAGAAGTGACTACTTTGTAATATTTTGAGATTTAATAGTTATGTTCTAATTCTCTAAAACTCTAAACCTGAAAAGATCCTCAACATGAATTATTCATTTAATTAAATATTAAGTAAGGTTTAAGGCCGGGTCCTTATAGTTGGTATCAGAGGTCGGTTTAGAAAACTTTAGGAGTTAGAAAAGTGTTAAATTATAATATGATTGAAATGATATAGCATTTACGGATTACCATGTTGCTTCGCCTAAGATATTTCTGTGTTCAGAATGGTTTTCCACAGAGGAAACAAAGCAGCTATGTTGGGACGACATCAGGAGGAAGATAACCTTCCAAATCAGCAACCTGAGATGGTTGGAATCGGAACTGAACAGTTTGTTGCAGTGATGACACAGTTGACTCAGGCTATAAATGGTGGTGGTATCCATGCACGAGATCAGCCAGATCAACCGCAGAGGAACGTGTCAGTGGTGGAACATTTCATGAGGCAACATCCCCCATCATTCAGAGGATCATCTGACCCTGTGCAAGCTGTAGGGTGGATTAAAGCACTGGAGAAGATTTTTGATGTCACGGGGTGTTCAGAACATCAAAAGGTTAGTCTTGCTACTTACCGTTTTAAAGGTGAAGCTGATCAGTGGTGGTCGATGGTGAAAAATATAAGGGATAGTGATGAGATTGAGTAACTTCACTGGGACGAATTCAAAGGTATATTTCTTGAGAAATATTTTCCTAAGGTGGTTCATCTTAGGATGGAAAAACAGTTCCTAGAATTGAGGCAGGAGGATGATTCAGTGGCTGCTTATGAAGAAAAGTTCACTCGATTGGAAAGGTATGCTCCAAACTTTATACGAGATCTTGATAGTAAAATAAACCCTTTTTACTCAGGGTTAAAGCCAAAGTATCGAAGGGCTTTAGCTTCTCATGAGTTAAAAAGTTATGAAAAACTTGTTCGATGTGCGGAGAAGGTGGAAATGGAGTTTGCCGATGATCAGGTGTTCTATGACAAACAACAGAATAAGAGGTCTAGTTGGCAGTCAAAGGGGAAGAATTCATCAAATAAGAAAGGAGGTAAGAAAACCAAATATCCATCCTGTGAGAAGTGTGGTAAAATGAATCCTGGAGAATGTTTATCCAAGTATGGTAAGTGATTTCGGTGTGGTAAGTCTGGTCATATTGCTCGTAACTGTAAGGAAGATGATCAAGCAGGAAATGAAAAGCCAACGGTAATATGTTTTAAGTGTAATGAAATGGGTCATTATGCAAACGAGTGTCCAACGAAGAACTCAACTGGGGGAATGCAGCCAGACTACAAGCAGAAAGGGGTGGTGAAATCCATTGCAACAACTTCAGCAGATGTTGGGCCATCGAATGAAGTGGTATCAGCTCCAGGGAGCTCATTATTTTTCGAAGATTGACTTGAGGTCAGGGTAACATCAGTTGAAAGTAAAATAAGCAGACGTTCCAAAGACTGTGTTCCGTACTAGATATGGCCATTATGAATTTGTAGTTATGCCTTTTGGGTTAACCATGCACCTGCTGTATTCATGGACCTTATGAATAAAATTTTCCATGAGTTCTTGGATAAGTTTGTGTTTGTGTTTTGAGGTTTGGGAAGAGGTTATGTGTGACTTGTGATTGACAGTTGAAGAATGAGTTGTTATTTGAGGCTCATAGTTCCCCGTTTTCAGTTCATCCGGGCAGTACTAATATGTACAGAGATCTGTGGGAGTATTACTAGTGGGATGGAATGAAAAGAGATATTGCTGATTTTATTGTGAAGTGTTTGACATGTCAACAGGTTAAAGCAGAGCGACAGTTACCGAAAGGGATGCTTCATCCTTTACCAGTGCCAGAGTGGAAATGGGAGAATATAACCTTTGACTTTGTTGTTGGATTACCGAAGACATCTCGAGATAATAATGCAATCTGGGTTATTGTTGATCGCTTGAACAAATCTGCTCATTTCCTTTCTATACGAGATACTTTCTCTCTAGATCAACTTTCCCGTTTGTATCTTAAAGAGATAGTCAGGTTACATGGAGTTCCTCTCTCCATTGTATCTGATCGTGATCCCAGGTTCACATCTAACTTTTGGAAAGGCCTTTAGAAGTCGTTGGGTACTGAATTAAATTTTAGTACAGCTTTTCATCCTCAATCAGATGGGCAGTCAGAACGAACAATCCAGACATTGGAGGATATGCTACGAGATTGTTCTATGGATTATCAGGGAAGTTGGGACCAACATCTTTCTTTGGTTGAATTTTCATATAATAACAGTTTTCATTCCAGTATACAGATGGCACCATTTGAGGCATTATATGGGAAGCGGTGTCGAACTCCAGCATTTTGGGATGAAGTGGGTGAAAGGAAGCTGATGGGACCAGAATTGGTAGAATAGATGGCAGAAAAAGTTTAGTTGATTCAGAAGCACATGAGAACAACTCAGAGCAGGTAGAAGAGTTATGCAGATAACCAGAGGAAGGATATATCTTTTGAGGTAGGTGATCATGTCTTTCTCAAGGTTTCTCCATGGAAAAGTGTGATGAGATTTGGTAAGAAAGGAAATCTGAGTCCAAGGTTCATTGGACCATATGAAATTCTGGAGAAAGTTGGATTAGTTGCTTACCGAGTGGCTTTACCTCCATGTTTATCTCAGGTACACAACATTTTTCACGTTTCGATGTTGAGAAAGTATATTCCAGATCCATCTCATGTTTTGAGTCCAGAGGTAGTTCAGCTGGAAGAGAACCTATCTTATGAGGAACAACCGGTCCAGATTCTTGACCACAGGGAGCAGGTGTTACGGAATAAGGTGATTCATCAGGTAAAGGTTTTTTGGAAAACCATGTGATTGAAGAGGCAACGTGGGAATCTGAAAATGCTATGTGGGATAAATACCCCCACTTATTTTGATAAGTGAATAAAATTGTGAGGACGCAATTCCCAAAAGGGGGGAAGGATGTAACATCCCAGGTAAATAAAGAATAAAGAATTTTCATATTTATTAATATTTACTAATTAAATATTAATTTTAATTAAAATGGGTTTCTACGTTCGATAGCGTACTCGGTACGCAACGATGAGTTTCTTTGAAAACTTACGTTGCACACAAGTAATAAAATAATATTATTTTAAATGTTAGTTAACGAGTAGCCGTTGTACTGGCAGGAATGGATAGAA
Organism: Viscum album; assembly: GCA_963277665.1. Lineage (NCBI taxonomy): Eukaryota > Viridiplantae > Streptophyta > Magnoliopsida > Santalales > Viscaceae > Viscum > Viscum album. Next base: position 1,982,747,069 of record OY728136.1, read on the forward strand.
ATAACTAAAATATGATTATATATGTTTTTAAATGTTTTTACATTTACCCAATAAAAGATAAAGGCTTAAAATACGGAAAGAGTTCAATTTTAGGCATTTATACCCTAATTTTCACGAAAGGTCCACTTATCACCTTTTGATGGAGAACCGTCATTAAATATAGTTTTGATCGATATTATAAATTCTATTGGACTACATATAACTCTTCTTTAGAATCGGGACATCAAAATTTACTCTGTGTAAATTTTTGGTACCTTTCTGATAAAGTTCATTTTTTTTAATGAATAGTGTAAAATGTTGTATTTTAATTCAAAACCTCTTTTTAATCTAATTTATTTATATGATTAGATTATCTTTTGAATTGGTTTTAAAGTGAAATTAGAAAATATTTTTACCATTAAATCCAATAGTGGTCATTGTAATTAATTTCACTTTGAAATCGGACTTAAACTAGTGTCAATCTTTTGACACTTATTGTTTCATAAAAACATGCTATTTGCTCTGATAGCTGGAATTAATTATTAAATTAATTAATGTGACTTATATGTTTTGAATTTTGTAAAATAGACTTCATTTTTGAATTCGTAATATCAAATATAGCTTAGGGTGAATTTTTGGTAATTTTCTGAAAAACTTCAATTTTTGATGAATAGTGAAACCACTAAGTGGTACTTATAAAGACTGATTTTCCGTTTAAATGAAATTTTGCCATAATTGTGTTTTGAATTTCAAAAATCCGACATACATGGTTTTCATTAAGAAGTAAAATGTGGTTCAATGAGATTATAATAATTTTTTGGTGAATAGTAACTTATTAAGTTCTTAATCACGATTAGTGGTAATTAATGTAGTTTAAGGTAAAAATAATGCTTTAATAAAATAAGATGAGCTTGACACATGTCCTACGCTCATTGTTTGTGTCATGGCCGACCAAGACAAGCCATGGGTCAACTTGGGGACCCCATGGAGACACTTTGGTTGGGAAATGACATAAATAACTTTTTATTTAATGTAAAAGTAAAAATGACACAAACATAATATGTTTTACGAAAACAATTTTTACATGGGGATATAAAGATCATATTTTTTATTATAAATAGTCATTGGAAAGATAAAAATATTTCCTACATCATAGTAGTTTTTTTATAATTTTTATACATTAAATAAATTAAATTATTTATGACATAATAATGATGCAACGATGACATCATTATTTGACGATTTAAATAAAATGGAAAGATAATGCAAAATCTATGAACTACACATGTCCAAAACTTATTTTATGGGTGGATTTATAACCCTTATCACCTTATCCAAGAATTATATCAATTTGGGACCTTTTAAAACCGAAACACATTTTCAAATAAAGTAATATTTCTTTACTTTCCAAAAGTGCCCCTCCTCTCCTCTTATAAAAGGCCCCCACCTCTACCTCATTTCACACACTCCTGAAGCCTTTGGCTCGGCCAACCCCTGCCCATTTACTCTCTCCACATCCCTATACTCATCCTAGAGGATTCACTTTGGGCAGAATCCTTTCAACGGAAGCCTTTAGGCTCAAATCAAAAGGATTTACACTTTTAAAGGTAATTCATTCTCTCTTGTTCATTTGTTTTATTTTGCTTCTCCAACTCTCTAAACTCTTTTTATTTACTTATTTTGTAACAACACTAGTATCTTCAATATACTAGGATGTTTTTATAAGATTTATTCGAGCTACACTCTCACACACCTACATCAAATGGTTAAAGAACATACGGTTTCCGTGGATGGCAAACTTCTTCCTCCCGAAACGATGATTGTTCAATACTCATTTAACACCTTCAAAGGTGGCCATTATGATGTAACTATTTTTATATATGATATATAATATGTTTATTTTTTCTTTAAGCTTCTGTATTTTTCATTTTGGGCATTCCTTTATGGTTTCCATTATGGGTAAACACGATATCTTCATTTAAGGAAGTGCAGACTACCGCCCCCTCAAAGTGATGTGATTCGTTAATGCCATATGTGGGACATGTAAAGGATGGATTTAAAGTTATTATATATAATTATATACTGGAATTATAATATACCTCTATATAATTATTATTTCTTTCCATTAAAGTATGAGATATAAATGAAAGTAGCGTTCTTGCGTACGTACGGCTTACCGTCTCCATGAACGGTGCATTTCATTTATTATCCCCAAATGTAATGTACTATTAAAAGTACATGTATATAATGGATATATATAATGAATGATATATCTAAATGATGAATATAATTCTGGAATTAAAATATACATACCTCTCATTTAGTTTTAATTCCATTAATATGACAAAGAAATGAAAGTAGCATTCATGCGTACGTACGGCTTACCGTCTCCATGAACGGTGCATTTCATTTCTTACCTCTAAATGATTATGTAATATTATAAATACATGTATATGCTGGATATATATGATACATATTATATCCAAATCGGGAATTTCATTCTGGATATAAAGAACCTTTGACCACACGAACAACATGTAATTGTAAGAAGTCCACTTTCGACTTAAGAACCAAATATTGAGAAAACAAACGTTATTAACTTAAATGGTTACATAATGTTTATAACATGGAAATAAGTGATATAAAAGGAATAATGAAATTTAAAAATGTTTTTAATCAAGTATAAATTAACTCATGTTTATTATTTAGGACGTTAAAGAACGATCGAGTCAAGTCGGACCCGAGGTAAGGGACTTCGTCTCAATCTCCTTTCATTGAGGAATATTTTGTTTTATACACAACTTTCTTTTATACGGTGTATAAACCCCGTTGAATTTTACTTTTATACAAAAGGAATCTTTTTCTACGAAGCGTTTTACAAAACGACAAAAAGGAATGTTTCTTTTAACGTACACGGCGACAACGACCTTTTCCGCCGCCGCGAGTATTATTTGGTCTTTGGCTTTCTCAACAAGCCGTAATGTTTTTAGAATAAAATAAATACCATATAATCTTTTATGTATTTTGGTATTGAAAATGGTTTTGAAAAAGGATTCTATTATGTCAATATATTTATGATATATTGTGATTGAAATGTGGAAATGTTATCATTCCTTTATATTGGTTTTATGTTTTATGATTTTATACTGGTACTTGGACATTTTAACGGGTTGTTACGTTATAAACCATATGACGGGTGGTTCCGTGAATACCAGGATGGGTGGTTACGTTAGAACCTCCAATGCATTGGGTATGGAAGTCGGCCGTATGACTATTCCATTAAGTATGTATGGAAATTGGCTGTATGGCTATTCCATTAAGTGATATGTGTGGAAGTCGACCATATGGTTATTCCACTTAAGTATGTTTATGTCCCAAGTTACCTTTATATATGTCATGTGTTCTTTTTATGGATTTTATGGTAATACTTTTGTTACTAAAAGGTAAGTAATGATACTTTATTCAGTGAAGAGTTTTTACTACTTCATGAAGGTGAAGGTATTACTTTGATAGAGTATATATGGTTTATTTGATGTTTGAAAAACTAACAATTTTCATTCTTTCTGTATCCCTTACTGAGATTTTTATGCTCACCCCAAGTTTTTTTGAAATGTTTTCACAGGACTTAATGTGGAATAAGGTCAAGGATGGGATCAAGGGAATGTCATCCTATATAAAACATGGAACTAGACACGTTTCTTTTTAAGAGTTTTTTTTATTATGGAAACTTAGTAGAAGTGACTACTTTGTAATCTTTTGAGATGTAATAGTTATGTTCTAATTCTCTAAAACTCTAAACCTGAAAAGATCTTCAACGTGAATTATTAATTTAATTCAATATTAAGTAAGGTTTAAGGCCGGGGCCTTATAACAATTATATCATAAGTTTCCAATTATTTTTTAAAAACCCTTTCACATACCATCTATGTGATGTGGTAATAGTAAAATTAAAGAAACAAATAACATCACTTCATGAAGTGGTAGCTCGCCATTCAAACCAATGATGTTATCATTTTAAATGGATGGTTAGGTAAGATATTATATTATATATTAGTTTTAAAGAATTTTTATATTCTATTATTATCATATATGAGCATTAAAATAATCCTTATTATCGTCCTGTAAAGTGTAAGTGATGAATGAATTTCATCGCTACACGAGGTGAGAGTCCACTAAACACACATATGATGTAATCATATTCTATAAAAAATATAATCTAAGAAATTAAATAAGATATTATTTTTAAATAAGTATAATTATTTCATAAATATTAAATATAAACATTATATATATATCATTATATCCATCTGTGAGAAGCGATTATGGAATATGAATCACACTATTTTATGATATGGTAGTATTCCATACACACGATCAACAATTACATTTCTCATTGGGGGTGAAAAAGATGTTTTTAGGATATAATATTAACATATAAACATATTAGTATATTTAATATAATTGTTTTAATATTATGGACATAAATTAAGTGATATTTGGGTTGTAATTGTTGTCAATAGTCTTGACTGATAAAAAGTAAATGGTTCAGTAATTAAATGTCAGTACTTTAGTGTTATTGTACTGAATTATTCTAGATAATTATTCATATGTTGGAAAATCTATTTTCATTTGAAATAGTTTCTATAAATAAACCTAAAATTTAAATTACACGATTGTAGAGCTGGTCCTAAGTTCCAAAGACTTGTGCAAATATGGATGCACAATGTTTACTGGAATTATTTAAAGAGTAAGAATAAGATATCCATGAAAAATGGATTAATATTCATGAATAGGTTTCTAATTTTGGATGTTTTTTATATTTTAGTGGATTTGATATGATTTATAGGGGTTTTGGAAAACCTTTTTTAAATATAATTATTAAAAAATAGCCAAACACCATGCAGTCAGCCATGGGAGCATCACATACCACTTTGTGGGTGGATGAGCTCAACCACCACTAGAAAAGTGGGCTGGACATAGATGATGTAAGCATAGATGGGTCACCTATACGAGGTAAAGAAGTGGTGGAGCAACCACTATGTGGGGTGGCATAATGGTAGAGGTGGGTGAAGGAGCACGCCCAAAAGATAACAGGTACAGGGTCGTACCAGGGAGGGAGAAAGAGATTTCTAAACCGTCGATTCCATGGCTTGTCATATAAAGAATCTGAAAGAGAAGACATATTTTGATGTGGGATGAAGATTTTTAAAACCAAGTGAATATTAGCCATTAGATCTATTCGGTGAAATATCACGATTTTCCAATCATCTAACTATGATTTTAACCATGCTATCAAATTGATCTTAATTCCATGTTGTTTTCTCATTGACTGAGGTTTTATTATACCTTGATCTTTCCTAATGATTTTTGTTCATCTTAGATCTCCATAAGACATTGATCAAAGCATTAATTGATTTATGTTTTCAGGATTCTAGAATCTTTTGAGGTGATCATAGTTGCTTATAAATACCAAGGCCATGATCATTTGTTGTGTTTTTTATCTCACATCTAAGTTATGTTTATGAGAGAGGAGTTCCATGAATATCTATGTTTCACGAAGGTTATCATGAATATTATATTTTCAAGAATAAGGGGAAGAATCCCAAGAGTACTTGACCTGTTCATTGTATACTCAAGGTGTTGTGCGATGTAAAATGTTTCATGAAGCTATAACGTGATACTAAAATGTGTTACTCATTTGGATTTCATAATAAATTCTGATCTAGTACTCGTTTGAGTTTTCATGTATGTATTTGATGAGACATGAATAGTGTGTACTTACAAATTACATTGTGAAGATGAGTTTTACTCTTTTAATAGCCTACACCCATTTAGGTTAGCATGAATGAAGAAGAGATATAGTGGCTTTGATATACTTAAATAAGACCTTATACAGTGTGCATTATTTGAGGTAGATAGTGTATAACTCTTTAATGAAAAGTAAGTGTACAAGAGGAAGAATCATTTCATAGTACACATAATCTTGTATTGAAAAACATAGTGTGTGTGAAAAGTGAAAAAGTGTGTGTATTTGAGGATACATATTGAAGCATACATACATTCATTATTGTATGTTCACATACACTCATGGAAAATAAATGAGAAGGCCAGGCAGTGTATTAAATATATTCATGATGGTTGAAAAATTGCACGTGAAATTTATATTTCTTGATCAGTTTGTAGTTATTTGAAACTTATTTCGGGGAATAAATTCAACCAGTGTTCCAAAAAATTTCTATGACAATGTTTTTAGTGTTGAGTGAGCCTAGAGATTCAGTAGAAGAAGAAATAGACCGAGAAGAGTTGACCTGAGGGAGATGTTAATTTACATGAGATCAGTTTTAATATGACCAAGGCTGACAGTTAATTAAATGATTATATTGAGTGGAATTGAAGAAAAACAATGCTAACATATCACTGCATCAGAAGAAAATGTTAGTTAAAGACATATTCATAAGAGGTATACATTGAAGAACTAGAGGGATTCCTATATAAATAACATGATCTTTTTAGGAGATAAATCAACTGCTGGGAGTCAGTATAAATAAAACTGGTGGGATGCGAGTTAAAATATCTTGTCTAGATAAATTCCATAGTAATGAGTTGTGATCAGTCATTATGATAGTTTATATATCAATAATTTCAGGAGATTATCTATATTTTTAATCACATTTCATATTACTAGTATAAATTCTTTTCATCAAACCATCCTAATTTTAGAAAGGACGTTTTCACCCATATTGGGGAAGAACATTGAAAAAATTCATTGTGTTGTAATTCATTTACGCTCTATTTTTCATGTGGTATAATTATTCTTGTTAACTTCGAAGATCAATTATCTCTAACAAGTGCTGAGCTTTGATATGAAAATGGCTTATAGGGATGAAAATAAAATTAGTAAAAATATGTGTACATTAATTCACCCCATCTCAGTGTACTTGTATGATCCACAAGACACTTCAGTTGGTATCAGAGGACAGGTTACACATATGATTGGATCTATCTTATTATTATATTTTTGTTATCTGACTTATATTAATTTCATATTTGATTTTTAAGAAATAATGGATTTGAGTCAGATGGAATGTTCTGATCCTTTCTCTTTCAGTGTCAAAAAAGTGGTTTCTATAAAAACCATAAAAAATAGATTGATGATAGAGGCAAGAATGCTGAGAAATAATTCAAAGAAGAAATAAGATTCATCACAATTTGGATATAGTTTGAGTAAAATTACATCATCAGTATCTGTTAAATCCGTTGATAAATATCCTTTTGATAAATATGGTTCAAGTGGTGATAAAGAATAATTTTTTGAATCACATAGTGAATTTTATTCAAAAATAAAAGATTATATAAAAAATGTTCATATTAAAATTTTCACTTATATATTTTATTTTATCAAAGTACTATATGATGAAAATTCATAACATGAAAAGGAAGATGAGGATATAGAGATATCATTGGAAAAGAAGATTAAAATATATAAAGTTATCTCACAAATTATTGATCCCAAGAAGAAACTATATATCTTCACAATGATAATTTCTCCTATGTCAGAGAACAATTTCAAAGATTTTTTTGTGAGAAAAAAGTTACTGATATGGTTCATATAGAGATGATTATTACCCTTGATGAATCTCATAAATATATGTAATGTTTGAAGCCTACGGTCAATGAATTCCTCTAAGGCCTACGGGCCATTTAATACTTATGCCTATGGGCCTTGTAAGGGTTCCACCTTACCCCTTGAAAGGTGGATTATCAAAAATCAATAAAAAATAAAGGCCTTTGGTCCATTGGAGGACAATCTATATTAAATTGTATTGAAATAACTACCTTGATTGAATATTAATTATAAAGGACTATTTCTAAGAAGGATATAATTGAGATAATTAATACACAAATGATTCACGCATTAGAGAAACTACAAAAACCCTCTATGAATGTTAAATAATCTGTGTAAGAGGTTAATACAAAGAGAATTAATGAGCTGAATAATTATTTAATGGAATTATGTAAAATGAATGATGATCATGTTTAGAAAATGATGATTCAATGGTAAGGAATATAAATTTTTTTAAGATGATAAAAATTTCCTCAACATGTTGTTTCTTAAAATTGAAGTAAATTTGAAAAAATTGATGGAAACAAAATTAATGACTTCCAAAAAAGAATGTGAAGATATGGTGAAATCACATGAAGATCAGAAGAATTTAATAAATATAAAATATCTTGAGTGTGAGGTCATGTTCAAAAATCTTCAGAATATTTAAGATTTTTCTTCACAAAATGTGGTTATTAGAAAAGTTGTTAATAATAATTCTGAATGTTATATTACTTTTGAAAAGACACTTTCAAGTGGCAGGAAGTGCTTGAGATTATCTTAAGATAAATATGATGTAGGATCATTGAATTAGGGGGATATGAATAATAAAGTGAATTAATTTTACCCACATAGAGATCAGATGAATAATCATGTTATCCAAAATCAATAAGAATTCAAAACTATTTATCTTATAACACAGAAGAAGAAATAAATATTTGTTGGCCATTGTTGGTGTTATTGGAAATTTTGGCATCAGAATATTAACTATTGGCATAATATGTCTATGCCTGATAATTACAAAAGTCAAATTTTAGGGGGAGCATATATGATGTGAAGAGATATCATAAATACATGAAGTATAATTTACAGATTAAGAATAATCTATTTATCAATAATAGATTTGATTTTTTGAAGACTTCTATGATTATTGAAATAGAAGTGTTCACACCTATAAAGAGTGCTGGTATGTTCCAACCATGAACAATTCATATAGTTACATGGAAAAGAGATCACACCAAATGTAGAGGCAAATAAAAAATACAGAAAAATCATCCTTGGGGTATAAGAAGGAGAATAAAGTTAAGAAAACTATGAAGAAATCTACACCCATGAAGAATGATCAAATGAATTTTACACCTATGAAGAGATTCTTATAATATGGAAGAAAAGATTATATCATGGAACTTTTCAAATAGGTCATAAACATCAATACTAGTAAAAGTAAGCTGAAGAAGAAAAAGAAATTAAACTTACAAACAAATGAAATGATTTATTTGGTGCATGAAAATGAAGATGAAAAAAATTGTATTTCATGAAAGGTTTTCTAAAAGTAAGGATAATATGATTTTTGGAGATTTTCATGGAAAGTGAAAAATGTTATGGCATATTGGTGATAAATGTATGAAATAGTTTCCTAAAAAAATAAAACTAGTGAATAATGAAGGAGAAGCACTAATGGATTCTTATTTTAAATGTGATATTGTGAAGAAGTAGCCTACACAAAAGGAAAATTCTATGTATATACCAAAATAAGGTTTAGTCATATGGCCAGAGCTATTGGAGGTAGATAAAAATTTGAAACATGAAAAAATGAATGAAAGGGAACTAATTTTTACTGTGAAGAATCCTATTACATCAAAGATGAAAATTGAAGAAATCAATAAGTAAATGATACCATTAAAAGCTAAAAAATGGAAAGTCCAATAAAGGGAAAGCATGATGAATTTTCATGAATCTGGAGTTGAATTAAAATGTGTTTCTGGGTAGAGAGGTAAATATATTCCCTACTACTCTAATTGAAAAATAATTTAAGAACCACCTTATTCGCATGTATATTTTGTGTTTGATTCTTTAATATTGGGAATTGAATGTGAGGCATATATTTTTGGGGAGTTCTGAAGATATGAGTACTATAAATATTATATAGTATTCGGGTTTCTATCCATCATGTTGGTCTTTATGATAATTACTGTTTAAATTTTTCTTGAAGAAAATTCTTGAAGATAGTCAATCATGATGAAGAAATTGAATAAAGCTCATTCTTCTAGGGGGAGAAAAGCTAGAAACTATTAGAGTTGAATGTATCAACTTGTATCAAATGAATCTTTGATGTTTTGGTAAGGGATTTATTTATTGATTTCAAATTCTAGAAATTTATTCTTGAAATTAAAAGGTATGTTATCTTATCTCTTTATGAGTTAAATATATGTATCATAAAGGAAGAATCAGATAATTTTATGAGAAAATTAAAATGGAGTGATAAATGGAAAGTGAATTCTTACAATTGAATATTTTTAATTTTTTATTCAAGATGAATCTAGGATATTATTTTCATATCTATTGATAAACTCTTAAGAGAATATATTAATGTTGGCATCACATTCAAAAAACATTATTGAAAATATTGATGTCTATAATGATTTATCATATTTTCTACATTGGGGTTTCCCACATAGACTAAGAGATAATTAATTAATTAATCATTTATATACGAAAGGTTATTTTTTTCTTTACCTCAAGTAGAAAAATTTAAATTTATAGTAAGTGGTATCTATTATGAAATTATAATATTGAAAGTGAACTAATAATAAGATCAGTTATAATATAACTAGTTGAGTAAATTCCTTCCCATATTTATTTATTTGATTTTATTTTCAAGTAAGGGGGATAAGAATACATTGAATTCAAAAGTGAAATGGGTATTGAGAAAAAATCCTAAGGGGGAGATCAAAGAACACAAATTAAGTGATATTTTTGTTATAATTATTGTCAATAGACTTGATAGATAAAAAGTAAATGTGTCATTAATTGAAGGTTGGTACTTTGGTGTTTTACCATTGAATTGTTCTAGAGAATTATTTATATGTTGGAAAGACTATTTTGATTTGAAATTGTTACTTTAAATAAAGAGACAATTTAAATCAGATAATTGTAGATCTGGTCCGAAGTTCCAAAGACTTGTAAAAATATGGATGCTCAATGTTTAATGCATTAATTTTAAGAGTTAGAAGAAGAGATCCATGAAAATGGATTAATTTTCATAAGGAGGGTTTTTAAGTTGGTTTTGTTTTATATTTATGTTTTTTGGATATGTTATATATGGTTTTTGGAAAATATTTTTTAAATGTGCTTATTTTAAAATTAAACCAAGCACCACACAACTAGCTGGGGAACAACACACACCACTATGTGGGTGGATGAGCTCAACCCCAACCATCAGTGTGGTCTGGCCGTAGCCAAGTTAGGTAAATAGGGATCGCCGATGTGAGGAAGATAAGTGGCAGACCAACAACCATTTGGGGTGGAATAATGACAGAGGTGGGCGCAAGAGCTCGTCCTCAAGAGAACGGGTACGTGGTGATACCAGGGAGGTAGGAAGTTATTTCTAGCCCTAAATTCCATGACTTTTCATATATATAAGTCAAACAATACAACATGTTTCGATGTGGGATATTTTTTTATCACTGAGTAAATCATATCCATTAGATCTATTCAGTGAAATATCAAAACAATCTAATCGTGTCGTTGTGATTTTAACCATGAGATCAACATTATCTTAATTCAAATCTATTTTATCTTATACTGAGGGTTTCAGCTACCTCGAGCTCATGCAATGATGTTTATTTATCTGATATCTCCATGTGATGTCATAATAAGCATGAATCAATTCAGGTGGTCATGATTATAGAAATTTGTTAAGTGATCATATTTCCCTATTAATACTGAGGTCGAGATCATTTTTTGGGTTATTTTATCACACAACAAAATAGAGTTTTTGAGAGAAAAAGAGATTCATGAATCACTCTATTTCATAAAGGATACCAAAAATCTCTTTTTTGTGTGAAGAAGGTGAAGAATCCCACAAGTACTTGACCGGTTCATTATATTCTCAAGGTGTTCTGAGACGAAAAAGGTTTCGTGAAGCTATAACATGATACTGTTACATGTTTCTCATTTGTCTTGTGCAAGGAATCCTGATCTAGTGCTCGTTTGAGTTTGAGTAAAAATCATTAAGGAGACATGAGCAGTGTGTACTTACACTGTACTTTTTGAATATGATATCATGGTTTTAATAGCCTACACTCATTCCGGATAGCATGAACGAAGATGGTATAGATTGGCTTGGATGTACTTAAAGAAGACCTTATATAGTGTGAATTATTGAGGCATAAAGTGTATTACTCTGGGAAGAAGAGGAAGTGTAGAAGAGGTATAATAATTTCACAGTGCATATACTCTTGTATTGAAATAAATAGGGTTTGTAAAAAATTAAACAAGTATGTTTATTTGAGGATATATATTGAAAAACACTTATATGCGTTAATGTTTGTTCACATGAATAGCTGAAACATAAATGAGATGGCCATGAATTATATTAAATATATGTTGATGGTTGAAATAGTATGCGTGAAAATTATATTTCATGATTAGTTTATAGTTATTTGAGACTAAAGCTAGGGTATCAATTATATCAGTGTTCTAGAATATTTCTATAACTGAGTATTCATTGTTCATTGAGGCTAGGTCTTCAACAGAAGAAGCAATAGGCCGAGCAGTGTCAAACTGAGGTGGGTGATCATTTACAAGAGATTAGTTTTAATGTGATAAATGTTGATAGTTAATCAGGATATTATAATGATTATACTTGAAGTAGAACAAGTCTAACTTATCATTATACTAGAATACAATTGTAGTTGAAGACATTTTCACAAGATGTATACATTGAATAAGTGGAATGATGTTAGTATAAATAACAAGATATTTTTTGGAGATTTCTCAATTGATGGGAGTCAATATAAAGATCAATAGTGGTCTTCCATTCAAAAGATCATATTGGGAGATAGTCCACAATAATCAGTTGTGATCAGGAATTATGGGAGTTTGTCTGTCATGAATTGTGGGAGATTTTCTATATTTGTAATAACATTTCATATTACTAGTGAAAATTCTATGTATTAGATCATCCCGAACACAACAAAGATGTAGTCACCCACATCAGGGGTAAAACATGTTAAAATATTGTGTATTATACTTTATTTACATTATATATTTCATGAAGTATAATTGTGGTTATTAACAGGGAAGATCAATTCACTCTAACAAGTATAGGGTTTCTATTTAAAAAGGGGTTAGAGGAAATAAAAGAAATTTTTTAAAAAAATGGGTACCCTGATTCACCCCCCCTCTTAGTGTACCAGCATGATTCACTATACACATTGTAATATATAATAATGTTTTAATAATATTTATAGGATTTGGGGGAATAAATATTATAATACTCCTAGTTAATGAAATTACCTCCTCTAGGAGAAACTTTTTTTAGTTTACACCAAAACCATCATAACTTGGATTTATGAAAAAAGGAGTTTAGAATGTGATGAGGTAGTTGGGGAAGTATTTTGGATATATGTTAGCTGGAATAATTTGTTTTGAAAGTGAGTAAGTGATATGATCGGGGGTGTGCTTTTTATAAGTGGGAGAGAGGACACACTGGGAATTGTTGAAAAGAAAGAATTACACTTACATTTATTCCAATAGAAAAAGGATCCAAAATAAACCATTTTAGAAATTTAAAATATTTATGTAAGAATTATGATTATAAAATAGTAATTTTACAAGTTTTGGATCAATTTTAACCCTTATCTTTTTAGTTTTACCCCATGAAAAACCCATTATTATCTTAACTGCCATAATTTTTTTAATATTTTCACTATTCATTATGGTAAAAAATTATGTTTATCATATTAGATAATATAAATTATACTAATTATAAATATATAGTAATTTTTTCCAAATTTAACTCATATAAATTGGGAAATTTTAATTTAATATTAAACCTACTGATGCGGTGAAAAACAGTTTTTCAAGAAGTGTATTTTTGAAGAAAAATAAATATTTTATATTATATTTATATATAGTAATCATCATTTTATCAGTTTAAATTAATATTAATTAATATATAATCTTTAAATTTCACATAAATTATTACTCAACAGTGGATAGATTAATTAATTAAAAAGTAGAAACATTATGCATGTAAAAATAGTTTCAAAAAAATATTTTTTTAAACTGAGAAGTAAAAATATAATAAAATCCAACATAAATAATATTTAAATGTAATTAATTGTGTTTAATTTAAATAAAAAATACTAATATTATTTTTAAATCAAATTAAAATAACAATAGGACATAATTTGGAAAAAGAAATGACAATATAAAAAAATGATATTTTTCCCTATTCACTAAAAAAATTAATATTTTTTGAAAAATACAAAAATATCCATATAATTTAATATCTATATTCTAATTTAAAATTTTATTTTCACTTTTTATAATTATTTTTTTAATTTTGGTAAAAATTAACATTAAATTATGTGTAAAAAGCATGAGTAACCCTCCTTTTAGGAAAAAACATTTAAAAAAACCTATCTTTTTCTTTAGAATGGTGATAATTTTATTTATAATTATTATATAACCATTTTATTTATTTTATACATGTGTAAACCAGATATTTTTTATAATTTACATAGTCTTAGTCATACAATCCAACATAATGATTAGAATGTAGCGACCAGACCCCCTTAAGCCTGAGCCACTATTTTCTCTTATTACATTGACAAGATTATAAGGAATAAAATAACAAAGGATTGAATAGTTTAGTAGTATTGTTAAAACAAAAACATACATGATCCTTGTTTTACAAATTAATACATTAATTACTACATAATTTTTTTGAGGATAACTTTATTCCAACTTAGCATATCCTTTCAAATCATTCTTAGTACTCTTTATGTATCCCTGGAGAAAGGAAAAAAAATAAGGATGAGATTAAATGATTATTTAGGGTTAAGTAAAGAGAAATAAATAATGATTCAATAAGAATAATCAATATTTAAAGGTAATAACTAAACACACATTCCATATAATCAATAAAATAATATTAAATTTCATAAACAATATGGAAAGTTAAATAATTGAACACACATGACACATAATCAATATGCTGAGAAGGTAGTGGATAAACAATATATAAAGGTAACAACGAGAATCACATTACATTCAAATAACTCGATAAGTCAAAATCAATATTTAATGGTAAATAACTAAAACACATTCCATTTAATCAAAGAACCAAGAACGAAATTTGTCCATAGATAATTCCAAAGAAAAAATATCATGTGTAATATTAAAAGTAACTAAAATATCTATAAAGAAAATGCTTAATTAATGGACGTTATGTCAGAGGCATATGAAAACCTATAACATCATTACCTTTCAAAATATGGTTTAAAATTATAAGAAGAATCATGTTTAATTTGAGAAATAAATCGTTGAATTGAGGGGTTATATAAATACTTGGCCACACTTGTAACTTCCATTCCAAAGAATTCCTCATATCAAGTAATCGATTTAATTTATACAAAATATTCCTTTTCAAATATATATATTGAATAAAAGATACAGATCACTCAAAATTTACCCAGTGAATCAAATAAATTTTAAATTAAACACTTTATGTTATTATGTAATACTATTTCATCAATAATCATATCCATGATAAATAATATAGATATTTGTGGGAAATTAAATGTCTAATGATCATAAGGAATTGAATATTTCAAAAGGGATAACAAAGGAATTTAGGTATTTAATATCAATACTATCTTTGGTCAAATAAATCATAAACCATCTAGAGGAAGGATATAGATGGTATCAGTACAAGATATCCCATTTGGAGTAAGGATAAATGGTTTTTGTCAGTGATTAATAGAAATAACAAAAAAATACATTTGCAAAACATACTTAAGGAAAATATATTTTTCATTTCAATTTTTATGGAAAATACTTTTATTTGAAATTCAATTTTAAAAAATTATTGAAAAATTAACCTTTTAAACTTTCCAAGGAAGATTAATAGAAATGAAAGTGGATAATTATATACATGACATAAATGGTAAAAATAATATTCCTTTAGCAAGGTTAAAACGTTAAAAAAGTCCATTGCTCAAAAAGAGAAAAGAATATTCCATTTTAAAAATTTGTAAAAGAAAAAAGTGTAAAAATTTATTTAATAAATCATTTTTTAAATGTAAATAACATTTCTGAAAACCCTTTTAGAAAATTGTGTTTTTAGAAGAATATAGTTTGACTGAAAAAAAGAGAAAAATAAAGTCAGGTTTTCATAAAAACATTTTCAGTTCCAAAGATAAGAAAAGTTGAACTATTACTTGAAAAAGGTCATGAATAACCATTGGTGAAAAAATTATTGGTCTTATTGGAAAATGATTATAGAAATTCCTTTAATGGAATTTCAAGAAAAGGTAATCTCGATTAATATGAGATTGTGAAATAAACCCTTAAAATGAACATAAAATTAAATTTAGAATTAATAAATTAATTGATTATGTGTATCAACTGTAAATCCACATAAAAAAAAGTTTAAATATGTAAATATATTTTCAATGTTATTATAAAAATAATCATATAATATTTATGACAATGATGAAGTAATATAACCCGATAAAAAGGATTTGGGTTATGGAATTTCACTACCAGTTGGTATCATTATGTTAAAACGCCCTTAGATGAAGTAATTAAAATTGAAAATTAAAATATAAATAATAATTAATTATTCATGATATTAAATGAAAAATGGTCTGTATAGAAAACATATAAAATAAACTCAGTGCATACCATTATAATATGCCTCAATGAATTGAAATTGAGATGAAATCTCTTACTTTGCATTTCCTTTTATGTGAACTTACTTTAACCTAATGTACAATAGTTTTAAGAATGTAAACTTAAAACTAAACATTAAAAATATTTTTAATATCTTTTATTATTTTCTAATAATATCTTATAATCCATTTCTTAATAATCATTCATTATTTTCACTATTTCAAGTATCAATTTCCATGTTTTTCTAGTATGTTTTGACTTGTTATTTTTTTATTCTTATGTAGATCATGATTTCATCATATAAAGTATTTAAACCAAGATTTAATTTCCAAATAAATTTAGTGTATATATATATATATAATAATCCATAATATTTGGAGATAGGAAGTGAAATGCATTGTTCATTGTGGTGATAGACTATATGTATGCATGAATAGTACTTCCATTTATTTCTTGTATTTAAAAAAATAAAAATTAAATTATTTATATATATTGTAATTATAGAATCATATTTACTTCATATATTTCATATAATTTTATTTAAACTATTCTTAATACATTCCACATAATGTGTGAACAAATCACATCGCTTTGAGGAGGTGGTAGTCCACATGTCGACAAATGATGTTATTATAGTACCACAAAATGGAAAGCATTAAGTTATATGTTATATAAATATTAAATAATAACAAATAAATTATAAATAATATATATATATATTATATAAAATATAAATCCATCATTATTTTCAACCTATAAATGATGTAAATAGATGAAAAAAATACATGAGTTCATGGGGTGGTAGTTCGCCATACACATGAATGAGGATTTCGTATCCCATTTTATGGTTGTGTGTGAAAGTGTAGATAAAAGTATTTTAATAAAAAATGAAAATTAAGATAATTATTTTATTATATAATCCTAATATAAAAATATTTTAAGGGGTGTATAATGAAATGAAATAAAATTGATCATTAAAGTTCATGACCTCTAATTCAAGTAACTCATTTTGGTTTAAACTGAAAGACTTACATGGTTTAATTTATGATATCATTTATTATTCTAGGATTAGATAAGTTCATTTGGGATATTATTTGGTAATAGGTAATGAGAGACAAATGCTTTTATATGTGTGAATAAGTGGGAGGGGTGAGTGCATTTTTATGGTGGATGAGGATTTGAATTATGGTAAATTTTTGAAAGGGGGAATTCCAATGTCATTTTGCTAAAGTAATTTGGCTCATATAATAAATAAAATTCTACAAAAGTAAGGATATGGCCTAAATATGGGAATATAATTAATTTGGACAAGTTTGTAGGTTATTTTGGCCCTTAATTTTATGGTTTTGTGCCTTATTAAGCTATTATTTCTCTTAATCGTTGTAATGAATTTTAATTAATTTCACTAATATTTGTGGAAAAAAACTAAGAATTATTTAATATAAATAATAAATTATTCTGAATATAAATATTTAATTCATTTTTAAAAAGTCCAATCATATAATTTTTAAAAATGAATTTAAATGTAATCACATAGATGGGGCGATAAAGAGAGTTTTTAAAGAAAATTATGTTCAAACGTTTGAAATGTTGTTACATACAATTTCAATGTGAAATTGATTAAAATGAACTAAATTTTGTTAATTAATTTATAATTTAACTAAATTTTGTTTAAAATAAAATTAAAATATAATTTAACTATATTAATAAAGTAGTTGAAAAACAAGTTTTCAATTAAAATTCAGTATTTTTTTACTCATCAAAAAATGAATCTTCTCAGAAAATAGAACAAATTCACCATGAGATAATTTTGATATTATGTTATAAAAATTAAGTCTATTTTTACATATAAAATTTATAAATGTATCAAAATTTGGTTTTAAAATAGGAATTCCATTAATAGGTAGAAAAATTTCCTTGTTTGAAAAATACAAATTATAAGCGTAAAACTACATTTATTTATATCATATTATTTTGAAATCTACTGGATGAATATAAAAATAATTGATTGAATATAACATATATAGATTTAATTAATATTATTCAGTAATAGTAGTTAATTTAAATTATTATGTTAAAACACCTTTACGAGAAAAAAACATTTACCTTATATTCAATTAGTTTTTATATTCATTTTTAACTAATTGGTAACAAATAAATTCATTTTATATTTGGGTAAACTGTATATTTTAATAATTTAGTTAATAAAATTCATAACTTCTAATTTAACTAATATTTTATACATTACTATATTAAATAATAATATATTGGCCTTCGGTAAAAGTCAATCTTGTGTGTGACACATGTCCCCGAAGAAACTCATTATTGCATTCGACATAAGATAGATCGGTATTGAGTGAATTGAAATATTTAGAGTATATGAAATATATTTAAAATACTAAATACAACATAATTTATCGATAGGTTATATTTCTTTCTATGTTTGGTGTTGTGTGTCATACACGCTATCAAATAAAAGTTACTATTTTAGAATTGTAGTGGTGTTACATAGGATATAATGGCCATGTTTAAATAATAATATTTCAGTAGACTATTTTATATCATTTAAAACTGGGATTGCATTAATCACAATCTATATAATAAATTTAATTAATTTAACATTAAAATATATCATTAAGTCTCAAAGAGTTACATTATGGGATCGTTTTGGTTGTTTTTGGACTCACATAACACCCCTCTTTCCAAAGGAGAGTGACTACTCAATTAACGGGGGTGGTGATAATAATATTTTTTTATCACATGAGAGGATGGGAGGTTGGATCATCCCCCATGTTTTGTATCAAATAGTAATAGACTCTAAAATATATTTATGTCATGTTCATGATATTTTTCCTAGTAATAATACCATTGAAATGGATTGACAGATAGCATGCATTTAAGAGGACATTGTACATGGAAATTATAATACATCTTATTTGATGCAAGTGTGTGGTTAATATTTCATTTAAATAAATATAAGTTTAAAATTCATAATTTCTCACCATAAAGAGGATATTTAAGATTTTATAAAAGGAGACAAGAGGTATTGTGATGTTGGGACCAGACCAATAAAAAGGGAATTCTACACATATATATGTAGGGAATAAGATCGCACATAGTTTGGTTCCATTTAACAAGAAAGATCATACCTTTTAAAACCATATAACAAGGAATATAGTGGTTTATTTTAAGGTAATTCATCCATGACCACTTACATGAATCTTAAAATAACAAAAACTGGATTACTATTTGAAATTTATCTAGAAATGGTTTGGCGAGGAACTTATGTATGGAGAAACACTTTCTAGTTTCAGTTGAAAATATGAAATTGGTGCGAGTATTAATTTTCACAAAGATAATAATATTGACATAAGTTACTAAATTTAAAACAAATTATTTTTTAATTTAATTTAGCAAAACAATTGTAATTAAATTTTTTATTTTTAATGAAATCGTAAATCCCTCTCAAGAATGAGACCACACACCACACAAATAATAATAAAATGAAATCATTCCATATGGAAATCCCAGAGGAACACTTTAAAATAGGTTTTACCAAATTATTCCTAAGGGTCAAAAACAACACCAAGTCCTGCCCAATCTCAACCAATCTCACATCACCAATCATGTACACAACTCATAACATACAAATCATGAAATTAATTATAATTGAATTATAATTAATTTACCAATTTAAAAAAATTCCACATAATTGATAATGAATGAAAAAATATAACCACATCATCATGTCATTCCATAATTGAATTCAACGGCCCATATGAGGTCCAAAACAGATTCCCATCTCCTATCAATGATAAATCCCTAACAAACATCACTGATTCCAAAATTAATTCAAGATAAATTTAATGAAAAATATAATAAAATTTACTAAAACATGATACCTTATCAAAAAGTATTTTTGTGTCTTATAGATGACATAATGAGATCTCATCTTCCTAGGAAAAAAGAAAACCTCTTGATGTTGATTTGATTACACTATGATTTGGTGGAATTAACATCATATCCCAAGCATAAATCAAATGAAATGCATGGGATTAAATGTGGGGGACTAGTGTTATGATAAATAGAATAACATAACTCATATCATCATTTTAAGACACTAAAATTAACTCCTGGAAGGGGGATCTATTGAGGGATCTATTGAGGGATAAGTTAGGACTTTCTCAATCGAATATCCCCATCTTACCCACTTTCTTCTTCAAAAACCTCAAGGAATAGATGTTAAAATTGCCATCCTAATATTTTTTTAAATAACTCAAAGCTATATCAACTATCTAGTGGCTGAAAACTAAATCCCAATGACACCTAGCTTCCTGCAATTTTTTCCATCTCCCCTGACTATCTCTCGAGATTCATTTCTTATTAAAAAACCTTCTTGGAAGGGTGGAAGACATTGGAATTCCATTCTAACCACTAGTTCAAAATCAAATCCCCACTAATTAATTTTTTTAATTTCTATTGAATTTAAAATCCCTATATAGAGACGTGGCATTACATAGGTGAACTATAAAATTAGGTTAGGTAGATGTTTCCATAGCTATAATTTCGTATAAGAAAGATAAATATCACATATATTGATTTATTTCATAATGAAGTATGTATCAATTTAAAGACACATAATATAAAACACTCCATGAAGATTAGTTTAATGTAGTTTGGAACACTCCGAACAGATTAAAGTCACGTGGGATGGACTATGTACCATGCCTATTGCAGTCATGTGGTAAGGAAAAGAAGTCATATAGTTTAAGGTCCCACAAATGGTTGTGTGATGACTGTAGTTTAATGTCCTAAATATTTGAATAAAGTGTCTCATAATTTATGGTCATATGACTTGATGTGTCCTCAGTAATATTTCCAATCTATAAGATAATAAAACATAATGATATTTTGTTCTACATGAACATAGGGTACATAGATAAAAATAATTCATGTATTCAATTATATTAATCCAAGATAATGGAATATTAATTGGTGGGAATATGTTGACTATTAGTAATACAGAAACCACAATCTCACCATCTGAAAATATCACATGGATTTCGGAAGAATCTATTTTGGGACTGAATATTTTCCTTAGTGGTTTCTTAGTGCTCAAAGGAAATTACATTGTTGACCATTTATTCCTAGGATGGTTTATTCAGATTAATTAATACATATTTTTCCAATTAATATGAGAGGTAAAACCAAGATAATATGTTAAAGGTATTTCAGGATGCTATGTGAAAAATATTAACTCAAGGCTATGGGTTTCTATGAAAATTATATTGACCTAAGGAATTTAATGCCACCTAGAGAAGACTCTAGACTTGAGTATTTTTTGGTTGATGCTGATTAAAAAATTAATTTTATAAAGTAGGTTTCTTGGAAGATGATATATATAAAATTGTTTTAAATACTCTTTAGTTATACCATTATATATTTGGATGGCTATTTGAGAAAAAGTAAATGGCCATCATGAAAGATGATGGTAAATTAAACCTCATAAGAAATAAAGTGATAACACAAGATTTAATGGGGGTATCTAGGTAATTGTTTTTGTAAATACTATAATATTTAGATATAAAATTGATTTATAAAATTATTTCTACACTCAAAAAGAAAATAGATGTGGATTATGAAGAATGGTCCCATAGATAAATGGAGACACAAAATTTATGGTAATCTATGACTAATCACTCTGTATACTTTATAGTCATATAAAATAAACCATTCCCTGTAAAAGTTTAGACCATGTAGTAAGTATGTTTTTCCAAATATTTTAATGTATTTCCATTACAGCCTAATGTATTTTAGTTTATTTCATGTGATAATGAATTTATGTTGTACAATTTAGATTCATGCAACAACCACTATGATTCCAATGTTGATTTTCTAGCATCATTATTTTCTCTTAGAGTGATACTGAATTTTATTTATATCATATGAATTTTGGGATTATATATATCAATTAGGACATCATTTTTATTATTCTAGAGCAAATATTTAATGATAAATAATTCTTTATTCATATGTCCCAAAATTTTATGGCATGTATAATAATTGGGATGATCTTTTATAACATTCTCCTTGAGTTTTTGAATTTAGTTAGCTTGAGAAAACTATTCCCTAATTATTAAATTTTGTAAGCTACAACATTCTCTATTATAAACGAATATACCCTATCTTTTCTTTCATTTATTGAAAAATGAAAAAGAACATTTCATATACTTAGCTTTTTATACTCAAGGTGTTCAAATGGATGAAGCATATATTTTATTATCACTAACTCAATTATCCCTTAATCTATCTTATTTTAAATATAATAATTAAATATGAAGAACCACTCAATTTTATTCCATAAAATTCAAAGTTTTGTAAGTAATGGTATCTTAAATCTACCTCCCCAGGTGTCCTAATTTTCATGAGCTCAATCAATTTATTCTCCACTGAAAATTTTAAATACCAATAAAATTTCTCTAGTTGGAAATAATTTTCCTTGTTTTTTTCTATACTAAGTTGAAAATGTTATTTAGCATGCATGGAATATATGATGTGATACCTTTAGAACATGGTTAAATTTAATATTTGGGTTATATTTTCCTAATATCAATCAAATCAAGGGATGATTTTGATGTTGTTAATGATAATGGCATTAACAGTGCAACTCATAGACTAGAAAAATTAAATTACCTTTGGGAAGTTTTGGTGATTATTGAGGATAAAAAATGTATTGAATGAACCTGATAAGGAGGTGAATAATATGAAAATACCCCCATACTTATAAGATGGGGAGATTAACTAAAAGGAGGAACAAAATTGAAGTATTTTAGTATTTCACGAGGATAAAACCATCACAATACCCCACTAGGGTGGTTTTTTATTAAAGAAGATAGTGTTTTTTGGGTCTAATCAATGAATGTGGTACCTTAGGACAAAAATCATCATAAAGTAGAGTTATTACCTAGGGAAAATTTGTAAATTTTTTCGAGATATTTTCATTTTATAATTACAAATTATAAATATACTACTTAGTAGAGATGAAATTGACAACATTAATGGGACGATGGATAGAAGATATTACAACACCCTTTCCTTTACCAATATAATGATGGGTGAATGAATATTTTATTCTAGTTTGTTACCACAAAAATTTAATCTTCTATTGAAAATAAGAACACACCCCTTATCCATATACTAAATTGTTAGTGATTTTTTTAGGCGCCTCATTACTAATCAATATATCTTCAACATCATATTATAAAGAATTGGCTAGGGTGGAAAAACCATTTTTACATATGGGTGAAATTTCTAAAAGATATTCAATTTTAGATTTCCTATGGATGGATATAAAGTATCCCTATTCAAGAAACTATTCCTACTCAATTAATATACCCACCAGGAATATAAAATTAATAAAGGTGAGAGCGTTCTATTCACTAAAATAGGATATTATTTGGTGATATAGTTCCCATGATATCATTTGGTGAAATAATGTTGGCAGTCTCATTTAGTGGGATATTTTCCATTTTATGAGTTGGTGGGATGGTTTCCATTCTCCCAATGATTGGGATATGATGTTCATGTGAGATTGTTTTGGAAAACATGGAGGATGAACTTTCTCTTTATATCTATTGTGCTGACATTACTTGATCATAGAAGGTAGAGAAGTGGATGGGGATATGGTTAGAGTTACAAAGAGAGTTGGGGTTATGAAATATTGATTCAGACATACCTTGATTATGGAATGAACATGATTCACTAACTTCTTGGATATCTGGTTATTAATTATTTCTACATTCTAATATGACTCCTTTTACCATTATTTTTCTTCTTTTTGGAGAATGTCAACACACGTTTAAAAATTTAACTCAGGCCATATATTATTACTTGACCATCATATATCATCCTCTATTTTAATTCCTATAATGAAATCCATTTTTGATAATATAACCTAGTTTATGATGGTAAGGCTATTAATTTATGTGATCATTCAATCCTACTTCCTTGGATTCTTGATTTATGGTAATGAGACCAGGTTATTATTGAATGTGGTGATGAAATACTCTAGAACTTGATCATTATAGAAGGAATAAAATATATTCTTCCTATCTTCAAATCCATATTGGTATAAATTTATTATCTTGAGGTTGAAATTTTTATGTATTCATTCCTTGAATTTATTATATATGATGGTAGTGCTTACTAGAATTTTTCCATGGTTCTATGAACCAAAATTTCTAGAATTTGGGTTATTATAAAAAACTCTTAGAACTCATCATGCTAATTTAAGGAGAAGATTGTGATTATTACACCCAATATAATTGTTTCTTTATATTATTTAAAATTTTAGGGTATTTTAAAAAAATTGGGATATTTTATTGTTTCTTTATATTGTACTGTTCTGTCTATAATGACTCATTTCGTTACATTGATGGGTCACACTATGATATGTATATTTTTTGACCTACAGTTCTAAACTACAATAGGTCACACTATGAACTTTGGTTTTTCTTTTTTTTTTTACATTCTTGAAGAATGGGGCCATTCGATGATAAGGGAGGTCACACAATGATGGGTGTTTAGGAAATAATGGTTGTTTTGGGGGAGATGTATTGTTTTGGGTTAGAGAGGAGTGTCATCCCATGAGGGATTTTCCACATGTATTGTATCACCATTATCAAAATCATTGGGCCAAAACAGGACCTTATTATGTGTTTCCATGGTTATATTTGGTAGGTAGGTCACTCTGTGATAGGAATTTCTCATCACGATTTTCCTACACCTAGTTTTAAATTTATGAATTCATAACTCTACTGTTATAATATTTTAATGGTGTTTTATCCCTCTCTTTTCCTATCTATTATTCATAAAACATAGGAATTCACTCAAGGAATATCCATATTCATTCTCCTTTGATATTATATTTCTGATATCATATTTAAGTGGTTTTATGGTAAATATTTGGTTTCTTTCTCTTGTCTTCCCCTTCTTCCATTTCACTTAAATTTTATTCCTCCTAGAAACTATAATATACCTGTGGGAAAATTGTAGGGTAAAATATTGGTATAAAAATGGGTATTTTTGTAAAGACCCGAAATTTACATGTAATTTTTCTTAATTATATAGTAATTTTACGAGTCCGTGAAAATTGAAGGCGCGTGATTCCGAGGCCCGGTGTGCTCGGAAAGAATTTCTGAACTTTTTTTCGAGTACACTTAGAAAACGTGCGAGTGGGTTATTGTAACTTTTAAATCATAGCTCAGAATTGAAATCTGAGGACACTGTTGAACTCACAGCACCGATATTCACTTAAGGATACCTTCACCTCGACCGCAGTAGGTCAAGGGTGAAGGATAGTTTTTCAATTTTTCGTGGGGGAATAGAAAATAAAATATTAACATTTTTATTTTTGAACCCTCTCTACATGGGTTGTGGATGTGGGGACCACCCGAACTAAAACCCCCAATTTGAATTCAATGGTGGGGACCACTAGAAACCCCTTAAACTCCAACTTTAATGTGGGGAAGTCTCTTGAACTGCCTCTACTTTAATTATACCACCATCAATTAATTAATTAAATCCAACTTTAATTTTGTCAACAATTTAATATTGAAAAACATATTTTATTTGGGTTGGATCCTCATTTTGGCTTTGGAGAAATCATTGGTGAATGGAAGGAATTGGGAGAACATTGGAGGAACTCATCCACCAATGAAGAACTTATCCTCCAAACTAAAAATTCCATCTCCATCAAAGAACGTTCTTCGGAATCAAGAAAGAGGACGACACATGAGCCCGACTTCGGAAGTGTGTTGCGGAAGCGATGATCATTGGTACCCACTTCACCTTCGCCAATTTCATCTCGTGACACATCAACAAACCATCGAGGTAGGGTTTGTTATTAGTATACTACCCTTACCCCATTCTCTAAATTCCCCATAATTCAAGAATAAAAATGACGCTTTCAAAATCTCTAATGCGGAGGGTATGGGCCAAACGAACATGGCCCGACCCCTCCCCAAATATTGTGGTTCTTTCATTGTTCATCACAAGGGAGGAGGATGATGACCAAAACCATTGGGGATCGGGAATGACTGTTGGAACCATGTCCAGCTGCAGCAAAGGAGGCGGAGTGATTGTGCCGCCGGAGAAGAGGCATGGTCTGTGGGCCGCGGCAGAGCAAAGGCGGCGGCCGACCACGTGAAGGGGCGGCGACCGGTCACACGAAGGGGCGGCGGTGCACATCCTCACAACTGAGAGGAGAAGAATTGTGACCTTGTTCCATGACGGTGAGATGAGGCGTGGCTGGACAACTATCCAACCGCATACCGATTGGACCCGCGGACCGCCACCGCGGAGGGTCGGCGCACGACGTGCCACCTGGAGGAGAAGTTGTCGACTGAAATGGCTGGCCGAGTTAGGCTAAGCGAGACCCATGGGGGGTCCCAAGTTCTATCTAGATACTGAAGGGAATTTTCCATTCAGTTATTGAGGTGGGGGGCATGCGACTCCCCCCCACATGCGGCCAGGATGGGCCGGACCCAGCGGGCTAGGTCGAATTCGACCCATTTTTTTCTCTTTTGGCCATAACATTGGCACTGGGTGTCCGTTTGACAAACTGTCTAAGGCGATGAAAAACATGGATAGAGATGTTCCTTTTGGTATACTCCACCTATGATTGGGATAAATTTGGGGTATGGTTGGGTTGGATTGGGCACGAATCCAACCGGGCCCTCGAGACAAAAAGGCTAATAACTTACAGACCGGGAGTCCGTTGGACGCACCGTCTATTGCGTTAAGACCCCTATGATGTGGTAGTACTTTGGGATACTTCATTGTGGTACTTCATGGAAGTTGTAGTATTGACCAGTGGCTTGTTTAGAGGGCCCTTCCAGAGACAAGCGATCATAGTTCGAGAACCCTGTAGCTGGTCGTAACATGAGAAAGGGATCCTTCATGGGTCTGTGCTCGAGGATCCCACAAGGATCCGCTCTAGGAATCCATGTGGGACTACTCTAGGATCATGTGTCAGTCTACTGTACTAGGATCCTCTGTGGGTCTGATGATGTACTAGGATCCTGTGTGGGTCTGCTGTACTAGGATCCAGTGTGGGTCTGATGATGTACTAGGATCCTACGTGGTTATACTGTACAAGGATCCACTGTGGGTCTGATTATGTACTAGGATCTAGTGTAGGCCTACTGTACTAGGATCCTATGTGGGTCTTATGATGTACTAGGATCCTACATGGGTCTTCCTATTAATAGAGTAAGATGATTCGGTAGTTACATCAAATCATCTATACTTATATACTTAAGTTATACCTGGTATGAGCTGAGTCCTTACCTTTGTGGCATTCTTCTGTGTGGTGTACCTGTGTGGTAATTTCCTTCATGGTGATACCTTGGTGGTATTCTTCTAGGTGGAATACCTTTGTGATATTACTTTCGTGGTATTCCTTCCTTTGGGGAATAATTGAGCTTTGGGCTTTTGATTTGGACCATGTGTTTCCTCATGATTGAGATGTGTATATTTGATAACATTGGTATATGTATTGGAATATACCTAAGTATGTTTGTCATATGATTTTATGATTTTTTGTTTATCCTTTGTGGAATTATGAGACCTTGAGGGTTTCGGGGTCACTAATGAGTATCATTATACTCTCCCCTGCACGGGCTATGCCCGTACCATGTTGTGTTTGGTGTAGACGATAGACAACACTGATTGAGGATGAGAGTACTAGGACTAGTGGTAGCTCTAAGGTGGACTTATATGAGGCATACTGAATAGATGATCATTTGAGAGTTTTACCTACCATTTAGGTATGATCCTTGGCGGGTGTTCACAGGAGTTGTTCAGTTTAGATATACCTCCCATTTTTATGTGTACTTTCATGTTTTCTGGTACTTTAAAGTTGGGATTGTATTCTGGCCCCTTTTTCTTCTATACAGTTCCTGATTAATATAAATTTACTTGTGACCATATCTTTTTTTGTTCTTTTTTGTGTGTTTTTAAAGGAAATAAAGGTAATACCTTCCTAGTTTTAGGGAATACACCTTTCAGTGCTAGTGGCCAACCCCTGGCCTATGGAAGGCGGACTTGGGGTAGTCACGACATGGGCCTTGGGGATGGGTCATGAAAAATTTGTATCATAGGAGTCTGTTCTACCATAGAAAATTGGACTCTGATCTTTTAATAACAATAGTGTTATGTGTAGTGAGTGTCGTTATCAGTTTATGGAATGCAGTGTTAGTGTGGCGGCCGACATATCCATACACTAGGACCCTGACTTCTTATTTTTGACTCAGTGCACGAAAACAATGATTGCGTCTGTGTTTTGCAAAGTTTTCATGTAAAAATCTTGAGTAATATCACTAGGTATAATGTATTGATCATAGAACACTTGTTTATTTTTAGGATGCCTCCACGTAGACAAACATATAGGGTTCCAAGTCTAGTACGCACTGAAAGACCACCGAGCGACGAGGCCATGGTGTATGGCCCACTTCTAGTAGAGGCACCAGCGGAGGCACCAATAGTACCATTACCCGTTGGGCCACTGATGCCACCAACCCTAGTAACAGAGAGTGCCCTACTCTTAATCACATTGTATGAGTTCCAATGCCAGAGTCCACCTTGGTTCAGAGGTGAGATGGACCCACAGGAAGCTGAGGATTGGTTGGAGGTCGTAGTGAGAGTCTTCTGAGTGGTAGGGAAACCTGTTAATCTCATGGTGATCCATGTTTCCAGTCTTCTATAGGCAGCACCAGGAAGATGGTGGAGCTTGATGCTCTAGGTTCATGATGAGGTGAAACTCCTCTAGACAGACTTTGAGAGCATGTTTCGGGCAGAGTGTGTCCCAGCGAACCTTCGCACAGTGCACATTCGTGAGCTTCTTTATCTGCAGCAAGGTTGCATAATTTTGGCTCAGTACTAAGTTAGGTTCACCGACCTCTCATGATACTCCACTGATATGGTGTGATACTCATTCTTCAGGGACTAAACATTCGAGCAGGGACTCAGGTGAGAGATTAGGGATTCCATTATTTTTCTCAGCATCCCGACGTAGGCGGGGGTGTTAGAGAGATCCCTCTTAGTGGATAGTTTTTTTTGATGAGAAGTCACAAGTAGCGAGACCCACCACCAGAAACCACATAGTAGAGTCTTCTACATCTGCAGGAAGACTAATTTCATAGAGGTCTAAGAGGACCAGATCTACAGTTAGACGACCGCTTGATTTAGGGCCGATTGTGAAGGGTACTAGAGACAGAGCCAGTCATGCGAGGAACATGCAGTTTTACAAATGCGGCAAGTCGGGCCACATAGATTGTGACTTACCAACCCACCATATAGATGATCATCAGATGATCTAGGGACCACCTATGTCGATATAGAGGTTCGATCGAGGAGGTCCGTAGGGAGTATGCGGATGTGGAAGAGGAGATGGTCATGCAGCTGGCGGTGGATGATGATTCAATATGTTACCACCACCACCACCACCATGTAGTCCACCCCGACCACAGGGAGCCGGTGGATAGTGGCAAGATCAGATCCAGCCAGCAAAGGCCTACAACCATGGCATTCCAAAGTTGACACGAGGTGCAATCTGTATCTACCCCACCTTAGCTGGAGTACATATAGACATAGGTTCCAGTCATTCTTTTATTTACATTGCCCTTGTTCGGAGCTCAGAGATTTTGATGGAGCCGTTGGCTCGATCCTTACAACTAAATACTCTTACGAGAGAGGATTCGACAATTAAACACTGGTTCCGGTAGTGTGATCTTACTATAGGAGGTTAGAGATTCAGCTGGGATCTCCTAGTAGCGGTGTCGAGGCCTTACAACATCATCCTTGGTATGGACTGGTTATCTATAGTCCATGCTCAGATTGACCATATTAGGCACAAATTGAGGTGTGTTCGAATAGATTGGGATAGGTTTACCTTCACTAGAGAGAATGGAGCCCTTGTAATACATGATGGACTTTCTTGGGGGAGGGATTAGAAGATTACGCATTAGTTGGCAAGCCTTACCCTCGAAATAGTTGATGTAGAGTGTCTGAGTTATCCTGTAGTGGTGGACCTATACACAGATGTCTTCCTTTATGATGTTATAGGTCTACCTCCTCATAGAGTGGTGGACTTTTACATTGACTTGTACCCCTAGACAACACCAATATCTACACCATCATATCGGATGGCTCCCGTGGAGCTTCGGGAGGTACGGTTATAGATGGAGGACTTATAGGGGAGGGGTTTATCTGGCCCAGTGTTTCTCCTTGGGTAGCCTTGATTTTGTTCACCAAGAAGGCGGATGGAAGCTTGAGACTTTGTTTCAACAATCAGCGCCTGAACCAAGGGTCCATCAATAGAAAGAACCCACCACCAAGGATTGATGACCTCTTTGATAAGCTGAAGGGAGCATGGTGTTTCTAGAAGATAGACCTCAGATCAGGCTATCACCAACTCAGAGTACGAGATGGGGATGTGAAGAAGACAACTTTCAGATGTCGGTATAGCCATTATGATTTTTTGGTCATGTCGTTCGGCATGAACAATGCTCCAGTAGTGTTCATGGGACTCATGAATAGGATCTTCCAGCCATAGCTTGATCGCTTTATAGTAGTCCTCATCGACGACATTCTGATCTAAACAGCTACCGAGGAGGTGAATGCATATCATTTGTAAGTAGTTATGGACACACTCCGAGAGCACCAGATTTATGGTAAGATCTCGACGTTCCAGTTTTGGATCTGAGAGGTTTACTTTCTAGGACATGTTATCATAGAGACTAAAGTTGTGGTGGATCCAGTAAGGATTGAGGTAGTAGTTTCTTGGGAGCCACCAACGATTGTGATAGAGGTATGAAGTTTACAGGGTTTGGCTGGATACTACTGGAGGTTTGTGTCAGATTTATCTAGAGTAGCATCACCTTTATCAAAGTTGATGAAGAAGGGACAACCCTTTGTGTGGTTGAAGAGATTCCATCGGAGTTTTCAAGATCTGAGGCAGAGGCTGACTAGTGCCCCCATCCTGAGGCTACCGAAGGAGAGTGTTGGGTACATAGTTTACAGCGATACATCAGGGACCGTACATAGATGCGTCCTGATGTAGGAGTGAAAACTGATCATATATAGTTCTCAACAGTAGAGACAACATGATAAAAACTACACTACCCATGAACTGAAGTTAGCATTAGTGGTATTCACCTTGAAGTTGCAGAAATATTACTTAATGTGAGAATGTTTTAAAGTCTACTCGGATCCCAAGAGACTCAGGAATATCTTCTCTTCAAAAAACCTGAACCTGAGACCACGACATTGGCTTGAGTTCTCCTAGGACTATGACTTCAAGATAGTCTATACTCCTAGGAAGGGAAACATTGTAGCAGATTAACTCAGCAAGTTATCTGGTATACAGTTCCTAGGTGAGGTGACTGAGCAGCTGGCCAGTTTGAAGTTATCCTTTGTGGATCAAGATGGAGCATCTTTTCATCAGTATATTATAGTCACCCCCCCACTAATTTATCATGTTAGGGAGGCACAACGTGGGGACACTGACTGAGAGGCTCGACGTGCTCAGATATCCACAGGACAGGCACATAATGGATTTTATGAAGGTGGAGAGAACGTCATCTTCTTTAGAAGATGTACCAGGGTACCAGTGTCACATTATGAGGAAGTGTCGAGGGAGATCCACATATCCCCTCTAGTGGTACACCCAGTAAAGGAGAAGAGTTACCAGGACCTCTAACGACAGCACTGGTGGCTGGAAATAAAGACAACAGTAGCAGAGTTTGTCTCTCATTGCCTCACTTGTTAGCTAGTGAAGACGGAGCATCACGTACCGGGCGGCTTAGTTCAGACATTAGAGGTCCCAAAGTGGATGTGGTATGGGATATCCATAGAATTAGTGACAGTAATTCCATTTACATCCATGGGTTCTGATTTTATCTGGGTGATCATAGTCTGACTCACCTAGTCGGCCCACTTCCTACCGATCAGAGAGCAGGGTTCATTTGAGATCTTGGGATGCCTCTATAGGTAAGATAATGTGCGGCTACATGGAGTACCCTTGATGATTGACTCCGATCGTGATGAATTTTTTATTTCTCGACTATGGAAGGGGTTGCAGGATGCTTTAGGGATCCAACTTCATTTGAGCACCGCCTTCCATCCTCAGACTCACGGCTAGACTGAGTAGACCATTCAGACCCTTGAGGACATGATGTGTGCTTGCGCCCTCGACTTCGGTCATAACTAGGAGGATCACTTTCCTTTGGTGGAATTTTCATACAAAAAAAATATCACTCCACCATTGGGATGGCACCTTTCAAGGAGTTGTATGGTCAAACTTGTAGGTTTCCTTTGTGTTGGACTGACCCAGGGGAGTCATCACTAGTGGGACCAGAGATGGTACGAGCTACCACAGAGAAGGTGAAAATCATCGAGGAGCAGATGAAGAATACATAGAGAAGGAAGAAGTCTTATGATGACAGGAGAAAGAGACCTCTAGAGTTCGAGGATGGTGACCACGTCTTTCTACGGGTCTCAGCTCAATGAGGATTGCAGAGTTTTTGTTGGGGATACAAGTTATCTCTGAGGTTCATTGGACCCTTTTAGGTCCTCAGAAGAGTTGGTGAGGTGGCTTACCGCCTTGATCTTCCACCTCAGATGCACGAGATGAACAATGTTTTCCATGTATCCCAGATGACGAGATTTATTCAAGACCCATCACACATCATCGACCCCGGTGAGCTAGACATCAATGATTGGGCGATGTTTATGGAGGTTCCAATAGAGATTGAGGATCGACAGGAGAGGGTCCTTTGTGGGTGGTCGATACCTTTGGTGTTTGTATGTTGGCATCATGGGAACCTCCAGGAGAGCACATTGGTGTGGGAGGCTCAGATATGTGATTAGTACCCCCACTTGTTTCCTTAGTTTGAGTTGTGGCTTTTGGGGATGGAAATCCCTGAGGTGGGGAGAATGTAAAGACATGGAATTTCCATGTAATTTTTTTAAATTATATGGGAATTTTACGAGTCAAAAAAATTTGATGACGCATGATTCCAATTCCTGGTGTGCCCGAAAATAATTTATGTACTTTTTTTCAGGTATGTTCAGTAAACGTGAGAGTGGTTTTTTGTAACTTTTGAACCGGTGGTCAGAATTGAAATCCAAGGACACCGTTGAACTCGCAACACTGGTATTCGCTTAAGGAGACCATCACCTCGAATGCAGTCGGGCGAGGGTGAAAGATAGTTTTTCACCATTATTGTGGAGGAATTGAAAAAAATAAAAATATTAACATTTTTATTTTTGAAACCTCTCTACATGGGTTGTGGAGGTGGGGACCACCCGAACTAAAACCCCCAATTTGAATTCAATGGTGAGGACCACCCGACCCCCTTTAAACTCCATATTTAATTTGGGGAAGTATCTTGATCTTCCTCAACAATAATTATACCACCTTCCATTAATTAATTAACGACATATTTAATTGTGTCAACAGTTTAAAATCTACAAACATATTTTATTTGGGTTGGCTCCTCATTTTGGCTTGGGATAATTCATTGGAAAAAGGGAGGAATTAGGAGAACATTGGAAGAAATCATCCACCAATGAATAACTTCTCCTCCAAACAAAGAATTCCATCTCCATCGATGAACGTTCTTCGGAATCAAGAAAGAGGACGACACATGACCCCTACATCGGATGTGTGTTGCAGAAGAGATGATCGTTGGCACCCTCTTCGCCTTAACCGATTTCATATCGTAACACATCAATGAACCTTCGAGGTAGGTTTTGTTATTTTTATACTCCCCTAACCCCATTCTCAACATTCTTCATAATTCAATAATAAGAAAGTTGCTTGTTACCTCTCTAAAGCGCAGGGTACCGGCTAAAAAAACATGGCCCAAACCCTTCGCAAATCTTGTCGTTCTTTATGTGTTCTTAGAGATGGAGGAGGGTAGTGACTGACCTTGGTGGGGCTTGAGAATGGCGGCCGATACCAAAGTCGTCCGAAAATAAAGGTAGTGGCACGACCACGCCACCGGAGAAGAGCCACCGCCCATCGGCTGCGGTGGGGCATGGGCGGTGGCTGGCAGCAGCAAGCCATGCCAAGGGAAGGCGGCGCGCGTCCGCGCTGGCTGGCGGAGAAGAACCACAACCTTGTGTCGCGGTGGCGAGGAGAGGCACAGTAGGCTTGATGCTGGCTGCTGGATATGGAACTGTGTGCGACCGCACTGCAGGGAGGATGGTGGATGGCCGACTAGCCAGCTACGTGCTGAGCAGACCTATGGCCTGCCACCTCAGAGGGGCGGCGCATGATGCGCCACCAAGAGGAGAAGGGGCCGGGCGAAATGGTCGGCCGAGCTGGACCGATCGGGACACACAGAGGGTTCCGAATGCTGCCTGGAGACTGAATGGCTTCGTCTATTCAGTGATTGAGGTGGGGGACCCACAAATCCCCCCGGCATGCAGCCAGTCCAGGCCACCCCTCATGGGCCGAGTCGGGTCGACCCAAACCCTATCGGATCGGACCAGGAACTACTTCGACCCATGTTTCTCTCTTTTGGCCATAACTTTGGTAATGGGATTCTGTTTGATGAACCATCTAAGACACTGGAAACCATGGTGCGAGATGGTCCTTTTAGTATACACCACTTGAGATTTAGATATTGTTGGGGTATGGTTAGGTTAGATCGAGCACGAATTCAACCGAGCCCTCAGGACTAAAAGGTTAATAACATATAGAACGACCATCCATTTGAGGTACCATCCGTTGCATTAAGACCCCTATGATGTGGCAGTCCTTTGGGATACTTTTTCATGTGACTTCATAGAAGTTGGATTATTGACCAGTGGATTGAGGAGCGGGCCCTCTTGGAGAAAAGCGAGATTAGTGTGGGATCCCTGTAACTGTTCGTAACATGAGAAAGGGATCCTTCGTGGGTCTGTGCTCGAGGAGCCCACATAGATCCTCTCTAGGAATACATGTGGGACTACTCTAGGACCTTGTGTGGGTATAATATACTAGGATTCTGTGTGGGTATGATGATGTACTAAGTTCTTGTGTGGGTTTGCTGTACTAGGATCCTGTGTGGTTCTGATGATAAACTAAGATCCTGTATGGGTCTGTTGTACTAGGATCTTCTGTGGGTTTGCTATACTAGGATCTTGTGTGGGTTTAATTATGTACAACAATCCTATGTGGTTCTTCCTCTTAATAGAGTAATATTATTCAGTAGTTACATCTAATCGTCTATACTTCAATACTTATGTTACACCTGACATGATCTGTGTCCTTACATTCATGGTGATACCTTTGTGGTATTCTTCTGTATGACATACCTGTGTGGTAATTTCCTTCGTGGTGATACCTTGGGGGAATTCTTCTTTGTGGAGTAAATGTGTGGTACTTACCTTCATCGTATTCCTTCCTTTGTGGAATAGTTGAGCATTGTTCTTTTTAGTTGGACCATGTGTTTCCTCATGATTGAGATGAGAATATTTGATAACATAGGTATATGTATGGGCGTATACCTAAGTAAGTTTTTTAGATGATTTCATGCTTTTTTGTTTATCATTTGTGGAATTGTGAGACCTTGGGGGTCTCGGGGTCCCTACTGTGTTTTGTTATACTCACCCCAGCATGAGCTATGCCCGCACCTTGTTGTGTTTGGTGCAGATGATGGACATCGCTGACTGAGGACAAGAGTACCAGGAATGTAGGTAGTTCGGAGGTGGACTTAGATGAGGCATACCATAGATACAATCATTCAAGATCTGTACCTACCCTTCAGGTAAGATCTTTAGCGGGTGTTCACAAGATTTGTTCAGTTTAATTGTACCTCCCAGTTTTACTTGTACTTTATAGTATTCTTATACTTTACATTTGGGATTTTATTTTGGCCCCTTTTTCTTCAATACACTTCCTGTTTACTATATTTTTTACTTGTGTTTGTATCTTTTTGTGTGTTTGGTTGTGTTTGTTTCTAGGACATAAAGGTAATTCCTTCCCTGTTTTAGGAAATACACCTTTCGGTGCTAGTCTCTAGCCCCTGGCCTATGGATGGCGGGCTTTGGGTAGTCCTGGAATGAGCCCCGGTGGACAGGTCGTGACAATTTGGTTGTTTAGGGTTAGTATAGGTTGTTTTAATTCCTATTTTGGCTACCACTTTTTAAGGTGACATGTTGTGACTTGTTTTATACTTAGATTAGGGTAAATATTTTTATGAAATTCTCTAATTTTCCATGACATGAAATTATTGGGATAACTAAAACCTATTTCTTATAAGGTAACATGTATAATTGATCCTCCTCATGGGTATGTTAAATATTTAAACATGTTTTAAAATTGAAATTGTTGATTTTAATGAATTTAATATATTAAATTTTAATTAAAATAACTGTGCATGCTAAGTGTTTGTCAAAATACATCAGAGGCCCTTTTAAATGAATTTGAATAGTAAAATTGGTTTTGTGGCCCTATTTTGGATTCCAATGAATGTGGGCTATGTTTTGAGGATTTTTTTCAATCAATAGGTGTTTTATTTCCAAATAATTATATGGGTGGAGAATCATTATCTAAAAGTAATGGATCCCTGAGTGGATTTAAATTTTTTTATGATAACGTGGTTTTTTCTCATGTTTTGTTTTAAAGGAACTTTTATAATGTTTAAAAACAAGTTCTTTTGAAGATTTTATACCCTAATTGTGAGTCCCTTTATTTTATGTTGTACTCACTTGTTCCCTATTTATGGGATCTGGATTTGATTATTATTGTGATGATTATTCATGGATGTGAATTGAGATGTTTTGTGTGAGGGTGTTAGAGGTGAGATAAATGTTATAGTTTATACGTCTTTACGTATTGCATGACCTTATTGCATTATTGAGTACTCACCACAACTTTGAAATGTTATGGGACCACATGTATCATAGTGATGGATTTTTAGGCCATAAAAACATTGTTGATGTGATTTGACCATGGGAGATAATCAGTATGATTTGATTTGGTGATTGGAACTAATTGGTACAACATGATTACAATACAAGAGATGATTGAAATGAACCGGTAAGACTACATAATCTTACCAATAGATTTATTCTCTTGGTTATTTCTAGGATAGTTTCAGTTTATAACCTTGGTATTTTTCCATGAGACCTATTCATTGACTGATGGTACTTCTTAAGGAGTTTCTACAATTCACTTTGATTGTATCACCTTGTTACCACTTGTAGTTTCTGAAAACTCTTCCATGATTGATTGTGGATTACCTTATATCATAATATCATGGTGGAATTTTTATTTCCTTATTTATTTCATTGTATGGTTTAATTTTATACTTTTTTTTGAAAGAGGATTTGTGAACAATTTTGAATGAAGGAAAATATGTTGGGTTTTAATATGTAAACTTATATGTAGACATTTTTTTAAATGGTTCATATTTATTTTTTGTTTTGAATGGTGGCTTCCACCTCATCAGTAAGGTGTGGGATTGAAATATAGTTTTTGGAAGGATTTTATTTATCTATATGGGTTTAAAATTATGATTTCTATCCAGATAATGTTTTGATTTCAAAAAAAGTTTTTACCTTATGAATTTGAAAAAGTGTTAAAGTATTAGAATTATGTTATATTTTCTATATAATTAAAAAAACCTTTTTAAATTTTTTATATAATAACTAATGAAATTTTTTATGAAATGATTTTTATAGTCACTATGGGGAAATCCTACTAGGCCCATTTGGTCAGAAACTACATACACATCAATGTTCATGTATGTCGATATCAGGTTGCATACAATTTTATAGGTTGTGATACCAATTATGATAATGTTAATTTTGCCTTTTGATTGATGTGTAGAGATATGGTAAGTGAACATGGGTCACATGGAGATGCTCGAGCATGGGATCATGTTCTTTATTTACTTTTGGGGTGAGTATAAATCTGTTAATTTGGGTTAGTGGATCTTATTTACAAACTTTCTTATTTCAATTCATTATGATGTATTTTCTTTAGATATATGTTTTAAAATGAGAAATGTCGTCATTATTGGTTATTAATAATATGGATATTTATTTCATTTATACTAAATTTTTACCCTTTATTTATTTGTATCCATTTATTTGATATGGATGGATATACAATGTATGGATATGTCATGCTAGATTTTTGGTTAGGTTGAACTGTTTTTATAATGGTGAAATTTTCCTCATTTTTGAATGTTTTGATACCAAGTTCTCGTTTTTAACTCATGGATTTTAGGAAGATGATTCAGTCCTTATGAAAGATTGATTTGAGTAATGGTTTTGGGTAACTCAAGAAAGTTCATTATAAAATGTTATCAAAGAAACCTCTTGTTATTTGTGTTCTTATATGTAGTATAGAGAAGATTTTCAAAACAAAGGATGTGTGTCATGATTCGGTGACTCGTCACCATATTTTGTGACAAGACATAAATATCCTTGCGTAGTTAGGATTTGAGTATTGAATCGAGGTTTTGGTTTTCATTATTTTACTAATATTACGATCCCAATTATGTTATATTAGATATTATGGGGTTATCAAATTTTTACGATGATTTGATAAGGGTTCTAGAGTTTCATTGTTAGCTTACATGGTCTTTATATAAAATTTTATCCCATTCACATGGATTTGGAAGCTTCGTAGAGGCTACCACCTGGTCATAACATGATTGGACTAATGTGCGACAAAGCCATATAAAACTATAAATCCCTATT
The DNA here is from genome assembly GCA_963277665.1 of Viscum album. Lineage (NCBI taxonomy): Eukaryota > Viridiplantae > Streptophyta > Magnoliopsida > Santalales > Viscaceae > Viscum > Viscum album. Next base: position 1,982,786,316 of record OY728136.1, read on the forward strand.
TGATTTTTGATTTAGACCTATTTACTTATAATGTCTAGTATAACATTTTATAATTCTTAGTGATGGATCAAAGAGTTAATTTTTATTTATTTATGTTATTTATATTTATGTTTAAAATCAAATTTAAATTTGGGAAAAGGATATCATGAAATGGTTTTATTTTACAACCAGTTTATAGTGGTTTATTAATAATGAATTTATTTATGTTATTTATATTTTTTTCCATATTTCATTCATTTTATGGGTTATTTTTAAAATTTACTTGAAGGTGGAATTGGTAAATAATTTTAATAAAGAAACATGTCTTGGTTTAGAATATGTAAATAAGGAAGTACACCCTTGTTTTTAAATAGTTTAATGGTGTTTTTTTGTTTTCAACGGTGGGTTCATTAAAAAAGATAATTTTAATGATAGTTTTATGTTAACTTCTTATGTTTGAGATTATGGTTTTTAACTGAATAATTTTTTTATTTTCAGAAAGGTATTACCACATTGTTTTGAAATGAGATAAGGTATGCAGCTTTTGTTTTTCCAGTGCATTAAAATTGGAAAACCTACAATCTAAAAGATATTGAATCTTGAATCTATGAATTTTTTTATTAAATGAATTTTATAGTCTCTTTTGTGAAATCTTAATCGTTATATTTTCTCATACCCTATATAAATAATGACATGCTTATATGCAACTCTCATGTCTTATGAATGTGAATAGGTTATTATCCAAGTTTGGATAGGGTTTTTTATGGATGTTTTGGGATGTCTTTTGTGACCTTGGGTAACATGATGATTATTCAGTGGTGGATCAGGTTGTTTATTTACTTTTGGTGTGAGAGTGTATTGAAAAATTTATCCTCGTGTATTTTATTTGAGCCCTTTACAATTTTGGTTTATTTTGACGTATCTTATTTTTTATACATTTTTAAATGACATTGATAATCAATATTAGTTAGTCTCATTTATATGTTTATTTATTTTTTCTTCATTTGGTTTATTTATTTATTTTTTTGTTTTCTTGGTATACATAAATTTTCAATGTATGGATAGGACTTAGTGGATACCCAGTTAGTTTGTACTACTCATTATTTATAACCCATGGATGAAATCATTCCCACTTTTTATGTTATCATACATTCGTGGTTGTCTCAAGAATAGGGTGATCAGGAATGAACTTTGATACATGTGGTGGATCGATTTGAGCATCGTGCCAAGGTAGCTAAAATCATTTTGTTATAAAATTATATAAAAGCACCATCATTTTATTTCGGTGCGTCATGGTACTATAATGATATGATTATAAGAAATAAGAAGGTAGTTCTTTAGAAAGTGATTGATCACCATATTCTATGATGGAATTTTTTTCCATTGGTAGTTAGGATTTGAGTTTTTTGTCTTTATTCTAGTTCTGATTATTTTGATAATATTTTGATCCTGATTTAGTTATTTTATATATAATTGGGTTTCAATGTGTTTTGGGATGAATGTAGTTGGATGAAATAGTTTCATCATTATATTATATGGAATGGAAGATAACATACAACCCATTAAAATAGACATAGAATCTTCTCTAAAGCTATCAACTGATTTGTGTATGGTCTAACAAACCATGCAACCAAGCCATGTAAAAATCTAAATCCCACATAGATTTATTATTTATACATATTTTTATTTACAATAGACGATAATGTGGTTTCTACTTTTTTAGGATAGATCAAATATGAACTTAAATATGTTGATGTTATTTATCTCATATGGTCTTATTTTTTAAAATTATTTCATACAATGGTTGTATTTTAAAAATAGAGTTTATATGGATTATTCATAAATTATTTTGAATATATTGGAGTATGGGTTTAACATTAGTCCATTTCAAAATGAAAATAGAATGTTTTTTGGGATAAAAATGAATTTCCTGAAGTATTTTAGTTTAAAAATTTGTTTTGGTGGTTAATTTTAAAAAGAAAACTAATTTAATGTTTTGGTTTTAAAAAAATGAGTTTTATAGTTTACTTTCAATTTTATATGATGTTTTAATAGTTTTTGATTCCATTATAGAATTTGGGGACATGTTTTTGAAAATAATATTTAATTTTATAGAAATGGTTTTTATATGAAATGATTTTCAGGAAATGGTTTGTATTTAGGATGAAATTCATAGTGTATTTTGGAAATAAATGAGAACTTTATGAAATTTTAGTAAATTTATAATTTTAAAGGAGTGATCAATTTTCAATGATAGTGTAAGTATGTTTCAATTTTTTTAAGGGGGTTGTAATTTTATGTTATGATATGGAATTTAAATCATTTTCCAAATAGATTGAAATGGGTTAATGATTTTTTCCTTTTTTGAAATGAGTTTTTAGGATTATTTGAAATAGAGTGATTTTAAATAGTGGATTTTTAGTGTTATTTTATTTTGGATATTTTAGCTTAATCCCTTGGTTTTAAATGGGATTGTTGTTTTTGATCTTTAAGGCATGGATGAGCTAATTTTATACATCGTGTAATTTATATGTACCTCCAAAAAAGGCCATGATGTATGTAGAGGTTTTTATCTAAGGAGATTCTTATTCTTATTTAGGTAGATCTGTTATGATTATTGACTCAACCCAGACTTTGAATTGGGTGGTTGAGTTGAGTTAATTCATGTTCATTACTTCTGAGAATCTTTTTACAGCTACATTAAATAGTGTATAAGACTGGGGGTTTGATGTTGAAATTGGATTATAGATGAGTTCATACATAGTTGTAAAGTTTGATTGATGAGGTTCATTTTTCTTTTGACTTTTCTCAATTTTATAGGGTGCTGTTTACTATTTATTTGAATTCATTCCTTATTTTTTAGTAATACAACTTAATATTTTCATGTGACTATGCCCATGTGTTGAGAATTTTATTTTGTGGACTTTATAATGGGAATTCGTAGGTACTTTCTTAGATAACTTGGATAAGAACTAAAATTTTCCATATTGTGTCGTGGATGGTACCTGGTTTGTGATTAGATGCTTTTGGGGGTTTCTATTAGGTCCACTATGGATGGGTGTTCCGTAAGCCTAATCTTATATTTTATTCAATTTTATTTGATGATCTAGGGTTGGAGACCATTTTGGTTGTTGTTGAGGCCGGTTTCTATAAATATTTATCCTTATACATTTGATTTCTTAGGAGGATAATGGATCAGGTGACCATGATTATGTCCTTTTGGGTTTTCATTTGGTTTTTTTCTATTTGAGACACGTGGATCAATTTTTTGAGGATCGTTTATGATTGAAAGATGATTATTGTTTCATTTGTAATATTTTAGGGGAAGACGATTATTTTGGTGAGATCCTTTCCAAAATTATTGTATATATTTTATTTCTCTATTTTAGATGAATTCTAAATAGTTGAGAGGCTTATTATAGGCATTTTTAATATCAATCATTATTTCTCTCGACTATGGAATGAATTATTCATGGAGATATTGATGATGTTTGGATATTTATTTTAATGAAACTGGGATGTTGTCTTTTGTTTCCTAGTATTTATTTCACATTAGGCCCCTTGAATTTTTTTGACCCTCCCACCTCTCATATGTTGTCCATTGAGGTTTTGATTCTCATTGATTTTACATTTAACCCTGACTTTTTGGGCATGGAAAGTGGAATGGGGGTAAGAATTTTGAGACCCACATTTTTGTTAAATTATATTATTTATTATTTTTGGTTATTTTAAAAATCTTGGGATTATTTTTGGTGTTTTTTAATTTTATAATTATTTCTATAGTGAGTCACACCAAGAAATATGTGGGTTGTACTATAATGAATAAATCGGGTGACCTTCAGTTCTAGATCATAGTATGCCACTCTACAACCTTTTTGTTATGCCATGATTCATGGATTTTCCATTATTTATATTTATGAAAAATTGAGTTTCATCATCATAGGGTAATTAATACCATGAGAGGTGTTTAGTTAGTAGGGGTGTTTTTGGAGAGATGCGTTACACAATATCAGGGTGGACTACCATTCTATTAAGGATTATTCATGTTGACTGCTGCACTCTAACCAAAATTATCATATAATTCAATGACCCTAAGAAACTTTCTTGTGGTTATTCCTGAGAGGTAGGTTGTTTTATAATGTTCCTGCACATGGTTTGTATAATGAGAAATTACAATTCTAGCCCTGTTTTATTTCATGGGTATTTAGAACCTATTCTCTAAATTATCCCATTATAATTACCTAGGTACACACTCAATGGATATTCCCTCCCTTTTCTTTTATTTTGGACCTCCTCTATGAAATTAAAAATTTTTTTTGAAGGTAAATCCTTTAGTTCATCGTCTCCTCAATCCATTTTACATTTACCTTTGATTTTATTCCTCTCTAAAAACCTAGGGTTTAACATGGGTCTAACCAATGGGATTTGTTTGTTTAGGGTTATTATAGGTCTTTTATTTTCTCGGTTTGGATTTATCTATTGAATTTAATGTGCTACAATTTATTTCCTCATAGATTTTGGTAGTTTTTTCTATGTAAATATTTTATTTTACATTTCATTAAATGATTGGGTTTTCTAAAACCACATTCTTAAAAAGTTACATGTATAATTAATCACCATTAGGGGTTTTTAAAATATTTAAAACATTTTCTTTACTTGGAATGGTGTATTTTAAAGAATTTATTATATTATTTTTCAACAAATTTTTTTGTGCATGCCATGTGTTTGTGAAAATTTCTATGTGGACCTTCTTAAAGGAATTTTAAATCAACATGTTCGGTAGTGGATCTGTTGTGTGTTCTAATGTATGTGCCTCATGGATGGAGGGTTTGTTTCCAATCAAGAACTAATTGATTTGCAAAAAATGGCTATTGGAGGATAATGATGTCTTAATGAATCCTTTAATGGTAATAAAAGGATGATTTATGATAACTTGGTTTCAATTCACATGATTTGTTTTAAATTCCCTATTAAAACTTTAAAAACAAGTTTCTTTTAATGATCATATACCCTGACTATGACTCCATTGTTATTATTTTTTCATTAATTTATTTCCTATTTATATGATATCAATTTTATTATTAGTATGATTCTTATATGCACATGAGCCTTAGCTTGGTTGGTAAGGACTCCGTAAGTGAATCCAAGCAACCAGGGATCAAAACCAGGTGAAGGAAGAATTTCTGGGTTACTTTAGCGGTACTATAGTAGGAACTCTGGAGTACTGTAGTAGGTACTATTGTGGGAACTGCAGCAGGCACTGTTTGGAACTGTAGTAGCCTGGAATATGCCCCCGTTTGGGCCTTTGGGCCACCGATTTGGTCCCTAAGTCCTTTATGGCCTTCGGGCCACCCAAGCCTTCGAGTCAGTAAGGCCTTAGGGCCACCTCAAGGCCTTTGGGCCACCATAAGTGCAGATGGAAACCAAACAATCTACAAGGAACATACTCTACAAGTATGATGAGAAAAGAGCTTTTACTATAGTAGAAGTTAAACAGATTTCAAGAATGAGAGGGTATGTAACCTACCATCGGGACAAGCCTATGCATGCACGAGAATGCCAAGCCGTAAAACCATGTGAAGGTGGAGATATGATTTCACGATGAAGATGCTGGGGAGGAGCAGTTCCAAGTAGTTTGTCTGGGTTGTATGTAATGTATGAAGCCTACGGGAAATGAATTCCTCTAAGGCAAACATGCCATATAATACTTAAGCCTACGAGCCTTGTAAAGGGTTCCAACTCACCCCTTGAAAGGTGGATTATCAAAAATCAATAAAAATGAAGGCCTTCGGGCAATTGGAGGAGTATGATTCTTATACATGGATTTGAAAGGGGATATTTCATAAAATAGTGTTATAGGTGAGATAAGGGTTATTGTTTATCTATCTTGATGTATTCTTTGATCAATTTTCATGATTAACTATATATCTACTCTAACAGGTTATAGGACCCTAAGTAGCTATGTTATGATTTGATTTTTTTCCCACACTAACTTTGTTTACTTGATTAGACTATAGGAGATAAATAATTTGATCTAATTAGACTCTGAAAAAAAAATACATATGACCTGATCAGACAATGAGAGCTGATCAACATGACTCAGTAATAATGTATGATCTTACAAAAAATTAATTATCTTTGTTATTACAAGGACCATCCCAGTTTATGTAATAGGGAGTTACCCATGAATCTTATTCATTAACATACAATATTAATTATGTTATTTTAGTTGCATTTATTAATTACGTCCCCTTATTCCTGTTTGGGTTTTACAACACCTCTTTTATTGTTGATGTTTGTGAATAATATTAATCTTTATATAGTGATTATCCATATTTATTTCATTCATTTTATGGTTTTTATTTTGAACATTATTGGAAACAAAACATGGGAAATAATTTTAAAAAAGGAAAATGGTTTGGTTGTCAATATATAAACTTAGAATTATAAATCTTTTAAACATGTAGAAGTTGTTTTCATTTTTTATTAGTGGATTACACCCCTTGGTCATAGTGGTATCTTGAAAGATATTTTAAGGATTTTTTTATTTATCTACTTGGGTTTGGGACATGGTTTTGGTCTAGATATTTGTTTTGTATTCCACAAAGGTTTTACTTCATATTTTTAGAAAATTGATAAAGTATGAGACTTGTTTTAGGTATTCTTTACTATTGGAAAACCACTTTTCAAAATATTGTTTAAACTATTTTTTATGAAATATTTTATAAAATAAATTTTATAGAATGTTTTATGAAATCCTAGTGGTATTGTTTTATCACACCATGTATAGACACATGTGTGCATGTATAAATCTATCATGTTTTGTGTTGATGACCAAGTAGTGATAATAATTTAGATATCATATATTTGGTATATTTATGTATGTATTGGGATATTGTGGGTGATTGTGGGCCAGATTGAGATTATTGAGTGGTTTATTAAGTTTATTATTTATAATTTGGGTGAGTATGCGTCAATAAATTTGGGCTGGTGTATTTTATTTTCATCACATTCAGTTATGGTTTAATGTGATGTATCTATTTATAAATGATATGGATCATAATTATTGGATAAATATTATTTATTTTTTTATTTTTTTATTCATTGTTTGTTTTTTTTAATAATTTGTATCCATTTATATGATATGCAAGGATGTCCAATGCTTGGATATGTCATTCTGGACACTGGGTTAGTTTTTTAAGCTCATTATTTATTAAACGGGGGTAAAATTATTTCAACATATGTATATTATTATACCATAGGGATTGTCTCTTTCCTAAGATGATGGGAATGAACTTTGAGAATCATGGAGGACTAGTTTATGTACTGAGTTATGATTTCTTGGGCCAGATTGTTTTAAATGTTGAAAACTTATCCTATAGGTTCTATAAAAACATTTTCAATAATTTTGAATGGGGAAGATGTATTTACAAGGAGTGTCCAAAACCCTTCCATATAATAATTAAATCTTCAAATCTATCATTCTCTCATCATTTCCAATTTTAGTGGTCACGAATAGTTCTTTTCCTCAGTATAAAGATAAATTGGTAGAGAAATAAAAAATGGATATCTTATTACCTTAAATTTGACATAGCTGTGTGGGTGTTATAAAAAAATTATCATACTCTAAGGTTTATGTGATAAATCTATGTTTTAATTAATCTTTTAGTTTTAGGGTTCCCAAAATTGTTCTTCATTGGGAGGAAAATTGGGTGAGATATTTATATAATTCTCCTAAAAATTTAAATATAGAAAATTTTGGATTCGAAATGTTGGGTGGAGGATAATTGAAATCCATCCACTCAAGATATAACTCACTCTATAGTTTGGTCAATGCACTCTACACTTCTATAGCATAAATCATAGAAAAAAGAGAATTTTTTAAATATTGGTATACCACCATCTAAGTCAAACATAGGTGAATTTACCAAACAATTAGTTGATTTTTACTTAGTGGTGTAAACTCTTATCAATCAATCATTACTATAATCAAATGGGTGGATCGAGGGGATGTCAAGTTGATGTGGGTTCCTCAATCATACCTTCAGGATTATGTATGGTCATACCTGAAAATAATACCTAGGGGTATTTTTCCTCTTTGAATTTCAAAATTTATCTAATCAAGTTTCTCTACTCTATCCTTGAACTGAGAAATTTAATCTTTATTTACAATGGACTCATATTGTTTCATTAGGTGTGAGTTATGGATGTGGTTACCCATTTTTTATTATCTTTCTCATAATATCACAGAGGTTTTGATATTGTAATATTCAATGTGATCCCAAAATCATGGGGTTTTCTATGATGGTGGGTACACACTACTTCCTTTCATATCCATGTGTGAGAACAATTCTCCACATATGCATCCACTTTTTCACGTTATTTAAAAATATAAAGTTTTTCAGTATCATTTATTTCAACAATTATTACATTTAATGATGTAGAATATATGATAGTATATACACATTTTCTTGGAGGATGTATGTCTATAATCTGGTAATGTTCTTATCTAATGGAAAATACTAGAAATGAAAATGGTGATAAAAATACTCTAATCACTATGGGATGGTGTTTCCCTTTGGATTTTACAACATTCTTTTATTCTGAGGAACTTATATTTCTAGGCTATAGATACGAGAGGATACCAATACATGTACCTCCATATCGGTTAATATTCTTCCTCATTAGTGATGGGTATATTAAAATAATCACAAATTCCAACACTGAAAATGTATGAATCTTCTAGATAATAGTGATCTATAAATTTCCATGATCCATTTTTGGGACCTGACAACAGCCTCAATGATGATGGTAATAATAGAGATATTGACCTAATTTTGAGTTGGAGTGTTCAACTAATCCCGTCAGGCTCTCCTTATAGGTACTCAAGACAGGATGACTGGGGTTGGGACAAATTTCACTATAGTTTCTTATAGAATTTGGATCACACATCGGTGACGAAGACTATAATGAATGAGAGACATCCTAAGAAAATATTGTATATTTGTCTACACATAGTAGAAATCCTATTGACATGCCAGTTGTGGGGTGGTGTAAAGAGATATTAATACCTAAGGTTAATCATTAGTATATTGGGAACTAAAGGTACTCTCCATGGTGGTATTAAGATTAATTTTTTTCACAAGAAGTAAAATGAATGGGTGGTTTCTTTTGATTAATAAACTAAAAAAAGTTAAAAAAAGAGATGAGGAAATGTAGATTGATGAAGTAATTGAATAAATTATTAGTTCAGAAGTTATATTATTTATTTATTTTATATTATATTCATAAATTAATTCACCATCCTACTTGAATTTAATCTGAGATAGAATACCCAATTACTTATCTATTCTCAATAGGTTGCAGTGAATGTGACTTTTAATTTAGTAGTGAGGAATACTAGATGATAATAATTATAATGAGTGTGTGATAAAAAATGGGATCTACCTAAACTACTCATGTAGGTCTTAATTTAGTGATGGGACTCCTAAGAAATTCAGAAAGATGCAATACCAACCACACTAATATCAATAATCACTTGAAACTTCACTATAAAACCCATAACGATTCCAATAATATGAGTAATATCAAGTTGAGGAAGAGAATAATTTATCACCCCAAGTAGATTAAATTTCCAAAAATATAAACCAAATACAACCACATTTAATTATATTATCTCAACCCAAAAAAAATGTGATAAAATATCATTAGAGAAAATTTCTACTTCTATTCAAAAACAATCATTAACAAAAGGTTCTCTTCATCACTTTAATAAACACCAAAAAAATTTATACCACTATTTGAGGAGTTACAAGAAAGTTATAATGATGATATAATAGAAAAATTTTGAAATAAATAACAAAATCTATTTCCTTCCAAAATTATATGCTCCTCCTTTTATCCTATTGGATTTTCAGCTTCTTCAATAACATAACCATCTCCTCCAGGGTTGTAGTGATGATTTCACAAGTAATAAAATTGAAAAAATCTATTATATGAAGATTTTGAATGTTTTCCTCTAGATTTTAAATTCATTATAATCTCTACCTGATCTCTTTAGATTACACATACTCTATGTGGAAAAAAGATGATTTCTATACAAAAATCTCCCAAAAGTGTCTTAATTATAATATGGTATATAAGGTCCCAGCCTTAAACCTTACTTAATCTTGAGTTATTACAAGATTACACATTGAGGATCTTTTCGTGTTTAGAGTTTTAGAGAATTAGATCATAAAACATGCATTACATTCCACATATAAACAAAGTGGTTACATAAAGATAGTATTCTTCATTCCCATCAATGGAAACACATTTAAAATAAAACATGGATTATTTCTTGACACATCCTTGACTCTATCATCTTATCATGTACCTTTCCCTTGACCTGTGAAAAACATTTCAAAAAACTTGGGATGAGCATAAAAAGCTCAGTATGGGTTATAAAAACATTGAAAGGAAATATGAGTTCATATATACATAAGAATGAAATCATACTTTACCCATAAAACATAGGCACTTTAACATACCTCATAAAATCATGAATAAATCATAGAAATCATAAGACATAAAGGTAACTTGAGGCATTCATAACATTCTTACGTAGGGAGTAACCCTCTTGGTTACGTTTGGAATACCCATCACAGTATATTCCCTAAAATCTCTTCGTAAAAACCTTAACGTTTCACTCCTTCGCGTTACCCAATGCATTGTAGATCTATAACGGGCTCACCCACCCTTAGTTTATCACGGAACCACCCGTCTTCATAATAATGCCCAAGAACCATAACATAATCATATCACATAAAACATGCATAAAGGAAACATAACATTTCCACATTTCAATCACGATATATCAATACAACACATTGATATAATAAAAACATTATGAAAACCATTTTCAATACCAAAGTAAAACATGGTATTTACTTTTCTTTTAAAAAAAAGAAGGTATGGCTTGTAGAGGAAGCCGAAACTCAAATAACGGTTACGACGGCGGAGAAGTCGTTGTCTCCGCATACGTACGACAAAAACATTCCCTTTTTTCGTTTAGTAAATGCTTCGTATAAAAAAGATTCCTTTTGAATAAACGTAAAAGTCAAAGGGGTTTATACACCGTATAAAAGAATGTTGTGTATAAAATAAAATATGCCTCAACGAAAGGAGATTGAGATGAAGTCCCATACCTCGTATCCGACTTGACCCGACCGTTCTTTAATATCCTGAATAATAAACTTGAGTTAATATCTACTTGCTTAAGAACCTTTTTCAAGTTCATTATTCCTTTTATACCATGTTATGAACATCATGTAATCTGTTAAGTTAACAATGTTCATTTTGTCGGTATTTGGTTCTTAAGTCAAAAATAGACTTCTTACATTACATGTTGTTAATTTGGACAAAGGTTCATTATATCCAGAATGGTATTCATGATGTAGATATCATATATGTCATATATATCCAGTACATACATTCATTTATAATATTACATCACATTTAGAGGTAAGAAATGAAATGCACCGTTCATGGAGACGGTAAGCCGTACGTACGCATGAACGCTACTTCCATTTCTATTTCATATTTTCTGGAATAGAATTATAATGATATAAGAGTATATTATAATTCCAGTATAATAACATATATAATATCATTAACTTTATCCTTTACACATCCCACATATGGTACTAACGAATCAAATCACTTTTAGGGGGCGGTAGTCCGCACTTCCTAAAATGAAGATATCGTGTTTTACCCATAATGGAAACCATAAAGGTATGCCCAAAATGAAAAAAACAAAAGCTTAAGGAAAACATAAACATATTATATATCATATATAAAAATAGTGACATCATAATGGCCACCTTTGAAGGTGTTAAATGAGTGTTGAACAATCATCGTTTCGGGAGGCAGAATTTCGCCATCCACGGAAACCGTATGTTCTTTAACCATTTGATTTAGTTGTGTGAGAGTTTAGCTCAAATAAATCTTATAACAACATCCTAGTATATTTATGATACTGGTGTTGTTACAAAAGAAGTAAATAAAAAGAGTTTAGGGGGTTGGAAAAGCAAAATAAAACAAATGAACATGAGAGAATGAATTACCTTTAAAAGTGTAACTCCTTTTGAGTTGATCCTAAAGGCTTCCTTTGAAAGGATTCTTCCCAAAGGGAATCCTCTAGGATGAGGAGAGGGATGTGGAGAGAGAAAATGGGCATGGGTTGGCCGAGACAAAGGCTTGAAGAGTGTGTGAAATGAGGTAGAGGTGGGGGCCTTTTATAAGAGGAGAGGAGGGGCACTTTTGGAAAGTAAAGAAATATTACATTATTTGAAAATGTTTTTCGGTTTCAAAAGGTCCCACATTGATATAATTCGTGGTTAAGGTGATAAGGGTTCGAAATACACTCATCCAATTGGTTTTGGACATGTGTAGTTTATAGATTTTATATTATCTTTCCATTTTATTTAAATCGTCAAATAATGATGTCATCGCTGCATCATTATTATGTCATAAATAATTTAATTTATTTAATGTCTAAAAATCATAAAAAAGATACTATGATGTAGAAAATCTTTTTATCTTTCCAATGACCATTTATAATCAAAATTTGGACTTGTATAACCCCACTTAAAAATTGTTTTTGTAAAACATATTATGTTTGTGTCATTTTCACTTTAACATTAAATAAAAAGTAATTTATGTCATTTCCCAAAACAAGTGGATCCATGGGGTCCCCAAGTTGACCCATGGAATTTCATGGTCGGCCATGACACAACCAATGAGGTTGGGACATGTGTCTAGGTCATTTCATATTATTAAAGCATTATTTATACCTTAAACTACACTAATTATCACTAATCGCGATTAAAAACTTAATAAGTTACTATTCACCAAAAAATTAGTATAATCTCATTGAACCACATTTTACTTCTTAATGACAACCATGTATGTTGTATTTTCAAAATTCAATACGCATTAGTGGAAAACTTTCATTTAACTGAAAAATCAGTTTGCTTGATTACCACTTAGTGGTTTCACTATTCATCAAAAATTGAAGTTTTTCAGAAAATTACCAAAAATTCACCCTAAGCTATATTTGATATTCCAAATTCAAAAATGAAGACTATTTTACAAAATTAAAATCATATAAGTCACATTAATTAATTTAATGATTAATTCCCGCTGCCAGAGCAAATAGCGTGTTTTTACAAAACAATAAGTATCAAAAGATTGACACTAGTTTAAGTCCAATTTCAAAGTGAAATTGATTCCAATGACCACCATTGGATTAAATGGTAAAAATATATTCATATTACACATTAAGACCAATTCAAAAGATAATCTAATCATATAAATAAATTAGATTAAAAAGCAGTTTTGATGTAAAATGCAGTATTTTTCACTATTCATTAAAAGATGAACATTGTCAGAAAAATACCAAAAATTCACACAAGGTAAATTTTGATGTCCCAATCATAAAGAATAATTTTATTTTGACAAACATAGTTTATAAAATTGTCAAAATATATATTCAAAAATGGTTTGCCATCAAAAGGCACTAAAACAATCTTTTAAGAATATTAGTGTATTCCATGCATAAGATTGTATTTATTTTCATTTTAAGCCTCTATAACACTATATTAATCATTAATAGACATAGATAAAAATATCTATTATTCATTACTTACTTGGGATGTTACATCCTTCCCCCCTTTAGAAAATTGCGTCCCCGCAATTTATTTACTTATCGAATAAATGGGGGTACTTATCCCTCATTGCATTTTCAGATTCCTATGTTGCCTCTTCAATCATGTGGTTTTTCCACAAAACCTTTACCTGCTTAATCACCTTATTCCGTAACACTTGCTCCCTGTGGTCAAGAATCTGGACCGGTTGTTCCTCATAAGACAAGTTCTCTTCCAGCTGAACTACCTCTGGACTCAAAAACATGAGATGGATCTGGCATATACTTTCTCAACATCGAAACGTGAAAAACATTGTGTACCTGAGATAAACTCGGAGGTAAAGCCACTCGGTATGCAACTGATCCAACTCTTTCCAGAATTTCGTATGGTCCAATGAACGTTGGACTCAACTTTCCTTTCTTACCAAATCTCATCACACTTTTCCAAGGAGAAACCTTGAGAAAAACATGATCACCTACCTCGAAAGATAGATCCTTCTTCCGGTTATCCGCATAACTCTTCTTCCTGCTCTGATCTATTCTCATGTGTTTCTGAATCAGCTGAACTTTTTCTTCCATCTCTTCTACCAATTCTGGTCCCATCAACTTCCTTTCACCCACTTCATCCCAGAAAGCTGGAGTTCGACACCGCTTCCCAAATAATTCCTGAAATGGTGCCATCTGTATACTGGAATGAAAACTGTTATTATATGAAAACTCAACCAAAGTAAGATGTTGGTCCCAACTTCCCTGATAATCCATAGAACATGCTCGTAGCATATCCTCCAATGTCTGAATTGTTCGTTATGACTTCCCATCTGATTGAGGATGAAAAGATGTACTAAAATTTAATTCAGTACCCAACGACTTCATAAGGCCTTTCCAAAAGTTAGAAGTAAACCTGGGTTCACGATCCGATACAATGGAGAGAGGAACTCCATGTAACCTGACTATCTCTTTAAGATACAAACGGGAAAGTTGATCAAGAGAGAAAGTATCTCGTATAGCAAGGAAATGAGCAGATTTGGTCAAGCGATCAACAATAACCCAGATTGCATTATAACCTCGAGATGTCTTCGGTAATCCAACAACAAAGTCCATGGATATATTCTCCAATTTCCACTCTGGCACTGGTAAAGGCTGAAGCATCCCTTTCGGTAACTGCCGCTCTGCTTTAACCTACTGACAAGTCAAACACTTCACAGTAAAATCAGCAATATCTCTTTTCATTCCATCCCACCAGTAATACTCCCGCAGATCTCTATACATCTTAGTACTGCCCGGATGAACTGAAAACGGAGAACTATGAGCTTCACATCACAGCTCTCTCTTCAACTGTGAATCACAAGGCACACACAATCTCTTCCCAAATCTCAAAACACAATCATTATCAATGTTGAATTCAGGCAACTTACCTTTCTGAACCAGCTCTACCTTTTTCTGCAACTCACTGTCTTGCTTCTGTGCTTGCTTGATTCCATCTGATAGAGATGATCTCACTGATACCTGAAACAAAACAGAAGGACTTCCTGCACCAACAACTTCTATGCCAAAGTTCATCAAATCCTTAACCAAAGGATCGCGTTCTAAACGCAACATTGTTAATGAAGCATTACTTTTTCGACTCAAAGCATCAGCCACTTTATTTTCTTTTCCCGGATGGTAATGAATTGTACAATCATAATCCTTGATTAATTACATCCATCTCCTTTGTCTCATGTTTAACTCTTTCTGAGTGAATATATACTTTAAACTTTTGTGATCGGTATATATTTCACACTTTACTCCATACAAATGATGCCTCCAAATTTTTAAAGAAAAAACAACAGCAGCTAATTCCAAATCATGTGTAGGGTAATTTACCTCATGAGTTTTCAACTGTCGTGAAGCATAAGCAATTACCTGGTCATTTTGCATTAGGACGCAACCAAGTCCTTTCAATGAAGCATCACTGTATATAACAAACTCACCATTCCTGGAAGGTAGTGCCAAAACTGGAGCATTCACCAATCTTCTTTTCAATTCCTGAAAACAATCATCACATTCTTTCGTCCAGATAAACTTAACACCCTTCCGAGTTAGCTTAGTCATTGTACTAGATAACCGTGAAAAATTTCTAACAAACCTTCGGTAATAGCCCGCCAAACCAAGGAAGATACAAATCTCAGTTACATTTGTTGGTCTTGGCCATTCTTCCACAACTTTTGTTTTTGCAGGATCAACAGTTATTCCATCTTTAGAAACAATGTGACAAAGGAAAGAAATTTGTTGCAACCAAAACTCACACTTGCTGAATTTCCCATACAGTTTCTTTTCTTTTAAGGTTTGCAAGATAACCCTTAAATGTTTTTCATGCTCCTCTTTACTTTTAGAAAACACCAAAATATCATCAATGAAAACCACCACAAACTTATCCAAGAACTCATGGAAAATTCTATTCATTAAGTCCATGAATACAGCAGGTGCATTGGTTAGCCCAAAAGGCATTACTACAAATTCATAATGGCCATATCTCGTACGGAACGCGGTCTTCGGAATATCTGCCTCCTTTACCTTCAGCTGATGGTACCCCGATCTCAGGTAAATCTTGGAAAAAAACTGAGCTCCCTGGAGCTGATCAAACAAATCATCGATATGAGGAAAAGGATATTTGTTCTTAACAGTGATATTATTCAAGGCTCTATAATCAATGCAAAGTCTCATAGAACCATCTTTCTTTTTAACAAATAAAACAGGATCACCCCATGGTGATGTGCTAGGTCTAATGAAACCTTTCTCTAATAAATCATTCAATTGCTCCTTCAACTCTAAAAGTTCAATTTGTGCCATTCGATAAGGGGGTTTTGAAATTGGCTTAGCATCAGGAACTAAGTCAACAGTAAACTCAACTTCCCGATCTGGTATTATTCCAGGAAACTCATCAGGAAAAACATCAGGACACTCATTTACCACTGGCACATCATTAATCTGAACAGTTCCTTTATTTTCAACGACGTGTGCAAGGTAACATTCATTTCCATCTTTTACAAGTTTCTCGGCCTCTTGATATGTTATCAAAAGTAATGGTTCATTCTTGTAAACAAACTGAAAGTCTTTCTGAAAAGAAACTTCTTTAGCTCTACAGTCAATCTTAGCATGGTAGATAGAGAGCCAATCCATACCCAGGATAACATCAAACTCTACTAAAGGTAGAAAAATAAGGTTTGCAAGTAGGTTCTTTCCACAGATAAGGATAGGAAGATTCTTATAAATTCTTTTTGCCTCGACACTTCCCCCAGGTGTTTTTACCAAAAGTTCAGGAGTCATTTCTTGAGATGGTATTCCCATTTTACTAGAAAAGGTTTCAGAGATGAAAGAATGTGTAGACCCCGAATCAAACAACACACTGGCATAATCTGAAAAAACAAACAAAGTACCTGATACAACTTCATTTGATGGCCCGACATCTGCTGAAGTAGTTGCAAAGGATTTCACCACCCCTTTCTACTTGTAGTCTAACTGCTTCCCATCACTCAAGCTCCTTGTCGGACACTCGTTTGCATAGTGACACATCTCATTGCACTTATAACATTTCACTAACTGTAAATCAAATTTGTTCATACCTTCAGCTTGATCCTTTTCAGTGCAATCACAGGCCTTATGTCCCATCTTACCACATCGGTAGCACTTTCCAGAATTCAGAAGACATTCCCCAGCATGCCTTTTTCCACATTTATCACAAACTGGAAACTTAGTTCTCTTACCATCAGACTTTTTTGAAGAATTCTTACCTTTCTCCTGCCACCTCGGTCTCTTCTTCTGCTGGTTGTTATAGAAAACTTGGTCATCGGCAAACTCCATTTCCACATTCTTAGCACATCGAACAATCTTTTCATAACTTTTAAACTCACGAGAAGCTAATGCCCTTCGATAATTGGCTTTAATCCTGAGTAAAAACGATTGATTTTACTATCAAGGTCTCGGATAAAATTTGGAGCATACCTTGCCAATCGAGTGAACCTTTCTTCATAGGCAGCCACTGAGTCTTCCTCTTGCCTCAATTCCAAGAATTGCTTTTCCATCCTAAGTCGAACAGCCTTAGGAAAATACTTCTCAAGAAACATACCTTTGAATTCATCCCAGTCAAGAGCATCAATCTCATCATCATCCCTGATATTTTTAACCATAGACCACCACTGATCTGATTCACCCTCCAAATGGTAAATAGTAAGACTAACCTTTTGATTCTATGAACACCCCATGACATCAAAAATCTTCTCCAGTGCTTTGATCCACCCTTCAGCTAGCACAGGGTCAGATGATCCTCTGAATGATGGTGGATGTTGCCTCATGAAATGTTCCACCACTGACATGTTCCTCTGCGGTTGTTCTGGCTGATCTCGTGCATGGATACCACCGCCATTTATCGCTTGAGTCAACTGCTCCATTACTGCAACAAACTGTTCAGTTCCAATTCCGACCATTTCTGGATGCTGATTCGGAAGGTTATTTCCTTCTGTATGCCTTCCTAGCACTGCTTCCCTATTTCCTCTGCGGAAAACCATTCTGAACAAACATGTCTTAGATGAAGCAACATGGTAATCTTTAAATGCTATACCATTTAAAAAAAAAATCATTTAATAGAATTCTAACTCCTAAAGTTATCTAAAACGACCTCTGACACCAACTATAAGGCCCCAGCCTTAAACCTTACTTAATCTTGAGTTATTACAAGATTACACATTGAGGATCTTTTCGGGTTTAGAGTTTTAGAGAATTAGATCATAAAACTTGCATTACATTCCACATATAAACAAAGTGGTTACATAAAGATAGTATTCTTCATTCCCATCAATGGAAACACATTTAAAATAAAACATGGATTATTTCTTGACACATCCTTGACTCTATCATCTTATCATGTACCTTTCCCTTGACCTGTGAAAAACATTTCAAAAAACTTGGGATGAGCATAAAAAACTCAGTATGGGTTATAAAAACATTGAAAGGAAACATGAGTTCATATATACATAAGAATGAAATCATACTTTACCCATAAAACATAGGCACTTTAACATACCTCATAAAATCATGAATAAATCATAGAAATCATAAGACATAAAGGTAACTTGAGGCATTCATAACATTCTTACGTAGGGAGTAACCCTCTTGGTTACGTTTGGAATACCCATCACAGTATATTCCCTAAAATCTCTTTGGAGAAACCTTAATGTTTCACTCCTTCGCGTTACCCAATGCATTGGAGAGCTATAACGGGCTCACCCGCCCTTAGTTTATCACGGAACCACCCGTCTTCATAATAATGCCCAAGAACCATAACATAATCATATCACATAAAACATGCATAAAGGAAACATAACATTTCCACATTTCAATCAAGAGATATCAATACAACACATTGATATAATAAAAACATTATGAAAACCATTTTCAATACCAAAGTAAAACATGGTATTTATTTTTCTTTTAAAAAAAAGAAGGTATGGCTTGTAGAGGAAGCCGAAACTCAAATAACGGTTACGACGGTGGAGAAGTCGTTGTCGCCGCATACGTACGACAAAAACATTCCCTTTTGTCGTTTAGTAAACGCTTCGTATAAAAAAGATTCCTTTTGAATAAACGTAAAAGTCAAAGTGGTTTATACACCGTATAAAAGAATGTTGTGTATAAAATAAAATATGCCTCAACGAAAGGAGATTGAGATGAAGTCCCATACCTCGTATCCGACTTGACCCGACCGTTCTTTAATCTCCTGAATAATAAACTTGAGTTAATCTCTACTTGCTTAAGAACCTTTTTCAAGTTCATTATTCCTTTTATACCATGTTATGAACATCATGTAATCTGTTAAGTTAACAATGTTCATTTTGTCGGTATTTGGTTCTTAAGTCAAAAATAGACTTCTTACATTACATGTTGTTAATTTGGTCAAAGGTTCATTATATCCAGAATGGTATTCATGATTTAGATATCATATATGTCATATATATCCAGTACATATATTCATTTATAATATTACATCACATTTAGAGGTAAGAAATGAAATGCACCGTTCATGGAGACGGTAAGCCGTACGTACGCATGAACGCTACTTCCATTTCTATTTCATATTTTCTGGAATGGAATCATAATGATATAAGAGTATATTATAATTCCAGTATAATAACATATATAATATCATTAACTTTATCCTTTACACATCCCACATATGGTACTAACGAATCAAATCACTTTTAGGAGGCGGTAGTCTGCACTTCCTAAAATGAAGATATCGTGTTTTAACCATAATGGAAACCATAAAGGTATGCCCAAAATGAAAACAACAGAAGCTTAAGGAAAACATAAACATATTATATATCATATATAAAAATAGTTACATCATAATGGCCACCTTTGAAGGTGTTAAATGAGTGTTGAACAATCATCGTTTCGGGAGGCAGAATTTCTCCATCCACAGAAACCGTATGTTCTTTAACCATTTGATGTAGTTGTGTGAGAGTGTAGCTCAAATAAATCTTATAACAACATCCTAGTATATTTATTATACTGGTATTGTTACAAAAGAAGTAAATAAAAAGAGTTTAAGGGGCTGGAAAAGCAAAATAAAACAAATGAACATGAGAGAATGAATTACCTTTAAAAGTGTAACTCCTTTTGAGTTGAGCCTAAAGGCTTCCTTTGAAAGGATTATTCCCAAAGGGAATCCTCTAGGATGAGGATAGGGATGTGTAGAGAGAAAATGGGCAGTGGTTGGTCGAGCCAAAGGCTTTAAGAGTGTGTGAAATGAGGTAGAGGTGGGGGCCTTTTATAAGAGGAGAGGAGGGGCACTTTTGGAAAGTAAAGAAATATTACATTATTTGAAAATGTTTTTAGGTTTCAAAAGGTCCCACATTGATATAATTTGTGGATAAGGTGATAAGGGTTCAAAATCCACTCATCCAATTGGTTTTGGACATGTGTAGTTCATAGATTTTATATTATCTTTCTATTTTATTTAAATCGTCAAATAATGATGTCATCGCTGCATCATTATTATGTCATAAATAATTTAATTTATTTAATGTCTAAAAATCATAAAAAAGATACTATGATGTAGGAAATCTTTTTATCTTTCCAATGACCATTTATAATAAAAATTTGGACTTGTATAACCCCACTTAAAAATTGTTTTTGTAAAACATATTATGTTTGTGTCATTTTCACTTTAACATTAAATAAAAAGTAATTTATGTCATTTCCCAACAAAAGTGGATCCATGGGGTCCCCATGTTGACCCATGGCATGTCATGGTCGGACATGACACAACCAATGAGGTTGGGACATGTGTCTAGGTCATTTCATATTATTAAAGCATTATTTATACCTTAAACTACACTAATTATCACTAATCGCGATTAAAAACTTAATAAGTTACTATTCACCAAAAAATTATTATAATCTCATTGAACCACATTTTACTTCTTAATGACAACCATGTATGTTGGATTTTCAAATTTCAATACACATTAGTGGAAAACTTTCATTTAACTGAAAAATCAGTTTGCTTGATTACCACTTAGTGGTTTCACTATTCATCAAAAATTGAAGTTTTTCAGAAAATTACCAAAAATTCACCCTAAGATATATTTGATATTCAGAATTCAAAAATTAAGTCTATTTTACAAAATTCAAATCATATAAGTCACATTAATTAATTTAATGATTAATTCCCGCTGCCAGAGCAAATAGCGTGTTTTTACAAAACAATAAGTATCAAAAGATTGACACTAGTTTAAGTCCAATTTCAAAGTGAAATTGATTCCAATGACCACCATTGGATTAAATGGTAAAAATATATTCATATTACACATTAAGACAAATTCAAAAGATAATCTAATCATATAAATAAATTAGATTAAAAAGCAGTTTTGATGTAAAATGCAGTATTTTTCACTATTCATTAAAAGATGAACATTGTCAGAAAAATACCAAAAATTCACACAAGGTAAATTTTTATGTCCCAATCATAAAGAATAATTTTATTTTGACAAACATAGTTTATAAAATTGTCAAAATATAGATTCAAAAATGGTTTGCCATCAAAAGGCACTAAAACAATCTTTTAAGAATATTAGTGTATTCCATGCATAAGATTGTATTTATTTTCATTTTAAGCATCTATAACACTATATTAATCATTAATAGACATAGATAAAAATATCTATTATTCATTACTTACTTGGGATGTTACATGGTATGTCATTTTTAAAATTATTTAAATTAAAAAACCATTACATATTCCATTTCAATAGATGTTTTTATTTTAAACTAGTGATAAATCTCTAGTGGAAATGGTATTGACATTCACATATCAGCTTTCAACCCTCCAGTGTAAAATGCCTTAACTGATACATATCATTATGTCCATGATTAAACATTTATGTATCAACCAATGGGAAGTATTATAATTCCCCTTTACCAAATTTTTTATTTTCAAATATAGAGGACTCATATATATCATTCAAAGTACTCTATTTATCATAGAGGCATGATACTCTTCTCTAGTATTAAGGTAAAGTAGCTTTATATATTTAGTGAATCCATGACGTGATCCTTAAATATTGTCTTAATGAATTTGTGATGATACATTTAAAAATCAATCAACTATGGAAATGACTATTAAAAATTAGTATATTACAAAAAATTTCCCCCAATACGCATGTAAATATCGAAGAGTTTGAGAGGAGATTATTTTACACATCCTGTCAAAGACTCTTATGTTTGGGGTCCCTTTTCAAATTCAATGATCAACCAAAATTTAATCTTCTTACATCCTGATGTTATTTTCCAAAACTCAAATTCATTAAATATGGGATTTTCTTGCTTCCAAGACATCATTATTTTGGAAAATTCATATCCACCTTCAACATTGGAAATCAAATGACTATCAATATTATAAATTTAATTTTCATAAATAGTCAAAAAATCCAATGAAATGACATTTAAATTCCAAAACTCTGTAAAACATAAATAATTGATAAATCCTAAAGAGAAAAATTAATTGAATATCTATAAAGAATAATGAATTTATTTCCTCTATAAATTATTCCATAACTAAAAATTAGACTCATGGAAATGTGAACATAAAAAATATCATTAAATAAAAATGCTAATTTGAGTTATTTTCTGATAGATATGTCACTCAAGCTTATGATGTGTCATAAAAATTTTTAATTCCTTTTTACTCCATGATATCCATTCAATTCATTTCACATCGTTCATACTTCTATACTCATTTATTCCAAAATCCCTAGAAATATTTCTCTCATCACATGTAGTATGAATATAAAGAAAAAAATTTATCAATAATAACTCAAAAAGTTCTCACTATAGGTTTAATGAGTTTCTAAATCTCCACAAAATGAGTCAATTACATGTAATTATCATGAGTACTTTTCTGGTTTGTTCTATGTTTATGGTTTGGTAGGTGCTAATGTAATTTTTTGAGAGAGTGAGGAGTTTATGGCTCAATAATAAAGTAAAATTCATGTTGTTAAATTTATACTAAATAATGGTATCCCTAATAACTCTAATTTTCAAATATTGGAATCTACCTTATTTCTATTCTCATGTAATTACCAAAAAATAATCACTTCACCATAAAATAATTTCTTCTCTCCATTACATTCAATATATAGGTTTATCTTTTTTTATAAATTCTACATAGAATTTGTATTTTGAAGGTAGTTATGATTATTTTGTATTAAAATAGACGTGTGAACTTTATTTCCCAACTTTTAAGGATATATCCATTTTAACATTCCCAAACATGATGTTACATCCCATATCGGTTCATAAAATAGCTGTCTTCTAGATTTTCTCATAAAACATCCACCCACACACATAAGTTCAAAAAATGATAATACATTTAAAATAATATATAATTGGTTAGGGGTTCCATTCCTGTAATGTGGTCTCGTAATAGTTTTTTTCATGGATATAGTGGGTTAACAAGGTTCAGATGTCATAGTAGGACATAATAGATTTTTATTGTAAAAAGTTTTTTTAAATCAAAATAATGACTAAATTAAATTATAGAACCCCCTAAATGCTCCATGTTTTTTACTAGAATTAATTAAAAACTATGGTTAAACAATCATGTATTGGATCTCTCATGAAAATAAAGAAACTTTAAAGAAGATTTCAAAAATATTTCAACAATGAATTTCAGAATATTTTAATATAAAAATATGTTCATTTCAGTATTCATCTATGTTTAGTTTATTGGGTTAAATTATTTTATAACCATTAACATATATTGAATGATTTAAAAGATATTAAATTTGTGTTCAACATGTTTTGAAGGCACACCAAATGAAAATAAAAAGAAAATGAAAAACATAATAAATTAAAATTCCTAAAATTACAAAGGTTTCCCTCACCCCAGACATGAATGATACAATATCCTAAATGAATTATAACATAAACAGTAGTTTTAAAAGATTTAATATAAATAGAATAGTTATCAAGGTTAAATAAAGGTACAACCTTGTGGATTTACATGTAAAAGGGTTTGAATAATGTAATCTATTCTACTAGTGAATATGTATACTTATTTATGTTGTATCTCATTAATAGTTAACAATGAATTATTTCCTTTTTTAACTATCTTAAAAATACAAAATTTATAAACAATTTTGATCGTAAATTGGCCTTAATATAGGGAATTATGTTTACCTATTATTAGTTTGAGTCACAAGTTTTATACTGTCACATTCTCTCTTGTATGGAAGTATCATTATTCAATTATCATTTCATGTTACACCCATGCACTCTGATTTTAAATTAAAAAATTTTAAAATTAATCTCTCCAAATTTCATCTAGTTCTTGAATTTAAGTATCATTTACTTTAAAAAAAATTCTAGATCTGTACACATCTCCTTGACTACTCAATATTCCTTGTGTTCTATATTTATAAATAAATAATAGATTTTACCATATATCAACTACTATATAGAAATTGAAATGGTTGTTCTGTATGCTTTTATAAAATCCAATAATTTGACTACAAAAATTTTTCATCATTATTTTCTTTTTTGATTGATAGTCTTTTTTATAAATATTTTAATATCCCCATTGGATACTTTAACATATCACATGGTTTATGCATCATAGTGTGCTTATATTTAATGGTTCTCTCTATACATCATCATTAATGTTTCCATGATCCTACTAAAAAATTGGATTTAATGTTCAGTAATGATTTCACTAAGTATTCCAAATTTGAAGAAAGATATTAGTTTTAAAAGAATAAAAAAAACTGGAATAATCAATTTTGGTGGCCATAGCTTCCTCCTTTTTTGAAATAGATACTATTACTAAAAATGAGTATCAATATTAAAAGGATATATAAAAATATTCCAATAGAATCTATTCCCCATTTTTTAAAAAAATTTATAAGAAATTCAAGAATTTGTGGAATTTCCCATTTATTTTTTATATTTATAGTGAATTACAATATCTTACAATACTTTTAAAGCTCATAAGGATATTAAAAAAATGTGTGCAACTATATTCTATATTACAATATATTTTTTAGAAAATATTTGTGGTCTAAAGTGGCCTCAACAAGTTCATATATGAAACACTGTAATATAGATTATCATTGAATTTCAAGAAAACAAATTCTAATCATCTAATCATTAATTTTTTTTCAAAGATATAGTTTATCCCAAACACAAAACATTGATTTATATTTGAATATAAAAACATATTATGGGTTCATATTAGATGTAACATTAGATGTTTCGAAAATATATACTACTTCAGCATACCATGGTACATATCCTTCCATTAAATAAATCTATTCACCTAGAATTATGTCATAATATGGTTATTTATTTAAACTTTCTTCCTTTACTATGTTTGAATGCTTGATCAAGTGATCTTCTATATGATTTTTATCTCCCCTATTAAATTTTGTTTCTAAATGAAACTGTTGTAGCAGTATTATCAGTATTATCATCCTTGTATTGGCTTCAACCTTCATTATCCTAAACTAAAGGGATTAATTATTAGAAAAAAAATCACTTTAGTAATAATCATATGTGATCTTAATTTATCTAAGTAAAAAAAACTAAATAATAATTTTTTTTTTGTTTTATATATGTTTCAAGTTGCATAAAGTGTTTAAGAAGCAAATACAATGACATCGTTTTTTCCCTCAATTTTATGGGACAATATTCATCAAATAACATAGTTTAAAGTATCATAAAATAGTCCAAATTGGTGCTATAAATTATATGGATGTGTGATTGGTGGTGTTGTCAGTTTACACATCCAATAATCAAAATATTGACTATAGTATTTATCAAAACTAAAATTAGAAACATAAAATTTTAATCTTAATATTGGTGAGAAAATATTACTAATATCAATGATAAATTTTCTATAAAATCCTACGTGTTATGAAATGGATATAATATATTTTACAGAAATTGGGTAAGGGAATCATTAATAACTTTATTATTAAATTTATAAAATTTAATCCAAGTTTCTGAAATTACATGTCCATTTTTAAAAGCTAATTTCAACCATAAAATGATATATTCAATAATCAATATGTGATTCATCTCAATGCAAGTTTTCAAGAATTTCAAAAAATATTCCAAATAGTGGTCAAATGTGTTTTCGAACACAGTGAAGTAATCCATAAGAAACTCATGATAATCCATAATCTGATCAATAAAAATTCATACCATCCATATATGAAATGTACATGCTTCATTATATAATCCAAATTTTATTATTATATAAGTAAATGTGCATTTAGGATTGGTGTATGTTTCATTTCCCTTGTCATTTGGTGGAATGGGAAACTATAGATATCTAGAAAATCGATATAGCATTCAATAATGAGCTTTTCCTAACAGCCTCTCATGCATTTTTTTCAAAAAATTATTTGGTAAAATTATCTTTTATGGTGACCTATTCTAGATTTCTATAGTTAAAAAAAATATCTCTTATATTTTTGGACACTCATAGGAATTTGTTCAATTTTAGCATTCTCCAAAATGGATAGTCGATATTTTTAGGAAATAAATGAACTAGGTCAACATTTTGTGAAATAAAAATGGGGAAAATTATTTCTACCTCAAATAGATATTCAATTTAGTTTTTAAAAAATCCATTATTTGTTATTTAATTCTCATTAGTGGTTTCCTTATAGGATTTAGATCAACTAATATTATAATTTCATGGATGAATATTTTTGAAACCGATCCCGAGAATGTATCATATGTTCTATCCTATAAATCTCAAATATTCTCTCAAAATATTTATCATGTTTGTTTATTTATTTGAAGACATGTTTTTATCAATAATTAATTATAGATTGTTTTTTAGTAAAATAATATTGTTTAATTTTAAGGGAAATTATTTTAATTATATATATGGAGTATGAAATAAAGATAAAATTAAATTTTGTTTGCCTACACACAAGGACTTAACATCCTAAATAATAGGTGAAATATGAAATTTTTCCTTTTTAGATAAGAAATTAAATCCATAAAAAAGAAGAAAATATTATCCTATTCTCATTTGTTTGCATATAAATTTCAGAATGTTCCCTAAATTTTATCACAAATTCTTTAAATATTAATAGATTTCTCAAACTAAAAAAATTATTCTAAAAACTAGTTTCCCCAAACAGATTAAATTAATAATAATGTAATGTTATAAAAATTGTGTTCTCTTCAAATGAATATTTCATAGAATTATAAATATTAAAGTGGAAAATTTTCATAAAAAACTCCTTTATCAGAGCATCTTCATCGATATTTATGACAATATTTGTGTTTTTTAAGAAGGGTATTCCCTAAAATAATTGGTGAATAATCTGGTGTCTTATCATCTTCCATGTTAAATACACAAAAATAAACTGGGAATATGAAATCTTGTACTCTAATAATAATATCTTAAATAACTCAAGATGGTAATTCCCTTGATTTATTAGCTTGTGAGACAATTAATATTGCTAGTTTAATCTCTCTCATCTGCAGAGAAGAAAATACTGAATGTGAAATATCATTATTATAATCCCTAAGATCACATAATTCCTCTATAAAATACATATATCAAATTTTGAATAGAATTTAATATGTGTTTGGATATTGAAAATTTATTGGATGTTGAGCTGTGATTAAGGTAGAAACATTTATCTATAAATTCAAGCTGTCATTTCATTAAATTCATATTTTTAGAACATAGTTCCTTGATTAAATTATCTTATTTTGGAATCTATTTAAGGTAATAAAGAAGATATATATTGATTTAAATCTTTTGTAAAGTTAACATAATTTTTTGGATATTCACTCAAAAATCTTTTTTGATTTGACTATTCTTGATGGAAATTTTAGTAGAGGGTTATTTTTCTATAAGAGGTTTTTGTGATGGTGATTGTGATTTAATATTAATCTTTTATGATATAACTTCATATCACCCATTAGTAATTGTAGGTTATTATGAATTTGGTTTGGGAATAGATTTGAGAATTGGGTGAATCACTTTTCCACTATTTATAATTATTACACTTATATTTTCCTTCAGATTTAGAAAGGGTTATATTACAATATTCCTAGTATTTTTGGCCATGGTCACTAAAAGGATTCCCAAATTATTTTTTAATTTCCTCATCTCATTCCCCAACTCTTCAAATCCTGAATCTAGTTTTTTTCACATAATGTTTTGAAGTAGGTGGGGGTTGTTCATTAAGTTTCATTTACTAAAAGGGTGGTCTTTGGATTGTTTGTTTATTGTATGTTTACTTGAATGGTTGTCATAATGGTGTAGGATAATGATATTTCAATTTAAATGGTGGTATGACTTGAATTTTTCTATTATCATACCCGTATAGAGCTTGGGAAGTGACAATATAACACCTCGATATTTTGTGAATATATATAAAAATATATTTTCAAATAAATTTAATATTTTTATATTTTTCATTAAACGAATTATCAATTTTGGATTGATTTACACACAAAAATGAGTTTGGATTGGGTTACATGTAACATAGGGTTTATCTTGAGTTACACAAAACACCAATTTTATCTTATGTTTCATGGAATAATTTGTCTCTTTGATGTCATGCATGATACGTGCCTCCTAACATTAGTGATCCAATAAATAATATCTTTATAACATAGTCATTATGTTCGAACATATGAATAGTATTAACTACATTAGGAAATATACATGTAAATTTCCTACTTAATATAAACATACTTATAAATTCTTAGTAAATAAAAAATAATTTTTTAGTAAAGTAATTATATTAATCAAATAAATATTTTCCTTAAAAATGAATTTATTGATTTTTATGGGAAATATTATAATTTATATATAGATATTATAAAAACATTATTTAATAAATTGAACATTTATTTTTGAATCATCATATCAAATTTAACTTAACGTGAAATTTTATATTTTATTAAAAAATACTGCTTTTTTTATAAATAGTGAAAAATAACAATTTTTGTGAAACTATATTTTTATTTTTAATAAATTAATTAATTAAAATTAAAAATTGTATTTTAAATTATTTAAAATATTATATAGTATTATTTATTTCCATTAATTACTATTTAATAAACTTTATACTTGATTTTAGTATTGGTTTATTTTTATGTTTAAGAAACATTTTTCTAAAAACTATTTCAAAGTGGTTAATGTTTCTACATTTTAATTAAGTAAAATAATCTCTAATGAGAAATATTTTAAAGGAAATTTAAATATTTTATATCAGTAAATTTTAATTTTTATCCATAAACTTATTATTACTAGACACATAGTTCATATAATATAAAATTTTTCTAAAAAGATACAGTTCTCGAAACACTCTTTTTCATCGCATTTGTATGTTTTTCTTAATTTTTTTTTCTATTTTACAATCATTATCTATGAAAATAAAAATATTTTTTAAATCATTATTTTATAATTATATTATGGATAATTTTTTAAATGTTTTGGAAAATAATAATTATTTTAATGAATAGTGAAAAATAATAAATTCTAATTGAAAACCACCTTTTTGTTTAATTTGTTTATAAATATAAATTATATGTCAAATTGGGTTTAAAGTAAAATTAGTTCAATTATACATACCTTAATATAATTTATTTTATTTTATTTAATTACATATTCTATTTAGGTATAAGTACTTTATAATCTTTTGAACATTTTCCCTTAAAAACCCGCTTTCTTGTCATATTAGAGAGGTTTTTTTTAAATTAAAATTTTCCACTTATATGAAATTAATTTGAAAAAATGGACTCCATATTTTTAATTACAATAATTTATAATTTTTAATATGTTAAACTTATTTTTGGACCAAAATGAATAGTGAAAACAATAAAAATTAATTACCACCGTTAAGATAAAAATTGATTTACTAAGGGGTTAAACTGAAAAAATATAAAGGTTAAAAATATCCTACCAAAATTTAATACACTAATTTTATTGAAATATTTTTACCATTTATATTCTATATTCATGAATTTACCATTTTGGAGGTTTTTGACACGATAAAAAAACATGGGTATTATTGAATATTTTAAAAAACTACAAGTGTGCCACTCACCTCACATATAAAAGGCCACCCCTATCCTATCTTATTCAAAAACCCAAACCATTTTGGTTCATAAAATACCTGAAAAATCACATTATAAATAACTCTTATCATCTACTTCCCTCAAATTTTTTATGAAACAATCATTCATTTGTACTGTGGACAACAAACTTGTGAACTGATGTCATTAATTTTTACATTAAAACCACACACTATTTGGTATGGTGATGAATATAAATTATATGTATGATATTTATAAAATTATTATACATATGGATTCATTATATCATATATACCTTTATAATTTCCATTCAATAGTTGAAATGATAATGTTTCTCCTATGTGTGAAGGATCGTGGCATCACGAAGCGATGCGATTCATTTTTTCACTAACGCTTTACATGGAAGATAATAAGGATAAATATATGTGATATATGTAAAATAATTATGATATTAATGAAATATTTATTAATTTTAAATGATATCATATCATATTATTTCTTACATTTTCACTCACTGTAATATTATAACATTGTCCGTGTATTTGTGGACTACCTCCCTCACGTAGTAATGTGACTCTCTCTTTTTAATACCACGAAACATTGATTATATAGATAATATTTTTTTAAAAATAATATTTAATTTATTATAATATAATAATTATATAAATATATTATATGGGTTACCACATTTCCATAATTATCATTTAAAAAAGAAAATGTTACACATGTGTATGTACGACCTATCGTCTCCATGATCATAACGTACTTTGTTTCTCAAAAACAAATTTAATGATTATTAATAACATAATATTTAATATATAAATATGTTAATTATTTCATTATTATTATTTATTATATTATGTAATTTTGATCATTTTAATAGGACCAATAATAACAAATGAAAATGCAAATGAAAAACCAAGGGATTATTACCCAAAACATGATTTTAATAAGGAATAATTGATAAATGGGTAAAAATGTGATGAGTAAATAAAATATGGTATGATATATATAATTGTGGTTATGAACTATAAGTATAATAAACTTATATTAATTATACTTTAGGTTTGAATGAGTATGAATGAAGTCGAGGCTTATGGTAAGGGATTTTCATCTCACGTTTACTTTTTGGGGACAAATGCCAAATTAACCATATGTTTATTTTATGTGTTGTATAAACATCCCATGGATATATTTTAATAATATTATACATAAAATTATTTCAATTTATATATCTATATGAGGATCTATCATTCATGGGGTTGACAGTTCAAAAGTTACCAAATCAGTAAGGTGTTTGTTTACTCAATTTTTTTTATTTGAGACATATGTTATGTTAAGAATCTGTTTTCTATGATAAGGAGTATATAAATTCCATTTGACCATTATTATTGGGAATTTATTTATACTCATGATATATTATGTTTCATTTTTTAATTCCTTCATGGGGATTATGATTCCATGTTATAAAAGTGAGGAATATTTAATGTCACAATCTCATTGTTTATCAGGATAGTTTCACCAGTACAAAAACTATCTTTATTGTCACCATTTTTCACATCGGTTTTATAGAACCGACTTGAAAATCTTTAAAAATCAATTTTTCATGTCGGTTATTATATAACCGATGTGAAAATATGATTTTTTATGATTTTTTATGTCGGTCATATAATAACATACGTGAAAAATCTATTTTCCAATCCTTTTCACGTCATTTCTAAATAACCGATGGGAAAAATCAGATTGAATGGAGTTTTCACGTCGGTTACTTAATAACTAATTATAAATGGTATTTTTCACATTGGTTATTAAATGACCAACAAGAAAAATGTTTACAAACAAGTAGTTCATTTCTCAATATTCTATTTGACAGGTCATAGAGCTCAAACAGAGTTACAGATCAAAAGTTATGGTCATCAGAAGTTGATCATCTCTAAACTAAGTCTTAGGGAATACCTATTTCAGAGGGCCATAACTTTTAATCTGTAACTCTATTTGAGCTCCATGAACTGTCAAATAAAATCTTGAAAAATAAGATACATGTTTATAAACATTTATCATTTAGGTTACATAATGACTGAGAAAAAAAAATACATTTTAATGCCGATTATTAAATAATCGATGTGAAAAAGTTAGAAAATTTGATTTTTCACGTCGGTTATTTGATAACCGACGTGAAAATTGATAAAAATTGATTTTTCATATCGGTTATATAATAAAAAACCTGAAAAATATGTGAAAAGTTTAATATCTTTTTATGAATATTATCATAAAACCAATGTGAAATATAGTTTTAATATCTCGCCAATGCGAATTTTGATTTTTTTTGCATCGCGGGATCAAAATATCTAATTGCTACCTAAATATTTTAATACCATGTTTTCTTTTATCATCATAATTATATGTTTTTACTATAAAAATATTATCATTAAACTATAATTTCTTTCAACCATCATTATTAACCCTACTAGACTCAGTTTTTCTATAACGTGTATCAATTATTTCTTCTTTCCGCAATCTCATCATGGTATTTTTAAATATGTATCCATGATTTATTGTATTTTTTATTTGTTTTCTTAATTGGTATACCATTTAAAGATAATTTTATTCCACCATCATCATAATACCGACTAAACATTTTTTATCTTCTACATGAATCTATTTCTTCTTTCGGCGATATCGTCAAGGTATTTGCAATTGATTTTCTCGGATTTATATTTTTATGGGTTGTTTTCTTAATTGATATACCATTTAATAATTATTATTATATTATAATAATGTATAATTTTTTATATCATGATAAACGAAAAATCCTCATTCATATTATAAAATTTCTTCTAAGACGCAACTACTGTTGGCTCATTCGATCTTTCTTCGAAAAAATATCAAAATTCTGATGGTCATAACTTTGGATCTGTAACTCTGTTTGAGCTTTATGAACATTCAAATAAAAGCATAGAAAATTTTCTAAAAGATGGTAAATATTTTTCACGCTTGTTATTTAAAAGTCGACATGGAAAATGACTTTTAACATCGGTTTTGAAATAACCATCTTAAAAAATGACTTTTAACGTCAGTTTTTGTAAAAAACAACGTAAAAAATGGATTTTAATCACAATTTCCAGAAAGTCTTTGTTAAAACCATAAAACTCAATTTTTAACGTTTGTTATTAAAGAATCGATGTAAAAAACCACATTTTTAACACCGCTCGCAATAATGTCGCCTGAAAACTTACATTAAAACGGTAAAACCCCGATGTAAAAAAGGTTTTTGTACTAGTGAATTTATGAATACATGTTTGATGATAAATTATTATGATAAATCCCTCAATAAACACATGAACAATATACCCTCTGGTTAAGTCATTATAATAAAATGTTTCCCCTTCATTTTACTCCCTTTATGCACCCAAGAGTTCAAAAACCAATTTTTTAAGAAAAATTATATTTTCGGTCGAAAACACTTTTTCTTTCAAAAACATTTTTTCAAAAAATGTTTTAATTTTTTAAATAATTTATTAAAGTTGTTTTACCATTAATTAATTTTTTGCAATTTTTTTTGAAATAATTTTTTATATCGTTTTTGAAAAAAATTCCCATTTTCAATTTACATAAAATGTGAAAGTAATATTTGTCTTAACATGTACGATAAGAACAAGAATATTTCCCATCATGATAATTATTTTCATTGAATCTTATTTTATAATCCTTCAAATTTACATTCAAGTAAAATTATTTTAAAAATTATTATTGTTTTAAAATGTTTTTTTTTTCAAATCGAAAAAGTTATTTTATTTAAGAAATATTTTAAATGATTTTTAAAGATTCGTTTATATTTTTTCAAGTATATTTTTTATGAAAATGAATTCAAAAAAGTTTTATAAATTTTTAGTTTCAAAGAAATATTTTAAATGAAATGTTTTCTTCCATAGGAAATATTTCATAGGATCTTTCAAAATCATTTTCCATCTAAGATATAGTCCATTGATGTTACTAATTCTTTAATGGGAAAATATTAAATGGAAACTATTTTTATTTTTTTCATGAAGGTTTTATTTTTATGATTTCATGTTGTTTATGAATCTTATTTCTATTCCACGGGTAAAACCATGATGGATTTTTCTCAAAACACTTCTTTAATAGAGGTTACATTGTGATAAAATATTAAATTTTTTATGAAAAATTTATATTTTCCATCAGTTATTATATGATGAAATGTTTATGACATTCATTTGATTTCACGGGTTTTTATATGGGGAATGTTTTAAGATATTGTGGCACACATATGTATGATTTTCATTATATAAAAGTGGTTACATTATAACAAAGGATAGTGGTTTTTTTATAACCAAATATATGTGGTAAATATATATCCCTTCAATGTATTGGTTAAATATTTATATATCATGAGATAGAAATAACTAGAATGGGGAGTAAAATTTTTTCAGTATGGGACTTTGTTTTCTATGTTTGTCATGGGAGTGAACCCTATCTACAATGATTTTTTAGAGAGTGAACCCATTCCACTATAAGGAATGTAATACCACTGAGGATGGTGGTTCGTCCTACCCCAGATGTGTATTTAGCTATAGAGTTCCCGTATACATTTTGGGAATAATCCTTGACTACTAAGGAAATGATTTTCTATGCTTATGTCTATATAATAATTATATGTCTCATGAAAATTTTATACTCTCATGGATCATTTTATTTGATTATATTATTATTCATGTCTTATGAATTGCCAATATTTATGCCATAAATTAAAATTTTGATATTTTATTTTTGGGGTTTGGTTTTCAAATTTTATGCTCATGTTCTGATACCTGTATATTCATTTTATGCAAATAAATCTCCATTTTTACCGTTACCGAGCATCTGAGCTCACCCTTTTTTATGTTTACTTTCCCTATTTTATGAAGAAATGTTTTAATTAGTATTAAAAAAGTTTAAGATATATATTGGAGAAATTCAATATCTTTTAGGAATTAAGAAGATTATTTTTTTCATGTTTGTAAAGGAACTAATCTATTATTATTCTATGTCATGTGTTTTTATAATGTAAGGAATGTTAATCTAAAAAAGATGTAATATCCTTGTATGATAATCCTTGGTAGTTATTGTTGGTATAAAATTAAATGTTTTTTATCCTTTGGAAATTAGGATGAAAAAAATTTGTGGGCTCCCTAGGGAAATTTGTAAGGATCAGACTACTGTTGTCTTAAAGGGTAAGTTTAAAGATGATTTAATGTATAAGAGAAGGACTTGGCATTTTGGTAAAGGATAGAAAAAGTGGTTTCCAAGAAATTTCATACCTATATAGATATTACATGTGGATGTGGCTATAGAATATAGGCACCTAGGGGGAATAACTCTCTAAAGGGCACATTGATATAGACTTGGTCATCACTTGGTGTATGAAAACAATCTTTTCTACACATCTATTTCGAAACTCCTATGGAATATGCTATTAAAATAAAAAAAACTCATTAAAAACCATTATTAATTATTTAAAAATAGAAAATTACTATGAATTTTAACACCCCAAGCTTCTACGGTACGCTTCTCTTTGAATAATGTGATAGCGTGTGTTGTACGCAACACCGAGTTCTAACACACCATAACCAATCAAACTAGCCGTTATGAATATTAATACCTACTTTTTGAAATTATATATATTTTATATTTCAAAATGGACTTCATTTTTGGATTTGTAATATCGAATTTATCCTAAGGTGAAATTTTGGTACTTTTCGGATAACTTTAATATTTTGATGAATAGTGAAAATTACTAAATTTTAATTATAAACAACTTTTTTAATCAAAATAATTAATAGTGATAAATTTTGAATTTCAGTAGTTTTAAAGTATATTCAGAATATATTTTTACCATTTAATACAATTTTGGTCATTGGACATAATTTTACAATTAAACCGGACATAAACAAGTGTCAATCTTTTGATAGTTATTATCTCTTAAAAACACGCTTTTTATTTTAACAACGGGAATTAATTTTAAATTAATTTCTGCCACTTATATGTTTTGATTTTGGAAAAATGGATTCCATATTTGGAATTAGGATGTTCAAATTGTGTAAATAGGTAACTTTTATTTTTATACATTTTAAATAATTACTTCGGTAAATATTTTATTTACCCTGGTTAAGGGTAAATCCGGTAAATAAGGGTTTAAAAAATAATATTATAATAATACTAAATTACCCTAAAACGTGTCTTAGACTTATTGGTTGATACATGTTCTACCATAGGCATCTTTGGGTCGATTTTGGACCCCATGAAGCCACTTGTAGGTGATAGGGACACTTAATTTTAATTAAGTTAAAATAAGTACAAAAATGACATAAGTATATATCTTTTAGAAAAAAAATTTTACATAAGGTTATATATGCTGGATTTTCTACTATAAATATTCATTAGAAAGATAACCTGATTTCCTAAATAATGATATTTTATTTATAATTTTTAGACATTAAATAATTTAATTTATTTATGACACAATGATGATGCAGTAATTACCATAATAGTGAAAAATTAAAATAATTGATATTATAAATACCAAAATAAATATAATTTGAGACTTTTAATGAATTAAATTAATTTTATCGGATAATATGACATATTATAATTGATTTAATTTACTTTTTTCGAAGTAATCATTCTGTTATGAGTTTCACAAAAATCAACTATTGAATAGTGTCAAAATTGACATATAAGAGTTTTTAAAACAAATATTATATTATTAATTGATATTAAATACCTAAAAATCTAAGGTTCGGCCAAAAGACTTATATCATGATATTTGTATCATTAATGGACCACTTGGGGGTTTATTGGATGTATATAGTAATTTTATTAACTATATAATATAAAAATACAAAGTGACATGGTAAATGTCAAACTAATTAACTAAGAGTTAATACATAAAGATAAGGTTAATATAGTAACCCAAACCTGTATAAATTCTATTGGTTGAATGGTTTTAGACCTATACCCACATTAAAATTTAAATAATCAACTTTGGAGCCATTATAAACCTAATATTAATTTATTATAAATTAATATTTCTAGCTTTTCCAAAGGTTCCCCTCACCCCTCTTATAAAAAAGCACTCCTCCTTCTCATTTATTCACACCATCAAAGCCTTTTTGTTCGGCAAAACTCTGCCCAAATACTCTCCCAACTTCCCTCAATACAACCTAGAGGCCTTAGTTTGATCACAAATCCAACCTAAAGAGCCCCTTTGATCAAATCAAAAGGAGAGCCCGAAGAAGAGGTAATAATTTCACCACCCTTTTCCAAGTTCTTTTCTTCTTCCACTTCTTCTTCCTTTGTTATTACCATTCTAAAATAATAACTCCAGTATAATATATATACTGAGATGTTATTATAAATATGGTATATCCATATTAAGTATTCTATCCACCCTTTGAATAACATGTCACCATACGTGCGTACGTACGACTTACCGTCTCCACGTCGTGGTGTAATTGTTATTCAATATATTATTATTTGGATGGGTATAATAATGATGTGTAACTCATGTAAATAATAAATATAAAATGTTAATTATTATGTATATATGATATACCATCCATTTTTATATTATTTTAATATCAAAACAATGATATTGTCGCTCGTGCGTACGTACGAACTACCGTCTCTACGAACGCGATGAGATTCATTCTCCATCGTATCCATTCAAGTATAATTATCATTTGATGATTTAAAATTGATGTTTAAGGACTTCATATCATTCTGGATATTAATAATATAAAACCTATCCATTACAAACATGCCTTACGTAACAACACATATAAAAGAAAACGAGTACTAAGATATTATTAACAAATCAATGTTAAAAGATCATATATGATATCATATTAATGTATATTATTATTGTATAATTTAATAACAATTATTTCACAATTATACAAGAGTTTAACCTACCCCAACCAAGAAAAAGTACTAGGTAAGGGTTTATTTCACAATCTCTTCATTATCTGAGGTTTCTTATACGTAATAATCTACTGGGATCTCTTTATCATACACATCCATGTTTCTTAAAAATGAATTTCAAAACATTTTTACTATTTACTAGAATATGGGTTAAAGTCATTTTTAACCTTATTCGACTTTTTATAAGATGTTTATAAAGGAATCTTTCCGTCATTTTCCAAACAAGGTGCTTTTTAACCTTTTCGACAGAATTAAGGTAAGAATGTTTTTTTAACTTATACCACGGGTGTGGCTATTTTTCGCCGTTATAAAATCTTTGAAACTTCCATTACAATCTTTTAGGAATATTTTCAAATAAAATGTTTTATTTTATAAATATATGACTCTTAAATGATTTCAAAATAGAAAGAAATATTTCTTTAAAATCAATTTTGATTTTAACTATGTCAACATCCTTTGATGGAGTTTACGCTTATTTAAAGTTGATTTATTATGATACAAAACTTCTATATTGTATTGAAGTTTTTGTGATATGTCTGACTGTGGATGTGCTATTTTTATACCACTCATCATTTATGGTGAAAGTATTGACATTTCGTATGCTAGTTTTAATACGAATGTTTATGTTATGTTTAAACCTTTTCATATGGGAATGCATTGGACTTAATATGTGACGGGTGGAGCCCGCTACAGCTCCTCGATGCATCGGTAGGTCTCATGAGACAAACTAGTTCCTTGGCACAAGGCCTTGGAAAAATCTTATTAGTATTCTTGGCATGAGGCCTTTGCTATGTGGTTATGATAGTCTGGAATTATGCATTCCATCATTATGAAAGTGGTTATTGATATTGCATGTGATTATTCGATTAGTAGAATATCCATGTGAATAAGTAAATGAAATTATTTCATTTTATTTTTTCCATACAATGTTGAAGTTCAAGTTTAAAAGGATTTTGTTTTAGTTATACATTTCCGTAAATGTTTATTCTTATTTATGAAAGTTTCCGCTATATTGTTATCCTTACTGGGCATTTAAGCTCACCCCTTTTCTATGTTTTATTTTTCCAAGGATGTGAAGAAGTAAATTATGAATGACCTGCAGGGATATTGTGAGGGGATAATAGTGTGTATTATGGAGACAATATGTTGTTTTAGTAGTTTTTCACTTCATGATGTAATGTAAAACTTTATTAATATATCTAGTGTTTCCAAGGATACTAAACCAATCGGTAATTCGAGATTTGATCTTTCTTGTGATCATACCAATGTTATGTAATAATGCACCGACTCTGGGTAACTGGGGTCGGGGCATTACAGTTGGTATCAGAGGAAGTTTAGTACAAACCTTGGAAGCTAGATTTAGATAAACTCTGAATAGAGCACGTAGACCTAAGATGAACTTTGAGGATTAGTATAGAAGAACATCCTAGAATCTTGGTATTGTACATATTTTGTGAGTTTTCTGAGCAATAAATCCCTGTCTGGATACAAGTAGGTAGAGGCGGCTCTGGCACAGATTACCTAGGGGTAAAATCTGAAAACACCACTTTGAGCTAGACTCGAATGGGAACTGGTGCACGACAACGGGCCTTGCTGCACTCTTGGTTACGACACTCTCGGGGGATATGCTTAGGATAAATCTCATTTTTTTTAAAATCATTATGAAGGGTTTATGAGTATATACTTCCTCAAAGAAAACATTCTTATGATTTTGGATTATATCTATAAATAGTTCAATTTATGTTAAGTGTTTTATAAGTATGGGATTATGTATTTTGATTCATAAACTGATCTAGTTTATGCCATTGTTTAGAAATGGTGCCTAGTGGAAGAAAAGGAAACTATATCAATGCACACACTCCATATAGGGATTTCCCTCCTGCTCAAGATAATTATAGTGGAGCTGGTGATGCAACTGGTGCTAATCAGCTAATCACCATACTGGGACAACTCATTCAGGTTATGAATAATAACCTTACCCGTATGGAGCACCCTAATCTGCAGCGTGGAGGATCAATGTTAGATCGATTCATGAGGCAACAACCACCAACGTTCAATGGGAGTACAAATCCCTTAGTAGCTGAGCAATGGATAAATTCCCTAGAGAAAATATTTCAGGCTTTGGGGAGTAGTGAAAGGGAAAAAGTTTTCATGGTAGTTTACCGCCTCACTGGAGATACTGATCAATGGTGGTCATTGATTCAAAAAACTAAGGAAGATGATGAAGTATAAAATATGGAATGGAGGGAGTTCAAATATCTGTTTTTAGAAAAATACTTTCCTCGCGACCATCGAGTCGATATGGAAAGGCAATTTCTGAGTCTGAGACAGAAGGAGGATGAGAATGTCGCAAAGTATGAGGCTAACTTTACAAGGATAGCAAGGTATTCTAGAGATTATATACGTAACCAAAGAAGATTGATCATTTCTTTTATGGGTTAAAACCATTTCTCCATCGAGCATTAGTCTCACAATCCTTTTCATCGTATGAAGACATTGTCTCATGTGCTATCAAGACCAAAAAGGAATTCTCTAAGTCTTATGACTTTAAAGCAAAGAAAGATAAGAAGATACCTCTTGATAAATCTGGGAATGGAAATAAGGGGAAGAAGGGAAAGGTCGAATATCCATCCTGTGGTAAATGTGGGAATAAACACCTCGGTACTTGCTTTAAGGGAATGGGAGTCTGTTACAAGTGTGGTGAAAAAGGCCACCAAGCTCGTGATTGCAAGGGGAAGAAGCAATCTACCAATGTTCAGTGCTACAATTGCATGGAGATGGGACATTATGCAAATGAATGTCCTAATCATCAGGAGAACTTACCTCAGAAAAGGCCAAGGGATCAAGTCCAATCTTATGCTATCTCTACTGCTAAGGTAGAAGCTCCGAAAGACGTGGAGGCATGTAATTTAATGGCTTCCTCATGTTTAGAAAATTCATTATTTGATTCAGGATCATCGCATTGTTTCATATCTTCCCAGTTTGCTAAGAAAATTAGATATTTCCAATTTGATTTTACAAGGGAGTTGTCAGTTAAAACTCCTAAGGGAAGTATCATTGCAACAAAGTTTTCTGAATCAGTCCCCATTAGAGCACATAAATGTTCTTTATCTGCTAATCTCATCATCAAACCCATGATTGAGTTCGATATAATCCTCGGTATAGACTGGCTTTCGGACTATGATGTGAATATTTATTGTAAGAAGAAAGAGGTTACGATTCTTGATGATGATGATAAGGAACACCTTATCTTTAGAGCAGAATCGTCACCACCTAATTCTTATCTAGATCCACCCCCTATAGCTCAACTAAATTCAATTATTGGGGAGGAAGAGAATGAAATAACTATGGGTGAGGAAAGGAATGTTCAAATAGAGGATGTACCTATTATGAAAGAATATGTAGATGTATTTCCGGAAGATTTACCTGGACATCCTCCAGAACGAGAAGTTGAGTTTTCCATTGATTTAATTCCTGGATCAAGGCCTATATCGAAGACCCATTATAGAATGGCCACTATAGAATTAGTTGAACTAAAGAAACAACTAGAGGAATTGAGTAATAAGGTATTTATTCTCCCTAGTGTTTCTCCATGGGGAGCCCCTGTTCTTTTTGTTAAAAAGAAAGATGGATCTATGAGGTTATGTGTCGACTACAAGGAGATTAATGCTATAAAAATAAAGAACAAGTATCCCCTACCTCGAATTGATGATTTATTTGACCAACTGCATGGAGATCAATACTTTTCAAAGATTTACCTTCGATCTGGATACCATCAGTTGTGTGTGAAGAAGGAAGACATTCTGAAGACAGCATTTCGAACCAGGTATGGGCATTACGAGTTTACTGTAATGCCTTTTGGATTGACTAATGCACCCTCTGTATTCATGGATCTGATGAATAGAGTTTTCAAGGAGTATACCAATGAATTTCTGGTGGTATTTATTGATTATATCTTGGTATACTCAAAAATCTACT
This sequence comes from Viscum album, assembly GCA_963277665.1. NCBI lineage: Eukaryota > Viridiplantae > Streptophyta > Magnoliopsida > Santalales > Viscaceae > Viscum > Viscum album. Next base: position 1,982,828,545 of record OY728136.1, read on the forward strand.
AAGATCACGAAAATCACTTGCGCATTATCTTGAAGACTCTGAGAAGACATGAATTATATGGGAAGTTTAGCAAGTGTGAATTATGGATTCAAGAGATTTCTTTTCTTGACCATATTGTCTCTAAACATGGAATCTCTGTTGATCCTTCTAAGACTAAGGCAATCCAAGAATGGCCATCACCGAAGAGTATAACTGAGGTACGTAGTTTTATTGGTTTAGCAGGTTATTATCGATGTTTCGTCCAGAATTTTTCCCGATTGGATAACCCATTAACGAAGCTCACACGTAAAGGGGTTAAATTTGTTTGGACAAAAGAGTGTGAAGAATGTTTCGAAGAACTGAAGAGAATATTAGTTAATTCTCCTATATTGACTCTACCATCGGGGAATGATGGGTTCGTTATTTATAGTGATGCATCGATGAAAGGACTTGGTTGTGTCCATATGTAGAATGATACAGTTATTGCCTATGCATCACGACAGTTGAAAATTCATGAACAAAACTATCCTACTCATGATCTCGAGTTAGAAGTTATGATCTTTGTTTTTATGATATGGAGGCACTACCTCTATGGTGAAAAATGTGAGATTTATACTGATCACAAGAGTTTGAAGTATATTTTCTCACAAAAAGAACTCAACATGAGGCAAAAGAGATGGCTTGAATTACTCAAGGATTATGATTGCACAATACACTACCACCCGGGGAAGGCAAACAAGGTGGCAGATGCATTGAGCAGAAAAGATCATGGAGTTTTGAACAATATGAGAATTTAAAGGGATCCGATTTTCATGGATCTAGTGAATATAGACATGGGAAAAACTAGGGAAGGTGAAACATCAATGCTTTTTCAAATGGTTGCCAAACCAGATTTACTAGAAAGGATTAAGAGTTCTCAGACCAATGATGAAGAATTTCAAAAGAAGATTAAAGGTGTGAATGATGGGAGATTGAGAGACTTTGTGTATGAAGATGGAATTTTGAAATTTAGGAAGAGACTTTGTGTTCTCGATATACCTGATCTAAAAAGGGAATTACTGGATGATGCTCATAGTTCCAATTTCTCTATATATCCTGTGAGCACCAAAATTTATAGAGATTTGAAGGAACATTTTTTGTGGGACAACATGAAGAGGGGTATTGCTGATTTTGTGTCAAGATGTATGGTTTTTCAACAAGTGAAAGCTGGAAGGCAACAACTTGGAGGAGTCATGCAACCTCTTCCCATACCAGAGTGGAAATGGGACAATATTTCGATGGACTTTGTCAAGGGACTACCAAATACTCCTAGAAGGAACAATGAAATATGGGTTATTGTTGGTCGTCTTACCAAGTCAGCACATTTTCTTGCTATAAGAGAAGATCTACCCCTGGAACGTCTAGCAAGACTATATATTAATGAAGTTGTGAGACTTCATGGAGTACCCCTATCGATTGTTTCTGATCCTGATCCCCATTTTACTTCAAGATTCTGGAAAAGTCTTCATAAATCCCTGGATACTGAACTTCATTTGAGCACTTCTTACCACCCTCAGACAGACGGACAATCAGAACAGACTATTCAAACCTTAGAAGACATGTTGAGATCTTGCTCACTTGACTTTCAGGGTATGTGGGATCAGTATTTACCTCTGGTAGAATTTTCCTATAACAATAGCTTCCATTCGAGTGTTCAGATGGAACCATATGAAGCGTTATACGGAAAGAGATGTTGCACACCAACCTGTTGAGATGACATTGGTGAAAGAAAACTTGTAGGTCTAGAACTGGTGGAGGAAATGATGGAAAAGGTGAAGGTAATCCAAAATCACATCAAAGCAGCTCAAAGTAGGCAGAAGAGTTATGCCGATAATCGAAGGAAGGATTTGGAATTTCAAGTCGGTGATCATGTTTTCCTGAAAGGTATCTCCATGGAAGGGAGTCATACATTTTGGTAAGTAAGGTAAATTGAGTCCCAGGTACATCGGACCTTTCGAAATTTTAGAACAAATTGGGGCTGTAGCTTACCGATTGGCAATGCCGCCAAGTCTCCCCAAAGTTCACGATGTGTTCCACGTATCTCTGTTGAAGAAATACATGCTTGACCCAACACATGTACTCACTTATGAGGAATTAGAACTGGAACCCGATCTGTCTTATTGCAAAGAGCCCATCAGGATTTTTGATACGAGAGAACATGTACTGAGAAACCGGACGACGCGTCTCGTAAAAGTTTTGTGGAGAAACCATAAGATGGAAGAGGCAACGTGGGAACCCGAGGAACTTATGATGATGAACCACCTGAGTATTTTCATGCGGTAGTATTATAGAAATTTCTAGGACGAAATTATTTGAAGGAGGAGAGAATGTAACACCCCATGCTTCTACGGTACGCTTCTCTTTGAATAATGTGATAGCGTGTGTTGTACGCAACACCGAGTTCTAACACACCATAACCAATCAAACTAGCCGTTATGAATATTAATACCTAATATTTGAAATTATATATATTTTATATTTCAAAATGTACTTCATTTTTGGATTCGTAATATCTAATTTATCCTAAGGTTAAATTTTGGTACTTTTCGGATAACTTTAATATTTTGAAGAATAGTGAAAATTACTAAATTTTTATTAAAAACAACTTTTTTAATCAAAATAATTAATAGTGATAAATTATAAATTTGAGTGGTTTTAAAGAATATTTAGAATATATTTTTACCATTTAATACAATTTTGGTCATTGGACATAATTTTACAATTAAACCGAACATAAACAAGTGTCAATCTTTTGATAGTTATTATCTCTTAAAAACACGTTTTTTGTTTTAACAACGGGAATTAATTTTAAATTAATTTTTGCCACTTCTATGTTTTGAATTTGGAAAAATGGATTCCATATTTGGAATCAGGATGTTCAAATTTTTTAAATAGTTAACTTTTATTTTTAGACATTTTGAATAATTATTTCGGTAAATATTTTATTTACCATGGTTAAGGGTAAATCCGGTAAATAAGGGTTAAAAAAATAATATTATAATAATACTAAATTACCATAAAACCTGTCCTAGCCTTATTGGTTGATACATGTTCGACCATAGGCATCTTTGGGTTGATTTTGGGACCCCATGAAGCCACTTGTAGGTGATAGGGACACTTAATTTTAACTAAGTTAAAATAAGTACAAAAATGACATAAGTATATATCTTTTAGAAAAACAATTTTTACATAGGGTTATATATGTTGGATTTTAGACTGTAAATATTAATTAGAAATATAAAGAGATTTCCTACATAATGATATTTTATTTATAATTTTTAGACATTAAATAATTTAATTTATTTATGACACAATGATGATGCAGTAATTACCAAAATAGTGAAAAATTAAAATAATTGATATTATAAATACCCAAATAAATATAATTTGAGACTTTTAATGAATTACACTAATTTTCTAGGATAATATGACATATTAGGATTTATTTAATTAACGTTTTTTGAAGTAATAATTCTGTTATGAGTTTAAAAAAATCAACTATTGAATAGTGTCAAAATTGACATAAAAGAGTTTTTAAAACAAATATTATATTATTAATTGATATTAAATACTTAAAAATCTAATGTTCAGACAAGAGACTTATATCATGATATTTGTATCATTAATGGACCACTTGGAGGTCGATTGTATGTATATAGTAATTTTATTAACTATATAATATAAAAATACAAAGTGACATGGTAAATGTCAAACTAATTAACTAAGAGTTAATACTTAATGATAAGGTTAATATAGTAACCCAAACCTGTCTAAATTCTATTGGTTGAATGTTTATCGACCTATCCCCACCTTATAATTTAAATAATAAACTTTGTATCAATTAGAAACAGAATATTAATTTATTATAAATTAATATTTCTAGCTTTTCCAAAGGTGCCCCTCACCCCTCTTATAAAAAGGCACTCCTCCTTCTCATTTCTTCACACCTTCAAAGACTTTTGGTTCGGCCAAAATCTGCCCAAATACTCTCCCAACTTCCCTCACTACAACCTAGAGGCCTTAGTTTGATCATAAATCTAACCTATGGATCCCTTTTGATCAAATCAAAAGGAAGAGCCCGAAGAAGAGGTAATAATTTCACCACCCATTTCCAAGTTCCTTTCTTCTTCCACTTCTTCTTCCTTTGTTATTACCATTCTAAAATAATAACTCCAGTATCATATATATACTGTGATGTTATTATAAATATGGTACAACCATATTCAGTATTCTATCCACCCTTTTAATAACATGTCACCATATGTGCGTACGTACGGCTTACCGTCTCCACATCGTGGTGTAATTGTTATTCAATATTTTATTATTTTGATGGGTATAATAATGATGTGTAACTCATTTAAATAATAAATATAACATGTTAATGACTCTTTATATATGATATACCATCCATTTATATATTATTTTAATATCAAAATAATGATATTGTTGCTCTTGCGTACGTACGGACTACCGTCTCCACGAACGCGATGAGATTCATTCTTCGTCGTATCCATTCAAGTATAATTATCATTTGATTATTTAAAAGTTATGTTTAAGGACTTGATATCATTCTGGATATGAATAATATACAACCTATCCATTAATAACATGTCTTACGTAACAAAACATATAAAATAAAATGAGTAAGTTAACACCCGAAACAACGATAATACTAAGATATTATTAACAAATCAATGTTAAAAGAACATATATGATATCATATTAATTTATATGATTATTGTATAATTTAATAACAATTATTTCACCATTATACAGGAGGTTAACCTACCCCAACCAAAGAAAAGTACAAGGTAAGGGTTTATTTCACAATCTCTTCATTATCTGAGGTTGCTTATACGTAATAATCTACTGGGATCTCTTTATCATCCACATCCATGTTTCTTAAAAATGAATTTCAAAACATTTTTACTATTTACTAGAATATGGGTTAAAGTCATTTATACCCTTGTTTGACTTTTTATATGAGGTTTATAAATGAATCTTTCCGTCGTTTTCCAAACAAGGTGCTTTTTAACCTTTTCGACAGAATTAAGGTACGAATGTTTTTTTTAACTTATACGACGTGTGCGGCTATTTTTCGCCATTATAAAATCTTCGAAGCTTCCCTTACAATCTTATAAGAATATTTTCAAAGAAAATGTTTTATTTTATAAACATATGACTCTTAAATGATTTCAAAATAGGAAGAGATATTTCTTTAAAAATAATTTTGATTTCAACTATGTCAACATCCTTTGATGGATTTTATGCTTATTTAATGTTGATTTATTATGATACAAAACTTCTATATTGTATTTAAGGTTTTGTGATATGTTTTACTGTGGATGTGCTATTTGTATACCATTCATGGTTTATGGTGAAAGTATTGACATTTCGTATGCTAGTTTTAATACGAATGTTTATGTTATGTTTAAACCTTTTCATATGGGAATGCATTGGACTTAATATGTGACGGGTGGAGCCCGCTATAGCTCCTAAATGCATCGGTAGGTCTCATGAGACACACTAGTGTCTTGGAACAAGGACTTGGCAAAATCTTATTTGTAGTCTTGGCACGAGGCCTTGGCTATGTGGTTATGATAGTCTGTCATTATGCATTCCATCATTACGAAAGTGGTTATTGATATTGCATGTGATTATTAGATTAGTAGAATATCCATGTGAACAAGTAAATGGAATTATTTGATTTTATTTTTTCCATACAATGTTTAATTTCATGTTGAAAAGGCTTTTTTTAGTTATACATTGCCTTAAATGTTTATTCTTATTTATGAAATTTTCCGCTATATTGTTTTCCTTACTGGGCATTTGAGCTCACCCCTTTTCTATGTTTTATTTTTCCCAGGATGTGAAGAAGTAAATTATGAATGACCTGTAGGGATATTATGAGGGGATAATAGTATGGATTATGGAGACAATATGTTTTTGTAGTAGTTTTTCACTTCATGATGTAATGTAAAAATTTATGAATATATCTAATGTTTCCAAGGCTACTAAACCAATCGGTCTTTCGTGATTTTATCTTTCTTGTGATCATTCCAATGTTATGTAATAATGGTCCGACTCTGGGTAACTAGGGCCGGGGAGTTACATGAATGACCTGAGATAAAAATAATGTGTCAAAGATTGAAAATAATGATTCCGGATTTAAAAATCATATAAGTGTTTTTTCATGATTTTGTGGTTTTTCCCAATTATTATCATTTATCACTCTATTATTTTTGGTTTTATTCAATCATGGGAACAAGAAGAAACTAGGTTGACATTGAATTTGATTGAAATTATTCTACCAAGAAGCCAAATAGAATGATGATTTCAATCACATATTTTATGATTATTCCTAATCAATTATCATAGAATATGATTAATAATGTCCACCTTAACCAACTCTTAGAATAACCAAAGAAGATAAGGATAGAGTTTATTGAGAGTTTGGGTAGTGGAGACTATAGAAAAAATAAATTCAGTTTCCATTATGTCAAGAATGTGGGAAGAAACACACAAGTATATTTCTTAGGGGAACATGAAGATGCTTCAAGTATAGAAAACAACACAAAGAATATATTTTTTGAGGAAAAAGAAAAACTTTATTTAGCATAATGGACTGTAATGTTGGTCTCCCTATAGTATTATCAATGAATGAATGTTTTAAATGTGTAACATATGGGAATTATGAAAATTGATGTGATAAGATGAAATCTCAGGAATTAAATCAATAAGGTTATATGAGTAATTTTTATATTTATAATGATAAAGAGACTAAGAATTCCATTTAAAAGGAAAGATGTATTAATTAATAAGATGATGAAGTATAATTAATGGTTTGATAAGGAAATGGGATTATTAAAGTGTTTATGTAATGAAATTAATCTTGAAATTTATAAGGACTGTTTAGTATATGTCTTTTGTCAATGATTTTCATGTACATTTTTAGTGGTTCTAATGACCTAGAAAACTTATTTAACAATAATTTGTTATTTTATAAAAAAACACATGATTCAAGGAAGATAAACATTAATATTATTTTGGTGTTGTGGAAATTATGTTGTGATAAATAGATAGTTTATATGGATAAAGATAACCAGATAGCAATGAAATAATTAAGGATTAATTGAAAACATGGTTTTGCTATCATTTATGGTGTTTTAAAAAATGTTTGGATTTAAGTAATATCTCTAAAAATCTATGTTTTAGTTAAAGAATAAGGAATAATTTATGATTTAAATAATTTTATATGTTAATTTATGTTATTACCATGTTTTAAGAGAATACATGATAAAGGAAATTTCAAATTTTGGATATATAAAATTAAGAGATACTTCAGGTTGAATTAGGGATTAATGATAATTTTATTTTGAGAAAATTATTAACCTTATTTTTCAAGTTTTAGATTTTATTCATTCAAAAGGGTCATAAAGTTAACTATCTATCAAATAGTTTATGTTAAAATTTGATTGAATTTTTATATATTAATGTATTATTTTTCTGCATGAATATTTATAAATATTGCATAACTAGTGCTATCAGTATTTTTGCGATGATATCTAGATATAGATAAAATGATTTATAATTTTATTTATATATGTTATGATCCATTTTTTATTCAAGAAAAAAAAAATTAACCTTGTTTTCTTAGAGTAAGATATAATGTGAAAATTGGTCAAGGAATAACCAAATGGTGATATTGTGCTTATGTAATGTAATGAAATAAAGTATGCATATATTCTCATGAAAATTAATCAACTTTATGGAAAGTATCTTGAAATATTTTTTTTCTTATTTTCATCATTTATAATGATATCGATGACCTTTTTCATGACACTTTGGTGTATGGTTTTTCGGCCATTAACCTTTCTGGATTACCCAGTTTTTTCTGATCAATGATCTTTATCAATCTCTGTAATTGTTAATTCTTTTATTCCATGTCCAAATATTTACATCTCACCTATATTCTTATATATGGAAACCTAGTTATGAGTTAATTTAGGAAACCATTATGTTTCCAACATTCCATTTTGAATAGATGATTTATTATTGATTTTTATTATGTGGGTTTTTATAAAAGAATTTTAAATTGTTAAACATTTGATGACGATGATGAATTTCAAGGTAGAAATTCATTTTATGTGGGGTATAATGTAACACCTCGAGATTGTGTGAAATATATTTTTTAAATGAATTTAATATTTTATATATTTATTATTACATGAAATGTTATTTTTTTTACATTACATAATGCTTTGATTTTGTCTTTCGATACAAGGAATAACATTTTTATCTTGTATTACATGCAATGAAATATTTATCTTGTAGTACATACAACAATGATTCATTTTCATGTCGTGCATGACATTTCCATCGAGCTTCAGTAAACCATGAAATAATATTATTAAAACATAGTATTTAAGTTTTTATGTATGTATAATATTAAATAATTTATGAAATAAACATTTTAATTTAATACTAAATGTAAATTTATTTATAAATTTTAAGTAAATAATCAATAAATTTTTAGTAATGTAATGTTGTTGATCAAATATATGTTTTCTTTAAAAATGTTTTTATTATTTTTTATGGGAAAATATTATAATTTACTTATATATATTATAAAAAATTTATTTTATGAAATTAAATTTTTTTTGAATCATCATATAGAATTTTACATATGGTGAAATTTTTGGGTTTTTTTAAAAAAAATTGATTTTTCAGTGAATAGTGAAAATACTGAATTTTGTAAAACTATCATTTCTTTTCAAAAAAATTATATAATTTAAATTCACAATTGTGTTTTAAATTAAAATAATATTATTTATCAATATTTATTCCACTTAATAACTTTCTCAATAAACATTATACTCAATTTTAGTATAAGTTTAATTTTGAGTTTAATAAAGGGTTTTTTGAAAAGTGTTTTAAAGTTTATGATGTGTCTATATTTTAATTAATAAGAAATATCAATTATAAGGAATATTTTAAAATAAATTTATTGATTATATATATGAAAATTTTGTTTTATATATAAACAATGATTATTATTACATGAAGATTTAATGTAAAATCATCTTTTTCTAAAAAAACGCTTCTAAAAAATGCTCTTGTTCGTTACGTTTGCGTGTTTTGTTTTAAAATAATTATTTGTCAAATTTTAGAAATTTTATTTTAGAAAATAAACTTAATTTTTAATTCATAATTTAAAATTTTATTAAGTAAAATTTTGAGTATTTTCTCAAATGATTAATTTTTTGTTGAATATTGAAAAATATTGAATTCTAATTGGAAAATGCATTTTCATTTAATTTATTTATAAATTTAAATTATATTCTAAATTGGTTTTAATGTAATGTTAGTTTCATTATACATCCATATATCCGTTTTTTCATTTTAATCAATTAAATATTGAATTTATATATAAAATATTTATAAAATTTTGATCATTTCCCATTTAAAAATCTACTTTGTTATCGCGCCTGTGAGGTTATTTTAAAATTAAAAATTTCCAATTATATGATTTTAATTTGGAAAAAATTATTCCATATTCGGAATCATAATAATTTATAATTTATAAAAAGTCCAGGTTAATTTTTTACAAAAAATGTATAATGAAAACTATAAAAAATAATTACCGCGGTTAAGGTATATATGGATTTATCAGTGGTTAAACTACGAAAATAATGGTAAAAATGATATACCAACAAGACCAATACCCATTTTTATGGACATATTTTGACAATATATCTTCAATTTTCTATAATGATGAATTTTAACGGATTTGGGAATTATAAAAATGTGGGTATGAATGAATCGTTTTAAACATTGTAAGTGTGCCACTCACCTCACTCATAAAAGGCCACCCTCTCTTATATCTTCATAACATCGTAAAATAACTTTTTAGACCAATAACTATGCAAATAAATTCGAAAATTTTTATTCTCATCCTAGAATATTTTTTTTGACCAAAAATCAACCATGGATGGTTTTTGGTGAAATCCTAAGGAGGATACCTAAAGAACATGTAATGTTCATCAATTAGCATTTTTGTTTTATTTCATCATTCACCTCCTTCAATTATTATTAAATCATTATGGTATAAAAAAATAATTGTATTAAAAAGATTTAGATATTTTTATGTTAATTACATGACATATAACCATATCCACTTTCATCAAATGGTTTAAAAAATCATCATTCTTGTGTATGGTGGACTACCACCTCACGAACTGATGTCATCCATTTTTACATTACCACCTCACATGGTTTTTTATGATAATGGATATAAAATATATGTACTATATTTTTAATATTATTATACCTATTTATCAATTATATCATATATAAATTTTTAATTTACATTCTATATGGGGTACTATAACATTGCTAGTGTGTACGACGGACTACCGCCTTGTAGAGCTATGTGATGCGTTTTTCACTAACGCTTTACATAGAATATAATAAATATAAATATCTGTGATATACATGAAATAATTATTATATTAATGAAATAGTAATTATTATTAAGGATAATATATCATTTTATTTATTACCTTATCACTCGCCAAAAGATGATAACATTGTTCATGCACATGTTGACTACCATCTTCACAATGGGTCGCGACTCTCTCTTTTCATCACCACACCACATGGATGATATTTATAAGTATATTTAAATAAATTATATAGTATTTATGTTATTTATTATAATTATTTAAATATATTACATTTTTTAAAATCTTTATATAATGATTATTTAAAAATAGAAACATTACATAAGAATTCGTACGACACGCCATCTCCATGATTGTAACGTACTTCATTTACCAAACCATATTTCATGATTGGCACTAAAATTATAATTTATTTATTAAAATTATAATTATTTTATGATAATTATTTGGACTTTTATGGTAACATTATCAAACTAAGAGTACCAAAAATAAAAAATCAAAACTTATATGGAAAACAAAACGGTTATAACCTGAAACATGATTTTAATAGGGAATTATAAAACAATGATTTATAAAAGGTTATAAGTTAACCAAATATGGTATGATATATATAATAATTGTATATTTCTAAATATATAATAAACTTATATTTATTATACAAAAATTTTAATTAGTATGATGGATGTCAAGACTTGCAGTAAGGTATTTCCGTCTCACATTTACTTTAAGTGATACAAATTCTATATTCATACCATGTTTTATTTATGTATTGAATAAACATACCATGAATTTATTTTAGGATTATTATTATTAAAATTATTCTTATTTATATATCCATTTAATATTTCTCTATTATAGACATTATGGCCAAAAGATAAAAAATTAGTAAGGTATGTTTATCTCAATTTTCCTTATTTGAGACATATGTAATGTTGTGAACATATTTTTTTATGAGATGTATATAAATCTACTTTGAATTTAATTTTAATGAATTTATTTATACCCATGACTTTTGAAGTTTAGTTTTATTTTATTTCTTTATGGGGCTTATGATTCAAATTTACCAATGTGGTAAATAATTTATGTTACAATCTCATTATTTATCAGGATTATTTATGACCATGTTTTTGATAATAAAATATTATAATAAATCACTAAATAAACGAATGAAATTTCATATCCTATGGTTTTTCATGATAATACATGTTTTCCCTTCATTTTCTTTCCTTGACTTACTCAAGTGTTTAAAAATAACTTTTTTTTAAGAGAAATCGTATTTTCGGTTGAAAAAAACTTTTTCTTCAACAACCATGGTTTAAATAAAAAATTTTAAAAAGTGTGGAATATTTTTTAAACAATTATTTATTAAATTAATTTTTAAATGTGTTTTAATTTTTTATTTTTTTAAAATGAATTTTCATATCATTCCCCAAAACAATGTTCTTTTTCCATTTACTAAAAATGTGAAAGGAATATTTGTTTTAATGTGTAAAATATGTATATAACTTTTTCCATCATGATCATTATTTTGGTTGAAGCATATTTTATAATATTCCAAGTTTATTTTCAAAGTTAATTATTTTCAAAATGTTTTATGTCTTAAAATTTATTTTTTAAAGTATAAATAATATTTGTATGAGGAAGTGTTTTAAATGATTTTTAATTATTACTTTATAGGTTTTCATAGTTATTTTTTATGAAAATTATTTCAAAAATATTTTATGAATTTTTATTTTTAAGGAAATATTATCAATGAAAATGTATCTTCCTCAAGAAATGTTCTATTTTATCTTTAAAAAAATAATTTTTTATCTATGATGAAATCCATTGAAGTTTATTATGATTTACTAGAATTTGTTTCAAGAATTTTATTTTTATTCTTTCCTTGAATGGTTTATATTTGTGATATGATGATATTTATAAAACCTATTTCTCTTCCATGGTTTACAACATGATAAAATTCTTATGAAACAATATTCTTTTTTAGGATTTATACTCTGATGAAATGTTTATGAAACCTATCTCTTTTCAATAGGTTATGATGTGATGAAATATTTATGAAACCCATTTCATTTCATGGGTTATGATTTGATGAATGTTTTATAATCTTGTGGCATATATAAGTATGATTTTCATTATATGAGGGTGGTTATATTACCACAGATGGTGGTTATGCTATTAAAAAAATGTGTGGGTCATATAGATCTCTCTAATTAACTAGGTAAAGATTTTTTTTATGATGATATAGACATGACTAGAATGGAGAGTGAACTTGGTTTAGTAAGGGAATTCCTTCACTATGATGGTCCTAGGAGTGATCCTTGATTAATATGATGAATTTTGGAGTAAGCACATTCCACTATGAGTAAATAAATACCACTGGGAATGGTGGGGAATCCCACCCAATAGTTCTAAACGCACATAGTTTGACCATATATGTTGTGTAAATTATCCTTGACAACCATGGAAATGATTTTATATACTTATGTGTATATCACGAATCTATGTATTATTCCAATTTTATTCTCTCATGTATAATCTTATTAATTTACCTTATAATTCATGTCTTATAGACTGCTATTATTTACTCCATTACTCAAGATTTTGATCTTTGATATTTGTGGTATGGTTTTAAAATGATAAGATCATTTTTTCATACCCTTATGTTAATGTTATATTCATGTATCTCCTTTTTACCCTTACTGAGTATCTAATATTAACCTTTATTATGTTTCTTTACATATGTTAAGAAGGAAGTGTTTAAGAAGGAGTACTGAAGTGGAATATATTTATTGGAGTGATTAAATATCCTTAATTAATTAAGAATTCTTTTCATGTTTCCAAAATCACTAAACTATTATGGTCCTCAGGAATGTGTTAGTGTAATGTAATGAATATTATTACAAATATATGTAATATCTATATATGAGAATTTTTTGTCACTATAATATCTCTATCCTTGGTTTTGTTATTGAAATTCCCTCTATTGGTAGGTAGCTATAAATTTTATTGTTTCTTATACATGGTCACGTTAGTTAATATAATTATTTTTAGAAGAAAAATACCACATAACGTAAATGGTATAAGTTGATATGTTTATTACATAGGATACATATGACTAACCATAGTGGTTAGTTTCTCATCTTTTGACTTTAATAAAATTGATTATGTATATCATATTTCATGTAATCATCTTATAAAATTGTAAGGTCCTGAAAACAATCTGCGAAGGAGAATGATGATCCCCTTTAACTCAAGGGAGATTCTACCCAATTTCCCCTAAAAAGGCTTGGGAAAATGTGGAAAAAACTCAAGGATAGAGAAGAAGGAACCGGTCCGTGGACTGGTCTAATGTTAACAACGCACGACCAGTTCCGCGAGGTGTCCCTCCTCCACGGACCGTTGTCGTTTGAGAGATGGAGGCGAAAATCCTCCGCAGTCACGAGTCGGGACAAGCGCCCACCCGGTTCACCATTCCGGACTGCCACAGCCACGAGCTGCATCAGCCGGCCTGAAATGCCTCCACTGTGATAAGCAGAATGGAGGTGTAACACTCCGCGACTGTGGAGCACTCCTCGAGTTTTTTTCACGGAGGAGTTCTTAATACCCCTCGAATTATGGATTGACCAAGTCATCTACGAACAGGGTTTTCAGTGATGGGCCTCCAAAAAAGGTGTCGTGTGACCATAAATACATCCTTTTCCCCCACTGTATAAAAGGATATTAAAGAAGAAAAAAAATAGAGTACGGAGAGGTGATCGGTATGATTTGGGTGGAAGGATTTAGAAGGAAGGATTAGGATTTTGGAAGTTCCAGTTCGCGAACCAGAGCAGGTATAAACCTGGGAATGAACTAATAAGGAACCCAAAAATTGAGTAATAACTTGGTGAACCGCAAACATAAAATAAAAAAGAAGAGAAAACTGTGAACCATGATCCCTCCACAGATGTACTCCCTGGGGACCAGAGAGATTATGCCTCTTTTCCGATCCGCCGCACCGCATAACACCCTCCTACGCGGGCAAAGCTCCGATCGATGAGCCTCCGGCGGACACCGCTCTTGGCCACCGTTGCCCGCATACAACCCTTCGTGGACCACCCTGGTTTGAGGATCAAACCCAAAGCCGCGAACCACCTTAGTTCGCGGGATGACCATCAGTCCACGGACCACCCTGGTTCGCGGACGGCCTCTCCAGCTATGTAGCACTTCCCTATGTGAAGGGAGCCACCACCCATACCCCTGTGTGGCCTGCCAAAACCTTCTGAGTTCCCCATTCCCCGAGCCAGATAAAATCCTTCCAATTTCAATCCAGCCTGATCGTTCACAACCTCCTCATTGGCCTACTCATCCGCCCCAAGCCGAGGCCTCCACCAGAGCCACCGGATCCATGTGGTGTAAATCTCAGGTGCTTCAGCATGCTGTTTTGAGTTCACATACCAATGATAAATATGGGAAAAGGGGTTGCCCTGACCCTTGGGTGGATTCCCGAAGCATGCGTGGGTTCACATTCCCACGGTAATGCTGGGTTTGAGCCCGAGAGTCCCCCTTTCTGCCTTTACTCGCCAAGATAGGGGACTGCACGCTTTGGTAGTCAGGAACTTCTCCCCTCCCCAAATAGGGGGCGACATACCCATCCGAAGGAAGCCACCCCCATGAACCTCGGTACTTCCCCGGGTACTTCCATGGGGAACAAGAGAGGTGACGGGCACAAGAGCACCCCTTTCCCTCTCCGGCTGCGCTTTTTCCTCGTGGGCATCCATCTCAGAGTAAGGCCCAACCTCATGGGAATCCATCACGTAGTAATACCCAACCTCATGGGAGTCCATCCCGGAGTAATCCCTGACCTCATGGGCCACCCTCATGCATAAGCCCCACTCCACTTCTCAATGATGCCCCTTTCACGACATGATCCTCTAGTCATTGCTGCCTCTTGTTCCTCACACTGAGCATGACTCAAGTGGGATTAGAGTAAGAATCGACCATGACATCCTCTTATGGGCCTCCTCAGAGTGTAATCCCCAATCCATCATTCTGGGCTGCCTCAGAGCATAATTCCCAACCCAATGTGAACTACGAGGACTTTGATCCATGTTAAGGCATGGTACGCAAGAAGCCTCCCCAAGGTTCAAGCCTGATCGCAATCAGACCCCCGGCTCCACCTTCACGTCGGTTCTCCGACACCCCGATTCGAACTACGTGGACTTTGATCCCTGTATCCTAGGCATGGTATGTAGGAAGCCTTCCTAAGATTCAAGCCCAACAACTGGACGATCCGACTATCTTCACATCGGTTCACTGAGCTGCTCCCAGCGCCGTATCAATGAGTACAAATTCATAAGAGTCATTAATCCAGTGAGGGATGGTAAAACACCAGCCTAAATGATTCTGAACCCCTGCGTTCAGTTGACCAATGCCAACCAGGAGACATCTGGGGATACTATGCTTGGGTATAAACCAAATATTCGCAGACAAATGAATACCTCTTAAATCTATAAGTGTGTCCCAGAACTGGAAATAATTCCCCCCAAAATGGTGTGATGAGCCCGAATTCCCATCCTCTCGACCAATGTGACTTATTAAGCATCGCTGGTTAGACCATCCGGAAAACACCTACCTTTGGAAAGCAGGTCCATGTGTCATTGGATACGGAACCATTGGGCATTTCAAGACTGAAATCCCCAAAACAAAAATGGTGAACCTGACATGAATTTTTGACCAATCATGATAGATTTAACCTAATTCCATTATGTTCTAATTTTACTCACAAGGAGGGCCAAGCAAGGTCATTAAATACGCATGGGATCATGAGATGCTGCTTTGAAGGGTTTTCTGCTTGTATTTTCTACAAGGTTTTTCAGGTACTACCTTCAGAACTCCCTTCGATCCAATGGCGTCTTGAACGAACTCACAAGCGTGTGCTTGCAAAAACTAAATGACCAGATGTCCTCACCTACGGAGGACGCCGTCACCCACCCAGCGTCTCCAATGCGGGGTCTCAGATGCGTTGATCTGAGAGTACCACGTGAACGGTACTCTCCCAATGGTGGAGACGGCCATGCACGCCCTCCAATCCGCCAAAACGCACCGATCGCCTGCCCAGTAGCGGCCGCAAAGGCAGATCTTGACATCCCCTATTGTTGTCTCCAACCATTTCGGGAGTCTATCCTCAGAACGGGACAATGTGTGCCTCTCTTGTCTTAGGGAGGTGGATGAGGTAGACATTGAGGACTTCATCCCCACCGAATAGGGGTTCCGCTGCAAGGCCCCCACTGGAAGACATCATCGCAATAACATCGCGATTCAACATCCTCACGCCGAGGAGGATGTCTCCCCGAGGATTCAGGCCCACGCTCCATGAGCTCCGGCCCCTCGGTCCGCCCGATGAGGGCGGCGAACGTATAATCAAGAACCGTTCATCACCCTGGTCCCTGAGGAGGAGCTTCGCTACCTAGCCATGGGGACATACCACGAACAGGCACCTACACCTGTTCGCTCCTCCCGTGCCCGCCATCCAGACATGGAGACATCATAAAAGCCGGCGTGCATCCCCGATGGGCTTCATCAAGCCCGTATCTCACACAGGAAGAAACATACTAGGCATGCACCTCTCCCTGCCCAGGGTTGTGAAGCCCACCAACCAGACGTGGTGGCGACCCAGCACTTTCATGACCTGCTCCTAGCAGTTTCTTCTGACACCCGCCATCCTGATATGGTGGCGATCAACAAAGTCTGCCACCCATATGTGGAGGAAAATCATAGGCGGGCACATCTCCCCCCCCCCAAAAGAACACCGACTTGATACGGTGGGAAACCAATATATGCATGGCCAGATCCCAATGGATGCAAGTAAAGTCTGCTATCCCGATGTGGTGGAAAATGGAGAGATAAACCGGCGTATCCCGGCACAGGGGCAGATTCGTTCACATGCCCTGACATAAGAGAATTTTCAGTACCGACTGACTACCAGAGGACCGAAGTAGGATATTCCTACTCTGACAACTGAATGGGCATGCATAACCGTTCTATCCAAAGAGGTCTCTTTACATATCCTGGAAATAATGGAGGAGTAGGTATCGATCCCATATCATATCTTTCATACATTCAGAGTGTAATTGCATCATCGGCAACAGCAAGGACTCAGGCCCGTGAGCCCGTCTCCACAGTTGAGGTAACTCATCTAAGAGATGAGATAGTTTCCTCGGAGCAGATCTGCATCCCTGCTTCTGCCTAGGGGAGTTTCCGACCATATTCCGCAACGCAAGGGCAACCGGATCGAGCAGCTTCACTCTTTCCAACTGGGGGACACCCGTCCGTCATGGGGGATTCTCCATAGTAGGAATATATCCCTCGGTAAAAGTCAAGATGTTTGTCAGCATATCCTGGCAGAATCACGGGACCCAATTAGACAGGGACCCAAAGGTGAAGGCCATTGTCAACAGCAGATTGTCCCTGCTGCCCGCAAAAGAGCTCCCCGAATGCGCCATGGGCAGCTGGAAAATAATGTGGGAGATCATGACTCCGCTCTACTGGAATATGGGGTTTTCAACACTGCTAAGCATACATCAAATTCTCAGAACCCTTCCAATACATTACCATATTATGGGAGTGGCAGTAGTAGTTGCAAAGGTCCTCCCCGCAATGTTGCTACCAGAAGCTCTGAAGTTCCTCCCCAGATCACCCGTGGGGGCCTCCCCCACGGGCATATAATGATCGATCATGATATCTCCTCTTTTGATGCGATTCATGGAAACCCTCTACATGGCCAGAAGATCGAGCCACAAGAAGGTTCTCCACTTACTGCGGTCCACCCTAAAGGTCCTCACTGGTGTATACGCTTCAAACCCTCTCCATGCAGTGGGACCACAGATTATGATAGTAGTCCTTTCTATCATAGTCGCAACTACGGAGGCCCTCCTCGTAGTTTCGTCTCATGACGAAAAGAAGTTCCTCCCTTTGTTGTAGCCTACCCTGATGGTCCTCTCCATGGGTTACGCTGCAATGGAACTCCACTCATCCAGGTATCGGATTGTGGTGGTAGTCCTCTCCACCCTGATAACGGAGTTCCTCCCCATAGAGACGTCAAGAAATGAGAAGGCCCTCTCCTCATTGCAGTACATTCTGGAGGCCCTCCCCAGGATGTATCTTGCAGATATTCTCCCTGAGGCAACAGTAATGGTAGTCCTCACCATTGCCACAGCTGTGATGGTAGTCCTCGCCACCATGGCCGCCATTGCGTAGGTCCTCCCCACATTGGCCCCAAGCAACAAGAAGTTCCTCCCCTTTTCGCAGTGTGTCCTAAAGGTCCTCCCCATGATGCACATCGAACATCAAGACATGATGGTTATCCTCACCATGATGGCAGTTGTTGCGAAGGTCCTCCCCGTAACAATGCTACATAGCCAGAAGGTCCTCCCATTGCTGCGACACGCCTTGGAGGTCCTCCCCAGGGTCTGCACTGCAAAATTCCTCTATGTAGTGAAGAATCAAGCAGTAATAATAGTCATCGCCATTACGACTGCCATTGTAGAGGTCCTCCCTACAATGAAGTATCATGTCGACAAGAAGGTCCTCCCCCTACCGAATCAAGCACATAAAATCCCTCGTATGCCGAGGCACTCAAAAGGACGGAATCGAGCATGCCAGATTCCTAGTTGGTCGTCGATGACATCCTTTTTCAATCAGGAGACGGTCTAGGGACACGTTCATCCTCTGAACCACCTCGGAATCACCCATATAATGATTCAGCACCTACCGGTCCCACTGCCTCCAACCACATTGGCAGCGAGTGACTCAGTTGGGCCGACCAGTTTGAGGAGTCACTAGAGGATGAGTATGCCAATATGGTGCACCTGAGGAAATGACTAACTAGGGATGATATACTAGTTATGTTTTGTCCTACGGACACCTCTCAGTTCGACATACCCAGAGATTTATCGAAAGAATGTGTGCACGACATATGCCATAATATATGGACAACCCTCTGCTGACTGAAATCAAGCTTCCTTCCCTATGATGGGAATGTTGACCATGACAAGAAAATATGAGACCTCCTGCGTCACATTTACCTGGAAGCTCTTCCTTCAGCACGGCAACAGCGACCCGAGAGGCATAAAGGAAACATGGAGATAACCCGCCTCTGTGCGCTGAACTAGCTGTGTCGCCTCATCGGTGATGCTCCAATGGGAGTCCATATCAGGGGATAGGGATAACAAAGAGCTCTACATTTCACTCCACTCCCAGCCTAGAAAAACCCATTCGGCATGGTGTCTTGAAACTTCATCACATCAAGACGACAATCGAGTGGTCTCCATATTCCGAAAAGGCAACACACCCAACAGAGTCAGGCCTTGAGCAAGTCCCAGAAGCATCAGGCCCGACGGGAACAAGCCATTCAAGAATTCCTGAATCAGGCCACCAAGAGCATACAACCAGACTCTCGCCTAAGAGAGGCCAATCAACGATCTTTTCCTGCCTCCCTGGAAGGGATTGATTAACAGAAGAACTCGACACCAAACCCAGTTCACCCCTGGATAGGGGCACACAAGATCATGCAGTTAGCGATAACCGCAGCCACTACCGCAATCCAGGGTCAACCCCATCCTGCAGGGATGGGGGCATTTTTAACCACAAATGCCTCCGTATGGCCAATAAAACCGGGAAGAGACTCGATGTCCAAGGAATGGAGCCAACCCTAGCCCTCAGGGATGGGGGCATTATTACCCCCTCAACAACAACCTCCTCCATGAGAGTCAGTATTATCTCATCTAGGGAGGACAATCAGAAGGGGAGGTTACCATCATATCCCGTCATTTGAATCATCATCCCCTCTGAGAGGAAGGCGCACTGTAAGGTCACATCAAAGAACCCTCCGCGTCACCCTTCATAATGAAGTCTGAATGCAATCCCAAGTCATGAAAGGGGAGGCTAGTAGAAGATGTGGGATATCCTCTTCCCATTTGGAAGATGACATCTTATCCGCCATGCGATATGCATCTATCAACGTCATAAAGGTTAACCCCATGGGTGACACCAGAGATACTGCAAATCAGGAGGGATCAGGAGACGATAGTTCTAGTCAAGCTGTGACTCATAATGAACCACCAGGTGTGCACACCCGTAACTAGAGGGCCTCCAAAAATATAGCCGTCCTTCCAGCCAACCCTCCTCCGCCTAACCTGTGAGCTTCCAACAAGGATAAGAACAAAGGATCGGTTACCCTTAACCTGCCTCCTTCTCTCGACAAAGATGAGCCACTCACGCTCGAAGAGAGATTCTATCGACAGGAAGAGGAGATGAAAGAATTGAGGCGACTTATCTCCGAGCTACTCCAGAGGAACCACCTTATTGAAAGTGTTTCCCAGGAGGAGACACATCATGCACTCACAACAAGTGCACCAAAAAACTATGGTTTTCCCCGGCAAACGAAACACGGTCACGGCTCCCGTACAACGAGGTGACCGGCCCGTACAACTACCTAAATGTAGATTCGGATGAATACCAAGACATCCCTCCACTCAGGAAGAAACCGGAGCGAGTACGCCTGATCTCTCCGATGGTGCCACAAACAGCACATGCACCCATGGTTCCAGCCAATCTGGATCCTCATGCAATGCCTCAGGTTATGCCTGCCCAGGACCAGGCCCAACAGGATGTAAAACATGGTCTCACCAACACCATCGAGGCACTAACTGCTCGATTGGAAGTTATGGAAGGTCGACGCGCTCCGATACAGCTAGAGAGGAAACCCTACCCGGATTGGGTGAGCAACACACCTCCTCCACCCAATTTTGGGAGCCCTGTATTCTCTATCTTCAATGGATCAGGCGATCCGGAACAACATTTAATGTACTACGCATCCTATTGCGACCCTATGATGGGAAATCTAGATCAACAAGAAGAGGTAAAATCAGATGCTTTGTGTGGACCTTGCAAGGATCCGCCTTCGTCTGGTATAGGAGTCTGCCAGACCAGTCAATACGGAGCTGGGAGGATCTTCGGCAGTAGTTCTTGTTCCACTTTATCTCAACGTTGCCTAAGACAATGGTCAACGACCTCATGAACTGCAAGCAGAGGGAGAACGAGAATGTCTCAGATTTCATCACTAGATGGAAAGGTCTGACCTATTCCCTGAACATGCCAATACCTCAAGATGAGATGCTAGACATATGCATTGATAATATTCGAGATGAGCTACGAACACCGCTCATACCAGTGGAGGGAACCACTGGCTTCCTCCATCTCTCGGCCATTGCCCAGAGAATTGAGGACTCCCTGCAGCAGACCAAATTGAAGCCTTCAATAGCCTTGCAGGCTCCTGCAAAAAGAGCCCCTAGAGCTGAAGCATCCACTATCACACTCTAGCCGGCCCTTGTGTGTAACACACCGAGATTTTATGAAAACTATTCTTTTAATTTCATTAATGTATTGTGTTGTATGCTACACCAAGATTACTTTGCGCTATACGCAACACCGTATTAGCTTGCAGTATACGCAACACTATTCTTGGATCGTGTTACACACAATTTTGATAATAGTTATTCTACGCAACAATGAGTATACATATATATATATTCAATATATAAATGAAATATGGTCGTATTATGTTATACGAAACAACAAAGGATTCTTGCAAAACACGCAACCCTGACTTGGCTTGCATTACACGCAATCACGACCTTCCTCGATAGCGTGTGTTGTACGCAATATCGGGTTTTACTGAACAACGATATATTATTATAATATTATTATGAACTAGCCGTTATGAATAGTATTAACTAAATTTTGAATCTTATAACATTATTATTCATCTTTCAAATTTTCTAAAACATGGTATAAGAACAAAATAAATTTTTCGGGTAAAATAAATCTTTTTAAAAAAATGCAGTTTTGCCGCCTTTTGATGGCACACCCACATTAAATCTAGTTTTTGACATATTTAAATGTTCAAAATGACAAAATAATATTCTTCTTTGGAATCATGAAATAAAAATTTACTTTGGATAAATTTTCATATCATTCTAGTAACTTTCATATTTTGATGAATAGTAAAAACACGCTATATTTTAATTAAAAACAACTTTTTCAATCGAAATAATTAATAGTGATAAATTATTAATTTGAGTGGATTTAAAGTATATTTAGAATATATTTTTACAATTTAATACAATTTTGGTCATTGAATATAATTTCACATTTAAACCTGACATAAACAAGTGTCAATCTTTTGATAGTTATTATCTCTTAAGAACACGCTATTTGTTTTGACGACGGCAATTAATTTTTTAAATTAATTAATGCAACTGATATGTTTTGAATTTGGTAAAATATGCATCATTTTTGAGTTTATAATATCAAATATAACTTAGGCCTAATTTTTGGTATTTTTCTGGAAACTTTCATTTTTTGATGAATAGTGAAACCACTAAGTGGTAGTTAAAAATAATAAATTTTTCATAAAACATAATTTTACCGCTTCTGTGAATGGAATTTCGAAAATATGAGAGACATGGTTGATGTCAGTAAGTAAAATGTGGTTCAATGAGATGAAAATAATTTTTTGGTGAGTAGTAACTTTTTACTTTTTTTACCACGGTTAAAAGTAAATAGGGTAATTAAGGGTAAAAATGATATTATTATTACCCTAACACATGTCCTAATTCTATTGGACAAGTGTAATTTGACCAAACACAACCTTAGGAATAAAATATGACCATTTAGGCCCACTTGGATTAGATTAGGACATTTATTATTAATTTATTTAAAGAAGGGTTATAATAGTTAAAATCAAAGTTTAATAAGTAAATCATGTTTAATATGGGGTTATACAAAAGAGAAATTCGACTATAAATATTAATTAGAAAGCTAGAAATATTTCCTAGATAATCGCAATTTATTTTTAATTTTTAGACATTAAATAATTTATATTATTTATGACACAAAGATGATGCCGTAATTATCTTATTAATGAAATATTGACATAATTGATGTTATAAACACCAAAATAAATGTAATTTGACACTTTTTATGAATTAAACTAATTTTATAGATTAATATGACATGTTAGTATTGATTTAATTAACTTTTTCAAACTAATCATTCTGTTATGATTTTCACAAAAATTAATTACTAAATACTGTCAAAATTGACATAAAATAGTTTTTAAAAAAAATATTATATTAGTAATTGTTATTTTATTCCTAAAAATCTAAGGTTCGGCCAAATGACTTAGATAAGGTTATATATATTAATAATAAACAACTTGGGGTTCGTTTGGCTTCTTATAGTTTGTTTATTAACTTTATATTATAAGAACATAAGAAGACACGGTAAAAGTAAAATTATTTTACTTAATGTTAAATCTAAATGATAAGGTTAAAATAGGAACCTAAAACTGTCTAAATTCTATTTTATGAGAGGATTTAGACCCATCCCCACCTTATCTTCGAAATGAATCAATTTGGAGCTATTTAAAACCGAATTTGACTTTATAATAAAATAATAGTTTTAGATATTCCAAAGGTACCCCTCTCCTCCCTTATAAAAGGGCACCTCCTCCCTCCCTTCCTCACACCACTTTGAGACTTCAATCTCGGCCACCCCCTACCAAATTCTCTTTTCCACTTCCTTATAAACATCCTAGAGGTCCTGGTCTTCTTCAAAGACCAATTTCAGTGCCCTAAAAGAAGGTCTCAAAGAGGCGCTTCAAAGAAGAGGAAATGTCCCTTACCGATTATTTCAACTTTATTTCTTCTTCCACTTCTTATTCTTTAGTTGTTTCATTGTGAAGTAATAACATCAATATCAATAATATACTGATATGTTATTATATGTATGAAACTACCCTATTTCATCATCTATCCATCCTACGGAAAACGAAATCACCGCGCGTGCGTACGTACGGAATACCGTCTCTACACCGTGGTGTAATCTGTTTTTCCAACACCACCTTACTTGGATGGGTATAATGGTGTAAATAATAACTATACATAGTTATTATAACATCATACTGATTCTGATATATTGTATCAACCACTCCAATTCAATTCAATGATTATGGAAATGATATCATCACTCGTGCGTACGTACGGACTACCGTCTCCACGACGCGATGATATTCATTCTCCATGTTAACCATACATGAATGATCATAAAGTTTATTTAATGAATAATAATGAAATATATGAAATAATAATGCTACTGGATTTATTTTTATATATATATATGTATATCATCTATTTAGTTTCATTCAATTCAATAAGGAAACGAAAATGGCGTTCATGCGTATGTAGGGTCTACCGTCTCCATGAACGGTGTATTTCATTCCTTTTATCGACCTATAATATATATATGTATATGATGAATATATGTAAATAATGTTTTACATTCTGAAATTATTTAAATCAGGATTTAAGTAATAATATCAAGAATGACAAGTCGAAACACATACGATTAATGAAATGATTTTACCCAAAACGCTGCTTTAACATGGAATTTACAAAAGAACTGGTAATATTAAGTCATAAGTGAAACATATATGATATCATAACAATGAATATGATTCTTTAATAAGTCAATGAAATTATTTAAATAACTATATAGGAGGTTTGGATACGTACGAAGCATATCAGACCTAAGGTAAGGGATAAATTTTCAATCTCATTTTTATCTGAGATTGCTTATACCTAAGTATTTACTGGGGTTACGTTTATCATCCATGACCATGTTTTCTAAAAATGCTTTCATAAAATTTTTACCATTATTCCATGGATGTTTAAAGTCATTTTTACCCTTTATTGACTTTTTACCACATTGTATGAATGGAATCTTTCCTTTGGTTACCATATATGGTACTTTTTGACTTTTCCGACAAAAGTATGAGGAGAACGTTATTTTTAACTTATACGGCCTGAACTGATTTTTACGGTTTCATAATGCCTCATTTTCAAGAAGATTCCTCTACAAGATTGAATGATTATTTTCAAAAAAACCCTTATCTTTTAAAAATGCATGGAATTTTGTGAAAAGGAAATGATTTTAAAGAAGAAAGGATATTTTCCTCAAGAATTCATTTCAAGTGTTCTGTCAAAAATATTTTCCATCTATGATGACATTATTTCATATGTGTGTGTTTCAAGTAAAATGTCTCTATAATTTAAATGGTTTCAATTTTCTTATGATGAAATGATATCAATTGTTTATTGATTATGTTATGATGGAATGATGTTTAAGAATCCCATTTTATTTCATGGGTTATGCTATGATGTATGATTTATGATTTTGTGGCACACAAAAAAATGATTTCATTATGAGATGGGTGGGACCTATATCTCCCCCCAATGCATTGGGTAAAGATTTATATCTCATGAGATAGACATGGCTGGAACGGAAAGTAAAACTGGTTCAGTAATACAGGACTGGAACGAGGAGTGAACTCGATTCAGAAAGGGACTTTGTCCTCTAAGATAGTCTTGGCAGCAATGCCTTGGATACTATGGAAATCATATCATGTGCTTAATGGATTCCACAATTACATGTTTTATTCCCATGCTATTTTATCATTCTTAATGTTTCTTTATGATCTATGCCTTACGTACTTCCATGTTTTGTGTCATTTCTCAAGCTTTTGATGTATAAACATTATGTTCGTGTTTTTAAGTTCAAATGTATATGGTATGTTTTATTCTATCCATGCTTACCCTTACTGAGCATTTGAGCTCAACCTTTTTATGTTTTCTTTTCCCCAGGATATAAATAAAGGTTTTAGGTAAGAAGAAAAAGGAAGATCTTTATGGGAGATGTTGAAGATCTTTCACCACGATTAGAAGATTACGTTCCATGTTTCCAAAGACACTAAACTATTACAGTCTTTATGTGTCTGTTTTTGTTATGTATTAAGTATTCCACTAATGTAATGTAATGTCCATGTACATCAGGCTTCGGGTCTCTACAGTTGGTATCAGAGGAAAAGTTTAGTCAACCTTTGGAAACTAGGATTTGAAAAAGTTAGTAAGATCCCTAGAGATCTTTCTAAGGTATGTCTAGGGATGTACCTAAGGATAAGTATACGTATAGGATATAGTCCTAGAACTATGGTAACGATATTAGATTAAACCAAAGATGTTAGATATTGAAGTTACTCCCCATTTATTATGATTTTTTCCTCTCACACTATTCTTTTTGGGTTTTAGAAAATTGCTGGAAACAAGATGATTCAAGATAATGGAGGATATGATGGACAATGGAATGATATTCTTCATGGGAAACCAAATGAAATGGGATTTGGAAGTCCAAACATCATTATTATGCTGAATCAGCAATCTCATAATATGATCAATAAAGTAAAATTTGTTAAGTTTCCTGACTCGACTAATAAGAGAAAGATGGAGTTTCATGATGATCATAGAGGAAAGAAAGTTCAATTTCCCCTATGTAAATAATGTGGGACGAGGAATCAAGGAGAATGTTTCAAAGGAACTGTAAGATGATTTGGGTGTGGAAAAGAAGGACACAAAGCCAGTAAGTGCAAAGGAAAAGGTTCAGTTAACACCAAGGATGAGGATAATGCTATTGCTACGACATCATCAATGGTTAAATGATTTAAATGTTGAATGTATGGGCATTATGCAAACCAATTCCCTAAGGGATGTCTCATGAAGGGAATCAGTATGGCCGTATGGGTAGTATTTATGTTGATGATGATGAAGAGACTAAAAATGATATGTGAGATGAAATAATTGTTGAAGCTCGTTCAATGGTTTAAGAATGTAGTGGAATGATTACATGTTTATCATGTGTAATGTTGTATAAGTAATCTCATGGTACTATGGAATAAAGAGACATATAAGGATTGTTACACTGTTGTCTTTCCTTGAGTTTTGAAAGTGTATGATTAATGGTACCAGTATCCATGAAAGGTTATTCAGATATTTTTGAAATGTAGATGATATGTGCATAATGAAGGGATAAAGAGAAAATTAAATGTTTGATAGTATTCATGAGCTCATGACTGATATAAGGAGAAGGTTATATCATGGTTTAAGTATATAGAATTTTTATATTTTTTTATGTGGAAAGAGATAACTTTTGACTGCATTCATGTTTTCACTAAGGTTCAATGGGTATTCATTCTTCAAGAGAATACATGATTAAGGTATTCACATGTTTCTAATTTGACCAACAAGATATATCTTATGATATATGGGGGATAAATGATGGCATTCAAGTGATCATTTTCTTTATACTATGAGCTTGGACCGAAGTATTTTAGATAATCCTAAAGATTAGAATGGATTATGTTGGACATAAGTTTGTATTGTTTAAGGATAAAACTTTTTTGATATTGTTGATGGGATGTTATAGTAATATAGCTTTAGAAAAAGGACAACCTGCAGGACGGGCGACAGCCCATCGCGTCGGACAAGGCTGTGGGAATCGAACCCACAACCGAAGTGCGACTGGCCTTTATCGCCTACCACTGGCCTACAGGAATTCCCTTTTTAGTAGAAACTAGTTTTATTAAATTAAGTAGTATAATATAAGAAGTATAAGTCCATTTTAGGAACTATATATGATTAATCTCACTATAGATGGACTTACGTATTTTTTTGATAACTTTTCAAAACTTTTGTTTCAGACAGATGGAATGACCCCTCATTCTATCACATGATCTGCTAACTCATCATGAATGAAAAATTCAACTTCATTTCTTTAAGAGATGAAGTGGAAATTGTCCAAAGAACGACCAAAGGTGAGACTATACCAAAATCACGGAAGTATTTATTCTAATTCCAATTTCATCAACATTAGGGAAATGATCTTGAAAACCAAAAATGTTGTCCTAGTGCTCTTATATCTGATGAATCAGATGGTACCTTAGATCGTCACAAATTTATGGCTTTGTGATTTCTGGCTTTTCCATAGCCATGTTCTCTACCACTCTCCATCAGAACATGATGGTTAGATTTCTCTTCCATATCCATATTTTCACATATGTGGAAACCCAGTGATTAGTTTATTTGGGTAACCGTTACGTTTCATACTTTTGTTCTTAAAGATTGGTTTTGGTATTCCTTTTTACGATGTGGGTTTCTATTAAAGAAACTTTCGAATAGTGAACCATTTATAACCCCGACGAATTTAGAGGGAGAAATTCATTTTAAGGGGGGTAGAATGTAACACCCCGAGATTTTATGAAAAATATTCTTTTAATTTCATTAATGTATTGTGTTTTATGCTACATCAAGATTACCTTGCGCTATACGCAACACCGTATTAGCTTTCAGTATACGCAACACTATTCTTGGATCGTGTTACACACAATTTTGATAATAGTTATTCTATGCAACATTGAGTATATATATATATATATTCAATGTATAAATGAAATATGGTTGGATTATGTTATACAAAACAATAAAGGATTCTTGCAAAACACGCAACCCTGACTTGGCTTGCATTACACGGAATCGCGACCTTCCTCGATAGCGTGTGGTGTACGCAATACCGGGTTTTACTAAAAAATGATATATTATTATAATATTATTATGAACTAGCAGTTATGAATATTATTAACTAAATTTTGAATCTTAAAACATTATTATTCGTCTTGCACATTTTCTAAAACATGGTATAAGAACAAAATAAATTTTTCGGGTAAAATAAGTATTTTTTAAAAAATGCAATTTTGCCGCCCTTTGATGGCGCACCCACTTTAAATCTAGTTTTTGGCATGTTTATAAGTTCAAATTGACACAATAAAATTCTTCTTTGGAATCATGAAATAAAAATTTACTTTGGATAAATTTTCATATCATTCTAGTACCTTTCATATTTTGATGAATAGTAAAAACACGCTATATTTTAATTAAAAACAACTTTTTCAATCGAAATAATTAATAGTGATAAATTATTAATTTGAGTGGTTTTAAAGTATATTTAGAATATATTTTTACAATTTAATACAATATTGGTCATTGAATATAATTTTCACATTTAAACCTAACAAAAACAAGTGTCAATCTTTTGATAGTTATTATCTCTTAAGAACACGCTATTTGTTTTGACGACGGGAATTAATTTTTTAAATTAATTAATATAACTGATATGTTTTCAATTTGGTAAAATAGAAATCATTTTTGAGTTTATAATATCAAATATAACTTAGGCCTATTTTTTGGTATTTTTTTGGAAACTTTCATTTTTTGATGAATAGTGAAACCACTAAGTGGTAGTTAAAAAAATTAAATTTTTCATAAAACGTAATTTTACCACTTCTGTGAATGTAAATTTCGAAAATCCGAGAGACACAGTTGATGTCAGTAAGTAAAATGTGGTTCAATGAGATGAAAATAATTTTTTGGTGAATAGTAACTTTTTACTTTTTTTGCCACGGTTAAAAGTAAATAGGGTAATTAAGGGTAAAAATGATATTATATTTACCCTAAAACACGTCCTAATTCTATTGGACAAGTGTAATTCGACCAAAAACAGCCTTAGGAATAAAATATGACCATTTAGGACCACTTGGATTAGATTAGGACATTTATTATTAATTTATTTAAAGAAGGGTTAAAATAGTTAAAATCAATGTTTAATAAGTAAATCATTTTTAATATGGGGTTATACATAAGATAAATTAGACTAAAAATATTCATTAGAAAGATAAAAATATTTCCTACATATGGGTATTTTATTTGTAATTTTTAGTCATTAAATAATTTAATTTATTTATGACACAAAGATGATGCAGTAATTATCTTATTAATGAAATATTGACATAATTGATGTTATAAACACCAAAATTAATGTAATTTGACACTTTTTATGAATTCCACTAATTTTATAGAATAATATGACATGTTAGTATTGATTTCATTATCTTTTTTCGAACTAATCATTCTGTTATTATTTTCACAAAAATTAATTAATAAATAGTGTCAAAATTGATATAAAATCTTTTTTTTAAAAAATATTATATTAGTAATTGTTATTTTATTCCTAAAAATATAAGGTTCGGCCAAATGACTTAGATAAGGTTATATATATTAATAATGAACAACTTGGGGTTCGTTTGGCTAATTATAGTAAGTTTATTAACCTTATAGTGTAAGAACACAAGAAGACACGGTACAAGTAAAATTATTTTACTTAATGTTAAATCTAAATGATAAGGTTACAATAGGAACCTAAACTTCTATAAATTCTATTTGATGAGAGGATTTAGACCCATCCCCACCTTATCTTCGAAATGAATCAATTTGGAGCTATTTAAAACCGAATTTGACTTTATAATAAAATAATAGTTTTAGTTATTCCAAAGGTACCCCTCGCCTCTCTTATAAAAGGGCACCTCCTCCCTCTCTTCCTCACACCACTTTGAGCCTTAAAGCTCGGCAAAACCCTGCCAAATACTCTTCTCCACTTCCCTAGAAACATCCTATAGGTATTGTTATTCTTCAAATACCAATTTCAGTGCCCTAAAAAGAGGTCTCAAAGAGGCGCTTCAAAGAAGAGGTAATGTCCGTTACCGATTATTTCAACTTTATTTCTTCTTCCACTTCTTATTATTTATTTGTTTCATTATGAAGTAATAACATCAATATCAATCATATATTGATACTTTATTATAAGTATGAAACAACCCTATTTCATCATCTATCCATCCTACATAAAACAAAATCACCACGCGTGCGTACGTACGGAATACCGTCTCCACGCCGTGGTGTAATCTGTTTTTCCAACACCACCTTACTTGGATGGGTATAATGGTGTAAATAATAACTATACATAGTTATTATCACATCATAATGATTCTGATATATTGTATCATCCACTCCAATTCAATTCAATGATTATGGAAATGATATAATCGCTCGTGCGTACGTACGGACTACCGTCTCCACGACGCGATGAGATTCATTCTCCATGTTAACCATACATGAATGATCATAAAGTTTATTTAATGAATAATAATGAAATATATGAAATAATAATGCTACTGGATTTATGTATATATATATATATGTATATCGTCTATTTAGTTTCATTCAATTCAATAAGGAAACGAAAACAGCATTCATGCGTACGTACGGTCTACCGTCTCCATGAACGGTGTATTTCATTCCTTTTATCGACCTATAATATATATATGTATATGATGAATATATGTAAATAATATTTTACATTCTTAAATTATGTAAATCAGGATATAAGTAATAATATCAAGAATGACAAGTCGAAACACATACGATTAATGAAATGATTTTACCCAAAATGCTGCTTTAACATGGAATTTACAAAAGAACGGGTAATATTAAGTCATAAGTGAAACATATATGATATCATAACAATGAATATCATTCTGTAGTAATTCAATGACATTATTTAAATAATTTTACAGGAGGTTCGGATACGTATGAAGCCTATCGGACCTAAGGTAAGCGATAAATTTTCAATCTCATTTTTATCTGAGATTTCTTATACCTAAGTATTTACTGGGGTTACGTTTATCATCCATGACCATGTTTTCTAAAAATTCTTTCATAAAATCTTTACCATTCTTCCATGGATATTTAAAGTCATTTTGACCCTTTATTGACTTTTTATCACATTGTATGAATGGAATCTTTCCTTTGGTTACCATATAAGGTACTTTTTGACTTTTCTGACAAAAGTATGAGGAGAACGTTATTTTTAACTTATATGGCGTGAATAGATTTTTACGGTTTCATAATGCCTCATTTTCAAGAATCTTCCTCTACAAGATTTCATGATTATTTTCAACAAAACCCTTATCTTTTAAAATTTCATGTAATTTTGTGAAAAGGAAATGATTTTAAATAATAAAGTATATTTTCCTCAAGAATTCATTTCAAGTGTTTTGTCAAAATTATTTTCCATCTAAGATGACATTATTTCATATGTGTGTGTTTCAAGTAAAATGTCTCTATTATTTAAATGGTTTCAATTTTCTTATGATGAAATGATATCAATTGTTTATGGATTATGTTATGATGGCATGATGTTTAAGAATCCCATTTTATTTCATGGGTTATGCTATGATGTATGATTTATGATTTTGTGGCACACAAAAAAATGATTTCATTATGAGATTGGTGGGACCTATATCTCCCTCCAATGCATTGGGTAAAGATTTATATCTCATGAGATAGACATGGCTGGAACGACAAGTTAAACCGGTTCAGTAATACAGGACTGGAACGAGGAGTGAACTCGATTCAGAAAGGGACTTTGTCCTCTAAGATGGTCTTGGCAGCAATGCCTTGGCTACTATGGAAATCATATCATGTGCTTAATGGATTCCACAATCACATGTTTTATTCCAATGCTATTTTATCATTCTTAATGTTTCTTTATGATCTATGCCTTACGTACTTCCATGTTTTGTGTCATTTCTCAAAATTTTGATGTTTAAACATTATGTTCATATTTTTAAATTCACATGTATATGGTATGTTTTATTTTATCCAAGCTTACCCTTACTGAGCATTTGAGCTCACCCTTTTTATGTTTTCTTTTCCCCAGGATATAAATAAAGGCTTTAGGTAAGAAAAAAGGAATATCTTTATGGGAGATGTTGAAGATCTTTCACCACTATTAGAAGATTACGTTCGAAGTTTCCAAAGAACTAAACTATTACGGTCCTTGTGTGTCTGCTTTTGTTATGTACTAAGTATTCCGCTAAATTAAGGTAATGTCCATGTACATCAGGCTTCGGGTCTCTACATTGTGCCCACTCCACCACTCATGCCTCGATCAAATCTTCATGGGCCTCCTACATATCAAAACCCGCCTCCGCCTAAATGGGACGATCAGCGAGGACCAAAGCGGAACCAGTTTGAGGAACAAAGAAAAATTGAATACTCATTCTGAGATGATCAAGTCCGCGGATACTTCATTGCCGCCATGAACTGAAACTTGCTTCGCCTCCCAGAGCCGAGGAAACCTAAAGTGGTCGGCCGTAATGATAGGCCAGATTACTGCCCCTACCATCGGGTGTTAGGGAATAGTATCTGAGAATGCTTTATCTTCAAAGACCTCCTTCTGAGGATGGTATACTCTGGACAGGTCGAGATGTGACCACCCCCAACACATGTGACATGTATCTATACCACCGACTCCAACAAAGAGGAGGGTGGCAGAAAGTCACCGGAAAGCAGGGGCATAAATTTGACAACTTGATGACTCGGAAGACTATCAACCGAGCCCAGGGCATACTCAGAGCTAAACTACAGCAGCCGATGTTGCCACCAACAGCCCCTGAAGCCGCAGAGCTGACAATATAAACCTCACAACCCTCCACGAGCTGGTCATCCGGGCATAATCGAAGAATGAGGAAACAATCACCGGAGGACAAGTCCGCGATGGGGCCAAAGATAGTCCAGACCCTGGAAGATTATATGCCCTCAAATTTGGCGCAACGGGCATCGACCCACTAAACAACACCATCAGGGACAACCGACCAGGGTGAACTGTCTGAGGATGAAGAGCCAATATTTAGTTCTATTATCGTCATCCATATTATGGAATCATTCCCTGATGAAGGGTATGGTTACGAACCCAAGTTCCCTGCTCAAGGAGCTGGGAGGAGGAATCACAGAGGTAGGGGATACCAGGGGTGGTGCACCTGTTGCCGAAATCAACCCTATGATTGGACCTTAGACCAAACTGTTAGTATCGTGGAAACCCGTGGGAGAGCCCTTAAATGGACTCAGCAGGAGAAATAATGCCCCTCCACCTTCACAAGCAGCCACTCTAGCCCTGTTGTTATGTGATACCCACCAGAGGAGGAACAAGTGTCTGACCGCCTAGTGCGCACAGATTGATCGGCCAGGCCAAGTCCTCAAAATGCGGGAACGCCATCGATATCCGACCCTGCGGCCTGTCCCTCCTCGTCAAATGCTCCAGCCCCTAAAGCACCCGCAAAGAATCTCCCACCAATGGAGAAGCATCGGCCGCTGGAGCATAAGTACGATATCCTTAAGCAGATGGCATCGGTAGCAGCCAATATTTCAATCCATGATGTAATAAGTCTGTCAAAAGACCTTAGGGAGGCGCTTATAGAAGCTCTGATCAGCCCCCAGGAGTTTCAAGCCGAGGTAGCTGCCACCGAAATTTACTGGATGGAGACTGAGTCGACTGAATGCAATGTGGTGATTTCCTTCACTGATCAGGATGAAGATTCCATCATGCAAGGACACATCAGACCACTATATGTGTTTGACACCCTGAATGGTATTGAGATCCAGAAAGTCTTTATAGACAATGGCTCTGGAGTAAACCCCCTTCCCCTATGGACACTCCGTAAGTTGGGCTACAATGAGGACAACCTAATTCCCTCAGCCACAACTCTGTTGGGTTACGACAAGAGTGAGCAGAAACCAATGGGTAAAATTAAGCTAAAGACCCATTTTGGTGACCTGGTAGCCTACATGGAATTCTTGGTGGTTTGGCAGAGCACAACATTTAATGCACTGCTGGGAAGGTCGTGGCTCCATAAGCACATGTCTGTTCCTTCATCATACTACCAGTGTATCAAGTACTACGTTAATGGAAAAAGTGGAATATTACACGCTGACAAGGCCCCTTTTGAGCTCTTTGAGTCACATTACATTGACACCGAGTTATATTATAAAACGAAAAATAATCCTTTGGTCGACGGTGTCGACTGGATCCCTGCTCCAAATGGCTTGGAAATTGTTCCTGAGGACCCCCTCAGGCAGCTTTGTAGTGATTATGTCCTGCCCATCAACCATTTTGAGAGTAGGAGTTCAAGTACAAACATGCACTCGTATGTCCTCATGACTACATCCAAGATGGCCGATCATGACAATGTGGGAATGTCTGCCAACCCTCGATCTGGGGAAAAATACTCAAGTAGGGATGCCCATGATGCCTCTCCCTCAAACCCTCAAAGGCTCATACTGGAAACTCTCCCCCCGTCAGATCAAGAAGATGAGGACTTGGGAGAAGGAGAGGGGGAAGATCTCAGGGATGCACCTCCTGCATTTGAGGAGGGTATCTCCACCACGGTTGATGAGCGCATAGAAATAAACCTGGGTATCGGGGAAGATATGAGGCCTACTCTCATTAGTGTATCCATGTCCCCCCGAGGTGCACGTAGTATATACCTATTTCTTGAGGAATAATCGGGATGTTTTTTCCTGGAATTACACAGAAATGCCAATACTCGATCCCGAAGTGGCGATGCATCACCTGGGTCTTCCAGAAGACCACCAGGGATATAAACAGGCTGCCAGAAGGACACATCCCTCACATGCCGCCAAAATAGAGGCCGAAGTCGATAAGCTAATTAATGCAGGCTTCATTAGGGAGGTCCAGTACCCCATTTGGTTTGCCAACATCATCTATGTCAAGAAAAATAATGGACAAATCCGCATATGAATTTACTTTAGAGATCTCAATTGGCATTGTCCGAAAGATGATTTCCTGGTCCCGATCACCAAATTATTAATCGATGCGACAGCCGGGTATGCGGCTTTATCCTTCATGGACGGCTATTCTGGATGTACTCAAATCTGGATGGCCCGAGAAGACGAAGAAGCCACTACCTTTAAGGCTCCTCAAGGGGTATTCTATTACAGGGTCATGCCCTTTGATCTCATGAATGCTGGCGCCACATATCAATGTGCCATGCATCAGATATTTAAACTGTTCCTGGGAAAACTTGTTGAATGTTTTGCGGATGACCTGGTGTTCAAGTCCAGACAGTGCTTAGATCACCTTTCATACCTTAAGACCAACTTCAACAAACTCAGACAGCATAGCTTGAAGTTGAACCCCATAAAATCTACCTTTGGTGTTACCTTAGAGAAATTTCTTGGATTTGTCATACGCCATCATGGCATCGAAGTCAACCCTAAGAAGACAATGTATATTCTTGGATTACCACCTCCCCTGAATCTCACCGAGATGAGGGGATTCCAAGGACACCTAGACTATATTTGGATGTTCATAGCCAACCTAGAGGGAAAATGTTTTCCCTTCAATATGTTAATGAAGAAGTGGTTCACGTACCAATGGACGTATAACTTCCAAGAGGCATTCAACAACTTGTAGAAGTACCTCTTTAGCCCACCAGTTCTCATGCCCTCGGTTGAAGGAAGACCTCTCATCTTGTACGTGGAAGCCTTAGAGCGATCACTGGGAGCCTTTCACAGACAAAATAATGACGCGGGCAGTGAAAATAGTCTCTATTACCTCAGTTGAACCATGATTGATACTGAGACTCGATACTCAAACATTGAGAAGAGCTGTTTAGCCTTGTTCTTCACGGTTCAAAAGTTGTGACATTATCTGTATCATCATGAAGTCCATTTGATCTCGTGGAGTAAACCACCAATGTACATCCTCATCCTCCTGATGCTAACCAGACACCTATCCCAATTGGCGGTCATCCTGCAACAGTTTGACTTCTGCTTTGTGCCTCAGAAACACATCAAGGGCCAGGCATTAGAAGACTTTCTGGCAGAGCACCCTTTGACAAGGACCACTGCATCAGACATCGAGCTACCTGATGAATACATCTTCTCGGTTCGAGATGAGTTCCTAGCATGGGAAATATACTTCGATAGCGCATCCTGAAGCCCAACCGAGAAGAGGATGGAGGATCCCAGATTCAACAAAGTGGGTTTGGGAATAATACTCGTTTCCCCTAAAAAGGAAGTCTTTATATATTCCTTCCTCCTATCAGAAGGATGTACGAACAATGCATAGGATTATCAGGCTCTCATTATAGGCCTGGAACTCTCACTCCAGGCATGAGTACATCACCTTAAGGTAAAAGGTGACTCAGAACTACTCATCAAGGAAGTCAATGGTGACTATGCTATTAAAAAGGAGTTGATCTCCCTGTTCAACTATGACCGAGGGTTAATGGCGGAATTTCCCACAGAACCAACATTAACCTATATTCCCCAGTCTCAGAATGCTCAGGCTGATGCATTAGCCAACACGGCTACAGCCCTAGATGACCCAGGAAGGGATGAAACAGTTATCAGTATTGCTCATTGTCGAATGGTATTTTCATTTCTTCAGGCTAAGACATAAGAAATCCACGAAGTTAGTCATTTCCTAGAGCCATATGCTCCTGCCACCAACTGGATGACCCCCATTAAAAACTACATTCAATGGGGAGAACTTCCATCAGACAGGGCTGAACGAGAGAAAATACAGAGAAGGGCAATCAACTTTGACCTATATGGAGATGCGGGTTAGCAAGAGGTCCACTACAAATGATGCCTCGATGGAGTTCTCCTTAGATGCATTGATGGAGAAGAAAATGTCACCGTAATGAATGGAGTATATGCCGGAACGTCTGGAGCACATCAACGGGGACCATGCTTTCCCATCAGGTTCGAAGGCTTGGGTACTACATGCCCACAGTTGCAAGAGACTACGAGAATTTTACCGCAAAATTCCACTCATGCCAGATTCATGCAAACTTCATACACCAACTCCCAGTGTTACATCATCAAGCCTAGCACTCCTGGCCATTTTCTGTGTGGGGGATGGACGTTGTGGGACCATATCCTCCCGCCACGGCCAAACAGCTGAAGTATATCCTCAGAGTGACCGACTTCTTTTCCAAATGGGAAAAAGCCATACCCCTCAAGGAAGTCAGGGTAAGAAATATTTTCAGCATTGTGAAGACCAATATCATCACCAAATTTGGTGTCCCTCATACCATACTGACGGAAAACGACACCAAATACTGCTTTGCAGAATTGGAGAAACTATACCATGGGTATGGTATCAAGGCTAACCACTCATCCCGCTACCATGTAGCAGCCAACAGACAGATAGAGGATTTCAACAAGACCTTATCCAGTATTCTCCATAAAATGGTGGAAAAAGACAAGAATTCGTGGCCAGATAAACTTCTCCATGCATTGTGGGCTTATCGAACCATAATCCACACCGCTACTCAGGCTACCCCGTAATCATTGGTGTATGGAACAGAGGTGGTCCTTCCCATTGAACTTCAAATTACCTCACTAAGTGTTTCCATCTGTGATCAATTATCTGATTATGAGCAGTCAGAAAAGCAGCTAGGTGAATTGGAATAGCTAGACGAGAAGCGGTTGCACACTTTGCACCATCTGGAGGTATAACAGAACCGGATCGCACGAGCCTTCAAAAAAAAGGTTCATCTTCGGTCTTTCTTGGAAGGAGAATTAGTGCTGGTCCTCCGGACCCCAATGATACCTGGCAAGAAGCCTCCAAAGCTGGATCCCAAATGGGAGGGAACATACTTTGTACACAAGGTCAACTCCAATAGAGCATATACCCTGATCTCCATGAACAGGCAAGTCACCATGGATCCTACCAATGCGATATTCCTAAATAAGTATTTTTCATAGAAACCGGAAGTGGAGAACGTCCTCACCGCATGACGTTAAACTGCATGGAGTACATCCTCACTGCATGATGTTAAACTGCATGGAGTTCGTCCGAGCTGCATGACGTTAAACTTCTAAGAACCCAATTGTCCAAACTATATGACCTTAAACTAAGAGCATTTCGTCCTTATTGCACAAAGTTAAACTGCACTGATAAAAAAATATAAAAAATTCCCTTTCCCCCGTGTATGGACCAGACCTTCACGGGGTGAATTTTTACGTCCTCACCGCATGACGTTAAACTGCATAGATTACATCCTCACTACATGATGTTAAACTACATAGAGTCCATCCTTACCGCATGACGTTAAACTACAAAGAATCTAATAATACCACTCGACCTAACCACATGATGTTAAATTGTATGGATTTCATCCTTACCGCACGACGTCAAACTGCACGGATAATAAAAGTTAAAAATGCCTTCATCCCCCGTGTACGGACCAGACCTACACGGGGTGCATTCCTCGTCCTCACCGCATGATGTTAAACTGCACGGATTTCAGAAAACTACGTATGGATTGATTCTTTCTCTCGTAGGATACGTAGTGACGCCGGGATCCCCTATCCTGGCCCATCCACTCCCAAATAAAAGTTAAAAATTCCTTCTTCCCCCCGTGTACAGACCAAACCTATACGGGGTGTATCCCTCATCCTCACCGAACGACGCTAAAATGCACAGACACGTTTTTCTAACAATGTTCTCATCCCTCATGTATGGACCCGACCTACACGGGGTGTATCCCTTGTCCTCACCACACGACGTTAAACTGCACGAACAAGATGTTTTAACAATCTCCCCTTCCCCCGTGTACGAACCAGCCCTGCACGGGGTGTACTTCTTCCATAGAACTACATGCGGCTTGATTCCTACCATCATAGGATATTTAGTGACGTTGGGATCCCCTATCCTGGCCCAGCCACTCCCAAATAAAAGCTAAGAATGCTCCCTCTCCACGTGTATGGTCCAGACTGGCATGGGGTGTACTCCTCGTCCTCACCACATGATGTTAAACTGCACAGATTTCAGAGAACTACATGTGGCTTGATTCCTACCCTCACATGATATGTAGTGATGCCAGGTTTCCCCGTCCTAGCCCAGCCCCCTAAATAAAAGATAAAAATACCCTATCCCCCTGTGTATGGACCAGACCGGCACAGGGTGGGCTCGTCCTTACCGAATGACGTAAAATTGTACGGATAGCAAGATTTAAAAATGGTCCCTTTTCCCTGTGTATGGGATAGACCTGCACAGGGTGTATTTTTGCATCCTTGCCGCATGACATTAAACTGCTCGGAAAATAATGTTTAAAATTCCCCCTTCCACCATGTACAGACCAGACCTGCACGGTGTGTATACCTCGTCCTTACCGCATGACGCTAAACTGCACGAACTTCGTCCTCACCGCAAAACGTTAAACTGCATGGACTTCATCGCGACCCACCCAAGACACATGGAGATACGAGATAAAGATACTCCTTGAAAATTTGTTAGCATCCTCTCCATACATCAGACTCCATGGCCCGGATAATTATGGATCTTCATAACCACTCATGGCCATCGGACGAGGAAAGTCATCGACCCATGGACACCTTTGCATGACTATGCATACCATGACCTCAGCGGCTATGCATATTGATAGCCCCTGTCCTATCTACCAAAGGAGAGATTTACTCAGGCGACACTCTTCCGAGCTCCGTACGCCTACCGGACTCAGAGCCCCCAT
This sequence comes from Viscum album, assembly GCA_963277665.1. Classification (NCBI taxonomy): domain Eukaryota; kingdom Viridiplantae; phylum Streptophyta; class Magnoliopsida; order Santalales; family Viscaceae; genus Viscum; species Viscum album. Next base: position 1,982,869,192 of record OY728136.1, read on the forward strand.
ATCTCAACTCCCGATCCAAAAATTTATGGATCAGTGGTTTACAAGTTCATTCCCCTTTTCACATCCAAATTTTTACATGGTACCCCTGCCTGGCTAGCCTATGTGTCCACCGGTGGTTCACATAGAAACCTACGTCAACGAACATCAATCCGGGACTAGGATACTTTGACTCAACATACAATTGTAGTGAAGATGTTTCTTGTATACTCGGACAACATTATCCCCACATGCCAAACTCTGCACTATGAGAAATCGTGGATTCTCGTAATCATTTATGGCCATCGGAAGTGGAAAGTTATCGACCCGGGGACACCTTTGTACAACTATGCATACCATGCCATCAGTGGCTCTACATAATGATAGCCTCTGGCTCGTCCATCAAAGGCAAGTTTTCCCTAGGCGATACTCTTCCTAGCTCCGTTCGCTTACCGGCCTCAGAGCCCCCACACCACAGCTCCTGATCCGTGAGAACACAAAGTTTCAGTTTACGACCTTCATCCCCCACCTAGTTCCAAGTATATCAAAACATATTGACCAAGTTATACTTCGAGTAACTATAGTAATAGTCACCCAATGGTCCGAGCTCTATGACAGTTAAACTAGGAGTACCTCGTCCTTACCGAACGACGTTAAACTGCCTGGAGTAAAGGTACACCCCCGCACGCAAAATAAATCAGTGCAGGGAGCTCTCTAAGCTTTAACAGCAACCAGGGCTGAATATTCCCAACATGTTCAGACATTTCCTCCCACGATAACAGAATTCGTGGCCCAGATAATTACGGATCTTCATAACCATTCATGGCCATCGGAAGTGCAAATTCATCGACCCGAAGACACATTTTCATGACTATGCATACCATTCCCTCAACAGTTCTGCATATTGATAGCCCCTGGACTCTCTACTAAAGGAAATATTTCCTCGGGCGATACTCTTCCTAGCTCCGTACGCTTACCGGCCTCAGATCCTCCGTGACATCTCTCCTGATCCAAGAATCCCTGGAACCAAGATTTATACCATCAACCCCCCTCCATGTCTTGAACATGCTAGGATACTCGATCCCAGTTACATTCTTATAAATAGAGGCCTTTTTTAACTACATCCTTGCCACATGACGTCAAACGGCATGAAGCACATCTTGTCCATGTGGCGTAAGGCTGCAAAGACCAAGCAATAAACATTCAGGGGAATGCCTCCAACAAAATTCTTTTTCACTGGTTTAACAATGCCCCTCGTCCATACCATACGACGTTAAAATTCACGATCAATCATCCTTACTACACGACGTTAAACTGCACAGGATTGGAAAATGAAAGAATAATGCCCCCATCCTCGCTGCATGACATTAAACTGCACAGCATCCTTTAATAATGTTATTCGTCTTTACCGTATGATGCTAAACTGCACGGTCAAACCCGTCATGGGTTCAGTAAGGAACATAGGCTTTTCTATGTCCATTAGTGCATGGGTCAGACCGACACAATCCATTGTCTCACACCTGTGTGAGAAGTAATTACATCATCCATTCTCGGGAAGTTCAGTCTAGATGTTTCCACCGTATCGAGGCACCCTCTCTTATAAACCATACTCAGTACTTAGAAAAAGCCGGACTCTCACAAGCCACCCCTTGTGGTCCAAAATATCAACTTCCCTTAAGTTTCTTGGCTATCAGGGTAATACAATCATTGAACTAAGGGAACCTTTGCTTGACTATGCATACAATGCCCTCAGCGGCTCTGCATATTGATCTCCCCTGGCCCCTCTACCAAAGGCAGGATTTCCTTAGGCAATGCTTTTCTCCGTATGCCTATTGGACTTTGAGCCCCCATGTTTATCCAAGGACTCAGAAACCCTCTGAGTTATAGTTTACCAACCTCTTTCACAACCCTTCCGGAATATTGTGGAACGCCTCTAACAATATTACCGAAGACCAGTAGAAGACGTTCCATTCCAGATGATGTCCGAGCTGTATGACTTTAAACTACACCAAGCCCCAACTGTCCTTTATGCTAGATAAATGCATAGGACAAGATCCTTTCTTTCACACTCCTGATTGATAGAGATGTTCTCGAAACCATTCAGACATCACATACCCTTTCTGAGCCACCCCCGGTGGTTTTTATAATTCTCCAAGCCACCCATGGTGGTTTCCATAAGCCAGACTAACATGAAGTCCTATGGCCATCAGAAATGGAGAGTCATTGACTTAAGGACACCTTTGCACGGCTATGCATACCATGACCTCATCAGCTCTGCATATTTATCGCCCCTGGCCTGTCTACCAAAGGCAAGATTTCTTTAGGCAATTCTCCTCCAACCTCTGCACGCCTACGCGGCTCCCATGCCTTGAGACATGCCCTCCATGTCGTTCAAATTTAAACACACTCCATCCAAATTCGTCTAATGGTCACCAAGACATCTTTTAATCAACCAAACCCCATTGGGGCCCTTGACCCACTATATTTGGTCAAAGATGTTTGACCTAAAACATCAGTAATGATAGTCTTGACGGTGGGATTTTAAATCGGCCAAAAAAAGAGGCACAAAGCCTGTTAGGCCGAAAACCTGAAAAGGGATACCTAAGAAAAAGTCAGGCCATACCCGCTGGGTTCACACTAAATGAGCCCAGGAAAAATTATGGAATTAAAAGAAAGGAGAAATTTTTTTTAGGGTTTTTCTACAAAACCCTAGCAATAGTCGAACTAAGCTCGTTGGACCCCATGGTCTAGGAAAAAGTTAGAGTTTTTTCTTGAGTTATGATTAATTCTGATTCAGTGAGTTGTTATTTAAAAAAAATTGTTCTAGTAACAATCAAATTTTCAGCGACAAGTGATTGACAACGACTATATTTCAATCGAACAAAAAGGGAGGACGACCACAAGATGGGGTCTCTCCCTCACAAAAAAAGGGTGAGGGGTAAGTAAAATTAGAGGGTACAAGAGTGGCTCTAATAGTCTTACAGGAGCCTTAACCACTCTCTCGACCAGATCAATGACTGTGTGGCAGAGGTCGTTGCAAGTCTGTTCCAACACAGCCTTCTCCCTAGCTTCAACCTCAACCACCAGAAGAGTACGCTTCACTGTTTTTTAGAGATCGTTGATCCCTTTTCTGGTGGCTTAAAGATGACCGGTCACAGTTGACAACTGATTCCTCAGCATCGCTACCCGTTAATCACATCCATGCAACTCAGAGGATAGGACAATCGCCTGATCTCAAGGGATCACCTCCTGTGCTATCAGTTGATCGAGATGTATCGTGGCTTCCTCTAGGGCTCAGGTCCCACAATGAGTGGAAGAAAAGTGATAAAGTTTGTGTTCACTAGTGGCAGCTTCCTCACGGGCCATAACAACTTGGCACGCAAGAAAATGTAACTGCCAATAGTCAAAGACACCCGACCACAAACCCAGGAAGAGCTGTCGAAGAGATTCGGTCTTAGTTTCCATCTCAGCTAATGGATTTTTGGCAACGAACTCACAAATCCTAGTCCAGGCCCACCTGCGTACCGCCAGGTGGTCTTCTATAACATGAGGATCTTTGGTATCCTCGACGGATAGCATGTGAACGAAATCGGGCATTGCAACCAGCGCAGGCATGTGCTCGCTAGAAGGTGGTTCTGAAGCTAGAAAGTCTGGAGCCTCTAACCCCAGTTTAGGCTTGGTGGTCATGTTTCTAAGACTGGTATCAACTGGAAAAACATCTGGGACTGTCTTGTTGGGACCCGGAACTATAGGGTCCTCCTCATCCACAACCAAGAAGGATGAAACTGTTTGAACTTCGGCCACCGCAGAACTGGGAGAGGAAAATCCCTTGAGTCGCTTTGATCAATGATCCATCAGTCAATACTCCCTTAGAGTTGATGAGGAAGGTAGGTAGGATGCAACAACCACAGTATCCCCTGATTTGGGAACCTGACAGGCGACCTTCCTTAGGATCCCATCAGGATAGTGTTTTTCCCACGCTTTTGCATACTCCATAGAATGGCTGACGGCCACCCCCACGATAGACAGGAGAATGCTCGTGTCAAATCTCTCCCACGTCAGCATCATCCACCATTGACAAAGTATGGCTGGGTTCAGTCCTCGAGCCTAAGGAGGGGGAAGGGAAACTTGGACTTGCATGCACCCAAATTGGCGAGGAAATGATATGGGACATAAAGCTCGCACAGAGAAACCCTGTCAATCCGTGCAGACAGAAATCCATCCCACCCAGAGATCATGTAAGAACGATCCTCCAGGTTCCCCCGATGGTTGTCAACTAAGATGCCAGAAGGGGTGGGGTAGGGAGTGAAATAAAACTGGTATAAGTCACATAGAAGCTCGATGACTTCACTAGAGCTGAGGGATTTCATGTGAAATCTAGCTATATCAAGAAGGGTAGGCCGAAAAGTAGGAAGCGGAATGACCATTTGTGATGATACTCATAAAAGAGACAATGATCCGCTACCCAGGCATACAAAAATTGAAATGGACCACTCCGACGGAAGGGTGACCCGCCCTTCTTCATGTGACCGAGCATTTCATAAATATGAGCCAATGTGGACATGGACAAATTCACCAGGCGGCCCTCTTCCTGCTCAACTGCCATCATCAGGGTGTAAGCCCTGACGCCAGGATTAATATCCCAAGAAGGGAATAACCACCCACTCAGGAACATAGCGAACAAACCTGCCAGCCATAACATAGGCAGCACACCGGGGTGCGCCTCATAACCCCATTAAAGATAGTCTCCTGCCTCCAGAACTGCCCAGTAGGAACCTGGGGAGGTTCGTGACTATTGAGAATGATGAGTCCTAGGGTGGTTGATCTTCGACACATGACCAGTGGTGTTTAGAAATAACCCTATCTAGGTATTATAGGGAATAATAGAGCGGGCACGCCAGGACTGACCCAGTGATTGATCCTCCATAACTAGTAGATCCCTCGCCAATAAAGGCACTTGTTCGACATCATTCCATGCGTCAAGGGCAGGCCGAAATTCATCATATATTTCACCAATAACCGAGATCCCTCCCAATTAATGGACATCCCATAGACTAATGCCAACTTCACTATGAGCAAGGTGGAAATTGTTAGTGCTTGAACACCAGTAACTGAGTAGGTCTGGCAGGATCAAGGATGGTGGGTAAATAGAAAATTGGGAAGCCCACACTACAGAGTATAAATTGACTGCTTCCAGTGATTCGGGAGACTCCCGACAGTGATGATGGACCCAGAAAGCCCAGGACAAGTCATTTGAGAAGTGCCCTCTAGACCAAATATCCCACCTAGGAATCCACCCGCATCAGGATCTACTCGAGCAAGGTTGATAATAGAAGGTTAAATATTAATGACAACTTCATGAGAAAAGTTTCCAGCGTGATGATCACTTTGGGTCCAAACAAATCCTCTCAAAACGAAGGCGTTTTTCTGGTCAGCGTCGGAAACCATCTCCCCTGATTGGGTAAAGATCGCCTGAATACACTTAGACGACGCTTCTAAGAAAGGAGAAGGAAGACCTGAGAATGTGGGGGGGGGAATAGGGACATCATCTTGAAGACCAAATCCATGAAGCAGAAACCGATTTGATAGTGGATAATCCTGGAGCTCAGGAGTGAGAAAGTCTTTCAAGAAACCATTGTCAGGAATGGTAGACCGACTAGGGTCCTCTTGGATGTTCTCCGCTCTGTGAATCATAGGTAAACATCTCCCTGAACCAATTACAAGAGGCTCTGTAGTGGGCCTCAGTGTAGGACGAGGGGGAACCATATTTTCTCCCTGCACGACGAGAGCCAACAAGCGGTTAGTCCAAAATAAAAAAAAATTGGACAAAAATACCAAATATATGGCTAAAGATCAGTTGAGGAGCCTTCATAGCTAAGTTTCTGAGGAGGCCTCGAAAGATGGTTCGCGATGACAGCATCCAGCGAACCAGCCCTTCGCGAAAGTGGTCTGCAAAACCCTGGCCCGCGGAGCATTGGCCAGGAAACCACGGACTAGGTTGCTTCGCAGAATTTCAATCCCGAATTTTTATGGTTAGGTTCGGAAGACTTAGAAACATATAAAGGTCAGAATATTTTTTGTCTGTGGAGGATCTAAACCGTGGAGCATCGAAACCACGGAGCATCGAACCCATGGAGCATTAAAACCATAGAGCACCAGGACTGTGAAGCGAGTTCCTACATGGCCCATTGTGACTTACTTATTAATTAAAAGTGTTGGTTCATGACAGGTACTTTGATCCACAGATGAAGAACAGTACGAACGAGAAATGGTTCACAGAAGTAGTATCTGGTTTGCAGAAGAAGCATTTCGCGAAGGAACAAGCACGCGCATGCAAGAATGCTCTGGTTTCACGAAGAATCTGGTAATGGAAAAATGAATGCCCCCCCCCCCTTATTTAATGGCGTGGCCCCTTACCGGGTCCACCTCTCTCCTGTGAACTATACGAGTTTCAGAACCACTATGCATCAGAATCACCTCATCTTCGTTCCTATCGGACCCTATTCTGATGGGGGGAATTTGTAGGGTCCTAAAACAATCCATGAATGAGAATGATGATCCCCTTTAACTCAAGGGAGATTCTACCCAATTTCCCCTCAAAAGGATTGGAAAAATGTGGATAAAACACAAGGATGGCGAAGAAGGAACCGGTCCGTGGACCTGTCTAATGTTAACGACGCACGGCTGGTTCCGCGAAGAATCCCTCCTCCGCGAACCATCACCGTTCGCGAAATGGAGGCCAAAATACTCCATGGTCACGAGGCGGGACAAGTGCCAACCCCGTTCACCATTCCAAACCACCCCATCCACGAGATGCATCAGCCAGCACGAACTGCCTCTGCTGTCGTTCGCGAAATGGAGGCGGAACCCTCCGCGGCCGCGAAGCACTCCTCGAGTTTGGTTCGCAGAGGAGTGTTTAATACCCTATGAATTACGGATTGACCAGGTCATCTGCGAACCAGGTTTTTGGTCATGAGCCTCCGAAAAAGGTGTCACGTGACCATAGATACATCCTTTTCCCCACTCTATAAAAGGAGATTGGAGAAGAAAAAAAGAGAGGACGGAGAGGAGATCGGTCAGATTCGGGTGTAAGGATTTCTAAGGAAGGAATATGATTTCAGAAGATCCATTTCGCGAACCATAGTAGGTATGAACATGGGAACGAACTAATAAGGAACCAGAAAAATGCATAATCACTTTGTGAACCGTGAACATAAAATAACAAAGAAGAGAAAACCACGAACCAGGGTCCCTCTGCGGATGTACTCCCTGCGGACCAGGGAGTTTATGCCTCTTTTCCGATCCGCCACACCGTGTAGCACCCACCTACGTGGGAGAAGCCCCGACTGACGAGCCTTTGGCCTTTGTCGCCCTTGGCCGCCAGTGCCCGCATAGAACCCACCGCGGACCACCCTGGTTCGTGGATCGAACCCGATGCCTCGAACCACCTTGGTTCACGGGATTCCCATCAGTCCACAGACCACCTTGGTTCGTGGATCGAACTCGGAGCTACAAACTGCCTTGGTTAGCGGGATTCCCATCAGCCCACAAGCCACCCTAGTTCGCGGATGACCTCTCCAGCCATGTAGCACTACCCTATAGAAAGGGCGCCACCACCCATACCCCTATGTGTCCTGCGAAAACCTTTGGAGATCCCATTCCCCGAGCTAGATAAAATCCTTCCAATTTTTATTTGGCCTAATCCTTCGCAACCGCCTCATTGGCCTACTCATTGGCCCTGATATGAGGCCTCCCACAAAGCCATCGTATCCGTGTGGTGTAAATATCTAGTGCATCAGCGCGCCGTTTTTAGTTCACATACCCATGGTAAATAGGGGAAAAGGGGTTGCCCTGACCCCTGGGTGGATTCTCGAATCATTCCTGGGTTTACATTCCCACGGTAATGCGGGGTCTGAGCCCGAGATCCTCCCTTTCTTCCTCTATTTGCCAGGATGGGGGACTGCACGCTTCGGTGGTTGGGCACTTCTCCCCATCCCAAAGAGAGGGCGTCATACCCATCTGAAGGCAGTTGTCCCCATGCACCTCAGTACTTTCCTGGGTACTTCCTTGGGGAACAAGAGAGGTGAAGGGCATAGGAGAACCTCTTTCCCTCTCCCGCTGCACTTTTTCCTTATGGGAAACCATCTCGGAGTAAGCCCCGACCTCATGGTCGTCCATCACGGAGTAAGCCTCGACCTCATGGGCGTCCATCCCAGTGTAAGCCCCGACCTCATGGGCCGCCCTCATGCATAAGCCCCACTCCACTTCTCACGGACGCACCTTTCACGACATGATCCTCTGGTCCCTCCTGCCTCTTGTTTCTCACACCGAGCATGACTCACATGGGATTAGAGTAAACATCGACCATGAAATCCTCTTATGGGACTCTTAAGAGTGTAATCCCCAATCCATCCCTCTGGGCCTCCTCAGAGTGTAAGCCCAAATCCATCATTCTGGGCTGCGTCAGAGCGTATGTCCCAACCCAAAGTGAACTATGAGGACTTTGATCCATGTTAAGTAATGATACGTAGGAAGCCTCCCCGAGGTTCAAGCACAATCACAATCGGACCCCTGGGTCCACCTTCACGTCGGTTCTCCGACACCCCGATTTGATCAATGTGGACTTCGATCCTTGTCTCCTAGGCATGGTACGTTGGAAGCCTCCCTGAGGTTCAAGCCCAACAACTATTCAATCCGACTATCTTCACATCGGTTCACAGAGCTGCTCCCAACACCGTCTCAATGAGTCCAAATTCTTCAGAGTCATTAATCCAGTGAGGGATGGTAAACCACCGGCCTAAATGATTCTGAACCTCTGCGTTCAGCTGACCATTTCCAACCAGGAGAAATCCATGGATACTATGCTTGGGTATAAACCAAAGATTCACAAACATGTGAATACGTCTTAAATCTATAAGAGAGTCCTGGAACAAGCAATAATTCCCCCCAAAAGGGTGTGATGATCCCGACTTCCCATCCTCTCAACCAATGTTAGTTCTTAAGCATCACTAGTTAGACCATCCGGCGAACGCCTGCCTTTGGAAAGAAGGTCCATATGTCATCGGATACGGAACCGTTGGGCGTTTCGAGACCGAAAACCCCGAAAAAATAATTTTTTTTAAAAATTTTGAGCTATCCTCTCAATTAGTCCTCTTGTTTTAACTATTGAATTTTCTATCCAAGATTATCTAGATGATGCATTTAGAATATTTATATCACCATCTAACTATCCTTGATAGAATAAAACTATAAAAATGATATTTCTAAATTATTGGGATATAAAAATTACACTTAAATTCTAGAATACTTTTTGATACTTATAGAGTGCTTCTATTTGTAATTATATTATGGAATATATCTATATCCTAAAAATTGTGATCCATGAATTTCAAAATATATGCTATAGAAAACGTCATTTAAGTTAATCATATTTTATTCACTTATCTAGGTTCTAGGTTTTAATACCATTATATTACCACTCCTTCAAAATAAAAAATAAATTTTCTCCACTTGACTTGTTCCTCATTCACTCCACTTGGATTAAGTGTAGCACACACCAAGGTGATTTCTTTAATATAATTGTTGGAATTGTTACCTTTTAATCCATGAAAATTGTGAAATTTTTGAATCATTCCATTTTTAATTCAAAATCATCTTTTAATAAAGGTAAAAAAGCTAGTTATTTCGATTAATGAAATATAGTTCACACAAATCTATAAAGGACTTTTTGGATTTTCAACCATGGTTTCAGATTCATGAAATACACTTGATGTTTAACTTGAGTCATTCAAGGAATCATTTTAAAAATATTATTATAGTCTATCATTATAAGTTTTGTTAACCAGATTCTCGTGGTTTATAGAATAACATATAATATATGTCTAGTGTTACAAAAGGCATGAATATTATTGAATTAAATTTGAAACCATGACCCCAATAATGATGTGATGTTTCTAACCCACCTGTTGTGGGTTGGTTCAAAAACTTATTAATACCAAAGGATAAACTATAGTATAGTAGAGACCAGTGGTAGTCTCTTAGAAGGGGTGAGAATTTATTTTTTCCAAATATGTAATATAATGGTGTGGGGTGGGTGTTTATTTGATTTGATAAAATTAAAAAAATTGAAAAATAATTCAGGAAATTTGTTTTGATCGAGTTATAGAAAAAATGATTCGTTAAGGGGTTGTATTACCAATTTATACACTCTCTTTACCTTTAATGGATTAATACTTTTATTTTAATTAAATTAACAAGGAATCCAAAATCACTTCTCTCTTATTAATGGGTGGTAGTGAGTGTGAGTTTAAAATATGTAAAGATAAATGTTTTATAATCCAACATCCAATAAGTGTGGGAAAAAATGTGTTCTCCATAAACTACTTAAAAACATCAAATTAGGTGAAGACAATCCTGGGAAATTCAGAATGATCCACCATCTACAAAACTCTAATCTACAATGTCTTGATACATTACAAAAAAAACTATACCCATTCCATTATATATGGGCAAGAACAAGTGGATGAGACCTATATTTTATCTTCCCGTGAAGAGTATTATGTTTGAAGTAAAAACTAATTGAAATCATGTATAATTATAATATATCAGTACTGAAAACAATATTAAATACTAGAAGATGAATTTTCTATTGATATTATCCCTAGTATCCCGATGAATAATCTTATTTTATACCCCCATGCGAAGGGTTATAATGATGTGAGAATGACGATATGTATGAAAAACTTTAAAACAACTACCAAAATCCATGTTTCCCTCCAAAATCCCACACTCCCCCATTTATATTCATGTGATTGTAGACTCTTCAATAGATTTTATATATAATTTTTTATTATAGTGATGATTCCATGTGTAATCATATTTTAAAGGTATTATTGAAATGGATTTTGAATATTTACCTCTCTAGTTTAGGTTCCTTGGAATATCTATTTGGTCATCTTAGATTATGTGAATTCCAAGTTTTATTAAGATGATTTCATTGCATATTGTTCCCAAATAGTTTTAATTATTACATGGAATTTCATTATTTTAATTTTATAAATTACTAAAATTTATGCATTCCATCAGAATACAAGTATACTTTATGTATCATCTCTCAACTCTTTGATGAAAAAGATCTTGACCTTTATATTTAATATCTCAAATATCTAGTAAAAAAGTCCTCGACCTTTAGGTATCATAATATCCATGAAGAAATATCTTTGAATTGGATAATAAGAAATATTTCTTATATCTTTTTCCAAATTATTGATCTATATCTCCAAAGGGAACTTATGTAATGACCTAGGTACTTGTATGTGTCATAGGGGAATGTCACTCTTCTACAGTGGGAAATTAAGGTTCCATTATATATTTAGTACATCTATTTTGTGTATTTTATGCATTGAACAAGTGGATCCATGGAGTTACATTCACATATCACACCCCATGAAAATGACAGGTAGATATCATTAGTTTGGATGAAAATAAATTGAATGGAAAAGTAAATGTCATAGGGAATCCATGGAGCTATTTTTATGCATCATGTAAAAGACTTTTAAATTTTCATATTCAACAATCTTATATAAGTCAATATTCCTACTTTAGGATGTTATCTAGAAAAACTAAATGTAATTCAATTTGTATTATTATTATTTTTAAGAAATCATACTTCCAGAACATTTATCCTTACATTAAAAATACCAATTATAAGGATTATCAATAGTTAGAAATTTATTTTATTCTAAAAATACATAAAATATATTAAATACAATATTCTAACCATTTAAATAAATTTTGAAAAATCCAATTATATGATCCTTACATTCCAACACTCTAAAAATTAAATTAATAACAAATCCATGTAACACCCTAAAATTCAAAAGTAAAACTTTGTATTTGATAGCATGTATGACACACATCACAAAAAGAATAGGGGAATATAATATCGCAAGGCTCTAATATAATTTTATTATTTTAAATAAATTCAATACATTGTATAGCCTATAATGCATTTATCACAGATTTTTCTTACATCGCATGTAAGAGCGACCTTCCTCAATATCTTGTGTTACACACATGAACGAGTTTCACCAATCAACGATATATTATTAAAATATTATTTTTAATATAATATGATATATCAAATACGTTATGAATCTTATTAACTAAATTATGATATTTCATGGTTCATATAAATATAAAATGAATTCATTGGCTTCCAAAAAATTAGAAACAGACATAAGAACAAATTAGATATAAAAATAAATATTATTAGTTTTATACTTCCAAAAGAGTTTCTTCTTAAAAAACATAATTAATTATATTTGTTAAATATTTTAATGAAATATATATGTTATATATTCCATAAAATATTTTCTATATTCATTTATTTGGTTCGATAGTTATAAGATCAAAATAAACCCAATTTCTCACATAAATACCTTTATTTTTATAAATTCAATTCTACCATCTTTTAATTGAGAACCCATTTTAAATATGAATTATTACACTTTAATTTAATATTTAAAAATAAAAAACATCTTGTAAATATAAACATAAAAATTATTTTAGGTAAAATTTGTGATTTTTTTGGAAACATATTATTTTTAATGAATAGTTAAAAATACTGAATTTTAGTTCAAAACTACTATTTAATATAATTTATTTATATGGTTCAATTATAATTTTAATTGGGTTTAAGGTTTAATAATATCATATTTTTAGAAATTCATACAATGTATTTTAGAGGAATCAATTTCAATTTTAAATTGATTATAAAAAAATAACAAACCTTTGATCATTTTTACTTTTAAAACCTATATTGTTGTCCCACTTACAGGATGATTTATAAATTAATTTCCATCAATTATTTGATTATAATTTGGAAAAAATGGATTAAATATTTGTAATCTTTCTAATTTATAATTTCTAATAAAACCAACTTTACTTTTGTCCAAAAAGATTAGTGAAAGTGGTTAAAATTAATTACAACGATTAAGGTTAAATTAAGTTTAATAAGGGACTAAACCTTAACCTTAAAGACCAAAACGACCTATAAAATTGTATATGTTTTGTTAGATGGACATATATATACCATATACTATATCTTATTGAAATTGGACCATTATTGGATCCACTTGTATGATGAAAAAACATTCATGGGATTCCTTTGTCAAAATATTACATGAGTACCACTCCTCAATTTTAAAATGGACTCATCTCCTCCCACTTCCTCACATATCTCAGGACACTTTTTCTAAACCATGATATACAAAAATATATTCTAAAAACACATCCTCTAATCTTTAAACAATACCTTTGGAGTTAATCAATCCAAGGATGCCTTTTGGTACAAACCAAATGTAGTCACCTGATTAAGAGGTAACATTCTTCATTATGTATTTTAGTTTTTTTTTCATTCTCCTCTACCTTTTTTAAAGACAAATATTTTCCATGTAGTTTTTTTAATTATATTGAATTATTACGAGTTTTCAAAAATTGATGGTGCGTGATTTCAAGGTCTGGTGTGCCCAAAATAAATTTCTAATCTTTTTTTAGGTACGTTCAGTAAATGCGCGGGTGGCATTTTCTATCTTTTGAGCCAGTTCTCAGATTAAAAATTTGGGGGCACCATTGAATCTACAGTGTTGGGATTCGCTTAAGGGAGGTTTTACATAGACCGTTGTATGTCTGAAAAAATAGATTTTTTACTTTTTAAAATAATAATGAAATAATTTTGTTATTTTATTTCATTATTTCTTTCCCTCCAATGGATAAGTGGTAGTGTAGAACTAGCGACATGTCAAGACATTAAAAGGATTGACCCTTCAAATCCCATGTAACAACATCGTTTTAATTTAGGAAGGTTCCTATTAAATGAACCCCCATAAATTCCATGATCGTTACTTTCCCTCCCCCTCTCCTATTTATATGGAGCCTGGGGGAGGTATTGGCATGAATTCACCAAGTGACAAAGCTCCGGTAAAGTGCCACGACGCCCAACACTTAGAAGAAAGATCTAGTTCAAGCGGATTGTGTTGAGCGACAACGAATCACGAACCGAAGGATAAAGTTTGAGCGGCAAAATTGGTATCTTGTTGTGGGAATGACTAACACTGAATCTTCCTCCATCGTGGGTGTTCTCCATTGATCGTGAGGTAGTGTTTTTTCTTGCATATTTTCAAAATATTGTTGAACCATATATCATATTTCTTGATAAGATAATAACATGGAAGCTGTGGGCCAAATGAACAAGGCACAATTCCTCTGCCATTTTTTTACCATTTCATTCTCTGCGGAAGACCGCCAGCGTGACACCGACAACTGGCTCCGATAGATGGTGGTGGTGGCTGGCACTAGTCAAACACGATGGAGGCAGTGCACCATCGAGCGTCGTAGGAGGAGTTCATGGTGATATGCCTTGGAAGTCAGCAGATCAGCTGGCACTAACGAGCCGCGAAGGTGATGTGGTGCGCCGTCACATGAAACCAGTGCGGAAGGGCCATGGATTTTCAGCCAGAAGGTCGAGCATGGCAGCCAGTATAGTCCATCCATAGAAGGCAGAGCGGCGCGCAACGGCGTACCACCGGTAGAGGAGGTTGCGGCTCTAATGCCACGACAGTAGGGACCCGCACCCTACGGGTCCCACCGGGAGACCCGACGGCGCCCTGTGGCACCGTCCCTTCATAAAAAAATGGTATATTGGAAAAACCGGGGGGGGGGGGATGCACCCTCCTGAGCCATCTAGGGTGGACCCCACGGTGGGTCGCGCCTCCGTTGGCATGCTGCTCAATCCCAGTGGGACGCACCTCTGCTGGACGGGCCGTGCAAGCCCAGCAGGCCCCACCCTTACTGGCCATGCCGCAACCCAGAGGGCCGATCCCGTCCCAGCCCAACCCAACTAGGTCCGACCCGGACCGGGTTGGGTCGACCTGGTCAGACCAAACCCGGTCCCTTCCATGCCAGTTTCATTTAAAGGGCCATAACATGAAATCTGTGTATCCATTTGACGAACCATCTAAAGAACTAGGAACGTTGGTGCGACATGGTCATTTTGGTATACTCTACATGTGTTTTGGAGAAAGCTGGAGTACAACCAGGTTGGATCGAATCTGAATCCAACTGGGCCCTTAGAACTAAAATGCTTATAAGTCACAGACCAGACATCCGATTGATGTGTCGTCTGTCGCATCGGAACCCTTTTGACTTTGTGGTCCTTTGGGATACTTCTTCCTAGATATACGTGGAGTTTTAAGGAAAAATTATGGCTTTAGTATTGGTTCTCCCAGAAGCAAGAATTATATAATTGGAAATCCAGTGGATGGTAGTGAGGCAGAATAAATTTATTTAGCTTCTCGACTAATCATAACTACTTATGTGACATACTTATATGACTGGTGTGAGCTGATTATTTTACCTTCGTATTGATATCTTTATGGTGATATATGTGTGGTACTTTTACCTTCGTGGTGTTATCTTCGTGGTGTTTCATGTGTTGTACTTTTACCATTGTGGTGTTATTTCCGTCGTGTTACCATTGTGATATTCTTCCCTCATTCATGAGACGAGTATATTTTGATAACTTAGGTATATGTATGGTCATATACCTAAGTAGAGTTAATGACTTCTTTGTGTGTTGTGATTGAGGTCTTTCTTTGGGGTTTTTTCCTTTTTTGAACTCTGGGAGATATTCAGTGGTGTCAGGGTCCCTACTAAATATTTTTATACTCACACCTACACTAGCTTAGCCCACACCTTATTGTGTCTTGTGAAGATGACATACATCACTTATCAAGGCTGAGGGAGTCAGGACTCGACCATGATAAGTGGTGGACTATTTAATGTGGTGTGACTCATAAATACTGATTGTGAGTTGTACCTAACATTTATATAGGATCCTTGGTGGATGATCTAGGAGCTATTTTTCTCTTTTTAGTTTTACTTGAACTTTCTAGTTGGGCTTCTATTCCGGCCCCTTTAATTTCAACACACTTTTTATATAGAAATTTACTTCATGGTTACCTCTTGTTATGCTCTTGATTTTGTGTGTTTGTACAGGTTTAAAAGAATTTCTTTCAGTTAATGAATATGCCTTTCTAGTTCTAGTCGCCATCCCATGGCCTATGGAAGGCGGGCCTGGGATAGTCACAACATGGCCCCCGAGGGATGGGTCATTACAATTTGGTATCAGAGGAGTCTCTTCTACCAATGAACAAGGACTATGATCTTTTCTATGCAAAAATAGTGTTATGTGTTATGAGTATGGTTTTTATTTTTGGGAATCCAGTGTTGGTACGGCGGTCAATGTATCCATACACCAGGCCCCTAAATTCTGATTTTTAGCTTAGTGTACGAAAACACTAATTACGTGGGTTTTGAAATGTTTTTCTTTTGATTTCGTTGATTCAACTAACCAGGTATAACTTATTGACTATGGAACACCTATTTATTTTTCTTATTTCTCCATGTTGATAGCCCGCCAAGATCCCTAAGAGAGTACACGAGGACGTCCCACTGAGCGATGATGCCTTAGTGCAGGGCCGTCTTACAGTGTTAGATCATTCGAGTGATGTTCTAGCAACACCATTACCCATTGGTTAGTCATTTCCACAAGCCCCACCAATAGACGGTGCACACTGACTGGGAACGTTGAATGACTTTCAGCGGTATAGAGCTTCGAGGTTCCAAGGAAAGACATACATGCAGGTGGATGAGGACATGATGGAGGATGTGGCTAGAGTTTTTCACTTAGTTGGGACACCAGAAGGACTGATGGTGACCCTAGCTTCCAGCCTCTTCGAGGAAGCATCTGGGAGATGGTGGAGTCTAACACTCAAGTTTCATGATGAGGCGACCCGCACCTGGGCAGACATTGAGGGCCTTTTTGGGGCAGAGTTCATCCTAGTGATTCTAAGCTCACTGCGTATACAAGAGCTGTTGCACTTATAATATGGAAGCATGGTCGTGGAACAATACTCAGCGAGGTTCACTAGTCAATAACAATACTCCACAAACATGGTACAAGACCCTTTTTCAGGTCTTGGTCCTTTGAGCAGGGTCTTAGATGGGATATTAGAGCATCGATGGTATCTCTAAGCATTCTGACGAAGGCTGGGGTGTTAGATTGAGTTCTATTTGTGGAGAGATTCCTATCTTGGTAGTCACCAAAAGAATGATTCACCACCAGATGTTATGTAGTGGAGTCATCCACAATATGAAGTTAATGGATGACGTAGGGGCGCAATCCATCTACAACTTCTGGTGGGAGAACTTAGGATACAGGTTGGTGGTGAGGTGCTCATGGGTTATAGGAGGATAGTTGAGGATATGGAAGTGCTACTCGTGCGATAGGCAGGGTCACATAGCTCGCGACTGCCCAACCCACTGTACAGATGATCAGTTGATGGTCGAGGGGCCCATAAGGTAGAGGCAAAGGTTTGAGCGAGGAGTACTGTAAGGTGGTGAACTTGGTAGAGGAGCTGACAATGAAACATGCGGTGGATGGAGATTCGAGGTTCTACAACCACCACCTCCAGGTGGTCCACCCTGACCACATGGAGAATAAGGATAGGGACGAGGTCAGCTCCAGGAAAGTGAGTCCTACGACCACGACCCTCCTGAGATGATTAGAGGTACAATTTTTGTCTATTAAACCCTAACAACAGTACCTATAGACACATGTTTCAGACTCTATTTAATTTTCATGACCCTTTTTCGGAGCTCGGAGATTCAAAAAGAGTCGTTGGCTCAATTCTTTTTGTTAGAGACTCCTACAGAAGAAGATTTGATGATTACACACTGGTTCTGACAGTTTGATCTTACTCTAGGTGGCGAGAGTTTCGGCTGGGAGCTTTTAGTAGAGGTGTCGAGGCCTTACAATGTCATATTGGGTATGGATTGGTTATCCATAGTCCATGCTCAGATTGACTATATTAGGCACAATGTTAGGCGTGTCTGTAAGGATGGGACCAGGTTTTCCTTCACCGGTGAGAATACAACCTTTTCAGCAAAGGATAGACCTACCTGGAGGAGGGTGCAGCTGATCACACATCAGTTGGCTAGCCAAACCCTCAAAGAATATGATGTTTGAGAGTCCGAGCTATCCTGTAGTTGTGGACCAGTATGTCGATTTCTTTCCTAATGATGTTCTAGGACTACCTCCATGTAGAGAGGTAGACTTTTACATCGACCTATACACCGGGAAGGCACCGATATCTTCACAAGAATATCGAATGGATCATGTGGAGCTTTGTGAGTTACGAGTATAGTTTGGGGACTTGTAGAGAAAGGGGTTTGTAAGGCCTAGTGTTTCTCCATGGGTAGCCCTAACTTTGTTCTCCAAGAAGGCAGATGTTTGTTTGAGACTCTATGTGGATTATCAGCACCTGAACCAGGTGATTGTGAAGAAAAAGTATTCAATCCCAAGGATTGATGAGCTATTTGATCATTTGAAAGTAGATTAATGGTTTTCAAAGATACAGCTCAGATCAGGATATCATCATCTCAGGGTACAAGATGGATATGGGTAGAATAAGACCTTAAGATGTTGGTATGGCCACTATGAGTTATTGGTTATGTGTTTCTGTGTGACCAACGCCCATGCAGTGTTCATGGGACTCATGAATAGGATCTTCCAGCCATAACTCAATCCATTTTTGTGGTATTTATTGACGACATATTGGTGTACAGAGTAATATAGGAGGAACATATTTATCATCTATAGATAGTTCTTGATACTTTCCAAGAGAACCAGCTTTATGGTAATCTCTAAAAGTGCTAGTTCTGGATATGACAGGTTCACATACTAGGACACGTAATCTTAGAGGCTGGAGTTGTAGTAGATATGGTGAAGATAGAAGTTTTGTTATCTTGGGAGCCACCCAGGAGTGTGACTGAGGTTTGGATTTTCCTAGGGTTAGTTGGGTACTACCATAGATTCATACATTACTTTTGTAGAGTTGTGACACCCTTGTCAGCATTGACAAAGAAGGGAGAACCCTTCGTGTGGACGAAGAGATGCCAATAGAGTATTCCAGATTTGAGATAGAGACTGACGAGTGATGCATCTTGAGGGTACTAAAAGAGGGCATTGGGTATATAGTCTAATGAGATGCATCAGGGGACAGACTTGGATGTGTCCTGATGAAAGAGCGAGAAGTGATCGTGTATGGGTCTCGGCAACCGAGACAACATGAGAAGAACCAAGCTACCCATGACCAGGAGTTATTAGAAGTGGTCTTCACCTTGAAGATGTGGTGAAATTACGTGATGTCTGAATTTCATACAGTCTACTCAGATCACAAGAGTCTCAGGTACATCTTCTCACAAAAGGACCTAAACCTGAGACAACGATGATGACTAGTGTTTCTCCAGGACTATGACTTTGAGATAGTCTATACTCCTGGGAAATAGAACATAGTGGCAGACACACTCAATATGAGATTTGGATTATAACTGTTCAGTGAGGTGATATAGAAGCTAGTGACATTGTAGATATCCTTTGTGGATAGAGATAGAGCGTCTTACCTATAGTCTATAAATATCACTCCACCACTTCTTCAGCGAATGTGGGAGGAATAGCTTGGGGACATTGACTGTGAGGCATGATGTGCTCATATATCCATAAGACAGGATCCTGATGGATTTTTCTTAAGGTGGGGAGCATGTAATCCTCTTTAGAGGATGCACAATGGTACTAGTGGTGCTATGGGAGGAGGTTTTGAGGGAGTCACATATATCCCCTCTGGCGATACATTCTGGTATGGAAAAGATGTGCCAGGACCTCCAGCGTCATCACTAATAATCAAGTATGAAGAAGGATGTTGCAAAGTTTGTTTAATTATACCTCACTTGTTAGCAAGGGAAGGCCAAGCATCAGGTTCCAGTAGGCTTAGCACACCCACTAGAGGGCCCAGAGTGGAAGTGGGAAGGTATCTCCATGGAATTTGTGACGGGTCTTCCATGTACGTCTAGGGGACATGATTCTATCTGGGTGATCATTGACCAACTCACTAAGTCGGCCCACATCCTACCTATTTGAGAGTAGGGATCAGTAGAAGTCTTGGGACACCTCTATGTAGAGAAGATTGTACATCTTCATGGGTTTCCATACATGATCATCTCTGACCATGATTCTTGTTTTACATCCTCGTTGTGGAAGGGATTATAGGAGGCATTCAGGACTCATCTAAATTTGAGAACCACCATTCATCCTCAGACGGATGGTCAGACAGAGAAAACCATAAAAAAAGATGATTACATGCTTCATTCTTGCGTCCTAGATTTTGTCCGTAGTTTGGAGGAACACTTAACCTTGGTGGAGTTTGAATACAATAACAAAGATCACTCCACCATCAGTATGGAACCATTCGAGGCCTTATATGGTCGACCTTGCAGATCACCTCTATGCTGGACATACCCAGGGGAGTCAGCACTTGTGGGCCTAGAGTTAGTTCACGATACTATGGAGAAGGTGCAGATCATCCATGAGTGGATGGAGACTGCACCGAACAGATATAATTCTTGTGTTGACAGGAGACAGAGACCTTTGGAGTTTGATGAGGGAGACCATGTCTTCCTATGGGTCTCTCCTCGATGAGGTTTGCAGAGATTTTGACGGGGTAGAAAACTCTCACTGAGGGTTATCGTAACCTTTCAAATACTTTGTAGTATTGGAAAATTTGCATACTATTTGGAAATACAACCACAGTTGGATAGGGTGTACGATGTATTCCATGTATCTCAGCTGAGGAGATCTGTGCATGACCCTTCTCACGTCATCAACCATGGTGTGCTAGACTTTGATGATGGGGCGACATTTACAGAGGTTCTAGTGGATATTGAGGATCAACAAGAATGGGTCCTTTTTAGATGATCGATACCTCTGGTCCGCGTTCACTGGAAACACAAGAACCTCCATGAGAGCACATGGGAGCGGGAGGCCCAGATTCGTGCTCAGTACCCCCATTTGTTTCCTTAGTCAATATCTTGGATTTTGGGGATGGAAATCCATAAAGTGGGGAGAATCTAAAGACCCAAATTCTCCATGTAATTCTTTTAATTATATGGAATTATTTTGATTCAATGAAAAATGAAAGCCTGTGATTCTAAGGCCTAGTGTGCCCGGAATAAATTTCTGAACTTTTTTTAGGTACGTTGGGTAAATGTGCGGGAAGAGTTTTATATCTTTCGAACTGGTGCTGCGATTAAAAATCAGAGGGCACTGTTGAATCTATTTTGTCAGGATTCACTTAAGGGAGGATTCACTTCAACTGTAGTAAGTCTGATGAAAATTTAGATTTTGGACTTTTTAAAAGAATAATAAAATAAAATTGTTATTTTATTTATTTATTTCATTCCCTCCAACAGAAAAGCGGTAGTGTGGGACAAGTGACGTGTCATGCCACTAAATGGATTGAACCTTCAAATCATATGTAAAAACAGAATTGTAATTTAGTAAGGTTTCTATTAAATTGACCCCTATAAATTCCACGATCGTTATATACCCTTCCCCTCTTCTATTAATATGGAGCATGGGGGAGGTATTGGCATGACTTCACCAAGTGACGAAGCTCTGGTAAAGTGTTGCGACTCCCAATACATGGAGGACTGAGCTAGTTCCAGTGGGTGGTGTCGATCGACACCTGAATCATGAACTGAAGGATGATGTTTGAGTGGCAACATTGGCGGCTTCTTACGTGAACGACGAACGCCGAGTCTTCCTCAGTCGTGGGTGTTCTCCATTGATCTTGTTGTAGGGTTTTGTCTCGTTTATTTTCAAGAGATTATTGAACCATATATCCTATTTATTGATAAGATAATAACATGGAGGGTGTGGTCAAAATGAACAAGGCCTGGTCTCTCCGCCATTTATTTTACCTTTGCGTTTTCCATTGAAGACCACCGACACGGCACTGGTGATCGGTGTTGGCAGATAATGGTGGCGGTCGACACCGGCTGACCGTGATTGACGAGGTGCACCATCGCATGCCACAGGAGGAGGTCGTGACGCTATATTGCAGTGTTCAATAGAGTGGTTGGCATTTGTGTGCCATGGAGGCGATGCGGCGCGCTATCGCGTACTGCCAGCGGTGAAGGGCCAAGGCTTTTCAGCCGTGGAAATTGGGAAGGACGACTGACACCGACCTAATGTAGGAGTCAAAGTGGTGTACAAGAGCGTTCCTCTAGTAGAGGATGTCGCGGATCCAACGCCGCGACGGTAAGGACGTGGACTTTGCGGGTCCCACCGAAAGACTAAGTGGCACCCTGTGGTACGGATGCTCCAAAAACTGAATGAAAGTTCGACCGTTCTGGAAAACCGAGGGGAATCTGCACCACCCCGCGCAAGCTAGGGCGGACCCCACTATGGGACGGGTCACGTATGACCAGCAGGCTGTGCCCCACCATGGGCCGGGCCGCGTGACTGTGCCTCCATGTGCCGAGTAGTGCAATCCCAACATGCCATGCCCTTATAGGCCGGGAAGCGCCCCCTTGCGGGTTGGGCCGAACCAAGGCTGAGTAGGCCAACCCGCTGCGGCCCTACCTAGCTGGGTTAGACCCGTACCTAGTCGGGGTGACCCAGACTGGTCGGTTCGGACCAAACCTGGTCGAGCTGGTTCAGACCGACTGGGGCGGACCGGACCTGGGCCCTTCCAAGCCAGTTTTACCTAAAAGACCATAATAAGAAATTCGGGCGTCCATTTGCTAAATTGTCTGTGGCGCTGGGACCCTTGGGGAGAGTCATTCCATTTGGTATACTCCACTTGAGTTCTGATAAATGATGGATTACGGCCAGGTTGGATCGAATCTGAATCCAACCGGGCCCTCAGAACTAAAACGCTTATAAGTCACAGACAAGGCATTCGATTGCTGCATCATCTATCGTGTTGGAACCCTTACAACATGGAGATACTTTGGGATACTTATTAGTGTGGATTCGTGGCAGTTGTGGGATGACTGATGGCTTGAGGATCAGTTCTCCCAGAATAAAGCATACTATGAGTGGGAATCCAGTGGCTAGTAGTGATGCGCAGGTTATAGATATATCATACAGAGGCCAGAACTGAGTGATCTGGTGTGGGTCAGAACCGATCCTGTGTGGGTAAAATCCTATGTGGGTTAGTGCTCAGTGATCCTATGTGGGTCCGCGCATACCAATGATGTGTGGGTCAGATCCTCTATGGGTCATTGTGGAGGTTAGAACCTATAGACTATGGGAAGGTCGGATCATGTTTGAATCATTGTGGGGGTTAGTGCCAATCGATCCAATGTGGGCTAGACTCCATATAATCAGTATGAGTGCATCTTGACAGAATAAGATGATCCAGCTTCTCAACTAATCATTTTTACTTATATGCCTTACTTATATGCCTAGTGTGATATGAGTCTTTTACCTCCATGGTGATATCTTATTGGTGATTCTTGTGTGGTTCTTTAACCTTCATGGTGTTATCTTCGTGGTGTCACCTGTGTGGTACTTTTACCTTTGTGGTGTTACTTTTGTGGTGTTATCTTTGTGATATTCTTCCCTCATGTGTAAGACGAGTATATTTGGTTAACTTAGGTTTATGTATGGGCATAGACCTAAGTAGAGTTAATGATTGCTTAGTTCTTTGTGATTGAGGTCTTCCTCTATGGTTTTCCCTTGGTGGAACTCTAGGAGACCTTTGGGGGTATCAGGGTCCCTACTGTGTATTGTTATACTCACCCCTACGTGGGCTTTGCCTGCACTTTGTTTTGTCTTGTGCAGACGACAGACAACATTGATCGAGGCTAATGGATTTAGGACCGGATAGTGCTTAGAGGTAGACTATTGATGTGGCATGACACATGACTACTAATCATGAGCTGTACCTACCCTTCATGTAGGATCCCCGGTGGATGATCCAGGAGCAGTTTTTCTATTTTTAGTTGTAGTTGTACTTTCTGGTTTGGTGTGTATTCTGTCCCCTTTACGTTCAGAACACTTTTTACTACAACATTTTACTTCGTGGTTGCCTCTTGTGGTGATCTTGGATTTGTGTGATTGTACAGGTTGAAAGGAAATGCCTTCCCGTTAAGGGATACACCATTCCGGTGTTAGTTTCTAGCCCCTGACCTATTGAAGGTGGGCTTGGGAAAGTCATGACACGAGCCCTGAGGGATGGGTCAAGACAACCTAAAACAATATTTTTCAATTTTTCAATTAAAAAGTGTCCTCAATATACTATGATTTTTTATTTTATTTTTAAGAACTATACTTACTCACAATTTCATCTAATGGGTAAATAACATAATGTTTCTGTGTACAGGGAGCCACTACCTCACTAAATAATGATTGTTCATTTTTTCCTTTACCACCTCTCATGGGGGCCATTATTATGTACAATATATTTATAAATGATATATATGATATTTATTATTTATTTAATCTTATTTAATTATTATAAAACACATATCTTTATACTTTTCATTTTGTGTAAAAATGATAACATTGTTTGTGGAAGTGTGGACTACCACCCCCTTAAAGCTTTGTGATTTGTTCACATGATGCATGGAATTTATAAATGATTTTATAGTTAAAATTACGGGAAATAAAATAACTATATATGATTTTCTTGACATTGTTAATTTATCTAAATATAATATATACTTGTAATTTTATTTTTTACCATTTCACACAAAAGTGATAACATCGTTCGTGGACACATGGATTACTACCTCCACGACAGGATGTGATTACTTTTACATAAAAATAATTATATATATAAGTATATATGATTAATTAATATATTATATATTATATAATTACATTTCTATAAAGATATTTTTTTACTTACCTTATTTCCATAATGATCATTGAAATATGGGAACCTTACTCTTTTGTACGTATGACCTACCGTCTCCCTGAGTGTAACTTTGGTTCAGTTTTCATAAAAATATTTAATGATTGGTTTTAAAATTATAATATATGTATAAATAAAATAATTATTTCATTATTGTTATTATTGAGATGTTTTATAATGATCCATTTGTCCATAGTTGACCTACCAAGTTGTTTATGACACATAAACTGAATTTGGTCAAAACACGCAACCTAAACATAATTGATTAAGTATTTTTATATAAAATTGTAATAAAAGTAATTAAAAACATGATAAATGTTCTCAAGAAATTATATAATTAAAATAATATTTTTATAATTTAATTTAAAGGATATTAACCTGAAAGGAAATGCATGGTATGGGAATTATTCTCAATTTACTTTCCATTGGGTCTTGTTTGTTGTTATGCACCAACTCATTCTTATATGATGTATATACTTCAACTGAAATGTTATGCAATGAATATTATTATTCTCATAGAATTATATGATTCATTTAATTCATTGGTAATTATGATTTAAATATTTTAAAGTGGTATGGGACACTTTTCAGTATTTAATGATTATTTATCTTCATGAATGTTTAAATGACAACAACCCTTGTTGTTACTTATCCTCCTTTGAGGTTTTATTGAAAAATACAAATTACTTATTCAATATAGATATTTTATAAGTGAAATAGTTTATTAAATATAATAGTAATGATTTGGACGTGAAATATAATAGTTTGATTTCATTCAAGGGAATCCCTATGGGTTGGGATCGGTTAATGAAAGCCCCTTGATGCATTAGTAGAATCATGTGATGAATTAGTTGGACAAAATAATAAATTTTAAACTAAATCATAATGTTAAATGATTAATGTTATTTGGAAACATGATTTTCGATAATTAATAATTTCCTTTATTTAGTATTTTTTTTTATTATTTATCTATGAGATTTTGGATCGATGTATCTATGGATATATTTCATTTTCTGTTCATTGATTAAATGTAATATGTTTTAATTTCTCAAAATTCCATATTAATATTGAATTATATAATTATTAAAATGGAATTTGTTTCTATTTATTACCTTGAAATTTTGTTAATGCACTTCCTTATCATTTTTTCATTACATCATATGTGTGTTCAGTTTTTTACCATGCCATTTATATTATTCCCATTATTTATTCTGCTATATGTTTCCATAATTGGGAATTTGAGCTTATCCTTATTTTTTTTATATCCCCATGATTCCAATAATCATACTATGACATAAACGTAGGGATATACTATATGTATTATAGTTACCATCAAATTAATTTATTGAGAAAGAAGAAAAAACATATGTTGTAATTAGTGTATTAATTTGTAATACAAGACTAATTTATGTATCTTGTTTACCAAGTCTAGTAAACTTTTGGAATTTAATTTTTTATAACCGTGATATTGTAGTAGTTATAAAAAATTGGCTCTAGTATCTCTGTGGTTAGGTCACTACTATTGCTATTAGAGGATGTTTAGTAGAAACCTTGGGAACTAGATTTATGAAAAATAAATTATAGAATGTAAACATAAGGTATAATTTCGGGATATGTATAGAATAACACCCTATAATTTTGGTAAATTAGAGATTATGGGGGTTTTCTAACAATATATCCTGGTCTAGATAATACAAGTAGACATGGTTATGGCACACATATACCTAGGAGTAATAACTCTGATAAGTTGTTCTGAGCCTAACTTAGGGAAACTAGGGACACAACAACGAACCTTACTATACACCTGGTTTAACACTATTAGGGGATATTCCTAGGATAAACCATGTTTTCATTTCAAACAATTATGAATAATTTTAATAGATAATTAAAATGAATAACCTAGGTTAAACCTAAGGTGTTTTGGATTTAAGATAATGTGTCACGGTGTAGAAATCATATAGATGATATTATGGATAAACCCTAGACAAATGAAGGAACTATGTGGGAATAAATGGATGAAGTATTTATGTATTTTAGCTATATTGAAAACCTTTATTCAATGGATATTTAGTTATTAACATTATTTCAAGGATGTATATTGTATTTATTTTAGTAATTTTAATACTTTTGTTTTAGAAAATGATAATTTGTAAGCTAGGTGACAACCAATCATATCCAGCAAGTTTGTGGGTCTTGAACCCATGACTGAAGGTGAAAAGGTTTTATTCCATCCAATGACCTACATAATGTCCTAGTTAATTTCTCACATCTTTTTAGTGGAATAATTTGATTAATAAATGTTAATTATGAACCATAAAAATAAATTTTTAGGATTAGAGATTAATATATTAAGGATATTGGTTTTGGATGATATTTAGAGACATATAGTTGTACATTTCACTCTTCTATAGGCCTTAAGATCCTTTTAATGTTTATTTTTGATCTTCAGAAAAAAATAATTATTGGTAATTAATTTCTCTGTGTAAAGGGATGAATTCAAATTTTATTGAAGTAAAATAAAATGTTATAATTTTCCATAGGAAATTAAAACCTATAAAGTATTAATATTTCCTTATATTCATGGATAGTAAAATAATTACCCAATATTAAGGAAATGAATTAAAAATTAAAATTTGATTAGATACCTCAATTTATATTGAACTGCTGGACTCTTAAATAATCATAGATTTATAGATTTGAGGCCCTAAACTTTTTATTAATTATTAACTTGGTTATTATTGATGAAATAATTCACTACATATAAGAATTTATTATTTTCTTCCAAGTAATTATTTTCGCTTCCCACTAATTCTCTCATAGTTAGAGACCTACTTACATGGTAGTCCATGTAACCTTTGTGCTTCCCATTCACTCTTTTCAAGAGGATTTTTCACCAACCCGTCTCAATTTTTGGGATTTATATGTAGTAAATATCATATAATCTATTAGTAATATAAATTTTAAATTTCAAGGATGTAATTTAATTAAGATGGGGAGAATGTAGCACCACGAAATTCCAAAGTACAACTTTGAATTCGAAAATGTAAATAAAACACAAAACCATGAAAATAAGGGAATATAATATCACAAGACTCAACTATATATTTAATATTTTAAATAAATTAAATATATGATATATCTTGTAATTCATGCAATACTTAGTCATGTTACATCATATAAAATAGTGACCTTCCTCAATAGCATGTGTTACACGTAAGACCAAGTTTCCCCAAACAACGATATATTATTAAAATATTATTATTCAATACAATATGATATAACCTATACATTATGAATAGTATTAACTAACTTATGAAAATTTATGGTTTATATAAATATAAAATAAATTGATTGGTAACTAATTGGTATGAAATGAAAATAAGAAACAATTTGATATAAAATGAATTATTATTTTTTATGCTTCCAAAGGAGTTTTTTCATAATAAAAATACTTTATTTCATATATTCAATGATTTTAATGAAATAAATATGATATATATTCAATATAATATTTTTAATATTCATCCATTGGGTTTTTTGGCATAAAATAAAAATAAACTGAATTTCACGTATAAAAACGATATTTCTATAAAGGTAATTTTAATGCCTTTTAATAGAGAACCTATATTAAATACGAATTTAGAAACTTTAATTGATTTTATATGTCAAAATAATCTCTAAATTTGATAGTGAAACATAAAAAATTCAGTTCGGGTGATTTTTTTATATTTTTTAAAAGCATATCATTTTTAATGAATAATTAAAAATACAGAATTTTAGTTCAAACTATTTTTTCATCTAATTTATTTATAAGGTTAATTTATACATTCAATATGTTTTTAAGTTTAATTATATGATATTTTTATCAATTAATAAAATTTATGTCATTTTAATCAATATATCATTGAAATGGATTATAAAAGCATAGAAATATTTTGATTGTTTTTACTTTTAAAACACGAATTATCCTCCCACCTATGAGATGAATTTTAAATATATTTCTATCAATTTAGTGATTAGAAATTTAAAAAAATTATTACCTATTTTGAATGAAAATAATTTATAATTTCTAATAAAACCAATTTTTTTCTAAAAATATTAGTGATAGTGATTGAAATTAATTACAATGATTAAGATTAAATGAATCTTAATGGGGGACTAATCATTAACTTTAAGGCCCAAAATGACCTATACACTTGTCCAATAGATATTTTATGGACATATATCTACCCTATACTATCATTAATCTAAATGGGACCATTATTTTATCCACTTTCAACATGATAAATGTACATGGAATTACTTTGTCAAAAGTTTACAAGAGTGTCTGGCCTCCTCCACTATAAAAAGGTCTCCTATCCTACCACTTCCTAAAAATATCAAGAAAATTTTTATTGAAAAATATCTGACCAAATATCTCATAGAAATACCTCACATAATCCTAGAAACCTTTATTTATATAGTAATAAATCCAAGGAAGCCTTTTGTTACAAACCAAAAGTAGTTACCTGATTAAGTGGCAACATCTTTCCTTAATATTTTTAGTTTTATTTCCATTATCCACTCCATAAACCCTCTATATTACATTCATGTATAAAATAAAAAGTATAAAAATATATACTACGATGTTTTTATAATATGTTTTTGACCTTAACTTGCACACACTTCCTTCTAATGGGTAACAGACATACACTTTCTATCTATAACGAACTACTACCTCACAAAATGATGATTGTTCATTTTTCCTTTATCTCCTCTCCTAGTGACCATTATGAAGGATAATATATTTATATATTTTATATATTATATTAATTATTTATTTAATCTTATTTAATTATTTTACTACACATATCTTCATATGTTCCATTTTTTTAAAACTGATAACATCATTGTGGAAGTGTGGACAACCCTCCTCTCAAAGAAATGTGATTCGTTCACACAGTGCATCGAATGCATAAATGTGTTTTAATTAAAAATATGTTACATAAAAAATCACTATATGATATTAATTACATAATTACTTTATATAAATAACATATATATATATATATATCCTTTTCATTATTACCCTTTCACACAAAAGTGATAATGTCATTTGTGGATATGTGGATTACCACCTCCTCGACACGAGGTGATTCATTTTACATAAAAAGAATTATATATATAAGTATAAATTATTAAATAATATTTATATATTATATAATGATAACTTTGGAAATATATAGTATTACTTACCTTCTTTCCATAATGATCTTTGAAAAATGGGAATGTTACTCATGTGTAAGTATGGCCTACTGTCTCCATGAGTGTAACATTGGTTCATTTTTCGTAAATATATTTAATTATTGGTTTAAAAATGTTAAAATATGTATAAATTTAATAATTATGTTAGTATTATTATTCTAGAGATGTTATATAATGTACCCTTTGACCATATTTTACCTACCATGTTGTTTTTGACAGATAAACCAAATTTGGTCAAAACACCTGATGTAAACGTAATTGATTAAGTAGATGTATATAATAGCGTAATAAATGAAATAAAAGTAATGAAAAAAATTTAAAATGGTTATCAATAAAGTATATAATTAACATTTGTTTATTGTACACGAGTTTAAATGACGTTCACCTAAAAGTAAACACAATGTAAGAGATTTTAATGTAATTTACATTCTATTGAGACTTTTTTCTTGTTATGTGCCAACTAACTCTCATATATTGTATAAACATCAATTTAATTGAAATAACATGAATATTATTTTTTCATTATATTATAATATTCATTTAATTTACATATAATTATGATTTAAATGTTTCAAAGTGGTACAGGAAACTTTAGAATGTTTTAATATTATTTATCATCAAGAATAATTTAATGTAAAAACCCCTTATTGTTATTTATCTGATATTGAGGTATTATTAATATATCCATATTATTTGTTAAATATGGATATTAGATAAGTCAAATTGTTTATCCAATATATGATTAATTATTTTTACATACAATACATGGCTTGCGGACCATTTAAGGAAATCTATATGGGTTGGGGACATGTTAATAAAAGCCACTCAATGCATTAGTAGAATCATGTGACAAATAAGTTGGCCAAACAAGAAATGGTTAAACTATATATTGATGGTAAATGTATCATGTTCCTAGTAAACATAAATTCTAATAATTAATAATTTCCTTTATTGGGAATTTTTGTATCATTATTTATCCAAGAGATTTTTCATCGACATATCTATAGATACATTTCATTTTCAGGTCATTGATTAAATGACACGTTTTTCAGTTTCTTACCATTCCAAATTTATTTTTCCTTATCTAGTTATTAAAATGGAATTTGTTTCCAGTTATTATTTTTTGTATTTTTTATGCAATTCATTTGTAGTTTTTTCATTACATGATAGGTTTCTTGGATTATTTATCATGACATAGTTATTATTCACATTATTGATTCCACTATATCTTTCCCTTATGTGGAATTTTACCAAAATATTATTATTATTACTTCCCTAGGAATCCCATAAGCATATTATGGAAGTTATTTTGGGATATACTAGATGGATTAGATTTATCCTTGAATTTAGTTATTTATAAAAAAATTAAGTTGTAATTAGTGTATTCATTTATAATACAAGACATGTTTAAGTATATTGTTTACCTATAATACTGAACTCTAGGTACTTAAAGATTTATTTATTTAAAATAATGCCAATTTAATTGACAAAATACACCAACTTTAGGCTTTCTGGGGTTGGGTCACTACTATCCAAGACAACAAAATGAATTGTCTTTCATAAAAAATGAGTTCATTACATATGTTACCTCCATAAAAAATATGTTTATAATTTATTTAATTTCTCATATGATCATTATAGATGTTCTAGGTCAAACATGACTCTAACACATTCCAACTTCATTTTACCACTCAATCATTTTGGGTGCCTACTATGACTTTTTTTAGATGGGAGGATGAGTGGTCATATCATCCATTAAGGGATCCAATTTCTTAGTATGAGCCTCTACTAATTGATTAATCATGTTCATGAAATCATTACACGTAAAAAACTAGTGAAATTGATTGAATTACATATTTCATTAAAGAGTACACTTTACATTGTAATTATACTAACTATGATTTAATCCAATCATTGTTTACTCAATAATATAAATCCATAAAAGATAGAACCACAAAATTAATATCCAGAAATGAGGAATTAGTATTATATTAAAGGATAATTAAGGTTACATGTAGTTGGGATCACTCCAAAAAAAAGGTATTCCAATTTAACCCTATCAATGGAATAAAAAATCACATGGTTTTGTGTCAATTAATTAGATACAATATACATTTTAAGGTAATATGAAAAGAAACTCCATGGATACTTTTAAGGTTGTGAATCCATGACTATTTACAGTAAGTTTAATGTCATGAAGGGTTGACTAATAGATGAAATATATCAAGAAATGATTTGGTGTGGGTATTATGTATAGAGTGGTTATTTTTAGTTTAAACTAACATATAAATAATGTGAAGCAATTTCTTATCACTAAGAGAAGAATCTTGACTTGAGGAATTTTAGGAAACAAAGAAAATAATTTTAAATCAATGTAATTTTATTGAACCACGAGGTGTATCTTCAATTGATGTATTTTGGTGGAACTAAGAGGAAAATCTCTATTCAATCTATGTGATTAATCCAATAGAAATACGTCAAATCAAGGTATATGAGGAAACATGAGATTTTTTTTGAATCAATGTTTTTGTTGTAGGTATCAATACCCAAATATTGTAAGACTTTGATAAAAATGTCATGGTGTAGATCATGATTATTAATCGGGGTTAGTGATAGAAGCATAGGGATTGGGTTGGAGACTTAAGAATGAAACTTGTCACTAATCTCAAAAAAGGGTCTTGGGGAGGATCCCCTATGGTATAAAAATACATGGTAGGGTGGGGAGACAAATTAGGTGACATTAGAATATTAGTTTCTATGAATGGGGCTTGTAATAAGTTGGTGACCAGGAAGGAGGCTTTTGGGAATGGTTTCCTCGATAGGTGGATTTATATAATGGATTACCAGCTAGAAGGAATGGGCTAAGTGACACTCAGGTAGTTAGTCCCTAGATGTTCAAAACCTATGTTTTTAAACATTATGATGGTTGAAAATGATTTAATAATAACCAAAATAGAAGTTCCTAAGAATATATTCATTTTATTGGGTTCCAGGATCCATGATATTTCACTCTCGTGAGGGAATTAGAGAGTTTAGTGAAATGCTTCAAAAAAATAGAATACGTTTCGAAGTTTTCTATCCTAGTGTATTCCTTAGTGGAATGGGTCTGACTATAATAAAAATAATCCTAGGATCCAATATATTTTACTTTAGTGTTGAATTTAAAGGTATGGAAATGAATCTCCTCAAAAGAAGGTTGGGTTAGAAGATTTTTTTTCTTAGTATTTCATCACATCACCTTAGGTTTTGATTAAATAAAATCACCCATTGGTGTTATTGGAAGACTTGTTCATGTAGTATTTTTCTTAGCATAATAAGGTATGTTTGATATTAATTTCATCATTAAAATGGGGGGGGTATGTGTACTTTAATAATAAAACTATAGACTCATCAACTAGGTCTTGGTGGACACCACCCCTAATCACCTCAGGTACCCAAGTATGGGTTTGTGAGTGAAACATGGAACAAAAGTTTGGGTATGAAAAAAATAGTGTGAAAGGTAGGGAAAATGATTATTGGTTACTTGTGCATATAAATATGATATTTGTTTAGGAAATGGGAATGCATTGACTTAATTAGGAGCATAGATTTTAAGAAAACTCTATCATAAATTTCCAACATCAAAGGGTTGTAAATTTTGATATGGGTATCTTCTTTTACTCTATATGGTAAACCATCAAAGCATATGAAATGATATACACCCATTGTTATAGGGTTTAACCACAATAGTGATTTTCCAAAGCTAATAAGTATCCATAATTCTCATGAAATTTTTTTTATGGTTTTGATAACCTTTTCTTTTATAAAGGATGAAATGCATGACACAATCATAGTGGGAATTTATAATGACCACATAACCTAACACGGGATAGGTATTGGGGAAAATACATCCATTGAAATATGAGAAATCACAAGGTACATGGAGATCCCATTTGTGTATTATTCAACTGGTGTGTCACTCTTTCCTCCTCAACTAAACGCATTCATCCATGTGAGGTTCATATTATGGTCATCTCAGAAAATTCCATAATGTATTATTTTTTTTCTAGAAGGTATATTGGTAAAAATAATAATATGATTATTTGTACTCCTATTATAATAGTAATAGTAATAATTATTATTAATATTTTACCTGTAATATAGTAGGATACTAAGTCATCACTATGGTAGCTCAAAAAAACAATTCATAAGATATATTTAGCCCATTTTATAAGGCCTACGAGCCCTATTGTAAGGGAAGTTAGACCCCTGTGTTAGGTATTTCGGCCTTATAAAATATAATGATGTAATTGGAGGTTAGTTATCCCTTTTGGGGAGGAGGGTTGGTGTCATGGTTCAATAGGACTGTATGGGACTAGAATTTTTTTAAAGATTGTATCCTTAAATAATATTAGAAATAATTATCATATTCATCATTATTTATATCATTATTATAAAAGTAGAATAGTCTAATAGATTGATATAGAGTCCTAATGAAATGTGATGAGGATTAGTTAAATTTAAATGTAAATAAATTGTTATATAATCAAAATTATGTTTTTCCTTCATGTGGTGATATAATTAGTTAAGAAATGTAAATTTACTTTAGAAGACAATGTAGTTATGTATGGAATCATTAATGTAATTCTTATTATTTTTATGAAAATTGTAAAATATTGGAATGAATTTTTTATTAATTTCTTAATGATTTAATATTTTAAATGTTTTTTTCATTTTTAAAACACAATTGTGTTAATAAATGAACGTATAATTTGATTTGATGATTTTTTTTCATTATGTA
The DNA here is from genome assembly GCA_963277665.1 of Viscum album. Lineage (NCBI taxonomy): Eukaryota > Viridiplantae > Streptophyta > Magnoliopsida > Santalales > Viscaceae > Viscum > Viscum album. The sequence continues at coordinate 1,982,904,013 of OY728136.1, forward strand.
ATGAATGGGTTAATTTTATAAATTATTATAATCATTGAAGGTTTTGAATTGGTGATATTATTTTACCAATAGTATTTTTAATTAAAATATTGGATTTTATAGAAGGTTTTGGGATGTGTTTTTTAAAATAATTTATAATTTTATTTATAGTTTATGGTTTTAAAATTATAAAAGGTTAATTTTAAAAGGGTAAACATTATGAATCACCAAAATATATTTATATATAATTAACAAAATTCTACTATATTAATTAATTTTATTGGTTTTCAATATAGAACTAGATATTGTTTTAGTATTTTTTTTGTAATAGTGGGGAATTATTCATTTATTTTTGGTTCAATTAACCTTCTTTTAAATTCAAGATATGAATATGATTTATCAAAAAAATTGAGGAGGACATTTTAAAATTGTTTTTAATGTATGTGATATTTATTTCCAATTTAAATGGATTTATATAAGATAATATTGATTGTTTAAAAGAATTCTAAAATTTAGTATACATTCAATTAAAATTAGTTTTTATATTAGTTATTAAATATATTGGATTTTTGACTATAATTTAAGTATATTACACTTATATCACAACTTTCCTTCTTCAAATGGGTTGAAAATATCCAAACTGGGTAAATTAGGATGGTTAAAATGATTTTGAATTTTTTTTGGTTTAATTATTAAATTTCGAAATTAACAAGTATCTTTTGTGATATTCATGATTTAAAACACCATAAAATAATAATTATGAATAGTTTGGGAAAATAATAAAAAACATGGAATCTTGGGTGTGTTGTTTCCTGGTTTGTTACACATTTTATACACTATTCCAACTAAACCTAAAACTCCTAATTTTTATGACTTTGGATTTCCTAATATCAAACCAGTTAGGTATTTATTATTTTCATGAATGAGGAATAATTTATAATGAGTTAATTAAGTTGTTGGATTGTGGGACAACCAATATCCTTGGATGCATTAGTAATGTGAGTGAGTTAGCTAATATTATTTAATAAATGGGTTATGCCCTATATATAGGAAATTTAAATGTATGTTTATATTAGTTGGTTTGAAATTATCATTATTTATCTTATAGATTGATAGGGGGAATTAGAAAACCAATTATTTACACAAAATTAAAGGAACATAATTCTAGAGAGTTGTATATTTGTAGATTACTATTACTAAATATAGTTTTTCAAGAAAGATTCTTTTTTTCTTGAGTATGGTCTCTATATATTTTATTTTTCTTTGAAACAATTATTTGGGTTTTTCTAAATAGATAATATAAGTATGTAAGTGAAATTTATGAAATATTAATCAATGACATTGAAGCAAGTGGTTTGAATGAGATGAAATAAATGTTGGAACTTAAATAGTGTTAGTTAAAATGGGAATTAAAATGCAGCGGGGGTATGTTTTTGTAGGATTTATTCAGCATTGTAAATGATCCCAATAATCATAATTTTTATTTCTATTATATCTCAAAAGAACTAAAAAACATTTTAAATTAATGTGATGTTGGTGTTTCTTAGTGATGATCTTGAAGAAGTTGTATATATAAAAAAACTAGTTAGATTTTTTCATGGTGAAAATAACACAAGTTTTTTAAAGTTAAATAATTTCATTTATAGTTTTATGAAAACCCCAAGAAATTAATATTCCATGTCAAACAAATGTTTGGAGTTATTTAATTTCTAGAAATGGATAGTGAAATACAACTTATACAGTGATAATATTTTTAATAAATAAATTATTATTAGTATATATGTGGATGGAATTATCTACGATGGTAATCAAGAACAATATAATAAATAAATTTCCACTAAAATTAATTATAGTTCAGGGATTTCCATACATATCATAAAGAAATGTTTTATAGGATTTCCAATTAGCAATTCAAATAATCACATTAATATATCAAGAGAAACATGAATAATTTTTTTGAAGAAGTTATATTTTGAGGTTGTGAATATTATTTCTATTCTAGTTTTAGTGGGAACTCGGATTTATAAATATGGTTATGTAAAATAATACAATAAAATAATGTTTTAAAGGAAATTTATACGTCTTATATTCTTTTCAACATGAAACCAGATGTTGTATATATTGTAACATTTCATACTTCTTTTTAATGTGCTCTTAAATAATCTCATTATTTTACTTCTAATAGGATTATATAAAGAAAATATACAGAAAAATAAACTATATATAAATTATGAATGGAAAGGGAAAATTAAATTTGATTCGATTTATTGATAATAATTAGACTGGATGAATTGTTTATCAAAAGTTTGAAAAATGTATAATTTTATTCTAGGAAAAAAATGTATGTGGCATGATAAACCAAGAATCATAATTAAATTATTTTAAACACCATTGAAGATTATTTTGCCATTAATACTCAATAAATTTCTTAAATGATGCGAATGAAGACTTAGCCTGAAGGCCTTATGTATAACACCCATTATTTATTATTAAATTAATAAATATAATTTAATAAATTATTAATCATTTGGTTGATTTATAAAATTTTAAAATTTGAATGAATATTATTCATAAATTGATTAATAATAAATTATTATGTGGATGTTATCCTTATACATGTTTGTGTGTGTGTTAAAAATTAAATCACACACATTAAGTATTACATTTATTATTATTATTTTTATTATTTATTCATTGGTGTACATGTATATATAAGAATTAATATATTGATTTCATAATAATAATAGTACTACTTTATTTATAATATTGTATTTATTTTTATTTTTATTATACATCTCCACATGCTTAGCCAAGTGGTTTTACTAAAGTCCCAAAAAAGAAAGAAATGTTTCAAATCCAAATTTGTGTGAATTTATGGGGGAACTTTATCAATCATTGTAGTTGGTATTATAGAAACAATGTAACATATTATATAATTAGAAATGTAGTTGTACAATAATAGTTACTATCAAAGAATGTCCAAAACCATTTAAAAGGTATATTGTAAATTTAATAAAACCCTTGGGTTATGTTATAAAGGTCTTTAGTTCCTTTATTTGGACCAAATGTTAGTTTGTAAACCCTAAAAATATTATGTGGGTCTTGATTCTGTGTTTAAGACCATGATTTATAAAGGAATTTTAATTTCTAGGATTTATGGTCCATTAATATTATTTGTAGGATGGATATGTGATGGATGACTAAATGGCTATGTGGATGTTTTTGTAGAATCTGTAGCATTATTTGAGTGATGGTGATTGTGGATTTTCAGATTTGATCTTCTATAGTACATGAATTTTTATGTAGATATATGGTGAAATGTGTGACAATCATGTGGGACTTGAAAAGCAATGGATTCCAGGAATAAATAGTGATTTCTCAGGAGGGTTTTAGCTAATATGATGGAATTGGAATAAATATCAAGTGGAACATCTGTTGGGTTTAAATAATTTGATTCTATCATAAAAAATATATATAAAAACACATGGCATTCTATAGGCTTAACATTATTATTATTTTGGTTCTAATGTAAAAAAATGAGCATTAGTGGTAGGTTATACCATTGATAGGGTGGTGAATAGGTCAATATCATAGCCTAGTGGGTTTATTACTACATTATACTATGATAAATAAGATATTATGGGTTAAAAAATTGAAAATTATATGAAATGGAACACAATTTTCGGCTTCTATATGTTTTATCAATGATTGGGAACGTGGTGATGTATTTATCATATAGTGGAAGTGGTGGATAACACTATTTTTTAGCCAAGGGAATGATATTAGAACTAATATGTGAGCTGGAAGGTCTTATAAACTCTTATTTGACATGGGAAAATGTACCGTATATGAAAAATAAGGGGGAAATTCATTGTAGTTGGGGGGTTCATATAGGCGATATCATATTAGCTGACTGTAATCGCGCTAGGGGCATGATTTACAAAAAAAGATCTTGGTGGGATACATCATTATTTACTAGTGGCATGTGAAGAAAAGATGTTAGCAGTAGGAATGCATTAATAATTATAGGATACATGGTTCTTTAAACCTTAATATAAGATTCTATGACTGTGATGGGATTTCTGCAACTTCCATCTATCCAAAAACTCTCTATGAGGGTAAATAAATACCTCATAAACAATTTAATAATGAATATCATGTAATGTAAATATTCCCTTGATGGGTGGGATAATGTACAATTCATGTTATCTGTTAGAGCATGTGTGTCTATTTGGTTCTTGTATTCACTCAACACCTGCAATAAATTATTTTTTTGCAGTACTAGTACTATTACTTCTGATACTAATATAATATTCAACCTATAGAATTAATAGGTATAGAAAGACTGCTCATGTTTTTACAAATTTGGATTCCATTTATAAAAGGACTTATTCTTATATTTAATAAATTATTGGAAATATTTCTTTTCTAAATGAGGGAATAAGATGGAAAATTAATGATTTATTCAAGTAAATAGCATGAATTTTGATTTTTTATGATTGTAAGGTCATCTAAATTGGAATAATATTCATTGATAACATCCGTACATATCAATCATAAAATATGGATAGGGGATTTGGATTTATATCCCTTAAACCTGGATTAATTTTCATTTAGGAATTGAACCAAAATTTCAATCCCATTAAATTATTAAACTAATATTCTTAGGTGTGGGTGAATATTTTTAACATAAGTTGGATTTATTAGAATTCAAGGATTCTAAATAAAATTTCCTCTATCAGCTGTTCTCCAATAATAATGGATAAGGATATTAAGGAATCCATATTTTGTAACTTTTCAAGGAATTTAGAGGAATTTGATCTTTCTAATTCCTTGATTAATAATGTGGTCATTTATACCAGTGACGATAACTTAAATATCAAAGTTTAATATGAGAGTTTAAAAAAATAGATTTAAAATTAATATATATGAGGTGGTGATCTGTATAAGATCCAATAAAATTTCTGCATTTTTGTAATATCAATGGATAAAACACACTGAATTGTAGAGAAGAAAGAATTTTTAAAAAATGGAAAAAGTATTAAGTGTTTCCAATTAAATATAAATCAAGGAATTATATAATATTGTATTTTAGAAATAATTTTATGAATTCATCTTGGGATAGGGAGGAAAATAAATTAGAGTTATCATAATGACCAAATTCAAGATGATATTATTATCACTGAACATGAAAATGAGATCATCTTAGAGAAATTTGGGAGGGAATAGGATCTGAATGGGAATGAAAAGGAACATTCTCAACACCTAAATATTGTTGATAATAAAATATAGGATTTTATTGGAATTATTAGAGAGTCTGAACTAAATTATTTCAATTTATTATAATAAGTTATATGTAATTAAACATGGAAACTAAGAATAGATTGAGATCACTATTGAAACAACCTATGATGCAAAATATTATAGGTTTCAACCTCTTGAAACTGAAATTTCTATTACTAATGATGTTAAAAACCTATTAAAAATGTAATCATTATTAACTAAAATAAATTTAATATGCTAACCAATTTGGATGATTCTTATGGAAATCTAGGAATATAAAATAAAATAAGATAAACTAAAGTATAGTTCCAACATGGATTGAAGTTTTATTTGATTCTAGTAAGTTAGTGAAGATGTTGAGGAAAATCTAATTATATAATTGTGATTATGATAAAGATGGTATTAAAGGAAAATAATACTAGTTTTTAAAGGATGAAGGTAGATTGGTTCATAAAATTTTCAAATATTTTTAAATATGATTAATGAAGTCTTATAATGATTAAGGAAGACTTTTAATTAATTTGAGCAAAGTAAGGAAAATAAGTTCTGAAGTATGAATTTTAAGAAGGCATAAATTCATATGATTTAGAGTTCTAGATAAGTAATATAATGAAATTTTTTAGGACTTTATGATTTCTATATAACATTATACTATTTCATATGACTTTATTCTTTAATAATAATATGAAACATATATGATCATATAACATCAAATACAAATAAAATGGATCTCACACAAATTCAATATTTTTATATAACCTCACAATTCATAAGAAATTGAAGCTAGTCTATAAACTAGAAATGTTAAAAGAGAAAATTAATTCATAAATGTTTCATATTACTTCATGAAAAAATCATATGAAATCAACAATTAGAAAAATTAAAAGTTTGATAAGTGAAATGAGAACACAACCATGTACTACTGTATTATCAATGGGGGTTAAGTTGCAGTGTTGAGTCTAAAAATTATATGTTAGAAATGGAAAGTTAAAAAATTATGTGGTCCATTATTGAGGACTATTTTGGGTTTTATTTGAAACTGAATATCAAACATGAGGTGTTTCATGGTGTAGAACATGTCATGGTGTTGCGTGTTTCATGTCTGTGTGTAAATAATATTGAAATATTTAGAAACGATAATAAATTAATAGAGGAATATAATGTGGTATTTTTAATATGACATGAGGATTTTTGAATCCATTAGGTTATATAAATGTAGAAAGATTTCATATCTTGAATGATATAATTAAATTTAAACTATTAACCAATTTGGAATACAAATAAAAAGTACCCACTTTCAAAATTTTAGTACATTTTAAAGAACCGTATATTGATTGGGGGTGCAGAATCAACCATGAGTTGTTAGAAACCATTCTTCTTTAGATTGTGATTTAAGAGAATATTTGGTGACTAGGGAACATAAAAATTACTATTGATTGGGGTGTATAACAAATTGGGTAAAATGATTAGTGGTTAGGTAAAATAACTAGTCATGGGTGGCTAGGTTGTATAAAAATACATGAATGGAGTATCAACTACTAGTTTGTATAACTAGTTACAATTGAAGAGTAGTGATTGAGGTGTATAAAAAATCACTATCCAATGTGTCTATAGAGACATTTTAATAGAAATCAAGATTATAGTAAATAATATATATTTTGGGATCTCTAACCAAATGGGAAGATAATTATATTATTATAGAGAACCTTATATATATTACATACTAAAATATTTTATTGTTTACTAAAAATGAAGTGAGTATTATATAATAAAAATAATTGGATCAAGGCTTTAACTAGTCATAGAGGTTGAAGTTAAAGTGGAGAAATTTTTTTAAAAAGAAGAATATTTAACAGATTCACCCTTACCCCTCTTAGTGATCTAGAAATTCCTATGAACTTATTATGGTATCCAAGAAAAGGTCCCCTTTAAAGATAAGACAATATTTGGAGATATGGATATACATAACATAATAAATAGCCATGTTCTTCTAATATTCAATGGGAATAATTATCCCAAATGGAGGAATAAGATGATACCACCCTCCTATCACTTGGATCGGAGGATTGAAATACAAAAATAGTTATGTTTCAGCCCATTTCAAATGGTGCTACTATGAATCATGCTAATAAGAAAAATATAGATTAATATGTAAAGAATCAAAATTACATATTGATATTCCTATCAAAAAATATATACACATTGGTCATGGGCCTCCAAATTTCCAAAGAGATTAGGGAATGTTCTTGAAGTATTTAGGAATGTAATTTCAATATTAAGTAATTCAAGATTCATGTTTGGTGGAGTAGGTTTGAGGATATTAAAATGAAAAATGATGATGAAATTGATGGATATTTCACTTGAGTGAATGAGATAATTATAAATAACCAAATTTTCAGTGAGATGATATAAGACACCATCATTATTAAAAGGATAATGAATAATTTTACAGATTGGTTTCATCCTAAGGGTTATGATTTGTAAGATTGACAAGACCTTTTATTGGATGAGCTCAAAAATATAATCATATATATTTTTAGATATGAAAAACTCTATCTTTCAAAAATATATAAAAATATGATTTGGTATTTGAGTGAATGAGAAATGAAAAAGTAAAAGAGTATGAAAAGGTTGAATTCAATGATTCTAATGAGAATTAAAGTGGTGATAACTTCAAAAATATTATTTATATTCATTATAAGAGATTCAAAAAAGAAATTTTGAAAGGAAAATGAAAACAATTGGAAAATTTATGGAATCTTAAAGGAATTGATCTCTTTACAAAAGAATGTATGAATAATGAGACTAATAATACTTAATCACATGAGGAATAAATGATCTCTCAAAATCAGAATAAGGATATGAAAAATAAAAACAAGTTCATTAGAAAGAAAAATAATTTTTTTAAGAAAATGGGTGAAGGAAGACTCGTCATCAACATATAGTTAATCAAATGATGATATTTTTTTCTTTTCTTTTGATGAAAATGGTTTTGGAATATTTAGATGTGACGATGATAAAGGAAGAAAAAAACTAGAATGGCAGCTAAAAGATGATTTGGAATATTGTATTGAGAATAATATAAACTAAATAAACAAAAGATAAAATCAATGAAAGAAAGTAAGAAGGAAAATTCTAATAAAGATGTGTATATAAATAAAGATGTGTTATAACATGATGATATTAGGAAAGAAAAAATTGAGTTATATGATAATGAGAATACATTGGTTAGTACTGAAGAAAAGATCTCTACATGGAATGGAAAATTAGATGAGACATAATCAATATGTATCACAATTAAAAATAAACTAAAAAAAATTAGATAATATATCATATAATCCATAAATTTTAATTATAAGTTCTGTCAAACTGGTGTGAGTAGAAATCTTTATATAAAAATAACATATTCACCTAATATTTCACAATATCAATTTGTAATTTCTATTAGTATAGGTGCTAAAAACAAATAAGAGGATGTTTTCAATAATAATAATGGTGAGAGAGACTCTTTCTAATTAAACAAAGATATAATATTAGGAAATCCATTTCCCCCAACAGAATTAATTCCTGAATTATATTTATAAAACAAATAAAATCCTAGATAAATTCATAAATGAATGGAAGATCACATTTTTATGCTTTTTTATTTTTTTATAGAAGGTATGGGGAAAAATCCAACTCTCTCTAGTTTAATATGCCTTCACAAGTGAATAAGAAAAGAACCAAGGGTAGATTTAGTAATAAAGTGAAGTGAAATTCCAAAAAACAATTATGACCAAATATGTCAAACCAACATATATTTTGATATTTATAAGAAGAATATCGAATATATAAACTAGAAAGTCAAAAGGAAGAGGATTGAATATAAGAAATAACCCAGAAAGATGGCTTATGTTTTGAAATAGAAGAAAATTCCGAAATCTAAAGTGGGTAATTCATGCAATATTAATAATTTTAATAAGACAAGAGAGAAGCCAAAAATAATCCAAGAAACTAAAGAAAAATCACGGGATTTTTTGACTTGACCAACTACCCAATAATATAAAAATTAAAAAGGAAAAACTGAGTGGTGAGGATAATATAAAATAAATTTTTTTTATATAGTAAGACCAAATATCATGGGATGATATCAAAAAATATAGATCTAAAAATTTAAGAAACCTAGGTTAAAAGTCCAAATAATCTAGGCATGAAACACAATATGAAATGAAAACTATATAATCCCAAGAAGAGATCATTAAATGGATGGTTTAAGTAAAATTAAATGAAGTTTCCTTGATATCTATGGGGAATAAAACTTTTTTACACTAAGAAGCAGTTTGAGAAGAAAATATGGGATGGTGACCAGTTAATATTGCTATCAAAATAAATAAGTGATTAGGATAGAAGAAAATGTGAGTCTAGTTTGAGAGAAAACACTAAATTTCTATGTTAGTTATGAGGACTATAAAATTTTCTACATGTTTTATAAAACCTTTTTTTATATATGAAAAAAAGAATTGATTTTATAGAGAAGGTTTATTATCATATATAATAGAAAATAAAGTATATATTACTCATAGTTTATTATTGAAAACATGAAGAAAATGAAATGAGTTCATCCCTTACAGGGGACCAAAATTTAATATTGATATTTCAAAACAAAATATGTTACAAGAATATAGAAAATGAATAATTAATTTAAAACACCATTTAATCTAGATAATGAGGTACTAACTCACACTTGTATTCCGTATTTTAGATATGTTTATAAATATGGAGCCTTGGTTGATGAAAATATGAGAAAAGGAGATTCACATACCATTAACTTGATCTTCTTGATGTGTTTTTAAAGATGTGTGGTATTAAGCATTTTCTTGAAAACATAATTTGTTTATAAATAATAATCCATGAAAATAAAATATTTGAGTTTGTTTCATATGATAAATATTTTACCGAAAACCCTAATATTTTGGGGAAATCTATCTTGTTTTCTACCTCAGTTTAGTCCATGCAGACTTTGAGTAGATCCACTAGAGGATCTTGGATAAGTGTGTTTATGATGTCACCCTTATATAAAAAAAGTTCACAAAGGATATTATTCTGGTTTAAAGAGGGAGATAAAGTGGTTTACATGAGGATTACAATACATTAACTTTCAACTCATTATTAATAATGGGGAGAATAAAAATGTAGATAAGAAAAACATTGATTGAGAATGTTTGAATGTGTAATGGAATCAAATCCAAAGGGTTTGATTAATGTTGTTTCTTAGATTAAATTTGTATTTGTTTTTAATAAGGTTATTATGATGCTAAGACAATGTTGGATTTATAATTGTGATGATTATAGAACTAATCTTTATGTAAATAACAAAATATTTTGGTAGATAAATGTGAACTAGTTTACAAATTTTTGGATGTGTTTTTATCTGTTTGAAAAGATCTCAAAATGAATTTGGATGGACCAAAATTCATCTGAGTGATGTTTATAATATGAGTACTGGAGTAGGAATTTATCTACGGAATTAATTTATATAACTAGAAGGTTTTCATATTACATCATAATGAATATTTTAAAACTTTTGATTTCCATTTCAGTTCCTAAAGTTTAATATTACTTTGGATTTTTTTAAGAAAAAGGAAATGGCACGATCACATGAATTTAAATATATAGAAAGTGGGTTTATATGACGTTAATATCTTCTCATGAAGTCAAAAGGCATATAAAATTCATGTTGGATTGAAAATTGGAAAGGTTCATAGAGTATAATACTTCCTTGATGTTTTGGATGAATTAATAACATATTAGTATGAATTTAATTTTTTTTTTGAGATTACTAGGTCATAAGATAATTCCATTACACCTTGGTGTATTAATAGTTGGAATTTTGGTTAATATTGTGTGTCAAAAAATAACATGTGGAAAATAAAATGTTACAAAACACCATAGTATATTCTTGGTGACCATTTTAAGTTGTCCTTTTTGGTAAAGTTCAACCACGTGGTTCACCACATGATAATAAATGTCATGGTTCTGTGTGTTTTATGTCTATATGGAAATGAGTCTAAAATATTTTAAAACTTTGGGAAATGAGGTGAAGAAAAAGATGTGATATTTTACATATCATATGAGGGTATTATGAGAATTAAAAATATATAAATAGATAATAAATATGGATCTTGATTGAGATAATTAAATTAAAATTGTTGATTGATTTTAAATATAATTATGGAGTACCTGTAGCAATGATTTCATGAGATTTTAAAAATCAAAATATCATGAAAAAATTATTCATTTAGTATGTGAATATTTAATATAAATACGTGAAGAAATAATATATGATTGATAACATTGAAATAATTTTTATAGCACTGATACTATACGTTATCAATGATAGGGAATGAGTCAAAGCCGAGTGATCTTACAAGAAGCAGATCAGAAAAACCAGAGTATTTGAAGATACAAGGAAGAACACGATCACTCAATATATGGAATGAGTTTTATAGACAAAAGAACTATTTGAAGTGAATTTTAAGGATCTCGATGTGTCTATACATGATAAATCCTGATCCAATAGGCTCATATAAGAAAGTTGTATTTGTTAGTGTAGAATAAACTGGGAGCTACAAGAGATCTTTCTAACTATGGATTGACTTTAGAGAAAAGAGTTTGTAATTTTGGTGAAAAACAATAATAATTATTAGAGTGTATGAGTTATTATTGAAGGATGAATATTTTTTAGGGAATATAACCAATAATTGAAGAAGAGTTTATGTTTAGGGTTTATAACCATACATGTCACAAACCATGATGGGATGCCATCAGACCGGACATCCAACCTGATTTGAGACAAGGCATACAGGGAGTTCCTGATCCCCACAGGCTAGAAAATAGTGCCAGACATTGAAAAAATGAATTTTGGAACAATTTAAGCCCAATAAACCAGGATTAAATAAATAAAATAAATAAACTGAACATGTAGAAAAAATCAACAACTGATCATAAATAAATATAAAACCGATCCAAGTAAAAATTAAATCTGAAAAAACTGAGAAGTAAATACAAAACTGATAATAAACAATGCTAAAATGATGTTAATGTGGCCTCTTGGTCTCCACGAACCACAAGAGACAACTACTCCAACAACAAGAGCTCAAACTAGAATCCTAAACCTATAAAAAACATCTCTGGTCTACTGATACTAAATAGTATAAGTAAGGTGTGATCTTGACATCTCAATAGGAAACCACCAAAGAATCCATACATATCATTTCGCAAAAAAAATTCCATGAAAACTAGTTTATAAAAATATATATAAAGTAATCCTTTTGTTCATTCTAATAAAACAAACATATATTCCAACAATTTTCCATTATTATAACAACACACAGAGTTTTCCTCTTTATAAATTAGTTCACCTTATACAACCCTTTTTATTTAAAAACAAACCCAAACACCAAATCTGTTCAAGTATCCAAAATATGGATGTACAGAAAATAAAGGGAAACAAAACTATTAGATAAAAATTTCATGAATAATATCAAACATGTTATAGAAAAAAAGAAAAAAATACAATTAATATCCATGGGAATTTCCTAAACGTCCCTAGAGTGATCCCTAGACATACTCAAGTCAGACACTCCTTCTAACATTTGGTGCCGCTCCAAAGTCTATAACCAACTAGTCCCCCTAAACTGACTAATAAAGTGAAACATCCCACCAAGCCCTATCAAGTAAAGGGGGGTATCAAACCGTCTAACCAGGTTTGATAAGAAACCATCTAATCGAGCTTTCACATTTTTTTCATACAAGATTTCAAATCATTTCTCAAAACATATAAGTTTCTAATTGGAAATTTATAATTTCAAACCATATTCATCTTAAACACATTTAAAAAAAATCAAATTGATGTGAAAACCCACTTCAATCCAAAATGATATCACACAACATGCTTAGGGTGACAAACATACCTTTATACCATATAGATCTCCATTATTTCCCAAAGTTCCAAATGTGTCATAACACCAAACATCAATTTCAAAACCATTCTCCATTTTTTTTTGAAACCATAAAACCACATAAAAAGAACAATGGATTAAATAGAATTGAGAAATATAGGAGGAGTAATGGTTTAAGTGTTTGAAAATAATGTATCTTAAATTAAACAAGGCCATCATCATTTGTTGGAACACCCACTCACACACTCTGTGCACATATGGGTGTGACCACATCCAATGGAACTCTTATGAAATCCATGTAATGTACTCAAACCTTTTTAAAGAACCAAAAAATGAAAAAAAATCTCATTTCACCATCAAATTAAACCACCATAATATAACCAAGGATAAACGTGCTATCAAAACATTCAATTTCCTAAAAATAAAATAAGAAACATTTTATCAAACACTTCTCAAACAATAATAGATAAGAATACTTAAAAATCCACTTTCAAAAAAAATATACATATCCTCAAACCCCTTATGTTTATAAATTTATAAGAATGATAAAAGAGGTCATTCAAATACCATTTTTCCAATTTTCTCAAACATGAAAGCATTATAATAAATTATCCAAATGCATCATGATAATGCATAACATATTTATAAATTTATTTAAATCACTAAAGATTAAATGGAATGCATCCAAATGGAAAATTATGGATACACATACCTTAATGGAGTGAATATGTGATGAAACTCTCAGAGAAGGAATATTTGGGCCGTATGAACGATCTCCACACCCTTGATCCAAAGCATATCAATCCGAACATCAACCCTAACCATTAGGGTTCATCCAAGAGAAGAACCTACCAAGCGAGAACAAATAAATAAATATTGGAGAAGAGGAAGAAGATAAAAAATGGTCAAAACCCCTAAAAACATACCTTAAAAGAATGAATATTGATCCATGGAAGAAGGATAACCAGAGGAAGAGGGGTTTGGGAACCCTCTTGTGTATCAACAATGACCCGAGGGGAGGATTCCAGAATTTTGTATAAAATAGGGGAGGGATAAATTGGGTTTTTAATTTTTAAAATTTATAGGTAGCTAGAATAGTTTGGAGACACGATTTACCATACCATGCATCAACCTTGTTGTAGCTACTGTCCAAGAAGATAATGACCAAACAACCAACCTGCAAAGTCTGAATTACCTTTCTCAAACTGTGCAGTAGATACATACCAACACTAGGACCTACCTTATGGAAACCTAGGTTGGGTTGTGCTTTTTATTCTAATCGTGAATTTCCCATGCACACGCCATAAATTCCCTTGAAACTCAAAAATTCAAAAATTCATGCTAGGAACTCAATTCAGACCTCCACCAAAACATCCAAATCCTAGAAAAGAATAAAATTAGATTATTTTAAATGTAGGTCTGTGAATATTATCCCTAAAAAATAGTTTCTTCCCCTATAAATCCACTCAGCTCAAAGTTAACCAAAACATGAATCCATGCCTGATCAAAAATTGAAAAAATAGGAACCTCGGGGTGAAATTTTACATCACAAGTTAAATCGGACTAATCAAGAAGGAAACAAAACTCTAAAGAACAAGATAAAATGATAGGCTTATCCCCCAAAAAAATAACTCATCTAACCCAATTGGAATTTAAAAAAATGCGACACCCAAACCGGAATGGGAACCCCCAACCCAACTAACCTGAACTCCTTTTCATGAGAGAAACAATACAAAGAGAACTAAAAATTCCCACACTAGGAAAAAAATGGAAACAAAAATATATAAACCCATGAAAGTATCTCAACCAAATGACAAAACTGAACATATCTACAAACATTGATTTTATACAACATGAATATCTCATAAATGAGCACAACTACAAGATAAAACTAAGATAGTCCCACATAAAGTCTAATCACATTCATAGAGGAACAACCAATTCAAATATCCAAATTCAGATAAACAAAAACACTATGGTTACGATGAAATAATTCCATTATACTTTTGCAAAAAAATGATGAACTTAAAAAAAATAAAAACAAAAACAAATAAACATTAAACTTCTCCACCAAAAAATAGGCGATAAAAACTAAACCATATTTCCCCAATCCCCAGAAATTCCTAACTATGAGCGTGCTTTAATCAAAGTCCTATGGCTAGAGCCCCGATGATTGAAGCATCTACTACCTCACAAAAAGAATCTAAAATCCTCTGATCAAATCTTATTCTTTATGCATCCCTTTCTACAAAGCTTCTCCAAATGACCCATACAGCTGCAAAAATAGAAAATCTTCTGTGTATTCTAAAAAGATGACTTTGAATGCCTGAACCCTCCATATTGGTGGTACAAAAGTGAATAGTATGATGAAATAGATGTTCAAACCAATTATGGGGACTCTTGAATGATGGGTTCCCCCGACACACACTTCTCACCAGATGGGAAACCATTGTGTGCAATAAAAGACCCCATATTTCAAACTTCCTATGATCTGGAAACCAACTTAGCTAAAAATATTCTTCCACCAATTTCTCATAACTAAAGTCCATGGAGGAGAGGACTTGATCCTTGATCTCTATAAAAAGACCACCAATGAAAAGATAAGACTTAAATAGATCCATTAAAACTTCCTCCAGAGAAAAGTAAACCATCTCCTTGAAGTGTTCAATATAGGCCTTCACCGTACACTGGCCTTGGTAAACATTCACGAGATCTTCCTTATTATTAATGTTCACCACCTCAGGTATAACCCATTGATTGAAAACATGCTTAACCAATTACCATGTCATTCCAACTTTAATCAAAGGTATGAAAAAAAATCCCATTCAACCAAAGACAGACCTTAAAAAAACCTAGAACAACTTAAGCTATAAAAGATTTAGGATTTCTAAATGATTTTAAGACACACTCAACATCTTCAAGACACATCACTTCCAATATGAAACCTTAATTACCAAAAAAAGATAGGTAAAAACCAAGGAGAACCAGGAACTGAGAATGAGTCATTAAAAACAATGGGGACGTTTCTAGGTGGCATATTTTGACTAATGAAATTAAAACCAATTCAAAACCAACATCAAACAAGAGTTCATTCTAAAAGAACATATCAAGACAAAAAACATTCTCTTAACCGAAATAGATACTAAAAAAATCTAATTTTCAAAAAGCACCATTTTCAAATAAATTTCAAAACATCCTTCTTCAAAATCCAATTTTAAATACTAAGATATATTTCCAAAAAACAAACAAAACCCACTGTTCCAAAGAATAATTAAAACTAAACCATTTTCCACTAAAAGCCTATCTAAAAAACGAATCTAAACCATTAATTTAAAATACCCACAAGTGGAATCCTATAAACCATCTCATACAAGTTCATCAACTTACATCATCCATGAATTTCTTCTAACATGCACATCATACAATCCCACACATATGTAAACATCGGTAAGGAACACCAAGGGTCACACAAAGCATTCCATCATCAAAGCCCAAGGATTCAAGAAATTTTAATTCCAAGACTTTTTCCTTTAAAACCCATTTTACAATATGAAACCATTTAAAAGAAATTATTTTTCATTTTCAAAAACCATTTTTTTAAATATTACACACATAAACTGAGACCAGAATAGAATATGAAACATACCAAACTATTAGAAGGAGGAACTAGTAGTTATGCCTAACCTAGTGACATGGTAGTAGGTCAAGACTCAAGAAACCATCATCAACTAAGATGACCTTAGATCATGAACTTAGACTACACATGGGTCACTACTCCATGTGATATCACAACATGACCCTAAAATAACTCCATTGTTATTCCTCAGTTCAAAAAAAACCCAAAAAATACCAAGACTCCATTCTTGAACCACCCTGGACACTCAAGTATTGTTATAAGTGGTGGTGATCTGACACCAACAAATATCCTACCATCTAAGCCCAAAAAATCCTAATATAAAATATACCTAACATCCCAAATAGAAAAGGGCCTCCTTTGATACCATTTTTTCATGAACCAAGCTGCGATTCCATCCAACCCGACATTTGACCTGGTCCAAGACAAGGCCTAAAGGGATTTCCCTATCCCCAAAGGCTAAAACTATTGTCAAGTATAAAACATACATGTGGCAACAATTTTAGGCCAATATAATAGGATTGAATAAATAAACTAAATGATCATAAAACACAAAAAAACCCATAACTTATCATTAATTAATATAAAACTAATCTAGGTACAATGTACAACTAAAAAACTGAGAACTATATAAAAATTGATACTGAACCACACTTCCTCAATATCCATATAACCTTTTGGTCACCACAAACCACAAGACCATACTTCTCCAACAATGAGTGCTCCAACCAAAAAAATGAACATGAATAACAGCTCAAGTCTATAGACACTGAATGATAAAAGTAGGGTGTGTGTTTGAAATCATAGAAAGATTCATCCAAAGTATCCATTCATTTCCTTTCCCGAAAAGATTCCATGAACATTTCTTTGGAAATAAATGTATAACATTGTCCTTTTATTTATTTTAATAAAACCAACATATCTTCTAACAGGTTCCCATTTTAAAAAAACACACACTGTCCTCCTCTATAGAAATTATTTCAAATTCCCCAACCCTTTTTATTTAAAAACAAACACAACCCCCAAATCCATTAATGTATCCAAAACAGGGTTGTGTATAAAGTAAAGGGAAACCAATACAAGAAGATAAAACTAGATCGAATAATATTGAACATGCAGAAAAAACAAACAACTATAGGTAGTTACCATGGAAAATTCTTAAACATCCCTTGAGAGATCCCTGGACATACTTGAGTCAGACTAACCATCTGGAATAAGGTGAAACTCTGTAGTCTATAACCAACTGGCCACCCTAAACTAACCAATCTAGTGACACATCCCACAAATCCCTATTAAGTCAATGGGGTACCAACCCATACAATCATGGTGGATAAGAAACCATTAGTCAACCCTCTAAAAGAGGCCCATGATAACCATGGTAAAATTATACTGTGTAAGTAGGAGTCCTTCACATGAATGAATCACCTTACCTACCATCACCACACTTGCCGACCCCAAACATTGACACCACTTATATGATAAAACATATAGTTAAATCCATATATTGGGATTCCTATGACATATCACATTTTTAAAAGTTCAAATTGGGCCATCACATCACACCAAATTCCAAACCATTTAACAAAACCTTTATAAAATTCTGATTGGTCGTTCACATTTTGTCACACAAGATTTCAAAAAATTTCTCAAAACATATAATTTTCTAAATAGGATTTTATAATTTCAAAACATATTCATCTTAAATAATTTTAGAAACATTTCCAAAATGATGTGAAAACCACTTCAAGGGAAAATAAAAGCACACAACCTACTCAATGTTTCAAATGGGACTTTGTACCATTTAGACGTCATTTTTTTCCAAAGTACCGGATGAGCTGAAACTCCAATCATCATTTTCAAAACCATTATCTATTTTTTTGAAACCATTAATACATTTAGAAGGCACGAAGTCTTAAATATATTGAGAAGTAGAGGAGTATTATAGGGTTATGTTTTTGAAAATTAATTCTTTAAATTAAATAAGGTCGTCATCATTTGTTGGAACACCCTCATGCATACTCCATGAACATATGGGTGTTTCCATATCTAATGGAAATATTATGGAATCCCAAAAATATAATCAGTCCTTTTATAAGAGGCAAAAAATTGCACCAAAATATCATGTCATCATAAAATTAAACCACCACAATATAACCAAGCATAAACATGCTCTCAATCCATTCCATTTCATAAAAAAGAACGAAGAAACATTTTATCAAACACTATTCACATAAGAACACATTAGAATACCTAATAAATACTCTTTAAAAACAAATTGAAATTTCCTTGAATATATTATTATAATTTCTCGGACCCCTCTGGTCCATTACATTGTGAAAATCCAGTGTTTGGAGTGTTTTGGGAGGTCATGGTGACTCATTTCAGGAGTTTTCCAAAATTTCAAATTTTTCCAATGGTGAGTCAGGACAGGTAGGAGGAAAAGGGATCTCTTCTAACTATGAGCCATCCACCGATGAGTCAAAATGGTTACTTGAATCTGTGACTCGCAACGTTGATTCCTTGACAGTAGGTGGTGACGGTAGGCCATAGTAGTGAGTCGTGATAGTGACTCCCACTAGTGAGTCGCAATGATGACTGGCATTGATAGATCACTAGTGGTAGGTCGCGAGTGGTTATTCACAGTGGTGACTTTCTACAATGACTCACACCGATGAATCATCCAACAGTGGATCGCATCAGTAGTCACTAAAAGTAGGTTGCTAATGTTGAGTCACACAATAGTGACTCACCCATTGGTGACTCACCCATAGGTAGCTCATTTATAGGTATCTCATCTAATGATGAGTCACCCATCAGTTTTGCATCTACCAGTGGATTGCACCAATGACTCACTCACCACAGACTCGTGATGGTGACTCATCCAATGGTGATTCATTTCTATTAGTTTGTCAAAATTTCAAAAAGTCTCTTATTTTCAGTTTCCCACAATTAATGTTTTATTTAACATAAACTAATTTTAATACCATATTTAAATGGTTTGGAATGTATTTTGAGGGGTATGAATCATATTATTATTTTCCTAAAAGTCTAGGGGACTTCTAAATGGACAAACAACGTGTTATTGGTCATGATGCAACTTTTAAGGCTTTTAAAATAATTCCATTAATATAGTATCTGACCTTTTAAAAGACAATACTCCTTCTCTGTGCGTTCCCTTTACACATGATATTTGACATTCCCCATAAACTTTCTTCCCGAGGAGTCATGTGTTTGTGTTGTGTCCTTGGATCATGTTTTCCTTGAGCCTTGCGCTGTCCCTGTTTTGGTATAATGAAAGCGGTGATGATTTACTATTCTTCCATGTCTGGATCCCGTCGTCTCTCTTTTTATTGTGTATCATGTGAGGTGGGTGTATGAATGTACACTTTCGGATGATAGTAGGATATGAAGTTAACAAATAGAATTTAATCAGATCATAGATCAATAAACAGGGGATTGGGAAAGTGACACATGCTTATTTTCTACTTTTTTATTTGTTGGTATTCTGATCTATATGGGCTATATGGATATCGAATATCATGTCCCATAGAGGTATTTTTTGGTCACTAGTGCAGAATACGTTATTTACGTCACCATTTTTTACGTTGGTTATATATAACCGATGTGAGAATCTGTGAAACGTGGTTTTTTACGTCGGTTATTTTATAACCGACATAACAAATGCGATGAGTAGCATTTTAACGTCGGTTATTTTAATAACCGACGTTACAAATCGCGCGTGTTTGGTTTTTACGTCAGTTATATATTAACCGACATAAAAAAAAGTGTGGGGGTTTCTTACAACAGTTATTTTATAACCGACGTAAAACAACAAAGCACAGGGTTTTTTTTACGTCGGTTATTTTATAACCGATGTAAAAAAACGAGCTATCTACGAGCTTTTTAAGTCGGTTATAAAATAACTGACGTAAAAAACTCGGCTTTTGAGGCCTTTTTGACGTCGGTTATTTTATAAACGACGTAACAAAACAACCCACATAAGGTTTTTTATGTCGGTTATACAATACCCGACATAAAAAACTGTGATTTTGATGTCTTTTTTACATCGTTTATAGAATAAACGATGTAAAAAACCAACACATAGATTTTTTTACGTCGGTTATAAAATAACCGACGTAAAAAAAGTTGTATTTGAGGCATTTATAACATCGGTTACTATAATAACTAACATTATAAATGTAAAAAAATAGTTTATAACATCGGTTATTAAATAACCAACGTTATAAAACATTTAAAAAATTAACAAGACATGTGGATTGTCATTTACGTTTTTTCGATCGACAGTTCGGTGGCTCGTCTCTCTCGCGCGGTAAACCCTAATCAACTTGTTGATCTTACTGCGTTAAACTCGTTTTTCCTTCACCGTTTATCATATTTACTCTCCTTGGATCTATCTTCTCAACTTGAATCACTCAAGTAAGCCTTCCACGAATTTATTTCGTTCATTTTTTCCCTAGATAGTCTACATTTATGTTTTGCGATTTTTCTGTTTAAACTAGGTAAGATTCTTCGGTTTCAAACCCTCTTACCTCTTTTTTCCATCATCATCATATTTATCATCCCTAGATCTATTAGATCGACTCTCAATATTCATGTAAGCCTCAACTACTTTTATTTAGTTTGTTTTTTCTTCGCGAATGCCCGACATTGATGGTAATTTTTGTTGTCATTGACAACTAATGATATCATTCACCTATATTACTGCATAGAATGGTTATTGATTAAATGTACGAATTTGGAAATGATATTTCATGTGTTGTTGCTGCTTATGTTTATCCTCTTTTATATGAGAATCTATTAGACATATAATGTAATGGTTGTTGACCTCTATGGACCTTCGATGCATCGTTATGTCTCATGATTCCAAATAAAAATGGGTTCTACTGAGGGATTACCCTAGTATATTTTGGAGGCCTTGGCCAAGGCCTCGACAATATGTTTAAGATTTCTAGAATTATCCATTACCTCATTATAATATTTGTTATCGAGAAAACTTATGATCATTTGACTAGTTGAATATCAATGGTTATTTTTAATTATTATATGATCATTTAAGTAGCCATATTTAATAATATTTAATTCCATATATTTCATGCTGAAGTATATATTAAATTCATGTGTTTTTAGTTGTTCACCATGCCTAGGATTTATATGTAAACCATTGTTTGGGGGGGTTTCCGGGGGGTGGGGGCTGTCCAGAGTGTTGGGGGGTGTCCAGGGGGTGTCCAAGGGGGTGGGTGGGTGTGGGGGGCTATCCAAGGGGGTGGAGGCCTGCCCAGAGGGTTTTTGGGGGTTGTCCGGGGGGTTGGGGCTGTCCAGAGGTTGGGGGGGTGTCCAGGGGGTGTCCAAGGGGGTCGGGGGTGGGAGTTGTGTCCAGGAGGGGTGGGGGTGCTGTCTTGAAGGGTGGAGAGCTGTCCAGGGGGTGGGGGGCTGTCCAAAGGGTTGGGGGGCGTCTAGCGGGGTGTCCAAGGGGGTAGGGGGCGGGGGTGGTGTCCAGGAGGGGTGGGGGTGTTGTCGAGAGGGGTGGGGGCTGTCCAGGGGATTGGGGGGGGCTGTCCAGAGGGGTCGGGGTTGTCCAGGGGGTGTCTAAGGGGGTGGGTGGCTCTGGGGGGCGGTCCAGGGGGGTGGGGGGGGGGAGGGGGGGTGTTTAGTGGGTTTTGGGGGTTGGCCGGGGGGTGGGGGGCTGTCCAGAGGGTTGGGGGTGTCCAGGGGGGTGTCCAAGGGGTGGGTGTGGGGGGGGGGCACTGTCCAAAGGTGTGGGGGCATGTCCATAAGGTTTTGGGGTGTTTCCAGGGGGTGGGGGCTGTCCAGAGGGTTGGGGGTGTCCGGGGGGGTGTCCAAGGGGGTAGGGGTGGGGGGTGGTGTCCAGGAGGGGTGATTTTCTCCATCTAAATTTTTATTTTAAATATGATTTGATTCCCAGGTTTACTCCATTCTCTCCAATTTTCTATCAACCATGTAGGCGCCATGGTTTTCATTAATTCAATGGAATTTAAAACTGTTTTATCTAACTATATTTTCTTTTAATAATAATATTCAAGAATATTTTTTTAAATACACAATGATTTGTTTTATATTTCAAAATTGTTTTACATTCAAATTATGATTTTTTTCATATAAACTTATATTTGTTTTATCATAAAAATATATATATTTGATATTTGTTATAAGTAATAATGAGTCGAAGATAGATTACGGCACATCGAATGAGTAATGAATATGAGGAAGGTGTTGAGGCCTTTTTGGAATTTTCTAAACGAAATGTTCCAAGTAGTGACATTTTTTCTGTCCATGTCTGAAATTTTTGAATATGAAGAAGTTGAAAATTAAAGAGATAAAAGATCATCGGATATGTCATGGTTTTAATCCGAGTTATAGCCCTTGGATTTAGAATGTTGAAACTGGACAACATTTCACTGATGATGATGAATTTCCCATGCACACGCCATAAATTCCCTTGAAACTCAAAAATTCAAAAATTCATGCTAGGAACTCAATTCAGACCTCCACCAAAACATCCAAATCCTAGAAAAGAATAAAATTAGATTATTTTAAATGTCGGTCTATGAATATTATCCCTAAAAAATAGTTTCTTCCCCTATAAAGTCTCTCAGCTCAAAGTTAACCAAAACATGAATCCATGCCTGATCAAAAATTGAAAAAAATAGGAACCTCGGGGTGAAATTTTACATCACAAGTTAAATCGGACTGATCAAGAAGGAAACAAAACTCTAAAGAACAATATAAAATGATAGGATTATCCCCAAAAAAAAGAACTCATCTAACCCAATTGGAATTTAAAAAAATGCGACACCCAAACCGGAATGGGAACCCTCAACCCAACTAACCTGAACCCCTTTTCATGAGAGAATCAATACAAAGAGAACTAAAAATTCCCACACTAGGAAAAAAATGGAAACAAAAATATATAAACCCATGAAAGTATCTCAACCAAATGACAAAACTGAACATATCTACAAACTTTGATTTTATACAACATTAATATCTCATAAATGAGCACAACTACAAGATAAAACTAAGATAGTCCCACATAAAGTCTAAGCACATTCATAGAGGAACAACCAATTCAAATATCCAAATTCAGATAAACAAAAACACTATGGTTACGATAAAATAATTCCATTATTCTTTTGCAAAAAAATGATAAACTTAAAAAAAATAAAAACAAAAACAAATAAACATTAAACTTATCCACCAAAAAATAGGCGATAAAAACTAAACCATGTTTCCCCAATCCCAAGAAATTCCTGACTATGAGCGAGCTTTAATCAAAGTCCTATGGCTAGAGCCCCGATGATTGAAGCATCTACTACCTCACAAAAAGAATCTGAAATCCTCTGATCAAATCTTATTCTTTATGCATCCCTTTCTACAAAACCTCTCCAAATGACCCATACAGCTGCAAAAATAGAAAATCTTCTGTGTATTCTAAAAAGATGACTTTGAATGCCTGAACCCTCCATATTGGTGGTACAAAAGTGAATAGTATGATGAAATAGATGTTCGAACCAATTATGGGGACTCTTGAATGATGGGTTCCCCTGACACACACTTCTCACCAGATGGGAAACCATTGTGTGCAATAAGAGACCCCATATTTCCAACTTCCTATGATCTGGAAACCAACTTAGCTAAAAATATTCTTCCACCAATTTTTCATAACTAAAGTCCATGGAGGAGAGGACTTGATCCTTGATCTCTAGAAAAATACCACCAATGAAAAGATAAGACTTAAATAGTTCCATTAAAACTTATTCCAGAGAAAAGTAAACCATCTCCTTGAAGTGTTCAATATAGGCCTTCACCGTACACTGGCCTTGCTAAACATTCACGAGATCTTCCTTATTATTAATGTTCACCACCTCAGGTATAACCCATTGATTGAAAAATGCTTAACCAATTACCATGTCATTCCAACTTTAATCAAAGGTATGAAAAAAAATCCCATTCAACCAAAGATAGACCTTAAAAAAAACCTAGAACAACTTAAGCTGTAAAAGATTTAGGATTTCTAAATGATTTTAAGACACACTCAACATCTTCAAGACACATCACTTCCAATAACAAACCTTAATTACCAAAAAAAGATAGGTAAAAACCAAGGAGAACCAGGAACTGAGAATGAGTCATTAAAAACAATGGGGACGTTTCTAGGTGGCATATTTTGAATAATGAAATTAAAACCAATTCAAAACCAACATCAAACAAGAGTTCATTATAAAAGAACATATCAAGACAAAAAAACATTCTCTTAACCAAAATAGATACTAAAAAATCTAATTTTCAAAAAGCACCATTTTCAAAAAAATTTCAAAACATCCTTCTTCAAAATCCAATTTTAAAAACTAAGATATATTTCCAAAAAACAAACAAAACCCACTGTTCCAAAGAATAATTAAAACTAACCCATTTTCCACTAAAAGCCTATCTAAAAAACGAATCTAAACCATTAATTTAAAATACCCACAAGTGGAATCCTATAAACCATCTCATACAAGTTCATCAACTTACATCATCCATGAATGTCTTCTAACATGCACTTTATACAATCCCACACATATGTAAACATCGGTAAGGAACACCAAGGGTCACACAAACCATTCCATCATCAAAGCCCAAGGATTCAAGAAATTTTAATTCCAATACTTTTTCCTTTAAAACCCATTTTACAATATGAAACCATTTAAAAGAAATTATTTTTCATTTTCAAAAACCATTTTTTTAAATATTACACACATAAACTGAGACCAGAATAGAATATGACACATACCAAACTATTAGAAGGAGGAACTAGTAGTTATTCCTAACCTGGTGACATGGTAGTAGGTCGGGCCTCAAGAAACCATCATCAACTAAGATGACCTTAGATCATGAACTTAGACTACACATGGGTCACTACTCCATGTGAGATCACAACATGACCCTAAAATACCTCCATTGTTATTCCTCAATTAAAAAAAAACCCCAAAAAATACCGAGACTCCATTCTTGAACCACCCTGGACACTCAAGTATTGTTACAAGTGGTGGTGATCTGACACCAACCAATATCCTACCATCTAAGCCCAAAAACTCCTAATATAAAATATACCTAACATCCCAAATAGAAAAGGGCCTCCTTTGATACCATTTTGTCATGAACCAAGCTGTGATTCCATCCAACCCGACATTTGACCTGGTCCAAGACAAGGCCTAAAGGGATTTCCCTATCCCCAAAGGCTAAAACTATTGTCAAGTATAAAACATACATGTGGAAACAATTTTAGGCCAATATAATAGGATTTAATAAATAAACTAAATGATCATAAAACACAAAAAAACCCATATCTTATCATAAATTAATATAAAACTGATCTAGGTACAATGTACAACTAAAAAACTGAGAACTATATAAAAATTGATACTGAACCACACTTCCTCAATATCCACATAACCTTTTGGTCACCAAAAACCACAAGACCATACTCCTCCAATAATGAGTGCTCCAACCAAAAAAATGAACATGAATAACAGCTCAAGTCTATAGACACTGAATGATAAAATTAGGGTGTGTGTTTGAAATCATAGAAAGATACATCCAAAGTATCCATTCATTTCCTTTCCCGAAAAGATTCCATGAACATTTCTTTGGAAATAAATGTATAAAATTGTCCTTTTATTTATTTTAATAAAAACAACATATCTTCTAACAGGTTCCCATTTTAAAAAAACACACACTGTCCTCCTCTATAGAAATTATTTCAAATTCCCCAACCCTTTTTATTTAAAAACAAACACAACCCCCAAATCCATTCATGTATCCAAAACAGGGTTGTGTAGAAAGTAAAGGGAAACCAATACAAGAAGATAAAACTAGATCGAATAATATTGAACATGCAGAAAAAACAAACAACTATAGGTAGTTACCATGGAAAATTCTTAAACATCCCTTGAGAGATCCCTGGACATACTCGAGTCAGACTAACCATCTGGAATAAGGTGAAACTCTGTAGTCTATAACCAACTGGACGCCCTAAACTAACCAATCTAGTGACACATCCCACAACTCCCTATCAAGTCAAGGGGGTACCAAGCCATACAATCATGGTGGATAAGAAACCATTACTCAACCCTCTAAAAGAGGCCCATGATAACCATGGTAAAATTATACTGTATAAGTAGGAGTCCTTCACATGAATGAATCACCTTACCTACCATCACCACACTTGCCGACCCCAAACATTGACACCACTTATATGATAACACATATAGGTAAATCCATATATTGGGATTCCTATGACATATCACATTTTTAAAAGTTCAAATTGGGCCATCACATCACACCAAATTCCAAACCATTTAACAAAACCTTTATAAAATTCCGATTGGTCGTTCACATTTTGTCACACAAGATTTCAAAAAACTTCTCAAAACATATAATTTTCTAAATAGGATTTTATAATTTCAAAACATATTCATCTGAAATAATTTTAGAAACATTTCCAAAATGATGTGAAAACCACTTCAAGGGAAAATAAAAGCACACAACATACTCAATGTTACAAATGGGACTTTGTACCATTTAGATGTCATTTTTTTCCAAAGTACCGGATGAGATGAAACTCCAATCATCATTTTCAAAACCATTATCTATTTTTTTGATACCATTAATACATTTAGAAGGCACGGAGTCTTAAATATATTGAGAAGTAGAGGAGTATTATAGGGTTATTTTTTTGAAAATTAATTCTTTAAATTAAATAAGGTTGTCATCATTTGTTGGAACACCCTCATGCATACTCCATGCACATATGGGTGTTTCCATATCTAATGGAACTATTATGGAATCCTAAAAATATAATCAGTCATTTTATAAGAGGCAAAAAATTGCACCCAAATATCATGTCATCATCAAATTAAACCACCACAATATAACCAAGCATAAACATGCTCTCAATCCATTCCATTTCATAAAAAAGAACTAAGAAACATTTTATCAAACACTATTCACATAAGAACACATTAGAATACCTAAAAAATACCCTTTAAAAAAAATTGAAATTTCCTTGAATATATTATTATAATTTCTCGGACCCCTCTGGTCCATTACTTTGTGAAAATCCAGTGTTTGGAGTGTTTTGGGAGGTCATGGTGACTCATTTCAGGAGTTTTCCAAAATTTCAAATTTTTCCAATGGTGAGTCAGGACAGGTAGGAGGAAAAGGGAGATCTTCTAACTATGAGTCATCCACCAATGAGTCAAAATGGTTACTTGAATCTGTGACTCGCAACGTTGATTCCTTGACAGTAGGTGGTGACGGTAGGCCATAGTAGTGAGTCGTGATGGTGACTCCCACTAGTGAGTCGCAATGATTACTGGCATTGATAGGTCACTAGTGGTAGGTCGCGAGTGGTTATTCACAGTGGTGACTTCCTACAATGACTCACACCGATGAATCATCCAACAGTGGATCGCATCAGTAGTTACTAAAAGTAGGTTGCTAATGTTGAGTCACACAATAGTGACTCACCCATTGGTGACTCACCCATAGGTAGCTCATCCATAGGTAGATCATCTAATGATGAGTCACCCATCAGTTTTGCATCCACCAGTAGATTGCACCAATGACTCACTCACCACAGACTCGTGATGGTGACTCATCCAATGGTGATTCATTTCTATTAGTTTGTCAAAATTTCAAAAAGTCTCTTATTTTTCAGTTTCCCACAATTAATGTTTTATTTAACATAAACTAATTTTAATACCATATTTAAATGGTTTGGAATGTATTTTGAGGGGTATGAATCATATTATTATTTTCCTAAAAGTCTAGGGGACTTCTAAATGGACAAACAACGTGTTATTGGTCATGATGCAACTTTTAAGGCTTTTAAAATAATTCCATTAATATAGTATCTGACCTTTTAAAAGAAAATACTCCTTCTCTGTGCGTTACCTTTACACATGATATTTGACATTCCCCAGAAACCTTCTTCCCAAGGAGTCATGTGTTTGTGTTGTGTCCTTGGATCATGTTTTCCTTGAGCCTTGAGCTGTCCCTGTTTTGGTATAATGAAAGAGGTGATGATTGACTATTCTTCCATGTCTGGATCCCGTCGTCTCTCTTTTTATTGTGTATCATGTGAGGTGGGTGTATGAATGTACACTTTTGGATGATAGTAGGATATGAAGTTAACAAATAGAATTTAATCAGATCATAGATCAATAAACAGGGGATTGGGAAAGTGACACATGCTTATTTTCTACTTTTTTATTTGTTGGTATTCTGATCTATATGGGCTATATGGATATCGAATATCATGTACCATAGAGGTATTTTCTGGTCACTAGTGTAGAATACGTTATTTACGTCACCATTTTTTACGTTGGTTATATATAACCGATGTGAGAATCTGTGAAACGTGGTTTTTTACGTCGGTTATAAAATAACCGACGTAACAAATGTGATGAGTAGCATTTTAACGTCGGTTATTTTAATAACCGACGTTACAAATCGCACGTGTTCGGTTTTTATGTCAGTTATAAATTAACCGACATAAAAAAAAGTGTGGGGGTTTCTTACAACGATTACTTTATAACCGACGTAAAAAACCAAAGTGCGGGGTTTTTTGACGTCGGTTATTTTATAACCGATGTAAAAAAAACGAGCTATCTACGAGCTTTTTAAGTCAGTTATAAAATAACCGACGTAAAAAATTCGGCTTTTGAGGCCTTTTTGACGTCGGTTATTTTATAACCGACGTAACAAAACAACCCACATAACGTTTTTTATGTCGGTTATACAATACCCGACATAAAAAACTGTGATTTTGATGTCTTTTTACATCATTTATAGAATAAACGATGTAAAAAACCAACACACGGATTTTTTTACATCGGTTATAAAATAACCGACGTAAAAAAAGTTGTATCTGAGGCATTTATAACATCGGTTACTATAATAACTAACGTTATAAATGTAAAAAAAAATAGTTTATAACGTCGGTTATTAAATAACCAACGTTATAAAACATTTAAAAATCTAACAAGCCACGTGGATTGTCATTTACGTTTTTTCGATCGACAGTTCGGCGGCTCGTCTCTCTCGCGCGGTAAACCCTAATCAACTTGTTGATCTTGCTGCGTTAAACTCGTTTTTCCTTCATCGTTTATCATATTTACTCTCCTTGGATCTATCTTCTCAACTTGAATCACTCAAGTAAGCCTTCCACGAATTTATTTCATTCATTTTTTTCCTAGATAGTCTACATTTATGTTTTGCGATTTTTCTGTTTAAACTAGGTAAAATTCTTCGGTTTCGAACCCTCTTACCTCTTTTTTCCATCATCATCATATTTATCATCCCTATATCTATTAGATCGACTCTCAATATTCATGTAAGCCTCAACTACTTTTATTTAGTTTGTTTTTGCTTCGCGAATGCCCGACATTGATGGTAATTTTTGTTGTCATTGACAACTAATGATATCATTCACCTATATTACTGCATAGAATGGTTATTGATTAAATGTACGAATTTGGAAATGATATTTCATGTGTTGTTGCGGCTTATGTTTATCCTCTTTTATTTGAGAATCTATTAGACATATAATGTAATGGCTGTTGACCTCTATGGCCCTTCGATGCATCGTTATGTCTCATGATTCCAAATAAAAATGGGTTCTACTGAGGGATTACCCTAGTATTTTTTGGAGGCCTTGGCCAAGGCCTCGACAATATGTTTAAGATTTCTAGAATTATCCATTACCTCATTATAATATTTGTTATCGAGAAAACATGTGATCATTTGACTAGTTGAATATAAATGGTTATTTTTAATTATTATATGATCATTTAAGTAGCCATATTTAATAATATTTAATTCCATATATTTCATGCTGAAGTATATATTAAATTCATGTGTTTTTAGTTGTTCACCATGCCTAGGATTTATATGTAAACCATTGTTTGGGGGGGTTTCCGGGGGGTGGGGGCTGTCCAGAGTGTTGGGGGGTGTCCAGGGGGTGTCCAAGGGGGTGGGTGGGTGTGGGGGGCTGTCCAAGGGGGTGGAGGCCTGCCCAGAGGGTTTTTGGGGGGTGTCCGGGGGGTGGGGGATGTCCATAGGTTGGGGGTGTCCAGGGGGTGTCCAAGGGGGTCGGGGTGGTAGTTGTGTCCAGGAGGGGTGGGGGTGCTGTCTGGAGGGGTGGGGAGCTGTCCAGGGGGTGGGGGCTGTCCAAAGGGTTGGGGGGTGTCTAGCGGGGTGTCCAAGGGGGTAGGGGGCAGGGGTGGTGTCCAGGAGTGGTGGGGGTGTTGTCGAGAGGGGTGGGGGCTGTCCAGGGGGTTGGGGGCTGTCCAGAGGGGTCGGGGTTGTCCAGGGGGTGTCTAAGGGGGTGGCTGGCTCTGGGGGGCTGTCCAGGGGGGGTGGGGGGGGGGGGGGGGGCTGTCCAGTGGGTTTTGGGGGTTGGCCGGGGGGTGGGGGGCTGTCCAGAGGGTTGGGGGTGTTCAGGGGGGTGTCCAAGGGGGTGGGTGTGTGTGGGGGGGGGGGGGGGGCTGTCCAAAGGTGTGGGGGCATGTCCATAAGGTTTTGGGGTGTTTCCAGGGGGTGGGGGCTGTCCAGAGGGTCGGGGGTGTCCAAGGGGTGTCCAAGGGGGTAGGGGTGGGGGGTGGTGTCCAGGGGGGGTGATTTTCTCCATCTGAATTTTTATTTTAAATATGATTTGATTCTCAGGTTTACTCTATTCTCTCCAATTTTCTATCAACCATGTAGTCGCCATGGTTTTCTTTAATTCAATGGAATTTAAAACTGTTTTATCTAACTATATTTTCTTTTAATAATAATATTCAAGCATATTTTTTTAAATACACAATGATTTGTTTTATATTTCAAAATTGTTTTACATTCAAATTATGATTTTTTTCATATAAACTTATATTTGTTTTATCATAAAAATATATATATTTTTGATATTTGTTATAAGTAATAATGAGTCGAAGATAGATTACGGCACATCGAATGAGTAATGAATATGAGGAAGGTGTTGAGGCCTTTTTGGAATTTTCTAAACGAAATGTTCCAAGTAGTGACATTTTTTTCTGTCCATGTCTGAAATTTTTGAATATGAAGAAGTTGAAAAGTAGAGAGATAAAAGATCATCTGATATGTCATGGTTTTAATCCGAGTTATAGCCCTTGGATTTAGAATGTTGAAACTGGACAAAATTTCACTGATGATGATGATTCACAAGATGGTAACTCCGATGGAATTGAAGAAATGATTCGCGATATAGTAGTAGAACAAATTGATATAGAACTGACATTTTCACGTCTATATGGTGATGATGAAAAACCATTATATCTTGGTTGTAAAGATTTTATGGTTTTGTCAACGGTGTTAAGATTGATTAACCTGAAGGCGAAACATGGATGGAGTGACAGAAGTTTTACAGAGCTGCTATAATTGATGAAAGACATTCTTCCAAAAGATAACGATATTCCAGATTCACATTACAAGGCTAAGAAAATATTATGCTTGAAGAGATTGGGATACAAGAAAATACATGCCTGTCCGAATAACTGCATTATATATAGGAAGGAATATAAATTTCTGTCAGAGTGTCCTAAATGTGGGACATCACGGTATAAGGTGAAAGAGAAATCACAGGCTGATGTAGAGATTACAAATATCCCTTCAATGGTATTTTGTTATCTTACTATAATTCATCGTTTCAAACGTTTATTTGCTAATTCACATGATGTAAAAAGGTTATGATGGCTTTCTAATGAGTTGGTATGTGATGAAAAAATACATCATCCAGCTGATTGTTCAAAATGGAAGAAAATTGATGCGTAGTATTCTACATTTGGAAATGAAATAAGAAATCTTAGATTAAGGTTGTGCACAGATGGAATGAATCCATACCGAACCCTCAGTAACACACATAGTTCATGGACTGTTTTATTGGTAATTTACAACCTCTCTCCTGATGTTTGTATGAAGCGCAAGTATGTCATGTTGAGTATAATAATCTCTGGTCCAAAGAAACCCGACAATGATATTGATGTTTACTTTTCACCATTGATTGATGATTTGAAATTGTTATGGGCTGATGGTATTAGGGTGTATGATTCTTATAAAATGAAATATTTTCAACTGCATGCAGTGATTCTGTTCACTATAAATTAATTCCCAGCCTATGGAAATTTGTCTGGATACAGTGTTAAAGGGCATAAATCATGTCCAATTTGCGAACAATAGACGTCAAATTATCAATTGCATCATGGGAGGAAAACAGTGTACATGGCTCATCAAAAGTTTTTTCTTATGGATCACCCTTATAGAAGACTAAAAAAGTCATTCAATGGATCACAAGAATTTGATACTGCTCCAAAACCTTTATCCCCAGATCTGTATTTTGAGTGGGTGAAAAACCTTGATGTGACATTGGGAAAGACACAGAAATCTGGTAATGATAGACATATTTGGAAGAAAAGGTCAATATTTTTTGTGCTACCATATTGGAGGTATCATGAAGTTAAACATAATATTGATGTCATGCACGTGGAGAAGAATATATGTGATTTTTTGATTGGAACATTTTTAGATATTAAAGGAAAGACTAAAGATGGGTTGAATGCAAGATAAGACTTACTATCAATGGGAATACATTTGGAGTTAGCTCCCACTCATAAAGGAAGATGAACATTTCTTCCCCCGACTTGTCATACATTTTCGAAGAGGGAGAAATTTTTCTTTTGTCAGTGTCTTCTTGATATCAAAGTTCCTCAAGGTTATTCTTCCAATGTAAAAAATTTTGTCTTATTGAAGGACTTGACGTTGATAGGTATGAAATCACATTATTTTCACGTCATGACGCAACAAATTCTACCAGTTTCATTGTGTGGAATACTGCCCATTCATGTCAGAAAGACTATGATGAAGTTGTGCTATTTTTTCAATTCAATTTGTAACAAGGCGATTGATGTGAATGCTTTGAAAATTTTAGAAAAGGATGCAATTTTTATACTGTAAATTGGAAATGTATTTTCTTCCAACTTTTTTTGATATAATGGTGCATTTAATGATTCATCTGGTTCGATAAATAAAGCTTTATGGACCTGTATATCTTCGTTGGATGTGTCCTTTTGAGAGGTATATAAAAATATTAAAGGGGTATGTTAAAAATCCATATCGACCTGAAGCCTCCATTATTGAAAAGTATATTTCTAAGGAGGTAGCAAAGTTTTGTATGAGCTACTTGGCTGAGGTGCAACACATAGGTTTGTCTCCAACTCTCCATAAATGAGTTAATAATGATAGAAAGGGGATTCATGGCTTGAAAGTCAAATCATTGTCAGCTGAATAGATGAAGAAGTTAGAATCATAAATCTTGAATAACATAGCTGATGCTCAACTGTATATCACATTGCATATTAATGAGTTGAAACAATGTCATCCAAATAAGAAAGAAATGTGGATTTTGAATTATCACAACAAAACTTTTTTGTCATGGATTAAAAATACTTTCCTTAGTAGATCATATGTATCAAAGACATTAAAATGGATAGTTGGTGGTCCGTGTTTAAATGTGATAACATGGTCCGGTTATGACATTAATGGATATACATTTCATACAAAAGCTCTGGACAACAGAAGTGCAGTTCAGAATAGTGGTGTATTGGTGTTTGCAGAAGCAATGTATTTTTTGAGTGCTAAGGACAAAAACCGAATTTCTGCATCAAGTGCATATTATGTAGTGATTAAATACATATGGGAGGGTTATTACTTTAAAATTAAAGTTATTTTTTAACTGTAAAAGGATTATAGGTAAAAACAGTGTCAAACACGATGAATTTGGAATGACACTTGTTAATCTGAATAGATTGGAAGAAACAACTGATTCTTTTATAATGGAAACACATGCAAAACAAATTTTCTATGTTGTAGATCAATCCAATATGATGTGGGATGTTGTTTTATAAGGTAAAAAACAATATGTTGGTGAGGATAAAGTTGATGAAGATACTAATTTATGTGAGATCCCTACTTCTATGGAAAGATTAACGGAACATAATGATGAGCATGTTGAAGACATGGTTTGTGCCATAGGGAACGATCACGACGAAGGAATTTGGGGAAACAATCCATTTGTACATTCCTAAAATTACAGGCAACATATGTTTATTTCAGGTTTACATTTTGTTTTTCATAAATGTTAGATGTTTTAAGTTTTTTATTTATTAAAACATGTTTTAAAACAAAATAAGTATAAGTTTTTGTTTGTTTTAAGTTTGTTTAGTTTACTTTATCATGTTTACCATTACATGAACTATATATCTATTATTTTTGTTTAGTGAAAATTAATTTACCATGTTTACCAGGTTTACCATGTTTACCATGTTTACCATCTTTAACATCTTTACCATCTTTACCATCTTTACCATTGTTTAACATGCTTACCATATTACCAATGTTTACTACTACGTAACTTATTACACTTTGCTATTTTCTGATTACAGTAGTATTAAAATATTTGAATTTGTATATTTTCAAACTAACATTTTTTTTGATTTGAAGGATAATGACAGATCATTCAGTTGATCAACCACATGATTCTGGAGATGAGCATATTGGTCATACCTCTGGGGAGGAACATTCACATGCTCCTATTAGAACAAAGAGTTCAAAGGTTAGTAAACGTGGGTGCAAACGTTTACCAAAATTATCAGTTGTCCATACGCAGGATCAGAGGATAGTCGTTGATTTTGATGATGATGATATTCCTAGATGTCGAAATGAAAAAGATTTTAAGAGTTTTGTAGCAACTCAGGCTAAAAGAAGAGTAAGCATTCTGTATGATGACTGGAGAAGTGTGGATAAAGCGTTAATCTATCAGTTATGGGAGACAATTTTGGTAAGATCTTTTTATATTGTTTTAATATTCTTTAAATGTTTCTAGTATATATAATAAGTTTAACCTCTTCTTTATCAGATGAAATTTGATATTCCTGACTCTGGAGGAGTCAGGAAGAAATTCTTATCGTTGGCTTCCAAGAGATGGAAAGATTTAAAATCAACCATGTCATCTAATTTCATTTATGGTCATAGGAGTCATGACAATCTATGTTGTATATATCCTTTTATAGATGAAGACACATGGGGACAGTTTTTTGAAAGTAGAAGAAATGAGTCATTTTTGGTAAGGGCAGTGTAAACTTTTATAAGATTTATTATATAAATGATCTTATTAACATTTTGTTAATGATTTATTTTTCTTAATTTACAGTAAACAAGGAACGCTCATTAGGAGATCCAATCAAAAAATGTATACCCTCATAGTTTATCTCGGGGAGGGTATGTTTTATTGGAAGAACAAATGACGGTAGAAACATTTCAACAACTAAGAGTTGAGTCTTCAAGCTCTGGAGAGGTGGCCCCTCCATCCCCTCCATCTAGACATGAAAAATGGAAGAGAGCTCGGAAGGGAAAAAAGGGGCAATATCTTTCGGATGAATCAAGAATCGTAGCTGAGAGGATTGTAAGATATATATTTTATTTATTTAAGTTAACCATTTTATTCATATAATTTCAATCATTACAAAAATGTTCAATTAATTAATATAGGACTCTCTTGAGGAGCATAGTTCATAGGGGACATTTATAGCTACTAGGAGGGAAGATTTTTTATCTGTAGCATTGGGAAGGACCGAAAATCCTGGTTGTGTAAGAGGATATTCGGAAGGTGTATCAGTAAGAAAACTGTTTCCATGTTCTTCAACTTCAATCGTTGAGGGGGTTTATTGAAAAAAAATTGACTCCCTGGAGGATGAAATTCATAACATTAATGCGACGATGGAGGACAAGATTAGAGCTTCAGTGCAGTCTATGTTTGCAGACATGCAAAGACAATTTCTGACTACAGCTCCCACTCCTCCACCTCCCCCTGCAGACCCCATTTTTTATCCTCCACCTCTTTCAGTAGCTCCTAATCCCCCACCTCAGCCTGCTGACCCCATTTTTTATCCTACTCCTCCGCCGCAGCTTCCTACTTATTGCGAGTTGTATGTTGATGATTCTTAACAGCATATAGTAGCATATGAGTTGGTATATTGTATAGAAGATACATTTAATCATCAACAAGTAGAGGTAGAGAATCAGAGGGTCACTGTACAGGATATTATAGATAGATCAGCTCGGGAACCATTACCTATAGATGAGGTGGCGACAGTTGGACATAGTATCGGCCATTTATTAATTTGTCCATCTAGACTTCTTCGACTCATTACCATAGAGGTATGAAGGTTATATATTTTTTTTATTTTTTTTTATTAATGTTGCTTTATCATTTGAAAACTAATATATTATTCAATTTATTTTTACAGGAATACTTCAAAGGTAAAGAAATACTATATAGACAACAACAAAGACAAATAGCTATGACATCTGATACAGAATCTAGTAGTCTTGACATATTGTGAAGATATTCAAATTTGTTGGCGGATCATTATGAGTTTCCAATGGAAGCTCATGTTTTTGGACGTGAAATAAATGTGGGGATTATGAAAACTGATATCATGGAGCTTGTTACTGGAGATAAGTTGGGCATCAACGTGGTGAAATTTTTTTCCATGTAAGTCTTAACACCATTTCCATGTGTTATATTTATTAAAAATGTATACTTAGGTCTGTTTTTTATTAGGTATCTTTATAAAATTTGTTAGAGGAATTAGATGACATATGTATATGGATTCATGGACCCGCAATTTATTTACCCTGAAGCATGTGCATTGGATGAGGAACAAAGAATTATTTATATTGCTGAAAGACTTGAAAAGAATATAGTCACACAATGTGGGATGATGCCTTTTTGTGAGAGGTATGAAACACATCTCTCTGAAAGATTTAATTATCTTTTAACATAAAAACCCACTAACGTTAAATTTACTTTTATCAGTGATTATTGGATGTTATGGGTTTTTTTCCCAAGGGAGAAAGCACTTTATTGGATATGCTCTGTCCATGATGATGTGCAGGAAAGTTTTAAGAATATATTGGAAAAGTAAGTTTCAATTTTTCAATAGTTTTATATATTGTAATGAATTTTAAATTTACCCCATTAGTATTATTTTCTAAAAGGGTATGGGAATACTTTCAAAAAAACGCAAAGAAAAGGAATGCAAAGATCAAATATGTAAATGCGAAGGTAAATATCGATTTATAATTTTTACTTTTTGATTTATTACATTAAAATAATATATTGAATTTACAAACATTCAAACGGAATTGTCATGAACAACAAGGCGTCATCAAATGCGGATATTATATGTTAAGTTTATGTATGAAATAATAACAACTTGGACAGTTGTGAATTTTGACCTGGTAGGATTTCTTCTTAAACATTGCCATAATATTTCAATTTGATTTACTCATTATACATGTTAACTAATATCCTTATCATTTGTAGATTTTTGATGACCCTCAACCCTATAATGTTGAAGACATCAAACACTTACAAGTGGAGTGGTCAAATTATTTTACATGTTTGATTAAATTTTAGTTGTTTGTAATGTAAAATGTAATTTTGAATATTGTCGTTGTAATTGTGTATTTGGTAGTCGTTTAGGTTGGATTTAGTTTTTTTTTATGTTGAAAGTGTAAGTTATGAATGTTATATATGTGAATGTTTAATTTTTCTCTACTTCTTGTTTTGGTCTACTTATGATGGTTTTTCTGGTATGGATTCTGGTCTGGGGTGGAGGGGTTTCAAGGGTGTGGGGGTGTTCAGTGGGGTTGGGGGTGTCCAGGGGTCTGGGAGGGCTGTCCGGTGGGGTGGGGGTATACATGAGGGTGGGGGGGTTGTCGAGGGGTGTTTGGGGCTGTCCTTAGTGTTGGGGGCAGTCCAGGGGTGTGGTGGGGGCTCCAATGGGGTGGGGGAGGGCGGTCCAGGGTGTTGGGGGTATACCTGAGGGTGGGGGGGGGGGGGTTGTCCCGGGGTGTGTGGAGCTATCTAGGGGGTCAGGGCAGTCCATGGGTGTGGTGGGGGGCTGTCAAGTGGGGTGAGGGGTGAGGGGGGTTGTCGAGGGGTGTTTGGGGCCGTTCAGGGGGTCGGGGGCAGTCAAGGGGTGTGGTGAGAGCTCTAATGGGATGGGGGAGGGCTGTACAGGGGGTATACATGAGGGGGAGGGGGGTTGTTGAGGGGTTTTTGGGGCTGTCCAGGGGGTTGGGGGTAGTCCAGGGGTGTGGTGGGGGCTCCAATGGGGTGGGGGAGGGCTGTCCAGGTTGTGGGGGGGTATACATGAGGGTGGAGGGGGTGGTCACGGGGTGTTTGGAGCTGTGAAAGGGGTCGGAAGTAGTCCAGGGGTGTGGTGGGGTCTATCAAGTGGGGTGAGGGGGTGCTGTTCAGGAGGGTGGGGGTGGTTTAGGGGTGTTTGAGGTTGTCCAGGGGGTCGGGGGCAGTCTAGGGGTGTGGTGGGAGCTCCAATGGGGCGGGGGAGGGCTATACAGGGGTATACATGAGGGTGGGGGTTGTCAAGGGGTGTTTGGGGCTGTCCAGGGGGTTGGGGGGAAATCCATGGGTGTGGTGGGGGCTCCAATGTGCTGGGGGAGGGCTGTCTAGGGCGTGGGGGGTATACATGAGGGTGAGGGGGTTGTCCCGGGGTGTTTGGAGCTATCCAGGGAGTCGGGGGTAGTCCAGGGGTGTGGTGGGGGCTGTCAAGTGGGGCGAGGGGGTGCTATTCAAGAGGGGGGGGGGGGGGGTTGTCGAGGGGTGTTTACGGCTATCCAGGGGGTTGGGGGCAGTCTAGGGGTGTGGTGGGTGCACTAATGGGGTGGGGGAGGGCTGTACATGGGGTATACATGAGGGTGGGGGCTATCAAGAAGGTAAGTTTTATCTGTTATCAATGTAAATGCTTAAATTTTCTTTAGTTCATATTTTAACCTTATGTTTTTTTGGAACGAATTATTGATTTTGGTTTTTGGTTGATTTTGGGGGAGAGCCGAGGACTGTAGTGGATTTTTTTTTAAACAAATTTTGTCTTTCACGTCGGTTATTTTATAACTGATGTGATAAAGAAATCGAGATGCGTTTATCACGTCGGTTTTTTTCATAACCGACGTGATAAACACCTGTGGAATGGTTTATCACGCCGGTTATGTAATAACCGATGTGATAAAGGACCTGGGAAATGCTTTATGACGTTGGTTAATCAATAACCGACGTGATAAACCCCCCCCCCCCCCCCCCGCACGTGTTTTTGACGTCAGTTATTGTATAACTGATGTGATAAAGCCCCCCTGTCTTGTTTATCATGGCAGTTATATAATAACCAACGTTATAAACCCTGCCCCACTAGTTTTTTCAGGTTGGTTATTAATTAACCAACGTGATAAACATTGCGATGTTATGTATGTTACGTTGGTTTTTAAATAACCGACGTAAAAAACTTTATTTATAACATCTTTCGTATTAACGTCGGCTAAAACCTGATGTAAAAAATGAAAAATAACTGATGTAAATAACGTTTTCTGCACTAGTGTGTGCACCTGTTTTTGATTGTGATAAGTTATTATTGATTATCTATGAACGACTGTATAAATATGAAATTGGTTAACCACATATATTCGGTTAAATAAATGGATTTCCTAGGATCTTATGGAATATGTGATCACACCATCAATTTAAGAAGTGAAATTGAATAAAAAGTCTTAGTTAAAATTGTGAAAGACTTTGTCGTGGGTGATTTTAAATGATGTTCGGTTTCAGGTTACTTAGGTGAAGCAGAGTGACTGGCCAATGTCTTCTCCCAAAGGAGAAAGTAAATAAAAACTCCTTCCTAATGGTATTCTAAAAATAAAATAAAATAGAATAAAAACACTATGAAATGTGCCTTTCATGGGGTGTGACAAAAACAAATATAACCTAAGTTAAAATGTAGTAAATTGGTTAACCTAGATTGCCTCTAGAGAGGAGTGCACAACAATTATGTTTGTCACTTTTAACTAAATGAAATCAAATAGGTGGTTTCTGAGATTTAATTTGTCTTGGAAAGAAGATTAAAAATATAATAAAACAAATTAATAGAAGAAAAGATTGAAATCTATGATATTATAAAGGTGATTAGGACGGGGTCGGTTGTCTAATTGTAATGTTATCCTCATTTTATTTTAATCGTACCTCTTCTACTATATTGTTTAAAGTGAGATTCCAAGATCATTTCCTCTCACTCCTTTGGTCGAATGGTGATGGAGAGAGAATTCCTTAGCAAGATATTAGTTTTGTATACTCAACTTCCATGTGCCTGAGAGTTTTAGTAAATATCCTCAATTGATATAGGAAATACCCGATCAAGTCTTGTTTATCCTAAGCAATGAAAAAAATTCACCACCTCTTTCACATGTACTGACAATCGATGAGTACTTAACCACTAATCATGGGTCTATTCCACCGTATATAAACCCAAAACTAGTGAAGGAAGATAATTAACATTGAATAAAGAAAAAATCAATAATAGAATCAATAATCAAATATAATCACACTTGATAATAAAAACCACTATATGAAATTGAAAACAACATTGCAGAAAAGATAGAATTTTTAACCAATAAAGTACCTGAACTCAAGCATTACAAAATAGAAAACCTACCCTTCCCCAATAACAAAAATTTTTAACCCACCATGGTAAGGTTAATTGGGATTTACATGGAAGGACAAGGAATTACAAAACTATGGAAAATAAAGAAAGAAAGAGAAAAGAACAAAAACTGGCCAGCTGATTCTGTCCTATGAATATTTGCTCCTATATGGAACCCCCCCTTCTTGAATCACCAAAAGGTACCTTCTTATATAATTCTCCAAATACAATTTACTTTTGTTACTCCAAATATCATATTAATTGGACGGTTATAGAGAATGATATGTAATATTTATTGAGGATGACATATCTCAGGGAGATTTACAAAAATATTCATTCAATGATTCCCATACAATATATAACATAATGAATCTCAATATTTTTGATATTAAACAGAGATAAAAATATATTACTTGGTTGAAAATTCAAATTTTAATCACTTTAAGTGGATCTATTATGACCTATTTATGATTGATTAACTGATATGGGGTCCATATGGTCATCCAGAATCATTCTTCACCTTAATAGAATTTGTAGGGTCCCTTGAAGGCAGAATTATATCATGTCCTAGAAGAAAAATTTGTCTCTAAAATCTCCAGGTTTTATACAAAAAAGTAATCACATAAATTAGGATTATATTTTAAAATATATGGTTGAATTATGAAAACATATAAAATCTGTTAAATTCCCAAAATTTAGAAACTTATCAATTTTAACACAAAACATACCATAAATTCAATATTGATGTAATTAAACTTAAATGGATGAATTGGGGGGGGGGGTAAATATTTTAAATACATATAAAAATTTATAAAATATTAACTCTATAAATTCCCCCACACTTAGAACATGGACTCCTTGAAAAGTAAACATCAGAATTAAAGAAAATTCAAAATGCATGCTAATGAGATCTACCAATTCCACCCAATGTGATTCAATGACATGTTTTTATCATGGGGACTTTAAAGGGTTGTTATGTGGCTTTAGTTTGGTAGGGTTTTTATGTAAAAAATCTGAGTCTAAATGAGGAGTTCTTGGATATTTTTGATGAAAAATTAGACAATTGTAATTTTCACTCATGTATGGTATCCTCTTCACTCCCCTTAGTAGAAATTCAGCTCTATCATCATAAAATCTCAAGAAATGTTCAAACATCTCAGAATTTAGGCAGACAAAATTTCAATCTTCTCAATCACAATTTTTCTTGAAAGATATTGAAAAGGAATAACTTTATTCCTCTATTAAAAGATCCAGAAAAGGCACGACTTCTCTTATCATGAAAGCTCCAAAAAATGAATATCTTTCAATAGAATAATTTTTCAACAGCACACACATTTCATAAACAACTGATTTTTCTGCCAAATATTCACCAAATGAGGTAGCACAACACAAGACAGCTTCCCCCACACTTAAGTTCAACTAGATCATGCAATTTCACTTCAAGATCAGGTTGGATAGGGAAAATTTGCCTCTAATGTGGCTAACCTAATGGGATATTCATGGCTTCTATGGGCTAAAATGATTAAATGTAAAAGGTGGGCCATAATAAAAAGGAGTCTTTTGAAATGGGGTTTAAAAAAATACATGCCTCGATCATTTAAAAAACATGTACCCAAAAACCTCATGTTTTGAATGGAATAAATCAAATTCTGGTTAAAACAAGCATAGTATTGTAATATGAAGAAATGAGGTGAATGAAAATATTATGAAAAAATGGTTCAGAATCCTCTCAATAATGTGATATTAAATATAAAGACAGTGAAATGTAGCATGAGATTCAAAAA
Organism: Viscum album; assembly: GCA_963277665.1. Classification (NCBI taxonomy): domain Eukaryota; kingdom Viridiplantae; phylum Streptophyta; class Magnoliopsida; order Santalales; family Viscaceae; genus Viscum; species Viscum album. The sequence goes on from OY728136.1 coordinate 1,982,947,280, forward strand.
CATGAGTAATATTCATGAAATTACAAAAAGATTTCAAATTGAAACAAATTCATTTACAATATTTATTTATGATCAGTTTCTTAGAATAAATTGGTTCACTCAATGAAATGGGGTTCAAAAATGGAAAATTTCATCATTTAATATCCAAATTTTAAAAAACACTCCCAAAAATTGAAAAATAAATACAGAAAAATTTGAAAACACAGATTTTTAAAAAAAATGCAAATTCTAAAATAAAAAGGTTATATCCCCTACACTGAAATGATGAAGTGTCCTTAATGAATTCATGTGTATATAATATGAATGTAGAATTTTAAATTAATCACAATAACAAGAAAGTGTAGAGTATAGGTACAACATGATTTATAGTTAGTGAAACATTGAGTTAAGCTCCTATGTGTTGCACACTAAAAACCTGTAAGCAGAAGAATAAAAAGAAAACATAAGAAATTTATTGAATGTAATTAAAATATAAATAGGATGAGAAAAGAAGGATATATATCGGTTTAATCCCCTAATTGTGCCTTGGGTTTTGACTGCCTCCAGATGGGCAGTTTTAGTTGCTTATCCCCAATTTGATGGTGGGTTGATTTTCTGTGTGATGAACCAGCAAAAATTCTTCTTTACATCATGTTCTCAATTCTTTTTTTATGAAACCATGGGTATAGTACACCAAATACACCCCTATGATAATAAGATACATCTTTATTAGTGGGGGTAGGACAAATAATGTGTCCTCATATTTCTTATATTCCTATTTCACAACATCTTCTTCATTGTCAAGTGATTTCTCTAGGTATGATGCATCAATTGAATAATGAAAGGGAATGTCATAATGTTATTATATTTGAAAAAAAGTTAATGCATGAAGAATCAATATCAAATTATTCCCTTTAAAATTAACCATCCTCTGTCTCTTTTTCCTCGGGAAATGCCACTTGAATCATCTCATGTACTCCCTCCAATAAATGGTCAACATGTTCTGGGAGCTCCATATGTTCTTCATCCACTGCATTATCTTTTTCTTCCACATCCACCACGTAAATACAAGAGTTGTCTGAATATGAAAATTTCATGCAAGTGGAAGTAATAATAAACTCATCATCTATAAAATCAGAATGAAGAATGTTAATAAAAATACCATCTTTATTAAGTGGCTTGACATCAATTGATTATTCAATGGAAAGTTCCTTATTGAGTTGAATTTCACTAGGTAGAGGTACGTATTCAGAATCCTCTATTTAAAAGTTGAGTGGTGAATTCACTTCTATCACTAGTTTTGATTCTAGTTTAGGTTTAGGTCATTGATCCAATGTAACTTTCTCGACGGACTTCAATTTTTGATAATCAATATTGACTTGATTCATAATGTCCATCAGTTCTTGAAGCGAGATACCTATGACATATCCATTCATCATTTTCTTAGACAAAATAGTGTGTTCATCAAGCTTTTGAAAGAGGGATTCCTCATCATTAAAAACCATTGGTCCCTAAAACTGTGAGTAATCAATCCAAGAAGAATAATTTCAGTTGGAATACATCATAGAATATATATATTTTTTTAAAATAAAAAAATGATAATATTTACAAAATGTTAGAATTAGATTGTTGGCACAACCTCCCTGTAAACGGAGCCATGATTTGACAAATTCTAGTCGTGGGGTGTGAAAAAAACAAATATAACCTATATTAACATGTAGTAAAGTGGTTAACCAATATTGTTTCTAGAGAGGAGTGCACAACAATTATATTTCACACTTTTAACAAAAGGAAAAAAACAGGTGGTTTTTGAGATTTAATTGGTTTTGGAAAGAAGATTAAAAATGCAATGAAACAAATTAACAGAAGAAATGATTGAAAACTAAGATATGATAAAGGTGATTAGGTCGAGTTTGTATTTCTAAATGTATTTCTATCCTTGTTTTATTTTATTCTAACCTCTTCAGCTATGTTGTTTAAAGTGAGATTCTGCGATCGTTTCCTCTCACTCCTTTGGTGGAATGGTGATGGTAAGAGAATTCATTTAAAAGATATTAGTTTATTCTACTCTCTTTCCATGTGAATGAGTTTTGTAGAAAATATCCTCAATTGATATGGGAAATACCCGATTAGGTGTTGTCTATCCCAAGTAATCAAAAACATTCACCACCTCTTTCACACGTAATGACGATCGCCGAGTACTTCACCACTAAGAATTGGAGTATTCCATCATATATAAAGAAAAACCTAGTGGTGGGAGATAATAATAATTGACCAAAGGAAAAATCAATAATGGAATCGAAAATCAAATATGACTTCACTTGATAATAAAAACTGCTTTATGAAATTGAAAACAACATTGTAGAAAATATAGAATTTTTATTCAATAAAGTACATGAACTCAAGAATTAAAAAATAAAAACCTAACCTTCCCCAATAAATCAAATTTTTACCCCACCATGGTAAGGGTAATAGTGATTGATGGGGAAGGAGAGGGCATTACAAAACTATGGAATAGAAAAGAAAGAAAGGGAAAAGAAGAAATATTGCCCAGCCGATTGTTTCCTCCAAATGATTTCTATTGTTTGGCACCCCAATTCTCGAATAACCCAAAGGTCCCTTCATATAGAATTCTCCAAATCAAATTTCCTTTAGTTCATACAGCTCTCAAATTAATTTGAATGTTATAGTGAAATATATGTAATATTTATTGAGCATGAATTTTTCTCAGCGTGATTTCTAAAAAACTATATTCAACGTTTCCCATCCAATATCTGACTTAATGAATCTCAATCTTTATGATATTAAACAGATATATGAATATATGACTTGGTTGACCATTACAATTAGAATCACCTTAATTGGAGATATTATGACCGATTTATGATTTATTAACTAACATGAGTTTCACATGGTCGTCTAAAATCTTTCTCCACCTTAATGGGCTTTTAGGGTCCCTTGGTGGTAGAATTATATCATGTCCTAGAATAAAAAGTTGTATATCTAAAATAAATATTTCCTAAAAAAACAAATCACAAAAATTTGGATTATATTATAAAAGATATGGTCAAATTTCCAAAAAATATTAAATCTGTTAAATTCCCAAAATTTGGAAACGTTCCAATTTTATCACAAAACAAACCATAAAACCAAAAATGATGTAATTAAACATAAATTGATGAATTTTGGGGGTTTAAATATTTTAAATACATATAAAAAATGTATAAAATATTTACTCTATCACATTACCTGAAATTATTTGTGGGGTTGTTTATCATTTATAAAACCTGAAGAAGTTTTATGGAAGAATATTTTTTTTTTGTTTTTAATTTTGAAATGAAATTTGACATAACAAGAAGATGTTTTTAAGAAAATATATTAAAAGGTGTAATTGATCTAACTCTAACTCTTCACTTAGTTATTTATCATTATCATTTAAATCAATATCCACTTCATTATGATCCCTTAATTGGTTAAACCCTAAACCCTACAAGAATTAACTTAACCACCAAGATGAAATTAATTAAACCCTAGGCTAGCTTTGAAATATGCAATCGCGACACCCTGCTTTGATTAATGTTCTAAATTTAGCTTATGGTCAGTGGTAAATTAAGGAACACATCCATTATGGAAAATGAGGATGAATTGAGCTTAGAGATTATATTTTAACTCTACAAATTTATCATGTGTGGTCTTGTATTACCGATTAAGATCACACTCTCACAATTTACAGAAACCTCGACCTCACATGTTTTTGTGTTAATTGTTAAATTTCATGCTATGTTTCTTATAATTTAAAAACTCAATTAATGAATCATATTATGTGAATTAAACTATCTTAATGATTCAGAATATTTAAATTAAGAGGGTAAGAGATAGATCGATAACTAAGAGAAATACTCTTCTGTGGGTGGTGTGCTCATCATAAAAGTGAATTGCATTTTCAACGGTTTATAATGGGTATAACTGAGTCACAGTTATACTCAAGAATTACTGCCCAAATAAGAAGATAAAATAAGATTAAAATTGATCAAAATAAAATAAATTGAAGATAAAATAAGATGTTTATTGAATGAACAAAAACATTACAACAAAGAATAGGAAGGGAAGGACATTTTGGAGGAGATACTAGCATGAAAGATTCCCTTCTCCAATGGTTAATTAGAATAGAAAAAAACCACTTCACCTCTGAGAACAATCCTCTATGGAAAGTATAACCCCCTATAAATGATAAAATACCAATTTATATAGTGGAGGGGAGGTTAGATTATAAGTGGTTTCATGTGTGAATGGGGAAATTCGGACAAATATTTTAATCCAACTTTCACACCCCATTTGACCTTCAAAAATGGTGAACCATTTCTCGATATAGAATGATTATTTGTGAAAAAAAAATTTCTCGAGCTCCCCTCCAAATTTGAGCCCATTCCAAGCAAGGATGTATGTTTTATGGCCCAAATCCATTACCCATGCCCAATCTGGTGAGTCCAGCACAACTTTGACTTCATGGACCATTTTCACCAACCAAATGCATGATTTAGATCCAATTTCTTGAATTAAAGTTCTATCCATTTAATTCAAGAACATATTTAAATAAATTAAAGTTCAAATAATTCATATCAAAATATTTATATTTGAAATTCTACATTGAATTTTAAAGGGTAAAACTTGAATTTTTATCATGTTTTCAAATGAATGATCTAATCTAAAATATTTAGTAAATGAATAGATTTACCAAAATGTGTAGAAATTATATCATTTATTATAAAAAATATATTCAATAAAAAATTTTTTTATCAACTCCCACACACCTTCCCATTTGCACTTATGGGAAACCCCTCATATCATTTATTCAAAAAAAATGTGACAAGATATGCATGTTTGTATTTCTCAATCCAAAGTAAAAATATAAACAAAATAAGAATCCCATAAAGAGTCAATATCAATAAATTTTAATTTAAGTGTCTCATAATTTGTTTCAAAACAAACTCTAGTGACATTCATAACACTAATCATAGAAAAATAAGTCATGGGTATACCATGTCCCTAATTCTCTACTTTTTTGTGTGCCAACCATTCCAAGCTCATAAATCCATCCATTGTTCAGTATATTCAGGTCATGTAAAATAATTCTTCTAACATTGTTTAACTCACTGAACCTATTCTGAATTCCTTTGCAATTTAATTTCAAGACTCACTCACATAAGAATTCCTGAAAGTCAAACCTTAAGATCTCGACCTAGATATCCCCATATGTTGTACATTTCATCACTACCCTCATTTATTATTATTATTATTGTTGTTTTTTAAGTTTTACATAGAAAAAATCTCACACTCAACTCTAAACCCATGTTTGATCTTCTCATGACACTAATTGTAATTTTTATAACAAGATCAAAGGTTCATAAAGAGTGGGTTTTTACCTATATAAGGCACAACCCATTTGTTGTCGGTGTAAAATAGCCAGATAACAATTACACATGCATAACTCAATTCAGTACAATAATGAAACCGATCTAAACTGAAATGAACGTATGGATCAACCAATGAATATTTTACCTAACTTGAAAATACCTTCAATTGAGTAGGAAAATTTTCACAAGTCATGGTTGCGTGAAAATTTCTGTGGAGAAATATATGAGACAATTTACCATGAACAAATATCACAAATAATGATGTAAAAATTTAAAAGGTTTTATAATGATAAAATCATTAATATAATCGATGAATTAAATTTTTATAAAAATCAACCCTTAATGATGAAATCTTACTCATGATTATCATTCTACCAATGAATTTTTAAAACACTCATTTTCCATTTTTTTCACATGATAATGTTACATGATATATTTGTTTCTTTTTTCTTGATTTTTTTTTTGTTTTTTTGTTTGGTTTTTTGGTTGGAAAATTTTAACCAAAAATATAATAGAAAATATACACACAAAACACAGATGAAAATCCTAAATATCTACTCCAAAATTTTGTCCCCTCCCCACACATAAAATATTGCATTGTCCTCATTGTGAACCTATGAGATGATATGTGAACATGAAAAGAAGAATTATAAATAGGACAAATAATATAAAAGTTAAAGGGTTAGGAACAACCCGATATTCCCAAGTGATAAATGGGTCATGTAGGGTGAAGAAATCCACTACATCAGTAGAAATACCCTCAATGAATTTCTCCAAATATTTTCCTTTCACTGTAATGCTCCTTCTAATGTCCTCTTATGTGATCTCCACTGCACCATAAGAAAAAACATTAGTCACACCATAAGGATGTAACCACCTGGAATGAAACTTACCAGGCATTAAGTTCAGTTATGAACTATAGCGAAATACATTCTCTCCAATGTGAAATTCTGTTTTCTGGATCATTTTCTCAGGAGCTGCTTTTGATCTTTCCTTGTAGAGCCTTGAGTTCTCATATGAAGAAAATAAAATCACTTCAAGCACTTGAATTTTCATCTTCATTTGGATTCCAGATTGTGCCAAATCCATGATGCATTTCTTTATAGACCAATAATCCTGATTCTTAACTTCCATGGGGAGATGGCTTGCTTTCCCTAAATCAATCCAAAATGGGGACATACCGATGTGAGTTTTGTATGCTGTCCTATATGCCCATAGCACAACATCCGAGCGCTTGCTCTAATATTTCCTATTCGGATTCATGGTTTTCTCCAAAATGTGTTTCAAATATATATTTGAAACCTCAACTTGGCCATTTGTTTGGGGGTGTTATGGTGTTGATTTTTTGTGTTCCACCCCATACTTCCAAAGCAAGGAATCCAAATTATGATTGCAATTGTGTGTCCCTTTGTTAATGATGATGGCCTTTGGTACTCCAAACCTGCAAAAAAATTGTTATTTAATAAAGTCCACAACAACATGAGAATCATCAGTCTTGATGGCCTTTGACCTCACCAATTTTCTCACACAACAAATAACAAAAAAAATTAAAAAAACCCAAATGAAATTGGAAAAGTACCCATAAAATTGATGCCCCATACATCAAAAATCTCACAGAATAGTATGGGTTTTTGGGGAATATCATGTCTCCTAGAAATGTTCCTTGTGTTTTGGAAACAAGAGCATGACTTAAAAAACACATGTGCATCATGTAATAAGCTAAGCCAATATAATTTAAAATATGAGACTTTCCTAGCTATCTGTTGGGATCCAAAGGGTCCACCACAATCAAGTGTATGAAAGAACTGTAGAAGAGACTCAAACTCATGATCAAGAACACACCTCCTAATAACATGGTCACTACACATGCGCCATTGGTATGGATAATGCCAAACAAAAAATATTGACTCAAACTTTAATTTTTGGACATGATGTTTCTTTAAATTTTTAGGTATTTTAGAGGCAGCAATGTAGTTCCCTAAATTAGCATACCAAAGATGCTTACATGATATGGAATAAAGATTATCGTCAGGGAAAGTGTCTCGAAGTGGTACCTGGTCCAAAGTTTCATCCTCTAGTGTGTGAGTAAGCCTACTCATGTGGTCTGCTACCAGGTTTTCCAGCTTCTTCTTTTCCTTTATCTCAATATCAAATTCATAAAGAAGGAGCATCCATTGGATTAGCCTGTGCTTTGTGCCTGGATTCTTCAAGTGGTACCTCAGAGCTACATGGCTAGAAAAAACAACTACTTTAGAGCCCAATAAATATGAATACTATTTTTCTAAAGTGAATATGAGAGCAATAAACTCATTTTCCATGGTTGTTTAATTTTATTGGGTTAAATCCAGTGTCCTCGATGCATATGAAATCACATGTAAACGTCCCTCCACCATCTGAGATAAGAGAGCTCCAATTGAAAAGTTGGAGGCATCACACATAATCTCAAAATGAATCTCCCACTCTGGGGGTTGTATGATCGGTGGAGTGGTTAGAAACTTTTTTATCTCAACAAAAGAAGTCATGCAAGAATCATCAAACACAAATTCATAATCCTTTTGAAGTAATCATGACATAAGAAGAGAAATCTTACTAAAATCATTGATGAAGCACTGATAAAATCTTAGATGACCTAGGAAATATCTAAAATCATGAACACATGCAGGATATGGTAAGGATGAAATAATATATACCTTATATCTATCAACCTCTATCCCATGTTTTGACACTACAGGCCTTAAGGCAATCCCATACGCTTCCATGAAATGACACTTTTCATAGATCAAGACCATCTTCTTCTCAACACAACGATTTAAAACCTTTCACAAACTAGAGATAAAATTATCAAATAAATACCCATACACTATAAAATCATCAATTAATACCTCCATGAAGGTATCAATAAAATCAGAAAAAATACTCAACATGCATCTCTGGAAGGTACCTGGTGCATTGAAAAGTCCAAATGGCATCTTTCGGTAGGAAAACGTACCGAATGGGAAAGTGAATTTTTTATTCTATAGATACTTCAGAGAAATATTAACCATAAAATATCTAGAAAAACCATCCAAGAAATAATAGTGTGTTTTCCCAACTAGTATCTCAAGCATATGATCAATAAGTAGGAGGGGAAATGGTATTTATGAGTGGACTGATTTAGTTTCCTACAATCAATACACACATGCCAACTATTTTACACCCTCATTGGAACTAAGTCATCTCTCTCATTTTAAACAATAGTTAAACCACTTTTCTTAGGCACAACCGCAATAGGCCTCACCCTCTAGGAATCTTAAACGGGATTGATTATACCTGCATCATGCAATTTTTTAACCTCATTTTTAAAAACCTCCAAAAGTGTTGTATTGAGTCTCCTTTGTGGCTGCCAAATTAGTTTAGCCCCATCATCCAAAATAATCTTATACATGAAAATGGAGGGGATAATACCTAACATGTCAGCCAAGGTCCACCCTATTGCCTTAATTTTCTCCCTCAAAAGATTCAAAAGTTTTTCATCACGTTCAAAAGGGAGATTGTTAGCAATTATAATATGTAAATTCTCACCACATAACAAGTATGAGTATTTTAGATTTGGTGGTAATGGATTGAGTTCCAATGTATGGGGGTGATGTATGGATGGAGAAATTAAAGGAACTGATATATGTGCAAAATGAGCATTAGTATGAAAATATACATCATCAAAATCTTAGAATAAATCATCAAATCCATCAGCATACTCGAAAACCATGTCATAATCAGATTGAACATGATCAGAATAAAAATATGAATCCATTTTATAATTAAATCTAGAGAGTTTTTTGCATTATAAATATGTGTGGAAGCAATCTTATACATCAACTTAGAACTAATGCTCATAGTCTTCCTAAGAATAGGACAATAAAAATCCATGGGGTTTTTACTTGGTGGTACAAAATGGAAGATAAAAAATGTAGAATGTTCCACTGAGGGGTACTTCATGAATTCCATGACATTAAATATCACAACATCATCTCTAAATTCCATGGACAGTGCACCCTCATTAACATTTAAGATAGTTTTTTCAGTTTTGAGGAAGGGTCTACCTAAGATAATGGGATCATGAGAACTTTCTGGATCGTCCTCCATATTAAGCATGTAGAAATATACTGGAAAGATCATGTCTCTTACCCGGACAAGTACGTCCTCAAGGACTCCTACTAGATATGTTGTAGATCTATTCTCCAACTGCACTACTACTCTCATTGACTTCATCTCACCATCCTATAAAAAATAGAACACAGAGTGAGGCATCACATTTATGGAAACTAAAAAATCAAAAAGAGCATCAAAAATTTGAAACTTCACTATGGTGTATGGGATAGTGAATGTCCCAGGATCCTTGCACTTTGTTGGAATCTCTAGTGTTGGTGTAATGAGTGCTGACACATTCCCTCCAAGATTTAACCTCTCATTTCCCTTGAGCCCTCTCTAATTGGTACAATGTTCTTTTAATAATTTCACATACCTTGGGAGTTTCTTAGTGTCCTCGATCAAGGGAATGATTATCTCTACATGCTTAAATGTGTGAAAACCCTCCTTTTTTATTTCCTCTTCAACCATCGTCATGGTTTGAATAACCCTATCTGGAAGAAGAAGGGTTTGGGAGGAACATCATTAATCATTTTCTTATTATTATCTTTCTCCTTAGGTTTCTCATCATCTAGTTTTGAATGGGGATTCTCTGGTGTTGAGGTGAATCCGGATGGAATTGTAGGTACAAATGTATCATTAATTTTCTTTCCACTTCTAAATGTGATGGTACTAACATTCTCCTTGGGATTTGGAGTAGGTTGGGGAGAATGATTTCAAGAGTTCTTACTTACCAGTTTAAGTAGGGTAGTGGAAATCTAGATCATTTGTGTCTTCATCTCCCTCAGCTCAGAACCTTGACTTTTCAGATCATTCTATTGATTATGAACAATTGGATTCAAAAGTTCATCAGTGTTAAAATATAACTTGGTAGGGGGATTACCTTGTTGTTGGATTGTTGATGCTTGGGATTCAAATCTCATTTGGGGTTGTTGGATATCCTTTTGACAAGGTGGAGCCTGTTGGAAGTTGTGTTGAAATGGGGTATTTGTTGTTGTCCTGATATATACCTCACGGCTGATTGATCCTTACACCCTTAGTTGTATATTGGGGAAAAGAGAATAAATATTCTTTTGTGGATATTGTGGTTGTTTCTGCTGATATGGTCTCCCATGAAACACTACTTCACAATCTTCTGTTTCTTGTAGTTGGGGGAAACAGTCAGTTGGGTGGCTTGTATCAGTGCAAATGCCACAAGGCCATGAAGGAGTGGGTAGAGATGTCTTTTAAGACAAAGTATTTTTCTCAACATAGTGGTAAATTATTCTAACATGGTATCAATCAAATGACTCTAAAAAGAATAAGGACTTACATGATGTACTCCCCTGACATGTTGTGTACCTCAATCGCCAAATTGTTGGGAGTTTTGGGTCATCATGTCAATCAATGCACGTGTAGATGCTGGTGTTTTTTCCACCAATTCTACTCTCACCACGACATCCACCATGCTCCTCTCTATTGGTGTGAGTCCTTCATAGAAGTATTGTATTAGGAGTTTCTCACTGATTTGGTGATGTGGGCAGCTTGCACATAACTTATTGAATCGCTCCCAGTACTCATACATTGACTTCCATTGGGCTTGCTTGATCCCAGAGTTCTCTTTTCAAATAGATGTGGTCATTGATGCTAGAAAAAATATGTACAAGAAAATATGTTTCAAATCGTTCCAACATGTGACATCTCTAGGTTGTAAATAATAATACATCAAATCTTTGGAGCTACGTCAAGTGAAAATGGTAATGCCTATAGTTTTATTTGATCATCAAATATATTTCTTGGTTTAAGGGTAGAGAAAAACACATTGAATTATTTTAAATGTTCGTTTGGATCCTCACCATATTATCAATGAAACTTTGGAAGAAGATGAATTAACATAGATTTTAGTTCAAAGTCTAATTCTAGATTTGGGTATGCAATACAATTTGGTTGATCATTAATATTAGGTGAAACCAATTCAAAAATAGTTCTATTAAGTTCATTATTATTGTCTTTATCCATTGGTTCATGTTTTAGGTTTGAAATAGAAGTGTTTCCAATTTCAATGTTCTTAGAGTAGAGGAATTCTTTTACTAGAGGAATCTTGAAACTTCCCGTAGACATAAAATGTCTGATTCAAGCCCTAAGGATGCGTTCAATCTAATTATCAAGACTAGAAGATATTCCGGATTTGTTTGTGTCATAAATCAAATAAAAATTAAAATAAGGAAAGTGGAACATATTAAAACAAAATTGAGATGTTTTAGTTGATGGTCCAAAAATAAGAAGAAAATAATAGAAGAAGAAGAAAGAATGAAAAAAAACAGATTGGGTAAAGAAGAAAGAAAGAAGGGAGTAAGAGAATAAAATCTAAAATAAAATAAACACGTCTAATTGGTTTAAATAATTACATAGCTCCCCAGAAACATCACCAATTTGAAAGGCGCTTTTGTGGGCGCTTTCATATGATGTTTGGTTTTTGGTTACATAGGTGCAATAGCGTGGCTAACCAAGGTCGTCTTTCAAAGGAGGAATTAAATTAAAACAAATTAATAAAGGTATTCTAAAAATAAAATTAAAGAGAATAAAAACACTACATGAAATGATATGGGGTTTTTTATCATTTATAAAAGTAGAATAATTATTTTGGAATAAGATTTAATTTTTTTGTTTTTAATTTTGAAATGAAATTTGACGCAACAAGAAGATGTTTTTCTAGAAAATATTTTAAAAGGCTTAATTGATCTAACTCTATCTCTTTACGTAATTATTTATAATTATTATTTAAATCTATATCCCCTTAATTATGTCCCCTTAATTTTTTAACCCCCTAAACCTATAATAATTAACATAACCACCAAGATAAAATTAATTAAACCCTATTCTATCTTTGAAACATGAAATCATGGCACCATGCTTTGATTAATGTTATAACTTTAGGTTATGGACATTGGTAAATTAAGGAAAATGTCTATTATGGAAAATGAGGATGAATTGAGCTTAGGGATTATATTTTAACTCTATAAATGTATCCCGTGTGGTTTGTATTACCGATTTAGATTGCACTCTCACAATTTACACAAACCTCGACCCCACATGTTTTTATGTTAATTTTTCAATTTATTGATTAGTTTTTTACAGTTTAAAAACATAAATCAATTATCATATTAATTTAATTACATTAGTTAAATGATTCAAAATAAATAAATGAATAGGGTAAGAGATAGATCGATCACTAAGAGAACTACACCTTCGTGGGTGGTGTGGTCATCCTAGAAGCTAATTGCATTTACAATGGTTAATAATGGGTATAAAAAAATAATGCTTATACTCAATAATTCTAGCACAAAAAGGAATATAAAAGAAAAATAAAATTGATCAAAATAAAATAAATGTAAGATAGAATAAAATTTTTATTGAAATAACAAAATCATTTCAACAAAGAAGATGAAGAGAAGATCATTTTGGAGGAGATCCTATCCTGAAAGATTCCCTCATAAAATGGTTAATTTAAATGGAAAATACTGACTTCATCTATGCCCCCAATCCTATATGGCACGTCCAAACCCCTCCAAATGATAGAAATACTAATTTATAGAGTGGATGGGAGGCTAGGTTATAAGTGGTTTCTAGTGTAAATGGGGAAATTCTGCCAAATATTTTAAGCCAAATTGCATTAAACATTTGAACTTTACAACGCATGAATCAGCTCTTCATATAGAATGATGATTTGTGAGAACATTATTTCCTGATCTCCTCTCAAATTTTTTTCCCAATCCAGCCATGGATGTATGACTTATGAACCAAATACATATCCCATGTCCCATTGGGCGAGTCCAGCCCAACTTTGACTTCATGGGGCATTTGCACTAACGAAATGCATGATTCAGCTCCAATGTCATAGATGATATTTGTATCCAATTAATTCAGAAACATATTTAAATAATTTTAAGTTCAAATAATTCATATCAAAATATTTACATCTGAAATACAACAATGAATTTTAAAGGGTAAAACTGTAATTTTCATCAAACTTTCAAACGTATGATCTAATACCAAATATTTCATAAATGAACATATTTACCACAATGTTAGGAAATTATATCATTTATTGTCAATAAAACATTCAATAAAAATGTGTTTTATCGAACTGAATGAATCAATTTTTGGTTTTGGTATATGAGATGATGTGAGTCGTGTACTATGGGTTGGCTATGTTGATATAATGAAGGGAATATGGCTGTGTTGTGATATGTGGGGGTAGTGGATGAGATGTTTTATGAAATGGAGTTGTGATTGTGGAATGGATGAATGTGTTTTCCCATAGGGGTTGTGATCATTCTGTATGACATTTTGTTGATGGGTGTGGTTGTTGTTTAGCAGTTGTATTGGTTTGAAGGATGGATTGGGAGGGATGACTTTAAAGAAAGATGATGACTTTGGTTAATTTTATCATGGTTTTTCTCCCTATGTGTGATTTTTTCTCTTTGGTTTGACATGTGTTGTGCTTAGTTTTTTCCAAAGTTGGGATCGAACGGAAAAAATATTTTTTAATAAATAATGATAATTTGTTGATTGAATTGGCTGGGTATATGGTTTGAGTTGTGGCTTATTGAGTGAATGTATATTTAATAGTTCAGAAAAGTGGGTAGTGTTATGGGGTGTTTGGTTGTTTGATTTTTAATGCATATGTGGGGATTGATTTTTTGATACCATAAATTTATACCAGTAGTTCCTTGTGTTTTCTACACACACCCCACCCTATTTGGGCACTATGTGCTGAACTCCGCCATCATCATGGGGGAGGGTGTCTTTTACTAGCATCTATGTGGGAGGATGGATGGCTGCTTACATGCTCTTCCATTCCCCCTATTCAAGGAATTAATAGACTGTGATTCTTTACTACGGTTTTGTGTGGTTCACAAGGTCCAGGTGTCTGCTGGCGGGTGGTGCTTTCCCATGTGTCTTTAGGATGATATGTGTTGTGCTTTCCCAGATATATTTAGGATGATTTGTGGTTGTGACCTAGGTGAATCTAGGTGGAATGTGATGTGGTTTGTGGCTCCGGTGTCTACAAGAGGGATGTGATTTGGTACATGTATCAAGTGCTTGTGGGCGGGACGTGATCATCTTCATTTTCCCAAGTTGCAGGAGTAGCTTGGGGCCCTAGTGTCTATGGGTGGGATGTGATGTGGCTTTTCTAGACCAAGTGTGTTTGGGTAGGTTGTGTTGTGGGGCTTGTGGAGGAGGTAGGTGCTCTATGACGTTTTCTATTAGTTTATGAGTAGCTAATCATTGGTACGTGGTGTGGGGTCCCAAAATCATCGATGTGTTTACCATATTACTTTACTTGACTTGTGTTATTTGGCGAGATAGACTTGGTCAGATTGGAGTGGCTAGTATACCTTATAATCCATTGTTGGTTTCTACTATTTTATCATTGGGGAATTAGTATTCTTCCTCCAGTTGTTCATGAAAGACCTTGGTTTTCCCTACAAATATACTTGTATGATCACCCAATGTATATACAACTACTTTCATGTTTCCAGATGATCTACATGGATCATGTTGGGGATCAGTAGATTGGACTTTGGGGATAGTTTCTATGACACTACATTCCTTTACTTATGGTACCTAATTTGGAGTTTACATATATTTTTAGTAGTTTTGTTTTAAACATGCATTGGTATGGTTGTGGATTTCTTTTATATATATTTCATGGAGTTTTTTTAGGTTGATGCACCTTATCTGCCGATATTGGTTACAATAAAAAGGGAAATTCCTCCCATTTGGTGAGATCTCTATACCCTTGGTTCTAGTCTCCATCGCAGTGTCTACTGCGTGCGGGACTCAAGGAGGACATTGTATCTCTTTCCCTATTTCCACCTTGGGAGGGGCATCTTTGGATGGAGGGGGTCGTGACATAATGGTATTAAAGGTGATGGTTGAGAGATAATATGGAGTTTTGAGTTAGGAATACTATGTATTGCATGGGTTGGTAGGGGAACAATGTCACGTGATCTTGGAGTGTGACATAGGCTTGGGAAGACTAAATAAGAAATGTGATTTTAGGGTCCCCATGATTTGATGCAAGGAATCTGATCCTACAGAACAACCAAGAATGGCTAAACCATTTTTAGAGTGGAGACCCTGATAATGGTTCCTAAATCTAAATTAATTGTGATTCTATTTTAATTGGGTATTTTTTGTGAAATCAAAATAAGAAAATAGTTAAAATTAATTTTAAATAAAATTCCATACTACTTTAGATTAGGAGTTCCTTGTTTATCTTTTTCCACTAAGGAACTTGGTCATCATCTACATGTGGCTCAAAAAGTATAAGCTCACTAGACCAATCCAGTTTATCATCAGAGGGTTGATCCAATGGGGGAAGATGTCTAATAGAAGAGAACATTATTTTCCTTCCAACGACAGACCATGGGAATGTACTAGGGTAGTGTTTCAGACATGGAGACTGAGAGCTGGCTCGAGGATCTTGAATTCACCTTCATACTGATTAGGGATCTAACATAGTACTAAGTTCCCTAAGTAGTTATTCCGATTAAGGGTGTTTCATGTTAGTGGTGGATGCTATTCTTGGGTGATAGAAAGGAAGATGTTGTTTTGTGGGTCAATTTCGAGAAGGATTTCTAGGAATAATTCCTTTCATTTACTATGAAGGATGGTAAGAGGCTGGAGTTACTCTCCCTCTATTAGGAGAGTATGACTGTATGGGGTTTGGGGATTAAGTTCAAGGATCTCCTTTTATTTTCACTAGATATTTTTCTAGATGTGGAGTCTTATGTGAGAAGCCTAGAGTAGGTTCTTCGTCCTTCTATTTGGTACGTGGTTACTCCCTTTACCTTGTTGACGTACATATATGTCTACAAGAAGCTGTATATGATAGATAGGTGGAACTCGCGATGAGTAATACCATGATAGGGGAGTCAAAAAAGTTCCTCACAGGGTAAGGACACCAAAAATTGGACTCGGGCACCAAGGCCATTGAGGTTTCGAATGGAGGGGAATTGTCCTTAACAATTTTCGTTTTTGATCATTCGGACCTCGTACCTTTTTATTTAAACATTGTATAGAGGTGTTTCACATTTAAAGCCCATAGGAGTCTATAGAGTCAGTTCCTGACATCTGTTCGAGTTTTGTATAGTGGAGGTGGGCTGGTTCAACACCCACCTCAGTAGTAAGTGCTGGCAGGACAGTTCCAGCAGGAGGTTCATGCTCCCCCGAGGGGAGATAGACTAGGTAGAGTTCGACCTCAGGGTGTTATTATGAGCCATCAAACTAGGTGTGGTCGGAGAGGCAGTCATCAAAATAGGGGCAGAGGAGCTAGGTGTGGTTTTTTATACATGACAAAGATAGTATTTCTAGTAGGGCCAAATATCGTTCGAGGTACGACCAGTTTGTTTAGTACTCTTTCTTGTGATTTGTTAGACTCAGGAGATCCAAACTCATTTTTTGAACATAGTCCAGCCTAGCCTCTGGGATTAGACATAGTGAAGCTTCCCATTCCATTGGTGTTGAGTGCGCTAGTCAGAGGGCGGAACAACTTGTTTGATGTGTTCTAGGGATATAGACTGATGATGGGACCACATCAGTACCATGGGGAAGATTTCTTTCTATAGATACATCCCTACGATGTCATTCTTGGAATATAATGGTTGTATTCTATGCATGATTTTATCGACTACTTTTGTAGGAGACTCTAGTTTTCAGTTGTGGATGGTCGACATTTGGATTTCATTAGAGGGCTGAGTTTCTATGTGAGAATTCAGCATGTAGACCATATTATTTATTTATTTGATGAACTATCATTTGGATCAGTGGATAATAAGATCGTGGAGGTTATAAGAGTTTTTGGAGAGTTCTTGTATGTTTCCCCAAGGAGATATTTCCAAAAATTTTGGATGCTTGGAAGGTGATGGAGGACTTGGAAACCATGCACTAAGATGTAGGAATGGACAGAGGCAAAGGATGTTCATTTCAAATGATGGTGCAATATTCTCTAATGCCGCAGGTGGAGGATTCTCTGTGGGGAGTATCATAGGAATAGGTGATACATGATCATGTTGACCATGGTGATTCTATGGAGAGATGGTCAGAGGATGGTTAGAATCAAATGTTATTCTAAGGAAACTTGTTTGTTCCAGTGGAGATGTATGAGGAAGTCCTCAATGGATTTCAAAGATCACCCTTAGTGGTACACTCAGGAGTGTAAAATATGTACTGTGACTTGATGATGCAGTTTTGGTGATCCATGATGAAATGGGTAGTGGTGGCTTTTGTGGTGATGTGCTTAGTGTTTATGCAGGTTAATGTTGAGAACCGTGTTCCTGGTGGTTTTTTACAGCCCTTAGATGTTCATGACTATAAGTGGGTTGAAATATTGATGGATTTCATCACATTATTACATAAGGCTCATGAAGGCTATGATGAAATCTGGGTAGTAGTGTCTCTGATGATGAAATCAGTTCAATTCCTAGTGATTAAGGAGTTTGGTGTAGTGGATGCCTTGGACAGGAGTTATGTGGATAAGGTGATGTGGCTGGATAAAGTTATAAGTTCCATTGTACTGGATCAGGAAACACATTTTACCTCACAAGTTAGTTGGGAATTTAAGTATACTTTTGGAACTCATTTATGCCTCAACAATACTTTCCACCATCTGATAGTTAGGCAGATAGAATGAACTATGCAGACGCTGGGGGATATACTATGAGCATGTGTATTCAACATTATTAGATCTTAGTTATGAAACTAAACCATGGTCATGTTTTCTAATAATAATATCTATCACTATTACTTTAGAATGGCTCCATTTGAATCTTCATATAGAAGGTTGTGTCTGTCATTATTTTGATGTGGTAGAGGTTTGGGAGAAAACTATTATTTTTTCCTAGGAAGTGCAGAGCACGATAGAGAAATTTCATCTCATTCATGAGAGGATGAAGGAAAAATAAGACCGGAAGATGTCATATACTAATCATATTAGGTGTTCCTTGGATTTTGAGGTTTAGGACCACATATTATTGAAGGTTTCCCCATGATGTGGGCAGTAGAGGTTAGACAGATTGATTAATATTTATCTAAGGCTCATTGAGCCCTTCGAGGTGTTGGGGTGAGTTGGAAAGGTGTCATACTAATTGGAATTACTACCGTAGTTGGAGAGGGTCCATGATGCATTTCATGTCTCTCGGCTTCCTCAGTATCTACACGATGACTCCCACATCGTCAATTTGGGAGAGTATGATACCAAGGATGGCACAATGATCCTGGAGTGACCAGTAGAGATCTAGGATCATTGGGAGAAATATTTTCATCGATGAACCATTCCTTCGGTTTACATATTGTGGGGGCATGTTGGCCTGTAGGATATTACTGGGGAGTGGGAAGCATAGAAACATTCCTAGTATCCAGAGTATTTTTTCATTTTTCATTGTTATGATTTCTCTTATAATGTAATGTATGAACAATTTTTTCTGTGAGATGATTTTTTTCCTTGTTTTATGATGTGTGATAAAGCCCTGGCATGTGAAAGGAGGGACCGGATTAATTGATATGCATTAATTATGATGCAATTAAACTCATGCGGGTGAGTCAGTACCACCTAGAATAGATAATATCTTAATATAGATGATGGGATTATTTGATTCATGTGTTCAGACAATGTGGTTTTTGTAATTATGTGGTCTGTCTTTAAGCCTATTGAGTTAGAAGATGTCAGAAGAGGTGTTCTTGGATATTGAGGTTTCACTCCAACTTTCAAAAAACACTGGGTGCTTTATCATTGAACATTTATGTCGGTATCAGTGTGTCAAGTGTAGCATGATCCTTGAAAGGTATCTTGTGGGTTGGTTGTTCGAACACCTATTTTCATTTTGGGAGTGGTTTTTAATTCTAAAGGGAGAGAATATTTTGAGATGTATCTGATATAATGTCCTGAACCTCTCTAGTCCATTAATTTTTAAAAAACCAGTGTTTAGAGTGTTCTAGGAGGTCACGATGACTCATTTTAAGATTTTTCCAAAATTATTGTTTTTCAAAGGATGAGTTAGGAATGATAGTTGGGGATTTTATCTCTTTAGATGGTGATTTTTTCACCAGTGAGTCAGAATAGTGACTTGAATTTGCGACTCGCAATGGTGAGTCATTGATAGTAGGTGGCAATGGTCGGTCATGGAAGTGAATCATGATAGTGACTCCCACGGGTGAGTCTTAATGGAAACTCGCACCAGTAAGTTACCAGAGGCAGGTCTCCAATGGTGTAACATGACGATGAATTCAATTGATGACTCACATCAGTGGCTCGTCCAATGGGGGATTGCTCTTGTGAGTCACTAATGGTAGGTCATCAATGGTGAGTCACCAAACGGTGACTTAGCCACCAGTAGCTCATCCATCGGTACCTCATCCAACACTGAGTCACCCAGAGGTGAGTCACCCAACGGTGAGTCACCCAACAGTGATTCACCCAATGGTGACTCATCCATCGGTATCTCACACCAGTTACTCTACCACTAGTGACTCAAGATGGTGACTCACCCAATGGTGAGTCATTTCCATCAGTTTCTCCAAATTTATAGAATGATATTATTTTTCCAGCTTCTCCCCTTTAACAATTTAATTGATGTAAAATGAGATTAAGAAAATATTTAAATTGTTTTTAAGCTATTTCAAGGTCTATGGATCATATCATTGTTTTTTCTAAAAGCCCACAATACTTCTAAATGGCCTAACCATGTGGTATTGGCATATATCCGACTTTTATGGATTTTAAAACCGTTACTCCAGTTTCAATTGGATATGGCCTTTTGAAAGTGGAGACTCCTTCTCCTCTATATGTATAACTTTTCTCTTAATATGGGATGTTCCCTAGAACATTTATTCTAGAGGAGTCAGGTGTTAGTGTTGTGGCCTTTGATCATGTTTCCATCGAGCCTTATGCACCCCCTATTTTGGCTCTACTATATAGGTGTTGATTAAATGTTATTCTAAGTAGGAAACACTTCTTCTCTCTTTTAATTTTTTATCATGTGGGGTGGGTGTATGAATTTCTTATGTCGAAAGATATAAGGATAAAAATTTAACAACAATAATTGAATCAGATCAAGATCAATAAAAGGGGAATGGGGAAAGTAACACATGCTTATTTTATACTTTTTATTTGTTAGTATTATTATCTATATTGGATATATTCCAAATAAAAATCAAGGACATTGGTGGTCTTTGTTTTTGAACCATTTATGGACTATGAAATCTTATTTTAGATCCCTTATAAACGATCGTATAAATATAAAATTGCTTAACCATGTATATTTGGTTAATTAAATGGATGCCCTAGGATTTTATTGCTTCTCTTATAACACCCCCAATTTAAGAAGTGTAATGGAATAACTGTAATGTCCCAAACACTCCTAGTCCATTTATTTTCCAATTTATGGTGTTTGGGACACCCTGGACCCCATCAGTAAGTCTAGAGGGCGACATGTCGGTGGCGGAAAGTCACAGTGTTGTCACCCATCGGCGAGTCACCGATTGGTTTCACCAATCGGCGTACCCCTGATCGGTGAGTCGTCGACCGGTGTGTCTCCGATCAGTGATTCACAGATCGATATGACACTGATCGATGGGTCCATGATCCATATGTCACCAATCAGGGTGTCCCCAATCGGTGTGACACCGATCGTCATGTCACAGATTGGTGTGACACGGATCGGCGGGTCGCCGATCAGTGAGTCACCAATCGTCGCCACACCTGATCGATGCCACGGGGGATTGTCAGTGTATTCCTTCCCCAATTCTCCTAAAATTCCACATTTAATACTTTTAACCTTTTTAAAGTGATTTAAGGCTATTTTTAGCCCCATAATTTTTTATAAATCCTTTAAGAGTGGGGAGACCCGCAACAGACCCGTTTTCCTCTTTTTAAATGAAATACTTTAACCAATAACTTTTATAACCACCTATCCATTGGGAATTATTAAATAACTATTAATTCCATCATGTGAAACCATCGAATCACTTTTTGAAACCACGATCTGCCTTTAAACCCATTCCAAATTCATATCCTGTAACTCTAGGACCTCACCTTTTATTGCACAAGAATTATTTCTCCATATCGGCTGGTCTATTTTTCATTTATTAGTGTGCTTTGAGTCCCCCTTCCCAAGGATAGTGGTGCACATATACTAGAGCCTTCCCTACACACTCTTGGAGTCCCCGGAGTTCCTCCCCTGTATGTCGCGCATCCCCAGTTCTCGGCGCGAGGAGAAAACATTTGATTGTTAATCATCCAAGTAGTGTTTTTCCTTCATCTCTATTTAATATGTATCATGAGGGGTGGGTATGTTAATGTTCCTATGGGGATGGATGAAACCAAACCTTAAAAAAGACAACAAATGGTTTTTAATAAATTAAGGTGTGTTTTTTTGATGATGATGATTTACTTATTTACCATTTATTATGTTGTGAATCTGTATGGGCTTATGTCCACTAAAAATCGTGGTTGTTGGTGTCCCCTTATTTCACACTAATGAACCTCTATTTTTATGGATATTTTGGTGAATGAATGGATGTAACATGGAAACTAGTTAATCAAGTAAACTTAGTTGATTAAATGGATTCCAAATGAGTAAGTATCCTTATGTGCTCACCCTGGTTAACCAAATGGAAAGACGAAACTAAAGGAATTGTGTGGTTGAATCTCAAAATTCCCTTGATATGTTATGGTGATGTGTATAGTTGTTTTCCATGATGCTTGTGGGGTGACGTGGATGGGGATGGGATCCCCTGTTGTGTAGTTGTTGTTCTGTGGGTCTCAGGAAATGTGGGGCCATATGTTGGGGCTTGGTTTGGTTCCAATACTTGGAGGGATCACATGGATATCTTTTGTTGTTGTGACTTTACAATAGAACCGAGTGTGAATTCTTAAATTGCTACTTGGCTATTTTTCCCTTCTACGGCTTGTGGTTATGCCTGTTAGTTTCCCAATAGTGAATAATTATTTAATGGAACCACTTGAATGTGATAACAAGAATGGGTTCAATGGGGAATTGTTTTCTGAGAATGAGTGTGATTGGGTCGTGGATCTTATTATTTATATGAATGAATATTAATGAGGGTGATTGTGTATGGGATGGTTTTGGAACCCCTGGGTTGGGATGAGTGTCTGTTTATATATATGTATAATCTATTTCTGATGTTTATTATTTGTGCCCCACCCAAGTTTATCAATTTGTGCCAAACACACCCATTTAATGGGGGAGTGTGTTTTTTCCAACACACCTATGATTGGCGAGTTATTATCTCATTTTCTGCTCCATTTCCTGAGTAGCCCAAGACTCTTCGAGTAGGATGTGATGGCCTGAGGTCCATTACAGCCCAATATTATTCAGGTA
Source organism: Viscum album (assembly GCA_963277665.1). Classification (NCBI taxonomy): domain Eukaryota; kingdom Viridiplantae; phylum Streptophyta; class Magnoliopsida; order Santalales; family Viscaceae; genus Viscum; species Viscum album. Next base: position 1,982,970,186 of record OY728136.1, read on the forward strand.
GGGTATGTTGTGGTGGTTGATTCAGGTGTGTGTAATCTCCCATGAAACTAGTCTTCTTGATTTAAAAATAGGCTATTCATGTTTTATTGGGATAATTTTCCTGATAAAATTATTAATTCTACCATACATTTCATTCTTTCAGGTTTAATCCATCATAGTATCAATTCACCTTTTATCCTCTTACTCCCTAAGAAGGATAATGAAATTGAAATTATGGATTTTTGGATGGTTTCCCTTGGGAATACCATTCTAAAATTCATCTGTAAAATATTTTAAATTAGGTTTAGAAATATCATAGATTATTTGATAACATTTAATTAATTTAGGTTTTCTTTTGATAAGAACATTAAAAAATAGAATTTTTATAGCTTTAGTGTGTATCAATGACTTATATAATAAATAAATAAAATCCTTTACATGAATTTTTACTTATATAAATATTTTTACATGATAAAATATATTTTTTTAGTTACTCAAAAAAGGTATAGATTTTCTAATGAATTTATCAAATTGATCTATGTCGTTATTAAGGGTTCCAAACTCTTAGTTCTTGTTAATGGATCTCCAAGATATTTCTCTGAATATTCCATAGGGAGAATGTAAGGAGATCATCTTTATGGTATCATTTTCTAAATTTCTGAAGATTACTTGAGTAGATTTATTAAATATCTTTCCCATGTTGGATGTCATAAAAAAACTAACGTTCATCGGTTTTTTTTGTTTCCACATGTTTTCTTTGATGATGAAAACCTTTTATTTGGGGAAGGATCTACAAGGACCTTGCAGTCTATCAAATATATTTTAATAACTATGAATATTTTTCTAGCTAGTATATTATTCTGAATGGATCAATTATCCTTTTTATAGAGGGACTTTTAAAATCCCAACTAAATAGAGTTTTCAGGGCCCACGAGTTTAGGGAAAAAATTCTTTTGATTCTTTTGGTGTCACCTTGTTTAGGGAAAATTCAAAGTTATTTATCTGGAAAATATATATTTTAAAATAATAGACCAACTAGATATGAATAAAAGAAATAAAATATCACAAGTAGTGAGCATTTTCCAAGTAAATTTAGTTATCACAACTATATTTTTAAATTTTCAATCTATAAATAGACCAAAAATATTATTAAAATACATTATAGAATTATTAATATTTTTTAGATTGGATGCACTTATGAAAATAAGTTTATTTCAATTTCATGTAAAAAATTCACCAATCCCTCTAATATTGTTGGACTAGGCATCAAATTCCCCATGAAATTCAATGAGGCTTTACCCACTAATTTCACATGGAAAATCTTTATCCCTAATGATGAATCCTTATACATTATCAAGGTTATTTATTTAAAATTTTAAGATAGATACCATTTTTATCTCCCATAAATGTTATGGTATAATTTAAAATAGTATTATTGTTAACAAGTGAACCAATTTTTTTGGATGTTCTTTAAGGACGTAACTATTAAATTTTTGGAATATATTATAGATTTAAATACTAATGAAAGAGCTTAATATTATACTAAAGAGTGAGACCGAAATATCAATTGGGGATAGAAACTGAAATTTTATTGAAATATATGTTATCTTACATACATATTTTATTTTGACAATTCCAAATTATGCCTATACTAGTAATGATAATCTAATATAAATACCAAGTGTTAATGGTCTTCTAAATATAAAATATTTGGATATATTTAAATGTTACCAGACCAACCCAGTTCCAAAATAGAACACTAAACTTAAAAATTCATCCATTGATCCTTTTAGATTTGTTTTATTATATATATTTGGGAAAAAATTACTCCATGATGATTAATATATAAAATTTCCAATATTTGTCATCAGTATACCTTTTATATCCGAATGATTTTGAAAACATATAATATACCTTTTTTCACTATAACTTTTTTATGAAAATATTTGGATAAATACATTATACCGTTAACATTTTATTACATTTAGATAAGTATAAAAGGTTCAATGTGGTGAATTTACTAATGTTATTCTCGTGGGTGGGGGTGATATCTAGTCCATGTGAGCTTAGTGGGTGTGATTGTTTTAGTTCTTGTATTCCATAATTACTTACCATAAATTAATATTATTATAAGTATAATCATATTATGAAGGATTTCTTGAGATATCACCCCAATGAGTATTATGAATGATATCGATTCCCCATGACTCAAAATCTAATAGGAATAAAAGATATTGAAGATTTTATCCATATTGAAATGTTTGTGGCATGTCAATGGTTAGAGAATTTATTCTTGTTTGATAGTAGATGAAATTAATATGATGGTAGGAAATTTTATTCTACAATGGATTTCAATATGTATAAGATAATAAAGAAGGGAAATATATCACATGTTATTGTGATTTATGTAACAATTGGTTAACGAATCGAGTCTTTTGAGAATTTTATTATATCTATAGTTTTCAAACCTAGGGATATGAGTCCATGTAATCATACCGAATTATGTTGGAAAATTTAGAATTCATGAGTATTTAATGATCATATTAAAACCTCAATAGAAAATGGATTTTTAACATCACATTTAAAAATGATTATATAAAATTGTCTTTATAGTGCTTTAGATCGTTAATGCTTATACCAGGTGACCTACTAATTCATGAATGGGAATTTTATTTTAAAAATTTCAAGGATTGAAATTTTCTTTATCTATATTTGGTTATAATTTATAGACTGGGATATATTTAATATAATCATTCTACTCTAAGGCATATTGTCCCATCTATTTTAGTTTCAATTAAAAAATATAGGTAAAATAAAAATTCCATATTTGGTTATTTTGTATGAATTTTGGATTGGGATAGTCTATCAATAAAATTGGTTAATAAAACTATATAACTACCAATGATGTCAATATTTATTGTAATGTTGAGTATGAGAAGTTATCTATATTTTCTATTTAATTTATAACTATTTGACATATAGTCAACTCATGTAAAAAAGAAATTTTATTTACATTTTGTAAACAATGTGGGAATGAAGAATCTAATTGAAAGAAGAAAATAAGGTCATAAAAATTAAAGGTAAAAAGATTCCTCAATTTTATAAAACCTGTGGTAATTTCTAGGATATTTCTAGTGACAAGAATAAGGATAAATTTTTTAAAATTGTGTTCTCTAATGGGGTTCCTAATTCATAGGTTACTCCTATGATGTCTGTGCAAAGATGGATCCATAATGAGTAGGGAATTCTAAAAAATCCTTAATATGATATTATAACTTTTTATAAGTATATATTATAATATATTAGGGAACAATTTTTACCAATTATGAATTTTAATTAAGGATCGGACTTATGAGACCAAATAAAATTTCTTTATGGATCAATTGATGGTCAAAAATGACATAAACTAGGGGAAATTTTTTTATCTTAAATAAAAGTAAACTCTTAGAAATTACATCAGATTCAAGGAAAGGAAAAAAATTATAATGATAATTATAGGGTCAATATGACCTGTACTGGAAATGTTTCTACTTAAGGAGAGATTCCTATGTACAAATATTATGTTAATGAAGTTGGTGCTAATGTTGATTTTAAAAAATAGTATATTAAACCTAAAAAATTGGATAGAGTATGACCTAACAGAACCTAAAATTATTTTTATGAGAGATAGAGGCTTGTTAGTACCTTTAATGTTCCACCAAAGTAAGAAAAAGTAAAATATTCAGATAGTTTTTACTCAATGAATCCTAATAAAATAAGTTTTTAAAAGGAATACACATACCTATAAAATGCTATGTTTAAAAGGTCTTTGATGGGGTCTTGAGTGAAGAGTAATGTATAGGTAGATGAGAAGTTGAAGTGGGATTCCAAGTTTCATGGTATATTAGGTTCCTCTATTAGACAATCTAGGTTATTCTCCAAGAACCCTGTTAAATAACTGGATAAATATATGGAACAATTTTTGGAAATTAATGCTAATCATTTTGATGACCACTATGAAGGGATTGAAGAATAATTTAAGGCTATATAAATTAAATTAAAATATGTCCTAATATATATTTATTATTACGTTAATATAAGACTTATATTATTTCAATAATTTAAAAAGATGTTAAGTGTACTCCATATTTGAATTATAGAGATTTTATTTGGGCTTAAGTAATTTTTTTTTCATTATACTAATGGTATACGTGTTTAAATTTTACGATTTTCTTATGATATTGTTGTAGGATCCTTGGGTGGTTGAGTTTTCATTATTCAAAATTCCTAACTTATGACATAGAATTAGATTGATATACTTGGATCTGGTTATTCTATGAAATTTTTCTTTCTTGAAGTATTAATTAATTTTGAGATCAAGGGATGAAGTCTGTTTTTACTCATCATGATTATATATTACCATTTTCAATGGATATGTTCCTATTCATGAACTTATGTGTATTATTATACGCTTTTGGGTGGTGTTATAACGAATTTTGTGTATCTTTTTACCTTTTTTGATGTTGTATGACACTTTAATATTATAAAGTTGTTTATGGTTTCTAAAGGAAGGAAATATTTGGTGGATGAACCAATCATATTATTGTATTTTGGATTACTAACTAGTTAATTTATCCTGAACCATTTATTATTGCCTATTAACTTAGGTATTGTTGAATTACTGGAATGGAGGGTTTGTAAATGATCATGTTTTTGAATGTGTAGTTCTAGGTAATGATTTTTACATTCTGGATCACATGAAGTGATTATGATGTTGTTTAAACAAGATTATCAAATTGGATAACAAAATATAATTTTACATTGGTTTTTGTTGTGTTAGTGTACCCAATTCAATGGTGTTACCCTGGTGGGGTGATTTCTTTACTACCTACTACATGGTATCTTTTATTAGAAAATATTTGTTGTTGATAATTTAGTGGTCAGGGGAGGTATTAACATGACTGTATGTAGCTCATTTTATGACTGCATGTGTGGTTGATTATAATGTTACATGAAGCTATTATTTTTGGCTTAATATTTTTTTGATTCTAATGTTGGTGTTTGATGTTAACATTGGTGTTATAGTATTTTCCATTAGTATATTTTACCTTGTAGTCATAAATTTTGGGTTGTGTGTGTGCATTTTTAATACAATTTTCTTGATATGTGGATTTGGTCTTCCAATTGCATTGATTACGTCATTTTTTATTATTAAATTTTTTATTATTATGTACACACACACATATATATATCCTATAGTAGAAGGGAAATTGGTTGGATTAATCAATTTAAATTGTTTTTTATTTTATATATCCTCACATAGTACGTGTTTTGAAATGTGGGGAGGGATTCACAATCCCCTTTACCGGACTATGTTTTTTGTGAGGAGGAACACACCAAATTCTTTCACCCCCTCTTCCACTCCCACTATTATTTATTTTTTTCACTTATCTTTTTGATTTATTCTTTATTAGGGATCTTAACTGCAATCTGTCAATGATATTGTGCCCATATGGATGAGACTATGTTAATCCCTTTTATTTTACTTCCTCTCTATGCTATTTTTATAGTTTTGGTGGGTTTTAATTATTTATATGGGGTTTTTGACAGGTTAAATTTAGGTATATGAAATCAATGAGTTTATATGACAGAAAAGATTCATCAAGGTGATAGAATTTATTAAGGTATGTGATTCAAATAACATGCTATTATTTTATTATAATTAATATAGTGTGTCTGATATACATAATGGGAAATCAATTGTACCAAACCCAAAAAATGAAATTGAAATAATTATATTTAATATATAAATGGTGTTGTAGAAAATTGTTAAAAATTGTAAAATGAGTAATAAAAAATAATTATGGATTAAAAAATTAATAATAATTATAATTATTATAATAATAATTTAATTATAAAAAATGCTTTGGAATTAAAATGGACATAATAAGCGTACATCATATGTATAAAATTAATAACGTGTTAAACTATGGGAAAATTATTATTTAATTGGATGAATTGAAATCCCCTATAATGTGTTATTATTTTGAGTACGAGTTTGACAATGTTTAGAGTGAGTAATTTTAATATAATTAAAAGAAATATTGAGGTTAATTGGACTCAGTTAATCTCCATTAGTAGAGGGTGGGGGTGATATTTAGTCTATGTTATCTATTTGTATGTGCATGTTTGGTTTTTTCTTATAGCCTCTTAAAAAACATAATTTATTATTATTACTGTTGTTATAATCATTATATATATACTATAAAAGTGGTGAAAGGTTTAAGAATTATTGATTTTATTTTTTTTGTTTTAAGAACATAAACTATATATGAATTGAAATGGGTCAGGGTGTCTTAATTCCTATTTAATTTTAGAGTTCTGTATTAGGGGGAATATCCCATATCTCTTCTCTAGTCCCCTCTCCCTCTATCACTTTTATTTAGTCTTCTACTTCACTCATTGATTTATTCTTCACCAAGAATCTAAATTATGATCCCAAAACGATAATATAGTAATATAAGAGAGAATAAGCTAATATATTTTCCTTTTATTACCCTCTCTACTAGTTTTGTCATCCATATTGGTTTCTATTTCATATTCGAGGTTTGTTCTGGAGTGAATTTAGAACTATGAAATAAGTGAGTTTATGTGAGGGAAAAACTTCAACAAGAGGATGTGAGTTAATGTGGTATATGATTCAAACCTCTTACTTCTATTTTATCATAATTATTTCTGAAAATGTGATATTCGGAATCCAAAATCAAGTTAAAACATCCAAAATTGGGTTCTAGGGTATCATGTAGTGGTAGGTCTATTTGATACATGGAATATGCTCACAAAAGTTCTATATGAGTTAAATGTTTCTTTGGCATGGTCTCTATTCACCAAAATAATCATGTGTATGAAAAATTTCATATTGAATTGGTCAATGATATCTAAAAGTACAATAATTCTCCAACTTATCTAATTTTGCTGAGGTTTTCACATATCCTATTTTTATTCTAGAATCCTTCAACTTTGAATCTATTACATATTTCCTTGGGGTGTAATCTTTGTTAGGATTCCCATTCTCGTTATCTTTAACACTTGATTTTATCTCACATATGCATCTAAGTAGATATCTGAACCCCAAAAAAATTTTATTTGGAGTTTCATCATAGGATGGATTAAATATAAAAAACTAATAAATAATAAAAATAGTAATGGGAACTGTTTATTTTTATTTTGGAGAACAAATGCTTCAAATAAATAATGTATGAGCCCTATTTTATGAATCCTTCATGATTCTTAAATAGTGGCTTCTTTATACAATGATTATATAGAGGATATTTTTTAAAATGATTCAAAAAATTAAACCACCTTAGTGTTTAAAAGATATTTTTTGATGGTGTTGGTCTTTATTTACCAGGAATCATCATGCAGTTAAATGGTTTTACTTCAGATGGCAATACCAAGTCATGGGAGGGTGTTGTTATCACATATTTTATGATGGTAAAAAATACTGGTTATAGTGAGAATAGGTCGAAATGATATTCTTATGAGGTATTTTTATTCGAATATGGATTTGAACTAAGTAATGTAACCACTTCCTACAGTTTTAACTAAATAGAGGATAAAGTTAAAACAATGTAAGAAGATGATGTGATGACTGAGTTTTGGAAAGGTTAATACATTATATTTCCAATGTTCAATGATCTTCCAGGGATAAGTATTCCTTTAAGACATGAGTGATTGGTCTGGGAAGGGTATTTCTTCTATGGGAGGCAAAAAAATATGGTACTCCACTAATATAATGCTACAAAATTCCAAAAATCATCAACCTAGAGGGAGGGGAAGTGGAATTATCAATGAGTATTATTCATTACAACTAGTTTGAATACATGGAAAAAATCATTGGGGATAATGTTAAAAACAAGGCGGAAGAGGGATATAAGACAAATAATTATAGGAAAATTAATAGTCATGCTTAATAAATCTCCCCAATGTACTCAAATGATGGAATGTAAGAGTTGTTAGAAGAGGACATTGATTGGTTTTTGTATCTTTGTAATAAGAGAATAATCCATTTATTTATTCAACTAAACTAGATGGAGATATCAAAAGTTCTATGTTCTTCCGATTAGGATTATGTAAATGTAAAAATGGAATTATAAAATCATGGTGTTTACCATTCTCCCCTAGTAATAATCTAATACATCACAAGGATTACTCTAACCCAAATAAGTTGATGATGACATAAGAGCTTCTAAAACTATTATAGTCATTGATGTAGGCATAATGGAGATGATGATTGAATCTAAAGTTTCTGAGTTGGTGAATAATCTGGGACTCACTAATTTAGAGGTGGATAATTTGGATGAATCTAAGGCTTTTGGATAATATTCTATCCCCAAGGGTAAGGTCTCGGGGGATTATAATTATAATAACTTTATCTACCTTCATATTTTATTAGATAAGATGGATGTTTCCTACAACATGTTTGGTAGAGATTTTCATGGTGTAATAAAAACCTCTAAAAATATTTTGATTAATTTTCACTAGAGTAGGAATGCAAACAAATGAAATAAAGTGTTACCCACATCCTAAATTACTAAATAATTAAATAGTTTTCATCACACCAATATGTTTCTATTTTTCAGGTATAGGTAAATTATATCTCTATGGAAAAATATGACATATATATATAATTTATAGTTTTTATTATTGAAGAAAATATTCTTAGTATCCCCATGAACAATTGAAAAAAGTTATCTTAGAAATATATATGTGTCACCTCTAGTATGTATTGAAGTCAGGTTTGGTGATGGTTCACATATCTCTGTGGAATTTTTTAATGTTTGTGAGAATAAGTTTATAATTAATATCTCTTCGGTTTAGTGTTTATGAGGGTTCTCACTTAAATTTCAATGTATTTTTTGAAAAATGAAAAAATATACTATGACTGAATATGTTTAATTGGATTAAATTAATTAGGGGGGGTTATATTTAATCTATGCTTGATGCTTAGGTATTCGTGTTTATTTGGTTCTTATATTCCTAATAAAGATACCATATACTAATTTCTTCATCATCATTATCATCGTCATCAACATCATCATCATCATAATTATAATGATCATTATATATATATATATATATTATATAGTTGTGGTGAATGAGGTTGATATTATTTATTTAGTTTTTTTATATACACACAATTGGTATGTGAATTGAAATATGTGGGGGGATATTGAAACCCCTTTTTCATGAATGAGTTATATATGAGTGGGGATATCCCCCTTCTATTCTATCACACCCTCTCCCTATATCTGATATATATTTATTCTTATAATTATCTCTTTGATTTGTTATTTATCATTGATATAAATTAAAATCCATCTATTATTGTGCGATCATGTTAGTGAGACTAATCTAATCCCATTTATTTTCCCCTCTTCCCATTGGTTTTATAATATGAGATGGTTTTTAGCTGGTATTATGGGTTAGAATTTGGGTGAATTTAGATATACAAAATTAGTGCGTTTATGTGAGGAAAAAACATCAATAACATGATATGAGTTATTGTGGTATTTGATTCCAAACATCTAATGTTATTTTATTATTATTAGTACCGTGTTCATGATACAAAGAATGGTAAATAAATTTGAATAAAAAATAATGATTTATGCAATTATTTTGAACATTTAAATGTTGTTTTAGACTCCGGTTAGGCATTCAAAACTGAGTAATTAAAAATAAATTATGGTTTTAAAATTGAGAATATGAATAATTTTTATATTAATAACATAATTATGAATATTTTGTGAGAATTTAAATGTACAAAATTGTAGGGAAAAAATCCTGCAAGGTAACATTGCATTATTTTTTAGGTTGACTATGTTTATTGGCAAAGCAGGTTTCCATGAAGAATTTTCGAGTTCCAGAGAAGTTGTTGACAATCCATGTTGACAAAGAACGATTACAAAGGAACGTACGATATGGAGGCGGTACAAAAGATAAGTACAAGGTGGCGCCGTTTTCCAGTGTTTTCCAAATTTTTGGGGTCCAAAAATTTGGAGGTTTGTGAGCATCTCGAAAAGTGGATATCTATAAAGAACATATTTATAATGGAAAAGGCATGAATTTTGCGAAGAGAGGCTTCATGGTTTGGAATTCGCGAAAACCAGAAGAATGATGGCGGTGATTCATCATGATTACGTCAAAGCTTTGCAAATGGTAGAGTTGAAGCGCATTGCGGTGGTGAAAGGATTTGCGAGGGAGCTTCGCGGCGAAGGCGTGAAACAATGTTGATGGTGATGCTTTCCGATTATGACAAGATCCGTGATCAGAAAATGTCCATTGTGCTTCGCGATTTTGAGATAATTCCGGTGGAAATTTCGGAGCTCCACGATTGGCGATGATGTGGCGCTGACATCGCATAGAAGAGTTGAGGGTCGGTGGAATTGCCTATAAATATAGGTCGAACTCCTTGAGAGAGGTATAGATATTTTTCAGAGAAAATTATTTTCTCTCGGTTCGCGAAGGTGGTTCATGAAGGTAGTGTGCTTCATGAAAGACGAGCTTCACGGTGGCTATTCTAGCTCCGTGAAAGTTTAGAGCTCCGCGTTGGCTCAGTGAACTTCATGAGGGAAGTCTCTTTGTGAAGACATGAGCTTCGCAAGAGTTCTTCGCGATAGTGCTTCGCGAGATTGCTTTGCAAAAATACAAGAGCTTCGCGAAGGCCTGTTTGAGCTTTGCAAAATTGGGAGCCTCGTGAAGTAGGGTGCTTTGCAAAGGTATTTCCAAAAGAATTTCCTACTGTTCAGAGGCAAAGTGGTATTCATAAGTGGATGAAAGTTAGACTTAAACAGGGCATCTATCAACAATTAAGGATGCATTCTTTCATGAAAATGAATAGACCTATAGGTCTATAAACTATGAGTGGATCCCTTCCAAGTGAAGTGATCATATGAAGATGAAAAAGGTGATCCTCTCCACCGTAATTGAGCCAGAGAGAGAGAGAAACACGGAGTGACCCTTGGAAAAGCAGTGAGATGACCCTAAATATTGTAAAGGCAGTGAGCCTAGGCATAGAAGTGATCTAGCCCGAACATTATTGGTTGTGAGCCTTAGTGGATTTGGTACAGCGACACATTATCATTTTATGCTCCTTAGACATAGCCCCGTGAGGGTGAACCAAGTAAAAATCTTGGTGTCTGCTTGGATTCTTCCCTACATTGCATTCAAATCATCATCATTAGATAAAGAAGAAAATAAGTGATCATAATAAACACACAAGTCCAAACAAAGTGACCCTTGTAACAAAGAAGTCAAGATCCAGTGGGGCAGGAAGAACTTTTGAAAAAGAATATACATACCCTGATTCACCCCCCTCTCAGGGTATATAGGCCCTATTGGTCCTAACAATAATAACATACTTTCATTTTTTGTGTGTATTAGGTATAAAATAAATAATGGGATAAACTATGGGAAAATATTAATTTAATTTTATAAATTGATAATACCTTAAGATGTATTATTATTTTGAGTATGAATTTTGATATGTATGGAGTGATTTACTAAAATGAAAAAAAACAATGAGTATAATTGGTATAAATTATATTGAGTGGGGGAGGTTATACATAGTTTGTGTTAGCTTATTCAGGTCACATGAGGGGGCTGGGGGGAGGTGAATCAAAGAATAAATTCATTGATGTTGTGAAATTGATTGTGAATTTCTCCTTCCATGATTTTAGTACATCCTATACAAGAAGGGTCATCAATAAGGGTCATGTGGATCATGTATCAACTAATCAAAAATTAATTATTCAATGTTTAAATAAATGAAATTTATCTATTATTTAAAGGGTTCTTATGCAAAAATGGGATAAGCTATAAAAAATCACTGACCATTGATATTTATGATAACTCAGGGGGAATGATTAGGATACATACATGGGGAACCTTAGGGATGATAAATAGAAAATAAAAGACCCCTAAATTTCCAAAAAAAAGTTCATTAATAAATTCAGGACACTAAACCTAGGCCGGTTGAACCCCATGTTGATTTGGATAAGGTAGTTGAGATAGAAAATGATGCTAGTATAGAAATAAATTGTGCCTATAGTCTATATTCAAATCATCAGGTGGTCAAATATCCTTCTCATTACCTCATTCTAGAGGCTGATAAACTAAAATATCAAGATCTTGAGTTGGAAGTTAATTCCACTTTTATGGTAAAGAAAATGAAACTCATCTATTTTATAGCCCCTAATCGAGTATACAAATTGACATTGGAAATGGCTTCAACTCATGATGAGCTAGAAAATGATAAAGTAGATGATATCCATGAAACTAACTCGATTCTTGAACATGTGGATACACTAGGGAATAATAATCCTAGGAGCTTGAAAAAGACTAATTTCCATGTAAAGGATGAGGAATCCTTCACCCATGTTTCCTTAGATAATGCTGCCAGAAGGAAGCCTTTTGAGGCTACACATTTGGGAATAGTGAGTTCTAATATTGAATACACTCCCTATAATGTAATATTTTTTATAAATGATGCTGATTCTTCTCATACCCTTGAGAAAATTAGAATAATTGATGTAGTTTTGAAATCTCACTTTATTCAGAAAATCGATAGCATAGTGGATATCTTCAATATTAACAAAAAATGTATATAGTAATGGTAAAGGACAGAAACCATCTATATAGGTGGATTAGATGAAATTTACCAATAAAGGGTAGATTATCTTAAAAATTGAAATGTAAATTATGTTACAGAACTATTAATATCTTGTATATATCCCCATTACCATATCCATTAAACATTTCTTTATTATCGATAGGTTACCACTGGTTTGAATTTTTGAATCTATGATGATATTTTAAAACTAGATTGGTTTTAATTGGGCCTCTCTGGGTTATTTATTTTTCTTCAATAGTTCATATGAAAACACTGTTGACCCTTTTGGTCCTTAATTATATAAGTGTATAGGTTGTATTATGGTAAGAATTTTTTAAACATTCCTCTTTATCAATTCTTATGAATGTCAGTAATTTTAATTTACCCGTCATATATGATTATAACACATATATTAGGAGAGGAGAAATATAAGTATAATTAGATATGATGCCTAAACAATTAAACCAAATATGGATACTTATAGGAAACTAAAATTCCATAAAAATCCTTGAGGAGAATATTGGATTCAACACCATCAAGATAGCCTACGGTGAATTATGTTCATTGATTAATTATTGTGACCTTATTGAAGTTTCCATTATAGGTGTTAATTTCACTTGGGGAGTATACTGTAATAAAATGGTAATTATATATATAAATTTACCATTTTAATATATATGCATGCCATATTAGTTGATATAGATAATAAAGAACTAACATCACATTATCTACAATTACAAACATAATATGTCTAAAATATTACCTTTAGGAAAACAATATAACTTATGCTATAGTAATATATATATATATATATTTCATACTTTAAAATGAATTTCCAAAAAAATATTATATCATTTTAAGTGCTTATATCTAAAAAACTTTATCACTCATATAATTTTAATATAATAAAATGATATTCTATTTGAATTTATCATGTGAAAATGTAGTTTGGACTAATTTTTGGTATTTTTATATAATGAATGAATTTGAAGTTAAATGTTGAAAAATGTTGTTTATGACATTTGATTAAGATAATATTGAATTATAAATTTATAAAACAATTAAGATGTATTTATGGAATAAAAAATTAATAATTTGAAAATATTATTTTTAACATAGAATGTATTTGCCTATTTTTTATTACATAAATAATAATATGGTATAATAAAAAAACAATTTCTTAATCTTTTTTATGTTAAATAATATTGTATAAAAAATAATTTATTGGTTTTACATAAAGATAAAAACATTTTATTAATTAAATACATTATTTTTATGATAATAAAAAACATTGATAATATTATCCTACACATAAATTTTAAGCTTAATAATAACCTTTTTCTAAAAAAAAAATTTGCGGCATTTGTGCTAATAATTTAATTTAATTATATAATCCTTAGAAATTCAATTTTACAAAATTATTTCAATATTTTAAATCAACATTATAAAATTATGAAATAATTTCATTTTCAATTTGGATCATTATATCCAATCCATATTTTTTTATTTTCTAATGACATTGTTCAGGGTATGTGTGAACTAGTTACAAATCCATCCATGTAAACCTCAAAACCCACCTAAGATAGAGTCCCAACCGCAATAAATACTAAATTCAAATTACTATCTTTCCTGAAAAAATTAAAAATTCCAACATCATCAATTCAGATTGGTCCATGTGCCACCTAACGTCGCTTATTCCTTAATTCGCGGACCATGTCCCCTTATAACCCCATCGTCACATCATACCAAATCACTTGCGAGCCCTTCCCCTGGAGTCTGCCGTCATCATCATAACATCTTCATCGTCTCACCATTTTCTAAGTCCTAATACCAGTCATCCAGAAAACTAATGAATCACGTACACTACATAAGATTAACATGTCATAAACATCCAAAATTTGAAGTCACCGCTTGGACCAGACGTCTTTGACAACAAAATAGGCCGTCATTGCAATCGTCTCATAATCATGAGCATCACCGTTTTTTGAGTCGGCATATCATCCACTACACCGTTGGAATAATACATGCATCAATAACATCATCGAATCCTATCCACCGTCACCACCAGCATCACTAGAAAACTGATACCACTTATGAAAATAAAACTCCATCCAGAAGGGAAAAAAATTGAAACCCGAAACCGTGGGAAACCCTGAAGAAGGGTTGGGAATGAGACCCTGAATAACGACAAGGATGAAAACCTGAACAAAAACTTGATGACTACAAATTGTATGGCCCAAAATATTTTGTACCCATCACTCCACCTCTAACTTATTGTGTAGAAGTGGAACCCTAGATCAGAGCAGTTTATAGCAGCAGAGAATGAGATGCCAACTCTGGTAGTGGTTGTAAACACAATAACCACTGAACTGTGATCCCAATGTCTCTAGGTTAACTCCATACCACCCCCTACCTAGAGAGGAATGAATGAACCTAAGACCATATTATGAAAAAGTTGAGGGAGGGCATCGGGAACACATTCATTCACCGCAAGAACATGAATGACGGTAGAAATAACGACAAGGCGGGGAGAGGAAAAATAAAAGTTGAGAGCCAATGGGTGGAGCCGAGAGATAAGGAGAGAAGAAAATGACAAACTCTGAAACCCTAGAGGAACAGATAATATGTGTGCATAGCGCACTCTCTGAAGAGAGCACCACATGATTAAATACTACTATTGTTCAAAATTACTTACTTATGGAAAAAATGGAGTTACCACATTATCTTTAAATTAGCATAAAAAGGGGTTTAGCCAAGTACAAAAAGCTAATAAAAGTCAAAAACATATCTGATCATGGATATATTGTGTCAATAAGGTTTTCCTTATGGATTTTCCATTCGTTATTGTTTTGAAAATCACAAACACGTTTATATAAGGAAAAATCGCTTTTATAAGGAAAATTGCTTTTATAAGGAAAATCGATTTTATAAGGAAAGTCGCTTTTATAAGTAAAGTCTCTTTTATAAGGAAGATCGCTTTTGTAAGAAAAATTATCCATATCATATTTTCATTCATATATTTCTTAAGTATAAGTTTCGGAATCATTTCTATATTCTCAAAATCGTTTGAAACTTTGATATAAATCATTATGTTTTATGTACCGAATTATGGATGACAACTGTAATGAATTTTCACTCCGAATTCCAGATGAGAACTGTAATGAAGTTTCATTCCAAATTCCAGATACAAACTCTGATAAAATTCTACTCCAAATTCTGGATATGAATTATCATTACGAATTCTTATGATGAATTCTCATTCCGAATTCTCATTCAAAATTCACCTATTAAACAGAATCTGATCATCTTTGCTTTATACACTCCGAATTTATTTAGACTCCGAATATTATTTTTTTCAGACTCCAAACTTTCATTTTACTTACACTTATATAATTTGTCTTCTCTTTGACATGTTGTTTACACTCCGAACCTTCACTCTGAACTTCTGTGTTAAACTTAAAACGGTTTCGTCTATTCTGTTATAAACTAACCGTTGGTTAAGTTACACGTGTAAAGGTCCCTCCGATTTTATGGAAAATATGACTTTTGGAAAGGAGGCCGACCTTGACTATAAATAAGAGCTCATTTTAAAGAGCTCGAGACAGATGAATGACTTCTTCGACATTGTGCATACATGATGTTGAGGTGATTTCTAGATAGAGAGGCTCTTATTAACTCTCAAAGCATCGTGCGACTCCGAATGTTGGTGATTACATTCGAGGACTTCCATGGATAGGAAGGCAGAGGTGCCGACTACCTTGAAGTTGAGGGCTTCCTTGTTGAGGAAGACATAGGTGGCCAACTACCTTGAAGTTGAGGGCTTGCAGGGATAGAAAGACAGAGATTCCAATATTCTTATCGAGGGCTTACCCTGGTGTGGGTAAGACAGAATTTTTTGAAAGTATAAATCAAGGGACCTTTATCCAAGGTTGTTGGATACCCTTCTCTTTGGGTTAATGGACTTATATGTTGTTACTTGTAGTTTTACTACTTGTTTGTTTCCGCTGCATTTTTTTATTACAAGGAAAGTATAACATTCTTATAATTCCTTACTTGTACAATGTTTCATTTAGATTCTATACGATTTAAGGTAGAATCTCATATTGTAATATTTTTTTAAGTTTCAATTTATGGAACCATATTTCCGGAACCTACTTTCGGAATCTCTTTCTAGTTATAAGCATGTACATAGGACATGAAGTTTATAACTTCATTCCTCTTTCCAAGTTTTCATTTGGTGTTAGAGGTGTTTTGAATTTTCTTAGTTTAACTTTGTTAAAATTAGCCCTTTCCTTTGCATAAGGAAAACATAGTTAATCGTAACTAACTTTAAAGGTTCCAAAGGAATTTTTGAAGTGTACAATTCACCCCCCTCTTGTATATTGAGCATCTACATCATTATTTCGATCCTACAATTGGTATCAAAGGAGGTCTCTGAAATACTTGTACTCACGTATAAGTTTTTCTTGCTCACTTTCTCATTCCAAACTTTCTCATTCCAAACATTCTCATTCCGAACTTTGTTATTACGAACTTTTTACTACTAACAAGTTTGTGTGCCAAAGGTTTTTAAGTATGACAGGATTTAATGTTGGTTCCATTGATAATCTAAATCCTACAAAACCACCAATCGTTGATGGTAATGATTATGAATACTGGAGAGATCGAATGAAGACTTTTTTTTCAATACAGGAGTGGACAACTTTGTTATGCTTACTGGTGATGATAAAATTCCTGATAAGGAATTTAGAACTTTTACTAACCAGGAAAAGAAATAGTATCAACTCAACTATACGGTACGCAATAATTTACTTTGTTCAATGTTTAGAAATATATATAGCCAAATTTCTTCTTGTGAAGCAGCTAATTGTATCTGGAAGAAGTTAGAGGCTACACACTTTGGAACTTCTAATGTAGTTGAAACTAGGAGAGATATTCTTAGAGATGAATACCATGGATTCAATTTTTCTTATGGTGAACCAATTTGTATAGTTCAACAGAGATTTATGACTATTATCAACAGCCTACAGTCTATGGGAGAGAAAGGGTTAGATGATGAAGCACTTGTGGATAAGATAATTGATATCATTCCCAATGAGTGGGAATCCAAAAGAACAGTTATAGATGAGAATAGGAAGGTCACTCAAATTCCTCTTGATGAGTTATTCAGAACTCTTCTCCAATATGAAACCAGAATGATGAGCGATGCTGAAAACATCAAAAAGAAAAATGGGAATCATACTGTTGCCCTTATAATAACATCAAATAATATGAAAGCTAAGACTCCTGAGAGAGTAACCAGATCCAAGTCTAAGAAGATAGTTGTTCAATCAGATTCTAGTGAAAGTGAAATCTCAGAAAATGAGTTAGAAAATCTTGCTCGAAGGATGAACAAGATAGCTGGCCAGAGAAATTTCCAATCCAAGTATAAGAAAAAGGAAAGGAAAGATAGTAAAGATGGATAAGTCAAATGTTATGAATGCAAGAGAGCTGGACATATTAGTCTAGATTTACCTTTTCTCAAAAAGAAAGAAAGGAAAGAAAAGCATTCAGACAGGAACATAAAGAAGTATTATAAAGCCAAAGCTAAGAATGTTCTGAAACCAAATGACACCTGGAGTTCCAGTGGTGGTGACTCTAAAGATGAATCTTCTGATTACGAATCTTCAGGACAGAAGAATCTTGGTATAATAGCCAGATTACCAATTGATAATCATTGTTTTATGGCTAAGGTACGAAATGCTGAATCTTTGACCAATGTTTCTTTAAATTCTAATGATAGTAAGTATTATAACTCTTTTGATGAAGAATCCTCTTCTGATGAAGAAAGTACTTTACCTACTTATGAAGAAGTTTCTAGGTTTGCTGAACTTCTTGAAATGGAGAATTCCAAACTCAATAAAAAACTTGATAAGGCAAACTCTAGGAATAATATTCTTACAAAAGAGATATCAGATCTTTCTAAAGATCTTGATAAGAAAAATGCTGATTTTGAAAATATTTCAAAAATCTTGAGGATGTAAGTTCTGAGAAGAACAAACTTTCTAAAGAGTTAAAAAAATTAATTTATAAGAAAAATGTTTTTGAGCCTAGCTCTAGTTCTGAAACTAATGATTTTGAGGATAAAAACTTGGTTATAAAACTCAAGTCCGAAATTTTTTCCTTAAATAAGTGTTTATCAAACTTTACCCATGGTAAAGAAAATTTTGATAAAATGTATTCCCAAATACGACCTTTATGAAATAAATCCAGATTCGGTTATACCCATGCAAAACCAATTTTTAGTAACAATTATTTTGTTCCTCATAGTGACCCATTTTGTACTAAGTGTCAATGTGGTGGTCACTGGGCAAATAATTGTTCCTTAAACAAAACCCAATCTCTAGGATTTCACAAAGCTTATTTCTCTAAGAAGATGTGGGTACCTAAAATTTTGTAATCTAGAAATCTCAGATCCAAAAAAGTTTTCATTCCGAAATTCTAATTCTCTTCTTGATTTTAGGAAAATAACGAGAGTACCAGCAACAATATATGGTACATGGATAGTGGATGTTCCCGGCACATGACTGGTAACAAAAGCTATTTTGAAAAGATTATCAAAACTAAAGGAGGAAAGGTAACTTTATGAGATAATGATAAGGGAGATATTGTTGGTATTGGTAACATTTTTCTTTTAGGAAAAACATTGATTTCAAATGTTCTTTTTGTTAAGGGTCTTAAGCACAACCTCATTAGCATAAGTCAGTTATGTGATGAAGGTTACCTTGTGAATTTTAGGAATGATAATTTCTTAGTTAAAAAATTCCAAGGAAGAATTTATTCTCTCATCCAATAGGAATGAGAATGTTTACACATTAAATTTAGAAGACCTCAGGAGCCAAGATTTACCTTGCCTAAGTGCAATGGATGATCATTCCTGGTTACGGCATAGAAGACTAGGTCACTGTAACCTTAGAAACCTATGTAAACTCACTAAGAAGAAACTAGTTAAGGATCTACCAGAGCTTAGATTTTATTCTTCTAAAGTTTTTGATCCTTGTCAATATGGCAAGCAACATAAATCTAGTTTTAAAACAATCGGTGAAGTCTCAACAACTGATGCATTGTAGTTAGTGCACATGGATCTTTTTGGTCCAACACAAACTGGAAGTATTGGAGGAAAATACTATGTGTTTGTTCTAATTGATGATTACACTAGATTTACTTGGGTTTATTTTCTAGCAACAAAATCTGAAGCTTTTTCTTATTTCAAAAGTTTTAGAGATCAAGTTAAATATGAGAAAAACCTTCCATTGAAAACTATTCATAGTGATCATGGAAGAGAATTTCAAAATTCTGATTTTGAAACTTTTTGTAGTAGAAAAGGTATTACTCACAATTTTTCAGCACCTAGAACTCTTCAAAAAAAATGGTGTAGTTGAGATAAGAAATAGAATTCTTCAAGAGATAACTTGAACCATGTTAAGTGAATATTCTGTAGCTAGTCATTTTTGGGATGAAGCTATAAGTACTGCTTGCTATACTATAAATCGAGTTTTGATTAGACATTTTCTTAATAAAAATCTTTATGAGTTATGGATTGGTAGAAAACCAAGACTATCCAACTTCAAGGTTTTTGGTTGCAAATTATTCATTTTGAATACTAAAGATAACTTACATAAATTCGCACCAAAATCTGATGAAGGAATTTTCTTAGGTTATTCCACAACTTCTATGGATTATAGAGTCTTTAATAAAAATACTTGTACTGTTGAAGAAATAGTGCATGTAAAATTTGATGAGTCTGATCCATTTGTTTTTAAAACATCCCAGCCTACATCCTCGGATGTGTTTTCAAAAACTGATTGTCAACCTTCGATAGAATAACCTTCTGATATGGATAATGTTCAAGAAGATACTTCTAAAACATTTACCCCAAAAGACTTTCTACCCTATGTTGATGAACAGGCTTTTCAAAACCCAAATCAGGGGTTTCTTAAGAATCATCCTAGTGATAGTATCATCGGTGATGTAAATCAACCTGTATGGACTAGAATTTCCTTAAGTAATGAAGTAGAACATCTAGCATTTCATTCCCAATTAGAACCTAAAAGCACTAAGGAATATTTAGGTGATGATGATTGGATCAAAGCCATGAAAGATGACCTAAATGAATTTGAAAGGAATAATGTCTGGACCTTGGTTGAAAAACCTAAGGAAACTTCTATTATTGGAGTAAAGTGGATCTTCAGAAACAAATATGATGAAAATGGAGTCATAGTAATAAATTAAGCTAGAATTGTTGCTAAAGGCTATAATTGCAAGAGGGAATAAGCTATGAAGGAACCTATGATCCAGTAGCTAGACTTGAATCTATCTGTATTCTACTTTCCTTTGCAGTGTTATTTAATTTTAAACTTTTTCAGATGGATGGGAAATGTGCTTTTCTTAACGGTTATGTCCAAGAGGATGTGTTTTTTGAACAACCTCCTGGATTTGAAGATACAAAACATCCTGGTCATGTTTTTAGTCACTCATAGGAAGGATGAGGAGGAAGGAGAACAAGAAGTAGCCTTTCATGCAGAGTAGGAACAACTTCTACATGATGTTGCTCAAATGGAGAACGTAGAAGATGGCGCTCAAAAAGTTGGTGATGATGAAGACAATGTTGTTCAAGTTTCTGATAGTGAACAGAAGACTCCAGAACAACAAAACATTCCGAAAAAGGACAAGGGAAAGCAACATGTTGTTGACACCCCGAGATCATTGGTGTTTAAAGAGAAGGGAAGTTGGTGATTCTTATAAGAATAAGGTTGAGAATTTTGAAGAAGAAAATTCTCCAACCAAAGTCTCGGATTCGGAGTCATCTTTGTTGGGGCATGACTTTGTTATTCAGTCATTAAAGAAGTTGGTAGGTACTATTCTGACTTTCTCAGGTATTGATTCAAGATTCTAGATGCTCCAACATGCATTGAATCAGAAAATAGACTCCATATCCATGGTTATGGACAAATGTGTTGAGATAGAGGCTCAGTTAAAAACTTTCTTTGTCGGATATTAATACCACAAAAGATCTTGCAAGAGGTTGACTAGATGGTCGAGGAAGACTGTAGAAGATATGAGGCTCTTTGATGAATTCCAATATAATGTGAAGGATGCCTTTGAGATAGAAGACAAGAATATAAATGAACTTACTTCATCCTTTGAAGAAAAATTGATAGATGAGTAGAATTCCCGGATTCAAGAAGTCATAGATCTGAATGGGAAGCTGAATTCTGTTTCTCAAAACTGGAAGTATGAAATGGATCATCAGATTGAGTTTGAAGAAAATTTGTTAAATAAAGAACAAATCTTGAAGGCTTAAGAAGAAAAGCTTCAGGCTCAGGAAGAAAAGCTTCAAGCCCAGGAAGAATAGATTGAAACTCAAAATGCAAGAATTGTTGTGTTAGTGAAGCAAGACGAGGAAGACCATAAAGACTTGAAGAAGATAAAGACTATTCTTAAGGGTCTCATGGATAAGGGAAAAGATCCAAAATAGACAGATCCGATCTTTTGTTTTATCTAATATATTTTTTTGTTTAGCTTTCAAACTTAATGAAAATTGTGATTGCTCGTTTCTTTTGTTGTTGCTACAAATTTCTCGAGTACATTGTTATATTTTCCATTCCCTCGAATTCTTTTTGAAAATCACAAAGGGGGAGAAGGAAAAGAACCCTAATAAAGGGGGAAAAGATTCTTAACAAAGGGTGTTAAAGAAAACCAACTCTAATAGAGTTTATCTAAGGGGGCGTTTTTCATTAAAGAAAACCTTCTTATTATTAATTCCGGAAATCTGGAATACAATCCTTAGAGTTCCAAAGCCTAAGGGGGAGTTAGTCATATTCATCAACATCCATAAGCAATGGTAGATAAGCCTTAATATTTTCTTTCTTCTTAGACTTTATTTTTCATAGGGATGTTTTTGCTTTCCAAAAAGGGGGAGATTGTTGATTCAATAAGGTTTTCCATATGACTTTTCCATTCATTCTTGTTTTGAAAATCACAAACACATTTCTTTAAGGAAAATCTCTTTTATATGGAAAATATATTTTATAAGAAAAATCGCCTTTATCAGGAAAGTCGATTTTATAAGGAAGATCTCTTTTGTATGAAAATTTATCCTTATCATGTTTTCATTAATATATTTCTTAAGTATAAGTTTCGGATTTCTTTCTATATTCTCAGAATCATTTGAAACATTGATATTAAGCATTCTGTTTTACGTACCGAATTTTGGATGAGAACTGTAATGAAGTTTCACTCCGAATTCCAGATGAGAACTGTAATGAAGTTTCATTCTGAATTCTGGATACGAACTCTGATAAAATTCTACTCCGAATACTGGATATGAATTCTCATTACGAATTCTTATGACGAATTCTCATTCTGAATTCTCATTCTGAATTCTCATTTTGAATTCACCTATTGAACAGAATCTGATCATCTTTGCTTTATACAATCCGAATTTATTTAGACTCATAATATTATTTTTTTCAGACTTCTAACTTTCATTTCACTTACACTTTTATAATTTGTCTACTCTTTGACATGTTGTATACACTCCGAACATTCACCCCAAACTTCTGTGTTAAACTTAAAATGATGTTGTCTATTCTGTTATAAACTAACCGTTGGTTAAGTTACACGTGTACAGGTCCCTCCGATTTTTAAGGAAAATATGACCGTTGGAAAGGAGGCCGACCTTGCCTATAAATAGGAGCTCATTTAAAAGAGCTCGAGACTGATGACTGACTTCTTCGACATTGTGCATACATGATGTTGAAGTGATTTCTAGAGAGAGAGGCTCTTATTAACTCTAAAAGCTTCCCACAACTATGAATGTTGGTGATTACATTTGAGGACTTCTGGGGATAGGATGACAGAGGTGTCGACTACCTTGAAGTTGGGGGCTTCCTTGCTGAGGAAGACAGAGGTGGCCAACTACCTTGATGTTGAGGGCTTGCGGGGATAGCAAGACAGAGATTCCGATCTTCATATCAAGGGATTACTCTGGTGTGGGTAAGACAGACTTGCTTGAAAGTATAAATCAAGGGACCTTTATCCAAGGTTGTTGGATACCCTTATTTTTTGGTTAAAATACTTTTATCTTGTTACTTGTAGTTTTACTACTTGTTTGTTTACGCTGCATTTTGGTTTATAAGGAAAGTATAACATTCTTATACTTCCTTACTTGTATTCTGTTTCATTTAGATTCTATACACTTTATGGTAGAATCTCATATTGTAATCTTTTGTTAAGTTTCAATTTCAAGAACCATATTTCCGGAACCTACTTTCGGAATCTCTTTCCAGTTATAAGCTAGTACATAGGACTTGAAGTTTATAACATCATTCCTCTTTCCAAGTTTTCATTTGGTGTTAGAGGTATTGTGAATTTCCTTAGTTTAACATTTTTAAACTTATCCCTTTTTTTTGCTTAAGGAAAACATAGTTAATCGTAACTAACTTGAAAGGTTCAAAAGCAATTTTTAAACAGTACAATTCACCCCCCCTCTTGTATATTGAGCATCTACATCATTATTTCGATCCTATAGGATACTGTAGGGATTATCAAATTTAAATCATCCCAACTAAATTATTTGTCTATCATAGATACTTTTATCCATGAATATTGTAATGAAATTATTGAAAAGTAAAGAAAATTTTAAAAAATTATACGTTCTTTTCTTGTAAAAAGCGCTCAACTACAATCGATTTTTATACTCATTTAAAAGATATAGATCAACCAAAAATCTACCATAGTGTATCCTGAACCCTCTCTCTATATCCTTTATTCCATTTTCATCCATAAATACCAAGAAAACAAACCTTAAAGAATAACCCAAGGGAGAACTTCCAGAGGGAGAGATAATGTTCTCAACATAACTCTCCCAGTTCTTCCATTCTTCTACCCCCTAAAATACCATATATCCATGATGGTATCATAACATCATATTTTTTAATAAGATGAAAAGTTATTATAATAATGGAATATATATTTTATACCTTCCTCTAAAATCATTAAGAAAAATTAGAACTTAGTTATGCGTTTGTGAAAACTTCAACCTCCATGAATGGTGAGTACTATTTTCATTAAATATTTACATGTATAGTATAAAAGAGTTATTTAATTTAAAAATATAATAATTATTACATTAGTAATATTATAAAATGATATTTATTTTCTACCCTTCCCATTCTATGAAAAATTAGAGGGTTTTTCATGTACGTGCATGATACCACCTCCATGAAATGAGGTGTTATTTTAAATAACTTCATAACATGTATGATATTAAAAATTAATATAATGTATAAAATTAACGTAATTATACTATTAATATTTTTTAATGATATTATTTTAAAATATATATGAAATATTAACAATAAATGGTTTTAGTAACATTAATCCCCTTAAATGAACTGAGAAAGGTACCTTTCTAAATTTGGGTCTATTTTAGGATAACCTATTCAACTTTATAAATATTATTCTAATATAATAATAAAGATGTATTACTAAAAAATTCAATAAAACATGTAGTTATTTTACAAATACGTTTTACTATTTTCAACAAACATAAATGGTTTTGAAGAAATGAACCGAACAACCCCCAGTAATTGATGAAAATGGAAATTATATTAAAAATAAATAACAAGTGATAATAAATGGGCCTTAAAAATTAAAATTATATGAATAAGGTTCCTTGTAAATAAATTAATAAACATAATTTAATTATTAAGATAGTTAATTAACTGTTCAGTGTGAATCATGACCTAGAGTAAGGGACCTTCCCAACCACCCTCATTACTTTCAGACTAGACATTATATTTATTTTCTCCATTATTAACTATTTTTATTCTCATTAATTCCATCAATATGTTGTATAAATGTTCCATAAATTTAACTAGATTACATTTCCATTCTATGTTTAGTATAATTCATTTTTAAGTATCCTCTATGATTTTCCATTTTATGTAAAACCCGATTTAATTGAAATTCCTTTTCATTATTTCGTTCAAGTACCACCATAATAAAATATATTTTAACCATGAATATATTCTAAAAGAAATAACTAATTTATATATAATTCTTTTATTTTATTTTATGTTTAATGGAAAATAATAACCCCTTACCTTCCTTCAAAGGACCTTTTCTCATTTCAGAAAGCATCACATAAGCAGTTGGTTTTTCTTCTTGCATCTCCTTGATCCTTTGCATGATTTCCCTTTCATTGGAACCCAAGGTTAAAATACCTATATTCCTCATTAAAATAAGAACATTAAACATTATTTAAACCCTTATTATTTAATTCCTTAAGAAATAACCTTCAGTTATGGGTTGAAAAAAGTTTGGGTAACCCTCTCCTTTATTAGGGGTTTTATCATGCTTAGGCTTTATTCAGGATTTATTTTATTCATGTGGAACATGTATGAAAGTAAAAATTATGATTTTAATTATATAATGGGTTTAAATAGGGTTTTATATATCTATAATACATATGTTAAAGATTTATATCTCATGAGATGTTATTTATGGGATTACATAGTGAACCTAATCCACTAAGGGACTTTATACACTATGTGATGATGTTATTGGGAGTGAAAACTGACCTATAATTATAATTTCATGATTAATATTATTTGAATATATTTATTATTCCATGATATTATGACATAATTATCATATCATATTTTTTTAATTTTATTATCATTCTCTTTTTATGATATTATATTATGCCTCCTGTCTCATATATGATGCTTCATTATCATGTTTTTTCTTTTATTTAGATTCTTAGATCAATTTTTCCCTTATGTATTTTCCAAAGGTATTCTCATGTTTCTTTATAATACCAATGGGAGTTAATATCACTATATAGGGTTTTAAATAAATATGGGGTACTTTTTTATAATGATTTACTTATGTGTCTAATATCCCATGACACTAGTCCTCTTGATTCTTGGATTGTAATTATTTGAAAACATTACTGCAAATTATGAAATAATAGTTGTTTAGGGATTTTAACTCTAGATATACATAGTTAATGGAAATAAAGTGATAAAAATTGATTGATGTCCCTATAATACTTATTACAACAACATATATATTGAGTAATATAACTTTACTATTCTAAGATTCGATTATGGTCACAACCCTATTATTTTTTATGTTTGAGTGAATTCATTGAGTTCATGCCATTTTCTAGTTAAATTTATAATTCTTGGATTACCATTCCAAGATATATATTAATTTTTATTAATGGGTGTAAGATTGGGTGTAATTGTAGTCCAATCTAGGTATTATGAGGAAATATTAAAAAGAAATAATCTCTTTGAAGGGAATGAATAAAATATTCCATCCCCCAAATGGATGATGATATAAATAATCTTGAAGAGGATAATTTATACTATGAAATAATGAAATAGATTCATGATGTTCATTTTGAATAATATATTCAATTACGCTCCAAACATGATAGACTAATATCCCACAAGGAATTTTTGGAGAGAAATTATATTAATGGTAAAAGTTTTCAAGATAGTTATAGAAATTCAATATTTTTTTTCAATTCCTACATAAGGATGAGAATTTAAGAATATTTTTAAGTTTGGTATCAATGGATCAATTTTTTCGCACCTCTAAAATTAAAATTTCTAATTCTATGGAAGAGTATTTTCAAAGACTATAAAATGATTATGAGAATGACTATAACCCCACATTGATTGATAATCTTATTGTAAAAAGTGATTATGATCAAAATCAGGCACTAATATTAGAACCTCTTGAGGATGAAATTAAATATGTATTATTCTCTATAAATCATGTAAATTATCAAAGGCCTGATTAGTTTACAAAATAATTTATATTATATTGGGACATATGACATGATTAATAAACAGATGTTGTGAGCAAGTAATTTCTATCTACCTCAATTAAACATGGTACTAATTACTGATTAATTTCATTAATTATGAAGAAGTTGCATAAAATTGACGTGAATTTGGGATAATTTCAATTATTAACAGCTTTAAAAATATTATTAGAAGCATTCTATCACAATGGATTCGGAAAATCATTAGTGGTTTTATAACTCCAAATAAGTTTGGATTTGTCCTGAGTAAAAAAATTAAAAACTATATTTTTAGTACTTAAAAATATATAAATGTGCTAAAAAGGAATAAGGATGGATACATTTCCTTAAATATTAGAATTTACATGGATATTGATATAATATGGTAGAGTTTCATTTTATATTTTTGAACTATGATCATCACATGATTCCTTAACACTAGATATCATTATTGAATAAACATTGATCATGAAAAATTGTGCCTATATTGTTCTTTAATATCATAAATAGTTTTGTTATAGTAAATATATTTCTTCGTATATCTATATTATAGAGAAATAGATTACCACTCAAGGATAAAATTAAAAAATATAGAATAAAGCTGGTGTCATCATATGATCTCTACTTAAAAGTCCCTAAAAACTCATGTAATTTATTTGTTAACAAATAATTTTTATGAATATTTGGGATTAAATATATGATTTAGTCAATGTTAAACTATTCCCGTGAAATATGTTTTTGATCTTATTGTACCATCAACTAATCTTTCATAAGTAATAGATTTTTTTAATATTATTCTTGACTTCTATAGAAGCAATCATTGCCTTTATATGGAATGAGGGGAATGAAATTATTTTCAAAAATTAACCCACTTATTAAATGTGGGTGCCACTATAATTCATAGACAAATACAGAAATCTCAAAAAATAAAAAATTTTATACAGACAATGATTTCTATTATTTATTTATTATGCACATGCATGGTGCACCTATAAGGACAAAAAATGATGTTTTAATGGTATTTATCGGGTTAATAAAAATATTGTATTTAAAATTTAGAATCATTTTTATAAGGCCCCAGCCTTAAACCTTACTTAATCTTGAGTTATTACAGGATTACACATTTAGGATATTTTCAGGTTTAGAGTTTTAGAGAATTAGATCATGAAACTTTCATTACATTCCACATTTAAACAAAGTGGTTACATAAAAGACAGTATTCATTCTTCCCATCAACGGAAACATATTTAAAATATAACACGGATTATTTCTTGACACATCCTTGACACTATCATCACATCATGTACCTTTCCCTTGACCTGTGAAAAACATTTCAAAAACATGGGATGAGCATAAAAATCTCAGTAAGAGTTATAAAAATATCGAAAGGAAACATGAGTTCATATATACATTAGAATGAAATCACACTTTACCCATAAAACATAGGCATATCAAATCATGAATAAATCATAGAAAACATAAGACATAAAGGTAACTTGAGGCATTCATAACATTCTTACGTAGGGAATAACCCTCTTGGTTACGTTTAGAATACCCATCACAGTATATTCCCTAAATCTCTTCGGAGAAACCTTAACGTTTCACTCCTTCGCGTTACCCAATGCATTGAAGAGCTATATCGGGCTCACCTGCCCTTAGTTTATCATGGAACCACCTGTTTTCATAACAATGACCAAGAACCATAACATAAATGTATCACATAAAACATGCATAAAGGAAACATAACATTTCCACATTTCAATCACAATATAACATTTTAGTATACTGAAATAATGAATCCATTCAAAAAGAAACCGTTTCCAAAACCATTTAAAACATTTAATAAAGAGATTTTTGAATCAAAGTGTCCCATACCACCTTAAAGCATAAAATTTTAAACCATTAATATCCATATAAATAAATCCTTAAAACCATTTTGAAAACATGGATATTAATAAGAACAAATAATTAAAACATTTAAAATGATATTTTGGCTAAATGGGTTTTACCAAAATTTGAGACACTTGAATACAATAATTGAGGAATAAAATTTAGTCAGAACTTTATAATATCATGAGAATAAATGGATTCAAGATATAATACTCCAAAGGACATTATATACACCATATAAGAGTGAATTGGTGCATAACAACAATGAACCCTCAGTAGAAATGTCAAATGTGATGAAATCCCTTATAAAGAAGGTATCCTTAAATTAAGGACAAATCAATCTCAAAAATATGTGTGAAAAATATAAATACACCCCATATAAGTGGATATTAAGTGTAAAAAAATAAAAGTTCATTCACACATATTCAATGGATGACATATTCAATGACTACATGTTGAACCCAAAGAAATCGAAATTGAGTTAAAAGTTCCCTTGACAGCCTAACGGCATCACATCCAAATGAGTTGATGAGAGATAAAAAGTGTATCTCATCACTTTTACATAAAATTTACATCAATAAGGATATATTAGAACATATCCCAACATAACAATATGTAAATTAAAAGACCCAACAAAAGAAGTCTTTTAAAAAAAAGGAGGGTGAAAGGTTCCCTTACCGACTTGGGTATCTTTCAAAACATACACCCCATGAAAGAAGGACAATAGATCATTGATGTAAATACTCATAAACAAAATTATATTACAAAAATAGTAGAATAATGGGCAGTACATACACCACTCAATATAATTTGTGGCAAATGTACCATAAATCTCACGGGAATAAAAGTGAGATGAAAAATCCCTTATGAAAACTCGGCAGCCTAACGGCGCCACATAAAACTTTTGAATATGGATTGATGAGATCAAATAAGGTATCTCATCACATTATAATAAAATTTAAAGCAAGAGTAATATAAAAGAACATCCCCCAACATTACAAGGAGGAGCTTAAAAGAAGTGACATAAAGGAGAGTACTTAAAAATAAAGAGAGAGGTTAGATCTCTTACGAAAGTTCGGCAGCCTAACGGTGCCACTCAAAACTTCCAAAATGGATTGATGAGAGAGAATAGGATCTCTCATCACATGAACATAAAAATTACAGTAATTTTAATATAAAATATCATCCCAATAACAAGAAATATGAGCTTTAAAAGGAATGACATAAAAGTGTGTACTTAAAAAGAAAGAGAGGAGTAGGATCCCTTACCTCAGGTCCGACATGACTCGATCGTTCTTTAATATCCTGAATAATATACATGAGTTAATTTATACTTCCTTAAGAACCTTTTTCATGTTCATTATTCCATTTATATCACTTATTACCTTGTCACAAACATTTATGTAACCATTTAAGTTAATAATATTTGTTTTGCCGATATTTTGTTCTTAAGTCGAAAGTGGACTTCTTACAATTACATGTTGTTCGTGTGGCCAAATGTTTATTATATATAGAATTTTATTCGTGATTTAGATATCATATATGTCATATATATATAGTACATGAACGCATTTATAACATTACATAATCATTTAGAGGTAAGAAATGAAATGCACCGTTCATGGAGACGGTAAGCCGTACGTACGCATGAACGCTACTTTCATTTCTATTTCGTATTTTATAGATTGGAATAATAATGATATAAAGGTATATTATAATTCCAGTATAATATCATATATAATATCATAGTTACATCCTTTATACGTCCCACATATGGTATTTAACGAATCAAATCACTTTGAGGGGGCGGTAGTCCGCACTTCCTTAAATGAAGATATCGTGTTTACCCATAATGGAAACCATAAAGGTATGCCCAAAATGAAAAAACAACAGAAGCTTAAGGAAAACATAAACATATTATATATCATATATAAAAATAGTGACATCATAATGGCCACCTTTGAAGGTGTTAAATGAGTATTGAACAATCATCGTTTCGGGAGGCAGAATTCCGCCATCCACGGAAACCGTATGTTCTTTAACCATTTGATGTAGTTGTGTGAGAGTGTAGCTAGAATAAATATTATAAAAACATCCTAGTATATTTAATATACTGGTTTTGTTACAAAAGATGTAAATAAAAA
The DNA here is from genome assembly GCA_963277665.1 of Viscum album. Classification (NCBI taxonomy): domain Eukaryota; kingdom Viridiplantae; phylum Streptophyta; class Magnoliopsida; order Santalales; family Viscaceae; genus Viscum; species Viscum album. The sequence continues at coordinate 1,983,001,711 of OY728136.1, forward strand.
GAGTTTAGGGGGTTGGGGAAGCAAAATAAAACAAATGAACATGAGAGAATGAATTAACTTTAAAAGTGTAACTCCTTTTGATTTGAGCCTAAAGGCTTCCTTTGAAAGGATTCTGCCCAAAGGGAATCATCTAGGATTAGGAGAGGGATGTGGAGAGAGTAAATGGGCAGGGTTTGGCCGAGCCAAAGGCTTTAGGAGTGTGTGAAATGTGGTAGAGGTGGGGTCCCTTTTATAAGAGGAGAGGAGGGACACTTTTGGAAAGTAAGAAATATTACACTATTTGAAAATGTGTTTCGGTATTAAAAGTTCCCACATTGATATAATTCGTGGATAAGGTGATAAGGGTTCTAAATCCTCCCATCCAATAAGTTTTGGACATGTGTAGGTCATAGAGTTTACATTATCTTCTCATTTTATTTAAATCGTCAGATAATGATGTCATCACTGCATCATTATGATGTCATAAATAATTTAATTTATATAATGTCTAAAAATTATAAAAAAATTAATATGATGTAGGAAATATTTTTATCTTTCTAATGACTATTTATAATAAAACATCTGACTTGTATAACCCCACTTAAAAATTGTTTTAGTAAACCATATCATGTTTGTGTCATTTTTACTTTTACATTAAATAAAACGTTATTTATGTAATTTCCCAACCAAAGTGCCTCCATGGGGTCCCCAAGTTGACCCATGTCTTGTCTTGGTCGGAAATTACACATCCAATAATGTTAGGACATGTGTCAAGTTCATTTCATATTATTAAAACATTATTTTTACCTTAAACTACACTAATTACCTCTAATCGGGATTAAAAACTTAATAAGTTACTATTCACCAAAAAATTATTTTTACCCCATTGAACCAAATTTTACTTCTTAATGAAAACCATGTATGTAGGATTTTTTAAATTCAAAACACAAAGATGGCAAAATTTCATTTAAACGGAAAAATCAGTTTTTATAAGTACCACTTAGTGGTGTCACTATTCATCAAAAATTGATTTTTTTCTGAAAAATCCCAAAAATTCACCCTAAGCTATATTTGATATTACAAATTCAAAAATGAAGTATATTTTACAAAATTAAAAACATATAAGTCACATTAATTAATTTAATAATTAATTCCCGCTGTCAGAGCAAATAGCGTGTTTTTAGGAAACAATAAATATCAAAAGATTGACACTGGTTTAAGTCTTATTTCAAAGTGAAATTAATTCCAAAAACCACTATTGGATTTAATGGTAAAAATATATTCTAATTTCACTTTAAAACCAATTCAAAAGATAATATAATCATATAAATAAATTATATTAAAAAGAGGTTTTGAATACAACATTTTACACTATTCATTAAAAAATGAATCGAAAAGATACCAAAAATTTACACAATGTAATTTTGATGTCCCGATTCTTAATAAGAGTTTTATTTCGTCCAAAATAATGTTTAAGAGTGAACAAAACTATATTTAAGGATGGTTCAACATCAAAAGGTGATAAGTGAACCTTTAGTGAAACTAGGGCATATACGCCTAAAATTGAATTCTTTCCGTATTTTAAGCCTCAATCCTTTATTGGATAAATGTAAAAACATTTAAAAACATATATAATCATATTTTATTTATTTCTATCCATTCCCGCCATTACAATGGCTACATGTTAACTACCATTTAAAATAATATTATTTTATTATTAGAGTGCAACGTAAGATTCCCAAGAAACTCGTTGTTGCGTGTTGGGTACGCCATCGAGCATAGCATCCCGTTTAAAGTCATATCAATATTTTATTCACAAATATGGATAAATATGAAAAATTAATATTCTTTATTTACCTGGGGTGTTACATCCTTCCCCCTTTTGGGAATTGCGTCCTCACAATTTTTAAAATTGGGCTTGGAAACATTTTTGAAAGTCCCACATCAGAACAAGAGTCGGTAAAACAATCACTTTAAAATAAAGAAAGATAAGCACCGAGGTCACCCGAGTTAACCCATACTAGGATTCCAAGTATGAAAATATGGACATGGAGGGAAAAACATAGGGTCATGTTCGGATGGAGAGTGATAGAAAACATGGTTAGGAGAAAGTTAACCACAAGAAAATCACAAACTTGTGATGGGTTAAACGGTATTCGATTCCCCAGTAGGAAAAGTTAATAGACAACATTTTTGTTTTAAGTTAATTTTTATTGAGGAATTTATTCATAAGGAAACATAATCACTTATCATGTTGACTTTCAACTTTTACTAGATTCTTTAATCAAACTCATATTTTTTTCCAAAAGACGAGTATTTAGGGAGACTTGTTCGCATTAAGAGTACTATAATCAACTTCTAGAGAATCACCTAATCCACAAAAGAGAACTATATACATCCCATGTCTTTAGGTTTTAACCAAAACCAAAACCAAAAAGGTTAGTACAAGGTCAGATAATCCAGAAAAGGATAACCCATTAAAAAGAAAATCCATGCTTAATCTCCAAAATTTGTCCAACAAAACCCAAAGTTCAACGAGGACCATCCGATAAACAATTTTTCCATAAAATTCTTCAATGTAAACCAATATAAGATTGAAACCCAAAAATTTGAAGGATTTAGTCACATAGTCTTCCAAGTTAAATCGTAACATTTATCTCCAAACAACATCAGTTGCTCCTAAAGTCTCGTATTGAAAAGTAATTAACCTAATCACATATCCTCTATGATAGGTTAATAATTTTCATAAATAACCCAAAATAAACTTACTCTTAAAAAAAAAATCAGTCAAACTAACCAGGGACTTCACGTAGTCCAGTGGTAGGCGATAAATACCAGTTGCACTTTGATTGTGGGTTCGATTCCCGCAGCTTTGTCTGATGCGACGGGTAGTCACACGGTCTACGTTTTGTCCTTTTTCCAAAACTATATATTTCTCAAATCATTCCCCAAAAAGGGATAAAATCATAAAAAATAACCATAACATAATTTAACCTCAATTTTATCTAATGCCTTTCACATCAATCATAACATATAGTAACCCATAATTACCTCAAAAGTAATGATCATATAAACCCAAATGGTTCTTTATAACTATGTCCACAAAAGAAAAGATAACTATTACTTGAATAAAATTTTCTTATATTAAACATCAGGGTTACACATAATATAAAAAGACTTCTAATGTAACCCCATCATCAAAAGAGACTTAATAATCTTAAGAATTTCACCATAACTATTGAAGCCCTTATATGTTGACATATTACTCATTCAAAATTCTTCATGATCCATTATCCATTCCTTTCCAACTTATTCCGAAATACCTCTTTCCTACAAACAAAATCATGAATCTTATCCTAAGATTCCAAAATAGGAAAACAATAGTCATGAAATAGTACATACCATTGATTGGTCATTGTCAGTTTCTTAATCCTCAATCGGAATGGCATTAGGTATTGGTAAAAAAATATTGGTATGCTCTTGGTGACCCCATTCACGAAACTTCTTCATAGGACATGTGTTTGCATAATGACCATGCACACCACATTTAAAACATTCAATTGATCCCTCAGAAAGAACTTCTTTCCCTTTCCTCGAGTCAACTGGATGCTTCCTTTTTCCATGGTAGGTTCTTGCTTTATGACCTTCATTTCCACATCTATAGCATATTTCTGTCCTGTTGAAACATTTTACTAGGTGTTTCTTTCCACATATTTGACACATAGGTTTTTGAACACACTTACCTTTATGATTATTACCTGTACTTCTGTAGGGATTTGTTTCTTGCATATATGATTCCTTAAAGAAATCTCCAAGGTTTAGGTGGTCAATCATGACTCCAGATAGTTGGTTGAGGATAATCACAAGAGTTCTCATTGCAGCTCCCATATCATTTAGTTTCTTGCTCAAAAAACTATCACAGTTTCCTTCACATCCACTATTACTTTGGTGCCTGCTAGATCCAGCCATTTACTAAAACCAAAAAGGTCAGTGTGAGTATATCAAATAAACCATCATGTAATAATGAGTAAGATAAACACTAAGATATACTTACTCATTCACTTTATCTAAAACTAGGACTCTTTCTGAAATCCTAACCATTATGGTAATGCCACTAATGCTTAAAGAATACCCTAACCTCTAAATTTATCTAAACCGACCTCTGATACCAACTATAAGTCCCTAGCCTTAAACCTTACTTAATCTTGAGTTATTACAAGATTACACATTGAGGATCTTTTCAGGTTTAGAGTTTTAGAGAATTAGATCATGAAACTTGCATTACATTCCACATTTAAACAAAGTGGTTACATAAAAGATAGTATTCATTCTTCCCATCAACAGAAACATATTTAAAATATAACACGGATTCTTTCTTGACACATCCTTGACACTATCATCACATCATGTACCTTTCCCTTGACCTGTGAAAAACATTTCAAAAACTTGGGATGAGAATAAAAAGCTGAGTAAGAGTTATAAAAATATGGAATGGAAACATGAGTTCATATATACATTAGAATGAAATCACACTTTACCCATAAAACATAGGCATATCAAATCATGAATAAATCATAGAAAACATAAGACATAAAGGTAACTTGAGGCATTCATAACATTCTTATGTAGGGAGTAACCCTCTTGGTTACGTTTGTAATACCCATCACAGTATATTCCCTAAATCTCTTTGGAGAAACCTTAACGTTTCACTCCTTCGCGTTACCCAATGCATTGGAGAGCTATATCGGGCTCACCCGCCCTTAGTTTATCACGGAACCACTCGTTTTCATAACAATGACCAAGAACCATATCATAAATCTATCACATAAAACATTCATAAAGGAAACATAACATTTCCACATTTCAATCACAATATAAGATTTTAGTATATTAAAATAATGAATCTATTCAAAAAGAAACCATTTCCAAAACCATTTAAAACAATTAATAAAGATATTTTTGAATCAAAGTGTCTCATACCACCTTGAAGCTTAAAATTATAAACCATTAATATCCATATAAATAAATCCTTAAAACCATTTTGAAAACATGGATATTAATAAGAACAAATAATTAAAACATTTAAAATGATATTTTGGTTAAATGGGTTTTACCAAAATTAGAGACACTTGAATACAATAATTGAGGAATAACCTTTAGTTAGAACTTTATAATATCATGAGAATAAATGGATTCATGATATAATACTCCAAAGTACAGTATATACACCATATAAGAGTTAATTGGTGCATAACAACAATAAACCCTCAATAGAAATGTCAAATGTGATGAAATCCCTTATAAAGAAGGTATCCTTAAATTAAGGACAAATCAATCTCAAAAATATGTGTGACAAATATAAATACACCCAATATAAGTGGATATTAAGTGTAAAACAATAAAAGGCCATTCAAACATATTCAATGGATGACATATTCAATTACTACATGTTGAACCCAAAGAAATCGAAATTGGGTTAAAAGTTCCCTTGACAGCCTAACAGCATCACATCCAAATGAGTTGATGAGAGATAAAAAGTGTATCTCATCACTTGGACATAAAATTTACATCAATAAGGATATATTAGAAGATATCCCAACATAACAATATGTAAATTTAAAGACCCAACAAAAGAAGTCTTTTAAAAAAAGGAGGGTGAAAGGTTCCCTTACCGACTTGGGTATCTTTCAAAACATACACCCCATGAAAGAAGAACAATAGATCATTGATTTAAATACTCATAAACGATATTATATTACACAAATAGTAGAATAATGGGCATTACATACACCAATAAATGGAATTTGTGGCAAATGTTGCATAAATCTCACGGGAATAAAAGTGAGATGAAAAATCCCTCATGAAAACTCGGTAGCCTAACGGCGCCACATAAAACTTCTGAATATGGATTGATGAGATCAAATAGGGTATCTCATCATATTACAATAAAATGTACAGCAAGAGGAATATAAAATAACATCCCCCAACATTACAAAAAGGAGCTTAAAAGAAGTGACATAAAGGAGAGTACTTAAAAAGAAAGAGAGAGGTTAGATCTCTTACGAAAGTTCGGCAGCCTAACGGTGCCACTCAAAACATCCAAAATGGATTGATGAGAGAGAATAGGGTCTCTAATCACATGAACATAAAAAATTACAGTAAGTGTAATATAAAATATCATCCCAATAACAAGAAAGATGATCTTTAAAAGGAATGACATAAAAGTGTGTACTTAAAAAGAAAGAGAGGAGTAGAATCCCTTACCTCGGGTCCGACATGACTCGATCATTCTTTAATCTCCTGAATAATAAACTTGAGTTAATTTACACTTCCTTAAGAACCTTTTTAAAGTTCATTATTCCATTTATATCACTTATTACCATGTCACAAACATTTATGTAATCATTTAAGTTAATAATATTTTTTTGCCGATATTTTGTTCTTACATCGAAAGTGGACTTCTTACAATTACATGTTGTTCGTGTGGCCAAATGTTTATTATATACATAATTTTATTCATGATGTAGATATCATATATGTCATATATATCCAGTACATTCACGCATTTATAACCTTACATAATCATTTAGAGGTAAGAAATGAAATGCACCGTTCATGGAGACGGTAAGCCGTACGTACGCATGAACGCTACTTTCATTTCTATTTCATATTTTATAGAATGGAATAATAATGATATGAAGGTATATTATAATTCCAGTATAATATCATATATAATATCATAGTTCCATCATTTATATGTCCCACATATGGTATTTAACGAATCAAATCACTTTGAGGGGGCGGTAGTCCGCACTTCCTTAAATGAAGATATCGTGTTTACCCATAATGGAAACCATAAAGGTATGCCCAAAATGAAAAAAAACAGAAGATTAAGGAAAACATAAACATATTATATATCATATATAAATATAGTGTCATCATAATGGCCACCATTGATGGTGTTAAATGAGTATTGAACAATCATCGTTTCGGGAGGCAGAATTCTGCCATCCACGGAAACCGTATGTTCTTTAACCATTTGATGTAGTTGTGTGAGAGTGTAGCTCGAATAAATCTTATAACAACATCCTAGTATATTTAAGATACTGGTGTTGTTACAAAAGAAGTAAATAAAAAGAGTTTAGGTGGTTGGAGAAGCAAAATAAAACAAATGAACATGAGAGAATGAATTGCCTTTAAAAGTGTAACTCCTTTTGATTTGAGTCTAAAGGCTTCCTTTGAAAGGATTATGCCCAAAGGGATTCCTCTAGGATGAGTAGAAGGATGTGGGGAGAGTAAATGGGAAGGTGTTGGCCGATACAAAGGCTTTAGGAGTGTGTGAAATGAGGTAGAGGTGGGGGCCCTTTTATAAGAGGAGAGGAGGGACACTTTTGGAAAGTAAGAAATATTACTTTATTTGAAAATGTGTTTCGGTTTTAAAAGGTCCCACATGGATATAATTAGTGGCTAAGGTGATAAGGGTTCTAAATCCACCCATCCAATAAGTTTTGGACAAGTCTAGGTCATAGAGTTTACATTATCTTCTCATTTTATTTAAATCGTCAGATAATGATGTCATCACTGCATCATTATGATGTCATAAATAATTTAATTTATTTAATGTCTAAAAATTATAAACAAATTACTATGATTTAGGAAATATTTTTACCTTTCCAATTACTATTTATAATAAAACATCTGACTTGTATAACCCCACTTAAAAATTGTTTTAGTAAAACATATCATGTTTGTGTCATTTTTACTTTTACATTAAATAAAAAGTTATTTATGTCATTTCCCAACAAAAGTGGCTCCATGGGGTCCCCAATTTGACCCATGGCTTGTATTGGTCGGAAATTACACATAAAATAATGTTAGGACATGTTTCAAGTTCATTTCATATTATTAAAACATTATTTTTACCTTAAACTACACTAATTACCTCTAGTCGCGATTAAAAACTTAATAAGTTACTATTCACCAAAAAATTGTTTTTATCCCATTAAACCACATTTTACTTCTTAATAAAAACCATGTATGTCATATTTTTGAAATTCAAAACACAAAGATGGAAAAATTTCATTTAAATGGAAAAATCAGTTTTTATAAGTACTACTTAGTGGTGTCACTATTCATCAAAAATTGATGTTTTTCAGAAAAATCCCAAAAATTCACCCTAAGCTATATTTGATATTCCAAATTCAAAAATGAAGTCTATTTTACAAAATTCAAAACATATAAGTCACATTAATTAATTTAATAATTAATTCCCGCTGTCAGAGTAAATAGCGTGTTTTTATGAAACAATAAGTATCAAAAGATTGACACTGGTTTAAGTCTGATTTCAAAGTGAAATTAATTCCAACGACCACTATTGGATTTAATGGTAAAAATATATTCTAATTTCATTTTAAAACAAATTCAAAAGATAATCTAATCATATAAATAAATTAGATTAAAAAGATTTTTTGAATACAACATTTTACACTATTCATTAAAAAATGAACTTTATCGGAAAGATACCAAAAATTTACACAAAGTAATTTGGATGTCCCGATTCATAATAAGAGTTTTATTTGGTCCAAAAGAATTTTTAAGAGTGAAAAAAACTATATTTAATGATGGTTCAACATCAAAAGGTGATAAGTGAACCTTTAGTGAAAACTAGGGCATATACGCCTAAAATTGAATTCTTTCTGTATTTTAAGCCTTTATCCTTTATTGGATAAATGTAAAAACATTTAAAAACATGTATAATAATATTTTATTTATTTCTACCCATTCCCGCCATTACAATGTCTACATGTTAACTACCAGTTATAATAATATTATTTTATTATTAGAGTGCAACGTAAGATTCCCAAGAAACTCGTTGTTGCGTGTTGGGTACGCCATCGAGCATAGCGTCCCCTTTAAAGTCATATCAATATTTTATTCACAAATATGGATAAATATGAAAATGTCATATTCTTTATTTACCTGGGGTGCTACACATTTTATATAAATTATATAATAATTACCATTTTATTTTTTATAATAAAGGATAAATTAACTAGGTAAAAACTAGAATGTTAAAAATGAATAACTTGGGAGGTAAATGGTCAATAATGTTAAAATAATGTTTTAATTGAGTGATTGATGTTTCTTTCAACAATATATACTATAATATATATTATTTATAAACATTGGACAAATTTTACTTGAGATTTTCATTCCATTATTTAATTTTAATGGATATTAACCAAAGGCCAATCATATTCACTTTTACTTGGGAATGTCCTCTCCTCACTTCCCCATAGACTAAAACACCATTAGTTCAAAATAAAATCTATCCAAAACATTCTAAATCACTACTAAACACCTTAATAAGGGTTTGTTACTATCATAATACTATCCTTCAAAAGTATAACTTTCTATGTAAAGTAGATAAACTTAGAAGTGAGGTATATGTTTTTAACCTGTCATTTTCTTTTATTTTTTCCAAATGTGAATTTCTTTATTATAAAATTTAATTCCACCATATAAAATGGTTACATATGTATTATTATTATATTTTATGTAATTTTAATGATGGTACATGTTTTAACCACCCTCCCATTTTTAACTAAGAAAATGAAAATGATATTTGAGTGTGTGTGGACTACCACCTCTAAAGAATTCCTTGTTTATTTTACCATAACTTCCTTAAACGTATAGTACTAATAATTATTTTAATAAATTATTTTTATAATTATAAAATATTTTATATTAAAATATAATAATACATGTTATTCCTTTCTCTCATTGTATGAAAAATTTACATTTAATATGTGTACGTGTTGACTACCACGTCCATGTGCAATTGATTTTCATTTTTCTTTCCACCACCAACTTAAATGGATGTTAATTTGAATAGGTTTAATGGATAAATATGCTATTTATTACATCACTAAAGATATTTTATCACAAATTCGAAATCATATTACTGATATGATCAAAAAATGATTATCATACATTCAATAATTTAATACAAGCGTACTAAGAGGAAAATATTTAATTCAAATTATATAATATTTTTCACAAAAATTAATTATTATTATAAATACATTATAATTATTTTATATAAAACTAAGAAAAACTAAATTATATAATTAATCTAATATTTTAATAAAATTGAAACTCAATCACCACATAATCATCAATAATCAATGTATATTCACGTTGGGGTCAGTTTGACCACCACATGAAATGTTCAATGAAATTTAATAATGGAAGATTATAGAAAATTAATTAAAGGTATAATATAATATAAATATGTAAATAATTTTTTTTTATGAAAAAGATAAATTAATATTTAACTCATTAATTATAGGAAGACCCATTTTAGGTTGAAGAATTATTGAAAAACTCTTTGTTATCGATTTGATCTTCTGGGATAAAGACTAAATTACTCATGAAATGAAATAAAAAATCATAAATTATTATTTAACATATATTAATGTAATACTAATTAAATTTTTATGATATTTACTAGAATTATAATGAATTATGAATGTTCTATTAAGAAAATAATACAAATGATTCAAACTATAAACCCCTATTGTGGGGATAGAATAAACAACAATTTTTCACATAAAAAATGATTATAAATAAAAAATATAAATATTTTTATGTATGAATATAGTTATAAAATATTATATAAATATATTAATTTCTTATATGAGGTTTTAGTGTATTCATATAAGAGGAGAAATAAGGTAGGGGTTCTTTGCCTAAAGTTTAATTTCTTGAGAATTATTGCTTAATGTGAACAATGAGACATTTAATATTGAATGATTAATACATAATTAATTTATTTGAATATATTTATGGTTTTTTAAGAGATTTATAATATAATTTATTTTAATTTCCATTTATTCAAAAGAAACCCAACTTGAATGTGGTTTTTATCAAAATGTCACTCAAATCATAAGGGTTTCATATCAAATCATATTTTAATTTTTATTAAAATATATTACACCCAGGGAAATTATATTATTTATAAAACTTATTATTATTTACATTTTATATTCATGACATTTTATATGTTTCCATAATATTTAATTTCCCCTAAACACATATTTTACCTAAATTGTCTCCTATAATAAATCCAACCTAATATCTTCTTTCTGGTCAGGAACCCCCTTTTTTACATGTCTTAATTAATTATATGATCTTGAAAAATTACTTATGAATTTCTAAATAATTTATTATTTTAAATTTCTACTACATTATATTATTCAAAATTAATTAATAAAATTTTCAACTTTTTTCTTATGGGTTGTTTCATAAAAGTTTAAAAAGAATCTATTTTGAACATTTCCATGTGAAAAAATATTTCCACCATATTTTTAATTTTCTATGATAGCTAATTTATATTATTTAATGTTCTAAAAAATAAATCTTCTCTTTCTTTATTATTATAAAATTTCTATATTTTTTTCAAAAAGAGAAATGATGAATCTTGTTCATATAGCATTTTTTCCTAATACTCGTAAAATTATTTTTCATCTAAATCCAAATCCTTTTAAATAAATTATTATTGATTAAGAATATTATTATAATGTAACATGACACCTTATTTCTCTGTATGAAATATTTATTACCTATTTATTTGGTAGGAATGATCCATCACTCCCTTTTCATTTCATAATCATATTCTAAGTAAAATCCAAACATTTCACCCAATATATTCCATTCTAATTAACTTATTTTCATAAAATTTATTAAATTTTTTTACTTAGATTACATATGTTATTTGAATTGGGTAATTATTAACATAATCGTATAATGTTTATATGTATTTTTTAAATAACATTTTCTTTATTGAATTTGTTGGGTGATATACGCTTATAATATTACCTGATATCATTGGATACCCATTTATTTTCTATGGGTTTATTATGTTTTGATTATTGATGGATTTTTTAATAATTTTCTTATGAGAATCCATATGAAACCCATTATCTTAACATGGGTTCTTTAAGATGTGTTGAATGAAACATGAATTATTTTCATTAGTTCTATATGCTTTAAAATAGAATTTTTTTCATTTGAAATGTTTTATGAAACCCATTTAATTTCTATATGTTATTTATAATTTGATAGGATATTTATTGTAAGTGGAACACATATTTATAGTTGATTATTGTTGGAGTCCAATATAACATTAAAATTCATTTGTTTAATATTTAAATATCATGAAATAATGTATTCATGAGTACATTTTAATTACAAATAAGGGTGGAAACTAGTGGTGTGGATCATGAAATTATGTTCCCTTTACTAATGTTTGTGAAAAAATTGAAAAATATGTCACAATTTTATGCTTATTCTCATAAACATATAAAAGAATCAGTTATTATGTTTATTTATTCAAGTTCCCACACTCTTTTATTCTTTTATTGTATTATGAAAAGTCACATGATGTGATTTATGATCTATTTTTTGTTGAGTATTAATTTTAGTATATATATTGATTGTACCAATATGATCATTTTATGTTAACTTATTATATTCAATTATTATTTATTATGTTTACCCTTAATGAGCACATGGGAAAACCCATTTCTTATGTTTCCATTTTCCAATGTTATGAGACTAAGTTTACGTATAATAAGTATTATTGGGAGTAAATTGTTTTTTAATTTTAAATAAATATTCACATGGTTTTTAATATATGTTTCTTTTGAATATAGTCCTCAAAGACACAAAACCATTAATTCTTATGATTGGGTGATGATTTGTGAGATGTAATGTTTACCTTATACAAATGTTATAAGATAAATGCATGACTATATTGGATTTCTATAGTTGCTATCAAAGTAGAGTTTACTTATTTTTTAAGATTATTTTAGTTATTTTGGATATTAGTATATGGGAATCTTATTGAAAACCCTATAGATGATCTTAACTTTAAGATGGTTTACTAAAAAATTGGTAATTTTTTGAGTAGTTAATTTTCCTAAAGAACATCCTTACCAGGACACTGTAATGTGGATGTGGTTGTGTCATAGATGAACCTAAGGGACATCACTTGGAAAAGGGTTGGTGGAGCATTGACTCGATCATCACCATGATGGAGGACTATTGGGCTGAAAACTACACACCTGACTAGATACTCTTGAGGGTTATGCTTTGGTTGATCACTTTCTATTCATAAAGCACTATGAATGATTTATTTCAAGGTTACTTTAATAGATTATGTTGTGAAGTATATAACAACCAAACATAAAGTAACATAGGTTAAATTAATATTTATGTAGTATGATGTAAAATAATTATAGATTAATGTGATAATATAAAAGAACTATTTTATTTAATGTTGAAATTATTTTTACGATTATGAAAATTCCATTATATTATTAATGTTTTGTCTCTCATGACACACCTTTTGGTTTTAGTTTTTTTAGAAGTAAAAGGCTCCATCGGTGAGAGGGAAAATGAAGAGACAAACTCAACAAAAAACTCAATATTATTGGAGTAAGAATGAGAAATGTTGTAATTATCCAAAATAAGATATCAGGAAATATGATAAACAAGGTGAAAATAGTTAGAGTCCAAACCCACCAAGAAGATAAATATGGAGTCTCATGAAAGATAATGTAATAAAGATATTGAATGAAATGAATTTCAATTTCTTATACGTCAAAAAATAAAAAATAATCCCCAAGGGGATTTTCTCAAGGGGATTGGAAGATGATTTATTTGTGAAAGAGGGGGTTATCAATTATCATAATAATATAGGAAAACAAAGAGTCTGGTTACTAGGATTGAAATAAATAGAGTTTATCCTAGGGTGAAACTAATAATTCAATGTCTTATGTGTGGGTAACTTTTGAATAACCCAATTATGTTCCTTAATCCAAGGACTAAACAATATGGGGAGAACCACAAACCTCTAATACCAATAGGATAATGTATTTCCTATGAAATCACTACTCCTAAGTGGATCCTCATATTTAAGTTACATGTACTCTCTAATATACAGATGTTTATACCTTGTATAAATTAGATTATAGGAACTCTATTAGATCTAACATGTTTTCTATGATTAGTAAATAAGAATCATGAGTATTTTAATGTTAAAAGAATATTCTAGTCGTATGATTAGGTTTATATATCCTAATATTATTGGATTACACCTTTAAGAATTATTATTATACTTCATTTAGATAAATTTAAGACGATTTTACAAATGTATTGGTTCCCTACACTTGGAGGAAAAATTATCTATTATATAGAAAACACATATCATATTAACCTTTTAAATTTCATCCATCAATGGATAATAGTAAACACCTTCTAGAAAAAATCATTTAATATGGGTTTTAATAAGAAATAATAGTGATCTGTTGGCCCAAATATTTGGTAGTATAGGTATCAATTTAGCATTCCAATATTTCAGATTTTTTTTCTTGGGATTTTGGGTCACATATTTAATGGAATTTATCCATTGAACCATAAATCCATTTAATTTTTAATAGGATTTCATGTCATGTTGTTTTGTGATTTCTTATCTTGTCGTGAGTTCTTCCTCAGTTAATCTATTTTTTCTTTTATTAATAAATGGGTTTTACCCCCCAACATATTTCATTATTAATATTAGTATTTGTATTATTATTTATGTTTATAATTTAAAATAACATTTTTATATTCTTTAAAAGGTTTGAAACATGACTAAAATATGTCCCCTATATTATATTAACCAAACTGAGGACACTTTATTCATTCACAAGTGGGAAATTACAAAAAAGGTACATAAGACTAAGTTGCATACACTATGGATTAATACTGATCATGTACTAAAAACATCAACTACAAATCATTAATCAATAGGGGAAAACATATAGAAAAAAATAAAATCTTTAAAACCAGGAAATCTATTAGATCATATTAAAACTTAAGGATCACCAATATCCATAAAAATACCTATAATTAAACACCCCAAAGTTTCATAGTACTTTATCTCTTTAAAGTAATTCAATAACTTGTGCTACATGGAAGACTGAGTTTTAGCACACCATGACTTACCAAACTAGCCATTCAAAAAGAGATTAGGAATAATATTAACCGAATTTTAAATTTTATATTCTCCATATAATTTTATAATCCATATTAATTGTTTCTTAAACATAATATAAGAAAAATTCATTTTTATCAGATAAAAGAAGCATTTTTCAAAAAAAATGCAATTTTACCACCTTTTAATGGAGAACGCTTTTTTTAAACAAATATATGACACATTTATATATTCAATTTAATAAAATTAAATTCTTCTTTAGAATTGGGAAATAAAAATTTTGTTTGGAAAAATTTTGGGTATTTTTTTGATAACATTCATATTTTGAGGAATAGTGAAAATACTAAATTTTAATGGAATTTTTTTTAAATCAAATAAAATTATAGTGTTAAATTATAAATTTGATTTATTTGTAAGTATAATTAGATTATATTTTATCAATTAATACAATTTAGTTGATTATAAGTAATTTCACATTTAATTTTGACATAAAGACATGTCAATCTTTTGATAGTTTTTACTTTTTTAAAACCCTTTTTTTGGTTTTGACAACGAGAATTAATTTTAAATTAAATAATTCATCGTCTATGTCTTTAAATTGGTAAAATAGAATTAATTTTGGAATTTGGATTATCAAAATTAGCATAGGGTGATTTTTTGGTATTTTTCTGAAAACTTTCAATTTTTGATGAATATTGAAAAAACACTACATAATTGTTAAAATCAACTTTTTATTTAGATAATTATTTATTTTATTTAAATTTATTTTAAGTCAAATTATATATACAATATCGATATTTGTTCAATGTAATTCATTGGAGTCATTTTATAATAAAGTTAAATGTATAAAATTTTATTGAACTTTTTAACATTTTTTACCCACCTTCTAGGCACATTTGCATATTTGTATAATTTTTTTACCACTTCTATGAATTGAATTTCAAAAATGTGAGACATGGTTGACATTATTAAGTAAAATTTTGTTCAATAAGATGAAAATAATTTTTGATTAAAGGTATCTTTTGACATTTATTTACCACGGCTAAAAGAAAATAGTTTAAATAAAGGTAAAAATGATATTATAATTATCCTAAAACATGTCCTAATTCAATTGTATATGTTTATTTCGACCAAAAAAATCCTTAGTAATAAAAAATGATACTTTTGGTCAATTGGATTATAATAGTACATTTATTGTTATTTTATTTAATGAATAGTTAAAGGTGTAATATTTAAATTTTAATAACTAAACCCTTTTTAATATATCGTTATACATAAGATAAATTCAACTATAAATATTAATTAACAATATTTATAAATTTACTACATAATTTGATTTTATTTATAAGTTTTAGAGATTAAATAATTAAATTTATTGATGACACAATGATGAAGCCGTAATTACTTTAACAATGAATGATTAAAATAATTTATATTGTAAATATAAAAATAAATGTAAATTGAGGCTTTCGATACCATACATAAATTTTAGTGAATAATATGACATTTTAGGGTTGATTAACTGAATTTTTTCAACGTAATAATGATGGAATGGCTTTCAAAAAATCAAAATACTAAATCATATCAAAATTGACATAAATGAGTTTTTAAAACAAATACTATTTTATTAAATGATATAATATTCCTAAAAAGCTAAGATTCAGGAAAAAGACTTATATAATGATAAATATGTCATTAATGAACCAGTTGGGGTTCTCTTCGATTTTTTTAGTATATATATTAACCATTTATTATAATAATACAAGAGGACATGGTAAAAGTTAAACTATTTAACTAAGAGTTAAATTTAAAATATAGGGTAAATATTGTGACCTAAACTTGTATAATACCTATTGGTTGAGAGGATTTCGACCCAAACCCACCTTATCTTCGAAATAAATCAATTGGGAGCCATTTTAAACCGAATATTATTTTATAATAAAATAATATTTCAAACTTTCCTTAAAGTGAACCTCACCTCTCTTATAAAAGGGTACTTCCCCTTCTCCCAAAATCACCCCTACAAATCCATTTGTCTCGGCCAAACCAAGCCTAATTCTGCTCCCAAATTCCCTCACTTCAACCTAGAGGCATTCCCTTTATCAGAAAGACAACCTAATGAGCCATTTTTTTCAAATCGAAAGGAAACGCCCAAATAAGATGTAAATATTGTATCACATCTTTCAAAGTTCATTTCTTATTCCACTTTCTCTTTATTAGATATTTCTATACCAAAATAATAAATCTAGTACTTTCTACATATTTTGATATTATTATAAATATGATACAACCATATGCATTATTCTATCCATCCAATTAATTATAACGTCACCATGCGTGCGTGCGTACAACCTACCGTCTCAACATCGTGGTGTAATTTTTTATTCAACACTATGTTATTTGGATGGTTATAATGATGAGTAATATGTGTAAAAATAATAAAAATAACATGATAATTTCTCTAAACAGTTTATATACCATCCAATTTCACACCTTTTAATCATTAAGGAAATGATATCGTCACTCGTGTATATGTACGACTTATCGTCTCCATGACATGATGAGATTCATTTCCACGTTCACCATTCTACGATGATTATAAAAATACATATTATTAATATGTTTGTATTATATGAAATAATAATGATATTGGATATATATATATATATATCTCTATCTGTGTGTGTGTATTTACTTCCATATATCTTATTCACTTACTTCCAATCAATACGATATAAAAATGGAAAAAACGTTTATGCATACGTACAACCTACCATCTCCATAAATAGTGTTTTCCATTTCATTTATATATATATTATACATATTTATATTCTAAATATATATGATATATAAATCATGTTTTATATGCTATTAGTACTTAAATCATGATCTAAATGATACGATCAAGAATAACAAGTTAAAACACGTACGATAATGAAAGTGATTATTACTCGAACTGTTGATTTGACATGGAGATCATTATTAAATGTGTAGTATAAAGTCATAAATTAATCATTTATGATATAATAATTACTAATATGGTTCTGGTATATTTAATAACATACTATGGTCATTATATCAGAGGTTAAACATTCCCTCTACCAATGGAAAGTGAATGGTAAGGGTTAATTTCTCAATCCCACTATTATCCGAGATTATTTATATATAATTACTGTCTAGGAAATATTTATTATCCATATCCATGTTTCATATAAGACCTTTTAAAAATTAATATTTTAATGTAATCCTTAACTAAAACATCATTTTAAATGTTCTAAATATTAATTCTTATAAACCTTTCTCATTAATGTCCATGTTTTCAAAATGGTTTTAAGGAAATATTTATAAGGGAATGAATGTTTTAAAATGTTAATTCCTGTAAATGGTTTCAATTAGGTATGGTACACTTTGATTCAATAACATCATTTAAATGTCATCCTTTATAAATTGTGTGATTTTTAAATGATTTCATGAAAATGGGGGGTTTCAATTAGGAAGTTTTATTGATCATTTTCAACTATATCATCATCCTTTATTGAATATTATTCTTGATTATGGTTTATTTATTATAATATAATCTTCTATATTGTATTGAATGAGTTATGATATGTTTTACTGTGGTTGTTCTATTTTTATACCATTCATATTTTATGGCTAAGGTATTGAAATTTCGTATTCTAGTTTTAATACAAATGTTTACTTTATGTTTCAACAATTTCATACGAGGAATGTAGTGGACTTGGTAAGTGATGGGTGGGGAATGTTATAGCTCCTCAATGCATCGGTATGTCTCATTAGACAAATTAGCATCTCATCACAAGGCCTTTAAAAAAAATTATTTGTAGTCTTGGAACAAGGCCTTGACTATGTGGTAATGATGTCCGATATTATGCCTTACCTTATAATGAAATTAATTGATACATGTAATTATTTGACTATTAAAATATCCATGTGTATGTTTATATGGTAATTTTTGATCTATTTTCTCCATATTATGTTCATTTTTATGTTTAGAAGGTTTTTTTATTAAACATATTGATTTAAAAGTATATAGCTTCTCTAAAATTATTTACCCTTAATAATAATTTGATCTCACCCCTTTCTTATGTTTTGTTTTCTCAAGATTATAGAAGTGTATTATGTTTGACATGAAGGGTTAAGCTAGGAGAATAATTGTGTTCTCAACATATTTTTATGTTGTGTTTTATGTTTTAATGTGTAATGTAATGTTCATGTATGTAATCTATTATCCAAGACTACAAAACTGATCTGTCCATCGGGACTTGATTTCTGGTAATCATGCCAAGGTATTAAAATAATGCACCGGCTTCGGGCTTCTGAGGTTGTGGAATTACAGTTGGTATCAGAGGAAGTTTAGTACAAACTGTGGAAACTATATTTTGAAAAAAATATGATTAGATAAAATTACCCTTTGATAGAATTTGAGTATTAGTATAGAAGAACTTCTTAGAATTTTGGTAATGTAGAGATTTTGTGTATTTTCCAAGAAATACATCCATGCCTGGATACGATCAGGTAGAGGTGGTTGTGGCACTGATGTACCTTTGAGTGAAAACTATAACAAATAGTTTTAGGCTTGACCCAAGGTATCCTAGTACATTACAATGGGCCTTACCGCACTCTAGGTTACGACGCTCTCAGGGGATATGCTTACGATAATTCACATTTTCGTTATAATCCATTATAAATGATTTAAGAGTAAATACTCCCTCAAATTAAACATTTTTTTATGATTATAGATTATATGCATAATATTTTCAATTAATGTTATCTATTTTACAAGTTTGAAATTATGCATTGTGATTATTAAACTAAACTAGTGTATTCCATTTTTTATAAGTGACGCCCAGTAGAAGGAATGAGAACTCCAACAATACACATGATCCAAAGAGTAAGAATGATCATATCTTTCCTGGTATTAAGCCAAAATTTTGAATGTAAATAGTATCCCATGTATTATCATCATATAAACAAATAGTATCATGTGTTAATAAGATAAATAAAGAATTCTCTAATTCATATGGATTTGAAGGGAAGATAGAGAAGAAAAGGACAGTAGAGAGATATTTGGATAAAGGGAAAATGGGAAAGAAGGATTTTACCATATGTGATAACTTTGGAAAGAATCACTGTGGTAAATTCTTGAAGGGAATGGGAGTTTGTTATAAGTGTGTAGAAAAAGGACATTGAGTATGTTATTGCAAGGGTAAGAAAAATGTTTCAAATGTACAATGTTTCATTTGTAAGGAGTTGGGACACTATGAGAACCAATGTCCAAATCATTACAGTAGGCCCCAAATGATGCTCTTGGATAATAATCAAGTTATTATACTACCACACAAAAAAATGAATGACTAATTTTCATATGTTTTTATTAAAGAATTATTTCATTTGAGTTTTGTTTCAATGATATACAGGTTATATCAATTATGGATATAAATAAGGATTGTACTACAATACTATTTCATTGAGGATTTAATATTATCTGATTTTATGAAAAGTGACTCAATAGAAAATGAAACGTCTTGGAAAAATACATGGTTGGAGGAAAGATAATCCTTAATATTGTTATGATATTGAGGTTGTAATTTTTGAAGAAGATACGATTGATTTGGATAAATTATATTCGACATTCTTGAATACTTTAAAACTAATTAATTGATTGTTTATTCAATTATTTTTGGAGTTTATAACATTTTTTGATATAAAGAGTATATCCATTATTCTATAAAGAATAAGAGAGAATTAATGTAGTCAATAAGTTTGTATGATAATTCATGGTGGTACCGTGTTTTAATAGAATACATGATGAAGGTATTCACATGTTATTACGTGGAAAAAAAGATCTTCATTGTGTTAACATTCCTTATAAATTTTGTACTGTGAGTTTGGACAGAAATATTTTGGACAATTATAAAGGTTGGAATGGATTAAGTTTGAAATTGGATACAATTGTTAAGGTTAACGAATTTATTAATATTATTTTTGGATTGTTATAAAACGGACAACCCGGAGGTCGGGTGACAACCCATCACGTTTGGAAAGGCTGCGAGACTTGAACCCGCAACATAAGGGTGACAAGGGTGCATCACCTACCACTGGCCTACGTGATGCCCTGGTTTTTATAATGTAGTTTTTTTAAATAGTCTAAAAAATGAATTATAAATTCATTTCTTTGTAACCCTATATGATTAGGATAAATATAATAATTTTTAATTCTATTATATTTTGGAGTGGAAGATGAGTTTGAAGTAGGAATTAGTTGAAGGATGAAACTATACATATAAAGTATATTTTTTTCCTCTTATTCTATGAATAAATTAATTCTTTAACTTCAGGGAAGGGATCTTAAAACCAAAAATGTGTTATCCTAATACCTTATGTTTTGTTGAATAGATGAAATTTTAAATCATCATAGATTGATGTCTTTGAGGCACTCAATTTTACACTTGATTGTGATTGATGACCTCAATCACTCCCTAAAAATATTTACATTTTCCCTCCAATTATGTGTCTCTAATTTCCACTAATGTTTTTTTAATTGAGATCATAATTTGGTTGTGACCTTTTAATTTCCCTTTCCCTCTTATTAGAACTAAATTTTATTGAACCAATTTATGATGTGGGTTTTCCACAAAGGCGTTTTTCAATTTTTATCCTTTTATATTTGAAGAATAATTTCAAATTTCGAGCATGCATTTTTTTTAAGGAGGGTAGAAAGTAACACCATAAGATTTCATAGTACTTTATCTCTTCAATTTAATTCAATAACTTGCTCTACACGCAACACCAAGTTTGAGCGCACCACGACTTACCAAACTAGCAGCCCAAAAAGTGGTTATGAATTTTATTAACTGAATATTAAATTTTATATACTACATATAATTTTAGAATCTATATTATTTGTTTATTATACATGATATAAGAAAAATTCATTTTTTCAGATAAAGGAAGTTTTTTTCAAATAAATGAAATTTTACCACCCATTAATGGTGAACCCTTTTTTTAATTAATATTTGAATATTTTATATATTCAATTTAATCAAATTAAATTCTTCTTTATAATCGAGACATAAAAATTTAGTTTCAATAAATTTTTATAACTTTTCTGATAACTTTCTTATTTTGATGAATCGTGAAAAATACATAATTTTAATTGAAAACAACTTTTTTAATCAAAATAATTTATAGTCTTAAATTATTAATTTTAATTTTTTATAATTATAATTAGATTATATTTTTATAATTTAATACAATGAAGGTCAATATAAGTAATTGCACATATAAATTTGACATAAACACATGTTAATCTTTGGATAGTTTTTACTTCTTAAAAACCAATCTTTTCATTTTGAAAACATGAATTAATTTTAAATTAATTAATTCATATTATATTTTATTATTTTGGTAAAATAGAATTCATTTTTGAAATCATAATATCCAAATTATCTTTGGGTGAATTTTTGGTATTTTTATGAAAAAATTCAATTTTTGATGAATAGTGAAAAACACTACGTTATTTTTTAAAACCAACTTTTTCTTTAAATAATTATTTATTTAATTTAAATTTATTTTAAATAAATATATATATAAATATAATACCTATATATGTTCAACTTAATTCATTGGATTCATTTTATTATAAAATTAGATGTATAATATTTTATTGAACTTTTTAACGTCTTTTTCCCACCTCATAGGCACATTTGTAAATT
The DNA here is from genome assembly GCA_963277665.1 of Viscum album. Taxonomy (NCBI): domain Eukaryota; kingdom Viridiplantae; phylum Streptophyta; class Magnoliopsida; order Santalales; family Viscaceae; genus Viscum; species Viscum album. The sequence goes on from OY728136.1 coordinate 1,983,024,466, forward strand.
TTCCTAAAACTAAATTTTACCGCATCTATGAATTTAATTTCAAAAATATAATAGACACAGTTGACATAATTAAGAAAAATGTGGTTCAATAAGATGAAAATTGTTTTTGGTGAATAGTAACTTTTGACTTTTATTTACCACGGTTAAAAGTAAATATAGTAATTAAAGGTAAAAATGATATTATAATTACACTAAGAAATTTTCTAATTCAATTGAATCAGTGTATTTTGAAAAAAACCATAATTAAGAATAAAATATGATCCTTTTGGTCCACTTTTATTAGATTTGAACATTTATTATTATTTTATTTTAACAAGAGTTAAAAGTGTTAAATTTAAATTTTCATAAATAAAACATTTTTAATATAGGGTTATAAATAATATAAACTAGACTATAAATATTCATTATAAATCTAAAAATATTTCATACATAATTTTATTTTATTTATAATTTTCATAGATTAATTAATTAAATTTATTTGTGATACAATGATGATGCAATAATTACTTTATGAATGAAAGATTAAAATAATTGATACTATAAATAAAAAAATAAATGTACATTGAGGATTTTGATTCTATCCAAAAATATTCTAGACTAATATTACATTTTATGGATTATTCAGTAATTTCTGCCAATGTAATCATTTTGTAATGACTTTCACAAAAACCAAATAGTAAATAGTTTCACAATTGACATATATAATTTTTTAAAACAAATAGTTTATTATTAAATGATATAATATTCCTAAAAATATAAGGTTCGGCCAAACCACTTATATAATTACAAATATGTCATTAATGAACCACTTGGGGTTCTCGTGGCTTTTTATAGCATGTTTATTAACCATTTATTATACTAATACAAGAGGACATGGTAAAAGTTAAACTATTTAACTAAGAGTTAAATCTAAAATATTGGGTTAATATGGTCACATAAACTTGTCTAAAACCTATTGGTTAAGAATATTTAGACCCATACCCACAATAGATTCTATATAAATCAATTTGGATCCATTATAAACCAAATATGATTTTATAATAAAATAATATATCAAACTTTTACTAAAGTGAACCTCTGCTCTCTTAGAAAAGGGTATTACCTCTTCTCTCAAAATCACACCTCCAAAGCCATTTGGCTCGGCCAAAACCTTCCTAAATATCCTCACAACTTCAATAAATTCAATCTATAGGCCCTCCCTTGAACAAAAAGCCAAGATAAGGAGACCTTTTGTTCAAATCAAAAGGAAACACCCAAAGAAGAGGTAATTATTTTATCAACTCTTTCAAATGTTATTTTCTTCTCCCACTTTCTCTTTCATTGTTAATTCCATAACAAACTAATAACTCCAGTTCCTTATACATACATTTATGTTACTATAAATATGTTTCAATAATACACATTATTCTACCCATCCTATGAATGATAATGTCGCCATGCATGCATACGTACGGCTTACCGTCTCCACGCCGTGGTGTAATTTTTTATCCAACACTATGATATTTGGATGGATATAATGATGAGTAATATGTGTATAAATAATGAATCTAGCATGATAATTTCACTTTAAAATTACTATAAAATCTAATTCCACACCATTTAATCATTAAGAAAATGATATCGTTGCTCGGGTGTACATACGACTTACCGTCTCCACGACGCGATGAGATTTATTTCCACGTTCACCATACAAAGATTATTATAAAAACATATATTATTAATAATGATGGAATATAGGTAATAATAATTATACTATATATATATATGTACTTATATATATCTTATTCACTTACTTCCTTTCAGTAATATATGGAAACAGAAACATCGTTTATGCGTACGTACGGCCTACCTTCTCCATAAACAGTATTTTCCATTTCATATATATATATATTATACATATTTATATTCTAAATATATAAGATATATAAATAATGTTTTATATTATGTAATTATTTAAATCACGATTTAAATGATACAGTAAAGAATAACAAGTTAAAACTCATCTGATAAAGAAATCAATTGTTACACAAAATGTTAATTTAACATGGAAATCATTATTAAATGGGTAGTATAATGCTGTAAATGAATCATTTCTGATATAATAAATATGAATATGGTTCTTTTTTAATTTAATAACATACTATGTTTATTATACAGGAGGTTAAACGTACCAATTACCAAAGGAAAGTGCAATGTAAGGGTTATTTCTTCAATGTCATTATTATCCGAGATTGTTTATGTGTAAGTATTTTCTAAAAAGAAATTATTATCCAGGTCCATGTTTCATAAAATAATTTTTTAAAATTATTCTTTTATGATAATATTTAACTAAAAATTCATTTTAAATGTTTTAAATATTTATTCTTGTAAATCTTTTTCATAAATGTCAATATTTTCAAAATGGTTTGAAGGATTTTTTTATACGGACAAGAATATTTTAAAATGATAATTCCTTTAAAAAGTATCAAAGTATTATGAGAAACATTGATTCAAAATATCTTTTAAATGTAATCATTTATAGATTTTGTATCTTTTAAATGATTTCATGAAAAATGGGTATTTCAATCAAGGAGTTTAACTGATCATTTTCAACGATATCATCATCCTTTACTAGATATTATTCATGATTGAGGTTGATTTTTTATAATAGAATATTCTATATTGTATTGAATGAGTTATGATATTTTTTTCTAGGGATGTACTATTTTTATACCATTCATGGTTTATGGATAATGTATTGACATTTCATATGATTTTTTTAATACAAATGTTTATGTTATGCTTAAACAATTTCTTATGAGGAATTCAATAGAATTAGTAAGTGATGGGTGGAGCTTGCTATAGCTCCTCGATGCATCGGTAGATCTCATAATACAAACTAGGGTCTTTTCAGAATTCCTTGACACAAATTTTATTTTTAGTCTTGGAATAAGGCCTTGAATATATGGTAATGATATCTGGAAATAAGAATTCCATCATTATTAAATTAATTGTTACATGTAATAATTCATCTAGAATAATATCCATGTGAATTTTTATATGTTAATGTATGATTTATTTTAACTATATTATGATCAGGTTTTTGTTTAAAAGGATTTTATTTTAATTAAAAAAATTTCCTTAAAAGTTTATAGCTTCCGCTAAATTATTTACCATTACTGAGTATCTAAGCTCACCCCTTTTTTGTGTCTTATTCTCCTTGGATTCCAGGAAGTGTATTATGTTTGACATGTAGGGTTAATCTGGGGGAATAATGGCGTTATCAATAAATAATTTATGTTGTGTTTTATGTTTGAGTGTTTAATGTAACGTTCATGTATGAAATCTATTTTTCAAGATTACTAAACTGATCAGTCCTTCGGAACTTCATTATTTGTAATCATGCTAATGTATTAAAATAATGCACCGAATTCGGGCTTTTGGGGTGGGGGCATTACATATAATGTGGAAGAGAGCCATGAAATTAGAATTAATTTTGAAAAATATATAATATGAAATGATAACTATGCCTTGGGAAGTGAGAGATGATTATATAATGATTTTGTAAGTCTATATATAATAAATAAATATGACCATAATAATTATAGTCATTGAAAATATTTTCATTAAAAATATGATCATTGATCATATATCAGATAGTTATTTTGAAGTAATGTATTATTAATTAGTAAATTTTAAATTTTATTTCTCATAATAAATAAAAAATGTGATATTAAATTTATATATATTTAATTATTTAGGAGTAACACATAAATATAATACTATTTTAATTAAAATACTATGTGATTCATATATAAATTAAAAATAATGATATTAATTTCATTAGAGTAGTAAAATTAATGGTTAGAATACAAATAATTAATTTTAATTATATTTTTAATCATATTTATTATAATATTAAAATTTCATGTTTCGAAGAACCATTTTTTAAAGAATTTTATATTTTATCTTTGTAACATTTTGGCTCGACTCAATCCCTGAAAAAAAATTAGACTTGAACAAAAAAAGACCATAGATGAACTTATCCATATGGTAGAGGTTGTAGATTAGTAGTGTAGGTCTGCGGTTGTAACATATAGAGACTATACCCCATGTACGAGGGTGTGAAACCAAAATAGAATTATATAAATATCATACATATCAGATTACACTGAAAGGATATATAAAAATAGAATAAGTTTAATAAAATGAAAATGATGACATATGGCATACAAAAAACTCCCCACTAGGTTAGTCACATGTGGAGAGTTGAATAAGAAAATGAAACATGTATCTCTCTAGAAACTCTAAACCACCCCACATCCCAATATCTAAACCCAACCAATGCTATCCCACTTTACCATGAATAGCCTAAATATTGGATTCAACCCTAAATGTGCCTACAATAACATGTGAGAGCTACTTGGGTACCCAAGTGAAATTGCTACCTATTCAGGCTGTGAGTACAACTCGGTAGGCCACCACCTATGGTGTATCTAAAATAAATAGTCTATAAAAACTTCATATAAAATTGCTTCTTGTTAAATAGATATAAGTGTAACTATTTTAAACATTAAATCTGAAATATAAACAAACATCATGTTTGAGGACCATGTTCACCCAGAGAATGGTACAAATATTCTTCGTCCAGTGTCAGTGTGTCTCTATGTATGTTGTGAAGACCATTCCAACCATCTTACTCATGTCCCTAGCGAATACAACCATCTTTGGTGAAAACTATAAATTGGGGGAAATATACCCATCTCTGAAGTCTTGTGCCCTATGGGGGACATTTTCACCCAAATTTAACCATAATTCCAATACATCCACCCCATAGGGGGTGAGATCACCCTTTGGTTATCTATAATTATCCATTTGTCTCCCAGGTATTGGGTTCACCCCAGGTTATATATAATTCCATTTCACCCCATGGGGGACTTATTTACACTTGGGGAAACCATACGAATCCATGCATCCATGAGGGTTTTTTTCACACTGGGTAAACCATAATTTCAATGCATACTTTAGGGGCCATGGTCAATGTTTGGTTAACCAAATGTATCCCTTAATCCCCCAGGGAATATTTTTTCCATTGGTTATCCATAATTTCATAGTTCCCCCTTAGTGGACAAATTCACCCCTAGGTAAACTATAAGCATAGAAACATAAGAAAAACGAAATTTAATAGGCCATATAACAAAGAAATAAATATAGTATAGAGTTCAACCATTTCTTGTTCTGAAAATAGTACCAAAACCCACTTCTTGGATCATTCTGAGGGGCCATTTCCAAACAAAGGGTAAAAGTATTTCCAACCTATATCCAAATATAGTAACAAAAACATTTTAAAACACATAATATAAACCATAAATATATGTAAAAAGTTTAACCAATTCTAATTATTTAAGGTTTTGAAATCCAATTTCGTAAACATCAGTTCAACTATTTTTCATTTAAAAAAAGTGTTTAGGATTTATTTAATTCAAAAAATAAGTTTTTAAATTTATAAAGAAAAATAAATCCTATAGGAACACATACCAAGTTAACTTATCATATAAAATATTATAGGTCAAATATAACAACCAACTAACTTATATGATGATTTATTATTATCTTCCTCGGGCCAATTTCATACCATGGTTCAAAGTGACTCATACAAGTTTTCATGAGGCCACAATGATCACTTAGGTTCCAATATCAATCAAAACATCACTAATTTTTTAATTACAACATTTATAATTAATTATTAAAATAAAAAATAAAATTGAATAAATCTGAATAACTCATTGATTCGTACTCGTCCATCAAAACCACAAGCCATGAGGTGCCAACCACCTCTGAAACACCACTGAACCTATGACTAGCCCAGCCACCAAGAAAAGAAACCTATGAAATTAATTATTACACAAGAATTTAGATATGAAATCAATAAAAACCCAAAAAAATGACATACCTTGATGAGTCTTTGATGAACCAGTAGTAAACTACAACTTGTGACACCCTAATCCAAGGACTCCTGAAAGCCCCATTCGAATTAGGTGATTCTACAATGATTTTCTTGAATCACTAATGAAATCTTAAATGATGAATATGTAAATAAAAATAGTGACAATAGCGGACCAAATGATGATTATTAAATGTGATAAATAATTTAAATCAGTTATTAAATCCACTAAATACCACCTTGGTGAGACTTGAGGAAGGGATGAGGGGGGGGGGGGATCTCCTCTGGTACGTTCATGAAAGGAAAATAGAAACGGTGGGGGAGAATAGTATTTAAAGTGGAAGAATATAGAAAAACAGAATTTTAATTAAAATCTGGGTATCCATGTGGATTGGATGATAGGTTTTCCATACGATTTTCCCTCCATAGGCCAATCCAGTCTCCTCGCATGATAATTAACAAATGTTTGATAAATGTCACACTGACCATGTGATACCCTTTGGAAATTTCTAATAAATAACATGGGTTTATTAGTCCCAAAATATAGTTTCTAAAAAAACATGTGCCTATGAATTCCATGCTATTTGGTTGGGCTCCATGGTTAGCAAAAACCATGCACCCTAGGCAAATATTTAAACGACTCGAACTCAGAGATGCAATCCCTTAGGGAACTATTAAGAACAATAATAGGCTTTATTACATGTTCAAATTGGTTCATTTGAGGGGTCCCACCCCAGTAATTTCAATATAATTATAGGTTCACATAGAGGGCCATACACTATTTTAAATATTTAAATATTCGTTGATTTTGAATGGCTTGTTTGATCACAAGATCACAAAACCTCCCCACCATAATACTTATCATCTATGACAAGCCTAAATGGTAATCCTATCGAATACGCAAGAATAACCTAGTTTTTGATCCATTTAAGTGGATATCATAAATTTTTGAATGGCTAATGTTATTCTAAATCATTATTTGGAGACAAATCACTTAATCCATTTAATGAGAACTAATGCACATAACAATTACTAGAAATATTGAGATGCCCCTCGTCGAATCCCATCCAAGCTAAGACACATTCATTTCAACATCTATCCAATCACTTGTATTATGATTATCTCCACCATAGGGATTAGTATACCATTGGAAATTTCACTTTTTATAACATCTTCTATTAGAATTTCCAACTAGGATTTCATGCCCACATTCTATCAATATTTATAGTGTCATTTCCAATATTCCACACTCGATCATGAGTGAAGAAATTGCTCCATTGTTAGCACGAATCCTTATTTTTTATACTAGATCAAGATGGATGCACATCCCTCATCTATTTTAAAGGCCATAAAAGTCATATTTCCCTAAAATTCTATAGAAAACCCCAATAACATTCAAATGTGCCTCATATTATATACCCAATACTATATTCAACTGAACATATCTGAAATCATGTGAAGATGGAAGTCAAACAACCTATGGATGAGTCTTCTCAAATATGATATATTTTACCGACCGATGAAATCCAAAATTTACCTAAACATAGTGCGTAGACATATAAGGATACCTAAAAAATTCAAACACACTCAGTAGTGTCCATTCTAAACATTCATCAAAACATTCAGATTAAATTCTCAACCATCTAATCCCATCATTATGTTCTACCATGTGCTCAAACATTCCTCAAACCTATAAGGTTTGGGTCAACCTAATCTTACATGATCATGATTTCAATTCTTCTACTCTAACCATCAATACATTTTTAGAACACCTGATCCCAGTGAACTTTCTCTTGGAGAAATTCCCTTGATTATCTACACTTGATCACCCAATTTCACAATAGGCCCTCAGTGAAATTTACTCAATTGGAACCTTAGATGAATGGATCTATATGTTTCTGTCCATGTGTACTAATGCTTGAAAATACAACACATTCAGATTATTATAATCCAACTTGATCTTAATTCCCATGCTTAGACTCCACCAATCAGATGAAAAAAATTTACTCAGTCACTCACTTAGTCATTGGCACCCACTTGTCACCAAAATCATCCACCAATAATATCCAAAAAACCACAACCCTATACCATATAAATTATTTTCATGAAATAGGATACATTTCACTCTAGGAGTTTCCCAATAATCCCTAGACTTTATCAAAACCAAAACACCATGAACTACTCATTTTCAGTCCCCTACACAATGATAGGTTGTGGTCAACCAGCACATTCCCAAGCATAAAAAAAAACACAATACCATATATTGTCCCCATAAAAAGTAATCATCCACAATATAACCTATAAAATTGCAAAATTAAATGATAATCACCACACTTAACCAACCATTGGTGTATTCACCACCAAATTTCTTACATTAAACCACCCCCGAGCATATTATTAGAAGGTTCCATTCCTTTGAATTCATGCTACTCCTATTGATCCAAACATAATGGATTAGTAGAGACACCAACCATTAAAAACAGTGGTTCAACCATGTCATGTCATCCAATTCATATCCAAACATCCATATCCACATGGAATAAAATTTTTCATTTCAAACTCTAGTTTACCACCTCCACAAGCATCATTCCATAATTTCCATTGATCCTTGACCCATGAATCACATATGATCAATCATAGATTTAAATTTTAATGGTTACCATAGAAAAATAGTTCATATCACTTCAATATCACCCTATGTAGCAGTTTTAGAACCTTATACCAAATGATAACTAGAAATTTACTTATGATCACGTGAGCCATGTCCAAACCAATACAGTATCAAAAGCTTGTTTCAATAGATGACCATTCCACCTTTGTGTTAGTTCAATGCTACTAGAATCATAAAATATTTTATTTCACAAATAGAATATTGAAATTAAACCTATTTCATGGTTCACCACTCACCATCTATGAGCACTCATGGAACTATACATTAAAGACAAATATTTCACTTATTCCATGATCCGCCACACAATATATTTCTTTACAATGTGTTAGAAAACACCATGGGGGTCCATCCATGCCACCAAATAATTTTAATATCATACTCATTCTTAGATTATACCTTAAATATTACCAAAATCAAAATCAACTACCCTCTATTAAATTGTATACCAAACACACCAATAAAAACAAGGGTAGGCACCAAAATAGTCATTCCCTTCGAAACCAACCTCACTACAAAGGAACTCAAGGTGTGTTCATGATCAATTCACATAAAGTAATAAATATGCCTACATCACTTATAAGTTCATGCCTCACGTTCAATAGTCTCATATTGAGACACTAAATTGTTCATCTAGTTGCTAAAGAAAACATAACCCTGGGAAAACCCCTCTTGTGGGTTGCCCTTGTAAGAAAGATAAGTGTTGAAACACTAGGTTACAAACCAAGTCTATGATCTGAAACATATTACTAAGTTAAAGTCTCATGTTAGGGTCACTATTTCATACCACTTAGTCCCACCATGTCTTGATATGGTCATAAATCACATGAAACACCAAACGGTTACTATATCAAACCCACTCAACATCAACAAGCCAAACTACCCAGTATAGGGTCTCAACTATGAGATATTATACATGATAAAATATCAATCAAACCATAAAAACTAACATTCTAAAATGATAACTCATATATCCCACACAAAACAGGATAAATCATAATCTAAACTACCCATGCACAAGGGCATCAATTCTTAGATGAGAATCCTTCTATAGAACTGAACACTCTAAGATCCATAGCTCACTCATCATATATACCATAACTGGTGACATTTTCTCATATGAAACATGTTAATCAACTATAACCATATATTTTTACTAAGTAGAGTACCCATATAAGTAGTGCGGGAAAAAATTATATAGGTTGTTACTAAAATTTCAAAAAAATGTGGCTATGAAAAACACACCCTAATGGGTTCATCTATAAGAAATTGATCTCACTAACTGATCCATCAAGGTACTCACTAATCCCATGTTAAAGTTAAAATACTAATATCATTTCTATATGATATATAATATCTAAATTCCTATTAAATCACATGTACAAGCTGTCCCAACTGAATACTGTAACACAAATTACTTATATTGGAAAACGTTGTATGAGTAGTTGTCGACAATTTAAAAACACAAGACTATGGATTTTGTACAAAACCACAAAAATATGCCTATATCATTTATATCCTTCATTCCTAACATGGTGAATGAAAAAAATCTTGCCTCTATAGGATAAGATCCAAATCCTATGATCTATCTCTTGTTAATGGTCCAAGAGATGAAAAACAGTAAATTATAATCATAATTTTAAAATTGAATATACATCACCTAAGGTGAAAATCACAGAAAATTATAACATCACAAACCATAGAAATCAATCCCATAAACATGGTTACTTTGACATCCACTAGAAAATTTGTTCATGACACACTAATCTGGGATCCATCACAAGGCCTGGAAGATTAATAATTATCCTTTATACTATGTTTAAAAATAGTAAATAAATAAATAAAAATCACTATTAAAAATTTTGAACAACATAGTTTTGTTCAATTAGTGAATGATAACATGAATGGGATTCTACATGGAATCATGAATACCTCCCCAAACACCATAGGCTACCAACAAACAATGAGAGTTTAGGGTGGAATTGATGGGAGAATATATCCACTATATTAGAGTGAACAATCACATTATAAATAAATAAATATAATGTTAGATTATATATAAAGGATAAATAAAAATAAAAAACTAACTAAAATGAGAATAATGACATATTACATACAACATAACTCCCACTGGGTTTGAAACATAAATAGAGCAGGATAAGAAACTAAAAAGACAAGGCTCTCTAGTAACTCTGAGACACCCCACTCTGGGTTTTGGAACCCAACCTAGGAAATCTCATTTTATAATGGAAAAACCAAATTCTAGGACATTTCCCTAAATTTTATTGAAATAACAAGTGGTATTTTATCAAGTACCCAAGTGAAATGGTGTCCAATGTAGGGTGTGAGTAAAACTCAGTAAGACACACCCAAAATCATCTGTAAACTCACATGTTCATAAAAAGTTCATATAGATGTTATCAAAGGTGAATATATATAGATATACCTATTTAAAACATTAAAACAGATACATAAACAAACTCCAAACATGAGGATCCAAGTTCACCCTAGGAATGGTAAAAACCTTTTTCATCCAATGTCGAGGTGTCTCTAATCATGGTTCATAGAAAAGTCTAACAATTTGACTAATGACCATTGGAAATATACTCATCCCTATTGAAATATAACATCCATGAGAAATATAACCATCCCAAGATCCATGCATCCCTTAGGGGTTGTGTTTACCCTAGACTAACTATAATTTCACTTCATCCCCCGAGGGGTCACATTCACCCTCCGAGTTAACTATAAGTATCCCTACGCCACTTAGGGTTCATGTTCACCATGAGTTAAACATAATTTCATTATGTCCAAAAGGGTCCATATAACTCATGTGTTAACCATATATACCCCTATATGCTCGAAGGGCCATGTTCATCATTGTTTAACCATAATTACACTATATCACTCGGGGATTGTGCTCCCCCCTTCATAACCATAATAACAATAATATAAAACCAAACACTTCATTTAAACTATGTCACAAAAAGTATAAAATATGAAACCAGGGAATCCAACCTTTTCCCATTCCAAAAAACAATACCAGAACCTATTTCCCAAACCATTCCTATAGAATATTTTCAAATCAATGGTAAAAACCATTTGCAACCCATTTCTAAATATTGGGTAAAAATAATTTTAAAGTAAATCACACACACCATCAATCCATTTTGAAATCCAAACCATTTCTAATTATCAATTGCTATTAAATCTTATATCACAACCATGGATTCTAAATTTTATTTCCTTCGGCTAAAAAAATGAGATTATGAATCTATTAATTCAATATTGAATTTTTTTAAACATTTTATTCTTTTAAAATACCCCACACTACAGGAAATATAGGCATTTGCGATGGGTTATTTGCGACGGGATCCCGTCGCAAATGCCTTTTTGCGACAGGGATCCGTCGCAAATCGCCCGTTGCGGAAAACGCCGTCGCAACAATTTTTTTTTGCGACGGGCCCGTCGCAAAAACAATTATTTGCGACGGGAAAAGGACCCGTCGCAAATAGATTTGTGGTTTTTTAAAAAACCTTATTTGCGACGGGCCCGTCGCAAATAAGTTTTTGCGACGGGCCTTTTCCCGTCGCAAATAGTTCTTTCAAAGCAACTATTTGCGACGGGAATATATTCCCGTCGCAAATAATAATAAAAAATTTAATAAAAAATTAAAAATTATTTATTAATATATAAATCAATAAACCTATTTATATTGATATAAATATAATATTTATTTTTAAAATATGTTTTAGAAAGGATGAATAAAAATCAAATATGAATGTATAAGATGTTCAGTAAATGTGGGTTATAAAATATTTTACAAAATATTTTTAATTAATAATTACATAATTTTTATCAATTAATAATCATTTAATAACTCTTTGAATATAAAAAAAATAAAAAAATTAATGAAAGATGGAAAATAATAAGAAAATGAAACCCAAACTTCAAACGGCCATAACTTTTGATCCGGGACTCTGTTTGAGCTCTACAACATATCAAATCGAAGCTTGCGACGAGCTCTACAGCCCTATGGACGGGTAAAACCCGTCCAAGGTTTTTTCTAGGCCCAAAAAGGCCCCGAAGGCCTCCAAAATTGAGTTTTTAGTCGGGGCACCCCCGTTTTTCACCGTTCAAACAGCTATAACTTCTGATCCCGATGTCCGATAAACCTCTACCATATATCATGTCGAATATCTTTTAATGTTCTTCGATTTGACTAATTGTGGAGCTGAAACGGACTCTTGGATTAGATGTTATGGTCCTTTTAACATTCAAATGGCTATAACTTCCGATCCGGATGTCCGTTTGGCCTGTATCACAAATCATATCGAAGATCGTTTCATGTTCTTCCATTTGACTGGTTGTGGAGTTGAAACGGACTTACGGATTAAAAGTTATCGTCATTTTAACATTCTCAGAGGATTTTCACCCCCTCATTTCTATGTATTCATTCATAACTATACATATATATATATATATGTGTGTGTATGTGTGTGTGTGTATTGTGTATATGTATTTATTTATTTATTTATAAATACACATAAAAACACATATTTTATAAATTTATTTAAAACTAAGATTATAAATATATATTAATTAATATACAAATAAATATACGAATAAAAACTTATAACTACATATATATATATATCTATATGTATATATATATACAAATAGAATAAATATATATTAATATACGAATAAATATATATTAATATACGAATAAATATATATTAATATACGAATAAATATATATTAATATACGAATAAATATATATATTAATATATGAATAAATATATCTATATATATATATTTATTCATTCATATAACCAAATATATTTATATTAATATAAATCTATATTAATATATGGCTAAATATAACTATATATATATAACTATAATTATTCCTAATTATGATTAATTATTATTAATTATTCCTATTTATTATTAATTATTTCTAATTATTATTAATTACTCCTAATTACCATTAACTATGAACAATGAATACTAATAATTTAAATTTATTAAATAACAAAACAATCTAAACATAATTAAATTACAACTAATTAAAAAAAATTAAAACTAATAAAAAATTAAAAATAAATATTAAATTAAAAATAACATAAATACCTTCAAAATTGATCTGAGGTTGATCTCCGATAACTGTTGAAGACTTCAATATCAAATCTGCAAAAAAAATTAAACTCAAGAAACTGTGAACTCTAAAATTAGAGAAGTTGAGAGTGAATGGAAAAAAACGGCTGGGTGTATTTATAAGTTAGATTATTTGCGACAGGACTATTTGCGATGGGTTTCCCGTCGCAAATAATACTATTTGCAATGGGACCCGTCGCAAATACTTTAGCCCGCATTTATTACGGTCAATGGTTAAATAGTTATTTGCGACGGGACCCGTCGCAAACAATAACCTGCCGACATACTATTTGCGACGGGGGTATATTCCCGTCGCAAATAGTTTCTATCACCGCCGGTTATTTGCGACGGGGGTATATTCCCGTCGCAAATACTTTTACCACCGCCGGTTATTTGCGACGGGTGGTAACCACCAGTCGCAAATAATTTTCCCGCGTTTTGGCGCGCAATGCGCGCCAACCTTTTTGCGACGGGAAAATCCTCCCGTCGCAAATAAGTTTTTAACAGGACTATTTGCGACGTGATTTATTCCCGTCGCAAATAACCCGTCGCAAAAAGACCTTTTCCCATAGTGCCAGGGACACAAAATACCTTCATTTACCATATAAAATAACTATGAGTCTAGTCTAGGTACCACCAAACTTATGTTGATATTTTTGATAATTTTCTAATGGATAATATATTACCAATGTATGTTGTAACTCGAACATGATTTCCCAATCCCAAATTAACCACCAGGGTTCTTATCTCAATCCAAATGTCTCTAATAAAATAAAAAATTATAACATGTATAATTAATTAATTATACCTAAACCAACCTATTATAAATCCATATAACCCACCAAGACTTCGTCATCCATCAAAACAACAAGATATAGAGCGGTCAATACTGGTGGAGCACCCCCAACCCTATGCCAATAGAAATCCCAAAACAATGACAGCAATTTCATAATTTATTTATTTATAATATGGTAGAAAACTCATGAAAAACAAAAATAATGACATACCTTGAACTTTTTTTAGGAACTAGGTGTAGATACTGTCTTGGGGAAACCCTCATCTTAGGATTCTCTAAACCCCATGGTAATAAGCTTATTCTACCATTATATACTATAATCCCTATGGAAACCTAGTATAAATGTGGTAAATTATAATTAAGAGAATAGAGGGCCAATGGATGCTAACAGAAGAGTAAAAATACATCAAATCGATGATTGAAGCCACTAAAACACCTCCTTGGTGAGACTTGAAGAAGGGATGAAGGGGAGAAGAGCTATCATCAAGTCTTTGCAAGCAAGGGTAATAGAAAGGGATGGTGAGAGAAAAAATATTATAGGTAAAAATTAAAAAAAACTCAATTTTGAAGAAAATATGGGTAGCCACACAGTTTGGCCGCACATTTTTTCATACTATACACAATCCACTGACCGAAGCCAGCCACATCTCATGGTTATAATGTAAAAATTTAAAAACTATGTTACAACCACGTGAGACCCTATTTACATTTTTTTTAAACTCATATTTTTCAATTGGTTATGTTTTATAGTTTCTATAAATTTTGAGCCAATGCATCTAGGCTCCATGATTGGGGTGCATGATTATAACTAATTATGCATCCTAGGATAAATTTTCAATGTCTCGTGATATTAGCATCAAATCCATGGGACACTCCCAATAACTCTAAGGGAAGACATTATAAGAAAAAATTGAGTCATTTGAGGGGTTCAAACCCCCTTAAATTCCAATCTGAAACTTGCTTTCAAAACCTATTCATCCATTATTTTCATGATTCAAACTTCCTTGATCTTCAAAAGACCATATAGACATGGGATCTTAAAATTATAATAGATTATATTAAACAACATTAAAATATTATTTACTATCTAACATATTAATATTTTTTAAATTAAAAATTGATATGAAATAATATTAAAACCACTACACATTTAAAAACACAATTTTCAATATTAGATAATTTTCTTTATATTTTCTATTTTCATTTAAAAAATAATTATAAATTTTAAAATAATAATTATATAAATATGACTTCAGTTTTCCTTATAATTTCTTAATTATTATATCATCAATTTTAGAGATTTTTCTAAAAAGACTAATTTTTAGGTAAATAGTGTAAAATACATTTTTTTACAAATAACATGAGCTTTATGACTTTATTTTTACAAAAGTATGTATTGGAAAATTATGAAATTTTTTATTTAAACAAATATTTTTTCAATAATTTAATTTATTATTTATTTATTAAATAAATTTATAAATACATATTTTATATTTTAGAATTTAATAGTTATTAAAAAAATTAGTTTTTTAAAGTATATTATTATAAATTTTAAAAAATTTATTAAAAAATTTTATTTCAAATTTATAATAATTAGTAAAAACTTATACATCTAGTAATTATTTCGGGCATAAATGATAACTTACATAGGTAAAAACTTTTTACCATGGTGGAATCCTAAATGATGAAAATGAGTAACCTAAGAGGTAAATGCCAAAAAATGATAAAACAATTTCTTAAGTGATTGTTTGAGGTGTGTATCAACCTTATATATTCTCATATCTATTATTTATAAATTTTTGTGCCATTTACATTGAAAGTGACTTTCCATTATTCAAATGTTTTAGGGAATTTATAAAAATGACACACTTTTTCACCTGTAAAAAGGACTCTTGTATCCTCTGTTAACCTCACAAAAAACCCCTTATTTCATCATTAAATCTTCCAAAAACTCTCCTAAAAACTCTTATACACCTTTATTAGGTCCCTAAATTCTTAAAATACAATATACTTCAATGGTTTATCTCCCTTCACAACCTTGAAAATTTATGACGTGAGGTATACGTTCCTAACCACTATTTCTATTTTCATTTTACTTAAATGGATTTCTTCCTTATCAAATTTATTCTCACTGTACAAAAATGGTAAAATAATTATCCTTAATATAATTTAATTTTATTTTCATGATGGTAAAATATTTTACCTCCCTCCATTTTTCTCTAAGAAAAATGAAAATTAAATTTGTGTGTGTGGACTACCGCCTCCACAAAATATCATGTTTAATATTAATAACCACCTTACATGGATAGTAATAATTCATAATTAAATAAATAAGTATTATGTTATGATATATTTTATTTTTTAAAGGATAAAATATGTTATTCATGTCCCTAGTTCTTTGGAAAACAAAAGCATCAACTGTGTATTTGAGTAGACTACTGCATCTATGGGCTTATTAATTTCTATTTTTTCTTTTCTAACCCACCATAAATGGATGGTATTGAGAATTATTGTAATGGATAAATATGATATATATGATATAATTTTGTTTCTTTTATTTAAAATTGTATATCCCATTAATGATATGATCAACAAATGATTATCATTAATTCAATCATTTAAAACAAGCATATTATGTGGAAAATATTGAGTTCAAATTATGTAGTATTTGCATATCGATTACTTAATATATGAAATAACATATAATTATGATATATCATGCTAATAAATACTAAATTATGTCAATATGATACTGTTTTAATGAAACATTAACTAAATAACCACGTAATCATCAATAATAGTGACATGTTCATATTTGAGTCTGTTTGAGCACCAAACTGAACAATGTTATAAATTTATATCAGGGATTATTTACAAAACATAAATAATGGTATCATATGATATAAATATTAAAATAATTATGTCTTTTTTCAGGAATAAATAACTCATTAATTAAGAAAATAACTTTCAAATATTGAAAATCATTAAAAAATGATCATTAACAATTTCCTCGTTAGGATAAATACTAAAAGTACTCATGAAAAAAATTAAAAGTAATAAATTATTATAATTAATAAATTTTTGTAACATTAATTAAAATTTAAATATTAAATTGTAATAAGAATTAAATTTGACCCCTCTACCACAAATTGAAAACCTTCAAAACTAAAAAAACCCGATGTGGGGAAAATGGAAAAAACTTGCTAATATACATGTAAAAAATGATAATAAATGAAAATTATAAATATTTTTTCTATGAATATGGTTATAAGATAGTATATTAAGATATTTATGTTTGTTTTAATAGATTTTAGAAATCATTTGAATAAGAATGGAAACAATATAAGGGACTATTTTTCTCAAATTTAATTTATTGATACTTATTTATTAATAGGAACCAAAATAAATTTAATGTGACTTGAATAATGACTAGAGAATTTATTATAATTTATTCGTAGGGTTTGAAGGGATATATAATTTAATTTATTTCAATCTATAACTATTCTAAAATATATAACATGAATGTTGTTTTGATCCAAATTTTACTCAAATCATAAGGGTTTCATTTACAATGTTATTTTCAAATAAAACTGTATTTAAAATATAACATATTTAGGGAATTTTTATTAATTATAAATACACTCATTATTTTTATATTATATTCATGGGTTTCTATATGTCCCCTAGATATTTCACTTCCCCCTTAATCAAATTTTTTCTAAAGTGTTTCTTATAAGTGAAACCAACCTCATCAATTATTTTCAATTAGGAACCAATATTTTTAAATTTCCTAATTCATTGGATACTATTGAAAATATCCATATATATACCCAAATAAATAATTTAATTAATTTTCTACTATATGATATTATTAAAAAAGTTATATATGATTTTTTTACCTTTCTGTATGAGTTATTTTAATCAAATTATAAAAATATCTTTTCAACATTTTTTGTATGAACAACTCTTTCCTCAATATTTTTCATTTAATATGATACATACTTACTGTGATTTTATTTCTTTATAATGTAAAATATTATCATAAATTATTTATAAAATATTTCTATCTAATATTATTTCAAATTGATCATGCATGTTTATTATATAAAAAATTATCTTCCTACGAATGGTTTTCATCGAATCAAAATCCTCCAACATACATTATGACTGATCAATGATATACTTATAATATAACCATCCAAATTATTTCTCTACATAAGTATTGTAATGCTATTATATTTTACATTAATAATATATCACTGCCATTTTATTTCCTAATCATCCACTATGTATGATGTTAACTTTTTAAAAAGTTTCTTTTATTTCTAAATACATTATTTATAATTAATTTGATTTAAGGGTGTTCACCTAGATTCCGTTCATTGAAAAATTTCATTAAATTATTGACCTCTCCTTATGAACATTATTTGTACAGCGTAAACAATAGATACTTCATTATCCTTATTGAATGGTATTTACCTAGAAAGTTACTTAAATCCATCTAATATCAATTTATTTCCCATGAATTTATCATTTTATGATTATTGATATAATTATTAATGATTTCATTATATATCCCATTTTGTTTCCATGGGATCCTTATGATGTGTTAAATGAAACCTATTTTCTATCCATTGGTTCATCATTTTATAAAAGTGAATGATTATCATTTGGAATGTTTTAGGAAACTCATTTTATTTTTGTGGATCTCTATGAGGTGATCAGTGATTTAATTAAATTGGAAATCATAAGTATGTATGATAATGGGTGAAATCCTATATCGTCCTCAAATTAATTGGTTCAAGGTTAATATATTATCAGATAATATATGCATGAGTACATTTTACTTGATCATAAGCATGGGATCTGATGCGATGACTCAGGAAAGTAATGTTCCCTATACTAATGATTGTGAAACAATTTAATGTTGTTTCACAGTTTTGTAATTGTTATCATGAAAATTATAATCTCTCATGGATCATGTTTTTTAAATCACATTTCCACACTCTTTTGATTTAAGTCATATGTTATGAGAATTTATATGCAATGATTTATGATATATGTTTTCTTGGAAATGAATTTATTAGGTATCTTCATTATATCCATATTCTCATCTTAGGTTCACCTATGATACTCAATTATTTTCAGTTATATTTACCCTTATTGAGATTCTAAGATCACCCCTTTATTATATTTCAATTTCCAAAGATTATGAAGATGAATATAATATATAAAATGTATATGAGGGAGTATATTTTTGATCAATTATGGATAAATATTCACAAGTTTGGTAAAATTATATCATTATATATCTATTCCGCAAATACGCTAAAACTTTCATTCTTGTAATTGTGTGATTTTTTTTTGAGATGTGATGTTTTTGAGATGTAATGTTTACCTTATAAAAATTTTTTAAGATATTTTTTTTCAAGCTATGGCCACTATAATAACCTTAATATTTCATCATAACCAATAATATTACCTAATTAAAGTTGGCTAGGGATAACTCAAATATATACTTTAATATGTCAATAATAATTACCCTTTGTGAAATAAATATCAAAATATAAAATTTTGTAGTTAGTGTCGAAGAATAATAATTTATATATTTTCTCTAAATGATACATTTTATATTTTTGAAACTCTTTTAAAAATATTTAACAAACCCGACATAATCACTTGTCTTAAATATCATAAGTGATAAAATACTAGAAAAACATTATTTATGTTTCAATTTCATGAACATTGTAAACAAATTACAAAAATATGTCATTCATATCCCATCTCAATGTGGATAGATTATAAAACCCAACCAATAATTCTTCTGTGAGAAAAATTTATGAAGTAAAAAAATTTGAATAATGGTTCTATTTATGAATTGTATTACTTAATGTTCAATTAATAGAACATGTTCAAATTTCATATCTTTATAACATAAAATGATACAATCTAAACTTATAATATCAACATAGAACTGTTTTTAAGTGAATATCATCATTATTTGAAAAAATTCACATAATTAATATCCCTTAAAATAATATAACTACTTATAATATTTTTTATCACTACATTATAAATCATTTTAGGATAAATTGATATTCAGTCATTTATGGTTACTTAATGCGACTCTATAATTACTATATAATTCCATAGCCTAAATACTTTTAAGATGTCAAGAGTAATTCAATTTTTAATTTCACTGGTATAATCAAATAGAAAATAGTGATTTCCACTTATTCATGATTAATAAATAGAACTAATAAATTTTTATTTATCATTAAATACCATAAAATCTATTAGATATTAAGGGAAAACCCCTATAACCATAGACTAGTTTAATCCCTTTGTTCTTCATTAAAATTGAACATAAATAAGTCAAAACATACTCCAACTAGACTCTTAGTTACTATATTCATTTAAAAATTCCATTCTAATATATAAATACCAACATCTGTTTATGAAATAACATTTATTTCCATTTAGATGGAATATTTAATAAATAAACTATTTGATTCATATCATGAATGTAATTTTATGTGTTCAAATATTTGTTATTGAAAATAAGTCAATTCTTTAACATATTACACAGATGGGTGGGGGAATAATATTACTTCATGTTTTAAAAAATATATGGATAAACACTTATACATTACCTTATTTTCATGTATATTATAAAATTTTATGAATCTTAAACAGTCTGTAAAATCAATCGTCTCAATTTTATTCACAAATACTCATTGTTATTGAACCACTTCTCTTATCATATAAAAGAAATGAGATGAATATAACCATCATTTAATTATATTCATCCATTATTTATACATTTATGTACATTAAAATTTTATTTATAAAATTTTTTCTTCATAACATGAATATACACAATATATTTAATCAATTGTTATTTTATTTTTAACTATAGTATATTTACATCATATTTATAATATATATACTATATATCATACCTTTAAAAATCACAAAATTTATTTCAATAACCCCTATACCTAACATGAACATTCCATGTATTTTCCTAAGATACTTTCGGTACTTTGAACAATCCTATCAAATAAAAATATTATTCATATTTATTAAAAACCCTATATTTCAATTACATTTATTGAATATTTTAAAAATCATTGTTCAATCCTTAAAAAAAATAATCCAATTTTTACTATTACCTAGTAGTACTGACCATACAAAAGTATTAACCTAGGCATCATATCCATAGTTTGACTATTTTCAATACATTTTGAATATCAGGTAAACTATTCTTAAATTCGTTTACATTAATAGAAAATTTAGAAAATGATAATTGTATTAATTGTTTAATTTGATGAAGCCATTTATCCCCCAAAAAAGGATTTATCATATAATTATCATGCCTAATAACTATTTAATATGTACTTTTATTAAATGGGATCCCACTAAAATGGTGATCCCCACTAAAAAATATAATACTCATTAGTGTTCTAGGATCCACATTTCACTCAGATATGAACCCATTGTGGCATGAATCTTATCAATTATTTATTTAGGGAGGTAATTTCCTAATCAAATAATATTTTACTATTTGATATTCAAGTAGATAACTAATTAAAAAATACATTTTATGGATAACACTATACACTATTATTATGGAATCCCAACCCTTGAGATTTTCCAAATATGTGTTACTCAACTAAAACATAAAAATGTGCCAAAAAAAGATAATACAAGGGAACCCCACTCTGTAGTGAAACTACCTGGATGAACAACCGGTGTCATGAAAAGTGACTCTTTATATTGAATCTCATATTTAGAATTTAAGGGGGATTTTATCTCACAATATAATATAATGTTATACCCTTAATATGGGAATTCTTCTCATAATTTAGTTTTCAATCCTATCCCCTCTTCCAAAACAATATGTTCAAATCATATTGAAGTATACCACTTTACATAACCCACAATATTGTGTTACAAACACTAAAATAAAATCCAAACGTATACAAAAACAAAAAAAATCTTAATGAGAATAAGGTACCTGAATTTTTTACATAAAATAATATAGTTATATGAGATTGATAATCTCCATATGAGTAGGGTGAGTGCAATAGATAGATAAAAACATTCACCATTCTAGACATGGAATATGCCTCCAGGTCGGTAGGTAGTTTGATCCCAAATACCTCTACTGAAAGAGAATTTACTCAATAGAGGATATAATTCATCATAACAGTAAAAACTAATATGAATAAACTATATTAAATGAAAAAATTTATGTTTATAACTATAATTTTAAATTTTGTCCAAGGTAAATGAAAAACTAAATTCATTTTCTAGCCTAGAATTTAATGCATGTATCTATCCAAAAATCATTTTAACTTTTATACTAAATAATACAACATTCATAATATAAACAGTTCATGACTATGAATAAATAATGGAATAAACTATTAAATAAATTAATGAACTCAAATATTTAAGCATGAGATAACTATTTTTAAAAAATTCAGAAATAAAATATAATTATCAATAATTTTATAATTTATAGTTTATTCATTATAGACATTGCATAAATTCAAACATAAAAATTTTATATTCCCTCTAATATGAAGTATTTCATATTTTACAATATATGAAATTTCAAATTTGAATATATGATAGATTTTTAATTATAAATAAATTATAATCTAATTAATATTTTCTAAGTATTTAAAAAAAATAATAGTATATATTTATTACTATTTTAGTTATGATAAAATTTAAACACATTTCCAATTGGTTTAAATAATAATTAAGTCCCTTAAATTTAAATAAATAAAATATATTTATTAAGAAAAATTCACAAATAAAATATATAAATCATTATATTGTATCATTATTTATATTATTTATTAATAATTTACAAAATTCACTATTATAATTACAAAATTATACATTTTATTTATAATTCATAAAACATTCAACATAAATTAGAAATATTGTTTACATATTAAACATAAAATTTGAGGAATATTTAATAATATTTGTTTTAAAAAAATTTATTAAATAATTATTGACCCTTTCAAAATTATCAATTAATAAACATTTTATTAACTAATAAATATGCTTAAAATAAATTTTATTATAATATAAAAACCATTTATAAATTATTAATAGAATTTAATTTTTAAAAATATATAATTTTTTTCCTCAAGCCACTTCATACTCTAGGTTGTGGTGAAGACCCTGGTCACTTACCATTACATAGCCAGTATATACAAGGGTAAATCATTCCACTATGGTGTACACTATACCATGATATTATTTCTAACGTATTTTTGAAGAATCGTAGATTCTAATTAATATAGAATCCACCCCACACCCTGGTGAAGATTAACTGGCTACTTTACACATGTTACCGATATACACATGATGAGTTTGAAACAGATTCTACTATACTATAGTGAGAAATGACGTTCTTTTTTCATGGTGAAATAACCTCTTTGTAATTTGAAATATATAATGATCATTATAAAGGCTCCTATTTATAATGGTACAGAGGGGATGCTGCTTACATAGATAACACTATAACAAGGTCTCTTTTGGGATTCGATGTGGTGATCTAAAAATCATTCTATGATTTCCCTATGTTCTTCATTTTTTCAACTGGATTACATAAAACTATGAAAATGGATTACTGTGATGGAACTATTGGGTTTCATTAGGGTTGACTAAATCATAGTATTAATAAAGGGAGAAAAATAAATCACAAATCCAGTATCTCTACAAATGAAATTGGAATTTTCATAAAAACTACTAATGAAGAACTCATTGAAATTGAATACCTTACAATAATGTAGCCTCAATAACCAATTTCCTTCATTTGATGTGTTTGATTAAAAAAAAAGTGGAATACAAAATCCTCATACCTTTGTAGGTATCAATGGGTCGAATAAAATCATTCATCTTATGAGTGAGATTCTTCTTCTCTCCATGGTGTTCGAGCACCTCACTTTCCTAATGAGGAAGTTCAATGGAGATTTAGGCATCTAATTTTTTTTTCAAATAATCATGTAAAGACACACACACACACACACAATGCTATCATTTAATAGTAGCTTTATACAACCATGAGGATCCTCCTTGGTTGTCACTATCCTTAAATCAGGGAATATAAATCCTGATTTAATGCATTATCTAGTTCATACATCATATTCATGTAGGAAGATCCCAATATGTTTCATCTAATGAAATGCTTCCTTAAATTATATATTATTTGGAGTGTTTCTTGAGTGTCCATCCACATCAAAAAGGCATGGACATAATAGGTTGTGGAGATTTCCATTCATTTCACGCATACTACGACGTTATGGGATAAATCTCCATCAATTGTTTCCTCTTAATTTTATTTTATCAAAATTAATATTGTTCATATGATATACAGAATGAGATATCAAGTGAAATATGACAAAAAATAGAAATTTTTGAAATTAGTTTAAACATATAGATAGTGTTGTAGACTCTTTTTAAACATTCAAAATTATGTAATTTAAAAATTAATTATGGTCTCAAAAAATTATGAATAATAATAATATTTATAATATTAATTTAATAAGTAATAATCCGTGTGAGGTTAAATGAAAAAAATATGTAGACATCAAATTTGGGTGTCATATATACAAAGTAAATAATTAGATAAACTATGGAAAAATAATATTTAAATTGGATGAATTGATAATACACTAACATATGTTATTTTATTTATTTATGAGCTTGAAAATTCATGGAGTTATTAATTTTAAATATAATAAAAAATGAAAATGAGGATAATTTATCTAAATTAAATATAATAATTAATAAATTGTAGAATTAATTATTGAAAAAGTGACTAAATATTGGATTTTAAATCAATTGATAAAATGATAATACCCCTTGATATTATAGTGTTTTTAATTTATTATGGTATATTATTATTATGATAGTTTTTTATTGTGAAAATTTATTCTTTATAAACAATAAATAGTTAGGAAATAAAGATAAACAAAATTTAAATGTAATTTGGAATTCATATTGAATATCTTTGAGAAACATGTTAATTTTTTCAATATTGATTGATTGTATTTTTGAATATTGGCAATAAATGTTTATGATATTTGTAGCTGACAGTGACAGGGTTATAATATAATATGATTTCTTTCCAAAAAGTGATGTAATGAATAATTATATTGTGACCTATGTTATTGTGGTTATTCGTACAAGGATCCAACAAGGCCTTCTCCATCCTATGGGCGGGTGAATTGGGGTGTGAGATTATTTATACTTCTTTCTCTAATTATAGACATTAACCAAATATTGTTCCAATATTAAATTTATTAAGAAAATAATTTATTATTTTTACAATACCAAACCAAACTTAAAAAAATTAAAGCATAAGAATTGTAAATATAATAGGATTTTACTTGGTTCATCAAAATAAGGTACATCTATGAGAATATTCCTTGAACTAAAATGAGGTACAAAAAATTCATCAACTCTCTATTGTAAATATAATATTTAGGATATATTCAATTCATTTTAACTCTCACTTACTATATAGAAGTTATGAGATAACTCAACACTACCCAAGGGTCAATCCATCCTCCTATATATTCTCTCATTACATTGAGGATGTTCTAAAATGTTTACAGATAATAAGTTATTCACTAAATTATTATAAAGAAACTAATATATGTATCTCTAAATTTAAAAATATAATGCTCTAATTAAATCCACCATGTTGGTCAAATTTTCAATATCTATATCCAAATAGTTCAAATGAAATTGTTATTTTTTCTTCTTCGGTGAGCTTCAACCATCATCATATGAATTATATGATAATACACATAATATTAGAGTTAATTCAATGATTGTTATGATTCCTCACAATATATTCACTCTATATAAGGATAATATAAATTAAT
Organism: Viscum album; assembly: GCA_963277665.1. NCBI lineage: Eukaryota > Viridiplantae > Streptophyta > Magnoliopsida > Santalales > Viscaceae > Viscum > Viscum album. Next base: position 1,983,050,935 of record OY728136.1, read on the forward strand.
CAATATATATCTACCAAGAACACTTCCTTTTTATTATCAAGTCATATGTATCAATGTGCTCATATTATCTCTTTATTGATACATTATCATTTCTTTATATTTGTTGATGATATGAATTGAATTTACTTACACAATAAATATATGAATCGTATAATAATTTTGCCTCATTTTCTTCTTTACATAATATTTCAATGATACATAATATCCCTCTCTTTGATCTCTTGATAAATAAATATTATTCATGTCATATTTCATAATTTTAAAATTCTATGAACTTCTCATTGAATGATAATTCAATATATAAAAATAAAATATAAAATAAAATTAAATAAAATTTTCTATTTGAAATCCAATCATAGATCACAAATTATAAAAAACAATATTTCGAAAAAAACTAGTCATTCATACTTCCATAAATCTCATTCAATTTTTTAAACATGTAGAGATTTCTTACAACTATCATTTAAAAATATACTAAAACATTTTAAAATTAATTATAATGATATAATGTATGTCCTAAGACATGATAATAAAAAATAAAAACTATATTACAATCATAAGAACATTTTTTAGAATATAATTGTACATACATACTACAAAATTACATTCAAAATAACTACTATAACAAGTGATATAAAACACATAATAATATAAGGAACCGCCATAATGTTGAAATTTGGAATATTATACTCTAAAAATATTATTATATATATTAGTTAAATTTATATTTTGTGGGAAAAAATAAGAAACATAATAGAAACTGTATATGAACTATTATAAGGATATGAATGATTTTATATGTTAAAATTAATCGAATAAATAAGGTGTAAAATTTCCATCAAAAGGTAAGGTGATTATTCTGAATCAAACTATAGTAACAGTAAAATCATTTTTATGCATACAAGTGTCCAATAAGATACATATAATCATTTGTTAATAATAAAATTAATAATTTTTAATAATATATATTGATTAATGAATATTATTATAATTACCCACATATACCTTAGAATAAAAATAATATTTTTAAAGTAAAGTTTTTAATTTTTTTGTTTCTAAACATATGGTTTGAAAATACACTAAGGGTTTTATATAAAAGTTAAATTTTTTATATATATGAAACTATTTTCACAAAAATGACTCAAAATTTACAATCATTATGTCAATATTATCCTCTGATGATTTGTTTGAAAAAATTATAAGATATTCATTTATTATGATAAATACAAAAATATGTTATGTGTATACAGTAAGAATTGTGACTTCATTATTATATATAACTAATGAAATAAATAATATAAGGGTCTAATAAAAAAATATATATTTATTCAGGAAAATAACATATTTTAAAATAATGAAATTATTTTTTAAAAAAATAAATATTTTTTTCAAATATTGTTGTATATTTTATTATTTTAAATAATTTCACAAAGAATAAAAAACGTTTCCATGTCCAAAATAATAAAATTTAACAGAGTTAAATGTTTCATATTTTAAAGGTAAGAAAATTTCCTAAATATAAAATACCTTGGCTTAAAACCATAGGAAGGAAAATGTCTTCCTATTTTTCCCACAACCCAACTTCTAAGGACTATATTTAGAAATTAATAAAAAAATCCACATCATTTACTATAAATACAAAACTATCCTTGAGTTACTCTCTACTAAAAATAAATAAGTATAAATTTCCTCTCATTTTACCTCATTAAAATATATGGGAAGATACTTAGGTAAATAAGAGTGTGAACCTCTATCTCTATTTCTCCCTCAAATTAAGTCTTCAGTGTCTTTATAAAGAAAAATATTAGGTTAAGGGTTCCCAAAAGCTCATCTAAATTTCTATTTTGAGATCCCAAACCATAAGGATCTATGTAGTTAATTCTAGAGATATTAAAAGGGGTATAGAAAAGTAACGGATTCTATACCTTTATATTAACTTTTATTTAACATTTAAATTTAATTAATTTATATATTCATATGTAATAATATTATGTTTTCATATCTACCCAAGCCTTTTACACCTATTATTACATGATTTTTAACATAATAATCCACTAATTACATCCCAAATACCATGAGGCCTAGTTTACTTGGAAGAATGAGTTCATAATACATCAATGTGAGGCTAAAATAAAATACATTATTTTATTCTCCATAACTGAATCCTAAATTCTATAGAGATACTAAAATTACATTGGATAACCTAGGGAAAACATAGATAAAATGGGTGATCTAAAATTCTAGATATATGGAAATTAACACAATAAGTAATCATAACATGTGAGTCAAATGTATAACATAATGTGATAAAATATAATAAACATGAGTAATCTCCTAAGATAATAACATAAATAACATTGTATTATAAGATTGTAGAATTATAATAATTATAACATTAATAAAAACAAGACATAAACACGAGTCAAGGTTAGCTGCCTAGATAATATCACATTGTAGACAAAGTCCCACAAGGGATTAGGTTTACACCATAATCACATTCATGTCATATTATGAGGCTAAATATTTACCCAATAAATTAGAGTGATATATGGGTACACCCACCATAAAAAATTCATGATTATGTGTTCCATGAAATGAAAAAAATCATAATATATACAAATATTAATTTCCCATGGATAGAAAATGTGTTGTATAATATTGTATCATATCATAATCAAAGTAAATTTCATAATGAAGAAATTTGATAGATGAATATAAATAATGTATTATCCCATAAAATTAATGGAGAATAATCTAGGTATATATATGAGAGAGACATACAAATAATTTTTAAGAAATCCAAAACATCAATTTTTTTGTCGATGATAAAAAATATCTTTACAATATTATTAGAAATATCTATTTTTGAAGATACACTTTTCAATTTTAAAAGTGTTCTTTAATGGCCTTGAAATTTCTAAAATATTATAAAAAAAATTTCTTTAAAAAAAATTGTAATATTATAAATTATTCATCAAATAATTGAGTGTTCATGAAAGCTATTAATTCCATACATTACATATAAGTTAAAAAAATTCATTTCATATTATACTAAAAAGGTTAAAAAGTACCACATTTAGAAAAACATAATATGATTAATATCAAACCATATTATAAATAGGAAAACATGGAATTAAATATATTTTTAAAATCATATAGAAATTTTTTGAAAACCTTATTGAAAATATTTTTTGATAACATGTATATGGAAGAAAATGTATATTCTACTAAAGTGGGAAAAAATGATAGATTTTCATATAAACATTTTATCAATAATTTTAATTATCATATGAGATGAAAAGGGTACAATTACTTGAAAAGTTATTGTGTAATCATACTATAATAAAATATATTTTTTATGATATAAATATAAAATAATTACTCCAAGTGAGGATTAATCATCAACAATATTGAATAATAATGAATTTGCGTAATAAAACCTTACCACTTTGGTAACTTTTGAATAATAAATATCATTAAAGAAGTACATAAAATGAAAATTTAATTACAATGAAGACAAATATATTTATAATATAAAATTTAAATGGTAAATATATTAACCACATAAAATAAATATGTTGTGAATATAGAATATAAATCACATAAGTAAATGTGACAAAAGAAATACCTTATAAAGACAATATCATTGAAGTGAGAATTAATTAGTGGAGATATTAGGTTTCACAAATGTATTTATTCATAAACAAATTTTAATACTCAAAAATATAATCAATGGTAATTACACACATAATCATATAACATCATATATAATGAAGAATTAATTTATCCCAATGAAAGAAATGGATTTACAAAATATCTTACAGTTTATGAACATCTTAATAAAACACACTTTAAAAAGATAGAGCATGAATTAAAATATAAAACATCCTGAATATGAATAATATGTGATTTTAAATATTCAATTGTAAATATATAAACCATTTAAATGGAATTAGTTTCATAAAAGTACTTGCATCTCAATGAAGAAAGTATTGAGATGAAAAACCATGCCTTGATTCTAGGCTTATCGTGTATGTAATTTATCTCTTATATATTAATCTTATATCATGTAATTTTTTATTAATACACATTTAAAGGTTTAAAACCTTTTACTTAATCAATTTAATTCTTTTATTTTAGTAATATATTTAAATACTTAATCAGTTATATACATGTCGAGTTTTTTGAGCATGTATAGTTCAAAATTTCAAAACAACACCGGTGTGTTGACCATGGACAAAGCACTCAATATTTAATTATATAATAAATAATAATCATGAAATAATTTTAATTTTTATAAATAAATTTAAATATTAAAAATATACATGAAATGTGGTTATGGGAAATGAACTATGTTATAATCATGGAGATGATGGGGCATTCGTATGCATGAGTAACATTACTATTTTTCGATGATAATGATGGAAATAAGGTAAGTGTTATTTTAAAATTCATGAATAATAATTATATCATAAATATAATATTATTTCATTAAATGTAATTACATATTCCATACAAGTGATTTGGTAATAATGAAATCACATCACTTCCTGAGAAGGTAATATATCTTACATGCGAATGATGTTATAATTTTACAATTGATTGTAAGATTAAAAGGTATATGATATTTTAATTTTAAATAATTATTATTATGCCTTGAATATAATATATAAACCATAAATCTATCATCATTAATTTACATGAAATGAGATAATGGAAAAGTAATTACATAGGTTCGTGATACGGTATCCCACTGTGCACATGTACGATTGCTTCATTTACCATTTGATGGAAGAGTAAATAGATAAATATTATACCATAAACATAATAGAATATAATAATATAGTAGGTAATACTGTCATTATATTAAAAAATTTAAGACATGATTGGACTTTGAAAAGGTATAAGTAAATAGAAAGAGATCAGTGTACACGATTACCTTCGCTTAGAAGAACCTCCTTTTGATCTATTATTAAGGACACTATGGTTAGAATTTTGGATATAAAACAGTATATTTGATATTTATATTGTTTTTTAGGGTGATTTTGGTAGGATTATGTTGAGACAGGTGTCTTGATAGGTGTGGAGAAGTGAGGGGGTGCACGTTTATAATTGATGAGTGGCATTTTTTTAAATACCCAAAACTATTCCACTATAGAAAGTCACTCACCTAAAAAGATCCTCAAAAATTGATAAATAATGGAATGAAGTGTTGATATGTTCAGAATAAACCTCTAAAATATAAAAAGAAACATTTTTTTAAAAAAAATAATTACATTTACATCTAAGGATACCCACTTTTACCATTTTATTTTTTCACCACGTAAACTATTTTATTCTATTTTCATTAATTATTATGAAAAAAATTATAAATAATGATTACCAATTATAATTTATTATTTTTTAAAATGTGGAATATATTTTTCCCAAAACAAATAGGATAAGTGGAAAAAATAATTTTAAAATTAATCCTATAAAATGTATCCAATTTTTTTCTATAAATGTATTTTCCAAGAAATAAATGATCTTAAATTAACATTATGATTACAAAAAATAAATATATTAATTTAATATATATATAAATATATGTATAATATAATAATTTAATTTAAATAGTTTATTTATATGGGTTATTTAAATTAATTTAATTTGATATATGTTTTGAATTTAAAAACAGTTTTTAAAAATTTGTATTTTTACGTATCAAAATAAACTTATAAAAAAATAAAAAACATTATGATTCAAATTAAATTAATTGTATTAATATAAATAAGATGTTCCATATGTAAGATCAATTAAAAATATAAAATATAATGGAAATTTTAAATTAATTTATATAATGAAAAGAAATGATAGTATTTGAAAAATTGATAAATTTCATTATTAATAGAAAAATAAATCATTTCATAAAAATACAAAAATTTCATGATAAGTTATTTTTTATATTATTATTTAAAAAAAATTATCTCCATTTTATAAAATTAAAATTAAAAAATTCAGATAAATTAATTAAAATATTTTCTCAGAAAAACAAATAAAAATCATTTTTTATAGAATTATATTTTTATGAAGATTGTATTTATTAAAAAATTGTGTACTTGTTTTTTGTGAATTTATTAATAAATTTATATTTTACAGGATCTATATATATATATTATTAAGTAATTAATAATATTTACACTCATTAGCTTTATGACAAGGTTGTATCATCCATGTTTAAAAAATAATATTTTAATACTATACATAGGTTCCTTTAAAATCAATTTTGGGTGTTTTTTTTCAATATCAAATTTAATTTTGTTTTATATTCTAGTGGTGTTACATAATACACCACTTAAATAAATTGCATTCTTGTAATTTTAACTTGTTCTTAGTAATAAAGGGTTTGACATTTGAAATTACATTTTGTAAAACCCACATCATAAAAAGGGTTAATAAAACATTCACATAGAATGTTGTAAAGTGAAATATGAAGGTCATCTAAAATACTATAAAACTAGGTTTTTTACATTAGTATTAAATTAGAGTGAAGTTAAAATATGTATTTTGAAATATGATTTATTTAAGAGATAACATGATAAACTTTTTTATGAGATAATATACTATCAATTTATCGAAAATCAAGGTCATTTTTATTTCAAGATACTTTACCTAAAGTTGGTGGATTCTTTTACCATATAGATTACAAGAATTAATAAATATACTTACTTTAAAGGTATAGTTTTTCATCATTTTTACCACAATATATTCTTCCACTCCAAACGATGGGTTTTCAAGATGAAATTTTATTATTTTTGAAGCTTTAAATTTAACTTCTAAAAGATTGCATAATTCCTTCAAATGATATCAATATATTATTATTATATTTATACACTAACCAAAACAATAATTTTTTTAAAAAGGTAACATAATTCCAAAAATGAACACACCTTCATATTATTCTCCTAATCTAAAGTTCAAATTAAATCATTCCATAACTGAATCACCCTAAATTCAAAATAATCTCAACATTATAGGTTTTAATTGTGTTCTTATAAAATATTAATTCATGTTAAATCACATGTACGACAGAAGGGTTACATTGAAATCAACAAAATGAAACATTTTCCAATAAACCATTAATCACCTCATAATCCTAGATAAAAATCAATAATATTTGATCCTAAATTTTTTTCCCAAAATCAACATAATTTTTATCCATTAAATCATTTATGTAAAAAAAATTTTACACTAATGAGTACATCGTGTAGGCGAATGATAGGTGTTTCACCCTTATCGCCCTTAAATTTTGGGTATATGTTCTATGGCCTTGCTGGATTAGATGATTTTTCACCTAGCATGTGGGTTTTTCATTTTCTAAAACAATATTATTATAATTCCAATATCATTTCAAAAAATATAATTAATATACTTAAAATAAAATTAATCACCCAATCAATTTTTAACCACTAAAGTCTTATAAAAATATTCCTTTTTTCCAAAACATATTATAACCATAATTTACTATAAGTACCTCCACCTCATGAAAATATAAAATATTATCCATTCCTTAATCATGTATTTTTTTATAAAATATCACCTTTCCATTTATTAACATTTCTAGGTCATGAGTACCCTTCATCATATTCTTATAAATACCTAATAAAAAACTACTTCATAATAATACTTATAAGTTTCAAGATTATTATAACATGGATACCATTGATAAAAATACTTAAACAACATGATTCTAATGTTACAAAACATAAACACTTTAATAATTAAAATTAAATGATTATCATAACATAGTCCCTTAGAAATTAATCATTGGAGTAAGGATGTTCCATGGAAAATGACTAAGTTACCCACATCTATGAATTTTAATTGTTAGTGGTTCCTTTGGTTGAAAATGGTTTCCCTGCATATTATTAAACAACATATTCATTTTTCTTCAAAAATTGGATTCTTTGATACCTCCTTTTCCAAAAATAAAGAATCTTATAGTTCTTTTATGGCATTTTCCATGGTTCCTATACCACATTTTTACATATAAAAAATCAAATTTTCTTTTATTTTTCCACTTTAACCCTTGAAATTCCATTAGATTTATCCTTATCATCTATTATGTGTTTATAAATTCATCTACGTTCAATTTGATAATCATGATTTGGGAGAGGTCATTTTTTAATGATCACAAGATTTATAGCTTATGTTCCCATTCAGTTAGTCATCTCATTGGGGAAATCATTACAGTGCCCATTACATTGGTTTTTGGTATGATTTATATACTTCCATTAATTTAATAAAAATGATATAAAAAACAATATGATAATTCAATAACATAGAAAAATAATACAATAAACTCATATAATTAATAACTTGTAAATTATAAGTATATCCTAACTTATAAGTCACTAGTTTTTAATATTAGATATAAATGGTAATGTTTATTATTTGGTTTTCTAACATAATAATTTTTTAAAGTCCTTAATAATGGTTTATAAAGAGTTAGTGAATTTATAATTAATTTATCTTATGAGTATTACACAAGGTGGGAAGAAAGTAATATTGTTATGCACTAAGTGACAACCAAGTCAATCAAAATATTTCATTTTTAGAGTTATTACCCCTAGGTAAAATATTGTTAGATCCACATCCATATATAGTATCTATTTAGGGATTTAATGTCATGGAACCCGCTAATTATTTATTTCAAAAAAATTAATTAAAATTTTCTTATACTGAGGCTTGAACTTATAATTATCCATAGGGTTATCACTAAATTATTCATTTAATAATCCCTATAAATAACTAAACCTTGCACTGATACCAATAATAGTGTCCCAAGAATTTTACACACATTATTACATGATTCTTAATATAAACATTGATTAATTAAAACCAAAATATCTTGACTGTTAAGTCAAAGTTATAAAGAATATGTTTTGGGAATATGGTATATGATTGTTAAGAAATGTATTTTTTTGTTTCCAGGGAAAAGGAAATCACATCACTTTGTAAACATTTTTTATTATCATTGTTATCAAATTATCAATCACAGACTTATTAATAAATTTATTCGTATAAAGAATATTTTTTTGGTATGAAAAGGTTTACAGGACCCTGTATGGGTCTAGTAAATGTGGTTAGATCATAATGATCATATTATTTAATGTCTTCATGGATCAGAGAAAAATTTGATAATGATTTTCATTTTTTTTATTTACAAAAATCATAAGTTATATAGAAAACTTGTAACAAAATCCTTATTAATGAAAGGGGTGGAATAAATGATACCAATCATATTGAGTTTTGGTTAGAAAAAATATGTGTTGGAAGGATGGTAAGTTACAATAATTATCCATGAATGTCAAAAAATGTTCTGCCAATATTAAACATTATTAATTTCATGATGCATTAATTATTAAATAAGAAGTTTTTTAGAGGAGGGAATATTTTGAATTTAAGTTTTACGGTCTCAGTTCATCAGTGTGAGATCACTAGATGAAAATTATTTGAAGGAAAATATGTTTTTTAGGAATGTATGAAGATTAAGGTGCTAGTTTTATGTTAGAACAATAAGATATGAAATAAAAATATAAGAAGAATCTGTTAATGTGTAATGAAATCAGTAAATAAAATATGTTTCTGAAGATGAGTCTTCTGATACTGGAATATCGGATGTGGTTTTGCACTTCTCAATAAGAGGTATAATTCTATTGTTTAGAATTTTTGGGACCACTGTGAAAGAAAATAGAATTATGGAGTTATTGGAATTGATGAAAAATGGGATCAAATATCAATAAATAATATATTAAACCATTTTCATTATGATGAATTGCATTTTAAATTTTAAAAGAATATCTTGGATATGTTTTTAAAAGGGTCAAGAGATAGAAAAGAAATTTTTTATGTTTTTATCAGTTGGGTCAAGATTCATCAAACTAGAGATGGAATCGATTATTATAGAAAATAAGAGAACAATCTATCAAACAGAGGAAGAAACTGATAACTTCATCAGATGTAGGATCATTGGACTGAGGAAAATATGAAAAGAGTAATTTCTTAAGGAAGTTATGATATTTTTTCAAGGGGATATTGATGATTTATGTGTATGTCGATGTGATGTCTAGAAGTGTTGGGATATTTAGAAGTTTTTTCTATGTTTATAGAAAGATAAATGATAATGATTTATAGAAAATTAAAAATATTTTTTATGGGAGAATGGTTTCAGTATTATATATTTTTTATTTGGTATGTGGAATCAGTATGAGATGATGGTATTTATTTGTTTCCAAGAATCATAATGAGAAGAAAATTACTTTTGACATCATTCATTTGGTGTGAAGAAATGTAATTTCGAATCTAGTGTTGTATATATGTCTTCATCGTAATAAAGAAATCATCGTAATCATCACTATTAGACTAAATAATTTTTTCAAAGTCAAAAGTGATATAAATTTGTAAGAAGATTCAAGAATGTTTGAGAACAAATGAGAAGTGTATAAAAGCGTTGTTGGAGTCAATTGTGGAGTCAAGCTTTAAGGTAAATTTAATGACATGGGAAATTTGGTTAAGTAGAAAATATTTTATGAATCCCACATAAACCAAATTTGGCTCACCTATAAAAGGAGGAGAGAATTTTTTTACTTCCTAAAACTAGTATTATTCATGGTTGAAGAGACAAGGCATAGCACTGAAAGTTTTTATAGAGAAGGGTTTTCTATTTTAAGAATTCCTGAATAATTTTTTAGGAAAAAATAATAATAATTATGAACATATTGAGTTTATACTGTTTAATTATGTTGGAAAATCATACAAAGATTTTCGGAACAAGACATTAGCTATTTTGATTTGTTTAAGTGGTATTTTGGTGGAGTTGTATTTTCAGACTGAGTAATCATCCTGTAAAAACAGGTTGTTTATCAAACTGAGTATCATTATAATTTTTTAGAAGTTATTAACTCTTACTAGGTAGGGAAGTGAATATTTGTTTTTAATTTTATATTTTTGAAAAGGTTTTCAAGGTAACAAAGGCTTATATTGCATCATTTAAAGCTACTTAAAGAACATGCACTACTGTATTGATCATAGTTTAAAACAAGTGTATGGGAATATCCTACTTGTTATATCCACACAAAAGTATTGTTTTCTAGTGGATTATATGATATTGGATTTTTTTTGGACCACACAAAGGATGTAACTACTCTTTTTTATTAATGAATCTTGTAAATTATTGTGTTACTACAGATGTGTGATTGTTTTTTATAGAAAGTATACAACTCATTAAAAAGAGGATAATATTATTTTAATATTAAGGAAACATAAAATAGAAATATATAACTGATTCACCACTCCCCCTCTCAGTGATACTTGGGTCCATATTGGGTAATCTTAATTTCCATTAGAGGGAATGCGCCATTCATTTTCTCCATAGAGAAGTTTTGTAAGAAAAGATATAATAGAAAATATGAATTGTGTGAATAATAAATTGGTTATAGACTTTTATTGTAAAAACTATCATATCTAGAAATATATAATTTTTCATTATCTTATGTATCATGGGTATTCTATTCTGGAAGCTATAAGAAAATAATTTCCTCTTATTGATGAAATTTTTCACCTCACAACTTCTGACAAGATCAATCATGAGAATGATTGAAGTCCCAATAATTTTTCAATCTCATCACTTTATGAAGTATGTTTTTAAAATTGAATGGTGATTCTATAACCAAAAGTATTTGGGATAAGCTAAAGATCATTTATGAAGGAAATAAAAAAGTGAAGAAGGAAAAATTTCTAATATAGAGGCTAAAGTATAATGATCTCAATATGTGTGAGTATGACTCTATTTGTGACTTATTTATCCTAGTTAATTTCATTTCTAGAATTATTAAATGTCTTGGTAAAAAGTATGAATATTATACTATTGTTTAAAATATCTTTAGAATTATTTCTGACAAGTTTGATGGAAATGTTTCTTAATTATATGATACAGGTAAAAAAAATATCTCTAGATGATTTCCACATTAAACTTATCACATATAAAATTAGAAAGTATAAAAATATGAAATGAAAAAAAAGATGATAGAGAAATTTCCTTTATGGTTAGAAAGAATAAAATTTTTAAGAAGGTACTTATAGAAGAATAATATGTTTAATATGATTTCGAAAATGCGGCATGAAAAAATATAATTAATTTTTATCCTTGTTTTCTAATAATGTGAAAATATGTACAAGAAAGTATACAGGTAATCTTCCCATAATTTGTTTTGAATTTAGAGGTATTGGAAACATTGTGGATAATTTTCCAAGAATAAATAAATAAGAGGATAGTGATGTAGATGATAGAAGGAAGATGAGACTCTATAAGAAACATGGTGATAAGTCTAAATCATATTTTAAAAGGGAATATAACAAGCTATTAAAATCCAAAATGATAATTTTTTATCTAAATATGATGAATAAGATGATAGTGAAACTAATTCCAAAATTTCCATATAGAATGGAAGAGAGAATACTTTCATTATGATAGTTAATAGGGAAGAGTTCTGAATTATTAGTTTTAAAGAAGAGGAAACACAATTACAATTTCACATAAAATAATAATTTAAATAATTTATGAGAAATATTAGAATTCTTAATAAAAAAATAGTAAGTTAAAAAATTAATGTTCCTATAAAAACAAGAAATAATGGTTTTTTGATGAGAAACGCAATTTTCTAGAAGAGATTAATTAGTTGAATAAATATATTGGAAAAGAAAAGAACCAAAATGAACGTTTGGAATTAAAGTTGAAGGAAAAATTAGAAGAGATAGAAATTATATAACAAAAACATTAAAATTATGAACATGGGTTTAAAAGTTTTAATAATTATATCTTTGATATTGCGGAATGTTTTTGAAATGGTAAACATGAGATATATCAAAAGTGACCTTAAAATTTTGAGAATAAAGTTGAAATTATTTATTAGAAGAAGAATTATGGGAACGTTATATATATAGAAAAATAAAAAAATGGTTTTAAGATAAAAGTTTCTAAAAATTTTGAGTCCAAAAAATTTCTTATTTATTGTAGTTTTGACAAGGATGAAAGAAAAATCGATCAGAAAAGAAAGAATTCAGTTAATAATATAATAGTTGGTGGTTAATATGGTTATGATAAGAAATATAAGATGGCTTCTAAGAAACAAGGTTACAACTTTGGATAGGACGATTGTTATAGATGAAAATATTCTTACTATGGATACTACTAAAATTTTGGTGGATTTTAACATAATGAAAATATTTTTTAGTTTAATAAAAATATTACTACTATTCCATAAATTACATAAGAAAAATTTGTGTGGGAGACAATTCTCTCAATAGAATAAATCTATAAAGGGTGTTTTTAAGAAACCTGAGAAAGTCAGTGTAAAATTTGAATGCATGTTCTAACCTTTGGAAACTATTTTTTAAAGATGTTAACAACCTGTAAATATTTCAGAAGGATGTCTCATTGTGTAATCAACATAACAAAAAATTATTAAAATTTCTCATAATCCTATTGTGATGAAAGAATAAGTGAAAAAAGGCTATTATTGTTGAAACCGCTCCCAAATCCATAATAAGACAATGCAATTTTACCTTAGATAGTTTTTGTTTGTCTCATATTAAAGGATGCCTAATTTTTTTGAAGAATATGAAATACTTCAAAGATGGGACAATGACATTTGGAAATGATGATTCTTTTCGAATCAATGGTGTTTGATCATCCATCCTTGGGTAATAAAATTTGAAATCCATGAATTTTTTTGATGGGATGAAACAAAACATTCTATGTGTTAAAAAACTTATTGATAAAGGAAACAATGTTTTTTCGTAAAAGATGGGTTTTTGTGAAAATAGTACAATATGGAAAACTAGTTATAAGACACTAATTTGAAAAAGGAAACTTTTCCCAAGATGATGTGGTTTAAATCTATCGTTACATAAGAATTATGAAAGAGAAACTTATGTGGTAAAAAATTATGTGATACATGTGTCAAAGAAACATGATAATGTTATCAATGAAAAATAGTGTCAGTTATATTTCTGATACATCAAGAATAATATGTTGATGTTTCACAATTTTTCATAAGTAATGATTAAAAACTATCTACATAATAGTGTTTTCATTTATTCAAAATGAACCTTGGAACTTATTCACTCAAATATCTATGGACCAATCAGAAAGTAATAAAATCATAGGGATAATTACTACATTAATTTAATTGATTACATTATTCATATTACATTTGTTATGCATATGAATCATAATTCAGATGCTCGGAAGATGTTTAAATGTTTTAGGAGGAATGCTGAGAAGGGATCTGTGTATTCATTGAAGAAGTTGAGAATATACAATGGTGGGGAATAAAAAAACAAAGATTTTAAATGTTATCTTAAGAAGCATGGAAATCGACATGACTTTTTTACACCATACATTATTTAACTAAATGGTTTCCCTACGTAGAATTTTGGTTGAAATGGGTAAAATAATGTTACGTCAACAAGGTCTATCCCATTACTCTTAGAGGCAATCCATGATCACTTCTATTTATATTCAAAATCTATGTTTCTATATTCCATATTTTGATGTGTATTCTTATAAAATATTTTATGGTAAAACTCCATTAATGAAACACTTAAGAGTTTTTGGGAGTCCTTTCATCATAGTAATGAAATGTGGGAACCTTTGGAAGATTACGAGGATATGTGAAGATGGTATTTTTCTTTTCTATGCACTGAAAAATAACTGGTTATAGATGATCCAAGAAGGAGAAATGATGATTAGTTTAATCTATTTATGTAAAATTTATTAAAAATGGATAATAAGATGATAATAAGTATTTTTTATAACTAAGATAAATAGGACAGAATAGTTTCTATTTGAAATTATTATAAGGATACAAAAAATTTTAATCCTACTCAAGATGAAGAATTAGACTCAGATATTTCTAGTGATGAGGATGAATCTCAAAATTTTCATAAAAGGATAATAAATAATGTGGAAGCTATATAAATATTGATATCAAATATTATTTTCTTAAAGGGAATTTGTAGATGAATGAATGAAAGATGGAGGATATTCCTACATTGGAAAGATTTGCTGATATATTCACAAAACCCTTACTGAAGGAATATTTTTACAAACTAATGTTGAACATAGGCATGCACCTCTTTATTATCATTCTTTATGCATGTGTTTTTATCCCCTCTCTCATATTTTCTTTGGATAATAGTTTCAAGGTGGATAATTGTTTTATAAATCTATGCGGTGATATGTGCTAAACATTTTAAGGAAGAGTGATTGTAGGGTGAGTTTTGGGAAAGTTTTGAGCTCAGCATGTATGTGTGTAAAATATTTTAGTAGTTTTTTGGAGTGGTTGTAAGAAACTTTTGTTTACAAGAAAGTGTAATAAGTAAAGAAATATGGGAATAAAATATGAATATGTTTTATGATTCTCTATTTTGGAACAACATGGTTTTTCTATCAATAATTCTTTTTTCCTACATTGAGTTTTCCCACCTAGGATTATAATTGTTTTTAATTAATCTATTTATTGGGATTATAATGTTTACTGATATATAAAACTTGGTTTACAATAAAATTCAAAGGGGGATATTATTTGGAAAAAGATGGAAATATGTTTTTTTGGAATATGGAAGATGATTGGGTGAAACGTATATTCTTTTATTATTAAGGAAAAAGAAATAACCTCACAATGTTAATGTTGCTGATCAGACTCCTCATCAATACTAAATGATTGGAAAAATATATCCTTAGAAAGTAAATCTATTTGAGAATATTTTTTTGAAGAAATAGTTCAATGGATGTATTTTGGTTCTAGTAAGAATGGTTGGATCATAATGAGAATGTGTTTTGGAGTATGCATTGATCTAAAGTAAATATGGTTGTTCTTTTCTAGTTTTTTATTTCCTAAAAAATATAAGTTATCTTGGAAAATTATTATTCTGGCCCTATAAAATAAAGTGGGAGAAAAAATGATACCAACCATATTGAAATTTGGTATGAAATAAAGAAGTGCTGAAATTATGAGAAGTTACAATAATTCCTCATAAAATTCAGATGATTCTATGTTTATATTAAACATTCTTAATGCCCTGAGGATGTCATGATACTACAAGAAGTTAGTGGAATAACTAAGATTAGGAATTCATGGTTTCTGGTCTCATTTCGTAGGTGTGAGACCACTCGAAATGGAAATATTTGAACGTTGAGATGTTTTTTTAGAATGTGTAAACATGAAGGTGATGGTTTTCAGTTAGATTAATAAGCCATGAAATAAAAATCTTCAAAGATAAATTAGTGTGTACCAAAATCATGAAAGAAAATAATTTTTTGGAGATGAAGCTATTAATACTGTCTATTAGATGTGGTGTGCTATCGATCAATCAAAGGTATATTTATTTGGTTGATAGTTGTTGGGAAAAGTGAAAAATAAAAGAAAATGAAAGAGTTATTAAAACCAATGAAAAATGGGACCATATATCAATAAATAATGTAGTCAACCATTTTTATTAGGATTAATTATTGGTATATATTTAAAGAATAACTCTCATATATCTTCAATTGTTTCAAGAGATAAAAAGAACTATAATATGTTTTTATCAATTTTTTCATGAATCATCAGACTAGCACTAAAATTGATTACCAAAGTAAAGAAGAGAGTGAATCATTAGACATGGGTTTTCATTGATAACTTTATCAGATAAAAGATAATCAATATGAGGAAGAAAAAAAGATAATTTCATTAGGAAGATTAAAACTTATTTTAGGTGGTGATTTATATTTGACAATGACACTGATGTTCTGGAGAGACTTATTTGAATCTTTAGAAGTTTGGAATATGTCTATGAAAAAATGGTTATTAAAGTCTAATGAAGTGGAAACAATGTTAATGGATGAATGTATTCAATACGATATATTTTCCAATATCTATATGGAATTGATATGAGAATATTGTTTTTAGTTGGTTCTGAGAATCATAATGTGAAAAAATTTACTTTTCCTATCTTTCAATTGGTTCAGAGCAATGTAACAAAGAATATGTTGTTGTATATTATTCTACACATTAATGATGTAACCAGAGAGAAAATTGTAGTTGGAAGAAATAATTTTTTGGATTTCCGAAGTGATATAATGTTAGAAAAGTATTTAAGAAGTTTAAGGAAGAAATGATAAGAGTTGATAATATGTGAATTAGTCTAGGATAGAGAAACAAATTATGGGAAACATGAAGATTCATGAAATTTAGTTAAGTGGGGAATACTACTAGAATCCTACCTAAATCACATTTGGATAACTTATAAAAGGACGATAGTATATTGTTCATTCTGACACTTATAATGTTCATGGGTGAAGAGAGAAGAAAAAACACTGTACGTTTTTAGAGAGAATGAGTTTCTAAATTGACCCTTCATAAGGATGTTTTCCAGATAAAAGACAATGAGGAAGGAAGATCATTTTTAGTTTATACTAGATCATCAGACTTGAAAATCATGAAGATGATTCAAGACTGAGAAATAAATAGTTCCAATTTGATTCAGTGGTCTTGTGGTAGAGTTATATTTTTGAAATGAACAATTGGACTGGATAATCAGACTAGGTATCAGATAGAGTATCATTATGATTTCTAGATAAGTTCATACCTATTTTTAGGTAGTAAAGTGATGATTTTTTATGTTCATATTTGTGAAAAATTTTACATGGTATCATAAACCTGTATTGCATCATTTTGTGCTACATAAAGCACATGAACTATTTTATAAATCATAATTTACACACATGTAAGGGAATATCATACTTTTTTTGTCCAAAAAAAGAATCATTTTCTACTGGATTGTGTGGTTTTGGATTTTTTTACAAACCATACCTATGATGTAGCTACTTTTGTTGAGTAGTGAGCCTATTAAATTATTATTTTCCTACAGATGTGTTATTTTTTTGGAAAATTCACAACTCTTTAACATGAGGTTAAGGTTTTTTTAAAAGGAATAAATCTTAAAATTAAAATTTATCACATATCCACCCTCTCAGGGATTCCTGGATTGTAGCTGGGTAATCTCATTGAGGTCTGGTGTCTTTGGAAGAATAGGTCGGTAATACATCAAAGTGAGGATAAAATATAACTCCATTATTTAATTCTCTATAATGGGATCCTAAATCCATTCATACCCCAAAACTTTTATGTGATAAATAAGGGAATACATAGAAAAATGGGCTGAGCTAAAAATCCAATTAAGGGAATAAACATGATAAGAAAACATAATGTGTGGGTCCAAGGTATAATCGGATGTCATAAAAGATAAGTAACATGCGTAATCACATGAGAGAACAATATAAAAAACATTGTATCATAAGATAATGCAATTCTATAAATTATGGAAGCAACAAAAAACCTGATATAAACATGAGTCATGGGATACTTTCTAGAAAATATCACATTGTCTAAAAAGTCCCATAATGGAGTACTTTTACTCCCTAATCCCATATATGATGCCTCATGAGTTGAATAATTACCCAATTCATTGGATCACTTTCTAGGTACATCCATAATAACAAGTTCATGATTATGTGTGACACCAAAATTAAATCAATCAATAATCACAAACATAAGAGTTACCAATAGAGTCAAATGTTTTGCATAATCATGCATCATATAATAATAAATTAAATTGTATAATAAATGAATTTAAGATATGAACATGAGGAATTTATTAACCCATCAATGTAAGGGATAATAATAGTTATATATATATGTGAGGAACATATAGACATCATTTATAAAAAATCCACAACATCAAAGTTTGTCATGATTAATGAAAATTTCTTTAAAAGATAACATGGAATAATTTTTTATAAAAATAGCCTTTTTGTGTTGAAATCAATTGTTTCAAAATAAATATAGTTATGAAATATTATAAAAAAAATCAAAAAATATCTAAGGAAACTTCTAAAGTAACCTTCAAATAATTGAGTGGTCATGATGGTGGGTAATTCTATACATGTTGAATATGTTAAAAAACATTCCTTTCACACCATTATAAAAAGGATAAAAAGTACCTTATTAATAAAATGATATGTGATTTTTTTTAAAATGAATTTAGAAATAGAATATTTGGAAATAATTTCGTTAATATATCATTGGGAGAACATTAAAAATGTCTTGAAAATATTTCTAAAAAACATGGATGTAGAAAAAAAAGATTTTTGACAAAAGAGATAAATAAATTCATCATTTATTAAATACATTATCAATAATTTTAAATAAAAAATATAGTAGATTAGTATAATTACATAAAAAATCATGAATAACAAGAGAATAATAAAACATATTGTGTTTAATACCAAAATATAAAACAATTATTCCATGTGGAGATTAAACATAAAAACCTTGAATAATGATGAGATTGCGAAATAAACCCTTACCACTTTGGTATCATTTGAATCATAACCCTCATAAAATAAGTAAATTCAAATGGAAATTTAAATAACATGAATATAAATTTATTTAAGATATAAAATTGAAATTTTTAGTACATAAAAGAAATAATTAGTGAATATGGAATATGTCTCCCAAAAGTAATTGTGAGATGAGAAATCCCTTACAAAGATCATGTCATTGATGTGAGAAATAATAAGTGAAGTTTTTATTTATGAAAAATTTAATAACAGAAAAAAATATTGAAATAAAATATAAAATAATTAATGTTCATCACACACACAATCTTATCTATTAATGAAAATTAATAAGGAATTTGACCCAATGAAAGAAATTGAGTTTTAAAAGCCTTTATAATTTAAGAAATGTCTTTATAAACCCTATTTAAAGAGAGGAACTAGAATTTGAAGTTCAAAAAACGTGAACAAGAATAATAAATGTTGTTAAATATTCAATTTTTACTTTATACACCATTTAAAAGATATTATTTGCATAAAATATCATGTCGCTCAATGAAAGAAGTTTTGAGATAAAATCCCTTACATTGAATCTAGAATTATTTTGTATGTCCTTTATCTACTTTATAATAATCATATATAAATTTATATTTTTCTAAATAAAATATCATAGGTTTAATCTCTTATATATAAATAATTTAATTCATTTATTTTAATGACATATTTAATTACTTAATCAGTTATCTCTACATCGAGTGTTTTTAGAATACTGTGTTTATAAATTCAAAATGACATCGGTGTGATGAAAGTGGTCAAAGAGGTTATTGTTCCATCATCTCCAGAATAATAATCATTAAATAATTATCATTTTTATACATATATTTTTATTTTAAAACCGAATAAGAAATATGGATATGAAGAATGAAATATGTTGCAATCATTGAAACAGTGGGCCATTATTTACAATGAATAATGTTTTAATTTTTATTCCATGTGTTATTTTATATTTATATAATTGTAATTATATCATAAAAATCATAATTTTTCTTTATATATACTTTCATATACTATCCATGTGATGTGTTAATAAAAAATGAATCACATTGCTTCGCAAGGCGGTAGTCCGCTGTACGCATGAATGATGTTCTCATTTTTCAATGGATGGAAAGGCAATACATTATATGATATGTTAATTTTATATAATTATTAATATATAATTAATATTTTACATAAAAATTAAATCCATCCTCACAAAAAACAATTCGAGGTGATTATGAAAAATGAATTACATCGATTCATGACATGGTAGTATCTCGTGCACATAAATGATGGTTTCATTTCCCATTTGATGGAAGAGGGATGGATAAATATATTAAATAATCATAATAATATATCATAATTTAGTATATAATAGTTTTATTATAATGTAATTTTTATGACAAAAATTGTTGTTTAAAAAGAATAAGTAAAAAGAAGGTGCTCTATTAAGACAATTAGGTTCTCTTAGAAGAACCTCCTTTGGATGCCTTATTAAAGACCGTAATGTTAGAGTTTTGGGAATACAATAAGCTATATAATGTTTATAAAGATGTTTTAGAGTGATTTTTTCACGGTTTTGTTTATATAAATGTATTAATAGGAGTAAATAAGTATGGGGATGGAGATTCCCTTTTATAATTAGGGAGGAGTGGTAAATTTTGTAAATAGCCAAAAAATTAAATAATGGGAAGTCACTATCAAGAAATGTTCCACATAAATTGATAAATAATAGAGTATGTGGTTGATATGGTCAATATGTACCCCTATTATTAAAAAATAAACATCTTATTCTATTTAAATCAAAAGTTACTCTCTTTAACCATTTTAGTTTATCTCCATAGTAAATAGATTTTTTTAATTTTTTACAATTCATTATGACTGAAATTTTGTTGAACGTATTTCCTAATTTTAATTATTATGATAAAAATATGTAATACATTTTATCGAATTCAAATTTCAGAAGTTATTGGAACAAAATTAAAATGAAACTCAAAAAATGTGTCAAATGGGTTTTCAAGAAACGATTTTTTAAGAAATTTATGATATTATATTAACATTATGACATTAAATTAAAAATATATCAATTTAAATTCATTTATATGAATTTTTAAAATATTAATATCATTTAAATATTTCTTTTATTGGGGAGATTTTGATTAATTAATATGAATAACATTATGCATTAAAAAATAGTTTGCAGAAAACTGTGTTTTTAAGCATAAAAATTAACTTATACCAAAAATCAAGAAATGTTTTGATTAAAATAAAACAAATTATATTAATATAAATAAATTTATTAAAATTTAAATTTCAGAAAAAATACAATAAATTACATTATTAACTGAAAATAAATTACTATATTTGAATATTTCGTAATTTTTTCCAAACACTAAAAAAAACATTCCAATTTTTTTTTCAAAACATCACCCATACTTATTTTTCATATTTATATTTCAAAAATTATTTTCATTTTATAAAATTAATTTTCTACTTGTTACTTGAATTAATTATAATATTTTCTATCACAAAGTAAGAAAAATATTTTTTGAGGGAATCATATTTTTTGGAAAGAATATATTTATTAAGAAATTAGGTACTTATTTCCTAAGAATTTATTAATAAATTTATATTTATTAGGAACATCATATATATTTCCTAAAGTACATAATCCTATTAAAACCTTTATATTTGATTTCTAGGTTATTAATTCATTTATATTTATTATGTATTTTATGTTTTCAAATGCATTGTAAGGATCATATATATACCTAGTATCCTATGTCTACAATACTATTGGATTCTATGTAGTGTGATATGTTGTAATCTATACCAATATTTTATAATAACCACTAGATCTAGGTTTCTGGATTCAGGATGTTACATATAATTTAAATAAATCATTTGACACTTTATATTTCTATAAAGAAAATCTTGATCTCACATACTCAATATTGAAAAAGAATAGTTCATTCTTTCATGAAAAAACATTTTTATAACAAACATTTATGTAATTACATAAAAATATATGTCTCATAGTCACAAATTTATCTCCATTAACCAAAATAATAATCAAGATCTTAATTATGAATAAAATCTTACTAGGATTCATCACTTATTCTCCTAAAAATAAATTATGTGTCTCAGTTATGAAACCACACTTTTGCATCATCATAATTACAAAACGAGCTAATTTCCTATATATCACTTATGTAGTTTATATTTTGAGCCGTAATTATTCTATGACAAGTTTTTTTTTCATAAAAAATCACTTAAAAGAATAATAAAAATACTTACATAAACTGTTAAATTTTAAATATTCACTCGCACAGCATTAAAATAATTCTTATATAATATCTATAAACATCATTAAAATTATTCAAAACTTCTTCAAACAATCTACACAATAAAAAAAATTAAATTATATAAAATAAATTTTTAACTCTTCTATACTACTTCATTACTTCCTAAAGAAACTACATAACATCAAAACATAATGTACTTGTTTAAAAAATTCACTATGTCTCCTATGAATTCCCTTTGACTCACTATTAACAAGTTCTTTTGACCCATACATCTTGTTGTTAACATATTATTTTACCATATATATTCTAGAAGTTTCATACTGAAACATTTCTTTTCTCTAAGATAAATATTCATTATAAATTTTTTTACAGGTCATTAACTAATGTATTTCAAGACTTTGGGAATTGAAAACATTATGCCATAATCATTTCCATAGAATCCAAAACATGTCCCTTACATACAAAATACAACATGAGTTCGAGTCGAAATGTATCACCATGTATGAAGAGTATAAAATTATATCTCTATGTCCTATAATATTTATAATACACTAAGGGATGAATATTAATAAAAAAATTCAATACTGTGATGTGGTGGTGATAACCACCTTCTAAGATTAGGCCATGGATTTCATTGTTTGCAGATTAAAATTATTCAGAGACATAAAAACCATTTTTAGAGTCATATGGACACTTATTATCTTCATGAAATGCATTATATGGGAACACAGTAGCCAGGGGAATACCTAACTTCACAAGTTGAAATTTTTTTTGTCTATATGAAACAAACATATAGATCAAATGAAATTCCCATTTTAATATGGCCTCCATTTTGGCATGAAGAAACCATTAGCTGTAACCTACTGCATGATAACCAGGGAACCACATAAAGGAAAACGGCACCACACCTGGTAAATTCACTAAGGGAAAACATGATTAAAACATGGAAATCACATGATTAAAAAATGATTCATGAAATAATGATGGAATCCAGCATGAAATCACAAATTGAACACATGATCATGTACCCCATTGGCTCTGGATTACTCCGATTAGTCACCACATAATATAAGCTAAAAAATTGTGAAAACACGGTGACATTTACACAATATTGAAAATTTCCTCTACACACACAAGCTCAGGCCTTATACTGACATTATATTGAGGGACTAAATGGCATAACATCACAATGTTCACAATTTATATTTCATGTGTTTAACTTCCATAGAATCCTATATAGACGTGGTCTTTAACACCCACCTAAATTACATGAATCCTCATTCGTTTGTGTGATCTTCCTCATACATGATAAATCGATCCTTCATGGTACACACCTACAATATCTATTAAGTGGAAATATGTAGAATTTCATCCAGTGGACACCATACTGATGTTCTACATGGCCATTATCTAATGCTTAGAACTTCCATCAACTTCAGGGTAAAGATACCCCACCCTTTATTTTAAATACTGGGATTACTCTTTTAGAAAAAGGCATTTTTTAAGGGGTGAAAAGAGATGAATCAAAGGTGAAGAAAATTCTATTTGATACTATGAGAATGATTCAACAAAAATATCAATACCCGAGGAAGATTATAAGAAATAAACATCATATTGGTTAATAAGAGTGTTCTAGTATGTTATACTCTCTATAAAAACTACACCATGTGAAAAAAATACCTATGAGGTTACCATTCATGTTCACTTCACTCATATTGGTGTGTAATTATTCACCACATGAGATGACCCCTTATAACGAACTATATTGATGGAACTTGGTGAAACTCACTATTTGGATGCGAATAAGAGTAATTCATTAGGTGACATAATTTTTAATGGGATTAGAAAAAATGAACTAAGTGGATTGGACTAATAGATATGCAGTAAGCAGAATGTACTAGGTGAAACACACTAAGTGTTTGGGATTAAGAGAAACATGATAGGAAATCTGATCACCAAAGTAAATAGTAAAACAAACCACACACCCATATTCCTTTTTCATGGAGCATTACTTAGGGGCCTCACACACTTGATAAATAGTAAGAGATACAAATTATCTCCACTAACCACTAATAAAATTGGAAGTAAACGATCATTGGTGTCACAATAATCATTCAAGACATATATTTTTATGGAGAAAACCCAAGTGATAATCATGGATCCCTTTTAACAAGAAAAAAACCATGAAATGTCCAACATAAATCCTTTAAAAAATATATAGTCCACCTTATGTTAATTGAATGCCCAAAAAATTCTCATATGATCGATATATTGGGATTATTATTTAGATATTGGAACTATGATGGTTACCATTAATGATTTCATCACTAAGAATATCAATAAGCTGAGACCACTCATTCAGGTGTCCTTAATGAATAAAACCCACACAATATCATATTGTCTCCACTTTGAAGTCACATGAAAACTATATAGGCCTCCTAGTAGGTGTAATCCCCGACCATACCTTTTCATATTATTTAGTTACTACAAGATAATATTAACTACAATTTCGGTCTACTCTTAGCTGTTATCCATAATATCATACCATCACCTGACTCACCTAATATACAAGGTGTCTCCCAAAATAAGATATTTTAAATCCCCACACAATAACCTTGCGTAAAGACACCCATCCTTGTTATCATATATTCTCCATCTATATGGTTTTTGTCCCAATTCAAAATCAAAGGGAAGATCAAATGTATTAGCTGCACTTAATCTTCCATTGTTCACTGAAATGTAATACAATTGATATTATGTTATCTCTTAATTATCACACTAAGCATGAATCATATGGGACTAAAGGTTTAGTTAGTTATTTCATTATAATTGATATTTTTCATAGGAATCACATTTTAGTCTTAGCTATATGACTCAAAACCTTATAGCCAATGTTTTTATTGCATAATGCTAAACTGAACGAACTGTTTCCATCATATAACCATAAACTATGAAAATAAATCTATCTGGGTGTTGATTAATGTTAATTAGTACATGTAGGAAACCACTTTGAGGTTTAAAACCAATATTTTAAAAAAAACATTTATCTTATATGTCGATCATAAGATGACCCGCTTTACCTTTAGTTGAAATACTCCTCATGATTTCCTCATATTTACCTTTATAAGAGATACAAATCCTTGTTTCCTCATATAAACATTTAGTAGAAATTCTCATTTGGAATCCCTAAAAACTAGTGATTCAAGATACATCTCTAGGTTCCCATATATGTGCCTACGATTTGGTGTTATCCCCAAACTAGGCTAAATGGTTCCTATATGAAGGGAATGTGAACTCCTTATGCTGATGTGTTTATGGATAATTATCCTTCTCTATTGAATAGAATATGGTTCCTCTAGTGATGATCCATATATGATCCATACCTTCTCCTATTTAGTTTCGAAAAAACTAGATGAACTAGAAATGTCTTCTCATACATAAGTCCCACAACAATATTTTCTAGGAATCATCCATCTAGTAACCACTTATTTATGGCTTCTTGAACTTAAAAATCACCACATCGATCCTTACCACATGACCTTAAAATGTATTATGTGCCTTATTACATGGGAACAAACTACATGGGTTCAAATTCCATTCTTATGGATACGTAGGATGTCGTTTCATAGGTGCAACCCAAACACCGACACACTTACAACCTCTTTAGATAGAGATAAACATTAAAGTTACCAACTGTGTAACTTTTAGCCAAATTATACTAAAATAATAAGATAAATAAAGAAGAACCTCTAAAACACCTGATTTTTACATCACTACATGGATTTAATCTGTTAATTGGAATGAGGGTAATAATTCCAACACAAGACATGGGAAGGATTAAAAAAAGTGCTAAATCTATAACAGAGTTCCAAATAACAAATGAATCCCCTAAAAAGGTATGATGAGCCCAAAATCCCACTCTCTGAACCAAAATTCATTCTGAAGTATCACTTTCCAGAAACTTTTGTGATAGACAGACTGTGGAAAGAATCCCCACAATAATATTTGCACTGAATTATCATGGATGTTAAAGCTGTTATAGTTTCCCTCAAAAAATGGAGAACATGATGTGAATTCTTCAACTATTACAAACCATTCATTTATGAAAAATTATATATATTTCATTGATCATTGGCTTCTTATTCTATCATAGTTTCAATCCTAAATATAATGGGGAACTCGAAGTGAATATTTTAACTATAAAAGTTATTGATATACAATTCACTCTTACTTTCCTTGATACATTGTTGTGTTTTTTATTAAGTTTCCGTTTTAAAGACCTTTAAAAAAACATATAATCCAAATTAAATCACATAATAAAACAATAAACTACACAATCATTAGAAAATATATTATTTCCCATAATAGACCTCAATCCACTTCACACAACCTACTAACATATTAAAAATATTCCACAGCTATAGTGACCATGGAATTTTGTACATGATGTACACTGTTACCAAACCAATGGCTCCAGTGTTAGGTTATGAATACCTTTTCATGTGATTACCATCATAACAACTTCATAGTGAATATATTGAAAACTCATTATAGCATCTATGAACTGAATCCCCAACATCCATCCTATCAATGATGGCCCATGAAGGAGAAATTGGAACTTGTTTCCATATATAACAACATCACCAATATATCCCCTATGAATAAAAAAATCTACCTAAAATACCTTTGATATGTATAGAAGGAAATTGGGCGCATTGAAAAAATCACCCAAGAACTTCTAAGTAGGGAACCTATATAGCGTAGTCAACATCACTAACATATATCCATAATTATATAAGAATATCTGGGGGATGTTGTTCCATACCATATCACTCAAAAAAGACAATCCAAATAGAGATCCCATTAAGAGAATAAAACCACTATGAATCAAGATAAAGTCAATATCCATATTACTGATAACACCCATGAGGCCCATTAGTATATCCTGATAGTGATGCAAGGTGAATTCATGAACATCACTAGCCATACGAATCAATATTCATCATAGCTAGCCTTGGTGATAACAAAATCCGATGAAGAACCCTATCCCATAGGGATTGGGTAATTTTTTACCTTTTTAACACATTAGTCATCTATAATATCATAATGTTATCAACAATACATCATGATTACACCTATTTATATTTTATAGGAATCAGTTATTTTTTTAGGTGTAACATAGAAAATTTCATCTATATTATCCCAACCAAGGATGAAAATGAAGCCACATTCAAAAAGAAAACATTGGTTCTTGTATCCAATACCCACCCATAGCCTTACAATAGTCAAGTCCTCTTAGCCACTGTGAATACTGTTCAGTTTGAATCCATAATAATGGAACTTGAATTGACCATGATTAGTTTCTAATGGGAAGCAAACACACTATGTATGGCTTATACGGTAAAGCCTTCATTTCTCCTTTAGATTATAAACTTCAATGAGAGATGAATTATCAACCTGCAATGGAATATCCAATCTATCCCATTAGATTGAGATCACATCAATCAAACCAAATTACTAAAATATTGATTATTTATGAAGATTTCCCACTACTAGGTAAAAATATAATTCTAGTTCAAGAATTTATCACAAGGTTGAATTAGACAGTGGTATCCCAGAAGTTAATTAATGATATTTTTACCTGAATATATTCTCTTGGTGGTTGATGTTCACTGGTAAAACTGGGGTAGAATCTATATCTAAAATTGATGGGTTCAACCCTAACTCCAATATACTTTAGAACCCCTAACATCTTGATATTCTATGGGATGATATACATGGAGTATAATCTCAACCATTTTTTCCCTTGTGGCCCAATGTTGATAACCCCAGCACGACAAGAGTATTCCAAAGTCAGATACTTTGTGAAAACCATAAAATTACCATATTTGTATTATTAAAATAATCTTTCAGATTGGTCAATTACAATATTGGATGATATCCATCCATACTTCTTTCTCCAATTAATCTATTTTATAAGGGAAATCACTACCATTAACCTCCTTAGATAAATATAGTAACAGAATGTGTGAGACATTGATCTAAATAACCTATTTATGGGAATGAAATATTCCATGGAGACAAAGCTTCCCTAGATATAATTGGTTGAGGCATATGTTGAGAACCTATATAATTATTTTTCAAATAAAATCTCCCATTAAATTACCCTAATAGATTCAATGATATCGTGATTATGGAACAATGTATAAAGGATTGAATTCATGGATCTATGTTAAGATAATTTTGAAAACCACCCTCCCAAATGATGAACTAAATAAAACAAATTAAAAACCTTATATACCCTTAATACAAAAATATTGAGGTGTTGTGACCTTAAATCTAAGAAGAACAGAATTTTTTCCTTCCATAATGATTAGAAAATAGAGTACTTCATCTATACCTTAGCTAATAACTTTATTAGGATGCCTAAAATCAATAAACAAGATGATGAAATATATAAGGATCACTGAAATTATTTCCCCTACTATAGTATGTTAAGAGACATGACCAATGAATGATTTTCTGTCAAATATTTAGTAAAAAATATGGTAAATTATGGTCATGTATCATTCTTTAATCCCATGTTGAATGTGGAATATTTTCCTACCATTCTTCTAGAAAACGAATATGAATAATTTGTATATTACACATATAGAAACTTAAAAGAATTATCCCTCTAAATGGTATAATGGGGATCATATCTCCAAATGGTACAGTGGTCACCAACCCACTAAATGGTAAAATAGAATAAATCCATCCAAATGATCCAATATGCATCATACAACCAAATGCCATCTTATTTTGAGGATAAGAACCAATTTTCATTTATTTTCATTAACACAGTATAAGCTCAAATTGAATAATTTTCACTTGGTTCAAATGAGTGAAATCTTAATGGAGATGATTGCACACTTGTATGATCAGCTAATGATAAACCAGTATTACCACCTATACTCATATAATTGGCAAAATAGAACATTATGATAGACCACGTATATCTAAATATGGTCTTATAAACCCATTTGACATCTAAAAGTGAATTGTGGACATAGTACACACATGATTTCAATAGTAGATCAAGTTACTAGGATCAATACTAGTACTCACATAATCATTCACCCATCCTTTATTTTAAAAATGAAATGTTGTTGGTAATTATCTTTTCTGTCAACCCCTTATGAATGACAAAGTCATAATTTCTGAAGAACAGGTCATCTAGTTTCAACAAGTAAATAAAAATATATTAAACATGATCCCATAATTTCTTAGGGGATATTTTACCTATAGTGAAATGATAACCTCATAATATATAGGTCCTTCATGTGGTGTAACACCCCGACCATAGAATCCTAGAGCCGGTGTATTATTTTATTACATTGTCTTGATTACATGGAATCATATCCTGAAGG
Organism: Viscum album; assembly: GCA_963277665.1. Lineage (NCBI taxonomy): Eukaryota > Viridiplantae > Streptophyta > Magnoliopsida > Santalales > Viscaceae > Viscum > Viscum album. The sequence goes on from OY728136.1 coordinate 1,983,081,108, forward strand.
ACAGACTAGGTTAGTAGTATTAGAAAATAGATTACATACATGAACGTTACATTACACATTCAAAGATAAAAAACAACATATATAATATTTGGAGAATTACCTTATTCCCCTAGCTTAACCCTTTATATCAAACATTATAAACTTCTTGGAATCTTGGGAAAACAAAACATAAGAAAGCAGAGAGATCAAATGCTCAGAAAGTGTTAATAATTTAGCGAAAGCTATAAAATTTTTAGGAAAGATGTGTTATAAAAAAGAATCCTTTTAATCATAAACTTGAAAATAATATAGAGAAATAAATCAAACATTACAATATAAACATGAAAATGCGAATTCTACTTGTCGAATAATCACATGTAATAATTAATTTCATAATGAGTTAATGCGTAACACTGGAAATCATTACCATATAGTCAAGGCCTTGTGCCAAGACTACAAATAAAATTTTATTCATGGCCTTTTTCCAAGACAAATGTTTGTATCATGAGACCTACCGATGCATCGAGGGGCTAGAGAGGGTCCCACCCTTCACTTACTAAGTCTATCGCATTCCTCATATGAATATTTTGAAACATAACATAAACATTCATATTAAAACTAGAATACAAAATGTTAATAATTAATCCATAAAAATGAAGTTTAAAAATATCACATCTACTGTTAAACATATCATAACTCATTAGACTCAATATTGAAGATTTTATTATAATAAATCAACCTAAATCAGGAATAATATCCTGTAAATAATGTTGACATTGTTGAAAATGATCAGTAAAACTTTTTAGAGAAATATACATTTTGAGAAATCATTTAAAAGTCAGATATTTATAAATGATGTCATTTTAAAGAGACCTTTGAATCAATGTGTCCTATACCACTTTGAAACATTTTAATGGAATTAAAATTTCAAAAAAATCATGTCTATATAAATAAATCCTTAAAACCATTTTGAAATCATGGACATTAATGAGAATGATTTAGAAGAATAAAAACTTTAAACATTTAAAATGATGTTTTAGTTAAAGAGTACCTTAAAAAATCAATTTTATTGTCTTTTATAAAACCTAGACATGGATAAGAAATGTTTCCTAGAAAATACTTACACATAAACAATCTCGGATAATAATGAGATTCAGTAATTAACCCTTACCTTGCACTTTTCTTTGGTCGAGGGTACATTTAACCTCTTGTATAATGATCATTGCATGTTATTAAATTGTAAAAGAACCATATTCATATTTATTATATCATAAATTACTAATTTATGACTTTATACTACCCATTTAATAATCATTTCCATGTTAAATTAACAATTCGGATAATAATCGCTTTCTTTATCGGACGTGTTTTAACTTGTTATTCATGATCGTATCACTTAGATCATGATTTAAATAATTCCAGAATATAAAAACTGATTTATATATAGCATATATTTAGAATTTAAATATTTATAATAAATATATATATGAAATGGAAAACACCGTTTATGGAGACGGTAGGCTTTACGTACGCATAAATGTTGTTTCCATTTTCATATCGTATTGAACGGAGGTAAGTGAATAAGATATATGAAAGTAAATATATATGTATATATCTCCAGTATAATTATTATGTCATATATTTCATACTTTTTAATTAAATATATTTTGATAATCATTGTGGAATGGCAAACATGGAAATGAATCTCATCCTATCGTGGAGATGGTATGTCGTACGTACACACGAGCAACGATATCATTTTCTTAATGATTGAAATGTGTGGAATGGGATGTTATATTAACAGTAATGAGAAATTATCATGTTATTTTCATTATTTATATAGATATTACTCACAATTATATCCTTACAAATAACATAATGTTGAATAAAAAATTACACTACAGTGTGAAGATGATAAGTCCAATGTACGCACGCATGGTGACATTATCATTCATATGATGGATAGAATAATGAGTATGGTTGTAGCATATTTATAATAAAATAATAGTATGTATAAGGTACTGGAGTTATTATTTTGGTATGGAAATAACAATGAAATTAGATGTGGATGAAGAAAATAACATTAAAATATGTGATAAAATAATTACCTCTTCTTTATGTGTTTCCTTTTTATTTGAACAAAAGGGTTCCTTAGGTTGGTTTTATGCTCAAACGAAGGAATATAGTATGAATTTATGGAATTTTGGAAGTTATTTGGGTAGGTTTTGTCCAAGAAAAATGTCATTGGAGGTGTGATTTGGATAAAAGGGTAAGTACCCTTTTATAAGATAGGTGAGGGTCACATTAGTAAAATCTTAATATATTAATTTATTATACAATAATATTTGGTTTCAAATGGATCCAAAATGATTTAATTAGAGACTAAGGTGGGGATACGTATAAAAATTCTCAACCAATAGGTTATAGATAGGTTTAGTTTACCATATTAACTTTATCTTTTAGATTTAACTCTTAGTTAAATAGTTTAACTTTTACCATGTATTCTTTTATTATTATAATAAATGATTAATAAACATACTATAAAAATTCAAGAGAAGCAAAAGTGGTTAATTATTGATATATATTACCTTATCTAGGTTCTTTTCCCGAACCATATATTTTTAAGAATATTATATAATTTAATAATATAGTATTTGTTATAAAAATTCATTTATGTCAATTTTGGAAGTATTTGGTATTGGGATTTTTTAAAAGTCATAACAATCAAATTAATTTGAAAGAAATTAATTTAATCAACCATAAAATTTCATATTAACCTATAAAATTAGTTTAATGACTCATAAGTCTCAAATTACATTTATTTGAATATTTATAATATTAATTATGTTAATCCTCTATTAATATTGTAATTACAGCATCATTATTGTGTTATAAATAAATTTAATTATTTAATATCCAAAAATTATAAATCAAAACCCATGATATAGAAAATTTTTTAGGTTTATAATGAATATTTATTGTTGATATTAAATTATGTATAACCCTATATAAAAATTAGTTTAGTTATTAATCTTTGAATTTAACATGTTTAACTCTTTTTAAAGTAAAATAATTATAAATGTACAAATCTAGTATATGTGAAACAAAAGGATAATATTTTATTCCTAATGGTGGTTTTGGTCGAAATAAACTTATCCAACAAAAATAAGACATGTGTTAGGGTAATCATAATATCATTATTACATTTAATTACCCTATTTACTTTTAATCGTGACAAATAAAAGTCAAATGCTACTATTCACCAAAAATTATTTTCATCTTATTGGACCAAATTTTATGTAATTATTTCAACCAATTCTCTCTGTTTTTTTAAATTTGTAACACCCTGAGCTTCCACGATACGCATCTCTTTCAATAATGCAATAGCTTGTATTATACGCAAGTTCGAAATTCTAACACACCGCGACCAATAAAAGTACTAGTTATGAATAGTAATACCCAGTTTTTGAAATTATATAAATTTTATATTTCAAAATGGACTTCATTTTTGTAGTTTTAATATCAAAATTACCCTAAGTTTAATTTTTTGTAATTTTCTGAGAACTTCCGATTTTTTATGAATATTGAAAAATACTTAAAAACAACTTTATTAATCAAAATAATTTATAGTGATAAATTATACTATTTAGTAGTTTTAAAGTATAATTAGAATACATTTTTACCATTTTATCCAATGGTATTTATTAGAATTAATTTCACTTTGAAATTGGACATAAACAATTGTTAATCTTTTGATATATATTGTTTCTTAAAAACACGCTATTTGTTGTGACAACGGGAATTAGTTATAAAATTAATTAATGCAACTTATATGTTTGGAATTTTTTAAAATAGAAATCATTTTCGAATTCGGAATATCAATTATAGCTTAGGGTGAAATTTTGGCATTGTTCTGAAAAACATCAATTGTTGATGGATAGTGAAACCTCTAAGTGGTAGTAAAAAAAACTGATTTTTCGTTGAAATGAAACTTTAACTATTATATGAATTGAAATTCAAAAATAAAACATACATGGTTGTCATTAGGATGAAAAATTTGTTTCAATGAGATTAAAATAATTTTTTTTTTGAATAGTAACTTTTAAGTTTTATTAATCGCGATTAAAGTTAATTAGTTTAATTTAAGGTAAAGATAATGTTATAATAATATGAAATGACCTTGAAACAGGTAGTACCATTATTGGATGAGTCATGTCCGACCAAGACAATCCATGGGTAAACTTGGGGACCCCATGGAGCCACTTTGGTAGGAAAAGGACATTAAAAACTTTTTATTTAATGTTAAAATAAAAATATCACAAACATAAGTTGTCTTACTAAAACAATATTTAAATGGGGTTATACAAGTCATATTTTTTACTATAAATATTAATTAGAAATATAAAAAGATTTACTACATCATGATATTTTTTTTCTAATTTTTAGACATTAAATAAATTAAATATTTTATGACACCATGATGATGCAGTGATTACCTCATTAATTAACGATTAAAATAAAATGAAAAGATAATGTAAAATCTAAGACTTACACTTGTAAAAAACCTATCAGATGAGTATATTTCTAACCTTTATCACCTTAACCTTGAAATATATAAGTTTGGGACCTTTAAAATCCGAAACTCATTATATAATAATGTAACATTTCATGAAATTCCAAGAGTACCCCTCCACTCATCTTATAAAAGGACCCCACCTCTACCACCTTATTCACACCATCAAAGCCATTTGGATCGTCCAACCTCTTCCCAAATACTCTCCAAAATTCCCTATCTTACTCCTAGAAGCCTCAATTTGGGCATAAGTATTCCCAAGGAAGCCTTTGGCTCAAATCAAAAAGTGTTACCCGATTTTAAGGTAATGTCTTCTCTTATGTTCTTTTGTTTTATTGCGATTCTCCAACCCCCTAAAATATTCTTATTACATTATTTTGTAACAACACCAGTATCTTAAATATACTAGGATGTTTTTATGAGAATTATTTTATTTACACTTACACACACCTTCGTCTAATGGTTAATGAACATACTGTTTCTGTGGGTGGTGAAATACTACCTCACGAAACGATGATTGTTCAATCTTATTTTAACACCTATCATGGTGGCCATTAATATTTCAATATATTTTTATATGATATATATATTATTTTTATGTTTTACTTATGCTTTTTTATTTCTCATTTATTGAATACCTTTATGATTTCCATTATGGGTAAACGCGATAATTTCATTTTAGGAAGTGCGGACTACCGCCCCCTCAAAGTGATTTGAATCGTTAATTCCATATGTGGGATGTATAAAGGATAGAGTAAATAATATTATAAATGATATTATACTGGAATTATAGTATAACTTTATATAATTATAATTTCATTCCATTAAATATGAAATAAAAATGAATATAGCGGTCATGCGTACGTACGGCTTACCGCTCCATGAACGGTGCATTTCATTTCTTACCTCTAAATGTTATGTAATATTATAAATGCATGTATATAGTGGATATATATGATATATACGATATCTAAATAATGAATATAATTATGGATATAATGGATATTTCACCACATGAACAACTTGTAATTATAAGAAGTTTTTGTTGACTCAAGTACCAACGATCAAAAAAATGACCGTTATTAACTTAAATGACTACATAATTTTCGTAACATTGTAATAAGTGATATAAAAGGGATAATGAACTTGAAAAAGGTTCTTAATCAAGTAGATATTAACTCTATTTTATTATTCAGTAGGTTAAAAAGCGGTCGAGTCAAGTTGGACACGAGGTAAAAGAACTTCTTAACCCAATTTCCGTTCTTTGGGTTAATCTCCTACTTTTAAATAATGTCATGATATTATTATGTTGTATCTTGTATTTGTACTTTATTTATGTGTAATTATAGTGACTATACATAATAGATCAATTTTATTTAAAAAATGATCTTTTTAAAGGACTATGTCTCAATATCCATTCATTGAGGCATATTTTGTTTTATACACAACATTCTTTTATATTGTGTACAAACCCCTTTGATTTTTACGTTTATTCAAAAGGAATCTTTTTTTATACGAAGTGTTTTTACTAAATGACAAAAGGAATGTTTTGTCTTACATATGCGGTGACAAGGAATTCTCCATCACCATGACCATTATTTGAGTTTTGGCTTCCTCTACAATCCATAACTTTTTTTAAATGAAAAATAATTACAAAGTTTTAATTTTAGTTTATTTGAGTATTGAAAATGGTATTGAAAATGTTTTTATTATATCAATGTGTTGTATTAATATCCTGTGATTGAAATGTGGAAATTTTGTGTTTCCGTTATGCAAGTTTTATGTGATACGATTATATTATGTTTTATGATATGTTTAAACCTGTTCATATGAAGAATGCATTGGACTTAATAAGTGACCGGTGGAGCCCGCTATAGCTCCTCGATGCATCGGTAGGTCTCATGAGACAAACTAGTGTCTTGGCACGTATCCTTGACAAAAATATTATTTTTAGCCTTGGCACAAGGCATTGGATACTTGGTTATGATAGTCTGGCATTATTCATTCCATCATTATGCAAGTGGTTATTGATATTGCATGTGATTATTCGACCAGTAGAATATCCATGTGAATAAGTAAATGGAATTATTTCATTTTACTTTTTCCACATTATGCTGAAGTTCAAGTTTAAAATGATTTTGTTTTAGTTATACATTGCCTTAAATGTTTATTTTTATTTATGAAATCTTCTTCTATATTGTTATCCTTACTGCGCATCTGAGCTCACCCAATTCAATATTTTAATTTTTCAAGGATGTGAAGAAGTATTTTAGGAATGACCGACAGGGATAGTCTGAAAGGGATATGAGTGTGGAAAATGGAGACTATGTTATTGTAGTTTTTTACTTTATGATGTAATGTAACATTTATGAATGTATCTAGTGTTTCCAAGGCTACTAAAATAATCGGTCTTTCGGGACTTGATCTTTTGTGATCATGCCAATGTTACGCAATAATGCACCGTCTCTGGGTAACTTGAGTCAGGGTGTTACAGTTGGTATCAGAGGTAGTTTAGTACTAACCTTGAAGCTAGATTTAGATATACTCTGATTAGAGCACATAGACCTAAGATAAAATTTTAGGATTAGTATAGAAGAACTTCCGAGAATTTTGGTATTATAGAGATTTTGTAATTTTTCCGAGCAATACATCCATGTATGGATACGAGCAGGTAGAGGCGGCTCTGGCACAGATGTACTGAGGGGTAAAACCCGAAAATACCGCTTTGAGCTAGACTCGAATGGGAACTGGTGCACGACAACAGGCCTTGCTGCACTCTTGGTTATGACACTCCCGGGGGATATGCTTAGGATAATTCTCATTTTTTTACAAATCATTATGAAGGGTTTATGAGTATATACTTCCTCAAAGAAAACATTTTTTATGATTATGGATTATATCTATAAACCGTTCAATTTATATTAAGTATTTTAGAAGTTTGGAATTATTCATTGAAATTCATAAACTAACCTAGTTTATGCCATTGTATAGAAATGGCGCCCAATAGAAGAAATGTGAACTCCATCAATACGTATGATCCAAAGAGTAAGAAGGATCATATCCTTCACAGTATTAAGCCAACATTTAGAAGGGAAATAGTCTCCCATGTGTTCTCAACATATGAAGAAATAGTATCATGTGTTAATAATATAAGTAAAGAATTCTCTAAGACTTATGGCATTGAAAGGAAGAAAGAGAAGAAAAGGATGGAAGAGATAATGATGGATAAAGGGACGAGGGAAAAGAAGAATTTTCCAATATGTGATAACTGTGGGAAGAAACACCTTGGAACTTGCGTGAAGGGAATGTGAGTTTGTTATAAGTGTGGAGAAAAAGGACACCGAGTGCGTGACTATAAGGTTAATAAAAAGGTTTCAAATGTACAATGCTTCATCTGCAAGGAGTGGGGACACTACTCAAACCAATTTCCAAATCATCAGTTAATGCCCCAAATGATGTTATTAGATAATAATCAAGTTATGATGCTACCACAGATGAGGAGGAATGATAAGAGTTCTTATGTTGTTATTAAAGAATTTTTTTCATTTGAGTGTTGTATCAATGATGTACTGGTTATAATAATTATGGAGTATATAAGGATTGTACTGCAGTACTATTTCATCAAGGACTTGAGATTGTGTGGAACCAAGAAAAGTTACGCCATAGCAGGTTAAATTTTTGGAAAATATATGGTGGAGAGAAAGATAAACCCTAATATGGTTCTGATACCGAGATAGTAATTTTGGAATAATACATGATTGATTTGGATAAATTATCCTGGATATTCTTAACTTCCTTGAAACTGATTAATGATTTGTATACATTTTTGGATAGAAGGAGTATATCTAGTATTCTATAATGAATAAGGGATCATGAATGTAATCAATAAGGATTTATGGTAATTCAGGATGTTGTAGTGTTTTAAAATAATACATGATGAAGGTGTTAACATGTTGTTACGCGGGAAAAGGATCTTCATTATGTTTACCTTCTTTATAAAATTTGGACAGTGAGTTGGATAGAAGTATTTTGGATAACTATAAAGGTTGAAACTCTACTTTTCCAGCGTAAATATATATATACCCATCACTTATTCTTTGAATAAATTAATTATTAAACTTTATTAAAGGGATATTAAAACAAAAAATGTGTTATCCTAATACCTTATGTCTTATTGATCTAATAATATTTTAAATCAACATAGATTGAAGGCTTTGAGGCCTTCAATTTTACACTTATTTGGGATTGGTGTCCTCAATCACTCCCTACAAATATTAATGTTTTTCCTCCAATTATATGTCTCTAATTTCCACCAATGTTCTCCTTATCGAGATCATAATTTGGTGGTGACTTTTTCATTTCCCTTTCCCTCTTATTAAGGCTAAATTTTATTAACCTTATTTCCGATGTGGGTTTTCCACAAAGGTATTTTCTATTTTCAACCTATTATTTTCAAACAAAAATATCAAATTGAGAGGATGCAATTTATTGAAGGAGGGGAGAATGTAACACCCCGATCTTCCACGATACGCTTCTCTTTCAATAATGCAATAGCTTGTATTGTACGGAAGTTCGAGATTATAACACACCGCGACCAATAAAAGTAGTAGTTATAAATAGTTATACCAAATTTTTGAAATTATATAAATTTTATATTTCAAAATGGACTTCATTTTTGTATTCGTAATATTGAAATTACCCTAAGTTGAATTTTCTGGAATTTTCTGAGAACTTCCAATTTTTTATGAATAGTGAAAAATACTTAAAAAAAACTTTTTTAATAAAAATGATTTATAGTGATAAATTATACTATTTATTGGTTTTAAAGTATAATTAGAATATATTATTACCATTTTATACAATGGTGTTCATTATAATTAATTTCACTTTGAAATTCGACATAAACAATTGTCAATCTTTTGATATATATTGTTTCTTAAGACCACGCTATTTGTTGTGACAATGGGAATTAGTTATAAAATTAATTAATGAAACTTATATGTTTGGAAGTTTTTAAAATAGAAATAATTTTTGAATTCAGAATATCAATTATAGCTTAGGGTGAAAATTTGGCATTGTTCTGAAAAACATCAATTTTTGATGAATAGTGAAACCACTAAGTGGTAGTTAAAAAAACTGATTTTCATTTAAATGAATCTTTACCACTTATATGAATTTAATTTAAAAAATATCACATAAATGGTTGTTATTAGTATGTAAAATGTGGTTCAATGGGATTAAAATAATGTTTTGGTGAATAGTACCTTTTAAGTTTTATTAATCGTGATTAAAGGTAATTAGTGTAATTTAAGGTAAAGATAATATTATAATAAAATGAAATTACCTTGAAACATGTCATACCCCTATTGGATGAGTCATTTCCGACCAGGAAAATACATGGGTCAACTTGGGTACCCCGTGGAGCCACATTGGTAGGAAAATGACATTAAAAACTTTTTATTTAATGTTAAAATAAAAATGTCACAAACATGAGTTGTTTTACTAAAACAATTTTGAAATGGGGTTATAAAACTCATATTTTTAACTATAAATATTAATTAGAAATATACAAAGATTTACTAAATCATGATATTTTTTTTATAATTTTTAGACATTAAATAAATTAAATATTTTATGACACCATGATGATGCAGTGATTACCTAATTAATTAACTATTTAAATAAAATGAAAAGAAAATGTAAAATATAAGACTTACACTTGTCAAAAACCTATTGTATGAGTATATTTCTAACCCTTATCAACTTATACTAGAAATATATAAGTTTGGTACCTTTAAAATCTGAAACACATTATATTATAAAGTAACATTTCATGACTTTCGAAGAGTACCCCTCCTCTCCTCTTATAAAAGGCCCCCACCTCTGCCACCTTATACACACCATCAAAGCCATTTGGACCGGCCAACCTCTGTCAAATACTCTCCCAAAATCCCTATATTAGTCCTAGAAGCCTCAATTTTGGCATAAGTCTTCCGAAGGAAGCCTTTGGATCAAATCAAAAAGAGTTACCCGATTTTAAGGTAATGTCTTCTGTCGTGTTCTTTTGTTTTATTTTACTTCACCAACCACCTAAAATCATTTTATTGCTTTATTTTGTATCAAAGACATTATATTCAATATACTAGGATATTGTTATGAGAATTATTTTATTTACACTTACACACACCTTCGTCTAATGGTTAATGAACATACTGTTTCTGTCGGTGGCGAAATACTGCCTCATGAAACGATGATTGTTCAATCTTCTTTCAACACCTCTCATGGTGTCCATTAAGATGTCACTATATTTATATATGATATATATATTATGTTTATGTTTTCATTATTATTCTTTATTTTTCATTTATTGCATACCTTTATGATTTCTATTATGGGTAAACACAATAATTTCATTTTAGGAAGTGTGGACTACCGCCCCCCTCAAAGTGATTTGAATCGTTAATTCCATATGTGGGATGTATAAAGGATGGAGTAAATAATATTATACATGATATTATACAGTAATTATAGTATAACTTTATATAATTATAATTTCATTCCATTAAATACGAAATAGAAATGAAAGTAGCGTTCATGCGTACGTACGGCTTACCGTCTCCATGAACGGTGCATTTCATTTCTTACCTCTAAATGTTATGTAATATTATAAATGCATGTATATATTGGATATATATGATATATATGATATCTATATCATGAATATAATTCTGGATTTAATGGATATTTTACCACATGAAAAACTTGTAATTATAAGAAGTTTATTGTTGACTCAAGTACCAAAGATCGAAAAAACGACTGTTATTAACTTAAATGACTACATAATTTTCGTAACACTGTAATAAGTGATATAAAAGGGATAATGAACTTGAAAAAGTTTCTTAATCAAGTAGATATTAGCTCTAGTTTATTATTCAGTAGGTTAAAGAGTGGTCGATTCAAGTCGGACACGAGGTAAGGGAGCTTCTTAACCCAATTTCCATTCTTTGGGTTAATCTCCTACTTTCAAATTATGTCATGATATTATTATGTCGTATCTTGTATTTGTACTTTATTTATGTGTAATTATAGTGAATACACATAATAGATCTATTTTATTTAAAAAAATGATCTTTGTAAAGGACTTTGTCTCAATCTCCTTTCATTGAGGCATATTTTGTTTTATACACAACTTTCATTTATACGGTGTACAAACCCCTTTGACTTTTACATTTATTCAAAAGGAATCCATTTTTATACGAAGTGTTTTTACTAAACGACAAAATGAATTTTTTGTCTTACATATGCGGCAACAAAGACTTCTCCATCACAGTGACCATTATTTGAGTTTCGGCTTCCTCTACAAGCCATAATTGTTTTAAATGAAAAATAATTACAAAGTTTTAATTTTCTTTTATTTTGGTATTGAAAATTGTTTTGAAAATTTATTTATTATATCAATGTGTTGTATTGATATCTTTTGATTGAAATGTGGAAATGTTATGTTTCCTTTATGCCTTTTTTTGTGATACGATTCTGTTATGGTTTATGATATGTTTAAACCTATTCATATGAGGAATGCATTGGACTTAATAAGTGACGGGTGGAGCCCGATATAGATCCTCGATGTATCGGTAGGTCTCATGATACAAACTAGTGTCTTGGCACTAGGCCTTGAAAAAATCTTATTTGTAGCCTTGGCACGAGGCCTTGGCTACGTGGTTATGATACTCTGGCATTATGCATTCCATCATTATGAAAGTGGTTATTGATATTGCATGTGATTATTCGACCAGTAGAATATCTATGTGAATAAGTAAATGGAATTATTTCATTTTACTATTGACATATTATGCTGAAGTTCAAGTTTAAAAGGCTTTTGTTTTTGTTATACATTGCCTTAAATGTTTATTTTTATTTGTGAAAGCTTCCGCTATATTGTTATCCTTACTGAGCATCTGAGCTCACCCCTCTCAATGTTTTAATTTTTCCAGGATGTGAAGAAGTATTTTAGGAATGAACTGAAGGGATAGTCTGAAGGGGATATGAGTGTGGAAAATGGAGACTATGTTGTTGTATTTTTTCACTTTATGATGTGATGTAACATTTGTGAATGTATCTAGTGTTTCTAAGGCTACTAAACTGATCGGTATTTCGAGACTTGATCTTTTGTGATCATCCAAATGTTACGCAATAATGAACCGACTCTGGGTAACTGGGGTCGGGGCATTACAAAATTCAATTCACATAATTGGTAATATTAAGTTTTATTCAAATTTGCAAATGTCCATAGAAGGTGGGTAAAAGACGTTAACAATTTCAATAACATTTTATAAATAAATTTTTTTTATAAGATGACTCCATTGAACTAAGTTGAACTTATATAGGTATTATACAACTATTTTGACTTAAAATAAATTTAAATAAATAAATAATTATATAAATAAAAATTCGGTTTTAAACAATAATGGAGTGTTTTCACAATTCACCAAAAATTGAAAGTTTTCAAAAAAATACAAAAAATTCACCCTAAGATAATTTTGATATTCAAAAATCCAAAAAGAATTATATTTTTTAAAATTCAAAACATAAATTTTCATTAATTATTTTAAAATTAATACCCGTTGTCAAAACTAAAAAACGGGTTTCTAAAAAGTAAAGACTATTAAAAGATTGGCATGTGTTTTTTTTCAAATTTAAATGTGAAATTACTTATAATGACCTAAATTGTATTAAATGATAAAATATAATCTAATTATACTTACCAAACATTCCAATTCATAATTTAACCATATAAATTATTTCGGTTAAAAAGGTATTTTTCAATTAAAATTTAGTATTTTTCACTATTCTTTAAAATATGAAAGTTATAAGAAAAGTTCCAAAAATGTTTCCAAACTAAATTTTTATGTCCCTATTATAAAGAAGAATTTCATTTTATTAAATTTAATATAAAAATGTCGAATAATAGTTTTAAAGAGGGTATTTCATTAAATAGATGTAAAATTTAATTTTTTGAAAAATACTTCTTTTATGTGAAAAAATGAATTTGTTCTAATATTATTTCTAAGAAACACGTAATATTGGTTCTAAAATTATACAGAGTAAATAAAATTTCAAATTTAGTTAATACTATTCATATCCACTTTTTGAATGGCTAGTTTGGTATGTTTTGATGTGCTTGAACTCAGTGTTACATGTAGCACAAGTTATTGAATTCCTTTGAAGAGATAATTTACTTTGAAATTTGGTGGTGTTACATTCTCCGATCCTTTAATAAATAGTGCCCTCACAATTTTAATTTTTTTTAAATAAAAGGCTAAAAATAGAAAAATACCTTTATGGAAAACCCACATCGGAAATTGGGTTAATAATATTTAGTCTGAATAAGATGGAAATGGAAATGAAATAGCCTCCACCAAATTATGATCTCGATTAGGAGAACATTGGTGGAAATTAGAGACACACAATTAGAGTAAAAACATAAATATTTATAGGGAGTGATTGAGGTCATCAATCAAAAACAAGTTTAAAATTGAGAGCCTCAAATCCATAAATCTATGATGATTTAAAATATCACAAGTTCAACAAAACATAAGGTATTAGGATAACACATTTTTGGTTTCAAGATCCATTCCCTAATATTTAAGAATTAATTTATTAATATAATAAGAGGAAAAATATACTTGATAAGAATAGTTTCTCCTTTCAACTAATTCATACCACAAACTCATCATTCACTCTAAAAGATAATAGAATTCAAAAATATTCTATTTATCCTAATCATATTGGAATCCAAAAGTAATGAATTTATAATTCATTTGTCAGACTATTTAAAAAAAACTACATTACAAAAACTAGGGCATCATGTAGGCTAGTGGTTAGTGATTCAACCTTGACACCTTTATGTTGTTGGTTCATGTCTCGCGGCCTTCCTTGACGCAATGGGTTGTCGCTCAACCTCCGGGTTGTCTTTTTTATTACAATCTAAAAATAATCTTAAAAAATTATTTAACCTTGAAAATAGTATCCAATTTCAAACATAATCCATTCCAACCTTTAGACATATCCAGAATACTTCTTTCCAAACTCATATTCCAAAATTTATAAGGAAGGTAAACATAATGAAGATCTCTTTTTCCACAAAATAACATGTGAATACCTTCACCGTGTATTATTTTAAAACATGGTAATGCCTGGAATTACCATAAAACCTTATTGATTACATTCATGCTCCCTTATTTCTTATAGAATACCGAATATACTTCTTATATCAAAAATTTATGAAAACTCCGACAATAATGGAATAAACAAACAATTAATTAGTTTCAAAGTAGTCAGGAATATCCAATATAATTTATCCAAATCAACCATCTCAAATTCCAAAATCACTACCTCAGTATCAAGACTATATTATGGGTTATCTTAAACCATGTTTTATCAAAAATGATTAACTTTCTATTGAGTCACTTTTCATAGTACCATATAATATAAAATCCTTAATGAAATAGTACTATAGTAAAATCCTTATCTGATACAACACTCAAATGAAATAATTTTTGAATAACAATATATGAACACTATTCATTCCTCTTCATCTATGGTAGTATCATAACTTGATTATTATCTAATCACATAATTGGGTCATACTCTGATGATTAGTACATTGATTTGTGTAGTGTCCAAACTCCTTGTAGATTTAGCATTGTACATTTGAAACCTTTTTATTACCCTTTAATCATGTACTGGGGGTCCTTTTTCTCCATACTTATAACAAGATTCCATTCTTTTCAAGAATTTACCAAGGTGATTCTTTCCACAGTTATCAGATATGGGAAAATCTTTCTTTCCCTACTCCCCTTTATCTATATTTCTCTCTTCCATCCTTTTCTTCTCTGGATTCCCTTCAAATCCAATGGACTTAGAGAATTCTTTACTTATCTTATTAACACATGATATTATTTCCCTATATGATGAGAATACATGGGAGACTATTTCCCTTCTAAATCCTGTCATAAGAACATGAATGATATAATCTTTCTTACACTTTAGATCATGCGTATTGTTGGAGTTATCATTCCTTTTTAGGGTACCATTTCTAAACAATGACATACACTAGGTTATGTTATGAATAACAATGCATACATCCAAACATATAAAATATATAATGTAAATTGAAAATATTATGAATAAAATCTATAATAATAAGAAAATGTATTCTTTGAGGAATTATTTACTCTTAAATCCTTCATAATTGATTGTAAACAAAATGTGAATTATCTAAAGAATATACCCAAGGAGGATCATAACCAAGAGTGCAACAAGGACGGTTGTTGTGTACTAGGATACCCTGGGTCAAGCCCGAAACTCGTTGTCTGAGTTTCCACTTCTAAGTACAACTATGCTAGAGCCTCCTCTACCTTCTCATATCCATACATGGATGTATTTCATGGAAAATACATAAAATCACTAAATTACAAAAATTCAAGGAAGTTATTCTATACTAATCCTCAAAATCTATATTAGGGTAATGTTATCTAATCAGAGTTTTTATAAATCTTGTTTCCAAAGATTATACTAGACTTCCTATGATACCAACTATAATACCCTAACCACAGAATCCACGAGTCGGTGCATTATTTTAATACATTCGCATGATTACAAGGAATCAAGTCCCGAAGGACTGATCAGTTTAGTAGTATTGGAAAATAGATTACATACATGAATGTTACATTACACATTCAAACATAAAACACAACATAAATAATCTGTCTAGAATGCCATTTTTTCATATCTAAACCCTGCATATCAAACATAAAACACTTCTTAGAATCCTAGGAAAACCAAAATTAGAAAGGGGTGATCTGAGATGCTCAGTAAGGGTAAATAATTTAGCAAAAGCTATAAACTTTTAAGGGAATATGTGTAACAAAAAAACAACAAACTTTTAAACATAAACATGAACATAATATAGAAAAAATAAATCAAATATTTCAATATAAACATGCAAATGGATATTCTACTAGTCCAATAATCACATGTAATAATTAATTTAATAATGAGGTAATTCCTAACACCGAATATCATGACCACATTGTCATGGCCTTCTGCCAAGACTACAAATAAAATTTTTGTCCAGGCCTTGTTCCAAGACACTAGTTTGTCTCATGAGACCTACCGATGAATCGAGGGGCTATAGCGGACCCCACCTATCACTTTCTAAGTCCACTACACTCCTCATATAAAAATTTTCAAACATAACATAAACATTCGTATTAAAACATGAATACAAAATGTCAATGCTTCAACCATAAACCATGAAGGGTAAACATAGCACATCTACATTCAATCGTATCATAACTCATTCGTTAAAATATGGAATATTGTATTATAATAAATCAACCTTAATCAAGATTAATATATAATAAAGAATGTAGACATAATTTGAAATGATAAGTAAAACTTTTTAGAGAGATATCATTTTCTGAGGAATCATTTAAAAGTCACACATTTTTAATCAAAGTGTCCTTACCACTTTGAAACTTCTCAAAGGAATTAAAATTTTAAAATAATAATGTCCATATAAATAAATCATTAAAACCATTTTCAAAACAAATAAATTAATAAAAATATTTAAAAGAATAAATATTTAAAACATTTAAAATGATGTTTTAGTTAAAGTGTACCTTAAAAGAATAATTTTGATATTTCTTTTATGAAACATGGATATAGAAAATAAATATGTCATAGAAAATACTTACACATATACAATCTCTGATAACAATGAGATTGAGGAATTAACCCTTGCCTTGCACTTTCCTTTAGTCAAGGGTACATTTATTCTTCTATATAAGGAACATAGTATGTTATTAAATTTTACCAGGACTATATTAATATTTATTATATCATACATAAATCATTTATGACTTTATACTACACATTTAATAATTATTTTGATGTTAAATTAGCATTTCGGTTAATAATCACTTTCATTATCATACATGTTTTAACTTATTATTCTTGATCGTATCACATAGATCATAATTTAAATAATTCCAGAATATAAAATATTACTCCTATATCATATATATTTAGAATATAAATATTTATAATATATAGATACATGAAATGGAAAACATCGTTTATTGAGATCGTAGGTCGTAGATACGCATACACGTTGTTTCCGTTTTCATATCATATTGAACGGAAGTAAGTGAATCAGATATATGTAAGTACACACAGACACACACACACACACATATATATATATATATATATCTCCAGTAGAATTATTATGTCATATATTACATACTTATTAATAAATGTCCTAATCTAATCCATGTGGACCCAAAAGATCATATTTTATTCCTATGGTAGGTTCTGGTTGAAATAAACTTATCCAATAGAATTAGGACATGTGTTAGGGTAATTATAATATCATTTTTACCTTTAATTACCCTATTTACTTTTAACCATGGTAATAAAAGTCAAAAGGTACTATTCAGAAAAAAAATATTTTCATCTTCTTGAATAAAAAATGTCTTAATTATGTCAACCATGTCTCTAGGATTTTTGAAATTCAATTCATAGAAGTGGTAAAATTACATTTTATGAAAATTTTCAAATGTTCCAAGAAGGTGGGTAAAAGACGTTAAAAAGTTCAATAAAATATTATATATCTAATTTTATTAGAAAATGACTCAAATGAGCTAAATTGAACTTATATAGGTATTTATATCTATTTTGACTTAAAATAAATTTAAATAAATTAAATAATTATTAAAATAAAAAGTCATTTTTAAACAATAACAGTGTTTTTCACTATTCATCAAATATTGAAAAAATTTAAAAAAATACCCAAAATTCACCATACAATAATTTTTATATTCGGAATTCAAAAATAAATTCTATTTTACAAAATTAAAAACATAGTTGTTTAATTTATTAATTTAAAATAAATTCTCTTGGTCAAAACCAAAAACTGGGTTTTTAAAAAGTAAAAAATATCAAAATATTGGCATGTGTTTATGTCAAAATTAAATGTGAAATTACTTATAATGTCTTAAATTGTATTAAATTTTAAAAAAATAATCTATTTATACTTCCAAAACATTCAAATCAATAATTTAACACTATAAATTGTTTCTTTTAAAAAGTTGTTTTCAATTAAAATTTAGTATTTTTCACTATTCATCAAAATATGAAAGTAATAAAAAAAAGTACCAAAAAATTATCGAAAATAAATTTTTATGTGCCGCATCTAAAGAATAATTTAATTTAATTTAATTTAATATATAATAGTTTCAAATATTGAATTTAAAAAGGGTTCTCCATTAAAAGGAGGTAAAATTGCCTTTTTGGAAAAATACTTTTTTATCTGAAAAAAATGAATTTTTTCTTATATTATGTCTAAGAAACACATAATGTGGATTATAAAATTATATAGAGTATATAGAATTTATAATTTAGTTAATATTATTCATAACCACTTTTTAAATGTCTAGTTTGGTAAGTCGTGGTGCACTAGAACTCTGTGTTGTGTGTAGCACAAGTTATTGAATTACATTGAAGAGATAACATACTATGAAATCTTGGGGTGTTACATGTGGTGATGTCCCCCATACCATAGGGCCTAGTGTATTTTTTAAATTTTTCACTCTTTATTAGGTGCATTCTTGACATTATTCTTCCTCGATGATCATCAAAAATTCCCTAAGATATTCATATTTTCCCTATTTAGAGGTGGAATCATTAGCGTCTCTTTTTTTCATTAGCCTCAAATTATGATCCTGAATTGATTTCTATTGAGGTATTACCTCCCAGATTAGAAATTAAACAATGACTCCATATTTATATATGCATACATTTTACATGGGGAGGTATAATTTTCATTTATCTCTCAATAAGTGGAAAATAAATAAGCATTCATTCCAACCAAAACATGTCTTTGAGTACTTTTCTTATTCCATAAAGAATGATTTGATTGAAATCCCAATGATTAAGAAACCTAAGGATGTATATTTGAGGGGGCATAAAAATTATTTCCTATACTATAAATCTCTATAACATATAATTGAATGGTTCTTTGACATTAAATACTTTCTTCATAAGAAAATGGACAAGGGGATATTTGATCTAGTGACACACATGTCCTCACTTTAGCCATGTGGACACAAAAAGTATATCAATGCATAAAGAAATTCATTCTATATTTGATAGACATCTAATGTAATATAACCTTAGGCTTTATCACATGAATTCATTTTTAATATATTAATTTATTATTAACATCATTGGGCTCGTAAATATCAAGAGACCTGAGGTGGTAACCATAAAAAATCATTAAAAGCATTTTCCCTACCACCAAATGCTAGTACATATGAGTGAATGAATCATCATATTAAAAGGTTGGATTTAAAATAAATTATATACAGGCATGATAGTGTTATTGGATCCCAAGATGTATGAATCCTCTATGTGAGTCATTCTCATTGAACCAATGAAACATCATCCAGAAAAATCATGTCTAGAATACTACCTTAAAACATGATGTCAAAATGTATGGACATATCCTTGTTCAATGTTTTTAAATTTCATAAAATAATTCAAATATGCATGAATCAAAACTAGTCAATTTTATTACCCAATGAAATACTTCAAATTGAATTAAATATGGTTCACTCTATAAGAATGTAAATGTATATAGTGTGGCCAACCTTTTGTGTCCTAATTTCCATATATGAGAACCAGATCCATGTAGAATCTTCATCAATGAATTGGAATAAAATAACCCCCCTCACAAATACAATATAGATCAATGTTGTATAGTCCAGTGAAAAATTACCCGTTATAATTTTTGAGTCCTCTTTATTGTCATCGGGTCTTTCCCAAAGTCCTCTTAACAGAATTTGTTTTTCAATAACGATAGATTTATTTATTCCCATACCTTGGGATATGTAGTGACATCTACTGTAACATCTCGGACCAGCATACCATCGAACCGTTGGATGTATCAGTAGGTCACATGGCCTCAAGCGCGTCTCCCCGTATTCCAGAGGCTGCCGACTAGCAGCGAGGGTCTCGAGAGGTGAGAGTTGGGAGACTATACCCTCATATCAGAGTAACAGAGTGGTATTATCAGAGTAAATAATATTCAATAGTGAAAGATGTAAACAATTGAAAGGTAGAAGAAAAATATAGGTAATATCTGTTTTATAGAAGGTGGGAAATGCCTATTTACAATGCATGCATGTATAGATGACGATACAGTATTGAAATCATGAATCAGTACAACATGCTTTACAAAAAACACAAAAAAAATAAAGGACATCAATGCCTGACGCTAATCCCCTGAGTATCCCAAGCTCCCACTTGGTCCATTGCTCATAACTCCTCAGGTACAAACAGCACAGCACACAACCTAGGTCCTGCATGCAAGAAGGTCTACTCGGGTACCCCAGTGCAATGGCGGCTTGAGTAGTGTGTGTGATATAAATCATAGTAGATCGGCACCACTGGTGTCAAACCCAATCCAGATAGTGTATAATAATTAAACAGTGAGCCGGTATGGAGAAATAAGTAAGAAGAACTACATAAGTAAATAACACTCGTCTAGGTTCCCAAGGGACACCTAACGGTTATACCAGCTTTGGCTCGTTGTTGGTAAAGTAACCTAATCATATCACCACACACACACACACACACACACATATATATATATATATGCATTTAGATCATAGATGGAAAGGGGTAATAATGCCTCTCTTCCATACATGTATAGGGAATAGTGTGCACTAGGTAAGAATGCCTCTCGTCCCTATAGGTCAACTGGTAAGCGGTAAGAATGCCTCCCTTCCATACACGTATAGAGAATAGCGGGCACAAGGTATGAATTCCTCTCATCCCTATAGGTCAACTGGAAATGGGTAAGAATGCCTCCCTTACATAAATTGGGATTAGTGTGCATGAGGTAATAATGCCTCTCGTCCATATAGGTCAACTGGAAAGGGGTAAGAATGCCTCCCTTCCATAAATCGGGATTAGTGGGCATGAGGTAAGAATGCATCTCGTCCCTATAGGTCAACTGGAAAGGGGTAAGAATTCCTCCCTTCCATCACATTCATTCAACCGGCATTGTGTATAACTGCCTCCCACCCAAAAACGTATTTATCATGAGGTGGCCTCAGCATGTGCTCACCTTTATTATACTTCATTATGTGGCATCGACCTGTGCACACTCAAAAAACAAGCATGTCTATAGAATACTGCTTATGGAATTACCACATAAGCATTCAAAGAATCATACCACATACACATAAGTGAACACATTCATGTTCATACTCAAGGAAACCCATCTTAAGTATCTAAATCAAGATATTCACATATTCATTTTACTAACATAAGTCATGCTCATTACGTTATCCCAAGGCGTGGTCATACCACCCTAGTCCATTCATTTCTAGTTTAACCATTTCATCATAAAGGATACATTTATCATTCTTTAACCCTTTGATACATTTTAGAGGAAACATGTCATATTTTCTTAAGTCATCCAACTAAGGTTACCCTCTTACTCTATTTTCCAAACAAGGAAAATTGAACCAAACCCAAGTATCATAGCCATATTGTTCTATTTGTCTCAACAAGGCATGTTCACATACAAAGCGTCAAGGAGGCACCACAAAAATCCAGCAGGAAAGCATAAAATGACTATCACTAATTTTTATCTTGATGACAGTGCACCTCTGATCGAGGGGTTTTATTATTAAATCGTTATTTTAGTGACCAAGCTACCTCTTATATATTATTCCTGTAATTATCATGATTTGCACAGAAGCATTTAATCGGAACTAAACTTACATAATTAAAATTCTAAGGTGTTGAAATATTAAACTCACTATTAATTAACATAAATTTAAAGGGCAAGGAGAGGGACCCTACCTCCAGGTGGATCCATCCGTCCACTCAGGCTCTTGGAGTTTTCTAACTAAGAGTCGTTGCTGCTCCCCCACTGAGAATATGCACCTTCACACACATTCAATGAAACCTCTATGCCCACGCAGTAGAGTCACCTAGACTTTGGTGACTCAAAACCATGCCAAAAAATCTTGCGCACTACAAGATTAATTCTAAAAACCATAAGACACCTAAAGAAAACAAAATAGGCAAGGAGAAAATAACCAGCGGCATTAAAGCCTTACCTCAGGTGTTGTCGACAGCCCCAAAGGAAGACGAAACCACACCATGAAGCTTAACGCACTGCCAACAACAAGCCAGGGACTCATAAACATCAAAAGCCCCAAATTCAATAAGTGCACAACAAAGAAAATGGTGAAAACCTCACACCGAAACCAAACCGATGATCCAAAACCACCCGAACCGCTTCACCATCAGTGGCGGTTGCTGGAATGCGCATCCAGGAGTCTCAATGGACTTTCCACATAACCTAAAACAAAAAGAAAACTAAAATTCGGATCGTCCCAAACCCAAGGGTGTTTAGCATATTCTTACCGGGAAACGAATATGCCAAAAAACTTCTTGGAACAAGGAGTAGAGGAAGGAGAAGGACCTACCTTAGGGTTCTAGAGAGAAAACAGGAGGAAATCCGAGAAGAAAAGGCGTCGAAGAGGAGGTTGTAGAAGGGGGGGTGTCACGGGACGAAGGGGTAGCTCCCCCACTATGTGTCATGCGGGTTGAGTGAGGGTTAGGGAGAGTGTTAAGATTTAGGTTTTAATTTAATTTATTTTAAATTTATTTAAAAACCTAAACTCACCCAACTGTATGGTTTGACCCGCACTGTTTGCCAAACTGTGCGCAAACCGTGCGGAGTCTACTGCCTCCAAGACACTCATTGCGCGAGCTAGGTGCACGGTTTCGGAAACCATGCACAGCCCATGTGAAAGCCACTTCCCAACTTATATAGGATGCATGGTTTGGACCGCACAGTTTGGTCAACAGGTGCACCAACCGTGCGCCCTCCGCAGTCCCTTAAAAACTCTAGTTCGACGCTTCAGAAACTTGCCAAGTCACTTGGGAAACTCCTCAGGCCATCGCCCAAGCACAAAACCAAAACAACAAAGAATTTCAACTCTCTTAATTCCGTTCCAATGTTTGGTATTAAAAACAACTCGTTCAGTAATTGAAGACATTTAAATTCCTTCGGGTTTTAGTCCGATTCAAAATGAGGGTTGTTACAACCTTTCCACCTTAGAACTTCTCGTCCCCGAGAAGCCTTCAGGAACAACGTAAACATCACCCAACCTACAAGGGTCTTGAAGCATCGTTCAAACGACCATGTTGCATTCACAAACGTCCTACAGACAGTTAAGAATCCATTAAACCATATGGCGCTTAATCCACCAAAACTCGAGGCAACGCTTGTTTCCTAAATGAAACACCAAGACAGCTCTTCCCGAGCTCATCTACCCAGAGACATGAACCCATCGTCGTCTTTCCAAGAATCTAGCCTCAAGTATATCCCACATTATATTTTTAATGTTAAGAAAACAACTCCAAACTATGGTTCAGCCCACCATTGGAATTAACTTTCAATCCATGCCCCAAGCATTCCCACGATGCTTCTAGCATGATTTGAAACATATCAAATGGTGGATTCCCCATAGAACTCAAGGCCCATGTCGACCCGGTTGTTCATATTGGGCACCGGCCGACACAAACTGCACTCGCCTCTACCTAAAGATGTTCCAGAGAACGGTATGTCACCGACCACAAACATTAATCAAGAACTCCGAGTCCAGCCATCTCCGACTGACTATTTACAAGAATACTCGGCATAAACGGCCGACCTATTTCAAACAGAACCACAATGCCTTTCTCTAAGGCACCATACGTTTACCACAAACACGTTCACCAATACCTACACACAACTTCCAAAGACGTTTCCAAGATCAAACCACATAAGAATCCATGCGTCCTATGTGCAACACCAGAAGAGAACCATCTGATCAATCCCAATGACATATAAGCATTAGCGTGGATAAGACTGACGCTCTCTTAGGGCATCTTGAAAAAGGACAAGATAGGGGACATGCTCGTCCCTAAACAGAATACACTAAGAGGTTTGAACGGATTCCAGTCAATCATACTAGACTACTAGATGGAAGAACAATCGAACCTCAACTGGTCGACTTCAAGGAAGGAACTCGGCTTCACCTACCGACACAGCAACATGTTTTAAACTCGCATTCCTGAAGGCATTCAAACACGGAAAAACATTAATAGATGGAAAATCCAGGTACTCTCTCTTTTACATGGAAGGAAACATTTACCAGATTTGACGCAACGCACTCCCAACCCTAGGAGTGTCCTAGTTGTGAAGGGAAAAGGTGATAACCTAGACGAGCACAAGCACGCTATTTCACAACCACCACAAACGATCACATGAAACTCCTCTGCCACGATCACATTACCAAACAAACAAAGAAAAACCAAAACAAGGTAACCAGCATGTCAAAACAGACGAGTCATTGGAAGCCATCCCGAACATTAGGAAAAAACAATTCTTTAATTTCAAGCCACTCTACTAAGGAGATGACCCAAAGTCTCAACAAAATTCAAAAACAGATGACCACCCATCCGAACAAGGATGTCATTAGAAAAATAAGTGCCGATCAAGGGTCAATGGCACATGAATGGAACCTCACATCAGAAAAATCATAGTACAAGAAAGGCATTAAAATTCTAATGGTGCTACCAACCATGGGCTAGCCCCTTACGAAGATCAAACATCGACCCTAACGTTGGGTCATACGAAACAAAGTCACTAGTTTCATAATCCAATCATCAAGCTACCACTAATGAAAATAACACTAATAGAAACACCTACGGTCCCATTCCAAGGAAACTCAATGAGAATCTAAAAACTAACCCATACACTAGGGTTTCAACACACCACCATGGGTTCCTTTACCAAGACCTTAACTTTTTATCTCGTTTAAACATTAACCATTTCTATGTTTCAACTGCACACCAAAGGAATCCAATAAGTTTCACAAAAAAAATATTTTTAAAACATTAAAAATTCACAGACATCCTGTATTTATCAATCAAAATAGAAATACAAAACCATTTAAACAAAAGGGAAATCAACTAGCATCTCACTCTATCCATCCTGGATTCTCAAAAAAACAACAACCCCAAACTGGTTTATCCCATACAACACTTTTCAACTGACATACTCAGGTCTAGTTTCACATTTAACAGTTAGCAAAAACCATTCAATTTTCATATTAGGCATCATTTTCCATTTCATCATTTCACAATATAACAGGCCTTTACATTTAATACGGGTTACAATTTCCCAATTCATAAAGTGCACATACACTTAATGGATAGAAAATTGACTCCCATTTCTATCAAATACAGATCCCAACCTAGAATTTAACATGCTCACATAAAATGTACCATGTAAATGGGTGTCCATCTACAAACCTATAAAGAGCCCATACACTTTATAAATCAGCATTTGGATCCCCTTTTTTAATCATAACCAGTTTACTTTAGCATTTTAATTTCCAAAACATTACATTTCTATCAATAGCCCTAAAAATGTATTTACATCATGCTCAGAATGGTTTTAATATACGGGTTACCCCTTCCCAGTTGTAAGGCACCCATACACCTTAAAATTGAAAATTGGTTCTCGTTCATTCACAACCCAGGTACAACCAGAGAAAGACATACCATCATAAGAAGTAAACATAGAAAATGTTATATCACAGAAGTATGTAATAATACATAAACATGGCATATAATCACTTAAGAATCTTATACAGGAAAGCTAAGATGAAACTACATGGCATGGAACATGCCTGACATTTTAATTTCTATGGGCCTAATATGATGCATGGAATGCAGCTTTCTTTCCATATCAGGCCATGGGTAAAATTCAAGGAATTCCATAAACCATAAGAAGTAGAAAATACAATAGTCACTCAAGGTGAAACCATATCAACTGGAATAGAAAACAAAAGGAACAAAAATTCCCAGCCCTGGCCACTTGGTCATTTCCCGTACGTGGGGTGATCAGTCCTAAGCACGAATATTAGCCAAACACTGACACATTCCTAATCTCTTGTCTACCAAACCAAAATAGAAAGGAAAAAAGAGAATAAACACCTTTGATAACACTTTTTAATGTCCCGGCCCGACTTACCATCGAACAGGGAGGGAGCTCCCCCTTCATCACATTATGGTTATCTTCTTACTCAATTTTCCAAACATGTGAAATTGACCCAAACCCAAGTATCATAGCCATGTCTTTCTATTTCTCTCAAAAAGGAAAGTTCACATACAAAGCATCAAAGAGGCACCACAACAATCCAGATGGAAAGCATAAAAAGTCTATCACTACTTTTTATCTTGAAGACAGCGCACCTCTGATCGAGGGGTCTTATTATTAAATTGTTAGTTTAGTGACCAAGAAACCTCTTTTATCTTATTTTTGAAATTCACACAATTTGCATAAGAGAATTTCATCATAACTAAACTTGCATAATTAAAATGGTAAGGCGGTGAAATATTTGACTAACTATTACATAACTTAAATTTAAAGGGCAAGGAGGGGGACCCTACCTCTAGGTGGATCCATCCATCCACTCCGGCTCTTGGTGCTTTCTAACTAAGAGCTGTTGTTGCTCCACCACTGAGAATATGCACCATCACACACAGGAAATGACACCTCTATGCCCGTGCAGGCGAGTCTCCTAGACTTTTGTGGCTTAAAAACATGCCAAAACATCCAACGCATTACCAGATTAATACTACAAACCTTAAGACACATAATGAAAAAATAGGTACGGTGATACTAACCAGTGGAATTAAAGCCTTACCTCGGGTGTTGGCGACAACCCAAAACAAAGACGAAACCACACTATGAAGCTCAACGCACTGCCAACAACAATTCAGGGATTCATAAACATCAAAATCCTTAAATTCAATAAGTACAAATCAAAGATAAATGTGAAAACCTCACCCCAAAACCATACCAATGATCCGAAACCACCCGAAGCACTTCGTCTTCGGCGGAGGTTGCTGGAACGCGCATCTAAGAGTCCCAACTGACCTTACACATAACCTAGAACCAAATAAAAACTGAAATTTGGATCACCACAAACCCTAGGGTGTTCGGCCGATTCTCAACGGGTGACGAATACACCAAAAAATGGCTTGGAACAAGGAGGAGAGGGAGGAGAAGGTCCTACCTTAGGGTTCTGGAGAGAAAATGAGAGGAAATATCGGAATAAAAGGTGTCAAAGAGGAGGCCGTATGTGGGGGGTGTCACGCAATGAAGGGGGAGTTCCCTCCCTTTGTGTCGTGCGGGTTGATTGAGGGTGAGGGAGAATGTTTAGATTTAGGTTTTAATTTATTTTATTTTAAATTTAATTAAAAACCTAAACTCACCCAACGTCACGGTTTGACCCGCACAGTTTTCCAAACCATGCAGAAATTATTCGGAGTCTACTGCCTCCAAGTCACCAGTTGCACGATTTGGGAAATAGTTCGTAGCCTATGTAAAATCCACCGCCCACCTAATTTAAGCCAGACAGTTAGGGCTGAACATTTTGGTAAACCCATGCGGCAACCGTGCACCCTCTACAGTCCCTTAAAAATTCTAGTCTGGCACTTCCGAAACTTACCGAGACACTTGGGAAACTCCTTGGGCCTTCGCCCAAGCACAAAACCAAAACAAAAAAGCGTTTCAACTCTCGGAATTTATGTTCTGAAGCTCATTATTAAAAACAACTTGTTCAATAATCAAAAAAGTTCAAATTCCTTTGGGTTTTATTCTGGTTCAAAACACAGGTCATTACATATACTATCACCTAACCTAATCAAAACCATATTTTTCCATGATATTAATCCCTTTCTATCTAACAAAATGTTCAGATGACGTTACATCATGTGATCTTAAATGGTGAAAAGATCCCCTACATTCTAATCAATTTACTAGTGAATACCCCTACCTTAACCATATGACTTTAAATTATTTGAT
Organism: Viscum album; assembly: GCA_963277665.1. Classification (NCBI taxonomy): domain Eukaryota; kingdom Viridiplantae; phylum Streptophyta; class Magnoliopsida; order Santalales; family Viscaceae; genus Viscum; species Viscum album. The sequence continues at coordinate 1,983,109,670 of OY728136.1, forward strand.
ATTTCATCCTCATTTTATAATTTTCAATTTTGTGGTATAGGTCTGAGTTGTAAGACCATAAACTAAGTTTCAACCACATCATTGTTGCAAGATGTAAAACTGCAAAATATTATTCTTATTTCATGATGCAAAACTACATAGAAACCATCCTCGATGTAAGGGATTTGAATATATATTCATGATCCTTATCATAAGATTCCAAAATAAATAACTAATCACCTTAAGGGATGATTTTCATAATTTCAAACTAGTTCAACAATATCCCTACTACATAATGTCAAACTACATGGTATTAGTATGAGCTATAAAACCTTATACTACATATCACTAACATCCTTATATCAAGATATAAAACAACACAATATCACCCATATTTCCTAATGTAAAATTGCTAAAAAAATCCATACCAAAAGATATTAAACTATATAGTCTTGGTTATTGTCACATAACATTAAGATGCATGATGTTAATTCCATTCTACATGAGTTCAAAATGATATGTATATACCCTCCTCATATGAGACTAAATTGGAGAATGATTATACCCTTGAAATAAGATATTAATCTAAAGGATACATTATTCAATCTTGAAATACAATTAAATACATAGATATATGATTTTAATATTTAGTTTATATATGATCTATATTTTTGTAGAATCTTCCATGTGTGTGGGTTTATGAAATTATTTTGAGTTTCCTTGAATAAACATATACTATTATAAAGTTATCTCACCTCATATTGGATTTGAGACATTAATAAAATTAGGTTTCCTTCGATATCATGCTAGAAAAATTTTCAATTTCCATGGAAATTCACTATAAATGGCCAAATATATGAAGAAAATGATATTCCCCCCCCCCCACATATTATAATATTTTCATGTTTCTTAATTCATATACTATGGGATATGTAGTGATGCCAATAATTAATAAAATAGGCCCATACACAACATTTAAAAAACCCCCTATCTTGATTCTCGGCCCTTCACCCATTAACATTGTGTCTTTTCATTTCTCAATACTATGATTATTTTCATTACATTTTAATAAAAATAAGATCGATGTAAAACAATTAAAAATTCCCCTTAATATGAATTGAAATGACCTAACATTTATTCCTCACTAACTAATACAAAAATTCATCGTTAACATCAATCCTCATTATATGATTTTATATGATATAACCAGTATCTTAAATACCCCTTGTTTTCTTCTCCAATCACAACTCATGTGAGCATTGAGGTTTTGGTCTATCACTTTCATCTGTGTGATCGAGACACATCATACCCAAAAGTACTGAGACCTAATTTTTAGATGTATGACTATAAACCTCACCTCATAAAGTCTTTTTCAAGTGATTTTAAATTAAATTTAATGAGGTCTTGCTCACAAGATGTTAAATATCACGACATGTCATCCTAGATATACAATTATAAACATTAAAAATAAATATTCATTCCAGTAAAAACATAAACTGATAAAACATGCTTACTCTGGATGTCCTAATTTCATTATATAAGATCCAAAATAGCTCTATAAGTAAATGGTTCTTAACTTTTAATCACATAAATGAATTTGAAAAATACCCTCTTTGTTTAACTACCCTGGTTATATTGGTCTCCTCCTTCTATCCCTCAATGTAATGTCACAACCATTTCACCACTCCCTTATATGGTTAAAATATATTTGGGGAGACTTTGGTATAGATTTCATTTTCCTGGTCTTTTCACTAGAAAAATGAATTTTCACTACCAACTATGTATAAACATGATCTTAAAACATAGTTCTATTATTGTTATTGTTTCTACCCTCATCTACACTGGGTCCTCTGATGACCCTATATAGATAAAGACCCCAAATGTATCTTACACATGACCTAGATCTATATAAAATCCATCACATAAAGGTCCTCATCAGACAACCTTAAACTGTATGACATATTTATCCATATCTCATGACATTAAACTATATGAAACAATTCCTTGATGGATGACATTAAACTATATAGAAGACATACTCACTTCATAAAAAACAACATAGAGATATTCATGGTTATATTACATTATACAATGTGAAAATACATTACACCTTGAATGAAATTAACAATTCTTAGCTTTTCCCACTTTATTTACCATAATCATGAACTTACACAAGGGACAACCCAGTGTAAAAATACCTATGAATGATTACCTATACCTGATTAGTTTAACAAGAATATGAAAAATTCCCATCTTCATCTCTATATATGAGATTGATCAATGAAATTATTCTATTTTTAGAAATATGTATTGCTTTATTTTTATTCCAACAGGGTATTTTGTGACACCTACTTCTATGTTCCAAAGCCAAATATCAGTTTCCACATTAATGATTTTTTATAGTAACATGATGTTAAATTTCATGAAATTTGGTCCATCCCAAATGGAAATAAATTTCTTAGTGAGTTTAATAATATACAACCTTCATTAATATGAAACAACACCTCTTATATCTTAATTCATCATTCCATTTCTTTTGGAGTTTCTCTTCAATCATGTTTCATTCCTCCCACCCAAATAACTTGTTTATCACATTATGGTTTATCCATAAAATATTTCAAAACCTTTTGGACATACCCAATCAATATCATCCTAATTTATACCTATTTATGTATTAATCATTTAAATCCTTGAGTTGATATCACCACTTGGAATCCAAGAACATGTAGTGAATCTTATTGGTTTCATATTTCAATGAAATATTGGTAAAAATTATTGATTGATATGAACAGACCCCACTAGGAATTGGTAGTGAAAAAAATTACATTTTAACTTTTTATAAACCCCAATGGGTGGTTTTTTTCCTAGAAGAAATTTTCCCTTGAATCCCCTGAGCTATTCCCAGATATTATAGAACTAATTTCACCCATTGCTAACGGTCAACCAAAAACCACAAGTAGTCCTTCCATTATCTCTAATTCTGAAAATTGAATTTTTTTTATTTACTTCATCTAATTTTACATGATCAAAGGGATTAAGAATATTTATTTGTTTTATGCACTCATACTTTACAACTACCATCAAGGAGACTCGATGTCGCATAAGTATAAACTGTGTAATGATTTGGTCCACTATTCGAGATGCTAAACTATTCAAAGTGGTTCACTATAGTTGACCCAACATCCTTATGTATGAGTTAAATATACATAAAAAATCTCATCTTATGGAACTTTATCCACAATATTATAAAAAATTGATATTTTGACTTTCATTCAAACACCCACAACAAATGGAAGGTGTCTCAAAAGATACATTTCATTATCCTTATGTTGATTTAAAAAGTATTAGTTAGATGATGTTATATTATATGGTATTAATCATAGCTACATGATGTTAAATTATTTAGCCTAAGTTTCTCATCACATGAACCTAAATTAAAGAACATATGAGTCATTTTCATGTGATTTTAAACTACATGACATATGCTCCATTCTAAAAAACATTAAACTTATTAGAATAACTTATCTAATTTTGGTTTATCTTTATCTTCTATATAGGAAAAATCTTGTAAATTTAATATATTATATATTTATAAATTAAATTTTTCATGAACGTTGAAAGTAAAATATATTGGTAGAGTAGAAAGAATAAGATAAAAGAAAAGAGTCGATTGTCAGGTTACCACTTTTTTGAAGCTTACTCATTTTATATTGGACTAATGACCTGAGGGATTGAATATAAGTGTCACTAAAAATCCCTAAATATTATAAAAGGATTAAAAAGATTAACATTGGTAGATATTTAGTTTTTAGTAGTGTACATGAAATGAATATTCATGGTAATGGAAATGGGATATTTATACTTGAGGGGAGGACAATTTTTAGGTTAAAATGACAAATAAACTACCTTTTAAAAAGAAAAACCTGAAATAGTGGTATCAAAGACATTATAAATTATATTTTCTTAGAATTAATTTTTTATGACGTTAAAAAAAATAAAACACGTAATTAAAGAGTTTATATAAAAGTAAAGAAGAAAAAATAATTTATTAATTGAATACATTATTTTTTTAGTTTTAAAATATGAATTTATTACCATTAACTATATTATTTGTCTTTTATAAATATATTTTTGTTTTATCCACCAATTCTAGATTTTATTTTTTCATTATTACATAATTAATTATATAATTTAAAATATGTGATTTTTTTAAAAAAATATATTTTTATTAGTCACCTAAAATTGATGTTTTTTTAAAATAATTACAAAAATACATGCTCAAATATTTTAAATTTGAAAATAACAAAAATGATAATGATTTTATCAAAATAATATTATAGAAAAGGGAATTTAAATATTTAGTATAAAAATTAAAATTATTATACATATTTAAAAATTCACTTTATTAAAATAAAATTCTTACTCTATTTTTATATCTATTATTTTAATATATATTTAATAGAATTATTTTTTTATTTTATTAATTTAATAATTTAAATTATTATTTATGTGTCATTATTCTATTTTATTGAATAATATGTATTCTAATGGCCATGTTGTTATTTTTAAAAGTTATTTCACTATTCTAAACATTCATTTTTAATATTCTAATGGTCATATTTGTTTTAAAATTCCTATAAATACCTAGTGTTTTCTTCATTATTCATTCAATTCAATTCTTATCATGGTTCAAAATTATTTATTTCTAATATTCTATTTCATTATTGAGGTTCTGTTTTATTTTTTACAGTGTTGTTCATGAATGTGATAATTTTAGGAGACAAAAATGATCCAAAAGTTTTTCTTCCGGTTATTTTATTTCTTATGTTTATTGTCTCATTATACTATTTTCAATTTTATGGAGAATATTTATCCATGTAACTCTATTTTCATGTATTGATAAAATAAATAGGGGTTTATTTTTTATGTTTTTTCCTTAATATCATATATAAAAATTGGTACACATATATATTCAAAATGAAAATATCATATTGGAAGGTCTGATTCATTAGATTATTTCAACTTTAGAAATATATCGAATAAAATTTGAACTCATATACATGGTTAATAATTAAATAGGGTAATTCTATTTTAATTCATCTTTAGGTTCTCTTATAACCTCTTCATACTTATGGTTTTGAAAAAATATTTTGACAAGGTGATTTTAATTCTCATGTATAACTTTCTCTTTTTAGTTTAGTGATCATCATTGGTTTCTCTATATAGATGAGTTTATGCTCTAGTTATACCACAAAAAAGATTTAGGACATGTGTGGAATCAGGTAATTATATCCTCCAAGGAGATACATGGAACAAATCATGAACTTAAGCTGGATTTTTTGGAAGTTATATTTATTACGAAATAAGTATTATTCGATCAAGGATACCAAATGTTTCAATATACTAATAGATAAGATTTACCTTCTTTGCAAACATCATGACTCTTTTCCCGCGTGATATTAAAAAAATTATATCTAACTTCAAACTCCAAGTCTTCTTAATGATTGATAGCATAACCAATCTATCTACTTTAAGGAACATTAATATATTATTCAATGTATTGAACATTATCTATTGTCTCTTTCACAACATCAGGTCCAAAAAATCCATTCACTAACTTCAACCTAGCATGTAGGCGTTATAAATATCTTTTTACATACAACTTCAGATGTATCCTAGGGAATACATGATTGGAAACTATTTTCGTATAAGAACTCTACCAATGGAAGATTTTTATCACAATATTATTTAAATCCCATTAATAAATCTCTCATCATGTGTTCGAGTGTATAAATGGTCCATTCATATTATCTATCTATTTGGGGGTGATAGGTCATATTTAAGTTCAACTCGGTATTCCAGGCATGTTGAATACTTCCCTAAAACATAAAGACAAGACTTATATCTGGATAAAACAAGATCAAAAGTGGTTCCCTATATAGCCTCAACAATTCCTTAAAACATATCATGGTTTTTTTGATAATGTAATCCAACTGAACGGTGAAAAGTGAGAAATCTTGGTGAGTCGATCAACCACAGCCTATTTAAAGTATTTTTTCATAGATACATTCCAATGACTAAGGACAAAGTCTTTAATGATATTCTACAAATTTAATTTTTATTTGAATAATTTATGTATATTAACATTGCAATTATTAATTTTCACTTTGATTTATAGATATACCATGATCTTTGAGGTGTAATCAACTATACTCTACAACTTTTTATCTCACAAGAAGTGTTCTTGAGGATCTCAATACATCTTGGTGCATATTGGATAGCTAAAAAAGATGAGTTATGTATAGAATCCAATTTTTTTATTTATCTCGGTTATGATAAAATAAATTTGTTTGTTTCATGAAATCCATTATTATTTATAAATAATTCATTAATCATCCCCTTATTTTTTCTATCACTGTTTTTTGATTCTATAAATCACCCCAGAATGACTACATGATCTTAGGAAATCATTTATGAATGGTATGGTCTCTTCCTTAACTTTATAATTTGCATATCAATCATTGTTTATCCCAAAAGATAGGTTTATTCTAAATCCTCAATATGGATAGAGTATCATCTTTCATTATGCTAAAAAAATCATTTGTAACAAACTGACCTTGGATGACATGAAGTGTTACCTTAACCGACTCACCACATGTCCTAAAGTGTGTTCCTAATCCTGATGACCTGAGAATATGTTCCTAGGTAGTAAGAACATTAAAATTGGAATTATTTCACCCCCAAATGAATCATAATCATGAAAAAGGTCCCACATGAAAATATGGATTCACCCATCCATAAATTGTACATCCACACCATCACAATAGATAGATATAAAATAAAAAGATTGAAATAAATTATAGAAAGTCACAGCAATATAAAAAACCATAAATCATATAATATCAATGCATAAAAAATTTAAATATAGAATCAACATATATAAAAATAATACAAAATATAAGTTTGATCATAAAAGGTTAAAACAAATTGATTCTATAAATTAAATTAAAATCAAATTGATATGGATAATATCTTCATTACGATGGATACATACCATATCTCAATACCAATCATCTAAATTCAAACCTAATCATAACACCCACACAAAAAAATAGACCAAATAACCTGATAGGAAACATAATAAGTGAATACATCACATGGTGTATGTATGGTGGGAGAAAAACATGCCCAATAAGATTTTACCAAAGTGTTCATGTAATATTATTTAAAACACCATTTTATCAATGATAATTTAAAATATAAAAAGGAAATATTTTTCCACAAACATGAGATATTAAACCAAATAACACCCCATAATTACTTTTATAAAAAAACACCCTTATTATAATATGCAAGGGTGGAAATAAAACATTTTTACATTAACACTTTTGAATCATGAAAATAGTATTCTTTATTAAGTATATTAAATCAACCAAATATAAATTTCTATTTTCAAAAAAACATTACTCAGAACTCTTTTTTATTAAATACACACCATTTTCGTTTTTAAAAGAATCTTTCTGATCCATTTTACCTATCGATTTGAATGTAAACCAAAACCATAAAGAATTAATAGAATCTCAAACAAACACTATGATATCAATAGGGAATAAGAAATTAGCCAATCAAGAATATATAAATTAGATCAATCAAGGTCAATGGGATATAAAAATATATACTATATAATCCCTAGTGTTTCTAAAAATAATGTAAGCATCATGGAAACTACCAAGGACTCAAGTAAGATGATCTAAGAGTAGTGACATGAACACTATTCTATCCCTAAAGAATTAGTGTGACCTAGTGTGCCTATCGATCTAGTTAGGACCTATATATATCCCTTGTGCAAGGAGCTACTCCATAAACAAAATACATCTCAAGAGCACTAAGATTCCATGATTAGTTAATCTGAACAAGATCTCAATCTACACCAAGGGTTACAAATATAAAAAACTCTATTAAATAACCTAGGACTCCCAGGACATCAATGAATGTAGGTGAGAAATAAAAAAACCATTATTTATGCAATTAAAAAAATTTCAAATCATTTTAAACAAATCTTGTCACGACCCGTCCCCCGGGGCTCGTGCCATGACTACCCCAAGCCCACCTTCTTTAGGCCAGGGGCTGGTGACGAGCAACGAAACGCGTATTCCCTAAAAACTGGGAAGGCATTGCCTTTATAACATGTAAAATCCTGTAAACAAGCACACATCAAGATACAAACACAAGCAAACTGCATATCCAAAAGAGTGCTGAAAGTAAAAGGGGTCAGAATACAAGCCCAACTGTATGGATACAAGTACAACTGAAATACGATAAAACTGAAGGAAGAGAACAGACAACTACTGGATCATCCTCTGAGGTTCCTACCTGAAGGGTAGGTACAAATCGCCTCCTCAGCACTCCATGTCCACCCATATCCTCTGTGTACGACACGCCGTATGGTCCACCTCCCGGTACCGTCCAGTCCTAGTACTCTCAGCCTCAGTCAGCATTGTCCGTCATCTGAATCCAACACAACAAGGTGAGGGAATATCCCATGCAGGTGTGAGTATAATGATACTCATTATAGACCCCAAGACCCACAAGGTCTCACAAAATCCACCAAGTATAAACCACAAAGTATCAAAAACAACAGATAACCTTACTTAGGTATATGCCCATACATATACCTATGTTATCAAGTAATCCATATCAATCATGAGGAATCACATAGGCATTGAATTAGCACACACTAGGTATATAATTATGTAAAATAGTAGGGATGACTAGATGTAACCATTGAATCATCTTACTCTGTTAAAAGGATCTGCTGTTGACCTACACAAAATCGCTAGGAGCTGACTCACATAGGATCATTGGAGCGGACCCACACATGACTACTATGAGCTAACCCATACAGAATCACTTAGATCTGCCCAATATAGGATCACTAGGAGGTGACCCACACTAGATCACTGAAGCGGACCCACATAGGATCGCTTGGAGCTGACCCAAACAGGATCGCCAGGAGCTGACCCACATAGTATCGCTGGAGGTGACCCACACAAGATCGCTCGAAGATGACCCACACAGGATCACTGTAGATGACCCACATAGGATCTATAGAAGCTCACCCACATAGGATCACTGGATCTGACCTGCACAGGTTCTCTAGGAGCACTCTTCTCGTCATAGCTAGCTACTGGGTTTTCACACCAGGGTTGCTCTTCTTTGGGAGAATCTTCTACCCAAGCCATTAGTCAATTATATAACTACCACTATGTCTCCTAAAAAATTATCTCAAAGTACCATCACATCATAGGGGTCTCAACGCAACATACGACATGTCAATCGGATTCCCGGTCTGTGAGTTATTACCCTTTTAGTCCCAGAGGCCCAGTTGGCTTCATGCTTGATCCAACCTGACCATACCCCATCTTAACCCAAATCTCCAGGAGGGTTTACTCAAAGTGAAAATCTCTCTCCACGATTTCTAGCGCCATTGACAGTTCCTCAAGAGGATGTCTAGTTCTAAAGTTATGGTCAAAAGAACGTAATTGGGTTGTAGTTGGCCCATGTCCGATCAGACCCAGTAGGACCGACCCGGCCCAGCCCATTGGGTAGCCCAACCCATTAGGTTTGGCCCGGCCTAGTGGGTCCCACCTGGCAGGCCGTGGACAACCGTGAGGCCGCGGAGGGCTAAGAAGGGCTCGAGGCCGCGGGGCGGCTCGGCCGGGGTGGTTCAGTCGGAAGGGGGATAATGGCCCGACCTAGATGGTGGATGCAGCTCAGAAGACGATGGTGACTCAGATGGAGGCAACAGCTCGGGTGACGGTTCAGTTTGGCAGGGCAGCGGTGGCTTGGCTTGATGGCTCGGGTGCGGTTCGGCCAGGGTGTCACGACGAGGTCGCGATAGCGGTTCGGCCAAGGGGCGCAGCAAGGTCGTGACGGCGGTTCGGCCAGGGCGGTGCGGCGAGGTTGCGGCGACGGTCGGCCAGGGTGGTGCGGCGAGGCCACGGTGGTGGTTCGGTCAGGGCGGCGTAGCGAGGGCGCACCGACGGTTCGGTCGGGGTGGCGCAAGCAGGCCGCAGTGGTGGTTTGGCTGGAGCGGCGTGGTGAACCCACAACGACAGTGGTTGCAGTGCGGTGCTGGTGCACCGTCGTCTTCACCGCGGGTAGTGGTGGCGCTGACCACCATTCTCATGCCCCTTCGTGGTTGGTCATCGTCCTCATCCATCGCGAAGAGTAGCACAATTTATCATAAGAATTATGTAGAGGACATGCCTTGCTAGTTTGGCCCGCACTCTCTGCATTAGAGCTGTAGCAAGTGGCTCAATAATAAAAATTGAATCAAGAACATGTAAAGAAGAAAAAATAATCAAATAACCTCCCTACAATCCTTGTCAAACACTATTCCCAATCTCACAAAATAATTATAAGGGGAGAACATGGAAAGTGATAATCATATTGCAGAAAACCCCTACCTTGGATTGTTCGTTGATGTTTGTGCGAGAAGGAAGTTGAAGTTGTCGAAGTCCGTCATGTCTTCCACACACCTCCGATCCTAGGCTCGTGTGTTGGTTCATCGTAGTCTAAGACATTCCTCATTGGAGGGTGTCCTTAGGAAGAAGTCGATGTTAGCGTTCTTCATTGGCGGAGCATTCTTTGTGGAAGAACATGTTTGTTGTGGAAGAACATGTTCTTCGTTGGAGAAGTGTAATTCTCCAGGGGTTCTCCTCTCACAATCCCACCCAAAAAAGAAAAAGGTGACAATATGATTAACTTAAAGGATTAATTATTTTGGCACAACCATGTTGGCGTAAATAATGCACCACATTGGCACAATTAATTAGCTCAATTAAATGACCCAATTTAATTACTCAATTTAATGGGAGGGGTGGAATATTGGGGAGTTGGGAGGTTTCTCCCCATTAAGAGGGGTTAGGTGGTCCCCACCTCAAAAATTAAAATTGGGGGATTAGGCTCGGGTGGTCCCCACCACCATAACCTCACAAGGGAGAATTAGTTCTGGTGGACCCCATATCTTAACTTTCAAAGGGTTGTTTAGTTCTGGTGGTCCCCACCTCCCAACATCCACATGGGTGTTTCAAATAAAAAAAAGTTAATACACAAATTTATTTTTATTTTATTCATTCATGAAAAACCCAAAAACTATCTTTCACCCTCGACCAACTTCCATCGAGGTCAAAGTCTCTTTAAGTGAATACCGGCACTGCAAGTTCAATGGTTTGCTTAGATTTCAATTCCAAACATTGGTTCAGAAGTTATAAAAACCTACTCTAACTTTTACTGAACATACCCGAAATAAATTTCAAAAATTCATTCCTATTAATCTGAGCCTCAGAATCGTGTGCCATAAATTTTCGTGGACTCAAAAAATTCCCATTTATTAAAAAATATTTACATTGAAATTCAGGGTCTTTACATTCTCCCCACCTCAGGGCTCTATGCCCCCATAAGTCACCACTCAAACTAGGTAAACAAGTGGGGGTACTGAGAATGCATCTGAGCCTCCCACCCCTAGGTGCTCTCCTGAAGGTTCCCATGTTGCCAGTGAACACGCACCAGATGTATCGACAGTTCGTGAAGGACCCACTCCTATCAATCCTCAACCTCAACTGAAACCTCCATAAAAGTCTCCCCATCCTCGACGGCTAGCTCTTCGTGGTCGATTATTTGAGCATGGTCGTGCACGTATCTCCTCAGCTGGGATACATGGAAGAAGTAATGCACACGGTGTAACTAAGGTAGAAGAGATAAGAGGTAAGATAGCTCGTAAACTCTATTTAGGACCTGAAAAGGTTCGATGAACCTCGAAGATAACATGCCACCTCAGCCAAATCTATATAAACCTTATCAGGGTGAGATCCCTAGAAAGACATGGTCGCCATCCTCAAACTCTAGAGGTCTCCGTCTCCTCTCAGCATACGAGTTCTGCTTTCTCTGTGCAGTCTTAATCTGCTCCTGGATGATTTGTACCTTCTCTATAGTAGCCCGTACCATCTCTGGTCCCACTAGTGTGGACTCCTATGGGTCTGTCCAGCACAATGGTGATCTACAAGTTTTCCCGTACAATGCCTCAAAAGGTTCCATACCAATAGTGGAGTGATAACTGTTGTTGTACACAAACTCCGCCAATGTCAAGTGATCCTCCCCATAGTGACCAAAGTGGAGGAATCATGCATGCATCATGTCCTCGAGGGTCTGAATGGTCCACTCAGTCTGACCATCCATCTGAGGGTGGAAGGCGGTGCTCAAATGAAGCTGTATCCCGAAGGCCTCTTGCAACCCCTTCCATATTTGAAAGTAAAATGCACATCACGATCGGAGACAATCATCGAGGGTACTACATGTATCTGCAAAATATCCTGCACATAAAGGAGTCCCAAACACTATACTAAACCCTTCTATCTGATTGGTAGGATGTGGGCCGACTTGGTGAGTCAGTTGACGATCACCCAGATTGAGTCATGACCTTTGGACGTGTGTGGAAGTCCTATCGCGCAGTCCATGGGTATCCTATCCCACTTCCACTCTAAGACCTCTAAAGGTTGAACCAAGCTTGCTGGTACAGGTAGTTCCACCTTCACCTACTGACAAGTGATGCACCGAGAGACAAACTCTGCTAATAATTTGTTCATTCTCGGCCACTAATGTTGTCGTCAGAGATCTTGGTACATCTTCTACACTCCTAGATGTACCACTAGAGGGGATGTGTGGAACTCTCTCAACACTTCCTCCTGAAGCGACACTGGTACCTTGGTACATCCTCTAAAGAGGATGACGTGCTCCCCAACATCAGAAAATCCATCAAGTACCTATCCTGTGGATATATGAGCATGTCGTATCTCATAGTGAGCATCCCCATGTTTTGCCTCCCTGACTATATGAAGAAGTGGGGGAGTGACTGTAAGAGACTGAAGAAATGCTGATCCATCTCTATCCACAAAGGATACATGCAAAGTGGCCATCTTCTTTATTGCCTCACCTAACAGCTATATATCAGACCTCCTACTGAGTTCATCTGTAAAAACATTCCTCTTCATATGATTATAGACTATCTCAATGTCATAATCCCAGAGGAACTCAAGCTAATGTCACTATCTCAGGTACATGTCCTTTTTGAGAGAAGATATAACTGAGTCTCTTGTGATCATATTACACTATATAATGTTCTCCCATCTGATAGTGTTGCCACATCTTTAATGCGAATACCACTTCTACTAACTCCAGGTCATGGGTAGCGTAGTTTTTATCATGTTGTATCAGCTATCGAAAACCATAAGAGATCACTGCTCGCTCCTTCATTAGGACACATCTGAGTCTTTTCCCCGATGCCTCATAGTAGACTACATACCCTACGAACTCTTCTGGAAGCCTCATGATGGGGGCACTAGTAATCCTCTTCCTCAACTCTTGAAAACTCAACTTGAATTTCTCCGACCACATGAAGGGTTGCCTCTTCTTTGTCAATGCTGAAAGTGGTGTTGCAACTCTGGAGAAGTATGTCACAAACCTCCGGTAGTATTAGGCAAACCCAGGAAACTCCGTACCTCCTTCACGCTCATGGGTGGATCCCAAGAAAGTATTACCTCAGTCATTGCTGGATCCACTGAAACTCTTGACTCTGAGATGACATGTCCCAGAAAGTGAACCTCTTAGGTCCAGAACTGGCACATTGAGAGCTTACCATAGAGCTGGTGCTCTCAAAGTGTGTCCAGTATGACCTGTATATGATAGGCATGCTCCTCCTCAGTAGCTGAGTAGATCAGAATTCCGTAGATGAAGACTACTACAAAGCGATCATGGTAAGGCTGAAAGATACTCTTAATGAGACCCATAAATACTACTGGAGCGTTGGTCATGCCGAAAGGCATAACTAAGAAATCATAATGGCCACACCGACATCTAAAGTTCATCTTAAGCACATCCTCATATCGTACTCTGAGCTGGTGATAGCCGGATCTGAGGTCTATCTTTGACAACCACCGTGCTCCCTTCAGCTGATCAAAGACATCATCAATCCTTGGAAGTGGGTACTTGTTCTTCACTGTCACTTGGTTCAGGCACCGATAGCCAACAAAAATCCTCAATCTCTCATCCTCCTTCTTGAAAAATATAACCAGGGCTGCCCAAGGTGAATCACTGGGCCAGATGAATCTCTTCACCTGCAAGTCCTCTAACTGTACCCGCAGGTCACGAAGCTCCATGGGAGCTATCCAATATGCTGGTGTAGATATCGGTGTCATATCTGGGTACAAGTTAATGCAAAATTCCACCTCTCTTTGAAGAGGTAGACCAGGAACATCATTAGGGAAGACATCTGCATACTGGTCCACCACTATTGGATAACTCGGACTCTCCACATCAACTGCTTTGAGGGTAAGGGTAGACAATTGAATAGTGATCGGCTGCACTCTCCTTCGGGTAAGTCTATCCGGTCCTGCAAAGGCTCCCTTCTCTCCGGTGAAGGTAAACCCAGTCCCATCTGTGCGGAAACACCACAATTTGTGCCTAATACAGTCTATCTAAGAATGGACTATAGATAACCAGTCCATACCCAAGATAATGTCGTAAGGCCTTGACACCGCTACTAGGAAATCCAAGACAAATCTCTCAACTCCTAGAGTAAGCTCGCACTACAGTCACCAGTGCGTAATCATCGAATCTTCTCCCATAGGGGTCTCTAGCTGTACAGATCGAGCCAATGGTCCTGTCAGAATCTCCAAGCTTTGAACGAGGGTAGTGGAAATTATAGAATGACTGGCACATGTGTCTATAAGTTTTGTAGCAATGGTGTATTAGACACAGATCGTACCTTGTGCCATCTTCAGAGCACCGTGATCATAGGACTAATCTTCCTATAGATGAGTTATTCCATGTCCACCTACTCCCTACGGTCGGGGTGGACCTCCTGGTGGTGGTGGTGGTAACATCTCAAATCGTCGACCATCACCAGCTGCCCGACCAGCTCCTCTACCACATCTGCCTGCTCCCTGTGGACCTCCTCGGTCAAATCTATTTATCTAGTTGGGTGGTCCTTCAACCATCTTCTAATCATCTATATGGTAGGTCTGACAGTCATGATCCGTGTGACCTTGCCCGCCCCATGCATAACACTGCCCGCTCCTGGCATGACCGTCTTTGCCACTGGTGCCTCGTACAACCGACCCTGAATCATGCAGTCGTCCACATATAGGTCTGGTCCTCTTACACCTCTATGTAATCTTCCTTCTTCCAATTTTAGAAGACTCACCTACGTGATGACTGGTGGTGGGTATCTCTATTGGTGACTGCTTAGAAAAAAAACTCTCCACTAAGAGGGCTCTCTCTAACACTGTTGCATGCGTCGAGATACTGAGGGAATCATCGAAGCCCTGATCTCTCTCCTGAGCCCCTGATCTAATTTCTAGGCCTAGAAAATGGTTCCCGCACCATATCTGTGGAGTAATGTGAGAGGTTAGTGAACCTCGATGAGTACTAAACAATAGTCATGCTACCCTTCTATAGATGAAGGATCTTTTGTTTGTGCACTGTGCAAAGAGTCGCTTGGAAGAATATTTCATGAAATAGGCTCTCGAAGTCTACCCAGAGAAGCGTCACCTCACTGTGAACTTGGAGAATAAATCTCCAACATCATCCCACTGCTGCCTATAGAAGGCTGGCAGCAAGGATCACCATGAGATCGGCTGGTGTCTCTACTAGTCGGAAAACTCTCACTACAACCTCCAACAAATCCTCAGCTGCCTATGGGTACATCACCCCCCTTATACTTGGTGGCCTCTAGCGTTGGAAGTCATGCAACACGGTCAAGAAGCTCGCACCATCTACTGCTGGGGCTTGTGGCATCGGTGGCATAATGGGGAATAGTACCACTGGTGCCTCCGCTAGTGCCTCTCATGGAAAAGGGCCCAGCATCGAGGCCTTGTCACTCAGTGGGATATTAGTGCATACTACTCTCGGAACCCTAGCTTGCTATCTGTGTGGAGGCATCCAGAAAATAAACAGTTGTGCCACATTCAATAAGTTATACCTAGTTATCTTAATTATTAGATTACAACGAAAACTCTTGAAAACACACTCACAATCAGTGTTTTCATGCACTTAGTTGGAAATCAGAAGTCAGGGTCCTGGTGTGTGGATACGTCAGTCGTCGCACCAACACTAGATTCCCTAAACAAATAACCACACTCACTACACTTAACACTATTACCATTGAAAAGAAATATCAAATTACTATGTTCTGCGGTAGAACCAACTCCCCTGATAGCAATTTTCACAACCTGTCCATCAAGGCCTATGTCGTGACTACCCCAAGCCCACCTTCCATGGGACAGGGGCTGGCGACTAGCACCAAAAGGTGGAATCTTTAAAAGCTGGGAAGTCATTACCTTTATAACCTGTAAACTCACATAACCAAGCACACATCAAGATATGAACACAAGAAAAATGTATAACCAAAAGAGTGAAGAATGCAAAACATGTCGGAATAGAAGCCCAACTGTAAAGATAAAAGTACAACTGAAATATGATAAAATTGAAGAAAGTGAAAAGGCAGCTACTGGATCATCCTTCGAGGTTCCTACCTGAAGGGTAGGTACATATCACCTCCTCATCACTCCATGTCCACCTGTCTCCTCTGCGTACCAACACACTGTATGGTCCACCTTTGGGTACCATCCAGTCATGGTACTCTTAGCTTCAATTAGTGATGTCCGTCATCTGGATCCAACACAACAAGGTACGGGCATGGATAGTTCAGGGGTGAGTATAACGATACTCAATAGGGACCTAGAGACCCTCAAGGTCTCACAAAATCCACCAAGGATAAACCAAAAAGTATGGAAAATAACAGATAGCCTTACATAGGTATAATCCCATACATATAACTATGATATCAAGTAATCCATCTCAATCATGAAGAAACACAGAGGTAATGACTCAGATAACACCCGGTACATCTTTAGGTATAGTAGTAGAGATGAAGATATGTAACTACTAAATCATCTTACTCTATTAAGAGGCTTTTCTGCTGACTTGCACAGAATCACTAGGAGCTAACCCACACATGATTGCAGGAGGTGACCCAAAAAGGATCGATAGGAGCTGACCCCCACAGGATTGATGGATCTAACACACACAGGATCACTAAGAGCTAACCCACACATGATCCCTAGAGATGACCCACACTTGATTGCTAGGAGATGACCGACACAGGATTGCTAGGAGCTGAACCACACATGATCGGTGGAGCTGTCCCAAACAGGATTGCTAGGAGCTAAACCACACAGGATCGCTGGAGCTGACCCGCACAGGTTCGCTCGGAGAACTCCTCTCGTCACAGCCATCTATAGGGTTTTCGCACTTGGCCTACTTGTCTCAGAGAGAATTTACTCCCCAAGCAACTGGTCGATTCTCCAACATCCATTATGTCCTTTGAAGAAGTATCTCAAATGACCACCACATCAAAGGGGTCTCAACGCAACAGACGACGCATCAATCGGATGCCCAAGCCATGAGTTATTAGCCTTTTATTCCCGGGGCCTGTATGGATTCATTCTTGATCCAACCTGACCATACCCCATCTCAACCCAAATATCCACTGCGGTATACTCACAAAGACTATCTCGGTCCATGATTTCCAGCACCACTGACGGTTCCTCAAATTAATGCCTGGTCCTAATGTTATTGTCAAAAGAATGTAATTGGGTCGTAGTGGGCTCTGGTCTGGTCCGACCCGGTCAGACCAACCAGGCATGGACTAAACCGGTTTGGGTCAACTCGGCCCGACTCGCTGGGTCCTTCCCGGACCGACAGGTTGTGAGGGGCCGCGGAGGGCCATGGGTGGCCGTGAGGCTGTGGAGGGCCTCAAAGTGCATGAGCACGCTGGGCGGCTCAGCCGAGGTGGTTCAGTTGGAAGGGCGGCAGTGGCTCAAACCCGACGGTGGCGTCTCGGGAGGCGGCTTAGCACGGATGGCGGTGGCAGCGACAACCCAAATGACGAAGGGGGTTCAGGCAGTGGTGGCGGCTCAGATGACGGTGGTGGCTCGAATGGTAACGGCGGCCCGGACTGTAGCGGTAGCTCACGTGGCGGCTCGAATCGGCATGGCAGCGGCGACTCAGCTCGATGACTCCAGGGCAGTTTGGCAGGGGGGGCACAGTGAGGCTGCGATGGAAGTTCGGCCATGGAGGCACGGTGAGGCCGCAATGGCGGTGAGGTGATGCCGCGACAGCGGTTCGACTGGGGGGCGCGGAGAGGCCACGTTGGCGGTCAGTCGGGTCAGCGCGACAGGGCCACGTTTTGTGTTTCGGCCGAGGCGGCTCACCGAGGCTGCGGCGGTTGTTTGGTTAGGGTGGCGCTGCAAGGCCGTGGTGGCCGTACAACCGAGGCAGTGCAACAAAGCCGTGGCGGTGGTGGTCGTGAAGCTAGGTCGTAGCGCCAACGCCTTTGTCACAGCCGTCAGTGGTGACAACCGCCGTTCTCATGCCCCTTAATGGTTTGTCATCGTCCTCCTCCATCACGAAGAACACCACAATTCATCACAAGACTTATGGAGAGGATGGGCCATGTATGTTTGGCCCGCACTCTCTGCATTAGAGAGGTAGGATGTGGCTCCACAAGAACAAGAGTATAAAGAATAGGTAAAGAAGAAAAAATAATCAAACAACCTCCATACTATCCTCATCAAACACTATTACCAATCCCGAAAAAGAATTAGAAGTGGAGAACATGGAATGTGATAATCATATTGTAGTAAACCTCTACATTGTATTGTTCGTTGACATTGGCACGAGAAGTAAGTTGAAGTTGTCGACATTCGTCTCATCCGCCAAACACCTCCAATCCGGGGCTCGTGAGTCGGTTCATCGTAGTTTAAGACGTTCCACATTATAGGGTGTCCTGAGGAAGAAGTCTAAGTCCTCATTCTTCATTGGAGGAGCATTATTTGTGGAAGAACGCATTCTTCATTGGAAAAGTGTAATCCTCCAAGGGTTCACCACTCAAAATCCCACCCAAAAATAGAAAGAGGTACCAATATGATTAACATAAAATTAATTATGTTGGCACAACCATATTGGCGTAATTTATGTACCGTGTTTGAACAATTAAATAGATTAATTAATTAGCACAATTTAAAGGCTCAATTTAGTTGGAGGGGTGCAATATTGGGGAGTTGGGATGTTGGTCCCCATTAAGAGGGTCGGGTGGTCCCCTCCTCAAAAACACAAATTGGGGGTTTAGGATCAGGTGGTCCCCACCATCTTAAACTCACAAGAGAGGTTTAGTTCTGGTGGACCCCACCTCTTATCTTTCAATGGTTGGTTTAGTTCCGGGGGTCCCCACCTCCCAACATCCACATGGGTGTTTCAAATAAAAATAAATTGATTACACAATTTTATTTTTATTTTATTCTTTCATGAAAACCCAAAAACTAAGTTTCACCCTCAACCAAATGTTGTCAAGGTGAAAGTCACTTGATGAAAATATGGGCACTGAGAGTTCAACGGTGTCCTCTTATATCAATTCTGAGCACTGGTACAAATGTTACAAAAACCTGCTCGCACATTTTTTGAATGTACCTGAAATATTGTTCAGAAATTCATTCTGGGCACTCTGGGCCTCAGAATCACATGCCATAAATTTTCATGGACTCGTAACATTACCATTTATTAAAAAACCTTCATTGAAATTCCGGGTATTTGAAAATCTCATCTCACTTACTATGACTTTGTAAAAATCAACCCAATTTTTGAATGTATAAGAATCAATAATGTTAATACAATATAAACACCCCCAAAGGGTCTCAATAAAAATTGAATAATCATGTCAATTTTTCTTCATCAAGGGTTTCACGCATTTGAGAAAACTCTATAAATGTTTCAAATGGTACTTTAAAACATGATTGGTGAGCTAAAAAATTTACACATATATATACATAACATTAGAAATTACATTTAAAATATCTCTTTTACCTTAAATAATTTAAAATTAAAAAATAACTCCATTAATTAAATAAATATACACTAAGAACAAATATTTCTTTTAAATAGTCCAAAATGGGGGTAATACCTTAAACTAAAAATTTAAATTTAATCAATAATCATTTGATTCATATAAAAACACTTGGAATTCGAACATCACATTTTAGAAAATAATAAATATTATTTAAAATTCTTATTCCAAGTGATAAAACCATAAAAATATTTATGAAAGAAGACTCTAGCTATCACACATATATTTTATTTAATAAAATAAATAATTAAAAACAATCAGGCACTAAATGAAATTTTATTTAAAGGAAATAAACAAAAACACCAACCATGAAATATGTTGAACAATTATGAATAACTTTGAAATTCATCAACAATTATGTTGAAAACAAAAAATAAGTTGTAGTATATCCACCTCAATCCCTAATAAATAAATATTTAATTATAACCAACTATGAACCCAAATCACTGGTTGACCAACACTAGGGTTCATGGGGGAATCCAAGCCTAGGGGATACATATGAAAAAGACAATGAGAGGGGAGAACAAGGGAAAATGAGGGTTTAACATAGATGAAATCACATAAAACCAATGTATTAGAGTTCAAAACGAGATATAGAGGGAGGGGGAATCCTCCATTCCTGAACTACAACCTTTATTGAATAAATAGAAGACAAGAGAAATATTTTACCTTTAAAATAGAAAGTAAAGTATGGTCATTTCACCATTTCAATGAAATATGGAAAACTCATATTCTTCAGTAGACTATGAACCAAACTTGTATAAGCTAGTGGATAGACACCATCACATAGTTTTTCAATAAGGTTCCTCATGAAATCTATTCCCATAACATTTATTTAAAAAAGGATCACATAGTTTCCCCTAGAAATTCAAATAACTTTTTATAAACTATGCCCTCCCTATGTACTGAAAAATGTGTAAAATGAAATGATTCAAAAAAATATTGCATATGTGTAAACACATGATTTTCTCTAATGTATTCATAAAAACATTGAAATTTTTTAATTAATACATAAAGGTCACTAGAAAACCAAGGACCTCATGTAAGGGTCACCTACATGGTTTTCCCAAATGTGTGATAACTGTACAAAAACTTTTTATGGAGGAAAATTCATAGAAAATTCAAAATTTCAAATGAAATTGTGCAAAAATTTAAATTTCCTAAAATTAGGTTAAAATAATATAAAATATAGATGAAAAATGACATGAGGGTGTTACAGTTCTCCCCACCATGCTAATTTCTTCTTTAATAAAGTTATTTAATAGAGTATAAGAAAGGAAAACCAAAACAAAACACTTACAAAATATATGATATGGTCAGGGGAGAAAAATATATGAATAATAAGATAATTAATTAACCTCAAACACTCAATTCCTAAAAAAGTATAAGAGATTAATACGCAATAATCATTAACAACCTGTAGTAAAAAAATTCATCACCACCAACACTGAGATGTAGAAGGAAAGAGGTATACTCTAGGTCTCCCCATTGTTTATAGAATCTCTAACATAGTGGATAAAATGGAAAAACACTCAATGGAAAATGAGAGATTTTTTTTCCTTAATAATCATTATTCTTTAATATCATTTACATTGGATGTACAAAATACCATCATACCTAGAAAATCATCGTATAACTAATTGAAATGTAGAAAAAATACCACCCCATGGATGTATTCAAATGATCACAATGAAAGGTCACAAAAATACATCCCACATCACTAAAAATAGAAAAAACACCAAAAACATGACTAATAAAGAAAGAACATAGGTCAAGAAATCGATTCATAAACTGAGCAGAAGGGAAATCTAAGAACTCATGCATGAGCGACCATCTCATTATAAAGCCCACATGATTTATACTAACACTATACAATGTATAATATCAACTAATGAAACATCCTTCCAACTCACTAGAATCACATTTACCCAAAAGTTACCTAGGTATATTCCATCAAAACCAAACTATATGAAGTATCACACACAATCCACATGAAATAAGATCAAACATTTAGGCATAAGCACAACCACAATAAAAAATGATTAACAGAAGAGGAATCAAAAAATAAACATTGGTTATATACATAAATTGTTACTCAAAAAACATCAATCAATTTGAAACTACAAATACTAATCTTAAAGTAACCAATCAACAAAATATTATTCACATACAAGATCACACTCAATAGCCAACTTATAGAATTTATAAAAATGACTTGACCATATCAAAAACTTAAGAGGGCCTTGGTTACCCCAAAATAGAAGGATGATGACTAAAAATATCCAATGGAAAAGAACATTTCTATTTAACCACTCCCACTAGAGTTGGGAAAGAGATTATAGTTGGAAAAGATACAATAATATGAAAAAAGATATTCACCGTGAGGGTTACCCTTAGAAATAGGATTCCACATTTCCTTAATAATTTTCTGAGTGGAACAAGTAAATAACAAAAAACATGAATGTAACACATTAATGCTTAAAAAACCAAATTATCCCAATTCACACAAGATAGAAAAAATCCAAATATATAAGGAATGGGGAGAATCACACATAGTCATGACTCTACCTAATGAGGATCAAGTTATAACTACCCCAATTTCACCTCTATAGTCTTAGGGATGTTGATAAGTATTGAAAGGCATAACTAGTATGGGAGGCCTTTTCCTAATGTACCAATAAATACACTCCCATCTGTATGAATGAAATGGTGTAGAGGAGTAATAATATAAAGATACAATATCTAAAATATAACCAAGAAATTTGAAACCTCTAGGGTATACAGGATTATGACAGTGAAAACATAGTGTAAAGGGAAAGAACACACTCCCATCCATAAAGATGTACCAACATGAAAATACTAAAATCTAAAATTGATGACATATGGTAGCTCCTGATCTCTAAGTTATGAGCACCATATGTTGTTTAATTCACTAGTTATTCCTATGTTCCTTTGTAATCGACTCTAACCTATCAATTATCTGGATAAGACATTCCGCGTGTGAGAAAATCCCTTACATGGTTGAATATTTAGATACACAATAAGATTCCATAGAAGATTTATGGGGAGAATTTAGAAAGACAATATGAAGAGATAATAGATATCTCAACCCAAATAAAAATACTAATAATACAATAAAATGGATATAGATATTTATATTCTGAAATAAAGAAAACCAAATGATATAGAAGAGGAACTTTATCTCACAACCCATCCCTATAAAATTCTTCATCGGTTTCAAAACTCCTTCCTCATTTCCCAGCATTTCACATGTCTTTATAAATAAGTCACCATATGTGGGACCACACCACTCTTTTATGACGAAAAATAGATGGGATGCAATCTCCAAGTAGAAGACCCTCACCCTAGTGTGTCAGGGGGATTCAACCCAATTTAAGAAGTACCCACACCATTTGTGATGGGATACAACTCACTGGATATAGGACCCATTCTGTAATTCCATGGGGGTAACACTTAATAGATAAAGGACCCACACCCTAATGCCATAGAGGGTACCCCTTAATGTATAGAGTACCTATGACCTAATACTTTAGGGGGTAACACTTAGTATATAGATAGAGGACCCACACCCTAATTCCATAGGGGGGGTACCACTCAACGAGTAGGTAGAGGACATAGACCCTAATCCATCATTGGGTACCAATCAGTAAACAGATTGATGACCAACTCCCTAATTCTAAGGGAACAACTTATTGGATAGATAAATGATATTCACATAAATTCCATATGTGGTACCAATCGGTGTAAGGTGGACCCACCCCATACCTATTGGGGGGGGGGCTACTCCGTAATTAGATAACGAACCTGCACCCTAGTCCACCATTGGGGTACCACTCTAATGATTTTTCCTAATGATAAACATCATAGAGAACCACCTAAATAGTCACCCCAAATATAACAACTATCATCATTCCTTAAATTCACAATGGAGTCCACCATCACATTCTATATGAAAAAACACTCAGTATAGCCTACTCACGGGCCAAATAATGAGTCCAAATGAAGGATGTACGAGAGGTAGAAGGTTCATCAAAAAGGAATAATGGATACGTGGTGTATAAGGGGTCCACAAGGCATGTAGTCCAACTTATCTACCACATCGTGTCCATGAAGGTACAAAGATAAATAAATGTGAAGAACTACATGGTGTGTAGGTGGAAAACATGAAATACCTTAACCAAATGGTATCCTACCCATGCTTCTAGACATGACCATGTAACTCTTCCTATTTCAGTGTACTTCAGAACATGACATGTCACTCCACATGGGGTTCTTCCAATTTCCATGTCCATTTATATGTATATTTTCACACAATGTGTTCCTGACCATGTCGCTGCCCTTATTCTCTATGAGAACCCATCGGGCCTCTAGCACTTGGTCAAACAGTGTGTGGGGGTCCCACATGGCATGTGGTACTTATAAACTCACAAAATCCTACTTGACACAATGAGGGGGAAACATGGTGTGTGTTCTCCAGAATAGGCGATGGGTAGTATATTTTTTTCAAAGATTCTTTAATTCATACCATAGATCCTAAATCTATAGATGTTTCTTATAATCTTGTATCAGTACGACCAAAAAACCGTGGATCTTGATCAAGGTAGGGATTTTAGCACTTCGGTGGTCAGAGATCAAACCTCTGCCTCTTCCATCAGAAACCCACATGCACCACCATTCCCTCACTCGCACCTCTTTTTGTCTCCATCTATGGTTTGGATCTCATATAAAATATAAATCACTCATAACCAAAAAATTATCATATTCCCTCTTGTAATTTTAATTTCATTCATCCCACATGAATATGTTATGGATCCAGGGGTTTGATCATGTTCGACCCGACCCACAAATGTAGAATCATGACTTTGTACTCCAAAGATGACTAACTCAAAGAAAAGTGGGAGAAATACACAAGAAACATATGTAAAATGATCTTTATCCTTGAGTTATTGTCCAAATGATATATATTTGGGGTGTTGGGGTAAGAAAACTGAATAAAAAAATTAAATTGGTACATAGGGGAATACAATGGATCAATTTGAATGCATATAGAAGATTATTATTGATCCATTTTAATAAATTTTATCAATATGATAATGAAACATGAATTTATGATTCATTCTTAGTTTCAAATCATTCCTCATAAATGAATATTGTCCCCAACAAATGATGGGATTTTTTTGTGTTCACTACACGTTGTTATACCTCGATCCATATGTTCATCTTCATCTGATTCTGATTCATCAATGGGAGGATGAAGAAAAACACTTAATTCTCATGGGGATTATGATGAATAAATTAGTGAATCTATATAACTTCACAATAATGGGTGAAATAAGTTTTGGTGATAAAATTAAAATAATAAAAATTATTATTTTATTTAACTAAACACACTTTCCTACATATGAACTTTTTATGAATATCCCATTTCAACAATTTTTAGGTCTCACATAGGGTAAACCTCATGTTTCAGATTGAACCATGGTATCAAATTTCTAATATCAGAATATGTTTGAGAGTTATCCCATTTCCAATAACAAACCATTCACACGTAATATAAAATATATTTAATATTTTTTATAAAATTAATTATGGGAACATTAGGCCTTAGCAATGTATAGTGACCCAGCACTTGGCTTCGAAAATATATTTAGTAATTTTCCAAATTTTTATAGGTCATGAACAAGGACTTTATATCATTACCTCCTTCAATATTTTTTTCTATGAAAATAAAAACTAAAGAAAAATATCAGGATACTGATCTCACATAAGTCTCTCCCACTCCAAGGATGTCTCATGAATGTTCCCATACTACCACCCCATAAAAACCAAGGGGGTGGTCAATCCACATAGATTCATCTCCATCCAATCCTTTATTTCCATTGGTTTCTCTATAAAAATTGGATCGATCCATGATGTATAGTGTTCCCAATCTATTACATGCATGGTTTAATGTACATATCTATATAGTTAAAATACATGTAAGATGTCATGCACATGATATAAATGTGGGGGTACAATGAGGGATTAAGAAAACTCTCCAACCTTATGTAATATCTTGAATGTCCTGATGAACCTCAGGGATAACATCCCTCTAGGGATGAATCTCTATAATCATCATTTTGGGGAGACTTTGAGGAATGTGTGGTCTAATTTCACAAAATACAAGGGCCTCTGATGTCTATATGCATACTATTTCATCATTCTTTGGGATTTCCTCATATTCACATGGATGAATTAGAACTTCTCATTCATTGACGACACCATTTTTGGACCCGCCTGAGATGCCTCACCAATTTTAATCTCGTACAAGGGTGACCTTCATGGTCTATTGTACAGGGCCTTAAAAGGTTCCATGCTAATAGTATATATGTAGCTGTTACTGTGTAGAAAAATACTAGTGGAATGGGATCCTCCCTAATCGGTCTAATGTCTAACAAATAATACACCGGTATATCCTATAACACCTAGGTAGGGTGCTAGTTTTTCCTATATGTGAATTAGTGGAAGTTAGTACACAAAATTATATTTTTCCATAATGAATCATGCAATCCCCTCCACAACCGTGATGTTAATGGAGCATCATGGTTGAAGAAAATAGCTGAGGGAATCCCACGAAGGTGAAAAATATATCATATACACCTATGACATAAACTCTCCATCACACATTGCTTCTAGATAGTAAAGAAGTGTGAGAAATTCATGGGTCATCAAACTAACACACAGATGGGGTAATATCCCTTCACTTTATGTAGAATCCATGTCACAAATTCCTAAGATATTCCATCCCATTTTCATTTGAAGATCTTAATGGATACAACAACGATTCCAGAACCTAGTCCTATGACTTCACATACAGATAGGTGAGGCACTAAGAGATGAACTCTTCAATGATCTGTCTCATGTCATCCCACCAAAAACCTCCATTGAATGTTTCAATACATCTTCCCTACAGGGTAATATACAACCAAATGATAATTGTGAAACTACATCATCACCTCCTCCTAGATCATTAATGGGACCACCATCTATACCTAGAAAAGTATGACATGATTCCCTTCTTTAGAATATCAATCTGGTGAATCTACTAAGGATAAATATTCTTTAATGACCTCATAGTTGATGTATCCCAACTATGACTCTCTCTCAAATGCTGAAGGAGAAGAGGAATCAACACCACCATCTGAAGAAAAGTAAAACCCTCTTGCTGAACCTGAGGAAGTTGCAAGGATTCGAATGACTCATAATCCTCATACACCAAACGAACCTCTGAATTCTTATTAATGGAATATTCCACCATATTTCCCATCCATATATTATATATTATCACAAAGTTATTGTAATAAAAAACTCCATCTTGTGCCTCTAACTCACGTTCAAGTCACATTGTGGGAAAACATAACAGAGAATCTGTTGGTCTAATTAAACCACAAAAAAAACTCTCCTAGATGATAGTATTGTCCCATAGTCATAGAAAAGATCACCACTACCAGCTCTAGTTCATTAGTCATGTATTTCAAATCATGGGGTCTAAACTAACCTGACCCATATGAAATAACATCCTATATATGAATCAACATGTAGTCGATCCTAGCCGTTGAGACATCAAAATATAGTATGTACTCTATGAACTCCTCTGGTAGTATCAACCTAAAATCACTCATCAGCCTAATCCTTAACCACTTGAAGTCTCTCTATCACTTTCCAATATAGTAAAATAGATTCCATTTCCACATTATGGAGGTCAAAGGGGATGAAATCCTATAGAAGTATCCCAATAACCTATGGTAGTACCCCACCAAGATAAGAAAACATCACACCAATGAAACACTATTGGGTGGATCCCAAAAAAGAACTACATTGATCATCTCTTGGTCCATAAATAATCCATGATATAGAATGACACTTCCCAAAAGTGAACCTCATTAATGTATTATTGGAACATTGAGATATTAGTTTTTAGATGGATTTCACAATGAAATTCAAGGAAAATTCTCAAGTGCACTATATACACCACCTATGATGCAGATTATATGAGTATGTCATAAATGAAGACAAAAAAATAGTCCATATATGGATTGAAAATATAATAAATCAGATAAAAAAACACAGAGGGGGAATTCGTCACCCCAAAGGGAACCACCAAGAACTCATAGTGACCATAGTGACATTGGAATTCTAGCTTCAGAATACCATCCTCACAAAATCTCATTGAGTGGTAGCTAGAACTAAGAATGTTCTTTGAGAACCATCTTGCACATAAAAACTAGTCCAAGAGGTCTTTAATCAATGAAAATGGGTTATTCTGTTTTAATATGGTCTAGTTTAGGCAACGATAATCTATGAAGTGACTCAAGCTCCCATCATCATTTTTCATGAAAAACACTAAAGATTCCTAAGAGAACACACTAGGTATACTAAAACCATTCTCTCAATGGTTATAAAACTAAAACCATAGATCCTAGAGCATGTTAGGGGCTATATGATATTCTGAAAATGTTATCTGTGTAGTATTGTGGTGAAAGTTAATGAAAACTCCATCTATCACCTCATAGGTAGTCTCTAAATGTCCTCATAAAATTTATCCATAAAATCATCTTAGACTGAAGGAATTAAGATGCTTAAAGGGGGTATTATCCCAAATTCTATGCTCTACAACTTATTATTTATGGGATATAGTCTCATAGTCACCAAATCCATCCATACTTCCTTGAGATTCCTCTCACCCATAAAGGAGAATCTTATCACATCATTGTGAAGGAGTATGACTCATTTATACTGATTGTGTATGTAGTATCAGAATATTTAAAGCAAATCCATACCCAACATGATGTCATAGGGGTCAATTGTGATTAAAAAAATGGTCCTATGAGAACCTCTGTCCCCCTAATGATAGTTCAAATTTCTAGAAGATAAAAGATATTGAAGAAGCATTCACTGTAAGAACCTAATGAAAATGATGTTATGATAATGACTCAAATAAGAGCTTAGATTTCACACTATGAGTAATGGGATGAATTAATGACTCAAACATATTTCTAAAATAAATGAATCAAGATATGAATAAATATAGATCATACGTTTGATCATATTGTGTTCTGCTAGATCATAGGCATGCATTAAATGCAGTTGTTCGTGACCCCGACCCCCATCACCCAGAGCATGACATGGGATACATTTGTTGGTTGTGGAAGGATATCATAGAAACATCCACCACTCACTCCTCCTCCTCCTAGATCTCCAACCACTCCACTTACATCTATGCATCCTTGGGGGCCTCCGTACTTACTCCTAGTAGATTTCAAATCATGGTGCAACATATCTTGTGGTGGTTCAACCTCTACTTTCCTAATCTCTTCAACATGTCTGGTCAAGAAATGACACCCCTTGTAACCTAACCCTTCATATGTATAGAACCTCCCCTATCCAGTCTGCCCTAGTAGTCAATGTTGTACCTATTTTACACAACCATGTTCTTGAATTAGTAATTGTTGAGTTCTGTAACATCTGAATCTTATCGACTATCATCTTCTAGATATTTCAGAAGACTCATACTTATTACCCCTACGTCCATATTCAACATCATTGAATCCTTATGATTGAAAAATATCTATCAAAAATGATCTCTCCAACACCTTGACATAGCTGGGGATACACAAGGGTTCTACATTGACACCAATATATCTGAAGAGTACCTGCTCAAAATTTCTACCTCATAAGTAGTCATCCCAGATCATGTTAATGGAGTTATATGTAAGGTACATGAACCTTTAATCATACTCATCCACTGTCATCCCTCCCTGTCATAGCTCAAGAATCTCCTGGATCCAAACTGATAGCAAGAATTTGGGGTATTACTCCACATTGAACAACTACTAATGTATGTATATGAAAGTTTTTACTCATAAAGAATCTATATAAGAAGACTTTAGAAGATCCAATCTACTCCATGGACAATGATAGAGGCCATATCAACCACTTGATCTATCATTGTTGGGATAATCATGAAATCATAGACCATTTACTCTATCAAATCCTCAACTTCCTAATGATCTAGCTGACTCTAAATCCTTAGTGGCTTATGGAGCTAGAACTCATAGAGTTCACTAAGACAATGTGAATCATCCTCCTAATCAGTAGGTATGATTTTATACTCAATGGGTGGGGGTGCTTCTACCTGTACACCTGGAGGAAGGATCTCATTAGATGAAACTTGAACCGAGGCCTCATTACTCTAAAAAATTCCATCATGATCCAGAACTAGTAACCTAGATTGTTGTCATGATGAAGGCATCCTGAAAATTTAATCAATATTTACCATCGTTAGATGACTATATATATATATATAATGGGGAGATAAATCAAGAAGGATAGTTAAAAGCCTTAGTCCTATATGATTTATGCACCACTTCTCCCTATAACTAATGTCTCAGCATACTCAATCAACAAGAAGGTAGTCAAGGTCTTGATGAATGGATACATAATCCACTAGCAATGTCACAAGGTTTCCTGGACTAAGAGGTGTACTCAAGAATAATTTTTTTTGTTTCCCTAATTCCCAACCAAAATATTGTAATGGTACTACTCCAAACACCATCCCAAGGAATTAATTTCATGACCCAAAACTGTTACGATTTGGTCCCATGGGTCTGAAGCTGCAACTACCCCATGTGTGCCTCTATAGGCCAGGGGCTGATGACATGTTCTGAAAGGCATAACAAGTATTAGAGGCCTTTCCCTTTGTAAGAACCAAGTTCTTATTCTTGATGTACAGGTTTCTTCATTTTTCTTTTCCTTAAGTGTTTTTGATAAAATAAGGAAAATGGGGAAAATACTAAATTTTGGGACTACACGCCGTGTACTTTTATACTCTCCATGTACTGTGGTTGTGTGGGATAAGTACACAAGGTGTGTATCCATGTTGGTGACGAAGGGTGTAAAAACCAACTACACACCGTGTAGTGGATATTTACATACTGTGTAGTCAGTCGGTAGGTGAATAGTAAGGCGTTGGAAGTAGTTTCTAGTTGAGCGGAAATACATGTTGTGTACTCAAGTTTCACATGTCGTGTACTCATGTCGACAAATGAATAGTGTGGAGGTGGGTCTAGAGGAACAGTTAAATGATAAAGTACACGCCGTGTACTTGAGAAGTACACGTTGTGTAGTTTGTTTTTTTCTCTTAAAATGGGAAGTATCCAACCATATTCACAAGATTGGCTTAGAACCAGAGGAAGGAGTCGGGAGAGGAGGCCGGATCTTTGAGGATCTCTAGATCTAGCGTCGGGAATCTATTTTTTCCTCTGAAAATATCGTTGGAACCGCACAGGTAATCCCTCCACTCTCCTTAAGACGTTCTTTCCAATTCTTCCTCTAAGGGATGTTATTTAAGTTTTAATGGGTAATTTTTTCACCTCAAATCTATGTCATTCTCGGATTATTCGAGGATTGTCATTCGCATATCCCGTTTAAGGGCGTTTAAGGTAGGTTTCTTGGTGTTTAATTTCCAACTATTGTGAATTTGTGTGAATCTTTGTACCACAAACCCATGTTGGGGTGCCGTGTGGTGGAGGCCTTAGATTTTTTAAATACCTATAATTGTATAGGTAATTAAATGTGATAATAAACTGCTGTTTGGGATCACTGCTTGGATCCAGGACCACCCCGGGGGTGCATTACATTGTTTAGCCATTTGTCCAGGATAACCGAGGGTATGCCTTTATAATAATGATTATAGAATTTCCTTTAGAGTAATTGCATGTGTATTGCTTGTTTACATGTTGTGGATGGCCTGATTACTTGTTTAGCCTGAGGGAAGTGTTTTACTTAGCCAATGGGCAGTGCATCTTTTCGCCTGAGGGAAACTTTTTCTGTGCATGTGGGCAATAGACTCTGTGCCTAAGGGTGAAACTTTTTACATCCGAGGGAAATATCTGTTATGCCTATGGGAAATTACCGGTGGGTTACATTTCTGATTACCTAAGGGTAAAGGTTTCCATGTCTGAGGACGCTGACTGTTCACATAGAAATTCACTTTGGTGGTTTCATTATAATGGACGATTAAATGAATAATAAAATGGAAATATAATTGGTAAAGTTAGTTACTTTTGAGTACTGCTTAGTTTATTTCGTTTTACTACTGTACACTGTTGTTGCATATTTTCACACAGTTGGGCACGGACCTTTGGTGGGTGCCTACTGGGATTTATTTTTTACACTCTATTTGGGTCATGTCGTTGGCCCAAACAGATTACATTTTTTCAGGTGTGGATAAGGGAAAGGGCCCTTATACAGGTACTTGATTGCTGCTGAGGAGTAGGGGAGCATGGGACCAGGCATAGGCTTGTGATGCTACGGGCTGTTTTGTTTTGATTTTCTGTACTTTGTACTATACTATACTGTATTTTTGTGTAACATGTTCTGGCTGTTTTCTTAGAACATGAGTAATGTTGCATCATTATCTATATAACGGTTGGATATCTTTTACTGTTGTTGTTTATATTAAATGGTTATGGTTTATTGCTTCCTCTATTGCTGTGTACTTTTTATTTTATTCTGCTATGCTACACATTGAAAAATGAGGGAATAGTTTCCCCACTATCAGACTTGGGCCCTCACTGCTAGTTGGCAGCCTCTAGCATTTGGGGAAATCCTCTTGAGGTCATGTGGTGAACTAGGTTTGGGGTACCTGTTGAGTGGCACCCAGGTCTAAGACATTACACAGTGGTATCAAAGGGAGGTTCCTTTTCTTTTCTTTTCTATGAATTACTATTTGGAGCCTTATTCCGAGATAGGAGAGGAATGGTATTTGGTAATAAGTTGTGCGCTGTCATTGCTAATCCGTGTACAGAGAAAAGCCAATTTACATCGCGTTGCAATTTTATTGATTTTTCAATTTACAGTTGATTTGATTTCACCATTGGGTGATGCACTTGGGAATTGTGATATTTATATTTCATCCATGGGTTCTCTTTAGTTGCAACCTGATGAGATGAGGGTATGACATCTCATGCATCATTCAGGCACATGCTAGGAATCACATTCCATGCATAGTTTCCATTCCATGAAGATGAATTAGAAATTGCATATTGTTGTGATAGTTATTGTGCTAGAAAAAGAATTTTGTTGTGATAGTGGCTTTGATAAGATACCTGATATGTGATAGGGTAGGTTTGTGGGAGACTGATGATAGAATGGATGCCAAACATTGGTTTCTGGGAAGTATGGGCCATCATTGACTGGAATTTTGTGGACCATTGACTGATTATTTTTCTATAACACATATATTATGCCAAACTATAATTCGCGGGGAGTAAGGGCCCTCAAAGATTGGAATTTGGCACTTAGGTGCTGTTTTTATGTGTTTTCTAGGCTCCAGAGTAGTTTATGAGGTATACTATCTGGAAAACGCAGGATAAACGCCGTGTAGTTCCATGGACACACGCCGTGTGATCTTTTTTTCAGGAAGAAAAGAAAACTTTTTAAGTACACGTTGTGTACCCTCATTACACTCTCTTTCTGTGTCATAGACCATGTGGATAGGGACACGAGGAAGGAAAATTGTTGGGGAAAACATGCCGTGTACCAGATGTACACTCCATGTAGTGTTGACTCGGAGCCCACCCGGGTAACTATCAAACACGGATGGAGGAGACCTTAAGACATACACGCCGTGTCCACTGAGGAACACACCGTGTAGTCTAACATGGGATCGAGCCATATAACTAACAACACAGGTCTGTGTAATCCTTTCATGTATATGTTGTGTGTGTATGGAACACACCATGTACTGTGAGCCATGTGTCCGGTCATGTGACTAACAACACGGGTTGGCGGAGCTCGTCTCGTACACGTCGTGTGCCTGAGGGACACGCTGTGTAGTCTTGTTCGAGGACAGACCGAGTGGACTTAGTTGTGTGTCTGGGAAACGAGGTGTTATACACACCGTGTGTGGGTGTAACACACCGTGTAGTATCATTCCGCGTAGTCACATGTGTCACAAACGACACAGGGAGTTGGAAAATTCCACCCTACACCCCGTGTATATTATATACACGTCGTGTATTTTTGTTCACCGGGAGTCGTGTGGCTTAGCCGTGTAGAAGGACCCGTGCAGGGGAAAAAAATAAGGCACACACCATGTAGTCAGTATACACGCAATGTAGTCTTGTTTTGAAAATCTTGAATTCCATCTTTCCCCTGTTTCCCTATTGGTTCCTTCATTTTCGGTCATTAATAATCTTGATCTAAGGTGTGTGTTTGACCTTGTAGAGTCATGCCTCCAAGATGACCATGCGTTGTTCGCCAACAGAGCAGCAATAATTATACTCCAGAGACTGCGCACCATGGGCTACCAGTGGATCCTTCAGAAGATCCATAAGTAGCGCCAGCCGTTATATTGGACATAGGGACTGATGCGTAGTTACGTGAAGGATTTATGAGGTTCATGCAGTCCTTTCAGGGATCACCGATGGCTACTAAATCTATGGCCGAGCTGACTCGTAGCTTCCAGCAGTAGCATCTACCTATATTTTCAAAGGATGGAGGACCACAGGCTATAGAGTCTTGGCTGGGGTCCATGCAGACTATTTTCGAGAATCTTGAGACGCCTCTAGGGTGGAGGGTCAAGCTTGCGACGTATATGCTGCGTGATTCTGCCAAGAGGTGGTGGGATGTTACCACCCAGTCAGAGCATAGAGACATGGCGTGGGAAGATTTTCAGACAGCCTTTTATGAAATCTTCCTACTAGAGACATTGAGAGAAGATAGAGCTTGAGAGTTCTTGAATCTGTAGCAGGGCACTATGTCGGTGATGGATTACTCTGCTCGTTTTATGGAGCTTCAGCATTTTGCACCCGTTCTAGTGGGTGATGAGACGTTGAGAGCTATACGCTTTGAGGATGGTCTTCAATATGACATCCGAGCACTGGTGAATGTTTTCAGGTTGCCTTGAGTACATTCTATTATGAACCAGGTGCTGATTATAGAGAGGAACCTGTGGGAAGCTAGTGGTGTGGGCCATGGTAGTTCAGCACCAGTTTCTGGTACTATTTCTACTGGTAAGAGGAAGAGACGGATGGACTTATCTCAAGGTGGAAGTACCAACCAGAAGAATGTTTCAGGTGGCCAAGTCATGTTCTAACAGTGTGGTAAAGAGGGTCACAAGAGACCTCAGTGTCCACGAGACCTAGTGGAGTGCCCAGCTTGCAGTAAGATGGGTCATCTGTAGTGCTTTTGCAGGGTATTTCCACAAGTTGCTAGTGAGAGGGTTCTATGCAGACTCCGCGTGCGGGAGCAGAACCAGCAGCTTCTTACTAGACGGGAAACTCGAATACATCAGGGCATGTAGGTAGGGCTGGTGGTCATGGCCGTGGTAGCCAGACACCAGGATCTCAGAGGTAGCAGGGCGGGACAGCTCAGGGTAGCTAGGCTGTGTCGCACGGCCGCGACACTGAGTAGGAATATGCAGTGCAACAAACCCAACAAGAGTAGGATCTCGGACCTTCTATTGTAAGAGGTAGTATTCTAGTAGATTTTCTCTTATCTTCAGTACTTTTCGATATGGGTTCTACACATAGTTTCATATCTGTGCCCGTTGTGGAGAGTATTGGGCTCTGTGTTTCTTTTTCTTCTACTGTTATGACGCTAGACACTCTGTTGAGGACTAGAATGGCTAGTGTGTGTCAGTGCAAGGACTGACCCCTTGAGGTTGGTTGGTGTCACATCCTTTGGGACCTCTTTGACTTGGCGATTATGAGTTATTATTTCATTCTCGGGATGGATTGGTTGGTTCACTTTATAGCCTTTGTAGACTACGATCGTTGCATGGTGCGTTTCAAGTAACCAGAGGGTGAGGATTATCTACACAAGGGCTAGTGGGATGTTCATGCAAGTTGAGATGGACCAGAGCATCATGGGCGGGGTGGAGTCACGAACCAGATTGCGAGTTTATATCTGGATGATTAGGGGACTTGTTAGACGGATTTACCTCTAGTGGTTGATCGTTTCAGGGATGTCTTCCCGGATGACTTTTCGGGTCTACCACCAGAGCGTGAGGTGTATTTCTCTATTGAGGTTGTGCCAGGGGCAGCTCCGATGTCCGTACCTCTTTATAGGATAGATACACCAAAGTTGCAGGAGCTCAAGAGGCAGTTAGAGGCATTACAGGAAAAGGGATTTATCCGACCTAGTACATCTTCTTGGGGTTCTCCGGTAAATTTTGTAAAGAAGGCAGACAGTACCCTTAGACACTTTGTGGATTATCGGATGTTGAACTTTTTGACGGTTAAGAACCATTATCCCTTGACGAGGATTGATGATCATTTTGATCAACTTCATGGAGCACGAGTGTTCTCGAAGATTAAATTGAGATCAAGATATCATCAGCTGCGTGTGAGACCATCAGATATACCACTTACATCTTTTCAGAGTAGATATGGTCTGTACAATTACTTGGTTATACCATTCAGACTCACGAACGCGTGAGCAGTTTTCATGGCTCTAATGAATTGTGTGTTCCATCCTTATCTGGATTTTTTGTGGTAGTATTCTTGGATGATATCTTGGTGTAATCTCACACTCGACATGACCATGCCACCCATCTTGAGATCGTATGGAGTATACTGAGAGAGCATAAGATATATTCTATGCTATCAAAGTGCCACTTTTGTATGGACCATATTCACTTCCTAGGTCATATCATCTCAGAGGCAAGAGTTGAAGTAGACCCAGATAAGGTGAGAGTAGTAGTTTTCTAGAAGCAACCTAAGAATGTGTTTGAGATACAGAGTTTTATGGGGCTGGATGGTTACTAAAAGTG
The DNA here is from genome assembly GCA_963277665.1 of Viscum album. NCBI lineage: Eukaryota > Viridiplantae > Streptophyta > Magnoliopsida > Santalales > Viscaceae > Viscum > Viscum album. Next base: position 1,983,146,506 of record OY728136.1, read on the forward strand.
ATTTATAAAAGACTTCTCCCACTTAGAAGCACCATTTACAGGTCTGACTAAGAATGGTTTGAAGTTCGTTTGGTCAAAATCTTGTGAGACAACCTTTTAGGAGCTGAAGTTAAAGTTGACATCAGCACCAATCCTGATACTCCCAGAGCAGGGAAAGAGCTATACAGTTTACTGTGATTCATCAGGTATTGGACTGGGAGCAGTGTTGATGGAGGGTGATCGAGTTGTTGTGTACAGTTTTTGGAAGTTGAGGCCACATGAAAGGAATTACCCAACACATGATCTCGAGTTAGCTGCATTTTTGCATGAATTGCGCTGTTGGAGACATTACCTCTTGGGAGATCATTTTTTGGTTTTCAAAAACCACAAAATCCTCAAATATATCTTTACTCAGAGTGAATTGAACCTGAGATAGATAAGGTGGGTCAAATACCTTCCATCCTTCGACTTTGAGCTTACCTATTCACCTGGTAAGGGTAATGTAGTAGATGATGCACTGAGAAGGAAGACTCAGATACAGGTGGTTCATAAGGCCAGTGGTGAGTGGCAGCTTATGGCTTTGTTCTCTGAGATGCATTTGGAGGTGCACGATAGTCAGGGGAAGACTATATTTCTTCTTTAGCTGTGACTTCTACCCTCAAGGATAGAGCGAGGATGAGATAACTATCTGATTCGGAAGACCTAGTTCTACGAGAGTCGGTGGCAAGTGGGGACCCTCTGCTTGGATGGACGATATTTGATGATGAGGTACTGCATTTCCATGGACAAGTGTGGGTTCCAGGGGATATATGTGTGGAGTTGATGCTGGATTTTCATTCTTCATCTTGGGTAGTTCATCCCGGGGTTACCTAGATGTACCATGACTTGAGACATCAGTACTGGTGGCCGGGTATGAAGAGAGAAATGGCTGGTTTTGTTACAAGATCTTCCATCTGTTAGTAGGAGAGGGTGAAGCATCAGAGGCCATCCAGACTGTTACGGAAATTACCCATCTCGGAGTGGAAATGGGATGATGTCGCGATGGATTTCAGGACTATATTTCCGAGGTCACCTCAAGGCAATGATGTTGTGTGGGTTGTTGTTGACAGACTCACGAAGTTAGCTTAATTTTTGCTGATCAAGGAGACCTTTGGTGATGATGAGATCAGAAAGTTGTATATCTGAGAGGTCGTACATCTTCATGGGGTCTCTCATTCTATCATTTCAGATAGGGATTCCCATTTCACATCTCGTTTCTAGAAGAGTTTTCAGAGGGCACTGGGTAGACAGGTGCTTCTGAGCATAGCTTACCACCATCAGACCGATGGCCCGTCAGAGCGTACGATACAGGTGCTTGAGGACATGCTAAGTGCATGCATCCTAGACATTGGGGGCTCTTTGGAGAAGCACATACCCCTAGTCGAGATTACATATAATACAAAATTTTATGAAACTATTGAGATGATGCCTTACGAGGCTTTATATGGCAGGCCATGCTGATCACCCTTGTTCTGGTTAGAGGCAGGTGAGGTAGCTTTACGTGGACCACAACTAGTGTAGGAGACTTCTGAGTAGGTCCAGTTGATTCAGAAGTGGATGTCTACTGCAGAGCCTCATTATAAATCATATGTTCATCGCTATAGACGACCCTTAGAGTTCATGGTCGGGTATTAGGTTTTCTTGCATGTTTCACCGAGGTTGGGACATAGGCAGATCAGGAGACAGGGTAAACATTCACCGAGGTATGTGGGGCCATTTGAGATTCGGGAGAGAGTCGGGCTGGTTTCCTATCAGTTACAGTTACCGAAGAGGTACTGGGCCATGCATGACGGCTTCCTTGTATCTCAGTTGTGCCATTATCATTCATACCCATCTAACGTCTTTCAGCCCGTGGAGGTTGAGCTTCAGATAGATGCATCCTTTGAGGAGCATCCGATTCGTATCATGGATAGCAGCACGAATGCTCTCCGAGGTCAGTCAGTTCCTCTTGTATGGGTTCTATGGCTACATGGCTGAGTGCAGGACGAAACCTGGGAGCGAGAGTCCAACGTACATGCTCAGTGGCGGAGTTTTTTTGAGATTTATCTTCGCCACCCTTGGAAAGCCAATTCGGGGAAAAATTTCTTTAAGGGGGGAAGTTTGTAGGAACCCGATTCTTATTCATGAGGTATGGGTTTCTTCTTTTCTCTTTTCCTTATGTGTTTTTGAGAAAATAAGGAAAATGGGGAAAATCCTAAATTTTGGGACTACACGCCGTGTACTTTTCCACACGCCGTGTACTTTGGCCTTGTGGGATGAGTACACATTGTGTGTAGCCATGTCAGTGATTAAGGGTGTAAGAACCGACTACACGCTGTGTAGTGGATATTTACACGCCACGTAGTAAGTCGACAGGTGAATAGTAAGGAGATGGAAGTAGCCGCTAGTCGAGCAGCAGTACACACCGTGAACTCAGGTTTCCCACGCCATGTACTGATGTTGAAAGATGAACAGTGCGGTGGTGCCACCAGAGGAACAATTAAATGAGAAAGTACACTCCATGTACTTGAGAAGTACGCGCTGTTTAGTTTGTTTGTTTTTCATAAAATGGGCAGTATCCAACCCTATTCGTAGGATTGGATTAGAACCGGAGGAAGGAGTCAGGAGAGGAAGCCAGACCTTTGAGGATCTCCAGATCGAGTGTCGGGAATCTGTTTTGGCCTCTGACGATCTCGTTGGAAACGTACAGGTAATCCCTCCACACTCCTTAAGCCATTCTTGACAATTATTCCTCTAAAGGGATGTTATTTATGTTTGAACGGGGGTTTCATTCACCTCATATCTACGCCACTCTTGGACATTCTGAGGATCTCTGTTTGCGTATACCATTTAGGGGCATGTAAGGTAGGTGGATTGGTGTTTAATTTCTAACTGTTGTGCTTTTGTGGGAATCATTGTGGCATAAACCCATGTTGGGGTGTAATGTGGCTGAGGCCTTAGTTGTTTTAAATACCTAGAATTGTATAAGTAATTAAATGTGATAATAAACTGCTGTTTGGGATCGCTTCTTGGATCCAGGACCACCCCGGGGGTGCGTTACTCTGTTTAGCCATTTGGCCAGGATACCCGAGGGTATGCCTTTATAATAATGATTATAGAATTTACTTGAGAGGAATTGCATGTGTATTTCTTGTTTATATGTTGGGCATGGACCAATTACTTGTTTAGCCCGAGGGCAGTGTTTTACTTAGTCTGAGGGAAGTGTATCTTTTATCTTGAGGGAAACATCTTCCATGCCTGTGGGCAATAGACTCTATGCCTGATGGAAACACTTTATACGCCTGAGGGAAATATCTGTTATGCCTGTGGGAAATTACCTGTGGGTTACGTTTCTGATTACCCGAGGGTAATGTTTTCCGTGTCTGAGGACACTCACATGTTCACATAAGAATTCACTGTGGTGGTTTCCTTATTATGGACTATTAAATGAATAATATAATGGTAATATAATTGGTAAAATTACTTACTTTTGAGTACTTGTTAGTTTATTGAACTTTATTACTGCACAATGTTGTTGTATATTTTCACTCAGTTGGGCACGGGCCTTTGGTGGGTGCCTACTAGGATTTATTTCTCACACCCTGTTTGGGTCATGTCTTCGGCACAAATAGATTACATTTCAGAAGGTGTGGATAAGGGAAAGGGCCCCTATACTGGTACTTGATTTCTACTGAGGAGCAGGGGAGCATAGGACCGGGCTTAGGCTCACAATGCTACTAACTGTTTTGTTTTATTTTGATGTACTTTGTACTGTACTGTACTGTATTTTTGTGTAACATGTTTTGGCTGTTTTCTTAGAACATCAGACATGTTGCATCATTATCAATATAACTATTGGTTATATTTTACTTCAGTTGTTTTTTTAAATGGGTATGGTTTATTTCTTCCACTGTTGTTGTATACTTTTTATTTTATTCCACAGCGCTACACTTTTACAAATGAGGTAATAGATTCCACACTATCAGACCTGGGCCCTTACTGCTAGTTCTCAGCCTCTGGCATTTGAGGAAATACTCTTGAGGTCATGTGGAGAACCGAGTTCGGGGCACCCATTGAGTGGCACCTGGGCCCGGGATGTTACACCCAATTGCACCAGTATGAGAACACCTGACTATATCAATGAAATTGTGTAGAGGAAGAATAAAAAATAAACTATATCTTGAATATATTCATACAACTAAAAAACTATAGGTTATACAATATTAAAATAGTGAAAAATGAATGTATAGTGAAAAAATTCATTACCAACCAGGAAGATATCTTAACCTAATAAATGGAAATTAAAACTACTGAGAGAGACTTGATCTAGATCATCATGCTCCAACCACCATATAATGTGCAACACACTAGGTATTCTAAAGTTCCTTTGTAGTTTTCACCAAATTATCCATCAGCTTCATAATACATGATAGGTAAGGGAAATTTCCTTTTAGGGGTATGTATATATATAACTAGCAGGACACCTCAAAAGCAAAACTAGTATCAATAAGAGACACTATAGGAATATATAGTAGATAACTCAACCCAAAGAAAGAGATTAAAAATCCATCATCATGGATATATATATATATATACTCAAAAAAAAAGAGAGATAATGGGATATCTATATAAAAAATACATTGGAAAAGAGTTCCCCTAGTTGTATAATTCCATCATCGATGCCCAGAATATCACGTGTCTATCCAAAGAAATTACAATTTGGAGGGCCCATGCCTTGTCATTGTGCCTCATAGTCTAGGGGACATAATCTCAGATCATACTCGCACCCTATTTCTTTATTGGGAAGACCCTCAGAATATAGAGTCCCTAGAAACTATGTGATTGGAGTGTATAACTCATTATAGAGAATATTAACACTCTATTTCTATAGGGGTATCACTCACTAGTTTAAAGATGTGCACTATAATTCCTAATGGGGGTACAAATAAGTGGATAGAGGATCCTATCCCTAATCCATCAGGGGGGTGGGTGTACCAATAAGTATATAGATAGAGTAACTATTCCTTAATGTGATAGGGGGTACAAATCAATGGACATATAGAGGTCTCATGGACTAATCATCCAAAGGGCCACCACATAGTAGATAGATAAAGGACATGTTCCCTAATTTCATAGGGATACCACTCAACAAATAGATAGAGGTACCACATTATAATGTCATAATGGTGCACCACACAGTATAAGGAGAACAAACACCCTACCCGATATGGGTTACTACTACATAAATAGATAGAGGACCCATGCTGTTTTTCATCATGTGGTACCACTCTAATGCTCCTTCCCAATCAACTCCATTGTCAAGAATCACCTAAATAAGTGTCACACCTAGAAAATATTACATGGTATCTCAAAATTCACCATGGGGTCCACTATCATGTTCTATGTGAAAAAAACTAGGATAAGATACTCATGTGGAAAAATTTGTGTCTAAACTAAGGATATAAGAGAGGTATAAGGTTGATCAAAAAATAAATAAGGGGTACACGGTGTGTAAGGGACCCATATAGCATCGGGTACCTCCTCTTTTCATAGATGTGACTCTAACGAAACCCAGATCACCAACCTTTTAGAAATAAATGGAATTTTTGTAATAAAAATCATGTCTTATCCACCTGGGTTCCTTCCTCTTATTTTGATTGTTTTAGTGTAACTTTTGTCATGTTCGTGTACTCCGGTACTCAACATGTCTCTCTACATGGGGTTCTTCCCGTGTTCCTGGCCGTGTCTATGTATCTTGACAAACAACATGTGCCTGACTGTGACCATGTCCATATACTCCCAGAGTACATGTTAGGTCATCACCACAAGGTCACAAAACATGTGGGTGGTCCCACATGGGGTGTGATACCTATAAACTCATGAAACCCTATCCATCATAGTTAGGAGACTACACAACATGTGTTCTTGGGAATACACATCGTATAGTTGAGTTAATCAAAAATTATCATATCAATTCCATAGATCCCATATCTATAGTCATTTCTTCAGATCTTTCCTCTGATCCACCTAAAAACTATGGATCTTGCTCCATACATCAATTCCATTCCTTCGGTGGCTAAATATCAAACCTCTAACTCTTTTCGCACAAACCCACACACACTGTCATCACCCACATGAACTTATTGTTGCTGTGATATTTGGTTTGGATCATAGATTAAAAATTTGATCACATATAACTTAAACATATTCTGATTCCATCCTTGATTCAGCATTCTATTAACCACACATGAATCCTCCAAGGATCTGGGGGTCTGATCGTGCTCGTCCCTGCCTGATAATGTCAAATCATGACCTTGGAGTCCAAAGATGACTAAAGTGAAGAATAGAGGGTAAAATACATAATAAATTTATTTTAAATAGGATTTTCCTATCATTCATAGCCCAATGATATAGATTTGTGGAGCTGAGGTTGAGAAAACTGAATTTAAAAATTAAACTAGTACACATGAACATGCAATGGCTTAATTAGAACACAAATCAATTAATCATTTTGATCCTGCTCAAAGAAATTAATCAATAGGGGAATAAATTGTGAATTGAAGTTTAATACCTATTTTTTGATTTTCATCATTGAATAATGCACTCTCTAATGAATGATAGGAGTCGTTGTGTTTATTGCTCATCGATCCGCCCTAATCTTGAAGTTCATCATCATTTGATTCTGATTTGTCAATGATAGGAGGAAGAATGCTAATTAATTATCTTACAGGTTATACATATGAAAATGAATAATCTACATAACTCCATATTTTATAGGTGAATTATAATTTTTTGACCAAATTTAAAAAATAAAATGATTTATTTATTTAACTAAGTGCACTTGAAAATTATTTCTTGTATCCAAACATCCCATGTCAACATATTTTAGGTCATGAAAAGGGTAAACCTAACATTCTAGATTCCTTCGGGGTATCACATTTCAGATATAAGATTCAATTTAAGTGTTTTAAAATTTTATTTGAAAAACCTTGCACCTATAATTTAAAATATATTTATTATTTTATTATAAATTTAATTCTGGGCACACCAGGCCTCAGAATCAGATTTTTCCTCATCTCTTGGTTCTGAAAATATATTTATAAAATTTTCAAAGTATTACTAAGATAAACAAAGCCTCTACACACATCCCTATATATATATAAAGTTACATTTATTTGAAATCATACCCACTTATAAAGAGTTCATTTTTTCCAATGGCACACATGCATTGAAAAAAATTCAATTTATTTAGAAAATTATTTTCCTTGAAATAACTATATTTAAAATGGGATTCACACAGAACCATATCCCTTTAAATAACTATATTATTTTAAATTAAATTCACTTTTTATTTCAAATTATTCTAAAAAATTATTAAAAGGATGGAACTGTAGTGACACTATAGTAGAACTGTAGTGGTAAGCACCCCATTATACTACATTGAGGATGGGGGTTCAAAACCAATGGAACATAGGTACTATAGTGGCAGTAGAACTGTATAATGTACTATAGGAGCTCCGGATACTATAGAAGAAATATTCACTGGTGGGACTTCGTGTAAAAAATATGAGCATATGGGACATGTAATGGGATTGCATACCCACTAGGCCAATGTGTCACGTAATGAGATTCATGAACCCTGGGCATACGAGGCATGTACTAAAAAATAGGGCATGATGGGTAGGATATCCCTTGGGGGGCTATGACTTACCTTCTTGTCATATGTGTGAGGTGTGTGTGTTCAACTGTAATTGTACCCCCAAGCCCCTAATATCTATAGAAAAAAATTCACTAAATTTTAAAACTAAATAATCACCTAATAAAACATTTAAAATTTAAAATATTTCATATGTAAAACAACAAGGTAACCCAGTTCCAGAATCCAACACACATCACAAATCCTCTTTTCATTTTAATATCAAAACAACCCAATAAAAATTATAATGAATAGAGGAAATATTAAAAAAATCATAATCATCAAAATTCACATAATTTCTATAAAAGGATGGTTTTATAAAAAAACTATAAAATTATTCATTTCCGTCTAAAATAATTAACAAGATTAATCCATAAAACCTGGAAAAAATATTAATAAATTCACAATCCACTAACATAAAACCACCATAAAACCACTAATAAACCACAAACCAATGGTATAAACAACTGGAATCGATTTGGAAGGAATGAGAGAATAAAATATATTGATAAATAATAAATACAAATGGTTTGATTGGTTGAGTTGGTGTTCCATGTTCTAATTGGGAAATAACAACTATAATGGTTATAGACCCAATTTGTTTGGGTTGCACATAGTTTTACAAATCATGTGATCTATGTGTGAATATTTCTATCATTCATTATTTTTACCTTAAATGCTCAGAGAAACCTCCAAAATCACTGGTATACACAAAGGGGGTAAAAATACTATAATATCATATTAAAAAAATTATGAATTATTTAAGATAAACTCAAATTAATGATTAGAACCCAATATACTAGTGGAAACTTGTGGCTCGGGATGAGAAAGATCTAATGAAACACTCTATACACATACCTCTCAAGTCTCCAAAATTATATATCTATATTATTTAACATCACAAAATAGAATGTGGGATCCTTGAGAATACTGATATTTTAGTATCCTTTACATTAATATGATTTTTTAATAAACCAACAAATGCTAACCCGATGCATCACTCGAACATGATAATCACAAGGCCTGAAGGGAATTTCTAATCCCCACAATCTGATAACTAGTGCCTGGGTTTAAGAACAAGCACTTGTGAATTATTTAACTCTAATATAATTCTTAATCATGACTATAATACCACTCATAAATATGAAATGACCCTTATATAAATTGGATTTATGAGCAATTATAATAATCAGATGAAAAAAGGGAATGAAATGAATAAGGGAAACTCATAGTTGTATAAAAAATAATAACTTAAATAGTATCAATGTATAAAACCAAACAAAATAAGACATCCAAACATATAAAAATAAACCACATTAAATGTTGGTTCATAAATTACTAATGCATAACAATATCATAAATTAAATAAAACCAAACTATTATCAACCCTATCCCCATGACACATGACCATTTCCATGTCCCAATAGAAACAATCTAGGGACCAACCTATTCATTAATCCTAAAAAAATAATACATATAACTTGATATAAAAATAATTGCTACATATATTGAATGTTGTAAATAGGGTTTGAGAAAAACACCTACAACAGGATTTCAATGATTAGTTTGTTCCCATTTCTTTCAAATTTAATTTTCTCAATCATAGTTAGAAGAATAATTGGAAAATAGTTTTCGAAAATTATTTTATATGAAACTAAATATAATTACATAATTACTTTTAAAAAAGACCCCTTATTAGAATAAGAAATAGAGGACCCAAGATTATTTTGATTGAAACACTTTTGAGTCCAGGGAATGAGAATTATTTATTTGGTTCACAAAAAAATATTTTTTTTTCCAAAACATTACTCAAAACTACAATTTATGGAACAAAGACAATTTAACTTTTGTAAAACACACTTTACAAACCATTTTAAAAATATATTTTCATATAAATTGAAACTATAATGAAAACATAATTGAATCTACAAAATGTATTATAATATTAAGAGGTAATAATGAACAGATAAGAAATAATACGTATTATATAATCAATCAAGGGAAATTGGATACAATAAGATATATTACATATTCCCTTAGGTTATAAAAAAAGAATTTAAGAAGTATGGAAGACTCCCTAGGACTCAATTAACATGATCTTGGACAACTAACATGAACTCTATGATAACATTAAATTACATGACCATCCAAGTAAACAATTTAGCTAGTCATGCATTATATTCATCCCAGGATCATGAACCTATTCTGGAAAAAAAATACAACATAAGAGGACTCAAATTCGATGGGTAGTGACCCCTTAGTAGGAACACAATCTATAATATGGGTTGTGTATATCCTGTCATATACTAAAGTACCTAGAACACCCATAGCTTTAATCGATGAAGGTGATCAGTAAATAAATCCCATGTTCATCACATTAAATAGTTTTTGATAATTTTAAATAAATCTTAAATCACTTTATATACCCTCAAAATAAAAAATCCATTTTATATGCATATTCATTAATAAAGATACAATACTATAAACACCCCAAGTGGGGAATTAATATATAATTAGTAGTTAAGTGAAAGGGGATCCATAAATTTTTAAACTGTAGGTAATAATAAAATAATTTTAGGACTAATTAAAATTTATGAATTAGGTATTATATAGTACTATCCATTATCATAATATTAAGTAATTTTTTAAATATTAAATACAATAGCTATATTCTAAGAAAATTAATTTTCATGTATTACATGGTTATATTTAAAAGATTCATTTCTACATTTTTGAATTTTAAATTGGAAAAATTAAATTTATTTTTCAAATCAACATATCAAAATTTTATAAGGGTGATGTTTTGGTAATTTTCTAAAAAGATTGATTCTTCTGTTAATAGTGAAAATATCAATATTTGTAAAAATTTCCTTTATTTTAATTCACAATATGAAATTGAAAAGTAATATTTAGATATAAAATAATATAATTCTCTCATAATTATAAATAATAAATTAATAACAATGGAACTAATAAAATACATGATTTTGGTATAAGTTATTTTTGGGCTTTAATACACATTTTTCTCCAACTATTTTTAATTATGTTTTTTTGTTTTTATCTTAAATTAGGTTATTTAAATTATAGAAATTGAGTTTTAAAAAAGCGATTAAATAGTTAGTATTTTTTTTGTCAAAAAATAAAAAAAAACCTTTTAATTTTTGTTCATTATGAATAGTATTTTTGTAAATATTTGTCACTTTGGAAAGGGTTAATCAGGAAATTAAGGCTAATTATAATGTAATGAGATATAAAAAAATCCTTAAATCATGTCTTTATTTTATAAGATGATATGGATTTTATAATAACCATCAACGTTAAAAAAATCAAATTACTTCCACTTTAATTTGATAATGACCTTAATAAGATTTTAAATATAAAATAAAAACAAAATTTCAATCTATTTGTCTTATTATATTTAATATTTTTTAATAGGGATAAAAAAGTTTATGTTTTTTTATGATTTTTCATCTAAAATATGAATTATGTTTTTCCGCATTCCCATGAAAAATTAATTTATATTAATTTTATAACCTGTGTAATTTTAAGTGTACCCCTACCGGTCACTTATAAAAGGGAAACCCCACTCCTCTTTTAATCACATATTTTGATAACTGTATTTATGAAAATTCATACCCATGTATCTTCCCAAAACCTCTCCCAACTTATTTGAGTTTATTGTCACATAAAAAAACAAATCATAGAGGGCTTAAGGTGTAAGCCAAATAGGTTATCCAAAGAGTGGTTTAATGTCCAAACTGAAATAATTTATGTTTATTTCTTTTTCTACATCCTTAAAATCATCATTAAATATAATGAAAAAATAAAATTAGTGTGTTAAATATAATAATGTTTTATTTGAATTATTTTAAAACCATTTTCATTTTATTTTCTATCTTATGGGAAATGAAAATATAGCCTTGTTTAGGTGTGGATTATCACCTCAATGAGGCGTTGTGTTTTGTTTTTTAGCACCACCTCACAAGAATGGTTCTTATAATGGAGTTAATTAACATATACTATATTCAAGAAATAATTTTAATTATGGATATATAATATATTATTTATTTCATTACCTTTCCATCTATTAAAAAATTGAAAAACGCCGTTTGTGGGAATGTATGGACTACCACCTCCACAAAGCTATGTGATTTATTTTTCATGTACAACATAAAAATATTATTATAAAGATGTATTTAATATATAAAATTTTTATAATTTTTCATTATTAATATTCTATATAATATTGAACATTGAATCCTTTTACCATGGAAATTCCATCGAAGCTATTTTGGGATTATAAACCAAATATCCTCAAAATTCTAACAAAAACACAACTGATTAAGTAACTATAAAATATGGTAATAAATAACATAAAAGGTATAATGATAATTTAATGAAAGTGAAAAATGTCTTTAATCAAGAAAATAACAAATATAATTTTAATATTTAAGAGATAAAGACGGTATGATGCTATACAATATTTAAGGTAAGAGATTAATAGTCATGATTCCCTTTCATTATGTTTGAATCTCTTTTCACCATATTTTTTCTTTTGGTTAGTGTGTAAACTACCTTATGGGAATATTTTATCATTTCTATATAAAAATTAAATTCTTTAAAAATATATGTAATGTTCTTCCCTTCAATGATTAATTTATTCAAAAGCAATCAATTTATAAACATGTTTTCTTTAAAACCATATTTTAATTTACTACATTCAAATATTTTTCGTACATGTCTATGTTTTATTAAATAATTTTATAATTTTATTAATTTCAATAAATAATTTGTTAGATATTATTTTTAGATACTTTTTAATTTCATTACAATTATTAAAATGAATATTTTTTTGTCGGCCAAATGAGTTACTTTTACGTAAGGTGTGGATAGAATCACTATTCTAACTTTCACCACATGAATTTAATTTCTTGCACACATTAATAATAGTTCATTAATAATTAATTTAAATTTCACCATGGTTATTTTAATGGGAAATTATTTCCCCAATATTTTTGAATTTTTTTCATATTAAAGAGGTCTCAAATGGATTGGTTATTTCTCTCAATTTTTATGTTAAAAATGAATGTTTTTTGCTTATGGGTTCAGAAGAGTTGATCATGGGATTTAGATTGAAAATTTTTAATATTAAAAATGTTTTTCTGATGATATGGTTTTTGAGAATTATTTATGATGACTAGTGATCCTAATACACATTATATAGTGGGTGATACTGATACAACTTATGTGATTGGTAAGCTTGATACATCTTATATGATGGGTGATCCCAATATTTCCCTCTAATAAAATGGGTAATATTAATTGTCCTAAATGGAAATAAGGAGGGGGTTAACCAGAGAGGTTTCTCCTATAGGTTTAAATATTCTCCCATTATTTATTACAAGAGTAAAAAAGAGTTATCAATATAATTCTCTATGTTTTATAGAAGGGGTTATATTTTTATTCTATGGGGTTGAAAGGTTTTATAAGTGAAAGATGTTTTTTTATGTGGATATGATTTATTTTATATGCATAAATAATAATGTGATAAATGTAAACATTTTATGGACCTTCATTGTTTCACAAGACAAATGAATCTCTTTCTTTTATATCTTTTATTTATGTTTCCATAATTATCCTATGATTTCAAATGTTTGTCATAGGGTTTTAAGGATGTGTCGAAACAAATAATAATTCTTGATGAAAGTCATCAATATTTTTCAGGAAAAGAAAAAATCTTTCATTTTAATAGTTTTATAATGTGGGAAAATAGATTCTGAGTGAAATTGTTCACCATTAAATTTATGGGTATGTAATATATGAGTTTATTTATATAAAACACTAAAAAAATAGTGTTTGGGATGAAATAATGTGAATTCTAGTCTCAATACCCAAGGTTTCATAATATATTAATGTTGGGTACTTATATTTTGTTAGAAAATTAATGTTTATATATCTTTAGATTTTAGGATAATACTAATACAATACCATTGAGAGTTTCTAATTTACAATTATATAGAAATGATATAATATTTAATTACTACAATGTTTATTCTTATAATTTATGTTTGTTCTAGGAGGATGTTTTTATAGGAAAGAGGGATGCTTAAGTAGGATGTTATTAGAAGGCTAATATCCATCAAAATAAATATTATTTAAGTGTTTGAATAAAAAATGGGTAGTTTATTTCCATGATTACTTGGTTTACATAGGCTAAAAATTGTTGTGGTATATAATTAGGAGAGAAACCATATTTTTCAAAAAGGAATATCTCGATAGTTGATAACTTATTGAAACATCACCCAATAACATTCGATTGAATATTGGATCCATTGGTATCTAAAGAGCATATTAATGCTCTAGAAAAGATATCATAAATCATGGGATGTTCAGAACATCAAATTATAGGTTTATTATTTATAGTTTTGAATGTTAAGCTAAACGTTGGTGGTCATTGGTTAAGAATATTTGCGAGATATAAGATCTTGATGTCCTTGAATGGGATAAATTTAAGAATACTTTCACAAATAAATATTTACCTAATACTATTAAACTCGAAAAAAAGAAAAAAATCATGGAATTGTGGGAAAATGATGAGGTTTCAATATATTCCTATGTAGAAATTTTTATAAGATTGGATATGTATACACTGAATTGTATTCCATAGTGTGATAGTAAAATTAAAATATTATACACAAGACTGAAAAAACATTTATGAACATCCTCAACGTCATGAGAATTTAAAATTTATAATAAATTTATTCATTATAATGAGAAATTTGATATAGCTTTTTTGGAAACTTTTATCCTCTTTATGATAAGAGTATGAAGTGGTCAAGGTGGAATGTAATGGATAAATATACCACTAATAAATTTATAGTTTATCCCCCAAGAATTTCCAGGTGTGTTAGAATACATTTACGTAATATTTAATAGGAATTAAAAAGTGTTATTTGTGTGGTATGTTTGGTTATAGGTATTGTGACTGCAAATAAAAGAGTTTTGAACAATCTATAAATGGGGTAACACATATCCAACTAATAGGGATTTGATTTAATTACAATGAGCAAAAAAATTATAATATCTTGTGTCCAAAGTTAATTAAATATGGTGTAAATTATCAAGATCAAAAGAAAAATGATGTGGTAAAATAATATGCAACAACTACAGTAGAAATTGGACCATCTAATGAAATGATGATAGGTACATTAAATGTTTATTTGAATTATGCCAATACCTTGTATGGATCTGGATCTTCACATTCCTTCAGTTTTGATAAATTTTTAATAAAATTTGAATATCACCTCATGAATTGAAGATAGAAAATTTGGTGAAATCTCATTACGAAAGTAGTAAATATACCAAGATTTATAGGAATATTCTTATTTCTATCAATAGGGTGGTTTTTCCTAAAAATATTATTAAACTACCTATAATATAGTTATATATTATTCTTGGTATTGATTATATTTTATTTTTTCATATTAAGATAGATTAATGTTATAATATTTTTATATTCTATGATTTTATTCGTTTTATAACATATCAAGAAACTATGAAATTGATTAAAGATGACTGTTAAAGTCTCCTAGACCATGTAATTGAAATGACATGAATTTTCCTAATTAGAGATGTTATGATTTTAAAGTAATATATTAATTTAATTTCTAATTATTTTACCAATGTTATTCTTGATTGGTTGGTTTAGTTTTATATACAATTAGTTTCATATGATTAACTAATTTCATGAATCCCTTTCAAATGGTTTGGTTAAAACATTTTTAATTGACAATGTTTTTGTAAAAGTTTTTTGTTAATAGTTTCATTCAACCGATCACTTCACTATGGGATCCTTTAATTTAATTTTCTATAATGAAATACTGTTAAAATAGGATTTACAATGATTATAGAGCATTGAAAAACATCAATTTTAAGGGCATGTATTAGTTATATCATATTAATTATTTTTTGATCATCTCTTGGGAGAGAAATATTTTTCAAATATTTATCTCAAATCAGGATATCAATAGTTGAAGGTGATGGATTAATATATCCTAATGATGAAGTTTTGGACAAGATATGGGAATTATGAGTTTATGGTTGTGCCTCTTGGGTTGTCAATGTACTATATTTAATCATGTGTATTTTGAATATAGTTTCCAATGACTATTTGGATATGTTTTTGTTTGTGTTTATTGACAATAATTTGATATATTCCAAAAGCCACGAGTATCATGAAAAACACATAAATAGTTTTTTGAAAATAATAAAATAAAAAAGATTATATAGAATATTCTATAAATGTGAATTTTGGTTGCCACATATTTCTTTCCATGGCAATATTATTTCAATATATGGAATAATAGGTGACATTGTTAAAACCAAATGGGTTGCTGAATGACCAATAATAAAAAATGTTAATGATATTTGTAGTTCTCTTGGATCAACAGGTTACTACCATCAGTTTTTGAAAAAAAAATTAGTGTATATTTACCACGGATTATGTTAAATAAAAAATAATTTAAATTCACCTAAAATATTGCATTAAATGATTATTTCTAGTAACTGAAAAGAAGATTAGATAATTCTTGTATTCTTTCCCTTCCTGTTAGAAATTATGAAATATTCATCTACAACACTTATTCATTAAAGGGACAAGGTTGTGTTCTGAAGTATAATGGTTTGGTAATTACACATTCTTCAAGTCAACTGAAACCTAATAAGGTAAATTATGTTAAACATGATTTGGAACTAGATTATTTCTTTTTTAATTTAAAAATACGGATATATACAGTATGTTATAAAGTGAGAAATATATACTTATCATAACATAATTAATAATATATTCACTTATAAAGCATTAAACATGTAGTATAGAAGATGGATAGAACTAATAAATGATTTTTATTGCATGATTCATGAAAATATAGAAAAATAAAATAACATATTAAAATCTTTTTTAAAGGATAATGAATCATGAACAATTTTATTTCTGGAACATGATTATTTGGTAAATAATTTAATGAATGATGGCCTAGAAATTATGCATAAAAAATTACTCTATTTTATTTTATTATTTAGTGTATTTTTCATTGTAAAATAGAATTTAGAAATCATATAAGGAATAAAACACTAGTAGAAAAAAAATAAAATTCCAATAGATTAAAAGAATTATACTATTGGATTTTAACTAATGTTGATTCACGAGACATTAAAAATAAGTTTTTTTATGTCTGTTTTTTGAAAACCAATATCTAGACTTGAACTAAAACAAAATTTATCCAATTTTTCCTTGTTTGTTTTAAAATAAAAAGATGCAGAAAGGAAAAAATATCAATTTTCATATCAATTTATTTTATAAAAAATAATGTGGATGGTACATATACACATAAATTTTTACTAAAATGACATCCAAAGTACTTTTATTTTGTTTATGGAAATTCTTTTGCACATTAGGTATCGATAAAAACCTATATATAATGTCACATAATATGTATTCAATAATTTTTTATATAAGAACCAACATGGATTGATCTATATTTTAGAAAACATATAAAATTACACAATCCAAAAACATATGAAACCGTGTAAAAAACATAATATACCATATTAATGAAAAAAATAACCCTTTAAAAAATACCAACATAATGTAGCTAATGATTGTCTAAATACTAATTTTTTTACATTAGTTAAAAGATACATACCTGAAACATCTGAAAGACAAAAAAACAAATAGAATATACCAACTTAATGAAAAAACAATTATCTAATTACTAATTTTTTAGACATTAATTAAAAGATACATTACTAAAACATTTAAATCCATATAAAATAAAAATATATAACAACTTAAATATTAAAATGGTTGTCTAATTACTAATTTTTTAAAAAAAATTAAAAGATACATACCTGATAATTAAAAATTTAACCATACATAAAAGATATTTTTTGAAAAAAACATTGAAGAAGGGTCATTTTTTCATTTGTAAATGGATTGACATCATGGAAAATAAATAATAATAATTAATTTTATATGATTAAAAGACAAAATAATTTTATATATGACTTATAATAATTAATATAACTAACCTTATCAAATTCAGTCACCGTGTTAATTGTGAGTATCTCAAACATTAATCTAAAAAGAAAATACCACATTCCACCCTTCTTTTTTGATGTTGTCACTAAGGGTATGAAACACTAACATTAAGATAAAAAATACACAAACACACAAACAATCACACACACACACATAGATATTTATAAGAGAAAAAATATTATCTAATATAAAATATATCAATAATTAATTTCAGGTAGATGATTTTATTTGGATTTTGTATCAAGTATTGATAATTGGTAATCATTTTAAATGACTTATATTTAAATATATCTATTATAAAATCATGTATAAATAAAAATAAATTATAAGAAATAAAATATAAAAAAATTAAAACATAATTGTTTAATAATTTTCTGAAATACTTACAAACTCCACCTAATAAATATAAACCCAATATAATTTGCATTCATGTGCACATAATACACATAACATCTAATGAATAGTAAAATACAAAAATCTCACAACTAATTTAATTATAATTAATATTAGTTCATAATTATATTTATATTCAAATCCAGTCATGGAATGGATAAAATAAATACCTAATCCCTATACTTTATAAGATGTCACATATATTTATAGCTTTAGAATCATCATATAGATATTTTATAGGAATTGAAATTTATTCTGGATCTATAAGACCATAACCAATAATGGAATCACTTTTAATGTGAATCTTATGTTTATACATAATTCAATAAGTAATATATTAAATTTTGAATTCATATTTATTTAAGGAAAGAAAAACTGAAACATAAATTTACTAATTAGGAAAACGGTTGTAATTGAGGTACACTAAGATCATCAAAAATAAAAATATCCAAGATATATTTATGAAATATTATTAATGGAAATTATCTTCCATATATAAAATAATTCATCTAAAACTCATAAATATTATCCAATGAACTTGAAATCTAAGATAATATTTTTATCCCATCAAAAATCATAGAAGTATCCTCATTTATTGCTTCCTTTTGTACTAATTATTTTGATTTTATATAGTCCTATGTAAATTAAATATATTGAAACAACATAATTAATTTTCAATATAATGTAAATAATATTTAAAGAACCTCAAATAATTTTTATGTCAGATGATGAATAAGGCTAGCCATCCAAAGTAAAAAATAACCCAAATAATAACCAACTCTGGTAAACTTCTCATTAGGAAATAAAATTATAGTTTTTGGATAAATAATATCGTATACTGATAATCTTACCTAACCCAATTTCATAGGATGGTGATGTACATAATCCCTTAAAATATGTATGAATCTATATGCTATAATAAAAATATGGGGATCTCAAGTATAAAACTCACCATATAAGTATGTGTCTGAATGTGGTGACAGGGGATATAAGTTTGCAGGTTTCCTAGTTTGTGATTGTCTCATCATGTTTTCAAACAAAGATTAAAAAATAGATATAATTTGATCCACCATGGTCTATTTTTTCCCTTTCATCCCATCATTAAAGGAATCTATTTATGTGTCCCTCAATTTCTTATTTTGAAGAGAAAAAAATTTCTTGATGGTGACACTTTCCTAGTATCCTCTTACATGGACATGTGATTATGTCTTTCCAATAGTAGCTATAATGTACATCTTACCCTAAGGGATAAAAATTTCTGGTGTCTCATGATACTAAATTTTATCCTAAAATGAAATATTAAAATGTTTTATTAGTGTTATTAATTTAAAAAATGAGAAAATTCAAGGAAAATAAAAAATAATTTCTTATAATTCTTTCAGATACTTTCTTAGATTGGTATATAGGAAAATTTTCATTTTTTCTTTATTTCTCTTATAAAATTTTCATGGGGAGTGGGTTTATATGGGTGATCAAACTAGACATATTTTGATCCACCACTTCATTTATCTCTTTATGCATTTAACTTTTTAGAAATCATTTACTCCTCTAGTAAATTATATTCTCAAAGTAATAAAGCATGTAGTTATAAATTCTATGACTAGATAACTTTATAAGATCTCATTGATACCTATTACATAAAAATAAACAAATATGAAATCATGTAATATATATTAAATTTTAAAATATACAATAATTATCAAATCATAAATGCTTCTTAATGTTGGCTGGAAACAAATATATTCCTTGTATTTGCTTCTAGAAACTCATACTTGAGGCATGGTTTTTCATTATATAATTTCCCAAAAACATAATTTTCAATCAATTTTGTACTAAAATATCTCTATCAAACAACAAATAAATATATAAATATTTTATTAATTGATTCCTTTTATTGAATGAATAATGTTATCTGTAAATAAATAAATTGAATAATAATCATATAAAATATATAATATTAAATGAATAAGATAAAAATAAATCAATGTGATATTTTTCCATTATGGAATCCCATAATTACTCATTCTTCATCTTTTAAATGAACTTCTAATTAAGATATATAATTATTATCTGGTATTGGTTATTCATAGAGATATAACTCATAAACAATGTTTCATTTAGGCTAGTTTGGTTATTATTATCATCAATTTATATATATATATCCTCTACTCTCCATTAGTAAGTGAATGATTTGATAAATATGTAATCCCATGTATACCAATTATTGGAATAGTTCTCTCTAGAGAAGAATAAGGACACTCCAATGTATGTGGTGGACTAGTAGCCCTTCAAATAATTCTTTTAATTTAAAAGTTTATGTTCATTAAATAATTTTCTTATTGAATATTCAATTAAATGAAAAAATAGACATATACCTCAACAAATTTTATTCCAACTCTATATATTTTATTGAAATTGATAAATGAAATGGTATTATTTATTCCTACATATTATTAGAAATGTTAATTCTTAATAATAATGAATAAAATAACATGTAAGTAAAAAATAGTGTCCCACGTGTGTTAGTTTTAAAAACCATATTATGATGTCATGATTCATAAGTAAAAAAATATAAAATTTAATCTATTAAATGTAAACATTAACTCTAAAAGGATATAAATTGTAAAAATTTATAAATTTAAATATCATAGTTAAAAAACATAGTTTTCTATGTGTAAATTTAATCAAAACATAATGATATATGTCATGTTTTTTAATTTAAAAAATATATAACCATCACTATTGTAAATAAAACTTAATAAAAAATCATTTAATTAATATATATATATATATATATATATATATTTAAAAATATAAATTAACAAAATAGAGTTTTTATAGTAGAAAATTTCAAATGGAAATAAAATATAAATATTTAACTGAATAATTATGACAGTAATTTATTATTTCTTCCATATCACATTAATTGGATCATTTCATTCAACATAGACAATGACTGCATTATATTTATTTTTATTATCCAGAAATCAGAAAATAGATAAACAAAATTCACAAAAAACTATAACAAAAACATCATTCACATCAACTAATGCAATTCATTTCCCTTGAAAAGTGGTAGACCACTGATCATTCAATGGATCTATAACTTAAATATTTTCACTGTATCTATCTCCATGATAAATGGTTCCTCTTTGAACCTAAATATTTTCAAATTAATGAGTGTAAATCCATAATCATCATGTTTTAAACAACCTTTATAATCAACCCAATTACACATAAATTTTTTTATTAAAATTTAGTATAATCACTATTCCATATATCCTCAAGAACTACAAAAATATTGTTAAGGAAAAAATTGAGTTTTTATCTTTTTCAATTAAAAACTATAGTGCTTCAATGAAACCATTAACCCACTATTTTTAATAGTAATCTTATAATCCTATTTAATTATGATAAATTTGTAACCACTAATATTAATAATAGACCATGTGATGACATTAGGAGACAGTCCCTGCCGCTATCTATTGTAAAGTTTTTATTAAAGATAATCCTTTTTTGAATTTTTATTTAATCCATGAAAAAAATTACTTTTTATGATTAATCATTTATCAATTTTCATTTATTTCTAGATATTTTATCTTTAATTTATTAATATAGAATGATATATATGGTTTAGACTCATTTTTTTCGTAAAAATAAATAATGTTTCCAGCATCAGTTAATCATGTGGATTGAATTTTACCTTTAAGAAATGAATCCATCTATGTTCACTATAAACTATAAAATTTAAAGATATATGGAGACTAATATGCCTAATTTATAAAAATAATCACTAAAAACACAATTTCCACTTTCGATATATATTTTTCAATAATGGAGGCCTCTGGTTGAAAATAATTTTTAACACATACCTTCATAATTTTCATATATATATTTCAAAAGGATACATCCCATTAAAATAAATAGGCATATATATTCTTATCTCACGCACAAATTAAATCACTATATGAACCATTATATCAAAAAATGTTTTGGGAAATGAATTTCTAGTTGAAAAAATACAAGTGAAACTTTATTCTCCACCACATCTAACAAATATGTATGAATTTATTATTGAAAAATACTTTTCAAAAAAATAACTTGACCCGATGATAGTACTTTTGACAGGTGTAAGAAATATTCCATGTTATATAACCAACAATATTTTTTTCAACAATACATAAAAGTCATGATATTTTATTCATATTTATTTTAAATCCTTTAATGATACCAAATTCTTTACATTTGAATAATATATATTAGTTACATTAATACCATGCAGAAACTAACAAAAATTTATCCTCTCACTCTTGCTTAATGTGTGACATGCCAAAGGTAAATATTTTATGTTTTCCATCCAATTGGTAGTTAACTCTAAATGTATTCCCAAGGATATGAATTCCAATATAACATGAAATCCATATTTTTATTTCCTTTTATGTCTAAAAGTGTTCCAATAAATCAGTCGCATATACTTTTCTCAACATAAATAATGTCAATGTTATGTTTTTCTCTGAAAATATCTAATAAGGATATTTAAATAAGATAAATATTTTTCTCTATATATTAATTTTATGACTAGTAATTAATTTATTTCAAAATTTAAAATCAATATTTTCCACAATATCATAATATTATTTAAATGAAAATCACTGGGGGTATATTCCTATATACCATTAAATGGGGTTTTCATTATATTATATGGTTAATAAACTCATAAAAAAATCTTTTATGTCCCATATACAATGTCTTGTATCCATTTAAAAATTGATAATATAATGTCACTTCTTTATAAATTGGACATGATTTATTTTCCTTAATAATATATCAATATAAGTTTCCATATGTAGAAAAGGTATTTATGGTGAACATTATCATAGAATAAAAAATTAAATACTTTTCTTATATGTATAAAAATCATCAACACTTGTCTCCCATGTATTTTTAGAATAATTAATAAATTGTGATAGATACACATCGATATCGTTTCCTAGTCTATTTTTTCTAGAAATCACCAAGTATATCATAACATATTTTTTCTTCATTCAAAAATGTGATAAAAAGTTATAAAATACCAAAAACATAGGGCATGAACTACGGTGGCTTTAGAGGATTTGACATGGATTAATTCTACTTAATAAAATCCCCTTTATGAGATTTTGATCTTCACTTCCAAAAACTACATTTTTTAAAAAATATATTCCACTATTGTTATTTACTAGGGTGATGTAATTAACCCTCAGATATGCACTCATTAGTGTGACATTTTATCCATATTTCATCACTTGAATTTAAAAATTGACTCTTTATATGAGGTATTTTTAGAAGGTTCCAAATTAATTTAGTCGTATTTTTGATACTAGTACCTAAGAATGAATCATAGTTGAATTTTCCATTCATCTTATATCTTGATGTCCCAAATTTAGAATATTTTGATAAATATTTATATTCATTCTTATACAACACACAACTAATGGTGAAATAATTTATCTTTTGATACTCAATCCCCACGGAAAAAATATTTTATATTCATTATAATTTGATCCAATAATCCCGTTTTATTCTAAAAGTACCACTTTAATAATTTTAAGAAATCCATAGAAACTTTTATCACTCCACCCATATATTTCTTTCAGGTTAACTAATCTTAGTACCACTGATAACACTATAAATTTAGTACAAACTAAGAATAGTTGTTTCTAAAAATCTCTATACAATTGATTCACATTTACAGTTTTTCAAATTATTTTAATGAATATATCTTGAATTAATTATTTAATATGATCCTCTACCTATTTCAGAATATTTCCATCAATAGTACATATTGAGTTTTGCATTATTTCACTATGAAAAATAAATTTTATATTGTTATGGAAACAACCATAGAAAATGAGATGATACTTGATTTCACTAGAATTTATCATTATCATATTCAAACAAATCATGCATGAATATAAAATCAAATCTTTGTTCTGAATATATCATATTGAAAATTCCATGAAATCATCAACTCCATATTCATATTCAATAGTGGTTCTTTATAAATTTATCAAATTATGATCCATTAATTAATGATTATCACAATATAAAAGGTGAATATATTAAATAATTTCAACATATTAAAATATATATAATTAAATAATGTTTGAACATAATAGAGGAAATGGTTAAAAAGGTAACATTGATTCACCATCACCTGAGAGCTGCTCAGAGTAAACAAAAGAGTTATACAAATAAATGGAGGAAATAAATTTTATTTGAGGTAGACGATCATGTTTTTCTTAAAGTATCCCCATGGAAAAGTGTTATGAAATTCGATAAAATGGGAAATTTAAGTATTTTTTTCATTGGAGTATATGAAATTATGGATAATATTTGATATTTTTATTACTAAGTGGACTTAACTCTATGTTTATCCTAGGCATATGATGTGTTCAGGTTTCATTATTATGTAAATATATTCCAGATTCAACTTAGATTTTGATCCATAATGTTGTATATTTAGAAGAGAATATTTTGTATATGGAACAACCTATTAGTATTATTAATCATAGAGATAAGGGGTTTCAGAATATGTTTATTCATTAAGTTATGGTTGTGTGTAAAAACAATGTTTGATTGAAGAAGAAAACTGAGATTCTAAGAATGATATAAAATAAAAATATCCCCACCTGTTTATGTAGTGAATAAAATAATGAGGAATAAATTTAAATGATTTTGAATTAATATTGAAAAGTAGTTGACAGTAAAAAAATTCATGCCTTATTTAAATTTATTAATTATAATTTATATACTTATATTCATTATAAGAATATTAAGTAATTTGAAAAAAAGGTTTATTATTATTAGGTTTTATTTAAAATATTAATGTATAAATTTTAATATTATAATTTTAAAAAATGAAATTCATTTTTTAAATGGTCATATCAAAATAGTATTATGGTGAGGTTTTAGGATTTTTCAAAGAAGATTTATTTTTAGTGAATAACTATAATACTATTTTGTGTAAGAAAGTCATTTTTTTTTGTTAATTAAATTAATTTTAACGTAAAATTTTATATAAAAATATAATAATTATTCTATAATTCTAAATAATATAATTAATTACATTCGAATTGTTATTAAACCAGATTTTTGTGTAAGTTAATTTTTTTGGTATTAAAAACACATTTATCTAGTAACTCTTTTCAATGTCGTTTTGCATTTTTATCATAAATAAATTTCAACAATGTATATTAATTGAATCTTGAAAAGTGGATTCTATATTTTTAATCTAGCGGAAACTAATTTGAAAATTTTTATCATTTATTTTGGGATCTAATAAATAGTAATTGTGGTAAATATTTGTTACCTTGGTAAGGGTAAATAAGGTAATTAAGGTTAAAAATAATGTGATAATGCCTAAAAATATACCTAAAACATGACTTCATTTTATTTGATAAGTTTTTTTCAACTGTAACCTTTCCTGTTTTGAAAGGGATTCAATTTTGTTCCACTTTTCTTTCATAATGACCATAAATGGGTGTAGTGATAAATTATGTTATTTTATTTAATGATTTAAAATTCTAGTGAAATAAATTTTATATTATGAAACCTATGTAAGTTGAATTTTTATAAATGGATACCATATTATGAACTAGTGTAATTCATATCATCTAATAAGGATAATTTTTTCCCAATTGAATAGTATATATAGTAAAAAGTAATTCCTCCAATTAATGTAAAAATTGATTTCACAATTGTTAAATATGAATGATATGAGTAAAAATGACCTAAAATATTATCTTATTTTTAAACATTCTAGTCCTTTATTTTAAATATATAAATTTGGTGTTAATTTTCCATGAAAATTAATTTATATTAATTATATTCTTTAAGTAATTCCAAGAGCACTGATCCCCTCAATTATAAAAAGTCACATACTCTCCTCTCACACTAAGAACTTTTAAAAACTATTGTTCATCAAATTGTTACCATAGTATATCAAAAAAAACCTTCTCCATTCCCTATATGTCTTACTATTAATAAAATATTCGACCTATAAGGATTATTTTGTAGTCCAACGTTGTTATAAAAAAAGATGGTATAAATCCTAACAAACAAATTTCAATATTAGTTTTTCTTCTACGTCATTCAAATATTATTTTAACATGATGAAATAAAATCATTAGTATCTTACATATAATTAAATTTTATTATGATTATATAACAACCCTTTTTCATCTTCTTTTTCATCATTTAATAAATGAAAACATCGCTCGTACATACATGTAGATTACAACCTCTATAAAGTGATGTGTTTTTTATTTCACCACCCCTCACAAGGATGGTTATTATGATGTATTAATTTATATACATGATATTTATTAAATAATTATGATTATTTAATTATTATATATTATCCGTTTTTTACCTTTCCATCCATTGAAAAATGATAGTCCTTCATGAGTATGTGTAGATCTCTACCTCCACGAAGTTTGGTGATTTATTTTAAATGTACACCAATCATGGATGATTATAAAATTGTGTTTAATTTATAAAATGATAATAATTTCAATGTTAAAATTCTTTAGATTAATGTTGAATTTGAAATTTTTCCATGATCGTCCAAATGATGTTTTTTTTATTATAAACTGAACATCCTCAAAATATCTAATATAAATTTAACTAATTAAGTCACTAAATAAAACATGAAAAAATTTTATAAAATGGATAATGATAAATTAATGAAAATTAAATAAGTATTAAATCATCTAAATAAATAATATAATTTTTTTTATTTAGTATTTCAATAATGTATGACAATAGACGACGTTTAAGGTAAGTGTTTTTTAGTCTTAATTCCCATTCTTTTAAATATAAGATATTTTCAAAAAAAAAATTCTTTTATGTAGTTTATAAAATAATTTAGAGATATGTTATATCATTATGATATGAAAATAATAGTTTTATTATATTCATTCAATGGTCTTTCCTTCAATGTTTTATCTTTTAAAAATTTTCAAGTCCTAATGGATTTCTCTTTAAAACCTTATTTTAAAGTATTACTTTCAAATATTTTTCTCAATTGAATTTGTTTAATTAAATTATAAAATAAATATATTATTTATAAATCATATTCTATTTTAATTAATTTTTAACTACCTTTTACTTATTACATGGTTTTTAAGATGGAATATTCTAGTTGTTTTATGAATGTGGTACTTTTACTAAATGTGTGAAATGAATCACTGTATTAACATTTATGAAATTAATTTTTTCCACCCATATGAATTTAAATTAGTTTAAATATTGTTTTACATGTTTTCATGGTTATTTTAAAAATATATATTTTCCACAATATTTTAGAAACATTTAATTTTAATATAATTTAAAAATAAAGGGGAATTTCTACTTATTTAGATATGAAAATGGAAAGATATTTTATTATGGTTAAAAAGGATTTATTAGATGAATTTATGAATTGAAGGTGAAATATAAAAAAACAAGTATATAATGGTTATTGAGAATTATATATGATCCTAGGTGAGCTTGATACAACTTATATGAATAGTGAGCATGATTTTACTTATACAACGACTGAGGCAGATATACCACTCCAACAAATTTGGTAATGTTACATATATTCAAAGGAAATAAAGAGGTAGATAAACAATATAGTTCCTACTATAGATTTAACTAGGCTTTAGTTATTTCTTATATGAGTGAACATTGTTTACAAATACAATTCTCTATGATTCCTATAAGGGTTACTATTTACATTCAATGGGTTTTAAAAATTTTAATTGAGAAAAAGTATTTTTTAATATGGGTTTGATTTATATCATATGAAAAATGAATAAAGTGATATGGTTTAAAATTTTAATGGTTTTCATGTTTTCCAATGGAATAATAGATACATTCTTTTTCTCTCCATATTGATATTTTTGTGCTCAACCCTCATTTTCAAATGTTTTTAATGGTTTTTAAAAGATGTGAAAGAAAAAAGAAGAAGTCAAGTTAAAATTAATGAAAATTTTTCTTGAAAATAAAATGTTTCATTTTAAATGTTTTATTTTATATAAAAATGGATACTATGTGTAAGTTTCCACGTTATCATTTATAGGTTTGTTATGTTAGAGTTATGACAAAATTATATAAAAATATTCACCTAAATGGTATTTGGGAATAAAAAAAGTGAATTATAGTCTAAATACATGTGGTTATGTAATTTTTTTATAGTACCTTATTTTGGGGATCTTATAGATTTGATAAAACTCTTTAAAAGTTACAAATACTTAATTAAAAAAAATCAGTGTTCCAAGATATTATATATGAATTTATAAACCATTTTAATTCTCATTAAAAATATTTATTTTTTCCACCAATAAAATTTAAAATCTAAATTCACTTCATTAATTCAAAAGACCACATTAAAGAACACATATTTTTTTCTATTGACCAAAATGGGGCCAAATACCTTAAAATATCACCTTTTATTTAAACAATAATATTGAGAATTATTTCAAAACCCATGTTATTTAAACAACGATTAAAAAAGATAAAAATATTTTAAGACACTTATTCGATGTTACATAACCTTTAAAATGACTTCTTGGAGCACTATAGAGATCATATATGCATTTAATTTAATAAAATAAGGCATTCCAAATAATCAAGAACACAATGAAATGATATTTTAAGTAAACAAAAAAAAAGAAACAATAAATCAAGGAGAACCATTCGAAAATGAATTTCCTTTGATGGTGAATTCCCAACTAGGAAAGAGAGTACCCTTATAATTAGATAACAATGAAAAATATTAATTGGATACCACCATAAATGACTATCTCTTGTTAAAAATAACAATTTATTTCTGGATAAGGAAAATCCATGTAGAAATAATGGAAAAAAGTGGAGAAGAAGTAAGAACAAGGCCAAAAGATGGCTTACATATATAAAATCACATGGAATTGACGAAAATGAGGACAAAATGGAATAGGATAGGGATATAGAACATTCTATTGATATGACCAATCCATGTTAGAACAATAATAAGACAAAACATGGCTTACCCATTTAAAATTGAAAGGTAAAAGGGTTATATACTCCTTTAAATTAAATTTTGGCATCTCATGTGGTTTAGCATCATAGTTTGGTAAACTGTGCACCAACTATGTGGAATCCATTAGTTCTAAAAATACAATCACATTGTTTTGAAAAATGTCTCATACAAATCATTCACAATATGCGTATCATCTCTCTTATTTTAAAAATTATTACATGATTTCCCATAGTACTAATATAGTTTGGATCAAGTCGTGCACTGCCCATGAAGGACAAAACATTTCACAAAAAAATCAAATAAAAAAGAACCTATTTAAGGGTAACCATATAGTTTCCCCTAAATCATTCATTAAAAACATGCATAAGATAAATTTTTCCATAATGATAATCAGACATCCTTGGAACCCATGTGAGGGTCACCTGCATAGTTTACCAAACTGCATGGTGACTTTGAATAAGTCGTACATAGAGAAATATTTCAGGAAATTTCAAAATATCAAATAAAACTATTAAAAAATTAATACTACCTGTAATTAAGATAAAATAATATAAAATAAATTTAAAAAATGACAACATGGTGTCATTTTTTCTACCTTATTTTTAATTCTAGGATTTTAGTGAACTGATAAATCGAAGCCTTTTATTAAATCCAACCATAATTATAGATGCATAATCAACTCCTTCTATATGGATATATACTTTAATTTCTTATGATTATATTATTTTTCACAGTTACCAAAATAGAGGTAATGTATCAAAATATTAAATACAAAAATCACAACATATAACTCAAAATATTAAATCAGTTAGTTGTTCTCATGGAGCATAAATTTTCAAGAGGCATATGATATCACATAACATTTTTTCATGAGTATGCAACCCAAGAATTTATTTGAATCTTCACTGTATATCATAAAATATTCACAACGTGAAGGTATTATGATTACAGTTGTAATGATTAGTCTTTTATTTAGATCATTAAATATTTCCTCACATTATTCTATCTATAAAAACATTATCCCTTTTCATGTTTACTTTGTTGGATATAAAATCAGGAGAAGTTTAATACAAAGCATCGGTAGTTTATATGTAACCCATAGAAACTATGAATATTTATAGAACATGAATGTATAGGACATTACTCAATCAATTTATTTACATTTTATTATCCATATAAATTCATTTACTCATGATCACATGGCCTAATAAAGAGACTTTCTCTATCCAAAATTCACACATAATGGAAATAGAATATAACTTCACATTCATTGAATTCATAAGCACTAACATTAGACCCTCCTCATGTTCTTACATTTTGTTTGAGTATATGAGAATATCATTAATAAATACGGAAAAAATATTTATCATGGAAATCTTGATAAACTATTTTCATCATATATATGGAGATTTCCCTGGAATTTATTAGTCCAAATAGTATAACTATGACCACATAGTTTCAATATATTTTTTGAAATTTATCTTTTGAAAATATTATGTATTAACCTTTAGATATTCTTATATAGAGTACAGATACACATTTGAGAATTATTTATATACTAAAAGTTGGATAGATAAGTAATCAATACCTATTGAGCTCTCAGTAATTGATGCACAACTACAATGATTTGTTCTTCTTATTGGAAAATAATATTGTTTCTCCCAAAGGTTATTCAATTGGTAATATGAACCCTTAATCCAAATTAAGATATAAATTCTTATTTAAATCCTCCACTTCTATTATGGAAATAATTTCAGGGCCCTTTGATATTGGTTTAGATATGGGTATATATTTTATTAAGATACCCGCCTCATGATTTTGCAAAAGGTTATGAAATTCATTGAGAAATATATTAGTGCATTCCCTCACAATTGGAATGTACTCTAAGTTAATGATTTCAATTTTTTCAGTAATTTTAGAAAGATATGATTCTTTATTTGGGATCAACTCTCATACCAATGAAGGATTTTCTTATGGTTATTAAAAATCATAATTTAATTTGTATAGAAGAATAGGATATTTCAGGATCTAGAAAGATATTTTAATTTTATGTAAATTTATGTGTGATCTATATAATGATTGTTTATCCATGAGCATTATGGGATCAAATTTCAACAAATGAAGGATAATTATATTTTTTGGACAAATATTTATATATAAGATTTCTAGGGAACAATCCAAAATTTTAGTTGCAACTCCTGCACCACAAGAAGTTATCATACATATCTCAACTTTATGGAATCTAGGAGGTGACTCAGTAGTTATTTCAAACTCATAAGATATTATGATATTAACAAAATCTAAATGAAATAAAACATTCACCATTTTTAAGTGATTCGTAATTGTGAAATTCACTACTCTATTTTCTTTTCCACAAAAGTAGTGGTGATAGCACAAACATTACCTTTATCCATCAAGCATGATGGATACTAACATTTATTAGCATTAAAGATCCATAGTTTGGTGCACTGGATTTGAAAATTACTATTTTCTTTATATTAATAGCATTTATCTATAAGTGGTTGTTAGAACCCAGATCTTTGTTTTTAGGTACGTCTTTCCTTTTTCCTGGTGTCTTTGAGAAAAGAGGAGTTTCTATAAATTTTTGAAGTACACTTTGTGAACTTTATGAGGACACACCGTGTACTCCTTTGCCACTTGAGTCCGTGTGCTATCCATGTCCGGAGCACGCACACGGTGTGTAGGGGTGATGTGGAGGCCGCTTAATGCAGAGTACGAAAAAGGTGAGTACACGCCGTGTACTCAAGAAGTACACACAATGTATTTTATTTTTTTTCATTAAATGCATTGTGGTCGCATCTATTCACTATAAGGTCCTTCTTTTAGGTCTCGTTCTCCCGAGAGCTTCCGTACGGCCGCGCTTATTCTCCGAGCCCCCGAGCTTCCGTCCAATCTCTATTTCAGCCGCCATCGATTATGTTGGGATCACCTCGGTAAGCTCTCTCTTCTTCATTATCCGTGTTCCATGATTTTTCCTCTTTCTCATGATATCATGGGTTCACCATTTTGGTAATTTTCTCAGATCTTTGACGTTATAAGGAGAATCAATCATTTTCGTTCAAGTATATAAATCTCCTAGCATTGATGTAGGTGGTTTATGCCTTTCTATAGAAAGTCTTTGAATATTTTGTGAAATTACACCAATTCCCTCGAACGAGTTATTGTGTGTTTCCTATTTTTTCCCCTGTTGTTTTCCTTCTTTTCTTGATTTCTTGAGTAGTGGTCAATGCTTGTGAGTAGGGTAATTTTTACTGTGCTTTGGCTGTTTATCTATTCATGTTTTGCCTGTTAGGAATTTTTTCAGTTGTCATGCCTAGTTGTAGGATAGTGGAAGAGTTATTCTGTTATTTTTTTGTGCCTTAGAATGATAGCCAAGTAGTTCTTGAGGTTTACATGGGGCGATACGCATGCTATACATGTTTGTTTTACACAAGGCTGTGAGAACCTATTGTAGTGGACCATCGGGAGAATGGACGTAAGGGCTTCTCCAGAGTGTCTTATTAATTCGATGTGAGACCAAAGGGGGAATTGACGATGAGTGCTTCCTCAGAGAGTATGTAGTTCCTAGACGTGAGCCACAGGGGGAATGAGACATTGAGTGCTTCCCCATAGAGCCTTTAGTACGATATGAGACTGTAGGGGGGATTTACGGTGAGTGCTTCCTCAGAGAGTCTATTCTTCATCTGAACCAGATGGGTGAGACTATGTGTGATTCCCAGAGGATTGCTAGTAATTGTAGGTTGAACCATAAGGGTTAGGCTGTGATAACTTCCCAGGGGGTTACCTGTTGTTCTACTAGTATATTGGTTATTACTTGTGTATTTTATATGCTAGACACTATGGATTGTAGTTGTTGTGTGTTTTTCTGTTTATCACTTCCTGTAATTTTACTTGCCATGTATTCACTGACTATTAGGCACAAATCTTTGGGTGGTTGCCTACTGTGACCTTCTCTCAAACCCTGTTTGGGCCGCGGTTTTGGGCCAAAACCAACTGTATTGTTGCAGGTATAGATAAGGGAAAAATACCTTCTACCTCAGGTACTTGACTTGCTGTGAAGCTGTAGATCATGGGGACAAGCTTTGTCCTGCGGTGATGAGGAGTTTACCTATATTCTTTTTCACTTTGGATTAGAATTTTATTCAACATTGTGACTGGTTTGGCTTCTTTCCAAGACCTATGTATCATGCATCATTTTATATATGTGTCTGTGCGCTCCCGTTGTTTATTGTTAGTCTTGTATTGTTTATCATTTACTCTTGTATGGATGGTTACAGTTTCTTGTGTGGTCTATTTTTTTCTTCCACTATGTACTCTTCCAATGAGGGCATAGTTTCCCCGCTATCACACCCAAGGCCCTCGCTACTAGTCAACAGCTTCTGGGGTATGGGGAAATGCTCTTGAGGCCATGTGACCAACCGTGTACGTGGTGCCTTTGGGTGGCATCCAGAACTGGGACGTTACAAATTGGTATCAGAGGGTTTATTTTTTCTTGATTTATTGTTTGGGGCCTTTATCCAGGGATACGACAAATTCAGTACTTGGAATTACACTATGCTCGAAAGCAGCTAACCCATGTACAAGGAAAATCCAAACTACCTCGCTTATTAAAGTTTTCTAGTTTTTCTATGTTACAGTTGATTTGATTTCACGTAGAGTGATTCACAGGCTTGTTTTGTCATTGTTGTTGATATTATGTTTCTATTTCTGTCGCAACCCAATGAGATGAGGGTATTCCAACTCATGCATCATATAGGCTCTTATTAGAAAACACATGCCATGCATTCTTGTCATGTCATCTAGGGTGTATTATAAATTGCATGTTGTCATGATAGAATTTTTGTAGATTACGCATGCTGTTGTGATAGATACTTTGATATAATCCCTGTAGTTTGGTAGAGAGGTTGTTTGTATTGTACCTTGCTTAAATAAATGCCAGATTTTGGTTCTTGAGGTGTTATGGGCCCTCATGAATCGGAACATGGTGGATAATTGACTTTTTTATATTATATATGATATGTAGGGGATTTCAAACATTGATTCATGGAGTGTATGGGCCCTCATGGATCAGAATTTGGCACCTTCATGTTTGTTCTTCAGTGTTTTCTGGGCTTCAGTGCAGTTTCAGAGCTACTGCCCAGAAAAACCCAAAATATATGGCGTGTACATTATATATACACGCAGTGTACTTTTTGAACCATGTCACATACTATGAGAGCAGAAACATGAGTTGTGAAAAATATTCAGGGACACTCCGTGCACGGTAGGTACACGCCGTGTAGTAGTGAGCTGTGTACCCGACTGTGTCACTAACAACACGGGTCAGGAAGCTCGTTTAATACACGCCGTGTTTTTTATGAACACACTATGTAGCCTTGTTCTAGGAACCATGTCGTGTCATGAACAACAAGGGACAATGTTATCTCCTCCTATACATGCTGTGTTTTTTTGTAACACACCATTTAAGGGTCAGCCGTGTACCCGGCCGTGTCTCCAAGAACACGAGTTGGGAAAAATCTTCATGTACATGCCGTGTTTGTTTGGAACATTCCATGT
Organism: Viscum album; assembly: GCA_963277665.1. NCBI lineage: Eukaryota > Viridiplantae > Streptophyta > Magnoliopsida > Santalales > Viscaceae > Viscum > Viscum album. Next base: position 1,983,181,312 of record OY728136.1, read on the forward strand.
AGTCTATTCCATGTAACCGGCTGTGTAACTAAAAACACGTGTCGTTGAAACCTTTTATACTACATGTTGTGTCCACAGAGACCATGTCGTGTAGTCTCAGTTTAAGAAGACCCTGTGGGTTAGCCATGCAAGGAGAATCGGGCAGGGGGATAGATTTAAGTACATGTCGTGTAGAGTTTATACATGTCGTGTAGTCATGTTTTGTAAAAATTGTGTGTTTCCTTCTGTTGTTTCTGTTTTTTACTCCTTTATCTCTATTACTATCTTGGAGAGCCTTGGGCTTTGTATCTTTTCTTCTACCGACTTGTTGACACTAGACACACCATTGGGGACGAGGACATCTAGTGTCCTTCAGTGCAAGGAGTGCCCTCTCGAGGTTGCAGGGTATCGTTTCTTATGGGATCTCTATTTCCTAGAGATGACAGGCTATGATGTCATTCTAATGATGGACTAGTTGGTTCCCTTCAAGGAATTCAATGATTGTTATCTCCACAGGGTGAGATTCATTTCACCGGAGGGTGAATCTTTTCTTCAGAAAGGTGAATGGGATGTTCGGGCGAGTTGAGCAGTACTCGAGCATCATGGGCTATGAAGGGTTACGGCCCTGATTTCTAGTCTTTATCTGGATGACCAGGGGACTTCATAGTTAGAGTTTCCTCCAGTGGTGGATCGTTTCAGGGATGTATTACCAGAATAATTTTTAGGTTTCCCTCCGTAGCGTGAGGTATACTTCTCGATTGAGCTCATTCCAAGGGCAGCACCAGTGTCCATTCCTCCTTATAGGATGGCTACACTTGAGTTGTAGGAGCTCAGGAAGAAGTTATAGGAGTTGCAAGCAAAGGGTTTCATCGGACCAAGTACTTTTCCTTGGGGTTCTCGTGTCCAGTTTGCTAAGAAGGCAGATGGTACCCTTAAGCTCTATTTGGATTATCAGAAGCTGAACCAGTTGATGGTCAAGAACTGATATCCCTTGATGAGGATGGATGATATTTTCTATCTACTTTGAGGAGCCCAAGTTTTCTTGAAGATTGAGTTGAGTTCCGGTTATCATTAGTTGCGAGTTAGACCGTCAGATATACCTCTGGAGGCCTTTAGAAGTAGGTATGGTCTCTTCCAGTATGTGGTTATGCCATTCTGTCTCATGAACGCACCAACAGTTTTCATGGCACTGATGAACTGAGTGTTCCATCCTTTATTGGATTCCTTCGTCGTGGTCTTCGTGGATGATATCTTGGTATACTCTCACACTCGACATGACCATTCTACCAATCTTGAGATCATTCCGAGTACACTGAGAGAGTATCATATTTATGATAACCTCTCGAATTTCCACTTTTGGATGGATCAGATTCACTTCTTGGGTCACGTCAACATAGAGGCTGGAGTATCTGTGCACCCAGAGAAAGTGAGAGTTGTAGTATCATGGGAGCAGCCGAAGAATGTTTTTGAGGTACGGAGTTTCCTAGGGCTATATGGATACTACAGACGCTACATTTAGGACTTTTCATGCCTAACAACACCATTGAATGGTCTGACCAAGAAGGGGAAAAAGTTCTTATGGTCATATTCTTGTGAGTCATCCTTTCAGGATCTTAATGGAAGGTTGACGTCAGCGCCAATACTAATCTTTCCAAAGCTAGGAAAGAGCTATATTGTTTATTATGATGCTTTAGGTATCAGGCTGGGAACTGTGCTTATGCAGGGAGGAGGAGTCATTGCGTACGGGTCTCGGCAATTGAGGCCACACGAGATTAACTACTCGACGCACGATCTAGAGTTGGTAGCTGTTTTTCATGCCTTGCACTTTTGGAGAAATTATCTTATGGAAGAGAAAATTGTGGTTTTCACCCACCATAGGAGTCTCAAGTACATATTCACTCAGCGTGATTTGAATCTGAGACAACGCAAGTGGGTCAAGTATCTTCAGTCATTTTATTTCGAGCTTGCCTATACTTCGGGAAAGGGAAATGCAGTGGCAGATGCGTTGAGAAGGAGAAATCAGATTCATGCAGTTCAAGAGGCTAGCAGTGAGTGGGAGCTTATGGATATGTTCTCATAGATGCATCTAGAGGTGCACGACAGATAGGGACAAACTTACCTATCTTTTGTAACTGTTACCACCACACTTCTTGAACGGGTACAGATGAGGCAGCAATCAAACTTATAAGGCTTATTATTGCGGGAGAGTGTGTCAGGATAGGACTATATTCTTGGATGGACAGTGGTCAAGGATGAGATCTTGCATTTCTAGGGACGCTTATGGGTGCCAGCAGACATATGCAAGGAGATAATGATGGATTTTCATTCCTCAGTTTGGGAAGTTCATCCTTGCATCACCAAGATGTATCAGGATCTTCATCGCCAGTACTGGTGGCCAGGTATGAAGAGAGATGTTTCTAGTTTCATATTGAGGTGTTCTACTTGTTAGTAGGTGAAGGCGTAGCATCTGCGACAAGCAGTCTTTTTATAGTAGTTACCCATTCTGGAGTGGAAGTGGAATGATGTCGTGATGGACTTCGTGACCGGATTGCAGAGGTCGCCTTGAGGGAACGATGTTGTTGGGGTTGTCGTCGATAGGTTTACGATGGTTTCTCACTTCTTACTGATCAAGGAGACCTTCAATGTTGATGATCTGAGATGACTATACATCTGAGAGATTGTACGTCTGCATGGAGTTCCACGCTTCATTGTTTCATACTGGGATTCACACTTTACTTCATGGTTATGGAAGGGGCTTCAGAGGGATTTGGGTACACAAGTACTTTTTAGTACAGAATACCATCCCCAGAGAGATGGCTAGTCCAAGCATACGATCCAGGTGCTTGAGGATATTCTTAGAGCTTACATTCTAGACTTTGGAGGTTCTTGGGAGAAGAATATACCTCTTCTGGTGTTCACTTTAAACAATAGTATTCAAGAAAATATTCAGATGGAACATTACGAGGCATTGTACGGTAGGCCATGCTGATCACCTTTATGCTGGATGGAGGCAGGAGAGGCAGATTTTCTAGGACATTGTCTTGTTTAGAAGACCTCAGAGATAATAGAGTTTATTCAAAAGAGGATGGCTACAGCACAGTCTCGACAGAAGTCTTATGCTGATAAAGGGAGATGACCTCTGGAGTTCGAGGTCGGGGATCAGGTTTTCCTCCGTGTCGCACCGAGGTTGGAACTCAAGAGGATTCAGAGAGAGGGTAAGCTTTCACCGCGGTACGTCGGGCCGTTTGAGGTATTAGAGAGATTTGGGCTGGTTGCCTATGGGTTGCAGTTACCTAAGAGGTACCAGTCCATGCACGATTTCTTCCACATCTCTCAGCTCCGACGTTACTTTTTCAGACCCGTCTCATGTCCTTCAGCCTGAGGAGGTTGAGCTCAAAGCAGATGCATCATTTGAGGAGAATCCTATCCGGATTGTCGATCGCAGAACGAAGGTTCTCCGTGGGCAGTCTATTCCTCTAGTCTGGGGGCTATGACAGCACGGGAGAGTACAGGATGAGACCTGGGAGAGGGAGGCCGATGTACGATCGTAGTGGCCAGATCTGTTCAGGGTTTCTTCTTCTACGCCTCACTAGGGAAATTCATGTACGAATTTCATTGAGGGGGGAAGTATGTAAGAATCCAGATCTTCAATTTCAGGTATGCAATTCCTTTTTCCTGGAGTCTTTGATAAAAGAGTAGTTTCTGGAAATTTTTTATGTACAAGCCGTGTACATTAAGTGTACATGCCATGTACTCCTTTGCCGCTCGAGGTCGTGTGCTGGCCGTGTCCGGGCCACACACACGGTGTGCAGGGGTGGTGTGGATGCCGCTTAAAGCGGAGTACGGAAAAGCAGAGTACATGCCATGTACTCAAGAAGTACACACAGTGTATTTTCTTTTCTTTTTTCATTAAATGCACCGGGGTCGCGTCTAATTTCCAGAACAACATTATTTTAGGTCTCGTTCGACCAAGAGCTTCCATACGACCGTGATTCTTCTCCGAGCCCCTGAGCTTCTGTCCGATCTCCGTTTTAGCCGCTGTCGATTGCGTTGGGATCGACTCGGTAAGCTCTCCCTTCTTCTTTATCCATGATCCATGATTTTTCCTATTTCTCAAGATATCGTTGGTTGAGAGTTTTGGATGTTTTCTAAGATCATCTACATTCTAAGGAGAATCAATCATCGTGGTTTAAGTATATCGATATCCTAGAATCGAGTTAGGTGGTTTGTGCCTTTCTGTAGGAAGTATTTGAATATTTTTTGAAATTCTCCCAATTCCCTTGAACGAGGTATTGCGTGTTTCCTAGTTTTTCCCATGTTTTTTCTTGCGTTGCTTTATTGCTTGAGTAGAGGTCAATGCTTGGGAATAGGGTAATTTTTACTATGCTCTGGATGTTTTCCATTCTTGTTTTGCCTGTAAGGCGTTTTTCCAGTTGCCATGCCTAGTTGTAGGATAGTGGAACTGTTTTTCTGTTATGCTGTTGTGCCTTAGAATGATAGTCAAGTAGTTCTTGAGGTTTACTTGGGGCGACACATGTGCTATGTATGTTTGTTTTCCAAAGGGCTGTGAGAACCTAATGTAGTGGACCATAGAGATAATGGACTTAAGGGATTCTCCAGAGTGTCTTATTAATTTGATGCAAGACTAAAGAGGGAATTGATGATGAGTTCCTCCTTACAGAGTCAGTAGTTCATCGACGCGGGCCACAGGGGGAATGAGACGTTGAGTGCTTCCCCAGAGATCCTTTAGTATGATACAGAACTATAGGGGGAATTGACGGGGAGTGCTTCCTCAAAGATTCTATTCTTCAACTGTACCATAGGGGTGAGACTCTGCGTGCTTCCTAGAGGGTTGCTAGTACTTGTAGGTTGAACCATAAGGGTTAGGCTGTGAGAACTACCCAGGGGGTTTCCTGTTGTTCTAATTGTTTATTGGATGTTACTTGTGTATTTTATATGCTAGACAATGTGGATTGTAGCTGCTGTGTTCTTTCCTGTTTACTGCTTCGTGTACTTTTACATGCCATATATTCACTGACTATTAGGCACAGATCATCGGGTGGTTACCTAAGGGGACCTTTTCTCACACCCCGTTTGGTCCATGCATTTGGGCCCAAATAGACTATATTGTTGCAGGTATAGATAAAGGCAAGAACCCTTCTACTTCAGGGTCTTCACTTGCAGTGGAGCTGGAGAGGATGGGACCAAGCTATGGCTTGCGATGCTGAGGAGTTTACCTGTTTTCATTTGAACTTAGGTTTAGTATTGTATTCCGCATTGTGGCTTGTTTGGATGTTTTCCTAGACATATGTATCATGCATCATTTTATATATATGTGTGTGTTCCCTAGTTTTTTACTGTTATTCTTCCGCTGTTTATCGTTTACTCTTGTTTGGATGGTTATGGTTTCTGCTGTGGTCTATCTGTTTTTCTTCATCTTTGTACTCTGCCAATGGGGGAATAGTTTCCCCACTATCAAACCAAAGGCCCTCACTACTAATTGGTATCCTCTGGTGTTTGGGGAAATTCACTTCAAGCCATTTGACCAACCGGGTACGGGGTACCTTTGGGTGGCTTCTAGAACCGGGATGTTATAGTGGTGTACTATAAAGTTCCTTCATTTCTCCTATCATATTAATTAGATTCTTCATGTATCTTTGACATTCATTTTATTAATTCACTTCTCTTCCATAATTAATGAATTTACTCATTCAATTAAGGAAAAACCATAGTGTTTCTTTCCACATATTTGACATGTGGGTGGTTAAATATTATTTTATCCTTTATCATTTGACCCCCTATCTTGAAACTCCATCATTTTTTTCATATCTTTATTTGTATAGGGACATTCACTAAATCATTATATGCACTTTGAGATCAGAAAAAGAGACTTATTAATTTTTACAAAAAATGTAAAATTTCCAGATATTTCTAGATATATTGTTTTAAAAACCCACAAAATTATTTACCTCTTTTAATATTATTAATGATTATAAAATCTGAGTTTTACATTGCTAGATATATGAAATTTACCTTTTATGTTATGAAATATTCACTCTATTAATACATAAGGACTATAAATTCTTACTCCATCATAGTATGAAGAATTAAATTGAAATACAGCTTATGAAATATTTTTTAAGGTCTTCCACTATATTACTACAACTTCATCCTTTGGATTCATATTCATTATCAATGCACATCATTGACTGACTTACCTTTCTAAACATTAGATGGTTAAAGTAACATTATCATTTTTAGAACAATAAAGAGTGAAAAAAATAGTTCCAATGGATTTGAAGCATTATTTTTAAAATAATTGATCAGAGGATCTAATAAATGAAGTTGTCCATTGGAACATGATATATTTAATGACTAGTTTCTCTATCTTGGGTGAACATGGATATTACATATGCTTCAAGTTATTATCTATAACCTGAGATATATGGGTTAGTATCGCCAGGAGGTTCTTAACACAATCTTCAAATGAATTGGAAATTATTTTCAAACAATAATTGTATTTTCCATCACAAGGGTTTTTAGATTAGTCTCTAGGATCCCACCATTTCATAAAATATCAATGGTTAAAATAAATAAGTCTATAAAGTATATATAAGGTACTAATTATCATGTTAAAATATATTCCAAAGTATTTACCTATGGGATATATATGTTTATCCTATGTTATATTTTACTAGAATAACTCCAAAATTAACAAAACCTTGATTTGATACCAACTATGGAGACCCACATATTTCATTCAATATTATTAAATAATTTTAAAATAAATTACACAACAAAAATCAAATCCAGAATCAAAATATTTATTATCTTAAGAAACTTATTTTATATAACATGATTAAATATGAAATTATATAAACTATTTAAATATTTCTATGTCGTCATCCTAGAATATTTTATTGTCATCATAATCAAATAAATGGCGAGCTAAAATCCAAATAGGGGTAAAAATAGGGATCAAATAGGAGACATGAATCAATATTGTACATGGTTGAGAATAATAAAAATCATTACATCATAAGAACCCGATCATCATCATAAGCACGAGGTAATGATTCTAAAGATACACGGAATGTGTTATATGTATAATAATGAACCATCAAAATCTTTTTGTAAATTCCATTCATAAATTATGAACAAATCTAGCGTCATTTTTTATAACATATCGATAAAAATCACCATCTCATAAAATGTGAAAAAAAATAACATCATGTTCACCCATAATATAAATAATATCATTATATATATCACCTTAACCAAATAAATTTTGGTTTAAATAAATTTTCTACCACTCGTAAAATGATTACATGCTCATAATCACACATTTTACAAGGAAATGAAAATGAACATAAATGTCACGACCCGTCCTCGGGGCCCGTGCCGTGACTACCCCAAGCCCGCCTTCCATAGGCCAGGGGATGGCGTCTAGCACCAATTCGTAAATCCCGGTAAAAAGGGAAGGCATTGCCCTTGTAAAGTAAACAAGCACCACAGATTAAGCAAGCGGAAAAGTAAACACTAAGTAAAAACAGAGTACAACTGAAGTGCGGAAAAGTAAATGGGCCAGTATACAAACCCAACTGAAAGTAAAGTACAACTCGAAAGGGAAAACAACAACTGTAAAGTAAAAGCCGCTACACCGAGCTGTCCACTGGAAATCCCACCTGAAGGGTGGGTACATATAGCTCCAATGCTCCTCGGGTCCCGCCGTCCGCTCCGAGCACGTCCCGCCCAGTGGTCCACCTCCAGGTACCGTCCTGCTCTGCAAACCTCATCCACGATCAACGCTGTCCGTCGTCTACAACCAACACAACGTAGTGCGGGCATAGCCCGTGTAGGGGTGAGTATAACGATACTCAGTAGGGACCCCGAGACCCTCAAGGTCTCACTAAAACCAAAAAGTATAACCACAAGAAGATCTCAATAGATAACCTCTACTTAGATATATGCCCATACATATACCTAAGTTATCAAGTAACCCATCTCAATCATGAGGCAAACACAAGGTCAAAAGTCTCAGCTCAAACCAGGATTTTCATCATCGAAACCGTAACTGATGAAGAACTCCGCCTATGGAGTGTACAGTGGTCCTGTCACAACTCCGAGGTACTGCCCACTAACTTAAGACTGCTGTAGCACTCCACCTATCGAGTATTTCGGGCCAGCCGCTACCACCAAGCGCTCCCATGTGCCGCTACAACCAAGTGCACCACTGTCGTGGGTCTGCCGCTACAACCCAGCGCTCTCGTGTGACGCTACAACCAAGCGCACCTCTGTCGTGGGTCTGCCGCTACAACCAAGCGCTCCCCTGTGCCGCTACAACCAAGCGCACCTCTGTCGTGGGTCTGCCGCTACAACCAAGCGCTCCCCTGTGCCGCTACAACCATGCGCACCTCGGTCGTGGGTCTGCCGCTACAACCAAGCGCTCCCGTGTGCCGCTACAACCAAGCGCACCTCTGTCGTGGGTCTGCCGCTACAACCAAGCGCTCCCCTGTGCCGCTACAACCAAGCGCAGCTCTATAACACACCGAGTCGTTCGATCAGCAGTCGTCGGGTCTCAGTCAGCTACACGGTCTCCGTGCTCTGCCCGCTCGTCTCCGGGAGGGTCCGCTCCACGAGCTACTGGTCGATACTCCATGTATCACAAAGTCCCGCAAGGAAGTATCTCAAAGGACCACCTCGTCATAGGGGTCTCAACGCAACAGACGGCGCGTCAATCGGACGCCCGGTCTGTGAGTTATTTGCCTTTTCGTCCCAGGGGCCCGGTTGGTTTCGTGTGCGAACCAATCCGGCCGTAACTCAACTATACCCCGAACACTCATAGGGTATACTCATAGGGACTGTCTCTCAATGTGATCACCAACGCCGCTGACGGTTCGTCAAACGGACGTCTGGTCTGAAAGATATCAGCTTTTCCGTTCCAGGGGCCCGGTTGGATTTCAGTGCGATCCAACCCGGCCACTATCCATCTGCATCCAAAACTCGGGCGGAGGATGCCAAAAGTTCCGTCTCATCAAGAGGAACTCAATGCAATAGATGGCGCGTCAATCGGACGCCCGGTCTGAGAGTTATTGGCTTTTTCGTCACAGGGGCCTGGTTGGTTTTTTAGGCAAAACCGACCCGACCGTACACCACTTGCGTCCAAACCTCGGGCGGAGTGATCCAAAAGATCCGTCTCACTAAGAGGAAACTAACAAAGCTGACGGCACGTCAATCGGACGTCTGTAGCTCAAGATATGAGCGTTTCCACTCCGAGGGCCTGGTTGGTTTCGTGTACAAACCAACCCGGCCGAACCCAAAGTATTCCGAAACTTTGAGTGCGATAAACCGAAACGACCGACTCGCTCCAAGGATTGTGTTGCCGCTGACGGCGAGTCGTTTGGAGAACCGTAGCTCAAGTTACGGGCGTTTGAATGAAAGTCGTCCGAAGACTGGGGGGTCGGGCCGGACCCCCCCTGGTTGGCCCGAACCGGGTCGGATCCGACCCGGTTGGCCCGGCCCGGCCCGGCCAGGGCCGGTCCGGCTCGGCTCGGCCGAGCGGCCGACGCGGGGGAAAGCCGCCGCCACGCGTGACACCCCCGCGGCACCAGCGGGGTGTCGGCCTGACAGCCGGACGCGCCGCGTGACAACCCCGCGACACCCGCGGGGTGCCACCCTGGACACCCACGGGAGTGCCGCGTGACAACCCCGCGGCACCCGCAGGGTGTCGCCCTGGACACCCGCGGGGTGCCGCGTGACAACCCCGCGGCACCTGCGGGGTGTCGCGCTGGACACCCGCGGCACCCGCGGGGGGCCGCGTGACAACCCCGCGACACCCGCAGGGTGTCGCGGTGGACACCCGCGGGGTGCCGCCGCCTCCGGCCGCCGGCGCCGCCGGAGTCGCTCCGATGGCCCGTTTTCCTTCCCGTCTACGCCGTTGTTCCTCCCGGGTTCCGTTCTTTACTGCGGGATCATCAAACATCCGTTGCGGCACGTTCCGTCGTCGCCTGCCAAATCCGCACAAACGAAGAACGGCGGAGGGTCGTCGGGCCGTGTTCGTTTGGCCCGCACCCTCCGCGTTGGAGATAATCAACGGGAGAAAATAAAATGTTCAACACATGAACCAACAATTTTAATAAAATAATAATGTTTCTTTGATTCCGATTCTTTAATTTTTAAAGAATGTTCACGGGAATATAAGGAGGGGTATTTCCAAAAATATAAAATCCCTACCTCAGAGTCGTCGCGCGTGAGCGTTCTTCGTGGAAACTGCTCATCGCGGAAGGTGGAGATCGTCGCGTCGTCGCGGAAGGGCGTCGCGTCGTCGCGGAACACGGCGTTGAGTCGGCGAACTCAACGCACCATGAAACAGCAGTTTTAATTTAATTAATTAAATCCGTGTTTTGGTTAAGAACCACGAAGGAGATGAAAAGGAAGGTCCGAGACTCTTACCTCAAGCAGCCGATCGAAGATCCGTCGCGGAGGAAGAGACGTCGCAGAAGAACTTTGTCGGCGTCGCGGATCACGGCGTCGTGTCGTCGATTTCTGGGTTCGGCGTTCTTCGCGTTCTTCGCGTTCTTCGCGAAGGAGGATGAAGGTTCAAGGATCCTCTCTCAACGAGTAATCCTCCAAAAGAAATTGGTTGGTCTTATATTATTATTATGCCAACACACGAAAAAGGGTAAGAAACGACCCATCAATTCGTTGAATTAAATCAACGAAATAAACAACTCATTTAATTTACGAAATAAACCACCCAATTAAATGGTCTGTTAAGAATTTAAGAAAACGCGTCGGTTGACTTTCATAATGACGGGTTTTCGCGGATGCGTTACTTAGCGGAAAGAAACGGCGGGGCTCGTGCGGGCCCCACCTCACAAATATCCTACTGAGGGGGTAGGATATTTTCTGGATAGCATCCTATCGGATCAACTCAGTTCAAGACGCCTTTAAGTGGCCTCAAGTGGCTTCCAAGTGGCTTAAGTGAAATAAAATAATGTTGTCGAAAAATTATTTTATTTCTTAACTTTAAGCACGAAAATTAAAAACCACACCCGAGCAAACGCAACTACGGAAGAGGCGTTTCTAAGCGAATACCGGCACTGCGATTTCATCGATGCCCTCATAATTCGATTCCGGGAACCGGTTCAATAGTTATAAAAACCCGCTCGTCCGTTCACTGAACGTGCCCGAGCCAAAACTTCGGAAAATGATTCCGGGCACACCGGGCCTCGGAATCAGGTGCCGTTAGAAACTGCGTTCTTGTAAAATTCCAAAGAAAATTAAGAAAAAAATTTCCTTGAAATTTACGGGTCTTTAAATTACTCCCACCACAGGGCTTTACGTCCCCGTAAAACTTCACCACAAACTTAGGGATACAAAGGCGGTACTGAGCATGCATATGAGCCTCCCGCTCCCATGTGCTCCCTGGAGGTTCTCGTGCTGCCATCTGATGCGCACAAGAGGAATCGATCGTCCACGTAGGACCTTCTCATGTCGATCCTCTATCCCCACCGGGACCTCCGTAAAAGTCGCCCCATCATCCACGTCTAGCTCCCCATGGTCAAAGATGTGCGTCGGGTCGTGCACGTATCTTCTCAGCTGAGATACGTGGAAGACGTCGTGCACCTGGTGCAACTGAGGTGGTAGAGCCAGGCGATAAGCCACCTCGCCAATCTTGCTGATGACCTGGAAAGGCCCGATGAAGCGTAGAGATAACTTGCCGCCTCGGCCAAATCTCCGCAAACCACGTCGAGGTGAGACCCACAAGAAGACGTGGTCGTCATCTTTGAACTCTAGTGGTCTCCGCCTCCTGTCAGCATAAGGCTTCTACCGGCTCTGAGTTGTACTCATCCGCCCCTGGATGACCTGGACCATCTCAGGTCCCACAAGATCTGCAATATTTCTTCTTTTCCGATAAGAGAAATCCGGTCCCATCCCCTCGATGAACCACATTCTTTTGCCTAATACAGTCAATCCCGACATGGATGGTACTAATCCATACCAAGGATGACGTCGTAAGGCCTCGACGCTACTACCAAGAGATCCAACCGTTACTCTCGCCTTAAGGGTTGAGTCACACTGTCGGCATCAGTGTGTGGTAACTGGGTCTCCTCCAGTAGAAGTCCCAAAAGTGAGGGTCAAGTCAACAGTCTAAACCGGAACCTCTTAGTAACAACACAAAAGAGGAAAGGAAGGAAAACATCACAAAGGTAAGCGTCTATTATTATTGCAGCTCATATTACAAGGACGCCACACAACAGCAACAAGGAACTAGAAGTACAAAAGACGTATCCCCTAGTTCTGCTCCTGTCCAACTGCTCCCAGAGCTCCACGATCGAAGGCCTCAGCTGCCTGAAGTTGAGCTCTCCCATGTCCACCAACTCCCTGCGGTCGGGGTGGACCTCCTGGTGGTGGTGGTGGCAACACCTCGAAGTTTCTCCCACCATCGGCTACTCGGCCAGCTCCACTGCCTCGTCCGCCTGTACCCTGCGGACCACCGTGGCCGAATCTCTGTCTGGGAGGTCCCTCTACCACCTGCTGCTCATCTGTAAAACGAGTCGGGCAGTCTCGAGCCATGTGACCAATCCCGCCACAGGAGTAACACTGCCCACTCTCGGCACGCCTGGCTCTGACTCCACCCCGGCTCCCCCGCACAACTGAGCCTGAGTCGTGAAGTCGGCCACCGGTAGGTCTGGCCCTTTTGGACCTCTGCACATAGAAGTGATGCCTCGTCGTGCACCTGGAGCATCAAGCTCCACCATCGGCATGCTGCTGCGTACAGTAGGCTCGCTGTGAGGATTACCATGAGGTCTGCTGGTATCCTCACTAGCCTGAAAACTCCCACCACAGCCTCCAGCCAATCCTCAGCCACCTGCGGGTCTGTCTCTCCCCGGAACCTGGGTGGCCTCTGGCGCTGGAACTCGTGCAGTGCGCTCAAGCGACGTGCATCGTCAGCGGCTGGAAGCATCGGTGGCTCGGCGGGTAGAGGTACTGCCGGTGCCTCAGCTGTCAAGGGGCCCTGCACCGAGGCCTCATCGCTGGGCGGGCTGTCGCCACGCTCAACCCTCAGAACCCTAGCTGGTCGTCCGCGGGGAGGCATCCTGAAAGAAACAACGTGATACGGTCAAACGATAAGAACCTGGTGAGCTGACCTGGTTTGAGCTGACTTTTAAAAACTACTGGAAACACACACACAATCATTGTATTCGTGCATTAAGTCAGAAATCGGAAGTCAGGGTCCTGGTGTACGGATACGTCGGCCTCCGCACCAACACTGGACTCCCTGGACCGATAACCACACTCAATATGCTAAACACTATTTCTTAACATAGAAGAAAGATCAGAGTTTGCGGTAGAACCGTCCACCTCTGATACCAATCTGTCACGACCCGTCCTCGGGGCCCATGCCGTGACTACCCCAAGCCCGCCTTCCATAGGCCAGGGGCTGGCGTCTAGCACCAAGGCGTAAATCCCGGTAAAAAGGGAATGCATTGCCTTTGTAAAGTAAACAAGCACTACAGAGTAAGCAAGCGGAAAAGTAAACACTAAGTAAAAACAGAGTACAACTGAAGTGCAGAAAAGTAAATGGGACAGTATACAAACCCAACTGAAAGTAAAGTACAACTCGAAAGAGAAAACATCAACTGTAAAGTAAAAGCCGCTACACTGAGCTGTCCACTGGAAATCTCACCTGAAGGGTGGGTACAGATAGCTCCAATGCTCCTCGGGTCCCGCCGTCCGCTCCGAGCACGTCCCGCCCAGTGGTCCACCTCCAGGTACCGTCCTGCTCTGCAAACCTCAGCCACGATCAACGCTGTCCGTCGTCTGCAACCAACACAACGTAGTGCGGGCATAGCCCGTGCAGGGGTGAGTGTAACGATACTCAGTAGGGACCCCGAGACCCTCAAGGTCTCACTAAAACCAACAAGAATAACCACAAGAAGATCTCAACAGATAACCTCTACATAGATATATGCCCATACATATACCTAAGTTATCAAGTAACCCATCTCAATCATGAGGCAAACACAAGGTCAAAAGTCTCATCTCAAACCAGGATTTTCATCATCGAAACCGTAACTGCTGAAGAGCTCCGCCTCTGGAGTGTACAGTGGTCCTGTCACAACTCTGAGGTACTGCCCACTAAATTAAGACTGTTGTAGCACTCCACCTATTGAGTATTACGGGCTAGCCGCTACCACCAAGCGCTCCCATGTGCCGCTACAACCAAGCGCACCATTGTCGTGGGTCTGCCGCTACAACCAAGCGCTCCCGTGTGCCGCTACAACCAAGCGCACCTCTGTCGTGGGTCTGCCTCTACAACCAAGCGCTCCCCTGTGCCTCTACAACCAAGCGCACCTATGTCGTGGGTCTGCAGCTACAACCAAGCGCTCCCGTGTGCCGCTAAAACCAAGCGCACCTCTGTCGTGGGTCTGCCGCTACAACCAAGCGCTCCCCTGTGCCGCTACAACCAAGCGCACCTCTTTCGTGGGTCTGCCGCTACAACCAAGCGCTCCCGTGTGCCGCTACAACCAAACACACCTCTGTCGTGGGTCTGCCGCTACAACCAAGCGCTCCCCTGTGCCGCTACAACCAAGCGCACCTCTATAACACACTGAGTCGTTCGATCAGCAGTCGTCGGGTCTCAGTCATCTACACGGTCTCCGTGCTCCGCCCGCTCGTCTCTGGGAGGGTCCGCTCCACGAGCTACTGGTTGATACTCCATGTATCACAAAGTCCCGCAAGGAAGTATCTCAAAGGACCACCTCGTCATAGGGGTCTCAACGCAACAGACGGCGCGTCAATCGGACGCCCGGTCTGTGAGTTATTAGCCTTTTCGTCTCAGGGGCCCGGTTGGTTTCGTGTGCGAACCAATCCGGCCATAACTCAACTATACCCCGAACACTCATAGGGTATACTCATAGGGACCGTTTCTCAACGTGATCACCAACGCCGCTGACGGTTTGTCAAACTGACGTCTGGTCTGAAAGATATCAGCTTTTCCGTTCCAGGGGCCCGGTTGGATTTCAGTGCGATCCAACCCGGCCACTATCCATCTGCATCCAAAACTCGGGTGGAGGATGCCAAAAGTTCCGTCTCATCAAAACGAACTCAACGCAATAGACGGTGCGTCAATCGGACGCCCGGTCTGAGAGTTATTGGCTTTTTCGTCCCAGGGGCCCGGTTGGTTTTTAAGGCAAAACCAACCCGACCGTACTCCACTTGTGTCCAAACCTCGGGCGGAGTGAGCCAAAAGATCCTTCTCACTAATAGGAAACTAACAAAGCTGACGGCACGTCAATCGGACGTCCGTAGCTCAAGATATGAGCGTTTCCGCTCCGAGGGCCCGGTTGGTTTCGTGTACGAACCAACCCGGCCGAACCCAAAGTATTCCGAAACTTTGAGTGCGATAAACCGAAACGACCGACTCGCTCCAAGGATTGCGTTGCCGCTGACGGCGAGTCGTTTGGAGGCCCGTAGCTCAAGTTTTGGGCGTTTGAACGAAAGTCGTCCGAAGACGGGGGGTCCGGGCCCGGCCCGGCCAGGGCCGGTCCGGCTCGGCTCGGCCGAGCGGCCGAGCGGCCGACGTGGGGGAAAGCCTCCGCCACGTGTGACACCCCCGCGGCACCAGCGGGGTGTCGGCCTGACAGCCGGACGCGCCGCGTGACAACCCCGCGACACCCGCGGGGTGCCGCGTGACAACCCCGCGGCACCCACGGGGTGTCGCCCTGGACACCCGCGGGGTGCCGCGCTGGACACCCGCGGGGTGCCGCGTGACAACCCCGCGCCACCCGCGGGGTGTCGCGCTGGACACCCGCGACACCCGCGGGGTGTCGCGCTGGACACCCGCGGGGTGCCGCCGCCTCTGGCCGCCGGCGCCGCCGGAGTCGCTCCGGTGGCCCGTTTTCCTTCCCGTCTGCGCCGTTGTTCCTCCCGGGTTCCGTTCTTTACTGCGGGATCATCAAACATACGTTGCGGCACGTTCCGTCGTCGCCCGCCAAATCCGCACAAACGAAGAACGGCGGAGGGTCGTCAGGCCGTGTTTGTTTGGCCCGCACCCTCCGCGTTAGAGATAATCAACGGGAGAAAATAAAATGTTCAACACATGAACCAACAATTTTAATAAAATAAAATTGTTTCTTTGATTCCGATTCTTTAATTTTTAAAGAATGTTCACGGGAATATAAGGAGGGGTATTTCCAAAAATATAAAATCCCTACCTCGGAGTCGTCGCGCGTGAGCGTTCTTCGTGGAAACTGCTCGTCGCGGAAGGTGGAGATCGTCGCGTCGTCGCGGAAGGGCGTCGCGTCGTCGCGGAACACGGCGTTGAGTCGGCGAACTCAACGCACCATGAAACAGCAGTTTTAATTTAATTAATTAAATCCTTTTTTTGGTTAAGAACCACAAAGGAGATGAAAAGGAAGGTCCGAGACTCTTACCTCAAGCAGTCGATCGAAGATCCGTCGCGGAGGAAGAGACGTCGCAGAAGAACGTTGTCGGCGTCGCGGATCACGGCGTCGTGTCGTCGATTTCCGGGTTCGGCGTTCTTCGCGTTCTTCGCGTTCTTTGCGTTCTTCGCGAAGGAGGCTGAAGGTTCAAGGATCCTCTATCAACGAGTAATCCTCCAAAAGAAATTGGTTGGTCTTATTTTATTATTATGCCAACAGACGAAAAAGGGTAAGAAACGACCCATCAATTCGTTGAATTAAATCAACGAAAGAAACAACTCATTTAATTTACGAAATAAACCGCCCAATTAAATGGTCTGTTAAGATTTTAAGAAAACGCGTCGGTTGACTTTCATAATGACGGGTTTTCGCGGATGCGTTACTTAGCGGAAAGAAACGGCGGGGCTCGTGCGGGCCCCACCTCATAAATATCCTACCGAGGGGGTAGGATATTTTCTGGATAGCATCCTATCCGGATAAACTCAGTTCAAGCCGCCTTTAAGTGGCTTCAAGTGGCTTCCAAGTGGCTTAAGTGAAATAAAATAAAGTTGTCGAATAATTATTTTATTTCTTAACTTTAAGCCCGAAAATTAAAAACCACACCCGAGCAAACGCAACTCCGGAAGAGGCGTTTCTAAGCGAATACCGGCGCTGCGATTTCATCGGTGCCCTCAGAATTCGATTCCGGGCACCGGTTCAAAATTTAGAAAAACCCGCTCGTCCATTCACTGAACGTACCCGAGCCAAAACTTCGGAAAATGATTCCGGGCACACCGGGCCTCGGAATCAGGTGCCGTCAGAAACTGCGTTCTTGTAAAATTCCAAAGAAAATTAAGAAAAAAAATTTACTTGAAATTTACGGGTCTTTACAATAAATCATAAACATGATATGAAGTACAATAAAATAATGTGTTCTATTGAGATTTCATAAAGAACATGTCAAAGAATATATTTTTTGGTTCCCAAAACAATATGAGAAAACATTATTTTTTCATTAAAGGGAATTATTATACAATAAGGGATCAAATTTTATAGAGTGAATAAAGGCATATAAGTATAATCATTTTGGGATTTTAAATAAATTTCATTATAAAAAGTCACGAAATTATATAATAATAAATGAAAATGAAGTAGAAATAAGAATATAGATAGAATAAAAAAGTAAAACAAATGGAAAATTCATTTATAAGGGTTTTATAAGAATCATTTTTAAAAAATTGAATGTGATGATAAACCTAAAAATTAAAAAGTTGGATTTGAGAGTCCTTTTACCTTATATCCTTTTGTGTTTATTTATGTTTACATGTTCTATCAAATAATGTTTTTATTAAATTGTAATGGAGATTTTTATTACAATAATTTACATTTTTATTGATCAATTATAATAATTATAATTTATTTATTAATTTTTTTATTAGAGAAACAATGGTATAATGACTTGTTTTCCTTGAATTATCTCATTTTATTTTCATTTAATCATTTTGATTCTTTTTAAATTATATTTCTAGATGAATATTTAAATATGATTAGAATAAAATAAAATAAAATTATAATTATAATATACAGTCTATACTAACCAACTAGGTATATGATGAAAAGTACATCATTAAAATCTCAATTGAAGGTGGATTAAACCTAGTGTTCATAGGACATGTCAAAAAGAGTGAAGAGAGATAGTATATAAAATTTTAGTGAAATAAAAAAAGTATATCGCACCATAATAACAATAAAATGATATATAATTTAAAATTTAATAGTTTAATATGGATGAAAAGAAAAGATACTTGGATAATAGAAATAATAAGATAAAAGATTATGGGCAATTGTGGGGTTATCTCTTCATTTAAGCTTACTTCATTTTATGGGTATGTAACATTACGTGATCAATGTAAAATGTCTCAAAAAAGTCTAGAGGGATAATAAATGTTTTTTAGATATAATTAGACCAATATTTAGAATTAAGAAGTGGATGTGAATTGATTTTACAAAGGAATGGAGAAAGGGTATTTATACTTGGGGGTATTTTGGGTTAAAATATTGAATACATTATAGTTTTCAAAGTAAAACCTAAAATAGTTATTTTATTATAAGTATGAATAATATTTTATTAAAATTTCAGAATTTTAGTTCTTTTAAAACATTTTAAACCAATTTTTTTTAGTTTGTATAATGTTAAAGAAGAAAAAAAATAAAGAATTGTTTTCTTGATGACTTTTTTTACAATTTTAGAAATTATGAATTACATTTGAGATTTAAAATTGTTATTTATTATTAAAAAATGTATTATTTAAATTTTGATATATGTTTTTGGATGATACACCTATTTTAGAATTGGTTAGTTCAAAATTAAATCATGAATGATTAAATTAAAAGAGATTATTTACATAAAAACTATATTTTTTTTATGTTGACCTAAATATTGATGTATTAAAAAAATAAAAAAAATACACAATTAGAAATTTTTATTTTGAAATTCCAAAAAATAAAAAATTATTAAATAGTTTTCATTATAAAATTGTAATTTTTTATTTATTATAAAAAATAATTTTGTGAAAAATATTTAAAAATACATTTGGGTAAAATGAACTATATACTATCCATTGAGTTTTCATATTTTAATATTTATTAATTAGAATCATAATATTTATATTTTATAAAATTATTCATTTTAATTATTATTTATATGTCCTCATACTATTTTATTGTCTATGTTACTATTCTAATGAACATGATACTATTTTTAATGGTCAAGTTTACTATTAAAATAATCATATTGGTTTTATATTTCCAATAAATACCTCGTATTTCCTTTATTAACCATTCATTTTAATTCCACCTAATGTTCAATATTCTTAAATTTAAAAATTCTTATATCATTAATAATTTTTTGCTTAATTTTTATGGTATTTTTTTTTGTGATAATTCTAGGTGACTAAAATGATGAAATTATTTTTTATAGTTATTTTATATTGTTTTATTATCCTAGTAAAATATTTTCTGTATAATGGATTATATTTATCCTTGTTCAATAATATTCATGTGTTGATGAAATAAAATAGTGTTGGTTTATTATGTATGTTTTTTATTCTATATATTATACAAAAATATAGAATTTATATATATATTAATAAGGTGGATATGATATTGGAATGTGAAGGCCATTATAACCACTCATGACGGAATATAAAACATGGAAAAAATAGACAAATATTTATGACACATGAAATAATAATGACTTGAGAATTGCATGATATAAAACTTAATTCTATCAATCAAAATTTGGAAAAAAACATTATGAAATGACTACAATTTTAATAAGGTTTTCTTGTGATTTGGTTAATTAACAACTTTTACCTATTCCATTATAGGGGGATTTGTTCTGATAAATCTTAGTTCATTGATCAATCCCCCAAAAATAAAAAATAAAATAATTATTTTGTGTTATTATTTTCTATGATACCATTTTAGTAAACATACTCATTCAAGTAATAAAACTTTAGAAAAATCCAAATAATTAGAAGAAAATAAAAACACAATACAAATAAACAGGAATCTAATGTTATCCCAACCAAAACTGGTTTTACATGGTGCAAGTTAAACATTCACATTTTCTTATACTATGAAATAATCGTCCTCTTTCATCAAAATTTAAGCCAATGCATGAGGAAAATGTCAATAAAATGGTATCATGGAACATATAATTCTTCATGGACACATAGTAAAAAATCTAGGACCTACAGAATCAAGTTAGTTAACCATAAACACCCTCAGTGAGATAAATATGTAATGTTATGTATAAATCCCATACAAACCCATGTTCAATCCCAAAGTCAAAGGTAATCTAACATAGATTATACTTTATCACCTAACATGGATATATTTGTAAAGGATTTTAGTCCCCAATACAGGGAAAAAACATTATATAATCATCTTTAAAATAATAGAATATGAATATCTCATTTATAGGTGATTGTTGGAAATTAATGATTCATAAGATGAAAAAGAATTTACAGGATTCGTATGAAAACTCTTAGATGTACAAAGAGAATTCAAATTCTATCCACGAAATAAAGATTCATTAAGGGATGTTCCATACTAGTAAGAATTTCCTCATGTATAATTCTAGTTATGCTTTCCGCTCTAGAAAGATTCATTCACGATGGATTAGTATTTAGAAATTTACTAATGATTTTTCTTTTGGTGAAACATAGGAATTTCATAATCATAGGGGATAAAGGTTTATCATTAATAATAAAGGAGATAAGTATGTCAATAAAGATTTCCAAATCATCCAGTTGAGAAAATACAGCTAAAGGATCCCACATAAGTATCCACTTAGTAGACTATTCATTTTACCGAACATTATTAACATTATTATTTATTTATATTTCTTTCAATGAGGTAAATTTAGTTTTTTAGGTATAGGGGATCAAAATATCAAGCAGATAAGAGTTTATTTTTTCATTAAAAACAAATAAAAAAATATTTTTTTGGTGATTCTATTTTTTCCTCTTCACGATTTTAGAGTAAAATTTTATCTTAAATTAATATTGATAATCATTATTCATTATTAAGCCAATTTTATTAATTATTTCTTTATTTTCAAAAAATTGGTTTTAAATTATTGATGATAAAAAATAACATTATGTATTTTATATTTTCAAAGAATTCATAAAATTTTAATGGATTTTTGAAACCAAAGCCTCGTTACCACTATCTTATGTTAATGTTCCCACTACTATAGGTCCTATAAACCAATTTTATCATAATATTACTAGTAAAATCCTTTAATAAGTGGAATAATATTATGTTTTTTTTTCTAAAAATGGTTTTATAATTCATCAAGCATTTTGATTAGAAATGAATGTTCTAGTGTTATTAATGTAATTATTTGGCATGAGGCCTTTTTTAATCCACTATATAGACCCAAAATTAAATGTTCTCTTGGAACCCCCTAGTATTCATGAATAACCATATAATTATCTATTTTACAACCCCATTATTTTATCAAGAATCTCTCTAATATTTTATGTATGATTATGGTTCATTAAGAGTTCAATGGAATTAGGGTATTTAATTTTTTATCTTTAGGATATGTTATATTGGATGGTAATATTGGGTGGATTTATCAATTTAGACAACGAGTAGTTTTTCATTCAATATATTTATTTTTATTTAATTCTATTAAAAATTAAATATAAAAAAGAATATATAAAATGAATAATAATAATATTTTATCACTGTTTACATGTTCTGGATTGAGTATTTTCTAGAAAAGGGGGAATGAGTTAGGTGATTATTTAGAGGGAAATTTGAGTGAGGGATTATAATTAAATTTTAATAATGAATGATTCTTTATATTATAAGTGACAAATCTATTATTTTAAAACATAATGTTTAAATTCTAACACACCAACCATAAGAATCAATAGAAATCCTTAAAAATCCTTATTATTGGGGCATGATTATTTATATATTATGTATAGTGTTAATATTTAACCACGTATATGGTATGATTTGTATGATTTTGAATTGATAATAACATTGCATAATTTTTACACCGGAGATATGAGTGGAAAACATATTAGAAGTTAAATAGTGATATGATGCATGGGTGAACCTATAAAATTGAATATGTGAGAACAATAATGAAAATAATTTTTATTTCATAAATGGGATATTATGGATTTTATTTTGAAATGAATGTTGGAAAATTTTCATTTTTGGATTTAGATGATGGATTTGGTTAAGATATATGAATTTTCATGGGACGCAAAAGTCCTAGGGGGGTTTCTGATTACACAAAGATATTTTTTAAAATTACACATATTTTATTTATTTTTAGGGTTTATAATCCCCAAATTAAAACTTTTTTGTGCCATGACATATTTTTAATTCATTCATTGATAACATGATCCAAATGATGAAGTTACATTTTGAATTAATTTTACAAAATTTTATTATTTTTATCACAATATTATAAAAACAGAAAAAAATTGTTAAATTACTTTTCAGATGAATGATGTAGTAGGATACAATCTGTACAACCGACCTATGAGTTAGATCCTACAAAAATAGGCTCAGAAGTGGTTCAAAAATAAAAGAAAATCTGGGTAAGGAATATTTGTTCCACTCTCAATAATATAGATATATCATGGGGGTATAGACTTCTAATTAAGTCTATTCATACTTTATTGACCACTAAAGTCAATTCAGGGTTTGTTTGATAATTTAGTTATCTGGGAGAACCATGTGTTTAGAAAAAAATTCAATGTAAAAATATTATATACCTATAGAGCACTGACTTATTTTGGCATTATGTTTTATAAATTATTAATAAAAATATTTATATCATTTATAATAAATTTATTATTGGATTTTTATTGGATTTATTAGACTTTAAATTTATATAATATATTGTTTCCTCTCATTTCATGGAGTATTGTGCTCCTTTTGATCACCTAAGAATGAACTTGATATAAATTTAAAGCTTTAATTTTTACTTTATTGAAATAATATTTAAATTAAAAGTTTATTTGTTTTTTTTATTAAACATTTATCTTATTTTTGAGCTATGTATTGGTATGTCACACTGTAATTTAATGGATCATATTTTGGGATTTCCTTTTATGTAACCTTATCTTCATTTATTTTTTATTCATCAAGTGTGTGGTTTAAGTGGATCATATAGGTTTATTGAATAAATATGAAAACACCTATGAAACATCTAATATGATTTATTGTCTTGTGATAATAATAACATATAATACTAAAAAACAATTATTTTGACATGTCTATCTGTGATGAGTTTCAGTTATAAATATAAACACAAATCACTTGATCATCAGCAATAGTAGGTGAATCATTTTGTGTTTTTGACCTAACCCCATGAGTTATACTAGTATAAACACATAAAAGTTGAGTTTTTTAGGTGTAAAAGGTAATGAATTAAAATATTTATCCCTTTACTTAAATGTGATTATGGATTAGAATTATGGGAATTACCTAGGTGACCACACTCACCGGAATTGTTTAATTCCAACAATTTAATTTTTTATTTTTTATTTGTTGTATGAACCAAAAACCCAATTACAATAAAGACATATATTTTATATAATTTAAACCTTTATTTAATGATAATAAAAGTTACAATTTATTGATAACCAAGGGTTCCTTTTAGTATACATAATTTTTTTAAAGAATAATTACTAATTTTAGATGCTTGATAGTGCGATCTATGCACACTAATTTACATTTATTCATTGAATCATTTCAATGCCATTTAATTTTTCAATATAACTAGTTAATTTTATAATAAACCCTTTTTACCTATTTATTGTATTATTTTACATCATTTTAATCTTATTTATCCTAGCTATAATATATTCCCATACAACCAATGTTTCACGAATAATGAATCTCCTATGTAAATCGCACATGTGATATTCATTTTAAAGTTGGGATATAATATAATGTTTTAAAAAATTATGTAATTCCATATATTACATAAATGTATCCATGGTGTATCCCGTGGCACTAATATTGTAAAACTTCTTCATAATTTTCATTTT
Source organism: Viscum album (assembly GCA_963277665.1). NCBI lineage: Eukaryota > Viridiplantae > Streptophyta > Magnoliopsida > Santalales > Viscaceae > Viscum > Viscum album. Next base: position 1,983,205,313 of record OY728136.1, read on the forward strand.
AGAATTATTCTTTGAAAAATTTTCAAGTGCTATTATTTTATTTAATATTTATCAAATAATATTTATACTTTCTTCTATTATTTTATTTTAGAGGACTCTTTCCATATTTAAAAAACAGTGTATTAAAATAATCTTATAAATAATCATGATTTAAATTTTTTCCTTTTATTTTTCATTACAGTGCACCAACACTTTTTTAAGCTCCATGACCATTAAGTGCTTATCCTTAAATCATATTTCAACCACCTCTAATTGTTAAAACATATTATTTTCTATATTTTATGTTACCTTATATAATGTTTTGAAGTTAAATAGTGCTATATTTGAGCTCATTTTCCTCATCTATTTGAACGTCCAGTTTAATAGAAATGTCATATTATAAATTATCATCTTCCTTAATTTTGATCTTTATTTTTGTAATAAAATCCTTTTTGAAAAAAATACTTTAATATACGTACTATATTCTGCATATTTAATTTTTTTTAAAAAAATTAATCATATTTACATTTAATTAAATTTTTTTAAACATAATTTCCTGAGGATTATATGTCCTCTTGATTATTGTAGGAACTTTTACTAATTGAAAAATAATTTTTTTTGTTGGTTCTACTTTTGTAATATCATTATCTCATTCCATTATTGAGAGGTAATTTGAATTTTTATTTTTAAAAAATATATAAAAGAATGAATTATATTTATATTTATAAAAAAATTAAATTCATTTACAACTCTTATATTTACCTTGACATTGGAAATCTTATTTTTGTTTCCATTCTCCCCCTTATGTTTTTAGTAATACCTTTTTATTCAAAAAAATTTGATTTTTCCATTCTTTTATAAAATGTAAACATCATACATTAATTAGATTATTTTATAGATATTCATTAAAGTATCCCTTATATAAAAATAAATGACACAATGAAACGTTTCCTTGAATACATCATCTGTCAAATCATAATTTAGATTCTCTAAATCTTTACTATCAGAGAACAGTTTATTTGGATTTCTCAAATCAATATCATTATGAATTAAATCCAAAAATAAATCTTAAAACGATTTTATAAAATAAAAAAATATAAAACTTCAAAGCTTTATAGTACGAACAATAAATAATTAAGAGTTATAGAATAAAAATCCATCTGTGACTTAAACATAAAAAAAACATAAGAGGATAAAATCCAAGTTAAAACTTTTAGGCTCTGATATGGTTTGTTGGTACTATGGCCCCATTATGTTTCTTATACAATAGTTTGGGGATTAATCAGGGTGTGAAACAATGAAAAAATCAACATCCAGTTATTTATTTTAATAAGATCATACTCCAAAGTTAGTAGAAATAAATAAATTAATGTGTCTCTATTTGTATGCATATCTAAAAAAATAAATAATACTAATCATAAAGACGTAATTAGTTTTCCTGGTTTACAAAAATTAATCAAATCCATGGAAAATTCAATTGAAAATGAACCAATGTACTATAAATTACTAAGTCACTATTTTTAATATAATTTTTGTCTATGTTTACTCTATTCTATTAATCATTCAATGTTTAAAAGTTATGGTATTTCTTATCTCAATTCATGGGTTACTCCCCCTTACACAATTTTTGTTAATTAATTTTATTAGGGTAATAAGATGTTATTTTACTTTAGTTTATTCTCAAAATTAGTATAAAAATGGATATGTATCTCCCTAAAAATTCACAAAATATTTCTCCAAAAAATCTAACCTCGCTACTTCGGTCTTCCAAATAAAAATTCAAACAACTATGATGAATTAGTTATTTACATATCATCTATAAACAATAAATTATTCATGAATAAAATAAGATCAATCATATAATATGACCATTATTCTGAATTTGTTTCCTGATTCTTTGCAACAAATTCATTTTATCCTTTATGAATTTGAATCAGTAAATATATTTCTTCCCAAATGATTTCCTTCTACTTATTTACCTTAGTGTATATAAATTATCCTTTACTATTATTAATGAAACTTTTTCATTTGTTTAGATATATCAATGATATGGTCCATCCCCACTTTAGTTCTATAAATATAAATGGTCTACTATATGACTCTATTTTTCATCTTTATTAAATATATTAATGATGTGAAAGATTACTATTTTTATTATATTTATATATATATAAATATTCATTGAGTATTCATACTAATTTTTAAAATATATCAATTTTATTCTTAAAAGATCAATGAAGATATAAAAACAAGTCTCTAATAAAATTATTCTAAACATTATCTTAGAAATTATCTCATATATCTCTAAGAATGAAATCAAATATTTTAGAAACAACTATACTCATTCAAAAATTTATAAATATTATTCAAATATCTCAATAAATATCCAATGATTTATTCTATTAACTCTTATATAAAAATTATTCATAATATATTAAAATTAATTCCTATAATTTAATGTGAGCCATACTTTCCTAGCATAATGTTATAGTTACATAGATAATAATCTCACATATATATATAATGTTTTTAAAATCATAGTTCATTATTATAGGGTATAACATAGTTAAAGTTAACACTTAAAAAAAGAGATTAAAATCCTATTCTAACATTAAAAAATTAACAACCATGACTTCACACTTATATAAGAAATTTTTTTTGAAGATCTCACTCATGAAAAAAATGTTATGTGATTTATCACTTACATGGAAAAAACGTTGCATGACTCTTAAGCATTCACACATTCTAATATTCACCATTATATAAACAATTAATGTATATTAAAACACATTCACAACATTTATTTCATTCTTGCTTCCTTATATGAATAGTTACATTCTAAAAATTCAATAATAAAACATTAAAAAATTCATATATAGTAAATTGATTTATACATATTTAATTATTCAACTTCAAAACCATCCCAACTCAATAACATAAAATTGAACCACAACTCACCAAATATTCTTCAAACACATAACATTCATAAAGGAATAATAAAAATATCCAAAATTAATATTTATATTCTTTATAAAAACTAAAAACCTTCACAAATAAACTAATAAATTTCAAAAAATAATATATAAACTTTCTCCCATATTTGGAATATTATATCAGGATTAATATTACCCATCACCTTTATCCCATCCATATTTTTGTTACCATGTTCTTCGAATCACTATATTCTCCAATTTAACACACATAAACTCTCCATTTCTCTAATACATTATACAACTATTAAAATTTATTCACATACATCATATAATTCCTTGTAGTACTGATCATGTCATTATTTTGTATAATATATTCCTCTTCAACTCATTTATCATATATAAATTGAATATATAATTATATTTTATTAATTAATTTTAATGAATTTAATTCAACTAATTCATCATCACTTCTCTATTCCATATATGTTTATATATAAATCTAACATTCAAGCTTTTAATTGATAACAAATCAAAAATATAAGGTTGATAGAAAATACAACATGAACCCCATGGTTTTAATAATGGGTTATTAATTAATGATGGGTAGTAAGAACTTATTAATGTGTTTACTGTTATAGGAAGTTGATATTGTCATTTTATTCCTTGTTAAGACCTTTTAGGAGGGCATGTAGATACATGGGGGACTTATTCTATCAAGATAAGACCGCTGTATATTCTCTCTTTTTGGATATTTTCCATCTTAGAATAACACCAAGGAGACTATCTATATGTTTTAATGTATTTTTTTTACAGAATAGAAAATAGGACTCCCTCTATGACATTTTCTTCTAAGTATGCCCACATGGATTTTCCCCATAATACGGTTATTCTATTTTAGAATAAAAATAAGTAGTATTTTTATAGTGTATAGGTATCACAAAAAATTTATTTTTTATTATATTTCACACTCTATGTTTTTTATATATGACCCAAATATTATGTATTTTTATGAAATGAGGGTCTATAGGTAAATGTATATATATATCTACCATATAATATAATCCATTATATTAATGATGATTACATAGTATTGTTTTGAGGCTCCAAAGTGGAATCCTAATGATAAAATCATACTCACACCGTGTATTTTTACTCTAGAGAAAATGAAATTTATTATTAATGTTGAATTGAGTGATGCATTGGTTTAGTGTGTTTAATGACAAAGTTGTTGATTAATGTAGACTAGGGTTAGATACAAAATCTATATTTATTTTTCTCACATTTTTTATATTCTCTTGTTATTTTTATCTTTTAAGCTCCATTTTTCTATAGTTGCAACTATTTTTATGATGAAAATATTTTTTTCACACGTTACATTCCTGGTTGATTAGGTTGCCTTAAATTTCACAATGTATTGGGTTTTATTTAAATTTTTTGTTCTATGTTTTATGTTCTCTCTGAAAATAAATAATAGTGTAATTATTTTATTTTGTAGGTTTTGAGTTATGTTTTTATAATGGATACATCATGTTGAGTTTTTTAGTATTTTATCATGAAAATTTTGTTACTATTAATTGAAAACCATCTCCAAATGTTATAAGGAAACTATCGATGGTGATTTCTTTCTTATTGAGATAATGGGATTATTCTAAGGCCCGGTGGAAACAATTTCATAGAAATTTGGTATACTATCTTGAATGGTCTTTAAAAATTTTTATAAAAGCATGATATGTGTTTTTAAGGGTTAATGTATACAGGTGGAGAGAAGACTAGTATGGGATTCAATATATAACCTATAAATTTTATTGAGTAGCATCATTATTTAAATACCCAAGTTACCATTGTGATCTAGGAATGTGGGGAACATCTATGGTTTTTTCTTCCAATGTATATGTTTTTTGATGGGTCTTATACATCATGTATGACCACAAAAAAAAATTTAATCAGTGTTATTTATTTTATTTTTTATTATGATTCAATATATATTTTGAGGAAAAATAAAAAAGTGGAAAATATATTGATTAATTTGAAATCACTAATAAATATTTAATTCTTTCATAAATAACATATTCGTGATAAATTAATCAAATAAAATAATTTGGGACTATATATATATGTTTTCTCTTCGTTATAATTGAAAATAAATTTGGTTTTATTACATGTTGGATGATTGAAAAACATACTTCTGTGATATTATGATGATTTCATACAATGAATTCATAAACCTGTATGTGATCTATGTTGATTGAGATGTAGTTTTTCCAATTCTGAAGAATGAAAAATTGAAATTAAATTTTATGATTGTGATAAAATTATTTTAAATAATAATGATCTAAATTGTTTTTTGAAAATTTTTTGGCCCATAAATTTTAATCAATGGTTATATAGGAAATATTTAATATTCTAGAATAACTTAAAATTAGTGATTTTCATAGGATGAATGTCAAATATTTTATCTTAGTAGAATGGAATTTTTTGATAAGTGAATAATATAAGGTTAATTTTTATATGGGAGTATAAGTAACTAAAATTACAATAAAAATTCTAAGAAGTATTAACTTTTCTTTAATAATTTATAGTATTATTGTTATATCCTAGGCCCATTAGAGCCATAACAAGGTATACAATGGTACTATTTATCTATCAGCTTATTACTATATCCAATATTCCTTGATCAATGAGTAGCACGATTGGGAAAAAATGAGATTTTTTATTTTATGAATATTTCACTGAAAAATAATCACAACTATCCAGGAAGAAATCATATGTAATAAACATCCACAATTTTGGTAAAATGAAGAAATATATATATATGACATAATATTCATCATTTGGAGAACGATGACTAATAAATGATATATAATAATGTGTAAATTTAAATGCCCCAAACATGAAATAAACCCATTCATAAATATAATCATAAAATAAAGACCCCAACTAAACGTTTTAGACACATCCCTAATAAAAATTCCTTGAGTTATTACTTATTCCACCTCTAAAAACTAACCCCACATGTTCCACAACATCCATGTACTCTTATAAAATGGTAATGATATTCTAATCAAGGATTATTTCACCACACAGGTTCCCATTCAATTGTGATAACAATTACCATGTAGTATATACCATGTGTTGAGAAATTCACAATATTATCTCATACATGTATAATAATAAAATAATATAAAATAATAATTCATGATGATGTCCTGGTTAATCCATATTAAAAATTATCTAAGAAACCTTACCATCATTAATTCCTCCTTCGAATTTTCATAAAATTTTATCTCACACCAAATATTCATAAAATACTACCTATATATTTAGATTTTAAGTGAATATCATTCCTAATATCATTGATATTATTTCTCCCTAGATAATAATAAATAATATAAAAACCATTCCTCAGAATATATATCTATATAAGTTCCCATACACACTATATACTACTAGTTAACACATGAACCCAATCCCTTAACTCATGTCTCTACCCAACACCCTATTATCCAAGGAGGCGTACATGTTAACACATCTTATTCATGAATAGATATCCCTTAAAATTTATTCATCAATATATTTTCAAAGTCACCAAACTAGATATGTAGATAATGACCATGAAATAAAATATATCGACTCGAATCTTCTTCTAACATTATATATGGAAGGGGGACAGTTTTGTGACATCACACATCCATAATTTCCCATGTTCACTAAATTTACCTAAAAATAGAACAACTAGTCTTATGATAATGAAATAAAAATATGATTGGTCCATTTTTAACCAAGAGGAGTGGGTTAAAAATAAGATTTGACCCCCAAATTTAAAACCAAAAATAGGGTTATCTGTCATGAATAAATTTACATATGTGTTACCACTATATATTTTTTAAAATTTATAGGAAAATTTTATATTATCATGAACATATCAAAAGATATAAATATTATATAGAATCATATACAACCTATCAAGATGATCAATGACACGCCAATCAAAAATAATTTATAATTTTATTTTCTTAAAACAGTTTTCTTGTAAACCATTAGATAACTTTCATGCAATGGACCATGTTTTTTTGGGTTTGTGGAATAAATAATAGTTTATTCATAGATGCAAAAAGAGTTTTGGTGAATTTAAAATTTCATACAATGAAGGAATAAGGGTCATGTAAGCATGTTTTAAATGATAATTGGATGTTCTTGAGGAAAACTTTTTAGTGAAAATAGATCAAAATTTCACGGTTCTTAGTAGAGACAATTTATGGGGTGGTTTCTATAAGATACAATGTACCCAGTTAAATGATATTGGGTACCCCATGGATGATCTAGGGGGTTTCCCTTAGTCTACCCCCACCACAATGGTCTCTTATCTTACACCAGGAACACATTAGACCTGGGTTTTCATTAAATGTATAGAAATGATAAATATTTTATGGTTAAACCCATTTTATTTTATTTTAGGAGGGAACTAAAAGGTGTTTATTTTGGGCCCACACTCTCCCCTACTCCCCTACCCCCCCTCTTGTCCTCTTTTTGTCCCTAGAGAAATCATAAAATTTTGTTGCACTATATTAAAGTTTGTTTCTTCATCCTCTTACTATAGTCTACTTCCCTTCATCTTTATTATTTATAATTATAGTGGATTTAGTTATTCATGCTGAATTTCCCTATATATTGTTGTAACCCCTCTCAAATGATGGGGATTTTTTTTGAAATGACTATAAAAGTATTAATGGTAATGAACACCCACTAATTATTTCTATTTCAATAAAGTATGTGGTCAGTGAATTTTCCATGAGATTTAATTATCTACAATCAAAATTATAAATATATTTTGTTTTATTTCATTGTAATGTTTCTTATTATATCATCAGAGGTAGTTTAGGAATTTTATGTAAATATTTGGTCATAAATTTGGTGATGTCTCACCGAACATTGAGTTTTATAATATTATTCATAAATATGTTAAACATGGTTTTAATTAATTGATAGATTTGTTAATAACTAAATAAATATGGTTTTGTAATTGTTTAAGTGCTTCTATCATGGGAAATTATTGATGCAGGCTTTTTCAAGGATACATAACATGGCATGTTTGTTAACTATATATAAAATTAGGTGTTACCAATAAATTGTATTCATATTCCCTATGTATGTGTGATAAAATGTGCTTTAATGGATGATAAAGTTCAATTGTATTGACTTAAGAACTAGGGGTTCTCAAATTTTAAGTTGGACATAGTGGTTTATCCATCAATTAGAACAACCAATTCTCCATATATTATAGATTTTAGGGTTTCACGAATACTTCATTTCCAAGGGTATTGGATACTATCTAAGAGTGATTAATCCCAAATGGGTCATTAGGTTATGGATAAATTTTGAATATAACTGAATAAGTTATCTTAGTCTAGTGTAAGGGTTTTGGGACACTTCAATCATCCAGAGTGTTTGTAATGTGATTTAGTGGTCTTATGGGAATTGGAAATTCCACATAAGGGGTTAATTTTAGGGTTGAGTAATATTTTGGGGTGATATAATCATCTAATAAATTGTATATTTTTATGAGATTATTTATTTAATGTTATTAATGGTCTTATAAAGTATAATGGTCGTTCTTTATGGGTATTTTCAATGGATGAGTGGGAAGTAGGAATCCTTGGGACAAGAATCCCATTCATAGGGTTGATTACATTTTTCATAGGGCGTAGAATAATTTTTTTTACCAATTATGGATTGGAAGACAAGGGTAAGAAATATAACATAGGGTTGGTTTGGAAAAGGTCTTGGTAATGTGTTCACTAATGGGCATAGGGATTTATTTTGTTCTATTGTTCCATTATAATTTCATATGGTCATTTTATATGAATTCAATAACTTTAAATATGTTATGAAAAATATATTAGAAAATTTTTAATGTGTTTTTTAAAAGATTATAGTTTTATGTCATTGATTTTGAATAAATTATTTGACTTTTTAGAAGAGTGTTGGATTCTTTTTCTCTCACTGAAAAATTGGCTAAGACTTTTTTTTAATTCATTGGTTTAGTAGTGTATGAGTTCCTTTTTTGATGTATGAGTATGGAGATAACATAAAATAATTTTGATCTAGGAGTATGAATTGAGAGTTTTTTAAAAAAATTCATCAGTTTATGTTTTGGGATAAATCCAATGCCTTCCAAAGTTGTCTATGAATTTATGCATAAGGCATTATAATGGGAATACTACTTTTGAAGTCCCTCAAGTAGAACTATTCTCTCTTTACGAGTTTACGAATACTATTGTATGAATTTAATATCAGGAATAATGATTTTACCTCAAAAAACATTAATCTAATTCAAATGAAATCTAACCTATGTAAAACACCATACATAGAAATTTTTCGAGAAATCTACTGGTTGAAAATTAGAGTCTCAAAAAAATATAAATTTTGATGAAATAAATCCATATGAAAAAAGAGTCGACAATAAGTGGTAAAAACCTAAAAAAATATTTTTTTTTATGAATTATGACCCCACATAATGAATAATAAGATCATAGTTGAGGATAACTAGTTAAAAATAAACAAATGTTTTTATTTTATTTTAAGAATAATTTCTATATAAATGTGATAGATAAAATCTCTTCTCCATTTCAAAATTCATAGTCTAGTAATTTTGTGATGAATGTTCTATTTTTTAATTATTTTATTTTTCAAGGTGGCTATATATTGCTATTTTATGGTGAAAAACATCAATTATGATGTGAGAAGGTTTGATAATATAAAAGTTGAGACAAATCCAATTGAAATAATGAAGTTACCATTGATTGGTATATTTAGAATAAAAAATAAAAATTAATGTGTATTATTAATAATGGGTTATCAAAATCCCTTGTGTTTGTGTATAAATATTTAAATTTTGGGATGAAGAATAAAGAATTTTCATAAGAATACATGAGATCATGGGAGGCTAACACGGATTTCATTTTTGAAATATTTTCCAAAGGATTGTAATTAAAAAAATTAATTTTATTACCATGATCCATTCTATTATAAGTACTTGGATATATAATAAAAACAAAATTTTGTTATGTGTAAAATGTCATGAGAAATTTAGGTGGCCTTTTTTATTGTAATATCATTTTCAAAGAGAGAGAAAATTGTTATTGTGAAAATAATGAATGTGCATGATGTTAATAGTGTTAATTTAGATAATAAGGATAAACTGAGGGATATAATAATGTTTTTATAATAATGTACGATATATGAAGTGTTTAAATTCGATGATATAAAGAATTCAGTGATTGAGAAGAAGCATATCCTCAATAACATGCATATAGTGAGTAGGAAATTACATACCATTTATCTTTAGTTAGTCTTCCCCAAAAGTTGTGATTCTTGAAAAGGTTATTGGTGTATCAGAAAAATATTTATGTAGGTTTTAAGTGAAGACACACCATTTTTTACTAGGGAAACATAAATTCTGTTGATATATTTGTAAACTAATGGTGTTTTTTTCATTGGAACTGTTATAAGTAAATATAAAAACATGTAAATAACAGGTACATTGATATTTTTTAAATGTATGATACCTTCCTACCCATTATAATTTTGTGATAGATTTATAGTGGAAAATATATATACTATGTAAAATATAGTTATAATAGGGAGTAAACTCTCACAGTGAGGATGAACCTTACAAAAAATTTACACATGACATGTTTTTCCTTATTTCCAATATTTCTTATGTATGGATGAATATAATTAGTCAAGAGAGAGAAACATACAATAATTTCTCATTAATTTTATTTTAAAATTTTTTTAAAAATTAGGCTATATTGATTTACCCTTATCATGGTATCCATTTAGTCTACTAGCACTACTAATTGGTATCAGTGTAGAATGTTCCCTAAATTCAATTCTCTCTTTCTTATTTAGAAATATAATTTCAACTATATGAATTTTAGATAAATTCCAACATTATATTTTATGAATTTCCACTGATCAAAAACTATAATAATTTCAAATTTTTTGTATATTGGTCAGGAAGTTCTTCATATATCTATAATGGGATTTCAACCCATTCAAAGAAGTGAAAAAATTACTTTATTTGAAAAGGAAACCTCAAGGTTGATGGAAAATATAAAAACCCCATTATTTTGTATGTATTAGATAAATTTTTTATTGGATTGATGGGATAGAAACTACTAAATAGTTTTTGGATAATCATTAAATTAGTATTAAAGGGAATGTCAAAGTCAAAGAAAAAAATATGTAAATTTATAGAATCATGTTTCAAGAAATAATGATGTTTAAGGAAGAATATACTAATGGATTATCTATATGTTCAATGAAAACATGAGAAATATAATAGGATTTGGTGACAAACTAGACGATTTTATTATTGTGAAAAAATTATGGCAATTTTCTCAAGACTATTTTATCCAAAAGTTTCTTCCCTTCAAGACATGGAGGATATCTCACTTATTGAGATAAAAAATCCTAATTTCATAATAAATTAGAGAAACCCTACATTTAAAAATAAAGTGAATGAATAAATGTATTTTGGTTCAATGATAAAGCTCATGTTGAGGGGAGAAGAACCTAAATTATATAGTGAGTTTTATGATGATAAAATAGATAATGATAACAATAAAAGCATGTAAAATATATCAAAAAAATTATTAAAATAAAGGATAAATTTATGGTTAAAATTACCTATAAGTGCTTCAAGTATAGAGGCAATGAAAACATTATAGACAACTTTAAAAAGAGAAGAAATTTATAAGGATGAGGGTGATGATAAATATAGAAAACCCAAAAACAATATAAGGTAAAGAATATCCATGTTGTGTGACATACATTAAATGTTTCGTGGAATAAATAAGAGAAGTTTTATAAGATAAAAAGATCATTCATCCTATAGAATCCAATATAGAGACGAATCACCAGAAAAGGTAACAAACTTCATGTTTTCACAATAATTGAGGAGGATGGTTTTGAATATACTTATATATATATATATATAATATGATTAGATTTTATTTATAAAAATTTCGTGAGAAAAACCAAATGATCAAAGATTATATTGATGTTTTAAAGAAATAAATACGATGTGAAGTATGTATAAATGAATTATTAATATCTCAAAATATCGACTAAATTAATTGAATAACTTAAAATATTGTAGTTGTTGTCTTTTAGGGATAAACATATCCATAAAATTATGAAACTATACTATGTTTAAGTGGATGAAATGAATACGAGAGAATTAAAATATTTTACAGCTAAAAATGGGTTGAAAAAGATGAGCTAAGAATTCATAAAATCTATTGAATTTATACATGTTATCATCCACATCATTAGAGAATCATTGTACAACAAATCCGGTTAAAAATTTACCTAAAAATATCCAAATTTTTATTCTAATCTTTCTAAAAATGTAGTTGATATTCCAAATTTTGTAAAATATTACGTTGAAAAAGATGATGAGAAACACTCCTACACCAAAAAATCAGAAATCAAAATTCTGGAAAAATAAACATCCCAAATGAAAATAGATATCTAAGAAGATATGAATAGTAATGTAAAGATTCATGAATATTGTTTTTTCAGATAATTTTATTTATAGTTAAAGAATGTGATTCAATGTTTACTATTGGCGATGTAGGTTGTTTTGGCTATGAGGTATACACATACTATAGGAACATGTATCTACCTAGATAAAGGTATGAATCAAAGGGGTTATCCCTAAGAATAAAAAAATTAGCCACGAAACATGGTTAATGTGAGTAATAATACATAAATTTTTGAAACCCAAAAAACAATATGAAAGTGTAGGGGAAATTAATGATAGTTGTGAAAATATTGGATATCTTTTATAGAAATTTATAAAAAATATCCTAGGAAAATTATTCTATAAAAATATGTATAAGAATGTTTAAAAGTAAAATCAAAACGAAAAATTAACTCATTATAGAAGTGGTTTTGAATTATAGTATAATGGGAAGACCATAAATACTTTATTTTGAGTGTTCTTTACACAATAAGGACACAAAATATTTAAATTCATTAAAGAACATAAAAAAGGTGTTTTCATAATCATCAATGAAAGTTTCTTTAAAATCAAGGGTTTGAGACATGACAATGTTAATTCATTAGGACTTAAATGAAAATATGTTTTATTAGTGGAAGGTTTGAAATGTTACTTGGTTAGTGTTGACCTATTATGTTATGATGGGAAGTAAGATTCATTTAAAAATAGAAAATGAATTATTAGAAATTATAATGCAGTGAAATGTATTACTGGGGTTAAAGGAAAATTTGGGAACTAGTTTCATATTGGTCAACTAACCATATCCTATTCATGAGTGTTAAAGATGAGAAAAATATAAGAAATATGAGACTATGCCAAATTTTCATAGAAATCATGAGGAATATTTCAAAACATGATGATTTGAGAGACTTTCTGAAACTCAAAAAGTAAATAGAATTTGTTTTTGAAATATAAAAAAGGTAATGATTTTATGAGGGACACACAAAAATGTATTTTTTTCATGCACTAATCAACTAGATATGAAATATTCAAATGTTTGTTTTCTTATTAGTGTTCACTTAATAATGAGTGTTCACTAAATTATGAGTGATATTTAATTCATCATATTAATTGATTAATATAGATAAATAAACTATTTTCCCTTTATGAAGAATAAATATGAGGTAATTCAGGTGTTTAATTTTTTTGGAAGTCATGTTGAGAAAGTTCGTTGTGTCATTATATAGAAGGCAATGTTTAAAAATGAAAAGGACTATACATCCATTGATTTTGATAAAATTGAGAAAATAATGGGACCAAACATTAACATATCCTACCATACAATAATATAAATACATGATACCCTTAGTATTCTATTTTATATAGAAGCAGAAAAATAATAAAATCTACCAAATGGATGTGAAATAATCATTCCTAAGTCGTGATCTTGTAGAAAATGATATCAATGAAAAAACTGGTGGTTTTATTCATGATAAATATTTATGTATAGTATTTAGGATTATAAAAGAATTTAATATATATATATATATATATGTGTGTGTGTATAATAGTATTCTAGATCTAGGTATACTAAAATAGATGGTTTCTTGAGAAACATGCCGTTTTCAATCAGAAAAGTTGTTTGTTATATTTATTTTAATGTTTTTTCCACATTTACTCTTACTATCATTGTATTGTTTTATTAAAATATATGTAATTATGACAAATATTATCTTTTTGAATAATTTTATAAGGATTTAAAGAGGAATTTTGGTATGTCAATGCTGTGTAAAATGTCTAATTTTATAGGATCAGAAATCATACAAGGAGTTGGTCATGTTTTCTTATCCCATGAAAAGCACTCCAAATAATTTTTTAATATTTTTGGAATGATGGAATGAAAAAATATTTTCACATATATATTTATTCTCACTAAGATAACAAAACAGTGCTTTAAATATTTTGAATCAAATAGAATATTGAAACTAAGTTACAACATTTTATACATAATAATTTTCAGACTCAAAATTGTATTTTTTTTGTAATGCTTCTTTAACATATCCAAGTGATCCTAAGGAGTCTCAAATGTTTAAAATAAATAAAATTATGAGATACATCATGAATATAAATATTTTAATCATATTGAATTGAACTAGTTCTTATATGAAATTAAATGAATTCAAATATTCTAAATACATATGAGATTATATTAATAGAAATTCCACTTCTGGTAAAAATTATTTCTTGTTAAAGTTTATATTGAATGGAATAACACAAAAAATATTTTTGTAGAATTTATCATAGTTAAATATTAATACATATAATCCAAACATGTATATACTTATATGAAATGTATTCAAGTGTAACTAGTGTGATTTTGAGTTAATGTTACAAAGACACTATGAATTTCCTATAAAAATCAGAGTTTTATAGGTATCAGTAATATATATCAAATAACATTGAAATTTAATATTATTTTATAAGAGAGAACATGGAAGATGGAAATGTCCTGTTTTAGTTTTTTTGGAACAAATATGTAAGTTTAAAATATTTTTTCAATGCATTACCAAAGAAGAGGTTCTCTTTCTTAAGGATGAACCTTTATGTTCATCCTTCTACACTATCTTTAAAATGTGTGTCAACATGACCCCTATAATGAGTTATATTATGTTATCAAAGGGGAGAAGAATAATCCGCCAGAACTTATTATTTATCAAAAGGGATTACTTTTTTCAAAGAAAAATTTTGTACATATTTTTTTAACTATATACGCAGCTATTGATAAAATGGGGACTACTAGTGATGCATTGAAAGATATTTAAGATAAATAATTTAAATAAATTTGAAAGAATATTATTTTCACATAGGGACTAAATACTCTAAAAAATAAATATTATAACATTTTGTGGTTTAAAGATGTATCTCATTTTAAATAGTTTATGATTTAATTATTCTTGAGTGAGTATAAAAATACTTGTTATGTGTTTGAGAAGCACGAGGAAGAGTTGAAATTGGATTGAAAATAAATCTATAAGGGGAGATTAAAATACCTCTTGGAGTTATTAAAAGTTATGGTATTTATTGTTATCCTATTTATAAAAGTTTTACAAAACTTATTAGAACATGTTTGAATCATTTTTAATAAATTAAAAGACTATTGGAATTGTGTTAGAAGAAGTTCTATGATTATATAAAAGAGTCTAGAATTTTATCTACGTTTCAAAAAAAGTGGGTAAGTTTGTTTCATAAGAAATTAGATTACAACTATATGAATTCATTTTATGGAAAATGAGTTTAAAGGAACCTGATAATATAGTTGGTATATGTGAATGGCTTCTGATTTTGGTGCAACATGTTACATATGTATAAGACGCAGAGTAGATAGAACGACTTTCAAAGTCACTTATAACTTCTTGTATATATTATTATGCCTTTATGAGGTCCTCATGTTGGACTTTGGGATATTTCAGACTCTATAGAAAATATTATATGACATTAATATAGGGTGTATTAAATTTACATATTGATATATTGATTCTCTATTATGACATTTGATTTTTATTGGACTTCAAAAAATTGAATTTTGAGAGTTCTGTTGGATAAAAATCTATGTTTTAAGAATTATAAATTTTTAATAAATAAGCTATATGATTCTAAATATGACAATAAATGATTAATATATCGAAAAATAATTGTGATTCATATATTTTGAAAAAAAATTATCCTCCCTTATATAAGGATAAGAATTTAGTTTTGGATATCTATTTTATAAAGAACTCAAAATTTCTTATCTATTTTCAATAATAATTCATATTTAAGTATGAAAATGATAAACCATTATCTAATTACAAAATAAAATACCAATAAAGATGTCAGAAAAGTGTTTTTTTCAATTTTCTATGTTTTCAAGAGGCTGAGATATCATATGCAACTGCATAATGAAGACAATTTGGCATTTCATGAACAAGTTAAATAAAATTATTGTTAAGGAAAATATATATGATATAATGAATAGATCATATATGGGTATATCTAGAATTCACAAATAAACTTATTTGTATGTGTTTTTCTTATGTGTTATTGAGATTATTTTTGTACGAGTATGTTTTTTTACCAATTGGAAAGTATAAAAGATAAATTTGGGAACCCAACAAGTGAATGTGTGAGGATGACCCACTAATCATTTCTGAAGATAATTTTACAAGGATTATGGTTGAAAAAATAGTATTATTTTTATTTTTATTTTTATTTTTAATTTATATTTTAAAAAGGAAATTCAATTATATGGATAATGGAATAAGAAATTAATTTGGTCACTATTCTAGGAAATGTGTTTTAGAAAAGACTAATCATTGCAACTGTGAAATACAGAAAAGAGAATGATGAGAAAATTGTTATGTTAAAGTGAATGAAGAATTAAAAAAGATATTATACTAATTTAATATGTATATATAGATCAAAAAAATATATTCTTTTTTTCTATTAAATTTTTAGGAAGGAGATGAACATCAAGGATTTTTATTTGGAGAATATTAAATGGCTTACCATTAATCTTTATATTGTTTTAATGTAATGCTATGATTCATGAAATAGGTAATAGTTTATCTTTAGTATATTTATAAAGGGTTAAATATAAGAATAATCATCTATTTATATATTTTTATGGAATTACTAAAAATATTTTTCAACTGGTTGGGTTTGTTGTTTATTAGAATTAGGGGGAGTTATTATAAACATTCTAATAAATAGCAGGAGAGGTGAAATATAGATAAAGGTTGATACCTTAATTGCTATTACATTTTGGTGATAGATTTACAGTATTAAATCTAAGGACTAGGATAAAAACTTTATTTAGTAATGAAAATTCTATCACATCGAGGACAAACCTTGTAACAAAATTATGTTTCTTATTCCCTTTTGTTTTCTTAATTAGTTGAACACAGATGAGTGAAATTAAATAATAGAGGGAATTAGATGTTAACCAATTATAGTGGAGGATTTGGAAATAAAAAATAAATTGATATTATTGGGATATATTGATTCTCTCTCCCTATCAGTTCCTACATGATCTAATAACACAATGAATTGGTATTAGAAATTAAATTCCCCCCTACTTGGTTCTGTATTTCTTTGAAATACAGATAATCTAAAATATTTGAACAGTAAAGGATTGACAACATTTTATGAGATGAATTTCTATGGATATTAAAATTGATTTATTATGTATTTTTTTCTCTTGTTCATCATGTTCATGATACAACTACGATGGGATTTCTACTTATTTAAAGAGATGAGAAATTGTCATTTTTTGATCAAATAAACCTTGAGGTTGATAAAAAACCAAACATTACATATTTTGTGTCTCTAACAGATGTTTTTTTTCAAAATTTAGAAGATCAAATTTTTTTAAAAAACATTAGGATAAACTCAAAAGAAGTTATGAAGGAATGTGCGTGTTAAATAAACAAAGTTACAAATATGCAGAAGTATGTTTTAAGATATAAATAAAAATGTGGAATAATCCATTAAAAACTACATCATTGGGGATAATTAAATTGTGAGAAACATAAGAGGCTTTGGTGAAAAAAATTATAGTTTTTTTATAATGAAGAAACTCGTGAGAATATTCAACGACCAATTCAAGTAAATGATATACTCTAAAATAGAATAAGGACCTTTCACTTGAGGATCAAAATAATATCCCAGTTTCTTATGAAATAATAAAAAAACATACATTAAAAAAGGTGAATGCATAAATGGGTTTTTAGGGCATGAGTAATCTCATGTTGAAGGAATAATAAATTAAAGAATATAGTGATTTTGATTATAGTGACATTGATAGTGAAAGTATTAGAATAATGTTACTTTTCACGAAAACATTCTTCATATAAAATAATTAATATAGTAGGACTATTAAATTAAATCACTTTAAGGGTATAAATATTGGACACTTTGTAGTCAATTATCAAATGAAGAATTTTTTTTATTTGATAGTGATGATGAAGATTGAAATCCCAATAATAATATATGTGGGAAATTTCTAAGTCCATATACATGAACTAAATATTTACAATTAAGAATTGGATAATTTTGATGATAATGTAAGAAGATGAATACATTTCCACTGGAATATATTTTAAAGATTAATAATTTGAATGACCAGTAAACATCATCATGTAGTGATATGGATGGTGGTTAAGATAATAACATGGGGTATATTCTCTAATATTAGTTAGAATTATGTCTTAAAACAAGATAAAATAAAAAATTATTTTATAATAGAAATATGATGGGAGAACAGTTGGAATGAATGAATAGTATTTTAAAAGAGAGACTGAACACATTTAATAACAAAACAAGTCTTTGTTTATATATTTTGAGCATGAAAGAATTAATAAATATCTTAACAAGAATAATAAGCTGAAGGTTGAAGAACTGAATTAGATGAAATAAAAATATTTTTTAGATAATAATGGGTTGAAAATATTTTGATATGACTTAAAAAATCTCTTGAATTTAACAATAAATAATTTGCATCAATTGAAAAGTATTGCACCAAATATAGGGTTAATATTATACCTAAAAAAACTCATCCAATTAAATTTGGTTTTTCTAATATTGTATAAGATAATACAAAACATGGAAAAGTTTTGGCTGGAATATATAATGAGAAACACTATTCTAAATCCTAATAAGAGAGTGGATTTCAATAAAAATCAAACACATTGATGAAAAAATATGATTAAGGAATATCTAGACAAAAATATAGATTCAATAAGACAGTTTTCTTGAGATAATTCCAGTTATAATAAAATATTCATATTTAGAAAAAACTATTGTTGTTTTGTGATTTTTTTTCTATAATCCCTACACATAATCATACAACACGTATCTACTCAAAATAAGGTATGAATCAAGGGGGATCATCTTGATATGAATATAATGGTCCATTAATAATAAGTCTATGAAAAAATAATAATTCAAGTTATCCTAAAAAAATATTTGAATGTTTAGTGAAAATTTATGTCAGATGTGAAAATATAGGACATAATAGTAAACAATTTATAAAGAATATACCATAACAATTTTCTTATGAAAAAGTAGGAAAGAATTTCAAAAGTAAAATCAAGAAGAAAAATCACTCATTATGTTAATTTATTTTAATGTTGGATATAGAAGATGATCATGGATACTTGATCCTAGGTTTTCTTCACACATGACTAGAGGTACCAAAATATTAAGAAAAATAGAATAATATGATGAATAATTTGTTATATTGGGAAATTATTGTTCCCTGAAGATCAAGGGTGTTTGAAATGTTTTAGTTAATTCTAATGGACTCAAATACAATAATTTTTTGTTTATGGAAGGGTTGAAACATTATTAGTGCTATAAAATTGTGTAATGGAGGAATAGAAGTATTATTTTTGAAAAAATAATGAATTATAAAATATAATAAGGATGAAAAATTAATTAATATAGTTGAATGAAATAGTAAAAACTAGTTTTATATGGGTACTACATCCAACTCCTCTTACTTAAGCGCCAATTTTGAGAAAAATATTTGGAATAAGAGACTTCATCACCTTAGAAAAGCGAATATGATGAATATTTACTAAAATAATGTAGTGATTCACCTTTTAAACTCTATGATTTTCCATGTATTATTTTTAAATATTATATGATGTTATATTGAGACTTGGATTTATGATGATTTGTGGTTCTATGGCCCGAGGTTCTTAGAATAAATGTTTTAAATAAATTAGACTTTTAAAAAGCATGTGCGAGTGGTTTTCATGAAAATGTGGAATAACATTTAAATGGGTGTCTGGATTATAAATCTGAGTGCACCATTGCATTCAGACAAGAAATTTTACCTTATATTTGACCTAACATCGAATGGTATGGGTTGGCTGCAAAATTTAAAATCAGGATGTTTTAAAGGAAATAAAATAAATTAGTATTTTATTTTATTTTAAACTTTTCAATTGATACAATTAAAATTTTGTTGATTTTAAATATCCAAGAGCCCAGAGATAGGCTCATAACCCTATAAAACATTCCTCAAATACACTGGAGTTTTAGAGAGGATCTATCCTTGGAGAAATCTCGATCAATGACAATGAGTGACGACACGTGGATCGTTGTGTAGCATGATCGAATCCCGACTGACGACCACTCTCTCTTTATTGATGATTGAGGTGGGGGTTTTTTATTTCATTTTTCAATGTTCTTGGATTGGAAAATGAACAAATATCAACCCATGAATAGGTTAACCCAAGAATCATTCGTTCTTGGGGGAGTGTCTTTTGCCGGGTTCATTTTTAGGAATTAATCAGTGCAAGATTTGATTCATATTTGATTTTTCCATTTGATCCCTCTAACTGGAGATGATAAATGTTGTGATGAACGATGGAGGGGGTTCATTCCCCCTGTTTTATATTTGGATTTCTTCCCCCCTTTTTACCTCGCGTTCTTCACGTTATTCTCAAGGTTATGAATAATGGATCATTGTGTGTCCATTTTTTAACATAATCATTCTATTTTATAGATCTTGAATCGTGATTACCTAGCAATATTTCTACGATGATAGAGTCAGATTAATCGAATCGATTTAGGAGAAATCGTTTTTTAATGGTTCTTCAAGAAGATAGAACAAAACATGTTTTTGTGGATGATTAGAGGCCCAAATCCAATAGAATCAACCTTGTGGTGATTAAATGAACCATAATGTTGAGTTTTACGGTGAACAAATAGTCAGATAGATAATCGTAGATTCACCTGATGTGGTGGACAAATAAATGAATTTATGGAAAACTGTGAAGTACATGGCATGTTCTCCAAGGAACACGGTGTTTGAGGGTGGATCTGTGATGGATAGGATTTTTCAATGTAGGAAGGAATGATATGTCATGTGACAACTGTCACATGGCATGTGGTTCCTTATGTGAGACTCAACATGTATCTAAGACAATACAAGGACACCAGGTTGAGTAAACGACATGTACTCCCCCACATGGCCAGACCAGGCTAGTTACATTGGTTACCCCATGTACCAGTAAACAGGCTGGCATACACGGGTCAAATCCATGTATGGGCATATGGAATGTGTAAATGGAGTGGAACTTGAATAATCGTACATGGAATTTGATATTCACAACACACCATGTATGATCTTTTTCCACGACATGTCTTCTAACTTAGGCCATTGCACACAGACAGTACCCAAAGTCAAGGGACGTGACATTTTACCTTGCTACACATAGTGGACTCTCTTCTACATGGCTTGATCTCCTTGTGCACTACTCCTTAGACAAGTTTTTTTTTGGGTTAGTTCACCCTTTTCTTGTTCTCCTAAAGGTTAGGTATCCTTTCCATCCACAGGAGTTTAATCCCTTCAGTATGAATTTCACGACATAGATAAAATCCATCCAAGAGGCCTCGACTGAGATCCTCGACCCATTCATGGCCCTAGGTAGAGTCAGGTATCGATGATACTAGTCCTACAGGACACCTATACTCTACATAGCATGACAATATTGATGATTTTTGGTATACTCCAAGGCCCTGGTGGTGATCCTCATCTCTGTATCATGATCTTTCCCCACCTAGGTGTGTGTTCTCCCGGAATAAGTGTATCAATTCTCTCTTCAAATGTATCAGTGAATCTATTTCTGTCATGAAACTTCTCAACAAAAGTACTTATCAAATAAATGTAATAAGAGCTATCAATCTCATTTATTGAGTTCTCCTATGTGAGTTATTTTTTGAATCGTTAAATTGAATCCTTATCTAAGGTACGTGGTCATTGTGACTATCCTCTTGACTATGGGTTTGATTTTCATTTATATTTGGATATGTTTCCCTTTTTATATGTTCTGTAGACATATATTGTGTAGATAAGAATTCAATTGTACATTGGGTATCATTTTTTGGTTTTCAGTGTCTTCTACTGAGTATAGTTATAGTCACCCCTGCAAGGGTCTTGCCTGCACACGTCAAGTCTTGTATAGATGAGGAACATTTGATGGAGTCCAGGATGGACCAGGACTAGTATGAGATTTGTGAGATTCATTATATGTTGTGGTGTTCCTATGATTATGAGTACCATTCCCAGTACCTATTTCTTTCTTACATCTTGGACTCTATAGTTTGTAGAATTTTTATTTTGGGGGGTTTGTGTTCTCTCCCAATTAACATTCCTCACATTACTTTCTAGCGTACTCTATTGGTTTGGATTAGTTGTATGCATGCATTTTGTTCCGTAGTGGATTTTACATTTCATCATTTGTGGGCATGAAGATGTGTGCATGTGCAGAGGATCATAAGAAATTCCTCCCATATCAGTGATATTCCTACACTATTCTAGTCATTATCCACCTCCCTATTGAAGGTAGGCTAGGGGAGTCACGATATGGGCCCCACTGGGATGGGTTTTGGCAGAGTGGTATCATAGGTGGTAAGTTCTACCGTAGAAAAACGAGCATGTGATATTGGTTTGTGTTGGGAAAAAATCCCTCAAGGTAACATTACAGTATTTTTGGGTTGATTGTGTTTATTGACAAAGCAGGTTTCCATAGTGAATTGTAGAGTTCCCGAGAATTTGTTGACAATCCTTGTTGACAAAGAATCATGACAAAGGAAAGGACGATCTGGAGGCGGTACAAAAGAGCAGTACAAGGTGGTGTCGTTTCCCAGTGTTTGCTAAATTTTTGGGGTCCAAAATTTGGAGTTTGGTGAGCATCACAAAAAGTGGATTTCCATGAAGATCATAATTTAATATGGGAAAGGAATGAATTTCGCGAAGATAGGATGCATGGTTTGGAAATCACGAAGATCAGAAGAATGGAGGTGGTGATGCTTCGCGATTACATCAAAGCTTCACGAACAACATAGTTGAATCGCATCGCGGCGGTGAAGGGATTTGCGAGGGAGCTTCGTGGAGAAGGTGCGAAGGAATGTTGACGGTGATTCTTCACGATTACAACGAGCTCCGCGAACGGAAAATTGCCGTAGTGCTTCATGATTTGGACAGAATTCCAACAGAAAATTCGTAGCTTCGCCATTGGCGATGATGTGGCGTTGACTTTGCACGGAAATATCAGGGGTCGGTGGAATTTCCTATAAATAGAGGTAGAACCCCTCAAGAGAAGAAGAGAGAATTTTCATAGAAGATCATTCTCTCTTGATTTGCGAAGGTGGTTCACGGAGCCAGTGTGCTTCGCTAAAGAGGAGTTTCGCGGCGGCTATTGTAGCTCCGTGAAACCTGCGAGCTCCGTGTTGGCTTAGTAAGCTTCGCGAGGGATGTTGCTTTGTGATGTCATGATCTTCGTGAATTTTCTTTGCAAAAGTGATTCTCGAAAAGGCATGAGCTTCACAAAGGCTTGTTTGAGCTTCGCGAAATTTGGAGCTTTGCGAAGTAGGGTCCTTTGTGAAGGTGTTTCCAAAAGGAATTGCCTAGTGTTCAGAGGCAAAGAGGTATTCATCAGTGGATGAAAGTTGGACTTCAATAGAGAATTTATCAACAGTTGAAGATGTATTATTTCATGAAAATGAAGAGACCTACAGGTCTTTAAACTGTGAGTGGATTCCCTTCTAGAGCAGTGAGCTTAGGAAGAGGAAGAAGGTGATCCTCTCCACTGGAAGTGAGCCAGAGAGAGAGAAACAGGGAGTGACCCTTGATAAAGCAGTGAGCTGACCCTAAACTTTGTAAAGGCGGTGAGCCTCGACATAGAAGTGATCTAGCCCGAACTTTATATCCACATCTAGTGAATAATAGTGGAATTTGGTACGACCGGAAACTTGTCGGCGTATGCTCCTTGTACGTAGCCCAGTGAGGGTGAACCAAGTAAAAATCTATGTTTCTGCCTATTTTCTTCCCTCCATTGCATTCAAAGAATCATCATTAGATAAAGAAGTGATCATAGTTTACACACAAGAGCAAACAAAGTGACCCTTGTAATAAAGAGGTCAAGATCCAGTGGTGTAGGAAGAACTTTGAAAAAGAATATCTATACCCTAATTCACCCCCCTCTCAGGGTATATAGGACCCTATTGGCCCTAAGAATTTGCGAAAATAGTGTAATGTTTTTTGAGTTTGGCTTTCAGACCAGGGACTCTAGTGTTGGTATGGGCAGCTGATGTTACCATACACTAAGACTCTTATAACATGGTTTTTGACTCGATACATGGGAACACTAGTTGCAGGGAATGAAAAAATCCTACATGCATCATATAGGAATGTGTTGTGTTTTCTATATCTTTTAGTATCTACTATCCTGGTATAATCTATGACATTAGTGTATTTTCCTCTTTACCAGATGGCTCCATGACACATACCTGCTAGGATTCAGTAGCTCGATCACGTGGATGACCCCCTCAATGAAGAGGCTTTTCTTCACGGACCAGTTTCCTATGAATTACCCCCAGGTGGTGCACATGTTATACCACCACCAGTTGATTATCATAGGTACCTGTAGTTCTAGAAGAAGATGAGCACAAGCTATGTGTGTTCCATGAGTATTAGAGATAGAAACCCCTCAGGTTCTAGGGAGATCTCGACCCTGAGGTGGATGATGACTGGATTGAGGTGGTGACCAAAGTTTTTGATCTAGTGGGGACAGCGGTGGACAAAATGGTGATCCTAAGAGTGATCCTTCTTCAGGGTTTGGCAAGAAAATGATGGTGTTTGATCATACAGACTCACGATTAGGAGACTCTTTAATGGATGGAGTTCAAGCAAATATTTAGGGAGGATTTCTATTCAGTTACACTGAGATAAGTGTGTATCTAAGAGATTTTTCTGCATCTATAAGGTAGTTTAACAGTGGATGACTATTTATCGATGTTCACCAACCATGCTAGGTTCTCGATGGATATGGTTGAGGATCATTAATTCATAGATCAGACCTTCGAGAAAGTTCTATGACGGTACATCCAAGATAACATTGTGCCTCTATGAAATTAGACTTATGAAAGAGTGCTAAAGAGAGATTTGGTGGTAAAGATATTCTTGTCTGAGTAGATATAGCTATTGGCAGTTAGAAGCAGGTAGACAAGTGCAGAGACCTCAGCATCAGGGAGACGATATCTGGAATATGGATCGGGATGATAGAGGCATCACAGGAGGCCCCAATATAGGGCATATGTGGTATAGGGATCTCATGCTAGATCCAATCACCCTATAGATAGGCGATTCTACTTGTGAAATGACATGGAAAATTACGCTAGAGATTTCCCAACCTATCTAACCACTAACTGGGAGTTCGTGGATGGACCACCGAGGTAGAGGCAGAGAGTTGAGTAGGTAGACCTGATAGGTAACAGATATAGAAGAGGAGTAGGGCGAGTTGTAGGATGTGGCATATGCTTTTACCTACTTCTACCACCACCCCCAGGAGGTCCACACTAGGATCAGGGAGCTAGAAGACAAGGGCGGGTACAACTACATGTGGTTGAGGCATACGACCAAGGGAATTCAGAGATGATAAATTATATGATCTGTGTCTTTTTTACCATAGTAGTTATACTTATAGACGTAGGTCCCATTCATTATTTCATCTCCTCATGTCTTGTGCGAAACCATGATATTTCTGTGGATCCATTAACTCGAACCTTACACTTGGAGACACCTACTAGAGGAGACTCGATGAGCATGCATATTTGTCGATAGTGTGATCATACCCTTGGGGGAAAGAGTTTTGTTTGGGACTCTTGGTGGTAGTGTCGAGGCCTTATAACATCATTCTCGATATTGATTGGTTATCTTTGGTCCATACCCAGATTAAATTCTTTGGGCAAAGATTTTGGTGTGTTTCCAGTAATGGAATGAGGTTTTCTGATATTGGTGAAAAGGAAACCCATGCATCATAGAATGGGCTCATTCATAGGAAGGTTCAGCCGACCACTCAGGAGTGTTCTAGAATTACCCTTTTAGTAGTTGATGTTATGAGGTTTTCATTCCCAGTGTTTGTGGAATAGTATGAGAACATCTTTCTAGAATATTTTCTAACACTACCTCCCTACTGGGAAACCAAATTATTCATCGACTTACCCCCCATGACGGCCCCGATAGCCTCAATAATGTATCAGATGTCTCTTGTAGAGATTCATGAGCTAAGGGAGTAGTTGGAGGATTTTCATTGGAATGGATTTGTAAGACCATAGTTGTCCCAATTTAGTTTTCTAAGAAGGATGATAGAAGTTTTAGGATGAATATGGATTATCGGTGCCTCAATCAGGAAATGGTGGAGAAAAAGTATCCACTGCCATGGATCAATGGCCTCATCGATCAACTGAGAGGGGCATGATGGTTCCCCAATATTGAACTTTAGTTGGGTTACCACCAGTTATGATAATGATATGAGGATATACTGAAGACGACTTTCGATGCTGCTACGATGACTACGACTACTTGGTGATACCTTTTGGTATGATGAATGCCCCCGCAGTGTTTAGGGGACTTATAAACTGCATCTTCCATCCACACTTAGATCAGTTCGTAGTATTTTTCATCAGGAAATCCTTATATACTTAGTGTTAGAGGAGGGGGATGTGAGGAACCTACATATGGTTTTAGAAATACACAAATAGAAAAAGATTTATGGGATTATCACAAAGTGCCAGTTCTAGATATAGGTGGTTTACTTTTTGAGAAAAGTTATCTTAACAGATGTAGAAGTAGTGGACCTAGCCAAGGTTGAGGCAGTGATGGCGTGGGATCAAACCAAGAATGTGAATGATATGTGGAGCTTCCGTGGAATTGAAAGATAATACTATAGATTTATCATTGATTTCTCCTAGATATCAGCACTAACGACAGCCTTGACCCGAAAGGGGTATCCATTCATATGGATAGAGAAGTTCCAGTAGGCTATCCAATAGTTGAGGGAGATTTTGACAGCCACACTGATCTTTAAATTTCCAGGACAAGGTGTTGAGTATGTTTTTTTTGGCATCACATCGGGGACTGATCATGGTTGTGTCTTGTTGCAGAGATAAGTGTGGATTGCTTATGGTTCCCACCAGTTGAGGCTGCATTAGAAGAACTATGTGACCCATGATCTTGAGTTGGGGTCTTCACATTGAAGATGTCGTAGAACTACCTAATGGGAGAGAGATTTATAATCTACTCTAACCACAAGAGCCTCATGTACATCTTCTCATAAAAGGATTTGACTATGAGGTAGTGGAATTGGTTAGAGTTCTTCAAGGATTAGGAATTTGAGATCATATATACTCATTATTAAAGGAACATTGTAGATGATCCTCTCAGTTGAATATTGAGTTCACAACTATTGAACGAGGCATCATAGTAATTTTCCACACTATAGTTATCCTTTATAGTTAGGGAGAATGAATATTATATCTAGTAAATGGTTGTTACCCATCCACACTTATGGAGATTTAGGGAGGAACAACACGTGGATGTTGACTATGAGACTTTATGTGCTCAGTTATCCATAGGACATTCTCCTGATGAATATTTTCAAGGTGGGGATCATTTCATACTTTTCATAGGATGCATAGTGTGCCAGCGGAATTCCAGGATGAGGTTCTGAGAGAGTTTCATACACCCCCCTTGGCAGTACATCCTAGAGTGGAAAAAATGCACAAGGACCTCCAATGATAGTTCTGGTGCATAGAGATTAAGAAGGTAGTACCAAAGTTTGTTTTTTATACATAACCTAATAGTAGGTGAACATAGATCACCAGGTTCTAGCAGGGTAAGATCACCCCCAGAATCGACAGAGTGGAAGTGGGATGGAATATTGATAGACTTTGTGATAAGATAACCATCAAAATATAGTGGACACAATTCCACATGGGTGATCATTAAAATACATACCATGTTGTTCAACTTCGAAGCTATCAAATAGAAAACTTCCATAGAGAGATTCAGATGCCAATACTTATAAGATATAGTTTTTCTTTAGGGATTCCCTTAGAAGATAGTCCTAGATTGTGATGCTCGTTTAACATCCTAGCTGTGGAAGGGATTGTAAGAGGTGTTTGGGGATCAACTACATTTGAGAATAACATTGCATCCCTAGACAGATGGTCAGATAGAGAGAACCATTCAGGTTCTAGTGGATATGGTGTAGGCCTTTGTCTTGGACTTTGGTCATATTTGGGAGTACCACCTACAGCTGGTAGAGTTTGCATACAAGAATAGACACCACTCCACCATTGGTATTACATTGTTTGAGGCTGGGAAACCTTAATGGTCACCACATTGTTGGAATGACACTAGAGATTCAGCACTCATGGGTCTATAGTTGGTGTCAGTTACCACTACAATAGGTTCAAATAATCAAGGAGAAAATGAAGGCTACATTGATCCAGTAGAAGTCTTATGCTGATAGACTATGTAGATCTCTAGAGTTCGAAGAGGGAGACCATGTTTTTCTTCGGGTCTCGCAACAGTGAGGGTTTTAGAGATTTTGTCGGGGCTGCATGTTTCCATTGAGGTTCAACAACACTTTTCAGATACTACGCAGTGTTGGCATGGTGTCATACTTCCTAACTCTACCACCGTAGTTTCCCTGGTTACATGATGTCTTCCACGTGTCGCAGGTAAGGAGGTAGGTGCATGAAACATAGCGCATCATCGACTGGGGTGATCTAGAAATCAAGGATGGAATGACCATCGTAGAGTACCCTAAGGAGATTAAATATTGATAGAATATGATCCTTCAAGGGGGAGAGATTCCTTTGGTTTGTGTTCGGTGGAAACACAAGAACATTTAAGAGAGCACATGGGACTGAGAGGCTTATATTCAGGCGTTGTACCCACATCTATTTCATTATACTTTTGTTTTTTTCCTTTTATGGATGTAAATTCTCTACGGTGGAGAGAATTCAATATCTCAGATTTCTTGTTAATTGTTTTAAATAATATATGGAATTATTTCAAGAATAGGCTTTGTGACAGAGTGTGATTATGAGACTTGGGAATCCTGAAATAATTGTTTGAAATAAATTAAACCTTTAAATATCATGCACGAGTATCTTTACTAAAAAAAGTGGAATCACATTTAAATGGGTTTCTAGATTAGAACTCCTAGGGAACCCGTACATTTAGAACGACGCAGGTCGGTTGCAAACGTTAATTTATTTATATTTTAATGGAAATAAATTAATATAATAATTTAGTTTATTTTAAACATTTTAATTAATGAAATGACATGTTTTATGGTTTTAAATAACTATTAGCCCTGGGTTAGGATCATAAACCATGAAAATGTTCCTTGGATACTCTAGAGTTTCAGAGAGGATCCATACGTGGAGAAATCTCAACAAACGAGGATGAGTGATGACATGTGGATTGTTTCGTAGAGAGATTGAATCTCGGCCAATGACCACTCTACCTCTTCATCAAAGATCATAGTAGGGGTTGTTCTTTTGATTTCATTTCCCATATTTCATGGATTTAACAATGGATGTGGATCATCCAATGAACATGTTGACCCTCAAATCGTTTGTTCTTGTAGGAGAGTAATTTATCGAGTTCATTTTTGGGGCATTAATCCATGCATAATTTGATTAATATTTTATTTTTTTGTTTGATTATTATAACTATATATGATTAACGCTGTGATGAACGAAATCAGGGATTCGTTCCTCCTTTTAGATATTTGGATTTCTTCCCCCTATTTGACCTCACACTCTTTGCATTCTTCTTGGGTTTATAAAAAATGGATCATTGCACATCCATTTTACAATGAAACGATCATATTTCATTGATCTGACGTCTTCACGACTTAGCAGAGGTGTGATGATGATGGAGGCAGGTGAATCAACTCACTTCATGAGAAATAGTTTATCAATGGTTCTTCAAGCGTATGGGTAGAAACACTTTTTCTAGGATAATCAAAGGCCTAAAACCAACTGAATCCTCCATGAGGTGATGATGTGAACGGGAATCTTGAGTATGAAGGTGATCAGAAAACTGGATCGAGAATTGAAGATTCAACCAAAAGCGCCTAGAAGAAGAACTAGATTTCCAGAAAATTGGGGATAACACAACGTGTTTTCCGAAGAACCCGACATGTGAGGCCTTCTCTACAACGATTACGGTTTCAAGATGCATTTTGTGATGACATGACCTGTAAAAACTGTCACATAAAATGTGGGTTTATATGTGGGGCTCGACGTGTATATCAGATGGTACATGGACCTGGGGTAGAGTACACGACATGTACTCCACTACATGGTCAGACCAGGCTGGTTTTTCATGTTACCCTATGTACCAGTACTTGTTTTGTCATACAAGGTTCGAAGCAATGTATGAGCATATGGACAGTGTACATGGATAAAACACCGGATAATTGGACATAGTGTGTGACCATCACTACACGCCATTTATGCGCTTTTTGATGACATGTCTTCTAACTCGGGTCGTTGCACACGGGTTGTACCTGAAGTCAAGGGACATGGTGTGTGACCTTGCTATACTCAGTGTACACTCTTATTCGTGGCCTAATATTATTGTCCACCATTCCTGGGAAAAAATTAGGTTTGGGTTAGTTCCCCCTTTTCTTGTTCTCCTAATGATCAGGTATCGTTTCCATCCACAGGAGTATAATCCCTTCAACATGACTTTTTAGGTATAGTCAATTACCCTCTAAGAGGCCCATAGCAAGATTCTATTCCATTTGGTAGCCCCAGGTAGGTTCAGTTATCGATGTGAAAAATCTTATTGGACACCAATCCTCTATATGGCATGTTAATCTGTATGAGTCGTGGTATACACCAAGTCCATGGCAGTGATCCTTATCTATGTATCATGATCATTCACCACTCAAGAGTGAGTTCTCTCGAAATGAGTGTATCCATTATCTCTTTAGATCTATCAGTGCTTCTATCTCTCTCGTAACACTTCCCAATGATCATAATTCTTAGATGGATGTCATCAGAGCTATCAAGCTCATAGAGTAAGTTATCTCAGGTAAGTGCTTTATAGAATCTTCAAATTGAATCTTTAACATGGGGTTGTGGTCATTGTGTCTTACTTACATACTATTAGTCTAGGTTTCAAGTGTATCTTGATATGTTTCTCTTGTTATATGTTATATAGATATTTCCTTAATAGAGTTGAATGTATCGTTACTTTGTGTATTCTTTGTTTTTTTTGGGTTCCTCTACTGAGTATTGTAATACTCACCCCTATATGGGACTTTCCCACACATGTCATGTATTGTGTAGATGAGAGACCTTTTGATGGATTTCAAGGTGGACCAGGATTAGACTAAGATTTTTATGCTTCCTTACAGGCCGAGGTATTCCTATGACTATGAGTAATAGTACGAGTACCAATTTCTTTCTTATAGGTTTGACTTTGTAGTTTGCAGACCTTTTCTTTTGGTGGGATTATATTCTAGCCGAGTTTAATTTTTTCACTCTACATTTCATTGTACTCTATTGGTAGGGTTTAGTTGTATACTTGATTTTTTCATTATTTTTTTTACATTTCAGCATTTGTGGGATACTCGATGTGTGTGTTTGTATAGGAAGTTAGGAAATGCCTCTCTTGACAGTGATATGCCTATTCGGTGCTAGTCACTAGCCCTTTGCTTATTAGAGGTGGGGTTAGGGAGTCGTAGAACATGCCCCACTTGGATAAGTCATGAAATACCTTCCTTAACACAAAATGGGCATAAATGTTATCTGTGAAACATTCTAAAAAGAGAAGATTAGGTAGGAGACACATAAAAAGGTGGATATCCAATTCAATAGGCCATTAAAACTAATATATCGATATGTTAATGGTATTATGAGATATAAGTCAACCAAGGATGATCTTTATTTCATTATATTTATTGATTAATACACTTGAATTACCAATTTCTTCATTAAAGAACCTAAATTAGAGGCTATTTAGTTTTATAATATTCTTTATAAGATGATATAAGAAGGATCATTATGTCCACATAAGTATGGTGAGGTCTCTTAATGGAAAGGAGTACACATATATTAATATTGATATATATCTATAAATGAATTGGATAAATCATGAATATAGAACACTATTAAATCCCTAAAGAATTTATTACATATATAAAAAATAAACAAAATTTTGATATGGGAAGAACCATGTTAGCTAAAAATTAACCTTCAAAACTATTTTAGAGAGAATATGTTTGAACTATTGTGCCTTTACAAAAAATTATTTTTTGACACCAAAATATCATAAGAAATAAAAGGAGATGTTTTATAAGAGAAAACAAACCATCAAATAATTCAAAGTACATGGAATCCATTATTATATGAAGATAAAGTAAAAAATTATATGAATATTTGAAGAAAAAATATTATAATGAAATTCATGGGATATCTATCAAAAGTTAGTGGATAAAAATACAGGACATAAAAATAAAAACAAGATTGTAGAATTTCTAGATGTAAAAAATTTTGACAATTAACCTAAAAAATATACGTTTATTAATTGTGAGGATGAAACTACTAGATCTAGAAACATTCATAATTATAAAATAATTATAAAAAATATAAAAATGAGTAGGATGTGGTTGATATTAATTTACATAAAACAAATGATGAAGAAATAACTAAAAATCTGTAATAGCCATGAATTCATACTCCAATATCTGATGGTAAAAACATTAACATTGCATTTCATCATTGATGTTGATAAATGTAACAAAATTTTTTCCATCCAAAACCTGAAACCTCAAAAGGAAATATTATATAACACACATAACCAAGGCCATTTTAGGTTTAGGGTATTTTAGAATTCAAAAAAACTATTAACATCATGGATTCATGAACCATTGGTTAAGAAATATTCAGATAATATCTCATTATACCAATATTTTCATTCTCAATATTATGTATCCAACATCTCACATAATTTTTATCACATACGAAACCATTATAGACTAAAATAATTTATCATCATTATTCATAATCTAGGGAATATGAAACCCAAGAAGTTTAAGCTCAAATTATATATTAGTGAAAAAATAAACATTAATAATTAAATACTATCAGTGAGAGTAATATTATCATAATGGTATGATGACATTGTTAAAGTGCATGAACATAACATAAGGGAATTTGTATCAATCAATACATTAATTATAAATCATGAACATGACATGAAGCTTTACCATAGGAAAATATTTATAAGAATAAATATTTATTTGTAATGTGATGTAAAACTTGAATATGGAAAACATTTTTAACACATTACAAGTAGAAATAAAATGTGTAGGTACCTTGGAACATTACCTTCATAACCCAATTTTCAACCTAGGTCAGAAATAAATAGAGCAATGTTAAATTTATAGGAGAAAACCACTAGAAACTCCCCCTCTCTTGCTTATAATTTCATGTAACATTACCCGATTCATTTGAGAGTTCTCTCAGTGCACACATTATATAAGCTATATTGGGCTTACCCCGTGCTATCTGGGTGCACCCATCATAAAATGCAAATTGGGCTCTCCCACGAGCTTTAATGGGGTTCATCCCATCATATAAATAATTTCAAAAACCAAAACATCAGTAATGTGCATAAATCATTCATTTTATCATAAAACTCAAAAAACATCCAGTATCTCTTTAATATAATAACTAACTAGTGGAAAATAAATGAGTTCGATAAATATATCTTTGAAATAATATGAGTAAACTGAATAAAAGAATAATGATGGTGTCATTATAATATATCCCAAGAAGATTATAAGTAACATTGATAATTTTTTATGTTGATGAGTTGAAACATAATTAAAAGATTATAATGTTTTTTTAGAAAAATACCCTTTTCATTTTAAAGTCGCTTTTAAAATATAATATTTGTGCACATTTTAATTAAATAATTTTCTTTTAAAATAAAATTATAAATTAGAAAATAATTCTCGAAGTCATTGAGGCTTCATTATTGGGGGAAAATCTAGTCATGTCATAAATGTCAAAAATAATGGTTCTTATCCAACATTTTTTAAAAGGGAGTCCAAAGTGACCCATTATGAAATCGTTAAGAAATATTAATTTTGAATCCTTTTTAGAATTAGGCTAAATATCATGTAAAAAACATTAATAACCCATTAATGAATATAAAAAAATATTTTTTATTTTTTATGGAAAACATGGATGTTGAAGAGAAATATTTTCAATCTTAAAAGAAGATACAAGGTCAGTTTCACATATAAAAGACATTCTTGATGTTTTGTTGATTGATATTAGTGTAAATAGAAATTAAAAAAGTAATCCAAATTCATAACTAGAGGAGATTAAAATCTATGTTGTTCAAGAAAATAAGAGATTATTATTTCCACTAAAGGAACCTTGTGCATAAACAATTTTGAACAGAAAAGAGACTATAACATACAGTCATTGACACTTTAATAACACTTCAATCATAATCCCATAAAGAATAATGTCAAATGAAACATTAAATATCATTACAATTATAATATTCCTTATATATTATTTCAAAAGTTTATTATATACACCTAATAAAAGATGAAGGGTGCCCATCATAATCATATGACCTATGGAATGGTAATTTGAGAAGAATAACCCTAAAAAGATCAGATTATTCAATTGAAAATTAACAATAAAAGATATTATGTGTTTGTAATTAAAATAAACACAATAAAAGTTGTAATATAGAATAAGAAAATTTGTGGATCAATTCACATGTAATCAGTACATAACAAAGTCAATTAAGAATAGTTATAATATTATGAAAAGAAATTGAGTAAAAAACCTTTTACCACTTAGTAAATTTCAAGTAAAATTTCATTTGATGAATTAATTAAAATTAAAAATTAAAATTCCATGAAGTATAACTATTTCATGATATAATATGTAAAATGGTTTTATATACATCATATAAAAATAATTAGGTGTATAAAAATAAAATAAGACTCGATAACAAAAATTGAGGTGAAATACCATACCTCATGCCTAGAATTTCCATGAATATTTATTGAATACATTACAATAATTATATATCAAATATTTTATTAATTATTATCATTTTATAAGCTAATTAAATTATCCAAAAACCATTTATTTCATTTATTTTAAAAGAATAGTTAAATTAATTAAATAGTTTTGTCATCACCCATAAGTTTAAAATGGTCTCTATAGGTTGATTAGGGTTAAAGTGATAATTATTGTATAACATACAGAATAATAATATTGAAATAATTATAATTTTTATACTCCAATTATAATTTAAAATAAAATTATTAAATATGGTTTTGGAAAATGAACTACATTACAATCATGGAGACAGTAGTTCGAGTAACAATTCTATTTTCCAACAATCATTATGGAAAAAAGGTAAATATAATTTTCTATTATAAATATTATATTAATATTTTAAATATTATATTAATTATATAAATAATCCTATATATTTCATCTATGTGATGCGGTGATGAAAAATTTATTTCATCACTTTGTGGACGTGGTAGTCCACGTGTACGCATGAATGACATTATCCTTTTTCAGTTAATGGAATGGTAATATGTTAAATGAAACATTATATTTTTAGAATTATAAATAGTTTATGAATATAATATATGAAAATTAATACCATATTTATAATAAAATCATTGAATATGGCTATGGAAAACAAATTATATCAGTTCATGAGGTGGTAGTCCGCTGTACCCACAAATGATAGGTTTGTTTCCCATTTTTTGGAAGAAGAGAATGATATAGGTTTTCATTTTAACATAAAAACACCTAAGTATATTTAAGGTACTAGTGTAATATAATAATATTGTTTAATTAATATTTTAATTATGTTGAAAAATTATAATAAAAACATGCTTGATTAAAAAAGATACATATTCATTGAACAACCTCCAATTATTAATGTCTTAAGACCACGGTAGTTGGTATTATGTACAAAATAAGTCCTATAAAACATGGGATGGTATGTTAGAAATGGATTGGGGTAAATATATGCCAAACCAAATGGTATTTTAATTTTGTAGTAAATAGATGAAGAGAGGTCCTTGTATAATAGAGGGGAGGGGCACTCATACAATTTCAAAAAATATTAAAATTAATAAATATTAAATATCAACAACAAATGGATATGAAATCATTTGTTTTTAATATAGGATTATTACGTATAAAAATTATCTCATTAAAATTTTATATATGTTTTGATAACATTTGTACCCATATTTTTTTCATCCCTCGTTAACCCCATTCACACATACTATGATAACAATTTTTACTTCTTGAGGATCAATATTGTTACTACAAGTTAAAAAGCATACCATCAATAGACCATGGTAGATATTAAAACCCATATAATAATTAATTTAATGAATATATGTTTTTTATAATTTTTATATCATTTAATAAAATATTATTTATTTTAATATAACATTAATGTCAATTATTTGAACTATTTATTACTTTGATTAGAATAACATCTAGAGAACAAGTAAAATTTTAAAAAATATTTTAAAACACCACTAACATGTCATGTGAATATATATATTTTTAACAATATTAATTATCTCAAATTATATTTCTTATAATATTTTTAATGTCTTTTATTTAATTTTTATATTAATTATATAATTGTTGTGTTAGCATTATGCCAATTTCAAGGTAATTATTTATTCACAAAAAAATAAAATAATAAAATAATAGTGACAATTAAATAATATTTTTATATTTTATTTTTAACCAAATATAGAATCTGGGTAACCTTGTGTTAAAAATATTAAATTTATTAAAAATTAGTTTTTTACATTTTTGGCATTTTATTGAATAAAATATTATGATGGTTATAATCTCATCAAAATAGAAGAAAAAAGCCATATAACCGAATATAAGATGATTATGGATGAAATAGAATCATAAAATAAAATTAATTAAAATGATAGGGTCATTTTATAGTCCTTATAATATTATTTCTAACCCTTAATTAATTGATTTACTTTTTACCATGGTAAACAATTAATATGGATACTATTCATATTGACAAAAAATAAAATAGATATATTATAAAAAATTATATATCATGATCCCAAATTTGAAATCTTTTTTTAAAAAATCAAAACACATAATTGGAAGAATTTAATTTAAAATAAATAAGAAAAAACACGATGTAAAATGATTTTTCTAAAAATACCCTTTTAAGTATAAAATGTTTTTATATTAAGTTTAATTATAATAATAATTTATAAATCAATAATAGAATTATTTTAAATCAAAATTAACTAATGGTATTTAAAAAAATATATAATATAATTTTAATTTTTAAATACATTAAAATAAAATTCATTTTTCAATAAAATTAGTATTTTCACCATTCAATGAAAAATAATTCATTTTAAAAAATTCCAAAATTTAACCCAAATATAATTTTTATATTATAATTTGAAAAATGATATTAATTTCATAAAAATGATAATTGTTCTAAAAATTAATTATAATATTCACTCAAAAAAGTAATAAATCACATTTATGATGAAAACATATTATTTAATAATAAAATGACTTTAATAAAAATTTAGTGCTTATTTCTTAATAATTAATATATAAATTTATATTTATTGGAACATTTATATAAATTTAAAATATTATTTAATCCATTTAATACCCACAGATTTAACATTTAGTATATAATATTCATATTTCAATAATAATAATTAGTAGTGCTTTTAAGCTAGGTTATGGATATCTTATACACACAAGCGCACAAACATCTTGTTGCTGATAAACCCAAATTCATACAATCTTCTTGTTTTGTGTGCCTCAACATTATAGATTGACAACACAATGGCTTCTTTCAACCCGGAATGGGAGCGATCGTTTGAAGGAATCTATGGATAATTAGAAAATGGAAAAAACATTTCTAGAAGACAACGATGTCAACTCATAGATTGAAAGAACAAGAGGGATTTCCTTATTTGAAGCTTTAAAGGTACATATCTAACCAAAACATCCCTTACAAAACCGCCATTATGTAAAAAATTGGATGATGGTTGTTTCTTAGTTGAGGCAAATCCCGACACCATTTGAAAACGTACGTAGTTATGTAAATTATCTATTTGGGGTCGTAGTTCATATATTATGGGGGATAAACCTTGGATGTATACTAAACTTAAATTGAGAATCACTCACCTTTGGGGATTCTCCAACTGAATTTTTGAGCTAATTGGCCGTGGGTATTTTCGTATCCTATTGAAATCTCAGGAAGAGTTAGATAGAGTATAGAGGTTTGGGAACATCCATTATAAACCCGACCACCTCAGAATCTCAGAATGGGATTGTGCTTTTAATCCACACACAAACGAGATTAATTTGGTATAGGTTTTGATTCCTCTGCATGGTCTCAATTGGATATTTTGGCATCCTATGATCTTAAATGATATTTCTTCCCGTGTAGGTTCCCCCCTTAAAATTAATCATCGTACATTGTATGCTGAATTACGATTGTTTACAAGGTTCATGGTGGAAGAGAATCTTGATTCTAAACTCCCGAATGTTATTATCATTAATTCAAATGATTATTAGATGGAAGTTATAGTTGAATATGATCAAATTCCCCCATTTTGTTAACTATGTATGATTTTGGGGCACTCCATCCTAAATTGTAGAGTAGTGAAAAGCCACGTTTTCTATACCACGGATAATGACTGGATAGAGGTTAGGAAAAACAAGAAGGACATGGGTACTGTCATTGGTAAACTTCACCCTCCCCAGAAAAAGCATGATGTTTTGGTGAAGAAACTATCTGACCCAAACCTGATTAGGGAAAACTCAAGACAGTATTGGGTTGAACATGTTGAAGAAGAGTAATATGCTAATAATGAGCATGTTATATTATATGACATTGTAAAAATGATCATTGTGACCATTGAACAGCCTCAATCTATGCTGTTATTGGAGGAGTCCAATAAGATCTCCTCTTGTGTAACTGGGCATCATTTTATTGGGGTCATTGACTCCACTAAAGCCGATATGGGTAATGAAGATACATGTGATAAGGCCACCTTGATGAATGAAATATAAGGGGACACCTCTTTATAGATTTATTCAGGTACATGGTACAGCAGGCTGAGGGTTCAGAATCTGATGCTGGGATTTCCTCAGCCCAACTAGATCCCAAGCTTAAGGAGTCCCCCACAGTGACCCCAGTCCCTCTTCCCCCCTCATACCAAATTTCAAAAAAAGTGATGTTACATCGGGTCTTTTAGCTGATGACTTAGATTTATTTCATCCAACTTATGCTTATATTTCTTTTTTGACATCTCCTGTGAATGATTTTCATGAAGGAATCCCAAAGATAGGTGGAACACACAGAACAGCTCCCATTTTAAACCATAATGAAAACCAGTTGACTGCATTAAGTGACAGCCTAATGGTTTCTCCATTTAAGTCTCCTCTACCCAATGCAAATATTAATGCTGATAGTAAATATTCTTCTAATGTTTTACCTATTTATCCTAATATGAAACAGGGTAAAAATCTAGTATGTCCCCAGCTCAAAATGTCAGAATATTTTCTAGGAAAAAGGCTCTAGAAGTAAGAAAAGGGGGGTTCCTCCAAATCCATGTTCCAATGAATCTTATTTTTTGGAACTGTCATGGTATCACAAACCCTGACACTTTTATTGTTTTAAAAAGAATTATTGTGACTCATAGGCCTATGATTTTTTCTATTAAAGAACCTAAATTTAACTTTGCTTCAGAAACCATGCATCTTTGATTATATGGTTATAATTTTTTTGGTGATTTCAAAGAGGGTACTACTATTGAAAATCTTTGGTTTTTTTTATCAATCCTCACTTCAAAATGTGACCATTTTCCATGTTTTAGAGAAAATTTTTTACTTGTGATTTTTTTGAGTGGTCACACATCTTTTTCTCTATGTTCTATGCTAAGAATAGATACCAAGATAGAAGACCTCTTTGTAGTGACCTCATTTTCCTATCTGGAAATATTTATGACCCTTGTTTTGTAATTGGTGACATCAATTCTATCCTCAAATACAATGAGAAGTTGGGCCAAACTCACTCTTTAATCTCTTTGCGAGAGTTAAAAGCTTCGATTGAGGATAGTAACCATGCTGAAATAATCCTTAAGGGTTACAAGTTCAACTGGTATAGAAGAAATTATAATAGGGAGGAAACTAGTGAATTAGATAGAGCATTCGCGAATGAATCATCTATGAATAATTTGAACATTATCTCTAGTATAACCCTCCCCAGGCTGAACTCTGATCATCATCCCATATTTGTTAGTATGCATACTAAAATCACAAAACACCCTCTACCCTTCAGAGTTAATAATTCTTGGCCCTTGAATCCTACATGTTCAAGCATTATAAAAAAATGAATGTCTATGCAATATCACAAAGACTCTTCTGCTGGCATTACCGAACTCAAACATCTTAAACAGTACCTAAAAGGTTGGTGCATTAGTAAATCCAAGAAGAATGACAGTGAAATTGGATCTCTTGAAAATGAACTTACCCAACTACAAAACTCTAGTACTAGCTCTGAATGAACATCAGATCCACAACCTGAAATAAATACTTCTATGAAACTTAATATTTTTTTCCCCAAAGGATAACATGTGTAAGCAAGTTTTCCAAACAAAAGGTCTCCTCGATGGTGATAGGAACACTAACTTTTACAATTCTCTACAAAGAATTAGGAAAGATATTAGGCCTATTACTTTTATTAGAGAGGGGATAACCTCATTGACACTGAAATAAGGTATTACTGATCATTTTTTTCACTTATTATCAAAAAAAAATTAGTAGTCTTGATATCAACACGAATCTCTAACCAGATGTCATTCCTGTTTTAGTTAATGGGGAAGAAAGTGATTATCTCCTAAGCATTACTTAAAACCATGAAATCAAATACACTGTCTTTAGCCTCAAACCGGACAATGCCTCAGGAATCGATGGTTTTAACATTGTGTTTTATCAACAATTCTGGGAATTCATCCAATCTGATGTTTGTAAAATTGTTAAAACCTTTTTTTTTCCAGTGGTTGGCTTCCCCATGGATTGAGTGCAGATTTTTTCTCTTTAATTCCCAATGATAGAAATTACTTTGAGATTCATCTTTTCATACCTATTTCCCTCATTAATTACTTTTACAAAATCATCACCAAACTCTTTTCCAACAGATTTGCTGAGATAAGCAGTAGAATTGTCTCTTGTAATCAATTTGGATTTATCAACCATAGGTATATACAAGACAATATTTTTCTTGCCTCTGAATATATTAATAACTTAAATAGGTCTACCAGATAAGGAAATATTGTTATTAAACTTATTATTAAAAAGGATTTTGTTAACATTGATTGGATTTTTATTTTCAAAGTGCTTCAGGGATTTGGTTTCAATGACTTGTTTATTGGAAATATTAAGACTCTCTTCAATTTAGCTACTATTTTGATACTTGTAAATGTCTCCCCTGAGGGTTACTTTAAATTCAACAAAGGATTTATGTAAGGTGATCCCCTTTCTACCATTATTTTCTTTATCACTGAACATTACCTTGGTAGATTACCTACCCGCATTTTTTTGTCAACATTAACTCAAACCTATTAATTCTTCTAGAAACATAAATGTCCCCACACATCTCCTCTATGATGATGATATTATCCTCTTCCTACCAGGTGAAAAAATGAATGTTCAAAGTATAAAAATTCTTTTTCCCATTATGAATATATCTCTATAAAAAAAATTAACTGGAGAAAATCCTTTGTTTTATTTGGAAACAATTTTCCCTCCATGAGAAAAAGTTCCATAATAAATATTCTATGTATCAAAGAAGTCTCTTTTCCCTTAATTTACCATAGAAAATACATTTTTTGGGGCCGACCTAAATCTAGTTATTTTTCCAACACTGTGGACCAAATCATTAGCCAACATACCTCTTGGAAGGGTAAATCCCTCTCCATTGCTGGCAGAATCTGTCTGGATATTTCCACTATTTTATAAAAAATGGGTTACTCTTTGATGTTCTACAAATATATTTTTAGTATCCTCAATAAAATAAATGTTTATATTAAATTTTTTTGGTCCAGAAGTGCGACAGATCGAAAACTTGTGACCATCCCCTAGAGTACTTATTATCAGCCTCTGGAAAAAGGTAGTCATGGAATTGAGAACCATAATCTCTTAAATAAAGCCTTTCAGGATAGATTAACATGGAAATTCCTTCATAATTATTCACTATTCAATGTTGTCCTAAAAAAGAGATTCCTTGATAAGATAAATAAGAGCATCTCGAGCTATATTAGTTATTCTATTTGTCCTTATATTAGAAATACATTTTCCAAAATTATGATCAATTCATCATGGATGGTTAGAAATGAATCGTCTTTGAAATTTTGGTTAGACAACCGGACTAGTACCACTTTAATATCCATGCTTCCTCCTAATAATTTACCAGATAACACTAATTGTACTATCAGGGAGGTGGTAAATTCTCATATCTCTAACCTTCCTAATAGCATAATTAATATCATTGATAATTATCCCTTTTCCAACTATGATGATTTCCTTATTTGGGAACCTACTCATAATGGTGTTCTTAACTCCATGAATTTTAACAATCCCAATTTTCAGAATATGGATAGAAATTTCAGCTGGACAAAATATTTTTATAAGCCTTAGATTAAACCTTCGAGGTTTACTCTTGTTTGGATACCTATTCACAACTGAGTCCCCACTAATGTTTGCCTCTAAGCCTTAGGGATTCATCTTTTCACTAAAAGTAACCTATTTAACCAACACATGTATGATAATAACCATATTTTTTTTTGTCTTTTGCTACATATTCTTCCCATTGGAAATATGTTTTTGACACATTTGATTGGAGATGGATTTTTATTGACTCTCTCCCCCTACATCTAAAGCGATGTGTTGATATTAAATCCCCCCAATCACTAATCATTTCTTATCTGCTATTGCGGAGCTCCACCATGTGATCTAGTATGGTATAAATGCTCTAATTCATATAAATTACTCATTATACTTAAATGTAGGATAGATATGGATCCTCATTGCTATTCGTGAAGCTTCCTCGATTCAGAAGGCTTTTTGTGACAACTCGATCAAAGACATTGAGATTTTTCATCATCTTAAGGTTGACGATATCTATCTTCAACCTAGTTATACTTTTTATGTGTTATAGAAATCCCTGCTCCTTGGATGGATTAAAGTGAACGTTGATGGGGCCTCTAAAGACAGTCCGGGTCCCTCAGGTTGTGGTGCTATTTTTAGAGATCACCTTGGGAATTTCCTTGGTTGTTTCTATGGAAGTTGTGGTATCTATTCATACCTAGAGGCTAAAATGATGATTGTGATTCATATTGTTTCCTTCTCCAATTAATATGGATGGACTAATATTTGGATTGAAAGTTATTCGACAATGATTGTACATGACATTTGGAATGGAGTGGTGCATATGTCTTGGCCACTCACAACCTGTTGGATGAGTTTTCTTCAATCAATCATGAATATCAATTATACTGTCACTCACACATTCCACAATTCCAATAGGGTGGTAGATGTCCTTGATAATCGGGGTGTTAAACATGATATTACCTGTCTGGTTGACCTTCCTGATGATATTATACCTTTTCATAATAATTATTGTAAAATGCTTCTATCATTTACAATTTTTTTAGTTCTCGAATTGTTTATTATTATATTTTGGGTCTTGGTCATTGACCAAGGAATCATAATAATAAAATATTACATCCTTTAAATTTTAAATTAGGTTAAATATAAAGATATTGAAATTTCCAAATACCATGTTGGA
This sequence comes from Viscum album, assembly GCA_963277665.1. Classification (NCBI taxonomy): domain Eukaryota; kingdom Viridiplantae; phylum Streptophyta; class Magnoliopsida; order Santalales; family Viscaceae; genus Viscum; species Viscum album. The sequence continues at coordinate 1,983,249,528 of OY728136.1, forward strand.
AAACCCACACAGTCAAAATGGTAAGTAGTACTTCCTCTTGAAAAGAGAGAAAGGGAAATAGGATTGTCATCTAAAAAAACACATAGTAGGATTCCAAGTAGTAAAATGGAATTGGGTTGTAAAAAAATCTATATGGAAGGAAACACTATATTTCATATTTTTTATAGATATTGATAGATAACATGGTTAAGATATATTAACTATTATAAAACCATAAATCTATAATGGGTTAAAAGGCTATTGATTTATCAGTAACAAAAGTTAATTGGAAATGTTTTTATTTGAAGATCATTTTCATATAGTTGAGGAATTAATATATCATATATACTAAATTAATGATGAAATATACATCGTAGGTTTAATTTCATCCTTTGATAAATTTCTACAAAAATATCATATCTTTCTCTAAATGACCAGCATTCAAGATAAATATTTCATTCATGAAGTAATAAAATCAACTACTAATGGATCACATAATTCCATAAAATGATAAAAATGTATTCCTCATAAATTTGGACATTATCTAGAACCTAAAATAGTTATTCCAAAATAATATAATTCCCAAAAGGAATATACATTCATAAAATAGTAATCTCCAATGTTCAACAGTAATAACCAATGTTTAAACTAAATCATTCCATAAATGAACTGAATCACCATAAATCCACTTTAAAATCATATATTCATCTAAAATACAATTCAAAAACTGTTCCTAAAATAAAATCCAATTATATTATATTTAACTTAATCATATAGGGTTACCAAAAAAGTGAAATATTTCTAAAATAACATTAAACACATAATCAAAAAATCATTTCTCAATATCATGGTTAAATATATAATAAAACATATGTTAGTAAAATGAACATAACCATTATTTCCCGGATTTATGAAATAATGAAAGTAAATGGAATACTAATAATGAAATCAAGTATTAATGTGGTAGAAGATGCACCCTTTCCATCCATCCTTTTCGGATTCAAGGCTCGAGGCCTTCTTAGATGTGACGGGTTATCACCTGGTCTGGGGGTTCTCCTTTATTCAAAATTAAACAGATATAATTTGTAGAAAATTGATAGAAATATAATGAAAATCCTAAAAAATATCTTAAAAAATAATTTTTTTTATAAACCTTAATGTGTATTGTTACCATTATAATTATGTACACAAAATGAAAATTAATTGTTCCTCAACTAATTATTCACATTAAAACTAAGTGTTATATATACCAAAATCTTAAAAAACAACTCCCAAAATGTCATTAATCACATAAAAACATAAAAAGGGATGTCTATGATATTGATCTTATAATCAACCTCAAACATATAAACTCATCATGGAATCCATAACTCTTATGATAACCTCACATGAAAAAAATTATACTATTAAAAGTTATGTAAACCCTTTTCTGATAATAACTATTTGGGTGTACTCCCATATCCAATTCTAGAAATACTATAATTTTATTTTTGTCATTAATACCGATAAATGTGACCCAATTTTTTCCAACCAAATCTTGAAACATAAAAATGTAACATTAGATCTCATACAAACCAATGGAAATTTATGATTTAGTGTTTTGGATAATTAAGAAAAACTCTTGACAATATTGATGCATAGAAAACTTTTTCATAAATATCAAAATCATATCCCTCTTCACCAATATTTCTATCTTTCATATTATGTCTTAAATATCTCCCCTAATTTTATTTACATATAAAACATTTCTAGATTAAAATCACTTAAAATCAATATTCCTACATGGGGAATATGAAACCTAATAAGGGTAATATCAAATATAGTGTAATGGTAAACATGGGAATTAACAATTATAAATTTTCAGTGATCGTAAGATGATCATAATGTCATGAGGACATAGTCAAAGTGCATGATCATAACATAATAGAATTTATACGAAATCAATACATGGTTTATCAATCATTTATCATGACATGAACATTTACCATAAGGACATATTCATAAGAATAAATAATAATGAGCAATATTTTGTCAACCTTGAACAAAGGAAACATTTATGACCACTAAAAATAATAACAAAAGCATGTTGGTAACTTGGAACATTATATTCACAACCCATTTATACCCATGTTATAAATAAGTGGAGCCCAATTAAATCTATAGGATAAACATATCATTAAATCCCTCATTATTTTCTCTAAAGTTAAGGAACATAACCCATTACATTGGAGCACAATCTAGGTGAACCCATCATACAAGCTATATTGGGATCACCGAGTGCTATTTGACCACACCGATCGTAAGCTATGTAAGACTCAACCATGAGATATAAGGGGATCGAATAACCATTAAAATAATTTTCATGAAGCAGAAAATGAAATAATGTACATTTAGATTTTATTTTATCATAAAACCAATAAAAAAACCAATATCCCATTCTTAACATGATTAATTTTTGGAAAAGGTAGAGGTTATATGATTATCACTTTAAATCAATCATAATACATTGATAAAAAGATTAATAATTTTGTAATTAAAAAATATACGTAATGGAGTTTATGTAACATCATGGGTTTGTGACATTGATGAATTGAAACACCACAAAAATATTATTACTTTTTTAATTTAAATACATTTTTATTCAAAAATCATTTTTCAAAAATAAAAACAATGAACATATTAAAAAAATAATTTTAAAAAACATGTTTAGAATAAAGGATGATTCATGTCATTGATGTGTCACAAATATGGGAAAATCATCTCTTGTTATAAATTTTGAAAATAATAATTCTTTTTATCCTTTTTGTAAAAGGAAGTAAAAAGCGACCCATTTGAAAAACATTAATAAATTAATTTTTTAAAACATTTTAAAAGACCGTTAGTTATAATTTAATGTGAATTTTGGAAATAATTTTTTTTAGAAAAATAAAATTGAAAAACGTTTCAAAAAACATGGGTATGGAAGAGAATAATTCTTGATCTTAAACAAAGATACAAGATCTATTTCACTTAAAAATTATATATTGATGTTTCATTAATTGATAAGGGAGAAAATAGAAAATAAAAATTTAAACTAAATTCTTATCCATTTGATAATAAATGTTATATGGTTAAATAATACCCGAACTTATGATTTCCCCTAAGGAACCTAGAAGCAAACCAACTACGCAAAATAATAAATATTACAACATAAATAATTTTCCACCTTTGTAATTATTCAATTGAAAAACCATTAAGAACAATGTAAAACAAATAATTAAAAATCATGAACACAATTATGTTCATGATATATTATTTCAAAAGGTTATTATACACACCTAATATATAAAGATATGTTCCCATCATAAACGTATGCCCTAAGGAAATAAAATTTGAGATTAATGACACTTTCAAAGACCATATCATTAAATTAAAATTTAATAAATGAAGATATTATGTGTAAAAAATATAAATCCACAAAATAAAAGTGTAAATATATATAAAAAAAATATATTTTAATTAAAATGTAATCATAATGTAAGAAATTCAATTAAGTAGAGTTATAAATCAATGAAATGAAATTGAGTTTAAAATCCTTTTACAACTCGGAAACATTCAAGTAAAATACCATTGGTTGAAGTAATTAAAATAGAAAGAAAAAAATTAAATTTGGTATAAATAATTCGTTATATAACCTGTTAAATTGTAGTATATACACTATATAAACTAAATTAGTTGAATAACAATAAAATTTTCATCAATGAAGGAAATTTGAGATGAAATCCCTTACCTCGATTTTGGAAATTACATGTATATCTTTTAACTACTATAAAATAATGTCATATAACTTATTTTATTTATTTAAAATATTTTATATCTTAAATAAATTATAAATAAACCTTTTATTTTATTTATCTTAATTAAATAGTTAACTACTTAAACAATTAAGTCCATGCCACGTGTTTTGAGAAATGTGAATTCATAAGTTCAAAAGGAATTATATAGTTTGATTGAGGTCAAATAGGTATTTAATCCATCATATATAGTACAATATTAATGAAATAATTATCATTATTATATTTTAATTATACATTTAAATCGAACCATTTAATATGGTTATGAAAAATGAACTACAATACAATCATGGAGACGATATGCCATACATACGCAAGAGTAACGTTACCATTCTTCAATAATCATTATGGAACAATGATAATTATGATTTTATCTTCATAGATTTATCATAATAAGAAAAATCGAACACTATTTATTCAAATATACTTATATATATCATCTATGTTATGTGGTTATGAAAAATGATTCACATTTCTTCGTGGAGGTGGTAGTTCATATGTACGCACAAACGATGAAATATTTTTAGTGAATGGAATGGTAAGAAGGTAAATTTTATATTATCTTAATAGAAAGATAAATATTATATAATTATAATATATAAACATCAATTTAATCATTATAATCCATCCATGATACATGTTTATTGAAAAAAATTACATCAATTCGTGAGGTGGTAGTCCGCTGTACACAAGAACAATGGTTTTGTTTCTAATTTTTTGTAATAGAAGATGGATATAAGTTGTGATATTTAAAATTAAAAACCATAAAATATTTATAAAATTATTTTTATTATATATTAGTGATTAATGAATAGTTAATGTTCATGGTTGATGGAATAATATTGAAACACTGGATTAAAAATGAAATAACTTCTTCCGACAACCTCATTTTCTTAACAAATTAAGACCACTATGGTTGATATTATGCCCAAAATAAGGACCCTATAACATAGTGAGGGATGTTATCAAGGTATTTTGGTTGATATAGGATAAAAAATTGGTTTTTTATGAGAATTAAATGGATGAATAATTACCCTTTTATAAGAGATTGGGGGGCACTCTTGATATTTTTCAAAATATTAAATTAATATAAAGTTATTATCAATTGAAAATGGATCCATACAAGTTTATTTCAATGGAAGGATGAGTATTTATGTAAATAATCCCTTATAATATAAATTAGATAAGTTTTTAATATATGTTTACCCTTATATTTTTATTTTAACCTCTCATTAAGAACATTAAAACTTACCATGGTAATAAGGTTTTTTACTATTTTAGGTTTTATATAGTTACTACAAATTGAAAAAAGGCCCAAAAATATACCAATATTTATATTATAAGATATATAATATTTACATGGACGAAAATAATATTTTTATTAATTAAATTTCATTTAATATAATATTATTTATTATAATATATCATTAAAGCTAATTTTTAGAACTATACAATACTTTGATATTAATAAAAACAACACAATGAGTAAAATTAGAATTAAAAATTTTATTATATCCCTAAAATTTTATATTCATCTACACAATTCATGTATTATATAAATTATCTTAAATTATATTTCTTTTAATATTTTGAATATCTTTTATTTTATTTTTCTATTAATTGAATAATCGCTACGTCTATGTTGTGTAAAATTTTAAGGTAATTATTTCTTCACTAAGAATTAAAAATAAATAAAATACTGAATATAAATAACTTATATTTAAAAATAATATTTATAAGTGCACATAGACTTGGGTAAACTATATGTTATGATCATTATAGTTAATTAAAAAAACTGTTTTGACATTTTATAATTTTTTTTGAATAAAACATTATAAAGATTATAACTTATCCAAATGGAAAAATGTTCATATAACTGAATCATGGATGATTATGGATAAAATGGACTCTTAGAGTAACAATAATTCAAAATTTAGGGTTATTTTATAGTTCTTATAATATTATACATAACCATTAATTTCTTAATATACCCTTTACCATGGTATCAAATATTACTATTGTTACTATTCATTTTAACTAAAAATAAAATTCACCTGTTTGAAAAATTTTGGACTTATTATTAAATAATGAAATTATTTTTTCAAAATTATAAAAAAATTATAATTTAATCTTAAATCAAACTGTAAAGACACAATAAAAATTATTTTTCATAAAAATAGAATTTTGAAATATAAAATGTTTCTATGCTAAATTATATATATATAATTAATTTAAAAACCGTAATAATGTTATTATAAATAATAAGGATCTATTTTAATTTAAAAACTAATAAAAAATATAATTTTTCTTTTTAAATACACTAAAATAAAATACAGGTTTCAATTAAAATCCTTATTTTTCTTTATTTTCTAATAAAAATTTCAAAAAAAAATTATAATTTCACCCAAATATTATTTGGATGCGTTGATGTGAAAAACAATTCTCATTTAATCTAATAAAATTCATTAATTTCTTAAAAAATATTAAAAATATTCACTCATAAAAAATAATAATAATCCATTTTGAAAAATAAAATTACATTATTAATAAATCAGTGCTTATTTCCTAATAATTAACCAATAAATTTGAATTTATTAAAGCCATTATATGTATTTTAAAAATTATATATTCATATTCAACCCCCCTAATTTAATGTCTAGGTTATACTGTTCATTATTAAATAATATTAATTCGTTATTCATTTAGGCATGATGTTGTGTATATTGTATAGTATGAAACAATAACATTATTTTTTAAAAATATTGGGATATTAAAAAATTAGAGGTAGTAACATCCAAGATTGAAGAGGCATGTTGACCTGGACAATATTGTTCGATCAAAATATTCACTTTTCTAAACTAAAATGAGGTTAAGACTTGAAAAGAAAGTTACTCTTATCTACGAAGTCGAACCTCATAATATTTCTAATGTATTTGATCATGGATAATGAATTACTTATATAAATAATAAACATCATCAAATTGAGATGAGAATAACTTGGGTTCTAGTTATAGTGACTAAAAACAAAAATAATATTTCCATAAAGTGCGTATTTAGATATACACTTAATGATAAACGAAAAGTCAAAATAGAGAAGGAATGATTGGTTTGTAAGGGGTATTCTAAGAAAAATGTAGTATAATTTGACGAAACCATTTTTTAAATATCTGGTATTGAAACAATTAGGAAGTTCTTGGAAGTGAAATCACAAAAAAAAATATATTATAAAATATACCAAATGAACATGAAATATACATCATAAAGTAGTGATCTTGAAGTAGTGGTTTTAATTTAAAATCTGGAGGGTTTTGTTGATGATAAAGAAGAAATCATGATATGTATTGTCAATAAATAATTACATGGTAAAAAAGAGAAATTTAGATATTTTTATACTAGGATGAATGGTTTCCTGAGAATCATTGAGTTTACACATGGAAAATTTTATTTTTATCTTTATGTTATGAATATATCCATAGATACTTAAAATATCACTATATTGGTTAGTGACATTATTTTTTCCAAATATAATGAAAATAATGATGACTAATTTTTTGGGGATATAATTGGGAATTTGGAAATATTTATTTTCAATAAAATTATATATATTCTAATGATACAAATCTCACATTGAAAAGATTATATTTTTCTATCTCAAGAAAAATACTCTAGGGAATATTTATATAGGATTAGAATAAATGAATTATTGTATATTTCTACACATAAATATATAGAAACTAAATTGAACAACAAAAAGTCTTAAAGTTGTATAAATGAGAAATAGTATAGAAAACTCATTATAATATTTCTATACATGACAACTTCAATATCTGAAAATTTATTTTTTATGACTCCTTATGTTAGATTTAAATTTTATCCCAAGTATTCTCAAATTTTGATATCCATAGAATACAAAGATACAACAAAAATACAATGAGTTCTTTCCTACAATATATAACCAAATTAAAATTAGATTAAATGGTTTTGTAGATATATAATTAGTATAGGATTGTTTTTAAATGTGTTCCACTTGAGGTGGAACCATATTTCTTAGTAAAAGTAGTTTTTATTGGAATAAAAATAAAAAAAACATCAGTAATATTTAACATATGTGAATCCAAATACATAAGAATAAAACATGAATGTACTTATATAATATAGATTCATGTACAACATGCCTAATTGAGTGTAGAAGTTGAGAAGCCACAATGAATTATCTTTTGAAAATCACAGGGATATATCTCATTCTGATTTACTGGTTCAACAATCCAAATAAAAGAACATTGATATTCTATATCCTTTTTTCAAAGATAAAGTGAATGAATTTTTTGTTAATCATGAGTATTTTTATACAAGGAACTTTTTAGGGATATATTTTAAAATGAATGTACCAATGATTGGTTCTCCATCTTCAGGACAAATCTTCATGTTTAGCCTTCACCTGTCATCTAAAAAAATGTGGAAAATTGAACCTCATGAGGATTTGGATTCTGATGTCAAATGGGTAGACAAAAAGTGAAAAAACAATTATTATTTATCATAGGGGGAGAAAATTTTCAAATGAGGAGTGTGGAATTATTTTCTATCCAAAGTTATTGTTATTTTAAAAAGGGAATGATTTTTAATGATTTAAAGGTGATTAATAACATATTTGAATCACTTCTAAAAAAGTTCTTGTTATTGAGGGATGAAATTATCCAAAAAAACAACATTTTTCAGTGTCATAGTGTCAAGATTCATCTAATTTGATATAGTATATGATTTAGTTAATCTTGATTATGTTTACTAATATCAATTATGAGTTGCAATAACTTGAGTAAGAATTAAAATTTGTTTTAAATACAATCTAATAGGGGAGTTTGAAGTTTATCTTATAATTATAGATGATTATTGATTTTTTATCAACCACTTATGATATGTTGTGATAATCTTTTTGAAACATGTTTAAATTGTTTTTATGAATTTTCTTGTTGGATGTAATTAAGTTGGAAAAAGTTATATTAATTTGTAAAGGATTATGGAATTTTTTATCTATCACTGAGTAGTTAGATAATCATATTTCATATGACTTTAAATGTTCATTTTATAACTTCATTATAGGTAATATGAGTATTTATGAAGTACATTGTATTTTGATTTGAATATATTAGTTTTAAGAATAGCGTTATAATTTACATTGGAGAAATACAATATGAAAATGATAAAATTTATGAATCTGTGTATGACAATTTTCTTAAGTTTTTTGATCATTTTATTTGAGAAGACCCTCAAGTAAAACTATGCTCGATATGATAATTCAATGATAGTATCAGAAACTTTTTTTTGGAATAATTTTTTTTCTAATTATACTTTAAGCTTATGTGTATGACTTATGATCTGTGTAATACTTCAGAATTGGTATAATTTTGAGAATTATATTGGATAAAAATTATAGATTTCATAATTAAAAATTGTTAATATATTGAAATAAACTATGTTAAAGTCAATCCTTAGTGATTATAACATCACAACATAATATTGATTTATACTATTTGAATAATTTATCACTCTCACATCATAAAGAAAAAAATAGCATTGGACAATTACATATAATAATACATATATAAATTGGATAATGCTAAGATATTATTGAGTTCCTAAATCACATGTTAATCAAACTGGGTTTTTTTATTGTTTATTTTTTTCAAAAGGATAAAATATTCATTTATTCTGTATAGTGAAAAACGTTTTTCATTCCATTATCGTGTTAGAGAAAACTAGATTCAAGTATAATATGATTGGAACAAAAAATAGACCTTTGATGGGTATATCAAGAATACACAAACAAACTTATTTTTGTGTTATCTATTTTGGGTAATTGTGTTGTTGATTGTTTGATTATTTTTATTTATCTATCAGAAAGAAGAAGATGTGATTTTTAGAACACATTACGAGAATATGATAGGTTGACTGAATTTTTATTTTTAGTGATATTTTCACAAGGATATAGTTGAAAAAAATGGAATTATTATCATGGTGATTAATGTTGGAAGGATCAAGATATATTATATAAGATTAATTTGGGTATATAAAAATTCCATGAGAAATTATTGCGGATGTCTGTATATGATGAGAGTTTTTAGAGAGAGAAAGAAATTTTTGTGGGAAATATAAAAAATCGAATGTTAATAAAGGTTCTGATTTAGAGATTAAGAATAAATAAATGGAGAAAAGGTTAAAGAATAATGGTCAGAGAGTTTTGAAAATCCATGAGCCCAAAAAATTAGTGATTGAGAAAATATATATCCTCAAGGATATACATATAGTGAAAAAAACTCAACCTTCCATTCATCTTAAACTTGATTTCATGAAAATACAGAATTTATGAAAAACTGATCAATATTTCATTAAAATATATCTAAATTCTCAAAGAGGAGTATCGCTATATTTTTTTGGTATGATATAAACTTAATAGAGATATTTAAAAACTAGTGGTGTTTGTGGTTGATTCGAATTTGTTGGAGTTAGTATAAATTTTTTTAAATAAAAAGATCTGTGAAATACATGGAAAATATAATACCTTACTACCCACAATAATTTTATGATAGATTTATATTAGAAAATATGTAGATCTAGATAAAAATAGGGTATGGTAAGGAGTGGGCTCTCACACTAAGGAAAAACCTTATATAAACTTATATGTTCCATGTTCTCTATTATTTTCTATGTGAATTAGGATAAGATTAGTGTAATTAATCAAGAGATATTTTCAAATCATTAATGGCCATAGAGGTTAATTTATAATGAATAAATGAAATTATAAAATTTGGGTTACAACAATTCACCCCATCTCAGTGCAGTCATTCAATAAACTAGAACTAATAAGTTAGATATAACATAAAATATTATATCCATGATTGTAGTAGTTACAGTTGGTTGGGGATAAAAGGTTATACCCAATATGTTTATTGAAGAAATACTTGTGGTATAAAATAATGGGTTTCAAAAACCAGGATCTACGAGGGAGAGTTGATCTTTTAAGAAATAACATAATATAGGTTCTAGGAATTCATGTGTGTTGATTTCTCATATGTGAAATATAATAGATGATTATTTTATCTTATCAAAACATTTATTTCGAGATATAGTTGGGATGTGTGAGCCTATGAATCATATATAGCGATGTGTTATGTTATTAATGGATTAGTCTATGTCATGGATGAATAGAGACCCATTTTTTGTATTATTTTGGGATACACATAATGTGAGTTTTATTGTTAGAGAGCTAAAACTTGGGTTTTGATTTCCATTTATGTGTTTTTCATTGACCTGATCAAGATATAGTGAAACATGATTGTTAGATTATTATTATTATTACATCTAATAGTGGGATTGATATTATAAAAGGATAGAATATGAAATTTAATTATGTGTCAATCTAATAATATATCCCAATTTACAACTAGGGTGAATTATTATTTCATTAGGGTCATTCATGATCCACCCTGTGCTGTTATATTTTATTTTAATTGAAATTTCATTATCCACACCTTTTAATTTTATTTATTATAATTTATGTTCATACTGATAGTTACTTTGAGACGTTTTATGTATCATCTATGAATAACTATAGTCATATTGGTAGTTAGTATAGGTTTATATTTAACTATAATATATTATCATTGATGGTAAGACTGATAGTTATTATGAGATTTAATTGAAATCTTATTTATTTTTATTGATAGTTATACCAAAATATAGATTCATATATCATTTGGAATTCATTTCTTATCACCAATGCTCAGACTAACTACATGTTTGCAATTCCATCTGATGGATAGGCTAAAAAAAATTCAAGGGTAGATTCTAGCATAATTGATTATTGTTTATAGTTAAACTCAAACTTAGACTAGAATTTCAGTTGATATTATTTCTATCTAGTAATGGTAAAATAGATATGGTCTATCAATAATGGTAAAAATAAGTTTGGTTGGGGCCCATGCTGACCTAATTAACACACAATAACCTGATATTGTTTATTTTCAGTTTTGTGTCACTGTTTTATTTATTTACTCTTGTATACATTTATATATCATGAAATATATAGGTTACCGGTTGGTTGTTCCCTACTATGATTTATTTCCCACACACTATACATGTATCATAGTGAATATATAGACATTATATCTGATATGAAGTTTCATGAAAATGTTGTGTAGAGGATTAGGCTATAGTTTCTTAATAGAGCTTAAAAATTGTTTAAGGAGAGGCATGGGGTTTCTAGTAGATCTTTTTAGTATATTTTGTTCTTTTATTTTATATTGTATATGACCATCCTAGTGGATAATCCTAATCGATATATGTGATTTATTATTTTCATAGTTAATTTTGTTTATAACATTACTGTATGATTATTTTTTGGGGTTTTTATCTATAAATCCAAATATATATTTCTATTTTTTATTTTTTATTATGTTTTGTAATTTATTAGTTATTTCTCACAATAGTAGTGAGAGTATATATTCACTCTAACATTGTATATAGAATCTCACTAAAAGTCACTTGTCTCTAGTGTTTGAGGAGGCACACATGGGGTCACATAGCTCCACCATCTCATTTGTTTCATGGGAAGCCAAGGAAGTTGAATTAAAAAGTGTTAATATAGTATTTTTTTAGTTATCTTAATCTTTATAGAATTATTATATGGAGATAAAAATTTGTTTGTTATCTCCATCATTATTTCTAATTTTTTTCTTTATCCCCTTATATTGGTGTCTATTTGTTCAAACCCTTGGGTGAAGATTGTCTCGTGTGATTGGTTTATTTTTATTTTTCGTTGTGTTGTTTGGTTTTCAATCCATATTCCTTATTTATTTGAGGGTTTCATGGAATTCACAATTTACCATGGTTGGTGTCTCTACCCGTTCAATTTCTGAATCACACCATGAGATACATACAATATTCTAAAATATTTTTATTGAAATCCCCAGTTTATTTAATTTATTATTTTTTATTAAAACACTTCATGCTATAAGATTATTATTTAACATAGATTATTGAATTCTTATTCTATATTATTAATGGTAAATGTTGGTTAGTTGTATGCTAAAATGATTAAGAGGATTTTCAAAGGGTTTCGATTGTTCCAAATGATATATGAACTTCAAAAAAATATTACTAGTTCTTAATGATGATTTTTGGTTTTCTTGGGTTATTAAAATTTTTAAGGGTTCGATGGTTTTACCTTTAATATTATTATGCATAATTGTATTTTTAATTTTTTCTTCTTTATTTGAACCTATGAATTCCTATGATTGATCACACACACAAACACAAATATATATATATATATATATATGAGTGTGATAACAATATAAAAATATATACATGGACGTGTTCATATATATGTGTTTATGTATACAAATGTATATTCCATGGAATTCATCCTTTAATATCTTATTCTGATATAATAATCCCTTTTTCTAAAATGGTTTTTGTAAAAATGTCTCAAATTTGTGTTTTTGAAAGCTTATTTTAAAGCCAAATTGAATCATTTGATAAATGATATGGCATTTCCTTGGGTTTTGAAATATCCTTGATAAATGAAATATTTTACTATAAAATTATATCATGTTTTAAATGTTATATCGTCAATTGAATCATTAAATAGTTTATTTGAAATTTCTTCACCTCTATGTCAGTCTTATCTTATAATGAGGTGTTCACTTGAGTGGGTTTAGGGAGATATGGTGATAAGAGGATTTGGATTATGCATTTTATTTTTTTTATTTATTGATGTGAGGTCTACCTCATCACCCACCCTTATTATCTCACAGGATCCTATGCATCTTAATGAGGGTTGTTTGATATTTCTACCTTATCTTGATAAGACAAACTAAATAATCTATGGTATTGGACACTATAAGGGGGTTTTCCACTAGAGTGTCTCATTTGGATTATCTGTATTGTTGTAGACATATGATAATTGACTATGCCTACTAATGATTCCAACCTAATTACATATTGAGTCTATTCATAGGATGTTTAAGCCTTACCCATTACATTACATATCTAATTATTTATTATTTTATTTTATTTTACTTATTCACTACTTATCTATATTATTATTATTTTTTTATGTTAGGATTTGGTTTCATTATTACACCATGTTTCGAATTTTATGATAATTGTTTAACAGTGCAGGGATGCATCAAATTTATTCATGTTAAATTGGATTCTGTGTGAGTGGTTTGTATTCCTTAGAATTTAAAGGGATTTCTAAAAAGTTTCATTTAAAGGAATAATAATTTTGAATATTTTAAATGTTTATCTAGTTATATGTTTTAGTATAAAAGTTTTCCTTCCTAAAAATAGCATTTTAATTTATTCAAAATGATATAAACCCAATTTATAATAATATTTTCAAGCTAGTATTTGTGGTATGTATTGGGAAAGGATGTTTATGGGTTCTATGGTACCTACCTATTGAGTTGTTTATACTCATAACCTACTTCTTCCACTCAGCATTGATAGACCTGAGTTTTTTTGGAAGGTTAGGTTTGGTTCATAAAATTACATGATGTGTGTTATAATTATGGTTGGATGCTTAATACATAGGTCACAAGGATATTCTTTTAGATATACTGGATTTTTTATGTCCAGCTATTTTATTTTACAGCTCTTTCTATGGCATCAATATATTATTTTTTTCCTTTTTGTTATGTTCCGTTGGAAGATTATTTGTTATGACCTATTTTTCTTATATTAGTTTTAATTATATTTAAATTTATAAGAATTTAACTCTGATGTATATGTTTCCCATGTTGGGAGAAATAATCACCAACAATTGTTTTATCATTCCCATAATGATCGTCGTCATCCCATGGTGATTAGGTACACCCCTATAGGAAATTATAGATTGGATCGAGCATCCAATTGATTGATGGAATAGATAGGTCTGTAAAATTTTTAATTACTTTATTCAACAAAATGAGAGAGCCACCAGGTTTCCATCAATTCGTATCACCTTAGAAATGTAAAATTAAAATATTACTTATTGGATTATGTGTACTATCCATTATATCCTTATTAATGAATTTAGATAATATAGTCGGAAATATTATAATTTGAGATTAATGGATAATTTATTACCCATGATAGAATCATAACTTTTTAAAGTGATATATTGTCTTTAATATCAAGAGTACATGATAAAGATATCTGTATTCTCCATCCAATTTACAATTTATAGTGAAATAAAAATATCATTTATCTTTATCCACATTATATCTTTTTAAAGTTCTTGGATATGATCTATCATAGTGTATACATCAATGTCTATATGCTAAATCTTCATATCTCAAGATAAAACTAATAATACAATTAAATGAACATATAAATCATCCTCTAAATGTATCATATAGATATATTTTTCACCTTCACTCACTCTCTATGATTGTAGATAAGGAATATGAGATTCCATTATAAAAAAATTCACATATTATTGAAATTTGAATGATCCCATACCAATATTTAATGGTTTGGTCGACATGGAGAATTTCATTATCCAATACTGATCATAGTGTTTTTATGGTCATATTTTCTATTTTTTTATAAAAAAATAAAATATATAATCAATACTTTATCATTATTAAATTTTTTAAAACTATCAATGAATTAATTAACCCCCTCGATTTTTTTAAACCAATTAACCCTCACTATTGGATTTAGAATAACTAGTCGCCCAAATATTTTATCATAAATGATCCATATTCCCCTTTTTGTAATGTATATAGAGTCCTTATCACATAATTTGAGTTTATTTAGTTAGATATTTCATTCCTAATGATGTAACTTGCAACTCCTTGATCTTCTAAGTGAACTCCAAAATCCTAAAATCCTAAACATAGATATCATCAATTGTTACCTCCAAGTTACACCAATTCTTGTTATGGAAATCCAAAACTGATTCTAACTAGGCTATGTCAACCTAATAATTTTATTATAACTTTTGATAAAAAAATATATATTCATGATGGGTAGAAAAATAAATTGTACATTTCTTACATTCTAACTACAATGATAAATGGAATTACGTAACTAAATGTTTTAGCTGAGGGATTTATTTTTAAATTTATGTAAATACTCTTTGTTTAATTTTTCATATGCAATTTATTATTATGTGAAATTTAAATAATTAATTAACCATGCCTATAAATAATTTATGATCATTAATTTTATTTTATTTCATATTTTCATGATCATTAATTTATTAAAATTTTGTGATCATGATTAATCATCTATATAATCCATGAATTAAAAAAATAAATAAATAAAAATGCACAAAAATAATAAATATCACATTAAACCATCAAATAAATAATTTCATTAAATTAATAAATTCAATACATACTCTTTTTGGTTAAACTCATAATGAATGAAAACAAAAATCGAATACACAATTAGATATAATGAACAAGTAATTAATTATTTATTTATTTATCTTAATATTCTATCTAAACATTTATTTATATATAATATTTTCATTATTTTATATTATATTTATATAAATTTAATAATTTTTTCATAATTTTAGAACAATTAAGTATATGGCATCCACTTATATTGGTCGGAGTGGAAAACTCAAGAGATGGCTGAGTTGAGTTCCTAATAAAATTTTTATTTAAAAACAATTTTATTCTAAAATACCCCAATTTTGTAAAAAATTGTTAAAAAACTATATAAATAAATATATTGATTTTTAAAATCTTCTTAGAGATGGAACAATTCTTAGTTAAAAAATATTTGAATTCTCTTTAAATTTTTAACTAAATTACTTAACCAAACACTCTATATAGAACAATAATTATGATTTACAGTCAGAGTATAGTTTTGATCAATATTTCAATATAGATATAATTTTGTAAATTTAAATAATTAAAAGTATATTAAAAAATCATTAGAATTTAAACAAGGTTTTCGATCTCAATCTAATAATAAATCCCTTCTTCTTCAAAATCACCCACTTTCAAGTAGTTTATCAAAACATAAAATTGATCCAAAACATGGATCATGTTTTTATAAAACATCACATAAGGATTTATAGGCTCAAATCCTCTTCCATAGTTGTAAGTGGATAAATAAATTTCAGGTCACACATGACCACTTCCAAATTTGTCATAGGTAAAAAAGTGGAGGAACTTATAGTAGTGTTGGGATGTCTCCAGTTAAGTATAAGAGACTATGTTTAATAGATAAACTTATTATAACAAAACAAAGTTAAAATATTAATCATTAAATTAAAGAGAAATTAATTATATATGGTAAAAGTGATGTAGATCAATATAAATAGATTCAAACCTTAATAGTTCCTTGAATATTTCGTAGTGTGAAGTTGAATAAGAATCAAATAATGTATAACAACCCAATTATTATGAAGGTATGAAAATAATTTAATGTAGATACCCAAAAATCTTCCACATACATGTTTATTATAGATTTTTCTTGATTTAGCATATGAAGTTCTGCATTCTCTATGCATGTATCACACCTCAATAATAAGAGGGATTTATTATAAATTTATATCACTTTGTGGACAATTATCCAATGAGTAATAAAGATAATAAAACCCAAATACGAATAACAAAAAAAATTAGAAAATTGTAAATATTTCCTTAATGAATTAGTGGATTAGTTTATGAATAATGATTCTTAAATCCACATATGGACGATTTCATTAAATTTGTTAAACTAGATATTGGAAAATTAAATTTTGAAATTAATCTAGACAGCAAAGGTAATACTCTGGAAGTAGCTCATCTAAGAAATAAAATCATTGTATGGTAGAACAAACTGGCATTAGATCATCTTGGTGGTTGATCTAACTTGATGATATATATGTTCAGCAGTATATCTATTCACGTGGTAGATGTTTTATAGTAGATTTCTGATGTTAGATGCAAGTCATAAGATTTTTTTGTGGTAAATGTGTTTGACAGTAGATGTGTTTTTCATTAGATGTTCTTGGTGGTGTATATATCTATATATATATATGTGTGTGTGTGTGTGTGTGTCTAGTGGTATTTGTGTCTAGTAGTATTTATGTTCACCAATACATTTGTTCAGTGGTAGATCTGTTCAATGGTAGATCTAATGGTATCTCACCATAACTGACCATAGATATGTTGAAATGATGATAGATAAAAACTTCAATAATATATATCATAATTTTACAAGAAAATTATTTAATTTCTCAAAACATTAAACCTTATAGTAACATAAAAACATGATTTGAGATCATTAAAATAAGAATGTTCTTGTAATCTCTTCATTAATGATGATCAAAAATCATGAGATTTATAACCATGTATAAATAACAAATTCAGACATAATTATCAATGAATATAATGAAGGATATACTAAAAATTTTTAATTATGTATATGATAATTACAATCCTAAATTCTATTCAAATATAATATCATTTTTTGGATTATCTGAAAGAAACAAAAAAATAATAGGAAAAAAATGTGTAATGGAAACTTTTCGTTAGATATAAAGTATAAAGGGTAACAACCAAAATTTTCTAAATGGGAAATAAATTCCCTATCAAAAATTAATTACAATCTGAACCACACTCATAATGATGATAATAAGGAAAACTATATCATTTCTTTTATCAGTAACTAGAGTTACATAGGTGCATGTAGAGGGATCTAGAGTATGTAGTAGAGGTTCTCTAATCCTTAAAAGACAGAGATACCAAACAACCACAAATGCAGTCGTGCTAAAATGTTAAAATTCAATATAAAGGGGTTCTTAAGAATGCGAAAAACCAATAAAAGAAAATGGGATAGCCTGATGTTTCCTTATAGTTGTCCTAGAGGCATACATAAATAGTTACATCAATCTAACAAAATATATACTAATTTTTCCACTATGCTACATTACTTTAAAGAAATCGTTCTACACTACAATGAAAAGAATGATAAAAAATTCCAAAACTATAAAATGATTCACATGATCCTTGGATTCCCTAATCACATGAGGAATTCTTCAATTCTCAATAACAAGGAGAAATTGGGTTTTTATCTAATTATTTTTAAGATTTTGGAAAGGCAACACATACTAACTTTGATAATAGTATCTCAATCACTCCTATCCCCATTAAATAATTCTCTACAGTCATATAAATATACTCACCATGTGACTTTATCAGATGATTTTTTCATTGATGAGATGTAGTAAGATCACTTATGATAGAATTCAACTCTTCTTTAATGTAGATACCTGAATCTTGACGTACATTGAGATTACATTACTTTTGCGGAATACTTAGTAAATAACAAAACACACACACACAAGGATCGTAATAGTTTAGTGTCTTTGGAAACTCGGAATAAAATCTTCTAATCCTGGTGAAAGATCTTCAACATCTCCCATAAAGATCTTATTTTTTTTATTACCTAAAACCTTTCTTTATATTCTGGGGAAAATAAAACATAAAAGGGTGGGCTCAAATGCTCAGTAAGGGTAAAAAAAATATCAATCACACCATATACATAAGCACATAACTTTTGGAAATCTTAACCTGCAAAAGTGATCATAATTTCATAACATGGGATAAATCATGGCAGTGAAATGTAATCACAATAATCATAACATAAAACATGAAACTTTGTGTCATACACACATAATCATAGAGAATAATTTCTTGTTAGTCAAGACTCATTTCCAAGACTATCTTAGTGGACAAAGTCCCTTTCTGAACCGAGTAACCCTCGTTCCAATCCTGTTTCACTGAACTGGTATAACCTACCGTTCCAGCCATGACTATCTCATGAGATTTAAAATCTTTACCCAATGCATTGGAGGGAGATATAGGTCCCACCCATCTCATAATGATACCATTCTTATGTGTGCCACAAAATCATAAATCAAACATCATTGCATAACCCATGTAATAAAAATGGGAATCTTAAACATCATGACATCATAAAACAATTCATACAAGATAAAGGAATTCATAAAAATAATTCCATCACAACATAATCAAATCAATGTAATAATAGGGATAAAAACAGAACCCTTTATTATCTTAGATGGAAAATAATTTTGATAAAACACTTGAACTCCATTCTTGGGGAAAATATCATTCCTTATTCAAAAACATTTTTCCTTTCTTAACATGTCATACAACATTAAACTAAATAAAGTTGATTAAAAATAAACTTGAAAACTTGTAAAGGAAGCTTCTTGGAAATAATGTTTTAAAAATCCATTCATGCCGTATAAGTTAAAAAAACATTCTTCGTACTTTTGTCAGAAAAGTCAAAAAGTACCTCGTACGAAAAAAGACAAAAGATTCCTTTCATATTCTTTACTAAAAACTCACCGAAGGGTAAAATTGGATTTAAACTATTGTAAGTGTATGGAAACAATATTACATATTTATGGAACATGGATGTGGATGATAAAATACACCCCAGTAAATGCCAAAGTAAAAACAATCTCGGATAAAAATGTGATTGTGATATTTTCCCTTACCTTAGGTCCGATTTGCTTCGTAAGTGTCCGAACCTCCTGTATAATGATTTAAATAATGTCATTGACTTACTAAATAATCATATTCATTGTTATGATATCATATATGGTTCACTTATGACTTTATATTACCCGTTATTTTGTAAATTCCATGTTAAAGAGCGTTTTGGGTAAAATTGTTTCATTTGTCGTCCGTGTTTTGACTTGTAATTATTCATATGATTACTTAGATCATTATTACTTAATTACAGAATATAAAACATTATTTTTATATATATATTTAGAATATAAATATATATAATAAATCAATAAATGGAAAGAAATACACCGTTCATGGAGACGGTAGTCCGTACGTACGCATGAATGCTGTTTTCGTTTCCTTATTGAATTGAATGGAATTAAGTAGATGACATACATATAAATATAAATATATCCAGTATCATTGTTATGTCATATATTTCATTAGTAATTATTATATATACTTTATAATCATTCATGAATGGTTAATCATTGAGAATGAATCTCATCGCGTCGTGGAGACGGTAGTCCGTACGTACGCACGAGTGATGATATCGTTCCCATGGTCGTGGAATTGTGTTGAAGTGTATGTATACTATTTCAGTATCAATATAACTTTATAATAATAATATATAGTTACTCATTACACCATTATACCCATCCAATTAAGGTGGTGGCGGAAAATAGATTGCACCACGGCGTGGAGACGGTATTCCGTACGTACGCACGCGCGGTGATTTCCTTTTTCCGTAGGATGGATAGAAGGTTTATTAGAGTTGTTTCATATTTATAATAACATATCAGTATATAAGAAATACTGATGTTATTACTTTATCATGAAACAACTAAAAAAGAAGAAGTTGAAGAAGAAAGAACTTGAAAAAGATCGGTAATGGATATTACCTCTTTTTGACGCGCCTTTTCTTAACCTCCACTTAAAGAACTAAGGATGGTCTTTGAAGAAGACAAGGACCTCTAGGATGATACTAGGGAAGTTGAGAATAGATTTTTATAGGGGTTGGACGAGCTTGAAGGCTCAAAGTTGTGTGAGGAAGAGAGGGAGGAGGTTCCCTTTTATAAGGGAGGAGAGGAGCACCTTTGGAATAACTAAAAATATTATTTTATTATAAAGACAAATTCGGTTTTAAATAGCTCCAAATTGATTTATTTCTAGGATAAGGTAGGGATGGGTCTAAATCCTCTCATCCAATAGTATTTAGACAAGTTTAGGTTATTATTTTAACCTTATCAATTAGATTTAACTCTAAGTTAAATAATTTAACTTTTACCGTGTCTTTTTGTTTTCTTACACTATATGGTTAATAAACAT
Organism: Viscum album; assembly: GCA_963277665.1. Classification (NCBI taxonomy): domain Eukaryota; kingdom Viridiplantae; phylum Streptophyta; class Magnoliopsida; order Santalales; family Viscaceae; genus Viscum; species Viscum album. Next base: position 1,983,271,204 of record OY728136.1, read on the forward strand.
ACCATAAAAAGCCAAAAGAACCCCAAGTTGTTTATTACTAATATATATATCCTTATCTAAGTCATTTTACCGAACATTATATTTTTAAAAATTAAATAAAAATTGATAATATAATATTTATTTTAAAAACTAATTTATGTAAATTTTGACACTATTTTGTACATGATTTTTATGAAATTAATAACAGAATGATAAGATCTAACTAAGTTCCTTAAATAAACAATAACATTTCCTATTAACCTAGAAAATTATTGTAAGTCATCAAAAGTCTCAAATTACATTTATTTGGGCATTTATAACATCAATTATGTTAATTTTGCTTAAAAAGGTAATTATTGTATCATTGTTGTGTCATAAATAAAATAAATTATTTAAAGTCTAAAAACTACAAATAAAATACCATTATGTATGAAATCTTTTTATCTTTCTAATGAATATTTATAGTCGAATTTATCTTATCTATAACCCCATATTTAAAATGTTTTAGTAAATAAACTTTGATTTTAACTCTTTTAACTCTTCTTTGAATTAAATAATAATAAATGTCCTAATCTAATCCAAGTGGGCTAAATGATAATATTTTACACTTAAGGTTGATTTTGGTCTATATAAACTTGTCCAATAGGATTAGGAAATTTGTTAGGGTAATATTAATATCATTTTTACCCTTAATTACCCTATTTACTTTTAACCGTGGTAAAAAAAAAGTAAAAAGTTACTATTCACAAAAAATTATTTTCATCTCATTGAACCACATTTTACTTACTGACATCAACCGTGTCTCTCGGATTTTTGAAATTCCATTCACAGAAGCGGTAAAATTAAGATTTATGAAAAAAAATAATTTTTTTTTAACTTCCACTTAGTAGTTTCACTATTCATCAAAAATTGAAGTTTTTCAGAAAAATGCCAAAATTTCACCCTAAGCTATAATTGATATTCCGGATTAAAAAATGATTTTTATTTTACAAAATTAACAACATATAAGTTGCATTAATTAATTTTATAATTAATTTCCGTTGTCACAACAAATATCATGTTTTTAAGAGATAATAACTATCAAAATATTAACACTTGTTTTTGTCTGGTGTAAATGTGAAATTACATCCAATGACCAACATTGTATTGAATTATAAAAGTATATTATAAATAAAATTTAAAACCACTCAAATTAATAATTTATCACTATTAATTATTTCGACTAAAAAAGCTGTTTTTAATTAAAATTTAGTAATTTTCACTATTCATCAGAATATGAAAGTTATCCGAAAAGTACCAAAATTTCACCTTAAGATTAATTTGATACTACGAATCCAAAAATGAAGTCCATTTTGAGAGATAAAATTTATAAAATTTTAAAACGTGGTTATTACTATTCATAACGGCTAGTTATAATAATATTTTAATAGCATATCGTTGTTTAGTGAAACTCGGTATTGCGTACTACACACGCTATCGAGGAAGGTCGCGATTGTGTGCAAGGAAAGTCAAGGATGTGTGTTGTGCAAGCTCCTTTTGGTGTAGCGTACAACACAAGGCATTAATAAAATTAAAAAGAATATTTTTCATAAAATCTCAGGCTGTTACATTCTACCCCCCTTAAAATGAATTTCTCCCTCGAAATTCGCCGGGGTTATAAATGGTTTACTATTCGAATGTTTCTTTAATAGAAACCCACATCGTAAAAATGAATACCAAAACTTGGCTTTAAAAACTAAAGTATGAAATGTAACGATTACCCAAATAAACTAATCACTGGGTTTCCACATAGGTGAAAATATGGATACGGAAGAGAAATCTAACCATCATGTTCTGATGGAGAGTGGTAGAGAACATGGCTATGGAAAAGCCAGTAATCACAAATCCATAAATTTGTGACGATCTATGGTACCATCTGATTAATCAGATATAAGAGCACTAGGACAACATTTTTGGTTTTCAAGATCGTTTCCCTAAAGTTGAAGAATTTGAATTAGAATAAATACTTACTTTATTTTGGTACAATCTCACTGTTGTTCGTGCCTTGAACAATTTCCACTTCATCTCTTAAATAAATGAAGTTGAATTTATTATTCGTGAAGTGTTAGCAGATCATGTGACAGAATGATGAGTCATTCCATCTGTCTCAAACAAAAGGTTAGAAAAAGTTATTAAATATACATAAGTCATTCTATAGTGATATTAATCATATATGGTTCCTAAAATGGACTTATACATCATATATCAAACTGCTTAATATAATAAAACTAGTTTCCACTAAACAGGGACTTCCTATAGGCCAGTGGTAGGCGATAAAGGCCAGTCGCACTTCAGTTGTGGGTTCGATTCCCACAGCCTTGTCCGAAGCGATGGGCTGTCTCCCATCCTGCAGGTTGTCCTTTTTCTAAAACTAAATTACTATAACATCACATAAATAATATCAAAAAAAGTTCTATCCTTAAACAATACTAACTTATGGTTAACATAATCCATTTCAATCTTTAGGCTTATCTAAAATACTTCGGTCCAAGCTCATAGTATAAAGAAAATGATTACTTGAAATGTCCTCAACTAATCATGTGGATACCATCATTTATCCCCCATATATCTTATTGGTCACATTCCAATCATGTGAATACCTTAATCATGTATTCTCTTGAAAAATGAATACCTATTAAACCTTAGTGAAAACATGAATGTTTCTAAAAGTTAACTCTTACCACATACCAAATTCCAAAAATTCTATATACTCAATCCATGATATAAACTTCTCCTTATATCAGTCATGAGCTCATGAATACTATCAAACAATTAATTTTCTCCTTATCCCTTCATTATGCGCATATCATCTTCATTCCAAAAATATCTGAATAACCTTTAGTGGATACTGGTAGCATTAATCACACACTTTCAAAACTCAAGGAAAGACAACAATGTAACAATCCTTAGATGTCTCTTTATTCCATAGTACTATGAGATTCTTCATACAACATTACACTTGACAAACATGTAATCATTCCACTACCTTCTTAAACCATTGACCGAACTTCAACAATTTGTTCATCTCACATATCATTTGTAGTCTCTTCATCATCATCAACATAAATACTACCCATACGACCATACTGATTCTCTTCATGAGACTTTCCCTTAGGGCATTGGTTTTCACAATGCCCGTACATTCCACATTTAAAACATTTAACCATTGTTGATGTCGTAGCAATACCATTATCCTCATCCCTGGTGTTAACTGAACCTTTTCCTTTGCACTTACTGGCTTTGTGTCCTTTTTTTCCACACCCAAAGCATCTTCCAGTTCCTTTGAAACATTTTCCTTGATGCCTCTTCCCACATGATTTACATAGGGTAAATTGAACTTTCTTTCCTCTATGATCTTCATGAAACTCCATCTTTCTCTTATTAGCCGAGTCAGGAAACTTACCAAATTTTACTTTATTGATCATATTATGAGATTGCTGATTCGGCATAATAATGATGTTTGGACTTCCAAATCCCATTACAATTGGTTACTCATGAAAATATCATTCCATTTTCCATCATATCCTCCATTATCGTGAATCACCTTGTTTCCAGCCATTTTCTAAAACCCAAAAAGAATAGTGTGAGAGGCTGAAATCATAATAAAGGGGGAGGAACTTCAATATCTAACATCTTTGGTTTAATCTAATATCGTTACCATAGTTCTAGGACTATATCCTATACGTATACTTATCCTTAGGGACATCCCTAGACATACCTTAGAAATATCTCTAGGGATCTCACTAACGTTTTCGCATCCTAGTTTCCAAAGGTTGACAAAACCTTTCCTCTAATACCAACTGTAGAGACCCGAATCTTGACGTACATTGAGATTACATTACTTTTGCGGAATACTTAGTACATAACAAAACACACACACACACAAGGATCGTAATAGTTTAGTGTCTTTGGAAACTCAGAATAAAATCTTCTAATCCTGGTGAAAGATCTTCAACATCTCCCATAAAGATCTTCTTTTTTTTATACCTAAAAACATTCTTTATATCCTGGGGAAAAGAAAACATAAAAGGGTGAGCTCAAATTCCCAGTAAGGGTAAAAAAATATCAATCACATCATATACATAAGAACATAACTTTTGGAAATCTTAACCTGCAAAAGTGATCATAATTTCATAACATGGGATAAATTATGGCAGTGAAATGTAATCACAATAATCATAAAATAAAACATGAAACTTTTTGGCATACACACATAATCATAGGGAATCATTTCTTGTTAGTCAAGACTCATTTCCAAGACTATCTTAGTGGACAAAGTCCCTTTCTGAACCGAGTCACCCTCGTTCCAGTCCTGTTTCACTGAACCGGTATAACCTACCATTCCATCCACGTCTATCTCGTGAGATATAAAATCTTTACCCAATGCATTTGAGAGATATATAGGTCCCACCCATCTCATAATGATACCATTCTTATGTGTGCCACAAAATCATAAATCAAACATCATTGCATAACCCACGTAATACTAATGGGAATCTTAAACATCATGACATCATAAAACAATTCATACAAGATAAAGGAATTCATAAAAATAATTCCATCACAACATAATCAAATCAATGTAATAATAGGGATAAAAACAGAACCCTTTATTATCTTAGATGGAAAATAATTTTGATAAAACACTTGAACTCCATTCTTTGGGAAAATATCCTTTCTTCTTCAAATTTTTTTTTCCTTTCTTAACATGTCATACAACTTTAAACTAAAAGAAGTTGATTAAAAATAAACTTGAAAACTTGTAAAGGAAGCTTCTTGGAAATAATGTTTTAAAAATCCCTTCATGCCGTATAAGTTAAACAAACATTCTTTGTACTTTTGTCAGAAAAGTCAAAAAGTACCTCGTACGAAAAACGACAAAAGATTTCATTCATATTCTTTACTAAAAACTCACCGAAGGGAAAAATTGGATTTAAAATATTGTAAGTGGATGGAAAAAATATTAAATATTGAGGGAACATGGATGTGGATGATAAAATACACCCCAGTAAATGCTAAAGTAAAAACAATCTCGGATAAAAATGAGATTGTGATATTTTCCCTTACCTTAGGTCCGATTTGCTTCGTAAGTGTCTGAACCTCCTGTATAATGATTTAAATAATGTCATTGACTTATTACAGAATCATATTCATTGTTATGATATCATATATGGTTCACTTATGACTTTATATTACCCGTTATTTTGTAAATTCCATGTTAAAGAGCGTTTTGAGTAAAATTGTTTCATTTATCGTCCGTGTTTTGACTTGTAATTATTCATATGATTACTTTGATCATGATTACTTAATTCCAGAATATAAAACATGATTTATATATATATATTTAGAATATACATATATATAATAAATCAGTAAATGGAAATAAATACATCGTTCATGGAGACGGTAGTCCGTACGTACACATGAACGCTGTTTTCGTTTCCTTATTGAATTGAATGGAATTAAGTAGATGACATACATATAAATATACATAAATCCAGTATCATTATTATTTCATATATTTCATTAGTACTTATTATATATACTTTATAATCATTCATGAATGGTTAATCATTGAGAATGAATCTCATCGCGTCGTGGAGACGGTAGTCCGTACGTACGCATGAGCGATGATATCGTTCCCATGGTCGTGGAATTGTGTTTAATGTATGTATAATATTTCAGTATCAATATCAATTTATAATAATCATATATAGTTACTCATTACACCATTATACCCATCCAATTAAGGTGGTGGCGGAAAATAGATTACACCACGGCGTGGAGACGGTATTTCGTACGTACGCACGCGCGGTGATTTCCTTTTTCAATAGGATGGATAGAAGGTTAATTAGAGTTGTTTCATATTTATAATAACATATCAGTATATAAGAAATACTTATGTTATTACTTTATCATGAAACAACTAATGAATAAGAAGTTGAAGAAGAAAGAAATTGAAAAAGATCGGTAATGGATATTACCGCTTTTTGACGCGCCTTTTCTTAACCTCCACTTAATGAACTACGGATGGTCTTTGAAGAAGACCAGGACCTCTAGGATTATACTAGGGAAGTGGAGAAGAGATTTTTGCAGGGGTTGGACGAGCTTGAAGGCTCAATGTTGTGTGAGGAAGAGAGGGAGGAGGTTCCCTTTTATAAGGGAGGAGAGGGGCACCTTTGGAATAACAAAATATATTATATTATTATAAAGCCAAATTTGGTTTTAAATAACTCAAAATTGATTTATTTCGATGATAAGGTTGGGATGGGTATAAATCCTCTCATCCAATAGGATTTAGACAAGTTTAGGTTATTATTTTAACCTTATCAATTAGATTTAACTCTAAGTTAAATAATTTAACTTTTACCGTGTCTTTTTGTTTTCTTACACTATATGGTTAATAAACTTACAATAACAATCCAAAAGAACCCCAAGTTGTTTATTATTAATATATATATCCTTATCTAAGTCATTTGGACGAACATTAGATTTTTAGGAATTAAATAACAATTGATAATTTAATATTTGTTTTAAAAACTAATTTATGTCAATTTTGACACTATTTGGTACATGATTTTTATGAAATTTATAACAGAATGATAAGTTCGAAAAAAGTTCCTTAAATATACAATAACATGTCATATTAACCTATGAATTTAGTTTGTGTCATAAAAAGTCTCAAATTACATTTATTTTGGCATTTATAACATCAATTATGTTAATTTTTCTTAAAAAGGTAATTATTGTATCATTGTTGTGTCATAAATAAATTAAATTATTTCAAGTCTAAAAATTACAAATAAAATACCCTTATCTAGGAAATCGTTTTATCATTCTAATGAATATTTATAGTCGAATTTATCTTATGTATAACCCCATATTAAAATTTTTTAGTAAATAAACTTTTATTTTAACTCTTTTAACTCTTCTTTGAATTAAATAATAATAAATGTCCTAATCTAATCCAAGTGGGCCTAAATGATAATATTTTACACTTAAGGTTGATTTTGGTCGAGATAAACTTGTCCAATAGGATTAGGACATGTGTTAGGGTAATATTAATATCATTTTTACCCTTAATTACCCTATTTACTTTTAACCGTGGTAAAAAAAGTAAAAAGTTACTATTCACCAAAAATTATTTTCATCTCATTGAACCACATTTTACTTACTGACATCAACCATGTCTCTCGGATTTTTGAAATTCCATTCACAGAAGCGGTAAAATTAAGATTTATGAAAAAATTAATTTTTTAACTTCCACTTAGTAGTTTCACTATTCATCAAAAATTGAAGATTTTCAGAAAAATGCCAAAATTTCACCCTAAGCTATAATTGATATTCCGAATTCAAAAATGATTAATATTTTACAAAATTCCCAACGTATAAGTTTCATTAATTAATTTTATAATTAATTTCCGCTGTCACAACAAATAGCGTGTTTTTAAGAGATAATAACTATCAAAATATTAACACTTGTTTATGTCTAGTGTAAATGTGAAATTACATCCAATGACCAACATTGTATTGAATTGTAAAAATATATTCTAAATATACTTTAAAACCACTCAAATTAATAATTTATCACTATTAATTATTTCGACTAAAAAGGTTGTTTTTAATTAAAATTTAGTAATTTTCACTATTCATCATAATATGAAAGTTATCCGAAAGGTACCAAAATTTCACCTTAGGCTAAATTCGATACTACGAATCCAAAAATGAAGTCTATTTTGAGAGCTAAAATTTCTAAAATTTTAAAACGTGGTTATTACTATTCATAACGGCTAGTTATAATAATATTTTAATAGCATATCGTTGTTTAGTGAAACTGAATATTGCGTACTACACACGCTATTGAGGAAGGTCGTGATTGCGTGCAAGGAAAGTCAATGATATGTGTTGTGCAAGCTTCTTTTGGTGTAGCGTACAACACAAGGCATTAATAAAATTAAAAAGAATATTTTTCATAAAATCTCGGGCTGTTACATTTAATACCTGCAAATCTTTTTTTTTTGATTTTCTAATGGCCGGTTTGAGGGTAGTCGGTTCCCTTGCAACCGGTTTGAGGAAAACCGGAAACCTCACAACATTCTAGCTTCAAACCAGCATAAGCATGATACACCAAACAACGAATCAAATTCAAATTCAAACATTAATCGAACCATGCGCCTCCTGTAGCCGCACGCCACCTCGATTTGCGTCACCTCGAGCCACACGCCAGCTTGAGAAGCGATTCGGCGAAAATCCAACCGCCTACATCCATGTCACCAGCGAGAGATTCCGGCCATCTGTCTCTATCGAAGTCGTCGAAAACGACGGATATCATGTCGCTGGCAAGAGAACCCGACCATCACCATCCATCAGCGTCGTCGAATAACCACGGATCAACACCATTCAAAAATCGTCCCAACACTAGAACGCTGGTGAGCTTCACCGATGCCCATCATCACGCACTCACCCGTGCCGACAAGGAGAAACAGCACATCACCACCGGTGGAAGCCTTCACCGAATACAACGAGGCAGAAACTCTCATCACTGTTAACAGCGAGGTAGAAACCCTTGGCAAAAAACCACCAGACCCAACTCTTCTTTAATAATTAATCATATCATGTTTGCTTTAAATAATAATTTTGAAAGGTTTAGAACATGATGTTGAAGAACCAGTTGCAGGAAGAGACTCTAATCTCTCCAAAAGAGATAACCAACCTTTGTCAAAGCTCCCACTCATCTCCTACATGATGGATCTGGTCTCTTCTACATGATCAACTAACCTCTTATTTTGAATGTACAATTTTTTCATTTTTGAAATAAATTTATTTTAGATATTAGAGATTAATAATTTAAATATCTATCTAGTATTATCTTCACTTATTTTGGTTTCTATATGCGGTATGTATTTTTATTATCTCACCAATATCGGATAAAAGGTTTACAATAAATGTATATATGTCCTCTATTTTCACATATCTAGAAGGAAGAGAAAGATAACAAGGATGAGTTGGAATCATATCTTAGATATGAAAGGTAGTCTCCACATGTCTAGATTCTGATACAGGAGCATCAGAAGGATAATCTTGTAATTTCCAACCTTATCTATCTATTAAAATAGATATCCCTTTGGATATTTTTCCTAAATATAGTTGGTAAGCCTTCCAGGATTAGGTAGAATTCTTCGTCAACATAATAATAATCAATATCTTCTTCTAATTCTATATATTCACTCCCTAGTTGAGAATATCCTGGGGATTACTCGCCATTATCACGTTATCTCTTCTAATATTTGTTAAAGAAAACATCCTCATATGTACTCTTAGAAGTATAAACCTCTTCATTATTGCAATAATTAATTTCAATAGCATGGTCCAAATCACTATTTTCATCATTTTAATTATCATATTATACAATAAATCTTTTTTACTTCTAGAAGAAGACCTCTTATCCTGACCATCATTTGAGACATTAATTTCCTTATAGTTTTTACCTTCAAATAGAAAACATTATTTAGATAAAAGGGAGAGAGATGAACTAGGAGGTCTATAATAAACAGAACGGATTCTGACCACATAATGGTTATTTGGTTCCTGTACCAAAAAATGACTCTTACTCTTTATATTCATCTTCCCCTTCCTCAACATCAACCTCAATATACTCATCATAAGAATATACCACAATATTATCTAGCTCCAATACTGAATCAACCATATCTCTATGTATGGAAGGGTGCTATATAGGGTTAAAATTATCATAAAAATAATCATTATTATCCACAAATTTCCTCGTCTAAGGGTTCCAATTTACCATTATTATCTTCCATGTAAAATAATTTAAAAGGAAACCTACAAAACAGATAATTTTCTCTTAATAATTAGGCACTACAGCCTTTTCTTCCAACAAAGAAAAAATTTATTTGGGATATATCAATGAGTTATATCTAGATGAATTCATTTTCATTTCCATCATATATAACATTATGTATATACAAATGTTTATCATATCCCTTTTTTTCATAAGAAATAATGAAAACAAAGCCTAGTATCTCATGGTTCTAAAGTACCCTTTCATGAGTAAAAAATTGGTTCAAAAATTTTAAACAAAATTATCCACTCTTTGTCAATCTATACAATGGGGGAATTTATAGATCAATATTTTAGGGTAACTCCCATAATGAATCCTTATATATGAAAACCTCACTTTTTCTAGGAATGGATCCCTACAAATAGTCAAATGAACTTTTATTATGTACATTAAGGCATATGAAATATTTTTTAGATAAAAATATCACTATTTTATATCAATAAAATTATAAATAACATTCTTCTTCTCAAAAAAAATTACTCTACAAATTGATAAAACTAGTTAACCAACCTATAATAAAATTTACAATCATTCCTAGAAAACCATTTGATCCATGATGGTTCTAGATCACATTCATCACCAACAACATTTCTGAAACTAAAAATTTAGTATCTATTCCATTTCCAAAAAAATTCAGATGTGATTTTGTGGTTCTTTTGTTTGAAAACATATGACTATCTAGAATCACCACATGATTTATTTGATAAATGTTATCCTTCAGAAGATGAAACCACAGTGTGATTGGCTCTCACTATTTTAGCATTAGTTTGAAGGAAATAGGGTGAATGTAAGGAGGGGTATAAGTCAAGATAGAAATTATAAAGGGTGGTTTAAAGGATGCATATGAAAGAGGTTCCTAAAAATCCTATTTAAGTTTATTTTATCATTTGAGGATTTAAAACTGAAAAATTTATAATAAAATATACATAAACAAACCCAAAAAAATTAATCATAGAAAAAAACTGTGGTAGCATACAGATAAAAACATTTGAATGGTAGATCACGAATGGTTGATCCCTAGTGGTGGATCACCAAAAATATATTACGATTGGTGGGAATTTTTATAAAAACAAAATCTAGAGAAAAATAAATAATCAAATTTATCATTCCTAGTTATTGTCATATATAGCTTCATCCCTCAAAATTCAAAATGATTTGTAATATATTAGAAAGACGATTTTCAACTCCAATGAATTCAAGAGTTATAATACCAATTTTAATATGATCTCTCAAAATGTGATATCTTATATCAATTTGTTTTTTCATAGAATATTGTACAATATTCTTGGAGATATTTTTCACACTTTTATCATCATAATTTATCAGCTCATGTTGAAATTTATATACATAGACTAGTAAAGTTTGTTTTATCCATGCAATCTATGAAATAAATGACTTTCAACTATGTACTTAGCCTAAATGGTAGATAATGTAAAAAAATTTATTTTTACTACCCTATAAAACTTCTTACCTTCCCAAAAATGTGACTTGTTCCATATGATATTTTTTTATTAATGTTTTAACCACCAAAATATAAGTCTGAATCACTCACTAATAAAAATTTTTATCCTCTAAGATAAAACATTAATATGTATGTTGTATACATGAGGTACCAAAAAAAATCATTTGACATCATGTAAATGAGATTCATTAGATTTTTTTTTTGAAAATGGGAACACATATATACACTAAACATGATATCTAGTTGAGTAGTAGTTCAGTGCTACAAGCTTCCTGTCATACCTCTGTAATTAGTTTGATCAACAATTTTTCCAATTTCATCAAGATCTTGATTACATATTTCTCTTGTGGGAGTATCACTACTCGTTTTTTATCCATACAAAAATATTTTAAAATGTATTTACTATATTTAATTTTATATAAAAATAATCAATATATATTTAAAAAAATTTAAAACCAAGGAAGATATATAACTCTCCCATAAAATTAATTTATAATTCACTTTTCAATGTTTTTTAAAAGTTAGTACAAAAATAATTTCTAAAAGATCCAAAAATTATATCATCATAATAAATTTTTACTATGAAAACATATTTTGAAATTATTTTTATAAATTAATTAGTTTTATGTATCCCATTTCAAAAAACATTAAAATAAAAAATTTAGTCGAACTTATCATACCAAGATCTTGGAGGTTTTTTTAAAGCATATAAATATTTTGTTAATTTAAATATAATTTTTTGAAAAATAACGGTTTTTGAATCTAGGTGTTGTTCAAAAATTCATCATCTACATAACAATCTAGGAATTCAATCATAAAATCTTGCGGATAAAGTTTGAAATTTAAATGTACTACATGTGAAAGTATAATTATAATGTCTCCAAGTCTAACTATTGGTATAAATCTTTCTCTATATTAATTAACTTATTCATAACTATATCCCTATGAAACCAATCAATATTTGTTTCTAACTATTACAATTTATTCATAAACCATGTTTCTAAACTCCCATTTATTTCCAATGGTTGGAATGTATTTAGGTCTATCCACTATTTCCCAAACATTATTTATTTAAAATTTATTGAGTTCTTTTTTCATTTCCATTAAACAATGTTCATCTCTAATAGCCTAAATGATGTTCTTAGGTCCATGATGTGATAAGAAAACATGATGTTAAACCTGCTTTCTAAGAGAATCACTAGTTTTTATTCTTATATCAAGGTCCCCAAATACAACATCAATGGGATGATATATATGTGTCCAAAGAGTTCTAGGAAAATAAGTACTAGATATTTCATTATATTCTTTTGGTTTAGGTTAAGGTTGTTTATCAAAACTGAAATATTTTTCTATATGTTTCATAGAAATTTTATAAGGTTTAGCATTTATATTTAGATTAAACAGATCAACTTCAGGGTTGCTAAAAGGAGTCTTAGAGTTATGAGGATCAATTTAATCAAACTCTACATGTATTAATTAATCTATAATAATATTCATTTTATTAAATAAAATTTATCACATTATGGTTGTATAATCTCTAAGGAAGATACCTACATCACTCATGGATGCATTTTGTTTCAGATTATTCTATTAATTAAGATTGAAATATTTGAAACAAAAAAATATAATGTAATTATCATTTGGTTTTCTTCCATTCCAAAATTCATATGGTCTTTTCTTTAAAAGTGGTCTTGTAAGAACTTTATTGATTTTTTAGAAAGATATATTCATAGCTTCTTTCAAAAAATAAATAGGTAAGTCATACTCACTATGTAGGGTTCAAGCTATTTTTTAAGGGTTATATTTATCCTTTCTACTACACAAATATTCTTAGGGGTTATTGGAGCATAAATTTGATGACTATATCTATGTTGTTTTCATATTGATTAAAATTATTGATTTTCAAACTCATGCACATGATCACTTCTTAAGGGATTAACTCTAATTTCACTAATATATTCTACATATATATCAAACATAGAAAAATAGTAATAATATTCACTTTTTTATCTAAAAGTATACCCAAGTATATCTAGAAATGTCATATTCTATAAAATAAACATTTTTCTCCCCATTTAATCTTTGAAATATTGAGGGTCTAAAAAAATACACGTGACCCAACTATAGGGGTTGTTGAGTTGACACTTCATTATTTGATTTTAAAGAGATTTTTATTGTATCTATTTTTGATATGGGTTATTGACATTATCATTTAAGAATTATTGTATAGGAATGTCTTTAACTAATTGTTTCATAATTTTAATTCAAAGTGAATGAATGTTGAAATGGCATGTTCACCTATTCCAGATCTCATAATATTTATGGAAGGAAAAGAGACCAGAATTGTTTTTGAGAAATCAAGGAATCTAAATTAACAACATATACATTATAATTACATAAAGTATTAAAAAATAAAGAATATTTTGAATTAAAACCATTGCTTTAATTATTTTCAAATATTGAATTTAAACCAAAATCACATAATTATGATATTCTAATAGAATTATACATTAATCCACATAAAAAATAAATCTTCCAAATTTAAAAAATAATTAGACTTACTAACTTAACCAAGTCTGATTATTTTTTCTTTTGAGTTATCACTGACATTGAAATTTCCACCATCAACTTTTATTGAGTTATTTAAGAATGAATAACCCATTTTGATGTGTCTATAAAATCCATTATCTAGATTAGAAAAATTCTTTTAGACACTTTTTATGTAGGTTTCATAAAAATAGGTTCAAACCATAAATTACATTGGTAATCATCTTTCATTAGATAAAAATATATATCATATAAGGGAATTAAGAATCAACCATTTTTTAACATGTATATTGTTGTAATATCTATGAATTTTTCAAAAAAAAGACATTATTAGATCCATAAGAATAATAAATATTCACAAAAATTATTGAATTAGAACTAAAAATAAATTTATTCTTGATTATATTTCTCTTTCCAGGTAGATATCCAATTCCTATTGTATAATTAGGTGTAATTTTTCTTCAAATCTTCCAATTAAGAGTATTTATCCCATTTTTAATCTCTCTATATACTTTTTAATTGATTATTGGATAATTTTATCACATTATTTTCAATTATAAGCTAATAATTTTTATCCGTTTCTATACTATGATATGTTTAAATTGTATAATTCAGGAACAATTTTTCTCTAAACTATTATATTTATATTTAATTTCATTGAATATATCCTCCAAAATATTAAAATATTCAAAAAAATAACTAGGCATTTTATATTCACAACATTTATTTTCATAATGGTTGGAATTATGAATCGGAGATATAATGAAAATTTTAGATGCCTTAGATGTGTTTTATGAAAAACACATATTAGATATACCAATATGGTCCCCTTTTCTTCAGTTTTAATCACTTGAAATGTCTTATAAAGAACATCGAGTTGATTTCATTGCATTTTTATTCTACTTTTCTATATCACAATACTTTTTCTTAAATGTAAACTTAGTATAGTCCGCTTTTATTTGATATTTTCTCTTTTATTCATGGAAGACTATATCAATTATAGTATTATCCTTTTTTTATTATTTTATATAGTGACATTTTTTCCAACTTACCTTTACATTTTGGATTGTTGAATAATTTATTACTTTTTTAAAATTTTTTGAATATTATTGGTAAGTGAGCCATTTGTTCATCAATTTCAGAAGATGATTCTCTATCACCTGAGCTGGATCCATTAATATTCCCTTTTTTACATTTATTAATAATTATTAAAGGCTACTAACTTCTTCTTTATTTTATTTTATTATCCTATATTTACATTTTTATTTCTCTTCATACATTATGATATTTCCTATAATATATTTAGCAAAAAACGTATTTATATTTGACGAATCTCAAATTAAAATAGAAGTTCCTCTTCATCTGTCTGGTAAAAATATTTTTTAGTTGAATCACATGATATTTTACATTAGTTGGCCACACAAGTGAATGAATAATGTTCAAAATATCATTAAATCTATGATATATTTCATAAATTTTATAACATGGTATTATATTAAACATATCATATTTAATAACATATTTATTAAAACAAATTTCATTAAAATTTTATGTTCTATCATGAGATACAACCAGGTCTCCAAAATATTAAATTTATTGGTACATGAAGATATTTTAGGAAAAAATAATATACTAAAGAAAAGTATAAATTATATAGTTCATTATAGTTATTGTTATATGATGCTTTTTAAGACCCACCCATCCTGATTTATTTATTTTAGGTAGTTTATATTTATCCTCAATGAAAGTCTAAATTTTTGACTCATTATTTCATAATGAATTTTAATTTTAATCTTCAAATGAGAGTATTTAGTACCATTAAAATAAGAAGTCTAGTTTGTGGTAGTTCCCCATTTTTTTCTTTTATCCCTGAGGATATAAATTTAGAATAAAAATAAATTTATGGTGGTTAAATTTATTCTAGATCACTGTAAAATGATAATTTGAAAACACATCTGATAACAAATGTTTTTCAGATTATAAAACTTGGGGGAGAAGGGTTAATATTTTTTCCAAAAAAATTTTTTTTTAAAAATATTTATAACTTAAATGATAAAATTTTGAAAAAATAACTAGTTAATGAAAACTATATAACTATATAATTTTATTTTTCAAACAGATTGTCAAAAAGAGAATAATTGTCCATTAAAATAATATATGAAATCACTTTAAATTTTGAAATTAAATTACAAAATCAATTACTCAATATAGAATGAAAATTAATACTAACTATTATATTAATTTTTTGATAAATATTTTAAAATAGATACACTTTTGAACATGAAAATAAAAAAAATAAAAATAAAAAATAGTTGAATTTAAACAAGGGGATTGGTCTAAAGATAAGAATTAATCCCCATAAGATGGAAATAAACCACTTATATATAGTTTATTAAACAATAAAAATGATACAAAATATGGATTAGGTTTTGTATACAATAGTACATAATAATATCTTAGAATAGAGCAACTTTAATATTTTTTTGTGGGATCAAAACATGTATAGGTCACACAAAACCTCTTGCACAATTTGTTATGGGAAAAATAATTATAAAATTTGAGAGACTATTGAGGACTCTACATTTAAGTAAATGAGGCTAATTATTATAAATAAACAATGTAAATCCAATCTCAGGTCAAATATAAAACATAAAAAATAATAAAATATTTATAGATATTAAAGAGTGGTGATTCTCAATATGAATATCTTTATATGTTCAAAGGTCCTCAAATCTATTTATTTTGAAGCTCAAATAGGTTCCACCAAATGTAGAGAAAAATATAGTGTCATGGACATCTGAAAACCATTCTTTTTTTTGAATTTTTTTTATCCAGAATTATTCCACACAAAAATGTATTAGAGATCCTTCTTGATTCAGTGTTTTATGGTATCTATTTTGTATGCATGTATCACACCTCATGAATAAGATGGAGTTTGTTTGAATTTATATCACTCATGGTCCAATTATATATTAGAGAATAATTAAAATAAAACATAAATCCATATACGTAATAAAAAATAAAAAATTTATAAACTTTTATTTAATGCATCTATAGTGTAGCTTAATAATAAATATTCTTAAATCTATATGTGTCTGACTTTACTAAATTCCTTAAATAAGTTATTGGAATATAAAATTTTGAAATTAATCTAGACAAAAATGGAACCATACTAGAGGTAGATCATCATAGTGGTTTTTTCACTAAATGGTTACACAAAATATTGTTATATCAAATTTTTTATAGATATGACTTGATGATAGATCTATTTGGTGGTAAATCTTTTCTTGCGGTAGATGTCCGATGGTAGCTGTCTGACATAAGCTGTTTCGTGCGGTAGATGTGTTTGGTACTAGATGTTACTGATGGTATATTTTTCATATAGAAGATATTTTATATGGTATAATGGAAGGTATCACACTGTAACTTATGGTTGATGTAACGCCCTGACATTTAAATGTAAGAACATTGTATGCAATAGTGTGTATGACACACAACACCAATCATGAAAGGGAATATAATGTACCACAAGATTATAATATATTTACTATTTGAAATAAATTTAATATAGAAACTAGATTATAATTAATGTGACATTAAACTAGTTCACTTTGAATGCAACAACGAGCTTCCTCGATGACATGTATTACACGCAAGGCCAAGATTTACCGAATACGAATATATTAACAAGACATTATTATTTAATATGATACGATATAACCATGTTGTTAAAAAAGAGGTTGTTAATATGATAAATTAAATTATAAAAATACTTGTTTTACAAAAATAGAAGACGAATTAATAGGATTCTAATTATTTATAAATGAATATAAGAACCATGTGAATATATAGGGAGTGTTCTTATAGAAAACAATTTTAAATCTCACAAAGATGTCTTTCCCTAATAAACATAATTAATATAAAATATTGAGTGATATTAATGTAATATATATAATATATATTCACTGAAATATGTTTTATATTCAACAAATATATTTTATAGGGGTGAGAAAAGAACAGACCGAATATTACACATAAAAACCTATATATTCATTAAGGCACCTTAAGAACTAATTAATGGAGAACCTATTTTAAATCCATTTTTTTGAAATTTTATAAATATAATATGAATAAATAAATTTAATCTCTGAAATATAAAAAATAAAATTATTTTAGGTTTAATTTTGGTAAATTTTATGTGAAGTTTCATTTTTTGATGAAAAGTGAAAAAACACTTAATTTTAACTCAAAACTGTTTTTCCATCTAATTTATTTATAAGGATAAATTATATATATTTTCTGGTTTAAAACCATAATTTGATATATTTTATATCATTTAATCCAATTTAGTTCATTATAATCAATTTCACCTTGAAATTTAAAATAAACACTAATCAAGAATTTTAATGTTTTCACATTATAACGTTTATTATCGTCTCATTTGTGGGATTAAATTTAAATTAATTTCAACCCATTATATAATTATAATTTATAATAATTGATTAAATATTAGGAATAATCATAATTTTTAGTTTCTTATAATTTGAACTGAGTTTCTGAGCAAAAATATTAGTGAATGTAATTTAAATTAATTACAATGATTTAGGTGAAATTATGCTTAAGAAGGGAGAAAACCTTAATCTTAATGAACATAATGACCTAGAAACTTATCAAAAATCAATATTATGGCCATATTTAGACACTTAAAGCCATTTTTTAAAATATTTACCATTAGTTTATCCATTTTCATTGTTAAAAACGTAGGTGGAATTCCCTTTTCTAGAACATACAAGAGTGTCACTCTTCTACAGCATAAAAAGGCACTCACGCATCC
This sequence comes from Viscum album, assembly GCA_963277665.1. Taxonomy (NCBI): domain Eukaryota; kingdom Viridiplantae; phylum Streptophyta; class Magnoliopsida; order Santalales; family Viscaceae; genus Viscum; species Viscum album. Next base: position 1,983,289,927 of record OY728136.1, read on the forward strand.
AACTTCCTCACACCTTTAAAGACACATTGGCTCGACCAATATCTTCTAAAATAGAACCTTAAAATTCCTTACCAAAACCTATAACCCTAAAATTTGTCATAAATTCATCCATGGTATCCCATTGGTGAAAACCAAAAGGAGTTACCTAATTAAGAGGTAACATCCTACCTGAAGCTCCTTAGATTTATTTATTTATAAACTCTTCCAATTATAGTTATTTCATGATAATATAATAAATAACGTATAATAAATATACTTATATGTTGTTTCATCAAGGGTTATACCTACACTTACATACACTTCCAATTAATGGGTAATAAACATACCATTTATGTGTACAATTAACATCCGTGTCTCGAAATGATGATTGCTCATTATTCCTTTTCAACCAATCATGGTGGTAATTATGATGGAAACACTTTTTATAAATTCTATATATAATATTTATAATTTCTTTATACTTCTATAATTATTTTATTAAACATACCTTTATACACTCTATTTTGGGGGAATATGATAACATCGTTTGTGGAAGTTTGGAAAACTTCCCCCTCAAAGCGATGTGATTTGTTCACCCTATACAAAGAATGTATTAAGTATTATTATAATAAAAATATGTAATATATATATGAAATAGATATTATAATATAATTATAATATACATATATATCATTTACTTATCATTATTTTAATATTGAAAAGAAATCAATGTATAATGCATGTGTACATACGGCATACTGTCTCTAAGAACAGTGCATTTCATTTCTTATCTCCCAATATTATAAGATATTCTAAATATATATATAATTAATATATATGATATTTAAATAAGGTTTTACGTTATTTATAAGATTGAATCATGATCTAATTAATTGGAACAACAAATAAAAAGTCAAAACATACTCCATAAATGTAGCAATTAACACATGAAATAGTAAAAATAATTCACATTTGTTAAAAATTAAGGAATAATATATTAGAAGAAGTTAATATATAATATCATATATAATATTATGGTTATGGAATGCATTATTAATATGTTTAAACCCATTTTAAATGATTGTAAAGGATATTTACCCAAAAAACACAATGTAAGGGCCTTTCATCTCACTTCTTACACCCATGAAATAAATGACATGTTCACCACTTAATTATATTATATGGTGTTTCTACTAACCATTATTATATATTATATAATTAATTCATTTATCTTCTTGGTATTTTTTATTTTAAGTTTTTATTCTTTCTTATTATGGGATTTGAGTTAAGAGTTACAAAGTGGAAAATATTTTCACAACCCAATTTCCTTTACTTAGGTATTTCTACATCCTCATTGTGATGAATATTATATGTATAGAGACCCTATATTTTCATTCATTAACATTAAATTACCTTTTCAAAATAATTAAAACATTATAAAAACATACATCTAAATACCATACTTGTATTGGGCCATTGTAAATATAAACTCTGATACATAAGTGAGCTACATTATCATCCGCTAGGTTCTTCTTGACCAGAACCCCTCTTAGACACATAAAACATAAAACATATATTTATAAACTTGGGAAGGAAACATAAAAGGGGTGACCTAAAATTTACAATAAGGTTAAATAAGGGAGATATGTAAGAATAATCAATAGTATAATGGTATGAGAATATGATCATGAAAATAGATGATAATACCCTATATATCAAAGATCATATACAAGAATCATGGAATAAATTATGATAGTTCATAAGACATGAATCATAACTAAATAAATACCATAATCCAATAAATCATAAAATAGGAATAAAACATTGAATTGTGTAAGACACATAAGCATAAAATATGATTTCTATAGCGTCCAAGGCATCGCTACCGAGACCATCTTGGTAGTATAGTTTCACTCACCATACCATCTTAGTAGTCATGGTTTTCTATAATAGCCACCTCAGTAGCATGATTCCACTCATAATACCATATTGGTAGTCACAGTTCACTCACATGGAAATCATAGTAGCCAAGGTTAATTCCCTAGACTGTCTTAAATAATTTTTATGGGATATAAATGTTTACCCAGTGCATTGGATGGAGATATAGGTCCCACCTATCTCATAGATAAATCCTACAAACATGTTCCCTAAGATCATAAATAATCATATCATAACCCATGAAATGAAATGGGTACTATAAATATGCCATCATATCATAAACTGTTGAAAAATAAAGGTTTCATATTAATTTTATCATGAACATACCCAATTAAAAGAAGTGGGTTTCAAAATCATATAACCTGGGAAAGAGAAACAAGTTTCATAAACATCATGACATTAAAACATAATCCTTTGATAGAATGAATATGAATGGAAACTTTGAATAAATTCCTCTAAAGGAATGAGTAACATCAATGAATTGTATCTATGATGTGAAATAATTTTGAAATATCTTTTAAAACCATTTCATGAAGAAAATATCCTTTCTGCATTAAAACCCAATTTTTAAAACATAAAACATTTTTGAAAATATTTTTCTTTTAAAATAAATTTGAAAAAATTTAATAGAATCATTTAAAACTATAAAAAATTTTAAAATCCTTCTTCATTGAAATTGGACTTTCTAGATATTTTCAAAATATTTTTTAAAACAATTTTGAATTAATTTTTGAAAACATGGTTTTTGAATACAAAAATATTTCCTACCGAAGAGAGGGACAGTCGGGTTTTACTTAAAAACATTATCTAGAGTACCAAAGGGAAGAAAAATATAAATAAACATCATTTTATACTAAATAAATATTTTATTAGGAAAATCATGATTTTTCGTGATAGAGGGATCATAATATTTCATTAAAAGAAACATAAACATAAAAAATATTGAAAAATGATGAGACTGTCTTGATAAACTCTAATGACATGGTAAATTGGAATCACTCTCTAAAAGTAAGAAAAGAAAAATAAATGAATCTCCAAATATAATTAAATAAGTATATTCATGATAAAATATGTAAAATGAAAGTTTATACACCTCAAAAAAGTGTTTAGGTGAAAAACAAAACATGAGTCTCAAAGAAGGAATATTGAGACAAAACTATTTGACCAATTTGGTATTTTTTGAAACCTAAACCCCATGAATTAAAGATAAATAAAATTTATATGTGAATACATATAAATTTTAGTATAATATATATAGAATAAAATCATGGGAAGTATATACACCACATAAAAGGAAAGAGTGGTGAGCATAGCATGTATCTCACGGAAATAAAAAGTGAGCTTAAATCCCCTAACCTTGTGTCTTGACTCTCATCGTACTCAATCAAAACACATGTATAATAAACAAAAATATACTATAAATATTTTACAGAACCATATTATAATATATAATACCATATATAGTTATTATAACCATATATTACCTAATTTTTAAAAATCTTATATTAAGGTTCCACTTCTGGTAATATTTACTTTAATATTTGAATTTGTCTTAATTTTTTATATCTTTTGTATTTATACTTATTATTCTGATTAATAGAGAGTAAATAATTATATAACTATAATTTATATATTTTATTTTTTTATTATTATAATCTATTTAATATATAATTATAAAATGGAATACACCATTCATGGAGACGATAGGTCATACCTACGCATGACCAATATTTCCATTTAATTATCATGTTAAAAGAAAGAAAATAAAACTAATATATTTATATCTATGTATATATATATGTATATAATTATCATAAAATTTTTATAATATCATATATATCATATACATTCACTAAAACCATCATTAATAAAATCAATATAGTGTATGAACGAATCATATCGCTTTGAGGTGGCGTTAGTCCACACTTCCTAAAATGAAATTATCATATTAACACCAAATAGATTGTGAAAAAGATATTTATTGTAAAAGGAATAAATAATATTAAATAAATAATAAATATAGTATATAAAATTTATAAACATATATTTCATCTTAATTTCCACCATGATATGCGGTAAGGAAAATTAAACAATCATCATTTAATGAGGTGATAGTTGGATTAAAAAATAAACAATATGTTCGTTATACAATAGATAGAGGTGTGTGTATGTATTGGTTGAAACCTTAGCAAAATAAAATATATTATATTTATTATACGGGTTTTTATAAAATAATGGAAAAAATAAAGTGCAGGGGTGACAAGAGAAAATAGAAAATGGACGTGAGAGAAGATATCGCCTCAAAATCGGGTACCTCCTTTTGGTTTGTGGAAAAAGGATTCTTTGGATATATTTCTACCAAAGAGGAGGATTTTAAGAGGAATGGAGATATTTTGAGAGGTTTATTGGGTATATTTTTTCATAACTTATGAGGTTTGAGAGGTGTGAATGTGAGGGAGTGGTGGTGGACTTTTCTAGGGAAGGAAGAGTGACACTCTTGTAAATATTTAAATAGAAAATTCCATCCACTTTTCCATGATGGATGTGAATCCTATACTGTTAAAAATATAATAAAAGGAAATATAGGGTCCTAAAATGTTCTTAAAATGGATTTTGTAAAAGTGTATAGGTCATTTTGGGCCTTAAGGTTATGGTTTAGTCCCTTATTAAGCCTAATTTAACCTCAATCGATGTAATTAATTTTTATAACTTTCACTATAATTTTTGGAAAAAAAATAATTTAAACATATTAATCATTATAAATTATTATCATTCATAATATGGAATCCATTTTTTCATATTCTAATCACATATTTGGAACAAACTAATAAAAATAATCATGATGTTGGGTCGATAATGTAGTGTTTTATAGTAAACAAATATCAGAACATTGGTGAGTTTTTATATCCAACATCAATATGAAATTGGTTATATTTTATTAAATTTAATTATTTTATAATACTATAATTTAATTAAACATTTAAATAATATTAAAATATAATTTAACCTTATAAATAAATTAGATGAAAATGTTGTTTTGAATTATAATTTTGTATTTGTCACTATTCATCCAAAAAATGATGTTTCCCATAAAAAATCACAAAAAATCCCACTAAGATTATTTTGATTTTATAAAATAAAAAATTAATTTTAATTTAAAAACATAAATTTATAAATGTGTCAAAAATTTATTTTATTGAAATTCACATTAGGACAAGAAAGGTATTTTATTTGAGAAAATTGTATTATCTGAACATACAAACACTTTACCCAAAATTATATCTTTTTTATCACTAATTTTTATATAAAACTATTATTAAATATATTTGAAATTTAATTATTAATATTGATACTACTATGTTTAATAGATATGGTATAATTATCGCATTTAAATAATTATAACAGAAAAATGGTATTTCATAGAAACATCGATGTTGTGTGAAAAGTATTTGAAGTAGATGTTTCATGTAATGTTTTACAAGTTGATATTCCATGTAACATACACTGATTTCATTTCATATAACATATAAAAAATTTATTTAATGTAACTTATTCCATTCCAGTGTTGTGTGAACTGAATGTTTCACTTAGTTCAATGCAAGACATAATTGAAAATTTAATTTATTCGAGAAAAGAAAAAAAGGTCCATTAAAATAAGGGGTGTAACATAATGCACCATTAAAATTAATATTCATCCTAAAAATTAATCGCTCAAGTAAAAATGAATTAGAATAATTCTACTTCATCATATCCTAATGTTCCCACTTGGCTTCCTATAACAGTGGATTTCTCTACAAAAATTTGACTTGGTGAGTGGTCTTGCTTCGTAGAAATTTCTCTGTGTGATCTAGAATTTCAACATGATGCTCCCCATAAGAATTATCCTACTCCAATGGTATGGACCATGAGTTTAGTACAAGTCAATGGTTAGGTATTTACTTCTATATGAGAGATACATGTAACACATCATGTACTTGAGAGAGATCTGGAGGGAGTGACAAGCAATAGGCTACTATCCTGATATGATCAAGAATATCAAAGGGACCGATATACCTAGGGATTTGTTTTTCATTTCTTCCTGAATCTCATATCCAATTTATTGGGTGGAATTAATGGAAACACAGTTTCACCAACTTCAAATTCCAAAAAGTTTCAACGGTTATCAACATAATATTTCAGCTGACTTTGAGCTGCCCTAAAATGCGGTTGAATGTTTCTAACATTCTCAAACATTTCTTTAGTGATCATATGTACTTATAGATTTCTTTCTCCAACCTCATCCTGACATTTTGGAGATCTAAAATTCATCCCATAAATGGAATCATAAGGTTTAATCTATATTCATGAGTGAATTTTATTATTAAAGGAAAACTCAACTAAAGGAATGTGTTTATCCCAACCACCATTGAAATCCAGAGGACAAGATCTCAACATATCCTCTATGTGTCTAATTGTTATCTCAGACATACCATATGTTTAAAGATGATAATTTGTGAAGAAACTTTATCATATATCAAGTTCTTACTTATTACTTCTCCAAAACATTTAGGTGAACCTCAGATCGTGGTCTGATATAATAGAATGTGGTACTCCATGAAAATTTACAATTCCTGAATATATATCATAGAATGTTTATCCAAATATTTTCCTTCTCTGATAGTGATGATATGTGATGACTTAGTAAGGTGATCAACTACCACCAATATAGCATTAAACACTTTATAGGTTTTGGGTAGTCCCACAAAAAACCCCTAGTGATTTTCTCCCACTTCCATTATGGTATGGGTAATGGATGAAACATCCCCTTTTACTTTTGTCTTTCAAACATTACTTACTGTAATACTAAGTACAGAGATATAAACCTTGAAATATCTTTCTACATGCCATCCCACCATAATTATTCTTTAAATTCCATGTACATCTGTGTACTTTCATGATGAATGGAGAATTAAGAACTATGATAATCCTCTAAAAACTCCTTAAAATATGGTTTGAATGTAACACATACAGTGTTCCTAAAACATATCATCCAATACTGATTCAGGATAAACTCATGAAAATTTATGACTTTATTTTGAAGGTCTTTAAATTACTTCTACTCCCCCTTAATCTACACATGGATAGAGGTTTGAACATTAATTTTGGAAAGATATGACATTTACCCTTTCTTTGGGATTTCAAGATCCATTCACATAAAATCAAGAAATATTGGATCTTTTTTATCCCCATCATAGATAAACTAACATGATCCTTTCGAATTAAAGTATCAGAAACCTTTTTCGCTTTCCTAGGGTGGTAATTTATTGATCAATCACAATCCTTTATCAAATCTAACAATATTCTCTAGAGCATGTTCAAATACTTCTATGTGAATATATATTTCAGAATTTTATGATCTGTATATACATCACAGTTTTCACTATAAAGATAATTCCACCATATATTTAATTGAAAAATAACCACTACTAACTCTTAATAACTAGTCTGGTAATTTTTCTTATGAATCATCAATTGCCACAATGAATAATCGATAACCATGTTATTCTGCATAAGAAAACATTCCAATCCTATCTTGGAATCATCTATAAAGATTACAAACCCTTCTTCATTATAGGGATATGATAGCACATGTGCACTGACTAACCTAATATTTAGTTCCTTGAAATTTTCCTCACATTCATATATCCAAAGGAACTTGACACCCTTATGAGTTAACTTTGTTACAGGATTAGAGAGTCATGAAAAATTCTCCCCAAATAATTGATATTATATAGCTAAACCATGAATTATACAGATCTTTATCACCATAGTTGGTCTACGCTATAATTCAATAGCCTCATAATTTGATGGATCTATTACTATACTATCTCTTGAGATTATGTGACCCAAAAAATGAAACCCTTTGTATCCAAAATTTACACTTTTTAAACTTTTCATATTGCTCCTCCTTCATTACTGTATTTAGTATAATTATCATATGATATTTATTTTATTCCATTCTCTTTTTATAGATAAGAATATCACCTATATAGACTACCACAAGCTGATTGAGATAATATCTAAATACCCTATACCTTAAATCCATTAATATAGTAGGGGAATTGGAAAGATTAAAAAGAATAATTATATATACATAGTGTTCATACGTTTTACGGAATGTCATCTTGGGTATATCCTCTTTCTGGACCCTCAATTGATGATTTTGATAATAAAGGTCAATCTTGGATAAGTATTGAGCTCTACGTAATTGATCAAACATGTCATCAATATGGTGGAGAGGATACTTATTCTCGATTGTGATCATGTTCAACACTAGATAATCAATGTAGAGTCGTATTGATCCATCATTCTTTTTCAAAAAAAGATAAGGTGGACCCCAAGGTGACACACTTGGACAAATGAATCCCTAATAATGTTTATCTTAGAGTCTCTTCTTTAATTCCAGCAACTCAATAAGTGAAATTATGTATGGAGTATTGAAAATTGGTGTGGAACCATGTATAAGTTCTATTAAGAACTCAACTTCACATTTTTGTGGGAGGCTAGGAAACTACTTTGGAACTACATGCTCAAAATTCTAGACAATAGGCATATCATCGATGTCAAACTTGTCCCCAAACATTTGATATAAAAAACCCTTTTGAATGAGAATGACAACCCATACAATGGAAGTAATCTCTATAGGAGGATCATTGTTATCATTACATGGATGGATGATCATTTGAGGGATCAAAATTTCAAAAATAACTTCCCTTCCTTGACAATTAATATGGGACATATAAAGAGAAATTGAACCCATACCTAATATGAATTCAAATGGAACCAAAGAAATAATGGAAAGATTTGTAGGAATAAAATTCCTACACACTTCAACTGAAGAAGAATCATATACTTGAGATTAAATCACCGTACTATTAGGGGTTTTTCACTACTAATTAAACCTATAATTGTTTTGGTGTAATTTTAACACCCATTGAAAATTTTTAGATATGAAAGAGTGGGTAGTTTTACAATAAAATATGAAATTAATAGTCATAGAGTGGATGGTAAGTGTACATTTAATTATGTTTTTATAACACCCCTCATCTGAAATAGCGATTGCATGAGGTTTCTTCTTGTTGCACGGATTAAGAGGATATTTATGTCAATCATCATCACTAGCCCTTGGTTCTAGAAATTGATTATCATATTTCCCATTCTCCTTACACTTGTAGCACTAAATCATGGAAGGTGAATTTTGGGATTTTTTTCCCATATTTACAATATTAACTGACTTATTCCCATCACTTCCACAGTAAAATGTCCGATGGCCTTCCCTTCCACACATAAAATAGTTATTAGACACATTAAGGTAATTTTCTCCCTGTTTTTTTCCATATTAGAGCATAATGGGAATCTCATCTTCTTGTCTGCATGGTTTTTAGATTTTCCTTTAAACTCTATATTCCTCTTCATTTCAGAACCATTGGATTAATATGTGTATCCAAACTATATTTCAAACATTATTTCACAACACACAATCTATTTGTAGTTACTAAATTCTCTTATGGACAATACCCTTCTGAGACTTTTCTTTATGTAACTGATGAACCTATCAACATTACTTTCATGTTGGATGATAATCCCTAAACATACCCTGTATGTCTTGTGAAATTAGCATTATAGGAATCAATGGATTCAACATCACTTCGCTTCAACTCAGGGAACTCTTTCTCTACCTTGGTAAGAATAATCTGAGTAAATTACTTATTGAAAAATAAGATCTTGAATTCATCCAAATACATGGATTCAATATTATATTACTAGGTCATATTCATGATTATAGACCACCATTGGTCTACCTCACCTTCTAACTGATAAATAGATAAATTGAATTTCTCATTCTCCAAACACTAGAGAACAGAGGATATATTTTTAGTAGTACTAATAAATATTTCAAAAAAAAGTGGATCATAAGACCCTCTAAAAGAAGGTGGGAATTTCCTCATGAAAGACTCAATAAAAAGTTGTCCTCTTCTTTTCTCATTCATAAGTCCACTATGATTCATATCATGATAATGTTCTGTGAGCACAGTAACTGGTTTTTTTATTCCAACTCCCATAGCATTCGATTTCTCAAAACGACAATCATTGTATTTTCTATAAAAATTACCATTAATGTTGTTCCTCCAGGTTCCATCAATTTAATAAAACTAAAAATCCTAGAGTATGAAATATTTATCATAGTGAGGAGCCACATAATCATGAAACGTCACTTATAAGACATATAAATTATGAAAACATCCTTAATCTATGACACCTTAGGTTAATTTTATTTTATTCATGGCCAAATTATATTTACATCATTCATAATGGTTGATAAAGTGTTGTTGAATTCCAAAAGCATATCCCTCATGAGTGTCAAACCATGTGTGCAGTAATGTCTGTTTTCATGTACCAAATTACTTTGATTAAGGATTGGACCATCTTTTCAAAGTTGTTACCCCTAGGCACATCTCTTCCAGACCCACATCCACCTGTAGAACCCATAAATGAATTTATTTCTAGGTAGCCACACATTATATCCTTTACCATATTTCAAGGACATTTTCCTAGGATTATTTATTATCCTTAAACGTATCCCTGTACATTTACTTAGGGTTATCACTGAGGTTTTCTTATCCTATATTCTAGAGGATACCTAAACAATTTATCTAATACAAACTATAGCGACCCATACTTTTCATACATTAACATAACATAACATTTACTGAATACACAAAACATTATAAAAAAAAGACACCCAAAGACAACATTTATCGAGAACCTTTGTAAGCATGGAAACATAAACACTGATACATATGTGAGCTACATTAACTCCCACTAGGTTTATTTTTACTACAACCCCTCTTAGACATGGAGACATATTACATATCTCTATAACCTAGGGAAGGAAACATAAAAATGAGTGATCTAAAATGCATAGTAAGGGTAAAAAAGGGAGAAATGTAAGCATAATCATTAGCATAATGGTATGAAAACATAATAATGAAAATATAAGATCATATCATGCATATCAAAAATCATATATATGAATAATGGGATAAATCTTGATAGTTTATTAGACATGAATCATTAGGAAATAAAGAACATAAGCCCTGAAAGAAAAACAATATAATAAAACATGGAATTGTGGAAGACATGTAGGCATATAACTTGATTCCATAGTTGCCCAGGAACCACTTCCATGACCATATTGGTAGTATAGGTTCACTCCCCATACCATATTGGTTGTCATGGTTCACTCCCATGGCCATCTTGGTAGAATGAGTCCACTACTAATATCATCTTGGTAGTCATGGTTCACTCCCATTTCCATCTTATTAGTCATGGTGCATTCCAAAGACCATCTTATTATATCTCATGAGATATAAATTTTTACCCAATGAATTGGATGGAGATATATGTCCCACCCATCTCATAGTGAAATCATACATACTTGTTCCACAAGATCATAAATAATCATATCTTAATGAATTCAATGAAATGTGTATTATAAATATGTAATAAAATCATAACATGTGGAAAAATATAGGTTTCATATTAATTTCATCATTAACATTACCCATGAAAAAATGGGTTTTAAAATCATATAACTTATGAATGATAAATGTGTTTTATGAAAATCAAGCGATCAAAACATAACCCATTAAGAGAATGAATATGAATAGAAACATTGTATAATTACTTTATGTAAGAATTAGTAAAAAAAATCATTTATATTACATGGGAAATATTTTTGAATGATCTTTAAAAAATATATATAAGGGAAATATCCATTATACATTGAAAACACCTTTTAGAAAGTAAAACCAATTTGAAATCATTTTTCTTTGAAAATAGATATGAAAATTTATAAAGAAGCATTGAAAAAAATATAACTTTGTAAAAATATTTATTTCATTTAAAATGGACTTCAAATATCTCTTGAAAACATTTTGGAAAACAATTTGGAAAACATTTTCAAGAACATGGTTTTTAAAAACAATAGATTTCTGACTGGAGATAGAGACGGTCAGATTTTACATAAAAATATTATCATAAGTATAAATGAGAAAAAAAAGGTAATAAAACGTCAGGATATTATGAATAAATATAGGATTAGGAAAATCATTTGTTTCCTTGAGAGACGAATCATAAATTTTCATTAATGGAGTTGTAAACATAAACAATCTCAAACAAATGATAAGCTTATCTCAATAAATTCTTATAACATGGTAACTTGAGATCATACTCTCCATGTAAGAAAAGGAAATTAAATTAATCTCAAAAATATCATGATAGAATTATATTAATTATATAAATTGTAAAATGGAAGTATCTTCACCTCAAAAAAGAGATCAGGTGGATAACAAAACATGAGTCTCATAAAAGGCCAATTGAGACAAAACTATTTCACATATTTGGAAACGTTAGAAGCTTAAACCCCATGAAATAAATGTCATAAAATAGATATGTGAATAAACATAAATTTATGTATAATATAAATAGAATATAATCATGTTATGTATATACACCACATAAAATGAAAGATTGGAGAACATAGAATGTATCTCATGGATATAAAAAGTAGGATTAAATCCTCTTACATTGTGTCTTGACTCTCATCGTACTTGTTCAAAAAACCTGTATATTAAATATAAATTTATTATACATATTTTAAAGAAAATAATTCTTATATCTAATACCATATATGGTTTTATTACGACCATATATTACCGTATTGTATATAATCTATTGTTAAAATTTCACTTCGGATAATATTTTATTTATTCTTCACATGTGTCTTATTTTGTTATATATTTTGTATTTATAATTTATAACGTGATTTCCATAGTGTAAAACATGAAATAAATATAATTTTTATACAGTAGATTTTTATTATAATAATTGATAGAATATATAATTATGAAATGGAAAACACCGTTCATGGAGACTGTATGTCATACGTACGCATGAACACTATTTCTGTTTAATTGTCTTGTTAAATGAAAGAAAGTAAAAGTCATATATGTTTATATATTTATAAATATATATCATTATTAAAGTATATTTATTATCTTATATATATCATATATATTAAATAAAAGTATCCTTAATAAAATCCATGTATTGTAAGAATTAATCATATCAGTTTTTGGGGGAGGTAGTCCACACTTCCACAAATTAAAAAACGTATTAACAAAAAATAGAATGTAAAAATATATGTTTTTTAAAATCAATAAATAAAATAAAATAAATAATAAATATAATATATTACCTATAAAAATAGTGTTTCTATCATAATATCCATCATGGGAGGCGGTAAGGAAAATTTAAAAATCATCATATAGTGAGGCGGTAGTTCGCAGTACACAATAATTGTATGTTCATTATCCATTAGATGGTGGTGTGTGTAAGTGTAATTTGAAATAACATTATAAAAAATACTAGTTTATTTATGATACTATTTTTTTAATAAAATATTGGAAAACAGAAAGTGGAGGGGGTCGAGAAAGAAAATATAAGAAAGGACTTGAGAGAAGATGTTATATCTAATTCGAGTAACTCTTTTTGGTTTTTTCCAAAAGGAATCCTTGGATAGATTTATGCATAAGGGGAGGGTTATTGTAGGAAATTTGGGATTTTGGGAATTTTATTGAAAAGATATTTTCCTAACATAAGAGGTTTTAGATGTGTGAATAAGATGAATATGTGGGGGCCTTTTATATGGAAGGAAGAGTGGCACTCATTTAAATTTTTTATGAGAGAATTCTACCCAAATTTTTCATGAATCTAGTGGATCCAATAATGATAAAAATCATATAAAATAAATTATAGGGTCTAAATGTTTCCATTAAACATATTTTAGACAAGTTTATAGCTCATTTTTGGCCTTAAGTATTTTTTTAGTTGCTTATTATGTTTAATTTAACCTTAGTCGATTTAAATAATTTTTATCACTTTCACTAATATTTTTGGTCAAAAAATAATTTTTAAATTATTATAGATTATCAATTATTATTATTAAAAATATGTAATATATTTTTTAAAAAATTAAACAAATAATTCATAGAAACTAATTATAATTAATCCTGAAGGTGGGTCGACAATTCAGGTTTTTAATGTAAAAATGATCAAAATTATGCTATGCTTTTGCATCCAATATTAGTGTGAAATTGGTTATCATTAACACAATTGGATTATTTTATAAAAATATAATATAACTAATTGTATTAAATCATATTAAATTTTTATTTAACCATATACAAAATTTAGATGAAAAAGAAGTTTTGAATTAGAATCTGTTATTTTCCACTAATAATCCAAAAATGGAGTTTATTAGAAAAATTCAAAAAAATAACCGGAAGAAAATTTCATCATTATAAATTCAAAAATTATTTTTCTTTATAAAATTATATTTTTTAATGAGTCTAAAATTATTTTCATTGATTTTCGCTGAAGGACATGAAATGTAGTTTATTAGAGAAAATATTATTTTTTAAACTAATAAAGTCTTTACAAAAAATGATATATTATGATATAAATATGTTTTATTTAAATAAAACCAATATATACAATATATTAAAGTTAGTTATTAATATTCATGTTACTACGTTTAACAGATAGGTTATAATTGTCTCATTGAAATAATTATAACTGGAAAATGATGTTTCATAAAAAAGTCAGTGTTGTTTGTAACATAAGTCAAGTAAGTGTGCCATGTAACATATGCTAATTTGAGGATTCATGTAACATATTTAGAGTTGTTTCCTCATTATTTATGCCAATTTAGTGCCATGTAACATACACCAAGTCAGTTCCATTTGAAATAAATGTTTTACATAGTGCATTTCAAAACCTAAATGAAATCTTAATTTATTTGAGAAAAGAAAAAATTGCCCATAAAACTCAAGGTGTTACAATATGATTATCTGTATAATTAAGTTGAATATATACTGACTTCTTTACAATTATTTATTTTTATTTTTATTTGAAAAACATAATCTACAAATTTATTGATTATCACTTTAGTGTTATAATTTTTTCAAGGGTTTAATTTAAAATCTCAT
The DNA here is from genome assembly GCA_963277665.1 of Viscum album. NCBI lineage: Eukaryota > Viridiplantae > Streptophyta > Magnoliopsida > Santalales > Viscaceae > Viscum > Viscum album. Next base: position 1,983,304,935 of record OY728136.1, read on the forward strand.
TTTGTTTAGGATTGATTGCTTTTGAATTTCTATCTGAGAAAATTATTTGATAACTATATAATAAAACCTTTAAATTTTTCCTCCTATGGTTATTCGTGACCCTTTTCTAGTAATATTTCCAATTTTCCACTCTTTGATAATTAAGATGTTTTTATGAAAAAATAACATCATTTCTCTCCTTAGTAGGAGGACATGTTTTCTTCTAAAAATCATTGTTTTATTAAAATATATTAATAGGTTATTTTACCTTTTAAAAATTATTTATTAAATAAATTATTAACCTTTTTTACTAATTGTTTTAAATAATACTTCATGTTTACTTCCTAACAAGTCATTTTTCAAACTTTTACTATACAAAAAGAATGTACTTTTTACCTCATACGACATGTATGAATTTACCTATCGTCATTTCCTTAAAGATTACATTGAATGTTTAAATGTATAATTTATAATGAAATTTTTTAAAAAAGTTATTTTAAAAGAAATATATTTTTATTTTTTTTCAAAATAAGAAGGATAATTTCATAAAGAATATTTTTAAGGAATCATTTATATTATTTATATCCATCAATAACAATAGCCATTTATTTCCACTCCACATAGGATATGTTTTATTAATACCATCCTTATTATTCTTATGGACATTATATGATTGATTAGTCCTTGGATAGTATTTACATCTTGATTCAATTTAGTCACCATTAAATATTTAATTTACTCTGATAATTTGACATTGAATTTCCCCCAAGTATCCATAACATTTTTATTGGATATGTTTTTTTTCTAAACCATATATTTTTTTTACATATAGTGATTACCTTGAAATGTAATTTCATAAATATTCTTAAAATCATTATATTATAGGTTTCATTTATTGATATTATTTCATGGGGATTATGATTCAAATGATTAAAACTGTTATGGGATAGTTTTGATTGTTTAAAGATTATTTTCATCAAGAATAATTTTAATGATATATGAATGGTATTTGAATTCATATACATCAACTACACCTGTTGTTAGACATATTCTATTGGGAAGTTATTGATTAATTTGTATCTTTTCTTTAATAGGGATATTTCATAAGGTATGTTATTTATTTATATTATTCTATATGTGGAATTATTAGGACAAGTATGACACGAGTGTGTCCTTGTTATAGATATCCCCTCAATTCATCAATAGTCTCATGAGACAAATTAGTAACAAAAATTAAAAGGGTTTCTACCTAATATGATAAACTTACTTGTGAATAGTCGTGATAGTAATGGTCATTTGTTCCTGTGAAACATGGTGTCCAATAAATAATAATTTCCTTCATTAAGTTTCAATTATTATTCATCCATGTGTTTTATCATTGATATATTGAGAAATACATTTTATTTTCTGCTTATTTAATAAATTGAGTGTGTTTCAGTTTCTTACATATCCAAATTGAATCTGAAATATTTAATTATTTTAATGGAATGTTTTTATATTTATTACCTTTCTATATAATTTATACTCTTACATCTATGTTTATTGATTTCATGGAACGTCTGTTTAGTTATTACCTTTGCATATTGATTATTATCACTGATTAATTATTGCTTCCAATATACTTTACCCTTACTGATCATTTGATCTCACCCTTATTTTTTTCTCATTTTCCCTGAAATCCAAGAGGGGTATTATAAAATAAATGCATGGATATACTATATGGAATAAATTTATCATAAAAATATAAAACATATATGTTTTAATTAGTGTACTAATTATTAATACAAGAATAATATATGTAACTGGTTTACAAAGAATAAAAAACTGATCGATCCTTCGGTATTTGATTCCTTGTAATCATTCCAATATAATTGTAGTAGACATTGCCTCCAGGAATACTGGGGTTGGGGTAATATAGTTAGTAACAAATGAAGTTTACTATAAATGTTAGGAAATAGATTTAGAAAAACACAGATTAGAGAACATAACCCTGTGGTATATTTTAAGTATATGTATCGAAGAGAATCCTAGAATTTTGGTAAGATAGAAATAATGTTGATATTCATATAAATACATCCCTATCAGATACTACAAGTAGATGTGTTTTGGAAACATATGTTCCTAGGAGTAAAAATCTAAAAAGGTGTGTCAGGCTTGACTTGGTGTAACCTGGTACATGAAAATGGGACTTACTATGCTTCTAATTTGATACTCCTAGGGGATAAGCTTAGGATAATTCACATTTTTTTACAAACCATTATGAAGGATTTGAATAAATAGTGAAAATAAATGGCCATGATTAAAACTTATACTCAAGAAGGACCTATATTGAAATAAAATGGGTGAAGTATTTATTTATTGGGGTTGTATTAAAAACATAGATAAAAGGCTACATAGTGAATAAACTTATTTGAAGTATTTCGATTATATATATTTTTTAGAAATTTTGTCAATATGGTTTTAGAAAAATAAAAACTCTATGTCCAGTGAAAACCCAATAAATTTGGCACAGATGTGGGACTTGAACCAATGAGAGAAGGAAGGTAAGGGTTTAATTACAACTATTGACCTATGTAATGTCCTGTTTAATACGTCATTATTTTTAGTTGAATTGTTTTATGACTAAATTTTGATGATGAACCAATAGTGTAACTTTTTCAGTTGTGATATTAATGTATTAAACATATTGTCTTTAGATAATAGTTATAAACAAAAGTAAATACCTTTTACTCTTTTATGGTCTATATGATCTATTATGTGTTTATTTTTAGTGCTTTAGAGATCAATGTTTATTTTTGTATACCCGTTTTTATGGAGTATGTGGTGAATTATAATTTGATCAAACCACAACCAAAATAAAAAATCGTTTATATGAAATTGAAACCTTTCGAGTAAATATATTTCTTTATATTCTTGGTTAATAAAATAATTCATCAAAATTTGGAAGAGTATCTTAAAACAAGAATAATATCCTAATAACATACATTTTGTTGAACCAGTGGTCTTTTACATCTTCAATGATTTATAACTTTGAGGCCATAAACATTCCATTGATTAGTCACCTCTTTATGATCGATTACGTCAATTACTCCTTATAAATATTTACTAATTTCCTCAATGTTTGTATCTCTAATTCTTGCCAATTTTTTCCTAATTAGATACCTAGTTATATATTCTTCTATGTAACCTTTGTACTTGGAATTCTTTCTTTTCTAGAGGTTTTCTTAGGAACACTTCTCAGGATGTGGGATTTATACATAAGAAATATCAAATAATCTATCACTAAGAGAAATTTTAAATTGAAGTGATGTAATTTAATTAAGATATGGCGAATGTTACACCCAAAAATTATAGAGTAAGAACATTGTATGCAATAGTGTGCATGACATGAAACACAAAGGATGAGTTTTCAATGTATGCGACATTGAATTGTAGTATATCACATGCAATAATAAGTTTCTTCAATGAGTTGTGTTTCTTTCATGGATGAGTTTTATAGAAAACTAATATATCAATAAAATATTATCATTTAATATAATAGGATATAACATAACTATTAATTTATCATTTTTGGATATTATTAATTTTATTATGAACGTATATTGATTAAACAAATATAATATGAATTAATAAGTCACCAATTAATTATAAATGAATAAAAGTACAAATTGAATATAAAGGGAATGTTTTTATAGAAAACTATTTTTATGGCGAGAAAGTTGTTTTACCCAAATAAATTATATTAATTACAATTAATGAGTGTTATTAATGTAATATAAATATTATTAAATAAAATATTTTATATATTAATCAAATATATGTTATAGGAATGATATAAGAACAAACCTAATATTACACATAAAACATATATTTTTATTAAGGTGCTTTTATTTCCTTTTATCAGAGAAACTATTTAAATCAATTTTTTTAGATTTTTTACGAAACTTTCATTTAAAAATAAACATAATATTATAAATAGGAACATAAACATTATTTTAGGGTGAATTTTTATATTTTTCTATAAATTTTGGAATTTTGATGTATAGTGAAATAGTGAATTTTAACTCAAAAATGCTTTTTCATTAAATTTTATTTATAAGGTTAAATAATATTTTTTCAATTGTTTTAAAAGATTAAATACATAAATTTTATATCAATTAATCCAATTTAGATGATTAAAATAAATTTACATTGAAATTGGATATAAGCACATGTCATACTTTTAAACGTTTTTCCTTTAAAAACATGCAGTGTCCTCCCATCTACGGGATTAAATTTAATTTAAAATCTGAAACTTATGTCATTGGAATTTGGAAAAATGGATTTAATATTTTCATTAAAAATAATTCATAGTTTCTATAAGATTAAATTATTTTTTTACCAAAAATACTAGTGAAAGTAATTGAACTTAATTGCAACAATTAAGGTGATATTAAGCTTTATAAGGGACTAAACATTATACTTAAGGGCCAAAATGACATATGCACTTATTGAAAAGGAATTTTATGACCATATTTAGACCCTATAATCCATTATATAGAAATTTTATAATTATTTAACCAACATTAAATTGGTAAAACGTTGGGGGAATTCCATTTTCTAAAATGTATAAGAGTGCAACTCCATTCTACTACAAAAGAGACACTCACACCTCTCACTGAATCACACCTATAAAACTACTTTGGATAGACCAGTAAATTCTAAAATTTATTCTACACATACATAAACTCAACTTAGAATCCTCACTTTGGCCATAAATTCACCTATGTAATCAATTTTGTGCAAACCAAAAGGAGTTACTCGATTAAGAGGTAACATCCTTCCTCAAGCTCATTAGTTTTATTTAATTTTCCACTCATTTAATTATAATTATTCCATTATTATATAATAACAATGTTTCAAAAATATACTTATATGTGGTAATATAAATGATTAAACCTACACTTACAGACACATCTATCTAATGGTTAATGAATATACAGTTAATGTGTACAGAGAACTTTCGCCTCACAAAATGATGATTGTTCTTTCTTCTTTACCCCTATCGTGGTGGTAATTATTTTGGAAAATAATTTTATATTAGTTATATATTTTATTTATAATTTAATTACATATTATTAATTATTTTACATCACATTAATTTATGCACTCAATTTTTTGGGACTACAATAAAATTGTTTGTGGAAGTGTGGACTACCGCCCCCTCAATGAAATGTGATTCGTCCATGATATACATAGAATTAATTAATAATGATTTTTTTAAAACTAGGTAATATATATATATTTTATATGATAATATAATTTTAATATACATATATATAATTTAATTTTCATTTTTTAATAAGGGGATGAAATGAATGTAATGCTTATGCGTACGTACGGCCTACCATCTCCATGAACGGTGCATTTAAATTAATTTCTACAAATATTATAGATTAATATAAATACATATATAATTAATACATATGTTAATTAAATTCGTGATTATATTATGTAGATCAATAAATCATGATTTAATTAATATGAATAATAAATAACATGTCAAAACTCTCTAGAAAAACTAGACAGTTAACACCTGAAACCATGAAAATAATTAATGATTGTAAAAAATTGGAAATAAGATATTATAAGAAGTTAACATATGATATTATAGATATTATTATGATTATTTAATACAATATTAACACGTGTAAACCCATTATATAGGAGGTTAAAGGATCTTCACTCAAAAGGAAACACATGGTAATAGATTTTCATCTCACTTTTTACATCCCTGAGGTAAATGTCATATTCACCAATTAATTTTTTTGTGGTGTATCTACTATCCATTTTGATATATTTTTTCATGAATTATTTTATCACTATGGTATTTTTATTTTAAATTTGATTTTTTTATTGGGACATGAGCTAAAAGTTACCAAATGGAAAAGAATTTCATAACCAAATTTCCTTTCATTGGGTTATGCAGCTACCTCATTATTGTTAATATTATATGATCATGTGTATAATGAATTTTAATATATATAGATTTATTTCAAATTTATTATGTGTATTTATAGGTGATACAAATAATGTACTCATTTATTGATTTCCACTTCATTGTTTTTGTTTTTTCAGGGGTTTACATTACAATATCTTTTTGTTCGGGAATTTTTACACTTGAATTTACATCAAAGGAAATTATTTCATAAAAAATTAATAACCATGTTAATTTTATCCTCATCTGGTCAGTAATGACCCCTTTCAACTAACAGTACCATTTTCAACTCTTTCTTACTTAAAATGTTTTAGAAAATTCTTTTAAGAAACCCAAACATCATTTCATTTTCTAGTCAAAGAACATGTTTTCTTCTAAAAAAAGTATGTTTTTTAAATGTTTTAAAAAAATTTGTTCTTTACCATTTAAAACTAATTTAGTAATGAAATTTCTAACCATTTTACCTTTTATACTTTTTTTCAAAAAGAAATCTTCTTTTCAGTATCCAAACAAATAATCCTTTTATCCTTTTATTGTGAAAATGGATTGTTCTTTTTACCTCATATGACATGTATGGATTTATCTAACATTATTTATTTGAGTATTTATTTTCAATTATAAATGGTTAATTTTTAAAAAAAAAATTTTAATGTTATTTTCCAGGAAATATATTTTCAAATTATTTTCAAAACAAATAGGATATTTTCCTCAAGAATGTTTTTAAGGATTCTTTTATAGTATTTTTGTTCATCAATGAAAACAACCATTTATTTATAATCCACTTGGGATATGTTTTATTCTTTTTATAATTATTATTCATCTAGAAGTTATATGCTTTATTTGGCCAAGGATAGTATTCACATTCCCTTCCTTGATTCCTTTTAGTCACATTGAAATATTCAATTTTCTATGATCTACTAAAATTGAATTTTCCCTAAGTATCCATATGATTTTTCATTGATATGTTTATTTCATAAATCATATATCAGTTTTACATATGGCGTTTAACTTGATATGTTATATCATGAATCTACATTTTCTCATGATATTCTATGTTTCATTTATTATTATAACTTCATGGGGATTATGATTAAAATTTTTTAAAGTGTTATGGGACACATTGTAATTTCAAATGATTATATTTCTCTTGAATAATTTTATTGATATCTCAATAGTAATTCTATTCATCAACATAAAAACGACTTATTATTACTTATCCTCCACTTGGGAATTATTGGTAAATCTGTATCTTCTATTCAATATGGATATTTGACAAATAATGTTATTTATTTCAATTATTTGATATGGTAAATGTTTAGTTCATGTATGACATGGGTGGGTCCTGGTTATAGATATCCCCTCGACGCATCTGTAATCAAATGAGATGAATTAGTTTCACAAAATAGATGAGTTTCTTTTAGCATCCCAGGTAAATAAAGAATAAGAAATTTTCTTATTTATTAATATTTGTGATATAAATATTAATTTTATTTTAAAATGGATTATATGTTTGATATATTAACTGATACGTAACAACGGGTTTTTTGGAAATCTTACGTTGCGAACCACGTTTGGTCATACTGAAAAATAATAATATAATACTATTTTAAATGGTAGTTACCATCTTTTTGTTGTAATAGTTAGAATGAATAGAACTAACAATAATATAATTATACATTTTTATTAAATGTATTTACATTTATGCAATAAAAGTTACTGGCTTAAAATGTGAATGATTCAAATTTTAAGCATAAATACCCTAATAATCTATAAAAGGATGATTTTCCGCCTATTGATGGTGAACCATATTTAAATCTAGTTTTAGTTACATTTAGATGTTATATTTGAAAAAATGAAAATCTTATTTATAATCAAGATATCAAAATTTACTTTGGGTAAATTTTTGGTATTTTTCTGATAAAATTCATTTTTAATTAATTGTGAAAATACTATATTTTTATTCGAAACTACCTTTTAATCTAATTTATTAATATAGATAGAATATCTTATTAATTGGATTTAAAGTATAACTAGATTATATTTTTACCATTTAATCCAATGTCGGTCATTGGATGTAATTTCACTTTGAAATTGGACATAAACTAGTGTCAATCTTTTGATAGTTATTATTTCATAAAAACACACTTTTTGTTTTGACAATGAGATTTAATTTTAAACTTATTAATGAACCTTATAGTTTTTGAATTTGGTAAAATAGAAATTATTTTTGATTTCAAAATATCAAATATTCCTTAGGCTTATGTTTTGGTATTTTTCAGAAATCCTTCAATTGTTTTTGAATAGTGAAAACACTCAGTTGTAGTTAAAAACCATATTTTTCATTTAAATGAATTTTTACCACTTATTTGAATTAAATTTATAAAATTCCTCATACATGGTAGATGTTAGTATGTAAAATGTGGTTTAATAAGATAAAAATAATTTATTTGTGAAGAGTAACTTTTGACTTTTCTTTATCGTGGTTGAAGGTAAATATGGAAAATCTAGATAAAAATAATATTATAATAATATAAAACTATCTTAAAATTATATTAATCCTACTGGATGATACATTTATTACCATGGGAATCCTTGGGTCTATTTTGGGTCCCCATGGAGCTACATGGGAGTGATAATGACACATTATGTTAATTAATTTAAAGTAATGACAAAAATGACATAAACATATATCTTTTAGTAAATCAATTTTTACAAGGGGTTATATAAGTTATATCCTCAACTAAAAATATTCATTAGAAAGATAAAAATATTACCTAAATAATGATATTATGTTTATAATTTTTAGACATCAAATAAATAAAATTATTTATGACACAATAACGGAGCAGTATTTACCTCATCAATGAATTATTTTAATAAATAAGATATTAAAGATTAAAAAAATATCCAAAACCAGACCAATTTTTATTGGATTATTTTATATCTAACATTATTAATATTATCTTTTACTTTAATTAGTTTTGGACCTTTAGAAACTGAAAATTTTTATATAATAAAATAACATTTTCAAACATTCCGAAAGGGCCCCTCCTCCCACTAATAAAAATCCATCACCTCTAACTCATTTGTCACACCTCTCAAGCCCCTTGGCTCATCCACCTCTACCCAATTAGTCTCCCTACATCCTTTTCTTCCACCTAAAATCCTTACCTTTGGATGAATGCACTTCAAGAAAGCCTTTTTGTTCAATCAAAATGGAGTTACCCGATATAAAGGTAACATCTTTTCTTAAGTTATTTAGTTTTATTTTCCTTCTCCAACCCCCTAAAAATTTTTAGACCTTTATTTTTCAGAAAAAAAGTATCCTCAATATACATGGTTGTGTTTATTATCCGTATTTGATATACACATACACACACCTCCATCGAATGGGTAAATAACATAATATTTCTGTGGATGGTGAACTACGACCTCACAAAACCATGATTGTTCAATTATCTCCTACCGCCACTTATGGTGGCCATTAATATGGAAATATATTTTTATATGATATAAATTTTGTTTATGTTTTCTTTATTATGTTTTAATTTTTCATTTATAGAAAACCATAATGGTTTTCATAATGGGTAACCACGATAATTTCATTTGAGGAAGTGCGGACTACTGCCCTCTCAAAGTGATATGACTTGTTCATGCCATGAATGGGAAATATAAAGGATTGAGTTAATGAAATTATGTATATTATATTATATTTTAATTATAATATACATATGTATCATTAATTTTTCATTCCATTAAATATGAAATAGAAATGAAAGTAGCATTCATGCGTACGTACGGCTTACCGTCTCCATGAACGATGCATTTCATTTATTACCTTCAAATGTTATGTACTATTATAAATACATATATATACTGGATATATATGATATATATGATATATATGATACCTAAATCATGTATATAATTCTGTATATAATTTAATTTCAACCACATGGACAATATATAATTATAACAAGTTCATTTTTAACTCAAGTTCCTAACATCGGAAAAATGTTTGATATGAACTCAAATAATTAACTAGTTGTTATAGTAATGTAATAAGTGATATAAAAGAAATAATATACTTTAAAAAGTTCTTAAGAATGTATAAATTATCTTATGTTTATTATTCAGTAGAATAAAGAATGATCAAGAGAAGTTGAACATGAGGTAAGGGACTTCGTCTCAATCTCCTTTCATTAAGGTGTGTTTTGATAATATACACCTCCTTCTTTTATACGATATATTATAAATCCAATTGAATTTTAATTTCATTGAAAGGGAATATTTTTACTATGAAGTGTTTTACTAAATGATAAAAGGAATGTTTCTAATGTTTTCAGCGATAATGACCTCTCCGTCATCATAATCGTTAGTTTCCTTCCTCTAAAAGCCTTAATGTTTTTAAAATAAAAAAGAAACCCCTTATTTTTTTTGTGTTTTGGTATTGAAATTGGTTTTTTAGATCTATTTATTATTTCAATATCTTGAAATGATTTATTTTTATTTTAAATTAAATGTTATTTTTTAAATATTTATATTTACAATATTTTATGTGTTATGATTTTGTCATGGTATGTGGACAGTTGATGGGTGTTTAGATGATAATCCAAATGATGGGTGGTGCCGTGAAACACTAGGATTAGTTGTTACGTTATAACCTCCATTTCATTGGGTATGGAAGTTAGCCGTATGAATATTCCATTTTGTGATATGTGTGGAAGTAGACCGTATGGTTATTCGATTTAAGTACGTTTATATCCCAAGTCACCCATATATGTTATGTGTCATTTATATGGGTTTTATGGTAATATTTTGGTTACAAAATGGTATGAAATGATATTTTATTCATTGAAGAGTATTTTATACTTCATAAAGGTGAAAAGTATTTGTTACGATAAGGTATTCATGGTTGACTTGTTTTTTTAAAAAAAACTAACAATTTTCGTTATTTGAGTATCACTTACTGAGCTTTTTTATGCTCATCCCAAGTTTTTGAAATGTTATTCACATGAAATAAAGTGAAATAGGTTCAATTATCGGATCAATTAAAACTCATTATCTCTAAAAAATGTAACTAGACATGACTCTTTTTTTCAAAGTGTTTTTATTTTATGAAAAATGCAAACTAAGTAGAAGTGTCTACTTCATAATTTTTGAGATGTAATATAAAGTTGGTAATTTGAGATTATGTAATGTTTTAAGGCCGAGTCCTTATAGTTTGTATCATAGGTCAGTTTACACAATTTTAAGAGTTAGAATATTTTAAAATTAATGTCCATAAATTAATTTATTGTAATATTGAAATGATAAAGAATTTATAGATTACTATGTTTCTTCACCTAAGATATTTCTATGTTCAGAATGGGTTTTCATAGAGGAAATAGGGAATTTGTGATGGGAAGGCAAACAGAGGGAAATGACCTTCAAAATAAGCCTCCTAAGATGGTCAGAATCATAATTTAATATTTTTTTGTAGTAATGGCTTAGTTGACTCAGGTGATAAGTGGTGGTTGTGTTTATAGATGATATTTTGTTATATTATAAAATTAAAGAGGTGCATGAAAGTATTTTAAGGGTTTTCTTACATTAATAAAAAGAAAAAAACTATATTTAATTTTTAAGAAGTGTGATTTTTGGTTACAACAAATTTCAATCCTTGGTCGCATTGTTTCAAAAAAAGTAATAATTGTTGATCATGGTAATAAAAAAGTTCTAGAAGAATGGCCAAGACCTACCAATGTTGTAGAGATTCGTAGTATTATTGGTTTAGAAGGTTATTATCATAGGTTTGTTGAGAATTATGCATGTTTATCTAGTACAATGACTAAGTTAACTCAAAAAAGTGTTAAGTTCATTTGGAAAAAATAATGTGATTATGGTTTTTAGGAATTGTAAAGAAGATTGGTGAATTCTTCTGTTTTGGTATTACCTTCCAGAGATGGTTAATTTGTTATCTATAGTGATGCTTCATAGAAAGGATATGCTTGTGTCCTTATGAAAAATGATCAGGTAATTTCTTATGCTTCACGTCAGTTGAAACCACGCGAGTTAAATTACCTTACACATGATTCAGAATTAGATGTTGTTGTTTTTGCATTAAAAATTTAAAGACATCATCTGTATGGAGTAAACTGTGAAATATATACTGACCACTAGAATTTGAAGTATATATTCACCTAGAAAGAATTGATCAAGAGATAGAAGAAACGGATAAAATTAATAAAGGGTTATGATTTCATGATTCTTTAACATCAAGGAAAAGAAAAATAATTTGGCAGATGCTTTGAGTTGAAAGGAAAACGATACATTAACCATGTTACATTTGGAATGATATCCTTTGGTTTTTGATTTGATGAACTTTGTTATAGAATTTGTTGGTGCGGAAAATTCCTCTATTTTGTTTCACATGTCAGTGAAATCATCTCTATCAGACAGAATTATGCAAGCGCAGAAGGAAGATAATGAGTGAATAAAAAGGGTAGAGTTGGTTTTTAAGGGTATGTTTTCTGAATTTAACATCGATAATGATGGTATTTTGAGGTTTGGGAAGAGATTATGTGTGCCTTGTGATTCATAGTTGTAGAATGAATTATTATATAAAGCTCATTGTTCTCTATTTTCAGTTAATCATGGAAGTACTAATATGTACAAAGATCTTCAGAAGTATTACTGGTGGGATGGGATGAAAAGAGATATTGGTGACTTTATTGGGATGTGATTGACTTGTAAATAAGTTAAAGGAGAGAGCCAGTTACCGAAATAAATGCTTCAATCATTACTGGTTCCAATGTGGAAATGGGAAAATATATCCATTGACTTCATTGTGGGATTACCAAAGACATCTCTAGGCAACAATTTAATCTGGAATATTGTTGATCGATTGAAAAAATCTGATCATTTCCTTCTTATTCGAGATACTCTATCTCTAGATCAACTTTCTTAGTTGTATGTTAACTTGATAGTCTGGTTTCATGGAATTCCACTCTCCATTGTATCTGATCATGATCTCTGGTTTACTTTATACTTTTGGAACGGACTTCATAATTAATTGGGCACTGAATGAAATTTTAGTACAACTTTTCTTCATTAATCAGATGGGTAGTCAGAAATAACAATTCAGACAATAGAGGATATTTTATGTTCTTGTTCGATGGATAATCATGGAAGTTGGGACCAACATCATTATTTGGTTGAATTTTCTTATAATAATAGTTTTCATTCCATTATAGAGATGCCTCTATTTGAGGTAATATATGGAAAGTACTGTCAAACTACATCTTTTTTGGGATGATGTAGGTGAAAGGAGGATGATGGGACCAGAATTGGTTGAATAGAAGGCAGAGAATGTTTAGTTGATTCAGAAGAACATGAGAACAACTTATTGTAGGATGAAAAGTTATTCAAATAACTGGAGGAAAGATATTTTTTTCGAGGTAGGTGATCATGTATCACTCAATGATTCTCCTTGTAAAATTGTTATGTGTTTTGGTATGATTGGAAAGTTGAGTTTGAGGTTCATTGGACCTTATGAAATTCTAGAGAATGTTGGATCAGCTGCCTATAAAGTGGCTTCACATCCATGTTTATCCCTAGTACACAATGCTTTTCATGTTTCAATGTTGAGGAATTATATGCCAGATCCATCTCATGTTTTGAGAAAATAGGTAGTTTAGTTGGAAGATAATATCTCTTATGAGGAACAACTATTCCATATTCTTGACTGATGGGTGAAAGTATTGCGGAATAAATTAATTCATTAGGTAAAGGTTTTTGTGGAAAAAACAATATGGTTGAAGAGGAAATGTGGGAATATGAAAAATACTATGAGAGATAAATACCCCCATTTATTTGATAAGTGAATAGAATTGCGAGGATGCAATTTCCAAAAGGGGGAAGGATGTAACATCCCTGGTGAATAAAGAATAAGATATTTTCATATTTATTAATATTTATGATTTAAATATTAATTTTAATTTAAAATGGATGTTATGTTCAATAGCGTACCCAATAGACAACAATGAGTTTATTTGAAATCTTTCATTGTACACAACATTGGGTCATACTAAAAAGTAATAATATAATATTATTTTAAATGGTAGTTAATGCCAAGATATTTTAATAGAGAGAATAAAAATAATTAACTGCAATATGATTATACATGTTTATTAAATGTTTTTACATTTATACAATAAAAGTTAGAGACTTAAAATGTGAATGAATTAAATTTTAGGCATAAATACCCTATTGTTCTGTAAAAAATTGATTTACTACCTTTTGATGGAGAACCATCATTAAATATAGTTTTTTTACTTTTATATATTCTATTTGAAAAAATAAAATTTTGATTTAGAATAGGGATATCAAAAAATATTGGGTAAAAATTTGGTATTTTTATGATAAAATTAATTTTTTAATGAATAGTAAAAATTAATGTATTTTAATTCAAAATTTCTTTTTAATATAATTTATTTATATAGTTATATTATCTTTTTAGTTGATTTTAAAGTATAATTAGATTATATTTTTACCATTTATTCCAATTTTGGTCATTGGATGTAATTTAACATTGAAATTGGACATGAACAAGTAACAATCTTTTGATAGTTATTATTTCTTAAAAACATGTTTTTTGTTTTGACAAAAAGAATTAATTTTAAATTAATTAATTCGAATATAATTTTTTGAATTTGGTAAAATAGGCATCATTTTTGAATTGAGAATTTCAAATATATCTTATGCTGGTTTTTTGTTATTTTTCTTGAAAACCTTCAATTTTTGATGAATAGTGAAAACACATAGTAATTAAAAACCAACTGTTTCATTTAAATAAAATTTTACCGCTTCTATGAATTGAGTTTTAAAAATCTGACATACATGTTTGAAATTAGTAAGTAAAATTTGGATCAATAAGATGAAAATAATTTTTGGTGAATAGTAACTTTTGACTTTTATTTACTACGATTAAAGATTAAAAAGGTAAATCAAGGTAAAAATAAAATTATTATAATATAAAATTACCCTAACATATGTCCTAGCCCTATTGGATGATACATGTACGAACATTGGAATCATTGGGTCGAATTTGGGACCTCATGGAGTCACTTGGTAGGGATAATGACACTTTATATTAATTAATTTAAAGTAATGTCAAAAATGACATAAACATATATCTTTTAGTAAATCACTTTTTACTTGGGGTTATATAAGTTATATCCTTGACTATAACTATTCATTAAAAATATAAAAATATTTCCTACATCATGATATTTTTTATAATTTTTAGACATCAAATAAATAAAATATTGTAGGACACAATAATGGTGGAGTGCTTACCTCATTAATGAATGATTTAAATAAATAAGAATAAAATGATTAAAAAATATTAAAAAACTGTCCAATTTATATTTGATTATTCATTTCAAACATGAGTCATCTTATCTTCTATTTTAATGAGTTTTTGACCGTTGAAACCTAAAATCATTATATATTAATATAGTATTTTCAAACATTCCTAAAGAGCCCCTCCTCCTGCTTATAAAAATCTCTCACTCTAACTCATTACTCACACCACTCAAGCCCCCTGTCTCATCCCAACTCTTCCCAATTAATCTCCATACATCCCTCTCTTCCACCTACAAGTCTTACCTTAGCAATAATTCAATTCAAGAAATCCTTTTGTTTTAAACCAAAAGGAGTTACCCGATTTATAGGTAACGTCTTCTATTAAGTTCTTTTGTTTTATTTTCCTTATCCAACACTCTAAACTATTTTTATTACTTAGTTTTATTTAAACACCAGTATACTCCATATACTAGGCTGTTTTTATGAGAAGGATTCCAACTAAACTTGCACACACCTCGATTTAGTGGGTAAAGAACATATCGTTTCTATGGACGACGAACTACTGCCTCACGAAACAATGATTTTTCAATTATATCCTACCGCATTTTATGGTGACCATTGAGATGGAAATATATTTATAAATGGTATATATTATGTTTATGTTTTCTTTATTCTTCTCTGTTTTTTATTTATACTATACCATTGTGATTTACATAATGGGTAAACCCAATAATTGTATTTGAGGAAGTGCGGACTACTACCCCCTCAAAGTGATATGACTCGTTCATGACATATGTGGGATATATAAAGGCTAGAGTTAATGAAATTATATATATGATATTATACTTGATTTATAATATACCTATGTATCATTAATTTTTCATTCCATTAAATATGAAATAGAAATGAAAGTAGAGTTCACGTGTACGTATGGCTTACCGTCTCCATGAACGGTGCATTTCATTTCTTACCTTCAAATGTTATGCACTATAATTAATACATATATATATTCGATATATATGATATCTATGACATCTAAATCATCAATATCATTTTTTATATAATGTAATTTCAACCACATGGACAATTTATAATTATAAAATGTTCATTTTTAACTCAATATCGGACCATCAGCAAAATGACTGATATAAACTCAAATAATTAACTAGTTGTTATAGAAAGGTAATAAGTGATATACAAGGAATAATAAACCTGAAAAAGGTTATTAATAAATAAGAAATTAGCTCAATATTATTATTCAGGAGATTAGAGAATGACCGAGTCAAGTCAGACACGAGGTAAGGGACTTCATCTCAATCATGTTTCATTGAGGCATATTTTTGATAATATACACCTCCTTTATTTATATGGTATATAATAAACCCAATTGAAATTTAATTTTTTTCAAAGGGAATATTTTGTCTACGAAGAATTTTATTAAATGAAAAAAGGAATTTTTTTTACGTTTGTGGTGACAATGACCTCTCTGCTGCCGTAATCATTAATTAGATTCCTCTATAATACATAATGTTTTTAAAATGAAAAAGAATGCCCTTATTCTGTTTTTTGGGTGTTTTGGTATTGAAAATGGTTTTTGAGATCGATTTATAATTTCAATATCATGAAATTATTTATTTTTATTTTAAGGAAATTTTATTAGTGATATATTTATATTTGAAATATTTTATGTGTTATAATTTTATAATGATACTTGGACATTTGACGGGTGGTTATGTGATAAACCAAATGATAGGTGGTGCTGTGATAAACCCAGATGGGTGGTTACGTTATAACCTCTAATGCATTTGGTATAGAATTTTGCCGTATGGCTATTCCATTTAGTGATCTGTGTGGAAGTCGACTGTATGGTTATTCCATTTATGTACGTTTATGTCCCAAGTTACCTGCTATTATTATGTGTGGTTTCTATGGGTTTTATAGTAATATTTTATTTACAAAATGGTAAGAACTAATCTTTTATTCAGTGAAGAGTATTTATTACACTATAAAGGTGAAATGTCTTATTTATGATAAGTTATTCAGGGTTTACTTATTGTTTTGAAAAACTAATAGTTTTCCATCATTGTGTATCCCTTACAAAGATTTTTATTCTCAACCCATGTTTTTGAATTTTTTTCACATGACATAAAGTGGAATAGGGTCAAGGATGGGATCATGGAAGATTCATTCTATAAAAAACATGGAACTAGACATGCCTCATTTTTTCAAAGAGTTTTTATTTTATAAAAAATGAAAACTAGGTAGAAGTGTCTACTTTGTAATTTTTGAGATGTAATGTAATAGTTATGGCCTAATTATATAAAACTCCAAACTAAAAAATATCCTCAATGAAAATTATTCATTTAATTCACGATTATGTAATGTTTTAAGGTCAGGTCCTTATAGTTGGTATCAGAGGGCGGTTTAGAAAACTTTAGGAGTTAGGATACTGCTAAATTAATATCCACAAATTAATTTATGATAATATTGAATTGATATTGAATTTAGAGATTACCATGTTTCTTCACCAAAGATATTTTTGTGTTTTGAATGGTTTTTCATAGATGAAATAGGGAAGTTGGGATGGGCAGGCATACAGAGGGAAATGAACTTCATAATCATCTTCCTGAGATGGTCAGAATCATAATTGAATAGTTTGTAGTAGTAATGGCTCAATTGAATCAGGTGATAAATGGTGGTTGTGTTTATAGATGATATTTTGGTATATTCTAAAAGTAAAGAGGTAAATGAAAGTCATTTAAGGTTTTTCATGAATAACATAAAAGAAAAAAACTATATTTAATTTTAAAAAAGTATAAGTTATGGTTACAAAAAATTTCAATCCTTGGTCACATTATTTTAAGAAAAGGCATAATTGTTGATCCTGCTAAAACAAAAGTTGATAAAGAATGTCCAAGACTTACCAATATCACAGAGATTCATAGTTTTCTTAGTTTATCAAGTTATTATAGGATGTTTGTTGATAATTTTGCACGACTTTCTAATCCAATGACCAAGTTAACTCGAAATGGTATTAAGTTCATTTGGACAAAATAATGTGATGATTTAGTTCAAGAATTGAAAGGAAGATTGGTGAATGATCCAGTTTTTTCATTACCTTCTAGAGATAGTGAATTGTTTATCTACAATGATGCTTCATTGATAGGACCTAGCTATGTCCTTAGGCAAAATGATCATGTAATTACTTATGCATCACTTTAGTTGAAACCGCATGTGTTAAATTACCCTACACATGATTTGGAATTAGATGCTATTGTTTTTTCTATAAAAATTTGGAGACAACATCTCTATGGTGTAAAATGTGAAATATATACTGAACACAAATGTTTGATGAATATATTCACCCAGAAAGAATTGAACATGAGACAGAGTATATGGAGAAAATTAATAAAGGATTCTGATTTCACAATTCTTTACCATCAAGGAAAGGAAAATAAAGTGTTTGATTCTTTGAGTCGAAAGAGTAATGCTACATTATTGATGTTGCGTTTGGAACGAGATCTTTTGGTTTCTTTTTTGATTAACTTTGGCATAAAAGTCATTGGTTCAAGAAATTCCCCTTTTTTATTTCAGGTGTTAGTGAAATAATCTCTATTAGACAGAATTAAGCAAGTGCATAAGAAAGATAGTGAGTTGCAGAAATATGTAGAGTTGGTTCAAAAGGATATGTTGTCTGAATTTAACATCGATAATGATTGTATTTTGAGGTTTGTGAAATGATTATGTGTGCCTTGTTATTCACAGTTGAAGAATGAATAATTATGTGAAGCTCATAGTTCTCTGTTTCCAGTTTATCTGGGCAGTACTAAGATATACAGAGATCTTCGAGAGTATTACAAGTGGGATGAGATGAAAAGATATATTGCTGACATTATAGTAAAGTGTTTGACTTATAATAGGTTAAAGTAGAGTAGATGTTACCGAAAGGAATTCTTTAGTCATTACCGATTCCATAGTGGAAATGGGAAAATATATCCATGGACTTCATTGGGGGATTACCAAATATATCTCAAGGTAACAAAAAAATATGGGTTATTGTAGATCTATTGACTAAATATGATCATTTCCTTCCTATTCGAGATACTCTATCTCTAGACCAACTTTCTCAGTTTTATGTTAAAGATATAGTCAGGTTGCATGGAGTTATAATCTCCATTGTATCTAATCGTGATCCCAGGATTACTTATAACATTTTTAAAGGCCTTCAGAAGTCATTGGGTACTGAATTAAATTTTATTATAGTGTTTCATCCTCAATCAAATCGGTATTTTGAACAAAAAATTCAGACCTTGGAGAATATGCTACGTTCATTTTTGACGGATTTTTAGCGAAGTTGGGACCAACATCTTTATTTGGTTGAATTTTATTATAATAACCATTTTCATTAGAGTATACAAATGGCTCCGTTTGAGGCATTATATGGAAAGTGATGTTGAACTCCTGCTTTTTGGGATGATGTAAGTGAATGGAAGTTGATTGGACCAGAATTGGTAGAAGAGATGGCAGAGAAAGTTAAGTTGATTCAGAGGAACACGAGAACAACTCAGAGAAGGTAGAAAATGTATGTGGATAACCGGAGGAAGGATCTTTTTTTTTAGGTAGGTGATTGTGTCTTTCTCAATGTTTATCCATGAAAAAGTGTGATTTTTTTTGTTAAGAAGAGAAATTGGAGTCTGAGGTTCATTGGACCTTGTGAAATTATAGAGAAAATTGGATCAGTTGCCTACAGAGTGGCTTTACCACCAATTTTATCATAGGTGCACAATTTTTTTCATTCTTCAACGTTGAGGAAGTATGTGCCAGATCCATCTCATGTTTTTATCCCAAAGGTAGTTCAGTTGGAAGAGAATCTCCCTTATAAGGAATAACAAGTTCAGATTCTTGACCGAAGGGAGCAAGTGTTGCAGAATAAGGCAATTCATCATGTAAAGGTTTTATGTAAAAACCATATGGTTGAAGTGGAAACGTGGGAATCTTAAAATGCTATGAGGGATAAATACCCCCCATTTATTTGATAAGTGATTAAAATTGCGAGGACGCAATTCCCAAAAAGGGGGAATGATGTAATATCCCAGGTAAATAAAGAATAATAAATTTTTATATTTATTAATATTTTTGATTTAAATATTAATTTTAATTTAAATGGGATGATATTTTCAATATCGTACCCGATACACCACAATGGTTTTCTTTGAAATATTGCGTTGCACACGACATTGGGTCATACTGAAAAATAATAATTTAATATTATTTTAAATGGTAGTTAACACATAGCCTTTATAGTAGATGTTATAATCATAACTTACTACAATATAATTATACATGTTTATTTAATGTTTTTACATTTATCCAATAAATGTTAGAGACTTAAAATGTGAATGAATCTAATTTTAAGCACAAATAAAAAAAATATTCATTAAAAGGTTGATTTACCACCTTTTGATGGTGAACCCTCTTTAAATCTAGTTTTTTCACTTTTATATGTAATTTTTGAAAAAATACAATTCTTCTTTAGAATTGGGATACCAAAATTTACATTGGGTAAATTTTTGGTATTTTTCTAATAAAATTCATTTTTGAATGAATAGTCAAAAATAATGTATTTTAATTCAAAACGGCCTTTTAATCCTATTTATTTATATTGTTAGATTATCTTTTTTATGTAGTATTAAAGTATAATTAGATTATATTTTTACCATTTAATCCAAATTTGGTCATTTTAAGTAATTTCACTTTGAAATTGGACATAAACAACTGTCAATATTTTGATAGTTATTATTTCTTGAAAACATGTTTTTTGTTTTGACTGCGGGAATTATTTTTAAATTAATTAATACAAATTCAATTTTTGAATTTGGTAAAATATGCATCATTTTTTAATTCATAATATCTAATATATCTTAGGATGATTTTTTGGTATTTTTATGAAAACCATCAATTTTTGATGAATAGTGAAAACACTGAGTAGTAGTTAAAAACCGACATCTTCATTTAATTGAAATTTTACCACTTCTGTGTATTGAATTTCAAAAAATACGACATAAATTGTTGATATTAGTAAGTAAAATATTGTTCAATAAGATGAAAATAATTTTTGGTGAATAGTAACTTTTGACTTTTATTTAACGCGGTTAAAGGTAAATAAGGTAATTCAAGGTAAAAAAATATTATAATAAAAAAATAAAATTACCATAACATGTTTTCAAATCACGTTGGATGATACATGGCCGACCATGGGCATCATTGAGTCGATTTTGGGACCCCATGGAGCCACTAGGAAGTGATAATGACATTTTTTGTTAATTAATTGAACGTAATGACAAAAATGACATAAACATATATCTTTTAGTAAATCAATTTTTTACATGGGGTTATATAAGTTATCTTGTAAAACCTCAGGTAAATAAATAATAAGACATTTTCCTATTTAATAATATTTTTGAATAAAAGATTAATATTACTATAAAGGGGGTGCTATGTTCGATGGCGTACCCAGTACGCAACAACGAGTTTCGTTGAAATATTACGATGCCCATTAATAATATAATAATATTATTCTAAATGGTAGTAAACACCAAACTGTTGTAATGGAAGGAATGAACATAACTAACTAAAATGTGATTATATATGTTTGTTAAATATTTCTACATTTATCTAATAAAAGTTAGAGGCTTAAAATAAGAAAAGAATTTGATTTTAAGCATAAATATTTTAATGTTCTTTAAAAAGTTGATTAACCTCCTTTTGATAGAGAACCTTTTTCAAAACTACTTTTTGTCACTTTTATATGTTATATTTGAAAAAACAATATCCTTCTTTAGAATCATGAAATAAAAATTTACTTTGTGTAAAATTTTGTTATTTTTTCAATAAAGTTCATTCTTTAATGAATAGTGAAAATGATGTGTTTTAATTCAAAACCACCTTTTAATATAATTTATTTATATGGTTAGATTATATTTTTAATTGGGTTTAATGATTATTTGAATGATAATTTTATCATTTAATCAAATGGTGGTCATTTGAATTAATTTCAATTTGAAATTGGACATAAACAATTTCAATCTTTTGATAGATATTGTTTCTTAAAAACACACTATTTGTTTTGATAGCAGGAATTAATTATAATATTAAATAATGAAACATCAATGTTTTGAATTTGTTAAAATTGAAATCATTTTTGAATTTGGAATCTCAAATATAGCTTTGGGTTAATTTTTGGTATTTTTCAGAAAAACATCAATTTTTTATGAATAGTGAAACCACTAAGAAGTAGTTTAAAAACTGATTTTTTTGTTTAAACTAAATTTTACCGCTTATGGGAATTTAATTTCAAAAATACAACATACATGGTTTTCATTAGTAAGTAAAATGTGGTTCAATGGGATAAAAATAATTTTTATTGAATAGTATCTTTTAAGTTTTATTATCCGTGATTAAAGGTAATTAGGGTAATTTATGGTAAAAATAATATTATAAAAATATACAAAATACCTTGAAACATATCCTAAACTTATTGTTTGAGTCATGGACGACCAAGACAATCAAGTTGTCAATTTGGGGGCCCCATGTAGCCACTTGGTTATGATAATCACATTAATAACTTTTTAATTAAAGTAAAAATAAAAATGTCACAAACATGTATTGTTTTACTAAAACAATTTTTAAATGGGGTTATATAAATAATCATTTTAACTATAAATATTAATTGTAAAGATAAAATGATTTCCTACATCATGGTATTTTTTTATAATTTTTAGACACTAAATAAATAAAATTATTGATGACACCATGATGATGTTGTGATTACCTAATTAATGAATGATTTTAATAAAATGAAACGATAAGGCAAAATATAAAACATAAACTTGTTGAAAACAAATAGTATGGGTTTATTTCAAGACCTTATCACCTTCTACTCAATATATATCATTTTGAGACCATTAAAATAAGAAAATCATTTTATAATAAAGTAACATTTCCAGACATTCCATAAGTGACCATCCTCCCTCTTATAAAAGGCCCCCACCTCTACCCCCTTACCAACACCTCTGAAGCCCTTGTCTCAACCAACCTATGCTCTTATTATCTCTCCACATCCCTCTATTACTCTTAGAAGCCTCAATTTGGGCAGAAATCATTCCAAGGATGCCTTTGGATCAAATCAAAAAGAGTTACCCGATTTAGAGGTAACATCTTCTCTCAAGTTTCTTTCTTTTAATTTCCTTCTTCACTCACAACTTCCCTCTTATTATTTGATCCCACGATAACACTAGTATCCTCAATATACTAATATTTTGTTATGATATGTATTCTACCTACACTTAAGCACACCTCCGTCTTAAGGTTAACGAACATAATGTTTCTGTGTGTGGTGAATTACTGCCTCACGAAATGATAATTGTTTAATCTTCTCTTAACACCTCTAATGGTGGCCATTTTGATGGAACTATATTTATATATGATATATATAATATTTATTTCCACTAAATGCTTCTGTTTTTTTATTTAAAACATACCTTTATGCTTTACATGTTGTGCAAATGCGATACTTTCATATGAGGAAGTGTGGACTACCGCCCCCTCAATTGATGTGACTCATTCATGCCATTCATGGAATTTATAAAGAATGTAATTAATGAAATTATTTTACCTATATAAAATAAATATTATACTAGAATTATAATATATCTATGTATTATTTATTTTTAAAGTCCATTAATATGACAAAAAAATGAATGTAGCGTTCATGCGTATGTATGACCTACCCTCTCCATGAACGATAAATTTTATCTCTTATCTCAAATCATTATGGAATATTATTAAAAACATATATACTGGATATATATGATTATTAAATCATGAAAACCATTCCAAATATTATGTACTTATAACTACATGGACAATTCTCTTCAAACAAGTTCATTGTTGACTCGTGTACCGAACATCGACAAAACGTATGATATGAACTCACATAATTAACAAATTATTATAACATTATAATATGTTAAATGAATTGAATAATAATATTTAAAGTAATTCCTTAATCAATTATAAATTTACCAAACTTTATTATTCATTAATATAAAGAAACGAACAAGACAATTCAGATTTGAGGTAAGGGGGTTTCTTATCTCACTTTTAATTCTGTGAGATTTCCATTGTTCTCCAATTATTTATTTCATGTGGTGTATTTTTTACTTCCATTTGATATATATTATCATGATTATATATATATATTCAAGGTATTATGTTATTAATTTTGTTTTTATTATCTTTCGGTCATATGACTCGATTTATTACAACGAGGTAAGGGGTTTTATCTCACTATTTATTCCCGTGAGATTCATGCTATATTTGTAACTATATCCTTTGAGTGGTGTATGTACATTCCATTATTCTAATATTTTTGTAATATACTTCCATTCATGGGTATTTACATCAACATTGTATAGTCCTTCTTTCATGTGGTGTACGTTTCGAAAGTTATCCAAATCGCTAAGGGAACCTTTCACCCTCCTCTTTTTAAAAGAATTTTTTTGTTAGGTCTTTTAATTTACATATTCTTAATAATGGGGTATGTTCATATATATCCTTATTGATGTATATTTTATATCGAAGTTATGAGATACCATTTTCTATCTCATTAACTCATTTTCTAAATTTTAAATTGATGTCGTTAGGCTGTCGAATTTTTGAGGGAACTTCTTAACCCAATTATTTGGGTTAAACTTGAACATCTGGAATATGTCATCCTATGAATATGTGTGAATTACCTCTGATTTTTTCACACTTAATATCCAATTATATTGGGTGTATTATTATTTGTCACGCATAATTATGTAATATATTTATCCTTAATCAAATGATACCGTCTTTATAATGGATTTTGTCTCAATTTACATTCCATTAAGACTTCATTGTTGATATACTCTAATTCACTTTGATATGGTGTATATACATTCCTTTGGAATATTATATCATGAATACCTTTATTCTAATTATATTATAATGTTTTGATTAAATATTATTCCTCAATTAATTTTATTGAATCATCTCCTCTTTGTTAAGAACTCTTTAGCTAAAATATCATCTTAATGATCTAATATTCTTATTCTTTATTACTAATGTCCATGTTTATAAATGGTTTTAAGGATTTATTTATATAGAAATTACTGTTCTAAAATATAAATTCCTTTAAAATCTACAAATTGGTTAGGGACACTTTGATTCATAATTCTCTTTATTAAATGTTTTAAATAGTTTTGAAAATGGTTTGATAAAGCATTTATTATGTCAATATATTGAAATGATATATTGTGGTTGAAATGTGGAAATATTATCTTTCCTTTATGAATGTTTTATGTGTTATGAATATGTTATGTTTATTTGGAATTATTACGTATATGGGTGGTTCTGTGATAAACCTAGGGCGGGTGAGCCCGAGATAGCTCTCCAATGAATTGGGTAACGCGATGGAGTAAAACGCTAAGGTTTCATCGAAGAGATTTAGGGAATATAATATGATGGGTATTCCAAACTTAACCATGAGGGTTACACCCTACGTAAAAATGTTTTTAATTCCTAAAGTTACCTTTATGTCTTTTGATTTCTATGAATCATTCATAAATCATATGATTTCATGAGGTATGTTAAAGTGCTTATGTTTTAGGAGAAAAGTATGATTTCCTTGATTCTTAAGTATACATGGACTAATGTTTTCTTTTCATATTTTTATATCCCTTACTGAGCTTTTAATTCTCATCCCATGTTTTTGAAATTTTTTCCACATGACATAAATATGAATAGAGTCACAGATGGGATCATGTATAGACATGCTATCTAAAACATGGAACTAGTCATGTTTCTTTTTAAGAGTTTTTATTTTATGAAAAAAATGGAAACTGAGTAGAAGTCCCTACTTTTTAATCTTTTGAGATGTAATAGTTATGTCCTAATTCTATAAAAATCTAAACCTTAAAGGATCCTCAATGAGAATTATTCATTTAATTCAAGATTATTTAATGTCTTAAGGTTGGTTCCTTATAGTTAGTATCAAAGGACAGTTTAGACAACATTAGGGATTAGGATATTTTCGATAGACACATGATTAGTTCATATTTCTATTATTTCAGTTAAATCATTGTTTTATAACTTTTTCAGATCAATTAAAGTCAGTTTCAAATAGAAGGAGGAGGATCTCAAACGACATTCCTATCTCTTCCTGAGGACATGCATGCATTAATTATTGCAAAGTCATGTTCTGATGATTGTGAAACTTTTTCTAGCATAGAACTCAGTTACAAGCTGTTTTTTGAGATATCAAACACCTCCATTATACCTCGTTTTCATTGTGGATCATGGGTTGTATTTAGAAAAATCCTATTTTCACAATATTCTCATATTTTCAAGAAAATGTAAATATTATCAAGCCATTTTCAAATATATTACCTTATCACATGATTTTGAAGCATATTATGATTTTAAAAAAGGTGTTGAAGAAGGAGACCCTTGTGCAACCTATATATATTTTCTTTTACAATATATTCTCTCAGAACATACCTATAGTATTTTAAAAGGACCATTAATTGAATTTTTCAACTCAAATTCGGTCTGACTATTTTATAGAAATCATGTTTTATAAGTTTTTTTGAAATTATATGGCATACAAGATTATTTGCCAAAACTATTTTTCTATGAGCACCCATATCACCCATGTTGTACAAGGTGTATTTGGATAGAGGAAGAAAATGATATTGAAGGATCACTAAATAATTTTTGAAATGCATGGACCTTCTACCTACGTGAACAAGGTGAGGATGAATCCAAATGGACACCATGATCAAGTTATGATGTTCTTTATTTTGGGGATCATTTTATTTTATTCTATGGTGGTGAAATAAAACTTCAAGAATTAATATATTGAGATCATAATGAATTTGGATGAAAATTGGAGTTATAAGGAAGCCATTTAGGTTAAAACATGTTAGGGTTATTTTTGTGTTTTATATAAAGGACAACCCAGAGGATGGGTGACAACCCATCGCATCTGGAAAGGGTACAGGTTTCGAACCCACAACCGAAGGGAGACAAGGGGGCATCCCCTACCACTTTCCTACTTGAAGTCCATGGTTATTATGACTTATTATTTTAGTAAAATGATTTTATGGAACAAGAATAAGTTTATTTTGGGATTGTATGTTTTGTCAAATGGATATACTTAGTATAAGAAAATGATTTGGTGATTAAGTGAAAAAGGTTGTTGTGAAAGACGTTATCTCTTTTGATGAAACACTATATCCCTAAAGGAAGATAGAATAATATGGGATTTTAATTATAGAATAAATGTTGAAATTTTAGATTGGAAAAATCGATGTTTTTATTATGGACATATGATGATTTGGTTTAGTTATGGAAATGATTAACCTATCATAGAGAATATGTGACTTGGTTAATTACTTTTCATTATGAGACTTTGTGAGTAACTGATGTTATTTAGAGATAAATATTAAGATTTACCTTGGAAAACTATGTTATTAAATCCTTCAGAGATTTTGGTTTCAATCTTAGTTTGGATTAATTTGAAGAATTTTATGGATACGTGTTTATTTAATAGTCGTTCATGAACTATGGGTTCTTTTTGTTTAATTTTAGAGATTAAAGTAGTTTTTATTTTTAGAAAAGATTATTCTTTTTTGGGTTTATCTAATATTGTACTAACAATGTTGGTTTTGGTTAAGGTCTAAAGACATGGAAAATATATGGTTCACCTTTTGTGGATTAGGTGATTCTCAAGAAGTTGATTATAGAGCTCTTAATGTGAACAAGTCATCCTAAATACTCATCTTTTAGAGAAAATATGAGTTTGGGTAAGAAATCTAGTTAGAGATGAAAGTCTACATGAAAATTAAGTATGTTTCCTTATGATTTAGTTAAGCTCAAAAATAAATTCCTTAATGAAAAGTAACTTAAAACAAAAGCGGTGTCTGTTAACTTTTCTTATTGGGGAATCAAATACCGTTTAACCCGTCACAAGTTTGTGATTTTCATGTGGTTAACTTTCTCCTAATCATTTTTTCTATCACTCTCCATCATAACTTGACCCTTTTGTTATCTTCCATATCCATGTTTTCATGGAATCCTAGTATTTTTTGTCTTGGGTGACCCTTGTAGTTTTCTTTCTTTCTTTTAAAGTGAGAGATTAATTTACTTATTTTTTCGATGTGGGGGGAAGGATGTTACATCCCAAGTAAATAAATAATATGAAATTTTCAAATTTAATAATATTTTTGAATAAAATATTAATATTACTTTAAAGAGGATGCTATGTTCGATGGCGTACCCAATACGCAACAACGAGTTTCTTTGAAATCTTACGATGCACACTAATAATATAATAATAATATTGTAAATGGTAGAAAATACCTAGCCATTGTAATGGAAGGAATGAAAATAACTAACTAAAAAGGTATTATATATGTTTCTTAAATATTTTTACATTTATCCCATAAAATTTAGAGGCTTAAAATAAGAAAAGAATTCGATTTTAAGAATTAATATTCTAATGTTCTTTAAAAGGTCGATTAATCGCATTTTGATGGAGAAACTTTTTTAAAACTACTTTTTGTCACATTTATATGTTATATTTGAATAAATAAAATCCTTCTTTATAATTAAGACATCAAAATTTACTTTGCGTAATTTTTTTTATTTTTCCGATAAAGTTCATTTTTCATGAATAGTGAAAATGCTGTATTTTAATTCAAAACCTCCTTTTAATCTAATTTATTTATATAATTAGATTATCCTTTTAATTGGGTTTAATGTTTAGTTGAAATATATTTTTACCATTTAATCCAATGGTGGTTATTTCAATTAATTTCACTTTGAAATTGGACATTAACAAGTGTCAATCTTTTGATAGATATTGTTTCTTAAAAACACGCTATTTGTTTTGAAAGAAGGGAATTAATTATAAAATCAATTGATGAAACTTTTATGTTTTGAATTTGTTAAAATGGACATAATTTTTTAATTTGGAATATCTAATATAGCTTAGGGTGAATGTTTGGTATTTTTCTGAAAGACATCAATTTTTGAGAAATACTGAAACCACTAAGTAGTAGTTAAAAAACAGATTTTTTTCATTTAATATGAATTTTACCGATTCTATGAATTTAATTTCAAAATTACTACATATATGGTTGTCATTATTAAGTAAAATTTGGTTCAAAGGCTTAACAATAATGTTTGGTGAATAGTAACTTTTGAGTTTTATTAAACGGGATTAAAGGTAATTAGGGTAATTTAAGGTAAATATAATATTATAAAAATATAAACGATACCTTGAAACATGTCCTACCATTATTTTATGAGTCATGTACGACCAAGAAAATCCATGGGTCAATTTGGGGGGCCCACATAGCCACTTGGTTATGATAATAACTTTAATAACTTCTTATTTAAAGTAAAAATAAAAATGTCACAAACATGTATTTTTTTACTAAAACAATTTTTACATGGGTTTATATAAATTATCTTTTAGAATATAAATTTTAATTGGAAAGAAAAAAATATTACATACATCGTGGCATTTTTATAATTTTTAGACATTAAATAAATAATTTTATTCATGACACCATGATGATGTAGTGATTATTTCATTAATGAACGATTTAAATAAAATGAAACGATAAGGTAAAATATAAGACTTAAACTTGAAGAAACCCAATTGGACAGGTGTATTTCTAACCCTTGTCACCTTATCCTCAAAATACATCATTTTGGAACCATTAAAATCCGAAAATCATTTTATAATAAAGTATCATTTCAAGACATTCCAAAAGTGACCCTCCTCCCTCTTATTAAAGGCCCCCACCTCTAACCCCTTAACAACACCTCTCAAGACCTTGGATCATCCAAACTCTGTTCATATTATCTCTCTACATCCATCTCTTACTCCGAGAATCCTCACTTTGGGCAGAAGTCTTTCCAAGGGTGCCATTGGCTCAAATCAAAAAAGAGTTACCAGATTTAGAGGTAATGTCTTCTCTCGGGTTTCTTTGTTTTATTTTCCTTCTTCACTCACAACTATTATCTTATTATTTGATCCCATAATAACTCCAGTATCATCAATATACTAGGATGTTGTTATGATAAGGATTCTACCTACACTTACACACAAATCCGTCTAATGGTTAAAGAATATTCTATGTCTGTAGGTTGCGAATTACTGCCTCACGAAACGATGATTATTCAATCTACTTTTAACACTACTCATGGTGGCCATTATGATGGAAATATATTTATATATGATATATATTATATTTCTGTTCTCTAAATGCTTCGATATTTTATATTTAAAACATACCATTACACTTTGCATGTTGTGCAAATGTGATAATTTTATATGAGAAAATGTGGACTACTATAAGGCCCCAGCCTTAAACCTTACTTAATCTTGAGTTATTACAAGATTACACATTGAGGATCTTTTCAGGTTTAGAGTTTTAGAGAATTAGATCATGAAACTTTCATTACATTCCACATTTAAACAAAGTGGTTACATAAAAGACAGTATTCATTCTTCCCATCAACTGAAACATATTTAAAATATAACACAGATTCTTTCTTGAAACATCCTTGACACTATCATCACATCATGTACCTTTCCCTTGACCTGTGAAAAACATTTCAAAAACTTGGGATGAGCATAAAAATCTCATTAAGGGTTATAAAAATATGGAAAGGAACATGAGTTCATATATACATAAGAATGAAATCATACTTTACCCATAAAACATAGGCACTTTAACATACCTCATCAAACCATGAATAAATCATAGAAAACATAAGACATAAAGGTAACTTGAGGCATTCATAACATTCTTACGTAGGGAGTAACCCTCTTGGTTACGTTTGGAATACCCATCACAGTATATTCCCTAAATCTCTTTGGAGAAACCGTAATGTTTCACTCCTTCGCGTTACCCAATGCATTGGAGAGCTATATCTGGTTCACCCGCCCTTAGTTTATCACGGAACCACCCGTTCTTCATAACAATGCCCAAGAACCATAACATAATCGTATCACATAAACATGAATAAAGGAAACATAACATTTCCACATTTCAATCACAATATAACATTTTAGGATATTTAAATAATGAATCCATTCAAAAAGAAACCATTTCCAAAACCATTTAAAACATTTAATAAAGATATTTTTGAATCAATGTGTCCCATACCACATTGAAGCTTTTAACATTTTAAACCATTAATATCCATATAAATAAATCCTTAAAATCATTTTGAAGACATGGATATTAATAAGAACAAATAATTAAAACATTTAAAACGATATTTTGGTTAAAGGGGTTTTACCAAAATTAGAGACACTTGAATACAATAATCGAGGAATAACATTTTGTCAGAATTTTATAATATCATGAGAATAAAAGGATTCATGATATAATACTCCAAAGGACAGTATATACACCATATAATAGTGAATTGGTGCATAACAACAATGAGCCCTCAATAGAAATGACAAATGTGATGAAATCCCTTATAAAGAAGGTATCCTTAAATTAAGGACAAATAAATCTCAAAAAAATATGTGTGACAAATATATATACACCCAATATAAGTGTATATTAATTGTAAAACAATAAAATTTCATTCACACATATTCAATGGATGACATATTCAATGACTACAAGTTGAACCCAAAGAAATCGAAATTGGGTTAAAAAGTTCCCTTGACAGCCTAACGGCATCACATCAAAATGAGTTGATGAGAGATAAAAAGTGTATCTCATCACTTGGACATAAAATTTACATCAATAAGGATGTATGAGAACATATCCCAACATAAAAATATGTAAATTAAAAGACCCAATAAAAGAAGTCTTTTAAAAAAGAGGAGGGTGAAAGGTTCCCTTACTGACTTGGGTATCTTTCAAAACATACACCCCATGAAAGAATGACAATAGATC
Source organism: Viscum album (assembly GCA_963277665.1). NCBI lineage: Eukaryota > Viridiplantae > Streptophyta > Magnoliopsida > Santalales > Viscaceae > Viscum > Viscum album. Next base: position 1,983,337,257 of record OY728136.1, read on the forward strand.
ATTGATGTAAATACTCATAAATGAAAGTATATTACACAAAGAGTATAATAATGGGCAGTACTTACACCACTAAATGGAATTTGTGGCAAATGTAGCATAAATCTCACGGGAATAAAAGTGAGATGAAAAATCCCTTACGAAAACTCGGCAGCCTAACAGCGCCACCTAAAACTTCCGAATATGGATTGATGAGATCAAATAGGGTATCCCATAAAATTAAAATAAAATTTACAGAAATAGGAATATAAAAGAACATCCCCCAACATTACAAAGAGGAGCTTAAAAGAAGTGACATAAAGGAGAGTACTTAAAAAGAAAGAGAGAGGTTAGATCTGTTACGAAAATTCGGCAGCCTAACGGCGCCACTCAAAACTTCCAAAATGGATTGATGAGAGAGAATAGGGTCTCTCATCACATGAACATAAAAATTACAGTAAGTGTAATATAAAAGATCATCCCAATAACATGAAAGATGAGCTTTAAAAGGAATGACATAAAAGTGTGTACTTGAAAAGAAAGAGAGGAGTAGGATCCCTTACCTCGGGTCCGACTTGACTCGATCGTTCTTTAATCTCCTGAATAATAAACTTGAATTAATTTCTAATTCCTTAAGAACCTTTTTCAAGTTCATTATTACTTTTATGCCACTTATTACCATGTCATAAACATTATGTAATCATTTATGTTAATAATATTTGTTTTGCCGATATTTGGTTCTTAAGTTGAAAGTGGACTTCTTACAATTACATGTTGTTCATGTGGCCAAATGTTTATTATATCCAGAACTGTATTCATTATGTAGATATCATGTATTTCATATATATCCAGTACATTCATGCATTTATGACATTACATAATCATTTAGAGGAAAGAAATGAAATGCACCGTTCATGGAGACGGTAAGCCGTACGTACGCATGAACGCTACTTTCATTTCTATTTCGTATTTTATAGAATTGAATAATAATGATATAAAGGTATATTATAATTCTAGTATAATATCATATATAATATCATATTTCCATCCTTTATACATCCCACATATGGTATTTAACGAATCAAATCACTTTGAGGGGGCGGTAGTCCGCACTTCCTTAAATGAAGATATCGCGTATACCCATAATGGAAGCCATAAAGGTAATACAGAAATGAAAAATACAGAAGAATAAATAAAACATAAACATATTATATATCATATATAAAAATAGTGACATCATAATGGCCACCTTTGAAGGTGTTAAATGAGTATTGAACAATCATCGTTTCGGGAGGCAGAATTTCACCATCCACGGAAACCGTGTGTTCTTTAACCATTTGATGTAGTTGTGTGAGAGTGTAGCTCGAATAAATCTTATTACAACATCCTAGTATATTTAAAATACTGGTTATGTTACAAAAGAAGAAAATAAAAAGAGTTTAGGGGGTTGGAGAAGCAAAATAAAACAAATGAACATGAGAGAATGAATTACCTTTAAAAGTGTAACTCCTTTTGATTTGAGCCTAAAGGCTTCCTTTGAAAGGATTCTGCCCAAAGGGAATCCTCTAGGATGAGGAGAGGGATGTGGAGAGAGTAAATGGGAAGGGTTTGGCCGAGCCAAAGGCTTGAGGAGTGTGTTAAATGAGGTAGAGGTGGGGGCTTTTTATAAGAGGAGAGGAGGGGCACTTTTGGAAAGTAAAGAAATATTACATTATTTGAAACTTTTTTCGGTTTCAAAAGGTCCCACATTGATATAATTCGTGGATAAGGTGATAAGGACTCGAAATCCACTCATAAAATAAGTTTTGGACATGTGTAGTTCATATATTTTACATTATCTTTCCATTTTATTTAAATCGTCAAATAATGATGTCATCGCTGCATCATTATTTTGTCATAAATAATTTAATTTATTTAATGTCTAAAAATTATAAACAAAATACTATGATGTAGTAAATCATTTTATCTTTCCAATTAATATTTATAATAAAAAAGATGACTTGTATAACCCCACTTAAAAATTGTTTTAGTAAAACATATCATGTTTGTGTCAATTTTACTTTTACATTAAATAAAATGTTATTTATGTCATTTCCCAACCAAAGTGGATCCATGGGGTCCCCAAGTTTACCCATGGCTTGTCTTGGTCGGCCATGATACAACCAATGAGGGTAATACATGTGTCAAGCTCATCTGATTTTATTAAAGCATTATTTTTACCTTAAAATACACTAATTACCACTAATCGCGATTAAAAACATAATAAGTTACTATTCACCAAAAAAATTATTTTAATCTCATTGAACCACATTTTACTTCTTAATTACAACCATGTATGTTGGATTTTTGAAAATCAAAACACAATGATGGCAAAATTTCATTTAAACGGAAAATCAGTTTTTATAAGTACCACTTAGTGGTTTCACTATTCATCAAAAATTGAAGTTTTTCAGAAAAATCCCAAAAATTCACCCTAAGCTATATTTGATATTCTGAATTCAAAAAATAAAGTCCATTTTACAAAATTCAAAACATATAAGTCACATTAATTAATTTAATAATTAATTCCCGCTGTCATGACAAATAGCGTGTTTTATGAAACAATAAGTATCAAAAGATTGACACTAGTTTAAGTCTGATTTCAAAGTGAAATTGATTCCAACGACCACTATTGGATTTAATGGTAAAAATATTTTCTAATTTAACTTTAAAACCAATTCAAAAAATAATCTAATCATATAAATAAATTAGATTAAAAGGTGGTTTTGAATTTAAAATACAACATTTTACACTATTCATTAAAAAATGAACTTTATCGGAAAGATACCAAAAATTTACACAAAGTAAATTTTGATGTCCCGATTCTTAATAAGAGTTTTATTTGGTCCAAAAGAATGTATAAGAGTGATCAAAACTATATTTAATGATGGTTCTCCATCAAAAGGTGTTAAGTGAACCTTTAGTGAAAACTAGGGCATATACGCCTAAAATTGAATTCTTTCCGTATTTTAAGCCTTTATCTTTTATTGTATAAATGTAAAAATATTTAAGAACATATATAATCATATTTTAGTTATTTCTATCCATTCCCGCCATTACAACGTCTACATGTTAACTACGATTTAAAATAATATTATTTTATTATTAGAGTGCAACGTAAGATTCCCAAGAAACTCGTTGTTGCGTGTTGGGTACGCCATCGAGCATAGCGTCCCCTTTAAAGTCATATTAATATTTTATTCACTAATATGGATAAATATGAAAATTTCATATTCCTTATTTACCTGGGGTGTTACATCATTCTCCCCTTTTGGGAATTGCGTCCTCGCAATTTTAAAATTGCGCTTGGAAACATCCTTGAACGTCCCACATCCGAACAAGAGTCGGTAAAAAAATCACTTTAAAATAAAGAAAGATAAGCACAGAGGTCACCCGAGTTAACCCATACTAGTATTCTAAGTATGAAAATATGGACATGGAGTAGAAAACATAGGGTCATGTTCCAATGGAGAGTGATAGAAAACATGTTTAGGAGAAAGTTAACAATAAGAAAATCACAAACTTGTGATGGGTTAAACGGTGTTGGGTTCCCCAGTAGGAAAAGTTAATAGACAACATTTTTGTTTTAAGTTACTTTTTATTGAGGAATTTATTCATAAGGAAGCATAATCACTTATCATGTTGACTTTCAACTTTTACTAGATTCCTTAGTCAAACTCATATTTTTTCCAAAAGACGAGTATTTAGGGAGACTTGTTCGCATTAAGAGTACTATAATCAACTTCTAGAGAATCACCTAATCCCAAAAAGAGAACTATATACATCCTATGTATTTAGGATTTAACCAAAACCAAAACCAAAAAGGTTAGTACAAGATCAGATAATCCACAAAAGGATAACCCCTTATAAAAAGAAAATCTATTCTTAATCTCCAAAATTTGTCCAATAAAACCCAAAGTTCAACGAGGACCATCCGATAAACAATTTGTCCATAAAATTCTTCAAAGTAAACCAATATAAGATTGAAACCCAAATATTTTAAGGATTTAGTCACATAGTCTTCCAAGTTAAATCGTAACATTTATCTCCAAAAAACATCAGTTGCTCTTAAAGTCTCACATTTAAAAGTAATTATCCTAATCACATATCCTCCAAAATAGGTTAATCATTTTCATAAATAACCCAAAATCAACTTACTCTTAATTCATAAAATCATATAACTAAAAAGAATCGGTCAAACTAACCAGGGACTTCACGTAGTCCAGTGGTAGGCGATAAATACCAGTCGCACTTTGGTTGTGGGTTCGATTCCCGCATCTTTGTCCGACGCGACGGGATGTCACACGGTCTGTGTGTTGTCCTTTTTCCAAAACTATATAATTCTTAAAACATTCCCCAAAATGAGATAAAATCTTCAAGAATAATAATAACATATTTTAACCTCAATTTTATCTCATGCCCTTCATTTTCCATCATATCATATAATAACCCATAATTACCTCAAAAGTAAGGATCATATAAACCCTAATGGTTACCTTAATAATTATTACCTGAATTTCCACATCGAGTTGGCCATCTCGTACATGATGCATTAGAGAACTCACCAAGGTTCAAGTGGTTGATCATGACTCCTTGATAGTTGGTTTAGAAAAACCATGAGATTCCTCATTGAATCCCCCATCTCATCGAGTATCTTAATCAGAGAACCACCACAGTTTCCTTCAAACCCATTGTCACTTTGGTGCCTGCTAGATCCAGCCATTTACTAAAACCAAAAAGGTCAGTGTGAGTATATCATCAAAACCATCATGTACTAACGAGGAAGGTAAACACTAAGATATACTTACTCATTCACTTTATCTAAAACTAGGACTCTTTCTGAAATCCTAACCATTATGGTAATGTCACTTATGATTAAAGAATACCCTAACCTCTAAAGTTGTCTAAACCGGCCTTTGATACCAACTATAAGGCCCCGGCCTTAAACCTTACTTAATCTTGAGTTATTACAAGATTACACATTGAGGATCTTTTCAGGTTTAGAGTTTTAGAGAATTAGATCATTAAACATTCATTACATTCCACATTTAAACAAAGTGGTTACATAAAATACAGTATTCATTCTTCCCATCAACTGAAACATATTTAAAATATAACACGGATTCTTTCTTGAAACATCCTTGACACTATCATCACATCATGTACCTTTCCCTTGACCTGTGAAAAACATTTCAAAAACTTGGGATGGGCATAAAAATCTCAGTAAGGGTTATAAAAATATGGAAAGGAAACATGAGTTCATATATACATAAGAATGAAATCATACTTTACCCATAAAACATAGGCACTTTAACATACCTCATCAAACCATGAATAAATCATAGAAAACATAAGACATAAAGGTAACTTGAGGCATTCATAACATTCTTACGTAGGGAGTAACCCTCTTGGTTACGTTTGGAATACCCATCACAGTATATTCCCTAAATCTCTTTGGAGAAACCTTAATGTTTCACTCCTTCGCGTTACCCAATGCATTGAAGAGCTATATCGGGCTCACCCGCCCTTAGTTTATCACGGAACCACCCGTTCTTCATAACAATGCCCAAGAACCATAACATAATCGTATCACATAAACATGAATAAATGAAACATAACATTTCCACATTTCAATCACAATATAACATTTTAGGATATTTAAATAATGAATCCATTCAAAAAGAAACCATTTCCAAAACTATTTAAAACATTTAATAAAGAGATTTTTGAATCAAAGTGTCCCATACCACCTTGAAGCTTTTAACATTTTAAACCATTAATATCCATATAAATAAATCCTTAAAATCATTTTGAAGACATGGATATTAATATGAACAAATAATTAAAACATTTAAAATGATATTTTGGTTAAAGGGGTTTTACCAAAATTAGAGACACTTGAATACAATAATCGAGGAATAACATTTTGTTAAAATTTTATAATATCATGAGAATAAAAGGATTCATGATATAATACTCCAAAGTACAGTATATACACCATATAAGAGTGAATTTGTGCATAACAACAATGAGCCCTCAATAGAAATGACAAATGTGATGAAATCCCTTATAAAGAAGGTATCCTTAAATTAAGGACAAATAAATCTCAAAAAAATATGCGTGACAAATATATATACACCCAATATAAGTGGATATTAAGTGTAAAAAAATAAAAGGTCATTCAAACATATTCAATGGATGACATATTCAATGAATACAAGTTGAACCCAAAGAAATCGAAATTGGGTTAAAAAGTTCCCTTGACAGCCTAACAGCATCACATCAAAATGAGTTGATGAGAGATAAAAAGTGTATCTCATCACTTGGACATAAAATTTACATCAATAAGGATGTATGATAACATATCCCAACATAAAAATATGTAAATTAAAAGACCCAATAAAAGAAGTCTTTTAAAAAAGAGGAGGGTGAAGGGTTCCCTTACCGACTTGGGTATCTTTCAAAACATACACCCCATGAATGAAGGACAATAGATCATTGATGTAAATACTCATAAATGAAAGTATATTACACAAAGAGTATAATAATGGGCAGTAATTACACCACTAAATGGAATTTGTGGCAAATGTAGCATAAATCTCACGGGAATAAAAGTGAGATGAAATATCCCTTACGAAAACTCGGCAGCCTAACAGCGCCACCTAAAACTTACGAATATGGATTGATGAGATCAAATATGGTATCCCATTACATTAAAATAAAATTTAAAGAAAGAGGAATATAAAATAACATCCCCCAACATTACAAAGAGGAGCTTAAAAGAAGTGACATAAAGGAGAGTACTTAAAAATAAAGAGAGAGGTTAGATCTCTTACGAAAATTCGGCAGCCTAACGGCGCCACTCAAAACTTCCAAAATGGATTGATGAGAGAGAATAGGGTCTATCATCACATAAACATAAAAATTACAGTAAGTGTAATATAAAATATCATCCCAATAACATGAAAGATGAGCTTTAAAAGGAATGACATAAAAGTTTGTACTTGAAAAGAAAGAGAGGAGTAGGATCCCTTACCTCTGGTCTGACTTGACTCGATCGTTCTTTAATCTCCTGAATAATAAACTTAAGTTAATTTATAATTCCTTAAGAACCTTTTTCAAGTTCATTATTACTTTTATACCACTTATTACCATGTCATAAACATTATGTAATCATTTATGTTAATAATATTTGTTTTGCCGATATTTGGTTCTTAAGTCGAAAGTGGACTTCTTACAATTACATGTTGTTCATGTGGCCAAATGTTTATTATTTCAAGAACTGTATTCATTATGTAGATATCATATATGTCATATATATCCAGTACATGCATGCATTTATAACATTACATAATCATTTAGAGGAAAGAAATGAAATGCACCGTTCATGGAGACAGTAAGCCGTACGTACGCATTAACGCTACTTTCATTTCTATTTCATATTTTATAGAATTGAATAATAATGATATAAAGGTATATTATAATTCCAGTATAATATCATATATAATATCATATTCCCATCCTTTATACATCCCACATATGGTATTTAACGAATCAAATCACTTTGAGGGGGCGGTAGTCCGCACTTCCTTAAATGAAGATATCGCGTATACCCATAATGGAAGCCATAAAGGTAAGACAAAAATGAAAAATACAGAAGCATAAATAAAACATAAACATATTATATATCATATATAAAAATAGTGACATCATAATGGCCACCTTTTAAGGTGTTAAATGAGTATTGAACCATCATCGTTTCGGGAGGCAGAATTTCACCATCCACGGAAACCGTCTGTTATTTAACCATTTGATGTAGTTGTGTGAGAGTGTAGCTCGAATAAATCTTATAACAACATCCTAGTATATTGAAAATACTGGTGTTGTTACAAAATAAGTAAATAAAAAGAGTTTAGGGGGTTGGAGAAGCAAAATAAAACAAATGATCATGAGAGAATGAATTACCTTTAAAAGTGTAACTCCTTTTGATTTGAGCCTAAAGGCTTCCTTTGAAAGGATTCTGCCCAAAGAGAATACTCTAGGATGAGGAGAGGTATGTGTAGAGAGTAAATGGGTAGGGGTTGGCCGAGCCAAAGGCTTGAGGAGTGTGTTAAATGAGGTAGAGGTGGGGGATTTTTATAAGAGGAGAGGAGGGGCACTTTTGGAAAGTAAAGAAATATTACTTTATTTGAAAATGTTTTTCGGTTTCAAAAGGTCCCACATTGATATAATTCGTGGATAAGGTGATAAGGATTCTAAATCCACTCATCCAATAAGTTTTGGACATGTTTAGTTCATATATTTTACATTATCTTTCCATTTTATTTAAATCGTCAAATAATGATGTCATCGCTGCATCATTATTATGTCATAAATAATTTAATTTATTTAATGTCTAAAAATTATAAAAAAAATACTATGATGTAGGAAATCTTTTTATCTTTCCAATGAATATTTATAATAAAAAATATGACTTGTATAACCCCACTTAAAAATTGTTTTAGTAAAACATTTCATGTTTGTGTCAATTTTACTTTTACATTAAATAAAATGTTATTTATGTCATTTCCCAACCAAAGTGGATCCATGGGGTCCCCAAGTTGACCCATGGCTTGTCTTGGTAGGCCATGATACAACCAATGAGGGTAAGACATGTGTCAAGCTCATCTCATTTTATTAAAGCATTATTTTTACCTTAAACTACACTAATTACCACTAATCGCGATTAAAAACATAATAAGTTACTATTCACCAAAAAAATTATTTTAATCTCATTGAACCACATTTTACTTCTTAATGACAACCATGTATGTCGGATTTTTGAAAATCAAAACACAATGATGGAAAAATTTCATTTAAACGGAAAATCAGTTTTTATAAGTACCACTTAGTGGTTTCACTATTCATCAAAAATTGATGTTTTTCAGAAAAATCCCAAAAATTCACCCTAAGCTATATTTGATATTCTGAATTCAAAAAATGAAGTCTGTTTTAAAAAATTCAAAACATATAAGTCACATTAATTAATTTAATAATTAATTCCTGCTGTCATGACAAATAGCGTGTTTTATGAAACAATAAGTATCAAAAGATTGACACTAGTTTAAGTCTGATTTCAAAGTGAAATTGATTCCAAAGACCACTATTGGATTTAATGGTAAAAATATTTTTTAATTTAACTTTAAAACCAATTCAAAAAATAATCTAATCATATAAATAAATTAGATTAAAAGGTGGTTTTGAATTTAAAATACAACATTTTACACTATTCATTAAAAAATGAACTTTATCGGAAAGATACCAAAAATTTACACAAAGTAAATTTTGATGTCCCGATTCTTAATAAGAGTTTTATTTGGTCCAAAATAATGTATAAGAGTGATCAAAACTATACTTAATGACGGTTCGCCATCAAAAGGTGATAAGTGAACCTTTAGTGAAAACTAGGGCATATACACCTAAAATTGAATTCTTTCCGTATTTTAAGCCTTTATCTTTTATTGTATAAATGTAAAAATATTTAAGAACATATATAATCATATTTTAGTTATTTCTATCCATTCCCGCCATTACAACGGCTACATGTTAACTACCATTTAAAATAATATTATTTTATTATTAGACTGCAACGTAAGATTCCCAAGAAACTCGTTGTTGTGTGTTGGGTACGCCATCGAGCATAGCGTCCCCTTTAAAGTCATATTAATATTTTATTCACTAATATGGATAAATATGAAAATGTCATATTCCTTATTTACCTGGGGTGTTACAACTACTGCCCCATCAAGTGATGTGAATCATTCATCCCAAACATGGAATTAATAAATAATGTAATTAATGAACTTATTTTACCTATATAAAATATGTATTATACTGGAATTATAATATATCTATGTCTCATTTAGTTTTAAACAACCTTAATATGAAAAAGATGAAAGTAGCGTTAATGCGTATGTACGACCTACCCTCTCCATGAATGGTACATATAATTTTTTATCTCCAAACATTATGGAATATTATTATATACATATATACTGGATATATATATGATATTTAAATCATTAACACCATTCCGGAGATGATGTACTTATAACTACATGGACAATTCTCTTCAAACAAGTTCATTGTTGACTCATGTACCGTACATTGACAAAACGTTTGATATGAACTCACATAATTAACTAATTATTATAAATTGATAATATGTGATATGAATTGAATAATAAACTTTAAACGAATTCCTTAAGATATTATAAATTGACCAATGTTTACTTTTCAGGAATATAAAGAAACAAACAAGACAAGTCGGAGTTGAGGTAAGGGGATCTCTTATCTCACTTTTAATTCTGTGAGATTTCCATTGTTCGCCAATTATTTATTGCATGTGGTGTATTTTGTACTTCCATTTGATATATATTATAATTATTCTATTTATATTCATGGTATTATGTGATTAATTTGGTTCTTATTATTTTTTGGTCATATGAATCGATTTATTACAACGAGGTCAGGGGTTTTTATCTCACTATTTATTCCCGTGAGATTCCTGCTATTTGTAACTATCTCTTTTGAGTTGTGTATGTAGTGAAAATCATTCTACTCTTTTGTAATATAATTTCAGTCATGGGTATTTACATCATCATTTTATAGTCCTTCTTTCATGGGGTGTAAGTTTCAAAAGCTACGCAAATCGGTAAGGGAACCTTTCACCCTCCACTTCTTAAAAGACTTCTTTTTGTTAAGTATTTTAATTTAAATATTCTTAATATTGGGATATGTTATTATATATCCTTATTGATTTATATTTTATAACCAAGTGATGAGATACCATTTTCTTTTTCATCAACTCATTTTGTGAATTTTAAATTGACGTCGTTAGGCTGTCGAATTGTTTTGGGAACTTCTTAACCCAATTATTTGGGTTAAACTTGTACATCTTGAATATGTCATCCTATGAATATGTGTGAATTAACTATGATTGTGTCAAACTTAATATCCTATTATATTGGGTGTATTGTTATTAGTCAGACATAATTATGTAATAGATTTGTCCTTAATCAAAGGATATCGTCTTTATAAGGGATTTTGTCTCAATTTACATTCCATTGATATTTCATTATTGATATGCACCAATTCACTTTGATATGGTTTATATACGTTCCTTTTCCATATTATATAATGAATACCTTTATTATCATGATATTATAATGTTTTTATTAAATTCTATTCCTCAATTATTTGTATTGAAGCATCCCCTATTTCTTAAGAACTCCTTAAAGTAAAATATCGTCTTAATGATTTAATCTTATAAATCATTATTATTTATTTACATGTATCAAAATGGTTTTAAGGATTTATTTATATGGAAATTAATGTTTTAAAATATTAATTCCTTTAAAATCATCAATTTTTTATGGGACACTTTGATTCAAAAATCTGTTTATTAAATGTTTAAAATAATTTTTAAAATGGTTTGATAGAGCATTGATTATGTCAATATATTGAAATGATATATTGTGATTGAAATGTGGAAATGTTATCATTACTTTATGATTGGTTTATGTGTTGTGAATATGTTTTGGTTATTAGGAATTGTTACGTATACGGGTGGTTCCATGATAAATCTAGGGTGGGTGTGCCCGAGATAGCTCTCCAATGCATTGTGTAACGCGAATGAGTTAAACGTTAAGGTTTCTCCAAAGTAATTTAGGGAATATACTGTGATGGATATTCTAAATGTAACCAAGAGGGTCACTCCCTAAGTAAGAATGTGATGAATCCCTCAAGTTACCTTTATTTCTTATGATTTCTGTGAGTTATTCATAAATTTTATGATTTCATGAGGTATGTTAAAGTTCTTATGTTTTATAAGAAAAGTATGATTTCAATTATTCTTATGTATACATGGACTAATGTTTTCTTTCCATATTTTTATATCCTTTACCAAGATTTTTATGCTCATCCCAAGTATTTAAAATGTTTTCCACATGACTTATATATGAATATGTTCAAGGATGGGATCAAAGAAAGACATGTTGTATAAAACATGGAACTAGTCATGTTTCTTTTTAAGATTTTTTATTTTTTTTAAATGGAAACTGAGTAGAAGTTTCTACTTTGTAATCATTTGAGATGTAGTAGTTATGACCTAATTCTATAAAACACTAATCCTGAAAAGATCCTCATTGAGAATTATTCATTTAATTCAATATTATGTAATTTTTTTATGCAGGGTCCTTATATATCTTCTTGAATATAAATATTCATTATAGAGCTAAAAATATTTCCTATATCATGATATTTTTTATAATTTTTTACAACAAATTAATAAAATTATTTATGACACAATAATGATGTTGTGTTTTTCTCATTAATGAATGATTTAAATAAATAAGATTATAAATATTAAAAAAATATCCAAGACTTATTAAATTCTTATTGGATAATTTTATTTTGAACATGAGTCATCTTATCTTCAACATTAATGAGTTTTGGACAATTAAAAACCAAAAATCATTATATAATAATATATTATTTTCAAACATTCCTAAAGAGCCCCTCTTCTCCTTCATAAAAGGAACTCACCTCAAACTCATTACTCACACCTCACAAGCCCTTTTGCTAGTCCAACCTCTGACCAATTATGCTCCATACATCCATCTCTTCCACCAAGAAGCCTTACCTTAGGCAGAAGACACTTCATTAAATCCTTTTGTTTCAAACGAAAGGGAGTTACTCAATTTAAAGGAAATATCTTCTCTTAAGTTCTTTTATACTATTTTATTTCTCCAACCCCCTAAACTCTTTTTATTCATTTATTTAATATAAAATCCAGTATCCCCAATAAACTATGTTTTTGTTATGATAAGTATACAAAATACAGTTATACACACCTCCATCAAATTGGTAAAAACATACTGTTTCTGTGGATGACGAACTACTACCTCACAAAATGTTGATTGTTTAATTATCTCCTACAGCCTCTTATAATGTCCATTAAGATGGAACTATATTTATATATGATATATATTATGTTTATTTTTTCTTTTTAATTCTTTATTTTTCATTTATAGAATACCTTTATGGTTTCCATTATGGGTAAACACGATAATTTCATTTGAGGAAGTGCGGACTACCTCCCTCGCAAAGTGATACGTCTCATTCATGCCAATCATGGGATGTGTAAAAGATGGAGTCAATAAAATTATATATATGATATTATACTGTAATTATAATATACCTATGTATAATTAATTTTTCATTCCATTAAATATGAAATAGAAATGAAAGTATCGTTCATGTGTACGTACAGCTTACCGTCTCCATGAACGGTGCATTACATTTCTTACCTCCAAATGTTATGCACTATTATAAATACACACACACACATATATATATGTATATATATTATATATATTATGTATATGATATCTAAATCATGAATATCATTATAGTGATAATGGAATTTTGACGACATGGACAATTTAAAATGATAACAAGTTCATTTTTAACTCAAGTTCCGAACGTCAGAAAAATGTCTGATATGAACACAAATAATTAACTAATTGTTATAGAAAGGTAATAAGTTATATAGAATGAATAATAAACTTGAAAAGGGTTCTTAATCAAGTATAAATTAACTTCTGCCTATTTTAAAAGAGATTCAAGAACGATCGAGTCAAGTCAGACACGAGGTATGAGACTTCGTCTCAATCTCCATTCATTGAGGCATGTTTTGATAATATACACCTATTTCTTTTATAATGTATATATTAAATCCCTTTGAATTATAATTTCCTTCAAAGGGAATATTTTTTCTATGAATTGATCTACTAAATGAAAAAAGGAATATTTTTTACATTTGCGATGACAATTAACTCTCCACCACTGAAATCATTAATTGTCTTCCTCTATAAGCCTTAAGGTTTTTTAAAATGAAAATGAAACCCCTTATTTTGTTTTTTGGGTTTTTTGTTATTGAAAATGGTTTTTATGATCGATTTTTTATTCCAATATCTTGAAATTATTTATTTTTATTTTAAATGAAATGTTATTAATGAAATATTTATCTTTGCAATATTTTATGTGTTCTGATTTTGTAAAAGTGCTTGGACATTTGACAGTTGGTTAAATGATAAACCAAATTACTGGTGGTGAAATGATAAACCAAGATGGGTGGTTACATTATAACCTCCAATGCATTGGGTATGGAAGCCCACCGTATGGTTATTCTATTTATTGATATGTATGGAAGTTGACCGCATGGTTATTCCATTTAAGTACATTTATGTCCCAAGTTACCTGTATATGTTATATGTTCTTTCTATGGGTTTTATGGTAATATTTTGGTTCCAAAATGGAATTAAGTGAATTTTTATTCAGTGAAGTGTATTTACTACTTCATAATGGTGAAAAGTATTACTTATGATAAGGCATTCTGGTTTACTTATTGTTTTGAAAAACTAACAATTTTCATTCTTTGTGTATCCCTTACTGAGCTTTTTATGCTCATCCAATGTTTTTGAAATGTTTTTCATAAGATATAAAGTGGAATAGGGTAAAATATGGGCTCATGGAAAAGTCTTGTTGCTTAAAACATGGAAGTATACATGACTATTTTTTTCAAAGAGTTTTTATTTTATGAAAAAAATAGAAACTGAGTAGAAGTTTCTTCATTTTAATTTTAGAGAGGTAATGTAATATTTATGGACTAATTATCTAAAACTCTAAAGATAAAAATATCCTCATTGTGAATTATTCATTTAATTCATTATTATGTAATATTTTAAGGTCAGGTTCTTATATTTCTACCAAATATGAAAAATCATCTTGTGAAAGGTCTTGATAATAATGGTTCTATGTACCTAGGAAGCATGAAATTTAATAATTACTCATTTCCATCATTTAGTTTCAATTATTATTCATCCAGGAAGTTTTTTTCGACATATCTATGAATACATTTCATTTTCTACTCTTTGATTAAATGGTATGTGTTTCAGTTTATTTCATTTCCATATTAATTTTTCCTTTTCTATTTATTTCAATGGAATTTATATACATTTATTACCTTTAAATATTATTTATATATTTCCTTCTAATTTTATTGATTACATGGATTGTGTGTTGAATGATGTCCTTTCCATATATATTATTCTCATTGATTCATTATTGATATTGCAATAGTTCTCTATTACTAAGAATTTGAGGTCACTATTTTTTTGTTTCTTTTCCATAGGAATCTAAGAATCATAGTATGAAATATATGTCGGGATATACTACATGAAGTAATGTTATCCTCAAAAGAAGAAAATTATGTTGAAATAAGTGTATTCATTTATAATACAAGACCCATGTATGTATCTCGTTTACTAATACTACTAAACTGATCAGTCCTTTATGATTTTATGTTTTATAATCATGCCAATATAATCATAGTGGACACGAGATCTAAGATTATTAGGTTGGGGGTTCGACATCAGATCTGTTGAAATAAAATTAGATCTGTACGTAGAAGAAAATATAATGTTACCTGAAAAATATTTAATATTTTAAATCATTAAACATGTAAGTGACACAAAAACATGATTTTTTATCATTAAAATAAAGAGGTGATAACTACATAGGAGGCAACGTGATCTTTAACTTCTATGTATAATTAAATAAATTTCAAAAATTTAATACTTAATTGGAATGTATATTCACATTACATGTTACATGAAACATTTTTTTCATTTTCCTTCTTGGGTATTTTGTAATTATATAGAATGTATGGTTCAATAGAATTTTGAAATATACATGACATGTAGTATCACGTATTTATCAACGTAGTCATTAATATGTATATGAATACATTACATTCCAATATATATGTGTTGTGTACTACTGAAAATTAATGAGATTTTCATGGTGTGTTTTGTATCTATTTCAAATTATTTAGTTGTAAAGTATATATGGTATTAATAAGTAATCATACATACCCACATGAACATACAAAAAATCCTCAATTTTTACTAGGTGGAGAATGACACCTATCACACAATGTGTACATCCAAATATATGGTATGTAGTTTGTGTCTTACTTCAATTATCCCTTGTATTGACCCACATGACATGCCAAAAATCTCAGTGTGAACATTTAATGGTGGTTCACAAGTTATATAATATGTATATAAAATTTATACATTGTGTACTCCATGACTAGCTATGTCACTCGACTGGAGTTCTCTATAATATGAGTAAAGGTACTGCATATTAGACCATATAAATTTAAATTATTTACATTAGGTTAAAACTATATGTGGTTACATGGAATATATTCTAGATACACATTATATAATCCCAATAAAACTGTGTGCTTCACTAGTTGTCAATAAAAAACATGTAATGATGCCACACATTCATTCACATAGCATAATGATATATATATATAGGTATCTCACATTATTTGAGTTGAAAATGGGTACATGATGATAAATTTACCGTTACAAATTGTGTATTTGTGTGATACATCAAGTGAATTCACTCCATGTGGATAAGATATTCGATCATTATTTAACTATGAAAGAATTTTTGTCGACATAATAAAGAATTTGAATGCATTATCTCAACCTTTTTATTATAATAAGATTATGAAAAATAAAATGATAATAAAACACAAGAAATTGAACATAAATATTATAAATAACTGTAAAATATAATGTGACCATTAATAGGTTTATATAGATAGTTTAATGACTTAAATAAGAAATATAACTATAAAGGAAACCCAAATCTATAAACACTGTAATTGAAAAATATAATTATGAAAAGTGTATGATTAAGAACCAGTGATGGGTACCTTACTCTATATCACTATTTTATACATCCTCTTATATGCGGTAGATGACGATCAAATGATAGGTATCTAAATGAAATCTCACACCTGGTGGTATCCATACTCCTTTTTGAATAGATTTATGCTCAAGTAGGATCCTCTCATCAACCATGGAATTCTAGTGCCTTGTGAAGGCTATGTGTGAAGAGGAAGATAACTATAGTGCTAAGGGAGTTTCTACTAAGCACATAAAAGAGTACCCCATACCCATAAATGGATAAGTTATCTTTAAATTAATGCCTAAATAATGATCCTAACATGAACATTCATTAACTCCACTTTTATAAGATATTTTATGCCATTGCATTAGATGAATCCATTATTCATTCCAACCCAATGTGTTTCATCTGATGAAACAATTAATTTATCTTATCCAGTGTTATAATATTTGAATTATATCACTCATCATTATCCAGTATCATATTGTCACTCATAATTTGATTTATATTATCCCTTTTCAATGGAATACAATTTGTTTATGCATGGTTATCCATATAACTAGAATTAATAATATAATATGATATGGCTAATAAATCAAAATATGTGTTAAACATGTTGGGGAATATATCCATCAATCTCTCACTTACACCAATTCCTCATAGACTTAGTGAAATTTCAATTTATATTGTATCGTATATAATAACTTGTGAAACCATGTCTAAAATTCCTTATGAATATATTCCAAAAAAAACTTGGTAAAATTATCATTATCTTCATAGTGTATAAAATCATAGGAAATACATTGGGAATATCCATCAAGAAATATTATTTGATTAATAATAAAAAAATTAGAGTAACAGTCAATGTCTGATTCAATTCCCTTTCTGTCAGAAATAGTTTTACACCACTAGAATTTAAAATATTGAAAACAAATAAAAATCAATAGATTTTTAAATTTAGAAAATATTGATCTTTATAAAATCATCAAAGCTACTCAATATACAACATGATTTGATGTAATCTTTTTTAGTCACATGTGTCTCTATACCCATGTCCATCAGTTATTCTAGTGTTCACTATCATATGATATCTTTGTCTAATATATTATGTTAAAATTAGAAATTGATTATATGAATCTCATATATCCTACCCATACGTTCACTATATCTTGAGTATTGAGTAGATAATCCAATGAATACATAACATATATTTCACTTTTATGAATGACCATATCACATTCCCCTCACACAAATACATATGAAAATCATATATACTAGTTAGGTGTGGACATAAATATTCATAGTCAACCTCAATTAATGTCCAAGATGTCATACTCATTATACGAGTTGACCAATCCCATCGTGGTTAAGCTCTAACCGATGACATGATCAAAAACATACTCTACCACCCAATGATTGTGTAATACTCAACTATTGTGTAAGAAATGTATCTAATTATGAAGTTACTACATCCTTAGGTGGTGAAGACTTATAATATGATCCTTATATCCCTATTATTCCATAGTCATAGTGTATAAAACCATATATGGAATATGTAGTGGGAAATCTAGCTCACAAAAAACATTTTTTACATCATTGGTAAATTAATTATATGGATATATGAATTTTACTCACACTAAAAACAATATTTAATTATAACCTAAATTTTTCCATGAATCAAAACAATTATGAATAATTCAAAGTCATACATTGATTGGTCAATTTCCATCTCAACTCCCAAAATGTATATCAGTATATTCAAATATATTTCTAATGTGAATTAATGTTAAAGTGGAGATTTTATTCGTATATAACATGATACATTTTATATTTTTAAACTCATATAATAATAATAATTAATAATTTAATAAATAAAACATTTCTAAGATATCATATATGATAGACTACCATACCAACCTTATATTTTCTAGGCATTTAAGGGTTTGGTTAAAATAATTATCTATCTATATAATTACTACCACATATCTATGATACAATATAAAATATTAATCTTAATAAAATATCTGTAGAGTAGTGTATATAAATAAATATAGTTGTAAATATGATGAAACTTAGGAATAATATTCATAATTTTCAACCCCTTAAACATATTCAAACTCCTTAACAACATAACATCAAATTTGTTATATTAATATCTCATGTTTTCTACTAATAAATAATTCAAATTACATCATAATAATCATCATTATTGGAAATATTTCAAATATTATTTTTAATAAATATGTTTTGGTAGATTATATAACTATTTACAGTATAACTTATAATCACATCCTAAAAATATTTAGGATTTAGTGGCATTGACTTCATTATTGTAGATAAATATAACAATTTAAAATTTCCATTTACATACACAACTTTTAATATTTTTGGAATTAAGTAAAAAATTGAATTTTGAATGGCATAGACTTCTATTTATTAAATTTGAAAATATATAATTTAAAATAAAATCTCATTAACGTCTCATAAATTTTATATTCTCTTAAGATTACCATGCAATGATTTAAAAACTACTTTTTTTATGGAAATAAAACATATTTTCTTAAGTGGTAATATTTATTAAATAAATCATTATTTCCATATCATATATGATATTTTATTTGTTGGATCATTTCCTTTAAGAGAATATTTTTCTTCAAAATATGCCATTGACGGAAGTGGAATTTGAATTCATTATATTTTAACAATCATCTGGATAAAAATATTTTTACAGACTTTTTTATCATTATATTCTTCACAAAAACGTTTTATAGAATTTTATGGATTATAAGATAACTGAAACATATCATATTGTTCATAAATAAACTATGTTATTATGTAACTTCTTTTGCATTATTTGAAAAATGAGATAAAGATTCACTTACATTACTGAGATCCATATGTGCTTGATATATCTTTACATCATAAAACGTAATATAAAAAACAACTTTCTCCATACGAATAATTAAAAATAAAATCATCATCAATTCTTCCATTGATTTTGAACTCCAATATAGTAAAAAAATTGTAATGTATAGATTTTGTATCCTATAACCTTGAAAATCGAAGGATTAATTTATATAACATTACTAAGTAACATTAAAATTCCATATATTTTATCAAAACCCATTAGGTAACATGTATACTTAAATATTATGGATTCATTAATCCTATTTCTTATTAACTTTGGGCTTCGGTGACCATGACCAAATACTCAAATAAATATTGTTGTACTCTCCATCTACCTTTTCACCATCTTGTTTAAATTTATTCATAGTTTAATAAAAAAAAGCATCAAATCCTTGAAATGAAATTAAGAGTTCATATATCCTTTTTATTTTGAGAATATTTAGTAAACATTAATTAAAATCATTCAAATTTTTATAAAATTTCCATTGATGAAAACAAAATGAATTCTACAGTTGAAGCAAGCCAAATGAATCCTTGTAGTCTCATTAATTCATAAACATACCCAACCTAATTAGTTATATAACCCAAAAATAAAAATACTTATGTTACTTTATATCTTATTCCTTTGAAACCATATATGAATCTCTTTATTATTCTTATAATTATCAATATTAGTTTTTCTGAACAACTTCAACAATGCGTTACTAAGGAATGTGTTTTGATGACAAATATAAATTCAATTACTTAATAAATTTTCTAAGGTTATGAGTCTCAAGAGTTGATTATATTGAGATTCTCATTGTAAAGGATTAATTTAAAAGAAAAAAATGATAAATAATATTTCTTTTATCTATAAAATAAGATATTATTTTATGAGTATAATGTGTTGGAGAAATTTAATATGTTTTTTTATTAAATGCACTCACACTAAAAATAAGGACTCATTTCTTGAATTCAGCATACCATTATAATGATAAGATCAATATTTCACTAAGGGAATGACCCCAATTTGGAATGAACCACACTTCTTACCTATTTAGGTAGGCCATTATTCCAATCATATAATATATGATTCATTAATAGTTGACTCAATAACACATTATTTAATCCATTTTATAGATGAAACAAACTCTATTTCCCTAGTATCCTAAATCATAGAGATTCTTAGTAATGTTTAACTTAAACAAAATTAAATTAATGATGAAACTAACTCTTAGGGTCACCTCGTTATTTAATTTCTTTATAAAAGATAATTAAGGGTTAGTTTACTTTGGAGTGAACATACATGGTTGGATGATCGTGGTGTTGAAAATAATTTTCTTTGAAAAGAATCTGAGATTTATTATTTTTTAGAAGATTTATCTCTCAACATATTATATCATGTTATTTAATTTATTTATTCCTTTTTCATTTGATTAATTTTGGAATCTCATTCTATCAAAAAAATCAATATGTTCACACAATATTTATGGGAAACTCATTAAAACCCCATAAATTTTATTTCAAACCAAAATTAAAAGGGAAATATATTAATAAATATCTAAATCAATTATAGAAATATGTTACAGAATAAAATTTCATGCAAAGGATTATAATTATGTTCAATTTAGAATCTACACATGAGTAATACCAAATCCATAAATAGTCAACACCCGCTTTTCTAGAGCATGATATAATCCTTCAATCTAGTAGAAAGTCTTACCTAATGTCCATATACATAATGATAATTTTCATAAAGGAGATTTAAATCCCATCATGGTCCTAACACATACTATATAAAAACATAATTAATTATTAAATTCAACCTCATAAATCAATAAAAAATTGTCAAGGTTGAAAAAAAATCCATTATCAAACCTAGCATGTAACTCGTTAGATGCAAGCATGAAATTATATAGAAGTAGTTTGAAAGAATTTATCTAAATTATACACATAAATATTCAAAATATAATAGTTTAAATTTAAAAAAAATCTAGTTATAATAATCAAATGAACCATTTTTTTCAATAGTAGACTTTTGAAATGCTCAATAGTTGGGTTGATGGTGTTCTTAATATTTTCTCAAACATAGAACCACCCTCTTAACAATATTTTGAACCTGTCCCATTATCCAAAAATAGATGAATAGAGGAAATAAATAAAATAAAATGATTATGAAACATAAAATTTATATAGGTTCATGGAAACATGATATTTATCTTATCCACTCCACTAACACACAAAGTTGGTTTTGTGATTTCCACTAAGTATGTTGTTTTCTTAGAGACCACGAAAGTCGAGTATAAGAAACTAAAACTTTTTACAAAGGAGTAAAGATATTCTCTAATCATTCCCTATAAAATATCAATATATAACCTTGTAAAAAGACTTATTATAAAAAACCATCATATATGGTAGAAAATAAATGATGTATAAATTATAGAAAGATTGAATCATGGTTACAAAAAACCACTAGATATAGATAAAAATTCTTCAAAGAAATAAAAAATTTATGAATCTCTACATAAAATAATTTATATATATAATAGATTAAAGAACATAATAGAATAATATTTATTAATTATATTCATGTAACAATAATAACATGAAAAACAGATCATGTGCAAGAAGAAGTTCTTATTTCATTCAAATATTATCACCCAAAAGAATTACTTTTTTGTATTCATATTTCTAGATTTAATTCAAATGACCAATAGTAACTAATATAAAACTTAGGAAATTAATTTTATTTCCATTTTTATGTGCCATTTTTCTATGATAATAAAAAAATTGATGTATATTTTTAGAGCAGCTATAATATTCCTTGAAAATACATTATTTTTTGAAATAAAAGTATTAAATAAATTATTTTTTATTCATTTAGACAAGGAAATTTTTTATGAAACTAAAGGTATCATTGCAATTATCTTGAAATACTATAGTGGAAAAAATTTTCTAAAAAATATAAGAAAATTTTAGGAAATATGAAAAATATGAGGCTTCATAGTCTTTAACATAACTGGACTTTATTTTTGAAAGTATTATGATTTTGTAAAAGTTTTTATCTACATATGTTTTTATTATGTGATATATTTATAATCATTTCAATTTTTTCTGATCCAGTGAATTTTTTAAATCAATCACATCAATTTTGTTTGATCATAAGTATTTAGCTGAATCATATGAATTTAGTTCATTTGTATGTCTTCATCTATATCATATCAATTGGGTAAAATAATAAGGATTCATTGTGATAATTCATGTTGATCATTTTACTTTATGATTATCCTTATATATATTTGTATTCCATTATTCAGATCATGTGAAATTTTCTTAAGTCTTTATTCAAAATGAATTTATTCTTCCTAAGACATTGATTCTAGTATATGACTTTGGGGTATGACATGAAAAATTCATATGAATTAAAAACTATTTAAAATTTACCATGAGATATAACATCATAGGACTTCACATACAATGTATGACACATATATGAATTCCATACGTAGAAAACATTCTTCAAATATAATAAATATAGGTTGAGAAAAATAGATATATAAAATTATAATATGAATTCTTCAATAAAAACAATTAAAAAAAATTGAGTAATTTATTTCCATATGATAACATATGATAAAATAGTATATACTGGACCAAATATAGAATTCGAACAATCTCTCCATTTTTTATCATCAAAAAACCCATAAAACATTGAAAATATAATCGCATTGCATGTTTCATAATTGGATATGTCAAAACAAAATATTTCAAAATTTTATATATTAGAATTGATGAGAATATTAATGTTGGATAAATTTTTTATTATATCTTCTTCTCTACCTTTTTTGAGATATTAAGATTAATGTTAGAAGTATTGTTATAAAATATTAAATATTATACACTAAAATATAGAACTATAAAAACATTTTTATAACATATATTTAAATTTTTGAATTTTTCTTGTATGAACCGATGAAAAAAATAGTATAAGAAATTAAAAATAAATATTTAGTATCCATGGAAAAGAATTTATATATGAATAAATCACTAATTTTAATAGAAAAAATATTTTAATTGTAATGTTATAAATTTTAAAATCCATATAATAAAAAATATATTGGTCCATATTATTAATATTGTGGTTGGTTGAGGGTCGAGATACCATATGATTAGGTATATGAGTTGATTTTTTAAAACAAATAGGTAAGGAAGGTTCTTGTAAATGAGAAAGAAGAATATAAGGTCCTTAATGGAGTACCACTCCAAAAGGTATATATGAACTTGAATCTCCTATAATATTAACCCACTAATTCTTAAATTCCCTCACTGTACTAACCTAAATATTTTATCCAGTGTCCTTTGCCTTGATATTTTGATACCTCTCAAAATTAGTAAGATATTTTCGAAGATCATTCAGGTGGAGTGAAGAATCTAACTTATTCTAAACTATTCTGATTCTTATTATTATATAAGTTAGTGTGAAAAAATGTATCATGTTACTTAGACATTTATTTAAGATTTCTATCTGAAGGTTAATGACCAATATAAAATATACTTTTTATTATAAATTGATCATTAAAAAACTTATTTATTCACTTGATGATTTTTTTTTTCTAAAAAATAAAGTATAATTGAATATTCTTACCAATGATTACATACAAAAAATCTATGAACTTCCATCAAATCTGATTTATTGGAACATTCGTATAGAAAAATCATCAACACTTCCACTTAGTCACTTGAAAAATACCAAACAGATACAAAAGTGATTATTATTGGATTTTTTATAGAATTATCCACTTCTTTGAATTTATAAAATTACTTATGTGAAATAATATGTTCATCATATGATTCATCAATATATTATGATCTAGAAAATAATGATTCATAATTATAAGTAAAGGCATTATTAACTTTTGTCTCAATGGATTTGTTCTAGTCAAACATAATCTCAAAGTTGACATACAGTGATGGACCCCATTATGTGATCAAGTTGGTATAATTCTACGAGGATACATGGGTATCTAATATTTTGGATTCAATGGTCTATTAAATTCCAAAGAAAAACATTAGTATTATATATAGATTGGTAATGTTATTAAATCATCCTTATAAAATCAATGTTCGAATCCTTGTTTAAAAAAATAATAACCTCTGAAATTCATAAAACTTTTCTAGAGACACAAAGTCACACAATATAGATTCCATTATTTTTGTAAATTCAACAAGGTTATTTAATAAACAAATAGTTTTTACTCTATTGATTTAGAAGCTGGGACACTGTAAGGTCTGATGTTTTTTAATAGTGGAAATACGAAATGAATTTTAACTTTTTATTTGGTGGATGAGGAAAATGTTAAAATTAGCTTTAGAATAATTTTTTTAGTATTATGAAAAAAAGAAGTCACTTTATATGGGGTTTAAGTACCAATTTGTTTTTTGGGGTTTTCATAATTCTTGGAACTTCATGATTTGAGAACTCACTCTTAGGGAGAAGCAAGAAAGGGCATACAGTTTGTTTAAACCATGTGTCCCTCTAAGAAGAATTGTGTGGAATGGTCTAAGGGACATGACAGTGTTGTAATGATTAGTATAAATATTATAGAGTAGGTTCATGAACAACCGTGGGGTCTATATAAAATTACATAGTTAACGCGTGATCCATACAAGGATTGGTTAAAACATGTGACTAGCCCGCATGCTTAGTGCCACAGAGGTAGTGAGCCCGCACGGTTGGTACATAGTTTGACAAAACCATGTGGCCAAAACATGTAGGTAATTAAAGTAATTGAAGCTATTACAGAGAATTTGGATTTTTGGGGGATAAATATTTTTAAAAAATTCATTTTTGGGATGATAGGACTTGTCAACTGCAACAATATGAACCCCTTTTATGGTCTGAGGATCTCATGTGAAATAAATAGAGCAAACAAACATAATCCAAAAAAAATCGATATGAATCTCCACTATATATCTTATTTTCATCAATTATATCTATGTAAAATATCCAAATATTGGTCTCTCTATATCACCAAACACGTGATTCAAAAATCTATTAGATCATCGATCGTCAAATTCTAGGAGCTAGCGCGGAGATCTGATGGTGGATTTGACTCTCCGAGAATCAATAAATTGTTGAACATGATATGCAGGAGAGAGAACTCGATCTATTGTCTTGGATCAAGAGATTACCTATCTTGTAAGCTTAATAAGAGATAGAGGCTCTATAAATATCACAATGAATAGTCTATTGCGTGATATCTTCTCTCTAAATTTATACTGGATGTTCAAAATACTAAGAAGGGTTCCCCACCCCCCATTTATTTAATTCCCACTAAATTAATAATTATGACGAACTAAACTTCATCATAAATATTATTTATTATTTTATCAAATACATGTAATATATATAAAATATATTACTTGACAAACTTGAGTCATAAATCTAACTCGTAGTCCCTGCTTAATATCAAATGAACATAGAATATTAATATAATTATTGTTCGATTAATATTATTTATAGTATTTAAATAACCTATAAATCATTTTAACAAATAAATATAACCCAATTATTAATTTCAAGAATAATAATGTAATTATTTAATTATTGGTGATCGTTTGCTTGGAAAACACTAATACCTCGTGGTGGGGCCTACCATTTTGGATTTTTCAATTCAACTGAATTTGGAATATTCTTGAATATGTTTTTGTGTGTAACCCTATAGGACCTTATCTCCATAGTAGAAAATAATATTCAAAAAACAATAGAGGATAGCAACCCATGAAGGTTCCTAAATTAATAAGGATAGTCATAGTAACAATAACTAACCTACGAATACATACTGCGTATTATAATATAATCATCATTAAATATGTCATAAATTCGGATGCACATTTCAGTCATCAAATTTTTATTGCTTTATTTTTTATCTAACCATATGGATTTAACTCATAATTATCAAGGTAGTACCATCCTATTTTTTCAGTTCTTAAATATATTACTTCCTGAACATGGAAGTGACAAATCCATTCTTTTCCATTCAACCAATGATGCTCCCAACACAAGATACCTCATTAATATTTCATTATCATGATTTTTCCATGCATTAGTGTACATGATAAAATGGAACAAATTGATAATGATATCCTATTAGGTGACCAATACACATCTCTATACATATGAATAACTAATGACACCTAAAACATGTGGTGTTCCCATTGGATGGTTTTTCCTCGTGATCTCACTACTTGAGATCACCACGTGAAATTTTAATAAGAATAAGTCTCAATGCATATGATCCACCAGAACTGGATAGTCAAATATCAATTGTGTCTATGCAGTATGATGTATCAAGGAAATATGTCCTTTATTTGAGATTAATGTCATAGTATCTTGAGATTCTCATTATATCCTGGGATATGCTATACCCAATTGATAATACAACTAATCTATGGTAATTATTATTAATTAGTGGATTCAGAAATATCTACAAAATAATGGTAAGTAAGCATCATTCATAAATCATTTTATACATGATATTGAAATGAAAAGTTCTATTCAAGTTGGTTATAGGGAACCGACTGTTATAACACTCCCACCTAATGTAGAGGTGATTTGTTAACAAACCTTATTTTTATCTCACATGAAAAAGAGTATGTTTATACTAAGAAACAACTTTATCTACTAGGTATTCCACATTTCTTCCATAAGGATATTCTTATATATGAGACCCCATATTCTTGACTAAAACATCTCAAGATATGAAATTTTAATGTATATCACTTTTGTACACTGTCAAAACATAACATCATGTCTAGTACCTATAAAAGAAATTTCATTATGATAAAAAGTTAATTGGTAAGTGCGATTCTACGAATTAGATATAATAATTGAATTTAAAAACTATTTCTTAGTAGCCTCAGAAACTAAAACCTAATCTATTTTTGTAGATATGGTTACCACTATCTTTATGATGTTTTATCACTCAACACCTTTATCCTAACTATGAAACTAGATAAAATTGATCCAATGGAAAATTAGTTTGTGTCCCACCAAAAATAGTATACCTCTCACTCCATATATCAATTATATATCATTTGTAATTGTCCAAGTATAATGAGATAGTACTAAATAATTTACTTGAATTTCTATTGGATATAAATAATATTTTCTAATAATAAATTATATACAATAATTATCATATCTAGTAAATATCACAACATACGTGATTGATCCATCAATGAAGTGTACAAAACTCAATTCACCACTTTGATCTCCTCATATTCCCATATATTTATACTTTTATGGATTTTTCCATGTGACACTAGCAAAAATTCTCTTTTGAATTTTTCTAACTAGTATTTTTCAATACCATTTCACTATATGTATGATTTACTAGGACCAAGAAATTTTTACTTCTACATCGGTAGATCATGTTGCCGAGAACATAGGTTACTACTTTTAGTTAGTCACTAGAGAATTGTTTTCATTGTGGTCTTAACTAATTATAAGACTGATATTTGTTTTCATTAACTTGTTGAATATATTTCACACGGAAAGGAATAATGCTCCCACTAACATATAGTAGGCACATGACAATGATTCATTCCAAATTAATATTATGTGATCTAGTTTCTTACTTCAATCCTTAACTCAATTTCAATAACATGAAACTTTTTTTGGAATTCATTGATGTGACCAACCATTTCTGGTTGCGTCATATTGACACGTTCCATGAAATTTGGTATTAACATTCAATTTACAATTAAGTGATCATAGAAAGTAGTTATGACAGGTATAATTATAATGGATTTAGGCATAATGACTTCGTATATTCACCTGATCCTTGTTCGTGCCATTATTATTCCATGAATACATAATCTCACTTAAATACCACCACACTATTCAAAACAATAATCCCCTCTTTACTTTGATACATGAAATCCATTATTGAATTGTAATTGTCCTTGGAAATTATATATGATTAACATATAATACCTACTTTTAGAATTTAGTATTCATAATGAATAATCTATCACAAGGTGTAGTGAATAAAAAAGCATTTTCATGGTTTCATCCTTCCTACACAATATGTTTATCTAAAACATTTAACTTCCACAATCTCTAATGGAACATGTTTTTATTCCAACTACATGATCATCTCTAGTATTTACTAGAACCAAGTAAATATGGATCCTACTATAGATGTTCACTCTTATGTAGAAATGTAGTATATCACATGAAAACCACTTTTCAATATTAGGGATTTATTTAATATCATAAGAAACCATTTGGAAGATTACATAGATTGATAATGTGTTTAGCTTGATGAGAGTTTGTTTAAATCATTAATGAATCCTTTCATCAAAACACATGTCTTATGACATAATGGATTTCTATCATACTATGACTCATATGATATCCATTTTTCATTATAGTTGGCATATAGTTATAGGATATCCCCATTATTTTCAAACCACATATTGAATATTTAATGGAATATTCTACAAGTGTCAATCTAAATAAATATTACATCATGACCTTTATGTTTAAAAGTTACATTTAGAAATATCTATACATTGAATTTTGTGGATCAATGCTATCATGCAATACTTTATCATCAATCCTCCCTACTAAAATCAATGTCATGATGCAGACAATGTAATGTGTGTTTAGGAATTACTCCACACTATATTATATTGATTGATGAATACTTGGTCAAGATATCCTTTAGCATACTAGCCCAAAGCAGCTTGTATCTTATATCTATGAATATATCATACTTTAATTTCTCATTACTTAATTACATAAAGGAATATTATAAATTATATTTACCTCCAACTTTTCCTAATATTTCACGCTCTCTTGCTGGACTAATTCCGAAAGCATTGTGGCATACCATTATTTCTATAGGATTCTTTGTCTAAAAAAAGTATATACATCGATAATACCTATGGTGTTCACCTCCACTAAGTCGAAATACCATAATGGGTATATTATTGACACCCACTTTTAGTTCTTCTTGAAAATTAATTATCTTACCACAACAGGGTAAATATGTTTTTCATTTTATATTCATCATGTGTTGCCTATGATTCATGTATTAGTGAACTATTAGTTTAGTATAAAACACCACAAACAACATTTATTCTTGAACCAAGATTAATAACTTCTAATTTAAATTGGAAAAATGAGATAATTTTTTTTTGGATATATATAACAACTTTATCAACTAGAATAAACCACGTGGAAGTTAGAAGTTATGTGCCTACCACCACTAAATTAAGAATTACTATTTCTTAGCTACTTAGAGAATTCACCTTTTTTACATTTAATGTTTCTTTTACGTACAAGATTAATATATTTTGGTACACGTAAGTAAAATACATATCGTATTTAATTCTCAATTGTATTTTAGAATCAATACTTATAAATAATGAATAGTTTTGTAGAAGAAGCGATTACTTTCTTATTTAAATCAGTTCTTTTTTTTAACTCCCATAAAATTATTTCATGATATGAAAATTAAATAACCACATATTGGTTACCTATTTAAATGAAGCATATTTTGAAGGTTATTTTGGCGTTGCACCATCCATTTGCCTTACCACATTATCTTTCAATTTGTTCACAATAAGAATCAAATATTAATCTTTCTTTAATATTTTTATTGTTTGGAGAGCCACATCTAAAAGTTAATTATGTGTTTAATACATCCTATAGATTTTGCAACCTAGAAATAAACTAGAGTAAATGGGTGAAAATGATATGAGAAATAGATCCATCGAAATATTGTGATCAATATTTCAATTTAGATATTTCTAGTGAAATCATCACCTTATCTGTTTCTTGATTCTATTTCCTCTTGAAAAATTATGGAAGATGAGAATACATGTTATATCATTCATTTCCTGAATTAGAGACAACAACAGACATCATATGTTGAAGATAAAATAATTACATAACCATCATATGGGTCATACATAAGTCTCTTATAAGTAATTTTAACACCCTTGCAAATTGAGGTGTATTAAATGGTATAGGTACAAAAGAACCTATAATTTATGATATCGCAATAGTGTGTGAAAGTGCACGTATTACACTTGGATGTTTTTTCTATATTGTTTTTATTTTATCTGATATGTACCATATTTTATGATGTGGTACTACTTTATATTGTCTAAAAAATAAAAACTAGAATATTAGTATTTTTATCTTGATTAACTATTTATGTATTATTAATTATTTTAATCATTTAAATTTGTCTCACTATTTTATAGGCTTCTAGGAACCCAATGTACTAGAATCAGATTACTTTCTCACTTGAGTATTCTTGTTGAAAGGATCCTTGAACATACTATCACAATCTACAAGCTATGGCTATGCCACTACTCAGAGAGTTCAAGGTTAGTTTTTGATTGGCCAGCTGCATTAACTCTCACCCGATCGATCTGTTGAGTGAAGTCTTAGATTCTAGAAGCATAAAAATTATTTTCTCAATGTTTTTCTCTAATGTGATAGAAATTTATATATGGATAATCCTTACTACAATTTCAGTTAATTAAACCCATTATTCTCATAAGATCTCCCCAGTAGTGTGAGGAACACTTGGCTGTGGTTGACTGAGCACCCCGAATACCCGGCTATGTTTAAATTTAAAAAATGGAAGGTGTTTGAGACTTAATATTTTTGTGAGGGTTTTATTATTTTTCTCGATGAATTTAATCCATTAAATTAATCTTCCCAATTAATGTTATTGTGGACAGAACTAAAAATTTACAGAATAGTATGCATTTCTTCTTTATGCATTTTAATATTTTTATATGATATATTATTAAAATTATATAAAACTTCATAAAATAATAAACAAATGAATAAAGGAAATCTACAACCATGTTAGTCATTAGAATCTAATATTGGTTTATAAATTTAAATTCAACAGATCATCCATGACCTAGGTGTATCATTCCCGAGTCATCTCTTGACATGTGATGCAGCTGACCCCATCCTGTATGTCCACTAATCTTCTAGAGTTACGCCTCACCTTGGTGGGATCCGAACTCTCTTTGGCATACCTCTTCATCCAATATACAAAAAAAAACTCATGAGAGGGGGATGATAAGTATGGGTGAAATGTACATCAGATAAATTGGGATGTGTAGGCCCTTGTACATTTTGAGTCAAAGAGAAACAACGATGCACAGACCATCTTAATAAATTAGAAACATCCCATGTTGTTAACAAAATTAATTAATTAAATGAAAATATACACATATCGGTCAATTATTCAAGAATGTTATGTGGGTAAAATAATTAATGCGTGATAAATAATAAAATTTTAATAAATAAAGTATGAGGGAATTAAATAAATTAAATAAACTAAAAATTAAAATAATTTTTTTAATTCACATTTGGGTTATTAATAATTTAAATTTTAACACCAAAAACTATATTATTTTATTAATTTAATTTACTTCCAAAAATAAATAAATACTATATATGGTATTAAAATTATAATTTTAAACCAAAATTAATATAATAATTATTTTAATTTAATACTAAAATTAATTATTTAAATTAATTATTTTATATTAATTTAAACAACTCGTTGGACCTAAAAACAACTCTATGGACTACTATGTGTCACACAAAACCCACGTAGACCCAAAGAAGGATTTATTAACCAAGGAATAGGCTATTATGGTCCAAGAAGGTCTACCTAGACCCGTTTCTAGTTGGGCAGACCTGCCCGAGCAATTTTTACGGAAAATCCATTCAACATAACCCTTGTAGGGGTTACCTCATCTGAAAAAGGGGATATGGTGGTTGAGTTATTGTTTCGGGGAGGTGTGTTCTGTAGAATAAGGAGTGGCATCCAAACCATGGAAGTGTCTATTGGAATCCACATCGAATACCAATCCAAGGTGGTCGAGTGTGCTACGAGAAGAGGGTTCCTAGATTCGATGGCACAAGTGGAGGCAGAGACGAGTACAATCAGGGGTGAGCTGGATGATCTAGATCTAGGAGTTGGTATCTATCATGATGACGGGTCACCATTTCTTAGGGGAAAATGATATCTTCGTGGAAATGGGTTCCATCTAGGTCTGGAAAGATATTTGAGAATGGAGTCTACCAAACTATGTAGATCATGGTGATGGTTCTCGAGGTGGACTTGACTAAGGTGTGGTGTGTGGTTGTTCCAGACCAGACTATGGAGGAAGGGACACCAAGAGGGATGTTGTTCTTATATAGTGAGGGAGAGAATAAGGAGTATATATTGGTTTGGCAATGCCTGTCATGACCCATCCTCAGGGCCCATGTCGTGACTACCCCAAGACCGCCTTTCATAGGCCAGGGGCTGGAGACTAGCACCAAAGGCATAAATCCTAGTAAGAAGGGAAGGAATTGCCTTAATAAAAGTAACAAACACAAAAAAGTACGAAATATGGAGTAAACACAAGTAAAATGAGTACGAAAGTAACTGATGGAAAGTAAATGGGCATGAATAGAAACGCAACTCAAAGTATAGCACAACTTAGAAGGAAAGTACAACAGCTGAAAAGTGAAGCAGAAACCACCAAGTCATCCTCCGAGAATCCCACATGAAGGGTGGGTATAGATAGTATCGTTGTTACCTCGGGTCCGTCCTTCCGCTCTGTGTACGTCCCGCCAGGTGGTCCACCTCTGGATATTGTCCAGCTCCACAAGCCTCAACCACGATCAGTGTTGTCTGTTGTCTTCAACCGACACAACGTAGTGCGGGCAATTACCGTGTAGGGGTGAGTACAATGATACTCAGTTGGGACCCCGAGACCCCTGAAGGTCTCCCAGAATCCAAAAAGGATAATCCAAAAAGTAAAGATACAAACACGAAGTATCAACCAACTCTACTTAGGTATATTCCCATACATATACCTAAGTCATCAATCTCAGTATGGCTCCAACTTCCACGCCCAAGCACAACCAGTCCACATAGGAAAGAAGTCAATCATACCAATGATAATGATTGAAAGTCAAGACTCAGTTCACATAGGTATACTAATCACGAAGTGGGGTGGAGATGACTAGATGTAGCATATGAATCATCTCCTCTACTGAACCCATGTAGGATCCAAGTACAGAATTCGTCGCTGTCGAACCCACATAGGATCCAAGTATAGTCGTCATCACTGCCGAACCCATGTAGGATCCATGTACAGTCGTCATCGCTACCAAACCCACGTATGATCCAAGTACAATTGTTCTCGCTGCCGAACCCACATAGGATCCCAGTACAGTCATCATCATTGTCGCAGTCACAGCCATCTCTAGGATTCCTACAAACAGCATACTCAATTTCTGGATGTTCTGCTCCACAGGAAAAGTGGTTCAATAAATCAACTATCACAAAACCACGAGTTGATGTATCTCAAAGTTCTGTCTCGTCAATAGGAACTCAATGCGACAGACGGCGCGTCAATCGGAAGACTGGTATGAGAGATAATAGATTTTATGTTCTAGGGTCCTAGTTAGAAATATGCTCATTTCTAACCCGGCCGATATCCATATTCATCCAAAAATCACTTAGAGTATCGCAAAAGAACCGTCTCATAGAAAGGGTCCTAGTTCCTTAGAAGGCGCGTCAATCGGACTTGTGGTCTTTATGTTATTCTTGTTTAGGTGAATAATAGCCCTGATCCGTTTAGCCTAGTGGGACGACGAGTTGGGTTAACCCAGTTTGATGGGTCCGACCCAGCAGGGCTGTCAGAACGGTCCTAAGGAATACACAACTCGGCCCGAAGGGGCGCGACCCGGCACGAAGTGGCGCTGCCCAGCCCGAAGTGGTGCGGCTCGGCCCTTCTGGGTGTGCAGCCTAACTGGCCCGCGGTGGCCAGGCTCGACCCGGCCCAGCGTGGCCCTGCTGGGTGCGCAGCCCGGCTAGCCCTGCTCATCTCATCTAGCCGGGCGGGTTCCAGGGGGGGCCTGGTTGTCCGCATCGGCGGCGCCGCAATTCCCCAAACCGGCCGTCTAGACTGGCCAGTCATCTGCGCACGCGGCCCGCACAGTCGGGCCCCCAGTCTTCCATCGCGGTTCCCTCATGGCGCCACTGTCCAGCTCCTCCCAGCCAGTAGACAGGTCGGCCGGTTCCTCAGCGCGACACCCTTTTGGCACCACGGTTTGCCTCTGCCCGGCCGGCCGACGGGCCAGTCTGTTCTTCCGCCGAAGCGGACCGTGTAGCGGGCCGTGGTTCCTACCGCACTACCAGCGCAACGACACTAGTTTCCAGTTCCATGTTTCGGGCATGGCGCGACGACGTCGTGCTTCCTCTGCCATCAATTTCCAATTCTAAAATAATAATTGAGAAAAATGGAGGGTTGTCGGGATGTGTTCGTTCGGCCCCCACCCTCCACGTAAAACGATAGAAATCGGCCATATTTAAACACTGATTTCCAATGATTATGGGGTACATGAACATCCAATTTCATTAATAAACCCCTACCTTGATAATCGATGTCGTTCACCGGGAATCGCGGAAGATGGCATCGCGAGGCGAGGTTCGTAAGCGACGTTGGAGTGCGCCTGAGGAGGGAGCGGCATCTCCCCTTTTGTCATAGAGAGAAGAAGAGGATTGCGCGTCGTTGTTCTTCATAGAGTCATTGATCTATGTCGAAGAGGTGTCATTCTTCACGGATAGGATGGTGTTCTTCAATGAAGGAGGAGCTTCCTTTTTTACAAGAGTTCTCTCCCCAAATCCCCACACAACAATCCAACCAAAATAAAATAAGGATTCTCCTTATATCATTTAATCTTGTCAAGCATTTAAAAATACAAAAATAAAAAAATTAATTAATTTAATTGAATAGGCGCAAATAGTTAATGAAAGTGCGTGTTGGCTAGATTTAAAGAGGGAGATAGAGAGGAAATGGAAAGGTT
The DNA here is from genome assembly GCA_963277665.1 of Viscum album. NCBI lineage: Eukaryota > Viridiplantae > Streptophyta > Magnoliopsida > Santalales > Viscaceae > Viscum > Viscum album. The sequence continues at coordinate 1,983,372,883 of OY728136.1, forward strand.
ACACATTTAAAAGGGATTTTTCATGTAATTAACATGGGAGTTCAAAGGGGTTAAAGAGTTATAGAATGTGAAGGGTTCGTGCTCATGTGGGCCGCAACTCACAATTATCCTCACATGGTTAGTTAGGTGCTTATGGGTCCCCCCCCCCCAACTCCCCCAAGTAGGATATAACCACATTATCTACAAAATCAAAATTGTTCCACAATTTTTATTCACTTCTTATTTAATCCACAAAAACTAACTTTCAACCAGCATAAACTGCAACTGAGGTAAAGGTCCACTTAAGCAATTAACTGCGCTGCGAGTTCATTGGTTCCCTCGGATTTTGATTCCGAGCACCAGTTCAAAAGATAGAAAAACTCGCTCGTTCGTTTACTAAACGTACCCGAGCTGAACTTCGAAAATTGATTCTGGGCACACCAGGACTCGGAATCAAGTGCCGTCAGAATCCACAAACTCATAAAATTTCATAGTATTTATGAAAAAAAAATTCTTTGAAATTATTGGGTATTTACATTACTCCCACCTCAGGTCTTTATGTCCCCATATAGCTATATCATAAACTAGGGAAACAAATGAGGGTACTGAGCACACATCTGAGCCTCCTGCTCCCATGTGCTCTGTTGGAGGTCCTGTGATGCCAAAAAAATGAGCACCAGAGAAATTGACCCGCCACGTAGGACCCACTCCTATCGATCCTTTATCTCCATCGGGACCTCCATGAAAGTAGCCCGGTCATCTATGCCCAACACTCTGTGGTCGATGATATGTGTCAGGTCGTGCACATATCTCCTCAGCTGAGATACATGGAAGATGTCGTCCACCCGGTGCAACTAAGGTGGAAGGGCCAGACAGTAACCCACCTTGCCTACCCTTTTAAGGACCGGGAATCATCCGATAACGCTCGAAGATAACTTGCCACCCCGGCCAAATCTCCGTAATCCACATCGAGGTTAGAGCCATAAGAAAACATGGTCGCCATTCTCAAACTCTAGTGGTCTCCGCCTCCTATTAGTATAGGACTTCTGTCTGCTCTGTGCAGTCCTCATATGCTCCTGGATGATCTACACCATCTCTGTGATAGGCTGAACCATATATGGTCTTACGAGTATTGACTCCCCAAGTTCAGTCCAGCACAGAGGTGATTAGAATGGTCTACCGTACGATGCCTCTTATGGTGCCATCTCATTGGTAGAGTGGTAGCTGTTGTTGTACGCACACTCCACCAAGGGTAGGTGATCCTCCTAGCTGTGACCAAAGTTAAGGACACATGCACAGAGCATGTCCTTGAGTGTCTGAATTGTCCTCTCTGTCTGGCCGTCCTTTAGAGGATAAAAGGCAATGCTCAAGCGTAGCTGCGTCCCAAACGCCTCCTGCAACCCCTTCAAAATCCAGGAAGTAAAGTGGGCATCTCGATCGGAGATGATAGTCAATGGAACACCATGAATCCGTACAATCTCCTAAACATATAGGTGTCCCAAGATCTCCACTGATCCCTTGTCTCTGATAGGTAGGAAGTGGGCAGACATGGTGAGTCGGTCAACAATAACCCAGATGGAGTCGTGTCCTTTGGAAGTACGTGGGAGCCCCATCACGAAATCCATGGACATCCCGTCCCACTTCCACTCTGGGACCTGTAAGGGTTTCACCATGCCTGCTAGTACCTGGGGATCCTCCTTCACTTACAGGCAAGTGAGGCATCATGAAACGAACTCTACTACATCCTTCTTCATACCTGTCCAACAGTGCTGTCGTCTGAGGTCCTGGTACATCTTCACCACTCCTGGATGTACAACTAGAGGGGAAGTGTGAAACTCCCTCAGCATTTCCTTCTACAATGAAACTGGTACCATAGTACATCCCGTAAAGAAAATGACATGATCCTCTCCTTCAGAAAATCCGTCAGGCGCCTGCCCTGTGGTAATCTAAGCATGATGCATCTCACAGTCAACGTCCCCACGCTATGCCTCTTCGACCTACTGAAGTAGTGGAGGAGTGACTATGAGCGACGGTAGAAAGGATGCTCCATCTCTATCCATGAAGGATATCTGCAACGTGTATAGCTGCTCTGTCACCTCTCCAAATAGCTAAATGCCTGATCTCTTGGTGAGAGCATCATCTACTATGTTCCCCTTCCTAGGAGCATAGACTATCTCAAAGTCATATACCTGGAGGAACTCGATTCATCGCCGCTGTCGCAGGTTCAGGTCCATCTGCGAAAAGATGTACCTGAGACTCTGGTGGTCAGAGTAGACTGTAAAGCGCTCGCCTATCAGATAGTGTCACCACATTATCAAGGCGATGACAACTGCTGCTAACTACAGGTCTTGGGAAGCATAGTTATGCTCGTGCTGCCTCAACTATCTTGAACCATAGACGATCACTGCCTGCTCCTGCATCAGGACACACCCGAGTCTGGTCCCCGATGCATCGCAGTAAACTACGTACCATATTCCCTCCTCCAACAACCTCAAGATGGGTGCACTGGTCAATCTCGGTCTCAGCTCCTAGAAGCTCTGTTGACATCTATTTTACCAAACGAAGGGTTTCCCCTTCTTTTTCAAAGATGAAAGCGGTGCTACAACTCTGGAGAAGTCTGGCACAAATCTCTAATAGTACCCAGCCAGACCTAGGAAACTCCTCACCTACGTCACACTCCTGGCTGGCTCCCAATCATGTACTTCCTCGATCTTTATAGGATCCACAGCAACTCCTACCTCCCATATAACATGCCCCAAGAAGTGAACCTCTCGAATACAGAACTGGCACTTTGAGATCTTACCATAAAGATAGTGCTCTCGGACTGTGTCCAGTACAACCCACAAGTGGTAGGCATGCTCCTCCTCAGTAGTCAAGTAAATCAGTATGTTGTTAATGAAGACTACCACAAAATGATTGAGGTAAGGCTATAAGATCCTATTCATGAGACTCATGAACACTACTTGTGTGTTGGTTACACCAAAGGGAATAACCAAGAACTCGTAGTGGCCATACCGACACCTGAAGGCTATCTTCTGCACATCCTCGTCTTCAAATCCGAGTCGATGATAGCCTGACCTGAGGTCTATCTTCGAGAACCATCGTGCCCCCTTGAGCTGATCAAAGAGTACATCAATCCTCGGGAGTCAGTACTTGTTCTCTATGGTCACCTGGTTCATGAGACGGTAGTTGACACACAGTTGTAATCTCTTATCCTCCTTCTTGGCGAATAAAATCAAAGAAGCCCATGGTGAAACACTAGGTCAGATGAATCCCTTGCCCTGTAAGTCCTCCAGCTATACCAGTAGCTCACAAAGCTCAGAGGGAGCCGTCCAATATGCTGGTGTAGATATCGGTGTTGTCCCGGGTTATAGGTCAATATAGAAGTCTACCTCTCTATGAGGAGGTAGTCTTGGAACATCATCAGGGAAAACGTCCGCACACTGATCCACCACAATAGGAAAACTCAGACTCTGCACATCAACTGCTCCGAGGATGAGACTAGCCAACTGATGTGTGATCGGTTGCCCTCTCCTCTGCGTAAGTCCATCCTACACTGCATAGGCTCCCTTCTCGTTGGTAAAGATGAACCTGCTCCCATCAGTGTGGACACACTACACTTTGCACCTAATAAAGTAGATTTGGGCATACACTGTAGATAACCAGTCCATACCCATGATGTCGTCGTAATGCCTCGACGCCGCTACAAGAAGATCTCAACTGAAGCTCTCACCTCCTAGATTAAACTCACACTACCGAAACAAGTGCGTAATCATCGACTCTGCTCCTGTAGGAGTCTCTAGTCGTAAGGATTGAGCCAACGACACCATCAGAATCTCAGAGCTCCGAACAAGGGCAGTGGCAATAAAATAATAACTCACTCCTATGTCTATAAGAACTGCAGAATGGGTGGAGTAGACATAGATAGTACCTCAAATCACTTCAGGTGTGCCGTGGTCGTAGACCTTGACTACTTGGAGCTGATAATGCCCCTGTCTTCCCGCTCCCTAAGGTCGGGGTGGCTCTCCTGGTGGTGTTGGTGGCAGATCCTCGAAGCGTTTTCCACCACTTGCTGCTCGACTAGCTCCTCTCCCTCATCCTCCTTCTCCCTACGGACTACCACGGTCAAACCACTACCTCGATCTTGGAGGTCCCTCTACTGTCTTCTGCTCCTCTGAATGGTGGTTCGGGCAGTTACGAGCCATGTGGCTCTGCCTGTTGCACGCATAACACTGTCTTCCTCACGTATGACTGGATCTGCTGCATGTGCCCCACACATCCGAACCAGTATCCTGAGGTCGCCCACCTGATGGGATGGTCCGCTTGGACCTCTACTACATCTGTCTACTGCCGGCTGTAGAAGACTTTGCTATGTGTCGCCCTGCGGTAGGCCTCACTGCTGGCATCGGCTCAGCAAGGAAGCTCTCCACAAGAAGGGCTCGCTCCAGTGCTTCTTCCTGCGTCGAAATGCTGAGGGAGACCATCGAAGCCCTGATATCATGACTCAGTCCCTGCTCGATGGTCTGAGCTGGGATTAATGGGTCCTATACCATGTACGTAGAGTAGCGTGAGAGGTCGGTAAATTTCTCAAAGTACTTGGATACTGTCATGCTGCCCTCATGCAGTTGTAGTAACTCCTGGATGTGCACCGCATGGAGGGTGGCTGGAAGAAACTCCGACAGGAAGAGGCTATCGAAGTCCATACAAACTAGAGATGCCTCGTCGTGCACCTAGAACATCAGGCTCCACCATCTACCTGCTGCTGTGTGAAGGAGACTCGCTGCAAGGATCACCATAGGATCTGGTGGTGTCCCTACCAATTTGAAGACTCAGACGATATCATCTTGACATTCCTCGGCTGCCTGAGGGTCTGTCTCTCCATGGAACCTGGGTAGCCTCTGTCACTGAAACTCATTCAGCGCACACAGGCGACATGCACTCTCCGGTACTGGGGATGGTTGTATCGGTGGCCTAGCGGATAGAGGTATCGCTGGTGCCTCTACTGTAATGGGCCCCTACACCGAAGCCTCATCGCTCGGTGGGCTCTCATCCCGAATGTACCTAGGAACCCTAGCTGGCTTCATTCGCGGGGCCATCCTAAAAAGTAACAAGTGTGACACGGTTAATACAGTATACCTGGTGATCTGACACAATGTAATCGCAAAGAAAACTTTTGAAACACTCATGAAATCAATGTTTTGTGTACTGAGTCAGAAATCAGAAGTCGGGGTCCTTGTGTATGGATACGTCGGCCGCAACACCAACACTGGAATCCCTAAACTGACAACCACACTCAATACCCTTAACACTATTGCTCCACAGAAAGAAATTATCAGAGCCCTAAGTTCTACGGTAGAACAGACTCCTCTGATACCAATTTGTCACGACCCGTCCTCGAGTCCCATGGCGTGACTACCCCAAGCCTGCCTTCCATAGTCTAGGGGCTGGCGACTAGCACCAAAGGCATAAATCCTGTTAGAAAGTGAAGGTATTGCCTTAATAAAAGTAACAAACACAACAAATTATGAAATCTAGAGTAAACACAAGTAAACTGAGTACAAAATTATGTGTTGGAAAGTAAATGGGCCAGAATACAAACCCAACTAAAAATACAGTACAACTTAGAAAGAAAGTGCAACAGCTGAAATGTGAAGCATCAACCACCAAGTCGTCCACCGAGAATCCCACCTGAACGGTGGGAAAAGATTTTATCGTCGGTACCTTAGGTCCGTCTGTGCACTCCGTGTACATGCCGCCAGGTGGACCACCTCTGGATATCGTCCAGCTCCACAAACCTCGACCGCGATCAGTGTTTTCCATCGTCTGTAACCAACACAACATAGTGCGGGCAATGCCTGTGTAGGGGTGAGTATAACGACACTCAGTTGGGACACCGAGACCCCCAAAGGTCTCCCATAATCCACAAAGGATATTCCACAACAGAAAATTCACAATGTAAAGATACAAACACAAAGTATCAACTAAAGCTAATTAGGTATTTTCCCTTACATATACCTAAGTCATCAATCTCAGTAAGACTCCAACATTCGTGCCCAAGCCCAACCATCCACATAGAAAATAAGTCAATCATAACAATGATAATGATTGAAAGTCAAGACTCATCTCACATAGGAATACCACTCACAAAGATGGGTGGAGATGATTATATGTAGCCTCTGAATCATCTCCTCTGCCGAACCCACGTAGGATCCAAGTACAGAAGTCATCGTTACCGAACCCACATAGTATCCAAGTATAGTTGTCCTCACTACCAAACCCACGTAGGATCCAAGTACAGTCGTCCTTGTTATCGAACCCACGTAGGATCCAAGTACAGTCGTCCTTGCTTTCGAACCCATGTAGGATCCCATAACAGTCGTCATCGTCTTTGCAGTCGCAACCAGCTCTATGATTCCCGCACACAGCACGCTCGATTCTAGGAGGGTCCGCACCACAAGCAAAGTGGGTCGATACATCAACTTTCAAAAATACCAGAGTTGATGTATCCCAAAGTTCCTTCTCGTCAATAGGAACTCAATGCGACAGACGGCGCCTCAATCGGACTCTCAGTCTAAGAGATAATGGCTTTTCCGTTCCATGGGCCTAGTTAGAAATATGCTCGTTTCTAACCTGGCTGATATCCATAGTCGTCCAAAACTCACTTAGTTTATCTCAAACGAACTATCTTATCTAAAGGGTTCTAGTGCCGTAGACGGCGCGTCGATCGGACGCACGGGCTTTAAGCTATTTCGGTTTAAGTGATTAACAGGCCCGACCCGTTTAGCCCAGTGGGCTGACGGGTCGGGTTAACCCAGTTTGATGGGTCAAACCCAGTATGGCTGTCAAACTGGTCCCAAGGAATACACAAGTTGGCCCGAAGGGGCGCGGCCCAGCCAGGAGGGGTGCGCCCCGGCTAGGCATGCGGCCCGGCTGGCCAAAGGCTGAGCAGGTTCTATGGGGCATCCCCCCATGTTGTCCACACCGGTGGCGCCAACCTTCCCCAAACTGGCAGGCTAGACCGGCCGATATTCTGTGCATGCGGCCCACACAGGCAACCCGCCGGTTTTTCTGCATGGCATCGTCCTGGCGCCATGGTTCCGCTTCGCCCGGCCGGCCGGTTCCTCAGCGCGACGCCTTCCAGGCACCGTGGTTTGCCTCCGTTGGGCCAGCCGATGGGTCGGCCGGGTCTTCCGTTGAAGTAGGTCGTGTATTGGGTCATGGTTCCTCCCGCACAACCAGAGCAATGGTTCTGGTTTCCTATGCCATGTTTCTAACACGGCGCGGCGACGTTTTTCTTCCTCCACCATCAATTGCCAATTCTAAAATAATAATCAAGAACAACAGAGGGGTTTTCGGGCCGTGTTCGTTCGGCCCGTACCCTCCACGTAACACGATAGAAATCAGCCATATTTAAACAATGATTTCCAATGATTACAGGGTACGTAACCATCCACATTCAAGAATAAACCCCTACCTCGATAATCGATGTTGTTCGCTGGGCGTCGCAGAAGATGGCATCATGGGGCGAGGTTCGTAAGCGATGTCAGAGTGCACCCGAGAGGAAGCGACGTCTCCCCTTTTTTCACAGAGAGAAGAAGAGGATTGCGCATCATTGTTCATCATGGAGTCAGTGATCTACATCGAAGAGGTATCTTTCTTCACAGAGAAGTTAAAATTCTTCAACGAAGGAGGGGCTTCCTTCTTCACAAGACTTCTCTACCCAAATCCCTACACAACAATCCAACCAAAATAAAATAAGGCTTCTCCATATTTTATTTAATCTTTTCAAGATTTTCAAAATTCAAAAATAAAACACTTAATTAATTTAATTGAAGAGGTTTAAACAATTAATTAATGTGTGTGTTGTGTAGAATTAAAGAGGGAGAGAGATAGGATGTGGAAGGGTTGCACATTTAAAAGAGAGATTCCATGTAATTAACATGGGAGTTCAATGGGGTTAAGGAGTTATGAAATGTGAAGGGTTGGGGCTCGTATGGGCCCCACCTCACAATTATCCTCACATGGGTAGTTAGGAGCTTTTGGGTCCCACCCCAACTACCCCATGTAGGATATAACCACCTTAGTTACAAAATAAAAATTATTCCACAATTTTTATTCACTTCTTATTTAATCCACAAAAACTAACTCTCAACCCGCTTAAATCCCAACTGTGATAAAGTTCTCCTTAAGCAATTACCGGCGCTGTGAGTTCATCGGCGCCCTCAGATTTAGATTCCGATCACTGGTTCAAAATATAGAAAACCCCGCTTGTTAGTTTAATGAATGTACCCGATATAATCTTTGAAAATTGATTCCGGGCACACCGAGCCTCGGGATAAAGTTCCGTCAGAAGCCACAGACTCGTAAAATTTCGAAGTATTTATGAGAAAATTTTCCTTGAAATTTCCAGGTCTTTACAATTCCACTTGGAAGGAGGAGGCAGGTGGTCAGGCTTCGACAGGCTAGGATGGTTGATTACTAGTAGGGGTTCTGTGCACCAGTCTCGTCTATCGACGAATGTGGGAGATAGGGGGATGATCACCCCCTTTTCTAATTTTTTATTCTCATACACAAGTCAATCAGGGCTCCCTTTTGTTTTTTAAAAAACTTGTCAAATAATTTTAATTTCATAGCCTATTTTGTTTTGCTTATGGAATATTTCATCCATCCAACAAAGGATTTTTTAAAATGATATCAAAATAATGCATTTAATAAAATAATTATAAATATTATAATAATAAACAAATTATGATTGTTTTATTACAATATAATTTTACAATAAAAATGTGAAATGAACACTGACTAGAAAATACTATTCCCAAAATTAAAATCAAGATGATTATCTATATGAACATTATAACCGAACAATTTAATAAAAAATTATCAAATTTAATTATCGAAATTAAAAAACACTTGATCCATAATTTTCTTTTAGATGGCCCAAACATGTCCATATGAACTCGTATCGAATCACGGTCCAGTCTGTTGGGATCAAAATTGAACAATCTACTCAATTTAAATGAAAATAAATTTTTATGGACTCTTATAATATAAGAAATCTATATGATACGAATTGAAGGCATTGTTGTTGCAGTGGAAGACAGTATTCCAGATAATTTGAAAATTTTCTTCATCAGGATGATGATACTTTTCATATCAAACTATACGAGCCCCTGAATAGTATGAGTATCTCAGGTAAATTTAACAGAGAAAAAATACATAAACCTAAAAACAAATTTTTTGATTTGAATTTACACTTGAAATATTCTTTTTACTCGTGATTGAGGCATGAATTATCTAATGAATGATTCCTCTAGTATGATAACAATTTTTTTATAAAACCATTATAATATTGGTCATTGAATTTCATGTTCCAACATAGAGATCTGACAATGCATTCAACACCACCAATGTCTTATGGAATTCCATGCTTACAATGCCTGAGGGAGAACATGATCAAATATACATGATTGAGTGATTCTCTCTCTAGGAAGTGGGATTAGAGGGAGAGGATCTGGAAATCTCATAATGAATAGATTTTTCTGTGAAAGCCTCTCTCACATAATTTATAATGGTTATTCAAAATACCAAGTAGGGTTATTCAACCATTGTTTATATAACATCCCCTAAATAAAAAATTATGATGATCTAAAATGATTCATAAATATTAATTATTATTTAACCACATACCTATAATATATATAAAATATATTATGTGATAAAGATGATTAATTAATTCGATTCATAATTTCCACTTAATATTGAACGAACCTGGAATATTAAAATAACATTCATCTGATTAATATTATTTACTATTTTTACGTAAGTTCTAAATACATTTGATAAATAAATCCATTACAGTTATTTTTTACATTAATAATAATGAATTTATTTATTTATTGGTGATCACTAACTTTTTGAACAGTCAAACCCTGTGGTGGGGCCCAACATTTCTGATTTACCTATTCAACCGAATATTAAAAATTATTGAATACACAATTGTGTGTGATCCCATTGGAACATATCTTTAGAGTAGTGAATAATATTCATAGACCATGATTAGAGTCTTGAAAACCATCAAGGACCCTAAAGAGATACGTATAGCTATAGAAAAAAACCTGTGAACACGTACTATATACTATAATTTTTTTGTCTTTAAATATTTCATAAAGTTGGATGCAGACTTGTGTCATCACCCTTTTCTTGTTTTATTATTTTTTGGTCTAACATGATAAATTAAATGTTTTACAACTTTTTTCAAAGACTTATGAAGGTATTACAATAATGATCAAGTAGGCTTAAGATATTTCACTTCTTAAATTTAGAAGTGAAAAATCATTTCCTATCAATTCAACCAATTCCATAACACCAAAAACTCAACCAACACAATATACCTCTCCAAAATTTCATTATCATGTTTTTTCATTGTATCAAAGTATGAAATCAAATGGAACACATTGATAATGATATGATGTTAGGAGACCAATACACATGTTTGAAGATAAGAACAACCCATGAAACCTGAAACATGTGTTACAACCAATGACACCTAAAACATCAGTTCTTCCTATTGGAAGGTCTGTCCTCATGATCTCACTACTAGATGTCACCATGTATAAACATCACGAGGATTATTTTCAATGATTATGAGCATCCAACAACTAACAGTCAGACCCCATCTTTTTCCAGTCAAAATGATGTATGTAGACCAAATGACCTTTTTTATGATTAATGTTATAGTATTTTGGGTTTCTCATTATAGCCTAGGGTCTTCTATAACCTTTCTATATGAAAATTATTCAATGGAAATAACCATTAATTAGTAAAAATATAAATATATATACTACAATAGAATGTAAAAATCATTCATAACTCACTATATACATGATATGGTAATAATATTAATATTCATGTTTTGTCTAGATAGCCCACTACTAATACATGTAGGGGGTTATGTTATAGTTTTACCCATGTTGAATATTTCTTTATTTTCCTCTATTTCCATCCCACTTCTCTCATTCACTCTAGCCACTCGACTCATTCCATCTTCTCTTCTCTAGGCATCCCTAGATTCCCCTCATTCAATAGTAGAATAAAATGTCTTCAGTTGCATTTGATAACTCTTGGAATGTGTCTCAATACTCTTGATTATTTACTATTTATATCACTCTACATTCTCCACTATCTTTGGGAAATCTAATTTTCTCCATTTCTAGAGAGTTTATGCATTTATTAAATTTCTTTAAATCCATATTGAATTAAATCTTGGTATTTGATGAGTGAAGAATCCATGTTAAAAGTTAGGTGGTCTATGAAAATTTCTCTTTGTGATTAATTGACCTAAAAAATGATGCATTGTTGCACCCAACATGTTTTCCATCCATCTCAAATAAAATATGGAAATAATTATATATAGAGAAATACCTTAAATTAGATAGACAATATGCCTTATATTAAACCATTTCAGATTGTTAACCTCAACTCGAACAATCCCATGGGGGTTTGTTTCTTATATGCTTTAATTTCTATGCCTTCTCTAGGAAATTATACCACCTTGGGTGTGTGAATGTAAATTCCAATAAAAATAAAGCTCATAGTATGATTTTAGGACCCTTTTTAGTTTTATTGAACTACCCCCCTAAGGATAATGATTTTTATAATATAAAAAAATTAGGTAAGAATGTATTCCAATCATTTTATAATAAAACCAAATATGAGTGGAACATTATTCTTAATTTAAAAGGGAAAATTAAATGGAGATTTTTGAAATGATAAACCACATGATCCATCCACTGACCTTATAAATATCTTATAAATGGAATGACCATAATAATTTAATTTTATAGTAATATTGAATTTTTATAGACACAACCTATTAGATTTTTTATTTATATCTTTTCATATTCATTCATGGTGTCCTAATTTATTTATGATATTTTGGTATGTCTCCCCCATTTGATTATAATATTCAGGCATGGAATCTTTCATTGATTATGTTATTCAAGAATGGTGTCCCTATTTATTTATGATATTTGGGAATGGCATCCCCATTTGATTATGATATTATGGCATGGCATAATCTTTTGATTATGATACTCACACATAAGATCTCTTATGATTTATGGTACTCAGGTAGGGTTTCCCCATGATTTATGATACATGGGAACAACATTACTTATGATTTATGTTTATTAGGAGTGGCCATTTTCATATTTTTTTGATATGTGGTAATGATTTCTATTATTGATTATGATTCCCAAGCATGGAATCCCACTTGACTTATGAAACTCAGGCATGGAGTGCAATATGATTTTTGATTTTTGGGCATCATGTCCCTTATCACTCTATGAGACTTTAGTGACTACGTATAGACACCTGAGTTACACCTTATGTCCTCTCTAGTCATAGTGTATATATATATATATATCCACATATGTAATTACTTATCTAGACCATATATACATACATACATACATAAATACATACTTACATACATTTATATATATATTTATATATTTGTGCACAAGTTCAGAGATATCCTGACATAGGTTGAAGCTAGTATAGACGGTCGAGCATCCTTTAAGGAACTGGATCCCAACTTGTTTATATTTATTTATTTACTATCTTATATATACCAAAACATTGTTTTATTTTATACTCATTGACCAGATAGCTATACACACCATTGGTGGAGGCCAACTAATTTTATCTCTCACCTTTATCAGGCCTTCATTGCACTGGGGTACCCGAACATTCCTCTTTGATTCTAGATTAGGTTATTGATTTGGATTTCTTATCAATTTTTTTTCATGATGTTACTATTTACATGGAACCTTAGGAGAAAAGGACTAATCCAGAGCTCGAGATTCTCATAGAGATAGTGGTTGGTGATTTTGTTCTTTTTTCTTGTGTAATATTATGCATTACTTGGTATATGACTTTTACATTTATTATATCATCACATGGACATGCATGGATATATTATTAATTTTCATTTCATGGATTTATGTTTTATTTATGTTTCCTATCAATTATATTTATTCTCTTATAGATCTATTTATTATGTACCACTGTGTTACTCTGACAATGAGAGTATAGTATCCCCATCATAAAACCATTGGACCCTCACTCTTAGTTAGTAGCCTATAGATTACAGGGAAGAAAACTTGAGGAATTATCATTGATTATATTTGGGAACCATTTTAGTGGATCATGGGTGGGAAAAAAGTTATATCATAGCTTCTTTGTTCCATTGGCTTGTTATTTTGGGTTTGTATAGTAGAGACTAGGATTGTGTTGGCACTTGGTAAAAAGCCATGTCTAAGAGTGATATTTCCACACATGGGAAAAAAGTATGTATATGGGGATTGGAGTATCATTAAAACTATTTATGATTTCATTTAATTAATATTTCACCTCGAGTGATTGGTATACGTTATCATACTTACTCATTTATGAGATTTAATGTATTTTACCCTTTGACCAGTATAAATAAAAAAATTCACATGCATCATTATATGAACATATAGATTCACATGCCATTAATATTTCATGCCATGTATAATTAATTTTTTAGCTACATGAAACATGTTTGATTTCCCTTGGGTAATTTTTCAGCATGCTTCTCTAGATACCATGTTTTAGGGATTATTTATCATGCTTTTTTTATTCCGTGATTATGTGATTTCCACGTTACATTTTATTATTCCTTACCTCTATTTAAAATCATGACTTAATATGATCATAATATAATATTGGAAATAATTGTGATACTATCAAAAAAATGGTGGTTTCCTCTATAGATTGGTGCTGGATCCTTAACTAACCAATCAGGACAAGTTTGAGGCATGAACCATTGTTTTTTTGACCATAAACATTAATGGTACTAATTAAATAAGAGATAATTGTATAATTTATAATGATTACAAAACAATAAAATTAGAAAATGGTAACCCATATAATTGAACCATCATAAATTTTTCTGGATAAAATTTTGAAAACCATGGTAAAAACCTATTTACAACAACATTAATTCCAATTTTAACTTATAAATTCAAGTACCTTTATAACTTGGTAATGATAATTCATATAATTGAACCATGGTCCTTATATGTATGTAAGATGAAATATTAGTTTTATAGAAAATGTTTACCTATATAAATTCATGTAGACCCATTACATGGGCATGAAAACCCATATGTATAAATTCCTAAAAGCACAACTATACCGATGTATGTCTGTTGGGGAATGTTGTTACATGATAACCCCACTAAGGGAGTTTGAAAAAAAAATTAATGAAAAGAATGCACCCTCATTGTTTACCCGTATTTTGATATGAATTAGTACGTAACCCTATGGTGTATACTAATTCTATATAGGAATGTTTATTTATAGTTTTGTAAACCACTTTTAAGAATTATGTATAAGTGTATGGAGGAATTTCACTCAACCAGTCCATTTAAAATGATATGATGCCTTTTATATTCTTATGGAATTTATTATTATTAGGATTTAATTGATCAAAATTCAAATTAAAAACTAAAGGGTGTATTCTCATATAGATTAGAACTGACATTTTCTTTAAATAATCTCAATTTTTTTGGACCTTATGGATAAATAAATTGGATAAAATAGGAACTTACAATAAAAAGTGCTTAAATTAATATTGGATGTCTGCTAAATATATAATTTTGGAAGGATGGATGAAGTCACTTTCCTATGAATCCTTATAGTGTTATCTAAATGATATACCAAGTATAATTATACATCATAACTTATACTAGTTATTATTTAAACAGAGGCATAAAAATTTATCAATATCAAATTTGAATTAGTGTAATTTCTTCAATAAAAACATTTAAAAGGAGTTTGTATAAAGATCCCTCATGTAAGGGTAAATTCTAATGATGTATTGGTAATTTCAATGGAATAAGGATGTGATCATTACCTATAGGATTATTCATAAATCTATTGAACCAAAATGATATGCAGTAGAGATTAGTGACCTTTTAAAGAATGACTATAGTTTAAAAGATGACGAATTATTATTGAAGATGGTTATCACATTATGGTATCTCTATCTGAGTTATGTTAACACATGTAAATTATTCTTCTATTATTATAGAAGTTTTTTTGATTGGGTGACATTTTCCTTGAGTAATATTCTTAGTTTATAAAATTAATCTAGGTTTGGATGGCTGGTCTTGTGGTAAGTTGATCCCTATTGAGGGTTTTTACATCATGTAATTCTCAAATTAAACATCTTAAACATTCATAGGGAATGTTTTTCAACTTTTGAAGTCATGTGAATCATATTTTCATACTTCTTATTTAGTGAATGACTACTCAAAAGGTTGACAACATGGTTAATACTCATATAAAATAGTATTAATTTGGGATAAATTTTTTTACATTCCATCAGATACAAGGATGCATAGGGATGATAGGACTATGGATTGTATCAAATGTTATATCATGGTGTTGATGGAATATCAAGGGAGTGAATATTTATAAATGCTATATCAATCAAGTTGATAAAATGGTATAATAAACCAGATGAGTTATGTGGAAATCATTAATCCTTGATCTATTACACATTTATTATAGGTCATCTCTGATGTAGAGTGACCTAGGTGTTAATGATAGTCCTAAAAATCATAATAATCATGATTATATTTTAAAATTACTAGGTTTTGTGAAATTACTGGTTAGTTTGATTGGGATTCTAGGCCTATGGTTGATGACATGAATGGGGGAAACTCAAAAAGTGTGTCAGACATGTTTTTGAGATAAATTTTGACCCAGTTCAATTGTAAGTGGCCCGTTTCTCTTTTATTATCACAGTATTGTTTGGTGTAAGTGTATTGGCCAAGAAAGGGGCATATATTTAGTGGTCTATAGAGCATATACTATGGGATTATTTCATATCATTATTAAATGATGATTAGGTAAATCAAAAGGTAGGGAGTGTCATGCCGAATTTTTTTTGCATGAATTTCCATACATAGGGTGAAAACCCAAAAAAAGAAAATTTGGGGATGGTCATAAGTGTTTTTAAAAGCCTAAGAGGCATGGATTTACTAATTTCTATCCCTTAAGGTGATTATCATTGTATCACATTATTATGGGATCATATGGAGTCTGGATTCTAGATTTAGGATCAGGGTCCATGAGTGACCTAGAGAATGTAACACCTTTAATGCATGTCTTTGATTTCAGGGTATCATAAGGATAAAATTATTGTTTATGTACAAAAAAATTAGGACACCATTAGTTGATATTGAACTAAATTTGGTGATTTTGAAACTATCATTAAATGCCTCGGTATTAATGCATAGTGGTTGGTAAATGATGATTCATCACTAGGTGCATATGCACTTTTTAAAAATAAGAAGAAAATTAGTGGTTCCACTTTTCTTCTTATTGGTAGTTGGATTCATTCGTCTAGGATATAAAGACACTATTTTGAGACTTATTAGAAATCATTTTGACCTCTAATTGTAATATCATGTTATTGATGATCATGGTTCTTATCTTTAAGTCATCAAGGTTTAACCAAGAGTGCATCGACTAAACATCGAGATAAATTAAAATCGACTCTTTCAAAAAATGTACTCTTTTCGAAAATTTCCTATAGGTGCATGGATGATCTGAGAGGCATGGAATTTCTAGTGTGATATAGGTATTCCCATGCATGGAGGACTTGGAGGGACACACAAACACAATATTGTTCTTTTACTTGACTACCTAGTAGGGTACCGCTAGTGGGAATAGTCAGTGTTCTTTATATGTGGATGTTTTGAAAAGATGCTAATGTATAACTTGTAAACACAAGAAAATGTACTACCATAGATGATTTCCTTTGACTCTAGTGACTGATTCATAGGTTACACTGGCCCCTTTGTTTGCGCTCAATATAGATGATTAGAGTGTGATAATCCTACAGTTCTAGATAAATATATAGATATGTTCAGGTAGTGAAATGATTACATAGATGAATGTTTTCGATATAGATGACACTATAAATATGATTATGAGATTTAGTGGCCATGATTGGAATAATATCAGTATTGCTTGGGATAATTCTATCGTAATAAAGTTGTGTTATGTGTTTTTATTGTAGGACATGGGATCTTTGGATAACATAACCAAGCTAAAGCTTATGATGCTTATAGAAATAGCCTTAGCTATTTAGCTCTTTTTATTATTTATGATTATGTATTTCCCATTGTATGTCTATTAGTTTTATTTTCCAGTGTCACATGAACATGAAAGACTGTATTATTGAGGGTCAACTAGTTTATTAATTATTTATTTATTTTATTGTATATTATTTTATTTTTTAGATTATTTTTTATGTTTATTTTATTTTTGATTTAATTTTATTCCACTTTGATACTCTAATCATGATGGTGTTGTATCATCAATGTACCACCTATAGAACACTGCACTTAGTCGGCAACCTCCAACATATGAGGAGGTGCACTCGAGGCCATGTTAATAACCAACTTAGAACATCATTTCAATGGATCATGGGGTGGGACATTACCAAGATTCTTTACTCATCGATCACTAAATCACAATGTTTTTAGGATTCGTGGGATGGTAGTGGATCAATATTCATTCCTTTTGATTCTATGAACTTAGATTGTGAGGAGCCACTTTTGGAACATTGTCCGTATGAGGATAGTTCAATAAAAATGTTATCCATGGATTTTCATAGAAAATATAATTTGAACCGGAAATACATGATCAGTTGAAAGTTGGCCATTTGGAAATGTTCTGAAATGTTTCGATGTCAAATGTTAGAATGATAAGGGAGTGTCTAAATAGGAAATTCTAATGGTGGGAGATTTATGACATCTAATAACTAGTTCACGATAGATCATATAGTGTGGATATCCAAGTAATTGATGATGAAAGAGATGATGACATGATCATGTCTCTAGTTAATTGGGCTTAGGAAAATTCTTTCTTGATGTTTTAGTTTTGGGTATGTGCACTTGCTCAAATTTCAAAGGAGTATGTATTGCATTTTTAATGTGATTCTCAGAGGATCATTGTGTGTTAGGAAACACAACATGAAAATTTTTATGGGAATTCAAGACTGAAGTTGGTTGAGTGTCTCCATGTTTTTTTATAGACGAGATGTTAAAATGTGGGGAGATCAAAGGGTCTCGTGTTTTGGACTGTTGAAATTACAAATGAATTTTATATTTCCATTTAGATATTGGGAAAAATGTTAAATTAAGATTTATAATGGATTTATAAGAATTGAATCACTTTTTTGTGTGGGTTTATATAGGGTTTAGTGCCTAAGAAGTGTCTAAGGTATTTGGATGAGTTTCAAGAGCATCGGGATTTGAGGAATCACATTTAGGGTGAACCAGGAAGGGAACACAATTTATCTAATAGTGTTACCCTACAATAGAATGTGTGGCCTAGTTAGGGGAGGTGAAGATTTCATACGGTTTGATATATCTATGTGATAGGAGAGACATGAATGTGTGAGGTGTCTGCAAAAATATGGTAGACGTGGAGCAAGGGCCATTCATAATTTAGTCAAACTGTGTGCCTAACCTGCATTCTTAATGACACATAGATAGTGATCTAGATGGATTATTACATGTTCTTCCCAAACTATGTAGTCTAATAAAGGGAGGTTATTTTTTTATTTCCCATGCATCCTATTTATTTATTCCCCACTTTTCCTTATCTCTTCTATCATTTACTTTAGCTACCAAACTCTTCCAATGGTTTCTCCTCTTGGATTTCATGGATATCCAACATCTAGTATTAGAATCCAACACAAAAAATCATGTTTGATCCCTCTTGATAAGTCTCTGAATCATCTTGTCCCATTTTTTATTTTATCTCTCCATATTCAATTATATCTTAATGTGAGATAATTCATCATCTTTTTAGAGAGTTCTATGTTTTTTTGATATCTATCAAATTGTCTTGAATAAAATCTTAGTATTGGAATATTTAAGCATCCTTGGTATAAGGTAGGTGGTTTATGGAATTTCACATTAATGTTTCATTGATGTATAAAAACTTTCATTGTGTCATGCATCGGGTTTTCTATACATCTTTATTAAAATGGGGAATAAGTCTTGTAGATCCTAATTCCTTAAATTGGATAGCCATGGTACCATAAATTGAAACATTTGAGGTTGTTTACCTTAACTCAAACCATGCCCATAGGGTTGGTTTCTTATACGCCTTAATTTTTATGAATTTTATAGGAAATTATACCACTTTCGGTGTTTGATTTTAAATTCCTATAATCATAATGATTTTAGTGAAAATTAATCACCCTTTTAAGTTATGTTGACCTACTCACTTTGAATATAACTATTTTTCTAAAGTAAATAAATTTGGTATGAATTTATTGAACCAATATTTAAATAAATCCAACTATGTGGTGTGTTTTCATCTGAATTAAAATTGTAAAAATGAATTGAAATGTTTGAAATCATAAAATTAATGGGCCTTCCCATGCCCATATTACTTTCTTATAAATCAAATGACTATAATAATAAAATTTGGAAGTGATGTGGCATGTTTATGGACATGGCCTCTTATTAATTTCAATTATTTATTATAATATTCATTCATATTATCCCAATTGATTTATGATAATCAGTTATGGAATCCACATTTAATTTAGATATCCGAGCATGAAATCCCCATTTGATTATGTTATTCAAGAAAGGAATCTCGAATTATTTATGATATTCAAACATGGAATCCCTATTGATTTATGATATTCAAGAATGGAATCCCCATTTCATTGTGGTATTCAAGAATGGAATCCCAATTTTATTATAATATTTAGGAATGGAATCCCCATTCGTTTATGATACTCTGGAATAGAATTTTTCTTGGATTATTATATCCAGACAAGGACTCCCTTATGATTTATGATTATTGGGCATGGTGTGCCTCATGATTTAGGATACAATGGGAATGACATGACTTATAATTTATTATACTCAGACATTGTGTCCCTCGCTCTTTATTATACATGGTCCTGATGTCCCCTATTGATTATGATACTTTTGTACGTAGTCCCTCTTTACTTGTGAGAATTCAGAATAACATCACTCACGATTTATCATCTTCAAGCATAGAGACCCCTATTATACTATGAGACAACAATGACTATACATGGATTCATGGGTTACATCCTGGGACTTATCTATTCATGGTGTTATAATTTATTACTACATATTCTCTATATATATACATATATATGTACTTAAATATATATATGTGTGTTTGTGTGCATTATTAGAGTTATCTTGGATTCGGTCGAAGCAGGTATGGTTGGATAGGAATCCTTTGAGGAATACCAACATGACATATTTAAATTTATTTATTCACCCTACTCAATATACCTACACAAAATATTATTTTATACTCATGTACATGATATCTCTAGACACCATTGTTGGTGGAACACTACGTTTATATCACATCCTATCTAGACCTCCATTTCACTATGATACACAAAATTTCTTCTTTATTAAACAACTAGGTTTTTTATTTAGCTTCATCACTACTTTTCTTTTCATATTGTTACTTTTTACATGGGGTATTAGTAGTATAGGACTAAGTGGATTTTTTGGAATTTCATGAAGATATCATTTAGGGTTTTTTCATTTCATTGTGTAATGTTGTGTATTGCCTATTGTATGACATCTACTTATACATTTCAATATCACATGGACATGTACAGTTGTATTATTATTTGACATTACAAGGTTGTATGATTTATACCCACAAAAATTATATAATACACCCTACACTATTGATTTAATTATTATGTACCACTATGATAATATGATCATGAGGGTATTGTTTCCCCACTATACCATCATTGGACACTCACCACTATTTGGAGACCTAGGTAATATGGGGAGGTGCACTTGTGGTTATGGGATCGACACGCTCAAATGAACATTTAGTGGCTCTCATGTCTATATGATAGAGATATGACCAGATTAACATGTATGAATGGTTGTTATAGGTCTAGGTTGTAAAAATTGAGCTTTCAAAAAGTTATTTAATTTACAAATGAATTCCTGAGAGATTAGATTATTTTAAGTAGGATAAATTTATTTATTCAATTTAAACTAAGAACTTTCCCTCTTCTTCAGATAATCAAAATAAATCTTAAAAAATAGCATCTCTAAGTGATTTCAGATAATATTTTAAATAACAAATTTTCTGTAAATATATAGAAGAAATACATGTTTGAATAGTTTTGGGTGCTCTGAGTAGATCACTAAATAAATTAATCATTTATGCTAACTCAAATGAATTATAAAGATTAAATTTTCCTTTATGATTTCCTATTTTGTTTTTTGAATTTTTATTCTCATCCTAGAGATTATCTTCTTATCAATTTACAATGCCAATTTTTTGAACGTTCTAGAAAAAAAATTCTATGTAAGATCTCTAAAAGAAGATTAAGAATTATCTATATTCTCTAGGGGTAAAACTAATTATATTTCAATAGTAAAAGATGAAATATTTTCAATACCATTAACTTTTGAATTCTCTACATTAATATTTGAATGTATCCTCTCAAATAATAACTAACTATACCTCATTACTCAATAAATAATATTATTCTCATCTAATATGTTCTAAATATATATATTATATTTAATAATATTAGTCTTTATCTCATAGTGAGGCTCTTCACATCTTAAATCATAATTAAATAACTTGTTCTCATCATAAACCTCTTCTTTAGGTTGGAATTTACAATCTTTAAGATCCAAAATATCAATTTCTATTCTTCAATAAAATTAATTACCAAATCAACTCCAGTATTTTTATGAGCCTTAATATACTAAAATTGATCAATGAATTCTCCAATAAGACTTTTTACATTGGTAACAAATTCTAGGGGTGCCTAATCTGTAGCTTCTATATATTAATCCTCCAAATTAATAGGGATAATAAGCATGTACTCTACATACTCTATCTTTTGAATTAAAAAAAAAACACTTCAGTTCTCAAGGAAAAAATATGTTCCTTAGCATTATCCCTATAATTCCTCCCCTCAACAAGAGCTACATCCTTAGAATTTTCTTCTATAGACCACTCCCCCTAAGTATAAATAGGGTTTTCCTCTTCTTTATTATCTCATTATAACTGATTATCTATTTTTATTTACTACCAACTTATTCAAATATGTATCTTAATAAAATACAAAATTAAATTGAATACATTATTAGAGTATGGGAAAAGTTTGTAGCATGGTGGCCTATGCCTCAAATAGGTCCACTTACTTCACAAAGAATATAGATAAAAACCTACCACAGCGATAGAACATGATACCTTTAAAGGAATTATCATAGATATTCATTAAAATTAATTTACATGCTATTGATATCATGAAAGAAAAATTTCTAAAACTCATCTACTCTTTTGGATACTTTATCATGAATGAACTTGTGTAAAAATATTTGATATAATTCAATATGTTTAGGATAAATCCTCTCAAAAGAAATAAAACCAATTAAATATTACATAATTATTTAGTTTATGATCACATAATATCATATCAATTAATGACTATATAGATACAAACCTTCATAGGGATAGTGTAAATCATTAGTTATCTCCAAACAATAAATTGAAAAAAATTCCTATAATTTTGACAAAATAATATCTCCATCTTGAACAATTTGAAAAAGTGAATTTCCATATAACCATATTAAATCGTTTTCAAGCACTGTTCCACTATCTTAACTTTAAAATAGAATACCATTTCATAAAAATAAATACCAACTTTAAATTTTGAATTTTACTATTCAATAAAATGTATTCCCTTTCCTTGGTAGAACTCTTATTTAATCACTTATTTATTTATATCTCTTAAATATTTCAAAAGTTGCAGCCTCAGATCTCTTAAAAATTCCCATGATAATTTTAGGAAGATTTTTTTGGGATCATGTAATTTGGGTTTAAATGGTTGTAATGAAGAAAATTTGAGTGATATAGAGTGAGAGGGAGAGAGGCAAAGAGGAATCCAATGCTTTAAAATAGAGAGGGTTTGAGACAAGAGACTAATTAAACTCAAAATTTTTATTGAAAAAATATTCCATTACATAAAATTCAGTGATATGGGATGAGATTTTCAGAAATTAAATTAAAATACACTAATGAACCAATGAAAAAATAATTTTAAATTTGAAAAAAAATAAAACAAACAGGCTCATATAAATAAATATTTAAGTTAAAGATTAAATAGAATAGAAAATTTAATCAATATTGAATAAATTTTAAATAAGAATAAAATTATTTAAATTCATATCATCCCAACTAAATTATAATAAAATCAATTCAATTAACAATAATGTGTCTAGAAAAAAATCATTTAATTGATTTTTTTCCAAAAATAAACATTAATGAGCTGTCACCTATTTTTGGGTGATACAATAAGAAATTTTGTTATTGTTCCATTAATAAATTATTTATAAGATCAATGTGTTCTTTGGTCCCAAAGTAGAAGTTTGAGTGGTTAAGAGAAATGGTGAGGGGGAGGGGTGGGGTGAATTAATAACTTTAAAGGTTTTATATAATTATAATAAAGTTAATATTATTATGTAGTGAATATAAATATAAATAAAAGAAAAATAATTTTTATAGTTGATTGGATCAAATTGATCATATTTTCATTCATCACTTCTCTCAAATATAGAGAGAAAATGTAACCACTATAATGGATAATCTATTTTTGATGGTGACTCATAACACTGTACAATACCATTTTAATCCCTAGAGGCTCAACTCAAGATTGTATTTTATATACCTATAGTTATAAGCCATATATATTTCTTTATAGGTGATGGGAAATCCATAGATTCCATTATCCAAACCAATGCACAACAGAATTCCCCTTCCTTTAAGAAGCTAGGCACAACCTGTGATAACCAAGACCTTACTATAATAGGTAAACACTACATCCCAAAACAATCACATAATGAGCAATCTATATACCCTTTATTATTAAATTTATTTAAAATATTATTTATAAATTTAATTTGATCAAATTAATTTCTTTTTTAAATTTATAAATTCAATATAAGCATAAGTAGTTATTTTTTAGGTGAATAGATTAAAATACTATTTTTTCCAAAAATGATATTTTTTGGACATTATTAGTAGATACTAGAATTGTATAAAACATTTAAATGGGTAAAATATATATTTATTATTTAAAATTATACATTTAAAAAAAATTCTATTTTGAATTTAGTAATCCTATGATTAACATTCTATAGATATACATAATTTTCTCCAATAGAAACTAATTTTCTTCATTTATTTTTAGTAAATATAATTTCGGTAAAATTTTGGGTTATCATTATTTTAAAAACACATAAATTTTATAATAAACAATTTTTGATATAGAAAATAAAATTCATTGATAATTCTTATTTACTCATAAATTTTAAGTGTAAAAATACACTTTTTCTAAAAATGGGGTTTTACACGTGACATGAAACAGTGGTAAAACTGATTTTTCTTACAGATTGAAATTTTATCTAATGAAATTTATTTAATTTTTTTAATCATTAGTTTCATATTTTCTAATCAGTCTCATTTTATTTTTAGGAAAAATAATAATTTAGTTATGTAAAGACTAGTTACCACTGTAAAACCATAAATTATAAATGTAATAAATCTAGGATTAAAGAGATTAAAACATGTTACAAATATATTTATAATTTAGTTTTTGATATAAAATTGACTATAAATCATCCACACTATATTATTTTATATTCTTGGATCCACATAACAAGTGAAACATGTTTCCCCTTCATATTGAGTTGAAATATTTACAAAAAATATCAATTTAACCACTTATAAATGGGGGCTCTCACCACTCCTTCGATACTAGTTAAAATTTTAATTTTTCTATTGAAACTATACCGATATTACATAAAATAGAATAATATTTCACATGATTATGATTATTTGTAAAAGATATTATCCTAGTCCCTCCCTTCCTAATGATTCCTCCAATGGAAAACCCATGCCCTCAATGAGAGTACAATTTTTTCCAAATTTATTATCATTTAAATATTAAATTTAAAAATATATTTTTATCATTCCTATAAAATGAAATCATTATTTTTTAATACTAAATTTTCATTTTATATGTTAATAAATATCAACAATAATTCCAATTTTACCTTAAGGAAAAAAAGATATGTGTTTGTTTTTGTTTTGACTACCACTTTGACAAGGCATCATGTTTCATTTTCCTTACCATAATTGAACATATGTTCCCAATATTGAGTTTAAAAAAATTATTATGATATTTAAAAAATATTTTATAATATTAATTGATAGAAATTATTATAAATTTCTTTTAATAATTATAAATCTATATCATCAACTGTGCATATGTGCGGACTACCACATCCATGGAACGCTTGATTTCTATTATTATTTTCATAACCACATTATGTAAATGGTAATTAGAAGTAATTTGATGTATAAATTTTATTTCATTAAATTATTAAATTTTTTAGAGAAATTTGTATCACTTATTAACAATATGAGTAACAAATAACCATGTAAAATTGTACTGTTCAAAAGAGTGTTGTGTGATAAAAAATGATTTCATTGTAGTATAAAATAACTTTTTATAAGTTATATTATTTTTATAATTCAATATAATTATGATATATTTAACTAATAAATACTAAATAAGGTCATTATTCTTCTTTTATATTGATTTTAAAACTAAATCACTTTATAATCATCTATTAGTTATGATATGTTGTTTTTTGGGATGATTTAACCACCTATTTTTAAAATGATATAAAAATATATCACAGATGAATATGGGAATTGAATATAATTTTTTTTGATATAAATAAGTAAAAAAGTTATTTGATTTTATTTATGGGATGATATGATTAACATTAAATTCATTGGTTAAGATACCCATGTCCCTTCATTAAAAAACACTGAAATTTGCTCATCTCTAATATCATTTTATGGATTGTATATAACAATAACATCTAATGAAATTATAAAATTGTTGTTAATTATAAACAATTAGTTATTGTACCACTTATTATTAGGGAATGATAAAATTTTAGAGAGTAATAGATAATAAAACTGAAATTTTGAAACTAGTTCAAAATGATCAAGATTACTCACACTTGATTTTGAAAATAGATAATAACTAACAAAAATAATTGTAGATAATAATTATAAATGAAGTTGTAAAATTGATATTAGTTTGAATAAGGTTAGGAAATAGGTAATTAAGATATATTTTTTATACAGGAGGTTGGAACACATTCATCTATGTGGGAATAAAGCTAAGGATACTTTTTCCCAAATTTCAATTCCATGAGATACAATTATATTGTACACCAAGATTTTTATTGTATGGTGTACATAAAACCTAGATGTAGTTTTATATCATGATTCTAGAATTTTTTGTGGAATTTAATGTCATTTGGGAAATTATATCATTCTAACTATCTTTATTGAGATGTTACCTAAACCTACATAATGCCCAAAAAAAATAAGTCTTTGAAATTATAGCGTGTGTAGTTTTTCGGAAACTTATATCCTTATATGGATACTAGCAAGAGAAAATATATGTAGAATATATTCACTTAGGATTAATTTCACAAAAAAATCTATTTGAGTATTGAATCAATCTTCACATGGTGCATAATGAGTGGGCTTAAGATTTCCCACCAAATAAGACACTCCTGAAGAAATTTTATAAATAATTCCTAAGATATTTATAAACCTTAATGAAGGTTTTTCCTAAAATTTCATTGGTATTCTACCATTTCGAACTATTGAAATGAATTACAATCTTCCATTTAAAACTAAACACATTGATGTTAACCTATCAACTGACTTATATTTATTTTTTTGAAAGGGGTAATTCCTATTTCATTGAGAATACCCCATATTTGTTATATTGATTTTTGAAAAATTCGCATAGATAGGAACATTAATCCATTCCATGGGTAATTTTTTCTATATTTACATTATATAGATTTTTATTATTATTTTTAACTATAATTATGTAATAATTTCTACAGTTAATTTTATAAAATGTATTGATAACTCATATGATGAATTAATTAAGCTTAATTAGTGATAGATGCATTCCATTATAAATACACTCTTAATGCCTCAGTAGGTCTCATGATACATACTAGCTAGGGTATTGGCATATGTCTTAACTGTTTATGTACGTTGTCTTGTTGTAAGGCCTCAAAATTTTATTTATATTGTACAAAATTATGTATTCCTTCAACATGATATTAGTAATTATTATCCATGTTTTTTTTATTAGCATGAATTTTAAAATCCCACATTTTTACTTTATTATAATATTATTCTTATCCTAATTGTTTTGTATTACTATTTATGCTAGGATAATATGATGAAAGATTATGTTGTTCGATACTATTTAATGAACATCTAAGAAAATAAATATTTTTTATCCATTCCCTAGGAAACCAAATAGGTAATTATGAGTAATATCTAGTGACCTTCTAGAAGAGAAAATAATGTTATGAAATATTTTTTATTTATTACTTTTTGTTCTTACGTATAATGTGAGAAATACGTGTATATATAGTCTTATAATAATACTATAATATTGGATCCATTGTTAACTCTTGTATTCTATACCAATAATTTAATATAACTATTTGATCTGGTTTTTTGGGGTCTAGGATGTTACATTGGGTATCAAAGGAAGTTTAGTAGAAACATTGGAGACTATATTTTGAGGAACATAGTAAGATATCACAATTATTATGGAAAAAACTTATTATTTTAAAGAATTTTACCCTAAAGACCAAATTACATTTACATTTTAAAATTCAACATCATGCTCCAATTATATATATATGTGATTTTTTAGAGATGAATACTCACTAAAGAAATAAGAACCATATAAACACCTATACTAAATTTTCGGATATTATTTGAGGTAATTGCAATGAGGATGGAGTAAATTTTCATCAGATCATAACCATATTAGAGAATTTAACACGAGATATAAAAAATAATATTTCCTAGATTGAGAAAACTTCCACTAAGTAACATAGTTGAACTATGTTAGACTTATTCATAAAATAACTACCTCCATGATTTAAGGGAAATATAAATATATACATAGTTGGTCAATGAATCATGTCCCTAAAAAATAAATTTCTTTCTTTGGGAAGTATTTAAAGGTAAAATATTGTCATGGTAGTATATCTTCAAACTGGAGATGTGGATAAATGGTCAACACTAATTTATAACAATAAAAGGGGTAGAAATATAGCACATGTATAAAGAAATTTTAATTAAATATTTTATGTAAAATACATTCCTCTATGTAAAAGGATTGAAATGGAAATTAAAATCCTCAACATGAGATATATATAGTATGGAAATGATTATGATTATGTGTATAACTTTATGTGTTTATATATACATGTTGTGGATTCTCTTTACAAATCAAGAATGATGACTAAACATTTCATTATTTGTCACAATGCATATCCTTTTATTAGTGTTAGTCTCTGAAATTTTCATCATATGAGTATATAACTAAAAGTGTCCTTAAGATAGATAAATGGTTCTCTAATAATTATGTCTTAAAAAGAAATATAGAGAATATGTGTCCTTCTATGAACCCTATAAATAAATGTATATCAAATGGGGAAAATAGAATATTTGAATTAACCATGTGTAATAAAAGAGGAAATAAATGATTGGATACTTATTTAATGGTATTTGGAGTTTGTTTTAATATAGAGAATAATTTCATCAATATCATGAATACAAAGTGATGGAAGATATTTCTTATGTTAGATGCATTAAATATATATATGGGAGAATTGTACAAATAAATTCCCCAAATATTGTGGGAATCTACCTCTGAAATGATGATGAGATTACTAACAAGCTCATACGATCAATATAGATGAGGTTGAAGTACCAAAAACAATTATTTCATATATATTAATCCAAAACTAAACTTTGGTGAATACATTATTTGAATCAAGAATAATGAATAGATTTATAACATGCATGTTTAGTGAGAATGATAAATCATCCTCCAATACTCCGTGAAATGGGTTATCAGTTAAAAGATATATTGATATTATTATAGAAAGAATATTTACTGAGATATATTTATTAAGATGTATATATATTACCTGGTGGAAGAAATTATTATTATATCTATGTTTTATTTTTTAAAAAAAGCATGGTATGGAATAGATCTCAATGTATAATTAATGAATATATATTTGAGAGATGGAGATTAAAAATTGTGAAGGGGAAATATAATCCCTTATTTTCAAGGGAGATACTTTACCTCCCAAACCTTTTTTAGACTTTCCTATAGTAGGTCACATTAGTGAAATTATGGGAGAATAGGATGAGAAAATATTATCAATAGATTTTAAGGAAATACTAAAGATAGAGTATGTACCCATTGTATAAAAATAAATTAATTTTTTTCTAAAGTAATTATATGGGCATCCACCTGAGTGTGATGTTATGTTTTCCATTGAACCCATTAATGAAAATAAAACCATATCTAATACTCTATATATAATATCACCATTGAAGTTTGTGGAGTTTAAGGAATAACTATATGGGTTGTGTGATAATGGATTTATACAACATAGTGTTTCACCATGGAGAGCCCCTACATTATTCATGAATATTTTGGATGGGTATATGAGATTGTGCATCAATTTTATGGTCATCAATTACATTAATATAAAAATTAAATATCATTTCAAACATTTGAAACTGTTTGATCAAAATCAAGGAGGTAAATATTTATTATATCTATATTTTTCTCCAGTTATAATAAAATATTCTTTAAGATAGATGATATACTGACGAATACATTTCTTATTATATTTATACATTATGAATTTATGGTCATTCTATTTGGATTAACTAATGGACCATTTATTTTTATTGATATTTTAAACAGAGTATTCAAATAATATGTTGATAAATTCATGGTGGTATTCATTTAGGATATCTTAATACACTCCAAAATCAATGAAGAGAATGAGAACCATATGTGAGTAATTCATTAGCTCCTAAGAGAAAATGAATTTTATGTGAAATTCAATAAGAGTGAATTTTTGTTCATTGAAGTTTCTTTTCCTATCAACATTTTTTTCTAGGGATGGAGTATCTTTTGAACCTTTTAAAAAAAGAAAAATAAATAATGGCCTACAATGATGAGTATAACTATGATATTTAGATTACTTATCTTATCAGGATACTATCAGTAGTTTGTCTAAAAAATTTATCAATTGGATAACCCACTAAATATATTTACAAGTAAATGAGTTTAATTCATGTGGTGAAATAAATATGAAGAAATTTTTGGATTCCTATATATGAAATTGTTTAATTCACTAGTATTAAAATTATTAACTAGAAATAGATGATTTTTAATATATAGTGATACACCGAAGAAAGAAAAAACTTTTCATCCTTATGAATAATGATATAGTGGTTCCTATGCATCAAATATATTTATGGTCCAAAAACAAAATTATCCAACACCTAACGTAGATTTGATAGTACTAATGTTTTACTTGATGATATAGAGAGACTTATCTATGGAGATTAATTTAATATATATATATATATGAACTAAAAAAACGGATGTATATTTTTTCTCATAAATAGATCGACTTGATAAAAATAAGATGGTTAGAGCTAATCAAGGTACATGATTACTGATAAACTAACACCTCAAGACGGAAAACATGGTGGATGATATATTCAGTAGGTGAGACCATGGAGTTTTGATCGTATTTAGTATTATTATAGACCCCATATACAAATATATATTAAGGATGTACATGGTTAGTTTTATGAAAGTGGAGCCATTATTCCTTTTACAAGATATTGTCAAAATATATTTATTAGGAAATTTAGAAAAGTTCTAATATGATGATAAATTTTTTGAAAAGATTTTTAATGCATCGAATAATGTGAAATTGATAGAATTAATATATAATGATATATTTTTTATGTTTTTAAATATGTTATTTTTTCATACATATGTGAAATGAAGAAGGAGATACTAGATGAAGATCATAGATCAAATTTATCAATACAGCATGGTAGTGTAAATATGTATAAGAATTTATGGAAAAATTCTTATTAGTATGAAATAAATATGGAGATTGAGGATTATGTTTCAAGATTGTTATAATGAATGTAGGTAAAGTATACAAGAAAACAAGTTAAGGTTTTCATGTTCCCTCTTCCTATACCTTTATTGAAGTAGAGAAATATTGAAATATGATTTATCAATAAAAATCAAAAAAATCCTAGGAAAAAGATATTATATGTGTCTTTATTGATCACCTTTCTTATCTCTATATCAAGTAAATAATGAAACTTCATAGAGAATCTCTATAAATTGTATTTAAGAATGGTTTTAAATTCCCATTTAAATTCTTGAAGACTCTTCAAAAGAAATACGAAAATAATACAAATTTAATCATCATTGATCATTCCCAAATTTATGGATAATCTAAAAATATTACTAAGACACTATAAAAAATGTTGGGAGCATGCTCCTCTGACTACCAAACAGTATGTGATTATTATCTAACATTGATGGAATTTTTATATAGTCAAATTTTCTTTGAGAACAACCAAATAGAACCATATTTTGGAATTATATGGGAATAGATACTGTAATTTAACACATTGGAAAGAAGTTAGAGAAAGGAAGTTAGGTGGCCTCAAACTAGTGGCGGAGAAAACTACAAAAGTACGAACTGTCTAGGACTATTTGGAAGAAGATCAAATAAGAAAAAATATCCATGTTGATAATGAATAGAATGACTTGGTATTTGAATGGAGGGTTACTGTATTCATCATGGTTTTACAATTAAAATTATTTTCATGATTAGGTAGAAGTGGAATTTATTTATATGTACATTGGGCCTTTTCATATTTTATATAGAATAGATGTTGTAGGTTGCATATTGGGTATAAAAATTGTCTTTTATAAATTACACGATATATTCCATGTTTCATAATTGATGAAATACAGTTTAGATCCAATTTATATACCAATATCTTATGGAATATTGTAATTACCTTACTTGTCTTATAATGAAGAGCATGTATGGATTCTTCATAATAGATAATAAGTGTTGTGGAATCAAAAAAGATGACTTGTGAGTGTCATTTGGATAAATCAGAAACTATAAGTGGAAACATGGGATCCTAAAGCAGCTATTATAAATAAATAACCACAATATTTTATTATTTTACAAGTATCCAATTTTGAGAATGAAATTATTTTTTGGGTGGGAAATGTAATACCCAAGACACTATAGTCGTAGGTAAACACTACAACCCAAAACTATTACATAATGCACACAATAGAGATAATTTATTAATAAATTCATTTAGGATATAATTTTTCATTTTAATTTGAAAAAATTGACATCATTTTTTGATTTATAAATCCAATATTATCTTATGTGGAATTTTTATTATTTTTCTAAAATAGTAAATTTTAAGGTGATTAGTAAAAAATATAATTTTTACAAAACTTGGAATATTATGGATTTATAAAAAAAACTAGAAGTTTATAAAACCTTTTAATTGTTCAAATATTTATTTAATATGTAATAATATGAACTTAAAAAAACTATTTTGAATTTATAAAACCTATGATTGACATTTTAAGGACACGAGTAAAATTTTCCACTGAAAACTATTTTCGGTTCTTTCATTTAATTAAATATAATTTTTGTAAAATTTGTTTTTGGATTTCTTTAAAATGAACATATAATTAATTATTTGAAAATTTATATACAAATAATGAAACATTAATAATTGTTTCCAACAAAAGAATTTTTATGTTAAAAATCACTTTTTTTAAACAATTTTTTATGTGGTACTGAAGATATTATTAAAATTTATTTTTAAAACATATAGTAATTTAATATTATAAAATATTTTTCATATTTGGAATATATAGGTACAAATTATTCAATAATTTTAATATTATTTATAGGAATAAAAATTTTATTTACTTAATTAAAAACTAGTTTCTACTAAAAATCCGAAAATAGTAAATGTTACAAATCTAAGTTTAAAGTGCAATAAAAATGTTTAAAACATGTTTCTAGTTTATTTTTTTGAGGGATTATAGATTACATATCACCAAAAAACAATTATTTACAATTATTTTAACCAAATTAAATGTTAATATTGTTCTCTATTTATATTAATTTGAAACATTTATAAAAATACATTCTCACCACTTATAAAAGGAGCCTCTCAACACCATTTTTAATACCAATAATAAAATTATTTTTTATCTTGAAAATATTCCATTATAAATTATCCTATAATAATATTTTACCTTATTAATCTATTGGTCATAACATATTTTCCCAATTCCTCCCATTCAATGGATTCCTTTTAGGGAAATCCCAGGTCCTTATTGAGAAAACTATGTTTCCTTAAATTCAATTGTTTTCTATAGTAATTTTTAAATATTTATTTTTTTAATTCATATATAATTACAAAATATTTGTCTTTATAATTATTTTTAATATCTAAAGGGATTAACTATTAACCTCCTTTCTCATTTTCCTTTAAGAAAAATTAAAATGATATTCATTTGTGTGTTTGTAGAGTAAAAACATTAGAAAGTGTCATGTTACATTTTTAATAAACACAATAGATGTCTAATAAATGTTTTCAATATAAAAATTAAATATTTTATTTATAATATATTTCATTTTCTTAATTGATAAAAATTATCATACATTTCTCCTATTATATGGAAAATGAAATCATCAACCATGGGTGCATGTAGACTGTCACCTCTATCGAATGATTGGTTACCATTTTTATTTTTCTCACTAACTTTCATAGATGCTAATTATAGTGAATTTTACGGATAAATATAATTTTTATGGAATTATTATGGTTATAGAAATATAAATTGGAAAACCCATTAACAATATGAGAAATAAACAATTGCGGTAAATTTAACAATCCAAAATATCATTCAAAGAGAAAAAATTGATTTGTTTGTAATATTTAATAACTTTTGATTTGTTTTATTCTTCTTATAATTCCTTAAAATTTTGGTAAAACATGGTAATGAAAACTAAATGATGTAATTATGATTTTTTTATTATTATATTAAACTAAATTACTCAATAATCAATAATTAATTATGGTATGTTCTTGTTTGGTTTGGTTTAACCACCTAAAGAAAGGATCTTAATATTAAAATCATTATTTATGATTACAAGGTTTTTTTGTTAAAAATAATTAAAATGTGATAATCACATATTTCATCATTTAAGATATTAATAAAGATACAAAATAATGAAATTATAATCTTATACATAATAATAACTAATTTATTCTAGTAACTTTTATGATTTTGAAATGTTTAAATTTTATAGAATAATTTATTACAACACCACTACTATGATTCTAGTTCAAATGATCAAGATTACTCACACCCAATATCAAAAATAGATAATAATTAACTAATATACAATTAGAGAATATATATAGAGGAATTTAAAAGTGTTTATAAGAATTGATAAGGTTCTAAAATAGATAATTAATATATTTATTTTTGTTATATAAGAGGTTTGAGATAATTTGGATAAGTGGGAATAAACGTATGGATTCATTTTTTAAAATTTTAGTTCTTTTAGAAACAATTATGTTTTGAAAGTCATTTTCGATTATATGGTGTATTTAATATGCATTGATATTTTATCTAATTTTTTTCTCATAATTCATGGTATTAAATGTTCAATTTCAAATTCTATTATTTATGGGATTTTGATTGATATGTAAATGAATCCTTCATAATGCCTAAAAATGAAAAATTTAGGAAGGTAAAGTGTGTTTGGTTTTCCTAGAAATTACATCATTTTCTAGAGACTAGTAATTGGGTGTGATTGACAAATTGATTCACATATATATAATGAAATTGTAAAATTATTTTTGAGTATCAATTAGATATTAAAATGGTACATCATTAGTGGTCATAAGACTATACACCAATGAGACACTATAAGAGTATCTGTTATAGATAATTCACATGATCTTTATGAATCTTCATATATGATTTTCATAGAATTTATTAGGTCGAATAACATTTAAAAATAATAAAATCAGTTACTATTTTCTACTTATGACCCATTAAATTGAAATTATCCACTCCACCAATTTATCTTTATTTCCTTGAAAAGGTAAATTTCTATTATATTGAGAATAACCCATAGTTATTATGTGAATTTTCAAGATATTCTCCTTAATAAAAACATTATTCTATTGAATGTGGAAATATTTTTTCATATATTTCCATCAAACAAATATCCATTGTTCTATTTTCCTCTAATTTAGTAATAAGTTCCATAGGGATTATTAAAGAATGCCTTTTAAGTCAAATTTTGAACACATTGGACTTAATTAATGATGTGTTGTCCAAATATATATAGAAACTTAATGTATCAGTATGTCTCATGAGGAAAACTAGCTAGTATACTGGCATATTCCATACTTGTTTATGAATTAATTCATTAAAAAATGACTTGATGATATTTTTGAAATGCATGAAATTATATATTCTTTCAGTATTAAAACAATAATTATTATTCATGTTTTTATTTATTTTCAAGGAAATAGAATATGTCAGTTTTATTTGATTTGGAAATTATTATTATTATCTATTTTCTGTACTATATATTCAATGCTTATGTTATGATAACTTTCATATTATGTTACTCTTTACTAGACTTTTGAGTTCAACAATATTTTGCTTTCCTTTATCTAAGATACCTATAAAAGAATGATGTGAACTTTTCCAGGACCAACTTGAATAGAAAACTATGTTCTCAAGGATTTTTTATAATTTACTTTATGATTCATATTTAATCTGAAAATATATGTGTATCTTTTCTTCTAAAATTGATAAGTGATTTCCTACTATAATAACTCTTGAATTACATAATAATAATGTAATATAAATTCCATCTCTAGGTTTTTGAAGTGTAGTTTTTTATAAAAATTGGATGTACCATTTTTGGTGTTTTATAACCTAAAAATCCTAATTTTTAGGGTATTAGAAATAAATATATTAAAAAAATAGAAAATAATGAAATAATGTAACATCACATTATCGATATATAAATGAGATCTCTTTGTTTCAAGGAAGTAGTGTTCTCTCTAGTAATATGGATCAGAAGGATATAGTCTAATTAAAAGTGTTGTAGTAGTGATCTTAAAAATGTATAGAATAATATAGTTAAAAAGTATCAAAATAATTGGTGAAACAATCAAGTACTATGAAACTAATTATATATATTTTCTTCACGTAATAGACAACCAAAACATATAAATTCATTTGTATAATTCGTTCTTTTATCCTTTATGTAAGCAACATGCTTGTATGTGATTGCAATGAACTATTTCAAAGTTGTTTGGTGATTTGATAATATCTAAACATAATAAAAAAAAGAACATAAATTTTCAGAACAACAAATGAAAGTGTTAATATCAATATTTAAATTGTTATAATACTCCTAAAACTCATTCAAGATAGACTTTTCATATACCCAATGATTCAAATTTGAAACTCATTATTTTCAAATAATGGTTCAGGAAAATTTAAAATATCCATATACCTGTATGGTATTCATTTAACACTTCAAGAACCAATTGTAAACTAATTTCCTTAATATCAAAATAATTATTAAGTAATAAATCATTGAAAATATTCACCATAAATTTACGATCCTAGGTTATCCTACTAGGTGATGATATTTATTTGGTTTAAATTCTTATTTATGGATTAATGTAAGTGCCCAATGTGATCATAGACATATTGGGGGGGTCTATGGCTATTTTGGAGCCAAGAGCCCTGCCTTTTGGAAACAAATAGATATAACACACATTTAGGAGAAACTATTTGGGGCAGGCTTCACGGTTATCCCTAACATTGTTAGGCATGGTGGTTGGGTGCTATTGGTCGTATGTTTTAGAGGAAACTATTCCACATCAGAAAAACTACCATTTAGATTTCTAATGACTTTGAATATTGGTCTGAGAAATTGTTTTCACATGGTTTGGTAAACCATGCACACTAACCATGCAAGGTTTTCCTTAAATAAGGGAAGGGTGCACAGTTGGAACACGGTTTGGACAACCATGCGGAAAAATTATGTGGCCTATTATTTTTTGGAAAGGTGAAAAAATTGGCTTAAAATGTGTTAATATTCAAATATAATTTCCTTCTCCTATGTTGGATAGAAGTTGAATCATATGTATCAGTACTTGAAACCTTTAGGTAGGATTGAATTCCGTTTATTCATTCGAACATGGAATCGAATGCCATCAGCCTCATTGTATCCATGTTAGTGAGTAATCCATTAATGTTGTTCCATTATTAATTTTTTTGGTATGGATAGAGTTATTTATGTGAAATATACAACGCTCTATTTCAAGTTTCTTTATCACTTTTAATTTTTTTCCAAATCTAAGTTGAATAAATAGCTCTCACTGAAGTAGCACTCTACTATGGACCAATGGTAGGTAGTTTGTACCTTTTTTGTGAGGTTTGGTGCATTATATGCCTATATTTCAATATTTATCATGAAGAAATTTATGTATTTTCCTTAAAAAATAAATGAATAATTAAATTGACCTTATTGGATCATGTTAGGGAACTTTTTCGTTCATTGTGATGTTTTCAGGTTGTTACCCAAACTGAGGCCCCCATGGGGTTTTCCCTTTCTATTTCCAATTGTTTAACCAATTTAGGGGTGTGTTATTGAGCTTTTTGAGTAATAGGAATACCAATTATAAATGAAATTAAATTAATTAATTTTTAGAAGATGGTTTTCCTCCTATAAAAGTTGCAACTTTTGATTAAATCATTTCTGTGCAATTTTCATATGAGTAGATTATATCGCGAATTGTGAAATGTTATAAAATGTGAAATTTATCGAATGAATGAGTTGAATGGGGATGGTGGTGTATTATTTGGTGGGTATACCTTATATCCTACTCTATATAATTGCATGGGTTTCATAAAAATGGGTCGTGATAGTGGTAATGGATTCCATGGATGTGATTTGTCCTTGGGTTTTAATTTTGTTGGATTTCATCGGCTTTGCTACCCCTTGAACCCTACTTTCTTGGGATCATAGTAGACATGGTCTATTGACATGATTCTTGTAAACCATTCTATGTCTAACCATGTTTCTATCAAGATACTCATGGGAATTTATGATGACTCCTTGGTTCACTATATATTGGATCCAGCCCCAGTGGGTCTGGAACTTATAATTATTCAGCTTGACCTAGGTTGATATGAAACTTATGGATATACGGATCAACCATGGTTGACATGTTATATAGGTTATATGGGTTGGTTTTTGATGATATGATATATTGTGTATATATCATGATTGAGGTGTGTATTTTATTTTTCATTAATTCTTCCTTGTTATATGAGATTGACTAATGTTTTTTGGGAGTCTTGCTTCCCAAGATAGTTACACTTTAATTGGTTTACATATACCATTGGAACATTTTTAATTTATTTCATTCCATTATTATATTTTTTATACACATTTTCTTGTAATGAACAACCTAGACTTGTTATAGACATTATTAGCAGTGGCATACTGGGATTT
The DNA here is from genome assembly GCA_963277665.1 of Viscum album. Lineage (NCBI taxonomy): Eukaryota > Viridiplantae > Streptophyta > Magnoliopsida > Santalales > Viscaceae > Viscum > Viscum album. The sequence goes on from OY728136.1 coordinate 1,983,411,618, forward strand.
TATCTCACACCCTATCTCGGGCTACCATTGGGTACCTAGATAGAATATATGGATACATGTAGGGACCAAGGAAAGATACCAACATTTGTTTCTTGCCCTATTCCATTCTTAGGATAATGGGAGAATAGTACTGAGCTGAGGCTGCTGATTATATATAGAGATATTTTTTTTTGTATTTTTATGGATTTTGATACATGTATTTCACTGGAGATCTGTATACCTATTTTGTATGAATTATATAGATGTAACATGTATCGTTATAATTTTTTATATGATTCAGTTCCCATATTTTGATTATTAATATCACTTGCTTGAGTTATTATATATTGTTATACTTCTTCTTCTATGGTAGTTTAATGGGCCCGTGGTCTTAGTGGCTTTTCCTACAGCTTATGCATTGATATATTTCTTCAACTAATGATTTAAATGATATTTTATTCTATAGTGTTACACTATTATAAGAGGCAATAGTCTCCCAATAGATGCACCCTAGGCACTTTCTACTGGTTGGATGGCTATGGAATTTGGGGATATGCACTTGAGGAAATGTAACCCACCCACTAGGGGCACTAGATAGTGGCACTCGGGTTGGGACATTACAAAGTCGTATCAGAGTGATATTATTTTGTGGTTTTCTAACTATTTTGTAAAAATAGACAATGGTATGAAGACAATTTAAATTTATAATGAGTTGGTCATGGGATTATTTAACCCACATACAAGAAAAATCAAAACATTATGGAATATGAATTTCTATTTTTAGGATTTTTCATATTACAGTTTATTAAATTTAATCATTGGGTGATGTAATTTAGTTGTGTGTTTATCACTTATATGATTGAGGATATATTTAAAATCTGATGATGGTGTGGATATCATGCATCATTTTAAGAACTTCATAAGATGTATATTACATGCATTATGCCATGCCACATATGGTTAATCGCTTGATTGTGAGACATTTATGTGTGAATTTTGTCATATAACTATTGTGGGATAGATTATTTGTGCGGGGAAATGATGAAGACATGGTTGGTACATGAATATCATTCCATAAACAATTTTTTTAATTAGGATAAAATAGACACCCTAAGAAGCCAATTATAGAATGTTGATTCATGGATCATGATTCACATGGACTGGGACATGTTATGATATAGATTACATGGATGTTATATTTTAGTTCACGAGTAGCATAGTCATTATGGATCAAAATTAGTTTACCATTTTGTTTAACCATTTAATATGAAACGTGAAATGAATATGAATATAAAGGGAAATTGACATTGGTGAAATAGATAACTCAACTGAAACCCAACATTTGAGTGGCATGTTGGAAAAGTATCTAGTGACTTTTATAGTTGTTTATTTTTACCAGTCCTAGATTTAGGATAAGGATGTGTGGTATGACCTATATATAGAAATGGTTTTACCTATTATAAAATTTTATCTATGAAATTTTCTATCAATATTTGTTGGGGAGTGTGTTTGGAATTATAGACACATTCCACCTTGATGACCTCCAGTCGCACGCTAAGAGGGCGGCGAGGACTGTGATTTAGAGGCATTTGTCTATGACGTTCCAGTGGATTATTATGTAGTGATATATGAGGCACCATTGGTTTTAATATGCATAAGTTATATGTCATGGTTCTAAAATATTTTCCTGTCCTTTATACTGACTTTTTAGGGAGCACCACTGTCTGGATTTTCAATGGATGAACTGACACATGTGTTCCAACAACAACATATTCCCATATTTTCTAGTGATGGAATTTCATAGTCTGATGAGATATGTATTGATAATACATTGTAGATATTATAGGATCTATATACCCCTCCTTAGAGGAGAGTGAATCTCATGAATTATATGCTTCGTGGATGAGTGAAGCACTAGTGGGATGTTTTATACCGAGCTAACGAGCTGTGAGACATGGGTTAGAGGGATTTCAAAACTCAATTGTATGATTAATTTTTCCTAGAATATCTTATAGTTGGGTGGGCTAGTGAGTTCGTTCATATTGATTTGGGAATGATGATCGTTATAGTATATTTAGGTTTCATTATACAGATGCAACATTTTTTGATGGTGTACCTTTTTTATGAGATATTGAGGGAGAATGCTTTGAGGAAGGCCTATAACATCTTTTTTGATCTTAGGGTAATGTGTTTAGATTGATTATGATTTTAAAGATAGTAAATTGGGTTCTAATTATAGATAAAAACCCAAGAGAAGTTTTGGAACAGTATAGAGTAGTGTCATATTTTGACCTAGTGGTTCAACTTGTAGTGGAATGAAGGGATGTTTTGAGGCTTCTCGTGAAATGAATATCAGCTATGCCAATAGCACTAGAAAGGTAGTTTTCTATAATCGTTGTTATAAATAGGGACACATGAAAAACTAGTTCGATCATGACCCCATTGTATTTCGATCTTTCAATAGGATGAGCCACATAGAGTGTTTCTGCAAGACGTTCCCTCCAAACGTCACTGGAAGGGATTCATCTATGACACTAGGTTATGAAGTGTGTTTCAAAACAATGAGATGGTCTTGGAGATAGAGTATTACTTTTCATTCCGGTTGAGGTGGTCATGGTCGTGGTAGATGAAATTTGGTATCAGATAAACCTAGATAGTACAGTGGGATTTCTCTTGGTAGTGAGGTTGTTTTATAGGTCCATAGTTCATGCTATATTTATTTGTTAATGACTACACCCATGGAGATGAACTCTAGGGAATCTATTGTGAGAGTTACAATCATAGTATCCTCTACTCATGTATTAGATCTTTTTTATATAAGTAAATCACATGGTATTATATCATTACTTGTGGTGTAAATCCTTGGGCTAGTTGTTCAGTTTTATGAGTAAGTCATGACAGTTGATACTCCTTTGGGGATTAGAATGGAGAGTACGATAGTGCTAGGAGTTCCCCCTTCATATTGGTTGGTGTCACATTGTATGGAAACTTTTCTCCCCCGAACTAACTCGGTTGACGTAATACTCTATATGGACTAGATAGTTATTCATACATCCTACATTGATTGCAATCGCCAGGGGTGACCTTTAAATTTCCAGAGGGAGAGGTTTTTCATCAAAGGGGTGAATATGATGTTTATGTGAGCTAAAATAGAATAGATTTTCATGTCCTTGGAAGTATGAAAAATTATTTTTCTAGTTTGTATCTAGATGATCACGGTTTATGCCAAGAATATTTTTATCGAGTGGTTAATAATTTTAGGGAAGTCTTCCAAGATGACTATTCTAGTTTACCACTTCAGAGAGAGGGGGATTTGTCTAAAGAGATAGTTCAATGAGATGCATCAATATCCATTCCTCCATATTGAATGGTTATAATGGATTTTGAGGAGCTCAAGAGGCAGCAACATGACTTCGAGGCAATTGTGTTTATATAAACTTGTACTTATCCATGGGATTCTTTAAACCCTTTTTGCAAAAAATTGGGATCAAACCCTTATCCAATGTGTGGATTACCAAAAATTGAACTATTTTACTTTTAAGAAATGGTATCTATTTCCATGAATAGATAACCTATTTGATCATCTCCATGAATCTCAGGAGTTCTCAAAAATTTATTTGAGATTTGGATACCATCAGGTGTGTGTTTGAACTATAGGAATACCTCATACAACATTTCAAAGTAATTAAATCCAATATTATTATCTTGTTATATTGTTCGGTCTCATGAATGATCCAGTGTTTTTCATGGCATTGATGAACCAAAATATACATCCTTATTTGGACTTTTTGTGGTGATTTTTGTGGATTATATCATGGTGTATTCTCAAAATCAATACACCCATGTTATGAAATTTGAGATCATTTTGGATAAAATAAGTGAGCCTCATTTATATGTTAATATCATAATTTTCCACTTATGGATGGATAATATTCGCTTCTTAGGTCATATTATCTCATAGACTAGAGTTTCAATTGATTCAGATAAAGTGAGAACTATTTTTTCTTAAGAGAAGACCAATAATGTATTTGATATATAGAGTTTCTTGGTGCTTTATGGACACTACATGCATGCCATACAATAATTATCATTCTTATTAGTTCCATTTATGGTTTTGAATAAGAAGGATGTGATGTTTCTATGGTAATATTCCTATGAGATGTCCTTTCAGTAGTTTATGGGGAGATTGAATTTTGCATTGATTATGATTATGCTAGAGTATGGAAGAAGCTACATTGTGTATTGGGACACATAAGGTATTGAGCAAGGAGTGATTCTAATATTGGGGGATAGAGTCATGGAATACAGGTCTCAGTAGTTGAGGGAACACAAGAGGAATTACCCAACAAAAAATATCGATTTAGCTGGATTTGTTTATGCTTTGTGTAGTCAGAGACATTACTTACTTGGAGATTGTTTCATGGTGTGAACAAAAGAAAAATACTCAAGTATATATTTACACTACATGATCTAAATCTGGGGTATCAAAGGTGGGTTGATTACCTATAGTAATTTGGCATCGATCATACCTATATATCTTGGAAGGGAAATGCAGTGGTTGATGCACTATGCCTAATGAATCAGATATATATAGTTCAAAAAGCTAGTAAAATGTGGAATATTATGGATATATTTTCCAAGATTCCCTTGTAGGTGCATGATGGTCATGTGTATAACATTTTTTCTTCTTTTTCTGTGAACTCTACCTTTATGGGTAGATTGATAATGAAATAGATTTTAGATTCAACAGGCATAGTTGTAAAACCCCAGCCTATTCTGGAGATGTTTAAAAATCATTTATATATACTATTTTTTATTATGTTGAGGTATTTTTTTTGGGTTTTAATCTGGGGTTTGTTTTGGTAAAATTTGAGGAAATGAATGAAATTGGGAAGTTCACGATCAGCACATGGTTTGCGCTAATTATTTTCCCTATCATAGTAAAACATGTCATCCATGAAAAAGACGGTTTTCATGGATGACACAAGGATTTTCAAACCATGTTCTGAAAAATGAGAAACCACAGACCCCCTATACGAGCGATATGGTTAATGAAATCAGTTTGAAAAATGTTCACCTCTTCATAGAAAACTGTGAACTAGTTTTTAATTAGACCGAAAATTATTTTTAAACTTTTATGAGCCCCCATTTTAACCCCTATTCTTCCCTAGCTCAACTAAAACCCCTATATAATGATTTTGGAGTCTTGTAGACAAATTTAAATCCATACTAAGCTTATTTATAGGTGAATAGAATGGATGATTATAGATATGAACCTCTATGGGTATGTTATTTCTTCATATTTAGTTCTCTTTATCTCTTTCCATCTCCTCTTCCCAGATCAAATATGGATTTTTATCCCTTTTGGTTCAAAATATAGATCTCGGACTATTAAATATTGATTTGTTTGTTCCTAGTTTTAGGATTAGGATCTAAATTTCATTCTACATTGTATTCTTGATTGATTCCATTCAATTTGGAGATATCATTTGGTGAGAATTCTTTAATAATGAATTGAGGTAGGAGGTATATAATTTAAACCCCAAAGACTGTATTGAAATTATATGTATTTAATTATATAATTTCTATTATATATATATAAATTTATTTCTTGATTTAATTAATTAATTTGGATAAATAATTAATTGAGGGAAAATTGAAATTGGGGAAATTGGGATTATAGATTTTGAATAATTATTTATTTAATTAACTATGTGAGAATTGGGATTGTCTAATTGAATATTTAATTATTGAATTAATTATGATAATATTGGGATATGGATTTGAAATTTTTAATTACTGAATTAATTATAGCGTTATTGATATTTATAAACTTTATTACTTAATTTTTGATTAATTAATATGAATGGTTAGGATTATGAAATTTATTAGTTTGAAATAATTAATTAATTGAATTAATTAAATCATGATATAGACTATTGAAATGGAATAATTAATTTTTTAATTAATTATCATTGTATTGAAAGTGTTGAATCGAAATAATTAATTACTAAATTAATTATTGGATATTATTATGATTATGAAAATCAGTTGATATGATTAATTAATTTATGAATTATTTAAATTGGGTTGAGATGTTTAATTAATTTTTTAATTAATTAATTAAATTGAATATATTAATTAATTTTTAATTTATTAATGTAATTTTTGTGGTTAATTAATTGTTGAATGCATTAATGGTGAAATGATGAATGGTAATAATGGAATTCCAGTGTGAATTGAAAGGCTGAATGGTAACAATGAAATTATTGTGTGAATTGAAATAAAGAATGGTAACAATGGAATCCATGTTTTAATTGAAATGACAAATGTTAAAAATGGAATTCATCTGTGAATTGAAATTTTGAATGGTAAAAATTGAATTCATGTGGGGATTTATTTGATGAATGGTAACAATGACATTCATGTGTGAATTGAAATGATGAATCTTAACAATGGAATTCATGAGTAAAATTGACTGATGAATTGTAATAATATAATTTATACGTGGTTTAAAATGGTGATTAGTAACAATAGAATTCATATGTGACTTGAGATATTATATAGAAACAACGAAACATAGTTATATGATATTTTATTGGGATAGTTCATACTCTACCATGTGCTGAAGTAGGTATTGAGAGTTCGGGTGTCCTCGATAACCTAGGGGTATATATGGTTAATTAAATAATAATTGATATTGTGATTACTATTTACTTATCAATAATATTTTTTTTTTATAAACATCATACACAATTTTTAACTGGAATTTTTTTAGAGACCGTTGGTGGTGGCCTAGTAAGTTGTAATAACACCCTACTCGGGGTTCCTGATCAGCACCCAAATAGATTTCATGATAGCATGATAGGATAAGGAAAAAGGCCATGCGTTATATGGACGAGTCAGGATGGAGCATGGATGATGGAACATTACATGTCTCGGGACCCACTTAAGATTGGACCACGTCTTTATTTTTGAATTTTATTTTGACATGTGCACATAGATTATCATGGAATATCTAATGTTTCGTTTTGATATTTTATTTACAGTTTTGAAAGTATTATGATATTGGATTGTTCATGTAATTTTATATCATTATTTGATTATTATCTATTTATTTCTACTAGTGCATTACTATGATAAAAAGGTTATAGTTTCCTCATGACTGATATTAGACCCTTTTAGATAGTCAATAGCCTCTAGCCTATGGGAATGCGCTCTTGAAGTAACATAGTAGTCTAGATCTGGGAATCAGTGTGTGGTACCCAGTCGGGATGTTACAATATGGTATGAGAGGAAATTTTATTTTCTTTTCTTATGTTATAATATTTCTGAAAGGTCCACAGGAGACTAGGATGTGTTGGGTATTAGTTATGAGCTCATGCATGGTAGCAGCTATCACATGTATGGGAGAGAACCCATGTACCTATGGTGGGATTTTTGTTATTGTGATTTTCTTTTATAGTTGAATATCTTTTCACCTACGGTGACACCCTTATTTTGTGATGTGATTATTATTTAAATGATTTTTTGAGATTTGACCTATTGTATAATATGGAATAAGATTAGATTTTGTGTGTATCATTCTAAGAACACATGATTATTTTTACATGAATCATTTTAGGCATGCACATGAAAAATGTTTTTAGGTAATTTTTTTAACATGAATGATTTTTCATTACATGTGAAATTGAACAAAAAAATGTGCTTCATATGAAATTTTGAAATCTTGTAAAATGATGCGAGATTTGAATATATCGGTTTCTAATGTGACTTGAAATTTTGAACAAGATTACTTTTTGTTAATCATGAATGAGATGTTATATTCTTAAGTGTACTGTTAGTTTATTTTTATTAAACATTTGGAAGGAAAGTGTGAATGAAATGCATTGGAGTAATGTGAAAACCATTTTTTGAAATTCGATAAAATTTTGTTGTGTCCGAAGACATGTGTTCTTTTATTTTAGAGATATTCCTCCATGACGACTTTTATTGAGAGGACAAGAAGGGGATATGTCTAGATATTCTCCACCAATAGTGAAACCTATGGAACCAATAGTGTCAGGTGAGGAATCTAGAAAGTAGTTCCAAGAGAACATTGCTTGCTTCATGTAGTTTATAGAAAGAGACTTAGAGTGGGTTGTGAGGAGTTTGTGTGATTTGATGTTAGAGTTTCAATTTCATCACCCTACAACTTTTACAGGATTGGATGAACCTTAGAGAGCTACATTCTAGATTGAGTCCATCCAGACTCTACTTGACAATACGGAGACTCCTACTGAGAAACAGGTCATGTCGTCTACTACTATTCTCTGAGGATCAAAGAATCATTGGCTAGATGTTTATTCTTATACTAGACAGGTTGATGATATGTTATGGAAAGGAATCTTGGATATGATTTTTTTAGAAATTATATCTAGATATGATAAGGAAGGAGAGAGAAGTTCAGTTATTGAGGTTGATTCAGGGGAGTATGTTTGTGATGGACTATGATGGATGCTTTACATATTTTTAGCGCATTATTCCATCATTGGTAGAGTATGCGACAAATATAGAGAGGCCTTTATAGGATGAAATTAAATGTGAGATTAAGTTCCAAGTTAACCACTATTGGTTATGGATTTTTTTTGAGATGGTAGATTAGGATCTTATATCTAATTGGAACTAGATAGATTCATCCATTGTAGGATAGGTGGTTACTACTAGATGATTTGGAGGTATGTATTTTGATAGAAAGAAGTGTCACTACGAGGGTGTTATACATGGTTATATTAGGAAAAGAGGCTAAGGGGAAGGGACAGTCACATAAGAAATTACCCATATTGTATTTTACTAGTGTGGTAAGATGGGACAACATCATAGACACTATCCCCAATTACTAGTAGGAGTTTGATCTTGCAGTTGGATGGGACATCTATATAAGATCTCCAAAAAATAGAGACAGACATGTAGTGATGGAGGGGCTAGAAATAACCTGAGTGCAGAAAAGTGATCTTTTGTACCATATCAGTCTATCAGCTGGAGTTCCACTGGTTGAGGTTGTAGAGGTAGTGGACATGATGCTTCTTGGAATTAGTGCCCATATAAATAGAGTCGTGCAGCACATGGGACTGAGGTTGCATCATATGGAAGTGGGGAAGGATAGATTCACACCATTAATCCTACACTTCTCTATATTTATGCTGGACTGTTGATGGTTAGAGTACTATTACTATAAATTTTATTATAGATAATTCCATATTTGGTATAGGTTTCTCAAATTCTTCTATTTATACACAACTTTTGAATGGTTTTATCTTAGTGGTGGATTTCATAATCGGGGTGTTGATTATATATACATATATGGTCATATAGTCTATAGAAATATTATTGAGTAGGTGATGCCCTCTTGAGGTTGGGGAGTATTGTTTTTATGGGATATTTCTATCCTTGACATGTCGGGATTTGACCTAATTTTGGGTATGGGTGGGTTAGTGGAATACCAAGAGATAATTGATTATTACCATAAGAGGGTAAATTTTACCTCTTCCAAGGGTGAAAAATATATTCATTGTTCATAGAGGGTTATCAAGGCAGTCCATACAGGTCCAGTTCCCCAAAAACTATAGGAGTTTACAACCCAGGTTTCTAGTTTGTTTCTCGATGATGTAGGTGTATTATAAAATGTACTTCCACATGTAGCATATCGGTTTTAAGATGTGTTTCTAGAAGACTTGTCAGGGTTTCCACCTAAGAGAGATGTGGAATTGAATATTGAGGACATTACTAGGGTTAATATAGTTTATATTCCACCATAAAAAATAGAACTTACAGAGCCTTAAGAGCTCAAGACTCAACTAGAAGAGTTTATGGATAAGGGGTTTATCTATATGAGTATGTATCCATGGGGATTAAAAGTTTTTTTGCTAAAAAGGCTGATGAAACCCTATACTTGTGCATAGATTATCAGATGTTTAACTAGATGAATGTGAAAAATTGGTATCCTATTCCATGTACCAATGATCTCTTTGACCAATTTATATGATCTAGTTTCTTTTCCCAGATAGACAAGAGATTAGTGTATCATCAGTTGAGATTATGTCCTTTTGATTTACCTCACACTGTTTTTTAAAGAAAATATGGCCTATATTAGTTCATTGTAATTCTATTTAGGTTGATGAATGAACCGGTAGTGTTTATGGACTCGATTAATAGAATCATTCATCCATACCTTGATCAATATTTTGGGGTGTATGCAGATGACATCTTGATATACTATATGACTCATAATGATCATGCACAACACATTGATATTATCTTAAGTTTACTAAAAGGACATCATCTATACACCAAGATAACTAAGTGTCAGTTTTGGATTCAATAGTTACACTCCGAGGAAGGTGCGTCAGTGGACCCATCGAACGTTTAGGTAATTGTTTCTTGGGAGAGGCCAAAGAATTTTTTTCAATATTCATAGCTTTATGGGGTTGATTGGATATTATATAAGGTTCATTTAGAAATTTCCCCACTTAGAAGCACCATAATTGGGCTTGACCAAGGTAGGGATAATGTTTTAATGGTCGGAAGAATGTGAAAATTCCTTCTAGGATATGAATAAGTGTTTGACATCAGCGTTGATCTTGTTCATGCCTGATCCAAATGAGGAGTATATATTCATTTTTGATGCTTCTGGAATAGGTATTTGACCAATTTTGAACCAGAGAGATTGTGTTATGGAATATGGGCCATGGAAGCTAATGTCACATGATTGAAACTACCATAAACATGGCCTCGAGTAGGATGTAGTGGGTTATGGTTTGGAGGGTTAGAAGAATTATCCATTTGGATAGAATATTACAGTGTATACTAATCACAATATCTTAAATTATATCTTATACCAATGCAATTTGAATATCTAGAAAAGGATATGTGTTGATTATATTTAGTCAATCAATTTTGAGCTAGCATATATTCCTGGAAAGGGATACAGTGTTGTTGTTTCTTGGAGCAGGAAAACATAGACTCATCCAGTTACGGAGTCCAGTACTGAGTAGAAGATGATGAAATTACTTGATGAGACTGACATTGTGGGTTAGGAGATTCATGAAAAGATGACTCTCATATCTATTTTAGTAGATTACATCCTTTTTGGATGGTTTAGAGAAAGAATATATTAGTTTCTAGAATACTTAATTTTGAGGGAAATCCTTGATGGTGGGGATTCAACTTCCGATTAGAGAATAGAAAAATATCTAATCATCTATATCAGGAATGTAGTTTTTTTCCTATGAGTATATAGGAAGAGTTGATATATGAATTTCATGCCTCTAATTGGTAGGTATATCCCATGTGTGATTAAAATGTACCATGAACTACGATGATAGTTTTAGTGGAAAATAATGAAAAATGAAAAATAAAAGTTTGAGAAATGATTCCAAGGCTGTCATTAGGTGAAGATTGAGCATCAATGATCTTGTGGTATACTACAACCATTTCCCATTCATGGAATAATAGTGATATGACATTACCATGGATTTTGTGGTCGGAATCCCTATAATGTCTCAAAAAAATTATGATATCTGGGTGATTATGGACAATTTTACCATGTTATAACATTTTTTTCTAGTGCGTGACACGTTCTAAGTGGATTATTTGGGAGGGTTATAAATTCAAGAGATAGTCTGCATGCATGGGGTACCTATATTTGGTGTAATTTTCCTACGAAAAAAGTTATCAAGAAACTATTCTAGTTGAACCATATGAGTAACCTTATGGTAGGACATGTAGATTAACTCTATGATGTATAGAGGCAGTTGATTCAATGTTTTTTGGTCTATGTATCATGTTGAAGATGTTAGATATGATAAAATTTATTTGAAATCATATGTCTATTACTCAAATTAAAAGTTTTATTAATGTAAGTAGATATTGATTACCCATAAGGTTTTTAGAGGGTGATAGTGTATTCCTTATTTTATTTCCTAGATAAGATAACACTAACATATAGAGACAGAGAAATTTAAGAACCTAGGTTTGATGAACCATTTGAGTTCATGGAGATAATCAGGCTAGTGGAGTACCAATTAGATCTTCCACAGAGTTACAATTCTATGCATGATGTTTTCCATGGTTCACAACCTCAGAATTTGCACCCTAAATCTTCTCATGTGATCGATATGGATGATATTGATCATGAGATAAAAGCGTCTTTTTATGAGCATCAAATACATGTGTTGTATCATAGTAAGAAGGTGTTTTAGGGAAAAAATAGTGTTGATAATTTGTGTATTGTGGAAACATGTCTATGTTTAAGAGGAATCAAGGGAGAGAGGCATATATGTTGTCTATATTGCCCAATATTTTTTAGGATCAATACTAGAGATGCATGGGATTACAGCTCAAGGATGAGCTGTTACAAGATGGTGTGATTGTAAAACACCATCCTTTTTGGGATATATTTAAGGATAATTTAACGATACACTATATCCACTTATTTTTGGAACATATCATTTAGGTTTTACTTTGGGTTGTGTTTGGGTGAAAATTTGAGAAAAAATGGAAGAAATAAGGAATTACATGGTTGGAAAATAGTTTTTCCTAAATATGTTCTCTAGCCCATAGAACTATGAAAACATGGTAAAAGAGGGTTTCCATGAAAATAAAACAATTTTTAAACTCTACAACCAAAAAGGGAAATTGTGCAACCTCCCCCCCCCCATAAGAGGCACAATGTTTATGAACATGGTTTAGAAAACCCTAACCCTCTACTTAGCAAACCATGCATTGGATTTTACGAACACCCATTTTACACCTACACGGGCCTAGATCAATCTTAACCTCTATTTCATGATTTTGGAGCCTCTCTAACATATTCCAAATCATACTGAACTCCGTTCTTAGAGAATCAATGGGTGGATTGAAGTCTTTCACCTCCAAGGGTATGTAATTTATTCTCGTTTAGATATATATACCTCTCTCGCTCCTCTTACTGGATAAAATTGGTGTGTTTTTCCTATATTGGTTCTAGATATAGATATAGGTTTCTTAGATGTTCATTTGTTTGATTGAGGATTTATGATTTGGATCTAAATCTCATTCCTCTTTGTATTCTTGGTTTATTCTGTTCAATTTGGGGATATATGTTTGTAAGCATTTTTCATCAATGAATTGAGGTTGGTGGTCAATAATTCAAATCCCAAAGTCTTGAATACAATTGGTGAATGTAATTTTATAATGTCAATTAGATATTTAGAAATTCAGTTCTAGATTTGTATTAATTAATTTCATTAATTAATTAATTGAGGAAAATGTATAATTGGGGAAATTGGGATTGAATATTTTGAATAGTTAATTGTTTAATTAATAATGAGGGAATTGGGATTTTCAAATTGGATAATTATTTATTTGTTTATTTATTTTTGAGGTTATTGGGTTATTTATTTGAAATAATTATTTATTGAATTAATTATGAATTTATTGATATTTTTGACTATGATTAATTAATTATGGGTTAATTAATTGGAATTATTGGGATTTTGAAATTGTTTTTTAATAATTAATTGATTTAATTTTTTATCATAAGATTAAGACTATTGAAATTGAATAATTAATTTTTTAATTAATTATTTTTATATTTATTGATTTGAATTAGAATAATTATTTTATGAATAAATTATTAGAGGCTGTTTTATTTATGAAATTGATTGAGATGATTAATAAATTTTTGAATTAATTAATAAGGTTGAGAGAATTAATTAATTTTTTAATTAATTAATTGTATTCAATTGATTAATTAATTTTTGAACTAATTAATTTAATTTATGTTGTTAATTATTTGTTGAATTAATTAATGGTGAAATGATGAATGGGAAAAATGGAATTAATGTGCGAATTAAAATGATGAATAATAAAAAGATCATTCATGTGTGAATTGAAATGATTAGTTGTAACAATGAAATTCATTTTTGAATAGAAATTATGAATGGTAATGATGGAATTCATGTGTAAATAGAAATTTTGAATGGTAAAAATGGAATTCATGTGTGAATTCAATAAATGAATTGTAACAATCAATTTCATGTGTAAACTTTAATGATGAACGGTCAAAATGGAATTCATATGTGAAATAATATAGAGAATAGTAACAATGGAATTTACATGTGACATGAGATATTAGATGGGACTTGTGATATTCGGATATATGATATCCCTTGGGGGTTACTCAAACTCTAGAAGAGGCTGAAGTAGGTATTCAGAGTTCTGATTTCTTTATGATCCTGAAGGTTTATGGTTAAATAAGGAATAATTGATAATGTGATAAATGATTACTTATGAATCATATTTATTTTTTATACAACTGCATACACTATTATTGATTGGATATTGTTTAAGAAGTTGTTAGTGGTGGCCAACTGAGTTTTATTCACACCATACTTGGGAAACCTAGTCGGTACCTAGATTGATTTCTTGATCGCAATACCTGATAAGGGAAAATGCCTTGTGATACATGACTCCGATGGGATAGAGCATGGAAAACAAAACTAGACATTGTTTGGGACTCTCTTGGGAGTTTATTGTATCATTACTTCTGAGTTTCATTTTCAAACACGATATGTACTTTAGCATCATATATCTACTATTTTGTTTTGATAATGTATCTCGTTTTGGTCCTCTTGTGATACTAGATTGTTCAGGTAATGTTATGTCATTCTTTAGTTATTTTTTATTTATTTCCATTGTGGCATTACTCTAAAAAAGAGTGTATAGTCTCCACATGACTGATATTTGACCCTTGCTACTAGGCAGTAGCCTTTGGTGTATGGAGAAGTGTGTTCTAGGTCATGTAGCAGTCCGACATGGGGCACTAGTGTGTGGTACTCGGGTTGGGAAGTTACACTAGTCATATAAGGATGTGTGGGAGGTGAGGAACCACCTTCTAGTTCGATCATGGGTCAGGATTAGATCCAACATATCTATGGTCTCATGTGGGTTCCAACAGAAATATGTGGGGAGCTAATGTGGGAGTTTCATTACTTTATTTGGAAATTACACCCAATCATTACCAATATGTATCATGAAATTCACCGTTAGTACTTGTGGTCAGGTAAGAAACACGAGTTATCTAGTTTTGTTATGAAATGTTCCACATGTCAGTAGGTAAAGGTGGAATATTAGCGATCATCTGGACTTTTACAAGAGTTACCCATTCCCATGTGGATATGGAATTATATTAGGATGGATTTCACTACTAAAAAGTGTCCTTTACTAGTGTTATAAATGAGCTAACCAACATGAGCGATGTTAAAATCCCATGACTTTTTTCAGAACTTTTAAAAGTCTTAATAAATGTCCCCTTTATCAATGTTTTAATTTAGCTCCACTAAAGGAACCCTTTATCAGTGCATATAATAATGATGAAATGGGCATTTTATCAGATCTTTTTAAAGTACTCATAAATATCTTTTTTATCAGAACTTTTATTTTTTTTGATAAAGGTCCTATTTATCACCACTTTTAAAAGAACTAATAAAGGGACATACTATAATATGTTGTTTTAGCACACTATATCACCATAAACACACAAGAAACACATTAGATTAAAACAGAAACAATTCCCAATATATAATTTAACTAAAATGAAATTTCTAACAAAAATTCAAAAAAAAAACTATTTTATAGACATTTCAAACATTGTTTTATACAATTACATAAATACCAATTATTACATACATAAAAAATTATCCTAACTATCAATGTTATGAAGATTTACATAGACATTATTTGTCCAACTAGCAACATTACATGAGTAGCTTCAAACAAACCACCTCAACTCGAAAGAAAAAATAGAATCCACCAGTATAAGAAAACAATTATTATAAGTAGTACTAAAAATAAATAAATTCGACATAAATATGAAATAATAAATCAAATATATAGAAAATGATTTTATAGGGTAAATATCAAGATTACCTCTATAACTGATTAGTGGAAAGAACATGAAAGATAATGATAAATGTCAAAACTACAGTAGTGAATGGTTTTATGAGCAAAGAATTATGTGGATGTTTTGGTGAAGAAAGTTAAGAAATATTGATAGAGCACCCAAAATCGAACAAAAAATCGAACTATATAAGGAAAAAATTATTAAATGAGTAATACTAAAAATAAATAAATTAAATATATATATTAAGTAATGCATTAATTCTATGGACTACGATTTAACTATGAAAAAAACAAGTTTACCTCTATGATTGAGCAGAGGCAATGTTGTTGCTTTTCCTAAAAATTTATTGGGGGTAAGATAAATGAAAGTGATAAATGAACCAATTAAATTTTGAAAAGGTTTTAAGGGAGAAAGGTAATGAAAAACGTACATGTACCCCAATTCGATTAAAAGAATATACCTTTATAAAAAAATTAATTATTATTTGTGTAATACTAAAAAGAAATAAATTAAAAATACACATGAATCAATACATTGATTCTATGGAAAATTATTTTAATCTGAAAACAACAATATTACCTCTGTGATTGAGCAGTGGTAGTGTCATTTCTCTTCCTATAATGACATTGGAGGCAACATGAAGTAAAATCCTAAATGCACCATTATAAGGGTGAAAATGTTTTAAGGTATAAGGAGCATGAAAGATGTACAGAGCACCCCAACATGAATAAAAGGATCCACCTATATAAGAAAACAATTATTATGTGAGTAATACCAAAAATAATTAAATTAAACATAAATAATAAATAATATATTAAATTGATCGATAATGATTTTACATAGCAAACATCGTGATTACCTCTGTGATTGAGTAGAGAAAATGTTGTTTATCTTCTTGAAAAGGAACAACACATGGACAGAAAGCATCTATTATAAATGAACTACGTATGGAATAATGAAAATTTAACCACTGTTTCATTATATAACTTTTTAAAAAAAATTATAGCATGGCATTTGGGGACAATGAACGTGAAAACACAAATTCATCATTACCCGATATAGGCATACCTATTAGATAGAAAATTATAAAAATACATGATGAAATATCTATATAGACACACATACTTGTCACTCTAGTATAAAAACACACTCACTTGTGGTCCGTAAGAGATATCAAATTGATAAAAACCTGATATTAAAATATAACAGGAACTAAAAGCACCATAATGATTAAAAAAGTGAAGGATGGATGTGATAGAACCTCATCTTTTTAACTGGGGATGGCCCCTTGGAATCTGCTCCATATGAAAACTATGGACTATAATAAATTCTTATAAGAACTTGATAATATGATATATATTCCCAATATAAGAACAAACATCACTCCACTAACTTGGTTCCTAAAAAATAGTATCTGAAGATTCATGTTCACTGATATGTCCCGGAAAGGTGTGAGAATATATATAATCTTTAGGAAACCACCAATGTGCCTCAAATTAAATGTCAATAAACAAGAATATACATGAACATTTCAACAAATTTATATAAATATATGCAAAAAATTTTAGTATGAATACATAAAACATAACAGTAAAAAAACAATGAATAAATTCACGGTTCAGTGTTAGATATACACAATGGATCATATATTAGTAGTCAATATAAACAATTTCCAACAAATCATTCCCTAAAAAATGTATCACTAAAAATTCATAAAAAATGAATCATAAACAATAGATCATAAAAAATTGTAGAATAATAAATAAAAATCGGAATAAAAAAACACAATGAAAATCGGAAGGCCTACCTCTCTTGGTTGATGAAAATTTGAGACTCTCTTCAGATGTCAGATGAGATGTTCGAAGGCAATCGAGTGGTGTGATTTGACCTTCGATTTACTGAGGAGGAGCACCAGCAGTGGGTGGCTTCTAAAAAATGCATTTATATCGTGATGGGTTCTCAAATGGTTAGGGTTTTTAAAATAGATCAGAACACTTTTATAATCCCTTACCAATAAGCACTGATAAATTTTTACTTTATTAGTGCAAAAAAAGAGGTGATAATGATTTTTTATCAGCGCAAATTACAGAAGCACTGCTAAAGGAATTATAATTATAATTATAAATAAATTTTTTTAAATATTTATAAATACTTAATAAATATATATAAATATAAATATAGTAAAAATATTCCTTTTAAATATATTTATTATAATTTTATACATATTTATTTATAATTATAGAAATATTTTAAAAAACATTATTTATATTTATATAATTATAAAAATATATATTTAATAAATGTATATAAATATAAATATTATAAATATATTCATTATTTATGTAAATATATAATATATTTAAAAAAAAATTTAATATACATTCTTATTTATTTATAATTATATAAACACGTTTGAACAATATTTATTTATTTATATTATAAATATATATAATTGTATGAATATAGTGAATGTATTTTTATAATTATATGTATTTATAAATATATTTTTTAAAAATATTTTTTAAAATTATTAATGAATTTTGAATTTTAAGTGCTTGAATATATGTAAAAAATGAGTGAAGTTGAATAAATTAAGATATAGGTACACTTTAGCAATATTTAAAAAATTGATATATTTTCTGTATGTCCATATTGTATATAAAAATGCATTAAATACATAAATGTGAAATCAATATAACACACATTTGATCTATTTTAAATTGGAAAATCAAATAAAATTCAATTATATGTCGATTACTATGATATTGGTCAATATTTTAAATTCATCTTATTTTTTTATTATATACCATTATTCAATAAATATATTAAAATTTAATGTAAAGCTCGTAAATATTTTTAGTATATAAATCATGTTAATACACATTAATATATATCTAAATAATTAATATATAGAATTTAATAACATTAATTATCATAATTATCTAATTAAGAAAAAATTTAATATTTAATAATATATAATCAATTAATTCATTTTTTCCATAATTATTTAACTGATAAAATTTGTTATATTTTTTTTATAAACACATTTTTTATTTTTCATTTTTTATTATTTCATTTATTAGCACTAAGACTACGTTGATGAAATTAATATTTATCAGTGCTAAACATAATTTTTTTGATAAAGCGTACTCTTTATTAGTTCTAAAAATTAAGAACTAATAAAGGATACCCTTTATCAGTGCTAATAATAAACCACTGATAAAATATACCCTTTATCAACACTAAAAATAAAGCGATGATAATGGTTTAGTTTATTATCGCTAAAATAAAAGCGATGATAGAAGGAAAATGCTATTAGGTATTTATTTAATGCTGATAAATAACCCATTTATTAGTGTTTTCTTATACTATTGATAAATAAAAATAGTGTTAAAGGACAGTTTTGTAGTAGTGTTTCATGAAAGGTTTTCCAAGGTCTTTTTGAGGTCGTGACTGTATGTTGGTTTTTCCTAACATGATCAAGATGGTTTATCGTGTCTTGAGGATCAAGGAGACCTTTCATGTAGATATGTTTGGGGGTTATTTATTTGGGGGATAGCGAGACTTCACAATGTCCCTTATCCTATCATTACAGATTGGTATGCCTATTTTACATCTAATTTATGTCATAGTTTTCCAATGGAACTGGGTACATAGGTTCTTATGTGCATAACATACCACCTGCATACTGATGTCCCATTATAGTATACGATTCAGATGCTTCAGGACATGATGTGAGAATGCGTTTTCGATTTCAAGAGATCTTGGGAGAGGCATATACCCATAGATGAGTTTTCCGATAATAAAAGCATTCATATATTGATATATATGTCATTTTATGAGGTTTTGTATGGTATGTTGTGACGATCACCACGGTGCTGGTTAATGGTAGGTGAGGTATCTTTAATGTGACTGTGTCTCATGAAGGTTACTTTTGAGCAGGTTTAGTTGAACCGACAGTGGATATCTATTCACAGTCTTGATAGAAATATAATTTTGATCACCATCAATAACCTCTAGAGTTTGGTTTCGGATATTGTGTCTTTTTATGTATATCACCAAGTGTAGGACACAAAATCATTAGGATATAGGTAAATCATTCATCGTGATATGTCGAGCATTTCATGATTTTGGATATAGTAGATCCAGTATCCTACCAGTTTCAGTTACCTGAGATGTATTTTTCCATGCACAATTTTTTTCCAGGTATTTCAGTTACACCATTATCGGTCATAGCCATCTAATATTTAGTAGTCTGATCAGATGGAGTAACATGTTGATTCATCCTATGAGGAGCATCCTATTCAAATTTCTTTATAGGATCACATATTTTTTTATGAGGTCGGTACGTTAGTGTAGTACAATTTCTATTATATTATGATTTTTTACAAGATATGTCTTGGGATGGGGGCCGACATACATGCTCAATGGACAGATTTTTTTTCATATAAATCTTGACCACCCCTGATAAAAAATTAGGGGATTAATTTATTTTTTGTGGGGATATTGTATGGTTCCAAAATTTCTTAAAAGGATTGAATATTTTATTTTTCTGTTTAAATTCTTCTTTAATACCTTATGTGAGTACCCAATGTGATCGCATGTGTACGAGGGGGTCTGTCACTTATTCAGAGCCCTTATCCATACATTTTGAAAAATAACTGACCTGACACATGGTTAGGAGAAACCATGCATGACAGGACAGACAATAAATTGTAACTATGTGAGGGCTGATAGTGGGGTGTTATAGGTCACATGATTTCAGGAAAATTGTGCTACCAAAAGCACATACCGATGTAGCTTGTTATAGAAATTAAAAAATGTTATGAGGCACATTTTTTCATGTTTTTGTAAACCATGCACACTAACCATGTGAGGTGTCCCTTAGATCATTAACGGGAACATTATTGGCACACGGTTTGGCCAACCATGCGGCCAAACCGTGAAACTCAGTATTTTTTGGAAAAAATGTCCAGAATGACCTAAAATTTTGTTAAAACTTCAATGTAATTTCTTTATACACTATTTGATAATATATTAAGTATAAATTTATCTCTTTGAAATATTGAGGTCATCTTGGATGCCATTTTTTCATCCGAACATGGAATAGAACATTGTGTGTCTCGTTGGATCCATGTTGGTGGGAAATCAATTATTATTGTGTCATTCTTCATTATTATGGGCATCAAAATAGTTATTTAGGTGTGAGGGAATGTTCCCTATTTCTAGGTTCTTCTTCTATTCATCATTTTTCTCTTGATTTGAGTCAAATCAGGAGCTAATACTGAATGAGAACTCTACTATGGACCTATTGTAGATGCTATAAAACATTACCTCATGGTTTGGTTATTTATATGCCAAGATATTATTTTTATGAACACTGTACATTCTGTGGGTGCCTTAATAATTAATTGAATACTTATCTTGATTATAATGGAAAATTTTAGGGATTCCTTTTAGTATCTTGCGACTGTTAGAGGGCGTTACCCCAATCGAGGCCACCCATGGAGTGTTCCCTTTCCATTTACCACTGTTTAACCACCCAAGGGGTGTGATTTTGTGGTTTCCTTATTAGTGGAAGCCCATTATAAATGAAATAAATTGAATTTATAGTCAGGATATGGTTTCCCTCATTTTCATGATAACGATATTCATTAAATTATTTATGTAGAATTGTTATATGAGTGGGTAATCTCATGGACTGTGAAATGATATGAAATGTAAAATGTTTGCAATGAATGAGATCAATAGGGATGTTAGTAGACGAATTCTTGGGTTTACCTTGGATCCCAACTTTATAGGACTACATGGGTGTTCTACAACATGGTTCATGATAGTGGTAGTGGATTCCTTGGATGATATTTCACCTTATAAATTTATTATATGGGTTGCATTGGGCCTTTCTTCCCCATAGACCCTGCTTGCTTGGTGTCACAGTAAACATGGGCTTTTGACAAGATCCTTGGAACCGATTCAATGTCTAACAAATTTTCCATCGAAAGTCTCATGGGGCTCAATGAGGACACCTTGGTTAACTATAATTTGGATTTGGCATTGAGGGGTATGAAACTATTGATTATACAACATGACCATGGTTGATATGGAACTTCGTGAGATACATCTCATTCATTGTTGACATATTATTCATGCTATATAGTATGGTCATGGATGATATGATATACTCTGTATATGACATGGAAATGGTGATTATTCCAATTATTTTACAACAACCTAGTTATAGGATCTTGACAAGTGTTTTTCTAGGTGACTTGTTTAGATAGATAGATTTAATTTACTTTATTTGCATATGTCATGGTCACATGTTTAATTTTATATAAACCATAATTATAATCCTCACAATGCATAGCTTGTATTACAGAACATGGACTTGTTATAGACACCACTGGTGGTGGCCTACTAGGATTTTATCATACACCCTCTCTTAGGATATTGTTGGGTACCTGAACATACTACATAGATGCAGGTAGGGACTAGGGAAGGAATTTATAGTTCAGTGCTTGACTTGTTCCATAGATAGGATTAGGGGACCATAGGACCAAGTTAAGGTTTGTGATGGTATCTTGAAACAAATATTTGTTTTTGTATTTTGATACATGTATTACAATGGCTTTTTATATACCTATTTTGGATGGTTTATAGAGACATAACATGTATCATTACAGTTTTTATATGATTTAGTTTCTAGGTTTTGTGTAATTATATCCATTGATTGAGTTTTAATCTACTTCTATACTGCATCCACTATGGAAGGTTACTAGTCTAGTGGACATAATTTCAATTCCAGCTACTTATGCATTGTTATATTTTGTCCACTATTGATTTCACTAATATTTTATTCTATTGTGTCACAATCTGATAAGAGTGAATAGTCTCCCCATAGATACACCATAGGACCTCACTTCTAGTTGAAAACATCCAACATTTGCAGAGATGTGCTTGAGTCCATGTGACCCACCATCTTGGGGAACCACATAGTGGCACCTGGGTTGGTATTTTTCCATAAACATGGCGTAAATTGATATAAATACATATAAATATATATATTGTTTTTATAATTCTTGATTTTTTATTAAAAACATTTGGTGTGTATGCATCAATTTTAACTTCCATCTAATTGTCATTTTTTTAGAAATAAATTTTGTGTGCTATAAAATAATCATATAACCATAACCATGAATTGTATAAGAATTATCTAACCATCAATAATAATCTTAATGTTCCACATAAATATCATCATATAGTGTTTAAGCATCATTAAATTTTACATAACCTTGATCCTAATTATTATAACCATCACTATATACTATGTAAACATCATCTAGAATAATGATTATATTATCCCATAATTAGACAATTATTTTTGTTATAAAATAAAAAAATTCTAGGATAAATAGTTATAAAATTATACTAATTAAATAATAACCATAATAATAATTATTCAAAAAAATTAGAATCTAATAGTATAATAAATTAAAATTTCCTAATTTTGAAACTATAGAATATGAGTATTAACAAAACTCATAAATAGTTTGATTTTTTATCCAAAATACGTTCATAAAAGACATAAAAATCAATAAAAAATACATTATAATATCTTTCATAAGAATCATAATAATAAAACATATTTCCATTCTCCTGTTAAAGGAAAAAATAGTTATTGTATAAAAAGTAATATATAATTCTATATATTATATTTGGAATTATAATAATAAGAAAATGTGACAAATTATAACTAGCAATCTCCACCTTTTTGAAAATTATATAAAAATATCTACTTCCAAATTTATTCACCTTTTTGGAATTGATAAAAATATTAAGGTATTTATATAAAAATTTATCTTGATTTTATAGGACAATATATTTGTGAAAACATGGAAGATAAGCTCCCTAATACAGAAACCTTCTGATATGAAATAAGTAAACTCTTCTAAATTAAACATTGAAAATTTTATGTTCTTCCAAAATAAAATGAATTTTAGAACAAATTTAATTAATTCAAATAGATTTCATGGTTCCAAGAATTAATATTGTATAAAAATAAATGAAATATCTATAGTCAACTTTCCCAAATCATTATATTTTGATGCAGGTGTCAAGGATTCACTATAGATTAATAATACATATAAATAGTATTTTATAACAAACAATTTCTATATATGTTCTAAAATTAATGACTCGTGAATTCTATATCTAAAATTCATGACTCCCCTTAAACACATGTTAAGAATAAAATTATTTGACTTTCATCATGTGAATTTAAAATTTTTGTTTTATCAAATTTACATAAATCCAAAGGCTTTGTTAAGATATTTTAATATTAATTTTCTATAGAAACTAATTCTAGATTTATATTCCCATTTTATCATGATTCATAGGAATGTTAAATCTAATATCTATATTATTAGTTATAAACTATTGTAATGTATTTTTAGAAATAGAAATTTTTGAGGATTTATAAAAATAGAAAGGGAAATTTTGGAAATTAAAATTAAATCATAAAGAATTTTCTTAGTCCATAATGATTGTGTACAATAAGATTCAGAAGAAACATACTAACATTAAATAGTTTATAAAGATACTAAATTTTTTTCATAGAGATCTATGAGACTACCCATTTACCATTAAAATGGAGCATACATGATGCATATTTTTTGTCAATCCTACAGCCAATAAAATAATAGCCACTATAAATTCTTATAACAAATAGTCACAAAAAGGTAAAATAATAAAAAAAATATAAACATTAATTGAAAAATTTTATATTTATTTAGGAAAACATCTATTGAAATTTTTTAGGATAAATTTTAAATCTAGCACACATGAAAAAATTAAATAGTAAATTAGTCTTATATGTATTTTACAATAATAAACTTCGAGTAATGCATTTAAATGGTTTAACATCAATTTTTTTTTAGATTAATCCATATCAAGATCAAATAACGTACTTATAGAAATATTTTATCTTTTTAATTAAATTTAATCCAAACATTTTAATTAATTCATCAGTAAAATATTACGGATTATGAAAAATAAAATCATTTCATTAAAAAGATTTATGAAAAAAAGTAAATTTTCTCCCATTAAACTGATATAAAATTCATTTTTCATAAAGTATAAAAATGATATATATAAATATTTATTTTAATATCCAAAACGTTGTCATATATAAAAAATTTGATAATTAAAATGTATTTATAATACTGTATAATAAATGAGGCATGATCAAATTTTCCTTTATTAAAATTTATTTTTCAAAAGAAAATTTTATAACCTCTAAAACCAAGATCAGTGAGGTTTTTCAATCCATATAAAATTTTAAAAGCATTAAAACACGACTCAGATATTTTTCATTTTCAAATATTGGAGGTTGTTTTAAAAAAACCATATCATCCTAAAACAAACCACCAAGTATGACATGGGTGCTACATGACCTCATGCATGCCTCCCTATACACAAGATTCTATTTACTATAAATGAGGGTTTAATTCCATAAGTGTGGAGACTATACCCTATATGTCATGTCATCACACAATAATAAATAAACAATAATAAAAATACATAATCGGTGTAAACTTGCAGAAACTATATAAATTACATTATAATAAAATAACACCCAAGTTGGTAAGAATATCCAATTTGTAAGAATTATATATATAAAATAATAAGAAAATGTATTAATGTATGTACTTTATATTCTATCTCAATTCCCTCCAACTCCAAGATCCACTACCCAACATTCAACCACAGGCCCCTTTCCCTTCACTGGATCATTGGTCATGAAAAATACAAGCACAATGAAATGCCTTTGTAGGGTGTGATTACACGACTTTGTAGGAAGCCACCAACGCGTCCTTACCATATGTGCACCAATATATAATAGTTCATATCATGACATAATAAAAGATCAATAAACAAACCAAACATGTGGTGTGGCATCATGTACTGACCAAACCACCATAAACCTTGATTCCACCTTTTTCAAATCAATTCCAGTATTGATATCATGTAATTAATATACCATTGATCGCCACACACAATTATTAGTTTTTAGATTAATTGTACATGTTCCCCAAATAAATTATCTCGCCCCACCTAGATGGTGGTTTTCAAAAGAATTCTGAAAATTCTATAAAGTCGATCCCTGGAAATCTAATCCTTTCAATAACCTATGGCCCTATCGATAAAAATAAAATATTTATATCTTCCAACATGACACTATTCATTTCTCTTTATATGGATAACCACACTCTCTTATAAGTACATTAGGACTGCTTTAGGTTGGGTAATCAGCCACTAATGATTTTCCCTCAACCAGGGTATCGATGGCCACCAGTAAGAATGTTAAAAACCCCCAATCACAACCACAAGGCACTAAATAAATATCTCAATCCTTGAAGTAAAATAAAATAGGCTATGGAACACAAAAAAAATACATTTCAAATAATATAATGATAATTCACACAAAGATCAACATCTAGAGCCACACATAATCGCATGTTCATAAATAAGCAATCTCATGTCTGCTCACACACTCACATGCATCACATAAAAATAGTGGTTTCATCATGAATATCAAAATATCATGCCAACATCATATATATATATATGGACCATGATGGTAAATAAAATCCTAACTTGTGGTTATCTAATTCAACGTTGAGGTTTGTCAAGGTTTTCACCTAAACCATTCTCATACCAAATGGATAATTTTTTTCAATTACAAAATCCTAGAACCAAATTCAATAAACCATGAAAAGTGTTATAGTGTTATGAATGGAATAATTAATACCAAGGGTGGACCCAATATATCACCTGAACTAAAATCTAGATTATTCCTCAAGGAAGGCCCAAATATGAAGTATAAAAACTATCTAAAAAAGGACTCCATGGTGCATGTGTAAGGGTAGCGGCATTGAGGCTCACATGAATTCACCACCATAGAAAAGGAACACCCAATATTTAATAATGGTTTTCGATAAAAGAACACTATTGGTGCAAGTAAGGACTTCACAAAACAAGTGTTGTACAACATGTAATAATGTAGGTAACTATAATGTAGGGTGTAGGACACCATGAAACAACATTGCAAATGAGGGGTTGTGGTCGTGGAACTCATTTTTTGCCATTAGGAATCCTTTTATGTTGAATTATGGAGGGGTAGAGTGGTATTTATAGGTGAAGTCTACAAATACCATACTCTTAAATTTCCCTTTATAAAAGCACGAAATTAAATTAATAACAGCCTTTTGAAGGAAATTACATCTATATACTGAATACTGAAGACCCAAATGGAATATAACAGATTCTAAGAGGTCTTCTATGGCATGGTCTATGAAACCACAATATATTATCCATTATTAATTTCCCCACACCCAAAGACACAATAAAATATTTTATAAAATATAGGCTATGACATAGCCTTATGTTCTAGGGAACACTAGTTGAGCCTGTATTATTTTATGGTGTATAATTTTTCTTTATTAGGAAAAGCCTCATCCTTCTTTATGATATTATTTTTTATTGCTCCATCACATTATTTTTGGTATTAATCTTTGGAAAAAATTTCCTTTCAACATCAAAAAATATCAGCAAGCCTTCAGTCTCAACTATTTCCTGGTTTAAT
The DNA here is from genome assembly GCA_963277665.1 of Viscum album. Lineage (NCBI taxonomy): Eukaryota > Viridiplantae > Streptophyta > Magnoliopsida > Santalales > Viscaceae > Viscum > Viscum album. The sequence continues at coordinate 1,983,439,163 of OY728136.1, forward strand.
AAAAAAACACGGAGACAAGTATGACTTTAATCAGAGACAAATAATTTCCTTGATTTACAATTCTTCCACCCTAAAATTATTTCAATTCCCAAGATGTGTCTCTCGGTTTATTTCTCAATTAAACCTAGGTACTGATCTTGAATGATAACCTCACTCTTCTATGACTCCTTTTAAATCTGTCCATGCTACTTGCAAAATAGAACTGGTTGTTATATCTTCCCTCAGAGGGATTTCACACTCTGGTCTAGAATAGGGATAGGAAGCTCCTTAAATGACATATTTGGTTCCAACTCAATGTCCTCACATGCACTACCATGAGCAGGATTAGGCATGTGCCTCTGAATATGGGAATTTTATAACACATCATGCATACCTTAATAACATAGATCAAGGTCCAAATGGTACACTACAATCCCTATTCACTTTGTGACATCAAAGGGAACCATAAAATCTGGTGCTAGCTTTCACTGATTCCATATAGATCTATGCCCCACCTGAGCAATCACTCTCAAGAAAACCCAATCACCCACATCATTTTACAAGGTTATCCTCTTATGGTAGAATAAATATCTATGTCTACTCTGAGCAATGATCAACCTTTTATGAATAAGTCACACATCTTCAAAGGTCTGTTGAACCATGCATGGCCAACATCTGATGCCTCCCCCACCAGATTCAGACAGATTGGTGAGCGACAAAACCTACAGTACAGAGCCTCATACGTTTCCTTATAAATTGACTCATGATAACTATTCTAATATGAAAACTAAACCATAGATAGTAGATCATTACACTATCCCCTAAAATCATGGATTCAATATTGAAGAATCTCATTAAATGAGTGTATAATCCACTCAGACATACAATCTATTTGTGGATGGTGTTCCGTCATTAATCTCAGCTATGTCCCTACGGAATTATGTAATACCATCTATTATTATTGTGTAAATAATTTCTATCTATCTATTAAAAATCTCAAGCTAACTCTATGTACATTTATAAATTCATGGATATAAATCATTCTCAGCTCCACCACTGAGTGAGTCTCTCCGATCAGTAAGAACTGATAAATTTTCATTATCCAATAAAAAATCACAAAAAATGATTCATAAATCCTCTAGGTTAAAGGTAACCCCATCCAAAATTCCATCATTACATCTTCTCATTTCCATGTGGGTACTGGAAGTGGTTATAATTGACCATTAGTTCAGTAATGCTTAGTATTCACCCTCTTATAGGTAAGCCATTGGGAGAAAAATCCAGAAATATATTTATTCATACTCAATCACTAGAACTAAAATCCTTGTAATTATAAATATTGGTCAATCCAGGATAAACTACCCATATAGAGGTATTTTAATCCCTCGTCATCTCCTCACTAATGAACACAAAAGGACCGCTACTCTCTCATACCCCAAGATCACATCGTCATTATCTAGAAACCATATGGGTATTGAGTTACCCTCAGCTAGCAGCTCCATCATGATTGAATACTCATTTTTTGACTCATATATGGTCTTTACCTAGTCCCCAAGTGATAAAGTGATCACTAAAGGTGAAAATCCCCATTTTCATTATTATTTAAAGGATCCTTCCTCCAAGTGGAAAACAAATTCAACATGTTCTATTTTTCCTCTAAAGTTCACTCACAATGCTTCGGCTCTACTTGCGTCTTACATCTAAGAACATCTGCAAAGATGTTACCATTCCCAATATAATACTATATCTCAATGTTTAATGTGTTAAGATACTCATCCAAAATTCTCTCTCTCTCAGGTTCATCACCATCTCTATAAAGATGTAATGAAGGGTCTTTTGGTCCGTGTAATCAAAAAGTATCACTTTTGAACCATAACTACAACTCTATGTAATGTATAGGTCAGTTACTCGCTTGAGGGAAAAAATATCATGATTCATAGGCTACAACCAACTCTATATTTATTAACATTTCTCCCAAGATAACACCAGATGCATCACAATACACAACATAACCATTACCAAAATTAGGGAGTGTCATTAGTAAATCTATCATCGAACTACTATTTATCTCAAGGAAAACATATTCACATGATTATGAACACTAGTATTTGTCTCCCTTATTCATTAGTGTTTTCATGGTTGATGATAATTGGGATAAATCCAATATAAATTGTCAATAATACCCTAGTAGGCCTAGAATATCCATGATCCCAAACATGATCCAAGGACATGTCCAGGACATGATTTCCTTAGAATTATTTGGGTGAAAATTTATAATGGTCATATAAAACATTTATCCGAGGAACATAGCATATCAAATAAAAAATTCACACTTCAATAAACATGGTGTAAAGATGGTATGCTCAATAATTACGGATAAAAAACTCTAGGAACCTAGCATGATACTACAGTGTAAGTGATTAGAAAATGATTTAATCAACAAACACTAAAAGTAATGATTCCATAAATAAGAGAAAGATCATATTCATGTGGGCCATAAACACTTTTAGTGCATTTTTTGTCCCAAAAAACGTCACTAAATACTAAAATAGCCTATAATATACTAGAGACAAAATTTTATTAATATATTTATCTCCAACCCATAACTAATGATTTCCTTATTGAAGATAAATCATGTTGAACCATCGATATAACTATATCTAGTTAAAAATATTATAAATCTATAGAAATTGATATCAGTTCTTCAACATCACCTGTGCCATTACTCGTCCTCTCGGGCTCATGCTGTGACTACCCCAAGCCCTCCTACCATAGGCTAGGGTTGGTGAATAGAACCAGAAACGGGTATCTCTAAAACGGGAAGGCATTACCTTTAATCATGTACACACACAGACTAGGTACACCACAAAAGTTAACCATGTAGTAAAAATACTAAAGTAAAAGTGTGAATTAAATGTAAGGGGCCAGTATACAAGACCAACTAAAAGAGACAATACAATAGAAAATCGAAAAGAGATCATAATATCTTCCAACAAGAATCATACATAAAGTGTAGGTATAGCTCGTCACAGCAACTTTCCATGTCAACCGGTCACCTCCATGCACTGTTTAGTCCTTGATCCCCAAACCTCAATCAAAGTTGTTAGTCGTCTTCACAAGATACCACAACGTGCGGGTGAATCCCATGCAGGGGTGAGTATAACAACACCATGTAGGGACCTCGAGACCCCCGAAGGTCTCTCAGAATTCACCAAAGGAAAACCACAATGTATTATCTCAATCACAAAGCACATGGAAAGACTCATCTCAAACCGGGTATAACATAAATATAGTTGTACAAATGATTATTCGTAAAGCTAGATAATCTTATTCTTTCAAGAGCCTCTACTGCTGACCCACATAGGATCTCTAGGTGCTGACCCACACAAGATCTCTAGGGGATGACCCACACAGGATCTCTTGGTGCTGACCCGCACCGGATCGCAAGGTGGTGACCCACACAAGATCACTAGGTGCTGACCTACACATGATTTCCAGGTGCTAACCCACACAGGATCTCTTGGTGCTAAACCACACTGGACTTCTAGGTACTGAACAACATAGGATCGCTCGATGCAAACCCACACAGGATTGCTATTCATTCTTCATGTCACAACAAGCCACTAGATCCCCGCACAAAGCATGATTGATTATGAGAGGGTCTGATCCTCAATTAATTGGTCATATTTCAATGAACACAAAGTCCCACAAAGAAGTAATTCAATGAACCGCCAGGTCAAAAAGGTTCCAATACAAAAGATAGTGCATCATCCGGACGTCTGATCTCTATGTTATAGGAATTTTAGTACTGAGGGCCCAATTGGATTTGGGTTAGATTCAACCTGAAAATTCGCAAAATTTCTCTAAAACTCAATTGGAGTATCTCAAAAATCACCACCTCATCTTTAGGGTTCCAGTTCTATAGACGGTTCTTGAAACAAACATTTGGTTTAAGAGATATGCCCATTTAATCATAATTGGGACGATAGGGGTCCGTGTTAGGTCCATCCTAGCCGGACTGAACTGACCCGGTCGGACCGACCTGAACCAGCCCACTAGGTACGACCCGAAGGGTATGGGATCGTCCTGGTTCCGTTGGGCTTGGTCTGGCCCAGTCCACCCATTTGGGCGCGGCCCGCTGGGATGCGGAACTGCCCAGCACACTGGACTAGTCACCCGTGAAACCCGCAGACTGCGGGTCCGCCCTCTGCTGGGGCTCTAAGCCACTGCATTCCTCAGCGGTGCATCGTCGTAGCATTCCATTCTCCTCCAACACGGCCGGAAAAGGTCAGTCACCCCTTTTTCTATCGTGGATCCTTTGGGCACTGCCACCTTCCCGTAGCCGGCAGTAGTCGACTGCTGACTCCTCCTGTTTTCCGCGTTGTCTCACCGACGATGCTTCCACGGGCCACCGACGAAGCTCTGGTGGTCCGATTCCTTTCTCAACCTCACCTAAGGCCTCTCGGGATGGTTCCTACACTGCATGCACAACTGGAAAAGTAGTTTTTTGCGAAGGGCCAATTGTGACGGGATATATTCCCATCGCAAAAGGTCAGACGAACTACTTATTTGCAGCGGGAGTCTTTTCCCGTCACAAATAATAGGATAATTGCAACGGGAATAGGCGATCTATTGCAATAGGTTTGGCATGGTTTGCGCGACAAAATGCGGGAAGGGTATTTGCGACGGGGACGCATCTCCGTTGCGAAATCCCGTAGATGTTAAAAACCATTTATGACGCGAAAGATGCCCGTCGCAAATTGTATTTACCACCACTAGGATTTTGCGACGGGTCCCGTCGCAAATACCGTTTTAACCGCCGACTGTAATTAATGCGGGTGAGGTTATTTGCGACGGGCCCTGTTGTAAAATCCCAGCAGCGGTAAAAACCATTTTCTACGGGAAAAGCTACCCATCGCAAATTGTATGTCTGTAGGTGTTATTTGTGACGAGTTCCATCATAAATACACTTTTAACCGCCGACTGTAATTAATGCGGATGAGGGTATTTTTGATGGTCCCCATCGCAAATAACACCATTTGCGACGGGTATCCTGTCGCAACTAACCCCATCGCAACTAATTTAACATATATATACCCCCATCCGTTTTTTTTTCAGATCACTCAGATCGTACTCTCCCTTTCTCTTGATTCTCCAATTTTAGGGAAAGAATTTCTGTTAGTTACAGTGTTTTATACGAGAGCAATTTGAAGGCGCCAACACTTTCAAAATATCAAAGTTTAATGTATTTATATTTTATTGTTTTTTATATTTATTTTATTAATTTTAATTGTAGTTTTTTAGTTTTAATTAAATTAGATTTAAATTGATTTTTATTTATATTTAGTTTTACTAAGAAATTGATATTGTTAGTGACAATTAAAAATAATTACTGTTAATTTCCAATAATTATATATTATTATAGATAATTAGCAGAAGTTAGTCATAATTAGATATAATTAGGGGTAATTAGTAATAATTAGATATAATTCAATTTAATTAGTAATAAAAAGATATAATTAGATATAATTCGTAACAATTAGATATAATTAGTAATAATTAGATATAATTAGGTATAATTAGTAATAATTAGTAATAATTAGTAATAATTAGATATAATTAGGTATAATTAGTAATAATTAGTAATAATTAGTTATAATTAGTAATAATTAGATATAATTAGTAATAATTAGATATAAATAGTAAAAATTAGATATAAATAGTAATAATTAGTTATAAATAGTAAAAATTAGTTATAATTAGTAATAATTAGCTATAATTAGTTATAATTAGATATAATTAGGTATATATAACAATAATTAGTTATAAATAGCAATAATTAGGTATAATTAGGAATAATTAGAAATAATTAGGAATAATTAGGAATAATTAGCAATAATTAGGAATAATGAAGAGTAATTAGGAATAATTATAAATAAATAGGAATAATAGGAATAATAGGAATAATTAGAAATAATTAGCAATAAATAGGAATAATTATGAATAAATATGAATAAATATGAATAATTACCAATAAATATGAATAATTAGAAATAAATAAGATTAATTACGAATAAATAGAAATAAAAAAAGAATAAATAGGAACAAATAGGAATAATTAGGAATAATTAGGAATAATCAAGAATAAATAAGAATAAATAAGAATAATTAGTAATAAATAGGAATAATTATGAATAATTAGGAATAATTAGGAATAATTAGGAATAATTGGGAATAATTAGGAAAAATTAGGAATAATTAGGAATAATTAGAAATAATTAGGAATAATTATGAATAATTATGAATAATTCGGAATAATTCGGAATAATTAGGAATAATTAAAAATAATTAGGATGAAATAGGAATAACTAGGAATAATTAGGAATAAATAGGAATAATTATTCATAATTTTGAATAATAAGGAATAATTAAAAATAATTAGGAATAATTAGGGATAATTAGGAATATTTATGAATAATTAGGAATAATTAGGATTAATTATTAATAAGTAAGAATAATTAGGTATAATTAAGAATAATTAGGAATAATTAGGAATAATTAGGAATAATTAGGAATAATCTGGAAAAATACAGAAAAATTAGGAGTAATTACGAATAATTAGGAATAATTAGAAATAATTATGAATAATTAGAAATAATTATGAATAATTATGAATAATTATGAATAATAATGAATAATTAGGAATAATTATGAATAATTAGGATTAATTAAGATTAATCATGAATAATTAGGAATAATTATGAATAATTATGAATAATTATTACTAATAAAAAAATTATATTATCAATATTTATGAAAAAACAATATTAATATTATTAAAATATTATAAAATATTATAAAATATTAAAATTATCAATATTCGAAACATGATATTCTTCATTCATAACATGTTCAAATCTCAAAGGGTCGCCAATTGTCAGGTCATGCGCAATAAAAAGTTTATATCAACCATGTCCAATGTAAACTCTACAATTGTACTTGATTGGTTGATCACCTTGTAAGTAGCATTGCAATAGGATGACTCAAGTCATGCCCTTCTAATCTATAAAAACTATCTCACATGACCCTTTATATAGACAATTCTTCCTTGAAAATTTAAGGGAAAGATACTGATGTCCCATCAAATTTTTAAGGAATAATGATCTATGTAAAGGGAGCGATATGAATCTTAGAGATGAAAACGACATTACTTTGGTCTTCCTATTGCAACACTACTTGCAAGGTGATCAACCATGCAAGGAAAATTATAGAGCTTACATTGGGAATGGGTGACACAAACTTCTTATTGCGCATGACCTAACAATTGGCGACCGTTTTAGATTTAAACATGTTTAGAATAGAGCAAAGCTTGTTGCAAAAATTGTTAATTTTAATATTTTATAATTTTTTATTATTTTAATAATTTTAATATTATTTTTTCATAAATATTGATAATATAATTTTTTTATTAGTAATAATTAGTAAATGAAAAATTCTTGGATAATGAAGGGAAAGTTTGTAATCATCTCCACGATAATGATTACTAAATTTCCTTTCATTCTTCAAGAAGTTTTCATTATTCTACGTATTTCTAAGTATTGCTAAAATAGTAATAAATTGTAATAAATAGTAACTATTAGTAATAAATTGTAATAATTAGTAATAATTAGTAATAATTACTAATAATTAGTATTAATTAGAAATAATTTTAAATAAATAGAAATAACTAGTAATAATTAGTTAAGAACAGTTAGGAATAGTTCGGAAGAAATTTTAAGATATTTTAATAAATTTTAAGAACTTGGCACAATTTCCAGTTGATTGACGACACTCTTTTTTCTCGATTACTTTTCTTCGTTCAACTCTCACTGACTCAAAACATTATGAAAAATGTGATGATTCGTAGACATATTCAATCTTGTATACACGAGATTGGATATGAATTCGTAGGATCATATTTTTAATAATGTTTTCAGGCGGTGATTGTTGGAAGAAGACGATTCATCAATGAAAAGGGGTCTCTTTTGTCCGACGGCTAATTTACATGCTTCTTTCTCAAAATAAAATCACAATGAAGAATCTGGTTGGAGGTACACATATTTATTCTCGTGCATATGATCCATCGGACAAAAGAGTAGCCGTCAATCCACTAGAAATTGTGTCTCCCATAATTAATGGTTATTATTAAGAAGTAGTTGTAATTATTTATCTTATTTTTTTAGATAGTGTTTTTATAATTTCAAGTTATTCAAAAACATTGATGATTTTATATTTTATGTAGAAAAATATGGAACAAGGAAGTCGACATCAGTGATTATTAGATGATCGTGGTTGGATAAATCATCGCAAAAATCCAAATGGTTCTGGTTTAAATACTATATATATTGAGGGTGTTGAAGCTTTCATAGCATTTTCATCATCAAAACCAGAATATGTTTCAGAAGGCACAATTATGTTACCTTGTAAAAAATGTGCTCTGAGAACTCTTGACAAAGCTGACAAGGTTGGAGGACATCTCTTGGGGTTTGGTTTTCAACAAGATTATGTTTTTTGGTATCAACAGGGTTAACGCAGTTCCAGATAAGATCCTACTAACTTGATTCTAGATCCATCACGGTTTCAAAATTTAGTACATGATGTTGCAGGTCTATCTATGCAACAAACTAAAACACACGATGATATTGATTTAACTACTGAGTTGGCACCATCAAAATTTTATGAGTTGTTGAGGTCTGCTAAGGATTCATTATATCTCGGTTTCAAGATAAGAAAATTAGAAGTAGTTGAAAAATTTATGAGTATTAAATCAGATAATACAATGTCAAACAACTATTTTGATCAGATATTTTCTGTGGTTAAAACACTATTACCTGAAGGAAATGTGTCTCCTGAGAATTACTATGAGAGAAAGTGGCTATTCATAATCAGGGCCTTAGTTATCAGAAGATTCATGCATGTTTAAATCATTGAATCTTATATTCTGGAAAAAACGAGTCATTGGATAGTTGTCCCACATGTGGACAATCAAGGTATAAAGACGCTCAACCAGGGAAGTCTGGATCGATTCTAGTAAAATTGTTGAGATATTTCCCCCTTACACCTAGGTTTTAGCATTTATTTATGTCTCCGAATACAGTGTCATTGATGTCATGGCACAAAACCAGGATTTAAACTGATATAAGCTTGAATCATCCATATGATGGTGATTCATTGAATCATTTTGACCGTTTTCATCCATCTTTTTCTATAAAATCCCAAAACATGTGATTAGGTCTTTCTACTAACGGTTTCTATCCTTTTGGTTCTTATGGTAGTCAGAATTCATGTTGGAATGTCTTTATAACTCCGTAAATTTTACCCCATGGATGTTTATGAAGGAGCCTTATATATTTTTGACTTTATTAATCCTAGGACATCCAAAAAATAATATTGATGTTTATTTGAAACCATTGATTGATGAGTTAAATGAAATGTGGAGTGATGGTGTTAATACATATGATGTTCCTACAAAACAAAATTTCATATTAAAAGCTGCATTGATGTGGATGATTAGTGACTTTCTGTCATATGGCATGTTATCTATTTGGAGTACACATGGTCCGAAATCGTGTCCTTACTGTATGAAAGGAAACAATGCCTTTATGCCCGTTAATGGAAAAAACCTTTCTATTTTGATTCTCAACGTAGATTTCTTCCAACCAATAATCCTTTTCGGATAAACAAATATCTCTTTAGAAAAGGAACAATTGAAAGGGATGGACCTCCAAAGATGATCTCAGGTATAGAGTTAAAATCAGTTATATTTTCATTACCACCCATCACATTTGGACCAATAGTAAACCAACAGATTATTTATGGCTTTGGGAAAGAACATAATTGGATAAAACAGAGCATTTTTTGAGATCTTTCATATTGGTCTGATTTTTTGGTATGCCACATGTTAGATGTTATGCATATTGAGAAGAACTGTTTTGATAATTTATTTCATACAGTTTTGGATACACCAGGTAAGACCAAAGATACTGTAAATGCACGATTAGATCTTGCCCAAATTTGCAGGCGACCAGAACCTGAACTATTTGAAACTTTCAGATCATAGAGGTTAATGAATCCAAAAGCAGCTTATACATTTTCAAAAGAGAGTCGCATATTATTTTGTTAGTGGATTACAAATTTGATAATTCTAGATGGATATGCTTCCAATTTGGGTAGATGTGTTAGGAATGGTTATATTACTGGATTAAAAGGTCATGATTGTCATTTTATAATGGAAAGACTAATGCCGATTGGATTCAGAGGTTTGTTGAATTCTATTATTTGGGATTGGATAACAGACATATCATATTTTTTTGAGACATTTTTGCAACGAAAACACACTACGATGCACTAAGGAAACTAGAAAAAGTTGTTGCTGTAATTATATGTAAACTAGAAAAAATCGTTCCGCAGACTTTCTTTGACTCCATAAAACATCTAATAACACATTTTCCACATGAAACTAAATGAGTAGGTCTATTAGAGTTTCTATGGATGTACCCATTCGAGAGATGCATGCATAAATTGAAGAAAAAAAGTACGTAACAAAGCATCAGATGAAGGCCCAATTGCTTAAGTATATTTGCAAGAGGAAATTTCTTTTTTCTACTCTCATAATTTTGAATCTCAATATCCCTCATAACACAATCGCATGGGACAAAACGAGGTTAATGTTAATGACGAAATGGAAAATCAATTAACAGTTTTTAATCAGCCAAATCATGGTTTCGGTGGAGTTCATGAATGATGTATTTCAGATGATGAACATCACAGAGCTCATACATATTTTCTTCTCAACTGTGATGAAATGACATCATTTTTCCTGTGAGTGCTTCTATCATTTAATCTATAATTTATGTTATAGTGATATTTAAACATAATTTATATGTAGTTTATATGATAATCATGTCAAGAATCAACTTCCACAAATTATAGCAACTGCTCTTGAAGAACGCATAAAAAAATTATCAATGGTTTCAAAAACTGGTATCATAAGTTATTGATGGTTTAATATCAATTATTTTTATTATTTATTATATTGATAATTGTTTTAAAAAAATTCAGGTGTCTCAATATACTGATAAAATTGATAAGCGGTTGTGTATATTGAGTAACTCACCTTCCAAAATGGTTAAATCTTATAATGAATATGTGGTGAATGGTTTTCTATTTCATACACATGGATAAATGGAATAAAAAAAATGAATTTTGGAGTTCTCTTGAGAGGATCACATTACAGAGAAACTGATGTTTACTTTTATGGCATTTTGGATAAAATTATTAAGCTGCCTTATCTAGGACAGAATTACATAAAAATGTTCAAATGTCGGTGAATTGATTTTGAGATAGGGTTGAGTGTTCATCCGACACATGGAATCATCGATATTAAATATAAAAGTATTCTTGCAGTAAATGAACCATTTTTACTAGCTCAACAAGCACATCAAATTAATTGTGCAAAGTACTATGCAACTTCAAGATACTTGAGCGATTGGTGGAGCATAATAAAAATGAAATCTCGGGAAAATAATTTTACTCAAACTGAATGTGGTTCCGCTGAAGTGGATGAAATTGAAAATTTTCAACAGACTGCTCAAAATCCATCTAATTCACAAAGAGACGTGAATATCGATGATGACACCCCACAATTAAGGATTGATGGTGATGAAGATGTTAATGATGTTACAAATGAATTTGAAATGACAAGAGATACTGAAACTGAAACTCGTATGGATATTGATGATGCTGAGAAGGAAGATGAAGACATTGACATTGATAGATATGGAGAAGAGGATGAAGAAGAACATTGACATCGTTAAATGCTGGTTATAATCACAACTAATATATATCTATATTAAATAGTTATTTAAAACTATCAGCTAACAAAAATCATTTTTTGTTTCAGATGGACTCTGATATATTTCGTGAGTTGTAGGAGGATGACCTACTATTGGATGAGGGATATTTTGGATCATCTGACCCTCAGCCTATTGGCAGTTCAAGGGTTACGCGGAGGGGGTGCAGTCTTGCATAACTAATGATTCTTGACCCTACCCCCGAGCGACGTCCACATCATGGTTTCTATCCACACACACTGAGTTATGGTAACCTATATATTTTAGTTATATTTCATAAATTTATTTATATATATACTAATTTTTTGATTATTTATTCCTTTTTCATAGTTTTGTGCATGTTGCTATTGGACAGGGGAGCGCTATATTGCACAATTATTTTTCTCAGCCTTAGATCACATGGGAACATATTCTCATTGATGTGTGACATGACTTGTTCCATCATTGGCTGGTACGTAAATAAATGATATTTATTTTAAAATTTATTTTATTAATAACTTGTTATTATATATAATTTGTAGGGTTTATGGTATCCTATCGATGATAGCATGCACGATGCTATCCACGCGGCATGGCAGGTTTCTATGCGTGATTGTTTCCATTGGTTTTTTTCACAATTTGAGAAGGACAATAATTAAGAAAGAAGGAGTGTCATAATTTGATGAGTCGTGTAGAGCTCACCGTCCAGAGTACATTTTATCTCACATTTGGGAAGGATTATGTTTACACTGGTTGTGTGGTGGATTTCAGAGAAGATCTTCAGTGGGACGACAGAACCAAGGGAGACAGGAGGTGACACATCGAGCTGGTAGTCGTACATTCTGTTCGCATAAAGGGAATCGGGTGAGCATATTTTTTAAATATTTTATATAAATTTAAATATAAACAGTTTAATTTATATTATTTTTGGTATTCGCATATCCTGATATTACAGAGTTCGACATTTATCAGAGAATGTACAGTGGTCCATCCACTGGAAATATTAGAGGTGATCGCCAACATCAGATTGTGGTTAGTATTATTTTATCTGTTTGACAATTAACTGCATATCATATTATCACCATTTTAATTTGAAATTGGAATTGAAGGAGTAATATGAGGCTGCAACCTCTCAGACACAAGCTGAGGGTCAGGACGAGACAACTGAGCAGGCCAGTGTTCACCATTTCGATGAGGCGGCATGGATGCAGGCGACTCAGTATGTCTTTGAGAAGGACTGAGTAGTTGGTATCAGCTCTATTTTGACTCCTGGTACTTATTATGGTACTGTTGTGATGTCGGCGTCCAACATGCGAGGATCTCGTGGAGAGACATCATCTTCTAGTTCATAGTATCAGGAGTAGTTTCGAACTCAGGCTGAGCTTATAAGGACTTTGCAGAAGTAGCATGAAGAGATGTGTCAGCGACAGTAGCAGTAAGAGTAGCATCACAAGGTGGAGCTGTGTCGATTGGAGTAGCGACGACAGTAGAAGTATCACGACCAGATGGAGTACATGCGACGTGTGACTCGTAGTTTAGGGATGGAGTTTCCTCCACCTCCTCCACACGACCCCCTCAGTGATTTTCTTATTATGTTAAAAACATTTGAATTCATGTTTTGTAATAATATGAACTATTTACAGTTTCTGTCTTATATATTGGTGGAAATATTGCATAACTTTTTTTAATATTTTTTTATTTTAATAATAATAATAATAATCATATTTTATGCTTTTTTATAATTTTTTGAAAATATTGAAACTTTTTAAATTTTTTATTATTTTATTATTTTAATAATATTAATATTAATTTATTATTATTCATAATTTTATTAAATATATTTCTTTAGTATTATATTTCTTAATGTTTCTTTATTTTAATAATAATAATAATAATAATTTATTTATTTTTTATATTTTTTATAATAATATTATAATTTGTCCATTAATCTAATTTTATTATTATTTTTAATTAATTTTAGTTTTTGTGATGGGGTATTTTGCGATGGGGACCTGTCGCTAATAAGTGAAATATATATTTTTAATATTTGTATTTGCGACAGTACAACGGGACAATCACAATTAGTATTTGCGACGAGCCATTTGCAATTAGTATTTGCGACAGACCCATCACAAATAGTTTATGGGTATATAATGTATATAATCGGAATTATATTTGCGATTGGGAACATACCCATCGCAACAACTAATTGTGATGGGCCAATCTCAAAAGGTTTTTTTGGGTATATAATGTATATAATCGGGAGGTTTTTTGTGACGGGTAAAAGTCCTGTCGCAACAAATATATTTTGCAACGGGCCTGTCGTAAAAAATATCTTTTGCGACACAATTTTTTGCAACTGGCTATTTGTGAAGGGGGCCCATCGCAATAGGCTATTTGCAATGGGATCCCGTCACAAATAGCCAGTTTTAAAAAATGGGAATTCTAGTACTGGTGGCCCAAGGTTTCTCCTAGTCACCATATTTCTTGGTCATTCACGAAGAACACTACCATCCTGAGATCAGTGGAGGGTCTAAGCCTTGTTCAGCTCAGCCCACACCCTTTGCATTAGTGTTCTAACCTGGTAAGTATTATTTAATCATAATAAATCCAATAAAAAATCCACATTATCCTCCTGAATTAAAGAACAAAATGCAGATCAACCCATGGACGGTTGATCCGTGTTTTTCATAAAATTGAATAATGGGGAAAGGGAGGAATTAAGCACATAACCCCCTACCTAGAGTTCAATGGAAGTCATTGCAGATGATAAAATAATGTTCACATTTGGGGGATTTTCTAATGAAGGTTAAGGTTCCCGTCCTTTGGTGTTCATTGTCGAATCCTCCAATGGTCATCGAAGCTCTGTTCTACATTGGTGGAAGACATTGTCGACACTTTGCCAGAGGTTCCTATCTTCAGTGCCAAAAACCCCTACCTGAGGATTGTTTAAATAAAATAAAAGATAAGATCAACCCAACGCACAATTAATTAGTTTCATTAATAAATTTTATTAATGAACCTATTAATTCTAACAAAGGTGCGGTTACACAACCAAGTGTAACTGATCATTAAATGGTCTGACAACTCAGCGGTCCTACCACCACCCCTCAACAATCACAAAGGAAAAAAAATAACTCGTTGAGTTATTTTATTATTATTTTTAAATTCCAAAAAATAACTATTTAGTCCAACCCATTCTGGTCAAAGTTATGCTTCCCATAAGTGAATCTTGGTGATGTGGATTCAATTGTGAACTCGGATTTTTAATCTGAGCACCGATTCAAAAGATATAAACTATGCTCACACATTTACAAAAAATACATTAAAAATAGTTCAATGTTTTATTTTGGGCACTCCGAGCCTCGAAATCATGTGCCATAAATTTTTGCAGACACGTAATAATTCTAATTAATTAAAAACAATTATATGAAATTTCTGGGTCTTTACATTCTCATCACCATAGGTATTTTCATCCCCAAATGCCACAACAAAATCTAGGGAAAAAATGGGGGTACTGAGCACGTTTCAGAGCCTCCTGGTCCCATGTGCTCTTCTGGAGGTTCTCGTGCTATCATCAAACTCGCACCTGAGGAATTGACCACCCATACAGGACCTCCTTATATCGATTCTCTATCTTCACTGGGAACTCCGCGAACATCACCCTGTCATCAATGTCTAGTTATCCCTATTCGATAACGTGTGATGGATCCTGAATGTACATCCTCGGATACGACACATGGAATACATTATGCACTTGGTGAATTTGTGGGGAAAGAGTTAGATGGTATACCACCTCGCAAACTCTGCTGAGGATCTAGAAAGGTCTGATGAACCTCAGATATAGCTTGCTACCCCATCCAAATATATGGAATCCTCGTCAAGGTGAGACCCATAGAAACACATGATCTTCCTCCTCGAACCTCAAGGGTCTAGGTCTCCTGTCAGCATAAGACTTCAGCTGGCTATGTGCAGTCTTAATCTACTCCAGGATGATCTGCGCCTTCTTAGTGGTAGCATGAACCAACTCTAGACCCATATGTACTGACTCTCTTGGGTCTGTCTAGAATAGAGGTTATCTCTATGGTTTTTCTTACAGGGCCTCAAATGACGCCATGTCGATGGTGGAGTGATAACTAATGTTGCAAGCGAACTCCCCCGGTAGTAGGTGGTTCTCCCAACTACGATCAAAATCATTGATTTAAGCACGAGCATTTCCTAAAACGTATGTATGGTCCACTTTTTCCAACCATCTGTCTGAGGATGAAATGTGGTGCTCAAGATTAGCTGAGTTTCAAACACCTCCTATAATCTCATCCAGAATCGAGATGTAAAATGATCTTTATAATCTGAAAAGATCATCAATGGAACCATGTGAATCCGTACAATATCTTGTACATAGAGGCCTCCCAAGACCTCTATTGATCCCTTCTCTCATATGGGTAGGAAGTATGCAAAGTTGGTGTGTCGGTCAATGATCACCTAGATGGAATCATGGCCCCTGGATGTACATCATAGCCCAGTCATGAAGTACATGGAAATGTCATCCCACTTCCACTCTGGCACCTCAAGTGGTTGAGTCAAGCTTGATAAAACCTGGTGCTTGTACTTCACATGCTGACAAGTGAGGCACCGTGAAATGAACTTTGCCACTACTTTCATTATCCCTGGACACCAATATTGATGTTGGAGGTCCTGGTACATATTTTCCACACCAGGACATACCGCCAATGGGGATGTGTATAACTCCATCAACACCTCATCTCATAGAATTCCTGGTACAATGGTGCATCCCCTGAAAAGGACAACATGCTCCCCACCTTCATAAAATCCTTTAGAAGCTTGTCCTAAGGATATCTGAGCACGTCGGGTCTTGCAGTCAATGTCCCTAAGTTATGCCTCCCTTACTCACTGAATAAGTGGGGGAGTAACTATCATATACTGGAGGTAAGATTCTTCATCGCTATCCATGAAGGATATATGCAACATGGATAACTGCTCGATCATCTCACTCAGCAATAGTAAACTAGACCTCCTGTTATGTGTTTCTGCCACCATGTTTCCCTTCCCAGGAGTGTATAATATCTCAAAATCATAATCCTTGAGTAACTACAGACATTTACATTGTCTCAAGTTTACGTCCTTCTATGAGAATATATAGCTGAGACTCTTGTCACCAGAGTAGACGATAAAATGTTCACCCATCAGGTAGTGCCGCCACATCTTCAAGGCAAAGTCCACTACTACTAACTCTAGTTCACTGGTATTTTAGTTCTTCTAATGTTTCCTTAGCTATCATGAGATGTGGGAAACCACTTCTCACTCCTATATCAGGAACCATCCCAGTCCAGTACCTGATGCGTCGCATTAGACTACATACCCAACACCCAGTTCTGGTAGCCTCATGTTGGGGGTACTTTGGATTCTCCTCCTCAACTCCTAGAAACTCTGTTGGAATCTCTCTATCAAAAAATAAGTTTTTCCCTTATTTTTCAAAGCTGAAAAGTGTGCTGCTACTCTGGAAAAATCGGGTAAGAATCTCTGGTAGTACCTACCCAATCCCAAGAAACGCCACACCTTGGTCACACTCCTGGGTGGCTCACAAGCATGCATTGCCTCTATTTTCACTGAATCCAATGCAACTCCTGCCTCCGAGTTAACGTTTCCCAGAAAATAGGCCTCCTGTATCTAGAACTGGAACTTCAAGAGCTTACCATAAAGCTAGTGCTCTCGGAGTGTATCCAGAACTATCTGCATATGAGTAGCATGCTCCTCCTCCGATGCCGAGTATACCAAGATGTCTTCAATGGAAAAAACCATGAAGTGATCAAGGTAAGGCTGGAGGATTCTATTCATGTGCCCTGTGAACACTGCTAGAGCATTGGTCATGCCAAAATGAATCACTAAGAACTCATAGTAGCCATACCAACATTAAAAGGCTGTCTTCTATACATCCTCATCTCATACCCTGAACTGATGATACCCTGATCTGAGTTATATCTTCGAAGACAACCAATAATCCTTCAGATAATTGAAGAGATCATCAATCCTCGTAAGTGGATACTTTTTCTTCATCATCACCTGGTTTATGCGAAGATTGTCCACACAATGTCTCAAACACCTAAATGCCTTCTTGGTGAACAAAATTGGTGTTTACCATGGAGAAGCACTAGGATTTATGAACCCATTACCCTACAATTATTCCAACTGTACCCTCAAGAAAATACATCATCATATTGGTCCACCACTATAGGATAACTCAGACTCCTAATGTCAACTGCTCTGAGGGTAAGTCTAGAAAATTGATGAGTAATTGGTTGCACCCTCCTCTGAGAAAGTCCACCCTAAGATGGAATGGTTACCTTCTTGTCGATGAGAGAGAACCTGGTCCCATTCTTGTAGTCACACTACACTTTATGCCTAAAACAATTGATCTGAGCATGGGCCATGGATAACCAGTCCATACCCAAGATGGAATCGTATTGTCTTGATGTTGATACTTGGAGATCCCAACCGAATCTCTCACCTCCTAGAGTATTCTCACACTGTCGGCACTAGTGCATAATCATTGATTCCTCTCCCATAGGATTCTATAATTTTAATGATTGATCCAATGGATCCCATGGAATCTTTGAGCTCCAAACGAGTGTCATGGAAATAAAAGAGTGACTTGCACCTGTGTCTATAAGTACTATTACTAGGTTGGAGTAGACACAGATCATGCCTTTAATCGCCTTTGGAGCTCTGTGTTTGTAGGCCTCTTCTCCATGAAGCTGATCTCACCCCTGTCCACCTGATCCTTGTGGTCGAGGGGGACGACATGGGGCTGGGGGTGGTAGTACCTCAAACCATCTTCAACCGCTTGTTGCATGCCCTGCTCCTCTCCCACATCTATCGCCCTGCAGACCACCTCGCTTGAACCTCGATCATTGTCTCGGTGGTCCCTCCACCATCAAATGATCATCAACATGGGGATTTTGATAGTCATGAGCCATGTGTCCATATCCGCTGCAAGAGTAATAGACTTTTCCCTCATTTTTACTTCTTCTGCCTTGCAAGCTGCGCACCTCTAATCATATGTCCTAGGGTCATCCTCTAGAAGGTCTGGCCCACTTGGACCACTACATCATCCAACTACTCCATATAGTAGATGACTCAGCTAACTATCATCCAGTGGTGTCTCTCACCATCGGTGTCTGCTCAGCTAAGATGATATCCATCAATAATTCATGCTTGAGCACTCCATCCAGCGTCAAGATATTGAGAGATATCATCGATGCTATGATCTCCCGCCAGAGACCCTGCTCAAAGGTCGGATCCCTAAATAATGGGTCTCGTACCATGTCGGTGGAGTAGAGATAGAGGAAAGTGAATCTCCCCGAGTTCTGTGCTACTGTCAGGCTACCCTGATGTAAGTACAGTAGCTCCTGGATATGCACCGAGCGTAAATTTTCTGGTACAAACTCTACCCTGAAAAGGATCTCCAAGTCCAAAATAGAGAGTATCACCTCCTCATGTGTCTAGAGCATTAGACTCCACCATCTACTTGTTGTTCCTTGGAAGAGGATATCAGCTACGATCGCCATCTGATCTACTAGTGTCTCAACAAAGAGAAAAACCCATACCATAACCTCTAGCTAGTCCTTAGCTGCATGTGGATCTTTCACGCCTTGAAACCTTAATGAACTCTATATCTGGAATTCGTGAAATGTGTCCAGTCGGTGTGCTTGGGCTACTGGTGGGGGCTGGTGGCAACTGCATCCCTACTAGTGGTGTTGTTGCCGGTACACCACTCGAAGTTGCCGTCACAATAAGAGGTCCTTTTACCGATGCCTCATCGCTCGGTGGGACATCATTTGAATCTATCTTTAGAATCCTGGTTGGCTGTCTACACGGCAGTATCCTAAAAAGAATATAGATGGACCACTGTCAATAAGTTATACCTAGTGAGCTGACTCAATGGGATGAAAAGAAAAAACAACGTTTTCAAAACACACACAAACAGTGTTTCCAGGTACATAGTCAAAAATCAGAATTCAGGGTCCTGGTATATGGATACTTCAACCGCCACACCAACACTAGACACCCCAAACTGAGACCCAAACACAAGAAACATAACACTATTTCTCCATTTAAATCATAGACAATTATTTCTTCTAGTAGAACCGGCCACCCTTTGATACCACTTTGTCACCACCAATCCCTTAGGGCCCATGTCATGACTTGCCCAAGCCCACCTTCCAATTTCTTGGGGTTAGCGACTAGAATCAGAAAGGAATATCCCTAAAATGGGAAGGTATTTATTTTAAAGTTGTACAGACATAGACTAGGTACAAAACAAAAGTAAACCACATAGTAAAACTGCTGAAGTAAAAGTGTGAACTGAAAGTTAGGGGCTAGTATACAAGCCCAATAGAAAGAGATAATAGAATAAAAAATAGAAAACAACTCTTGAGATCGCCCTCCATGGATCTTACATGATGGGTAGCCATAGCTTATCACTAGAGCTCTCCATGTCAACAAATCACCTCTATGCAATGTCTAGTCCTGTATCCCCAAACCTTGTTCACAGATGTCTGTCGTTTGCACAAGACACAATAAGGTGAGGGCGAATACCATGAATGGGTGAGTATAAAAACACCCAGTAGGGACCCTGAGACCCCTAATAGTCTCTCATAATTCCACAAATGAAAAACCACAAATTATGATCTCAATCACAAAGCACATGGAAAGACTCAATTCAAACTATGTATAACATAAATATAGAAGTAAATATTTTTAGTCGTAAAGCTAGATCATCTTATTAAATCAAGAGGCTCTATTGTTGACCCACATAGGATTGTTAGGTGCTGACCCACACAAGATTTCTAGGTTCTGACCCACACAAGATCTCTAGTTTCTGACCCACAGGATCATTCGGTGTTGACCCACATAAGATATCTAGGTGATGACCCACACAGGATCGCTATGTGTTAACCCACATAGGATTTCTCAGTGTTGACCCATAGAGGATCGCAAGGTGGTGACCCACACAAGATCACTAGGTTCTGACCCACATATGATTGATTGGTGCTTATCCACATAGAATTTCTACGTGTAGACCCACACAAGATCGTTCAGTGCTGCCCCACACAGGATCACTAATCAATATCCAAATCATATACAACCACTAGATTCTTGCACCAAGAACACTTGATTCTGGTAGGATCCTCTCCTCAATCCATTGGTTGTATTTGAACTGGTATGAAGTTCCACGAAGAAGTAATCCAATGAACCACAATGCCAAAAGGGTTCCAATATAACAAATGGTGCATCAACCAGATGCTCGGTCTGTATCTTATAGGCATTTTAGTTCTGAGGGCCCAATTGGATTTGTGTTTGATCCAACCCATCCATACTCCAAATGGATGTTCAGTTTATGATATATGCCCATTTAAGTGTAACTAGGCCGAAAGGGGTCAGGGTATGATCCGACATGGTCGGTCCAAAGGGGCTGGGCACGGTCCGGGTCAAATGGGCCTGGTCCTGCCCCCTGGGCCGCGGGTTCGGCCTAACCCACCCGGTTGAGCATAGCTAACCCAACCTGCTAGTCGGGCACGGGGGTCAGCTCCCCTCTTGAATGATTGATCCGTTTAGGTCATCAAAGAAGTAGTGTTGGATAGCGCTGCACATCCTTGCCATTCCTACTAGACTGATCACCTATAGAACTCGCAGGTCCGCCCTCCGCCACGGCTCAAAGCCGCGACCTTCCTTTACAGCGCGCCACTCTGTTCCAATGCGACTGAAAAAGGTCGGACACCCCATTTTATATTGTAGCACCTTCGAGTGTATCCCCAATTTCACGACTAATAGTAGCCGGCCGCCACCTCCTCCGGTTGCAGGCACCACTGCGCTGGCGGTGCTTCTCTGGGCCACTAGTGAAGCTCCAGTTGTCTGATTCCTTTTTTGTCTGTGCCTACCACCCCCTGGGATGGATTCTATACCACAAAGACCAAAGTTTCTCTTTGTCACCATATTTCGTGGTTACCTATGATGAACACCACCAACTCGAGATCGGTGTTGGGTCTGGGCCTTGTTCGGTTCGGCCTGCACCATCCGCATTAGCGTTATAACATGGGAAGGTTTATTTTATCATAAAAACTACCCTAAAGAAACCACGTATTATCCTCCCACATTAAATAATGGATATAGATCAACCCATTGGATGGTTCATCTGTGTTTTTCATAAAATTCATGAATAGGGAAAAATGGTCTAATTAAAAACATAACCTCCTACCTCGAGTTTGCTGCAAGTCGTTGCGGATGAGGATGGAGTTTCCATGTTCGAGGGTGTTGTGGATGAAGGGGAAGGTTTAGGTCCTTTTTTGCTCAGCGTCAAATCCTCCAATGGTTATCAAAACTAAATTCTATGTTGGTGGAAAACATCGTCGACACTTTGTCAGATGTTCCTATCTTTAGTGCCAAAACCCCCTGCCCGAGCCATGTTTAAATAGAATAAAAGAGGAGATGAACCCACCCCACAATTAATGGGGTTCTTTAATAAATTTAATTAATTAAAGTATTTATTCTCCCAACGAAGCGGTTACACAAACAAGTATAAATTTTCATTAAATGGTCTAACCAGCCAGCGGTCCCGCCACCAGCACTCAACAGTTACAAATAATTAAAAAAAATAACTCATTGAGTTATTTTGTTTTTTTTGTAATGTCGGAAAATTAAATTTTTCATCCGACCCTTGTTGGTCGATTTTAATCTTCCCTTAAGAGAATCCTGGTTCATCAGATTCAATAGTTCCCTCAAATTTTTAATCTATGCAACGATTCGAAATATAGATTTCTCCACCCGCACGTTTATGAAATGTACCTTAAAAAAGTTCAAAATTATGTTTCAAGCTCTCTGAGACTCAGAATCACGTGCCGTTAATTTTTATAGACTCATAATAATTTTATTTTATTAAAAAATAATTACATGAAATTTCCAAGTCTTTATAACCCAATTCAAGTTCTAGAAATCAATTTAGAGATGAAGACTACCATCTTTCATCTTTATGAACCACAAAAATAAACCCCATGGTGGAGTACATTGAATTATAAAGAACTTACACTTATGGTTATCCAATTTTACATGGATCTACCTCATCACTTTCGGTTCCATACGCTATTTGTGTATCAAAATTGGATGGACACCTGGTATGAGAACCACGTCAAATTAAACCCCTCAATCAAGAATATGTCCCAAGAAGACACCATGAAATATTTCATGATATAGATCCATAACTAGATTAAAATATGTTGTGGCTTCTATAGATCCCACTGAAGGAGAAAATCCCTCCATATGTGTTATAATCATCCTTAGATGACTCATGTCTATTCCAACTCTGCCTACTCCCGTTCCCATTAACCAATAACGAAGAACTTCTCCCCACTTCTGTGAAATGAATTACTCATGTATCTAGTAGTAATCTATGTGATCTCAAATTAAATTCAGCTATTTAATTCCATGAATCACATTTAAGGTCATCATTTATAGTATTGTAAAATCCCATAGATGTCCATAATCAGTGACAAGTATAGTGACGTCAGGTTATCTTTCGATATGGTCAACGTTCATTCCTAATGTTGTGTTAAAGGAGACTAACTCAGAAGATAACTTTACTAGTAGTTCACATACATGGAATATCTGGGAAAATAAAAAGGAATATAAAGCTCAAATAAAAAATAAGTATATATAGTTGATATAATAAAAATCATAACTTGAATGGTATATGGCCCCACACCATCACGTACAGGAACCTAATTCATAACATAGACACATCATGTGTCGGTTTCAAGACCATGTACCTAAGTCGTCGTCGTCTTCTCTGAAGTCTGCTTCTTCTAATAAGGTCGTCCATCCCCAGCATGTCCTGATCTCTTAGTACCCCTTAGGGAGAACATTGATCAAAATCATTAAAGATAACCAAAAATGAAAATTTTGTGGAACTCTATAGATTTATTCTTATACCCACTACTATAATTTCCCTTCAACACCTAGTTTTAGAACATGTCTCTTATAGAGGATACTGAAGAATCTTGGTCTGACCTAACTATTTTTCACCATACTTCCTAGGTCTAAAATTCTATTATTATTACAAGTAGAAAATATTATGGTTGTAAGAGAATTCTTGATCAATGGAACACCATGGGTTGGTATTAATCCTTCTATTTTTCCTCTCCTAAACAATTGTTAAAGAATAGGACCCCGAGAATCACCTGTATGTAAGTTGTTAGGTAAAATACCCTAACATGACATCTAATCATTGGTCGAAGTCCTATCATGAAGGTTTTCTCCTAATTTTCATTATTTTTATCAATCAATGGATAAAATAGTGGTAGATATTTAAAATGAGAAGATTAATTAGGAAATTTCATAGAACCCTATCATAAATCCAAGATCTCATGGGCCCAATCCAGCTTCATTGTCCTTGGGAAGTACTTCTCATGGAAAATATCCTTTAAGGTAATTAAACTGTGAGCCTATCATCTTACATCCTAACTCATGGAATATCTATAATGAACCACACTTTTTATACATATATATTACATCTTAATATATGGATATTAATCACATAACATAATGATCCTCGCCAGAATCTTATAGCTATTGTGAATTTGGAAATGTCGATACATAAAAATCTATATCATAGGTTAACTACATCATCTCCCACTAATTTTTTCATAAATGGATCACTTATATTATTCAATGTTCACTCCCCATTATATCATAGTGTACAAATTACTTTACTAAACTGGGTTCATTCCCCATTTTAGACATATTTATATAATGATGTATTAATAGTTTCCCAATGAATTAGAAGAAGATACGGGTCCCACTTGTCGCATAATCCATACATTTGTGTGCAAGAATATCATAAAACAATCATCATATAATAACCCATATAAACGAAATGGTTCTCATAAAAATTCCTTCATATCACAACACATATAAATTTATTGGGTTTTGGAATCATCTGATCAATTCATAATAGCATAACCTGAGGTAAAGGAACATGTTTCATAAAAATATCTTTATCATAATGATAAAAAATCTAGTGAAAGAATATGGATGGTATTATTGTATAATATCACAAGAAAAAATTTAGTAACATATATAGATTTCAAATTATATGGAAAATTATTTTGAATGATCACTTTGAACATTTCTTGATAAAAATAAAATTTTTACTTTGAAAATAACATTTTTTTAAACTAAAATTCACAAAATATTATGAAAATAATTTTCATTGAAAATAATATATGAAAATTATAAAATTTTATTTAATAAAATAGTGGTAATGATAATGGAAAATACCATTCATGTCATACATGTTAAAGAAATATTCTTCTTATATTTTTGTTCAAAAGCCTAACCTACCTCATTTACAAAATGACAAGACTACTCATTTTTTTGTAAAAGTCAGACATTGAAAAAAGTTTATTTAATAAATAATTTGAAACGAATAAAAAAATTATTTAAAATATTATATGATAATATAGACATGGAATAAAAAATATTATCCATTGAATAGGAAAATAAAGTTAGTTTTCCTTAAAACATTCTTTTAGATTCTTTAGTACAAATAGGGAGTAAAATTAAAGGAAACATGTTTTTTCATGAAATAACGATAGGATACAAAATTTCACATGTTTTTTGAGAGTTATACCATAACATATCATCAGTATAATAATAATATGTACCATTATAATCATAATCCTAAACAATACCAATAAATAAAGAGATTATAACATAAAGTCATTACCACATTGGTATCATTTGAATCATAATCCCAATGAAAGAAATATTATTATATGGATATTTATATACCATAATAATCATGATAATAATAATAAAATATATTCATTGGAATTATATACACCATAAAAAAGAAAAAAAATGTATAAGGCATGTCTCTTATAGAAATAAAAGTGAGAAGACACATGCCAACTGTTTTTCACCCTAATTAGAACTAACTCCTTCCTCTCACTTCTAACAACAGTAACACAAATTTTCTTACAAATAACCTAGATAGGGATTAACCAATTGGAAAATCAGATGGGGTAAATTATATCTAACTCCATCAATTTTCAAATCATTTTTTGACAACTTCTAGAAGAGTTGAATTAGGTCTGCTTTGTGGCTGGCTTATCAGTTTAGCCTCATCCTCCAAACAAATCATATAAATGAAACATGATAGGATAATATCTGATATGTCATCCATGGTCTACCTGATTTCCCTAATGTTCTCCCTAAAAAGAATCAAATGTTTTTCTTCATGTTCAGAAGTATTATTTTTAGAAATTATAATAAGTAATCTATCACCATTCTCAAGTATGAGTGTTTGAGATCTGGTGTCAATGGTAGGAGTTCCAATTTAGGATGTAGATTTTTGGATAGATACATTAAAAGAATTGATATATTCTCACAATGAACATCATTATCAATATATAATTTATCAACATCATAGAATAATGCATCAAATCCATCAACATACTCAACAAAGATGTCATAATCAGAGTAAACATGATCTAAATTATAATATGAATCCACATCAAAATAAAATCAAAGAGGGGTTTTTTTTATAAATATGGGTTGAAGGGATCATGGACATGAAACAATAACCAATACTCATAATATACCAAATCACAGGACAATAAAAATCCATGGGGTTTTTACATGGTTGTAAAAAATGGGAGACAACAAAAGCATATTGTTCCTCCAAGGGGTACTTCATCGAGTCTAAAACATTAAATTTCACAACTTTATCTCCAATATCCATGAAAAGTGTACCCTCATTGAAATTTATGATAGTTATAGTAGTTTTGAGGTAGGTACTACCTAAGATAATTGGATAATTAGAACATACATCATCATTTTCCATATTATGAAAGTATAAATATATTAGAAAGATCATGTCTCTTACCTGAACAAGTACATCCTCAATGGCTCCAACTAAATTGGGTGTATCTCTATTTTCCAACTGTACCACTACCCTCATCGACATCAACCCACAAATTAATAAATAGGATAATACATATTGAGGCATCACATTAATGGAATATCCTAAATTTCATAAATAATTAGAAAAGTGTAGCTTCTTTATGGTTCATGAGATGGTGAATGTCCCATGATCCTTTCACTTTGTTGTAATTTCTTGAGTTTGTGTTATGAGTAAAGACACATTCCTTTCAATATTGATCCTCTCATTTCACTTGACCCATCTTAGATTGGCACAATGTTTCTTTAGTAATTTAGCATACCTTGAGATTTGATTAATGGACTCAAGAAGGGGTATGTTTTGTCTCAATTTTCTTGAATATGACCAAACCATCTTTTTTTATTGCATCTTCATCCATCTGTTTGGTTTTCATAACTCTATTTAAAAATGGAAGGGATTCAGGAGGAATAACTTCTTATTTTTATCTTACTATTTCCTTTCTTCATTGGATTCTCAATTACTGGTGCTGATGGGGTAATCTCTTTTGGTTGGGTAAATCCCAGTGGACTATTAGGTACAATTCCTTCCCATTTTTGCTTCCCACTCTTCAATGTGGTAACACTAACATTCCCCTTTAGATTAAGAGTGGGTCAGGAGGGAAATTCCCCAGATTTCTTCTTCACCATTTCATGGATGGCGGGGGAAATCTATCTCATTTTGCATCTTTATCTCCCTTAAATCCATTCCATGACTATTCAAATCATTCTGTTGATTAAGAAATACTTGTTTCAAAATATCATCAGTGTTAGAATGTACCTTTGTTTGGAGATTCCCTTTTTGTTGAATATTTATTCTTGGGATTCAAATTTCTTTTAGGGATATCGAAAACACTATTGGTAAGGTCGGGGTTGATTGATGTTTTGTTAAAAAGGACCCCTTTTTGTTGTCCACATTCATACCTCATATCTAAGTGATCATTAAATTCTTGATTGTATGTTTGGTGTAAAAAATCATACTTATTTGGGGGGTACATATTGTTGTTGAAATGGCCTCCAAGGGAACACTGATTCACAATCCTCTGTCTCATGTATTTGTGGGAAACAATCTGTTGGATGGTCTGGTGTAGTACAAATGACACAAAGCATCACTGGTGTTGGGGGAGAAAACTTTTTGGGACAATTTTATCTATCTCACCATAGAGGTTAACTCATCAATAATAGTATTAGTGAAATGATTTTCAAGAGTATAGGTACTTACCTAATGTAACCATATCAAAGCTATTATACATCGATTAGGGATTTTTTGAGAGTTTTGTTCCATATTGTCAATAAATGATCGATAATCCATCACAACTTGCTCAACTAATTCTCCTACTAATACATCATCCACCATATTCCTCTACATGGGAGTGATACCTTCAATGAAGTACTGGATGAGGGGTTCCTCACTGATTTGGTGATATGAAAAACATGAACATAACTTCTTAAACCAACCTTAATATACATACATAGAATCTCAATAGAATTTCTTTATTCTAGATATCTCCTTTTGAATTGTTGTGGTCCTTTATTATGGAAAGAATCTCTACAAAAAAAATATGTCAAATATTTATAACATGTTACATGTTCATGTAGTAAATAAGATAACCATTCATTTATAGTTCCATAAAGTGGGAATTGGAATTCCCTTAGTTTTATTTTATCTGCAGGATCATTTCTTTGTTTTAGTGTTGAGAAAACCACATTGAATTCTATTTAATGATTATCAGTATCCTCTCCAAAAAGGACATGATATGTTGGAAGAAGATGTACCAATCCATATTTTAATTTGATGTCTGATTTAAGATTTGGGTATCCAATACAATTTGGTTGATACTTAATATCTGGTGTATCCATTTCTAAAATTGTTCAATTATTTTCATTGTTATTGTTTACATCAATTTTTTCTTACTATTGGATTGAATTAGAAGTGTTTTCTATTTCTATGTTCACAAAATAGAGAAATTCTTAAATTGGTTGAATGATGAAACTTACTATAGATTTAGATTTTCTGATTAGACATCAAAATATACATTAAATATTAGGGCCACGATCTAATAGATCCTCAGGTATAGTTTGTGACATATATCAAACAAAAAATAAAAACGAAATGAAGAAATGTTAACCATAATATCATCAAATGAGGTCTCAATTGATGGTAGAAAAAATAAGAGGTGGGGAAGGAAAAATAGAAATGAAAAAATGGAATATAAGAGAAGATACAAAATAACAAAAAAAGAAAAAATAACTTACATAAGATATGTTTAATAAAAACATTCCTTCACAGAAATGACACCAGTTAAATGACCATTGTTGCGCACAGTCTCAACAACTGTTGTGATTTTACTATGTGTAGCAAAGTGTCTGACCTAGATCATTCTTTTGAGGAGTATGTTACCTAAAAAACCTTTATAGGTTTTGATAAAGAAATAAAATAATTGAAAACAAATGAAAAAATCTAGTTGGGGTTTGGTTTGTTGATTTTCAGACAACAAACAAAACAATCAAATGAGAAGGAATAGTCAAGGGAAAAATTTAATTAGAAACACTAATATGAGAAGAATTATTTGATATAATCTACCACTTAAACCATTAATTTATCATATTCTATGTGATTATAATTAATTTAAATGTTATCCCTGAACCTTGTCAACATCTGAACCCTACACAAGTTAACACAGCCACAAATATTTAAAAAATGAGCCCTAGGTCAACTTCGAGACTTCCAATCACAACACCCATCTTTGATTGTGATCCAAAAGACAAATTTTTGCCAATGGAATATTAGGTAATAATATCCTCACATTATTTTGAGACCATTTATGTTTGGGTATGATACTTGAACCCTACAATTATATCCCAAGTTGATTGGATCTTTTGATGGAAGTTTCACTCACATGATTTTCACAAGTTTGACCTCATGGTCAAGGGAAATTTGGTACAGTTCCTTAAACAAATAAATAAAATTATTTGATAAAATATTATGAATTATAGTATGCTTATGTATTCAGTGTAAATAAATTAATGGAGTCGGTATTAAATCAACAATGAATGAAATCCCTCTTCTATGGGTGGAGTTGCCATCATGAAGATGCTCTGCATATGTAATGGATGGAAAAAGAAAAACTAAATATAATATCCAATCAAAGATTAAATATAAAAGAAGAAAAATATAAATATTAAAGAAACATGGAAGATTCATTAAATAAAAATATAATTTACAATCACAAAAACAAAGAAACACAAAGTGAAGGTGGTAGTGGAGAGCCTTTCGGGAAGAGAACATTGCACAAAGCATTACTTCTTCTAGGAGGTTTGAGATGTTTCCAATATCCACCCATTCATCCACACCTTCCCAAATCCTTGACCAACCCTCCCAAAAAGTGAAAATGTAATTTAAATAGAGTTTCGTTGGGATAGTGTAACACCCAAAGATTTTATGGAATATATTTTTTGAATTAATTTACCTTTTTTTTATTTTTCATTTCACGTAGCAATAGAAATAGTTATATATATATATATATATATATATTAAAACACTAAGTAAAATATTATATTCACATGGTACATTGACTTGGAATACATTACACACAACCTTGACTTGGTGTATGTTACCCGCAACATCGACTTGGCATACGTTATACACAACACTAATGATTATATGAAACGTCATTTTACAGTTATAATTATTTAAATGAGATAATTTTAAACTAAAAATTAAACATAGTAATATGAATATTAATATATAACGTTAAAATTTATTTGTATTGTGTTTTAGAAATAAAATATATTGTGAATGAAAGATATAATTATTGGATATGACCTTATATTTTTAAAAATACTTTTTTCCGAAAAAACTATATTTCATGTCCTTCTATGAAAAATACTAAAATTAATTGGAAAAATTATAGAAATTTTATTTTATAAAATAATCTTTCTTTTTTAATTTATAATTTTTAATTTATCATAGGGTTAATTTTGAAATTTTTCTAAGAGAAATCATTTTTATGAATAGTGAAATATACTACTTTTTTGTTAAAAACTACCTTTTCATTTAAATAATTATTAATATTAAATAATATTTTAAATTCGTTTTATGGTACAATTATATCAATTATACATATATTAATTCAACTTATGTAATTATAATCAATTTCACTTTGAAATTTAACATAAAAACATAATGAACTTTTGAAATTATTTCTACTTTAAAAAACACATAATTTCATCCCGTTTGTAGGATTAACATTAATCTTAATTTTACTACTTCTCTAAATTGATTATTTAAAAACATATATACACCGTTTTAGTATGTATAATATTTATATTCTAATAAGACCAATATAATTTTTGATTAAAAATATTTGTAATGGTGGTTAAAATTAATCGCAGTTATCAAAGTCAAATTAAGAATAATTTGGGACTAAACCATAATCTTAGGGGCCCAAATGACCTATCCAATTTTCCAAAACCCTTTTTAATGTACATATTCAGACTCTATACTCCATTTTATAGTCTTTGAAAAATTATTTTTTGCACTTTCAACATGAAAACGTGGTTGAAATTCTTTTTTTAAATATTTACAAGTGTGCCCCTCCTCCTTCCCTATAAATGGCCCCAACTCTCCCTCTTCTTCACACATCTCAATCCACTAAAGTTCTAACATGATCTTACTAATAAAATTTACAACACCCCCTATTCCTCGTTGAATTCACCCTTTGGGAATATTGTCTTATAGGGAATCTTTTTGGCACAAACTAAAATGAATTACCAGATTAATAGGTATCCCCTTCTCTCGAGATCCATTATTTTATTTTTCTTATACTACCCTCCACCCTCATTTTACCATTATTTTATAACAAAAACAGTATACTAAATATATTATTATATTTTTAATGCTATGGTTTCGACCTAAACTTATACAAATCTCTATCAAATGGGTAGTGAACATACTGCTTATGTATACGTTGAACTTTTTCCTCACAAAATAATGATTGTTCGATTTTCCGTACTTCCTATCATGGTAGAAATTATAACTAAAACTCTATAAAAATATATTATATATTATATATATTTTTATTTAATATTCTGTATTACATTTTCAACACATATGTTTTTATTTTTCATTTAGTGTTAAAACGATAATTTCGTTTGAGGAAGTGTGGACTATCACCCCCTAAAAGTGATGTGATACATTCACACAGTACATATAATGTATTAAGGATGTGTTTAGTGAACATGTATTATATATATAACTAAAATTACTCTTAATTTTATTATATAAATATATACAAATATTTCATTTTCTTTATTTCCTTCAAATTATAATAAAAATGGAAACATCGTTCAAGCCTACGCACGACTTACTGTCTCCATGAACAATGCATTCCATTTCATAATTATATATTTTATAGAATATTATAATAAAAATATACTGGATAGAAATTATAATTATATCATGTTTTAAATTCTAGAATCAGGTTATTTTTAAATGGACCAACGATATACCAAATTACCACACATGGGAGGAACAAAGTAGATATTATCCAAAGTGAAACCTTAACAAAAGATGGTTAACAAGTGGATAATATAAGGTCATAATAAAACCATATATAATATTATATATAGGAATATGGTTCTTTAAAATATTTATAAAATATTTATATGTATTATTCATGGGTTTTTAACGATTATGATGAGATTCAAGCCACAAGGTAAGGGGATTTCATATCACTTTTTATTTCTATGAAATACATGCTATGTTAGCCACACTTTACTTTTGTGTTGTCTATTTACATCCAATTATTTTATTATATGAATATTAAACATAAATTTTTAGATATTCACATATCTGATTTATGATCACCATTTCAAGGGGTTTATGTTTCAAAAGATACCAAATCAGAAAAATAGTTGTGTCTTAATTTTTCCTTCTTTGAGACTCATGTTTTGTTATACAGCTAAATTCTTTTTTGAGGTGTATATACTTCTATTTTACATGATATATCTTGAAAATTGTTCTTTTTATTAATTTTTAATCTTCCTTTAATTTCATTTTCAGACATTGAGATTATGTTCCCAACTTACCAAGTTATAAGAGTGTATTGAAACAATCACATTGATTTTCGAGATTATTTATGTTCATGTTTCCTTTGAGGAAATATTATGATCCATATCTCAAGAACATTAATTAAATATATTATAATATTCTTATTAATTATATATTCATGTATTGGTACAATATTTATACATTTTGGTACATAATATAGTTAATAACGTATGTGTATAAAAGACCAACATTACCCTCTCTTCGACCGGGAATCATTATCTTCTAAAAAGGGTTCCAAGAATATTCTAATATTATCGAAAAATATTTAAAGAAATTTTACTAAGGTTTTTCTTTTACCAATGTTTTCAACATAATTTTCTTGTATCCTTCTAAATGAGGTATTTTTATAAATTTTTACCATGAAAAATGAATATTCTTTTTTACATCATACAATATGTTCAGATTTACCCACCATCAATTCATTGAAGATTTATTTTCATGTTTAAATAGTAAATTTTTATGAAAATGTTTTTAATATATATTTTCAATGAATTTTTTTCAAAATTGTTTGAAGAATATTTTATAGATTTTTAGGGAAATTGGTTTTTAATGGATTTTGTATTTTAAAGATTTTATTTCAAAGAAGAAATCATATTTACCTCAAGAAATGTTTTCAAAATATCCTTCCATGTTATTTTACATTCATGATATCATCTATTGATGTTACTAATTCCATTATATTAAATTATCCAAATATTCCATTCCTATTATTTCGTGAGTGGTTTATGTTTTGTTTCAATTATTTTTAAGTCATGTATTTCTCTTTCAAAGGTTTTATACTTTTAAAACCTATCTAATTTCACAAGTTATGATTTTATGAAGATATTTTGAAACCTATATCTTTTATTAGGTTATGATGTGATGAAATGTTAATGATATCCATTTCATTTCTTTCGTTATGATTTTATGTTTATAAAACCTTTCTATTTTAATGGGACATGATATTATGAACGTTTTATTATCTTGTGCTACATGTATGAATGATTTTTTTACACATTTTGTGGGACCTATATCTCCCTCCAATGAATTGGGTAATGATAAGTAATATATGAGCTCAAATGGTACATGGGTTGTAGAAAAATACCTAAAAAATAAGGTAAATGGGTTCTATCTGAATCCTAAAAGAAAGGGGGTATTTGAGTTGTAGGCCAATCCCCAAAAAAAAAGAAGGTACATGGGTTGTATCCCAAACCTAAATGAAAGAGGGTACATGGGTTGTACCCCAAGCTCAAAAACTAGAAGGTACATGGATTCAAGCCTAAGCCCAAAAACAAGAAGTTACATGGGATGTATCCCAATCCTAAAATAAATAGGGTACATGGTTTGTAGACCAAGCCCAAAACCACGATGGTACAAGAGTTATATACCAAGCCAAAAAGAATGAGGGTACAATGTTTACAATCCCAAGACCGAAGTAGGTACACTGGTCATAGCCCAAGCCTAACATGTTATAGAGGACTTGGTATGTATCCTTGAAATAAAATTTTTTATTCTTATATATATGCCAAAAATCCCACATCTTTTTCCTCAGTTAAGATATCATGGATAATGATGTTTGTTTCCTTATGTTTCATGTCTTATGAATGACCATGTTTTATCCCATAACTCATGTTTATGATATTTGATATGCAGGTAATTATCTTATAAGGTTAAGTTTACATTCTCACACCCCTATGATCATGTTTAAACTTACATTTCTCAATTTTTACCCTTAATGAGAATCTTAGATCACCCATTTTTATGTTTTGTCTCCCGAGGTTATAAAGAAAGTATTTAGGTAGAAGTACTAAAAGTAGATATCATTATGAGATATGTTGAAGATCATTCACCAAGATAAATGATTTTGTTTTCCATGTTTCCAAAGACACTAAACTAGTACAGTCCCCTGGCATGTATTTTTTCAATTTACTAAATATTCTTATAAAATGATGTAATATCCATGTATTCTAAACTTGTGTCGATAATGATAGGGTTTTAAATTCCAAAAATGGGTACACGTGTCATTTGGGGTTCAAAAATTACTTTATATTTATCCACATTTTTATCAAAATCTCATGCGAACCAAGTGTCACTCATTTTTAATTAAATTCTATAAATTTATTCCTTTAAATTCTCCAAAAATTTCAGGCATGTACAAGCAGTAATAAATATTTTATGACTAATTTAGTGATGTGGGATCCATTCTGACGAATTCTTTCCAACCCATCATTAATTCCCATTTCATCCCTCCAAATGTGTTACACAGGTATCATGGTATGAAGAAATAATGTAATAAATTTATAGGATAATTTTACATTAAATTTTCAACTCAAAATTGTGCACAAATAAAATCTAATCACAAATATACTAAGGTAAAATTAAAATAGTAAAAATTGAATTTTCATGCAATTTTTAAATTCAAGCCCATAACCCATTTATCCATTAAATAATCCAATAATGATTATTTTTGGGAAATTATATCAATTAATATCGAAAAAATATACAACAAAATTATTATCAATGCCCCAATACTTACCCTTTGGCACTCCTTGGAAAACCCTAATGCAATGTAATATAGAAAATGATGCATGTTGAAATTTCTCAATATATGATAGAAATATGAGCATTGAAATACTTACCAAAAATATGTCAATATAAAAACAATAGGAATTAAATTTCTCAAAAATTTTATCAAAAAAAATCCAATGATATAGACAACACTTGTCAAGTGAAAACATCTTCTGAGTCTTCTATGCCACAAATTTTCCATGTGTGTGTGACAATAATTTCATGCTTGTATCTCCACCCATTATCAAGTACATTGAGGTCAAGAAAATGTTTTCTTCTTATCTGATTCCATTCCACTACATTTTTTCAATATCCTCTATAATCAAATTCCAAAACCCACTCATTTAAGCATTCATATAAGTAAAACCATTATTTTTCATCCTAAATATTCCCACATGTTGTACATTTTATAACTCCTTTATCTATTGATTTATTTTATTTTATTTTATTTTATTTTATATTTTTTTTAGTTTTTAGGGTATAAAGTAGTCATATTTTAGGTACACACACATAGCTCAATCTAGTACATTAATGGATATCATTGGAAGAGAAACAAATGTATAGAAAGAACATGTTATAATTTATAGAGGATTAGTTTCCCCAATTATAACTTTAATTGAGTAAGGGAAACTCAAATTTCATTATTGTGTGTGATGTTTATGGAGAGGTTAAATGACATATTTTTTCCTCAAAATCCCCAAAATGAGGGATGTCAAAAATAACAAAGGCCTCAAAAATACACAATAAGACATATCATTAACCAACTTCCATTTTCAAAAAAAATCAACAATCAATGATGAAAACATGACCGTGCTCATCATGTTTTCCATGAGGGATGAGAAATAAAAAATGAAATATCAATTAGCCCCATGGATGTAATGGGCATGTGAAATTATTTTTTCAATTTTTTGATATATATTTCTTAAATAATAAAAATAAGAAAAACTCAAAAAATCCTAAGGAATCAATCCAAAATGCCCAACCCTCTACCACACATAAAATGGTACATTGCCCTGAATGGGACTCTATGAATTGAAAAAAAATTAATGATATGATGAATTAAAATTAAGATAAATAATATAACCATGAGAGGGTAAGGGATATCAATATGTCTTCTAGTGATGATCGGATCAAGCATTGTGAGTATA
This sequence comes from Viscum album, assembly GCA_963277665.1. Lineage (NCBI taxonomy): Eukaryota > Viridiplantae > Streptophyta > Magnoliopsida > Santalales > Viscaceae > Viscum > Viscum album. The sequence goes on from OY728136.1 coordinate 1,983,475,828, forward strand.
TCAGTTGAACGTGTTGGGAATCACTCGAGGTATTTCTTCAACTACTTCCCCTTGAATATAAAGCTTATTTATGTTTCCTTTTGAGTGATCTCCACTAAACCATAAGGAAACACATTATATACTATATAAGGTCCCAAGAATCTAGAGAACAACATACATGGTATAAAATTCAATCACAAACTATAGAGAAGCACTTTATATCTTATATGAAACTCCCTTTTTGGATCATTTTACCCGGATATGCTTTTGATAATTCCTTATAGAGCCTTAAGTTATCATATTATGAAAATTAAATCTTCTCAATATCTTGAATTTCTAGCTTCCTTCGATCTCTATTTTGGTATAAATCCATGTTGCATTTATTTATAGCTCAATATGCCTGATTCTTGACCTCGATGATGCGATGAAAGGATTTACAAAAATCAAGTTGAAATGGGGATATACTAGTGGGATTATTTTATGTTATCCTATAATCCTAGAGTGTATCATCCAAACACACATTCTAATCATTCCTCAGTGGATACACATTTTTATTCACAATTTGTTTTGACTCCCAATTTGAAACCTCAACCTGTCCATTTTCATAGGGGTTTTATGGTGTTGATTATTGGTGTTTCACCCCATACTATTGAAGGTGGAATGATTAAATCTAATTGAAAAAAGTGTTTCCCTTGGTCACTAATGATGTCCTTTGTTACACCAAACTTGCAAAAAAATCTGTGCCTTCACAAAATCAACTACAACATGAGAATCCTTTGTCCTGGTGGCCTTAGACTCCATGCATTTTATAACAAAACAATGGAAATCAAAATATACAAAAAATAAACTAGGAAAAGCACCAAACAATTAAATGACCTATACATGGAAAATATCATAGAATAATATGGGCTATTAAGGAGTCTCATGTCTCGTAGAAATATTTACAGTATACTAGAAATGTGAGCTTGAATTACAAAACATATGAGCATAATCAAATAAGCTAGTCCAATATAATTCAGAGTCTAAAACATTATATAATATTTTTGGCGGTATAAAGTATCCCCCACATGAATGTGTATGGAAAAAGTTATGAATATACCCAAAAATTATGATTAGGAACACACCTCTTATAACTTGATCTCTACACTTGCGCTAGAGGTAGGGATCATCCCACATATAGAATTGATGCTCATATTCTAATATGGTTACTTTTTGTTTCTATAAATTTGAAGTAATTTCAAAGGCAATAAGTTAGCTCAATAAATAATCATACCAAGGATGTGTACCTGATAGTGCATAAATATGCTAATCAGGAAATGTGTCCCAAAGTAGTACCTTGTCAAAGGTGTCAGCCTATAGTGTGTGAGTAATCCTACTCATTTGGCCCACCACCATGTTTTCCTAACCCTAATTATATTTTATCTCAATATTTAATTATTAAATTAGGATAATCCATAGGATAATTCTAGGCTTTGCATCTGGATTTTTCAAGTGGTATCTCAGATCGGCATGGTCAGAAAAAACAACTACTTTCGAGCCAACAAATATGTACAAAATTTATCTAAAAAAATATGACAACCAAAAAATCCTTTTTCCATATTTTTGTAGCTAAATTGAGATAAATCCAATGTATTGAATCATTGGAAACCACATGTGAACATCCTTCCACCTACTACGATAAGACATCTCTTACTACAATGTTTGAAGCATCAAACATATGATCAAATGGAATGTTCCACTATGGTGGATGTATGATTGGTGGAGTGGTCAGAAGCATATTTAAGTCATCAAAGGAATCCCTATAAGAATAATAAAACACAAAATCATAATCCCTTTTTAGGTAATCATGAAAATGGAAGATAATTCTGACATAAATATTTTATTAAGCATTGATAAAAGCCTACATTCCCTACGCATGATCTATCTTTAGGCACACATAAAGAATAGGTTGAGTATGAAATAATATATACCTTGTATCTATCAACATCTATTCCATTTTTTACACTAAATTCCTTAAGAAAATTCCATTATATACCAAAAATAGAACTTTTCAATGTTTAAAACCAGATTCTTCTCAATACAATAATTAAACACCTTTCACAAAATAAATATACATTCATCAAATGAGGATCCATATACTATAAATCATCCATAAATACCTCTATAAAGGTCTCATGAAAATAAGAAAAAATAATCACTATTCATCTTTGAAAGGTATATAGGGTGTTTCAATGTCCAAATAGCATCTTTCAGTAGGAAAATCTGCTAAATAGACAAGTGAATGCAGTATTCTTTTGATACTCCATAGAAATAGGAACCTGAAAATATCCATAAAATCCATCCAAAAACAATAGTGTGTCCTCCCAGCAAGTCTCTCAAGCATTTGATCAATAAATGGGAGGGAGAAATGATCCTTATGAGTGGTTTGATTTAGTTTTCTATAATAAATACACACACGCCAACTGTTTTTCAACCTTATTGAAACTAGATCCTCTCTCTCATTTACAAAAATAGTAACACCACTTTTCATAGGCACAACCTGGACTGGGCTCACCCACTTGGAATCTAAAATGGGATAAATGATACCTTCCTTGATTAAAATTTCAACTTCTTTTTCACAAATTCTAAAAGAGTAGATTATGTATCCTTTGTGGATACCTTATTGGATTATCCCCAGCCTTTAAAAGAATCATATTCATGAAAATAGAGGGTATAGTTATTTATATGTTAACCGAGGTCCAACAGATTTACCTACTGTTATCCCTCAAAATAATAAAAATTTTATCTTCAACTTTAAAAGAAATATTGTTAGAAATTATAACAGGAAATCTTTCATAATTCAACAAGTACTAGTAATTTAGATTTGGTGTCAATGGAATGAGTTATAATATAAGGGTGATTTATGGATGGGGACATTGATGGAATTGATATATTTTCAAAATTAACCACAATTTCAAAATAGGAATTTAAAAAATCATAGACTAATGCATCAAATCAATCAGCATACTTAACATCGATGTCATAATCAAAGTAAACATGATCAAAATCATAATATTTATCCACATGAAAATCAAATCCAATATAGGTTTATGCATTAGAAATAGGTGTGGAATTTGTCTGATATATCCAACTATAACCAATACTCATAATCTACCTAAGAATATAATAATCAAAATTCATGGTTTTATATATAGTATTTCAAAATGGTTGAAAAAAAGTATAGTCCTCTAATAGAAACTTCATGGAGTCTAAAACATTAAATTTCACAACTTCATCTCTAAAATCCATGGAAAGTTTACCCTCATGGACATTTAAGATAGTTTGGTAGTTTTGAGAAAGGACCTGCCTATGATAATTAGAGCATAAGAACTTATATTATCATCATACACTTTAATAATGTAGAAATATATTGGAATGATAAAGTATCTTACCCAAAAATGTACATCCTCAAGGACTCCCAATAGATAGGCCATAACTATATTCACCAACTGCACCACTACTCATGTCGGCTTCAACCCACCAAACATTAATGAAGAGAATATAGAGTGAGGAGTCACATTTTTTGAAGCTCCTAAATCACATAATAAATTATAATAGTTTAACAACCCTATGGTGCATGGGATGGTGATTGTCCCTGGATCCCGGCACATTGTTGGAATTTCTTAAAATGGTGTAATGAGTGATGGCACATTCACTTCAAAATTGATCCTCTCATTTCCCTTGCGCTCTCTTAGATTGGAAAAATGTTTATTTGAGAATTTGGAATACCTTGGGATTTTCTTAATGGCCTCGAGAGGGTGATGTGTATCCCAATACAGTTGAATGTGTCTAAAACATCCTTTTTTTATTTCCTCATAAGACATATTTTTGGTTTTCATAACACTATTTGGAAGTGTAAGAGGTTTTGGAGGAATATTATAAATTTTTATCTAAAATTTTTCTTTCTCCTTTGGCTACTAAATGACTGGTAATGATGGGGTATTATCCTCTGATTTTATGAATCACGGTTGACTACTAGGAATAATTATCTAACTTTTTTTCATCACAATTATCAATGTGATAGTACTAGCATTACCCTTTTGAATATTAGTGGGTTGGAAGGTAATGTTTTTAGATTTCTTGTTCACCATTTCATGGAGGTCGGTGGAGATCTGGCTCATTTTCATCTTTATCTCCCTCAACTACATTGCTTCACTCTTCAGTTAATTCTGTTGTTTAAGAACAATTTTTTTCAAAATATTATTATTATTAGAATATAAATCTATTTGGGTATTTCCTTTTTATTGACTTGTAGATTATTTGGTAACAAATCTCCATTGGGTTGTTGAAAACTTGGCTAGTGAGGTGGAGGTTTCTAGAAGTTTTGTTGAAAAGGAACCCTTTGTTGTTGTTCACATCCTTACCTCATATCTGAGTGATCATTCTATTCTTGATTGTACATTGGTGTGAAGGAATCACACATCTTTTTTGTGGGTACATTTTTTTGTATAAATGGTCTCCTTGGGAACACTATTGCACAATCCTCAATCTCTTGTATTAATGGGAAACAATCTATTGGATTGTCTAGTGTTGGAAAAATTCCCCAAAAAATAATTGGAGTTAGGGGAATCCTCTTTGAGCCAATGATATCAGTCTCACTATATAAGTTTACTCATAAAAAATATTATTATTTAAATGATTCTCAAGAGTATAGTGACTTACCTAATGAAATCCCATTATAGAAACTGTATATCGATCACCGAATTGTTCAGAGTTTTGTGCCATCATGTTGATCAATGCTCTAGAATCCATTAGGGATTTTTCAACTAATTCTCCTCCTACTACTGCATACACCATAATTCTCTCCATGAGGGTTATACCATTATATATTGATTGGATGAAAAGTTCCTAATTGAATTGGTGATTTGTAAAACAAGAACACAATATCGCGAACCAATCTGAATATTCATACACTGACTCACCCTATTAATGCTTGATTGCATAGGTCTCCTTCCAATTTGTTGTGGTTCATGGTGGTGGAATGAATCTCCACAAGAAAATATGTTTCAAATTGTTCCAATATGTTTCATATTCAGGTGGTAAAAAATACATCCAATAATTTATAGTTCCATAAAAGTAGAATTAGAATGCCCTTATATTTATTTGATCGTCTGAGAAATTTCATGGTTTAACTATTTAGAAAATCACATTGAATTCTTTTAAATGTTTTTTTGGATCCTCGCTAGAGAGGCCATGAAACTTTACAAGCAGTTTTATCAATCCAGATTTTATTTAGAAGTCTGATTTGAGATTTGGTTAGGAAATACAATTTAGTTGAAATTTAATATATGGTGCATCTAATTTTTGAATGGTTCAATTAATTTCATTGTTATTGTTTTCAGATATTTTTTATTAATTTTGAATTGATTCAGAACTATTTCCAATTTCCATGTTCTAACACCCCAATCTTCCATCTTACGCTTCTCTTTGAATAATACAATAGCGTGTGTTGTACGCAACATCGAGTTCTAACACACCACGACCAATCAAACTTGCCGTTATAAATAGTAATAACCACTTTTTGAAATTTTATAAATTTTACCTTTCAAAATAAGCTTCATTTTTAGATTAAGAATATCGAAATTATATTAGGGTGAATTTTTGGTAGTTTTTTGAAAACATTCAATTTTTGATGAATAGTGAAAAACACTAAGTTATAGTTTAAAACCAAATTTTTTATTTAAGTAATTTTTTATTTTATTTAAATTTATTTTAGGTGAAAATAGATACATAATACCTATATAAGTTCATTTAATTCATTTGAGTTAGTTTATAATAATTTTAGATATATAAAAATTTTATTGAACTTTTTACCGTCTTTTACCCACCTCCTAGGAGCATTTTCAAATTTACATAAAACTTAATTTTACCACTTATGTGAGTTGAATTTCAAAATTCCAAGAGACACGGTTGATATAAGTAAGTAAAATGTGATTCAATAAGATGAAAATTATAAAGACACATAAAGTTCAAAGGAATTGTTTTCTTAATTTTCCTTGGTATTTTACGAGTACGTAGTTTCTGACTGCACCTGATTACGAGGCCCGGTGTGCACAGAATCATTTTCCGAAGTTTTTCTTTGGTGCGTTCAGTGAACGAATGATCGGGTTTTTCTAACTTTTGAACCGGTCCTCGGAATCGAAATCTGAAGGCACTGATGAAACCGCATCACCGGTAATTTCTTAGGAATGCCTTTTCTGGAGTTGCGTTTACTCGTGTGAGGTTATTAAAAAAATGGGCTAAATAAGGAATGAAATAAAAATTTGTGCTACAATTTTTATTTTCTATTCTAAGTAGTTTTATCCTATGCATGGATATTGGAGTGGGGCCCACTACATCCTAACTCCTTTTGGTAGGATAATAGTGAGGTGGGGCCCCTAAGAGCCCCACCACTTCAAATTCCTTAAAACCTCCCTCATGCATTTAATTGTGTAACACACCTGGACTCCCCTTCTTAATTGACAAGTAAACTCTCCCATTTTAATGGTCTCTTAAAGGCTATCCAATGAATTTAATTAATTAAATGAAATATTTTTAAATTTCAAATTTAATAATGCCATACGTGTGTGTGAATAAAATAAGACAATGTCTTATTTTATTGGGGGTTGATTCGTTGTGCGGAAGCAAGGAGAGAACCCTTGCGCCCTGAAGAACATCTTATTCCTTATCGAAGAACGTCGTGTTTACGACGATGAACTCCAACACCGCAAGCGAGTCATCGTGCCATCTCCTCTCCTCTCCGCAGCCGGTGAGAGACGCCTTCTTCGAAGAACGACGACGCACCCCATCATTTATCGGGTGTGCACTGATGACATATACGACACCGTCTTCCACGACGTCATCTTATGTGATGCCGTCTTCCGTGATGTCCTTTTCCTGCGATGATCCTCATTCGACAACTGCATCGAGGTAGGGGTTTAATTTTTATGTTCGTGAATATTTGGGACTTCAACGTTAATTATTTAGCCACCTGTTATCAATTTAACGGGAGGGGGACGGACCGCCCGAACACGGCCGATCCTCCTCCCCCTTTGTTGTTGAATTCGTTGCAGCTCGAACGAAGGTGGCATGGTGCAACGGCACCGCGTAAAAACAAAGAGGAACTCAGCGAAGAAGAGTGGTGACGTCGCACCGTGCCTTTGAGGCTGAAAGAAACTGCGGCCGGAGTCAGGCCGCAGCAAAGGGGCGCAACGCCATCGCGCCACGCTGGAGAACCACGAGGAGGCTGTGGCTAGAGTGGAACGGCGGTGGAGGGGCGCGGCATCGACGTGTCGTGCCAGATGAACCAAGGCCACGACTAATCATGGGAGGGCGGACAGAGCCGCCGGCCGCCCATGCTGGAGGGCGGGACCAACAAGTCCCGCGTGGTGCGGTGGCCGGCCGTTATGGCCGGCCAGATCCGAAATGACTTGGGGGTTTTACCCCCGGTCAGTGCAGTTGGGCAGGCCCCCCAGTGGGTCCGCCATTTCATTCAAAGGGGGTAGCGGTCCCCCCCTTCCACTCTCACACGGAGCGCGGTGCCCGTGCCGACCTGGACCGGCCGCGCCGGCTGGACCAGCCGCACCGGGCCGGGCCGCCCACGCCGGGCTGGGCTGCGCCCTAGTGGGGAGGACCTGGACCAAGGTCGAGGTCGACCCGATTTAGGCCGACCCATGGGGTCTTGGGTCGGGTCGGTCCGGGCCCAAAACCCCCTAAAACCGGACAGGTTCGTTTAAATTCCAGTAACATGGGCTATGGACATTCAATCGACACACCATCAGTTGCGATGAGATCCTTCGATCAAGGCTGTCATTTTGGTATATTAAATTCATGCTTTAGGAGAACTTTGTATATGGCCGGCTTGGTTCGAACACGAAACCCACAGGGCCCTCGGAGCGGAAACGCTTATAACTTGAGCTCCAGACGTCCGATTGATGTGTCGTCGACTTTTTTGGATTCCTCTTAGTGAGACGGTCCATTTGGCTAACTCCGCTCAAGGTTTGGATGCAGTTGGTGTGCGGTCAGTTTGGTTTTAACTTAAAACCCAACCGAGCCCTTGCAACGAAAAATCCAATAACTCTTAGATCAGGCATTCGATTGATGCGCCGTCTGTCACGTTGAGTTCCTTTTGTCTAGACGGAACTTTGGGATACATCAACTCCGGACTATGTGTCAGTTGATGTATCAAACCCCTTGGATCGTGGAGCGAACCCTCCCGGAATCGATCAGGATGTGTGCATGAACCCTAGAGTTGCCTTTCACTGCGACGACGATGACGACTGCACTGAAATCCTCCGTGGGTTCGGCAGTGAAGATGAATGCACTGAAATCCTCTGTGGGTTTGGCAGTGATGATGACTGTTCTGAAATCCTCTGTGGGTTCAGCAGCAATGACGACCGTACTAAAATCCTCCGTGGGTTCGACGGCGATGACTAATGTTCTTGTATCCTACGTGGGTCTGGCAGTACTACTGTTCTTGTATCCTATGTGGGTCCAGTAGTATTTGACTCTGTACTTGTATCCTACGTGGGACTGGCAGAGTAGCTAGTCTTGTATCCTATGTGGATCTGATGGCTTAGCTGGTCTAGTATCCTACGTGGGTCCCAACATAGATGAATTAGTGGCAATATCTGATCATCTCTATCACCTTACGAAGAATTATACATGTGTGAGCTGAGTCTTGAATTTCAATCATTATCTTCGACATTATTGACTTGATATCCTAAGTGGATTTGGTTGTATTATCCTATGTGGATTGGTTGTGCTATCCTGTGTGGACTTGATTGAACTTGGGCTCAGACATTGGATCGGAACTGGAATTAAGGTGTTAGGTATATGTATGGGCCTATACCTAAGTATTGTTGGTTGTTACTTCATGAGTGTACCTTTCCTTTGTGGATTATCCTTGTTGGATTCTGGGAGACCTTCGAGGGTCTCGAGGTCCCTACTAAATAGCGTATACTCACCCCTCCATGGGATATGCCTGTACTACGTTGTGTTGGATGCAGACGATGGACAACACTCATCGTGTTTGAGGTTCATGGAGAAAGTCGGTACCTGGAGGTGGACCACTGGGTGTGACGTACACAGGGTGGACGGCAGGACCCAAGGAGCTATAGAGGAAATCTGTACCCACCCTTCAGGTGGGATTTCTAGTGGACGGCTCGACATTACTGCTTTACTTTTCAGTTGTTGTACTTTCTTTTAGTTGTACTTTACTTGAGTTAGGTTTGTATCCTGGCCCATTTACTTTACAACACTTAGAGTTGTACCCAGTTTACTTAGTGTTTACTTCAGCTTTCTTACTCTGTGGTGTTTTTTTACTTTATAAAGGCAATGCCTTCCCTTTTTATCGGGATTTATGCCTTGGAGCTAGTCTCCAGCCCCTGGCCTTTGGAAGGTGGGCCTGGGGAAGTCACAGCACGGGTCCCGAGGACGGGTCATGACAAATTTGTATCAGAGGAGTTCAGTTCTACCGCAGAACTCAGGACTCTGATCTTTCTTCTATGTTAAGAAATAGTGTTAAGGGTATTGACTGTGGTTATCAGTACAGGGAGTCCAGTGTTGGTGTAGTGGTCGACGTATCTGTACACCAGGACCCTGAATTCTGATTTCTGACTCAGTGCACGAAAACATTGATTGCATGTGTGTTTCAAAAGTTTTCGTTGTGATTACATTGTGTCAGCTCACTAGCTATAATGTTTTGACCGTGGAGAACCTATTTCTTTTTAGGATGGCCCCATGATGGTATCCAGCTAGGGTTCCAAGCTTTGTGCGAGATGGCAACCCACCGAGCGATGGGGCCTCGGTGCAGGGCCCTTTTTCAGTGGTGGCACCGGCGATACCTCTACCCGCCGTGCCACCGATGCCACCAGCCCCAGCCGCTGAGAGTTCACGTAGCGTTTGTGCACTGCATGAGTTTCAGCATGAGAGACCACCCATGTTCTGTGGGGAGATGGACCCTCAGGCAGTTGAGGATTGGCTGGAGGCTATTGTACAAGTTCTCAGATTAGTGGGGACACTAGCTGACCTCATGGTGATCCTTGCAGCGAGCCTCCTACACGGGGAAGCAGGCAGATGGTGGAACTTGATGCTCTAGGTGTATGAAGAGGAATCTCTCCTATAGATAGACTTTGAGAGCCTCTTCCACTCGGAGTTCTTCCCATCCACCCTCTGTGTGGTGCGCATCCAGGAGCTACTACAGTTGGGGTAGGGCAGCATGACGGTAGCCCAGTACTCCGCGAGATTTACCGATCTCTCGCGCTATTTGATAGAGATGGTACGAGACCCATTCTTCCAGGCCTAGACCATCGAGGAGGGACTGAGAAATGAGATCAGGGCATCGATGGTCTCCCTGAGCATTCCGACATAGGCAGCAGTACTAGAGAAAATCCTTCTCATAGAGAGATTTCTTACGAAGCCTACACCAATAGAGAGACATACCGCAGGGCGGCACATAGCTGAGTCATCTGTAGCTAGTAGTCGATGGATGTCACAGGGGTCCAGGCGGACCAGACCATCAGGCGGACGACCTCAGGACACTGGCTCAGAGGTGTGGGGCACACGGCGCATAGCCAGCCTTCAGAGGAGCAGAAGACGGTTGAGGGGCCACCCAAGCAGAGGCAGATGGTTGAGCGTGGCGGTCTGCAGAGATCAGGAGACCAAGGCAGAGGAGCTGGCCAAGCAGCATTTGGTGGGCGATGCTTTGAGGCTTTACCATAGCCACCACTAGGAGGTCCACCCCGACCACAGGGAGCTGGCGGGCAGAGGCATTCTCAGCTTCAGGTAGTGGAGGCCTACGACCACGGCGTGCCATAGATGATTCGAGGTACTATCTATGTCTACTCCACCCTTGTTTTAGTTCTTATAGACACATGAGAGAGTCATTCTTTTATTACCGATGCCCTTTTTCAGAGCTCGGTGATTCTTACGGAGCCGTTGTCTCGATCCTTACGGCTAGAGACTCCTACGAGAGAAGACTCGACGATTAGGCACTGGGGACGGCAGTGTTAGCTTACTCTATAAGGCGAGAGCTTCGGCTGTAATCTTATTGTAGTGGAATTGAGGCCTTGCAATGTCATCTTGGGCATGGATTGGTTATCTACAGTCCTTGCTCAGATTGACTGTATTAAGCGCAATGTGCGGTGTGTCCGCACTGATGAGAGTAGGTTCACCTTCACCGGTGAGAAGGGAGACTTTGCAGTGAAGGATGGACTCATACAGAGGAGAGGACAGCCCATCACACATCAGTTGTCTAGCCTCATCATAAAAGTAGTTGACGTGCGGAATCTGAGTTTTCCTGCAGTGGTGGATCAGTATGCGGACGTTTTTCCTGACAATGTTTTAGGACTACCTCCTCACAGAGAGGTAGAATTTTATATTGACCTGTACCCCGGGACAACACTGATATACACTCCAGCATATCGGATGGCTCCTACTAAGATTTGAGAGCTACGGGTACAGGTGGTGGACTTGCAGGGGAATGGATTAATCTGACCGAGTGTTTCACCCTGGGCTTCCCCAATTTTGTTCACCAAGAAGGTGGACGGGAGCTTGTGACTGTGTGTCGACTATCGTCGCCTGAACCAGGTGACCGTGAGGAACAAGTATCCACTACCAAGGATTGACGACCTCTTCGATCAGGTCAAGGGAGCACGGTGGTTCTCGAAAATAGACCTCAGGTCACGCTACCATCAGCTCAGAGTTCAGGACGAGGACGTGCAGAAGACGAACTTCAGATGTCGGTATGGACACTATGAATTCTTGGTTATTCCATTAGGTGTAACCAATGATCCAGTGGTGTTCATGAGTCTCATTAATAGGATCTTTCAGCCATACCTCTATTGATTTGTCGTGGTCTTCATCAACGACATATTAATATACTCGACCACTGAGGAGGAGCACGCCTACCACTTGCAGGTTGTACTGGACACACTCTGAGAGCACCAACTTTATGGTAATCTCTCGAAGTGTTAGTTCTGGTTACGTGAGGTCCACTTCTTGGGTCACATCATCTCTGAGGCAGGATTTGCAGTGGACCCTACAATGATCGAGGAAGTGCTAGTTCGGAGCCACCCAGGAGCGTGACAGAGGTGCGGAGTTTCTTGGGTCTACCTGGGTACTACCGGAGATTTATGTCAGACTTTTCCAGAGTTGCGACACCACTTTCAGCTTTTATGAAGAAGGGGGAAATCCTTCGTGTGGTCAGATAGATGTCATTAGAGTTTCTAGGATCTGAGACAGAGATTGACCAGCGCACCTATCTGGAGGATACCAGATGTGGGAGTCCGGTAGGTAGTCTACTACGATGCATCAGAGACCAGACTCGGATGTGTCCTGATGCAGGAGCGGGTAGTGATCGCCTATGGATCATGTCATTTGAAGCAGCATGAGTAGAACTACGCTACCCAGGACCTGGAGTTAGCAGCAATGGTCTTCACTCTGAAGATTTGGTGACTCTATCTTTTGGGCGAGCGCTTTATAGTCTACTCTGACCATCAGAGTCTCGGGTACATCTTCTCGCCGAAAGACCTGAATCTGAGACAACAGAGATGGATCGAGTTCCTCCAAGACTATGACTTTGAGATAGTCTATACTCATGTAAAGGGGAACGTAGTAGCTGATGCTCTCAGCAGGAGGACGGGCATTCAGCTACTTGGGTAGGTGATGAAGCAGTTAGCTACTTTGTAGATATCCTTCATGGATAGAGATGGAGCAGCCTTTCTTCAGTCACTCATAGTCACTCCTCCACTATTGTAGCTGGTCAGAGAGGCACAGCGTGGGGATGCTGACTATGAGATGTGACGTGCATAGATATCCTCAAGACTGGAACCTGATGCTTTTTCTATGGGAGGAGAGCACGCCGTCCTTTTCAGAGGATGTACCATGGTACCAGCTACTTTTTAGGAGGAGGTGCTAAGGGAGTTTCACACTTCCCCTTTATCGGTACATCCAGGAGTGGCGAAGATGTACCAGGATGTCAGACGACAGCACTGGTGGACGAGTATGATGAAGGCTATAGCTGAGTTCGTTTCATGATGTCTCACTTGTCAGCAGGTGAAGGCGGAGCACCAGGTACCAGCAGGATTGGTGCAGCCCTTGGAGGTCCCGGAGTAGAAGTGGGACGGGATATATATGGACATCGTGACTGGACTTCCACGTACTTCAAGATGTCACGACTCTATTTATGTGATTGTCGATCGACTCACCAAGTCGTCCCACTTCATACCCATCAGAGAGCAGGGCTTAGTGGAAATCCTGGGATGCCTCTACATTCAGGAGATTGTACGACTTCATAGTGTTCCATAATCTATCTTCTTCGATCGAGATTCTTGCTTTACTTCCCGGCTTTGTAAGGGGTTGCAGGAGGTATTCGGGATGCAGCTACGACTGAGCACCGCCTTTCACCCTCAGATGGATGGTCAGATGGAGAGGACGATTCAGACTCTCGAGGACATGCACCGTGCATGTGTCCTCGACTATGGTCGCATCTGGGAGGACCACCTACCCTTGGTGGAGTTCACGTACAACAACACACACCACTCCACCATCGGGATGACACCATATGAGGCATTGTATGACTGACCTTGTAGATCACCTCTGTGCTGGACAGACCCTGGGGAGTCAGCACTTGTGGGACCAGAAATGGTCCAGACCACATCAGAAAAGGTCCAGGTCATCTAGTAGCGGATGAGGACAGCTCAGAGCTGACAGAAGTCTTATGATGACAGGTGGCGGAGACCACTAGAGTTTGATGATGGCGACCACGTATTCTTGCGGGTCTCACCTCGACGTGGATTACAGAGATTTGTCCGAGGTGGAAAGTTCTCTCCGTGCTTCATCAGACCATTCCAGGTTCTCAGCAGGAAAGGTGAGGTGGCATACCGCATGGCTCTACCACCTCATATGCACCGGGTGCACGACGTCTTCCACGTATCTCAGCTGAGGAGGTACGTGCACGACCCGACACATATCATCGACCATGGGAAGTTGGAAATTGACAATGGGGAGACTATTGCGGATGTGCCGGTGGAGATCAAGGATCAACAAGATCGGGTCCTATGTGGGCGGCCGATTCCTCTAGTGCAAATCAGATGGCATCACGGGAACCTCCAGGAGAGCACATGGGAGTGGGAGGCTCAGATGTGTGCTCAGTACCCTTATTTGTTTCCCTAGTTTGTGATGTATCTTTACTGGGACATAAATCCCTAAGGTGGGAGTAATGTAAAGACCTGTAAATTTCAATGAAAATTATTTCTTAATTTTTTTTGGTATTTTACGAGTATGCAGTTTCTGACAGCACCTGATTCTGAGGTCTGGTGTGCCCGGAATCATTTTCCGAAGTTTTTCTCGGGTACATTCAGTGAACGAACAAGCATGTTTTTCTAACTTTTAAATCGGTGCTCGGAATTGAAATTCGAAGGCTCTGATAAAACCTCTGCACCGGTAATTTCTTAGGAACACCTTTTCTGGAGTTGCGTTTACTCGGTTGAGGTTATTAAAAAAATGGGCTAACTATGGAATGAAATAACAATTTGTGCTAAAATTTTTATTTTCTATTCTAACTAGTTTTAACCTATGCATGGATGTTTGAGTGGGGACCACTACATCCTAACTCCTTTTGGAAGGATAATAGTGAGTTGGGTCCCACACGATCCCCACACCTTCATATTCCTTAAAACCTCCCTCGTGTATTTAATTGTGTAACACACCCACACACCCTTTTTAATTGACAGTCAACTCTCCTATTTTAATGGATTGTTAAAGGCTCTTCAATTAATTTAATTAATTTAATGAGATCTTTTTGAATTTTAAATTTAATAATGGCATGCATGTGTGTGAATAAAATAAGACAATGTCTTATTTTATTGGGGGTTGATTCGTTGTGTGGATGCAAGGAGAGAACCCTTGCGCCCTAAAGAACATCTTCTTCCTCGTTGAAGAACACGACGAATGTAGAGTTTATGACAAAGAACTATGAAACCTCAAGGGAATCGTCGTTCCATCACCTCTTCTCTCCGTATCCGGTGAGAGATGCCTTCTTAGAAGAACGATGATGCACCGCATCCTTTATTGGGCGTGCACCGACGACGTATATGACATCGTCTTCCGCGACGTTGTCTTACGCGACCCCGTCTTCCGCGACGTCCATTTCCCGAGATGATCATCGTTCAACGACTTCATTGAGTTAGGGGTTTAATTTTTATATTCGTGAATATTTGGGGGTTCAATGTTAATGATTTAGATGCCTGTTATCAATTTAAATGGAGGAGGTCGGACCGCCCGAACACGGCCGAACCTCCTCCCCCTTTGTTGTTGAATTCATTGCGGCTCGAACAAAGGCGGCGCGGTGCAATGACACAACACAGAAACAATGGGGAACATGGCGAAGAAGAGTGGTGCTGTCGCGCAGCGCCGTTGAGGCCAAAAGAAGTAGCGGCCGGAGTCGGGTCATGGCAAAGGGGTGAGGCGCCGTCGCACCACGCCAGAGAAACATGAGGAGGCCGCGACCGGAGCAGGGCCGCGACAGAGGGGGTGGCGTCGTCACGCCGCACCGGATGAACATGGCTGAGGCTTTTGGTTGCGGTGGAGCAAGGGAGGGTGGTCGGAGCCGCCGGCCACCGGTGCGGGAGGGTGGGACCAACAGGTCCCGCGTGGTGTGCTGGCAGGCCGTTATGGCTGGCCAGATCCAGAATGATCGGGGGGTTTGACCCCCTTTCAGCACAGCTGGGAAGACCCCCCAGTGGGTCCACCGTTTCATTTGAAGTGGGTGGCGATCCCCCCTCCTTCCACACTCACACGGCGTGCGGTGCCCATGCCGGCCTGGACCGGCCGCACCAGCTGGACAGGCCGCACTGGGTCGGCCTGCCCGCGCGAGCTAGGCCTGGTCACGCCAGCCGGACCACGCCGCGCCCTAGTGGTCCGGACCCGGACCCGGGTCGGGTCAACCCATGGGGTCATGGGGCGGGTCGGTCCGGACCCAAAACCCCTAAAACCGGACATGTTCATTTAAATTTCTGTAATGTGGGAAACCGACCTCCAATCGACGAACCATCAGTTGCGATGCGATCCTTGGATCGAGACGGTCGTTTTGGTATATTACACTAAAGGTTTCAGAGAACTTTGGGTATGGCTGGGTTGGTTCGAACACGAAACCAACTGGGCCCTCGGAGCGGAAACGCTTATAACTTGAGCTACGGACGTCCAATTGACGTGTTGCCGACTTTGTTGGATTCCTCTTAGTGATACAGACCTTTTGGCTCACTCTGCTCGAGGTTTAGACGTAGTTGGAGTGCGGTCGGTTTGGTTTTAACTTAAAAACCAACTGGGCCCCTGGAATGAAAAGGCCAATAACTCTCAGACTGGGTGTCCGATTGATACACCATCTGTCACGTTGAGTTCCTTTTGTCGAGACATAACTTTGGGATACATCAAATCCGGAATACCTGTTACTTGATGTATCGACCCCTTGGATCGTGGAGCAGATCCTCCCAGAATCGAGTATGCTGTGTGCGGGAACCCTAGAGCTAGCTGCGACTGCGACGACGATGACGACTGCACTGAAATCCTTCATGGGTTCGGCAGTGACGACGACTGCACTGAAATCCTCCTTGGGTTTGGCAGTGATGACGACCGTACTGAAATCCTTCGTGGGTTCGATAGCGATGACGACCGTACTGAAATCCTTCATGGGTTCAACGACGATGAATAATGTTCTTGTATCCTACGTGGGTCTAGTAGTACTACTGTTCTTGTATCCTACATGGGTCTGGCAGTATTTGACTCTATACTTGTATCCTACATTGGTCTGGGAGAGTATCTTCTCTTGTATCCTACGTGGGTCCGACAACTTAGCTGGTCTAGTATCCTACATGGGTCCCAAATTAGATGAATCAATGTCTACGTCTGATCATCTCTATCACCTTACGATGAAGTATACCTGTGTGAGCTGAGTCTTGACTTTCAATCATTATCATTGATATGATTGACTTGATATCCTAAGTGGATTGGGTTGTATTATCCTGTGTGGATTAGTTCTGCTATCCAGTGTGGACTTGATCGATCTTGGGCTCGGACGTTGGAGACGAACTGGAATTAAGGACATAGGTATATGTATCGGCATATACCTAAGTAGTGTTGGCTGTTACTTCATGATTGTACCTTTCCTTTGTGGATTATCCCTGTTGGATTCTGGGAGACCATCAGGGGTCTCAGGGTCCCTACTGAGTAGCGTATACTCACCCCTGCAAGGGCTATGACCACACTACATTGTGTTGGATGCAGATGATGGACATCGCTGATCGTGGTTGAGGCTCATGGAGCAGGTCAGTTCCTGGAGGTGGACCACTGGGCGGGACATATACATGGTGGACGGCTGGACTCGAGGAGCGGAAACTACTAAAAATTCTGGTTTTTGCGCCTGCTGAAGCGGGCGACCGCCATTAGCGGTCTCTAAAGAAGGTATCAGCGACCGCCAATGGCGGTCGCTCATACGAAACTAAAATTCCAGCGCGATTTTTTTCCCGCGCTTCTTCTTCTTCTTTACCTCCTATACTTTTGCCGCTGCAAATAGTCACTGCCGCACGCCGCCCCACGACTCCGCAAGCCGCTGCATGCTCCCACACGCCGCCTCATTATGTCGGACGATTCTTCCCTCGTGACCACCGCCCCACGCCACCGCCGCCGCACGCTCCCGCCACACGCTCCCGCACGCCGCACGCCGCCGCACGCACCACCCACCGGCCGCCGTGTGTCCGCCATAGCCGGTGGGGAAGGTCTGTGTCCCTGCAATATGCCGCGAGACAAGAGGAGACCCGCATGCGCCTGTTTCCTTGATGTGAAACAGTAGCGACCGCCATTGGCGGTCGCTAAAGGGCTTTACTGACGAAGCAACAGCGACCGCCAAAAGCGGTCGCTAAAACTACTATTTCTAGTAGTGTGAGGAGGTGATCTGTACCCACCCTTCTTGTGGGATTTCTGGTGGACGGCTCGACATTACTGCTTTACTTTTCAGTTCCTGTAATTTATTTTAGTTTTACTTTACTTCAGTTGGGTTTGTATTCTAGCCCATTTACTTTCCAGCATATACAGTTGTACCAAGTTTACTTAGTGTTTACTTCAGCTTACTTACTCTATGGTGTTTGTTTAGTTTATAAAGGCAATGCCTTCCCTTTTTATCGGGATTTACGCCTTTGGTGCTAGTCGCCAGCCCCTGGCCTATAGAAGGCGGGCTTGGGGTAGTCACAGCATGGGTCCTGAGGATGGGTTGTGACAAAAATAATATTTGGTGAATCGTTACTTTTTACTTTTATTTACCATGGTTAAAAGTAAATAGTGTAATTAAGTGTAAAACGATATTATTATTACCCTAACACATGTAATAATTCTATTTGATAAGTTTAATTTGACCAAAAACAACCTTAGGAATAAAATATGATCCTTTCGGTCCACTTGGATTAGATTTGGACATTTATTATTATTTTATTTAAATAAGAGTTAAAAGAGTTAAATTCAAAGATTAATATCTAAACTATTTTTAATATAGGGTTACACACAATATAAATTCGATTATAAATATTCATTAGAAATCTAAAAATATTTCCTATATAATATTATTTAATTTATTATTTTAATACTTCAAATAATTAAATTTATTTATGGCAAAATGATTATGCAGTAATTACCATATTAATTAATTATTAAAATAATTGATATTATAAATATTGAAATAAATGTAATTTGAGACTTATTATAAATTAATGTAATTTTATAGTTTAATATGAAATGTTAGGGTAAGTTATATGATTTTTTTGAAGTAATAATGCTGTTATGAATTTAGAAAAAAACCCAAATAGTGTCAAAATTGACATAAAATAGTTTTTAAAACAAATATTATATTATTAATTGATATTATATTCTTAAAAATCTATGGACCAGAAAAAAGACTTATATAATGATAGGTGTATTATTAATTAACCAAATTGGGTTCTCTTGGATGTTTTTAGTATTTTTATTAACCATATAATATAAAAATACAAAGAGACATGGTAAATGTCAAACTATTTAAATAAGAGTTAAATCTAAAAGATATAGTTAATATAGTGAACCAAAACTATCTAAAACCTATTGGTTGACTGTTTTTAGACCCATGCCCACTTTATCCTTTAAATAAGTCATTTTTTATCCATTAGAAAACCGAAAATGATTTTATTATAAAATAATATTTCTAGCTTTTCCTAAGGTGCCCCTCACCCCTCTTATAAAAGGGAACTCCCCCTTCACTCTAATTCACACCTTAAAAGCCATTTGACTCGGCCAAACCCTACCCAAATACCCCCTAATCTATCCACCATCCATCCTAGTGTCTTTCCTTTAGTCATAAAGCTAGCCTAGGGAGCCCTTTTAATCAAATCAAAAGGAAGAACCCAAAAAAGAGGTAAATATCTTACCTCATCTTTCATGTTTTTTTTACTTCCACTTCCACTTTATATGTTGTTTCCATTATAAAATAATAACTCCAGTATATACTATATAATTTCATGTTTTTATAAATACGGTACAACCATATTCTTTATTCTATCTATCATTTTAATGACATGTCACCATAAGTGCGTACGTACGACTTACCATCTCCATGTCGTGGTGTAATTGTTATTCAATACATTATTATTTGGATGGGTATAATAATGATGTCTAATTGTTTTTAATAATACATAAAACATGATAATAATTCATTATATATGATATACCATACAATTATATTTTATATTAATATCAAAATAATGATATTGTCACTCGTGCGTACGTACGGATTACCGTCTCCACGAACGCGATGAGATTCATTCCCCATCATATCCATTCAACACTAATTTCAATAAGATGATTAAAAATAATGTTTAGATTCTTAATATAATTCTGAATATTAAAAAGATACATCCTTTCCATAACAAACATTACATACATAATAAAGAATATAAAGGAAAACGAATCAGTTAACACCTGAAATGACGATAATACTAAAATATTATTAACAATGCAATATTAAATGATCATATATGATATCATATTAATGTATATGATTCTTGTATAATTTAACAACAATTATTTCACCATTATACAATAGGATAACCTACCCTTGACCAAAAAGATTACAAGGTATGGGTTAATTTTACAATCTCTTTATTATCCGAGGTTATTTTTACGTAAGTATCTACTAGGACCTCTTTATCATCCACAACCATGTTTCTTAAAAATATATTACAAAAAAAAATTTACTGTTTAATAGACAATGGTTTAAAGTCATTTATACCCTTATTTTACCTTAAATTCTTTGAAAGTAATCTTTCCATTGTTTTCCAAACATGGTACTTTATGACATTTCAAAAAAATTATGGTAACAATGTTTTTCTAATTTATATGGAGGGTGAAACTATTTTCTGCCGTTATAACATCGTCGAAGATTCAATTACAAGCTTATAAGAATACTTTTAAAATAAATTTTTTCTTTATAATTATGTGACTCTTAAATTATTTCAAAATAGAAAGAGATATTTCTAAAAAAAAGGTTTTGTTTTCATCTATGTCAACATCCTTTGGTGGATTTTAAATTTATTTGAAGTTGATTTATTATGATACAAAATTTCCATATTGTATTGAAGGTTTTGGGATATGTTTGACTATGGATGTGTAATTTTTACACGATTCATGGTTATAGATATAGTATTGACATTTCATAATCTAGTTTTAATAAGAATGTTTATGTTATGTTTACACTTTTTCATTTCAGGAATGCATTGGACTTAGTAAATGACGGGTGGAGCACGCTATAGCTCCTCGATTCATTGGTAGGTCTCATGAGACAAACTAGTTTCTTAGCACAAGGCCTTGACAAAATATTTTTTGTTGTCTTGGCATAAGGCCTTGACTATGTGGTATTGAACGTCTGGCATTATTCATTCCATCATTATGAAAGTGGCTATCGATATTACATGTGATTATTCGACTAGTAGAATATCCATGTGAATAAGTAAATGGAATTATTTAATTTTTTATCTTTTCCATATTATGATGAATTTCATGTTTATAAGGATTTTGTTTTAGTCTTATACATTTTGATAAATGTGTTTTCTTATTTATGAAATTTTCTACAATATTGTTATCCTTACTGAGCATCTGAGCTCACCCCTTTCTATGTTTTATTTTTCCCAGAATGTGAAGAAGTATATTATGACTGAACAGAAGGGATAGTCTCTGGGATCTCAGTGTTGTCCATGGAAACAATGTTGTTGTATTTTTCCATTTTATGATGTAATGTAAACCTTAGTAATGTATCTAGTACTTCCAAGGCTACAAAACTAATCAGTCTTTCAAGACATGATCATTTTTGATCATGCCAATTATATGTAATAATGCATAGACTCTGGGTTTCTAGGGTTGGCGCGTTACAATTGGTTTTAGAGGAAGTTTAGTACAAACAATGGAAACAAGATTTAGATAAACTCTGATTAGACCACATAGCCCTATGATAGAATTTAAGGATTAGTATATAAGAACTTCCTAAAATTTTGGTATAATAGAGATATTGTGAGTTTTCCAAGCAATAAATCCATGTATGGATACATGAAGGTGGAGGCAGCTCTGGCACAGATGTACCTAGGGGTAAAAACCGAAAAGATAGCTTTGAGCTAGACTCGAATGGGAACGGGTGCACGAAAATGGGCGTTGATACACTCTTGGTTACGACACTCCCGGGGGATATGCTTAGAATAATTATCATTTTATTTACAAACCATTATGAAAGGTTTCTGAGTATATACATCATTAAAGAAAACATTTTTTAGTATTATGGATTGTATCTATAAACTGTTCAATTTATGTTAAGTTTTTACAAGTTTGGAATTATGTATTCTAATTCATAAACAAATCTAGTTTATGAAACTCTTTAGAAATGGTGCCTAGTGTAAGTAATGGAAATAGTATCAATACATGCACTCTATGTAGGGATTTCCCTCCTACTCAAGATAATTATAGTGGAGGTGGTGATACAACCGATGCTGATCGGGTAATCACCATACTGGGACAACTCACTCTGGTTATGAATAATAACTTTACCCGTATTGAGCACCCTGATCCGCAGCATGGAGGGTCAATGTTAGATTATTTCATGAGGAAACAACCAAAAAAATTCAATGGGGGGGGGTAAAAATCCACTATTAGCTAAGAAATGGATAAATTTCTTAGAGAAAATATTCCATCCCTTGGGGAGTAGAGAAAGGGAAAAATTGCCATGGCAGTCTACCACCTCACTTGAGATGTTGATCAATGGTGGTCATTGATTCAAAAGATAAAGGGAGATGATAAATTATAAAATATGGAATGGAGGGAGTTTAAAGAAATTTTCTCAGAAAAGTACATTCCTCATGAACATCGAGCAGATATGGAAAGGCACTTTCTGAGTCTCAGGAAAAAGAAAGATAAGAATGTCGCAATATATGTAGCTAACTTTACAATGTTAGCGAGGCATGATGAAGATTATATACGTAACCCAAGAAGTAAGATTGATCATTTCTTTGATGGGATAAAGCCATTTCTCCGTCGAGCATTAGTCCCACAATCCTTCTTGTCGTACGAATATATTGTCTCATGTTCTATTAAGACAGAAAGGTAATTTCTAATTATAAGGAATTTAAATCAAAGAAAGAGAAGAAGAGATCTGTTGAACACTCTGGAAATGGAAATAAGGGGAAGAAGGGAAAAGTTGAATATCCATCCTATAATAATTGTGGGAAGAAACACCCTAGTACCTGTCTGAAGGGAATGAGAGTCTGTTACAAGTGTGGTGAAAAAGGCCACCAAACTCGTGATTTCAAGGGGATAAATAGGTTGTTGATGTTGAATGCTACAATTGTAGAGAAATGGGGAATTTTGAAAATGAATTTCCAAAGTGTCAGGGGAACTTACCTTAGAAAAGGGAAAGGGATAAAGGTCAAGCTTATGCTATAACTACTGCTGAGGTTGAAGCTCCGAAAGACGTAGTGGTAGGTAATTTAATGGTTTCCTCAAGTTTAGCCAATGGTTTATTTGATTCTATGTCAACTCATTATTTCAAATCCTCCCATTTTTCTAAGAAAATTATATAGTTCCAATTTGATTTAACGTGGAATTTGTTAGTCAAAACTCTTAAGGTATGTATCATTACAACAAAGTTTAGTGAATCAGTCTCTATTAGGGAATATAAATGTTCTTTATCTGCTAATATCATCTTCATACACAAGATTGAATTTTATATAATCCTTGGTATGGATTGTCTTTCGGACCATGATGAAAAAATTTATTATAAGAAGAATGAGGTTACTATTTTTGATAATGATGATAAAGAACACCTTATCTTTAGAGTTGAATCGTCACCACCTAATTCTTATCTAGATCCACCCCCAGTAGCTCAACTAAATTCAATTATTAGGGAGGAATATAATTAAATAACTATGGGTGAGGAATGGAATGTTCAAATAGAGGATCTACCTATTGTGAAATAATATGTAGATTTGTTTCCATATGATTTACATGGACATCCTCCAGAACTAGAAATTGAGTTTTCTGTTGCTTTAATTTCTGGATCAAGGCCCATATTGAAGACCCCTTATTGAATGGCCACTGTGGAATTAGTGGAACTAATGAAACAACTAGAATAATTGAGTAATAAGGGATTTATTCACCCTAGTGTTTCTCCATGGAGAGCCCCGATTCTTTTTGTTTAGAGGTTAGATGGATCTATGAGGTTGTGCATTAACTACAGAGGGATCAATGCTATAATAATAAAGAACAAGTATCCCCTACCTCGCATTGATGATTTATTTGACCAACATCATGGAGATCAATACTTTTCAAAGATTGGACTTCGATATGGATATCATCAGTTGGGTGTGATGAAAGAAGACATTCCGAAAACAACATTTCGAACAAGGTACGAGCATTACAAGTTTACAGTAATGCCTTTTGGATTGACTAATGCACCCTCTATCTTCATGGATATAATGAATAGAGTTTTAATGGAATATCTTGATGACATTGTGGTGGTATTTATTGATTATATCTTGGTATACTCCAAAATCTACGAAGATTATAAAAATCAATTGTGCATTATCCTGAAGACTCTTAGAAGACATAAATTATATCGGAAGTTTAGCAAGCGTGAATTCTGGATTTAGGAGATTTCTTTTCTTGGCAATATTTTCTCTAAGGATGGAATCTCTATTGATCCTTCTATGACCAAGGCAATCCATGAAGGGATAACACCTATGACAATAACTGAGGTACATAGTTTTATTTTTTTAGCAGGTTATTATCGGTATTTCGCCCAGAATTTTTCCCGGTTGGCTAACCCATTAACAAATCTCACACGAAAATGGGTTAAATTTGTTTGGACAAAAGAGTGTGAACAATGTTTTGAAGAATTGAAGAGAAAATTAGTCAATGCTCTTATCTTGAATTTACCATTGGGGAATGATGAGTTTGTTATTTATAGTAATGCTTCAATGAAAGGACTTGGTTGTTTCCCTATACTGAATGATAGGGTTATTGCATATGCATCATGACAGCAAAACATTAATGAGTAAAACGATCATACTCATGATCTTGAGTTAGCAGCTGTAATCTTTGATGTGAAGATTTAGAGACACTATATCTATGGGAAAAAATCTGAGATATATACCGATCATAAGAGTTTGAATTATATTTTCTCACAGAAAGAACTCCACATGAGGCAAAGGAGATGGCATGAACTACTCAAGGATTATGATTGCACTATTCAATACCACCCGGGGAAAGAAAAAAAGGTGGCAGATGCCTTGAGTAGAAATGATCATGCAGTTTTGAACAATATGATAGTTGAAAAGGATCATATATACATGGATCTAGTAAAGATGGATATGGGAATCACCATGGAAGGTGAAACATCAATACTTTTTAAAATGATTGTCAAGCCATCTTTACTAGAAAGGATAAAGAGTTCTCAGACCGGTGATGAAGAGTTTCAAAAGAAGATTAAAGTTGTGAATGATGGTAGATTGAGTGACTTTGTGTATGAAGATGGAATTTTGAAATTTTGGAAGATACATTGTGTAACCGATATACCTGATCTAAAAATGGAATTGTTGGAAGATTATCATAGTTCTAATTTCTCTATACACTATGGGAGCACAAAAATGTATAGAGATTTGAAGGAACATTTTTCATGGGACAACATAAAGAGGGGGATTGCTAATTTTGTGTCAAGATGTATGGTTTGTCAACAAGTGAAAGCTGGAAGGCAACAGCCTAGAGGAGTCATTAAACGTCTTCCCATACATGAGTCAAAATGGGATAATATTATGATATAATTTGTCATGGGACTACCAATGACTCATAGAAAGAAAGATGAAATATGGGTGATTGTTGATTGTCTTACCAAGTCAGTAAATTTTCTTGTTATAAGGGAAGATTTACCACTTGAACTGATAGCAAGAATATATATTAATGAAGTTGTAAGACTTTATGGAGTACCACGATCGATTGTTTCGGATCGTGATCCCAGTTTTACATTATGATTCTAGAAAAGTCTTCAGAAAGCCTCGATACTGATCTTCATTTGAGAGCTTCCTACCACCCCCAAACTGATGGACAATCAGAATGGACTAATCAAACCTTAGATTACATGTTGAGATCATGCTCACTTTACTTTCAATGTATGTTGGTTCAACATTTACCTCCTGTAGAATTTTACTATAACAATACCTTCCATTCAAGTTTTCAGATTGCACTATATTAAGCGTTATACAGAAAGAGATTCCACACACCAAACTATTGGGACGATGCTGGTGAAAGAAAACTCGTATGTCCCGAACTTGTGGAGGAAAAGATGTAAAAGGTGAACGTAGTCCAAACCCACATCAAAGCAGCTCAAAGTAGGCAGAACAACTATGCCGATAACCAAAGGAAGGATTTGGAATTTCAGGTAAGAGATCATGTTTTCTTAAATGTATCTCCATGGAAGGGTGTTATATGTTTCGGTAATAAGGGTAAATTAAGTCCCATGTACATCGGACCTTTTGAAATACTAGAATGAATTGGGGCTGGATCTTACTGTTTGGTAATGTTGCCAAGTCTCCCCAAAGTTCACGATGTATTCCACGTATCACGGTTGAGAAAATAAATGCCTGACCCATTGCATGTACTCACCTATGAAGTATTAGAACTAGAAATTGATCTATCATATTGCAAAGAGCATGTCAAGGTTCTTGATACAAGAGAACAAGTGTTGAGAAATTGTAGGACTCATATGGTAAAAGTTCTATAGAGAAACCATAAGATGGAAGAGGAAATGTGGGAACATGAGGAACTTATGATGAAGAACCACCCAAGTATTTTAATGCAGAAATATTCTAGAAATTTTTAGAACAAAACTATTTGAATGAGGGTAGAATGTAACACCCCAATCTTCCATGGAATGCTTCTCTTTGAATAATAGAATAGCATGTGTTGTACGCAACTTCGACTTCTAACACACCATGACCAATCAAACATGCCATTATGAATAGTAATATCCACTTTTTAAAATTTTATAAATTTTATCTTTAAAAATGGACTTCATTTTTGGATTCAGAATATCAAATTTAGCTTAGGGTGAATTTTTGTATTTTTCTGAAAACATTCAATTTTTGATGAATAGTGAAAAACACTGAGTTATAGTTTAAAACAAAATTTTTTATTTAAATAATTATTTAATTTATTTAAATTTATTTTAGATCAAAATTGATATATAATAACAATACATGTTCAACGTAATTCATTAGAGTCAGTTTATAATAATTATATATATATAAATTTTATAGAACTTTTTACCGTCTTTTACCCACCTCCTAAGAGCATTTTGAAAATTACATAAAACATAATTTTACCACTTTTGTGAGTTTAATTTCAAAAATCCAAAAGATATGGTTGATATCAGTATGTAAAATGTTGTTCAATAAGATGAAAATAATTTTTTGTGAATAGTAACTTTTTACTTTTATTTACCACGGTTAAAAGTAAATAGTGTAATTAAGGGTAAAAATGATATTATTATTACCCTAACACATTTAATAATTCTATTGGATAATTTTAATTCGAAAAAAACACCCTTAGTAATAATATATGTTCCATTAGGTCCACTTGGATTAGATTAGAACATTTATTATTATTTTATTTATAGAAGTGTTAAAAGAGTTAAATTCAAAGTTTAATAACTAAACAATTCTTAATAAAGGGTTAAGCACAATATAAATTCAACTATAAATATTCATTATAAATATAAAATTATTTCCTAAATAATTGAATTTTATATATAATTTTTAGACATTAAATAATTAAATTTATTTATGACACACTGATGATACAGTAATTATCGTATTAATGAACGATTACAATAATTGATATTATAAATATCCAAATAAATGTAATTTGAGACTTTTTATGAATTAATCTAATTTTATAGGTTAATATAACATTCTAGGGTTGGTTATATTAATTTTTTTCTATGTAATAATGCTGTTATAAATTTAGAAAAAACGAAATATCAAATAGAGTCAAAATTTACATAAAAGAGTTTTTATAAAAAATTTATATTTTTAATTGATATTATATTCTTAAAAATCTAAGGATCATCAAAAAGACATATATAATGATATTTTTATCCTTAATTAACCACTTGGGGTTCTCTAGGATGTTTATAGTATGTTTATTAACCATATAATATAAAAATACAACGAGACATGGTAAATGTCTAACGATTTAACTAAAAGTTAAATCTAAAAGATATAGTTAATAATTACCCAAACCTATCTGAAACCTATTGGTTGAAAGGTTTTCGACCCATCCCCATCTTATCTTTTAAATAATTAATTATTTAACCATTAGAATCCGAAAATTATTGTATTATAAAATAATATTTCTATCATTTCCTAAGGTTCCCCTCACCCCTCTTATAAAAGGGCAGTCCCCCTACTCTCTAATTATCTCCTTCAAGTCCATTTGGCTTAGACAAACCCTACCCAAATACCCTCTCTACTATCCTCCCTTCATCCTAGATTCCTTAAATTAGTCCAAAAGCCAACATAAAGAGCCCTTTTGATCAAATCAAAATGAAGAACCCGAAGAAGAGATAAATATCTCACCACCTCTTTCATGTTTTTTCTTTTTCCACTTCCTCTTTATTTATTGTTTACATTTTAAAATAATAACTCCATTATATTCTATAAACTGTGATGTTATTATAAATATGGTAAAACCATATTCATTATTCTATCCATCCTTTGAATGACATGTCACCATACGTGTGTACGTACGGCTTACTATCTCCACGTCGTGGTGTAATTGTCATTCAAAACATTATTATTTGTATGGATGTAATAATACTGTGTAATTGATGTAAATAATAAATATAACATGATAATTATTCGGTATATATGATATACCATCCAATTATATATTATTTTAATATCAAAAAAATGATATTTTCGATCATGTGTACGTACGGATTACCGTCTCCACGAACGTGATGAGATTCATTCCCCATCGTATCCATTCAACACTAATTTACATTAGATGATTAAAAATAATGTTTAAAGACTTAATATCATTCTGAGTATGAATAATATACATCCTATCAATAAAAAACATTACTTATGTAACAAAGCATATAAAGGAAAACGAATCAGTTAACATCCGAAACGACGATAATACTAAAATATTATTAACAAAGAAATATTAAAAGATCATATATGATATCATATTAATGTATATGATTATTGTATAATTTAATAACAATTATTTAACCACTATATAGGAGGTTAAACTACGCTCGACCATAGAAAAGTACAAGGTAAGGGTTAATTTCACAATCTCTTTATTATCCAAGGTTGTTTTTACATAAGTATCTACCGGGACCTCGTTATCATCCACATCCATGTTTCTTAAAAATGTATTTCAAAATGTTTTTACTATTTTCTAGAAAATGGGGTAAAGTCATTTATACCCTTAATTTACCTTATATGTTTTTAAAGGAATCTTTCCATCGTTTTCCAAACAAGTTACTTTATGACCTTTTCGACAAAATTAGGCGGGTGCAGTTATTTTTCGCCGTTATAACATCGTCGAAGCTTACCTTACAAGATTATAATAATATTTTTAAAATAAATTTATTCTTTATAATTATGTGACTCTAAAATGATTTCAAAATAGAAATATACATTTCTCAAAATAAAGGTTTTGATTTCATCTATGTCAACATCCTTTGATGGATTTGAAGCTTATTTGAAATTGATTTATTATGATACAATAATTTTATACTATATTGAAGGTTTTATGAAATGTTTGACTATGGTTGATATCAGTATGTAAAATGTGGTTCAATAAGATGAGAATAATTTTTGGTGAATAGTAACTTTTTTCTTTTATTTACCAGAGTTAAAATTAAATAGTGTAATTAAGTGTAAAAACGATATTATTATTACCCTAACACATGTCCTAATTCTGTTGGATATGTGTAATTCGACAAAAAAACTTTAGGAACAAAATATGTTCCTTTAGGTCCACTTGGATTAGAGTAGGACATTTATTATTATTTTATTTAAAGAAGTGTTAAAAGAGTTAAAATTCAAAGTTTAATAACTAAACCATTTTTAATATAGGGTTACAAAAAAAAATAACAAACTAAAAGAGATGGTAGTTCTTTATTAATTCCCAAACCTCGATTTTCCACATTATACAAAAATAATAATAAAAACCAAAAACCGTACCATCGTTTTTCCCATGATTTATGAAAAATATGAGTAGTTTTAATTATTTCATATATCAGAGGGTGCAAATCATTAATATATTACCCTTAGTGATGTTAACAAGACACATTCTAAAAAAGAAATGGTTTCAAAACCATAAAATATAATATAGGTTTTAGAGGATTCATAAAATATTTATAAAATTAATAAAATCACCAAAAAATCATAATATTTAGAAGTAAAAAACACATATTATTCGTGGATACCATTTATATAGTTTATTACATCACTTTTATGTCATCATGATGTCATAATACACATAGAATATTTATACCAAATTTAATGTTTAGCCGAAAACTCGATTATCTGATAAAATAATAAAAAATTCACAATTAGAAAATTTTTACCTGATGAATTGAAATAGAAAATAATTATTTTATCAAAAAAATTAATAAATATTAGAAATTACTATTTTATATAAAAATCCCCATTTATTGAAATATGATTGTTTATGATGACAGAAGTTTTCTGACCATTATAAAAAAATTATTTTTCCATCATAAAATTATATTATAATATTTATTTAACATATACTATTAAATAATATTAATTTTTTAAAATAATGTTTATTATGATAAATTTTGAATTAAATAAATTTTTTATTAGATCTATTTATTTACCTAAATACAAATTACATTTTAACATATCAAAATTATAATTTTTATCAAATTCATTATATAATCCTTTATAATGTAACAAAAAAATATAATATTTTTTATATTTAAATGAAAATATAAATACTCATACTATTCGGGTACATTTTTTTATACACCTTGTTAAAATATTTTTTTATCTTAATTAACTTATTTTCCTTTTACCATGACAATAAATTTGTTCTACTGTTAAAATTCATATTTTCTAAAAAATACGTTAAAAATTTTACTTAATATTAATTACGATGATTCAAATCCTAATGTTCATTTTATCAAAATCTATTCACATATTTTGAATAATTTATTTTAGAATAAATCCCACATGCATGATAGAAAGAGATTTTCTGAAAAAATATATTTTTCAATGAAAAGATTTTTTTCCTTTAACTATATAACTAGTAATATTCATTTTATAAATTTTAATTAATAATTACTGATTTATAGCATATAAATTTAATTTAAATAATTCCATATTAGTGGTTATTTTTAATTAATTAATATATTGAAACATTTTTCACTTTAAAATAGTTTTCAGAAAAATATGTTTTATCCAAAAATTAAACTTTTTATAAAATATGATACAAATGAAATTAATTTGATTTAATATTTTCAAATAATGATAATAATACTTTATAATGAAATTAAAATAATAATTGCACTTTTAAATTACCTAATTTTTCAAAAATAATGTGAGGTTTACAAAAAAATGAATTTTTCACAATTCAATAAAGTGAGCATCTCGATTTGAGACGTAGATGATGCCACACCATGAAGCCGTACAATCTCATAAACGTAGAGGCGTCCCAAACTCTCCACTGAACCCTGCTCTCTGATGGGTAAGAAATGGGCCGACTTGGTGAGTCGGTCAACAATCACCCAAATGGAGTCGTGACCACTGGAAGTGCGTGGAAGTCCAGTCACGAAATCCATAGATATCCCATCCCACTTCCACTCCGGGACCTCCAAGGGCTGCACCAAGCCTGCTCGTACCTAGTGCTTCATCTTCACCTGTTGACAGGTGAGGCATCGAGAAACAAACTCAACCACAGCCTTCTTCATACCCGTCCACTAGTGTTGTCGTCTGAGGTCCTGGTACATCTTCGCCACTCCTGGATGTACCGCTAAAGTGGAAGTGTGAAACTCCCTCAGCACCTCCCCTTGTGAAGTAGCCGGTACCATGGTACATCCTCTAAAAAGGATGAAATGCTCTCCTCCCATAGAGAATCCATCAGGTTTCTGTCCTAAGGATATTTGTGCACGTCGCATCCCACAGTCTATATCCCCTCATTATGCATCTCTGACCCACTGAAGAAGTGGAGGAGTGACTGTGAGTGACTGAAGAAAGGTTGCTCTATCTCTATCCATGAAGGATATCTGCAAAGAGGCTAGCTGCTATATCGCCTCCCCAAGTAGATGAAAGATAGGTGTGTTGGTCAACCTCTGTCTCAGCTCCTAGAAGCACTACTGACATCTGTCTGACCACACGAAGGGTTTCCCCCTCTTCCATAACATTCTGCAATGCTGCAAAGATTTCTCCATTGCCGAAAAGAGAAATCTGGTCTCATCTCCTGGATGATCCATGTTCCTTGCCTAATACAGTCAATCCTGTCATGATCAGTTAATTCATTCCATGGATTACGTCGTAAGGCCTCGAAGCTGCTAACAAGAGATCCAACCTTTACTCTTGCCTCCAATTGTTGAGTCACACAGTCGGTATTAGTGTGTGGTCACTGGGTCTTCTCTAGTAGGAATCTTGTATGTGAGGGTAAAGTCAACAGATTTTAACTGGAACCTCTTAGTATTAACATACAAAATACATGAAAGAAAACGTCACTATTGCAAGTGTCTTTTATTAATGAAACTCAAAGTACAAGGACACAAAGCAACACAAACAACGAAGCTAGAGGCATTATGGGCAATGTACCCTATGCCTAGAGCTAGTCCCGCACTTGTACAACCACTTCCAGAGCTCCATGATCGTAAGATTCACCTGCCTAAAGTTGTGATCTACCCTGTGGTCAGGCTGGACCTCCTGGTGGTTGTGGTGGTAGAGCCTCAAAACGTCGTCCACCACCTGCCGCTCGACCAGCTCCTCGGCCTTGTCCGCCTAATCTCTACGGACCGCCACGGTCAAACCTCTACCTCTGTCTAGGTGGTTCCCCAATCGTCTATTTCCCATCTTCTTGGCGGTTTGGGCAGTCACGAGCCAGGTGGCTCTGCCCGCCACATGCATAGCATTGTCTACCACTCGTAAGACTGGCTCTTCTACGTGTGCCCCGAACCTCCGAGCCAGTATCATGTGGTTGTTCGCCTGATGGCCTGGTCCACTTTGACCTCTGAGACATCTTTCTACTGCAAGCTGCAGAAGACTCCACTACGTGCCGCACTGCGTTAGGTTACGCTGGGCTCAACAAGAATGCTCTCTATGATAAGGGATCTCTCCAGTACTCCAACCTGCATCGGAATGCTGAGGGAGATCAGCAATGCCCAGATCTCATGCCTCAGTCCCTACTTGAAGGTCCGGGCCTGGAAGAATGGGTCTCGTACCATGTCCGTCGAATAGCGCGAGAGATCGGTAAATCTCACCGAGTACTGGGAGACTGTCATGCTGCCCTACCGAAGCTGTAGAAGCTCCTGGATGCGCACCACGCGGAGGGTGGCTGGGACTAACTCCGAGAAAAAGAGGCTCTCAAATTCCATCCAGAGGAGAGATTCCTCGTCGTGCACCTAGAGCATCAAGCTCCACCATCTGCCCACTACCGCATGCAGGAGGCTCGCTGCAAGGATCATCATGAGGTCTGCTGGTGTCCCTACCAATCATAAAACTCGTACAACTGCCTCCATCCAATCCTCGAATTCCTGAGGGTCTGTCTCCAGGTGGAACCTGGGCGGTCTCTGACACTAGAACTCATGCAGTTTACTAAGGCGATGTGCACTCTCAGTAGTTGGGGCCGGTGGCATCGGTGGCTCAGCGGGTAGTGGTACCGCCGGCGCCTCCACAGTAATAGGGCCCTGCACCGAGGCCTCTTTGCTTGGTGGGATATCGTTACGTACAAAATGCAGCACCCTAGCTGGATGCCGTCGTGGGTCCATCTTAAAAAGATATAGGTGCACCACGGTCAAAACCGTATACCTGGTGAGCTGACACAAACTAATCACAAAGAAAACTTGAAACACACATACAATCAATGTTTTCGTATACTGAGTTGGAAATCAGAATTCAGGGTCCTGGTGTATGGATACGTCGGCCACCCCACCAACACTGGACTCCATGGACTGGTAACCACACTCAATACCCTTGAAACTATTGGTTCACACAGAAGAACGATCAGAGTCCTAAGATCTGCGGTATAACCGAACTCCTTTGATACCAATTTGTCACGACCCGTACTCGGGACCTGTGTCGTGACTACCCCATGCCCGCCTCCCATAGGCCAGGGGTTGGCGACTAGCACCAAGTCGTAAATCAAGAAAAAAAGGCGAAGGCATTGCCTTTATAAAGTAAACAAAAACCATAGAGTAAGCAAGAAAAAGTAAACACTGAGTAAAACTGGGTACAATAGTAGTGTGAATATGTAAGTGTGCCAGAATAAAAACCCAAACTGAAAGTAAAGTACAACTCAAATGAAAGTACAACAACTAAATGTAAAGCAGCAACGTCTAGCCGTCCACTGGAAGTCCCACATGATAGGTGGGTACAGATAGTCTGCACATCTTCATGGTTCCAGCCGTCCGCTACGTGTACATCCCGCCTAGTGGTCCACCTCTAGGTACCGACATGCTCCACAAGCCTCCACCACGATCAGCGTTGTCCGTCTTCTACATCCAACAAAACGCTGTGAGCGCATAGCACATGTAGGGGTGAGTATCTGCTACTCAGTAGGGACCACGAGACCCCTGAAGGTCTTCCATTATCCACAAAGAATTATCCACAAAGGAAAGATACAATCACGAAGTAACATCCGACACTACATTGGTATATGCCCATACACATATCTAAGTCATCAATTCCAGTTCAACTCCGACATCCGAGCCCAATTACAACCCAGTCCACACAGGAAAACATAACCCAATCCACACAAGAAAGCATAATGAAATCCACAAAGGATATCAAGTCAATCTTATCGAAGATAAAGATTGAAAGTCAATACTCAGCTCACACAGGTATAATTTTTCGTAAGGTGATAGAGATTATCAGATGTAGCCACGAATTAATCTAAGTTGTCAGACCCACACAAGATCGACAGGTACTAACACCCACAATGACCCACACAGGATCAGTAGCGCTGGCCCACACAGGACCGTTGAACGATGACCCACACAAGATCTGAACCACACAAGATTGGTAAGCACTAATCTACGCATGATTGCTAAGTGTTGTAGTCGTCACTGTCGAACCCACAGAGGATTTCTGTACAGTCGTCATCGTCGTCGCAGCCGCAACCAGCTCTAGGGTTCCTGCACACAGAAAGCTCATTCAGGGAGGTTCCGTTCCACGAGCTAACGGGCTGATACATCAACTGACACGAAGTCCGTAGTTGATTTATCCCAAAGTTCTATATCGTCAAGAGGAACTCAACATGAACGACGACGCGTCAATCAGACGCCCGGTTTGAGAGTTATTGGCTTTTTCGCTCTTGGGTCCCGGTTCATTTTTAAGTCACAACCAACCCTACCACACTCCAACTGTGTCCAAACCTTGATCGTAGTAATCCAAAAGGTCTGTCTCACTATGAGGAATCCAACAAAATCAACGACACGTCAATCGGACGTCCGGAACTCAAGTTATGAGAGTGTCCGCTCTGAGGGCCCGGTTGGTTGCATGTTCGAACCAACCCGGTCATACCCAATTTTCTCTAAAACCTTGAGTGTAATAAACCTAAATGACTGTCTGGATCCAAGGATCGCATCGAAACTGATGGTGCATCAATCGGTGGTCTGTAGCCCAAGATATGAGAAAATGAACGAACCTATCCAGTTTTAGGGGGTTTTGGGCCCGGGCCGACCCGGCTCGAGACCCCCTGGGTTGGCCTGAACCGGGTACGACCCATTAGGGTGCGGCCCGGCCCATCCGGCGCGGCCCAACCCAATCGGCGCGGCATGGCCTGGCCTGGGTAGTCTGGCCCGATGCGGCCGGTGCAGCCGATTGGCCTAGCGCGGGAGCGGCCGGCTCGGTGTTGGCCGATCTGAGCTGAAGGGGGGGGGGGGGCTGCCCCCTAATTGAAATAGAGCCCCCCCCCCCCGACATGTGAGGGCCACTCCTCTTGCCAGCCGGGGATTACGACCCCCAGTTTCTCGGAAGCAGGCCGGCCCGGTCCGGTCGGTGCTGCTGCAGCGGGACCGCCGTGGTCCCGCCCCTCCGATGTGTCTGCAGCCGGCGGTTCCGGCCATCCCACCTTACACCGCCGCGGCTTTGAGCCACGACCTTATCCGACCAGCACGTTGTGACGGCACTGCGCCCCTCTGCCATGGCCCCGCTCCGGCCGCGGCCTCTTTGAGGTTCTCCGGCGCCACGCGACGGCGCCGCGACTTCGTTCGGGCTCAATGGTGCGGCGTGACGGCGCCGCGCTTCTTCTCCGCATTCCTCCCTATTTTCACGTGGTGTTGTTGCACCGCGCCGCCTTTTTTTGAACCGCAAAAAACACAACAACCAAGGGGGAGGAGGGTCGGTCGTGTTCGTTCGGTCCGGCCTCCTCCTGTTAAGTTGATAACAAGCGGCCCCAAATCAAAGACGAAGAACGACAAAGACTATTCCACGAACAAAATTAACCCCTACCTCAAGGTGTTGTTGAATGAAGGTTCGTCGTGGGAAAAGAACGTCGCGGAAGAAGGCATCATAGAAGGAGGCTCCCTAAGCGTCGTCGGCATTACAAAGAAGAGAATCATCGGCGCCGCGGTACACAATGTCGCGTCATCGATCTCTGAGGATTCGACGTTCTTCATCAGAGGCCGGCGTTCTTCGTCGGTGACAGTGTGATCTTCGCGTTCTTCAAGGGCTAAGATGAAGTTCAAGACTTGAGAAAATCCTCTCCAATCCTTCTCACACAACCAAAACGCCCTTAATGAAGTAAGACTTGTCTTATTTAATTAACTCACACAAGCCAGAAATAAATACGAAATTCCAAATTGAATTCTTGAATTAATTATATTGAACAACTTAAACAGTTAATTAATAAGAGAGTTGACTTACAAATTGATTGGGGTGTGGGTGAGTTACAGAATTAAATGCGTGTGGGAGGTAAAAAGGAATTTGAAGGGGTGGGTCTCGTGTGGACCCCACTTCACTAATATCCTACCTAGGTTAGTTAGGAACTAGTGGGTCTCACCCCAACCTCCAAGCATAGGTTTAAACTTCCTTAAATAAAAATAAAATTGGATGCACAAATTTTATTTTATTCATTACTTAACTCACTATTTTAATAACCACACCCGAGCAAACACAACTCCAGAAAATGTGTTCCTAAGCAATTATTGGCGCTGCGATTTCACCGATTTCCTCAGATTTCGATTCCGAGCACCGGTTTAAAAGTTAGAAAAACCCGCTCATTCGTTCACTGAATGTACCTGAGCTAAACTTCGAAAATTGATTCTGGGCACACCGGGCCTCAGAATTTGGTGCCGTCAGAAACAGCGTTCTTGTATAATCCCAAAGGAAATTAAGAAAAAATTTCCCTTGAATTTTACGGGACTTTACAAAAACTACATATTTTAGACTGGAAACTAGGATTTATTTATATACATATTTATAACATGATATATATCTCTTTTTAGTTTGATGTCCTCTAATAAAATGTATATAAGTTTTTTATATTTCTATATAATCAAGAATCACTAAATTTGGTGTTTTCTATCAAAAGTTATGGATGAAATTCCCCAGGTAACCAATTGTAGAAATTGAACTATATGAGAAAATTGAATATGTGAATTTTAAAAATATTGGAGATTTCGCTACTTGGGAATGGAAATTTTGTTGTGTGTGACTAGTAAAAACTAATATAAATTGTATTTTATTGTCTTAAATGTCATTTGTAGAATGGAAACACTTCATGAGAGTTTTCAAACGTTTTATAAAAATGAAAACATTAATTATTATGATAAATTAGGTAAATCATAAATAATTATAAACAATGATAATAATTTTTTTAATTAATACATATGTCAAACTAAATAAAAAGCTTAATAAATTTATGATAACAAAATATAATCAAATAAAAAATGAGTAAAATATTATGAAAAACTAAAATAATATTAAAAAAAATAATTCTATGAGAAATGATAAGTACAAAAATCCAAGTATTTAGACTTATGTAAAATAAAATAGATAATGTTTCATAAATACCAAAAAAATGTATTAATATTATAAGTACTTTTGTTGGAGAAATTAAAAAAATATTTTCAATATCAAAACATAATCTTGTTCAAGTGTCCAATAAAAAATTTAGTAATTATATTATATAAGGTGATCAATATACCTATCAAAAATTATAAATGATCTAAGAATGTCATGGCTAGTCACATTTCAATAATATCTTTTAAGATTATTAAAGAGTAAGCGAAAATTGATATCAATGATAATTACTTGGATCATTTTCTATTTCAATATCACATTTAATCTTATACATTATATATCAATATCAAAATTATTTTGGAAAATTAAACCATTTCTCACAGCATAAAATATTAGTATAGAAAAATATTTTTAAGGGATCTTTCTCAATATTAATTGGGTAATAAAAAAATTTTATTAAATAAAGAGACATGCAAATTTGGTACTGTGTTCCAATATACTAGGATCTATGTAATGAATAAATTTTCCCTTATCCCTTAATTAGGGTACATTTTTGACATTATTGAATAATGAATAAAATATTTAAATGTAGATTCCCATTATTAATTTTTTATGATGATGAAATGGAATATTCATGAACATATAATTGATGGAAATATATGTGTATTATCAAAAAAATGAATATGTTTCATGGAAATAAAATTATAAAATATAAAATGTTTAATGTATTGGTAATTAATTACATAGGAAAATTTTTAAACTCTTTTGAGAATATATATATTATATATATAAGGATACTATTTTAAAATGTATTTAATACAACATGATATTAAATAACATTAAAATAAATTTGATCGATTTTTTGTTGATTAATTTTTTTTAATTATTTGTAAACCCATGATTACACATTATTGATTATGTAACTATTATTAATAATATCATAATAACTATATTTTTATATTCATAAAATATATGTTATAATACCAGTAACCCTTGTAATCCTTATGAAAGTGGGAAAGTGAAATTATCTAATTGAAAAATAAAGATGATTTTATAGAAATTAGTGAGATAATATAAAAATGATTTTGTAAAAAGAATGATGTTACTAAATGGGTATACTCGCCACCTTTTAAAAACTAATGGGAACATCCCCATTTTGGATATTAGAAAAAATATATTTTAAATTTCAATTGATGTTAATAAAAAATAATATTTGAATGTAACTAAGTGAATATTAATTTTATGAAATTTAGAACAAGGATAATTCTATAGCTTTATAAAAATTATCAAATAAAGTGATATGAATATGTGATTTGATATTCATGATTTTTTCAAAAAAATTTGTTGATTTAAACATATTTTACTCGGTTTTTATAATAAAATTTGGTGTTTTTTCATTTTTTTATTTTCATTATCAATGATACTTTCTAGGAGAAAAAGTGAATAAAGTGATAATAAGAAATCATGTTATATTATCAAGGAATAATTTTTCATCCACATCATGTAGAAATTATAATTTTACTAAAAATGGAAGAAATATACATGAGGGTCATACCTTACAAAATATTTCCATTCCATTTTTTCAAGATAGCTATTTGTCAGGGATTAATGGGAAGACACATTTAATTAAGAGTTATAGAATGTGTCTCACATTCAATCCTCTTTTTCACACCATCATGAAAACATAACTAAAGTGTAATTCTATCAACCAATAATATTTAATATTGATAATGAAAGTGTATTGGAGATTATTTGATGAGAATTATTTTGTAGAGAAAAAAAGGTTTGGAGAGTGAGAAAAGAAGATAATAAAGGATAAATACAGCGAAATTAGCGATATTATTTATATTTTATACTTTTATTTTATTTTATTTATCCATATTAATGTTTGGTTATGCGATTTTATATGTATTATAGGATAAAAATAAAAAGAACAGATATCTATGGATGATTAATAGTAAATTATTATTTGTATTTAAATTATCATAAATGTGGATAGAGGAATTAATATTGTTTAATTTTATTAAAAATAAATATTAAGTCTCTCATAAATTGTCACCCAATTGAATAATAATATTAAATTATGATCAATTAGGAGATTAAATTTATTTTCCTTATTATTTTTTATTTTAATTTTTTTAAATATTGACCCATAAAAGATTACATGAATATGTGTTTATTTGTTATTGATTCTTCTAAAATTTGAGAACAATTTCCTTTTAATATATAGATACATATAACTTATGAAGATCATTTTTAATGTTTTGGTTTTTAAAAATGTCTTTTTTTACAACTATCTTTTTGTAAAACAATGTTAATGTAAATTCTGTGAAAGATGCATTTTTAAATATTATATCTTTTTTATGAGAATATTTTGAAAATATTGATAAATAAATTGTTTTTAGAATATAGAAATTAGTCACCTCATCAAATGATCCAACAGACATATTTCATCAGATTCTGCATCTGTAGAAGTTTTTGGTGGAAAGACAAAAGCTGTTAGAATCAAATTAAGAAATTTTTCTATGTTTCTATGATATGGAAAGATGGGATGTAAGATAATATTCCTAAACTATTAAAATAATACTTTTATATTATCAAGTTACAAAAAAATCATTAATAAGTCATGATTCAAGCTAGAGATTGAAAAATAAATAAGAGTTGTGAATTTATGGAGTCTTAAAATATGTTGTTTTTTGGACACATGTTATCAGAGCAAGAATCAACAGACACATATGATGTTAGAAGACAAGGAACAATATGTTATTAAAGATCTCCAGGAATAATTTTTTTGGACACATAAAATCATATGAATCTCTGTATGCGGTATATCAATTAGAGATGTAGTTAGAGATGTTTTATTCAATGTTGATATTTTTGGACTTAGAACACTGAACACATTTCTTCAAAGTAAGAAACTGCGTGACTGAGAGACTTTATAAGCAGCTGATGTTTGAAAATGTCCAACCATGATTATTAGACATAGAGCTCCAAAAAAATCACAGGACACACTTTTCTAGTCAAATATATATGATATTAATGATGTTGTTTTATTAGAAAAAAGTAGATCAGTTGAAGAGAGTTTCTAAAAACATGTAAAAAAAGTAGATGATTTTAAATTCTCTAGAGAATTAAAATTTTATAAATGATTTTATTGCTATTGGATAGTTATTACACAAATTTGATGTCTTCAGAATTTTACACAATATAGTCATCAATTTTCATAATGTTTAAAGATTTGGAGTGAGAAATTATATTGGTTCTATTTTTAGAAGATCAATCTAAAAACATGTGGGTTTTTTTCAATTTGGTCAAGAGTATCTAATAAAATAATAATGAGGTAAGAAGTTATGATGCTTTTTATGTTGTGATTTAAGGATTCCCCTTGGATAGATTCTCATTACAATTATTGTTTATAGAAACATAGATCAAACTGAATAATTTTTTTATTATAAATTGGGTCAATAGAACCATAATGAAAAAAAATTCATACTATGATTTATTGGACAATCAATTTTAATAAAGATCATTTAAAATGTTCTTAATAAATTATAGATGATAATTAAAATGATCTTTATAATTAATAAAGATCTAGTAACACTCCAAAAGTGTTGATAATAAATAAGAATAAGTCAAATGAATTTTTTAATTTTGATAAATTCAGATATATGAATTGGGTGAGCAGGAAAATATTTTTGTTTCCCGCCTTTACTATTTTTGGAAAACCTATAAATTGTGTATGAAATTACATCATTAATTTTCACTTTTCACCCATTTATAAAAGATTGTAACATTAAAATTAGTGTCAAAAGTGATTTTTCCAACTATTGTTTTTTTGAAGTAGAGTTCCATATATAGTGTTCTGATCAAAAGATCTGATAAAGATAAGTTAAAATTTCCGAAAAAATAAGATCATACTGAATAAATCAGTCTGAGTTTCGATTAGTTGTTTGATAATAGAATTTTTTTATACATGATGATTAGACAGTTTAGAACTATATAGACTGAGAAAATTGTTTTCATTTTGAGACTATCATATGATGTTCTTCAGATGCTGGAAGATTCGATAAATGTTGATTGGACACATTTTTTTAGACAGACATTTATGGAGAAGAATGTTTGAAATATATGTTTCCTTTTGGGGATATATTTTTTTAAGAGAAAATTTTAAACTGGTGGGAGTCAAGAAAATTATTCTTATCAGGAGATAGAATTTATCTAACATGATTTTACATAATTTTTATTCACTTATTCATAATAGTAAATCTCTATATACCCACAAGAGTTATTGTGGGGAGGGTATAGGTTTTCAAATTAATGCAAAACCTTATAAATAATTTATTCTTTGTTTAAATTTCTATTTATTCATGAATAATAG
The DNA here is from genome assembly GCA_963277665.1 of Viscum album. Lineage (NCBI taxonomy): Eukaryota > Viridiplantae > Streptophyta > Magnoliopsida > Santalales > Viscaceae > Viscum > Viscum album. Next base: position 1,983,517,993 of record OY728136.1, read on the forward strand.
ATTACTAAAAGTTTATAATGAAATATCTCAAAAATATCATGGGGCTTAATTTTAGTAAAATTGAAAATTTTAAAAGGTAAACTACTGATTCAACCCCCATCCCCATCCCCACCATCCCCTTTCTCAATCATCCTATGATCCTTTTGTAATCCAATTGGTATTAGTATTTGTTTTTCCCTATTTAATATTTATTATAGATAATCTCAATTCCATTAATAATTGATGAATTATTACATTTTATGGAAAAATATTATGGATAAATAATATACTGATTACTTGTCCTCTATCACTTGGACTTGAAGTTGTTAATGCTATTAAAATTAGTTTTCAACCCATTAAAAAGGATTTCTTAATGAAATTTTCTAACAGCAGAAATATTTAAGTTTATAGACAATCTAAAAAATCTTTTCTTATTTTTATTTCATAAAATGTTTATAAGGAAGTGATGGGTCTCATAATAGAAATATTTTATAGTAAAAGATCAAAAATATTTTCAAGGGGAATACTAATGTGGTGGAACCAAGGTAATTAATCTTTCTTCTATAATGTTTAAAGAAATTATAATTATAGATAACGAAACTACTTATGAATACATAACCAGAGTAAATAATGTTTTTTTCAATAATATTATTTTTAGAGATGTCTTGAAAGATTCTAAAATTTTTAGGAAACTCATGTGAAAATTTTCACACTAGTTTGATTCAAAAAAATCTTCTATAAAATATAAAATGATTTATATCTTGATGAACTCATTTATATCCTTGTTTCTTATAAAATGAGAATATATATATTTTTCAATGAGATTAAGAAAGATGATATTACTTTTTAATCTATGAGAATGATGAAAATTCATGATTTTGAGGATATTGATTATTATGTTTCTAAAGGTAAGTATCATGTTGAGTTAAATAAAAAATTCATGTCTTTTATATCCAATAAATATCTAAGAGTTAGATTAACTCAAATAAGAAACATTCCACTCAAATATATTGGTTATGGTGGAACTGAGAATTATTCTATGAATTTCCCCCAAGAAGAATGTTTGAGAATTTGAAGATAATTATGGAGAGGAAACTCATTAGAAGAATTTTGATAAAAACATGCAAGAAAAAAATAGGTAAATTAGTGGAAGGAATAATTTAAATGATGAAAAAATATATATATTGATTAAGAGAATAAAGTTTGAGTCTGAAAAAAATTCATCAGAAGAGGAAATTTTAAAAGGTTTCATGACCATCTATGAAAATTATATGAAAAACGAATATTCTTCAAATAGTTAATAAGAAGAAGTTAAATAATATTGTAAAGAGTATCAGCTCAAATACAAACTTGATTCATGTCTTGGAAAAAATTTGACACCCAAAAAATAAATCATAATGATGAAAAAATATAGTGTAGAAGATGTTGATGGAAGCAAACATTTTGAAAAGAAAGAATAAGAATAATTCCATGAGATCTAATGTCACAAATTGATAATTTTTGAATAGATAAAGATGATTTAAGATCTAAGTATGAAGTTTGAAGCGAAGGAACATAATTTTTACATGTCTCATTAAAAAAATCATAAGGATGAAAGTACTTCAATAAAGTAGAAATAATATTTTACCAAGGATTTGGATGTAAAAAGTAAAACATATAATGATGAAAAAAGAACAATATGACAATAATGTTAAATATCTATCTTCTAAAAATAAAATTTCATCTTATTTTTCAAAAATTTCATGTGTTAGGTAAATTGTTGGTAAATATTAGTTTTATATGGGTTATGAAAAACCTATCACCTTCCAAAAAGTTTAAAATTATCTCTCTAGAAAAGTTAGTGCATGCCCATAATATGATTAAACAAAAAATAAGATATGGAACTCTATAAAATTTATATAGAGAAAGATCTGACTTCTATAGAAGACCAAGGATCAGAGGTTCTTTTTGGTGTTGTAGAATTCATGGGAACAAAGCCCCTAACTATTGTCACAAAATGAATCTACACATGAATAGGTGTGAATTAAGGGGGTATAAAAACCAATGTATAATGATGAAATTTCCTAAAACATATAATTTTGAAAAAGTGATATCTAAAGATGTTAGAAATATTCTAACAAAAAACAAATTTGAATGTATGAAATAATTTTATGGAAGAAATGACTGGTTTTACCATATTACTGAATAATTATTTGTACCTCTTCCTGGTAAAAGTTCCTATGTCCAAAAATAATCTGAATCTAGAAAAAATGGTTTTGGTAAGAGATTTTGATGCTAATACAATACCTAAATCAAGTGAAAATAATTAACCAAGTATACATGATAGTGGTTTTTCATAAAACATGAAATGTTACTTGAAAATATTTAAGGATTTTACAAATATTATTGAGGATTTGTTACCTTTATGAATGATACTTTCATATAAATAAAAGGAATTGGAATGGATGATATTAAGGAAGAAAAATATAATAATCTTCAGAAGTTATCATTTTTTGATTTTATGTAACATTAATTACATAGTGTATGTCATATTTTGGAAGATGGTAAATATTTTAATTTTATCAATTATTTGTGTTTCATCAAAGTGTGGAAAATTCCAATGTTGTTACGAGAGTAGAAAGAACTAGTGTAAATATCTTCTAAATGGGAGAAATTTATAACTTATATTACAAGATTACTGATGTTGAAAACAAGTTATGGCTCCATTGACTCATGAATGTTAGATAAAAACATATGAGTAGGTTATATAATATTTTTTTCTATTCAAAATTTTATAGAATTGATACTAAGAGAAAAAGTTTTTTGTATAACATGTCATAAATGGGAAATTACGATTAAAATTAATAGGAAATTTTAGGTTTAGTCTTTGACACCTCTTGAACATAATTAATATTATTTACGTGGGATGATGATACATCAATCAATAAAAGGATATTTTTACTATATCACTTTCATTGATGATTTCAATCAGATGAAGAACATCATGTCTATGAAACACAAGTTATAGGATGTTAAAATATAATTATTTTTTTGAAAATATTTTGAGATATAAATGGGGGTTTATATAAAGGATTTGAGAATATATAATGGAATAATATTCACTTGTAATGAATTTGAATCTCATCAAAGAAAGCATGGAAACAAATATTAGTATAGTGATCCATATACACCAAAAACAAAATGGAATTGAAGCAAGGAAAAAGATATTTACGAGAAAAATGGATGAACCATGTCAGTAGAATAAAAAATATCAACATTTTACTAGAGATAAGCTATTAATACTTTTGTGAATGTACAAAACAAATGTTTTTTGTGACCAAAATCCAACATGACTTCTTAATAAATGTGGTATAATAAAAACCGTTCATTGTTTAATTCAATGTTTTTGGAAGTCAATGTTTACTAAAAATAAAATATAGGGATCTTGGAAAATTTGATGAGAAATATGAAGATTGAATTTTCTTTATATATTTACCTAATATTAGAAGTTACAAATGTTGTAACAATGATTTACAAAAGTTATTGGACTCCTTTGATGTGAAAGTTAATTAAAATATGTATTCATTAACAAATAATGTTAAAATTATTAAGGAATACCAAATGAATATTTCCAAAGATAGATAAAGTTAATCAAAAAAATATCAATATTTAGAGGAATCCTGAGATGGGTAAAGTGAAGTTGAATAAGAAATTTTGAAATTTACTATCTTAAAAAAACTTGATGAAATTAAATATATTTTACAGAAAGATCTAGTTCAGTTAATAAGAAGGTTGAAATAAATAAATCCAACAACTATCATTTCACAAATTGAACTAGAATTAGTTTCATAAGAAGTTGAACAACAATAATTGGTTAATTCATGGAATACGGTGTTAGATTATATTGAAAAAAAACATGGGAATTTATTCCACATCAAGAAAATAAAAAGGTTATTGAACAAAATGGGTGTACAAAATTAAGTTGAATAAACAGGGATATGATTCAAGAAACAGTGAAAGACTTATTTGTAATTGTTATGAATTGGTGCAAGTTGTGAATTTTGTATAAACCATTACTAATGTTGTGGGATTATAAATTATATAATGTTTCTAGTAGTGGTTTCATATCGAAATTATGATTATTCAAGATTGATGTAATGTTAGATTTTCTAAATGGTAAGATTTAAGAAGAAGTTTACATTGATAAAACATGTTGGTTTATACTTGCAAATTATGGATGTAGGGTTTTTAAAATGAAAAAAATCCTTGTGTGGGTTGAAACTAGAAAAATGTGTTTGGTGTTTCAAATATAATAATTTTTTTGAGAATGTTCAATTTTAATAAAGTAAATATTTTGAGAAACATATATATTAAATTAATTATCACTAGAAGCCTAATTGTGATTTTTTTATATAGATGGTATACTTTTTTATAGATGTGAAGAAAAATTTCATTAATTTTTTTTGAAGAAATGAAAAAGCCTTTTTAGATTTTTATATTTGTAGAATTAATTTTCTACATATTCATACAAGTTCCACAAAAAGAAAAATACATATTCCTATCTCTATAATAATTTTCCTAGTAATTGTTGAAATTTTTTGTATGGTGGAATCTTAATAAGATTCTACTTCTATTTGAGTAGGGATGAAGATGAGTAAAGTCGAAGCTGGAAAAATGTAAATCAGAATGATTTGGGAAAATCGGTAGTTAGTTTTTTTACCTTACAACATCAAGACCTGATATTATTTATGTTGGGATTTTTTATCCAAAATATTAGAGTGCTCTAAAAGAATCTCATATGTGTTAAGAAAATACAATTATGATATATGTTAAAGGAACAAATTCATGTGGGATGCTATAAAAAAGAAGTTGTGATATCAGCTTTCATGGTTATACTAATGCTCATTGGAATGGTGATTGAAATGATAAGAAATAATCATTTGGAGAAACATTATACTTTGGTTAATATTATATGAGTTTTTATATTAATAAATACAGTTCATTTTTTTGAGCATAGTGTAATTAGAATATGTTGCAACTACCCTGGTTTTTACTGATATTTTTTCAATAGATGTTCAGTTAGAATATTTGAGGAGTATATTTTTTTACAAATTTAATATACTTTGTGATTATTAAAGTGAAATTGATAATTATAAAAATCATTTCCAACACTCATGATCAAAAACACATTGATATTAAATTTCACATCATATAATAGGAAGTTATTGGTGGAGTTTTTTTGATGGAATATATTTTAACAAAATATCAAATTGTTCATAAATTTACAAATGAAATGACTACAGAATGATTTTTATAATTAAGGATTCATCTTCATGTTCATCCTTTATTAAATATTTCCTAATCATCTTACGGTTATATCACACTATTATTTGGATTTTGTTTATGAAGGGGTAAAATTTGTACAATTTTTTTTCTATAATAGGAAAATAAGTACATTTATTACTTATAATATTTTTTATTTTTGTTTATCATAAATTGGTGGAGAGAAAGAAAGGTGAGAGGAAAAAAATAAAATTATGGTGGTTTATATTTACATTGACACATAGTTTCTTATCATCGAGGTATTTAATTCCATTATAAACATTATTTTATCTAGTAGTGTGTTATCAGGATATTCTTTTTTGAGAAAGAATGTGTTTTGGTAATTATTCCAACATGAGTTTTAAAAAGACATAATGTTGAAAAATTATAATTTGATAAAATTTTTAAAGATAGTTGTAAACAAATGAAAACGAGGATATTGAATATCCTTTGGTATATTTTTATTTTTTAATTTTTTTCAATTTTTTTGACAACTATATTTTTCTAAAAGAATGTTTTTTAAATAAAGTGTAAGAAGTGTTGATTAATTATTATCAATTTTTTTTGTTGAGAATATTATGGAAATTTCTATAAAGAATGTTTTTTTTGTGAAGTTTTAAAATTGGATTCTCCCTCAGATGATCAATCAAACAATGTTTATCAGATGCTCCTTCTATAAAATCTATTTGATAGAATGTCAAAATTTATTGGTAATAAAATTCAGAATGTTTTCTATGTTATTGAGACATGAAAATATTGGAAGTTGGATAACATTAATAAACTAGTCCTATGATTGTTTTTTATTCTTTCAATTACATAAAACATCATGATGAAATCATGATTCAATCTAGAGTTTTTAGATGAAATGGGAAATGTGAATTTCTAGAATTTCAATTTTTTTGTTTTGGGGATGAAGATCATCGAACCAAGAAGCACTAAACACAAAATGTTTTATAATAATAAGAGTGTGAAGTTGTTAAATCTCTCTAGTCCCAACTATTTCATACACATGAAATCTTTTATAGTTTTTTTTTATAGCCAATCAATTAGATTATCATTGGAACATGTTATGTATAATTTTGATGTTTTCATACATAAAACTATGGATTAATTTCTACAATATAATAAACTGATAATGTTTGATAATGTTAAAGCATTATGATTAGACATAGATCTTTAGAAAAATATCACCATTTATACTTTTTTGGATAAAGATGTGTGAGAATTTTGAATTTGTTTCATCATATAGAAGTTGAATAGATTAAGCAGGTTTATAATGTTTTGTTAAGAATGTAGCATAAGAGTTCAAAGACCCAAAAAAGGAAATGTTAGAAAGGTTGGAGTTTCTAAGGGAAATTTATTAAAAAAACTAACTTATTTAGATTTTTCAACAATTTAATAATGAAATTTCATTTATCTTAGATAATTGGAGTGATGAATTATATATTTTTTATTTTCTGATGATTGAGGGAGAAAGATGTGATTTATTTAAATTAGATTAAGAGTATCTGATGGAGGAATGAAGAAGTCACAAGTTATGATTTTTTTAATATTTTATTAAAGAATATCTATCCTACAAAATCTTTTAAAAATGTTTTATCAGATAAAAATTTATCATAATGAGTAAATGTTATGTATTTTAAAATTTCTCATGGAAATAAAAATGATGAACAAAGATTCAGAGTTAGTTTTTCTAGAATATCAATTTCTTGGTAGATATTTTTAAAATATCTTATTCAAATATGATTTATAATTTAGATGTTCTACATAATTTAAGTATATTTAAAAAGTCTCCAGAAGAGTTGAGAAGAATTGAGAAGTGGTCAAATGATGTTGAAATTTTGAATAAATTTGGATCTGTGAATTTTTGTGAGTGCGGAAACATTTTAGTTTCCCCCAATTACTCTATTTGGAGAATACATATATTGATGATGAATGTAAATCCATACTTGTTACTACTAAAATGTTCATAGAAAGTTCTATTTTAAAATTTTCTATCATAAGTGAGTTCTCCAACTGAAGTTGATTCATGTTGAATAAAAGGATTCACATAGAAAATTTTGTATAGATGATAAGACAAATAAATTTTCATATTACTATATAGAGAGAATCAAATAGAGTAAACCAGTATGAGTTTTGGGTAGTTGTTTGAGAAGAATAGTTTTGTTATATAGTATGAACAATAAGTTTGGAACAAATAAAATTGAGAAAATGGATATTGGGATAAGGCTATTAGAAACAATCCATTGGATGTTGGAATATCTAATATTGGTAAATCGTACATATATTTTTAGATGAACATTTATGGGGAAAATGTTTTTATGATACATTTCTTACCATTGCACATTTTTTGTAAAAATGTTTAGTAAACTAGTGGGAGTCAGTATAATTATTCCTTTTGGGAGATAGAAGGTGTATAATGGGAGTTTCCAAAAGTTGTATTCACTTCTTCATAATATTGAATATCTATATACTAATGGGAGTGGATATAAAAATGATGTTGGTTCTCATACAAATTATAGAATTTATAAATCATTGGTTCCTTTTTTTTACTTATCTATCATTACTTGTAAGTGATATTACTAAAATTTTATAAGAAAATTAATCGAACGAAAGGATGTGGTTAGATTTAGTAATGTTGAAATTTGTAAAGATGAAATAATTGATTCTACCCTACCCCCTTATATGTTGTTTTATGATAAAATAGAAAATAATTTCATAAATTATTAATAAAGGTTGATAAATTATTTAAAAAATAAAACATTTTTAAAATTGGGTAGATACTGATGCCTTATTATATCTCATTTTTTAATATTCTTCTGAATTCTCAAATGATCAACGTCTTGTTTCAAGATAATTTTTTCAAAATTACATTATTTTTATATAAACTTGACATATAATTTCACTCTAAGAACACCTTCTCTTTTACTCATTCCCATAACATTATAATAATACCATGTTTTTAATATTTAATGAATGAAAATTATAAACCTCCTTTGTAACTTCAAATCAACATTCACCAAGTTTTCTATTTTTTTATTGATGAATATAAATTTCTAACCTATGAATAAAAACTAGTTTCTTATTATTGGAGAAGAAATTTCGTTATTAATTTTAGTTATTATTAAAAAACATATTTATGTTATTTTGTGGATAAAATTTAAAGAACATATATCAGTTTATGTTCAAGAGATACACTAGATCTCAAGAGGGAGAGAAAAATATATCTGGAAAAAAAATTAAAATAAAATTGATATGAATTCATGAATAATTTTTATCAGATTTATAAGGATAATGGATTAAACCACAACTAATCCCTTTTTATCATGTAAGACTTTATCTTATTTATTAGAATATTTTTGGAGCCAATCATTGAGATGTTTTTAGATTATAAGGTATGATGACCTCATAATTAAAAATATTAAATATTAAATGTAGTAATATGATGTCTGTGATGTTTTCCTAAAAAAGATAAATAACTATAGAATAGAATCACATATTTTAAATATGATACCATTATTGATTATGGAATTTTATGTTTACCCTAGGCACGATCTAAATAGGTCGACATGGGACATTCGGTTGAGGTAGCCATTAGCGGGCACTTTATGTGGATTAATTAATTTATTTCTCTAAATAATTCATTTAATATCAATAAAATATTTACCTTTATAAATATGATGTTATGGAAAATATATATGGTTAACTACATATCCCGGGAATATTATAGTGTAGGAAGAGAAGATCTTCATTGGGAATTATAAACTAGGAACATGGATTGATGGCGGTGATAGAGGAAAATCATGAGATATGATAAAGACATAGAGGGATCCTAAATAACATAACAAGAAAAAATATTTCTTTACCAAATATTGACACTATCTCAATTTAGGATTATTTCTTTCTATTGGTGATTTCACCATTTGTTTATTCCATGATGATAGGGAATCAAATCCATGAACAAAGTGATTCACATAATTTTCATGCTTACAGGACATGGTTTGTCTTTTTGGGATGGTAATGTGATATTATTAGGTTTCTCTTCATTCATAATTCTTTTATAAATGAAATGATTCCAACCCAAACAATAGTTGATGTCTATTTTTCTTTGTTTATTTTACCTTTCTTCCCCGTTCATCTCATGTTCATCACTTGTTCAAAAAACACCAAGTATTTTTTCATCGCATAACCATTATTCAATACTAATAATTTAAAGAATTTTATATATTTCATGATAAATGGATATGTCTATGATTGAAAATGATTGTGGATAAATTATTTTGAACTAATATTAGATTTGAGGATCCTCATTTCCTGTTTTTTTGTGTGGCGTCGTTAGTGGTCAGTGTGATAGGGATGCATGGTTGAGGCACTTCTGATGAGTAGAGGCACTTCCAACAGTGGACTGTGTGACATGATTTCATGGTAGAGACATTCTAGATAAAAAATGGTTCTTCTAGTGAGACAAACCTATGGTGTGAGGAGGTTTGTCCCAACAGTGTGTTGCGTGAAATCTCCCCCCTAAACGTGATTGTGAATTGGGGGTGTAATATTTATTATTATTATTAAATAATAATATGAATTTGATAAAGGGGGATGAAACAATTCTATATGTGAATTTTCAAATGTAAATTAGGGGTATCCTTTTTTGTGGATCTCCTATTTTGAATGAGGTTTTAAAATAATAATATTTTAAATTATTATTATTATTATTATTATTATAAATTTTCATATTGGTGGTAACTTCTTCATGCAACATTGGATTTGTGATCCTTATAAATAATCATGAGGCTTGTATTGAGGATATTTATTTAATATAAATTTTTTATATTTAATTCAAACAATTAGATCGAGTCTATGAAGCACTGTACATGCGTGTTATGATAGAAATGTATGTTTTTACTTGGAATCCATTTTGGGAAAATGAATTGATTATCCTGAGTGTTTTTCTGTAATGATTTAAATGTCATCATCCAATTGAAAATTCCTATCCATTTAATTTGATATTCATTAAATCTATATTTTATCCCACATAACATAATATGATCCTTGCATGTTCACGAGCCTTTTTTCAAACTCATATTTTGGCCCCTGATCTACCTAACCTGGGTAGTTTTCCGCGTAAAATGCGATGATGGAATTTTTTGTAGGGTCAATGATTATGCATTAAAATACGTAAGATAGATTTTTATTTCATGAACTCTATGATGTAATTCAATTTGGTTTCATATATAGTACATTATATGACGTAATAAAGATATTTATTTGAGAAATTGTTAACTAGTATTGGTTGGGTGTGTTCCCTCTCTTAGATCAATGTGGGAATGTTCTCTTATTTTGTGATGAGCTCCATAGTCAACTTCAATGAGGCCCAATGTTTATTATAATTCCTTTTTTTATCCCTTGGAAGGGTTCCTAGTATTTCATAATCAACTTACATGTGTCTGATCCCCTATATAGAAGGGTATTTTAGTGGGGTGTGTTATCCCCTAGTGGAAATAGATAATATCCCATGTATTCATATAAAAATATTTTGTGTTCTAGTGTGTTATTAATAATATAAAGTTTGGATAATCATGAACTTGCATATGATCTTCGTTAGTGTTATTTAGAACTGGGGAGTGAGTTATCCTTGAATCAGGTGTGAAATTGAACCCTTGAGTGGAATCCTAGTTCGATGTGTAGTTTGGTTGGACATTTGAGACTTGTTTTCTACTATGATAATATCTTTATATGGGTGTTTTTTATCTATGTATCACTTATACTAATCAAAATATCCCTATTATTTTGAACTCAATATTATTTAATTATTGTTGTTTGGTAATTTCAGTATGTCCCACTTAGTATTTTTATACTCTCCCTTACATGGGATCTTTCTATACATATAATTTCTTATGTAGATGATGGGACTTTTGATAAAATCTTAGGAGGATAAGGAATATACATAGAATAGTGATATATACAGACCAGGGTTCTTACACGGTGTTTCTTTTAATAGTATTCCCCTTATTATAGGAAGGTTCAACTTTATTTCTTGATTTGGTGGTATAATATTTTTTTATTCCACATTCATCACTTCAATTGTACTCTGATTGTGGGATATAATTTTATTCAAGCATATGTTATCATTTATATATTACTTTTCAGTATAGTATCTATATTTGGAGATGTTTTTGTGTGAATATGTACAGTAGGATAATTCTTTTAATGTGTGTGATATTCTTATTTGACATAGGTCTCCAACCCCTATCCCTTTAGACATAATCTTGGGGTTATGACACTATGATTCCTATCATCCATGCTGGCTATGGTTATCTATATCGGTATAGAGAGGTATAGAAATGGTCAATACTATCTTAGTATTTTTGTCTAGGAGGATTGGTTAGGTAACTATAAAAATAGTGTTAAAGAGTTTCATGTTTGTATCTCATACAAAGGTGTCTTGTGTTGGTGCGACATCTTACCTATAACTTCTCTAGGGCTTTGATAACCTTCTTGTGGCCTGAGTACATGTAGGAATTGGTTTCATGGAAAGAATTGGTAGATTAATCATATAGGAATGGGCTTTGGTTTCCATTTCCTTATTTATTCACCACATAGTATTTGTTATTTTACCATGAGACATCTTGATAACTATCAAGATGTATCTGTAATGACAACCAGCTAGTATTTTGAGATAGTGTTGCGATGATGACTAGTTGAGATATGGGGACTTATTTTATGTACCCACTAATGAGGTGTTTTGTCTACGAGGGAATGATTCAGTGCTACTAAAAATAGAGTAGTGATTATATCCTTTAGTGGATATAATGGATTATAGATGATGTATTGGGAATTTTATGGAGATTTCAACTTAGAGAGGTAACATTTTTAGGCTTAGTTCCTTATTCAAGTTAAAACGATAGAGACCACTAAGGTTTCATAGTGAGACATACCCTTAAGAAGTATAATATTATCTGAAAGTAGTTATTTAGGGTTTCCTAGTGTTCATAACCTGACTGATCATATGATTTCACTCATGACTAATATTTTTAAAGAATAATTATGTTCTATTTGTATCTAAAGATGAATCATTGGTGCTTTATGCACTTCTCGTGATGCAATTTTTGAGATTACCCAGGTTCTATCATGATCCAAACACCATTCTTCAGTGGAAAAGGATTGGAATGTGAATATGGTGTGAGATCCCAAACTTATTTAGATCCCTCTTCATGGTGGTATAAGTGGAGAGACTTATATAGGGTGATAAAGTGTGTCAATTGAGCCTTATGTTGGTGATGATTGATGTGGACTCCTATACACAATGAAGAGGGTCACTTCTGCCACCAAGAAGTATTCATGTGAAGTGAATTAAAACCATATGGGCGAGTCTGTGCCTCCCAAAGAAGATGATGTTGTGGAGCAGTGAATGATTTTCATTTAAATGTATATTTGAAATCATTTTTGTAATTTCCCCCAATCTAGAACTCTCCCACAAGGACAAACTAGGTTGGTTGTGGGACCTCTTGTTTGCCTCCATATTCTTCAGAGGTTTCAGACTTTTAGTGGGGGTGGGATGGTTATAGTGGTAAGAATATACCCCTAGATACAAAGATAAAATAAAATAGAAAAAACGATCACAATTAATATCATAATAATGGATAACAAAGAAAATGTTACAAAATACACTGGTAAGTAAAAGGAGAAACCAATAAACCAATAATAATGAATAATTTATTGAAAATATAAGACGTATCTATTTATAAATAGAAAAATAATAATTAGATAACATAAATAAGCAAAAAATACCTTGTTTTTGAACCCCATGTTGGTCTCATATCCAAACTCTATCTCATTCAACAAGAAACTATAAGAAACAAGGTCCATCTCCCTTTACCAGACTTGGATCCTTCTAATCTTCTTCTGTTAGGGTGTGAGTAAAACATAGTAGGTTAACACCACCATGTCTAAACAAAAATAGTTTGATAATATATTAATTCAGTAAAGTAAAAATTAGGTTTATTAATTAATCAATTAACATTATAAAAAATCAATCTAGTTTGGAACCATTCCAAAGTTTCTCTGAGAATATAGCATGACTATGCCAACCATAACCAAAACTATCGAATAGTCACATAATCAAGAAAATCCCTTTAAATAATTAATTCAGAAACTCAGAAAATCCTTTTATATAACCATTTCATCATCCCTATAATATCCCTCTATATAAGAATTACAACACCAAACTAGGCCAAGCCCACTATATAATCATTACATCATTAATCCGGATCTAACCTATTATATAATCATTATAGCATGTAACTAGGATAAGCCTAATATACAATCACTACACCATGAAACTGGTCTACGAACTCTATATAATCATTACAACATGAAACTAGTTCAATACCACTATATAATCATTACCACAAGAAACTTTTCCAATCCCTCTATATTATCATTACATCATTAAATTGGCCAGAGCTGTCTATATATGCATTGCAACATGAAAATAAGAAAATCCCACTATATAAGCATTAAAAAATTAAAATAGACTGAGCATTCTATATAATAATTTCATAAAAATGACAAACAATGTCATAGTTGTAAGGAAATATAAACATCATATCATAATCCTGAATGGTTAATTTTAAAAATTACCATTAGACATTAAATTTCACATTGATTTTTATATTTATTTTTGGACCGTGATTTCAATAAAAAATAATCCATTTCCATAGTTATTCTATATCAAGAAATCACATAGCTCTCATAGCATATTAAAAACACATTAATCCATTTCCAAATTAATTATCATTCAAGGCTTCCCTCACCCAGTGGGTAGACACAAGTGAGTTTGTAACATAAATGAATCCGAAGTGATTCAAGAAACAATCCAATCCATGGTTTATCATCATTCATCATTAAATAAATAAATTTTCCCATTTTTTCAATGAAATCAAAATATTTCAACTAAATAAAAATATATAGACCGTAGGGATACGTTTTTGACCACCTCACTTTAACTGATGATCAACAAAAATATCCAATGTGGAACACCAACAAGAATGAAGGAAAAAATATTGTTAGATGGAACCTTTGTAAAAATTGATCAAGTTAAAAACCCAAAATAATCATGATTAAGAGATTAAAAATAAAAAGTTGAATAAAAATGGAAGAGAATAGAAAACCTAAGGAAAAAAACACACCAATTATTAATTGCTTGAACGAGATGTCCAGTATAGGGAAAGGAACTCCAAAATAACCTAGAAATCACCTATTAGAGATTCAGATAGGAAAGGATACACATGGGCGGACTGAAAAATATAAGTGCACCATGGATTTTAAACATACCTAACCATGAAATTCCTCATATGTGAATGTATTACAATGTGTGACATTCCCATTTTACATGTACACCAAAATTCACATCACCCAGGGAGAAATTAACCCTACCAAAACAATACATGTCATGTAATATAGATTCATAGAATGTGACCAATTCAAAAAATATATTCATTTCATGAAATATTCCTAATGAATATTAAAATTTGTGTAATACATATACACAACATGCAAATTTCATGTATGCAGTTTTCATACAAAACTTCCACAGAAATTCCCAAACCACCTCTAAGGCCTTACAAACTCATAATGAACCTTTATCATCCCAATTGACACATTTATACCAAAAGTCCACTACTTAAAACAAAAAATATATCCTATAAAATTAGCTCATTTTACATAATGGAAATATATGTCTCTAAAATAGACCCAACCAACAAGGTTTACACAAAATATAAATCCAAAATGTAATAAATTTAATGAAAAACCTAATGAGGGACATACAAAAAAAAGATCACATATTATAACCTCTCCACCATATAAAAGCTCATCCTCGAGCTACTCCAATCATCATTGTTGGGTGTTATAAAACATGTCTAGAAACTATATTCACATATCTATCTGCCACACCCAGGTCTCCTCCTGAACACGCCCATGTTACCACAACACTCAAACTAGACGTATGGACTTCCCCCATAGATACTTATTTCTATAGAATAAAATATATATTGAATACTCTTTTAAGGATTAATTTATAAAAATCATGACATCATAGACATCTTCCACACAAGAGTGGTTATGATAATATCTCTAAATTTGTAACACATGAAAAATGGTGCGCTTATAATAGTAGAACTATAGAAGTGATAATCATTAATCCACATGACTGACCATTTCAAATATATCAAATGGCCTAAAAAACTTATGTTCTATCTCTCCAAATTTCTTAATATGGTGTTTCCCCATCCTAGGTGACACCCAAAGGAAAACATAATTCCTAACCTCAAACTCCAGAGGTCATATCTGATGGTTTGTGTTAAATTTATATATGCCTTGGGTGGTCACCAACCACCTCCTAATCAGATTTCCTCTGCATGAGAATATGTCCAAAAAGAACTGAATCACCTACATCCAACCAACAAAAGTTTAAAAAAATTAACTTCAATAAAAAACATAAAAAAGTTTCATTTTAATTGATTCTAAAAATCTGTTATTTTATTCAAACACCACAAGTTCTATATACTGCTCACATAAACAAGTAAAATATAAAACAGAAGCTCATAATATATCCTCTAGAATCTTAATATTATACTTAGATGGAACATTAGTCTATGTATAATAGGTTGAGATCAAATAAACCTACAATACTAAATCTTTCTAAATACCCTTCCAAAACCATGATGTGAAACAAGAATCTTTATTAGAAATAATTCTCCACCTACTACCAAGAATAAGATTTATCTCTCACATGTAGATACTACCCAAGTCAACAACTATGAAGGTCTCCTTAGTATGGAATATGATTGATATCTTCCTCAGTTGATCCATGGTCACACATAATAAATTATTCTTGATAAAATATTCTACAATATTTAACAGTAATATTATCTATATAGATCACAATAGAACCCTATCAATCCATGATGTACCACACATTTAGAATAATGGAACTCTCTCATCGTCACCTCATGCAACCCTATGGGAACACATACTTTTCCATAGAAAACTAGATAATTTTCACTGGAAAGAGACCATCCTAATGTTTTCTCTCCACCATATATGATTTCTCTTAGAACTAAACCCTATATATCTGATAACTACTTTTCCTTGATCTAAAAAAGATGCACAGGTATTGTGTACATCAAAGTTAAAGCTACTCAACATTAGAACTCTTGAGAATTTAAATTAATGTCTTTAAAAAGTGAAATAATACTCCAATCATCGTAAGACTTCCCAAAAAATATTATTTAATCTTAAATCTTAAATAATTCGTAATGAAATTTCACTTTCAAAGTGTATATTCTTTGTCAAATTTGACAAACTGTAAATACTCAACTAACTTTTTTTACCAATGGTTTCATTCCCACTGAAAAAACTATATACATATGCCTCTTTCAGTCTCAAACCTCTATCTCATAAGATAATTTATCCACCATCTCAAAGAATACTCCACCATAAAAATATCTAGATCACGAGTATAGTAATTCTACTCATGTGGCCTCATGTGTCTAGAGCCATAATAAACTACTCAATTATCCTTCCTCATAACTACTCTAAGTGAAAATATTGATGTTCTATAGTACATGAAATAAGATTTTATAAGAACATGTAATGTGATGATCGATGCTAAGGTCATCCTACCTTTCAAATCTTGAAAATACCTCTTGTAAGAAACTACCAAACAAATTCAACCATTTTTGGTCAGCCCATACATTAGTGCTTCTAGAAGGGAGAATCTCGGGATAAAGAGGTAATAATAACCTGCTAAACCTAGAACGATTCTAATATCGAAGAAATTATTAGTTTAATCAGAATATACTGTGGATTCAACACTCAATTCGACCACAAAAACCCATTCCTATGTGATGACATATCCTAATAAGAATACATCATCAATCAAAAAACTACCTTCGGTTTTTTTGGAATAGAGTCGTTGCTCTATCAATGTACTCAATATGATATAAAGATTATGGGTTTGACCATCTTATGACAAGTAGTGCAATAATATATCATCGAAACAACCACTATAAATTGTTCAAGAAAAGGATAAAATATATAATTCATCAAGGAAATTTATACCATATGTGAATTTATCAAAATAAAATTTCACCAATATGAACTTGAATAGTCGATACCTACTCCTAAGAGAAATATGAGGTATGTCTGATAATTACACCCTAAAATGGTGGTATCTTGATCTCAAATAGATCTTGGATAATATCTTATCCCCTCTCATCTGTTCTAAGATATTTTTAATTCATGAAATGGGATATTAGTTTTTAAAAGTTATATGGTTAAATCTCTGATCATCCACACACAAGTTCAAATTCCTATAATCCTTCTTGGAATAATGAACTAGGAAACCCCATGGAGATTTACTAGGTTGTATGAAAAAATTATCTTATAGATCATCTTATTAAACCTTCAACTATATAATATCATTGGTTACCATCCTACAAGGTGTGATAGAAACTGGTTCTTCTCTACGAACTAACTCATTCATGAACAAGATCAATCACTTGGGTGGTAATTCAATGATTTTTTTCGAAAAACATCCTTAAAAGGTCTGCCACAAGATGAAATTTTTCTTACTACAATCTACCATCATCTATTGGAAGGATTCATATTTATTCATTGATAAAATCTAACATGTAATGAATTTTTCCTATATGACTATCCTAAACATCCCACTCGCCCTTGTGATAATAGCTACCTCTTCTAGAGATGAAAAGGTAACACTCCTCCAATAATAGTTGATATGATCCTAGTATATAACAATACAATTCATACCAATAATAAAATTTAATCCTTCAATTTATAAAAAAATCATTCCTAAAAGAAATGTTAACCACTGATTTCTAGAAAACATGACTTAAAATGTTTGACATTCTATTACTACACTCCCAATGGATTATTGATGGTTAAAACACCATATATGGTTTCCACAACAAAAAACAATAAATTTTTAAAAAGGGAAACCAAAAGGAAGATGATTATCCATATATAAAAAACTCAAGAAAGGGTATCTGATACAAGAATCAAACCTATGGTGATAAAATATCATACTTACACACTATCTGTAGTAGTTTACATCACATCTTCCTAGCTCTTCCATCTTTCCAAGGGTCTTGTATAACTCCCTTGATCTATTACATTTATTTGGCACTGTTTATCATGCAAAGAGGTACCACTTCCCTTGCCTCTACAAAAACCTCAATGGGAACTCCAACTACATGCATGTTAAAGAGTATATAAGTCCATCCAAGAATCTGGTACCTATCTTAACAATTTCCACTAATATAATATGAGAAGTTCTTAAAAAACTTATGAATATGAACTAGCTAACCCAGATCATGAAAATATAAAGGGGAATGGATAATGAGGCTTTTTGTGGACCATCTTTCTAGACTGATAATACTACAATAGAACACAACACTGAGATAGTTTCCCACTACCCATACACCCCTCTGTTATCATTCCTTAGTGATAACTATCATAATAGTTCTTCTTTCCACAAGAATAAGACCGCCTAGTTTTCCCTACCAAATATAATGGTTGTTCCTCAAGGCCTCTCTTAGATTTCCTTCCATTATGGGTACCTAATTCATCACATCCAAAAATCTACTAAATATAAATACAATCACATATGAAATAATCTAATATAAACTCTAATTCTAAAATTTTCTATCCCATTAGATTTAATTATCTTCTAATGATAGTGAAAATCATTATTAGTTGGTGAAATGTCCAGCATAGTTAATCACATCCATGCTCATAAGTGTTAGGTGCATGAACTTGTAAGCCTTCCCATCGCTCAATGTATCTGGATAGAAGATTCATGGAAATATCTTATTGAATTACTTCCTAGACAACTCCCCTTGATAGCCAACTTAATCTAAAATATCCCAAAAATTATTGGTAGGTCCACAATGCATATATGAATCATTCTTCACCCTCTAATTTGTTGGTGTCTCAAGGTGCTTGATAGTCATCAGGACTGAATTGATCTAGAACTTGGCTTCCTGGGCCCCCTACACAGTAAATATAGGAAGATATTGTAGATGAAAATTCATATCCATCTTAAACTTCGATGGAATTGTTAGAACAATCACCCTATATATGGATCATATGACCCTCAAGAATCTATTGTGATGTTAAACACCAATATGATCCTCATGATCTACAGAAATCCATGACTCAGCTAAATTATAAGCATTATGATTTCCACTCTTCTAATTCACAACATGACAATGACGATGATGGAATTTTTTATATAATAAACACACTCCTTATAAAACTAGCTAAAAATATGGTAACCTCAATAGATGAAAACAATAGAGATCCATCATCTTATGGTCTTTCTAAACAAGGCTTACCAGTTTTTTATCATGACATAATAGTTATTTAATTTTCATTTATCAGACATAAAAGGTATCTGATTTCACAGTTCAAATAGTAATATTTATTACAAGGAATAAATATGTACCTATCATCAAAAAAATCTTGTCAATGTGATGCCCCAAAATTATAAAGTAAGAACATTGTATTCAATAGCATATATCACAAGAAACACCAAGTGTATATGGGGATATAATTTTACAATACCTAATAATATATTTAATATTTTAATTAATGTAACACTCAATATTTTTTTCAATGCACATGATATGGAGTTAGCCTGTGTCGCATGTAACAACGAGTTTATTCGATGACTTGCATTACATGCAAGGCCAAGTTTTACCAGACAACAATATATTAATAAGACATTATTATTTAATTTAATAACATATAAAATATCCATAAAATTAGTGTTTATTATTAGTATTAACTATTGAAAAAAAATATATAGATTAAATAAATATAAAATTAATCAATAGGTTAACAACTAATTAGACATGAATATAAAAACCAATTAAATATAAAGGAAATTTTATTATGCTCATAAACATGTTTTATCCAAATAAATTAAATTAATCACAGTAATTTAACTGTATTAATGAGATATATTTGTTATATATTGAATCATATATTTTTAAAATTAATCCAATATATTTGGGAGGCATAAGATAAGAATAAATCCTGTTTTTCTCTTATAAATAGTATTTTAAAAAAATATTTTTCCAATTTTTAAAGAAGAACCTACATTAAATAATTTTTTTGGAACTTTTATAAATTTATAATGAAAAAATAAACTTCATTTTTCAAATTTAAACATAAAATTTTTTTATAATGAGTTTTTGGTATTTCTAAGAAATGTTTCATTCTTGGATGAATAATAAAAAATATTGAATTTCAATTCAGAACATATTTTTATTTTAATTTTAATGTTAAACTATAATATTTTATTTTTTTAAACAGTAATTAAATAAAATTTACATAAATTAATAAAATTTATTTCATTGAAATCTATATTACTTAGAAATTGACTATAAAAACATATCAAATTGTTCTACATTTTAAAATTAAAAAACCCACTTTTTCGGCTTGTCTATGATATTAAATTTAAATTAATTTCTTCTAGTTATATGATACAAATTTTTAAAAATGGATTCCATATTTTCAATCATCATAATTTATAATTTATAATAATTTTAACATTGTTTTTTATCAAAAAAATATTAGTGAAAGTAATTAAAAATAATTTCAGTGATTTAGTGGAAAGTCAGAAAAACAAGGGACAAAAGATTAAACATTAGGGACAAACAAGATACCTATACAAAATCCTTAGTATATAAATGTGTCTACCATATCATCCCTTGTAATTAGTTTTTTTATCATTGGTTCCACTTTTCAGTCAAAAAACATTTGTGCAATTCCCATTCCAAAAGTTTATAAGAGTGTCACTCCTCATCCACTATAAAAAGGAACTCAACCCTCCCACTTATTCACACATCTCAAGACAATTTTGATCAAACAAGGTCTACCAAAATAGATTCCAAAATTCCATCCCATTATCCTATAATCATCCATTTTTTAATAAATCCATCCATGTAAGACCTTTGGTGAAAACTAATAATAGTTACACGAATAAGAGATAACATCCTTCCCTAATATTTTGTGTATTATTTTCATTCTCCATCCACTAAAATATTCTCATTTAATGATTATATAATAAAATAAGTATCCTTGATATAAATATATTTCAATATTTCTAAGGGTTTTAATTACACATTCAAACACTTCCATGTAATGGGTAATTAACTTATAGCTTATGTGTACAAAGAACTACCGCCTCAAAAAACAATGTTATTCATTTTTCCCTTACCACCAATTATGGTTGGGAATTATGATGGAAAAAATATTTATATATGATATATATATTATTTAAATTTTATTTATTCATTAGTGGGTTTTATATAACTCATACCCTTTTGTTTTCCATTTTTTCTAAATAGAATAACATCGTTTGTGAAATTGTGGACTACCGCCCCTTGAAAGTGATGTGATTTGTTCATACTAAATATAAAATATATAAAGGAAGATTTTATTAAAACTACGAGAAAAATATGGCATAAATATAATACTATAATTATACTATTCATGTATTTCATTTATTTTTCATTCTATAAATATGTTATGAAAATGAATGTAGCGTTCATCCATACGTACGACCTACCGTCTCTATGAACAGTGCATTTAATTTATTATCTCCAAATGTTTTTCATTATTATTATCCATATATACTAAACATATATGATAAATAATTCACATTTTCAATTATTTTGGTGATTAAATAAAGATCTTATGAACTTGGAAATTGACACCCAAGATAGTGAAAATAATGAATTTTTAATAAAAATGTGTAAAAAGTAACTGTAATAAGATCATATATGATATTATAAATATTAATATTGTTACTTAATAATTTAGTAACCTGTTTAAATCATTATTCAAGATTTCAAATAATTTTCACCTAAAAAGGAAACGCAAGGTAAGGTATTTTCATCTCACTTTTTATGTTTGTGAGAGAAATGCCATATTCACCACTTAATTAATTTTTACGGTGTATCTAATACCCATTGTGATATAATATCATGGATTACTTTATATTCATTTTATTTTGAGTTTGGATTTGATTTTCTATTCTATTTAGATTTGAACTTAATGTTACCAAGTGGTAAATAATTTTATTACCGAATTTCATTTCATTAGGTTATATTACATCCTTGTTATTATTAATATTCTAATATTATGTGAATAATGAATTTTTAATATCAATTTTATTATTAATTTTTTTTATCTAGATTTAAATTTGACATACATAATTTATTCATTGAGTTATTCTCACATCAATGTAATGATCCTTTCAGGGGTTTACATCACAATCACATTTTTATCATGATTTTTGACAATTGAATATCAATAATAATAAATAATTGACTCGTTGTTTGATAAAAACATTAATTTTCTTCCCATGTGGTTATTCATGAAATTTTTCAAGTAATAGTACCATATTCCCAATCTTTTTTACTAAAAATTATTTAGAAAATTAATCAAGAAAATATGACTTCATTTTCCTCTTTAGTCGAAGAACTTGTTTTCTTCTAAAAACCTTGTTTTGTAATAATTTTGAAAAAAAGTTATTAACATTTACAAAATTATTTTTTATCAACATTTTTACCCTTTTTTCATAGATGTTTTTAAATGAATCTACTTGTCTTTTTAAGAGAAAAAATTTTTACTAACATTTTGACCATGAAAATAGAATATTGTTTTTAACTTGTATGATATTTAAATATTTAACCATTCTCACTTATTAAAAGATTAATTTGAAAGTTTAAAAGATAAATTTTAAAATAAATTATTTTCATAAGTCTATTTTAAAGAAAATTATTTTCAATGTGTTTTTCCAAATAAAAGGATATTCTCTTAAAGAATATTTTCTGATAAAATATTATAGCTTTTCTATTAATCAATGAAAACAACCCTTTATTTTTACACCACATTTTATATTTTTTTTTGATACCATCCATATTATTTCTTTGGATGATTTTTAGATGATTTTTTGAAGGATATTATTTCCATTCACATCCTTTATTCCCTTATTAGTCCCCTAAAAATATTCAATTTACTTTGAAAATTGAACATAGAATTTATACTAATTGTCCATATCATTTATCATGGATATATTTATTTCCAAAACAGTACATCATTTTTACATATGGTGTTTTCTTAAAATATTATTTTATTTAAATGGGAATTATTGATATATATTTATCCTTTACTAAATATGGATATTTGATAATGCACTTTTTTATTTAAATTCTTCATACATAAATTATAGTTGATTTGGAATAATTAATGCAATCCCTAAGGGTTAGGGACCCATTAATGCAAGACCTATGGGTTGGGGACAATTTAATATGATCCCCAAGGTGAATCAATAGTATAATGAGAAGAAAATAGTTGAAAATAACCCATCCAGTTTGTTTCCAAGAATAATATACGGGTTTATACACATATATTTACCTATTTTATGAAAGGTCTTGTTTGTAAAGGTATCATGTTCTTAGAAAACATGATGTCAAATAATTAATAACTTCCATCATTTTGATTCACTTATTATTTTTTCATGTTATTTTTCATTAAAATATCATAGGATGGATTTTATTCTCATTTTATTGATTAAATGACATGTTTTTTTATTCATTTACCTTTCCATGTTGTTTATGCACTTCATTCATTGTGTAATGATTACATGGCATGAGTATTCATTTATTACCTTTCCATTTTGACTATTCTTATCGATTCATTATTTCTTTATCTATTCTTAACCCTTACTGTGAAATTAAAATCACCCTTATTTTCTGTTTCCAATCTCCAGGAATCCAATATGTATATTAAGAAAGATATTTAAGGACACACTAGATGGAATATAGATATTATCATGGAAATAATAAATATATTGTAAAAGGTTTATTTTTTTTGGAATTATAGACTTATGAATGAATCTAGTTTACCAATACTACTAAAATATATAGTCCATGAATAATTTATTCCTTATATCAATGAAAATGAAATGGTATTAGATATTTGATATAATATTTTTTAGGTCGTATTGGTGCCGTTGGTATTAGATGATGTTTATTATAATCCTTGGGAACTAGATTTATGATAATATATATTAGAGAACATAGCCCTAAGGAAGCCTTTGATGATAAATATAGAAGAAAATAATAGAATTTTGGAAAGGTAGATATTGTATGTGCCTTCCAAGAAATATATCCATGTTCGGATACTATTTGTGGATGGGGGTTTGGTATAGATGTACATAGTGATAAAAACTCTAACAAGGTGAGTTAGGCCAGTCTCTAGTGTAACCTGGTACACAAAAATAGGCTTCCCTATGCTCCTGGTTTGACACTCCTTGGTGATATTATTAAGATAATTTACATTATTTTAAAAAAAATTATGATGGATTTGAATATATAATGGAAATAAATGACCAACGTTAAACTTGAGGTGTCATAGACTGAAAGTAATGTGTCATGATTTAGACATAAAAATAATAATTATATGGTTTTCACAAAATAATTATTGATGCTCACACGATGGTTTTTGTTTTTAGGAAATTCCCTCTTTTAAAGGATAAACCATATACCAAGGAAGTACCTCTATTGAAATAAATGTATGATGTATTTTTGTTTTGGGGTTGTAATGAAAACGTTAATTAAAATAATATTTAATGACTAAATTTCAAAGATTTACATCATAATTTCTTTAATGCATATATGAATTTTATTATTTTTATTATATAAAAGAAAAAATTATATATAGGGTGAAAACCCATCAAATACAGTAGAACAATAGGTCCTGAAACATTTATCAAAGAATGGTAATAGTTTAAAGCCAATCACTGAACAACACAATGTCTTGGTTATCATCTCGTTGTTCTTAGTTAAAATATTTGATGAGTAAATATTCATGATGAAAATATAGTTTGAATTATTTATTTTTAGATTTTAATTTCCTAACTGTATTAGTTTGAAGGAAATTTAGAGATAAATGGAAATACTTTTCCCTCTTTTATAGGCCTTACGATCCGTTAAATGTGTATTTTATTGCTTCAAGGATCATAGATACCTTTTAGAAATCCAATTATTGGTGTAATGGATTAATTAGAAATTAATTAAAGCACAAAAAAATGATAAAAAAATTTATAGAAATATTTTATGTAATTTTTTTCCTTATATTCATTGGAAATTAAAGAATTATCCAACATTATGAGATTGGTATAGAAACAAAATGTTGTCACAATTCATTAATTTTTGTTCTGTTGTTAGTCTATTAAATCATCAAAGATTAATAACATTGAGGTCCTAAAAATTCTATTTACCATTCACATGTTTGTCATTGATGAACTCAATCACTCCCTATAAATATTTATGCTTTTCCTCCACGTACAAATATTTACAAGAGTGTCATTCCTCGTCCACTATATAAGTCACTCAATCACCCCACTTATTTAAACCAATCAAGGCACTTTGAATCGACAAATATCTGACCAAATATATCTTAAAAATCCCTAATATTATTCTATAATCCTATATTTGGTCAGGAATTCATTGTAGGAATCTCATTGGTGCAATGTAAAATGAGTTTTATGAATAAGAGGCAACATCCCTTTTCAAACTCTTTAATTTTATATTAAATATCCACCCCATGAAATATTCTTATTAAATGATTATATAATAACATAATTATTATAAATATATAGAGTTATTCTTATTCTGAGGGTTATACCTACGCTAACACACACTTATATATAATGGGTAACGAACTTACCATTTATGTGTACGGCGAACTACCGCCTCATAAAACGATGTTGTACATTTTTCCTTTTACCACCTATCATGGTAATAAATTTTGATGGACACACAGTTTATATACATTATATAAGATATTTATGATGTATTTTTACTTTGTTAATTCTTATTTAACACGTACCCTTTATATTTACATTTTTTGTAAATATGATAACATCATTTGTGTACGTGTGGACTACCACCCCCTCAAAGTGATGTGAATATTTCATACTATACATGGAAGGTATAAATGATGGTTTTTTTAAAACAATGGGACATATAAAAAATAAATATAACAATGGATTTATTATATATATATATATATATATATCTTTTAAATTCCATTCTTTTCATATGATGAAGAAATGAATGTAGTTTTCATTCATACATGCAACCAACCGCCACCATGAACGGTGCATTTCATTTATTATATCAAAAGATTATGGATTTATTTAAGTACCGATGTTATTAATATGTATGATAATTAAATAATGATTTACATTATTTATATTAATGAACAATGATCTATGTAATTGTAAAAACAAGTAACATGTCAAAATATACTAGATAAACATGGAAATTAACACACAAAATAGTGAAAATAATGAATGTTTACATACAAATGGTTAGTAAGATATTATAATAAGATCATATGTTATGTCATAAATTTTAATATGGTTCTAGAATAAATCAATAAATTGTTTAAAACCATTATACATGAGTATAAAGTATGTACTCCCAAAAAGGAAATGGAAGGTAATGATGTTTCATCTCATTTGTCTATATGTGAGACAAATGTCATCTTCACCACATACTTTTTCTGTGCATCATATCTACTGACCATTTTGATATATTATATAATGAATTATTTTTTCATAATTTTATTTTTAGTTTTAATTTGAATTATTTATTTTAAATGGATTTGATTTAAAATTTACCAAGATGTAATGAATTTCATAACCTAATTTCTTTTCTTTCGGTCATATTACTTTCTCATTGTTGTCAATATTATAAGATTATGTGTGTAAATTTTTATGTTATAAATTATTGTATTTCCACTTTTTATATGTGTATTTATATTTAAAACACATAATATATTAATTTATTTACTCTCACATCAATGTTATGGTATTTTCAAGGGGTCACTTCACAATCTCATTTTGTTTAGGATTATTCACACACATGAATTTCAAACAGAAGAAATTATTTAATCAATATTTAATAAAACATTTTATTTTATACTCTTATGGATTTTAATGTTCTTTTTCATGTAATTGTACCATTTTTACACTCTTTGGAAAACAAAATGTCTTATAATTTTTTTTCTAGAAAACCCTACTTTATTTACCGCTTTAGTCAGTGAACGTATTTTCTTCTAAAAGACATGTTTTTTAAAGGCATACAAAAAATGTTTTAGTAAATAATTTTTTGCCATTTTTTCTTTTAAAATGTATTTCAAAGGAATCTCCATGTCAGTTTCTGACCAAGAAATTTTTATAACCTTTTTAGCCGAAAAATGGAGTGTTCTTTTTACCTTGTATGACATGCCTGGGATTACCTATCATCACATATTCTAAGAATCCATTGAAATTTTAAAAGGGTACTTTTTAAATAAAATTTTTAAAAAATTATTCAAAAATGAAAATTATTTTAAAAATGTTTTTCAAAATAAAAATGATATTTTCCCCAAGAAAATTTTTTAAAATATCATTTAATATTATTTTTATTCATCAATTTCATCAAAATGTTATTTTTACACCACGTGGGATAATTTTTTTATACCATCCTTATTCCTCCTTTTTATGATTTATTATTGATTTTTATAAGGTTAATAATGAAATTCAATTCATTGATTTCTTTTTCATCCCCCCCTTAAAATATTTTATTTCCTATGATCTTTGAGCATTGAATTTTCCTTAATTATCTTTATAATTTATTATGTATATGATTATTTCCAAACAATATATCATTTTTACATATATAGATTACATAGTTAAATATTTGATTGAATGTGGAAATATTGGATCATTTGTATACTTTAATCAATATTGATATTTGATAAAGTGATTTTTTTAAATTATTTGGATGTGCATTATAAGGGATGGGGAGCAGTTAATGAAAATCCTATGGGTTGAGGACCAATTAGTGAAAGCCCTACATGTTAGTGACCATTTAAAGTGATCCCATGGTGCATCGGTAGTCTCATGAGATGAAATTAGATGGGAAATACTATTCAAGTCTCTTTCCAAGAAGAATTGATGGGTTTCAAACCATAGATTTAAACTATCTTATTAAAGGTATTGACTGTAAAGCTATCATGTTCTTGGAAAACATGAAGCCCGATAATTAAGCATTTCCTTCATTTTGATTTATTTATTATTTATCATTGATATTTTATATCAACACATATATTGAGGCATTTTATTATCAGATTATTGGTTAAATAGTATGTGTTTTTAGATATTTAACTTTCCACATTGTTTACGCACTTCCTTATTAGTCTATTTATTACAAAGAATGTGTCTTCAGTTATTGGACTTTCTTATTGACTAATATTATTGATTCATTATTGCTTCCAATATGACTAACCCTTGATGATAATTTGAGCTCAACCTTATTTTTTTCCTTTCCACATGAATCCAAGAAGTATACTAAGAAATATACGAATGTATACTTTATATGTAATTAAGTTATAATATAATAACGGTAAAAATTATCTTTAAATTACTATACTTTATTAATGAAATACTTATGTATGTATCTTTTTAACAGGACTAATAAATGCTCTAGTTTTTCAGGATTTGATTCCTTATATCTATAGAAATGTAATGGTAGTAGACATCAGATCTTGGATTTATGGGGTCAAGTCACTATAGTCAAGATATATCTCTAGGTCCCTATCATTATTCATACATAATCATGTCAGGTTATATTAATAAACTTTTTTAAAACTCAAGAATCAATAACAACACACTACATGTTGATCACCCCTGATGAAATGAAATCAACCATAATAATAAAAAATCACGAACAACAATCACATCCCTGGGCACTCATTTTTTCCTCCATACACAGGTTAGCCACTATAATTCAAATGATCAATACCATGTCCCAATATATCAATGTATTATTTCTAGCTTTTCCAAATAGTAAATAAACTGAAAACAAATGCATACTCCATTGATATTGCATTATAACATCCGCCAATCTAGGTTCCTATCAAATGGAAAAACCAAGATGGTTAAGGGACCTCAATTGAACCTCTCCAGACTTCAAAGGATGTTAACTAAACGTGAAGGTGGGATGAATATAGTTGTGAGACTATACCCCATGGTACACACTTAAAATATAGTGAAACAAATAATGACAAATATCAAAGTGACACATAACAACAGAAATAGTACACCACACATTGGGAAGTAAATGAAATAAACAATAAAATAATAATAATGGATCATGTAATAACATGACAAATTGTATCTAAATCTCAAACATGAAAAATAAAAATAAAAGAATTGGGTGACACAAAAAAAACAAAATACCCCGGTACCGAATCCTATGTCAGTCATGCCTTGACACTCCATCCCACCCAACAAGAAAAAATAAAAAATGAGGTCCATTTCTAGTGTCCATTCCTATATCCATTAAATTTATTGGGTGAAAAATGGTGTCCTAAATAGGGTTTCAGTAAAAATATAAAGTTTAACACCATTGTGTCAAAACAAAACTAGTTTTATGATAAGTGAATGAAATAAATTTTTTAATAGATGGATTAATTAATCAATTAATATAATACAATAGTCAGCTTACTTCAGTTACATGATAGAATGTCTCTAATCACGTGTCACAACCATTCCAACCATAACCACAACCATGGAATAATCACAAAACACTGAAAATATATATGTTTAAGAATTTCAGTATTCTGGCCATGTACCTTATATAATGATTTCAACATCCCAAATATTTCCACATATATAAAAATTACCTCATGAAACTAGGACAAGACCAATATATAATAATTAAACCAAAAAATTGAGCCAAGACCTCTATATAATAATTACAACATGTGGTTGGAATAGTCCCACTATATAGTCCTTTGAACATGAAACTGAGTGAAGTCGGCTATATATTAATTGTAGTATGAAACTAGGCTAAGCCCTCAATATAAGAATTACAATCTGGAACTTGTCCAAGTCATCAATATAAGCATTACAACATGAAAATGGACCAATCCCACCATATAAGCATTAAAAAAATGAAACTAGTACATGCCCACTATATAATTATTAAAAAATAAATTACAATACATGTCAAAATCAAAAATATATCACAAAACCATATCATAATCCTTAATGTTTAATTATGAAAATAACCATTTGTCTTTCAATTTCACATTCATTGTTAAGTCAATTTATCACCATAATTTTCAATAAACAATAATACATTGCTTATTTTATTATATATAAATAAATCACATTGGATCTTATATAATCCTAAACATAGTTCAAGCCACTAGACAATTTTTTATTATTATGGGGTTTTCTTACCCAACTTGTTTCCACAATCTAGATTGCAAAACCAATGAATCGAAATGGATCAGAGTAATAATAAATTCAATAATTTTTCATTATCCATCATTAAATTATTCAATACACATTTTGTTCTAGCAGAATCAAAATAATGTACATAGATAAAAAAAATTTAAACCGATAGATTTAGGTTTTACACCACATATCTTTATTAAGTGATCAATGCAACACATCCAACAAGGATCACCAATAAGAAAGAAGGAACATAGGATCACAAGAAGAAACCTATATCAAACAAGATCAAGATCAAAATCCAAAAAAATAATGGTGAAGAGATTACACTGCCACAATATGATAATAAGGAATGAGAAGGGAAATCCTATGAAAAGAACTCCCTGGTGATTTATTATTTGAACAGGATGTCCGAAATAGAGGATGGTGCTTCAAAATCACCCAGAAATATTCCGTTTCTTAGGAGAAGAAATGATACAGAGTGTAAAAATGGAAAATATAAGTACATTGTGGCTTTAAATCCCCCATTACCCAAAAATACAAGACTTTTAAATGTGTTAAATGGAATAAAATTTGTTATTTAGAGGTACATCAAAATTTTCATCTCATTGTGTGAAATTAACCCTTCCCAATCATTACACATAATCTAATATAGATTCAATGGATGAAACCAATTCATTTCATGAACTAGTTCATTCCATGAACTATTTCATACCATGAACCATTTCATGGTCTGTTTTACTTTTATGACATCCTCTTGGAGATAGTTACCAGTCATTTAATACATATACATGGAATGTAAATGTTCTACAAATATTTTTAAGTCCAAAATTTCATGAATGTTCTCATAAAACCTCTTAATATTTACAAACTCATGGAAACCCTATTTAATACCACTTAAAATATTTATAAATATACTCCATTAATTCAAAAAAACATACATCCATTAACATTAGGTCATATTTCCAAAAAAGCTCCCCTGATTCAAATGAGACCCAACCACCAAGGTTTATTGACATAGAAAACCCGAAATTCAATATGTGTACTGAAAAACTCATTGAGTTAAATACATTTAAAAAGATAGGATCTTGTATTACTAATATGAATATTTAATAGATATCCCAATTTCTGGTGAATAAGTGGTCAAAGGAAGGATAATGTTTTGTAGTATGAGCTTCTGAATGAAAACAAAAAGCGTGGTTCAAGGTATACCATGTGTCTTAACTTTAATAGGTGTAGTTTGACCATAGATTCATAATCCACAATTCCCAAAATGTAACCCTTATTTTAGATCTAGCAATACAAGTGGAGCCTTTTTGGTTGACCATTATGATTAGAGACTCCTCTAGAGGGGATTGGTGATCTCACACTTCTACTGTTAGTGTGAACTACCTTCGATCAGAGATATATCCTCACATGGAACCTTTCCATTGTAGGAAGTGGGTCCCTATTATGTTTCATTGTTGAGGAACAGTTGCCTATTTTATATACCTTGTAAAATTATACTAGCAAGGGTTGAGTTGTGACTTAGTTAGTTGGATTAAATTTACCCATCTTTAGTAAGAAATAATCCTACAAAGAGAATGATGAGACCATTTTTTGGTGGATTCAACCAATCCATTATCAGTTGGATGATATGATCCTTGGAGTAGTGTATACTACAAGACTTTAGTTCTAATGATATTGGTAAAGTATAAGGTGATCATCCCTAAGGATGTGCTAGGTTTTCGTCCCCAAAAAGATTTTGTATTCTATGTGGACCTTCACCAAGAGTGGACTGATATTTTTTCCAGTATATCCAATGGCTCCATATATCCATGATAGATAAAGGAATTGTTGGAGGATATGTATTGGTGGAATTTCATAAGACCCAATGTTCTCTCATGGGATTCCCAATTATTTTTCCTATGAGCTCTATAAGGCATTGAGGTTAAGGGTGGATTGAAATTGTCTAAAACGGGTGACTATCATGGGTATCTAGTTTGTAGAATCGATGAATTATTTAAACATTGGTTAGAGAAAAAGTGGTACTCACATTTTGAACATGGTATGGGTTATCACCAGCTCCGAGTTCTTGAGGAAGTTATACTAAAAGTGAATTTCCAAAGCTAGTGTGGTTTCCCTGTGTTCATGGTGATACCCTTCATTATATTGAATGCTTCATCAGATTTTGGGGGACTTATGTAGTATATTCTTACCTCATTGGATTTTTTATTTGTTATCCTCTTTAGTAAATCCATCATGTACCCATCATTATAAGTATAACACATGCTACTCTTGAGAATGGTTTGAAACATGCCCCGAGAGTACTAGCATTATAGAGAGATCTCGTGGGGGTTATTTATTGATTAAGAAGTTCCACTACTTTTGATATTTTTTATTATTGATGGGAGTGATAGTGGACCCAAAAAAGATTAGGCAGTGATTGATAGAGAGCCACCCAAGGGAATAGTCATGGCATTAGATTCTCATAATGATGTCTTCCATACATTATTGTTGAGTGAAGTAATTGATTATTTAACCTCTATAATTTTACCCATGAGTTTGAGGATTTATTATTGTGTCCCAAGTCTAGGACTATTACCCCTCAACATCATAACCCTATCATGGAGCCACATCATGGGAATTTCAATTGTGATATCTTGCATGACACGATATCCACTAGACATTTTTTTGATGGGTCTTTGGAATCTAGGTAGCAAATCACCCTTGTTCAAGGATGGATGATGTCACTATTAATGAAGATATTGAAGGTTATGAGGAGGTCACATTTACATAGTTATATATTAATGAGAGGTGGTGATATACTAGGATCCCATGGCTTCGGTTGGGAAGTAGAGAGAGTTATAGTGTTTTTTTTAAATAAACTTTTGATGTCTCACAAAATTATTGGTGAAGAAAGATAGTGCATGGTATATAGTTTTGGAATATTTTGTTTGTAGGAGGTAATATAGATTCATTGAATTACCTTGATTCCCATTTTAAACTATGATTCTATCTTCACATCATGATTACAAATAGAACACAAGAATCCTTTTGGACTCTATTATGGTAGAGCACTGTATTTTCTCTCAAGATAGATGACTATGTAAAAGGGACCATTCAAGTTCTGATGTGCATGCTTCATGATTTCATGTTGTATCTAGTACATTTATGTATGTATCATCTACCATATATGGAGTTTGACTATCACAGCTGTTACCACTCCAACATTGGGGTAACATCATTATAGGTAATGTACGAGGGACCTAGTCGTTCACCGCTGTTCTAGTTGGAGCTAGATGGAGAAAATAATTTTATTCCTATAGTATGTGTTATTTATGGTTGTGAAGGGTTCTATTTATCTATGGGTGGATTAGAACTACCCCAAGACATTAAGATTATTTTGTGGATCATTGATGGAGGAATCTGGAGACTGATAAGGAGATCAAATGTTTTGATAGAACTCACCTTGTTGTATGTTATAGGATTTTGTATGGGATTATGTTTATATCTTGGATACATGTGCCCTTTCCATTTACTATATTAGGATAGAGAGGTATCAAACAAATTATCCCTAGGATTGTACTTATTCAGGGTGCTTGGTGTTCTCCATGTGTTGTGGATGAAGAGACATGTGCACAACTCATAACATGATGTCTAAAAGGATGAGCTAGAAATTTGGGATGGAGATTCCACTTTGATGTGTCCAATGGATTTGAAAACCAGTAATGATTTCCCTCCATAGAAAATTTATTTCCTTGGGTCCATGATTGTTAATATCATGGGAACCTTCTGGAGAGATTGTTGCTATGGGATACCAGATTGAGAGCTCAATTTTTCCCTTATGTATATACTTTCACTTTTTAAGGTGAAAATACATAATTTTGGGGCAGTGTATTAAATATATTTTTCCATACAATAATTATGAATAATTTTTGGAATATTTTCAAATCCAGTCACTGACATGGAATGATATTCCAAGTCCCTGTGATCCCAAAATTGATATAATAAAAATATTAAATATATTGATATCACATGCACATAATTTTCATGAAAAATTTAATACCTATTTTTTGGAGGCTCGGATTAGAAATATGAAAACTCATTTGAGTTCAAAATATGGGGTTTATCGTAGGCACAATAAATAGTTTCTTAGTACATGTTATTTGGATATGGCTTCCCTTGGCCGTTACATTCAGTGTATTAATTAACTAATTAATTACCAATCATTTAATACACATAGTCTATTTCCATTTAAAAATATAATGTTATAAAATATATCCTTGGTTTTTCTTATAAGCCTATAAGAATAGAGGTGGGGGAGGAGACCTCTATTGGCAGTGAAAAACTGGGAACATGGATCAATGACGTTGATAGAGGAAAATTGCGAGACATATGACGAATACAGAGAGACCTTAAATATTTTTCAATAAATGGTTTTTGTCTCATGATTAGACTAACCTATGTGTCATTATATGTAGAAAGATTTTATGTCCTTTTTTTGCATCATAGATACAAAAAGAGGTGACATAAGATGGAGTCTTCTTTAATACATGCTTAACCTTTATTGGTTGTGTGTGTTACCTATCTCCATGTAGTGTGGGTGAGTTCCTTTTTACATGGATGAGTTACTCAGTCTACTCTTACAAGGGTTGGTGTGGCATTTGGTCCTGTTCATTGGATTTTTTTCATCTTCTATGTGGACAAGATTTGGTATACTCCATGCGACCTAGAGTTGATCTTAATTCCCATTGTTATCCCTATTCATTATTCTTTGAATCTTGAGACCAATATAGATGGGATATATCCCCTATATAAAATTTTAATACTTGGATAGAAGTTAATTTAATTATCCTAAAACGTTTTTATGATTTTGATGAAATGAATGGGGTTGAAAATAGTAAAAATGTTAATACGGAACATTATAATGATTCGAAAAAAGGGAATTATCCAAATAAATAATAAAAAATATGAATGTTTTTATAATTATTATGTGGGTAGAATAAGAAAATGATTTCAAAACATAGTCTACACAATTTTTGAATTTGGGAAGATATAATAAATATTAGAAAGTGATAATTTTTTTAAAATTCATGTTATTTTGCATAAAGCTAATAATTAATATTCTTTTTTATGAATTATAAATCGATGTGACATTTAATAATTGTTTCATATAAATTTCCTCAAAAAAGAAATATCTTTAAGAATTGGGTATATCCACATTAAATGAAAAATTATTCATAGTAGTTCAAAATCAGATTCCATAAAAACCCCATGATCTTGGATTTTTTTCTATATATTTAATTATTATAGATGTTGAATTTCAAAAATAATTATGATATCTTGGTGGAAGTATCAATTAAATACAATTTAATATTTTTTGAATATTGGTTGTTTCTGAGTTGAATATGATGAGGATTCTTTAACAACTTATCATTAAAATAGACTCATTTTCTCAAGGTATTTTGTAAGATGTGAGAATAAAATTAAATAAATATTATCTCCATATGGAATTTTTTTATTTTTGATATGTTTGAATATATTATATTTTAATTTAGAGTCCATTATTAGGAAATATAAAGATAGTCATTATTTTTTATAATGTAAAATTTGTATTCTAAGCTGTAAAAGAACAATATACCTTTAAAGTAAACTGAAAAAACCTATCAATATATTGTTATCTATATTGAAATATTTTGAATTTGATGGTAAAGGAAGAAATTATTAATAATTAAGAACTTTTTTGATTTAGAAAATGATTTTTAATAATTTTCCATCCATAGGTGAAATTAAAAATGTTGAGTTCAAAATTTAAGAATCCTTAAAATTTGGGAAGAAAAAATTATTATTAGAAAATAGAAATTTTTTAAATTGAATTTCATGGGATATGATTTATAAGTTTTATTATCAATGAAAAAGGAATGTTTATGAGTATAAATAAAATACTCTTTATTTTTTAAATTTATCTATGAGATATTTTTATTAATGAAATATGATGTTGAAGTTTACCATATTGAGTTAAACATTTACTCAAATAATATAGATTCAAAAAGATACATAAAAATAAATTAAGGGTGATGGAAGACTAACCATGGTAGAAAAGTTATATACACAGAACAATTTTAGGTTATAAAAAAGAATAGGTAAAAAATCCAGTTATTGACGAAGAAATGGCTTGTTGAGAGGAAAAATGATGTAAAATATATTTTATTTATCATATTTTTTAATATTGGAATAAAAATTATTGATTTTTTAGATAAATTAATATGGGTTATTTGATATTTTATTATGTGTATTCCCATATATTGCAATTTCATTTAAATAATTACTTGCATGGGGATATTAAATATGATAAAGTAACACCCCTTATATTGAAGAAACAAAACCTAGGATTTGTATTTAATATTTTTTAAAAAGAAACAAATATTAATATAGGTTCATCAAATTTAGGCACAAATAATGAAAATTTACTAAATATATATACATTTGGTTCAGTTTTGGAGGGGATCAAATTTCATTCAGTGTTAGATTTTTTCAACTTCCATTGTCACTTTTTTTTATAAAATAATATTCCCCTTCACACACTTTTTAAACATGATGTAATCTCTAAATATTTTCCCACATTTCCAACACTATATTATATTGAAATTAAATCTTATGTAAAGTTGATTTATATTCCAGTTTTGTTAGCTTTTAATTTTTAGTTTCTATTTTTTTATTCCTTTCTCTTCATTTTATTTTTTTATTTTTATTTACAAATTTATTTCATTATTTATTTATTTATTTAATTCTTATTTTTATATTCATATATTTTTTTCTTTTATTTTTAAAATTTTATGTTCTGTTGAATTCCTTTTTTAAATATGTTTAAAATTAATAATTTTGATTTATTTTTTCCATTCATTTATTATCATTATTTTAAATTTTGTTAAATTATTTCATTTTTAATATTTATTTTGAATAATTTATTTTCTTTTTCTTTTATCTTTATTTTCATCTTCTGTTATTTTAATTTTTTTTATTAGGACAAAATGTAAAATATCCTTGTACTTGAATTATAGTCCAATGATCATCGATAAGGATCATAGAGAAAATTATCGGATTCTACATATTTGAATATTTATATTTTGTGAACACAATGACATGATGATCATCAATATTTTTAGGTAGGATATGATGGTGATACTAGTTATTTATGATTTTAGAGAGATTAATCTTATAGATTTCAAGGAGAAGGTATTTTATAAAATTGTTATTTAGTTTCTATATTCATTTAGTACATCGTTTGACATCATTGATTCCGAGGAGGTTGAGGGTCCAGACATTCAATATTTAATGATTTTATTCAAAATTTATATCAATGATATTATCATTACAATGAATGAATTCATAGGCTTGTTGCATCTACATCAAGGTGGGAAAATTGAGACACTGATAAAGAACATTATAAGGGATTATTGGGTGAGTTTGATGGAACATATAATATGTCAGTCGTTGATGGAAAATTATTAGAGAAAACACTCATGGTCACATAGATACCTTTATGGGCTCATGACTGTGGTGCTGTTCTCAAAGGAAAAAATTAAATATTTTGGATTATGAGAGATTTAATTTAAATTGTACATGGAGGATTGCAAATAAATCAACAAAAGTTATTATATATTTAAACATGTTCTTGATATGATAGTATAAGTTCTTAGTTTTATCTTGGATAAAGGGTACATTATCAGCATAGAAAAGGTGTTGTCCTATAAGGATGAGGTATATTAATTTAATTCCGTAGGTCAGATAGTGGTGATCAATAAGGAGATAATGTGTAACCTCGGTATTCAATTACAAGTAGTCATCGCTTCTATTTTTTGGTAGTAACATGAGGATGATTACTGATTATATGATATTTCACAGTAGTAGGATTATCCCCAGTTTGAGGATCCACTATAGTTACCCTGGTATAAGCCATGGTTATTTAATCACTCATTTAATCTCATCAAGACGGAAAAAACCTTCACCTTATACAACCTCTACCACAACATACACAGATTAATGACATGACATAGTCGATGAGATATAATTATATATATGAAATCCAAAAACTCATGGAATTTTTTATCACATGGATTTTTTTTAATTTGATCAAAGATATCATAATGGATATTTCATCATCAATTAATATTGCAAGGATTAAAATTCATGAATTATTACTAGAATTCACTTGACCATCTCTACCCCTCGCACCAATATATTAAGAAACCTATGGTCACATAGGTATGAATAAATTAAGTAACATAATTTTTTAGTTAAAATTTTCAATATATTAGGGTGTTATATTTTATTTATATTTATATTAAAAAATATTTAAAACATTTATTCGTCCAAGTACCCAACAAAAGGACTAGAAACTTTTATATAATATCAAATCAAATTAAATTACTCACATATTTAATATGATCTGGTACTTAACTATTTGTTTAAATTTATTGATAAATTGGTTCAATGTTTACATGATTGTGAATAATTTTTCAAAAAGTTTGATACATTTAACAAAATAATTTTTCAAGTATAATTTGTTCGGGATTCTCATTAATGTAATGAAACATTTTAATTCAAAATATATATATTTTTTGTCCCACATTAACCAGTTTATTTTTTATCTAATTCTTGAGATAATATCAGGAGATGATATATCTTTTAAAAAAATATTTGTTTTTCTCTCTAATAAATTTTGATTTTTTGAACATCTTTAAAGTTGTTAATAATTTTGATAAAACTATTTTAACTAAACATACCCTTATTTTCTATTTGATGAATTTGAAATATTATATATAAATTTCTATCAATATATTCCATTTAATTATGAGAGATTAAGGATATCAATAAAAACATTATTTAAGGTAATTTTTTTGATTAAAATAATGATTTAATTTTCAAAATAAATCATTTTAGATATATGAATTTCCATAAAAATTTTAATTCCTACTAAAAATATAAATATACAAATATAGTTTGTAATTATGTGGCAACCATAACTCTTTAGAATACCTATAAAGAAAATATTCCATTATATAAGGAACTATGATTTTTTATTTTAATTTTTTAAATGAAATTTGATCTATTTATTTCATGTCTTGGTTTGTTGTCTTTTAATGATGAATTAAATTATTTTCCTATAGAAATGAATGTTTTTAAGTTCGAAGGATGACTTTTTAGAAAATAATTGATTATTATTAGTATTATTTAATTTGAGAATTTGACCAATATTTTCACATAAAATTCTATCATAATTTTTCAAAATGTACATACCATAACACAAAAATCATTAATTATGATTACCTTGACAATTATCCATGATTAATATAGTTTGTTGATTTCTAGTAGTTGTGATTTTAAATGTATTTGAAGTATATGAATGCAACTATGTTTATTTGAATTGCGTAGAACATAGAAATATCTATTTGAGTTACTATATTAATGATAAATTTGGTCACAATGATTCATTCATGGATATGTTTATATTATGAATAATGAAAATTTAATAAATTATATTTTAGAAAATTAGATATTAAAACATGATTAAAATATTTAGGGTTAAAAGGATTGATAATTATTGAACTTTTATTTTTGGTTTTTTGATATCTAAAAGTTTGATTGTTCGATTTTTGATTATCATTATCCAAAAGTGGAATGACATAAGTTTGTAGTAGTTTTATACAGATAATTTTTTCACTAATTTTTTATATTTTTATTTCACTATACATTTTTTGGAAATAAATTTCATTTAAAAAATCTTTTAGGTTTTTCATCAACAAACCTTAGTATTCTAATGGAGTAGGTACAGTTTTTTATCCTATATTTCATATATTCTTTAGATTCCATTATGAAAGGAATAGTAAAATTAAAAAATAAAACTAATGAAATATATATTCTTAATGTAGGAGAATATCTTTGTAAAGGGAGTATATTTTTAAGAGTAATTTTTTATAGGGGAAAAATATGATTTTGGTTTACACATGTGTTTGTGTTTGTGTGAAGTTGTCGATTCAACAGGTGGTTGGTTTATGTGTTAACTATAATAAT
Organism: Viscum album; assembly: GCA_963277665.1. Taxonomy (NCBI): domain Eukaryota; kingdom Viridiplantae; phylum Streptophyta; class Magnoliopsida; order Santalales; family Viscaceae; genus Viscum; species Viscum album. Next base: position 1,983,558,722 of record OY728136.1, read on the forward strand.
GTTTTTGTTGTGTTTGTGTATAAGAATCCTTATTTATAACTTTCTTAAGATAAATGTTGACAACATGAATTGTGTGAAGTTGGAGAAGGTTGTTTGGAAGTCATATAAATCACTATATTATAATGATTTAATAATATGGTGGGTTATAAAAATAACATAATGATTATTACAGGACATTCCATGATTGTTTAATAATTATGAAAATTTATTAAAATCATTCATGACATAAGGGTCATAATAAAATGGTTACTCAATGGTATTTTATTTTCAAGTTATTTTTTTACTTGCAAATTAATTTTACCATGATAGTGGTGATTAAAAAAAATTATTTTATATTATACTATCATTATGAGGCCTTAAAAATTAGTGTTCCTATATTTGTTATTTATTTGATACGATACACTATAATTGTATAGATCTCTCAATAATGACCATATAAGAACATTATTTTTAACAAGTTGGTGGAAAACCTGTCTGGAAACAACACTTATCATACCACAATAAACTTTTTTTGGATTTGTGTATTTTTTCCAGTTTCCTTTTCTTTCCTATTATGCATTCCTTAGTGACTCATCAACCTCTGTAAATTAAATACTTAAACACCTATTAAAAATCAAAGGTGAAATTGATTTTTGGGTTGATCCAATACATCATTTTGATGTAGGAAAATTAAGGATTAAAGTGAGTATTGAATTTTGAATTTGATATGTAACATTCAATAATTTTAAAAGTGCGTTTCTACAATTAATGATGTGTGAAATAGAAGTAATGAATGACATAGAGAAGGATGGAGTTTTGAAGTGAGGGATACCAATGATGAAGGATTCATATTTATTATCATGTTTTTTTAATACGAATCTTCAAATGGGAAAATTATAATGAAAAATAAATTTTTATCTTGGAACTTATATAATGATGAAACCTAAAAATTGATAAATGGTAAAAAAATCTAAATAATCTAAAATATATAAATAATATGATGATAAAAAATTAGCTATGTGCTGGATAATGTTGAATCTTGTTCAACCTACAGACATAGATCTGTATACTGAGATAAATGATCCCTAAGAAGTGATAAATGAGGAGTCAATAAATGATTCCAAATTCACAATTTTTGAAACTCATGAATGACCAGAAAAAATATGAATTTTAGTCCAATGATGTTTTTTCTTATGTTTTTGCATTGTTATAATTAAATATTTGACTCGGAGAGTTATACATTGACTCTATAGAAGAAATCCATGAGCTGTAATGACTAATAAAACATTTTAAATATAGTAGTGGTTGGTTAGTGTATAAATATTTTCAATTTAAAGATGAAATTAATTTGATAATTAAAGGATATAGTGATACCTAGGTATATAAAAATATTTTATAATCAAAAGGTGATGATCAAAAATTAATCGATATGGGTGAATCCCTAAAATTTTTTGGCCATGGATATATTTCTTATCCATATATTTTTTTAATGTGATTAATTTTATCATTAAGAATATTGGAAATCCATTATATATAAATAATAAATTGATGCTATTTTAAAAAACACCAAAGTTGGGTTGGAACTATATAATCAATAAAAAGGTTAGCAAGAAAGATTTTTCCAAGGTATAAATGGTAAACTCGTGAAATGGTTTGAAATACAAGGTGAATATGTATATGAAAAAAACGAAACATGATTTCATTACCTTGGGGAAAAACCTTATTTTCATGTATTACATATCTTCTAGTATTAAATAAATCATATAGCTCAACCTTGATTTTAATATCATTGATATATTATTGAAATACCATTGTAATCCTCTTATATTACGAAATAAATAATCTCAATAATATTATTTTTTTTATTTTGGCTTGGATGGTATGTATGTTAAAATAATTTTGTTCTATTTCCCACTCATCCCCTGAAATTTTCTTTCATAAATTACAAAAATTATTATAGATAAGATCAGAATATTTTCTGAATAAATGATTGATTGATTTTTTTATATAAAGAATTTATTGAGTATTTTTTGTTGTTTTATGATCAAAAGATCATCTATTTTTTCACATATCTCAATTGATTAACGTTGATGATTTTGGTTTCTCTAGAAAAAGTTAATTGTGACTAATTTTCATCTTTTTGAGAAAAAAGTTAAGAAAATTTGGGGAAAATTTATTGAAAGTGGATTCAGATATTATTATTAGCTATAAAATATTCTTATTATTATGTATTTGAAGAGTTTTCTTGATGCGTGTTCAATTTCAACAACACTTGATGGATTCAATAGTACATACATCAATTTCAAGGATGAACCATCCTTATTGCATTCCATTTGGTTACTCTAGTGGATTGTATGGAAGTGGATGATACTATATCATACCAAGTATGTTGGTATTATTTTTAAATAGTGAAACATTTACATCAACATGTTCATATATTATCCCATGGATATACATATGAAATTAATAAACAAGACTGATTAATATCAAAATTATTTTGTGGGAAATAAATTATATGGATGAAATCTTGATCATTGTCACTTTGATCGGTGAAACCATTTTATTTTTAAATAATATTAAATGTAAATTATTCACTGATTCACCCCCACCCTCATTGTGAATGTGATGTATATTAATTAAATCCATAGTATTAGTGTCCTTTATAGTTTTAAAATATTAAAATATTTTGAATATAACAGTAAAATAAATTTGAAGGATGAAAATGCATAAAATATATTATAATGGTGAATAATATAAAATGGATTATTAAAATGTTAGTGAAAACAAAACTAGTCATTGATTTGTTCATTGAATAAGGGTTTATCATTATTTTTATTTTGAATAATTCTATTAATAAACTCACATAATAGAATAATCAATGTCTTACTTCATTCAATAAAATTCATTCTATAAAATAATGATACCACAAATAGAATATCATCAATAATGTAGTAGTATCATTTTGAAAGTGGAAAGAATATTCTAGGTGAGTAAGTGAGGTAACAACACCACTTCTTCATTTCTCATTTCAATCTATCTAGATATATTTCATGGCAAGGGATGTAAAGAGTTAGAGTCTAGAAAAATAAAACAATGTTTAGAGATTATTATTTTTCCACCTCACGTCTAATACTATTTGTTGGAACAAAAGAATATAAAAGAAGATATAAAATTATATATATATATATAACTAAAAAACATAATACAACATTACACCCATAGAATTAAAGATTTATTTATATCTTGATGGTATGAGATAATAGATCATAGTCATGAGAGTATGTTTATGAAATAAAAAAACAAAAAATTTAATATAAAGAGAATTAGAAAAAGAAAAACTCACAAGAGTTGGATTATTGACACTAGTATAAGATTGTCCCATTATATTATAATTATTCAAAATAGTATATCAATAAAAATAAATCAAAATAATCCAATCCAAAAAAGTGAAAATTTCTTCATAAATATGATTCAAACTCAATTTAGAGACAATGATAACCTCCTTGTCTTTATCTTGAATGAACACTAGGTCTCTACACCAAAAAAATCATCATTATTACTCATTAAATACACTATAAATTTATTTTTACCATTAAATATATAAGGAAGAAATTATGAACTATCTATAGTATAAATCGAGTGGCTAGGTTCTTTGGCTTTATATGGGTAAATATTGATTCCCATGGAATATGAATGATTATCTAATTTTCCAATTATATTGATCTCGTGGTAGAAAATATTACGACTTTTATATGGATAGGATGATAATAAATTGGGTTGTTATTTCCTTTAATTTCTTATGAAATTAATTTTTAGATTTTTATTTCTCTAAGTGTAATTTGTGTTGGTAGAATCCAGTTTACTTAAAAATCTATTTTTCTGCAACCAGAACTCAAGTGTGTCATCTGGTTTTAGCTAGGATCATCCATGGAATACTAAACCAGGTCTAACTAGGTTTTATTCTATATAATTCATGGTTTGAATTATTTATGTTTGTAAACTATTTAAGAATTTATAATAACACTTGGTGTACAAGTTTAATTAGTTTAGAATGTTGCATCATGGAAGTAGAAATAGTCCCCAAGAAATATGAGATTCCAAATAAGTATAGAATATATGTGTTGTGTATGAAATCCATTATGTTAATATAATAATGAATCTATATATTTATACATTTGGTTCCATAATTTTACGATTTCTATCAATCGAGTTAGTGAATTAGACTCATTATTTGTGAAAACCATGTTAGGTATTTGGGTCTATAACATTGTTTTGTGAGTAAGTTGAATTGAGGCATTTCTTTCTCAATGACCTAGTAGGTGAGTAAAAACAACAATCTAAAGGGGATAATGACTAGACTCTATGTGTTTTGTAAATTCTACAATATGATATATATTAGTTTGTGGGGGTGATTCATAATACATCAACATGGTTCATTATTATTATTCTAATTAGGATTCATATGGAATTATATAAAGATACCATAAGGGATTTAATAAACATAACACATAAAACATTTCATAATCTCCAATATATTTTTCTTAATCCATTGTGGATATCTACCATGACTCAAATTTATATACATTTATAAAAAAAATCATGGACCACTATAAATAGATATTTACATATAATTACATTAATTATGAGTGTTCACCAAAGCAAGTTAAAAGCCTAAAGTGCTCAAAGTTACATGATTAATTGAAAAAATAAACACCACATTTTCTCTATGTGGGATTAATAGTTAAAATAATATGCCTACATATTCTTCTATAAAATAAATTATTCAATTTTACCCAATGAAATCACATTGGCCAATAGGCCTAGGAATATATTCATTTCCATAATTTTCAAACAAAATGGAATAAGGAAGCAAAAAATTCATATGGAATTTATAAAAATAATTTGACAAAAACTTTTTAAATGTATAAAAATATTAGAAAATATTTTATTCTAGAAAAAGTAATTTAAAAATTCATTAACTAAAATATTATACATTAATGTTAGAGTTTTATTTATCATTTAAGATAAAATATATAATTAAATATCATTTTATTCATACAAAGACTCTAAAAAAATTAAAAAATGGAAAGTAGATTTTAATTATGATTTAACATTAAACATGGGAGTATATTAAATGAAATTTGAAATAAATATTAAAAAAATCGGTTTTATCTCCCACAATAAGTATGTTTTTTCTCTCGGAAAAAATCTCTACAAAATCATTTTTTAAACTCAAATTTAATAATTTTAGTGAAAATTTTTATTCCATTATTCAATTTTTTCTTACTTAATACAATATTCATTAAATTATTTATAAATTTCGTTTTTAAAACATATCATACCCACACACATGTGTGTGAAATTAGCATGAGGGTAAGTATGGAAAAATATAATAAAATAAAAATATATAAAGATCCAAAAAAATGACAATAATTAATCAAGGCATGTCCCACTTCCATAATTTTGAATCATAGATTCTTTATGCATCGAAGTAGGAACAAAACCTGAAATAAGAAACTATTACACCTCTCACATAAGAACTATAAATGAATCATTTATCCACCATGAACACATGATATAATTTAATATTTTTTCTATAGTATATACAACTCCACTTATAGAATATGGGGAGAGAAAATAAGAATGTATTTGGATGGAGATATTGATAATTAACAAGTTGGTATATTATTATTTTAAAAAATTACCTACAAAAGGAATGATTTGATAACTAAATTAAATGTATATGTAAACTATTGAATCTCATATAAAAGTTAATCCAAAAGTATTTATCACTGTTTCAACAATAAAACACCCATTATAATCTATGTTAGTATTCAATACACTCACTCTTTTCAGAAAAATAAAAAATTCATTTTCAAGTCTTTACTTTCTCTTATTAAAAATATTTCTTTCAATTTTTTTAAAATATTTTTATAAAAAATTAAGATGCAATGATCTCAAACAATGATTTGAACCACACAATATATATATAATACACTAAGGTAGTATCATCCTAATAATGAATTGATTATAGAGTAACAATGTGATTTATTATCTGCCTCTGCACCTTACTCAACTATCTATATTTTATTTTAATTAATAAAAATGCTGTATGGGATTTTGGTTTTTAGTATTACATATATAAAGTAAATTTATAGTATTTAATATTCCAAATGGATAAAATATACAATATTAAAAAATTGTAAAAACGATTTTATTTAAAAATAAGTAATTCCATTATCATGTTACACACACCATTAAAATAAGAGTTCTAATAGTTAACTTTGACAATTTATATGTCAACACTCAAATTTCATGTTAATTACCAAAAATGAAATAACATATTTGTAAAATAATCATGACAACTAATGGGAATTAGATTTAATATTTTAATAGGGGTCAAAACCATGGGTTTCAAAAAAGACCAAAAATCCTTTGAGGGATAATTTAAAATAATGGAATGAACATATCAATAATATTATGAAATTTTAAATTATGATTGAAGTTTTTATGAAACCAATTTATAAATTATTTCAGATAATATGGATTCTAAATTATGCACAAGACATAAAAAAGAATCAACTCTTCAAAAATCATAATATACATAGAAAACACAAAAAATAAAAACAAGAACACTTATATACCAAACATATGAATTTAAATTACTTTTTATTAAATTTACTATTTCTTGTTTAAAAATATATTAAAAATATAAAATACCAAAATTTATAGTTATGAAACCCGAGCCCAAATCATCATGTTCGAGTAGAAGTTTCACATAAACTCATGAGTACCTCCCCATATGCAAGATGTTTCTGATTGGAAGTGAGGATCTGAGTGCCTCTAGTGGGGTGACTATACCCTCAGTATAAATATTGAAAAATAATAAATAATAAAATTTAATAACAAAGTGTAATAAATTAATAATTCTTTAATAAATTTTATAGTAGGTTTCAAATGTCATTTAGGAAAAATAACCCAATGACCCTCAAATGTTGTAGGAACTATAATATTATAGAGTATTTACTAACATATCCTCTAAATTCAATACTCCCTCTTCTCAAATCCACATTATAAGGACTTTTTAATTCACTAGATCACTGGTTAAAAAATCTACATGCGCATCATGATGCTTTTGTAGGTTATGAGAAATAAACCTGGTTAGAAACCACCAATACATCCTTAACAAAAGTTCACAAAAATTGTTTATACTTTATGTAATGATATAAATTTAATACCGAAATAAAAATACAACCACACATGCACCGATTCATCATATGGTAACCAATCCACCATGAACCCTGGCCCCACGTGTATCATCTTGATATTGGTAAGGATGTAAATTTCCATTATAACACATCACAAGTTGTGCTTGAAGTCCAAGAATAGTTGGGAACCATGAAACTATTATTCATGTAGTCATGTTACTCCTTTATAGATTCAATATATTCCCTGTCATAATGGTGTTAAATATCTAAAACACCCCATGACCCACCCTAATAGTGGTCATTATCCTCATATGACCATAAGTCCCACAAAACATGTATGGAATAATTGGATAATCACATCACCCCAACATTGAATTATATAATTTTACCCAATATAAAATGGATTCCCCTTTACCATGCATGTTATACTCTCATATCATTGAAATTTCTTTAATGTAACCCAAAACATAAAATGATCTATAATCTACACCCATCATCATACAGTCATGCTCCTCTCTTAAGGGGTCGTCTACCCAAAACCGATAAACCTCAAAATATTGATACCAAAAGTAATGTTCCATGTTATATACAATACAAAAAATAATATATATCATAATAAACTCTACATAGTATATCAAAAAAGCCTATGATCAAATATCAAGTAGTGCTATCAGGGGCCACTCACACACCCAAATCCAAGAACATATCAAACATGGTTTATCAAGAATTAAAAATTATATAATTGATTTATTATATAAAATTACCTTTATAGTGTGAAAAATAATACCAAGATATTTTTTATTAATTACTCTAAAGTTAATCAAGGTATAAAATCCAAAAACACATTAAACACCCACATAAAACTATTTCACACATCAATGATGTGTATAACATGTTCTGGTTTATCAAGGAAGAGGTTTAAAAAGGAGGAATAAGGAAATTAAATTCTAATAATGGTTTTTATAGAATCATTTACTACATTAAGTCCATAAATTCAATTAGTTAAAATGTATTTCAATGAAGAGGATGAAAATTGTTTATATCTATTGACGATTAAAGAACATATCATGAATTCCATGTCAAATCTATATGAAAAACTAGAGTCAAGATAATAGACTTCAATCCACTATCAATATTTCATTGGAAAGGTTGTCTAAAAGGAGATTCAAATAAATGATAGTCTCAATATGATAAATCCATGTAATAATACCTAAAAACATCAACAATTCATGAGAAATCGGGCTCTGATCAAGGTGATTTTTCAACACATTGAAAAATTATTCTTCTCTAGTAGTGGTCTAATGATTCAATATTAGATAGCATTGGAATCAATACACTAGGGAATAAAATTCCAGATCAATGATTCTTCTAAAATGTATGTTTGAATATCTAGAATAAACCTTAATAAATGTGTTTTATTCCTTACATACAAGAATTTTGGGTTATCAATTCACATGAATCTATAAGAACCAAGATTCAGTGGATTGGAATTCCTGAAGGATAGTGGAGTCTCAATATATTATAGGGATTCCTTTTAAATGATTAAATACTCTAAATACTTCACAAATGGTCATTAAATGGTATTTTTGGATCATTAAATCCACACACTCAAGGTTGGTTCACAATGTCTGGAAAACTATACTCTAACCATGTGAGTAATTCATACTCATTTGCGAACCCACATGGTTTGGGAACATTGTTTGTAATATTTTTTCACAATCATGATGTTTTCATGGGGTTGTTTGACACATTTTGTCAATGAGGTCTAATAGCTTATCATACCATTTCGATTAACCAATTTACACCCCAGATAATGCGCACTATTTTTCTGTGAGGCTTCATGAATTTTTAAACAATGCATCTTACCCATGTTCCACAACCAATGTTTCTGGGATAAGGAACACAGTTTCCTATAAAATTATCATTGTTTGGACAAATAGTTCTCAAACTATGCACCTTAAAAAATCCTCTAAAACATTCTAAAACCGACCCAAAACACCTATAACTCAACCCAATAAATTTATATATCAAAATTATATGACTAAAGGATATAAATAAGTCATAACACATCTATAAAATATAATACCATTTCAGTATGCCCCTTTATGGAATTAAAATCATCAAGAATCATCTATAGATATCATGCTTAAAAACTTAAGGCATTGAGCTTGAACAATTACCTAGTCCTCTTATGTCCCATTATGGTTCCATACATTCAACAATTGGATTCATAAAAGTGGTACCATCTTCCCATACAATGATTCTGTATCCATATTAAAATATTCACCAACCATTCTACATATGGCATGTCATGACCCAACTCAGCATTCTCATTGTCAATAACATTCATTGGACTCGGAAAGTACCTCTAGTAGTAAGACGCATGAAAAAAATATTTCATACCATAGAAATGTGATAAAATTTAAAGATGGTATCCCACTTCCCTTGTAAATGTTTTGATCTTGATATTTCCAACATTACATGGATCTAGATTTACTTTTTTATCCAAATGTATATTGTAAAATCAAGGATTCCCTCTTAGAAAAACCTGGTCATCCTACGGAAAATAAAAAAGTCTCATATAATTTTTGGAATAATAATTATACCTTATATGATAAATGATAAACCAATTTTGAATCAGATAAAAAATCTCAAATATCTCTTATAACATACTCGTATCCCCAATAGCTTCCTCCCTAGCCTCAATCAAACAATGATGTGAATTAAATGGGTTATATTAAAGAGCCCAATAATTTTCCATCAACAGAAAATCATTGTAACTTTTATTGTATATGAACCTATCCATCTCTTATTGATCATACCATGGTTATCTAAAATAAAAATAAATGACCACAACATGTTATCTAATGTTTAAATTATCTTCTCTTATTTTTTATTTGATATAGGATAGTATGACGTGATCAATCTTATTTGAGTCCCTAAGTCCTTATACATGTCATGCCAAAACATAATTATAAAATGTGTGTATTTTTTATATATAATAATCAAGTGAACTCTATCTAGTGTACAGTATTACCAATATATATATATACCATCTCATCTACTATGTGAGTCATACAAATTAGTAAAAATTGTGATAACTTTTTAAAATGACTAATATTCACAAAAACAAAATTACAACTCCTAAGGACCATGGGAAACCCATGAAAAAGTACAACATGACATCCTACCACTTTCGTATGGCCATAATAAGTGGAAAGAGTAAACCACCAGGATGTTGGTATGTGGTCATTATCCATTGAAATGTATGGTATCATGAAATAAAAGAAAATATATCCCACTTTAACCCTGGCCACCCAAACTACCACCTAAATTCATGGAACATATTTATTAATATAGGATTAATAATACACCTAGATGTATTGATTTCTCCCACCAATGTTTCTGTAAAAAAATCAAGGACCAAAACTATCCCATGTACTTGGATAAAATTATTTCCATACATTAACCAGTTATGTATCAGGTCACCATTGACAAGCTATTCCCACATCATAGAATAATCAATGTAAGATTCCTATAAAGGGTTCACCTAGTATACAAAAGAATATGTGACCAATAATTGGAATCATTTCATCAATCTTTTGTCCTCAAAATATTACATCCTCTTGTTGGTAAATATGTTCATTAGTAAAATGTGTGAAGATATACTGAATAATATTATGGTTCTAATATATAAAAAACCTCTCATTAAAGAGATATTATTTCCAATATTACAAAGTGTGGATCATAACTTACTATTTCATGTTATGGGTTGGATAAATCTAATCATGGGGTCAAAACTGACATGACCCCTGAGCTACTACCAACTCCCTATGTATTGATTCTTCCCCTAAACCACCTCCTATTGAATCACAATACAAAGAACACCAAATTTTAGTATTTGTGAGAAACAACATTGGAGCTATATTCATCATACTATTTATCCCATGAAATGAATCCACACACTGGTTCTACCTCCATAACATTACCCATTTATTCATGAGTATAGTCTTAGGTGGTGATAAATGATAAAAATTCTAGGTAAATTAGAGGTAATATTCTTATATCCCTAGAAATATTCTAATCTCAAACACATGTTGAGAATGTTCCCAGGACATCGTCACCACTACTTTATACAGAACCACGAATTTTCCATATTTCTAAAACACATTCCCAAGAATTTCACCACATGGATATAAAAGTGGCACATCGATATATTTTCATAAATATGAGGTGTTTAAGGTTTACTAATAAATATATCAATATGTCTAGAATTATTCACTAGGGTCAGGGAATAATGAGGATATTGTCAATGAAAACCTTAACAACAGAGTCATGGTATGGGTAATTATCTTGTTAATGAGAACGATTGACACCATTTTTGTATTCATGAAATCAAATGACATCACCATGTTATAATATATCCCATTCCTAATATTAAACATTGTCTTCAGGATTTCCACCTCTCTATCCTACAACTATAGATAGACCAATCAGAGTCAGATCTTGGTGAAACAAAAAGGAACCCTATTTAATAAAATAGATCTTTAGTCCATCGTAATATGTGCATATACTTTAGGGTCACCTGATTCAACTTCTAGTAATCTATAAAGAGGCAAAATATACAATTTTCCTTCTTCGCCAATAGAATAGGTGCACCCCATTATGATATACTCTACTGGATAAAACCCCTACATTCAAATTCAATGAGCTATAAATTGATCTCCTCCATTTCCATATGATAAGGGAGTATTGAAATGGTATAATAAATATGGAAGAGTTATATCTCAAACTCAACTTCTCTATTAAGGGAATTAACTATGAAGTCATCTAGGATTACATCCTAGTTGATATCTATAATTGGATCAATAATTTAGGGTCTACCATAGATATGTTTGTACTGAGGTGTGTATACAAATATGATTAGTTATTGATTTTAATATTTAGTCACTAGAGCAATGTAACTTCATTATACTTAGTGATATGAGCCTAGTAATGGTCTTAGAATCATTGTGATAATTTATTATAATGAAAAAATGAGTATGTTGTTCGAATCGAATATGTGTTCGAATATCATTTATTTCGAATGACCATTGCTTAAATTTTTTGATCTTAGACACCCATAGATCATCATCACATTCTTTAATATACTTTAGTAATTATATGAATCAAATTATGGGTTGTAGTGTATTCTCCTTTGAATCCATCGATTTCACGATGATCATTACTGCTATGATCCTTTGATCTGTGAAATTTTTCTTGGATCGAACATGTGGAATGAGGTTTTATCTCTCTTATATGCTGGAACAATGAGATTGAATATAAAAAAATTTGGGAATTAATATTACTATGGAAAAAATATCCTTCTAGCTTATATAGTGTATGTAAAATGCCATAAAAGTGATCCCCATGCCCTGTATATGTGATACCCACTAAATAAGCAATAAATGAAATATTATTACAATATAACATTGTTATAAACATCATATATATTTTATTACTTACTTTTAATATATAATAAATATACTATGTGAAAAAATAAAATCATTAACTAAACATGTAATTCTCGTAATATTAAGAAAACCTCAAATATTAAAATAATATTAATTTGTATAATATTTTTACACATATTTACTAAATAACTTTTGAACACTTTTAGTAAAAATAGTCCAATTATTCCAAACATATATAATAATCTATCAATTAATTTATTTTTGATCGTTTAATTTGGGATATGTCTTGAACCCTATTGTGGGGCCTACAATGTCCTATTATCCAATTCATAAAAATATGGAAGAATTTTGAATTCATAATTGTGTGTGACCATATAGCACTTTATCTTGATCAAATTGAATATTATTACTAGACCAAGAGAATATTTTAGAAACCTATCAAAGCCCCTAAAGAGATAAGGAATAGTCATAACAAAGAAAACATGGCTATAAACACACACAATCCAATATAATCTCTTTGTATCATGATATCTCATAAAGTAAGATACACAATTTGTGTCCTCATCATTTCATTATTTATTATTTATTTACCTATATAGATGGAATTATCTTCCTTTACCATATCCTTAGATTTATAAATGTTGTTTCATATTGATCAAATAGGCTCAAGATATCACATACATTTGGAAGTGACAAATTTTATCTTGATTATTCAATCAATGTCATACTACCAATGAAAAATAAAATTAAATCTACCTCACTTCAATTTGAATACCATAGTTTAATCCTTACATCAATGTTTGTAATATAAATTTATACACTGATTATAATCTCAATTCGAGATAAAATTACAGGTGTTCATAGATAAGAACAACCAGCGACACAAGAAACATGTGGTGTTCCTATTGGCAGGTTAGTCCTCATGATCGCATCTACTCGAGATCACCAAGTGTACTGAAATCCATTAAATGTAGTCTTAGTGATTATTAGCCTCAAACAACTGATAGTCACCCCTAATATGTTTCCTATCATAATGATGTCTCCAAACCATATGAATTATATTTAATATTATTTTCATTGTATCTCAAAGTTAATATTATATTATATCAACTACTATAACATTTTGATGTGACAAATAATGTATAGATATTACCATGCAAAAAGTGTATATAGAAATATCAACACTCTTATGATAAGTTTTCAACATGAAAAACTCATTATATACATGATATGGTAATCTAAATGTATTGTTCATGTTGGGGTAAGGGAACACACTATTACAACACCCCCAAATACACAAGGGATGACTCACTATCAGACATAGTTATCTCTCATAAGATAATGTCATGATTCTACTATGTTATGGATTCAGTTATGGGTCTTCCATGTTTTGGCTGTATGGATATTATATTATCTATTAATTTTCATAATATAGTATGAATATTATAGAATGATATCCCTTAGAGTATTAGTTTTTTTCCACTATCAAAACATCAGAAATGAGGTATTTCTATTAATTTAATTATAATAATTTATTCTATGATAAAAAAATTTCTTACTAGGTGATATTAAAATATCTATAATAAACCATTGTTATTTTTACATTAATTTTTTAGCTAAATCCAAAGATGTAACAAACTTTGTATTTATATAGATTTTAATACCATTAGCTTTAATGAGCTTCCCTTGATCATTACTTTATATTAACCATGATATTAGATCATATTTATCCAAGAAAGAGTAGTTGTTTCCCTCTTAAACATGTGTCCCTTTATCTCCATATACTAGGTATACACCACTTGTACACTCTTAAGTATAATCATATAGTTAAAACCACTTCCCTTGAGGTTATCTATGAATGTAGTAATAGTTTCCAATCTTAATGTATATTTATTAAATATTACATATCTTATATAACATATAATATGTGATTAATCCATCATAGAAGTGCATGGAATTATCACCATGGTATGAATCTTATCTTATTCCCCATTCATGTATTCTTAGAGACATTTATACCATGTGATATTGATAACAATTCTCTATTTATTTATTTATAAATGTATTTTAAAATACCCTGTTAGTATACGTAATATTGAATAGCTCTAAGAAACCATTAGATCTGTATCAAAATACCTCATTCTATATAACATTGGATTCTACTTTATGTTATTCCATAGAATGTTACTTTCATTCTGTTTGTACCTAACTATTATACCAATGTCTATTTTCCTAATGTTATAAACATTTTTTCATGGAAAACTATAGTGATTACACTAACCTCTAGTAGACACATGGAACAAATTAATTACCAATAAATATAATATAATCATATTTCATTCTTAAATGAAAAAACAAGTTTTATTAATTTTCAACAATTATTATAATTCTTTGATTCCACTAACCATTTTTGGTTGCATCATATAGATTCCTTACCTGATTTTTATTCTTGAAATAAAATTAAAAATTTAATTATCATTTAATGTTGCTTTAATAAGAAACTTTGTAATGGATTTAGGAATAATGACATATTAATAAAAATAAAGACTTATTGTTACCATGATTGAAAAACATGTGTATAATCTCAGTTGAATACCCACTATAGTATTCTTAATTGTTTTCCCCAATACATTGATACATAAAATCCATTATTTGATTTTAATTGATTTTGTAAATATTGGGTAACATTAATATACTACATATTTGTAGCATTGGGTATTCTTAATGAATAATGTATCATCATCCATGGTGAATGTAAAACTATACCATGTTTTTAAACTTCCAATAAATTATGTTTCTTTGGACCATTCCTCTACCACACAACCTTGTGAAACTAGTTATTATGCCCTCTACTAGTAAATTTTTGAAATTAAATAAATCTAATTCAATTTTCCTCCACTGTCTTGATTAAATATTTTCACAATAATATATAAATATATTTTATCACTTGAATTGAACTTTTCTATCTCAGATATTTTTTTTATTTGTTTAGAAACCTTTAGGATAATTAATTTATATTCACATTGTGTTATTCTTGTTTTATGTTGTTTTACATTCATAAAAAATGATTATATCTAAACACATGTTCTTATAACAAGATGGATTTATATAATAATATATCTCATATGATATACATATTTCATAATTTATATTTTCGGGTTATGGGATAACATTTCTATATTTGATGAAAACATCACAAATAACAGATGTTTTTCAATGAATATGATTCATAACATTGATTCTCCTTTTACATAAATCGTGACAATAATGTGTATAGAAAACAATTCATTTAGGATTTAATCCAAACTAAATTTTATTAATCACTATTTATTATAAGACTCTCCATCAATCATACTTTTACTAATGTGCTAGTTTTGATGTGAATAAAGATAATTAAACCTTGGAAAAAATCCACTCCAAATTTCATGATCAATTTATGCTTTGTCAATATATTGATTATCAAATAGGCCAAAAAAATCATATCTTATAACCATTAATATATGATAATTCACTTTTAAAATCCTAAAAACTCTTAATTGAATCATATTAAGTATATATACCCCTATATTAATCTTTTAATGGTTCTAAACTTCTAAAAGAAAAAATTATGATTGATTTTGGAATACCGTTATTTATAAAGGTTTATATGTCAAAAAATATATAAGTCAATGTGTCAATAATATCAAATATTTGTACCACTATGGAGTCTAAATACCATATTGGGTATATCATTGAAAACTAATTTTATTTTTACATAAAAAAGAAATATCATTTTACATTTGGGTAAAATTGTTTCCATAATGTTATATTCATCTTGTTTTCCCATGATATGTGTATTAAAAAACTATTGGGAATGTATGAAATTCATAACAAAAATATGTTATATAAATGTTATAAAATAATTCAAAACATAGTTATTATCTTATAATAACCGCTCAATTAGAAAAATAATCATGTATTTCTCACTACTGATATATCAATCACCCTTCCTGATCCGCTTATAGAACACACCTTGACATCATGTAATGTTTCTTACCATCCATGGTTAATATATATAGAAAAAAATGTGTAAAGACATATTATATCCAATACCTAATGAGTATACATAAAATATTACATTTAATGATGAATATACATGAGGAAGAATATCATATTATCCTTTTCTTCAATTCATTGAAATTTCTCTTATAGTTTCCAATCATTACACATGAGAATAAAATAGCCTCATGTTCAATGCTCTACATATTTATCTTTAGTTTCTTATAATGATGTTGTGATAGTTCCTTTCGCAGTGTATTTGTAGTTATTCTTTTCTCTTTGGAATTCTATTTTTTAACCTTATGAATTAATTATTTAACATTTTTCAATTTTTGAGCTTCTTTTTGAATTTATCTAAAAATATATTGAAGTGGTTTCACAAACAATATTAAATTGAAATTTCTAAGAAAACCACTAAAAATAGGTGTTAAGTATAAGAGAATAAGAATAACTGATGGTTCTTTTTTATAATTGAAACAAAAATATTCTAGTCATTCAATTTACATTATTATGTTGAGTAAATGAGGGCTGGATTGTGTTTCATCTATCAATCTATATAGGTTCAGGTTTATCATTATCTCATCAATTTCTTTCTTTACTTCCTCCTTATAATCTTATTTGAGATGAGGAAATATGGTATAATCATCCATTCCATATATTGAACCTCAAAATAATTAAAAATTTATGTTATCAATATGATATAAACATAAAATGAGTCATTCTTTAGTCTATTATAAGAATATTTCTCATCCTCACTGGCTCTATATGAAGGTTGGTTAGGCTATGGGGACTCAACACACATATAATTTGCATTTGTACTCTGGTATTATGTATGATCACATGTACCACTCTTGGAAATATATATCAATGGGGAGATGGTCATTGTTCATTGGGAATCATTGTGTATCTGTGGTTTTACTTATCATTTCCTACAAAATAAATAAGAAAATATTAATAATTTTATCTTGATTATTAATACACCATCTAGTTTGATTTAATCATTAAATGTATCTCTCTATTTTATCAAACCCTAATTTACATTATATCTAGATTCAGAGTATCTAGTCAAATGAGTATTCTACTGGAAAGGATCCTTGAAACCACTCATCATATTCCATCAATGACTACACTCCTACATGGAGAGTTTAAATGTAGGCACTAAACTATCCAACTGAATTTACCCATGGGTCCTTTAATGGTTGAGTAAAGCCTGAGTTTCAAAATTCATAAATATGATTTACTAAATTATTTTCCTCTAAAGATGAAACAAGATAGTTTTAGATACTTTTGTGATTCCATATTTAGTTATATAAACCTATCATTTTCATAATTATTCCACATAAATTGTATAAAATCTAAACTATGGTCTATGAGCACCCTTTACATATGGTTTTGAAAAAAATAAAATCATGGAAGAAAAATGTGACTTTATATTTCCTCGATATATATAATATTTCTTGATCAATGTAATATTTTTCCATATGATATGCATGTGAAATTTTATCGCACAGAAAACTAAAAATTAAGTAAATAGAAAAAAATTCATCACATATTAAAATTAATTAACATATTAATTGTAATACCTCAAGACTTCATAGTAAGTTATTTTCATTAAATGTAATTTAATATCTTGTACTACACGCATCACCGAGTTTGAGCACACCACTACTTACCAAACTAGCCGTTCAAAAAAAGGTTATAAATAGTATAAATTTTATTTTTAGTTTTATATACTCAATATAATTTTAACATCCATATTATGTGTTTCGTAGACATAATATAAGAACAAATTCAATTTTTCAGATAAAAGAAGTATTTTTCAAAAAATGCAATTTTACCACCATTTAATGGAGAACCATTTTTAAATATAATATTTGACACTTTTTTATATTAAATTTGACGAAATAAACTTCTTCTTTAGAAGAGGGAAAAAATGCTCCGGATAAATTTTTGGTGCCTTTCTGATAACTTTTATATTTAGATGAATAGTGAAAAATACTAAATTTTAATTAAAAACAACCTTTTAAATAATATTAATTTATATTGTTAAATTATATATTTGAATTTTTTGTAGTATAATTTGATTATATTTTTATCATTTAATATGATTTTGGTCTTTGTAAATAATTTTACTTTTAAATAGAACTTAAACACATATCAAACTTTTGATAGTTTTTACATCTCAAAAACCCACTTTCTAGTTTTGAAAACTGGAATATTTTTTTAAAATTTATCAATATTACTTATAGATTTTCAATTTGTTTAAATAGACATAATTTTTGAATTTTAATTATCAAAATTAGCTTAGAGTGAATTTTTAGTATTTTATTGAAAACTTTTGATTTTTGATGAATAGTGAAATATACTATGTTAATGTTTAAAACTGACTTTATATTTAAATAATTATTTATTTTATTTAAATTTATCTTAAGAAAAATAGATACATAATGATTTTATAAATTCAATGTAATTAATTGGAGTCATTTTATAATAATATTGGATGTATAAAATTTAATTGAACTTTTTACTGTCTTTTACCCACATTCTAGGAACATTTGCAAATTGGAATAAAATGTAATTTTTTGCTTCTGTGAATTGAATTTCAAGAATCCGAGAGACACTGTTGAAATTATTAATTAAAATGTTGTTCAATAATATGAAAATAATTTTTGGTGAATAGTAACTTTTGACTTCTATTTACTAAGGTTAAAAGTAAATAGGGTCATTAGGGGTAAAATTGATATTACAATTACCCTAAAACATGTCCTAATTCTATTGTATATGTGTATTTCGACCAAAAAACAACATTAGGAATAAAATATGATCCTTTTGGTCAACATGGATTAGATTAAGAAATTTATTATTATTTCACTGAAAGATGAGTAAAAAGTGTTAAATTTAAATTTTCATTACTAAAACATTTTTAATATAGAAATAAACATAAGATAAATTCAACTATAAATATTCATTAGAAATATAAATATATTTCCTGCATAAAGGTATTTTATTTTTAATTTTTTACATTAAATAATTAAATTTATTTTTGACACAATAATGATGCAGTATTTACCTTATTAATGAAATATTAAAATAATTGATATTATAAACAACCAAATAAATGTAAAATGAATATTTTGACGAATTCCGCCAATTTTATAGGTTAACATGACATGTTAGAGTTGATTAAATTATTTTTTAAGTAATAATGTTTTTAGGACTTAAACAAAACAAATACTATATAATGTAAAAATTGACATAAATGAGTTTTTAAAACAAATACTATATTATTAAATGATATAATATTCCTAAAATGATACGGTTCATCCAAATTACATTGATAAGGTTATATATATCAATAATTAACCACTTGGGGTTCTTTTGGTAGTTTATAATAATTTTATTAACAATATAATATAAAAATTCAAGGAGAAAGGGTAAATGTCAAACTATTTAACAAAGTGTTAAATCTAAAAGATATGGTTAATATGGTGACCTAAAGCTATCTAAAACCTATTGGTTTAGATATTTTAGACTCATACCCACCTTATCCTCTAAATAAATCCTATTAGATCCCTTAGAAACTAAAAATTATTTTGTTATAAATAATATTTCAAGCTTTTCCTAATGTGACCCTCACCTCACTTTTAAAAGGGAACTTATCCTTCTCTCAAAATCACACATCCAAAGTCATTTGGATCGTCCAAACCTACCCAAATATCCTCCGAACTACTCTCACTTCTAACTATAGGCCTTTATTGGATAATAATTCCATCTTAAAGAGCCCTTTTGATCAAATCAAAAGGAAACACCGAAAGAAGAGGTAATAATTTCACCACCTCTTACAAAGTTCTTTTCTTCTTCTACTTACTCCTTATTTGTTGTTTCTATACCAAAATAATAATTCCAGTACCTTATATATATTTTTATTTTATTATAAATATTTTACAACCATGTTCATTATTCTATTCGTCCTATGAATGACAAGTCACCATACATGCATACGTATGGCTAACCTTCTCCACGTCATGGTGTAGTTTGTTATTCAAACATTTCAGTATTTGGATAGGCATAATAATTAGACTAACTGATGTAAATATTAATTATAACATGTTATTGATTCTTTATATAGGATTTACCATCCAATTACATAAAATTCTACCATCAATAGAATGATGTTGTCACTCGTGTGTACGTATGGATTACTGTCTCCATGAAAGCGATGAGATTCATTCCCCATTGTAACCATTCAAGAATAATTTTAATTTTATGATTAAAAATAAAAATAAATAATTTAATATAATTCTTTATATGAATAAAATAAATCATATCCATAAACAACATGACTTACGTAACAAAACATATAAAGGAAAATGAATCAGTTAACACCCTTAACAATGATACTACAAAATTATTATTAACAAATCAATATTATAAGACCATATATGTTATCATATTTTGGTATTTAATTTTTTTATAATTAAATAACAATGATTTAACTATTATATTTGAGTTTAACATACCCTCAACTAAGGAAAAGTACAAGGTAAGGGGTTTTTGTCTCATTTTTTTCAGTGAGATTCATGCTATATTTGCCACTATTTTTTTGAGTGGTATATATACTATCCATGATTGTATTCTTGGTGTAATATAATTTAATTTACATGTATTTACATATTCATTTTATGATCCTTCTTTCATGGGGTTTATGTTTTGTAAGTTACCCAATCGGTAAGGGTATTTCAAATTTCAATTTCCACTCATTGGGATTTACGCATTATTCATTGATTATTTTACTCAAAGATTATGTTTGGAATCACTATTTATTATTTATGTAGTAATTTCCACTCAATTAAGTGTGGATATATATTTGATACACATAATCACTCAGTTTATAAATTCTCATTCCATTGATATTAACTTGTTAAGGGTAATCTTAACTAAATTTTTATTCATTGAGTTAAACATCCAATTCATTGGTATTGTTTTTATAAGAATATATGTGAATGTACTATGATTTATTTACACTATATATCCAATTATATTGAGTGTATTTATATTTTTCACACATAATTATTTCATTGATTTATCATTAATCTAGGGATAGGGTCTTTTTGAGGAATTTTCTCTCAATTTACATTCCATTGAGACCTCTTTCCAATTATGCCCTAATTCACAATAATATGGTGTATATAATATCCTTTGAAATATTACATCTTGAATCCCTTTATTCTCATGATATTATAAATATTTGTTTAATTTTATTCCTTAATTACTTGTATTCAATCATCTCTCATTTGGTTAAGAACTCTTTAACTATAATATCATTTTAAATTTTTTAATGATTTATTATTATAAATCCTTCTCATTAATGTCCATATTTTAAAAATCATTTTAAGAATTTATTTATATTATAAATTAATGTTTTGAAATTAAAAATTCCTTTAAAATGTTTCAAAGTGGTATGGGACACTTTGATTCAAAAATATCTTTTAAGCAACTTCTTTGATAAATAGTGTGACGTTAAAATGTTTTCAAGAAAAAGGGAATATTTATCTCAAATAGTTTTACTGACTATTTTCAACTATGTCAATATCCTTCTTTATATTTTATTCCTTATTAAGGTTGAGTTATTATAATAAAATCTTCCATATTTTATTGAATGAGTTATCTTTGACTATGGATGTGCTATTTCTTTACAATCATGGTTTGTGGTTAAAGTATTGAAATTTCGTATTCTAGTATTAATAAGATGTTTTAGATTATATTTCACCCATTTGATATGTGGAATGAAATGGACATATTATGTGACGGGTGGAGCCCGCTATAGCTCCTCGATAAATCGGTAGGTCTAATGAGACAAAATAGTGTCCTGGCACAAGGCCTTGAAGAAAGTTTATTTGTAGTCTTGGCACGAGGCCTTGACTATGTGGTTATAGTGTCCGAAATTATGCATTCCATCATTATGAAATTAGCTATTGATATTATATGTGATTATTCTACTAGTATATTATCCATGTGAATAAGTAAATGGAATTATTTGATCTATATTTTCCATATTATACTAATGTTTTTGTTTAAAAGGCTTGTGTTTTAGTCTTATACATTTCCTTAAAATTTTATTATTATTTATGATAGATTTTGCTATATTTTTATCCTTAATGAGTATTCTTTGATCACCCTTTCATTATGTTTTTTTTTCAGGATGTGAAGAATTATATTATGACTGGCCTGCAGGAACAGGTTAAGGGATATAAGATTGTTCAAACAAGACAAAATATTGTAGTTTATCTTTTTATAATGTAATGTAAAACTTATGTATGTATCTACTACGTCCAAGGCCACTAAACTAATTGGTCTTTCGAGACTTGATCTATTGTGATCATGACATTGTTATGTAAAAATTCACAGACTCTGGGTTACTAGGGTTAGGGTGTTAGAGTTGGTATTAGAGGAAGTTTATTACAAACCTTAGATGTTAGATTTAGAAAAAATATGAATAGAAAAAACTACCCTAAGATAGAATTTTAGGATTAGTATAAAAGAACATCCAAAATTTTTGTAATGTAAATATTAAGTGGGTTTTCTAAGATGTACGTCTCTGTCTGGATACAAGTAGGTAGAGGCGGCTCTGGCACAGATGTGCCTAGGAGTGAATACTCTGACAAGGAGTTTCAGGCTTGACCTGGGATATCCTATTACATGATAACGGGCCTTGTTTCACTCTTGGTTATGACACTCCTGAAGATATGCTTAGGATAATTCACATTTTATTTACAAAGCGATTTGAAGTATTTTGATATAAGATGAGAATAAATAACTTGATTTAATACTAAGGTGTTTTAGATTGAAAATAAGGTTTCATGATATTCTCTAAATGATTTTATGAGTCACAGTATGCTTTTTTGTGTTAGTTAATGGCTGGATTCCAAGGAAGTCATAGTAACATTGAACATGATGTACAAGGAGGGAACGATGATGGAAATGAGAAACTAAATGGAATATTGATAGGAAAAGAATATATCGTGTTCATGCCGAAGTAGGTTTCCAAAAATATGAACAAAAAATATACATAAACAAACTCCCAAACTCAACAAAGAAGAGAACGTCAGGTAATGATAAGTGCTCCAGTAGTGAAAACCATTGATAAAAGACAACTCAAATTCCATCATTCCAGAAATATGGAAGGAGACACCCTAGAAAGTGTCTCAATGGAACAAAGAAATTATTTATGTGTGGAAAGAAGCACAGAAAGTAAGGAATTGGTGAGGGAAAATGAAGAGTACTATAGAAGAAAATAAACATGATCTTAAGAATCTAATTATGGTCATTTTTCTTAAATGTAAGGGACCTTGGCATTACCCGAGTAAATTCCCTATTCTATATGATAACCTCTAGGTCAAGGAAAATACTATATGGAAATAAATAGATTGAGAAATGTTTAAAAGTATTAATGATCTATTTATGTGATTACTTTGGAAGATTATTCTCTTGTATGTATAACCATGTAGTTTGTTATATGAAAATTCTATTTTAGGAGTAATTATCTTTTTGTTTTTGGATATAGTTATAAAGAACAATTTGGGTTTATATGATCCTTGAATTTGAGGTAATTACTAGTTATTGATTTTTGAGATAAAAATGTGTGGTAAGAGATAAAATTTGTGGTTAAATTATGTTATGGTTATTTTGAGAAATTTGTCTCATTTTTGGAATTTTATAAAATATAGATTTTGAAAAAGTACAACACAAAGACCATGTGACAACCCGTCACATCAGGTAAAGATGTGGGAATCAAACCCACAACCAAAGAGTGATTGGGATTTATCTCCTACCACTTGACTACGTGAAGTCCCTGGTTAGTATGACTAATTAATTTAACTTAAATAATTTTATTTATAAATAATAAGTTGATTTTTGATCTTATGTTTTATCAAATGGATATACATAGTATTGGAAAATGATTTGGTCATTAAGTAATAAATGTTATTTTTGAAGATGTACGCTCTATTGGGAACACTATATGCCAACAGAAAATAGAACACTATGGAATTTCATTTGAGGAGTAATGATAGATTTTTTCAGAAGAATCTATGTTTTTATGGATTCAGGTTATTAATGGAAATTATTAACCTGTCATAGAGAATTTTTTATTTAGTTAATTACACTTATATATAAGACTTTAAGAGTAGTTGATGTTATTTGGAGAAAAATGATATGATTTACTACAAAATAATATGTGATTAAATTCTTCTGAGGTTTGGGTTTCAATCTTAGATTGGATTACATTGAAGGATTTTAAGGACAATTGTTTATTGAATGGTGTTTATTGAATATTGAGTATTGTTTAATAAATTTTGGAAATTATGATTAGTATTTATTTTTATAAAGGATTTTCAATTTTGGGGATCATCTAATCTTGTAATAACCATTTTGTTTTGTTTAATCTCTAATGACAAGGAATATATATAGTCCATCCTTTTTATATTATGTGATTCTCTAAAAGATGAATCAAGCACTTCATGTGTGACCAAGTCATTTTGAATACTCATCGTTTTGGGAAAACTATGAGTTAGTTGTAGAAATTTATTAAATTATGAAACTCTATAAAAAAATAATTATATGTCTCTATGTTTTAGTCAATCTGATAAACATATTCATCAACTTTGTGAAATGGAACATAAAAAATCATTGTTAGTTTTCTTTTCTTATTGGGAAACTAAGGATCATTTGACCCATCACAAGTTTGTTTTTTTCCTACTGTTAACTTTCTCCTGATCAAGTTTTTTATCACTCTCCATCAAAACATGATACTTAGTTTATTTTCCATATCCATGTTTTCTTATAAGGAATCCTAGTACGAGTTATCTCGGGTGACCTTTGTACTTCTCTTCCTTTCTTTTAAAGTGATAGTTTTATTGACTCTTTTTTCGATGTGGGACATTCAATCAATTTCCCATGCCCAATTATAAAATTTTGAGGATGCAATTTCTAAATGGGGGAAGAATGTAACACCCTAATATTTCATAGTAATTTATTTTCTTTAAAATAATTCAATATCTTGTGCTACAGACAATACCAAGTTCGACCACACCACGACTTACGAAACTAGTCATTAAAAAAGCAGTTATGAATGGTATTAATTTAATTTTTTATTTTATATACTCCATATAATTTTTACATCCATATTATGTGTTTCATATACATAATATCATAACAAATTTAATTTTTCATATAAAAGAATTATTTTACAAAAAAAGAAATTTTACCACCTTTTAATGTTGAACCATTTTAAAATCCAATATTTGACAGTTTTATACATTCAATTTGTAAAAATAAACTTCTTCTTTATAAGTGGGACATAAAATTTTAGTTTGAACAAATTTTCATTGTTTTTCTGATAACTTTCCTATTTTTATGAATAGTGAAAAATAATAAATTTTAATAAAAACAACTTTTTTAATCAAAATAATTTATAGTGTTAAATAATATATTTTAATTGTTTTTCGGTGTAATTAGATTATATTTTTTTCATTTAATATAATTTTCTTCATTGGAAGTCATTTTACATTACTATTGGACATAAACACATATCAATCTTTTGATAGTTTTTTCTTTTTAGAAACCCGCTTTATGGTTTTGACAATGGGAATATTTTTTAAAATTAATAAATAAAACTTCTATGTTTTTAATTTGGTGAAATAGATATCATTTGTTAATGTGAAAAATCAAAATTAGCTTAGAGTGAATTTTTGGTTTGTTGTGAAAAATTTTGATTTTTGATGAATAGTGAAAAACCCTACGTTAATGATTAAAACTGACTTATTATTTATATAATTATTTATTTTTTTTAATTTATTTTATGTCTAAATAGATACATAATACCTATATAAATTCAATTTAATTCATGGATTCATTTTATAATAATATTAGATGTATAAAATTTTATTGAAATTTTTATCATCTTTTACTCACCTTCTGGGAACATTTGGAAATTTGCATAAAACATAATTTTACCCCTTCTGTGAATTGAATTTCAAAAATATGAGAAAAACAGTTGACATCATTAAGTAAAATGTGGTTCAATAAGATGAAAATAATTTTTTCGGAATAGTAACTTTTGACTTTTATTTACGACGTCTAAAAATTAAATAGGGTAATTAAAGGTAAAAATGATATTATTATTACCATAACACATATCATAATTCTATTGGATAAGTGTATATAGACCAAAAAATCCTAATAAATAAAATATGATCCTTTTGGTCCACTTGTATTAGATTAAGACAATTATTATTATTTTATTTAAAGAAGAGTTAAAAGTGTTAAATTTTAATTTTCATAACTAAAACATTTTCAATATAGGGTTACACTGGAGATAAATTAGACTTTAAATATTCATTAAAAATAGTATAATAATTCCTAAATAAAGGTATTTTATTTATAATTTTTATACATTATATAAATAAATTATTTTATGACTCAATGACGGTATAATAATTACCTTATTAATTAAAGGTTAAAATAATTGATATTATTTATATGTAAATAAATGTAAATTGTATCTTTTGATAAATTAAACTAATTTTATAGGTTAATATGACATTTTCGGATTTATTAATTCAATTTTTTATGTAATCAAGTTTTCAGGACTTTAACAAAATCAAATACTAAATAGTGTCAAAACTGAGATATATGAGTTTTTAAAACAAATACTATATTATTAAATGTTATAAAATTATCTAAAATATAAGGTTCATCCAATGGACATTTATAAAGTTTTATATATCAATAATTAATAACTTGGGGTTCCCTTGGCTACTTATAGAAAGTTTGATAAACATATAATATAAAAATACAAGGAGACATGGTAAATTTCAAACTATTTATCTATGATTAAAATATGAAATATAAGGTAAATATGGTGAACCAAACCTATCTAAAACCTATTGGTTGATATATTTTCATCCCATCCCTACCTTATCCTCTAAATAAATCCTTTTTGAGCCATAGGAAACCGAAAATGATTTTACTATAAAATAATATTTCATGTATTTTCTAAAGTGACCCTCACCTCTCTTATAAAACCGCACTACACCTTCTCTCCGAATCACACCTCCAAATCCATTTGTCTCAGCCATAACCCACCCAAAGATATTCCCAAATTTAATCACATCTAATTTTAGTCCTTACATTTATCATAAATACAATCTATGGAGCCCTTTTGATTAACTCAAAAGGAAATTACCGGAGAAGAGGTAAAAATTTCACCACCTCTTTCAAAGTTCTTTTCTTCCTCCAATTCCTCATAATTTATTGTTTCCATAACAAAATAATAAGTCTATTAACTTATATATATTATGATTTTATTAAAAATATTGTACATCTAGGTTCATTATTCTATCCATCCTATGAATGAAAAGTTACCATACGTGTGTACATACAGCTTACCGTCTCCACGTCATGGCGTAGTTTGTTATTCAAACACATAATTTTTTGAATGATTATAATAATGACTATAACTGATATAAATAATAAATATAATATGTTAATTATTATGTATATATGATATACCATCCAATTACATATGATTTCACCATCAATTGAATGATATTGTTGCTCATATGTATGTACGGATCTCCGTCTCCACAAACGCGATGAGATTCATTCCCAATCGTAAACATTCAAGAATAATTTTCATTTTATGATTAAAAATAATTTTTAAGAACTTAATATGATTCTGTATATGAATAAAATACATCCTATACATAACAAACATGACTTACATAACAAAACATATAAATGAAAATGAATCAGTTAAAACCTGAAACAATGATAATACTAAAATTATATTAACAAAGAAATATTAGAAGATCATATATGATATCATATTTATGCATGTGTTTCTTTTATAATTTAATAAAAATTATTTAACTATTATACAAGATTATAATTCACCATCTAATAAGGAAAATATAAGGTAAGTGGTTTTCATCTCACTTTTTATTCCCAGGAGATTAATCCTATATTTTCCACTATTTCATTTGGAGTGGTGTATATACTTCCCATTAATGGATTTTTAGTGTAATATAAGTTAATTTTTGGGTATTTACATCTTCATTTAATGATCCTTATTTCGTGGGGTGTATGTTTTGCAAGTTACCCAATCGGTAAGGGAATTTCAAATTTCAGTTTCCACTCGTTGGGCTTTATGCATACTTCAATGATTATTTTACTCCAAGATTATGTGTAGAATCACTATTTATTATTTATGTAGTAATTCCCACTCCACTTTTTGTGCATATTATTTTGATACACATAATCACTCCATTAATAAATTCTCATGCCTTTGATATGAACTTGTTAAGGGTAATCTTAATTCAATTTCTATTCAATGAGTTAAACATTCAAGTCATTGGTATTGTTTTTACAAGAATATGTGTGAATGTCCTCTAATTTATTTACACTAAATATATAATTATATTGAATATATTTATATTTTTCACCCATAATTATTTAATTGAGGTATCCTTAATATAAGGATACGGTCTTTATAAGGAATTTTGTCTCAATTTACATTCCATGGAGATCTATTTGTCGTTATGCCCCAATTAACTTTTATATAGTTTAAATACTATCCTTTGTAAAACTATATCATGAATCCATTTATTCTCATTATATTATAAAGTTTTCGTTAATTTTTTTCTTGATTACTTGTGTTCAATAATCTCTCATTTGGTTAAAATCTCTTTAAATAAAATATCATTTTAAAAGTTTTAAATATTTATTCATCTAAATCCGTCTCATTAATGTCCATGTTTTAAAAAAGGTTTTATGAAATTATTTTTATGGACATGAACGTTTTGAAATTAAAAATTCCTTTCAAAAGTATCAAAGTGTTATGTGAAACTTTGATTCAAGAATCTATTTTAAACATATTCTTTGATAATTGGTGCAAATTTTAAATGTTTTCAATAAAAAGGGAATATTTCTCTAAAATATTTTTACAAACTATTTTAATCTATGTCAATATCCTTCATTATATTTTATTCTTTATTGAGGATGATTTATTATAATAAAATATTCCATATTGTAATGAATGAGTTATGTTTGACTATGGATGTGATATTTTTATGCCATTCATGGGTTGTGATTAAAGGTATTGACATTTCGTATGCCAGTTTTAATATGAATGATTAGATTAGGTTTCACCCATTTCATATGAGGAATGCATTGGACTTATTATGTGATGGGTAAATCCGGCTATATCTCCTTGATGAATCGGTAGGTCTCATGAGACAAACATGTGTCTTGTAACAAGGCCTTGACAAAATTTTATTTGTAGTCTTGCACTATTGGAAAATTTCATTATTCCCACGGTTTTTAGAAACCATGGGTATAGGGGGTTGTATGGGAACATATACCCACAGTTTTAAAAAACCAGGGGTATAGGTCACCTATACTAATAGTTTTAAGAAAAACATTGGTTATATGTTTTTTTGTGAAGACCTATTCCCACGGTTATGGAAAATGGTGGGGAAAAACAGATATTCCCATGAATTTTGTCAAAATTGTGGGTATAGAAATTTTTTTCAAGGCCTATCCCCACGGTTTTGAAAAAACCATGGGTATATGTTTTTTTTGAAGACCTATACACATGGTCTTATAAAACTGTGGGTTATATTTCCAACATTATGGCAGGAAAAAAATTCCCTAGGACACAAAAAATATTTGGCGGGAGAACCTATACCCTCTGTTTTCTCTTTAATACCTATGTTTGGGATTAGTATTTTTAGGTAGATATAAATATATAATCAAATATGTCTCACAATTTAATTGGTGAGATGCTCCTTTTTGTTCCCTCCGATCTCTGAATCAAATCTCGTTGAGTGCTTTTTTTCTAATAGAGGGGTGAGATTTATATATTAAGATAAATGTAGTTTTTTTAATAAATGAAGGTGTATGTTTGGTTGGTTAGTCATTCGAATTAGGAATCCAAAACATGGGATCGAAACTCGCATGCTCCTTTTTTTCTATTAAGGTCTTGCATTAATATATTTAGCAAAATATAGATATATATATTTGTAAGCGGCATAGGCGGAGTGGTGAGAAGCGCATAATTTTATTGGAAGGTTGGGAGTTCAACTCCCACATGTCGTTTTTTGTATGATTTTTACCCACAGTTTTAAAACCATGATTATAAGGCTTGGACAACATGTCATAAGGCATTGACACCATGGAAAAAACGTTATACCCATTTTTTGTAAAATAGTGGGTATAACGACCCATAATCTATAAACATTGTTATTACTTCAAAATTGAAGCATACTTATTACAACATATAACAAAACAATGAAAAGACCATATAGGTATAGTGTCTTTAGAAACTGGGAAACATAAAAAACTGGTTCATAAATCATCTACGTTGTCTTCTATTTATTACATCATATCTAGAGTTCCTTTTTTGCATATCCTACTTAATATCCCTCTTCCTAACCTGGGGAAAAGAAAACATACAAAAGGGTGATCTAAAATGATCACTAAGGGTAAAAAAAAGAAATATCAATCATATCATATTCATAAGAACATAACATTTTGAAAATATTACCCTACAAAAGTAATCATAATATCAGGTCATGGGATTAATCATAGTAATTAAAATTAATCCCAAATAATCATAGCTTAAAACATGAAACTTTTTGGCATACAAACATAATCATATAAAATCATTTCATATTATTCAAGGCTCATTGCCAAGACCATCATAGCGGACAATGTCCATTACTGAACAGAGTTCACTCCTTGTTCCAGTCCTGTATCACTGAACCGGATTAACTTGCAGTTCTAGCCATGTCTATCTCATGAGATATAAATCATTACCCAATGAATTTGAGGGAGATATAGGTCCCACCCATCTCATAATGAAATCATTCATTCATGTTCCACAAAATCATAAATCATATCTCATAGCATAACCGTTATAATCGAATGGGATTCTGAAGCATCATGCCATCATAACATAATCTATAAAAAATGGATATATTTCATCATAATAAGAATGAAACCATGTAAATCATAGAGACATTATACATGAAACATAATTATACTAAATAATTTCATCTTAAATGGAAAATGGTTTTGATAAAACACTTGAAATGAATTCTTGAGGAAAATATCCTTTCTTCTTCAAAATCATTTACTTTTCACAAAATTCCATGAAATTTTAAAAGAAAATTATTTTGTTGAAAATAGTCATAAAATATTGTAGAGTATGCTTTATGAAAATGAGGTGTTATGAAACCATAAAAATCTGTTCATGCCATATAAGTTAAAAATAACATTCTTCTCATACTTTTGTCGAAAAAGTCAAAAGGTACCTTGTATGGTAAAGAAAAGAAATATTCCTTCCACACGATGGGGTAAAAGTAAACATAAAGGTAATAATGACATTAAACATACATGGAAGAAAAGTAAACATTTTATGAAAACATTTTGAGAACATATGGATAGGGATAACAAAAATAACCCCAGTAAATACATATGAATAAACAATCTCGGACACGAAGGAGATTGGAAAAATTAGCCCTTACCTTAGGTCCGATATGCTTCATACGTATCCGAACCTCCTATATAATTATTTAAATAATGTTATTGACTTATTACAGAATCATATTCATTGTTATGATATCATATATGGTTCACTTATGACTTTATATTACCTGTTCTTTTGTAAGATCCTTGTTAAAGCAGTGTTTTGGGTAAAATCGTTTTATTTATCGTACGTGTTTGGACTTGTTTTTCTTGAAATTATTACTTATATACTAATTTAAAAAATTTCACAATGTAAAAAATGATTTATATATAATATATATTAATCATATACATATATATATGATAGATCGATAAATGGAATGAAATACACCGTTCATGGAGACGGTAGGCCGTACGTATGCCTGAACGCTATTTTCGATTCCTTATGGAATTGAATGGAATTAAGTAGTTGAAATACATACATATATATATATAAATAAATCCAGTATGATTATTATGTCATATAATTAATTATTACTTATTATATATACATTATAATCATTCATTAATGGTTAACATGGAGAATGAATCACATTGCGTCATGGAGACGGTAGTCCGTACGTACGCACGAGCAATGATATCATTCCCATGATCGTGGAATTTTATTGAAGTGTATGTATAATACTTTAGAATCAATATATCTTTAAAATAATCATATATAGTTATTTAATTACACAATTATACCAATCCAAGTAAGGTGGTGGTCGAAAACATATTACACCACGACGTGGAGACGGTATTCCGTACGTATGCACGCGTGGTGATTTCGTTTTCCACGGGATGGATAGAAGGTGAAATAGGGTTGTTTCATATTTATAATAACATATCAGTATATAAGTAATACTGATTTTATTAATTTATAATGATACAACTAAAGAAGAATAATGGGAAGATGAAAGAATCTTGAGAGAATCGGAAGAAGAGATTACCTCTTCTTCGACGCACCTCCTTTAAGCCTTGTCTTAAGGATGTAGAGTTGGTATTTTGAGAAGAACAAAACCTCCAGAATGTTTCTATGGAATTGGAGAAGATAAATGGGCCAGGGTTGGCTGAACTTCAATGCTCAAAAGGTTTGAAGTGAAGAGGGAAGGGTTCCCTTTTTATAAGGGAGGAGAGGGGCACCTTAGGAAAACTTAAAATATTATTTTATAATAAAGTCATATTAGGTTTTTAATAGCTCAAAATTGATTTATTTCAAATATAAGGTGGTTATGGGTCTAAATACTTTAAACCAATAGGTTTTAGACAAGTTTAGGTTACTATTTTATCCTTATCATTTAGATTTATCTCTAATTTAAATAATTTATCTTTTACCGTGTCTTTTGGTTTTCTTACACTATATGGTAAATAAATTTACTATAACATGCCAAACAAACCCCAAGTGGTTCATTATTAATAAATAAATCCTTATCTATGTCATTTGGACAAACCTTGTATTTTTAGGAATAAAATAACAATTAATTATATAAT
This sequence comes from Viscum album, assembly GCA_963277665.1. NCBI lineage: Eukaryota > Viridiplantae > Streptophyta > Magnoliopsida > Santalales > Viscaceae > Viscum > Viscum album. Next base: position 1,983,592,458 of record OY728136.1, read on the forward strand.
ATTTGTTTTTAAAACTATTTTCTGTCATTTTTGACACTATTTGGTACATGATTTTTTGTGAAAATCATAACAGCATTATTAGTTCTAAAACACTTAATTAAATAAATAATAACATGTCATATTAACCTATAAAATTAGTTTAATTCATAAAAAGTCTAAAATTACATTTATTTGGGTATTTATAACATCAATTATGTTAATATTTCATTAATAAGGTAACCACTGCATCATCATTGTGTCATAATTAAACGAACTTATTTAATGTCTAAAAATTATAAATAAAATACCATCATGTAGGAAATATATTTAAATTTCTAATGAATATTTATAGTCAAATTTATCTTATGTATAACCCAATATTTAAATTTTTTTAGTTATTAAACATTGATTTTAACTACTTTAATTCTTCTTTAAATAAAGTAATAATAAATGTCCTAATCTAATCCAAGTGGAACTAAATGATAATATTATATTTTTAAGATTTTTTTAGTCTAATTACACTTATCAAATAGAATTAGGACATGTGTTATTGTAATAATTATATCATTTTTACCCTTAATTACCCTATCTACTTTTAACTGTGGTAAATAAAAGTAAAAAGTTACTATTCAGAAAAAATTATTTTAATCTTATTGAACCAAATTTTACTCCTTGATATTAATCGTGTCTCTTTTATTTTCTAAATTCCTCTCACAGAAGCGATTAAATTAAGTTTTATGTAGATTTTCAAACTCTCCTAGGAGGTGGGTAAAATACGGTGAAAAGTTCAATAAAATTTTTATATGTCTAAAATTATTATAAAATGACTCCAATGAATTAAATTGAACTTATATAGGTATTATGTATCAATTTTTACTTAAAATAATTTTAAATAAAATAAATAATTATTTATATAAAAAAGTCGATTTTTAAATAGTAACCCATTGTTTTGACTATTCATAAAGAATTGAACGTTTTCGAAAAAATACCAAAAATTCACACTAGGCTAATTTTGATATTCCGAATCAAAAATGAAGTCCATTTTGAAAAGTAAAATTTCAAAAAGTTTGTATTAATATTCATAACAACTAGTTTATATAACATATCATTGTTTTGTGAAACTCGGTATTGCGTACAACACACTCTATCGGGGAAGGTTGCGATTGCATGTAATGCAAGCCAAGTCAGGGTTGCATGTAGTGCAAGATTCTTTTTTTATGTGTATAATAGAATCCAACCATATTGAATTTATTCATTGAATATATAAATATATATACTTAATGGTTTCATACAATAACTTCAAACGAACGTGAAATTGTGTGTAACACGATCCAAGAATAGTGTTGTGTATACTGCAAGCTAAAACGGTGTTGCTTATAACGCAAGATAATATTGGTGTAACATAAAACACAAGACATCAAATAAATTAAAAAGAATACTTCTCATAAAATCTCAGTGTGTTACATTCTACCCCCCTTAAAAGGAATTTCGGCCTCGAAATTCGTCGTGGTTATAAATGGTTTACCACTCGAAAGTTTTAATAGAAACCCACATAGTAAAAAAGAATACCAAAAATTATCTTTAAAAAATAATGTGGGAAACATAACAGTTTCCCAAATTAACTAATCACTAGGTTTCCACATAAGAGAACATAGGTGAAAATATGGATATGGAAGAGAAATCTAACCATCATGTTCTGATAGAGAGTGGTAGAGAACATGGCTATGAAAAAGCCAACAATCACAAAGCCATAAATTTGTGATGATCTAAGGTGTCATCTGATTCATCGGATATAAGGGCACTAGGTCAACATTTTTGGTTTTCTAGACCATTTCCCTAAAGTTTAATAATTTTTGAATTAGAAAAAATACTTACTTGAATTTTGCTACAATCTTACTGTTGATTGTTCCTTGAACAATTTCCACTTAATCTCTTAAAGAAATGAAGTTAAATTTGTCTTATGTGATGTGTTAGCAGATCATGTGATAGAATGACGGGTCATTCAATCATTTTCAAACGAAAGGATATAAAAAGTTATTCAATATACATAAGTCAATATATGGTGATATTAAATGTATATGGCTCCAGGAATGGACTTATACTTCATATATCATACCGCTTAATAATAAAACAAGTTTCTACTAACCAGGGACTTCCTATAGGCCAGTGGTAGGTGATAAAGGCATGTCGCACTTCAGTTGTGGGTTCGATTCCTGCAACCTTGTCCGACACGACGGGTTCTCACCCATCATGCAGGTTGTCCTTTTTCTAAAACAATACTATTATAAAAAAAAGATCTAGCCTTAAACAATACTATCTAATGTCTGACATAATCCATTCCAGTCATTATACTTATCCAAAATACATCTGTCCAATATCATAGTATAAAGAAAATTATTACTAGAAAATTCATTAACCAAGCAATTGAATACCATAATTTATCCCCATATATCGTAACATATGTCTTGTTTGTCTCATTTCAAACATTCGAAGTCCTTAATAATGTATTCTCTTGAAAAATTAATACCCATTGAACCTTAGTGAAAACATGAATGTAGTTAAAAGTTAATATTTTCGACATACCAAAATCCCAAAAATTCTATATACTCATACCATGATATCACTTAGTCCTTATATCAATCATGAGCTCATGAATACTATCAAACATATTATTTTCTTTTTATCCATTCATTATGCGCATATCATCTTCTTTCCAAAAATTTCTGAATATCATTTCATGGTTACCAGTACCGTTCAACATATTATTTTAAATACCTTAGTAATAATAATATTTTAACAATCCTTTGATGATTCTTTATTCCATAGTACCATACATTATTCTTGATAAACATACAATCATTCCACTAACTTCTTAATCCACTGACTGAGCTTCATCATTTCTTTCATATCATATTTAATTTGTAGTCTCTTCATTATCATCCACATAAATACTACCCATATGACCATGCTGATTCTCTTCATGATATTTTCCCTTAGGTAATTGGTTTTCCTAATGCCCATACATTCCACATTTAAAACATCAAATCGTTATTGATGTCGTAGAAATACCATTTTCCTTCTCCATGGTGTTAGCTGAACCTTTTCCTTTGTGTCCTTATTTTACAACTGTAGAGACCCAAATCTTGATGTACATGGACATGACATTACATTTTCAGAATAGTTAATACATGACAAAAACAGACGCCCAAAGACCGTATTAGTTTAGTGTCTTTGGAAACTCAGAACGCAATCTTCTAATCATGGTGAAAGATCTTCAAAATCTCCCATAATGATCTTCCCCTTTTTTTAACTAAAAAATTTCTTTATATCCTGGGGAAAAGAAAACATACAAAAGGGTGAGCTCAAATTCTCAGTAAGGTTAGACAAAAGAAATATCAATCAAATCATATTCATAAGAACATATCATTTTGAAAATCCTACCCGGCAAAAGAGATCATAATATCATGTCATGGGATAAATCATAGTAATGAAAATTAATCCCAAATAATATTAACTTAAAACATGAAACTTTGTGGAATACACACATAATTATATAATATCATTTCAATTAGTCAAGGCTCATTACCAATACCATTATAGCGGACATATCCCATTATTGAACAGAGTTCACTCCTCGTTCCAGTAATGTATCACTGAACCAGATTAACTTTCCATTCTATCCATGTCTATCTCATGAGATATAAATCTTTACCCAATTCATTTGAGGGAGATATAGGTCCCACCCATCTCATAATTAAATCATTCTTTTGTGTGCCCCAAAATTAGAAATCACATATCATAGTATAACCCTTGTAATAAAATGGGATTCTTAAACAGCATGTCATCATAACATAATCCATAACAAATGGATATATTTCATCATAATAAGAATGAAACCATGTAAATCATAGAGACATTATAATTTAAACATATTCACACTAAATAATTTCATCTTATATGGAAAATGGTTTTGATAAAACACTTAAAATGAATTCTTGAGGAAAATATCCTTTCTTCTTAAAAATCACTTTCTTTTCACAAAATTCCATGAAATTTTAAAAGAAATTCATTTTGTTTAAAATAGTCATAAAATCTTATAGAGTAAGATTCATTAAAATGAGGCGTTTTGAAACCATAAAAATCCGTTCATACCATATAAGTTAAAAATAACATTCTTCTCGTACTTTTGTCAGAAAAGTAAAAAATTACCTTGTATGGTAAAAGAAAGGAATATTCCTTCCTTGCAACGTGTTAAAAGTAAAAAAGAAGGGTAATAATGAATTTAAACATACATGGAAGAAAAGTAAACATTCTATGAAAACATTTTGAGAACATATGGACATGGATAATAAAAATAACCCCAGTAAATACTTACGAATAAACAATCTCGGACATGAATGAGATTGGAAAAATTATCCCTTACATTAGGTCCGATATGCTTCGTACGTATCTAAACCACATATATAATGATTTAAATAATGACATTGACTTATTAATGAATCATATTCATGGTTATGATATCATATATGGTTCACTTATGACTTTATATTACCCGTTGTTTTGAAAGATCTTTGTTAAAGCAGCGTTTTGGGTAAAATTGTTTTATTTATCGTACGTGTTTGGACTTGTTGTTCTTTATATTATTACATATATCCTGATTTAATTAATAAAATAATTTAAAACATGATTTATACATTATATATATTCATCATATACATATATATATATGATAGATCGATAAATGGAATGAAATTCATCGTTCATAGAGACGGTAGGTCGTACGTACGCATGAACACTGTTTTTGTTTCCTTATTGAATTGAATGGAATTATGTAGTTGAAATAAATATGTATATATATAAATAAATCCAGTATCATTATTATGTAATATATTTCATTATTACTTATTATATATACTTTATAATTATTCATGAATGGTTAACATGGAGAATGAATCTCATCGCATCGTGGAGACGGTAGTCCGTACGTACGCACGAGTGATGATATCATTCCCATGATCGTGGAATTGTATTTAAGTGTATGTATAATATTTCAAAATCAATATAACTTTAATATAATCATATATATTTGTTTATTTACACCATTATTCCCATCCAAGTATGGTGGTGGTCGAAAACAGATTACACCACGACGTGGAGACGGTATTCCGTACGTACGCACGCGCGGTGATTTCAATTTCCGTAGGATGGATAGTAGGTGAAATAGGGTTGTTTCATATTTATAACAACATATCAGTATATAAGTATTACTTATTTCATTACTTTAAAATGAGACAACTAAATAAGAAGAAGTAGAAAAAGAAAGAAACTTGAGAGAATCAGAAGAAGAGATTACCTCTTCTTCGACGCACCTCCTTTAAGCCTTCTCTTAATTAAGTAGGGTAGGTCTTTTGAGAAAACAAGAACCACGATAATGTTTATAGGGAAGTGGAGAAGATAAATCTTCAGGGTTTGGCCGAGCTTCAAGGCTCAAAAGGGTTGTAAGTGAAGAGGGAAGGGGTGCCCTTTTTATAAGGGATGAGAGGGGAACCTTAGGAAAACTGAAAATATTATTTTATAATAAAGTTATATTCGGTTTTTAATCGCTCCAAATTGATTTATTTCATAGATAAGGTGGGTATGGGTCTAAATAATTTCAAAAAATAGGTTTTAGTCAAGTTTAGGTTACTATTTCAATCTTATCATTTAGATTTAACTCTAACATAAATAATTTAACTTTTACGGGGTCTTTTTTTTCTTACACAACATGGTTAATAAACTTACTATAACAATCCAAAAAAACCCCAAGTGGTTCATTATTAATATATATATCTTTATATAAGTCATTTTTATGAATAATATATTTTTAAGAATAAAATAACAATTAATAATATAATATTTGTTTTAAAAACTATTTCGTGTCAATTTTGAAACTATTTTGTACATGATTTTTTTAAACTCATAACAACATTATTATTTCTAAAAAAGTTAATTAAATCAATAATAACATGTCATAGTAACCTATAAAATTAGTTTAATTAATAAAAAGTCTAAAATTACATTTATTTGGGTATTTATAACATCAATTATGATAATATTTGATTAATAAGGTAATTAATGCATCCTCATTGTGTCATAAAAAAACTAAATTATTTAATGTATAAAAATTATAAATAAAATACCATTATGTATGAAATCTATTTATCTTTATAATGAATATTTATAGTCGAATTTATCTTATGTATAACCCTAAATTAATTTTTTTTAGAAATTAAACATTGATCTTAACTACTTGAATTCTTCTTTAAATAAAATAATAATAAATGTCCTAATCTAATCCAAGTGGACCTAAATGATTATATTTTATTTCTAAGGTTGTTTTTTTGTCGAATTAAACTTATCCAATAGAATTAAAACAAGTTTTAGGTTAATAATATTATCATTTTTACCTTTAATTACCCTATTTACTTATAATCGTTGAAAATAAAGTAAAAACATACTATTCACAAAAAATTATTTTTATCTTATTGAACAACATTTTACTCCTTAATATTAACCATGTCTCTCGGATTTTTGAAATTCCACTCACAGAAGCGGTAAAATTAAGTTTTATGTACATTTTCAAACTCTCCTAGGATGTGGGTAAAAGACAGTGAAAAGTTCAATAAAATATTTATATGTCAAAAATTATTATAAAATGACTCAAATTAATACATGTATCATATATAGGTTTTATGTAGATATTTTTACCTAAAATAAATTTAAATAAAAAAATAATTATTTATATAAAAAGTCGGTTTTTAAATAGTTACCCAGTGTTTTCACTATTTATCAAAAATTTAATGTTTTCAAAAAAAATACCAAAAATTCACCCTATCCTAATTTTGATATTCCGAATCAAAAATAATGTCCATTTTGAAAAATAAAATATCAAAAAATGTGTATTACTATTCATAACAGCTAGTTTATATAACATATCATTGTTTAGTGAAACTCGATATTGCGTACAACACATGCTATCGGGGAAGGTTGCGATTGTGTGTAATACAAGACAAGTCAGTGTTGCTTGTAGTGAAAGATTCTTTTGATGTTGCATATAATAAAATCCAACCATATTTCATTTATTATTTGAATATATATATATATACACACACTCAATGGTTGCGTACAATAACTTCAAACGAACTTGAAATTGTGTGTAACATGATCCAAGAATAGTGTTTCGTATACTGCAAGATAAAACAGTGTGGCGTATAGAGCAAGATAATCTTGGTGTAGCATACTACAGAAGACATCAAATAAATTAAAAAGAATACTTCTCTTAAAATCTCATGGTGTTACGGTGGGTATAGACTGGGGACCTATTCTGATGCCTCGGTTGCCCACGGTTCCCAAAACTGTGGGTATAGGTTATTTTTCCAGTAGTGTTGGCATGAGGACATAACAATGTTGTTATGATGTCTGGAATTATGAATTCCATCACTATGAAATTAGCTATTGATATTTCATTTGATTATTTGACTAGTAAAATATCCATGTGAATAAGTAAATGACATTATTTGACATATATTTTCTATATTATGATGAATTTTATGTTTAAGAGGCTTGTGTATTAGTATTATACATTTCCTTAAATAATTATTATTATTTAGGATAGTTTCCTCTATATTTTTATCCTTACTGAGAATTTGAGCTCACCTCTTTCGTATGTTTTATTGTTTCCAGGGAGTGAAGAAGTATATTATGATTGACCTGTAAGAATAGGTTATGTGATATAAGAGTGTTCAAAGTAGACACAATGTTGTATTTTTTTTATTTGATAATGTAATGTAAAACATTGGTATGTATCTAGTATGTCCAAGGCTACTAAACTAATCGGTATTTCGAGACTTGTTCTATTGTGATCATGCCGATGTTTTGTAATAACACACCGACTCTAGGTAACTAGGGTCAGGGAATTACATGAATCATGTTTTCATTTTTTTATTTTATTCTCGTAGACATACTAATTCACAAAAATAATAAACAATGTATAAATTAAATTAACTACCTCACTGATATTGAGGATTTGAAATTGGTTGGTCAATTTATACAAAATGGATTAACATTGACTTATAGTGTATAATAAATGAGTCAAGTCATGAACAATATAGAATCTCGCACATAGGTCCAATGTTTTCAAATCTTGTTTGGGATATGACCTCAAAATTGTATGGTCTACATCTTACTACATCATTATCTTAATACAAATTTACATGCATTCAGGTGAGAGGGTTTCATGAAGTGAGAAATATATACATAGATACTAATGGATGTGTATTGAACTATATATATTAATTGAAAATGTTTGACGCACATAATATTATATAATAATTAAAATATTACAATTATTACACACTGTTATTATATTTAATTAAATAAAATAATCTCTTACAATGAATGGTCAATCAATGTTCAAAAATAGTTTATGGGTAAATTAATTGAATAGTATTAAAATTGAGAAAATTTATATTGATGGTGAATAATGTAAAAAAAGAATTATTTTAATTAAAACAACTTAATTCATTTGGTCCCATAATTAATTTCATTTTAAGTTGAAATGTATAAAATTTAAACTAATTTTTTAAAATATTAAAATTATTATTATGTTCAAATTTCAATAAATAATAAATCAATGTAATGGATATTTAAAATTTTCCCCCGCCCATAATCTACCATAGGCCTATTGTAGGTCATACCAACCCTGGGCATGCCCTATCTAGGTTAGGTAGACCCATCTAGGGTCGTTTCTAGTTTGGAAGAACCCATAAAATCCTATACCAGGTTTGGCAAAACCAATTAGGGGAGGTTTGGAACCCCGATCAAGATAGGGGATCGCGCGGTGAAGGTGAAAAACTATTGGGATATCCTACTCATGGGTTTTTCAGCGAGGCATGGTGGTCAAACTAAGTATGGACATATCAACAGAACATTACATGTGTTCAAAAATATAAACAACCAATGACACCTAAAACATGCAGTATTCGTACTAGCAGGTTAATCCCCATGATCATATATACTCAAGATCACCAAGTATGATCATCATGAGAGGAAAAAAAACTAGAAAATTCACTTAAGGATACAGTTTGGAACCGTGTATATTAGAGAATAAATACTTATAATATCATATTTTCATTGTTTTTTGAAACTATGGTGGCTAGATCCATTGTAATAGGTTTTACCTATTGCCATGTTTTAAACCATTGAAATAGGTAACCAATATCCATGGTTTAAAATTATAAATATGATGCAGTCTCCACTGTTTCAACCATGGGTATATGTGATCTATATCTGTGGTTTAAACCATGCATATTTCAAGCTACAAAAATGGTTTTACCATGGAATGTGGATATTATTTCCATAGTTAAAACTATCGAACTAGGTCCTTTAGGGACACAATTTTAACCTTGGTTATTTCTTGATACAAGTGTACTTTAACTATGGAAATTGAAGGATACATCCACTGACAAAACCAAAGATAGATCCTTTATATGTAATAAAAAACTATTCCCCAAACATTCAAATTCTTGAACTTCTATCTACTTTAATTCATGAAAATGCTAAACAGATGGATTTTTCTTCTCTAATAATAATATAAGCAATGTGTTGTTGTTACCAAATACAGAAACACACTAGAAAAATCGAACCATGCCCTTAATCTTTTACATGATCAACCCACTAGTATGTTTCAACCTCTTCTTCTGGTCTTCCTTATATTTTTATTATCCCCCCAAGGCCATTGGAAGAGTATATGGGGGGATTTAATCCTCTTTGATCCATCATAAAATAACTTTAATGGAAAAAGGAACTGTACAACATCACCCTCATTTTGAGCCTAGTTTCATATAGATTTTATCAAGTGATTGTTGAATCTTGATCCATGAATAATTTCTATATTCAAACACTAAATTAACAATATTTCGTCCATGTTTTATTATCATATTGTCACGAACCATCCTCGGGGCATGTGCCATAACTACCCCAGGACCACCTTCCATAGGCCAGGGGCTGGCGACTAGCACCAAAAGCGTAATCCCTATTAATGGGAAGGCAATGCTTTTAAACCTGTAACACACAAAGTATGAACACAAGAAGTAGAGGAAACAAGTACTAATATAAGAAAAGATAGGTGAATTGAAAGTAACTGGGGCAGTATACAAACCCAACTGAATAATATGTACAAGTACAAGTATCAAGGGAATAATAGATCCCGGTTCGTCCACCGGGGAATCCTACCTAAAGGGTTGGTACAGAACTCGAACAACTCATCCCTGCGGTACGTCTGTCTAGTCCAACTCCAAGCAGCCTCCTATCTATCACCCTCAGCCTCGATCACTACTATCCATCGTCTACACAGAACACAACAAGGTGAGGGCGAAGCCCGTGTAGGGGTGAGTATAACAATACTCAGTAGGGGACCCCGAGACCCCTGAAGGCATCCCAATCCACTAAGGATAAACCAATGAAGAAATATACAATCACTAAGTATCAACAAACCCTACTTAGGTATATGCACAGACATATACCTAAGTTATCAATCACAGTCTGCCTCCAACTCTCGAGCCCAAGAGCAACCCATTCCACAAAGAAAGTAAAGTCAATCACTACGATGATAGTGGTTGAAAAACATGACTCACCTCACATTGGTATACAACAAAAGAATAGGGGTTGGGATGATTAGATATAGCCTCTGAATCATCTTCTCTATCGAACCCACATAGGATCCAGGAACAATATCAGTGATGTCGAACCCACAGAGGATCCCAGTACAGAATTTATCGCTGTCAAACCCACGGAGGATCCTGGTAAAGTTTTGTCGCTTCCCAACCCATGGAGGATCCTGGTACAATATCATTGCTATCATACCCATGGAGGATTCTGGTATAGTAATAGGTCTACGTAGGATCTTATCATCTCAGTCGCATCCAACTCTTGGGTTCCAGCACATAACATGCTCCTTTCTGGGAGGGTCCGCTCCTCTATCAAAGTGTTGATACATCAACTAAAACTATGTCTCGAGTTGATGTATCTCGTAGTTCCGTCTCATCATAAGGAACCCAACGTGATAGACGGCGCGTCAATCAGACGTCCAGTCTTTGAGTTATTGGAATTTCTGTTCCAGGGGCCCAGTTGGTTTTTAATCTCAAATCAACGTGACCATACCCCAACTGCATCCAAAACGCAAGTGGAGAATGACAAAAGAATCATATCGCTCCATGAATTCCATCATCACAAACGGTTTGTCGATCGGACACCCATATCCCAAGATGCAGACTAAAAGGTGGAAATGGCCATAGCGGGTCTGGGTCCAGTCCGACCCTATCCGCGGGTCCGACCCGGTCTGAGGAAGTGACTCGAGCCGAGGGGACGTCCTGGCCCAAAGAGACCGCCTGGCCCGATGGGCAGCCTGGCCCGTGGTGGCCCGGCCATGGGCGGCCCGATCGAGGGGCTTCCCAGGCTTGGGCAGCCCGGCCGAGAGGCGACTCGGCTTATGGAGGCCCAGCCGGCCATGCAAGGGAGGGGATTCTCCCCCCCCCCCCCCCAGTTCGTCGAACAGAACTAGCGCACTACACCGATTCAAGGACCATGGGACCCAGCTGGTCCCGCTGGTCCAGCCTGGCCGCCCACCTCCGCACATCCACCGCGGCGCGACAGCACTGCAGTCTTGTTTCCCTCTGCGCGGTGCGACGACGCCGCGCCACCACCGCCATGACCTGACTTGGTCGTGGCCTTCGGTTCCACCGCACGGCATGACGATGTCACGCTTCTTCATCTGTCACGGCCCTCCCGGCCGCGGTTCCACTTTTGTCCATCACGGCACTCCTAGCTGCGGTTCATCTTCGGCAGGGTGTGATGGCACCGTGCCCTTTCGGCTCCGCATTCGATGTCAACCAAACAAGAACCATCGGAGGGGCGTCAGGAAGTGTTGGTTCAGCCCGCGCCCTCCGCATTAGGTGATATCATGTTGCCATCATCCAACCCAAATAAACAATGTGGAATGAGGGTATAATTCATAAATTAAAATAATCAAAACCCCCTACCTCATATTTGTCTTTGTACATTGACGAGTTTTAGAATATGGACTTTGTTCTGTCAACGTCAGAGGAGGTAGAGCTCGGTGAAGACAAGTCGAGAAGATGCACTCAGTGTACTTCGTGGGCGGCGGTGCTTCCCTTCCTTGCTCCGGTTAAAGAAGGAAGAAGATGATGCTTCCCCTTCTTCAGAGACGAGGATCTTTCATTATGTTCTTCTTAGAATGAATAGAGTTCTTTGGTGGTTCTTCGGTGGAAGGACAAAGCCCTTCTCTCTCAAGCTTTCTAAAGGACTATTCCAACCACAAAAATGAAAAAGGATGGCCGCTTTCAATTCTTTCCCACAACAACACAATGATGTGTTTAATTAAATGGGGAAACTCGTTTAATTAATTCTAAGGAATGGTTCAAATTCAAATTTAGAGAAGGTGTAGAGTTTAATAAAAATAACTACCTCACCTTATTAATGGGTGAATTGGCACCATTATGGGGGATGGAAGAAGGTTTTCATGAGTTTCTCCCATTAATGGGGAGCCCAAGGGTTTTAAAAAAAATAGTGGATAGGGGATTCAAGCTAGTGGGCCACACCTAGTTATATTCTCCCAAGGGAGGATACGGTTTGGTGGGCCCCACCTCTAACCTATACTTGGTGGTTTTAACCACCAACCAAATAAAAATTTGTTACACATATTTTTACTTAATTTTATTTAGAATCCTGAAAAATTAACTTCCCTCCTCGATAAAACGCAACTACAGTAATGGTCTCCTTAAGCGAATATCGGTGCTTCAAGTTCAAAGATGTCCTCAGATTTCAATTCCGAACACCGGTTCAAAAGATAAAAAATCCTGCATATACGTTTACTGAACATACCAGAACAAAACTTTAGAAATTGATTCTGGGCACATTGGGCCTCGGAATCAAGATCTGTCAATAAATGCGGACTCGTAAAATTACCATGTATTTAAGGAAAACAAATTCCACGAAATTTTAGGGTCTTTATATTCTCCCAACCCCAGGGCATTATGTCCCTGTAAGCTACATCTCACACTAAGTAAAAAAATGAGGGTACTGAGCATGCATCTGAGACTCCCTCTCCCATTTTCTCCCCTGGAGGTTCCCATGTTTCCAGCTAATCCGCACCAGATGAATCGACTATCCACATAGGACCTAATACTATCGATCCTCAATCTCCAATGGAACCTCCATGAACGTCTCTCAATCATCAATGTCCATCTCCCCATGGTCGATAATGTGGGATGGGTTATGCACGTATCTCCTCAGCTAAGATATGTGAAAAACGCCATGCACCCGGTGCAACTGAGGTAGAAGAGCTAAGTGGTATGCCACCTCTCCTACCCTGCTGAGGACCTGAAAAGGTCTGATAAATCTCAAATATAACATGTTGCCACAGCCAAATATTCATAGACCTCGTTGAGGTGAGACCCGTAGAAAGACATGGTCACCATCCTCAAACTTGAGTGGTCTCTGTCTCCTATCAGCATAAGACTTCTGCCTGTTTTGTACAGTCTTCATCTGCTCTTGGATGATCTACAGCTTCTCTGTCCTAGTCTGTACCATCTTTGGTCCCATAAGTGTTGACTCCCCTGGGTCAGTGCAGCACAGAGGTGATATGCAAGGTTGGTAGTACAGTGCCTTGTAAGGTGCCATCCCGATGGTGGAGTGGTAGCTATTGTTATACGCAAACTCTACCAAGGGTAAGTGAGCCTACCAGCTGTGACCGATGTCAAGGACGCATGCACGGATCATTTCCTCAAGAGTCTCAATGGTCCTCTTAGTCTGACCATCCATCTGATGATGGAAGGTGGAGATCAAGTGAAGCTGTGTCCTGAAAGCCTCCTGGAACCCCTTCTATATCCTGGAAGTGAAACGAGCATCATGATCGGAGAAGATCTTCAATTGAACACCATGAAGCCATACGATCTCCTATATGTAGAGGAGCCCCAGGCTCTCTACTGAACCCTTCTCTCAAATCGGTAGGAAGTGGGCTGACTTGGTGAGTCGGCCAACAATCACCCAGACATATTCATGTCCTCTAGATGTATGTGGAAGTCCCATCAAGAAATCCATGGATATCCCATCCCACTTCTACTATGGGACCTCTAAGGGCTGAACCAAGCCTGCTGGAACTAGGTGCTCCGCCTTCACTTGCTGACAAGTGAGGCATCGAGAGACAAACTCTACTACAACATTCTTCATACCTGGACACTAGTGCTGTCGTCGGAGGGCCGGATACATCTTCTACACTCCTGGGTGTACCTCTAAAGGAGATGTGTGGAAATCCCTCAACACTTCCTCCTGAAGTGAATCTCGTACCATGGTACGTCCTCTGAAGAGAATTAAATGATCCCCACCTTCATAAAATCCTTCAGGTTCCTACCCTGTAGATATCTGAGTACGTCGTGTCTCACAGTCAACGTCCCCACGCTGAGCCTCCTTCACTCACTAAAGAAGTGGAGGACTGACTGTGAGAGACTGCAGAAAGGATTCTCCATATCTATCTACAAAGGATATCTGCAACACGACCAGCTACTTCATCGCCTCTCCTAACAAGTGAATGCCTGATCTCCTGCTGAGAGCTTCTACTACAACATTAACCTCCTCAAGAGTATAGATTATCTCGATGTCATAGTCTTGGAGGAACTCAAGCCATCACCGATGTCTCAGGTTCAGGTCCATATGAGAGAAGATATATCTGAGACTCTAATGGTCAGAGTAGACTATAAATTGTTCTCCCATAAGATAGTTCCACCACATCTTCAAGGCAAAGACCACTGCTACTAACTCCAGATCATGGATAGCATAGTTCTTCTCGTGTTGTCTCAACTGTCGAGAACCATATGCGATCAATGCTCGATCCTGCATCAGGACACACCCGAGTCTGGTCCCTAATGCGTCGCAGTAAACTATGTACCCAACGCCCTCTTCTGGTAGCCTCAAGATGGGCGCACTAGTCAACTTCTGCCTCAGCTTTTGAAAGCTCTGGTGGAATCTCTCTGTCCACATGAAGGGTTTCCCCATCTTCGTCAATGCTGAAAGAGGATCTGAAACTCTGGAGAAGTCTATCACAAATATCTGATAGTACCTTGCAAAACCCAGAAACCACTTCACCTCTGTCACACTCCTAGGTGGCTCCCTAGAAAGTATTGCCTCGATCTTCGCTGGATCCATTGCAACTCCAACCTCCGAGAAGACGTGTACCAAGAAGTGAACCTCTGAAAACCAAAACTGGCACTTCGAGAGATTACCATAAAGATAGTGCTCTCGGAGTGTGTCCAGAACTACCCACAAATGGTAGGCACACTCCTACTCAGTAGTCGACTAGATCGGTATGTCATCGATGATGACTATGACAAAGTTATCGAGGTAAAGATGAAAGATCCTGTTCACGAGACTCATGAACACTGATGGAGCATTGGTTATGCCGAAGGGAATAACCAAGAACTCATAGTGTCCATACCGACACCTAAAGGTCGTCTTCTACACATCCTCGCCTCAAAATATGAGCTGGTGATAGCTTGACCATAGGTCTATCTTCGAGAACCATCGTTCCCCCTTGAGATGATAAAAGAGGTCGTCAATCTTCGAGAGTGGGTACTTATTCTTCACGGTCACTTCGTTCAAGTGACGGTAGTCAACACACAGTCTCAAGCTCCCATCCACCTTCTTCGCGAAAAAAATTGGGGATTCCCGGGGTGAAACACTAGGTCAGATAAATCCCTTCCCCTGCAAGTCCTCCACCTGTACCCGCATCTCATGAAGCACGGTGGGAGGAATCCAATATGATGTAGTAGATATCAGTGTCGTCCTAGGGTACAGGTCAACGTAGAAGTCTACCTCTCTGAGAGGAGGTAGTCCTGGAACATCGTCTGAGAAAATTTCAGCATACTGATCCACCACTACAGGAAAACACGGACTCCACACATCAACCGCTTCGAGGATGAGACTGGCCAACTGATGTGTGATGGGCTTCCCCCTCCTCTGGGTAAGTCCATCTTGTGCTGATAAGGCTTCCTTCTCACCGGTGAAGGAAAACCTCATCCCATCCTTGCAGACACACCGCACATTCTGCCTAATACAGTCAATATGAAAATGAATTTTGGATAACTAGTCCATACCCAAGATGACATCGTAAGGCATCGACGCTGCTACGAGGAGATCTCGGCCGAAGCTCTTGCCTCCTAGAGTAATCTCACACTGCCAGAACCTATGAGAAATCGTCGATTCTGCTCCCATTGGAGTCTCTAGTCAAAAGGATTGATCCAACGGCTTCGTCGGAATCTATGAGCTCCGAATGAGGGTAGTGTCAATAAAATAATGACTCGCACCTGGGTCTATAAGTACTGAAAAAATGGTGGAATAGACACAGATAGTACCTCAAATCATCTCAGGTGCGCCGTGGTGGTAGGCCTCAACTCCCTGGAGCTGAGCCCACCTCTATCCACCAGCTCCCTGTGGACCACCATGGTCGAACCTTTTCCTCTACATAAGAGGTCCCTCTACTATCTGCTGCTCATATTCATGGTGGGTTGGGCAGTCACGAGCCATGTAACCCTGCCCGCCGCATGCATATCACTACCTGATCCTCATATGGATGGATCTGTCTCGTGTGCCCCGCACAACCGAACCTGTATCCTGGGGTCGCAGAAATGATGGCCTGGTCCGATTGGACCTCTGCGACATCTTTCTACTACTGGCTGGAGAAGACTCTCCTACGTGTCGCCCTGTGGTGGGTCTCACTGCTGGTGACTTCTCAACTAGAAAAATCTTCACATGAAGGGCTCACATCAGCATCCCTTCCTACGTCGGGATGCGGAGGTAGGCCATCGAAGCCCTGATCTAATGTCTAAGACCCTTCTCGAAGGTCTGGGCCCTGAAGAATGGGTCTCGTATCATACCCGTGGAGTAGCGCGAGAGGTCGGTGAACCTCACTGAGTACTGAGGTACTGTCATGCTACCCTACTGCAGATGAAGTAACTCCTGTATCCACACTACATGAAGGGTGGCTTGAAAAAACTCTGAGTGGAATAGACCCTCAAAGTCTGTCCAGAGTAGTGATGCCTCATCATTAACCTGGAGCATCAAGCTCCACCATCTACCTGCTACTGCATGCAGGAGACTCAAGGTAAGGATCACCATGAGGTCGGCTGGTTTCCCTACAAATCTGAACACTCTCACAACATCCTCCGTCCAATCCTCAGCTTCATGTGGGTCCACCTCTACCTTGAACCTGGGTGTCCTCTAGCACTGGAACTATTGAAACGTACTTAGACGGAGTGCACTCTCCTCTACTAGAGATGGCGGTATCGGTGGCCCAACGGGTAGTGATAACGTTGCTACTTCTGCTGTGATGGGGCCCTGTACTGAGGCCTCATCGCTCGGGGGGCTACCATCTCGTACGAAACTCGGAACCCTAGATGGCTAACATCATGGGGAAATCCTGAAAGAAACAGGTGTTCCATAGTCAAAACAATATACCTGGTGAGCTGATACAAAGTAATCAAGAAGAAAACTTTTCAAAGGAACCAACACATGCAATCAGTGTTTTCATGCACTGAGTCGGAGATCATAAGTTAGAGTCCTAGTGTATGGATACATCAACTGCCACACCAACACCAGTTTCTGTAAACTGATAACCACACCCAAACCACTTAACACTATTTCCATTAAAATAATCAAAGTCCATGTTCTGTGGTAGAACTAACTTCTCTGATACCAATTTGTTACGGCCCGTCCGCAGGGCTCGTGTCCTGACTACCC
Organism: Viscum album; assembly: GCA_963277665.1. Taxonomy (NCBI): domain Eukaryota; kingdom Viridiplantae; phylum Streptophyta; class Magnoliopsida; order Santalales; family Viscaceae; genus Viscum; species Viscum album. The sequence continues at coordinate 1,983,610,284 of OY728136.1, forward strand.
CAAGCCCTCCTTCCAAAGGCCAGGGGCTGGCGACTAGCACCAAAGGCATAATCCTGATAAAAGGGAAGGAATTGCCTTTAAACCTATAACACACATAGTCTGAACACGAGAAGTAGAGGAAAAAAGCACTAATATAGAAAAAGAATGGTGTGATGAAAGTAAGTGGGCCAGTATACAAACCCAACTGAACAACAAGTACAGGTACAAGTAAAAAGGGAAAAATATCTCCTGGTTCATCCACCGGGGAATCCTACCTGAAGGGTAGGTACAGAACTCGAACAACTCATCCCTATGGTATGTCCTTCTTGTCTAGCTCTGAGCAGCCTCCCTTCTGTCACCCTCAGCCTCGATCACTGTTGTCTGTCATCTGCACAGAACACAACAAGGTGCGGGTGAAACTCGTGCAGGGGTGAGTATAACAATACTTAGTAAGGGATTCCGAGACCCTCGAAGGTCTCCCATAATCCACTAAGGATAAACCACAGAATAAATATACAATCATGAAGTATCATCCAACTCTACTTAGGTATATTCTCAGAAATATACCTAATTTACCAATCACAGTCTAGCTGCAACTCTCGCGCCCAAGAATAACCCATTCCACAAAAAAAGTAAAGCCAATCACTATAATGATAATGGGTGAAAGACATGACTCAGCTCACACAAGTATAAAAAAAAGAATAGGGGTTGAGATGACTAGATTTAGCCACTAAATCATCTCCTTTGTCGAACCCACGTAGGATCCTGGAACAATATCAGCGTTGTGGAACCCACGAAGAATGCCAGTACAATAGTCATCATTGTCGAACCCACAGAGGATCCTGGTATAGTTTAATCCCTATTGAACCCACAGAGTATCCTGGTACAGTATCGTTGTTGTCGAACCCACATAGGATCCTGGTATTGTAGTAGGTCCACGTAGGATCCTATCATCTCAGTCATAGCTAGCTCTAGGGTTCCCGCACACCGCACACTCGATTCCGGGAGGGTCCGCTCCTCGAGCCAAGTTTCTATACATCAACTACCATGAAGTCTTGAGTTGATGTCTCTTGTAGTTCTATCTGGTCATAAGGAACCCAACGCGATAGACATTACGTCAATTAGACGTCCGGTCTGTGAGATATTGGTATTCCCGTTCAAGGGGCCCGGTTAGTTTTTAGGCTCAAAACAACCCGACCATACCCAAACATTATCTGAACCACAATTGGAGTATTCCAAAAGAATCTTGTTTCTCCAATAATTTCATCACCATAGACGGTTCGTTAATCGGACACCCAAAGCCCAAAATGCAGTCTAAAATGTGTAAATGGCCATAGCGGGTCCGGGTCCGGTCCGACCCAGTCGGACTGACCCGGTCTGCATGTCCAACACGGTCTGAGGAAGTGACCCGATCCATGGGGATGACCTGGCCCGAAAAGACGACCCGTCACGTGATTGCCCAGTCGAAGGTGTCCCAACCTAAAGGCGGCCTGGCCGAGGGGTGGACGGGCCGAGCGGAAGACCGACCGAGGGGCGGCTCGACCGAGGGCGGCCCAGCCGAGGGGTGGCCCCGCCGAGGGGTGTCCTGACCGTGGCAGCCCAGCTCGTGGCGGCCTGACCAGCCACGCGAGGGAGGGGGTGCCCCCCCCCGGTTCGTCAAACATAAAGGGCATGCTACACTGGTTCAGGGGCCGCAGGACCGGGCTGGTCCCACAGGTATCGCTTCCCTCGCACCTCCACTGCGGTTCGATGTCACTACGCCACCACCACCACATCTCGTCCTAGCTGCGTCCTTTGGTTCCACCGTGAGGAGCGACGACGTCATGCTTCTTCATCCGTCGCGGCCCTCCTGGTCGTGGTTTCTCTTTCGTCCATCGCGTCCCTTCTGGCAGTGGTTCTTCTCTGGCGCGGTGTGACGGAACAACATCGTTTTGGCTCCGCTTCGATGTCAACCAAACAAGAACCAACGGTGGGGCGTTGATCCTTGTTGGTTCGACCTGTTTCCTCCGCATTAGGTGGTAAAAAGTGTCCATCATCGAACCCAAATAAACGACGAGGAACGAGGGTATAATTGATACATTATAATAATCAAAACCCCCTACCTCGTATTTTCCATTGTACGTTGACGAGTCATGGAAGTCAGACGTCACGGAAGATGGATGTTGTTCTGTCAACGTCGGAGGTGGTATAGCTTGGTGAAGATGAGTCGAGACGACACCCTCGGTGTACTTCATGGGCGGTGGTGCTTCCCATCCTTACTCCTGTTGAAGAAGGAAGAAGATGATGCTTCACATTCGTCGGAGACAAGGAGCGTTCTTTATTTTATTCGTGGTAATAATAGAGTCCAATAGTGGTTCTTTGTTGGATGGATGAAGCTCTTATCTCTCAAGATTTCCAAAGGATTATTCCAACCACACAAATGACAAAGTATGGCCTCATTTAATTCGTTCCCACAACAACTCAAAGACGTGTTGAATTACATGCGACAACTCATTTAAATAATTCTAAGGGGTGGTTCAAATTCAAATTCAGTGGAGGTGCATATTTTAATTAAAAAACTACCTCACATCATTAATGGGTGAATTGGAACCATTATGGGGGAAAGTGGATGGTTTCAAGAGTTTCTCCCATTAATGGGGAGCTCAAGGGTTTAAAATAAAGGGTTTGGGGGTTCAAGCTAGTAGGCCCCACCTATTTATATCCTCCGAAGGGAGGTTAGGGTGTGGTGGGACCCACCTATAACCTCCACTTGGTGGTTTTAACCACCAACCAAATAAAAAAATTTACACATATTTGTTCTTAATTTTATGTAGAATCCCCAAAAATTAACTTCCAACCTCGATAAAACGCAACTACGGTAAAGGTCTCCTAATGAGAATACTGGCACTGTGAGTTCAACAGTGTCCTCGAATTTCAATTCCCAGAACCGGTTCAAAAGATACAAAATCATGCACCCACGTTTAAAGAACGTACCTGATCAAAACATCATAAATTGATTCTGGGCACACCGGGCCTCAGAATTAAGCGCTGTTAGAAACTGCGGACTTGTAATTCCCATGTATTTTAGGAAATGAAATTTCCACATTATTTTTGGGTCTTTATACATATTCTGGTAAATATCATTCCCCTTTCATGTGGTATTTTCATTTAACTGCATGACATCTTTTTTTCTGAAAATTTTGGATTCATCTTTGAAAAAAATTACACCTTGAAATTATAAAATTAGGTATGAAAAAACCCAATGTGAGATCAATTGTGTAGTGAGCCTCCTAATAAAACCACCCATGCATATGCATGAAATAATTATTTAATTGACAATTCACATTTTCATGCTCATAAATTTGAGTTAATAAAATAATATATACATAAATGATCTAGCTAAATGTGATGAATTAATTTAAAATATTAGGAATTGAAATAACTTATATTGAAATATTATGTGTAACATATGTCAAACAACACATGCTAAATTAATTTCAAAGAATACATGTTTGATGGAATCTTTTTTCTTCAAACATCATGGAAGTAACTATTTCCCAAAACACATTAAATTTTCATAAGAAAAATATCCCTAAAAAAGTAACATTTTAGTGAAATAAAATATAAATAACATTGAGAAATATATTTAGGGATTGGAGGAGGAATACCACACTGATACAACTATATAGCTGATGACCTATTTATACAAGCTATCAAACCCACTTTTTATGCATCTTGAATTAGGTAGTAAACAATGAAAGTGAAATGATGATTGATTAATGACAATTAAAGATATTTCACAATCTTTATTAGCTTAAATTTTACTATAGATTTTAAAACCATATCATTCTGCATGTTGTGTCATAAAATATTTTAATTCGTATATTAATATTTAAGGGAAATATTATAATCTAAAACAATAAAGTCAGATAATTTTTCACAATAATGAAAAGTCCATCATTCATGTTCACTTTTTATCAAAACATTTTGAGGAAATTAAAACTAATAAAAGGAACTGACATCAAAATGTGATGAAATTAGTAACACTTAACTTACATAACATGGATAGAACAACATAAATTATTCATAAAAACCAATAATTCATTAATATAATATGAAACCTTTTGAAAATTTTATTGGAAAATATATATTTTAATACCACGATTCACAAATAATGGTAATACATGGGACCATTTTTTTAGTCTAATGAAAACTTGAATAAATCATTTAATTTTATTAGTAATGGTGAAAGGACTAAATAGAAATTATCATAAAAATATAATTTTAGAATATAAAAATTCATAGGTTAACTATAAGTTATCAAATGAAAAAAAAAACTTGTATAATTAATCGAAATTGAAAATAAAATTAATCAGCTTAGTATGATTATTTTTTTGTCTCTTCATGTGATTTTTAATGCTAAGGGATAATGATGTTTTGGAATCCAAATAAGAAACATAATCTTCATTGACCTCAATAGTTTCTTCAGAAAACTCATGTATAAAAATTTTCTATTATAAAAAATAATAAATTTTTTCAATATTTCAAAGAAATATAAAAACAAAAGATATATCGAAGGGTTTACTTATTTTAGGAGTTGTTTCACTTTAATTACTTATCAAAACATAATATTTTTAATGAACCTATCAGAAAAGTCCAATAAACAAAATATAAAGAAAAAATAAAATTATCACAATTGAATAGCAATTTAAAAAAATATTTGATAGGAATGCGTTAGTTTTTAGGACATATATGCAATTTAAAAACTTTGGTCTCACATTAATGAAGTACCGTGATTTAAGAAAAACTAAATCCTTAATATTATATAATAAATAAAAATACCACAAACTAAAACAAAAATTACATCCCATAAACCTGTAAAAATGTAGTGTTTCTGATGGGAATAAAAATATAGATGATAAAGTAAAGTATAGACTGTTAAAAAAACTAAAAAAACTAATCATCAATAATTGGGGATTTCAGTAGAGGGAATAATTAAATTTTTTTTGTTATTATTGGATGGGGTGTTTGAATAAGGACTTGAGTGGCTTCACCATAATACTCATGTTGGGATACAACTATGGCTCGTACTGTACACAAAGTTCTATCACTACATCCATCAACATCATCCAAACCCATAAAACTATTCATTATAGTTTATATCAAATTTCGAAACACTGAAATGGTGGTGGTGAGGGAGAGTGGGATACCTTTTAATTATATTTATATGTTATTCACTCTTATTTTTGGGATCCTTGCATTACAAAATTGTGTTCTTTTTTAGTCTTGGAGTATCATATAGAAAGATCGATATCCATATAAGTTGAAATATAAAACTATAATTGGAAACATGGAACATTAATCATTTAAATTATAATTCATCATTCCAATATGAATCATTTTGGAAAAAGTAAAAATTGAGAAAAATATGAAGCCTACCTTTGTAAAAAGGATCTACTGTCTGTGAAGCATCATACGGTCAATCAATCTTTGGCTACTAAAAATTTCTAAATTCACATCACCAAATATATACAAAACACTCTTCTATATATATTGTCATTTCAAATTGTACCGAAACCCCATTTCAAAAAATATGTAATGTTTAACTTTTCCATTTTAAATATATTGTTTAATGAGAATATTTTAATATTAAATGTAAAGAACATATAAGTTTTATCTTTGAAATGAAAATTTTGGAAAATATGAACATATGTTCAATATGATGAAGAACAATAATTGATGTTTACCAGATTCACTGACTAAATAAAACATTCTTATGATATTTCTAGAAAAATATTCCCAAAGTTTAAAATGAATGTGATGATTTTTGTGTAATAATAGTATAACATAAATTATAATTTTTATTATTCTCATATTTTTTGTTAATATGTATGAGTCTTATTAAAACAAATAATGTAAGATGAACGAGTCTTGCATTAATATTAAATGAATGAATCATATTACTATAATATAATAAGAAAATTAATAATATCTTAAACATCCACATATACTGCATTTACATATTCATTTTATCTATAACCTAATGGAATATAAAAATTACTATGAAGTTACATTATTAATGTAATATTATGGATTTAAAACATAGAAGATTTTTTTTGGCACACTAAATAGAATGAAGAAAAATCTTCAACGTGCCAATATTTAGCTATGTTCCTTTTATAAATGACCAAAATTGGATTTTGAGTATAAAATTTATAATAGAATGTGTAGTGAAATATTACCAGGTGTACTACAATCATGTCAAAAATTTATAGATGTCAGATGTTGGAAAACATCCATAACAAAATTTTAAAAATGGTTTAGTTGGCACACATCCCATAATAAAATCACTATAAGAAAAGAAGGTAAATAAAAAACCCTTCATTATTGAAGGAAGTGAAATTAAATCCTTTTAATTTGATTGGATAATTTACCTCTATCCAAAATCAACATGAGTTCTATATGGATGGATGAAAATGATTTTATTACATATCCTTGAGAAACACCAAAAATGAAAATTTATGACCAGGAGTTGTTTACAAATTATGTTCATATATGTTATATTGAGGAGATGTAATAGTATAAATCTGTTTACTATATAGATCATATATTTAGTGTTGTGTTTTTTTAGAAATTAATTTGTTTTGGAAGTGAAAATTCTTTAATGGCAATAAAATTTATATGGTTTTCAATACGTATAGTAACATATACATCTTAAATATATTATTAATTCATATTTTCTCTATCTTTGAGATGTCATCAGTATAGTTTAATCAAATTAATAATAAAAATAATTATTAATATTAAAACATTTAAAAGATCTAAGTCAATATAGTGGTGATGTTTATTGGCAATACTTTTTTTAAAATTTTTGGAAATAATATGAAAGGAAATGTTGAAGATATTTTTCATAATTAAAGGAAATTAAGAGAAGATATAACAAATTATAGATGAAAATTAATATAGTAGATATTAAAATCCATTAATCATTTTTTATATTTTAAATGTAATTTAAAATATCAGGAACATTAATAGATACCATCAAATTTAGTACTTATGTGACATCATAATAAAATAGAGCTGGAGTCATATAAAATTTTCATGTTCTCTAATGGATGAAAATATTTCCCTCTCATATTAATCCATTTCATGTCTATGGTTTATAAAAATCTACAACATGAATACATCGGAATTACTAAATTATAGTACAGTCCCATGCATATCCCCAATATCCCAAGGGGATTTTAATACCTAATTTATTAATTTGATGGCGTAAATATGATTTCATGAACATTGTTTATAATGAGAGAACCTTTAATGTATTTTTTTCACGTGATTGGCATTAGTTTGAAATGTAATATTTTTATATTTCATCACTGATCTATAGTGTTTTTTATTTTAATACAATCATCTTGGTTGGAAACCCTACCCTATAATTTTCATACGTTGTAGTGATTTTCATTTTTATACATTTTATAAAAAAGTTAATATAATATATAATTTAGAGGATAAAATATAATTACCTGATTGGGAATATCTCATAGCTCTAAATTAATTTTTTTATGAATTGAATGAACTTTTTCTAAAAATAATGATTTGGATATATCCACTATCATCAATGTATAATAGTTTCACTCAAAATATGATAAAACAACGGTTTAATATTCCCCATTATGAAAATTGTTTTGAAAAATAATTTTATATATTTCCAGGGAACCAAACTATCTTCAAATATGGTATGGTACATAGAAATAATATAACAGTTCACTATAAATAAATCCAAATATTTTATGAATTTTTTGAATGTATTATCTGTATTGACTATAATCATTGATTATATTGAATAAAAATCAATGCAGTATCCACAGTAGAAATGTTACAACTACATACTTTAATAGAGTATGTAGTACATAGTCATAACGTTAAAAAAATAATATTATAGTATTTCTATAAGAATAATCACTATAAACAAGAAAATGTATGTATATTACAGTATATATGTAAGCATAAGAAATCATATTCACCGAAAACATAGAGATGTGTATTATTAATGTTTCTATATATGAATTTGTGTAATAATAACCATAAACATATGTATATGAATTCATATAATAATATTCTTATATAATAATAATCTAAAGAAAATTCATTTTAATATATTATATATTTTTTTATTTTTTAGATTAATTTTATATTATAGTATTCAAAATTTTTTGTGTATTAAGGTGTTTGTATCAGCAGGGAAATAAACATCATCATTGGAATTAGAACTATTAATTTCATAATGTGGTTGTATTGCATTATGTGTTTACAAATAAGTCTATATCAAAAATTTTTAATTTCATTAATTGTATATGGATTAGAATGAGTATTGGAATAGGAATAAGCATTTGTAGGTATGTATTCAATATTTCTATAATCATTAGAAAATGAAAATGTAAAGGTACATGATTGAAAATATATATTATAGTATTATATAATTCTTTTATTATAATAGAATTATAATAAGAAGCAATATAAAAAATCATATCTTTTCATATCATTTGGGATGTATAAATTATATTATTTTCAAAAATCTGTATCTTTTAGTATTTGTAACAAAAATTTGTATAATAATAATATAAAAAATAAAGAACAAAAAAACTAAAAGCTAATATTTTTGTTAGAGTTAGAATTAGTATTTGAGTAAGCATAAGAATATTTAAAAGGGTATATATTTATTAGTTGTTATGTATTACAATCCATCGATATTTAAGAATTTTAAAAATTTTATACATACTGGATTTTTTATATTATAATTATCAATTTATTTATTAAACTTAAAATCATCCTAATGTGTTAGTTTTTATTATCATTTTTCTATTTATAATTTAATTTTATTAAAGATTGATAAAATATATATTTATGTATGTTAATGTTGAAAAAATTTCATAGAGGGGAATCAAGATATATGAGATTTTATATTGATTCCATAGATGAAGTTATAAAAAGGTAATATTATTGTAAAACACACAACATATATTTATGTAACATTTTATGATTTTTTAAATAAATGAATGAACTATAAATACCAGGTGCATACCACATGGGTTCCATCCTGTCTAGATAACTGAACTCACGAATTATTCAACTCCACAATTGTAATATGATGTTCCAATAACATCATGCACCTCGTAAGTATTAAAATATATTATAAAAATAATTATTATGGTTAGATATATTAAAAATATATAATAACATATGATTACCAATAACAATTATACATAGAAAGAGTCAAAATATTTCTAAAAGACTATAAACATACCTTTAAGACATGTATATGATTACAAAATTTCAAAGTAGTTTCATATTGTTTGTTAAAAGTAGAATTAGTTGGTGATATATCTTACATATTTAATAAAGGATACTTAATATATATTCAAAAAAATTATGTATATTAATTAAATGATATTTTATACACATTCATAATAAATTACACTTTTGGTATATGATAATGCATAAACTTAGAAATTGACTTCAATACAATAAATTCCTAATAATATTATCATAAATTATGATATATACTACTATGTAAACAAAAAAATATATTTCAATGTCACTAAATGATAATGAAATTTAAGAAATATTATAAACTTTCCTAAAAATGTAATTAAGAAAAAAATATATTCAGGAATGTAAACATCCAATTTTTGTTTAATATAAGATGTAATATAAATTGAAATATAAACTTTGATTTAAATGGAAATATAAATAACAGTTTCAGTTCATCATAATTTAGGAAAATGTAAATTTTGTTGTGCCCCATGAAATGATGTGTATACTAATAGAAGCTACAATATAAATTACATGTTCATGCTGTAGTTAATGATAATGCATAAACAACATGTACATAAAGTGATTGAAATGTCAAGCATAAAGATTATAAATTGAATATTCATGCATAAATTACATGCATAAGAAGAAAATGACACTCCAAGTATATTAAATAAATTAAACTACAAAAAATTCAATATAAGTAAATTTAATATATGAATGTAAAAAATTATTAAACATAAAGTGATTTATACATGTATAGAAACAGAAAATTTGATTTAATTGAATGTTCAATGTATATTTATAAAAACACAATATATTAAAAGAATATATGGATTTAAGAAAATCAATTTAAAAATAAAAAACATCAAGTTGGATATAAATGAATACAAATTAATATATAAATATAAAATATTATTAAACATAAACTGCATTAGACATGTATTGGCCACACCTTCTATTGATGTGGTAGCACAAACCAGTCGCAGTGAGGATAAACAACCCATGAGGGTAAGGGTTAATTAAAATTATTGTAAAATAAAAAAGGACATAATAGAACCTAACAGGGTGAGGAAAAGAAGGAATTTATAGAGAAGTCAATTTTTGATTTTTCAATTTGGCCCATTAATAGATGATGGTGTGGATAAGAAGAATGTTTTCCACAATAGATAGTTACTATGAATGAGTAATAAAATATTAGTAAGAAAAAATGGAAGGACTTAGAAATTGGGAACCAAAGGTGCTCAGATCCAAATTTTCTAACTAGATAGTGGATATGAGAGGTACATGAAATCATAGTTGAATGAATGATCTGAATTGTTATTGATGTGAGGATAAGGTTTAGGGGATATTGGGTGGTCATGTATAATACATTTTAGAGATATGTTAGAGGAGGTGGATTGTGTGGAGCTTGGGAGGTGGGGAGGCCACGTCAAAGCTCCATCAATAGGGAGGTGGGGAGGCTACGTTGGAGTTGCAATGGAAGGGATTTGGGGTGCATGGAGATGGGGAGGCCACATTGGAGTGGTGTCATTAGAGAGGTGGGGAGGCCGTGGTGGGGCCTTATCGATGAGGAGGATGGATGGCTACATTAGTGTTTTATCGGAAGATATGGATCATTAGGAGAAGATATGTGGAGGTTGAGAAGTTCTAGAAATGAACATCTTTAGAGGATGAAAATCATTGAGAGACGATATGTGGAGGTTGGGAAGTGATGGTTAGGAACATATGTGGAGGAGGTGGGCTTGATTGTGAGGAATAAAGTGGAGGGCTCGACCAAATGGTATGTGTATCTCCCATGGTTTCATATAAACCATGGCCACAAATATCCTTTCTCCATGATTTTAATAAATTGTGGAAATTAGTGTGTCTAAATAGGGTGTTTTCATGTTATGGAATTATTGATGCTTGTGAGTCAAAAAAATCATATTAAATCATAATATTTTCCAAAAAAAGAGGTATCTATAACATAAGAAATATGTTTAAGATTACAATCATGGTATCTCTGAGTTCTCATTATAGACTACGAACTGCAATATCCATTGGATACGAAAAATCATCTATGGATACTATCATGTAAATAGTGGACTCAAGAATATCAACAGTATTATGGTAGATGTACATTATGCACAACTCATTAGATACCTGATATGGTAATCTAAAATACTGTTCAAGTTGGGTCTTGGAAACCCTCTATTATAACATGATCATAGTGAAAGTTCCAAGCCAATAATTCATGTCATAATTATTCCAACATAGCTCATGTTTGGATCAACTCTACCATCACCGAACTCCCACTCTCTAGTCATCATGAACCTACCTCCCTTCAACATTTCAAATTATTACCATATAGAAGGGAAACAAATTAGTTCCCTAAAGCATGTTATCCAATCCATACCGAGAATCACATAAAAAATCATCATCTCTTAAATAATAAATTCTAATACATATCTGTAACCATATAAGACTATAATACACTATAGAAATCACTAATGATGGTATAGTTTTATATCTAATTTTTTATTTTTGGAAACAAAAACAAAAGAGAACATTAATGATAAGTGAAGTGAAATAATAAATTGGGAAGATATAATGGAATGGGAATAAATGATATCAAAAAATGTATCATAAAACAAAAAATAGATCATGAACATAAATCATATAGTAAATGTTCCCTCACTTCCATAATTTGGATCCTGGTCCACTTTAAAAACTCGAGATTCCTCAACTTCATGTCCTTTACTCAAAGACATGAAATTCCTCAAAGTCTACATCCTCTACTGTGGTCCTATAATCCTATATTACCCTATTCACTAGTTACTCTATCGAAAACACGTTGAAAAAAACAACAAATATTACCCATCGTTCCCCTATAGTGTCACTCTGTAAAGGGAATCCTATAAGGTTTGACCTAATACTCCATTTTCACATAATTGAAGAACCTTATTATATCACCTTCCATAAGAAACATTGAGGAAGTCTATATATGAAATATCTACTAATATTCCTTCTAATTATGATCATCCTTCATCTTCCAAATACCATAACAAGGTCATTTTGTTTATAGAGGGAGCTCATTCATCATTGTTTAATGTACTAAAATTAATCCCTCTACCATGTCCTCTTATAACCCCTTCTAAAATGGTAGAGACTTTTAAATCTCCAATGCATACATTATTAAGAAAAAAACTAAAAATATTTCTAATATTTGAAATACATCATATATAAAACTTATGATCCTCTTTATCCTCATTATCATTTAATAGAGAATTAATGTGATGTAACTCCATGAATCGATAAGAATATGAATATACTAAAATAGAACCCTATTGAAAGCTCATAAACTCTTGGGCATGATCTATAGTTTTCAGGTCTGGAAAAAATTTCCCGTAAAATTATCCTTGATGTTTTCAAAAGTATTATCCTCTCATATTCATTCTTGAATCATGGTATTCCACCATCTCTTTGAACATCCTTGGAAGATGAAGGTCAAAATGATCACTCACATATCATTAGGAGTCTGGATTTGATAAAAAATGATCTCGATAATATCCAAATGGTCCTTTATCTCATGTGGGATTCTAGTACACAAAAAATCCATGGAAAAAATATTCGCATGTGTTGATCATTATTTGTTATGGTCTTTATAATTTTTTCACCTTAACTAGAACAAACATAATGATTCATACATGAGCTGGATTTGTATCAAGAATCATAGATATCGATGTAATATTATATTGGAATATATCACCGTACTACACTAGTAGTCTCAAATAAACTTCATGCCTAACACATGTATCCTGATATTTCATAGCTAGAAGTATAATAAAATGTCACAATGATGAAATGATTGAAATTACAAAAGAATTATTAATAAATATGAAGTTCTAGCACATAATAGGTCAGAATAATTCAATTGGATGTCACAAGATTTCATGTAGGAGGATATCATAAGACAAGGTATATCACTCCTAACAATACCCAAGGATCCACATCCATACACATTTTTTAGAAAAATATATCTATTAATCATTATAGTGTGATATGTTTCAAATAACTAATAGTACCATAGATATATCATGAATTCATGGAAAATAGTTATATCACTCAATAGAGAACACAATTCACTCTCGAACAGATAAAGTAATTCAATGAATTTCTTTAACTTTATATTTAAAAAAAATATGTATATATATGGAATTTGATCCTATGTTCCTACTCATGATAGATGAATTCACCAAAAATACCCTAATAACTAAAATAAAAAACCCATAAATTGTAACTTGAAGGTATAATATACATCATATGGGTAGGAAAATGAAAAATCTCACACCATAGTCCAACATTATCTTTCTCCTTTCTACCATATCCTAGGATAGTGAAAATAAAATAAAATAAACTCACATTTGATACCACTTTCAAACTCCCCAACCAGAATCATTGGGTTCAATCCAATGTTCCATATAGCCTCATATGTGCCTCTGAATATACAAGATCTTTCATACTAGAAATGAGTGTCTGATTGTCATTTGTTAGGTGACTATACCCTCAGTATCAATATTTAAAAGTATAAATAATTAAAATTAATAAATGTTTAAAATAAATAAAGAATGTTTTAAAAATGGAATAATAGAAATATCAAGTCATACATGAATTATAAACAAACAACTCCCAATGTGGTTGGTCAAAACAATTAATCAAAGAAGAAAAAGAAAATAAATGTAATAGTAACAGTCCATAGTGTATCCCAACATTTTTTTACTCCTAGACACTATATCCTCAACTCCCCATAATATATAATTTTTAATTCATTGAATCCAAAGTCATTCAATCTGTATGTGCACTAAGATTCCCATGTATGGGGTGAGTGATAAACCTAGTAGGATGCCACTAAAACGTCATTTCCTTATATGAATGTAAATATATAATAGTTTATGTCATCACACAAATTAAATTTTCAAAAAACAATACAAGCACATATGATTCAAGTCATCATGTGATAACCAAGTCATTGTGAAACCTAACCCCACCTACATCGGCAGGATATTTATAAGGATGCCAATTTCTATCACCACATATCATAATATATACCTCATGTCCCTTTTTCAGCTGGAACCCTACACCCATCAGTAATTTTCTCAAAATATTTTTTTATAGATACTCTAAATTCCCACCCTAATGGTGGATTTTATTATAAAACCCATACTCTCTAACCTGATGGTGGTCGTTTTCCTCATATGTTGGTATGTCCCACCTATCATGTCTACTGTAATCGGATAACCGCTTCACCCATATATTGAATTTTCTAATTTTTCTTACATAACAAACATGACCACTTCTCTTGCAAGTTCTACCCCTATATCAATAATCTTTTTCATGATCCCAACCATACAATAAAACAATCCCCAATCCCTAGTCATCATAATGTTGTCATGCTCCCCCTCTAAGGGGCTATTAAAATGAAACTGATATACCTATTAATTTTGAAACCAGAACCAAAGTTCTAGAAGATATTTATTACAATATACAATAAATATAATAAAAAGGAATAATTATTCATCTCATGAATGCTTCTCAAGAGGCTACACTTAAATCATATGATCACATGTTAATCAGGGGTCTCAAGTTCCACTCAATCGCCAACACACAAGCATATATCAATCATGAGTTATTAAAAAAAATTATCACATTTAAAAATCATATATAGTAACATTTATGGTATAAAAAACATACATCAATCTTGTTGATGATTGAATCCAAAGTTTATCAAGGGTGAAATCCCAAAACACATTTTTTGCCCCTAAAAAATCTAGTTCTTTTGTCAAGGATTTCTATAATGGGTTCTAGTTTATCAAGGAAGAGGATTAGAAATGAGACATAATAAGATTACAGACTATAAAAGTTAGTTCTATAATAACAAACCTCTAATATTCTGTCAATGAAACTAGTCCCAAGATATTTATAATAAGATGATTTCAATTTCTTGGAACTATTTTTGATTAAAAAAATAGATTATGAGTCACTCATCAATCCTAAAGGGGAACCATAGATTTTGTTAATGAATATTGATCCAATGTCAATTAAAAATCAGTAAAGAGATCTAGATGGGATTTAAGAATTATAGAATCTCAACATGAATATTCATTGTAAGGTTTACTAGAAACATACACTCCACATGAGAGATCCTTATATTGTCAAGGTGATGTTTTTGACATGTTGAAAACCACATTCATTGTTGTAACTATCCATAGATTCAATATTAGATGGAATTATAATCCATAGATCGGGTAATGGAATCTAGATCATCGATTCATCTCATGGAATTATAGGTAGATCTAGAATAAAGCTGAAGAACAGATGATTTTCATTGCATACCTTAATTCATGGTTGTCAACTAACTTGGATCCACTAAAATCAGGTTTGGAAGAGATGAATTAATTAGGAAAGTCGAAAGGATTTTTTTGAATTGAGATGGATTCAAATAGAAGAAATAATAGGTAAAACATTATCATAAATGGAATTAAAATACATTTTTAGACCATTAAATTCATGTAAACTTAGATTGGTAAAATGGTTTGGAATACACTATTCTAACCATGCAAACCAACACCTCTCATGGGAACCTACCTATTTTTGGTTCACGGTTTTCCAATATGTGATCCAACTGTGTTGTTACCACTAGAGGGTGTTTTAGGGTTTGTTAGAGGGTATCATGATTTGTTAAATATTGTTCTTTAGTCATTCATAACATGGAAAATTTCACATAGTTCTTCTTTATGGTCACATAGTTCTATAAACCATCAAATTGAATTATATACCACCCATGTGGCATTAATCACAAGGAACTTGCTTTTTTTGGAATATATTCATGGTCTGTGAAAACCATTTTCATACTAGGAACTCTTTAAAATCCCTCTAAAACACACTAAAATTCAATATAAACTTTTGAAACTTATCCCAATCAATTCATATCTAAAAAAATATGATTAACGGTTGTAAGTAAAACAAAATACTCCAGAAAATAATGAGGTCATTTGTTATATCTATTTTTTCACACATGTTTTCTATTTAATTTGTTTTTGTTTATATTGAATTATGATTGATTTAATCAAAAAATGCCTAATTTTATTTTATTATTTGTTTTATAGAAGATATAAATTTTTTTGAATATTGAAATAATTATGTGGATAACATTGACATTTAAGTATATAGAATCACCTCATGAAACAACACGAAGTGGTGTGCAATGAAACTAAATAAATGAGTATAACACTAAAAAGGAAAATATGATCAATATTCATGTTGGGAAAGTCTTATTCTAATTGTGATCAGTTCAAGACATGAGTTTATGGATCAACAAAAAGGTGGATGTGAAAGGAATACTGAAGAATTTAGAATGCAATGGTTCATGCAATAAAAAAAATGCTTGGAGTTAACTATCAAAATTTAAAGCTATAATGCATGTTGTGGTGAAAATATATTTTATGGAAGACATGATTTCTCAATATTTAAATCCATTTTTGACACTGGGAAAATGTATGATAGTATTTTTAGAGTTCTAATCTTTTCAAATCCTAATCAGACCCTATAACTAAACACACGATGACCCCTGAGATTGAAAAGGCCTCACTGATTGGGTGAATCTATATTATTTGTATGGTATGTGGGATACATTTATTACATTAAATAATGTATCATATCATATATAAAAGTATAATTTGGCTATTGGTGGAGAGCTACTATGAGGGTTTCTACACAGGGATCATTCTTTAAATAAATGTTTTTATAGTTTTTTTAGTTTATATTTTTCTATACTATTCAATGAAATTAATTTTAATTTTGATATACCTTATAAATGTTTTTTATCATAAATTTAATTTATAATATGTCTGGTATTAGTTGTGGTTTAATAATCATAGGTGATCACACGATGATGATTTTCTAAAACCCATAGGTGAGAGTGGAATCAGATGAATTGGGTATACAACAATTTTTTATGTTTCAATCATTACATGGACGATGATTTTTTATTGTTTAATTTTGGAATTCATTTTTATTTAATTCGTAATTTATTCATTGAATTTTTTATGTCAATTATGAATGAATACCAAAATTATTATGATAGATAATTCATAACTACTGAATTCGATTATTCTTTTACTTATGGTAATATAATCATAATGGAATTTAGTTATTTTGAGTCATTAGACAATGATAAATTGAGATTCTAGGGCATATTGATAGGTATTATCCATTTTTTCATATAAAAAATTATCTGATCATGTAGCTGTTGTATTCAATTATTTTACAACTGCAGTTAGAATTTATATTTTGAAAAATTACACATGGAAACTTATTTATATCTATTCTTATTTTATATTTGAATTTATTTATATAATTTTAATTATTAATTTATTTTAAATAATTTAATTAAAATTTAATGACAAAATAATTAGTTAAGTGTTGTTGTTGAACCTCCTGGATCTCTACGGGATCGACCCTGTACTTCCACTATTTAACCCCATTATAGTAAGTGTGGTTAGGTAAAATATAAATTTATTATTTTATTATTCCATAGTATATAAAAACATACTTAGGACAATACAGTTTTATCCTTGTTATGGGGACAAATAGAACATATCTAGTTATCAAATATTGATTTCTTAGGTTAAATACTTTTCATATCTCATATATGATTACTGGTTTTAGTTTTTATTTTGTTTTCTTATTATTTTCTTTTTAATAGTAGCATTAGATTTTGTTTCTTTTCATGATATAATACACATAATATTAGTCATATTCCACATCATAAGAAAAATACATTAAATATCAAGAGGATCCCACTAATTTATAAGCACTGAATTCATAAGGGTGGTCACATCAAGAATGAAGTTTGAATTATTCGTATTCTTATGGATATAATGAATTCCAACATCAAAAATGGAGTGAAACTTATTTTAATACATGTGGGGGAGACCATAATTTTACATATTACCTAGTTGAGTACTTGGATACAGAATATAGACAGGAAGAACCCTACATCCATTAACCATGACATCCAGAATGACCTGACACATTAACCTAATTTCTTATGAAGGCCATTTTAATTTTGGATATGAGGATTAGTGATCAAGAGTCCTATGTCAATGAATAAGGATAATTTTCTAATCACCTTTCTCAAATTATTTCAAATTTATATTTCCAAATAAGTAAATTACCTTCGATTTAGATTTTAATGATATAAAACTACAAGAAAAAGAGGTGGTTGAGGAAGTAAAACTTATTTAAACAAAAAATCAAGAAAATCTAGAGGGAAAAAAATAAGATTACAAAGAACATAGTGAAAACACTAGAAAATATAAAACTATGAATCTTGATTAAATAGGGTATAAACATGATTCACCCATTTTATGATTATAAAAATAATTATAATAAATAAATATCTACATCCCGTGCCTATAAGAATAAGAAGATGATGAAAATATTTATCTTATTGATTGGATGTCCAAGGAGAAAGAGGTATAGATTGTAAAAGTGATAAAATTAGTAGAATTTATATAGGTAAATTCATAAACACACTATGATTTTACTAAAATTATATAATAGAAAGAAGGATCAGACTCCCTCTTGAAAATACAACAATACAAAAATAAAAACATGAATGATCTGGTGAATGAAAAAATATAGTAGTGAAAGATACAGTCTAGAATTAAATAGGTGGAGGAGGAATACACTCTGAGAATTTAATTGGAAAAAAGATTTTTTAGTAGCGAGGAACTATAAAATTTGTCCATATTCAAATTTAGTTTAATTTTCCTGAAATCTATCATCGTGTTTTATCCAACTATAAGATAAAATAACAAATCTATAATGGAAAATTATTATTTCATGCACACCGGGAAGTAAAATTTTGAGTCAATTGAATTACAGAACCTAGTTACATTATAAAACTCTCTAATTACATAAAAAAGTTAAAATTTATAACTACATACCATAAATTATCACTTATATAAGCATAATTATTTTTATAATTTCATTTCCATTCTTTTTATTTTATTTTATTTTATTAGTTTAAGATCTCTACTCTTGGTTGATTACTCTATATTTTTAAACATAGTTGTATTGAATACAATTCAATCACATGTTTCCTTTTGATATTTCCAGATCTATGAATTAGAATGAATATGATAAAAAAATAAGAAATTACACTGAAAAAACATAATGGATAGGTAGTATTGTTTTTACTTGTTTATTTTTTTTATATCCAATGTTTTTTTCTGTCAAATGTTTTTGAAAAAATTGAAATATAATTAAAATGAAAATGAAAAAAAAATTAGAATGAAAAATATGAAAAAATGGAATGGTTCAATGCGAGGTCAAAAATCACTATTTTTATACTAATGGTCTCCAAAATAATATGGGGTTATGTTTTGGATGTGAGATTTATCCCAAATACAACATTTGAAAAAAAGATAAAAAATATAGATAAAAAAGAATAAATTAAGAGAGTGACATCATTGTCTATGGTTTAATTTTTAATAATCCTTTGCATTATAATTTGGGGAGTGTGGTAGATTTCACTTTGTTGTAGATAATTTTATTGAGAAGGTCTTCTAAATACCCTACATTTTAATTAGGAGTTTAGCCTCTTCTTTGAGCCTTACTTTATTTTCTACATCAGTAACTACCTACCCTCAGCCTCATATTAATTTTATTCTAATTGTTTTTTCTTATGATTAATTATTATATTTGAATTCATGGGGTGAATAAAGTAGATTCAATGAATGCTTGTGGTTTGGATCATGTAGACATAACTTTAATAATTTTTTAAATTGACTAATGATAGAAAAATGTCATGGTGACATTAATTTGTGATAGTATAAATATAGATGAGATGTTGATATCTGTATATTAAAAGTGGAAATATTATTAATTAAAAATTATATATGAGGCATGATTTATGAATTATTTATTGGGTATGATGTTTAATTTTATGATTTTTATTTATAACTTGTTTTTATGATTATGATTTTTGAAAGTTACCATGTTGATATAGGGGATATTTGTGTTCTAGTGTTGATATTTTTCTCAAGGGTGAGAAAAGTATTGATTGTGTCGTAACATAATATATCTATTTTATCCATGTTTTTATTGATTTTTATATGTTTTTACATTGAAGGTTGATATATTTTTTCTGATATGTAAACCTAATTTTATATTTATATTTTATTTTTTGGTACAGACAACATTATTCTGAATTTTGGGATAATTTGGAGGAAACAAGGGAATTTAGGAACATGGAGACAATTCACACCATGACAGAAATTGATGATAAATGAAACTAGATAAATGAGGAAGAAACTAAAAATATACAATAAAATCATGATTCATGTCATGATAGGCATATTAATCTTTTGATATGTTCAAGGCGTCATCTTTCTGCTCCATAAAGAAGATAGAGGTGAATTTGAGGGATAGTAATCTGGTTAGAAATGGTTCATGCGGTGAAATGAAACTCACAACATGAATATTCAAATTTTAAAATTGTGATACATGTGTAAAAAAATTCATTTGGTGAAGAAATTAATTTTCATGATGTGAAACCTTATTTAACACCAAGAAAATGGATGAAAATATTGTTATAGTTATGATCATTTAAAATAATCCCCATACCCCATAATTAAGCAACTGAGGACCCCTAAGATTGATTAGGGACCATTCATTCGGTGAATATATTACATTTAATAAATTTAAAAGGGTGTTTTTATTCCTTTAAATATAGTATCATTCCATTAATATACAAATCATTCATCCACCGGTGGGGAGCTACTACTAGGGTTTCTACTAGATGATCAATTGTCATAGAAAGGTTTTTCTATTTTTCCTTTATATTTTATATAATTTGTTGTAACAATGAAAGAACATAATTTTAATGACAATCTATATTATTCATTCTATTTCACAAAATTTTATATTATAATCTATCTAATATGGTTTTGGTTTACTTTTCACTAGTGATAACCCGTTGATGATTTCCTATAACCCATAGGGGGAGAGAATCATTCAAAGTCGGTACTTAACAATTTGTATGTTTATTTAGTAACATGTGTGATTATTTGATTAAATAGTATCATGATTTTCATGAAAATTTATTCATTAATCATTGATTAATTGTACTAATAATGTCAATTTGAAAAAACACCCCATGATTGTTATAATTAATTCATGATAATTGAATTGGATTTTTCTTCAACTTTTTGATATCTGACCTCAATGCACATTAGTTATTTTAAATCATAGGACCATGAGAAATTGATATTTTAAGTTAGATTTATAGGGATTATGAATTTTTCATATCAATAAAATTGAATGATAATAATTCTAATGTATTTGATTATTTTTCAGTTGTATTAATAATTTCTATTTTGAAAAACGGACTATCGGTACTTATTTGTCTCTCTTCTACATGACCATTTGAATTTATTTAATTAATATTCATCAATATTTTATATTATATAATTTAAATTAAAATGGAAAACCTACCATTATTTACAATCTATCATTACAATTCTATTCTCTCTTTGGGATCAACCCCATACATAAATTATTCTACACCCTTATAGTTAGTGTGGACAGATAAAATACAATTTTATAATTTGATTCTTCTAGATTATTTAATGACATTATTCAAGAACATATTCATTGAAATAGTAATAAGATAAATAAACAAATTTTTTTTCAAAGGGGATTACCCATATAAGTGAACTAATGATCATTAAATTATTACATTATCTGATATCATACAGATTTCCCCTCAAAAGAAAATCTAGAATTATTATTTACATAAAATTTAATTATTTAAAACTAAAAATATGCAGACTTTTTTTTTTGAAAATAGAATTTAGTACGTAATCATTTCCAATGAATATGAAATTTTTTTCATGCATCAAACCTAAAACTAAAATCTTATAGACAAAAAATTAAACTAAGGATAAAAAATAAAAAAAAATTAATTGTGAATGAATTTTGGGATAGACTCTAAATATTTGGGTTGTATTTATAATTTTTCACATTAGTGTAGTTATACAATTTTATGATTTTCTGTAATAAAAATTTTTTTCTATACAGAGACAAAAACTAAATCTTATTTCAAGTATCATATTTTCCATGGCACAGGAGGGTCTCTATATATATGTCAATTAGTGCATGTTCATTATCACTCACTAGGAAGATGAACCTTTTAGTTAAATATAAAAAATATGTAACTAGATTATTAATATTCCATTCATCCTTAATAAAAATATAGTTAATTTAATTCCTATATATTACATGTCTCTATATAATTCTTGATTTCATATCTCTTATTAAATTCAATTTTTCGATGTGTAATTCTAATTATATATTTAGATACTCATCCTCTATAATCATTTCATAATTTAGATAGTCCATAGTAATTTTATAAATAAAAATACCAATTTTTTCCTTAGTTTCAACATTTTTATGTCGTTATACACTTTAAAATTATTTTTTCATTAATTATAGTGTAATTTTGTGTAATTTGAATAATTTTTCTTCAATGGAAGCTAACTAAAACTTTGAAAACTATTTATTTTGGTGTTCATATTATAATTAAAAAAAGCAATAAACAATATCACAAAATTAAGATACTTAAGATTATATTTTCAGTAAATTTTAAATATAATACTAAAAAATCATCACAGAATAGAAAAATTAATTTAAATAAAAAATACATAAAAGGAGAAAGAAAAGTGAAATGTGCACCATGAATGATATGAATCCCAAAAAATTGAACAAAACGTTTTTTGGGAGGATTATCTAGTAAAATACTTATTAACATTAATAAAAACATAAGAGTATTTCGTAGAATCCATCCTCTAGGATCATTTTCAAAATGAGGTTGTCTAACCTACACACTATTTCTACCTTCTTATTTTGTTTTTGGATTTTTTAAAATTTTTAAAGAGATGGTACATAAATAAAATTAAAATGGTGATTGAGATTCAATGGGTGATTAAAAAAATAGTTTAAAATTTTGTATTCTTAAAAACGTCATTGAATAATGGGTTTTCTCTATTCTAATAAATAATTATTCTTTTAATAGACTCACTTAATTGAGTGAGAAATTTCTTTCCTTAATAAAAAAACATCACTCCATAGAATACATACACAAGAGATAAAAAAATCATAAATCTACTCTATCAAGGTAGATTTCAAAAAAATTATAACATTGAATTAGTTAAAGGAAGAAGAAAATGGGGTATGGATATTCATAGACGATTACTTAACTCTTATTATCATTCACTATAAGTGTAGAATAAAAAATAAAATAAGTAGATCAATATATATTATAATGTCATCAACATAATATAGATGTACTCTCTTTGACACAAAAATGTTAATTGTCATTTTATTGTAAATTATAAGTGACATATTCCAAGGATAACAGTGAGTTAAAAGAAAAAACACAAAATAAAATTTAGAATGAATTTAAAATAACATGATGAACTATATATGTAGTATGAAATCAAGATAAAAAAT
Organism: Viscum album; assembly: GCA_963277665.1. Taxonomy (NCBI): domain Eukaryota; kingdom Viridiplantae; phylum Streptophyta; class Magnoliopsida; order Santalales; family Viscaceae; genus Viscum; species Viscum album. The sequence goes on from OY728136.1 coordinate 1,983,634,113, forward strand.
ACCAAATTGATAATTATTCAAAATAGAAGAATAATAAAACATAAATTAAAATAATCCAACCCCACCGAGTGGGAATACACTCAAAAAGAATAATTTCCATTTATTTGATAATTAATTTGAAATATATAAAAAAATTGGATGAGATATGAAAATATATTTGGATAAATAGGCTTGATTTGATTCAACCATATTAAAAAAGTAGTTTTATGTGAAACATCACTTGAAAAAAAATTAATATACCAATGAGAAGGATTAAGAGGTTATATTGTTATTTTTCATTGGGGTTTATGTTTTGTTCATCTATATTTGGAAATAATTTTCCACTTTTCTTAAATTTTTAAACTCTTCGAAGAAATTTGGTGGAAGCATCATTTTTTTGGATAAAAAACTACAATTTATCTTTATTTTTTTGGTTAGGCTTGAGTGGATGATGAAGTCATGTCAATAAATGCAAGTTATTGATGTTTTGTTGAATGGTGAGTCTTAATTTCCCCAAATAAACATCAACAATGTATTTTTTTAAATATAGGATCTTGTAAAGATTCCTATGATAGGTATCATTAGGTATGATATTACATGATTCGTGTATCGATCGTGTGATGATATTTTGTGTTGAGGACTTTATATATAGACTTTGAGAACAATTTCAATTAGATCAAATTGGTGTGTTCATCCATGAGCTTTGTGGTGCCTGTGGTTGGTTGGAATTTTATATTTGATATAGGGGAATATATGGTGTAAATATAAAAATATTATTCTAATTGGTATTTATATGAATCTAGACATTACAAGGTTTTTAAAAATATGATTTGTGGATTTGACTCAATATTTGTAAAGGGGTGTGCATGTCTTGTGATATAAATTATGCAGCTATAAATAAGTGAAAATTAGATAATAATTTCATAGGGATCTAGTAGGTGTGAAATGACTAAAATTCAAAGACATGTATTAGTATGATCTATGTTTTATGTAAATGAGACCATAATACATCTGGTAAGATACATAGTAAATACATGGGACATAAAATTTTAACATTATTACAATTAAAATTAGGTTATATGTGGAATTTTACAGATTAGAAATAAGGGATCAGAATTGATTAACATGTGAAAGGTTTCAAATATTTCCTTGTGAAACTCTTTGTCTATTGTGGATGTGACAATGACTCATTTTCATGGACTGTGAGGGATAAATTAGCGGATGACTATGAATTTATCTCTACAGACTTCAATAGAAATTATGTTATTAAAACATCTCTAATTGGTGGAATAAAATGATCATTGGTTCTTACTTCATTGAAAAAACAGACACCATATATTCTCTTTGGAGATTAAATTTTTGAAATGATAGGTTGTATTAATCTTCAGTCAAAAGGAATTATTAAACATTTTCTAATGGAATCTTGTTGGTTAGTCTGACTAAAATCATATATTTATATGAAATGATCATGTAAAATAGAATTAATGAATTATAAAATTTAAATTTAATTTATTAATAAGAGTTAATAATTATATTTTTATATTTCTAGAAATATTAACACATATATTTTAGTAAAATAAATCTATCATTTCATTTAATAACAACATATACATTAAATTTCATGGTGTGTTTCATCATTAAAGATCCAAAATTAAATCAATATTATTTTATTCTTTTAAAGATAAAAAAACTATTAATATCATTTAAAATATATTTTACACTATATTTATCCCAAAATAATGGAGTATATTAAATAAATTTCAATGTAAATATTAAATAATGAAAATTATTTGTTGTGACACTATTTTCATTATACAACATGAACACTATACTTTGACATCCTAAAAAAGAGGTTCATAAAGTTTCATATGTTGGTGATCTGTCACTATTCAAGGAATCAGTAATGGTGGCATCATAAGGACTTCACCATCTTGGTAAGTAATAGGGATTTTGTTACCATGTTTTTATTTTCCCAGGATGTGCCACAAATAGCAACATTTAGTTTTAATTTTCTATATTGGTTGTATTCCTATGATTTCTATGAATTTAGGAATATTGAAATCCTAATTAATAATAACCTAAAGGTCACATTAACTAAAATATTAAAATATCACACTCTTGGGTTGTGTTGTGAGAAATGATTTAAAGGTATATTTATTGGTGTCATGTTCATTCCTTCATCAATATGTGTGTCACAAATTTATATACATCCATGTAACTATCTATTATATATATTAAAATATCATGATTCATCTTAATTATCCAATAATTTAATATATTGTCTTTTCCTCCTCCAAAAATCTAACTTAAAAATTATTAAAATTAAACCATCAGAATTAAATCATAATATGATGAATAAACCAAATAAATCATCATATTAGGATTGTTTGAAAATTATATTCCATTATTTTCGAAAATATATAAATGATCTAATTAACCATTCATAATAAAAATAACAATTTTATTAACATTGAATTTTAGTATGAAGAATTTATAAATTTTTTGTGTTAATAAAACTAACAGAGGTGGTAACATTGCTATTAAATTGAACATCAAAAAAGATTTTGACTTCATGGTCAAGATCTTTATCTTTAATGTTCTTCAAGGTTTGGTCTTTCGTGTTTAATTTTTTACCACAATCAAAACATTGTTCAATTTAGATTTTATCTTCATTTTAGTGAATGGTTCTCCCATGGGCTATTTAAAATGCACCAAAGGTGTTAGGAAAGGTTAGCCTCTCTCTTCCATTCTCTTCTCGGTAGTGAAAGACTATCTTAGCAGCCTTCACAACTATCTAGTTGGCCAAAATAAACTAAAACCCATCCATGTCACTAGGAATGTGAATACCCCAACTCACCTCTTTTATATAGATGACATCATCATATTCATTCAAGATGATAAAATAAACATTCTAAACCATGAAATACTATATCTCACTATGAAGAAGTTTCTGGACAAACCATTAGTTAGAAGAAATCTTGAATCCTCTTTGGGAATAAATTTCCACCCAATAGAAAATAAAATATTATTAGTGACTTGGGTCTAAATGATGGTACTCTACCATTTACATATATTGGTGTTTCCTTTTTTTGGGGCATACCCAAATATTGACACTTTGCTACAATAGTTGACCAAGTTATAACCTAACTATCTTTTTAGAAAGGTAAATCTCTCTCTATGGAATGTAGGATATACCGGTTAAAATCCACCATTATTTCCAAGTTGGTTTACTCCATAATGTTTTATAAATGGCTGGTTGGTATTATCAAGAAACTGAACACTATAATTAAAAATTTTATTTGGACTAGTAGTACTCTTGAACGAAATCTTGTGTTTTTTCCTTGGTCAACTTATTGCAAGCCTATTGAAAAATCTGGTATAGGAATAAAAATATTATGTACTGTAATAAATCTCTTCTAGATATAATCACTTGGAACCTTCTTCATAATACTTCTTAATATATTACATTCCTCATAAATAGATTTCATGAAAAACATATGATGGGAAACTCAAATTTCATTAATTCTTCTATCTGGACATCCATGAGACAATATTTCTCCAATATTCTGAATAATTTTAGATGGATGGTCTCCAAAGACTCCTCCATGAAACTCTAGTTGTATAACTAGACTGGAACGACCTCAATTACTATGATATCTCCCGATCAAACTTCGGAGTGTACTAACTGTTCTATTATAGATTCTCTAAACTCTCAACATTATCATCTCCTTAAAAATAATCTAAATATCATTGAAAACTACTCTTTCTTAAATACTAATGATTTCATAATTTGGTAAACTTCCCATTAAGGTATGCTTAACTCTATGAAGGTTTACAACAATTAATTTTCTAACTCAAAAAGTTATTTCAGTTGGATAAAGAATTTTAACAAGCCATGGATAAATCCTTCTAGATTCAATCTCATCTGGTGGCTTGTGCACAACAGAGTTCCCATAGAGAGTTATCTTCAATCTTATAGAATACATCTCTATTAAAAATTAAAACAATGTAATCAACACATATAATATGTTAACCATCACTTTATTTGTTGTACTACTGCTTCTATGCTTTGGAACTATATTCTTGACATTTTTTTGTTGAAAATGGTAGGTTCTTAACTCTATTAAGACTCAACTAAAAAATGTGCATAAATGGACTACTCTCAGAAAATCAAGAACCTCTTTTAAACTATTGTATCTGATCTCCATCATGCGATCTCGTATGATTAGAATTATATTTTTCATAATAATTACACACTCAATCAAAATGCTTGTTGGATACAGATCCTCATTGCCATACGCGAATCCACTTTGATGAAAAATGGACATTGCCACAACACTGTGCATGACATTGAAATCCTACAATGCCTACAAATTAATGGAAATTAATATCAACCTCATTGCATGTTCGATGTTTTCTAGAGATATCCTCTTCCTGGATGGATTAAAGTTAATATTTAGGGTTCCTCCAATGGAAATTTATCCCCTATAGATTGCGGTGTTGTCTTCAATAATCACTTTGGTCAGATCCTTGTATGCTCCATGGGTATTTGTGTTATTTACACCTCCCTTAAAGCTGAGATGATTATTTTAATACATGCTATTTTCTTCACCAAGATCCTTAGTTGGAACAATATCTGAATTGAATGTGATTTGAATACCATCACACAGGTGATTTGGAGTGGCATAACACATCTTACATGGCCTATTACTACCCATTGGATGGACTACACCCATTCTATTATTGATCTCAACTATATCATCACACATGTATATTGAGAATAAAACACGGTGGAAGATAGCCTGGAAAACATGGGTTTAAATCAAGACACTACCGGGTTAGAAGACCACCCTGCTGTTTTACATCCTTTGCATGAAAAAGATTGTAATACACTCCCGTATTTCAGACTCTTGTAAACTCATTATTTTATAATAATTGTTCTTTTTTCATTTTGGTCCAAGGAATCATATTTTAAAAAATAATTAATTCACTCCTTCATGTAAGAAATATTATTTAAATATATATTTATAATATGAATTTTAATAACATATTGCCGAGGGGTGACCCATGTATGTTTTCAAAAACATTGAAAAAATTAAATTCCTTAGAGGTGATAAAATATTATTGATTTATATTTTAGGATATATTTATTAGAATCTCCAAAGGTATTGACATGGTAACCAAAAAAATATCTATACAATTAATAATTAAAGAGATGTATAATTGAGGAATTAGAGAAGAAAAGAATATTTGATTTGGTATGTAATGCACTATAATTTATATAGAGTATGTATTATACTATGATGGACACCAGAAACATTAATGGTTTAACACATCACAACTCTTGATGAAAAAATTACATAAAACACCCAACCCTACCTTATTTCCCACACTATTCATGGAGATAAACCACATTTTGTTATGATCTTTGGACCTAATTTCAATGAATGTTAAAAAATATAATTCAACCGTTATTTTGGTGTATCTAATAGATTTATTTTATATTTGAAAATTACCATATCTAAAAAACCATTCCTAATTTACCATAAATAAGTTTTCAAATGATTTTTCCGACATCCAACTAATGAAATGAATAATTCAATAAACCTTGATTTATCTAAAAAAATATGAAAGCATTTTTTTGAAAGAATATTTTCCCCACCATGTTGGATACAATGTTTTGGTTTAGTATAGTATCATATTTTTTATGAAACATCATAGAATTCAAATCCTAATTGAAGTTATATTTATTTTACTATTTTAATGTATCTTATTATTTATTTCATTTAACCATGGCATATAACTAGGAATTAAAACGCATTTTTACCCTTTGATCCGATAATTAAATGAAAACCATGATATACAAAAAATTATTTTAATTTACTCATTTAATAAAATGTTCCATAATTTCCTCATATAAACTCAATGAGTTACCTCACCATCATATTCAAATGATACTATTTTTCCATAACCCACCTAAACCCAGACAATAAAATTTCCTATCTTCCATAAATTGTGGTGATTATGGAAATTATATTTTTTATAAAAGAATCACAATCCAATAAACAAGAAAAGATCACTCACCTTATATTTTTATGTTCCATTAAATAATCCCAAAAGAAACTTCATCATTCTTTAGAAGTAAAAATCCTTTTAGAATCCATCCTTTTCCATGATGTACCTATAAAAAACACATCACGGTTTATCCTTGTGGTACCTAAAATTTAGAATCCATAAGTTGAATCATATAGAAACAATTTTATTTTTTAAAAATGGATGACTTTATTTTTATAAGATTATAAAATTTTAAGTATATAGTTAATGTTCCATCACTATTTTACCACAATGCCTCCATCAACCTATCATCTTCAAAATCCTACAAATCTGAAGCTGAATTCCATCAACTATGAATAACAATATCTATTATAATAAAATTTATCACCCTTTCCATAAATCCAAACTATTATACTCTCCCAAAGTATCTGCTTATAATATAATATTTACAATAATTTCTATTAATCTATCACTAACACTTGTTTTTTATCCATTCAATCAATTTTCATTACATATGGCCCAAAATTACATTTTCATATCGTGTTGAAGGTCTTAAAATATTATTTAACGAATCGAAGGCACCCCTATCACATCTATTATAATGAAATCCTTTCATGAAAACCAACCCCCAAAAAATATTACTACTAAGAGACTCAAAAAATGTATCCACTATTACCCATGCCCAAACTTGTCTATCCACATTACATCCATAGACTCAAATCTCGAAAAAGTCAACACCCTAAATTTTCACCCCAAATGGGGTATAATATATTGCTTCATCTAAAACTAGGTATTCATTCTACACAATATTATGAAAGTCACGTCTAAAAAGTAGAAAAATTAAGTTTTAAGTGGGTTCCTCATTGACAATGTGATTTTAGAAAAATTTAAAATCGTCTATTTTATCTTCAATTTTTTATGTGAATTTAATAATCAAATTGTAGAAGGTCTAAATGTAAAAGAATACTGTTCTAATTCTAGATATTTTTGTAAATAATAATATAATGGGTTTAAATTCAATGAGTTTTGATCATCTGATTATAAAATTTAAAATATGATTTCACCCTTAAAATGTATGTATGATAAAAATTTATATTCTCACTAGTATTTATTTATAGTATTTTTTCATTTTTAATAGGAAAGATATTGTCAATTATATAATAATAATATATTATTTTTAAAGGAGATAGAGTTTCTCAATGATTAATGGGATAGATATTATTAATTCTAGATAAAGAGTTCCCAATAGAAATATCCCATAATGGGGGAAATTTACTAGTCATTCAACCCCTCATGGATACCCAAAGGGGATATAAAAAGTGTGTTGAATTAGTTATATGTGTAAATTCTACATAAAATTTAGACATGATATTTTCCCAATAATTGTCAATTATTAATAATCTATTAATAATTCATGACCTAAAAAACTAGGGTAAAAATAATATGATGGAGTTTAATTATAATAATATATAAGTATTTGAAGTATTTTTTTATATATTTTAACCAAATATTAAAGGGTTCCCATGGATCGAAAAAGACTTATTCAATTAAGTTAAATATGATAGAAACATAAAATTCCCATGATCATCATGCATGAGACAAAAACCACATATAAATATTAATAACGATCTTTTTTAGATTTCAATAATGATTTATATCATTATTATTTTCTTCAAATATACATTTGATGTGTATCACCAAGATAAATTCCACAAAATCGATAATTAATAGTGTATCAATAGGTTATTAAGAATGACCTATTTATTAGGTAGGATATTTGTCATATACATAGTATTCTAGGACATCATGTGTGGAATGATTAATGATTTAGAGAGATACATTGAAAATTAGTAGAAGGGATATGAAGCAAGGATCACCACCACAAAAAAATCCTAGTGGACTTATTTTTTTATAACTAAGGACAATCCCAAGTCATTACATGCATTTACTCGTACATTATGAAATTTTTTAGTAAATAGAAACAATAACAACCCTGGAACTATTCACACATCCAAATACCCCATATGTTTTATGTTATAAAATAAAAATTAATGATAGATAATATAAGAATGATCAAAACATTAACTCTTAATGTTTAACTATATGTTATTTATCATAAATTTTTATGATAATCATACAATAAAATCACTTTAATACCACTTCCATACGACAATACCATGTAGTACGCTACAAATTCACTTTGGAAGTGCCCTGATATCATATATGATTCCCTATGATACACCCATATCACACCATATGATATAGTCAAATACAAATCCACTATATAAGGATTTAGTTTATATTCCCATCAATCTCTGAATTCCATTAATTCCATATTAAATTTTTCTATTTCTCCTTATACTATATAATATACAATATCTTTTAGAATCATATCGAAAACAAATTTTTTGTCTTTTAGAAAACACTGTTGTAGTGTTATCATTAATTCTAATGGGAACATATAATATAATATACCTGTGATAATCTATCCAAAAATCATTTTGGAGAAACTATAAAACATATTGAGAATGGCTATATTATTCTCAGAAAACATTATCCCCATTCTGTTAACCATAAAGTGTGACCCCATGGTAAAATTTCATATTTAAAAATCATATGCATTACATAATTAATAAATATAAGTAATGATATAGCTCTAGAAAATAATCAATGCGACTCAAGATATAAAGGGATCTATAGTAATATTTATCAAACACATATATCTCCACACATGTTTACACCAATTGTATAATATAAAATAATTACATTCCAAATCATTATATTCTCTAATATATCGAGTAACACCATGAAAGTGAGTATGTAAATCCAATATAGCTACACATATGTGACTAATTATCTTATTATTGACTAACTAGGTTGATAAATATATCACATGCCATTTATCAATGTGGTTGAACACGCTACATTCCCCTCACCCAAAAGATAAGAACATCGCATGTCTTTTCTAGATATCTCTAAATAATATTTCATTCTATCTCATGTTGGGTCTTATTTGTAATAATCATTATATGATATGATATATCCCATATAAATTGATCTTAAGCTAATGAAATGATCAATACCAACCTATCTTAACACAGATGAGTTAATCCTCAAGGATTTCATTTAAAAGGTATCCATGTATGAATATTCTCATATTAGGTATCTGTCTAAGATATGGTATTTGGGTTATCCAAATATAAAACATGCACCCTAATAACATATTGTATGATACACCATACGGTATTGTTGGTGTATCATCAAATAGAAAAAAATACATTTTTTAGCTCAATATCACACTTTGTATCAATATACAAAATCTTACCTATCCTAACCTAAATATTTTTCTATAAATTATTATACTCTAAAATAAACATCATTTATGGATAACTCAAAGTCATAATTTATTATTTTAATAATAATTAAGCTTAATATAATATATGCATCCAACATTAAAGAAAAATAATGTTATGAATTCTATTTATATTAAAAATTACATTTTATATTATTAAAAACTATTAATAATACTAACAAACCATACATAATCACAAATCTAATGAAATTAAAAATTATTGACCACCATAGATGTCTGCTGTTTTCAACAAATTTATGTTTTTTTTACTCTTCATACCTATATGTAATTTCTTCAATATCGTGATTTGACAATATGATAAAACCTCCCACTGAACTCCTTATATTTTGTAACATCATTGATGAAATAAAATTTGAATAATTATGATAATTATGAATCATTTTCATGATGTTCAACTCATTGAACATTGTATTTAATGTCCTTAACATTATAAAATAAATTTTAATGATGCTAATAAATTATGTTTTTCTACTTAGGACTATTTATAATTTAATTAATATCATCATTATGTGATCATTTCCTTTAAAACATTTATGTTCATAATGGTAATAAAATACAACTATTTTCATTGTTCTTTAGCAACAAATATAAAACTATTTAATGAAATAGATTGATTTCCACCAAATAATGTAAACTAATTTTAATTCTTCAATGATTTTTCTGTCAATACAATATAAACTCATTGTGGATATTATGTGGTAAAAAAATTAATTTTTAATAGAATAATCCTTTATATGTAAACATTGAACTTTTCAAAGTCCAAATATACTTCCTCCATCCACTTATAAACTTTATTCTTTTCAGTGCATCATTATTAGATAAAAAATGTATTTTAACTTAGTATATAAGAATTATTTTTTTTTATGATAATATTTAAAATATAAATTGTTGTATCCATAACATATTTTCTATTCTACATGTTTATACAAGTGTATAAAAAATAAGATTTTTTTATTTAAAATATGCCATCAATGGGTGGTGGGATCCCAAACCTCAATTTTTAAAACAAATATTGATAAAATCTAATATTTTAGATAGAAAATTATTATCTTTGTATTCTTATAATTCATTTTAATGATATTAATGAATAAAACTACCCTTTATGTTAAAATCATCATCTCATATAATTCCTAATAACAGCAGGTTAACTAAAAAAATTAATTAGCACATAATATAAATAAAGTTAAAATACACATTTTTATTTAAATCCATCTAACAATGATATATTCAAAAGAATTTAATTTCATGATTTAAAAACCATTTTCATTATTAAATTAATTAAAAATATAATCTTTATAAATTCATCTATTTATGTTTAACTTTTATAAATTTCCAATGTTTGTAAATTATACGTTTGGAATCATATACCATTAAATATATATCAGTTGATTTCGATAAAATCAATATATAACATGGAATTTAAATTGATTATATCTATAGGTCCTTGGGAGTTAAATAACACTATGTTTAATAATATATATAACACACAATCCTGGGATTAAACAAACAACAATATACTATTAAAATATTACTATATAAATGTGCCTGATAAAACATTGTTATTAAATTGGTGGGTATGAATAGGATTAAATAATTTATTAATAAATATAATGTACCTACTAAATAAATATTTATTAATAAATTATTAAGAAATAATTATATAATATTTTAATGAATATATTTTTTCAAAAAGAATTATGTTTTCTTCAAAAATGACTCTTATTTCTTTTTGTGAAAAAATATTTTAAATAATTTATAGAACATTTGAATTTTTTATTTTTAAAAACGAACATAATTTTTGAAAAAATCATATAAATTTTAACTTAGATTTAAATTTTGGAAATTTTTTTGAAATTTTTGATTTTTCAAGGAATATTGACAATTACTGATTTATCAAATAATGTCGTTTATTTTCATTAGATAAAGTAATTTAAATTATATATATATATATTGGTATAAAAGTTAAATATTATATATTTTATTTTAAATAATCTAATTATTTTCTTTTTAATCCTAAACATTAATAATTTTGAAAATGTTTATTTTTATGCTTAAACATAAGGGTTTTTTCAAACTATTTTATGTTGTATAAATTTTATAAAATTAATTAATTAAAATAACCCTTATTAAAAAAAATAGTGAAATTATATTAATATATTCTAAATATATGTATTTGAATTTATATTATTATAAAGATGATTTCTAGTCCCATAGTTAATATAAGTTCTTCTATTTCATGACAAATGCATTTCCTGAAGAACTATATTTTGACAAGTTTTCCAGTTTTAATTTTATATTTAATTCTTCCACTTTAGTGATTTGAATTTGATTAAAATATTCCATATACGAAATCAAAAGTAATAATATTTGGTAATATTTTCAACTTCATTTTTCTTATAATGAATAGTAGAAATTGTAAAATATTAGTTACCCCTATGAAAAACTAAAATGGTAAAACATAGAATTCATATAGGTAAATGGAATAAAAAGTTTTAAAAATAATTTTTTTCAATGGATTTCATTTTTATTGACCATATAATCCATCCAATCCATTATTTATCAATTTTTTATGTACTTTGATTGAGAGTGATTCCTCATTATTGAATAGTGATGGGTATTTACAAAAAATGACACTCCCTCTCACTTATAAAAGATCCCCTTCTCTACACTCATTTTCACATTTAAAAATTATTTTTATTTCATTAAATACATTAAAAAATACCATATTTAATTCCCACCACACATCCTAGAGTCTATTTTTTACTATAAATACATTCTTGGGAGGCATTAGGTGTAATCCTAAAGAGGTGGTCCAAAGAAGAGCTATCATTATTTAATGAGCATGTTTTTTATCTATTCATCCACATACTTGAAATATTAATCAATCATGAGTGTATAATAACATCATAATATCAAATATACTAATGAATTATTATGATAGTTTCCGAACCTACATCCATATCTTCTAATATCAAACTAGAATTAAAATCATCATTTGTGTATGAGATGAACAACCACCTCATGAACCGATGTAATTTTTTTTCGTAATATCATCTCATGAATATTGATGATTATGGATTTTAATTTTATATATGTTATTCATGAAATATTAATCATTATAAAAATTTAATAAATCATATACTTTCATATATTACTATTTATTGGAAATTTATAATGTCTGAAATGTGTGTGGAGGACTACTGCCTCGCGAAGCAATGTGATTTATTTTTTTATTACCACGTCACATGGATGGTATATGTAAGTGTGATTAAATAAATAATATGTTATTTATGGTATGATGATATTTTTTAAAAGATAAAATATCATCTACCTTCTTTCAATCATGATCACTGAAGAATGGAATCATTACTCACGCATGTGTACGGACTATCATCTCCGTGATTATAATGTTGTTCATTTTTTAGAACCCTATTTCAAGGTTGGTTATAATGATATAATCTTTTTATAAAAATTATAAATAATTAATGATAATTATATAATTGAATACAAAACAAAGGATTTTTTTACCATAATCACTATATCAAAGTAATTTTAGACACATAAAATGAATACCATCAAAACATCTGACATGAACTTCAATGATTTAGTAAATATATATAACATGGAAATAAATTATGTAAAAGGAATAATAAAGAAAAAAATATTAATAAATTTAATAATTAAAATAATTTTATTATTGAATAAAATAAATTGCCTATGTGATGCTTTAAACATGAGGTAAGGGATTTTATAACACAATTACTTAAAATGGGTTAAATTAGATCATAATTGTATTTTATAAGCTATGATTATATGGGTAATGAAAATTTATTATTTTATAAATAATTTATTCTTTTTAAGGTGAAATTTCATTAGACAGAAATATTAATTTCATTTCTTAATTCTCACATCAAAGACATGACCTTTGTACTTGATTTTTCATCTCAGTTTTACATCCATGATTCATATTCCATTTTCACAGATTATTTTTTTGTGTAGTGTAGATAATTAAAATATTAATGATACATCATAAATATTAATATATTTATTATATTTAATGACTCATTTTAAGACACCACTTTTATGGGTGTTATGATTCAAAAGTTACCAACTTGGTAAAGGTTTATTTCACAATGTCATCATTTTTCTAGATTACATATTTTTAAGTATACCTTGGAATAATTATTTCATATTTATATCAAAAACCTAATATATTATCTTATTCTCTTGTTATTAATTATGTTTTTAGGTAATATTAGCATTTACAACTCATGGTAATTAAAATTAGTGATAAATTGTTTATAAGAAAAGAATATATCATTTTTCTATTCAGTAGAAAATAATTTTTCTCTCATAACCATAATTTCTAAAATTATTTTCTAGAATTTTTTTAACATTTTCCAAATTATTTATTAAATAAAATTTTAACCATATCTTATTTTATAAAAAATAGATTGAAATCAATTGTAATTTCATATTCTGAATGATGTAATATTTATCCTTCTTACAACATTGTGAAATAAATTCTTTTTTAACTAATACTACATGTTCAAAATTATAGGTCGTGATGAAAACTAAATTTTTTGAAGCCCCATCACATTTTTATTTCTTATTTTTAAATAAAATTTGAATTTGTAGATTTTTCATAAATTTATTTCAAAGTGAAAATGGTATTTTTCTCAAGAAATATTAAATGAAATATTTTAAATACATTTCCATCAACAATGAAAGATAGTGATGTTATAGATTGTTTCTAAATTATGTATATATATATCTCATATATATTTATAAATTATTCTTACTTAGTAGAATACATTCCGTTTTCATCTTTTAAATGTATTCATTATGAAATTTACATTGATTATGATTTGAGACAAGATTATGCATCCCATTTACTTTTTATTAGTAATTCTTATGTTTATGATTTATGGTTTATAATTAATTTCCTTTTTTTGAAACACATAATCATGAACATATTACGATGGGTGTGACTAGATAGTTCTCTATTACATTGGGTAAATAATTAGTTTTTTGTGTCATCATCTATTGGATTAGGGAGTAAACCTAATCCATTATGGGACATTTTCCACCATGTGATATTTTTTAGGAAGTTATATGACTCATTTCAATGAAATATTATATTTTTATACCATATTTCCTTTAATGCCATCATATTTTTAATCCATTTTCTTTATGTTATTATCCCATGTTATTACTCTTGATCCTTCACTTTTATGAAAGATGTTATATCATGGACTTTTATGTTATGATTCCCTATCATGTTTATCCCCATCCAATGATTTATATCACAGTGCTTTGTATATTTATTCCAAAATTTATCCCATTACGTTTTAGTAGATTGAAATGATTTTGAATCACATTAGAGAAAATAAAATAATTAAGTTTTATTTTAGTATTACTTTGATGTATTTTGAACCTTATATTCCAAAGTCACATGGAATCGGGTTCTTTGGTCTGTAATTTTTGAATGGTTTTATTAAACAAACTTGTGATAATATGTGTAAAATGAAAGGGCCACTATATTTGGTATTAGAGAAAGGGAAGGTATCATATCCTCGGGAACACAAACATGTGAGCTTTGGGAGAAGTATTGATTAGAAAACCCTTCTTAATATTATACATTAATATATGATTTGTTACATATGTTTAGACATAATAAAACATGGAAGACTAAGAATCCTTGAGCCTTTTTTAATTAAGAAAATTACATAAAAAATTAAACAGTAAAAAACATCTTTATTGAAAACCTCTTTAACATGTTCGCACTTAAACCTACATAGGATAACCAGGGTAAAATTATTTAAAGGTGTGAGATTTAAATCTCCCTAAGGGAATAAACGTGGCATAAAGTGATACATATCAGAAAATAGAAAATCAATGTGGCATAAACACTGAATCATAAACATGGGAAATGAGGCATGATATAGCGTGATAATCATAACAAAAGAAATGTGGAAAAAACATAAAAAACTATATAATAAACATTGGTCAATAATAAACTACCAATAAATAATTTTGGTAAAATTACCTTAAAAATATTAGGATCACTCCTTGTCCCAACAAGACATCTCATGAGAATAAAAATTACCCATTTCATTGGAGCTCTATATAACTTTGGGTGCACTCGTCACTTTTATTTCATTATCAAGCTTAAGGGTTCCACATAGATCATAATACTTGGATTCATTCATCATCATATTTTATTCCACAATACTGGAATGTTTAATAAATACATGTATGTCCCTATTAAAAGATTTATATGTGTATAAAGGTTAAAACCCTTTATAGGAAATGGGCATCGTATTCACTACAAAATTATTTTCAATGAAAATCATGATGAAATTTCAGCAGCTTAATGATGATAATTAAATATTTATAAAAAAATTCGATGATAGAAAAGAGGTATATAATAATATATAAATAAAATGGGATGTAATAGGGACATGTAAAAAAATATCCCTACATACGAAATTTGAAATAGAAGCATTAGATAATAAAGAAACTTAAATAAAGAAGAGAAAGATACGATTTACTACTTGAGTGTGTGACTCCAAATGCTTGGGAGGGGATTCATGAGAGCTTTGGGTCAACTTGGTAGGTCTCTAGAGAGTGTATATAAGACTATGGACATCCAAAAATTAGTTTTATTAATGATAAATTGGATATTGGCTGGGTTTATATAGGAAAAAAGGGTATTTCTTTTTAATTTAGGTTTTGGACTCCAAATAATAAAATAACCAAACCACAAACAATACAGTGGTTTTTCCCATGGATTCTATCAAAAGAGAGTGGTTATAATTATTATATATGTTTAAGGTCCAGAAATAATAAAATAATGTTATTTCTTTTGTGGAAGTGAGTCATAATCTTAAAGAAATTTTTTATTCACCTTAAAATATATTATATGTTTTGAAGAATGCATTATGGATTTACAATATTAACCAAATAAACATAAAATCACATTATTTATAAGAGGAAACATAGATTTTATTATGGATCCCATTTATAGTGAAGAAACATTGTGGTGTTTTTTAAACAATGTTTTGTATTTGGTGACAACTACCCTTCTTTATAATTTTTTTTTCTTTTTCTTAAATCATATTCAGATTCATCTTAATGAGGTTTTTGTAAATAATTTTAAAAGATCGGATCCAAAAAAGGGATAAAGTTGATTTATTATTTAGAAAAATAAAACTAGGAAGCATTATATGTAGAGAATTTTATTCTGGTACACAGACTTTACATTAAAAATA
The DNA here is from genome assembly GCA_963277665.1 of Viscum album. Classification (NCBI taxonomy): domain Eukaryota; kingdom Viridiplantae; phylum Streptophyta; class Magnoliopsida; order Santalales; family Viscaceae; genus Viscum; species Viscum album. Next base: position 1,983,650,793 of record OY728136.1, read on the forward strand.
ATCAATTTCAAAATAATCAGATAATGATTAAAGTTGCTGAAGAGTTTTGAAAGAATAATGTGAATTCAGGAGGTAGAATGTTTTTATAAATTTTGAACAAAATCAGACAATACTTTTATGATCAAGAAGTTATCTCAAATCATTAAAACTCCCATGATAAAAGTTTTGGAATAAATAATGAAGAGGTTTGAAGAATTTCATAAATGCAATATTATATTTCCATTGCAATGGGATTTTCATATTAATGGTAATTGCATCGTAATGAGTTGAGAAATAAAAAAGATGTTCATGAGCATGAGGAAGAAGAAAATTTTACTGAGAATATTGTTTTTATTGATTTTTTATATTAGGAAAATTATACTGAGATTTAAATTATGGGTATTTCATACTGGGAAAGTTTCACTAAGAAATGATCAGATTGTAATGAGCTGAGAAAGAATTAGATCATAAAAAAGCTGAAAAGGAAACATATTATAATGAGATGATAATGTTAAGATGAATTGAAGTGTTCAAAATTTAATTTCAATATCGTATAAGTCAAGGAGAAATCAATGGGGTTTTGAATAAGTCAAAGTTGATGTTTTAAATGAGAGATATTTTTAGATATTTTTATATATAAGGAAGCATGGAATGTTTTTCAACATTCACACCTTTTTATCTGAGTTGACTATAAATACATCCTTAGATCATTAATTCATTCTATAATTTTACAAATACACAAAATACCGAACACAATAGGATTTGAAGATAAAGATCCCATCTGATTAAAGAAGAATTTTATTGAGAATTCTTTCAGAATTTGAGTTTTTTAGATTGAGAGTGAGTTCATCATTCTAATAAAATTGTATCCAATTTTATCTTACTAAGAATCGAATCTATCATTATTGTATTCATATAATAGGATCTAGTATCGTCGTATTTATAGAATCATATCTCGAATCATCATACTCGGAAAATAGGATCCAAACTCCAGCATTATTTTATTAATAATCATAGATCCAGAATCCATTATCATTATATTGAGAAAATCTGATCCAAAATCTAGCATCATCAAATTCAGAAAATCCGATCTAGCCAAATCAGTCTGATGATTCAAACTGACCAATTGTAGATTAGATTCAAAAAATTATTTATTCTTTTTTCTCTCAATTGTTTTATAAGAAAACATTATAAACTTATGGGGGTTAGTACAATTATTCCTATTGGGTGATAGAATGTGCATAATAGTATTTCGCACATGTTACATTCACTTCTTCTTAATATTGGATTTCCATAGTCCCATGAGAGTGGATATAGAAAAGATTTAGGTTCTCACAATATGGTTGAATGTTGTAAATATTACATTCTTTACTCTCATTATTACTTTTTCATGCATGAGTATTTAATAAAATTTGATAACAAAATAAATCTTAATATGTTACAGTGATTGTGTTTCTAAATATTTTGAAACATATAAAAATTAAACAACTGATTCTACCCCCTAGTTGTTATTCGATTATTTGGATCGTCAATTGGCATTAGAGGGATGGTTCCCTTATTGAATCCTTATCGGGGATAATATAAATTCTTTTTACATTATAGTAATTCATACATTTCATGGAAAACAATTATGCATGGAAAAATAGGATGATTTATTATCTTCAATATCTTAGAATTTAAGTTATTGATACTTCTATTATTAGTTTTACACATATTAAGAAAGTTTCTCCTATGAAGTTTATTGATAAGAGAAAAATAAATGTTTATGGAAAGGCTACATATTAAATAATTATGTCCTTATCAAAAAAATTATTGGAAAAAGATGGGTCTAAAAACATCAAAAAGCATGTGGGACAAGCTGGTGAATGTTTTTAGAGGAAATTCAAAAGATAAAGAAGAAAAGATAAAAATATTCCCTAGTAAGTATGAAGATGCCAGGATGAGAGAAAATAAATAATTGATGGATACTTCATGAGATTAAATGTTTTTTTTGCAACATTAGATAATTCTATGACAATTCAATGGATTATACAATTGTGAAGATTCTTATGAGAAACTATCGAGAAAGTTTTGACTCTAAAATTTCTTCATTAAAACATAAATATGGTTTATCTATGGGTTAATTTCATAACATACATATTTATTATGTAATGAGGAAAGCTCCAATGTTTTAAAATAATATTAATGATGAAATGGATTACCAATGTTTGAGAAAGTGGAAATTTTAATATGTTGAAGATGTTGATCTTTGTGACTCCGAAGACAAAAAAGATTATTAGATGAATTATAAAATCATGTCACTCATATCCAAGAACAATTTAAGAGGAAGAGAAAAGTATGGAGGTAAAATTACTCTAAATTTCTTTTAGTGTGGTGGAATCAAACACTTTTCTATGAATTTATCTAAGAAAAAATATGGATATTTTTATGAATATTTTGATGGAAAACCTTGATATAATAAGTGGAACAAAAATGATAAAGAAGAAAAGTCATCCAATAAAAACAATATGATTTTTACTGGAAATAACACAAGTATGTTTACTAAGAAGGTTTAATCAGACTCAACCCAAAAAACTTCTTATGATAATAAAATGTCAAAATAATTCATAACCTTCATTGCAAAAGATGAGAAAATAATAGATCCGTCAGAGAGTGATAAAGGTTGTGAAGAATCTTATAGATTGTACCAACTCAGAGAAAAACTTATTGCATGTCATGAAAATAAACCCCCATGAAATAAATTTTAGTTATGAAGAATGATTTTCAAGAATATGATTATGGAATAGAAGAAGTTACTAAGCATGAGGAAGAATATATCAAGGAGATTTTAAATTATAATCATAGAATTTATGTAGAGGGAACGATGATTGAAGATCATAGTAAGAATCTGGAAACTAAGGTAGAATAAGTTATCAAGTTCCAATCAAAACTTATTGTGTCTAAAAACACGTTAAGTAAGATAAATAAAACATTAATAAGTATTTAAAAGTAAAAGATAATACTTCTAAAGTTATTGAGAAGGCTTAATATAAGAATTAGGTGAAATATTCTCTTACCAAAAATATTGTTTCCTCTAATTCATTTAAAATTTCAGGTTGTAGAAAAGGTATTGGGAAATATTGGGTCAAAATATTATTTCAGAAACCTATCAAATCTAAAAAGGTAGAAAAATCACTCAAAATAAAAGGTAGTATATATCCAGAGTATGTTAGAGCTGAAATAAGTTACCAACCTCAATAATGTTTCTATAGATAATAGAATTTCTTGAATAGAAAATAATGATTTAAATCCTATTATTGGTGATATAAAATTTAGGGGCATAGAGATTATAATTTTTGGAATAACATATCTCTACCTAGAATAAGTTTTGAGAAAAGTGGAATAAATAGTGAATTTTGAATGAGAAACTATCCTAACTCACAAAAGTTATAAAGGATAATTCTATAGATGTTAAAAATATTCCAAAAAAAAGTATCAATTTGAATTTATTGAAGAATTTTTTGGAAGATGTGATTAGTCTGTTCATTATGATGAATGATGTATGACACTCCTTCTAGAATAAGTTTTCTATTATAGAAAATAATTGAATAATTAAAAGAGAAAGGATGATGAAATAGATTTTGTTGTTGAGATAGCTTTGAATGAATGTAATATGAACAAACCATGGATACTTGATAGGTTTTGTTCTTTACGTATTATAAGTGATATGAAAATCATTAAACCTGATATTATTTATGATGGAGGATCAGTTACTTTTGGAAATGATAGTTCCTTAATAATTAGAGGGATGATAATGGTAGAGATTGAAGCAGATAAATTGAAATAGAATAAATTTTTACTTGTTAATGGGATAAAACATAACTTAATTGGAGTAATATTACTTTGTGATGATGGAAAAAAAGTAATCATAAAAAATTATTCCTGTGTCATGAAAAGTGTGAAAGATTTAGAATTCATTTCAAATGGAGAAAGAACTTGTAAGAGTATTTTTCAAATATAAGAATTTAATAACTTCGGTTACTTGAGTATTGAACATGAAAACAAGTTGTGGCACATAAGATATGGCCACTGAGGTAGAAAAAATTGAATAAACATTCTAAAGATGATGTTGTTTAAAATTTTTTAGAATTGAAAAAAAGATAATTATGTTTGTATTACACTCCATAAAGAAAATATGGCTAAAAAAATTCATAAAAGAGTTCAGATTCAATCTACCAGACCATGTGAGCTTATTCATTCTAATTTATGGGGAAGAATGAGACATCAACCAAAAATATGAGACTTGTACATTATCACTTTTTTATGATGATTTCACATGGATTAATAACATCATGTTCATGAAGAAAAAGTCAGAGGCAATTGAAATGTTAAAATTATTTAGAAAGGATGTTGAGAAAGAATTGAGAGTTTCTATATAGAAATTGGGAATAGATAATGGTACTAAATTCACAAAAAAAATATTTTTGATGATTATTTGAGAAAACATGGTGTCAAACTTCAGTATAATTATCCATATACTCCAAAAAATAGAGTAGTCGAAAGAAAGAATAGAAGATTTGAGAAAATGGGAAGATTTATGTTATAAAAATAAAAAATATCAAAATTATTTTGGAGGGAAGTTGTAATTACTATTGTACATGTTCAAAATAGAAGCTTCTTGACATCGAAAACAAACATGACTCCTTATGAAATATGGTATAACAAAAAAACTTCATTGAAATATTTTAATGTTATTGGAAGTCTATGTTTTGACAAAATTAAAAATTCAGATATTGGAAAGTTTGATGAGAAATATGAGGAAGGAACATTAATGGGTTATTCATTAAATGGGAGAGGTTACAAATGTTGGAACAAACATTTAAAAAATATTGTGGACTAATATGATGTAAATATAATTGAAAATTAATGTTCCTTAAAAAATGTTTTTGATAATGTTATGGTGGATACATTAGATAATTCCAACAATAGTGAATGATATACAAAAGGTCCTCATTTGGATTCAGATGAGTGATGTTGGGAGAGATATCATTAGATTTCGTATATTATGAAAACATGTTGAATCCAAAAATATTATTTGGAATCAGAAGGATCTTCCTCAGACTATAAGGAAGTTGATATTAGAACATCAGACTTCACTTATCTCAAAAGTTGAACTAGAATTAGTTTTAGAGGATATTGAATATAAATAATGGGTGGATTCTATTAATGAATTGTTCTATCAGATTGATAATAATGAAAAATGGGAACTTGTTCCAAGTCCATAAAATAATAATGTCATTAGAACCTAGTGGTTTTATAGAAATAAATTGAATGATCATGTAGAGGTATCAGGAAATAAATAAAGACCTGTTTGTAAAGGTCATGAATGTGAGGAAGTGCCAATTTTGATGAAACCTTTCCACCATTTCAAGTATAGAAACTATTCTAATGTTTTTTATAGTGGATTCTCATCAGAATTACAATGTTTATCAGATGGATGTAAAGTCAGATTTCTTGAATTGTTTGGTTGAGGAATAAGTTTACATTGAGCAACCTTGTGGGTTTCTAATTGATGGGGATGAAAGAAAAGATTGTATATTAAAGACATATTTTTATGGGTTGAAACAAGCTTCGTGTTCTTGGTATTAAAAGCTTGAAAATTGTTTGAGAATAATGAAATTTTCTGAATGAAATGTTGATATAAACTTGTATATGAAAGATGTTGACTCTAGAATATTAACTGTAATTATTTATGTGGATGATATAATTTGTTAGGGGGGGTGAATAAATGTTTTGTGAAGAAATTTTTGAAGAAATGATGATGAATTTTAAAATTTCAATGTTGGGAGAATTAACTTTCTTCCTTGTAATACATGCTAAACAAAATGAAAACTATATTTTCTTATCTCAAGAAAATTATACCAGGGAATTGTTAAAGAATTTTGGGATGGCTGAATCCAAATAATTTTCAACTCTTATTTCAATGAGCACAAAGTTGAGTAAAGATGAATCTGGAAAAAGTGTAAATTAGAAAGACTTTTGGATACTGATAGGAAGTTTTATATACCTTATATCTTCAGGGCCTAATATTTTTTATACGGTGACTTTATGTGATAGGTATCAAAGTAATTCGAAAGATTCACATATGATAGTAGTAAAGAGGATTCTAAGATATGTCAAAGGAACAACTTCAAATTGGTTGTTATACAAAATAAATAGTGATATGAAGTTCCATGGTAATACTAATAAGGATTAGGTTGAAGATTGTAATGATAGAAAAGAAACCTCAGAAGGAACATTTTTCTTGGTTGAATATTGTGTGAGTTGGCATAGTAAGAAACAGAGTTCAGTAAATTTAAACATAGTTGGATCTAAATATGTTGCAGCTACTCCACCATGTACTCAAATTTTTTGGATTAAATTTTAGCTGGAAGGCTTGAAATTAAATGTTTCTAAACCATTGAATATACTTCATGATAATCATAGTTTAATTGATTTTTCTAATAAACATGTTCAGTATTCATCATTAAAACACATTTATATAAAGTTTAACTTTATATAAATGAATGTTTCTACTGGAAATGTTTTTCTAGAATACATTTCAAAAATGTTTCATATTGGTGATATCTTAATAAAACGAATGATGAAAAAAGGTTTGGGGAATTTCGGTTGAAAATTCATGTTCAACCTCCTCCCATGTCTTCCTAAATATCATAAGGAAGAACCCCCACTATTCTTCTGATTATGTTGACAAAGGGGAAGAGAAAGTAACAAATTTGTACATTGATTGAATTTTTACATATCTTTATTTTATGAATCTATGGTTGTGGTTATAATAACACTTGGGAGAAAAAGAAAGTGAGATAAGAATGTGTGAAATGAATGAATGAGGGAGGGATAATAAAAGTGTGAAAATAAATGTGAGGAGAGTTTATCTTTACATGGCCACAAAATTTTCTTGACATTGAGAGATGTAATTCCTCTAAAAACATTAATTTATGACGTATTATGGTGTCAGGATGCTCTATTTTGAGAAAGAATATGTTTCTTATGAAAGTCATAAAAAAGTGAGTTGTTTACAAATGTTGAGTTGTGAAAAATTATATGAGTTTGAAAAGATTTTATTGAGTGTTGTCAAAAAATGAAAAGGGGTAATTGAAGAACCATTGTGGTGATTTGTTTTAATAAGAATTTGTATTTTTTGAAAAATACCACTATTTGTTAAAAAATGTTTCTGTTTTCCTGGAATTGTATTCAGATTCATCATAATAGGGTTTCTGTAAAGAATTCTGAAATATCAGATCTAAACAAAAAGGAGAGATATTTTTATTGTATTCAGAAGAATCAGACTGGGAAGCACCAGATACAAATAATTGTAGTCAGGTTTATCAATATGACATTAAAAATAATCAAATTCAAAAATAATTAGAGAATTATTGAAGTTTATGAAGAGTTTTGGAAGAATAATGTGAAGCCAAGAGTTAGAAATTTTTCATACTTTTTAAACAAAATCAGATGATTCTTTGTTGATTAAGAAGATCTCAAAAATCATGGAAACTCTCATAATAAAAGATTTGGATGAAACGGTGCAGAGTTTTGAATAATTTTAGAGTTGAAAAATTAGATTTCCATTATATTTGTATTTCCATCGTAATGGTAATTACATCTTAATGAGTTCAGAAAGAAAAATATGTTGTTGAGCCTGAGAAAGAAGAAAATTGTATTGAGAATTTTTTAAACATATTTTTTTACTGAGGTTTTCATACTAGGAAAATTGTACTGAGATTTTTATATGGGGATTTTGGTACTAGGAAAATCATATTGAGGAATAAACATATCATAATCGGATGAGAATGAAAAATATTGTAATGCGATGAGAAATAAAATGATTCTAATGAGCTCAGAAAGAAACAGATCATAATGAAGCTAAGAAAGATATAAACCATAATGAGATAAGAAATGTATGATGAATTCAATTGGTCAAACATGAATTTAAATTTACATAAATTTCAAAGAAATATAATGATTTTTCAAGAAATCATAGTTTAAGATATTAATACGAGAGATTTTTTGAGATTTTTAGATTTGAGAAAGTGGAGAAAGTTTCCAACTTTCCCACAATTGTTTTATGATTTCCCTATAAATACTTCCTCAGATCATTTGTCCATTAAAAACATTCTTAGATGTGAAAAAGGAAGAAAATTGGAGATTTCAATGTGAATGTTACCATATGATTGAAGAATAATTGTATTGATGATTCTTTTATAGTTTCACTTTTGTGAATTGAGAGTGATTTCGTTGTAATGAGAAAATTGGATCCCACATAATCATACTGAGAGTTGGATCCATCATTATCGGATATATATAATTGGATCCAACATGATTATATTCTTTTAATTGTATCCAAAATCATCAAAATCATAAAATATGATCCATAGTCCTGCATCATTTTATTTAGAAAATCCGATCCAGAATCCAGCGTCATTGCATTGAGAAAATCAGATCTAGAATCCAACATCATCGGATTGAGAAAATTAGATCTATTTAAATCAGACTAATTTTTGAACTATGTAATTGAGGATTGGATTCAATAAAATCATTATTCTTCTGTTTGGATCAATTTTTTTAAGAAAACATTGTAAAATAATGGGTGATATTAAAATCATCCATATTAGGAGATAGAAGGTGTCTAATTGGAGTTGGTGCATGTTCTTTGTTACTTCTTATTAAAAGTGTATTTCCATAGAGCCATGATAGTGGATATAAAAAGGATTTAGGCTCTCACACTAAGACTGAACGTTGTAAATCATGTGTGTTTTACATTCATTCCTACTTTTTCAGGCATGACTATTTACTAAAAGTTGATAAGGAAATAAATCATAACAGGTTATGTGGGTTAAGTTTCTAAATATTTTGAAACTTATAAAAAGTGAAATACTGATTCAACCCCCCCCCCCTCTGAGTTGTTATTCGATTATTTGGAACTTCATATAGTATTTATTATATCACTTTTTGGTCCTTATGATGTCAGAATTGACATAGTATATTTATATGGTATTTAATTTTTTCCAAAAATTTGGACTGTCTCAGAAAAATACTCAAAATTTTACCATTGGATAATTTTGACATTCATACTCCACAAACAATATTCAATTTATCTAAATAATTTTATAAAAAAATTTATTTTCACTTTTAAAATAAAAACAGGCATTTATGGAGAAATGATTGGATTTTTTGACAATAATAGTTTCTGAACCCTTCTAAAAATTACATTTGACTTTATAAAAAAGATATGATCACTTATATTTATTAAAAATTATTTAATAATAATATTTTATTAAAATATTGTTTTTTAAAATCCATTAATTCATCAAAATAAATTATTTATATGAATTTTATTATTATCCAAAAATATTATTTGTTTTTTATCGTGATATAATATAAATCATTTATAAAATAACAATAATAAAATGAATTTATATTGATTATTCTATAAAAAATAATTTATATACTCATATTTATAGGGTATTGATACATATCCATTAAATACACCATAAAACTCCCTATGAGTTAGGAGTGTGGCTATGAGACATTCATTGGGTGGTTTTTCATACATGGTTTGGGATTTGATCTTGATGAGCATGAACTTTTCTGATAAATGGTTTCACTCATACTTATGTTATTGGATCTCATCATGAGATTGGTCAAGGGACAATCCCATTGATTTTATCTCCCTTCTATGTTTTTATTAATGGGATTCATAGAGTATGATCAAACTAGTTGATTTCATCACATCATTTTTTGGTTTCAATTGGATTTTTTAAAAACCTGTATTTATACTCATTGTGTGGTCACTATTCAAAGGCTATATTATTAATGGTAATGATACATAAAAATATTTTATATCCAATTGGATATAATAAAATATACTATGTAATTGTGTTTCCTATAAACGTGTTACATAATAATAGATTTAGTTAAATCAAAATAAGGGTTTTATTTATAATAGTTTGGGTCATTGTAATCTTCACCCATTTAGATATTTCACCCTCGAAATTTTCATTTCCTCACAAAAATAGATATTAGGGTAACTATGATTCACCACTTCCTCTATTTCCCAAATCTCTTATTCAAACTTTTGGTTTCTCTAAAGAACTTTGATAAGGTGTATTGTCTTATTTCAAATAACTTTGTCATTCTGATATAAGATCATCACTGATTTCTCCTCATAGGAATGTTCATTCTCCTATGGTACCACCTCTAGATTGATTACATGTGAGGGGTCTGGTATGCACATTCTCAAGAGGTATAAATGGAATAAATCATCTACTAGACATAGGTTAGGTTGGGGTACATGTGGGTAGGGCACTGCTCTGACATTACCAATGATCTCAAAGGGGAAAATGTATATTGGAATAATATTTCCCTTCTTACCAAATATCATCAATATCATCCATCAAGATATGCACATGAATACCATGTCACCAAAAAATAGTTTTAGGCCCCTTCAATGATTTTCAAATATAGATCTTTTATTGGCTCTGAGCAGTCTTAATGTGATGTTGAATGGTCTTAACCATTTCTAGCTTCTCCTTGACCATTTCATGGAATTGAAGTTTTCATTCCCCAAATTCATCCCAACATGATGGTTTTCTACACCACTTCCCATAAAAGGCATAATAGAGGTCCATTTTGATACTCTAATGGAAACTGTTATTGTTAGAGAACATCACTACAGGTAGATTTTGCCCACATCCTTCCTTGAAGTCCATAAAACAAGCTTTCAACATGTCTTCTAGTGTCAGAATTGTCCACTCATATTGGCCATCAGTTTAAGGATGATAGGTCATACTGATGTTTAGATTAGTGTTTAGTATATGTTGTATACTTTTCCAAAACATAGTGGTGAATCATTGATCTTGATCAAATACAATAGATAGTGGAAATCCATGCATCCTTACCACTTCTATTATGTATTTTCAGGCAAGTTGATCTAGTGAGAAGTCCTCTTGAATTGAAATAAAGTGGGATATCTTTATAATATTACCCATAATAACCCATATAGAATCATTTCCCCTAGATTTCTTTAGAAGTACGATGATAATGCCCATGGATATTTTTCCAATTTCCATGATGGTATGGGTAGTGGTTTTATCATAACCTTACACATATTCCTTTAATCCTTCATTTTCTGACATACCAGGAACGTTGATGTATATTCAACGATCTCCTTCTTCATTTTGTCCCACAAATTGTGATCTCAGATATCTTGATACATATTTGTGATTCCTAGGTGAATGGGGAAAGTTAAACTGTGTGCATCATCCAATAGTTCCTTCTTTAACCCAAGATTTTATGATACACATAATCGTAACTGAAATATCACATCTCTTTCTTATTAATATTGAACTCCAAGGATTTTCCTTATATTTTAGTTTCCACTTTCTTCTGAATTCCCACCTAATCTCTCTCAGTAACCTTTATATTTTCTATAAGGGATGGTTGACCAAACATTTATGAATGGATTGATGATTTTTCTTCCTTTATGATTCCCATGTCCATCCTTTTAAAATGTATAAAGATTAGATCCATGTCCATTCTCATCAATGATATAATTGTTTGATACTTTATATTAAGATAAACTTCCACCTTATTCTATATCCTAGTATGGTAGTTGATTGAGTAGTCATAGTCCTTGATTATCTCTAACCATCTTCATTGGCACATATTCAGCTCTTTTTGTGTGAATATATACTTGAAGATTTTTTGATCTATATATATTTCACACTTCTCATCAAAGAGAAAATGTAACCATATTTTCAAAGAAATTATCACTATATCAAACTCCAAATCATGAATTAGGTAGTTCTATTCATGAACATTCAACGGTCATGAAGTATATTCTATGACTTTGTCATTATAAATTAACGCACAACCCAATACATTCCTTGAAACACTCACTAAATACTATAAAAATGTTTGACACTTGTTGGTAGTGTGATTACAAGTGTAATGATAAGCCTCCTTTTCAACTCCTGGAAACTCTTTTCACATTCCCCATTCTATGAAAACATGAACCCCTTCCATGTTATCTTGGTAAGAGGATTTGAAAATAATGATAAATTTATCAAAATCCATGAAAATATCTATCTAACCCATGGATGTTGTGGATATCTATCACAGATTCTTCCCTTGACCACCCTTGAATTTCATTTTTCTTTGATGGTTCCACATATATCCATAAAAAATTTATAATATTCCCCATTAATGGGACTTATTTCAACCAAAACTCGCATTTTCTATACTTCTCATAAATCATGTCCTTTCACAATGTCATTGGCATGGTTCTCAAATTCTCCTCATGAACCTACATGGTTTTGGAGTATATTATAATATCACCTATAAATAATACAAATTATTTTGGAGGTAGTCTCTAAAGACTCTATTAATCATATCCATGATGATTTTTGGCGAATTAGTGTGTCTGAATGGAATTATTATGAATTCATTGCGCGCATACCATGTATGAAAAACATTATTGAGAATATCCTCCTTTTTAACACTAACTTGATAATATCCTTACCATATATCCAAATTGGGGATTTATTGTGCTCCACGTAGCTGATTGAACAAGACATTAATTAGTGGAAAATGATACTTCTTCTTTATCATCATCTTTTTGAGCTCATGATAATCAATGGAAAGGTGCATTGACCCATCGTAATTCGTGAAAAAGAGTACTTTTTCACCCCATGGTGAATCACTTCGTCATATAAAACCATTATTTATATTATATTATAGTTTTTTAATAAAATCCTCATGTTATACGAAATCCATTCTATAAGGGGTATTAGACAATGAAAACAACCTAGGTATAAGATCAATTGAAAAATTTATCCTCTTGTCTAGGTGGAAGACCAGACAATTTCTCAAGAAATACATTAGTGTATTCCCTCTCAATAGGCATGTCATCGAGTATGGTTAATTCCATAGACTCAATCATTTGAGTTAGATATTCTTTATCGTGGGTAAAAAATATGCACTCTTGAGATGTTGGTGTAAACAAGATTCATCATCCACCTTGAGCTTATACAAAATTGTCGGTCGATTCATAATACAAGTAGTGATTACCTTTCCACATCAATTTATATTGGATCTATATAGGTAAATTTAATTGATACCCAAAATTGCATCAAATTACCCCAAAGGGAGTATGAAAATGTTCACTGGAAAGTTAAACCCAAAAAATTTGATATGGGGGATTTATATACATGGGATAAAATAATTTCTTATTTTTTACTGATAACTATAATTATATGTTTTTTTATTGTGTTAGAATAGTTCTACTAAACATTCATGATATGATGGAATGAATGGAACTAGAATCAAAATGTACGTTCTCTATTCATGAATGAATAAATATCATACATATAACCACATCATTGACTGTATCCCCCTATTTGGATGTGACAGAAAAATCCAACCCTTGTTGCCTTTGAGGTTGTTGGATGTCTCTAAAAGCCCTTTTATTAGTGCAATCAATTGAAAAGTGACCTAGTCAATTATAGTTGAAGCATCGATCAATGTGATGAGGGTTTAATGGAGCATTCCTTTATTGCACCATAATAGTGGGTTTCTCCTATCCATAATTGCTAGCTAGTTTCCCTTCCTTCCCACACCTAATGCCTTTCCTAGTCCCCCTTAGGTTATTTTTGGGGTGCTTCTTTCCACACATTTGACAAGTGGGATGTTGAAATTTCTTGGTACTGTTAGATAATTCCATCAGAATGCCACAATTAAACACCACTTTCCACTTATTATCCTTATGATACCATTGAGATTATCTGATATCCATTCCAACTTTGAGGGAATATCAGACAATTTACTCATAAGAATCAAAGTCATGGATCACCAGATACTTTCATAGACTAGGTATTAGCCACAACAATAAAGTGGCCAAACTTTCTTTTAGGGTTAATGAAAAATATGGAGGTGTATCGTGTAATTATTGTGAAGTTTTTAATGCACTTCCTAATAAATAGTTGCCTTTTGGATTGATACGAAGTAAATCCATTTCTAGTTTAATATGGATAGTGCGAGGAAAATATTTTTCAAAAAATATTTTCTAGAATTATTCCACTCCATTGCTCTAATAACTTCCTCATGATTTGTATTCTTTATCAATGTCCACCATTGATCAACTTATACCTATATATGAAAAACATCCATTAGAAGCATCTTTTTTTCAGAAAATTGAATTATATAGAAGATATTCTCAATGGATTTGATATATTGTACAATGATTCTATGATCATATGGTCCATTGAAATTCAGAGGCCTTTGCCACATAAAAGAATCGATTGCATCTTTTTCTCTCTTAGGGGGTATTTGGACAGTCTTCCTGATCTAATATTCTATTCAAAAACTGAGTCAGTTGAGAGATTATCATCCAGAAGTTCACAATTCATACTCCCATAATGTTGGTAATCTCATTGGGGTAGTCATAAAAATGAACTTCACATTAAATTTTTACCTAATTCCTTCTATTTTTAACCATTGGTTTGAATAAAATTAAAATTAGTGATAATTATTCTTAAAATATTAAACACATAAACAAGAATTAAATTAAATTAACAGTGTAACTTATAAATTACATTAATTTCATTAACTTGTTAATTTTTAAGCTTCAATCTAAGTTATCCACGATAAATTTCCTAACATAAATTCTTATTAAAAAAATTTCCCTTAATAATGGTTCATAATATGATTATGAATTTACTAAAGCATATACTATTGGAGTTTCAATAAAAGTGTGTAGTAAGGCACATTGTTGTGTATCGGGTTACACCGAGCCATACATGGTACATATTTTCAGTTTTGTTACCCCTACAAACATATATTCTAGAACCACATCAACATTTAGTATCTAGTGTGTCGTGGATTTTCGTGATAAACCTTATAATCTATACTTATCCAAATTTAGAGATTTTATCTTATAGTTCATCTTATTTTTATGTACTTTTCTAGAGTTTTTTAATCCTAATCCCAATAAATAGCAAAAATTTTCCTTTGATACCAAATATAACAACCCTTTTATTTATTACACATTATCTCCTGATTTATTACATAAGATTACACTTAATAAAAACTAAATGATTGATAAATCTAGTGAATTTGTGAAATAGTTATATTACAATATAATTTTAATATGAAATAAAATATATGTATTGAAAACATTCTTAACATGATCCCACTTAAATCTATATTGGATAACCTATGGATAAAAATAAGAAAGGGGTGAGGTATAAAGCCTTGTAAGGCAATAAAAATGTAATAAGGCGATACATGTTAGACAATAGGCATATAAATGGGTAATAAAAAAGGCATTAATCATGAACATGTACAATGAGGAATGATATAACATGATAATATTAAAGAGAGAAATTTGGAAACAACTTAAAACACTACATCATAAACATAGGTCAAGGATAAACCTCCAAGACATTATTATGGAAAAATTACCATAAAGTAATTAGGTTCACTCTCTATCCCAACATGAAATCTCATGAGAGTAAACATTTCCCAATTCATTGTAGTGATATATAAGTCCAGACAAACCTCTCACATTCATTTCATTATCATGCTTAAATGTGCCACATAAATCATAAAAAATGGATTCATTCCACTTCATAATTTATTCCACAGTCAAAGAGTGTGGGATAAATAAATTTAAGTCCCATATAAATGAAATATAAGTATATAAAGGTGAAAAATCCTTGATTGAAAATTGGTATGGTATTCATTACAGAATTGTGTTGTCATGGAAAATCATAGTGAAATTTCAAAAGCATATCGACGTCAAGTAAAAATTAATTAAATTTTTTGAATAGAGAAATAGGGGTATCCCATAATTTAAACATAAAATGGTATATAATAGGGGTATGTAGAAACATATCCCAATATAAGTAATTATAAATACAAGGTATAAGATAATAAGTAAAATTGAATAAATAATAGAATGTGAGGATCCCTTATTTGAGTGTCTGATTCCAAATGCTTGAGAGGGGCTTATTGAGATCTTAGGTAACCTTTGGTAGACACTATAGATTAAAGGGAAGTGTATGGGTTTTATTAAAGGATTTTTAGTGAAGCTAAATTGAATCTTGGGTGGGTTTATATAGAAAAAGAGGGTGATTTCATTATTATTTATGTATTGGACTCTAAATAATAAAATAACCAAAACCACAATACAACCCATTAATTTTTTTACGGTTTTTCCAAAAGGTATTGGTTATTATTATTTTATAAGTCCAAGGTCCTAAAATAATAAAATAATACCATTTCTTAGGTGTAAGTGAGTCTAAATCTTAAAGAAATTATTTTAAAAGTTTAAAATATATTATATGTTTTGGAGGATTCATTATATATTTATAAAATCAACCAAATAAACATAAAAAAATATTATTCCAATGGGAAAAAATATATTTGGTCATGGATCCAATTTATAGTATTTATTAAATTAGTTTTGGGTCATTATGATGTCATAATACAAAAATTATATTTATACAGTATTTAATTTTTACATAAAAATAATATTGTCTCAGAAAATTATAAAAAAGTAACCATTTTATAATTTCAAAATTTTGATTCCAAAATTAAAATTAATTTTATCAAAATTAATTTATAAATATGATTAATTTGATTATTAAAATAAAAATTGACATTTATTGAAAAATTTTGTGTATTTTGACAATAATAGTTTTTGAACTCTTATAAAAATTACATTTGGCTTTATAAAAATTATATGATAGTTTATATTTAATAAAAATTATTATATAATAATATTTTATTAAAATATTATTCATTTAAAAAATTTATTATTTTATTAAAATATATTCTTTATTTGAATTTTAATGGTATCCAAAAACACTATTTGTCTTTTATTGAATAAAAAAATTATTTATAGAGTAATAATAATAGGATAAAAATATATTCATTATTCTATGAAAAATATTGTATATAGTCATATTTATATGTTATTGATCCATATCCATTTAATATTTTAGAAAACACCCTAAGCATAATGTGAGTGACTGTGAGACATTCATGGGCTGGTTCAGTGTACATGGTTTGGATAATTATCTTGATGAGTTTGAACTTCTCCTGTAAATGGATTTTTCCATTATTAACTTATTGGATCTCATGTTGGGCTTGGTCAAGGGAAAATATCGGTGATTTTATCTCTCTCTAAAGCTCTGATAAATGGGTTTCATGGGGTATGATCCTACTGGTTGATGCCATCACTTCCTTTTTCTATGTCAATTGAATTTTTTAAAAACCTATACTTATACTAATCATGTGATCACTACTCAATGACTATATTCTAAATGATAATGATACATAATGGACTATTAAATCAAATTTTATATAATAAAACAAAATAAGTGAATGTGTTTTATATAACCATATTACATAACAATACATTTAATTAAATCAAAAGGGGAATTTTATTTAAAACAGTTCAGGTCATTACATGGATCACATCCCAAGGGAATCATGAGAAAAGGGATTCTACTAGGGAGGGGGATAATGGTCTTACATGGGAGGTTATGTCACCCATGGAGTATACTGATAGGTATCAATTATATCCCACTAGTAAAAAATTTAGACCACTATAGTTAGTATCTGAGTATGGTCTAGTAATTTTCAGAAATAATAATATAATAATTTAGGGAGAAACATAAGGATATGTATAAGGATAAGACTACGTATATGAAAATACCTTATAATTTCGGTGAAGTGTATAGAGAGTTTGTTCCAAGAAATAACATTCATTTATAGATATTATAAGTGGATGGGGCACTATAAAATTTTTACCTAGGGGAAATAACATTAACAATGTCTCATTAGGCTTGACTCAATCATCACCTAGTACAAAAAATGGTTATTTCTGTTCACCAAGTTTGAAAATCCTAGAAGATATGAATTAGAAATTAACAAAATCCTGATAAACCACTATTAAGGACATGAACAAATTGTTAGGTTAGAAACCTAATAGAAAATGTTACATTAGAAAACCATTATTTAAAGCTATAGACTCATCAGTCATGATAAAATTTTCATTTATAAGTTATTACTTATAGATTTATATGATTCACTTTGGTATGTTAATTTGTTCTCATGTTTTTTATTTTAATATTTTCAATTAATGTAATGAAATAGGAGGCAACATGTTAATAACTAATGTGGTGGGAAATGTAATTATTTCCCTAACAAAAATACTAAATTAATCGGAATGGATGTTAGACATATTTTTATTATTCCAAATGAGGTGTCTCGAATTATGATTAAAAACTAAAACATGATTTAATTTCTAAAGACATCAAAGTAGAGAGGGATGGAATATAATGAAAGTGATAATGATGAAAAATAAAATATGATTCAGTTTCCTCCGTGTAAAAAATATTGGAGTTGGAACCATGGAAAATTTCATAAATGAACTTGATGATTATTTATGTGTAGAAATGGATGACACAGAGTCGCTAATTTATGACGAAAATTGAAGAGTTTGGTAAAAAGGAAAGAGGGAGATAAATTCCAATATAAGTAACCACTAATAGTTCAATGTCATAGATGTGGGTAAATTGGTCATCATCCAAGTGAATTTCCCTAATTCAATGATTAATTTATAAGGTCCTCTATTATAAAAATAATTTAAGTGGAATTATTGAAGTATTTAGGTCTTGTAACATTGGAATAATTTTGTTGATGTATTTTTCGAATGGTATTCATGTTATATGAATCATAAAACATCTAATGATTGTTCTGTAGTGGTACATCATTAAGGATTTTCTTGAATAATATCGATGGTACTAATGAGCTAGAAATATGATTTAATTATAAGGTGGTGTTTTTTTGGAAAACACATGGTTAATAAAAAGAAAATAATTGATATGCTCTTAATGTTACCATAATTATGGTTAATTAATATTATTTTATTTTTTGGAAAAAATCATATGGATAGAAAACCATAGAGGTTTAAAAATTTTATTTGGAGACTGATGATATTTTTGAACATGTTCATCATATATGTGGGAACATTCTAGGATCAATTGAATTATGAAAATAGTTACCACTTTTTCCATATAATTATAAAAAGACAAACCACATACCAGGTGACACCCTAATGCATCTAGATAGGCCTCACAGATTCAACTGATAGCTAAAGGGTGACAAGGGTGTACTACCTACCACTATCCTACATAATGTAATGGTTAGTATGATTTTTTATGTGATTTTACTAATTAATATTATATCAATTTTGGGAAACATATTTTTAGAAAAAATAATTTTTATTATTTATGAATTTTGAGATGAGGAAGGGTATTTTTTGAAATGATTCATTAGGGTGAGGTATATTTAACCCTTCCATCAAACAGTTGATTTAACGTTAAATATTATTGAATATACATAAATTTTAATGTTATCTGGGATGTATGGTCATTAATATATAGATTGATTTATGTTAATATTTGAATTTGGAGATTAATATGAAGGTGTATTCATTTTGGGAATTATATTCCCTTTTTCTAACAAATTTTAGTTTGGGTTAATGTCTGTAAAAAGTTGAAATATATTGATATCCTTTTATGTAATCATGTGATGATCTAAAAGATAATATTATTTTATCATGCATAAAAAATTCATCATGAATACTCATTGTTTATATCAATATATGATGTTGTGGTAAAAAATATTAAATAATGAATTTATATTTATTATGTAAGAATATTTCATTTTCTTGTTAATCTAAATTTTAAAAGGATCCCTCATCTTTTGGAAAAGGATCTTGATGTAAAAATATTTTTAAATTTTGATAAATAGGTGGTCTCTTCTCACTTAAGGGTATGATATTATCTCTAAATGCGTCTTATTTAAAAATCAATTTTTTAACTTTCCACCAATTTTATCTCTTTTTAGAAGCCTAGTTTTTGTTTTTTCATATCATATTTGTATTTCACTTTCCATATTTATTGTATGAATCTTTAATAACCATATTTAAAATGTGGGTCTTCTATAATGGAATTATCAAATTTTAACCCCTTGATTACTGAATTCAATTTCAAATTGAAGGAACACAATTTATATAAGGGGATGAATGTAGCACCCTAATAATTTAAGAAAAAAACTATGTTTGATAGTATATACAACATAAAACACTTAGTTACGAGAACTATAACACACTATTAAAATATTATTATTTGATTATGACTGATATAAGATAACTGTTAAATTAGAGGTTATGAATAAAATTTTCTTCATTATGAATTATATATAAATGTGCCACTCAATATATCTTTTTTAATTGTTGATCAGGAAATAAGTACCTAATTTTTAAATAATGATATAATTTCAAAAAAAATGTTTTCTTTAAAAATGATTCTTACTTGTTTTTATAAGAATATATTATGAATAATTTATGTAACACATAGAAATATAAATGAAATGTCTCAGATTTTCCATGTATTAATTTTTGATATTATATGGACTATTTTCAAGACCAGGTGTTGAGATGATGTGCGATTATGATCCTCGGTGTGCCTGAAATAAATGTTTTAAATATATTTAATATATTAAAAATATTAAATATCATGTGCATAAAATTTACCTGAAAGGTAGAATAAATTCTTAATAGGTGCCCAAATCATAACTCTGAGGGCACCATTGTGTTTAGATTGGGATTTTTACCCCAGAAGTGACTTAATCATCATCGGCGCAGGGCATTTGTACAAAAGCCATTGCTGCATTAAAATGAATAAAATAATTAATATTTTTTTGTTTTGTTAGTGTAGTGATGCAGAGAAATAACCATTCCCATTTTAAATAAGTTCTTATTCATAACTCTTTAGGTTAGACACATAATACTATGAATTGATGAGATCCATTCAAGTCATTAGGGGACATCTTGTTAGTAGACAAAGACTAAATCTGAGATAGATGACTTGTGCAAGACAAGGTCGAAGGATCCTTACAACAAATTTGATGCAAATTCATTCACCTTAAACATTCAATCTAATCATGATATGGTAATTTCTTGATTTTTTATGTTATTTATTCCTATGAAAATCACGGATCAATCGACCAATATATTGGTCCATGGATCATGTGTATATGTGGGATGGGTTAGTTTAATCGGGTTTGGGAGAATTTCTTCATTATTAATTTTTTTATTCATAATTTTTCACTCAAATGGAAATAGATTGATATTAACATTAATATCTATCATGTTCCTTTCATCTATATTGTTATTATGATTTTATCCCCCTAATTCTTTGTTCCACATGACCTTTCTTCATTTGGACCATGATTCGATGTATCTCGATCAATCAATCATTTCCCACACATTTCATAGGAAGAAAGATATGAAATTTTATATATAGGCTCAACATAATGTAGCGGAGGTGTGATGGCAGTATAATTGAGCATATCAGACCAGTTTGGAAACCCCCAGTTGGAGCGGGGTGAGAAGATGATGATCAAGATGACGAAAATCAATTTAATAAAAATATTTGATGCCTGAATTTTGTAGAATTACCACGGAGAGGTTTGTCCAACAAATATGGATGATTGAAATATGAGATGTACATACTCAATAACAATATGGGGTTAAATTTTAAGTTTAAAAACTCTCATTTTTAACCTTAAGGAAATATTTTTTTACAAAGATAAACAAACAAGATTCAAAAAAGCATCTACAATCATTAATAAAGAAATAGTAAGGGCCAGAGGTCTAAATATAAAGATAATATAAACAAATAATCTGATAGGTATACTTAAGTAAGATTCTACCTTAAAGAGTATATAATCATGAATCCAAGTTATTACTATATAGAAAGTGTAAGAAAGTTACACTTTCTATCCTTAACAAAAATGCAGTGGAATATAAAGAACTGGTAATTAAATATGTAATACAACTTTAATGAAAACATTTAACTCAAAGAGAATGATATCTATAGACCATGAGTAAAGGTCCCTTGATTTATAATTTCAGAAAATTCTATCTTACCCACACCATGGTAATCCCTCAATATGATGATCGGAATCTGCCTTACTATCCTCGCAATCCCTACATCTATAAGGTTATTGGAAACTCTGCCTTCCATAAACATGGAAGCCCTCGATTAAGAAGTTCATTATCACCTATGTATTCCTCAAGCATGGAATCCCTCTATTGTATAAAACAATAATCAGAATTATGAAAATCATTTCAATGTTTATTGAAGATTTAAGTTTGGGGATAAAGATGTTCACAAAATAAATTATTTAATGCATAGACATGAAGAAAATATGGAAGAGTTCTTGTAGAGTGTCAATTATCCCAAAATATCCCCCACTTCGAAATAGTTCAAATGGATGGGTATTTTTAGATGAGATATCCAACGGTCACAATTTCCTACAATGATCATATTTTCCCTAAAATCTTGGAGGACCATGGACATGTGCCATTTGTAATGATAATATTAAAACTAAAACAACGACACCGTTTAGATAAAAAATGGTCACAAGTAACATTAGATTTCTAATAATATGTAAGAATCTAATTGTAAAAAATATTATTTTAAAGAAATAAATTATCATTATGAAATTTATGAAAACATTTCATTAAAGAAAATATTGTAAAATTTTGAAAGTTATGAAATCGTAACATTAAGGAAATATAGAATCTTTAAGAAATATATAAAATCATAACATATATAGGAAACTGTGAAAATAAGATCTGAAAAATATTGAGAACTGTAATTTATCAAATAGAATGATTTGGAATCATTTTTTCTAAGCAATTCAGAATATATGAAATGTGTTGATTCAGAATTAGTTTTTCTGAGTAATTTGGAATCTAATAAATGTGCTGATTCAGAATAAATTTTTATAAGTGATTCGTATTCTAAGAAATGTGGTGTTTCAGAATCTATAAAACACAGCGATTCTGATTATACGAACATGTATCTTATTTTTCATTTGAATATAAAATCTAATTAGTCTTGATAAAAACTATGTTAAACTGAGTAGAAAAGTATAAAAAACATATTTCTGAAAATAATACTAACAAATATAAAACTATTTAAAGTAATAAATATCATTAAGGAAAAGGTGTTTGTGATTTAGAAAACAAGAAGTTATGAAAACATCATTAGAAGACATTTGAATCAATAGGATATCCATGAAATCTAGTGTGATTGAAGTTGAGATCTATGGAAGCAGTGGTGCAGGTGTTCTTAGATGGAAGAACAAGGGTTTCTGGAAAATCTTAATCCATATAGTGTGTAATCCGAGATTACATGGCTTGTAGGTCCCTCTTATATATCTCTAGTTTTTTGGGTGAGACATAAGTATCACACTCTTTTTTACCCCTATCACACAAAATGTGGTCTCTCCTTGGTGAACTCGGTGTGTACCTTGGACATATAGAGACATGAGTTGGAGTACACTGGTTGGAGGATGTCGGGTGCTCCCCCACACGAACAATTCCTTGACTAAGTACATGAGATAAGTCATGTACTAGTAAAAAGGCACAAGTACATAGGCTGGACCAATGTACTAGAACATAGGTAGGCTACACAGGTATCCAAAACACCTGGGTACTTCTATGCAAACACGGGAAAGAGAGACAGACCGTTTACACAGCCATGACTCAGAGCCAACAGATACGACATGTGATCCCTTCAACATGCCATGTACTTTGTTATACATGGATTAGAGAACATTTTATATGTATCATGAAAAGTTTAAATTATGTTTTGTTACCCATATCTTTTTCTTGAGTGTCGATGTGGAGTCATATGGAATCCCACCTTTTTAGTACATAACTTTACATAGCATTTCACAAATATAGGATATTTATTATCTTGGAAATAAGGTATGTAATAAACACAAACATAAATAATTATTATAATACACATGGATGGATTCATCTTATGTTCATACTATGTTCAATTAATTCACTCATAACCTGGGGACTACATAAAATGAAATGGTGAGTCGAAGGCCTGGTAAGGGACATGAAGTGAAATATGTTACTTACAGTATTTAGGAATAAGAATACAAACATGAGGGATTACATAAAGGCATGAGAAATAAAAAAAAAGAAAATCATAAAAAAAATAACATGATTCATAACATGGAAATGTGGATACGACTTTTAATTGAGTCAGTTAAAATCATATCACCAATGTTTATCACCAAGGTGTCCTAAATATTTACCAAGGTCATTCACCAAGGTATTGTAAAACATGTCATCTCTAGAGATTAATTTTTTTACCCAATACATTAGAGTAAAATTAGTGATAATACTTAATATTTATTAATTATTTAGATCCACAAAAATCATAATAAAAAATCTCATAAATTACCCATAGATAATAAAAGAAACATGTTTCATTTCAAAATCATAGTGTTTGAGAAAGTGCGTAAAAATAAGATACCTTTATCATTTTAAACCCACATAGAAGGTAGGTGGGGTTAATGAATGTTAATACCTAAATAAAAATAGATAATTTTGAAATACATGTATTTATACCTCAATAAGATGAAGTTTTGGGTATTCACCAAAGAAAATAAAAGAATTTCTTGATAAAAAGAGAGAAATTTTGAGATGAAAATCTCACAGCATAACGGGTATAAAAAATGGATTTAGAAAACATTAAAAAGAGAGGGGAAAAGGGACTCCAATTAATAAATAACTATTAACATAGTAAAGTTATATGATAAAATATACAGAATAATACGCTATGGAAATTTGAAATAAATACCGCATAAAAAGGAAACATGAATGGAAAAGAGAAGTTTAGAGTTCACTTACCTTTAATAGTGACATCTAAAATTTGATGATCGGGGCCTTGGGGTCTTAAAAACACCATGGGAAGTCTAATTGGGATGTAAAACTATCATATCATCATGGAGTATTAATTCATAATTAATATAAATGATGATTCGGTAGATATTTATAGAAAATGTGTGGGAGATTTTTTTAATTTATAAGGACACCTGAGTAGTGGTATTTTCAAAACCATGGGTTTTACCACAATATTTTATAATTTTATTGGACACTTGGGACACATATTAAGTTACTTTAACAAATTGGAGTATACCATAATTTTAAAATAATAATTACATCAATATGACACATCTATGGTGTCATTAAACTTACCAAAAAAATCAAACTGTAATTTTACTATTCACAAAATACTAAAGTATTTTATAAAATTATCATAAATTCACCCTAACCTAATATTGATATTATGAATTCAAAAATGAAATTTATTTTATCATAATAAATCTCTAAATATGATAAATTTAACTTTTAACTATAAAAATACATATTTATTAAAAATAATAGCGGACGAAAAATGCATAGTAAAATGCGTAGTATAATTTTTTAAGGTTACAAAAATAAAATTATATTATCATTTGTAATTAAAACAAAGTGTTTTTATAATAATATTTTATTATAATAAAAATTATTTATAAAACCATAGATTGTTATAGTAATTTATACCTCTCATAAAATTACAATTTTAATATGAAAATTCAATAAATCAATTTCCATTTCAATTTTTATGAAAAATCATTCTTAAAACGAAAATGTTGAAATAAAAAATTTAATTTAAAAAAGGTATTAAAATATAAGTTACTAAGGCACACATTACCCCTTATAACACTCGCATATGACCTAAGGGTAAGGTGTGTGATGGTGAAAGACTCTTGGGGCGGCTTAGATAACATCACTTGAGTGGTAATCTCCACAAACTTGAGCATATCTTGTATGTGATTTCATTGAAGATTGACATTTTGAAGCTCAACATGAGATATTTAAAAAGAGGAGCCCAGTGATAATACCTCCTTCCCTAGATTTGAAAATGGTCTTTGTATGACATGATTCTACTGGATGAGGAAATAAACTCATCTTTCATCAGTAATTAATCATTTTTATTTCTATTTGTAATAACAATTATAACATTAAAATTATTATTAAGAGTATTGTTTCCAATGGTCATATTGACCAATTGTTATAATTTTCCAACGGACTTATAACATTTGAAATGCAAAGGTCACATTTCAACTATACTCACTTAATTATTGAATGGATATTTATTTGTTGTCTAATAATATAACACATATTTTTAGGAAACAAATATCATTTAAAATGTTTGGGTTGTTACATTCTTCCCCCCTTAATAAATTTTTTCCTCGATATTTCAACTCATTCTCTTATTTGAGAAAAGATGATGGTACTTATGCCTCATTGTTTCCTCTTATTCCCATTTTTCTTCTTCAAACAAGTAGTTTCTACATAAAAAATTTATGGGGTGGGTAGTCTTATTGTTGAGAACAATTTTTCTATGGTCCAAGATCACCACTGACTGCTCCTCATAAGAGAGATCATGTTCCAAATGTACCACCTCTAGATTTAGTACATGTGAAGGGTCGTGTATGTACATCCTCAAGAGAGATGTGTGGAAAACATTAAGAACTTGAGATATATTTTGTAGAAGTGACACCCAATAGGAAACCGATTCTATGTGATTAAGGATTTAATATGGGCTAATATACATGGGGCTAAACTTCCCTTTCTTCCCAAATATCATGACTCCCTTCCGTGGTGAAATTCAAAGAATGACTTTTTCATCAACATCAAACACCAAGTCCCTTTGGTGGTTGTCAAAATATCTCTTTTTTCAACTCTAAGTGTCCTTAATGTGTTGTTGGACAGAATAAACCTTTTCTATCATATATTGCACAAGATCATAACCAAGAAACATTCTCTCACCAGCTTCATCCCAACAAGTAGAAGTTCTATATTGTATCCCATATAGAGCTTCATAGGGATCCATTTAAATACTCTAAGTGAAGCTGTTGTTGTATGAGAACTAATCTAATAGAAGATGTTGATCCTATGCACCTATAAATTCCATTGAACATGTTCTCATCATTTCATTGAGTGTCTATATATTCCTTTCTTATTGGCCATTATTTTGAGGGTGATAGTCCATAATGAAATTCAATTTGGTACCTAGAGAATGTTGAATACTTCTTGAGAATTTTGATGTGAACCTTGGAACACGATTAGATAATATGGAAAGGGTAACTCCATGAAACCTTACCACTTCCTTCACATATTTCATAGTGAGTTGGTCAAGATAGAAATCTTTCTGAATAAGGATAAAATGGGATGTCTATGTGAGATGGTCAACTATAACCCATATCGCATTTTTTCTATTGGATTTTTTCGGGATACAAATGAGAAAATCCATAGTGATGTCGTCCCACTTGAATGCTGGTACAGGTAGTGGTTGTAATATCCCATAAGAAATTATCTTCCAACCCTCACTTGTTGAAACACCAGGAAACTTTTAGTGTAGTCGGTAATATCCTTTTTCATGTTATCCCACCAATACTAATCATGAAGGTTCCTATGAATTTTATAGCTTCTAGGTTGTATATATAATATTGAGTTATGAGTTTCATCGATAAAATCCTTCTTTATTATGGAATATATGGAACACATATCCTAGTAGGAAATTTTAGTATGCTTTCTCGATCATTATTTAAGTTAGGAAACTTCCCATCCATCACAACCACAAACTTCTTGTGCAAAAAAGGATCATCTATTTTAGATTTATTTATCTTCTCTAGTAATTATGGTTGAAAAATAATTTGGGATAGGATTTATTATGTCCCTTCCCTTGAAATTTCCATGTCTAGTTTTACTAAGTATTATCTCAAAGGATACACTTAAATCCTCATCATCGTCAAAATAATAGTGTCCTTCTTACTTAATGCACCAGTGACTTTGTTTTCTCTTTTAGGGTGATAATGAATTAAACAATCATAGAAATTAAGAAGTTACAACCATATCTTATATCTTGTGTTAATTTTTTTTGTGAAAAAATAATTCATGATTCGGTGGTCTAGGTATATATCACATTTCTCCCCATAATGATATTTCCCTCATGTATTTAGAAAAAAACAACTCTCACCACTACAAAAAGAGATTTTTGTAATGCTACCCTTTAACAATGCTAAAAAATGCTAATAAAGGGAACTTTTAATAGTGCTAAAAACAGTTAAATGTACCCATTTATTAGCATTTTTTTAGTGATGATATACGTACCCCATTTATCAACGCTATTTTTGTGCTGTTAAAGTAGACCCCTTTATCAGTGCTTTTTTACAACTATTAAAGTGGCCGCCTTTATGAGCGCTTTTTTTAGTAGCACATATGAAGGGGGATTTATTAGCACTTTTTTACTATCACTGATAAAGGTAAAATTTCAAAAAATATATTTCATAAAAAAAATATTGATATATAAATATATAAATATATATATTTATATAAATATAAAATATATTTTTTAAATATTTTTTAGATAAGTATAAATAGATATTTCCACTTAATATATAAGATATGTAGTAAAATGGATTATTAAATATATTAAAAAATATTAATAATTAATAATTTTCTAATTATCATCGACTAATAGTCATTTAATAACAATTTGAACTCAGAAATAATAGAAAATTTAATAAAAGATCTAAAAAATGGAAACAAAACTCAAACTTCAAACGGCCATAAATTATGATCTGGGTGTTTGTCTAAGCTCAACAGTATATCGAATCGAAGCCTACGACAGGATCTACATCTTAATGATTAGGGGAACCGTGTTCACTATTTCTTCAAGGGAAAAAATGGCACAGAATGCCTCCAAAATACAGTTTTTAGTTCATATACCCAAAAAAATTTACATTCGATAAAATTTCAGCCTCATTTAAGGGGTTATATTTTTTTCAGTGGAGAATGAAATTATTTCGAGGGATTACATTCATATTTATATTATGGATTTAAAAATTTATCATTTTTAACAATGTACTTTTCTTTTTAATGAAATATTTAACAATATATACATATTTTTTATATATTCTCACATAAAAAATTTAATTTCATAAATAAATAATTAAACTTATTTACATGTAAAATATATTTCTCAATATAGAATGATTATATTAATAAGAAACTAATATCAAATTTTTGTGAAATAAAAATATATGAATATTGATATACTTATATAATGTGTGTGTGTTTGTGTGTATATATATATTTGTGTGTGTGTTTATTCAAAACTGATATGTATTAATATACAAATAAATATACATATAAAAAATATATCTGAATATATATAAATACATAGATATTAATATATATTAATATACGAATAAATATATACATATATAAATATATAAATATATAAATATAACAATACATGTATATATATATATTAATATTCAAATATATATATATATATTATAAATATATATATATTTTTAATGTAAATATATATTTCTTAATATAAATACATACTTATATAGGAATAAATATATATATATATATATATCATGAAATGGACAATAAAGCAATATAGAGGAGTGGTAAAGGATCCACGCGCACAATGAGAGGTCTCAAGTACGAATCCTGGGGAGGCAAGGGCGTGTTTGGTGGTGAAGGGATGTGATTTCACTATTAAACGGGATGTCTAGTGTTGTAAAAGGGTTGGGGTGAGAATGGGGGTGTTGGCGTGGTAGGGGTGTGTAGGGGTGGGAGGGGGTGCTTCATAGCACTGTTTAAGGGGGGTCAAGCTTTGTAAAAACATCAATTCGATCTGCATAAATTTTTTTATTTTTAAAAAAAATTAAACTCTTATCAGCACATTCAAAAAATCAATGATAAAATTGTCATTTTAACAGTGCTAAAAATAAGCACTGATAAAGGACCAATTAATCAATTCTTTTTTCACTGATAAAAGATCCCTTTTATCAACACGTTTTTAGCATAGTTCCAAGAGGTCTTTATCAGTGATTTTTGAGCGTTGATAAATCGGACCCCCATTTATCTTCACTGAGATTTAGAACATTTTTTTAGCGCTATAAATGGACCTTTATCGGGATTTTAAAGGCTATATATAGATTAGTGTCTAGCTAGCTCCAGTTCATGCGGAGGATAATTCTTCTCATTAGCCTTTAACTTTCGAGATGCATTAGCAATCACCTTGTCATTTGGCATGAGGACACACCCAATCACTTTTAGACATTAATCAATAAAAATAATGAATCCATAATTGATATAGTGTAGTGTTAACACAGGTGAAGTAAACAATATCTTCTTCAACTCTTGTAAACTTTCATCACACTCCTTTATCCATAAGAACTTAACCCCTCTTCGAGTAAACTCAATTAGCGGATTATAAATCCATGAATTTTTTTTCACAAACCTCCTATAATGTCATTCTAATACATGGAAACTAGGAATCTAAATTAGTATTTTAGGATGATGCAACTCCTCCATAACATTTTTCATTGCTAGATCAACTGAGATTCCTTCCCTAGTCAAAATGTTCCCCTAGAAAGAAACTTTCTTTAACCAAAACTCACACTTGCTGAACATTCCAAATATCCTCTCATTCCTTAGTGTTTTTTGTATCACCATAATATGATCCTATATATCCTCAAAAACATTTTAAAATATCATAATGTCATCAAAAAACTACCATAAAGTTATCAAGGTAGTCTTCAAAATATCTATTCATCAAATACACAAAAATAACAAGTGAATTTTTCAAGCCAAAGGGCATAACAACAAAATCATAATGACCATATCTTAATTGTATGTAATTCATTAAAATATATTCTTTCTTACACTACAATTGATCATAACCATATCAATGATCTATATTGGAGAATAATTGAGCCCCATAAAGCTGGTAAGATAAATCATCAACTCTAAGAAGAGGTTTGTTGTTCTTCACTATGATCACATTAAGTTATCTATAATCAATGCATAACTTCATTGGTGATTCCTTCTTAATCAAAAATAGAATAGGTTATATCCAATAAGAGACACATGTATAGATAATCCCCTTCTCCAAAATATAATTTAATTGCTTCTTTAAATCATCTAGATCCACATTTTCTTTTCTATACTAGGTTTTTTACATCGTCTCGGAAAAAGGCATGAGTTCAAAAGAGAAAAATACCTGTATTTCTAGGGTTGGTCTAGGTAAATCCTTTGGAAATACATCTATGTATTCCTTAACGATGTGGAAATTCTCTATTCATACACGTTCATTTCCTTTTTCATCTTCTTTAATCATCTCCATAAATATGGCTACAGGTTGTTCTTATAGAAAAAACATAGGTTGATTTATCTATCCTTTGAGAAAAATTGTAGGTTGTCTATTCAAGACAACTAATATTTCTTTGATTCTTCATTTGATCAAATAATTATCCTTTGAGAGACACTCCATCCCTAATATAATCTCAAATTCTATCATGGAAATGTCTACAATATTTGCAATGAGATTATGCTCTCCAAAGTTAATACTAGAGTTTCTAAACATTTTTGATGTTTTGATAATACCTTTAGGAGTCTTTACTAATAACTATACTTATAGAGGTTGAAGGATTGATTCTATATTCTTTCCCAAATTGAAGGAAATAAAGGAATTTATTGAACCAGAATCAAATAATGTACATTCTAACTTTGATAGAAAAATGAGAGTACATACCACCACATAATATGGAGCTTCAACTTCAGCCCTCGTGATAGAAAAAGTAAGACCTTGGTCCCTTTATATAGAATGAGTTTGAATGAGATTCCCCACTACTTCCCTCAGATTTGGATAGTGACTGCAAAAGGGCACGATCTATCCACAAATGAATAATTGGACTTTTGGTAGGGCATGCATCGTATTTTATTTGTCTTTTGTATTGAGAATTTTAGGATTCACTTCACTACGACAGTTCTGACTGAAATGGACATCTCTGACACACTTTTTACACTTATTACTCCTAATAAAAGAGTTCCCTGAATGCTTCTTCCCACATTTTTTTCATGTGGAATGTTTCACACTGTTTCCTTCTCTTCCTTGGTGAAAGCTCCCCCTCATTTTTATCTCTATAGATCTCTTTTTATCATTCAGTTTTTGAGACCACTACATCTCACCAAACTCTAGTTCAAACTTCATAGAACTTAGTATTATTTTTTCATAGATTTAACTGTCTTTTTCGGATAAATTATTTCAAATATAAGGTCTTAGTCCACCAAAGAATTTATCAACATTTGAATTAGGATCCATGAAAAATCTAGAGGTATAAGGGGAATGTCTTTTGTATTTCGTCTCATAACTATCAATTGATTCATTGTCCTTATGTTTCATTTCATGGAATTATTTCTCCATTTTCGTTCTCATCAAACAAAGGAAATACTTATTAATGAGGATTACCTTAAACTCTTCCCTCTCCAAAGATTCAATCTCCCCTCTTGGACTCATGTTTTTTATCAGTTCACAACACTGATTAGCATCTCCCTCTTAATGGTACACAACCAAGGTGACTTTATCTTGTTTTTAACAATGAAGTAAAGAAAATATCTTTTATATAGAGCTTATCCACTGATCCACAATCAATGGGTCAGTATATCCATTTAAAGTTGGTAGTCATTGACACATAAATGACTCAAAAGAATGTTGTTAACTTTATAGGGAAACTAGTATGTAATCATGATTCAAGTTATTAACCATAACTTTGGTTATTTGATTCATTGTTCTCATGAAGGTTTCTATTCTCGATTCCATCATAGGGTCGTCAGTGCATGGTCTGATGCGCTCACTATTTACACGGTTCCTCCTATTTCCCACCTTTTTCTAAAAGAATAAAACCTTAGTGAGAAATGTGTTACATTTACTAATCCTATAATTTTAAATGAATTTCAAGTCTTAAAATATCATGATTAAATTTTTTATTCATTATTAATAATTACATTTTATATAAACACTTCATAATAGTTAATAAAAATTATGTGATTAACCAAACATATCCCCCAGGAGTGTAAAATCGTAGTGTAGAAAATCCGGTTGCCATGAACCAGTTCCCATTTGAGTCTAGCTCAACGTGTTGTTTTCAGGTTTTTCCCCAAGATACCCTTATGCCAGAGCCACATCCACTTCTTCGTATATAGATACATATTTCTTTATTTGGAATCCACTTACATAATATTTCACCAAAATACAAGGATGCTTTACTATATTTAAAATTTTCTGTAAGGAACTTTCTATTTGTTTCAAATCCTAATTTTTAAAAATAATTAAACCATATTTTGATACCAACTATGGTATCCCACATTTTTATTACATAACTTTACATATCAATTCAAAAATAACAGATCTTTAAAAGTTTAGTGTCTGGGAAATATGGTACAGAATTCATGAATAATAAAAAAATTATTCAAATAAACTTTAGAGTCGTCATCATAGGTTCATAAAAATGTAAATTACTGCATCTAATAACCTGGGGACATATGTCAAAGGAAAGGGTGAGCAGAAGGCCCAATAAGGGAAGACAAGTGAAACACATTAATTGTGGTCTTGAAGAATATCAATAAGAAATTGAGAAATTAAATAAAGGCAATAGTTATGGAAAAATAGGAATATCATAATATAAATAACATGGTTAATAACATGAAAATATGGATATTAAATTTTATTGAGTCATTCATAAACATATCACAATGGTTTATCACTGAGGTGTCATAAGAATTTACCAAGGTTATTCAACAAGGTATCATAAAACTTGGCATCTCCAAATATTAAATTCTCTATCAAATTCATTGGATAAATATCGGGGAATACAATTCATATGAATTAATTAATTTTAGACAAAAATATCAAAATAAAACATATCATAAATAACCCGTGGGGAATAAAAGAAACGAGTTTCATTTTAAAACCATGGTGTTTGAGAATGTTCTTAAAAACAACATACTTTTTTCATTTTATACCCATGGAAAAGGTATTTGAGTGTAATGTATGTTATTCCCATAATTAAAATAAATTATTTTTAAATACATTTGAATACCCAAAGAGAATATAGACATTTGGGTATTCATAAAAGAAAAATTAAAGAACTTCTTGATAAAAAGAGATAAATTTTGAGATGAAAATTCAGCAGCATAATGGGTATGAAACTTAGATTCAGAAAAATTAAAAGGAGAGGGGGAAAGGGATTAAAATTTATAAATGACTCTAAAAGAATTAAATTTATAGGATAAAATTCAAAGAAAAATATGGCAAGAAAATTTTTAAATACATACCACATAAAAAGGTATACATGGAAGGAAAAAAGAAGTTGAGAGTTCCCTTACCTTGAATAGTCACTCCTAAAACACAAATATCAGAACCTTGAGACTTTATAAAACCATGGGAGGACTCCATGAAAGGTAAAACTATCAAATATTTGTTGAGGATGAATTTGGAAGGAACTGAAAGAAGATATATGTGGTTATTTATATATAAAATGACGTATTTTTTATTAATTTCTAAGGACACCTCAGTAGTTTTATATGAAAACCCGTGGGCCTTCTCATGGTAGTTTTCCCTGGAAATGGATACTTGGGACGCCTATTAGGATAATTTAACACATAATAGTCGACCATAATTTTAAATTAATTATTACATCATTATGGCACATATATGATTTCATTAAACTTACCGAAAACTCAAACTGTATTGTTACAATTCATGAAAATCTAAAGTATTTTATAAAATTATAATAAACTCACCCTAACCTAATATTGATATTATGAAATCAGAAATGAAATTTATTTAATCATAATAAATATATATATATGATAAATTTAAGTTATAAAAATAAAAATACTTATTTATTAAAAATAATATCGAACTATAAACACATAGTAAAATTTTTAACGCATAAAAAAATAAAATTATATTATAATTTGTAATTGTATTAATGTGTTCTGATAATAATATTTAATTATAATAAAAATTTTTAATAAAACATTAGTTTAATATAGTAATTTATATCTCTTATAAAAGTACAATGATTATCTGATAAATGATTTCATCAAATTCCATTTCAAATTTTTAAGCCAATCTATTCTTAAAATGGAAACTATGAAATAAAATTTTTATTTAAAAAAAGGTATTAAAATTTAAGATAATATGGCCTTTACATATAACCCCTTGTAACACCCATATACAACCTATGTGTATGGTGTGCGATAGTGATAGACTCTTGGGGTGGCTTAGATAACATTGCCCGAGTGGTAATCTCCACTAACTTGAACTTCTCCCCTAGGAAATTTCATTAAAGATTAAAATGTTAAAGATCAGCATGGGCTCGGTCAAGAGTGAATCCCAGGGATGCTTCCTCCTTCCCAAGCAGCAACAAATGGGCTTCCTATGACATGATTCTACTGGATGAGGCAATCGAGTATTCTTTATTCATTAATTAACCACCATCATTTATCTTTATAGTAATAATTACAAAAATAAAATTGTTATTAAGAGTATTTTTTCAACTATCAAATTGACTAATGGTCATAATATACCAACACTCATAATTGACCAATGGTCATATAATGGTCGAAACACAAATGTCTTATTTTAATTATACCCACTTCATTTTGAAAGGGATATAGTTTTGTTGTGTAATAACAAAACAGAAATTTTTAGAAAAAAATTTCCATTTAAAATGTTTGGGTCATTACAAGTCATCTTATACTCCTTGGACTACAATTCCTTCAGTATGAATTCTTAGACAGATTCAGTAGAACCCATCCAGAAGTCCTATAGTAAGATCATCTATTTATATTTATGTCATAGGTGGAGTTATTGGAATATTCATGAACAACACAGAGTTGGTGTAGATACTATATATAGCAGGTTAATACATATTGAGTTTTTGGTATCACCCCATGTCGTTAGAAGTGATTCTCATATGTGTGTCATATTCTCTTCAGAACTTCTACATGTACATTCTTATGATGATACCCGATGACAAATACCTCTCAGATGGACATCATGAGTTATATCGAACTCAATAGTGTGTTTTCCTAGACGAGTTCTATTTGGAATCTTGGAGCTGGAATCCTAAGATCGTTTACTATAGTTGTGACTTACCTTTAGACTATGTGTCTTTATTGATAACATCTTCATATTATTGTTATATGTGTTGTGGAAATATACCTATGTATAAATTAATGTATTTCCTTTTTTGTAGTCATTTTATTTTTGGGGTGTCTTAGTGGGTATTTTCATACTCACCCATATGTGATATTTTCATGCATGTGTTTTTTATTATTCAGATGATCATCCTCTTGAAAAATCCCTAGATGGGCAAGGACCATACGGTTCTTAGTGACACTAAATAGACCAATGTGTGTTCCTTTGGTTTTTTGAAAGAATCCCACATTGCTTACTTTCACGTTGGACTTGTGTTTCAAACTCCTTGTGGTTGGAATGTATTCGTCCAGGTTTACTTTCTTTTACTTCATGTAATACTCTGGTAGTGGAGTTTAGATGTATACTTGTACGGTTGTTCAGTTTTGTTTTAAATTTCAATATTATATAGGCTTGGAGATGTGTGACTATGTAAAGTTACTTAGGCTAATGCCACCCATGCCATTGATATTTTTACTTTGCATTAGTCTCTAACCCCTAGCATATTGGTTGTGGGCTTAGGGATTTGTGGCATGGGACCCTTTGGGATGGGTCATGACATAGTGGAATTAGAGGATGCAGTTCTACCATAGAACTAGAGTCTATCAGAAAGTATTGGGGAAATTGTGTTAATTATTTGGAGTTCAGATTTCAGGCCATGGACTCTAATGTTGGTGTGGTGTCCAACATGTCTATACACTAGGAAACTGATCAACTGGTTTTCAAATCATGGCTTTAGAATAGTGGTTTACGGGATAACAATGGTACATGCATCATATATGAATGACTTATATTTTCCTGCCCTTCTTGAGTCAACTCTTGAGATATACTCATTGATCCTATTATATATTCTTATTTTAGGATGCCTCTATGTTATATGCCATGTAGGATTTAGCAGCATGATCAATAAGATTATCTCCTTAGTGATGAGGTGTCGATTCAAGGACCATTTCACAATATGTTACCCACATGAAGTGTTCGAGATTTACCACCACCCATAGAGCAACATGTAGTACCCGAAGTACTAGATGATGAGGTGAACAGGATGAGAGTGATTCATGATTTTTTGTAGAAAATTCACCTCATGTTTTGAGGAAATCCTGACCCAAAGGTGGATGAGGACTGGCATGAGGTGGTGTCCTCATTTTTCCATCATTCTAGGAAACCAGTATATTAGATGGTGGTCATGGAAACGAGGCTTTTTTATGTCTCATAAGTGCAATGATGAGTTTTGGTGAACTAGTTTACAACTAAGTGACTCTTTTGTAGACATAGTTTGAGTGTTTTTTTATTTGGAATTTATCATAATGTAAACTGAGATTTGTGTGTATCCATAAGATTATACAACTCTAATAGGGTAGCATGATAGTAGTTTAGTATTCATTGAGGTTTACCAACCTCTCCAGGTACCCAATTGATAATCTTCATGACTAGTTCTTCAGGGCTCAGACCATTGAGTGAGGTCATCATAGAGACATAAGAGAAAATTTTATCCCTCTATGAATTTCTACCTATGTTGGGGTTCTATACTGAGTGTTGATGTCATAAAAATTCTTGGATGAGTATATACAGTCAGTGGTTGTCTTCATTGGGAAAGCAAGAGCTGGGACCCTTGTAGTAAGGAGTCGACGTCAGTCTCATGGGCTTGGACATTTGATAAGTTTCAAGAGGGATTCCTATGATAGAGGATATATAGATCAAGGCTCACATGGTAGGTATAGTCATCCCAGAGATCATTCATGATAATCATGTGATATAAGTGGAAACATACATGATATTTTCTGACCTTCTATATATCTAATAGAGAAACTTTGGATGAGTCGCTAAGGTAGAGGCAGAGAAAGTGGCAGGAGAAGGTGGGTTCATTATGTGGAGGGCATGAAAGATGAGATGTGAGAGTAGAAGAAGGTGGTATAAATTTTGAATTGATACCAACACCACCCACATGTGGTCCACAATAGGATTATGGAGCTGAATGACAGAGGTGGAGACATCTTTTGGTGGATGAATATTACATCCCAGAGGATCTGAGAATGATTCGAGGTACGAAATGTGTCTAATCTACCTTATCTAGAGTACTTATAGACATAATTTCAAGCCATTCCTTTCTTTCAACATAACTTGTATGAGGCTTAGAATTTTATGTTGAGTCTTTGGCTCAACCCTTACGCTTGGAGACTACTATAGGAGAAGACTCAATGATCACACACTTGTACCGATAGTGTGATCAGAATCTTGGAGTTGAGAGTTTTTGTTGGGATATTAGGGTAGCAGCATCGAGGCCTTAAAAATTCATTCATGGTATGGACTGGGGATCTGAAGATCATTCCTATATGAGTTTTATTAGGAGAAAGATTTGGTGTTTCTACAATGAAGGAACTAGATTTTCCTCTTTTAGTGAAAAGAAAACCCATGAATCATAGGATGGACACATTCATGGGATGGTGAATTAAATTATTCCTCATTTCCCTAGATTAACCCTTGTTATAGTATATGTAATGAGTTCCCAGTTTCCTACATCTTTGGAAGAGTATGAGGACTTCATCCATGAGGATATTTTTGGTCTACCTCCCCGTCAATAGATATAATTTTGCATTGATCTAGACTATGGGATGAAACCGATATCCATACTAGTATATCATATGGATATCACAATGCTTAGTGAGATGAGAGAGAAGTTGGAGGAATTGTAGGGGAAGGGATTTTTTAGATACATCATTCCACCCTAGTAAACCCCAGTTATATTTTCCAAAAAATAATACTGGAGCTTGATGTTATGTGTGGGCTACCAATGCTTGAACGAGGTGACTTTGAAGAATAATTATTCACTTTTGAAGATCGATGACCACTTTGATCAGTTGAGAGGGGAACAATTGTTCTGGAAGAATGGCCTGAAGACCTGCTATCACCAGTTGTGAGTATGGAATGATAATATACCAAATATTACCTTCATATGTTTCTATGGTCACTATGAGTACATTGTGATGACGTTTGGCATGACGAACATGCTATTAGTGTTTATTGGACTCATGGTCAAATTTGTAATCATTACATAGACTAGTTCATTGTAGTCTTCATTAATTATATCCTTGTATACTCAATGTCTGAGGAAGAGCACGTGTGACAACTGAGAAAATTTCT
This sequence comes from Viscum album, assembly GCA_963277665.1. Classification (NCBI taxonomy): domain Eukaryota; kingdom Viridiplantae; phylum Streptophyta; class Magnoliopsida; order Santalales; family Viscaceae; genus Viscum; species Viscum album. Next base: position 1,983,689,960 of record OY728136.1, read on the forward strand.
AGACATACTTCTAGAGAACCAGCTTTATGGGAAGCTCTCAATGTGACATTTCTAGATACCAGTGGTGCACTGTATGGAAACATTATATTAAGAAATGTAGTTTTAGTGCATCGAGCCAAGTTCAATGTAGTTTTATCATGGGATCCACCCAAGAGCGTGATGGAGGTACAAATATTCCATGGCTTGGACGGATATTACCATAGATTCATTCATGATTTCTCTAGAGAATCGACACATATGATTGTTTTAACTCAACTGGGGAATCCATTTTTTTGGATAGAGATAATATTGTAGTATTTACAGTAGTGGGAGTGTAGTTTTACAAGCACTACAATCATGATATTTCTAGAGGATGGTGTTGAGTATGTAGTATTCTATGAGGCACCATGAACTGGGCCTGGTTGTGTTCGCATATAGAGAAATGTTTTGATTGCATATGGTACATTATTATTGAGACCACATTATAAAAACTACGGGATTGATGTTCTGTAGTTTCATTGATATTCATCACCTTAAATATTTGGTTGTACTACCTGATGGGTGAGCACCTTATCATATAATTAGATCACAAGAGTCTCAAGTATATATTATCTTAAAAGGATCTTAACATGAGATAGAGTTGATGACTGGAGTTCCTCCGAGATTATGACTTCAAAATTATCCATACTTCTCGGAAGTGGAATTTTGTAGTAGATGATCTCAATAGGAGATCATGTTTAGAGATTCTAAATTAGGATTTAGTGTTGTTAGACTCATTTCAGTTATCATTTTTAGATAGTTATGGAGCATCATACCTCCATTTGATGGATTTAACCACTACTCTTTTTTATCCCATTTGGGAGGCACAACTTATGGATACCAATTTTGAGACCCTACATAATTATATATCCACTAGACATTATCCTAATAGATTTTGGAATGGTGGGGATTATATAATTCTTTTTAGAGGATACACAATTGTACCACTGACATTGCTGGTGGATATTCTGAGAGGGTTTTATGCATCTCTTTTGGAAGTACATCCTGGTGTGGAAAAGATATGCCAAGAACTCTGAGGTTAGTTTTGGTGGCTAGGATTCATGAAGGGAGTTTCAAATTTTTCCTCTTCATGCCTTACTTATCAATAAGTGAAGGATGTTCACCAAGTTCATACAAGTTTTTCTCAACTCATTCAGGTGATAGAATGGATGTGGGATATGATATCCATTGAATTTTTGATGGGTTTATGATATAAGTCTAGGGGATATAATTCCATATGGGTGATCATAGACCGACTCACCAATTCAGCTAAATTCTTAGAAATATGAAATTAGTGTTCAGTAGAGAGATTGGGATGCCTATAATTTTTGAAGATAATATGACTCCATGGAGTTCCACCTATGATAATTTTTTACCATGATGATCGATTCACATCCTAGTTTTGAAATGGATTATAAGATGAGTTTGGGACTCAATAATGATTAATAATAGTTCATTGAACCAAAAATTGTGGCTAAAATGTGTAAGTCATTCAGGTTAGGGTGGACATACTATGAGCTTGTGTGTTGGACTTTGGTCATAGTTGGTAGGATCAACTACCACTGGTAGGGTTTTCATATAACAACAGTTACCATTCCACCATTATAATGGAACAATTTTAGTCTTTTTATGAGTGAACATGTTGGTCACCACATTGGTAGACTAACCTAGGAGAGTCATCACTCATGGGCCTAGAGTTGGTGTGAGCTACAACCGAGAAGGTGCAGGTCCTCTAGGAGTGGATAAAGAGTTCATAAAAAAATCAGAAGTTTTATGCTTATAGGAAATAGAGTCATTCAGAGTTAGAGGAAGGAAACAATTTGTTCCTATGGGTTTCACATTGATGTGTGTTACCGATATTTGATCGGGATGAAAATATATCTATGAGGTTCATTATATATTTCAAAATACTTTGTAGAGTTAGTGAGGTGGCGCACCTTTTAGCTATAACTCCATAGTTAGACCGAGTACACGATGTCTTCCATGTGTCGCTGCTAAAGTGGTATGTGCCTGACCCATAACATGTAATCGACTGGGGGGATCTGTACATTGAGGATGGATCGACCTTTTCTGAGTACCCATTAGAGATCAATGATTTGAAGGAGTGGATCTTTTTTGGGAGAGTGATTCCTTTAGTGCATGTCCGATGGAATCAAGAGAATATTCAGGAGAGCACATGGGAGTAGGAGGATCAAATTCATTCTTATTACCCACATCTTTTTGTGTATACCTTGTTTGTTCTTTTCAAAGATGTAAATCCCCAATGTGGGGTAGAATTTAATGTCATGTATTTTCTATGTATTGTTTTTGGATTTTATATTTATTATTTTCTAGACCATTTTCTAAAACGGTGTGTGATTATGATACCTGGTTTGACCAAAATAAATAGTGAGAATATATTAAATATTTTAAATATCACATGCATGTAGTTTTATTGAAAAAATGTAATAACATTTTAACATGTACATGTATTATAAATATTGGGGTGCCATTATGTTCATGACTTTATGTTTACCATAGGTGTGACTTAATCATAGTCAGTGTGGGTAATTTGTGGAAAAGTAGTTGTGGGTATAAAATTAATAAAAATATTAATAAAAATATTTTTATAAAGTAACAACACAGTTACCTAACCCTTACCTCTTTAAATATGTTCTTATGGGAAAATCACAGGGTTATATGCATAACCCTAAAAATTAATGAGATCTATTAGATCCATTATAGGATATATTGTTGGCAGACGACAACTCGATTAGATATCTATGACCAGTGCATGACACTATAGAAGGATCTCATCAAAAAACGTGATTCATCTTCTTTCATCATTAGTGGTCAATGAAACTCAAGGCAGGGTAGTTGATTGATTATTTTATTTCCAGTTCTTGATTCATATGATGTGCATATATCAACAAACGAATGTATTGATCTATGGATCATGAATATATGTGGGGTTGGTTACTTTAATAGGGTTCTGGGATAATTTCTTCGTGATTAAAATATTTTATTCTTCATTTTTTGTTCTCGTAGCATATGATTATGATAAACATGAACATCGATCAAGGTTCATTAATCTATATTATTGATGTGATTTTCTCCCCTAATTATTCATTCAATGTCATCATTCTTAGTTTGGCCCATTTTTTGACATATCCTAATCAATCCATCATTTCACATATATTTTTAAGTACAATGATCCAAAATTATAGATCTAGGTTTATCATGATGCAATAGAGGTTCGATGGTGGTAGCGATGAGCGGATCAGAACAGTTTAAAAAACACCAATTCAAGTAGGGTGAGAGTATGATGATCTAGATGAAAAAAGTCTATTTTATGAATGTATTCAAATTCTGGATTCTAGAGAACGACCATGGAAAGGTCCCACTGAAGGAGATCCATGATTTCTGAAAAATTGGAGTCGATATTAGAGGTGGTGTAAGTTCAGGATTGCACGGAAGGAAGAATAAGGGTTTCTAGAAAATCCAGATCCACATAGAGTGTAATCTCGGATTACGCAGTTTTTGGGTCACTCCAAGTGGTGGATAGTGTTTTCGGAGAAACTGAAGTCTTACATGACGTGTGACCCCTACCACATGGAATATGGTCTCCCCATAGTAAACTTGGTTGGTACCTTGTATGTACACAGATAATGGTGGGCGTACATGGTTTAGAGCATGCCATGTACACCCCCACAAGGACATCACCTATACCAAGTACACAGGATAAGCCGTGTAAAGGTATATGGGCACATATACATAGTCTGGAACCCTGTACTAACACACATGTAAATTCATGGGAATCTTACATTATGTGTTCTTATACACAAACACGGGAAAGAGACACGGTTCATTTACATGGTTTGGGCCCAGGGTCAGGGGGCACCCCATGTGACCCCATCTCTACACTATGTAATTTTTTATGCATTGCATATATCAATTTTCATTTGTATTTTGGTCATGTTTTTAGGGTTTTTTCTCCTTATACATTCTATGAGTGTTGGTATATAATCATCTCCAACTCATAGGCAATGATCCATACCGAATGACTTCTTTGATAGAGTCGTTGGAATACCTATGAAATACCCTGAGTGAGATCCTCTATTCATATTCATGAAATATTTAGCATCCATTGTATTATTTTGACCAACAATACATAGGTGATGATCCCCTACTTAGAAGGTTAATTAGGATTATGTTTTTTGTATCACTCCATGGAATTGGTAGTGATCATCATATATGTATCATATTATCTCCATACCAAGAGTGTGTACATTCTTATGATGAGACCCAACGATAACTACCTCTCGGATATACTTCATCAGGGATATTAGACTAAGGAGTTTGTTCTCCTAAATGATTGATTTGTAGAGTCTTCTAGCTAAAATACTGTGATAGTATACTGTGGTCATGACTTACCTTTATATTGTGTGCCTTTTTTATCGTATCTACACATTCTTGTTATATGTGTGGTAAAACAATATCTATATAGAGATGACTATACTTCTATTTTGGTATGAATTTTGGTTTCAGGTTTTCCTACTGAGTATTGTTATACTGACCCCTGTATTGGATTTTCTCGCAAGTGTCATGTCTTATGCAGACGATCAACATTTTGAGAGAGTTATATATATATCATGATCAGGTAGTTCTTAGTGATACTAGACAGACCAAGGTATGTTCCTATATATTTTTTATAGAATTCCGTTGTACTTACATTTCATTTGAACTTGTATTTTAGACTCCTTGTGGTGGGCTTGTATTTTCCCCTGTTTACCTTGTTTTACTTCCTATCATACTCTGGTTGTGGGATTTAGATATAGGCATGGATTATTGTTCAATTGTTTTTTCATTTCATCATTATATAGTCTTTTAGATGTGTCTCTGTGTACGAGTACTTAGACCTAGTCCTACCATGTTAGTGATATGGCTACTTAGCACTAGTCGCCCGCCCCTGGCCTATTAGAGGTGAGCTTCGGGAGTCATGGAATGGGCCCCTTTGGGAAGGTTTATGAAAAAAAATTATAAAATCATATTCAGTTTTTAAATCATCATTTCAAAAATATCACTTGGTGAATTTTTTGGATTTTTCTGAAATGTTTTATATTTCAGTGACTAGTGAAAATTACCAATATTTCAAATTGTATGATTTCTTATCATTAAATAAAATAATTTAAATTGTAAATAATATTTTTTATTTGATCCTAAAGTGACATATGAACTATTATATATATAATAATTAATTACATTTCTTATGATTAATAAGTTTATATGAGTTGTAAAAAAGATTTTTTGCATGCTTAAAAACATGGTTTTTTTGTAAAATGTTTTTATGTGTATAAAGTTTAGACAATTAAATTAATTAAAATAACTCCAACTAAGAAAATATTTAATTTAAATTTATATATTATAAATCTATTTAAATTCGTAGAATCATTATTTCTTTTCATATAGTAAATATATTCTATTCTATTTATAGAAGAATAAATTTCTTAAAAAATTATATTTTGAAACGTTTTTTTGGGTTTAGTATTAAATTTATTTATGTCACTTATGTGATTTAAATTTTATTAAATGAATACCACATTTTTCATCAAAATAATTAATATTACATAATATGTTTAACTTTATTTTGGCCATAATAAATTATACATATAGTATAAAACTAGTACCATTGTGAAAGACTAAAATGGAAAAAGAGAGTAACCTTAGTGGTATATTGAATGTCATGAATAAAATGTGTTTATTTTTTAATAATGGAGTTTTTTACCATATAATCCATCCAATAAATTATTTATCAATTTTTGAGACACCATTATTGATATTGCCTTCCCATTATGGAATAGTTATTAGTATATATAAAAATTTCACTCCCTCTCACTTATAAAAAAGAACATCCACTCCTCTATTTACACAGAAAAAAATTCATTTTTGTTAATACAAACACAACATAAATATCTTCATTACTTTCATTACCAATTCTTAGAGGCTTTTTTTATCATAAATCCAATCTATGGATGTTTTAGGAATAATCCAAAAGTGGTGGTTAGAATATGCGGTATCACTCTTAACTAAGCATCTTTGTTTTATTTTTTCCTCCGCCGCCAAAAAATCAAAATAAATAATTATTATATAACAATCCTCATGATCTAACATTGATATATTATTAACTTTTTCTTCCGATGACACTAAGCCTTATGATATTTTTGTTTTAATTATTTTCTATTTACGTTAAAAACAAGGGATAATATGTGTAAATTGGTGAGGTTGATATATTCACAAACCCCATTAAATGTTCTATATAATTATATATTATGGAAATATTTTCCTTACATCCTAAATTTATATTTATTTTTTAGTATCTAAGGATTACTATTAAAAAAATAAAACAATATTCTTCAATTTTTATCCTTTACCCTATTGTACAATAAACACAATATAGACAACCAAAAATCACTAACCCTGATCCTATATCCTAAAAAAATTTAAAAAATAATGTGAACTTTTAATAAACTCATTAACATTGGGAAAATTTTATATTAATTATTATAGGGTGAATTTAATATCGATATCATTCTTTAACAGGTATTTTTAGTCTCTCTAAGTCATTGTAACCTTGAAACTTGTTGAATATATGAGTATATAATAACTTTCCTCTACTAATCATTCATATAATTCCTTTCTAACCATAAATAAAATCATGTATGCTTCTCATATGAATCTAAATTCACTAGTTAAATTATTTCAACAATGGGTTATTCTATAAGGAAATGAATTCAATACTTAGATCACGCCTTGGAGGATATTTCTAATCTTCTCAAGCCACTAAGAAACCCAATATTATTTAATATATGAGTAGAGACTAAAGTACCTATAATTATAATGAATTTAATTCCATTATAACCTTAAACGAAATTATGTATTTTTCATAGAAGAAACACAATTTACGTGTTCCTGAAATTTAACATTACGTCAATCAAGAAGGAATGGATTTGGCACATAGAATTTTCTTTCCTAATTATGAAATTTTATTAAGTATTAAACAATACTATGAAGATACATACCTTAAAATTATATTTTTTTATGTTTGATATCAAAGTTAAATTTGAGGATGATACTAATATTTATCTATAAAAGAATATTTAATCATATGAGTATCAAGTTATATATTCATTTAATATGGATTTTTTATTTAATGTTCCCCATTAAAATAATAAACCATTTTTAATATTAACTAATTCAATTAGTGGTCTATGAACCTTATTAAATTATTACATAAAATGGTTAAGCATGTAAATATGTCATGACTATATCATAAATTTAATCATGTTAATAATATTAGTTATAAATCATGTATAGTAATGTGTATAAATCCTTTCACAATCCATAATATGGATTATCTAAACTCCATTCTATTATTACTCAAATGGTTACGGTATCATAGTTATGGGTATCCAAAATAATATTCAATAAATAAAGAACCTAAGGGTTTGGATCACCTCATTACTTTCATTCCATACACATGATAATCTAGAGGCTCCCATATTTGGCACGGCCTACCCTTTTAGATGATAGTGGTCCTGAAAAGTGTTTATTTGGAAGGAATCAGATAAATAGTATATTAATGGTGGGTAAATATCACCATCATATCTCATTTTATTCCCTTGACATTAATTCATTATTATAATGATTTAGGTTGGAATACTATTCTTCGAATAAAATAATATTTCCAAACCTTATTGATGTACATCTTTTTAAACTACTCAAGGACCGTGTCACTAATCAAAATTAAAATAAAAAAATTTCAAACTTATCCATAAACATATTATGTGTATGGTATATGAATCCCTTTATTATATAATTTTAAAATAATTTGAATTTAATAATCCCCATAAGTATAAGCTTGAAGAAACAAGTTTCCAACCCCCACATTTTGAGGGAAGGCATAAGCCTCTAGACAATGAGTAGTTCAACCCAAATTCTTTCTACCTATGGATAATTTACTCAATAAAGAGCTCAATTACACTACAATTATAACACATAATATATATAAATGATAATTAACATCTTAACTAATGATAACAACTTAGTAAAAGACAAGATCATGAGACATGAAAACTGAAACAACTATCAAACTTATAATAGAAATATTTAGATGCATGTTTAAATATTAATAGAAAAAATTTATCAGTTTAAAAAAAATATACATCCATTTCAAATATAAACATTATATTAAAGAATAAAAAATGGAAATAAATAAGTAAATGAATAATTATTATGTTTAATCCAGAGATAAAATATTTATTAACAATGCATATATATTCCAATTATAAAGAACATATAATTAAGCCAAGCATTATGGAAAATAAAAATTAAAAAATATATATATAATATTTATATTATTTTCAAACATGGACTACTTTATATTTTTCTTTATTTGATATTTACTTTGAATATATGATATTTTAAATAGAATCATTATATATGTGAACTATTCATATATTATATAATTATTCACAATATTAGGAATTTAATATTATTTTAATCTTGAACACATAAATTATCAAAAACCCTTTTTATAGGCTTTAAATAATTCCTTAAATAGTTCCTTTAATTTAAATATTTAAAATTAAAGAATTATATGCAATTATTATTTCAATATAAAAACATTTATATTTGGACATATTTTTTAATTTATTAACACTTTATATATCAATATTATAATTTCTATATAAACATTTAATAATTTAATGACAAGGTGTGCCGTTTAATTTTAAAAACTATTTAATTACTATTTTTAATATAGTGAATATTTATTTAATAAATGTTTTATACACATTTACTTAATTAATTATAGTCATTTTATAACTAATTAATTTATATTCATCTTATATATTTAAAAATTATCTAAAATAAAAAAATTTCATAAATTTTTCTTATAATTATATTATTAAATTCTGAATTAAAAATTTAGAAAAATAAGAAATTCCTGAATATCATAATTTATTATATCCACTATATTTTAAATGATTACTGATAGTCCATAATGCATCAAAACACTTTAGAGCTATCAATGATACGTTGTGATTGATTTATTTTTCATAATCCATGGGAGCCACTACACGGCTTTCATTACACTAACTCAAAAATATATCAAATTTGTGTTATATGAGAGAAAAAAATATTAGAATCTGTAAGATTAACCCATAGTGCATCACAATCATATTTTTTGATTTCTCATATATCATAACTTTGATGTGATTATTAGTTTGTTAACACATGAACAATTTATACTAGATCCATTGTATTTTTCAAATCTCATTATTATAATTTATGAAATGTTTCAAACAAAATGAATAACATTATGTCATCATTTATGATAATTAATATTATATAGTGTTAAAAAATCAAAATATTTGACACTATATATCATAATACCAACCAAGAAAAAATGTTTATATCATATATGATTATATGAAATGTGACTAAAATATTATATCAATTATTCTCCATTTTTCTACATGATCCCTTGATCAAAATACATAGTAAATCTATGAAGCCACTATTGGGTTTATAAGGATAAAAAACAACTAATAAATGTAGGGGAAGACTGTAACATCCAAGGTAAATAAAGTATAAAGAATTTTCATATTTATTAATATTTACAAATTAAATATTAATTATACTTTAAATGGGTTTCTATGTTCTATATCATACCCGATACGCAACAAAGAGTTTCTTTGAAATCTTACGTTTCACACTAGTAATAAAATAATATTATTTTAAATGGAAGTTAACGCGTAGCCGTTGTATTGGAGGGAATGAATAGAAATAACTATAATATGATTATATATGTTTTTTAAATGTTTTTATATTTATCCAATAAAAGATAAAGGCTTAAAATAATAAAAGAATTCAATTTTAGGCATATATACTCTAATTTTCACTAAAGATCCACTTATCGCCTTTTGATGGAGAACCATCATTAAATATAGTTTTAGTCACTCTTATACATTCTATTGGACCAAATAAGACTCTTATTTAGAATCAGGACATCAAAATTTACTTTGTGTATTTTTTTGGTATTTTTCCGATAAAGTTCATTTTTTAATGAATAGTGAAAAATGTTGTATATTAATTCAAAACCTATTTTTAGTCTAATTTATATATATAATTATATTATCTTTTGAATTGGTTTTAAAGTGAAATTAGAATATATTTTTACCATTTAATACAATGGTGGTCATTGTAATTAATTTCACTTTGAAATTGGACTTAAACTAGTGGCAATCTTTTGAAACATATTGTTTCATAAAAACACGCTATTTTCTCTGACAGCGGGATTTAATTATTAAATTAATTTATGTAACTTATATGTTTTGAATTTTTTAATATAGACATCAATTTTGAATTCAGAATATCAAATATATCTTAGGGTTATGTTTTGGTATTTTTCTGAAAAACATCAATTTCTGATGAATAGTGAAACCACTAAGTGGTACTTAAGAAAACTGATTTTTCGTTTAAATAAAATTTTACCACCACATTGTTTTGAATTTCCAAAATCCGACATACATGTTTTTCATTATTATGTAAAATGTGGTTCAATGGGATTAAAATAATTTTTTGTTGAATAGTAACTTTTAAGTTTTAATCGCAATTAGAGGTAATTAGTTTAGTTTAAGGTAAAAATAATGTTTTAATAATATGAAATGACCTTGAAACATGTCCTACCCTTATTGTATGTGTCATGTAAGACCAAGAAAATCCATGGGTCAACTTTGGGACCCCATTGAGACACTTTTTTAGGAAAATTTCATTAATAACGTTTTATTTAATGTTAAAATAAAAATGTCACAAACATGAGTTGTATTACTAAAACAATTTTTAAATGAGGTTATACAAGTCATATTTTTTAATATAAATATTCATTAAAAAACTAAACATATTTTCTACATCATGATATTTTGTTTATAATTTTTAGACATTATATAAATTAAATTATTTATAACACCATGATGATGCAGTGATTACCTCATTATTTAACGATTTAAATAAAATGAAATGATAATGAAAAATATAAGACCTACACATGTCAAAAACCTATTGGATTGGTGGATTTATAACTCTAATCAACTTATCCTCTAAATATATAATTTTGGGACCTTTAAAATCTGAAAATCATTTTATAATAAAGTAACCTTTTATAACTTTCCAAGAGTGCCCCTCCTCTCCTCTTATAAAAGGCCCCCACCTCTACCACCATACTCACACCTCTCAAGCCATTGGCTCGTCCAAACCCTACCCATTGTGTCTCTAAACATCACTCTATTACTCCTATAAGCTTCACATTGTGCAAAAGTCTTCCCAAAAAATCCTTTCAGCTCAAATCAAACAGAGTTACCCGTTTTAAAGGTAGTGATTTCTTTTGTGTTCTTATGTTTTATTTTGCTTCTCCAACCCCCCCCCCCCTAAACTCTTTTTATTCATTTATTTTGTAACAACACCAGTATATTCAATATAATAGGATTTTATTTATGTGAATATTAGAGTTAAACTTACACACACCTACATCTAATGGTTAAAGAACATATTGTTTCTGTGGATGGCGAATTTCTGCCTCATGAAATGATGATTGTTCAACACTCATATAACACCTTCAAAGGTGCCCATTAAGATGTCACTCTATTAATATATGATATATAATATGTTTACGTTTTATTTAAGCTTCTGTATTTTTCATTTATGGCATACCTTTATGGTTTCCATTATGGGTAAATGCGATATCTTCATTTTAGGAAGTGCGGACTACCGCCCCCTCAAAGTGATTTGATTTGTTAATACCATATGTGGTACGTATAAAGGATAGATATAATGATATTATATATTATATTATACTGGAAGTATAATATAACTTTATATCATTATTATTTCTTTCCATTAAAGTATGAGATACAAATTAAAGTATCGTTCATGCGTGCGTACGACTTACCGTCTCCATGAATAGTGCATTTCATTTCTTATCCCCAAATGTAATGTACTATTATAAGTACATATATATAATGGATATATATGATGTATGTTACATCTAAATGATGAATATAATTCTGAAAATAAAATATACATATCTCTCATTTAGTTTTAATTTCATTAATATGACATAGAAATGAATGTAGTGTTCATGCGTACGTACGGCTTACCGTCTCCATGAATGGTGCATTTCATTTCTTAACTCTAAATGATTATGTAATATTATAAATTCATGTATATACTGGATATATATGATATATATTATATCTACATCATGAATATAATTCTTGATATAATGGATATTTTACCACATGAACAACTTGTAATTATAAATAGTTTATTTTTGACTCAAGTACCAATGATCGACAAAATGACCATTATTAACTTAAATAATTACATAGTGTTCATAACATGGAAATATGTGATATAAAAGGAATAATGAACTTGAAAAAGGTTTTTAAGCATGTAGAAATTAACTCAAGATTATTATTCAGGATGATAAAGAACGATCGAGTCATGTTAGACCTGAGGTATGGGACTTCGTCTCAATCTCCTTTCATTAAGGAATATTTTGTTTTATACACAACCTTATTTTGTATGGTGTATAAACTACTTTCACTTTTACATTTTTCCGAAAGGAATCTTTTTTATACAAAGCATTTTACTAAATGGCAAAAGGGAATGTTTTTGTTGTATGTATGTGGCGACAACGACTTCTCCACCGTCGTGACCATTATTTGAGTTTCAGCTTCCTCTACAAGCCATACCTTTTTTTAAAGAAAAATAAATACCATGTTTTACTTTTCTTTTATTTTGGTATTGAAAATGGTTTTCATAATTTTTTTATTATATCAAGGCGTTGTATTGAAATCTTGTGATTGAAATGTGGAAATGTTATGTTTCCTTTATATATGTTTTATGTGATACGATTATGTTATGGTTCTTGGTAATTGTTATGAAGATGGGTGGTTCCATGATAAACTAAGGGCGGGTGAGCCCGATATAGCTCTCCAATGCATTGGGTAACACGAAGGAGTTAAACATTAAGGTTTCTCTGAAGAGATTTAGGAAATATACTGTGATGGGTATTCCAAACGTAACCAAGAGGGTTAATCCCTACGTAAGAATGATATGAATGCCTGAAGTTACATTTATGTCTTATGATTTCTATGATTTATTCATGATTTGATGAGGTATGTTAAAGAGATTATGTTTTATGAGTATAGTATGATTTCATCCATTGACTAATGTTTTCATTTCGTACTTTTATATACCTTACTGAGATTTTATGCTCATCCCATGTTTTTTTGAATTTTTTTTCACAGGTAAAGGGAAAGGTACATGATATGATGATAGTGTCAAGGAATTGTCAATAAAGAATCCATGTTTGTTTCTTAAATATGTTTCCTTTGATGGGAAAAAACTGAATACTATCTTTTATGTAACCACCTTGTTAAAATGTGGAATGTAATGAATGATTTATGATCTAATTCTCTAAAACTATAAACTTGAAAAGATCCTCAACGTGTATTCTTGAAGTAACTCAAGATTAAGTAATGTTTAAGGCTGGGGGATTATAGTTAATATCAGATGTTGGTTTAGATAGCTTTACGAGTTATAATTCTATTAAATTATGATCCAAAAATATTTTTTATGTTCAAATTGAAATGATATAGCATTTGAAGATTACCATGTTGCTTCACCTAAGATATTTCTGTGTTAAGAATGGTTTTTCACAGAGGAAACAAAACGGATTTTCTGGGAAGGCATATAGAGGGAAATAACCTTTCGAATCAGTATCCTGAGATGGCCAGAATCAGACTAAAAAGTTTGTTGCAGTGATGGATCAGTTGACTCAGGTGAAAAATGTTGTCTTTTTTCATTGTTGATATTTTGGTGTTTTCTAAAAGTAAATAGGGGCATGAAATTCATTTAAGGGTTATTTTGAAAACCTTAAAAGAAAAGAAATTTTATGGGAAATTCAGTATGTGTGAGTTTTGGTTGCAACAAATTTCTTTCCTTGGTCATATTGTTTCTAGATATGGGATAACTATTGATCCTGCAAAAACAAAGGTTATTGAAGAATGGGCAAGACCCAAAATTTTAACTGAGATTCGTAGCTTCCTTGGTTTGGTAGGCTATTACTGAAGGTTTGTTAGAATTTTTTTCACGATTATCTAGTCCAATGACTAAGCTAAATTGGAATGGTGTTATGTTTATCTGGACAAATGAATGTGATGATTGTTTTTAGGAGTTGAAAAGAAGATTGGTAAATGCTCGAGTTTTGGCACTACCTTCCAAGAATGGTGAGTTTGTTATCTATAGTGATGCTTTGTTGAAAGGACATGGTTGCATCCTAATGCAGAATGATTAGGTAATTGCTTATGCTTCACATCAGTTGAAAACTCATGAGATAAATTGCCCTACATATGATTTGGAATTAGCTGTTGTTGTATTCACTTTAAAAATTTGGAGGCATCATTTTTATGGAGTAAAGTGTGAAATATATACTGATCAAAAAAGTTTAAATTATATATTCACTCAGAATGAATTGAACATGAGACAGAGGATATGGCTAGAATTAATCAAGGATTATTATTTCACAATTCATTACCATCTGGGAAAATAAAATAAAGTGGCTGATGCTTTGAGTCGAAAAAGTAATGCTTCATTAACCATGCTACGTTTGGAACAAGATCCTTTGGTTTTTGATTTGATGAAAATTGGCATAGAAGTTGTTGGTGCAGGAAGTTAATCTGTTTTGTTTCAGGTATCAATGAAATATTCTCTATCAGATAGAATTAAGCAAGCATAGAAGCAAGACAGCGAGTTGCAGAAAAAGGTAGACCTGGTTCAGAAGGTTATTTGCCTGAATTAAGCATTGATAATGATTTTTTTTAGATTTGGGAAGAGATTGTGTGTGTTGTGTGATTCATAGTTGAAGAATGAGTTGTTATCTGAGGGTCATAGTTCCCTGTTTTCAGTTCATCCATGCAGTACTAATATGTACAAAGATCTACGGTAGTATTACTAGTGGGATGGAATGAAAAGAGATAATGCATATTTTACATTGAAGTGTTTGATTTGTCAGCAGGTAAAAGCAGTGCGGAAGTTACCGAAAGGGATGCTGCAGTAATTACCGGTTCTAGAGTGGAAATGGGATAATATATCCATGGACTTTGTTGTAGAATTACTGAAGACATCTCGATATCAAATTCTTCGATTGTATCTTAAAGAGATAGTCAAGTTTCATGGAGTTCCCCTATCCATTGTATCCGATTGTGATCCCAGGTTTACTTATAACTTTTGGAAGGGCCTTCAGATGTAACGCCCCGACCCTCGTTACCCAGAGTCGGTGCATTATTGCATAACATTGGCATGATCATGAGAATGATCAAGTCTCGAAAGACCGATTAGTTTAGTAGCCTTGGAATAACTAGATACATCCATACATTTTTACATTACATCATAAAAAAAACATCTTGTCTTCATATCCCCTCATACTATCCCTGCAGGTCATTCATAAATTACTTCTTCATAATCCTGGAAAAAAAATAAAACATTGAAAGGGGTGAGCTCGGATGCTCAGTAAGGATAACGTTATAGCAGAAACTTTCATAAATAAGCATAAACACTTAAGGCAATTTTTAACTAAAACAAAAGCCTTTGAAACTTGAACTTCAGCATAAAATGGCAAAGGTAAAATGAAATAATGCCATTTACTTACTCACATGGATATTCTACTAGTCGAATGATCACATGCAATATCAATAACCACTTTCATAATGATGGAATTCATAGTGCCAGACTATCATAACCACATAGCCAAGGCCTCGTGCCAAGACTACAAATAAGATTTTCCCAAGGCCTTGTGCCAAGACACTAGTTTGTCTCATGAGACCTACCGATGCATCGAGGAGCTATAGCGGGCACCACCCGTCACTTATTAAGTCCAATGCATTCCTCATATGAATAGGTTTAAGCATAAAATAAACATTCGTATTAAAACTAGCATACGAAATGTCAATACTTTAACCACAAACCATGAATGGTATAAAAATAGAACATCCACAGTCAAATATAACTCATTTGATACAATATGGAAGATTGTATTGTATCACATTAACCTCAATCATGAATAATGAAGGATGTTGACATAGATGAAAATAATCATCAAAACTATTTGAGAGAAATATCCCCCTTTTCTTGAAAACATTTAAAAGTCACACTATTTGTCAAGAAGCCATTTAAAAATAGATTTTTGAATCAAAGTGTCCCATACCACTTTGAAACCATTTAAAAGGATTTTTAATTTCTAAACTTTAATGTCCATATAAATAAATCCTTAAAACCATTTTTAAAACATGGACATTAATGAGAAAGATTTAGATGAATAAGTCTTTAAAACATTTAAAAATGGTATTTTAGTTAGAGATTCTAACCAAAAGAGAGACACTTGAATGAAAATAATTGAGGTAATCAAAACTTTGTAATATCATGAGAATAAAGGGAATTCATGATATACTATGTCAAAGTACATTATATACACCACATAAAAGTGATTTGGTGTATATCAACAAAGAAGTCTCAATGGAATGTAAGTTGAGATGAAATCTCTCATAAAGGCCATATCCTTAGGTTAAGGATAAATCAACAACATAATTATGTGTGAAAAATATAAATACACTAAATATGATTGGATATTCAGTGTAAAACAATCAAAGTATATTCACACATATTCCTGTAAAAACAACACCAACGAATTGGATGTTTAACTCAACAAATGGTGAAAGAGTTAAAATTACTCTTATCAAATTCATATCAATGACTTGAGAATTTTCAATGGAGTGATTATGTGTATCAAAAGTATATCCACAGGAAGGGGAGTGGAAATTATGACATAATCAAATGAATAGTGATTCCACACATAATCTTGGGGTAATATAATCAATGAAATATGCGTAAAGCCAAATGAGTGGAAATTGAAATCTCAAATTCCCTTATTGATTAGGTAACTTAAGAAACAAACACCCATGAAAGAAAGATCATACCATGATGATGTAAATACCCATAAAATAAAGTATATTACACAATTAATACAATCATGGGTAGTACACATACACCACATGCAATAATTAAGTGGTGATCAATGGAATTCTCACGGAATTAAAAGTGAGACAAGAAACCCCTTACCACGTTAATCAACTGAGTCGCATGGCCAAAAGTTAATAACCACCAAATGATTTACAGAATAACATGAATATAAAGTGAATCATGATAATATATATCAAATGGAAGTACACAATACACCACTTTCAATAATTTAGTAGCGAACAATGGAAATCTCACGGAATTGAAAGTGAGATAAGAGAATCCCTTACTTTGTACTTTTTCCTTGGTCGATGGTAGGTTTACCTCCTGTATAATGGTGAAATAATTGTTATTGAATAATACAAGAATCAGTTACTTTAATATGATATCATATATTATCTTTTAACATTGATTTGTTAATAATATCTTAGAATTATCGTCATTTCAGGTGTTAACGGGTTCATTTTACTTTATATTCTTTGTTATGTGAGCCATATTCGTTATTAATGGGATGTATATTATTCATATCCATAATGGTATCAAGTCCTTAAACATCATTTTTAAATCATCAAATGATAATTATACTTGAATGGATACGATGGAGAATGAATCTCATCGCGTTCGTGGAGACGGTAGTCCGTACGTACGCACGAATGCTACTTCCATTTAATTTTTATTTTAAAAGAATCGAATCCAAATGATACATAGGTATATTACTATTCCAGTAAAATATAATATTCTATATATGTTACTTAAGTTCATTAACACCATCCTTTATACGTTCCATGTGTGGTATGAACGAGTCATATCATTTTAAGGGGGCGGTAGTCCGCACTTCCTCAAATGAAATTATCGTATGTATATACAACATGAAACGAATAATTGTATGAAATAAAATGGAATTACAGAAGCTTATATATAAAATATATATCATTAATATCATATTTAATTACAGTGCCATCCTAATGGCCACCATTAGAGGCGGTAAGATGTATTTGAACAATCATCGTTTCGTGAGGCGTTAGTTTGCCATCCACAGAAACATTATGTTCATCATCCATTAGATGGAGTTGTGTGAATGTGTAGTTTGAATCCTTCTTATAACAACATCCTAGTATATTGTGGATACTGGTGTTGTTACAAAATAAAGGAAATAAAAAGAGTTTGGGGGTTGGAGAAGCAAAATAATTGAAAATAATTTAAGAGAAAATGTTACCTTTAATTTAGGTAACTCACTTTGGTTGGAACCAAAGGACTTCTTGAAATGCTTTCTGCCTAAGGGGAAGCTTCAAGGAGGAGGAGATGGATGTGGGGAGCTTAGTTGGGCAGATTTTGGACGATCCAAGTGGCTTGAGAGGTGTGAGGAATGAGTAGAAGTGGTCTCCTTTTATAAAGGAGAGGAGGGGCTCTTTAGGAAAGAGTGAAAGTATTACTTTATAATATAATTATATTCTGTTTATAATGGTCCAAAAATCATTGAGGTCGACGATAAGATGACTCATATTCTAAATAACATCAACCAATAAGAATTTGACAGGTTTTAGATAATATTTTAATCATTATAATCTTATTTATTTAAATGATTTATTAATGAGGTAAACATTGCATCATTATTGTGTCATTAATAATTTAAATTATTTGATGTCTAAAAATTATAAATAAAATATCATTATGTAGGAAATCGTTTTATCTTTCTAATGAATATTTATAATCGAAAATCCAACATGTATAACCCTATTTAAAAATTGTTCTTTTAAAATATGTAAGCTTATGCCTTTTTTGTATTCATTTTAACTTAATTAAAATAAAGTGTCATTATCACTTACAAGTGGATCAATGGGGTCCCAAAATTGACCCAAAGATGCCCATGGTCGACCCTGTATCAACCAATAGGGTTAAGACACGTTTTAGGGTAATTTAGTATTATTATAATATTATTTTTTAACCCTTATTTACCGGATTTACCCTTAACCATGGTAAATAAAATATTTACCGCAGTAATTATTCAAAATGTCTAAAAATAAAAGTTACCTATTTACACAATTTGAACATCCTTATTCCAAATATGGAATCCATTTTTCTAAATTCAAAACACAGAAGTGGCAGAAATTAATTTAAAATTAATTCCCGCTGTCAAAACAAAAAACGTGTTTTTAAGAGATAATAACTATCAAAAGATTGACATTTGTTTATGTTCGGTTTAATTGTAAAATTATGTCCAATGACCAAAATTATATTAAATGGTAAAAATATATTCTAAATATACTTTAAAACCACTCAAATTCATAATTTATCACTATTAATTATTTTGATTAAAAAAGTTGTTTTTAATTAAAATTTAGTAATTTTTACTATTCATCAAAATATGAAAGTTATCCGAAAAGTACCAAAATTTCACCTTAGGCTAAATTTGATATTCCGAATCCAAAAATGAAGTCCATTTTGAAATATAAAATATATATAATTTCAAAAAATTAAGTATTACTATTCATAACGGCTAGTTTGATCGGTTGTGGTGTGTGTTAAAACTCGAAGTTGCGTATAACACACGCTACTGTTTTATTCAAAGGAAAGCGTACCGTGGAAGCTTGGGATGTTTTATTTTAAATTTTTTGATGTCCCCATTTAGTCAAAAAGTTTAAAATATTTTACTATTAAAAGTTGGTAAAACTACAATACTGAAGATGAATTTGTTCTTACATTATGTCTAAGAAACTCATAATATGGATTCTAAAATTATAAGGATTATATAAAGTTTAAAATTTAGTTAATACTATTCATAACCTATTTTGAACGGCTTGTTTGGTAAGTCATGGTGCGCTTGAACTCGGTGTTGCGTGTAGTGCAAGTTATTGAATTATTTTGAAGAAATAACACACTATGAAATCTTGGGGTGTTACATTCTCCCCTCCTTCAATAAATTGCGTCCTCGCAATTTGAAATTGTTCTTCGAAAATAAAAGGTTGAAAATAGAAAATATATTTGTGGGAAAACCCACATCGGAAATTGGTTTACTAAAATTTAGTCTTAATATAAGGAAAAGAGAAAGGAAAGGGTCACCACCAAATTATGATCTCGATTAGGAGAACATTGGTGGAAATTAGAGACATATAATTAGAGGAAAAACGTAAATATTTATAGGTAGTGGTTGAGGTCATCAATCACAAACAAGTATAAAATTGAGGTCCTTAAACTCATCAATCTATGATGATTTGAAGTACCATCGGTTCAACAAAATATAGGGTATTGGGATCACACATTTTTGACATTTCAAAATATGTTAGTTGAAATCCCACATCGAAAAATGAATTAATGAGGCCTCTATTTAAAATAAAGAGTGGAAAGTATGAAGATTACTGAAAATAACACATACTAGGGTTCCATGTAGGAAAATATGGATATGGAGGAGAAATCTAACCATCAATTATCTGATGGAGAGTGGTAGAGAACATGGCTATGAAAAGGCCAACAATCCCAAAGCCATAAATTAGTGATGATTTAAGGTACCATCTAGGACAACATTTTTTTTTAAAGTTACATTACATAAGTAAGAGGAATTCATTTATGATATTGACTAAGAACATTATGAGATATACTTAAATTTTAAGTAGATTTTCATTCTTTAATAAATTTCCACCACTAACTCAATTTTTTTTTAAACGATGAGTATTCAAGAAGACTTGGTCACACTGGAAGAGCTAGAATAAACTTCTATAGAATCACATGATCCATGCAGGATAAACCATATATTTACATTGTCTTTAAAGATTAATCAAAACCAAAATGGTTAGTGAATGATCTAATGATCCCCCAAAAGGATATTCATTGAGCTAAATATGCACTAATCTTAATTTCTAAAATTAAACCAACAATACCCCAAAGTTAAATAGATACCATTCAATAACCAATTGTCCTTAAAATCCTTTAATATAATCCAAACTAATATTGAAACCCAAAACATAGAAGAATTTGATTATGTAGTCTCCCATGTTACATTGTATCTCCAAATGACATCAAATACTCTTAAAGTCACATACTTAAAAGTAATTAACATCATCACATATTCTCTGTTATAGGTTAATCATTTCCATAAATAACCCAAATCACTATAAATCAACAATAAAAATGTAGATAAAAATCCACCATTACTCTACAAATGAAACCTCATTGTATTCTATTTTCCTTGGGCATATAGTGTTCCTAACAAAACGAACATCTTCCAAAATAACATTTATCACTTAATCACCAAATCATTTTCCTATACCAAGGGTATTCATTTGATAAGACATAAGAACCCAAATCATCTTATTATTGATCAATAAAATCATTTAACAAAAAAATAGTCATACTAACCAGGGACTTCACGTAGTCCAGTGGTAGGCGATAAATCCCAATCGCACTTTGGTTGTGGGTTCGATTCCCACAACTTTGTCCGACGCGACGGGTTGTCACACGGTCTACGTGTTGTCCTTTTTCAAAAACTATATTCTATAATATTACCAAAATGAGATAAATTTTTCAAAATAATTTAACCACAAATGTTATATCATACTTTGCATTTTCATCCCAAATTATAATAACTTATCATTTTCTCAAACCCCAATGATCATATAAAACCAAATGGTTATTTATACCTATATCCACAAGAGAAGAGACAATTATTCCTCAAATATCATTCTCACATGGCAAACTGAGGGGTTACAAATACAAGAGAAAATTATTCCAAAGTAAACCCATCAACAAGGAGTGCTAATACTTTTTAAATTTTTCTCCAACCATTTATTTCCGCATAGCTTCTTCTTTGAGCAAGAAAATATCCTATAAAATAGGACATTCACTCGGGTAATGTCCAGGTCCCCTACATTTACGGCAAATGACTGTAAATGGACTCTTGGGACCATTTTTATCTTCTTCCATAGTACTATTCATTTTTCTTCGGCAATTCATCACTTTATGTCCTTCCTTCCCGCACGTAAAACATTTCGTTGTCCCATTGAGACACTTTCCTGGGTGTCTCTTTCCACAATTCCTGCATGATGAAAATTGGGGTTTCTTTTCTCCATGGTCTCCATTGCTGGAGATCTTATCATTTATCACCTTTCTCTTCCTTGTTGAGTCTGGGAGTTGGTTAATATATATGTTGTTGATCATATTTTTGGAAAACTGATTTGGCATAAAGACGATATCTTTTACTCCTATCAACATTCCATTTTGTTGCTCATTTCCACCACCGTTCCCACCTTGTACATCATTCTCAAAGTCACTATGACTTCCTTGGAATCCAGCCATTGACTAAAACCAGAAAGCATTGTGTGAGTAATAGTAGTCATAAAATCATTTAGAGATTAAAATGTCACCATATTCTCAATTTGAAACATATTAGGATTAACCAAGGTCATTTACTCTCATCTTATGTATATATTACTTAAATCGGTTTGTAAAGAAAATGTAAATTATCCTAAGCATATCCCCCGGGAGTGTCGTAACCAAGAGTGCAGCAAGGCCCGTTGTCGTGCACCAGTTCCCGTTCGAGTCTAGCTCAAAGCGGTGTTTTCGGGTTTTACCCCTAGGTACATCTGTGCCAGAGCCGCCTCTACCTGCTCGTATCCAGACAGGGATGTATTTCTCGGAAAACTCACAAAATCTCTACAATACCAAAATTCTAGGAAGTTCTTTTATACTAATCCTCAAAGTTCATCTTAGGTCTACGTGCTCTAATCAGAGTTTATCTAAATCTAGCTACCAAGGTTTGTACTAAACCTCCCTCTGATACCAACTGTAACGCCCCGACCCTAGTTACCCAGAGTCGGTGCATTATTACATAACATTGGCATGATCATGAGAAAGATCAAGTTTCGAAAGACCGATTAGTTTAGTAGCCTTGGAATAACTAGATACATCCATAAATTTCAACATTACATCATAAAAAACATCTTGTCTTCATATCCCCTCATACTATCCCTGCAGGTCATTCATAAATTACTTCTTCATAATCCTGGAAAAAAAATAAAACATTGAAAGGGGTGAGCTCGGATGCTCAGTAAGGATAACGTTATAGCAGAAACTTTCATAAATAAGCATAAACACTGAAGGCAATTTTTAACTAAAACAAAAGCCTTTGAAACTTGAACTTCAGCATAAAATGGCAAAGGTAAAATGAAATAATGCCATTTACTTACTCACATGGATATTCTACTAGTTGAATGATCACATGAAATATCAATAACCACTTTCATAATGATGGAATGCATAATGTCAGACTATCATAACCACATAGCCAAGGCCTCGTGCCAAGACTACAAATAAGATTTTGCCAAGGCCTTGTGCCAAGACACTAGTTTGTCTAATGAGACCTACCGATGCATCGAGGAGCTATAGCGGGCTCCACCCGTCACTTATTAAGTCCAATTCATTCCTCATATGAATAGGTTTAAGCATAAAATAAGCATTCGTATTAAAACTAGCATACAAAATGTCAATACTTTAACCACAAACCATGAATGGTATAAAAATAGAACATCCACAATCAAATATAACTCATTTGATACAATATGGAAGATTGTATTGTATCACATTAACCTCAATCATGAATAATGAAGGATGTTGACATAGATGAAAATAATCATCAAAACTATTTGAGAGAAATATCCCCCTTTTCTTGAAAACATTTAAAAGTCACACTATTTGTCAAGAAGCCATTTAAAAATAGATTTTTGAATCAAAGTGTCCCATACCACTTTGAAACCTTTTAAAAGGATTTTTAATTTCTAAACTTTAATGTCCATATAAATAAATCCTTAAAACCATTTTTAAAACATGGACATTAATGAGAAAGATTTAGATGAATAAGTCTTTAAAACATTTAAAAATGGTATTTTAGTTAGAGATTCTAACCAAAAGAGAGACACTTGAATGAAAATAATTGAGGTAATAAAAACTTTGTAATATCATGAGAATAAAGGGAATTCATGATATACTATGTCAAAGTACATTATATACACCACATAAAAGTGATTTGGTGTATATCAACAAAGAAGTCTCAATGGAATGTAAGTTGAGATGAAATCTCTCATAAAGGCCATATCCTTAGGTTAAGGATAAATCAACAACATAATTATGTGTGAAAAATATAAATACACTAAATATGATTGGATATTCAGTGTAAAACAATCAAAGTATATTCACACATATTCCTGTAAAAACAACACCAACGAATTGGATGTTTAACTCAACAAATGGTGAAAGAGTTAAAATTACTCTTATCAAATTCATATCAATGACTTGAGAATTTTCAATGGAGTGATTATGTGTATCAAAAGTATATCCACTGGAAGGGGAGTGGAAATTATGACATAATCAAATTAATAGTGATTCCACACATAATCTTGGGGTAATATAATCAATGAAATATGCGTAAAGCCAAATGAGTGGAAATTGAAATCTAAAATTCCCTTATTGATTAGGTAACTTAAGAAACAAACACCCATGAAAGAAATATCATACCATGATGATGTAAATACCCATAAAATAAAGTATATTACACAATTAATACAATCATGGGTAGTACACATACACCACATGCAATAATTAAGTGGTGATCAATGGAATTCTCACGGAATTAAAAGTGAGACAATAAACCCCTTACCACGTTAATCAACTGAGTCGCATGGCCAAAAGTTAATAACCACCAAATGATTTACATAATAACATGAATATAAAGTGAATCATGATAATATATATCAAATGGAAGTACACAATACACCACTTTCAATAATTTAGTAGCGAACAATGGAAATCTCACGGAATTGAAAGTGAGATAAGAGAATCCCTTACTTTGTACTTTTTCCTTGGTCGATGGTAGGTTTACCTACTGTATAATGGTGAAATAATTGTTATTGAATAATACAAGAATCATTTACTTTAATATGATATCATATATGATCTTTTAACATTGATTTGTTAATAATATCTTAGAATTATCGTCATTTCAGGTGTTAACGGGTTCATTTTACTTTATATTCTTTGTTATGTGAGCCATATTCATTATTAATGGGATGTATATTATTCATATCCAGAATAGTATCAAGTCCTTAAAAATCATTTTTAAATCATCAAATGATAATTATACTTGAATGGATACGATGGAGAATGAATCTCATCGCGTTCGTGGAGACGGTAGTCCGTACGTACGCACGAATGCTACTTCCATTTAATTTTTATTTTAAAAGAATCGAATACAAATGATACATAGGTATATTACTATTCCAGTAAAATATAATATTCTATATATGCTACTTAAGTTCATTAACACCATCCTTTATACGTTCCATGTGTGGTATGAACGAGTCATATCATTTTAAGGGGGCGGTAGTCCGCACTTCCTCAAATGAAATTATTGTATGTATATACAACATGAAACGAATAATTGTATGAAATAAAATGGAATTACAGAAGCTTATATATGAAATATATATCATTAATATCATATTTAATTACAGTGTCATCCTAATGGCCACCATGAGAGGCGGTAAGATGTATTTGAACAATCATCGTTTCGTGAGGCGTTAGTTTGTCATCCACAGAAACATTATGTTCATCATCCATTAAATGGAGTTGTGTGAATGTGTAGGTTGAATCCTTCTTATAACAACATCCTAGTATATTTTGGATACTGGTGTCGTTACAAAAGAAAGGAAATAAAAAGAGTTTGGGGGTTGGAGAAGCAAAATAATTGAAAATAATTTAAGAGAAAATGTTACCTTTAATTTAGGTAACTCACTTTGGTTGGAACCAAAGGACTTCTTGAAATGCTTTCTGCCTAAGGGGAAGCTTCAAGGAGGAGTAGAGGGATGTGGGGAGCTTATTTGGGCAGATTTTGGACGAGACAAGTGGCTTTAGAGGTGTGACGAATGAGTAGAAGTGGTCTCCTTTTATAAGGGAGAGGAGGGGCTCTTTAGGAAAGAGTGAAAGTATTACTTTATAATATAATTATATTAGGTTTATAATGGACCAAAAATCATTGAGGTCGAAGATAAGATGACTCATATTCTAAATAACATCAACCAATAAGAATTGGACTGGTTTTAGATAATATTTTAATCATTATAATCTTATTTATTTAAATGATTTATTAATGAGTTAAACATTGCATCATTATTGTGTCATTAATAATTTAAATTATTTGATGTCTAAAAATTATAAATAAAATATCATTATGTAGGAAATCTTTTTATCTTTCTAATGAATATTTATAATCGAAAATCCAACATGTATAACCTTATGTAAAAATTGTTCTTTTAAAAGATGTAAGCTTATGCCATTTTTGTATTCATTTTAACTTAATTAAAATAAAGTGTCATTATCACTTACAAGTGGATCAATGGGGTCCCAAAATTGACCCAAAGATGCCCATGGTCGACCCTGTATCAACCAATAGGGTTAAGACACGTTTTTAGGTAATTTAGTATTATTATAATATTATTTTTTAACCCTTATTTACCGGATTTACCCTTAACCATGGTAAATAAAATATTTACCGCAGTAATTATTCAAAATGTCTAAAAATAAAAGTTACCTATTTACACAATTTGAACATCCTGATTCCAAATATGGAATCCATTTTTCTAAATTCAAAACACAGAAGTGGAAGAAATTAATTTAAAATTAATTCCCGCTGTCAAAACAAAAAGCGTGTTTTTAAGAGATAATAACTATCAAAAGATTGACATTTGTTTATGTTCGGTTTAATTGTAAAATTATGTCCAATGACCAAAATTATATTAAATGGTAAAAATATATTCTAAATATACTTTAAAACCACTCAAATTCATAATTTATTACTATTAATTATTTTGATTAAAAAAGTTGTTTTTAATTAAAATTTAGTAATTTTTACTATTCATCAAAATATGAAAGTTATCCGAAAAGTACCAAAATTTCACCTTAGGATAAATTTGATATTCCGAATCCAAAAATGAAGTCCATTTTGAAATATAAAATATATATAATTTCAAAAAATTAAGTATTACTATTCATAACGGCTAGTTTGATCGGTTGTGGTGTGTGTTAAAACTCGAAGTTGCGTACAACACACGCTACTGTTTTATTCAAAGGAAAGCGTACCGTGGAAGCTTGAGATGTTTTATTTTAAATTTTTTGATGTCCCCATTTAGTCAAAAATTTTAAAATATTTTACTATTAAAAGTTTGTAAAACTACAATACTGAAGATGAATTTGGTCTTACATTATGTCTAAGAAACTCATAATATGGATTGTAAAATTATAAGGATTATATAAAGTTTAAAATTTAGTTAATACTATTCATAACCTTTTTTGAACGGCTTGTTTGGTAAGTCATGGTGCTCTTGAACTCGGTGTTGCGTGTAGTGCATGTTATTGAATTATTTTGAAGAAATAACACACTATGAAATCTTGGGGTGTTACATCAGAAGTCGTTGGGTACTGAATTAAATTTTAGTACAACTTTTCATCCTCAATCAGATGGGCAGTCAGAACAAACAATTCAGACTTTGGAAGATATGCTATACGCTTTCTCTATGGATTATCAAGGAAGTTGGGACCAACATATTTCTTTGGTTGAGTTTTCATATAATAACAGTTTTCATTCTAGTATACAGATGGCTCTGTTTGAAGCATTATATGGAAAACGGTGTCGAACTCCACCTTTTTGGGATGAAGTAGGTGAAAGGAAGCTGATGGGACCAGAATTGGTAGAAGAGATGGCAGAAAAAGTTCAGTTGATTCAGAAATAGATGAGAATAGCTCAGAGTAGGCAGAAGAGTTATGCGGACAACAGGAGGAAGGATCTCTCTTTCAGGGTAGGTGATCATGTTTTTCTCAATGTTTCACCATGGAAAAGTGCGATGCGATTCGGTAAGAACGGAAAGTTGAGCCCAAGGTTCATTGGACCATATGAAATTCTGGAAAATGATGGATCAGTTTCTTACTTAGTGGCTTTACCTCCGAGTTTATCTCAGGTACACAGTGTTTTTCATGTTTCGATGTTGAGAAAGTATATGCCAGATCCATCTCATGTTTTGAGCCCAGAGGTAGTTCAGTTGGAAGAGAATCTCTCTTATAAAGAACAACCCATCTAGATTCTTGACTGTATAGAGAAAGTGTTGCAGAATAAGGTTATTCTCCAGTTAAAGGTTTTGTGGTAAAACCATATGGTTGAAGAGGCAACATGGGAATTGGAAAATGCTATGAGGGATAAATACCCCCACTTATTTTGATAAGTGAATAAAATTGCGAGGACACAATTCCCAAAAGGGGAGAAGGATGTAACATCATAGGTAAATAAAGAATAAAGTAATTTCATATTTATTAATATTTATGAATTAAATATTAATTTTACTTTAAAGGGGTTACTATGTTCGATAGCGTACCCGATACGCAACAAAGTGTTTCTTTGAAATCTTACGTTGCATTCTAGTAATAAAATAATATTTATTTAAATGGTAGTTAACACGTAGCCGCTGTATTGGCGTGAATGAATATAAATAAATAAAATATGATTATATATGTTTTTTAAATGTTTTTATATTTATCCAATAAAAGATAAAGGCTTAAAATAAGAAAAGAATTCAATTTTAGGCATATATACTCTAATTTTCACTAACGGTCCACTTATCGCCTTTTGATGGAGAACCATCATTAAATATAGTTTTGGTCACTGTTATACATTCTATTGTTCCAAATAAAACTCTTCTTTAGAATCGGGACATCAAAATTTACTTTGTGTAAATTCTTGGTATTTTTCTGATAAAGTTCATTTTTAATAAATAGTGAAAAATGTTGTATTTTAATTCAAAGCCTCTTTTTAGTGTAATTAATTTATATGATAAGATTATATTTTAAATTGGTTTTAAAGTTAAATTAGAATATATTTTTACCATTTAATCCAATGGTGGTCATTAGATTTAATTTCACTTTGAAATTGGACTTAAACTAGGGTCAATCTTTTGATACTTATTGTTTCACAAAAACACGCTATTTGCTCTGACAAAGGGAATTAATTATTAAATTAATTAATATAACTTATATGTTTAAAATTTTTTAAAATAGACATCATTTTTTAATTCGTAATATCAAATATATCTTAGGGTGATGTTTTGGTATTTTTCTGAAAAACTTCAATTTTTGATGAATAGTGACACCACTATGTGGTACTTAAAAAACTGATTTTTCGTTTAAAAGAAATTTTACCACCTGTGGGTTTTTAATTTCAAGAATCCGACATACATGGGTGTCATTAAGAAGTAATATGTGGTTCAATGGGATTGAAATAATTTTTTGGGGAATAGTAACTTTTAAGTTTTAATCGCGATTAGAGGTAATTAGTGTAGTTTAAGGTAAAAATAATGATTTAATAATATGAAATGAAATTTACACATGTCCTACCCTTATTGGATGTTTCATGGCAGACCAAAAAAATCCATGGGTCATCTTGGGGACCCCATGGGGCCACATTGGTAGGAAAATGACATTAATAACTTTTTATTTAATGTTAAAATAAAAATGTCACAAACATGATTTGTTTTACTAAAACAATTTTTTAATGGGGTTATAAAAGCCATATTTTTTACTATAAAAATTAATTAGAAAACTAAAAAGATTTCCTACATCAGGATATTTTTTTTATAATTTTTAGATATTAAATAAATTAAATTATTTATGACACCATGATGATGCAGCGATTACCTCATTATTTAAAGATTTAAATAAAATGAAAAGATAATGTTAAATATAATACCTACACATGTCAAAAACCTATTTTATGGGTGGATTTAGAACTCTTATCTCTTTATCCTTGAAATATATAATTTTGGGACCTTTAAAATCCGAAAAAACATTTTATAATAAAGCAACCTTTTATAACTTCCCAAGAGTGCCACTCCTCTCCTCTTATAAAAGGCCCCCACCTATACCACCTTACCCACACCTCTCAATCCTTTGGCTCGGCCAAACCCTACCCATTTTGTCTCTCCACATCCCTCTATTACTCCTAGAATCCTCACTTTGGGCGGAAATCTTCCCATGGAAGCCTTTGAGCTCAAATTAAAAAGAGTTACCCGTTTTAAAGGTAGTGTTTTCTCTTGTGTTCTTATGTTTTATTTTTCTTCTCCAACCCCATAAACTCTTTTTATTCCTTTTTTTGTAACAACAACAGTATATTAAATATACTAGGATATTTTTATGTGAATTATTAGAGCTACACTTACACAAACCTACATATAATGGTTAAAGAACATACTATTTCTGTGGATGGTGAATTTTTTCCTCACGAAACAACGATTGTTCAACACTCATATAAAACCTTAAAAGGTGGTCATTAAGATGTAAATATATTTATATATGATATATAATATGTTTATGTTTTATTTATTATTCTTAATTTTTCATTTATTGCATACCTTTATGGTTTCCATTATGGGTAAACGCGATATCTTCATTTTAGGAAGTATGGACTACCACCCCCTCAATGTGATTGGATTCGTTAATACCATATGTGGTACGTATAAAGGATAGATTTAATGATATTATATATGATATTATACTGGAATTATAATATACTTTTATATCATTATTATTTATTTCCATTAAAGTACGATATAGAAATGAAAGTGGCGTTTATGCGTACGTACGGCTTACCGTCTCTATGAACGGTGCATTTCATTTCTTATCCCCAATTGTAATGTACTATTATAAGTACATATATATAATGGATATATATGATTTATGTTACATCTAAATGAAGAATATACTTCTGTAATTAAAATATACATATCTCTCATTTAGTTTTAATTCCATTAATTTGACATAGAAATGAAAGTAGCGTACATGCGTACGTACGGCTTACCGTCTCCATGAACGGTGTATTTCATTTCTTACCTCTAAATGATTATGTAAAATTATAAATAAATGTATATAATGGATATATAAGATATAAATGATATCTACATCATGAATATAATTCTTGATATAATGGATATTTTACCACATGAACAACTTGTAATTAAAAAGAGTTTATTTTTTACTCAAGTTCCAATGATCGAAAAAATGACCATTATTAACTTAAATAATTACATACTTTTCATAACATGGTAATAAGTGATATAAAATTAATAATGAACTTGAAAAAGTTTCTTAAGAAAGTAGAAATTAACTGAAGTTTTTTATTCAAAATGTTAAAGAATGATCGAGTCAAGTCGGACCCGAGGTACGGGACATCGTCTCAATCTCCTTTCATTGAGGAATATTTTGTTTTATACACAATATTCTTCTATACGGTGTATAAACCCCTTTGGATTTTATGTTTATCTGAAAGAAATATTTTTTATACAAAGCGTTTTACTAAATTACAAAAGGGAATGTTTTTGTCATATGTATGCGGCGACAACAACTTCTTCGCCGTCGTGACCATTATTTGAGTTTCGGCTTCCTCCTCAAGCCATAAGTTTTTTAAAAGAAAAATAAATACCAAGTATTAATTTTCTTTTATTTTGGAATTGAAAATGGTTTTCATAATGTTTTTATTATATAAATGTGTTGTATTGATATCTTGTGATTGAAATGTGGAAAAGTTATGTTTCCTTTATGTATGTTTTATATGATATGATTATGTTAGGGTTATTGGGAATTGTTATGAATATGGGTGGTTCCATGATAAACTAAGGGCGGGTGAGCCCGATATAGCTCTCCAATGCATTGGGTAACGCGAAGGAGTTAAATATTGAGGTTTCTCCGAAGAGATTTTGGGAATATACTATGATGGGTATTCCAAACGTAACCAAGAGGGTTACTCCCTATGTAAGAATGTTATGAATGCCTCAAGTTACCTTTATGTCTTATGATTTCTATGATTTATTCATGATTTGATGAGGTATGTTAAAGTGATTATGTTTTATGAGTACAGTATGATTTCATACATGTACTAATGTTTTCATTTCTTAATTTTATATCCCTTACTGAGCTTTTATGCTCATCCCATGTTTTTTTGAAATTTTTTTCACAGGAAAAGGGAAAGGTACATGATATGATGATAGTTTCAAGGAAGTGTCAAGAAATAATCCATGTTTTTTTATTAAATATGTTTCATTGATTGGAAAAAATGAATATTTTTTTTTGTAACCACCTTGTTTAAATGTGGAATGTAATGCATGATTTATGATCTAATTCTCTAAAACTCTAAACCTGAAAAGATCCTCAACGTATATTCTTGAAGTAACTCAAGATTAAGTAATGTTTATGGATGGGTCCTTATAAAGACATTAGACTCATCAAATTCCATAGATCACCATTCATGACACTAAATCAATTTATAAATATAAATATTTTTTTACCAAACATAAATAATTTATACCTTTCAGGTTATATCTAGACATATTATTGATGAAAATTATAAAGAGGCATTGACCAAAATCCCTCCTCTATAGTGTATCCATTGGATGATTAGAATAACCCAATGTTTTGGTTGGATCTTCAATTCATCAAAGGTATTATATTACCTCATAGGAAAATGGATGGCAGACATATATAATAACACAAAGGATTAGTTTGAGGGATCTCAATAATGGAATGAAATCATGAAAAAAAACATGAAACATATGAGTAAATCAAAATGGTAAAAACCATTAAAACTATTCATCCATCCAACGGTCTATTATTTTTCATAAAATGAAATAATAATTAATGATATCCAGAATAAGATTGATTGTAACATTAATTATTAATATTTAGATTCTAATACTTTATCATAAGTATTTTATAATGATAATATAAGATGATTCATTTAATGAAACTTCCATAAAACAAGTGCATACTATACACTAAAACATTACTTATCTAGATAATGATTTAATATATCATTCCTTATGAGACATCCATGTCATACCATATGATAAAGAAAAATAAAAAAACAAATTTATAAGGACTTATATCTTACCTCTATAACTTATATCATTGTGGAACATTCAATTTAATGAAATTCCAAAACTCCAAAAAATGTTAATTGCTTAGAAATTAGGAATGTGTTAATTTTTAAATGATTTAGTGAATATTTTATTGTAAAAATAGAATATCCCATCAACCAATGTCTGATACTCGTGGTCAATAATTTATTAACTTTATGTTCACTCAATATAGGAATGATATAAATGAAAAAAATTATTAAAACAATGTAATGACATTTATTTAATTTTTTCTACATGATTGATATATATGAATATATCTTAAAATGTGATAATCCAAGAAAATATGATGAAAATTGAGATTCTAATAATTCAAATAAAATTATTCTCTCTAAATTATGATAATTCATAGTAGTAGTTGAATAATTAATTGTTTTATTTATAGAATGTATTCAAAACATCTCTATCAAATAATGTTTTTAATATACTATACATCACACCTATTAGAAAGGTAACACCCTATTAGCCTATTATTAGAGGTCACCATTCAACTCGAAGATAACACATGACGTAAAAAAGTAATATTACAAAACAAAATCTAAAAGTAATAATTAATTGGAAAAAAATTGTGGTGATAAATGTAGAAGAAAATTTTAGGAGGAAAAGAATTTAATATTAGTAAATAGAAATATAGAGATGGTGGTTAATAAAATATTTAGAAAATGGTCGTTCTTGGATCTTATCCAAATTCATAAGTTCATAGTTATTATTCATGATCCAAATGGTTATCCCTTAACCACAATTGATCCTTTCAAATCAATTTTAGTGGTGAAATTACATGTTATAGTAGATATAAATCCATTTATTCTATTTAAAAAGGATCTATGGATTATTAATATAGATATGGTGGTGGTTTTATATATATATATGGAAATAAAAAACATTTCCTCTATAAATATATATGGGTAGCCTTAATGTTCACCATAATATTTCTTTACTACCAATCACTAATCAACATCCTTTATAAATTATATTAACCAATACTAATAATAATTCCAAAATGGATAAGAACATTTTTGGAGTTTAATGACAAAATAATTCAAGAAAATCCTCCTAACTCACTAATGATAAGATATAGGTAAATATACATTAGGATTCATTAAATGACCCTAAATATTTTTTTATATTAATTATTTTTCTTTTTGTTTCAATATTTTGACATACATTTCACGTTGCCTTTAGGAAGGAATGTCATGAATTATTTGTAGGACCCCGGGACACCATGAGAGGGGAGGGGTGAATCAGGGTGACCACTTTTTCTTTTAAAGTGATGGATCTTGTTCCCACGTTGGTAGGAACTTGTTGAACCTGTATGATGAATATGATTAGAAATCAAAAATTCACATGCACAGAGAAGACACGGCCCTTTTTACATGGTTCACCACTAAGGGCTACGTCCAAGGAGCATACGCCGACAGGTTTTCGGTCGTACCAAAATCCACTATGCTTCACTAGCTGTAGATTACAAAGATTCAGGTACAGTCACTCTGTCCCAGGCTCACTGCCTTTACAAAGGTTCAGGGATAGCTCACTGCTTCCCTCGGGTCACTCCCGTTGACTCCCCCTGGCTCACTGCCGTTGGTGAAGTCCCACTCAGTTTATAGACACGAAGGTCTCTTCATCATTTGCATAAGAATGCATCCTTTTATGTTTGTAGATGCTCTATTGAAGTCCGATTCCCACCAGAAGAAGAATATCACTTTTCCTTGAATGTATCGGGTAGTCTCTTGGCTTTCGTGCAGCTCCAAACAGGTCGGTAGGCTTCAGCAAAACCAGGCACGCTTCTCCAAGACAGTCGCGCAAGTCCCACTACGGCGAGCAAGTCAAAACTGGCATGCAAGTGTCATCAACGCACCTGTGCGATGCTTCCTTCCCCGACTTCAAACTTGCGCGGTCCATTTCCTTTCTCTTCCAAACCGCCTTGGGCGCACAACCAACAACCGGCGCGCAAGCTCTACTTGAGCGAAAAAACTACCACCTGCGCGACTCGACCACCTGTGCGACTTTTTCTTTTAAAGTGATGGATCTTGATCCCACGTTGGTAGTAACTTTTTGAACCTGTATGATGATTATGATTAGAAAGCAAACATTCACATGCACAGAGAAGACACAACCCTTTTTACTTGGTTCACCACTAAGGGCTACGTCCAAGGAGCATACGCCGACTGGTTGTCGATCGTACCAAAATCCACTATGCTTCACTAGCTGTAGATTACAAAGATTCGGGTATAGTCACTCTGTCCCAGTCTCACTGCCTTTACAAAGGTTCAAGGATAGCTCACTGCTTCCCTTGGGTCACTCTTGTTGACTCCCCCTGGCTCACTTCCGTTGGTGAAGTCACACTCAGTTTATAGGCATGAAGGTCTCTTCATCATTTGCATAATAATGCATCCTTTGTTGTTTGTAGATGCTCTATTGAAGTCCGATTCTCACCAGAAGAAGAATATCACTTTTCCTCGAATGTATCAGGCAGTCTCTCGGCTTTCGTGCAGCTCCAAACAGGCTGGTGGGCTTCAGCAAAACCAGGCACGCTTCTCCAAGACAGTCGCGCAACTCCCACTACGGCGCGCAAGTCAAAACTGGCGCGCAAGTGTCATCAACTCACCTGCGCGACGCTTCCTTCCCCGACTTCAAACTTGCGCGATCCACTTCCTTTCTCTTCCAAACCGCCTTGGGCGCACAACCAACAACCGGCGCGCAAGCTCGACTTGCGCGACAAAACTACCACCTGCGCGACTCGACCACCTGCGCGACGAGAGCTCAAACAATCTCGAATTCTTGAGCTCCGTGAGAAATAAGAAGGGGTGGTCTAGTATTTATAGGCAAACTGGACCCTTTGCGCGGCGGCGCGCAAGTCCCTCGACGGCGCGCATGTCTTGTCTCCAGTAACCTCTATCGCGCAACTTCACTTGCGCGACCCAACCAATACTTGCACGACCTTCTTTCCTTAGCCAATTTTTGATGTTCTGATCCTCAAAAACATATGGCGTGCAAGTCTTCTATCCTCCAAGACCTCGGCACGTAAGTACCTTTGCCAAAAACGCTTAACTTTCTTGGCTGATTTTCAGGCCCAACAATTTGGCAAACACTAGGAAACGGCGCCACCTTCACTACTGTTTTCTGCTTGAACGGTATGATCTATTTGTTGGTACACATCCTGAACTTCCACTGAGGATTGACAACAAACACAAACCATATGCCAAATCATGCTTTGAAGACCCTGGTTCCAAGAATCTCCCCCTTTGGGTTTGTTGGAAATCAGAATAAATTCAATAGATCTCCAACCATGAGAAAACCCAAAATGCAAGAATCAACTCAGCCAACACTCTAAGTCTACATGAGCAATGCTTGGTGTAGAAAACAAGAGAGGAAGCTTGAATTGGGTTCCAGTGTTTTGAAATTCTCCATGACGCCCGATGTTAGCTTTCTTAAACTTCTCATCACAATCTTACACTTCTCATCACAGAAGAATTTCTTGCCTTGAATTTCTTGCCTTGAATTTATTCCTTTCTCCCCCATTGACAATAAAATAAAAGGCCGATAATTTGTTCAATGTTCAGCTCAAGCCATACTCCCCCTGGATAGTATCTCCCCCATAAACCTGCATCACATCCATAAGCAGATAAAAACAGTTAAAACAAACGGGGAGAGGGGATTTCTGGATCCTCCTTATGCAGTAGGAGGTGGTTGAATACCGAGGTTCAACCGATGCTTCTCAAACACAGCCGCGGACAATGGCTTGGTTAGGATATCAGCCACTTTCTCATCGTTCCAACATAATCCATTCTAATCACGCCTTGTTCAACCTTTTCCTTGATAAAATGATACCATATTTCAATATGCTTTGTACGAGAATGCTGAACCAGATTCTTCGTAAGATCAATTGTGCTTTTGTTATCACAGTAAATAACCATTGGTTGCTGCACCTTATCACCAATATCTATTATTTGCTGCTTCATCCAAAGCAGTTGAGTGCATGCCTTTGTGGCAGAGATACACTCAGCTTCAGCAGTACTAAGAGAAATACTTTCTTGTTTCTTGCTCAACCAGCCAACACATTTCTGCCCAATATAGAAAGCTCCACCACTAGTGGACTTTCTTTCTACCACATCACCAGCCCAGTCAGCATAAAAAAATGCGGATAATTCACTGTCCTTGCCTGTATCAAAAATAACCCGAAATTATGTGTACCTTGAATGTACCTCATGATTCTTTTTACTGCTGCCATATGTTCCTCTTTTGGATTACTCTGAAAGCGGGCCGCAAGGCATGTGGCAAAGACAATATCTGTCCTTGTTGCTGTCAGATACAGTAGGCTTCCAATGATCCTCCTGTACATGGTGGGATCAACAGATTCCCCATCCTCATGCTTTCCAAGTTTAGTTCCAACTGCAATTGGATTTGACATTGGTTTGGAGTCTTGCATATTGAACTTCTTCAGTATCTCTCTTGCATATTTTTCCTGAGAAATGAAAGTGTATTCCTTCTTTTGAATCACCTGCAGCCCCAAGAAATATGTGAGCTCCCCAATCATAGACATTTCAAATTCTGATTTCATGTGATTGGCAAATTCATCCACTGATTTCTGCCTACTGCCACCAAATATGATATCATCAATGTAGGCAAGAACCATGAATTGATCTTTTGGAGAATTCTTCACATAGAGATTGTGATCAAATCCTCCTCTTTTGAATTCCAACTTCTTGAGATATGAATCCAGTCGTGAGTACCACGCCCGTGGTGCCTGCTTCAAACCATATAGAGCTTTCTTCAGTTTGCAGACCTTTGTTTCATCAGTATCCAAAACAAAGCCCACTGGTTGTTCAATATAGACTTCCTCTTTGAGTACACCATTCAAGAATGCTGTCTTGAAATCCATTTGATATACTTTATATCCTCTTTGGAGTGCCATGTCAAGGAAAAGCCTGATTGACTCCAGTCTGGCCACTGGAGCAAAGGTTTCTTCAACATCAATGCCTTCAATCTGAGAGTATCCTTTACATACCAGCCGTGCCTTGTTTCTGATGACACTTCCATGCTCATCAAACTTATTTTTGAAGATCCATTTTGTACCAATCACATTTTGACCTTTGGGTCTCTAGACAAGATCCCATGTCTGATTCTTGTCAATCTGATCTAATTCATCATTCATGGCTTTCACCCAAGATTCATCATTTACAGCTTCTTCGAATGAGGATGTATCTATAACTGATAGAAATACAGATTGCGTGTTATTCCTCATCCTCCTTGTTTGAGTGGGTGCACTCCTGTCCCCAATTATGTTGGATGGATCAATCTCAGCTCTTCGATTTCTCCTGTGAGGTTCAGTAGCATTTTCTTCAGCCATAGTTTCTTCTTTAGATACTTCTTCTGAGTCAACATCATGATGTGACAGCTGAGTGTTTTGAAAAACTTCATCTATTTCTGCACTTGAATTTTCGTCACGTTCACATTCTTCCTGACATTCTATCACATCAGCATATGACGTCATTGAAGCATTTGTGGTTTTATCTTCATGTATCTTAACATCACTGCTTTCCACAATTCTTCCCAAACGCTTGTTGAAACATTTTTAGGCTTTGCTGTTCATTGAGTAACCAAGGAAAATTCCTTCATCTGCATTGTCTCCATATTTCCCTTGATTTCCTTCTTTGTTCCTGATGAATCATTTACTTCCAAAGACACGAAAGTATTTTAGAGAAGGCTTCCGTCCATGCCACAATTCATATGGTGTCTTCGTATCACCCATATAAAGTCCTGTTCGATTCTGAATGTACACTGCAGCTTGAACAGCCTCTTTCCAGTAATGTCGTGGAATACGACTCTCAATCAGCATAGTTCGTGCCATGTTGTTCACCTGTCGATTCCTACGTTCAACAACTCCATTTTGTTGTGGATTTCTCACAGCAACTACCTCATGTTGTATCCCATGCTTCTCTAGATAATTCTCAAATTCAATGGACGTGTATTCTCCTCCATTTTCAGATCGCAACACTTTGATTGTTCATCCAGTATCATTATCGACGATTCGCCGATATGTTTTCATGCAGTCAAGGACTTGTCGTTTCCTGTGAATGACCATCACACATGCCATTCTACTGTAATCATCTATGAAATGGACAAAGTACATTTCTCAATGTGTTCCTGCCAAATTTATTGGACCACAAACATCTGTATGAATCAGATCAAGAAGGTGAGATGCCCTTTTCTTCTTTGGCCGATATGAACTGCAGACCATCTTCCCACGAATACACGCATCACAAGATTTTTCATGCTCACGCTTCAGGTTGGGAATGTCCATGACAATTATCAATTTTGATATTTTCTCCATGTCTTGTTGATTGATGTGTCCCAATCTATGATGCCACAGATTATTTTCTTCTTCAACAGTCATGTAACATACATTTTCTTCACTTTCAACCTGATACAAGTTGCCTTCTGTTCTGCATCCCTTCATAAGTGAATTGCCGGTTTTTCCCTTGATAGTGCAGCCTTTCTGATTAAATGTAACAATAAGTCCTGAGTCACAGAGTTGACTCACACTGAGGAGATTATGACGTAGGCCATCTACGTAAAGGACTTCAGTCTTCTTTAGTTCTCCATTAGCTAATTTGGTACTTCCACTCCCTTTGATTTTCAGAGCCCCATCATTACCAAATCTTACTGTACCATCAACATTCTTTATGATATTAGTTAGTAGGCTAGTATTACCTGTCATATGAGATGAACAACCACTATCCAGAATCCAGGTACTGTTGTTCTTTGTAGCTTTAAGGGCTACCTCTGCAAGGTTCGATTTCTCAATCTTCTTCCTTTCCTTCCATGAGAAATTAGATTTAATATATAGAACTGATGGCCTTTCAACTATCTCTTCCACAAACCCAGGTTCTTTATAGTCAAAGTCTTCTTGGAGAGGTGAGAACCTGTTTGAAAGAGCAACACTGTCTTGCTGACGAGACTTGACTTGTCTGGAACTTCGGTATGAGGTGACAATGTCCCTTCTCTGCTTGCAATTAATGTCCTTATGACCAAAGTTAGAACAACGAAAACAATATCCATAGAAATTATTTCTTCTATAAGAATTAGGATATGAAATTGTTCTCCTTTGTTGATCATCTATATCTTCTCTATTTAGATAGCTTCTTGCCTCTTTGCAATAAGACATGGTATGGCCCAGATAGACACAAAACTGACACTTCATGAGAAGAAATGTCTTCTCACTTGAATTTTTCCTTATACCTTCTTCCTTGGGAGAATAGTAAGACTGTCTTCCATTTATGAAAGTTTGAGGATAATTTTCAGGTCTCCTTTTAGTTTGGATTGAGGGTTACCTTTTCAGCACTCTAAGTAACATTTCAACATGTTCAAATTTCATCTTATCTTTCTTTTGGATCTTTTCACTTCCAAGAGTTGATGACTCAGCCTCACAGCCAATTCTACTCTTTCCCATGCAAGCGGGTCTTTGATCACTCAAGATTTTTCCAACCCCATCTAAACCACACTTGGATCTTGCTAGTAATTCTACATCTGAGAATCTTCCAAACTGTATTTTCTTCCTTGAATCTTTTGGAACTGATTCAGTCTCCAGTTTACTCCTTAGAGTAACTACTTCCTCCTCAAGACCCTCAGTAGTCTTGGATTTTTCATCCAGTCTGGATGTGAGGTCATTGATGACCTTTGCCTGCTCTTCAATTCTCAGCTTCAGATCTACTACATCATCATTGCTTTCAATTATTTCAGACTGTACCTTCACAAATTCTTACAGTCGTTCAATTTCAGCTTCAAGTTGATCAACGTATTCAGTTGATTCTTCTACAATTGATTTCCACTTATTGCAGCTCTTACATTTAATCTTAAGCTTACTAACCGCATCCTTATGTTTCACCTTAGGATCTACACAAGTTCTCAGTTGTTTTTCTCCATCAGTATCTTCTGACTTTTCAACAGTGGCCATCATAGAAGCATGGTTCCCAGTTTTGAATTCTAGTTCTTCTTCATCACAGAATTCATTATCATCTTCTTCATCTTCACATATGAAACTCTTCCTTTGCATTTTCTTACCAGATTTGAAGTCTCCCTTTTTGAAGAACCTTCTTTGAGGATTCTTGAAGTTTTCATCTTCACTATCATCAACATTGATATTCTTCACGCACTGAGAGGAAATGTCCCCAACTTTTCCACAATAGAAACATGCGAGAGTTAACTTCCCTTTGAATTTCCCTTTCCCCTTCTGGATCTTCTTTGCAATGAGAGAAAGAATTTATTTCTCTTCTTCATCATCACTTCTAATATACTTTGAGATTTTCAATTTATCCATGGCCTTGAATGTCATTTCCTTGCTCACCCGAGTCGTATCATCTTCTGGTTTGACTCTCATTTCATATGCAACCAATCTGCTCAGTAGATCATCTAGAGAAAGTTTGGAACGATCTCTTTCCTCAAGGTCTAACATCTTCACATTATACAGAGGTGGAAGCCTTTTTAATATTTTCTTTACAATATCAATATCTTTCATTTCTTCCCCTAGACCCCGAATTGCTCCAACCAATTCAGTAATTCGATTGAAGAAAGAGTCTGCATTCTCGTCTGGATGCATCTTCAGATCATCAAGCCGATTGTGTAGCACTTGTAGTTTCGCCTCCTTCACTTTGATATCTCCTTCATAAATATTCTCAAGTTTATCCCACATGGATTTTTCTGAGGTTCAATTCATCACCTTCAGGTAGATCTGATCAGAAAGGGCTGCAGTGAGAGCATTCTGTGCTTTAGCATCTGCATCAAGAAGTTTCCTGCCTGCTTCAGTCACGCAAGTCCCACTACGGCGCGCAAGTCAAAACTGGCGCGCAAGTGTCATCAACGCACCTATGCGACGCTTCCTTCCCATACTTCAAACTTGATCGGTCCACTTCCTTTCTCTTCCAAACCGCCTTGGGCGCACAACCAACAACCAGCGCGCAAGCTCTACTTGCACGACAAAACTACCACCTGTGCGACTCGACCACCTACGTGACGAGAGCTCGATCAATCTCTAAGTCTTGAGCTCTGTGAGAAATGAGAAGGGGTGGAGCCATATTTATAGGAAAACTGGACCCCCTGCGCGGCGGCGTGCAAGTCCCTCAACGGCGCACAAGTCTTGTCTCCAGTAACCTCTTTCGCGCAACTTCACTTGCGCGACCCAACCAATACATGCGCGACCTTCTTTCCTTAGCCAATTTTTGAGGTTCTGATCCTCAAAAACATATGGCGTGCAAGTCTTCTATCCTCCAAGACCTCAGCGCGCAAGTACCTTTCCCAAAAACGCTTAACTTTCTTGGCTGATTTTCAGGCCCAACAATTTGGCAAACACTGGGAAACGACGCCACCTTCACTACTATTTTCTTCTTGAACGGGTTGATCTCTTTGTTGGTACACATCCTGAACTTCCACTGAGGATTGACAAAAAACACAAACCATACGCCAAATCATGCTTTGAAGACCCTGGTTCCAACATTATTATTTTTGTGCTTTAATGAAATAAATATATGGTTTAAAATTATTTATAAATTGATATAATTTTAGTAATATATTTCTATATCATTCTGAAATACATTGGTAAAATACCTTATTTTTCAAAATAAGGTCTGGAATTTTTCTAAATAAATTTTCCAAGTAGACAAGAAAATTATATCATGGACCAAAATAATTTGCTGTAAAATTTTCATGGATATTTATCATATGATTTTTCATTATTTACAATTCTGATTTTATTCCTTAAAAATCACTTATATTTATTTCACATTACCTCTACATTAGGGGTAATAAATTAATTTATGTGTGTAAAAGTATAATTTGAAATTGTCACCATTTTTTTGGATTTATTGTTCGAACCAGTTATTTTATGAATATTATTTTTTCTTCGGAAAAAAATTTAAGGTTCATAAGGAAAAAATTTATTTTTCTATTAGTGTTAATTTTTACTGTAAAACATGACTATAATATTTATGAATTCAAACATTTACATTTGAGTTGTTATGTAATAAAATATTTGGATATTAGTTTTAAAATTTAAA
Organism: Viscum album; assembly: GCA_963277665.1. Taxonomy (NCBI): domain Eukaryota; kingdom Viridiplantae; phylum Streptophyta; class Magnoliopsida; order Santalales; family Viscaceae; genus Viscum; species Viscum album. Next base: position 1,983,733,134 of record OY728136.1, read on the forward strand.
CATGATTGGTAATGATTTCTTGGAGTAAAATTCATTTAAATTTAGTGATTTATGTTTTAAATGTACATTTAGTAACATAGGATAATTAGAAAATATAAATATTTGGTTAACAACTATCATATTTCTAATAACATTCCAATTTTAGTTTTTAAATTTTTGAGCTCTAAGAAATTCATTTATTAAAATAAATACTAATTTTGGTTAGTCTCTTTTATTAAAAAATTTTCAAGGATCCATTAAATTTTCATTGTGTTGTTAAGAAAAATAATAATTATTTATTTAATATAATCTAATTAATTCAATTAATATTAACATAATTATTTATTTGAATGTAAAATCATATTTATACTTAAAAACATTTTCCAAAAAATGGTTTTCCATTAAGTTTTAAAAACTTATATTAAAAGTTTTTTTAATATTAAAAAAATAAATCTTATAAAATGTATTTCATATTTTAAAGTAACATCTTGATATCATTTACAAATTTCAATTTTATTTTTTGTCATAATTCTTATTACCATGTTAAATATTTGTTACCATGGTAAAGGTTATAATGGTTAAAGAGGGGGTAAGAGCGGTGGATGAACTAAGATATGAGGTCTTAAATACATTTAAAAAAGTATAAATTAGATTATTTGAGTGTATTTAGATATTTAAATATCATATATTATTAATTATTATTAATTGGAGCCACATTACATTAGAAAAGAATTTATTATATTAACATGTTGTTAATATTTATAAGGGTGAAAATACTCTAACTTTTAAAAGGTAACCTTATTTCCTCATTTCTCCACAAACATATAGTGTTATATATCGACCACGATCTACCAAAAATCATTACTAAATATAATCCACACTTTATTTAGGTCTTCATATCCCCAATAGACCAATCCTAGTGGGATATTTTGTATGACTAAGAAAGGTATCTAGTGAGGAGAAATAAGTATTTACTAATTTATTTCATGTTTTTGTATTATTATACCTCCATAAAATATGTTTTAAACACCCTAATATAATTAAATCAGTGTATTTTTAATATTAAAAGTCAGTTTTACTAATGGAATAATTTTTTATACCTTATTTTCAAATAAATTAAAATGTTTCTTATGCGTAGGTTTATACTACCTCCCCTAGGAAGTGACAAGTTTTTTTCATAACCATATCACATAGACTGTTATAATGATAGATTAAATAGTTATATATTTTATTAATTACACAATTCTGATTTTATAAATATTAAATAATATATAACTTCACACCCACCCATCTATTGGAATATGAAAATGTCACTCCTGTGTATGTGTAGACTAGTGACACCACAAAGGGATTTGTTATTAATGCCTCACAAGGATGGTCATATTGATATATTTAATGTAAAAATATAATATTTATTTAATTATTATGATTATCTTAAGTCAATATAGTTATATAGTACTTAAATTCATATTATTTCATTATTCATAACATACTTTTCTAAAAAATAAAAGATGAGGATCTAGATGTCTAGTGTATTTGGAAGATTAGACATATAAATTCAAAACCAACAACATCAAAAATCCAATTTTTTAAAACAACACATAAATATACTAAATAACAAAGATCAAGTAAAACCACATGGTATGTATTAGGTAAAATACATAATGAAATGGGTGACCTAGAAAGCATAGTATGGGAATAAACATGGTAATAAAGAATAACATGAGAGTTAAAAATCATAAAATGATATGATAAATAGTATGATCATAATAATAGATAAAAAGAATAATTAATTGATGTCATAATATCTAAAACATGTGGAAAAAACAAAATACATGATATCATACACATAAGTCAAGTGCCACTCCCAAGACTATCAATATAATGTGGACAAAGTCCCATGATGAATTAGGTTCTCCCAATAATCCATTATATATAATATCATGAGATACAAGTATTTATACAACACATTGGAGGGATATATAATTATATTTCAACCAATAAAATAAATTAAAATAATACATTTTCATGAAATATGATGAAAATTAACAATATATGAATCGTAAGCATGATCAAACACATGAGAGGGATATGGGTTTCATAATTTTGATTCAAGGAACAACTGATGTCTAAATTATAATGTTTCCAAAAATAATAAAAAATTATATAATTTAGATGTTCCTATTTGAAAATGAAATATATTTCTTGATCATTTAGGTCAAATTTAGTGATTTCAATGAGAACAATCTATTAGGAGAAAGAATAAAAACACAACACTTGGGTAAAGCCTTATGAAACATGTAAAGGATATTTTTAATAAAAGAAAGAAATTATTATTTTTCAAAAAAAATAAAAATGAAAAAATATGTTTATATATAGTATAATTAAATATTTTTGTATTTAATCATGGTTTATAAAATTTTTATGGGTGTGATACACCATGCAAGACAATAGATAAGAATGTTCCATTAAACCAGGTTTACATAAAAGTGTTACTTTCAAAGGGAACAAAAAAATTGTATAACCCTAGTAATGAAATGTATATTTGAAAATGTATATATTAAATAGAAATATATAAAAAATATATAATTAATAAATGATAAGAATCGATCATAAAATGGAAAAAAGGCGGTGAATGTGCAACCAGAAATCCACGAAGGAGATATGGAAGATCCCTTACCGCATGTCTAAAAGCACTCTCAACATGCCTCAAAATTACTAAATAATAAAATTAATTTTATTAAAAACATTTCTATTAAACATATAAAACTATTATTATATTTATATGGGTTAATTTCTATTAGGTGTCACCAATTTATTTCATTATTTCTACTTATGTTTGTTATTTGATATTATTTAATGAATTTATCGTAAACATCATGGTATCCTGACCAAGGTCAAATTCTGATAAATTAGTTTCTTATTATATGTTATTATATATTATTATATAATAGTTAAGTAGGTTTTCCATGAATGGATTCAAATTAGAATTGGTACTTTGATATTTACTTTTTAGTTATTAAATTTACTGTAACCATTCATTGTTAATATCACTTATGGAATGCCTAATAGTCTCATTCAAAAATATTTAATGTTTAGTAAATAAACTTCTAAATCATTAAATAAATTTGTAATTTCACACATTTTAGTGGGTATTGAAATCAAAATATAGAGATCATCATATGGTGGTAATCCACACATACTCAAGACAATGCTTCCTTTTTTTCAAATGTTTTTGTATAAGGTATAAATTTTATGTTCCAATAGTATAAAAAATATTAAAATATTAATAATACTTTTTTAAACATATTCTCATGGATTAAAAAAGTTTATTGGTTGTTGAAGGAGAAATTAATTTTGAAGGTGTGGTGGAAAAAATTATCTCCCTTTTTGGATATTATCATTTGGTCACCAACTTAAGGCAAATTAACATGGTATTTTGGAAATAGAAAATATTAATGGACATGGTGAGAGGCATTGGAAAAAAGGGTATATTTTGGGATAATAATATGGGTATTTATATATATATATATTTGAAGGGGCAGTGGTTCCTTTTATAATGGATGATAAGGGAATTTTTTCCACATATAACACTTTAATATATAGAGAACAGAAGTTTTATATGACATGTGATCCCAAAGTAGATAACAATATATTGTTGTAATGGTAAGGTCCTTAAATCCTAAAAAATTGTTTTTTAAACATGTTTTAAACATTCATCTATATATTTTACTATTATATTTTCACCTTTATCATTTTTTGTTTTTATTGAGGTGGCTAATTTTTACCAAAGAAATTTTTTAATTCCTAAAAATAAAATGGATATAATTAGACAATTTGAACCTATTGATTCTTATTTTTTATTTCAATTAATTATCTAAAAGCTAAATATGAAGATAAAATTAATTTTAACATTATTACATGTAATGTGAAAACCCATTTTTTATAAAAAAAAGTGTTTATTTTTAGGCATAATATTTTTTATGATTATATTATCAATTTCGATCATTAAATTGAAATTAAAATTATTATTATTATTAAAATAAAATATAATTAAAATTAAAATAAGTTTAAAACATAATTCCACATTTTGAAAATTTGATTAAAACATATAGATGATAAACAGTTTTCATTAAAAATTATTTAATTTTATAAAATGTTTTGTATGGTATTTTTTATCAATGAAGTATTTTAAAATAATAAAATTTACTTTATAATATATTTTTCATATAGTAAAAAATTTCAAAAAAATCATGGAATTCTTGTATAGTAATGTAATAACAGTGATAATATTAGTGAAATCGGTATTTTCAATAATCACTTAAATATAAATTATTTTTTGAAAATAAAAACAAAATAGTATTAACTTAATATTTATATGATTAATAAAAAATTGAATTTATTTTTAAAAAAAGTTATTTCTAAATGTGTTTTAAATATACTAACTTAAAATATAGTTAGTACCATCTATTCCAGCAAATTTAATGATAATAATTTTCATATTGAATTATTTAATTTTATTAAAGTTTCGGGATTTTTTTTAGTTTTTTGATGCATATAATATTATATACTCAACATAATAATTACAGTAATAAATAAAAAATAATACCTAAGGAAATTAAATTATTCTCCTCTAATGGAATTCCACCTTCAACTTTTGACTTCATGTATTAATGTGAAAATAAATTATGGTACATTTGTTTAATGCTCTATTAAATTTCTTATTTAACCTTTTCATAAATATGTTTTATACAAATTATGTTGACTTTGTTAATTTGTTATTCATTTAAATTTTTCACTACATTCCAAATCTTCGATGGATGTTGCTTCTAGTAGATATCATTATCCAACTATACCACCTTTGAATTCAGTTCATGGGAGGAATCTAGTATATATTTCCTTAGAATAGATACTTAGAACACATTATGTACTTTGGACATGTTTGGTGGGAGTTATAGTCAATATTTCATAACTTTTATGTGACCAAGAATCTAAAATCTTCCAATATATCTCATAATTAACTTCCCCTTCTTCCAAAATATTGTGACTATCTAACAAAAAGATATCTAGAATAAAATATTATCACCAACCACAAACTCCATGTCTTGTAGATGGTTACCAACATAAAAATTTTATCAATATTTGAATGATTTGATGTGATGTTGAATGGTTTTAAAATTTTATACCATTTATTTTACCATATCTGGTCATATGAATTTTCATTAACATACATTATCGATGTACTCATGTGTAATGAATATATTCCCTTACAGGGTTTCATATGGGATCGTTTTGATGCTTGAGTGGAAATTGTTGTTCTAAGTGGACTCAACCATAAGTGGATGTTGGTCCCAACCTCTATTGATTTCCATAGAATTCGATCTCAATATATCATCAACTTTCTAGATATTCAATTTATATTTTCCATTCATCATGGGATTATAATCCATTCTAAAGTTCTTATATTTTTTAGATCATGATGAAGAATCTTCCATAACTTTGAGGTGATCCTCATATTATGATTTGATACAATCGATAGTGGTGTTCTATACTGTCTAACAACTTTCGAAATGTACATCAATGTATAGTGATTGAGTTAGAATTCCTCTCAAATGAAAATGAATTTAGAAGTCATTGTAAGATGGTCCAACACAACCCATATATCATTGTTTCTTTTTGATGTCTTCAAAAGACCTTTGAAAAAATAAATAATGATGTTTTTCATTTCCTTGTTGGTTTTGGAAATGGTTATAACATACCTTTGGACTTTTTCCTCTTCACCTATTGAAACACCATGAACATTGAATTATATCCAACAATTTCCCCCATCCTATTGTCCCACAAATCATATTTTTGGAGATATCAATACATTTTAATACTTCTGGGGTGGACAGAGAATGGTGATCTTTGAGAATAATTCAATAGATTAGTATTTATCTTTCAATATGATATAAAATAAATTCATTTCCCAAATAAAACCACTCTTTAATAACAATCCTCGAACTGAGATGGTATTCAATTTGTCACAAAATCTACCTTCTTTTGAATATCCAAACCATACCTATGATATTTCTTAGAATTATCATGTAGTTATGGATGAACAATAATTTGTGAGATGTAGGATAATATTCCTCTCATTATAGATTTCATGTCCATGCCATTCATGTACCTGAAAATCATATCCTTCCCAATTTTTGTTAAATATAAGTTAATAGGATCTTTTCTATATAAAGAATCTTCCACTTTCTTTGACTTCCCTGGATGATAGTTTATTCAGAAATACTAATCTTTGATTATCTCTTACAAGCATAATTGGAATATGTTTAGATCCATATGTGTGAATATATTTTTCAGGATCTTGTAGTCTCTATGAAAATAATATTTTTCAATATAGTGACAATAAATTCAAATTGTTAGTTAAAATATTACATCATCTATCTTAATATCATGGTTCATATAGTTTTGTTAATAAAAGAAAATTATAGAGGCATAGGCTATCACATTATCATTATGTATGAGTACATAGCCAATGTAACAACCTAGGTACTTATAAAATAATTTTCTTTCACTATGGAATTTAATAGTCAAATTCATTATGAATTTATAATGAAATAAGGGGTATTTATATAAATTAAAGAATTTAAACTGATGGAATAGTAACTTGACATTATGAACAGTAAGATGAACATTAAGAAATTCAATCGGAATATCAAATAGTAACCTTTAATATTAATTTATAAATAAAATTTATCCATCCTATAAGTGAAAATACGATATATAGATGTCGTTGAATGAGTAAATAATTTTTGAAAATAATAAATTAAGTTTTGAATTTTTTCTGAGTCATACATATTAAATTAATATTTTATTGCTAATATATTGAATTTTAAAAAATATATTTTCATAAAATAGATTCATAAATTATTATTTTTTTGTTTTATGATTAAAATTTAATTTTATGAGAATTTAATTAAATTTTCAAAGTGTTATAAAATCAATTATAGTTTTAAAATTTTCATATTTCGAATAAATTATGATTTAATTTAAAAATTAAATTTATTATATTTATAAAATTATTTTGAAAAAATGAAGTCTATTTTTTAATTCCACACATTGTAAAATATTTTTGGTACATTTTTTAGATTTTTCTGAAATACATTTATTTTTTATGAGTAGTAAAATATGGTAATTTGCGATATAAGCTAAATACATGATTGTTTGAGTCATAGATGATGTAAAAAAGATTTAAGACCAAAATATAGAAATCTAATTCAATAATTTAATATATCTGATGATAATTGTAAAACTATTCACATTCTTGTGCCAAAATAATAATCTAATGAATAAATCAATTGAAAACCCCTCCTCTCTTGATTTATAAATACCTCCCCTCACCACCTATTCTGATCACGACTAAAAGACTTTTCTCTTGATTAATTAAATCCCAAAATAATTAACAAGACTATTACCCATGTCGAAGAACTTATAGTGCCACCAAAATTCCAAAACAAAGGGCCTTAAAGAGTTCTGAAGGGAGAGAATTCAAGAGGTAAAAATCCTCTTTCATTTTCTTTTATTTTATTTTTTATTATTTTTATTTTCTAATACTCTATTCACCTAACCTAACCCAAGAGGCATTAAAAATCCATTATCTTAAATATAATTTAACTTTATCATGTTTATGGAAATGTTAATCAATATACTTTTTCTACTCTCCCATTTATTCTAAAAAACATCATCTTTCATCGGTTGATTTACCAACATCGTGAATGATGTGATTTCAATTTACATTACCAACTTCATGGTTTCTCATAAAACCATTTTAATAGTTGAAAAATATTTTAATGTGTATTATATAGATTATTTTATGTTTTTAATTAACATATATTCATAGTATTAAATTATATAATGAAACTAATTTAGGATTATCATTAAACAACTAAAACGATCTAAAAAAATATCATTATTGTTTTATCAAATGATTGATCATAATATCTGAAAAATAACGGATTCATGGTATAACATGATATTTTGGAAACATATTAATACAATTTAATTATATTTCTACAGTTTCTCTTCCATACGATAGGAAAATCCATTACGAACTGACCAAGGAACCCATGTAAAAAAACACACCTAAAATAATTGAAATAAAAAAATAATATCAATAAATTGGTGGAATTACATTTTAAAATTTTCATATATGATGTTCTAAAAATGAATATTTATTTATAAAATATTAATAACAACCTTTTAACTATTATAAATGAGGATTAAATACATTTTAATTAAGGTGAACCTGGGGTAAGGGAATTCTTAACCCAATTTTAATTCTTTAGGTTAACCTTCTACTTCATTAATTATGTGGTAGTAAGAATATTTTGTTATTGAATTTTATTTATATCATGTTTTATTATGTGGATTTATAGTGTATACACATATTCTTTTCATTAAATTATTTGACACTTCAATTATATGATATTTATATGGGACATTTATTTTAAAATCCTCTTCTAAATTTCTAATTTTATAAAATATAAAAGGGATTTTTTGAAAGTATTGTTCTTTTATAGTTAATTTATGGTTCTTGGTAATTATTTATGATGATGTTTGGGACATATATCTCCAAAAAATGAATTGTTTATAATTAATTTTTAGGTCTGATGTATGGTTACACGATGTGTAATTGTTATGGATAAACAATAAGGTATACATGAGGGTTACATTCTAATGTAGCCATGAGTGTTACAAATCATAAGACACTAGTGAGGGTTATAATATTAAGTATGTAATTCCACATGTAACCTATATGGTTTATTTTTTTTATATGTTTTAGGTAAATCTGTTGTTTCACAATGTAAGTACATGATACATTATGGGTGTGAATTAAGTCTTTCTGAAAATGATTTCAAATGTTTATAAGTATTCATATACCAATGGTTTCTCTATATTTTTTTACATCTCTTACTAATATTTTTGTCCTTATCTCCTGTTTTAAAAAAAATCACAATTTTTAAGGATGGTTAAGATAAAAGGAGAAGCCAATATCATATTTTTTAAGACTTATCATGAATAGATGTAATGTGTTTTATTAAAAGCATTTATATTAGGAAAAAATTGATATGGTATGAAAAGTATCTTCTTTTTATTCTTATGTGTTTATATGTATGAAATATGTAATAACATTCTAAAACTATAAACTGAAAAAGATATTTTGGAATGTAATAAGTGAATTATAAAGGCAATTAGTAGATTATGTAATGTTAAGGTTGGGTCCTTATAGATGGTATCAAATCATGGTTTAGATAACTTTGGGGGTAAGTATGATGTTTATAAAATACCATAAATGATTATTACCTTATGTTTATATTGAAATGATAGAGCATTTGAATATTACCATATTGGTTCATTTAAGATATGTCTTTTCAAAATGGTTTTCTGTAGAAGAAACAGAGAATATGATGTTGGAAGGCGCCGAGAGGCTGATATATTTACGAATCCACAACCAGAAATGGTAGGGGTTAGAACCGAGTAGTTTTTTATTATAATGGCTCTTCTAATATAGTAAATATATGGTGGTTTCATCCATGTAAGAGAATAACCCGAACTACTATAATGACATATGAAAATAGTGGAACATTTTATTAGCCAACACCTTCCTGCTCTCAGTGGATCTTCTAATATAGTGGCATCTAAAGGTTGGATTAAAGCCCTTGAAAAGATATTCTATGTCATGGGGTGTTTAGATAATCAAATGGTTAGTCTATCAATTTATTTTTTGATGTGAATTTGACTATCGCCAATGGTTATGAATAATCACGATAACGATGAGATCGATTCCTTGGAATGGGACAAATTTAAGAACCCTTTCCATGAAAAATATTTTCTTAAGGTGGTAAAACATAGGATGGAAAATAAATTCATTAAATTGAAACAAAAGAAAGAAGATTCAATGGTCTTTTATGAACAAAACTTTACCTGATTGTCAAGGTAACATCCAAATATTATTCGCGGTATTGGTAGTAAATTTAATCATTTTTACTTAGGATTAAAGCCAAGATACCAAAGGGAATTGGACTACAAATAATAAAAAAGTTAGTAGAAAATATTATGATGTGATGAAGGCTAGAAATGGAATTTTTTGATGATCACATGAATATTGAAAACAATTATAAGAAATGTTCCAAATTTTAAGCAATGGGTATGAATATACCAAATAAAAATGAAGGTAAGAAAGTCTTGTTTCTGGTTTGTTGGAAGTGTGGTAAAAATCACCCTAGTAAATTCCTTAACAAATCGGGGAATTTTTTTTATGTTGTATGTCTGGACATATGGTCTGACACTATAATAAAAATGATCTTAATATTAATTCTAATATGAAAACATTAAATTGTTTCAAATGTGGTGAGATGAGTCATTATAAAAATAATTTCCCAAATAAGGATTCAAATAATGGAAAAAAATAAGATTATAAACATAAAGGTGTAGTGAGATCCTTTATGACTACGTCAATATGTGTCAGGCCTTCCAATGAAGTGGTATCAGGTACTTTGTTTGTTTACTTAGATTTTTTTAATGTGTTGTTTTATATTTGGTCTACACATTAATTTATTTCTGAGAAAATTTCTAGTGAATTTGAAATTTGAACTCAATAAATAAGATCAGAACTTATGGTTAATACACAATGGGGAAATATTATGGAATAAATGAATTATAAAAATCATCCTTTTGTTGTCTGTGGAATTTTATTACATGAAAAACTTATTGGTTTTCCCTTATTAGAGTTTGATGTTATTCTATGTAATATTTGTATTTATGTTTGTCATGTTAAGATTGATTGTAGAGCTATAAAAATTATTTTTTAGAAAGAGTTTATGTTTGTATACCAGAATCATCCCATAAAATTTATAACATATCAATAAGGTGAGAAACAATTAAATGATAGAAATGAAATTTATCTTATTCATGTTATTGAAAATAAGGGAACTATTCAGATTAATGATGTTCTAGTGGTAAATAAATACATGGATGTTTTTTTTGATGATTTTATTTGTGTTATACTTGATCAAGAAGTTCAATTTACAATTGAGTTTGTTTCAGATGCTAACACAATTTCGAAACCACATTATCGAATGGATCACGTAAAAATTATTCAATTGAAAAATCAGTTGTAAGAGTTTCTTGATAATGGTTTCATTTATCCTAGAACAACACCATAGGGTGTCCCTGTTTTATTTGTTAAAACGAAAGATTGTTCCATGAGGATTTGAATTGATTATAGTGCTTTGAATAACGTTATTGTTATGAATAAGTATCTTATGCATCACATAAATGAATTGTTTGATCAGCTCTAGTGAGCTCAGTATTTTTTGAAGATCGACTTGATATTTGGGTACCATCAGCTGAAGGTGAAGCAGGATGACATCCCAAAAATAACATTTCATACTAGATATGGGAATTATGACTTTTTTGTTATGAGATTTGTTTTGACAAATCCCCCTTCTATATTAATGGATCTTATTAATAGAATATTCTGTGAATATTTGGATAATTTTTTCTTTGTTTTTATATATTATATTTTTCTATTTTAAAAATATTTGAGGATCATAAAAAACATTTGAGGATTGTCTTGAAAACTCTCTAAGAAACTAATATATATGGAAAATTTAGTAAATGTTATTTTTGGTTGCAACAGATTTATTTTTTGGGTTTATTGTAAATAATTATGGAATAATAGTTGATCCCACCAAAACCAAAGTATTTGATGAATAAAAATAGCTAAAAATGTTATAGAGATTTGTATTTTTCTTATATTATCAGGTTATTACCGATGGTTTATTAAATAAATTTTCAGGTTTATCTATCCCGCTAACTATGTTAACATGAATAGGGGTTAAATTTATTTTGACATAATATTACGATGCTTTTTTTCTAGAACTAAATAAGATTTTGTTGAATTATCCCATTTTTGGCCACATCTTTTGGGAATGATGATTTTTTCATCTTCAATGATTCTTCATTGATGGTACTTGGTTTTGTTCTGATAAATAATGACCAGGTAATTTTTTATACATCAAGACAAATGAAACCTCATAAGTTAAATTACCCCACAAATCATATGTAATAAGTAGCTGTGGTTTTTGCAATGAATGTTTAAAGGCATCATTTATACTAATCCAAATGTTAAATATATACTGACCATAAATATTTGATGTATATATTCACATAGAATAAATTAAAATTTAGGTAGAGAAGATGTCTTGAACTAATAATGAAATATGATTCCACAATAAATTACCATCCTGGAAAATAAAATAATGGGGCAGATTCCTTGAGCTAAAAATAACATGCTACAATAACCATGTTACATTTGGAACGTGACCCCTTTATTGTTGATTTGATGAATTTTGGATGGGAAGTTTTTGGTGTAGAAAATTCCTCTATTGTGTTTCTGGTGTCTGTGCAGCCGTCTTTATAAAAAAGAATTAATCGAGCACATAAAGAAGTTTGTGAGTTCCATAAATAGGTATAATTGGATAAAAATGGTAATTTTCTATAATTTAACATTGATAAAGATAATGTTTTAATATTTGGGAATAAATTATGTGTTCCCTATGTCTTATATTTAATGAAATAGTAGTTAATAAAAGCTCTTTGTTTTATGTTTCCAGTTCATCCTAGTAGTACTATGATGAACATAGAATATTGGGAGGATTACTAGTGGGATGGAATAAAAAGAGTTATTTTAAATTCTACCATGAAATTTTTTACTGGCCAAAAGGTTAAAGTAGAGTTACAATTACCAAAGGGGGTGATTCAACCTTTTCTAGTGCCTATGTTGAAATGGTAAAATATATCCATTGACATCAGGGTAGGACAACCGAAGACTTCTCAATTTAACAATGCGATTTGGGGTATTGTTGACCGGATGACTAAATCTATAAATTTCTATCCTATTCGAGATACTATGTATTTAGATTAGATTTATTGATTGTACCTCAAATAGATTTTAAATTTACTATGAGTTCCACTTCCATTGTATCTACTGTGATCCAAGGATCACTTCTAAATTTTTGAAAGGCCTGTAGAATTCATTGGTAATATAATTAAATTTCCTCAAAGCCTCTCATAATTTATCTGATGGATAGTAAGAGTAAAACATTCAGACATTGAAGGATATTATGTGATCTTTTTCAATGGGTTATGATGGAATTTCGGTTCAACAACTTTATTTAATTGATTTTTCTTATAATAATAGTTTTCATTATAGTATACAGATGACACCTTTTGAAGAATTATATGGAAAGTGGTGTGTAACTCTATATTTATGGGATGATGTTAGGGAAAGGATATTGATGGGACCAAAATCAGTAGAGGATGTTTCTACGAAAGTGAATATGATTATGAAACACATGAGGACGGGTCAAAGTAGGTAGAAACGTTTTATAGATAACAGGAGGAATGAATTTTCTTTCAAGTTAGCTAATAATTTTTTTCTTAGAATCTCACCATGGAAAAGTTTTATGCATTTTGGAAAGAAAGAAAAGATAAGTAAAATATTCATTAGACCTTATTAAATCATAGATATAGTTGGACTATTTGACAACTGAGTAGCATTGCCTCCACATTTATCTCAGGTACACATTGTTTTTCATGTTTCGATGTTGGGAATGTATGTGCCAAATCCATCCCATTTTTTGAGCGCAAAAGTAGTTCAGTTTGAATATAACCATTATTATGAAGAGAAACATGATCATATTATTGATTTTATAGAGAATGTATTATGGAATAAAGTCATTTACTAGGTAATGTTTTCGTATAAAGACCACATGGTTGAAGAAGAAACATGGGATCTGAAAATGATATCAAGGAAAGGTACCCATACTTATTTAAAAAATGACTACAAATTTAGAGGATAAAATTTACAGAAGGTGGAGGCAATGTAACAGTCATGGTACTTATAAAATAATTTCTTTTCACTCTAGATTTATATAGTGAAATTATTTATGAATGTATAATGAAATACATTGTATTTATAGAAATTAAAGAACGTGAACTGATGGAATAGTAACATGACCTTAAAAATAGTAACATGACCATTAGGAATAGTAATCTGAAAAATTAAATACTAAACTCACCTAATAATTTATAAATAAAATTTACCGATCCAATAAGTCAAAATATGATATAATTATATCACTGAACAAGTAAATAATTTTTGAAAATTATAAATTAATTGTTGCAACTTTTCTGAGTCATAAATATTTAATTAGAATTTTATAATTAATATAATGATTCAAAATAAAATATATTTTCATAAAACAGATTCATAAATTGTTATTTTATTGTCATATTATTATAAGATAGTTTTATGAGAATTTAACTAATTTTCCAGAGTGTTATAAAATCAGTTATTGTTTTAAAATTGTTATTTTTCGAATATATTATGATTTTATTTAAAGATTAAATTTCTCATATTTAGAAAATTATTTTGATGAAATGTAGTTTATTTTTTAATTCTACTAATTGAATAAATTTTGGGGTGAATTTTATGGATTTTTCTAAAATACATGATTTTTTATGAATAATGAAATATTGTAATTTATGATATAAGCAAAACACATGATTATTTTGAGACATAAATTATGTAAGGATTATTTAAGAAAAAAATATCAAACTCTCCTTCAATATTTTAATATATTTTATGATAATTATCAAACTATTCATAGTCTTGAGCAAAAATAATAAATAAATGGATAAATCTGTCAAAAACCCTGCCTATCTTCCACTATAAATACTTCCCCTCACCACCTCTTCCCCTCACAACTCAAAGCATTTTATATTACATAATTTCTACCCAAATACCTTACCATTACTCTTCCACAAGTCCAAGAACTACTGGTCTCACCAAAAGGCCAAAACAAAGGGCCTGAAGGAGGTTCTCAAGGGAGAGAATTCAAGAGGTAAATATCCACTTTCATTTTGTTTTATTTTATTTTCAATTCTTTTACATTTCTTATACTCAATTCACCGCCCCTTATCCAAGAAGACTAAAAACTACAATATATTATAAAAACATTAATTTTATCATGTTTATCAAAAAATTCATCATCATACTTCTTCTCCTCTTCCTTTTATTCTAAAAATTAAAACATTGTTTGTGATGTGTCGATTTAACGACATCGTAGACGATGTGTTTTCAATTTCCATTACCACCTTCATGGATGGTCATAAAACCATTTTAATGGTATAAATATATTATAAATTGTATTATATAATTACTTTTAGGATATATAATTAACATGTATTCATAATATTAAATTGTATAATGAAACAAGTTCATGATTATCGAAGAACTGTCAAAATGATCTAAACGAATATCATTAATTTCTTATATAATTTTTGATCATAGTATCTAGAAACTAAATTAGTCATGGTATCATTTAATATTATAGAAAAATATTAATACCATTTCATCCAACATCTATAGTTTCTCTTCCATTCGAGAGGAAAATTCATTACGAACCGACCATAAAAACCATGTAAAGAACGCACCCGAAACAATGGAAATAACAAAATATTATAAATAAATGGGTGGAAGTAAGTTATAAAATGATCATATAAGATTCTATAAAAATGAATATGTTTTTTAAATATTAATAACACTCTTCTAAACTTTATAAAATATGTTTGAACACATTTTATGTAAGATGAACCCAATGTAGGTGAATTCTGAACCCAATTTTCTTTCTTTAGGTTAAGATTCCACATCATTAATTATGATCTACTAATAAAATTTGAGTAATGAATTTTTTTTGATATTATGTTTTATAATTTTAATTTATAGTGTATACACATATTCCTTTCATTCAATTAATTCTCACTTCAAATATATGATTTTTATAAGGGACTTTTCTTTGAAAATCATCTTTTAAATTTTTATTTTTATAACATCCAAAATGGATATTTTTATGCAGGTATTATTCATTTATTATTATGTTATGGTTCATGAGATTTTTGTATGATTATGTGTTTTACTTATATTTCCCTCTAATGTATTGGTTGTTTTTAAGTTAGAGGTGAGTCATGTGGTTACTCCAAGTGTAATTGTGATGGTTACACCATTAGGTAGACGTGTGAGTAAGATTGTATGGTAGTCGTGAGGGTTAAAAATCATAAGGTAGCCACGAGGGTTAAAATATTGAGTAATTAATTCCCCAAATAACCTATAAGGTTTATTTATGTTTTATATGTTTTATGGAAATCTATAATTTCACAAAGTAAGTACAGGATACCTTTTGGGTGAGAAGTATGTCTTTGTGAAAATCATTTCATATGTTTATAAGTCTTAATGAACTAATAGTTTCTCCCTTATTTATATCCATTACTAAGATTTACGTGATCATCACAGGTTTTAAAATGTTTTTTCATTTGGTTTAAGGATGGGTAATAGAAATGTAGAATTCATGATAAATATTGTGAAGACTATTGATGAATAAAAGCCATGTTTTTTTATAAAAATGGTTATATAATGAAAATGGATTTTGAATTAGTAGTATCAACTTTGTATTATTATATTTTGATACGTATGAAATATTTTATAAATTTATAAACCTATAATATGAAAGTATATTTTTATAATGTAATAAGTTAATTCTAAGGAAACTTACTAGATTATATAATATTTAAGGTCGGGTCCTTATTATTGGAATTAGATAATGATTTAGATAAATTTTGGGGATAGGATGATGTTAATAGAATACCATAAATGAATATTACATTATGTTTATATTGAAATGATATTTCATTTAAATATTACCATATTTCTTATTCCAATATATGTTTGTTCATAATGGTTTTCCATAGAAGAAACATGTAAGCTGATGTTGGAAGGCACCGAGAGGCTGATATCATTCCGAGTATGCCACCTGGAATTGTAGGGATTAGAACTAGGTAGTTTGGGATATTAATATATCATATGACATAGGTAATAAATGGTGTTGGAATCCATGAAATAAGACAACTAGAACTACCACAAAATAACATGACGATAGTGGAACATTTTTTTGTAACATAATATGAATTTTAGTGGATCTTATAGCCCAGTGGTGGTTGAAGGGTTGATTAAATAACATGAACATATATTTTATGTCATGGGGTGCTCATATAATCAAATGTTTGGTCTTAAAATTTATCATTTGAAGGTTAATTTTTTCAGTGGTGGTCAATGGTTTAGAATACCAGGGATAACGATGAGACCATTGACTTCGAATTGGACTAATTTAAGAACATTTTCTTCAAAAAAATATTTCCCTAAGGTGGTTCAACATAGGATGTAAAAGCAATTACTTTAATTGAAACAAACGGGGGAAGATTTATTGGTCGTGTATGAAGAAAAATTCCCCTAATTGGAAAGGTACATTGTAAATATTAATTGGTATCTTTATAGTAAAAACAATCATTTTCACTCTGTATTATTTCCAATATATCGAAGGAAATTGGCCTCCCCATAATTTAAAAGTTATGTGAAATTCATATGATGTTTTGAGAGGGTAGAAATGGAATTTTCTGATGATCATGTGCACTTTTACAATAAGGATATGAAAATGTCCATATGGAAAGCAATGGGTAGGAATCTTCCAAATAAATCTGATGGCGAGAAAGTCCAGTTTCTAGTTTTTCAGAAGTGTGGTAAAAATAACCATAGGGATTGCATTAACAAATCCAGAAAATGTTTTCGATGTAGTTAGTTTGGATATATAGCCCAGGACTCAAATGAAAATTATCTTAATATTAATTCTGATTAAAACTGTAATGTGTTTCAAATGTGGTGAGTTGGGTCATTATATTAATAACATCAAAAAGATATATCTAAATGATGGAAAGAAATCATATTATAAGTAGAAAGGTGTATTGAGATCTATTGTAAATACATAATTAGATGTTGGGACATCCAAGGATGTTCTATTAGGTACTTCATTTTTTTTACTCAGATGTTTCTAATGTCTAGTTTGATAAGGGGTCTACACATTCTTTTAATTTTGGTAAATTTTCAAGTAAATCATAAATTTTACCTCAATAAATGAGACCACAAATTATGGTTAAAATACTTGGTGAAATATTACAAGAAAAAAAATATTGTTATAATAATATTCCTTTCATTTTCACCATAAATTCATTACCTTCAAACCTTATTGTTTTCCCCTACTAGAATCATGGTTTATACCCATGTACATATACCAATGGTTTTCCATAACCCTTGATAAAAGGTAATATATAGAGGCTATCCCAACGGTTGTATAAATTTTTTGGCATAAAACAGCCTAAATAAATTAAACACCCACTCTCAATCAGGATCCCCTTCTCTCATCATGTCATCCCATTATGCCTCCCTTCCTCAATCCCTACAGCACTGCTCCCCTCCTCCCCTCCTCACCGCTACTCCCATACTGACTCATCTTCACCACCGCACCCATACCTCTCATGATCCCTCCTCTCATCCTGACTCCCCCTCATCACTACTCTCATCCACATCCCGCTCCCCTCCTCACATCTTGACTCCCCCTCACCGTTCACCACCGCTCCCCTCCACACATCCAATTTCATAGAACCCACTTGTCACCCCTCCCCCACAAAATCTACTCTTTGTATGTCATCTGCAAAGACATTCACAAAGGGATAAATTGACTCCCCTATCCTCTAGATCTTATCCATTCATAGTGATCTTGGGTGAAATTTGATAAAAATAGGTGGTAAGATATTCCACCACCCTCCTGCAATATTTTCCATCTGAAATTTTTTATTTGAGAGGATTTTTTTAGGGGTATTCATTGATTTCACTGATGTATTGTGAAAGTAATCATTTATAATAGACATTTATCTATTATTATGAATAAGGTAACCCAAGATTTTGTCTTCCAATTTTTTCACATCGATCCATTGAGGTATTTCAACAGATCATATTCTTCTATGGGGATTTCCCAAAATAAATTTTATTCGCTATTGAATAGGTATTTTTAATTGGGTATTTTTGCATCCTAGATTCAGGGATGCATCGGGAGTGGAATACACATTTTTTATGATGGTTTTGATATAGAAGAATGACCTAGTGATCTAACCAATAATATTAAAGGGTTCAATTAAATTAATTAATAGGTTATAATTAATTAATAATTGTTTCTTGATCTTACATAGAAGCTCTGTTCGATGTGATGAGCCTAGTTGATCAAGGGATTGGGTTTATGAGCTTGGTAAGCCTGGGTAACTAATGATGGCCCTTGGATTCAAAGTGAAAAATCCTTGATAAATGGTAGGTTACCTTTAATACTTGCCTTATAAAATTTACTTTTTTTATGATGAATTTGGATGCTTGATAATTCCATTGAGGATGTTTCCCATTATTAATTTATTTAAATAAATGTTTTTATTTAATTCATGATGCTTAATTAGAATAACTAAATTCTATGGGTCACAAAAAACCCTTGTGTGATTGCTTGAAACTTCACTAAGTTGGAATGCTTGATCCATGTTTCCAACCCCACTTAAATGGAGTTAACATTTGTTTAAGGTTTTTTTTATTTCAGTTGAATTCATTTGGTGTGTTTATTTTTGTTTTCCATTGTAGGGGTGGGTAAGAGCACCCTTTTTTAATTTCTCTAATGGATCCTTTACTACTCGTTTTATCACTAAAATTGGGTATTCCCTCTTAATCTTATTCATCTTGTTAATTATTTTGTTTCTTTTTCTTCCTAATAAGATAAAATTTACTGATCCTGCATTAATTACAAGATAAAATCCATTAACTAAGATGGAAAATTGATCAAACTCCAAATCTGGGATACTTCTGGTCAAGAATGATTTAGGAAAATCACAACAGGTATTCTATTTTATCTTTAAGGCTGTGTAATTTAGATCCCATATGTTTTAACTTAAAAAATAATAATTTTTGGGATGATTTTTAAAATGTTATTTCTCAAAAAAGAAGAATTTTTTTCTCAAGAAACACTATTGCACATCTCTAGTGACCCAATTCACCACTAGGATCTGATTCTTCTATTTTTTCATAGTTCTATATTAGATAAAACCATTATACAATTTTTGTTCATCTAGATATACTATATTTTATTTTAAAAATATACTTCTCTAATCGAAAATATACACTAATAACTTCCCATGGATTTCATTCAACTCCCAAAATACCTCGACACGATCAGTTACACTTGAAAAGAATTTTTAAACTCACCAATATACAATCATACCATTAAATCTTGATTGTTATATGAACTATATAATTATAATTTTCTTTTCTTCTCATGACATTATGTGTTAAATGAGTGAACATCCATAGAAGTACCTAATGAATGACATCAATATTTAAGAGCTTACATATACTGCCTCTAAAAATCAAACATCCACTCAAAACTACACCCAAGAGTCTCTTTATTATCTATAAATTATCTATAATATCTTTATCATGACCCAGTCTATTGTACAAAATATCATTCAGTACAAATTTTATCCCACTTCATTCATGAGATTCAACATTCTTTCAATTTTTGGGTGTACATGGATTATTCACTAAAACTACCTTTCATAGACAACCCTATGAAATTAATTTTTCTAAAGTTCGTTGACCAACTTAAAATTCAAATTTATACTTAGGAATAATATATAACCCAATTTATTCTATTATTATATTCAGAGAAACACCAAAATCTCTAACTTCTCTAGTTTCTTACTAATTCATCCCTTTATATTAATCATAATTTACCAATCATAGTAATTATTCAATAATTGTACTAAAGGAGTTTTCTTCACTATAATACTTCCTATATAATTTTTTTGTCAATACTAATGCACAAAAATTCCAACATGTAATTCCAACAATACATGAAAACCAATGCACATTAGGTCCTCTTGATATAACCTAAAAAACTATCCCATAAAACTAACTTAGTAATTTAAGAGGATATAAATACTCTACACAAAAAATATATGTCATCTTAAACATGGTTTCTATAGTGAAAATATATAACAATCATATATAAAAAATACAATCATAGCTCAAAATTATTATCCTTTAGATTATATAAAATGATCCCCATTTTTAAGCTCACTGCTGAATCAATATTTTCACGTGAAAGATTATGTATAACCTCTATAGGTACCCCATCTCACCAAAGGTGATATGTTTCTTCTATTTATAGTTGTAATGAATAGTCGCATTATATATCCTTCTATAAGAGAAACAATCTACATATTGTTTCTTCTTATTTCATAATAATGTAAAATACCTCCTGACCAACATCAATTATACCTCTAATAACCTACCTCAATTAGGATTCCATCAAACATAACAAACTAAGATAAACCATAGAAAACCAAAACAAATAATATTATGAAGAGTATCCCCAAAATGAGTTGAACTAAATAATGTGACACCATAAAAATCCACAATTTATAGAATAAAACCAAATAAAAAATAGAATGAAACATTTTAAAAAAATTAAAAAAAAACTAAAACTTACTAGTATAAATGTAAATATGATCAACCAAAGTAGGTTTAGAAAGATCAAAATTAAGAAAATAGAATTCAATTAGAAAAATTACTGAATCTAAATTAGAATAATTCAAACTAATATTAATTGAACTAATATTATATTAAAAATGATGAATCAAAGCAGACCAAATATAATGAATTCAAACCTATATGATAGTAACCAACATGAACTAACTTGAACAAAATAAAACTAATATGAACCAAATGTAATCAAATTGAATCAATTAGATCCCAAATTAATGAAATTTCTTAATATAATTAAATTAAAAAAACAAGACAAACTATATCTAATGAAAATGTACCAAACAGACTTGTATTGAACAAAACCAAACTAAGATGAAACTTGAGCCAAAATTTTTATATACCATTAACAGGAAGAGTGATTGTAAATTAATAAGAATATAATATTTGATAGTATCATTTGGAAACATGTATATATTTACCCCTTTCTTACGGGAACATGATTTGACCTGTGGGGAATTATGGTTCTTATATATTGTGCGGTGACTTGTAGAGTAACAGGAGACAGGTATGTTCTAGTATAGTTTTTTACTTTTTATTTTTATCACATCAGACACTTAGGTATTTATGCACTTTGTATGGATGGAGAGTATTTATATTTTGCGAAGGGGGATAGAAGGGAACTGGAGGTGGCTATGTTGTTTTCATTACAGGGGAGGGAGATCAGGGTACTTTGGAGATTAATTAATGTGTTTCATTTTTTCCTTCCTTTATAGTATTTTTCTTTTGTATATTTTATTTTTCGTTGAAGTGGATGTCTGATGTATAGATTTTTTATGAAAAGGTTTATTTATTTTTCACTGCTATTTAATTAATTTTTTGTGGTTGAAATTGTTCCCCAGTAGTGATTAATTGATGCTCGGACATTTGTACCAACCTATGGGCATAGCCCATACACATTACTCCATCCTAGTCATTCCTATATCAGAGTCTAACCAGGTAGTTAATATTTCTGAACCATAGGGTGCCCAGGAAACATTGAATATCTAGGGAGGTATTGGGAACATCTCCAAAATTATACACCTCAATTAGTCTGGTTATCATATACTATCAAAGAAATTAAACAAAAGACACAATCCTAAGATCACATAATCATGACCTAAACCTAGTTAATGTATGTTCTAATATTTTATATCCAATGATTCATATACTATCAAATATATATTTTTTAGGAATACATTTTTCCCAAATAATATTTTCATGATTCTTTATTTTGAATTTGTATAATATACATGTATAATATAATTTATTAAAACTATCCCAAAAAATACTAAAATGTTCCAAACTCCAAACTTTATCCTAACAAATTGAATTTTTTTGTCACATCCTAAATTTCATGCAAGAAAAATCACAATGTTCATCTTTAATATTCCATGGCCTACGTGTTGAGGTATCCACTAAAATTATAGGAGTCATTGCATCTAAAAATAACTTTCACATATTATAATTCAACATCCTATACTATAACATAAATGTATTTTCAAAAACTCACTATAGAATCTGAATATAAAAAAATAGATCAATTATGTTTCTATACAAATAACTTCTTTTTAATGAAGATCAATCACTTTATGTTGTTTATTATGAACTGTCGCAAATACAAAGAACAAATGGGAAGATGACTATATATGAGACATGATATAGAAAAGAATAAAACTATGAAAAATTCATTTTCCATCATCGAAAATTATACTTTAAAGATGGATTAAATAACTCAAAATAGATAATAAAAAGATTAGGAGGGCCATTGAAAATGTAAAATACCATCAGGTACACTAATAATGGGTGGACCCTTGAAGCATGGGGGAATATTTTCAAGAAATTTATCATCATATCCTCCCAACTTATGATGAATTTTTGGGGTACACATTGGATCCCCTCTAAAGATTTTCCCTTGAGAGAGAAGTATAATAAACACGACATAACCACATATCTTGTTACATTATTAAAATGAATGGTATCCCACAATTCTAAAAAATATCAACGTGAGCATAAGGTTCTAGATGAGGTATCCTAGTGAATTAGGTGGAATGAGTAATAATTTTTATTACTATAAGCTTCATATCTGATTGCTGAGAAACAATTGGAGAGATGAGGATACACATATTGACCCCCTGCATTTGAGTATCATCTATTGTTGACGAGATCTTGCATCTTTTGGATACTTAATTCTAGATATTGGTCTTCTCCTTTTCCTCCTACCTATTTATTTCTTATCATGGTTATCTTCTATTCATTCTGTACTCTTCCTGTATGTTATTATTTAGTCTTCCCAGATTATTTTCCATCCCATAATAAAAAGTGTGTTCCACTTCCATTCCACCCCTTTTTGAATATGTTGGTACTATATTGGATTATTAAACTAAAATTGGTTAAGAGTAACTGTAAAAAAAGGAAAAGTAAAATAAATGTAAAATTCCTAAAAACAATAAATATTTCATGTCACTGCTCCCCATTAATGACAAAAAAATTTACACTCCTGAAATACATCGTTAAATTTCTGAAAGAAAACAATGTAAAAAATTTATAAACTCTAAGAAACACAAACACATTAAAATTTATATTAACTGTAAGTCGAGTTTGATGCACTAGGAATTGTATATAAATGACTTAAATTGTTTAAAACCCCATAAGGAAAATAAAATATTGAATTTGGTTTGGTTTTGAGAAAAATGAGATGAATGTACAATGATTTCATAGGTTTAGTATTATGAACTTAGTGATACATATGTGTTGTGATTCTAATTTAAATGATGTCAATGACAAAATATGGTGAGACTCCTCTCATAGTGATCACCCTATATTTTATAACCCTTATTTTCCTTTATTAGTTCATAATATAGTTTATAGATAGGATTTTAGACCAATGTTTAAACATTGCTACCCCAAACTGATGTATTTGTTGTTTCATGAGGGTAGATAGTTCATACACATAGTAGGAAACCCCGAATCTATAAAAAAGGAAAATATGAGAGATAAGTGTAATAATTATGATGAAAGGATAATATGAAATAACCCATTAAGTAAATCGGTCCCACTCTAACAAGAATGTGTCTCCTTGAAGAATAAACAAGAATCATACTCTGATTTTCACTTTCTTACAATGGGACATAAACATATTCTACATGCATAATCCGATATATCTTTTAGTTCAGATTAATATTAAATATTTTGGAGGATACCATGCAGATTTTATTACTTAGTTATTCCGAATATATACTCTATTGAAAGAAGAACAAAGGATCAAGTAAATGGAAGAATACAAACCCTATCTGATCCCCATATTGAGGATCCTTGTTCCCTATGTATTTGAATTGGAATACTAACCCTTCCTTAGTATTATTAGATGGATACACATTATAACATTTCTTTACAACCAAAAAAGTCTTTTATCTACTGAATAATTCCATGAACGACATGCTTGATATCTTTTGTTGGGTATCTAATCTAAATGGGGCACAAAATTGAATATTAGTTCATGTAAAATCATTAATATATAAGAAAAGGTAACCATCAAAATCTATAAGGAAGTATTACACATTATATACTTCCTACATGTCATGATTTGACTTTGGATAAATAGATAAGTATTGTGCCTGAATTTAGAAGAAGTAAACAATATGTAATATTGTATTCAGGGTGTGTAGAACAAAGAGTGGTATATGGGATGTACCTTAGATAATCATGTATTGTAAACTTATGTACATGATGTTTACCTCAAAAACACACAACATATAACTTCATATGGTTATTCAATGACTACTTCAAGAGGAACCAAATCCGTTTTCCACCAATGGTACAGTTTGGTAATGTACAACATGGTGTTTACATCGAAATGATCTTCTAGGAGTGTGATCCTTATTCATTCCAAGATGTCAACTATAGGTACAGAATATGTGCAATAATATTTAACATCCATTAATATTAAATATTCTATAAACTATATCTACTGCATCCTTTAATGTACACTTTATATGGTCTTCCCAAATAGACCATGTAGTCTGGAATTTCAGGCCAAATTTTTTGTATAAAACAAATACCATTGAATCCTATAAATAATCCACTAATAATTATTAGATCAATTAAATTTTTTACATGGTTGTAATTTTTCTATAGGTTCTAGCTGGAAGGTTCTCAATGGAAGAAGTACCTATTTTTCTTGGGAGAAGAGGATATATGAACGGATCTCATAACTATTGGTATATAATTGGGGAGAGGTTTGTAAACCAACGATTCTATAAACCATTGGTATGTAGTGTATACTATACTTATTGAACTATTGGAATACATATATCCCAATGGTTTCAATTAAACCATTTGAATAGATCTGAGGTATGTTTACTGGGTAGTATATATAACAAGGTTCTTGAATCGTTGTTGTACATATATCCCAACAATTTCAGTGAAACTATTTGATTAGATAAGTTGTATATAGTTTTGTTGGGAACTATTTATACCATAGTTCTTGAACCGTTGGTATACATATATTCTAACATTTTCATTGGAGACATTGGAATATATTAATTTTAGAAAGACTAATACCAACGGTTTCTGTAAAATTGTTGGTATAGGGCTCTTGCAATTTCCAACATGGGAACGGTTCATAAAACCACTGGGATCGCCTATCCCAATGATTTTGCGGTCTATCCCAATATTTTCAACCTGTTGGGATAGGTAAAATTTTTATTAGTGTAGTAGAGTTTGATGTTATTCTAAGTATGGATTGGCTTTCAATTTATCAAGCTATGATTGATTGTAGAGTTAGAGAAGTATTTTTAGAATGGTTTTCCATTCGTATATAATAATGAACCCATAAAACTGATAACATATCATGAAGATGAGAAACTGTTAAAAGATAGAAATGAATGTCATCTTTCTCATATTGTTCAAAATAATGGAAATGTTTAGATTAGTCATGCGGAAATAGTAAATGAATACATTGATTTTTTTCTTGATGATTTTTTTGTGTTACACCTGATCATGAAGTTGAATTTACTATTTACTTGGTTCTTGAAGCTGAGACAATTTTAAAAACCCCCTTATCAAATGACTTTTTTAGAACTTCTTGAATTGAAAAATTAGTTGTAGGAGTTTCATGATAAAGGCTTCATTCAGCCTATCACATCACCATGGGGTGATCCTATTTTGTTTGTTAAAAAGAATGATGGTTCCATAAGGCTTTTCATTGATTATAGAGCTTTTAATACCATTACTATTAAGAATATATATCATTTTACTCATATCATTGACTTGTTTGATCAGATCAAGGGAGGTTAGTATTTTTTTCAAGATTGAATTCAGATCCGAGTACCCTCAGCTGAAGGTGAAGGATGATGACATCTAGAAAACAACTTTTCATACTAGATATGGGTATTATGAGTTTGTTGTTGGTACATTTTGTTTGAAAAATTCCCCTATTTTATTCATGGTTCTTATGAATAGAATATTCTGTGAATATTAAGATATGTTTTCTATTGTATTTATTAATGATATTTTGGTATTTTAAAAAATTAATGTGGGTCGTGAAAAACATTAAAGGATTGTATTTCAGACTCTCAATGAAAATAAGGTATACAAAACATATAGAAAATGTGATTTTTTTGCAACAGATTTCATTTGATGAGAATATTGTAAATAAGGATAGAATAATAGTTTATCCTACTAAAACTAAAGTGGTTGATGAATCACCAACAATTAAAATTGTTACAAATATTCATAGTTTTCTTGGATTAGTGGGTTATTATCGACGGTTTGTTAAAAACATTGCATGCTTATCTATCCCACTAACTAAGTTATCAAAAATGTGGTTAAAATTATTTAGATAGAAGAATATCATGCTTGTATTCAAGAGATGGAGATGAGAAAGGAGAATGCTTGGGTTTTGGACCTGCCTACCAGAAATGGTAATTTTTCATCTTCAGTGATGCTTCATTGAAGGGACATGGTTGTGTTCTGATGTGGAATGATTTGGAAATTGCTTATGCTTCAATAAAACTCAATCCACATGAGTTAAATTATACCACACATGATTTGGAATTTTCACAAGTGGTTTTTTACTTTGAAAATTTGGAGGCACCATTTTCATGGATCCAAATTAGATGTATATACTTACCATAATAGTCTTATTTAGATATTTACACTACTGGAAAATTTCTTTATTCCCATAGTTTGAAACTGTGGGTATAGCTCATCAAATTGTGGGTATAGGATATACCCAAAGTTTTATGAACTTGGGCCCTCGAGGCATCGGGATTTCCTTATACCCACGGTTTTGTAGAAACCATGGTTATAGCCCACTGAAATTTCAACTTACCCATAGTTCTGTTAAACCGTGGGTATACATCTATACCTATGATTTATATAACCATGGTTATAAATTTTAATATCAGAAATTATATACCCATGGTTAAGTAAACTGTTGGTATAGAAATGTTTCTTCACTGCACACATACCCACGGTTCAACAAACCGTGGGTATAGATAGTTCTACAGTAGCATATATACCCACGGTTTTTCAAACCATGGGTATAAATGGTTTTCCAAAAAAATAGCAACTTATATCCTTGGTTTCACCTTGCTTCTGCAATCCATAATGCAAACAACATTGAAACCACACCCCACTCCGCCCTTTCACAACCCCACTCTCCCCCTAGACACCCCCTGTAGCCCCTCCCTTCCACCTTGGATGGACCCCTCATCTCACCCCTCCTCCCTTGCACACCCCCACTCTCCCCCCTACACAAAACCCCCTGGAAAAATCCCACAGTACACCCCCCAATAGACCCCCCCCCCCCCCCCGCGGACCCCCCCCCCTGGACACCCCCCACTTCACCCCCTGGACCCCCCCCCCCCCCGGACACCCCCATTATCCCCCTGGACTCCCCCTTGGACACCTCCCCTGAACCCCCCCCCCCCCCCCATTAGACCCCCATAGACCCACCCCCCCCCCCCCCCCCGAACACCCCCCCTGAACACCCCCTCCCCCTAGACACCCCCTGGACACCTCATCAACACCCCCACTGGAGCTCTTGGACACCCCCACAAACCCAGACACCCCCTCCCCCTAGACACCCCCTGGAAACCCCCCTTGGACACCCCCTGGACACTCCCATGCATGCATATAATTTCAAACATGCATATTAAGAAAAGAAAAGAAGAAAAAAATAAAAAAGGAAAACTATAAACGTAGAGAATGTATAAAATATTTATTCTAAAAAATATAAAGGTGAAGGATTCAAAAGTGAAAACATGGGGGGTCAACTATCCAAACATGATACAGAGAAATTTCCAGAAGATCGAATATTTCACACTCAAGAGTAAACTTGAAATCATCAATTTATTAATCGTTGTTTATGCCAGATCAATTCAATTAAAACGCAACAAATGGTTACTAATGTCATGAAAAAATGGAATAAATTAACCATTACCTCCTGAATTTTATATTCACGTAAATACCCATTTCAATTCATTTATGAAAATCAATTACATCATCTATGTTTTGTTTATGGTTCATTTCATAGCATGCATCCCTATCCTGTATACCAATACAAGTCATCAAAATCAATAAATGATCGAAAAAGAAAATCCATTAGTAATCCAAAAATAGAAATCCAAACTCTCTTTCGAGCTCTTTAACCAACATATATTTACAGACCCCCCCCTCCTTCTGGACATCCCCCCTCCCCGCCCCCTGCACCCCCCCCCCCCTATTAGACCCCCTCACCCTACACCCCCACTCCCCCCACCTACACAAACCCCTTACCTCTTCCCCAGCACCCCCTGAATATTTGTAACCCCCCCCCCCCACACACACACACACTCACCCTGCACACCCCTCACATCCCCCTTCCCACTCCACACCCCCTCCCCCCTCAACCCTCCCCTGTACACACCCCTTGCCTCTTCCCCAACACCCTCCACTACACAGACCCCTTCCCTCTTACCCAGCACTGCCCCCCCCCCCTCCCCTGAATACTGGTATAAACTCCCCCACTTCCCCCTTCCCACAACACACGCCCACTTCCCCCTTCCTACTGCACCCCATACCCCCTCGCCTACCCCCCCCCCCCCCTTCCCCTAAATACTTAAAGAAAAACACACCCACTTCCCCCATCCGACTGCACACCCCCACTGTCCTCTTCCCACTGCACACCCCATCTTCCCTCACCCTGCACCCCCCTCCCCTACACAAACCCCTACCCTCTTCCCCAACACCCCCTCCCCGGAATACTAGTATAAACACCCCCACCATGCAACAATTATAGTTATCTATATCAGTGAATAATTTCAATTATAATGCTAACCTTAAGGTAACTAATTGTAATCATATACCAACAAAAAACATTGAATGAGTAATAAAACCTAACACATGTTCTCAATAGCCTTGAGGTAGCTAATTAGAATCATATATGAACAACTAACATTGGATGAGTAATAAAACCAAGAAGAAATTTTCTAAACATAGCTTTAAAAATATGAAAGTCAGGGATAAACATCAACCTCATTCAATATACATTAAATGAGCCCAAATAATTGGAATCCAATCAACAAAATCAATAAAATATACATGCTTGTAAGAATGTATTTTAGGCATTATAATTACATAATTAAAATACCATCTCACGTAGATTGTAATGTTTCTTAAAAAAATCACCAACTGTAAAACTAAAAAGTTCCTAATCAGAATACTTACATGTAAAGAAACCCAAAATTATCCACAACAAGGAAAAGACCATTATCCAAGTTAATATCCAAACCATATAGCATCTTATAACTGCTTGGGACCTACAAAAAAGGAATCTATAAGTCACAATTGAAAATTTCAATGACCATAAATGAAGACTAAATAGAATTAGGTGGTTCATATGATACTTTAGGTGACAAAAAATATTTGATATGCATGCTTTAACTGGTGGATTATGAATGTTCCAACGAGACTTTTGGTGAGTTTGTTGTTTTAGGGTATCTCATTGTAGGCACATTGCAACCTATTTCTTGCAATTCCATTGAGTTGTCATCGGCCATCACCAAAACTTTAAATCCATGCCAGATTCACTTATATCTCTGAATTTCCCAGATTGAACTACTGACCCATCTCTGATAACATATTTCCAATGTCAACTCAACAAAGACCCACATAAAAAACAATAAAATGGACTAAAGGAAACTCACATATATGTTGTCAAAATTATGTAAGAAGTAAACTTGATGGGTAACCAGTAAAGTGGACTTTGCTTTGAGAATCCTCCTCACACATTCCTACAAAAATCATGGAATGTATCAAAAATCCTATATAATATTATTAAAATTATAGTGTGGGAATGTACTACACTAAAAAAAACATCAACAAGATAAATATTAATATCCAAATAAACAGCTCTGGAAACCTGTATGCGCTATTTTTAGCCACCACTAAGGTTGATACCCCGCTCCCCAATTTCAGCCTAGTCCCCGGATTCTATCATTTCAAATTATTTCCCTAAACAACCTACCAATGTGAATTCCCTGTGTCTTTCTAGGTTCATCATTATGCCAAATAGGATGTTTTCTTCAATGGTACCACTTTGAATCCATTATATTTAGGAAACGTATGCAGTTGTGCCAAAAATCCTGACCTGTTGAAAAGAAAAAAATCATACAAATATAAGTAATAATAAATTCATTCAATTGATGAACTAATAAATAAAAAATTAGTCAATGTCCAAGTACAAACCTTCCGATTATTTTTGTGAATTTCACCAAGAATTGAATCCAAGAGAGAAGACTTCCTCAATCCAACAGTCCGAACTATGGATGCAAGATCCCCCTATGAATCTCTAGGTTCAAATTCAACAAACAAGGTTCTTGATCATCATTATCCAAGATAAAAAATCTATTTTTGACATCGATGGTGATGGAACCATCCTAATGCTCAACTCTCTCTATGGAATCTATAGACAATTTTTCACTGGTCATGTAATTATCCAATCTCTTGAGGGAGATCATGTCTTAGGACATCGAGATCAAGGTTTGAGGGAAGGTTCCAATGGTTTACCGCAAAATCTTGAAGAGCGTCATGGTCATGAAAACCATACTCACATTGAGTGGCGTCCTCAAAATTATCGCAGTCCTGAGGGTGAGGGTTGATGTGAGCACCGACATACACTATAATATAATAATGCATCATGCAGCAGAGTAGAAGAGCTTGGTTAGCCATCCATAGAATAAGGTAATGAAAAGGGATATGAAAACGATTTGGAAGAGAAATCCAACAGAGGGATTCAAATTATGATAAAGACCAAAGGATACTAGTCGTAGTATACTTGGAATAAAAAAACACCGCATATGATAACACAACATAGAGGTATAGTAATCAGTTTGGAAGGACTGTTTAAAAGAATTAAAATTCACATCATACCACTACCATGAGATTGTAGACATCCTCCAGGGTAGAATAGAAATGAATAAGAAATTTTCTAAATGTAAAAAGACTGGTCATAGAAGAAAAAGGGGATTATTTAGTCATACAAATTAATATGTTTGGATGAGTTTATAATTAAATAAATCATGATTGATTTGATTATTGTTTCAAACAATATAAGCTAAATATAATTAACACACATGTGATGATTTCAAACACTCAAAATTCATGTCATTTCATAATAGAATAAATTAACACCATAAAATTAATGTTAGAAGTGGGAGAACTTACTAAAGAATTCCCATTTAACACCCCTGATGAAAACATAGTCAAAATTCATGACATTACAGGAAGAAATCCACATCATATTTTAAAAGAAATCATTTGAGAATAAATATATTTACAAAAAGATTAATGACTTATAACTATGTAAAATTAAATAAATATTCTCTTTAATGATGAAAAAATGTTGAGATGAGTGATTACCTTGATCTCAAGGAAATGTGAGAAGAATGAATATCAAAAATCCCATTATTTAGATCGTAGGAAAAATGTACAAATAAAGCAAGACAAAAACATAAATTAGTATAAGAGAGAATATGAAATGTGAAATCAAAAGGAATAGTAATGATAATTTTTTTACCAAAACTATAATCCAACACTGAAGAAAATCAAAGGAAAAAATCAGCAACCAAACAACGTAATAATGTTTCAAACATTCAATATCTAGAACTTCTTTATATATTATTATTTTTAAATGGTGATACACAAACAACTATAATTTTATATAAATTGATACTCAGAAGCAGTAGTAATATTACATTAAATAGTACTAGAAGAAATTTTATTTTGTAAAAGTAATGATTGATTTTGTGATGCAAAATTTCAATCAAAATAGTCATGTAGTATAGATTCTACCACATTAGATGCTGGAATTACACTCTCAAAAGTAATTTTAATTGAACATGATATATAATAAAATTAAATCTAAATAATAATAATTAAATTTGGACAATTAAAAAATAATAATAATACAATTACATCGAATCATGCCCACAAAATAAAAAATAAATAAATTCATAAACGGGCCAACGTTGGATGCTTGGTGATACATGGATCATAGTCCAAGAAACGGGGTGAAGAGGGGAAACATCCATGACATCCTGTATCATCCAATAATCATCTTCATTCTACATGATATTTAATTTACAACAGTAGACATCATCAATAAATATTTATAAGATTCATTTTACTAGCCTTCAAAACTCTTCGATCATATAGGATTATAAAATTTCATTACAAAAATTCTAAGTGCTTTTAGCATGATTCTCCTGGTAATGGAATCTCTTTTGAAAATACAATAAATTTTAAAAATACAATCTCAACCACAATAGTCATGAGATAATGTAGGATTCAAATAAATTTACAACTATGCTTCATCACATTCATATTTTAGAACAACTCATAACCATGAATGACATTGTTTAATTTTAAAATGAATTCATAACAAGATCCAACAATTTTATTCTGATAACTTCTAGTTTAGATGATACATAAATAGAAGAAAAAATCATGACTAAAAAATTCACTAAGATAAATTCAGTGAAACATATCTAAGACATCTTTATATGAACATTTGAAGTATTTAATATTTTTTATGAAATAAATTTAGCACAATTTCATACTTATATAGAAAATAGATGAATCTTATAGTTCAATAGAACATGGAATAAGAAATTATAGTCTTCACATAAGGAACTTAAAAACCAACATCGAGTTAAGGTAAATCAAATTAATGTGTACTGTGGTTTTCAATATAGTGGATATAGAAGCATTAGGAACTCACTATCAAACAAGACCAGAATCACAAAAACACCCAATCAAAGGAGAAATATTGATGAATAGGAGATTCCCCGTGATGAACAGAAACATTCCTTGACATAGAGGGGTGTTCCTTGATGAACAAGAGATTCATGAAGTGATGTTCATCAACAAAGCATATCATGGGATAATGCCAGAGGAGGAGAAGGGTAGTCGTCGATCGGGTGAACAAATCATTTGACCTATGGGGGAGAGGGAAATGGACCTATGGGAGGGTAGAAGCAATCAAAGGGGGGGTCGGGATTCAGAGGTCGGGAGGTTCAGGTGGAGGGAGGAAGGGAGGGGTTGGGAGTGGACACGGAGGGATAGTCGTGGGGGCAGGGACGTGGAGGTCGGCGGGTTGTGGAGGGAGGGAGGCCGAGGTGGATTTATAGGATGGAAGGTCGAGCTTGAGGTCGAGGTCGAGGTCGAGGTCGAGGTCGAGGTCTAGGTTGTGGTCAAGGTTGAGGAAGAGGTCGTGGTCGAGGTCGATGTCGACGTTGAGGTCGAGGTTGAAGTCTAGGTCGAGGTCGAGGTCGAGGTCGAGGTCGAGTTCAAGGTTGAGGTCCAGGTCTAGGTTGTGGACTAGGTCGAGGTTTAGGTTGAGGTGTAGGTCGAGGTTGAGGTCGAGGCCAAGGCTAAGGCCGAGGACACGACATTATTATAGACCCATAATGAAAAACTCAAAACCCCTTTCTAACATCCTGGTTCTGGGAGCCGCACAGAGGTGCCTCATACCCGGTTGGTCACATGGCCTCAAGTGCATTTACCTGAACACCAAAAGATACTGACTAGAAATGAGGTCCTTGGGTGTGATGGTGGGGAAACTATTCCCTTATTGGAAGAGTAACACTGTGGAAGTAAAAAGATAGTAATAGAAAAAAGCAGTATAATACCATACAACAGTAAACAGTGGAAGACTAAGGTAATAAACAATTAGAGCACATATATATAATTTATTCATGGTACATATGTCTAGGAAAGCATCCAAACAAGTCACAATTCTAGAATATAATACTAAAAAATTAAAATAGAAAATTGATAAAATTCACCACAACATCGCAAGACTCATCATGGTCCCAAGCTCCTCATCTCTACATCAATCAAATACCTGAAGTAGAAGGGAACTTACCCTTATCTATACCTGCAAAAAAATATTCTATTTGGGTCCAAGAGCATGACCCAAACAGGGTGTGAGACTAAATCCTAGTAGGAAACCACCAAGAAATTTGTTCCTAATAGTCAGTGAATATATATGGTAGGAAATAAGAAAAAGAAGCAGTAAACAAGGAAGTACTCAACAGTAAATGTTCCTATAGTTTCAAAGAATTCAAACACAACATATCAATTAAAAAGATAATCACAAACAGGTAACCCTCTGGGATATATTCACCGCTAAATCATCTCTAGTCATACCTAGAAAATAGAATCAAACCTCAAGGATGTACACACCATCTAACCCCTCTGGTTTAGCTTTAGAACAGACTCTCTGAGGAAGAACTCACCATAAATTCCTCATATAATCTCATATCGGTAACTAAAAGGCTCTTTGGGGAAGCACTTGCATCTCATTCCCCTTGTGGCCTGCATCGAGGAACTACAGACACTCTAATGAATCACTTACGTCAATTCCGCCTATGGTCATGCATTGTAACAGAAAAAACAGACCCTATGGAGAAGCCCTCGCGTCCATTATCCCTATGGTCTCTTACTCCATGTTCTTACGGCCCTATGTAAGTCAAACGAGCATAGAAATACATATCAACCAAATTAAACCTCAAAAACTTCTTGGCTAAACAATCTACAGCATAATAACATGTCAAATAAAACAATCCATTTTAAAAATACTAATCAATAAAATCAAAGTAGCATCCTAACAGGAAAAACTAGAACAAACGGTCAAAATAAGAAAACATGGGAAAAAACTCCATTGCATGGAAAAATAAACCTTATTCATAGCATAAACCTCTATCCAATCAACCAAGGAATAACGAGAAAATATTAGGTCTAAAAACATAAACATGGAATACCCCTATTCAAGGGTATTGGGAACTTTTGCACATATAACTCAAAGTCAAACTATAGAAAGGCACAAACCACCTACCTCGGTGTTATAGGATCATTATACGTGAACCTCAAGCCTTGAATCTCTATAGAGCACTGAAGATCTAAAAAAATTTCTAAAACCTTCAACCCATGATATCTCATGGGAGATAAGGAATCAGAAGAAGGTGTTCAAGAAGAAGAGAGAACTCACTAATGCAATTCCACCACAACCGACGGATATCGATTCCGAGAACGGACGCTCGATTAGGGGCTCGGAGAAGATCCGCTTTATATGGATGCTCTCAGATGAACAAGGTCGAGGAGAGAAGTGCTCATTCTTTCAGACATGACCCAAGTTTGTTTAATGAAAAAAAATTACACAGTGTGTACATTTGAGGTACACGGCATGTAATCATCTTATTTGGACCCCGCATAAGGCGGTATCTAGGTCACCACACACGGCTGTATGCTTTCCCATTACATAGCTAATGCACAGAAATGTGCGACAAAATAGTACAGGACATGTACATATAAGTACATGTCGTGTACTTCCAAAATTTCCAGAAACTCCTCTTTTCTCGAAAACACTAGAGAAGAGAAAAAATACATGAAAAGAATATCCAATTTCTTAAAAACATTTCCCCTTAAAGAAATTTGTCCCTGAATTTCCCTAAAATGGTGGTGTAGAAGAAGAATCCTATAAAAGATCTGGCCACTATGGTCGTACATCGGCCTCCCTCTCCCAAGTGTCATCCTGTACACGCCCTTTCTGCCATAACACTCATACCAATGGAACAGACTAGATATGGAGAACATTAGTACATCGATCAAAAATCCAGATAGCATTCTCATAAAACGAGGCATACACATCTCACTCAACCTCCTCGGGTTAGAAAACATGTGATGGGTCTGGGAAGTAACTTCAAAGCTGAGAAACGTGGAAGACATCGTGCATAGCCCAATACCTCTGAGGTAACTACAACTGATAGGCAACCAGCCTGACCCTCTCCAAAACCTCAAACGGCCCGACGTACCTCAACAAAAGATTAACCTATCACTTAATCCTCCGTTGTCCCAACCTCGGTGTGACACGTAGGAAAACCTGATCTTCGACATCAAACACCAGAGGTCGTCTCGATCAATGAACATAATACTTTTGTTGAGACTGTGTAGTAGCCATACCATTCCGAATCAACTTATCTATTGTATGGTCTCATGGAGAAGATAAATTTCTAACATAGCTGCCTCTCCTGCCTCCATCCATCATAAGGGTGATCAGCATGACCTACTTTACAAATCCTCATAAGGTTCCATCTAAATAGTTGCTTGAAACCAATTATTTTAGGAAAAATCCACAAGAGGTATGTTCTTCTCCCATGAACCTCCAAAATCCAGGATGCTTGCTCGAAGCATGTCCTCAAGAACCCAAATCGTGCGCTAGGATTAGCCATCTGTCAGGGGATGGTACGCCGTACTCAGAAGTACCTATGTACCCAATGCCTTATGTAATCCCTGCTAGACCCGAGAAGTAAAATGGGAATCTCTTTCAGAAAAAATGGAGTGTGGAACTCCATGTAAACGTACAATCTCTTGGAAGTAATACTTTCTCAATTCATCAACACTAAAGGTATCCTTGATTATAAATAAGTGATAAACCTTCATGGGTCTATCAATGACAACCCAAACTATATCATTTCCTCGAGGCTACCTCTAAAAACCTGTCACAAAATCCATTGTGACATTATTCCACTTCCACTCGGGAATGGGTATCTGCTGCAAAAGCCCTGATGGTCACTGATGATCTTCATTTAATTTCTAACAGGTGGAACACCTCATACGAAACCACCAATATCTCTTTTCATACCTGGCCACCAAAACTGATGGTGTAGACCACAATACATCTTCGTGAAACCAAGATGAAATTCCCAAAATGAGGAAAGAAAGTCCCTCATCATCTCATCACGCATGTCTGCTGACACCCATATGTGCCCAAGAAAATGAAAGATCACATCCTTTCCTATTGTCCATCCAGGAATAGGGTCCTCTTCTGAAACACTCTCATGTAAAACTAGGCCTTCACAATCTGATAGATCCCTCATTCGCACTCGATTAAGCAGAGTAGAGGTAATAGCTACAGAAGATAGTAACATCTACCCCTGACTTTCAAGCACCTCCAAATGCATCTCATAGAATAGATCCATAAGAATTAAATCACATATGG
This sequence comes from Viscum album, assembly GCA_963277665.1. NCBI lineage: Eukaryota > Viridiplantae > Streptophyta > Magnoliopsida > Santalales > Viscaceae > Viscum > Viscum album. Next base: position 1,983,771,218 of record OY728136.1, read on the forward strand.
CCTCCTGAACTGCTTGTACCTGAGTCCTCCTTCTCAATGTGTCAGCCACTGTGTTTCCCTTCCCATGCATGTAGGAAAGCTCAAAGTCAAAATACTGAAGGTACTCAACCCACCTTCACTATCTCAAATTCAGGTCATGCTGAGTGAATATATACATGAGACTCTTTTGGTCGGGGAAAACCAAAAAATGCTCTCCCAATAGGTAATGTATCCAGTATCATAAGTCATGAACAACTGTAGCTAACTCAAGATCATGTGTCGGGTAGTTCCTCTCATGTGGCCTCAACTACCTAGACCTGTACTCAACAACCCCTTCTCCCTGCATAAGTACTGCTCCCAACCTAATACCAGAAGCATCACAGTAAATAGTGTAGATCTTTCTTGTCTCTAAAAAAACAAGTATCATTTCTCAATTCAAACTCCCTTTCATCTATTGAAATACTTGCTCACAAGAATCTATTCCCAATTACTTCTCACCCTTCTAAGTTAGGCCAGTCAGTGGTGCTGCTAAGCGTGAAAAGTCTTGTATAAAATGTATATAGTAACCAGTCAGCCCAAGAAATCTTCATACCTCAAATACATTCTTCGGTTGTTCCTAGGAAACTACTTCTCTCACTTTCTTTGGGTATACTGATACTCTTGTCTCTGAGATAGCATGACCTGAGAAGTGAATATATTCCATCAAAAATTGGCATTTTGAGAGCTTAGCATATAACTGAGGCTCTATCAGTGTACTCAAAATGATCTCAAGATGTGTAGCATTGTCATGTCGAGTATGAGAGTACACCAATATATCATCCATGAATACCACCACGAACGAATCCATGTATGGATGGAACACTAAATTCATCATTACCATAAAAACTACAGGTGCATTCATGAGACCGAACTGCATAACCACATACTCGTATAGGCCATACCTACCCTAAATGGTTTTAAGAGGTAAATTTGATGGCCTAATGTGCAACTGATGATAACCCGATCTCAAGTCAATCTTTGAGAACACCTGGGATCCTCGAGGCTGATGAAAGAGATCATCAATCCTCAGAAGGGGATACCTATTCTTGATTGTCAACTGGTTCAACTTCTGATAATCTACACAATGTCTAAGGGTATCGCCTGCCTTCTTTGCAAACAGGATAGGTGAGCCCTATAGATAAGTACTGGGTCGAATGAAAAACTTTTCCTGTAACTCCTCCAACTGCCTCTTAAGCTTCTGTAACTCTAGTGCAGCCATCCTATAAGAAGGGATGTACACTAGTGTCGCTCCTGGACAATGCTTAATTGAAAAATCCACCTCTCTCTCTAGAGGAAAACGTGAAAATTCCTCTAGAAAGATTCCCCTAAAATGATCCACCACTGAAGGAATGTCCAGTTGTGAAGTCCTCTAGTCATTTATATAAAGACTAGCAATTTGGGATATAACTCCTCCCAACCCATGATGCTCGGGTCCTGCTCTACTCACCTAGACATCCCATTCTCCCTTATGATGAAACGATCCGCCCACCAGTGATGTTGAACTCACCCTACAGTGATAGCAATCAACAAATACCTGGAAGGGAACTAACCAGTCCATTTAGAGAATGAAATCATACACTGTAATCTCTAAGAAATAAATTTCCCACAAGAAATTACACACACCAACCTCTAGAGGGAACTATTGACATTATTGTACACTAGTTGTTCTTGTCCCCAATGGTGTGTCTAGCATCAATATATCAGCAGAAGAAAAGATACAGAGACAAAGGCTCTCTAAAATAGAAATAGATATAAATCTATGAGAAGCCCCTATATCAAAAATACAATAGGTTAAAACTGAGGAAACTAGGATCGTACCCTGAACGGTAGAGGTTCTGGGATCCTACTCATGCTGGGACTGGAACACCTCAAATGTATGTCCTGCACTGTGGCCATGTCACCCTACCTGGCCACTCTGAGCTGATCTGACATATTTTCACTGAAATCATGGAAACTATCTACCACAGACACGACCTCCACATTATCCTGAACGTCTAGAAGAACTCCAGTTCCTAGATTGGTGAGAAACTGGTGGTGTTGCTTCCGAATGATGAGTCATAGATGAACCCCTGTCACCAGATACCGGTGAGAAGATCTAATAGCAACTCTGAAGATGAACCATCTTGCTGCAAGATCGGAAATCCACTGGATCTCCAAGAAAATTTGGCCATGTATGCCCGCTCTTCCTGTCCTAGTAGCACACCACCTGGATACTAGAATAAGTGTCTCTCCTCCTTGCATCACCATGCGAAGACCCCCTATGGCACTTCTTGTTGTTAGTAGGAGGGATAACAACTCCAGATGTCGAGCCTCTCTAGCTCAAAACTCCAGAATCCCTCAGGTTGCACTCTGTGATCCACTCCTGGTTGACAATAGAAGTGATGGATGTCAAACTGATAATGTTCACCTGAGATTGGATGTCGTTCCTAAGACCATCCTCAAACATACTTTCCAGGAATAAGTCATTACCTCTTGGGATATATGTGAAGCACTACAACTCAGTGAAATGAGAAGAGTACTCCCTGACTAAGAGAGTACCATGTTTTAGACTCATGAACTCTAAGGCTTGATCGACCCTCAATGTCTTCAGGTTGAAGTAGTCATAAATGGCACATCGGAACACATCCCATGCCATAACCTACTAGTGTCCTGCCTGTGAGATAACATCCCACCATTTCTCGGTGGAGTCCCAATGAATATATGAAGTGAGATTGACCCTCCTCTTATGAGGTGTCTCTAGATGATCAATGATATAAAGAATAGCTTCTAACCATAACCCTGCAGCCTGAGGTCCTTATTCCCCAGTGAAAGTGGGAGGATTATACTGCTAAAAGACCCACGTCAGCTCTGCAATAGATAGGGCATGAAGCGATACTCCTCATAAGGACTTCATGAACCTCATAAATCCATCTGGGAACTATGCATCAGTACCTATGTCCAGAATGACGGCTAGTTCAAAGACTAGAACAACTGGAGGATCTGCTAGAAGTACTTGAGCATCCATGTCTGGTGTCTGATCATTTCCCTGTAACTAGCGTGCAATCGGAGGACGTCTATGTGGCATGACTCTGAAAGGTCAAGCACACACCTTAGATCATGATTAATAGGGACTAAAACTTATAAATGTGAGAAGGGTACAAGATAAATAATGCCTTCAAGTTTTTCCAAACATGCATACACGATGTGAATAATGACTACACGACGTGTTCTCTTAAGACTTCACATGGGCATGTACTTCTTCCAACATAGGTCGTGTAGCACCCCATACACATGGCGTGTTATCCAAACACACGGCGTGTTCTTGAATCCTCTTTCCCTTATTGAGTTCATCTACATGCATTAGCCACATGGTTCTCCTAGAACAAGACTACAAAATGTGTTAGTTGCAGACATGGCGTGTACTAGACAAAATTCACCAACCCGTGTTGTTATTCACACAGTAGGTTACAAATCTGACTCTACATGGTGTGTTTGTTCCAGACACGGCATGTACTATAAAGGTTTCACTGACCTGTGTTGTTGATTACACGGCTAGATACTAGGTCTACACTACACGGTGCTTCCAAACATGAAATAGTGAGTATAACTTAAACATTTATCCATCTATGTAGTTAGTCACATGGGTGGACACAAGTTCTGCACAACACGGCATGTACAACCGGTACACGGCATATTCCCCCAATGATTTCTCAACCCCATGTCTCTTCCAACACAGTCAGTGACACGGTTAGAGACTACATGACATGTACATATAGTACACAGTGTGTACTCAAGAAAAACAGTTCTTTCCTGAATAGAAGGACACATGGTGTGTATTCATCAATACATGGCATGTATTCTGGGTTTTTCCAGATAGTAAGACTTTGAAACTACATCAAAACCCAAAAAAACACTGAAATGAACATTTAAGTGCTAAATTCTGATCTATGAGGTCCATACTCCCTGTGAATCAAAGCTTGGAATATTATACATTTCAGATACGATAATAAAAGATTAATGATCCACGAAATTTTGATCCATGAGGGCCCATAACAACTCAAAAACCAAATTTTGGCATTCATTCCAACTAAAACATACAAAAAATTAATACCATATCAAAAAGTAGGTATTTTATCATTGTATCTATCACAACATCATGCATATCTAGCACCATATCTATCGTAACAACATGTAATTTCTAATGCATCCTAGATGTCAAGGAAATAATGCATGACATGTGATTAATAACATATTTTGATATGATGAAAGAGATGGAATACCCTCAACTCATCGGGTTGCAACAGAAATAGAACCTCAATAATATCAACAATAACAGCACAAAATATGTGAATCACCCAACAGTGAAATCAAATCAACAGAAATAATTGAAAAACCAGAAAAATTTAAATAACAAGGTAAATTGTATTTTCCCTATACAAGGGTTAGCTACTCATGGGTACAGCTTATTACCAAGTACCTATTTTCTTCCTATCCTTGGCTATAGGATCCAAATAGTAATTCAAAAGAAAATAATCCCTCTGATACCACTTTGTAACATCCTGGTTCCTGGAGCCACCTAGAGGCACCCTGTACCTGGTTGGTCACATGGCCTCAAGTGCATTTCCCCAAATTCGAAAGGCTACCAACTAGTAGCAAGGGCCTTGAGAGTGATAGTGGGGAAACTTTTCCCTCATTGGGAGAGTAACACAGCAGAAGTAAATAGACAGCAATACCAGAAGTATTATAATACCATAAAACAGTAAACATCAGAAGACTAAGGTAATAAAAACTGGAGAAAATATATATAATTGATGCATGGTACATATGTCAAGGAAATCAGCCAAACAAGTCACAATGCTATAATAAAGTACTAAACTAAAGTACAACAGGAAACAAATAAATACTCTAGAGCATCGCAAGCCTCATCCTGGCCCCATTCTCCCCATCTCCATAGAAATCAAGTACATAATGTAGAAGGGATATGGACCTTATCTATACCTGCAACAATATAGACTGTTTGGGCCCAAAATCATGCCCTAAACAGGGTGTGAGACCACATCCCAGTAGATAGCCAACAAGATATTTGTGCCTAATAGTAAGTGAATATATATGGAAGGCAATAAGAAAAAGAAGCAGTAATCAATGAAGTACTCAATAGTAAACATTCTTAAAGTTTCAAATCATTCAAACACCACATATCAAGTAAGAAAATAATCACAAATAGGTAACCCTCTTGGATTTACTCACATCCTAATCCCCTCTGGTCTTACCTAGAAAACACAATCAACCCTCTGGGAAGTACCCACCATCTAACCCCTCTAGTTCATCTTTAGCATAGACTCTCTGAGGAAGCACTCACCGTCAATTCCCCTATAGTCTCATATCGGTAACTAAAAGGAACTCTGGAGAAGAACTTATGGCTCATTCCCCCTATGACCCGCGTCGAGGAACTATAGACTCTCTAAGGAAGAATTTACATCAATTCCGACAATTTTCTCACATCGTAACCATAAAAATAGACCCTCTGGAGAAGCTCTCACATCCATTCTCCCTATGGTCTACTACACCAGGTTCTTATGGCCCTATGTATGTAAAACTAGAACAAAAATACATGGCATCCAAAGTAAACCTCAAGAAATACTTGGCTAAACAATCTACATCATAAAATAATGTTAGATAAAACACTCCATCCTAATAATACTAAGCACGGAAAACAAAGAAGTAGCCTAACAAGCAATACTTGACCAAATGGTCAAAACAAGCAAATATGGGAAAAACCTATATAGTAGGGAAAAATAAAACTCTTCATAACATAAACCTCTATCCAATCAACCAAGGAATATCAGCCAAAAATTAGGGCTAAGAACATAAACACGCAATACTCTCTTCAAGGTTATTGGGCACTTTTGCACATATAACTCAGAGACTAACTAAGGAAAGGAACAAACCACCTATCTCAGTGTTGTCAGATTTTTATATGTGAACCTAAAGACTTGAATCTCCCTAGAACAACGAATATCTACAAAAAATTCTAAAACTCTTGACCCACGATAACTCACGAGAGAGAAGGAATCAGGAGAATGTGTTCAAGAAGAAGAGATAACTCACCGATGCGATTCCAACGCAACTGATGGAGTTCGATTTGGAGAACGGATGCTCGATTAGGGGCTCAGAGAAGATCCAAACCATATGGATGCTCCTGGAAGAACTAGGTTGAGAGGTGATATGTTCTGTTTGTCAGAACTGACCCTGGTTGGTTTAATGAAAAAGAAAAATAAATTACATTGCGTTTACTTTTGATGTACACGAGGTCTAATCGCCTTATTTGGCCCCCTCATAAGGTGGTCTCCAAGTCACCATACACGACTGTGTGCTCGGTCATCATATGGCCAGTACACGGCTACGTGTAGAAAAAGAGTACACGACATGTACATATAAGTACAGGGTGTGTACTTCCAAAATTTCCAAATACTCCTCTTTTTCTCAAAAACACCAGAGAAGAGAAAACATATATGAAAAGAAGATCCAAGTTCTTACACCCATATTGACTCATCAAGCTAAGGCTGAGGCCAAGGTGTCGGTATATAACTATAATGAAAAACTCCCAACACCATATTGACTTGTCAAATTTCACAAAATATTAGACTTCCCAAAAACACAGACAATTATTATACCAATACAAACACAAGACCCCACCATGCCCCACTGTATGACTTCCAAACTAATACAAGTCACCAACCACCAAGATATCCTACTATGAAAAGGATGTAATAGCCTATCGAAAATCTTCAAGGCATTCACTATACCCTATATATAAACCCCAAAAGAATGACTACCTCCATAATCCTCAAATTCTAATTTACAAAAGATACACCAACTCACCTCAGGGGCACCTCCAAATCTCTAGAGGTTGGAATATATTTAATGGGTTGAAAACTAAATAGTGGGAGGTGGTTTACCTAGAAGGAGTTTCAAATCAAAAATAGAATCCTTGATGGGAATTCAGTAAGACCTCTAGATAAGTAGGTCACTACCAAGATAATCATTCTATAGAATTTCTAGAATATAATAAATATATAATCAATATTACCATTCATATACCTTAAACCAAGTTTTAAAAAATTTAAAAAACTATAAAATATGAGAAACTAAATAAACTCCACATGTATAATAAATTCATAATCCAAACAGGACATAAAACTGTAAAAAGGTATGTCCAACCTGTGGAGACACCTCCGGATCAACCCAGGATAGCCCCATTGCACTTGTTCTATGTGACTATCATGGAAACAAAAATACCCCAACTGGACTCCATAAAATTGGCACCTTTCAAAAACCAAGATCAATTAGACTACATATATCTAATTTGTAACAAAATACATATCAAAAGTGCCTATGATGTATGTCAACTAGATTGCCAATGAAGGGTATGAGTATATACATGGTCTTTAAGGAACCACCTATGATGTCTTAACATAGTGGTGAATAAACAAGTGTATGCATGATCATGTCTACTCTGTTAAATAAATATAATACCATAACATTACAAGAAGATAACAATGGTAGAATAATAATGGTAACCAATACAAGAATTTATGTATCAAAAACTAGCTATAAATAATAACACACAATATTGAGAGATTCCACACCGGTATTATCTAATTTAGGCTAACATAACTCATCTGTGATGAGTGTGGTAGGTCCAATAATTGACCTATACCCACAAACCATGTGTATGTATTTTCTACATATAGAGGTTAGAAGAAGACCTTCATCACATGGAAAGGTGAAAGTGTATACTAGATTCAGTGCTCCAGGGTCCCATCCCATTGGTGGGAAGGGAAAAGTGGTATATGTTGACACGGTGTAAGACATATCCCATTCAACCATATACATCATTGGCTAACACACCATTTTATATTTTATATAACAAAAATATATAAACCCCATCTATTATAGTCACAAATCTATTTAAATAGTATCCATTCTTAGGAAAACAATACTAACTATATCAACTATAATGCTTAATAAAATAGGGTGAAATCATGATCTATATATATAAATATAATCTATTCTCAAATTATCTTCAATTATAACAATTTTTATGTTAAATATTAGAAATTAGGGTAATGGTTTTATATCCAACATTAATTATTATACCAGTATAATGAGATTTAAATAATATATGAATAACAACATTAAGACAAAATTTAGTAAAAAATTGGTATAATAACATCTAATCAACCATGTCACTAGTTTCAACATGAAATATATATTTTTTAAAACATTTCAACCTATTTTTTATTTGGTTGTATTCTATCAATTATGGATTAAGCAGTGTTCAATCGATTTGATTCAATTCAATAAAGTTTGGTTCTAATCAGTTCATGTCGGGTTAGCATGGGTTTATGCATGTCAGTTTTGTTTAGATAGGTACAAGTTTCGTTTGGTTTGGTTTGGTTTTTTCATTCTACATGGAACAATTTGCATATAAATTCCAATCATACCCAATAGCCCTAATCATAAATAATCAACCTAGAGAAAAACTCACAAAATTTACTCTATATAAACAAATGTTTCACATTATAAAAAATAGACATGTTCTATGTCAAAGATGTAAACATATCCTATGGAAAAATATTAGATTTGGTCTGTGATAAAGTAAATAAACATACAATAAAAGTAAATCATATTTAACATGCTCGTTATGCACTATTATAACACCATTCTATTATGATAATAATAACCATGATGTTTAACCCTAAAAAATATATTAAACTATTAATAAATAAAATATAATAATAATACAAAAAACTTGATAATATCAATTAAAATAAAGAATGGGTATTCTATTTTAAATCCTTAAGATATACTAGGGAAATGTCAAATTAAGATGTCGTCATGCCATGCACAACAATATCACACATGGTATAGGCAAAAAAATAGGGCATAAACTATACCAACTATCATGTTTGGAAAAGTATTAAAACATTTCCAATAATCAAAAGTACAATGTTATAAGGTATTATTTATAAGAAATGGGTTGGTCATAAATTTTAATCTAGACAGATATATTTTAAATCACCACTTCATTAATTTATGACTTCATCTTTAAAGAAAAACTTAACTCTTATAGAACACGTAAGTAAATTATTTTTTATGTTATAAGTGCCCATAAGCTAAAAGTACATTTGGAAACAAACTTCCTTAATCACTATTTTAATAAGGTGTTACAATTCATATTTTCGAATCCAATGGTTTATACGATAAAAAATAAAAGATAAAATGGGAAAATGTGTGAGTTCATTTACAAAAAACATTTTGATAAAACACGTAAAGGAAGGAAGGGGCTCATTTTTCTCTTTCAAATAACTATTTTTATAAAAAATCATAATCAATCCTATAATTTCACAAAAAAATCATTTTAAACTAAAAATGGCCTTCAAAACATGGTAATTATGTGACACACAATACTCTATTTTAGAGAACATCTAATATATTATTAATTATTGTAAATGAATAAAAATCACTATTGTGTTTTTCTAAAAATAAACATCACCCTTTGAAATATATATATATATATGTATAATATCATAATCATGCCATTATCAATATACATGAACTATATGAAACAATCATTTACCTAATCCCAATGAGTCAGTATGTGTCCTATGCATTTATCATAAAAAAAATGTCAATATCACAGACCAAGATCATAGGTTATCTTTCATACTCCAAAGAACCATAAAAAATCACCTAAAAATTAACAAACCAAAGTCTATCACTAAATAAAATCGATTATATAATAACTATAATCAAAGAATAACTAATTCTTAAGTCAAACCAATTTAATAAACTTCCAAAAAATTAACCCAAAGTTCAAAAATCATAAATTACCAAATAACATCAATAGAGTATCCCAATATTTCACCCTAAAATCTAGAAAGACCTAATGCACAACATACCTTGGACACCATCCATCGAAATAGAAAAAAATGGTTTACAGTACACCCACAGAAGCCTCTTTTATACAAGATAATAGATAGCCCTTGAACAAAGATGAATACCACCATGCTCAGGTGGGATTCACCAAAAAATATTTAATTCATTGATAGAGATTAAAAGAAATGAAAAAAAGGAAAAGGTGAGTAGAATAGGAGGAATACTATTTGAGGCCGGGAGGCCCAGGTATGGAGGAGCCGGATTCCGGAAGGTGGCAGAGGGGGAGGTAGTCTCGAAGGCAGAGGTAAGGGCTAGGAGGTGGAGCTGGGGGCTAGGAGGCAGAGGAGGAGATGTCCATGTATATAGAGAAAGAGGAAATAAGGCGGAGGGAGGGAGGCAAGGCTAGGAGGCAGAGGCCAGGGAAGGAGGTCGTGGTCAGGGAGGGGATGAGAGGGTGGTGAGGCCAGGACTTGGGGGAGTCATGGGCTAGGAAATTTCAAATTAGGAGGTGAAGTTCGATAAAAATTTCAAATTGGGGTTAGTATACCGACAGTTTTAACAAAACTGTGGGAATAAATGAAAATATACCACCTATACCCACAATTTTAAAAATCATGGGTATAGATTCATGGGTATAAACAAATTTTCTAGTAGTTTCACTTAGAATGAATTAAACATTGGGAAGAGAAGATGGATTGATCTGATAAAGGGTTATTATTGCACAATCAATTACCACCATAGAAAAGAAAACAATGTAGTGGATACCTTGTGCTATAAAATTCATAAAAATTAACCATGATACTTTTGAAATGTGACCCATTTATTGTTGACTTGATGAATTTTTTCTTCGAAGTTCTTGGTGTAGAAAATTCCTCTATTTTTTCCGGTGTTAGTTTAGTAATATGTATCAGATATAATTAATCAAGAAAACAAGGAAAACTATGAGATGAATAAAAAGATATAATTGGTTAAAAATGGTATTTTTATGGAATTTAACAATGATAAAGATTATGTTGTATGATTTCAGAAGATTATATGTGTTCCTTATGTTTCACAGTTGAAAAAATAGTTTTTAAGTGAGGCTCATAGTTCTCTATTTTTACTTCATCCTAGCAATACTAAGATGTGCAGATAACTTCAGGAGTATTACTAGTGTGATGGAATAAAAAGAGATATTTCATATTTTAAAATGAAATGTTTGACTTGTAAACATGTTTAAAAAGAGTGAAAATAACCAAAGGGGATTCTTCAACATTTTCTAGTGCCATAGTGGAAATGGGAAAATATATCCATGGACATCGTGGTGGGACTAATGAAGACTGATCAAGGTAACAATTCTATTTGGGTTATTATTGACCGGTTGACTAAATCGTAACATTTCCTTCCTATTCAATATATTATATCTCTAGATCATCGTTATCGACAATACCTCATTAAGATTGTTAGGTAACATGGAGTTCCTCTTTCTGTTGTATATGACCATGATCCTATGATCACCTATATCTTTTAGAAAGGCCTTTAGAAGTAATTGGTAGTAGAATTAAATTTCAACATATCCATTCAACCTCTATTTAATGGAAAATTATAGAGAATAATTCTGTCAATGGAGGATATACTTTGAGCCTATTTAATGGATTACCAGGGAATTTGGGATCAACATATTTCTTTAGTTTACTTTTCTTATAATAACAATTTTCATTCTAATATACAGATGGATCATTTTGAGGCATTATATGGAAACTGGTGTTGAACTCCATATTTATTGGATGAAGTCTGGGAAAGGAAGTTTATGGGACAATAATTAGTAGTTTAATTGGCTATGAAAGTGGATATGATTTGGCAATACATGAGGAAATCGTAGAGAAGGCAGAGAAGTTTTGCAGATAAAAGGAGCAAAGTCTTTTCTTTTGAGGTAGGTGGTCATGTTTTTCTTAGAATCTCACCATGGAAAAGTGTTATGTATTTTGGTATTAAAAGAAATAAAAGATCACATTTTATTGGACCTTATGAAATCCTATAAAAGTTAGACAAGTTTCCTACTGATTAGTATTGCCTCTGAGTTTATATCAGGTACACAATATTTTTCTTGTTTTATCATTGAGAAAGTGTGTTCCAAATCCATCTCATTTTTTGAGCCTAGAAGTAGTTTAACTGGAATAGAACCTTTCTTCTAAAGAGAAACATGTTCATATTTATAATCATAATGAGTAGGTATTGCAAAATTAGGTAATTCACCAAATTAAGGATTTATTGAGAAACCAGATGGTTGAAGAAGAAACATGGGAATATTAAAATTCTATGAGGGAAAGGTACCATCACTTCTTTAATAACTAAATAAAAATTTTTAGGATTCAATTTACAGATGGTTTGGAGAATATAACATCCCAGGTACTTATAAAATAATTTCTTTTCACTACAGAATTAAATAGTGAAATTATTTATTAATGTATAATGAAATAATTTTTATTTATAGAAATTACATAATTTAATATGATGGAATATTAACATGACCTCATGAATAGTAACATCACTATTAGGAATAGTAATTTATCCAATCTAATAGTAACCTCACCTAATAATGTATAATTAAAATTTAGCCATCCTATAAGTGAAAATTATAAATTAAGTGTTGGAATTTTTATGAGTCCTAAATATTTTATTACAATTTTATAATTAATATAATGAGTTAAAATAAAATATATTTTCATAATATATATTCATAAATTATAATTATTTTTAAATATGAATAAAATGTTATTTTATAAGAATTTAATTAATTTTTCAAAGTGTTATAAAATTATTTATAGTTTTAAAATTATTATTTTTTGAATAAATTGTGATTTTGATTAAGAATTAAATTTATCATATCTAAATAAATATTTTAATAAAATTGAGTTTGTTTTTTAACTCTAAATGTTGAAAAAATGTTGGGGTAAATTTTTGGTATTTTTCTGAAATACTTGATTTTTTTATGAATTGTGAAATATGGTAATTTACCATATAATCTAAATACGTAATTTTTGAGACATAGATGATATAAGGTTTATGTAAGCCCAAAATCTAAATCTCTAATTCAATATTTTAATATAATTTATGATAATGTTTGGAATATTTATAGTCGGGATCCAAATTAATAAACTAATGAATAAATCATCCCAAAACCCCTCTTCTCCTCCACTATAAATACCTCCCCTCACCACCTCTTCTCCTCACAACTCAAAGACTTGTATCTAGATTAATTTTGGAAAAATTTCTTCCCTACCCTCTTCCTCATGTCCATGACCTTATGGTCTCACCAAATGGCCAAAACCACGGGCCTTATGGAGGTTCTTAAGGGAGAGAATTCAAGAGGTAAAAATCCTCTTTCATTTTCTTTTATTTTCTTTTTAATTAATTTTATTTTATTATAATCTTTTCACCTACCCTTATTCAAGAGTCATCAAAACTTAATTATCGTATATATATTGTAATGTTGTAATTTTTAGGGAAAAATTATTCGACATACTTCCTCTCCTATCCTTTTTATTCTATAAATAAAAATATCATCAATGATATGTTGATTTACCGACATCGTGGACAATGTGTTATCAATTTCCATTACTACATTCATTGATGATCATAAAACTATTTTAATGGTCCAAAAAGATTTTAAATTTTATTATATATCTTATTTTATCATCTGAAATTAATATATATTCATAATATTAAATTATAAAATGAAACTAGTTCATGATTATCGAAGAACTGCGAACAAGACCTAAACAAATATCCTTAATGTTTTATCTAATTATTGATCGTAATATCTGAAAACTAAGTGGTTTATGTTATCATTTAATATTATGGAAACATATTAATACCTTCTCATTCTAATTTTTGTAATTATTTTTTCCATTTGACAAGAAAATCTATTATAAACCGACCATGGAAACAATGTAAAGAATGCACCTAAGACAATGGAAATAACAAAATTTTGTTAATAAATGGGTGGAATTGTGTTATAAAATGATCCTATAAGGCGTTATAAAAATGAATATTTTTCTATAAAATATTAAAAACATTATTTTAACCATTATACAGGAGGTTTAAACACATTATAAGTAAGCCAAACCTGAGGTAAGGGAATTTATTACCCAACTTTCATTCTTTGGGTTAACCTTCTCCTTCATTAATTATGTGGTAAAAGGATTATTTGTGTCATGAATATTTCTTATATTATGTTACATTATGTGGAATTATAGTGTATAAAAATTTTCCATTCATTTGATGAATTCTCAATTAAATTTCATGATGCTTGTAATAGACTTTTATTTTAAAATCATCTTTTAAATTTCTATTTTTATAAAATCCAAAAGGGTTGTTTTTATGAAAGTATTATTATTTTATGATTCTGTTATGGTTCATGGTAAATGTTTATGAAGAATGGTGGGACCTAAATATTCTTCCAATTCAATGGATATGTTTAATTTTGAGGTCGGTCGTATAGTTACTCCAAATGTAACTATGATGGTTACACCATAAGGTTGGCATGAGGGTTACATTGTAAGGTAGTTGTGAAGCTTACAAATCATAAAATAGCTTCTAGGGTTACAATATTAAGTGAATAATCTCCCATTTAACCTATATAGTTTACTTATGTTTTCAATGTTTTATGTAAATCATGGGTTTCACAAATTAAGTACATGATAATTTATGTTTGAGGAAGATGTCTTTTTGAAAATGATTTCATACGTTTATATGTATTCATGTACTAAAAATTTATTTAATTATCCCTTATCAAGATTTTTGTGCTCATACAAAGTTTTAAAACGTTTTTCATGGGTTATAAGGATAGGTAAGAGAAAATGATAAGCAATGATGAATGTTGTGAAGACTTAATAGAAATAGATGTGAGGTTTTTTATATAAAACTTTTATATTATGAAAAAATGGAAACTGTTTTAGTAGTGTATGCTTTGTCTTCTTCTGTATTTATATGTATGAAATATGTCTTAATGTTCAGAAACACTAAAATGAAAAGATATTTGGGAAAATAAATGTGAATTATAAATGAACATACTATATTATGTAATTTTTAAAGTCTAATCCTTATATCCAAATCTATTTCGCGATGCATCGTTGTAGATTGAACATCCTTCCTTGGTTGTGGGTATGGTTCATGTAGGTGTTGTGGTTTTCCTCATCATTATCCACATGAATCTATATTCACAATAATATATCTAAAAATACTTCTCTCTATTCCTATTATTCTTGGTCTATGTGTTTTAAAAACATTATAAGTTTTCTAAAAATCACATATAGCACTTCGATAATACAAAGAGACTGTAGATCTTCATCGTAGTTGATGGTCAAGTACAATCCTCAATCACCAAGATATTTGAAGGGTATATAGATATCATGTAACATGTTTTAACATTATCTCTCTTCTACAAAACTTGGATTCCACAGCGCCACCCATTTACAGTGCTAAAAAAAGTGTCGATAAAGGGGGTTCATTTATCAGCGCTGAAAAAGGGTACTTTTAACAGTGCTAAAAAAAGCACTGTTAAAAGTGACCTTTTATCACCGCTTTTTTTAGCGCAAATAAAGTCACCCACTTTATTAGATTTTTTTAGCGCTATTAAAGGGGCCCCCTTTATCAGAACTTTTTTTAGTAGCATTGATAAAGGGGGGCTTTATCAGTACATTTTCCGAGTTCTGATAAGGTGTATATTTCAAAAAAATAAACAAAATATATTTATATATTAGTATATTTATATTGATATAAATGTAATATATATTTTTTAAATATGTTTTAGATAATAAAAAATGGAAATCTAAATAATGTATAAGGTATTTAATAAAATAGTGTTATAAAATATTTTAAAAAATATTTTTAATAAATAATTTTCAAATTATATTTGATTAGTAATCATTTAATAACATTTTGAAGACAAAAAAATAATAAAAATAATAAAATATCTAAAATAATTTGAAAGGTAACAAAAACTTCAAATTGCCATAACTTTTGATTCGGGTGTCCATTTGATCTCTACAGCATATAAAATGGAATCCTACGATGAGATCTACATATAGTGACCCAAGAATCATTCTGTTACATTTTTTAGGTCAAAAAAGGCCCAGAAGTTCTCAAAAAATGAGTTTTTAGTCTGAATATCCAAATTTTTTAACATTCAAATATAACTTCTGATATGGATGTCCTCTAGGCATGTGCAACATATCATATCTAAGATTCTTTCATTTTATTCGATTTGACTAGTTGTGGAGTTGAAACTAACTTCTAGATTAGAAGTTATGGTCATTTTATCATTCTATGGCTTTTCAAATATATATATATATATATATATATATATATATATATATATATATATATATTTGTGTATATATATATGTGTGTGTGTGTGTTGTATATATGTATATATGTATTTATTTATTTATTTATAAACACACATAAGAAAACATATTTTATAAATGTATTTAAAACTAATCTTATAAATATATATTAATATACAAATAAATATATGGATAAAAATTTATAACTAAATATATATATATATAGATATAAATATATATCAATATACAGATATATATATATATTAATATAACTAAATATATATATATATTAATATAAGTATATATATATTGATATAAACATATATATGTTAATATATATATATATACGAATATCAATATTTTTAATATAAATATATATATGTTAATAAATATATATATGTATATTAATATACAGATATATACATATTAATATAACTAAATATACATATATTAATATATATATATATATATTAATATAATTGTGTATATAATAATATAATTATATATATACATATATTAATATAATTATATATATATATTAATATAACTAAATATATATACGGATATATATATATTAATATACGAATATATATATATATAACTATATATATATATATTAATATAACTATTTATATATATATATTAATATAAATATATATATGTTAATATATATATATATGAGTAAATATAACTAAATATAAATATACATAAATAGATATATTAATAATTGTAGAGGAAATCAGTATGGTAGAGTGGTAAAGACTTAGGAAAATAGGAAACAGGTCTCAACTTCGAATCCTGGGGGTGGCAGGTCGCGGGCGCAGGTGGGGGGAATAACATTGCCCTATTAAAGGGGGGTGGGAGCATTGTTAAAGGGGTGGGGCTGGGTGGAGCTAGATGGGGCATGCGTGGGCTACCATTGTGGTGGGGAACTGTTAAAGGGGACTTCAAATTCTATTGAAGCCACCTAGAATTGATAATATATATTTTTTAAATTTTTTTAATATTTTTTTAACTTTTATCAGTGCTTTTTAAAAGAGCTGATAAAAGGGGTCTTTTATCAGCATTGATAAAAGGGGCATTTATCAGTGCTTTTCGAAGCACTGATAAAAGGTACCCCTATCTTCACCTCGATTAACAATGTTTTTTTAGCAGCGTTAATGTCCTTTTCTAGCACTAATAAAGGCTATATTTGTAGTAGTGACTATGAATGGTACTTATTCTATCAAGAACTCACATTTATAATACCTTTTATATAACTAATTATCCCTCTAACACTTTAGTTCTGCATCCAAATTCTCCATGTTATCCTCATTTATTTTTGGGTATATAAGAATATCATCCATAAATAATAACAAATTTATATTGAGGTAATATATAAAGACTCTATTAAATATGGTAATGAATATTGTTGGAGTAGTCATGAGTCCAAATGGTGTGAATAGAACTCATAGTTCTTGTACCTTTTATGAAAGGTAGTCATGAGAATATCCTCTTTCATTATTGTTAACTAATAATATCCTGGCTGGAGGTCCACTTTAGTGATTTATTTAGCTCGGTATAATAGATCAAACATGTCATCAATCCATGAAATAGGATTATTATTCTTTATTTTCATCTTGTTTGGTTCACAATAATCAATTAAAATATGCATAAATGCATCCTTCCTCATGATAAAGTGGACTGATGTACCCCATGGTGAAGAACATAGGTATATGAAATCCATACCTAGATGTTATTATAATTTATTCCCTAATTTAACCATTTCAATGGGTTTAATTATATTTATATTCATGGATATAATCATAGATTTGGGAATAAGTTAAATTGAGAGCTAAACCTACCAATTTGGAGGAAGAAAATGATATTATATAGAGAATACATCTGTAAAATCTCATTCAATGGGAATATTCTCAAAAGTGGTCCTCTCTTTTGATTTAGTCATTTTAGCTAGATATTCCTGATCTGGAGGAAATCAATATCCATGATTCTTAAAAAGATATCAGTGGATAATAATACTCCTCCTTACACTTGTGTAGGTTTGGAGGGTAATTCATGATATATAAGATGATTTTATTCTCCTAGCTATTGATGTGTGATCAAAATAGAGACAACTGATCCATTAATCAAATTGCATCAAATTCCACTAAAGGGATTATATCAAGGTTTTCTTGGGGTACATCCCATAGATATCAACTGGGTAATAGTTATGTTGTTGAGAAAAAATAATCACTCCATAGGTAGATTTCACTGATAAAGTAATATCCATGTCTTGTAGTGGTGTTTTAATATATATAATAAACATTCATGATATAAAAGAATGTTTACAACCAAAAAAATAGTATATTCATTATTACTGAATGAATTTATAGAAAACCTATTACCAAATCATTAGCTTTATCCACATCCATAGTAGTAGTAGCATAAGCCCTCTCATTCTCTCTTGACTATAGCGGTATTCATCATTTGTTATATTTTACAACACTTGGCATAGGGAATTGGTTTGGTTAGTGTCCACATTCCATTCTACTAAAACATCTGATATCATATTGAGGATTAATCTGATCATTTTTTTCTTTGATCGAATTTATGGGATTGATCATATCACTAAAATAATGTTGGATTCATTTCCCTCATTTATACACTTGAATCATTTCCATTCCCCTTAAGGTAGTTTCCAGGATGTATCATTCCACACTTTTCATGTGTTATAATTTATATTTTCTTACCAATAAATGTTTTATTCAGTTATCCCCCATATTTAAATGATATTCCCTACTTCTTATCTTTAATTCTATAATACGTCTAAGAATGACTCATTTCCATATCAACATCAAAAACATATTCATATTTGTGAAGGTGATATATTTTTAGACCATCTTGTCGATTTTTATTTCTCCTACAAAATAATTAGTTGATATTACTTCCATTTAAATGATAATACTACAAGATTATCATGAATTACTTTAGAATTTAACCTAATTTGATTTTATATATACATATTTCTTCTTCTTGATTGCATAGAACTCCATCACCATTTTCAGACAAAGGAGTATGAAGTAAATACTAAATATTAAATAACCTCTTCAAATAATCTTACTCTATGTATTATATTTCTTCCATGGGATTCTTATTTTTGATCAGTGTCCACCACTAACCAACTTCTCTGCTAAGGTGGTAAGTATCCAGTATGACCTTATCTTACTCAAAGAATTGGAAGACATAGAATAACATCTCAATTGAAATAATCTATAATTCATTGATTATGGTATCATAATATCCATTAAAAGTTTTAGTTATTTAATGAATAAAAGACTCAACTATAAAATGATCTCTTGTAGGGACTTCAATTTGATTCATGTTATTATAGATAACATGAGTCAGTTGTGTCAGTATTACCATAATGTTCTTCGGTCCAACTCTAATCATGTAAGGCATTTCAATATTCCAGTTATCAAAATTCCCATTATTTTTTTTAAAATGATTCCCCCTATGTCCAATCATTTTATAAAATAAAGGATATTTAGGTATGTGAATACTCATATTAAACAATGTATAAAAACCAAACCATTAAAATAGAATAAGTGAATAATACATGAATTTAGAACATAATTTATGAATCACTATGTTTAAATATATTTTATAAATGTTCATATTCTTATTATTTTCATAACCTTATTAAGTTTTATATATAATTCATTCAAATTATTCATAATAATTTATAAAGTCTATATTAATTAACCAAATCACTTATATATGGGAGTGTATATCCTGGTGTGCAGTTACACCTATTTTTTATATACCAATTAATAGTTGAGTTAATATCCAAAAAACAATATTTGTGGTTATGAACCATGGGTACAATAGTGCCAAATCATAAATCCAATTACAAATATCTGTATAGGGATTTAATTTTTAGAAAAACCACACAATATCTACTTTAACAAACAATTTAGGATGTTCTCATACACATAGGCTTATCCCTTAGACATATCCTTAGGGTAATCGGTAATATTATCTCATCATAATTTCTATAAATAACAAGACCTTATTTTTATATGAACAATAGTTACCCAAGCCATATACACAAATTCATTCATAATTTATAAAATTCATTTTCAAAAAATACAAGCTTGAGATCTATAGATCTCATTCCTCTTAAATATTAGACATAAAAATACATTATATTAAAAATAAAAACATATAATTTGTTTGAAACATCTCATTATGATTCTAAATCCCATCGATCTTCTAAAACTCCATAGAATATCCGGTGGAATATACATAGGGAAAATTGAGATCTAGAAAGCTAGGTGAGGGAATACACATGGAAATAAAGAATAATCAGAGTGTAAAAATTAATAACATGATATAATAAATAGTATTATCATAATAATGGAGAAATAAAATAAGGAAATGATTTCATAAGATCATAAACATGTTACAATTACATAAAAATATTATCATAAACATATGTCTAGGGTCACTCACTAGACCATCATAATAATGTGGAGAATGTCCTATGGTGTAATAGGTTCATTACCTAATATTTTCATAAGAAATCATCATATAAAAATAATTAATTTTTTTGTATGGATGCATAATTATATTCCAAACCGTCACATTAATTAAAATAATATGCATTCATGCTACATGTGGAAAATAATCCATACGTAAATCATAATCCTGATCAAACCCATGAAAATGAAACAGGTTTCATAATTTCGATTCAAGGAAAAAAAGAAGGTTATATCATAAGAATATACAATAGAATAATTAATTAAGTTATTTTTTTATTGCTATTGGAAAACAAAACATTTTTCATTATCATTGAGTTCAAATATATATAATTCATGATAATGATCTAGGAGAAGATACAATATAAATGTACCACTTGGTTGAAGATTTATAAAATAAGTAAAGGATATATATATAAAGAAGGAAATGACTTATCTTTTTCCATAAAAACATAATAGATCAAATATTTTTCTTTATAAAATAATTCGGGTTTTTATAATCAACTAATTATTTAAAAACAGTTTATGGGGGTAATGATCAATGTGAGACAAAAAATATGAATGTTTCATTACATATGGTTTATATACAAGTGGTAATTTTCAATGGAACTAAAACTTGTAAAAAAGTATTTTTAATTACGCTTATATATATATTAAATATATTTAATAATTTAAGATTTATAAAAGAATAAAATTACATAAAAGGGATAAAATGAAAGATATTGAAAAATTAGAAAGTCAAAAAAATCTACAGAAGAACCCTTACCTCATGTTGAAAATCACTTTCCAATTGTACTTAACATCATGGATAATAATATTATATTAATTAAAAACTATATTAAGAGACTTGTAAATATACATATATATAAATATATATATATATATATATATTAATTTACTTTTATCATAATGTGTCACCAATTTTTGAAATCATTTTCACATATGTTGGTCAATATTTGTTCTTTAGGCAATTTCTCAAATACATTCATGATATGTTAACCATGGTCAAATTTCATTAAATAAATTCATAGTCTCCTTAATTTAATATTACTGTGAATTTTATTAATTTATTATTAAATAATTTATACAAGTAATTTTGTTTTCGATTAATTGACTCCAATTTGAAGAGGAACTTTGATATGTCCTTTTTAGTGGTTAAATTTACCATAAACTTTTATTGTTAATAACACATAGAAATTTTTATTATAATCATTCAGGATTTTTAATTGTTTATTAAATAAAATTTTTATATATAATATTTTTTTTTATTATACCCATGTTATTCAGTATGGAAAACAAAATTGAAACATCATCACATGGTGGTGGTAATCTGCATGTACGCATGTCGATGCTTCCATTTTCTGAAAGTTATTAGGGAATGATATAAAATGGATCTTAAATTATTATAAACACACAATAGAATACTAATAAAAGTTTTGTTATCATAATTTCGTGGATATAATAGGTTTTGAGTGGAATGTGTATAAAATAATAATGAATGTGCAGTAGAAAATACTACATATTTCATGGGACGTTCTCCTTCGGTCACCAACTTATGAAAAATTAGAATGGAATTTTGGAAAGATCAAAACATATAGGATATAGGTAGAGTATTTAAAAGATACTAGGTCATAGTATTGGTCGATAATAAGTGTCACAAACCAACCCGGGTCAACCCTAAACCGGTCACCTGATCCAATCTTTGGTAAGATGCGAGAGGCGTTCTCGATCCTCCTGGGATGGCGACAAGCACCAAGTCATCGAATGAGATTATAGGAATGAATCTTCCCGAGGTAAATAAATAAATCAGAATAAATAATAAAGATCAGAACTAAAAAACTAAACAAACAACCAAATAAGAAACTTAAGAAGAGAAAAACTAACCGAACTCGATGACCGAACAGACTCTGTGTGACCTAGTAGGTCACTCTCTGAATAAACTATCAAACGTCACCCATGGTGAGTGCACCCAAGATGGAGCATGCACAAAAACTATGAACAGATACGAAGTGTATTCATGAGTATTAAAACTCCGTAGGCTAGATCGATAATCTATTCCCAATACACTACCATTAGAATAAAAGAAACACCATTTCAAGTTTGAACTACAATTTATCAATGTTTTTCTAATTTTTTTACTTAAAAACAAAGTACAGAACATTTACCTTAACCAATTTTCAAATATAGATTATTTTTATAAGGTTAAGTGACATTTTCAAAGGGAAAGTGATGATTACATTTTCATATTCATATAATGTAGATAAAACATTTTCCTTTGAAAACCAGTTCTATAAACCCAACCAAAACCAACTCACCACTCTCTAAGAAAAACAAATATAGGAAAGAAAAATAGAAATAACACAGTAAGGGAAAAGTAGGTATACATGTAAGAATCATAATCACTACATCAAGAAACAAAAGATTAATAGACATGGGTGAACCTAGGAGATCAAGAGGGATCCAGATGACACCAATACATGAGACCTTATCCTCGTTGACATGTCACACACGATGAAATAAAAATGATCAAATGCTCAGTAATCTTTTCTTGGGAAGGCCAAGGGAAAATTTCATAGTAATAAATGCAAAAATATCTGCCAACTATGGGCCAATGGTCAGTTCCATAACCTACCAGTGCGGAAATCATTCTTAGAATATTCTCTCAATATGTCAGGTTCCCATGTCTCTAGTATTTAGAAAAGGGGTGAGCCCACCGATTCCTGTTGAGCATCCATTCACAGTATATATATAATAATAATAATACACAATAGGTCGCACCCTGAGTCTCCCATAGGACCATTCTCACACCTTAAAATAAAAAAATTATAATGGGTTCCAGCCGAAGAACCCCAACAATGGATTCTGAGAATCCGCTAACAGGGACCTCCCACCCATTTCATACAACTGAGTCATGAGGAACATCCAATGGGGGTTTTCATAATAAACACTTTTCACAAATTTTACGAAATGGCCAAACAGTCCCTTAGACATTTACAAAAAATATCTTATCTCAAAATGCTAACACTTTTTCAAAATTTGTGTGAGGCACACCATTTACACTCAGAAATATTCACAACGATTCTTTAAAACATTTTCCATGAAACTGATTTAAAATCCCCAAATAATCCTTTTAATTTAAAATCATCTAAATTTTTTTTCACAATACCCATTTTTACCAACACACACAAACACTTTTCACAAAGGGGTTCAAGATCACCAAAACCTTTTCAAAATAGAAACTAATTCCTTTATAAATATCATACAATTGCAGAAACCATTTAAGGAACCCAAAACATCAATTCACATGTTGCCACCACATTTATAAATTCAAGGAAAATTAATTTTTATTTAATACAAAACAAATCCTAAAACCCCAATATCACAACTCAACAAAACACACCATTTCAAACCATTCACAAAAACTCCCCAAAAAGATTTCATTACATCGTGAAACAAAACATTTCACAAAAACGCCAAATGGGTCATTTATCAATGGCACATGCAACATGTTCTAAAACAATTTCTAATTTATTCTCAATAAATTAAAAAACAAAAATTTCATGCTTTAAATTGAATTAAAGTGATGAATCTCATTTTAATTATCATAAACTATGTGTGAATGCCAATGAAATTTTTTTCCCGATATTCTAGGTGTTCACATTTCCGTTGAAATAAAATTGGTATTACAAGGTAATGAATAAGTCACCATTGGATACTAAGAAACCCATCCAACAACCATAAGACACATATTTAGAATATAACTAAGGTGCAAAAAACATGAAATCGAAATTTCATAAATTATAAAGGGTAGTTCAAGGGAGACCTACCTCAAATTCATAGCACGAAGAAGAAAACTCACATTTGGAACTTGACAGTAAGGTCCAATGTACTAAAAAATAAATATCAAGGATATAAGAACATACAAAAAAGCAATTTAGAGTATAAAAAACCAAGTGGCTGGGAGAAACCCTCACCTCAAATCTAAAGCGCAATGACAACACCCACTCGAAATCACTTTATGAGGTTCTAAAAGGCTAAATCTTCCAAAAAAATTATTTAAATAATTAGAAACCTCATCGTAAATAAATAAAATAAATGGATATGGTTCTACCAGAGGTGCGAAAGAGGTGTTGGCTAAAGAAAATTCTCTCCAGAGGGAGTCTGCATAGTCGAACAGAGGAAGGGCTCGCCAGTTACACACTGAGGAGGGGAAGGGATCACCAGGAGATTTTGTGCATTTCGGTAAAGGGTTGTCGTGAAAGTGGATGAGACTGGAGGATTGGTATGCCGTCAGTGAGGGCTTCCAGTCGGGGAAATGGTTTCAGAACAGTAGAGGGGGTTTGAGCGGCTGTATGCGGTCTGACCGGGGGCTGCGAGTAAGGGCCGCCAAAGTAGGGGAGGTCATGCCGCAACGAGGGAGGGAAGGGGGAGGCCACTACTACAATAGAGGAGGCATCCAGGAGGACAGGGGTGTGTCGCATGTTGGGGAGGAGGGAATCGGGGTTGTGCCACTGGGAGCAGGAGGCCAGGGCATGCTGGATAGGAGGAACGTCGGTGGGTGGAGTACGCAAGGCATGAGGGGCAGAGGGGATGATTGCACGGAGTGGCTGGGGAGTGCCTTGCTTGTGCCACAACATAGAGAGAAGGGGGAATTGGAGAGGAAACTCAGAAAAAAAAAGATAAATCCAACCGAAAAATTGAAATGAAAATCTAGTTAAAAAAAGTAATGGCCTAATAATCATAATAATAAAAGGAAAAATAATAATAATAATAATAATAATAATAAATAATAATTATAATAATATTAAAATAAATAATAATAATAAAATAATAAAAGTATTTA
This sequence comes from Viscum album, assembly GCA_963277665.1. Classification (NCBI taxonomy): domain Eukaryota; kingdom Viridiplantae; phylum Streptophyta; class Magnoliopsida; order Santalales; family Viscaceae; genus Viscum; species Viscum album. The sequence goes on from OY728136.1 coordinate 1,983,796,846, forward strand.
TTTCATTTTAATTATAATAAAATTAACAATTTTTGTTTTCATCTTCAATAAAAATATTAAAATTAATAATAACCATAAAAATTTTAAATGAAATAATAAATTAAAATCAATTTATTCATTCTAATCCTTCAAATATGAAAAGGCCATGAGTTTTCTGGCAATGTCGTGTGATATCGTGCTCCACCCGGGCATCTAACGACGTTGAATCCAAAACACTCACTTTTCATCAAAAATCAGAAATTGTGTCCGAGACTCACCCCAGACCCCATAAAAAATATTTAAAGGCCAAAAAATGATTAAAAAAATTATATGATAGGTCGGGGTGTGAAAATTCTCCCCAACATAATTCTTTCCACACTCGAAAATCCACCTCACTATCCATCTGATCGATCAACACCTAATAATTCCACATAAACATGATCTACCTTCTTAACATAATGACATTCCACTGACCACCAACAAGATTGAAACCCATTTCCCGAAGTAAATCAACAGCAGAGGGGAGTCCTAAATGGAATCCCCACCATAAGAACTAAACTTGAATCTGAAACCATGGATTGGATCAATGAAACTAAGACAGACAACTACTCATGACCCATCACTTGGGGATGGACACAAACGAAAGTCACAACTGATTCACATGGGTGGTCCACACAAGTTCACTGATCAACAACATGTATAAAAAAATGAAAAATTATTAACATTGCATGAGGTATAAGTCTATCGCACCATTTTACTATGAGAGAGATTTTACAACAATAGAGAAACCACAATAGAAATGCTAAAACTGTATCACAGCGATGATAGAGGCACAAAATTAACCAAACTTATAAAAATTCCCCCAGGTTTCTAACTAAATGATGGATTCACTCTGAGGCCTTTTGGCTGGATCTTTGATGGATGAAGCATATCTTTCTTCATAGTTAGGTTCTGATAATCCAATTAAGAAACATACGTATATAGATTTGATGAAAGAACAGACATGATTTTCAAATGAAAGCCACACTGGCATTGAAAACTAAAGTTCATCAAAGACCCCTGACATTCCTATACATTTCAAAACCCAAAAACACTATATTTACACCTATCACGATAAGAGATCCCTTGCACTGAAAGGAAACTTCACAAGAAACTTTGAACAAAAACCCAACAACATGTAACTTCTGAAAACATAAACTATGACACATTCTAGTAAAGCCCTGACAAAATCATTGTAAGTGACCAAAATGTCCGCAAGCATGACTTGTATTAGGAGTAATTGGGTAGGAAAAACTCTTGTGACACAGCTTTCCCCACTGATAACACAAGAAGATCTATCGCTCCAAAGAGGTTGATGAAAGATCCTGAGGCCTTTTCATTCCATGACTTGCTCCATCCACATGAAATGGATTCGTCATCTTCTTTCTAGGATCTTCACCACTACTCATGGGGATTGAAGGAGGGAGCACTACTTCGAGCACTCTCGCCATCACGGCTTCAAAATGAAAATCATGTATCACCACATCGACAAAAGATGTTAGGTTGGAATCTGACACTTTCGATTGTATATCATGGTGGAGAATTTCCTCGAAACGTCTAGCCTTCATGGAGTCATCTGTGGAATACCCTGAATCATAAGGGTTTAGCTCCACAAAGCGCTTGAAATATTCCAACATAGATTTTTACCCCTATTACTGGTTACACATCTCCATCCTCTTTCTCACCCTTTCTTCCTCAAAGAAAAAACTGATGAATGAACAAGGCCTTGAAAAACAACCAAGTAAGCTCTTGATGGGGCTTTCCCCAAGATACAATAATCCACCACATCCACGGTGAACCTTCAAGCCTGAAGGTTGAAAAATTCACCTTCAGGGGCTCGGGAAACACAACAAGGTTAATGTTCCTTTCAATCTTCTGCATCTACTCCTCTGCTATAGAAGGGTCTTCTTGACCATAAAAGAGAGGTGGATCAAGCTTCCGAAACTCGAGCATAAAATCCTTAGGATGATCAACCACACTATGATCACCCATCGAAACTTCAAGTGAATAATCTTTAAACCAGAAAAGTATAGAACCCAATCAAGGTCAACACAATAAATAAAATCCTCAAGATCAAACAACGCATAGGTGACAAGCTATAAACATAAGAAAAAAGATATTATAACATCAAGACATTCCCTTTTGGAAAATCTTTAATTTGAAACAAGATTGAGGGATTAAACCCTTTCCATTGGTATTATTTAGAGTTTCACCCACATGCAAGTATTTGTGCCACCCCGGGAATCCATCCACCATACCATATATCTATTCATATTCCAACACACCACTATGCATTAGAGCACCCATAGGAACACCAAGCCCAAAATGAAACAACCTCATTTTCTAAAAATTAATCATTCATCCCATTTTATTTAAAACAATCCACAAATTAAACATGTTGTTTCAAACAAACATTTTTTTTTCAAAACCAACTTTTTCGATTCCAACAATTTCCAGAAGTCAGAAGAGACCCAAAAAAACTCAAACATGGAACTAGTGTCAGTGGGTGACTTGACCATATCATTGGTGGCCATATTCCAAACACGTCCCCGACATGAATGGTATTTTTGGACCATTCCTCTAGCTCCACCTGGATTTCTAAGGTGTGAAACTTAAGAGGACTATTATCCCAACTCCCTTTGTCATATCCCATTAACAAAACATTCTATTAAACCCCAAACAAACAAATTAACTAGAATTTCTTTGGAAACTAGAGGATCAGCTCTAGCAAGAGTTCACGACCCTCTTCCCGAACCTACACCTTGAGTACCGAAAATCATACTCCATCTACCTTGATATCCCAAATAAAAAAGGAAACTCTTAAAAGTGAAGTATGCCAAGAGATGACCTCATTTGATACCATTTTGTCATGAACCAACCCAGGTTGACCTTGAACAGGCCACCCAAGCCGATCTGTGGCAAGGCCCAAGAGGCGTTCCTGATCCTCCTGGGCTGGCGACAAGCACCAGGGAATCGACAGAGACGATGGGAACAATTTTTCCCAAGTTAAATAAATAAAGTAGAATAAATAATAAAGAGCAGCACAAAATAACCAAAAAAACAACTAAATAAGAAACTGAAGAAGATATAAATTAACCTAACACAGTGACCGAACTAACTCCATGTGACCCTGTGGGTCACTCTCTGACTCAATTATCAAATGTCGCCCAAGGCGAGTGCACCCAAGCAAGAGCCTGCACAAACACTAAATACAGAAAATAACTATAAGCCTGAGTATTAAAACGTAGTAGTATATCCCGATAATCTATTCCCAATTCAATACATTTCGAATAAAAGAAACACCATTTAGTGTTTGAACTACAATGTATCAAAGTTTTTCTAAATTTTTTACTTAAAAACAAAGTACAAACCATTAACCTTAACCAATTTTCAAATATATATTTTTTTCATAAGCATCAGTGACATTATCAAAGGGAAAGTGATGTTTACATTTTCATATTTGTATAAAGTGGATAAAACATTTTCATTTGAAAACCAATTCTAGAATCCCGACCAAAACCAACTCACCACTCTCCAAGAAAAGAAAATACAGGAAATCACAACAGAAATCACACAACAAGGGAAATGCAGGTATACCTATAAGCATCATAATCACTACTGCAAGCAACAAAATCTGAATAGACATGGGTGAACCTAGGAGATCAAGAACAATCCGGAAGACACCAATACATGATAATACATCCTCGTTGACAAGTCAAACACGATGAAATCAAAATTATCTACCCCATGGCCATTCATTCTGTGGAAGGATAAGTGAAAATCTCATAGCAATGAACCCAAACATATTTGATTACTATGGGCCACTGGTCAGTACCATAACCTACCAATGCAGCAATCATTCTCAGAATATTCTCTCAATATTCCAGGTTCCCATGTCTCCACTGTTGAGAAAAGGGGTAAACCCACCAATTCCAGTTGAGAATAAATTCATAGTATATATATAATAATAATAATTCACAACAGTTCTCACCCTCAGTCTCCCCTAGGACCATTATCACACCTTAAAAAAACAATTATAATAGGTTCCAACCGAAGAAACCCAACAATGTATTTTGAGAATCCCCTAACAGGGACCTCTCACCCATTTCATACAATTGAGGCATGAGGAACATCTAATGGGGGGTTTTCATAATAATAAATTTTCAAAAATTTCAATAAATGGCCAAATGGGCCCTTAGACATTCAAAAAAAATATTATCTCAAAATACTAACACTTTTTCAAAAGTGGTGTTAGGCACACCATTTAGACTAAATACATTCATAACCATTATTCAAAACATTTTCCATCAAACATATTTAAAATACATAACAACTTCTTTTAAATTAAAATCATCCAAAAGATTTTTAAAAAAACCCACATTTACCAACACGCACAAACACTTTTCACAAAGGGGTGCAAGCTCACCAAAACACTTTGAAAACTGAAACTCATTATTTTATAAATCTCAAACCATTCTAGAAATCATTTAAGGAACCCCAATCCTCATTTCGCATGTTTCCGCCACATTTATAAATTCATGGAAAATCAATTTCTATTTAATATAAAACAATGCATAACAAACCAGTTTGATAACTTAACAAAACACACCATTTCAAACCTTTCACAAAAACTCCCCAAAACATTTTTCATTACACTGTGAAACAAAACATTTCACAAAAATGCGAAACGGGCCATTTATCAGCAGAACATGCAACAAGTTTTAAAACAATTTCTAATTTATTCTCAACAAAGTGAAAAACACAAATTTCATCATTTAAATTGATTTAAACTGCTAAACCTCATTTTAATTGCCATAAAATATGTGTGAATGCCAATGAAAATTTTGTTTTCGAAATTCTATGAGTATGTATTTATGATGAAATAACTCTAATATTAAAATTTAATGAATATATTAATATTGGATACTAAGAAACTCATCCAAGGACCATACGACACATATTTAGAATATAACTAAGGTGCGAAAAAAAAATAGATATTTCATAAATTATAAAGGTGAGTGCAAGGGAGACCTACCTCAAATTCATAGCATGACAAATAAAACGCACATTTGGAACCCCATAGTAAGGTCTAACGTATTGAAAATAAATATCAAGGACATAAGAACAACCAAAAAAACCAATTAGTGTATGTTAAACCAGTGGTGTGGATAAACCCTCACCTCAAATCTAAAGTGAAATGACAACGCCCACTGGGAATCACCCCGTGTGTTTCTAAAATGATAAATATAACAAAATAATTCATTAAAAAATTAGAAACATCATCATTAACAATGAAAATAAATGGATATGATTTTATTGGAGGTGCGATTGATTTTTTAGCTAGAGAAAAGTCTCGCCGGAGGGAGTCCGCACGGTCAGATAGAGGAAGGCCTCATCGACTACACACCGAGGAGGGGAAGGGATCATTGGGAGTTATTTTTCATTACGATAAGGGGTTTTCATGGTAGTTTCCAAGATTGGAGGATTGGGATGGAGTAGGGGAGGGCTGTTCGGTTGCGGAAAATGAGCCAGACCAGTGGAGGGGGTTTGAGCGGCTCTATGCGGTCCGAACGGGGGTTGCGGGTGAGGGCCGCCAGAGTAGGGAGGGGGGTCACGCCACACGGATGGAGGGAAGGGGGAGGACGCTACTATGATAGAGGAGGCGGCCATGAGGATAGGGGAATACTGCATGTAGGAGAAGAGGGAACTGTGGCTGTGCCGCTTGGAGGAGAGGGTCGGGGTGTGTTGGACAGGAGAAACGTTGGTGGGTGGAGTGCGCAAGGAAGGAGGGGTTGCTCGTACTGAATGGATAGGGAGGGCCTTGCTTGCACTACACACATAGAGATAAGGGGAGAATTGGAGAGGAAACCCTAAAAGAAAATAAATCCAACCTAAAAAATAAAATAAAATCTAGTCAAAAAAAGTAATGGATTAATAATAATAATAATAATAATAATAAATAATAATAATAAAAGGAATAAAAATAATGATAATAAAATTTAAAGGAATAATAAAAATAAAGTAATAAAAGTATTTATTTCATTTTAATTATAATAAAATTAACAATTTTAGTTTTCATCTAAAATAAAAATATTAGAATTCTTAATAACCATAAAAATTTTAAATGACCTAATAAATTAACTTATATATATTCATTTTAATTATTCGAAGATGAAAAGTCCACGAATTTCTTGGGTGAAGCCATGTAACATCGTGCTCCGCCCATGCGTCCAATGACGTCAAACCCAAAACACACACATTTTCTCATAATAAGGAAATTTTGTCCGGGACTCACCCGGGACCCCAGAAAAAATATTTAATGGCTGAAAAATAATTAAAATAAAATATTATCATAGGTCTGGGTGTGACAATTAGGGTCTTCATAAGTGTTGATAGATGGAGGTGTGGTGGTTCCTTTTTTAATTGAAGGGAAGAGAATTTTTGTCACATAAAACATTTTAATATAAATATATTACATTTTTAAAATTGAATTTTAATAAAAAGTTCATAATTATAGATTATAGTAAAATTTATGTTCTATTAAACCTCATCCACATTTTTCTACACATGTTTTAATCATGTTCGTAATTAATTTACTCTTAGGTTTTTAGATTTACCATTTTTTATTGAGGTAACTAATCTTTTCTGAAGTAATTTTTTTATGACTAGAAATAAAATAATACTTATTAGATAATATGAACCTTTTAATTTGGCATATTAAATCCAACTTATAAAATAAATTTTATAAGTGTATGGATAATTTATTTGTACATTCTCATGTGTAACACGCAAAAACCCATTTATACAAAAACTATATTTTTTAGAACATATTTTAGGTTTAGGAAAAACTATATATGTTATTGATAGATTTGAAATTAGAAGTTTTAATATTAATAAATTAATATTTATTATACATAAAAATAAATTTTACTTTTAATTCCACTATTTATGCATTTTATTAATAAAATAGATGGAAATTTTTTTTCGTTGAAACATTACCTATATTTTCAAATGTTTAAATCCAGAGTTTACTATATAAACATAATATTTAAAAAAATCAATATATATATATATATATTATAGTAAAAGAAGTTTGAAATTTTTCATATCATTCTTCCTTAATTATGTCATCAAAATGAATGTTTTTGTAAAATCACCACTTTGATTATTCACCTAAAAATAAATTAATTTTAAGAATACAAAAAACTAAAATTAATTTAATATTTAATTCATAAATCAAAAAATGATTCTATATTATTTTCAAATTAAAATTTTAATATATTAAAAATATGGAAATAAAAAATGGTTTTACATCTATCTATTCATATGATTTTAATGGTTATAACATTCATCGTAAATAATTATATTTTATTAAAGACTCACTATTTTTTTAATATATTATTGATTCTAACAAAAGATACTCAGCATAGTAAAAAAATAAATAGATATGTTAACTAATATCTCGGCTTATTAATGGAAACCCATTGACTACTTTATTTCCTTTTCATCCATTAGAAATGTGAAAATGTCGCTCATGTGTATATGTAGTCTACCATCTCCTAGAAACAAAGTATTTAATTTTTAATGATCGTCATTCATAGGTATATTTAAAAATAAATTCAATTTTAAAAAATGATACTATTATTAAATTTCTAATATTATAGATATTATGTATCCTTAAGAACTTTTACCATAGTCAAGATAGTGATTTTATAGACTGAATGACTACAAAACATCAAATGTAAACAAAATTGAATTAGTAACTAAATATAACATGGAAATGAATAAAATATAGTGAAAACAATAATAGATTTTTCAAAATATCATCCCTCCAAATTTACCCCACCTAGGCTTTAAAAAATGGAATAGAGAAAATTAAACATAGGTCCCACCTCTAGTAGGCCCCGAGTTGGTGACTAGCACCAAGGTTATATTGAAAGAAACACCTATGAGTGAATCATTGTCAATACAACAGTAGGATTATGAGGTGGGGTACCAACCATTGAAAAATTAAACTGTATAAAATAAAATCTAGAACTAACCATCCTTTAATGAATTAACAAATTCAATGAATAAAAATAAAATTCTCTATCTTAATTATAAAAAGATAATCTTATGAAGGAAAATCTACAGGATCTCTAATATAGAAGCTAGTAGTGTTCAGATTGGTATGATAAGTCATCCTATAAACCTAAAAAATAGTTTATATATGTAGTTTGGGAATTACATGTGGCCTCATTAGGATCATACACACGGCCTCACATGTGTATTTTAAAATAGCATATTACGCACCCATGAACAGATGAAAAAACCAATAAGTAACTACACACGTCAAAAATCCTTTCCCAACCTCACCCGGAATCATTCGCCAAATAAATCATAGATAAATAATAATAACAATATATCTTGTATGTAATATAAGAAAAATATACCCATTACCAATTCCCTACTTATTTTATGCTCGTACACCTCAACATCAAACATTATGTTCCCATATTCCTTCCATTTTATCACATCACATATCCATCCACTCTGGTGTGGGTCAAAATGCATCCTTAACTTTCACTGCCTCTCATAGATCCCAAAATCACATGCCAAAATCAATTTCATCATTCACATATCCCATTCCACTATCACAACATTATCATCATCATCACAAAAAAAGATATCAGGAGAAGTATGGCACTATGAACATGAATTAATTTTACCTAATTCTATCTCTCCATGATAATCCCCACCACATCTCACATCACCATCATATCTAGGAACCAAAAACACTATTATTCATCGTCAAAACTATATAATAAATGGTGGGGATGATGGGGTATCCAGCTATCCATTTCACTGAAAACACGGATATTAAGGGAAACACTTTGAACCTAAAAACATTTGGGCATTGGTAAGGTTATCCAACTCAGGTGGGAACATATATAAATAACATGAAAATAAAATATTGTTTGATAAGACAAAATATCCAACTATGGGGTTCAAATAAATCTCTAATATAGTATCCCACAACTCTACTATAACAACTCACAACCTTTTTTCCCAAACAATACAGCAACTAATACAACAAACCACACAAAAATAGTCACACATAATCCATATTTCATATTCCTTTTTTAATTAAACTAACTTCTAGACTATTTACTAACCAACTTCCATTTATTTATCCAATTAATTTTATATTTAATATAAAAACATCTAATAATAACTTCTCATTAAATTCCCCAAATTCATCAACTATTTCATTAATTAAGACAAATTACACACATTTACTTAATCACATTCTTCTTTAATATACATCTTAGTCCATTTCTATTTCATCCTTTAATGTTTATTATTATCACATAATTCCATCAAAACTATGAATATACATCATCATGTCCTAGAAAAATTCCATCCACCTTGCACTAACCCTAATACCATCTCATTCTAAGCCATAACTACAACCCAACTATCTCACCTCAATATCCTCACATCGCAACCATCACATAACAACCCTAATCATGTCTGAATCCAAACAACTATATCTTTTATTCCTGACATATTCCACATATAAAACCCTTAAAAAAATAAGTAGACTATTTCCCATAATATATCCACACAAACACAAGGGAAAACAAAATGAAAAATATCCCTTATATCATCAAATCAACTTTCATAACACTACAACTTCTAACTCTAAAAAGGGAATTCATCATCTTACTTCATTAATTTCATGTATATGTTGTAAAAATTCTGTAATATCATTGGAATATGGTTCATTATCCACATATAAATCCAATAACCATTTATGAATAGTGAGTTTAGAAAATCAACAGAACATGATTCAAGAACTACATCATCCTTAATAGAAACTAGTATCCCAATAGCCCTGATTTTCAATAATAGAAATTAAAAAGGGTGAACTAAAAAGAAATATAAAATATTTATTAAACTCATTTTATAACTACCATAGCCAAAAATTTCAATTATATAAATTTAATTATATGATTATTTCAACCCATAACATCTAAAAATGAAAAAAAATATAATGAAATTTCCATAGATTCATATAAAAGAAAAATAGAATAAAGATCACCTACCTCAATTAGAGGATCAAATAGAACCACACTCACAATTGATGAATCAAGGGATCAATATTATTGTAGATCAAAGGTAAACCAATAGGAATTTATCAAATGTATCTCATCACCAAACCACACTCAAAACACATCCAAGAGAATAAGGTGTATTGAATTAAAGGAACTTGATCCTCTATAATCCAAGAAGTTGAAACCCTTAAGAGAGATTATCAAAGGCTGAAAAAGTGATTGAGATTCATCCAAAAATTAGAGGATAATAATGGAAATATATATAAAGGATTTTAAGCCTTTTATTTATAGATAAATCATAATTATCCTTTCCACAATGTAGACTCATCCTACCACACTATGGTATATCTATTTAAAAGGATATCCAAACCTTCCACGACCATTTATCCCCTTTATAGTATGTCTTTATAATATTTTTGACAATCAATAAGGCTATAGAGACCCATAATTTTCATACATATATATAATATATTAATAGATGAATATTCAATACAAAACATTATTATCCATACTAAAATCGTATAGGTTATTATATTTAGAAACATGTATAAAAAACAAATGGTTAATAAGTGGACTATATAATCCCCCAAATAAGTTCATGATAACCATAACCCTTATTAAACATATCATACTTAATACCTTTATTCATAACCAAGGGAAAGGAAACATAACAAACGGGGAGATTTGATACTCAGTAATGGTAATCAAGGGATATATCATTGATAACTTAATTTTAAAATGATCATAAGGATATGATAACATGATTTTATAATTTTGAATACCATACTCATCATATAATATATCATAATATTGAATCATGGTGAAAATCTTGGTAGTTCATAAAACATGAATCATAAATGAATCAATGAACATGATCTATGAGAGAATAACATTGTAATAAGACATATGTTTTTGGCATACATAGAAGCATATAAAAAAAAATTCATCGTTGTAAAGTATCACTGCCATAACTATCATTGTGGATTTTTTTCAATATATATTCCATTGTATATTTAAAGGTTTATGAAAGGCACTGTCGTGGAAACTTTCAAATGATATGTGAATGTTGAGTACTTAGGTGCTGCAGAATAGCTGACCAAGGTCGTCTCTCAAAGGAGGAAAAAAATTTAACAACATATTAAAGGAATTTTTTTAAAAGAAAATAAAAGTAAATAATAAAACTAATTAAAATTATGGTATTGTTTATCATTTATAAATCTGGAAGTTGTTTTCTGGAAGAAGACAATATTTTTTTGTTTTTTTTAAATGAAATTTGATTAAAATGACACAACAAAAAGATGTTTATTTAGAAAATATTAAAAGGCATAATCGATATAACTATACATATTCACTAAATTATTTATCATTATCATTTAAATTAACATGTACTTAATTATGATCCAATAATTTGTTAAATCCTTAACCCTATGAGAATTGACATTACCATAAATATAAATTGAATTGAACCTTAGGCAATCTTCAAAACATGCAATCATATCACCCTGTTTGATTGATGTTCTAAGATTAGATTATGGTCAGTGGTAAATTAAAGAATATTTCCTCTATATAAATTAAAATTAATTTAGTTTATGGATTATATTTGAACACTACAAATTGATCATGTATGATTTTGTTTTACGAATTAAGTTCACTCTCTCACAATTCACATAATTCTCAACCTCAAGTGATTTGTGTTTATTATTCAATTGCTTGATTATTTTCATTTAAATTAAAAACTCAATTAATAGATCATATTATTTAAATTATAGTATCTCATTGATTCAAAATAATTTAATGAAGGAGGTTAGAGGTAGATCTATCTCTAAAAATAGCTACTCTTCCATGGGTGGTGTAGTCATCATAGAAACTTTTTGTATTTATAAAGTTTTAGAGGGGGTAGAACCCAATATTGGTAATACTCTTGATTCAAGACCAATTAGGAAGATTAATAGAAGAATAAATTTGATCAAAGATAAGAAAATAGAGTAAATAAAATAAGAACAAAGAATTTTATTACACAAATGAAAACATTTCAACATGAAGAAGAAGAAGGCTTCGATGAGGGGATCCTCGCTTCATGAACTACCCCTCTTAAAATGGTTGGAATATTTGAGTGAAAACAAATATCCTCTGCCTTAAATCTCCTAATTCGCATCCCAAGCGCTCAAAATGAGAAAACATTTACTTATAGAGTGGAGTGGAGGCTAGGTTTTAATATGTTTCAACTGTGAATGGGGAATCTCGACCAAAATTTTTAAGCCAAATTTCACCACCCATTGAATCGCCAAAATGCGTGAACCATTTATTCTTCTAGAAGATTGATTTGTGAATAATTGGGTAGGATATATCCTCTCAATATTTTTTCCCAATACAAGATTTTATGAAATTTTTATAGCCCAAATACAGAACCAATATCCGTTTTGGCGAGTCCATCCCACATTTGACTTCATGGTCCATTTCGTCCAACAAAATATAATTTTTAGCTATACTATCCTACAAAAAAGTTGTATCCCATTAATTCAGTAACCCAGTTATAAAATTACATGTTCAAATAAAAAATATTAAAATATTTATCTTTGAAATACTACAGTGCACTATAAAGGGTAAAAATGGAATTTCCACGAAATTTTCAAATAAATGATCTAATACCAAATATTTTATAAATAAACATATTTAACACAACGTGAGGAAATTTTACCATTTATTCTATATAAAATATTCAATAAAAATTTGTTTTGTCAAATCCATAACACTTACCCTTTTGCACTCTTCGGAAAAACCTCATATCATGTATTCAAAAAAATTGTGACAAGATATGGATATTCATATTTCTCAATCCACAGTGAAAATATAGGCAATGTAATAATCCCATCAAGATTCAATATCAATAAATTTTAAATTCATTGTCTCATAAATTGTGTCAAAACAAATTCTATTGAGATTCATAACACTAATCATAGCAAAACAAGTCATGGGTGTACCATGCCACTAATTCTCCACGTGTTTGTGTTCCAACAATTCCATGCTTGCCTCTCCACCCTTTATCTTGTATATTAAGGTCAATAAAATCTTTTCTTCATGTTTGATTCTATTTCGCCGAACCTATTCATCATCCTTTGAAATAAAATTCCAAAACCCACTCATTTAAGCATTCCCATAAGTCAAACCATGAGCTCTCAACCTAAATGTCCCCACATGTTGTACATTTCTTCACACCCCTCTTTATTGATTGTTTTTTTATTTTATTTTTTGAATTTTCTTAGAGGGCATACAATAGTTAAATATTAGGTGTACACGCATAGTTCAGTCTGGGGTAGTGATGGATACAATCGGACGAGAAATGAATATATAGAAAGACCATGTTATAAGCTTAAAAGAATTACTTACTCTGAATATACATTCAATTAGGTATGAGAAACCCACAAGTCATGATTGTGTGAAAAAATGTGGAGAGAAATCAATGAAACAATTTACCATTAACAAATATCACAAATAATGATGTCAAAATCTAAAAGGTTTTATAATAAAACAACCATTCATATCATCGATGACTTCATTTTTTATTAAAGTCTACCATTGATGATGAAATCATACTCTTGATTATATTTCTACCAATAAATTTTAAAAACATGAATTTTCCATATGTTCCTCATGAGAATGTTACACGATATATTGTTTTCTTTGTTATTTATTTTTTTAAAAAATTTAACCAAAAACATAATAGAAAATACACATAAAATACACAAATGAAAATTTTAAATATCTACCACAAAATGTTGTCCCATCCCCCGCACATAAAATATTGCATTTTCCTCAATGTGAAACTATGAGATGATATATGCACATTAAATGTATAATTTAAAATAGGACCAATAATATAAAAGTTCAAGGGTTAGGAACAACCTGATAAGCTCAAGTGATGATGGGGTCATGCAGTGTGATGAAATCCACTGCATCAGTTGGATGTCTGACAATGTATTTCTTCAATTGTTTCCCATTGACTATAAAGATTATTCATGTGTCCTCCTGTGTGATCTCCAATACACCATATGGAAAAACATTAGTCACAACAGAAGGACCTAACCACCTGGAACGTAATATACCAGACATCAACTTTAGTTTTGTACTATAGTGAAAGACTTTATCTCCAACTTGAAATTATCTTTTAGGGATCATTTTATCATGAGATACTTTTGATCTTTCCTTGTAGAGACTTGAGTTCTCATATTAAGATAATTTAATCTCCTCAATATCTTGAATTTTTAGTTTCTATTTAATTCTAGTTTAGGCCAAATCCATGTTACATTTCTTTATATCCCAATAATCCTGATGCTCAACCTCCATGGGTAGATGACACTCTTTCTGAAAAAAAAAATCGAAATGGGGACATACCAACGGTGTCTTGTATTCTGTCCTATAAGACCAAAATGTATCATACAAGTGCTTTCTCCAATCCTTCCTATTTGGCTACACGGTTTCCTCCAAAAAAAATTCCATCTCCCTATTTGAAACCTCTTCCTGGACATTTGTTTGGGGGTGGTATGGTGTTGATGTTTTGTGTGTCACCCCATACTTCAAAATGAGGGAATCCAAATTCTGATTGAAAAAGTGTTTCCCTTGGTCACTGATGATGGCCTTTGGTACTCGAAAACTAAAAAAATATCTGCTTTGCCAAAGTCCACAGCAATAGGAGAATCATCAGTTCTAGTGGCCTTAGTCTCCACCAATTTTCTCACATAATCAACATAAACCAAAATATATAGGAAAGAAAATGAACTAGGAAAAGGTCCCATAAAATCAATGCCACATACATCAAAAATCTCAAAGAATAATAATGGTTTTTTGGGAATCTCGTGTATCCAAGAAATATTACCAGTGTGTTGGCAATTTGATCAAAACTTACAGAACGCATGAGAATCACGGAATAATCGAGGCCAATACATTCCAGAGTACAAAACATTCATAGTTGTCTATTGGGGTCCAAAGTGTCCACCACAAGAAAGTGTATGATATAATTGTAGAACAAACTCAAACTCATGATCCAAAAGATGCTTTTTAATAACTTGTTCACTGCATTTGTTCCATAAGTTGGTATCGTCTCACACATAAAATCTATGCTCACTCATTAACTTTTGGACATGATGATTCTTTAAATTTGCAAGAATTTCATATGAAACAAGGTAGTTCACTAAATCATCATACCATGTATGTGTTCCTAATATGGAATAAAGATAGTCATTGGTTAATGTGTCCTGAAGTGGTACATGGTCCAAGGTGTCATCCTCTAGTGTGTGAGTAAGCCTACTAAGGTTGTCCGCCACTAGGTTTTTCGACCCCTTCCAGTCCTTTATCTTAGTTTCAAATTCCTGAAGAAGGATCATCCATCGGATTAGCCTGGGCCTTGCATTCGACTTCTTTAATATGTACCTCAGAGCTGCATGATCAGAAAAAATAACTACTTTAGAGCCAAAAAAATATGAACGGAATTTATATAAAGAAAATATAACAGCATGAAACTCCTTTTCTATGGTTGTGTAGGTTTATTGGGATGAATCCAATGTCCTTGATGCATATGAAATCACATGTGATCATCACTCTACCCTCTGAGATAAGACAGCTCTAACCGCAAATTTGCAGGCGTCACACATAAGTTCAAAAAGAAGCTCTCACTGTGGTGGTTGTATGATTGGTGGAGTGGTGAGACACTTCTTTAACTCGTCAAAGTAAGTCCTACAAGAATCATCAAAACACAAAATCAGAATCCTTTTGAAGTAATCATGACATAGGAAGAGAAATATTACTAAAATATTTGATGATGCACTGATAAAATCTCGCATTCCATAGGAAAGATCAAACATCATGCACACATGAAGGATAGGGTATGTATGTAATGATATCTACCTCAAATTTATCACCTTTATCCCATATTTTGACACTAAATTCCTCAAGACAATCCCATTTCCCTACCATGAAATGGAACATTTCAAATATTAAGACCATATTCTTCTTAATACAATGATACAAAACCTTTTCCATGATAGAGATATAATCATCAAATGAAGACCCATACACTGTAAAGTCACTCATAAATACGTCCATGCAGTTCTCAATAAAATTAGAAAAACTACTCACCATGCATCTCTGGAAGGTACCTGGGGCATTACAAAGTCCAAATGGAATCCTTCGGTAGGAAAAAATATCGAATGGACAAGTGAATGTTTTCTCTCCTAATCCTCCCGATAAATTTCAACCTGAAAATATCCAAAAAATCCATCCAATAAAAAATAATGTGTCTTCCCAACTAGTCTCCAAGCATTTGATCAAAAAATGGGAGAAGAAATGGTCCTTGCGAGTATATTGATTTAGTTTCCTATAAACAATACACACACACCAACTATTTTTTACCCTTGTTGGAATTAAATCATCTTTCTCATTTTTAATAAAAATAAAACCTCTCTTCTTAGGCACAACCTGAATAAAAATCACCCACTGGGAATCTAAAATGGGGTATATTATTCCTTGATCATTTTTTCAATCTCTCATTTAACAACTTCAAGAAGGGTTGGATTGAGTCTCCTTCGTGGATTCCTAACTACTTTAGCCTCATCCTCCAAAAGGATCCTATGCATGAAAATGGAGGGGATAATACCTAAAATGTTAGCCAAGGTCCACCTTATTTCCTTAATTTTCTCCCTTAAAAGATTCAAAAGCTTTTCTTCATGTTTAAAAGTATTATTATTAGGAATTATAATAGGTAATCTCTCACCACTTAACAAGTATGAGTATTTGTGATTAGGTGGAAATGGCTTGAGTTCCAATGGAGGGGGTGATGTATATATGGAGAAATTGAAGGAACTAAAATATGTTCAAAATGAACATCAGTATCAAAATATACATCATCAAAATCATAGAATAAAGAATCAAATCCATCAGCATACTCAACAGCCATGTCATAATTATTGTTTGCATGATGAAAATTAGTATATGAATCCATTTCAAAATCAAATCTATTAGAGTCTTGTGAATTCAAAATAGGTTTGTAATTACTCTTAGATATACAACAAGAATCAATGCTCATAATCACCCTAAGCATAAGACAATATAATTCCATGGAGTTTTTACTTGGTGGTTCAAAATGGGAGATAACAAGAGCAGAATGGTCCTATGAGGGGTACTTCATGAAGTCCATAACATTAAATATCACAACAGCATCTCCAAAATCCATGGAAAGTGTACCCTCATTGACATTTATGATATTTTTTGCAATTTTTTGGAAGGGCCTACCTATGATAATGGGAGCATGTGAACCTACCTGATCATCCTTTATTTTAAGCATGTAGAAATATGCCATAAAGATCTTGTCTTTTACCTAGAAAAGTATATCCTCATGGACTCCCACTAGATATGATATATCTCTATTCAATTATTTCACCACTACTATTGTGGGTCTCAACTCACCAACCTATACATAAAATAATACAGAGTGAGACATCACATTTATGGAAGCTCCTAAATTACATAAAGCATCAAAAAAGTGTGACTCCCATATGGTGCATGGGATAGTGAATGTCCTGGGATCCTTTCACTTTTTTGCATCGTTATATTTAGTGTAATGTGTGCTAACACAGTCCTTCCAAGATTGATCCTCTCATTTCCCTTGACCACTCATCAATTGGTACAATGTTCTTTAAAAAAATTTACATACCTTGGGATTTTATTGACGGCTTCAAGTAGATATATATTGATCTACACATGCTTGAACGTTTCCAAAACTTCTTTTTGCATCACCTCTTCCGCCATCTTATTGGTTTTCATAAACATATTTGGAAATAGAAGGGGTTTATAAGTAACATCATAAATCTTTTTTTTACCTTCATATTTCTCCTTGGATTTCTCATTAGTTGGTAGGGAATGGGGATTCTCCGGAATCGAGGTGAATCTTGGTGGAATTATATGTGTAGATATATCATTTTTTTTCCTCCCACTTCTCCATGTGATTTCACTAACATTCCCCTTGGGATTTGGAATAGGTTGGGAAGGTAGATTTCTGGAATTCTTACTTACCAATTCATGGAGGGCGGTGGCAATCTGGCTCATTTGAGTCTTCAACTCCCTTAGCTCTGAACCTTGAATCTTCAACTCATTATGTTGATTATGAACAAATTGTTTCAAAATATCATCAACGTTAGAATCTAACTTGGTTGGGGGATTCCCTTATTGTTGACTTGTTGATATTTGAGCATCAAAATCACCTTTGGGGTTATTGGAATCCCAGTTGGTAAAGTAGATACTGCTGGATATTGTGTTGAAAGGGGGGACTTTGTTATTTTCTAGAGCCATACCTCATGTTTTGTTGATCATTCCACCCTTGGTTTTATGTTATATCAAATGAATCGTGATTATTTTTAGGATATGGTTGGTGTTGCTGCAAATATGGTTTCCCAGGAAACACTGCGGAATAATCTTATTTTTCTTTCAATTGGGGGAAATAGTTAGTAGGGTGGATTGTCCAAGTGAAAATGCCACAAGTCCTTGAAGGAGTGGGTTGAGATGTCTTTTGATCCAAAGAAAACTTCCACACCATAGTGGTCAATCCTTCAAAGTTGTTATCAATTAAATGAATCTCAAGAGAAGTATGTACCTGATGTACTCCCCTGACATATAGTGCACCTCGATCACCAAATTGTTGGGAATTTTACGACATATTGTTAATTAATCCACATGCAGCTACTGGTGTCTTGTCCACCAATGCTCCTCTAGCCACAATATCCACCATGCTCCTCTCTATAGGTGTGAGTCCTTTATAGAAGTATTGGATGAGGATTTTTTCACTGATTTGGTGATGTGGGTAGCTTGCACACAACTTATGGAATCACTCTCAGTACTCATACATTGACTCCCCTTGGGCTTTCTCAATACATGATATCTCTTTATGTGGAAGACATCATGGATCATGTCTTTCCATGGTGGGATCTCCTACCAAAATTCCACCTCTCTAATGCACTCAAAATCCTTAAAAATTCTGACAAAATAGGTTGAATCTTACTCCTTTTACCAAACCTCAACTTCCCCTATGATCATTATAGGAATTCTTATGTTCCTGTAATACATTAAACTCCTCTTGAACCATCAGTATATTCTCTATCATTATGTACAGCGCATTGAGACCAAGAACCACTAACTGCCCTACCATGGTCTAAGACAACCGAAAATGAAATGTCTATCCATACAATGCATCTAATGGTTCTATGACAATGGTTGAGTGATAACTATAATTATAAGAAAACTAATCCAAGTGTATGTATTTCACCCATGACAGATCAAAATCCCTTATAGATATATGCCACATATCCTACAACAAATGTATGGTGTTTTTGTATTTATTTCTATCTAGGGGTGGAAATCAGTGTTAAAGGATAACAGGGTTTCATAGGAATTCATAAATCCATTTTATACTCATGTGGTAAAACAATGATCTAAATCCAAAAATTATGGTCCCTGGTGCCCCGTGATGCTGCACAATAGTGTCCACATACCACCTCACAAGAGAATTTATGACACTCGACTCCCTCATCAACAAAATATTAGATAACTTTATCAATTGGTCCATGATCACCAAAATAGAATTAGATCCTCCCTGGGATCGGGGTAGCTAGGTAATGAAATTCATTAAACTTTTCTCCCATTTCCACTCACGGAAATGTAGGGGTTGTAATAAACCTAATGGAACACAATTCAATGATTTCACCAAGTAAAAAATGAACTCTTCCATAAATTTTTCCATTGACCACATCATTCCAGGCCACTAAATATTTTTTTTCAAGCAATGATACATATTTTTCACACTTAGTTATACTACTAATGGTGATTTTCGAAACTCCTGGAGGGTTCCCCCACACTTTTCTAATAAAATGATTATCCTCCTCTAAAACATTATCCTTTTCTAACTGTCTTATGTCCACCTTTCTAGAGTATCACAATGAATGAAATGATCTTGAAGAACATACACCTTAGAGTAACCCCCTAATACACTACCACATTCAACCCCAAGGATGATTCCATAATAATATAATAAAGAAATACTCAACCAATGATAACATTTTTTCCATGATTCATTACCCCAAGATCACCCATCCCTTTCTAAGAACCACTAGACACACTAAGGATGTCCTCTCATGACTTCCTACTCAGTGCATCGGAACAAATCTCCCTTCATTAGAGTATAAGTGATCTCAAAATCATAATCCTATAAAACTCCAACCAAATTTGCTCTCAAAAAATTAGATCTCATTGTGAGAAAACATACCTCACTCTTTTATGATCTATAAAAACCAAAAAAAATGATCACTGATGTGGTGATGTCACTAACACTATACCAAAAACACTTAGACTACACACTCTAGATCAATGGTGGTGTAGTTATGTTCATGGAGAACCCAATTCAAAGAAACATAAGAGATAAATACCCATTATTTTATCAAGATGAATCCCAAGACCATACTTGAAGTGTCAGAGAAGTCTTCAAACTTCACCCCTTCCTTGAAAAATTAATTCACTTTTGAACTGATCAACAACTCCTTTTGATAGTAAAAGGATGAAAAAAATCATCTATAAATACGAATGAATTTTCCTTACTTTTTATCATATTTAATGAGGATGATATCGAAGGAAAATCAAATAGAAAAATATTTTAATTTCCCATATGTACATGAAATATGAGGACCTCTTCCACATTCTTGTGTGTGGACTAATAAGAAATTGCCTCTGCCTTTGATGGTTTTATGGGAACACACGGTATAGGAACCACATTCCAAAGGAAAATAACTTCCCACATCAAAAAAATTACACTTGGGAAATACCCCATATAGATGGTGGTGTCAAACAATATGTTTGATAACTCTGAGATACTCAAAATGTATGTCCTCTAATATCATGTAAATAAGGACTTCATCAATAAAATTTTAACAATTTCAGGTACTCTACCTAGATCCTAAACCTCAAATTCATATCCTAATGTGTGAATATATAGTAAAAGATATTATGGTCCATATATACATTAAAACCCATTTTAGGGGTGAAAATATGCACAGAGGAAAAGGGAGAAAAGGCAAAATCCATTCGAAAGAGGCTGTCTCATGAAGTTCATTCATGGATCTCCTCAACACCGTGCCCGGTGCGAAGCTGAAGCCCCCTCTATGGTCGCTATGGAGTAAAAGAGATGGGAGGCTCAGTTTTTATGACGCAATTGACCAGGAGCTTCGCATCATGGAGGGAACCGGATCAATCTCATTGATGCATTGGAACTTGACAGAAGCCTCTGCGAGTGTAGTAGAGGGATCCAAGGTGAGCTCCGCGCTGAGGAGGGGATGATGGTCAACTCTATAATAACGAAAAAAATGACACAATCTGCGGTCGATCACTGATCACTCTGTGGCATTGCACCAAGTAGACCTTGCTTCATATCGTGACTTGCCTATAAATACTGGGCTCCCCTCAATCCCAAAAAATGTATACTCTGACATTTGACCTTCTTAGCTCTCCAATCAAGATGCACCTTCTACTCTATGAAACCATGAGTAAAATGATCTCTTCAAGGTACTTGAGCAGTGAAAAGTACATTTACCTTAGCTCAAATACAACACCTCTTCACGCAGGGATGCCCTTTGTAGAGCCCACGAGCCATCACAAAGGAAGGAGATCCCTAAGGGGACTCGGATCTTCTTAATGTACTCATGCATTGAGAAGTATCTTCAATGAACATGTGAACTACATGCTAAGGTAGTTTCTCTATGTTTCATGAAGTTCATTACTTCTTAGTGTTATTCTTTGCAAGGTACCCTTGCTTCGTGAAGTCCTACACTATGAAAGCCTTTATACTTCATGAAGCACCCTCCATAGGAACCTATGTCTTATTCTAAGGATAGGCCACCCTACTTTGTAAAGCATACCCCTTCGTGAAGCCCCTCCACTACATGGAGAACCAGATCTTCACAAAGACCTTTCTTGTGAACCTATTGGCTTCGCAAACCCGTCTCCCATATAACCCTCTAGGTTTGTATGAAAGTTACTTCATGGTCCCTTGGGTGGTGCTTCATATTTTATTGCTTATCCCCATTCTTCTTTGCATAGGCATGCTAATGGATATTTTATCTTCGCATATCCATGTTAACGTGATCCCCTCAATGATCACTCCACAACACCCCCTCACCACAGCATTGTTAATTCATTCCCATCCCTAAGGGTGGGTAGGTATCAGTCATGTAAGTCCAAGGGGTGCAGAATGAACTCACCTCATCTGAGCTTCCAGACGTTAAACTTCCAAGTACTATCATCCTCAGCACATGACGTTAAACTATGGTCTCACCCCATACACTATACACAATTTACCCCACCTTGAACATTATCTATGCCCACTCATCTCCACGAGAGTGAGATCATCCTCACATGGATTGGGATATTCTTTACTGGGGAAGTGTCTATCCACAGGGAAGGGAAACTATCTTGGTATAATCCCCTAGCCATTCTTGTGGGAGGTAGCAGCCTTAATCCTCCTCTCTTCTTTCACACCAAATACTAGAGGATAGATGGGCACCGAGTCCTTAATTACCTCGTCTCTATCCCTCTCAGATTTTTCACCATCGGGCCTCCATCCTAGAGTAAGTTCCAATATCCTTCTCCCTATGCCGCTAACCACATGTAATCCCCTATTTTATAATTGGTTCATTAACCATGTGTAAACCCCACTCCAGTTCTCACGTACTCACCTTTCATGGTGTGATCATTAGGTCTTTGCTGCCTCTTGTTTCTCACTCCGATCATGACTCACGTGGTCTTAGATTAAGTATTGACCATGGTATTCCTCTTGGGTCACCTTAGTGTGTAATCCCAAAACCCCCATACCGAACTACATGGACATTCATCCTTGTCTCCGAGGAATGGTACGTAGGAAGCCTACATAAGGTTCATCCCCAATACCTATTTGTTCTGACCCCTTCATGTCGGTTCACCTTCATCCCGTATGATGTTAAACTATATCCCTCACACCAAACTATGTGGAATTTGATCCGTGTATCCTATGAAAGGTACATAGGAAGCCTCCATGAGGTTAAATCCCAACACCCATCAGTCCTGACCACTCCACGTCGTTCTACCCTCATCTTGCATAACATTGAACTATACACACCCTTTTCATCCTGCAAGACGTTAAATGGAACCAATTCAAACTACGTGGGTTTTGATCCCTGTCTCCTAGACCGGGTATGTAAGAATCCTTCATGAGGTTCAGCCCCCCACCAAAGGTAATCTATTGTTTTCCCCAACCAACGATAATCAATTGTGGTCCCCAACTAGTGGTAAGCTGTTGCGAACCCCAACGAGTGGTAATCCATTGGAAACCCAATTGACGGTAATCCATTGTGATTCCAAACAAGTGGTAAGCCGTTGGAACCCCAATTAGATGTAATACATTTTCAATCCTAATCGACGGTAACTCGTTGTGCTCACCAACCAGTGGTAAACTGTTGGAACCTCGAACAGTGGTAAGTTGTTGTAGCCCCCTTTGTTGGGACCCACATCTCTGGTCCACCCCCAGGCGTCATACCAACCAGGGTTACTAACCATGCGTAAGCCCTAGTATATTTTCAGGTCATTTTCCTATGTGTACACCCCGATTATATAGCCCCATACCAAACTATGTGGACTTTGATCCTTGTCTCCTAGGAAAGGTATGTAGGAAGCCTCTCTAAGGTTCATGTACAATAACTATTTCTCCCGACCCCTTCACATTAGTTCTCCTTAGTCTCTCATGATGTTAAATTGTTTCCCTTACACTGAACTATGCGGAGATAGATCCTTTTCCCCTAGACAAGGTACATAGTAAGCCTCCCTGAGGCTGAATCCCAACACCATTTTCATCCCACATAATGTTAAATTGTACCTATTCAAACTACGTGGGTTTTCATCTGCATATCCTAGACTGAGTTTGTAGGAATCCTCTATGAGGATCAACCCCAACCAACAGTAATACTTTTTGGTCCCCAACCAACAGTAAGTTGTTGTGGTCCCCAACCAGTGGTAAGACATTGTGAACCGCAACTAGCATTAAGCCATTGGAATCCCAATCAACGGTAAGCCATTGTGATTCCTAACTAGGTATAAGCCATCGGAACCCCGGTCAGCGGTAATCCGTTTTCAATCCCAATTGATGGAAAACCTTTGGAACCTCAACCAGTGGAAATCTATTATAGCCCCCTTTGTTGGGACCCACATCTCTAGTCTTCTCCTCATGCATCAGACCATCCTGGGCTGCTAACCATGCATAATCCCTAGTATATCATCAGGTCGTTGTCCTATGTGTACACCCCAATTGTATCCCCCCATCCTGAACAATGTGAACTTTGACTCCCTACCCCAAGGATACATAGAAATCCTTCTTGAGGTTCAATTCAATCACTCGTGTCCCATCATGATCTCTACCTCAAACATTAATGTTTTGGGAAGGTCACACCCCAACCCGGGGGGGGGGTTGAATTCCTTCAGGTAGAATCCATGCTTCCATTCTCAGGGGTCGCCTCCTCAGTTGTTCCATAACCCCCGCCGAACTACGTGGACTTTGATTCCCAACCACGGGGATATGTATGAAGTCTCATCGAGGCTTAATCCAAACATCATCATTTTCCTCACATCGGTTCCTTCTCATTATCCATCCACTATCAACCATCCATATCTATCCTTCTTCTTAACAGGGTTTCCACATCCTAGTGAGATCATGTCACACAATTTCTCACTGCTCCAAATAGAAATCGGGTAACTAACTACACATTAGCCCCAACATAAGTGTCCCCCCTCCCATGGTTTCACCCCTCTGATCCACTCTTATCAGTGCTCTGATTAGTCTAATCCATCTCCACTAGACATTAAACTCATGATATAGTCTATGTTAAACATGGGAAGATGAGGAAAACCTCCTATGATTGCCTATGGCATATAATTACTTTCACTCTATGTGGGATTCCTCAGGCTTCCGCGCCCTCGAGAAGACCAATAATAAGGTGATGAAACCCATATGCATTAGTGTTCCAGTGTCCAGACATGCCAGCAATGTCCAGCATAACTACTCCCCTGACCAATGATTGCTGCCCTGACTGGACCCCTTGGAATTTCATGACAGGAGTAGTGTAATTTACCGGCGTCCATGAAGACGTGGAACTAGGAAGAGTTTCATGAACAACAACTTATGTCTATGGGGGAGATCCAAAATAGGCAATGAGTTCTAATGAGTAACGAACAGAAGGAGGAACCGACATCCCATTATCCCATTTCAATCAAGGTGAAGAAATCCCGAAATAAGTGACAGATGTCACCCACCATTGGAAATTCGTAATGTGGGGAAACAAACTACGCCTCCTCGAAAAATGAATGTGTACCCTAGAAAAAGCCTCAAAAATAGAAATGGTGAACCCGACATGAAGATCTTCTTCTCAATGTGGAGGTTAGTAGCGTTCGAGACATCAATGGATTAGCATGTCACTAGATCTAGTTATCTGGTTCTAGGTCCTACCAAACAAATAGTGGGCCTGGTGTGAAACTCACTAGAAATTGGGGAAGTTAAATGTTGGACATCCCAGTCTATGACGTTGTCATCATGGATACTTCTTACCAACCATGGAATACTGAATTGCGCTGGGGAACTAGATGTTGATTTTTTTCTTTCAGCACTAATGGTTAAATCTATTTACTTTTCATGACCCAAGCTGTCATGACAGGAAACCAATCACTTCCCTCCCACTGACACAGCAGTAGGGGAAACATCAACACAGTAATATCGTGCAGCCTCATCTCTCCTATGATAGCCTCCACTTCCATGGATGATGGTCACCCACACCCTATCTCCCCATCTGAATTCATTCAGAGAAGGGTAATTAACGATCTAATTCGATGATACGAGGTGGAGGGGATTATCCCAACCTGGGATATAGCCCGAAAATACATAGAGGCTTCTCCACGTCGTCATCACTGCCTCCCCCATGGGCTGTTTAGGGAGCCACTACTCTCCACTTTGACGTATAATCATTTTAAGAGCCTCTCTCATGAATGCTTTGATGAATTCCTCCCCTACGCCAATGAGGTGAGGGATGTCCAATCCAGCCCAGCTGTATTCCCATTCTAGAGGCTCCTACCAAACTACGCCAGAACCGGCACCCGCCCCCACGGGCTAAGTAGTAGGTGAGTTATGCACCTGAACCACCTGCCCCATATCGGTTAACCTAATGCCATTGTCAAGTGTACACTGAGGAGGATGGTCGTTGAGGGGTGTCAACGTCAATGGCTACCATGGATCGTACCACTGCTGGAAAATATCATTTGTCCCTTATTTATGTCGAGCAGGGGCACTCATATGCCCAGCCCGAATTGGGGCCCCAACCACCCCACGGGTGGGCTGGGTCGACTCTCCTGGTCGCTGACACAGGTGACATCCATCGTGGGCCAACATGAGAAAATGACATCAAGTACGGAGTTCATCCCCATAACATCACCAATGAGAGCACATTCCCTCCCCACTCAAAATATTTTAGTGGAAATCCTCCCCTTGGCACCTTCAATATGATAGAGGGTCCTCCTCATGGCATTGACACCCAATACAGAGGCCTCTTCTGAACCCATGACCCAGGGTATGGATCTTTTTCTCCTTTCATAGGTCATCTATGTAAATATTCTACCCATCTGATCAACTTTCATCATTGGGGTCATTCCCATGTCCTTACTAGAACTGTAAATAGTCCTCCTCATCCCAGAAATCATTTAAGAAGATGTTTTCAATGCTTCATGGGCACCCAACACGGAGTTCCTACCTAATTTAAGCATGGCTAGTACGTGGACCCTCCTCGTACCGATGCTGCCAAAGGAAATAAACATGGAGGCCATGACCGTGCTCCTACCAGCTCTAGCGGAGGTCCTCCCACTCCAGAACATCCCACATAGACTTCCTCCGTGCATCAGCTAGTGGACACAAGGGTCATCCCTATGTTCCCTTTAACATTTTTCCAGGTGCTCCTCGAACCCCAGCTCACCCAGGTGGAAGTCCTCTCCACCTTAGAATCATCTCAGTTGAGGGTCCTCATGGTGAAAACCTAACCTATCCCAAATAACCACGTCGGGGTAGGGGAAGGTTTTTGACACCATAATAAGAATACCGAGTTGTTTTAGACCACGATTAATTCCTTCTTCTTCTCAGATTATGAGGTGTAATGTGATTCTTCAATGGATCCCTCACCTCGATCCTATGTGTCGAGGGTCAGGGCTAGAATGAGGCGTATTATCCTCATCCTTCCAGAGTGTGAGGTCTATCGGATTCTTTCCTCCCACCATAGATACATCCAGTAGGAGGAAGATTTTGCCTCTTTTGAGGTTCTGTTCATTCAATCATCCCTATCATCGATAGGGTCATTCTCTACCTCAACCAGAGATCACAGAGAGTTATTCCAGGGACCAATAAAAGACAAACAATAACATGGACGACCACCAGTAACCACATCCCCTACACAAGAAACTGTGGTCTCCAGTCCTTGTTTCTGAGATGTGGTGGCTCAGTCATTTCATTCATCACATGACAACCCAAGATATGGTGTCTTGTCAGCCCGTTCACCATATTCTCCACCGACCAGTCTACCATCTCAGCGATCTACTTTTGTGTCGTTATCGGTCCCACAGCCACTCCTAGTTGATGAGTGGGGCAACCAAGGGCAAGATCTTGAGTCCCATCCAAGGATATTTTAGGACATTCTTGTATCGGATCATTTCCTAGAGATGTTTTGGTCAATCACAACAACAAACTTCAATGTGTTAGAATCGCTTACCCAAGTGGAAGTTGTGTGCTTTTTCCAAACCCTCTAGAAGAAGAAATTTTATCTCTGTTATCAATGATTGGCGTACCCCTATATCTAGGCACACTTTGAAGATATTTACTAGAAATTTCGTATGGTTTTCTTGGTCGCACTCTCTATGGTCCAACACCTGGAGTCACTTGGTCACCACCAGACCCTCCCGAAACAATTCATTCCGAGCATTAAAGTACGCTAAAGAATTATAAAATAGGCTTCCCCCCACATTCAGGTATATGGTTGGGGGAAGTATACCACCCTAATATTCAGTTCTATCTAGCGCCATCCTGTCATGCTAAGTGATATTGATGATATACCTCCAGGTAGAGTCTTAGTTAATATAGTCAATATATCAGAGGAAGAGAACGAGACAGAGCTCCTTGGAGAGAACATACCCCCACGGGGGAGTGCCATGCCTATTGGATCCACTATTAAAGGTTACTCACTGGTAGAGAAATATATTGTGTCTTACCATACCCAACGATTCATTATTCCTCGGCTGGAATCCTAATAAGGGAAAAGAGCAACTTAGGGTCATCAAACCCTCTAACCCATCAATCATAATTCAAAAGATGGAAGATGATCCGGAAAATATTGTGTTGCGTCAATAGCTTACAGAGCATAAGAAGATGGTCGATTACCTCTTCTCTAAACGTGTCATAGAGCGGTGACCAGACTACAGTGATCCTCAGCTGGGGAAGTAGGGGAAGGTACAATATTCCCCCCATGAGTTACATTTGGGTGACCCTAACCATCCTGTCCACATAGATAGAATAAAGGCCATAGATTATAGAAAGAGGGTGTGGTATGTGTCACCAAATACAACTGAGCAGCGTGATGATCCTTGGGACCCAGTTCAGGTTCCCCTGGCCAATTTGTAGGTCATCCCACCAACTGCTCCATGAGCTGTTGGGCCTATATATCACGTTGAATAATCTATCGACACACTGGTGGTCAAGGATCCTCATCAAGATAGGAATCCAAACCCAGATGATATGATGGTGGCACTCATTTCTCACCTCGAGGTGTTGGAAACTCGACAAGTGAATATCCCGCCTGATGGAAAGCCATATCCAGCATGGGTCGATGAAATGCTAGCACCCTTAGGTTACAAAAACCCCACCTTTTCCCATTTTAATGTGATGGGTGATCCCCTACAGCATCTGGCCCACTTCATGATGTGGAACCATGCTGGGAAATCCAGCGCAGCAAAAGGCCACCAAACTCTGGTTATTCGTACAGACATTGGAAGGGCCTGTGTTTTTCTGGTACAACCAGCTACCCATTGGCTCGGTCATCAGCTGGGAAGATCTCTGTAGGCAGTTCCTTTACTAGTTCAGCTCTACCACCAAGAAGAATATTATTGCAGACCTCTTCATGTAAAATTAGAGGCCTGACAAGCACATCACGGACTTCGTCGCCTTGTGGAAAGGATTTACCAATTTCACTAGACATGTAACTGACTCAAGAATAGATACTAACATTGTGTGTGAGGAATGTTAGAACTAAACTGGTCCCCTATCTCATTAATTTGAATTACCCGGGAGGATTTCGGGATTTCTCTGATAAGGCCCTACATCTAGAGGAAGCCTTGTAGCAGACCAAGAAGGCATGTCTGTTGCCTGCTGCAATTCTTGCAACTGAGGGAAGAGCCGCTAAGGACGACCCCCGCAGTAACACAGATAGAGACCCCCAGGTAGCTGGAGTTGATACTAGTGGATCCACCTCCATAGCCTCGCAATGACCTACCACCTCAGGCACATCCTATGGCCCAGCAACGCCCACCTCAGAATCAGTAGGTGCCTCCCCGTAATGTGCCACCACCGCCTAGGGGAGATAACTAGGTTCCTACTCCATAATAGGCTCCTCCGACCCCTCATCGGGGCCAGGATTTCAGATCCGCCTTCCTAGATAGGAGAATCTAGACCTACACATTCAATAATGATTAGATCCCTAATTATTTCCAAGTTCAATGGAATAGAGAATTGTATGGTTGCCTGAATACAGGAGGCCCGAAGAGGTGGATCTCACTGATCACCCAAACTATTTCCCCTATCACTGGATCACGGGGAACACCCTCAAATAGTTCTATGTGTTTAAAAACTAGATTAAATACCCAGTTGAAAACAACACAGTAAGGTTATTCCCAGCTCCAAAACATGTGACATGTGTATTTATGAAGCCAGACAGCGGCAGTGATAGCGAGGGTGAGTGGCATCAGTTTCTTAACCATGGGTATCAAAAGTATGAAGACCGGATGTCTTGTAAGACAGTCTCTCATGCCCAGGTAATTATCCATGCACGTTTGAATCAACCCAACCCTTCAAAAGTCCATGTGTCATCTATAGCTACGACTTCTATGTCGACGTTCCTGCATTACCCCTATGAGAAGGGCTAGCATCGACGGCGTAAGGGAAAAAATCCCCCCACTAATGTCATCGACATCCCATAATTTCGGTGAATTCATGCCCCCAGAGATAGATATTACCCCCAAAATCCATCCAAAGGTGGAGGATTATTCATGTGATGATCAAGGGTATGCTTTGGTTAACACTGTGGAGCTAGTAAACCTCTACACAATTCCTAACAATGAGGATCATCAGACAGATCCTCCTAATGTCCTCAGTCATCACCAGCACCATGGCTACATTGGTCATTAGAGTGCCTCCATCAATAATTATAGTAAGGCTGTGTATTCCACCAAAACTAGATAGTTGGACAAGACACAACTTAACATGCACATCCTTATCATTGGGTATCATCAGGTTTTCCTTCTCCATTGTTTGGGTTACTTGATCAGGCAGAGCTGCCACAACTACGCCACGATCAGCCACATTCTGTTATGAACTAACATTATTAATCTATCCCACATTTGTTAGTCACTCTACATGGTTTGACTAGATAATAGAAGGTCATTCCCAGTACCAGTCATTCATTGGTTCATTCAGAAGGTCCTTTCACACCCCCTGCCACAGAATGACCTCCTATAATAAGAAGTTCACGCTTGGCATGGAAGTATGATATCCTTAATAATCTTTCTATAATTCCTGCAAGTCTCTTTATCCTTGAGTCTCTTATTCTATCAGCATATATTTTTTAAGCACCCACTGAGGCTTTAAGAAGCCCTCTCTAGTTTGAGACGGAGGTAGCAATTGTAGAAGCCTCCATGCTGAGGCAGTGAAGCATGATGAATGTCAGTCCATTATATCTTTCTATAAATAAGATTGAGGCTCTAATATAAAGTGTCACATCCTCCAATTTTATATCACTGTCCACTTCAATGGCGTGGAGGTTCGTCATTGCCTTTTTGACACAGGCTCTGGGATCAACCTAATCTCAACCCACACACTTCGATGAATGGGGTTGTCCGAGGATGATCAGAGTCCCTCCGACCAGAAAATTCAAGGTTATGATTGGACATAACAGACACTAGTTGTAAATATATGGGTGAAGACCCAATTTGGGGGCCTATTAGCGAGCATTGAGTTCATTTTTTTCTCCTAGTACAGCGCCTACAATGCGTTGATGGGTTTTCGAGGGATTCACCTACATGGGGTGGTCTCTTCATCGTATCACTAGTGCCTTAAGTACTCCCTTAATGGTCGAGTGGGCATAATCCAAGGTAACAGATCTCCATTTTCTTCTTTTGAAGCTCAAGACCTTGATTTTGAATATTACAAGCATGAGGAAAAGAAGATTCAGGCTAACGAGGTTGAACACACAATGGCTGCGACTGACCCGTGGATAGAGCTGGATGATGACAACATTTTTTCAATCCACCAATTGGAGGCTATGAACCCAGATCTTGGAAAATGCTTTGTTATTTCTAGAATGAGGAATAAGCACATTCCCATGTCTAAGGGACATCAGAATATCACCTCGTATTCTAACACGAATAAGGGACAGGTGATTCCAGAGCCCCCTACTCCCAAAAGGTATCAGGATGTCCACCCCATGGAAATGACAGTACGTCATAATTTGTTGTTTCACTGGGCTGGGATAAACTAGATCAGGATGACATGCCACTATTGATTTGATATAATCAAGTGTGGCCACTTGGGATGAAGATCAGATGGGATCCAGTCGACATACTTCATCACTATGGTTTCGGTACCACAGGAGTCCCCTGATGCAGTGTATACTGCCGCTCGGGCTAGCACCAGCTTCCCATCATGATCTGTTAACTCAGAGGAATCTCCTCTTACTAAGGATCCCTCCTCCATAAGTGAATAAAAATATTTTATGATGCAGCTCCCTCTTTTCATGAGGGTGTCTCTACCACATTTGATGAATTAGTATAGGTAAACCTCGGTAACAAGATAGATATGAAACCCACATCGATTAGTGCGGTTATTCCTCTCGAAGAGAAACAGAAGTATGTGGAATTTCTGAAGCAGCATCGTGTTGTGTTTTCCTGGATTTATAATGAGATGTTGGGATTAGATCTTTAGGTCACCGTCCATGGCCTCGGTCTTCTAGAAAATCATCATAGGTTCAAACAGCCTCCAAGAAAGATACAAACATCTCACAGTGCCTTGGTTAAGGATGAGGTTGATAAGTTCATCAGAGCCAACTTTGATGAGAAGGTCCAGTACCCCATATGGTTATCCAACATTGTGCCCATCATAAAAAAGAACAGACATATCAGAGTCTGCATCGACTTTTGGAATCTCAACTGTCACTATCTGAAAGACGATTTTCCCCTTCCTATGACAGGACTCTTGATTGATTCCACCGATGGGTTTCAATCTCTCTCCTTCATGGATGGGTATTCTAGGTATAACCAAATTCAAATGGCACTCGAGGATGAAGAGCCTACGTCCTTCAGGGCACCACAAGGTTCTTCCTACTACCATGTAATTCTCTTGGGTCTAATGAATGTTGGTTCCACCTATCAATGTTCCATGCATCACATATTTAAGCTAATCCTCGAGAAATTTGTGGAATACTATGTGGACGATCTAGTGGTCAAATCTTGCCAGTGCTAGGACCATCTAAAAGACCTTCAAAAAGTGCTTGAATTCCTTTATTCTCACCATTTGAAGATGAAACCATTGAAGTGTACCTTCAGGGTCAGCTCTGGAAAGTTTCTTGGTTTTATTCTCATATATAGAGGCATCAAGAATGATTCAAAGGAGATTAAGACCATCAGTTAGATGTCTACTCTGAGAAAAATTCAAGAGCTTCGTGGCTTTCAAGGCCACATGGCCAACATACGCCGATTCTTTATGAATTTGGCCGATGTGTAAGCCCTTTTCTTAGCTCAAGAATAAAGGCATTATCTATTAGTGGGATGAGGAATGTCATACTTTTGTTGAGGAAATCAAGTAGTACTTGTTACATCCTTCGGTCCTAATGCCACCTATTTCCATAAAACCGTTGGTCCTTTATGTTACAACCATAAAATGGAGTCTTGACTCTATTCTAGACCAAAAGAACAATGAGGGGATGGAGAACAGTTTATATAACCTCAGTCGCATGCTCCTCGATATAGAGACCAGATACTCATCTATTGATAAAATCTGGCTTGCAATGGTATTCGCGGTACAAAAGATGTGACATTACTTGTAGCACCATGAGATACATCTAGTGTCCTAAGTGGATCCTCTAAATTACATCATAAACAACCCCACGTTGATAGACTATCTAGCTCGGTGGATAGTAATCCTTCAGTAGTTTGACAACAAGTTCGTCCCCCAGAAGGCTATTAAGGGGAAAGCATTGGCAGACTTTTTTACCTCCCATCCACCTTCCGCGGATCAATCCCTAGACCTTAATTTTCCAGATGAGGCAATACTATCAGTAGATCAAGACATTCCATGTTGGCAAATGCATTTGATGGAACTTCCCAAATCCTAACCAGAATAAGATTCAATGACCCCAAACTCAACAGAGTGGGCCTCAGTAACATTTTCATCACACCAGCACTAGTCGTTCTTCCATATTCATTCATGTTTTCATAAGGTTGTACCAACAATGAGGATGAGTATCAGTCCCACATTTCTAGCCATGAGCTAGCCATCAAGATTTATTTTTCCCACTTGCATGTGAAAGGGGAATCTAAACTAGTCATCAAAAAAATAAATGGTGACTATGTTGTTAGGAAGCCAAAGATCGTACCACTTTTGTAACGTACCCTCTAGTTGATGGCCCTATTCCCATCTCGGCTAGAGTTTACCCATGTCCCTCGATCCCAGAACAGTTGAGCTGATGACCTGGATAGCATGGATGCATCTCTTGCAAAACATGGCCAGGATAAACTGATTATTCATGTAGCGAATTAGAGATTCATCGCTCCTGCCACTCTATACGACGATGAGAGCCCACAGATAAGACACCTTACCTCTGGAGCCTCAACATCGGGATCCCCAGGTCCCCCTGACGTAGTGTGGTAAGTGACTCCCGACTGGAGGTCCCCCTTTATTGAGTACCACCAACACAGTAATCTCTTGAAGGATCGACTCGAGTGTGAGTGAATCCAATGTTTCGCATTGTAGTTTACCCTCTAGAGTGACCCAATTCTTGAGAAGATCCTCTACAAATGTAGATTTTATGGAGTCCTCCTCTATTTCATTCATAGAGGTGAGATTTCTTAGGTCATGTAGGGGGATCATGCCATTTCCTGTAAGGCTCATCATACCGGGCCGAAACAATCTTACGAGATATGAAGACTGGGGTATTTTTGGCCCTCTATGATCCATGACGTTATCAAGTTTTCCATGAGGTTCCATGCATGCGAATTCCATGCTAAATTTTTTCAATGATTTCTAGAGACCCTCCACACTACCAAGTAATCTTGGCCCTTTGTAGTGTGGGGACTCGATGTCATTGGACTATATCCACCAGTGACAGCCCGCCAGTGTAGATTCATCCTGACCGACATGGATTTATTTTCTATGTGGGAAGAGGAAATTTATCTCAATGTGTTCAAGAACCACTATATCATTTAATTTGTGATATATAATATCATCCACTGATTTAGAGTCCCTCACACTATTCTCACTGATAACGGCCCAAATATTTGGGAATCTGAGTTGAAGAAATTGTATGCCAAGTACAACATCCGTCTAACCACACCTTTCACTATCACATGCAGGAAAATGGGTAGACTGAGGCATTAAACAAAACCATATCTAAGATTTAGTAGAATATGGTTGGCCAGAACAAGAAGTGTTGGCCAAAAAATCTCCCAATGCACATTGGGCCTATTGGGCAATAACTCGCAGTTCTACACAGGTGACCCCATACTCCCTGGTGTATGGAACGGATGCCCTCCTACCCATAGAGACTCAGTTTCCTTTATTATGCATAGATTTATATGATTATAAAACACTAGATAGGGAAGCTATAGTCTGTCTAGCTGAACTGGAAGCGCTCGATGAGATCAGTCTTTGTACTGTGCACAATCTAGAAAGGCATCAGTACAAGATATCCAAAGAATTCAACAATAATGTTGGCCAACTCCCTTTATTTCATGGTGACATGGTGTTGGAACTAATAATGCTGATGATACCTGGTAGGAAACCACCCAAACTAGAGAAAAAATGGGAAGGACCTTACATCATTCATAAGGATTACCCCAATGGCGCGTACTCCCTAGTTACCATAGATGGTGAGTGTATAACTCCTCCCACCAATTCCAAATTCCTCAATCAATACTTTTCCTGAGTAAATGGTCCTACATGACCATAAATTGTGGCGTCTTTACCACACGACGTTAAAATGTGCAATTCATCCAGGCATAAGGACATAAAATTACCCAACACCTGTCTTACATGATGATAAATATAAAAATGGTCTGAGCTCTGTGACTTTAATCTAAGATCTCTGTACTTTATTTCTACATGATGTAAAATAGTATAACATCTCAAGAACTATGTATTGCTTGATTCCCATCCTCATGGGATACATAGGAATACTCAGATGCTTCATCTTAGATTCCAACTCCAAAACTCTTATCTTTGACTACCCCAAGGGTGTAGTTTCCTTGTAGGATCCCACACGGTGTAGCATAGACTTCTTTTTCCCCACTCATGTTAGGATTATGATGATCGCACCATGTTAACCTCCTATTTCTTCTATCCTCCCACATCCTCTCCACACAACATTAAACTGAATGGCCCTTTAAGAATTATGTATGACTTGATTCCCATCTTCATGTGATACATAGGAACACCCAAACATTTGGCCTATAGGCCCAACCCCAAACTTCAATATCTCCCCTTGGGTAGAAATTCATGGTGTCGTGCAGGATTTTTCCTTTATTCACATCGAGTACATCATGACCGCACCATGTATCCCTCTCCTTGGAGATCTCAACATCTTTTGTTGTCTTGCATTACGTTAAACTACACATGCATATTCATGCATCACACGTCCAATTTATTTGGGTCTTCATCATATTTCACATCTAAAAGGACCCCAGTACGGCATGGATTCTTGCCCCTAGGGATCTCCTACCATTTCGTTCTAACACCATTGAGGATCTCGAACCACAAATTGATAAGAGTACCGTTTTGTTAGTATGGTCAGTGGTCAACACTAATTTGTTATTCTCATTTTTTTTCATACAATGTGGATGATGTGTTTTTCACTCAGTCAACAGTCATCACCCATCGTTAGAACCTACCCTATATTTCCCAAATATTGGGTGCAGTGGTTCATTTTTTCCTGATATCCCTTCAAACATCAATCTTCTTAGGAAGGAGTGTTGATTTTTTCGAGATCAACCCTGGTTGATCTATTTCCATCATCATCCTACCCTTATATGTCGGGGAGAGCCTGATCTGATTCCTTTTTCCCCACACTGATCATTGCTTCCACGGGTTTATGATCTTTGGTAAGGTAGTACACACATGAAGGTTCATGTATATATGGTCCAAGCCCTATGGCCTTAAACTAATATTTTCACTATCCTCTCTACAAGTCGTTAAACTGCAAACTAGCTGGGATTTCTCGTCTCAAGTCTCTCTACCTTCTCATCCCCCAAGCACAAGTCCTAATTCATGATTGTGTGGTGTGTTATGTTCTTACATCCCCATTCACATTGGGATATTTTTTTCCACACCACACATATCTCTTGAGGCACCCCTCCTTCATCCTACGTCCTTTTTGCATAACGTAAAACTACACAACATCTTCCAAAACAACATGTGGCTTGATTACCATCCTCATGGGATACATAGCACAACCCAAACATTTTGTCTTCAGGACCATCCCTATTTCAAAGAAGACTCTTCATCTTTCTTCCCCCCTGGCCTGAGTTCCTCAAGATGAGGTTTATGGTGTGGTATAGACACCATGTCCTCATTCACGTCGAGTTTAAATCAACCACACCACATACGTCTCCCTCTGGAGAGCTCTTCCTTCCCCTATTCTGCATTTATCATTTTGATTCGGTTTCTATTGAATCAGGCCCCTCAACCCTCTTTGGCAGTTTTCCAATGAACCTAGGAGCACTCTGGTCAGGACCTAGAGTGTTGGATTCTAAATATACAAGTTATCACCCATCTTTACGCTTCATTTTCCCCTTAATTTGGTATTTCATCATCTTTCACTTTCTAAATGACCCCCAAATGGAATGGATTCTAGGCCCTAGTGCTCTCCTACCACCTTGGGCAAACTTCCCCAATAATTTCAAACGGTAAATTGATACAAGTCTCATGTTCTGAATATGTTTAGCAGTCAACACTCATTTGTTTTTTCCATTTCAAGTCATAAAGATATGGATGTTGTGTTTTAAAAATAGTCAATAGTTATCCTCCATCATCATGCCACCCCCATCAAGCCCTAAATATTGGGTTCATGATTCACATCTTTGTCCAGTTCATCATGTCCAAGTGGAATTTCAACACTCTTGGTTATAACCCTCTATACATGTTTGTGCATTGGGAGGACAAATCCAAGATGAGGAATCATTCAGGGCTCCACACTATTTTCCCCTTTTCAAGTATTCCATGTTATTCAAAGACCTTATCTTCCCTTATTTCCCACATCAAGTGTAGCTCACATGGGCTTGGGGATTTGATTGAGGTTTGTGCCCGTTTGGAAGAGTCTCTCTTCTCTATGGTCCGAGATCTAAGACCTTAAACTAAGATCCCTCTATGTCCTTTCAACAGGGTATAAAAATCATGTCTTTTATAACTACAAATAGCTTGATTCCAATGATAGTGGGGTATGTAGGAGTGCATGGGCATCTCGTCTTCAGGTCAAGATTAGGTTCCCCTAATTTCTTCTTTTGTTTGGCATTTTTGGCCTTGACATTAACAGGATTTCATGGTTTGGTTTGATATGGACTCTAACCATCCTCATTCACATTGGGTTTTATAATTACCACACCACATACTCACCTTTTTGGAGCTAGTTTCTCCTTCCTCTTGTCCTGCATGACATTAAATTGTACTCTTAAAAATACGTATGGATTGATTCCCATCCTCATGGGATACATAGGAACACCTAGACGTTTCATCCATGGGTATAACCCCATATTCAATGATGCTTTCTAGCCCCACATCCCAAGGATTCTTATAACGACCTATACTTTACATACATTGTCATTACTTCAGAATTTAAGCACACTTATTAAAACATATAACAAAACCATAAAAAGACTGTATAGGTATAGTGTCTTTAGAAACTGGGAAACATAAACAACTGGTTCAATAGCATCTACATTGTCTCCCATTTATTTCATCATATCTATAGTCCCTTTTGGAATATCTTATATAATAACCTTCTTCCTGACCTAGGGAAAGAAAACATACAAAAAGGGTGAGATCAA
The DNA here is from genome assembly GCA_963277665.1 of Viscum album. Classification (NCBI taxonomy): domain Eukaryota; kingdom Viridiplantae; phylum Streptophyta; class Magnoliopsida; order Santalales; family Viscaceae; genus Viscum; species Viscum album. Next base: position 1,983,835,620 of record OY728136.1, read on the forward strand.
ATGCTCAGTAAGGGTAAACAAAAGAAATATCAATCACATAATATACATAAGAACATATCTTTTGGAAATCGTAACCTTCAAAAGAAATCATAATCTCATAAAATTGGATAAATCATAGTAGTGAAATGTAATCCAAATAATCATAACTTAAAACATGAAACTTTGTGGCATACACACATAATCATTGAGAATCATTTCTTGTTAGTCAAGACTCATTGCCAAGACTATCTTACTGGACAAAGTCCACTTCTGAACCGATTTCACTCCTCGTTTCATTCCTGTTTCACTGAACCGGTTTAACCTGCCTTTCTAGCCATGTCTATCTCATGAGATATAAAATATTTACCCAATGAATTGGAGGGAGATATAGGTCCCACCCATCTCATAAAGATACCATTCTTATGTGTGCCACAAAATCATAAATCATACATCATTGCATAACCCATGTAATAAAAATGGGAATCTTAAACATCATGACATCATAAAACAATTCATATAAGATAAAGGAATTCATAAACATAATCACAACATAATAAAATAAATGTAATAATAGTGATATAAACAGAACCCTTTATTATCATAGATGGAAAATAATTTTGATAAAACACTTGAACTCCATTCTTGAGGAAAATATCCTTTCTACTTCAAAAAAACTTTTCCTTTCTTAACATGTCATACAATTCTAAACTAAAAGAAGTTGATTAAAAATAAACTTGAAAAATTGTAAAGGAATCTTCTTGGAAATAATGTTTTAAAAATCCATTCATGTCGTATAAGTTAAAAAAACATTCTTCTCATACTTTTGTTGGAAAAGTCAAAAAGTACCTCGTACGAAAAACAACAAAAGATTCCTTTTATATCTTTTACTAAAAACTCACCGAAGGGTAAAATTTGATTTAAAAAATTGTATGTGGATGGAAATAATATTACATATTGAGGAATCATGGATTTGTATGATAAAATAAACCCCAGTAAATACCAAAGTATAAACAATCTTGGATAAAAATGAGATTGTGATATTTCCCTTACCTTAGGTCCGATATGCTTTGTACGTATCCGAACATCCTGTATAATTATTTAAATAATGTTATTGACTTATTCCATAATCATATGCATTGTTATGATATCATATATGGTCATATTATTAGCTTCTTATTAGTAATATTTCATTACAACTAGTTATTCAGGTGTTTATTACTTTGTGTTCTTATGCGTGTTTTGTCGAATAAATTATTATTCTTCTCTTTAGGTTATAGATACCTCATTTACAGAATGTTATTCGTGTAATATATATCATATTAATTCATTAAATTCATTTATATAATCATTATGCAATGAAGATCATGTAGAACGAGTCGCATCACATCGTGGAGACGGTATTCCGTACGTACGCACGAGCGATGATATCATTCCCATGATCATGGAATTGTATTGGAGTGTATGTATACTATTTCAGAATCAATATCACTTTACAATAATCATATATAGTCATTATTTACACCATTATACCCATCCATGTAAGGTGGTGGTGGAAAGTAGATTACACCACGGCGTGGAGACGGTATTCCGTATGTACGCACGGGCGGTGATTTCATTTTTCGTAGGATGGATAGATGGTGAAATAGGGTTGTTTCATAATTATAATAACATATCAGTATATGAGTGATACTGATGTTATTACTTCATAATGAAACAACTAAAGAAGAATAAGTGGAAGAAGAAATAAAGATGAAATAATCGGTAATGGACATTACCTCTTCTTTGAAGTACTTCTTTGAGACCTCATTTTAGGGCACTAAAATTGGTCTTTGAAGAAGACCAGGACCTCTAGGATGTTTCTAGGGAATTTTAGTGGAGAAATTGTCTGGGTTTGGATGAGATTGAAGGCTCAAAGTGGTGTGAGGAAGAGGGGGATGAGGTGCCCTTTTATAAGGGAGGAGAGGGGCTCCTTTGGAAAAACTAAAAAATTTATTTTATTATAAAGTCATGTTCTGTTTTAGATAGCTCCAAATTGATATATTTAGAAGCTAAGGTGTGGATGGGTCTAAATATCTTCATCCAATAGATTTTAGACAAGTTTAGGTTCCTATTGTAACCTTATCATTTAGATTTAACATTAAGTTAAATAATTTTATTTTTACCGTCTCTTCTTGTGTTCTTATACTATAAGGGTAATAAACTTACTATAATTAGCCAAACGAACCCCAAGTTGTTTTTTATTAATATATATAACCTTATCTAAGTCATTTTGCTAAGGCTTAGATTTTTATTAATAAAATAATAATTAATAATATAATATTTGTTTTAAAAACTATTTTATGTCAATTTTGACAGTATTTAGTAATTGATTTTTGTGAAAATCATAACAGAATGATTAGTTCGAAAAAAGTTAATTAAATCAATAATAACATGTCATATTAACTTATAAAATTATTTTAATTCATAAAAAGTCTCAAATTATATTTATTTGGGAATTTATAACATCAATTATGTCAATATCTCATTAATAAGATAATTATTGCATCATCTTTGTGTCATAAATAAATTAACTTATTTAAAGTCTAAAAATTAAAAATAAAATGTCATTATGTAGGAAATATTTTTATATTTCTAATGAATATTTATAGTCGAATTTATTTTATGTATAACCCTATATTAAAAATTATTTTCTTATTAAACATTGATTTTAACTATTTTAACCCTTCATTAAATAAATTAATAATAAATGTCCTAATCTAATCCAAGTGGACCTAAATGGTCATATTTTATTCCTAAAGTTGTTTTTGGTCGAATCACACTTATCCAATAGAATTAGGACATGTGTTAGGGTAATAATAATATCATTTTTACCCTTAATTACCCTATTTACTTTTAATCGTGGTAAATAAAAGTAAAAAGTTACTATTCACCAAAAATTATTTTCATCTCATTGAACAACATTTTACTTACTGACATCAAATGTGTCTCTCGGATTTTTGAAATTACACTCACAGAAGCGGTAAAATTAAGTTTTATGAAAAATTCAGTTTTTTACCTACCACTTAGTGGTTTCACTATTCATCAGAAATTGAAAGTTTTCAGAAAAATACCAAAATTTCACCCTAGGATAATTTCGATATTCCAATTCAAAAAATGAAGTCCATTTTGAAAAATAAAATTTATAAAATTTCAAAAAGTGGTTATTACTATTCATAACGACTAGTTTTAATAATATTTTATTAGCATATCATTGTTTAGTGAAACTCGGTATTGCGTACGATGCAAGCTATTGAGGAAGGTCGCGATTTCGTGTAAAGAAAGTCAAGCAAGTGTTGTGTGTAAAAAAAGATTCCTTTGATGATTTATATAACATAAAAGTCTGGGGTGTAACATTCTACCCTCCTTAAAATGAATTTCACCCTCGAAATTCGTCACTTTGTAACAAAAAGATGAGGATACCTCTCCCTCATCATATCCTCAAGCTCCCATGTAGCTTCTTCTAATTAGTGGTTCTCCATAAAACTTTCACCAATCGAGTGGTATTGTTTCGTAGGACTTTTTCGCTATGATCCAGAATCTCTATCGGCTGTTCTTCATAAGAAAGATCTTGCTCTATCAGTACAACTTCTGAGCTGAGTACAAGTGAAGGATCAGGTATGTACTTTCTCAGGAGAGATACACGGAACACATTGTGAACATGAGAGAGATTCGGTGGAAGCGCCAATCGGTAATCTACCTTCCCAACACGATCCAGTATTTCGAAAGGACCGATATACCTAGGGCTCAACTTTCCCTTCTTTCCAAATCTCATTACTCTCTTCCAAGGAGATATTCGTAAAAATAGTTTATCACCCACTTCAAACTCTAAGTCTTTTCATCAGTTGTCAGCATAACTTTTCTATCGACTCTAAGCTGATCTTATGTGTTTTTGAATAGATATGACTTTTTCTGCCATCTCATCAACAAGATCATGTCCTAATAGCTTTCTTTCCCCAACTTCATCCCAGCAAGTTGGAGTCCTGCATTTCTTTCCATAGAGAGCTTCATAAGGAGCCATATGAATACTCGAGTGAAAGCTATTATTATAAGAAAATTTCACCAAAGGTAGGTGTTGATCCCAACCACCTTTGAAATCCATAGAGAAAGCTCTCAACATATCTTCTAGAGTCTGAATTGTTCTCTCAGACTGATCGTCTGTCTGAGGATGATAAGCAGTGCTGAAACTCAACTTTGTATCCAGAGTATGCTGAAGACTTCTCCAGAACTTCGAGGTAAATCTCAGATCCCGATCAGATATAATAGAAAGTGGTACTCCATGAAATCTTACCACTTCCTTTACATATATCCTAGAAAACTGATCCAGAGAGAAAACCTCTCTAATAGCAATGAAGTGTGCAGACTTTGAAAGACGATCTACTATGACCCAGATAGCATTATTGCCTTTGGACGTTTTAGGAAGTCCCGTGACAAAGTCCATAGTGATGTTTTCCCATTTCCATTCGGGTATGGGTAATGGTTTTAACATCTTGTTAGACTTCTGTCTCTCATCTTTAACTTGTTGAAAAACCAAGCATCGAGAAACATATTCAGCAGCATCTCTTTTCATGCCATCCCACCAGAAGTACTATTTCAGGTCCCTATACATCTTCGTGCTTCCAGGATGAATAGACAATGAAGAACTATGAGCCTCATCCAGCAGATCCTTCTTTAATTTGGGGATGGGAGGAACACAAACCAGATTCCTGAACATTATTATCCCATCACAATCAAGGTTGAATTCAGGAACATTTCTCACCTTCTTTTGTAACTCGACATCTTCTTTCTATTCCTCTTTAATATTCACATATATAGATGGTTGAACATTTCATTTGAGAAAGATATGATTTTCCCCTTTCATTATAATTCCAAGATCCACCCTTTTTAAATCCATAAATATTGGATCTTTTGTGATCCTCATCATGGATAAACTAGCATGGTTTTGTCGACTTAATGCATCTGCCACCTTGTTTGCTTTCCCAGGGTGGTAATGAATTGAGCAGTCATAATCCTTAATCAGCTCCAACCATCTTCTTTGGCGCATATTCAGCTCCTTTTGTGTGAAAATATACTTTAAACTCTTATGATCAGTATAAATATCACACATTTCTCCATAAAGATAATGCCTCCAAATCATTAATACAAAGATTACCGCAGCTATCTCTAAATCATGAGTTGGGTAATTTTGATCATGTATTTTCAACTGTCGTGATGCATAAGCTATCACCATATCATTTTGCATAAGAACACACCCCAATCCCTTCTTGGATGCATCACTGTAGATCACAATCCTTTCTCCACTACAAGGCAGTGTAAGCACAGGTGCACTGGATAACCTTCTTTTCAACTCATTGAAATTCTCTTCACATTCCTTCGTCCAAAAAAACTTAACTCCTTTTCGAGTCAACTTGGTGAGTGTATTAGATAATCGTGAAACATCATTCACAAAACGTCAATAATATCCCACCAAACCAAGAAAACTTCGGATCTCAGTTACTATTGTTGGTCTCGACCATCTTTCGATAACATCTTTTTTTGTTGGATCCATAGGTATCCCCTCTTTTGAGATTATGTGACCCAAAAATGAAACTTTTTGAAGCCAAAATGCCCACTTGGTAAATTTGGAATAAAGCTTCTCCTTTCTCAGGGTCTTCCATATAATTCTCAAGTGATCTTCATGTTCTTACTTACTCTTTGAATAGACAAGAATATTGTCTATAAAGACTACCACAAACTGATCGTGATAGTCTCTAAAGACTCTATTCATCAGATCCATAAAGATAGCAGGGGCATTGGTAAGACCAAATGGCATCACTATAAATTCATAGTGTCCATACCTTGTACAGAAATCCATCTTTGGTATATCCTCCTTTTTTACCCTTAATTGATGATACCTTGAATGAAGATCAATCTTGGAAAAGTATTGACCTCCGCGTAGTTGATCAAATAAGTCATCAATGCGTGGGAGAGGATATTTGTTCTTGATAGTGATCTTGTTAAGTTATCTATAATCAATGCAGAGTCTCATTGATCCATCTTTCTTCTTAACAAATAGAACAGGTGCTCCCCAAGGTGATTCACTAGGGCGTATGAATCCCTTATCAATATTTTCTTGGAGTTGCTTCTTCAATTCCTGCAACTCAATTGGGGCCATTCTATAAGGTGTCTTTGAAATAGGCAAAGCACTCGGTACGAGTTCTATTGAAAACTCAACATCATGATTTGGTGGAAGACCCGGTAATTCCTCCGAAAAGACATCATCAAAAACCCACACAATGGGCATATTCTTAATCGTGAGTTTCTCACCAACCATTTGAGATAAATAACCTTCATTTAGTGGAATCAAGACCCATAAGATGGAAGAAATTTCCACTGGAAGGTTATGTTCATCCTTGCATCGATAGACGATCATATATTGATCTGGAATATGAAATGTAACTTCCCTTCTTTGGAAATGGATATGAGCTCCATGTAGAGAAAGTCAATCCATGCCAAGAATCACATCAAATTCCACTATAGGAAGGATCACAAGATTTGCAGGAATCACTTTCCCACAAACTTCAATCAGAGAAGAATTATAAACTTTTGATGTGACTGTTGTGCCATTAGGGGTTGTCACAGCTAATTCAACATCTAATTGTTGAGGTAATATGGTGATACCCTTAGAAATTTCTTCAGAAATAAAAGAGTGTGTGGATCCAGAATCAAATAAAACATTTGTTACTTTAGATTGGATGGTAAGTGTACCTTTCACCACATCGTTATCGTACTCCACATCGCTGATAGAAATTGCATGTGACTTTCCTTTGTCTTTATCCTTAAGAGTTTGTTGACGTCGACCATCATCATCAACCCTTGGATTTGGGCATTGATTGGCATAATGCCCCATCTCCTTGCACTTGAAAAATTGAAGTGTAGTAGGTTCATTCTGTGTATCCCTTCCTTTGTTTGCATCATTAAACATCTTCTTCCCATCATTGCGGCATTCAAATGCCATATGACCTTCCTTTCCACATTTGAAACATTTACGTGTCCCTTTAAGACAACTCCCTCCATGTTTCTTTCCACACTTTGAGCATAAGGGAAAGCTCATCTTCTTTTCAGTGTGCTCTTTAGATTTTCCTTTTAATTCCATTTTCCTCTTCTTATCAAACCCATATGACTGATGGGTTACTCCAATCTCCATCTCAACTTTGATAGCACATCGAATGATTTCCTCATAGCTATTGAAGTACCTTATGTCTAAAGACCTTAGAAGACTTGGTTTTAAGCCACTAAAGAATCGATCGATTTTACTCTCAGGTTGGATAATAATAACAGAAGTGTACGTTGCAAGTCTTGTAAAATTTGCTTCATAGGTACCAAGAGAATCATCATACTTTTCCTTTAGTTCAAGAAACTCTTTCTCCATCTTTGTTCGGAGAATACGAGGGAAGTACTTATTGAAAAATAAGTTCTTGAACTCTTCCCATTCCATGGACTCAATTTCATCTCTTTGCCTCGTATTCTTGATAAGATTCCACCATTGATCAGCATCACATTCCAAACGATACACTGTTAAGATGACTTTATCATGTTCAGAACATTGAAGAACTGAAAATATCTTTTCAGTAGTACTAATCCATTGTTCAGAAACTAATGGATCAGTAGACCCGCTGAATGAAGGTGGATGCTTCCTCATGAAGGATTCAACAGAATGTTGCTCATTCCTTGGCTTGTTTGGAAGTCCTGCATGATTCATATCTTGAGAAAGTTGTGCGAGCATGGCTACAAGATTTTTCATTCCATCTCCTATAACGTTTGGTTTCTTAGGGGGACAATCATTGCATTGCCTGTCGCATTCCGCATTAACACGGTTCCTTCGGGTTCCAGCCATTTACTAAAACCAAGAAGAATAGTGTGAGAAACACTAATTATAATAGGAAAACCACATAATCAAGAATAAAATTTCACACTCAAGGTCTTATCCTAGGTTAGTCATGGCCATTTCTAAAACCCTAAGATAGTGTTCTATGCTTAGACTTATCCTTAGGGTTCTTACCAAGGCTTCCATATCCTAGATTCCAAAGGTTGACTATACATTTCCTCTAATACTAACTATAACGACCCATACTTTACATACATTTTCATTAATTCAGAATTTAAGGACACTTATTACAACATATAACAAAACCAGGAAAGGACCATATAGGTATAGTGTCTTTAGAAACTAGGAAACATAAACAACTGGTTCAATAGCCTCTACACTGTCTCCCATTTATTTCATCATATCTATTGTCCCTTTTGGCATATCTTACTTAATAACCTTCTTCCTGACCTGGTGAAAGAAAACATACAAAAAGGGTGAGCTCAAATGCTCAGTAAGGGTAAAAAAAAGAAATATCAATCACATCATATACATAAGAACATAACTTTTGGAAATCTTAACCTGTAAAAGAAATCATAATCTCATAACATGGGATAAATCATAGTAGTGAAATGTAATCCCAATAATCATAACTTAAAACATGAAACCTTGTGGCATACACACATAATCATTGAGAATCATTTCTTGTTAGTCAAGACTCGTTGCCAAGACTATCTTAGTGGACAAAGCCCACTTCTGAACCGAGTTCACTCCTCGTATCAGTCATGTTTCACTGAACCGGTTTAACCTGCCGTTCCAGCCATGTCTATCTCATGAGATATAAAATCTTTACCCAATGCATTTGAGGGATATATAGGTCCCACCCATCTCATAATGATACCATTCTTATGTGTGCCACAAAATCATAAATCATACATCCTTGCATAACCCATGTAATAAAAATGGGAATCCTAAACATCATGACATCATAAAACAATTCATATAAGATAAAGGAATTAATAAACATAATCAAAACATAATAAAATAAATGTAATAATAGGGATATAAACATAACCCTTTATAATCTTAGATGGAAAATAATTTTGATAAAACACTTGAACTCCATTCTTGAGGAAAATATCCTTTCTACTTCAAAAACACTTTTCCTTTCATAACATGTCATACAATTTTAAACTAAAATAAGTTGATTAAAAATATAATTGAAAATTTGTAAAGGAATATTCTTGGAAATAATTTTTTAAAAATCCATTCATGTCTTATAAGTTAAAAAACATTCTTCTCGTACTTTTGTCGGAAAAGTCAAAAAGTACCTCGTACGAAAAATGACAAAAGATTCCTTTCATATCTTTTACTAAAAACTCACCGAAGGGTAAAATTTGATTTAATAAATTGTAGTTGGATGGAAATAATATTAAATATTGAGGAATCATGGATGTGGATGATAAAATACACCCCAGTAAATACCAAAGTATGAACAATCTCAGATAAAAATGACATTGTGATATTTCCCTTACCTTAGGTCTGATATGCTTTGTACATATTCGAACCTCTTGTACAATGATTTAAATAATTTTATTGACTTATTCCATAATCATACTCATTGTTATGATATCATATATGGTCATATTCTTAGCATCTTATTAGTAATATTTCATTACAACTTGTTATTCGGGTGTTTATTACTTTTTGTTCTTATGCGTGTTTTGTTGAATAAATTCTTATTCTTCTCTTTAGGTTATAGATACCACATTTATAGAATTTTATTAGAGTAATATATATCATATTCATTCATTCAATTCATTTATATAATCATTATGCAATGAAGATCATGTAGAATGAGTCGCATCATATCGTGGAGACGGTATTCCGTACGTACGCACGAGCGATGATATCATTCCCATGATCATGGAATTGTATTGGAGTGTATGTATACTATTTCAGAATCAATATCACATTACAATAATCATATATAGTCATTATTTACACCATTATACCCATCCAAGTAAGGTGGTGGTGGAAAGTAGATTACACCATGTCGTGGAGACGGTATTCCGTACGTACGCACGCGCGGTGATTTCATTTTCCGTAAGATGGATAGATGGTGAGATAGGGTTGTTTCATTCTTATAATAAAATATCATTATATGATTGATACTGATATTATTACTTCATAATGAAACAACTAATGAAGAAGAAGTGGAAGAAGAAATAAAGATGAAAGAATCGGTAATGGACATTACCTCTTCTTTGAAGTGCTTCTTTGAGACCTCCTTTTAGGGCACTAAAATTGGTCTTTGAAGAAGACCAGGACCTCTAGTATGTTTTTAGGGAAGTGGAGTGGAGAAATTGTCAGGGTTGGCTGAGCTTGAAGGCTCAAAGTGGTGTGAGGAAGAGGGGGAGGAGGTGCCCTTTTATAAGGGAGGAGAGGGGCTCCTTTGGAAAAACTAAAAATATTATTTTATTATAAAGTCAAGTTTGCTTTTAGATAGCTCCAAATTGATATATTTCGAAGATAAGGTGGGGATGAGTCTAAATACTCTCATCCAATAGAATTTAGACAAGTTTAGGTTCCTATTGTAACCTTATCATTTAGATTTAACTTTAAGTTAAATAATTTTACTTTTACCGAGTCTTCCTGTGTTCTTATACTATAAGGTTAATAAACTTACTATAAGCAGCCAAACGAACCCCAAGTTGTTTATTATTAATATATATAACCTTATCTAAGTCATCTTGCCGAACCTTAGATTTTTAGGAATAAAATAATAATTAATAATATAATATTTGTTTTAAAAACTATTTTATGTCAATTTTGACACTATTTAGTAATTGATTTTTGGAAAATCATAACAGAATGATTAGTTCGAAAAAAGTTAATTAAATCAATAATAACATTTCATATTAACCTATAAAATTAGTGTAATTCATAAAAAGTCTCAAATTATATTTATTTGGGAATTTATAACATTAATTATGTCAATATTTCATTAATAAGATAATTACTGCATCATCTTTGTGTCATAAATAAATTAACTTATTTAAAGTATAAAAATTACAAATAAAATATCATTATGTATTAAATCTTTTTATATTTCTAATTAATATTTATAGTCTAATTTATCTTATGTATAACGCTATATTAAAAATTATTTTCTTATTAAACATTGATTTTAACTATTTTAACCCTTCTTTAAATTAATTAATAATAAATGTCCTAATCTAATCCAAGTAGGCCTAAATGGTCATATTTTATTTTTAAAGTTGTTTTTGGTAGAAGTACACTTATCCAATAGATTTAGGACATGTGTTAGGGTAATAATAATATCATTTTTACTTTTAATTACCCTGTTTACTTTTAACCGTGGTAAATAAAAGTAAAAAGTTACTATTCACCAAAAATTATTTTCATCTCATTGAACCACATTTTACTTACTGACATCAACCATGTCTCTTGGATTTATAAAATTCCAGTCACAGAAGCGGTAAAACTATGTTTTATGAAAAATTCAGTATTTTAACTACCACTTAGTGGTTTCACTATTCATCAAAAATTCAAAGTTTTTAGAAAAATACCAAAATTTTACCCTAGGATAATTTCGATATTCCGAATCCAAAAATAAAGTCCATTTTGAAAAATAAAATGTATAAAATTTCAAAAAGTGGTTATTACTATTCATATCGGATAGTTTTAATAATATTTTATTAGCATATCATTGTTTAGTGAAACTCGGTATTGCGTAAGACACAAGCTATCGAGGAAGGTCGTGATTTCGTGTAAAGAAAGCCAAGAAAGTGTTGTGTGTAAAAAAAATATTCCTTTAATGATTTATAAAATATAAAAGTATCGGGTGTTACAATTCTTCCTCATAATTTCACATGGTGTGGTGCAGACCTCATCCTCATTCATGTTAGGTATGCTTTATCATGCCATGCGCATTCTCCTCTAAAACCTCGTTTCTTCTGTATGTTTCCAAGCCATATGACTTTAAACTATATTTCCTAGTCCCACATGACTTTAATCTGTGGTGTTTTTACTATAAGATGTTAAAATTTGGGGGTTGGTCCTATCATACAACCATGAACGATGACATTATCTTCTTGGCTGCATGACGAAAAATGGCACCACATTGTGTGGTCCTCGCTCGAGGAGACATCTTTTTTGGTAGAAATTATCCACCATACCATTTGAAAGTTCCTTTATATGGATTTATTATTGTAGCGACACCTGGATTATCTATCCTAGGATTATCGCTTCACAAAAAAACACACATCAATCTTAAAGAAAAAAAGATCTATCAAATGTCGCTTGTTTTGGTGTGTAGGCCAGACCCGCATGACACTATTGTCCCTAGAATTAGTACCCTACTATTACACTTCTAGAACTATATATGGCTTGATCCCCGTCATTATGGGGTATGTAGGAACACCTGATCACTTTTCCTCAGGCCCATCCATCTTTCATTTTTAGTCCCTCGACCTAAAACCTCCTCGGGAAGCACATGGTGTGATATGGACTCATATCGTCCTCATTCACATCGAGTTTTATAATTATCGCACCATGTGTCTCCCTCCCTAATTTCCATCTATGGAATGAGCTCTAAGACCTTAAAACTAAGATCCAACCGGTACATTCATAACTACGTTTGGCTAGAGTCCCATGCTAATGGGATACGTAGGAATGCCCAGACATTTCGTCCGTAGGTCCAACCCTAGGAATCTTAAATCTTTCCCCCTTTTCAGCCCCTTGGCTCGAGATCTTTTGGGGACATGTGGTGTGGAAATCACCTCATGGGCTCTTATTCACGTCAGGTTTTGCAAAAACTACACCATATTCCTCCCTTTTCTTTTCCCAACCTGGTTTGAGTTCTACAACCATAAAATAAGAACTTCCCACAAGAACTACACATCTGGTTTGGCTACATCACTACCCTGCATGAAATATTTTAAACCAGGTCCCCTCTTAATTGTCAAATCTATGACCTTAATCATGGAATGTGAGACCCCATGACCCTTGTCCTTGGAAAGGGATTCTACCCCCTCTATCTGACATGTCTCATTGGAATACTCAAATGCATTTTGGTAAAGAGCCCAAAGTGTGGAGTGTTCACATGGATATTTTATTGTTTCATGTCTATGATTCATGAGCCCTTTTTTGGATCTCCATCCTCTTCCAAATCTAAAGGGACCCCCTCTATGGTCTGGTTTCATGCCACATTTACTTACCTACCATCTTGGGTCAATGCCTCGGAATACCTCAAACGATATTTTGATTCAGGTCCTGTTTTTCGAACATGGTCAACAGTCGACACACATTTGTCTATCCCCATACCAGGCTAACATGAAATGGATTCTATGTTTCGAACATGGTCAACAGTTATCCTTTCTCATCATGCAACAATCATTTCTCTCAATATCTTAGGATCATTGATTCACATCTTTTCACTCCCATATGTTCATGTGGAATTCCATCACAATCGGTTCTACACCTCTGCGTATTAATGGGAATTAGGTAGCTGGGTCAATAATTATGGGACTTCATTCACCTAGAGTTCCATTTCCCCTAATGTTTGCCTCCCTATAACAGGAAAGTCTCACCACTACTCCCTGTTTCCCACATTGAGCACGTATCGTGTGGGCTTAGTGCTTTTGGTAGCATGTGTACTGCTGCAGGTGAACAATGCATGCCTTTCATCCTACATGACGTTAAACAATAATATGAAAACTACATATGGATTGATTCTAATCCTAATAGGGTATGTAGGAACACCCATACAATTTTTCTTGGGTCCAGTTCAAATTTTCACCATCTTCAGTCTCTCCACCTATGATTTCCCCTGGGGTTATGTGGAGTGTTATGGACTACCTTGGTCCTCATTCACGTCAGGTCTATAATGGAAACACCGCGTACTCCCCCTCTAGGATCTCCCATTACACTCTTTTTTTACCATATAACGTTAAAATACATGGGTCCTCCATAACTATGTATGGATTGATTACCATCCTCATGGGATACATAAGAATTCCTAATCACTTTCCATGGGTCCATCCCCAATTTAGGCCACCTCTGTTATATGTTCTAAAGAATCCCACTGGGAATACGTGGTGTGGTGTGGAATTTTATGGTCCACATAACAACACATTTATTTCCTGGGTAACCATGTCCCCAACACATGACTTTAAATAGCAACCCTACCCTGAACAAGTTCAGGATGACCCATGATAATTATGGGATGTGTCAGCTTCATCTCCAAAGAGAATTACCCCTTCAAGTGTTGGTATATGACCACATTATTCTTAAGAACTGCATCTGGATTGATTCTCATCTATATGGGATACATAGAGATGTCTATGCCTTTTTCCTCGTGCCCATACCCAGGGTCATTAACCCTTCTATCCCCTCAGTCTCAATTATGGTCTAGTCTCTATGATCTCAAACTAGGAGAATACAAACCACAAAACATGACTTTAAACTAGCATCCTTGGTCTTGTATGACCTTAAACCATATCATACTAACCATAAAATGTTAAACATATTGTTTATCTTCCTCATTGGTATGACGTAAAACTACAAGGCATTCTAGGTCCTCACTAGAGTGGTCCTGTCTAGAAGTAGGTATGATCCCTGATCAGACCGATGCGCCCACCTAATGTGTTTCTACCACAGTGGAATAATTTCAAGAGTGTTGGAATCTATTTGAACAAACCCATCACTCCACCCTCCATGCTTAGCATACCCTTTATTTGGACCCTCGTCCTATTTCATTCCAAAAGGAACCTTCTAATAGTATGGATGCTCAGCCTATTCCCCACCTACTATCTTGAGATAACATTTTGGAAGACCAAAGGATAAAATTTTGAGTCATGCCATGTGTTGCGAACATGGTAGGTGGTCAGACCTCATTTGTTATCCCCATATCAGTCTAATACAATAGGGATGTTGTGTTTTGAACATGGCCAATAGTTATCCTTCATTGTCACACCACCCCTACAACGTTCCATATTTTGGGTATTGTGATTCACACATTCCACTCCCTTCAGTTGGGATAGATTCTAACACTACTGGAGTTACCCTTCTCATACACTAGAGCACGTTGGGAAAATGGAAATTCGACTGTTCTAAAGGATTCTTTCTATAGCCAGGACTCCCTCTTTCTTCCCAGAAATTCAGATCGATTTTTCAATCCCTAGAGTCCCAAAGCTTGGTTGACACTCTCATATTCAGATGAAATAACAAAGTGGTCATCCCTTGTTTCTCACATCAGGCACAACCCACGTGAGGTTAGGGATTGATCGTTGTACATTTCGCGAATGTGATGGAAATGTTGTAAACCAAAAAAATTAATGGAACTCATGCATGCAGTCATCATAAACAAGAAAATCATGAATGTACATTTATGAGTTTACACTCATTACAGTACCCAAGGATTAGCCCCTCCCATGGATGGGTTGACCACTTCGACAGAGTGTTCCATCTCCTCCAACCTCTGGCTTGTGGCATCCAGGATCTGCTATCACTTGTTTATCTCCTACTACTCCTTGGCGGTGATGGGTCGTATTTCATCAGTCGTGATCCAGGCTTGCTCCTCGTTGGTTCGGATAGAAGAAATCCCCTTAGAGGCTCACTTCATCCATTCTTCATCCTCTTCCATGTGGGTCTTTAGGCATGATACGAGCCCCCATTGCGCATCAAGGAAAGAAGATTACTTGTCTTCCCATGCTTGCAACTACTGAATCTCATTTTCTACCTTCTGAAGCCTCTTGATGTTCATTGATTTCCTCCTCTGGCAGCGTACACCAAGGCCACAATCATGCTCGCGATCCTTATCTGCCATGAAGTCTCAGATAGGAATATGAGGATGATAAGAATCCACTCCTCCAGAGCATAATTTTCATAGCTGGGAATGAATCCTACCCATATGATCTATCCATTACTCTTGATGGGTCTTCCTGATGAAACGCTTGATTAGCTTCAATGACCAGTGATGGATGATTTTTCTATCCTTTTCATTTGAGGTAGCCTCATCACAGTCCGTAGGGCCAATGGATTTATATACAGGTAACGCCTCCAGGAACTTGTCAACAGGGTCTGTATTCAGTTTCTGATCAGGTAGGTTAGGACTCGTGTCATCCAGTTGATCCCCGTCACTGGATTCCACCTTGATAACGTCATGATTTATCCTGCTAACGGTTCCATCTGTTATCAGGAGTGCAACAGTTTGGTCACCTTAGGCATTCACTTCCACGACTACTGGAATTCCCCTAGGAAAGGAAGTGTTAGGATCTCCAACCAACCACACCAAGGCAGCCCAAGCCATTTGAAGAATTGTGCATACAAAATGTGCACTGACATCAGTTAACCTGATCAATGAAGGATAGTTACAAATTTCGTAATGGATACTTACATAGGTCAAATATTTGGTCTCACTCCGAAGTTTTTGCTATTACGAACCCAAGGTGTGGCCCTCCTTATATGTTTGGGATGTCCAAAGGCTTTGGGAGGACCACCCTGGGTGTCACAGCCTTGTTGGGCACAATAATCACCGTAGCTGTGGGCACAGATCTTGAAGTTCCAGCAGCTGCATCTACTATTGAGTAGGAGCGTGTTTTATGTATGAGGACCTCCTACACATGTTAAATGTTAGTTTAGAAGTCTTAAATGACCTAGATGAGGATATGAGAAAGTGGTTTAGGGTTTTACCTCAAGGGCCTCTAAAAACTCTTCCAACTCCAGGTCTGAATTTCCAACCTCATCCTTCTCCAGAGGGCTCCCTCCACTGCCCTCCACCACAAATAAGGGTCTTATGATTCATTTGATAGGGGGAAACACTCTCTCAATTCAGTAGTTGACAACTACATAGGGTTTTTTTGATAGAGCAACAAATTCAATCAATCCATCATTGGACGTGGAGCACCCCAAGAATGTACAAAGTCCTACATCTTGGTAAGGTATTGCTCCCCCTCTGCCTGGGATACCAAAAATATGGCCCTAACAGGACCAACCCTTAGAAAATCCATCCCGAGATGATTTAGATGTTTCCATATCTCTGATAGGTTGAGGAATTGTTTGTTGACATCCAAGATTTTCCAAGACTCCAGGAAGATAGCGTTATCAGGCATGTCTATGTGGCACAGCCGCTCCCTCGGAGCCTAGGTGGGTATCCTAAGGATCCCCCTTGGAAGACACGCCACTATATAACTCTGCTCCTCCAGGACATTTGGGTCCACTGCTGCCACCTACCTCTCAATTTTCATGGGTCTCGCCACCAATGTTGTCCCACCACCATGGGATGTCCTCGCCGCCTTCCGACCCAGACCTCGAGGTTGATGGGGGACCCCCTCACTGGCATGGATTGTATGCTACTTCAATGTCTCCCCCAGATAGGCTACCTCCCACCTTTTGGTATAATTCTTCACCAGCTCGTAGATATATATGGGTGGAGGCAGCTCAGTCTTCATCTTTCCATCCTCCCAAGTGAACTTGAGCCACATATTACTTATCACACATGGGTGATCCTTGTGGTGTAGTCCCAAGTAGACCCACATGGTCAGCCTCTTCATGCCCCGAAACTTCCTCGTGAAGCAATGCGGGGTGTATGGCTCATAGAGAGGCTCACAGTCAACCCACACCACCAGGACTCCACTGTGAAAAGCCAGAATGTAAGACTGATGCTCCTCTATTCCATGACCATAATCAGGGAACACACCTATTGTCAATGGTAACAGGTGAAATTTGAACTCTTCCACCTTCCAGACCTGGATCAACACTATTTGTATGGTAATATTGGTAAAAAACTCCCCACGGAGTTCAGAATGGTTTTTCTAAAATCCAATCTCAGAGGGGAAATGGGGTTCATATATTCATAGACACGCCTGATATGAAATGATATCCACCCATACTGAAGATGGAACAACCCACATTTCCTCTATGGCTTCTTCCCCTCAATAATATGCCACAACACCTTATACATCTTGGAAAGAATTAGAATTCTCAGGTTGACTCGCTCCACTATCTCTAGTGCGGATTCCATGATGAACATCCTCAGTCGCATGCCCATGTTGGTGTCTCTTACTGGTTTAATCCAGCCACAGATAAGTGCTGAGATGAATGCCACCAACCTAACCATTGATTCTTGTTTAGTACTAAAACTAAATCTCCATGTATTCCATTGGATGTCCTATAAGATTCTCCATTAGGAGTGATCCTTGCTGCACTAAACCACCTTCGGTCAGGGTGGAGACCTCAAGGGAAACTTCCCATTAGCAGGGGAATTCAGGAACATACGTAACCATCATATAAAATAGACATCCCCCACTGATTATTTGTCCTCCCCTAGCACTAGTTGCATCAATTCATTTTCCAGCAGCGACATCTGCTCTGGATCCATCTAGGTATTCACCAAATGAAAGAACACATCATACATTTCCCCCAGTATCGGGACCCCCAGAATTTGTTTCAGGTACCACTGTCTAATTTCAACCTCCCCATAGTGTAAATGGAATGTGTTAGTACTCTATGACCACCATCTCAGCAACTCTAGCATCAGCTGCTTCTGTTGGTAAATATGGAATAAGGAGGCCCATGCTGCCTCGTACAGGGCCACTCGCTTCGTCTCTACCCCAAACTCCCTAAAAAAGGAACATACCCAGTAGGCCCATGCCTGGCCATCTGTGATGTTGCTGCCCTATCACAAATCCCACTCATCAGTCCAACCATTCTATGAGTTCCCTAGGGTCTCCTTTATAATGGTGTGGTACGTTGGGGGATATAATTATGTTTGCAACGCCTTCCCATCGACGTTTTTGGCATGGTTATACAAATAGGTGAAATTGATAGGTGTGTAATCTACCCAAGTTTGACCGTCAGTCACCCTAAACCACTGGCGCTAACATGGTGTACTTTTGAACTAGAAGGCCATCTCATCTCTGCTTGCCTTGGGAATGAAAACATCACCCCTTAGACAAATCCATATAGAGGTAGCCTTTTGCATAATGGGTAATTCTAATGACTCTCAGACAGTATCTCCACTAAGGACTTGTGATCTGAATGGCTCCATACATACTCCCCGATACCCAGGTAATTTTCCATTTCGTCCCTTTGGGAAGCTTCTACAAGGACCCCCCTGGCAGCTTCCTGGTGATCCATTCAGTCTTAAATGTTTTTTATTTTTTGGTCTAGTTTTTAGAGCTCATTCACAGAGCTCGTTCTCAAAGCTCGTTCATGTAGCACAGTCGCAGAGTTCGGTCATTGTAAGAGATCATAGATCCCTATAACATACATAAAAGACAAAAGCTGCAGAGCACACACACGTAGAGTCATAAAACATGATGTGTGACATAGAGAAGAAAGGCCCGATTTGCAAAGAGAAATAATTGATCAAACATAGCTTTGAAAATCAAGAGAACATTCACTAAAACACAAAGATAATAAAGGACAAAAGAGAGGTCAACATCCCCTATTTATAGGAAATGACCCCCTTGGATTCACGACATGCATAGCTACAATGATCTTCATGGCGTTCCCGACCAGCGCATCTCCGCTCTGCATCACGACCCTACTTCGTGATCTTTCTTTTCGATTCACCTAGAATTTTGGATATCTTCCTTCAGACATAGAGCCACGTTTTCTCATTTTCTCTAAATATGAATGTACATTTTTTGGTGCCAAAATATGTGCAGAGGAAAGGTGGTATATAAGAAACCAATTCCAAAGGGGCTGCCTCATGAAGCTCATTCTCGGATCCCATCAGCTCTGCAGCTTGCACAAAATAGAAGACCCCACTATGGTCTCCATCGAGTAAAAGAGATGGGAGGCTACACGGTTATGATGCAATTGACTGGGACCTCTGTTCTACGGAGGGAACTAGATCGACCTCTGCAATCCCTTATAACTTGATGGAATCATCTACGAGCACCATGGAGGGAACCAATGAGAGCTTCGCAGTAAGTAGGAGATGACGGTCAACTCCAGGGTCACAAAAAACTTTAACACAATCTGTGGATAATCGCAGCACGCCATGTGGATCCGAACTGAGCTGTTTCTACTTCATGACACCTCTTGCCTATAAATACCAGGATCCCCTCGAGCCTAAATGGTGCTTACTCCAACCTTTATCTTTCTCAGCTCTCCAATTGCAAATCACCTTCATCACTACAAAACCTTGAGGAAAATGAAATCTTCAAGGTACATAAGCATTGCGAAGTATCTTTCCTTTAGGTCAAATACAACCCATCTTCAATCAGGGAAGCTCATCATAGATCCCACTTGCCATTGCAAAGGAAGGAGATCCCTAAGGGAACTCGGGTCTTCACAAATGACTCATGATTTTCAATGTACCTTCCGTGCACATATGAACAACATGCTATGATAGGGTATCTATACTTCATGAAGAACATTACTTCATAGTGCTATGCTTTGTAAGGTACCCTTTATTAATGAATTCCTACTCTATGAAATCCTTTCTACTTTAGCAATCACCCCTCATATGCACATATACCCTATATCTATGCTAGGCCATCCCAATTTGCAAATCATACCCCTTCGCAAAGACCCTCTACTACATGGATCACCAGAGCTTCACAATGTCCTTTCATGTGAACCAATTCTCTTCATGAACCCTTCTCTAGTACAACCCTCTACGTTTGTACAAATTGAATTTATGGTCCCTTGGGTGGTGCTTTATATTTCATTTCTTAGCCTCATGATTCTTTTCATAGGCATGCTAACGGCTATTTTTTCTTACATAGCCATGATAATGTGAGCCTCTCAATAGATCACACCACAAAACCCCCTCACCATGGAATTTTTGATGCCTTACCTTCCCCAAGGGTGGGTTGGTATCAGTCATGTAAGTCCTTGGGGTGTGGAGTGAACCCACGTCATCCGAGCTATATGAAATTAAACTACCAAGCACCATCTTTCTTATCACATGATGTTAAACTGTGGACTCACCCTGTGAACTATACATGGAACACCCAACCTCAGACATTATCCATGCCCGCTCGTCTCCACAAGAGTGAGATCTTCCTCACATGGAATGAGATCCTCTTTGCTAAAGGGGTGTCTGTTCACCAAGATGGGAAACCATCTTTGTGTAAGCCCCTATACATTATTGTGGGTGGTAGCATCCCTAATCCTCCTCTCTTCTACCATGCCAAATACTAGAGGAAATATGGGAACTAAGACCTTCGTTACCCCATCCATATCCCCCTAGGATTTTTTTTCTATCGAGCCTCCATCCTGGAGTAAGTCCTAATCTCTATCTCCCTGGGCCGTTAACCACTCATAATCCCCTTCTTCCTCTTTGGTACACTAACCACATGTAAAACCCACTCCAATTCCAACATATTCAGCTTTTGTGATCTGATCATCAGTTCTTTTCTTCCTCTTCTTTCCCACACCGAACATGACTTGCATGGGATTAGAGTAAGCATTGAACATGGCATTCCTCCCGGGCCGCCTTAGTGTATATGCCCCAAACCCCCATACCAAACTACGTGAACAATGATCCTTGTCTCCTAGGTAAGGTACGTAGGAATCCTCCCTGAGATTCAAGGCCAACACCTATTTTCCCCGACCCCTTGACATCGGTTCACCTTCATCCTGCATAATGTTAAACTATATCCATCACACCGAACTACATGGAATTTGATCCTTGCCTCCTAAGCAAGGTATATATGAAGCCTCCTTGAGGTTCAAGAACAACACCCATTAGTCCCGACCAATCCACATCAGTCCACTCTCATCCTGAATGAAATTAAACTGTACGTCCCCTTTTCATCCCACATGACGTTAAACTGTACCTATTCAAACTACCTTTGTTTTGATCCCTATCAACTAGACCAGGTACATAGGAATCCTCCCTGAGTTTCATCCCCAACCAAAGTTATGTTCGTGTGGTCCCCAACCAATTGTAAAACATTGTGGTCCCAAACCAGCGGTAAGCCATTGTAAACCCCAACCAATGGTCAGCCGTTGAAATCCCAATCGACGATAATCCGTTGTGATTCCCAACTGGTGGTAAGACATTAGAACCCCATTTAGCGGTAAGTTCTTTTCAACCAATCGATGTTAATATATTGTGATTCCCAAACAGTGGTAAGCCTTTGTAACCTCAACCAATGTTAATCCCTTGTAGCCCCCTTTGTTGGGACCCATATCTCTAGTCCTCCCCCTGGGTGTCAGACCAATCTGGGATGCTTACCATGTGTAAGCCCCAGTATATCGTCAGGTCATTTTACTATGTGTACACCCCAATTCTATACCCCCATACTGAACTACATGTACTTTCATCCTTTTCTCATAGTCAAGGTACATAGGAATCCTCCCCGAGGTTCAATCTCGATACCTATTTGTCCAGACCCCTTCACATTGGTTCACCTTTGTATCGCATGACATTAAATTGTATACCTCACACCAAAAAACAAGGACTTTGATCCATGTATCCTAAGAATGGTACGTAGGAAGCATCCTTGAGGTTAAATACCAACACACTTTTACTCCCACATGATGTTAAATTGTACCTATTTCAACTATGTGGGTTTTGATCCCTGACTCATATATCGGGTATGTAGGAAGCCTCTATGAGGCCCAACCCCATCCAACAGTAATTCGCTATTGTCCCTAACCAATGGTGATCCAATTTGGTCCCCAGCCAGCAGTAAGTCGTTGTGAACCCCAAACAGTGGTAAATTGTTGGAATCACAATCAACGGTAATCTGTTGTGATTCCCAACTAGTGGTAAGCCATTGGCCCCCCAATCAGCGGTAAGACCTTATTAATCCCAATCGACGGTAAGCCATTGTGATTCCCAACCAGCTGTAAGCTATAGGAACATCAATAAGCGGAAAGCCATTATAACCCCCTTTTGGGACCCACATCTCTAGTGTTCCCCATTGGCATCAGACCAACCTAGGCTAATAACCATGCATAAGCCCTAGTATATTTTTGGGTTGCTATCTTATGTGTACTCCAAGATTCTATAGCCCCATCCCAAAGTACGTGAACATTGATTCCCTACCATGGGGATATTTAGGAAGCCTCCCCAAAGTTAAATTCCATCACTCATGTCCCGTCATGGTCCCTTCCCCAATCTATTGTGTTTCGGGAAGGTGACACCCCAATCTAGGGGTTCCACATTCTTCGGGTACCATCCATGCGTCCATTCTCACGGTTCACCTCCTCAGGTGTCCCATCTCCCCACTGAACTACTTGGAATTTGATTCCATGCCACAGGGATACGTAGGATGTCTCTTAGAGGATCAAACCAAACATCACCATTTTCCTCATGTCAGTTACATCTCATTTCCCATCCACTCTCAACCATCCATATCCATATTGATTCTTACCTAGGCCACCGCATCTCGGTGAGATCATGCCACCCACCTTATCACTGCTCCTAGTGACAATTAGGTAACTAACTACGTGTTATCACCAACATCTGTGTCCCCCACGGGGTTTCACCCCTCTAATCCACAGTTATCAGTGTTTGAATCAGTCTAATCCATCTCTGCTAGATGTTAAACTCGCGGCATACCCTGTGTTAAACATGAGAAGCTAAGGAAAACATTAGACACATGCCTATAGTATATAATTCCCCACACTTGAAGTGGGATTCCTCAGAATTTTGTGCTCTCGAGAAGCCCTATCATAAGGGGAAGAAACCCAAACACATCAGTGTTTAAGCATCGAGACACGCCAGTGATGTCCAAGATGACTACTCCCCCAACCAAAGGTTGCTACCCTGATTGGACCCCTTAGAATGTCCTGATAGGAGCAATGTAATTAACTGGTATCCATGAAGACATGGAATTGGGAAGAGTTTCACAAATAACATCTTAAGCCTATGAGGGAGACCCAAACTAGGAAAAGAGTTTCTAGGAGGAATCCATGGAATGAGAAACAAACATCCCATTATCCCATTTTGTTCAAGGAGAAAACGTCCATGAATAAGAAATGGATGTTGCCCGCCTTTGGAAAGTGGGAATGCAGGGCAAAAAACTGCACGTCCCCAACAGACAGATGTGCGCTCGGGCAAAAGTAACAGAAACACCCCACTTTAAAGAGATATAATTTCCAATACATTAATGTGTGGTTCATAGCTTCTAACTACAAGTCATGTGTAGGATAGTTATACTCATGGGGTCTTATTTGACATGACACATGAGCTATTACCATATCCCTATGTATTGATTCTTCCCTTAAACGAACTCCTAATGCATCGAAATATAAGGAAAACCAAATCCTAGTATCAATGATAAACAATACTTGATCTATATTAAACCAACTATTTATCTCAAGAAAAGACTACAGACAATATCCCGATCCCCAAAATTTACCCATTAATTCATTATCATAGTATTAGGTGATGATAAATGATAATAATCCTAGATACAATAGAGATAATATCCCCATAAACATAGATTGATTCTGATCTCAAACATGGTTTGAGAATGTTTCCTGGACATCCCCACCTCTACTTTTTATAGGACCACTAACATAATAGTATTATAAAACACATGAATAAGAATTTCACCACCTTGATGTAAAAGATACACATCAATAGCTTAGCATAAAGCTGATGTGTTTGAGGTGTAATCATAGATATATCAATATGACTACTGTACTACTCTAAAGTTGGTGAATAAATGAGGATATTTTCAATGAATACCATGAAAAACGAGTCAATATATTGGTTTAATATATTTTAAATGAGATCAATGAACACTATTGATGCATTCATCCGTCCAAACAATATCACTAAGTAATCATATAGCCCATAGATACTCTTAAATGTTGTCTTTTGAATTTCACCTCTTTGACCTTTAATTAGAGATAAACCAATCAGACACCAATCTTGGAAAACAAAAAGGTAACCACATCTAACCAAATAGATCATCAGTATTTGGTAAAGGGTGTCTATACTTTACAATCACTTGATTAAGCTTTTTTATATATTACAAAGAGTTGAAATCTACTATTTTCCTTCATAGAAAATTGAATCGGTGGACCCCATGGTGATTTACCCTACCTGATAATAAAATTATATTCCATGTTAGTGAGCTATATGTTGAGGTCCTTCTATGCAATATGATAAGGGAGTATCGAAATGGTCTATGCACTTTGAAATAGATCTATCTCAAACTCAGCTCCTCTATCATGGAAAATACCTATGAATTCTTCTGAGAAGATATCTTAATAGATATCTACAATTGGAGTAAATTTAAATATTATACCGTTTATATGTTGGCATGGGGGTGCACAACCAATGCCAATGGGATAGGGATTTTAATTTTTCATCACTGAAGTAATGTTAAATCCTCATCTATAGTTATCTGAGCACCAGTAGGGGTCTTAGGATCATTACATGAATATATTAAGTGGATAAACATGAATGAGTCCCTTGTACGAATCAAATATGTGTTTGACTATTTCATCATTCTAATAAACATTTCTTAAATTATTTGACCTAGTATCCCTATATAATATTCTAACATTCTTTAAGAGACTGCAATAATTCTATGTATCAAATTATAGGTGCTAGTGTGGCACTACAATGATCCCTTTGATGTCATGATGATCACCGCTACCATGTTCCTTCAATCTGTGAAGCTGTTCTTGGATAAAACACATGTAATGAGGTTTTCTCTCTTTTGGATGCTTGAAGCATGGAAGAGGATATCTCAAAATTGTTAAAAATGAATAGTACTAGAGAAAAGATACTCCTCTAGAATATAAAGTTGATGTAAAATACCTGGAAATGGTTCCTTAGTCCCTGTATAAGCGATGCCCACTAAATAGGAAAAAAACGACACATTATTACAAAATAACATTATTATGGGCATAATATATATTTTATTAATTACTTGTGATATATAATAAATATATTACGTGATAAAACATAATCATTAACTTAACATGTAATTCTCACAATATTAAATGAACCTCAAATATTAAAATAATATTCATTTGTATAATATTTTCCCACACATTTAAATAATACATTGTGAATACTTTTAATATATTATATCCAATTATTCTAAGCCAAAATAATGATTTATTTATTTATTCATTGTTTATCATTTAATATAAGTCAAGTATTATACCATATTGTGGGGTTCACTATGTCATATTCTCCTTTTCAAAAACATATGGTAGAATATTGAATATATTATTGTGTGTGACCCTCTAGGACCTTATCTTGATATAATTGAATACTATTCATAGTCCGAGAGTATAATTTAGAAACCCATAAAAGTCCATAAGGAGATAAGGAAAAGTCATAATAATAAAAACCTTCTTATGAACAAACACCATACAATATAATATCTTTCTCTCATGATATATCATAAGGTAGGATGAAAAATTTGTGTCATCTTCACTTTCTGCTTTATTATTCATTAACCTAACAAGTTTTAATTACCTTCTTATACCATGGCTATGGATTTATAAAGGTTCTACCATAATGATGAAATAGGCTCGAGATATCACTTCCTTTTATATATGACACATTCCTTCTTGATTATACAATCATTGTAATACTACCAATGAGACATCCAAAGAAATCTACCTTGATATGATTTCAATTCCATAGTATTATCCAGACATAAAATTATGTGATCAAATAATATAGACTGAAAATAATCTCAAGTCGAGATACCATTACATGTGTTCATAGATAGGAATAACCACTGAAACAAGAAAATCGTGGTGTTCGTATTGGTGGGTCAGTCCTCATGATACCATCTACTCAAGATCGCCCTATATAAACTCTATGAGAGGAAGTCTCAATGCTTATGATCCTCTAACACCTGATAGTCACACATCATCTATGTCTCTTTAGAATGTTGTCTCTATACCATATGACATATATTTATGATTAATTTCATGGTATATCCATGTCCTCATTATAGCATATGAACTACTATAACCTTTTAATGTGAGAAATATTTTATAGACATTACCATGTAAATATTAGATGTAGAAATATAAACCATATTATTTTAAGTGTAAAATAGGCATAACTCACCGTATAAACAATATGATAATCTAAATGTACTGTTAAAGTTGGGATAATGGAACCCACCCTTAAAACACCCCCACAAGCACTAGAGTATACTTGCTATCAATCTTTGTTATCTCTCACAAGATAGTGTCATGATTGTTCTCAGTTATGGCTTTAGTCATGGGTCTTCCATGTTTATGTTTTATGGATATTATGTTATCTATTAATTCACTTAATATAGTAAGAATCATCAAGATTGGTGTCCCTGAGTTTATTCGTTTTCTCTACTATAAAAACATGACATATTATTTATTACTATAAATTTAATTATAATAATTTTTCCTATGATAAAACGTCTCTTACTAGGTGTTATTTTAAAAACTGGAATAAATCATTGTCTTTCTACACTGCTTATTTAGGTACATCATAAGATGAAACATACTTTTTATTTTGATAGATATTTCTAAAAATGGATTGAATGTTATTCCCTTCATCATTACATCATACTAACTATGATAGTATAGCATATTTATCAATGTAATACTAGTTTTGTCCCCTTAAACTAGTGTCCATTTATCTTTTTATACCAGGTGTACACCTCTTGTACTCTCTCAAGAAAAATTTGATAGTTCCAACTACTTCCATGCATTTTTCTGGGAATATAAAAATATTTTCCTGTCATAATGTATATTTTGAATGTTTTACATATATTACATAGAATTTATTATGTGATTAACCTATCACAGAAATTCATGGAATTATACTCCCCAAATGAATCTTCTCTTATTCTCCATACATGTTTTCTTTGTGTCATTTATAACATGATATACTACTAACAATTCTCTATTTAATTATTTCTACATGTATTTTACAATACCCTGTCAGTATATGTAATATTGACTAGGTCTAAGAAACCATTAGATCTATTTCAAAAGATCTCATTCTCAATAACTTGGGATTATACTTTATGTAAATATCTAGATAGTTACTTTAAGTATGTTTATAACAAACTATAAGACCAATGGATATTTTTCATATATTTTAAACATGTTTCCCTGGGAAACTATATTGATTAATCTAACCTCTGTAAGACACATGGAAAAAAATATATCTAAATTAATATTCTATAATCTTATTGGTTACGTCATAAATGTATCTAAGTAATTTTCACCTATTATTAGAATTATTTGATTTCACTGGCCTTTTTTGTTACATCATATAGATTACTTCCAAGATTATTGACCGTGACATAAAATTACAAATATAATTATAATTTAATAGAGGTTTGATAAGAAACATTCCATTGGATTTGGGATTAATGACATGTTAATACAACTAAGAATTTGTTGGTACCACTCTTGAATGATCCACATATAATATCAATTGAATACCCACTATAGTGTTGATAATAATATTCCCATGTACTTTGATACATGAAATCCATTGTTTAATTTTAATTGATTTATTCATTTTTAGCTAATAGAAATATAATATTTATTTGTTGGAGTCATTATAATCAATGTTTAAAGTATCAGAAATCATGGTGAATGTAAAACCATGCCATTTTTTTAAACATACAACATTTTATGTGTTTTTAGAACATTCATTTTCCATAAAAACTTGTGGAAGTATTTCTTATGTCGACTACTAGAGCATTTATGAAAATGACTAAATATAAGTAAATCATTACCCGACTGTCTTAAAAAGATATGTTCTCCCTATTATAGAAATATATTCTATCACTTTAATATAACTTTTCTCTATGAGGGATTTATGTATTTTCCTTAGAAACCTTTAGAATAATTACTTTATATACACATTGGGTTTTTATTGATTCACCTTTTTTATATTCATAAAAATCTATTTACATATAAACACATGTTATTATGACACTATGGATTCATATAATACTATATCTCATATGATATCTATTTTCATAATAGTTTGTTTTTGTTATGGGATAATATTTCTATTTGTGTTGAAAATATCAAAAACAATAGATGTTTTGTAATGCATATGAATCATAACATTGATTCTAGTTTTACAAACATCATGAATCTAATTTTTACCAGGAACTGTGAGTTTAGGAAATAATCCAAAATAAATTTTATTAGTCAATTTTTTCATGTAAGATGGACCATAAATCATACTTTTACTAATATACTAGTTTTCATGTGAATAAATAAATGTGAGCATAAGAATAAATCCACTCTAAATTTCACAAGCAATGTATTCTTGGTTAGGATATTTTTTATCAATGGGGACTGAAATAAATCATATCATATAATAATGAATATATTTTAACTCACTTTTACATTCCTCAAAAATACTTAAAGTGATAATATAAATTATATTTACAACTATCTTAACATTGGAATGTTTTAAAACATATGAATGAAAAAATTCTGAAAGTTTTTGCCATAATTTTAGATATAAAGGATTCATTATACGAAACTATATATGTCAATATATCAATAATACCAAATATAATAACCACCAAATATTCTAAATATCATACTGGTTATATCCTTGAAAAATTATTTTAGTTTTACCAGATATAGAATTATCTTTCAACATACAAGTATAACTACATTTTACAAGTTATATTCATCATGTATTTCCAATGATACATGAATTACATAACTATTGTTTTTTTATGAAATTATTAATCAACATTGTTCCATAAATTTTCTATTATTATTCAACACACAATTATAGTTTTACAGGATTCATTAACATGGAAATAAAATCATGTGTTTCACACTATTGATATAGGAATCACTATTCCTCAGCCTCTTGGAGAACACAAATTGACTTCAAGTAAGCTTTATTGACTTACTTGGTTCATGTATTTACAAAAAAATATGTAAATAAATATTGTCTCTAATTACCAAGTAGAATAAATAAAATATTAAATTTGATGATGAATATACTTGGAGTATAAGATCATATTTTCTTCTTCCTCAATTCACTGAAATTTATCTTATAGTTCTGTGTAATTTCACATGAATAGAAAATAGACTCATGTTCAGTGATCTACATATTTATCTTTTGTCTATTAGAAATATGTTGTGATGGTTCCATTGGTAGTGTAACTGTATTTAGTCGTTTCTCTGTATCTTTCTATTTTTTGACCTGATTAATTAAATACTTAACATTTTTTTAATTTTTCAGTTTAAACTTTAATATATCAAAAAATATATTAAAGTTGTTTCAAAAAACTATTCAATTGATATTTCTAAGAAAAAGAAAAAATTTGGTCGTAAGGATGATAGAATAAATGAAAACGAAAAGTTCATGATTGTATTTGAAACATAATTATTATAGTTATCCAATGTACTTTATTATCCAAGTACATGAGTAGTAGCTTGAGTTTCATCATTAAATCTATACGTGATCAGTTTGATCATTATCTCATTGATTTCTCCCTTAACATTCTCCTCATAACCTTCTATGAGATGAGGAAACATAGAATATTCAACAATCCCTTATATTGGACCTCTAAATCATTAAAAATTTATTTCATAATTTTGATATAAACATCAAAATAACTTCCATGAGTCTCTTATAAGAATATTTCACATCCTCACTGGGTCCTTATGGAGGCTTTTCAGGTTTCGGGGACTTAAACACATATAATTTCCATTTGTATTGTATTACTATGTACCATCGCATGTACCACTCTTGGAAATTTGTGTCGGTGAGGAAACGACCTTTTTCTATTATGAATCGTAGTGTATATGGTGTTTTACATGAAATTTCCTACAAAATAAATAATAGAATATTAATAATTTTATCTTGATTATAATTACACCATATTTATTAATTAAATCATTAAACGTGTCTCTCTATTTTATAAAACCTTAGTTTACATCACTATAATATTCAGAGTTACCAGTCAAATGAGAATTCTAGTGGAATGGGTCCTTGAAACCTCTCCTCATATTTTGAAAAATGTCTACACTCCTACCTAGATAGATTCAATGTTGGAACTAATCTATAAAACTTTATTGACTCATTCCTCCTTGAACAATTGAGTAAACTTCCATCTTCACAAATAATAAATATTGTTTTCTCAATTATATTACTCTTAAGAGGAAACAAGATAGCTATGGCTACATCTTTTCTTCCATATTTAGTTATATAAACTTATAAGTTTCATAAGTACCCCTCATAAGTATAAAGCACCCTCAAATAGGGTTTATGAACATCACTTACACTCGGTTTTGTTCAAATTTAAATAAGTGATGAAAATTGTGACTTGATATTTTTCAAATATATTTAATATTTTTTGATAAATGAAATCATTTTCAATAAAATATGCATGTACTATGTGATCGAACACATAACTAAAAATAAAGTAAATAGAAAAATATCCATCTCATATTAAATGAGTTAATATATTCAATTTTTTTATTATTTTATGTGTTTCTCACAAAAATAATTGATTAAGACAAATAATAAACTATGCAATATATTTAATTAACTACCTAACTGATATTGAGGATTTGATATTGGTTTGTTTATTTATACACAATGGATCAACTGTGACATTAGGGGTATAATTCTTGAGCCAATAATTGAATCATATTGAAGATCACACATAGGTCTTGAATTTTCACATCTCGTTCGGGATACCACCTCATCTTGGTATAGTCCACATATTTCTAAATCAGCATCTTAATACAAATATACACACATTAATGAGAGAGGTTTTTAGGAAGTAAAAAATATATACATTGATAATACTAATGGATGTGTCTGACCATATATATATTAAATGAAAACAATGATGCAAAGACTTCCATAAAACTATTTAAATATTTCAAGTGTCACACACTATTATGCCAATTAATTAAATAAAACAAACTCATACAAATAATGTTCAATCAATGATCAAACCCATTTTATTGGTAAATTGAATGTGTAGTAATTAAATTTGAAAAAAAATCAGGTTTATGTTCAATTAAATAAATTAAATGAATTATTTTAATTCTAATAATTTCATTCATTTGTTCTCGTAATAAATTTCATTTCTATTTGATGATTATAAAATTTAGATTAATTTTTTTAATGTAATAAAAGTATTACTATTTTTAAATTTCAATAATTTATAAAATAATGTAATGGATATTTTAAATTTTCACCAGCCCCATAATTTTGCGTAGACCCATTGTAGGTCATGCCAAACCTATGAAATCCTAATCGAGGTTAGGTAGAACCCACCCAAAGCCATTTTTGAATAGTAAAAACTAGTAAAATCCAATACTAGGATCAGATAGACCCATTGGAGAGGCTATGAACGTTGATTAGGCTAGGGGATCATGTGATGAATTTGAACAGCTACTTGGAGATCCAACATAAGAGTTTTTTGGTGGGGCATGGTGTTCACAGCATTAATCCTATATGGATAGATGGGAATATTCCTTGTGGTCAATGCATTGACAAGAGGGAGCATTGAGAATATCGACGGAAGTGATCTGGAGGTTGATGTCATAACCATGTGGGGTTGTCTGATGAGGGGAGGTCCATGAATGACTATTAAAATAATGGGAGACCTAGAGGAGTAAACAACTCATACTGAGGAGACTATAAAGGGAGTCAAGTCACCAAGAGGGGGGTTTACTTGTGGGATAGCAGATTCAGGATTTGGGTAGGCTGTAGTGGTAGTGGAATCATGGGAACCTAATGGCGGTGGTGCTCAAGAGTCTAATCCAAAGGCGGGGTGTATGTCGATGTGGTTTGGAGAGGTCGACCATGCAGGCACTATAAGGGGATCCCAAATAAAGACCATGATGGAGTAGTTTGATGGCATAGGGGATTGCGATGACCAAACTAAAAAATCTATGTCTATAAGAGGGATAAGCCTATCAAATACATTTTTATTTTATTAAAAATTTGGTTTTTTTGTAATTCTCACCACCCCATTTTTTCTATACCTTATTTTTTAAAATTATATGATCATGTAATCTTATAGTTGTCTCTTACCATTATTCCTCTTATTTATTTTAATGTTGACTAAGCCAACTACCTATCCATTTTCGTTCCCCCGCTCTTTTTTTATGCCTAGTGGTTAGGCATTGATTTTAATTTGGGTTTTCTACAACTGGGTAGAAAAATCACATGTAAATAGAAACTATTCTGGAAACCTTATTTCAGATAGAAAATAATTTGGGTTTCTGAAATCACTTCCATCCACGTCATTAAGAAAATATTATCATATATGAAACATATTTTATTCCATTTTATACCCATAAAAATTGAAACACTCTATATTTATTTTTTAGATGACCAGAACTTAGTCTTCCATGATTGGATCGATGTACATTCAAATATGTTAAGACAAAAATCAATCCCTCTAATTAAATATAATGACAATTTCATATTTATTAGATTTTCAAAATCACATGATTGCTCTAATTCTTGTTGTTAGTATCTAGGAACGTAGTGGAATCTATTGGGCCATGTATTTTAAAATTTTACCACAATATTCACGTAACATTATCTTCTCTGGTGATAAGAGCCATAGTAAAGGTCCGATGATCTTTTCATGAATTTATTAAGCAAACATTAAGACATAAACTAGTAACTTGTTCGGATTGAAGACATGTTCAACTATCACTTCTCACCGGTGATCGTTGCATGAAGGATATAAGGTCGAACACTTATAGATAATCTACACATGCTTGAAGAGATTGTGTTAATTTAAATCATCCAATCTTGGATTCCACTATGAATATCTGATTAATATTTCGACATCGCGGAGATTTCCAACACTATGTTCCCTTAATCCATTAAGGTGTTTTCGAATGAAACACGTGTATGGACGTTTTCTATCTCTTCAATAAAGGAAGAATGATATAGGAGTACTCAAAATCATTTTTATGGGTAGTACCATGGATAATAACTCCCTTTTACTTGTATAGTAGATGTTAAATACATAAAAAGGGCTCCCCAAACCCTTTATAAGTAACACCCTCTAAATAGAGAAATAAATGACACATTATGAAAAACTAACTAATTTATAATAAATATTTATATTTTACTACTAACTTATAATACATAATAAATATTTTACGTGATAAAACCAAGTCAGTAATTTGACATGTTGTTCCCCCAATATTAAAAATACCATGGATAATAAAATAATATTTGACGTATAATATTTTTAAATGTATTCAATTAAAACATTGTGAATAATTTTAATCAACTCAAATAAATTATTATATAAACAAATAATAATGAAATTATTTATTATTTAGCAATTTTTTAATATCACACATGTCGTGGACCCCATAGGGGTCCCACCATGTCTTAATACCCTATTCATCAGAAAAGGGTAGAGTTTTGAATAAGATATTATGTCTCAACTAGTAGGTTGTTATCTCAATCTAAGTGAATACTATTTATAGACCATGAGTAGAGTCTAGAAACCCATCAAGTCCCCTAAAGAGGTATGGAATAGTCATTTCATTATCAACCTTCATATGAACACACATCATGTAATATAATCTCTTTAAAAGGTGATATCTCAAACAACAATATTCACACATCATGTTATCATCATTCCTTGATTTATTATTTATTGATCTAAATCAATATATTTACTTTCTTCAACCATATCCATCAATTTATAAAGGTACTACCATCATGACCAATGAGGTCGGATATATCACTTGATTTTGATAATGATAAATTTTATCTTGATTATTTAATCGGTGGAATACTACCAATGACTAACTCAACACATTATTTCTCACTATTAATTTAATGAAATATTTTTTTCCTGACATCAATGTATGTGATAAAATTTAATAAACTAATAATAATCTTATATCGAGAGACCATTACATGTGTTCAAAAATAAGATCAACCAATGACACCTAAAACATGTAGTGTTAATATTGGCAAGCCAATCATCATGATCATATATACTCGAGATCATCATGTGAGAGCATCATGGGATAAAAACAACTATAAAATTATCATAAATACATGGTTTGAAACCATTTCTATTGGCAAAAAATAGTGACAATAGCCTATTTCCATGATTTTCTGAAACTGTGGCGACTATAGCCTGGAAATAGGACATCTATATCCACAGTTTTCCCTTAGAAATATGATCCAATTACAATAGTATAAATCATAGCTATAGGTGACCTATATCCATGGTTTAAACAGTGCATATTTAAAGATATAAACATGGATTAATTTTGGAAATTGAATCCTATTTATATTGTTAAAACCTTAGAACTAGGTCATATTGGGACACATTTTTAACCATGGGAATTTCATGATATAGTTTTAGTTTAACTATAGAAATTGGAGGATTTTTACATGGTAAAAACCATGGATATATTATTTATATACAATAAAAAAATATTAACCAAACCTTTATATGGATGAACCTATAGCTACTGCAAGTCACATAAATACACAACTCCTAGATTATTGTTCTCCTGTAATAGGAGCAATGATGTGTTTATATTACAAAATTCACAAACAAACAATAAAAAGGGAACCACATCATTCATCCTTTTACCTAGTCAACCCACTAGTATGTTTCACCCTCATCTATTGGTATTCCATGGTATTTATAATCCTCACATGGTAATTGGAAGAGTATATATGGGGGTTGAATCCACTTTGATCCATCTGCATATCACTTTCATGAAAAAATGAACTCTAAAAAATCCCCATCATTTTGAGTCTGGTTTTATAAGTCTATTATCAAGTAGTATTGGAAACCAAATCCATGTAAAACATCCCAATTTAGAAACTGAAGTATAAATCTCTCTACCATGTTTGATTATAATCTTCTGGTAAATAGAATACCCCTTTCTGATGGAAATTTCATTAACTATAAAATAGCTTTTTCACATATTGGGGATGTTGCGTTGAAAAAAATTATGACTCTTAAGTATAAATTATGTTTGAAAAATCCTAATGTTAGTGCATCAGTGTAATGACCCTCTTAATACACCCACCCATGCACATGACCAAAATAATTATTTTATTGAAAATTCACATTATCCATCACATGGTATTGATTTAATAAAACATTATATACATAAATTACAAAGCTAAGTGGGATGAATTTAATTAAAAATATTTGAATTTGAAATAATTTATATTGAAATATTATGTTTAACATATCTCAAACATCAGATTCTAAATTAATTTTAAAGTACACATGTATAATGGATTCTTTTTTCATCAAACAACATTGAAATAATTGTCTCAAAAAAAAATTAAATTATCATAATAAATATATCCATAAAAAGTAATATTTTAGTTGAATAAAATATAAATAAACAAAAAACCCTATTTTGGGATTGAAGGATGAACAAAAAAAATTTGCAACTATATATCAGATGACTTGTTTCTCTAAGATTTCAAAATAACTTTTCTATATTTTAAAATAGGCAGTAAAAAATGAAACTGATTTTGAGATGGATCAAAGAATATTCAAGTTCATTATCCATCATTATTGGTTTAAATTTTACACTATATCTCAAAACCACTCTATTTTGAATGTTGTATCATAAAATATTTAAATCATTACATCATGATTTTAAGGTAAGTGTAAAATTTAAACCAATAAATTTACATTATGTTGCATAATAATGAAGAGTTCATCATTAATGTTCACTTTCAATCAAATTTTTTTTCGGAAAATCAAAAAAATAAAAAGGAACTCACATCAAAATGCGATGAAATTGGTGACACCTAAGTTTAATATCAAGGGGTAGAACAACACAAATAATTCATCAAAAAAAATAATGTGGTAAAGAAAGATGAATTTTTTTTAATATAATAGGAAAAAATCTATCTTTTAATTCTAGACTTCGTAAATAAAGGTAAAACGTGGGATAATTTTTATAGTCCAATGAACACTCGAATAAATAATTTAATTTTATCTGTAATGGTGTAAGGGCTCAATAGAAAATATCATAAAAATCTAATATATTAAAATAACTCATCATAGGTTAACTATAAGTGACCATACAAAAGACAAGTACAACTACGTGATAATGAAAATAAAAATAATCACCTTATTATCATTCATTTTTTTCTCTTCAACTGTTTTTTAATAGTAATGGATAATATTGTTTTAAAATCCAAATTAGAAACATAATATCCCTTGAAATAAATATTTGTGTCAAAAACTCATGTACAAAAATTTATATCATAAAAAAATATTTAATATTTTTAATATTTCTAAGAAATTAAAAAATATTAGATGTATCTAATGGTTGTCATATTTTTTGAGATGCTTCACTCTAACTACTCATCCAAAAATAATATTTTCAATGCATATCTTAAAAAAGTACTATAAAAAGGGTAAATAACAAAGTAAAATATTGAAACTGAATATGAATTTAAAAGATATATGTGATATGAATAATTGATTTTTTTAGGACATATATGAAATTTAAAAAAAAATCACATGATCAACCTACATTAATGCCACTGAAAGAAAGAAATAGAAAAATGAAAACATTATAGATAAGTAGCATGATTTAAGAAAAACTTAATCCATGACATAATCTAATAGATAAAAATACTACAAATTAATACAAACTTGACTTCTCAAAAATCTGTAAAAATATTTGGTTTTTGATGGGAAGGAAAATATATTTGATAAAGGAAAGAATGGACTACAAAAAATTCTAAACAAACTGATCATCAGTAATTGGGGTTATAAACAAATGTGATCATTAAAAAGTTGTTTTATTATATGATGAGGAGTTTGAAGATGGGCTACTATTACTTCACTATAATACTCATGATCATCTAGAAATCTAGATCATACTGTATACACAGTGCTGACACAACATCCATCTTCATAATACAACACCATAAAATTATTCATTATATTATATCTCAAATTTAAAAACACCAAAAGGGTAGTGGTGAGGGGGGAGGGATACCTTTAAAATTCCATTAATATGATATTCACTCTAATGTTTGGGATCTATGAATTGCATATATTTGTTATTTCCCTATCATGGAGTATCTTATAGAAAGATCGATATTAATATAAGTTGAAATAAAAATATATAAATGGAAGCATGGAACATTAATCTATTCCATTCTAGTCCATCATTACAATATTAATCATTTATGAAAAATTAAAAATTGGTGCCTAGAAAAAGCCCCACCCAAGTGATAAGGCTATGTTGTCTATGAGGCATTATATGGTCAACCGATCTTTGGCTAGTCAAAAAATCTATATTCACATCCCCAAAGCTATATGTAATGATATTCTTTATAATTGTTCTTATTATTGAATACCTAGACCCCATTTCACTAAATACAAAATGTTTAACTTTTCAGTTTGAAATATAATGTTTTTTATAATAATTTAATTAAAAATTTAAGGAATAGATAAGTTTTATTTGTGAAAAAAAGATAGGAAAATATGAACTTACTTACAATATGATGATAAATAAAAAAAATAGATGTGTTCCAGTTTCATGGACTAAATAAAATATACCTATGACATTTATAGAAAATAATTCCCTATGTATAAAAATAAATTGATGATTACTGTCTAATAATAGTATTATAAAAATTATAATTTGTTTTATTACCATATTATTTTATGATGATATGAATATTATTACAAAAAAGAAGTTAAAATTAATGGGTCTTTATTTACAATTAAATTAATAAATCTTATTACATCCATATAATAAGAAAAGTAATAATCTCTTAAACATGAACATACACTACACTTATATATTAATTTTATTTCTAACTTAATAGAAAATAAAAATTAATAAAAATATAATTAGTTTATGTAAAAATATTGATTTCACACATAGAATAGTTTCTAATCTCAACAAATAGAAAGAAAAAGTCCTCATCACAACCATCATTAGCTATGTTCCTTGTATAAAACACAAAAATATGATTTCTAGTAGCATAATTCTAAAGGAATGTGTAGTGAAATAATCCCATGTGTACTAATGTCATGTCACAAAACTATATATGTTAGGTGTTCCAAAAAATCCATAACACAATTTCATAAATGGTATAGACAACACACACCACCATTAAATAACTACAGGAAACTTGGTAAATAACAAACCTCTTCATTATCTAAGGTAATGAAATTTAACCCTTTAAATTTAAATGGATCATTGATCTCTTTCAAAACTAAACATGAGTTCTAAATGGGTGGAAGAGAATGATTTTTGGACTTATCCATGAAAAATTCCCAAAAGATTAATTTATAATCAACCATTGTTTATGAAAGAATTTTATATGAGTTATATTGAGTAGATATAATAGTATAAATCTATTCACTAAACAGAATAGGTGTTTGGTGATATATTTATTTATAAGTGATTTTTTATGAAGTAATAATTCATTACTAACATTAAAATATCTAGATTATTTAATACATATAGAAACATATAAATATCAAATATATTAAAAATTCGTATTTTTCTATAATTATGATATGTGATAAGTATCGTTTAATAATGTTAATAATTAAAAAAATTAATAATTTTAAAACATTTAAAATATTGGAGTCATTATAGTGATGATATTCATTATCAATGATAAAAACTTGTTAAAATTTTGGGAAAGATTAGGAAAACCACATTTGAATATATTTTTCATGATTAAAGGAGAATAATTGAAGATATAATAAATTAAATTGAAACATTAATAGATTTGATATTAAAATCCATTATTTATGTTTTAATTCGGAAATGTGCTTTAAAATAAGGGGAACAGTAATATATAAAAAAAATTTACCTATATAACATAATAATAAAATGGAGTTGGAGTTATATAACATGTTCATAAGCTCCATGGATAAAAATATTTTTTTTAATATTCATCCAATTAAGATAATGTTTTATGAGTATTTAAATGATAAATTCATTAGAATTACTAAATTGTAGTACAAGACCATGCATATCCACAATAGTGAAAAAGGTTGTCCATACCTAATTTTTAAATCTGAAGGCATAAATCTGATTTTTTGAATAATTTTGTTAATGAAGAGAACCTTGAATTTTTTTTTCACATGATCAACATCAATTTCAAATGTTTTAATTTAACATTTCTAAATCAATCTGTAGTGTTTTTTATTTTAAGAAAATTAGGAAGATTGAAAACCCTAACCCATAATTTTTCTAAATTATAGAAATTTACATGTGTTATACATTTTTCAAAAAATTAAAATAATATATAATATAGATGATATAAGAGAATTAACTTTTTAAGAATATCCAATAGATCTAAGGCAATTTTTTTATTATTTGAATGAACTTTTTCCAAAAATAATGATGGGAAATGATCCACTGTTATAACTATCTAATAGTTTCGCTTGAAATCTGGAAAATTAAATCTTGGAATTTTTCTGTCATAATTTATTTTTGACAATAATTCGGTATATTTTTATAGAACCTAGAAATATTGAAATATTTTATTGACCACATAAATCATATAACAGTTCACTGTCAAAACATCGAAACATTTTTAGAATGTTTTGAATGTATTTTCTATATTGACTGTAATCTTTGATAATAATGAATATCAATTAATATACTAATTATTATAGAAATTCTATGACTATATACTATAATATTGTATGCAACAAATTTGAATATTGTTAAAAAAAATTATATTGTAGTATATGATAATGTGTATATATTTTAGTACTTCTATAATAATAATGATAATAATAAGCACTATAAACATGGAAATGTCTATATATTACAGTATATATGTAACCATAAGAAATAATATGAACTGACAATGTGAAAATGATTATTATTTATGATTTGGTATATGAATTAATATAATAATTACCATAAACATAAGTATACGAATGTTAATAATAATGTTTCTGTATAATAATGACCAAAAATAAAAGGAATTTGTTATATATTATAAAATATTATATTTTTTAGAGTACTTTTATATTATATTATTTGAAATTTTTATGTATTTTAGTATTTCTATAAAAATAGATTTAAATATAATCATAAGAATTAACACTATTGATTTGATAATGTGATTTTATTGCAGCAAGTGTTTAACAATAAGCATAAAAAATGTACTATAAACAACAAAATATTTTGAATTTATTAATTGTATAAGGATTAACATAGGCATAGGAATAGGAATAATCATATGTATTTATGTATTCCATATTTGTATAAGCATGAGAATAAGAAAATGAAAATGTACTTGATTGGAAATATATATGATAGTATTATTGTATTCATGTATTACAATTGAAGCATAAGAAGAATTAATATAAAAATTTTATCTTTTCATATCTTTTGGGATGTATAAACTATAGTGTTTTTTAAAATGTGTATATTTTAGTATTTGTAAGAATAATTTGGATCATTAGCATAGGAAAATTAAGAATGGAAAAAAATTGTATGAGATTATTTTTTTATGTCAAAATTAGTAATTTAATAAACATAAGAATATATATAAGTATGCATAGTTTTTTGTTATTATGTATTATAATAATTCCGTATTTCAAAATTTTAAAATGTGAATGTATTTAAGGATTTTATATTACAATTATTAGCTTATTTATTATGCTTTATATCATCTTAATGTGTATATTTT
The DNA here is from genome assembly GCA_963277665.1 of Viscum album. Classification (NCBI taxonomy): domain Eukaryota; kingdom Viridiplantae; phylum Streptophyta; class Magnoliopsida; order Santalales; family Viscaceae; genus Viscum; species Viscum album. The sequence goes on from OY728136.1 coordinate 1,983,877,115, forward strand.
TATTATCATTGTTTTATTTATTCATAAATGGTTTTGAAGATTGATAAAATTTATATTCATATTTGTGAATTTATATGAAATTACATAGAGGGGAATAAAATAGTATAATAATTAATAGTGTTTCCTTTACAAAAGAGGTAATATTATTGAAAAATACACTACATATATTTATGTAAACTTGTAATGAATTTTTTTTTTGAAATAAATGTATGAACTATGTATCCAAGGTGCATACTATAGGCGTTCTACCTATTCTAGACAATTGAACTCATAAATTCTTAAACTCCAATATTTTAACATGATGTTCCAATAATGTCATGAACCTAGTAAGAATTAAAATATAACATAAAACTAATTATTATGGTTAGATATATGAAAAATATATAATCAAATATGATTAGAAATAACAATTCTACCTTGAAATAGTCAACATATTTCCATAAGTCTATGAACATACCTTCAAGACTGGTACATGATTAAAAAATTTTGAAGTAATTTCTTATTGTGTGTTGTAAGTAGCCATATTTAATGATATTTATTACTTATTTAGTAAAGGATACTTCAGGTATCTAAAAAAACATTATTTATCAAAATAAAATAAAATTTCATGGATATTGATAATAAATTACACTTTTGTTGTATTATAATGAATAAATAAAGAAATTGACATCAACATAATAAATATATAAGTATATTAATATAAAATAAAATATATACTTGTATGTAAAAAAATAGTTTCAATATTGGTACATGATAATGAAATTTAAGCTTCAATATAAACTGAAATAAAAAATTTTATTTAGATAAAAATATAAATAGGAATGTTAACTTTCAATTTAATATCAATATAAAAATTAATATATATTGTAATATAAACTGTGATATAAATTCTAGTATAAGTAGTAGTTTCATATCATGATAAAATAGTAAAAAGTAAATTATGTTCAGCACTATGAAACTACATATATATTCCTATAAAATGCAACATAAATGACATATTCATAGTGTAGTTAAGGATAATCCAGAAACAACATGTATATAAAGTGATTTAAAATTGTTGATAATGATTATAAACTAAAAATCCAAGCAGAAATTTCATGTTTAAGAAGCAAAGAGACTCTGTGTATATTAAATAAATTAAACTACAAAAACATTAAATTTAAGAAATATTAATATATGGATGTACAAAATTATGAAACATAAAGTGATTTATACATGTATAGAAACATAAAAGTGAATTTAATTGAAAGTACCTAGTATATTTATAGAAACATATTATACTGCATGAAATTCTGGATATGTAATAAGAAATATGCACATACCAAACACCAAGTTTCATATAAATGAAGAAAAATTAATATATAAATATAAAAAATTATTAAACATAAAGTTTATTATACATGTATTGGATGAAAATTTTTTTGAAGTGGTAGAAAAAAATAGTCTTGGTGAGGAAGTATAAAGACTAATAATGGTTAAGGTTAATTTAAATTACTATAAAGGAAAAAATGTATTAATTTAACTAGTTAGGGTGAGTAAAAGGGAGAATTGATAGAGAAATCACAAGCTGATTTTGGAATTTTTTCTACTAAGATATGAAGGCACTTAGAATTTTTTTTTGTAATATAGATTTTATATGAAAGATTAATTCATACATACTAAGAAACATAGAAGGAATCAACTATTGGGAATTTGAGCGCCCTGATCCAAGTTCTCTAGTGAGATAGTGCAGTGAGAGGCACATCAAACCATAGTTGAGTGGAGGATCAGAATCATTATAGATGGGAGGAAAAGGTTTTTAGGGGATGGGGTACTGTTTCTAATCCATGTTAGAGATGTGTTAGAGAAGGATGATCGCCTAGTGGTGGGGAGTACACATCATAGCAACATTTCAAAGGAGGTGGGGAGGCCACGTCGGAGCTACGTTGGAAGGGAGGTGGGTGCATGTAGGTGGGGAGGCCACATTTGAGCTATATTGGTAGGGATGTGGGGAGGCCATGTGTAAAGACCCGTAAAATTCAAGGGAAATTTTTTTCTTAATTTTCTTTGGAATTTTACAAGAGCGCGGTTTCTGACGGCACCTGATTGTGAGGCCCGGTGTGCCCGGAATCAATTCCTGAAGTTTGGCTCGGGTACGTTCAGTGAACGAACGAGCGGGAATTCCTAACTTTTGAACCGGTGCCCGGAATCAAATTCTGAGGGCACCGATGAACTCGCAACACCGATATTCTCTTAAGGAGACCTTTTCCGAGGTTGCGTTTTATGCGGGTTGAGAGTTAGTTTTGGGGGAATTAAAATGAAGTTAAATAAAATGTGGTAACACATTTTATTTTTAACCATGTTGGTTATATCCTCCCAAAGGGAGTTAGAGGTGGGACCCACATCCACTTAACCTCCCTTGAGAGGATTAAGTGGGGTGGGGCCCACATGAAGCCTAACTCCTCAACACCCCTTAAAATTCCCATATAACTCCTCTCTTATTAATTTGACAACTTGTTTAATTAATGTGGTGAGTTAAGTGTGGTTTAAATTGAATTTCAATATTTTTAAATTCTTGCCAACACTTTGCATTTAATTAATTAAACCAACTTAATTAATTATTTTGAGTGTTTTAATTCTTTTGAAATCATTTTTCCAACATTAAAATGAGAGATTCTATTCTTCTCTTTGGGTTGGCATAAACTTTGTGGGGAGAACTAAGGAGAGGAGAAGAACTATTGGAAGATCACCAACCTCTCGAGGAAGAACGTTCCACGTTTCCGAAGAACGTGAAAAAACACCTCCGACCTTCTTCAACCGGAGCAAGTAAGGGAAGCACCGCCGCCCACGAAGTATACAAAGGGTGATGTCTCGGCTCGACTTCACCGAGCTCTTCTCCCACCAACCTAGACGGAACGACGCCCGACCTTCGCGACGCTTGTCTTCTGCGGGTCGTTGAAGAACTCCATTCTTGAAACCGAGGTAGGGGTTTTTTTGTTCTTTTGTTCGTGATTATACCCGTGAATATTTCTTCGTGGAATTTGTCCAATAATTAGCGAATAACGCGAGGGGGGGGCGGATCGCATGAACACGGCCGACCTTCCTCCTTTTTCATGTTAATTCTGTTGTGGTTTGAAATGGGTGTGGCGCGGTGCCGTCTCACCGTGCAGGATCAAATGGAAAGAAACGCGCGGCGCCGTCGCGCTGCACCTCAAGATAATTCAAGAACGCGATGTCGTCGCTCCGCGTTGAAGGAAGTCGAAAGTGCCGCGGCCGGAGCGGGGCCGCGGTGGAGGGGCGCGGTACCGTCTCACCGCGCCGGACAACAAGAGTTGTGGCCGGTTCCGGGTCGCGGCATAGCTTCGTGACTGGCGGCCAGCCAGGCCGCCGGTGTCGGAAGCCGGAAGGGGGACCGGCCTCTGCCGGTCCCGTTGAGGAGAAGCCGGCCGGCCAGGTCAGGCCGGCCGGAAGGGAAAAAACTGGGGGAAATAATTTCCCCCGGCCAACCATAATGGCCCCCCATTATGAGGGGGGTCGCGGTTTCACAAAGGGGGGCAGGCGACCCCCCCCCCCCTTTCCAATCAGCTCGGCCGAAGGCCGAGCTGGCAGCGCGCCCAGCGCGCTGCCTTGCGCCGGACCGGCGCCCAGCCGGTCCGCCAGGCCAGGTCGCGCCGGGCCGCGCTGGGCTGGGTCGACCCTGTCCGGGGCTGGTCGACCCGGTTCGGGCCAACCGGGGGGTCTCGGGCCGGGTCGGCCCGGGCCCGAAACCCCCGATACCGAACAGTTTGGATTCAAATGCACATAACTCGGGCTACGGACCTCCAAACGATGTGCCGTCAGCGGCGATGCGATCCTTGGATCGAGATGGTCATTTTGGTATATTTCACTCAAAGTTTCGGAATACTTTGAGTTTGGCCGGGTTGGTTCGTACACGAAACCAACCGGGCCCTTGGAGCGGAAACGCTCATATCTTGAGCTACGGACGTCCGATTGACGTGACGTCAGCTTTGTTGAGTTCCTCTTAGTGAGACGGATCTTTTGGAATACTCCGCCTGAGGTTTGGACGTAGGTGGAGTATGGTCGGTATGGTTTTTCCTTAAAAACCAACATGGCCCCTAGAACGAAAAGGCCAATAACTCTCAGACCGGGCGTCCGATTGACGCGCCGTCTGTTGCGTTGAGTTCCTGTTGACGATACGGAACTTTTGGATACATAAAATCTGGACTATGTGATAGTTGATGTATCAGCCTCTCGGCTCGTGGAGCGGATCCTCCCGAACGAGCTTGCTGTGTGCGGGAACCCTAGAGCTGGCTGCGACTACTACTGTGACTGCGACGACGACTGTGCAGAGATCCTTAGTGGATTCGACGACGACGACTACAGCACTCGGCGATCCTGTGTGGATCAATGCTACTGATCCTGTGTGGGTCTGATCCTATGTGGGTCAGCGCTCAGCGGTCCTGTGTGAACCAGCGCCTACAGATCCTGTGTGGGTCCGATCCTGTGTGGGTCTTTGCGGGGGTTAGTACCTATCGATCCTTTGTGGGTCCGACGACTTAGATGGATTTGTGACCATCTCTATCGTCCTCGAAGAAGTATACCTGTGTGAGATGAATCCTGTTTTCTTTCCTATGTGGATTGTGTTGTGCTATCCTGTGTGGATTACATTTTGCTTTCCTGTGTGGAATACGTTTACTTTCATGTGTGGACTGAGTTGTACTTGGTCTTGGAGGTTGGAGCATATTGGAATTTATGACTAGGTATATGTATGGGCATATACCTAAGCAGTGTCGGTTGTTACTTCGTGATTGTATCTTTCCTTTGTGATTTATCCTTTTTGGATTTAGTGAGACCTTCGGGGGTCTCGGGGTCCCTACTGAGTAGCTTATACTCACCCCTGCACGGGCTATGCCCGCACTACGTTGTGTTGGTTGCAGACGACGGACAGGGTTGATCGTGGTTGAGGCTTGCAGAGCAGGATGGTACCTGGAGGTGGACCACTGGGCGGGACGTGCTCGGAGCGGACGGCGGGACCCGAGGAGCAGTGGAGCTATCTGTACCCACCCTTCAGGTTGGATTTCCAGTGGACAGCTCGGCGTAGAGACTTACTTTACAGTTGTTGTTTTCCCTTTTGAGTTGTACTTTATAGTTGGGCTTGTATTTCTGGCCCATTTACTTTTCTGCACTTACTGTTGTACCAGCTTTTACTTAGTGTTTACTTTTCTGCTTGTTCACTCTGAGGTGCTTGTTTACTTTACAAAGGCAATGCCTTCCCTTTTTACCGGGATTTACGCCTTGGTGCTAATCGCCAGCCCCTGGCCTATGGAAGGCGGGCTTGGGGTAGTCACGGCACGGGCCCCGAGGACGGGTCGTGACACCATGATGGAGACACATTGACAGGGAGATGGGATAACTACATTAGAGTTGCATCATAGGAGAAGGATCATGTAGAGACCCGAATCCTGACGTACATGGACATTACATTACTTTTGCGGAATACTTAGTACATAACAAAAACACAAACACAAGGATTGTAATAGTTTAGTGTCTTTGGAAACTCGGAATATAATCTTCTAATCATGGTGGAAGATCTTCAACATCTCCCATAAAGATCTTCCTTTTTTTATACCTAAAACCTTTCTTTATATCCTGGGGAAAAGAAAACATGAAAGGGTGAGCTCAAATGCTCAGTAAGGGTAAACAAAAGAAATATCAATCACATCATATAAATAAGAACATAGTTTTTGGAAATCTTAACCTGCAAAAGAGATCATAATATCATAACATGGGATAAATCATATAAGTGAAATGTAATCCCAATAATCATAACTTAAAAACCTGAAACTTTGTGGAATACATACATAAGCATAGAGAATCATTTCTTGTTAGTCAAGACGCATTGCCAAGACTATCTTAGTGGACAAAGTCCCTTTCTGAACCGAGTCACCCTCGTTTCAGTCCTGTTTCACTGAACCGGTATAACCTACCATTCTAGCCATGTCAATCTCATGAGATATAAAATCTTTACCCAATGAATTAGAGGGAGATATAGGTCCCACCCATCTCATAATGAAACCATTCTTATGTGTGCCACAAAATCATAAATCATACATCATTGCATAACCCATGTAATAAAATGGGATTCTTAAACATCATGTCATCATAATCCATAAACAATTGATATCATAAGAAAATTGATACCATTTAAGTCATAGAGACATTTTACTTGAAACATACATATCAAATAATGTCATCTTAGATGGAAAATAGTTTTGAGAAAAAACACTTGAAATGAATTCTTGAGGAAAATATCCTTTCTTCTTTAAAATTATTTTCTTTTCACAAAATTCCACGCAATTTTAAAAGATAAGGGTTTTTTGAAAATAATCATGCAATATTATAGAGGAAGCTTCTTGAAAATGAGGTGTTATGAAACCGTAAAAATCCTATCAAGCCGTATAAGTTAAAAATAACATTCTCCTCATACTTTTGTCGGAAAAGTCAAAAAGTACCTTATATGGTAACCAAAGGAAAGATTCCATTCATACAATGTGGTAAAATGTCAATAAAGGGTAAAAATGACTTTAAAAATTCATGGAAGAATGGTAAACATTTTATAAAAACATTTTTAGAAAACATGGTCATGGATAATAAACGTAACCCCAGTAAATACTTACGTATAAGCAATCTCGGATAAAAATTGAGATTGAAAATTTATCCCTTACCTTAGGTCCGACTTGCTTTGTAAGTGTCCAAACCTCCTGTATAATGATTTAAATCATGTTATTGACTTATTCCAGAATCATATTCATTGTTATTATATCATATATGGTCCACTTATGACTTTATATTACCCTTTCTTTTGTAAATTCATGTTAAAGTAGTGTTTTGGGTAAAATCATCTCATTTGTCGTTTGTGTTTTTAACTTGTAATTATTAATATGATTACTTGGATCATGATTACTTATATCCAGAATGTAAAACATGATTTATATATAATATATATTCAGAATATACATATATATAATATATTTATAAATGGAATGAAATACACCGTTCATGGAGACGGTAGTCTGTACGTACGCATGAACGCTGTTTTCGTTTCCTTATTGAATTGAATGGAATTAAGTAGATTACATAAATATAAATAAATCCAGTATCATTATTATGTCATATATTTCATTATTACTTACTATATATACTTTATAATCATTCATGAATGGTTAATCATTGAGAATGAATCTCATCGCGTCGTGGAGATGGTAGTCCGTACGTACGCACGAGCGATGATATCGTTCTCATGGTCGTGGAATTGTGTTGAAGTGTATGTATAATATTTCAGTATCAATATAACTTTATAATAATCATATATAGTTACTCATTACACCATTATACCCATCCAATTAAGGTGGTGGCGGAAAATAGATTACACCACGGCGTGGAGACGGTATTTCGTACGTACGCACGCGCGGTGATTTCCTTTTTCCGTAGGATGGATAGAAGGTTAATTAGAGTTGTTTAATATTTATAATAACATATCAGTATATAATAAATACTTATGTTATTACTTTATTATGAAACAACTAAAGAAGAAGAAGTTGAAGAGGAAAGAAATTGAAAAAGATCGGTAATGGATATTACCTCTTTTTGACGCGCCTTTTCTTAACCTCCGCTTAAAGAACTAAGGATGGTCTTTGAAGAAGACCAGGACCTATAGGATGATACTAGGGAAGTGGAGAAGAGATTTTGGCAGGGGTTGGCCAAGCTTGAAGGCTCAAAGTTGTGTGAGGAAGAGAGGGAGGAGGTGCCCTTTTATAAGGGAGGAGAGGGGCATCTTAGGAAAATCTCAAAATATTATTTTATATTAAGGTCAAATTCGGTTTATAATGGTTCCAAATGGTCTTATTTCGAAGATAAAGTGGGGATGGGTCGAACTCCTCTCATAAAATAGGATTTATACAATTTTAGGTTATTATTTTAACCATATCAATTAGATTTAACTCTAAGTTAAATAATTTAACTTTTACCGTGTCTTTTTATTTTCTTACACTATATGGTTAATAAACTTACTATATGAAGCCAAAAGAACCCCAAGTTGTTTATTATTAATATATATATCCTTATCTAAGTCATTTGGCCGAACTTTAGATTTTTAGGAATTAAATAAAAATTAATAATATAATATTTGTTTTAAAAACTAATTTATGTCAATTTTGACACTATTTGGTACATGATTTTTATGAAACTTCTAACAGAATGATAAGTTCGAACAAAGTTACTTAAATAAACAATAAAATGTCATATTAATCTAGAAAATTAGTGTATGTCATAAAAAGTCTAAAATTATATTTATTTGGGCATTTATAACATCAATTATGTTAATATTTTCTTAAAAAGGTAATTACTGCATCATCGTTGTGTCATAAATAAATTAAATTATTTAAAGTATAAAAATTAAAAATAAAATACCATTATGTAGGAAATGATTTTATCTTTCTAATGAATATTTATAGTCGAAATTATATTATGTATAACCCTATATTAAAATTTTGTTAGTAAATAAAACTTTATTTTAACTCTTTTAACTCTTCTTTGAATTAAATAATAATAAATATCCTAATCTAATCCAAGTGGGCCTAAATGATAATATTTTACACTTAAGGTTGTATTTGGTCGAGATACACTTGTCCAATAGGATTAGGACATGTGTTAGGGTAATATTAATATCATTTTTACCCTTAATTACCCTATTTACTTTTAACCGTGGTAAATAAAAGTAAAACGTTACTATTCACCAAAAATTATTTTCATCTCATTGAACCACATTTTACTTACTGACATTAACCGTGTCTCTCGGATTTTTGAAATTCCATTCACAGAAGCGGTAAAATTAAGATTTATGAAAAAATTAATTTTTTTTAACTACCACTTAGTAGTTTCACTATTCATCAAAAATTGATGTTTTTCAGAAAAATGCCAAAATTTCACCCTAAGCTATAATTGATATTCCGAATTCAAAAATGATTTCTATTTTACATAATTCCCAAAATATAAGTTTCATTAATTAATTTTATAATTAATTTCCGCTGTCACAACAAATAGCGTGTTTTTAAGAGATAATAACTATCAAAAGATTAACACTTGTTTATGTCTAGTGTAAATGTGAAATTACATCCAATGACCAACATTGTATTGAATTGTAAAAATATATTCTAAATATACTTTAAAACAACTCAAATTAATAATTTATCACTATTAATTATTTTGATTAAAAAAGTTGTTTTTAATTAAAATTTAGTAATTTTCACTATTCATCAGAAAATGAAAGTTATCCGAAAAGTACCAAAATTTCACCCTAAGCTAATTTCGGTATTACGAATCCAAAAATGAATTCCATTTTGAAAAATAAAATTTAAAAAATTTCCAAAAGTGGTTATTACTATTCATAACGGCTAGTTTTAATAATATTTTAATAGCATATTGTTGTTTAGTGAAACTCGTTATTGCGTACTACACACGCTATCGAGGAAGGTCGTGATTGCGTGTAATGAAAGGCAAGTCAAGGATGCGTGTTGTGCAAGCTCCTTTTGGTGTAGCGTACAACACAAGACATTAATGAAATTAAAAAGAATATTTTTCATAAAATCTTGAGGTGTTACAAATTATCAGGAGAAAATATTAAAAGGCTAGGAAGCAGTGGCATTGAGCATATTTGGAGGACGTGGATCATCGGGAACAGATCTACAGAGGATGAGAAGTGCTTGATATGAGCATCTATAGAGAGGGTGGGCTTGGTCGTGAGGGATAAGGTGGAGGGATCGACCAAAGTGTGTGCACATCACCATAGTTTCAAAAAAACCATGGCCACATATATCCTATTTTCACAGTTTTATTAAACTGGGGAAATTGGTTAATAGAAATATGGTGTTTCTTTTGTATTGGAATTTTCGATGCTTATGAGCCGTAAACACCTACTATTTAATGATCATATAATCTTAGATAGAATGATGTATCTAGAACTTATAAAATATGTTTAACAGTTCTATCCTAATATCTCTAATTCTCATTATAGCCTAAGAATTTCTATATCTTTTTTGATAAGACAAATAATCTATGTGTTTTTAATTTTTTTTTTATGAAATCAGATAGGGTTGAGGGTATTTTCATAAATGGATCAGGAGATGCGGGAACCTTGTTCACGCAGCTCCCATCACCAGGAAGCGTGAACAGAGTTCACGCTTCCTACGTGATTTTTATAAAGGAAGAGTGAACCCTGTTTACTCTTCCCCCAGAATGTTTTAAATTATTAACATTACTATATATATAAATATAAATAAATATATAACTAAAAATTAAAATAAATATTAATAGAAAGTAATAAAAAATAACTAAAAAGTAATACATACTAATTAAATACTAATTAATATTAATTAAAAATTATTCAATATTTAAAAAATATCAATAAAAATTAATTAAATACTAATAAATATTAATAGACATAAAACAAAAATTCATAAATATTAATTAAATTTTAATAAATAAAAATGAATATAAAAATGTAAATAAATATTAATAAATGTAAATAAATAGTAAAAAATAGTGGTAAAATATAAATTAATATTAATTAATATTAATTAATATTAACATATATTAAATATATATTCATAAATTTTAATATTTCTTTAACAAGTTGTGTGTCAATCCTCATTTATTAATAATATATAAATATTAATTAAATATTAATAAATATAAGATAAATATTCATAAATCATAACAATTATTTACAAATATTAATAAATAATAGTTATCCATTGAATAATAATTCATAATTAATAATAAATATTATTAAATATATGTAAATATTAATATTTATAAATATTTATAAACATTTAGTAGTATTTAATAATATTTATGAATATTTAATTAATATATAGTCAAATTTACTTTTATTTATTTAATATTTATTTATATTTTTCAATATTTACTAACTATTTGTTACTATTTATTTAAGACTTATATATTATTTATTAATTTTAAAATATCATTATATTTATTTATATTTATTTATATTTATTTATATTTATTTATATCTATTTATAATTATTTATATTTAGTAATATTTACTTATAGATTATTTATTAATATTTATTTATATTTATTTAAATTTATTTAAATTTATTTTCTATTTATTAATATTTAATTAATATTTATTTTTATTTATTTAAAATTTATTTAAGATTTATTTATATTCTTTACTATTTATTAATATTTATTTAATACATATATATTATTTAATTAATATTTATTTATTCACATATTAATATTTATTTATATTTATATATATCTTAATTTTTATATTAATTTAATATTATTTAATGTTATCTATAAATATTTATTCACTATTTATTAATATCTATTTATATTTATTTAGTATTTGTTGATATTTTTTATATTTATTTATATTAATTTATATTTACTTACTATTTATTAATATTTATTTATATTTAGTGATATTTAATTATATATTATTTATTTATATTTATTTATATTTATTTATATTTATTTATATTTATTTAGGAATTATTAATATTTAATTAATTTTTTTATATTTTTTTATATTTATTTATATTTATTTATATTTATTTATATTTATTTATATTTATTTATTTTTATTTGTATTTATGTATTTTTATTTATTTTTATTGTTATTTATTTAATATTAATCTATATTCTTACTATTTATAAATATTTATTTAATACTTCTATATTATTTAATTAATATTTATTTATTTAAATATGAATATTTATTTATATTTATTTATATTTACTTAATTTTTATTTAATGTTATTTATTTATATTTATTTACTATTTAGTAATATTTATTTACTATTTACTTATATATATTTACTATTTATTAATATTTAATTAATTTTTATTTATATGTATTTATATATTTATATATTTTTTTAATAATTATTCATATTCTTACTATCTATTAATATTTATTTAATTCTTATATATTATTTAATTAAGATTATTTTATTACGGATTAATATTTATTTATATTTATATAAATTTTAATATTTATATTTATTTAAAATTTATTTATGTTATTTATTTAAATTTATTTACTATTTATTAATATTTATTAATATATATTTTAATTATTTATTCTTATTTATTTTTATTTATTTTTATTTTTATTTATTTAATATTTATTAAGATTTATTTAGAATTATTTAGATTTATTTATATTTATTTATATTTATTTGTATTTATTTATTTATATTTACATATATTTATATTTATTTATATTTATTTACCATTAATTTATATTTATACCCTTTATTAATATTTATTTAATACATATATATTTTTAATTAATATTTATTTATATTTATATAAATATTATTATTTATATTAACTTAATATTTTGTTAATTATTTTTATGTATATTTATTTACTATTTATTTATATTTATTTATATTTATTAATATTTATTTATATTAATTTATATTAATTTAATATTTTTTAATATTTTTTATATTTATTTTACATTTATTAATATATAATTAATATTTATTTATATTTATTTATATTTATTTCATATTTGTTTATATCCTTATTATTTATTAATATTTATTTAAAACTTATATATTATTTAATTAAAATTTATTTATTTACATATTAGTATTTATTTATATTTATATATATTTTAATATTTATATTTAATTAATATTTATTTAATTTTATTAATTTTTATTTATTTACAATTTATTAATATTTATTAATATTTGATTGTTTTTATTTTTATTAATTTTTATTTATTTACTATTTATTAATTTTTATTAATTTTTATTAATTTTTATTTATATTTATTTACAATTTATTAATATTTAATAATATTGATTAAATATTTCTTTAATATTTCTTTATATTCTTATTATTTATTAATATTTATTTAATACATATATCTTATTTAATTTTTATTTATTTATTTACATATTAGTATTTATTTATATTTATATAAATTTTAATTTTAATATTTATTGAATGTTATTTAATTATATTTATTTACTATCTATTTATATTTATTTATATTTATTTACTATTTATTGATATTTATAAATATTTATTTACTATTTATTAATAAATATTTACCATTTAATTAATATTTATTAATTTTTAATTTTTATGTATTACTTTTTAAATAATTTTTATTAATATTTATTTTAATTTTTAGTTATATATCTTATTATATTTATACATATAGTATTATTAATAATTTAATAAATTTTGGAGGAAGAGTGAACAGGGTTCAATCTTCCTTCAGAGAAATCGCACACGAAGCGTGAACCTCGTTCACGCTTCTTAGTGATGGGATATGGGTGAACGGGGTTGGGGTATCTTCGGTCCCATTTTTGAAAATACCCCTAACCCTATGCCATTTTGTAAATGAAAATTAAAAACCCAAATTAAAATATTTGTCCAAAATAAAGACTGTGGGGGGGTAGTTTGAGGGCACAGGGGAGTGCGATGACCAAATTGAAGAAGTTATGTCTGTAGGAGGGATAAGCCTATCGAATACCTTTTTATTTTATAATAAATTGTATATGTTTGTAAGTCTCACCACCCCTATTTTTTTCTACACCTCCTTTTTAAAAATAATTTGATACCTCCAGCTTACTATTTCTTCTTACACTTATTCCTCTTGTTTATTTTTATGTTGACTTAGCCATCTGTCTATCCATTTTTCATTCCCTCACTTTTTTTTCTTACACCAAATGGTTAGGCATTGATTTTAGATTGGGTTTTCTACAACTGTGTAAAAAAATAACATGTCGACCGAAACTATTCCAACCACCCTATTGTAGATAGAAAACAATGTTAGTTTCAAAAATAAGTTTCGGCCCCCACATTAGGTAAATATTAGTATATATAAAATATATTTAATTTCATTTTATACCCATTAAAATTGAAACACTTCATTTTTATTTTTCCAAAAGACTATAACTTAGTCTTCCTTGATTGGATCGATGTGTTTTTGAATCTATTGGGAACAAAATCAATCCCTCTAATTAAATTTAAAGAGAATTTAATATTTATTTGACTTTAAAAATCACATGATTACTCTAATTCTTGTTGTTGGAATCGAGGAATGTAGTGGAAGTTGTGGGGGAATTTATTTTAAAATTTCATCACAATAGTAATGTAACTTCATATTCTCCAGTGATTTGAGCCCTGGTAAAGGTTGGATGATCTTTTCATTAATTTATTTAGCACAAATTATGTCATAACATAGTACCTTGTTCTGATCGAAGACATGTTCAACTATCACTTCTCACTGGTGATCATTGGATAAAAGATATAAGGTCAAGCCCTTATAGATCTTCCACACATGCTTCAAGAGACCATGCTAATGTCGATCATCAAATTCTGATTACCACTATGGATATCTGATTAATTTTTCGACATCACGATGATCCCCACCACTAGGTTCCTTCGATCCATGAAGGTGTTCTCAAAGAAAACACTTGGAGGGACATTTTCTCTCTCTTAAATAAAGGATGAATGATAGAGGATCTCTCAAAATAATTTTAATTAATACCATGGATAATAACACCCTCTTGCTTGTATAGTAGATGTTAAATACTTAAAAAGGGTTCCCCAAACCCCATATAAGTAACACACTCTAAATAATAAATAAATGACACCTTATAAAAAACTAACTATGTTATAAAAAACATTTATATGTTTCCACTAACTTATAATACATTATAATTTTTTTTCATGATAAAACCATGTCATTAACTTGACTTATAGTTCCTCCAATATTAAACAAACCTTGGATATTAAAAAATATGTGTTTGTATAATATTTTTTCATGTATTCAATTAATACATTGTGAATAATTTTAATCAACTCAGTCAAATTATTATATACTCAAATAATAATGAAATTATTTATTCTTTGGAAATTATTTAATATCAAACATGTCTTGGTCCCCATAGTGGGTCCCACCATGTCTTAATCCCCTATTCACTAGAATAGGGGAGATATTTTAATACACTATTAAGTTTGACCCACTAGGGCCATATCTCAATAGAAGTAAATACTATTTATAGACCACAATCAGAGATTAGTAACCCATCAAGTCCCCTAAAGGGATAAGTAATAGTCATTTCATTAACAACCTTCCTATAAACACACATCATGTAATATAATCTATTTACCACATTATATATCATACAACAAGAAGTACACATTATGCCATCATCCATCCTTGCATTATTTTTTATTGATCTAACTGGATGTATGTGTATTCTTCAACTATAGCCATCGATATATAAGGGTACTTCCATCCTGACCAATGAGGCACGATATATCTTTTGATTTTGATAGTGAACGATTTTATATTGATTATTTAATCAGTGGCATACTACCAATTACTCACCCAACATAATCTTTCTCACTATGAATTCAATGGCATAGTTTTTTCTTCCCGTCAAAGTATGTGATCAAATTTAATAAAATAATAATAAACTCATATAAAGAGACCATTACATGTGTTTGAAAATAAGAACAACTAGTGACAACTTAAACATCTGGTGTTTATATTTGCAAGTTAATCATCACAATCATATCTACTCGAGATCACTATGTGAGAGCATCATCATAAGAAAACAGCTAGAAAATTATCATAATTCCATGGTTTGGAACCATATCCTTATGTCAAAAAATAGTAGAAATAACCTATTTTCATTATTTCATGAAACTATGGTGGTTATAGACATTGAAATAGGTTTTACCAATTGTCTTGGTTTAAACAATAGAAATATGCCATATATATCCATGATTTAACCCTAAAAATATGATCCAATTTCCATAGTATATTCCATAGAAATATGTGACATATATCCATGGTTTAAACCATGGTTATTTCAAGCTACAAACATGGTTTAATCATGGAAATTGGATAATATTTATATGGTTAAAACCATAGAACAAGGTCCTCTTGGGACATGGTTTTGACCTTGGGTATTTCTTGATACAATTGTAGTTTAACCGTGGAAATTAGAGCATACATCCATGGAAAATACCAGGGAAATATTCTTTATATATAGTAAAGAACTATAACCCAAACCTCCATATTCCTGAACCTCTAGCTGTTATAAGTCACAGAAATAAACAACACCAAGATTTTTCTTCTCCAATAATAGGAACAACAATGTGTTTATGTTACCAAATTGACAAACATGTAGTAAAAATGGAACCAAACCATTCATCTTTTACCTAATCAACCCACTAGTATGTCTCACCCTCTTATTTGGGTCTTCCTTGTCTTTTTATCATCCTCACAATGCCATTGGAAGAGTACATATGAGGGTTTAATCCTCTTTGATCTATCTCAAGATCACATTCATAGAAAAATGAACTCTCCAACACCACCATCAATTTGAGTTTGTATTCATATTTCTGTTATCAAGTGGTCTTGGAAACTCAATCCATGCACAATTTCCATATTCAAACACTGTAGTAGAAATCTCTCTGCCATGTTTGGTTATAATATTCTACTAAATAGTATACCCTTTTTTTGGGAGTTTAATTTAACTAAAAAACACCATTTTTATATATATTGGGATGCTTCTTTGAAAAAAATTATGCCTTCTATGTCAAAATTAGGATATGAAAAACCCTATTGTTAGTGCATTTGTACTGTGATCCTCTTAATACGCCCACCCATGAACATGAAAAAAATAATTACCATGCTCATAGTATTTATTTAATAGAACATTATATACATAAAAAATAAACCTAAATGGAATGAATTTAATTAAAAATATTTTACTCTAAAATAATTCATATTGAAATATTAAGTGTAACATATATCGAACAACATGTGATAAATGAATTTCAAAGGAGTGTGTGATGGATTTTTTTCATCAAAAAACATGTACATATATATTTCCCAAAACACATCGAATTATCATAAGAAATATATCCATAAAAACTTAAATTTTAATCAAATAAAATATAAAAAAATGAAAAAAACTATATAGGGATGGAAGGATGAATAGAACAGTTATGCAACTATATAACGGATGGATTTTTTCTCCAAGATTTCGAAACCAGTTTTTCTGAATTTTAAAGTAGGTAGTAAAAAATAAAATTGATTTGGATATGGATCCAAGAGTATTCAAGTTGTTTATCCAACTCTATTGGTTTAGATTTTACCCTATATTTCAAAACCATTCCATTCTGCATTTTGTATCATAAAATATTTGAATCACTACATCATGATTTTAATGTAAGGGTAAAATTTAAACCAATAAATTTATATTATGTTTTATAATAGTGAAAAGTTTGTCATTCATATTCACTTTCAATCAAATCATTTTGAGGAAAAAAACTCATAAAATGGAACATACATCAAAATCTAATGAATTTGTAGACACGAAAGTGCCATAATAAGGAGGATTACATCATTAATAATTCATCAAAACCAATGATACTATAGAAAAGATGAAACATTTCGAAACCATTATAGAAAAATCTATCTTTTAATTCTAGGATTTGAAAATAAAGGTAAACCATGGGACCATTTTTATATTCTTGTGAACACTCAAATAAATCATTTAGTTTTATTAGTAATAGTGGAAGGGTTTAATATAAAATATCATACAAATATATTTTTAAAAAATAACACTTCATTGGTTAACTGTAAGTGATCATATGAAAAACTTGTACAACTACATGAAAATAAAAAAAAAATAAAGTTAGTATCATTCATTTTTTTCTCTTCATGTGATTTAGAATGATAATGTATAATGTTGTTTTGGAATCAAAATAAGAAACCGAATATCCATTCTCCTAAACATTTGTGTAAAAAAACTCACGTAACAAATTTTTTTATCATTAAAAAATAGGTAATTTTTTCAATATCACTGAGAAATTTAAAAACATAAGATATATCTAATGGTTGCCTTATTTTTGTAGATGTTTCACTCTAACTGCTTATCTAACAATTATATTTTGAATGCACATCTGAAAAAAGTACTATAAAAAAGTAAAATAAAAACGTAAAATATTGAAACTAAATAGGAATTTAAAATACGTATCTAATAGGAATAATGGAGTTTTGTAGGAAATATATGCAATTTCAAACCTATTGTTTCACATGATCAACCTACACAAATTCCACTAAAAGAAAGAAGTAGAAAAATAAAAACATTGTTGGTGAAGTAGAATGATTTAAGAAACACTAAATCCTTAACATGATATAATATATAAAAATAACACAAACTAAAACAAACATGAATTCCCAGAAATATATAAAAATATAGTGTTTATAATGAGAACCAAAATATAGTTGTTACAGAAAATCATGGACTATGAAAAAAATTTAAACAACCTGATCATAAATAATTGGTCATATCATCAGATGTGTTGATCATGAATTTTTGATATTAGGGGATGGGGAGATTGAATATAAACTAGTGTTTCTTCACCACAATACTCATGTTGGGCTAGAAATGTGGCTCTTAATATATGTATAGTGTTAACACTACATCCACCTGCATAATCCATAACCTTAAACCTATTCACTATATTTTATCTCAAATTTACAAACACCCAAAGGGCAGTGGTTATGGGGGAGGGATACCTTTATAAATAATTTCATAGGATATTAACTCAAATGTTTGGGATCCATGAATTTCATAACATTGGTCTTGCTCAACCTTGGAGTATCTTATTGAAAGGTCAATATCAATATATGTTGAAATAAAAATATATAATAGGAAGCTTGGAACGTTAATATATTTCATTTTAGTCCATCATTCCAATATTCATTATTTACAAAAAAATGATGCAAAGAATAAGCCTCTCCCAAGTGAAAAATCTTTGTTGTCTATGAGGCATTGTATGGTCAATCGATCTTCGTCTAGTCAAAACCACTATATTCATGTCACCAAAGATATAAAAAATGCTCATATATGTATTTTTTCACATCATTATATACCTAC
The DNA here is from genome assembly GCA_963277665.1 of Viscum album. Lineage (NCBI taxonomy): Eukaryota > Viridiplantae > Streptophyta > Magnoliopsida > Santalales > Viscaceae > Viscum > Viscum album. Next base: position 1,983,896,120 of record OY728136.1, read on the forward strand.
CCTTCATTTAACAAAATACACGATGTCTTTCTTTTCTGTTCGAAATATAATTTTTTTTCAGAACAATTTAATGAAAAATTTAAGGAATATAGAAGTGTTATTTTTAAAACAAAAAGATAGTAAAATATGAACTTACGTAAAATATTATGAAAAATAAAAACAATTTATGTATACAAGTTTCATGGACTAAATAAAATATACCAATGACATTTCCAGCAAATCATTCCCTAATTTTAAAAAGAAATTTATAATTAGTGTGTAAGAATAACATAACAAAAATTAGAATTTGGATTATTCCCATATTTTTTAAGATGATATAAATCTTATTGCAACAGATAAAGTAACATTATTGGGTATTTATTTGATATTAAATTAATGAATCATATTAGTACCATATAATAAGAAAATTAATAATCTTTTAAACATTCCAATATACTGCACTTATATATTAATTTTAGTTTTAACTCAATAGAAAATAAACTACTAAAATGTTAAGTAGTTAATTTAAAAATATTTATTTCACATATAGAATAGTTTCTGAGCTCACTAAATAGAATGAAAAATTCTTCATCGTGACTATATTTAGCTATGTTAATTGTATAAAAGACTAAATAGGATTTCCATTATCATAATTCTAAATAAATGTGCAGTGAAATATTCACAGATGTATTACTATCAAGTCACAAAACAATATATGTCATATGTTGAAAAAAAATGCATAACACACATTCAGTAATGGTTAAGACAACACACCTACCACCATCAAATAACTATAGTAAAACTAGGTAAATAACACACCACTTTATGATCGAAGGTAATGAAATTTAAGCATTTCAATTTGAATGGATCTTGGAACTATTTCAAAACAAAACATGAGTTCTAATTGGGTATAAGAGAAAGATTTTTTGACTTGTCCTTGAGTAAGTCCCAAAAGGTTAAATTAGGATCAAATATATATTTATAAAGTAATTTAATATGAGTTATATTGAGTAGATGTAATAGAATAAATCTGTTCACTATGTAGAACATGTGTTTGGTGAAATATTTATTTAGAAATGATTTATTATGAAGTGAAAATTAATTACTAACATTATATTTTCTAGGGGATTCAATACGTATAGTAACATATAAATCTCAAATATATTAAAAATTCATATTTTTCTCAAATTGTGAGATGTAGTAAGTATGGTTTAATCAAAATAATAATTATATAAATTTACTTATTTTGAAACATTTAAAAGAATGAATTCAATATAGTGATGATGTCTATTGTCAATACAAAAAAAATTGTTGAAATTTTGGGAATGATTAGAGAAACCACATTTGAAGATAATTTTCAAGATTAAAGGATAATAATTGAAGATATAATAATTTACAAGAGAAAATTATTAGAGTTGATATAAAATACAATTTTCATATTTTATATTTGAAATGATTTTTGAAACCAGGGGAACATTAATAGTTATAATCAAAATTTATACCTTCGTAACATCATAATAAACTGTGTTTGGAGTCATATAACTTGTTCATATTCTTCATGGATGAAAATATTTCCTTTTAATCTCCATCAATTTTTGGCTAATGGTTTATAAAAATACACATGATGAATTCATTAGAATTACTATATTGTAGTATTGTACCATGCACATCCACAATAGCAAAACTGGTTTTTCATATCTGATTTTTTAATTTGAAGGCGTAAATATTATTTGTTAAAAAAATAATAAATAGAACCTTCAATGTATTTTTTCACAAGATCAACATTAGTATAAAATGTTTTATTTTAAAATTTCAACACTGATCTGTATTTTTTTTTTTTTAAGATAATCAGCTCAGTTAGAAACCCTAACCTATAATTATCCTACATCATGGATATTTACATTTGTTATACATTTTATTAAAAAAATTAGTATAATATATAATATAGATTATATAAGATAATTACTTAATTGAGAATATAACGTACCTCTAAGGTAGTTTTAATATGAATTGAATGACCTTTTTCTGAAAAAAAATGATGGAGATAAATAAACTATTATCACTATCTAATATTTTCACTTGAAAGATAGAAAAATAAATATCTCAATTTTTCCAACATAATTATTTTGACAATAATTAGTTATATTTTCGTGGAACCCTATAGTCTTGAAATATAGTATGGGCCACAAAAATCATACGATGGTTCAATTTCAAAACATCCAAACATTTTTATAATGTTTTTAACGTATTGTGTATATTGACTACAATCTTTGATAATATTGAATAACTTTTAATACAATATCCACAATAGAAATTTTCTCACTATATGTTGTAATATTATATGAAACACATAAGAATATTGTTAAAAAAAATTATATTATAGTATATGATCATGTGTATATATTTTAGTATCTCAATTATAATAATCATAATAATAAACACTATAAACATGATAATGTCTATATATTACAGTATATATGTAACCATAAGAAATCATATGCACCGAAAATATGAAAATGTGTATTATTTATGATTATATATATGAATTAATGTAATAATGACCATAAAAATTGTATGAATGTAAATAATAAGGTTAATGTATAAGGAGCCAAAAAATGCATTTTTTATATATTATATATTATTGTATTTTTTAGAGTACTTTTATATTATAATATTTGAATTTTTTTATGTATTGTATTATTTGTATAAGAATGCATTTAAATATAATTTGAGCCATTCAAACTATTAATTTGATAATGTGATTTTATTTCAGAAATTGTTTAATAATAAGGATAAAAAAGCATTGTCAACTTCAAAATGATTTTATTTTATTAATTATATAAGGATTGGCATGGGACTAAGCATATGTATGTATGTGTTCAATATTTTTATAATCATGAGAAAAGGAAAATGAAAAAATTACTTGATTGGAAATATATATTATAATACTATAGTATTATTTTATTACAATTGAAGAATAATAATGATTAATATAAAAATGTGTTTCTTTTCATATCATTTGGGATTCATAAACTATAGTATTTTTTATAATGTGTATATTTTAGTATTGTAATGAATAAATTTGATCATTAGAATAGGAAAACTAGGAATGGGAAAAAATTGTATGAGGGTATTTTTGTTACTATCAAAATTAGTATTTGAATAAACATAAGCATATATATAAGCTTGTATTATTATTAGTTTTTATATATTACAATACCTCCATATTTCATAATTTAAAATGTGTATGTATGGATGGTTTTTATATTACAATTATCATCTTATTTATTATGCTTTATATCATCTTAATTTGTTACTTTTTCATATCATTATTTTATTTATGCATGAATCTTATCGAATATTGATAAAATTTATATTCATGTTTGTGAATGTACATGAAATTAAATAGAGGGGAATAAAATTATATGAGAATTTATAGTTTTTCGATTACAAAATGAGTAATATTATGGAAAAATATAGTATATATATTGATGTAAACATGTTATGAATTTTATTGAAACTAATGTATGAACTATAAAGCCCAAGTGCATAATATAGGGGTTCCATATGATCTAGGTAATTGAACTCATGAATTATTCAACTCCATTGTTGTAACATCATGCTCCAATAACATCAAGAAACTAGTAAGAATTAAAATATTCTTGAATAATAATTTGTATGGTTAGATATAAGAATAATATATAATCAAATATGAATAGAAATAACAATTATACCTTTAAATTGCCAAAATATTTATATAATTCTTTGAACATACCTCCAAGAATAGTACATGATTACAAAATTTCAAAGTACATTCATATTGTGCATTGAAAGTATACATAGTTAATGATACATCTTACATATTTATTAAATGATACTTCATGTATCTGCGAAAACAATAAGTTTGTTAAGTAAATGAAATTTCATACATATTGATAATAAATCACACTTTCATTATATTATAATGCATAAATTAAGAAATCGACATCAACACAATAAATCCATTGGTGTATTAATATAAACTACAATATATACTATTATGTAATCAAAAAATTAATTTCAATGTTGGTACATTGTAATGAAATTTATGCTTTAATATAAACTATAGTAAAAAAATTATTTAGAAAAAAATATAAACAGAAATGTAAACATTCAATTTTAGAATAATATAAAATGTAATATAAAATGTAATATAAAATGTTATATAAATAAACATATATATATAACTTTTATATCCTGATAAAATAGTAAAAAATAAATTTTGTTTTCCACCATGAAACTACATGTATGTTAATATTAAATGGAATATAAATGACATGTTGATTGATTAGTTAATGATAATACAGAAACAACATGTATATAAAGTAATTTGAATTTATTGATAATGATTATAAACTAAAAATCCATGCAGAAATTGCATATATAAGAAGAAAATGAGACTCTATGTATATTAAATAGAATAAACTACAAGAACATTCAATTTAAGAAAAATTAATATATGAATGTAAAGAATTATTAAACATAAATTGATTTATACATGTATAGAAACATAAAAGTTCATTTAATTGAAAGTTCCTTGTAGATTTATAGAAACAAATTATACTACCAGAATGTCCGGATATGAAATAAGAAATAGGCACATACAGAACATAATGTTAGATATAAATGAAGACCAATTAATATATGAGTATAAAAATTATTAAAAGTAATGTGAATTATACATTTATTAGAAATAAATTATATTGAAGTGGTGGTAAAAAATAGTCATGGTGAGGAAGTTGGAAGACTCATGATGGTTAAGGTTAGTTGAAATTGTTGTAGAGGAAAAATTAATTAATTGAACTAGTTAGGGTGAGGAAAAGTGGGAATTGATAGAGAAGTCACATCCTAATTTTGGAATTTGTTCTACCAAGAGATGAAGGAAATTATAAGAAGGAATTATTTTTAATGGAGTGTTCATATGAATGATAAATTCAAACATAATATGAAAAATTGAAGGAATCAAATATTGGGAAGCTAAGGTGCCTTTATCCAAGTTTTCTAGTGAGATAGTGCAGATGAGAGGCACATGAAACCATAGTTGAATGAAGTATCATAATTGTTAATGTGATTAAAAGGTTTGGAGGGGGGTATGAGGTAATATTTCTAAGCCACATCAGAGCCGTTGAAGAGGATGATGATTTTCTAGAGGTGGGGAGGTGGGGAAGACACCTCAGAGCTACATCAGAAAGAGATTTGGATTCCACGTTAGAGATATGTTGGAAGGGAGGTGGGGAGGCCACATTAGAGCTATGTCGGTAGGGATGTGGGGAGGCCACATCAGATCTGAATTAATAAGGAGGTGGGATAGCTTTATTAGAGATGCATCAAAGGAGAAGGATCATTGGGATAAAATCATCAGTGGCTAGGAAGCACTTGAATTGAGCATATTTAGAGGACTAGGATCATCAGGAGTAGATCTATGAAGGCCGGGAAGCTCTTGATAGAAGAATATTTGGAGGAGATGGGCTCAATATCAAGGGATAAAGTGGCGAGATCGGCTAAATTGTATTCATATTACCAAAGATTCAAATAAATGATAGCCACATATATCATATTTTTGTTGTTTTAACAATCTGTGTCAATTGGTTTGTGGAAATATTGTGTTTTCTACTTTTGTAATTCTAAATGATTACGATCCCAAAACAAATAATATTAAATTATCATTTATTCCTATATAGAGTAATGTATCTATACCATATGAAATATGTTTAATATTTCTATCATGGTATCTCGAATTGTCATTATTTCCATGGAACTGCTATAACCTTTTGATAAGAAAAATAATCTATGAATTATATCATGTGAATAGTGGACACAAAAATATCAACACTATTATGGTAAATGTACATCATTTACAATTCATTGTATAAATGATATGGTAATCTAAAAGTTATAGTCAATTTGGGTCTAGGAAACCCACTATTACAACCATATCCTATAGAAAGTTCCAAGTCTATAATTCATGTTGTAATTGACCCAAGATAGCTCATATTTGGATAAACTCTACCTTCTCCCAAAACCCACTCACCATTAATAATGATCATATCTCCCTTCAGCATTGTAAACAATACCCATATCCCAGAGAAATCAATTAGTGATCTAGAACATGTCAGCTAGTTCATACTGTGAATCACATAAAAATCATCTCTAAAATCATAAAGGACCATAAATATCTATAAACATAAATGAATATAATACACTCTATGAATCGCTTAAGGTGGTCCAATTTTGTGTCCAATGTGATATTGAGGGGAAAAATGAAACGATAAACTGATCATTTTGTAAAGTGAAAGAACACCTTGGAATGATATAACGGAATGGAAAGCACTGGTTTAAAAAAATGTATTGGAAGACATAAAAGTAGTCATGACTTTATCTCATATAGTAGATGGTCCCTCACTGCCATCATTTGGATCCTAATCAATTGTAAGAACTCAAGATACATCATCTTCATAACCTTTACCCTGAGTCATGAAATTCATAAAAGTCTACATACTCTAGGGAGGTCTTCCACCCCTTGGTTTTCCTATTCACTTGGTAGTTCACTAAAAATAGTTGATAAATAACATCACATATTACTAGACCTTGTTGAACACTATCACTCCCTAATGGGATTCCTACATGTATTGATCCAATACCCTATTTTTCAAATAATTAAAGAACCTTCTTAATACATCTCCCATAGAAAACATTGAGCAAGTCCTTATCTAACATATCTACATTTTTTCCTTATACTTTTTATCATCCTTCAAAATCCAACTACCATAATAGGATAATGTTGTGGGGAGAGGAATCTCAGTCATCAGTTTTCTGTGTACTAAATGTAATCCTTCTACCTTATCCCCTTTAAACCCATTTTAAAAAGTTAGGGACATAAAATGTGTATATTCATAAATTATTAGGTACAAACACCTAAAATTATATCTAATATATGAATAAAGTAATAATCAAATGTATGAGCATTTTTATCCTCAGTCTCATTTAACATAGATGTAATGCAATGTAACTCTATAAATTAAGAAGAATATGCATAGAGTGACATAAACCCCTACTACTACTCCCTAAACCCATGTTAATGCTTCATATTTTTCATTTCTAGAAAATGTTTCCCATAAAAAAACACCTTGAAGGTGTCCCATGTAATTTACTCTTGTATTCCAGCTTGATTCATGGTGGTCCACCATCTCTTGTTAGGTCCTTGGAAGATTAAGGTCAACAGGATCTCTCACTATCCTTATGAGTCTAGACCAGATAAAAAATGATCTTGATAAAATCCAATAAGTCCTTTATATCATGTGATATTCCAGTATAAAAAATAAGTGGATAATGGAGTTGGAAGTCTAGTGTATTAGTGTATGTGGTCTTTAGAATGTTTCTACCTTGAACTAGAAAAATCCCAATGATTCTTGCACGAAATCTATTTGTATCCCGAATCAATGATACCAATTCAATTTCATATCGGAGTATATCACCCTAAACCACTAGTGGTATCATAAAAAATTCCTCCCTAATAATTTTATCCTAATATTTCATAGCCATAAGTCCTATAAAATTCACCACTATGAAATTTTTGATCGTTCAAAAGGATTATTAATTCATCTAAAGCTATTACCTCATAACATATCATAATTATTCTATAGGATGACACAAAATTTCATATATGAGGCTACCATAATACAAGTTATATACCTCCTAATACTATCCATGGTTCCCCATCCCTACACATTTGTCATTGTAATATATATACAAAACATTACACGATGATAAGGTTCAAATAACTATTACTAGAATAGTTATATCACGAATTCATGGAAAATAGTTATATCACTCTATAGAGAACACAATTATATCTTTAAATGATAAAAAATTAAACAAATTAATGTAAATAAGTATTATATAGAACAAAATGGTGATATATACGGAATTTTATCCTACATTCCAATACATTATACATGAATGCACCCAAAATACCCTAAAAACTAAAATAAAAATTTCTTCAATGGTAACTCAGAGGTATCTAATACATGATATGTCTAGGTAAATGGAAAATATCATAGGAGAGTCCCAAAAAATCAATATTATTTCTCCCACATCCAATTATAGTGAAATTAAAATAAAATATACTCACATTTGATACCACTTTCAAACTCCCCAACTCGAATCATTGAGTTCAATCCAAAGTTCCATATAGCCTCATATGTGCCTCCCCATATGCAAGAGTTTATGAAATACCAATGAGGGTATGATTTACATTGGTGGGATGACTATACCCTCAGTTTCAATAAATACATGAATAAATAATAACAATGAATAAATTTTTAAAATCAATAGAAAATGTTTTAAAAATGGAATAATAGGAATCTCAAGCCATACATGAAATATAAAGTAGGGACCCCCAAATGTGGATGGTCAAAAAAATAATCAAATATGGAAAGAAAATAAATGTAGTAGTAGTAGTCCAGATAATATCCCAACATTTTTTCTAACACCAAACCTTTATATCCACAACTTCCTCTCATAGTGAATTTTCACTTCATTACATACATGGTCCTAAAATCTGTACGTGCATTGTGATGCCCATACATGGTGTGAGTAAAAAACCTATAAGGACATCACTAATGTATCCTTACCATATATGAATGTAAATATATATCAATGTATTTCATGACACAAATTAAGTTCTCAAATAAACTAACAACCATATATGTGTGAAGTCATCGTGTCATAACTAAGCCATTATGAACCCCAGCCCAACCTAATTATGAATGGTGTTGGTAAGAATGTAAATGTATATCATCACACATCACAAGATGTACCTCATGACCCATTGTTAGTTAGAACCCCACACCTATCAGTAATATACCAAAATTCATCCTTAATGGATATACCACATTCCCCCACCATAGTGGAGGTAATTATTGTAACACAACATGCCCCACCATGATGGTGGTAATTTTCTTCAGATAATGGTATGTACCACATGTCATGTCTAATGTAATTGGATAATCACTTCACCCATATAAGTAATTTTATAAATAAATTTCTTATAGAATAAATATTAACATTTCCCATTTAAGTTCTACTCCTACATCAGTTGACGTGTTTCTGATCCAACCCATAAAATCAATCATGCCATAATCCATAGCCATCATCATGTCATCATGCTGTCCCTCCAAGGGGCTATTAAACTGAAACTAAGATACCTAATAATATTGATACATTAACCAATGTTCCAAAATATATTCAACACCCTAAACAATACATATCAAATAATGGAATAATTAGTCAACTTAAGAACATATCAATAGGCTACAAACAAGTCATATGATCACATATCAATCATGGGTCTTATGTTTCACTTACTCGCTGACACACAAGAATATATTAATCATGGGTTATTAAGAATAAATAATTAAATCATATAAAAATAATATATAATTCCTTATATGGTATGAAACATCCTATATCAATCTTACTGATGATGTAGTCTAAGGTTCAGCAATGATCAAATTCCAAAATACATTGTGCACCCACAAATAAACTAGTTCACATGTCATTGATTTCTATAAAGGGTTATAGTTTATCAAAGAAGTGGTTTAGAAAGGATAACTAAGAATATTAAAAGCTCTGTATGTTAGTTATAGAATCACAAACCTCCAAAATTTCATTAATGGAACTAGTCCCAAGATATATAGAATAATATGATGTGAATTCCTTGAATCCATTATTGATCAAATAGTAGATCATGAGTTACTAATCAAACCTAAAAGAGAAACATAGTTCAACTCAGTGAAAATTGATCCACTATCAATAAAATATTTGTAATGAGGTCTAGATGAGATTTAATAATTATTAAATCTCAATACGACTAAACTTTGGAAATGTTCCTAGAAACATCCACTTTTAATGATAGATCTAGATATTGTATAGGGGATATTGTTGACATGTTAAAAACCACATTTTTTTCTTTTAACTATCCAAGGATTCAAAATTATATGGAATTTGAATCTATATATTGCGTAAAGGAATTAGTGATCTGTGATCCCTATCAAGGGACTATAGGTAGATTTAGAAGAAACCAGAAGAATAGTGGTTTTTCGTCAGGTAAATTAATTATCTGTCATAAAATGACATGGATATGCAAGAATAAGGTTTTCAAAAGAGGAATTAAACAAGCCATGATATGGGATTTTCATGAATTGAGATGGATTTAAATATAAGAATGAATAAGTAAAGCTAGATAATAAATGGAAATTAAATAGGATTTTCATATTATTGAATTCATGATACCATGTCTTGGTCACATAGTTTAGAAATATTTATGCCAACCATGCGATACATCCCCTCTCATGGGAACCTATATGGTTTAGGATCATCATTTGTAAAAATGTGAACCAGTCGCGTTGTTATCACTAGAGGGTGTTTCATGGTTATTCAGTGGGGGTGGCATTATTTTTCACACTGTGTGCCTTAACTATGCACAAAACTAAATAATTTCTCAAGGTTTATTTTTGAGGTCACGCCATTTTATAAATCAAAAACCATAAATATACACCACCCTTGGTGCATTAATCACAAAAAACCCAATTTTATTAAGATTTTTTAGGGGTTGGAAAACTATATTCAAATTACGAACCTTCAAAAAGGACTATAAAACACTCTGAAATGTACTAGCAACTCTCCAAACTCATACCAATAAATTAATGTCTCAAAACAATATGATTAAAGGTAGTAAATGAAAAAAATGCATTAAAAGACTATGGTAATTTTAATATCAATGTGGCATACATGTTTTCATTGGAGTTTACTTGTGTTTATATTGAGTTTTTATTGAGTTAATCTGAAATACATTTCTATTTTTATTTTATTTTGTGTTTTTATGGTTGAGAGATTTTTTTGAATAGTGTAATAGATTTTTTGAAAACATTGAAATTAATGAACATAAAAACATGCCATGAAACAATGTGACGCAACACGACAAGACACCATATAAATGGGGATAACAGTAAAAAATGGAAATAAGAACATGTTTTACTTTGGGAAATAATTATTCATGTAGTACCCCCGATTTGAGGTATGTGGCCTTATTTATGAACTTTTTTGTGTTTAAAGTTCATGGGATGTGTTTCGAAGAGTTTGGGAGAGTTTGGAATGTCTTTGGATGAGTTTGGAGACTTTTAAAGGGGTGAACGGTTTGATCATGGTTATTGAAAACTGTGCGGATTCTCCAGGAAACCATGGAAGGGAGACTGTAGGATTCGCACGGCCTGCACACGGTTTTCCAAACTGTATGATGAAACTGTGCAGAACCTGTCTCTCGAGGCAGTAGCGTGTGCACGGTTAGCGCATGGTTTTCAATACCCTGTGGGTTATCCGTATGACCACTTAAAAATAGATTTATAAGTTATGGGATCCCTTGGGCTTAACCAATTTCACTCCATACATTCTCCCACTTGTGGCTCACTCGGGTTCTTCAGTTCTCAGGGAGTGGAGGAGCTTTCCCACTCATTTTGAAAGCGTTTTGAAGAGGTTTCTGGGAAAATTGAAGGAGGTTTCTCTCGGGTAAGTCTCTCCTCTTGTTCCCCTAGTGTTTTCCTCTAGATCTACATCCCTCTCTTTCGTGGTTTTCTAGATCTAAACTTGTTGCGTGCAGATATGGGGTTGTGGTTTCCTTGGATGTTAATATTAAGGCTTGTGAATGTTATGGAAAGGGATATAGAGAGGTTTCAGTGGTGTGTTCGCTGGATTTGAGGCATGGTTGTTTATGGGTTGATTTCTCGGAAACCCTAAAGGTAGGTGGATTCTCACTCAACTCCACTTTGTTAGTGCTAATGATTTTGGTTACAATTAATTAGTTGTGCTTGAAATTAATTGTGTTTCGATGTGGGAAATCGGTGTAAAATCCCTTGGGTGATGTTTTGGGGATTTTGGGGAAAAAGAGAGTTTTGTGGTGAAATGCTATTGTTGTGTATTTTAAAATGGATATTTTAAAATGGGATGCTATGGTTGAATTGTGAAAATGATTTATGGATTGGTTTTCAATAAAAGTATTGTTTTATTGAAATGTTTTTTGGAATGGAAAATGATTTTCAATAAATGGGTGATTTATTGATGTTGATTGATATGCAATGGAATTGGTTGATTGCATGTGGTTCTAACCTTGGTGGGTTATATGATTGTCATGGGCTTGTTTTAAATGTTTTGTGGATGTGGCGAGAATGACCACTATAAAAAGGGTATGGATAGTGGACGGAAGGGCCACCATCAATGGTAAGTGGACGGGAAGTGCCACTAAAGTGTGAATTGTTGAACGGGTTGGACGGAAGCTCCACTGTTTGGTAGTTTGGTTATTGTTTGTTTCGTTGTTGTGTTGTTCATTGCTTTTCAAGATGGAAATTGTTGTGCTATAGTGTATTGATGAAATGGCTTGTGGCATGTCTGGTTGGCTATCCATTGGTACCTTGGTTTGGGTGTGATGTCTTGGTAAGGGCATGTTTGGCTTATGTAAATGGTTTCACTTGTGATTATTTTATATAAATTGTTTTATATAAATGTGTTAATGGTTTTATTATTGTGGAATGTGTAGGGAAGTAATTTGATAAAAACATACTAAGTTTTAGTACTCACCCCCTACTTTCGAACGTGGTGTCTTTTCAGATGTTGTGTATCATGACGTGGGTAAAGGTAAGGAATCTCCCTCCTTTAGTGGTGCATTGTGATGTCACGGTGGATCTTGGAACTAGGAGCTTGGTGTGGAGCTGTGGTGGTGTCATGGATCGTAGTGTTTGTTGTTTAGTTTCCACTTGTACTTTAATATGGTTGGTTGTATTGGTTTTGGGTTGTATTGTGGAAAAACTTGGTTGTCTTTAGGGAATACATGTTTGGGTTTGAGAGTGCATGCATCGTATACTGGTTGATAGTGGATAGTTTGGTTGGTTTTTTCGTAAGGTAAAATCGTTCCCCAACTTGTTCTTGAAGCCCTCGGCATTTATTGAATGTCTTTATCCCCGTGGGAACGTCGCTTAAGGTCAAGTAACCCTCACTGCCTCCTCAAGCCAATGAGGTAGGGGTGTGGTGTTACAAGTGGTATCAGTTTGTTCGGTCCTTTGGAGTTGATTCTTAGATTTGGTGTTGACATTCATTGTGGTATATTACTTGAGTTGGGATGGTAGCAAGGTATAGGAATGTTAGAACATGTAATGTATATCATAAAAGGATGTAGCTAAACCTTTTGTGTTGAAATTCAAGTTACCAGGGAGTTGGGTATATAAGTGGTTTGGAGACACATATAGGCATTGGATATATCATTTTTGTGGGTGTAGCCAATGGGATAAGTATGGCATGCATGGTAGAAATTAATTCCCACAAGGATGAATACTTCATTGGGGTATAATTATTTATGGTGTGATATGAATGCATTAAATTGTTATGTGAATAAATTTGGTATTTTTAAAATGGTTTGGTTTTCAAAATGGTGAAATATGGAAAATACGGAAATTGTGAACTTGTGGAAATCCTTGTGAAATCGTGTTGGGTAATGTGATTTGAAGTGGGAATTCGTGAAGTCTATTGAAGTGAGACTCATGGTTGTTTGTTTTCTGTTTATAGAAATGGCACCGGGTAGGCGTCATAGAGACCAACCGGAGGAGGCTGCTGGGAATGTGGTAGCACCTGAGCCTCAGGTGAACCAGCAGGTAGTGCAAAGCATAGTGAAATCTTTCCAAGCTGTGGAAATTGGAAATAAAATGGATGAACCAAGGCATGTGGATCATGCGGTTTAGTTTCAAAAGCAGAATCCACCCATCTTCAGGGGTGATTTAGAGATAGAGAGGGCAGAATCATGGTTGAATAGAATGAACAAGATCTTCGAGTTCTTGGGAACACTAGTAGAGTTTAAAGTGAAGTTGGCCATGTATATGTTGGAATATATTTTTCTTCAGTGGTGGGAGTTGGTAGTCCAAGTTGGGACGGACCAGGTTATGATGTCGGAAGTCTTTGAAGAATTGTTTAATAAAAAATTCTACCCACATACGTTCAGAATTCAGTGTACAAATGATTTCTTCAATTTGAAGTAAGAGCTTATTTCTGTGAAGGAGTATGAATCTATGATTATGAACATAGTGTTGTTTCCACCTGAGGTGGAGGGTAGCATGTCATTGAAAGGCAAGAAATCCATTTAAAGATAGCAGTATTGTGTACAAATGATTACACAGAGATGGTGAATAGAGCCTCGGTGGCTGAGCGGGATATATTGGGCGCTCTGGGTGGAAGAAGCATGGTGGTACCCATGGGGAATAGTGGGAACTCTAATGCTGGGTTCAAGTGGAGGAGTGACACTTATTCCCAGGGCAGGATTATGGAATATTATCCAATGGAAAGGTCAGTGAATCTTCCTCCAAAGCCCCAGAGAAAGACGAGATGTTTTCAGTGTGGTTCGATGAGCCAAATCAAGCGAGATTGTGCGGAACAACCTCGATCATGTCATAATTGCAAGCATATGGGGAATCTGTATTGTTTTTTTCGGAATGCTCTGAGGTCGAGTGCGCGTGACACTTCTCAAGGATCGCAGACGTCTTAAACTTCGACGGGATGGGGGCAGCCGCATTCCCCTCAGCAACAGGTTAAGGTGGCTCATGGTGATTCTCGGAATACCACGAAGCCTCAGTACGACAATAAAGAGCAGAGTGTGGCAAGAAAACTTGTGTTTGGAGCTGATTAGGTTGTGGTTGATGATCAGTTAGGACCATCCACGGTGTGAGGTACTATTCTTTTAAATTCTATCTTTATGCAAGTTCTGTTTGATAGGGGTTCTTCACCCTCTTTTATTGTTGTACCTGTGGTTGATTTGTTGGGATTAAGGGTTGAAATGATGCCCTTGGTTTTAAAACTTCTAACTATTATGGGTCAAAGAGAGTGTCGATCCTTCCTATGTAGAGCATTTTATATCTTTGTGGGCAAGGTTGAGCTAGTGTGGAATTTCTCAATACTTGAGAATGATGGGTATGATGTAATCTACGGAATGGATTGGCTGGTGGATTTTAAGGCCCACATCGACTGCGATGCGCGGACAGTGGCTTTTATGACACATGATGGTGTTAAACATCTCTTTAGAAGAGAGAGGCATGAATGTAAGGGTGCAACGGGTTTGTTAACACCAGCAGTGGGCACGCTATTGTATCAGTTGGCGATGTTGTCGTTGAAATCTGTAGATGGTGTTGAGCAGAATGTTCATCCTGCAGTGGTAGATTAGTTCATGGATGTTTTTCCTGAAGAATTATATTGGTTACCTCTCGTAAGAGAAGTGGAGTTTATGATTGATCTCATTCCGAGGACCAATCCTATCTCACTTCTGTCTTATCGGATGACACCAGCAGAATTGTTGGAATTGAAAGTCTAGTTGGAAGAGTCAGAAAACAAAGGGTTTATCCAGCCTAACACGTCTCCGTGGGCAGTGCCGGTGTTGTTTGTGAAAAAGGTGGATGTAACTTAGAGACTCTTTTTTTATTATCGTAGATATAACCAAGTTATGATAAAGAATAGATATCCACTTACACGAATTGATGATTTGTTCGACCAGTTGAGGGGAGCCCAGTGGTTCTCCAAGATTGACCTAAGGTAGGGATATCATCAATTGCGGGTGAAGAAGGATGATATTCCTAAAACATATTTCAGAAGTAGATATGGCCACTATGAATATGTGGTTATGCCATTTGATCTAATGAATGCACCAGTAGTGTTTATGGAATTGATGAATCAGATATTTCAGAGATATTTGGATTCATTTGTGGTTGTGTTTGTAGATGATATTCCGGTGTATTCAAAGACAAGGGTGGAGCTTGAGCAGCACATGGAGATAGTGCTAGGGATATTGAGGGATCATCGGTTGTATGCCAAATTGTCAAGGTGTGACTTTTGGATACAGGAAGTTCGTTTTCATGGCCATGTGATTTCTGAAAGATGTGTTTCAGTGGATCCGAAAAAGATAGAGGCTATTATCTCATGGAAACCGCTAAAGAATGTGTTTGGGATATAGAGTTTTCATGGTCTAGCTGGGTATTATCGGCGTTTTGGTCATGATATTTCACGTTTGGCTTTGCCAATGACAGCTTCGACAAGGAAGAATGTTCCATTCTAGTGGAATTAACAGTGTCAGCAGTGTTTCGAAGAGATAAAGGGTCATCTTACATCATCACCAATATTGGTTTTTCCAGAACCAGGAGAAGGGTATGTGGTGTATTGTGATGCATCGGCATCAGGGTTGGGGTGATTTCTTATGCAAGGGAATCATGTGGTTGGATATGGCTCATGGAAGTTGAGGGTGCATGAGAAGAACTATCGAACTCATGATTTTGAGTTTGCAGTAGTGGTCCATGCTTTGAAAGTGTGGAGTCATTATCTCTTTGGTGAGAAATTCGTGGTATATACAGACCATAAGAGCATAAAGAACATTTTCTCACAAAGGGATTTGAACTTAAGGAAAATAACATGGAAGTAATATCTCCAGATGTTTGATTTTGTCTTAATGTACACACCACGTAAGGGAAATTTTGTAGCGGATTCATTAAGTAGAAAATCATATGGTCAGATGGTGGAACAGGCATCAGACCAGTGGCAGTTGATGTCGGTTATAGCTGATATGTGGTTGGAATGTGAGGACCAGGGTGATAGAGAGATCTTTTTTTTCGGTTTTGTTGATTCCTGAGTTGGTTGGCTTTGTTAAAGAGGAACAAATATATGATTCTGAGTGTGTGACCATGGGGTTGTGACTCAATGGTGGGGAGACCATTGAGGGTTGGAAACTGAAGGGAGATTTAGTTTTGTGTTTTCGGAATGAGATGGTTGTACCGGTTTCTTTTTAGGAGTATCTTCTCAGGGTGTATCATCATTCTAGGTGGGTTCTTCATCCTGAAATTCAGAAATTGTATAAAGCGCTGAAGATGCGGTTCTGGTGGTCTGGTATGAAAAGAAGTGGGGTTGAGTTTGTTTCGAGATTCTTGACATGTCAGCAGGTCAAGGTAGAGTATCAGAGGCCAGCAAGAATGGTGCAGTCTTTACCAATCACTATTTGGAAGTATGAGAAGATAGTGGTGGATTTTGTTATAGGTGTCCCAAGAATGGTCAGAAAGCACGATGTCATTTGGGTGATAGTTTATCGACTAACGAAGTCGTCCCATTTCATCCCGATTCGTGAATCTCATACGGTGGAGGATCTGTCCAAAATCTATATTCGGGAGGTTGTAAATATTCATGATGTTCCAGTTTCGATTGTATCAGATGGAGATATGAGGTTTACATCTCATTTCTAGAAATCCGTTCAGCAATCCCTTGGAACTATGTTTACCATGAGTATGGCGTATCACCCTCAGATGGATGGTCAATCCGAGAGGATGATACAAACTCTAGAGGATACGTTGTGGGATTTTTTATGGAATTTAGTGGCTTGTGGGAGGATCACTTGTCGATGGTTGAGTTCTTATACAATAACAATTATCAGGCATCAATACAGATGGCTCCGTTTGAAGCATTGTATGGGCGGCCTAGTCGTTCTCTACTATATTGGGTGGAAATGGGGGAGTCCTCGATGGTTGGAAAGATCCTTGTCTAGGAGACTATAGAGAATATTAGGTTGATCATAAAGAGAATTTAGATAGATCACAATTATCAGAAATTGTATGTGGATCATCCTTGATGGTCGTTGTCGTTCGAGGTGAGTGATCATATTTTCTTGAGGATCTCTCCTAGGTTGGGAAATTGTCGGTTTGGAAAGCAGGGACAGTTATCTCCAAATTTTACTGGACCTTTTGAGATTATTGAGCGTGTTGGTGAGGTGTCTTATCTTTTGGCATTTCCACCTTGGTTCAGTGCAGTGCACAATGTGTTTCATTTGTTGTAGTTGAACAAGTGTCAGCCAGATCATGATCATGTGATACTATGCGATCATGTTGAGTTAGAACCAGATGATTCATTGGTGCACATGCTAGTGAGGGTTATGGATAGTAAATAGAAAGTCTAACATGGTAAAATCATTGGTTTATTTTGTGTTTTCAGGAAACATGGTCATATTCAAGAGAAGACATGGGAGTGGGAGAAAGAGGTGATTGAGTAGTGGCCCGAGCTCTTTCAGCAAAGGGCGGGTTCACTACTTTCTGAGGATAGAAAGTCCAATGGCGGGGAGAATTTAGTTCCCATGGTTTGAGGTGTGTGGCCTTTTTTATGCACTTTTTATGTGTTTAGAGTGCATGGGATGAGTTGGGAAGAGGTTGGGAGAGTTTGGAATGGTTTTGGATGAGTTTGGATACTTTTAAGGGGGTGCATGGTTTGACCACGGTTAGTGGAAACCATGTAGATTCTCTAGAGAACCCTGAAAAGGAGACAGTAGGCTTCACACAGCCTGCACACATTTTTCCAAACCGTGCGAGGAAACCGTACAGACCCTATCTCTTGTGGTAGTAGTGTGTTCACGGTTAGCGCACGGTTTTCCAAACTTTGCGGGATAAAAGTGCGGCCACTTAAAAATAGGGTTATAAGTTCCGGGTTCCCTTGGGCTTAACCTATTTCACTCCAAACATCCTCCCACTCGTGGCTCACTTAGGTTCTTTGATTCTCTGGGGGTGGAGAATATTTCTCACTCATTTTGGAAGCATGTTGAAGAGTTTTCTTGGTGGTTTGAAGGTGGTTTCTCCTTTGTATGTCACTCCACTTGTTCCCTTTGTGTTTTCCTCTAGATCTACAACCCTATATTTCGTGGTTTTCTAGATCTACACTTTTTTGTGTATAGATCTAGGGTTGTGGTTGCTTTGGATGTTAATATTAAGTCTTTTGGATGTTATTTAAAGGGATCTAGAGAGGTTTCGGTGGTGTGTTCACCGGATTTGAGTCACGGTTGTTCGTGGGTCTATTTCTCGGGAACCCTAAAGGTAGGTGGATTCTCTCTCGACTCCACTTGGTTAGAGCTAATGGTTATGGTTACAATTAATTTTTTGTTCCTGGAATTAATTTTTTTTCGATGTGAGAAATTGGTGGAAAATCCCTTGGGTGATGTTTTGGGGATTTTTGGGAAAAAGAGGGTTTTGTAGTGAAATGCTGTTGTTGTGGATTTTAAAAAGGAGATTTTAAAATGGTATGCTATGGTTGAATTGTGAAAATGATTAATAGAATGGTTTTATATAAAAGTTTTGTTTTATTGAAATGTTGTTTGGCATGGAAAATGATTTTCAATAAATGGGTGATTTATTGAAGTTGATTGATATACAATGGAATTGGTTGATTACATGTGGTTGTGACCATGGTGGGCTATATGCTTGGAATTGGATTGTTTTGAATGTTGTGTGGAAGTGGAGAGAAGGAAAACTATAAAAAGGGGAAGGATAGTGGATAGAAGGGCCACCATCAATGGTAAGTGGACAGGAAGTGCCACTAAAGTGTGAATGGTTGAACGGGTTAGACAGAAGCTCCACCATTTGGTGGTTTTGTTGTTGTGTTATGAATTTCATTGCAAGATGGAAATTGTAATACTAGTGTGTAATGATGAAATGGATTCTGGCATGTCTGTTTTTAATTCCCTTGGTAGCTTGGTTTGGGTGTGATGGCTTTGTAAGGGCATGTTTGGCTTATGGAAATAGCTGCACTTGTGATTATTTTAAATAAATTGTTTTATATAAATGTGCTAATGGTTTTATCCTAGTGGAGTTTGTAGGAGAGTCATTTGGGAAAAACCTATTGAGTTTTAGTACCCACCCCCTTATTTGGCACATGGTGTCTTTATAGATGTTGTGTATTGTGATGTGGGTAAAAGAAAGGTATCTCCCTCTATTAGTGGTGCATTGTGATGTCTCGATGGAGCTTGGAGCATGGAGCATGGTGTGGAGCTGTGATGGTGTCATGGATCGTAGTGTTTTTTGTTTAGTTTTCGGTTGTACTCTGATATGGTTCGATGTATTTGTTTTGTTTTTATTGTGGAACCACTTGGATTTCTTTTGGGAAAACATGTTTGGGTTTGAAATTGCATGCATCATATAGTGATTGATAGTGGATGGTTTGGTTTGTTTTGTCTTAAGGGAAAATCATTCCCCAACTTGTTCTTGAAGTCCTCGGCATTTATTGATAGCATTTGGCCCCTTGGGAACGTCGCTTAAGGTCAATTAACCCTCACCACCTCCTCAAGACAATGAGTTAAGGGAGGGGTGTTACAATTCAGGTCGTGAAAAGATCAATAAATGAGTTTATTTCTCAAAAAAGATGATGGAGGTGAATGATAGGCCGATGAATCTGGGTAGCAAGGGTTCATTCTATGAACCCAAATTCACGACCTGAATCATCAAAATTTCAAGCTATGATACATGTTGTGAAGCACAAATATTAAAGTGAAGA
Organism: Viscum album; assembly: GCA_963277665.1. Classification (NCBI taxonomy): domain Eukaryota; kingdom Viridiplantae; phylum Streptophyta; class Magnoliopsida; order Santalales; family Viscaceae; genus Viscum; species Viscum album. The sequence goes on from OY728136.1 coordinate 1,983,916,511, forward strand.
CATGGTTTTTCATTATTTAAACCCATATTTCACATTGCTAAAATGGATGATAGGATTTTTAGAGTTCTAATATTTTTAAAACATGAGCATTCCTTGCAATTAAACACTTGAGGACCCCCGAGATAGACTAGGCCTCACTCATTAGACAAAATTATTTCATTTGATAGGAATGGGGGATACATTTATTCCATTAAATAATGTATCATACCATATATAAAAGAATAATTTGGCTATTAGTGGGGAGATTCTACTAGGGTTTCTACCCAGGGATTGTTTTTCAAAGAAATGTTTTTTGTTTAGTTTTTCTATTTTCTATATTTTTATAATATTGAATGATATTTATTTTAATTTCAATATCTATTATTCATTATTTTTATCATCATTTTATATTATAATCTCTCTAGTATTGGTTGTGGTTTAATCATCGTAGGCGATCACCCGACGATGATTGGCTAAAACCCATAAGAGATGGTGGAATCGATTGAAGAATGTGTGTAAAAATTTGTTCTATTTCATTCATTACTTGTTGGAGGATTTTGTTTTATTGTTTCATTTTGTTAATCAATGTTTCATTAATTTATAATGCATTTATTCAATAACAATTTCCAGTTGTGAATGAACAACAACATGATTGTGACAGTTAATTCATTAAAATTGAATTGGATTATTCTTCAGATTATAGTAATAAGATCTTAATGAAATTTAGTTATTTGGATTTATTAGACCATGATGGATTTATATGATAGTTCATATTGATAGGGATGGCACATATTAAAATAAATAAATTGTTTTACTATGTAGCAAATGGATTCAATTATTTTACAACTGTAATTAGAATTTAAATTTCACAAAATTACACATGGAAACTGATTTTAATCTATTTTTCATTTCTATTTGAACTTATTTATATAAATTTCATCATTATTTTAGTTTATGCAATTTAATTAAAATAGATTGACCTAATATTTTGTTAAGATCTATTATTGCACTTCCCTAATCTTTATGGGTTTGACCCTGTACTTTCACAATTAAATGCCATTTTAGTTAGTGTGGTCGAGTAAAATTTAAGATTATAATTTTATTATACTATTTATTTTAATAAAAAACATTAGTCACATAAATTTCAGTGTTATTATTAGAGAGAAACAGAATATATCTAGGAATTGAAAATTGATTTCTTAGGTTAATGAATTTTCATTTCTCATATTTGTTGTCTGTTTTTAGTTTTTATTTTTTTTTATTTTTTTCCCTCTTCGTACCCACAGTAGTTGTTGGTGTTGTGCAGGATGTAATACACATCATATTTGTCGCATTACACACCATGATCACAATACATTGAATACGTGGAGGATCCCACTGTGGTCACACCAAGAAATCAATTTGAAGGATCCATATTCCTATGAATATAATGAATTCCATACTCAACAGTGAAGTGACATGTATTTTAATCCATGTGGGGGAGACCATAATTTTCAATATTACCCAGGTGAATACTAGGATACACAATACAAACAAGAATAACCCTACATCTAGAAACCTCAAAAAAATCATAAGACAGATTAATCAAATTACTCACGAAGACCATTGTAATTTTAGATAGGAGGATAAATGATCAAGAGGCCAAAATCAAAGAATATGGATAATTTACTAATAACCTTTATCAAATTATTCCAAATTTAAATTCCAATATAAGACAGCCAAATCCATTTATAAAATTTTCAAAAAACTCTATTTAAGGATGACTATTAACCGTACAAACAAAATGTACAAATTCAAAAAAGCAGATCCACAACGTGGTACCCAAACATTCCAGATTACAATTGAAAATTTAAATTTTCAAACTTCATGAAAAATCATAACCAAACCATTGTTGCATGCCTTGTGTCCAACCCATATCTCCCAATCACATCGAGTCGAGAACCCTGACATCGTGTGTCTCCATCATCATGGTGAGACCGTCCACCAATAACATCATCGCCAGTCCCATCACTAGCTCACTACTCATCGACGCTGACCTAACACCGCCATCCTCATTACCGATAATCACCACACCAGTATGATGGATTTTTTCATCCACTAGATCTGAGTGATGCTACTCCACAGAAACCATGAAGAAACAAAAAATAGAAACTAGACGAAAAATCACAGGATCAACATTTTCAACCTTGCATACATCTTTTCTACATCATTTCCCTTTAAAATGACACCATAGACCAGCACAAACATCACCCTCATCAAACTCCTGGAAAACTATTGGCCACTCGAACACCACTTCCCAAAGCTCTGAAGAACTACTGAACGATACCAAACCGGGGAGGGGAAGTGGGACTCGAGGTCAGGGAAGAATTGAGCGGCTTAAGCCTCCACAAAGATTGAATCCCTTCACCTTGAATAAGCCCAGAAAACCCACAACCAAATCAAAACATTTTACAACATCAACCATCTGAATAGTAGAATAAAAAACGAACAACCAAACCAACAGAAACTGAAACCCATAATTAGAAATCAAAACAAAAAAATAAGAGATGAAAAAACCAAGACGAGGAGATAAGGAGTCTGATACAGATGAAGAACGAGATCATGACTGACACCATCCCCACTCTACCACTATTCCAAGAGTACCTAAATCCCACATCGAGCCCAACCAATGTGGGGTTGAGTTTGATGGGTAGTCCATCAATGAAAGAGGAGGAGAAGAAGAGTACCAAACACCCCCACTGATGTCGACCCAAGCCATCTGAATCTCCATCACACAGACCCAAGTGATGATATGATGTGTATGGTTTAGTCGGAAAGAGGGGAGATAAGAGGAGACCTTCATTCTAACCAGTTGCAACTCTAATCAAGGAGGGGGAAGAGATACGAGCTTGAGAAAAAATCAAACGACGCTAGGAATTCCATTTTGATGAATAGGGAAACCCTAGAGGAATGTTAAAAATAATAGGCGGTGAGAGCATCGGGATCCAGGAGAGAAGGGGGGCATATCAACCTCTAACCTATCATTAATGTGTTGATGGATTATTTAAATTACTATATAATTAATTTACCTTTGATTTATAATTTCAGGATATAAAATGAAGAAGAAGAAGAGGTGGATAGGGAAGTAAAATTTATTGAAACAACAAATCAAAAAAATCTAGAGGAGGGAAACAAATTATAAGGCATGAAAAACATTAAAAACGCTAGAAAAGATGGGCATATAACTCATAAAGTATTGGGGAATAAACCAGAATAATCCCTTTTATTCTTATAATAAAAGTAGAATAAAAAAATACCTTCCTCCAATGTTTACAAGAAGAAGAAGATAGCATGATTGAACTTATTTATTGGATGGTCGAGTACAAAGAGTAGTATATTTTCAATGTGATAGAAGTAGTAGACTTTATATATGGAAATGAAAAAATACACTATGAGTTGAATAATATTCTATATGAAGAAGAAGTATGAGAATACCTGCTAAAAATACTAGAATACAAAAAAGAAAACCATGAATTTTTTATTTAATGAAATATTATTGTAGTGGAAGATATAGTCTTGGATTGAATAGGTGGAAGATTCAGACACTCTAAAAATTGAATTAGAATAACAAGATATTGTGGTAGAGGATATAAAGTATAATTTTTTTTCAAATTTCAATTTATTTTTATTTCACCTAAATTTTTCATCAGGTTTTAGCCAAAAATAATGTGAAATCACAAAGATATAAAAGAAATTGATAATTTCAGGCCCCTTGGGAAGTAATGTTGTTAGTTAGTTAAATAACAAAACCTAGTATCATTGTATCGATATCTAATTACATAAAAATGTATATAGTCTAACAAAAATATTTAAATTACCACTTCTAGGAGGATAGCCATATTTATAAATTGATTTTTATGATTTTTTTATTTTATTAGATTAGTTTAATAACTCCACTCTTAGCTAATCCCTTTATCTTTTTTAACATATCTATTTTTAATATTATGCTTTTATGTGATTTCATTTGTTTTTTTAGGATCAAATAATGAATATGATCATTATACAAAAAGAAAAAATTATAGATTAAAAAAATAATTTACGGGTGGTACTATTCCTATTTGTTTATATTTTTATATCACAATTTCTTTGTCAATTGTTTTTGAAAAAACTGAAATATAATTCAAAATAAAACTTAAAGAAATGGAAAATGAAAAAAATGGGTTTCTTGAATGGGAGATCAAAAATAACCCTTTACAGACCGATGATCTTCAAAATCATATGGGGTTAAGTGTTTAATGTGAGATTTATCCCAAATAAAACATTCAAAAAATAAAAAAAAATAAAAAATACAATAAGATAGGGTCATCATTCATTATGACTACATTTTTCATAATCCTTTACATTTTAATTTGGGGAGTGTAAGATATTGCAATTTGGTGTGGATTATTTTATTGAGAAAGTATTCTGAATATCATGCATTGTAACCTTGATTTTAGCCTCCTCTTTGGGCCTTACTTTATTTTCTGAATCAAAACCAACCTACCCTCAGCCTCATATTCATTTGATTTTAATTTTTTTCACCTCATGATTAATTGTGGTATTTTAATATAAGGGGATAATAGAGTTTATCAATGAAAGACTATGGTTTAGATCACATATGCATAACTCTATTGATTTGTAACATTGAGTAATGATAAAAAACAATCATGGTGAGGTAAATCGTTAATGTTATGGATGTGGATGATATTTTGAAATCTATAATTGAAAAGGGGAAATATATTGAATTAAAAATTATAGATGTGTCATGATTTATAAATTATTTCTTTAGTATGATGTGTGATTTTATAATCATCATTTATAACTTTTTTTATGAGTACTGTATTTGAGAACTCCCTTGTTTATGTATGGTCTATTTTTATTTAGATGTTGAGATTTTTTTTGAGGAAGAGAAAATGATTGGGTGTGGGGTAAATTAATATCTTTATTTGTAATACATGTTTTTATTTATTATTATTTATGTTTCCATTGAGATTTTATTTATTTAATCTGATATGTAAATATACTTTTATTTTTAAATTTGATTTTGTGGTAGAGACAACATTGCTATGAATTTTGGTATAATTTGGTGGAAACATGGAAATTCAGGAGAATAGAGAAAATTTACAACATGACATGAATTGATGATGAAAGAAACTAGATAATTTAGTATGATTCTAAAAAATATCCAATAAGATCATGATTCGTGTCATTATAGGCAAATTCATGTTTTGATAACTTCAAGGCATTGGTATTCAACTCTAATAAGGATATGGAGCCAAATGGGAGGGATACGAATTTGGGCAGAAATTGTTCATTAAATGAGCCCAAATTTATGAAATTAATATTCTAAATTTAAAATTGTGAAATATGTGGTATAGAAAAACTCTAGGGGTGGATACCTGAATTTTCATGATGTGAAACTGTGATTCACACCATGAAAATGGATGAGGATATTTTTAGAGTTATGATTATTTCAAAACATCACAAAAAACCATAATTAAACAATTAAGGAATCTTAGTATTGATGAGGTCCCATTCATTGGAAAAATATATTAACTTTAATACATTTAGAGGGTGTGTTTATTCCTTTAAATATAAGATCCGCCCATGAATACTAAAATCATTCATCCATTGGTGGGGAGATTGTAACACCCCGAAATTTCATGAGATAGATTATTTTTAATTTCTTTTTTGTATTTTGTTGTATGATACACCAAAATTACCTTGTTCTATAAGCAACATCGTATTAGCTTGCAGTATACACAACACTATTCTTGGCTTGTGTTGCACATAATTTCAACTTCTTTTGATAGAATTTCTTTCATGCAACAATGAGTATATATTTTTTTCAATGTATAAATGAACTAAGTTTGTATTATGTTATACGCAACACCAAATTAATATTTCACTACACACAACACTGATGTGGCTTGATTTTACACGCAAGAGAGACCATCCTCGATAGCTTTAATGGTACACAATATCGAGTTTCAGTAAACAACAATATATTATTAAAATTTTATTATTTAATGGAATATAAACTAGTCATTCTGAATATTATTAACAACATTTTAATTTTTATATAACATTAAAATTAATCATACACATTTTCTAGAACATGATATGAGAAAAAAATAAAAATTTTCTGATAGAAGAAGACTTTTTTAAAAAATACAGTTTTACTTTCTTTTGATGGGGCACCAATTATAAATCTAGTTTTGACAATTTTATATTTTAAATTTTAATAAATAAACTTCTTATTTAGAAGAGGGACCTAATAATTTACTTTTGTTAAATTTTTTTATTTTCCTAATAAAATTAAAATTTTAATGAATTGTGAAAAAAATACTACATTTAAATTCAAAACTACCTTTTCATCTAATTTATTTATATAGTTAGATTATTTTATTTAATTGGTTTTAAAATGTAATTATATTATGATTTTATCATTTAATCCAATATTGTTCATTTTAATTAATTTTACTTTTAAATTGGACTTAAAGATATGTCAATATTTTGATAGTTATTACTTCTTAAAAAAATACTTTTTGATTTTGTCAATGAGAATTAATTTTAAATTAATTACTACAACTTCTATGTTTTGAATTTATAAAAATGGATTCCATATATTGAATCATAAGGTTCAAATTTTGAAAATAGTTACGTTTTATTTTTTGACATTATGAATAGAAACTTCATTAATTATTTTATTTACCATGGTTAAAGGGTAAATCTAGTAAATAAGAATAAAATTAATATTATAATAATATTAAACTACCATAACACATATATTAATCTTATTGGATGAGATATCTATGACCATGTTCATCCTTGTGTCAATTTTGGTACCTCATAGGTTCACTTGGATGTGAAAATGACATTTTAAATGAATTAATTTAAAGTAAAGATAATTATAACATAAAAATATATCTTTTACTAAATTGATTTTTATATAGGGTTATATAACTGAAATATATGTCTTTAAATATTAATTAGAAAGATAAAAATATTTCCTATATCATGATATTTTATTTATAATTTTTATAAATTATATAAATCAATTTAATTATGACACAATGATGATGCAATGATTAATTCATTAGTAATGGATACAAATAAATGATATTATAAATATTAAAATAAATGTAATTCGATTTTTTATGCCATACCCAAATTTTATGGATTATATTTACATATTATATTTGATTAAATTACTTTGTTTTGAAGGAATCACATTGTTATAAATTTTAGAAAAAGTCAAATATGAATAGTGTCCAAAATTGACCTAATTCATAACATAAAACATAAAATATTTTATTAAATAAAAATAAATTCTTAAAAATATAATATTAAAAAAATAGTTAATATAAGTCTAAATATGTCAGAAATAACTGTTTTGGGTCTTTAGTCAGGATATGGTAATTACATTAACCCACAATGTCTAAATAACATAATATCACAGTAAGATTAAAAGGGTAAAATAAGGGTGAAACCAAGACGATCGGGATAAAAAAATAAAAAAATTGTCTAAAAAGTTATGTGATTATAGGTATTAGAACCAACATCATATTATATTCTAACTAAATAAGTTTTGGACAATATTTTATTAAAATTGAATTTATAATAAATTAATATTTTGAGAGTTTCCTAAAATGACCCTCTCCTCTCTTATAAAAGGAAACCTACCTCCTCTCATATTTAAACCATTTTGAGCCTTAAATCTTGAAACAACCCTTAAAATTTATCCTATAAACTTTTCTTGTTACATTATAGAGGTTCTGGTCTTCTCAAAATACCAACTCTAGTTCCCTAAGAGGAAATGTAAAGGAGGCATATCGAGGAAGAGGTTATCTCTTTTACCGATTCTTTTAAAATTATTTCTTCTTATAATTAATCTTCATTAGTTTTTTCATTATATATTAATAACACCAGTATCACTCATATACGGACATGTTATTATAAATATTAATTAACACTATTTCACCTTCTATCCATCCAATGAAAAATAAAATCACCACGTGCACGTTCGTAGGGATTATCGTCTCCAGGTCGTGGTGTAATCTATTTTTCACCACCGCCTTACATGGATGGGTATAATGGTGTAAGTAATAATTATATATGATTTTTATAACATTATACTAATATTGAGATATTATACACCATCCACTTCAATACCATTTAACAATTATGGGAATGATATCATCGCCCGTGCATACGTATGGCTTACCGTCTCCACGATGCGATGAGATTCATTCTCCACATTAACCATTAAAGAATGATTATAAATTATATATAATTAATAATCATGAAATATAGGTCATAATAATTCTACTGGATTTATTTTTGTGTATATATATATATATCATTTACTTACTTCCATTCAATTCAATAATGTAACAAAAACAACGTTCATGTGTACGTACAACCTACCGTCTCCATGAACATTGTATTTAATTTATATATCTATTATATATATTTCTATATACTGAATATATATGATATATAAAAATTTTTTAACATTATAGAACTAATTAAATCATGATTTAATTAATAATATCAATAATAACATGTCCAAACATGTATGATAAACAAAACGATTATTACCCAAAACGTTGTTTTAACATGGAATTGACAAATGAATAGGTAATATAAAGTAATAAGTAAATAATATATGATATTATAAATTTTATTATCATTCTGTTACAAGTTAATAATATGTTTAAACCCACTATATAGGATTTTCGGACACATGTGGAAGAAATAAGACCTAAGGTAAGGTATAACTTTGCAATCGCATTTTTACTCGAGATTGTTTATTCGTAAGTATTTATAGGGGTATATTTATCATCCATATCCATGTTTTATAAAAATGTTTTCATAAAATGTTTATTATTATTATATGTATGTTTAAATTCATTTTTACACATTTTTTAATTTTACTATATTTTATGGAAGGAATCTTTATTTTTTTACCATAATAGGTACTTTTTGACTTTTTCGGAAAAAGTATGAGAAGAATGTTTTCTAACTTATACAACATTAATGGATTCTTATAGTTTAATGACACATTATTTCTATGAATATTCCTCTACACTATATCTAGTGTATTTTCTACTAAATCCTTTTCTTTTAAAATTTCACGGCATTTTGAGAAAAGAAATCATTTTTGAAGAAGAAATGATATTTTCCTCGAGAACTGAGTTCAAGTGGTTTATCAAATTTATTTTTCATCTAAGATGACACTCTATAAATAGTTTTATGTTTCTATCCTTATAATTACTATGATATTATTTTTTTAATGATGGAATGGTATTTTATATGGATTAAGTTATTTTGGAATGGTGTTTAAGAAATCCATTTATTTCTTGGGTTATGCTATGATGAATAATTTATGTTTCTTTTGTGAAACATGTAAGAATTATTTGATTATGATATATGTGGGACCTATATCTCCCTCAAATACATTGGGTAAAGATGTATATCTCATGATATAGACATGACTGAAATGGAAAGTAAATCTGGTTAATTTTTATAGGGCTGGAACGACAAGTAAAACCAGTTCAGTAATACATGGCTAGAACAACAAGTAATATCATTTTAGTAATGGAATTTTTCCATTTTAATGGTATTGTAAACAATTCTTTGGATGCTTTGGAAATAAAATCATGTGATTATTAGTTTTCTAGAATTACATGTTTTATTCCAATGATATTCTATCAGGGCTAATGTACATTTATGATCTATTCCTATCATACTGACAATATTTATTTCACGACTCGTGATTTTTATGTTTAATATTTATGTTCATGTTTTTTCATTAAAATGTTTATGGTTTGTTTTATGTTCTCCATGTTTACCCTTACTGAGAATTTGAGCTCACCCTTTTTATGCTTTCTCTTCCCAAGGATATGATTAAAGGTTTTAGGTAGGAAAACAAAAAGGGAAAGATATTTATGGGAGATTTTGATGATATTTAATCTAGTTAGAAGATTATGTTTCGAGTTTCCATAGGAACTAAACTAATATGGTCTTTGGTAGTCTGTCTGTGTCATGTATTAAATATTCGGCCAACGAAATGTAATGTCCAACTATTTCAATCTTGGTTTTATGTAGTTGGTATCATAGAAAAGGTTTAGTTAACCGTTGGAAACTAAGATGCGAAAAATTTATTGAGATCCCAAGAGATATTTTGAAGGTATGTATAGGGATGTCCCTATGGTTAAGTATAAGCATAGGTTAAGGTCCTAGAATTATTATAACAATCATGAATAACCTCGGGTTAAACCTAAGATGATAGATAATGAAAGTAATCCCTCTTGATTATATTTTTTTCCTAGAATTATTTTTTCCTCTTACACTAGACTATTTGGGTTTAGATAATTGATGGAACCTAAAGGATGTGTGTCAATGATCAATGAACTGGGAAATGTAATGATTTTCCTTTTGAACAACCAAATTTTAGGGGATATGGAGTGAAAATCATATTTCTATACTTACACAATCTATGAATCATTATGGACCTCCAAATGAGCAGAGAAGGGAATAACATTCTATTGAGTCCTTTATGAGGCAACATCTACATTCTTTCAGTGGGACTTATGATCCACTTGTTGTTGAACAATGGATCAATACCATTGAAAATATATTTTCCATCCTTCTCTATTTGAAACATGAAAAATTAATTTTGGTTGTTTACCATTTACAAGTTAAGGCAGACCAGTGCTGGACTCTAATTAAGAATACAAGGCACCAAGATGAAATTGAATCCATGGAATGAGATGAGTTCAAGAACTTATTTTTCAACAAGTAATGCCTCCATATTCTTCCAACAATAATGGAAAAGGAGTTCCATGATCTTAAGAAAAAGGATGGTGAATATGTTTGTACATATGAGGTAAATTTTACAAGGCTTGCAAGGTATGCTTCTGGCTTTATCATCTAACCTGAATGTAAAGTTGATCGATTCTTCAGTGGGATAAAACCAAGTCTTCTAAGGGAATTAGATATAAGATACATTAGTAGAATGAAGATATTGTGCATTGTTCTATCAAGGTAGAACTAGAATTTGGTGTTATATATCCATCTCATGGTTTTGACAAGAAACAAAAGATGGAGTTCAATGGAAAATCTCAATACAATGGTCAAAAGAAGATGAATGTTTCCTTATACTCAAAGTGTGGAAAGAAGCATGGTGTATATTGTCTTAAAGGAACTAGAAAATTATGCAAGTGTGGAAATAAAGTTCATCAAGCTGTTGAGTTCCAAAGCAATGAGAAATAGGTTTCTAATGATGTGAATAGAGAAAAGACTACAGAGAACACACTACCAACACTTCATTGCTATAAGTGTAAGTAAATGGGGGATTATGTTAACCAATTCCCTAATCCAAGGGTTAATGATTATCGATGTCAACAACCTCTTAATAAAAAATAGAAAGGTAAGTAACATGTGATCGCTATTGGTGATGTTGAGTATGACAACGAAGTGGTGGAAGGATGATGTGTTTATGTAATGGGATTCCAAAATAGTGTTATGGAATCTCATTTATATTATTATGGAATATTGGAATATCTATGTATTGGTTTATTGTTGTTTTCCATATGTATATGGTATCGGTAACCATGAAAAGTTATTGAAATATTTTTTAAAGGCACATGATATACACATATTGTAGGGATAAAAAGATAATGAGATGTTTGATAGTATTAATGTGCTCATGACTGATAAAAGTAAAAAGTGATATCATGGTTTTTGTATATATATTTTTTTGCATTTTTGTTGTGTGGAAAGAGTTATTTTTTATAGAATTTGTGTTTTCACAGAGGTTTTATGGTAATTCATGTTATTATCATGTTTCAAGAGAATATATAATTAAGGTATTCAAATGTTTGTATTATGAAAACCTTTAACAGTGAAATTAGATATGTTAGACAAATGTTAAGTCAATTTAGTTCACCTATTTATAAAGTCTTATATTTTTAGGGATTGTAATTTTAAAAAGTTATAGATATTATTAGTTATTTTTCATTTTCAGTTTCTTAGATTAATGTATTATCTCACTATAGGTGGACTTATACATATATTATTCCCTATGATAAAATTTTTGTTGAGACAAATAGAATGACATATCATTTAATCGAATGATAATATAACCCTTCAAGGATGAAAAATTAAACTTAATTTATTTAAATAAGAGATTAAGTGGAAATTGTTCAAGGCACGAACAACGATTAGATTTTACCAAAAACAAGTAAGTATTTATTCTAATGCAAAAATATTTAACTTTAAGAAAAGGATCTTGAAAACAAAAAATGTTATCCTGGTAATTTCTTATCAGATGAATCATATGAGGCCTTAAATCAACATATATTTATAGCATTCTTGAATTTAACTTTCACCAAACTTTATTCTCTATAATTATCCACTAGAACATAATAGTTAGATTTCTCTTACATATCCATGTTTTCACTTACCACCTATGTTCTCTTATGTGGAAACCCAGTGATGATTTACTTTGGGTAACTGTTATGTTTCTAAATTTCCTTTTTAAAATGATGTTTTAGTATCCCTTTTTATGATGTGGGTTTCCATGAAAAAAAAATTCAAGTAGAAAACCATTTATAACCCCGACGAATTTTGAGGGCGAAATTCATTTTAATGGTGGTATAATGTAACACCCCAATATTTTATGAGATAGATTCTTATTAATTTCTTTGATGTCTTGGGTTGTAAGATACACCAATAATATCTTGCTCTATACACAACACCGTCTTAGCTTGAAGTATATGCAATGATATTCTTGGATTATGTTGCACATATTTTCGAGTTCTTTTGATATAATTTATTTCCTGCAACACTGATTATAGATTTTGTTCAATGTATAAATTAAATATGTTTGGATTATGTTTTATGTAACACCAAAGGAATATGGAACTATACGCAACACTGAGTATCGATTTTGTTCAATGTATAAATAAACTATGTTTGGATTACATTATATATAACACTAGAGGAATATTTAACTACACGCAACACTGACTTGTCTAGCGTTACATAAAAGAGAAACCTTCCTCGATAGCTTGTGTGGTACGCGATACCGAGATTCACAAAACAATGGTATATTATTAAAATATTATTATTTAAGGGGATATAAACTAGCTATTATGAAGGGTATTAACCACATTTTGAATTTCACGTAACATTAGAATTCATCTTAAACATTTTCTAGAAAATGATATGAGAAAAAAATCAATTATTTCAAATAAAAGAAGTATTTTTAAAAAAAATCATTTTTACCTCATTTTGATGGGGCACCCATTTTAAATCTAGTTTTTACACTTTTATAAGTTTAATTTGACAAAATAAAATTCTTATTTGTAAGTGGTACATAACAATTTACTTTTATTTTAAATATTTTTTATTTTTCTAATAAAATTAAAATTTTAATCGATGGTGAAAAAAATACCACATTTTAATTCAAAATTATATTTTCATCTAATTTATTTATATAGTAAGATTATATTTTTAATTGGTTTTTATGTTTCATTAGATTATTATTTTATCATTTAATCCAATTTTGGTCATTGTAAGTAATTTTAATTTTAAATTAGGCTTAAACACATGTTGATATTTTGATAGTTATTACTTCTTAAAAACCCAATTTTTGGTTTTAAAAATAGTAATTAATTTTAAATTAATTAATAAAAAAATTTGTTTTGAATTTGGAAAAATGTATCCTCTATTTTTAATTATAAGGTTCAAATTTTTTAAATATTTACCTTTTATTTTTTGACATTTTCAATAGTAACTTCTGTAATTATTTTATTTACCATGGTTAAAGGGAAAATCTGGTAAATAATGGTAAACATAATATTATAATAATATTATACTACCCTTAAACATGTCCTAATCATATTTTATGGGATATTTCTGACCATGGTAATCCTTGGGTCGTTTTTGGGACACCATGGATTCACTAGGATGTGAAAATGACATTTTATAAGAATTAATTTAAAGTAAAGATAATTATAACATAAACATATATCGTTTAACAAATAGATTTCAATTTGAGGATATATAACTGATATCTATGTCTATAAATAGTCATTATAAATTCAAAAATATTATCTATATCATAATATTTTATTTATAATTTTTAGGCTTCAAATAAATAAATTTAATTATGACACAATGATAATGCATTAATTTCTTAATTAATATTAGATTCAAATAAATGATATTATAAATATTAAAATAAATGTAATTTAAATTTTTTATGTCATCCACGAATTTTATGGATTATATTGAAATATTATATTATATATAATGCCTTTGGTTCTAATTAATCAGGATGTTATAAATTTTTTAAAAAGTCAAATGAAAATAGTGTCCAAAATTGACATGATTCATAAATTAAAACATAAAATACTTTATTAAACGATATTAAATTCATAAAAATATAAGATTCATAAAAATAGTTAAAATATATCCAAATATTCTATAAATAACTTTTATTGGATCTCTTGGTTTGATATGGTAATTATATTAACCCACAATGTGTAAATAACATGATATCACAGTTAGATTAAAAAGGGTAAAATAAGGGTTAAACCAAACAGATAAGGATAAAAAAATATTCAAAACTTGTATAAAAATTATTGTATGAAGGTTATTGAAACCAAAATAATCTTATATTTAAATTTAATATGTTTTGGACCATTTTTAAATGAAATTTAATTTATAATAAATTAGTATTTTGAGAGTTTCCTAAAATTCCCCTCTACTCTCTTATAAAAGGGAACCTCCTCTCTCTCTCTCATATTCACTCCATTTTGAGCCCTCAATATCATCCAAACCCTACCCATTTATCTCATAAACTTTCCTAGTTACATTATAGAGGTCCTTTTCTCTTCAAAAGACCAAATATGGTACTACAAGAGGAAACTTAAAGGAGGCGCGTCGAGGAAGAGGTAATCTCTTTTATCGATTCTTGCGAATTTATTTCTTCTTCTAATTCCTCTTCGTTAGTTGTTTCAATATAAAGTAATAACATCAATGTCACTAATATACTGATATGTTATTATAAATATTAAACAACACTATTTCACTTTTTATCCATCCTATGAAAAATGAAATCACAACCTTTACATACGTACGACTTGCCATCTCCACGCCGTGGTGTAATATGTTTTTCACCACGTCCTCACATGGATGGGTATAATGGGGGAAGTAATAACTATATATAATTATTATAACATGGTACTAATTTTTAGATATTATACAACATCCACTTTAATACCATTCAATAATTATGGGAACGATATCGTCGCTCGTGTGTACGTACGACATAATATCTCCATGATGTAATGAGATGCATTCTCCATGTTAGCCATTCAAGAATGATTATAAAGTATATATAATAAATAATAATTAAATATATTAAATAATAACTCTAATATATTTATGTACATATATATATATTTCATTTACTTCTATTCAAATCAATAAGGAAACAAAAACAACGTTCATGCATATATACGGCCTACTATCTCCATGAACGGTGTATTTCATTTATCTATCTATAATATATAAATTTATATACAGAATATATATAATATATAAATCATTTTTTATATTCTGGAAGTAAGTAAATAATGATATATGTAATAATGTCAAGAATAACATGTCTAAACACATATGATAAATAAAACGATTATTACCCAAAATGTTGCATTAAGATGGAATTGACAAATGAACGGGTAATATATAGTCATACGTAAATCATAAATGATATCATAAATATTATTATGGGTATGTTACAGGTTAATAATATGTTTCAACCCACTATATAGGATTTTCAGACAGTCCGTGTACCCTAGACCTTTGTGTTTAATAAAAAAGATTTTTTCAGTCATTCAGTAGTTTTGGACACATACGAAAGAAATAAGACCTAAAGTAAAGTATAACATTGAAATATCATTTTTATCTGAGATTTCTAATTTGTAAAAATTTATTGGGGTATATTAATCATCCATTTCCATGTTTTCTAAAAATATTTTCATAAAATGTTTTCTATTATTCTATTAATTTTAAAGACATTTTTACCCATTTTTTACTTTTACTATATGGTATGGAAGGAATGTTTCTTTTATTTACCATATGTGGTACTTTTTGAATTTTCTGGAAAAAGTATGAGAAGAATGTTTTTTTAACTTAATGGAATGTAATGGCCCGGACCTCTCCGGCCCATTCCTTTGTCAAAAAGAAGGTCACGAACTGTTCTGGAGGGTAAAATGGACTTTTCCAACACTTTCCAGAATTTTGAAACTACACACCGTGTAGTGTGAGTACACGCCATGTACCCCCTCTCTTGGTATACCCCGTGTTGAAGGTTGCGTCCTTGCCATGTAAAATAAATGGGTACACGTCGTGTAGTCCCTTCCCACGTACATGTTTCCCTCAAACCGTGTGTTGACCAGTCAACGATCGTGTGCTGTGTTGGAGCCGTGTCCTTACCGTGTGAAATAAATGGGTACACGCCGTGTACCCAATACTACATGTCGTGTAGTCCCTTCCTGCATATGCATTACCCTCAAGCCATGTTTTGACCAGTCAACGGCTGTGTGCCGTGTTGAAGGCCGTGTTGGAAGCCGCGTGGTGATCGTGTGAAATGGCTGAGTACACGCCGTGTACCATAAAGTACAGGATGGGTACTTTTGTTTTTCTCACCTATAAAAGGAGGGGTCCCCTCCTCCTTTTCAACTCACCCCTCTCCTCCCCATTCCTCTGAGCAGAGCTCTCCCAAGAGACTCGAAGGCTCCTTTTCTTCCTTAACTTCTTCGTCCGAGCTCTAATTTACGATCCTTCAGTGGCCATGGGATCGTAACAATGAGGCAGAACTTTTGAGCTTGGATCCGTCGTCTTTCCTTCAGCCTTTCCTTTCAAACATCCACCCAATGAGGTTTTTCCGGGACTCGATAGAAGTGACGGACGCTGATGGACGTCTTCTTAATTTGATCTGGGGGAGCGTTGTGATCAGAACCTGTTGAGGTAGGGATCTTGCCTTCTTCTCTCTAGATTGTGCATCATGCGGGGTGGGTGTCCTCTTGATTACATGAAACACTTTTTGAACCTGTTTAGTTAAGATAATAACTGGCTTATATAACGGGGTTGAGAAGTTTGTGATTAATGTTACTTTACTTTTTATATCCTTTGATATTGTGTTGTGAATTGAATAGGCTTATTCCTACTGAAAATCACGGTCATTGGGGGCCTTTTCTTGTTCAATTAAATGTTTCCCTATCTTTCTAGACCGTTATTGTGAATAGAACCTTGTGGAATGTGGAATTTGGTTAATCACGTAAAGTTGGCTGTTTAAAAATATAAAACCCTTGTGTGATCACCCCTGTTGAACAAAATGGAATAATGAACATGTGGGTGTTGACTTGGTTACATGGTGTGTGAAAGGGGGGTGAGTCCTAGGTTGTTACGAATAGGACGGGCAACAGGGCTGCAGTAAATGATGTTAAAGAGGGGATAATGTGGCACAAACCTTGTTTTGTGGGTTGTTCTGGATCGGGTGAGCAGCGGGGCTACGGTTGGCTTGGTTGTGGGTTGGTATGAATGCTATGTTGGTGATGGGAAGCAGGGTTGTGATAAATGGTATTAAAGGGATAATGATGTATGGGTTTCGGTGTGTTTGTGGATATGGTGGTCGGCAGCGGGGCTACAGGGATGGGTTTAAATGTGAACGAACTATGGATTGTGAACAATAAATAAAAAGTGGAAGAGTTAATAAATGGTGGGGCATGGTAATGGAACAAGAATAATAATCAATGAGTTGGTTGGTTAATAATAAGGGGTTTGTTGTGCTACTTGTGTTTTCCTAACATGATTTGTGGATGGCAGGGATATGTTTCACGAACAATTTATATGGTTGGTTTAGGTTGTTCTCCCAGTATATAAGGAACTAAATAAACAAAATTCTGTTGAAACATGAAGACCTAAATGGGGTTGGGGTTGTTTTTTGTATGCATGCTTGGTAGTAGTAGTGCCAAGGAACATGCTTAGTTTCTCTGATTAGAAGCCATAGGTTGGTCTGAGTGGTTGGTATATATATATATCTGTATCTTTTGTGTTTTATCGCACACCACCCATGTTGAGCACTTCGTGCCGAACACTGCCATTTCATGGGAGATGGTGTTTCCCCCTTAGTTACTAGCTCTTTACTGCTCCTTCTTCCCTAGGCTGTTATGGCTTTAGGCGAACTTACACCCAAGACTCTTTGGGTAGGTTTCGATTGGGGTGGAATTATCCCAAGACTCTTCGGGCAGGTTTAAAAGTTTCCCAAGAATCTTCGGGATGAGGCCCAGGTGTGTGCGGGTGGGATACGTGGTTGTCAGGCCCAGGTGTGTGCGGGAGGGATACGTGGTGGTGAGGCCCAGGTGTGTGCGGGAGGGATACGTGGTGGTGGGGCCTAAGTGTGTGCGAGCGGGATGTGTGGTTTTGAAGCCCAGGTGTGTACGGGCAGGAAGAGTGTGACAATGTGAGGACGTTCGCCGTTAGGAAGAGCAACTAACTAGTGGGAAATAGTGTGGGGTACCCAATACTCTTGTTCTTATATACTACTACCTGTTGTGTTTCTGTTTTTGGTAAGTGTGGATAGTGTGGTTGGGTGGATATAATTCCTTGCTAGGTTTCTTCTGTTGTTCTCATGGGACATTAGGATGTCTCCCCACTTGTGCCCGAGAGGTTTAGGTTTCCCTACTGAGTACACTTTTATGCTCACCCTACGTTTACTTTCATGTTTCTAGAAGGACTACCAGGGCCGTGCGGGACCCTACTAGTCGAATAGTTGGAGTTGTTGCAGTTGTTATATTCTTGTTTTCTTTGGTATTGTACTTTAAGTTTTCTTGTACCATGTTTCAGAACTTTTTAAACATGCATGTGGGGTTGGTTTGGGTTTATTTCTATACACTTGTTCTTTTCCTTTTTGGTGGTTGACTTTTCCTATTTCCTGATCTTAAATAATAAAAAGGTTAATGCCTCCCATATTTGTGAAAACTCATACCCTTTGTGCTAGTCTCCACCCCGGGGCCTACTGGAGGTGGTACTCGGGGGTCATTATCTCCCTTTCACCATTGCCAGCTCAGGAGGGGCATTTTGGTGGGAGGGGGTCATGACATGGAAATAATGGATTTTTATGGGTTCATGACTTTTTATTTCCAGGAATCTTCTTCAACAGTATCTCAAGTTTATTTTCAACTAAATTATATTCTTTTAATGTTGCGTGGCATTTTGAGAAAAGAAAACATTTTTAAGACGAAAGGTTATTTTCCTAAAGAACTGAGTTCAAGTGGTTTATCAAAATTATTTTGCATCTAAGATGACAATATTTAAATAGTGTTATGTTTATATCCCTATCATTACTATGATTTTTTTTGTTAATGATTGAATGGTATTTTATATGGATTATGTTATGTTGGAATGATGTTTAAGAAATACCATTATTTCATGGGTTATTCTATGATGAATGATTTTTTTGGAACATGTAAGAATGAATTTATTTTAAGATGGGTGGGACCTAAATCTCCCTCCAATTCATTGGGTAATTATTTATATCTTATGAGATATACATGACTAAAATGACAATTAAATCTAGTTCATTAATATAGTTCTTGAATGACAAGTAAATATAGTTCATTAATACATGGCTGGAATGACAAGTAAACCCAATTTAGTAATGGAATTTTTACACTATAATGGTCTTGAAAAAAATTCCTTATCTGCTATGGAAATCATATTATGTGATTTTTAGTTTTCCACAATTACATGTTTTATGAAAATGCTATTATATGATGGTTAATGTTAATTTATGATCTATGCCTTACGTACTGACAATATTTATTTCATGAATCAGTATTTTGATATTTAACCATTATTGTCATGTTTTTACATTCAAATGTGTATGTTCTGTTTTATGTTCTCCATGTTTACACTTACTGGTCATTTGAGCTCACCCTTTTTATGTTTTCTTTTCCCTAGGATATAAATAAAGGTTTTAGGTAGGAAAAAAAGGGGAAGATCTTTATGTGACATATTGAAGATATTTCACCAATTTAGAAGATTATATTCCATGTTTCCAAAGGCACTAAACTAATACAGTCATTGGGAATCATTTTGTGTCATTTATTTAGTATTCTTAAAATGAAATTCAATTTTCATGTACGTGAAGTTTGGGTCTCTAGACAGCTTCTATTAGGGTTTCTACCCAAGTATCATTCGTCAATGATATGTTTTTGTTTTTTTCTATATTTTTTTTAGTAATAAATAAACTTAATTTTTATTACAATCTATATTAATCATTATATTTCTCATCCTTTTATTTTATAATCTCTCAAATATGGGTTGTGGTTTAATTTTCACTAGTGATCATCTGATGATGATTTCCTGTAAACCACAGGGGAGAGAAAAATCGAACAAAGTGGGTATGTATCAATTTTTTCATATATTTAGTAACTTGTGGGATGATTTCATTCAATAATATCATTTTTTCATGAAATTTTATTTTATTCATCATTGATTCATTGAAAAAATAACATCAATAGTGAACAAAAACCCCATGATTGAGATAATTAATTATTAACAATTGAAGTAGATTATTTTTTAGCTTTTTGAAATCTGATCTTAATGCACTTTAATTATTGTTATTTATCACTACATGAGGAATTGAGATGTTAGTGTAGATTTATACGGATTAATTTTTTTTCATTATCTATAAAATTGACTGATAACACTGCTAATGTATATGATTATTTATCAAGTGTAGTAATAATTTCTATTTAGAAAAACTGACTATTAAAACTTATTTGTCTCTATTCTACCTTCCCATTTGAATTTTTTTAATTAATATTAATAATTAATTTATATTAAATCATTTAAGTAAAATTGGGTGACGTTGCATTTGTTTATGAGCTATCATGGCACATCCCTTCTCTCTTTGGGATTGAACCCATACATCTAGTATTCTACACCCATGTAGTTAGTGTGTATGGGTAAAATATATATTTCTAATATGAATCTTCTAGATGATTTACCAATTTCCTTTAAAAATATCATCATTAAAATAATAGATATAAATGAACTGATTTTTTTCGTAGAGGATAACTCATATAAGGGAACCAATGATCATTAAATTATTACACTATATGATATCCTCTTGCTTTACTATTAGAAAAAAATAAAGAATAATTATTTAAATAAAATTTAATTAAATAAAACTAAAAATAAGTAGAATTGTATTTTTTTAATATTAAAAGTTGTAGGCAATAATTTGTAAGGAATGTTATATTTGTTATCCTACTTCAAACCTATAACTAAAATCTTATAGAAAAAAAAGTATTCTAAAGAAGAACAAAATAAAATAAAAAATAAGATAATAGTGAATTAATATTTGGATATACTCTCAAATTTTGTGTTGTATTTATAACATTTCACATTAGTATAGTTCTTCAATTTTATCATTGTTTTGTAATAAGAAATTATTTTCGATATAGAGACCATAAAAAATTCTCCTTTCAAGTTTCATATTTTTCATGGTGCATGAGGGTCTCAATATATACCTCAATAGATGAATGTTCATTATGACTCACCCAGAATATGAATCTGTTAAATGAATATAAAAACATAGTAAATGGGGTATTAATATTCAATTATACTTTATGAAATTTATATTCAATTGAATTTATATATAAAAAATGTCTCTAAATAATTCATGATTTTATCTGATATTTTATATTCAATTTTTCTATGAGTAATTCTAGGTTATGATTTAGAAAGAAAACCTCCGATATCCTCTCATAAATTAAATAATCTAGGGATGTTTTATAAATAAAAATACAAAATTTTTCCTTTATTTCTACTTTTTTATGTTATTATACCTTTTAAATTTACTTTCTCTTTAATTATAGTGGCACATTGAGTAATTTGAATATTTATTCATCAATTAAAACCAACTAAATGTTTATAAATTTTATATTTTAGTTTTTATGTTATAATTACTTATAAATATAAAAAATATTATCAAATTAAGATAATTTTTAAATGATTTTCATTAAATTTTATTTAAAATATTGAAAAATCATCACTGAATAAAAAAATTAAATTAATTAAACAAAAAGACATAAAAATTGAAGGAAATGTGAAGTGTACACCATGCATGATATTAATCCCCCAAAAAGGAAAAAAATTAGTTGGAAGGTTTAACATAGTACAATACACTATAACATTTATAAACACCTAAGAATATTGTTTAGAAGTTATCCTCTATGATCATTCTCAAAATGAGTTAGTTTAATTTTCACACTGTTTATACCTTCATGTTGTGTTTTTTAATTTTTAGATATTTTGAAATAGTTAGTAAATAAAATAAATTTCAATAGAGAGTGATATACAATGGATGATTAAAAAATTTCCTTTTAAAATTACTAGTCCTAAAAAACTGCATTGAATAATTATTTTTTCACTATTATACTAAATAGTTATTCTCTTAATATACTCACTCAATTGAGGGGGAAATGTATTTCCTCACTCCAAAAACATAACTCCCTAGAATAATGACTATCCATAACTTGAATATATTATAACAATAAGTAGTCACTTCCTATAAGTTGATGGCAACACCCATAACTCTCTATGAATGAGACACATCAGTTATAAATTCCTCAATCCACTCTACGAGTTTAGATTTAAAATAAAGAGAAACATGGAATTAGATAAATGAAGAATAAAATAGTGTTAGGATATTCAAATACTATCACCCAAATCATCTTACCATTCACTATAAACATTGAATAAAAAATAATAAGTAGTTCAATATATGTTCTAATCTCATCATCATAATACAGATGCACATTCTATGACATAAAAATAATAATTATCATTTTATATCAAAATATAAGAGATCATACTAAAAATTGAAATAATATTAAAATAAAAATAGAAAATATATTTTAAAATTAATTAAAAAAACAGAAGGAACAATATATATAGTATGAAATAAAGAGAAAAAAATTCCATTATTGATATTTATTCAAAATAAATGAATGATAAAATGTGATGTAGAATAATCCAATAAAATCAAGTGAGAATACACACCCAAGGATTATTTTCTTTTATTTTATAAATAATTTGAAATATATAAAAACAATTGAGTGAACCTTGAGTATCAATGTGGTTGAATAGCCTTTAGTCCTTCTACCATCTTCAAAAAAATTATTTTTTTTGAAACATCAGTTGAGAAAAATTTAACCTAACAATTAGAAGGATCAAAATGATTTGTTATTCTACTTCATATGGGTTTAGGTTTTGTGCCTATATTTGTATTTGTGAATGATTTTTCACTTTTCCAAATTTGTTAAACTCTTTTAACAAAAATGTTTGAACTTTTAGTTTGTTTGGATAAAAAACATTGATTTTATTTTATTATTTGGTTCAATCTTGATTAAATGATTATTTCACTTTGATAAACTTGAGTTATGAATGTTTAGTTGACTTGTGAGGCTTAATTTCCACAAATGACCACCAATAATTTTTTCGTTAAATATATGATATTGTAAGTATACCTATGATAGGTCTCAAAAGGTACGATATTACATGATTTGAGTTTAAATCATTTGATGATGTTTGGTGTTAAGGAATTTATATATTTATATATATATCAATTTTAATTGGATCAAATTGGTGTGTATGGGACGTTGAAATGGGGCCATGAGCTTTGTGGTGTCTATGGTTGGTTTCAATTTTATATTCTATAAAGGGGGAGATTTGGTGTAAATATAAAATTTTTATTATAATTTATTTGTACATAAATCTTTACATTTAATATTTCTAAAAATATGATTCAGGAATTTGACTCAATATTATTAAAGGGATGTTCATGTTGTAGGTTTCGAGCACATTAAAAGCATGGAAGGACTGGTCCCAAACTTTTTTCCCATAATCGATGATCAATCCAGGATCAATAAAAATAAGAAGGCTATTATCCATGGAATTGATTCAAGTATTTAGAAAAATAATAATTTCCCCATGAACCAAGATAGAGGATCAACATATTTTGTTTATAATTAATTTAATTAAATAAGAATTACCTCCAAGGTTTATTCATTCTTCATTGATGTGTTCGGTCATAGATATTAAGTATGTTGTTGTTATGTTGTAGAGATAAAGGGTATATCTCCTCTAGTGGTGATCGAGACATGCTCTACGTATCTCTGGCTGTCATCAAAGGTTTCTTTGGGTGCTAGTGCATAAGATCCTTGTGCTTGGGATGTCTGTCTTTGATTTCCTTGAGAACAGATTCCATAGAATTCTCCTTGATCCTGAGGAGGATGATCCCTTTCATTCTTGAGAGCATTCATGGAGTGGGAATAATTCTCTAGGCTTGAGATATTTTCTCCAATTCACTGTGCACAACATAATTTCATCGCTTGGGTAGTGCTTGGCTAATAAGAGAATAATATAACTGGGTATTTAATTAACTAGGGTAATAATAAATAATTTTCACTAGTGCCTTAATTTTTTTATTAATCCTAGTGAACCCCCGTGTAAAATAATAATAAAAACATTATTATTTCATCACATTCACTTATCTTACAAGTTATAATTAAATATTATTTAATCAAATAACATTCGATATTATTATTTCTCACTATACCATTAACTCAGTCCACCAATCATCCACTATATTTATTGAATCTTTAATAATGACTTTATTTATTAAATAAATATCATTGGATTATTCACAAATAAATATATAAATATTATATTCACTGAATAGAAAATAAATATTTATTAAATATTCCAGCTACAATATATTCTCTCGAATAACTAGTGTTGAAATAAATGAGATCAGGAATCCATTAATAATTATTGATCCAAAACCAAGAATAATATTTGTTCAACTTTTTAAATTATAAATAATATATTATTTAACTACGATATTGGATACACTTAGTGTGTGACCCTCTAGGCCTCTTTCTCAGTTGAATTAGGCAGAGCAGCCTAAATTCTAAGGTTATCATCTAGAAATATGCCAAGGTACCCAAAGTGATAGAATTTAATTCCACAATGACATGTCACCTCATACGAACACTTATCATGTAATATAATCTCTTTGTATCGATATCTCTATTCAAGCGGGTTGCATGAAAGTTCCATCAACCTAGGTGTTGAATTTCTCATTCTTTGACTTCCCGAAAAATGAACTTTCCTATAGAATATCATGTCTATGGATTTATTTAGGCTATATAATTTCTATCAAAGGGATTGATATATCAAATTTGGTTATGGAAAAGAAGGTAAAAATCCTTTGTCGCATTATTTGTTAATGCAGTATTACTCATAACGCACCTAATATATCCTACATCACTGTGAGAATATGCCGTCATAGTTTTTGATGATAAATATAATTGTATGAGTCATAATACCTATTAATAATAATCTAAATGTATATGGACCAATACACACATCCACATATAGGAACATCCAATTATACTTATAAATTTGGATTTTCTACTAGCGAGTCTCATTCTCATAATATCGTCTTAGACAGTACTTAGGGAATACACCATGAGACGGTGCCTCAAAGTTCTATGAGTCTCCACCACTGATATCCTGTATTATTTTTGTCCCTTAAAATGATATCATCCTACTATAGAACCTATATTCAAGAATAGTATCGTGGCACTTCTGGGTTCTCATCATAGTAGGGATCTGTTGTGTCCTTTTAGTGTGACAACTACTCTTAGGACATTATCAGATACAATTTCATGGAGAAGAAAAATCATGATGTGATAAAGAGTTTATTAATATTCATCCAATTAATATATGTTTATCATAAAGTAAAAATAATTTTGTTTTAGGGAACCAACTCCAACAAACTCTCACTTTCACTAGAGCCAACGGCTAACAATATTCAGTCCGCTATCTCTCACATGATATTCATGTTTATGCTAAGATAGGTCTTTAGTCTAGTGGTCTTTAGTCTAGGGGTCTTTTAGGTTCTCTTATGTGGATACTCTTCTCACTAAAAATTCACCCCTTTGATAGAAATACCTCAATAGGTTATACTTAATCAATATGTTCTTTGTCTGTTGATGTGACCTTGTCTATTTTACAGGAGACTCTATTGTAGTATTTTCACAACACAATGTGAAAGGTTATTTATTGCTAGGTACCACATCATGATCCCATAAAATGTTCCAAATCCATATAAATTCCTTGGATGCTTCAGAAACCACTATATACTCGAACATTGTTTTAGAATCAGTAACAAATGGATTCATTGAACTATTCTAGCTCATAAATCCCCCATTGTGATAAAAAAAATATCCAGATTGAGAATTCATATCATTATAATCTAGTTGAAAACTAGCATCTGAATACCCTCTGAGGAAAAGCTCCTTATATCCTCTAAACACCAAGAAAATATCCTTAGTTCTTCTCAGATACTTAAGGATAATCTTAACAATAGTCCAGTGTTGTTCTCTTGAATATTCATGATATCTGCCTACCATGCTCAATTCATATGAATAATCAAGTATAGTATATAATATTTCATGCATGATAGATCCTACCGATGAAGCATATGGGATCTTACTCATTTTATATTTCTCCTATTAAGTATGGTGACACATTTTCATAGAATGATGTAAACTATGTGACATTGGAATGAATACCCTATTGGATTGTTCCATACTAAATATATTTAGTATCTGGTCAGTATATGTACTTTTACAAAGTCCAAGAAGCCTCATGAATCTATCATGAATGATCTTGATCCTGATAATGTAGGATGATTTTCCTAAGTCCTTCATAGAGAAGCACTTGATCAACTGGTTTTTAACTAATAGTAGGACTAGTATGTCATTCCAAATAAGTAATATATTTTCAACATATACTTATAGGATAAAAAACCCATTCCCATTATACTTTTTTTAAAAATATGGCTCATATTCATTCTTAATGAACTAAATTCCCTTATGGCTTCATCAAATCGAATATTCCAAACCTAGATTCTTGCTTTAATCCATAATTTTACCTCTGTAACTTTCAATCCCTTTTCGCATAACCTGGTGTCACAAACCCCTCCGGTTATATCATATTCACATCATTATAAAGGTTCTTGTTAAGGAATTAAGTTTTGAGATCCTTCTTCCAAATATCATAGTCTTGGTAAGCTACTATAGAAATTATGATTCTGATGGATTTAAACATTGAAACTAGTGAAATGGCTTCATTATAGTCAATTCATTGAAACTGTTTAAACCCTTTATCAGCTATCCTTTCTTTATAGGTGATTAATATACCTTCCATGTCCATTTTCCTCTTAAATACTTATTTACACCCAATACACATTACATCAACTAGTGCTTCTACCATAACCCACACTTGGTTTTATTACATGGAATCCATCTCAAGATTCCTAAATTCTAGCCATGTTTCATCTTCTGAGCTCTCTACTACCTACTTCTAGGATATAGGTTCATAATTATCCAAATATAATGAGTCACAATACTCATTGACAAGAACACCATATCCTTATGGTTTCCTTACCTCTCTTACACACCTATGCAGTACTTGTGTTTCAGGAACCAATTCTTCCACAGGGACCTGTGGAACTTGTTATGGTACCAACTATTTTTTATCTGGAGCACCAAATTCATCAAAGTCAATTTTTCTCCCACTATCCTTTTCGAGGTTGTGCTCCCACTCAAGAAATACATCTTGTTTGGTGATAGTCACATTCATTCCTATGGTGTTGTATCGGTAGTATCCTTTTATCTCTTTATGATAGCCTATAAAGATAAAATTTGTGACCTGAGTTTCTATTTTGTTTCCTAATAAATCCTTAACAAACACCTCACATCACAATACACATATATGAAATAAATTGGGTTTGCTTCCACTCCATAGATTGAAGAGAATTCTATTTGATTCATTAGTTGGTACTTAGTTTAATGTGTATTCAACAGTCTATAATACATATCCCCAAAAGGATAACTGAATATCTACATTATTCACCATCAACCTTATTATGTATAATAAGATACATTTCCTCTTTTCACTAACACCATTCCACTATGATTTATAAGGTGGAGTGAGTTGATATTGAATCCCAAACTCCTGTAGAAAGATGATGAACTATTGGTTAAGATATTCTCCACCTCGATCTAATCAATTCTTCTTTATCTTCTTACCAAGCTAATTCTCTACTTCATTATTTATTTCCTTGTATTTCTCAAAGATCTCAGACTTATACCTCATCAAGTAAATATATCTATATCTACTCAAGTCATCAGTAAATGTTATGAAGTAAGAATATCCAACTCTAGCTTCTACTAGAAATGGATCACACACATTAATGTGTACTAATCCTACATGCACTGTGGACCTTCCACCCTATCCACCAAATAGCAGTTTGGTCATTTTCCCTTGTAAACAAGTGTGACATCAATCAAGTGGTTTTATCTTAGAAGATTCTAAATAACCATATTTATAGAGCTTTATCAAATGATTCTCATTTACATGACTAATATGGTGATTCACAACTAGGTGTTATATGTGTCATGTGAACTTGATTTCTTATCAATTTATAATACTTGGTTTTTGTAATTTAATAAATACAGACCATTATTTAATGTGTCATACTATAATATATTTTTTCCTTATAAAAGAAACAAACTTTATTCACAAACGTGAAAATAAACCCATCTGTATCCAAACATGATACGAAAGTTATGTTTTTGGTAACACTAGATACATAATAACCACCATGTAAAACCAAAATCATTCAGATTGGAAATGTGATGTGGTAGTCACTAATGGAAAGAGCATCTATCCATGCACCATTGGTAGCTCAAAAATTGATCTAACATCTAGAAATTTTCAAGAATCTACTTTGTTCCTATATTTGAATATATATGTGAGAACCAAAAGTTGTATCTAAAACCCAATATGTGGAAATGGAAATATTGAACTCAATAACAAATTCACATTTGGATTCCCCTTACCTCTACGTGTAGTTCCTCTTTCATTGGACTGACTTGCCACATGTAAAACATACTGACTCATTTTCATTTCCCTACATTTTTATCTTCTTATTCTTGATTAGATGCTGCTCTGGTGCTTTAGACTATTTATAAGTCTTAGGCCACTTTTCATTGTCTTTCCTCTTCCTATTCTCTATATGGACTATGGGATTTTCACACCCCATGCATTTATCCACTAGGTGAATTAATTTATGAAGTTATAATAGACTCACATCATTATTTATCATATTATAATTCATAATAAAACAAGAGAGGGTCTTGGGCAGTGATGATAGTATGAGATCCTTATGAAACTCATAAAATAATTTAATCCCCAAGATGTCTAGACACTCAATATAGCCATTAATCTTGATTACATGTGGCCCAGATTGTAAACACTCTCCAAACATAGTGGTGAAAAAAGAATTGGATATCCCATACCTATTTTGTATCTCCTTCTCTTAATAGATATCTAAAAGGCGATACATCATGTTATAGGCATATATTTCCTCATGTTTCTTTAAGAGATCACTCGTCATGGATGATATTAGAGGCACTGAAAATCCATAGCATCATTCAAATGTTTCTCATACATAGAGAGATCCTCATCACTGACCTCATTTATATGCACAACTGTTAACGGTTCTTCCAACACATAGAGTTTCCTTTCATGGAGATGGATGACCCAAACACACCTTTGCCACTCCTGGAAATTAGTGCTGGTGAGAAGGATTTCCTTCTCATGTATGGATCACAATTATATGATTGATGTGTTTTTTGATGTCGTTTCTACAAATATGACAAACAAAGTTTTTGTACTTTATCTAATAAAATTAATATACATAAATAAATAAATATTCATTTGTCTCCCGCTATTTTATCAAAACCCAATATTCCTCACCATTGGCTTTAGAATATCCAATTTTTTGGACATTATAGTAGAAAGAATCCATATTTCCCTTTACATTACCCAATATTTGGTTGTTCAAGCAATTTGAATGTTTTTAGGTAGGTATTATGAATTTCAAATGCATTAACAAGCAGATCCTTAATTTGTTGAGTGGACTCCCCAATCCTAAAATCATAAATTTTGAATTTCCTTAACCTTTTCCTCTCAGTTACACTAATTAATTCATTGGAAATCAACCCTTGATGTAAAATAATACAAGTCAACTCAATACCTCAAATTATAATTCCCCAATAATTAAAATCACCCCAACTTTGGAGGGTCAAGCACATTGAACTGTGGTTTGATTCTAACAAAGTAATGGATGGTTATACCAACTTAATATTTTATTGAGGGATTTTATCATTTACGAATAAAATTATATTTATTATCTTCTCACAAGCTTGTTAATATTAAATGGGATAAGATTAAGTGATTAACCATGTATTACATAATATTTATGTTTAAGAAAGTTTATTTTAGTTCCATCTTGCTTGATTTTTAATTCATTAATTAAGTGATCGCGACAAAACATCCATAATGAATAACCATATAACTGATTGAAATAAAATAAATGGTATGATCATGAGTTTTTTCCAATGGTTATTTTATATAGGGAATGATAAACTAACTGCTGACCTAGTTTAGAAACATAATGAACTAGTTAGGTTCGTGTTTACAACTTTCCACCTATCCACCTTTGTATCCCCATAGATTGGTTTTTCCTTAACTCCTAAGATACACCACCTCCACTGGCTTGGAAGATCCATCCATTACATATACATTTACTAAAATTATGGTGAGGGGTAAAATGGGATTTACATAAAAGAAACCATAGTCATGTGGACCCTATATATTAATGAGGAGAGAAGGAACACATGCCAACAATTTAATTTAATAAATTAATAAGAAACTAGTAATATAAAAAAGTTCTGGTCTATCTCATAATCATCAACATGCATGCAATGAATTATGTATTTAGTAAAACTAGCATTCAATTATTTAATTATTCTTATTTAAGGTAAACCATGCTTTAATCAATTAATCATTATCTTTAATTAATCAATACTTTTATCTTAATTATTTTCTGAATTTTCTTAAATTTCTCATCCATTATAATTTTAAACAAATTAATAAATTCATTTAAATTTAAATGTGTACACAAGTTGTACCTTGGTGGTAACCCGTCGAATACTTGTCCAAAAGTACCCAACATTTATTATACATATATAAACATTATTCTTTGTGACATTTATCATAGACATATATTAATAACTGTAATACACCTCATATATGATGTGTATTTTTTGAATATTATGCAAATGTAAATAAAACATATATATATATATATATATATTAAATCCTATCACATGGCATGTACCAGCTTTACACCCACGGGAATGTACATGTATCAAGGGTTACATAATATAATAAATTTAAAATATGTGTAACTGGTAATTATACACAGCATGTATATAAGATCTACACAACATGTACATTCTTCATTGTTCAACTGAAGTACATGCCTACGGACTCATCATGTGAGGTGTACATTGAAAATAATTGAGTTCACGACATGTCCAGTGGGCCACACGCCATGTTTACTATGCATTACATGGTAAGTGGTTGGCTAAGCCATGTATGGGATACACGGCCCGACCCTAAACCGAAAGGCACTATACACAGTGTGCAGTGGGATACACGACATATTGTCCAACTGACTATGAACCAGTCTGTCCAAGTCAATGCATGGTGTAATAATTAAATACATTCCGCGTCATTAATGCACACAGGTTGAATAATTTCCAAACTACTCCTGATGAATTGAAAACAACTACACAAAATGTATATCCAACTACACAACATGTAGATCCGACTACACAGTGTGTACTACCGTGTTTGCTGGACAGAACCCTTTGCACCTCTAGATGAGATATTTGATGTAATTTTAATCATAAAATTATTTTTTTCTATTAGATATATGAGAAATGATAGTTGAAGAAATAGATATGACAATTCAGATGAAAATAATGATTAAACATGTATTGAGAAACTAAATTATTAAATCATAAATTATAAATGAATTATTTAAATTATTATAAACAATAATATTCTAGCTCTGATACCGCTTGTATGTTCCAGGGATAGAGAAAGCATAAGAGGACTGGTGAACAACATTATTTTTTTCCATAATCATTGATAAATATAAGATCAATATGACAATTAATGACAATATCCACAGAATTTGATGAAGGATTTAGACAAAGAAGAATTACCCTCGAAACCAAGAGAGAGGATCAAAATATTTTGTTAATAATTAATTTAATTAAATAAGAATTAACACTAGAGTTTATTCTTTCTTCGTTGATGCATCTGGTCAGAGATATAGAGTGCACCATCATTTCAATGTAGAGATCAAGGGTAGATCTCCGTTAGTGATGATCCATACGTGCTTCATGTATATTTAGACATCGCTGAAAGAGTCTCTGAGTGCTAGCATGAAATATACTTGTGCTCACAATGTATGCCTTCGATCCCCTTGAGAACCACTTCCAAATCATTCTCCTTGATCGGGTGGATGAGGATATATATCGTTCTTGAGAGCATTCTTGGAGAGGGAATAACTCTCTAGGATTGAGATAATTTCTCTAATTATTTGTGCAAAACACAATTTTATAGCTTGGATAGAATGTGGATAATAAGAGAATAATATAACTAGGTATTTCATTCACTATAGTGATTATAAATAATTTTAAAAAGTTCCTTAATTAATTTATTAATCTTAGTGAAACCTCCATGTCAACTAATAACAACAACATTATTATTTACTAACATGTGCTTATATTGAAAGTTATAATTAAATATTATTTAATCAAATAATATTAAATATTAAAATTTCTCACTGGACTATTAACTTAGTTCTCCAATACTCCACCATATTTATTAAACCTTGAATAATGACTATTTATTTATTAAATAAATATCACTTCATTATTCTCCAATATAAATAAAAATTCTATATTCACTAAATAGAAAACAAATATATATTAATTATTACATCCATAATAAACTCTCTCAAATAACTAGTGTTGAAATATATGTGATCAGGCATCTATGAATAATTATTATACCACAATCAGGATAATCTTTATTCAACATATTAAATAATAAATAATAAATTATTTAACTGAGATACTATATAAACTTAGTGTGTGACCCTATAGGATTTATTCTTAATGGAATTAGGTGGAAAAGCCTAAACTATAAGGTTAGAATCTAGAAACATTCCAAGGCACCCATGGAGAAATAATTTAATGTCTCAATGACATGTCACCTCATATAAATTCATACCATGTAATATAATCCATTTGTCTCAATATCTCCAATCAAGTGGTGTGCATTCAAGTGCCATCAACCCATGTGCTTGATTTCTTATTCTTTGAATTATCATAAATTGAACATGTCTATTGAAAAACATGGCCATGAATTTATTTAGGCTATATCATTTCCATCAAAGAGCCTAAGATATCTACATCTATTATGGATCAAAAGGGACAAATATTTTCTCTCATTATTCTTTAATGTAGTATTACTCATGACACATCCAAAATATCCTACCTCACCGCAAACATATGTCAACACATTTTTCTCCAATACATTTAAGTGTATGATTCCTAATAAACATTAATAATAATATTAATGTCTAAGGACCAATACACACATCCGTAGATAAAAACATCCAATGAAACTTATAAATGTTTATTTTCTACTAGCGGGTCTTGTTATCATAATATCCTCTTGGACATTACAAAGGAAATACACCATGAGAATGTGACTCAAAGTCATATGAGTCTCCACCTATGATAGCATGTATCATTTGTGTCCTTTCAAATTATATCATCTAAATATAGAGAATAAATTCTAGAATAGCATCATGGAACTTCTAGGTTCTCGTCATAGTGCTATAACCACTCTTATGAAATTATCTCATACAATGTCATATAGAAGAAAAATCATGATGTGATAATGATTTTATTAATATCCATCCAATGAATACATGTTTATCATAAAGTAAAAAAGAAGTTTCTTCTAGATAACCAACTCTTACACATGTACTGTGAAATGAATTATGGTGTTATGAGAAATTTGAATTATCATACTGATTTCTTAGAGAATTACTAGATGTTAAATGACAAAAATCCAAATGAATGGCTTAGTATGATCTATGTCTTGTGTAAATGTTACCATAAGACATTTGGTAAGCTACATAGTCATTGGATGGGACATAAATTTTAAATTTATTACAATTATAATTTGGTTACATATATAAT
This sequence comes from Viscum album, assembly GCA_963277665.1. Lineage (NCBI taxonomy): Eukaryota > Viridiplantae > Streptophyta > Magnoliopsida > Santalales > Viscaceae > Viscum > Viscum album. Next base: position 1,983,950,872 of record OY728136.1, read on the forward strand.
TTTGTAGATTAGATATAAGGGATCATAATTTCATGACATATGAAGGGTTTTATAGAGTTAATTCGGAAGATCACTATCTATTGTGGAAGTGAAAATGAATCATTGTAATGGAATTCTATGGTTAAATTCATAGACAACCATTAATTTATTATTATAGACTAATATATAAATTGGTGAGTGAAATGTCCCTAATTGGTGGAAAACAATTATCATTGTTTCTTACTTCATTGACAAAATAAACACCATTTGTTATCCTTGGAGATTGAATTTTTGAAATGATTGGTTGGAATAATCATCATTTAAATATAATTATTAAAAAATTACCAAGGGAATATCATTGGGTAGAAAGACTAACAACATATAATTATCTGAAAAGATTATGTAAAATAGAATTACGTAATTATAAAATTTAAATGGAATTTATAAATATGATCTGTAATTATATTTTAATATATCTAGAAATATTAACATAGGAATTTTGGAAAAATAAAACCAACATTTCATTTTATTAAAACATATACATTAAGATTCATGGGGAATTTAATCATTAGAGATCCGATATTTAAATCAGTATTGTTTTATACATTAAAATATACTAAAAACCAATAATATCGAAAAAAAATTGATTTTACCAATGATTTTACCTAAAATAATGGAGTATATTAAATAAAATTGAAGTAAATATTTAATAATATTTTATGTTATTAGGCATGACTCTATTCTCATTATAAAACATGAACACTATAAATTAATATACTAAAAAAGAGGTTGATGATGTTTTATCTGTTAGTGATCTATCATTGTTCAAGTAATCAAGATTGGTAGCATCATAAAGACTTCACTATCTTGGAATGTAACATAGATAGTGTTACCATTTTGTCTTTTTCCTAGGATTTTCCATAAATAGAGTCACATACCATTCATTGTCTATATTGGACCTATTCCTATTATATAGATGAATTGTGGACCACTGACATCCTTTGTAATAACCCTCTAAAGGTCACATAGCCTAAAACATTACAATTTCACTCTATTAGGTTTTTTGTGAGAAATGGTCTAAAGGTATGTTATTTGGTATCATGTTCATTCCTTCATCTATATGTGTGTCGAAACTAGATATACATCCATGTAACTGTCTATTATATATATTGTAACATCAGGAATCCTTTAAATTGTCTAAAACTTTTATAGATTGCCTCTCCATCCTTTGAAAAATTTATCTTAAATTATTCTTAAAATTCAAACATTATAATTAAATAAAAATATAATGAATAAAATAAATAAATCAATATATTAGTATGGTTGGAATATTATATTCCATAAATTGAAAAAATGTATAAATGATTTAATTATCCTTTTATAATAAAAACAAAAAATTTATTGTCATTGAATTTTCGTATGATGAATTTGTATTTTTTTTCTTATAAAGATAATTCTCTTCTTCATGTTTGAAAAAGTATTTAATGATATTTTAAGAATATTAATTTTAATAACATATTAACCAAGGGGAAACCCATGTATTTTTTAATCAACATAGAAAAAATTTAATTCCTTAGAGCATGAATTTATTTATTGATTTATATTTTAGTGTATATTTATTAGTATATCCAAATGTAATGTTATAGGAACCTAAAAAATATTTATAAAATTAATATTAGAATAAATTTAATATGTAGGAATTATAGAATAAAATTATATCTAATTGGATATGGAATTCCCTATAATTTAGATAGTGGAAGTATTATACTATAGTGGACAACATCTATAATCATGGTTTAACTCAACACAACACTTGAAGAAAAAATTTCCCAAAACCCCAAACCCTACCTTATTTTCCACACTATTCATGGAGTGAAACCTCATTATATTATGATCTTGGGAACTAATTTAAATTAATGATAAAATACAAATCAACCATGATTTGGGTGTCCCTTATAAAATGATTTTATAATTAAAAATTTCCTTATCTTAGAAACCACAAACAACTTACCCTAAATAGGATTTAAAAAGAATTTTCCTTGATTGAACTGAAAAAAGGATGATTCACTAAGCCCTGACTTATCTTAAACAAAGGACAGAAGGTATTTTTTTAAAAATAAATTTCCCAACCCCGATGGATAAAATGTTTTTTTTTAGTTTGATATCCTATTTTTTATGAAAAATCATAGAAACCAAGCCCTAGTGGATGTTATATTAATTTTACTATTTTATAATATATCCTTATTTTTATCATCTAATCATGGAATATAACCAGGAATTAAAATATTTTTTCTTTATTTTAGTCTGTAATTCTATAAAAACCAAATGGTACAAAAAATTATTTTAATTGACTCTTTTAAGAAAAAGTTCCATAATTTTTTCCATCTAAAATCAATGAGTAACCTCACCATAATATTCATATGATCCTATTTTTTCATAACCTAGATAATACCAGATAGTAAAAGTTCTTGTTTTCAATAAATTATGGTGATTGTGGATATTTTATTTTCCATACATGAATCACGACCCATAAAAAATGCATGGATCAGTCAACATATAATTTCTATCCACCACTAAATAATCCCAAAAACAACTTCATGGCTCTTTTCAGTGAAAAAACCTCCTAGAACCAAACATTTTCCATGTTGTATCTTTGAAAAACACATCATGGTTCATACTTGGGGTACCTAAAATTTATAATCCATAATTTTAATCCAATAGAAACCATTTCATTGTTTATAAATCTAGAATTTATTTTTTATAAGATTATAAAATTTTAAACATGTAGATAACTATTGTAACCATTTTACCACAATGCCACCATCTACCATTCAACTTCCCAATTGTAAAAATCCATATATGACATCCATTAACCATGAAAAAACACATATATTACACTAATATTTTTATGCCTTTTCATATATAGAATCATTTATACATTTCCAATGATTCTTCTTATAATTTACTATTTCCAATTTTTTATAATAATCCATCACTGACATCTTATTTATATCCACACAATCAATTTACATCACTTATGGCCCAAAAATATCATTTTTATATGGAATTGTTAATTTTAAAAGATTATTTAATGAATCATATGAACCCCTCTCATACCTCCTATACTGAAATCCTTTCAATATAACCAACCAACTAAAAATATTACTACTAAGAGACTAAAAAATGTATCCAACATTAGTCATGCCCAAACCTAGCCATCCACCTTAAATACATATACTCAAATCCTAAATAAGTCAACACCCTACATTTTCACAAAAAAATAGGTTTAATATATTGATTCATCTGAATCTGTGTATTCATTTATGCACAAATTTTTAAAACTCGTGTATTAAAAGTATAAAAATAAAGGTTGAATTGTGTGCCTCATTAACAATGTGGTTTCCTAAACTGATAAAACCATTTATTTTATCTTTAATTTATTTATAATTGGTCGTAATAATTAAATTTTGGAATAAAAACATGTAAAAAATATTATGGGTGTTCTGGATAATTTTATATACATTAAACTAATGTGTTTGAATTCAATGAGTTGTGATCATCTAATAATTCAGTCTAAATTATGATTATATCTTTAAAATGTATTTATGATAAAAATATATATTCTAATTGGTATTTATTTAGTGTAGTTTTTAATTTTTAATTTGGAAAATATTTTCCATGGTCTACAAAAGAACATAATATTTTTAAAACAAAGGGAGTTTCTTAATGATTAAAGTGATAGAAATAGTTAAGGAAAGTTGAAGAGTTACCAAGAGAAATTTCCCATAATTGGAGAAATTTACTAATAATTGACACCCTAATGGATTCCCATAGGGGATATAAAAGGTTTTTGGATTAATTAGATGTGTAAAATCTTTATATAATTAATAAATCACCATTTCACAATAAATATAAATTATTAATATTCTATTAATAGTGCATGATCTACAGAATTAGGGTAACAATAGTTGGAATGAATTTAATTATAATACTATCTATGTATTTAAGGTATTTTTCATATATATTAACAACATATTAAAGGGATTACATGGATCAAAAAACACTTATTCAATATATATAAATACACTAAGAAATTCAAATTACTATGATCACCATGCATAAAACTTGAACATTGTATAAATATTAAGGAATACCTTTTGTACCTTTCACTGATGATTGGTATTATTCTTATTGTATTGAAATATTCACTTGATGAATAACACAAAAATGAATCTAAAAACTATATCATTAATGGTGTATCCATGGGCTAATAAAAATCACCTAATTTTTAGGTAGAATCTTTTTCATATCCACATTATTCTAGTACATCATTGGATGAAGGTTTAATGATATAGATATATACATGAAAAATTAGTAGAAGGGATATCATGAACGGATGACCACCACAAGAAAACACCAGTGTAATTTTTTTGTATAACTCATGATTATCCTAAGTCATTATATGCATTTATTCATATATTATGAAATTTTTTAGTGAATAGAAGATGTCACAATCATGGAACCATTCAAAAATACAAATTCAACATTTTTTGTGTTATAAAATAAAAATTAATGATAGCCAACATAAGAAAGTTAGAAACATCGACTCTTACTGTTAAACTATCAGTTCTTTATCATAATTTGTTATGATAATCATACAATACAATTCCTTGAATAAAACTTTCATAAAACAATCCAATGTACTACTCTACAAATTTGCTTGAGTAGTAGCGTGATATCATATATGATTCCTTATAATACAGTCATATCATACGATATGATAGAGAAAAATAAAAATCATCAATATAAGGATTTTTTTATATAAATTTTAATATCCCACTTCCAATAATTCATTATATCTTTTTCCATTTAACCTTATACTATATAATAAAAAATAACATTTAAAATCATATTTGAAATAAAAGTTTTGTATTTTAGAAAACACAATTTTACTGTTATCATCAATTGCAAGATTTATCATATATTATAAAAAAACTTATGAGAATATATCCAAAACTCATTTTAGATAAACTCTTAAACACTTTGAGTGTAGCTATATGAATCTCATAAAAAATTTTCCCCATTCATCTAACTATAAAGTGTGACCCCATGGTCCAATGTCATATTTAAAAAGCATATGAATTCTTAAATTCATAAATATAACTAAAGATCAATCTTTAAAATGAATCAATGCTCATCAATATATAAAGTGATATAGAGTAATCTTTATCAAACACATATATCTTTACACATGTTTCCACCAATTTTATCATATAAAAGAATGAAATTTAAAATTATCCTTTTATCTAACATACCAAATAACAATAAGAAAATGATTATGTAAAGCCAGTATAGTTACTCATATGTGCTCAATTATAATATTATAAACCGATTAGATTGATCAATATATCATATTTCATTTATAAATGTGGATGAACAAGCTGCATTCCGCTCACCAAAAAATAAGAACATTACAAGTCTTATCCAGATATCTCAATATTATTTCATTCTATCTCAATTTAGTTCTAGTATGTAATACTAATTATATTATATGATTGATCCCATCTAAATTGAGCTTCAACCAATGAAATGATCCATACCAAACCTAACATACCAAATATTATTTAATCCTCAATGATCTCATTTTAAGGGATCAATGTTTGAATATTATTATATTGGGTATCTTTCTAAACATCGGTATTAGGGATATCCAAATATAAAACATGAAACCTAATTAAATAATCTATAATAATTTATCTGGTATTTTTGGTTCATCATCCCGTAGAAAAAATTAATTTTTTACCTCAAGAACATAATTTTTATTAGTATATAGAATCTTACACATGCTAACTTAAACATTTATCCATGAGCTATAATAGTCCCTGATAAACATCTTTTAGGGATAACTCAAAGTCTTAATTTGAGATTTTAATTATCATTACACCTCATATAGTATATGTATCCAATATGAAATAACAATAATTTTTTAAATTCCATTTATGCAACACAACACAATTAATATTATTAAAAACTATTTATAATAATAACAAAGCCATACATAATCACACATCTAATTAAATAAAAAATCATCAACCACCATCGATGTCTTATTTTTTCAACAATTTTAATGTTTTTTTAAATCATTATATATATATATAATTCCTTCCATATCTCTATGTGACCATATGATAAAACCCTCCCACCAAAATTATTTCATTGAGTAACTTCTTTGATGAAATAGTATTTGAATAATGATGACAATTGTGTATTATTTTAATGATGTTCAACTCATTGAACATTGTATTGAAAGTACATAACTTTACACAATAAAATGTTATGATGCTAATAAATTATGTATTCTTCTTGTAACTCTTTATAATTTTATAAACATCATCATTCTTGTATCTTTTCCTTCAAATTTTTTCTTTAGATCATTTTGGTAACAAAATTTAACTCTTCACATTGCTCTTTACCAACACATCTCAAACTATTTAAATAAATATATTGATTTCCACATCATAATGGAAAATAAGTGTATCTATTAACATTTTTTTTATCAATACACACTAAATTAATTTTTGAAATTATGTGACATTAACATTTAATTTTGACTAACATAATCATTTATTTATAAACATTGAACTTCTCAAAGTCCAAATATACTTCCTCCATCCTCTAAGAAACATTATTATATTTAGAATATAATTATTATATGAAAAAAAATTATTTTGTGTTATTAAATAATAATTATTTTATTTAGTGTAAATATTTGAAAAATAAACTATTGTATTGATAATATATTTTCTATTCTATATGTTTAGAGTAGCGTACAAAAAATAAGATTTTATTATTTAAAATATTCCATTGAAGGGTGGAGGGATCCCATCCCTGGTATTTTAACAAAAGTATTGATAAAATCTATTGCCTTAGATAGAACATTACTATCCTTATCTTCTTCTAAATCAAGATAAAGATATTAATGAATAAAATAACCATGTATGATAAAATCATAATTTCATATTGTTCATAATAACTCCATGTTAACTAACAACTTATATTATCATGTAAGGGAAATAAAATGGAAATACACATTATTTATTTAACTCCATCTAATACTGATATATTCTATTAAATTTTTATACATTATTTATCAACCCTTTTCTTTATTAATTTAATTGAAAATACAAGCCTCGTAAATTATTCTATTTTTTTAAAAGGAATATAAATTTCCAATGATATACAATATACATTTTGTATCATATACCCTTAAATATAAAAGAATTTATTTCTATAACATCAATATAAACATGGAATTTCAATTGATTATATATTAAACACATTGAGAGTTAAAAATAATTCTATTTTCAATAACATATACAACACAAAACCCTACATTTAAATGAACTACAATATACTATTAAGATATTATTATTTAAATGTGACTGATAAAACATAGATGTTAAATTAGTGGGTATTTATAATATTAACAACTCAATGAATTATATATAAATTTCCTACTGAATATAAATTTATTAATAAATTATAAGAAAATATTTACATAATATTTTAATGATGATATTTTTTCAAAAAGAAATTATGTTTTATTCAAAAATGTTTCCTATTTATTTTTGAGAGAAACTCTTTTAATTGATTTATAGAAGTTTTGGATATTTTATATTAAAAATGAAAATAAATTTACAAATAATCATATGAAAATTAATTTAGATTTAAATTTTGGAATGGTTTTGAAATTGTTTATTTTTTGATGAATAATGAAAATTACCAATTTATCAAATATTGTCATTTATTTTCATTAAATCAAGAAATTTAAATGTCATATAATAATTTTGATTTTTTGTTAATGTTACATATAAAATATTTAGATTAAAATAATATAATTTATTTATTTTTAATAATCAACTTTCCTTATTTGGAATAAGTTTATTTTTATGCTTAAAAACATGGTTTTTGGAAAACTATTTTTTCTTGTATAATGTTTATCAATTTTAATTAATTAATATAACCACTATTAAATAAATAGATAAATTTATCTCCATTTTAATTAATTAAGATAACCTATATTAAGGAAATAGTAAAATTATATGAATATTTTATACATCCATTTATAAGAATTTAAATTCATAAAATGATGATTTCAAGTCATAGAGTTAATAAAATGTCTTCTATTTCATAAAAAATGAATTTCCTTTAGAACTGTATTTTGACAAGTTTTACAGATTGAATTTTGAATACAATTATTCTAGTTTAGTGATTTTAATTTGATAAAAAAATTACACTATTTGTAAAAATCATTATTAATATTAGGTAATACTTCCACCACAATTTCGTTTATAATGAATGGTAAAAACTATAAAAAACTTGTTACCTTGGTGAAAAACTAAAATGGTAAAAGTGAGAGTCCTTAGAGAAAAATGGAATAAAATGTTTAAAAAATACATTTTTAATCAATTATGTTCTTATTGACCATATAATCCATCCAATCCCTTATTTATCAATTTTTTATGTACATGTATTTAATGTGACTTCCCATTATTGAATAGGTATGGGTATTTACAAAATTAACATTCCCTCTCCTATACCCTCATTTACACACTTAAAAATAATTTTAGTTCAGTAAATCCATACCTAAATACATTCTATACTTCCCACCCCACATCCTAGATTCTATTTTTTTACCAAAAATACAATCTAGGGAGGCTTTAGGTTTATTCCTAAAGAGATTCTCCAAACAAGATCTATCATTATTTAATGAGAATATTTGTTTTATATATTCTTCCACATTCTTCAAATATTAAAAATCATTATTATATAATAAAATAATTATTATATAATAAAATCACAATTCTAATATACTTATGTGTTATTATGTCAGTTTCCAATCATATATCTATATATTATTCAATCAAAAGAGAAATAAAATCATCAATTGTGTGTACGATGCACTACTGACTCATGAAACAATATAGTTCATTTTCCATCATCACATATAATATTTATTCATAATTATGGATTTAATATTTATATATATTATATTCATGAAATATTAATCATTATTAAAATTTAATATATCATATACCATCTTATATTTCCATCCATTGAAAATTCATAACATTATTTGTGTGTATGGAGAACTACCGCCTCGTGAAGCAATGTGATTTTCATTATTACCATGTCACATGGATGGTATATACAAGTGTTTTTAATGAAATATTATTATATTTATGGTATACTCATCATTATGTAAATATAAAATGTCACCCGACTTTTTTCAATCATGATCATTGAAAAATGGAATCATTACTCATGCGTACGTATGGACTACATCTCTATGATTGTAACATAGTTCATTTTTCAAAACCATATTTTACAGGTCATTATAGAAAATAAAATTTATGTATAAAAATTATAACCACTTCATGATTTTTATTTGATAGAATATAATAAATTATATCCTTTATCATAGTCAACCTACCGAAGTAATTTTAGATATATGAACTGAATACCATCAAAACATCAGACATGACCATAATTGATTAAGTAAATATATATAACATGATAATAAATAAATAAATAAATAATAAACCTGATAAATTTTATTAATAAAGTTAATAATTGACATAATTTTATTATTCAATAAAATGAATTACTAATGTGATGAGTCGAACTCGAAGAAATAGATTTTATAACACAATTACTTACATTAGGTAAAATCACTTCTTAATTGTATTTGATATGCTATGATTATGTGTGTAATAATCATTGATTATTTTGTATATAATTTAAACTTGTTTTGTGTAGAATTTTATTTGACACAAATATTAACTTTTTTTATTAATTCTCACATCAATGACATGACCTCTGTAAGGGATTTATCATCTCAATTTAACATTTATGAGACATATTCATTATTCATTGCTTATTTTCATGGTGTATATAATGAATTTTTTAATGATATAGGATAAATATATATGTATTCTTGGTATTTAATTACCCATTTTAGGTTACCTCTTTAATGGGGATTATGATCCAAAAGTTACCAAATTTGTAAGGGTTTATATCAAATCCTCATCATTTTTCAGGACTGGTTATTTTTAAGTATCCCTTGGATGAATTGTTTGATATATCTATCATAACACCAATATATTATCTTATTGTATATTTACTCATGAAATTTTTAGTTAATAGTACCATTTTCCACTCATTGGTACATAAATTTATTGATAGTTTTTTATGATATGAGGATTCCATTTCTCTCTTCAGTCAAAAATAATTTTCCTCTCATAACCACGTTTTCCAAAAAAATCATGAATGTTTTTTACATTCTATGAATGATTTATTAAATTAAATTTTACCCATGTTTGATTTGTTTTATAAATGTTTTAAAATAAATCTTCATTTCATTTTCTGAATGAGTTACTTTTTACCCTTTTTAGAACAATGTGAAAGGAGTGTCTTTTTAAATAATTAAACATGTAAAAAATTATGGGACATGATGAAAAATCAATTATTTGAATATTCATTATATTTTACTTGGATATTTTTAAATAAAAACGGATTTTTGATATTTTTTAGAATTTATTTTAAAGTGTAAATGTTATTTTTCTTAAGAAATTTTACACATAATCTCTTAAATACATTTCCATCAACGATGATAACCATTGATGTTATAGATTGATTATAAATTTTGTACATATGTATCTCATATTTATTTCTATCTTATTCTCTATAAATTTTATGGTTTAATACATTCTTTTTTTAATCTATAAAATTCATTCATTGTAAAATTTAATTTTCTTATAATATGGTACAAGATTATAAATACCATTTTATTTCCATGGGTAATTCTTATATTTATGATTTATGATTGATTTCCTTTTTTTGAACGCATAATAAATAACCCATTAAGATAGGTGTTCCTAGATAGTGCTCAATTTAATTGGGTAAATCTTTAGTATCGTGGGTCATCATATATGGGATTTGGGAGTAAACCTAATCCATTATGGGACATTGTACAAAATGTGATATTTTCTATAAAGATAAACTTGACATAAGTTGATGATATATAATATGTTTCTTCCACAATTCCTACTATTCTATGTTATTATGATACCATGTTCTTTATGTTATTATCCCATTTGATTACGCTCAAGCCTTCTCATTTATGAAACATGTTATAACATAGACACATAATTTATGATTCCATATCATCTTTATTACCATTATAGTAATTCTATCTCAACACTTTTTTCAATGTATTCTACAAGTTATCACCTGATGTTTTAGTTGATTGAAAGGATTTTTGATCTTATTTTGGAAAATAAAATACTGGAGTTTATTTTAGTATTACATTGATTTAGTATAAAAATTATATTCCAAATTCACTATGAATCATCTTATTTGGTTTGTAATTATTGAATTTTAATATTAAATATAATTTGATAATATGTGTAAAAGTTTTGGGTCACTATATTTTGTATCATAGAAAAAGAAGGTATCCAATCCTAGGGAACACTCACATGTGAGCATTTGGAGAGGAATGGATTATTAGAAACCTTCTTTTTATTACAAATTAATGCATGATTTATTACATAAAGATAAACTTAATAAAACCTAGAATATATATATGTCTATTTTATTTTGGAATTAGGTACATTACATAACAATTTAAATAGGAAAAACAAAATCATTATAGAAAACTTCATTAACATGCTCACGCTTAAAACTGGTCAAGATAACCTGGGGAAAAACATGGGAAAGGGGTGAGATATAAAGCCCAGTAATGGGAATAAAAATGGAATAATATGATAAATTTTATATAATAGGTATATTAATGGTATATAAAAAGAGTAAGAATCATAAAAATGAACAATGAGGCATCATATAGCATGAATATCATAAAATGGGAAATGCAGCTACAACGTAGAACACATCATCATAAACAAAAATCAATGATAAACTGCCATGAAATAATGTAAAAAAGGTACCATAAATGATTCAGGTTCACTCCCTATGACAATATGATATCTCATGAGACTTAACATTACCCAATGCATTAAAGCACTATATAATTCTGGGATCACCTATCACATTCATTTTATTCTCAAGATTAAGGGTGCCACATAGATCATAAAAAATTGAATCATTCATAATCATATTTTATTCCCAAATAAAATTCAGGTCAAATAATTATATGTTTATAAAGGTGAACACAATTTATTGGAAGTTAGTATGGTATTCACTACACAATTGTTTTTATGGGAAATTGTGGTGAAATTTCGGTTGCATAGATACTTCAAATAAAAATTCAAAAAATTGATTGATTATAGATAAAAATATGAATAATAATTTGGACATAAAATGTGAAGTAATAGGTACATATAAAAACATATCTCATTATAATTAATTTTAAATAAAAGGTACAAGATAATAAGGAAACTTGAATGAAGAAGAGAAGGTGAGGATCCCTTACATGAGTGTGTAACTCCAAATACTTGGAAGGGGATTATTAAGAACCTTTTGGTGACTTGGGAGAACATTATAGAGTGGAGGTAAAAGTATTACAGTTCTCCAAGGAGTTTGAGTGAATAGAATTGGGAGATTATGTGGTTTTATATAGGAAAATAGGGGGGTTTTATTATTGTTTAGGTTTTGGAGTCTACATAAAAAAATAACCAACAAAAAACATACCATGATGTTTTCCCATTATTTCTACCAAGAGAGAAGGGTTCTAATTATTTTATAAGTCAACGGGGCGAAATTAAAAAAAATATTACCATTTCTTATGTAGAACTGAGTCATGCTCTTAAAGAAATGATTTTAAAACATTAAAATATTTTATATGTTTTGAAAGATTCATTATGGATTTATAAAATTAACCAAATAAACATAAAGATGCATTATTTTAAATGGAAAACATATATTCGGTCGTGTATCCCATTTATAGTATTTATTACATCACTTATGTGTCATTATGATGTCATAATAGACAAAGTATATTAATATGATATAAATTTTTTACCTAAAAATTGGACAATCTAAGAAAATTATGAAAAATTAATTTTTGGATAATTTTGACATTTATATTCCACAAATAATATTAATTTTATCTAAATATTTTTCTAAATATTTTAATTTTCACTTTAAAAATAAATAATGACATTTATTGAGAAATGTTGGGTTTTCTGACAATAACAGTTTCTGAACCATTATAAAATTACATTTTAATTCATCAAAATTATATGATAATTTATATTTAATAAAAATTATTTAGTAATAATATATTATTAATTTATTTTTCAAAAAAAAATTAGTTAATCAAAATAAATTCTTTATTTAAATTTTAATATTATCAAAAAATATTATTTTCATTTTATTGAATCCAATTAAAAATCACTTATAAAGTAACAATAATAACATGAAAATATATTCATTATTCTATAACAAATAATATATTTCAAAGGGCATGATACATGTCCCTTTAATACACTATAAAACTCTCTATGAGTAAGGTGTATAACTGTGAGACTTTCATGGGGTTGTTTTGCATATATGGTTTTTTTCATGATCCAGATGAGCTTGAAATTCTCTTATAAACTTTTTCTCATAGGTTTAAGATTTTTGATATCATCATGGGCTTGGTCAAGAGAAAATTCCAGTAATGTTATCTTTTTTATAAGCTCCAATAAATGGGATTCATAGGGTATGATCCCAATGGTTGAGGCCATCACTTTGTATGTGTCAATCAGATTTATTAAAACCATATATTTATAAAAATCATGTGATCACTAATAAATAACTATATTATCAATGGTAATGATACTTAATGTTATTTTAAATCCAAATGAATAAAAAAAATTGCATGTTTTTTCTAAAACCATATTACATAATAAAACATTTAGTTAAATCAAAAGGGTAATTTTATTTATAATAGTTTAATTAATTAATATCATCCCCCTTAATAAATTTCACCCTCAAAATTTTTATTTATCCATAAAAAAAAGATGGGGGTGACACTATTTCATCACATCATCTAGTTCCCACATAAATTCTTCAAAATTGTAGTTTCTCCATAGTAATTTTACAAGGTTAATTATCTTATTTTGTAGAACACTATCTCTACTATCTAATATCTACTCTTACTTCTTATCATAGGAAGGGTCATTTTCTAATAGTAAAACCACAATATTGAGTACATGTGATGGGTTTGGTATGTAATTTCTCAATAGGGATAAATGGAATACATCATGTACTTGAGATAAGATTGGTGGGAGTGCAATTCGGTAGGCCATTTCACTAATGGGATCAATGATCTAAAATAGTACTATGTATCAGGGAATAATAATTCCTTTATTCCAAAATCTCATAACATACTTCTAGGGAGATATGAATAGTAATACCTTGTCTTCAACTGTAGATACCCGAAGCTTGACGTACATGGACATTACATTACTTTTGCGGAATACTTAGTATATAACAAAAACACACACATAAGGATCGTAATAGTTTAGTGTCTTTGGAAACTCGGAATATAATCTTCTAATCGTGGTGAAAGATCTTCAACATCTCCCATAAAGATCTTCCTTTTTTTACCTAAAACCTTTCTTTATATCCTGTGGAAAAGAAAACATAAAAGGGTGAGCTAAAATGCTCAGTAAGGGTAAACAAAAGAAATATCAATCACATCATTTTCATAAGAACATAACATTTTGGAAATCTTAACCTGCAAAAGAGAGCATAATTTCATAACATGGGATAAATCATAGTAGTGAAATGAAATACCAATAATCATAACATAAAACAAAAAACTTTGTGGCATACACACATAATCATAGAGAATCATATCTTATTAGTCAAGACTCATTTCCAAGACTATCTTAGTGGACAAAGTCCATTTCTGAACCGAGTCACCCTCGTTTCAGTCCTGTTTCACTGAACCGGTATAACCTACTGTTCCGGCCATGTCTATCTCATGAGATATAAAATCTTTACCCAATGCATTTGAGGGAGATATAGGTCCCACCCATCTCATAATGATACCATTCTTATGTGTGCCACAAAATCATAAACCATACATCATAACATAACCCATGTAATAAAAATGGGATTCTTAAACATCATGACATCATTTAACAACTCATGTAAGATAAAGGAATTCATAAAAATAATTCCATCACAACATAATCAAATCAATGTAATAATAAGGATAGAAACAGAACCCTTTATTATCTTAGATGGAAAATAATTTTGATAAAACACTTGAACTCCATTCTTGAGGAAAATATCCTTTATACTTCAAAACAATTTTCCTTTCTTAACATGTCATACAATTTTAAAAGAAGTTGATTAAAAATAAACTTGAAAACTTGTAAATGAAGATTCTTGGAAATAATGTTTTAAAAATCCATTCATGCGGTATAAGTTAAAAGAAAACATTCTTCTCGTACTTTTGTCGGAAAAGTCAAAAAAGTACCTTGTACGAAAAACGACAAAAGATTCCTTTCATATCTTTTACTAAAAACTCACCGAAGGGTATAATAGGATTTAAACAATTTTAGTTGAATGGAAATAATATTACATATTGAGGAAACATGGATGTGGATGATAAAATACACCCCAGTAAATGCCAAAGTATAAACAATCTAAGATAAAAATGAGATTATGATATTTCCCTTACCTTAGGTCCGACTAGCTTTGTAAGTGTCCGTACCTCATGTATAATGATTTAAATAATGTTATTTACTTACTATAGAATCATACTTATTTTTATGATATCATATATGGTCACATTCTTAGCTTCTTAGTAGTAATATTTCATTGCTACTTGTTATTCGGGTGTTTATAACTTTTTGTTCTTATGCGTGTTTTGTCGAATAAATTCTTATTCTTATCTTTAGGTTATAGATACCTCATTTACAGAATGTTATTAGTGTAATATATATCATATTCATTCATTAAATTCATTTATATAATCATTATGAAATGAAGATCATTTAGAACGAGTCGCATCACATCGTGGAGACGGTATTCCGTACGTACGCACGAGTGATGATATCGTTCCTATGATCGCGGAATTGTATTGGAGTGTATGTATACTATTTCAGAATCAATATCACTTTATAATAGTCATATATAGTCATTATTTACACCATTATACCCACCCAAGTAAGGTGGTGGTGGAAAATAGATTACACCACGGCGTGGAGACGGTATTCCGTACGTACGCACGTGTGGTGATTTCATTTTCCGTAGGATGGATAGATGGTTAAATAGGGTTGTTTAATACTTATAATAACATATCAGTATATGATTTATACTGATGTTATTACTTCATAATGAAAAAACTAAATAAGAAGAAGTGGAAGAAGAAATAAAGATGAAAGAATCGGTAACGGACATTACCTCTTCTTTGAAGTGCTTCTTTGAGACCTCCTTTTAGGGCACAAAAATTGGTCTTTGAAGAAGACCAGGACCTCTAAGATGTCTCTATAGAAGTGAAGAGGATAAAATGGCAGGGGTTGGCTGATATTGAAGGCTCAAAGTGGTGTGAGGAAGAAAGGGAGGAGGTGCCCTTTTATAAGGGAGGAGAGGGGCACCTTTGGAATAACAAAAAATATTATTTTATTATAAAGTCAAGTTCGGTTTTAAATAGCTCCAAATTGATTTATTTCGAGGCTAAGGTGGGTATGGGTCGAAATACCCTCATCCAATAAAATTTAGACAAGTTTAGGTTCTTATTTTAACCGTATCATTTAGATTTAACATTAAGTTAAATAATTTTACTTTTGTCGTGTCTTCTTGTGTTCTTATACTATAAGGTTAATAAACTTACCATATCAAGCCAAACGAACCCCAAGTTGTTTATTATTAATATATATAACCTTATAGAAGTCATTTGGACGAACCTTTGATTTTTAGGAATAAAATAACAATTAATAATATAATATTTGTTTTAAAAACTATTTTATGTCAATTTTGACACTATTTAGTAATTGATTTTTGTGAAAATCATAACAAAAATATAAGTTCAAACAAAGTTAATTAAATCAATACTAACATTTCATATTAACCTATAAAATTAGTTTAATTCATAAAAAGTCTCAAATTATATTTATTTGGGTATTTATAACATCAATTATGTCAATATTTCATTAATAAGATAATTACTGCATCATCATTGTGTCATAAATAAATTAAATTATTTAATGTCTAAAAATTACAAATAAAATACCATTATGTAGGAAATATTTTTAGCATTCTAATTAATATTTATAGTCGAATTTATCTTATGTATAACCCCATATTAAAAATGATTTAGTTATTAAACTTTGATTTTAACCATTTTAACCCTTCTTTAAATAAATTAATAATAAATGTCCTAATCTAATCCATGTGGGCCTAAATGGTCATATTTTATTCCTAAGTTTGTTTTTGGTCGAATTACACTTTTCCAATAGAATTAGGACATGTGTTAGGGTAATAATAATATCATTTTTACCCTTAATTACCCTATTTACTTTTAACCGTGGTAAAAAAAAGTAAAAAGTTACTATTCACCAAAAAATTATTTTCATCTCATTGAACCACATTTTACTTACTGACATCAACCGTGTCTCTCGGATTTTTGAAATTCCACTCACAGAAGCGGTAAAATTAATTTTTATGAAAAATTCAGTTTTTTTTAACAGCCACTTAGTAGTTTCACTATTCATTAAAAATTGAAAGTATTCAGAAAAATACCAAAATTTCATCCTAGGCTAATTTCGATATTACGAATCCAAAAATGAAGTCCATTTTGAAAAATAAAATTTATAAAATTTCAAAAAGTGGTTATTACTATTCATAACGGCTAGTTTTAATAATATTTTAATAGCATATTATTGTTTAGTGAAACTCGTTATTGCGTACGACGCAAGCTATCGAGGAAGGTCGTGATTTCATGTAAAGAAAGCCAAGCAAGTGTTGTGTGTATAAAAATATTCCTTTGACGATTTATATAACATAAAAGTCTCAGGTGTTACATTCTACCCCCCTTAAAATGAATTTCGCCCTCAAAATTCGTCACTTTGTAACAAAAGATGAGGATACCTCTCCCTCATCATATCCTCAAGCTCCCATGTAGCTTTTTCTAATTGGTGGTTCCTCCATAAAACTTTCACCAATCGAGTGGTCTTGTTTCGTAGGAATTTTTCGCTACGATCCAGAATCTCTATCGGTTGTTCTTCATAAGAAAGATCTTGCTCCAGCGGTACAACTTCTGAGCTAAGTACATGTGAAGGATCAGGTATGTACTTTTTCAAGAGAGATACATGGAACACATCGTGAACTTGAAAGAGATTCGGTGGAAGCTTCAATCGGTAAGCTACCTTCCCAACACGATCCAGTATTTCGAAAGGACCGATATATCTAGGGCTCAACTTCCCCTTCTTTCCAAATCTCATAACCCTCTTCCAGGGAGATATTTGTAAGAACACTTTATCACCCACTTCAAACTCTAGGTCTTTTCTTCGGTTGTCGGCATAACTTTTCAGTCGACTCTGAGCTTCTCTTATGTGTTGTTGAATAGATCTGACCTTTTCTGCCATTTCATCAACGAGATCAGGTCCTAATAGCATTCTTTCCCCAACTTCATCCCAGCAAGTTGGAGTCCTGCATTTCTTTCCATAGAGAGCTTCATAAGGAGCCATCTGAATACTGGAGTGAAAGCTATTATTATAAGAAAATTCCACCAAAGGTAGGTGTTGATCCCAACCACCTTTGAAATCCATAGAGCAATCTCTCAACATATCTTCTAGAGTTTAAATTGTTCTCTCAGACTGACCGTCTGTCTAAGGATGATAAGCAGTGCTGAAACTTAAATCTGTATCCAGAGTATGCAGAAGACTTTGCCAAAACTTTGAGGTAAACCTCGGATCCCGATCAGATATAATAGAAAGTGGTACTCCATGCAATCTTACCACTTCCTTTACATATATCCTGGCAAGCTGATCCGGAGAGAAATCCTCTCTAATAGCAATGAAGTGTGCAGAATTTTTTAAGACGATCAACTATGACCCAGATAGCATTATTGCCTTTGGATGTTTTAGGAAGTCCTGTGACAAATTCCATAGCGATGTTTTCCCATTTCCATTCGGGTATGGGTAATGGTTGTAACATCCACTTAGACTTCTGTCTCTCAGCTTTAACTTGCTGACAAACCAAGCATCTAGAGACATATTCAGCAATATCTCTTTTCATGCCAACCCACCAGAAGTACTCTTTCAGGTCCATATACATCTTCGTGCTTCCAGGATGAATAGAGAATGAATAACTATGAGCCTCATCCAGCATCTCCTTCTTTAATTCGAGGATGGGAGGAACACAAACCTGATTCCTAAGCTTTATTATCCCATCACAATCAAGGTTGAATTCAGGAACATTTCTCACCTTCTTTTGTAACTCGACATCTTCTTTCTGTGCCTCTTTAATCTTCACATGTATAGATGGTTGAACATTCAATTGAGAAAGATAAGATTTTACCCTTCCATTATAATTCCAAGATCCATCCCTTTTAAATCCATAAATATTGGATCTTTTGTGATCCTCGTCATGGATAAACTAGCATGGTCTTTTCGACTTAATGCATCTGCCACCTTGTTTGCTTTCCCAAGGTGGTAATGGATTGAGCAGTCATAATCCTTAATCAGCTCCAACCATCTTCTTTGGCTCATATTAAGCTCCTTTTGTGTGAAAATATACTTTAAACTTTTATGATCAGTATAAATATCACATCTTTCACCATAAAGGTAATGCCTCCAAATCTTTAATGCAAAGATTACCACAGCTGACTCTAAATCATGAGTTGGGTAATTTTTCTCATTTATTTTCAATTGTCGTGAGGCATAAGCTATCACCATATCATTTTGCATAAGAACACACCCCAATCCCTTCTTGTATGCATCACTGTAGATAACAAACCTTTCTCCACTACAAGGCAGTGTGAGCACAGGTGCACTGGATAACCTTCTTTTAAAATCCTTGAAATTCTCTTCACATTCCTCCATCCAAACAAACTTAACTCCTTTCCGAGTCAACATGGTGAGTGGATTAGATAATCGTGAAAAATATTTCACAAAATGTCGATAATATCCAGCCAAACAAAGAAAACTTCGGATCTCAGTCACTGTTTTTGGTCTCGACCATCTTTCAATAACCTCTGTTTTTACTGGATCCACAGATATCCCCTCTTTTGAGATTATGTGACCCAAAAATGCAACTTTTTGAAGCCAAAATTCACATTTGGTAAATTTGGCATAAAGCTTCTCCTTTCTCAGGGTCTTCAATATAATTCTCAAGTGATCTTCATGTTCTTCCTTGCTCTTTGAATATACAAGAATATCGTCTATAAAGACTACCACAAACCGATCAAGATAGTCTCTAAAGACTCCATTCATCAGATCCATGAAGACGGCAGGGGCATTAGTAAGACCAAATGGCATCACTATAAATTCATAGTGTCCATACCTTGTACGGAAAGTCGTCTTTGGTATATCCTCCCTTTTGACCCTTAATTGATGATACCCTGAATGAAGATCAATCTTGGAAAAGTATTGAGCTCCGCGTAGTTGGTCAAATAGGTCATCAATGCATGGGAGAGGATATTTGTTCTTGATAGTGATCTTGTTAAGTTCTTGATAATCAATGCAGAGTCTCATTGATCAATCTTTCTTCTTATCAAACAAAACAGGTGCTCCACAAGGTGACGCACTAGGGCGTATGAACCCCTTATCAAGATTCTCTTGGAGTTGCTTCTTCAATTCCTGCAACTCAATTGGGTCCATTCTATAAGGTGTCTTTGAAATAGGCAAAGCACACAGTACGAGTTCTATTGAAAACTCAACTTCACGATTCAGTAGAAGACCCGGTAATTCCTCCGAAAAGACATCATCAAACTCCCGTACAATTGGCATATTCTTAATTGTGAGTTTCTCACCAACCATTTGAGATAAATAACCTTCATTTAGTGGAATCAATACCCATAAAATGGAAGAAATTTCCACTGGAAGGTTATGTTCATCCTTGCATCGATAGACGATCATAGATTGATCTGGAATATGAAATGTGACTTCCCTTCTTTGGAAATTGATATGAGATCCATGTACAGAAAGCCAATCCATGCCAAGAATCACATCAAATTCCACTATAGGAAGGATCACAAGATTTGCAGGAATCACTTTCCCACAAACTTCAATCGGAGAAGAATTATAAACTTTTGATGTGACTGTTGTGCCATTAGGTGTTGTCACAGCTAACTCAACATCTAATTGTTGAGGTAATATGGTGATACCCTTAGAAAATTCTTCAGAAATAAAGGAGTGGGTGGATCCAGAATCAAATAAAACATTTTCTACTTTATAGTGGATGGTAAGTGTACCTTTCACCACATCGTTATCGTACTCCACATCGCTGATAGAAATTTCATGTGACTTTCCTTTGTCTTTAGCCTTAAGAGTTTGTTGACGTCGACCATCATCATCAACCCTTGGATTTGGGCATTGATTGGCATAATGCCCCATATCCTTTCACTTTAAACATTGAAGTGTAGTAGGTTTATTCTGTGTATCCCTTCCTTTGTTTGCATCATTAGACATCTTCTTCCCATCATCGCGGCATTCAAATGCCCGATGACCTTCCTTTCCACATTTGAAACATTTACTTGTCCCTTTAAGACAACTCCCTCCATGTTTCTTTCCACACATAGTGCATAAGGGAAATCTCATCTTCTTTTCAGTGTGCTCTTTATATTTTCCTTTGAATTCCATTTTCCTCTTCTTATCAAACCCATATGACTAATGGGTTACTCCAATCTCCATCTAAACTTTGAGAGCACATCGAACAATTTCCTCGTAGCTATTGAAGTCCCTTATGGCTAAGGCCCTTCGAAGACTTGGTTTTAAGCCACTAAAGAATCGATCGATCTTACTCTCAGTTTGGATAATAATACCAGAAGCGTACCTTGCAATTCTTGAAAAATTTGCTTCATAGGTGCCAATAGATTCATCATCCTTTTGCTTCAGTTCAAGAAACTCTTTCTCCATCTTTGTTCGGAGAATACGAGGGAAGTACTTATTGAAAAATAAGTTCTTGAACTCGTCCCATTCCATGGACTCAATTTCATCCCTTTTCCTCATATTCTTAATAAGATTCTACCATTGATCAGCATCACCCTCCAAACGATACACTGCTAGGATGACTTTATCATGCTCAGAACATTGAAGAACTGAAAATATCTTTTCAGTAGTACTAATCCATTGTTCAGCAACTAATGGATCAGTAGACCCACTGAATGAAGGTGGACGTTGTCTCATGAAGGATTCAACAGAATGTTGCTCCCTCCTTTGATCATTTGTAAGTCCTGCATGATTCATATCTTGAGAAAGTTGTGTGATCATGGCTACAAGATTTTTCATTCCAGCTCCCATAACGTTTGGTTGCTCAGGGGGACAATCATTGCATTGCCCATCGCATTCCGCATTAACACGGTTCCTTTGGGTTCCAGCCATTGACTAAAACCAAGAAGAATAGTGTGAGCAACACTAATTATAATAGAAAAACCACATAATCAAGAATAAAATTTCACACTTAAGGTCTTATCCAAGGTTATTCATGGCCATTTCTAAAACTCTAAGATTGTGTTCTGTGCTTAGACTTATCCTTAGGGTTCTTACTAGGGCTTTCACATCCTAGTTTCCAAAGGTTGACTATACCTTTCCTCTGATACCAACTATAGAGACCCGAAGCTTGACGTACATGGACATTACATTACTTTTTTGGAATACTTAGTACATAACAAAAACACACACACAAGGATCGTAATAGTTTAGTGTCTTTGGAAACTCAGAATATAATCTTCTAATCGTGATGAAAGATCTTCAACATCTCCCATAAAGATCTTCCTTTTTTTACCTAAAACCTTTCTTTATATCCTGGGGAAAAGAAAACATAAAAGGGTGAGCTCAAATGCTCAGTAAGGGTAAACAAAAGAAATATCAATCACATCATTTTCATAAGAACATACCATTTTGGAAATCTTAACCTGCAAAAGAGAGAATAATTTCATAACACGGGATAAATCATAGTAGTGAAATGAAATCCCAATAATCATAACTTAAAACACGAAACTTTTTGGCATACACACATAATCATAGAGAATCATATCTTATTAGTCAAGACTCATTTCCAAGACTATCTTAGTGGACAAAGTCCATTTTTTAACCGAGTCACCCTCGTTTCATTCCTGTTTCACTGAACCGGTATAACCTACCGTTCCGGCCATGTCTATCTCATGAGATATAAAATCTTTAACCAATGCATTGGAGGGAGATATAGGTCCCACACATCTCATAATGATACCATTCTTATGTGTTCCACAAAATCATAAACCATACATCATAACATAACCCATGTAATAAAAATGGGATTCTTAAACATCGTGACATCATTTTAACAACTCATATAAGATAAAGGAATTCATAAAAATAATTCCATCACAACATAATCAAATCAATGTAATAATAAGGATAGAAACAGAACCCTTTATTATCTTAGATGGAAAATAATTTTGATAAAACACTTGAACTCCATTCTTGAGGAAAATATCTTTTATACTTCAAAACAATTTTCCTTTCTTAACATGTCATACAATTTTAAAAGAATTTGATTAAAAATAAACTTGAAAACTTTTAAAGGAAGATTCTTGGAAATAATTTTTTAAAAATTCATTCATGCGGTATAAGTTAAAAGAAAACATTCTTCTCGTACTTTTGTCGGAAAAGTCAAAAAAGTACCTCGTACGAAAAATGACAAAAGATTCCTTTCATATCTTTTACTAAAAACTCACCTAAGGGTAAAATAGGATTTAAAAATTTTTATTTTAATAAAAATAATATTACATATTGAGGAAACATGGATGTGGATGATAAAATACACCCCAGTAAATGCCAAAGTATAAACAATCTCAGATAAAAATGAGATTGTGATATTTCCCTTATCTTAGGTCCGACTTGCTTTTTAAGTGTCCAAACCTCTTGTATAATGATTCAAATAATGTTATTTACTTATTCCAGAATCATACTTATTTTTATGATATCATATATGGTCATATTCTAAGCTTCTTAGTAGTAGTATTTCATTGCTACTTGTTATTCGGGTGTTTATAACTTTTTGTTCTTATGCGTGTTTTGTTGAATAAATTCTTATTCTTTTCTTTAGGTTATAGATACTTCATTTACAGATTGGAATTAGTGTAATATATATCATATTCATTCATTCAATTCATTTATATAATCATTATGAAATGAATATCATGTAGAACGAGTCGCATCACATCGTGGAGACGGTATTCCGTACGTACGCACGAGTGATGATATCGTTCCTATGATCGTGGAATTGTCTTGGAGTGTATGTATACTATTTCAGAATCAATATAACTTTATAATAGTAATATATATTTATTATTTACACCATTATACCCATCCAAGTAAGGTGGTGGTGGAAAATAGATTACACCACGGCGTGGAGACGGTATTGCGTACGTACGCACGCGCGGTGATTTCATTTTCCGTAGGATGGATAGATGGTTAAATAGGGTTGTTTCATACTTATAATAACATATCAGTATATGAGTGATACTGATGTTATTACTTCATAATGAAAAAACTAAATAAGAAGAAGTGGAAGAATAAATAAAGATGAAAGAATCGGTAACGGACATTACCTCTTCTTTGAAGTGCTTCTTTGAGACCTCCTTTTAGGGAACTAAAATTGGTCTTTGAAGAAGACCGGGACCTCTAGGATGTCTCTAGGTAAGTGGAGAGGATAAAATGGCAGGGTTTGGCTGATCTTGAAGGCTCAAAGTGGTGTGAGGAAGAGAGGGAGGAGGTGCCCTTTTATAAGGGAGGAGAGGGGCACCTTTGGAATAACTAAAAATATTATTTTATTATAAAGTCAAGTTCGGTTTTAAATAGCTCAAAATTAATTTATTTTGAGGCTAAGGTGGGTATGGGTCGAAACCCTCTCATCCAATAGAATTTATACAAGTTTAGGTTCCTATTTTAACCTTATCATTTAGATTTAACATTAAGTTAAATAATTTTACTTTTACATTGTCTTCTTGTGTTCTTATACTATAAGGTTAATAAACTTACTATATCAAGCCAAAGGAACCCCAAGTTGTTTATTATTAATATATATAACCTTATCTAAGTCATTTGGCTAAACCATTGATTTTTAGGAATAAAATAACAATTAATAATATAATATTTGTTTTAAAAACTATTTTTTGTCAATTTTGACACTATTTAGTAATTGATTTTTGTGAAACTCATAACAGAATGATAAGTTCGAAAAAAAGTTAATTAAATCAATAATAACATGTCATATTAACCTATAAAATTAGTGGAATTCATAAAAAGTCTCAAATTATATTTATTTGGGTATTTATAACATCAATTATGTCAATATTTCATTAATAAGATAATTACTACATCATCGTCGTCTCATAAATAAATTAAACTATTTAATGTCTAAAAATTACAAATAAAATACCATTATGTAGGAAATATTTTTATATTTCTAATGAATATTTATATTCGAATTTATCTTATGTATAACCCCATATTAAAAATGATTTAGTTATTAAACATTGATTTTAACTATTTTAACCCTTCTTTAAATAAATTAATAAAAAATGTCCTAATCTAATCCAAGTGGGCCTAAATGGTCATATTTTATTCCTAAGTTTGTTTTTGGTCGAATTACACTTGTCCAATAGAATTAGGACATGTTTTAGGGTAATAATAATATCATTTTTACCCTTAATTACCCTATTTACTTTTAACCGTGGTAAAAAAAAGTAAAAAGTTACTATTCACCAAAAAATTATTTTCATCTCATTGAACTACATTTTACTTACTGACATCAACCGTGTCTCTCTGATTTTTGAAATTCCACTCACAGAAGCGGTAAAATTATGTTTTATGAAAAATTAAGTTTTTTTTAACAGCCACTTAGTAGTTTCACTATTCATCAAAAATTGAAAGTTTTCAGAAAAATACCAAAATTTCACCCTAGGCTAATTTCGATATTACGAATCCAAAAATGAAGTCCATTTTGAAAAATAAAATTTATAAAATTTCAAAAAGTGGTTATTACTATTCATAACGGCTAGTTTTAATAATATTTTAATAGTATATTATTGTTTACTGAAACTCGGTATTGCGTACGATGCAAGCTATCGAGGAAGGTCGTGATTTCGTGTAAAGCAAGCCAAGAAAGTGTTGTGTGTATAAAAAGATTTATTTGACGATTTATATAACATAAAAGTCTCGGGTGTTACACCAACATCAAACACTAGGTCTCATCGATGATTGTCAGGACAGTTGTTCTGTCAACTCTGAGCATCCTTGATTTTATTCTCAATGGTCTTAACCTTTTCCACCATTTCCTTGGACATTTCTGGACCTAGCTGTTTTCATTTCCCAACATCATCCCAACAAGAAGGTGTTCTACACTACATTGCATATAGGGTTTAATAGGGGACATTTGGATGCTCGAGTGGAAGATTTTATTGTAAGTGGACTTAACCATAGGTAGATGTTGGTCCCATCCTCATTTGAAGTCCATAGAACATGATTTCAACTCTTCATCGAATGTATGAATTCTCCAATCATATTGGCCAACATTTTTGGGATGATAGACCGTATTGAAGTTCATCTTAGTGTTTAGAGCACATTGAAGATTTTTTCAGAACATGGAGGTGAATCTTGGATCATAATCGGATACAATCGATAATAGATATCCATGCAGGATTACAACTTCTCTAATGTATATCATTGCTTGTTTATCCAATGATAAGTCCTCTTGAATTTCTGTAAAGTGAGTTTTGATTAAAAGATGATCCAAAAAACCCATATATCATTTTTTCGCATTTATGTCTTTGGATGTCAGACGACATGGTCCATGGTGATGTTTTCCCAATTTCATGTGGGTATGGATAATGGTTTCATCACCCCCTTAGACTTATTCCTTTTATCCTTCACTTTCTGACATACCAGAAAATTTCAGATATATTCAGTGATCTCCTTCAGCATATTTCCCACCAATAGTGTTGTCGGAGGTCTCGATAAATCTTGGTTCTTCCTGGGTGTGTAGAGAACGTTGAACTATGTGTATCATCCAAATAATCCTTCTTTAAATTAGAATTTTATAATACACATAGTCGTGACCCAAATCCCACAACTCATTCTTCCATTACATTGATCTCCAAGGATTTCACTTTTATTATAGTTTTCACATTATTCTAAATTCTAACATAATCTCTTTGAGAATAATTTATCTTTTCTAGAAGGGGTGGTTGAGCAATCCTTTGTTAAATGAATGATGATGTTTATTTTTTATTATTCACATGTTAATCCTTTTAAAATCTAATAAGATTAGCTCCCTCACAATTCCCATCAATGATAGAATTTATGGATCACTTCTACTCAAAGAATATTCCACCTCATTATCTTTCCTAGGATGGTATTTTATTTTTAATTCATAGTCCTTGATCAGGTTTAACCATCTTTGTTGGCGCATATTCACCACTCTTTTTGTGAATATATACTTGATGATTTTTTGATACATATATATTTCACACTTCTCACCAAATATATAATGATTCCATATTTTTAATGTCATGATAACTAAATGCAAATCTAGATCTTGTATTGGGAATTTTTTTTCATGTACATTCAATGACCTTGAAGCATAGGCTATGAATTTTTCATTCTAAATTAACTCACATCCAAATCCATTCTTCAATGAATCATTGAATTCTATGAAAAGTTCTCCAGTTGTGTGTAGTATGATCACAGGTGTAGTGATTAACTTATTTTTGAAGTCCCTAAATCTACCTTCACATTCATCATTCCATGCAAGCTTGACTCCCTTCATATCTTTATTGGTAAGAGGGTTTGACAATCGTGTGAAATTTATCACAAATCTGTGATAGTACTCAGCTAACAAAAGAAGGATAAGGATATCTATCAAATACATTGGCCTCATCCATCCTTAAATTTCATCTATCATTGAATGGTCTACAGATATCCCATTTTTCTAATTATATACCCTAATAATGAGGCTTCCAACAACCAGAAATCACATTTTCTATACTTTATATAAAGCTTATACATTAACAAGGTCATCAGCATAGTACATGGATGCTTTTCATGCCTCTCCTTGATTTTGGAGTATATTATAATATCATCTATAAATACTACCAAAATTATTTCTAGGTAGTCTATAAAGACTCTATTCATTATTTCCATGATGATTTATAAATCATTAGTGGGTACGAATGGAATTACTCTGAACTCATAGGGATCGTACCTTATATGAAAATAAATCTTGGGGATATCCTCCTTATTTACCCTTACATGGTAATATATCGACCATTACTATACCTTGGAGAAGTATTCTACTCAATGCAGCTGATTGAAAAATTCATCAAACTGTGGAAGAGGATACATGTTCTTTATCATGATCTTATTGAGCTCATGATAATCAATGCAAAGGCGCATTGACTCATCCTTCCTCTGAACAAAGAGGATCGGTGCACCCCATTGTGAAGCACTTGGGCATATGAAGCCTTTATGTCAATTATCATATATATGCTTCTTCATCTCTAAAAGTTCTTCAAAATCCATTCTACCTGGAGTCTTAGATATTAGAAATTCCTTAATTATAAGATCGATTAAAAATTAAACCTCTCATCTAGGAGGAACACTAGGAAATTCATTGGGAAACACATCAGCATATTCCATCACAATATTAATGTCTCTATGGATGGTTCATTATATAGACTTAATCATTTGACCAAGATATGGTTTTTCATTGGTAAATAATATCCATAATTGAGTTTTTGTTTTTAAATATGATTTTATATCCTCCTTTCACTTGTATAGAATCATGTATTGATTCTAAATACAGAGGATGATTTCCTTTTTTTCAGCAATTTATATTGGCTCTATATAGTGAAAGAAAATATATACAAAAAATTGCATCAAATTAAACAAAAGGGAGTATTATAAGGTTTACTAGAAAGTTAAACCCACAAATTTTGATTGGGGAGGAGTTATATACTTGGGATGAAATAATTTTCCCATTTTTTATTTTCACCGACAACTATACTTCCATGATTTGTGGTAGTGTTTAAATAGTTGTACTAGACATTGGTGATATGAGAGAATGTGTAGAACCATAATCAAAAAGTACATTCTCTATTTTTTAATGAATAACTAGATTATATGTCACCACTTCATTGTCGAGATCCACCCCAATGGTTGTGATGGAAAAATCCATCCTTTTTTACTTGGATGTTGTTGGTTGTATTTGAAACCCCTTGATGTAGTGTATTAAATAAAAATGTGATGTGGTTACTTGTATTTGAATCAATGAAAAATAAGCTGAGGGTTGAGTGGATAATTCCATATCTCCACCGCATTAGTGGGTATCCCATATTGGCAATCTCTAGCTAGGTTCCCTTCTTTATTGCACATAATGCATTTTCTCATCCCCCTTATGAAACATTTAGGGTTCTTCATTCCATATATTTGAAAAGTGGGATATTGAAATTTCATGGAACTATTAGATTTATCCATCAGAACACAATAATTAAACTCCACTTTCCACTTCTTATCTCAATGATACCATTGACATTCACTGATCTCGATTTTGAATTTGAGGGCGCATCAAAAAAAATCATCATAGGTATAAAAGTCACAGCTCACCAGGGATTTTTTATAAACTAGGTTTTATCCCACCAAATAAGAATTCAACCTTGCATTCAAGGGTAATGCCAAATCTTGAGTTGTAATTTGAATGTCTTATTATGTTTTCATTATTCTCCCTAATCGAATCATTATCTTTCTATTTGGGGAAAGAAAATCCCTTTTCATTTTAAGACAAATAGTGTGAGGAAAATATTTATCAAAAAACATGTTACAAAATTCCTTCCACACCATCACTTCATTCCCTTACTCAGGATTTGAATTCTTGATCAATGTCCACCACTAATCATATTCTCCCTCCATATGATAATGATCTATTAGAACCTTTTCTTGTTCATAACTTTGAATTATGGAGAATATATTCTCAATAGGGATGATCCATTGTTCAAATAATAAGGATTTTGATGATCCATTGAATGTTAGAGGCCTCTGATGACTAAAGGAATCAATAATAGCTTCTTATCTATTAGGGTGATTTTTAAAATCTTCCTAATCTAGTTTTCTATTGATAAACTGAGTCATCTGAGAGAGTATCTTCCTGAAGTTCACAATTCCTACTCTCATCGGGTTGGGAATATCATTGGGCCAGTCATCACATTTCCCTTCACATTGACTATTTAATCAATTCCTACAATGTCTGTCCATTATCTAGATTAAAATGAAATTTTAAGGGGAGTATGTTTACACTATTAAAAACATAAATAAGAATTTAATGACATTTAAGGGTTAACTTATAAATTTTATTTATTTCCTTAACTTAATAATTAGTAGGCTTCCATTTATGTTATCCATGATATATTTCCAAACATATATTCATATAGGAATTTTTTTCCCCTTAATAATGGTTCATAATGAGATTATAAATTTACCAAATAATATCTCGTTATAGTGTTAAATTAGGTGTGCAGTAATGCCAATTTTCGTGTACCAGGTTACACTGTGTTAGGACAGACAAACCTTGATGGAGTTGTTACCCTTATGTACATTTGTTCCATAACCACTTCCACTTATAGTATCCAGATATGGATGTATTTTATTTATAAACAACTTATTCAATACTCAAAAAAATTTAGGGATGTTTTCTTATTCATATCCTTATCCATAAGCCTTTTGCGAGAGGTTTTTAATTCTAATCCCAAAAAATTAACTTTTCCTTTGATACAAACTATAACAACCCTTCACTTTACAATACATTAATATATGATTTATTAAAATTGGTTAAAATTAATACATCCTGGATGATGGATAATTTTATTTTATTTGGGAATTAGGTATATTATATTACAATTTAAACAAGAAAACAATATCTTTATTGAGAACATTGTTAACATGCACGAACTTAAAACTGCATGGGATAACCTGGGGACAAAAATAAGAAAGGGGAGAGCTATAAATCCTAGTAAGGTAATACACATGGAATAAGGTGATACATGTTATAAAATTTCCATATCACTGGGTCATAAAAAGGGTAGGAATAAAAAACATGAACAATGAGGAATTATAATGCATGATAATCATAACATGGGAAATATGGAAACAACATAAAACACTATGTCAAAAACATAAGTCAAGGCTAACCCTACAAGGCATAGTTATGGAAAAAGTCACATATATTAATTAGGTTCACTCCCTATCCCCACAAGATATATCATGAAACTAATCATTATGCAATTCATTAGAGAACCATATAATTATGGGTGTGCAAGTCACTTTCATTTCATTCTCATGCTTATGTTTTCCACCAAGATCATAAAACAAGGATTCATTCATCATTATATTTTATTCCATGATCAAATACTGTGGAATAAATACTTGTAATCCACATATTAAAGAATAATAATTGTATAAATGTGAACACCCTTGATTGTAGATTGGTATGGTATTCACATTACAATTGTTTTGACCTGGAAATTCACAGCGAAATTTTGACAGCATAACGACATCAAATAAAAAATCATAAATTGGGTTTATAAGAGAAGAAGGGGTCTATAATCATTTAGAAATAAAATTTAAATTCATATAGACATGTAAAAACATATCTCATCATAATTAATTAAAAATAAAAGGCATAAGATAATAATGAAACATAAATTAAGAAGAGACGGTGAGGATCCCTTACTTGAGTGTGTGACTACAAATGCTTGATAGGGGCTTCTTGAGAGTTTTGGGTGACTTTGGAGGACTATAGAGAGTGGAGTGAAGAGTATGTATGATATACAATGATTTTCATTGAATTGAAATGGGATCATGGTGGGTTTATATAAGGAAATAGGGGGATTTTTATATTACTTATATTTTGGACTATGCATAATAAAATTACCAAAACCACAAAAAATCCAATGGGTTTTTTCCATGATTTCTACCAAAATGGAGTGGTTCTCATTATTTTATATTTCCAAGTTCCTAAAATAATAAAATAATACCATTTCCTGTGTGTAATTGAGTCATACTCTTAAGGACATGATTTTTAAACATTAAAATATATCATAAATTTTTAAGGATTCATTATATATTTATAAAATTAACCAAATAAAAATAAAATCACATTATTTAAAAGTGAAAAAATGTATTTGTTCATGTAACCCATTTATGTTTTACATTACTATTGGGTCATTATGATGTCATAATACATAAAGAATACTTATATAGTATTTAATTTTAAACCAGAAATTCATCCATCTTAAGAAATTTTGAAATATTAACCATTAGATAATTTAGAAATTATGATTCCAAAAATATATTCATATTATCTAAATATTTTTTTTTAAAATATTTATCTTCACATTTAAAATAAAAAACAACATTTATTGAGGAATTCTATGTTTTTTTGTAATAACTATTTTTGAACCCTTATAAAAATTAAATTTCACCTCATAAAAATTACATGATCATTTATATATAAAAAAATTATTTAATAATAATATTTTATTAAAATATTATTTAGTTAAAAAGTATATTAATTCTATAAAATAAATTCCTTGTTTAAATTTAAATTTTATGTAAAAATACTATTTTTTATTTTGTTGTATCAAAATAGAAATAATTTATAATGTTATAATAATAGGATTAAAAAATATTAATTATTATATAAAAAATAATATACATACTCATATTTCTAGGGTACTAATACATTTCTCATTAATAGACCAAAAACAATTCTATGAAGAAGGTGTTCTATTGTGATACTTTCCTTGGGTGGTTTGGCCTACATGGTTTGAGTAGTGATTTCGATAAGCTTGAAATTTTCCTATAAACAGTTTCACTTATGCTTATGTTATTGGATATCAGCTTATTCTTGGTCAAGGGAAAACCTAGTGATGTTATATACCTCTAAATATCTCATAAAAAGGATTAATAGGGTATGATCCTACTATCTATGGCCATAAATTCTTTTATATTGTTCAATTGGATTTGTTGAGACCCTATATTTATACTAATATTTTGATCGTTGTTCAATAGATATATTATCAATGGTAATGATACATTACATTATTTTAAATCCCAAGGGATATAATAAAACAAAATAATTTAATGTTTTTTTATAACATTAATACATAATAATACATTTATTTAAATCAAAAGAGGAAATTTATTTATAACAGTTTAGGTTACTACATGGATCTCTTCCCAAGGGAATGATGAGGAAAGAGATTCCACTGGGTGTGATGATACGAGTCCGTCATAGGAGGTATAACCACCTAGGGAGTGTTCTAATATGTATCAATTATAGACCACTATTAATAATTCAAGACCACTATAGTTTGTATCTGAGTAATGTTTATCTATTTGGGTGATTAATACTCAAATAATTTAGTGAGAAACATAGAGATAAGTATAACGAAAATTGTAAGTATTAAAAAATACACTAGATTTTTTGTGATGTATAGAGATAGTGGGATCCATGAAATTACATCCCTGTCTAGATACTACAAGTGGATGTGGCTCTAGAACATTTTTACCTAGGGTAAAAAACATTAAAAGAAATGTAGTGTGCTTGACTCAATCATCACCCAGTACAGAAATATGGGCCTTTATGCACACTTGGTTTGAAACTCCTAGGGAAGATGCTTTGGAAATTCATAAACTCTTTATAAACCATTATGAAGGATGTGAAAAAATTATTATGGTATGATATTTTATTCTCATATTATTTCTTTTAATATTTTTAGTCAATTAAAGGAAATATGATACAACATGTCAACAAGTAATGTTATGGGAAATGTAAATATTTCCCTAACAATATTCCTATCATAATGGTAATGGATGTTAGACATCTTGTGATCATTAAAAATGAGGTATCTCAAATTATGAATAACAAATGAAACAAATTTTAATTTACAAACACATGAATATAGAGAGATATGTAATCTCATGGACGTTCAAGTTTTAATGAAGATAAAATAAATAAGATTAAATTTCCTACATGTAAAAAATATGGGAGGTGGGACCAAGGAAATTTCCTTAATAGAAATTAAAGATTCATTATGTGTGAAAATTGAGTCAAAATAGTAGATAATTTATAAATAAAAATGATGTGTTTTTTAAAAAAGATAGTGGGAGATAATGTTCATCCTAAGAAACTACTAACAGTTAAATGTCATAGATTTGGGGAACTTGGTCATCATCCAATTCAATTATATATTCCAAGGATTAATTTATAAGGGCCTCTATTATTACAATACTTTAAGTGGAATGATTTATG
The DNA here is from genome assembly GCA_963277665.1 of Viscum album. Lineage (NCBI taxonomy): Eukaryota > Viridiplantae > Streptophyta > Magnoliopsida > Santalales > Viscaceae > Viscum > Viscum album. Next base: position 1,983,985,378 of record OY728136.1, read on the forward strand.
TGGTTATGTGTTAGAAATTTGGAATCATGTAGTTGATTTATTTTATTCAATGGTATTAATGTTATATGAATCATGAAACATCTATTGATTTTTTTGTAGTACTATTTCATTAAGGATTTTCAAGAATAGTTTGAATGGTACTAATGAACTAGAAATTTTATATAATTATATGGTGACATTTTATGGAAAAATATGGTTAAATAAAATATAATCATTAATATTTTCTTGATTTTGACAAAATTATATTTAACTAATATTATTTTATTTTGTGGAAAAGAATGAGTTGGATTGAAAAATATAAAGGTCTAAAAAAGTTATTTGATGACTGATGTTAATTTTGAATGTGTTCATTATATTATTGAGAACATTATAAGATTAAGGTGAATTATGAATACAATTATCACTTTTTTAAATAGCTTTAGAAAAGGAAAAACCGCACACCAAGTGACAACACAATGCATCTGGCTTGGACTCAGGGCTTCAACCGACAACTGAAGTGTGATAAAGATGCAATTACAACCACAATCTTGTATGATATAACATTTAGAATGAAATTGTTTTTACATAATATATTTTATTGATAAATATTATATAGATTTAGGGAAACATATTTTAGGATAAAATATTTTTTATTATTTGAGTATTTTGATATGATGAATGGTATTTTGGTAAATGTTACATTGGGTTCAGTTATATTTAAACCTTATGTATAATATTTGATTTAACATTAAGTATTATTCTGTAAGAAAACAATAAAATCATTGAATGTTATGGTTATTTGGGTGTATTGTAATTTTGATATAGAATGATTTATGTTAATATTTTAATTTGGAGATTTATATGAAGGTGTATTCATTGGGGAAATTATATTCCCTTTTTCTAAACATTTTTTTGTTTGGGGTAATGTCTAAGGACATGGGAAATATCTTGATATCATTTTTTGGAATCATGTGATCATCAATAAGTTAATTTTACTATATCATTCATTAAAATTTCATCATGAATAATCCTAGTTTAGATCAATATAAGATATTTTTAGATAAAAATATTGAAGGGGGAAACTATAAAAATCATTTAATAATATTTCCTTATGTTATTAATCTACATGGTAAAAGGATCACTCAAAATTAAGGAAAAGATCGTGAAATATAAATGTTATAAATTTTTAATAAATCGATGGTATCTTCTCTATTCAAAAAGGGTATGAAGTTTTCTCCATATATATCTAATTTAAAATCCAGTTTTTAACATCAATTCAATTTTATCCCTTTTAGAAGCCTAGTTTTTTTTATATGACCTTTATATTTCCATTTCCCAATTTTTATAAGAATTCTTTATTAACCATCTTTTATAATGGGGGTTTTCCCTAAAGGAATTATTTATTGTCAAACCTTTGATTACTTGACACAAGTTCAAATTGCATGGAACTAATTTATTTAATTGGTTTGATAGTAACAATATTATAATTTAAGAAAAACACTACGTTTGATAGTGTATACAATATACAATGCTAAGTTTAAAGGAACTGTCATATACTAGTATAATATTATTCTTTTATTATAACAGATATAACCTAGCCGTTAAATTTTAGGGAATGAATAGGATTAGTACATTATGAATTTTATATAATGGTCCAACTAAATATAAATGTTTTAATAATAGATATGGAAATAAATACCCAGTTTTTAGTAATGATATATTTTAAAAAAAATAATCAAAAATGATTCTTATTTATATTTGTAATAATATATTATAATTAATTTATAGATCTCATAGAAATAGAAATTTAATGAATAGAATTTTATGTGCAATGTTTTTGGATATTATATGGATTTTTTTAGACTAGGTATTGAGACGGCATGCGATCTTGATCCCTTGTGTTCCAAGAATAAATTTTTGAATTATATTATTTATATTAAATAACGTGAGTAAAGAGTTTTCCGAAGAATGTGGAATAACTTATAAATGGGTGTATGAATCAAAATAAAAGGTCATATTTGATATCCAAATTCAAGTTTTACCCTCTACATGATTTAATCATAGTCAGATTAGGTCGTTTTTGGAAAATCTATAGCAAGTGTAAAATGAATAAAATAAGTAATAAAATTATTTTACTTGTTTTTTTGACATAGCGACATAATGTATTAACCCATCCCTCTTTATATACATGATTATGGATATTTTTTAGGTTTAACTTCATAATCCTATGAATTTTTTAGATCAGTTGGAGCTGTTGGAGGAGATCCCAATGGTGGATGGGGGCCATATCAAAGATTGATGCCCATGTGGGATAATATTGAAGGATCTTGCCAATGGATGCGACAAAAATCATTTCATCCTTAGAGATTGATCCAAATTGAGGTAGGGAAATTGTTTGATAGTTATCATTCCTCTCTTTATTTTTAAGGTGAACATAGATCAATCGGCTAATAAATTGGTCTATAGATCATGTGTTTATCTGGGATGGGTTAGTTTTATCAGGTTATGGGAGAATTTCTCCATGATTAAATTTGATGATTCTTAATTTCTTTTCTAATGAAAATGTATCAATATCAACATGAACGTCGATCAATGAATTTTCTTATATATTATTCATGTTCTTTCCTCCATTGATTATGTGTTCATCATGGCCATTCTTAGTTTGGCCTAAAATTTGACATATCCCGATCAATCGATCATTTTGCACTTGTTTCTTTAATCAAAAATCTGAAATTGTAAATCTCGACTCAGTATGATGCAATAGAAGTGTGATTATCATAGCAACGAGTGGATATGACTAGTTTGAAAACCCTCAATTCTAATAGGGTGAGTGAATGATGACCGAGATGAACAAAATAAATTTTTTGAATGAATTCAAAGCTCAAATTCTAGATAAAGACTATAGTGAGGTTTGTCCAAAAAATATCACTGATTTCTAGTGTGATTGGAGTCAAGATCCAAGATGGTGTTGGCGTGGATGTGTGTAGAAGGAAGAATGAGGGTTTCTAGAAAATCCTAAACCACATGGTGTGTAATCGGTGATTATATAGTGTGTGGGTCCTTACTAGAAATAGATAGGTTTTTGGTAGAAACATAAGTTTTGCATGGATTGAGACCCTTATCGTAGGGAATGTGGTCTCTCCCGAGTGTACTCAGTGTGTACCTCAGAGGTACAAAGACATGGGTTGGAGTACACAGGTTGGATCATGCAGCGTACTCCCCCACACAGACACAACCTGGACCAAGTACATGGGCTAAGACATGTACTGGTACAATGAGAACATGTACAAAGATGGAGACATGTACTGGAACATTGGTAGACTACACATTAATCCTACACATTCTATACTTCTACATAAAAATAGGAAAGAGATGTGGTATGTTTACATGAGAATGACCTAGGGTCAAGGGAAACGGTGTGTGACCTATACTATACACCATGTACTTTTCCATACATGGATTAGAGCCCTTTTCCTCTATATCATGGATATATTTTGTTAGGGATTTTTCTCCTTATCCTTTCCCTAAGGGTTGGTATTTAATCGTCTTCTACTCCGAGAACAATTATCCCTTCAGTAGTGCATCTTAGATAAATTCATTGGAATCATTTTGAAAGGCATGGAGTGAAATTCTCTATTCATCTGCATTCCCTAGATTAATTTCTTAGTATCATCAGAAAAAACACTTTGAATGCAATGATCCTCTATGTAGAGGGATAATCCAGATGGATTTTTTGGTATCACCCCATATTCTTGGTAGTGATTCTCATATTTTTTTTTGTATTCATTTTAGACTATCAGTGTGTACTTTATCGTGATGGTACCTAACGATCACTACCACTCAGACAGATTTCAAAAGTGCTATCAGACTCAAGAGTGTGTTTTCTTGAACAAGTGGTTTTTGGAACCTTCAATCTTTAATCCTGGGAATCTATAATATGGTTGTGGATTAAATTAAAACTATGTGTCTTTATTTATAATATCTATATATTCTTGTTATATGCGTTGTTGACATATATCTATGTGTATAATACTATATTTTATTTGTAGTATGCTTTGTGGTTTCGGAGTGTCCTTCTGAGTATTGTTATAGTCACCCCTTCAAGGTATTTTCCGGCATGTGTTATGTCTGGTGCTGATGATCGACCTTTTGATAGAGTCTTATAAAAACAATGAACCGATAGTGCTTAGTGAGACAAGACTGACCGAAGTGTGATCCTACGACTTTTTGAAAACTATCCCTATTAATTAATTTTAAGTTGGACATGTGTTTCATACTCCTTATGGTGGGCTCGTATTTGGACCTATTTACATTCCTTTATATACTTTTGTACTCTTTTTGTGGGATTTATATTTATGCAGGAATGATTTTTCGGTTGTTCTTATATTTCAACATTGTATAGGATTTGAGATGTGTGCGTGTGTATAGGTACTTTGGATAATGCCTCCCATGTTAGTGATATACCTACTCAGTTATAGTCAATATCCCCTAGCCTATTAGAGGAGAGCTGTGAGAGTCATCTAATTGCCCCATTTGGCATGGGTCATGAAAAATTGATATTAGAGGATTCAGTTCTACTCAAGGATCATAATATGTGATATTTTTTCAGGGAAATTTGGTTAAGTGTTTTGAGTTTGGATTTCAGGCCAGGGACTCCGGTGTTGTTTCAACCACTGACATATCCATACACCAGGACTCTAATCACCATCTTTTCTACATAAGTACATTAGTTTCATGGAAAAAAATGGTATGTGCATCATATAGAATTGGTTGTGTTTTTTCGTGCCATTCTTCAGTAATCCCTCTAGATATACTTAATGATTATGGTATATCTTGTAATTTCAAGATGCCTCCATGACGTACACCATCTATGTTTCAACCACATTTTCCCCTAAATTATTAGGTATCGATACAGGGACCAGTTCCCAAGATGTTACCTCTATGTGGTGTTCCAGCTATACCACCACCCGTAGAATAGCATATGGTACCCGCAGTACCCGCGGATGAGGTGTGTAGGCTGAGCACCCATCACAAGTTTCATCATAAATGAACCATAGGGTTCTAAGGTGATCTTAACCCTTAGATGACTAAGGACTAGATTGAGGCATTCAATTATGTTTTTCATCTAGTTAATAAAACATCATATCATATGGTTGTCATGGTAGTGATCCGTCTTCATGTATCAGTAGGGAGACAGTGGGGTTTGGTGAACCTGTCTTATAATTAGGTGAATCCTTCATGGATAGAGTTTGAGTGCCTTTTCAGAGTGCATTTCTTTCTAGATATGCCGAGGGCTTTGCATGAATAAATGATTTTGTGTCTCCAATAGGGAAACACTATAGTAGTTGAGTACTCATCATGGTTTACCAACCTTTCCAAGTACATGATGGATATGATTTGTGACCAGTTATTTAGGGCTTGGACCTTTGAGTGAGGTCAGCATAGAGACATATGATCCAGTGTTATCCGTTTATGCAGTCCTACCAATACTAACTTAATAGAGAGATCATTGTTTGTATAAATTTTCTTAGCTAATAAGATATAGAAGGTGGATTTCAATAGTTGGAAAACAGGAGCAGAGACCTCAGAAACAGAGAGACAATGTCAGTCTCAGGGACCTAGACATGTTATATGTTTTAGGAGGAGGTCCCTATAAATAGTATCTATATTTTAGGGATCACAAGGTGGGTCTAGTCATCCTATAGAAAGATGGTGATACTCATGTGATGATAGGGGTAATATTTCACAATATTTTCTAAACCACTATACAGATGAGAAACCGTTGATGGGCCTCTAAGGCAAAAGCAATGATAGAAGAATGAATGGTTTTAGGGTGGCAGATATAACGGAGGATCTTGTAGAAAAATTGGAGGTGGTAAAAGTTCTGACTCACTACTAACACTACCACCCATAGGTGGTCAACGCCAAGCTCAAGGAGCAGAAAAAAAGGGGTGGGGACAGATGTTGGTGGTCGAAGTTTATGACCTAGAGGCTTTAGGAATTATTTGAGTATAATATGTGTGTTTTCTACCTTAACTTCAACACTTATAGACATAAGTTGTTTTCATTCCATTATTTACACATACCGTGTATGAGGCATATAGATGATTATTGAGTATGTGGATCAACCCTTATGCCTAGATACTCCTACCAGAGAAGACTCATAGATCACAAACTTGTGCTGACTATATGACCTGACTCTTGGAGGTTAGAGTTTATGTTGGAATCACTTGGTAGTAGCATTGAGGACTTTTAACCTCATTCTTAGTATAGAATGGTTATCTAGAGTTCATGCCCAGATTCTCTATTTTCGGTGAAGGATGTGGTGTGTCCACAATGATAGAACTAGGTTTTCTTTTTTCAATGAAAAGGGAACCCATGCAGTGTATGATTGACTCATGCATACGAGGGTGCACCCGATTACTCATTATTTGGATATATTAACCCTTGGTTTATTGAATTTTATTATTTCCCAGTATCCTATAGTGGTTCCAGAGTATGAGTATGTCTTACATGAGGATGGTACAGGTTTAGCTCCTGGCTGATATATAGACATGAATATTGATCTACACCATATGATAAAAACGATATACATGAAATCATATCAGATGGAACCTATAGAGCATTAAAATATAAGGGTAATATTGTAGGACTAGAAGGGGAAAGTATTTTTTATACACATTGTTTCACAATAGGAATCCCTAGTTTTGTATGACAAGAAGATAAATGAGATCTTGAGGTTTTTTGTGGACTATCGATGCTTGACAAAGGTGACCATAAAGAATAATTATCCACTACCGAGGATTTATGAAACCATTTATCATTTTAAATGGGAATGATGGTTATCAAAGGATGAACATAGGATAGGTTATCACTAGTTATGAATATGGGATGACATATATGTTGAATATGACTTTTAGATGTTTCACCGGTTAGTATGAGTACTTGGTAATTCTCTTTGGCATTACAAACTCCCCAATAGTTTACATGGAACTCATGAACCAGATATTTCAACCTTACATAAAATAGTTCTTGGTAGTCTTCATCGAAGATATCCTTGTATACACATCATTTGAGGAGGATTACACGAGACACTTGAGGATAGTTCTAGACGTACTCTGAGATAACCATCTTTATGGTAATCACTCAAAGTGATAGTTCTAGATTTAGGTGTCCCACTTTCATGGACATTTTATCTCAATGGATGGAGTGGTGGTGGACCCAACTAAGGTCGAGTGAGTGTTAGATTGAGAGCCACCCCATAGAATGATGGAGGTGCTTAGATTCATTGGTTTGGAGGGCTATTATTAGAGATTAATACATGATTTCTCCAAATTTTCAGCACCCATGAAAACTTTACTTGAAAGGGGAAGCCTTTCGTGTGAATAGAGAGGTGAGATCATGATTTATAGTAGTTGAGACAAAGTTTGATGAGTGCTACCATCTTCATATTTCATGTGTGGGATGTCGAGTACATAGTTTTTTGTGATGAATCTGGAACTGGGATTGGTTGTGTTCTGATATAGAGGAGAGTTTATATTCCCTATGGTTCATTCCTATTGAGACCACATCAAGAGAATTCCAAGACCCACCAACATGATTTGGAAGTGGTAGTATTCTCCCTAAATATTTTTTATAACTACCTGATGGGTGAGTAGTTTAGCATCTAATCATATCACAAGTGTCTCAAGTATATCTCCTCTCACAAGGATCTTAACATGAGACATAACTGATGTCTACAGTTTCTCCAGGATTATATCTTTAAAATTTTCTATACTACTAAGAAGGGGAAAATGGTCGTTGATGCTCTCAATAGAAGATCTTGTTCATAGTTGTTGAATAAGGATTCATAATAGTTGGCCTCGTTACAGTTATCCTTTATGGATGGAGATTTATAATCATACCTCAAGTCGATGGTGCTTGAATGGAAGTGGGGTGGGATATCCATGGACATTGTGAAGAGTTTCTGACGTACATTCAAGGGAAATGATTCCATTTGGCTTATCATAGACTGACTCACCAAGTTTAACCACTTCATAGTAATATGGGAGTATAGTTCATTAGAGATCATGGGATGCCTCACATTTAAGATATAATCCAACTCAATTGAGTTCCATCGATGATAATTTATGATCATGATACTCACTTCATATCCCGACTATGGGAGAGATTACAAGAGGTGTTTGGGACTCAATTAAACTTGAGCACAACACTTGACCCTAAAAATGATGGCCAAACTAAGTGTATCATTCAGGTTATATAGGAAATGATGTGATCTTTCATTATAGAATTTGTCTATAGTTGGGAGGATCACCTACCACTGATGGATTTTGTATAAAACAACAATTACCATTCAACCATCGATATGGTACAATTTTAGGATTTGTATGGGAAACCATTCTAGTCACCACTTTTCTAGACTGAACCAACACAGTCAGCACTCATGGACCTAGAGTAGACATGAGCGATAACCATAAAGGTGCAGAATATCTAGGAGTAGATGGAGACTGTATAGATCCATCAGAAGCCTTATACTGATAGGTGAGATAGGCCTTTGGAATTTAGGGAAGGAGAACCTGTGTTCTTATGGGTATGACCTCAACTTGGATTACGATGATTTTTTCAGGGTGGAAAGCTATCTCTAAGGTTCATTGTATCTTTCTATATACATCATAGAGTCGGTGTGGTTACGTACCACTTAGATTTACCTCTATAGTTTGATAGGGTACACAAAATGTTGCATGTGTTGTAGCTGAGGAGGTATATGCATAACCCACCACACATTATTGACTAGGGAGATATGGAAAATGAGTATGGACAAACCTTTTTTAGGTACCTGGTAGAGATAAAAGATTATAAAGGTAGGATTCTTCATGTGAAATCAATTCATTTAGTGAATTTTCTATTGAATCATTATAATATTTAGGAGATCACATATGACAGAGATGCTCAAATTTATGCGCACTGCCCACATATTTTTGGGTAGACCTTCTTTTGGTATTTTGGGGATTCAATTCCATATATTGGATAGAGTTTAACTTCATGAATTTTCTATGTATTAGTTTTGTATATTATATTGATTATTTTTGAGACCAGGCATTGAGACAGTGTGCGATCTTGAGGCACAATATTCCTGAAATTAATATTTGAAATATGTTAAATATATTACGTAACAAAAGCATGAAAGTTTCTAGAAAAATGGAAATAGATTCTTAATGGGTTCCCAGATCATAAATACAAGGTCACTCTTGAGTTCAGGATATGAGGTTTACCGTAAGAACAAATTAATCTTAATCGGCGCTAGTCATTTAGGGAAATGTCATCAAGGGCATAAAATTAATAAAATAATTAATAAAAATATTTTATTCTTTTTTTGGCAGAAACATAGCATCTTAACCCTTCCATTTTCAAATTTGTGCTTATGGAAAATTCAGAGGGTTATCTGCATAACCATGATAATTGATGACATCCATTACAGCTGTTGGAGGAGATCCCATTGGCAGATGATTACTATATCAGATATCACTACCTAGTGTAGGACAAGATCTATGGAGCTCACTAATGAACGTGACCTATCTTTATTCATCATCAGATATAAATTGAGTTAGGTATGTTATTTGATTTATTTTATTTATTATTCTTGAATCCCTTGATGAACAAGGATCAAAAAAACCAATAGATTGATATATAGATCATCAGTATTTATGGGATGGGATATTTCAATTAGGGGTTGGGAGAATTTATTCACGATTATAATTTTTGATTTTTCATTTTTCATTCTAACAGAAATTGATCAATATCGATATGATCATCACTCAAGGTTCATTCCACTGTATTGATCTTATGATTTTCTACCTCGATTCTATGTTTATTATGTTAATTATTTGTTTGGCCCATGGTTCAACATATCCAAATAAATAAGTCATTGAGCACTCATTTCTTGATACAACGATCCAAAACTATAGATTTATGCTCAGTATAAAGTAATGGAGGTACGGAAACAACAATAGAGATCAGATCAGACTGGTTTGGAAACCACTAATTTTAGACGGGTGAGTGGATGATGGTTGGGATAAATGTAATACATTTTCCAAATGAATTCAAATCTCAGTTTCTATATAATTACCATATAAGGGTTCGACCAAAGAAGATCCATGATGTCTGTCATGATTGGAGTCATGATCTTTGGCAACGATGGTGGGGGTTCCCATGTAAGGAATAATGAGGGTTTCTAGAAAATCCAAATCCAAACAATGTTTAAAATGGTATTACCTAGTGTGTTGGTACCTCCTAGAAATGACTATTTTTTCTGAAGAATCTTAATTGTCACATGGTGTGTGACCCCTCTCACACAGCGGGTGGTCTTTTCATGGGGAACTTAGTGTATACCTCATTGGTACATGAACATTGGTTGGATTACATGAGTTGGATCACATTTTGTACTCCCCAACAAGGACACGACAGAGACCAAAAACATGATCTAAGCCATGTACCGGTACAAAAGCACATGTACAAAAGATAAATCCATGTATAGACACATGGGTAAAATACAGAGGTAGCCTACTTGACAAGTAATTATACCAGGATAGGGAAAAGAGACACATGTTGTTTACATGGGGAGAACCCATGGTCATTAGGCACAATGTGTGGCCCATTCTACACGTCGTGTATATTATTATACATGGAATAGATCCCTATTACACTTGAACTTGGACAAGTTTTTAGGTTTTTCCCCTTATTCTTTTCCCATGGTTTGGTATGGAATCATCTACTAATCCTTCGACTGTTGTCCCTTTAGAAAGACTTCTTGGATAAAATCGTTGGAATCCCACCAAAAGGACCAGAGTTCGATAATTTATTAAAAATCATGCCATATTTAATTTTTTTGGTATATTCATGACCAACCCACCATGTGTGTTGATCCTTTACATAGTAGGTTAATCCAGATTGAGTTGTTAGTATCACCCCATATTCTTGGAAATGATCCCCATCTTTGTATCGTATTCTCCTCATACCTTCAGCATGTACATTCTCATGTTGAGATTCGACGAGAACTACCTCTCGGATAGAAATCATCAGTGCTATCAAACTCTGGAGTGTGTTCTCCCGGATGAGTTCTTTGGGGAATCTTTATGTTGGAATCCTAGGCTGGTATATTATGGTTTTGACATACCATTAATTTGTATGCCTTTGTTGAGAATATGTGGATATTATTATACATGTTTTATACATAAACCTCTGTTAAGTTGAATGTATTTCCTTTTTTGTATACTTTCTGGTTTTGGGCTGTCACACTGGGTATTTTTATACTCACCCCTACACAGGTATTTCACACATGTGTTGTGTCTTGTTTAGACGATTGAACTTTTGATAGAGTCCTAGATGAACCAGGACCAGATGGTGCTTAATGATACCAGACTGATAGAGGTGTGTTCCTATAACCTTTTGAAAAAAGTACCTAGAACATACATTCAGGTGTGACATATGTTTCAGAATCCTTGTGGTGGGGTTTTATTTTTTCGTTTTACTTTATTTTAATTCATGTCGTACAATGGTTTTGGTATTTAGATGTACACATGCACAATTGTTCATATGTTTTTACATTTAATCATTTTCTAGTCTTGGAGGAATTATTGGGGAGTCACGACATGGGCCCATTTAGAATGAGTTATTAAATTTAGTTTATAAAATTAAACCAGTTTTAAAATCATCATTTGAAAAATGTCATAGGGTGAAAATGTTGTATTTTTCATAAATGTTTGATTTTTTGGTGAATAGTGAAAATTACAGATACTTGAAATAATATAATTTCATTTCATTAAATAAATTAATATAAAATTTTCATTATATTTTTTATCTTCAAGTTATATATGAACTATTTTATATATAACAATCAATCAAATTTATTTTGAATCTTCAATTTTCATGATATAGGAAAAAGTTTTTTATGTTTAAAAACGTGGTTTTCTGTAAAATGTTTTATTTGTATAAAGTTTATCCAATTAAATTTAATAAAATTACTCTAGGAAAGAAAATACATAGATTAAATTAATATTTCATACATCTATTTATATTAACTTAAATTCATACAATGACGATATCCAGTCATAGAGTTGATATAGTATATTATTTTTCTTGAAAAATGCATTTTATGAAAAACTATATTTTAAAAAATTTAGAGGGTTTAATATTAAATTGAGTTTTCCCCTTATTTGATTTGAATTTAATAAAATTAATTTCATATTTTTAATTGTAATCATTAATATTAGGTAATATATTTGATTTAATTTTGTTCATAATAAATTATACAAACAGTAAAAAACTACTTACCATGGTGAAAAGCTAAATTGGTAAATGTGAGTATCTTTAGTTGTAAATGAAATAACATGTATAAAAAAAATTTAAATTTGGAGGTTTTTATTAACCATATATTTCTTCTAATCCATTATTTATATATTTTGGAGACTCCTGAATTGAGAGTGACATCCCATTATTGAATAGTTATTGGTATTTACAAACACTCCCCTCCCTCACACTTATAAAAGGAAACACCCTTTCATCTCATGAAACAAAGGAAAGTAATTTTTTTCATACAATACATAAAGAAATATCTTCCTTAATTTCATTACCACATCCTACAGGCCTTTTTTATCATTAATCCAATACATTGAGGTTTTAGGTATAATCCTAAAGCGGTTGTTAAAATAAGAGGTTTCACCCTTAATCGAGAATTTTGTTTTGTTTTTTCCTCCACCTAAATATCTAAATAAATGAGTATTATATAATAAAATTTGTATCTATAAATATTAAAATGTCTTTAGGTTAATGTAATAACATGTATCCATCTCCTCTTCTATTAAATGGGGAATCAAATCATCATTCATTTGTACGGAAGAACATAAACTCACGAACTAATGTAATTAATCTTCAATCGTTTCCTATATTGGATGGTCAATATGATGGATTAAATATTTTATATGATATTAATTAAAGAATAATCATTTAGGTTATTAATATATCATATACCTTCTTACCTTATAATCCATTGAAAATTGATAATGTTGTTCATATGTATGAAAGAAAATATTCTTGCAATGAAATGAATTATTTTTTATTTTTTATCATGTAATGTGGATTTCATATAAAAGTGTGTTTAAATAAATAATATTATATTTATGTAATGATGTTCATTATGAAAATATAAATAATACTTACCATCTTTTCATCATGATCATTGAAATATGGAAACTTTACTTATGGGTACGCAAGAGTTTTCATCTCCATGATTCCAATATACTTCATTTTCCATTAACATATTTCATGGTTATTTTAAAAAATATTATTAATATATAAAAATGATAATTATTTCATTATTATTATTCTAGATATTATGGAACAATGAATTATTTTACAATATTTAACCTACCGAAGTCATTTTAGACACATGAACCGAATATCATCAAAACATCCAACATGAAAACAGTTGATTAATTTAATAAATATAACATGGAAATAAATAAAAAAAATTAATAATAAATAGGAAAATGGTTCTTAATCAAGTAAATTATTAACAAAATTTTTGTATTCACGAAGATAATATACATAAGTTGTGATTTGAACTCGAGTTAAGGGATTTTATAACTCAATTAATAATATTTTGTTAAATTACATATTAATTGTCTTCGATATACAAAGATTATGTGTGTAAATAACATTTATGATACTATTTTGTATTAAAACAATACATAGACTTAAATTCAAGACCCATAATAACTTTACCAGTTAATTTTAACTTCGATTACATGATCTATGTAATGGATTTCCCATTGTACTTTTGCTTCCACGAGACATATTCCATATTCTCCACTTATTTTTTTATAGTATTTATAATTATCAATTTAACATTATATCATTAATATAATAATTTTCATGGTATTTAAAATTTTTTTTAAGTTACATCTTTTAGTAGGGTGATGATTCAAATGTTTTCAAAGTGGTAATGGTTAATTTCAAAATATCATCAATATTTGTGATTTCACATGTTTAAATCTCACTTAGAAGAATTGTTTGATATTTATAACTTAAACCCATTATATTTCATTCTTATATTATTATTTATTAAATTTTCATATAATATTACCATTTTACACTTTTTGGTTGATAAAATGATTTGGAAATTATTTTTAAGAAAATTTTAAATCATTTCTCTCTTCAGTCAAAAACTCTTTTTCAACCATACCCATGTTTTATAGATACTTTTTCAATAAATTTTTGAACATTGTAAAATTTATTTAATAAATAAAATATTATCGATGTCTTAATTTTTGACAAAATGGTTTGAAATTAATATTCATTTCATTTTCAGATTGATGTACTTTTTAACCTTTTTAACAATCGTGTGAAAGGAATGTTTTTTTAACTTATATAGAACATAAAGATTTATAATCCATGATGAACACTCTATTATTTAAAGCTTACTTTATAATATTCCATGGGTTTTTAATTTAAATGTTTTTTATAATATTATTTTGATTTTGATTTTTTGAAGAAGTGATTTCAAAGTGAAAATATAATTTTTCTAAGGAAATATTCCAATTAATATTTTAAATAAATTTCCATCAATGAATACAACCATTGATATTATGAATTACATCTAAATTAGGTATATATGTCTCTCATATATATAACATACTTATTCTCCAATAATTGGAAGTTGTAATTGATTACCTATGTTCATGTCTCAGATTCATTCATAATGAAATTTCCTTTTGTTGTGATATGAGAAAATATTATGGAACACATTTTATTTACTTGGGTAAATATTATGTTTATTACATACTATTGATTTCTATTTTGTAGAACACATGGTCATCAACATGTTTTTTGGGATATTACGATACATCACTCCAATTAATTGGGTAAATATTTAGTCCAATGTGGCATCACGTTTGAGATTATAGAGTGATCCTAATATATTATGGGACATTTTCAACCAATTAATATTATAAAGAATGTTCTTCTTGACACATATTTATGAAATATTACATGTTGATGCCACAGGTCATATGATTCCATGATATTAATTTTCCATGTTCTTTATTTTATTCTCCAATATAATTACTCTGGAGCCTTCTATTTTATGATATCTTGTTATACCACTGAATCACAAGTTATGCATCCTTATCATGTTTATTACCCTGCTATTGATTTCTGGTGGCCCCTTTTATATTTTTATTCTCCAAGTTTTCCTATACATTTTCTAGAGCTCAAAATGATTTAGGAGCCCGTTGTGGATAAAAAAATAAAGAAGTTATATTTTATTCTAAAATTGATATATTATGAACGTAGTATTCCAGATACACTAAGCATCGTGTTCTTTTTTTATAATTATAGGATTTTTATGTTAAAATCATGATATAATGTGTGTAAAAGGTTGGGGTTGATATATTTTAAAACCCCATTAAGTATTAAATATAATTATATCTTATGTAAATAATGTCTTTGCTTCCTTTAATACCTTTATGTCTCAATGAGTATGGGTAAATATTAAAAAAAATATCATTATTATTCTATTTTTAACCCTTACACTATTATACAATCAATATAGTATAGAAAAACATACATCATGTACCCAGATCCTCTATCCTTGATACATTTATAAAATATGGTAAACATTTATTAGACTCATTCACATTGTCAAAACATTTATATTGATAATTATAGAATTAATTTAATATATATATATATCATGCGTTAAAAAATTCTTAATATCTCTATGACCTTGAAATAATAAATCTTATTGAATATATGAGTATAGATTAAATTTACTCTAGTAATCATGCATATAATTCCTTTGGAACCTTAAATGAAATCATGTATGCCTGTCATCTGAATCTAAATTCACTATTTAAAGAACATAAACATTGGATTAATCAAGATGCAAATGATTTCAATATCTAGATCATTTCTAAAAGGTTATTTTTAATCTCCTAAAGTCACTAAAACAATAAATCTTATTGAAAATATGTGTAGAGACTAAAGTACCATTAATCATAATAAATTTACTTCCATTGAAAAATTAAATGACTTCATATATTTTTCACATAAGAAATTAATTTTATTGGTTGATGAAATTCAACATTAGGAAAATTAAAAAGGAATGGATCTAACATATAGAATTGTCGTTCCTAATTAAGAAATATTCTTAGTATTGAACAAGTGTAAGAATATACTTATATTAAAATTATATTTTTTAGGTTTGATCTTAAAGTTAATTTTGATGATGATGTTGATATTTATCTATAATATAATATTTTATAAGATGAGTATCACATTTTATATTCATTTAATATGGACTTTTATTTAATGTTACCCATTAAAATTATGAACCCTTTTTAATATTCACTAATAAAATTATTGGGCTAATAACCATTTTAAGTTAAGAATTAAAATTGTTAAGAATGTAAATAATTCATGACTATATCTGGAATTGAATCATGTCTTTAAAATTACATATAACTCTTGGATAGTTATGTGTATAACTCATATCCCAATCTATCACATGGATTATCTAAACTCTATTCTATTGTTATAAAAATGGTTATTTTATCCTAGTTATGTGCATCCCAAAGAATATTCTATAAATGAGGCACCTAATGACTAGGGTCACCTCATTACTTTCTTTCCTAGCGCATGATAATCTTAGTGCTCTTATATTTGGCATGGCCTACCCAGATAGATGATAGTGGTCTTGAAAAAATTTTCTCTTGTAGGAATCATAAAATTAGTATATTAATGGGGATTAAATGTCACCATAATATCTTATGTTATTCCCATAACATGAATTTATTAATCTAATGATTTAGTTAGGAATACTATTCCATACAATAAATTAATATTTTCAAACCTTATTCATTTAAAACTTTTTACACAACTCCCAAACCATGTCCTCGATCCAAATTAAAATAAAACTATATTCAAATGTATTAATATACATACGATGAATAAGGTATATGAAACAATTTATTGTATAGGTTTATAATAATATGAATTTCATGATCCCCATAAGAGTAAGCTTGAAGGAATAGATATCTAACCCCCATATTTTTAGAGAAGTCATAACTCTCTAGGACAATGATTAGTTTGACCCAAATTCCATCTACACAAAGATACTTTACTCAATATAGAACATAATTACACAATAATTATAACACATAATATATATAAACTCTAATTAACATCTTAATTCATGATAATAACTAAGTAAAATCTAAGATCAAGATATATGAAAATGAAAACAATTATCATACCTATAATAGAAATATTTAGACTATATATAAATATTTATAGAAAACATTTAGCACATTAAACAAAATTATACATCCATTCATAATGTAAAAATTATATTCAAGAATAAGACATAAAATAAAATATGTAAATGAATAATTATTTTGTTTAAACAAGAGATATAATTTTTATAAACGATTCATACATATTCCAATTATAAAAATAATATAATTAATACATTAATTATGGAAGTTATATAATTAAATAATTTTATAAAATATTTAAATTTGTTTCAAGCATGGACTACTTCATATGGTTCTTTATTTGAAATTTAGTTTGAATATGAAATATTTGAAATAGAAACATTATATATGTGAACTATTCATATATTATATAAGTATTCAGAATATCAAACTTCTAATTGTATTTAAACCATGGACACGTCAATTATCAAAACTCTTGTTCGTATGATTTATATAATTTCTCAAATAGTTCTTTTAATTTGGATATTTGAAATTAAATAATTATATTCATTTTTTAATTTCAAAATAAACACATTTATATTTGGCCATATTTTTTAATTTAATAACACTATATATATCAATATTATAATTTCTATATGAAAATTTTATAATTTAAATTATAAGGGCTTCCATATCATTTTAAAAACTTTTTAATTTTAGTATTTGATGTTGAGAATATTCATTTAATAAATGTTTTTATACACATTTATTTAATTAGTTATAATATTTTTATAATTAATTATTTTATAAACATGTTATATATTTAAAAAATCCAAAAAAAAATTCATAAATTATAAAAAACTTAATTGTATAATTAATTTCATAATTAAAATTTGTTCAAAATAAAAAATTCAAAAATATCATTATTTATGATATCCACTATATCGTAAATGATGATTAATATTCCATAGTGAATCAAACCCATTTGGAGCTATCAATGATACACTATGATCAATATATTTTCTAAATTTTGTGGGAGGCACTATGAGTTTTTCATTACACTAACTGAACAACATATCCATATTTCATTTTATATGAGTCAAAAAAATTGGCCCATGTAAGATTAACACATTGTTATTGGGAATCAAATTTTTTAAATTGTCATATATCATAACTATAATATGATTCTTGGTTGTCTAATGCATGAAAAATTCATACTAGAGGCATCCTATTTGAAAATTCCCTAAATTATAAATTATGAAATGTTTAAAACTAAAGGAATAACATTGTGTCTCCATTAATGATATTTTATATTTTATAGGATTAAAAAATCATAAATTATTATATTATGTATCATAATACCAACCCAAAAAATGTTTATATCATATTTTATGATATGAAATGTGATTAAAATATGATATCAATTAGTATTTATTTTTTTACATGATCTCTTCAATCAAAATACTTAGTCAGCTCTGTTTCCACTATTGGATTTATAAGGATAAAATAAAACTCAATCAATGTGGGGGAGACATTTGATGCAAAAAATTCCCTAGATCACCAATCTTGAAACGAAATCTATTAATAAATATAAATAAATAACTTTTATACAAAACATAAATAATTTATTCCTCTCATTCTATATCCAAAAATATGATTGATGAAAATTATAAAGAGGCATCAAACAGGCTCCTTACTCCATAGTGTATCTATGGGATAATTAAAATAACCCAATGTTTTGGTTGGATCTTCTAAACATCAAAGGTCTGCTAGTACCTCATACAAAAAATGATGTAGGATATAGATAACTAAACAAATAATTAATAAAAGGGATCTCAACAATGGAATGACATCATGATAAAAAACCCATGATATTCTTGATATATTCCCTAGGATATTCCAAGGTATTTTCATAAATTCACTCATATATTATGAACCATACAAGTAGATCAAAATGGTCACAACCATCAATACTTTTCTTATATCTAAATCTGTATTATGTTTCATTAAATGACATAATTATTAATTAAATTCAACATGATATTGATGGAATCTTTAATTATTAATTTTCAACTTCCAATAATTAATCATATGGTGTTATAATAATAATAAAATACAATTCATTTAATGAAACTGCAATAAAATAAGTGCATAAAATACACTAAAAAATATATTACGTAGAAAAAATATATAATATATCATTCCTTATGAGACAAATATATCTTATCATACGATATATCCAAATAAAAATAAAATTTATAAGGAATTGGGACATAACTCCATGAATTATATCGTTGGAAAACATCCAATTGATTGAAATTACAAAACTCTATAAAATGGGATTTTTTTGAGAAATTAGGGAAGTGTTTATTTTTAAATGATTTAGTGAATACAACACTAGAAAAAGAGTAGATAACATCATCCTATTCTTGATATTCATGGTCCATCATTTATTAAGTTGATTTCCACTTAATCCAGGAATGATCTAAATAACCTAATTATTACAACATTTGACAAACATTTATCTGATTTTTTCTACATGATATATATATATAAAGATAAAAATTGTGATAATTAAAGAAAAGAAGATGAAAGATAAGCTTCGAATAATTTCCATAATAATATTCTCCTCAAATTATGATAATACATAGTAGTAATTTAATAAATAATTTTGTGATTTATAGAAGGTATTAAAACCATCTCTATCAAATAATGTTGTTACTATACCATAAAACACACCTACTAAAAAGGTAAAACATAACGAAATTACTATTACATGTCACCATAAAACATAAAGATAACACATGATGTAACAACAAATACTATTAAGATGTTTTTTCTAAAACTAATATAGAACTTAAAAAAATGTATGATGAAAAATTTGGATGAAAATTATATGTGAAAGAGAATATAAGATTATTGAATAGAAATATGAAGATGATGGTTATAAAAAAATAGAGTAAATGGAAATGTTCACAGATCCTAGGAAAGAGTAGAGGGCCAGAGTTATTATTCATGAGACCAATAGCTATCCTCTAACCACCACTAATCATTTCATATCAATTTTAGTGGTGAAATAACTTGTTAAAATATCAAAAAATACATTTCTTCCATTTATAAAGGAGCCATCAATTATTATAATATATATGGGGATTGTTAAATGTACATGGAAAGAAATAAAACACACTATTATATTCAGATATATGGGTAGCCTCAATATTCACCATATTTTTCCATTGCTTCATATCACTAATCAACCTCCTTTATCAATTATATAAACCAATACTAATAATATTTCCAAAATGGATAGAATCATTTTTGAGTTTAAAGATACAATAATTCAAGATAATCCTACTGATTTAATAATATCCTTTTAATTTATTTCATATTTGGAATTACCATTTCATGTTATTTATTAATATCCTTTTAATTTTGGGTCATAATTATTCTTACAATGTTAAATGTTTGTCACCATGGTAAAGGTTATAAGTGTTAAAGATTGAGGGAGGAGGGGTAGATGAAATTAGAGATAGGGGTTTAAATATCTTCAAAACATGTATAAATTTTAATTTTTTAGTGGATTTAAATATTAAATAATAATATATTTTTAATTTTTCATAATTGGATCCACTTTAAATTTGAATGAAATTTATTATATTTACATATTCTTAATATTTACAATGGCATAACTTCCCTCACTTATAAAAGAGAACATTTTCTCCAAATTTCTACACACACATTGAGTATTATATTTAGACCAATATCTACCAAAAACCCTTACCATATATCCTTCCCATTTCCTTGAGGTCTTGGTATGGCCAATATACAAATCATAGGGTATTGTGGTGTATTTCTAAGAATGGTATCCATTGAGGGGTATAAGTATTTACTAAATTATTAAATGTTTTTGTCTTATTCTACATCACTCCAATATATATTACCTATCCTTATATAATAAAATAAATGTATTTTCTATACTAAATTGTAATTTTGTTGATGTAACAAATATTTTATACCTTCTTTCTAGAGAAATTGAACTGTTTATTTTTTGTACCTACAGACAACTTCCTCTATGAAGCGAAATGTTTTTTTCACCACCACCTCTCATAGTTAGTTATAAATATGGATTAAATGGTTATATATGATATTTATTATATAATTATGATTCTATAAATATAAAATAAAATCTAAATTTATACCCACCCATCGATTGGAATATGGAAATGTTTCTTGTGTGTATGTGTAGACTAATACCTCCATGAAGGGATGTAATTTGTTTTTCATTAATTCATCACAAGGCTGGTCATAATGATATATTTAATTTATAAATATGTTATTTATGGTATTATTATTATTTAAATTTAATATAGTGACTCGATACTTAAACACATACTATTCTATTATTCATAACTTACTTTCCAACAAATATAATCTGAGGATTTAGAGGTGTGGTGTCTTTAGAATATTATACAAATAAATTCAAAATCATAAAAATGAAAAAAATAAACATTATTTAAAAAATAAAAAAAATTGTAAAAACCCCAAAAATCTTATAAAACTGGATGTACTGGGTAAGTTATGTAAGGAAATTGGTGATCTAGAAATCCTAGTATGGGAATAAACGTGGTAATAACGCATAGCATGAGAGAAAAAAATCATAACATTATATCATAAAGAGTGGCATCATAAGAAACGATAACAAGAATAATGAAATGATTTCATAATATCCATAATATATAGAAAAACAAAAACAAATATATCATAAACAGAAGTCAATTTTCAGTCCCAAGACCATCATTATAAAGTTGACAAAGTCCCAAAGTGGATTAGGTTCACTTCATAACATATTATATAAAATATCATAAGATATAAGTATTTACATTACACATTGAAGGGATCTATAATTTCCCCCCCATAATATAAATTAAAATAATACATTTTCATTCCACATGAGGAAAATAAACCATATATTAATCAAAAACATGATCAAACACATTAGATGAATGTGGGTTTTATAATTTTGATTCAAGGCATAACTTAATGATAAATTATAATATTTATTAAAACTAGAAGGAATTAAATTATTTTGATGTTCATATTTGAAAATTAAATATCATTCTTTATCATTTACCTCAAATATAGATATTGTATGCGAACAATTTTGGAGAATAAATAATAAAAACACATAACTTGGGAAAATCTTTATGAAATATCTACAGTATATTTTAAAATAAGAATAAATATTATTGTTTTCAATGAAAATATATCTGAAAAAATTTTATATACATAAAATAATTAATTATTTTAGTATGTATTCATGGTTTATAAAACTTTTATGGGTTTTATGCTCGATTTGATACAAGAAATAAGAAATTTCCATTAAACAAAACTTACTTAAAAGTGGTAATTTAATATGGTACTAAAAATTTGTATAACACTAGATATGAAATATACATTTGACTGTGTATATATTAAAAGGAAATATATAAAAAATATATATAATAGTCACATGATAGGAATCTTATATAAAATGGAAAAAGGATGAGAATGTGAAAATAGAAAGTCATGAAGGAGGTATGGAAGATCCCTTACCTTGTGTCTGAAAGTACTCGGAATATGCGCTAAAATTGGTAAATAATGAAATTATATTATTTTAAACCATTCTTATAAACCATAAAAATGTATTTTTCTTTTTATATTGTTTATTTTTCATCATGTGTCATTGATTTATTACATTGTTTCCCCTTATGTTGGTTACTTGATATTCTTCATCCAATTTCTCATAAAAATTCATGGTATTTTGAACAAGGTAAAAGTTCTAAAAAATAGTTTTATAATATAGGTTAACATGTATTTTTATATAATAGATAGATAGGTTATCCATGAGTGGATTCAAATTAGAAGAGGTGCATTGATATGCCATTTTTAGTGATTAATTTACTATAACCATTTGTTCTTAATATCACTTATGGAATGTTTAATATTACCATTCCAAAATATTTATTTTTTAGTAAATAAAATTTTAATTCATTAAATACATGTTTTTTTTCACCCATGTCAGTATCTTTAAAAAAATAGAAACATAACCACGTGGAGGTGGTATTCCACACATACACATAAAGGCTTTTCCATTTATCAAATGGTTTTGGAGGAAGGTATAAAATTTATGTTCTAATAGTATAAAAAATATAGAAATATTAATAATATTTTTTTATCAACTAGAATAGATAAAATATATTAGGGTTTGTATAAGGGGAAATGAATTAAGAATGTCTGGTAGAAAATATTATCTCATACTTTTGATGTTCTCCTTTAGTCACCATCATAAGGCACATTAGCATGGTAATTTGGAAAGATAAAATATTCATGGAAATTGTGAGATGTTTTTGGAGACAATAGGGTAAATTTTGGACCAATAATATGGGGACTCGTATTTTTTGGATATGTTCAAGGGTGGTGGTTCCAATTATAATTGAAGAGAAGGGATGTTTTGTCAAATAGAACTCATTAATATACAGAGAAATCATGTTACACATGACAAGTGAACCCCAAGTATATAATAATAGATTTTTGGAATGAAAAAATAATAAAACCCTGTATCATTGATTTATAAAAATTTTTTAATCATGTTTATATGTCGTTTACTATTATATTTTCACTTCTACAGTTTTTGGTTTTTACCAAGGTGAATAGTTTTTTCCCAAGTAGTTTTTTTATGCCTAAAAATAAAATGATCCTTATTAGATAATTTAAACCCAATGATTCTAATTTTTTATTCCAATTTATCAAATAAAATTTCTCTGTGTAAGGAAAACTAATTTTAACATTATCACATGTAAAGTGCAAAAACCAGTTTTTATAAAAATGTGTATTTTTATGCATAATATTATTGATTAGGATTATATGATCCCTGTTATTTATTATATTTAAATTAAAATTATTATTATTATTTAAATAATATATAATTAATATTAAAATAATTCAAAAAACGTAATTCCACCTTACAAAATTGTATTAAGATAAATAGATTAAAACTAATTGTATATAAAAAATTACATAAATGTTATAATATGTCAAATGTTAGTTTTATATATCAATATAGTATTTTATAATAATTAATTTTACATTATTATATATATTTTTATAGTAAAATTTGTTTCAAATCATTTCATTTTATTCTTGTATATTAATTTCATAAAAGTGAAAATATTTGTAAAAATGGTATTTTCAATAATCACATAATAATAAAATATTTTAAGAAAATTAAAAAAATCATCGTAACAAAATATTTCCATGAAAAAAAAATAAAAGAATTTATGATTGTAAAATTTAATTTCTAAATATATAATAAATATATAAATTGAAAATTTAGTAACTCCGCCCATTCCTACTAATTTAACGACTATAACGGTCATCTTGAATGATTTAATTTTGTTAAAGTTTCATGGTTTTTTGTTTAGTTTTTTATTTTATATAATATTAGATTACAAACACAATAATTATAGTGGGAAATAATCAATAATATCTCATGAAAATACATTATTCACTCTTAATAAATTTCACCCAAAACATTTGACTTCATGTATTAAGGTGAAAATAAATGACGGACCGTTTGTTTGATAGTATTTTTAGGTTCTGATGTTAAATCTTCATAAATACGGTTCCAAAAAATCACATTGGTAATGTTAATTTTATTATTGATATAACTTTTTCCCTACAATCCAAATATTCAATGGACGCTGCTTATAATAGATATCATTCTCCAATTGTACCACCTATAAATTCAATTCATGGGATCCATATGGTATATAAATCCCTAAGAGAGACACATAGAACACATCATGTACTTTGGAATGGTTTGTTGAGAGTTATAGTCAATATTCTATAGATTTTATGTGACCAAAAATCTAAAAGGATTCAATATAACTCAGATATAAATTCCCCTTCTTTCAAAATATCACGACTCTCTTCTACAAAGAAAACCATAGGAAAACATTTTCACTACCCACAAAATCCATGTCTTGTAGATGGTTATAAACTTAAAACTTCTATCAATTTTGGACTTCTTTGATGTAAAGCTGAATGGTATTAAGATTTTCTACCATTTCTTTGACCATAAAAGGTCATATGAACTTTCATTAACTAAACATTATCCAATTAATCAGGTGTAATGCATCACTTATCATAGAAGATTTCATATGTGTCCATTTTGATGCACGAGTAAAAAATATTTTTGTAAGAGAGCTATACCATAGGATGATGTTGGTCCCAACCTCTATTGATGTAAAAAGGGTTGATCTAAATATATTCTCATGTGTCTAGATAGTTTTTTTATATTAGCCATTGATCAGGGGATTATAGGCCATATTAAAGTTCTAACATGTGTTTAGATCATGATGAAAACTCATCCATAACTTTGATGTAATCCTCATATCCTGAACAGATACAATAAATATTAGTGTTCTATATATTCTAACCACTTTCTAAATGTATATAAATCAATGGCAATCGAGTAATTGGTCCGCTCAAATGGAAATGAATTGGGTAGTATTTGTAAGATGGTCCACCACAACCCATATATCATTTTTTTCCTTTTGATGTCTTCTAAAGACCTATGTAAAAATCCATAATGATTTTTTTTTATTTCTTCTAGGTATGGAAAATAATTGTAACATACCATTGTAATTTTTCCTCTTAATATAATCACACACCGTGAACAATTAATTATATTCCACAATATCCATCTTTATATTATCTCATGTGTTTTTGAGATATCAATACATTTTTATGCTTCCTGAGTAGATGGAGAATGTTGATCTATGATAATCATTCAATAGATTATTATTTTTCCTTTAGTATGATATAATATAAATTCAGTTTCTAAATCTCACCACTTTTTCAAAATAAACCTTGAATATAGATTGTATTCAATTAAACAAAGAATTTACCTTCTTTTGTATCTCCACAACATCCATGTGATCTTGCTTAAAATTCTCAAGTAGTAATGGATGAAAAATCATTTGAGAAAGGTGGTAAGATATTCCATTCATTATTACTCCCATTCCCGTCCTTTGGATGTCCAAGAAGATTAGATCCTTCCAAATTCATATTATACATATGTTTATAGGATCTTTTCTACTTATAGAACACTCCACTTTATTTGACTTCCGGGGATGATATTTGACTGAGAAATCATAATCTTTGATTATCTCTTATAATATTCATCGGCGTATATTGAGTTCCATTTATGTGAATATATATTTCAAGATCTTGTGGTCTGTATGTATATCATATTTTCAATATAGTGATAATGCCTTCAAATATTCAATGAAAATATTACTTCTTCCAACTAAATATCATGCATCAAATACTTTTTTTCATACACCGTAAATTTTATTGAGTAATAGGCTATCAATTTATCATTATGTATGAGTATATAACATAAAACATTTGTTTGTGAATCATTTTCGATCAAATATTGTTCCTCGGTTGTTACAACCCGTCCCCCGGGGCCCATGTCGTGACTACCCCAAGCCCACCTTCCATAGACCAGGGGTTGGTGACTAACAATAGAAAGAATATATGAGAAAGAGAAGGTATTTCCTGTAATCCTGTACACACACACACCCAACCACATCCTAGAACACTAAAAGGGGAAACAAATATACCACTAAAAAAAGATGAGTGCAAGTACAAGTGAAATTACATGGTCCAGAATACAAACCCAACAAGGAACCAAAAACAATAAAATACAAAAGGAAATCTATTATAACAATCTACATAAAACCCCACCTAATCATGAGAGTAGTGAATATACTAGAAGCCAAAGTATTATGTCCTGTCCGCATGGTCCTACTGGGCCCCACCTGATCCTAGGCCACTGATTCCACCTTCGTAGCATCCGTCCGTCCCATCCCCCTAAGCAACTTTGTCGAAACATTGATCATCTGTACTAGATACAACACATGCGCATGAATCCTATATAGGGGTGAGTATATAAATACTCAATAGGGACCCTGAGACCCCCAAAGGTCTCTCAGTAATCCATGAATGAAAACACCACAAATAAAATACCACATAGGCAATACCATCAAGAAATAAATCAGCCACATAGAACAAAGTATAAGACACAGCTCACACCAGGTATATTCTAGGGTAGTGATAGTAGCATCACCAGTCATATCATCGAACTCCTCAGCTACTAGCGAACTCCTTCTCTATTGAGTATAGTGGGCCTACCAGGTCACATAGATCTGCTTCCCACTAACCTTGGACTTTTTTGGTACTCATCCTTGATGAGTACTATGGGTATAATGGGTCACATAGATTCACTCCCCACCATGGGCATGCCGATTTACATAGAGATTCTTCCCACCTTGGCCATCGTACTAAGGTACTCATCCATAATGAGTACCACAGGTTTTCTGAGTCACACAGTGCCACTCCCCACTATAGGCCTATTGGGCCTGGCCCATTGGCCAGGCCAGACCAGACCGACCCCGACCCTAACTAGGTTAGGTTGAGTCTGTCTTATTAAAACGGGGTATGTGGGACCCCCAGGCTAGGTTGTTCAGGTCGGACCGACAGGGTCAGACCGGGCCCAGTTGCAATCGGCCCTCGGTTTACTAAAACACCGGTATCTTGCTAACCGCAAGTCCGATTGACGATCCATTTACATCATTGGGACTCTCTTGATGAGGTAGATCTTTGGGCATGATTTTTGGTGGCTTTAATGGACAATGAGATGCGACGAATGGCTTGAAAAGTGGTTCTCCCAAACTCTCTATATACGGAACCCTTTGGTTAGCTGAGACATGAAAACTGCTCGACGACGTCCCATTGGGAAGAGGTTCTGTGTGACCTAGTAGGCCTATAGTGGGGAGTGGCTCTATGTGACTTGGAAAACCCATGGTACTCATTAGGGATGAGTACCATAGTACGATGGCCATGGTGGGAATAATATCTATGTAACTCAGCATGCCCATGTTGGGGAGTGAATCTATGTGACCCATCATACCCATAGTAATCATCCAGGATGAGTACCACAACAGTCCAAGGTTAGTGTGAAGCAGCTCTATGTGACCTGGTAGGCCCATTGTACTCAATAGAGGAGGATTTCTCTAGTAGCTGAGGATTTCGATGATATGACTGGTGATGCTACTATCACTACCCTATAATATACCTGGTGTGAGCTGTGTCTTTTACTTTGTTCTATGTGGTTGAGTTCTTGCTTGATGGTATCACCTATGTGGTATTTTCTTTGTGGTATTTTCCTTCATGGATTATTGAGAGACCTTTGGGGGTCTCGGGGTGTCACGACCCATCCTCGGGGCCCATGTCGTGACTACCCCAAGCCCGCCTTCCATAGTCCAGGGGCTGGAGACTAGCACCAAAGGCGTAAATACCGATAACTGGGAAGGCATTTCCTTTATAAAAGTAAACAAAACACCACAGAGTACAAGCGGATGTAAAACACTAAGACAAAATAAAGTGATGAAAAGTAGATGGGCGAGAATACAAACCCAACTGAAAGTACAACTACAACTGAACAAAAGTACAACAGAAAAAGACAACAGCAGGAAGAACGGAAGCGGCTCCTGGGTCGTCCTCCTCGGATCCTACCTGAAGGGTAGGTACAGATGGCGCAGCTCCTAGATCGTCCACCACGGATCCTACCTGAAGGGTAGGTACAGATAGCCTCCACAACGCTCTCGCCCATCAACCTCCTCCGTGTGTCGTCTCGCCGTGAAGTCCACCTCTAGATACTGACTCGTCGTGTAGTCCACCTCCGGGTACCGTCCAGTCCTCGAACACTCGGCCTCCGTCAGCACTGCCCGTCTTCTGCAACCAATACAACGAGGTGTGGGCATATCCCGTGCAGGGGTGAGTATAACGATACTCAGTAGGGGCCCCGAGACCCTCAAGGTCTCACTAAAACCAACATGGATAACCACAAATAAGATCTCAACAGATAACCTCTACTTAGATATATTCCCATGAATATACCTAAGTAATCAAGTAACCCATCTCAATCATGAGGAAAACACCAAGATCATGAAATCAATGGATAACCACTACCCAGGTATATGCCCATACATATACCCAAGTTATCAAGTGACCCATCTCAATCATGAGGCAAACACAAGGTCATAGACTCAGCTCAAACTAGGATTTTCATTATCAAAGCCGTAACTGCTAAAGATCCCCGTCTCTGGAGTGTACAGTGGTCCTGTCACGACTCTGAGGTACTACTCACTAACCTAAGACTGTTGAGGTACTCCTCCTGTCGAGTACCGCAGGTCTGCGGCCAACTACCAGGCGCTCCATCCGTTGTGGGTCTGTCGCCAAATACCGAGTGCTCCCCCTAATAGCCTACAGAGGTACTCCTCCTGTTGAGTACCGCGGGTCTGCGGCCAACTACAGGGCGCTCCGCCCGTCGTGGGTCTGCTGCCAAATACCGGGTGCTCTGTCCACTGGGCTGGTCGACTCACTCCAAGTCGAGTCGGTCAAGAAGTCTTTAGGTCTCAATCGTCTACACGGTCTCCGTACTCCGCACGCTCGTCTCTGAGAGGGTCTGCTCCACAAGTTACAGGTCAATACTCCAAGTATCTCAAAGTCCCAAAAACAAGTATCTCAAAGGCCCTCCTCGTCATAGGGGTTTCAATGCAATAGACGGCGCGTCAATCAGACGCCCGGTCTGTGAGTTATTAGCCTTTTCGCCCCAGGGGCCTGGTTGGTTTCGTGAGAGAACCAACCCAGTCATATCTCAACTGTACCCTGAACTCTCATAGGGTATACTCATAGGGACCGTTTCTCAACGATATCACCAATGCCGCTGACAGTTCGTCAAGCGGACGTCTGGTCTGAAAGATAACATCTTTTTCGTTCCAAGGGCCCAGTTGGATTTTGGGTAAAATCCAACCGGGACACTATCCAAAAACAACCAAAACTCAGGCGAAGTATGCCAAAATTTCAGTCTCATCAAGGGGAATTCATCGAGACAGACGGCGTGTCAATCGGACGCCCAGTCTGTGAGTTATTGGCTTTTTCGTTCCAGGGGTCCGGTTGGTTTCATGAGCGAACCAACCCGACCATACTCCAAATGCATCCAAAACTCAGGTGGATTATTCCAAAAGTTTCGTCTCAACAAGAGAATTCCAACAAAGTCGACGGTATGTCAATCGGACGTCTGGTGCTCAAGATATATCTGTTTCCGCTCCGAGGGCTCGGTTGGTTTCGTGTACAAACCAACACAGCTAAACCGAAAGTTCTCCGAAACCTTGAGTGTAATATACCGAAACGACTGCCTCGTTCCAAGGATCGCATCGCCGCTGACGGTTCATCAATTGTAGGTCTGTAGCCCAAGATATGGGCAAAAGACCGAAGAGGGTCCGAAAACGGGGGTTTCGGGCCTGGACCGCCCCGGTCCGAGGCCCCCTGGGTCGGCCCGAACCAGGCCGACCCGACCCGGGTCTGCCCAGCTGGGCCCGGCCCGGCAAGTCCGGCCCGACCGGCCAGCATGGCCGAGCCGAAGTCGCGGAGCGGGGGGGTGCACGGCCCGCCCACGCCGTTGATTGAGGCCGGCGGCGGATCCGCCGCCGCTAATCTTCTGGCGGCGCGCTCGGGCGCCGCCGCCTCCTGGTGGCCGGACGGCTCCAACCACCGCCCCTGGTCGCCGGTGGTTCCGCGCCGGCAACCTGTGCCTCCAGGTGTTTCCGCGGGCCACCGGGGTTGCTCCGGTGGTTCGTTTTCAAAACCTTCTGAGCCGGTGTTCATCTCGGGTCTCGAACTTTACTGTGCAAGCTTCAAAAAAAACATTGCGGCCCAGTTTTTCGTCGTCCATCAATCCTCACGTCAATTAACAAAACATACAGTCTTTGTGGTTTTCCGGCGCGACGCGATGGCGCCGCACCCCTTTGCCGCGGCCCGACTCCGGCCGCGGTTCTTTTGCGGTTCTTCGGCACGACGCGACGGCGCCACAGAATTGGTTCAAAAAATTGAATGCGCGGCATGACGACGTCGTGCATTTCTTTCCGCTCAATCCCACGTCGTGCGACGGTACCGCGTTATTTTCATTCGATCCGCAATAACAAGAAAAAAATAGGGATGGGGCGGCCGTGTTTGTGCGGTCCGGCCTCCTCCCATTAACTGATATCATGCGGTCCAAATAAACGCGGATAAAATACGGAAGATAATCACGTAAGGAAAATTCAGGTAAACCCCCTACCTCGTGCGAGCTTGAACGGAGGTTCGTCGAATGAGGATTCATCACAGGATGAGACGTCGCGGAAGGAGACGTCGCGGAAGAAGACGTCGTGGAAGAAGACGTCGCGGAAGAACCGTCGCGGTAAAAGGTGTCGCGTAGTCGGTCTCTGAGGACTCGGCGTTCTTCGATGGAGTTCGATGCGTTCTTCGCGTTCTTCGTGTTCTTCGACGAAGAAGATGAAGTACTCTAGCTTTACTTATCTTTTCTCCCCAAACCTTTCAAGCAACAAAGGTTCCAACCCCAAAATAAAATAAGCTTACCTCTTATTTTATTAACATAACAAATATTTGAATTTCAAGAGTTTAAAATTCAAATAACCACAATTAACTCACTTAATTAATAACAAAAGTTATTAAACTTAAGTTGTCAAATATTAAATGTGAGTTGAGGGGGGTTAAAGAATGTGAAGAGTTATGGAAGGTTAGGGAAGGTGAAGGGGTAGTGTTCGTGTGGGCCCCACCACCTTCATAACCTCCCTTGGGAAGTTGGGTAGTAACCCAACTTCCACCCAAATCCTAATCCACTTAGTTAAAATAAAAATTGTAGTTTAATTTTTATTTCAACTTCTACAAATTCCAACAACTTACCGCGTGTAAACGCAACTTTGGAAGTGGAGTTCCTAATCAATTACCAGCACTACGGTTCAATTGGTGCCCTCGGAATTCGATTCCAAGAACCGGTTCAAAAGATAGGAATTCTCGCTCGTTCGTTCATTGAATGTACCCATGCCAAACTTCAGAAAATGATTCCGGGCACACCGGGCCTCGGAATCAGGCGCCGTCAGAAACTGTGTTCTTCTAAAATTCCAAAGAAAATTACGAAAAAAATTTCCTTGAAATTTCCGGGTCTTTACATTACTCCCACCTCAGGGATTTACATCCCCGTAAAGCTTCAACAAAAACTAGGGTCACAAAATCGGTACTGAGCACGCACTTGAGCCTTCCGCTCCCATGTACTTACCTGGAGGTTCCGTACTGCCAAAGAAAGCACACCTGAGGAATTGAACATCCTCATAGGATCCGCTCCTGTCGATTCTTGATCCCTACAGGAACCTCCGTGGAAGTAACTCCATCGCCATCGTCCTGCTCCTCATGGTCGATGATATGCGAAGGGTCGAGCGCGTATGTCCTCAGTTGAGATACCTGGAAAACGTCGTGCACCTGGTGCAACTGAGGTGGATGGGTCAAGCGGTAAACCACCTCGCCTACCCAACTAAGGACCTGGAAAGGTCCGTTGAACCTCGGAGATAACTTTCCTCCTTGTCCACATCTCCGTAAACCTCATCGAGGTGAGACCCGTATAAGGATGTGATCATCATTCTTGAACTCAGAGGTCTCCAACTCTTATTTAGAATAGAAACTTAAAACTACTGCCACCACGAGGGTAAGTTTGACCGACTCAAGAATGATTGGTCGCACCCTCCTATGCAAGAGTTTATCCTGTGCTGCCTGGGGTTTCCTTTTCACCGACCAAGGAAAACTCATCCCGACGTCGTAGTTAAACCGCAGCCTTTTTGCCTAATACAGTCAATCCGTGTATGAACTGTGGATCTAATCCATACGCAGACCAACGTCATAAGGACTCGACGCTGCTACCAAGAGATTCCAACCGAAACTCTCGACTCGAGGGTCTGACCACACTGTCGGCGTAAGTTTGATTATCAAGTCTCCTCCCAAGGTATCTCCAGACGTGAGGGTCAAGTCCATGGATTACCGGAAAATCTAGGTCTGGAACAAGATTTGTGAAAGCAAGTAATGATTCATATCGGCGTTCGTTACTACAGCAGCTAGTATTGGACATAGACTGTCCCTTGAATCATTTCTAGAGCCATTGGGTCACACTCCTTGACCGCATGCAGCCGCATGCAGCCGCACTCTTCCTCCGTCCTCTAGCTCCCTGAGCCTGGCAGGGATAACTAAGGCGGGTGGTTGTAGCATGTTAATATGTACACCACCTCATGCTGCTCTCCTAGCTCTTCCTCCACGTCTGCTGCTCCGCAGACTCATCTCTCCTTAAAGCTTACTCTTCTTTAAAAATTTAACACGCTCGAATCTCTAAGACTAGATCCGGTTTCCTGTTTATTACCGCACAGTGCAGTCTTCATCTGCTCCTGGATGATCTGCACCTTCTTTGCCTATGATCTGAAAGAGCTGGTAAAGTTTCTCCTCTGCCGAAAAGAGAAACTTGGTCTCATCCTCTGGATGAACCACGCCCATTGCCTAATACAGTCAATCCCAACATGAATGATGCATTCATGCCATGGATGACGTCGTAAGGCCTCGATGTAACTACCAAGAGATACAACTGTCACTCTCGCCTCCAAGGGTGGAGTCACACTGTCGGCATCAGTGGGAGGTCACTGGGTGTCCTCCAGTAGAAATCTCAAAAGTGAGGGTCAAGTCAATAGTCTTAACCAGGACCACTCAGTATCAACCAAACAAAAATACAGGAAAGAAAACTTCACAAAGATAAGTGTCTTTTCATTATTGCATCTCATAGTACAAAGACACAAATGTAACAACAACAAAACTAGAAGCAACATGATCAGTAGCCTCCAGGTCTGGAGCTAGTCCCGCTCCTGTTAATCTGCTTCCAGAGATCCAAGACCATAGGCCTCATCTGCCTGAAGTTGATCTCTCACATGTCCTCCTATCCCTTGTGGTTGGGGTGGGCCTCCTGGTGGTGGTGGTGGCAACACCCTGAAGCGTCGTCCACATCCAGCTGCACGGCCAACTCCTCTTCCATGGCCACCTGCTCCTTGCGGTCTGCCCTAATCGAACCTCTACCTATGCCTGAGAGGTTCTTCATTTAAATTCTGGTCATCTGCATGGTGGGTCGGACAGTCACGTGCCATGTGACCAATCCCGCCGCAGGAGTAACACTGTCCACTCTCGGCACGACTGGCTCTGACTCCACCCCAGTTCCCCTGCACAACTGAACATGAGTCGTGTAGTCGGCCACCGGTAGGTCTGGTCCTCTTTAACCTCTGCGTCATCTGTCTACTGTCTACTGTAGAAGACTCTACCGCAAGCCGGCTAGTGGTACGTCGTGCTGCTGAAGACTAATCAGCAAGGAAACTCTCCACTATGATGTCTCTCTCCAACACCCATGTTTGGGTCGGAATGCTGTGAGAAACAACAGAAGCTCTAATCTCCCGCCTGAGCCCCTGCTCGAAGGTTCGGGCCCTGAAGAACAGGTCTCGTACCATATCTGTCGAGTAGCGCGAGAGGTCTGTGAACCTCGCTGAATATTGTGACACTGTCATGCTGCCCTACCGCAGCTGAAGTAGCTCCTGTATACGCATTTCTTGAAAGGTGGCTGGTACAAACTCTTCCCGGAACAGGCTCTCGAAGTCTGCCCAAAGAAGTGTCACCTCGTCATGCATCTGGACCATCAGGCTCCACCATCTACCTACTGCTTCCTGAAGAAGGCTGGCAGCAAGGATCACCATGAAGTCTTCCGGCGTCGCCACTAGCCTGAAGACTCTCACCATAGCCTCCAGCCAATACTCAGCCGCCTGCGGGTCCGTCTCTCCCCGGAACCTGGGTGGCCTCTGGCACTGGAACTCGTGCAGTGCGCTCAAGCGATGTGCACCCTCTGCTGTTGGGGCTGGTGGAATCGGTGGCCCAACGGGTAGTAGTACCGCTGGTGCGCCTGCTGGTGCCTCAACTGGGATAGGTCCCCGTACTGAGGTCATGTCGCTCGGCGGGCTGTCAGTACGAACAACTCTCGGGGCTCTAGCTGGTCATCCGTGGGGAGGCATCCTGGAAGAAACAAACATGACATGGTCAAAAGATTATACTTGGTGAGATGGCCTGGTTTGAGCAGATATTTAAATAAAACTTCTGGAAACACACATGCAATCAGAGTTTTCATGCACAAAGTCGGAATTCAGTTGTCAGGGTCCTGGTGTATGGATACGTCGGCCGCCCGCACCAACACTGGACTCCCTGAACTAAATACCACACTCGGTACCCTTAACACTATTGCTTCACAGAAAGAAAATATCAGAGTTATAAGTTCTTTGGTAGAACTGACTCCTCTGATACCAATTTGTCACAACCCGTCCTCGGGGCCCGTGCCGTGACTACCCTAAGCCCGCCTTCCATAGGCCAGGGGCTGGGGACTAGCACTAAAGGCGTAAATCCCGATAACTGGGAAGGAATTTCCCTTATAAAAGTAAACGAAACACCACAGAGTACAAGCATAAGTAACACACTAAGTACAAAATAAAGTGCTGAAAAGTAGATGGGCCAGAATACAAACCCAACTGAAAGTACAACTACAACTGAACAAATGTACAACAAAAAAAGACAACATTAGGAAGAACGAAAGCAGCTTCAAGGTCGTCCTCCTCGGATCCTACCTGAATGGTAGGTACAGATGTCGTAGCTCCTGGATCATCCACCACGGATCCTACCTGAAGGGTAGGTATAGATAGCCTCCACAACGCTCTCACCCGTAAACCTCCTCCGCGTGTCGTCTCACCGTGAAGTCCACCTTCAGATACTGACTCGTCATGTAGTCCACCTCTGGGTACCGTCCAGTCCTCGAACACTCGGCCTCCGTCAGCACTGCCCGTCATCTTTAACCAACACAACAAGGTGTGGGCATAGCCCGTGTAGGGGTGAGTATAACGATACTCAATAAGGGCATCGATACCCTCAAGGTCTCACTAAAACCAACATGGATAACCACAAAGAAGATCTCAACAGATAAACTCTACTTAGATATATTCCCATGCATATACCTAAGTTATCAAGTAACTCATCTCAATCATGAGGAAAACACCAAGATCATGAAAACAACGGATAACCACTACCCAGGTATATGCCCATACATATACCCAAGTTATCAAGTGACCCATCTCAATCACGAGGCAAACACAAGGTCATAGACTCAGATCAAACCAGGATTTTCATTATCGAATCCGTAAATGCTGAAGAGCCCCGTCTCTGGAGTGTACAGTGGTCCTGTCACGACTCTGAGGTATTGCTCACTAACCTAACACTGCTGAGGTACTCCTCCTGTCGAGTACCGCGGGTCTGTGGCCAACTACTGGGCGCTCCGTCTGCTGTGGGTCTGTCGCCAAATACTGGGCGCTCCCCCTAATAGCCGACAGAGGTACTCCTCCTGTCGAGTACCGCGGGTATGCGACCAACTATCAGGCACTCCGTACACCGTGGGTCTACCGCCAAATACCGGTCGTTCCGTCCACTGGGCTAGTCGACTCACTCCAAGTCGAGTCGGTCAAGCAGTCGTCTGGTCTCAATCGTCTACACGGTCTCCATACTCCGTACGCTCGTCTCTGGGAGGGTCCGCTCCACGAGCTACAGGTCGATAGTCCAAGTATCTCAAAGTCCCATGAAGAAGTATCTCAAAGGCCCACCTCGTCATAGAGGTCTCAACGCAATAAACGGCGCGTCAATCGGACGCCCGGTCTGTGAGTTATTAGCCTTTTCGTCCCAGGGGCCCGGTTGGTTTCGTGAGCGAACCAACCCGGCCGTATCTCAATTGTACCTCGAACTCTCATAGGGTATACTCATAGGGACCGTTTCTCAACGAGATCACCAACGTCGCTGACGGTTCTTCAAGCGGACGTCTGGTCTGAAAGATAACAGCTTTTCCGTTCCAAGGGCCTGGTTGGATTTCAGGTACAATCCAACTCGGCCACTATCCAACAGCAACCAAAACTCGGGTGAAGTATGCCAAAAGTTATTGAACGCCCGGTCTGTGAGTTATTGGCTTTTTCGTTCCAGGGGCTCGGTTGGTTTCGTGAGCGAACCAACTCGACCATACTCCAACTACGTCCAAAACTCGGGCGGAGTATTCAAAAAGTTTCGTCTCAACAAGAGGATTCCAACAAAGTTGACGGTACGTCAATCAGACGTCCGGTGATCAAGATATATATGTTTCCGCTCCGAGGGCCCGGTTGGTTTCATGTACGAACCAACCCGGACGAACCCAAAGTTCTTCGAAACCTTGAGTGTAATATTCCGAAACGACCTTCTCGTTCCAAGGATCGCATCGCCGCCGACGGTACGTCAATCGGAGGTCAGTAGCGCAATATATGGGAAAAACACCGAAGAGGGTCCGAAAACGGGGGTTTCGGGCCCGGACCGCCCCGGCCCGAGGCCCCCTGGGTCGGCCCGAACCGGGTCGACCCGACTCGGGTCCGACCCGGTTGGGCCCGGCCCGCCCCGGCCGATCCGGCTGGCCGCGGCTCGGCCGGCGTGGCCGAGCCGAAGTCGCGGAGCGGGGGGGTGCGCGGCCCGCCCTCACCGTTGATTGAGGCCGGCGGCGGATCCGCCACCACCAATCTTCTGGCGGCACGCTCGGGCGCCACTTCCTCCTGGCGGCCGGACGGCTCCAGCCACCACCCCAGGTCGCCGGCGGTGCCGCGCCTCCGGGTCTTTCCGTGGGCCACCGGAGTTGCTCCGGTGGTCCGTTTTAAAAACCGTCTGAGCCGGTGTTCATCTCGGGTCTCGAAATTTACTGTGCAAGCTTCAAAAAAAACATTGCGGCCCCATTTGTCATCGCCCATAAATCCGCATGTCAATTAACAAAATGTACCATCTTTGTGGTTTTCCAGCGCGACGCGATGGCGCCGCGCCCCTTCGCCGCGGCACAACTCCGGCCGCGGTTCTTTTGTGGTTCTTCGGCATGGCGCGACGGTGCCGCAGAATTGGTTCAAAAATTTGAATGCGCAGCGTGACGATGTCGCACATTTCTTGCCTCTCAATCCCACGCAGTGCAACAGCACCGCGTTACTTTCATTCGATCTGCAATAACAAGAAAAACAATAGGGAGGGGGCGGCCATGTTTGTGCGGTTCGGACTCCTACCGTTAACTGATATCATGCGGTCCAAATAAACGCGAATAAAAGACAGAAGAGAATAACATAAGGAAAAATCACATAACCCCCTACCTCATGCGAGCTTGAATGGAGGTTCGTCGAACGAGGATTCTTCGCGGGATGATACATCGCGGAAGGAGACGTCGCGGAAGCAGACGTCGTGGAAGAAGACATCGCGGAAGAAGACGTCCCAGAAGAAGACGTGGCGGAAGAAGATGTCGTGGAACAACCATCGCGGTAAAAGGCGTCGCGTAGTCGGTCTCCGAGGACTCGGCGTTCTTCGACGGAGTTCGATGCGTTCTTCGCGTTCTTCGTGTTCTTCGACGAAGAAGATGAATAACTCTAGCTTTCCTTAGCTTTTCTCCGCAAACCTTTCAAGCAACAAAGGTTCCAACCCCAAAATAACATAAGCTTACCTCTTATTTTATTAACATAACAAATATTTGAATTTCAAGAGTTTAAAATTCAAATAACCACACTTAACTCACTTGATTAATAACATAAGTTATTAAACATAAGTTGTCAAATATTAAATGTGAGTTGAGGGGGGTTAAAGAATGTGAAGAGTTATGGAAGGTTAGGGAAGGTGAAGGGGTAGGGTTTGTGTGGGACCCACCACCTTCATAACCTCCCTTGTTAAGTTGGGTAGTAACCCAACTTCTACCCAAAGCCTAATCCACTTAGTTAAAATAAAAATTGTAGTTTAATTTTTATGTCAACTTCCACAAATTCCAACAACTTACCACGTGTAAACGCAACTTTGTAAGTGGTGTTCCTAAGCAATTACCGGCGCTACGGTTCCATCGGTGCCCTCAGAATTCGATTCCAAGCACCGATTCAAAAGATAGGAATTCTCGCTCGTTCGTTCACTGAACGTACCCGAGCCAAACTTCAGAAAATGATTCCGGGCACACCGGGCCTCAGAATCAGGCGCCGTCAGAAACTGCGTTCTTGTAAAATTACAAAGAAAATTAAGAAAAAAATTTCCTTGAAATTTACGGGTCTTTAAATGGGGTCCCTATTGAGTATTTTTATACTCACCCCTACACAGGATTCGTGTGCACGTGTTGTATCTAGTGCAGATGATCAATGTTTTGACATTGTTGGTCAGGGGGATGGGACAGACGGATGCTACAAAGGTGGAATCAGTGGCCTAGGATCAGGTGGGGCCAAGTAGGGCCATGAGGGCAGGACATACTACTTTGGATTCTAGTAGATTCAATACTCTCGTGATTAGGTAGGGTTTTCCGAAGATGGTTATAATAGTTTCCCTTTTGTATCTTATTGTTTTTGGTTCCTTGTTGGGTTTGTATTCTGGCCCACTTACTTTCACTTGTACTTGAAATCATCTTTTTTTAGTGGTATATTTTTTTCCCCTTTCAGTGTGTTGGGATGTGGTTTGGTGTGTGTGTGTACAGGATTACAGGAAATACCTTATCATTCTCATATATTCTTTCTGGTGTTATTCACCAACCCCAGGTCTATGGAAGGTGGGCTTGGGGTAGTCACGACACGGGCCCTGGTGGACGGGCTGTGACAACTGAGGAATGATATTTGATCTAAAATGATTCATAAACAAAGGGTTTATGTTATATACTCATACATAATGATAAATTTATAGCCTATTACTCAATAAAATTTATGGTGTATGAAAAAAAAGTATTTGATGCATGATATTTAGTTGGACGAAGTAATATTTTCATTGAAAATTTTAAGGCATTATCACCATATAGAAAATGTGATATACATACAGACCACAAGATCTTGAAATATATATTCACATAAATGAAACTCAATATACGCCGATGAATATTATAAGAGAAAATCAAATATTATGATTTCTCAATCAAATATAATCCCAGGAAGTCAAATAAAGTGGAATATTATATAAGTAGAAATGATCCTATAAACAGATGTATAATATGAATTTGGAAGGATCTAATCTTCTTGGACATCCAAAGGATATACATGGGAGTAATAATGAATGGAATATCATACCACCTTTCTCAAATGATTTTTCATCCATTACTACTTGAGAATTTTAAGCAAGCTCACTGGGATGGTGTGGAGATACAAAAGAAGGTAGATTCTTTGATGAATTGAATACAATCTATATTCAAGGATTATTTTGAAAAACTGTTGAGATTTAGAAACTGAATTTATGTTATATCATACTAAAGGAAAAATAATAATCTATTGAATGATTCTTACAGATCAACATTCTCCATCTACTCAGGAAGCATGAAAATGTATTGATATCTCAAAAACACATGAGATAATATGAAGATGGATATTGTGGAATATAATTAAATGTTCACGGTGTGTGATTTTATTTAGAGGAAAAATTTCGAAGGTATGTAACAAAAAATTTCCATACCTAGAGGAAATAAAAAAACATCATTATAGATTTTTACATATGTCTTTAGAAGACATCAAAAGGAAACAATGATATATGGGTTTTGGTGGACCATCTTACAAGGACTACTCAATTCATTTCCATTTGAGAGGACCAATTACTCGATCACCATAAATTGATATACATTTAGAAAGTGGTTAGACTATATAGAACACTACTATTGATAGTATCTATTCAGGATATGAGGATTACATCAATGTTATGGATGATTTTTCATCATGATCTAAACACATGTTAGAAATTTAACATGGACTATAATCCCCTGATCAATGGATAATATAATCAAACTATCTAGACACTTGAGAATATATAGAGATTAACACTTTTTACATCAATATAGGTTGGGACCAACATCATCCTATGGTCTAGCTCTCTTACAAAAATATTTTTTACTCATGCATCAAAATGGACCCATATGAAACCCTCTATGATAAGTGATGCATTACACCTGATTAATTGGATAATGTTTTGTTAATGAAAGTTCATATGACCTTCTATGGTCAAAGAAAAGGTAGAAAATCTTAATACCATTCAGAATCACATCAAATAAGTCCAAAATTGATAGAAGTTTTATATTTATAACCATTTACAAGACATGGATTTTCTGGGTAGTGAAAAGGTTTTCCTATGGTTATCTTTGTAGAAGAGAGTAGTGATATTTTGAAATAAGGGGAAGTTATATCTGAGTTATATTGAATCCTTTTAAATTTTTGGTCACATAAAATCTATGGAATATTGACTATAACTCTCAACAAACCTTTCCAAAGTACATGATGTGTTCTATGTGTCTCTCTTAGGGATTTATATACCATATAGATCCCATGCACTGA
The DNA here is from genome assembly GCA_963277665.1 of Viscum album. Taxonomy (NCBI): domain Eukaryota; kingdom Viridiplantae; phylum Streptophyta; class Magnoliopsida; order Santalales; family Viscaceae; genus Viscum; species Viscum album. The sequence continues at coordinate 1,984,026,974 of OY728136.1, forward strand.
ATTGATAGGTGGTACAGTTGGAGAATGATATCTATCATGAGCAGTGTCCATTGAATATTTGGACTACAGAGAAAGAGTTATATCAATAATAAAATTAACATTTCCAATGTGATTTTTTGAAACTGTATTTATGAATATTTAACATCAAAACCTAAATATACTATCAAAAAACGGCCATCATTTATTTTCTCTTTAATACATGAAGTCAAATTTTTTGGGTGAAATTTATTAAGAGGGAATATTGTATTTTCATGAGATATTATTAATTATTTCCCACTATAATTATTGTGTTTGAAATCTAATATTATATAAAATAAAAAAATAAACAAAAAACCTTGAAACTTTAACAAAATTAAATCATTCAAGATGACCGTTATAGTCGTTAAATTAGTAGAAATGGATGGAGTTAATAAATTTTCAATTTATATATTAATTATATATTTAGAAATTAAATTTTACAATCATAAATTGTTTTATTTTATTTTTCATGGAAATATTACGTTACGATGATTTTTTTAATTTTCTTAAAATATTTTATTATTATATGATTATTGAAAATACCGTTATTACAAATATTTTCACTTTTATAACATTAATATACAAGAATAAAATTAAATGATTTGAAACAAATTTTAATATAAAAATATTTATAATAATGTAAAATTAATTATTATAAAATACTATATTGATATATAAAACTAACATTTAACATATTATAAAATTTGAGTAATTTTTTAAGGAAAATTAGTTTTCATCTGTTTATCTTAATACAATTTTTGTAAGGTGGAATTAGGTTTTTGAATTATTTTAATATTAATTATATATTATTTAAATAATAATAATCATTTTAATTTAAATATAATAAATAACATTGATCATATAATCCTAAACAAAAATATTATGCCTAAAAATACACATTTTTATAAAAACAGGTTTTTGCACATTACATGCGATAATGTTAAAATTAATTTTCTGTACACATAGAAATTTGATTTGATAAATTGGAATAAAAAATATAATCATTGGTTTTAAATTATCTAATAAGGATCATTTTATTTTTAGGCATGGAAAAAACTACTTGGGAAAAACTATTCACCTTGGTAAAAACCAAAAACTGTAGAAGTGAAAATATAACAGTAAATGACATATAAACATGCTTAAAACATGTTTATAAATCAATGATAGAGGATTTAATTATTTTTTCATTCCAAAAATATATTATTATATACTTGGGGTTCACTTGTCATGGGTAACATGATTTCTCTATATATTAATGAGTTATATTTGACAAAAATTCCCTTCTCTTCAATTATAATTGGAACCACCACCCTTGAACATATCCAAAAATATGAATCCCCATAGTATTAGTCCAAATTTTACCCTATTGTCTCCGAAAGAATCTCACAATTTCCTTGAATATTTTTTCTTTCCAAATTACCATGCTAATGTGACTTAAGATGGTGACCAAAGGAGAACATCAAAAGTGTGAGATAATATTTTATGCTAGACATTCTTAATTCATTTAACCTTAACAAACCCTAATATATGTAATATATTCTAGAATGATAAAAAAGTATTATTAATATTTCTATATTTTTGTACTTTTAGAACATAAATTGTATACATTCCTCCAAAACCATTTGATAAATGGAAACTCCTTTATGTGTACGTGTGGAATACCACCTCCACATGGTTATGTTTCTATTTTTTTCAAAGATACTAACATGGGTGGAAAGAACAAGTATTTAATGAATTAAAATTTTATTTACTAAAAAATAAATATTTTTGAATGGTAATATTAAACATTCCATAAGTGATATTAAAAAAAATGGTTATAGTAAATTTAATCACTAAAAATGGCATATCAATGCACCTCTTCTAATTTGAATCCATTCATGGATGACCTATTTATCTATTATATAATAATATATGTTAACCTATATTATAAAACTATTTTTCACAACTTTTACCTTGTTCAAAATACCATGAATTTTTATGAGAAATTGGAGGAAGAATATCAAGTAACCAACATAAGGGGAAACAATGTAATAAATCAGTGACACGTGATAAAAATTAAACCATATAAAAAGAAAAATACATTTTTTAGGTTTATAGGAATGTTTTAAAATAATAGAATTTTATCATTTCAAATTTTAGCGCATATTCAGAGTACTTTCAGACACAAGTTAAGGGATCTTCCATACCTCCTTTATGACTTTCTAGTTGCACACTCTCATCATGTTTTCCATTTTTTGTAATATTCCTAGCATGTGCCTATTATATATTTTTTTTATATATTTAACCTTAATATATACATAGTCAAATGTATATTTCATATCTAGGGTTATAAAAAAATTTAGTACCCTATGCAATTACCAGTTTTAAGTAAGTTTTGTTAAATGGAAATTTCTTATTTCTTATATCAAATCGAGCATAAAACCCATAAAATTTTTATAAACCATGAATACATAATAAAATAATTAATTATTTTATGTATATACAAATTTTTCAGTTATATTTTTATTGAAAACTATAATTTTTATTCTTATATAAAAATATACTTTAGATACTTCATAATTATTTTCCCAAGTTATGTGTTTTTATTATTTCTTCTCCAAAATTGTTCTCATAAAATATCTATTTTTGAGGTAAATGATAAAAAACGATATTTAATTTTCAAATTTGAACATAAAAATAATTTAATTCCTTCTTATTTTGAGAAATATTATAATTTATCAATAAGTTATGCCTTGAATCAAAATTATAAAACCCACATTCATCTAATGTGTTTGATCATGTTTTTGATTAATATATGGTTTATTTTCCTCATATGGAATGAAAATGTATTATTTAAATTAATATTATGGGGGAAAATTATATATCTTTCCAATGTGTTATGTAAACCCTTATATCTTATGATATGTTATATAATGTATTATGAAGTGAACCAAACCCACTTCGGTACTTTGTCTACTTTATAATGATGGTCTTGGGACTGAAACCTGACTTCTGTTTATGATATATTTGTTTTTGTTTTTCTATATATTATGTATATTATGAAATCATTTCATTATTATTTTTATCCTTTATTATGATGCCACTCTTTATGATATAATTTTATGATTTTTTTCTCTCATGCTATGCTTTATTACCACGTTTATTCCTATACTAGGATTTCTAGATCACCCATTACCTTACGTATCTTCCCCAGTACATCCAGTTTTATAATATTTATGGGGTTTTTACAATTTTGTTATTTTTTAAATAATGTTTATTTTTTTCTTTTTTATGATTTTGAATTTATATTTATAATATTCTAATGACACCACACCTCTAAATCCTCAGCTTATATTTGTTGGAAAGTATGTTATGAATAATAGAATAGTTTGCGTTTAAGTATCGAGTCACTATATTAAATTTAAATAATAATAATACAATAAATAACATATTTATAAATTAAATATATCATTATGACCAGGCTTGTATGGAATTAATGAAAAACGAATTATATCCCTTCATGGAGGTATTAGTTTATACATACACACAAGATGCATTTCCATATTCCAATCGATGGGTGGGTATAAATTTAGATATTATTTTATATTTATAGAAGCATAATTATATAATAAATATCATATATAACCATTTAATCCATATTTATAACTAACTATGAGAGGTGGTGGTGAAAAAAAACATGTCGCTTCATAGAGGAAGTTGTCTATAGGTACAAAAAATAAATAGTTTAATTTCTCTAGAAAAAAGGTATAAAACATTTGTTACATCAATAAAATTTCATTTTAGTATAGAAAATACATTGATTTTATTATATAAGTATAGTTAAAATATATTGGAATGATGTAGAAGAAGTCAAAAACATTAAATAATTTAGTAAATACTTATACCCCTCATTGGATACCTTTCTTAGAAATACACGACAATAATCTATGATTTGTATATTGGTCATACCAAGACCTCAAGGAAATGGGAAGGATATTTGGTAAGGTTTTTTGGTAGATATTGGTTGATATATAAGACTCAATGTGTGTGTCGAAATGAGGAGAGAATGTTCTCTTTTATAAGTGAGGGAAGTTGTGCCACTGTAAATATTAAGAATATGTAAATTTATTAAATTTATTTCAAATTTAAAGTGGATTTAATTAATAAAAATTAAAAATATATTGTTATTTAATATCTAAATCCACTAAAAAATTCAAATTTATGCACGTTTTGAAGATATTTAAACCCCTATCTCTATGTTCATCTACCCCTTCTCCCTCGATCATTAACACTTATAACATTTACCATGGTGACAAATATTTAACATTGTAACAATAATTATGACCCAAAATGAAATGGATATTAATAAATAATATGAATATGGTAATTCAAAAAATGAAATTAATTTTCTACGATTCAATTTCAAGGACTTATAAAATCAAATTTAATAAAGGTTTTTAAAACGCAATGGAAATATATTTTTTGGAAAAGGTTTTTAGGCATAGATATGATTTTACAAAAAAATAAATAATGATGTCAACTAAAATTGAATTAATTTGATCATATTAAATATAATAATTGTTATTTTACATTATAATCCAACCAAAACTGAATGGAACCTTATAAAAAATTGATTAAAATAGAAGAACCAAAAATATATTTTATTTTAGTAAATTCATTACTTTGAATTAAAAATTTTCAATATTAAAAGAGAAAATTTATTAGAAATTAGTCTATTATTAACCAAATATTTATTTTTTTTATTTAACCTATATTAATCAAAGGATATCTAACAAATAAGTCACTTAACTTAAATTCATTTTAATTTTAAAATCATTACCAATGGTGATTAAATTATTAAAAAAATATCCAAATATTTTATTACATAACAACTCCATAATCAAATATTGAATTCATAAATAATGTAGTCATGTTTTTCAATACAAATTTATAATAATAGAAAACTAAATTTTATCCTTATAAACTTTAAATGTTTTCCACATGAAAAAATAAAATTAGTTAATGCATTTTTTACTCGATCAATAGGTCAAAATAAATAGGTAGAAATTTCATCGAATCCTTAAACACACAAAAAGTCAGTCATTACCCTAAATTTTCATGTAAATTGAAATAAATATAATTTATTTTACACGAATAAGGTAAAGAGTTTAAATAATTAAAAATTATATCATAAAAATCAATGAAAGTTTTATAGCTATTTTTTGTCCATGATATAATTTGGTTTCTTACCTGGAAAATTTATATTGAGAAATTTCATACATTATTTTAAACATCATGTAATATATAAATGTATTCCATAATGATATATCAATAGATTACTAAAATAATATCCATATATAAAAAATATTACTTCACATATTTATTTTATTAAAGAACAAAAACAATAGTACATGACATTCCTATGTGAAGAGAAATTGAAATCTATGTCAAAATATTAAAAAAACAAAAAAATATTAATAAGAAAAATTATTTTGTGCCATTTAATGATACCTTATATGCCTTTACTATCTCTTATACTTATTATATAAGTAGGATTATCTTGCATTATTGTATCTTTAAACTCAAAAATGATCCTAGCCATTTTGGAAATATTATTAGTATTGGTTTATATAGTTGATAAAGGAGGTTGATTAGTGATATGAAGCAATGAATTAATATGGTGAATATTGAGGCTACCCATATATCTGAAGATAATAATGTGTTTTATTTCTTTCCATGTACATTTAACTATCCCAGTATATTTTATAATAATTCATGGCTCCTTTATAAATGGAATAAATGTATTTTTTGATATTATAACAAGTTATTTCACCAATAAAATTGATATGATATGATTTTTGGTGGTTGGAGGATAGTTATTGGTCTCATGAATAATAAATGTGGCCCTCTACTCTTTATTAGGATATGTGAACATTTCCATTTACTCAATTTTTTCAAAACCATAATCTCCATATTTCTATTCAATAATATTCTCTTCTCTTCCTCATCTAATTTTCATCCAAACTTTTGATCATACATTTTTTAAGTTCTATATTAGTTTTAGAAAAAACATCTTAATATTTTTTGTTGTTACATCATGTGTTATCTTTATGTTGTATGGTGACATGTAATAGTAATTGCTTTAGGTTTTACCTTTTAAGTAGGTGTGTTTTATGGTATAGTAACAACATTATTTGATGGAGATGGTTTTAATACCTTCAGTAAATCACAAAATTATTTATTAAATTTATACTATGTATTATCATAATTTGAAGAGAATATTATTATGGAGATTATTTTAAGCTTAACTTTCATATTATTTTCTTTAATTATCACAATTTTTTTCATTATATATATATGTATCATGTAGAAATAATCAGATAAATGTTTGTCAAATGTTATAACAATTAGGTCATTTAGATCATTCCTGGATTAAGTGGAAATCAACTTAATAAATGATGGACCATGAGTATCAATCATAGGATGATAGGATCTACTCTTTTTCTAGTGTTATATGCACTAAATCATTTAAAAATAAACACTTCCCTAATTTCTAAAAAAAATCCCATTTTTTAGAGTTTTGTAATTTCAAACAATTGAATGTTTTTCGACGATATAATTCATGAAGGTATGTCCCAATTCCTTATAAATTTTATTTTAATTATGATATATCATATGATATTATATGGTTTCCTCATAAGGAAAGATATATTATATAATTTATCTACGTAATATATTTTTTAGTGTATGTTATGGACTTATTTTATGTTAGTTTCATTAAATAAATTGTATTTTATTATTATTATAACACCATATGATAAAGTATTGGAAGTTGAAAATTAATAATTAAAGATCCTATGAATATCATGTTGAATTTAATTAATAATTATTTTATTTAATGAAACATAAGGGAGATTTATATATAAGAAATGTATTGATGGTTGTGACCATTTTGATTTACTTGTATGGTTCATAATATATGAGTGAATTTATGAAAATACCTCGGAATATCTTAAGGAATATATCAAGAATATCATGGGTTTTTTATCATGATGTCATTCTATTGTTGAGCTCACTTTTATTAATTATTTGTTTAGTTGTCTATATCCTACATCATTTTTCCTATGAGGTACTAGCAGACCTTTGATGTGTAGAAGATCCAACCAAAACATTGGGTTATTTTAATTATCCCATAGATACACTATGGAGTGGTGAGCATGTTAGATGCCTCTCTGTAATTTTCATCAATCATATTTTCGGATATAGAATGAGAGGAATAAATTATTTATGTTTTGTATAAAAATTATTTATTTATATTTATAAATGGATTTCGTTTCAAGCTTGGTGATCTAGGGAATTTTATGCATCTAATGTCTCCCCCCACATTGATTGAGTTTTGTTTGATCCTTACAAACCTAATAGTGGAAACAGAGCTGACTAAGTATTTTGATTGAAGAGATCATGTAAAAAAATAAAGACTAATTGATATCATATTTTAATCACATTTCATATCATAAAATATGATATACAAATTTTTTTGGGTTGGTATTATGATACATAATATAATAATTTATGATTTTTTTCATCCTATAAAATATGAAATATCATTAATGGTGAAACGATGTTATTCCTTTAGTTTTAAACATTTCATAAGTTATAATTTAGGTAATTTTCAAATAGGATGCCTCTAGTAGGAATTTTCCATGCACTAGACAACCAAGAATCATTTTATAGTTATGATATATGAAAAGTCAAAAAAATTTATTCCCAATAACTATGTGTTGATCTTACATGGGCCAATATTTTTGACTCTTATAAAATGAAATTCGGATATGTTGTTCAGTTAGTGCAATGAAAAACTCATAGTGCCTTCCAAAGGATTTAGAAAATATATCGATCATAGTGTATAATTGATAGCTCCAAAGGGGTTTAATTCACTATGGAATATTAATCATCATTTACGATATAGTGGATATCATAAATTATGATATTTTTGAATTTTTTATTTTGAACAAATTTTAATTATGAAATTAATTATAAAATTCATTTTTTTATAATTTATGAAAAATTTTATTTTGGATATTTTAAAATATATAATATGTTTATAAATTAATTAATTATAAAAATATTATAACTAATTAAAAAATGTGTATAAAAACATTTATTAAATGAATATTCTCAATATCAAATACTAAAATTAAATAGTTTTTAAAATCATATGGAAGCCCTTATCATTTAAATTATAAAATTTTCATATAGAAATTATAATATTGATATATATAGTGTTATTAAATTAAAAAATATGGCCAAATATAAATGTGTTTATTTTGAAATTAAAAAATGAATATAATTATTTAATTTTAAATATCCAAATTAAAGTAACTATTTGAGAAATTATTTAAATCATACGAACAAGAGTTTTGATAATTGACATGTCCAAGGTTTAAATACAATTAAATGTGTGATATTTTGAATAATTATATAATATATGAATAGTTCACATATATAATCTTTCTATTTAAAATATTGCATATTCAAACTAAATGTCAAATAAGGAACCATATGAAGTAGTTCATGCTTGAAACAAATTTAAATATTTTATAAAATTATTTAATTATTGAATTTTCATAATGAATGTATTAATTATATTCTTTTTATAATTTTAATATATATGAATTGTTTATTAAAATTATATATCTTGTTTAAAAATAATAATTATTCATTTACATATTTTATTTTATTTCTTATTCTTGAATATAATTTTTACATTATGAATGGATCTATAATTTTGTTTCATGTGCTAAATTTTTTCTATCAATATTTATATATGGGTCTAAATATTTCTATGATAGGTATGATAATTGTTTTCATTTTCATATATCTTAATCTTGGATTTTACTAAGTTATTATCATGAATTAAGATGTTAATTAGAGTTTATATATATTATGTGTTAGAATTATTGTGTTATTATGTTCTATATTTTGTAATGTATCCTTGTGTAGATGGACTTTGGGTCAAACTAATCTTTTTCCTAGAGAGTTATAGATTCTCTAAAAATATGAGTGTTAGATATCTATTTCTTCAAGCTTACTCTTGTGGGGATCATTAAATTCATATTATTATAAACCTATAAAATAAATTTTTTCATATACCTTATTAATCATATGTATATTAATAAGTTTGAATATAGTTTTAATTTAATTTGGATCGAGGACATGGTTTGTGAGTTGTGTAAAAAGTTTTACATCAATAAGGTTTGAAAATATCAATTTATTGGAAGGAATAGTATTCCAAACTAAATCATTAGAATAATAAATTCATGTTAGGGGAATAACATAAGATATTATGGTGACATTTAATCCCCATTAATATACTAATTATATGATTCATACAGGAGATAATTTTTTCAAGACCACTATCATCTATCTGGGTAGTCCATGCCAAATATGAGAGCACTAAGATTATCATGTGCTAGGAAAGAAAGTAATGAGGTGACCCTATTCATTAGGTGCCTCATTTATGGAATATTCTTTGGGATGCACATAACTACGATAAAATAACCATTTTTATAATAATAGAATAGAGTTTAGATAATCCATGTGATGGATTGGGATATGAGTCATACACATAACTATCCAAGAGTTATATGTAATTTTATAGACATGATTCAATTCCAGATATAGTTATGAATTATTTACATTCTTAAGAATTTTAATTCTGAATTTAAAATGGTTATTAGACCAATAATTTTATTAGTGAATATTAAAAAGTGTTCATAATTTTAATGGGGAACATTAAATAAAAGTCCATATTAAATGAATATAAAATTTGATACTCATCTTATAAAATATTATATTATAGATAAATATCAACATCATCATCAAAATTAACTTTCAGATCAAACCTAAAAAATATAATTTTATTATAAGTATATTCTTAGACTTGTTCAATACTAATAATATTTCTTAACTAGGAACAAAAATTCTATATGTTAGATCCATTCTTTTATAATTTGCCTAATGTTGAATTTCATCAACCAATAAAATTATTTTCTTATGTGAAAAATATATGAAGTCATTTAATATTTCAATGGAATTAAATTTATTATGATTAGAGGTACTTTAGTCTCTACTCATATTTTCAATAAGATTTATTGTTTTAGTGACTTGGGGAGATTAAAAATAACCTTTAAGAAATGATCTAGATATTGAAATCATTTACATATTCATTAATCCAATGTTTATGTTCCTTAAATAGTTAATTTAGATTCAGATGAGAGGCATACATGATTTCATTTAAGGTTCCAAAGGCATTATATGCATGATTACTAGAGGAAATTTAGTCTATACTCATATATTAAATAAGATTTAGGATTTCATGTTCATAGAGATAGTAAGAATTTTTTTTACGGCATGATATATATATATTAAATTAATCCTAGAATTGTCAATAGAAATGTTTTGACAATGTGAATGAGTCTAATAAAAGTTTACCATATCTTATAAATGTATCAAGGATAGAGGATCTGGGTACATGATGTATGTTTTTCTATACTATATTGATTGTATAATAGTGTAGGGGTTAAAAATAAAAGAATACTGATATTTTTTTTAATATTTACCCATACTCATTGAAACATAAAGGTAATTAAAGGAAGCAAAGACATTATTTACATAAGATAGAATTTTATATAATACTTAATGGGGTTTTCAAATATATCAACCCCAACCTTTTACACACATTATCTCATGTTTTTTACATAAACATCCAATAATTATAAAAAGAAGAACACGATGCTTAGTGTCTTTGGAATACTACGTTCATAATATATCAATTTTAGAATTAAATATAACTTCTTTATTTTTTTCTCCACAATGGGCTCCTAAATCATTTTGAGCTATAGAAAATGTATAGGAAAACATGGAGAATACAAATATAAAAGGGGCCACCAGAAATCCATAGCAAGGTAATAAACATGATAAGGATGCATAACTTGTGATTCAATGGTATAACATGATATCATAAAATAGAAGGCTCAAGAGTAATTATATTAAAGAATAAAATAAAGAACATGGAAAATTAATATCATGGAATCATATGATCTTTGGAATCAACATGTAATATTTCATAAATATGTTTCAGGAAGAACATTCTTTATAATATTAATTGGTTGAAAAAGTCCCATAATAGATTAGGATCACTCTATAATCTCAAACGTGAAGCCACATTAGACCAAATATTTACTCAATTAATTAGAGTGATGTATTGTAATATCCCAAAAATCATGTTGATGACCATGTGTTCTACAAAATAGAAATCAATAATATGTAATAAACATAATATTTACCCAAGTAAAGAAAATGGGTTGCATAATATTATCTCATATCACCTCAAAAAGAAATTTCATTATGAATGAATCTGATACATGAACATAGGTAATGAATTAAAACTTCAAATTATTGGAGAATAAGTATGTTATATATATGAGAGACATATATAGAGTGTTCATCCTGGATTATAAATCTTTATGTTCCATATAAGTTAAAAAAACATTCCTTTCACACTATTGTTAAAATGGTTAAAAAGTACATCAATCTGAAAATGAAATAAATATCAATTTCAAACCATTTTGTCAAAAAGTAAGACATCGGTAATATTTTATTTATTAAATAAATTTTACAATGTTAAAAATTTTCTTGAAAAAATTTCTATATATCATGGGTATGGATGAAAAAGAGATTTGACTAAAGAGAGAAATGAATTAAAATTTTCTTAAAAACAATTTCCCAATCATTTTATCTACCAAAAAGTATAAAATTGTAATATTACATGAAAATTTCATAAATAATAATAGGAGAATAAAATATATTGGGTTTAAGTTAAAAATATCAAACAATTCCTCTAAGTGAGATTTAAACATGTGAAATCACAAATATTGATGATATTTTGATATTAACCATTACCACTTTGGAAACTTTTGAATCATCACCCAACTGAAATATGTAACATAAAATAAATTTTTATATACCATGAAAATTATTATATTCGTGATATAATGTTAAATTGATAAATTGAAATACTATAAAAAAAAGTGGGGAATATGGAATATATCTCGTGGAAGCAGAAGTACAATGAGAAATCCATTACATAAATCATGTAATCGAAGTTAAAATTAACCGGTGAAGTTATTATGGTTCTTGAATGTAATTCTATGTATTTTTTTAAAAAAAATATAATCATAAATGTTATTTACACACATAATCTTAGTATATCAAAGACAATGAAGTTGTAATTTAACACAATATTATAAATTGAGTTATAAAATCCATTACCTTGAGTTCAAATCATAACTTATGTATATTATCTTTGTGAATAAAAAAATTATGTTAATAATTTACATGATTATGAACAATTTTCCTATTTATTATTAATTTTGTTTTATTTATTTCCATGTTATATTTATTTACTTAATCAATTATTTTCTTGTTGGATGTTTTGATGATATTCGGTTCATGTGTCTAAAATGACTTCGGTAGGTTAAATATTGTAAAAGAATACATTGTTCTATAATATCCTGAATAATAATAATGAAATAATTATCATTTTTATATATTAATAATATTTTTTAAAATAACCATGAAATTTGTTAATGAAAAATGAACTATGTTAGAATCATGGAGATGGAAACTCTTGCGTACCCATAAGTAAAGTTTCCATTTTTCAATGATTATGATGAAAAGGTGGTAAGTATTATTTATATTTTCATAATGAAAATCATTCCATAAATATCATATTATTTATTTAAACAAAAATTCATATGAAATCCACATGACATGATAAAAATAAAAAACAATTCATTTCATTGCAAGAAGATTTTCTTCCATACATATGAACAACATTATCAATTTTCAATGGATTGTAATGTAATAAGGAATATGATATATTAATAACCTAAATGACTATTATTTCATTAATATCATATAAATTATTTAATCCATCATATTGACCATCCAATAGAGGCAATGATTGAAGATGAATTACATTAGTTCATGAGGTCTTAGTCTTCCTTACACATGAATGATGATTTTATTCCCAATTTATTAAAAGATGAGATGGATGCATGTTATTACATTAACATAAAGACATATTAATATTTATATATACAAATTTTATTATATAATAATTATTTATTTATATTTTTAGGTGGAGGAAAAAATAAAAAAAATGCCCTGTTAAGGGTGATAACTCTTATTTTAACAACCGCTTTAGGATTATACCTAAAACCTCTATGTATTGGATTAATGATAAAAAATTCCTATAGGATGTGGTAATGTAATTAAGGAAGTTATTTCTTTATTTATTTTTTGAAAAAAAATTAATTTCCTTTGTTTCATGAGATGAGAGGGTGTTTCCTTTTATAAGTGTGAGGGAGGGGGTGTTTGTAAATACCTATAACTATTCAATAATCGGAAGTCACTCTCATTTCAAGTGTCTCCAAAATATATAAACAATGGATTAGAAGAAATATATGGTCAATAAAAACCTCCAAATTTAAAAAATAAAATTTTTTATACATGTTATTTCATTTACCACTAAAGATACCCACATATACCAATTTAGCTTTTCACCATGGTAAGTAGTTTTTTACTGTTTGTATAATTTATTATGAACAAAATTAAATCAAACATATTACCTAATATTAATTATTACAATTAAAAATATTAAATTCATTTTATTAAATTCAAATAACATAAGGGTAAAATTAAATTTAATATTAAACCCTCTAAATTTATTAAAATATAGTTTTTTATGAAATGTATTTTTCAAGAAAAATAATATCCTATATCAACTTTATGACTAGATATCGTCATTGTATGAATTTAAATTCATATAAATAGTTTTATGAAATATTAATTTAATTTAAATATTTTCCTTCGTAGAGTAATTTTATTATATTTAATTGGATTAAATTTATTCAAATAAAACATTTTATAGAAAACCATGTTTTTAAGCATAAAAAAAACTTTTTCCCATATCATGAAAATTGAAGATTCAAAAGAAATTAGATTGATTGTTATATATAAAATAGTTCATATATAACTTGAAGATAAAAAATATAATGAAAATTTTAAATGAATTTATTTAATGAAAAGAAATTATATTATTTCAAGTATCTGTAATTTTCGCTATTCACCAAAAAATCAAACATTTATGAAAAATACAACATTTTCACCCAATGATATTTTTCAAATGATGATTTTAAAAATGGTTTAATTTTATAAATTAATTTTCATAACCCATTCCAAATGGGCCCATGTCGTGACTCCCCAATCATTCCTCCAAGACTAAAAAATTATGAAATATAAAACATATGAACAATTGTGCATGCATTCATCTAAATACCAAAACCATTGTACGACATGAATTAACAGAAAGTAAAAGGGCCAAATAAAACCCCACCATAAGGAGTCTAAATCATATGTCCAAGCTGAATGTATGTGCCAGGGAATATTTTCAAAAGGACATAGGAACACACCTCTGTCAGTCCAGTCTCATTAAGCACCATCTGGTCCTGGTTCATCTTGGACTCTATCAAAAGATCAATCGTCTAAACAAGACACAACACATGTGGGAAATTCCTGTGTAGGGGTGAGTATAAAAATACTCAGTATGATACCCCAAAACCAGAATGTATACAACAAAGGAAATACATTCAAATTAACACATGTTTATGTATAAAACAAGTATAATAATATCCACATATTCTCAACAAAGGCATACAAATTAAAGGTATGTCAAAACCATAGTATACCAGCCTAGGATTCCAACATGAAGGTTCCCCAAAGAACTCATCTGGGAGAACACACTCTAGAGTCTGATAGCACTGATGATTTCCATCCGAGAGGTAGTTCTCGTCGAATCTCAACATGAGAATGTACATGCTGAAGGTATGAGGAGAATACGATACAAAGAAGAGGATCATTTCCATGGATATGGGGTGATACTAAAAACTCAATCTGGATTAACATAATATGTAAAGGTTCAACACACCATGTGGGTTGGTCATGAATATACCAAAAAAATTAAATAGGGAATGATTTTTTATAAATTATCTAACTCTGGGCCTTTTGGATGGATTCCAACGATTTTATCCAAGAAGTCTTTCTCAAGGGACCATAGTCGAAGGAGTAGTACATGATTCCATACCAACCCACATGGAAAGGATAAGGGGAAAAACCTAAAAACATGTCCATATTCAAGTGTAACAGGGATCTATTCCATCTATAATAATGTACACGACGTGTAGAAAGGGTCACATATTGTGCCCAATGACCATGGGTTCTCCCCATTTAAACATCATGTGTCTCTTTTCCCTATCCTGGTATAATTATATGTAAAGTAGGCCGCCTGTGTATTTTACCCATGTGTCTATACATGGATTGATCTTGTGTACATGTGCTTGTGTACTCGTACATATCTTAGCTCGTGTTCTTGGTCCCTGTTGGGGAGTACAAAATGTGATCCAACTCGTGTAATCCAACCAATGTTCAAGTAGCAATGAGGTATACTCTGAGTTCCCCATGGAAAGACCACCCGCTATGTGAGAGGGGTCACACACCATGTGATAATTAAGAATATTCTGAAAAAATAGTCATTTCTAGGAGGTACCCACACACCAGGTAATCTCATATTAAACTCTGTGTGGATTTGGATTTTCTAGAAACCCTTGCTCTTCCTTACATGGGAACTGCCACCATCGTTGCCAAAGATCATGACTCCAATCAAGCCATACATCATGGATCTTCTTTGGTAGAACCCTTCTATGGTAATTCCATAGAATCTGAGATTTGAATTCATTTGGAAAATCTATTACATTTATCCCAACCATCATCCACTCACCTCTCTAAAATTAGTGGTTTCCAAACCAGTCTGATATGCTCACTGTTGTTGTTTTCATACCTCTATTACATTATACTGAGCATAAATCTATAGTTTTGGATCGTTGTACCATGAAATGAGTGCTCAATGACTGATTTATTGGGATATGTTGGACCATGGTCCAAACAAATAATTAACATAATAAACATAGAATTGAGGGAGAAAAGCATAAGATCAATATAGTAGAATGAACCTTGATTGATGTTCATATCGATATTGATCAATTTATGTTCAAATGAAAAATCAAAAATCAAAAAGTATAATCATGAATAAATTCACCCAAACCCTCATTGAAATATCCCATCCATTAAATACAGATGATCTATATATTAATCTATTGTTTTTTTGATCTGTGATCATCAAGGTATTCAGGAATAATAAATAAAATAAATCAAACAAACTTACATAACTCAATTTATATCTGATGATTAATAAAGATATGTCACATTCATTAGTGAGCTCCATCGATCTTATCCAACACTAGGTAGTGATATCTGATATGGTCATAATATTCCAATGGGATCTCCTCCAACAGCTCTTATAGATCTCGTCAATTATAATGGTTATGCAGATATCCCTCTGAATTTTCCATAAGCACAAATTTAAAAAGGGAAGGGTTGAGGTGCTATGTTTCTACATAAAAAAATAATAAAATAATTTTATTATTTATTTTACTAATTTTATGCCCTTGATGACATTTCCATAAATGACTACCGCTGATTAAGATTAATTTGTTCTTAGGGTAAACCTCATGTCCTAAACTCAAGAGTGACCTTGTATTTCTGATCTGGGAACCCATTAAGAATCTATTCCAGTTTTTCTAGAAAATTTCATGCTTGTGTTACTTAATATATTTCAAATATTTCAAATATTTATTTCAGGAACAATGGGCCTCATAATCGCACGATATCTCAGTGCTTGGTCTCAAAAATAATCAATATAATATCCAAAACTAATAAATAGAAAATTCATGAAGTTAAAATCTATCCAACATATGGAATTGAATCCCCAAAAAACCAAAAGAAGGTATACCCAAAAAGATGTGGGTAGTGAGCTCAAATTTGAGCATCTCTCTCCTATGTGATCTCCTAAATATTATCATGATTCCATAAAAAATGCACTAAATGAATTGATTTCCCATGAAGAATCCTCCCTTTATAATCTTTTATCTCTACCAGGTACTCAAAAAAGGTTTTTCCATCCTCATTGTCCATCTCTCCCCAGTCAATAATGTGTGGTGGGTTATGCATGTACCTCCTCATCTACAGCACATGAAACATGTTGTGTACCCTATCTAAATATATAGGTTAAGCTAATAGGTATGCAACCACACCGACTCTATGAAGTATATAGAAAGGTAGAATGAAACTTAGAGATAGCTTTCCACCTTGAAAAAATCATCATAATCCAAGTTGAGGTGATACCCATAAGAACATAGGTGCTCCTTCCACAAATTCCAAAGGCCTATCTCACCTATCAGTATAAGGCTTCTGATGGATCTATTCAGTCTTCATCTACTCCTAGATGTTCTGCACCTTCATGGTTATAGCTCATGTCTACTCTAGGACCATGTGTGCTGACTCTGCTGGTTAATTCTACCAAAGTAGTGACCTGAAGGGTTTCCCATACAAAGCCTCAAATTATACCATACCAATGGTTGAATGGTAATTGTGGTTTTATAAAAAAACCACCAGTGGTAGGTGATCCTCCCAACTATAGACAAATTCTATAATGAAAGATCACATCATTTCCTATATAACCTGAATGATACACTCAGTTTGGCCATCATTTTTAGGGTTAAGTGTTGTGCTCAAGTTTAATTGAGTCCCAAACATCTCTTTTAATATCTTCCATATTCAGGATATGAAGTGAGCATCACGATCATAAATGATCATCAATGGAACTCAATTGAGTTGGATTATATATGAAATGTGAGGCATCCCATGATCTTTAATGAACTCTACTCCCATATTACTAAGAACTGGTTCAACATGATGATTCGGTCTATGATAAACCAAATGGAATAATTTCCCTTGAATGTACGTCATAAAATCATCACAATGTCCATGGATATCCCATCCCACTTCCATTATTGCACCTCATGGGGTTGAGTTAAACCTTCTAGAACATGGTGCTTAACCTTGACTTGTTGAAAAGTAAGGAATCAATAGACAAACTCAGAAACTCCCTTTATCATGTATGGCCACCATATCTAATGTCAGTGGTCTTATTACAAATTTTCCCCACATAGATGTACCACTAATGGAGAGGTATGAAACTCTCTTCGAACGACCTCCCACAACATCAGCGGTACCATCGTGCATCCTTTGAAAATAACTATGTGCTCCCCAACATTAAAAAATCCACCAGGAGCATGTCCCTGGGATATCTGAGTATATAGGATCTCATAATCAGTATCCAAAATCTCTACCTCCCTGAATTTCTTCAAGAGTGGAGGGGTGACAACCATCGACTTGAGGTATTCTTATAAATCTTCAACCATAAAGGATAACTGTAACGAGGCCAACTATTTGGAATCCTTGTTCAACAACTATGAACAAGATCTTCTTTTGGGAGAATCAACTACCATGTTCCCCTTCTTAGTAGTATAGAAAATTTTAAAGTCATAATCTTGGAGAAACTGTAGACATCAGCTCTGTCTCATGTTAAGATCCTTCTGAGAGGAGATATACTTGGGACACTTGTGATCTGAATAGATGATAAACTACTCACCCATCAAATAGTTCTACAAAATATTTAGGGATAATACTACCACTTCCAAATCATGATGGTGGGTCATGGAGTTCTCTTGATGTGGTCTCAACTGGCATGAACCATATGGAATATCAACTCGCCTCTATATCAGAGCACAACAAATCCCAGTTCCAGATTCATCACAAAAAACTATGTACTCGACATCCAACACATGAAATATGAAGATGGGATCACTCATCAAAATTTTCCTCAACTGCTATAAATCATGATTTCACCTCTCTATTCACACGAAAGGATTCCCCTTTCAAGTCAACGTTTACATGGGTGCTGAAAATTTGGAGAAATCATGTATTAATCTATAATAATAGCCGTCCAAACCAATGAATCTCAGCACCTCCATCATTATATGGGGTGGCTCTCAATCTAACACTCACTCGACCTTAGTTGGGTCCACCACCACTCCACCTACTGAGATAACATGTCCATGAAAGTGGTCCAAGTAAATCTAGAACTATCACTTTGAGAGATTACCATAAAGATGGTTCTCTCAAAGTACATCTAGAACTATCCTCAAGTGTCTCGTGTAATCCTCCTAAAATGATGTGTATACAAGGATATAATCGATGAAGACTACCAGGAACTGTTCTATGTAAGGCTGAAAGATCTGTTTCATGAGTTCCATGTAAACTATTGAGGAGTTTGTAATGCCAAAGAGAATTACCAAGTACTCATAGTGATCGGTGCAACATCTAAAAGTTATATTCATCATATATATCATCCCATATTCATAACTAGTGATAAACTAACCTATGTTCATCCTTTGATAACCATCATTCCCCTCTCAAATGAAATATGGTTCCATAAATCCATGGTAGTGGATAATTATTCTTTATGGTCACCTATTTCAAGCATCGATAGTCCACAAAAAACCTCAAGATTTCATTTATCTTCTTGTCATACGAAACTAGGGATGCCTATGGAAAAACAATGTGTCTAAAAAATACTTTCCCCTTCAAGTCCTACAACAGTACCCTTATATTTTAAATCTCTATAGGTTCCATCTGATATGATTTCAGGGATATAATTTTCATCATATGGTGTAGATCAATATTGATGTCTATATATCAGTCGGGATCTAAACCTGTAACATCCTCATTTAAGACGTACTCATACTCTGGAACCACTATAGGATACTGGGAAATATAAAAATTCAATAAACCAAGGGTTAATCTATCCAAATAATGAGTAATCGGGTGCACCCTCCTATGCATGAGTCAATCTTACACTGCATGGGTTTCCTTTTCACTGAAAAAATAGAACCTAGTTCTATCATTGTGGGCACACCACATACTTTACCTAAAATATAGAACCTAGGCATGAACTATAGATAACCAGTATATACTATGAATGAGGTTACAAGGCCTTAATTCTACTACCAAGAGATTCCAACAGAAACTATAACCTCCAAGAGTCAGATCATAGGGTTAGCACAAGTTTGTGATCTATGAGTCTTATCTGGTAGGAGTATCATATCATAAGGGTTGATCCACATACTCAATCATCATATATATGCGTCATACAAGGTATGTGGAAATAATGGAATGAAAACAACTTATGTCTATAAATGTTGACGTTAAGGTAGAAAACAAACATATTATACTCAAATAATTCCTGAAGCCTCTAGGTCGTAAACTTCGACCACCAAAATCTGTCTCCACCCCTTTTTTTATGCTCCTTGAGCTTGGCGTAGACCACCTATGGGTGGTATTGATGGTAGTGAGTCAAAACATTGACCACCTCCCATTGTTCTACAAGATCCTCCATTATATCTGCCACCCTAAAACCTTTCATTCATATATCATTACCTCTACCATAGAGGCCCATCGGCGATTTCTCATCTATATAGTGGTTTAGAAAATATTGTGAAATATTTCCGCTATCATCACATGAGTATCACCATCTTTATCTAGGATAAATAGACCCATATTGTAATCCCTGAAATATAGATACTATTTCTAGTGACCTTCTCCTAAAACATCTAACATATCTAGGTCCCTGATACTGACATTGTCTCTCAGTTTCTGAGGTCTCTGCTCTTGTTTTCCAACTATATAAAACCACCTTCTATATCTTATTAGCTTAGAAAATTTCTACCAACAATGATCTCTCTACTAAGTTAGTATTGGTTGGACTGCATAAACGGATAATAATAGATCATATGTCTCTAAGATGACCTCAGTAAAAGGTCCAAGCCCTAAATAACTGGTCACAAACCATATCCATCATGTACTTGGAAAGGTTGGTAAACCATGATGAGTACTCAACTACTATAGTGTTTCCCTATTGGAGATATAAAATCTTTTATTCATGAAAATCCCTCGGTATAGATGGAAATAAGTGCTATCTGAAAAGGCACTCAAACTCTATCCATGAATGATTCACCTTATCATAAGACAGGTTCACCAAACCCCACTATCGCCCTACTGATACATGAAGATGGATCACTACCATGACAACCATATGATATGATGGTTTCTTAACTAGATGAAAAACATATGTGAATGCCTCAATCCAGTCATCAGTCTTCTATGGGTTACGATCACCTTAGAACCAGAGGGGTCTTTTATGATGAAACTTGTGATGGGTACTCAGCCTATGTACCTCATCCATGGGTACTGTGGGTACCATATGCTACTCTCCGGGTGGTGGTATAGCTGGAACACCACATAGAGGTAACATCTTGGGAACTAGTCCCTGTATCGATACCTAATAATTTATGGGAAAATGTGGCTGAAACATAGATGGTGTACGTTATGGAGGCATCTCTAAATAACAAGATATACCATAATCATTAAGTATATCTAGAGGGATGACTCAAGAATTGCATGGAAAAACACAACCAATGATATATGATGAACATAACATTGTTTTCCATGAAACTAATGTACTTATGTAGTAAATATAGTGATTAGAGTCCTGGTGTATGGATATGTCAGTGGTTGAAACAAGACCGGAGTCCCTGGCCTGAAATCCAAACTCAAAACACTTAACCAAATTTCCCTGAAAAATCTCACAGACTCTGATCCTTAGGTAGAACTGACTCCTCTAATATCACTTTTTCATGACCCATCACAAAGGGGGCCATTACATGACACCCAATGCTCTCCTCTAATAGGCTAGGGGATACTGACTATAACTGAGTAGGCATATCACTAACATGAGAGGCGTTATCCAAAGTACATGTACACATGCACACATCTCAAATTCTATAAAATGTTGAAATGTAAGAACAACCAAAAAATCATGCTTGCATAAATCTAAATCCCACAAAAAGAGTATAATAGTTTATAAAGGAATGTAAATAGGTCCAAATACAAGCCCACCATAAGGAGTCTGAAACACATGTCCAACATAAAATTAAGTACAAGAGAAAGTTTTCAAAAAGTCGTAGGAGCACACTTCGGTCAGTCTTGTCTCACTTAGCACTATCGGTTCATCGTTTTTCTAAGACTCTATCAAAAGGTCTATCATCAGCACAATACATAACACATGCTGGAAAATATATTGAAGGGGTCACTATAAAAATACTCAGTAGGACACTCTGAAACCACAAAGCATACAACAAATAAAATATAGTATTATACACATAGATATATGTCTACCACACATATAACATGAATATATAGATATTGTAAATAAAGACACATATTTTTAAGGTAAGTCACAACCATATTATAGAATCCTAAGATTAAAGATTGAAGGTCCCAAAAAGCACTTGTTCGAGATAACACACTCCTGAGTCTGATAGAACTTTTGATATCTGTATAAGTGGTAGTGATCATTAAGTATCATCATGATAAAGTACACGCTGATGGTCTAAAATGAATACAATACAAATATTAGAATAACTCTGAATAATATGGGGTGATACCAACAAATCAATCTGGATTATCCCTCTACATAGAGCATCATTGCATTCAAAGTGTTTTTCCTGATGATACCAAGAAATTTATCTAGGGAATGCAGATGAATAGAGAATCTCACTCCATGCCTTTCAAAATGATTCCAATGACTCTATCTATGATGTACTACTGAAGGGATTGTTGTACTAGGAGTAGAAGATGATTCAATATCAACCCTTAGGGAAAGGATAAGGGAAGAAATCCCTAACAAAATATATCCATGATATAGAGGACAAGGGCTCTAATCCATGTATGAAAAAGTACATTGTGTATAGTATAGGTCACACACAGTGTCCCTTGACCCTATGTCCTTCCCATGTAAACATCCCACGTCACTTTCCTATGTTTATGTAGATGTACACAATGTGTAGGATGCATGTGTAGTCTACCAATGTTCCAGTACATGGCTCCATCTTTGTACATGTTCTCATTGTACCAGTACATGGCTTAGCCCATGTACTTTGTCCAAGTTGTGTCTGTGTGGGAGAGTATGCTGCATGATCCAACCTGTGTACTCCAACATGTGTCTTTGTACCTCTAAGGTACACACTGCGTACACTCGAGAGAGACCACATTCCCTATGATAAGGGTCTCAATCCATGAAATACTTATGTTTCTCCCAAAACCCTATCCACTGCTAGTAAGGACCCACACACCATGTAATCACCGATTACACACCATGTGGTTCAGGATTTTCTAGAAACCCTCATTCTTCCTTCCACACACATCCATTCCAACACCACCTTGGATCGTGACTCCAATCACACCATTTATTAGGGATATTTTTTTGGAAAAACCACACTATGGTCTTTATCTATAATTTGTGCTTTGAATTCATTCAAAAAAAAATTGAGTTCATCCTGGTCATCATTCACTCACCCTACTTGAATTTGGGGTTTTCAAACCAGTCAGATCCACTCGTTGCTACCATAATCACACTTCCATTGTGTCATACTGAGTCGAGATATACAATTTCAGATTCTTGATGAAATAAACAAGTGCACAATGATCTATTGATTGGGATATGTCGAATTGTGGGCCAAACTAAGAAAGTCCATGTTGAACACAAAATCCAGGGAGGAAAGCACATGAATAATATATATGAAAAAACATTTATCGATTTTCATGTTGATATTGATACATTTTCACTAGAAAAAAATTTAAGAATCATCAAATTTAATCATGGAGAAATTCTACAATAACCTGACTAAACTAACCCATCCCACATATACACATGATCTATAGACCAATCCATTGGCCGATTGATCTATGTTCACCTTACAAATCAATAAAGGAATGAAAACAATCAAACAACTTCCCTACCTCAATTTGGATCAATCTCTAAGGATGAAAGGATTTTTTCACATTCATTGGCGAGATCCTTCAATCTTATCCCACATGGGAATAAATCTTTGATATTCTAATATTATGTGTGTAATAATTATTGATTATTTTATAAATAATATAAACTTGTTTTCTGTATAATTTAATTTGACACAAATATTAACTTTGTTTATTAATTCTCACATCAATGACATGACCTCTGTAAGGGATTTATCATCTCAATTTAACATTTATGAGACATATTATTTATTCAATTCTTACATTTTTGGTGTATATAATGAATTTTTTAATGATATAGGATAAATAGATTTTTATTCCTGGTATTTAATTACTCATTTTAGGTTACCTCTTTAATGGGGATTACGATTCAAAAGTTACCAAATTTGTAAGGGTTTATTTCAAATAATCATCATTTTTTAGGACTAATTATTTTTAAGTCTCCCTTGGATTAATTGTTTGATATATCTATCATTACACCAATATATTATCTTATTTTATATTTACTCATGTAATTTTTAGTTAATAGTACCATTTTCCACTCATTGGTACATAAATTTATTGATAGTTTTTTATGATATGAAGATTCCATTTATCTCTTCAGTCAAAAATAATTTTCCTCTCATAACCACGTTTTCTAAAAAAATCATGAATGTTTTTAACATTCTATGAATGATTTATTAAATTAAATTTTACCCATGTTTGATTTTAAAAAAAAATTAAAATAAATGTTCATTTCACTTTCTGAATGAGTTAATTTTTATCCTTTTTAGAACAATGTGAAAGGAGTGTCTTTTTAAATAATACAACATGTAAAAAATAATGGTACATGATGAAAACTCAATTATTTGAATATTCATTATATTTTCCTTCGTTATTTTAAAATAAAATTGGATTTTTGATATTTTTATGAATTTTTTTAAAGTGAAAATGTTATTTTTATCAAGAAATTTTCCACATAATCTCTTAAATACATTTCCATCAACGATGATAACCATTGATGTTATAGATTGATTATAAATTTTGTACATATGTATCTCATATATATTTCTATCTTATTCTCTCTAAATTTTATAGTTTAATACATTCCTTTTTTAATTTATAAAATGCATTCATTGTAAAATTTAATTCTCTAATAATATGGTACAAGATTATAAATACCATTTTCTTTCCATGGGTAATTATTATATTTATGATTTATGATGGATTTCATTTTTTTGAACGCAAAATCCTGAACCCATTAAGATAGGTGTTCCTAGATAATGCTCAATTTAATTGGGTAAATCTTTAGTATCGTGTGTCATCATATATGGGATTTGGGAGTAAACCTAATCCATTATGGGACATTGTACAAAATGTGATATTTTCTATGAAGATATACCTAAAATAAGTTTATGACATATAATATGTTTCTTCCACAATTCCTATTATTCTATGATCTTATGATACCATGTTCTTTATGTTATTATCCCATTTGATTACGCTGAAGCCTTCTCATTTATGAAACATGTTATAACATTGAAAAATAATTTATGATTCCATATCATCTTTATTACCTTTGTAGTAATTCAATCTCAACACTTTTTTCAATGTATTCTATAAGTTATCACCAGAATATTTAGTTGATTTAGAGGATTTTTGAGCTTATTTTGGAAAATAAAATACTGATGTTTATTTTTGTATTACATTGATTTATTATGAAAATTATATTCCAAATTCACTATGAATCATCTTATTTGGTCTGTAATAATTTAATTTTAATATTAAATATAATGTGATAATATGTGTAAATGGTTTGGGTCACTATATTTTGTATCAGAGAAAAAGAAGGTATACAATCCTAGGGAACACTCACATGTGAGAGTTTGGAGAAGAATGGATTACTAGAAACCTTTTTTTTATTATACATTAATACATGATTTATTAGATAAAGATACATTTAATAAAACCTAGAAGATATATAAGTATATTGTATTTTGGAATTAGGTACATTACATGAAAATTTAAATAGGAAAAACAACATCATTATAGAAAACTTCATTAACATGCTCACACTTAAAACTGGTCAAGATAACCTAGGGAAAAACATGGGAAAGGGGTGAGATATAAATCCCAGTAATGGGAATAAAAATATAATAATATGATAAATTTTAGATAATAGGTATATTAATGGTATATAAAAAGAGTAGGAATCATAAAAATGATGAATGAGGCATCATATAGCATGAATATCATAACATGGGAAATACAGCTACAACTTAGAACACTTCAACATAAACAAAAATCAAGGATAAACCGCCATGAAATAATGTAGAAAAGGTACCATAAAGGATTCAGGTTCACTCTCTATGACAATATGACATCTCATGAGACTTAACATTACCCAATTCATTAGAGCACTATATAATTCTGGGCTCACCTATCACATTCATTTTATACTCATGATTAAGTGTGCCACATAGATCATAAAAAATGGACTCATTCATCGTCATATTTTATTCCCAAATAAAATTCAGGTCCAATACGTATAGGTTTATAAAGATGAACACCCTTTATAGGAAATCGGTATGGTATTCACTACACAATTTTTTTGTATGGAAAATAGTGGTGAAATTTCGGTTGCATAGCGACTTCAAATAAAAATTCAAAAAATGTATTGATTAGAGATAAAAATATGAATAATAAATTGGACATAAAATGTGAACTAATAAGTACATATAAAAACATATCTCATTATAATTAAGTGTTACGCAACCACCCCGACTCTATAAAGTATATAGAAAGGTACAATGAACCTTTGAGATAGCATTCCACCCTGAAAAAATCATCATAATCCAAGTTGAGGTGATACCCATAAGAAAACAGGTTCTCCTTCCACAAATTCCAAAGTCCTATCTCACCTATCAGTATAAGTAATCTGATGGATCTATACAGTATTAATCTACTCCTAGATGTTCTGCACCTTCATGGTTATAGCTCATGATTACTCTAGGCCCATGAGTGCTGACTCTGCTGGTTAAGTCTAGCAAAGTGGTGACCTAAAGGGTTTCCCATACAAAGCCTCAAATTGTACCATACAAATCGTCAAAGATCACATCATGTCCTATATAACCTGAATAATACACTCAGTTTGGCCATCATTTTTCGGGTGAAGTGTTGTGCTCAAGTGTAATTGAGTCTAAAACACCTCTCGTAATCTCTTCCATAGTCAGGATATGAATTGAGCACCACGATCATAAATGATCATCGATGGAACTCAATTGAGTTGTATTATATAAGACAATTACCATTCAACCATCGGTATGGTACAACAATTACCATTCAACCATCAGTATAGTACAATTTGAGGCTTTGTATGGGAAACCCTTTAGGTCACCAATTTGCTAGACTGAACCAACAGAGTCAGCACTCATGGGCCTAGAGTAGACATGAACTATAACCATGAAGGTCAGAACATCTTGGAGTAGATGAAGACTGTATATGTAACACCCCAAGCTTCTACGGTACGCTTCTCTTTGAATAATGTGATAGCGTGTGTTGTACGCAACACCGAGTTCTAACACACCATAACCAATCAAACTAGCTGTTATGAATAGTAATACCTACTTTTTGAAATTATATATATTTTATATTTCAAAATGGACTTCATTTTTGGATTCGGAAGATCTAATTCAGCCTAAGGTGAAATTTTGGTACTTTTCGGATAACTTTAATATTTTGATGAATAGTGAAAATTACTAAATTTTAATTAAAAACAACTTTTTTAATCAAAATAATTAATAGTGCTAAATTATGAATTTGAGTGGTTTTAAAGTATATTTAGAATATATTTTTACCATTTAATATAATGTTGGTCATTGGACATAATTTTACAATTAAACCGAACATAAACAAGTGTCAATCTTTTAATAGTTATTATCTCTTAAAAACACGCTTTTTGTTTTGACAGCGGGAATTAATTTTAAATTAATTTCTGTCACTTCTGTGTTTTGAATTTAGAAAAATGGATTCCATATTTGAAATCAGAATGTTCAAATTGTGTAAATAGGTAACTTTTATTTTTTGACATTTTGAATAATTATTGCGGTAAATATTTTATTTACCATGGTTAAGGGTAAATCCGGTAAATAAGGGTTAAAAAATAATATTATAATAATACTAAATTACAATAAAACGTGTCCTAGCCTTATTGGTTGATATATTTTCGACAATAGTCATCTTTGGGTCGATTTTGGGACCCCATGGTGCCACTTGTAGGTGATAGGGAAACTTTTTTTAATTAAGTTAAAATGAATACAAAAATGACACAAGCATATATCTTTTAGAAAAACAATTTTTACATAGGGTTATATATGTTGGATTTTAGATTATAAATATTAATTAGAAATATAAAAATATTTCATACATAATTATAGTTTATTTATAATTTTTAGACATTAAATAATTTAATTTATCTATGACACAACGATGATGAATTAATTACTATAATAGTGAAAAATTAAAATAATTGATATTATAAATGCCCAAATAAATATAATATGAAACTTTTAATGAATTAAACTAATTTTATAGGATAATATGATATATTAGGATTTATTTAATTTACTTTTTTCTAAGTAATCAATCTGTTATAAGTTTCACAAAAATCAACTATTGAATAGTGTCAAAATTGACATAAAAGAGTTCTTAAAAAAAATATTATATTATTAATTGATATTAAATTCCTAAAAATCTAAGGTTCGGCCAAGATACTTATATCATGATAGGTTCATCATTAATGGACCACTTGGGGGTCTCTTGGATGTATATAGTAAGTTTATTAACCATATTATATAAAAATACAAAGAGACATTGTAAAAGTGAAACTAATTAACTTAGAGTTAATACTTAAAGATAAGGTTAATATAAGTACCCAAACCTGTCTAAATTCTATTGGTTGAGTTGTTTTCGACCCATCCCCACCTTAACCTTTTAATAATAAACTTTGGAGCCATTAGAAACCGAATATGAATTTATTATAAATTAATATTTCTAGCTTTTCCAAAGGTGCCCCTCACCCCTCTTATAAAAGGGCACTCCTCCTTCTCTTTTCTTCACACCTTCAAAACCTTTTGGTTCGGAAAAACTCTTCCCAAATACTCTCCAAACTTCCCTCACTACAACCTAGGGGCCTTAGTTTGATCAGAAAGCCAACCTAAGGAGCCCTTTTGATCAAATAAAAAGGAAGAAACCGAAGAAGAGGTAATGATTTCACCACCCTTTTCCAAGTTCATTTCTTCTTCCACTTCTTCTTCCTTTGTTGTTACCATTATAAAATAATAACTCCAGTATCATATATATACTGTGATGTTATTATAAATATGGTACAACCATATTCAGTATTCTATCCACCCTTTGAATAACATGTCACCATACGTGCGAACGTACGGCTTACCGTCTCCACGTCGTGGTGTAATTGTTATTCAATATAATATTATTTGGATGGGTATAATAATGATGTGTCACTCATGTAAATAATAAATATAACATGTTAATGATTCTTTATATATGATATACCATCCATTTATATATTATTTTAATATCAAAATAATAATATTGTCGCTCGTGCGTACGTACGGACTACCGTCTCCACGAACACGATGAGATTCATTCTCCATCGTATCCATTCAAGTATAATTATAATTTGATGATTTAAAAAATGATTTTTAAGGACTTGATATCATTTTGGATATGAATAATATACAACCTATCCTTTACAAACATGTCTTACGTAACAAAACATATAAAAGAAAACAAGTAAGTTAACACCCGAAACAACGATAATACTAAGATATTATTATCAAATCAATATTAAAAGATCATATATGATATCATATTAATGTATATTATTCTTGTATAATTTAATAACAATTATTTCACCATTATATAGGATGTTAACCTACCCCAACCAAGGAAAAGTACAAGGTAAGGGTTATTTCACAATCTCTTCATTATCCGAGGTTGTTTATATGTAATAATCTACTGGGATCTCTTTACCATCCACATCCATGTTTTCTTAAAAATGTATTTCAAAACATTTTTATTATTTACAAGAATATGGGTTAAAGTCATTTATACCCTTGTTTGACTTTTTATAAGAGGAATCTTTCCGTCGTTTTCAAAACAAGGTCCTTTTTAACCTTTTCGACAGAATTAAGGTAAGAATGTTTTTTTTAACTTATACGGCGGGTGTGGTTATTTTCCGCCGCTATAAAATCTTCAAAGATTTCCTTACAAGCTTATAAGAATATTTTCAAAGAAAATGTTTTATTTTATATGGCTCTTAAATGATTTCAAAAATAGAAAGAGATATTTCTCTAAAAAGTGTTTTGATTTCATCTATGTCAACATCCTTTGATGGATTTTACGCTTATTTGATGTTGATTTATTATGATACAAAACTTCTATATTGTATTGAAGGTTTTGTGATATGTTTGACTGTGGATGTTCTATTTTTATACCATTCATAGTTTATGGTGAAATTATTGACATTTCGTATGCTAGTTTTAATACGAATATTTATGTTATGTTTAAACCTTTTCATATGGGAACGCATTGGACTTAATATGTGACGGGTGGAGCCCGCTATAGCTCCTCGATGCATCGGTAGGTCTCATGAGACAAACTACTGTCTTGGCACAAGGCCTTGGAAAAATCTTATTTGTAGTCTTGGCACGAGGCCTTGGCTATGTGGTTATGATAGTCTAGCATTATGCATTCCAACATTATGAAAGAGGTTATTGATATTGCATGTGATTATTCGATTAGTAGAATATCCATGTGAACAAGTAAATGGAATTATTTCATTTTACTTTTTCCATACTATGTTGAAGTTCAAGTTTAAAAGGCTTTTGTTTTAGTAATGCATTGCCTTAAATGTTTATGCTTATTTTGAATGTTCCGCTATATTGTTATCCTTACTAGGCATTTGAGCTCACCCCTTTTCTATGTTTTATTTTTCCCAGGATGTGAAGAAGTAAGTTATGAATGACCTACAAGGATATTATGAGGGGATAATAGTGTGGAATGTGGAGACATTATTTTGTTTTAGTATTTTTTCATTTTATGATGTAATGTAAAACTTATGAATATATCTAGTGTTTCCATGGCTACTAAACCAATCGGTATTTTGAGATTTGATCTTTCTTGTGATCATGCCAATGTTATGTAATAATGCACCGACTCTGGGTAACTAGGGTCGGGGCGTTACAGTATAGATCCATCTGATTCCTTATACTGATAGGTGAGATAGGCCTTTGGAACTTGTGGAAGGAGAACCTATGTTCTTATGGGTATCACCTCAACATGGATTATGATGATTTTTTCAGGGTGGAAAGCTATCACTAAGGTTCATTGTACCTTTCTATATACTTCATAGAGTCAGTGTGGTTGTGTACCACTTAGATTTACCTCTATAGACTCCTTGGAGAACTGTAATACCTTTACCTCTACTCTATAATGTTCTCCCAATTCACCACAAAGTTCTTAATAATCCCCTTACAAGCATTTGGAGTTACACACTCATGTAAGTGATCCTCACCTTCTCTTTTTCATTCATGTTTCCTTATTATCTTTTACCTTTTATTTCATATTAATTATAATGAGATATGTTTTTATATGTACCTATTACTTCACATTTTATTTCCAAATTATTATTCATATTTTTATCTCTAATCAATCAATTTTTTGAATTTTTATTTGAAGTCTCTATGCAACCGAAATTTCACCACAATTTTCCATCAAAAAACAATTGTGTAGTGAATACCATACTGATTTCCTATAAAGGGTGTTCACCATTATAAACCTATACTTATTTGATGTGAATTTTATTTGGGAATAAAATATGATGATGAATGAATCCATTTTTTATGATCTATGTGGCACCATTAATCTTGAGAATAAAATGAATGTGATAGGTGAGCCCAGAATTATATAGTGCTTTAATGCATTTGGTAATGTTAAGTCTCATGAGATGTCATATTGTCATAGGGAGTGAACATGAATCCTTTATGGTACCTTTTCCACATTATTTCATGGCGGTTTATCCTTGATTTTTGTTTATGTTTAAGTGTTCTATGTTGTACCTGCATTTCCCATGTTATGATATTCATGCTATATGATGCCGCATTGTTCATTTTTTTGATTCCTACTCTTTTTATATACCATTAATATACCTATTATCTAAAATTATCATATTATTCTATTTTTATTCCCATTACTGGTCTTTATATCTCACCCCTTTCCCATGTTTTTTCCCAGGTTATCTTGACCAGTTTTAAGCGTGAGAATGTTAATGAAGTTTTCTATAATGATGTTGTTTTTTCTATTTAAATTGTCATGTAATGTACCTAATTCCAAAATACAATAGACTTATATATCTTCTAGGTTTTATTAAGTGCATCTTTATGTAATAAATCATGTATTAATTTGTAATAAAAAGAAGGTTTCTAATAATCCATTCTTCTCCAAATGCTCACATGTGAGTGTTCCCTAGGATTGGATACCTTCTTTTTCTCTAATACAAAATATAGTGACCCAATCCTTTTACACATATTATAAAATCATATTTAATATTAAAATTAAATAATTAAAAACCAAATAATATGATTCATAGTGAATTGGGAATATAATTTTCATAATAAATCAATGTAATACTAAAATAAACTTCAATATTTGTTTTCCAAAATAAGCTCAAAAATACTTTTAATAAACAAACACTCCATGTGATAACTTGTAGAATACATTGAAAAAAGTGTTGAGATAGAATTACTACAAAGGTAATAAAGATGATATGGAATCATAAATTATGTGTCAATGTTATAACATGTTTCATAAATGAGAAGGCTTCAGCGTAATCAAATGGGATAATAACATAAAGAACATGGTATCATAAGATCATAGAATAGTAGGAATTGTGGAAGAAACATATTATATGTCATAAACTTATGTCAAGTCTATCTTCATTGAAAATATCACATTTTGTACAATGTCCCATAATGGATTAGGTTTACTCCCAAATCCCTTATATGATGACACACGATACTAAAGATTTACCCAATTAAATTGAGCAATATATAGGAACACCTATCTTAATGGGTTCATGATTATGCATTCAAAAAAATGAAATCAATCATAAATCATAAATATAATAATTACCCATGGAAAGAAAATGGTATTTATAATCTTGTACCATATTATAAGAAAATTAAATTTTACAATGAATGCATTTTATAGATTAAAAAAGGAATGTATTAAACCATAAAATTTAGAGAGAATAAGATAGAAATATATATGAGATACATATGTACAAAATTTATAATCAATCTATAACATCAATGGTTATCATCGTTGATGGAAATGTATTTAAGAGATTATGTGGAAAATTTCTTGAGAAAAATAACATTTTCACTTTAAAATAAATTCTTAAACATATCAAAAATCCAATATTTTTTAAAAATAACTAAGGAATATATAATTAATATTCAAATAATTGAGTTTTCATCATGTCCCATAATTTTTTACATGTTGTATTATTTAAAAAGACACTCCTTTCACATTCTTCTAAAAAGTATAAAAAGTAACTTCTTTAGAAAATGAAATGAAGATTTATTTTAAAACATTTTTAAAAAAAATAAAACATGGGTAAAATTTAATTTAATAAATCATTCATAGAATGTTAAAAACATTCATGATTTTTTTAGAATACTTGGTTATGAGAGGAAAATTATTTTTAACTGAAGAGAGAAATGGAATCTCCATATCATAAAAACTATCAACAAATTTATGTACCAATGAGTGGAAAATTGTACTATTAACTAAAAATTTAATGAGTAAATATACAATAAGATAATATATTGGTGTTATGATAGATATATCAAACAATTCATCCAAGGGAGACTTGAAAATAACCAGCCCTGAAAACTGAGGAGGATTTGAAATAAACCCTTACAAATTTGGTAACTTTTGAATCATAATCCCCACTAAAGAGGTAACCTAACATGAGTAATTAAATACCAGGAATACAAATATATTTATCCTATATAATTAAAAAATTAATTATATACACCAAAAAAATAAGCATTGAATAAAGAATATGTCTCATAAATGTTAAATTGAGATTATAAATCCCTTACGGAGGTCATGTCATTGATGTGAGAATTAATAAACAAAGTTAATATTTGTGTCAAATTAAATTATACATAAAACAAGTTTATATTATTTATAAAATAATCAATGATTAGTACACATATAATTTTATCATATCAAAGATTAATGCCCATGTGGGATAAGATTGAATGATCTCGCCAATGAATTCTACAAAAACCCTTTCATCCTTAGAGATTGATTCAAATTGAGGTAGAAAAGTTGTTTTATTGTTTTCATTCCTTTGTTGATTTGTATGGTCAACATAGATCAATCGGCCAATGGATTGTTCTATAGATCATGTGTATATGTGGGATGGGTTAGTTTAATTAGGTTATTGGAGAATTTCTCCATGATTAAATTTGATGATTCTTAATTTTTTTGTAATGAAAATGTATCAATATCAACATGAACATCGATCAATGTTTTTTCATATATATCATTCATGTGATTTCCTCCCTTGATTTTGTATTCATCATGGCCTTTCTTAGTTTGGCCCACAATTCGACACATCCCAATCAATTGATCATTGTGCACTTGTTTCTTTCATCAAAAATATGAAATTGTATATCTCGACTCAGTATGAAGCAATAAAAGTGTGATTATGGTAGCAACGAGTAGATCTGACTGGTTTTAAAACCCCCAATTCGAGTAGGGTGAGTGAATGATGACCGGGATGAACAAAATAAATTTTTTGAATGAATTGAAAGCTAAAATTCTAAATAAAGACCATAGTGAGGTTTTTTCGAAAAAAATATCCCTAATTTCTAGTGTGATTGGAGTCATGATCCAAGGTGGTGTTGGAATGGCTGTGTGTGGAAGGAAGAATGAGGGTTTCTAGAAAATCCTAAACCACACGGTGTGTAATCAGTGATTACATGGTGTGTGGGTCCTTACTAGTATTGGATAGGGTTTTGGAAGAAACAGAATTATTGCATGGATTGAGACCCTTATCATAGGGAATGTGGTCTCTTCCGAAGGTACTCAGTGTGTACCTCCGAGGTACAAAGACACGGGTTGGAGTACACAGGTTGGATCATGCAGCGTACTCCCCCACACAGACACAACTTGGACCAAGTACATGGGCTAAGCCATATACTGGTACAATGAGAACATGTACAAAGATGGATCCATGTACTGGAACATTAGTAGACTACACATGCATCCTACTCATTGTGTACTTCTACATAAACATAGGAAAGAGACATGGGATGTTTACATGGGAAGGACCTAGGGTCAAGGGACACGATGTGTGGCCTATACTATACACCTTGTACTTTTTCATACATGGATTAGATCCATTGTCCTCTATATCATGGATATATTTTTTTAGGTATTTTTCCCCTTATCATTTCCCTAAGGGTTGGTATTGAATCATCTTCTACTCCTAGAACAATTATCCCTTCAGTAGTACATCTTAGATAGAGTCATTGGAATCATTTTAAAAGTCATGGAGTGAGATCATTTATTCATCTGCATTCCCTAGATGAATTTCTTGGTATCATCAGGAAAAACACTTTGAATGAAATGATCCTCTATGTAGAAGGATAATATAGATTGATTTGTTGGTATCACCCCATATTCTTGGTAGTGATTCTCATATTTGTATTTTATTCCTTTTAGACCATCAGCGTGTACTTTATCATGATGATACCTAATGATCACTACCACTCAGACAGATTTCAAAAGTGCTATCAGAGTCAGGAGTGTGTTATCTCGAACAAGTGATTTTTGGAACCTTAAAACTTTAATCCTATGATTCTATAATATGGTTGTGACTTACCTAAAAACTATGTGTCTTTATTTATAATATCTATATATTCTTGTTATATGTGTTATAGACATATATCTATGTGTATAATACTATATTTTATTTGTTGTATGCTTTGTGGTTTCGGAGTGTCCTACTGAGAATTTTTATAGTCACCCCTTCAAAGAATTTTCAAGCATGTGTTATGTCTTATGCTGATAATCAAACTTTTTATAGAGTCTTAGAAAAACTAGGAACCAATAGTGCTTAGTGAGAAAAGACTAACCTAAGTGTTCTCCAATGACTTTTTGAAAACTATCCCTAGTACTTTATTTTAAGTTGGACATGTGTTTCAGACTCCTTATGGTGGGCTTGTATTTGGACCTATTTACATTCCTTTATATACTATTGTTCTCTTTTGGTTTGATTTAGATTTATGCAGGCATGATTTTTTGGTTGTTCTTACATTTCAACATTTTATAGGATTTTAGATGTGTGTGTATGTACATGTACTTTGGTTAATGCCTCTCAGGTTAGTGATATGACAACTCAATTATAGTCAGTATCCCCTAGCCTATTAGAGGAGAGATTTGGGATTTAAGTAATGGCCCCCTTTGGTATGGGTCATGACAAAGTGATATTAGAGGAGTCAGTTATACCTAAGGATCAGAGTTTGTGAGATTTTTTCGTGGAAATTTGGTTAAGTGTTTTCAGGTTGGATTTTTTGCCAGGGGCTCCATTGTTTTTTTAACCACTGACATATCCATACACAAGGACTCTAATCAACAACTTTTCTACATAATTACATTAGTTTCATGGAAAACAATGGTATATGAATTATATAGCATTGGTTGTGTTTTTCCATGCCATTCTTGAGTCATCCCTCTAGATATACTTAATGATTATGGTATATGTTGTTATTTCAAGATGCCTCCATGACGTACACCATCTATGTTTCAGCCACATTTTCCCATAAATTATAAGATATCGATACAGGGACCAGTTCCCAAGATGTTTCCTCTATGTGGTGTTCCAGCTATACCACCACCTGTAGAGTAGCTTATGGTACCCGCAGTACCCGCAGATGAGGTGCGTAGGCAAGCACCCATCACAAGTTTCATTATAAAAAACTCATCAGGTTCAAAGGTGATCCTAACCCATAGATGACTAAGGACTGGATTGAGGCATTCACTTATGTTTTTCATCTAGTTAAGAAACCATCATATCATATGGTTGTAATGGTAGTGATCCCTCCTAATGTATCAGTAGGGCGATAGTGGGGGTTTGGTGAACCTGTCTTATGATAAGGTGAATCATTAATGGATAGAGTTTGAGTGCCTTTTCAGAGTGCATTTCTTTCCAGCTATGCCGAGGGATTTTCATGAATAAAAGATTTTGTATCTCCAATAGGGAAACACTATAGTAGTTTAGTACTCATCATGGTTTACCAACCTTTCCAAGTACATGATGGATATGGTTTGTGACCAGTTATTTAGGGCTTGGACCTTTGAATGAGGTCAGCATAGAGACATATGAGCCAGTGTTATCCATTTATGTAGTCCTACCGATACTAACTTAATAGAGAGATCATTATTGGTAGAAATTTTCTTAGCTAATAAGATATAGAAGGTGGTTTTCAATAGTTGGAAAACTGGAGCAGATACCTCAGAAACAGAGAGACAATGTCAGTATCGGGGACCTAGACATGTTAGATGTTTTAAGAGGAGGTCCCTAGAAATAGTATCTATATTTCAGGGATCACTAGGTGGGTCTAGTCATCCTAGAGAAAGATGGTGATACTCATGTGATGATAGGGGAAATATTTCACAATATTTTTTAAACTACTATACAGATGAGAAACCGCCGATGGGCCTCTAAGGTAGTGGAAATGATAGAAGAATGAAAGGTTTTTGGGTGGCAGATATAACGGAGGATCTTGTAGAACAATGGGATGTGGTCAATGTTTTGACTCACTACCATCACAACCACCCATAGGTGGTCTACGGAAAGCTCAAGGAGCAGAAAAAAAGGGGTGGGGACAGATGTTGGTGGTCGAAGTTTACGACCAAGAGGCTTCAGGAATTATTTGAGTATAATATGTGTGTTTTATACCTTAACTTTAACACTTATAGACATAAGTTGTTTTCATTCCATTATTTCCACATACCTTGTATGAGTCATATAGATTATTATTGAGTATATGGATCAACCCTTATTCCTAGATACTCATACCAGAGAAGAATCATATATCACAAACTTGTGCTAACTATATGACCTGACTCTTGGAGGTTAGAGTTTATGTTGGAATCTCATGGTAGTAGCATTGAGGCCTTGTAACCTCATTCTCAGTATAGATTGGTTATCTATATTTCATGCCCAGATTCACTATTTTAGGTGAAGGATGTGGTGTGTCCACAATGATAGAACTAGGTTTTCTTTTTTCAGTGAAAAGGAAACCCATGCAGTGTAAGATTGACTCATTCATAGGAGGGTGCACCCGATTACTCATTATTTGGATATATTAACCCTTGGTTTATTGAATTTTATTATTTCCCAGTATCCTATAGTAGTTCCAGAGTATGAGTACATCTTACATGAGGATGTTACAGGTTTATCTCCTAACTTATTTATAGACATCAATATTGATCTACACCATATGATGAAAATGATATCCATGAAATCATATCAGATGGAACCTATAGAGATTTAAAATATAAGGGTACTGTTGTAGGACTTGAAGGGGAAAGTAAATTTTAGACACCTTGTTTCACCATAGGCATCCCTAGTTACGTATGACACAGAGATAAATGAGATCTTGAGGTTTTTTTGGACTATCGATGCTTGAAATAGGTGACCAAAAAGAATAATTATCCACTACCAACGATTTATGAAACCATTTATCATTTGATAGGGGAATGATGGTTATCAGAGGATGAACATAGGTTAAGTTATCATTAGTTATGAATATAGGATGATATATATGTTTAATATGACTTTTAGATGTTT
This sequence comes from Viscum album, assembly GCA_963277665.1. Lineage (NCBI taxonomy): Eukaryota > Viridiplantae > Streptophyta > Magnoliopsida > Santalales > Viscaceae > Viscum > Viscum album. Next base: position 1,984,065,867 of record OY728136.1, read on the forward strand.
CACCAGTCACTATGAGTACTTGGTAATTCTCTTTGGAATTACAAACTCCCCAATAGACTAAATGGAACTCATGAACCAGATCTTTCAGCCTTTCATAGAACAGTTCTTTGTAGTCCTCATCGAAGATATCCTTGTATACACATCATTTGAGGAGGATTACACCAAACACATGAGGATAGTTCTAGACATACTCTGAGAGAACTATATTTATGGTAATCTCTCAAAGTGATAGTTCTAGATTTAGGTGGCCCACTTTCATGGACATGTTATCTCAGTAGATAGAGTGGAGGTGAACCCAACTAAGGTCCAGTGAGTGTTATATTGAGAGCCACCCCATAGAATGATGGAGGTGCTGAGATTCAGTAGTTTGGAGGGCTATTATTAGAGATTAATACATGATTTCTCCGAATTTTCAGCACCCATGAAAACTTTGACTCGAAAGGGGAGGCCTTTCGTGTGAATAGAGAGGTGAAATCATGATTTATAGTAGTTGAGGAAAAGTTTGATGAGTGCTCTCATCTTCATATTTCATGTGTGGGATGTCGAGTACATAGTATTTTGTGATGAATCAAGAACTAGGATTGGTTGGGTTCTAATATAGAGGCGAGTTGATATTCCCTATGGTTCATGCCAGTTGAGACCACATCAAGAGAACTCCACGACCCACCATCATGATTTGGAAGTGGTAGTATTCTCCATAAATATTTTGTAGAACTACCTGATGGGTGAGTAGTTTATCATCTATTCAGATCACAAGTGTCTCAAGTATATATCCTCTCAGAAGGATCTTAACTTGAGATAGAGTTGATGTCTATAGTTTCTTCAGGATTATGACTTTAAAATTTTCTATACTACTAAGAATGGGAACATGGTAGTTGATTCTCTCAATAGAAGATCTTGTTCATAGTTTTTGACCAAGGATTCCGAATAGTTGGCCTTGTTACAGTTATCCTTTATGGATGGAGATTTATAATCATACCTCAAGTTGATGGTTGTCACCCCTCCACTCTTGAAGAAAGTCAGGGAGGTAGAGCTTTTGGATACTGATTGTGAGACCATATATATTCAGATATCCCAGGGACATGCTCCTGGTGGATTTTTTAAAGTTGGGGAGCACATAGTTATTTTCAAAGGATGCACGATGGTACCATTGATGTTGCGGGAGGTCGTTCTAAGAGAGTTTAATACCTCTCCTTTAGTGGTATATCTAGGTGTGGAAAATGTGTAATAAGACCACTGACAATAGATATAGTGGCCATACATGATAAAGGTAGTTTCTGAGTTTGTCTATTGATTCCTTACTTGTTAACAAGTCCAGGTTGAGCACCATGTTCCAGCAGGTTTAGCTCAACCCCATTAGGTGCTAGAATAGAAGTGGGATGGGATATCCATGGACATTGTGAAGAGTTTATGACGTACATTCAAGGGAAATGATTCCATTTGGGTTATCATAGACCGACTCACCAAGTTGAACCACTTCTTAGTAATATGGGAGTAAAGTTTATCAGAGATCATGGGATGCCTCACATTTAAGATATAATCCAACTCAATTGAGTTCCATCGATGATCATTTATGATCGTAATGCTCACTTCATATTTTCAACTATGGAAGAGATTACAAGATGTGTTTGGGACTCAATTACACATGAGTACAACACTTCACCCTAAAAATGATGGACAAACTGAGTGTATCATTCAGGTTATATAGGACATGATGTGATCTTTCATTATAGAATTTGTTAATAGTTGGGATGATCACCAACCACTGGGGGATTTTGTATAAAACAACAATTACCATTCAACCATCGTTATAGTACAATTTGTGGCTTTGTATGGGAAACCCTTCAGGTCACCACTTTGCTAGACTGAACCAGCAGAGTCAACACTCATGGGACTAGAGTATACATGAGCTATAACCATGAAGGTGTAGACCATCTAGAAGTAGATGAAGACTGTATAGATCCATCCGAAGCCTTATACTGATAGGTTAGATAGGCCTTTGGAATTTGTGGAAGGAGAACCTATGTTCTTATGGGTATCACCTCAACGTGTATTATGATGATTTTTTCAGGGTGGAACGAGATCTCTAAGGTTCATTGTACCTTTATATATACATCATAGAGTCGGTGTGGTTCCGTACCACTTAGCTTTACCTATATAGTTAGACATGGTACACAACGTGTTGCATGTATTGTATCTGGGGAGGTACATGCATAACCCACCGCACATTATTAAATAGGGAGATATGGACAATGAGGATGGAAAAACCATTTTTGAGTACCTGGTAGGGATAAAAGATTATAAAGGGAGGATTATTCATGGGAAATCAATTCATTTAGTTCATTTTCGATGGAATCATGATAATATTTAGGAGATCACATAGGAGAGAGATGCTCAAATTTATGCTCGCTACCCACATCTTTTTGGGTAGAATATATTTTGGTTTTTTGGGGATTCAATTAAATATGTTGGATAGAGTTTAACTTCATGAATTTTATATGTATTAGTTTTGTATATTATATTGATTATTGTTGGGACCAGGCACTGAGACAACGTGCAATTCTGAGGCCCATTGTTCCTGAAATAAATATTTGAAATATATTAAATATATTAAGTAACACAAGCATGAAATTTTCTAGAAAAACTGGAATATATTTTTAATGGGTTCCCAAATTAGAAATACAAGGTCACTCTTGAGTTCAGGACATGAGGTTTACCCTAAGAACAAATTAATCTTAATCAACGCTAGTCATTTATGGAAACGTCATCAAGGGAATAAAATTAATAAAATAAATAATAAAATTATTTTATTCTTTTTTTATGCAGAAACATAGTAGCTTAACTCTTCCCTTTTTAAATTTGTGCTTATGGAAAATTCAGAGGGTTATCTGCATAACCATGCAATTGACGAGATCCATTAGAGATGTTGGAGGAGATCCCATTGGTAGATGAAAAACATACCAGATATAACTACCTAGTGTAGGAAAAGTTTGATAGATCTCACTAATGAACGTGACATATCTTTATTCATTATTAGATAAAAATTGAGTTAGGTAAGTTGTTTGATTTATTTTATTTATTATGCTTGAATCCCTTAATGAACACAGATCAAAAAACCAATATATTGATATATAGATCATCCGTATTTATGGGATGGGATATTTCAATTAGGGTTTGGGATACTTTATTCATGATTATACTTTTTGATTTTTTATTTTTCATTCTAATAGAAATTGACCAATAACAATATGAACATCAATCAAGGTTCATTCCACTATATTGATCTTATTCTTTTCTCCCTCGATTCTATGTTTATTATGTTAATTATTTGTGTGGACCATGGTACAACATATACTAATAAATCAGTCATTGAGCACTCATTTCTTGGTACAACGATCCAAAACTATAGATTTATGCTCAGTATAAAGTAATGGAGATACGACAACGACAACAGCGAGCAGATCAGACTGGTTTGGAAACCACTAATTTTAGAGAGGTGAGTGGATGATGGTTGAGATAAATGTAATACATTTTCCAAATGAATTCAAATCTCAGATTCTGTGGAATTTCCAGAGAAGGGTTCGACCAATGAAGATCAATGATGTCTGGCATGATTGGAGTCAAGATCTTTGGCAACGATGGTGGGGGTTCCCATGTAAGGAAGAACGAGGGTTTATAGAAAATCCAAATCCACGCAGATTTTAATATGGGATTACATGGTGTGTGGGTACCTCCTAGAAATGACTATTTCTTCAGAAGAATCTTAATTATCACATGGTGTGTAATCCCTCTCACACATCGGGTGGTATTTCCATGGGGAACTCAGTGTATACCTCATTGGTACATAAACATTGGTTGGATTACACAAGTTGGATCACATTTTCTACTCCCCAACAGGAACACGACAGGGACCATGAACACTAGCTAAGCCATGTACCGGTACACAAGAACATGTACACAAGATAAATCCATGAATAGAAACATGGCTAAAATACACAGGCGGCCTACTTAACATGTAATTATACCAGGATAGGGAAAAGAGACACGTGTTGTTTACATGGGCAGAACCCATGGTCATTGGGCACAACGTGTGACCCATTATACATGTCTTGTACATTATTATACATGGAATAGATCCCTATTACCCTTGAACTTGGATATGTTTTTAGGTTTTTCCCCTTATCGTTTCCCCGTGGGTTGGTATGCAATCATCTACTACTCCTTCGACTATGGTCCCTTGAGAAATACCTTTTGGATAAAATCATTAGAATCCCTCCAAAAGTCCCAGAGTTCGATAATTTATTAAAAATCATGCCCTATTTTATTTTTATAGTATATTTATGACCAACCCACCTGGTGTGTTGAGCCTTTACATAGTAGGTTAATCCAGAATGAGTTCTTAGTATCACCCCATATCCTTGGAAATGATCCTCATCTTTGTATCGTATTCTCCTCATACCTTCAGCATGTACATTCTCATGTTGAGATTCGACGAGAACTACCTCTCGGATGGAAATCATCAGTGCTATTAGACTCTAGAGTGTGTTCTCCCAGATGAGTTCTTTGGGGAATCTTCATGTTGGAATCCAAGGCTGGTATACTATAGTTTTGACATACCTTTAATTTTTATGCCTTTGTTGAGAATATTTGGATATTATTATAATTGTTTTATACATAAACCTATGTTAAGTGGAATGTATTTCCATTTTTGTATACTTTATGGTTTTGGGGTGTCATACTGAGAATTTTTATACTCAACCCTAGAAAGGTATTTCCCACATGTGTTGTGTCTTTTTTAGATGATTGAACTTTTGATAGAGTCCTAGATGAACCTGGACTAGATGGTCCTTAATGAGACCGGACTGACAGAGGTGTGTTCCTATGACCTTTTGACAATAGTCCCTAGCACTTACATTCAGGTTGGACATATGTTTCAGACTATTTGTGGTGGGGATTTATTTGGCCCTTTTACTTTCTTTTAATTCATGTTGTAAAATGGTTTTGGTATTTAGATGTATGCATGCACAATTGTTCATATGTTTTTACATTTCATCATTTTATAGTCTTGGTGGAATGATTGGGGAGTCACGACATGGGCCCATTTGGAATGGGTTATGAAAATTAATTTATAAAATTAAACCAATTTTAAAATCATCATTTGAAAAATATCATAGGGTGAAAATGTTGTATTTTTCATAAATGTTTTATTTTTTGGTGAATAGTGAAAATTACATATACTTGAAATAATATAATTTATTTTAATTAAATAAATAAATTTAAAATTTTCATTATATTTTTTATCTTCATGTTATATATGAACTGTTATATATATAAAAATCAATCTAATTTCTTTTGAATCTTTAATTTTCATGATATGGGGAAAAGTTTTTTATGCTTAAAAACTTGGTTTTCTGTAAAATGTTTTATTTATATAATGTTTATCCAATTAAATTTAATAAAATTACTCTAGGAAAGAAAATATTTAAATTATATTAATATTTCATACATTTATTTGTATGAATTTAAATTCATACAATGATGATATCTATTCATAGAGTTGATATAGGATATTATTTTTCTTGAAAAATGCATTTCATGAAAAACAATATTTTAAAAAATTTAGAGGGTTTCATATTAAATTGAATTTCCCCCTTATGTGATTTGAATTTAATAAAATGAATTTCAAATTTTTAATTGTTATAATTAATATTAGGTAATATGTTTGATTTAATTTCGTTCATAATAAATTATACAAACTGTAAAAAACTACTTTCCATGGTGAAAATCTAAATTGGTAAATGTGAGTATCTTTAGTGGTAAATGAAATAAAATGTATAAATAAAATTTTATTTTTAAAATTTGGATGTTTTTATTGAATATATATTTCTTCTAATCCATTATTTATATATTTTTGAGCCACTTGAATTGATAGTGACTTCCCATTATTGAATAGTTATAGGTATTTATAAACACTCCCCTCCTTCACACTTATAAAAGGAAACACCCTCTCATCTCATGAAACAAAGGAAATTAATTTTTTTCAAAAAATAAATAAATAAATAACTTCCTTAATTACATTACCACATCCTATAGGCCTTTTTTATCATTAATCCAATATATGGAGGTTTTAGGTATAATCCTAAAGCGGTTGTTAAAATAAGAGGTATCACCCTTAACCGAGCAAATTTTTTATTTTTTCCCCCTCATAAAAATCTAAATAAATAATTATTATATAATAAAATTTGTATCTATAAATATTAAGATGTCTTTATGTTAATGTAATAACATGCATCCACATCCTCTTCCATTAAATTGGGAATGAAATCATTATTCATGTGTACGAAAGACTACGACCTCACGAACTAATGTAATTCATCTTCAATCATTTCCTCTATTGGATGGTCAATATAATGGATTAAATATTTTATATGATATTAATGAAATAATAATCATTTAGGTTATTAATATATCATATACCTTCTTACCTTACAATCCATTGAAAATTGATAATGTTGTTCATATGTATGGAATAAAATCTTATTGCAATGAAATGAATTGTTTTTTATTTTTTATCATGTCATGTGGATTTCATATGAAAGTGTGTTTAAATAAATAATATTATATTTATGGAATGATTTTCATTATGAAAATATAAATAATACTTACCATCTATTCATCATGATCATTGAAAAATGGAAACATTACTTATGGGTATGCAAGAGTTGCCATCTCCATGATTCTAACATACTTCATTTTTCATTAACATATATCATGGTTATTTTAAAAAATATTATTAATATATAAAAATGATAATTATTTCATTATTATTATTCTGGATATTATGGAACAATTAATTATTTTACAATATTTAACCTACCGAAGTCATTTTAGACACATGAACTGAATATCATCAAAACATCCAACTTGAAAATAATTGATTATGTAAATAAATATAACATGGAAATAAATAAAACAAAATTAATAATAAATTGGAAAATTATTCTTAATCAAGTAAAATATTAACATATTTTTGTATTCACAAAGATAATATACAGAAGTTATCATTTGAACTCGAGTTAAGGGATTTTATAACTCAATTTATAATATTGTGTTAAATTACATCTTCATTGTCTTCGATATACTAAGATTATGTGTGTAAATAACATTTATGATTCTATTTTTTATTAAAAAAATACATAGACATACATTAAAGACCCATAATAACTTCACTAGTTAATTTTAACTTCGATTACATGATCTATGTAATGGATTTCTCATTGTACTTTTGCTTCCACGAGAAATATTCCATATTCCCCACTTATTCTTTTATAGTATTTATAATTATCAATTTAAAATTATATCATGAATATAATAATTTTCATGTTATTTAAAAATTTGTTTTAAGTTATATGTTTCAGTTGGGTGATGATTCAAAAGTTTCCAAAGTGGTAATGGTTAATTTCAAAATATCATCAATATTTGTAATTTCACATGTTTAAATCTCACTTAGAATAATTGTTTGATATTTATAACTTAAACCCAATATATTTTATTCCTATATTATCATTTATGAAATTTTCTTGTAATATTACAATTTTATACTTTTTGGTAGATAAAATGATTGGGAAATTGTTTTTAAGAAAATTTTAATTTATTTCTCTCTTTAGTCAAAAATACTTTTTCATCCATACCCATGTTTTATAGAAATTGTTTCAGGAAATTTTTTAACATTGTAAAATTTATTTAATAAATAAAATATTACTGATGACTTACTTTTTGAAAAAATGGTTTGAAATTAATATTTATTTCATTTTCAGATGGATGTGATTATTACCCTTATTAACAATAGTGTGAAAGGAATGTTTTTTTAACTTATATGGAACATAAATATTTATATTCCATGATGAACACTCTATTATTTAAAGCATCATTTATAATATTCCATGGTTTTTTAATTTAAAGTTTTTTATAATATTACTGGAATTTTTATTTTTTGAAGAAGTGATTTCAAAGTGAAAATATAATTTTTCTGAGGAAATATTCCAATTAATATTTTAAATAAATTTCTATCAATGAAGACAACCATTGATGTTATGAATTACATATAAATTAGGTATATATGAATCTCATATATATAATATACTTATTCTCCAATAATTTGAAGTTGTAATTCATTACCTATGTTTGTGTCTCAGATTCATTCATAATGAAATTTCATTTTGTTGTGATATGAGACAATATTATGAAACCCATTTTATTTAAATGGGTAAATATTATGTTTATTACATATTATTGATTTCTATTTTTTAGAACACATGGTTATCAGAAAGTTTATTGGGATATTATGATACATCACTCCAATAAATTGGGTAAATATTTTGTCCAATGTGGCGTCACGTTTGAGACTATAGAGTGATCCTAATCTATTATGGGACTTTTTCAACCAATTAATATTATCAAGAAAGTTATTCTTGACACATATTTATGATATATTACAGGTTGATGCCACAGATCATATGATTCCATGATATTAATTTTCCATGTTCTTTATTTTATTCTCCAATATAATTACTCTTGAGCCTTATATTTTATGATATCATGTTATACCATTGAATCACAAGTTATGCATCCCTATCATGTTTATTACCCTACTATGGATTTCTGGTGGCCCTTTTTATATTTGTATTCTCCATGTTTTCCTATAAATCTTCTAGAGATCTAAATGATTTAGGATCCCATTGTGGAGAAAAAAATAGAGAAGTTATATTTTGTTCTAAAATTGATATATTATGAATGTAGTATTCCAAAGACACTAATTATTGTGTTATTTTTTTATAATTATTGGATATTTATGTTAAAAACATGAGATAATGTGTGTAAAAGGTTGGGGTTGATATATTTGAAAACCCCATTAAGTATTATATATAATTCTATATTATACAAATAATTTCTTTTCTTCCTTTAATTACCTTTATGTTTCAATGAGTATGGGTAAATATTAAAAAAAAAAATCATTATTCTTCTATTTTGAACCCTTACACTATTATATAATCAATATAGTCTGGAAAAACATACATCATGTACCCAGATCCTCTTTTCTTGATACATTTATAAAATATGGTAAACTTTTATTAGACTCATTCACATTGTCAAAACATTTCTATTGATAATTCTAGAATTAATTTAATATATATATATCATGACTTAAAAATATTCTTACTATATCTATGACCTTTAAATCCTAAATCTTATTGAATATATGAATATAGACTAAATTTCCTCTAGTAATCATGCATATAATGCCTTTGGAACCTTAAATGAAATCATGGATACCTCTCATCTGAATCTAAATTCACTATTTAAAGAACATAAACATTGGATTAATCAATATGTAAATGATTTCAATATCTAGATCATTTCTTAAACGTTATTTTTAATCTCCCCAAGTCACTAAAACAATAAATCTTACTGAAAATATGAGTAGAGACTAATGTACCTCTAATCACAATAAATTTAATTCCATTGAAAAATTAAATGACTTCATATATTTTTCACATAAGAAATTAATTTTATTGGTTGATGAAATTCAACATTAGGTAAATTATAAAGGAATGGATCTAACATATAGAATTTTCGTTCCTAATTATGAAATATTCTTAGTATTGAAAAAGTCTAAGAATATACTTGTATTAAAATTATATTTATTAAGTTAGATCTGAATGTTAATTTTGATGATGATGTTGATATTTATCTATAATATAATATTTTATAAGATGAGTATCACATTTTATATTCATTTAATATGGACTTTTATTTAATGTTCCCCATTAAAATTATAAACCCTTTTTAATATTCAATAATAAAATTATTGGGCTAATAACCATTTTAAATTCAGAATTAAAATTGTTAAGCATGTAAATAATTCATGACTATATCTGGAATTGAATCATGTCTATAATATTACATATAACTCTTGGATAGTTATGTGTATAACTCATATCCCAGTCCATCACATGGACTATCTAAACTCTATTCTATTGTTATAAAAATGGTTATTTTATCCTAGTTATGTGAATCCTAAAGAATATTCCATAAATTAGGCACCTAATGAATAGGGTCACCTCATTACTTTCTTTCCTTGCACATGATAATCTTAGTTCTCTCATATTTGGCATGGCCTACCCAGATAGATGATAGTGGTATTGAAAAATATTTCTCTTGTAGGATTCATATAATTAGTATATTAATGAGGATTAAATGTCACCATAATATCTTATGTTATTCCCCTAACATGAATTTATTATTCTAATGATTTAGTTTGGAATACTATTCCTTCCAATAAATTAATATTTTCAAACATTATTGATGTAAAACTTTTTACACAACTCACAAACCATATCCTCGATCCAAATTAAAATAAAACTATATTCAAAATTATTAATATACATACAATGAATAAGGTATATGAAACAATTTATTGTATAGTTTTATAATAATATGAATTTAATGATCCCTAGAAGAGTAATATTGATGAAATAGATATCTAACCCCCATATTTTTAGAGAAGGCATAACTCTCTAGGACAATGATTAGTTTGACCCAAAGTCCATCTACACAAAGATACTTTACTCTATATAGATCATAATTACACAATAATTCTAACACATAATATATATAAACTCTAATTAACATCTTAATTCATGATAATAACTTATTAAAATCCAATATCAAGGTAAATGAAAATGAAAACAATTATCATACATATCATAGAAATATTTATACCCATATATAAATATTTATAGAAAAAAATTAGCACATGAAACAAAATTATACATCCATTCATAATGTAAAAAATTATATTCAAGAATAAGACATAAAATAAAACATGTAAATGAATAATTATTTTGTTTAAAAAATAGATAAAATTTTTATAAATGATTCATACATATTCCAATTATAAAAAGAATATAATTAATACATTCATTATGGAAATTCCATAATTAAATAATTTTATAAAATATTTAAATTTTATTCAAGCATGGACTACTTCATATGGTTCTTTATTTGACATTTAGTTTGAATATGAAATATTTGAAATAGAAACATTATATATGTGAACTATTCATATATTATATAATTATTCATAATATCACACATTTAATTGTATTTAAACCATGTACATGTCAATTATCAAAACTCGTGTTCATATGATTTAAATAATTTCTCAAATAGTTCCTTTAAATTGGATATTTAAATTAAATAATTATATTCATTTTTTAATTTCAAAATAAATACAATTATATTTGGCTATATTTTTTAATTTAATAACACTATATATATCAATATTATAATTTCTATATGAAAATTTTATAATTTAAATGATAAGGGCTTCCATATGATTTTAAAAACTATTTAATTTTAGTATTTGATATTGAGAATATTCATTTAATAAATTTTTTTATACACATTTATTTAATTATTTATAATATTTTAATAATTAATTAATTTATAAACATATTATATATTTAAAATAATCCAAAATAATTTTTTTCAAAAATTATCAAAAAATTAAATGTATAATTAATTTCATAATTAAAAATGTTCAAAATAAAAAATTCAAAAATAGCATAATTTATGATATCCACTATATCATAAATGATGATTAATATTCTATAGTGAATCAAACCCCTTTGGAGCTATCAATAATACACTATGATCGATATATTTTCTAAATTCTGTGCGAGGCACTATGAGTTTTTCATTACACTAACTGAACAACATATCCATATTTCATTTTATAAGATTAAAAAATATTGGCCCTTGTAAGATTAACACATAGTTCTTGGGAATCAAATTTTTTGACTTGTCATATATCATAACTATAATATGATTCTTGGTTGTCTAATGCATGAAAAATTTCTACTAGAGGCATCCTATTTGAAAATTCCCTAAATTATTACTTATGAAATGTTTAAAACTAAAGGAATAACATTGTGTCACCATTAATGATATTTCATATTTTATAGGATGAAAAAATCATAAATTATTATATTATGTATCATAATACCAACCCAAAAAATTGTTTATATCATATTTTATGATATGAAATGTGATTAAAATATGATATCAATTAGTCTTTATTTTTTCACATGATCTCTTCAATCAAAATACTTAGTCATCTCTGTTTCCACTATTGGGTTTGTAAGGATCAAACAAAACTCAATCAATGTGGGGTGAGTCATTAGATTCATAAAATTCCCTAGATCACCAAGCTTGAAACGAAATCAGTTTATAAATATAAATTAATAACTTTTATAAAAAACATAAATAATTTATTCCTCTCATTCTATATCGAAAAATATGATTGATGAAAATTATAGAGAGGCAACGAACAGGCTCCCTACTCCATAGTGTATCTATGGGATAATTAATATAACCCAATGTTTTTGTTGGATATTCTACACATCAGAGGTCTGCTAGTACCTCATAGGAAAAATGATGTAGGATATAGATAACTAAACAAATAATTAATAAAAGTGATCTCAACAGTGTAATAACATCATGACCAAAAACCCATGATATTATTGATATATTCCTTAGGATATTCCAAGGTATTTTCATAAATTCACTCATATATTATGAACCATACAGGTAAATCAAAATGGTCACAACCATCAATACTTTTCTTATATCTAAATCTCTATTATGTTTCATTAAATGAAATATTTATTAATTAAATTCAACATGAAATTGATGGGATCTTTAATTATTAATTTTCAACTTCCAATACTTTATCATATGGTGTTATAATAACAATAAAATACAATTCATTTAATGAAACTGCCATAAAATAAGTGCATAACATACACTAAAAAATGTATTATGTAGAAAAATTATATATTATATCATTCCTTATTAGACAACCATATCATATCATATGATATATCTAAATAAAAATAAAATTTATAAGGAATTGGGACATACCTCCATGAATTATATTGTTGGAAAACATTCAATTGATTGAAATTACAAAACTCTAGAAAATGAGATTTTTTTTGACAAATTAGGGAAGTGTTTATTTTTAAATGATTTAGTGCATACAACACTAGAAAAATAGTTGATCCCATCATCCTATTATTGATACTCATGGTCCATCATTTATTAAGTTTATTTCCACTTAATCCAGGAATGATCTAAATAACCTAATTGTTACAACATTCGACAAACATTAATCTGAATTTTTCTACATGATATATATATATAAAGAAAAAATTGTGATAACTAAAGAAAATAAGATGAAAGTTAAGCTTCGAATAATTTTCATAATAATATTCTCTTAAAATTATGATAATACATTGTAGAAATTTAATAAATAATTTTGTGATTTAAAGAATGTATTAAAACAATATCCATCAAATAATGTTGTTACTATACCGTAAAACACACCTACTGAAAAGGAAAAACCTAATGAAATTACTATTACATGTCACCATAAAACATGAATATAACACATGATGTAACAATAAATAATATCAAGATGTTTTTTCTAAAACTAATATAGAACTTAAAAAAATGTATGATGAAAAATTTGGATTAAAATTAGATGAGGAAGAGAGGATAAGATTATTGAATAGAAATATGGAGATGATGATTATGAAAAAATTGAGTAAATGGAAATGTTCACAGATCCTAGGAAAGAGTATAGGTCCATAGTTATTATTCATGAGACCAATAGCTATCCTACAACCACCACTAATCATATCATATAAATTTTAGTGGTGAAACAACTTGTTATAATAATCAAAAATACATTTATTCCATTTATAAATGAGCCATGAATTATTATAATTTATATGGGGATAGTTAAATGTACATGGAAAGAAATAAAACACATTATTATCTTCAGATATATTGTAGCCTCAATATTCACCATATTATTTCATTACTTCATATCACTAATCAACCTCCTTTATCAATTATATAAACCAATACTAATAATATTTCCAAAATGGCTAGGATCATTTTTGAGTTTAAAGATACAATAATGCAAGATAATCCTACTGATTTAATAAGTATAAGAGATATTAAAGGAATATAAGGGGTCATTAAATGGACGAAAATAATTTTGGTTATTAGTTTTTTTGTTTTTTTTTCAATATTTTGACATAGATTTAAATTTCTCTTCACATAGGAATGTCATGTACTACTGTTTTTGTTCTTTAATCAAATAAATATGTGAAGTAATATTTATTATATATGGATATAATTTTAGTAATCTATTTATATATCATTATGGAATACATTTATATATTACATGATGTTTAAAAGAATGTATGAAATTTCTCAATATAAATTTTCTAGGTAAGAAACCAAATTATATCATGGACAAAAAAATAGCTATAAAACTTTCATTGATTTTTATCATATAATTTGTAATTATTTACACTCTTTACCTTATTAATGGAAAATAGATTATATTTATTTCAATTTACTTGAACATTTTGGGTAATGACTAACTTTTTGTGTGTTGGAGGATTCGATGAAATTTTCACCTATTATTTTGACTTATTGATCGAGTAAAAAATTCATTAACTAATTTTATTTTGACATGTGGAAAACATTTAAGGTTTATAAGGATAATATTTAGTTTTCTATTATTGTATATTTTTATTGAAAAAAAGTACTACATTATTTATGAATTCAATCATTGATGATGGAGTTTTCATGTAATAAAATATTTGGATATTTTTTTAATAATTTAAACACCATTGGTAATGATTTCTAAAGTTAAAATGAATTTATGTTAAGTGATTTATTTGTAAGATATCCTTTGAGTAATATAGGTTAAATAAAAAAAATATTTGGTTAATAATAGACTAATTTCTAATAAATTTTCTCTTTTAGTATTGAAATTTTTTAATTCAAAGTAATGAATTTACTGAAATAAAATATATTTTTGGTTATTCTCTTTTAATCAATTTTTTTCAAGGTTACTTTCAGTTTTGGTTGGATTATAATGTAAAATAAAAATTATTATATTTAATATAATCTAATTAATTCAATTTTAGTTGACATCATTATTTATTTTGGTGTAAAATCATATTTATGCCTAAAAACCTTTTCCAAAAATTAGTTTTCTATTGCGTTTTGAAAACCTTTATTAAATGTGATTTTATAATTCATTGAAATTGAATCGTAGAAAATGTATTTCATATTTGGAATTACCATATTCAGATTATTTATTAATATCCATTTCATTTTGGGTCACAATTATTGTTACACTGTTAAATATTTGTCACAATGGTAAAGGTTAGAAGTGTTAAAGATGGAGGAAGGAGGGGTAGATGAACTTAGAGATACGGGCGGTGCGCCGCCCGGCTGGGACATGGCAGCCGAGCCGCGTCTGGCTCCAGCTAGTCCTGCGGACACAGGGCCCCTCCTTACGCTATCAAAAAACCAATGCACGTCTCCCCCGGGGTGTCCCGAACATGGGCCACCCCATCTATGTGGTGCTTGGCGCCCCGTCACCCAACTGCTTCGACCAACCATCACGGCTCACCAACAGGAACAATGGAGGTCCCTTCCGTAGGACACTGGAGTTGCTCTAATGGTCTTTTCTCTGACCCATCTGTGCCAAATGGGTCCCTCAGGTCGCCGCCATCCCTACTCACACTCCACAATCGAACTGTTGACACTTCGATAACATAAACACCCAGAACGCACAAGTAGAGGTGCTCGGGCCTTGTTCATGTCGGACCAGGCCCTCCGTGTCAGAGGTTTAAATCAATGGGGTGGGGGAGGGTTTGGGGATTGGAGTTCGATCATTTCATGAAAGTTTGAATCCCAGATAATAAATCCCCAAGAAAAGTCACCCTCCCACATAAACACACAAATCATGGATCAACTTGTTCATGGGTTCATCCGCATTTGTCGCTTCTTGAAAAAGAATAATAGGGAAGACCATTGAAATAAAAATCAAACCCCTACATCTTTGATGTTCGATGCCAAAGTTTTCACCCTTGAGGATTCAAGATATTGACATTATCACTTATGACTCCGTTATTCGAGGCTCCTCAAAGCCAGTGATGATCTGCAGGCATGTCGTTCTTAATTATTCATTGGAGAGTAATTCTTCTAGTGGTTCCTTAGTGGTTTCCCCACATTTTTCAATCCCCTAAACTCCAACATTTTGGAATTATAAAAAGGAATCAAAAGCACAACGACACTATTACCATTAATGATGCACAATAAATTAACGAAATTTAATGAGACACATTTAATAGGTCATTAAGATAACAACTTCATGGTTTCAAACGAGCCTTTATTACCTCTCCATTAATGTGCATCATCGCTGCCTCATCATTCCACCGTAGCGTCTCCATCTTCCACTCAATGGTGAGAACGAAATAAATAATTCTTTTAAATTCTCTTATTATTTTTCTCAGAAAAGTACAATAAATATCTTTTCCACTCGGCCCTTACCGGACAAAGTTAAGTCATTTCTAGGAAAATCCCAGTTCTCCTAGTTCAACTGTATCCTGAGATTTTTTTATCTGAGCACCAGTTCAAAAGTTAGAAAAACCCACTTTCACATTTACTGAATATACCTTAAAAAAGTTCAAAATTACATTCCATTCTCTATGATCCTCAAATTCACATGTCGTTAGAGCACGCAGTCTCAAAATAATTCCATATATATAAAAAAAATCTTGGAATTTTTGAGACATTACATCAATTACGGGTATGGTTAGTATATGTGTTGTGGTTTGCCTCATTATTAGCTCCTTGAATCAATATATACACCCATTATCTACAAATACATATCTCCCTTATAAATAATCTTGGTTTATGGTTTTGAAGAATATTAGATGTTTTTTACAAATCATATATAGTAATTTTATAACCCCAAGAAACTATAGATCTCCATCATAGTTGATGGTCTTGGCCAATATTGAATCACCTCAATATTTTAAGGGTTTATAGATATCATCTTACATGTGATAGCATATCCTATGAATGGTACTTGATCCATAAAAATCACATTTAAAATACATTGTATATTTCTATTCATTCCTTAAAGTATTAATTTTTAGATTCAAATTATCCATGTTCTCCTCCTTCATTTTGTAGTATATAATAAAATACATTGGTGCTCCTCTCTCTCTTTGGCAGATGTGGGATCACTTTGCACCTTGGATTGGATTACTTGGCTCCGGCATAACGATGTTGTTTTTAATCAAGCTCACAGACCCACCAAATTCTGGATTGATCAGGACACTTCTTGGATTGAGGGTTGGAAAGGCCACAATGGACATTCTATGCTAGGTGTCCCCCCATCCCACTCACTGGAATCCCCCAATAGAATGGATCCTCAATATTAATGTGGACGCGTCTCTTCCAAAGGATGGGCTTGTTGCCCTCGGCCTCCTTGCCCAAAATTATATTGGGAAGATCCTTTCTGCTAAATATAAACCACATCAGGCATTCTGGGATCCAACAGTTGCTGAGGCCACAACCATCCTTGCTGGTTTGATGCTTGCTTTGGAAATTGGATGGGGTGATATCATCATTGAGTCTGACTGTATCACCGTGATTGATGCAATTAATCACAACGATGACAGCCTCCAGTCTTTTTTCTTCATCATTAGTAGAATTATCTCACTTCACCAATGCTTCTGCTTTTTTTCTTTCTCCTTCACCAGAAGGGAAGGAAACCACATGGCCCATCAACTTGTGTCCTCAGGCCCTTTTGATTCTAACCAGTTCTAGTTTGAAAATTTCCCTTCATGGCTTAACACACGTACTTCTGCTGATCTTTTTCATTAATGTTATATGCCTTTTTCAAAAAAAAATTATGTAGGTAATCCATAAAGGCACTATTAAATAAGTCGACGAATATTGTTGGAAAATTCCTAGATCTAATTTTAATAAATATGAACTCATAGTACATGTACCATTTATGAAAGGTAGTATTGGGAATATCCTCTTTCTTTAATGTTAATTGATGATATATCGGCCATATATCCACCTTAGATAATTATTGAGCTCTGCATAACAGATCAAACATGTCATCAATCCTTGAAATATGATACTTATTCTTTATTTTGATCTTTTTTATTCATAATAATCGATACATATATGCATAGACTCATCCTTATCCATGATAAAGATGGATGATTACCCCGTGGTGAAGAACATAGGTATATGAAATCCATATCTGTATATTCTTGTAATTTATTCTCCCTTTCTTCTAGTTCAATGTGGTTAATTATATATAGTTTCATAGATATCATCCAAGATTTGTGAATAAGTTCAATTGAGAACTCAACATGCCAATTAGAATTAAGAACATGATATTAATCGTAGAATACATCAATAAAATCTCATACAATATGATGCTTCTCAAGATTTTTCCTCTCAGTTGATTCAATCATTTTAGCCAGATATTATTTCTCCTAAATTAAACAATATCCATGATTCTTAATAAAATTTCATTGGAGATTCATCCTCCTCCCTACATATTTAGAGGATTTTAGGGTAATTCTGGATAAATATGGTGATTTTATTCTTCTAGATATTGATGTGTGATCTATATTGAGAGAACTTTTCCATTACCCGAATAGAATAAAATTCCACTGAAGGGATTATATCAAGGTTTTATAGGATGTTTATCCAATAAATATAATCTATGGACTAATTATGTTCTTGAGATGAAACAGTCACTCAATTGATAGTTTTCACTGATAAATTAAACTATATGTTTTTCAGTGGTGTTTCCATATTTATACTAAACATTCATAATATATAGTTGGGTGTAGATCCAAAATAAAATATTATATTCCCAATTCTTGAATGAATAACTAGAATACCTATTACCACATCATTACCTGGATCCACCCACATAGTGGTAATAAAATAGGTCTACCCTTTATTTCTAGACCATAGTGGTATTCATAATTTATTATCTTTGATAACACTGGGAATAGTGGATTGGTTTTTATGGTGTCCACAATCTTTTCTGCTGAAAAATTTGACATCATGTTGACAATTCATCTGAGCATTTTTATCTTTGATCACATTGGTGAGATCCCTCATATCACTTCTATAAATGTTGGTTTGATTTCCCTCAGTTCAAAACATGAATCATTTCCTTTTCCCCTTAAAGTAGTTTCCATGATGTATCTTCCAACACTTTAGACATGTTATAACATGGAATTTCTTACCGGTATACTTTTTATTAAATTATATAGAATTTTTAATTAATATTCTTCAATTCTCATCTCTAGTTCCACAATACCTATAAGAATGACCCATTTCTATCTCAAATTCTAGGGAACATTAAAAAAATTCTTCATATTTTTTAAAGTACCAAATTTCCAAACCACTTTATTAATTTTTATTTATCCTAGTAAAGAAGTGGTCAATTTTACTTCCATTTTAAATGATAATAATAGATGATTATCATGAATTAATTTGTAATTTTACCTAATATGATTTTATATATTCCTAGTACTTATTCTTGATTGCAAGGAAATCTCTATCCATTTTCAGACAGAGAGTATAAGGGAAATATTTATTGATAAATAAACTCTTGAATTCATACCAATTTATGGATTATATTTATTTCATTGGATTTTTATTCTTGGTATTTTTCCACCACTAACTAGGTTCTCCCCTATATTGGTAAGCATACAGTATGATATTTTCTTACTCAAATCATTGAAGGAAATAGAATATCATATCAATTGAGATAATGAGTTATTCAATGATTATGAGATCATAAGATCCATTAAAAGTTAGAGGTATGTAATGGATAAAAGACCCAACTACAATATTCTCTCATGGAGTTACTTACTTATGACCCAATTTATTATTTATTACATGAGTTAGTTGAGTTAGTATTTTCATGAAGTTCTTAGCTCCTAGTTCAATCATGTAAGTAATTTAAAAAGGCATGTTATCAAAATTACCATTGTATATGTTTTATACATGATTTCCTGTATTTCCACCCATTTTATAAAAAAATGTTATTTAGAGATGTGAATACTCTGATTAATAAATGTAGAGAAATAAAACCATAAACATAGGAGATGTATATAATACATGATTTTAGAACACAACTTATTAATCAATAAATTTCAATATATGTTATCCATGTTCATTTTATAGTTAAGTTCATAAATATATTATATTCTATAAATAATCCATTAAAATTATTCATAATAATTTGTAAAGTGAGTGTGATTTAACCAAATAATTTTTATCTGGGAGTGTCCAACCATGTCTGCAGTTAGGCCTATTTTTCATGTACTATGTAATAATTTAGTTAATAACTAAAGAACCATCTTTAGGGTTAAGAACCCTAGGTAAAATAGCTCCAAATATAGAATCCACATGAAAATATGCATATATGTGAGGACCCAACCCCAGAATACCTGGAGTTGGTTCCTTGAATCATGATGTGTAATTTTTAGCAAAAACATGCACTAATAGATTACATATCATGTCCCATACAGAGGATTGATTCGGTTCAGGTTCTGGGAAACCAACCTCTTCTATCAAGCTTCTTCAGTGTTGAAAACTAATACCTGATAAATTTTATTTAAAAATGTAGGTTCAGCATATGAATGCCCTTTAAGGGTTTTTAAAATATTATAACACACTAATTATAATTTTTAAAAACATTCGACAAAACATTTTTCATAAGAAAAGATATAACACATGTAATATATCATAATAATTGTATAAGAATTAAAAGTGCACAATTCAAAGATACTAACAGAGTTACAAGTATTCATTATTCAATTATAGGCATGCTCATTTAGAGAAAGAAGTAAAAGACAATCCAGCTTCAATAGGTATGACATTTGAAAATGCAATTACATAATTATAAAATAGAATAACACGGTATTAGAGTTGTGCTTATTAATAACTTCAATTTCATCCTTTACTACTTAGAAAGATACATTGGCTATAAAATTTCTAAATAAGCCATAATTTTAATTTATTCTATTTCTCATAAACATAAGATCTTTAACCAAGAATATTCTACTACTTGAATACACTTCTGGTTAATTAAATTAAAAAGTCATAATGAGAAAAGTGCATATGCCGGACATCATAACCATACCATCCAAGCCTCGTTCCAGGACCACAAATAATAATTTTGTCAAAGCCTTATGCCGAGACCGTAGTTTGTATCATGATACCTACCGATGCATCGAGGGGCTATAGCAGGCCCCACCCATCACATACTAAGTCTGATGCATTCCTCATCTCTCTAAATCAAAGTGCACATTCAACTTTGATTTAGTAAGTTATTTATTACTTATCATTTTAAGTGTCACATATTTCTTGTTTCCTTATTTCCCATTATTCAAAGTGTCTGATACCACCTTGAATAATTTAATTTTAAATTTAATATTATTCAAAGTGTCCCATACCACTTTGAAAAATGTAGTGTTTAATCCATATTTGGACCTATTAGTTAAATTTCACCCTTTAACATTTACATATATAAAGAATGAGTCATGCGTTAAGAGGTTAATAACAAAACTATGAACTACATGACTTTTTCATTGATTTATGAATATAGTAAGCAGACTATGGAATATGTGATGACAACAAAGGTACTAAAATAAATACAAGTTTTGTCACATGAAATACTATCCTTAAAATTTTAAAAAATTATTAATCAAAATTCATATTGAAATTTAATCTGTATACATAATTAATGAAATAAAAACCAAACATTTCATGTGGGGTTTTAAGCTTGAAAATGATCAAACATTTATTGCTAATATAAAAAACTTACTAAAATCAAAAACTTGCGGGATAAAAACCCCAAAGCAATAAGTTTCATGAATGAGAATAATAAAAATAGAAATAATGAAACTCAGCCATAACCAATAACATTTAATATGTATGAAAATAACTAACTCATATATATGAATATAGAAGTTTCACACCCCAAATATAATACTCATGAACTAAACACAACAAAAGTATAGTATTTGGAATATCCATGCTTAGGGTTTAGTGCTGTCTAAATTTATTTATACACCAGGGTATATATAAAGAGTAGTGTTTAAAAACAAAACATTTATATTTTTAAGATAACTAGTTTTACTATTTATTTTAAATCCTTATAAAACTTTATATGAAAATTGAGGATCCAAGTCTACATTTATACATATAAATTCACAAAACCAAAAACACATTATATAAAAAATAGTTTAACCCAAAAATCTAACAACACCTATGTGACTAAAATATATTGGAATCATAAATAAACAAGATTCCCTAAAATTTAAATCATAAGATGAAATATACAAGTATTGTCTATTAAGAAAACTTATATATATGCTTATGTAACATGTATGACGCACATGTATAACTGGGTATATATAAGAGTCTTACACCAAGGTTAATAGACACTCACTTTTTTATCAGCAACATAAATTAACCCTAGGAGTTAAATGTTAAAAGGGTTAAATATGGTACAGAAGGTGAGTTATATTATTATTATATATAACCGTGCGTACAAATATTTATATATAAATGTATTGTACCACACATAATTCCTTATG
Organism: Viscum album; assembly: GCA_963277665.1. Lineage (NCBI taxonomy): Eukaryota > Viridiplantae > Streptophyta > Magnoliopsida > Santalales > Viscaceae > Viscum > Viscum album. The sequence goes on from OY728136.1 coordinate 1,984,088,456, forward strand.
TTTTAAAACTCTACATTAACTTTAGACTCAATTTTTAAAAGTCTCAAAATTGAATATAATAAAAATATATGTAAAACTCTATGGTTATATATATACACGTAACTGAATATATATATTTATATGGTATGTAAACAATTTTTGCATGAGATGCAGAATTTTCCTTTAGGTTTAAGAATACCCCATATTTTGAAATCCAGAAGTCTTGAATCAGGTATAAGAGGCCTCATGTCCAAACGGTAGGGTTGTATGTAACTATAAGAGTATTAAATTATATATAAGTATGTAACTTTCATGCAAGGAAACATTAATTCCCTTAACCATAATATTACTAGAACTTGAAAAAAAGGCCCTGGAGTGGAAAAGATGAACATTTTACTTAACCACGAGGTTATAAATATACTTTTTTGGGAATACATATATATATATATATATTTATGTATTCTCAAAAACAAAATCACAAGACAAATTAATCTATACCTTAGTTCAAGGAGGAGGAGGGGCTCAGAAAGACTCATGGGAGCTTACTGGAGGTTTGAGTGGGGGAAGAACCGGGAGTTTCTTGGGGTGAAGTTGATCATTTAATATAAGTATAAAATAAAATTGAAAATTTAATTCTACCATTGGGAAACCGATGCCTATTCAATACATTGAATGAATGGGGAAGCCTTTGTGGAAAAAATGGAGGGAAATGAGGGGTCCACCGGTTGTCATGGGTGAATAAAAATGATGTAAGTAGGAAGGGTAGAGGTTACTGGTCCAATGCAGAAGGAGAAGATGAATACATCATGGGAAAGGAAAATTGGAGATTGAATGGATGGCTAGGATTTGATTTAGCCTTGATCTGATGGTTGGGGTGCATCCATGTGATTTAAAAGGATGGGTGGCTTGGATTAGATCTGAGTTTTGATCAAATGGAAAATATCAACACAATGCTTTAAAAAAACTTGGATGATCATGATTAGAATGTTACAGATTGAATAGCACACAATGAAAATTTGGATAATACCACAACTTTAAGGAATTGAGGCCCAGGCTGAGATGGATGGCCCTGATCGCTTGCAACATGATACTACAGCCCAGATCCTATTTCACCTTAAAAAACTAGTCCCACATCGAGTCGGAGGGAAACACTGTGGATCTTTATAATCCATGAGCTCCTAGAATAAGCTCATAAATAACAACACACACACAAGGGGGCCTTATACATTGGCCCCCTCTCCCCGTATGCCTTGGACTACCCCTTCCTCAACGTGGCCTCGCGCCCATGGTGGCGTGATCTGATTCACATGTCCATTCTTCTACACACCCTTCAGGGGAGATATGCCCCCTGCTTGGGCCGGATTGTGTTGGGGATAAGGACTAGGCTCAGCCGCCTAGTGCGTGCTACCTCCCTTGGCCCGGATAGAGGGCTGGCCCATGTGGGGTTTATTTTTTGTTGAGCTTTAGCACTAAGTTTCAAAACAAATTTCACCCTAGTTTTCATAAACACTAAATCTTTAAAACACAATGTTATACCTTTAATATACCCATATGAAAATCTTTATACTAGTATTATAGAAATAAAATCATAGTTTAGTTAAAATATTGTTTAAGAATTAAGAATGAAAACTTTTATAAGATATTAGAAATATTTGTAAGATGTTTGAAATCCTTATCTCATTTTAAAAAAATTCTTAAATTTAATTCAAAATATTAAATCATTACCCTTTTAATGTTCATAATAAGAGATTATATTACATTTTCATTACTTAAATGTTTTGAAAAGTTAGATTAGATATTTTTTATCAATCCACAGAAAATACCAACAGCTATAATTATAGACATTAGAATTCAACGGTTACAAACATCTCCAATGGTCACCCAAGGGGTAACGGTCAGGTAGATTCCATATAAAACCAAACATTAGGGTGTTCCAAAATCAATACATTTAATGAATATGGTTATTTCTATACCACTGATGGTCAATATAGTTTTCATGATTATTGTGGTGATGTTCTTCGTTATAACAGACCTGAGGGATCTTTTCTATTTTCTAGGTCACGTTGTTGCTTTAGGAGGCCTTCAAGTGGATCTGATAGGGTTTTTAGTAGGTATTTTTTGTTATCATAATTTCCTTTTGATCTTGTTGTAATGTAATCACATCGGTGTTCTTATTTAAAGGAAATTAATGGTATTTAGTTTGCAAGTTTTATTTATATAACCTATAAATTAAACAAAATAAAACCATGATAATATTACTACAAGAGAAATAAACTGTGGGGCGTCACAATTTCCCACTCTACAAAGAATTGAATACTCGCAATTCATTTCATAATACCACACTAAAGGAAACTCCCTGACGTTATTTACCACATACTCCATCACGGAGGATCCTCAGGTGTGGCTAGATGAATACCCAAGTTGGTGTTCAGTTCTTCTGTTTCTCTGGCCCAAACATTCTTCAGAAGAAAATAGTTGAACTCATGCAGTGTACACTCAGGCTTCTAGAGGGAGGCTGGAATGGTAGAGAGCTCGGAGATGTCTGAATGGACAAACTCTCTATAGACTCATTGAACTATATCTTGTCTGAAGATGTTAGTGAAATCGACATGGTCATACAAACTGATGCTCAGAATCTGGTGCATGTAGGATGTGCCTAAGTCCCCTTCTAAGGAAACCTCTTGAAACCTTAACATGGCTGTGATGTTTCGAGATTGGGTGAAACATATGAAAATACATTCATGGTACTTTCCCCATTTTCTATACTCAGCATGTTGAGTATTGGCTATACGGTGGTAGATATAGCCATTCCCTTGGTAGGAGCGGAGAATGTCTGGGTTGTTCGATATCCCGTAAAAAATTTTGCATGTTTGTCGCAGGTTTGTGAAGGGAAGTTATTCTTCCTCACATGTTCGGACCATAATTGCCTCCAATATCTCAATGGGATGAGATAAAATGTGGGTTTTTCCTTCCATCTGTAAATAGAATTTTTTTTCATGAAAGTCCATTCAGCGAAACACAAACACCAAAAAGGTAGTATAAAGAAGAAATAACAAATTGTATTTTTATAAAAAAAACTAGTACATAACACTTAGGACTAATGGTTACCTAAGTTCCCAGTTACACGAATCCCCAAAATAATTTTAAAACTCTCAATCTTCCTAAACCAAATTCATTTCGACCAGTCTGGTTATATCTTGTGGGTGCACTTATGGTGTATCCATTGTGATACATGAGGGGTGTATAGCTGAGAGACATCAGTATGCACTGGATGTCTGTACATAGAATGGGATGCTTCAAATTCAAGAATTTAGAAGTCCATTACTTGACCATAATGGCCATAAGACAAGATTTGACACATACATGCTGCGCGGAGGTCTCCCGCTACTCAACCTTCTTGGAAATCCATGAGTAACAGGATGCCTTCCACTGCAATGAAGCATCTAAAAAGTCCCTCTTAGTACTTTCCTCAATGTTAGTAGGATAGAAATTGGGTTTGCATCATAAATAGGTAGTCCAAACCCGCTCCTCATTGGAGTTGAAGTACACATGGAGAGTTGGAAACGCCATAGAGGTGTTTGCATTCCATAAAAATATGGGCATAGTTTACAAAGTTATCATGGATGAATATGGAAATTATGGTTTCTAGGGCCTCATTAGGAAGACACAAAAGACTGGTATTTCCGTTTTATATCTGAAAATTAAAAAAACATCATTCTTAGTGATGCTTAAGTAAATTTTTATTTGTTTAGTTCTAGTTTTACAGAGTTATCTAAACTGATCCCTCTGATACCAATAGTGAGGAACTGACCCCAGAATACCTAGATTCGGTTCCTTGAATCATGATGTGTAATTTTTAACAAAAACAAGCTATGATAGATTACATATCATGTACCACATAGAGGATCGATTCGGTTTAGGTTTTGGGAAACCTGCCTTTTCTATCAATCTTTTTTAGTGTTGAAAACTGATGTCTGAAAAATTTTATTTAAAAATGTAGGGTGAGCATATGAATTCCCAATATGGGGTTTTAAAATATTATAATACACTAATTATAATTTTTGAAAACATTCTTTAAAACATTCCACAAAACAATTTTCTTAAGAAAAGTTGTAACACATGAATTATATCAAAATAATTCTCTATGAATTAAAAGTAAACAATTCAAAGGATACTAAGAGAGTTACATGGATTCATAATTCAATTATAGGCATGATAATTCAGAGTAAGAAGTAAAAGACAATCTAGATTAAATAGGTATGACATGTGAAAATGCAAGTACAGAATTATAAAAGAGAATAATACATGATCAGAGTTTCACTTATTAATAAATTCAATTTCATCCTTTACTACTTAGAGACGTGCACTGGCTAGCCAATTTCTAAATAAGCCATAGCTTTTACTTCTTCTCTTTCTCATAAATATAAGCTCTTTAACCAATAATTTTATACTAGTCGAATAATATTTTGGTTAATTCAGTTACATAGTCATAATGAGGAAGGTGCATATGCCGGAGGGCATAACCATACTGTCCTGGCCTCATGCCAGGACCATAAATAATAATTTTTTCAAGGCATTGGGCCAAGAACATAGTTTTTCTCATGAGACCTACTGATACATCAAGGGGCTATATCGGGCCCCACCCGTCACATACTAAGTCCAATGCATTCCATATCTCTTTAAATCAAATTTCACATACCACTTTGATTTAGTAAGTTATTTATTATTTATCATTTCAAGTGTCAAATATTTATTATTTCCTTATTTTACAATATTTAAAGTGTCTCATACCACCTTGAATAATTTAATTTTACGTTTCATATTATTCAAAGTGTCCCAAACCACTGTGAACAATTTATTATTTAATCCATATTTGGTCATAGTAGTTAAATTTCATCCTTTACAATTTACATATATAAATAATGAGTCATGAATTAAGTGGTTAACAACAAAACTATCAACTACATGACTTTGTCATTGAATGGTGAAAATAGTAACCAGACTATGGCGTGTATGATTACAACCAAGGTACTGAGAGAAATACATGTTTTGTCACATGAAATAGTAACCTTAAAATTTTAAAACCTTATTAATCCAAATTCATATTAAAATTTCATCTGGATGCATAATTAATTAAATAAAAACAAAACATTTCATGTGGGGTTTTAAGCTTTCAGATTCTCAAAAATTTATTGTTAATACAAAAAAACTACAAAAACAAAAACTTGCGAGATAAAAATCCCAAATCAACAAGTTTTGTGAATGAGAAAAAATAATAAAGCATGAAACTCAACCATAACCAATACCATTTAATATGTAAGAAAATAAGTGACTCATACATATGAATATAGATGTTTCACACCCCAAATATAATACTCATGAACTAAACATAACAAAATTATAGTATTTGGAATATCCACACTTAGGGTTTAGTGTTGTGTAAATTTATTTATACACCAGGGTATATATAAATATTAGTGTTTAAAAAGGGAACATTCATATTTTTAAGACAACTAGTTTTACTATTTCTATTAAATCCTTGGACAAACATTAGATAAAAATTGAGGATCTAAGTCTACATGTATACATATTAATTCACAAAACCTAAAACACGTTATATAAAAAAGGGTTTAACCCAAAAATATAACAGCACCTATGTGATTATAATATATTGGACTCATCACTTAACAAGTGTCCTTAAAATTTAAATCATAAGATTAAATTTACAAGGATTTTCTATTAATCAATCTTATATATATGCTTATGTAACATGTATGACTCACATGTATAACTGGGTATACGTAAGAGTCTTACACCAAGGTTAATAGACACTCAATTGTTTATCAGCAACATAAATTAACCCTAGGAGTTAAATGTTAAAAGCATTAAATATGGTCTATAAAGAGAGTTATGTTATTATTATATATAACCGTATATACAAATATATTTATATAAAATTTTAGTATCACACATAATTTCTTATGTTTTAAAACTCTACTTAAACTTGAGACTCAATGATTAAAAGTCACAAAACTTGATATAATAAAAATTTATGTAACATTGTATGGTTATATATATATATATACATAACCTAATATATATATGGTATGTAATAAAGTTTTTCTTGGGATAAAGAATTTTTTTTAGTTTTAAGAATACCCCATATCCCGAAATCTAGATGTCTTGAATCGGGTATAAGAGGGCTCATGTTCAAGCCACAAGGGTGTATGTACATATTAGAGTATACATATATATATATAAGTATTTAACTTTCAAGCAAGGAAACATTAATTCCCTTACCCATAATATTTCTAGAACTCGAAAAAACAAAAGGTCCATGAGAGGAAAAGAAGAAAATTTTACTTAACCGCAAGGTTATAAATATACTTTGTGGGAATACATATATATATGTATATATTATCAAAAACAACATCACAAGACAACTTAATCCTTACTTTAGTTCAAGGATGAGGGGATCAGAAAGACTCGTGGGAGCTTACTAGAGGTTTGAGTGGGGGAAGAACTGTGGGGTTCTTGGGGTGCAGCGGATCGTTTAATATATATATAAAATAAACAGAAAAATTTAATGCTTCCATTGGGAACTGATGCCTATTTGTTACATTAAATAAATGGGGAAGCCATTTTGGAAAAAATGGAGGGCAAGGAGGGGTCCACCAGCTATCATGGGTGATGAAAAACGGTGCAAGTAGGAAGGGTAAAGGTTATTGGTCCAGCGCAGACGGAGAAGAAGAAGACATCGCGGGAGAGGAAAACCAGAGATTGAATGGATGGCCAGGATTGGATCTGGCCTTGATATGATGTTTGGGTTGCATCTGTGAGATTTAAATGGGTGGGCGGATCGTATTAGATCCGAGTTTTGATCGGATGACAAATATCAACGTAGTGTTTTAAAAAAAACGCGGAGGTTCATGATTAGATCATGACAGATAGAATGACACACAAAAAAATGCATAGAATATTGTGGCTTCTGGGAATTGATGCCCAGACCGGGATGGACGGCCCCGATCGCTCACGACATGATCCTACGACCTGGATCCCATTTAACCTAAAAAACTTGTCCCACATCAAATCGAAGGGGAAAACCATGGATTTTTATAAGCCATGAGCTCCGAGCATAAGCTCAGAAATCACAACACACACACAAGTGGACCTTATACATGGGTCGTCACTCCTCGCAGGCCTTAGCGTACCCCTACTTCGTTGTGGGATCGCGCCCATGTTGGGGCACTCTGATTCCCATGTGTGTGCTCCTACATGCCCTTCAGGGTAGCTATGCCCCCTGCTCGGGCCAGCCTGTGTTGGGGTTGAGGGCTAGGCTCAGCTGCCTAGTGCATGCTGCCTCCCTTGGACCGGTTAGAGGGCTGGCCCAAGTGGGGTTTATTAATTTTTTAACTTTATTACTATCTTCCAAAACAATTTTCCCCTTAGTTTTTATAAACACTAATTATTTAAAACATAAAGTTATAAATTTAATATACCCATATGAAAACTAATATACTAGTATTATAGAAATAAAAATGTAGTTTAGTTAATATATTGTTTAAGCATTAAGAATGAAATATTTTATAAGATATTTGAAATATTTGACAGATGCTTGAAATCAATATCTCATTTTAAAAAATTGCCTAAGTGTAATTCAAAATATTAAATCATTTCCCTTTTAAAGTTAATAACAAGAGGTTATATTACATTTTCATGAATTAAATGTTTTGAAAATATAGATTAGATATTTTTTATAAAACCACCAAAAAGGCCAACAACTATAATTATAGTCGTTAGAACTCAACTATTACAAACACTTCCTATGGTAACCCAAGGGGTAACGGTCAGGTAGATTCCATATAAAACCAAACAATAGGGTGTTCCAAAATAAAGACAATTGAAGAAGATGGTGCTTGCTATACCACTGATGGTCAATACAGTTTTCATGATTAATGTGGTGATGATCTTCATTATAACTGACCTGAGGGAGCTTCTATATTTACCGGGTCTCATTGTTGTTTTAGGAGTCCTTCCAGTAGCTCTAATAAGGTTTTTTTAGGTATTTTTGGTTATCATAATTTCCTTTTGATCTTTTTCTAGTGTAAACACTAAGGTGTTCTTATTTAAATGAAATTCCTAGTATTTAGTTTGCATGTTTTGTTTAGATAACCTATAAATTAAACAAAATAAACCCTGATAATATTATTACAAGAGAGATAAACTTTGGGTCATCACAATATAAGGGTGTAATTTTAAGGAAAACCACAAAATCTATACTTTTACCAAAAAAAATAGTATGGTATCATATATTTAAGATTATTCCTTAGACTTATCCTTAGTTTTTTCAGTAATATTATCTTATCCTAATGTCTAGATGTAACAAGACCATATTTTTATGTAAACTATAGTTACCCAAGACTTCAACACATATTAATTGATAATTTATTAAATTCATTTCCAACAAATACCAACTGGGGATCTTGAGGTTTCATTCCTCATAAATATTAGACATAAAAATACATTATATTAAAAATAAGAACATATTATTTATTTAAAACATATCATAGTGCTTATAAATCCCATTTATCTTCTAAAACTCCATGTTATATCATGGGAATATACATTGGGAAAATTGAGATCTAGAAATCAGGGTGATGGAATAAACCTGGAAATAAATCATAACATGAGTGTGAAAATGAATAATATGATATAATATATAGGATGATCATAATATTAGAGAAAAAGAATAATTAAATGATTTTATATGATCATAAACATGTGAAAATAATAGAAATCATGTTATCATGAACATATGTCTAAGGTCACTCACTAGACCATTATCATAAAGTGGACAAAGTCCCATGGTGGAATAGGTTAACTACCTAATCATTAAAATAATATCTCATATGATATAAATAATAATAAAAAATTCATTGTAGGGATGTATAATTATAGTCCCAATCGTCACATTAATAAGAATCACACAAATTCATGCCTTATGTGGAAAATAAACTATATATAAATAATAATCATGATGAAACCTATGAGAATGAAGTGTGTTTAATAATTATGATTCCTGCAACAACATAATAATAGATCATAATGATCCCCAATAGAATATGTAATTAAATCATTTGAATATTCATATTTTGAAATGAAACATTTTTCATTATCATTGAGTTCCAATATAGAGATTTCATAAGAATGATATAGGAGAAGAAAAAATATAAATGTACCAGTTGGGTGAAGATTAATGAAATGTGTAAAGGATCTATATAATGAAGGAAATAACATATTTTTCCCGTAAAACCATACTTGAAAAAATATTTTCCTTTATAAAATAATTAAATTCTTTATAATCTATTAATGGTTTAAAAATTTACAGGGTGATGCTCACTGTGAGATAGAAAATAAGAAAGTTGCCTTAAATAAGGTTTACATAAAATTCAGAATTTTGATGGGAACTAAAACTTTTATAAACCGAAAAATGAAAAGAATATTTAATAATTTATTTATGTAATAAACATATATATGTATATATATATATAATTTTATGATTTATATGAGAATAATATTTCATAAAAAGGTTAAAAGGAATGATTTTTCATAATTGGAATTTCATAAAGGAGGTACAGAATAACCCTTACCCTGTGTTTGAAATCACTCTACAGTTGTACATAACATCCTAAATGATAAAATTATGTTTATTAAAAACATTATTAATAAAATTTTCAATATATATTTATTTTTATAAGTTCTAATTATCATCATGATTCACCAATTTATTACATTGTTTCTACTTATGTTGGTTTCTTTAAGTTCTTCAGTCAATTTCTCTGATACATTCAAGGTATTTTAATCATGGAAAAAATAATTTAATATAATTTCATAGAATCCATAATTTTATATTATTATGAATTTTATTAATCCATTATAAAATAATATATATAGATAATTTGTTTTTGATGAATGGTCTCCAATTAGAAGAGGAACTTTTATTTATCCTTTTTAGCAATAATGTTTTAATAACTATTTATTATAAATAACAAATAAGAAATTTTTATTATAATAAATCAAGATTTTTAATGGTTTATTGAATAAAATTTCTATATATTATATAAAATTTTTATTCTACCTATGTTAGTCTATATAGAAAACAAAAGAGAGGCATCATCACGTGTGGTGGTAATCACCATGTACACATGTCAGTGTTTTCATTTTCTGAATGTTTTTGGGGATGATATAAAATACATCATAAATTATTATAAAGTCAAAAAATAATATTAATAAAACTATTTTTATCATTATTTCACAAATAGAATAGGTTTTGGGTGGTAGATGTATAAATTAATTATGAAGGCATGGTGGAAAATATTTCCCCTTGCGTGGGATGTTCTACTTTGGTCACCAAATTTTGGAACCTTAGATTGGACTTTTGGAAATATCAAAGAATAAAATATGTAAGGAGATGATTTAAAAGAGACTAGGGTATAGTATAGGTTTACATTAAGGGTCTTCATAAGTGTGGATAGGTGGAGGTGTGGTGGTTCATTTTATAGTTGAACAGAAGAGTACTTTTGGCACATATAACATTTTGATATAAATAGAATACATGTTTCAAATGAAATTTGAAAATAAAGTGTATAATTATAGAGTTTAGAAATGGATACGGACTATAAAACCACAACCACACTTTTCTACACAAGTGTTAATCATTTTTGAAATAATTTACTCTTAGATTTTTACTTTTACCATTTTTGGTTTTTATCAAGGTAACAAATGTTTACCCAAGTAATTTATTTTGTATGACTAGAAATACAATGAGCCTTATAAGATAATATGTAAATAAAAATTAAATATTTTAAATACAACATATCAAATAAATTTTATTTGTATGGATATATAATTTTTACATTTTCATATGTAACACGGAAAAACCCGTTTATTTAAAAAGTGTATTTTTAAGCACATGTTTTATGTTTACAAAAAAATAATCAAATATTATTGATTATTTTGAAATAAAAAACATTCCAAAATATGAAAATAATATTTATTTAACATTAAAATAATTCTAAAAACTAATTCCACTATTGTTACATTTTATTAAGAGAAACAAATGAAAATAAATTTTCATTAAAAAATTACCTTAATTTTCAAAAGTTTAAAGTGTTAGATTAATATATCAATATATTATTATAAAATAAATAAATTAAAATTAAAATAAATATATATATATATATATTATTATTATTATTAAATGGGTTTTAAAAAAATTCATACCATTTTTTTATACATGGTAGGTTCGGGGGAGGGGTACAAAGGAAAGAAAATCTTCAAACGCGGAGCCTCGAAACCAGGACCTCCTCATACCATTCTTTTATAATGATCCATAAAAATGACAGTTGTTGTGAAATCACTATTTTTCATTATTCACCTAAAAATAAATTAATTTATAAAAATACCAAAAACTAATATTATGTAAATAATTATATGATAAATAAAAAAATGATTATATATTATTCTCAAATTAAAATTTTAATATATTATAAATATAGGAATTAAAAATGTTGTAATTTCTAACTATTCATACTAATATAATGGTTTTAATAGTCTTCATAAATAATTATATTTTATAAAAGATTCACTATTTTTTGTTTAGTCTATTGTTGCATCTAACATGAGATACTCAAATTAATACTTAATAAAGTGAAATATTCCCCAATATCTTAAGTCATTAATGTTAAACCATTATCTACTTTATTTTATTCTCATTTATTAGAAAAGTGAAAACATCTCTCGTTTGTACGTGTAGACTAATGTCTCTCTAAAATGGTGGTTTCAGTTTTTAATGATTTTCATACATAGTTGGTTATAAAAAACACATTTAATTTCAAAAATTATATTATTATGTAAATTTTAAGATTATAGAGATTATGGAACCACAAAAACATTGACCATGGTCAATATAATATATTTATTTTTTAAATAATGAACACAAAACATCAAATCTAGATAAAATTGTTTTAGTAACTAAATATAACAAGGTAATAAATAAATAAAAATGAATAATAATAAGGGAATTTTCATAATCCCCTCCCTCCAAATGTACCCCTCCTAGGCCATAAATAAAGGAAAAGAGAATAAAACCCTTGATATTTGCATCCAACAGGACCCACTTTAGCGACTAGCACAGAGGTCATATTAAAAGTTACACATTTGAGTGGAATTATATTTAATAGAACTATAAGATTAGGATATTTCTTAAAAGCCACTGAAATAATGCATTCCATAAAATAAAATCTATAACAACCCATCCCAAAATGAATTTAAAAATCCAATGAATACAAATAATATTCTCCATGTAAATTATCAAATGACAATCCTACGATAGAAATTCAACAAGAGATCTAATACAGAAGCTGATAGTGTTCAGATTGGTCCGATAACTCCTCCTAGAAACCTAAAAAATAGTGTATATATGTATTGTGATAATAACATGTGTAATCATTAGGATCATACACATGGTATATCGTGTGTATTTTAAAAGGGCGTACTATGTACTAGTGAATAAACGAAAAAACCAATATGAAACTACATAGGTTAAATATCCCTTCCCAACCTCACCCTGAATCTCTCGACAAATAACTTATACCGTAATAATAAAAAAAACATATCTTGGATATAATATAAGAAACAAAGACTCATAACCACTTCCTCATTGATTTGATTCTCACACACCCTAATATAAAATATTATATTATTATATTCCATCTATGTCATCACATCACATATCCATCCTCTTTGATGTGGATCTGTATGCTTTCTTAATTTCATCTACCTTCGAAAGGGCCCAAAATAACATGTCGAAATCAATTTCATCATTCATATCTATCATTCCAATATCACATCATCATATTCATCATCACAAAAAAACATAATCGGAGGATTATGGTACCATGAACATGAATAAATTTAACCTTATTCCCTCCTACCATGATAATCCCCGACCACATACCACATCATCATCATCACTAGGCACCACAAATATCAGTAGTCGTCATCAAAACTACTTATTAAATTTATAAAAATATGTGGTATTCAGCTATCCATTTCACCAAAAATATAGATATTATGGGGAAAAAATTGAATCCAAAAACATTTGAGAATTGATAGGTTATCCAACTCGGGCAAGCACATATATAAAAAACATGAAATTAAAATACCGTTAGATAACACAGAATACCCAACCTAGGGGTTCACATCTTATTCCACTATAGTATCCCACAAAACTTCTATAAAAACTCTCCACCTTTTTCCTCAAACACTACAACCACTAATACAATAAACCACACAAAAAATCTACACAGAATCCATATTTCATATTCTGTTTTCATTTCAACAAAATTTTATATTTACTATTTACTAACCAACTAACATTTATTTATCCAATTCCTTTTATATTTAAGATAAAAAATTCAATCAATAATTTCTCATTAAATTTTAAAAAATAGTCAACTATTTCATTAATTAAGACAAATAACACACATTTATTTCAGTCCATGCTTATTTAATTTCCAACATGGGTTATTTCTATTTCATCATTTCATGTTCATTATTATCACTTAATTACATCTAAACTGGGAATAAACTTCAATGTTCCATAAAAAAGTCTATCAACCATGATCCGACCATAATACCATATCATTCCAAGCCAAAACCACAACCCAAATATCTCACCAAAACATTCTCACATCGCAACCCTCGCATAATAACCCTCATTATGACCCATTCCAACTAACTATAGTTTTTCCCCACATATTCCACATTATAACCCTTTCCCACAATCACAAGACTATTTCCCATACGTTCTACACACCAACACAAGGAAAAAAACAAGCAAAACGTCACTTATAGAATCATATCAAATTTCATAACATTGAAACTTCTTATTCTTAAAATGGAATTCATCACCTTAGGTAATTACTTTTATTGATATTTTCACACAATTCTATAATATCATGGTAATATGGTTTATTATCTATATATATGTTCATTTTCCATCTATGTATTTTGAGTTCATGAAATAAACACAACAAGGTTTAAAGAAAACTACATCATCCACAACAAAAATAATTCTCTCAATAGTTGTAATTTTCAGCAATAGAGATTAACAAGGATGAACTCATAATAAATTTTAAAAATTAAGTAAACACATTTATGAACTATAATAACCATAAATTTAAATAAATCCATTTAATTATATGATTATTTCTACCCATAATATCTTACCAAAGGAATAAAAATCAATACATTTATGTAGATTTACATGAAATAAGGGAAGAATGAAGATTATCTACCTCGATCGGAGCTCCAAAGAGAACGACAATCATAATAGATGAATCAAGGGATCAACCTTCCACAATATCAGAGGTAAACCCATAGGAATATATCAAATGTATCCCATTGGAAAACCACACTCAAAATTCATCCCAAAATAGAGGATTCATTGTCAATAAATAGTTATAAAAGAACATGAACATAGAGAATATGGTGCCTTAAATCAAAGGAACATGATCCTCTACAATCCTAAAAGTTGAAACCCTCAATAGATATGATAAATCGGTGAAAAAGGGATCATTATTCAAGTGATAATTACAGAATAAAAAATAAAATCTATTTAAGGTAGTTTTAGGCTTTTATTTATAGAGGAATCATGATTGTCCTTGACACAATGTAGAGAAAACCTGCCACACTATGGTCTCTCTCTGTCAAAGGATATTCATGCAGGTATCGGGGACCATTGCAGAAGTTGGTGGGATGAGGATTTTGAAATTTTAATTTTTAGGATGAAGGTACTTGTCATCACCAATGATCTGAGCCCCGTTATGGTCTTAGGATCTCACATAAATTAAAAGACAACATAAATTAAAACTGAAAACATACTTATTCAGACCTGAATCCATTATTGACTTCAACTCATTGTTGTAGATCATTGCTATAATGACCCATACTTTACATACATTGTTTTTACTTCAAAATTGAATCACACTTATTACAACATACAACAAAACCATGAAAGGACCATATAGGTATAGTGTCTTTAGAAAATGGGAAACATAAACAACTGGTTCATAAATCATCTACATTGTCTCCATTTTATTTTATCATATCTAGAGTCCCATTTGGCATATCTTACTCAATACCCTTGTTCCTGGCCTGGGGAAAAGAAAACATACAAAAAGGTGATCTCAAATGCTCATTAAGGTTAAACAAAAGAAATATCAATCACATCATATTCATAAGAACATAACATTTTGGAAATCCTAACCTGCAAAAGAGATCATAATTTTATAACATGGGATAAATCATAGTAGTGAAATGTAACCCCAATAATAATAACATGAAACTTTGTAACATACAAACATAAT
Organism: Viscum album; assembly: GCA_963277665.1. NCBI lineage: Eukaryota > Viridiplantae > Streptophyta > Magnoliopsida > Santalales > Viscaceae > Viscum > Viscum album. Next base: position 1,984,103,866 of record OY728136.1, read on the forward strand.
CATAGAGAATCACTTCTTATTAGTCAAGACACATTGCCAAGATTATCTTAGCGGACAAAGTCCATTTCTGAACCGAGTTCACTCCTCGTTTCAGTCCTGTATCACTGAACCAGATTAACCTTTCATTCCAAACATGTCTATCTCATGAGATATAAATCATTACCCAATGCATTATAGGGAGATATAGGTCCCACCCATCTCATAATGATACCACTCTTATGTCTGCCACAAGATCATAAAACAAACATCATAGCATAACACATGTAATAAAAATGGGATTCTTAAACATCATGCCATCAAAACATAGTCCATATAAGATAAAAGGACATCATAAAAATAATTCCACCATAACATAATCAAATAAATATCAAAATAGGGATGGAAACATAACCCTATATTATCTTAGATGGAAAATAATTTTGATAAAACACTTGAACTTCATTCATGAGGACAATATACTTTCCACTTCAAAGAACATTATTCCTTTCTTAACATGTCATAAAATTTTAGACGAAATGAAATTGATTAAAAATAAACTTGAAAACTTGTAAAGTAATATTCATGGAAATAATGTTCTAAAAATCTATTCATGTCATATATATTAAAGAAAAACATTCTTCTCGTACTTTGGCCGGAAAATTCAAAAAGTACCTAGTACAAAAAATGACAAAAGATTCCTTTCATATCTTCTACTAAAAACTCACCGAAGGGTAAAATTGGATTTAAAAAATTGTATTAGGATAGAAATAATATTAAATATTGAGGAAACATGGATGTGGATGGAAAATATTCCCCATCAAATTCTAAAGTATAAACAATCTCATATAAAAATGAGATTACGAGATTTTCCCTTACATTAGGTCTGATTTGCTTCGTACGTGTCCGAACCTCCTGTATAATGAATTAAATAATGTTATTGACTTATTATAGAATCGTACCCATTTTTATGATATCATATATGGTCATATTCTTTGCTTCTTATTAGTAATATTTCATTGCTACTTTTTATTCGGGTGTTTATTGATTTTTGTTCTTATGCGTGTTTTGTCGAATAAATTCTTATTCTTATTTTAAGGTTATAGATACTTCATTTATAGAATGGTATTAGTGTACTATATATCATATTTATACATTCAATTAATTTATATAATCATTATGAATTTATGATCATGTAGAACGAGTCGCATCACATCGTGGAGATGGTAGGCCGTACGTACGCACGAGCGATGATATCATTCCCATGATCATGGAATTATACTGAAGCGTATGTATACTATTTAAGATTCAATATCACTTTAAAATAATCATATATAGTAATTATTTACACCATTATACCCTTCCAAGTATGGTGGTGGTAGAAAACGGATTAAACCACGGCGTGGGGACGGTATTCCGTACGTACACACGCGCGGTGATTTTATTTTCCGTAGGATGGATAGATGGTGAAATAGGGTTGATTCATACTTATAATAACATATCAGTATATTATGGAAACTTATTTTATTACTTCATAATGAAATAACAAAATAATAAGAAGTAGAAGAATAAATAAAGTTGAAAGAATTGGTAACAGACATTACCTCTTCTTTGAAGCGCCTCTTCTTAACCTCCTCTTAGGGCACTAAGGATGGTCTTTGAATAAGACCAGGACCTCTAGGATGTTTCTAGGGAAGTTGAGAAGGGAAATGGGCAGGGATTCGCCGAGATTTAAGGCTCAAAGTTGCATAAAGAGGAGAGGGAGGATGTGCCCTTTTATAAGGGAGGAGAGGGGCACCTTAGGAAAAACATAATATATTATTTTATAATGAAGTCATATTTGGTTTTTAATAGCTCCAAATTGATTTATTTCTAAGATAAGATGAGTATGGGTCGAAATCCTCTCAACCAATAGATTTTATAAAAGTTTAGGTTGCTATTTGAACCTTATCATTTAGATTTAACTCTAAGTTAAATAATTTATCTTTTACCATGTCTTCTTGTTTTCTTACACTATACATTTAATAAACGTACTATAACAAGCCAAAAGAACCCCAAGTGGTTCATCATTAAAATATATAACCTTATCTATGTCATTTGGAAGAACCTAAGATTTTTAGGAATAAAATAACAATTAATAATATAATATTTGTTTTAAAAACTATTTTATGTCAATTTTGACACTATTTGGTAATTGATTTTTGTGAAAATCACAACATAATGATTTGTTCAAAAAAAGATAATTAAATCAATTCTAATATGTAATATATAACTATAAATATTTTTAATTCATGAAAAGTCTCAAATTACATTTATTTGGGTATTTATAATATCAATTATATTAATATTTCCTTAATAAGGTAATTACTGCATCATCATTGTGTCATAAATAAATTAAATTATTTAAATTCTAAAAATTATAAATAAAATACCATCATGTAGGAATTATTTTTAGATTTATAATTAATATTAATAGTCTAATTTATCTTTTTTATAACCATATATTAAAAATGTTTTATTTATTAAACATTGATTTTAACTATTTTAACTCTTCTTTAAATAAAATAATATTAAATGTCGTAATCTAATCCAAGTGGACCTAAATGGTCGTATATTATTCCTAATGTTTTTTTGGTTGAATTAAACTTATCCAATAGAATTAGGACATGTTTTAGGGTGATAATAATACCCTTTTACCCTTAATTTCCCTATTTACTTTCAAACGTGGTAAATAAAAGTAAAAAGTTACTATTGATCGAAAATTATTTTTGTCTTATTAAACCACATTTTACTACTTGATATTAACCATGTCTATTTGATTTTCAAAATTCCACTCACAGAAGTAGTAAAATTATGTTTTATGTAAATTTTCAAACGCTCCTAGGAGGTGGGTAAAAGACGGTGAAAAGTTCAATAAAATTTTTATATATCTAAAATTATTATAAAATGACTCCAATGAATTACTTTGAAATTATATAGGTATTATGTATCTATTTAGACCTAAAAAAATTTAAATAAAATAAATAATTATTTAAATAAAAAGTCAGTTTTTAAATAGTAACTCAGTGTTTTCACTATTCATCAAAAATTGAAAGTTTTCAGAAAAATACCAAAAATTCACCCTAGGATAATTTCAATATTCAGAATCCAAAAATGAGGACTATTTTGAAAGATAAAATTTATAAAATTTCAAAAAGTGGGTATTACTATTCTTAACGGCTAGTTTTAATAATATTTTAATAGTATATCGTTGTTTAGTGAAACTCGGTATTGCGTACAACACAAGCTATAGAGGAAGGTCGCGATTGTGTGTAAAGAAAGCCAAGATAGTGTTGTGTGTAGTGAAATATTCCTTTGATGATGTATATAACATAAAAACAAAATATTTCTCATAAAAATCTCGGGTGTTATATTCTACCCCCCTTAAAATGAATTTTTCCCTTGAAATTCGTCACTTTTTAACAAAAAGATAAGGATACCACTCCCTCATAATATCCTCAAACTCCCATGTAACTTCTTATAATTGGTGGTTCCTCCATAAAACGTTCACCAAGTGAGTGGTATTGTTCCATAGGACTTTTTCTCTACGATCCAGAATCTCTATCGGCTGTTCTTCAAAAGAAAGATCTTGCTCTAGCGGTACAACTTCTGAGATGAGTACATGTGAAGGATAGGGTATGTACTTTCTCAGGAGAGATACATGGAACACATCATGAACTTGAGAGAGATTCAGTGGAAGCTCCAATCGGTAAGCTATCTTCCGAACACGATCCAGTATTTCGAAAGGACCGATATACCTAGGGATCAGCTTTCCCTTCTTTCCAAATCTCATTACTCTCTTCCAAGAAGATATTCATAGGAACACATTATCACCCACTTCAAACTCTAGGTCATTTCTTCGGTTATCGGCATAACTTTTTTGTCAACTCTGAGATGCTCTTATGTGTTGTTGAATAGATCAGACCTTTTCTTCCATCTCATCAACAAGATCAGGTCCTAATAGCTTTCTTTCTCCAACTTCATCCCAGAAAGTTGGAGTTTTGCATTTCATTCCATAGAGAGATTCATAAGGAGCTATCTGAATACTGGAGTGAAAACTATTATTATAAGAAAATTCCACCAATGGTAGGAGTTGATCCCAACCTCCTTTGGAATCCATAGAGAAATCTCTCAACATATCATCTAGAGTTTGAATTGTTCTCTCAGACTGACTGTCTATCTGAGGATGATAAGAATTTCTGAAACGCAACTTTGTATCCAGTGTATGCTAAAGACTTCGCCAAAACATTGAGGTAAACCTCGAATCCCGATCAGATATAATGTAAAGTGGTACTCCATGTAATCTTACCACTTTCTTTACATATATCCTGGCAAGCTGATCTAGAGAGAAATCCTCTCTAATAGCAATGAAGTGTACCGACTTTGTAAGACGATCAACTATGACCCAGATATCATTATTGCCTTTGGATGTTTTAGGAAGTCCGGTGACAAATTCCAAAGTGATGTTTTCCCATTTCCATTCGTGTATGGGTAATGTTTGTAACATCCCCTTATACTTCTATCTCTAAACTTTAACTTGCTGACAAACCGAGCATCGAGAGACATATTCAGCAATATCTCTTTTCATGCCATCCCACAGAAGTACTGTTTCATGTCTCTATACATCTTCATGCTTCCATGATGAATAGAGAATGAATAACTATGAGCCTAATCCAGTAGGTCCTTCTTTAATTATGGGATGGGAGGAACACATACCCGATTCCTGAACCTTATTATCCCATCACAATCAAGGTTGAATTCGGGAAAATTTCTCACCTTCTTTTATAACTCTATATCTTATTTCTTTTCCTCTTTAATCTTCTCATGTATATATGGTTGAACATTCATTTGATTAAGGTAAGATTTTTCCCCTTCCATTATAATTCCAAGATCCATCCTTTATAAATCCATAAATATTGGATCTTTTGTGATCCTCATCATGGATAAGCTAGCATGGTCTTGTCAACTTAATGCATCTTCCACCTTGTTTTCTATCTCAGGGGGGTCATGAATTGGACAGTCGTAATCCTTAATCAGCTCCAACCATATTCTTTGGTGCATATTCAGCTCCTTTTGTGTGAAAATATACTTTAAATTTTTATGATCATTGTAAATATCACACCTTTCTCCATAAAGATAATGCCTCCAAATATTTAATGAGAATATTAACACAGATAACTCCAAATAATGATTTGGGTAATTTTTCTCATGGGTTTTCAACTGTCATGGGGCATAAGCTATCACCATATCATTTTTCATGAGAACACACCCCAGTCCCTTCTTGGATGTATCACTGTAGATCACAAACCTTTCTCCACTACAAGGCAGTGTGAGAACATGTGCACTGGATAACGTTCTTTTTAACTCCTTGAAATTCTCATCACACTCCTCCATCCAAATTAACATTACTCCTTTTCGAGTCAACCTATTGAGTGGATTAGATAATTGTGAATAATCTTTCACAAAATGTCGATAGTATCCAACCAAACCAAGAAAACTTTGGATCTCAATTACTGTTGTTGTTCTCAGCCATCTTTTGATAACCTCTTCTTTTCTAGGACCCACACATATCCCCTCTTTTGAGATTATGTGACCCAAAAATGCAACTTTTTGAAGCCAAAATTCACACTTGGAAAATTTGTAATAAAGCTTCTCCTTTCTCAGGGTCTTCTATAATATTCTCAAGTGATCTTCATGTTCTTCCTTGCTCTTTGAATAGACAAGAATATCTTCTATAAATACTACCACAAACTGATCAATATAGTCTCTAAAGACTCTATTAATTATATCCATAAAGATATCAGGGTCATTAGTGAGACCAAATCGCATCACAATAAATTCATAGTGTCCATACCTTGTACGGAAAGTCGTCTTTGGTATATCCTCCCTTTTGACCCTTAACTGATGATACCCTTATCGAAGATAAATCTTAGAAATGTATTGAGATCCGCTTATTTGGTCAAATAATTCATCAATTTATAGGAGAGGATATTTTTTCTTGATAGTGATCTTTTTATGTTCTCGATAATCAATGCAGAGTCTCATTGATCCATCTTTCTTCTTAACAAACAGAATAGGTGCTCCCTAAGGTGATACACTAGGGCGTATGAATACCTTATCAATATTCTATTGGAGTTGCTTCTTCAATTCTTGAAACTCAATTGGGGCCATTCTATAAGGTGTCTTTGAAATAGGTAAAGCACCTGGTACGGGTTCTATTGAAAACTCAACTTCACAATTTGGTGGAAGACCAGGAAATTCCTCCGAAAAGACATCATCAAACTCCCGTACAATGGGAATATTTCTAATCGTGAGTTTCTCTCCAACAATTTGAGATAAATAACCTTCATTTAGTTCAATCAAGACCCATAGGATAGATGAAATTTCCACCGGAAGTTTATGTTCAACCTTGCATTGATAGACGATCATGGATTGATCTGGAATATGAAATGTGACTTCCCTTCTTTGGAAATTGATATGAGATCTATATAAAGAAATCCAATCCATGCCAATAATCACATAAAATTCCACTATAGAAAGGATCACAAGATTTTTAGGAATCAGTTTCCCACAAACTTCAATCGGAGAATAATTGTAAACTTTTGATGCGACTGTTGTGCCATTAGGGGTTGTCACAGCTAACTCAATATCTAACTGCTAAGGTAATATGGAGATACCCATAGAAAATTCTTTAGAAATAAAAGAGTGCGTGGATATAGAATAAAATAAAACATTTTCTACTTTAGAGTGCATGGTAAGTGTACCTTTCACCACTTCATTATCATACTCCACATCGCTGATAGAAATTGCATGTGACTTTCCTTTGTCTTTGTCCTTAAGAGTTTGTTGAAGTCAATCATCATAAAAACCCCTTGGATTAGGGCATTGATTAGCATAATTCCTCATTTCCTTGAACTTGTAACATTGAAGTGTAGGAGGTGCACTATGTGTAGACTTTTCTTTTTTCGCATCATTATGCATATTCTTACCATCATTGCGGCATTCAAATGCCCGATGACCTTATTTGAAACATTTGAAACATTTTCTTGTCCCTTTAAGACAACTCCTTCCATTTTTCTTTCCACACTTTGAGCATAAGGGAAAACTCATCTTCTTTTCAGTGTGCTCTTTAGATTTCCCTTTGAATTCCATTTTCCTCTTCTTATCAAAACCATCTGACTGATGGGTTACTCCAATATCATTCTCAACCTTGAGAGCACATCGAATGATTTCCTCATTGCAATGAAAGTCCTTTATGGCTAACGCCCTTCGAAGACTTGGTTTTAAGCCACTAAAGAATCGATCGATCTTACTCGCAGGTTGGATAATAATCCCAGAAGCGTACCTTGCAAGTCTTGTAAAATTTTCTTTGTAGGTACCAACAGATTCATCATCATTTTGCTTTAGTTCAAGAAACTCCTTCTCCATCTTTGTTCGAAGAATACGAGGGAAGTACTTATTGAAAAATAAATTCTTGAACTCGTCCCATTCCATGGATTCAATTTCAACTCTTTGCCTCGTATTATTGATAAGATTTCACCATTGATAAGCTTCACCTTCCAAACGATATATTGATAATATGACTTTATCATGTTCATAACATTGAAGAACTGAAAATATCTTTTTAGTGGTACTGATCCATTTTTCAGCCACTAATGGATCAGCAGACCCACTGAATGAGGGTGGACGCTGCCTCATGAAGGATTCAATATAATTTTTCTCTTTCCTTTGCTCGTTGGGAAGTCCTGCATGATTCATAGCTTGAGAAAGTTGTGTGAGCATGGATACATGATTTTTCATTCGAACTCCCATAACGTTTGGTTGCTCAGGGGGATAGTCATTGCATTTCTCGTCGCATTCATCATTAACACGGTTCCTTCGGGTTCTAGCAATTGACTAAAACCAATAAGCATAGTGTGAGAAACACTAATCACAATAGGAAAACCACATAATCAAGAATAAAATTTCACACTTAAGGTCTTATCATAGGTTATTCATGGCCATTTCTAAAACACTAATATTTTTTTCATATGCTTAAACATATCCTTGGGGATCTTGCTGAGGCTTTTATATCCTAGTTTCCAAAGGTTGACTATACCTTTCCTCTCATACCAACTATAATGACACAAAATTTACATACATTGTTTTTACTTCAAAATTGAAGCACACTTATTACAACATACAACAAAACGATGAAAGGACCGTATAGGTATTGTGTCTTTAGAAACTGGGAAACATAAACAACTAGTTCATAAATCATCTACATTGTCTCCCTTTTATTTTATCATATCTAGAGTCCCTTTTAGAATATCTTACTTAATACCCTTCTTCCTGACCTGGGGAAAAGAAAACATACAAAAGGGTGATCTAAAATTCTCAGTAAGGGTAAACAAAAGAAATTTCAATCACATCATATTCATAAGAATGTAACATTTTGGAAATCTCAACCTGCAAAAGAGATCATAATTTCATAACATGGGATAAATCATAGTAGTAAAATGTAACCCTAATAATAATAACATGAAACTTTGTGGAATACACACATAATAATAGAGAATCATTTCTTAGTAGTCAAAACTCATTTCCAAGACTATCTAAGTGGACAAAGTCCATTTCTGAACCAATTTCACTCCTCGTTTCAGTCCTATATCACTGAACCGGATTAACCTTCCATTATATCGATTTATATCTCATGAGATATAAATCTTTACCCAATGCATTGGAGGGAGATATAGGTCCCACCCATCTCAAAATGATACCATTCTTATGTGTGCTACAAGATCATAAATCATACATCATAGAATAACCCATGTAATAAAAATGGGATTCTTAAACATCATGTCATCATAACGTAGTCCCTATAAGATAAAAGGACATCATAAAAATAATTACATCATAACCTAATCAAATCAATGTAAAAATAGGGATGGAAATTTAACTCTGTATTATCTTATATGGAAAATAGTTTTCATAAAACACTTGAACTTCATTCATGGGGAAAATATCCTTTCTACTTCAAAAAACATTTTTCCTTTCTTAACATGTCATAAAATTTCAAACTAAAAGAAGTTGATTAAAAATAATCATGAAAACTTTTAAAGTAATATTCATGGAAATAATGTTCGAAAAATCTATTCAAGACGTATAAGTTAAATAAAAACATTCTTCTCTTACTTTTTCCAGAAAAGTCAAAAAGTACCTTGTACTAAAAACGACAAAAGATTCCTTTCATATCTTTTATTAAAAAGTCACCGAAGGGTAAAATTTGATTTAAAAAATTGTAGGAGGATAGAAATAATGTTACATATTGAGGAAACATGTATGTGGATGATAAATATTCCCCAGTAAATTCTGAAGTATAATCAATCTTGGATAAAAATTAGATTACGAGATTTTTCCTTACCTTAGGTCCGATTTGCTTCGTACGTGTCCGAACCTCCTATATAATGATTTAAATAATGTTATTGACTTATTCTAGAATCGTACTCATTTTTATGATATCATATATGGTCATATTCTTAGCTTCGTATTAGTAATACTTCATTGCTACTTGTTATTCGGGTGTTTATTGCTTTTTGTTCTTATGTGTGTTTTGTCGAATAAATTCTTATACTTATTTTTTGGTTATAGATACCTTATTTACATAATGTTATTAGTGTAATATATATTATATTTATTCATTCAATTCATTTATATAATCATTATTCATTGAAGATCATTTAGAACGAGTCACATCACATCGTTGAAACGGTAGGCCGTACATACGCACGAGCGATGATATCATTCCCATGATCGTGGAATTGCACTGAAGTGTATGTATACTATTTCAGAATCAATATAACTTTACAATAGTCATATTTAGTTATTCTTTACACCATTATACCAATACAAGTAAGGTGGTGGTGAAAAACAGATTACACCACAGCGTGGAGACGGTATTCCGTACGTACGCACACGCGGTGATTTTGTTTTCCGTATGATAGATAGAAGGTGAAATAGGGTTTTTTTCATACTTATAATAACATATAAGTATATTATTTATTTTTATGTTATTACTTTATAATTAATCAACTAAATAAGAATAAGTAGAAGAAGAAATAAAGTTGAATGAATCGGTAACGGACATTACCTCTTCTTTGAAGCACCTCTTCTTAACCTCCTCTTAGGGCTCTAAAGATGGTCTTTGAAGAAGACCAGGACCTATATAATGTTTCTAGGGAAGTTGAAAAGGTAAATGGGTAGGTTTTGGCTGATCATGAAGGCTAAAAGTTGTGTAAATAGGAGAGGTAGGAGGTTCCCTTTTATAAGGGAGGAGAGGGGCACCTTAGGAAAAACGTCAAATATTATTTTATAATAAAGTCATATTCCATTTTTAATAGCTCCAAATTGATTTATTTCAAAGCTAAGGTGGGGATGGGTCTAAATCCTCTAAACCAATAAATTTTAGACATGTTTAGGTTACTATTTTAACCTTATCATTTAGATTTAACACCAAGTTAAATAATTTTACTTTTACCATGTCTTCTTGTTTTCTTACACTATATGGTTAATAAACATACTATAACATGCCAACTGAACCTAAAGCGGTTCATTATTAATATATATAACCTTATCTATTTCATTTGGCCTAACCTTAGATATTTAGGAATGAGATAACAATTAATAATATAATATTTTTCCAAAAAACCATTTTATGTCAATTTTGACACTATTTGGTAATTGATTTTTGTGAAAATCATAACAGAATGATTAGTTCAAAAAAAGTTAATTAAATCAATAATAATATGTCATATTAACCTATAAATATTCTTAATTTATGAAAAGTATCAAAATACATTTATTAGTGTATTTATAATATCAATTTTCATAATATTTCCTTAATAAGGTAATTATTGCATCATCATTGTGTCATACATAAATTAACTTATTTAAAGTCTAAAAATTATAAATAAAATACCATAATGTAGGAATTATTTTTTTATTTCTAATGAATATTTATAGTCGAATTTATCTTATTTATAACTCTATATTAAAAATGTTTTAGTTATTAAACATTGATTTTCACTATTTTAACTCTTCTTTAAATAAAATAATATAAAATGTCCTAATCTAATCCAAGTGGACCTAAATGGACATATTTTATTTCTAAGGTTGTTTTTTCTCAAATTAATCTTATCCAATAGAATCCAGACATGTGTTAGGGTTATAATAATACCATTTTTACCCTTAATTACCCTATTTACTTTTAACCGTGGTAAATAAAAGCAAAAATTTACTATTGACCAAAAATTATTTTTATCTTATTGAACCACATTTTACTCCTTGATGTTAACTATCTTTCTCGGATTTTCGAAATTACTCTCACAGAAGCGGTAAAATTATGTTTTATGTAAACTTTCAAACTCTCTTAAGAGGTGGGTAAAAGACGATGAAAAGTTCAATAAAATTTTTATATATCTAAAATTATTATAAAATGACTCAAATGAATTAATTTGAACTTATATAGGTATTATGTATCAATTTTTACCTAAAAAATTAAAATAAATTAAATAATTATTTAAATAAAAAGTCGGTTTTTAAATAGTTACCCAGTGTTTTCACTATTCATCAAAAATTTAATGTTTTTAGAAAAATACAAAAAATTCACCCTAGGCTAATTTCGATATTCTGAATCCAAAAATGAAGTCCATTTTGAAAGATAAAATTTATAAAATTTTAAAAGGTGTGTATTACTATTCATAATGGCTAGTTTTAATAATATTTTAATAGCATATCGTTGTTTAGTGAAACTCGGTATTGCGTAAAATGAAAGCTATCGAGGAAGGTCACAATTGCGTGTAAAGAAAGACATGCTAGTGTTGTGTGTAGTGAAAGATTACTTTGATTATGTATATAACATAAAAACAAAATATTTCTCATAAAAATCTCGGGTGTTACAGTTGCTTTAAGGATCTATAGTAGCATCCCTCTAGATCACCCGCATGAACATCAAAAATCTGTTGTAGCATTGTGCATCAAATTTTGGGTGCTATAATAGAGATCCGACAATGACTACGACTCCCCAACAATCACCAAATTGATATGACTTCTATGCTAAGGGAGATCAGGATTCAAGTTCCTAGATTGAGAGTCTCTCTCTCTAGAAAGAGGTTTAGGAGAGAGAGGCTCTTGATTTCTTGCTGCGAATAGTGAATGGAAAGAGAATCTCTCCTCCTATAAATAGTGGAAGTTCAAAATACCAGGATGGGTTCTCCGACCCCTATTTATTTAATGTACAGTAAATAAATAATTATGAAATACTAAACCACATCAATATTATTTATTATTTTATCACATACCTATAATTTTTTTATAATATATTATGTGATAAACCCAAGTCAATAACTCGACTCATAATTCCTGCTTATTATTAAACAAACTGGGAATATTAAAATAATATTCGTTTGAATAATTTTTTTGCATTTTTACTTAACTTGAAAATAAATTTAATAAATAAATTCAATATATATTATTCTTTACTTGAATAATATAAATTTATTTAATTATCAGTGATCGATAGTGTGAAAAACACTCAGACCGTGTGGTGGGGCCCACCATAAATAAAATACAAATTCAACTGAATAGAGAGTATTATTGAATACTCTATTATGTGTGACTCTCTAGGCCTTTATATCAATAATATTAAATAAAATTCACAGACCTAGAGTAGAGTCTAGAAACCCATCAAGGCCCCTAATGAGATAAGAATTGTCATAGAAATGACAACCAACCTATGTACAAGTACTCTATACTACAGTCTATTTTTCATTAAATATATCATAAATCATGATGCATACATGTGTTATCTCACTTTTATTACTTTATTATTGTTTTATCTAACCATATTTATTTATCTTTTGACTGATTTGTCCAATGATTTATGAAGATAGCACCATCCCGATCAATCAGCCCTGAGATATATAACTTCCTTAACTTGGAAGAGAAAAATCCTTTCATGACCATTAAACCAATGTTATACCACTAATGAATAACCAAACACAAGCTAAATCAACATGATTTCATTATAATGGTTTTTTCCTTGAATCAAAGTACGCGATCAATTGGTACACACTGGTAATGATCTCAAGTGAAGAGACCAATACACATTTCAATAGATGGGAACAACTAATGAAACCCAAAACATGTGGTGTTCTTATTGGTCAGTCTTTCCTCATGGTATCACTACTATAGATCACCAACTGAGAACCTCATGATAAGTCTCAATGATTATGATCACCCAACACCTGATAGTCAAACATCAACTCTGTCCAATCAGTATGATGTATCTAGATCCTATGACATTTATTTAGGATTAATGTCATAGTATATCGAGGTTCCCATTATAGTATGGGATCTATTGTGACATTTTGATAAGGAAATTAATATATTGAGATTACCATTAAATAGTGGATGTAGAAATAGATAAAATGTAATGGTAAGAAAACATCATGTATATTTATCTGTATACACGATATGGTAATAAAAAGTACTATTAAAGTTGGGTCTAGGGAACCCACTATTACGACACTCCCACTTGCACTAGATCCATCTTGTTAAACAACCATGGTATCTCTCACATGATAAAGATCATGTTTCTGCTAATTCAATGCATTAGTTGTTGGGTATGTGAAATTTCTACTTCATCTCTATTCTAATATATGTGACCTCACATACTTGAGGAAAACATCTCATGGTATGGAAACCATGAGTGTAAAACCTCTTGTCCACTGTCATAACTTGACATCTTGGATAGTACCAGTAACATAATTATCATTATGATAAAACATTACTTGGTAGATGTTATTCTAAGATCTGGAACAAATCATTTCATTTAATAACTACTTTTTAGAAGCCTCAGAAGATGCAACATACTCGTTATTTGTAGGTATAGCTACCATTTTCTTATATGATATTTTATTTCTCAACACCTTATCCTAACTGTGATACTAGATCAAATTGATCTAAGGAATACTAGCTTTTTGTCCCACCATAACTTGTATCCTTCTTCTCCACATACCTAGAATATATCATTAGTATTTACATAAGTACAATATGATAGTTCTGATTGTTTCACTTACAGTTCGCCTGGATATAACTAATATTTCTATATTATATGTATATACTAGAAATATCAATTCATGTGGCTATAACAGATATTTTCCTTCTATAAGTATATAATATAAATATCAATTCATATACATATCATGTCATATGTGATTGATTCATTGCTAAAGAATATGGAACTCAATTCACCACTTTATTTCCTCCTATTCCTTTTCATGTCTAATTAGAGAGATTTTTTCCATGTGACACTAAGAACAATTAGTTTCATTAATTGTTCCAACTTTTATTTTTCAATACCATATCCATAAATGTACAATAGACTAAGTCCAATCAACAATTAGATCTACCTATGTAGATATTGTTCCATATAACATAGGTTTCTACTTTGAGTCAATCATTGGAGATTTACATTCATCATGGTCATAACTTACTATAAGCCCAATATCTATTTTCCATATGTTTCTGAACATGTATTACTTGTAAAACAATGGTGATCCCACTAACATCTAATAGACACATGTAAACGATTCATTCCAAATGAATACTCTAAGATCATTTTTTCATACATTAATTCTGAACTATATTTAATGTAACCTGAAACCCTTATTAGAATCCAATGGTGTCACCATATCATTCTTGATGTGTTGTATATACACCTTCCTTGAAATTTTATATTGATATCTAAGGGCCAATTAAATGATATTAGAAATTAACCCATGAAAAGTAAAAATTCTAATGTATTTAGGTATATTGACTTGGTATTACCAATTGATCCTTATATGTAATTTAGTTGTACCATCCATATATAATATCATTTGAATACTCACTGTAGTATTCAAAATAATAAGCACCTTTTCAATTTGAAACATTAAATCCGTTATTGAATTTTAATTTGTCTTTCCAATATTAGCTTATTTATATATACTGATTACTTGTAGGAATTATTATTATCACTAAATATTGTATCAAAGACCATGGTTAATATAAAACCATATCAAAAGTTTTAACCTTCCTGTGCAGTAGGTGTCTCTAGAACATTATTATTCTTCATAAACTTGTGAAACTTGTTCTTATTCCAACTACATGTGCATCTCTTACATTAACTAATCCCAGATCAATCTTACTCCTACCATCTCATGTAGAGATTTGAACCCTTTTATAGAATTTTATTATATCACTTGACTACCAATTTTTTATACTATGGATTTATATAATAACCTAAGAAATAGTTAAGATAATTACTTAGATACACAAGGTGTTTTGCTTGATGCATGTTTTTTTATATCCAAACAAACTCGTTGCATCTAAACACATGTATTATGACATAATGGAATTAAATCATACTAAAAAACATATGATATCCATTTTTCATTATAGTTGGCTTATTAGTTATGGTATTTCACTATTATTGATAAAGAACATATTGGAATATAATGGAAGATTCTAGAATTTGCAACATTGATACTCCTTACATCATGACTCTGACATATAAAATGTTTGTAAATAACTTAAAGTGTGTTTAGGAATTACTCCATTCTACATTATCATGATTGATGAATATTTGTGAAGGTATTCTTTGGCAAGCTGACACGAAGAAATCATATCTCATGACCATGAATAATTAACTTTACCTTTCCTTAAAGAACATAAAGGAATTTAATGAAGTATATTTACCTCTAGATTAAGCTTGGAATAGTTCATGTTCACTAGCCAAACTAATTCCAAAAGATTTTTGGCATACATTATTTCTAAAGGTTTCATTTCTCAAACTAAATTCATTGAAAATACAAAAGGTTTTTGTTATACGATGCCTAAATACAAAACTAGGTATATCCTTGACAGATAATTTTAGTTTTACATGAAAATTAATTATATTTCCACAACAGGGTAAATAAGTCTTACAATATATTCATCACGTATTGCCTATGATTCAAGTATCACTGAACTTTTTTATTGAGTTTGAAACACAAAAACAAATTAATTATGGAACCCGGAATATTGTCTCCTTGTTCCCAATGGAAAGGTGAGATAATTTTTTGGTAATACTCAATAATAGTTTTACAAAAATCATTGACATGGCATTATAGAATTAGTGTAATTCTCACTACTAATTTAGGAATCGCCCTTTATTAGCTTCTTGAAGAATACAACTTACTTCAAGTAATGTTTTTATACTCACATGGTTACCGTCTTTGAATACACATATGTGACTATAATATTTTATTTAATACCCATTTTTTAGTATTGAATCATTACCTTATATTTAAGGAATATACAATGAAGAACACGTTGGTTCATTCTTATTCACTTCAGTTGATTTCATTTAAACTTACAAAAATTTATTTCATGATATGCTAAGAAAATAACCTGCTATTAATAACCAACCTCTATTCATTGAAGGACAGTATGAAAGCTCCATTGGAATAACCTACCATTGGCCTTTTCTCCTTTATTCGAATTTATTCACCATAAAAAATAAATATGGTACTTTCTTTAGTATTATTATTACTTTGTGAATCTTACCCAAAAGGTAATGAAGCATTTATTCCATCCTATTCATTTTCTCAACTAAAATGATTCTAGAGTAATTGGGTGAAAAATATATGATAAAGGGATCCACTGAAAGCACATGAAACATTTTTTACTTTACAAATAACCAGTGTAGTTATCACCCATTCATATCTTGCATTACTTTCTCCTCGAAAACATCTAGGACATGATATTATATGTTCTTATCATCCATATACTAATTTTGTAATCGAAACAAACATTGAATTTTTGTTATAGAATTATAACATAACCATCATGAGCTCAATATGCGGATCTCATGTAAGCATTTTAACACGCATTCTTCCTGATGTGGCTTGAAAGTTATTTGGACACTAACAACTTGAATTCCCAATATTATAGTATTGTTCCCAAGTGTGTATACCGAACATTGAAATTCATGATAGTTTCAGAATTTACCTTTCCCAATTATTATAATAGTTTATATTGCGGAATTAGTATCTGTTTTTTATAAAAATAAAAAATAACATATTAGTACATTTATCTTGATTACCAATTAATACATTATTGATCAATTCATTAAATCAGTAAATGTCTCCCACTATTTTATTGAATTATAGGAACCATCTATACTAGAAATGAAATACTATGTCGCTTGAGTATTCTAGGGGAAAGGATCTATGAACCTCCCATAATAGTCTACAATTTAGGGCAACACCACCACTCAGAGGGTTCAAAGTATGATTTTGACTGGCCAACCGCATTAAATCCTGATTCCATGATCTGTTGAGTGATGTCCCAGCTTCTAAAATAATAACATGATTAAAAAAACAGTTGCCTCTAAATTTATAGGAAGATAAATTTGGAAAACCCTTACTTCCAATTAAGTTAAGAAAACCCCCCACTCTCATAAGAATTACCTAGTGGTAAGAGGAACCCTCAGCTTTGGCATGACGAGCACCCCAAACACCAGGTTTTGTTGGAATTTATATGATGGAAGACGGTTACCGACATATTATTCTTGTGAGATTTTTTAGTTTTTATCTCAAAGAATGTAATCTATTTATGTTAATCTTGTTTATTTTATGTTGTCATGCTAATAACTAAACATAAATAGAAAAACATATGTCACTTATTTATACAATTAATTATTTCTTATTTTATGTATTTTCCATCTATTATAAAGTTCATAAATTAATAAATAAATGCATAATGAAATTTTTTGACCTAACTGGTCTTGAGAATCTAAAACGACATAGGGGAATAATACCTGAGTTTTCACTTGACTCATGATGCATATTGCCTCATCCAGTAGGTCTACTTATCGTCTGGAGTAACACCACGACATAGTGTTGTCTACCTTTTACACTATCCTCTTCAGGGTGGGGTCCACATCATGTACATAGTACAACCTCATTTTTTCAAGGTCGACACCATACAACATCTTCGTCAATGTACAAAAATAATCGCTCGTATGCAGGGGAACTAGGAGAGAAAATTACATATAAGACATGATAGACACACATGAACTTCTACATATTGATTGAAAAAACGATGATGCGAAAACTGTAAATTTATTAACTACTTATTAAAATCATCACACACATATAATAAATAATTGAATAAACAATTAAATGACGACATACACAGTTTGATTCTCAAAAAGAGTATTCATGTTTAATTAGGCAAGATTAAATTAAATTAGATTAAATAAAGTACAAGGCTATTTAAATTAAATTAAATGAATTAAATAATTCTAATAATATATTTATTTTCATTCCATAATTATTATAATTTTAATAGAAAAATTAAATGAATTAACTATTAAATTTAAAACCAAAATTAATTTAATTTAATTCTGCGTATCAAAATTATTATTATTTTTTAAAAAATAATATTTTAATTAATTTAATTCTATTATAAAGTTAAATTAATTAAATATATTAATTTTTAATAAACTGGATCCCGAAACACTGCTCTGACTCATTATGGGTCACGTAGAACCCACACAGACCCTTAACAAGCCAATCAAAACCCTTGCAAGCATATTTTCAGCTAAGAAGGTCAACCTAGACCTGTTTTGGTTTGGGAAGACTCATCTGGACCACTATTGATTGTACTTGGGCCCTAGAAAAAATGACAGTGGGGAAAAACATGGTCACCTACTGGTCAGAAGTGGTTTCCGCTCGGCCAGTGGCTTCGAGGGAGAAGATTGGTCTATTGGTTCTTTCTGGATGAGCAAAGGGGAGACACCGCTACAACTACATCGATAGTCCAGATCTCACCTTTTTTCAGTGTCTCGCATGCTAGTGGAGGCAACCGGGGAGGATTTCTTGTGAGGAGGGGCGCTGGATTTCTGGGTGAACGAACGGCTGGCCCCTGGTGTGAGTGACCAGGTATGCTGCATGAGGAATGAGCCAGCGAGGCTCGGCGGGTGGCTGAGAAGGAGGCTGGTGGTTGGGCTGTGGCTGAGGGGGTCGACCCCGTCCGATGGAGGAGGGAGACATGGGGTCCACGCGGACCCCCTTTATTTTTATAAAATAAAACAATGTTTTTGACATTTAAAAAACAATCATTTTTTGCCCAACCCACGTGAAAAATTTTGTTTGTTTGTGGTGGAGAGTTCCATGCGGGGATGGAAAAATAATCCTCCCACAAACAAACCAAAGACTACAAAACAGAATTTCAGATAAAAATAATTACTACTATAAAAAAATAAAAAAAAAATTATTATTATTATTATAAATATGATTACAATAATTATAATATTTTAATTATAATAAGATTACAAAACGATAACAATTATTATTTTTGTTATCAACAGTCCAAAAAAAGGAAGAATGAAGATATTCATAAAGTTTCCTCAAAACATAATACCCATGAACCAACCGAAACGATCCATATTTTTTTTGATGACCATAATCTAGTCATCCAACCACAGACTGACTAGCGGGCGGAACAATTGGGACTGAATTAAGAATGTCTATTTAATTTAATGAAAATTAATTTTTCATTGGATAAAAAATTCTATGTGATTCCTTTGATTTCAATTTACAGTACTGTGGGCCACATCAAGAGCTGGTGGGCCCGTGATTTTAAAAATATCATCATTAGGATTACAGAACTTGTCCTCGTTGAAGATCTGAACTCTAGTATGGTCCGAGGATATAGCGTAAATAAAAGAGCACATAAATTAACACTGAAAACATACATGTTCGGATTTGTAGCCATGCTTGATTGAAACTCATCAATGGCGATTCTTTATTGAAGGATCCAAAGAAGGATCCCTCTAAATCATCCACACATACTTCAAAAATCAACTGGATCATCGTACGTCAAATTTTGGGTGCTAGCACGGAGATCAGACGATGACTTCGACGTCCCGAAAATCACCGCATCGATATGCCTTCAATGCCTAAGGGAGATCATGATCTGAGTGTCTGGATTGGGATTCTATCCCTCTAGAAAACACGAGGAGAGAGATGTGCTCTAGACTTCATACTGTTAATAGTGCATCAAAAGAGTCTCTCCCCTTCTATAAATAGCAGATGTTCAAAATACCCAGTGGGGTTCTCTGACCCCTGTTTAATTAATGTCCATTAAATAAATAATTATGACGAACTAAAGTGCATAAATATTATTTATTATTTTATCACATACCTTTAATATATTTAAAATATATTACGTGATTAACTGAAGTCATTAACTCGACAGATAATTCCCTCTTAATATTAAACGAACTTGAAATATTAAAATAATATTTGTTCGAATAATATTTTCTCATATTTAATTTATATGTTCATACATTTAATAAATAATTTCAATTAAAATTATTCTCTACTTAAAAAATATGAATTTATTTATTAATTGGTGATCAAATACATGGACAACACTCGAACCTCATGGTGGGACCCACCATGCCCAAAATACCTAGTTAAGAGCAGAATCTAGCTACCCATGAAGTCCAATAAAGAGATAAGGATTGTCATAGAAACGACTACGAACATGTACTGTGTATTATAATCTCTTCGTCTTAAAATATCCCATAAAGCAGGATGCACGCATATGTCATCACCCTTTTATTTCTTTATTATTTGTTGATCTAATCAGATGGATTTACCTTTTGACTACTCTGGACAAAGTCTTATGAAGGTAGCACCATCCTAATCAACCTGGACTAGATATATAACTTCCTTAACTTGGAAGCAACAAATCCTTTCTTGACCATTCAACCAATTTCATAACACCAATTATGCACCCAACATTAGCTACCATGCAATAATTTCATTATCATGGATTTTTCTTGGATCAATGTACACGGTCAAATGGAACACACTGGTAAGGATCTCATGTTAAGAAACCAATACACATGTCCATAGATATGAATAAACAATGACACCCAAAACATGTAGTGTTACTATCAGTGGGTCTATCCTAATGATCTCACTATTAGAGATCACCAAGTGTAAACTTCATGAGAAGAATTCTCAATACATATGAGCCCATAACACTTGATAGTCAAACATCAACTGTGTCCAAACAACATGATGTATCTAGACCATAAGACATTTTTTTTAATATTAATTTCATAGTATATCGAGGTTCTCTATATAGCTTGTGATCTATTATAAAATTTTGATACGACAATTAATATATAGAAATTATCATTATATAATGGACACAGAAATATATAAACTATAATGGTAAGAAAAAATCACATATATCTATATCTATACACGATATTGTAATTAAATGTACTGTGCAAGTTGGGTCTAGGGCACCCACTATTACAACAATCCGAACCTTACATGACCATTTCCCACCTTTACATTGTTTCGTTAAAATAGTTTTGACTATCACTAAGGCTATAGAGACCCATAATTTTCATACATATATTATATCTTAATAGATTTATATTCAATACAGAACATTATGTTCCGTACCTGAATCATATAGGTTTAGTATCATTGGAAACATGTACAAAAAAAAATTGGTTAATAATTGAACTACATAATCTCCCAATAAGTTCTTCATAACCAAATCCCTTATTAGACATGTCTTATATACTAAATTCCTTCATAATGTAAGGAAAAGAAACATAAGAAAGGGTGAGATCCGATGCATAGTAAGGGTAATCAAGGGATATATCAATGATAACTTAATATTAGCATGGTCATAAGGATATGATAATATGTTGTTATCATTTGAAAACCATACCATTCATATCATATATCAAAATACTGTATCATGATTTAAATCTTTGTAGTTAATAAGAAATTAATCGTAAAGGAATCAATGAACATGATCCATAAGAGAATAACAATAGCATACAACATAAGTTTTTGGAGTACACATAAGCATGAAAAATCATTTTCATAGAATTAATGTCTCACTACCCTGACTATCATAGTGGATTGGTTTCACTCTATATTCCATAAAATTAGTCAACATTCACTCCAGAGACACTCACATTGTGTAAATTCCCTTACTGATCTAGATTTACTCCCTATTCAAGTCCTGTTTATCTCACGAGATATCAATATTTATCAAATGAATTGGAGGGAAATATAATTCTATGACCACCCATTCCATAATATTAATCCATTCATATGTGTGACCCAATATCATAAATCATTCATCAAATATCCAAAACCATGGAAATGATACATGTTTCGTGAACATTTCAAAATTTTATCTTAACACAAATCATATAAAATGAATGGGTTTTATAAAAATCCCATAATCATAATCATAAAACATCCAAAGAAATTATACTTATGGTATCATTGGATCACATCCAAAATAAATCATAATTTATATCAACAAATTTCATCTTAGATGAAAATTCCTATAAAATATCACTCAGAACATTTATTAGTGAAAATACTATTTTTAACTTTAAAATAACTTCATTAAAAACTAAAATATAAAATTATATTATAGAAATAGAATTATTTGAAAAGAACCTTTGAAAAATTTAATGTAATATTCAACAAATTGATTGGCCATGATGGTGGGAAATTCCATTAATTTCATGTATGATAAAACAATTATTCTTTTTCATTTTTAGTAAAAATTCAAATGTACATAATTCGGAAAATGACTAGAAGATCACATTTAATTTTTTTTTGTAAAAATTATTGAAATGTTAAAAATGAAATTTAAATGAATAACAAAATTTTAAAAACAAATTTGATTTTTTTTTGAAAACATGGGTATTAAAGAAAATGGATTTTTGATAGAAGAGAAAAATACAGTAATTTTCCTTAAAAATTTTCTTTCATTATCTTGAGTACATAAAGACAAGAAAATAAAATGAAACCATTTATTATCAATAAATAACTAGAGGGGAGGAAAATTTACGTGATTTTTGAGACTTAAATCATAAAATTTCATCATTGGAAATTTAATCATAAATAATACTGATAAACAATGAGATTATAACATAAAACCCTTAGGTGAATATAGACATTTTTAAAAGGCTATCTAAAAAAATTATAATGAATTAAAATTTATTATAATTATATAAAATATTAATTTAAATTCTCATAATATCATAGATAATCAACTTATAATATTCCAGTACTCAATTATTAATAATTCCTTATTAAAATCACCATTTCCGAGTTTTAACTGTTTCAATTTTCATAAAAATTTTAGTTCATTAGTTATGTGTCTTATGATTTGATAATGGTTCCATAATAAGTATAATGGTAATAATTATATAAATATCATAAATAGAAATTATATATACATATATTCATCTATAAATGACAGAGATAGAAAAATGAATTACACTGTTTATTGAGATGGTATGTCATATGTACGAATGAACATTGTTTTCCCTTTCTGATGTATGGCACAATACATTGGTAAATAAAAATTTTGATTACCAAGATAAATTTTATGTGATATATTTCTTATATATTCATTAATTATATCCTTATTAAAATCCATGTAAATTGGAAAATAAAAATGAATCACATTGCATTGTGAATGTGGTAGTCCACAATTATACACGAGTGATGTTATCATTTTCCAATAGATGTGAAAAATGTGGATAATGGTTGTTTCATAAAGATAATAAAAATTAATTATATTTAATATATGGAAGTAATTATTTTATATTGGGTACCATGGATTTAAATGAGATATAAGAAGAAATAAAATTGAAAATTCTCAGTTTAGAGTTATACCTTTTCATTGAGTAGCCTTCTTTGGCATACCCCTTATGTATTGAAAGGATGGTATTTTGGAAATATCAAAAGCCATAGGAATTTAAAATGGAATTTTAGAAGTTATTATACTATGGATTTTTTTGTTTTATAAGGGTCAAATATTTTCTGTAAGGAATGAGAGGAGTTTTCCTTTTATAAGTGAGGGGAGAAGCACTCTTGGGTTTACTTAAAGTATTAAAAATGTAAATTAATTTTCTTTGAAGTATAGATCTATATTGATATAATTAAAAGAAATTATGAGGACGAGTTTAAATAATCTCACACAATAAAATTAAAACTAGTTTTAGTGATGTTTTAATATCATTTAGTTTTAACCCTGCGTTAACCATTTTGACAATTACCAAAAAAATGTTTTTTTACAATTTAAGGGATAAAAATGTTACCATAAAAAAGAAAAGAAACTCATAAATGGATCACGGTATACATCTTAAACCATATACAATTAAAATGGATTAGTATAAGTTTTATATGAATTTTAAATCATTTAATAAAATATTATTTATTATAAACTATCATTAATGTCATTTTAGGAACTATTAATTTATGATAACATTGAAAAATTCATGGAAACAAATGAATTAAAATATAAACTTATCATATATTCATAATAGGTTATATTTATCTAATAATATGTGGAAAACAATAATTTCACTAAAATTGATTATTTTTAATATTTTGAAAATCATATATTTTTTCTTTTAATTCATTAAATACAATTTCTCCATTGCATTAGCATTTAATATAATTATTTAATCACTAAAAAATAAAAATAAATTATCATGATAAAAAAATATTTCAAAATTCAAACAATAATTTATAACTGAACTTATCCACTCATTATCATTGTGTAAAATTATTAGAGATATTAAAGATAAAAGAGTGATATTTCATATCTATTCTTTTCATAAATTAATATAAAGGTCATAATCAATAAAAAAGGAACTAAGTGGCCCTATATTCTATAATTTGATAAACATGAGTAATATATAGTCATATAATATGTTAAGTATATATTTATCAGAAATCTAAATGACTTATCCTAATGTTCTAACACTATTTTACCTGTTATACTCTCACTGAGGTGATGAAAATTTACCAAAGTTATAATTCACAAAGGGAAAACGTAAAAGGGACCTATTTACCAAATTTGAATCTCATGATTCCAAACATCGTATATATTTTTTTGATTAAATTTTTATATTTAGTGGAATTTATTTTTAAAATAAGTGTGCAAAATGAAACAAAAAACATTGTTAGAGATATTCATTTTTTTTAAAAAATGATTTTATTAATATCCCATACCTAGAAAAAAATTTATATGAATGTTAGAACTTATTATTTAATATAAAATATATAAATTTTATTTAAATAATTCACTAATAGTTATTAAATTAATTTATTAAGATAAAACACATTACTCGTATAAAAATATTTTTTCATAAAAACATCACTTTTACTTCCAATTGATTTTTATTTTCATTTGGAATAAATTGATTAATAATGAATTCATTTTATACATGTGTAGAAAATATATGTTTCATACTTTATTTATTCTAATTAATAGCTACCAATCTATTGGATAGGTGATAAATTTTACACTAATTAATTATTTTTAATAGTATATCAGAGTTTATTAAGACTCAATGTTGTGTGTATCATTAGATATCACAGAAATTGAATTTATTTGAAAATAAATCTGACATGAAATCTCAGGGTGTTACAATATACCCCATTAAAATGAATTGATCCCTCTAAATTATATCACTCTGATATAAAAAATTAATATATATCTATTTCAAAACATCCTAGGGTTCCCAAGTATCTTCTTCGAATATTCTATTCCTCTATAAAAATTTAATTAGGTGAGTACTCCTATTTTATTGAAATTTATCTCTATGATCCAAGGTTTATTCTAGTTTATCTCTATATAAAGGATCATTATCTAGTGGTATAGCGTTTAATTTATATAATTATGTTGGATCTGGTATGCAATTCTACAGGAGTGATACATGGATCATATCGTGAACTTAATTGTTGTTTGGTGGAAGCACCAAAGGATAATGTACTATCCTTACTCAATCATTAATATTTAATGGGAAAATATACCTATTACTCAACATTCATTTATCTAAAAATCTCATAACCTTATTCCATGAAGAATTTCATAGTAAAAACTTCTCAACAACATAAAATTCCATTTTTCACCAATTGTTTTCATCATAACTTTTATTTTGAATCTGAGATATCCTGATATACGTTTTAATGGATCTAACCTTCTCTATCCTTTCATCAGATTTTTTATTTTCCAATATATTTATTTTTCAAAAATTAACCTGAATTTTTTTATTTTGACACCCATTTCCATATAGGGCTTCATAAGGAGCAATCTGAGTGCTCGAGTGAATGATATTGTGGTATTAAAACATGATGAAAAGAAGGTGTTTCTCCCAAAAATCATTTAAATCCATAGAAGAATATATCATAATATCATATGGATTTAATTTTTCTCTTGGATTGACTATCTTTCTAAGGATGATAAGTAGTACTGAAACATAACAATGTATCCAAATATTTCAAAATACGTCACTAAAACATCATGGTAAATCTTAGATCCGGATCAGATACAATAGAATATGGTTCTTCATCCAACCTTACAACTTCATTAGTTTATATTCTTAGAAGATTATCTAAATATAAATCTTCTATAAAAAAATTAAGTGTCCTTGCATCCTAAGGAGATCAACTATAACCCAAACTATCTTTTTCTCCTTATACATTTTGGGTAGTCCGACAGAATAAATCCATGGTGAAGATTTCCTATTTTAATTTTGGTATAGGTAATGGTTTTAAGAAACCATCGGCCATATTTCTATTGACCTTAACTTCTTAACATACTAATAATTGATATAAAGACTCTTTAATATCACTCTTATTGTTCATCCACCAGAAATACCCTTTTATATGTTTATACATATTCATACATTCGGAATGAATTGAGAATAAAGAAATATGTCCCCCTTAAAATAGATAATTCATTAAATATGGAATGTATTGAACACAAAAAACGTTCATAAATCGTACCATTCTATCAAATTCATGGTTAAACTCAAGAATATGTTTTTTATTATTCTATATTTCTACATCATTCTTTTATGAATCTTTAATCCTCACATAGATAGATAGTTGAATACTTATTTGAGAAAAATATTTTTCCCCTATTCATTCAATATTTCCAGATCTATCCTTTTAAAATCAATAAATATTGTATCTTTTGTGATCCTCAAAATAGATAATCTAACATTATCTATTTTACTCAAAGCATCTAAAATCTGGTCCACTTTCCCAGGGTTGTGATATATTAAGTACTCATATAAATTAATCAACTCCAATCAAATTCTATGGTGTATATTCATAAAATTTTAGTGAATATATAATATAACAATTATGATTAATATATATATCACACCATTCCCTATAGAGATAATTCTTCTATATCATTATTAAAAAATTTACTATAGTTAACTCCAAATCATGAGTTGGGTAATTTTCCCATGAAACATCAATAGGTGTGTGGCATAATAAATCACCATATAATTTTTCATGAGGAAACATCCCATTTCCTTCTCCTATACATCACAAATATACAAAAAACCTTCTCCAATACATGATAATGTAAGCATAAGTATAGTAACTAACATTCTATTTATTTGAATGATATTTTATTCACATTCATCTATATGAAGGAATTTATATCCCTTTCAAGTTAACTTGTTGAGTGTATTAGATAATATTGATAATTTTTTTAAAAATAATTGATATTATCCATCAAAAATATGAAAACTACAGACCTCAATCATAGTGGATGGTCTGGGACAACATTTATTAACTTCCACTTTTAATAGATCCACTGATAAACCCTCTCTTGATATTATATGAACCATAAAATAAATTTTTTAGACAAAATTCACACTGTTAATTTTTAATATTGCATATACTTCATTAGGGTATTAAGTAAAATCCTCAATTTATCTTTATTCTCTTCAATTCTATTTGAATATATAAAAATATCAACTATAAAGACTTCCACAAACTAGTCAAGTTAATTTCTGAATACTCAATTCATTAAATCCATGATGATAACAGGGGTAGTAGTAAGTCCAATTGAAATAACTATAAATTTAATATCTCCATACCATGTATTGAATGTTTTCTTTGGTATATCATCATTATTAAACCTCAAATGATGATATGTAGAGTGATGTATAATCTTGGAAAAGTATCATGCTCCACACAGTTGATCAAAAATTTCATCAATATACTATATGTGATACATTTTTTTGATATTGACCCTGTCATGTTCTTTGAAATCAATATAAAGTTGCATTGATTCATATTTCTTCTTAACAAGAAGAACATGTACACCCAAAGATGATGAAATTTGTAGAATGAATCACTTCTCAATATTATGTTGGATTTTTTTCTCCAATTCTTATAACTCAATTGAGAAAATTCTATATGGAGGATTTACAATTGGTGTAACACCATGTATGAGTTCTATTGGAACTCAACATTATGATTTGGTTGAAGACCTGGATGCTCTTTTATAAAGACATCAATATACTATCACATAATAGGCAGATATTTTATATCGAGTTTCTACCCAACCATCTGAAATAAACACTAATTTTGAATGGTAATAAAGACACATATAATGGATTTTATTTCTATATAAGTTCATTTTTACCATTCCACTGATAGATGATCATATTTTGGTTTATAATACCATACATCACTTTACTTTGAAATTGGTGTGTGATTTATGTAAATTAATTCAATCCATGCCTATGATATCCTAAAATTTATCATATTGGAGAAAATAGTTTTTTTCGTAATCACATTATCAAAAACTATAATTAGTGAAAAATCATAGACTAAATTTATGATCATCGTACCATTAAGGGTTTTCATAGCTAATTCAATATTTTATCATTAATGTGGTATTTTTATACCCTTATAAAATTATTATGATACAAATGATCACATATATATATATATTAAAAATAATATATTAATAGCTCTAGAGTGGATGATAAGTGTACCTTATACCACTTTTTACCCACATCTCCAATAGTGATAACATGAGATTTCCATGTGTCTCTAGTCTTAAGAGATTATTAATATCGATCAACATCATTAATCTTTATAAATTTTCACCAGTTATCATAATTCCCTTAATCCATGCATTTGAATCACTAGATATCATGTGGTTCGTTCTATAGGGATTTCAATACATTATTAGCTAACATATTCCTCCCACCACTTCAATATTCACTTTCCTAATGATATTCATTTCCAAACATAAAAAATGTAATAGTAACATTATGAAAATTTCCACTATGTATCATTTCACACATTAATCTTAAAGGAAATATCATCTTATTATGTCCATGGTTTTTTGAATTTCCTTTAAATTCATTTTTTATTTTCCCATCAAAACCATGGAATTTATTCATAAATACAATCTCTATTTATACATTGATAGTACATCGAGTGATTTCTTCATAGCTAATGATGTCTCTTATGACTAACACACTTTGTATTCATTTTTTTAAGCCACTCAATAATCAATCATAAATTCAGGTTGAAGGATAATACCAAAATAATACCTCACAATTCTTGTAAAATTTTCATCATCGACACTAATGTATTCTTCATCTGTTTTATTTAACATAAATAATTCCTTCCCTATTTTGAAAAAAATAATAAAAGGAAAGAACATAATAAAAAATAAGGTTTTATACTCATCCAACTCCATGGTATTAATTTATTCCCATTTCCAAGTATTCTTGTTAAGAATCCACCATTTATCTACATCTTCTTCTTCATGAAAACAAACCTTCAAAATAAAATTTTCATTTTCCAAACATTGGAGAATGAAAAAAATCTGTTAATGTGTACTGATCCATTTCTTATAAACTAGTGGTGTACTAGACCAACTAAATAAAGGTTCATCTTTACTTATAAAGAACTCAATGTAATTTTGTTCCCTAACTTTCTCGTTTGTATGTTCATCTTGATTTACTGATTGAGAAAATTTTAAAAACATGGAAATTGAATTTTTTGTTCAGGATCCCATATAATTTAGTTTATCATATCGATAATAATTTAATTCTACATTAAATTAAGCATTAAAAAGTTTAATTTGGGTTATAGATATAGACTAAAATCTAATTGAAGAGTGTGAAAAACAATAATCACCATCAGAGACTGTACAATCAAGAAATATCATTTATAAATGTCTTAATCGTGAAAACATATTTTCATTATATAACACCATAGGTTTCACCTAGGTTATCAATGGTTATAAATTACTAAAAATCCTTAATAATGGTTCTTACTTAAAATGGAAATTAACTAAAGGATATCCCTTAGGAATTTAGAAATAGGTGCATGGTATGGGAACAATCATAGTTCATTAGAAGGATGAGGAAGATATACTCAAAAAAATATTTTAAGGGTTATTACCCCTAGATGAAAATATGTTAGAACAATATCCACTTGTAGTATCTAGACATAAATGTTTTTTCATGGAAATCCACACTCATTTCATTATTAAATATTTGGATGTTATCCTATTCATAGGATTATACTAAGGATTCTCAGAATGTTTTTATAAAACTAGTTTCAAAAGGAATCTAAGACTTATTTTGATACATACTATAGAAACCCATAATTTTTAATCAATATATATATATATATTACATCATAATAGATGAATATTCAATAAATAATGTTATGATGAATTCATGAATCATATAGGATTATTATATTTCTAAACTTTGATACATAAAAAAATGGTTCACAAGTGAACTAATTCATCTCCCACAATGTTATTCATGACCAGAACCCCTTTTATACATATCATACATAATAAAATTATCTATAACCTATTGAATGGAATCATAATAAATGATTTTCTATGATTCTCATTAAGGGTTAACAAGGGAGATATAAATAATCACATTACCATAACATGAGAATAAGGATATGAGAACATGAAATCATTATTTGAAAACCATAACTATCATATCATATATCATAATATTGTATCATTGAATAATTAATGGTATTTTATAATACATGAATCACAAAGGAATCAATGAACATGATCCATGAGAGCATAAAATTGGCATAAGACATATGTTTGCGGCACACACATAATCATAGAAAATTATTTACATAGTTTTCAAGGATATATGATAAGAATATAATATTAGAGTGGTATCACTCAGCATTCCATAATATTAGTCAAGGTTTACTCCTAAGACCATCCTACTAGAATTTGTTTTATTGATCTGGGTTTACTACCCATTCCAGTCATATTTATCAAATGAAATATTGATCATTACCCAATACATTTGAGGGATATATAATTATGAGACAAACCTTCACATAATCATAATAAATTCATAACTGTGACACAAGATCGAATATCACTTAACATATATCATAACCCATGGAACAAAAAATAGTTTCATAAAAATTTCAATATTTGATCATAACACAACCCATGTAAAATAGACGAGTTTCATAAAAATATCTTTATAAGAACCATAAAACATCTAGAAAATGAATCAGGATGGTATCATTGGATTATACACATAGTAAAGCATAAGTAACATAAAATGATTCCATGTTAGTTAAAAACTCTCACATTGAGCAGTCATAACATTGAGAAGGGTTGTTCATGTTGTGTTTGTTAAGACAATGAATCCTCTCACATATTTAACAAAAATTCAATATTAACATGTTAAATAAATGATAATAACATACATTATATTTTTTTTTAAATTAGAACTTAGGTAAATATTAATGTAAAAAACTATACGATAATAGGAAAAATAATTCTTTCAAACATTTTTTAAAACATGAAATGGAAAGGAAAATATTTTAGACTAATGATAGATATTAAGTCATTTTCCAAAACAATATTCCTGTAGTTTCTTAATTAACTATTGAGAGGAAAATGAAATGTAAAAAATTATTCCCTATAAATAAACATTGGATAAGAAAAATAATGATATTATTTATAGTTATATCTATCAATTTTATCATTGTAAATTTAATCATAATCAATCTCAATAAAAAAAATTAGATTATAAAATAAAACTCATACCAAAAGATTCAATTGCTTCTAAGGACCTCTAACATACTGTGTAATAATTTAAATTTATTAAACCATTATAAATTATTTATTTACATACATATGATATTTTATATGATCAAATTATAACATTTAAACACCAAATTATTCATAATTCCTTATTGGAATCATTATTTTTTGGTGTTAAATGTTTCATTATTCAAGATAATTTTAGTTCAATTGTTTTAATCCTTATAAATATATCATAGTTCTTTAATATACTAAATGTTATTCATGATTATGTACATATCAATAATATTAATTATGTATATATATATAGATTCATCCATAAAGGATAGAGATAGAAAAATAAATTACACCATTCATGGACACATTTGGTTGTATGTGCACATGAACATTGTTTTCACTTTTCAATGGATATAATAATTGAAAGTTAAATAATATATCACATTATAAATATAATTTATATATAATTTATATCAAATATATTCATTATTTATATACTTTTAACAATCTGTGTAAATCATAAATGAAAAACAAATCACATCACTTTGTGGAGGTGATAGTCTACCTGCACACACGACTGATGTTATCATTTTTCAATGTATAGGAAGAGGGTGGATAATAGTTTTTACATAATAATAAAAAAATATTGAATATTTAAAATACTAAATTCGTTATTTAATAATGGATAATATGGATTTATAGGATGTACAATAAGAAATTAAATTGAAGACACTCAGTCAAGAGTCATATATCTTTGTTAAGAAACATTCTTTGGATTACACCCTACTCCGTGAAAGGATTTTCTTTTGAAATAAAGGAATAAATAGGATATTTTTATGTAATATAAGATATGTAAGGTGTTTTATGATCTATGAGGTGAAAAAATTATGAATAATGAATGATAGGAGGTTCAATTTTATAAGTGAGAGGAGGGGAACTCTTGTAATTACAAAAAGTATGAAATTAATATAAATTAATTTTCTTTTACAAATTTCCCTAAATTAATATATTTAAATTATATGATGATTATGTTTTAAAATAATTAAATAGAATAAAATTAAGACATGTTTAGGTTATGTTTTAACTATTAACTTTTAGTTTTAACCCCTCATCAACCCTTTTGACAATTATTGAAAAAAAATTATATTACTCTTTAATGGTCAAGAATGACACCATAAAAAAGACAACTAACCCATAAATGGATCATGGTTGATATTTTTAACCATATACCATTCATTTTGTATAAAATAACATATTTAGTAATTTTTAATCATTTCATTAAATATAATTTATTTTAAAATATCATTAATGTTTTTTCGAACTATTCATCTAATTTGACATTGAAAAAGACTTGATAGAAAATTATGTTGAAAATATAATTGAGAAATTTGAAAATTTATTATATTTATCTAAAAGATTCGTGGAAAATATTAATTCATCCATATCATAATAATTTTAATTTTTTATATCATTTTTTATATTTTTATATTAATAGGAACAATGAACCCTAAGCAATCACGATCTCTTCCTCCACCCTAGGCGATGATGGCCTCCAAGAAGGCCCCTCCCCCTTTGTTGGGGTAGGGAACATTCCTTCCTCTTACTAGAGATCATTGCTCCTATATCACCCCCTTCTCAGATCCCGAATGTTTTCCCTCTTTCCACCAAAACTCCCTTTCTCCCAATTTTCCTGAACACTTCAATGGGATTTTGCAACTTTTGATCTTGACCTGAGAATTCACTAAGAATTCTTCCTTATTAAATCTAACTCCAATAGCTTGATTCAAATAATGGTGTCAGTACATGAATTTCTCCAATATATTCAACTTTGGTTCTTGGGGTCTACAAAAGCACGCTACTGTGGTCCTCCTTGACTCCAGGTACTTCATGATCCAATTTTCCTTAAAAGAAGATATGGTCTTGGTGTGGCCAACTGCTCTATAGTCCTATGATGCTTCCCAATGTTTCATCTTTAGATGGTCATATAACTATCACATAAAACACGATTCTCCAACCACTTCAACATGGGTATGATTTACGGAACTCCCTCTCTCCTTTCAGAATTGATCTATTATCCGTCTGCTTTGAAATCTTACTGGTCGATACCATTGCTATACTAGGACTAGAGAAAATTTTCAACTAGTTTCATGAAGAATATGCACGGAATTGGATTTCACTATACCTCTGGTGGAATCATTTTTATTACTATTGGTGAGTACTTTAGGTATAGATAGGCGGTTTTGTTTGGATCATGGTTTAATTACTGCTCCCAGTACATGAAATTGGGGTATCAGATTGAAATGTGCAGAGGCAGAAAGCTGATCTTGATGTTGGTTGAGGGTTTATAGACTACTGTGGCACCTAAATCTAGTATGCAATAGGTTAATTAATGCTCGGATGGTTGGGAGTTAACAAGGTCTTGTCCTAGGATTGTAGCACAAGACACCTTGAGAAAGATATTGGTTACCACTTCGAACCTGATAGTGGCTGATGTGTTTGGTAGATTGAAGCATGAACTGGGGGTGTGAAATCTAGGGACAATGGTGAGAAAAGATAATACAATGTACATGGGTGTCAGAATTGAAGGTGTGGTGGTACCTAAAGAAATTTCATATTTAGGTGGCAATAAAGAGGTGGGGGATGACATGAAGATGATTGTGAAAGGTGGTTCAAATGGAGGTTGTGGTGACCGAGTGAATGTTAAAAATAGTAGGAACTTGAGTCTAGGGAATGATAGGACAAGTATAAATCTTATCAATCAATTCATAGGTTTGGTGAATTAATAACTGAGTCTAGAGCAGGGAACATACTGGGCAATGCCTTTGGTTGGCCATGGATTTTCTGAATATGAGCCCATTGAGGAGTCTCCTGGCCATACTTCTGGTGAAGCTGGTGAGCACTTCCATGTTTGTGAGATCCCCGGTCTACTGGTGAAGAAATGTCAGAAAAGAAATAAGAAAGGGATCGATGATTACTCTCAATCACCACTGCTAATGGAAACTAGATCTATCAAGATGTCGAATTCCAAGTCACGTTAAGGTCAAAACAATAAATTATACACTTAATTATTGGATTTTGAGGACAATAATGTTCAACCACAATTCATGGGACATGGATTTGTGCAACCAATTTCAGATTTGAGTGATGCAAGTAATGGAAATGATATGGTAAATAATCCCTCTGAGGCCCTAAAACCCACTAAATATTCATTTAAGGACATTTTTTAAAATGGGATATCGAAATTGATTTAAAATGAAAGCCTCATATCTGACACCTTGAAGAGAAGGCCACAAAAGGACTACTCCAATACACAAAGGAACATGACTACCAGATCCATGATGTTTAGAAATAGTGATGCTGAGGGATTCACGTACTTCAATCAAGGTAACTCTCAATTTGAACAGGGAACTATTGATGAGTATAGTTTTTAGAAAAATTATGGAAATTCAAAGGATGTGATCGATTAATCCTTGAAATTTTTCTTGAGCTTGAAATATGTTGTGGATGAACAGGTTTTGTCTCTCAATTCTAGTGGAGATGAAGCTATTAAAATGACGGGGTGATCATTAAGAATTACTCATAATGAAGAGAAATATACCCAGATTGAAAATCAGGACCTGATACTAGTTGGGGGTTTAAATGGTGAGAAGATTTTTCTCGAGGAGTAGATCCAGTCCTGGGATAAACTGGCCTGTCAGTTCAAATATCTTATCAAGGATGAACCTGAAACCTAGTTAAACAATATTTCTTGGAAATTATTCTGGGATTCTAATTTTCGATGGCTTAATTTTTCTTTTAGTGAATATTTTATTTCCTTTTGTGGTTGAACTCAGGTTTCTCACTTTTCCCATAAAAGTGTTTGATAAATAAAAATTTAATTTTTAGTTAGTATATTAATTAAATAAATACCTTCTCATCAATTTATAAAAATTTAAGATAACTATTTAACAATAGGAAATTAAAAACATCCATGATACCAAAATAATTCTTTTTTAAAATAAACATTTATAATAGATTTTATCATCTTTTTTATCCTTGTTTAAAAATATTATAGATATAAATGTTATCAAACTAAATTTTTATATTTATTCATTTCCATAATTAATATAAAGTTAATAATCAATGAAAAAAAGGAAAAAAGAGGTCAAATATTCAAGACATGAATGTAAATTTTTTAAATACCCTCATAAAATAATATAAATACATGTTTTATAGAAATTTTGTAGCCTTTTTTAAAAGTTTTATCCTTATTTTACCAGTTTTCCCTTACCAAGGTGAATTTCTTAAGGAAGTTAGTATTTATAATGAATAAAAGTAAATGGTTCCTTTTAATTGAATATTAATATTTTTATTTGAAATATTCAATCCATTTTTTATGATTCAGTTTCAATAAGATATAGAAATTTATTTTAATAATAGTGTGGAAATTGTGATGAAAATCATTTTTTTAAATAATACATTTTTAAGCATAAAACTTGGTTTATTTATATCTCAACACTATAAATAAAATTTATGAATTTTCAATCATTTTATTGAATATATAATATATATTTCATTAAAGTAATTCAATAATAGGGGTTAATTTAATTTATTAATATATAAATATAGTTCTCTAATAAATTTTATTTAGAAAAAATCTTATTATTTTAATTGATTTTTATTTTCATTTATAATCAATTGATTTCAAATTAATTTCTTTTGTAATTGTGTAAACCATAATTTTTTTGTAATTTAGTTTTCCCAATTAAATCATTCCAATCCAATTATTAGGTGATAACTATAAAATTAAATAATAATGTTTCATTATTAAATAATGGTTCATTTAGACATAGTGTTAAATGTATCACAAGCTATCAGTGAAATTAAATTTATTTGGAATGAAATATATCATAAAATATTTGGGTGTAACAATATCCTTATCGATAGAATGTTCCATGGTTGGATGGGTCATCTGGTACCCACAAAGACTAGCCACTATGGTGTAGCACTAAGCACTTGGTTATTTTATGATCATCGTGATCCAGACCATGACATAGTGAGCTATATACCCCCATGTTATGCGGGTGGTCTCCAAAAGACCTCATTTAGAACCACTCCCTAGATTTTTAATTTTTAGACATCCCATGTCTCACTGGGAAACCATTCAAGATTCATTTCCAACAACATAATAAAACAATATATTTCTCTCACTATAGTACATCCAAGCACCACATGGATTTCCCCACGACTATCCTCCAAGCCCCCAATGCCAAAAAGGCTAGTTCCAAAACATCCACCATGGCATAACGACCCTCTTAATGACCATAACTCTCCCCTATCATCCATAAAACCAAAAAATTCCTCCTAATAAAAACATGACATTAGAAAATATTAATAAATGGTTTCATATATTCATACCATCAAAATAGATACCTATCAGACAATTACAATCCACAAGAATCAAAATAGAAACCCTGAATGGTTGAGGAGGAAGGGAAGGTCTTAATAACCATCCCATGTGATACCTATCAAAGATATCATTATGGCCCATACACAACCATCAAATAATCACAATCAATAAGAGGGAAGAGGAAAATTTATTTAACTAGAAACAAACAGAGGTTAAAATCAAATTAGGAAAGAAAAAAAAACAAACTCATAACACCTCAGGATGTTGAGAACAATTATGTATCTCATATCCATTGGTGATCCCCTCCAAGAAACTATGCATCCACAATACATAAACCAAAGGAATATCTCACCCACATAGCACTATATCTTGATGGTATTTGATCTCAATTGGCCACTCAATGAACACGACATCGTAATTTTTATCTCACTCTCCCAAGTCAATGATATATGATTTATCGTAATGTTAAAAAAAATGTTGATATATGTGGAATACATCATGGATCCTTTATTTCCATGGTAAGATATTCTACTAAAATTCCACCTTGATAAATCACTCAATCTCTTAGAAAATCTGGACAAACTAGGGTAAATATTACTCCTTTGACAAAACCTCTACTTCCCTTAATGATGGGAAACCCTCAAGAACACATTGTATCCAAACTCAAAATATTGGGACCTTCTTCTATGATCAGAATATGAATTTTCATGGTCCTTTATTAACTTCCTCTCCAATTGAACCATCAGGATATTCTCTATCATGATATGCACAACATCGGGACTAATAACCACTAGCTACCCATCTATGGTCCAACACAATAGAGAATGAAATCACTATCCATTCAATGCATCAAATTGCCTCAGGCCAATGGTTGAGTGATAACTATAATTATTGGAAAACTAATCTGAGCGTGTTTATTTGACACATGACTCATCAAAATCCCAGACACATATCCACAAAATATCCTCTGGCATATGCATGGTTTGTTATGCCTTCTTATCTATCTAAGGATGGAAAGAAGTGCCAATGTGTAACTAGTTTCTAATGGAATTATAAAATAACTTTTCGAATCATGTGGTTAAATAGTGATGTAAATCAGAAATTATGGTCATTGATTCCCTGTGATGCGGCATAGCATTGTCCACAAACAATCTCATAAGAGTATTTATGACACTCGAATCCTTTATCAACAAAATATTAGCCGACTTTATCTATTGGTCTATGATCAACCAAACAGAACCAGATCCTCCCTAGGCTCGGGGTAACCATGTGATGAAATAAATTAAATTTTCCTCCCACTTACAGTTGGCGAAATCTATGGGTTGTAAAAAACCTAACGGAACACAATGGTATGATTTCAACTACTGAAAAACCAGAAACTATTCCATAATCATTCCCATTAACCACTTCATCCTAGACCACTACATATTTTTTATCAATACATGATACAAATTATTCCTACCCAAATCTAATACTAAGGATGAAATTTTAAA
Organism: Viscum album; assembly: GCA_963277665.1. NCBI lineage: Eukaryota > Viridiplantae > Streptophyta > Magnoliopsida > Santalales > Viscaceae > Viscum > Viscum album. Next base: position 1,984,142,782 of record OY728136.1, read on the forward strand.
CTCATGTAGGAATCACTCACACTTTTCTAATGAAATGAGTATCCTCCTCTAAAAAATAATATTATTCTAACTACCCTATGACCACCTTTCTAGAGTATCACCATGGATTACATGATATTTCATCACTTACACCTCGAAGTCACCCACTAAGACTCCTCCAATTTCAACATAAAATATGATTCTATAACAATCCAATAAAGAAACCCTGTAGCACTAAAATCATCTTGGTTGTGACACATTACCACAATATCTTCCATCCCTTTTAAGAATCACCAACACTCAAAGGATGTCCTCTCATGACATCATACTCAATAATCAGCTAAAAAGTCTAACATTACTCAAGTTTAGGGGGTCGCAAAATTATAATCCTTAAAAAATACATCCACATCCTCTATAAAAAATTTATATCTCATTAAGAGAAAAATACCTCAGTCACTTATGGTCATTAAAAACCAAAAAAAGATCACTTATGAGGTAATTTCACCAAAAATATACAAAAAACACCTCCACTAAAAACTCTAGATCATGGGTGGCATATTGATGTTCATAGAGAAGCATCTTCCATGAACCATACAAGATAAATAACCTTTATTTTATCAAGACACATACCATGACCATATGAGAAGCATCATAAAAGACCTCAAACATTACCCCTTCCTTATGAAATTGAAACACTTGTGAACTGATCAACCACTTTATTAGATTTTGAAAAGATGCCAAAAAATGACTAGTATAGATTAGATACTTGTCCTTCCTTGTAAAAGTGTTTAATGGGGATGATATACAAGAGAAATAAAATATAATCATAAAGTAATTTACCACATGTCTAAGAAATTTTATGAACTCTTGTGCATTCTTGTGTGCCTCCGAATAAAAAAATACCTTTACCTTTGACGGTTCTATGGGAACATACTATAGAGGGACCCCATTCCAAAGGAAAATAACTTCCTGCAAAAAAATATACACTTGGAAAATATCCCATATAGTGATCGGAGTCAAATAATATGTTTTAAAACTCTGAGATACATGACATATATGTGCATGATATCAAGTAAATAATGATTTCTCTAATAAACACAAATTTTAAATTATCTTGGAATTCCTATAATACATAGTTCAAGCATCTCATAAAGATTTATAAAGAATTAGAGATAGGGAAAAGATATCCACGAAATTCAAGTTCCCATACCTTTGTATAAATGAAGACTTTAGGATATTATAATCCTTTACCCTCATCAGATTATATCAAGACAAAAGATTGATCTACTAAAACCAAAATGCTCTCTTTTTTTGATAAACATATCATGAATCCTCATTTAAGGGTAATGTTTATTTAATATCATTTAATTCAATAAATAGTAGTTTATGCACAACAAAAAAAAACCACACTCTTATTTGAGAAAAAAATGGAGAACACTAAAGGGATACACTAGGTCAGATGAAACCCTTGTGCATCAATTTATACATATGGATCCTAAACTCTTGAAACCTCATGGTTCCATCCAATAAGGATCCATCAAAATATGAGATCCTCTCACCAAGAAATATTTTATAAAAATTTTATCAAGAAAGGGGGGTAGTGGCACAAAATTATCTTGTATGACATCCTGGAACTCTTCAACAACCTTATGACCATTAATAATGAACCAACCAAGGTAAATTCAACTTTCCACCCAAATCGGCCCGTCACATGATATAGGTAAAATAAGATAACAAAAACCAATCCTGAATATAAGAAGTAATTGGACATACCAAAAGAGTATGAAGTATAAAAAAATGAGATACCAAAAAACACGTACAATCCAAACCAAAAAAGGATAAACTAGAAAGAAATTCAAGATCCTACGTGACGAACAGTCACCTCTAAACCAATATGAACTGAAAGTGGTAACAACAAGAGAATCCAATGATCTATGAGGTACTCTTAGCTTTAACTAAGTCCTATAATACAATATCTACAAATTACTAGAGGAATAAGTATGGTGTGATCCAAATTCTAGAATGACACCACCACAATTTCAATAAAATCTCTAACATTAATAGGGAATAAATTCAATATTTTTAAAATAAAAAATATTTACAAAGAAATTTCATAAATAAATATCCATTAATAAATTATTTACAATTTTTCTTCATTTGGTTTTTATAAATTCCTTTTATTTTAACAAACTAGAAATATGACAAGTAGAAGTGATAATAACTGGAAATCATATCCATACAACAAGAGGTACATATAATCATGAAATAACTAGTCATGTGAAGCTATGTGATATAACCTCATATAAAAATATGTGTGAAAAAAATCCATGGTAAAACAACCATGAGATAAATAACCATAAATGATAAATGAAAAATAACATCATATTGGGATAGAGACTATATGAAAATTTGTACTTGACATTTACAAGCCTAAAGATACATATGTTGGATCTAACAAATATCGAGTTCCTTGATATCACAAAAGTTTCCTCATAGTAGTGAAATAAACACTAAGGATACTCATTTCACTTTCCTGATGCACCAAATGTTCCCAATGTCAAATTGTTCAAATACATTTTCAAAACCATGATAATAATTTCACAAACATTTTCAAAGATAATAAAATACAATTCTGTGTTTGAAAACCCATTTCCAAATCCTAAAAAAAACATTTTCAATGAAAACCCCACTTTTTATAATGTTTTTCTTTCCAAGAAATCATTTTAAACAACTTATCACTTCAATTAAATGAACAAATCAAGTGAATTTATAATAAAAAATATGTAATTATTCAAATTAAATTTTTTTATAGAAACACCTACCTCAACGTGGTAGAAACCAATATTCGTTAGATAATGGTGACTAAAAACCAGGAGAACGACCTTTAAATGATGAGGTACTCCAAGAAACTGAAAAGGATCAATAAAAAACACTATGAGATAAAAATATGAACCCAACGATAGAAAAAAATTTCCATAACTAAAATAGAATAAAAAAAATAAGGATTATATACTTAGAGAGAAGAAATAAAATCCCAACAAGTATCAATTTATTAATAAAGAAATATGACAGAAAAGTATCCACCAAAAATTAAAAAGGGTAAGCATTGGATTGTGAGGGATAGGCTATAAGTCCAATGAAATAATAATTTAGCAGAGCTTCCTGATTAAAATTTCCCCTCATGAGATTTACACGATTTTTTATCTTATTATATTTAATATAATCTTCAACTCCCATATATGTTATAAAACCCCATTTCATTTTTATTATAAACTGGATTCTTTCCATTATAATGAGAGAAAATGTTTCTCAGTGTTTAAACCATTCACACTATTTATCCAGTTCACATCTTCTACTCCACATCCATTACATGGTATGTAATCTATATACACTATGTATAAGTGTCTAGAGAGAAGAAGAAACTACAAGTATATGAGTAAAATTCCCAAAAATCACTAAATTCACCATTATAGGTGTCCTAGAAATTCATTTTTTTCATTAAAAGCCTATCTAAAAAGGAAACAAAAAACAAAGGTTAAAACATACCTTACAATAAAGTTAATAGGGAGTTCCAAAATCCAACACATGTTATTTTACCAACATTTGTACCAACAATGAAAAAAATGTTTTACTCACGTACCACTCATTTAATAGATTCTATCACCAACAAAGACAACTCTATATCCTCTCATATCAGAGAATGGAACTCTCATATGAATGAAATAAAATAATAATAATAAATCATCGAATATAGGCAGTCCATTTTAAGGATTAAATTGTATGGTTTTATATTCAAAAAGAAGAAGTTAACTATTGACTAGAGATTCTTTATCATCATTATATATACTCTACAAAATTCAAACAAGCATGTCTAACCTCCAACTAGAATATATAACTGAAAATTATTATTTTTATTATGAAAACACTTTTGAGGAAAAGTGAGAAACCTTAAGTTCCAACAGGCACAAACAGCAACAAACAGAAGATCAGAAACACCCTCACCCAAGCACAGCAGCAAACGCCAACTCCAGAGAAGGACCACTCGGCGATCCCATGCAAGCACGGTCCCTCCCGATGGCAAGCCATCCCTCCGTATCCACCACATCCCTAATGGCCTGCAGAGGAACAAGCAGCATGCTCCAGCCCGACCGAGCCGAACTGACCCTTCCGTATTCCTCCCACAGCCAGAATGGAAACTCAACACAGCATAAGTTAAGAAACAAGTAAACTAGAATCATTGAACACCAGATGTATTTTACCAGAGTCAGTGACTCTAAACAGTTTCCAGGATAAACTAGATACCTGCAGGAAAGGATCTCCCCTTATTAGTTCTTCAAAGGAGGAAGTTAGTGAATTCCAGACCTGCATATATTCCTCAAGCCTGATTATCCCCTTATTAAAACCTCCAACCAGGATCGAGTCCTGTTTATCCACCCAAGCATACTGGTCCTCCTTAAGCTCCACTTCAAGGTTCCTACCCATAATCTTGGCTGCATCTTCTTCCGAGGCGTTGAGATACAACACCTGTTCGGACACCACATCGCCAGAGCTTAGGACCAAATCCAGGGACGGATCGTGTTGTCCATCTGCCTTTTGGTTATACCTGGACTCCTTGTCTATCTTCTCCACCAAAATTTTCTTTGCTGAACGGGTCTTCATAGGAGGAGGTAAGGAAGAGTAATCCTTCCTACCCCTCCTACCCCGCTTCTTCCTGACCCTCCTCAAACCCGATTCTGTTTCGGAGAGACTTCTACAGACCACGTCGCATTCATTTCCCCTTCCACCATCCTCATACTCTGAACAGGTTTTTCCCTTAATCTGACCTTCCAACAAAAACCCACCATCACTCCCCCTGTTGTCCTTACCATCCTCAATCCAGGTAGATGGTTCAATTCTGTGTTCATCCTCAGCCAGCAATCCATACCTGTTGCTCAAAGCGACTGTACTCTGGACTGAAGAGCAAACCCCTAGCAGACAGGCAGCGCTCAACCCCCTTGCATCTTCAAAGTTAGACTGAGCCTGCACCTCCACAGCGGTCCCTACCAGATTGCTAGGAGCACCATCCAGGGCCGACCCTACCCCATTGTTCCCTTCCTTCCCCAAGACACAAGTTCTCTCAACATCTGATCCCTCCAGGGAGGCGGGTTGTTCATAACCCCTGCCCATATATTGAGGCTGTGGGATCAGAGACTCCCATCCACTGGCTGGCACACAAATGGTCGCTGATCTGGAAGGCTCACCTGCAGGAAGAGAGGAGCTCCCTAACACCCCCGTCGAAGGACCCTGGTCCTGTAAACTCATGCTACTCGATGCCTGAACACCACCCAGATCCTTTTTGGGGTCATCAACCACCGCCTCCACCTGAGACACTGGCTCCTGGACACCCCGAAGTGGCTCACTATGGTCACTAGTCTCCACCTGACTCTCTTGTGTCCTCAGATGGAGCGTAACAGGCGCAGAAACGAAACCAGTACAAGCCCCATGACCTTCAACATGACCAGGGGCTCCCTTGCTCCCCGAAGAAGCCTCAGCCGCCACCGTTGCAGCCCGTTTACGACAGTCCTCCACACGGTGACCCTGTCTATGGCAGAATGAGCAGAACGAGGTCCACGATTCATAGAATATCCTTTGCACATACCTGTAATGCCCTTCAATCACGATCCATACCTTGTCAGGTGGAGGGCGGGATAGTTCCATTTCCACACAGATGCGCGCTACGATTGGATGCACCAAGGCGTCAGTCTTCCAATCCGCACAGAGGAAACGGCCTACGGAATTGCCAATTGAACGAAGGAGGGCTGGGTTCTGGAATGGGAGTGGTAACCCTGGAAGTTGAATCCATATTGCTGATGAGGAGGCGTCGCGATTCATGTTCAGATCGAACGTCCAGCGATGTAAATAGAAAGAAAACCCCCTAACAGATCTGCCAGCACGGGACCAAGCCAAGGCCAAGTCGTCTTCATCCGCGAGACAAACAAGAATTTGGCGCGGTCCAAGGATACCGACAACCGCACAGTGGTTTAGACCCCATTCCTGATTCACGAACTTTTCGAACACCTCCACCGGAGGTCTTTGTCGAGTGAACTTCGCAACCAGAGCCGTAGATAGGTGCGACGAAGCTTCAAGGAATTCTTTAGAAGAAACTGGAACAGCCGGATGACCGTTGTAGAGGCCAGGTACCTTTGGAGAAACGTCAATACTGGGTAAAAAGGAGCGCCTTCTGTGTACTGCATCCCGAGGGGGAGGAGGAAGAGCCTGCCCCTCCCCCGGACGGGGAGGGGCCATCACCGCCGCCATGCTACTAGGGCATCGCCGCCGCCGAGAACGCTGCCAGCCCCCCCCCATTACAATACCATGTACCCCCAAATACCACATTGGAATAGAATATATAACAACATGAGCATTATAAGCTTATCTATTTCCAATATTAACATGTTTATTAAATTAGGACCAATGAACTAATTAAAATATCAATATTTTAATCAGGAATACACTATGATATAGGGAAAAATAATCTCCCATCGAACAATCTAGGGCCCCTCAAGCATTGGAAACTCTATAGTATGCACCTCCTAGAATCTATCTCTTTTGAGTCACTGCTTATTTCCTCCATAGACACGCATTTTTAAGTCATTTAATGCAATGGAAATCACAAGGATTACCCTTAATGACTATATCCTCCCTATTATAATAATAAAACTACTGAACTAGCTTATATACAAAATTTGGTGGCACTTACTGCTGATATTGCCTCTAAGGCAATATATGCTCTAACTGAAAATGGGTCTAACTACCCAAACCCAACTAATGAACTAGAATATTCAGAAACTAATACTAAATATAACCACAACCATACTGAAAATATTACATTAACAGGAAAACATAAATAGAATATCAATAACCAATAAAGATGAAAAATCATAAATATGGTAGATGTTATTACCCCTACAGATTGGAACCTTCACTGACATAACATTCATAATATTCTACCTAATGATTTTCTCCTTAAGATGCGTTGTTAGCCTACTTTTTGAGGCTCTATAACTTGAGAGTGAATCTGGAAAATTACCTATAATTTATTCTCTGATTCTATGTGTCTAATAACTGTAAATAGGGTGACCAGATATCTGATTGATGAGTTCAATTCATCCTCTAGATGTCGTGATCTACGCTACTCATCTGGAAAAATATCAGGATGAAAATGAAAAAGGTCCTTAAACATAGTCTCAAGATATCACATGATCCGGAACCCTTGCTAAATGTAGAGATTATCCTTCATATTTTCTACTTTTATCATCTATGAATGAACTCTATAAAAAACTCTAGAGGTCAACCCAAGAAACATTTTCCTTCAACTAATCAATAATATAAAATGCCACCAATGATGTGATTCCCCTATCTATCGGTCTAACAACTAATAGAATACAAAACTTATCTCTAGATAAAATCATAAAAAGGTTATTCTCATTATCCTTTATCTAATGTTCTATCACAAGATCAGATATGTACCAGCTATAATATTTACATGTATTACATTTGAATATTATAAGAATTATTTTCAAAGTTAGGTACTGAGAGGACATAATATTATGAGGCATAGTGTGCCCATAATTAATATTTGAAATATATTAAATATATCAATATCATGTGAGTGTAGTTTTCCTAAAAAAGGTGGATAACTACCATATAAGGGGGGATTAGAAATATGAGAAACCCATTAAGTATAGAATGGGGGTTTTACATTGGGAATGACCTAACCTTGGTTGGTGTTTTTCTTATGTGAAAAATTAATACAACAAATAAATAAATTCAGTTATTTTATTTTTCGTTGATGCAATGACCAACTACCTCTATTTGATCACAATTATGTCCCAACCCTTGGGTTAGTCATGTAAACTAGCGATTTATAAGTGATGTTGGAGAGGTGATAATGGTGGATCACTAGAATAAAACATTATATCATATCAGATCGAGGTTCTTGAACCGATGAATTTTGGGGATCTCACCAACTTTAACAACATAGAATTGTTATTAATCATTGATCGATCCAAACTCTAGGTAGGGAGTTTATTTGTGTAAATTTCTTTCAGTTCCTTATCCCGTGTTGAATGTGGATTGGTTTAATAAACAATAATTGATTTTTACATCAATTATTGTTTCCATTATGGTGGATATATTTATTCATTGTCTAAAACCCTCTTAGTTATCCAACTCCATGACAATAGATTGTGGATGAATGAACAAAGGTCGAGGTTTATTCCTTATTTCTTATGGTTTGTGTAATCCTACCTCATTTCATATCACATTAATTGTGGGAAATTCATTTGTTAGGCGGTTTAATTAAATACACAATATTTGATCATTGTCTGATCGTACTTCGGTACAAGGGATCGATGCCATGTGTAAGACTCATGATCAACGATTCGATTGAGGTGTAGTGATAACAGGGTAAAATTAGTGGTCAATAATAATGAATTGATGGTTATCATTTATCTAGGTTCAACATAGTGGCTACAAATAACAAATAATTTAATTTGTTGAATGGTATCCAAGGAAAGATTCTAATAGATGACGTTGGTAGAACGCAGTCAAGGCCCGATCTAAGGATATTTGGTGTGATTATCAACGGAGGCAGAAAATATAGGAGACCCATGAAAAATGAAAATATTTTTGAAATTTTCTGAGTTAAACATCATGGAATACATAATTACATGTCATGTGGGAACCTCTGTGTGGTGATAGGTTTTCTATAGAGGATAAGAAAATAAAATTCCCTCTGACACCTGTCACACTTTGTGTGACTCATTCTAGGAGGATCAGAATCTAACTCATAGTTTAAATGGGAACAGACATAGCCATAGTAAATGGACAAGGTACAATGTACACAGGCACATCCATGAACTACATGTAGAGTGTCCTTCGATAACTACATCTCATTCAGTCATTCCACACACCATGTATAGATATATTTTCATGTTGTGTGTGGAAACATAACCCAGATAGACTGTAAGTTGGTTGGGCATGTCGTATACCTCTAATACATGCCATTTACTCGCATTAATGGTTTTTGGAGCCCTGTGTTTCTTTAATTTGGACTAACTTTGGTTGAGTGTGTTCCCATAGTCTATCCCCTTAAGGATACAATGTGGAATAATGTCTAAATATTTGGATTGTGATCACCTCTAGCGGATGAGTATCATATAGAGTTTTTTGTGTCCCCCCATGAGACTAGAGAGTGTTCCTCTATCATTTTATATAATATGTGTTTTTATGGAATCGGTGTGACCTACTTGAGTAGGATGCTGATCCTACATCTAGAATCCCATTTCATTAGGGTTCATGGTATCATTGAAGTACAATCCCTACAATAGAAGGTTGATCTAGATTGGGTTCATGGTGTCCCCCATTAGTCTCGTGTGTGATCCCATGTCTGAGTATTGATTTCATCTGAGAACATTGATCTTTATTTGTCTAGGCCCAATGATCACAACCTCTTGGATGAGTGTATTCATTGATAGTATGTCCCACAAAGTGGGATCTCCTAGATCAAGAATTTATTTGAGCAGAATTTTATGGTTGGTAGTCGAATGTGACTACCTAGAGGCATCGTTCCCTTCCTGGCCATTTCTGGTTTTTTCCATTGATTTCAATATCATTTTTATGTGTTTACTATTTATTATTCTTCATGTTAAGTATTTTTCAATGTCCTAGTAGGTATTTTTTATACCAACACCTGCATGGGATCTTCCTACACGTGTCATGTGTTCTACAGGCCATGGACCTTATAGTGGTGTCATGGGGGGATATGGGGATGGTGGAGAATATATTGATACTAATAGACTGAATTTTTTCCCAATGGTTTCATTTCATCATTTTCCTTTACCTGTGATCTGCTTTGACTCTATGATGTTTTTGGTTGGGCTTGTATTTGGCCCCTTTAATGCTTTTCAAATATTTACTGCCATAATTTTATTGTGGTATCATATATATATATATATGATAGAATTGGTTTTAGTTTTTTTTTACATTTTCTCCTTTTATGGGATTGGATATGTGTGAATGTGTATATTTAAATTAGGCAAATGTATCCTATGTGTTTGATATTCCTACTTGGCATTGGCCTCCATCCCTTAGCTTATTAGAGTCGGGCATGGGGTAATCATAATTCGGGCCTCATAGGGCTGGATCACGAATGAGTTATATAAGATGAGTCTTTTAAATAATAGTAATGAAGTATGAGAGATTGGATTTGGTTTCATGGATACATTTTTACATATTTTATGTTCAAATTTAAAGTCAGGGACACAAATACTGGTGCAACAGCTGCTCTGATCACCTACCTTTTGACATGGTAAATTTATATAATGGTTGTACATAAAACATTGGTACATTTATCATATATTAATGTGTTTTGGTTTCCATGTCCTTATTAAGTTAAATCCCTTGATATACTCATTGACCATGGTATATCTTATTTATTTTATTATGACTTTATCGGGACAGCCAGCTAGGATTCCACTGCACGATCATGAGGTTGATCCACCAAGTGATGGGGCCTTAGTAAAGGGTAATGTACTAAATATTGGACATCAAGGTGGTTTAATAGATATACCACCACTATTTGAGTAATATCTAGCATCATAAGTACCAGCCGAGGATGCCTGTAGGCGTATTGTGCCGCATGAGTTCTTGACCCACTGACCTCCCAGGATTCTTAGTAATCCATACCCCAAGGTGGGTGAGGTCTGGCTATAGTTAATCACTCTTTTCATCTAACTTTTGAGGACACCAATAGATAAAATGTAAGTCCTTGTAGATATTCTACTTTAGGTATCATTAAGGAGCGGGGGGGGGGGGGGGGGTAGTTACTCTATCACATGATGAGACAACGTGTTGGGAAAAAATCCCTCTAAGTAAATTTACTCTGCTATTGGGTTGATTTTCTTTGTTTCCAAAGTATATTTCCAAGTTTAGTCATGTATTTATAGATATATTATTAACATGGTATGTTGAAAAAGATACAAGACAAAGGAATGGATACTCTAGAGGTAGTATATAAAGTTGTATCTACAAGGTGGTGATGTTTCCCAATGTTTGTAAAATTTTTGGGGTCAAAAATTTAGGGGAGGACTAAATCTTCACAAATGATTGATTTTCATAATTTCCTCATAAATATATAGAAATTTTCTATGTTTCATGAATTTTTTGTGTCCCATGAAGGATTGGTGCTTTTTTAAATTTTGGTGGTTCATGAAGGGGTGGATCTATATAAAAGAAGGATGTAAAAAATTGAAATTAGGTAAAACCCCACCACTAATAGAATATTAATGAATGGTAAATTATCACTACTACTTCATGAATCTAGGAATGTTTGTGAACACGAATTATAATCTTCTTGAAAAGATGGCGGCAAACATGGGATATTCATGAAAGGGAGGAAACATTTATAAATAGGCCAATACCCCCCGCCTCATTTGAAGGGGGACAAGCCTCAATTAAAATTCAATGGATCTGAATTCTCAAATATCATTCAAAAATGATGTTATTGAAAAAAATACCAGAAGAAAGGAAGTTCATAATGTCTATTTAAACTAACAAAAAATTGTAAGAATCATTAATGCATTGAGCTTCACATAGTCTAAGTGAGCTTCACAAAATTTTTGAACTTTGAGAAAGGAGGATACTTCGTGAAGGCTATTTAATCTTTAAAAAAGTGTTGGTATTTTATAATGGTTTGGGGTTTGAGAAAAATAGGTAAATCATAGGTATAATTGGGATGTTTCATGAAGGTTGTGTGAGCTTCACAAAAGTAGTGAGCATCAGGAATGTGTTGAGAACAGATTTACTAATAAATCTATGGTAAATTGGTATTAATAAAGTGGATGCAAGTGTAACATAACGATTAACTAAATGAGGTTTAATACATATTTATTAAAGTAATCAATAGAATAATCCTATAAAGGATAAATGAAAATATGTTAGTTTAGATATCAATGAACTTTATAATTATGATTGTTTGTAAATAAGGAGAGACATTGATTCCACTCTAAACATTGTAATTGTAGTGTTATTTAAAAGATTTGGTTCATAAAAACATTTACTTTGTTTTTAAATTAGACATATCCTAGATTGGGTTAACCAAGTAATGTTTTTCTCTCTCATGTATGATTTCATTTATTCTCATACATTGCTATGGATAAAAGATATAAGAGTCTTATTTTAACAAAAAAACTTGATTTTAAGGGGTATTAGTTTTAATCATTTATAACATGATTCACTCCATAAGGTTATGTAACCTATTTTGGATAACAATTGGTAATAGTGGAAAGGTGTTATTTTAATTTTTCTCTCTAAGGAGTTTCAATGGATGTTTTCAATCATAAATGGATTTTGATTTTTGATCGAAACAATTTTCAATTATAGAATAATCTGATGTAGCACTCTTTCCGATCTATAGGTATGGATTTCTATACTAAAAAAATACATTGTGTGATTGGATAGTTTGGTTAGTGGTGCTTTATTAGAATCTAATGAGAGGGAATTGGATATTGACACTAGAGAAATCAATGCATTAGGGAGAGCATTATCCATTAAAATCTATACAAAGAAGATGCCATGTAATTCAACAATTTCAATGTCAGGAAAGCTATTAAATATCTATGATGGTGATTGAAATCTTAATGATAAAAAATTAAAGGTTTTTTGAAACTAATACGAGGATCTGATAATGAACCCTTATGAGTTTGTGGATGCATTTGTTGACTGAGTTAATGTTTCTATAGATAAAATGTCTGGTCATTGTGATATTATTGAAGATGAAAATATTATTAAGAGAATAATGAGAATACTTACACCTCAGTTTAATCTGTAAGTATCTATACTAGAAGAAAATTCTTCAAAAAGAAGAATCTTCATTCATAAGAAAATGAATGTTCAGAATAATATGAGGTTGAAGTGTTGGGAAACTACAAATGTCATGATGAAAATGAAATGGTGGTAATTATAGGTATATCCTAGAAAAGGAAGAAACTAAAAATGACAAATAAGAAGTCAAAGGATGATCTGATCTCTAGGGTGAATTAGATGCATCCCTTGAGAAGATAAAAGTTTAGAGAGAAAAAATGTTGAAAACCAACTAAGTGGTTTGTGATGCCTAAATCTATATATAGAAGTAGGAAAAGAGAAGTTTGAGATGATAGAAAAAATAAAAATTCTTAATTCTTAAATTCTAGATAACTCAAAAAAGGTTGTTGAGTACAAGGTCAAAGATGGTGATGAGAAAATAGTGATTGACTATCATAATAAAATATAAAATATAATATATCGAAAAAATTTAAGAGTAAGTCATTGAATTCAAAAGAAAATTAGAAGATCAAGAGAGAATCTTGGCTCTCAGTATAACATTGGGAATGAAGATCACTCATGAAACCAAAATTATAGAGGTGGAGCATAGAGGTGAAAAAATAAATAATCAAAAGTCATATCTATATGAAAAGGCTGGAATGAGGCTTCATCACAAATAGAAAGATGTGGCGATTGATTTTATACTTTACTGGACACTCCAAGGATGAAAATTAATTTGGGTATAAATCATAATCCAAATACTCATATGACCCAATAAATAATTGCTCCTATAATAATGTAAAGAAATACACCTAGTATTAGGTGTCATTATTGTAGAAAGATGAAACATTACCAAAGTGTATGTTTTATATAAAAAATGTGATAAAGGGAACAATAGAAACAAAGGAATCCACATCAAGTTCAACATTACCAGATTGATTTTCATTATTACATTTTTTTGGTATGAAGGATTCATACACATGGCTAGATATTACTCACCAGTAATGTAGAGGAATGTGAAAAAGCATACTAAAAGTGGTTGTAACCAATAGCTCAATATATCATTGAAGGAGTTGAAAAAAATATCATTTTACAGATCTACATATGAATCTAGTCCCTCATACTCTTATGAAGATCAATATTATCAATCCATAATTGGTACAAAGTAAAATATGGGGATAAGAAATAATATAGATGAGTAGGAAGTGGTTGTAGATATTTCCCTTAAACCATCAGGTCATGATGGCATGTGGATCCTTGATAATGGATGCACATCACATATGATGGGAAATAAGGATCTTGTTATAGGAATAAAATATTAATAGGAGGAAATTTTAAAATTTAGAAATGATGATGTCCATAAGATTATTGTCTTGTGAAAATCCAAATTTCGGGGAAATGAAATGAGACGTGTTAATGTCTTGGTTGATTAAAGGCTTAGTGACAACATACATTGTTTCAATCAACTATGCAACTCAGGGAATTCTATAATATTTACTAATAATATGTTTATCATGAAGGGAAGAGATTGTGAAGTCTTTTAATAAGAAAATAGGATGAAGGGGAATCTTTACCATGTGAGTGGAGAAGAAAATATGTGTTTTTTATCTAGAGGGTAAGAAAATTGGTTGTGGCATAAATGACTTGGACATCTATTCAAACTATACTTGGAAGATCTTGTAAAATGTGATTAATATTGAGATCACCCCTAGATATCACATGATTATACTAACATTTTCTCTATATGTCAATAAATGAATATTATCACAGATAAATACAAGGAAAAAGAACAAAAGTAAACCAATTTATTGAATTGGTGCATGAAGATGTGTGTAGACCTATCTCACCATGATCTATTGATGTAAATAGGTATTATATTCTCTTCGTTGTTTATTTTAGGGTAATGTCTTGAGTATTTTTCATTTCCCACAATTCAAACTTTTTCAGTTTCGTAAAAAAAATATTAGAGGGAATCTAAATGGATTCTTAGAAAGATGATCCTGAATATCTATATTGAAAATGGAACATAATTAAAAAAAATCCAAGTGATATATTATCATGAGAAACATGAGATAAGGCATCATGTTTCAGCAGTGAGAATATTTTAGCAAAATGGAGTATTTGTGAGGAGAAATTAGATCATAAACAAATGTCCATAAAAATTATTATTGAATAGGACCTACTAGATAACTTATGGAAGAATAAATCTTAACAACAGTCTACGCATCCAACATGGATTTGTTGTGTATGATGGTAGAAATGACTCTATTCGAGTTGTGGTATGGAAATAATCCAGCATTAAAATACTTTCGAATATTTAGAAGTAAGTTATTTATTCTCAATTAGCAGAAACATTGGAAATAGGATCTCTTGGAGATGAGGGTATTTTCCATAGTTATTCATGAAAAATTAAATCATATAAATGTTTTAACAAGTGGCTCAAAAATTTAGTTGAAATCAATAACGTCATTGTAGTAGAGAGTGTATAGAATTTTCAACGACACAATGAATAGTTCCCTAATTAAAGTGATGAGTAGGTAAGAAACTTCAGGGTTAGAAGTGGAAAATTATGAATAAGAATAATATAATAATAATGAAAAATAAGAATTATAACATGTATCTGGATGAAATCCAAAGAGTCAAGCTGAAATTTAATGGAAAAATATCATTGGAAATCAGGCAGCACTAGTTCAAACACTGAGAATAATATATTTACAATAAGAATATTTTCTACCTAAGGCAGAGCCTAATTTTTTAAGGAACCTAGTGGAGATGGCCAGAGGGTCTAGGATATAAATTATGATCTTGAACAAATTGGGAGTAATCAGATATTAGATATTGTTTTAAGACTAACAGATAAAAATATCATTTCGATCAAATGGGTATTTCACAACAAGATGAATAATTATGGTACAATGATTCAAGAAGAATCCCAGCAAATGTGAAAATTGTTCTCCAAGAATGAGGGTATAGATGTTGATGATACATTTTCACCTATTTCAAGGCTAGAGATAATCTGATTATACTTTTCCCATATAAATACTATGAAATTTCAATTTTTTTCTAGATAGATTTCTAGTAAGCATTTCAGAATGGGTTTGTAGAAGATGATGTGTATATTAAGTAGCCTAATGGTTTTATCATTCAGGCTTAGGAAATAATTTTATGGGTTGAGGAAATATCTAAGAGCATGGTATTGAAGGATTGATTGGTTATTTAATATGAACAATTTTCATCATGGTGGAATTGATTACAATATCTATGTCATGAGTGAAAATATTAAAAGGATGATGTTGACGGTGTATGACTATGACATAGTATTTAGTAATAAAATTAATTTCATTATAATAAGTTCTCCGAATTCATGAAAAGTTAGTTTGAAATGTCAATGATTGGGGAATTGACCAGTTTTTATAGATTACTAGTGATGAATTGAAGGAATAGAACATTCATATATCAATCCAAATATTCCATGAATGTTTTGAGAATATTTGTATTGGATAATACCAAGGATATGATGACTTATGTGTCCACCTAGATGAATGTATAAGAAGATGTTAAAGAAAAAATGGTTAATATCACAGAGTATTGGCAGATCAATGGAAGTCTATTGTACTTAATGAAAATAAGACCTGATATTTTTTCCACTTTTTAAGTAGTATGATATCTACGTAATCCGAATTAAAGCCAAATCCTTGTAGTAAAAATCATAATTTGGTATATTAAGGATATAGTGAATATCTTTTTTCTCTACGATGACATATCTCAACAAATGTTATTGGGCTATACTGATGCAAATTGGGCTAGATCAATAGATGATAGAAAATCAACATCATGTGGTGCATTATATCTAGGTGGATTGTGTATTTATTATCTAAGAAATATATAATATTACATTTCATTGAGCCCCGCAAAAGGAGAATATATTATGGTCACTCAAGATTACATGTAGTTATTATAGATAAAGCATCAACTTGATGATATGGGAGTTAAAGTTAATTTTATGATCAGAATACATTGTGATAATTCATGTTCTGTAAATATTAGAAAAAAATAAATACCATCCCTCAATGATGAAGCACATTGAAATAAATTACCATTTTATCTGGGAGAAGGTTGATCATGGGCTTGGTAAGTTGAAGTATGTTCCTACAGAACTATAGGTTATAGAAATTTTATTTAATGTCTTATCCAAATAAGTTTCTAAGAGTCATCGACTGACTCATGGAGTTTATTCAACTACCCAAACATTAAAAAGTGTGGATACACGACCCCCTCTTCCTGAGGTATGGTGTGTTTTTACCTTATGTGTTGATCTGTGTTCCTTACAATGTTGCAGCCAGAATGGAGTGACCACTGGGTTCATTGATAATGGGGGAGGAAATATATTGATCAATATAAGGGGATAATATGATAGGGGGATTAGTAAAGTAGGGGGATTTTAAAACCTAATGATTCTAAAGATGTTCGATCAATGGTTTTATATCATGATAGATGGAGTTCATGGTGAAATTTGTTGACTATTTTAGGAATAAAGTGATTCATTGATGGAATTTGGAAGCTTATTTAGTTACTCATGATGAGCATTGATCACGTGGGATTAGAGTGTGTGTGTTTTTACATATTTGATCACTGTATAGAATAACAAGAAGTGAATTTTTGTTGAATATGGAATATTATTTAAGGAGGTATCAAAATGTGAAGTGTTTTCAACAAAACCAATGGGTGGTATTGCGGGAAAAATCTATCATGGTAACTTTTCAATGTTTTGGGTTGATTGTGTTTATTGAAAAATAATTTTTCCATGGTCAATTGTGGAGTTATATTGATATTTTTAACATATTTTTTTAAAATGGTCCAAGAAAAAGGAATGGATGCTCTAGAGGTGGTACAAAAAGTTGTTTATACAAGGTGGTGTTGTTTTCTTATGTTTTGAAAATTTTCGCAGTCCAGAATTGGGAGGAATGTTGTATTTTCACCATTCTCTCATCAAAATATGAAAAAGTCAAGATTATTTTCAAAGGTATGGTGTTTCGTGAATGTTTGGTGCTTCGTGAAAGATCAGTGGTTTTTGAAGGTGTAGAGCTTCATGAAAGAAGGATGTGTATGATGGAAATATGGTAAAATAATGCCACTATAAGAAGATTCACTAATAGAAATTTTTCCAAGTTCTTCACAAAGATAGAGATATTCATTGACATGAATCTAGATCTTCATGAATTTATATTGGAGAGCATGGAATGTTTATGAATGGGATAAAACAAATATAAATAGACCTCTAACCCTCCTCCACCATCATTTATAGAGAGAAAGACTTAAAAAAATAAAAAGGCACTAAATTTACAAATGTGATTCATGAAGGTTTCTGTTGTGAAAAATTTTACAAAGAAAGGAAGTTCATGAAGATTATTTATGTTAATAGAAAATTATAAGCATTCAGAGAGTATTGAGATTCATGAAGTCTAAGTGGGATTCATGAAATTATTGATATTCTCAAAAGGAGGGTACTTCATGAAGGTTATTTGAAATTAAAAAAGTGTACATATTCTTTAAAGGCATTAGATTAATAGAATTAGGATATTCTTGGTTAGAATTGGGAAGTTGTTCAAAGGCTATGAGAGCTTCATGAAAGCAGTGAGCATCAAAAAAGTGTTGAGAAGGGATTTCTCTGCAAATATGTTGTAATGTTTTATTCATCAAGTGGTTGAAAGTGTGACTTAATGATACACTAAATTAGGTGTAAAAATTATTGATCCATGTGGCCAAAATAAGAACCATCTAAATAATAAATGAGCACCTTTTAGTTGAGAGAGAATAAATCATTCAAATTTTGTTTGGTTGTAAACCAGGATAAACAATGTGTCTGCTACGAACCTTGTAACAACAATGTTATTTAGTGGATTTGGAATATAGGAACATTTTATTTTAATGATCCTTAGACATACCCATTGTAGGTGAACCAATTAAATTTTTTGTGTGTCATGCATTCTTTCATTTCTTCTCATACATTTTTATGGGCAAGGGAGAAAATATATTTTTTAAAGAATAAACAATATTTGTAGGGGAAATAGTTTTATTCTATCATTCCCTAATTCAACCCCACCCCTCCTCTAAGGGTATTTAACCCGCCTGAGATGAAATATCTCTCTCTTAGTCAGACATGGCAGGACTCTTTGGGGATTTTTTTTATCCAACCAAGTTATGATCAATGAAAATATAGGATCTTCTGTATCCGTAGCTAGGAAGTTTGACTGTGGTAGTGTTTTGGTGTGGTTTACAGATGTTATGTGATAATCTAAGGATATTTTATGATATTAATTCTTTATTTATCATATCATTGATTAAATATTTCACCTTTATATCATGGATTCAGTAATATCACTTTTTGTTCCCACCTATGATGGGGTTCTTGAGCAAGCCTTAGTGGGGGAGAGCATCTATGTTGTGTAGGCACCAATAGTGGGTGCTGGTAGTGGGAATCCACGAGTTTAGACCTCATAAACATGTATCCGATAGTAGTCTTGCAGATAAAGGCATGCCAAACACATCAGGATATGATCCCATGATAGAGGTTTAGTGGATCAAGGCTATCAGGATATATCATGTTCATTGAGGGAGTGGCGATGTTTCTCCTAGGATAGTTGGAGACATCTTTCATAGGATTTTCTAACTCATTGTACAACTAATCAAGATATGTTCGAGGGACCATTTATGTAGAGAAATATTTGGGATTGAGGTGTATCGTATGGTGAGAGATACGGTAGATGGGTTGGTATAGTAGTATGAGTTGGTAGGAGGTTTGATCTATTACTACCGCAACATATAGGTAGTCCACATCTTGGCCAGGGAGCTGGTGTTCATGGATAAAACTAGCTATAGGATAGGGCTTCCATTGAAATAGAGATTCATGTATGATATGAGGTATGCTATATGGATTTTATACCTTAGATATAGTGTTAATTGGCCAATCTAGGAATCATTCCATTCATTCTACATCTATGGTTCGATACATTGAGATTCCAGTTGATCATTGGGTTGGACCATTTAACATAGAGATTCCAATAAGTGGTGACTTATTGATTGTGAACTTTTATTATAGTGTGATATGATGATTATATGAAAGTTATTTTTATGGGATCACAATGTATCATCAATTAGGAAATAAAACATTATATTAGGTTTGGACTGGCTATCTAAGGTTCATGCCTAGATTGACTGTTTTAGGTGGAGGATGTGGTGAGTTCACATTGAAGGGATGAGGTTTTAAATATGGGTGAAAAAAACCATAGCATAGCAGGATGGGCTCTCTTATAGAATACTACATACCATTACTCAAAACCTAGCTAGAAGAACTCATGGAGTAGTGGATTCTATGGGCTACTTATTCCCTACAGTGGTGACGATGTATGATGTTTTTATTCTTGAGGACATTCCAGGATTACCTACCCACTATGAGCTAGAAATATAAATTTACATATACCTAAAGACAACCCCAATAACATCACCATCATATTAGATGTCTCCCATAGATCTTCGTGAGCTGAGGGTGAAGTTAGAGGACTTTCAGATGAAGGGATTTGTGAGACCTAGTGTTTTACCTTGGGTAGTGCTAGTGTTGTTCCCAAAAAAGGTGGATAGAAGGATGAGGTTATGTGTGTATTACGGGATGTTGAAATAGATGACCATGAAGAATATTTATCCATTACTAAGGAATAATAACCTCTTTGATCAGTTTTGAGAGGTATGATTATTCTCAAAGGATGACCTCAAATCAAGCTATAATGAGCTGTGAGTATGTGATGAGGATAAACTGAATATGAAATTTAGTTGTATCTACAGTCACTAAGAGTAAATAGATATGCTCTTCAGTGTGAAGAAATCCCCATCAGTGTTGATGGGACTCATGATCTAGATCTTTTACCTTTTTTATAATTATTCGTTGTTTTCTTCATCGGTAAAATCCTAGTGTACTGGATGCCTATGGAGAAGCATGTGAGACAATAGAGGATGGTCTTAGACACACTCTGAGAGAATAAAATTTATTGGAAGCTATCAATGTGTTATTTTGGATTCAATATTTCCACTTCCAAGGACAAATTATCATTGAGTAAGGTGTTTTAGTAGACCCACTGAAGGATAAGGATGTGCTAGCATGGCAGCCACCTAAGAATGCTGCTGAGGTGTAGACTTTCCTTGGGTTGGTAGGGTTCAATTAGTGGATTATACCTAATTTATCCATTTTAGAAACACCCATTTCATCATTGACTCGAAAGGGGTGTCCTTTCGTGTGGATGGAAATGGGACAATAGTGATTCCATTAGTTGAGACAAAGATTAAAAAGTGATCACATTATGAGATTTCCAGGGCAAGGTATCGAGTATGTAGTGTTTTGAGATACATCAGGGTATAGTATTAGTTTTATTTTGAATAAAAGGATGGTGGTGTTTACCTATGGTTCAAGTTAGTTGAGGCCACATTATCATAACTATAAGAACCATGATCTTGATCTTGAAGTGGTATTCTTCACACTGAAGATATAGAGAAACTACCTGGTGGGTGAGTGTGTTATGTTAAACTCTAAGAATAGGTGTCTGAAGTGCATCTTCTTTTATAAGGATCCTAAATTGATAAAGAGGTTTTAGATATATTCCCTCCAAGAAAATGAATTTTGATATTTTGTACACTCCTATAAAGGAGAACATGGTGGTATATTCTATCAACAATAGATCTTGATCATAGTTGTTGGTCGAGGCATCAATGTAGTTACCATTTTTCATTTTTCCTTAGTGGAAAATGATGGAGCATATTTTCTATAGTATATAGTTTTTACCCCTACAATTTTATAGATATTCATAGAGGAACATATTGAATATATTGTAACACCCTGATATTTTGTGAATTTTTTTTGAATTAATTTAAACTTTTTGATATATTTTTATTTTACGCAACACTGAAGATAACTTATTTTATATTAACGAACTATGTTTGGATTGTGTTATATGAAAAAACAAGTAAATCATGCTAAAAATTAAACATAATCTTTAGATTTTTTTACATGAAACATCGAGTTTATCTTACGATACACACAACAATTACTTTCATTGATGGCTTGTATAGCATGTAAAACCGAGTTTTACCGAACAATAGTATATCACTAGAATGTTATTACATAATATAATAAGATAAAAACTACATTTTAAATCAGATTTTATTAATATTATTAAATAATTTATGAAAATATATGGTTTACACAATATAATATGAATTCATAGGTTACTAATTAGTTATAAATATATGTGAAAACCGATTGAATGTAAAAAAGAAATATTATCATGTTTATGCTCACAAAGCTGTTTTACACTAATAAGCTAAATTAAATAAAATTAGTGAGTGATAATAATTTAATATATATGTTATACATTCAATAATTTTTTTTATATTCATTCAATAGATTTTATAGACATAATATAATAACAAACCAAATTTTATGCTTAAAAACATATTTTTTTATAAATGTTGTTTTACAACATTTTAATGGAGAACCCATTTTAAATGCCTATTTTGGAACTTTTATATACCTAATATATTAAAATAAACTTTATATTTGAATGATAAATATAAAAATTAGGGTAGGATAATTTTTTGGTATTTTTTTATGAAGATTCTATTTTTAATAAATTGTGAGAAATACTGAATTTTAATTCAAAAATAATTTTTCATCTAATATATTTATAATGATAAAATATATTATAAATAAAGTTAAATGTTTAATTTGATAATATTTATATCAATTAATACAATTTAGGTTATTGGAACCAATTTCAAAATGAAATCGCATATAAAAACTTATCAAACTTTTGATTATTTTTACTTTAAAACCCTGTAGTGTCGTCCCATCAACATGATTAATTTTAAATTAATTTCTAACACTAAAATGATTAGAATTTGTCAAAATGGATTCAATATTTTGAATCATAATAATTTATAATGTCTAATATGGTCAAATTAGTTTGTTTACTAATATTATTAGTGAAAGTAATTAAAATTAATTACATCAATTAAGGTAAAATTAAGTTTAACTATGGACTAAATCTTATATTTAAGACACAAAAAGACCTAGAAACTTGTACATTACCCATTTTATGGACTTTATTCGGCCATCAAACTTAAATTCTTAATTTAATTTAATTTTTATGACTTTTTTATGTAAAAATGTGGGTAAAACTTACATGTTTTAGAAAATGACAAGTGTGTCCTTTCCCTTCCCTATAAAAGGCCATCACCTATCCCTCTTCTTAGTTCCTCTCAAAACACTTAGGTTCAGAAAATATCTACCCAATACACTTCAAAATATCCATACCATCCTACTATAATCGTCCAATTTGTCATAAATATATCCAAGGAAGCCTTTCGACATAAATAAAATGAAGTTACCTGATTAAGAGGTGTTGTCTTCTCTCAAACTCCTTTCTTTTATTTTATTTTCCCACCCTGTCCACTCTCTTTATTCAATTATTGAAAAAAACCAATATCTGAAATATATTTTGATGTTTTTATTCTAAGGTTTGAACATAAAACACAGAAAAAATAATTATGAATTATGAGATAAATATTTTGGAATAAAATAATTAAGGTGTTAAAGGAAAATGAAAACAAGATTGACTAATAATTTTACATGAAATTAAAACATAGGAATAAAAATATTTCATATATATAAGCATATAAAATAATTACATATATCGAGAATCAAAACTAATACCATCATCACATAGTGGAAAGAGTCCCATGATCGATTGGATTCCCTACCATGTCCTTAATATATTAGTTGATAAGATATAAGTCTTTTTTAAAAAAGGATTGAAGTGATATATAATTCTTGGCCCACTTATCACATAAACATAGTTGCTTGGGTTCCCTACCCTTCCCTTATCATCTCTTGATATATTCCATTACCAAAGTTATTTTAGGGATATAATAGATCCAGACATCACCTAAAACAAATATGGCTTGGTACATGATACCCCTCCAAAGAATTACAAATAGATGTCAAACCAATAGTCATTCTAAATATTGTACTATGTTTACTGATTAGGTTTCTCCTTGATATTATTAGAATATATTTGTATGGTTGTTTTAAGTGTAACCATGATCATTACTTCATGATTATCCAGGAGGGTTACTCCATATGTAAGAGTGATATGGAAATGTTCTAAGATACCAAGATGTATTTTTATTCTCTATATGGGTTATAAATGTTTTCTTTTTAATCATGGTTGACATAACCTTAGTATTGATTAGTAGTTATTATGACTCTTATCCTACAATAAATATTTATTTCATGTTTCATGATTTATAATCCATGTTTTAATTGGTATAGATTAAATTTTTTTATACCCATGAACTTTGATTACATCTTCATACCCATATACTAAACTAATGTTCACTAAAGAAATAAACTTTCTAATTAATATGTTTACCATGAAGAATAATTTGATCTCAGCCATTATATGTCTCAAATTACCAAGACTATGATGAATGATGTTAAATTATTTAAGTTTATTAAGTATTTATATATGGATAAAATTATAGGATATGTTGAAAACTTAATATGGAATATGAAAAGATGGGTATATATGGGGATGATATTTATATTTATGAACCAATTGTTTATGAATCCATGATTCTAAGAGTTTTTCCTAATTCAATAAAACAATAATCATAAAAGGTATTTGTGCAGAATTGTGATACAATATAATCTTTTGATATTAAAATTTTATGATTCAAAAAATTGGGTCACATTTATCAGTTTCAAATCCAGAAGAGTAATGTTTCTGTTTTTAGTACAGATCCGAGAGTATGAGTTCATGACTATTATAGTTGGTATCAGAGAAGCATTTAGATAAAATTAAAGATTTGAATATTTTTTAATGAGATTTTATGATAATATTTATATATTTATTCATGGGGTTATTTGTCTAAGGTTGATCTTATATTCAATTCCATATAAACACATTTGAGGTTTTATGTAATGAAATTTTTATGTGATTAATGATAATACCATAGTTGTTTTATTGGGTTGAGGTATATTTATCCTTTAGGATTAATGTTATCGATTATTTCTAAAAAATAAAAATAAATTTTTGAGTTCTAAGATGAAATGTATGAGATATCCTTTGAGTTTTAAAAAATAATTAACTTTGATTATGTGATCTATTAGATGTTGATTTTAGTGCTTTTGGCATTAAAAAATCATCTTCAGTAATCAATGATTGGTGTAAAAGATGATATTACAGTGGAAATTTGTTAAATAATTAAATTATACGTATAATGTGAGTATATTTCAATTTTTTATTCTTCAACATGGTAACATAATTACTAAACTCTAGGAAAAAGATATTTAAAGAAAAAATACATATGTTTACATTTATTACCCACAAATAAATTTCTTTTAACCAATAATAGATTTAGGGTTTTTTTTGTGATTAACATTCTCATGAACATGTTCCCTAAAAATCAATTATTTTAATTCGATGTTTTTTTATTCCATATCATTTTATTCACTTACCACTTATGTTCTCCTACTTGGTAATCTACTAGGAGTTATTCTTGATGACCTTTATACTTCCCTTTATCTCTATTCAAGAAGATTTTTTATTGACCCATTTGATAAAGCAGGTTTTTGATAAAGGTATTTTAAAAATTAAAAATACGTTTATTGAATCTAAGTACAAATTTCAAGGAAAAAAATTCTTAAATTAGTTTGAATGTAATATCCCAAGAATAAAACAACTTCCTTGTTTGTAAAAATATAGAATATCAAACATCAAATGTAAATGAACTTCATAATATTAATATTTAAATATAATTTCTATAAAATATGTGATAAATTTAAGGTTATGAATAGGAATAACAATATTATTAAAAATATATATATATATTTCCCTCTCAATAAAAACATATTGATTAATTCATAGAATATAATAACTCAATTTTAGTAGTGCCATTTTATATTTAAAAATTATATATTTCATCAAAAAAATTAATGGATTCCTATGAAAAAATATTGTAATTAATTTCTATAAATTTTATAAATTTTTTCTTGTTAAAAATAAATATTTCTGAATTCAACATAGTAAATTTACATAAGATGAAATTTTTATATTTTTCTAAAAATAGATATTTTTCAATGGATAATAAATATATAGTTTTTGAATTTTTATAAAATAATAATTTTTTATCATTATGAAAGTCCCATTTGACATGAAATTTATATAAATGTGACATAATAATTATTTATATCAATATAATTCAATTAATTACACTTGAATTATCTTTAAACTAATTTTGGTATAAGTTTATTTTTGGGTTGAAAAGGCATTTTCATAAAAACTTTTTTCGCTGTGTTTTAATAATTTATAAAAAAATTAATTTATGTCACTTCAGTTAAATGAATTTGATGAAATGGAATTTAATTTTATATTTTGAATGTAAAATTAATCCTAGGATGAATTTTTCAGATTCTAATGAAGATTTTATTTTTTTAGTTAATGGAAAAAATATAGTATTTTTTGAAATATTGTAACCTTTTTGATATCTTCAAGATACAGTTATAACATAAATAATTAATAAACGTATTGAAAATATCATATATTACAATATAATAGAAATATAATACCATAATAATTACTAACATGTAAATTATATATTAATTCATGAAAAATATAAATATATTTTTTAGTGACTATGTTGTTATTACAGAGCATTAGAAAAGAAAAATTCGGTGTTTTTTAGATATTAATTGAGAGGTAATAAGAATTTTGATCAATTTTTAATTATATATAATGTATAAATGATGGATATTAGTGAATGTTTTTAATTTTGGATTTATATATGAAACATATTACCCAAATTCTTGTGCAATGCTTGCAAAAGGTTAGAAAAGTATAAATAACAAATTCAATATGTTTTATTGAGATTGATATGATTAAATATACTTAATGAATTAATATAAAGTATTATATTGAGACTAATTAAATTTTTTATTTTTTTAATTTTTTTATATATTATATAAATACCATAAATTCTTATGAAACATTGACGTAATGCTTGTGCAAGTAGAAGAAAAAAATTAAAACAATGATTTAAAAAACACTAAAAATAATATTTTTTAGGGTGTTAAAGGTTTCAAAGATTTTTTAATATAAAAATTACATATTATATATATTTTAATTTATTGAATTTAATTTTCATTTTTTCATGTTATTTCTAGAGTCAAATTAAATGAATAGTGTGAAAGTGGACATTAATGTTATTTTATAATAAATAAAATTTTATCAAATGAAATAAAACTCCAAAAAATAATATTTTTATAAAATTTGTTTCAATATGGTTTAAAATATCATACATGTTACATTTATTTCCCAATTTTATTTTTATTATAATGGTATTTACCACAATTTATTAAAACATTATTATCAAAGTAATTTTCAAAAGGATTAGAATGTATTAAATCAAATAGATAAGGGTATAAATGTAATGAAAACATGTAAAAAATTTATTAGATTATATTATTTCATCCCATACTCATCCTATATTTTAAATTAATTAGTTTTTTAGCATTTATATATTAATATTAATTTATATTAATTCTTTAATATAATTAATTACAAATGTGACCCTCTCTTCCCTTATAATTGGGAACAACCCCTCTACATACCTACATAATTAAATAACTATTTATTTTATCCAAAATATATCCAAATAATTAATCAAAATCCTTAATCACATCCTATATGTCTTAGTTTTATCAAAAATCCAACCTTAGAGTGCTTGAGGTGGGAAGAAAATGAGGTTCTCTAATGAAGAGGTATAACATTTAACCAAATCTTTTAGTTTTATTTCTTCTTACAACTCCTTGATAAATTATTTGACCATGATTAAATAATAAAAAATTATAATAAATATAATGATATGTTATTATGTTATTATCATAACCTATATCCATCTCCACTTCATTCAAATAGACATATAAACCATTAATTCGTGTGTACAACAGATTACAACCTCACAGACAGATGTAATTTTTTTCCCTTACTACCTCACTGTGATATTTATAATGATGAAATTAATGTATATATATTATACTCATGAAATATTTATAATTAATAAAATATAATATATCATTTAATTTCATACCATTCCAATCAATGAAATTTTTTAACCCAATTCTTACATATGTGTGGACTACCACCTCTATTAAGTAATGTGATTCATTTTTCATTACCACATCACATGTATGATACATATGAGAATATATGAATACTAAATAAGATTATTTATGATATTATTATCATTATATAATGATAAAATAATACATACTTTCTTTCCATAGTGATCTTTGAAAAATAGAACCGTTATATATATGTCCTACCATGTCTATGACTACAGACTGTTTAATTTTTAATGAACATATTAAATATTTGGATTTAAATGTATAATAAATGTGTTAAATTAGTAATTATTTAATGATGATTATTTATTAGATGATGGAATAATTACCCCTTGACCACGTTAAACACACTATATTTGTTTTGAGATTATAGGAAAACATCCTCAAAACACCTGATATGAACATAATTAATTAATTAATTAATTATGTAATTAAATAAATGAAATAATTTTTTTAAGGATATGATGTGAATCTTGGTAAATTTGGATAATATATAGAATAATTTATTAGAGTTTATTATAGACGATATAAAAGTTCATATATAGTAAGTACGAACTCGAGGTAAGGGAATTCATCTCAATTTCCTTTCACTGAGAAATATTTTAATGTTTTGAAAATAATTTCATTTATATAATCTGTATAGTAGAAAATTTCATATTATATATTATTCATTCATAATTTTTGGTATTTTATATAGAAAATTTAATTATTTCATCCAAGGGTATATGTCTTGAAGGATTACCAAGTGGTAAACGGTTTCTTAACACAATTTCATTTTATTGGGTTATAACTCTTTTTCATTGACAATGTTATAAGAATATCATGTGTGAAATTACATTTGATTGATTTATAGTTAATTTTAAATTATTTTATGTGGATTTAAAACTTTTACACATAATAAATCCATTGACTAATTATTAATTCATTTATATAATCTTTGTATATATTATTTATCTTAAATTCTCTTTCTTTTGGGTCATACGTTTTGCACCTATATTCTTTTATGAGTTGTAAACACAACCCATTTAAAAACTATATCATGTATTTAATTATTATTTTTTATTTTATGTTTATTTTTATAAAATTTATATCAGAAGAATACGATTGCAATGGTACCAAAACGGTATGGATTTT
This sequence comes from Viscum album, assembly GCA_963277665.1. Taxonomy (NCBI): domain Eukaryota; kingdom Viridiplantae; phylum Streptophyta; class Magnoliopsida; order Santalales; family Viscaceae; genus Viscum; species Viscum album. The sequence continues at coordinate 1,984,171,967 of OY728136.1, forward strand.
TCTGAAACATTCTCATCTTATTTAATGATTTTTCTATAATCAAAGTAACATTGGGTAAATCATATGATATTATTTTTTTAGAAAAACATATATTCTTCTAAAATATATTTATGATTTTGGTTTACATTTTTATTTTTTATTTCCTCCCTTATTGAAAGAGAAACAACAAGAAAGTTTCTTGTAAGTGATACCAATGTTTTATATTTATTTTAATCCAGAATCCTTCTCTTCCATATTCATGATCATAATTTTTTTTTCGAAAATTTTATTTTTCTAGAAATAAATTATTTTCTAAATATATTTTCCATGATCTTTAATATTATTTTAAATGGTTTTAAAAATTAAATTTCCTAATGTTTTCTTCATTTTTCTATTTTAACATTTTTTTCCAAATGATTGAAAAGAATAAATATTTTTAACATTTATGGCATAAACATAATTTATCACCATTATAAACACTCTATAATTTTATGCATACTTTAATTATTTATAAGAATTATTTCAAAAAAATAGTTTTCTTAATTTGTGCATGGTTTTTAACTTTTTAAAGTGACTTTCGAAATGAAAAGGGTCTTTTCCTAAAAAAATTAATAATCTTTTAATTTTATTTCCATTAATTAATATAAACAACCATTTATATACAATATACTATATTAGGGTCATTTTTTATTGATTACAAACTCATTATTTATCAGGTTTGATTATGATGTTTTAAATATAATCATGAAATGTAGTCTCTATGAACTCTATTCTTATTATAGTTCTTGGAATTATTTATGATGATTAGTGGTTATATTATATACCAAGGATTGGTGGTTATTTTATAATCCCAAGATCGGTTGGTCTATAATATCCCTTTATTTTGTTTTTTATAGAAGTTGAATGTATGGTTATTCCAAATATAGAATTGAGTTGACCAATTATGTTTCTCCAAATATATCATGGGAATATATTGTCATGGTTATTCCAAATATAATTGTAAGGGTTACTTCATCTGTAACATTGAGTGTTAATCCATATGTAATAGTTATATAGAAATGTTCCATGTAACCAAGACATCTTATTAATGATTTCTATAGGTTAAAAATGTTTCATTTGATCAAGGTTGACATCATATTTCTCTGAATTATTGATTTTTATAACTCTTGACCTATGGTAAATATTTATTCCATGTTTTATGATTGATGATCTTTGTATTTATTGGTATGAATTATCATATTTTATGGTCAATAAAATCGATTATTTCATCATAGCCTTATGATAATCTTACTCACATTGATGAAATATAATTTTTAATGCTTATGTTAATATTTATTGATAATTTTATCTTACCCTTATTATGTTTTACATTACATAGGTTATGAAGAATGATTTTAGATAAGATGAGTCCAGAAAGGTTTAATATATGAATAAAATAATGGGAAACATTTAAGACATCATATATAATATTAAAAGTTCGATATAGAGGGAGTTGATGTTGATCTTTATAAACCTGGTGTTTATATATTCATGTTATTAAGATTTTGTCCTAATTCTCAAAAACTGTAAACCTAAAAGTACCTTTGGTAGGCATGTGGTCTATTATTTCCTTTTTTTGTTTTATATTTTGGGTGAAAAAATGGGTTTCACATTTATTGAAATAAAATCCAAAAATTTAATATCTATGTTTATAGTACCAAATGCAAGAGTAGTGGTTCATGACTATTACAATGAATATAAATTTGAATATTAATATTTATGAATTATTAATAAAACATAAATTAATTAGTATTACGTCATATTACAAGTATTTAAGCACTCATAGTTATACATAATCTAAACATTATAGAATTTTTTATGCATATCGTAGGACAAATGAGTAATAAATTATTGTTTAATACTATTAATATCAAATTTATAGAAGAAAAATAGTTTCCAAAACATGTTATTGATGCTATAAATTATAATAAAAAAGTGGTGTAAGATTATGGCCATTGAGATATTATGATACAAAATCAATACATAAAAAGAATTATTATATAATATTTTGTAATACTTCATAGTTTTAAAGGTTTTTGGACAAAATCTTGTTATCAAAAGATAAAAAATGTGTGAGAGGATTTTTATGGAAAGAAATATGATAGTGAATATAAAAGAATTTGAATTTAGGAATTTATTAGAAAGGGTGGAGGAATGGTTCCTTTAAAAGTTATAAAGGGTGTAATTTTTTTAAATACAAATTTCATCATATAAAAATAATATAATATTCTTTTAAATTGGATAAAAATTTTAAAAATAGTGAATAAAAAATAATTCTAGGTTGTTAATTCCCTCATAAACCCATTCAGTGATAATATTTTGTGATATATTATGAATTTATCCTTCAATTTAACAATTTAACGTCATTTTATCTTTCTTACATGATGACTAACATTTACCTTGTTACCTCATTTTTATGATTAAAAATAAAAATAACTTTATTTTATAATTTTTATATGATTATTACAATTATAGAAACAATGTCCTCAGATTTAATTTCTATAGGGAATAAAATTTTATTTTAATATATGAAACCATAATGAAAAATATTTTATTAAAAAAAATGTATATTAAAGAATAATGTGAAATTTTCTAGTAAACTTACTTTTAATAATAATTAAATTAATTACATTTTATATATTTTCAATAAATTTAATCAAGGTATTTAATCTTTAGTGGTTAATTTCTTTTATTAAAAATATATTAAACATAATTTTTTTTAAATAATTTGAAATTTGACATTAATTTTTTTATCATTATTACTAACTAATTAATGATAAACTTATAAAACCATAATATTTTTTGATATCTCTATATTTAGAGAAATCTTATTTCTTTGATATCTTTCTTTACACACAACACTGATTTTAAAGAAACTATGACAAACTATTGAAATATTAATATTTAATGAGATAATTATTGCCTATCCCTTGTATGGAAATGTGTGATTTAGTTTAAATAAATTATAAAATATTTATAGTTTATAAAGAATTCATTAGTTATCAATTAATTATAAATTAAAGAAAACATTATTTTAATGTAAAAGTTATTTAATCTAAATAAACTATTTTATGCGTGCTATGTATTTTTCTCTTAATAGATTACATTGACCACAATTAGTTAATGATTTTAGATAAATAAATATATTATATTTATTCAAATTTATTAAAATTAATCCAATGATTTACTAGGCATGGGATTAAAATAAATCTAGTTGTATGCTTAAAAATTGTATCTTTTTAATAATCTATTTCATTGTATTTTGTGAACTTATTTTCAAAATAATTTCTTCCATGTATTGAAAATTAATCATGAAAAAATTGATTCAATATTTGGAATCATGAGATTCAAATTTCATAAATAGGTTCTTTTTAATTTTTAATTATGAATATTAAGAGTGGTGGAATTTATCACCTTAGTAAAGGGTAAATAAAGTAATTAAAGTAAAAAATCAGTATAAAAAAACTATAAATCAGTGACATTTTTTGAAATGTTGATAATATTTAAATTTATGGATATCCTTCCATAAATGTCATTAAATTTTCAATATTTCTTGAAAATGTCATCAAATCACCGACATTTCCTTAAAATATCACTAAAATGGTAATTTTTTTAATAAAAATGTCTACAAATTAGTGATGTTTTCAGAAAAAATATCGCTAAATTGGTGAAATTTCCCAAAATCGTCACTAGTGTAGCCATGTTTTTTAATGAAACGTAGCGAATTTAGCAATGTTTTTTTAGAAAACATCACAAATTTATCGCAATTTTTTAGGAAATGTTGTAAAAAATATATTAATTTAAATAAATTATTTCCCCCACATCAATATAAATATATCTTTATATATATATATATATTTATTAATCTATATAAACACACACACATATATAAATAAATATATTTATACACACACACACATACATATATATACAAATATTTATATATATAAAAAATTATATATTTTAAATTTAGTCACATTTTTAAGAAAATGTGGTTATTTTAGTGAAAAATTAACCAATGTTTTAAAACGTGGCTAATTATATATATATATATATATATTAGTATTTATTATTATATGTTTGTACACATACACATATATATTTACACACACACATAAATATATTTAAACAAACTCACACACACATATATATTAGTATAAACATAATATATATATATATAATATAAATACAGACAAACACATATATATAATATAAACACATATATATAATATAATATTAGCATATAGAGATTTCGATTCAAAAAAGTTCCCACAGAGCTCGAGCATGAGATGACGGTCGTCTAACCCTAATGGGGTCGGCGGCTCTTCCCCCTCCGCTGCAACCCGGAGGGGGGTAGAAGAGAATGAGGTCTCGTGGTGGAATTGCTTCACCCGATTCTCTGACCCTACTTTGTATCCACCTTTCCCTGAGATTAAAATCGGTCTGAAGGTTCATGGCTTTTAGAATAGAGACCCCATGGAACCTCTTTCGGTTCTGGAGATCTTGGAAGTTGAGAGCCTCCTTGATCTGACCTTGATTGCTCGATTCAAGAAGTTTCAGCCTTCAGTGGACGATTTCGATAAGTTTGTCTCTAAATATTGGGGACTTCAGTTTCAGCCGGTTGTTGGATTGCTGGATCAGCGGAGTCTGATGGTCCATTTCTCTTCATCAGAGGACATGGTTCGGGCGTTGTCGTTTGCTCCCAGGATGTGTGGAAGTTATGAGTTTCATTTATGCAGATGGACATATTATTTTCATATGAATCGTGATTCCCCTTTCATTCAGGTCTGGATAAGCTTTCCCCTTCTTCCCCTATCCTTTCAAAACCCTGCGATTATGCGTCTGTTGGGGAACATGGTTGGGTGCTTTCTGTCTGTTGATTCCCATACAGCCTCTGTTAGTCATCCGATAATCCAAGGATGTGCATGGAGGTTGATACCTCAAGAGTGCTAGTGGAGATGATTTGGAATGATGATTCCGAGGAGATTCGATGCAAACAGCCGATGATCTTTGATCAATGGATAAATTTTTGTTTTATTTTCCATAGACTGGGACATAGTATGGCCTTCTGCCGCCGTGATGGTCACTAGAAATCAGATGCTGTGAAGGCCAGAGGCACTGGCAAGGGATCTTGTCTGGTGAGTTTAAGTGTTGTTGGTGTGCAGAAAAAGCATTTGGGGATACCTCTTGAACCGAAGTTCAGTGATGTTTTTTCCAGGCTGAAGCGGGATATGAGGGATATCTCTCCTCATAGTGTGAGGTAAGGATTGAGGGGAGCTGATAATGGAAATTATATTGGTTTTGAGGTTTCGCTTGAGGCTGTAGTGGATGTGCATGGTACTCCTCTAGTGCCTGAGGGATCTCCTATGGTGGCAGGCCCTCAAAAGGAGAATTAAATTTGGGATATGCAGGTGCTTGTGGATGGACAGGTTGGGGAAGCTTTTCATGGGAAGCGGGACTTTGGTTCTGTTAGTGTCACAAGTGTGCATGGGACCAATGATGAAGCCTTTGCAGTTCTAGAAACAGGGGAAATGGGTGATATGGTGAGACAAGCAGTTGAGTTTGCTGAGAAGAATGATACACTGAGGGACAACCCTGTTAAGGGTATCCAAAGAGGTGATTCACTGGATAAAAATGGTGGGTGGGTGTAGGTTTCAACTGGCTTACAGACACATCTTGAGAAGCAGACATACCAGATTGAACTTGGGAATAGTTTTTCGGGTCTGGTTAATGATGAAGTGAACAGGTCCCGGATCGGGCTGCGCTGCTGATTTCTCAAGCTGCCTCGTCTCCTAGATGGGTGTCGGTTTAGGCTACTGATGAACTGGATGACAATAGACTCTCGATTTTTAGGGGGTAAGTGTACTCAAGGTGACAATGGGAATGGCCAGTTGCAAGAGCAGGCTGTCGGCAACTGTTCTCATGATTTAGAGCATGGGAGGAATTGAGATAAGGAGCATATGGAGCATTCACACTGTTTCGTAATGGTTGATGTTAACAGTCACACTGAGCAAGAACAGGGGGTGAATGATGGTTACTAAGAGGTGCATATCCCAGGAAACTGGGGGGATATCTCTGATAGTAAAAAGTAGAATGTTGGAGGCAGTGTGCGGACCTCTTGTAGTGAAATTGCTCAGGGGAAAGATGATTGTGTCATGGATGAAATAAGTTATGACCACTCCTCCAAAAATAAGGTAAAGGAAATACTATTCTAATATGTCGAAGATAATGCCCACTATGTCCTCTGTCAGTAAAGGGAAAGGTGCGCAGCCCTCTGAGGATTATATTTGGAAAAATTAAATCTCAGAAGGAAGTATGCTAAGATATTGAAGCAGAATGACAGCTCAAAATGGGAGTCAGTAACTGCGAATGAAGCAAACGGTTATGGAGATGGGGACGGGTATGGATCTTATGATATGTAGTTGTTTCTTTATATTCTATGTTTCTTGATCACTGTACTTTTTCTTCTATTTTAATAAATGGTTGGAGACTTTGTCTCTGACTAAGCTTTCTTGGTATAAGCATATAAATAAACATAAAATATAAACATATATATATATATATATAAACAAAATATATAAATATATATATGAATAAATAATATAGAATAAATATATATATATATAATACAAACATATAAATATATATGTATATATAGACATAAAATATAAACATTTATATATATATATAATATAACTCTTGTATACATAATATATTATATAAAGAAATATATAATTATAATATATATATATCTATACATAAAGTATAAAATAATATATATATATATTAATATATGTATATTAATAATATATATATATATATATAATATTAAAATTTATGTACTGAAATATATTTCTATATATACATAAATATAACATAATAAAATTATATTTTTTTAAATTTAGTCCGGTTTTTAAAAAAATATAACTACTTTAGTGACATTTGTATGTTTTAGAAAGAGGCTAATTACGCACACACACACACACATATATTTAGACACAAATATATATATATATATATATATATATATTAATATAAATATATAATATATATATATAATATAATCATATTTATATAAACTCACACACACACACACACATATATAATATGAACATAAAAGTAAACATAAAATATAAACATATATAAAATTATATATAAAATATAAAAACATATATATAAATATTAAATATAATATATATTATATAATCATATAAACATATATAAATATAAAATAATATATGTATATTAATATAAATATATAATAATATATGTATATTAATATAAATATATAAATATATATTAATTTTTTAAATGTATAAATGCACACAAACACATATTTATATAACAAAGAATAATTTTTTATTAATAATTGAAATGGGTGAGTTGGCAGCTTATTAGATTTTGAAGTTGTAGGTCGGGGGTTCTAATTCTGCCGGTTTCCATTTTCCACGGTGTTTGGGTGGTTGGTTGGGTTAGCATATTTGGGCGATGAGTGCCTAGGGAGGAGGATGACTACTGGTGGGGTGTGAGGTGTGGGAGGGGGACCAGACATCGACTGGAGGGGGCGTAAGAGCATATAGGGACTAGAGGGGGTGAGGGAGCAGGCGAGGACTGGAGCGGGGTGTGGGGTAAAGAAGAAGGAGGTGAATGGGTATTGGATTGGGGTGTGGGATAGGATGGTTAGGTGAGAGTAGGGAATTATATTTAATAAATATATAAATTTTAATGAAATACAAACAAATAAACTAAAAACATATAAATTTTAAAAAATACATATGTTTTCTGTAAACATGATAAATGAGGTGTCACAAAATATTGACGTTTATAAGAATTGCTAAATAAGTGACACCTAATTTAGCTAGGTTTTTTATAAACATTGATAAATTAATTAGAGATATTTTTAAAATGTCTCTAATTAGCATTTTTTTGAAGGGACTTATGTGATTAGACATTAAAATTTCCATAAAACAATCCTTTATCCTATTTTATGAGTGTTTTTTTCATTTTGATCAAATTCTCAAAAATATTACCACCTGGTACAATTTATCTTTGATACTAAGCTTTATATTATTTTATGTAATGAAAAATACAAAATTTCACTCTCTTGACATTAAAAATTTTTTTGTTCAAAGGGGAAAAATATGTTATGAATGATTATCAAAGGTTATTTTGTGAATAATGAAATTATTTTTATTATTTTAATATATTTATAATTTTATGTGATTATATAATTATATTAATCTATTTCACAATTACAACATTGTATTTATTAAATTAGTTAAAAAATAAAATTTATCATTATAAAAATATTAATTTTAAGAAAATATGGAATAATTTTTTTACCATAAATTTTATAGATTCATATATAATATTAGGTATTTGATAATTGATATTTTTAATTACATATTTTAATTGATTTCTTTCAAATCAAATTATATGAATATGTTTTAAAAAGCCTTTAATTATATATTATGAAAATAGTATTTTATTAAATTATTAAATATAATATAAATATAAATATAGGAAAAGTGTGATAGGATATGTTAAAAAATTCCATCCCTTGGAAATTGATACTCAATTTTAAACTTTTTAAGTAATATAATATTTTTTTTGGTTGATTATATTTCAACCACATAATATATTATAGACCAATATATGGCCATATGGAATAATTTTTATTGAGAATTAATTTGTTATATTTTAATCAATCTTTTATTTTGAAGTGTGTCATTTCTCTCCCTTATAAAAGGAAACCCATTCCCTCTCTTCTTTACACCATTTTTAGAAACCAAGATCGATCAATACCTATCTATTTGTAATTTAAAAATAACGATACACAGTCTAGTAGTTTTTAACTTCCCAAAATACTACTCTATGAGTCCTTATGTAATGGCTCAAACCTTTTCGCCCATTACTTTTCCAAAAATTGGATTCTTGAGGTGTCTATGGGTAGTTCGTGGGGTTTTTAAGGCATTTCATTTATTCCAATGATTACTAATTTCAATTTTTTTGAAAATTTATTTTTTTCAAAAGGTATGTCATCCCGAAAATAGCTCATCCCAGAGCTTGGCCATACTGGAAGTGCCTCTCATAGAAGTAGATCATCATGTAGGTGAATTGTCTAGTGCTGATTCACAAGCGATGAATCACTTGTGGTGACTCGCTAGTGGTGACTCACTGGTGCTAACTCATTGGTGGTGAATCACTGTTAGTGACTTGCGGGTAGTGACTCATGGGCTGTGACTCATTGTTGGTGACTCATTGGTGGGGACTCAGTAGTAGTGAATTTTCTGGCAGTGCCTCACTAGTGGTGACTCTTCTAGTGGTGGCTCATCCTAGTGGTGGTGGTGATTCATTTAAAATGTTTTCCAAATTTCTATAATTTTTATGTTTTTCTGTTTCACCCCTCTTACATCTGTTTTAATGAAAAATGAGATTAATAACAGAATTAATTATTTTTGAAGCCATTTCAAAGGCAACCAATTATATCATTAATTTTCTAAAACATTGGGATCCTTCTAAACATCTAAAACATAGGGTTTTAATAAAGTCCTTCTTAAATGTTCATCTAAGCTATTATAATTTTTTTAGTTTCAAATCATGTAATTTTATGGAAGATATATTTCCATTAAGAGTTACTTCTTCTTTTTCTTGACACATATGGTACCAAAAAATCCATCTTCCTTTGATTCCTAGAATGAGGTGTTGTAGTTGGTTTCGGTCCCCCCTAAAGTAGTTTCCTACTGTATGCACTACCTACTTTTGTGCAACAAGTCTGTGAAAAAGGATTCTTTCTTTGAGGTAGGGTTTCCATTATCATTATTAATTATGTATCTTATGGGAGTGGTATATAAATACTTATCCTTATAGATTAATTTGATTCCGAATTAGGAAAGATAATTAATCAATTAATATTGATTTTAAAGGGGATGAGAATGCAATGTATTGTCTTACAAATTTTTCTTGATTGTTTTGTTCTAATTTGATATTATCTTTACAAGGGAATATTTATATGATGAATATAATATCTCATGTTGTCTTGACCCTTCTATATCAACTTCCTCTTGAAACCTCTTTTTTTTAATTTTTTGGTATCATCATGATTAATAATAAAATTATGTATAGTCGGGTAATGACTTTAATTACACATGATCTAATAGTTTCCATGATAATAACCTTAATTAATGAAGTGTAATTGAAAATATATGCCTTTCTAAGTCTAAAAATATTTTGTATGAGACATGATCTGTGTGGGGGCAGTGGACATGATATTGTTGAGTAGTGGGGTTTCATGTGGTTCTCGTGATGTTTCTGTGTGTTATTTTGTTTTAGCTTCCCAGTTGGTATAGATGGTGATAACAATGGTCTTGGAATATTAATCTATAATTATTTTTGTGGAATGGGTCCGTAACATAGAATGTAGAAAATAATTTTAATATTAACTAAAATATTAAAAAATTAATAGTGACTTTCTTTCTACTTGTGTGGGGTTGTGAATTTTAGTCTCATCAGAAAACATAGGAAACCTTGTGATTTAGTTGGTAATATACATGTAATCTTTTAGTTGTGATTTTTGTGGATTTATATATAAGTATGTATACATTGTATTCCCCTTGTGAGTTCTATACGCACCCACCAACATTGAACACTATGTGCAAAAACCCATATAGTCACGTAGGGGATGTCTTTCCCAATAACCTGATGAGAGGATGGATGGATGGCCACTGGCTATTCCCTGCTCACTCTTCCATGTTATAGTGGACTAGGTGACTTTGGGTGAGTTTTGATATGGTTTCCTAATTTCTTTGAGTGATTTTTTATATGGTGTCTTAGGTGTCTTCGAGATGAGTTGTGGTGTGATATCCCAGGTGTCATCACGATGAGATGTGTTCTGTTGTCCTAGGTATCTTTAGGATGAGATGTGTTGTGATGGAGTTGTTTTGTGCCATCCAAATGTGATGAGTTATGATGTCCCAGGTGTGTATGTTCGGGATGTGCTGTGAAGTGTAGCCAATGTGTGTGTGAGTGGGATGTGATGTGATATATTTGGAAGAGGAGAGATCTCTAAGACATTTTATATTTGGATGTGAGAGTGGATAATTTGTGGGAAAGTGGTATGGGTACCATATCATCGATGTGATTAATATTATATTATATTAATTTGATTAGTTATTTGGTGAGTGATCCTTGGTGAGGTTTGGGTTTTGGTTAGTCTACCTGTTAGGTGCTATTTGTTTTTTTATTTTCTCACGGGGCATTAGTATGCTTCTTCCACTTATGAAAGAGATAATTTTATTTTCCTACTATGTAGACCTGTATGCTCACCCTACATATATAAAACATTTTTAGGTTTCTAAGATGATTATATGAACTGTGTTGGGGGTCACTAGATCAGAACTTGGGACAATTTCTATGTTTCTGCTCTAGATTGATTTTGGGTATTTACATTTGAGAATTTTCTTTATGTTAATTTAATTTACACATGCATTATAGGATGGTTTTGGTTATTCTTATATACATGTGATGGAGTTGATTTTTTTTATACATTTGATCTCATGATCTTGTTTCCTTATAAAGGGTAATTCCACCTATGTTGTGAGATTTGTACACCCTTGGTGCTAGTTTCCAACTTGGGTCCTATTGGAGGTGGGACTTGATGGGTTCATTATCTTATTTTCATCATTTTCATCCCAGGAGAGTATCTTTGGAGGGAGGGGGTCATGATGGAGTGGTATTTGAGATAATGGTTGAGGGATATAGTATAGTTTAGAGTTAGGAATGGTGAGGAATGCATGGGTTGGTATTGAAATAGTGTCATTTTTAACTTGGTGTGTGACATAAGCTGGTGAGAAAATCTTGGAAATATTATTTTAGGGCCCCCATGATCTAATTCATGGACTCTGATATTATTTAACAACCATATGGGAAGAGGTTTCTTTCATGGTAGAGGCCTATGAGAGCAACATGCATCATGATGAGTTGTGTTTTTTTTTCTAAATTGTGTTTTCTATGGAACGTTAAAATAGATAAAATTAATTAAATTTATTAAATTAAATTAAAATATATTTGAATAAAAATACATACTACCATGTTTATAAAATCCATGTTTCTCTTTTCGCTATGGATCATGGTCATCGTCCGCATGTGGTTGAGGCAGTGGATGTTTAGCTGGATGAACTGGTTGATTGATGGAGGCTTGATCCAACTAAAGATGATGATCAATATAAGAGGATGTTGCTTTCTTTTTAGTGGTGGGATTTGGAAAATTAAGAGGGGGTCATTTTTTGATATTGAGATATAGATATGGTTATAGGAGCTAGATATCACATTCGTTTTGATCTGAGCCTAGACGAAGTACATGGTCCCTTTAGCAGTTAGTCAAATGCAAGGAGTTGTGCATCAATAGTGGACATTGTATATTGGTGAGTGGAAAGAGGTATATGTTTCATGGGTTGAAATCAAGTATGAGTTTTAGGCATAGTTCCTCTTCATGACCATGAAGGCTAAGAAGAGTAAGAATCTACTCTACCTTCATTAGGATAGTACATCTATGCAGGAGCTTGGGATTAAGTTCAATGACATTTTTCACTTTTACCAAGAACTATTTCTGGATAAGGAGTCCCAAGTAAGGTATCTTCAGGAGGCACTACATCCTTCAATCTAGTATGTGGTTACAATTATTATGTTTCCAACATATCTGGAGGTTCATAAGAAGGAAGATTTGGTCAAGCGGATGCACTAAAGAAGAGGATTTCTGTGAGAGGAGAACCGACAGGGTTCCACAAAGAGCAGAGTTTTTGGTGGCCAACCTCGGGAGTTAGGGAATTTGAGGATTTAACATGTTGGGAGTCAACCATAGTATATTACATTTTGAACTTCTGGTTTTTGTTCCTTTATTGTGGGATTTGGGCCTGTGTGTTTCTTATATGGGGTTTGTAGACATCTATAGGAAAATTTCCCAGTGGTCGATCAAGCTTAGTTTGGCCAAAGAAGATAGGTTCAACATCATCCATAATAGTCATTACCTACAAGGAAATTCCAACAGTAGGTGCATAAATCTTATGGTTTAGTTATGGAAGATGAAGTTGGTTGAGTCCAACCTCAGGATGTTCCTTGAGCTCAGGGACCTCAAACCGAGCATGGTCTGGAGGAAACTGTCACCAAAGAGATAGTGGAGTTGGGTGTGGTCAGTTGCATGAAATAGAGATAGCATCACTAGATATGCCACATATCATTAGAGGTGTGACAAGTTTATTATCTACCCTTATTTTTATATGTTTTATTCTTGAGCCTCGAAATCCTTTGATTCACCCTCTCTAGCCTATGGTCTGTGACTAGACATATAAAGTCATCCTGTACCTTGGTGTTGACTACACCATTTAGAGGTCATGAAAACTTGTTTGACGTGTTCTAGGGGTGTTGACTAATGATGAGGCCACATTAGTACCATGGGGATCTTTTCTTGATTCATATATATCCATACGATGTCATCCTCAGCATTGAATGGTTGTATTATGTTTGTGCTGTAATCTATAGCATTCATAGGAGAGTCGTGTTTTCATATGTGGATAAAGTGTATGTGGTTTTCATTGGTTAGCAGAGTTATTATGTGAGAAGTTAGCCTGTGGAACCGCTTATTTTTGTGTTGGATGAGTTATTAGTGTAATCAATTGATGTTGGAATAGTAGAGGTTCTCAGGGTCATCTTGGAGTTCATGAATATTTTACCTGAGGAAGTTGTTCCACTACCCCCTCAATCTGACATTGAGTTTTTGATATACTTGTAGCCCGATGCTTCTCTAATTTCAATGAATCCTTATCATATAGAACCCTCTAAGCTACAGGAGTTGAGGATTCATATTGATAATCTGATGCAGAAAGGCATCATCCAACCAAGAGTGTCATTGTGGAGACTCCATTGTTGTTCTCCAAGAAAGAAGATAATAGTATGAGGTTATGCAAAGAAAATTAAAGGTTGAATCCGGTGATAATGAAGAACCATTACCCACATCAAAGTATCAATGGTCTTTTAGACCATCTAAGAGGGGTTAGTTGGTTTTCTATCTTTGACCAATAGTTTGGATATCACTAGTTAATGGTGCTGGAGGGTGATATCCTGAAGACTACCTTTAAGTGCAGGTATAGGAACATAGAATTTATAGTCATGTTGTTTGATGTTAATATCACACCATTCGAGTTCATGGTGATCATTAAATCTGTGTTTCATGAGTTCTTTGACTAGTTCATCATCCTATTCATCAATGATATCTTGATCCACTCAAATTCAGAAGAGAAGCATGTCGAGAATATCCAAGCTGTTTTGTAGGTCATTCGGCAGCACCATCTCTATGGAATTTTTCCAAAGTGTATGTTTTGTTCATGAGAGGTCCATTTCCTTGGACATGAGTTTTCTCAGTAGGGTGTGGCAGTTGACCCAATGAAGGATGAAGAAGTTGTTTCTTGGAAGCACCTAAGAATGTGGCAGAAGGTTATAGCATTCGTGGTATCGCAGGCTATTATCCGAGATTTGTTCACAACTTCTCTCGAGTTGTATACCCATTAAAAGCGTTGAACAAGAAGGACCAATCATTTGTGTAAACTAATTAGTGATAACCAGTATTAGATTTTTTGAATGTGAAGTTGGTCAGTGCTCCAGTTTCCAGAGTAAGGGTTCATGTGTGAGGTGTTTTGTGGTACTTATCCACTGGGATTGTGATAAATCTTCATGGAAAAGAATTTGGTGATCTCTTATGGGTCTATTTAGTTATTCCCTCATGAATGTAATTATACCACCCATGATATAGAGATTGAGAAGGTTCTGTTTTACGTTGATGTTGTGGTGGCATTACCTCATTGGTGGTCACTTTGTGGTCTTCACGAATCACAGGAGTTTGAGGTATGTATTTTCTAAACATGATCTAAATATGAATTAGTGAAGGGGGATGGAGTTTCTTTAGGACTATGATTTTAAGATCACCTATATCTTAGGAATGATGAATTTCGTGGCCTATGCATTGAGTAGAAAGTCACATAATGATGTTTATCGAGAGTCTTTGGATGCTTGGAGAGTGATGGAGGTGTTGATAAACCCACACATAGATGTATGGTTGGATGGTGGTAGAGGTTTTTTCTTTCAAATGACCAGAAAATAATATCTGATACAGTAGTTAGAAGAGTCTCAATGGGGAGACTTGGAGGTAGAGGTGCTGCACGATCATGTTGGCCATTGTGATTCTCTATAGAGATGGTCTAAGGATAGTTATAACTAAATGTTATTTCAAGGAATTCTATTTATTATGGTGGTAATGTGCAGGAGAGTTCTTCCTATGCTACATAGATTTCCTTCAGAGTTACACCAAATAGTTTCTAAAATGTACCATAGCTTGAAGAAATAGTTTTGGAGGCCCGAGATGAAGCAGGTAGTGATGGGTTTTGTGGAAATGTTCATGTTTTACCAGTATGTAAAGGCATATCATCATGATACTGCTAGATTTTGTAACCCTTGGATGTTCCTTGGTGGAAATGGGATGACATCTCAATTAATTTTCTTTTAGGGTTACCCAAATCTTAGTCAGCTTGTGAATGTATCTGGGTGATCATGGATGAGTTGATGAAATCATCTCAATTCTTACAGATCTAGGAGTTGGGAATAATGGATGAATTTTCTAAGAGGTATATGGATGAGGTCATTCGGTTTCATGGAGTTCCATGGTCAATTGTCACAGACTGAGAAGCATATTTTACCTCATGAGTCTGGAGAGTATTGCAACATTCCTTTGGCACCCAATTGAGCCTCAATACTGCTTTCCACACTCAGAAAAATAGGCAGATAATGCAGACTTCCTAGATAATAGATGATATGATGTGAGAATGTGTCAAATACTTTAGTGGATCATGGGAACAACACCTTCAATTGGTCAACTTTTCTTATAATAATAGTTACCAATCTCCCATTGGTATGGCCCAATTTGAGGCTTTGTATGGATGATCATTTCATTCTCCAATTTCATGGACTTAGGTTGTTCAGTTAACAGTTCTGAGTCCCAAGGTAGTGAAGAGCACAATAGATAAGGTTCAGTTTGTTTGAGATTGGATGAAATTAGCACTTGACTAAAAAATTTCTTATACTGATTGGAGGAGGATGCCTATAGTGTTCAATGTTGGAGACCGTGTGTTCTTTAATGTTTCCCCTCAACATGGGCAGTGAAGTTTCAGGAGGGGGATTAAGCTCCCACCCTAGGTTGTTATACCATTTTATGTTTTTGGGGAGAGTTGGTGAGGTTTAATATCATTTGGCATTGCCACCATGATTGGGAAGGTCCCACAATTCCTTCCACATCTCTCAACTCCACTGATATCTTTACAATGAATACCATGTCATTGAATGGGTAGAGTTGGATATTGATAATGGTGAAACCTTTATGGAGAATCTAGTAGAAATCCAAGACCATCGAGAGAAGGTGATATGAAGATGAACCATTCCCTTATTTAGGGTGCTATGGAGGCATGGTGTCTATAGGAGAGTAATTAGGAACACAAGACGTAGATGTGTGCCTATTACCAAGAGTTGTTTTGAGTTTTTCATTCTCATTATTTCATTGTGAGGTGATGTATGGATCCTTTTGTTTTATGTGACAAGTTTATTTTTCCCCTTTATGTCATGTGTGTGGTGTAATGTTTGATAATTTCCCAGAATATAAAAAGGGGAGGGCCAAACTCATTGTCAAGATGCATTAACTGCAATGTGATTAAACCCATGAAAGCAAGTCAGATCTTCCTAGAGCAGATAGTATCTTGACATGGAGGATGTAATTCCTTGATTTGTGTTCTTGGGATGGTTAGTTGTTGGTCTTGAAATAGTTGTGTGATAGGAGATCGTTTTTAGTTGTGGTTTTGTGGTTCTGTAAGATTCTAGTGGTTATTTGGCTTGGTGTCATTTCAGGTGTAACAAGATCCTTGAGAGGTAACTCAAAGGATGGTTGTTTGATCCCTTACACACATTTCTTTTGGGTTGGTTTTAAATTATAATGGGAAATAATATTTTGAGAGGTATCTTATGTAATGGACGAAACCTTCTATCCCATTACATTTCCAAAAGTCTGATATGTGAGGTGTCTGGGGGTGGTCTGGGTTGTTTTGGGGGCATTTGAGTCATTACAATGGTGAATCCTTTCACCAGTTTATCAAAATTCTAGTTTTACAATGGTACCTCATATGGTTGGTATCTCATCTTGGTAGTATCTCATCCTAGTGATGAATCATCTGGTGGTGACTCTATGGCAGTGACTCGCTGGTGGTGACTCTCTGGTGGTGATTCCTAGGCATTGACTCACCGGCGGTGACTTGATGATGGTGAATCACTTGAGGTGACTCATTCATGGTGACTCACTTGTGGTGAATCTCTAGTGGTGAATCATCTGGAAGTGAATCATCCTAGTGGTGGCAGCGAATCATTTCAACAATTTTCCAATTTTCTAGAATTTTTCAGTTTTTTTAGTTTTCCCCTTTTTATGTTTGTTTTGAAGAGAAAAGAGTTTAATAACATATTTAATGATTTATGAATCCATTTAAATTTATAAAAATTATATATTTAACTTTTTAATAGTTTTCAATCCTTATAAACAAAAAAAATACATGGTTTTAATGAAATATAACTTAAATGGTCAACTAATCTATTTCAATCCCGTTAGTTTCAGATCTAGTCCTTATAAGGGGGAGATCTTCCCTTTGCCAGTTTTTCTTCTTTATATTTATACAGAAGGTCCTAAAAGTTATTCTCTATTGGAGTCCTAGAATGAGGCGATGTAGTTGATTCAAGTCCCCCCAAAAGTAGTTCCCTCATGTATGCACCCACTATTTCAGTGCAATAATTCTGTGAAAAAAGATTCATTATACTAGATAGGATTTCCATCATCATTATTAACTGTATATCATGCTAAGTTAGTATATAAATTTTTATCTTCATGTAGATAGTTGATTCTAAATTAAGAATGATAATAATTCAATTAATATTAAATTTAAAGGTGAGGGGAATGTGGATTATTATCTTAAAGACTTTTCTTGATTATTTTGACTTGATTTTATATTTTGTTTAAATGGGAATATTTTCTTAATGAATATCATATATCATAGAGGCTTGACCTTTTTGTTGAAGATTCCTCTAAAAACCCTTGTTTTTCTGATTGTTTTGTATCATCATGTTTAATTGGATAATTATTTATAGTCAGTTAATTATTTAAATAACCCATGATATAATGTTTTGTGCGATAATACCCTTAATTAAAAAAGTGGAATTTAAAAAAGTTTCCTTGCTAGATTTTAAAATATGTTGTAAGAGATATGATGTGTGTGGGGGTAGTGGACATGATATGGTTTAGAAGTGGGGTTTCATTTAGTTGTTGATCTATTTCTATGTACTGATTTCTATGTGTTTTTTTGTTTTAGAAACCTGGTTAGTATAGATGGTGATAATAATGATCATGAAATATTAATCTATACATGCTATAGTGGAACAGGTTGGTAATGTAAAATCAGGAAAATAATTCTAATATTAACTAAAGGACATAAGATGAATTCTGTATTGCTTTATGCTTTTGGGGGGGTTATGCATTTTAGTCTCTATAGTGAACATATGAGACCTTTTGAGTTGGTTAGTAATATGTATGTGGGGTTTGTGTGTATTTATATTTAAGTTTGTATACATTATATTCCCCTAATGATTTCTATATTCACCCCACCCATGTTGAGCACTATGTACTGACTCCCGTGTAGTCACGCAGGGGATGTCTTTTCCAAAATCCCAATGGGAGAATGGATAGATAGCTACCTGCTCTCCCCTGCTCCCTCTTCTAGGAAATAGTGGCCTATGTGTCTTTGGGTGTGTTGTGATATCATATCCTAGGTGTATTTAGGCTAATTGTGATATGGTTTCCCTGATGTCCTTTGCATGAGTTGTGTTGTTATATCCCCGAAATCTTTAGGATGATATGTGTTGTGTCATCCAAGTTATTTTTGGGATGACATATTTTTTGATGGACCAGGTGTGTGCGGGGTGGGGGGGGGGGGGCTAGGTCTGTGCAGATGGGATGTGATGTGATGTATTTGGAAGAGGTGGGAGTGCTAGGACATTTTCCATTGGGGTTTGAGAGCATCTCATCAGTGGGAAAGTAGTGCGGGGTACCCTATCAATGATTTGGTTTATATTAAATTATATTACTTAGATGCATTATTTGGTGACCAATACTTTTTGAGGTTGGGGTTATGGTTAGTCCACCTATTTGGTGATGCTGTGTTTTTCTATTTTCTAACGGTTTAATTAGTATTCTCCTTCCACTTGTGTATAAGATACATTGGTTTTCCTACCATGTGTAACTCTATACTCACCTGATGTATATAATAGTTTTTTAGGATTCCAGGAGGATTATGTGGGTCGTGAAAGATGTTACTATCTCGGACCTTGGAAATTTTTTTGTTTTGCAACAATAGTTTATTTTTGGGTATTCACTTTAGGGAACTTTATTTATATCATCTCTATTTACACATGCATTGTGGGATGATATTTTTCTTTCTTATATATATGTCATGGAGTTCATTTTGGATGATATATCCTATCTACCAATCTTTTTCCTAATAATGGGTAATGCCTTCCATATTGTGAGATTTATATACCCTCGGTGATAGGCGCCAACCTGGGACCTACTAGAGGTGGGACTTGGGGGTTATTATCATCTTTTCTTCATTTCCAGCCTATGATGGGTATCTTTAGAGAGAGGGGGTCGTGACACCTTATGATGAGGTCTAATGGAGTTCTTTCAAAAAAGAGGTTATAACCTTAACTGATCACTTACACTTGTCATATGTTATTTTAGCTCATATAAATATATGATATTTATCAATAGATAAAATGATTTGTATCCCAAATATACTAAAATATTATAATTATTTTAAAACCACCATTATCCACCCTCTTTTCCGTCAAAATAAAAATTATACTTTCACACGTGAGTACGTGTGGCCTACCACACCCCCAAAGTGATGGGATTTGTTTTTGTGTTTCTATTATAAATGGATGGTAATAAGGATATATTTAATAAATATATATGATATAATAATTATTATATAATTAATAATTATTATTTATCTTTCTTTCATTCAATCCTTCCAAAAGTGAAAACAACGTTTATTTGTACGTACGACATACCATCTCCATGAACTGTGCAATTACTTTTTATAACTCCATAATTTATGTATTACTATAAAAAAATATATAATTAGTATATATGATATTTATATCATGAATTAAATTCTATATATGATGGAACCATGATCAAAGTAATAGGATAAAAACTGCTGTACCAAAAGATAAATGAAAAAAGGAGTCACTACCTAGAATATTACTTTTAACAATTAATGTATAATAAATAGTTGATGAAATATTATATATAAATCATATATAGTATGTTATATATGTGTATGGTTCTATAATATATGTATAAAAAATATATATTTATTATATAGTAGGTTCATATACATACAAAGGAAGCCGAACCTAAGGTAAGGGATTATTTCACAATCTCATCATTATTTTGGATTTTTTATATTTAAGTCTCTATTTGGAGAATTATATGATCATTATTTCCAAAAAAAATTTCTTTTATTATCCTATGGTTATTTTTTGTAATTAAAATTTTTCTTTTAGTTTTACATTCTTTAATTATCCATGATAATGAAATAATATTTTTAAGAAAAAACAAATTTATTTCACTTTGCAGTCGGAAATCCTTTTATCTTCCATACCCATATATTCTAAAAATGTTTTCAAGAATGCTTTTGATATTATTATATAATTTATTATTGATATTTTTACCGATGATTTGATTTTTTAAAAATCTTTTAAAAGGAAGCTTCTTGTCATTTCTAAATGATGTACATTTTGATATATTTACAAAAGTCTAAAATGAATGTTATTAACTTATAAAAAAATAATAGAATTTCACTGCATCCTCACTGATCATTACATCGAAGATTATTTTACAAGTTTACATATTTTTTTCAAATAAAAATTTTCCTTAATATTTTAGAAAATTTATAATTTTGAATAACTATTTTCAAAATGAAAAAGCGTATTTTTCTCAAGAAAATTTCTATTGAATGTATTTTCATTTATGTCGACACCTTTTGTTGAATCACATTCTTTACCACGGTTGTACAATAATGATACAATCCACTATTTTTATTTGGAGTATTTATGATCATTTTGACTAGGGATATTATTGATATTTTAAATATTAGTTCTTCTAATATGGAAAGTTATTTTTTTTAAGGCATGTTGATTAAGTTGTGAATTTTTTTTCTTATGATGAATGAATTTGACTTATTAAGTGATGGGTGCTGCCCAAAATTACATAACCCTTAAATGAATTAGTATGTATGATGAGACAAACTAGATTTTGAATTTGGACAAGGCCATACCCATTTATTTAAGGTGTATTTCCATGAGGAATCAATGACATGTTTCCAAAATCGTACATTATACATTTATTATTATTAATGTAGTTATTGAAATCCATGTGATTATTTGAATAGTTATGATATAAATTTATAATTTCTAAGATCACGAGTCTATTTATATGGAATTATTTTTTTATCTTTTTTTCTACAATATTATCCATTCCTTGTTAGCTTTTGATGTAAGAATTCATTTATTG
Source organism: Viscum album (assembly GCA_963277665.1). Lineage (NCBI taxonomy): Eukaryota > Viridiplantae > Streptophyta > Magnoliopsida > Santalales > Viscaceae > Viscum > Viscum album. Next base: position 1,984,193,691 of record OY728136.1, read on the forward strand.
GGCATATGAGCTCACCCCATTCTTATGTTTAATTTCCCAAGGATTATCAGAATTATATTATGATTGATATTAAGAGATATGATAAATAGAATAATAGTGATCTCTATGAAAATCTTATATTGTAATTTATGTTTTCAAACATAATGTTAAATTCAATTACATATCTTGTTTTCCAAGAATACTAAACTACTCAGTCCTTTGGGATGGTTTCTATTATATCTAAAACCGATGTAATAATGCAAACACCGAATCTAGGCTACTAGGGTCGGGATCTTTATAGTTTTTTTAGGTTTAAATTAGTAGAAACCTTTGGGAATTTATTTATGAAAACCTAGAAAAGGAAATATATCCATATGAATAAATTTAAGATATGTATATGTATAGGATAACAACATAATATTTTCTAGGTAGATATTATGTGGTATTTCTATAAATACATCCCTATATGGATACTATAAGTGGAAATTGTTTTAGAAAAGATGAATCAAGGGGTAATCAACTAGAAAAGACTTGGTCGAGTGTATATTAGCCAACATTCTGGTGTATAGTCAGTGCGCTCTTAATGATCACCCATTTTGACCACCATTATGGATATAATTGAGTTAATTCACATTTTTTTTGAAAAACCATTATAAAGGATTTAAAAACATTTTTATGATTTGATAATATTTCATAAGAAACCATGTTTATGATTCTAAGATTCTTTATTCCTAAAATTTCAATTTATGTTATCTGTTTCACTAGTTTAAAAATTATACATTATGTTTTGTAATGTTATGATATCATCTATTGTATTTCATTTTTTAGAAATGAAACCTAGTGGAAGGAATGAGAACTTTATTAAATCTTATAATCCATGTTGGGACCCCTCTAGGGAAAAATAATGAATTTGCTGTTAGAGATGTATAATTATCTGAACAATATTATAACTATATTGGGGAAACTAACTTAGGTTATAACTAATAACCTAGTATGTATAGATTATCTTATTGATCCAGAACATGGTGTCACAGTGACTGAATAAATCTTGAATTAACGTCCTCCATCATGGAATGACACTACAAATCTAATTGTAAATGAGAAATGGATAGGCTTATTAGAGAATATTTTTCTCACTTTGGGATGTAATAAAAGGGAGAAAGTTTTCATAGTAGATTATCATCTCTCTAGGGGTTTGGATAAATTGTGGTCATTTATTAAAACTTTTACATATGGGGAGGAAATATTGAGGATGAAATGGATTTATTTTAATGAAATTTTCCCATAAAAATATTTTCCTCATAAAAGATGAGTAGACATAGATAGACGATTCATGAGTTTAAGATAAATGGATATAGAAAATATTTCTATGTATATATAAAATGTAATCTAGGATTGATGAAAAATACATACATAATATAAATAAAAAGATTAATATTTTCATTTATTAGCTTAATCCAATCCATCAAAGGGAACTAGTCTCCCAAATATTATCATCATATGGGGATATAGTATCATGTGTTATCCCGATAGAAAAATAATTCACAAATTCTTATGGATTTTAATGAAACTAAGAGAATATTTGAGTAGTGGAAATAAAATGGACAATGGAAAGAAGATAAAGGGGGATTTTCAAATATGTGATACATGGTAAGGATACCCCTTGGAACATTATTAAATTGAAAACTAATTTACTTCATGTGTTGAGAAAAATCACCTTATACTCTTGAATAAGAGGATAAGGTTGAAGATATCAATGTATAATGCTTTAACTATGATCATAATGGGAACTATTTTAACCAATTCTGTAAACCTCAGGGGAAGTAAAAACAACAAAATCTAGGGGGAGATGACCAAGATTATTCAAGTACTACAATTGACATGGAAGTTCCTAGATAAAAGATTAAAGGTACACATATAATCTACTCCAATATTGTAAATGTTTTACTGGATTTGGTTTTTATCCAATATTTAATATCTAAATAATTTTTTAATGGTATCACTTCACGACCTCAAGAATTATATATTTAGTTAATGGTGAAAACTCATAAATGTTCAATGAACAAATATCAAGTCCACAACTCATCTTTAGTATAAGTTTTTGGGAATGTTCATCCTATAAATTATGCTATTATTCATCTATTTGAATTTGACATAATTTTAGGTATTAATTGGATCTCTTAATATATTTCCCATATCAATATCTATAGAAGGGAATATTTATTAAATATTCTGAATCAACCTTCAATCGCCTATCATTGTGAGGATGATCCTGAACACCCAATGGAAATTAATTCAATCATATGGGTTTTAATACCTAATAATGAGTGATATTTATTTCAAAATATTGGAGAGAAAGTAAACAATGAAAATGGGCATATTATTTGAATATTTTATGATTTAAATTTAATGGACATGATTTTCATCCCCCAAATCCTGAGGTGGGTTTTTAAATAGAACTCATACCTTGTGGTGTTCCTATTTCAAAGTATGTATATAAAATATACCTTATTGAGATGCAATTATCGATGAATCAACTCCAAGAGTATCTATATAAAGGATTTATTCAGCCTAATGCATCACAATGAGGTGCACATGTTCTTTTTATTACAAAGAAAGATGGCTCAAGGAATCATTGTATTTATTATCATGAAGATAACAAGCTCACTATTAAGAAAATAAATCCTCAATCATGTATCGATATTCTATATTATCAATCACAAGGAGATCTATATTTTTTCCCTAAGATATAGGCTTCATTGACTAAGGTTTAAGAAAAATTATATACATAAGAAAACCTTCTGTATGATTTATTCTCTTTATGAATTTATTATAATTATATTTGGACTTACCAATGATCAAGTTATGTTCATGTATTTTATTAATAATGTATTTAGAGATTACCATAATCATTTTTTGATAGTCTTTAAAGATGATTTTTAAATATATTCATAGAGAAATGATGATCATGAAGAATATTTAATAATTGTATTGAAGGACCTAAGGAAGAATAATTTGAATGATAAATTTACCAAGAATGAATTTTGGAATCATGAAGTTTCATTCATTGGTCACATAATCTTATGTAAGGGTATATCGATTGACTATTCGAAGATACAAGTTATTGATTAGTGGTTGAGACCAACCATGGTAACTAGAATTTGTAGTTTTCATAAGTTGGTTGAATACTACTAGCAAGAGTTTTTATATTTATCATGAATATATAATCCACTCACCATGTCGACTCGGATTTGGTTTATTTTCACAAGAATATATGAATGTGAAGTGAATTTAAAATAAATGAAGAGAAGGTTGCTCAGTGTGAATGTCCTTATACTACATTATAGTTGAGAATGGTTTGTGATCTATATCAAATCATTAAATTTGGGACCAGGATGTTTCCTCATGTAGAATTGAATAATGATGACATGCACTTCATGCTATGTAAAAATTCATAAGTAAAATTACCCATCCCATTATTTGGAGTTGGTAGTGATAATTATTACATTAAAGATATAGTGACATCAACTATATAGTGAATGGTGTGATATATATATATATAGATCAAAAAATATTGAAGAATATATTTACACAAAATGAGTTGAATATGTTCCAAATAAGATGGTTGGAGTTGATCAAAGATTATGATTATTAAATGCATCACAACCCTAGGAAGTCAAACAATTTGGTTGATTCACTAAATCAGAAAGGGAAAATTATTTTTTTCAATGACGAGGATTAAAAGAGATCAAATAATTTTAAATTATATGAATCTGAATCATGAAATTTTAAAAAAATATGATTGGTATTATCTTAATCAGATGAATTTTCAACCATTTTTCTATGATATGATTAATAAGGTGAAAAAGTAAGATGAGGAATCATAGAGTAAGGTGAGAAATGATACCAATTTCAAACATAATTATACTAGAATAACATGGTTCTAGAATCGAGTATATGTCCCATCTATACTGGAATTAAAAAATTATCCATTGGATTTAGCTCAATGTTCATAAGTCATTATTCATCATGGAAGTACAAATATACATAGATATCTGAAAGATTTATTTTTGGTGGGAGAAAATGAAGAAATATATTATAGGGTATCTATCTTATTTCTTGGTATGTTATCAAATTAAGGATGAGAGACTAAAATCTATGGGGTATTATAACCATTATCCATACTAGAATTGAAATGGGAAATCATCACCATGAACTTTATCATCAGACTCCACAAATAATCAAAAGGAAATACTGTTATCTAGGATATAGTTGATCACCTCATGAATCATTCACACATTATTTCTTTCAATGAAGGCTTATCTTTTAATAAACATTCCAAAATTTAAATTAAGAATATGATAAAGATTCCTATATCTATACATTATATTATATCTAATCAGGATATGTGGTTTACCACAATGTTATTGAAAATTATTCACTGTGATCTTGATACAAGAACTGAGTTTTAGTACCCCATAATAGCCTCCGATATATGGTTGGTTTGAGAGGACCATTCAAACTCTAAAAGATATGTTGAGAGAAATATCAATGGATTTTAAATTTTGTAGGGATCAAGACCATTTTTTGGTGGAATTTTATTATAACAATATATTTCACTAAAGTGTCCTGATGGATCTTTATGAATCCATCTATGGAAGGATCTGCAGAACACTAATGTGTTAGAATAAAATTTTAAAAATAATGGTATTTGGGACTGTTCTAGATATGGAAATTATAGGGAAAATTAGATATATTCAACCACATATCGAGGAATCTCAGAGTTAATAGCAATGTTATGCTGACAATCATTAGCAAAGTCTTGTATTTGAAGTTTCTGACAATCAATTCCTATGAATATTTTGTTGGAAAATGTATGGGGATTTAGAAATAATGTTATGGTGATCCTAATGTATATTGGTTATTTAAAAATTCTTAATCAAATCATTATGGTATCTTATCACATGTCAGTTCCATCGACCCTCTCTCAAGTTCATGATATGTTCCATGTATCTCTCTTAAGGAAGTACATCTCTAATCCTTAATAATTACTAAACTCTTACGTCATACCACTTGAGAATGTTCTTTCCTCTAATTATTAACCAATATAAATTTTGGATCATATAGACAATGTTCTATGGATCAACACTAGTCTTGTGGTTAAGGTTCTCTCGAGGAATTATAACTTTTAGGAAGCTATTTGGTAGCCTGAGGATGTGATGAAATAAAGATATCATCATTTATTTGTATTAGTGTAATGGAATTTCAAGGAATAAATTCATTTTAATGGGGGTATAATGTAACACATTGATATTTTATAATATTTAAATCATTGAATAAAATTTATTTATTTGATCGAATTCTTTACCCGCAATACCAAGATTAAATGAACAAAAATACACTATTGGAAATATCATTATTAAATTTTATATTTATCACCAATAAGTTTTATTGTAAGGTATGAATATATATAGTTAAATTATGAAAAATATATGGTTTATATTGAATTAATTAGTTATTAATTGATTAAAAATAACTGGAAGTTAAAGTGATATTTTCATAGAAAATTTCATGTGCACAATGTTTTTTTAATTAATATATTGAATTGATCAATTTTGGTGAAATATTTTAATGATATATATATATATATATATTATATTCAATAAATTTTTTTAACATTAATCTAATTTTATTTACTATGCATGGGATAAGAATAAATCCAGGTCTATGGATAAAACTGTATTTCTCTAAGAAGATAATTTCATCAATTTTTATTCCCTTATTTTAAAATTAATTACAAAAAATAATAGAAATTTAATATTAAAACGTATTTTACTTATTTTTGAACAAGAAATTAATTTTTTTTTAAATAAGTTTCTTTTATTTTTTTCCTTATTAGTAGAAATAATGGTAAAATTTATCACCTATGTAAATGGTTTATCGTGTAATTAATTCTAAAATATAACACTTTACTATATACTATTGTACTAGGATAATTCACCAATTTCTATCAAATTCTAAAAAATAAGGCCACTTAGTGCCATTTTTTTATTATGATATTTTTATTATTTTATGTAAACAAAAAAATTTAACTCTCTTGACTTTGAACTTTTATATTATGTTGAATTTTGAAAAAAAATAAGTCTGTAATGAATATTATTAACTCTTTTGTGATTAATGAAATTATTTTTATGGTTTTAATTTATTTCTAATTTTTTGTGATCACATAATTACATTAAACTATTTCACAATGATGATGCAATACATATTCAATTAGTGAAAAAATAAGATAAATTATATGAAAAATATTAGAAGTAAAAAAATTTCAAAGAATTATTATGTTACCTGAATTTTATATATTAATATATCATAATAGATATGTTTTAATGGATAATATTTGAATTATATCATTGTCTATATGTCCTTAATATAAAATTTAATGAATAGTGAAAAATTGACATTAATGATATTTTATGAAAATAAAATTGTATAAAATTACTTTTTAGATCTTAAAAATTTTAAAATAGGATAAGGTGGAAAATGGATTTTTGAAAATTTCATAAATTGTCTATTTATGGGACAATTTTTACTTTATGAGTAATATTATAACCCCTTAAGAGTGAAAAATGTGTTACTATGACTATGGTTAAAATATGTCAATTAATTGGTTAAACTAAAATATATGATTTGAAAGACCCCATAAAACTATTTTAATATTATTTTATAATGATATTTCAACCATATCACATCTTATATTTAATTATCTAGATATTTGGAAGCATTATTCTTGATAATTACTTATTTAAATTTTAATCTTTTTAGTAATTTCAAGTATTTCTTTTCCCTCCCTTAAAAATAGGAACCCCTTCCCTCACTTATTTACCAAAATTTTGGAAACCTAAATAGACCCATACCTACTTATTTGTATTTTAAAAATATTTATAATCATTCTAAAGGTGTTGGTATTCCTAAAAGATGAACCCGATGGTTTGTTAGAGGAGATATAAATCAGTTATTTCAAAGAAAAGGTAATCACTTCAACCAATCACTTTTTTGACTTCTAACTTTACCCTCTATAAATATGTTTAACTTTTTAAAACATAATGAATTTATCATCTTCAATATATTTATATTTTATTAAAATTATAAAACCATCATTATCCACCCTTTCATCTATCAAATAAAAAATGATAATGTTGCTCATGTGTACGTGTAGACTACCACCTCCACGAAGTCATGTGATTAATTTTTTGTTTCATATTTACATGGATTTTAATAACGGTATATTTAATATATATTTGATATATATGATATAAATATTATTTATTAATTTTTAATTACTTTTTACCTTTTTTATTATTCCATCAGTTGAATAGTAAAAATGATGTGCATGTGTACAGATGACTTACCATCTATATGAATGGTGTAATCCATATTTATATCTATAAATTTTATATATTCTCATAAATACATATTTAATGAGTATATATTATATTTCTATAGTTATCAACATTATTTATATTATGGAACTGTGATCAAAGTATAAGGAATGAAACTAGCAAACCAAAACTTATATAAAAAATGATATTGTTACTGCCTGAAATAGTGATTTTAACGATGAATTGTTAATAAACATGGGGAAAATGATTATATATAAATCATATATGGTATGATATTTGTGATTATTGTTCTAGAAAGGATTTATAATAAATATATATTTATTTTACTATATATTTGACTACATATGAAGGATGTCAAGCCTGAGATAAGGGTTTATTCAACAATCTCAACATTATTCATGATTATTTTTGCTTATTTTTCCATTGGGGGAATTATGTCACAAACCAACATGAAGTGACATCAAACTCGAATCCTATCCCAATATATGGAATGGACTAAAGGGAATTCATGATCCCCATGGTCTAGAAACTAGTTCCTCAGTATCAATAATAGGATTTAGGAACTATTTCACCCAAATAAATAATCATAAATAACCAATAATAATAAATATCACAACAAGAAATATACATAACCAAACAAGGTTAAAAAAAATTCAAAATCAAGGTTTTATAACATTAACCAAAAAAATACACTACAATAGAAATGAAGACACAAAATTACCCAAGAATCCTCCAATCAATGTTAGGGGCATCACCCTCAAGACACCACTGTTGACAGTTGCAACAATTGGGACACTAACAACTAGATCCACCACACCACGACACAACTTACCATCACCTAGTCATACATAAAAAGTCTACATACACCCAAATGTGTCTATGGTGTGTGAGATAAATCCCTGTAGTATTCCACCCAAAGAAAATATTCCATGCTATAACATTAGAAGACAATTCAATATTCACATTTATATAGACTTCTTTGATAAATTTTCATTAATTTTTTTAGAAAAACTATTTTAAGGTAAATCTTTTAAGGAAAAAAATTTCCCAACAAAATTTATTTAAATAGAAGTAAATATACACAAGGTCCACTATATTCCGATGGATGGAACCACATCACATCTGATTCATGTTTGAAGGAGAACCATGTGTAAATCCATAAGGATATATAACGCTGTTGGAACTCAATAAAACTCATACAACAGTGAAAAAATGGCATTGAAACTATAACCAAAAACTTTTATATGCATGATCCCCTTGGAGAGAACATAAAAATGTCTTAGTGTTATCCAATCATATCACATGTTTAATTAGTCTTGTAATCGGAAATCATGTTAAGTTAGTTCGGGCCTTTCCAGATTCGAGTCAACTGGCATCAATTCACCAGAAAAATCTACGATTTGCACTTCCAAGTCACTAGTGTACTAGTTCTAGTTCTCTCCTAGATTCATGAGATTCTATTTGTGATCAGTTTATCATTTCATATGTCATGACAGTCATCAATTTCAGATACACATTCTAATCATTATTAACACACCAAGAAATCTTCACTTTTACAAATCATCACATAGAAATAACCATTTTACCTAAAAAATAGACTTTAGTTTTTTAAACACACCAAAACCATTTTAAAATATATCATCCACCACATTCAAAATTCATTAAACCCATTTAGAAACATTACAAGAAAAATAATACAATTAACTTAAGAATTTTCATGGGCCAAGCCCTTTTCCAATTCACTCATAAAGTAAGTTCACTTCACAATGTGCTTCAAATGATTTCTAGAATTTTACAAATCACATTTAAATAGTTCACAATAAAATCCATCCTTCCCAAATAATACATTTTCCATTAAAAAACAACCTTCACCACATTCTCACCTTAATTTCCCTTAAAAATTAATTTTCACCTATAACATAATTAGAAAAACATTTCCATGAATCACCAAAACAAATCACACATAAACAATACACCATTTATTTTTAAAATCCAATTTCTATCTAATATTAATTTCAAACTCTTCCCAAAATACATTTCTCACCATAGAATCAATTCCTAGAAAAAATTTATTTATCCATGAAATCATATCAAAAGCATCTAAAAATGTTGGATCATGGAACCACCTACTTCGCACTTGGAAACATTCAAAAAATAACGTGAAACCACAAAAAACACCACAAGACCATATAATGGAAATATTTATCACTAAAAATCAAGATCATACTAAAAAATGCAAGAAAAAACTCTTCTTAATTCATACAATCCACTGGAAAACAAAACCCCAAGGAAAGTGGAAGAGAAACCCTAGAAAGAAGATAAACCAAGGAAGAAACTCACATTCATGATGTTTATTTAATGAATACACAAAAAAAACACCAAAGGGAGGTAAACCTAGTTATCCAAGAGGAAGATAGAGAGGTTCCTAGGTATGGGGAGTTCAAATGGGGAGAGAAAGTGGGGATTTATGGGTAAATTCGAAGAGAAAACAAAGGAAATTTTACAATTTTTAATCACCTAGACAAGTCATATAGTTTGTCTGCATGGTTTTACAAGATGTGAAAAAACTGTGTGCCCCTTACTACCTAAGAGGAACATGCCACACAATTAGGCCATAGGGTTTACATGTCATGAAGTTATCCATTGTCCAAAATGTCACATTGTCCAAACGGTTTCCTAGGCAAGGCGCATGGTTTGGAAAACTGTGTGCCAACCGCGAACTACCTACTGCTAACCCAAATACTCAATTTTTCATCAGTACTGAAAGGGGAAACTCATTTAAATGAAGTATAATGAAAATAAAAAAGGAAATAAAAAAAATATAAATTCATCACACCTAGAACATGAGATAAAAATAGAGATCCAAATGGGAACCAGTGAAAAGGATGAAAATAAAAATATGGACATGAAAATTCACCCCACCATGAAATATTTCTACCCTAAGAATGTCATTCCAAGGTTTGATAAAATAACCAATACTCCTACATAATGTTAAGGAAATTTCTAATGCACATAAAATGAGGAGAAATCAAGAACAAAAATAATGGAGTTATAGATCCAGATGATTTAACTTGAGATTTCAAAACAGAGTCACCACTATATACAATCTACCCCCAAAAAACCACAATACATCCCGTTGAACAATCAGATGAAAATGATTCATCAAAACATATAATCCAACCTCTCAAACCAAGAAAAATTCATACATTACCAAGATAAAGTCATACCACTTACCAAAAAGGAATAGAAAAACCCAAAAACCCATTTAAAGAGCTTTGAAAAAAATCAAACCACAACTTCTATGGTTATTAATTCAAACCGGACTATTGGGAACACTCAAAAATCATCTATTTTTCTAGGAAGGTAAAATAAAACAAAAAATCTCTAAAAAAACTTCTCAATGTCAATCTACACCAAATACTGAACTAGTTTATGAAAATTAGAGGACTGGGCAGACACCCCACCATGAAAATCTAAAAAACATGGATTAAAATTATAGGGAACCACAAAGAGATATAGGGTGGGTCTTCACACCATATAAAATAATATCTCACATAGGCTAATTGGAATGAACCGATCTAGGGAAACCCAACATAGAGATAACCCTCACCAAAAGGTAACTAACGAAAGAAACTCCAAACCAAGCAGAAAGAACATCACAATTTACCATCCCAATGGGAAAAAATCATTGGTAGACAAGTAAAAACTGGAAATGAAAATGATTCACTAGGATAAACTCACAAAGATAACCAAATAGAGATTCACATCCTGAAAGGCACAACCATTTTAATTTAAATGTTGTGAGATCCCCCAATCTCCTCACAATAAAAGAGGAGACTTCAAAACACATGGGATACAATGAGAAATTGAGGTATCTATGTATCTTCCCACACAATGAGACTATTCAAGACAAAAAAGATACCCAAGAATCTTAAACTATCTCCATTTTTTGTACTAAATACAAAAACTAAACTAAGGTCCCTCATACCCCAAGGGTTCCTAAATGCACATGGGCATCACTTAGGGGCCTATAGATGGAGCCCTTATGTTTGAATCATCTCCTGCCTCATATCCAAGAGCTGACAAGCCTTTACCAGAATATATTTGGTTTCATGTGTGAACCCACAACATTTCAAATAGATCTAAAAGAAAACAACACCCCACGAGACTCACTTTTCTCCAACATGGAACTTTCACCGAGATAAGGACTAAAAATTTTCTCACACATCATCCTAATTCACCTTAAATGAAAAAAAGGAAACCAAATACCCATGGAACAGACCACTATCTAAAATGGAACAGTTCCAGAATTTCAAAAGGATAAACTCACTCCCATGTTATTAGGATTTCTAAAAATATTCCACAATATCAACCTTTTCATTTTAAAGAGATTGTAACACAATAAAAGACCACAAGACAATACCATTATAACCAAATAATAATTATAATGAAAGGCACTTTAAATTAAACCCCAAAAAGTAAAATACTCCTGCAAATGGGTAGTGTGTCTCTTTCTAAGGGGTGTAACTAACTCCAAGATGCTTCATGGAAACACCCTGATGGAACTGTTGCAAGTGAACAGGGTGTCAATAGGCATGAAAAGTCTTTAGAGCATTCAGACATGATGAATACCTATGATAAGACTTGCCACATTGATAGCACATCATGATCATACACCCAAAATAAGCTAATGAATGATCCATAGACCTTTTAATAGCACAATGAGCACCAATATATTGAGGTCACATTCCATTACTATAATTCCATTCACCACTTCTAGACTGGAATTTCAAGAATAATGGTGGTAAAATTCACCTTTGAAGACTTATGAAACTAAAGAAAACTAAGGTTTTTTTAATTTCTTACATCCACTCTTCTGATTCAAGAGGATCTAATTAATTATAAAAGGTAGGTGGATTAAATTTTCAAACATCTAGAAAAATATCCTTGAGTTGATCAATTAGAGTGTTTTCCAATGGCGAGATAAAAATAGCCACACCTTGAATGTGAATTAGACCTTATGGGTAAAAACACTTAGCCAACATGAAAATCAAAAGCCCAATTAATCTAATATGTCAGCCAAAACATACCATAAAAAAACTCTAACACATAAAGGGAACCAAGTTAATGGATTCCAAAAAAAAAATCAAAAGAATCGCTAACCATTATTTTTAGAGACACTAATGAAAAATAACTCAAACATGAAACACCATTCAAAAACGAAGAGTTATCAAACTGAAAATACCTTCTAAGAAAGACTACCAAATCACAAGGAGACACACCTGACAATTATTAGTTATCAAAACACAACACTTTATCTTGAAATAACTTTTAAAAATAAAACAAGATTTTTGTGTCACACACTCACCAATGGTATTCCATAGATCCTCACATAAGTATATTCTCATCCCAAATCAGGCACTCATCCACTTTTCCAGACATATCCATGCATGTGGTCACTCATGAAAATGCCAAAGGTCAAAACACTTTTTGATGAAAAACATTCATCCCATAACTTCAACATCTCAATCCACTTCCAATTTGATATATTCATAAAACTTTTCAAAAACACACTAACCATTAAATAAAAAACTACTTTAAAACTCCACACATCAATCCAATACATTTAATCCCATTAATAACATTTTTTAGAAGTTCATCAAATCCCATTTAAAATATATTTCCAAAACCCTACTTGAAATAATTCATATTTTCCAAAATAATAAATTTTTACAAACCATAATTTTTTATTAAAAAAAAATAATTCTCAATAAACTAATTCTCACTTTACCCAAAAATCCTTTTATAAAAATACACTTTTTAAAATCTTCTTCAAATTAAAAAAAAAACCATTTTCCATATTTCTAAAACCAAACCATTTCCACTTTAAAATCTATATTTCAAAATTTTTAATCAAGGGTTTTCAAAACAATTTTTAGAACCCAAGAAGACTCAATATAATTCAAAAAGTCAAAACTAGTGTAGATGGGTGACTTGTCTATGTAGTTGGTGACCCTACACCAATCGCACCACTGTCATATATAGTATTCTAGGACCATGTTCCAGGCTCTACATGTCTTGTTAGGCTCTACGAAAACCCTGAGACAACTATCCTGACTCCCGTTTCATTTTCTAAACACTAAAAAATTCACAATAACCAACGGAACCAAATGAAACTTGACTTCCCACTGAGACTTGAGTCCCATAAATTGGTGTGATGTCCAGGAACCCTACTCACAACAAAAAACCTCAGGGCTAAACAGTGCTAGCTCTAGTCTATTTGGAATCTTCCCCAAATAACATGACCTCAAAGATTTTGACATACTATAATACCATTTTGTTACAAACCAAGCTAGGGTTCCAGTCAACCTGACACCTGGCCTTGTCTGTGTCATGGTTTGAATGGAATTCCAAATCATTATGGGCAGGAAACTAGTGGGTTGTTATCAAAAATAATCATTGGTAATGATTTCACCCAATTAAATAATCATAAATAACCAAAAATAATAAATATCACAACAACCAATATCCATAACCAGAAAAGGTACTACAATTTTCAAAATCAAGTTTTTACACCTCTAACTAAAAACCAAAACACTAAAATGGAACAAAAGACACAAAACAACCTAATAAAACTCTAAACAATGCGAAGGGAATAACCCTCAAACCACCATCACTGACTCTTGAAATAATTGGAAGACTACCAACTGGATTCACCACACCACAACACTTATTTCCTTTACCTGGACACACATAACAAGTCAACATACACCCAAAGGTGTATGTAGGGTGTGAGCCAAAGCCTAGTTATATTCCACCCTAAGAGGAGATTCCATTTTATAAAATTATAATAAAATCAACACTAACATTTATATAGAAGAATTTCATACATTTTCAAAAAAAATAGAATTATTTTTCAAGGAAACCCTTTCAAGGAAAACCACTTATCAACAAAAATAATTTAAAAAAATTAAATATACACAAATTCCACAATAGGATGATGGATCGAACCACATTATAGAGGAATCATGTCTTAAGAGAGAACCACAGGTAAATCTCTAAGGGTATCTAGCATATGTGGAACTATAGAAACCTTGTACCTCAGTGAAAAATGGTGTAGAAACCATAACCCAAATCTTTATCATGCACGACCCACTAATAGGGAACATACCAAGGGACTAGTGGTGTCCAATAATATCACATGTTTAGTTAGAATTGTACTCTTTAATCCTACTTTGTGAATTTCTCCCATTCCACTTCTGAGTCAACTAGCATCAAGTCACTATATGAATTAAACATTTCCACTTCTAAATCACTAGCATACTATTTCTAGTTTCCCACCTAGATACATGGGATTAAAATTGTGCTCAATTTCTCATTTCATATGTCACACATGTCATCACATTCATATACAAATTCCATTCATTATATCATCATCATCAACGATATTTATTTATTAAAACAAAGAGAATAAAGTGTACATGGACATATGGAGGTCTAAAGTAATGAAGGTCATGGGGATCCCCTCTTACAAGATTATCCCCCTCGAGACTCAAGAAATTAATACAAGGGAAACATGAGACACAAAATCCTCCAACAACTATATAATCAAGGTGGTATGCAACCATGATCCCCTATTACTAAGTATTTATCACCAAAATATTACTATTTATAAGAGCTCTAAATTTTTAGATAATGTAAGAAATGGACCATAAAATTGTGCCAACTTCAGTTATGGAATTTTGTAGGAAAATAGATTTCATTTCCACCTCATTTAGCTTAATATTCCCCTAATTCCAGAAGTATAAACCTATGAGCATAGCTTGGCCTCATTTTAGAGGGAGAAACCATCACCATAAGATGTTGTAAAGGTCATAATAATTGTACAAGCAGAATACTAAAAAACCCCATTATTGTATTTCACCTGAAGTGTAGGAATCGTCCGTATTTAGTTCGAGTCCTATGAAGGGTGGAGACCATCACACCCAATTCCCTTGAAGGTCCACATGAGAATTTTGATCAGGATAACTTGAGACTTGAAGCAGCTTGAGAGAGGTAGTATCTTTCTAGTTCTTGAAGAGTCCATCCATGTCAATTAGAAGGTTTAATGTTTTAGTGATGATAAATTTCCCCTTCAGATGACTAGCCTTGAATCAGACTGAATTTCATGCTTGCCAAAGGCCCCAATATCCTGTATTCAGTATCATCACCCACAAAAAAAAATTAGGACTAGAAACCCCCACACCTTTTATCATCACTCTAGGAAAGAGATTCCGATGGATCCTTATAAGGATAAGGTAGTAAAATCACAAAATAATCTTCAGACTAAATTTACCCATTCTCCTTCAAAAAATAGGTGGGTCAAACTCTCCTCGTAGTGAGATATGAAACATGCACACCTTGAAAAGACCTATTTTATAAATCACCACATGTAAACCACTATTTTCCATAAACAAGATAGTTTTAATTTTTATACACACAAAAACCTTATTAAAATACACTTTCCAACACTTTAATAATTCATGAAACCCATTTGGAAACATTGCAAGATAAATTACACAAAAACTAAAACCATTTTCATGGGACAATCCCCTTTAAAATTCACACATAAACCAAGTTTACATCATAACGTGCTTTACATGATTTACACAATTTCACAAATCAAATTTCAAATCTTCACAACAAAAACCAACATGCCCAAACAGTCCATTTTCATTTAAAACAAACTTTCAATAAATTTTCAACTCAAGTGCCCTTAAAACCAAATTTCTCAACTTTAACATAATTATAAAAACAATCCCAAGATGCACCATAGTAAATAAAAAAAATAAAAATACATACTTTTTTTTAAAATACCATTTATATCTCATATGCATGTAGAACTCTTCCCGAAACACATTTTAAAACTCTCACAAAATTCATTGAAAACATTTATAAATCCAATAAAACATATCAAAATTATCTAAAAATGTTAGGGCATGAAACCACCTACTTCACACTTTGAAACATCCATAAAATGATGTTAAACCACAACCGCACCACCACGAGACCTTATAAAGATAATTTTAAACACTAAACATCAAGATCATACTAAAAAGACAAGAAAAATACCTCCTTAGGTTATAAAACCCACTGTAAAACAAAAAACCAAAGAAAGTGGAAGAAAAACCCTATAAAAGAAACATAATTACATGATGTTTCTTTAAATAATCCACCCAAAAACCACCAAAACAGGGCAGTAAAAGTGAGACAATAAGATTAGATGGAGGATCCTAGGGATATAGTGTTTTAATAGGGAAATTATGGGGCTTTGGAGATAAATCCTGAGTTGACACAAAGTGAATTTCAAATTTTTTAATGACATGGAAAAGTCACACATTTTTTCTAGATAGTTTACCAAAATACATGGAAACTATTCCCCCATTAATACCTGAGAGGAACATTTTTTATGGTTATCCCACATGGTTTAAAAACCATGTGATGACCATATATCGAACCTAGACATTTTCACATATCATTACATGATTTAAGCATAATAAAACATAATATTACAATCCAAGGATCGTGAAGTCTAGTGTCATAATAGACTAGGTACATAAAATTGTAAACATGGGACTAAATGAAATATTTATTTATTTAATCTTCTCAAAGAGCTCTTGACATCCATTGTTCTCATACATCATTATAGAATAACCTGGGGATAATATGAACAATGGGATGAGCTGAAATAACTGTAAGGGAATAAATATAAGAATAAAGCATTGGAACATGGGTTAGAGGGAATGACATAATGATATAAAAAGGAGTGGAACATATGAAATCATAACCTATAAACATGGGTTCATATAAAAATGGATCTATAATAACATGGAAATAGTATAAAACATGACTTTATCACGATTCAAGTCTCATTGCACATAGAGGATCACAAGTCAACTTTAACAACTAAGATCGTTGCACATGGTAGTACGAGTCAAGGATAACTACTAAGACCATTGAAAATAACATCACATGAGGCTCAACATTACCCAATGAATTAGAGAAATATCGAGGTGCACCCATCATAAAATTTTCATGAATATTATTTCCATATAATGAAACATACGTAATCAATCATACATAAACATAAGGGTACCCATGGAATGAAATGGGTACCATAATCATGTTATAAAGCATAATAGACTGGTGTATCATACAATTGTCCATGAAAGAAAGGAATTAAAACATAAATAGAAATTGATAATGTAAAATTGGAATATATCATGGTAAGTGATGTCAAATAGAATTTACAACATGTAAGAAGAGTATTTAAGAAATTTTATCAACAAAATATTTTAGTGCGTTTTAAAAAAATACTAAGGAGCATTTAAAATAGAAAAGGGAATAATCTTTTATATAAAACCAGTAGTGAAATAAGATGGTTTTAATTATAAAAATTCTAATTTTATAAAATTAATGTTTTCTTAAAACAGATTATAGTGTTCCCTTGAAATTTGATATGAATTTGGGAAGTTCTCTTAAAACGGGTTTGCTTATCGGGAATTACTGAGGAGGGAACCGGTTAAAAACATGAAAATCCTTGAAAGAGAATATTTACTGGATCTTGATAAATGAAATTGGAGAATTTAAATGGAATTTATAATATGTACATAGAAATAATATATAACATAATTTAGGTAAAAATAAATATAGATAAACTTGAAGGAATAATGGAGGTTCGGGTTGAATCCCTTA
This sequence comes from Viscum album, assembly GCA_963277665.1. Lineage (NCBI taxonomy): Eukaryota > Viridiplantae > Streptophyta > Magnoliopsida > Santalales > Viscaceae > Viscum > Viscum album. Next base: position 1,984,211,804 of record OY728136.1, read on the forward strand.
CCTTATGCCTGATGATGTCCTTCAATTGATAATAATGTCCTAGATAAAAAAAATTCATTAATTAATTAATATATCCATAAAATATTCTTCATGAAATTGATGTATTATATCCTTATTATGTTCATTCACGGCCTTTTTTTGATGGGTTAAGAGGTTCAATTTTATTGTTTGGGAGTGTTTTTTTCCATTGGTCTTCATGATTGGTTTACTTATATACATATAAGGATAAACATGTAGTATGAGAATTTTTTCCCAGAGTTTAATTAGTATGTTATTATTGAACATAAATAAGATTACATTTTCATAAAATTCATTTTTTTATTTGGAGTGAAGATGAATCATTATATAAAACATTAATGATAACCCTTTTGGTTAAATGGTGGTTTTTGATCACATCAAACACATTTTGCATTATAAATTAATATCATTTGTATAAAATATTACATAACCTTAAATTTGAAATAATTCACATATTATAATCTGGTTATACCTAATTAATTGTTTCATAACTATAATTGAGGGTATTAATAGAAATTGAAAACATGTCCTCCTTGAATGTGATAAATTAACATATCTTAGATGGTGTTTTCATTTCAAGTATAAAAGGAGGGGAAATGAGAGATGATGATGAATTCTTCCATTATCATAAAAAAATTTTAGTACATGTAAGGTAATTTATTTATCATAATATTTTGATTAAAAGAGTTTAGGAAATAAAAAGAATGAAAGGAACTTGAAAGAAAATAAAAGAAATGAAAAGAGGAGTTTAACTCTTGAATATAACTTCCATGAGAACCGCTTTAGCAGAGAGGATTTGGTATTTTGAAGAGATAAAGGTCTGTTGGACTTGGTATAGGGGATTATGGAGATATTTTATCATAATTTAGATAAGTAACAAGGATTGAGATGAGTGTAGAGAAGATGTAAAGAGGGGTGGTATTTATAGTGGGGAAGAGGAGGGGTTTCCCATTATTATAATCATTAGTTTTATATTTTTTCTCAAGACTATGAATAATATTGACTAATGAAACACAAATAGTAATATGTGAATGTGAGATGGAACCAATGGCCATTTACATCATCCATGACTCAAGCATGATTCAGAAATTTACGTTTTAGCACTTATCGTAAATTATCGTATTTTACTATACATAAAAATTCAAGTAATTTAGAAAAATCCCAAAACTTCAACCTAACCATTTTTATATGTATAGAAGAAAAAATAAATTCTATTTTATTAAAATAATTATTTAAATATGGGAAATTAATTTTTTTTTAAAAATCATCATTTACTTGAAAAATACATATTTTAAAATTACAACTGATTTTATAATACTTAAAAATTAACTAATGTCTTATAAAATTATCTTATAATAATAATAAAACAATAAAATAATTTATGAATAAATTTCATGAAAATAAATTTTCTTTTTTAATTGATAAATTATTCATAAATTTTTAAATAAATATTTATAACTTACAAAAATACCAACACTATCATATTGTCACTTATAAGATGGATAATTTTTATGTATACTTTCATTGGTAAGGTTTATATTTACTAGAAAAATTTACTATTCATAAGTGTCATATTAATATTCATAAGGGTAAAATTACTATTCATATGGATAAGTTACTATTCACCAAAAATTAAGTTTGTCTTATCAGACTGCTAACATCTTACTGATTGCAACCGTATATGTCAAATTTTTGATATTCAAATCACATAAGTGGAAATATTATGTTTAAAGGTCACATAGTACTTAATAGTTTATTGTTTTGTGATTTTTTATGATTATATGACATAATTATACAAATAAAATTTCCATTGATTAAGCTTTGGGTCGTTACAAACCATGTGGTTAGCCACTGTCCAAAATATCTCTTTGGCTACATGGTTTCCTAGGAAAGGTTTATAGTTTTCTAAACTGTTCACCACATGTTGTTTAGCCAAAAACTCAATTTTTCATCAATAATCAATGTTGAAACTCATTTACAAACAATATACTAATGATTGACAAATAAAATACCTAAAAAGTTAAACTAGTCACATCTAGAACATGAGATAAAAACTGAGATACAAAAGTGAACCATAGAAAAGGATGAAAACAAGAATCTGAGTGTGAAGAATTGTTTGATAATTCTATCATAAAACAAATATATTTTATTCCCCGCTATTTATTTCTATAGATTATATGTTTTACTTTAATTTAACTCTCTTTATGTTATTAAGATACTAAAAGAATATTTTTTAGAAAAATTAACATTATTTCTCTTTTTGATCAAAAATATGTTTTCTTCTATATACTTATTTTATAAAAATGCTTTGTAGAATCTCTCTAATGTTAACCTATAATAGTTTAAATTTATTTTTACCCAATATTTTTTTAATGGTTAAAATGAATCATCTCTTTGTTTTCAGAATGAGATACTTTTTGATATTTTTATAAAATTGTGAAAGGAATGTTTTTTAAATTATATTACCTGAATGAATTTTATATCATCAAGATGGGAAATTTCACAAAATATGTTTTTTTATTTTATTATTCTCAAATAACCTTTTTACATAAAAATTTCTAATCTTTTATATTTTAAATAATTGATTTCAATGTAAAAAATGACATTTTTTGAAGAAATTATCTTTTGAAAATATTTTCACCTATGATAACATCAATTATTTAATATTATGATTTGATGAGGTTATAATCTAATTATACCACCCAAAATTTTTATATGGATGGTTTCTGTTCAGTTTTATTGGGGTGATTATTGATATTCTGTATTCTTGTTCTTCTAATGCGGATAATTATTGATTTTTGATGCATGACGATTAAATTGTGGTATATATTTATATGATGTATGAATTATAATTATTAAGTGATGGGTGGGACTAGAATTATTTATCCATTACATGAATTAGTTTTCCTATTAATAAAAAATATATTGGGTTTTCGGCTGAGACATTACCCATTTATGTAAAATCGCATAGTATGAGGCCTCAATGCTATGTTTTAGATATCTGACATTATGTTTTATTTTATCCATTCACATATTAATGATTATTTGAATAATAATTATATCCATGTATAGGATTAATTCTCTTTTATTATTTATATTTCATTACTTTACTATCATTTATTCTGGATATATTATTCATGCCTTATTTCGTTATATTATATGCATTCCCTTATTGGGAATTTGAGTTGACCCCTTTATTTTGTTTTATTTCACCATGATATTAGGAAGAGTATTATTATTGATATTAAGGTATATATTAAATGGAATAATAGTGTTATCAATTATAATAAAATTTTGTGTTTTATGTTTTCTAATTTAATGTGAAATTCAAGAATGTGTAAGAATGTTGTATTCAATAGAGTGTATGAAACGAAAAACAAATCATGTAAGGGAATATAATATCTTGAAATTTTATAATAATTTTACTATTTTAATAAATTCAATATATTTTATTTCTTTTAATATACACACAAATGAATTATGGATTGTTACACACAACAACAAATTTCTTCAGCGGCTTTCATTACATGCCAGACTGAGTTTTACAAAACAATAATATATTATTAAAATATTATTAATTAATATAATAAGATAAAAACTAGCCATTAGAATAATATTAACTAACTTATGAAATTTTTTGGTTTATGTAAATATAAAATAAAGTCTTGGGTTACCAATTAATGAGAAATGAAAATAAGAACCACTTGGATATAAAAACACATATATTTGTATTTTTATTCTTCCAAAGGTGTTTTATAATAATAAAACTAATTATATAGAATTAGTAATTGATGATAATTACATATATATGTTTTATATTCAATCAAATATTTTTGATATTCATCCATTATGTTTGATAGTCAAAAGATAAGAATAAACTCCATTTTACACATAAAACCCTATATTTTCATTAAGGCAATTTTACCATCTTTTAATGGATAACCCAATTTAAATCTTTATTTTCAAAATATTATTGATTTAATATGTCATAATAAACAAAATATTAAAAATAGATACATAATAATTTTTTATTATTTTGAATTGTTGATATTTGTCTAAAACTTTTCTTTTTTAATGAATAATGAAAAATACTGAATTTTAGTTCAAAACTGCCTTTCATCTAATTTATTTATAATGTTAAATTTTACATTTATCTAGTTTTATAGTTTAATTAGATAAATTTTTATAAATTAATTCAATTTATTTCATTAGAATCAATTTAAATTTTAAATTGACTATAAAAACATAGAAAATGTTTAGAATTTTTAATTTAAAAACCTGTATTATCATCCTGCATGCGGAATGAATTTTAAATTCATTTCTTTAATATATGTTATTATAATTTGGAAAAATGGATCCATATTTCTAATCATAATAATTTATAATTTCTAATTAGTTTAAATTATTTTTTGACCAAAAATATTAGTGAATGTAATTAAAATTAATTACAATATAAAGGTTAAATTAAGATTAATGGGGAACTAAACCATGATCTTAAAGACCAAAACAACCTATAAACATTTTCAAAATGTATTGGATGGATATATTTTGACTCTATAATATATTTTATATATTTGGGTCCATTATTTTATGAAGTTTCTATATGAAAAAACGTGGGGATAATTCCTTTGTCAAAATACTACAAGAGTGTTACTCCTCATCCACTATAAAAGAACACAACTTCTCCCACTTCCTCACACCTCTCAAACCACATTGGTTCACCCATGATAATCCAAAATAGATTCCCAAAATACCTCCCCTAAACTTTTAATCCTAACTTTGGGTATAAATACTTCCGTGGAATCCCCTTTTTTTTATAAACCAAATGGAGTTACCTGATTTTAAGGAAATGTTTTCCAACGATCTATTTTATTTCGTTTTATTCTTCACTCTCAATACTCTAATTATTTAATTCATTAATAAAAACAATAGTATACTAAATAATATATCATGTTTTTATGTTATTATTTATACTTAACTTATACACACCTCCATCTAATTATTAAGGAACATACAGTTTCAGTGTGTGATAGACTATTGCCTCCTGAAATGATGATTGATAATTTTTTACTTTACCACCTCAAATGGTGGCCATTAGGATAAAAATTATATTTATATATTAAATATATAATATTTATTATTTCTTTATACTTATTTAAACTTTTATTAACACATTCCTTTAAAACTTATAATGTTTTTAAATACGATAACACTGTTTGAGGAAATGTGGACTACCGCACCTGAAAGCAATGTGATTCATTCACGCTATACATTGAAATTATTAAGGATGATATTAATAAACCTATATAACATAGATAATATAGATATGATACTATAATTATAATATATATATATCATTTTTTTATTAATATTAATACAAAAAATAAATGAAAGTAGCGCTCTTACGTACGTAGGGCCTACCGTCTCCAGCAACGATGCATTTGATTTATTATCTCCAAAATTTATAGATTATAATAAAATTTTATTGAATGAATATAATTGAAAATTAATTCATGGATTAAATTCTTTATATGATTTAATTGTGATCTATTTAATAGTTACAACAAATGAAAATTCAAAATAAGCTTGAAAAAACTAGGCATTTAACACCAGAAATAGTTAAACTAAAGAAAGAGTATTAAAAAACAGGTAATAAAATATTATAAGAAGTTAATATATGATATTATAAACATTATTATGATTTTTTAATAAGTTAGTAAAATATTTTGAACCACTGTATAGGAGGAAAAATACCACACAACAAAAGGAAGGTTAAAGTAAGGGATTTCATCTCAATTTTCATTCTATTAAGACTTATTTATTGTTTTACACCAACTCACTCTTATATGGTGTATATAAATACAATGTAATGTTATACCATAAATTTTATTATTCTAATAATATTTTAATATTTAGTTAAATCATGGAGAATGCTGATTTAAATTCTTCAAAGTGGTATGGGACACTTTGAAATGTTTAAACATTATTTATCCTCAAGAATGTTTTAATGTCAACAAAACTTGTTATTACTTGTCCCACTTTGATGTATTTTTGACAAATCCATATTATTTATTAAATATGGAAATTTTATAAGGTGCATTTTTTATTAAATATATGAGGAATTCTTTAAACACAAAATATATGGGTTGGGGACCTCTTAAGGAAAACCATATAGGTTGGGGATCGATTAATGAAATCCCTTTGATGTATCAGTAGTATCACGGGATGAATTATTTGGATAAAATAGAAATGTTTAAAATTTTTCTTGATTGTAAAGGTATTATGTTCATGAGAAACATGACATCCAATAATTAAGTATTTACTTTATTAAATTTTTTGTTATTATTATTCATCCATAAGATTTTGTGTCGACATATCTATGGATGTATTTAATTTTCATTTTATTGATTAAATGACATGTGTCTTCAAATTCTAACCTTTATATATTGATATTTTCTTATCTAGTTATTTTAATGGTATGTGTTATCAGTTATCTACCTTATCATGTTAATTTATTCATATTGTTTCATTATTTCTTCTATTATACTTACCATTACTGATCATTTGAGCTCACCCTTATTATGTTTACTTTCCCTAGGTTATGAAGAAAAATATTTGAATAAGAATTTAAGGATGCAGTTTATTTCATTGTATTATGTATCATGTCTGTATTCTCTATTCCATAATTTATTATGGGTATCATGTATATAATATGGATTCAAAAGAATACTAAACTGATCGGTCCTTTGGGATTTTATTCCTTAAAATAATGATAATGTAATAAAATTATGCATTAGATCCGGGTTTCTAGGTCGCAGAAATACAGTTGGTTTTAGAGGAAGTTTAGAAATAACATTGGATACTGTATTTCAAAAAATTATATTAGGGATCACAACCCTAAGTTATATATTAAGCATAAGTATATAAGAATATACTAGAATTTTTTCAGGGTACTGATTATGTGGGTATTCCTAGAAATACATCCCTATTTGGATACTAAGAGTGGATGTGGGTTTGGAATAGATGTACCTTGGGAAAAAAACTTTCTCAAGGTGTTCAATTCCAGACCTGGGGTAACCTGTTACATGAAAATGTTCCGTAATACACCCCTGGTTTGACTCTCCTAGGTGATACTATTAGGATAGTTCACATTTTATTTATCTACCATTATGAAGGATTTAGAAGTATAGATTTCCCTAAAGTAACCAATGTTTATGATTGGACAATTTAGGATTAATAAATTTATTGTTTGTGATATACCATATTTAGAGTAATAGAATGTTCATAATTTTAGGAGATAATCCAGTATAATTCGTTGTTTAGAAATAGATCCTGAAAGGAATAATGGTATTAATACTCATGGCAATGTAGAGGTTTCCTTGTTGGGAAATTCAATAAATATGGTATTAAAAATAAGCATGTTATCAATATATTAGGTCATCTTAGTGAGGTTATCACAAATAACCTTTCTTTAATGCATAAACCAATTCAATAAAGAGAATATCTTATATTGGATCACTTTATGTAGTTTAAGCCTTGATCTTTTAGTGGGAATACTAATAAAATTGTTGCTGAGAAATGGATTATGTCTTTGGATAAGATATTTATGGACTTGGAATGAAGAGGAAAGGAAAAGGTTATAATTGCAGTATATTGTCTCCAAGGTGATACTGATCAGTGGTGGCCTCTCATACAAAATACAAGGGTGAAGAAGAAATTGAATTGATGGAATAGAGAACTTTTAAAGAGACATTATTTGATAAATACTTCACTCACAATCAAAAAATTGAGATGAAGTGGATGATCATTTTCTTAAAGTACAAGGAAAAAGAAAGTGTTGTGAATTATGAAGCTACCTTTACATGGTTATCCATGTATGCTACAAATTATATACACAACATAGAGTGAAAGATTGACCACTTCTTTAAAGGTCTTAAGAAACTTCTACAAAGGGTATTGGTTTCTAAATATTTCTCATTATATAAAGAGATAGTTTTATGTTCCATTAAAAAAGAGAAGTAATTCTTGTGATATTATGTATTCAAGGGAAACCAAGAGAACAAGTGGTCTTTTGAACACAATGAAAAAGTAAATGAGTAAAAGAAGATAATGGTAAAGAAGGATTTTCCAACTTTTCATATTTGTGGAAGGAATCAACCTGGTAAATTCTTGGAAGGATTGAGAGTTTTTTATAAGTGCAGAGATAAGGGTCACTAGGAAAAAAATGTAAATGGAAGAAGGAAAATACTGATATTTAGTTTTACAACTACATGGATACATGTCACTATGAAAATGAATTTTTCAAACATCAAGATAATATACCTCTGATGTATCTAAGGGATCAAGGTCAACCATGTTTTATTGACACAACTAAAGTGAAATGATTAATATACGTCTGTATTTTGATATAATAAATATTATGTAAAAGTATTTTGTTTATTATTTTCTCATAATATAATCTATGAAATATGTGAGGATTATACTGAATTAATTTTTTTTTATAAAATTAAGAATCTTATGTTGAATGGTACAAAAAAATATATTATGTAGAAAGTTAAAATTTTCGTAAAATTAATGATTGAGGGAAATACCACTCTAATTTGTTCTTAATGTTGAGTGAATTATGAATAAATTATTGATTTGGATAATTAATGACTACCATGGATTTAATTAATGAATTTTCCACAACTGGTCTTTTCTACCATTGATGATGTTTTTGAAACCTTTTTATTTAAGGAATCTATCCAATAACATGCGTCTTACTTAAGTAATAAGTAGGAATGCATGTTTCTAATCATTTTATATGGTGATTCGAGTTATTACCATATTTTAAGAGGATACATGATGAAGTTATTTGCATGTTTGGAATTTGAATATTTTGAGGTGCTTCATATTACTCAAAGGCTAATGATAGGTTCATTTTTGAAATTTAGTGACCATCTTTCAAAAGCACTGAATCAAAATCTTTTATAAAGTCCAAACATTTATGAAATAGTATATGTTTTACATTGAATGTGGTTTTAGATATTGATATATTACACCACTATGCAATGAATCTTGTTATAAGTGATGATGTAGAAATAGTTCAAGGCAAGACCAAAAGATAATACAGTGATTATGGAAATGTACCAAGTAAGTAGATTAACTTATATTCCTAGAGAGTTAAATAATTTATCAACTCCATGAAAAATGATCTTAAAACAAAAATTGTTGTCCTAGTACCTTCATTTTTTGATGAATCAAATGGACCTTAGATTATGATGGATTTAGGACTTTATAATTTTTAACATTATCCTAACCATTTTATCTAGGACTATCCATCAGAACTTGATTTTTATATTTTTTTTCCATATCTATGTTTTCATTTCACACCTATGTTCCCATACTAGGGAACCTAGTTATGTGATCATTTTACTTTTCATTCTCTCTTATTTGGAAGACGTGTTATTAACCGTATTCACAATGTGGGTTTTTAAACAATAGTTTATCTTTAAATATCAATCCATTGATTACTAAGATAGAGTTTAAATTTCAAGGACATAATTTAATTAAGGTGGGGAGAATGTAACAACCCAAATTTTAGAGTTATAATGTTGTATTCGATAACATGTATGACACACATCACAACACGCGTAAGGGGATATAATATCCTATAAATTTATAATATATTTAATATTTAAATAAATTCAATTTATTTTATACCTTTGAATATATGTAACAATGAGTTATCATATCTTACACTCAATAATGAGTTTCTTCAAAATCATGTGTTACACATAAGAACGAGTTTTACCGAAGAATAATATATTATTAAAATATAATTAATTAATATAATTTTATATATAATATAAATTATGAATATTAATAACTATAATATGAAAATTTATGGTCTATGTTAATATTCAATAAATTCTTGGGTTACTAATTAATGAGAAACGAAAATAAGAACCAATTGGATATAAAAAGAAATAAATTTATTTTTAGGCTTCCAAATGAGTTTTATCTTAATAATCAAAATTAATTTCAATTATTTAATAAATTTAATGAAATATATATGTTATATATTCATTCAATAATTTTTTATCTTAATCTATTAGGTTTTATAGGCATAAGTTAATAACAAACTCTATGTTACACATAAAAACCAATATTATCATAACAACAATTTTACTGCCTTTTAATAGAAAACCTATTTTAAATATTAATATGGAAAAATTAATTTATCTAATATCTAAAAATAAAATTTATATTTTAAATAGAAAAATAATTTTTGGGTAATGGTTATTTTTTTATTTTTTTGAAGCATTATATTTATTTAACGAATAGTGAAAAAATAGATAATTTTAGTTAAAAATAGATTTTCATCTAATTTATTTAGAAGGTTAAATTATAATTTTTTTGAAAGTTTAATTATAAAATATATTTATCAATTAATCATATTTAAGTAATTGTAATCAATTTCACATTGAATTTTACTATAAAAACATAGAAAACTTTTGTATGTTTTTACTTTAGAAACCTGTATTGTTATCCCGCATGCGGGGTGAATTTTAAATTAATTTCTACTACTTGTGTGATTTGAATTAGAAAAAATTAATTCCATATTTTGAATCATCATAATTTATAATGTCTAATAATTTTGAATTAGTTTCTCTCGAAAAATATTTTTGAAACTGATGAAAAGAAATTACAATGATTAGGGGTAAATTAAGATCAATATGAGACTAAACCATGATCATAAGGCCCAAAACGACCTATAAGCTTGAAAAACAGTTATTGGATGGATATATTTAGACCCTATATTATATTGGATATAATTTTTTCCATTATTGGTTCCATTTTCAATATGAAAAACATGTAAATAGTTCCTTTGTCAAAATATAACAACAGTGCCACTCCTCCTCCACTATAAAAGGCCACCACTTCTCCAACTTACTCACACTTATAAAACCACTTATTTTTGGATAATATATACCCAAATAGATTTCAAAAATACATACCCTCTACCTTAAATCCTTAATTTGGGAATAAATCCTTCCAAGGAAGCCCTTTCATATAAACCAAAATGAGTTATCCAATTTTAAGGTTATGTTTTCCAATTATCTATTTTATTTCATTTTCTTTTCTACTCCCTCTTATCTTCATATTTAATGATTAAATAACAAAAACATTATAATAAATATTCAATGATATTTTTATTTTATTATTTATACCTACACTTACACACACCTACATCCAATGGGTAACAAACATAATGTTTATGTGTAGGGTGAACTAATACCTCACTAAATGATGATTGTCCATATTTTCCTTTTCCACCTCTCATGGTAGCCATTATGATGGAAAATCAGTTTATATATGATATATATGATATTTATTATGTCTTTATTCTTCTTTAACCCTTTTTTAACACATACATTTAATACTTCCCATTTTTGCGTTAATATGATAACATCATTTGAGGAAGTGTGGACTACCGCCCCTTGAAGCAATGTTATTCGTTCACATTATACATGGAATGTATTAATGTTTATATTAATAAAAAAATCTAAAATATATAACAAATATATGATATTTGAATTATTATATACATATGTAATTTAATTTTAATTCTTTTAATACAATAAAAAATGAAATTTTGGTTGATGCATAGGTATGACATACCATCTCCAGGGACGATGCAATTCATTTATTTTCTAAAAAATTTATAGATTATCATAAATCAATATTTAATTAATATATATGACAATTAAATAATGTTTTAAATTATATATGTGATTTAATAAAGATATATTTAATAGGAACAACAAATGAAAAGTCAAAACATACTTGACAAATCTAGGCAATTAACACCAACAATAGTTAAAATAAAGATAGAGTGTTAACCAACAGGTAAAAATATATTATAAGATTTTGATATATGATATTTTTAACATGATTATGGTTATTTTATAAGTTATTAAAAAAATTTAAACTACTATACAAGAGGATAAAGAACACAAAACGAAATTAAGGATAAGCTAAGGTATTTCATCCCAATTTACATTCAATTGATAATTATTTGTTGTTATGCACTAAAAAACTCTTATATGGTGTATATAATAGCATTTAAATGTTATAAAATGAATTTAATTACTCCCATAATATTTTATGATTCATTTAATTCATGTGAAATTATTATTTAAATGTTTTAAAGTGGTATAAGAAACTTTAGAATGTTTAAAGATTATTTATCCTCAAGAATGTTTTAATGTAAACAACCATTGTTGTTACTTATCCTAGTTTGAGGTATTATTGATAAATTCATATTACTTATTCAATATGGATATTTTATTTGGAACAATTTTTTCAATATAGAAGGAGTGCTTTTGATATTCAATACACAGGTTGGAGACCATTTAAGGAATTCCCTCTGGGTTGGGGAAAGGTTAATAAAATTCTCTCGATGTGTCGTTACTCACATAAGACTAATTTTTTGAAAAAACTAGTGAAGTTCAAACTTTATATTGATGGTAAATTTATAATGTACATGTGAAACAGGATATCTAATAATTAAGCATTTCCATTATTGATAATTTATTTATTATTATTTATCCTTGGGATTTTTCATCGACATATCCATGGAGGAAATTCAATTTCAGTTAATTGATTAAATGTAATGTTTTTTCATCTACAAAACTTACCATATTAATATTTATTCATCTAGTTATTTTAATAGAATGTTTTATTAGTTATATACCTTTTCATATTAATTTATTCATATTTTTTCATTATTTATTGCTCTTTACATTCCCTTACTAAGAATTTGATATTACCCTTATTATGTTTCCTTTCCCCAGGTTAAGAAAAATAAATCATTGATTAAGTGTTCAAGGATAAAGATTTTTTATTATATATTATATTTTTATTCCCTATTTACCAATTTATTATGTGTATCATGTAAGCAATATGGCTTTCCAATACTACTAAACTGATCGATCATTCCGGATTTGATTCATTTTGATGAGTATAATATAATACAATAATGCACCGGCTCCAGGTTTCTGGGTTGGAGAATTAAATAAATAAAAATATATAAAAATGATGTTTTAAAAGAAAATTTTTTGTCCATCCATGAATAAATAAATTATAATTTTTTATAGTCACTTAAAAATTTCATGGATTTTATTAATTTATTTTACTAATAATTCTTTTAATTCCGTCAAAATAGTTTATAAATATAAGTTAATCATTGAAATAAATTCTATAAAAAAAATAAATTCAGGAAAAATATAGTTTTTTGGTTAATGGTGTCTTCAATAGTGAATTAAAACCCTTTAATTTCAACATAAAATAATTTATTTTATTTTATATAAATTTATTATAACAAAAAATTACAATCTCAAAATTGAAATAAAATTTATATATATTATCTCCATAATAGTAATTCTAAACTAGTGAGATATTTTCATGAATTATAACAAAAATCTATATAACCTTTTATAAAGGTTGAGTAGATACTATATTAAACACATTACATCTTATAAATCCATTCAATTCGGAATTCTATAATCAATTTCATATTAATAATATTTTTATTTTTTATTTTTAACAAGATTTCCCATTTCAAGATGTTGTTTCTAATTTTTAATTTATTTAAAAATCGATGATTCTTAAGTGAGAATATTATAAATATTATTTTCAAGTTTTCAATGAAGTATTTTTTTATTTACTATACAATTTTAATTTATAACATTTTAGGTATGTAATATTCGAGGGAATGTCACAATCAATGGTTTATGATACATAATTTTATGTACTTTTCCTATATTTATCTATTATAAATGAATAAAATCATATTTCTTTGATTCATATATTTTAAGGCTTACTTCCTTCCTTTTTTATAATATTTTTATATATTAGGGAAAATTATTTATTATTTATAGACTCATAGATTAAGGAAATGTGTCCTAAAACATGGGAGTTACAACTTCAATTTTTTTTAATTCCATAGTATTATTATATATTGACTTATCATTAATGAGAAGTTATAAATTACCACATTTTATAGGTTTTCCCTATGAATTCATTATGTTGAAGCACTAGTTCTCTTCCAAAATCTTCTTTCTTTTCATGCATCTATTCTCTATTGTTGTCATTATTTTCTATGATTTATCAATAAAGTATTGGGGGAATACATTACTATAATTCATATATTTTTGTGTTATTGTTGTCTAATCATATATAATTTTTATTCCAAGGGTCTCTGTATCTCTCTCTACATTCTAATGATTATGCTCTATCTTAGCCTTTATCTCCCACTTTTGACATATTGTTGTTCTTCCCTGCCCATCTCAATTTTCTAATGGATATATTCTATAAAATTTTTACTATTTTTATTTTGTTTATATTATTTAGTCAACCGTATATACTATACTCTTTGATGTGTGAACACAAAATATTTCATAAAATATGTTTAATAGTGTTTTTATATAATTTTAATCAATTTATTATATTGGGGGGATATTAAAAACATGTATTCTTGTTATTCTAATATGAATAATTATTGATCATTTAGCAGTTTTTGCGTAATAGGTTTATTAGTTATCATTATATATTCTATTGTTTGTATATATTTTTTTATTTTCATATGATGAATGCATAAAAAATATTATGTGATGGATGAGACCCAAAATTATATATCCCCATAATGCCTTGGTAGGTCTCATGAGACAAGCTAGTCTGGGTGTATTTGTATTCATTTATATATGCTATATTGGTCAAGTAATGATGATATGGTTATGATGTCATTAATTATGCATATCATCACTATGATGTTACATATTATTATCCTTATGACTATTTATTACCATTATTATGTCATTTGTGGATATATTATACATAAGTTTCCAATTATATAGCATTATATGATTATTTATTCTAGACTATTTATCTATGTATTATTGATGTTTATTACATATGTCATTATATTCTACCCCTTTATGAGTTTCTAATATCACTGATTTATATTCTCCCTAACTTTATAAGAAACAGTAACAAATTATATGAATAATCTAATGATAAGAAAATGAGGAAAATAATATTTAATTTTGTGTAATGATGTTTCCCCTTCATTTTAATAATGATTTATATATATAGTATCTAGATACTAATAAATTTAGTATTTTCTGTAATATGACCTATGTATTCAATGAAATTGTAATAAAATGATCACCAACTAATGTTGGGGTTATTACAATAAAGATATCTAACTATAAAAATTTAACGAAAAGTCTTACAGTACATTGTTTTATACATTTTTATTTATCATAACCATAGTTTTATCACTACTGTTAAAAAACATAATAATATTCTCCTAAAATATATAGTTTTCACAAGAATAATATAATGATCCATTATGAAATTGAAAAAAATACTTCATTATATACTCATAATACTAATATTATATTCCCTTAATAAATTAAAGAGATTTTTGATTTTATCATTCTAGCACACTAGTGAGAGTATGATATTCCATCAAAAAATTGTCTCTAAAAAGAATTAGTATAACAAATTCTAGATATTGGATCAAATATTTTTTTTAATAAATTTAGGATCACCAATAGTGGGTGGTTAATTAAATATCATTAATATTTTAAAAAATACAACACCTAAAATATAATATTAGGTGAAAATATGTTTTAAACAATGTTCATTTTATCTAGAACTAATTTAAAATAAAATTGTTGTTTGCAAATTGATTATATGATTTTTTATAGATTTTTTTATAAGATGTGTTATTAAAAATAAATATATTATTTTAGAAATAAAATATATAGGTATCATTCTAATCTAAGATCATTATCATTAAATTTTTGTATGGGATTTCTAGATAAAAAATCCAACTATTCTATATATTTATTATGGATTACTATTAACATTTTAATAATAATAGTTTCATTAAATTATCCCAAATAGATAGGAGGATTTTATAGATAAATATGGCACAATAAAACTTGAGTATAAGAAGTGATTTTATATAGGTGAATGGTCATGTACTTAAAATAAGAATTTATATGATCATAATAATTAGATGATCATATGGAAAATTATTATAAATATGGGTTATTATGCTATTTTGAATTAAATTAGATAATTTATGAGAGATTCATTATAACCAAATGGAAAAAGACTGAATTTTAATATAAAGATAAAGAAAATGATTTTAATATATTAAGGCTTTAAATATTTCAGGGAGATATTATTGTCCTGATTGATCTATTTCACCTTTATGTGTTCCCCAATTTTAAATTTTCAATGGTAGGGACCCCTCAAATCATTTTATAGGTATCTCATGTGAAAAATTGGATGTATTAATAATTTAGAATTATAAATGAATATTCATGAATGTGTTTTTATTTTGACTGTTAAGTGAATATGATGGGGTTTAATTCAATAATTCATCAAACATAGTCATTTAAGATCTAAAGACAATATTCATTGAATATCATAGAAATTAATTTGTTCAAATTTGTTGTTCATCATTTGTATGTGACATATAATACATTCTAAAATAAGTACTTTTGTTATTCCAAAACAAATTTTATATAAACTAATTTGAATAATGAAAAATTATAGTTTTTAGAAGATAAAACTCTACTTTTAGATAGATTTTTTGGTTTTCATTTAACACTTTAGATATATATTATTACCTTTATTATAAATATCAACATATATATATTTAAGGAATGTGTCATGTTCTAATGAAATAATCTCAATGAATCAATTAGAAATAGTGATATATTTATTTTGATAATCAAAATATTAGAATTAGAAAATGTTATTAAATAACTGAGTCAGCATTTAAGACATGAAGGGATAGGGTTTTCATGAAAAAGACAATTTTTAACATCTATATTTCTTTCTTAAAACTTTTTCATCCTAATAATACTCATCTTGGAATTAAATATATAATAAAAAATTAGGTGATTTATTAAAAAATATAATTACTCTATATTTTCAAATATTATGAAAAATGTGATATTGAAAATTTTCATTTTATAATACACCTAATTTACTCAACTTGTGAACCAATGATAATATTAGTGTATGATATGAATTAAAATTTTCACATATATAATTCATTATATTATTTATACGAGCTTTATATTTTCTTAATGAAATAATTTATTTATAAATAAAATAAATCTTCTAGATCATTGATTCAAAAAACATTATAGGGAATGATTTTTTGGAATCCTATTTTATGATTAATTTAGACATTATAAAAATCTTTCACAAATGTGTAAGAGTGAAATTGATATGTTTATTCTAATAAATAAATGATTTTTAAAAAATTGATTAAAATAATCATTCCTAGATTTTTTTTCTATATTTTGACACCTTTTCAATTATATGTGAGTGGATTTTTATTTTTTCATTTTGTATTTTGATTTAATTTTCCCAACATTTTAGTGGTTATGATATAAATATTTAACATTCTTTTTTTATCACATTATAGTTTCACGTTTAAAAATAAAATGGTTTTTAAAAGTATCAATCATGATGAAAATTATAAAAATTCAACTTTAAAATAAACATTAAATATTCAAAATATAAAGATGAAATTTATCATTTTAATTAGATAAAAATATGAAATTAATTGAATCCCAGTTCTATATAGAATAAAATTATAATAAGATATATATATATATATATATTAAAATTTTAAAATTTAATGAAAATTAAATTTTATACCTTATAATTTCATAATGAGTTCTATATTGTCTGAAATGGGGTTGGTGAAATGACCATTATATTTTTAAAATAAATTGATTGATTTTTACTCATTTCAGGTTGTGGTTGAAATGATTAAGTGGAAGATAATAGGAGAAAAATTATATGGTTTTGGTAGTCATATAATTTTTAGGGGAACATGGCGTTGTAAAAAAAGTCATATTACATAAAATGAAATATTTATTAAAAATAATAGAATTTTAAAGTTAAAATGGATCTATTTTTTTGGGTGGGGTCAAACCCAATCACCACCCATGATAGCATTGAAACCTCTATCAGTGGTTGTCTCCCAACTATGATAGGGCCGATGGTACCCCTAGATTCAAATTTACCAGAGTTTTCAATGTAATCAGTCTCTCCTTCCATCATGAACTCACTTCTATCAGAGGTTCCGTCTATTAGGATCTCACTAAAGGCATCAAAATCACTCAAGGGGACACCAAATTTATCTTTGTTTCTTTTTTAAATCTAGCTAGTTTCCACAAGAATTTCTTATATACTAAGGGAAATAATTGATTTAGACCCGCCACTAGTGGGTATCCTCAAATGGTATGTGAATTTATTTTGAGGGTTGTAGGTATTGGTAGTAATTAAGGTATTTGATCATTTCCAATTCAATAATAATTTTCATTCTGATGAGTGTTTATCATTTTCATGTTTTTTGAGTCATAGAGGTGTGAAAATACCCCTTCCATATTATTCTAGTGGACTATGTATTTCTACATGGGACATTATTGTAATTGTTCAACCCTATGGATATAATTTCTAGATATTTCTCTTCATTTTCAAATACCTAGCATCAAAAATGGTATATAGGACTGGATTGAGTGTCTCTTATGTGCTGATGAATTTACTACTTATATATTACACAACTGGTGTGCCTGAATATGTGTTGAAATAGATTTTTCAATGGATCTTCCTTATCGATTCTGGTTGTTTGTGGAAGGTGAGGATAAATTCTAGAAACAGACCAACTATGAGGAGGTTGTTGGGTATTGATCTATTTTATTACACCAAGGGAATTGAAAATAATAATTTCATTGACATGGAGGTCTTAATCATAGAATTAATTAATTAGGTCGATAATATAGGTTGGTTGTGACCCACATTGTGGAAAATGGTTCTGTATAGGCTCCAACACTTGTTTATGTGTGGGATTCCTCCTCTATCCAAGCTCCTCTCTTAATGACCCCTGACCCCGGGGATCCTCATTGAATTCTATTGTAAATCATCCTGAAGTCTAAGATAATAAATAAAATTAGTGGGATGTAAAATCCAAACCATTGGTTTTATGGTATTCTCAATGTTCTACTAGAGATTATATGAAAGCATATAATGGGTTTATCACTATTATGTCTAGTGGTTCCTCTTTGCACCAACAATGTGGTATTCCCCTTACAGAGGTGTTTCTAGGGAATGTGTCAAGGGATAGTTTTTCTGTTCCCCCTTACTATCTTATGTAGTGTTTTTTATAGCTACAATGAATCCCCATATCTCTTTATTGAATAAGTGAAAAAAATTGTTCACTGATGAATATGGTTTTAATCACTTCCATGAGGGGAAGGAAATTTTTTTAAATAGCTACTCTTTATCATAGGTGGATACCTTGGTTGATCTTGGAGTATGGTAGCTCGCCCATTTTCCTCAATCAAGGGTAGGAATTCACATTGCAGATTCTCCTAGGATAGCATAAAAAACCAATTTAAAGGTTCATTTTTTCTCTTAGTTTAATTTCCCTTCAGTGTGTCCTGATGTGGAAACATTTAAGGATCCTTCAAACCATAGTGACAGTTCTACTTCTCAAAAATTGGTTCTTGGAAATGGGGAATGACCTTATTTATAAAAAATTCATCCAAATATATCTAATTACATTCTCCTCTACCTGAGGGGATAGTCTAGGAAGATGGTACATGTGAACTAAGATAACTCTATTCACATGGGGATTCAAATAAGTGGTGTATTCTAGTGAGCAATTAAATTCATCCAAAGACCGAATCCTGAATTGTGGATTCAATGATGGTACAATCAAGTAAATTTAATTATAGAAACTTTTTTGTTTAATTTATTATGGAATAATTTTTTGGTATCTTATGAATCTTTTCTCCCATTAGTTGTTAAATTTTTTGGTTCTCACTCAACCCCAAAAAGTGATTACTTCCCCAATAAAATATTTACTTTTCTTTCAAGGTACAGATTGGGTAAATTAAAGAGATTTTCATATATTAAATAGGGATAAAGTAGGTACCATGATATTTGGTATTAAATATTTTGATTATTTTAAAATGAATTCATGTAGGAATATTTTTTTAGGTTTCTCATTGTATAATTGGTTTTATAATTACCCAACTATAATAAAATACTATTATCATATATAAAATGGTTTTGTGAATATTAAAATGAATGGGTTTCTGATATTTTTAATGAGAACCCATATAAGTTATCTATGTATATAGGTTGAATATATTTAGAATAAATTCAGTTAGGATGACTAAAATAATGTGGTAGTTTGAATAATGAGTTTTTTTTGGAATTTTTCTATCATTAGTTAGAAAAATAAGAGGCTTAAATATAGGTAAAAAGAGAATACATTAATGAAAAAATATAAGTTCATGAAATTTATAATAAATTAAATGTTGTAGTTTTAAAAATATTGAGGAAAAGAGAATATTCAATATTATATATCATTTAATAAGAAAAATGGACACTCTTGTGACCTCATCTAAATTAGTCAATATGGTAACTACTGTGTTACCTTCTCTAAAGGTGTGAGACACCGTAAAATCAACCTGATTATATTTTTCCAAATAATCCTAAAAAATTTCCATGACACACCATGGGGGAAAACTAAGTTTTTGTTTGATGGATTTAATAATAATGGTGGAGTCCACCTAAATTCAAAATTGATATAGTTTTTTATTTAGAAAATTGAAATGGGATGATAAATCCCTCCATTTAATCCATATAAGACATCAAAAATATAAAGTAATTTTAGAAATATTCTAGGCCCTTTTCTATATAAAATTTGAAAATACATACATAGATTATCAGATCAATGTTTTATTTCAAAACAATATATTATTATATTTTAATCCAACCAATACATGGGTGCTTCTATATAATTAGTATATAAAAAAATATTTTTATCTAATTACCCCTTACATCCAGCCTCTCAAGTAAAGAAAGAACCATGTCTAAGCTACCCACCAAGCCCTTTGGTAAGTAATTTTAACCGTAATAGATGATAGAGTTTTGGAAGAAGCCTATTTCTCTTGATATTATAATCATAAAAATTGATATGTGTATATTCTACCAAATTATATGCCATGATTTAGTAATGGAAGTTATAATTTTTTTTATAAATTATATGGAGATATTAATATTTTAGTAGGGAATGATATTTATCTAGATAGAAACAATATATGGGGTCTTATATCCATAATGGTTGAAGACTATTGACCATGTCACCATTTTATACTATAATTTCCTAAATATATACTCAATGACATCTGGCCCCTAATTTCACATGGTGTATCTCAAATAGAGTGGAATATTGGTATTCTTGAGGCTATCTTCCATGAATATCATGTTGTCCAGTATTCTACAAATGAGAACCATCTTTGAGGGAGTCATTCTTCCCGACTTAACGTATGAGAATATAAATATCCATGTAATTTTGTTAGTTTTCCATTCTTAGACATACCTATATAAATTTATTTTTATAATACACAGGCTTAATTTTATTAAAATATAAAGAATACATTTTGACACCATAAAAGTGTAAAAAATTATCTAAATTATGGTTTCCTTCACATAAGAGATTCTAAATTTCATAGATAAATCCATACCATTCTATTCACCATGTTTATTAGTGATGCTACTAACTATTTTCCTAAATTATACAACTTATGTTCTTCCCCAGTACAAAGGGATGCCAAGGTATGTGAAAGTTATGTGTCCATATTTGATATTTAGTTTCCTTTAATATTATATTCTACCTTTGATATATAAATTTCTTTATAAAGAATATTAGGTAATTCTATAGCTAATTACTTTTATATAGATTTGACTATAGTGGCTCAAGGTGTCCCTGGGAACCTACATGTTAGTAATGGTCCCGGGACAAAATTTGACTAAATCTCTAGCTTAAAAGAGGTGTAATTGGTCATTAAAGACCCTTAAAACGTGTATGATCCTGAGATTACCCAAATATACTCGATTAATATTGGCCTTACTCAAGTAGACCTCTTCCACACTAACAATTATTGCAGAGATGGGGTATACTTGTTAGACCCTGCAAAGGGTGACTAAAGTATCCATAATGTGTACCTTTCACCAAAATAGATATCAAAGAAGTATCAAAGAATCCTATGATTTAACAAAAGAATAATTTACTGAATCTAGATATGTTCAATACCATATAATGGTTATCCTAGTTAGTCATGTTAAATGCCTTGTGTTAATCTGAAGAAACCTTTCTCCTCTCCCATTCAAATATTTTTAGAGTATATATATATATATATATTAATCCATTAATATCTTATTATAGATAAAAAAATAAGATGTATCCCATTATAGATCTTTTAAATAATCTCATTAATCTCTATGAATAAATATTGAAAATTTTCCCATTTTAAATATTAATTCTTAAAACTCCATGTTTAGAGACATTATTTAGAACCAAGGTTTCCGACAACTAGGATTTTATTTATACTATATATAACTATAATATTGAGTTAGAAAATAATATCTTATCACTAATATCAAAAACCCTCAATCATATGTGGAATTTATTTCAGATCATCCTATTTTCATTAGAGACATAGTTACTTAAACTAAAATCCCCTATGAATATTTTCTAAAAATTCCATCTATAATAAACCCATCCTCCATAAAACGTTATCATCGAAGTTTAAATCAATTGAAATTTAATAGTGATTAAGATTTAGCTTTATTAATAGGTGACATGGATTCCTAAAAAACCTATATGATTATTTTCATTGTATAGTTTTACAAGTAAATTAATAAATACATAAAACTACGAAATTCATTAACAATTTAAAATTTATTTTCATAAGTAAATCACTAAATGTTTTGACAAATTAACTGAATATATATATACATATATTAAATTCTATAAAGTATAGATAATTATTTTGGTATAATTATCTTTGAATGTGTTCTCATTTAATTTTAAAAAACTCTAATATTGATTTAAAGTTTCTGGTGTGATACTAAAATAAACCTATTTTCATTAATATGACGACAATAATTTTACCCTATAAGTCATGAAACTCTAGTTTTTTTATAGTTATTATGCATTTTTATTTGATTATTTATTGTTTGGGTTTGTATTTATACCAATTTTATTTTTTTATGTTACCTATATATATGAATTCGATAAAAAAATATATCCTTATAAATTATTACCATTTTAATTTTATTATTTTTTATAAGATAAATATAAATAGTCCTTATAGTAAAAATATCATTTTATTTCATTGTTTAAATTTTTAAATAACATTTTATGTGATCAGCATAATATATAATTTCATATGAAATGTTTTTTAATAAGTTATATGTGAAAAATAGTTTTCAAGACCACTTTATATGTTCTTCCTCTTTTTTAATATCATATAAGAAATTTTTTAGTTTACTATAAAAATATTAAAGAAAAAATTTCATTTTTTATCTTATAATAGACAATAAATTAGTTGTTTTATTAATAGTTAATTATATAAAGATAAACCCTGAGAAATTAAAAGCTTAATATAGTTTTTATTCAAACAAAGATATAAATAATATCAATAAAAAATATATTTTTTTATGAATATAATGAATAGAAAATCATGAAAAATCCGATTTCGAAGTAAAATTCCTAGAAACTGAATATTTTAATGTTTTAGGCATATATTTTGATGTAATCAATGTATTGTGTACAATGAATTAATTTTTTTGATATTGATAGACACACCACTAGAATGGTGAAGCAGTAAATTTGTAATTTGTAAACCATATTCACTATATATAAAACATTAATAAGAATAATTTTGAATAGAAAATATGGTGATAACAATTAGAAATTATTAATAATAAAGGTTAATAATATGGAAGGAGAAAACTTTTGATAAAATTATTCTTTTCATTTCAAATTGTGTTGTAAAAAATTGAATGAATGTGCTAAGACTCTATTAAATATTTTTATTATTATGGTGCAATATAAATTTATTATTATTATTCTACTATGATAAATTATAAATTCATTTATTTATTTTGATCCTAAAATTAATTCCTTGTGATTTTAATTGTATTTCCTTAAATGGATCTCTGTATGAAACTATGTTGTGAATATAATATAAAAATCATATTCTAATATTATATATCCACACATAAAAAGTATTTATAAGATATTTTTTGGGTAAAAAATACTCACATTGATCTAAACTACTATAAAAAACAAGAGAAATTATTTTTATTAGTTTATATAACGTAAAATTTATATTTTTTAATTTTAACCGATTCATGAATTGACTATACAATATCTAATGGGATAAAAATTAGTATTATTAAATGAATTTATTTGATATAATTTTTAATTATTTTCATTTTAGGATATTTCATCAAATAAATATAAATCATAAACTATGAAAAGTTTAAAGTAGAGTTTTATTTGTTTTGGGTAGTAATAAAATAGTTGATGAATTGATTCCACACAAAGTTCCATACATTTATTTAAATGACTATAAATTATTTAACTCTTGAGTCGTCTATTAAAATAAAAACCTAAATATTAAAAAATAGAAAATTTAGTTAAAAACATATTAAATAACTATGTGTTATTTTAATAATCTTATTTGAAATTATTTTACCATCTCATTAAATTATAGATTTATAAATATTATCCCATAGTCAACCAATGAGATATTTTTAGCCATGTAGATGGTTGAGAAATTAGTTTATGAAATTTATAGGTTTTTAGATTCATTAATTGTTTAATAAATAATCATTAACATAAAAATAATAAATCTTTGAGGTTTGGATATTAATATTTCAAAATTATTGTCATTGATCCTATTTATGAGATTTACCACCAGTTCACCATGATAGTGAACAAAATAGTATGATTGTTATAAAAATTATAAATGAGATTTTGGTTTAATGAATCTAGAGAACCATTTCCATAAAGTTACATTTCCAAAAGAATTCATCTAATGTAAGGAGGCAATTCACATAGAATATTTTTGATAAGTTTTTTTATTCTCTGATTTAGTGTAAATATAAATCATATAACCTGAATGAGTGAAGGAATAATAAGAAAAATTAAGCTAAACTAAAATATTTTAATTTTTTTCTATTGAATCCTTTGATAATGTTAATTTTAACACACCGAACTTATAATATAATACTTCCTTTAAGTGATCCAAATGTGTTTAATAGTTTTTTCCACATGAAACACCAAACATAAATGAATGCATGATTTATTTGGAATATATATATATATATATATAAACGTTAGGTATGACCATTAAAACATAATATAAGTAATATCATTATAAAATAAATGTATAATGGAAATGAATTTTATGTTTAATATGAATTAAATTCAATTTTTTTTACCTAAAATGATTAATAATATAATTTTTTAGAATGTTATTTTTCTAAATTTTCCTTTTATAAATGATATGCATTTAAAAATTATGAAACATGTTATTAATGATGATATAATATTTTTTATATGGATAATTGGTTAATAATAATTTAATAAGTAAATGATAGGAAATATGATTGAGAATGATAAATATTCATAAAAATATATTTCCCTATAAATTTTTTTTAGTACATCACAAATTTTTATTTAAAAGTTAAATTTATAAATTTCAGATTTTAAATTTTAAAAAATTAAAATTATTTTTTATACATCATAGTAATACTTTATTATTCTTATTTTTAGTATTATATCTAAAAATATTGATTTTTAGGTGAATAGCCTAAAATATTATTTTTACATATAACATGATGTTTTTGACATTATTAGTGTATCAGTATGAAATTAAAATTAATGAATGTTTCTTCTGAGACAAAATATGTGTTTTATTAGTAAATTTATTCTTAAAAAAATATTATTTTTATATTCTAGAACCCATATGTGACATTTTAAGACTAAATTTATTTTCAGAAACTAAATTTAATGAAATTTATATTTCGTATTTTGAATTTGATATTTATCATTTTTTTAAATTAAATGAAATTAAATTTATTTCAGATTTTTAATAATTAAGTAGAATTTATATAATAGGGTCCATTATATTTATGCACATAAAGAATAAGTTAACTTATGTAAAAATTGGTTTCCATGTTAAAAAATTAAAGAGAAAATATTAATAATTTAAGTGATAAAGAGAGTGAAACATGTTAAAACATGTTTATAATTGATTTTTTGACAAATTATTGACCTTATATAACCTAAAAATAATTTCTTATATTTTTGGAACCACTTGACATGTTTAACATGTGATCCCATTATATTATGTTTATATATTTAAAAAAATTTCATTCAAATCATTTATAATAGGGGCCTATCCCCATCCCTTACAAGCACTCCAAAAATATGGTTTCACATTGAAAAAATGACCATTATTTTATTCTAAGGAATAATATTCTTGTCTCCTTTTCTTTTTTTCAAATGATAATAGCCTATTTCATCCATTACCAATGGATCTTCCATGGAAATATTAAATTGCTCAATATGAGTAATCATTTTTACAAAGAAATTTGCCTATATTTTTTCCATTATTTTTCTAATGTTAAAAATCTATATATAATGAAATAATTATTTTTTATATAACATTTTTTATTATATGGTAATAATCATTAACCACCATTTCACTTTTTTTCTTAAGATAATTGAAAATGATATTCTTGTATGGGTATTGACTACCACCTCTACAAAACGTTTTTTTTATTTAAAAAATATACAGGGCTGTAGATAAATGGAAATTTAATATATAAGTATTATATTTATTAAATATATTATTTTCAAAAAAAATAATTCATATCACTCCACCCTCCAATTTTATGAAAACAAAGTGTCACCCGTGCACATGTGAAGAATACCACCTCCAAAGAACAGTGAAATTATATTTACGTAAAATCTTTCCATGACTATATATAAGAATGGAAAAAAGGATAAATATTATTTTTATGATATCATTATGTTTTTTGGTATGAAAAATTGGAGAGAATTTCAATGTTCTAATCAAACGAAATATTTCTAATTCGTTTGTTTAAACTGAGCATTCAAAGTGAAAAATTATATGCTCTTTTGGAGAAATTAATTTATATAATTTATATACTCTTTAGAAATAATTAAAATTCATATATTTTATAGTTATAAATAAAAATTATAATCATTATGATTCTCTTATTAAAAATTATCCACTCATAATCATTTACTAATCACGATATGTTCTTATTTTTTTCGGTTGAACCACTTACATGAAAAATACTATGAATTTAAATCAAGGACGAATGTGATAAATTATTTAATGGTACAATATAAAATAAAAAGGCAGATAATTTTTTTGAGTAATATAATAAAAAATTTAACTTGATATTTTAGAAATCTCCCTCTATTCATTATAAACACTAAAACTTACCAATTTTCAATTTTAACCTCATAATCGTAAATAAAAATTAAATGGAAAGAAATTATAAGCTCATAAAAAATATTGAAACATATATTATATTACCTTATATGACCTAAAAATCCGGGAATTTGGAAAAATATTAGATACAAACACCACTTTTATGAAACTATCTCAAAGTGTTTCATATTACTTACACATAATGTTGAAAAATGGTAAAAACTATGTAATATATTTATGTAATTATTATATATTAAGAATATAAATGATTATTTTTATGAATATAGTTCCTCTTAATATATTTAGTGAACTAAATTTTGTTTTTCAGGATGTTTATTTCATGTCCATAATTAATCCGGACTGATTTATGGGTTTTTATATCAATTTCCTTTATTCAAGATATGTTTTGTTAATATGCACCTAATTTCAATTATGTGTTGTATATAATGACTATTTGAGATATAATATCATTAATTATATTATAATTATTTCATTTTAAGTAAAATTAAAACCCCTTTATTTTTAGGGGTATTGATTAGAATGTTACTAAAGTCGCAAGGGATTATTGTCTAAAACATCAATTTCATGAGACATGTTTTTGTTATGAAACATGTTTTCATTTTAATGGTGTATTTAATACCCATGGATGTATATTTGTTATATATTTTTTTATTCATGATAAATAATAATCTAAATCAATTATTCTTAATCAAATAGATTTTGACTCAGTTGTTACCCCAATCATAAGGATTTTTGTAAGTTATTTTTCATTCATTAATTTATAATAATTTATCATATACATATTTCATATAATCTATTTAAATTATATCCTTTTATTATATTTTTTAGAATTTATTTTAATTACATTTGTAATAAATAAAACCCATTTTAAAAATATTTCTTACGTCAATGAGTATTTTTCCTACAAGGTATATTGATAACTTAATCCAATTTCACTAAGATGCATTGATTCGTTATGAACTTCATTATAAAATTCTTGTGTTCTCCAACCCTACTATCTTATTATATGGAAATATATCAACAAAAATGGGGAAAGATAATATTTTTATATATAAGAATGGTTTTTACTCTTCTCATAATGTGATTTTTAAAACATGTATTTTGAAACTAATAGAAATGAATTTTACTTTAACAATCATATGTTTTTACTTCCTATCATCATTTATATTAGATTAAAATTATTTCCTTTCAAGCCTCCAATATTGGAGATTATTTTTTAAAATTAACTGTTTTCAAAATATTTCACATCACTATTCTAGATGTTTACTTGGAATGAAACAAGTAAATTTGTAGTTTATATCAATGTTAAAAATGTTTTGTAAAATATATTTAAAGTTTTATGCTTTATTTTACCTTATCATTTTAAAAAGGATTTACCTTAATGGGGTTTACGTATCATTATTTTCTCTCTAGTATTTATATTAATGATTTGGGGATTTGGAATCATGTTATTAGACCATTTGATTTGCAATCCTTTCATTTTAGGTATCGTTCAAAGCATAATATTTCTGATGTTGATTTTTATTTATTCTTATAACATTATATGTTTCCCTTGTTACATGAGTAATATGTTCTTTTATAAACATAAACCTAATTTCATTAGATGGATTATGATCCTATTTTTCTTCCTTTAACATAACTATATACTGATTACCCTATACGATATGAATGTATCATATTGAAAAATTCAAATTTAATAATGTTCACCAAGAAAGAAATGTTATTTATTTACTGGGGATGTATTGAAATTCTAGATGATAACTTCTAGATAAATCAGGTTGATCATGTAGTAACATTATATATTTTTCATTATACTGATATCCATGTTTTATTCAACAATTTGTTCCTTATGGAGTGATATAAAATGTCTTCTTGACACTTACATTTAATGAATTGAACATAATCAGGTGATTCATAGGGACTGATATTATATAGCCCCTCAATGCATTTATAGGTCTTATAAGACAAAACAACCTGGTTTTTGGGGTATACCTATACTCATTTTGGTATATTGTCTTAGCAAAAGGCCTTGAAAACTTGCTTTAAATATTTGAAATTATACAGTCAATCGGTATGAGATCAATATTATTGATATATATGTTTGCATTCATTTTCATTGATATATAATGACGTTAGATCACTTGATTATTGAAATATTAGGAATATTTATTTCTTATATATTATAAATATCATGATTATATTATTATACATCAGTAATTATATGTTTCACGTACTATGCTTTTGAGCTCACCCATTTCTTATGTTTCAATTACCTAGGTTTTGAATAAAAGTATTATAGGTGATGTGTTTAGAAAGATAGAACATGTGAAATAATTTTTGGGAATTGTTAAAGATTTATTATTGGTTATGTAGTTTCATATATAGTTGGAAAATTTTATTTTTGATACAAATAACATGGGATTTTTAGTTATTTTTTTGAATTATTTTTCTAAATATATAAACCTATATTTTATTGGGAATGTATATAATACAATATTTTCTTAAAGTCATGTAATTACTGGATGGTGGGTTTTAAAATATAAAATTGGTATGAAATCCAATATGTAATGTATGTATTTATAGCACTAATATAAGAATTATCGGTATGGTTTTCTAAATTGGTAACAGATAAATGTTTATACAACTTTAGTGATTAATATGATTTTTGAGTCGCTTTATGGTTTGATAAGTTATAGTTGGTCATAATTTCAATTTTATAGATAATCCTTTGGGATTGTATGAGATTTAACATTAAGGTAAAAATGCACATTTTATTTAGGTATTAAGATAAAATAAATTTTGTGAAAACTATAGGGATGAGTCTATTTTACAATTTTATTTATAAAATAACATCTTGAAATTTTGGTAATGTAGAATTTATTTGGTTCTCATATATATATATATTATATTTTTATATTTATACTACAAGTGAATATAGGCTCTATTACACATGTGTATAGAGGTAACAATAAATAATGTGTAGATTGGTTACTAACTTGACCATCACCTGATGCATGTAAAAGTGGCCTAATAAACACCTAGTTTTAAACTACTCATGGATATGGTTTTTTTTAAATATTCTCTTAATTAAACACTCTAGAGGATTAATTTATTAGTTAATTCATGGAATTAGAATAAGGATTATGAGAAAATGAAAAAAAAGTGTAATCATGGATGAACATGGGATGATATAGGTTTAGATATGGATAATATATTTTAAACTAAGAGAGATATAGTTTTGAACTAAAAGAACTTTATGCTCATAAGAAAGATAAACATCAGTATCATCTAAGATAAATGAAATAAGTGAAAGCTTGTGCTACTCCCTCTACTAGATATTGTTTATGACAATAAAGTGAATAATATACACATATCTTCTACTCAAGAGTTGGTGATTCCTTATAGGATTTTAATTATAGTCACTTTAGTGTGTCTAAGATGTCTTAAATAATTCTTAAGTATATACCCTAATGATTTTATTATCAAATAAAAATTCTAGAGGAAAGATTATTGTATCCCAAGTTGCTGTTGATAGAAATATAGATCATGATAATATTACATTAGTTAAAATTGATGTGATTGTTATAAGGGGTTAACTATTTCAATAGACTCACTATTTATTGAATCAATATCAAATTACCCACATCATATTATTTATTGAAAAATTGATGGCAGGCAGACAATAATTATTATCCATTAAATAGATATATTAATGTCACTGAAATGAAAAAAGACAAAAACATATCATATTCTTCATCATCCATAAATGAAACACCACAACGTATCATCCCTGGTGTTTCTAGGGAAGTTAAAAACATCATGCCAATTGTGGAAGTAAAATACACAAACACCACCACTTCTAGTGAAAACATACATGACAATTAGGGAGAAAAGTAGAAGGAACCCTATGACCATATTGTTGGGGAGTAGTTTGATAATCATCTTTGACACCCAAGATCATGTGATCCCATGAAACATGTGAGGGATATAGGTTGGGTCTTGGAAGGCATTGTTTGAACACATGAATAGAAACTATGCGAATACCTGGAGGGGAATCCATCCCCTATCAACCTTCATCCAATGAGTCTTTATAGAGAAATAAGTGCCAGTAATGGTGTAAGATGCGTGTAAATATATTATGTGGTTTTATATTAAGTTTGGATATATAGGCGATGGATATTTTGGAATGGTCGCATGATAGTTTAAAGGGTATAACTACTCTAAAAAGGTTCAAAAGGGGTATAAAGATGGATCTCAATGGTCCTCATATGGATGAGAATAATTATTCAATGACTTTATCATTTTACCTCAACATCACACCTATGCATACTTATTAAAGAAACTTGTGGGACGAGTGATAGATGTGTGTGGTTTGTCTATACATCAATATTAATAATGATTACTGAAATAGGGAATCATATTTCGAACCAATATTTAATAATATATCACTACAAGTATAACTGCAAACTCAAGTAGAAATATAATTTTTCTTAACTCCTATCATTGATAGGTGATTCTCTCAAATGGTTGAAAGAAAATCAATATGAATATATTCCTATATGTAAGTTTTCGTGCCTTCCATATATTAGTAATAATGACAAAAAATAAATTTATACCATAGGAATAATAACATAGAAAAAAATTTCAATTATTTTAATTTTAATTCCAATGTTTTTTGTTCCACCAAAGTGTGATTTTAAGGTCATTTTTCATATTTTATGGTATTTTGATGTTTTCTGGTCTTAATTGTAAAAAATTGCCTATTTTGAATGTTAAAAGTTTTAATTTATTTATTTATTTCTTACATAATTAATTATATACTTATATAAAATTTAAAATTCATTCTTTATAGGATTCTAGAAATGTTGGGATTTATTTCATTCTTCTAGACCTAAAGCCTAATTCACTAGTTGAAGGCCTGGAATCAGCTCACAAGATAGGTCTCGAAAGATGTGAATAGATCTGCCAATTTTTTGATGTTGGTCCTATATATCCTAAATGGATAGGCTAAATGAGAATAAATTAGACATTTATTAATAAAATCCTTGAGAAAGAAACCCAATTAAGGCTTCCATGTTTGATTAATTCTTTTTCAAGTTCATCAATGTAATGTAATTAGGATATTTGGAATACAAATAGTCTGACTGGGAAAATAAAT
Source organism: Viscum album (assembly GCA_963277665.1). NCBI lineage: Eukaryota > Viridiplantae > Streptophyta > Magnoliopsida > Santalales > Viscaceae > Viscum > Viscum album. The sequence goes on from OY728136.1 coordinate 1,984,244,417, forward strand.
CATCATGTTAATTTGATATATATATCTCTAAACATGGGAAATGAAGGTGAAATGTTGTGGGTAGAAATATGATACATAATTGAATAACTTTAAATAATATAACCTTTCCAAATTCTATCGTTAAACGTGTCTAACACGTGGAAACATTCTGAGTATCTTTTTTGAGACAATTTTTCACCACATCTCCCTATAAAGTGAGTCCCTTCTTCTTGTCAATGTTTTAGAACTCCAATATGAAATCTTCTGTAGTTTTTTAGTTTCTTTTATTTTTTAATTGTATTATAAATTAGTAGAATATTTTAGTAACTTATTCTTCCTCACATTCTCTCATATTTTTATCTATTGTGTTTTCACCTCATTCTTCTTCACCACGATTTCTAATACTCTTGATCTTGAGTAACTGACCTAAGAAATTTCCCAAGTGAGTATTTCAGTAATGAACCATATTCTTTTAAAATTCAAGCATAATGTTTCTTATTTTCATAGAGTTATGCTTAGGGGGGTCTTACTGGTAAAGGCTCCTCTGTGTCTCCACTTACCCCTTGAGGCTTAGGTTTCGATTCTAAAATATTTTCCCTAGATCGAGGAGGTGGATGTGAGTTCCCTCAGTGATCATTGAGTGAACTATATATTGAAAACCATAGGTATAATACAATGTTCAAAGAAATGAGTGATTGTGTTCATTAATTAAATTTTAAACTAATAATAAGTCAATGAAGGTCTAATCTGAGAGATTCTCTCAAGAATGTCACAATTTTTCATAAATTCATTCTATTTCCATTCATTTTATTTAATTACATCTACATGTATAATTTTATTATTTAATAATTAATTCTTGAAACCCCATTTCATTTAATTTTATTTCTTGAATGGAAAAAATATATAAAAAAGTGAATTATAATTAATGAGTGATTGACCAAAACAACTCCTCATGATAATGACATTGGTCAACACCTATACATCTTTTAGTTATAAATATTCTTGATAGACAATACGATAATGATCCATAAAATTGAAAAAAAAATTCAGGGAGCCAAGTGGTCTTCAATTACTATTTTTATTCGTATTTTGAAAAAAAACCATTTGGCTTCATTTTAAAAAATTCCTAATTTTCAAAAATTTAAAAAATTATTCTTTTTTCATCATATATTAAAATTGTTACTATTATGCATGGAATAACTATTTTTAGATGAAACAAGAATAAAAAATTAAAAAATTACAAATTGACAGAACATAATGAATCCATTCAAAAACTAGAGTGAAAATATAAAAGGGTTGATGAATATATTCATTCACTAGAGTAGAAACCCAAACCACAACCAGAACCTGATTTAAAAAATGGTAGAATATATTTAACCAATCATTTTATTTATTATATAGCCTAAGGAAAGTGTGAAAAAGACACTAATGGAATTAATTACATCATTATTCACTCAATAATTTATCTAGGAGGTCCCTGAAGAAGAAATGAATATCGATACACTCATGAGAGATCAATATTTTTTGGGTGAATCTTTGAATTACTTTAATAAATATAACTTGAAAATTGATCATCCCATCACTAAAAATTATAAATCAACACATCTCTACCTCTATGTTTCTTTAGAAGATGATAATGAAGATACATATTTTGAGATTTGGGTTCCAATTTTCTTTTCTAAAGAGATCAATTTCAAAGATTTATTCCTTTAAAGGGAATAATTCTTTATTAATTCGTCATGTTTTAATCTTATTCAAGATGAATCATTTTATGATTTCCATTTTTTCTGAAATTTATGATACAAAAAAAATGGATCAGTCCTCGGATGTTAAGTAAGATTACAACCAAGTGGCTGTGATTTAAAAATAAGAGATAAACATGATGGTGGTTATTTAACTACCACCTTTATATCAACATGAATACCATATGGAAAAGGACACCATCAAAGTCAACAGGGTGTACCATTATCATCTTTTCACTCCCACTCTGGACCATAAATCTTATATTTCTTTTTACATGCAGGTTGAGAATATTTTATCTTATTTGGGGTTCTCCATTCTTGGTGTCTACTTATAGAATCTGAGTAAAGTCACATGTGGTGGTTCATCTCATAGAAACCACACCCCATTTTAATTGGGGATAATCCACTGCAACTGCCTGACTAGCGGTAGTAAATTCTTGAAAACACTTGGGGCTCAAAGCAAGAGTTATCCCTTTTATTTCCACTTTTTAATTTTTTTTATCTTTTTTATTTATTCATTCTATTTTTTGTAGTTTTAATGTTTTCTGATATGATCTTATCTCAAGGGTTCCAAGGAAAAATAAATTAGGTTGTGTATGTATTTTTCTTTATTCTATTTAATTCACAATTTAAAATCTATATACGAAAAAGAATTAATCTAATTATAACGACCTAAATCCAGAGCCACTCAACTGGTGCCCCGAACCCGGTTCACCACATGACCTCAAGCGCTTTTTCCCAAATGCCAGAGGTTGCCGACTAGCAGCGAGGGCCTTGGTGAGCCAGTGGGAAAACTATGCCCTCATTTGGTAAAGTATGGAGAGGAGGGAAAAAAATAGATAATAGTAGAAGTAGTAAACAACATATACACAACTGAAACTAAAAATTAGAACCAATGTCTGATATAATAATGTTGCAACATGGTGCATGTATCTATGGAAAGCAGCAAAAAAACAACGTGCTAAAATACAACTGAACCCAAAGTACTAAAAGTAAACAGTAAACTCCAGTAGCATCGCAAGCCGAAGCTCGGTCCCATGCTCTCCATCTCTAAACAGCAATCTAGCACCTGAATTAGAAGGGATATAATCCCTATCTACACCTACAACCATATAACTTGTTTAGGCCGAAAAGAAGGACCCAAACAGGGTGTGAGACAAATCCCAGTAGGCAACCACACAAGATTTGTGCCCTACTGTCGGTGAGTAATATAGAAGAAGTAAAGAATTTAAATACTGTAATGAACTAATTGTACACAAGTAAATAATCCTACCAATTACCATTCACATTCATTTAATTAAATAACCAAGGAATCTTGAAAAGCTCTCTATTCCAGGTAAGCAAGTAACACAATAGGTATCTCAAAAGACTACCAAAACTATAAGTTGTATAAAACCAAAGCTTGTTATTTGGCTTGGTGGACTCGTCACAACCAACCAATAATAATTTATCACGTTGACCCTCTAGGTGGCTCACACGGGTAGACCCCTATGGTCAATAATTAATACAAAGGAAAAACACTCTGGGATGCACTCACTGTCAATTCCCCTATGGTCTTGCAGTGATAATACATACTCTCTAAGGAAGCAATTACATCTAATTCCCCCTTTAGTCTCGATTCGATAAATATTAGACCCTTTGAGGGAGCACAAAGTCAGTCCCCTTATGGTCTCGTAGTGGTAATAATGAAACAGGCCCTCTGAGGAAGCACTCAATGTCAATTCCCCTTATGGTCTGACTACACCAGGTTCCCACAGCCCTGAGTAAAAGCAATCGTACGTAACCGATTCGTAGCAGCCCTAAGTATGTTCAAAAACTACTTGGATAATCACTACAATGCAACAAAACATTTAAACTACAAGTAACACATGAAATTATCCATATCAAGGCAGAAAAACAGTCTAGCATGGTTTGCCTCATAGAAAACCTAAGACAAATGGCGATAAACATCCAAAACAAGGAATACACCGATGGGGTGATCCTCAGACATGCAAATAAGCAATCATTATTCATCTAACAACCTTAAGCAGACAAGCAATCTAAGGTAGATAATATTACAGGATCAAACCCTAACCCGAGATACCTGATACATGGGTATCTGGTAATTTTTCACAAAAACTCAAGACATTTAACGTAAGTCATCAAACCACCTACCTTGAAATTTTTTGACGAAAACCCCAACAACGAAGAACGCACAAGATACTCGGGCTGATTCTCCAAGCACCGGCCTTAGATTCCTTCTCCTAACTGGATCATCACCCAAACTCATCAAACTTGACCTCCAAACACATATATCTACCCATAACGGGCGTAGATCTAAGAAACCGAGAGAAGAGGAGAAGTATATTTGAGTATATCTAATGAACTGAGCAAGAACGAAGAAGAACGATCACATACCTTAAGAAACCTGCTACGATTCACCAAGAGAACCCTTCAGATCACCTCCGAAATGATAGGAGAACATTCATAAACCTACGAAGAGCCAAAATCTCTAGTTATGGCCACATAGAAGAAAAAACAAGCCACATAGAGGATAAAACGTGTTAGATCCACAAATTTATGATCTAGATTTAAGTGCCCGCACGGTTAGTCCACATGGTTTGATAAACCATGTGCTAACAATGCATTAGATTCTACCTCATCAAATAATCACACAGTTAGACAAACCATGCGCCAACTGTGCATTAGCCACTACCTTGAGTGCCAGCTACGCATAGTCTAGCTTCACGGTTAGACAAACCGTGTGCCGCCTGTGGAGCTCCTCGTTTTTCCTCAAAACATCATTTCAAGTTTCCCAGACTCTCCCAATCATCACACTTAACATTAAAACCAAGAAAAACATCAAAAAATGGGTCACATACCAGAACAAAAGATCCGGGTTCTTACAAACTTCCCCCCTTAATGATATTCATCCCTGAATTTCCTAACAGGGCATAGAAGAAGAATCCTTGAACAACTTTGCCCACTGCGACCGTACATCGGCCTCAATCTCCCAATTCTCATCCTGTACTTTCTTGTGCTTCCATAGCACCTGTACCAGAGGAACAGACCAGCCACAGATAACCTTTGCACTACGATCAACAATCCCGATAGGATGCTCCTCGAATAATGAATCCTGCTCCAACTCTTCCTCGTCAGGTTGAAAAACATGAGAAGGGTATGAGAAATACCGTCGAAGCTGAGAAACATGGAAGACGTCATGCATTTCCTGGTACCTCTGAGGTAACTTCAACCTATAAGCAACCATCCCGACTCTCTCCAGAACCTCAAATGGACCGGCGTATCTCGGTGAAATCTTTCCCTGTCTCCTAATCCTCTTATGTCCCAACCTCGGGGTAACACATTAGAAAACCTGATCTCCGACCTTGAAATCCAAAGGTCGTCTCCGCTGATCAGCATAAGATTTCTGCCGAGATTGTGTTGTAGCCATCCTCTTCTAAATCAACTCCACATAATCTGTGGTCTCTTGAACATGATGAGGTCTCAGCATAGCTGCCTCTCCTGCCTCCAGCCAACACAAAGGTGATTGGTACGGCCTACCGTACAAAGCCTCGTTAGGTGCCATTTGAATAGTTGCTTGAAAACTATTATTATAGGCAAACTCCACAAGAGGTGTATGTTTCTCCCAAGGACCTCCAAAATCAAGGACGTATGCTCGCAGTAAGTCCTCCATCACTTGAATCGTGTGCTCTGACTGGCCATCTGTTTGGGGATGGAAATCTGTACTCAGAAGTACCTATTTTCCCAAATCGCTCTCTAGCCCCTTCCAGAAATGTGAAGTAAACCGGGTGTCCCTATCTGAAATGATATTGTTTGGAACCCCATGAAGTCGTACCACATCATGAATGTACAACCTCCCAAGATCATCCACGCCGAAGGTCTCCTTGGTCGGCAAGAAATGAGCAACCTTCGTGAGTCGGTCTACAACAACCCAAACCGCATCATTCCCTAGAGGAACCCTCGGTAACCCTGTCACGAATTCCATCGCGACATCATTCCATTTCCAATAAGGAATGGGTAACTGCTGCAAAATCCCTACTAGTTGCTGATTCTCTGCCTTCATCTACTGACAGGTAGAACACCGGATAACAAAAATAACCACATCCTTCTTTATACCTGGCCACCAATACTGATGATGTATGTCTCGATACATCTTTGTGATGCCAGGATGAAATTCCTAAGCTGAAGCATGAAACTCCCGCATCATCTCCTCACATATGTCTGCTGAAACCCATACACAGCCATGAAAATGTAAAACCTCATCATCGCCCACATTCCACCCCAGAGTAGGGTCTCCACTTGACACACCCTCCCGTAGGACTGGGCCTTCTGAGTCTGATAGCTTCCTCATTTGAACTCGATCCAGAATATTAGAGGTAACATCTATAGAAGAAAGAACCATCTATCCCTATTTTTCATGCACCTTCAAATGCATCTTAGAGAACAGCGCCATAAGCTACCACTCGTTGTTGGCCTCTAGAACTGCCTGTATCTAAGTCCTCCTGCTCAGTGCATCTGCCACAACATTGCCTTTCCCAGGCGTATAAGAAATCATGAAGTCGAAAGACTGTATGTACTCAACCCACCTCCATTGTTTTAGATTTAATTTATGATGTGTGAAGATATACTTGAGGCTCTTGTGGTCAGTATATACCATAAAATTCTCCCCCAGAAGATAATGTCTCTAAAAACGCAAAGCATGAACAACTGTAGCCAACTCCAGGTCCTGCGTAGGATAGTTCTTATCATGTGGCCTCAACTGCCAAGATCAATATGCAACAACACGATCTTCATGCATAATCACTGCTCCAAGACCGATGCCATATGCATCATAGAAAACTGTATAACTCTTCCCAGCTCTGGAAAAACTAGGATTGGTGCTGAATTCAATCTCCCCTTCAGATCTTGAAAGGATGAATCACAGGCTTCTAACCAAATGTACTTCACCCCCTTCTTAGTAAATCCCATCAATGGCACTGCTAAGCAAGAGAAGTCTTGTATAAACTACCTATAGTAACAAGCCATCCCCAAGAAACTTCGTACCTTGAAGACATTCTTCGGCTGTTCCCAGGTAACAACTGATCTTACCTTCTCTGGGTCTACTGATACTCCTGTCTCAAAGATGACATGACCCAAGAAGTAAATCTCGTCCATCCAGAAGTGGCACTTTAAGAGCTTAGCATATAACTCATGCTCTCTCAGTGTACTCAAGACGATCTCAAGATGGGTAGCATGGTCGTGTCGAGTGTGAGAGTACACAAAGATGTCATCCATGAAAACCACCACGAAGGAATCCAAGTAAGGATGGAAAACTCTATTCATCAGTGCCATGAAAACTGCTGGCGCGTTCGTGAGACCGAACGTCATAACCAAATACTTGTAAAGACTATACCTGCTTATGAAGGTTGTCAGAGGTATATCTGATGGTCTGAAGCGCAACTGATGATAGCCAGATCTCAAGTCAATCTTCGAGAACACCCTGTTCCCTCGAAGCTGATAAAAAAGATCATCAATCCTTGGAATGGGATATCGGTTCTTGACTGTCAACTGGTTCAACTTCTGATAAACCACACAAAGTCGTAAAGTACCATCTGTGTTCTTCGTAAATAAAATAGGTGAACCACAAGGAGAAGTACAGGGTTGGATAAAACCCTTTGTCTGCAACTCCTCCAACTACTTCTTGAGCTCATGTCACTCAGGCAAAGCCATACTATAAGGAGGTATGGATACCGGTTCTTCTCCTGGAACAAGCTTAATAGATAAGTCTACCTCACGCTCCGAAGGCAACCCTAAAAAGTCTTCTAAAAATACATCCGGAAAATGATCAACCACTGGATTATAATCCATTTGAGAAGTTCCCTGATCATCCAGATATAAAATACCAATCTGGGATGTAACACCGCCCAACCCATGATGCTCTAGTCCAACTCTACTCGCCTGGACATCCCATTCGCCGTTACGAAGAAAGGATCTGCCCTCTGGTGATGTGAAACTCACCCTACGATGATAGCAATCGACAAAGGCCTGAAAAAACCCAGCCAGTCTATTCTGGGATGACATCATAACCTATCATCTGTTGGACATAAAGATTACATGAGAAGTGACACCCACCATCTCAAGGGGTCACTCCTTGAACTGACGCACACTAGCTATTCTAAGTCCCACGGGAGTGTCTAGTGTCATCATACTCTCAAGAGTATGGATAGTAAGTCTAAGGATCCCCATATTTTACACAAAAATAAATCTATTAGAAGCTCCTATATCGAAATGTGCAGAAGATAAAACTAAGGATACTAAAATCGTACCTCGCATTGTGGAAGGTCCATGATCCTGCTCCTGATGAATCTGCTCCACTGCAAACGTCTGGCCAGTATCGCGGCCCTGTGTGGCTGCCTGAGATCCCTGAGCTGATCCTCCTTGAGCCTGACCACCGCGTCCATGGACTCTACCCAGGCCCGTTCAACCCAAAGAACTCCAGCCCCTAGTATGATGCGGAACTTGTAATCCTGTGCCTGTACGTGGAGTCGAAACAGATCCACCTGCACTAGATGCTGGAAGAAGGACCTTTCTAAACCAAAACATGTGACCCATCTTGCTGCAATCTCGACACTCCACTGGGTCCCTCGGTCATTGTGGATGCTTATTCCCATCCTTCCTACACTGGTAGCACACATCCTTGCTACCTTAAGGGACATCTCACTACCTCTAGTCACCTCATGTAGACTCTCAGTGGTGCTTCCTGCTGTCAGTAGAAAGAGTACTGACTCTGACGACCCAAATCCGGGGCCACTCAACTGGTTCCCCGAACTCGGTTCGCCCCATGACCTGAAGCACATTTCCCCAAACACCATAGGTTTCCGACTAGTAGCGAGGGCCTTGGTGAGTCATTGGGGAAACTATGCCCTCATTTGGTAAAGTATGCAGCAGAAGGTAAATAATAAACAATAGCGGAAGCAGTAAACTTCATACACACAACTGAAACTAAATAGTAGAAGCGATTTCTGATATAATAATGATGCAGCATGGTACATGTATCTATGGAATGCAGCAAAAAAACAACGTGATTAAATACAAGTGAACCAAAAGTACTAAAATTAAATAGTAAACTCCAGCAGCATGGCAAGCCTAAGATTGGTCCCATGCTCTCTAGCTCTAACCAGCAATCAAGCACCTGAAGTAGAAGGGCCACCATTCTTATTCACACCTGCAACCATATAACCTATTTGGGCTGAAAAGCAGGATGCAAACAGGGTGTGAGACTAATCCTAGTAGGAAACCACCACATTATTTGTGCCATACTATCAGTGAGTAATATAGAAGAAGTAATGAAAGTAAATACCGTAATTAACTGAGAGTACACAAGTAAATAATCCTACCAATTACCATTCACATTCATTTAATTAAACAAACAAGGAATCTAGCAAAGCTCTCTATTCCAAGTAAGCAAGTAACACAACAGGTATCTCAAAAGACTACCTAAACCACAAGTAGTATAAAACCTAATCTTGTTCTTCGGCTTGGTGGACTCGTCAAAACCAACCAACAATAATTTATCACGCTGACCCTCTGGGTGGCTCACACGGGCAGAACCCTATGGTCAAGAATTCATAAAAAGGCAAATACACACTGCGAAGCACTCACTATCAATTCCCCTATGGTCTTGCGGGGATAATACATACACTATAAGGAAGCACTTACATCTAATTCCCCCTTTAGTCTGTATTCTATAATTATCATACCCTCTGAGAGGGAACAAAGTAAACCCCCATTATGGTCTTATAGTGGTAATAATTAAATAGGCCCTCTGAAGAAGTACTCAACTCCAATTCCCCTTATGGTATGACTACACTAGGTTCCCATAGCCCTGAGTAAATGAAATCGTACATAACTAATTCGTAGTAGCCCTAAGTATGTTCAACAACTACTTAGCTAATATCTATAATGCATCAAAACATTTAAACTATAGGAAACACGTGTAATTATCCATATCAATGCAGGAAATCAGTGTAACAAGGTTTTCCTCATAGACAACCTAAGCCAAATGATGATAAACTGCCAAAATAAGGAATACACCCATGGGGTGATCCTCAGACATGAAAACAAGCAATCATTATTCATCTAACAGCAACAAGCATATAATAAATCTAAGGCAGATAATATTACAGGATCAAACCCAAAACCGAGATACCTGATACATGGGTATCTGGTACTTTTTCACAAAAACTGAAGACATTTAATGTAAGGAATCAAACCACCTACCTCGAAAGTTTTGATGAAAACCCCAACAAGAAAGAACGCACAAGATACTCGGGTTGATTCTCTAAGAACCCGCCTAAGTTTCTTTCTCCTAACAATATCAATATCCAAACTCATCAAACATGTCCTCCACACACTTAGATCTACCCATAAAAAGTGTAGATATATAAAACTGAGAAAAGTGGAGAAGTAGATCTGAGTAGATCTAAGAAACCGAGAAAGAACGATCACATACCTTACGAAACTGGCTTCAATTCTCCAATAGAAGCCTTCAGATCACCTCCAGAATGATGAGATAACCTTCACAGACCAAAGGAGAGCCAGAATCCCGGGTTATGGCTGCCTAGGAGGAAAAACGTGCCACTTAGTGGCTAAAACAAGTTAGATACACAAATTTAGGATCTTTATTTAAGTGCCCGGGCGGTTAGTCCACACGGTTTGATAAACCATGAGCTAACCATGCATTAGCTTATGCCTATTCAAACACTCCTCGCACGGTTAGGCCGCATGGTTAGACAAACCGTGCGCTAACCATGCGTTAGCCACTACCTTGAGTGCCAGCTATGCACGGTTAGACAAACCGTGCGCCGCCCGTGCAACTCTCCATTTTTCCTAAAAACCTCATTTCATGTTTCCCCGACTCTCCCAAGCATCATCCTTAACATTAAATCTATGAAAAAAATAAACCATGGGGTCTCATAACTAAAAAAAGGATTTGGGTTCTTATACTAATTGTATGAAAAATAAGGATATAAATGGAATAAGTTTTTAGGGATTTGAACTTTTATTTAGTGATTTTATGTATGGTTCTATTTTATTTTTCTTGTCTTTTTTCTGAAAATTTCATGCATTATTTCTTTTGTGTTTTGGTGTTCTTTTAGGATTCTTAAGCTGAATTGATCAATTTTAAAAATTAAAAGCATTGTTTTATTTTCATAAAATTTCATGATTTGAATATTTATAGTTTTAATTGATTTCCAAATGGCTTTTTTTTTCTTAATTTTTGATCTTTTCATTTGATGAAGTTTGATTGATTGAGAAATTCATGTGCACTAGTACTATTTGAATTACAAATATTTCTCATCCCAAGAGGTATCCAATTTTTTTTTAAATCTTCATTACATTTATCATTTTATTGAGATTCTTGATATATTTTATGTGATTTAGAGCTTGTTTTTTTTCTATTCTTAAAAAAAATTAGATTTCATGGAATTTTCTATGTTTTACTAAAGAAAAACATTGAAATCCCTTTTTACATTTAACTATAATTTTGGACTATATATACATATGGACTTTATTAAGAAACTAGTATCCATGAAATAACTTGTAGGGAGACAAATTATAATCCATTTAAACATTTAAACCTTGATGTAGATGTAAAATATAGGATTATTGCTGAACTCAAGTTTTGAGGGGAGAACAGTAGATGTATTTTTCTTTCCTAAAGAATGTGTTAGAGATGAAATGATAAAAGTCATTTCCATATTTACTACTACTTTAGTAGAATAAACTTCATGATGTAAGTATTGATGGGTTTCCTAAATATCATTACCAATATGGTTTGGCTAATCACCAATACATGATGGTCAAAATATGCCTCTCTTTTCCTCAAAAATATGATTCTAAAGAGAAATGTTGATCTGAATTAAGGCTAAAACAATGATAAAAATTGGGAAAAAGAGGGAAGAAAATTTTCATTGATGATGAAATTTAATATTCTAAATTCCCAATGAAAGAAAGTGGTGTTTGGAGGTGATTAATTTTTTAGTTTATTGGACACATCATCATTGATCAAAATTGTGTTCATGCATTTACTTCACATTAGAGTATAACCCTCCTTATTCTACCTCAGATGTTTTTAGATTTAAAACATGTCAACCCTCAACCTCATAATAACCCATAAAAATATCTAATTATTGACACATTTTTGACTCTATAATGTGGAGATACTAGTAGATTATACTACATATGGAGATCTTACATGTTATTGAGAATAGGAAAAACTTCACATAGAAAAAACCTTGACTGAAGAGAGAAATACTTTTCAAGGATGTAGGTATCACATCCATGTGAGTATTAACTTCAAATTTAATGGATTCATATGATTTTAGAGGAGATGTTTCATTTTAATCCATGTAAGAGTTATGCTATTTTTCTTGATATGATAATTGAGTTGTTTTATCATTTTTTCTTCGGGATGCTTTTTTACCATGGTATAAAACGATTGCCCCTGATTGAAATTTTTAGTTGTGATAAAATTGATATTGAAAATATTTTAAATTATTTTAGTCTTAATTTAAATTATTTTTATCTTATAAAAGTGTTATTTTAAGGGAAATTGACTCATGTTATGGTATTTTGATGTATTTTGAGCTTAATTGCAAAAATAGAATATTTTGGATTTTAACTATATTCATTTATTTTTGAATTTCAGAATCAATATTTATAAAATTATATAAATTTTACAATTTATAATTTATATGATTCCAATGATTTTGGATGTCATTTCATTATTTTGGACCTAAATCTGAATACATCATTTGAATGCCAAAAATCAACTCACAAACCAGGCCTAAAAAATTGTGCATTGATCATCCGATTTTTTATGTTGGGCCAATATATAATAAATGGAAACCCAAAATGAGATGAAATTAGACATGGATCAAGATGAAATATAGAGGAACAACATTTATTATTGTTTCCAACAATGATTCCTTCTTTTTCAATGACATAAATGCATTGGAATTCAGATATGTGGAATACAAAGAGTCTTCCTGGGAAGAATATATTACAAGAGTAAATTTTCTATATATCACTCGAAACATAGATAATGAAGGTAAATTTTTGTGGGAAAAAATATGAGATATTACATAAAAACATTAAATAATAAAATATTTCCAAATTCTATCATTAAATTTGGATAACATATGATAACTGTCTGAGTATATTTTTACAGCCAATTTTTCACCCCCTCTCTCTATAAAAGAGTGACCCTTATTCTTTTCAAATTCATAGCACTCTAAATTTTCATTTTCTATAGTTTTGTAGTTTATTTTCTTTATTAATAGTATTCTTCATTCTTAGTATATATTATTCTATTGTTCTCTTACACATTCTATCATATTTTTATCTTTTATATTTTAATTCCATTCTTCTTCACTGTGATCTGTAATAGTCATGATCATGAGAAACTAACCTAAGGAAATTATTGAGGGATTAATTAAATGATTGTCCCAATTAATTTAACTTTCATTAAGACTATTTCATATTTTCTTAAAATTAGGTTAAGGGGGTACTAGTGGGAATGGTGTCTTTGTCTCTCCACTTGGCCTTTAAGGATTAGCTTTAATTGTTTCAACACTTTCCCTCAATTGATGAGGTAGATGTGCGGTCTCTCAGAAATCATTTACTGCAATGTATATTAACAAATTTAGGTATAATATTTTGTTCAAACATATGATGGAGTGTGTTCATTAAGTAAATTTGAAACTAATAAAAAGACAATGAAGGTTCAATCTGGGCGATTCTCTTTTGAATGTCACCTTTGTTCATAACATCATTCTTTTTTCATTCATTTTATTTCATTAAGGATACGCTTAAATACTTTTTTAGTTTACAATTAAAATTATGATGATGAAATTTCTTATGGGTGGAGAATGTAACACCCCAATGTTTTAACAAATGATTTAATTAAAAGAGTTAAATTAATTTGATAGTTTTCCCCACATGAAACACTAAACTAAAAAGAAACCATGATCTTTTTAGGTAAAAATGTAAATTTATTTATTATTATTAAAAAATAATAAATTTTTCCTCTTTATATAATATTTGTATAATAAAAATAAAGGGTACTTTAAATATAAAATAAATTCAATTTGTATACATAAAATTACTAATAAGATCATTTTTTATTTATGAAATTATTTTGGTAAGAATTGATTTTTTAAAAGATATGGATGTTTACATAAAGAAAAAAATGATTAATGATGATATACTATATGTGATATGAATAATTTATTATCCTAATTTAATTACTAAATGATAGGAAATATAAAGTATAATGGTTAATATTCTAGAAAAGCTATATTGGTATAAAAACAATTATTCGTTATATCTCATAAAATTATTTAAAAATTTAATATCAAAATTTTATTAATATTAATATAAAAAATGAAATTTATTTTTCTATTCATCATAGTTATATTTTCTAAATATTATATTTTTTTGGATTTTTCATAAAAAAATTTATTTCTAGATGACTAGTGAAAAATATTGTTTATACAAAGAACATGAATTTAGTGAAATTATTAATACATAAGTATGAATTTGATATTCTTGAAACATTATTATAATACCATATATATATTTATTATAAGTGAATTTATAATTATTTTTTTTTAATTTACAATCCCATATTTGGAAGTTTAGAAGTTATATAATATTTAAAAAAATATTTTTAATAAGTTATAGATTTAGTAAAATAAAATTTATTTTTTCACAATTTTATATTGTAAAAATTAAGGGATTAATAATTTTGAATAATTAGGTATAAATGGTTTATTTAGGGACATTTTATTTTTTTACACAACGGAAAAGTCACATAAGGTAAAAACAATCTACCACGTTAAAAGCATACATGCCAAATGTAATAATTTAAGGGATAAAGGGATTTAAAAATGTTAAAATTTGTAATTAATTTAGTGGAAAATATATTATTGACCTTATATAAACACTAAATAAATTATTTTTTATCTTTGTATCCACTTGACATGTGTGACATTTTCTCTGATTATATTAAGTTGAAATATTTACAAATATTTGATTCCTATCACTTATAAAAGGATCCTTTAACAACCCCTTAAAGGAACTACAAAAATTTAGTTTACTCATAAAAAATATTCATTTTCATATAATACTATTTCACTACCCAGTGATTTTTTTCCCAAGAGATTTACCTATTCCACCAATTTCCAAGGGATCTTCTTTATTATTCTCAAAGTGCTCAACATGACTCTTTTTTTTACATAACTTATTTCCATTCAATTTTTTTAAAATTTATAATTTTAAAATAAATATTAAATGAAATTATTATTTATTATATAGTAAATTTTATTATTCTATTTGAATCATCATTAATAATAATTTCCCATTTTTATCATAGGAAAAGTGAACACAACCTCTTCTCTGTGCATAGACTATCGACACCACAAAACATTATGTTCCATTTTCCTTAACCAACATAAATGGATGGTTTATATAGGTAATTAAAAATATATTTTTCATATCCATAAAACATTTTACATTAATAAATATTAATACATATTACTCATTTCTCTCATTTTATTAAAATTAAATCATCACCCATGTGTATGTGCAGACTACAGCACCCCTATAGTAGTGTATTCTATTTTTTATTACAACAATTCATGATAAGATATAATGATTGGTATAAAAGTTAAATATAATTTTTATGATATTATTATATTTATATTATGAAAAATTCTAAAACATACTAATTATATGATATACAAAATATTTTCAAAATTTTAATCATCTAAAATGAGCATTCTCAGTGGAAATTTATTTATTCCATCTACGTAATGAAATTATATAAATTATATCTTATTTATAATTATTTATTACTATGATATAAAACACTAAAAATCACTAAATAAGATCATTATTATTATTTCAGTACAACTAAACCTCCACGTAATCATTCATGATTCAATATAGGTTCATGTTTGGGTTGTTTTAACCAGCAACATGAACAATAAAATAAATTTAGATCATGAAAGAATATGAGAAAATATATAGTATTATAATATGATATAAATATTTAAATTATGTTTTTTTGTTCTAGTAATTTTTTATCAACGTTTAACTCATTAATTAATAAATCACCCTTTGTTTATTAAGAATCAAATGAAATATATAGGTCATCAATATTATCTGTAGGGATTGTAACCAAAACCACATTTAAATGAAAGTATATAGTTATAACTAATTTCATATATGTGGTGTATATAATTAATATTTTAGATATCATATTTTGGATTATATTATAATTATTTTATTTTATGTTCAATTACAATCCCTCACTTTTAATGGGTTTTGATTAAAATGTTACTCAATTCACATGGGTTATTTTTCTCAACCATTAATTTCTTATGACATGATGATGTTATGAAAAATGTTTTCATTTTAATTTTATATTCACTAACCCTTTATTTATCTATATATATTATTTATGAGATATATTAACCCAAATTTGTTCCTTTTTATCAAATTCTTTTTGAATCAGTTGTTACCTTAGTTATATGGCTTCCCGGTGACTCAATTTCCATTCATTGAGTTTTGATCCTTTCACTTATAATTATTTCAAATATATTGGGTAAAATATAATTTTATTTATTTATGTGGTATATAATTTATTTACATTTTTACCATAAAAAACCCCTTTTTCACATGTTTATTATATCATGGAGTACGTTTCCCGTAAAGGATATTGAAAACTCATGTCCACATTCCTTTACTTATATTATTTTATTATAAATATATTTCATAAAATAATGGGTTATAAACCATAATATTTTATTTTATGATATTTTCTCTAACCCTATAGAGAAATAATATATTTTTATACAAAATTAAATTTTTTATACATTTCTTACAATGTGATTTCTGAACAAAGGTATTTTTAAAATAACAAAAAAGGTACATCCTATCAATTTCACATGTTTTTTCTTCCTCTAATAATTTATACAAGATAAAAATTATACCTTTTCATGTATATAATATTGAAGACTATTTTTTAATATAATTCTATTCAAAATCATTCACATCAAATTTTCAAAATTTAACTTCGAAAGGGACATGTTGATTTTTATTTTATGTTAATGTCGGTAATGTCTTATAAAATATATTTTAATTTTTCACTTATATTTCCCTTATCATTTTCAGAAGTATTTATCCTATTGGGTTTTATATTTCATTATTTATCCTTTAATATATATATATATACATATATAAATATATATTATTTGGGGTATTAGATTTACAATATAAAAAATGATTTCTTGATCCCTTTTTCATGATACCATTCGTAGCATTGTTTTTCAATGGTGTATTTAATTAATGTATAAACCATTCTATATTTCCTATATTAAACTAAGTATATTTTATTATTTATTCTTCCACCTTTTTTCTATGGATGGATTATGATCATATTATTCCAACATTAACTATAATGTATACTCATTAACCAATACTATGAAAATATCTCTATTAGGAAAATTCATATTGGAGGAAGCTAACCTAAAAATAAGGATTATTTATTATCTTGGGATGTATTTAATTCTAACATAGGTTGATTATGTATTGAAATTCCATATTTTTCATTATATAGACACCCTTTTTTAGTCATCTATAGGTTCCTTGAGGAGTGTTATGAATTTTATTTTTGACTCTTTTGGTGAATGCATTGGACATAATCATGTGATGGGTAAGGAACAACATTTTATTAACCCTTAATGTGTAAACATGTCTCATGAGAGAAAATAGCATGAGTATTAGGGTATACCTCTCCCCATATTAGAATAATTACTTAGAAAAAGAACCTAGAATAATTCTTATATATATCACATTATAGATTGTATCAGAATGATATCACTTTTATCAATATCCATGATTTTATTTATTCTATTTAAAAAATAATTCTCTCAGCAATAGTTTATTATGGAATTATTCACATTATTTATCACTTCTATATTTCCTATATAATGCTTATTTTTTTGGACGAATTTTGAAATAAATTTCTCATTATTGGTGTTTGAGATCACCCATTTCTTATGTTTCCATTCCCCATGTTATGAATAAAAGTTGTA
The DNA here is from genome assembly GCA_963277665.1 of Viscum album. NCBI lineage: Eukaryota > Viridiplantae > Streptophyta > Magnoliopsida > Santalales > Viscaceae > Viscum > Viscum album. The sequence continues at coordinate 1,984,262,280 of OY728136.1, forward strand.
CCAGTGAAATGTTCAAAAGGATAACATGTGTTATATAATTTTAGAGATATTTTGAAGACTCATTTTAAATTAAGTAGTTTCATATATAACAGAAAACATATCTAATGTATAAAAATCACATTTCCTATATTAGTTATTATTTTTTATTAATTCTCTACATCTCAAAAACTAAAGGGTCTTGGGAATATATTTAATGTAATATTTTCGTTAAGTCATGTAATTACCCTATATATGGGTATAAGAATCAAATTTTTATATTTAGTCCAACATGTAATGTTTTTGTTTATGTCATCAAATTTGAGAGTGAAGTTTTGTGGAATCACATAAATGTAAAAAATGGGGTTGTAGAATTTTATATGAATTTCAAAATGATGAATAATAATTTTTATAAAATAAACAGTTTATAGAAAGGGTTATGAATATATTATAAGTGAAAATAGATGAATGATAAAATCCTTAATTTTACTTTTAAAATATTTTATGTAACCTATTATTAGTGAAAAATGAAATTCAATATAAAAACTAGTTAACCCAAACTAAATAAGAACATATTTGTCAAAATATAAAATAGGAATGAAAATAATTCCATGAAATTATCATAGAGTTTTAATGATGATAAAACACCTAGTAAGTAGTTATAACATAAAAATAATTTCATAAATATTTGATTAAGGGATAGAGTTGACTGCATTAATTTTTAAAGTCTATTTTGATCCTAAAAACCATGTTATAAGTGGGATAAATAAAATATTTGATAAAAATAAATAATATGTTAAACATATAACTATAAAATCTAAAAATTTGAAGGAAAACCAAAAAATGGTGGCTGATGAGAATAATCTCCAAATGAAAAAATAGAAAAATATATAGGTGTTCCATTTACTAGTAAAACTTATAATATTATGGAGTTTTTTAATATAAGTACATAGAATAATAAATAAATATAAACATATTTAATGTTAATAAATCAATAATTTAATTTTATATGTTATTATTTAAGATAAAAATTACCAAAAATTTAAAAGGTTATTCAAAAAATCAAAAAATATTATCTTCTAATAAAATTTATGTCTCAAATAATAATAATATATATATATATCATTTGTTAACTAATTTTTTTTATTCCTAATTAGAAACTATGTTTTTGATTTATTATTAATATTTTCACAATATTAGTCCCATATTATGACTTATATTTCAAAAATCACATTCTTTCAATACCCTTATTTTTCTACTAGTAAAGATATTTGTGTTTCAATTAGTTCATCTAATAATTAGACTGTCAATAATGTCACATGGGTATAATTTTTTTTATCCAAGAATAAATACCTTATTTTTCTCAAGAGACAACTATGGTACATGGGAATTAGGTCCACAAGGAACATGATAAAATCCCCCAAAAAATTAAATCATTAAAATATTTTGATGAAGGACATATAAAATTTTATAAAAATTTCAACAGATTGATCAAAGAATTTGGCAAGGAAGAAATATATTATTCAACTATAATAATATTAATTAATTACCAATTATATATTTATGTTTTAAAATAATATATTTTTATTATTTCTGAATTATTAGAAGGTGGACTATTAGATAAATTTTACAAAGTGAAAAATCTTTTTTTAAAGACAATATAAATTTTTTTATTCTTTAAGAAAGGACATTCTTTATAAAATAAATTTAAATTTAATTCCTAAGAAATAATTATATGTAAAAAATATTTTTGATATTTATCCTTCTCTATCTCATTGATGATTCAGTGACATTATTATGAGCCCATTATCTGGAAACTCTAAGGATGAAAATTTACCTGAACTACCATATTTTTTATTCATGAAAGATTTTTTTTAGGATTCATGATTGATAGGAAAAAATATTATTCTTTGATCAAGACTATAAATAAGGATATTATTCTTGGACAATTTCAATTATAGACCATTATTTTTTTTACAACAACAAGAATCCTATTTAAGTTGAAAATGTATAATTTTTTAATTCTTATTAATTATAGTGGATTTACATGGATATAATTAATATCATAAAATCATGAAAAAATGTCGTGTTATATTTCTACTATAATTTTTTTAAAAAATGAAAATACAATAATTATATTATCTGTTATAATTTATCAAGGGAGGTAATTTAACTTTTTTAAAAATATATGTAATAAAGAGTAATTTTCTTATTGTTTTATCTCTCTTGAAACCATATAATAGTATAAGGTGTTTGAATTTAAAAAGTATCATAATTCAATAAATTGATATTACTAAGTTAAATGAATAAAATATTCTTGAATAATTTTGTAAGGAATCTATAAACAAAAACATATTTTTCATGAAAAAAATTCTTCTTAAAATTATTTTAAAGGAAACCCTATTATGTTTTAGGAAGAAATTAAATGTAACATTTTATAATTTAAAGTGCATGGTTATAAAATAAATATCATAAAAATAAATAATTTTTTTGACAAAACCGATAGATTATTTTTTAGGATATTTAACTAATAGTATGTAATATATTGTTTATGAAAAATGAAATTGGTCATTTAATAGTATATACATTTCTTATTTAAAGATAAAAATACCTTTGAGATAGTTGTTTCCCAAAAATATATTTCATAAGTTGTATAACATAATTTTTTAATAAAACTTACACTATAAGAGGAAATCGAATTAAAGAGGATGCTCATTCTCTAGGGGAGTCTCATACCTCCCTGAATATGGTTTGTAAAATAATATGAAATCATCATATTATTACGTTAATTGATGATATCAAAATGTAAAATAAAATATGAAATTCAATTAGGACACATTAAAATTATATATTATTCTATCTTAGTGACACAACTTAATGTATCAAGGAATGATTTCCTTGTGGTTAGCTGAGTGTACCACCCGAATCCTACAACCAACAGGTCGTAGGATACTATCTACCACCGAGTAGGAATATTGAGAATATGGGACACCTTATCCTAAAACTCCGACACATATAGATATCATATCATAAGATAGTATTTAAGAAGATCAAAAAACAAGAACAATAAATACAAGCATAACCTCTAACATCCCAAAAATAATGAAAGAATATACTCAGAGTTAATAGGTAAAAATAATTTCCCAAAAACTAAAAGGTTGGTCCTACTAGGATACATAGAATTATATAGCCCTTGGATTCCCTCAGTAGGTAGATAATAATCCCTCTATAACAGTTGTCAATTAGTATTAAATGCCACCCCCCAAGCCCAACTAGTTATTAATTGAATAGTATATAATTTTCATAAGGTAAAACACATGTAAGTTGATCCCATGTAGTGGTTAGTATATATATATATAGATAGTCAGACAACTTAAAATCACAAAAAATTAAATCCCCAAAAGGATAAACAACATATACTATAAATAAGATGATAATGTAGTGGGTAACCCCTAGATATTCTTATTAAAGGTACTAAATCCACATAGTATGGTTTATGTATTCATGGATATCCCAAGGATATTTAATATCCACAAATACTTTTGAATCATTTTATAATTTAACTTTCATAACTTCTATGTACCTTTAGTGGAGGATCTTACACCCTTATTAGTGTAGGAAGAATAACCGACCCCAGTAGAGGATCAAAAACCTACCCGAGCTTAATTGGAAGGGGAAATGACCAACCACATAGATAGAAGATCCTAAAACCTTTAATGGTAGGAGGAATATCAGACACTATTTTATCTCTAGGTAGAGGATCACGTATCAGAATCCCTCAGGGGGGGATTTCCTACCATATCTAAGGATAATAAATTCATATTGCACCCTAAAACTTCTATAAATGTTTATTTAAACTCAATTAGTGTGTATAAAATTTGGGCCTAATCTGTAAGATGATGTTGTAGATAATGACCACCAGGTCTTAGATCCCATCATCACCACTACTCCACTTAGAAGGGGGAACTCATGTATCAATATTTGAGTAAAGAAGAAATACACGAGATGTCTATGGTGAACACATGGCATTTAAACATAGTTTTACACTAACACTCAGCATGGAATGTAAAAAACTAGATACATGGAGTATAGTGTAGGAAACATCATGTATATTCCTAGTTTAGGCACACAACTTGTGCCACCGTACATGAGTAATTCTCCACCGGGTGGTAGAAAGGGTGTAACCTCAATATAAATGACGATGTAATCCACCTAGGCTTATCTAGTAGTCTAATCTCTATAAAAACTAATAATTACATGTAGGATCATATGGTGTGTGGGCTCTACCACAAAACCATGATTTTTTTTCTCACTATGAAACCCTAAAACCACATCAATTGGACACATGACATGCATTCTTCTGAACTAAACAATGTGTGGTTAGGAATTTTCTATATCACATATTCCATTAAATTCTACTCTATTACCACATATTTGATTGAAAATATCACCATTAAATGATAAAACCACATTAAACATCATCAAATCTAAGTAAAAAAGATATATTCTATAACACTTTCATCAGAAAATAAATTAATGTCACCTCTTTGAAGTTCTCACAAAACTATTTTCATATGAACAATACCAATCTTTTCCAGCTATTGTGATTTGTTTTTAGTCATAAAAACACCTTAAATCATCATCTGTAACAATTATTAAAAAAATAAAAACACTTATTATGTTTTATCATGATTCAAAATGAATTATTGTTAAAATCATAATCCCATCGATGTCCAATGATGAATGTTATGAGTAGTGGGGAAGAACACAAAAAAACCAAAGTTAATGATCCATGCTAGTTATATCCACATCAACCATCGGTCATGGGAAATTAAATATAGATATATGAAATCAAATAATAATCCCAATATTGATAAATACAAATTCCACATATTTTGGAAAAAAAGATATAAATTAACTTATTTTGACAATGGTTAATTGAAAATTAGATTGTTGGAAACTAATACATAGTAAAGATCATATCAAAAGTTTGGATAAATCTTAAAATATCCCATCCAGAACGTTGGATAAATTTTTGAAGATTAATGAATCCTCACAAATATCTATGATGATATTCATTGATTTCAGTTGTCAATCAATGAAATTTTACAATTCATTCATTGATGATTCTCCCCATAATGAAGCTCTCTTCCACCCTCTCAAATATCAGGCTTATATGGCTGACCCTAATGATTTTAAATAGTGGGGATTATATAATATATCATTAATTTTCTAAAATTATCTAGACACTTAAATCAATTATTTATTTTAGTTAAATAAATTATATTACTATCCCTATGTTACTACGCATTGACTAATAGACTAATGTGATTGAACATTATGCCATTCCCAGAATAAAACCTATGATTCAAATTTAATGTTGGTCTCAAAATATCAATTATAGAGACAATTCATGTGAGAATCCATTTTCTAAAAGATAATTAACACATATTTATTAATTTATATATTATTTTTAATATATCAACATCATGTCTATACAATTCCATAAATTCTATTCCAAATCCATGACTATTTCTAAAAATATTATTTAAAATATCCAATGGGATTGTCATAAAATCAAAAGTTGTTACACACTCCCCTCCTAAGTTTTTTATCCTGAAAGGTAAGAAAAGCACAAATATGTGAGTATATTTATCTTTAATCAAGATATACCACTCCCATATACCCTCACAGTGATTCTCAAGCTACCAGATAACATTCATAGAGGGAATTATCCACCAATGAATGATCTTCTCCTGTAGATCATTTATATCCACTAGGTACTCTGAAAAGGTGGCTTTGTCATCAATTTCTATCACACCCTAGTCAATAAAATATAATGGATCATAAATGTATCATCGTAGTTGTGACATGTGGAATACATCATGAACTTATTCCCACTATAGAGGTAAATCTAAGTGGTATGAAACCTTTCTTATCCTATGTAGAATCTAAAATGTATTTATAAACCTTTGAAATAACTTTTTTGATTAACCAAATCTATATAAAATATTTTTATGTGTGTCCTTTAAGAACATATGGTATCCTTCAATAAACTCTAAAAGCCTCTATAATTGGTTCACATAAAAAATATAATACCATTTTGTTTTTCTCATTCTTTCTTGGATGAGCTTCACCTTCTATATCGGCGGTCACACCAAATTTGGCCTCATAAGATATGATTCTATCATGTTTGACCCTAACAATAGTGACTTTTAATTTTTTCAATAATGGGTCTCCAGTGTTGCTATATATATATATTAGACTGATAGTTTTTTAATTGAATAAAAACTCAATCATGACTCAATAATCCACCCAACATCAGCCAAAGTCCAATATTCAGGCAATAAACATACCCTCTATAACCTAAATAGTTCATCTAGTTTGGCCATTTTTATGGGGTTGGAACATAGGGTTCATCCATAATTGGGTCCCAAAATGATTCTGCAAACCTCTCCACATAAGTGATATAAAATGAGCATCATGGTCTATGATAGTAATCAGAGGAACACGATGAAGCCATATGTTATCTTGCATGTACAGGTGTCCCAATAATTCCACTAAAGTATCTCTCACATAGAGAGCGTTTGGTATGATTTTTTGAGTCAATCTATGATCACCCATTTAGTATCATGTCCACTCAAAATATGTAAAAATTCAATCATGAAATACCTATATATATGATCTCACTTCTATTCTAGCACCTCAAGGGGTTGGACCAAACCTTCTGAGAGTTGTTTCATAGCACCGACCTATTATAATGTGAGGGAGAGAGATACGATTTCTTCATCAATCCTTTTCATACTTATCTACAAAATTTTCATTCATGTTCCTTGTAAATTTTATACAATTTAGGATCCACCGAAAAGGTATATGTATATAACCCTCTCAACATCTCCTTTCAGAGAACGAAAAACACCATAATCCTTCCTTGGAAGAGGTTGATATGATCCCCATTTTTAGATAATCTATCTGATGTTTATACTATGAATATATTTTCATACAAGACCTCACACTTAATATCCCCATGTTCTGATTCCCTCACACACTATAAAAGAGGAGGGGTTACAACAATTTATCAATGATATTCTGCTCTACCTTCCTACTCAAAGGATAATTACGATGAGGCAAACTGGTCTGATGTCACACTTAGAAACTAGGAAATGTATTTCAAATTCAAAGTTTGATTCCCCTTGAATTTCTATACTCATTGTTGGTAATTTGTTTTTACTTGAATTGCATAGGTTTTTTTACTAATGATTTTACTAGGGTAGCTCATGAGTTCATTAGGGAGGGACATAAGTTACCTATAGAAAACCATGTGTTTTAGAAGGTATCTTATAGTTTGACATATAGGTATATGACATGAAGAATTATTTAATAGGAATGGGGTTGTTCGGTCTTAACCTTATAGGTGTGAAATAATGTTATATGAAAATAAATACATTAAGATGATTTTAAGGTGTAGAATTTTGTTTTCACATTAGAACGCCCCTTTAATCCTCCCCCTTTATTTTACACTAGCATAACTTAATGTATTTTTACCTCCATATCATATTTTCTCACTGATTTAAACATAATTCTTCTTGGTGATCTTCTCTTTATAAGACTATTGTTGTTCCACCATTAAAACTTGGTTTCTTTTGGTTTTTACTTGTTTTGAATTTTTTCCAACCATTATTTATGATTTTAGGGATGTTTATAGAGATTTTGTGTGTGAAAAGTATTTTTGGTGGTTATTAAACATGTTTTAGATTTTCCATGGCTTTAGTAGGATTTCCACTACCATTTTATGGAATTTTGAAAAAAAATTATGTATCTATTTTTATCAGCTACATGTGTAGCACTATAGTACTTCTTTATGTAGTGTTTGAGTGATCAGTTTGGTCCATATAGATGTAGTATACCCATTAGAGGGGGGAGTGATGAGTTATATATCAATTAATTTGGCGACTCAACATTTTTTAAGAGATGTATGGGTTTTATGATCAGGTAATGTGACCCTCTTGGAGATTTCCAAGCCCATTTTTTGGATAGTATAGTCAAGACTAATGATGTATGGGTTAGGGTGACATCTTCCAATATTCATGATATATATTTTTAATACATGTTTTTTTATTTCAGGTTCTCAATTTTATCAATTATTAATCCTTAATATGTGTAGACATGTATATTTGGATCTACATAAAATCATTGGGATCGGTTGGATTTGTTATTTTAACTCCCATGAAAACTCTTTATAGGTCAATGGGATGATATTATCTCTAATTAATGATTGGGATGGGTCGGCGATTATGATATGACTTCTCAAAAATCATTAGGATGGGTCAGTGTGTATGATATGACCTTCCACAAACCCTTGGGATGAGTCAGTGTGTATGAGATGAACACATTGAGGTAGGAATGCTGGGTTATGGTGTTTATGAGGCCATAACCTTTTAGAAATTAACAATTCATGGGTTTTATTGGACTTAAATAATTTATTTTTCTACTACTTATTTTTTATTCAACTTTGTTACTCCTTTTTTTATGTGTACTACAATTGCTATCTAATTTTGAAGGAATAGAACCCCAATGTATCATTTGGTCCCTCACAACTATTTGGTAGCATATTTTGTATGGGTTGGTGAGGATGATGTGATGTGGAGACCCCTAATCCCACACCAGGTGATTCATGGTAGGGAATAAAAAATTGGTATCATAGTTTGCATTTTTAAGTGACCCAAGATTTCATAGCCCCCTTTTGTTATTTTTCATGTTAGGTAGATTACAATAGGATCATTAAGGCTCATGTGGTAGGTCAATTGTTGGTTCTGAATCACTAATTATCGTGATAAAATATAGTTTTATATTTGATGTTGGGATTTCATTTTTGATTCATATTTCTATTTTGATTCTTTCTGATGGGATTTTTTTTTTGAATTTGAAGGCATGAAAATGTTAGTGAATTGGAAACTCATGGTGAACATATATGACTAAGAAAACATGTGGTTCCCATGTTTGGGGTTTAAAAATAATTTCAAAAGTTTTTTCATGATTAGAACATAGTTTGTTAAAATATGTGGAATAGTCACTCAAAACCATTACCCTTTCCCACAAATGTGTTGTTGTTATGCGATGATGTTATTTGGGTTTTGGTTAGGGTTTGTGATAAATGTAGTGGTTTTAAATAGAAAAAAATATTTTTTTCTTTTAAAATTGATAAGTAGTATTTTTAGTATAAATGTTGGATTTAATGTAGAAATTAGATTGAATTTATTGGTTGTAATGTTACAGTTTTCAAGGTATTATTTGGTGTTATTATGGTGTTGTAGTTTATTGAAATTTTCTATTAACCTCGTTAGAAAGAGTTTGTGAGTTTATGCCTTAATTACAGACACATAGGATTCCATGACATGCAAATTTTTAGTGAAATTTAATCATTTCATAATAATAATGTTAATTTTTTTTAATTATATCTATGACTAAAATGTATGTATTGAAGGCAAGTATTGGATTCTTGAGTATATAGGTAAGTAATATTTATGTGAAAATTCTTCCTTTAAATATTGTGGTTTATTGATATTTAATAGATTTTTTATAAAGGGAAATTCAATGGGTATAATTTTTTAAAAAAAAATTCAAGGGATTTTGTTCACTAAATTGATTTTGAATGATATTTGTTTATAAAATAGTTTTTTGAGTTCCCAATGGTTGTCAAAATAAATAAATGTGTATTTTTAACTATAATTGGGGTTTTAAATGAAGTATTTCCTTTATTGGGTTGTAAATTAGGAGAAATATTAGTTTTTGATGAATTATTTCCAATGGGGAAAAGTGGTTTTTTATTACCTGGTTTAAAATGAAAAACAAATTTTTTTAATGGGTTTTCCATATTATTTGAATTTTTTTCTATAAATATTGGGTTGCATAAGTGGTTTAAAATGAAATTTCAAAAATTCTAATATGGATTTGTTAACCATTATTGGATTTTACTGATGCTTGATTATGAGTATTAAATAAGGTTTTGTGATATATTTTTGAGACCCCCCTTAGAGACATTTTTTGATGTATTTGATGTGAAATATGGACATAGGTGTATTATTTAACTAGGTTGGGAGGTTTAGTGGTATTACTCTACTATGGTATGGGATTGGACATTGTTGGCTAGTTTTTCTTAGATGATGGTTAGTGGTGTACCCTATAATGGGCAGGTTAGGCTGGGATATTTCCATGTAATAATTGCATAGCTATCTCTACTGAGATTAAGTAGTTTTTTAGTGGTATGTGGTTATATAATCCTTCATAGACTCATTTTTTGTGCATATTTTTAATCAAATTTGAATGGTTTTATGTATTTATTAAATTTAAATAACAATGGTTTTTGATGTTTTAATAAATATAGGGTAATTTGAATTATGGAATTTAATATAATACAAATGGTTAAATAATTGATGATTTTAAATTTTAAAATGAATTTGGATTTTAGAAACTATTTCATTGAAATTATGTTTAGTTATTTTAAATTTTCAATGTGTTTAAAATTTATAAACTATTTTATAGATATTTTTTTAAAAATAGACACTTGGTCCCACCCTCAACCATGGATCCACACACCTCATAAGTAGACCATAGGTGGGAAACCGACCATGCAGGCCCAAGGGAGATCCAGCAGACCAGTTGTAGAACCCACATTATTGGTTAATACCATGTTGGGGCTGAGGATGATAAATTCCATAGGTGACATAGTTTGTAAAAATCGCGAGCACATGGGTGTGTGGTGGTCAAGCTTTCATATCCATGGGAGGAGCATCTTGCGGGGGCTGTGTGGTCCATAGTGGCAGTGGGAGTCCTCCAGCTCCCAGCTGTCTTTGCTGAATAGATGAAACCACACCGTTGTTTATAAAATCTGACCCAAACTTCACTATTTTTGACGTGGTATCTAGGCTCCACCGTGATCCACCATTCTTCATCGTGTTATGCATCACTTCCCCATGCTCCACCTCTGCACCTCTAATTTTCCCCTAGGATGATCACCCATCGCCAATGAAAGAACCCGAGAAAACTATTGAAACCATTAAGAATATTGATCCCAAGCATCTACATCACACTAAAACCCCATAGCATTCCTCAGCACACTCATCTGACACCCATGAACTCCCATTCAAAAATCCTTTGACCACTGTAAAGGCCATAAGAAAAAAAAATACTATTGATACTCCACTACCACTTTAACCATTTCACCCATCTCATAACTCCCATGTCAAAACACCATGAGGAAACACCACCATGAAAAAATCACTATTGGTGTCATGTCTATGTTGTATCACCATCTCATACCATACATACAATAATGTTTTCCATTCTTTATTACTTGAGATTTCTACTGCCATCGATCAACACTGCCATCAATGTTCACGTTGCCTTATCCACAACACCATTCATCACTAAAGAAGCCACACAGCTTAGTTCCATGTTCAAAATTCATAAATCCTCTATCTATGGGTGTTTCATATTTCACACCCATGGGTATCATCATTGTGATTTCAAACTGAAGATCATCATTCTCAGGGTTCCTTGAAGGTAGAGGAGGTTGATATCTTCCTCCTCCTTGTACCTATAAAATAAGCAACCCATTGCCTCTTGAAATTCATTAAACTCCCACGACTAGGAATCCACCATAAAGAGGTTCAACTGAATATTTTTATGTTTTTGATTTATATTTACTTTTAATTTTATTTTCAATTTTATTTTTATTCTAGACTTATTTCAATTGTGATTTCAATTTAGATATATTAAAAAATTCATGGAATTTTTATAATAGTTTCACCACTCGTCCCCCTTATTCTTCTTATTCTTCTCTTATTATTCTTCTTCTTCATATTCTTTTTTTTAATTATTACTATTATTATTCTTATTATTATTATTATTATTTTAACATTATTATATTTTATTTTATATTATTTATTTTATTTTTATATTATATTCTTTAACTATCTATGTCTCTATCTCATCCCAATTATTTTCCTTTTATTCTTTTTATTTTAATCTCATCATCCTTATTCAATTTATTTTTACTTCTTTATTTTTATTTTATTTCTTATTATCTTCTCTCAAATTACACCAATTTATCTTCTACTACTGATAATCTATGTATAGCCTCGAGCCATGGCCTAGTAGAGGTCAATGTGTTCTTGAATTTTTATTAAAATTTAATTTTTTTTTGTCGATATGAGTAATATGCATGGGGGATATGAATTTCCCTGGTATGGCGACTTCCCCCATTACATGTAACTTAATATATTTCTATTCTTTTATTTTACCTCATTTCCCTCTCTTTATTTGGTAACTCTTCACATGATGTAGTTGAGGGAATAAATAAATGAAATAGAATTGATAGATCTGGATCTTAGAATATGGAACACCCTCAACCAAGGAGTGTCATCAACCATGATTACAGGAAAAGGTGGAATTGGGATATTTATGCATTAAATGATTCCACATTTTCTAAAGAAGAATAATATTAATTCATCAAGACATTTAAGGTTCTTATTATCAAACTAAAATAAAAAAATATAAAATTGTTTGAACCTAAAACAAAACCCAAAACCATGTTCTTTCTTTCATAACTAATTATGTTTATCATTTCATGATAGTTTAGTATAAATTATGATATTGTATAAAATTTCTTTTTCTTATAAAATAATCAAAAAAACCCAATTTTTTTATTTTTATCATAAAATAAAAAAAGGAATTATTTTAATTGAATTAGATTATGTGAGTGAAAAACAGAGAATCTCCTTAAGTGACGCAACCCTGGTCAGCCACTGTGCTTCATTAGGAAAATAATTTTCTTTTCCCATTACCTACATCATGAGTTCATTCAAAACTATTGTTGTAATAGGGGATACAATCAATTATTTTTTTTTATTTTTATGTTTTCACATTTTATACAGTTTTTCATTTCTTTAAAAAACAGAAATGTTTTACATGATTTATTCTAATGAATGTTATTTTTCATGGATTAAAAATTAACTAGTTTATATAGCACCCTAGTTTGTAAATTTATTTTTTTATGAGCTAGGTAGATCAGGGGAGCACAGATCCTAATTATAATAGATGAGGAACTTAGAAAACTCATCCAACATATCAAAGAGACCCTCGAGAAACCAGTGGTTGAATGATTTTCCACAGAGCTAACTGAATTCTTGGATTACATCCTAGAATTTAACCAAGAATATTTCAATACAAAAGAGGAATGTTCCTGGATTTCTACCAACACTTTTGAAGAAGTTAACCTTGATAAATTCTAGGAAAAAGTGGGTAAACACAAACTCAAATATGATATTCAAGAGATTGAAGAGATATTTCAGGATATACGATGCCAAATAGATTAGATTACTATATATTTTCAAGCATCATCTTAGAATCCTGAACTAGAAAATAATCCCCTTAACTTCCCTAATTTACTTGCAGAGGCCGAATAAGAATAAATTAATATTGAGATATAAGGGAAATATCAATAAGATCTGGATAAAATTTGGGATTAATTTTAGGAACTTCTTGATCTCAACATACCTTTAAAATAATTAGAGCTAGCACCATTAAAGGAAACCACTACCATAGTGGTGGAATTTGAATTAAATATGTAGGATCTTGACTACTTCCCTCCATCCACTGAGATTAAACTTCAATAGGCACTTACCAGTGAGGCAGTAATTTAACCAATCAAAACCCATAAAGATATTATTTCATTGAACAATTTATTTTATAATTTTATTCAATATAATTTGGGTATCACACATTGCTGTTTTGAATTTTCAGATTTTGTCAATTATTTCCATGTCTTATAAGAAGATGATGAAAAATAAAATTCTATTTTTGAGGAACACATGGAGATCCTTAATTTTGATGAACCTACATTTAAGGACCCTTGTTAGTAAATCCATATAGATAATCCTGAGGAACTCATTCCTGAGTATTCTCACATTTATAGGTAGAAATTACTTAAAAAAATTCAAATTTAAAATTTCTTGAATTAAACATATCTTTGTAATCTCTATTTTATCATTCAATTCAAGAATCCAATGTATAGAAAACAATATAAAATCAATAGGGGGTTGAAAAAGTAGAATCTAAGAATGATGATGATTCCTACATCATCATATCCCTAGTATAAAATCTATACATACTTTTTATGGGGGGGATATAGTATACTCTAACCATGGATTATCCCTCCCCATGGAGGAAGAAGCAAAATTTGGAAAAATACACATGTTTTGGTTCAAATCAAACAAGATTCATCCACCATCAGACTTTGAATAACAGCTGGTACTTCCTTCTAGAAGAAATAAAAACTCAAGGCCTACTCGAGGACCATACTAATATTTTTCATTATCTACATTCAAATATTTCAATTTCATTTTTAGGAATTATTCCATCACACAACCCCATTCCTCTTATCTTTTTATGATACAATGACATGATACTAGTTCTTAAATGACTAAATTTATTTTATAGATTCATTATTGCAGATAAAAACCAAAATTAGTGGAGAATGATTAAAAAAATCATAGGAAATGATGTTCAATTTTATTTTTTATCTTTTAAACTCCTTATATTTTTTCAAACAACCTATTTGGAGTTTCAAACTAGAAAATATTAAGCCCATATTTTATTTTTTAATTTAATAATATAGGATACATTAGTTTCTTATGAATCCTGATATTCCATGTTTTATATTTCAATGTTAATGAAATTTAATGAGTAAAATGAAAAATTGGATGATTATTGAGAATAATGGTTATTAAAATGAGAATTCATGTGTTAATGGAATTAATTCATTCATTTAAATGAAATTTCGTAATAATATTTTCTTGATTTTAATTTCATAAATTTATTTATATTAATGTGTTATTATTATTCCTTATTTTAGTGATGGTCTTTTGTTATAATTCCCATTTTCTAGAGGATTTCATGACCATGTACTTCCTATTTTTATTCTTGAGAATATTTCTTGAGTGATCTTGGGAAATGTCACTAATGAGAACATTCATTTGAACTTATCAAAGATATGATCGCGAAAAAACATTTAAAATTATTTATATAACTAACCATCTATTTATTACACATTTTAAAATGATTTATTACATATATTTTCACTTAATACAACTCTGAATATCAATAGGTCTAGTGTCTTGGGAAATTAGGAACATTACAGAACAACTGAAAACATGAAATAAAATATATTTATTAAGAAATTATTTTACATGAACACACCATTCCTTCATACATAACACTACATGGGATAACCTGGGGATATACATAACAATGGGGTGATCTATAAATTCTAATACTGGAATAAACATGGAGTAATATCAGGATAACAACACGTGTTATACAAGGCTTATCAATGAGGCATGAAGGAACATGAATATAAAGGTATTATATAGCACGATAATCATAACATAAAAATTTGGAAACAAATTAAAACACTACATATTTAAAAAACTAATAAGGTAAATCTCTATCCGAACATGGTGGAAAAAATTCCCATAAAGGAATTAGGTAAACCCATATCCCAACATGACATATCAGGATACAAAACATTATCCAATGCATTGGACCGCTACAAGGATTCATTCAAAGTCATCATTTGTTACATGATCAATGAATTTTGAATACATACATGTAAGTCCTAAATCAAAAATTATATATTAACAAATGTGAATACCCATGATATAGGAATGGTTATCGTACTCACTATAAGACGATTTTTTCTTGGAAAATCATAGTACAATTTCAGCAGCATAACGACGTCATATGGAAATTCATAAAATGGTTTGATGAGAGAGAAATGGATCTATCATCATTTATACATGAAATAGAAATTAAGGGGATCATGTAAAATAATATTACAACATGTGAAATGTAATTTAAGATGCATAATATAAAAGAAGTGCTTAAATGGGAATGAGGAGAGAGAAATCCCTTATAGAATTTCAGCATGGTAGTGGGTGCATATAAAGTATCATGAATGTATTAATGATACTGGGAGTAAGATATAATTATTTATAAATAAAATTTATTGTTTGGGTAGTGTGTATGATCATATCCCAACATATGAAAATTGAAATTATAAGGCATATCACAAAAGGAGTGCTTGATAAAAGGGGAAACTGAAAGATACCTTACTTGGACGTGTGACACCAAATACATTAGAGAGACTTCTTGGGATATTGGGGGTGCCCTAGGAGGTCTCTAATGAGGAAGGGGAAGAGGTTGGTTCAGCTTAAAAGAGTTTTACTGAAGATAAATGCGATCCTAGGTGGGTTTATATTGGAAAGGTGGGGGATTTTTTTATTACTTTTCTTTTGGACACCGCATAATAAAATATTTAAAACCAAAAACTATAACATGGTTTTTGCAAAAAGTTTTTTTTGTAATGTTTATTGGAATACATTATACTATATATCTATGGTCTAGTTACATTAAATATTTCACTTTATTATGTAGAGGCAAGTCATACTTTCAAGGAAATAATTTTAAAATATTAAAATACATTATTTGTTTTGGAGGATTCACTAATGATTTTTAAAATAAATCAAATAAACATGAAATTACATTATTTTAAATTAAAGACATATATTTTTTTAATAAACCTTTTATAGTATTTATTACATCACTATTTGTTCATTATGATGTCATAAAAAAAACTATATATTTATAGGGTATTTAATTTTCACCCAAAAATTCAACCATCTCAGAAATTATGAAAAATTACCTCTTCGATAATTTTGAAATTCGAATACCAAAAATAATATTCATTTTATCTAAACAATTTTCTAAATATATATATGTTTACTTTTAATATAAAAATCATTTATTGAAAATCTATGAGTTTTGACAAAAACAGTTTTAAAACCATAATTAAAATTAGATTTTACTTCATAAAACTTATATGATAATTTATTTTTAATAAAATTAATTTATAAAAATAATTTATTAGAATATCATTTTTTATAAAAATCCATTAATTCATAAAAATATATTTCTTAAATGAATTTTAATATTAACCAAAATTTCTATTTTTTCATTAAAAATCAGATACAGTGTAATAATAATAGGATGAAAGTATATTCATTATTCTATTGAAAAATAATGTATATAATACTAATATTTGGGTTTCGTTACGTATCCCTTTATTACACCAACATACACTCTAAGAGTAAGGTGAGTGATGGTCAGACATTCATGGGGTCGTTCAGTGAACATGGTTTGGGCCGTGATCTTAATGAGCATGAATTTCTCCTATAAATAGTTACAATCATGATTAAGTTGTTGGATCTTCAATTGGGCTTAGTATAGGGAAAATCTCATAAATTCTATATCCCTTAAAATATTTAATAAGTTGGCTTCATCGGGTACGATCCTAATGCTTGAAGCTATCACTTTATTTTCCTATGTCAAAAGGATTTGATAAAACCCTATATCTATACTAGTCATGTGATCACTGTTAAAGGGCTATATTATCAATGGTGATGATACATAACGATTATTTAAATATAACTGGATATAATAAAAGAAGTTCACATGTCTTCTATAATCATAATTCATTTAATTAAAAGAAAGGGAGTTTTATTCCAAATAGTTCGGATCATTACAACCTTCCCCAATTAAGAAAAATTTCCCTCATAACTTCCTTTTTGAGCACTAAAAAAGATGGGGTTAACTCCACTTTATAACCTCCTCTAGTTCCCACATTTCCTCTTTAAACTTGTGGTTTTTTCAAAAGAATTTTATGACGGGCATTGTCTTAGGTCATAGATCATTTTCTCAATGATCTATGATCTTCACCGGTGGCTCCTAATATGAAAGGTCATTATCCAACAGTACCACCTCTGGATTGAGTACATGTGATGGGTCTGATAAGTACTTTATTAATAGGGATACCAAGAATGAATCATGTACTTGAGATAGGTTTAGTGGGAGTGATAGTCGATAGGCCACTACTCTGATGAGATCAAGGATATAAAAAGGGCCGACGTACCTTGGACTAAGCTTTCCCTTCATCCCAAATCTCACCACTCTCTTCCATGGAGATATAGAGAGGAATAAAATGTCTCCAACATCAAACATAAGGTAATGTTAATGATTTTCAACATATCTCTTTTGTCGAAACTTTGCAACTTTGATGTGTTGTTGGAAGGTCTTAACCATCTCTACTATTTATTCGACCATTTTAGGACCTAGAAGTTTTCATTCCACAACATCATCCAAACATGTCAGTGTTCTACACTTATTCCCATAAAGGGAACAATAAGGGTCCATTTGTATGCTTGAATGGAAATTTTTGTTGTAAGAGAACCACAATAGAGAAGTATATTGGTCACACCATCCTTTTAAGTCCATTGAGAAAGCTCTAAACATGTCCTCGAGTTCTTGGATAGTCCACTCAGATTGGCCATTAGTTTGAGGGTGATAAGCCGTACTGAAATTGAGCTCAGTGCTTAAAACATGTTGAAGAATTTTCCAAAATTTTGTGCTAAATCTTGGTTCTCAATAAAAAAAATCGATATTGGTACTCCATGCAGCCTTAACACTTCTCCAATGTATATTGGTTCCAATTGATATAGTGAGAAATACTCCTGAATCTCAATTAAGTTTGAATTATTTTTAAGAAGACCCAAAATAACCAAGATAGAATTGTTTCATTTGGATGTCTTCGGATGTCTAGTGACAATATCCATGGTGAGGTTTTCCTATTTCTACATTGGTATGGGTATAGGCTGCATCATTCCCTTAGAATTTTTCTTCTCAGCCTTCACTTGCTGGCATACGAGTCACTTTGATGTATATTTAGTGATCTCCTTATTCATGTTATTTTACCAATAGTACTCCTAGATATCTAGATACATCTTTGGGCTTCCTAGGTGAATAGAGAAATTATAAGTATGTGCATCATCTAAATTTTATTTCTTTAACTCAAGATTTGATAAAACACATAGCATCGACCCGAATCTCAACATTCCTTCTTCATAAACACAAAACAATGAGGATTTACCTTTTATGACAGTTTCCACTTTCTTTTTAATTCCCTCATGATCTTTATGAGAATCTTTTAACCATTATGAAATAGAAAGTTCAGAAATAATTTGTGATATGATTGATGATGTTATCTTCTTTATGATTCCCATGTCCATATTCATCAAATCTATGAAGATTGGATCTTTCGCAATTCACATCAATGATAGAATTGTTGAGTCCTTTTTACTTAGAGCATCATTCACCTTTTTTGCTTTCCTAGGATGGTAGTCGATTGGGAAATCATAATCCTTTATGAGATCCAACCATCTTCGTTGGCCCATAGTTATCTCTTTCTATGTGAATATATATTTGAGAATTTTTTAGTATATATATATATATTACACTTCTCTCCAAAGAGGTAATTCCACTAGATTTTCCATACAAAGATCATATATTCTATCTCCAAATCATGCATTGGACAGTTTTTCTCATGAATTTTCAAATGCATTGAGGTGTAGTCAATGAATTTTTTTTCATCAACACACATCCCAATAACATTTTTGAAGCATCGATAATGATTACAAAATGATTCCCACTTGTGGGTAGTGTGAGCACATGGGTATTCATAAGCCTTTTTTTGTACTCCATGATTTTTTCTTCACATTAATCATTCCAGGAAAACATGACTCCCTTCCAAGTTAGATTCATAAGAGGGTTTGACAATTATTGGAAATTTCTTACAAATCATTGATAATATCAATCTAACCAATAAAAGCTGCAGATATACGTCATAGATATTAGACTCATACATCCCTCATTTGAATTTTTTATGGAAGGATTTATAGATATCCCATTTATCATGAAAATATTCCCCAATATTGAGACTTCCTCAAACTAGAACTGAAACTTGCTATAATTTTCATAGAGTTTATCATTTCCCATGGTCTTTATAATAGTTCTTAGATGCTTTACATGATCCTCCTTGGTTTTGGAGTATATTAGAATATGTTCTATTAGGATTACCATAAATTTTATGAGTAAATATCAAAATAAATGATTCATCAAGTCCATTAATATATATAGATAATTAGTGAGCCCAAAAAGAATCACTATGAAAACATAGTGCATGTACCTTGTATGGAATTTAGTTTTGGGGATATCCATCTTCTCCCCCCTTACCTGGTCAAATCCTGACCACATATTGAACTTAGATAAGTATTGTGCTCTATGTAGCTGATCAAAAAAGTCCCCAATTAAGGGAAATGTATACTTGTTCTTTATTGTGATTTTTTTGAGCTCATGATAATCTATGAAAAGGAATATTGACCCATCATTCTTCTTGTTGAAGAAGACTAGTGCACCCCATAGTGAATCACATGGGTGTATAAACCCTTTATCCAGAATCTCATATAGTTGTTTTTTCTTTTAGTAAAGTTCCAAAATTGTCATCCTATAAGGAGTATTCGATATCGGAAATTCCCCAGTTATAACCTTAATTGATAATCAGACCTCTCAACTAGAAGGATGACCAGGAAATTCCCCAGGAAACACATTTGTGAATTCCCTCAAAATATGCATGTTTTCGAGGATAGTTCATTAATTAGACTCAATCATCTAAGAAAGATATGAATGCTCATAAAGAAATAATATCCATGCTTGGTATGATGGTGCTAAGGAAGACTCATCATCCTCCTTGCACTTTTATATAATCGAGGGTTGATTGTCCATTTGGAGAGTGAATTGATCACAAACCAGATCTATCTTTCAACCAAAACGACATCTGACCCAGTCCATAGTATGGTCTGAAGGGCATTCCCTATCCCCATGGGCTGAAACTAGTGCATTAGTATCATAAATAATGTTTTTGGAAATATTTATCAGAATTTAGAAACATAAAACAACCTATAAAAATAAATAAATTGAATATGAAAAATTGCACCAAACATGTCTTAAAAAAATTCAGAATTGAATTACATAGTTTTAAACAAATACCATGGGGGGAAACTAAAAAGGATCAGAAATTACTACTCAAAAACCACCACATGGAACGGGGACATCTCCCTCAATTCATCTCCACAACATCATGCCAAGGAAGGAAGCTAACAACCCGAACTACCATCTCAAGACCTTTCCCTTACCTGTGTCAAACATTACCAAGTATACTTACCCAAAAAGGTGTAAGTAGGGTGTGAGTATAATACCAATATGATTCCATCCAAAATATTATATGTGATAAACATTTAAGACAAAAATCTATAGGTTTTCATAAATAGGAAATGCTAGTGACAATTTCATAGAAATGTAACCTTAAATGAAAACCATTTTCAAGAGGGAAACTTTAATGAATAAAAATTTTAAATAAAACACACATTATTCTGAAATTAATATAAAAACACACCATATTTTTATGGTAGGTAAAAGATAGTCAATGTGAACGAGTCACAGGAACACCCCTAGACACTAGCTAGCTGTGGATCCTAGGTACAACATATCTCAGCATAAAAGTAACCATTGCCTTCTATTAAAAGAGCCACTAGGAGGGGAGACCCAAATGGACTAGTGGTCACAAAACATCATCATATCTTAGTTAGTGTTGTCATCATCTATCTTTCTAATTGAAATAGTGACACACCACTACGAGATCACAAGAATGCTTGTCCCAGTCTACCCACCTAAATACGCGGGCTTCCCTATTTGTGCTAAAAAAGTACCACATTTTATAAACTACCATTTTCACCTAAAAATAAAATTTCTAAATCACACACACATAAAAAAACACCCAACCATGTTTCTCACACTTTATGTATATCAAGAAACCATTTAAAATTTTCATAAAACAATTTTGAGAAGTGTAACAAGTCTTTGCACATAAAATCTATTCAAAAGATGTATTTTAAGGCCCAATGCACACAAATACCATACCAAAATTGTAATAGAATACCAATAATCATTTAATAAAACCCATTCCATGAATCATAAAATGAAATCTAAGGATACACAATTGGTTTCACATGGAAAAAAATCATTTTTATACCAAAATACTACATTAAAATTAAGCACTAACTCAATGTTTCAAAAAATGGATTTCACACAAAACAAAATGGATGATGAACATTTTAAATAAGTCAATAAAGAAAGATAAATTCACAAATAATGTTTACACATAAAACCACCTACCTTTAATATCAAAAACCCCAAATCCTTGTGTGAAAATTCACCCACACCACAACCACAGCATGAGTGGATGAAAAACTAACCCTAACCAAAAAAATTGAACCAAGAAACTCAACATTAAACCCTAGGGATGAAACCCCAACTACTTCAAATTTATAACCTCAAGAAGGAGGGGATAGAATCTATAGAGAAGGAAGGAACAAGGAATTAATTCCCTTTCTTGAATAATATTGATGTTTCCCCACCAAAGACCCATTAAAAATGGGTTCAAAGGAAGCTTGAGGGAGCTTAGAAGCCTTCTATGGATCAAATGGTCAAATGGGGGAAGAAAGGGGAGAATTAGGTTTATTTATGGATGAAAAAAGGTCATATAAATTTTTAACACCTATACACTATGCATAGTTTTTATACATGGTTTAGTAAACTGTGCGGCTAAACCATGCGGCCTATTCTGGCCACCCCAAAACCCTCATTTTCTTTAAAAATTAAAGGGGGGCCTATAGGAAACCTAAAGTGAATTATATGACTAGAATATAGGAGGATAAATTCTTGAAAATAAGAACACAGATGTGACATATTTCCCTCTCGCGACAATTTATGTTGGCTCTATATAGGGAAAGCCAATCCATGCCAATAATTGCATCAAATTCGTCCAAGGGAAGTATAATAGGGTTTTATAGTAATTTAAATTCACAAATGGTGATAGGGGAGGAGTTATATTCATGGGATACAATATTTTCCCCATTTTCTATCTTCATAAAAATCTCCACTTCCTTTCATTATGGTGGTGTTTGGACTGTTATACTAAACATTCAGGGTATAAATGAATGCATAAAACTATTGATGATAACCATGCCCTTCAATTTTTTATTTTGGTTTTACATTATCCAATATTTACATAGGGATGATTCTATTAAGTAGTTAAACACATGAAGGGAAATCCAATGACATTAATTGGATACCATATAAATTACATTTATCTCTTTAACTTATGAGTTTATAGGCTTCAGTCTATGTTCTCCATGATTTACATCCTAAAATATATTATTGTTGGAATTTTTTACTTAATAAGGGTTCATATTGAAGTTATGTATTTACCAAATCATATCCTTAGGAGTGTCAAACTACGAGGCCATCAAGGCCCATTAACATGCACCAATTCTTATTCAAGTCTTGTTAAAAGCGGTGTTTTCATTTTACCCATAGATACATCTATACTAGAGCCACATCCACTTGTTCGTATCTAGACATGGATATATTTTCTTAATAAACCACTTACTCTACACTCATCAAAATTTATGGATGTATTTCTTATACCTAGTTTTATCCCTAAGTGTTTTACTAGGGTTTTCTAATCTTAATCCCAAAAATAAAAAACATATAATCTGATACCAACTATAACAAATAAATAATTTATTAAAAATTTAGTCATGATTTATTACATAGATTTTAATTTAATATAACTCATAATATAGAAAGGTATATTGTCTCGTGAAATTAGGAAAATTATATAAAAACTTAATACATGAAATACAAAATCATTATTGAAATCTTCTTTTACACAACCACAACATTCCATCATACTTTACATTGCATTGTATAACATGAGGATGTACATAAGAAAAGAGTGAGATATAAATCCCAGTAAAGGAATAAACATTTCATAACATGTGGATAACAATACATTTTAGAAAAGTCAAATCAATGAGGTGTGAAGGAACATAAATATAAAGGCATGATATAGCATGATATTCATAATATAGAAATATTGAAACAACATAAAACATTGCATCGTAAACAAAAAGAAATCAGGTGAACTCCAATCCCACCATGGTGGAAAAA
Source organism: Viscum album (assembly GCA_963277665.1). NCBI lineage: Eukaryota > Viridiplantae > Streptophyta > Magnoliopsida > Santalales > Viscaceae > Viscum > Viscum album. The sequence continues at coordinate 1,984,286,277 of OY728136.1, forward strand.
AGTCCCATAATGGAATCAGGTAATCCCCTATCCCAACATTATGTATCATGATACTAAACATTACCCAATTCATTAGAGTTCTATCTGGGCGCACCCTTCATAATCATTTCAATCTCATGCTTAAGTGTGCCACATATATCATATAACATGGATTCATTCAACATCATCATTTATTAAAAGATCAATGAATGTATAATAAATAAATATAATCCCTCAATAATCAATTATATGTGCATAAAGTGAATACCCTTGATTGAGGAATCAGTATGTTATTCACTACATGATGATTTTGTCATGGAAAATCGTGGTGTAATTTCAGCCACATAAGTTGTCAAATAGAAATTAGTAAATTAGATTGATGATAGAGAAATGCATATATCGTCATTTATAAATGAAATTAAGATTAAAGGAATCATGTATCATAATATCCTAACATAAGAAATGTAATTTAAGATGCATAATATAAAATAAGTGCTTTAATGGGAATGAGGGGAGGAAAATCCCATACGAAATTTCGGCATGATAATAGGTGTATATAAACGATCATGAATTGATTAATGATAGAAGAAGAAAGATTTAATTATTTATAAATAAAATTTATTATAATGGTAGTATGTATGAACATATCCCAACAAGTGAAAATTGATATTAAAAGGCATATCACAAAAGGAGTTCTTGATAAAAGAGGAAAGTGAAGGATCCCTTACTTGGATATGTGACTCCAAAATCTTGGGAGAGGATTATTGGGAGCTTGGGGGAGCCTTGAGAGGACTCTAGGGAGTAATGGGAAGATGGTCTCTGATATTCAAGTAGTTTTAGAGGATAGAAATGGGATCTTGTGTGGGTTTATATAGGAAAGGAGGGGGATTTCTTTATTATTTTTGTTATGGACACTACATAATACAATAATCAAAATAGCAAACCATACCATGGATTTTACCATGGTTTCTAGAAAAGTGGTGCGTTATAAATTATTTTATAAGGATAAGGGACAAATATATTAAAATAATTACCTTGATTTTGTGTAGGTGAATTATACATTCAAAGAAATTATTTTAAAATCTTAAAATATATTATATGTTTTAAGGGAATCACTGAGGCATTAAAAAATAAACCATATAAACATAAAAATAAATTATTTTAATGGAAGTAAATATATTTGAATTAATATAAGTTTTATAGTATTTATTATATCACTATTGGGTAATTATGATGTCATAAAACACACTATATATTTTTATGGTATTTAATTTTCACCCAAAAATTCGGTTGTCTCTGAAAATTATAAAACATTTACTATTGAATAATTTCAACATCACGATTCCAAAAATAAGATTAATGTTATCTAAATAATTTTCTAAATTTTTGAATTTTCCCTTTTAAAATAAAAACTGACATTTATTGAAAATTTTCTGGTTTTGACAAAAACAGTTTTCCAACCTTAATAAAAATTACATTTGACTGCATAAAAATTGTATAATAATTTATATTTAATAAAATTAATTTGATAATAATTATTTATTATAATATTATTTATTTTTAAAAAAACATTAATTCATCATAATATATTTCTTAGTTGAATTTGAATATTAACCAAAAATACTATTAGTGATTTACATATCATTTACAAAGTAACAACAATAGAATGAATGTATATTCATTATTCTATATAAAAATAGTGTACATAATTTTTATTATATGTTCTTGTTATATATCCATTTATTACGCCAGAATATTCCCTAAGAGTAAGTTGTGTGATGGTGGGGCTTTCATGGGGTCGTTTGGCGAACATAGTTTGGGTAGTGATCTCAAAGAGCTTGAACATCTCTCGTAAAAGGTTTCACTAATTCTTTAGTTACTAGATTGCATAATGGGCTTGGTCTAGAGAAAATCTATGAAATGATATCTACCTCAAAAATCTATAATAATTGGTCTTCATAACAAATGATCCTATTAATTGAGTCCATCACTTCCTTTGACTGTGTAAAAAAGGATATGTTAAAACCCCATATTTATAGTAGTCATGTGATCAATATTCAAAGATATATTATCAATGGTAATGATACATAATGGCCATTTAAATAAAATTTTATATAATAAAACCAGATAAAATTTCTTCTGTAAGCACATGAAAATTAATTAAACGAAAGAGAATTTAATTCATAATTGTTTAGGTCATTACAATTTATGTGTCTTTAAAAAGTCCTTATGATAAAAAAACACCATTACATAAATCCATGATTTTTACATATAAAACATGAATATCCTTTTTAGTAATTATCCAAATTTCAATCCCTCTTTATTAATTCTTACCATCTTATTAGTATTTTAATGATAATTAAAAGTTGAAGTATTAGGGTGAAAGGGAATAATGGTGGAAGGGATGATTGTCATTTTGAGGAAAAAGTGTGGGGGATCTTTTTTTGGGAATAAATAATGGTTTTTTATTCATTAATGATACTTTTTTATGTAATATTATGAATAAAAAAATGAAAAATGATAAAAAGAACTAAAAAATTAGTAAAATGGGTTGTGATTTGGGAAAACCAAAAATCACTTGTACTAGACCAATGAATTTTGTCACATGTGGATAGGTGGTGTATGTGAGGTTTATTCTAAGCATAAATTTCGGAAAAAAAATTAATTTTTCTGATATATATATATATATATATAAGTAATGAAAATTTTAATAGGTTTGAAAAATCATTCATTTTCTTAATTTGATAATGATCTTTACATTTAATTTTGTGTAAATTGGAAGTTTTTATAAGTTAGAGGGGAGATATTTATGACACACTTACTTTTGGTATCACGTTCTATGATTTATAATATAAACCTACTCCTTGAGCCATAATTTTAAATATCAATTTCTTATGACCTTAAGTATCAAATACATTTGAACCTTAATTAAATACCTTATGTGTATTTTGTATTTATGAAGTAGAGAAAGTATTTCATTTATGAGCCTAAGGATAAGTATCATGTATTCATGGTAAGAGCATATATCTACATAAATTTCTATCATAGGTGATGATAGAAAATATTATAAAGTGAGGTAAATCTTGATTTTTCGTGTTTATATAATAATGATTTTAGGAACTTGAATGAATGAGAAGATAATTTCCACAATTTTCAAAATAGTTAATTGTAAAATTATTTATTTGATTCTTTCATTCAAAATTGAGAAATTAGAATGATATTTTATGTGAGATTTTAAAATTTGGTTTGAAATTGATTTTTTTTATTTTATTACTTTTAAATTTGAATGGTAATAGCAATGGTGCCAAATTTAATTCCTTGTTATTATTTTATGCATGATGAAAAACATGGTTTATGTTTTGGGCTATTCGATAAACTCGTTTTTTTTAATTATTTTCAACTAATTCCAATTGTTTTATGTGTTTTTCAATATAAATACACATGTTTTTCGTTGTTTTAATAAATAAATGGTAATTTTATTATTAAATTAAATTAAATTAAAATGGTTAAATGAGTGATTATTTTAAATTTGGAAATGAATTTGGATTTTATAATTTGTTTCTTATAATTTTTTTAGATAATTGAAAATTTTGAACTATTTAAATTTACAAAACACTTTTTTTAAGGTGTTTGTAAAAACATATCCAAGATGACCGACCCTCAAACAAGGACCCACATGCTTTATATGTGGACCAAAGGGATCCTCCTGGCCATTTAGGCTCAATGGAGGGCCATCAAACCAACAGTAGAGCCTGCAAGGGTGGTCAGGCCCATGTAGAAGAACGTGGTGATAAAATACATAAACAACATAGGTTGGATAAAGCCTGAGTGCATGACTGTGTGGTGGTAAATCCTGCATGACCAGGAGGAGAAGCTCACCGTGATGGTGCAGTCCATAATGGTAGTAGGAGTCCTTCGACTCCTAACTTTCTTCACTGATAGGATAATCATAATACTTTGTTTATAAAAGATTTTTGGAAATTAAAGAATATCGATTTGGGATCTAGGATCTGACACACTCTTCCAGGATTCACCATCACTTTCTATCTCATCGGATCACCCAATACCTTTGTCTTGGGCCGATCTTGTTGTAACACCAGAGAATGCCATTTCTAACTCTAGGAATCTTGAAACCATGATATATGTTCACTCTAATTTGGCATAGCTCACCTTTACACACTTGACTAACAGACATGATCACCCATTCGACCCTCCTCTAGCTAGTGTGAGGATCAAAGGAGAATAATAGAATTATTACCCCTTCCACTATGTCACCCATAATTCCACTAAAATGTCAAAGCACCACAAGGAAACACTTCCATGAATACAAATCCACATATTACACATTCATTCTACATCACCACCTCATTCCATGCATATCAACACTACCCCCATGCTCCACTGATGTACTCCACTACTGCCATCGATTGCCACCATTTTCAACATCCACACTGCCACATCCATGCCACCATGCGTCACCAAAGAATTCATGCAGTTGAGTTCCATGCATATTGTAGTCTTAATGTATAATAAAAAGTTACATGATTATATAATCATGATAAAAAAATTAGTGCTATAGGTTACAAGGTAATAAGAACCATGGGAATTCATAAGGGTTATTAAAATATGTCCTTCTGGTGAGTAGCTTAGTATTGGTATGCAATGTTAGTGGATAGTTTATTCTAGATAATTGGGTACATTTGTAAGTGTCATTGATGGTTAATTCCTCCATGAACTACCATGTGATTAGTAATTTCATTGATATATTGTTCAACCTCATGGTGTGTTCAAAAAGAGTTGGATAATGGTGTGATCTAGGGGTGAGTCAGAACTAATATGCATCAGTGCTCCTATGTGGAGTGTGATTGTTAATTATGAAGGTCAAGGATATGATTTTAGAGTTCTACAAAGTGTTGGGTTTAACCTTTGGTGTAACTATTCAGAATTTTCATGATGCAATGGGGTGTTAAAGAATCAGGGATGGCAGGTTGTCACACAATGGTGGGAGAGGATAACATCCATTAGGAGAATTCATCTAGATAATGAATGACTTGTGATGTTTCATTGAAATGGTGTGGTGAGAAGGAGGCCATAATGGGAATTCCAATCAGGAAATTATTGGTGTTGTTAGAGGATTGAACCATGGTTTTTTGGAGATTTTTTTCCATGATTGGTTTTTAGATTTTTATATTGTAAGTGTTTTGAGAATTTTGAGATGAAACAAGGATTGTTATTATTGATTTGACAAGATTGGATTAGTTGAAATATGTAAGGTTTGTTAATACACTCTATTTATAAGACCAATGATTAGTCCATCTATTTGAGGGTTCCCTGTCTAAGGAATATGTTTCCTATAGTATGAAACTCATGAAAATATAAACATGAGTGATATGATTTTACTAGAGTTTAGAATTTAAATATTAGTAGATATTTTATGAAAAATAAGTGGTTGAAATTAATTTTTTCCATTTATGGTTGGATAAAAGTCTAGTTGTTTTTATTTACTTTCGGAAAATATATCATGGTTGATGGATTGATGATGTAGTTGGTTGTGTGTAATAACACTGTTAGTATGTGTATATTGAAAATCCATTAGTGGATATATCTCAGTATGATGGTATAGTAATATGAGGATTTATCCATTGTGTAGGATCTATTGGGATTAAAAAATGTGAATATTTTCAAGAGGAGTTAAAGGTGCTTGTGTGGTTTGTTTTTGTTCAATACTAAGGTGAGTTTCACTTGTTGTTTAGTATAAATAGGTGTTCCTTGATACATATTATAAGTCCCCAGCCTTAAACATTACATAATCTTGAATTATGTCGATAATTCACATTTAGGATATTTTCAAGTTTATATCATTACAAAATTAGGTCATAACTTATACATAACAACTTGAATATTACAAGTAGACACTTATTCTCACTATTCATTTTTTTCATAAAACAAAAACTATTTAAAAAGATACATGTTTAGTTCCATCATTTAAACAACATGAATTTTTCTTTTATCCCACCCTTGCCCATATTCATCATAAAGTCCCTTGAAAAACATTTCAAAAATTGTGATGAGCATAAAAATCTTACTAAGGGATACATAAAGAAGGAAAACTATTAGTTTTTAAAAAACAAAAGGTAAATCATGAATAATTTATCATAAACTAATACTTTTCATCTTTAAGAAGTAGAAAAAACACTTCACTAAATATAATCTCATTAATTACGCTTTTTTTCACTGAAATACTACTATAAAGACCATCGAATGCAACATATAACATATAAAGGTAACTTGGGACATAAAAATACTTAAATAGAATAATTATACATTCAACATCCAAAAATCATTTTTACAAATGGAATTACCATATAGCCGACTCCCATACCCAATGCATTGGAGGTTATAACATAACCAACCGTCCTTGGTTTGTCACGGAACCACATGTCATTGGGTTTATCACATAACCTCCCGTTAAAGTTCCAAGTACCATTATATAATCATCACAAATAAAATATTGCAAATATCAACATTTTAGTCATAAAATTTCATTTGGAATCACAAGAAATAATTTCAAGATATTAAAATAGTAAATCACCTCTCAAAACCATTTTCTATACCGAAATACCCATGAAGGTAATAAAGGGTTTCTTTTTTCCTTTTAAAAATATAAAGTCTTATAGAAGAAGCCAAATATCAGATAACGGTTACGACAGTAGAAAAGTCTTTGTCCCTGTAATATGGTTAAAAAATTCCATTTTTTTATTTAGTAAATCGCTTCACTAAAAATGATTCCTTTTTAATAAAATTAAAAGTCAAAGGGGTTTATTATAAACCATGTAAAAGAATGAGGTGTATATTATCAAAACATGCCTCAATTAAAGAAGATTGAGACAAATTCCCTTACCATGGGTCTGACATGTCTTGTTCGTTATTTATCTCCCTGAATAATAAACATAAGTTAATTTATACTTCATTAAGAACCTTTTTCAAGTTTATTATTCCTTTTATATAACTTTTTAACTTTTTATAACAATTAAAAAATTATTCAATTTCGTACCGATTGTTTTGTTGTTGTTTGGTACATGAGTCAAAAATGAACCTATTATAATTACAAATTATCCATGTGGTCAAAAGTATATTATCAAAAGAATGATATTCAGGACTTAGATTTCATATATATCACATATATATATTATGTACGTATTTATAACAGTCAATAAATTTTTTTGATAATAAATGAAATGCATCATTCGTGGAGACGGTAAGTCATACCTACACATTAAAACTACTTTAATTTATATTTCATATTTAAAGGAATGGAAACAGAATGATACATATGTATATTATAATTTTAGTATAATATAATTTTTTATATATGTTACATAAGTTCATTAATTATATCCCTTATATATTCCATGTATATCATTAATGATTCATGTTACATTGAGGGGGTGGTAGTCCGCACTTCCTCAAATAAAATTATCGTATTTATACAACATGAAAAGAATAAATGTATGTTCTAAATGAGAATTATAGAAGAATATAGATAAAATAAATAAAATATATATCATATATAATTATAGTTCCATCATAATTTCCACCATAAGAGGTGGTATGAGAAGATTGAACAATTATCATTTTGTGAGGCAGTAGTTCGTCGTCCACAGAAATAGTATATTCTATACCCATTAGTTGGAGGTGTGTGTAAGTGTAGTTTTAATAATTATAATAGAAAAACCTAGTATATATACTAAATTGTTTTTTATGTAAATAAATAATAATAATAATTATATAATAGGTAGTTTTGAAGGAAAATAATGGAAAGGAACTTGAGAGAAGATGTTACACAAAATCGGGTAACTCCTTTTGATTGAAGATAAAATAACTTCTTGAATTTCCTTATGCCCAACCTAAAGATTATAGGAGGAATATAGTGATATTGGGGATTTATTTGGGTAGATTTTGAATGATCCAAGGGGTATTTAGTGGTGTGGGTAAGGGTTATAGGTGGTGTCCTTTTATAAGAGGGTGGGGTACTTTAGGAATGTTTGAAAAATTATTTTATTATAATTACAATTTTGAATTTCAAGATCTCCAAAACTCATTTAATTAGAATATAAGATTATTATTGTTTTAAATCCTCTAAACCAATAGTTTCTTGACAAGTTTGGGTTTCAAATTTAACCTTATCATTTAGTTTTAACCCTTAGTTAACTTAGTTGACTCTTACCATGTCTTCTTGTATATTCATTCTATATAGTTAATATAGTGAAAATAAAATGCCAATATAACCTCAATTGGATAATTAATTACATTTTCAACCTTATCTAAGTCATTTGGACGAATCATAGATTTTTATGATTGGTATATCAATTAATAAAATAATATTTGTTTAAAAACTCATTTATGTCAATTTTCATACTACTTATGTCACGACTTCTTAAAAATCCATTACAACTTTTTTCCTTAAAAAAAATGTTATTAATTAAAATATAAAAAGTCAAAATCGGGCCCAAAATTCGTTTATGACATAAAAATTCTCAAAAATAATAAATTTTAATATTTATAATATCATTTTTTAAAATTATTCATTAATATGGTAATCACTACATCATCATTGTGTTATAAATAAATATATTTATTTTATGTCTAAAAGTTATAAATAAAATACCATGATGTAGGAAATATTTTTATATTTCTATGTAATATTTATAGTCAAAGAGATCACATATATAACTACATATATTAATTATTTTACTAAAATATACATGTTTAGGTTACATTTTTCTTTACATTAAATTATTTTTTATAAAATGTAATTTTCAAATCCAAGTGGCTCCATGGGGTCCCCAAATCGACCCAAGGATGCCCATGTTCAGACATATCTCTTAAAATTGGATTAGGACATGTGTTAGGGTAATTTAATATTATTATAATAATATTTTTTACCCTTATTTAACATATTTACTCTTTAACCATGGTAAATAAAATATTTACTTAAGTGACTATTCATAATGTCTAAAAATAAAAGGTACCTATTTATAGAATTTATAATTCCTAATTCCAAATATGGAATCCATTTTTCCAAATTCAAAAGACATAAATTGAATAAATTAATTTAAAATTAATTCTCGTTTTCAAAACCCAAAAGCGTGTTTTTATGAAATAACAACTACCAAAAAATTGACATGTGTTTATGTCCTATTTCAAAGTGAAATGACTTATAATGACCAAATTTGGATTAAATGATAAAAATATAACCCAATTAAACTTTAAAACAAATTAAAATTACAATCTAACTATATAAATAAATTAGATGAAATGATAGTTTTGAATTAAAATGCGGTATTTTTTACTATTCATTAAAAAATAAACTATATCATAAAAAGACAAAAATTTCATCCAAAGTAAATTTTTATGTTTAAATTATAAAGAATAATTTTATTTTGTCAAATAGAACATATAAAAGTGACAAAAACTAGATTTCAAAATGGTTCTCCATCAAAAGGTGGTAAATCGACGGTTTAAAGAATATTGATGTATTTCATGCTTTAAAATGAATTCATTGTTATTTTAAGCCTCTAAAATATATTGGATAAATGTAATAACATTTAACAAACATGTGTAATAATAATGTAGTCACTTATTTTCATTCATGGAAATATAGTGGCTATGCGTTAACTATTATTTAAAATAATAATATTATTATTTTATTTTTCAGTATAACTCAAAGTTGTGTAAAACATAAGATTTAAATGAAACCCATTGCTACATGTTGATTATGATATCATAAAAAGTGTCATATTTAAAATAAAATTAATATCTTATTCATAAAAATTAATATAAATGAAAAAATTATTATTCTATAAATACCTAGGTCGTTACATCCTTCCCCCTTTTAGAAATTTCATCATCACAATTATAAAATTGGACTGGGAAACCTCATTGAATGTCCCACATTGAAAAAAGAGTAAATAAAACTTTCACTTTAAAAGAAATAAGGGGAAGTACAATGGTCACCCAAGATTAGCCATACTTGGATTTCATGTAGGGAAACATGGATATGGAAGAGAAAACAAACCATCAAGTTCTAATGGAGAGTGATAGAAAACACAACTAGGAGAAAGTTAACTAACGAAAAACTATAATCTAATGATGGGTTAAACGATCTTTGATTTCACAGTAGGAATAGTAAATGAAAATTGTTTTTTGTTTTAAGATCCTTTTCATAATGCTGGGAAATTTATTTACGAGATTGACTATGAACATAAGGGAATATACTTACTTGTCATGTAGACTTTCATCCTTCACTAAATTTCTACCACAAACTCATATTTTCTCCAAACAATGAGTTTTCAAGATGACTTCGTAACATCAAAAGCACTCAAATCAAGTTCTAGAGAATCACATAATCCAGAAAAGATGAACTATATATTTCCCCTATCTTTAGACATTAACCGAAACCAAAATGGTTAGTATGAGATCAGATAATCCCCAAAATGATAATCCATTATAAAAATAAATACTACACTTGATCTCCAAAATTAAATAAGCAGTACCCAAATTTCAACAAATACCATTCAACACACAATTGTCCTTAAAATTATTCGATATAATCCAAACTATGATTGAAGCCCAAAACATAGAAGAATATTAGCACATAGTCTTCCACAATTAATCTTAAAATTTATCACTAAATAGCATCGACTACTCTTAAAGTCTCATACTAAAGTGTAATTTACCTAATCACATATTCTCTATGATATGTTAATCATTTCAATAAAAATCTCAAATCACCATATATCCATAATAAAAACATAGATTATTCCAAAATAAAAATTCAACCATTACTCAAAAAATGAAATCCCATAGTATTCTATTTTCCTTACGAATATAGTGTTACCAAAAGAGAGAACATATTCCAAAATAACCATTATCACTTAATTAGAAAATAATTTTCCTATACTAAGGATATCCATTTGATAAAACATAAGTTCCAAAAATAAACTTATTCTCGATCCATAAAATCATTTAACTAAAAATAATTAGTCAAACTAACCAGGGACTTTACGTAGTCCAGTGGTTGGTGATAAATCATAGTCGCACTTTGGTTGTGGCTTCGACTCCTAAAGCATTGTCCGACGCGATGTGTTGTCACATGATCTACGTGTTTCCCCTTTTCAAAACCGTATAATTCTAATAATATTAAAAAAATGAGATAAAATCCTTAAAAATATCTATAACATGTTTTAACCTCAATGGTTATTTTATACCTCACATTTGGCATCCCAAAAACTAGTAACCTATAATTACCTCAAAAACAAAAGATCACATAAACCCCAAAGGTTATACATTATGTCCACACAATAAAATATAATTCTTACTTGAATAAAATTTTCAAATATAAAATTTTAGGTCTACACATACTAGAAAAATACTTCCAAAGTAATCCTATCATCAATACATATAAGCATATCATCATCCATAGATCCAACATAACTCTTAAATTATTAGAAATCGTAATCATAAAACGTTATTCTTGATACTTTATCTAAGTTTTTCCATCTTATTGTTTTATACTTATTTCCTACAAATAAAATAATCCATAATCTCATAATATTTCAGTAATATCAAAACATGAACTAAGAAATAATTCACATCTTTCATAGGTCATTTTCAGTTTCCACATATTCAATTGGGATGACATTAGGAATTGCTAAACATATATTTGTATGATCCTACAGATCCCATTCCCAAAACTTCTTCATAAGACATATATTTGTGTAATGACCGTGCAATCCACATTTATAACACTAAATTGATCATTCAGAAAGAAATTATTTCCCTTTCTTGGAGTCAACTTGATGCTTACTTTTTCCATGGAAGGTTATTACTTTATGACCTTTATTACCACATTTGAAACATCTTCCCATCCCTTTGAAGAATTTTCCTAGGTTTTTATTTCCACATCCTTGAAAATTTTGTTTTTGAATATACTAAATCCTATGATTATTACCTGAACTTCCATTGGGATTCATTTATCACATATATGATGCCTTAGAAAATTCACCAATGTTATAGTGGTCAATCATGAATCCAGATAGCTACTTACGAATAATGACAATATTTCTCATTGTATCTCCCATTTCATTTGGTTTCTCATTCAGAAAACCACTAGAGTTTCTGTCACACCCACTATTACTTTGGTTCGTATTAGATCTAGCCATTTAATAAAACAAAAAAGTTCACTGTTATTATATTAGTAAAATCATTATATAATATCTTATGAGGAGGGTAAACACTAAGATATACTTATTCATGTTGTAATACCCCAAGCTTCCATGATACACTTCTCTTTGAATAATACAATAGCATGTGTTGTACACAACTTCGAGTTTTAACACACCGCAACCAATCAAACTATCTGTTATGATTATTAATACCCACTTTTTAGAATTTTAAAAATTTTATCATTCAAAATGGACTTCATTTTTGGATTTGGAATATTGAAATTAGATTAGGGTGAATTTTTGGTATTTTTCTAAAAACATTCAATTTTAGATGAATAGTGAAAATACTAAATTTTAGTTAAAAACAACTTTTTTAATCGAAATAATTTATAGTGTTAAATTATACATTTTAATGGTTTTTAAAAATCATTAGATTATATTTTTATCATTTAATATAATTTAAGTCATTGGATGTAATCTCACGATTAAACTGGACATAAACAAGTGTCAATCTTTTGATAGTTATTCTTTCATAAAAATGCATTTTTTTGTTTTGACAACGGGAATTAATTTTAAATTTACTTCTGCCACTTATATGTTTTGAATATAGAAAAATTAATTCCATATTTTGATTCAGGAGGTTCAAATTTTGTAGATAGGTAACTTTTATTTTTAGACATTTTTAATATTTACTTTAGTAAATATTTTATTTATCGTGGTTAAAGTGGTAAATCCAGTAAATAAGGTTACAAAATAATATTATAATAATATTAAATTGCCTATAAACGTGTCTTAACCCAATTTTTTGATATAAGTCCAACCATGGGCATCCTTGGGTCGATTTTGGGACCCAATAGAGCCACATGGGAGTGATAATGACATTTTATATTAAATAATCTAAAGTAAACACAAAAATAACAAAAAAAATATTTTTAAATAAATCAATTTTTATACGAGGATGTATAATTAATATATTCGAATATAAATATTAATTAAAAATCTAAAAATATTTCCTATCTTATGATTTTTTATTTATAATTTTTTGATATAAAATAAATATATTTATATATGACACAATAATGATACAATATTTTCCTTATTAATGAACCAATCAAATAAATGATATTATAAATAGTAAAATATATATAATTTGAATGTTTTTATTACATCCACAAATTTTATAGGTTACTATGACATTTTAGGGTTTATTAAATGTATTTATTTCGATGCAATAAGGTTTTTAGTAATTTAACAAAAATCAATTATTAAATAATGTCAAAATTGACATAAATGTGTTTTTAAAACAAATAAAATATTATTAGTTGATATAATTGTCCTAAAAATCTAAGGTTCATAAAAAAAGACTTATATTATCATAATTGTATCATTAATGGACCACTTGGGGTTTTCATGAATGTTTATAGTAATTTTATCAATCATATAATATTAAAATACAAAGAGGCATGGTAAATGTCAAACTATTTAACTAAGAGTTAAATCTAAAAGATAAGGTTAATAAAAAGACTAAACCTGTCAAAAACATATTTTTTTAGTGGTGTTCAACCCATTCCCACCTTATCCTTTAAATAATTTTATTTTTGGGCCATTAGAAAATGAAAAAAAAATTGTTATGAAATAATATTTCAATCTTTTCCAAAGGTTCCCCTCACCCATCTTATAAAAGGGCACTTCCGCTTTCACAATTTCGCATCTTCAAAGCAATTTGTCTTAGACAAACCATGCCCAAATATCCTCCCAACTGTCCTAGCTTCATCCTAGATTCCTTCCATTAGTCATAAATACAGCCTAAGGATCCCTTTGGATCAAATCAAAAGGAAGAAGCTGAAGAAGAGGTAAATATCTCACACCCTCTATCATGTTTTTTCTTCTTCCACTTCTTATTTCCTTGTTTTTTCCATTATAAAATAATAACTCTAGTATCTTATATATACTATGATGTTATTATAAATATGGTATAACTATATTCATTATTCTATCCATCCTTTGAATGACATGTCACCATATGTGCGTACGTACGACTTACCGTCTCCACGTCGTGGTGTAGTTGTTATTGAATACATTTTAATTTGGATGGGTATAATAATGATGTAAATAATATATATAACATAATAATGATTATGTATATTTGATATACTATCCAATTATATACAATTTTAATATCAAAAGAATGATATTGTTTCTCGTGCAAACGTACGGATTACTGTCTCCACGAACAAGATGAGATTCATTCCCCATCATATCCTTTCAGGACTAATTTTCATTAGATGATTAAAAATAATGTTTAAAGACTTAATATTATTCAGAATATGAATAATATACATCCTATCCAAAACAAACATTAGTTACGCAACAAAGCATATGAAGGAAAATGAATCAGTTAACACCCGAAACGACGATAATACTAAAATATTATTAACAATGAAATTTTAAAACATCATATATGATATAATATTAATGTATGTGATTCTTGTATAATTAAATAAAAATTATTTAACAATTATAAAGGAGGTTAACCTACCCTCAGCCAAGGAAATGGACAAGGTAAGGGTTAATTCTACAACCTCTTCATTATTCAAGGTTGTTTATATGTAATTATCTAATGGGACCTCTTTATCATCCACATCCGTATTTTCCTAAAAATGTATTCCAAAAATATTTTACTACATACTAGACAATGGGTTAAAGTTATTTATACCCTTATTTTACCTTATACGTTTTGAAAGTAATCTTTATGTCATTTTCTAAACAAGTTACTTTATGACCTTTTCGACAAAATTAAGGTCATAATATTTTTTAACTTATACGGCGGGTACGGATATATTCTATCATTATAACATCATCGAAGCTTCCCTTTAAAGATTATAAGAATATTTTAAAATTAAACGTTTTCTTTTATAATTATATGACTTTTAAATGATTTCAAAATAGAAAGAGATGTTTCTCTAAAAAATGTTTTGATTTCATCTATGTCAACATCCTTTGATGGATTTTAAGCTTAATTGAAGTTGATTTATGATTATACAAAACATACATATTGTATTGAAGGTTTTGTGATATGTTTGACTATGGATGTGTTATTTTCACACCATTTATGGTTTATGGTGAAAGTATTGACATTTCATATGTTAGTTTTAATATGAATATTTATGTTATGTTTGAACCTTTTCATATGAGGAATGAATTGGACTTAGTAAGTGACGGGTGAAGCCCCCTATAGCTTTTAGATGCATCAATTTGTCTCATGATAAAAACTAGTGTCTTGGCGTATGGACTTGACAAAATCTTATTTGTAGTCTCGGTTCAAGGCCTTGACTATGTGGTTATGAAGTCTGGCATTATGCATTCTATCATTTTGAAAGTGTTTTTTGATATTTCATGTGATTATTCGACCAGTAGAATATCCATGTGAGTAAGTAAATGGATTTTTTTTGATTTATATTTTCCATATTATAAAATATTTTATGTTGAAAAGTCTTTTGTTTTAGTTTTATACACTGCCATAAAATATTTATGCTTATTTATGAAAGTTTCCGCTATATTGTTATCCTTACTGAGCATCTGAGCTCACCCCTTTCTATGTTTTATTTTTCCCATGATGTGAAGAAGTATATTATGAGTGACCTACAGGGATATTCTATGGGATCTCAGTATTGTATATGGAATCAATGTTTTGTTAGTTTTCCATTTTATGATGTAATGTAAACTTTATGAATGTATCTAGTACTTCCAAGGCTACTAAACTAATCGGTATTTCGAGACTTCATCTTTTTTTATCATGCCAATGATAGGTAATTGTGTACTGACTCTTGGATTCTGGGGTCGGGGAGTTACAATTGGTATCAGAGTAAGTTTAGTATAATCCTTGGAAACTAGATTTAGATAAACTCTGATTAGAGCACATAGCCCTAAGATAGACTTTGAGGATTAGTATAGAAAAACTTCCTAGAATTTTGGTATTGTAGATATTTTGTGAGTTTTCCAAGAAATACATCCCTGTTTGGATACTAGTAGGTAGAGGCGGCTCTAGAACTGATATACCTAGGGGTAAAACCTGAAACACTACTTTGATCTATACTCGAACGAGAACTATTTCATGACAACGGGCCTTGCTGCACTCTTGGTTACGACACTCCTGGGGGATATTCTTAGGATAATTCTCATTTTATTTAAAAACCATTATGAAGCGTTTATGAGTATATATATCCATAAAGAATACATTTTTATGATTATGGATTATATCCATAAACTGTTCAATCCGTGTTAAGTGTTTTACAAGTTTGGATTTATGTATTGCGATTCATAAACTAATCTAGTGTATGCCATTGTTTTGAAATGGCGCCTAGTAAAAGTAATGGAAACTATATCAATGCACACACTCCATGTAGGGATTTCCCTCCTACTCAAGATAATTATAGTGGAGCTGGTGATACAATTTGTGGTGATAATATTATCACTATATTGGGACAACTCACTCAAGTTATAAATAATAACCTTACCTGTATGGAGCACCCTGATCCGCAGCATGGGGGACCAATGTTAGATCGCTTCATGAGGAAATGACCACCAACATTAAATGGGGGTAAAAATACACTATTATCTGAGCAATGGATAAATTCTTTAGAGAAAATATTCCACACCTTGGGGAGTAGAAAAAGGGAAAAATTTGTCATGGTAGTTTACCGCGTCACTGGAGATGCTGATCAATGGTGGTCATTGATTCGAAACAAAAAGGAAGATGATGAAGTATCAAATATGGAATGGAGGGAGTTTAAAAAAAATTCTTAGAATAATACTTTCCTCATGACCATCGAGCGGATATTGAAAGACAATTTCTGAGTATGAGGAAAAAGGAGGATGGGAATGTCGCAAGGTATGAAGCTAACTTTACATGGTCAGCGAGGCATGCTGAAGATTATATACGTAACCTAAGAATTAAGATTGATCATTTCTTTGATGGGTTAAAACCATTTCTCCATTGAGCATTAGTCTCATAATCTTTCTCGTCGTATGAAGATATTTTCTCATGTACTGTCAAGTTAGAAAAATAAATTCTCTATGTCTTATGACTTTAAAGCAAAGAAAGAGAAGAAAAGATCTACCGAACAATCTAGAAATGTAAATAAGGGAAATAAAGGAATAGTTGAATATCTATCCTACAGTAAATGTGGGAAGAAACAACTTGGTACTTGTCTGAAGGGAATGGGAGTCTGTTACAAGTGTGGTGAAAAAGGCCACCAAGATCATGATTACAAGGGGAATAATGTGGTTATTGAGGTTGAATGCTACAATTGTAGAGAAAGAGGACAATATTAAAATTAATGTCCTAAGAGTCAAGGGAACTTACCTCAGAAAAGGCCTAGGGATCAAGGCTAAGCTTATGTTATCACTACTGCTAGTTTGAAGCTTTGAAAGATGTAGTGGCATGTAATATTGTGGTTTCTTCATGTTTATCCAATGATTTATTTGATTTTGGATCATTTCATTGTTTCATATCTTCCTAGTTTTCTAAGAAAATTAGATATTTCCAATTTGATTTAACAAGGTATTTGACAGTAAAAAATCCTAAGGGAAGTGTCATTGCAACGATGTTTTGTGAATCAGTCCCCATTATGGCATATAAACGTTATTTATCTTATGATCTCATCGTCATACCCATGATTGAATTTGATATAATCCTCAGTATGGATTGGCTTTAGGACCATGATGAAAATATTTATTTTAAGAATAAGGAGGTTACAATTTTTGATGATGATGATAAAGAACACCTTATCTTTAGAGAAGAAATGTCACCAAATAATTCTTATCTAGATCCACCCCCAGTAGCTCAACTAAACTCAATAATTGGGGAGGAATAGAATGAAACAACTGTGGGTGAGGAAAATAATGTTCAAATAGAGTAAGTACCTTTTGTGAAAAAATATGTTGATGTGTTTCCAGATGATTTACCTGGATATCCTCCAGAACGAGAAATTGAGTTTTCCATTGACTTAATTCCTAGTTCAAGGCCAATATCGAAGACCCCTTTATAGAATGGATACTATAGAATTAGTGGAACTAAGGAACAACTAGAGTAATTTAGTAATAAGGGATTTATTTTCCCCAGTGTTTCTCTATGTGGAGCCCTTGTTCTTTTTGTTAAGAAGAAAGATGGATCTATGAGGTTGTGTATTGACTACAGGGAGATCAACGCTATAATAATAAAGAACAAGTATCCCCTACCTCGTATTGATGATTTATTCGACCAACTTCATGGAGCACAATAATTTTCAAGGATTGACCATCGATCTGGATATCATCATTTGTGTGTGAAGAAGAAAGACATTCCGAAAACAGCATTTTGATCCAGGTACGGGCATTACGAGTTTATAGTAATGCCTTTTGGATTGACTAATTAACCCTCTATCTTCATGGATCTAATTAATAGAGTTGTCAAGGAATATCATGATAAATATTTAGTGGTATTTTTTGCTGATATTTTGGTATACTCCAAAATCTATGAAGATCATGAAAATCACTTGCACATTATTCTAAAGACTCTTAGAAGACTTGCATTATATGGGATGTTTATCCACTGTGAATTCTGGCTTCACGAGATATATTTTCTTGTCCATATTGTCTATTAGGATGGAATCTCTGTTGATATTTCTATGTCTTTGTCAATCCAAGAATGTCCCACACCAATGAGTATAACCGAGGTACACAATTTTATTGGTATAATAGGTTATTATCGGCGTTTTGTCCAGAATTTTTCCTGATTGGCTAACCCATTAACGAAGATCACAAGTAAAGGGGTTAAATATTTTTGGAAAAAAGAGTGTGAATAATGTTTTGAAGAATTCAATAGAATATTAGTCAATGATTCTATCTTGACTCTACCACCGGGGAATGATGGGTTTGTTATTTATAGTGATGCATCAAATAAAGGACTTGGTTGTGTCCTTATGCAGAATGATAGGGTTATTGCCTATGCATCAAGACATCTAAACATTCATGATAAAAACTATCCTACTCATGATTTTGAGTTAACAATTGTAATCATTGCTTTGAAGATATGGAGACATTATCTCTATAGTGAAAATGTGAGATATATAACTTTCACAAGAGTTTGAAGTATATTTTCTCATAGAAAGAACTCAACATGAGGCAAAGGCAATGGATTGAACTACTCAAGGAATATGATTGCATAATACACTATCACTAAAGGAAGGAAAATAAGTTGGCAGATTCTTTGAGACGAAAGGATCATATAGTTTTGAACAAGATGATAGTTAAAAGTGATCTTATTTTCATGGATCTAGTAAATATGGATATGGGAATAACCATGGAAGGTGAAACATCAATGCTTTTCCAAATAATTTCAAAACCATCATTACTATAAAGGATAAAAATTTCTATGGCTGATGATGAGGTATTTCAAAAGAAGATTAAATCTGTGAATGATGGGATATTGATCGACTTCATATTTGAAGATGGATTTTGAAATTTGGTAAGAGACGTTGTGTTCCCAATATACCTGATCTAAAAAATGGAATTGTTAGATGATGCTCATAGCTCCAATGTCTCTATACACCCTAGTAGCACTATGATGTATAGAGATTTTAAGGAACATTTTTGGTGGGAAAACATGGAGAGGGAGATTGGTGATTTTGTGTCACGATTTATGGTTTGTATACAAGTGAAAGTTGGAAGGCAACAACCTGGAGGAGTCATGTAACCTCTTCCCATAACTTAGTGGAAATGGGATAATATTACGATAGAATTTGTCATGGGACTACCAACGACGTCTAGAAGAAACGATGAAAAATGGGTCATTGTTGATCATCTTAATAAGTCAGCAACTTTTCTTGTTGTAAAAGAAGATTTACCACTTGAGAGTCTACCAAGACTATATATTAATGAAGTTGTGAGACTTCAAGGAGTACCCCTATAGATTGTTTCTGATAGTGATCCATGTTTTAAATCATGATTCTGGAAAATTCTTCAGAAATCCCTGGATACTGAACTTCATTTGAGCACTACCTACCACCCCCAAACTGATGGACAATCAAAATGGACTATTCAAACCTTATAAGACATGCTGAGATAATGATCACTTGACTTTCAAGGTATGTGGGATCAATATTTACCTCTGGTAGAATTTTCATATAATAATAGCTTCCATTCAAGTATTCTGATGGCACCATATGAGGCGTTATACGGAAAGAGATGTCGCACACCAACCTGTTGATATGATGTTGGTGAAAGAAAACTCATAGGCCCATAACATGGGGAGGAAACAATGGAAAAGGTGATTGTAATCCAAACCCACATCAAAGCAGCTCAAAGATGTAAAAAGATCTATGCCGATAACCGAAGGAAGTATTTGGAATTTTAGGTAGGAGATCATGTTTTCTTACAGGTATCTCCATGTAAAGGTATTTTATGTTTCGGTAAGAAGGGAAAATTAAGTCTTATCTATGTCGGACATTTCAAGATTCTAGAATGAATTGGGGATGTAGCTTACCATTTGGCAATGCCTCCAGGTCTCTCCAATGTTCATGATGTGTTCCACCTATCATTGTTGAGAAAATACATGCTTGACCCAACGTATATAATCACCTATGAGGAATTAGAGCTAGAAACCGATCTAGAATATTGCGAAGAGCCTGTCAAGGTTTTTGATACAAGATAATAAGTGCTGAGAAACTGGACAACTCATCTGATAAATGTTCTATGAAAAAACCATAAGATAAAAGAGGCAACGTGGGAACCCGAGGAACGTAAGACGAAGAACCACTCAAGTCTTTTTATGAAATAATATTCTATAAATTTTGAGGGCAAAATTATTTTAAGGAGGGTAGAATTTAACATGCCATTCTTCCATGGTATGCTTCTCATTAAATAATACAATAGCGTGTGTTGTATGCAACTTCGAGTTCTAACACACCGCGACCAATCAAACTAGCCGTTATGACTAATAATACCCACTTTTTAGAATTTTATAAATTTTCTCTTTAAAAATGGACTTTATTTTTGGATTTGTAATATCAAAATTAGCTTATGGTGAATTTTTGGTATTTTTATGAAAACTTTCAATTTTTTATGAATAGTGAAAATACTAAATTTTAATTAAAAATAACGTTTTTAATAAAAATAATTTATAGTGTTAATTGATACAATAGAATGGTTTTTAAGTATCAATAGATTATATTTTTATCATTTAATATAATTTAAGTCATTGGATATAATCTCACGATTAAACTATACACAAACATGTGTTAATATTTTGACAGTTATTATTTCATAAAAACATGCTTTTTGGTTTTGGCAACAGTAATTAATTTTAAATTAATTTTTTCCACATATGTGTTTGAATTTGGAAAAATTGATTCCATATTTATAATCAAGAGGTCCAAATTGTATAAATAGGTAACTTTTATTTTTAGACATTAGGAATATTTACTTTAGTAAATATTTTATTTACTCTGGTTAAAGGGGTGAATCCAGTAAATAAGGTTATAAAATAATATTATAATAATATTAAATTACCCTAACAAGTGTCTTAACCCTATTTTATGATACATTTTTAACCATGGTCATCCTTGGGTCTATTTTTGGACACCATGGAGCCACTTGGGAGTGATAATAGCATTTTATATTAAATAATCTAAAGTAAAGACAAAAATAACAAAAGCAGATATATTTTAATAAAACAATTTTTATATGATGTTATATAATTGATATATTAGACTATAAATAGTCATTAGAAATATAAAAATATTTCCTACCTCATGATATTTTATTTATAATTTTTATACATAAAATAAATATATGTATATATGACACAATAATGATGCAGTATTTTCCTTATTAATCAAACAATCAAATAAATGATATTATTAATACTAAAATAAATATAATTTAAGGTTTTTATGCCATATAAAAATTTTATAGGTTACTATGACATGTTTTGGTTGATTAAATGTATTTATTTATAAGTAATAAATTTATTAAGACTTTAAAAAATCAATTATTAAATAATGTCAAAATTGACATAAATGAGTTTTTAAAACAAATACAATATTATTGGGTGATATAAAAATCCTAAAAATATTAGGTTCATCCAAAAGACTTATATAATGATATTTGTATCTTTAATAAACCACTTGGGGTTCTCATGGATGTTTATAGTACGTTTATTAACTATATAATATAAAAATACAGAGGCATGGTAAATGTCAAAATATTTAACTAAGAGTTAAATCTAAAAGATAAGATTAACATAGTGACCCAAACCTGTCTAAAACCTATTTCTTGAGTTTTTTTAGACCAATAACCACCATATCCTCTAAATAATTTATTTTTAAGCCATTTGAAACCGAAAACTATTTTATTATAAAATAATATTTCAATCTTTTCCTAAGGTGCCCCTCACACCTCTTATAAAAGGGAACTTCCCTTCTCTCAAATTCACACCTTCAAAGCCATTTTTTCTCAGCCAACCCATGCCAAACTGTCCTATAAAATTTCATACTTCATCATAGAGGCCTTCCTTTAGTCATAAAGTCAACCTAAAGAGCCCTTTTGATATAATCAAAAGGAAGAACCCGAAGAAGAGGTAAATATCTCACCACCTCTTTCATGTTTTTCTTCTTCCACTTCTTATTTCCTTGTTGTTTCCATTCTAAAGTAATAACTAAACTATCTTCAATATACTGTGATGTTATTATAAATATGGTACAACCATATTCCTTATTCTATCCATCCTTTGAATGACATGTCACCATACGTGCATACGTACGGCTTACCGTCTCCATGCCGTGGTGTAGTTGTTATTCAATACATTATTATTTGGATAGTTATAATAATGAATTATAAGTAATGTAAATAATAAATATAACATTATAATTATTCTTTATATATGATATAACATCAAATTATATATGATTTTAACATCAAAATAATGTTATTGTTGCTCGTACGTACATACAGATTACCTTCTTCACGAACACAATGAGAATCATTCCCCATCGTATCTGTAGAGACCCTAAGCTTGACATACATGGAAATTACATTACTCCTGTGGAATACTTAGTAAATAACAAAAACACACACACAAGGACCATAATAGTTTAGTGTCTTTGGAAACATGGAATATAATCTTCTAATCGTGGTGAAAGATCTTCAACATCTCCCATAAAGATCTTCCTTTTTTTCTACCTAAAACCTTTCTTTATATCCCGGGGAAAAGAAAACATAAAAGGGTGAGCTCAAATGCTCAATAAGGGTAAACAAAAGAAATATCAATCACATCATTTTCATAAGAACATAACATTTTGGAAATCTTAACCTGCAAAAGAGAGCATAATTTCATAACATGGGATAAATCATAGTAGTGAAATGAAATCCCAATAATCATAACTTAAAACATGAAACTTTGTGGCATACACACATAATCATAGAGAATAATTTCTTATTAGTCAAGACTCATTTCCAAGACTATCTTAGTGGACAAAGTCCCATTCTGAACTGAGTTCACTCCTCGTTTCAGTACTATTTCACTGAACCGGTATAACCTACCGTTCCAGCCATGTTTATCTCATGAGATATAAAATCTTTACCCAATGAATTGGAGGTAGATATAGGTCCCACCCATCTCATAATGATACCATTCTTATGTGTGCCACAAAATATTAAATCATACATCATTACATAACCCATGTAATAAAAATCGGAATCTTAAACATCGTGACATCATAAAACAATTCATATAAGATAAAGGAATTCATAAAAATATAATTCCATCACAACATAATCAAATCAATGTAATAATAGGGATAAAAATATAACCCTTTATTATCTTATATGGAAAATAATTTTGATAAAACACTTGAACTCCATTCTTGAGGAAAATATCCTTTCTACTTCAAAAACACTTTTCCTTTCTTAACATGTCGTACAATTCTAAACTAAAAGAATTTGATTAAAAATAAACTTAAAAACTTGTAAAGGAAGCTTCTTGGAAATAATGTTTTAAAAAATCCATTCATGCCGTATAAGTTAAAAAAAAATTCTTCGTACTTTTGTCGGAAAAGTCAAAAAGTACCTCGTACGAAAAATGACAAAAGATTCCTTTCATATCTTTTACTAAAAACTCACCAAAGGGTAAAAATATAAGAGCACTAGGAAATCTATTTAGCTTTCTAATGAATATTTACAATCTAATTTATCTTATGTATAACCCTATATTATAAATGTTTTAGTAAATAAACTTTGATTTTTACTCTTTTAACTCTTCTTTGAATTAAATTATAATAAATGTCCTAATCTAATCCAAGTGGGCCTAAATGGTCATATTTTATTCCTAAGGTTGTTTTTGGTCGAATTACACTTATCCAATAGAATTAGGACATGTGTTAGGGTAATAATAATATCATTTTTACCCTTAATTACCCTATTTACTTTTAACCGTGGTAAAAAAAGTAAAAAGTTACTATTCACCAAAAATTATTTTCATCTCATTGAACCACATTTTAGTCCTTGATATTAACCGTGTCTCTTGGATTTTTGAAATTCCTCTCACAGAAGCGGTAAAATTATGTTTTATGAAAAATTTAGTTTTTTAACTACCACTTAGTGGTTTCACTATTCATCAAAAATTGAAAGTTTTCAGAAAAATACCAAAAATTAGATCTAAGATATATTTGATATTATGAATTCAAAAATGATTTCTATTTTATCAAATTCAAAACATATCAGCTACATTAACTAATTTAAAAATTAATTCCCGTCATTAAAACAAATAGCGTGTTTTTAAGGGATAATAACTATCAAAAGATTGACACTTGTTTATAATTGGTTTAAATGTGAAATTACATCCAATGACAAACATTGTATTAAATTGTAAAAATATATTCTAAATATACTTTAAAACCACTCAAATTAATAATTTATCACTATTAATTATTTTGATTAAAAAAGTTGCTTTTAATTAAAAATTAGTAATTTTCACTATTCATCAGAATATGAAAGTTATCCGAAAAGTACCAAAATTTCTCCCTAAGCTAATTTAAATATTCCGAATCCAAAAATGAAGACCATTTTGGAAAATAAAATTTAAAAAATTTCAAAAAGTGGTTATTACTATTCATAACGGCTAGTTTTAATAATATTTTAATATCATATTGTTGTTTAGTAAAACTCGTTATTGCGTACTACACACGCTATCGAGGAAGGTCGTGATTGCGTGTAATGCAAGTCAAGTCAAGGATGCGTGTTATGCAAGCTCCTTTTGGTGTAGCATACAACACAAGACATTAATGAAATTAAAAAGAATATTTTTTCATAAAATCTCGGGCTGTTACATTCTACCCCCCTTAAAATGAATTTCGCCCTCAAAATTCGTCGTGGTTATAAATATTTTACTACTCGAAAGTTTCTTTAATAGAAACCCATATCTTAAAAAGGAATACCAAACCCAATCTTTAAAAACAAAAGTATGAAATGTAATGGTTACCCAAATAAACTAATCTCTGGGTTCCCACATAGGTGAAAATATGGATATGGAAGAGAAATCTAACCATCATGTTCTGATGGAGAGTGGTAGAGAACATGGCTATGGAAAATCCATCAATCACAAAGCCATAAATTTGTGACGATCTAAGGTACCATCTGATTCATCAGATATAAGAGCACTAGGACAACATTTTTGGTTTTCAAGATCGTTTCCCTAAAGTTGATGAAATTGGAATTAGAAGAAATACTTTCGTGATTTTGGTATAGTCTCACCGTTTGTCATTCTTTGGACAATTTCCACTTCATTTCTTAAAGAAATGAAGTTTAATTTGTCATTCGTGATGTGTTAGCAGATGATGGGTCATTCCATCTGTCTCAAACAAAAGGTTTGAAAAGTCATCAAAAAATACATAAGTCCATCTATAGTGATATTAATCATATATAGTTCCTATAATGGACTTATACTTCATATATCATACTGCTTAATAAAACTAGTTTCTACTAAACAGGGACTTCTTGTAGGCCAGTGGTAGGCGATAAAGGCCAGTCGCACTTCGGTTGTGGGTTCGATTCCTACAGCCTTGTCCGACGCAATGGGTTGTCGCCCATCCTGCAGGTTATCCTTTTTCCTAAAACTACATTACTATAACATCACATAAATAATATCAAAAAAAGTTTTATCCTTAAACAATACTAACTTATGGTTAACATAATCCATTCCAATCATTAGTCTTATCTAAAATACTTCGGTCCAAGCTCATAGTATAAAGAAAACGATAACTTGAAATGTAGTCTACCAAGCATGTGAATACCATCATTTATCCCCCATATATCTTGTTGGTCACATTCCAATCATGTGAATACCTTGATGATATATTCTCTTGAAAAATGAATACCCATTAAACCTTAGTGAAAACATGAATGCTGTCAAAAGTTAACTCTTTCCACATACCAAAATCCAAAAATTCTATATACTCAAACCATGGTATAACCTTCTCCTTATATCAGTCATGAGCTCATGAATACTATCAAACATTTCATTTTCTCCTTATCCCTTCATTAAGCGCATATCATCTACATTCCAAAAATATCTGAATAACCTTTCATGGATACTGGTAACATTAATCATACACTTTCAAAACTCATGGAAAGACAACAGTGTAACAATCCTTAGATGTCTCTTTATTCCATAGTACCAAGATATTACTTATACAACATTACACATGATAAACATGTAATCATTCCACTACATTCTTAAACCATTGACCGAGCTTCAACAATTATTTCATCTCACATATCATTTGTAGTCTCTTCATCATAATCCACATAAATACTACCCATACGACCATACTGATTCTCTTCATGAGACTTTCCCTTAGGGCATTGGTTTGCATAATGCCCGTACATTCCACATTTAAAACATTTAACCATTGTTGATGTCGTAGCAATACCATTATCCTCATCCCTAGTGTTAACTGAACCTTTTCCTTTTCACTTACTGGCTTTGTGTCCTTCTTTTCCACACCCAACGCATCTTCCAGTTCCTTTGAAACATTCTCCTTGATGCCTCTTCCCACATTATTTACATAGGGGAAATTGAACTTTCTTTCCTCTATGATCATCATGAAACTCCATCTTTCTATTATTAGCCGAGTCAGGAAATTTACCAAATTTTACTTTATTGATCATATTATGAGATTGCTGATTCGGCATAATAATTTTGTTTGGACTTCCAAATCCCATTTCATTTGGTTTCTCATGAAGAATATCATTCCATTGTCCATCATATCCTCCATTATCGTGAATCATCTTGTTTCCATCCATTTTCTAAAACCCAAAAAGAATAGTGTGAGAGGCAAAAATCATAATAAAGGGGGAGTAACTTCAATATCTAACATCTTTGGTTTATTCTAATATAGTTACCATAGTTCTAGGACTATATCCTATACGTATACTTATCCTTAGGGACATCTATAGACATACCTTAGAAATATCTCTAGGGATCTCACTAACGTTTTCGCATCCTAGTTTTTATAGTTTGACTAAACCTTTCCTCTGATACCAACTATAGAGACCCTAAGCTTGATGTACATGGACATTACATTACTTTTGCGGAATACTTAGTACATAACAAAAACACACGCACAAGGACAGTAATAGTTTAGTGTCTTTAGAAACTCGGAATATAATCTTCTAATCGTGGTGAAAGATCTTCAACATCTCCCATAAAGACCTTCCTTTTTTTTCTACCTAAAACATTTATTTATATCATGGGGAAAAGAAAACATAAAATGATGAGCTCAAATTCTCAGTAAGGGTAAACAAAATAAATATCAATCACATCATTTTCATAAGAACATAACATTTTGGAAATCATAACCTGCAAAAGAGAGCATAATTTCATAACATGGGATAAATCATAGTAGTGAAATGAAATCCCAATAATCATAACATAAAACATGAGACTTTTTGGAATACACACATAATCATAGAGAATCATTTCTTATTAGTCAAGACTCATTGCCAAGACTATCTTAGTGGACAAAGTCCCTTTCTGAACCGAGTTCACTCCTCGTTTCAGTCCTGTTTCACTGAACCGGTATAACCTACCGTTCCAGCCATGTCTATCTCATGAGATATAAAATCTTTACCCAATGAATTGGAGGTAGATATAGGTCCCACCCATCTCATAATGATACCATTCTTATGCGTGCCACAAAATATTAAATCATACATCATTTCATAACCCATGTAATAAAAATCAGAATCTTAAACATCGTGACATCATAAAAAAATTCATATAAGATAAAGGAATTCATAAAAATATAATTCCATCACAACATAATCAAATCAATGTAATAATAGGGATAAAAATAGAACCCTTTATTATCTTAGATGGAAAATAATTTTGATAAAACACTTGAACTCCATTCTTGAGGAAAATATCCTTTCTACTTCAAAAACACTTTTCCTTTCTTAACATGTCGTACAATTCTAAACTAAAAGAATTTGATTAAAAATAAACTTGAAAACTTGTAAAGGAATCTTCTTGGAAATAATTTTTTAAAAAATCTATTCATGCCATATAAGTTAAAAAAACATTCTTCGTACTTTTGTCGGAAAAGTCAAAAAGTACCTCGTATGAAAAATGACAAAAGATTCCTTTCATATCTTTTACTAAAAACTCACCGAAGGGTAAAATTGGATATAAACTATTGTATAAGGATATAAATATTACATATTGAGGAAACATGGATGTGGATGATAAAATACACCCCAGTAAATTTCAAAGTATAAACAATCTCGGATAAAAATGAGATTGTGATATTTCCCTTACCTTAGGTCCGATTTGCCTTGTAAGTGTCAGAACCTCCTATATAATGATTTAAATAATTTTATTGACTTATTCCAGAATCATACGCATTGTTATTATATCATATATGGTTCACTTATGACTTCATATTACCCGTTCTTTTGTAAATTCCATGTTAAAGAGCGTTTTGGGTAAAATCGTTTCATTTGTCGTCCGTGTTTTGACTTGTAATTATTCATATGATTACTCATATCACGATTACATAATTCCAGAATATAAAACATGATTTATATATAATATATATTCAGAATATAGATATATATAATATATCGATAAATGGAATGAAATACACCGTTCCTGGAGACGGTAGGCCGTACGTACGCATGAACGCTGTTTTCTTTTCCTTATTGAGTTGAATGGAATTAATTAGATAAAATACATATATATACACATAAATCAAGTATCATTATTATGGCATATATTTCATGATTACTTATTATATTTACTTTTTAATCATTCATGAATGGTTAAAGTGGAGAATGAATCTCATCGCATCGTGGAGACAGTAGTCCGTACGTACGCACGAGCGATGATATCGTTCTCATGATCGTGGAACTGTATTGGAGTGTATGTATAATATTTTAGAATCACTATCACTTTAAAATAATCATATATAGTTATTATTTACATCATTATACCCATCCAAGTAAGGTGGTGGTGGAAAATAGATTTCACCACGGCGTGGAGACGGTATTCCGTACGTACGCACGCGCGGTGATTTCGTTTTCCGTAGGATGGATAGATGGTGAAATAGGGTTGTTTCATACTTATAATAAAATATCAGTATATGAGTGATACTGATGTTATTACTTCATAATTAAACAACCTAAGAAGAAGAAGTGGAAGAAGAAATAAAGTTGAAAGAATCGGTAACAGAAATTACCTCTTCTTTGAAGTGCCTCTTTGAGATCTCCCTTTAGGGCACTAAAATTGGTCTTTGAGGAAGACCAGTATCTCTAGGATATTGATAGGGAAGTGGAGAAGAGAATTTGGCAGGGGTTGGCCGAACTTGAAGGCTCAAAGTGTTGTGAGGAAGAGAGGGAGGGGGTGCCCTTTTATAAGGGAGGAGAGGGGTACCTTTGGAATAACTAAAACTATTATTTTATTATAAAGTCAAATTCGGTTTTAAATAGTTCCAAATTTATTTATTTCAAAGATAAGGTTGTGAGGGGTATAAATCCTCTCATACAATAGAATTTAGACAAGTTTAGGTCATTATATTAACCTTATATTTTAGTTTTAACTCTTAGTTAATTAGATTGACATTTACCATGTCACTTTGTATTTTTATATTATATAGTTAATAAACTTACCATATACATCCAAGCGACCCCCAAGTTGTGTTTTATTAATATATATAACCTTAGATAAGTCATTTGGCCGAACCTTAGATTTTTAGAAATAAAATAACAATTAATAATATAATAATTGTTTTAAAAAATATTTTATGTCAATTTTGACACTATTCAAAAGTTGATTTTTTTGAAACTCATAACAGAATGATTACTTCAACAAAAGTTAATTACATCAATAAAAACATGTCATATTAACCTATAAAGTTAGTTTAATTCATAAAAAGTCTCAAATTATACTTTTTTAGGTATTTATAATATCAATTATTCTAATTTTTTACTATTATGGTATTTACTACATCATCATTGTGTCATAAATAAATTAAATTATTTAAAGTCTAAAAATTACAAATAAAATATCAGTATGTAGGAAATATATTTAGCTTTCTAATGAATATTTACAATCTAATTTATCTTATGTATAACCCTATATTAAAAATGTTTTAGTAAATAAACTTTGATTTTAACTCTTTTAACTCTTTTTTGAATTAAATAATAATAAATGTCCTAATCTAATCCAAGTGGGCCTAAATGGTCATATTTTATTCCTAATGGTTGTTTTTGGTCGAATTACACTTATTCAAAACAATTAGTACATGTGTTAGTGTAATAATAATATCATTTTTACCCTCAATTACCCTACTTACTTTTAACTGTGGTAAAAAAAGTAAAAAGTTACTATTCACCAAAAATTATTTTCATCTCATTGAACCACATTTTAGTCCTTGATATTAACTGTGTCTCTCGGATTTTTTAAATTCCAATCACAGAAGCGGTAAAATTAAGTTTTATGAAAAATTCAGTTTTTTAACTACCACTTAGTGGTTTCACTATTCATCAAAAATTGAAAGTTTTCAGAAAAATACCAAAAATTAGATCTAAGCTATATTTGATATTATGAATTCAAAAATGATTTCTATTTTATCAAATTTCAAACATATGATCTAAATTAACTAATTTAAAAATTAATTCCCGTCGTCAAAACAAATAGCGTGTTTTTAATAGATAATAACTATCAAAAGATTGACACTTGTTTATAACTGGTTTAAATGTGAAATTACATCCAATGACCAACATTGTATTAAATTGTAAAAATATATTCTAAATATACTTTAAAACCACTCAAATTAATAATTTATCACTATTAATTGTTTTGATTAAAAAAGTTGTTTTTAATTAAAATTTAGTAATTTTCACTATTCATCAGAATATGAAAGTTATCCAAAAAGTACCAAAATTTTACCCTAAGCTAATTTCGATATTCCGAATCCAAAAATGAAGACCATTTTGAAAAATAAAATTTACAAAATTTCAAAAAGTGGTTATTACTATTCATAACGGCTAGTTTTAATAATATTTTAATAGCATATTATTGTTTAGTAAAACTCGTTATTGCGTACTACACACGCTATCGAGGAAGGTAGCGATTGCGTGTAATGCAAGGAAAGTCAAGGATGTGTGTTGTGAAAGCTCCATTTGGTGTAGCGTACAACACAAGACATTAATGAAATTAAAAAGAATATTTTTTCATAAAATCTCAGGCTGTTACAGTATCCATTCAAGACTAATTTTCATTAGATTATTAGAAATAATTTTTTAAGACATATTATCATTCTGAATATTAATAAGATACATCCTATCCCTAATCAGAATTACTTACGTAACAAAGCATATAAAGGAAAAAAAATCAGTTAACACCTGAAACGACGATAATACTAAAATATTATTAACAATGAAATTTTAAAAGATCATATATGGTATTATATTAATATATATGATTCTTGTATAATTTAATAATAATTTTTTTCACCATTATATAGGAGGTTAACCTACCCTTGACCAAGGAAAAGTACAAGGTAAGGGTTAATTCTACAACCTCTTCATTATTCAAGGTTTTTTATATCTAATTATCTACTGGGACCTCTTTATCATCCACATCTGTGTTTTCCAAAAAATATATTCCAAAACATTTTTACTACTTTTTAGACTATGTGTATATATACCCATATTTTGCCTTATACATTTTTAAAGGAATCTTTTCTTCATTTTCCAAACCAGTTACTTTATGACATTTTCAACAAAATTAAGGTAAGAATGTTTTTTAACTTATACGGTTAGTACAACTATATTCTTCTATTATAACACCGTCGAATCTTCCCTTACAAGATTATAAGAATATTTTAATAATACATGTTTTTTTATAATTATATTAAATTTAAATGATTTAAAAATATAAAGAGAGATTTCTCTTAATTTTTTTTTGATTTCATCTATGTCAACATCATTTGATGGATTTTAAGCTTAATTGAAGTTGATTTATGATGATACAAAACAACCATATTGTATTTGAGGTTTTTTGATAGCTCCTCAATGCATCGGTAGGTCTCATGAGACAAACTAGTGTCTTAGAACAAGACCTCAAAAAAAATATTATTTGTAGTCTTGGAACAAAGCCTTGACTATGTGGTTATGAAGTCTGGCATTATGTATTCCATCATTATGAAAGTGGCTATTGATATTTCATGTGATTATTGGACTAGTAGAATATCCATGTGAGTAAGTGAATGGAATTAATTTTATTTATATATTCCATATTATAATGAAGTTTATGTTGAAAAGGCTTTTTTTTAGTTTTATACATTTCCTTAAATGTTTATGCTTATTTATGAATGTTTCCGCTATATTGTTATCCTTACAGAGCATCTGAGCTCACCCCTTTCTATGTTTTATTTTTATCAGGATGCGAAAAAGTATATTATGACTGACATATAGGGATAGTCTATGGGATCTTAGTGTTGACTACAGAAACAATATTGTTGTAGTTTTCAATTTTATGATGTAATGTAATCCTTAGGAATGTATCTAGTACTTCCAAGGCTACAAAACTAATCGGTCATTCAAGACATGATCTTTTGTGATGAAGCCAATGATACATAATAATCCACCTACTCTGGGCTTATGGGGTCGGGGAATTACACATGTTATATTAAACTAATTCAATTTATCTAAAATAACTATTAATATTTTTAATATTCTAACCAATATGTTTATTTCAATTATGGTTAAATAACACCCTAACCTCTAAAGTTATCTAAACTAAGATATGATACCAACTTTAAATCCTCGGCCTTAAACATTACATAATAATGAATTAAGTTAACAATTCACATTGAGGATCTTTTCAGGTTTAGATATTTAGATAATTAGGTCATAACTTATACATAACAACTTGAATATTACAAGTAGACACTTATACTCACTTTCCATTCTTTTCATAAAACAAAAAGTCTTTAAAAGAAGACATGTTCAGTTCCATGATTTAAACAACATGACTTTTCCTTGATCCCATCGTTGACCCTATTCATCTTTATGTTCGATGAAAATTATTTCAAAAATTGGGATGAGCATAAAAAACTTAGTAAGGGATACATAAAGAAGGAAAATTGTTAGTTTTTAAATACAACAAGTAAACCATGAATACTTATCATAAAGTAATACCTTTTATCTTTAAGAAGTATCTAAAACACTTCACTGAATATAAGATCATTTCTGACCCTTTTTGTAACTGAAATATTACGATATAGCTCATAGAAATCAACATATAGCATATAAAGGTAACTTGGGACATAAACATACTTAAATGGAATAACCATACAACCTACTTCAACAAATCATTATTAAAAATGTAACATCCATGAGACTGAATTACATACCCAATGCATTGGATGTTATAATGTAACAACCTATCCTTGGTTTATCATAGAACCACCCGCCCTTTTCTTTATCACCCAACCACCCGTCAAATGTTCATGTACCATTATATAATCATCACACATAAAATATTTCAAATATCGACATTTCAATCATAAAATTTCATTTTGAATCACAAGAAATAATTTCAAGATATTAAAATAGTAAATACACTTTAAAAACCATTTTCAATACCAAAAATTCCCAAAAATGGAATAAGGGGTTTCTTTTTTCCTTTTAAAAACATTAAGGTTTATAGAATAAGCCAAATATCATATAATAATTACAGCGGCATAAAAGTTGTTATCGCCACAATATGGTAAAATCATTTATTTTTTTTTTAGTAAAACTATCAGTAAAAAAATATTCCTTTTGAATAAAATTAAAATTAAAAGGGGTTTATTATACACTATGTAAAATAATGAGGTTTAAATAATCAAAACATGCCTTAATTAAAAGAGATTGAGTTGAAGTCCCTTACATTGGGTCGGACTTGTCTTTTTCATTATTTATCTCCCTGAATAATAAACATAAGTTAATTTATAATTTCATTACAAATTTTTTCAATTTTATTATTCCTTTGATATAATTTCTTACTTTTCAATAACAATTATATAATTAATCATGTTCTTATATGTTATTTTGCCTATGATCTGTACATGAGCCAAAAATGAATGTGTTATAATTATAAATTGACCATGTGATCAAAGGTACATTATCTCTAGAATTTTATTAATGATTTTGATATAATTTATATAATATATATACAGTATATAATTATTTATAATAGTCCATAACAATTTTAGATAATAAATTAAATGCACCATTCATGGAGACAGTAAGCCATATGTATGCATGAATTCTACTTTCATTTCTATTTCATATTTAATGAAATGAAAACATAATGATACATAGGTATGTTATAATTCTAGTATATTTTAATTTTTTTATATATGTTACATAAGTTCATTAATTCCATCCTTCATACGTTTTATGTATAGCATTAAAGAGTCACATCACTTTGAGGGGGTGGTAGTCCGTACTTCCACAAATGAAATTATCATATTTTTACAACATGAAAAGAATAAAGGTATATTTTAAATGAAAATTAAACAATCATAAAGATAATATAAATATCATATAAGTCATATATAATTACATTTTCATCATAATGTCCACCACAAGAGGTGGTAGAAGAATATTGAACAATCGTCATTTCATGAGGCAGTAGTTCACTGTCCCCAGAAACAGTATGTTCTATAACCATTAGACATATGTGTCTGTATGTGTTGTTATAATAGTTCTCATAAAACAACCTATTATATTTTATATACTATTTTTAGTTAAACAAAAAATAATAAGAGCGTAGGGATTGTAGAAAGAAAATAATTGAAAGGAACTTGAGAGAAGACGTTACCTCAAATCGGGTAACTCGTCTTGATTTAAGCTAAAATGATTTATTGAATTGCCTTATTCACAATGTAAGGAGTAAATGAGTAATATAGGGATTTTGGGGGAATATTTATGATGACTTGGATGATCCAAGGTGGCTTTAGTGGTGTGATTTAGGTTTAGAGGTGGTGACCTTTTATAAGAGGGAGGAGGGGTACTTTAGGAAAGTTTGAAAGATTATTTTATTATAAATTTAATTTCGATTTTCAAAGGGTCCCATACTCATTTAATTCAAATATATGATGAATATTGTTTGAAATAATCTCAACTAATAGTTTTTAGACAAGTTTGGGTTACAAATTTGACCTTATCATTTAGCTTTAAACCTTTGTTAACTTATTTGACTCTTACCATGTCTTCTTGTATATTCATACTATATAGTTAATATAGTTACTATAAAAGTCCAATAAAACATGAAGTGGTTAATTAACTAAATTTCCAATTTTATCTATGTCCTTTGGCCTAATATTATATTTTTAGGACTATTATATCATTTAATTAAATAATATTTGTTTTGAAAACTCATTTATGTCAATTTTTATACTATTCATACCATGACTTATTAAAAAACAATTAAAACATGATTATTTTGAAAAAACATTATTAATTAAAATTTAAAAAGTTAAAATTAATCCAAAAATTCTTGGATGGCACAAAAATTTTGAAAAAAAATTATTTTAATATTTATAATCTCATTTATTTAAATGATTCATTAATGTTGTAATCACAACATCATCATTTTGTCATAAATAAATTTTTTTATTTGATGTCTTAAAATTATAAATAAAACACCATAATGCAGTAAATATTTTTAGGTTTATAATTACTATTTATAGTCTAAGATATCACTTATATAACCCCATATATTTTTTTTTCTAAAAGATACATGTTTATGTTACATTTTTATTTACTTTAATTTAATTTTTATAAAATGACATTTTCACATCCATGTGGCTCCATAGGGTCAAAAAATTGACCCAAGGAAGACCATGGTCGAAAATATCTCATACAACAGGATTAGGAAAAGTTTTAGGTTAATTTAATATTTTTATAATATTATTTTTACTCTTATTTACTAGATTTACCCTTTAACCATGGTAAATAAAATATTTATTGAAGTTACTATTAATAATGTCTAAAAATAAATGGTACATTTTTACACAACATGGATCCCATGATTCCAAATATGGAATCTATTTTTCCAAATTCAAAACCAAGAAATTTTAGAAATTAATTTAAATTAATTCTTGTTCTTAAAACCAGAAGTGTGTTTTTAAGAAGTAAAAACCACCAAAAGATTGACATATGTTTATGTCCAATTTCAAAGTAAAATTACTTATAATGACCAAAATTGGATTAAATGATAAAAATATAATCAAATTAAACTTTAAAACCAATTAAAAATAGAATCTAACTATATAAATAAATTAAATGAAAAGGCAGTTTTGAATTAAAATGCGGAATTTTTCACTATTCCTTAAAAAATGAACTTTATCAGAAAAATACCAAAAAATAATCCAAAGTAAATTTTGATAATCAAATTATAAATAAGAATTTTATTTTTCTAAATAGAACATATAAAATTGAAAAAAGTAGATTTAAAAATGGTTCACCATTAAAAGGTAGTAAATAAACCTTTTTAAAGAATATTAAAGTATTTCATGCTTAAAAATGAATTCATTCTTATTTTAAGCCTCTAAAATTTATTAGATAAATGTAAAAACATTTAAAAACACATGAAATCATAATTTAGTTAGTTACATTCATTCCCAATAATATAATTGCTATGCCTTAACTACCATTTAAAATAATAATATTATTATTTTATTTTTCGGTACAACTCAGAGTTGTGTACAGCGTATGATTTCAAGGAAACCTATTGTTGCGTGTTGAGTATACTATTTAAAAATGTGTCCTATTTAATATAAAATTAATATCTTATTCATAAATATTAATTGAAATGGAAAATTATTATATAAATACTTGGGTCGTTATACATATCGATAATGGAATTAGATAAATCTAACATGTGGGTATAGGTGGTTTATAATGTTTTATTCATATAAATGACTGAGTGTACTGAAATTATAGATGCCCATGTGAGGGTATCGATTAGTGGTGGTCTAGTGTGTTCTAAGGGCACTGATCGGTAGATAATGGAATATACTATTGGGAAAGCCTCTAGTGAAATATAGTGCATTTGTAATAAGTTTCATGGTGTAAAAAATGTTTGAAAACATATTTTATTGGGTGAAACACTGTTTTATAACTTAATTAAGTGTGTGAATCCTTTTTTTAAATATATTTATTTAGTGAAATTCAATTTTTTTCACTTGATTTCGGGGGTGAATCTATTGATCCATTGGATCTAGGGGTGAATCATGTGAAGAAACATGATAATGTTTCATTTAAGGGCCCAGATTATTGACGAAGCATGAAAATTTGTTACCACATATCAGGTAAATGAACAAGACTAGTGTGGGTGGTTGTTAATAGATAATATATTTTAGTAGGTAAGTATGTTTTGTGGGGAGAATCCAATGTATGTTTTACGAACTGGTTCAATTGAAAAGAAATGACGAATGAAAACACCTCTCAGTTGAGTATTGTTATTATATAGACATATCTAGGGAAGGATCTTGGAGTAGGATTTGGATATTTAGGATGGGTGGTTGGAATATTCAGGAGAGACCCCTATAAAGAATTATGAACTTCAAGAGATTATTAAAAGTGTAGTTTGCAATTGCCCTTGAATTTTAAAGCATGTTGCATTTTTTTGTCCATTACTTTTTTATTATGGTCATTATTGACTATTGAATGTGTTGGGGTATCTTATGAGTGAATTCAAGAGGATTTCAATGACATGAAATTGACCAAGTTCTGGAAGAGATATTTCACAACATGACCTATAGGGTCACACCATGAAAACCTTTTATATTGTAAATAACCATCCTTATAACATTACATAATAATGACTTAAGTCCATTATTTTACTTCCTATAAAATATAGGATCACTCCTAGTTTATATTTTTATAGAATTAGGCCATAACTTATAGATAACAAAACGAAAAACTAAAATGTAGACACATCCATTCAGTATCTATTTTTTACACCATATAACACCTTAAAAAAATAAATCACGATCTCTTTTATGAAAACTCGTTATGATTATCAACATGAATTCTTCATTTCCATTACTCACCCTTATTTCCTATGAAAAATATGACAAAATGTTGGATGAGAATAAAAACATTTTAAGGGATATAAAATTAAAGAAACCATTAGTCTGTTTATAAACATTAAAATATTTTGAAAACTTTAGCATGAAGTAGTACTTTTCACCTTGATAAGTTTTATATACTTTACTTTCATAATAATCCCATTTCATAATTTTTTACAACCAAAGATTACCATAAAACCCATTACAAGCCTAGAAAATACATAATGTTAATGTGGAACATCATTATTCTTATCACTCTTATAAATTAAATGACCATTCAGTTGACTTACATACATGTCACTATTATAAATGGAATATCCATATAAACAAATTCTATAACTAATTCATTAAAGGGATATCACAGACACACCCATCATTGGTTTGTCACAGAACCATATATCATTGGTTTATTATGGAACCACCCATAAAATTCCCAATAATAATTTATATAATTATAACAAATAATATATTTCAATTTTCATAATTTCACTCATAAAATTTCATTCACAATCACAAGAAAAAAATTATATATTTGAATAATAAATAAATTTTAAAACCCCATTTAGAATAAAAAATATCCAAAATATAAAATTAAGGTTCTTCATTTAATAAAACATGAAAGATTGCAATGTAATCCAAAACTAATGTAATTTTTATGGTGGAATAAAAATCATTATTGATGTGTATGTTAAGAAAATAACATTTCTTTTTCATTGGTCAAAATGTTATTTATAAATCATGTAAAAATATTCCATTACAAAAATATTTCTATGGAATTAAAAAATACTTAAAATTCCCTTTATATACCTTTTATATCCATATAAATAAATATTTAAAATAATATCAAGAATATTTCCATGGAAAATGATAATGAAATTACATCTCTAAACCTTCAATGTTTCCCATACCACTTTGAACATTTAAATCATAAGACCCATGAGATATTAACATTTAAAAAACATTAAATAACATGATATAAAATAAAATATGGATACAAAAATTCATGTAGTATTTATATACACATCATAAAAGAATAAATGTGTATATAATCAATAAATGCCTCAATGAAAGGAGATTGGGAAAAAATACCTTACCTTGGGTCTAACTTGTCTTTTGTGACATTGCCTTCCTGAATAATAAACATATATTATATATATTCTTTATTGAGAACATTTTTAATATTTATTTTTAAATTTATTTCTCTTATTAAAATGATTTATACAACTACTTAAGAAATTAAATTTACGTGAGGTATTTTGATAACATTCGATTTATGTGTCAGAAAGAATTTGGTAGGTAAACTATGGTCAAAGGGGTTATGATATGAAAATTTCAATAATAATAATAATTAAATAAATACCATATATATATATACATAAATTACACTTTTAAAACAAATAATTATTATTTTTATTAAAAATTAACCAACATTACAATCATGGAGACGGTAGACAATACATACACATGAGTAACGTTCTCATTTTTTTTATCATTATGGAAAAATGTAAGTAACAATTTATCTTTAAAGAATAAAAATTATATCATACTTACTATATTATTTTATCATATATACTTATATATATAATTTTAGTGATGTAAAATTAATCACATCGCTTTGAGGAGGCGGTAGTCCACCCGTCTACAAACAACATTATTAATTTTTCAGTGTGTGGAGATGTGCTAAAAAATGATGAGTTATATTTAGAAAATGTAATTATATAACGAATTTCATATATATTTTATGTATGTCACATATATTTATTTAAATAAATTCTTAATGTGTTCAATTTTGTGTGTGAATGTATCACATCCCTTTGAGGAGGTAGTAGTCCACACTTCCAAAAACATTGTAATCGTATTTACATAAAATTGAATGTATAAAGGTTTGTGTAAAAAATGAGTTATAGAATTATAAAGTCATAAAAATATCATAAATATATTATACAAATATCATCTGAATCATAATTACCTACCATTAAATGTGGTAAAAGAAAAATGAAAAACATCTTTTTATTAAGGAGTAGTTTTCCGTACACAAGAGCGGTAAGTTCATTACCCATTACATATATGTGTGTGTAATTATAGGTAGAAACATTATAATAAAAACATTATAGTATATTGATTATTCTTATTTAATTATTTAATAATGGAATAATAATATATGAGGAATTGGATAATGAAAATAAATTAAAAGAGCTTGAGAAAGGGTGTTCCCTCTTATTCAGGAAACTCCTTTCAGTTTGCATCATAGTGCTTCCTTGGATAGATTTATGCCCAAGATAAAGATTCTTGGATGATGGGAGTTATTTTTAGGATCTATTTGGGAAGATATTTGTTGACCCAATGTGTCTTGACAGGTGTGAGTATATGGGAGGGTTGAGTGCCTTTTTACAGTGGAGGAGGAGTGACACTCTTGTAATGTTTTGAAAAAAGGAATTCCACCCACGTTTTTTTCCATCAAAAGTGGATCCAATAATGATATAAATTAGATAAAAGGAGAAATAGTGTCTAAATATGTACATTAAATGTATTTTTGACAGGTTTTTAGTTCTTTTTGGTCCTTATGATTTTGGTTTAGTCCCCTATTATGTAATTTTTTTCTTAATCATTGTGATTAATTTTAATCACTTTCAAAAATATTTTTAGTTAAAAAATATGTTGAAATTATTAGGAATCATAAATATTACTTATTGAAAATATGGAAGCCATTTTTCTAAATTACAGTGACACAAGTGGTAAAAATTAATTTAAATTAAACCCATAGATGAAATAATAATGCAATTTTTAAAGTAAAAATGTTCAAAAAAATTATAAGTTTTTATATCCAATTTCATATTTAAATTGATTATAATAAACGAAATTGTTTTAAATGATATAAAAATTATCCAATTATAATTTAAAACCAATTTAAATCATTATTTTTCTTATAAAAGTAATTTGTATGAAAAAAGATGTTTTGAACTAAAATTCAGTATTATTCACCATTCATAAAATGATGAAAGTTATATGAAAGATAACAAAAACTAACTGTAAGTAAATTTTAATTTTTTTAAAGAGATGTTTTTTTGACATATATAAATTATAAATGTTTCAAAAATGAAATTTAAAATGGGTTATCCTTTAAAAGGTAGTTAAAATACATTTTAAAATATACAGTTTTTATTCTTGAAATTATATCAATTATTATTTTAATCCTATCAAATTAATTACATGAATGTAAAAAATTATAAACCAGTCTAAAGATAATATAGTTATTACTATTAATTCCTAGTGATATAACATCTAGGTGATAAATACCAAATAAAATAACAATATCAACAATATATTGTTGTTCGGTATAACTCAGTCTTGCATGGAAAGTAAGATTCTAAAGAAACTCATTGTTGTGTGTCATGTATGTTATTGGAGATAAAATTCATTTTAAGGTAAAAAATATATAATTCATAAATATTAATAAATATGAAAATAAATTATTCTACCATTACCTTGGTTGTTTCATCCTTCCCACTTTTGGAAATTACATCCTCATAATTTTATTCACTTATCAAATAAGTGAGGATATTTTTTCCTCATAGCATTATTATATTTCCATGTTGCCTATTTAACCATATGATTTTTTCATAAAACCATAACCTGGTTAATTACCTTTTTCTGCAACACTCGCTCTCTGTGGTCAAAAATCTGAACTGGTTATTTCTTATAAAAATAATTCGCTTCCAACTAAATTAAACTAGGGAACAGAAAATTAGATGAGTCTAATATATAATTCCTTAACACTGAAACATGAAATACATTGTGTAGCAGGGATAAAATCATAGGTAAGGACACATAGAAGTAAACTATTCCTACTTTTAATAAGATTTAATATGGTTTAATGAATTTTGGACTCATATTCCCTTTTTTTATCAAAATGAATCATGATTCTCCATGGATAAACTTTTAAAAATACATGTCCAACTATTTAGAAAGAATAATATTTTCCCCAGTTATCCACATAAATCTTCTGTCTTCTCTAATATTTCCTAACGTTTCATTGAATCAACTGATATCTCTCTACTATTTCATCTACCAACTCTCATCACATTAACTTCCTTTATCCCACATCATTCTAAAAAGTCAGTATTTGAAAAAAAAATCAATATAATGATTCAAAAAGTTCCATATATATATATACTAGAATGAAAACTACTCTTTTCACAAATCTAAACCAATGAAATATGTCAATACCAAATTTCTTGGTAATCCATTGAGAAAGAACGAAGCATATCATCAAATGTCTGAATCGTCTCTTTAGACTATCCATCAGATTGAGATGAATAAATCTACATAAATTTAATTCAGAACACACTGATATCTGATGTCCTTTCTGAAAATGGATTGTTAACCTTAGATCACAGTATTCTACAATAAAGAGAGGCACTCTATCTAACTTCATAATCTCTTTTAGATAAAATCTAAAAAGATGATCTAAAGTCTTTGTATCACTAATGGTAATGAAATGAGAAAATTTAGTTAATCGATAAAATTAATTTAAATAGATTTATTTCTTTGAGAGATATTTTGAAATCCCACCACAAAATCCATTGATATATTATCCCATTTCCACAGAAGACTAAGAAAATTATGTAGCAACCCCTTTGGTATCTTTTTATGTTATTTAACTTGTTAACAAGTCATATACTTCATGGTAAATTCAGAAATGTTTCTTTTCATTATATGCCACCAGTAATACTCTCAAAGGTATCTATACATCTTAGCATTGCCTATATGAACAAGAAATAGAGAAATAAGAACTTGAGTCACCAACACTTTCCTCAACTATGAATCCCAAGACACACCTAATCTTTAACAAAATCGTAAACATGTTATTAATAGATATTAAAAACATGAAACTTAGCATTTTTAACGAACCTTTTATTGAATATATTGAACCACATTCTGAACCCTATTAATTCATTTTCAAAAAGTCAAATGTACTAAAACCTAAAACAAAATAGGGGATGTCTCTACATCCACAAATTCTAGGCCAAAATTCTTCAAACCATTTTCGAAAGGGCCACATTCAAAATGTAACATGGATAATGTAGCATTACTTTTCCAAATAAAATCATCATCCACCTTGTTTTCATTTCTTGGATGATAATGAACTATGTAATCATAATCCTTGATTAGATCTAGTCATGTTATTTATATCATTTTCAACTCTTTCTGAGTGCATATATAATTCAAACTTTTTTGATTGGTATATATATCACACTTTACCCCAGAAAAATGATTCGTCCAAATTTTTAATTCAAAAACAATAACAACTAATTC
The DNA here is from genome assembly GCA_963277665.1 of Viscum album. Classification (NCBI taxonomy): domain Eukaryota; kingdom Viridiplantae; phylum Streptophyta; class Magnoliopsida; order Santalales; family Viscaceae; genus Viscum; species Viscum album. Next base: position 1,984,330,462 of record OY728136.1, read on the forward strand.
TAAATCACGTCTAAGGTAATTTTAATTTGAATTTTTTAACAGATGTGATGCTTATTAAATTAACTCATAATTATGCATTAGGAAACATCTACATCCTTTTAATGAAATATCACTATTGATTATGAATTCACCATTTCTGGAAGGTAACGAAAAAACAATATCATTGAACAATCTTCTTTTAATTTCCTGAAAATATTATTTTATCCAAATAAACCTTTCTTAGTTTCATGAAAAAATAGTTATTGGGATAGTTAACCAATAAAATATTTCAATAATACTATGGTAATAACGTACTAATCCCTAAAAACTATGAATTTCAGTAACATAGGTAGGTCTTTTCCACTCTTCAATAATATTTGTTTTTGAAGGTTCAAAAACTATTTCATATTTAGAAATAATATATTCAAGGTATGAATTTTTTTCAACAAAAATGAACCTTTAATAAATTTTCCATATAGTTTCTTTTATTTTATGGATTTCAAAAACATTCCATAAGTGTGTTTCACACACCTAATGGGTTTTAAAATATTCCCAAATAAAATCAATGAAAACAACCACAAACTGATGGAATACTCTATTAATAAGATTCATAAATACAATATGTTTTTTAGATAACCCAGAGGGAATAACTAAAATCTTTTAATTCCCATATCACATTCAAAATGTTGACTTTGGAATTTCGTCCTCCTTCACCTTTAGCTGATGGTACCAAGACCTCATATCAATCATCAAAAAACATTTATCTCCCTAGATTTGATAAAAAATTAATCGATATGAGGAATATGATACATGTTTATAATAGTGACATTATTCAAGGCTCTATAATTAATGCAATGTATCATGGAACAATTTTTCTTGTTCATAAATAAATAGGTTCAACCCCTGGTGATGCTCTAGGTCAAATAAAACCTTTAAAAAGAAATTATTGAAAATATTTTTCCTATCCCACAATTTCTACTTGACCTTTTTTAGTAGTGGATTTAGAAAGAATATTATCATCACGCACTAAATCAACAGTAAATTCAACTACTCAGTCATGAATAATATCATCCAATTCATCTTGAAAATCATTTGTAAATTTATTCACGAGAGGGATTTCAATAATCAGAATTATTTATTACTTTTCAACAACCTAAGAAAGATGACTCCCCTGCCATTTTTCATAAATTTCCCAGAATTTTGGTATGTTACCAAAGGTGTGAAATCATTTAATAAAACATTATTATCTTTAGAATCCAGTTTAGCATGATACACTAAAATCTAATCCATACCTAAAACGATATCAAACTCTACTATGAGTAGTAAAAAATGATTTTCAGGAAATGTTATATTAATTATGACAATAGAATGATTATTCTAAATCATGGTTTCTCTAATACTTCCACATGGAGTTTTTATAGAAAGTTATATCTTGATTTCATTAGGTAGTATTCCCAATGTTCTAGTAAATTTCTCAGAAATTAAAGAATATGAAGATCTAGAATTCAACAGAGTATTGGAATGATTCAACTTAACCAGAACCATACATTTTACCACTTAATTTGATGGCCAAACAACATCTGTATTAGTAGAAAAATATTTCTCGAAACTATTTTTTATTCGATCTTACTGGTTTCCACCCAGGTTAATCAACTTTGGACACAAATCCACATAATTTACTAACTACTTACAACTAAAAAATTTCACTATTGGGATTTCATTTCATTTATAATCATATTCCAAGTATTCAAGAACCATATAACTAGTCTTACCACATCATAAGATCTTCCCATAATTTGAAATACATTATCCAAGATACTTTCTACCACACTTATCACAAGATCAGAATTTGTTTTTATTAAATCCAAACTTCTTTGATGAATTCTTTGTCATTTCCTACCAACTGTCCTCTTGGTTTTCCTATTTTCATGGGATAAATGATCATAAAAAACTCCATTAATAACTTCTCAGTTCACAGAAATAGTTTATCATATCTCTTGAACTCACGAGAATCTAGTTCCCTTCTATATCATGGATTCAATCCTAAGTAAAACTGATTTACATATCTATCAATATCTCAGATAAAATTTTGTAAATAACTCACCAGTCAAGAAAAGTTTCATTCATATGAATCAATTGAATATTTGTTATTTTGAATCAATTATAAGAATTATTTTTCCTTCTTAATTCCAAAATCATTAGGAAAATATTTCTGAATAAAATATTCTTAAATTCATCACATTACAAGGAATAAATATCTTCACATTACCAGATATTCTTAACTATTGACCACCACTGATCAGATTCACCTTCAAGAAAATAAATTGAAAGAGTTTACTTTTAGTTATCCAAATAACCCATGAAATTGAATATATTTTCTGGGTCTTTAATCTATCATTCAACTATCATGGGTTCAGATGATCCTCTAAATAATGGGGGATACATTCGTATACAATGTTCCACTATCATCATGTTTCTCTATGTTAGAGATGGTTTCTCTATTTTATAGACACCACCACTACTTATATACCAATTAAACTAATCCATAACCACAATAAACTACTCAGTTAGGATTATAACCATCTCAGGATGCTAATTCAGAAGGATATTTTCCTCTCATGACCTTCTCACTACACCTTCCTTATTTCCTCTGTGGAAGATCATTCTAAAAGAACATACTTTAGATGAATGGATATAGTAATCTTAAAATTATATATCATTTTGACATAACTATAAAGAAAAACTTTATAAAGGAATGCTACTAATATAATCCTAAACTCAAATATTACTTAAACCTTTCATGTGATACCATCTATAAGGATATGTCCTCAAAACATTACATAATATTGACTTGAGTAAAAAAATTTATTTATCTCACATTGAGGATTATTTTAGGATTATTCTCTTAGAGAATTAGTCCATAAATCATACATAGAAAACCATAAAATACAAAGTGGACACTTCCGATCATTATCCATTTTTTCACCATATGAAACCATAATAATATAAAACATGATCTGTTTTATAAAAAACGGTTTATGACTATCGACATGAATAATTCAAATCCCTTAGTCATCTTCAAGTGCTATTAAAAACATGAGAAAATACAGTCTAAGATTAAAAAGATTAGTAAGGGATATAAAAATAATGAAACTGTTAGTCTATTTATAAATATTAAAAAAATATGAAAATTTTAACATGAAGTAATACTTATTTCCTTGATTAGTAGTAAATTCTTTCCTTTGATAATAAGCTCATTTCATACTTTTTTTATAATAAAAATATTACCATAAAACCCATACCAAGAAAATAAAATATATATAGGTAACTTTGAACATCCTTATCTTTTTACTCTTATAAATGTAATAACTATACGGTCGACTTCCATATATGTCAATCATATAAATTGAATATCCACACATATGACATCCATTCCCAACACATTAGAGGTAGATTATGGACCCACCCCTAATTAGAATACCATAGAACCCCTGGTAATTTTTTTATTATGAATCCACCCATGAAATATTCTCGTATAATTTTGATAATCATAATACGTGAAAGATTTAAATTTTCACGATTTCACTCATAGATTTTCATTTTCAATCACAAAGAAAATATTTTAAGATATTATAATGATATGTCTATTTTAAAAACCAATTTTATATAAAAAATAACAAAAAAATAAAAAATAAGTATTTAAATTTAATAAAATTTAAAATCATTCAATGGAATCCAAAAAATAGAATAATTCATATAATGGTAGAAAAATCATTCTCATCATGTATGTTAAGAATATAACATTTCTTTTTTTATTTGAAAACATCTTCCATATAAAGCAAAAAAAGAATATTCCTTTTCAATTTTTTTTGAATGAAATTGAAAATATAAACAAAATTTCCCTTATCACCCTTTTATATGAATATAAATAAATATTTAAAATAATATCAATAATATTTCCATAGAAAAATGATTATGAAATTATGTATTTAAAAATTCAAAGTGTCCCATACCACATTCAACATTTAAATAATAAACCCCATGAAATATTAAAATTTAATAAAACATTAAATAACATTATAAGAGATAAAATATAGATGTATAATTTCAAAGGGTCTTTATATATACCTTATAAAAGAATAAAATTGAATATAATCAAGAAATACCTCAATAAAATAAGATTAAGGCAATACAAATTTCCTTGGGTCTGAGTTGTATTGTGTATCTTTAACATCATGAATAATTATATTATATTAATTATATACATTACTGATAACCCTTTACAAGTTTATTATTACTTTTTTTCACCTATTACAATGTCTCATACCACTACGTAAACAATTAAGTTTACATCAGCAGTTTTGAGTGTATTTGGTTTATGTGTCAAAATGACTTTGGTAGGTCATATATAGTCAAAGGGGATATTATATGAAAATATCCAGAATAATAATCCTGAAATAATTTTAATAATTGTACATCAATTACACTTTTAAAACCAATTATGAAATATGTTTAGGAGAAATGAACTAATGTTACAATCATAGTGACAATAGGTCGTACGTACACATGAGTTACATTCTTATTTTTCAATGGTCATAATGGAATGAAGGTAAGTGAAATATTTATCTGTAAATAATGATAATTATATAATATATAACATATTATATAATCATATATACTTATATATAAATTTTTTGTGATGCATAAGGAACCAAATCTCTACGAATAGGTGGTAGTCCACACATCCACGAACGACGTTATGAGTTTTTTAATGTAAAAAGAAGTGTTAAAGAAAATAACATATTAGTTTTACATAAATGTGATAATGTCATTAATATCATATATATGTTATTAATTTTAATTATATTTAATTAAGCCCCTCATTAATATGTTCCATGTAGTGTGTGAAAGTATCACATCACTTTGAGAAGGTGGTAGTCCACACTTCCACAAACAATGTTATCATATTTACACAAAATAAAACGTATAAAGGTATGTGTGATAAAAGAATTAAAGAATAATAAAGAAATAATATATATAATATATATAATATATATAATATATATAATATATAAAGATAATTCCATCATAGTTACCAACCATAAAGTGTGGTAAAGGAAAAATGAACACCATCATTTTGTGATGCGGTAGTTCTTCATATATAAGAACAATAAGTTCATTACCCATTAGATTTATGTGTGTGTAAGTTTTGGAAAAAATATTACAATAAAAAAAAATTCTACAATATTTAGGATACTATTTTTTTATGTATTCATGGAATAATAATTTTGGAAGAATTGGATAATGAAAATAAAATAGAAGAGCTCAAGGAAGGGTGTTACCTCTTATTCGGGTAACTCCTTTTAGTTTTCACAAAACGGATTCCTTAAATGGATTTATGAACTAGTTTAGTCTTATAGGATGAGGGGATACAATATTTTTATTTATTTTTATAGATATTGTTTGATCCAATGTGTATTGAGAGGTGTGAGGAAGTGAGAGAAGTTAGTTCCTTTTAATAGTAGAGGAGGAGTGACACTCTTGTAAATTTTTGAAATTAAAAACCCATGAAAATTGTTCCCATTAAAAGTAGATTAAATAATGGTAAAATTAGAGAAAATGGAGTATAGGGTCAAAATATGGCCATAAAACTAAATTTTTACAAGTGTTTAGGTCATTTGGTCCCTTTATTTTAAGATTAAGTCCCATGTTAACGTAATTTTTCTCGTAGTCAGTATAATTCATTTTAATCACATTCACTCATATTTTTTGTCAAACACAAATTAGATCATATAATAAATTATAAATCATTATTATTCTAAATATGGAATCCATTTTTCTAAATTCTAATCATATAATTGTAAGATTTTTATTTAAATTTAATCCCACGAACGGGATGATAATGTGGGTTTAAAAGGAAAAACATTCAATATTTCGCTCTGTTTTTATATCCAATTTCAATTTGAAATTTATTCCAATGACCTATTTTTGTTTAAATAAAATAAAAATGATATAATTTTTATTTAAAACCAATTATAACATTATCCAAATATAAAATTAATTTTGATGAAAAAGTAGTTTTGAACTAAAATTTACTTTTATACTCCATTCATCAAAATATAAATGTTCTTAAAAAAATATAAAAACCCCCCCAAAAAATTTATATTTCAATTTCCAAAAATAATTTTATTTAGAAGTATAAAAATTTAAAATGTTTCAAAAAATATATTTAAAATGGTTTCTCTATTAAAATGTGGTTGATATTCCTTTTAAAAATATAGAACTTTTCATGCTTAAAATTGGATGGATTTTTATTTTACGCATACAAAATTTATTTGATGAATGTAAATAAAGATGTAAATATGTGAAAAAATATACAGCTATCCCTATTCCTTCTCATTGATATAATAGCTATATGATAACTACAACTTAAAATAATAATATTAAAAGTATATTATTGTTCGGTATAACTCAGTTTTGCATGAAAAGATATATTCCAAATAAACTCATTGTTGTGTGTCATGTACACTATTGGAGATAACATTGATTTTGAGGAAAGTTACTATATAATTCATAAATATTAATAAATACGAAGAAAAATTATTATAACATTACATGGTATGTTTCATATATGTCCCCAGAGGTGTTCTATTTATAACTTACACATCATAAAATAAGGTTTCACACCGTTAAATCCATTTGTGTGATTTTTTAAGAGGTATACTTGTATTTTCACCTGTGGAAACCCTTGTAACCCATTAATTCCCTTCCTATAACCCTTTTGTGAACTATATAGTCCAAGGGATACTCCCTTGAATTATTTTTTGTTCCCTCCTTCATTTTCCCACCAACAACAATATCATTCATTCTAGTGATCTTATTTTAGTAAAACTAACACCGTCCTAACAGAATATATTTCACTATCGTGGTTTTTCCTTATTTAACTTTCACATAGCCATACTTTTCGATGTTTTTGATATTTTTTTGGGATTCATTGTACTAGAATTATTTTATGTGGATATTATGGGTGTTTTGGCTTTATTATTCCTAAGTTAGGGAGAACTTTACAAATTTATTAAATTTTCATTAATTTGTATTAATGGTTCTCATGTTTATATATGTTTAGCCCAATATAAATTTTATATACCATGTTTGAATCTCCAATATGTTTTGTAAAGATGTAGTAGAGCACTTTGAGGGGGAGAAATGGGTTATGTCTTGATTAATTTGGGAATTGCACTTGGTTTTATAGGTGATATAAGTGATTTTCCCTAGGTCAAGTGATATTATGAGTGATTTTAGGGATTGGTTTGGGATAATATATGTGGGATATATGATGTATGGGAAAATTGATATTTCCCATATATTTTATTTTTTAAAATATTCGTGTGGTTTCTTTATTCATTGTGCATGTTTTGACCTCCCAATATTCCTAGGGATGGGTTATTATGTATGTCTGGACCTCTTAAGAATCCTCATGATGGATTAGTGTGTATGTTTGGACCACCCAATAATTATCAGGATGGGACAATGGGATGAGATAACTTCATAAGAATCTTACGTATGAGTCAAAATACATGAGATGACCTTCCATGAACCCCATGGATGGGTTGGGTTAAATGAGAGGTCCTCATAAGAACCCTTGATATGGATCTTTGTATATTAGATGACTTCATTGATTTAGTAAGGATGGGTTATGGGGATGAAGAGGTAGTGAAATATGGGAAATAAGTGAACTATAGGTTATAACTTTCTATTGATACACTGTCATACTATCCTTTTGATACGAATTCAAAGCAGGTGGGGCATGGGTTCATTGCATTGTGGACAGTGAATGATGGGATGGTCGGTTAGTTAATTATTTTTTTATTAATTTTATATTGATACACACACCTTTATAAACTTTTCAATCATATGTTTGGTGATCTTTGTTGGTGTCCTACTATGTTTATTCTCACATCATCTATGTGTATCTCGATGCATGTGGAGACAATATGGTCATCGATCCGACCAAGATAAAGGGCCCTGATATAATCTATTGAGTAGTTTCTAGTGGATTGGGATAGAGGTGATGCGATTACATATGCTAGGATCTCTCATTATTGTGCCTTTTTTATACATTATAGTTTTTTCATTTCATTATATTATTCCCTTGTATGTGGGGATCCTGTTTACTGCTGTATGAATTTGGGTATTTTATTTTGTTAATTTATAGAAGGTTATATTAGTGTTATTTATTTTGTTTGTTTATTCAAAACTTAATAAAATTTTATTCATATTTCATAGTAAATAATTTGTACGAATACACTGATGGTTATATGATACTATGGTTATAATCTCCCAATGTATCATTTAATCCCCAACATCCAGTTGACCATATTTAGAATACAAGAAGACATGTGTGGGGCCATGTGGAAAGCCCTATTTAGTGACTGAGTGATTTGGTTTGGGGTATCATAGATATAATATTCCACTACATTCACATTCCTATCAGTATATACTATCTAAAAATCATAGTCTTATAGGAATATCAGAAATAATTACTTTCTTAGTTTTAGATATCTCTAAGTGAATATGTACTCGAGACTCTTGTGTTCAGAATAAGTAACAGACCACTTATCAAGATGGTATTGTCACCATGTTTTTATAATGAACACCCCACATGTTATCTCTACATCAGGAGTTTCATAGTTCTTTTGATGGGGTCTTATCTTCCTAGATTCACATGCAATCACTTCATACATACATATCAAAATTCACTCACGCCTAGCTATACAGAATCATAGAACATTGCATACCGAACACAATATTTTAGAAAACACCATATTAGATAACATATCCACCTATGTCAAAACTCCCCAAAGAACATCTATTATTTATCCAAAAAAATAAAATAATGCCTATTTCAAGCCATGGAAATCAAGTCATTCACATTTTTTGATAATTTTGGGATGAATATTTGGTATATATATGCCAAAACATTGAAGCTCTCACCCTATAGTACTCACATGGATGGATTCTAGGATTCCACTACCTTTATCTTAACCTGTTCTATAGATACACTCTCCTTTGAGACAATATGTCCTAGAAAGTGAACCTATCTAATCTAAAACTCCCACATCAATATTTTTCTGTATTTTTGATTCCCTCAAAGAATGTATAAAACCATACTCAAATTCTCCCCATGATCATCCTCTTATGTCAAGTATATGATAATTTCATCATTAAAGATCACAATATACCACTCTTTAAAAGGTATGAAGATAAAATTAATTTTTCCATTAATTACTACTATGGAATTTTCCATGAAAAAATAAATTACTATGTACTCATATAGACTATAGTGATATTAGAAATTTATATTCATTATGACCTCCTCATGAACTCATTGTTGGGAAAACCTAACCTGGGGTCTATTTTTAATAACCACTTTACTCCATTTTTATAATTAATGACGTTTATAATCCTCGGTATTAGATACTTATTCCGGATATTTATCTTATTTAGGTGATTATAATCCACCTAAAACCTCATACCCCAATCATCTTTCTTAGATAATATTATTAAAACCGCCTAGGGGGACTCACTAGGTCAGTTAAATACATTAATTTAAAGATCCTCGAACTTCCCTATCAACTATCAATGCTCTATAGAGCCACATAACATTAAACTAAATATATTATAGTGTTCCTTGGATTAAATTTAATACAATATTCAACATTATGTTGAGGAGGTAACTCAAGAACATACATAAGGAAGACTTGTGGGTACTCCACTACCACCGATGGGAATTGAACGTCTACTGAGTTTTCATCACCAATATTAATTCAATGCAACTAATGATAATTAATTCAAATCACTTTAATATTATAATATCTTGCTATAAATAAAATTCCTTCTCATTATTTATAAAAAATCCCAACCCATCAACTTTGGTACCCTATATCCTCTTTAAAAAAATATACCTTGAAATGAATGGAATAGAGTGAGTCTATATTAGGAGTGAAATCATATAGTCTCATAAATTATATGAATATTTCACATAATAAATTATATCCACCCATCCCAACATCATATTACTGATATAAGAGTGTGACTGAAGAATACCCTCTACTTAGACTCTCCAGCTATAAGGGTTGAGTTAGAGTCTCTTCTAGAATCTCTAGTTCATGAACAATGGATAAATGTAGAATGAAAGAGAAGATGCCTATTTCCTTAAAAAGTAAATCTTGGGTAGGGAAGACAAATATCATACATTCTATCTTTACAATATATTCTAGGTAATAATGACCCACTACTATAAATATATTGAATCTCTGGATTCCCTAAAGTTGACATAGACGCCCTAAAGGTTTTGTTGGTAGTATCAAATTATAATTCCATCCACCTCTTACAACTCTATCATGTCCTCTATTATTCCCACATCCTTATGGATCACCCAACTCATACCATATGCTCTTCTTGAATGACCTATCCATTATCTTACAATATGATAATGGAAAATATTTTGGGAAGACTTATATTATTTTTCCCTAACCATAATAGGTATATAATTTCATTTACCCTATATGAAATGGCCCTATATAAGATCCCTGTACCTTTGATCCCTATGTATGATCCAGGGCCTGTGTTCACCTATTATATTTGGATCTAATAGCCCACCATCTACTAGCCTTTTCTGAAGACTCTAACACATGTCGACTACCTAATTATCTTTCCACCATCTTTCCTTGAACTTGTAATTTCTCTACCACATGAGATCACTCTTGCACCACATCATAGGTAGAGATTTATAGGGGCACTAATCTGACTTTAATATCTTAGAAATTTATGTTCTTGAACATCTAAGATTTGATGCACACATAATGAACCATGTAAAGAGAATATTTTGTGAGTTTGTTAAAACATGGATGATACTCAACGTCTTACATGGTTCCATACTATTTCGCATGAATCTCCTCAATGTATAGTAATCATAGATTCTCTAGGAAATTATCATCCCAAAGAAAAAACTTTAACTTTGTCGATGGAAGAATCATCTCATAAAATATATAACTCTACAAGACCCCCCATTATCAATGATACCACAATTTTATATATAGATGGGTTCAAAAAAAGTGGAATACTAGAACCATCACCTCAAGAAAATCCCCACCTACTAGTGCGTCTAGCTCTCTTGAAAACCTAACATGCCTCTTTCTCTATAACTCATAAAGTGTTCTCATCTATTAGAAATAATTATTTTAAAATACTAGAATTATATACAAGTCATAATGAGTAAAATAATCAAATTCTTCCATCAATGTATATTCCACTTGGTGTTTGATGGGAAGAAATACTTATCACTATTCATTAGGTGAAAAGAATCTGAAAATAGGACCATTAAATAATGCCACATCACTAAGATGATATTCATAAAAATATAACATTTTAATAGAAGATTATTATATATATTATTGGGACCTATTATAGATAAGATATAACATAGTCAAAAGAGAATATATAGGGGGTTGAGATGAGAAGGACATGAAAACTGCAACCCATTCTTATACGATGTTTATAACAATATTTTCCCTAAAATAGGTGCCTCGGTGTACTGATTTAACAAGAGGGTTATTAGATACCTGGTTAACGATAAAATATCTATCAAAACATCATTGTAATCATTGTATTGTGAGTGAAACATAAGATAAATAAAAATTGTTCCCTTATATCCAAAACCAATAAACATAACTAGTCAATCTCTAAACTTCAACCTAAAATAACATAATATTTTATACCATTATGACACACCCCAAATGATTAGGGACCACCTGGATGATGTAATGATAAATTTTCCACCCTGATACTTATTCTAATAGTCCATGGGTGGTTAAATGGACCTAATTTTTCATATCTCACATATCGTAAGTGTTATCCTAAATCATATGAATAAAAAACACACAAATCCAAAAACACTAGAGTCTTTCAAAAGAGTATAGAACTAGAATAATAAATTTATGCACAACCTATAATATCTAAAAACATAAAAGGATATATAATAATCAAATTAAATAGGCTAAAATAATGTTTTACTATTAGAATGTATGTCCAAACATGAACCATTGTACGAAACAACCACAACACAAAACCAACAGTCTAATAATAATACTACTACCACAACCTCCAAACACTACTAGACATCACCCACATACAGTCCACCTATATCTCTATCAAAGAGTTTTTCTTCTATATATTACATGAAATGGGTGGGAAGATCCCATGTTGGGGTGAGTATATATATACCCTGTAGGATAATAAAAATATAAAATATATAAATCACTAAAGAAAAGTTCAAACCATAAACATGACGACAATGAAAGGAGAAGAACCCAAATATACTCAAAGAATGTACCCAAGAAACAATTTATAGTTTTAGGAATCACTTTTATACCATTGAATCTAAATATAAACTATTTCCTTTGAATCATATTATAATTAAATCGACATTACCTCTGTATCTATAGTGGAATATCCAACAATACTAGTTGTATAAGGGGGATAATTTACCATAGTGGAGGATCTCATGATCTTCCAATGCTCACTCGGTCAGGGAATAGAAAGTCCCTCATATATAATATCAATTTATTTATCATAGTTAGGGAAATAACCTTCCCTACATGATGTGTAGGTATATGATCCCATTCCACAATCAAATGGGGTGAATTCTTGACCCTTTTTATAAATGATAAGAGGAAATTACACCCTTTCTCTCTTATAAGGATGTGTCTCACTCACTAATAGTGTATGAAATGTATGAATGATATTTCAGATGTTGATGTTGTCAATAATTATCACTTATTCTTAATTTTCATCATTACTTCTTTTCTACTCATAATCAACCACTTCTGCATATGAGTCTGAGTAAATGAGGAAAAAAATTTCCACGGGGTACATGGGGTCTTACACCAATTATAAAACCTATTCATGAAGTAATTCTCAATAAGGTATAAGAGAAACAAACTACATGGTTTTTATTAATGGCTATAAATTGTGTGGGTCAGGGTTCATCACTTAGCCTGTTCCACCCAATCAAATAAATGCTCTACTAAGTGCTACATTGAGTGTAGAAACATTATACATGATTTTGTATGCCTATATAGAATCTTTAGATATTTAATCACTATAAATTATGATCAATTATTCTAGGTTATCTTGACATATGGGCTAATCCACTTGAATTTTTGATAGTTTTTTTCATAAAAAATATAGTTTGATGTGAGTGGGGATAGACCTATGTTGTCTCAAACTATACACAATGTAGTTGAGAATTTTCAAGAACTATTATTCCTATAAATTACTTACCACCACCTCTAATTTATCTATAAATATCCCCATGAAATTCACAAAATTCATTCAACTTCATTAAACAATAAGTCATATTTCATCCACTTGTAGTCATAAAATAAATTTTCATCACGTCACATATCATTCACATATAGTAGAAAATTAATGGAAATTCTAAATATCATTTGACACTTGTGATTCATTAATTTTTATAATAAAACATTTGACATTCATCATCTAAAATGATATAAAAAATAACCACATATCGAATGTTCATGTGTGATTTGAATAGGATACATGGTTGAATTATTAAACAATTGAAGGCTACTGATGAACTTGAAGAAAAATTGGGAAAACCAACAAAACAATAAATTGAATGACCCATTATGTCCGCATGCACATCAAAAATATATTATGAGACATTAAATGAAGGATAAAAAATATAAAATAATTATCCCATCAATGATAAATATCAAAGTTCAAATTTTCAAATAAAATTTATAAATTAACTGGGCTTGGGAACGGTTGATTCAAGATTAGATTTTAAGTAACTAATATATAATTACAATGATATTTAAATGGGGATAAATCCTCTAAAGAATCACTACCTTAACATTGGATTGATCATTAGTAAGAAAAACATCTATGCGAATGTTGATAATGTGTTCCATTTATTTTAGTTTTCGATTGATATACCTTCACCTTTTATTCATTTATGATTCCCCCTATTGTGATTTTCTCTCCCTATAACTAATATCTTTGGGTTATGTGGGTAACCCCAGATATTTATCATATTATGTACTATACATATCATCACCAGGTTTTAAAAAATTATAATATTGTAAAAATAATTATTAAAATCCATTAATTTGATTCCCTTATTATCCACCAGTGATAGCACATAGATATAAATTCTATTGTGCATAAACTTTATGTCATGCCTGGGGTAAAACATGTGCTTTAGATTCAATTTTTTTCTTAGTTTCACCATCAAAGACTCTATAAATAAGTTAACCCATTTTTTATGAGATTATGAATTCATCAATGTTAATATATTTAATATTTTTAATATATCATCATCATGTATTTATGAAGCTTGAAAATCCATGCCAACTCCATGACTAATACCAAAAATATTATTCAAAATATCTAAGTTGGAGAGTCATAAAAATTAGATTCATTACACATATTAATATTGAAAGGACATAAATTATGATTTAAATGGACAAATCATTGTGTTTAACATACTGGAAAAAGTATTATGGACTCTGGGGAACTAGGTATAGAACTTATCAAACATTATATGATCATAAAAATATCATGACTAAATTATTTTCCATTAATATATTTAATGCATATTTATATATTTCAAAGAAACAATATTGAATCGCATCACAATGATATTAGAGAGAGTAAAGAAATATTATTGTAATGCATATTCTACTATTTCTAAATTTCTGTTAATTATATTTCTCTCATATTACAATGCCTATATGATTTTTAAATAGATTCTCATGATTATAAAAAAGTTAATTTTTTATTTAATTTTTACAATAAATTAATTTCGAACAAAACCATTAATATTTACCAAAAGGAACATTCAAATCAAGTTTCTAAATATACAATAATTTTTTATAGTCTAAGACAATTTTCTATGGCTTAGTATGAGCCTCCATCTTATTTTATCTTTTAAAATCAATTTTAAAATATTAAAAATAAATACCATTTTATTTATATAATTTTTTAAAAATATATAATAATTATATAAGACAATATTTATGTTATTATATTTATTATAAAAATTAGGATCACTGTAATGAGGTTTTTAAATAAATGAATAATACATTTAAAAATATGTTTATTGATACAATTACAAATATAAATTAGATTTTTTATATATAAAAGAAAATATAGAGTTTTAATTTTTTTTTTAAAATTAAGTGTTAGAAGGAAATTTTCATTGTAGTTGGAATAAACTATAGTATTATTACATAAACATATATGGGTAATATAAGGGAACAATAGTAAAATTAGTGGATAAAAAGGCTTTTTAGGCATGATTGTAATCCGGTTTTATATCACCACATTTAAACCAAAAATACTATTATGTACATGTTTATATGAATTGATCCAAGCCTACCTTAAATAAAACATAAATGAATAAAATGGAAAAATATTGATGCATATGAAAGAAACTATAGAAATTTTATTAATCAATATATATAATACTTCCTTCCAAATAATGAGATGTACTGATTTTAATTTTAGTTATTGTAAGATTAATAAAAAAGGAGAGATTGAAATGTGAGATTTTTTATTGAACACACTTGTAGAATAGAGGTTAAATAATAATATTATTTTCTTTATCAAAATTAGGAATCAAATATATAGTCTTTGGGAGTTAATTTGTATAGAATTTTTGAATAAGACATACATTAACTACAATTAGTATATATTTTTAATCAATTTTTGTTAACTATGTCAGCCTTATGTTTATATTTTAAACCCCTTGACTTAAGTGCCTAAATCCCAAGTCCTGATATGGGTTTCCACATTTCCTCAGCCATATCAGATATTCTAGAGATGCTATAAATAAGTGGCATGAGTTAAAAACAATCAATGTGGAGTAATTTCCCCTAAAAATATAAACCGAGATAATGGATGTCAAGTAATAATTTATTTATAGATAATTTCAATTGTTAATAAGACTATAATAAAATTTAAAAAATTATTAAATCAGTCTTTTATAAGAGAAAAACTATTATATATAAAAATATAGTATAACATGCTAGAACCTAAAGCACCATGTCCTCCTCCATAACTGAAAATTAGAATTTTAACTTCCCACTAAGAATGAATATTATGTTCCCAGGAAATGAATATTTTCAGATAATGTTTACACTTTCACTAAATGGTATATATAGAGGGTGAGTATAATTATAATAGGATTTCTCAAATAACTTCAATACATTTCAATGTCTGAGTTATCTAAATATATAATTATAATCAGTAATGATAGGATAAACAATTACTAAACAAAAACATTTGAGTTATCCAAATATATTAGGGCCATGAAAATAAACCAAACAAGGAATTTCAAATCCAAAATTTTTAGATTTTTTAGAATCATTAGATATATTTTAAAAAAAATACAACATAAAATACATTTTTCTATAAAAAACCATTCACAAGACAAATCATTTTTTCTAAAACTTTAGAAAACAACTATTTCCATAATAAAAATGAAACATTATTTTTTTATCTTAAATTATAATGTAACATCTCAATTTTCATAAAATTGATGGAAAATTCTTGTTTTCTAAAAATTCTCTTATACTAAGGCATTATCATGTATAATCTAAATGGAAACTCTTTTTTCCATATTTTCATTTCTTTTGTGTTGTACAAAAGTGTGTATCACTATTAAGTCATATAAAACACATAGAATAGTTTGTTTCACCATTTAAACATGATTATCTAAATCTTTTCTAACCTCAATGCATTATCCCTAAGTTATTTCATTATCATGGATGATGTTGATAGGTTTTATAAATTATGTCCAATAAAATCAATTTTAGATATGTACAAAATTCAAATAACAAATCTATGAAAACCCGAAAATACAACTTATATATAGATTTATTAATCAATTAAATGCACTAAATATTCATTAATATACAATCAAACAAAATCAATCTAAAATCATAATTTTAGTTAAAAATAAAAATAGTTTTAATACCCATAATTTTCCTAGAAGTCATTACTAAAAAAAATCATTATTTTATCATCATGTTATAATTCATAAAAATTATAAAATTATTGTCCTCCATCTGCAAAGACACAAAATATTATCAATTTAATTTAACTTTTTATAATTATTTCATTAAATAAATTAATCACACAGGGATCCCATTAAAAACATTATTCTCATTAATAATGGATAAAATAAGTGGTATTTAAAGAAATTAAGGAACCTATGCAATTGTAATAATAACAAGACCATTTAAATTTTCATACGAACACTAGTAATAGAAATTTGGTAATTAGAAATATAATCTCACCTAATAAAGTATGAATTAAATTTAATAATCTTATAAATGAAAATATTATATAATTATTTCATGGAACAAGTAAATATTTTTTTAAAAAACGGTAAATTATGTGTTTGTGTTTTTAAAAAACATAAATGTTTATTTAAAATTTTATAATTCACATATAGATTTAAAAATTAAAATAATTCCTAAATTAATATTATGAGTTATTATAAATATAACATAATTTTATGAGACCTCAATTACTTTTTCAAAGTCTTATAAAATTGATTATAATATTAAAATTAGTATTTATTAGATAAATGATTATTTTATTTATAAATAAAATTTAGAAAATCTAGAAAATTATTTTCATAAAATTGATTCTGTTTTTGAAATCTAAAAAAAATCGGGTGATGTTTTTGGTATGTTTCTAAAATAGTTGATTTTTTATGAATAATGAAATACACAAATTTACAGTGTAAGTTAAATACGTGAATTTTTGGGTCATTATAATGCATGACTAATGTAATAACCCATTTATTTTAATTTTCTTAAACTAATTACTATATTTAGTCATAGGAATCAATATACTAATAGTCTTGATTCAAAATAATAAAATAAAAAATATAATAATAAAAATACCTCTCTCATCCCACTTTAAATCATTCCCCCACCACCTCTTCTCATTAAAATTTATAAGGATTTTAGCTAGTATAAATTCTTACCATTTCTATTAAAAAGACTCTTCCCCATGTCCATGTTCTACTAGTCTCAAGAGGAAACAAAACCCATGTGCCTTAAGGAGGTTCTAAATTAAAAAACAATCAAGAGGTAAAATCCTCAATCTTTATATTTTAATTTCATGTCATTTCGTATCCTCTCCTCAACATCCCTATAAAAAGTGGAATGATAACTCCAATATAATATATATACCATAATATTATTATTTTTTAATGCAATATCCCTTATCCTCTACTTTTATTCTATAAATGAAAACATCATATGTGATATGTTGATTCACCACCTTTATAGACAATGAGTTCTAGTTTATCATTAATTACATCAATTATATTATTTAATCCATTATTATAGTAAAAACATATTTTAATTTTTTTATTATAACTTTTTTAATATTATAGAACTAATATATAGAAATAATATTATATAAAATGAAACTACTACATGATGGTCAGAAAAACTACCAAAATAAACTAAATAATAATTATTGATATTTTTCAAATACCTAATACCCTTAAAATGATATATGATAAAATTTAAACTTTTTAAAGTTAATTAGAAAAAAATAATTTCACTTGTAAATAATTATTTCAAATTTTCAATACCTTCCATAAATATATATAACAAAACTAACCATGAAACCATGAAAAAAAACGCCTCTAGAATGATGAAATTGAACTACACTTCTCAGTAAAATGGATAGAAATAAAAAATAATAAAATTATGAAAAATATATTACAATTATAAAATTTTATGAATTAAGCAATAGATGTAGCTAATTTTTTTTCCAGGACATTAAGTGCAAGTGAAGAACATATTCATACATAAGACAAGAGGATTCTCTAACCCAACGCCCTTTCTTTGGGATATTCCGATTTCATGCCAAATTTAATTGTGGGTATTCATTTTAATATTACTAAAATATAATTACATGGTAATTCCCTTTTATTTTTGGGTATATAATGTTAAAAATATTATTTTATGACAAATACAATGATTTTTCAAAATAACTCTTCTTTCCAAAACACATCTTAAATTCTCTTGAGTTATTTTTTTTCCTTAAAAATGATGATTCTAATACCAAATGGGTTATTTTACATTTTAAATTTTGGAAAAACTTTATTCATGAAATCATGATTTATAATTTCCTTATGAAACTCATTCCTTTATATGTGTTACTTCATGACATTTTTTTATGAATTCTATGTGGCATGCATGATTATATAAATGTGATGATGTGACGAGTGGATCCAGAATTATATATATCACTAATGAATTGGGTAATGTGATGGATATCATGCAATAATGTGTATTATTCATGAACATTATTCTATATTTGTTCATAATGATTTTGTTATGATTATGAACATATATTATTCGTGAACGTGGTGCTAGTTTTTTCACAACATTGTGTGGTATTTGACTACTATGGCATGATATTTCACTTTTATGCATTGCCAAATTCCATGCCTTTATGAAATATTTACCTCGTGATATTTTTTATGATTAAATTCTAATGTCATGAAAATGATGGATGTAATCACTCATGTTTTAATTATTCATTCCAATTATTCATCCTTTTACTTGATTTTTAGCTCACGCCTTTTATTTGATGTATGTCCTCAGGTGAATAAATCTACTAAGGAGAATATGATCATTAAAATACCAAAGAAGAATATTTTAAATAAATTTTTATGTTTTTGTATTCTGATAGTTATGTATGTGCCTATTTTTTTCAATACACTAAACATTTTGATCCTGGATTATTCCTATAATATGTTGTTTATCTTAAAAATGATGTAATGTCCTTGTAAAAAATGTAGGGTCACTGTAAAATCAATAATAATTATTAAATATAGAACCAAAATTTTAAGTCACCTAAAAGGGATCAAGGGCAACTACTTATATGTTCCAATATACATAAAAACTAATTCCATAATTCAAAATCATATAATTGGAATTGAATCCATCAAATCACTACATATATTACAGATTCTCCTTAATGAAAATACAAATATTTATAAAGTTGACATCTCCAATTTTGGTTCCATGAATAATAAAAATATTACCAGAGTTAGACAAAGAGATGTTTATGAACATAATAAATTTTCAAAACCCAAACATTATTTTTATTTAAATTTTATTAGTCCCCAAAGAAATTTATTATTCATTAATATCAAAATCTAAAATTTACTACCAAGACAACATTAATATAATACCTATCTGTAGAGAAATTTTAAATGGTATATTTGACATTTATATTGTATTTAAATGACTAATTTGGGTTAGGTTCAATGATGAGAATAATTAATATGAATGGTTAGGGAAATGGTGAATTTAATCCTATTTGAATCATTGTTCTCACTATAGAGGATGCATTGTTAGAATACATAATTTTCTTATGTATGTACCTAATTATAAAAATGTTATTTATGAATTTTAGTTGATGCATGATTTTCCTGCATGGTTTTGTTAATTGTGTGTGAAACCATACACATCTTCTTAATTATCCAAGGATCCATATTTTGATCTCGAAACTCAAAAATCCAAAACTAAAAAATTCCCAATAGATGGATGGTGCTAAAAATATGAAAATTAAAATAATTTTCATCACTAAAAATATCGATACCCACCTTTTTAGTAATTTCTCTTAAAATTAATTCATTAAAATAAATTCATTAATAACATCAAAAGTTGTATTTAAGTTTATCTTCTTAGAATGTATGTAAATAATACATGAATTACATAAGGAAGACATAAAATTTAACCATATTTAATCATCTTGAAATACAAATTTATTATTCCATCCTAGGGAACTGCACTACAAGTAATTTCCAAGTGTCATAGATCAATAGAAAAGGGTTATAATAAATCCAATGAGGGATAAAAAAAGGATATAGAACATGAGTGATTAGCATGTAAGAAACATGAGGCATAACAGAAGTTCATAATTATAATTTTGTTATATGTAACATGGAAATTTAATGCAGTATAAAATGAGAAATTCATAATTATATCTCTAGGGTTCAATGCATGGGTGTTATAAAACATGTTACCAAGGTTATTCACCATGGTATCTTGAAACATGTCTTATCTAGAGATAAATTTTTTATCCAAGTCATTATTGTAATTTCTTAGAGAAAACTTAAATTTTGTTATTCATGTGTGTCACAATGATCATATTAAGGAATTTAATCAATAACACATGGATAATAATCAAAGTGATTCATATAATTTCAATGAGTACATATGTGTTTAAAGACATTGAATTTTACTCATATTTTACTCACAATATTGAAATGTGTGTTTCATATATTTTAATCCCAAATCAATGAAGTCCAATTTCATTTGTCCGCATACCCTAAAATAAAAATAGGGTTACGAATTCACAAAATTAAAAGGGATTCAGGGCAAATAAATGAATGATATCATCAACATAATGAGGATAAAAAGTTGTCTATGCATTGAGATTAATAAGAGAGAATAAAGTTATTTCATTGATAAAATTACATTTTCAAAATAATGGAAGGATAATAAATGTATGAGAGCATAATAACCATAAAATTATAAGACTAAAAACAATGTAAGTATTTGGATAAAAATAGAGATAAACATAATCACTTAATTTTCAATATTACATCTTAATGATTGAGGATAGTTACTTTAAAACATAATAACTCAATAAAATAGATATATATTGTTCAAATTAATGGGAATTTATTATTAATGGATTGGGAGTTAAAGAAATATTGTGGTGAGGTGGTTATTTATAAAAATTACAAGAGGATTGTTTATTAATTTCTAACTATAGTAATTGGAAAATCAAGTTTATAAAAAATACCAAACCATTGGATAACCCATGGTTTTAGATGACATTTTATGATTTTAATAAGGTTATTTTATAATATTTGAGTTTATAAACCAAAATTAATTAATTAATATTACTTTTGGAATAAGAAAATAATTTTTTCACAAAATATTGTATTTAAAATCAGAATATCTATTTTGGACTTTTGAAAGTTATTTATAGGTTTAAAAATTCGTTTGTATTCATTAAATTACATTACATTAATTGAATAAAATATTTTTCATTTTTTATTTCTTGTAATTAATTATTAAACTATTATTACATATTTTCTAAGGCATAAAACAAACTGAAATCAAACAATAGTATTCTTACTATTCACTGAAATGTAATATATTTTATAAAATAATCAAAATTTTACCCCAAACTTATTTTGATGTAATGATTTAAAATATAGTGTTTATTTTATAAAAATAATTTTATAAATATGTGAATTTTAACATTAAAATAAAAAATTTTATTTATTTAAAAATAACAGTTTTTATAACAAAATCTTTTTTTCCCTTATAAAAATTACTTGAAACATTATAAAATTATATTATCATGTACATTAAAATAAATAGTGTTTTATAATAATATTTCATGAAAATAAATTTTGTTAATAATATTAATTGAAATTATAAATTTTCTAAAAAAATAATTTTGTTTTATTTATATCTAAAATTATATTTAGCATATTCAACCTATATTAATTCTCTTTAAATAAAGTAATACTGAAAATTGAATTGAAAAAAACTAAATTTAATTTCAAATAATAAAATAAAATTATAATAATAATATGTTCTAGAAACATAAACCTTTATTACATAGGCATATTCCCTAAGGTTTTGGGTGTGATGGTGATACTATCACAAGGTGGCTCATCGAACATTGATCTAATGGCGATCTCCTCTATAATGGCTCGAGATTTTCATACAGAAATGTTAAATCTATTTAAGTGAATATTCACTATATAAAAATTCTTCCCACTTCAGAACCATATAGTATTATAGTCTTTGAATATTAGATATACAATCTTCTTATATTTTGAATGATCTTAAACATCTCCTACAAAGATCTTCTCACAGAGTACTCCTCTTATGCATACCCTATGTAAACCTTTCTTCATAAAAAGGGGATGGAAACATAATAAAGGCTGAGATTAGATGCCCAATAAGGGTAAACATAAAATATATTAGTCCATAATGATATGAAATAATAAGATAAGAATAATGTTATGTGATCATGTACATAACATACGAAGTTCATAACCTTTCTATCATATATCGTAAACATGATTCCTGGTATAAAAATTATCATTTAAGAAAAAACAAACCATAAGAGAGATAAATAATCATAAATCATTCATTAATCATAATATCATGTAAGAAATTTGTATCAACATAATAAATATATAAAACCATTTCATGTTTCAAGGATAACTACCCAGCTCATTAACATAGTGAATTAGGACACACCTATTTCCCATAGTGTATCTAGCCCCTCGACTTGTTTCCCATTGTTATCTTATGAGATATAAATATATACCAAACTCATTAGAGGGAGATATGGGTACCACCCATCACTTAATAAAAACTATACTTATATGTTCCGCATGAATCATAAATCATTCATTATATCAAAACCCATTAAGAGAAATGGGTTTCATAAACATTTTATCATTTCATAACCTATGGAAATGAAATAGGTTTCAAAAACACTTCATCGTAGTATAACTCATGGAAATGTAACATAATTCATAAACATCATTTCATCATAGAAATAAAAAATATATATAAATAATAAGTATGGTATCCTAGGATATTATCTCCATTAAATTATAAGTCAAATAAAATATTGTTATCTTAGAAAAAAATTGATTTTGAAAGATCACTTGAAAAAATTCTAGAGGAAAATTTCTTTTCCATTTTTAAATCATTTTTTTAATTCGTGTTGTTACAAAGTAAAAAAAATTATTTGAAAATAACACTTTAATATTTTGTTGGAAGATTCAAATTATTAAGATCTAATAATGGTGAGAAATGCTTCTCATGCTGTATAAGTTAAAAAACATGTCTTATGTATTTTGTTGGAAAAGTCACAAAGTATCCTATTGAAAAATAATAAAAATATTACATTAAAATAATTTTTTTAAAAAAATAATAATTCTGAAAGTGAATTAAAACATTCATACAAGATTATTGAAAACCATTTTGAAATAATTTTTAGAAAACATTGACATGGAAGATAAATATTCCCCAGTAGAGACTTAATGTAAACTATTTCGATAAATAATGAGATTGTGAAATAAACACATAACTCATGTCTTTCCTTTATTAATTCATATTAAAACATCGTATATAATAAGAATGGATTTATTGTAAATTTATTACATAACTATAATTCTACCAAACTATGTATTATTTTCTAAAAAACCTCTTATCCTCTATTTATTAATAGTTTTTTATTAAAATCGCATTTCTGGGTGTAAGTCCTCCATTTTAGAAGAATAATATGGTTTGGTAGTCATGGTAATTATATTTTTATCTTGGTATCGTCATTTAAATAATTATAATCATGGAATAAAAATCATTTATTAATTATATAAATATTTATAAAAATAAAAAGAAAGTACAAATAGAAGAATGAATTACACCATTCATAGAAATAGTAGGCCTTATGTATGCATGAATGTTGTTTTTATTTTATTGATTGATGGAATGAATTAAATTTAAATAATAATTAATTTTTACAGAATTATTATTATAAAATATATATATATATTGTATATATTCATTAAACCTTTCATAATAATCATCCATAAAATATGCTGAAGGCCAATGAACATTATCACTACATGGAGACGGTAATCCAACCATAGAGATATGTGATAATTTCACATCTTGTTTGATCGAAAATAAGTTGTATAATTTTTTCTCAATAATAATAATAATAATATTTAATCATATTTGAGTTACAAAAGTTATTATTTTATGATAAATATCATATATTTCGGGGAGGTAAGAAATATTAGAAAAATAAAGTTATCAGTCAGGGTGATTAACTATTGTTCGAAATTTATTCTTTAGATCTTCTCAAACGTTCCATAGGGAGATCCTTTTGAGAAGAAAATAACATATAAAATGTTTCCAGGGAAGTAAAAAATAAAAATAGTTTGGTGAGGGTTAAGTTAAATGGCTCAAGATTGTGTAAATAAGCGAGGTAGGAGGTTCCCTTTTTATAATTAAGGTGAAGGGATCTTTTGGAATTTCTCAAAAGATTAATTTATAATAAATGAATTTTACTTCAAAATTTTACTAAATGGTAATATATTTGAAGATCTGATAACATAATTCTTTAATATGATCTACCAATATATTTTATATAAGTTTTTTTTTTCATTTTAAACCTTATCATTTGGATTAACCCTTACATAACCAATTTTAATTTTAACAATGGTAACAACTTTTTTAAAACATTTTATTTTTTAATTATATGGTTTCAATTGGACGATATATGACCAATTTGTTATATTTTAGGGAATTTAATTATAAATTTTTTATTTTTTTTATGATTTTCATGATTTTTAAATAATTTAATAAAATATTAACCTCATAAAATATCATTTTTGTAAATTTTGATATTATTCACTACTTTTCTATTTCCAAAATATCAATAAAACCTGTAAAATTAGAAACAAATACTTCATTTTATACCTAAAATTTCAAGTAAATCTATATAATTTGTGTATAACCTTATATATAACAAATTATATTACTTTTAATATTTTTAATTTCATTTATTCGATTTTTCGGTAAACTGAAAAATTATTGCATCGTCATTGTGCAAGAACCTAGGGTAATTATTTAATTACTAGATTTTATAAATAAATTATCACGATGAAGATAAATCTTTTATATTTAAAATTACTATTTATGGTTGAACATATACTCTGGATAACTCTATATTAAAAATGATATAGTTATAAAAAATATGACTGTGACATCTTTCACTTTTCTTGAAATAATATAATATAAAGATTATAATATCATCCATATATCCCAAAAAAGTCATAAATAAATTTTTATCATAATAATACATATATTCCGTAAAAAATGAAAACTTATATGGATTCATAACAGACTCGTTTCCCCTTGCGGACACATAATATATATTTAAGAAAAAGAATGTGGTGTTTTGTGACTTTCTTTGTTTGAAATATTATATAAGTAATTTTCATCGATAAGTGTCCATTAAAAAACCCTATTTATAACCATAGGTGTTAAAGGCCTAAATAATGTCATCCAATAAGAAATAGGATGAAAATTATTTCGTTATCATTTATTTTAAATCCACATTAAACCCTTTTACCCTTTACTAGTGTAATAAATTTTACCGTAGTTTCTTTTGATATTGAAAAAAATAAATGGGTCCTAACTTCAAAATTTGAACCACAAGATTATAAATATTTAATACATTGTGTAAAATTCA
Organism: Viscum album; assembly: GCA_963277665.1. Taxonomy (NCBI): domain Eukaryota; kingdom Viridiplantae; phylum Streptophyta; class Magnoliopsida; order Santalales; family Viscaceae; genus Viscum; species Viscum album. The sequence goes on from OY728136.1 coordinate 1,984,356,874, forward strand.
AAAAATAAAATTTTAGAATTTAATTTAAAAAAAACTGTAAAAATAATATGGAAAAATCGTTTTTAGGAAAAAATACCCATTTAAATATAATTTTTTTACAAAATACAATTCTAAAATCAATTTTAAAAACCCTAATCGGATAATATAAAATTAAAATTAAATAATTATAATTAAAAAAACAAATAATTTCACCTATAAAATCATTAAAATAAAATACATTTTCCAATAAAAATTAAAATTTTTCATATTCCTTGGAAAATAAATATTTTCAAAAATTACCAAAAAATCATGAAAAGGTAATTTTAAAATTATGAATTAAAAAATTAAATCCAAATTATCAAATACATTTACTATAACCTATAAAAATTATTATTCACTAAAAAAATAAGAAAAACTCGATTTGGAAGGAAAATTATTTTTTAATAACAAAATGACTTTACTAAAAAATACGTGGTTATTTTCTAACAATATAATAGTACATTAAAAATTTATTTAGAACGTTGTATTTATTTAATATATAAGTTACTTATTTTATTTATGATCAATTTAATAGCTATTTTATAATGGAAATATAATATTTTAAGGATATTTCATAGTTCATTTAAATATATTGTTTCATGCAGCGAAAGCTTTCAAAGAAAAAAAATTATTTAAAAAAACAATTTACAAAAATAATGAGGTTTTAGATTCTCCCCCAATAAAATGAATTTATCCCTCAAAATTCATCAGATGATGATAACTATGACTCATCATATCCTCAATTTCCCATAAAGATTTATCAAATATGAGGTTTTCTCCATAAAAAAATTCCAGAAAGAGGTTTTATTTCGTAGAAAATTATTTCAATGATATATAATATCATATGATTAACATTCATAAGATTAATATTGATACAACTGTATAACCTATGAATTTAATACATGTTATAGATATGTTATGTACTTTAATAGAAGAGATAATGAAACACATCATGAAATTGAACGTGATTTAATGGAAGCACCAAATGATAAGATACTATCTTGATATGATTAAGTATTTCAAAAATACTGGTATGCTTGGGGTTTAGTTTATCCTTCTTTATTATATAGAGAAATTCATAGAAATACCTTTTAACCAACATCAAATTCCAAATCCCATTGATGATTATTTGTGTAACATTTCTTTTAAATTTTTTATATCCTTACATATGTTTGATAAAATCTAACCTTTTCTACCATTTCATCTAACTAATCAAGTATAAATAGACTTATTTCTATAACTTCTTTCCATTATGTTAATGGTTTGTACTTCAATCTATTAAGGGTTTCATAAAGATCCATCTGAATTCTCACGTAAAAGTGATTGTTGCATGAAAATACAACTAGATGGATCTTTTAAAACCAACCACATTTGAAATCCATATAAAAATATTTTAGTATATCTTTTAGAGATTGAAATATTCCTTCAATTATGAAACCAAACTCTATATCAATATATTTTTGAGGACTTCACCAAATCATTGAGGTAATATTCATATCAAAATTAGATACAATAGAATATGATAATTCATTCTACTTTACCACTTCCTTAATATATATTATAGAAAGTATATCCTAATAGAAATCTTCTATGAATAAAGTGTACTAACATTATAATGTGATTAACTACAACCCATAATTAACTCAATATAAAAAATAAGACAAACCATAAATGTTACCAATATATTTAATCATGTGTTTATAAAGTGTAAAGGAATTCCAACTTCAATATCTTTGTCACATATATAAAACCAAAGGCTTCTATTTCAATCATCATCTCTTAATCCTGAAAATATTATATCACATAAATATGTTAAATGGGGTGTCAACTCATAAAACCATGATGGTGTCCAAAAGTCTTATATTAATGTTATATAGACACATATACACTTCTAAAAGATAATTAGCCCTTTTTTCATTATAAAAGTTCTTATCTTATAAAAAAAATTTCATTTATATATTATTCTCATCCTCTTACCAATAAAATATCAAATGTGATTTCATTATTCCAAAATCCATGTAAAGCGAGGAAATAATAAAAACATTATCTAAATGATGAAAAGGTATATTTTCATAAGGAACATTCATAAATAATCAAACATGAAACTCCAAACTTTGGATGGGGGATATGGGTGACCAAATTATCATGATTCACTCAATACATTGTTATTTCATTAGGTTTTTTTATATTTTCTTTTGAGGTTTTCTTATCTTATTATCCACATAATCCATTGAATTGGGGCATTAAATCCCATAATTCCCAAAATTCTTGCACTTGAGACACTGGAGTTTTGGTAGTGCATTAATTTTCATCTTATTCTCTATTTCAATAACTAGGAAACTAATCACATTTCGACATTCATGGGATTTATTACCCACCATTACACATTTAAAAAACCTCACATTTATATTCAAACACTTCCATTGATGTTTCTTCCCAACTTTAATAAACGTTGATGAATTTAAGTTCTTATCACTGTAGAATTTATTTGTGTTTTATTGAGACTTAATCATTCTTTTCTTATCAAAACCATGAGAATGGTGGTAATCCTAAATTTCCATTTCTATATTGACTTCACATTGAATAATTTATTCATAGCTCCTAAATTCTCTTATATCAAATTTCCTTTGGAGACTTGGTTGTATTACACCATTGAATTGAAAAATTTTAATTTTAGGGATAATAATTAAACAAGTGTCTTACATTTCAATCCTTTTAATATTTTCCTCATAGGAACCAATGGATTCATTATCCTTTTGATTTTTGTTAGGGAACCCCTTCTCTGTCTTCGTATGGAGAATACATGGGATGAACTTATTAAGAAATAAGTTATTAAACTCATAAATATCTACGGAATCAATTTAATTTTATTGGTTCATATTATATATAAGAGTCCATTGAACTAATTATCATAGAAAATGATAAAATGCTAGGAAAACATTTTTATGTCTCGATCATTGAAAAAAAAGATATTATTTTCTTAATGGTGTTGATCCATTTCTCAATGAGTAGTGGATCAGTAGACCAACCGAAAGATGGTGTACATTTCTTTATGAATGATTCAAAATTATGTTGTTCCCAATATTGATCATTTAGAAGATCTGTCTGATTCATAGCCTAAGAATGTTTTGGGAGTATAGTTATATTATTCTGTATTCAATCTATCAAAATGTTTGGTTTCTGTAGTGGAAAATCATTTCATTGTATATCACACTCAACATTATCATGGATCTCTTCAGTTCCATCCATTGAATAAAACCCAAAAGACATACTATGACCAACAATAATCATAGTGGCAAACCAAATAATCTTGAGAGATGATGTCTAAATATTGAAACCTTATTTTTAATTAGTGACATATTAGGTTTAACCATATTCCTTAATGGTCATTATCAAAATTTTAGGATTTTATCCTATACATTGTATTATACACAGTGTTTTCATAAAATTTTTATAAACCCAATCTCTAAATATTTTATAAAAATGGATCTAATACCAATTATAAAGTCCTAATATTTTCATACTGAAATATTAATTCTATTTAGATGGATATTAAATTATTAACAATACTATCAAAGCCAGAACATTAAAGTTTTATTTTATTTGGAGAATAGATACCCAATATTTTTATTTTATGAAATAACTTCAATATCTCCCACAAATATCTCCACACATAGTACTTCTAGTATTTATACCAAACCTAAACATTTCTACATCACATGGGAAAGGAAATGTAAAAAAGGGTGCTATTAGAGGCTCAATAAAGATAAATATAAGAGATATTAATTCATGACCATATGAAAGCATAATATGAGAATAAGGTTAAGTTATCTCTAGAATAACTTACAAAGTTCATACCCAACCTATCATAGATCTTAAACATGGTTTAGGGAGTAACCATTATCATTTGAAAAAATTTGGACCATGAGATTGAGAAATAATCATAAATAAATCATGAATCTTATTCTCATGTAAAATTGTGGAACTATCATAAATATTTAAAACCATTTCATATATCAAGGTTAAATACCAATACTTTCAATAAAATTGACCAGGAAATACCTATTTACTATTGTGAATTCATATTCACCTATTTCCCATATTGGATCAAGACCATAGACTTATTTCCCATTTTTATGTCATGACATATATATATATATATATCTATACCCAATGAAATGGATGGAGATATAGGTCCCACACATTAAATAATAAAACCCATACTTATTTGATCTATAGGAATTATAAATAGTTTATCATATAAAAACCCTTGAAATTAAATGGGTTTCTTAAACATTTTTTCATTTCATAACCCATGGAAAAAAATGGGTTAAAAAAAATCATTATAGTATAAATCATGAAAATGTAATAGAATTCATAAACATCATTACATAAAAAACATAAACAGGATAGAAAAAGAATAATAGTAATATTCTTGGAAAATGTCTCTAATAAATCACTAGTAACATCAAATAATTTTATCTTAGATAAAATTTTTTTTAGTAATATAACATGAAATAATTCATTAAGAAAACCCTATTTCCATTTTGAAGTCATTTTTTTCAAAGTCATGAAATGATAAATAAAAAACATTTTATTTGAAAAAAACCTTATAATATTATATAGTAATAATAAAATAATTAATTCATTATGATAGTGGAAAAATCTTCTCATTCTATACTAGATAAAAAACATTTTATCTATATTTTTGACAAAAATTTTAGAAAGTACCTTGTTTTGAAAATTATAAAAATATTCAATTCAATTTTTTTAAAAAAAATTAAAAAATGTTAAAATTTAATTCAAAAATTCACAGTACAATAGTAAAAACATTTTTAAAACATTCTTTTATAATAAATTGACATGGAATAAAAATATTCCATAGTGGATATTTAATGCAAACAATTAGGATTAATGATGAGATTATAAAATAAACCCTTACCTCAAGTATTGCCTTTATTCATTAACATTTAAAACACATGTTAAATAAATATGAATTTATTAAAAATTTATTCCATAATAGTAATTATATCATAGATTTTATTATTAATTTTTAACATCTTATCACCTGTTTATTAATAATTGTTTTTTTAATCATTATTTTGGGTGGTAATTACATCGTTTTCAAATCATGTTTTTGTTTAGAAATCCTGGTACTTTTACATTGATCATGGTAGCATAATTTCTATAATTTTAATCATGGTATAAATATTATATATAATAATTATGTAAATATTTATAATCATTTTTAGAAAAAAGATATAAATAATTAATTACACTGTTTATGGAAAAGGTATGTTGTTTGTATGCATGAATGTTGTTTTCATTTTTTTATTAATGGAATGAAATAATGGTAAATAGTAATTCATATTTAAAGAATAATTATTATATTATATATATTCCTTATACCAATCATAATACCCACACATAAAATATGGTGATGGAAAATGAATTGTATCGCTACATGGAAACAGTAAGCCATATGTAAAAATTATCTATTATTTCACTTATTTTTTTTGGGAAAGAGGGTGAGTAATGTTTTATTAATAATAATAATAAAAATAATATTTAAACATATATAGGATACAGAATTTATTATTTCATGATAAACTTAATATATTTATTGGAGGAAATAAAGAGTATAAAAAGAATGTGATCAGTTAGAGAGGTTACCTCTTCTTCGTAACATCTTCTATAGATATCCTCTAAATGGCTCTAAGGTTGGTATTTTGAGAAGACCAACACCTATAAATATATATATAAATTTTTGAAAAGATATTTGCAAGGTTTGTTCTGTCTAAAATTATCAAGGTCATGTAAATAAGTTAAGGGGGAGGCACCCTTTAATAATTAATACAAGGGGTACTTTTGGAATTTCTCAAAAGATCATATTATAATAAATTATTTTTCAATATAAATACCATTTAATGGAAATTATTTTAAATATATGACAATATAAGGTTTTAATATCATTAATAATTAGATTTTAGACGAGTTTTAATTTTATATTTAGCCTTATCAATTTGAATAACCTTTAGTTAACCTATTTTAATTTTAACTATGATAACAACTTTTTTAAAAGGTTGTAATTTTTAATTAAATGGTGTAAATTAGACCATAAATGTACAACTTATGACATTTTAGATCATTTGAAAATAATTTTGTATTTTTTATGATCTTTTTATGATTTTTAAATAATTTTAAAAAATATTAGTCTTATAAAATATCATTATTGTTAATTGTGATACTATTCAGTAATTTCAATTTTAAAAAATATCATGAAAACATGTATAATTAGAACCAACTATTTTATTATATCCTTAAAATGTCCATATCATCTATAGAATTATTTTTTCACCATAAATATATCAAAATTATGCTACTTTTAATATTTTTAATATTAGTTATTTTATTTTTATTTTAATTGAATAATTAATGCATTAGTGTTGTGTAAGCATTTAGGGTAATTATTTAATTCCTAAAAATTATAAATAATTTACCATGAAGAAATTTGAATCCCCTAAACTTTAAAACACTATTTATATTTGAACATCTCTTATAGATAACCCAATGTTAAATTTTTTTCATTTTTTAAAAACATGAATGTGACATCTTTGACTTTTCATTTAATTAAATATTGTAAATGTTACAATCTCATCCATGTGGGAAAAATATTCATAAATAAATATATATCATGAAAGTAAATTTATTTTATTCAAAATTGATACTTATATTCATCATAACTTACTTTTTTCCCCATGTGGACCCATAGGAGATATATAAGACAAAGAAAGTAACATTCTGTGGATTTATTTGATTTAAATAATATATAAGTTATTTTCATGGACAAGTATCAATTAAAACAATCATGTTTATAGGAGGTATGTGTTAAATTAACATAATCCAATAATAAATTGGGTGAAAACTTATGGTCGTATGACTTATTTTTAATCGATATTTACCCATTATACCCTTTAATGAGGTAATAAAGTTTATCATTGTTACAATTCATATTGACTAAAAATAAACGTGGTTTAATTAACAAATTTAAAATTACTATTTATAAATATAGAATCTATTTTTGAAAATTCATAATATAAATGTATGAGAATTTAATTTAAATTTAAAATGGAGAAACACAACCAAAAAATAGTTTTTTGGAATAAAATGCCCTTTTAAAAATAAATTTTTTTATACTATATTCACGTATAAATTTTTTTTACAAATCATAAATTTTATTATTTTAAATAAAAATTGAGTAATGAAAATTCAAAACAAATCCCACACATAATTTTATCTTGTAAAAGCATTAAAAATTAAATAGAATTTTCAATAAATATGAGTATTTTTCATTATTCCTTGAAGAATAAAAAAATTTAAAAATTATTAAAAAATAATTTTTATATTGTTTTGACATGTTGAATTCAAAAATAAAATAAATTTGGTAATATAAATTTTTTAGAACTTCTGGAATTTATTATTCACTTATAAAATAAATAAAAAATCACATTTTTGAAGAAAACATATATTTGTTGAATTAAATGATTTACTAAAAAATGTGTGATTATTTTGTAAGCTATTTATAATACATTAATATTGATGTGTATATTAAAATTTATTTTTTAAATTAGTTATGAGCTATGTTATAATGGAAATTTAAAATTTTAGTAATATTACATAATTCATCAAAACATTCTGTTGAGTTCAATACAAGCTATAAAAAATATAAAATTATTTAAAATATATTTTATAAAAATCTATGGGTGTTACATCCTCTAACTAAATATTCTCCCATTTTCAACTATACATGAGCCTTACTTATTAAATCTATGATTGGGCCTGGTCATGGTTAAAACCCAATGGTACTACCTCCATTATATTATTTGATAAATGAGTTTAAAAATGAATGACACTATGGTTTAAGTCCATAATTTAAACATTATGAATCAATTAGCTTTTTACATTACCATTCACATCCACATATTGTGATGGTAATATTATTACCAACTACCATAATTCCTAATGGTCATATTTACCATGAATTATATTAACCAATGATCTGGTAATAGTTAGATCTTGATGGTCATGATTCCCATTACATAATATATATATACTTCACCATTTTAAGAACTCAACATTCCTTAATTCTCATATAATGTTTTTATACATCCCATAATAATTTCTTTCATATTCCAAAATATTCTATTTCTTTTTACCAATTTTATTGTAGTTGTGATCATCATTAGATAATTCAATGATGTGGATTTTATATTTGTCTATAAATTGATATGTTTCATTTATCACCCAATATATTTATTATATTTTGTGTTAAATATAAATTCATGTTATATTATGATATTATTAAAAGTTATAGTTTTTTATGAGATGATAATAAAATATTTATTGAGAAATAAGAGTAATTAAAAACATTATGAAATTTTTGGTCCATTACATTCTCCCCCTCCCCCTAATAAATTTCATCCTTGATTTTATTACTAGATGAAAACATATGGAGGTGTTTCTCATTCACCACTTCTTCAGGATCCTTGATTGCTTCATCAATTTTTTTTATTTCTGCACAATAATTTTTCGACTTGGGTTGTCCTGTTTCTCAACATTTATTTTTTTCATCTAGAATTTGGATCATTTTTTCTTCAGATAAACTAATCCAACACACTATAGAATTTCAAATGATCTATTGTACCCTGGACTCATTTTCACCTTCTTAACGAACCTCAGGACACATCTTAATGTTGTTATTTTGATGAATACATTATCCCCAACATGATACTCTAAGTCCTTACTTCAATTAATAGAATAACTATTTTTTATAATTTTAGAATCCATGATATGTTTCTAGATCAATTATCTCTCTTTACTACAATCTTTCACAGTGTCTTTTCCCACGAGTTTTTTTCTATGACTTCATAACATCATGTCAGAGTTCTACACCTCTTCCCAAATAGTGCTTCATAAGCACCCATTTGAATACTCAATTGAAAATTATAATTATAGAAGAATTCAATAAGTGCATGATGTTGATCCCAACTCCATATAAGATCAGTGATATAGCCCATAAAATTTATTCCAATTTCAAAATAGACATATAACATGCCTTCAATTTAAGGATAACTGGATGCATTAATGTTTAAATTAGTGTTCAAATAATTTTTATGTCTATTCCTGAATATAGGAATAAATCACGTGTCACAGTATAAAATAAATTATAGTGTAATACCATGAAGTAAAATAATTGCTTGAATTGAAAAATGAGAAAGGTTCTTAAGGGATAAATTAACTCATATAAAGATGAAATTTATAAACATTATTCATCTATCAATGATTAAAGATATGTACATTATTCTATTATATTTATTTTTATGTCCAACAGAAAAGTACATAGTGATGATTCCCCATTTCCATATTGGTATAGGTAGTGGATCTGGTACTCCTTTGGGTAGTTTTCACTCTATTATCACTTAGTGACATACCCAAAATCTTTATCTATTATCATCAAGCACCCTTTTCATTTTATCCCACCAATAATGTTCTTCCTGATCCTTATATTTTTTTTCTTAGAATTTATTGAGAATGAAGAGTTTTATGCAGTATCAACCGGTTCGTTATTTAACATTGTATTTGATATGATACATATCCATGTACCAACCCATAATACTCTTTCTTGATAAATATTGAACTCAATATACTTCTAATTATTCATAGATTCAATTTTATTTTGTATAATTGGATTATCTCTACATTATTTATTAATCTTATCCCGTAATGATGTTTTGGAAATCAATTGTGAGAGGTCTGATGATTCCTCTTCCCTTATGACTTCCATGTCTATCTTTACCAAGTCATTAATCAATGGATATAATTCAATATTTAGCATCACAAGAACTATCAGGTCTTTCCAAATCAATATATTATGGAATTTTTCTTTTCTAGGATGACTATGTATAAAACAATCATTGTCCCTAGAAGTTCCAACCACATCCTTTATCTCTTATTCATTTCCATTTGTCGGAATATATATTTCAGACATTATAATATGATGTGTATATCACATCCCTCTCAATAATGATAGTAACTATACAATTAATTCAAAGAAAACATTATCTAATTCTAAGTCATGGGTTGGATAATTCCTTTCCTAAGGCATTAACTATAAAAGTCGTAGACAATCACTTTGTAATTTTTCATGAGTAAAAATCTATGTCCCACTAAGGATTCATCACATATAAATTGTAAATACATACCAATTATAGGGTAATGTGAGCACATGTGCACTAACTAACCCCTTCTTCAATTAATGGAATTATTAATCACATATATTTGTTCAAGTAATCTTAACCCTCTTTCATGTAAACTTGGCTAGTGGGTTAGAATGCCATGATTTTTTATTTCAAAAACCTTCTTTAGTATTCTTCTAGAACAAGGAAACTATGAATCATAGTTACTTTTTTAGGTCGAATATTTTGGATCTTGAATATAAAGATTATACACAAGAGGGGGTGAATTGTGTCTTTCATGTTTTTCATTAAATCTTCAATTGATCGAGTTCTATCCTCTATGATTTATCAGATTTGATCATGCAACAGAATAAGTAAAAGCAGGGACACACTGATATATAGTGGTTCGGGGAACAGAAGGCCCCTAGTCCACTCCACCAACACTCTAATCCATGAGCTTGGTGATTTTCACTATCTGGTCCTCTTTTCCACAGATCATCCAACAACTGAAAACAAGCAGCTGATACATTGACAATTTTCAGTCAAACAAAGCCTTCTAATTCAAACACGAACGTACTTAGCTTATTACGAGAAGATGGTCACTCAAGATAAAAGTGTTTTCATTTAGAAAGAACTTTTCTAGTTGGTCTTTACAATTCCAAGAGAATGCAATTGACAACAGATAGATCGTCATCTTCAGAAATATTGATCTTCAAGTCAAAGAAGTTCTGAGTATATCTGGTTGGTGTAGATATAGAAAATATAATTGCAACTTAAGCAGCAGCAAATTCAAAAAATATTGTCTTTGACAAATAGATGAATCTTCTATTGTGTTCCTTCTCATTCAACAAAACAGAGTATAGTCCCTCCTCGTAATCATTAGATCATTGTATCTTGATTGGTCTCTATTTTCTCTCTTCAGAAATATCGTTGTCTTGTGCAGCAGATCTTTCTTTCGAATATAATGATTGTATCTGCACTTGCGTTCTTGATTACTATGTGTTCTTCTTTCAAATATTTGCTATATCGATCTCGGTACACTTTTTTTTATATCACACTTTTTTCTATTATGATGTGTGTGTATTTTGAAATTCAAAATGAAAACAGATATATCGAGCGCTTCCTCTAAAAAATCAGATCCACAAATATCTCTCTTTGACTAGTAATATTCAAACTTGTGAATTAATCTGAGCAGTCATAATACTCCATAATATTTTCCATGAAAAGCTCCTGTTAAATCAATCCTTCAAATGGTTCTGAAATTTTCAAGGACACACTTCAAAATCAGCATTTTTTCCGGCTTAAAATTAGCATGATAAATCGCTTGCAGACCGTTGAATAAAAATATCAACTTCAAATTCCTGATGCAAAACGTAAAGTTGAGTTGCACTTCATTCATCCTCTGAAATGTAACATAGATCAAACGTAGGGTTGACGTTGCATTCATCAAACATAAGGTTGATGATGAATGTAAGGTTGACCACAAACATAGGGTTAACCATCTATACTTTTCTATTCCATATCCAAACGTATATCATACTTTTCTAAGCTTACAAATTTAAGGTGTAAGATCCATATTTTTTCAAGTAACGTAAGGTTGTTTACAAAAGTAAGGATGATTAACCATAATTTTGAGTAACAAACAAAGCATTAAAGTCTTACGCAATGTTTCATCTTCAATAATTTCTCAGAATCCCAAATGTAGAATTCCTTCCTAACGTATGGTTCTTCTTCACATAGGGGTTTTCTTCATGTAGGGTTTTTCTTTCTTTCGTACTCTCTCAATATCCCAAACATAGGGTTAATTCCTAACATTGGGTTATTCTTCACATAGGGTTCTTTTCTTTCTTTATGCTACGCTTTCCAAATGTAAGGTATGAATAGTGTTTCCAGAACACTTTAAATTGATTCCCGGATGGTTTATAAATTGTTCCAAGCTATGTAAAAACTTGAATATTCTTCCAAAAATGAGAATATATAAAATATATAATTCATGAAAAAATACTTAAAGTAAAATCATTAGAAAAAAATTAAAGGGTGTTTGTCAACATCAAAATCATCACAAAGAGATAGATTATTGTTCTCAACAATCTCCTCATTAAATATGTATTGTTGAAAACAACACGTGCTCAACAATCTCCCCCTTTTTATGATCACAAAACCCCTAAAATAATAAGAATAATTAAGTGAAATTAACATTCAAAATTAGTTACTTATAGTTTAGAATTTTGAAAAGATAAAACAATATTTAATTTTAACAAAATCATTTCAATAAATAAACATTGTATATTAAAAAATAAATTTCTCCCCCTTTATTTATAAAAATAAAATAAAATTATTTTTCTTTAAAAAGTAAACATAAAGAATAAAATAAAAGTTTTCAGTTTTATCCAAATTTCTTCCTCTGAATATAATACATTTATTCAAATTTCTCCCAAATGAAAAGTAAAAGAAAATTTCCCTTTATAATAAATGACTACTAATAAATTAAAATAGTTTTATATATAAGTATAAATCTAAAACATTTTAAATATACAAGAAATCATTTAAATAATGTTTTAAACGTTTAAAATAAAATGTTGTGTTTATCCAAATTTCTCCCCCTATTGTGATATAAAAAAGAATGATAAATCATGGATTTTAACACATTTAATGTTTCATGGAATTGTAGGAAAAATGCTATTATTAACTGTTTATCAGTATGGTAATCTGGTATACTGGCATATTTAAACTTAAAATAGTAAAATTAGATAAACAAACAGACAAATAAACAAATAGACAATGATTCAAATTTTCATTCAAAAATAGTAGTATGTTCAGGATAATGATATAAACAGGAATCAATGGATATTAGGATTAAGATAGGTTCTATCTTCACTGAACAAAATCCTTAATATCTGTAAGATTTTCCCTAAGTTGCTTCATCATCCCATATCCAAGTTTGATAATAAGCTCTCTGTTCTCCTGAGTCATATGAATATCCTCGAATAAATTGACTCTAAAAAACTCATGCATTCTCTCTTCTTTTTCTATAAACATTGAAAAATTCTCTGACATCTGATTTAATATTGTTCTGATTCCTAGCTCATTAGATGTCATTTGATACAATAAATATTTCTGATTGTCCATCAACACTGATAATGGAGCACTGTTACATTGATGATTAGTCAACCTCTCATTCATATTTCCCATTACAATTGTAATAGCCTGAAATATCTTAATGAGGTCAAGGGATGTACCTGAACCACTGGATCCACTAGACCTTATGGATTTAAACTGTGTGTCCATATAATCATTAAAATCAGAAAAATCTAATTTCAAAACCATTTATGATTTCATTTTGACCACTTCTTTAAACATTTCCTTCTTTAAATTATCAACTTCATTTTTTAAAACTGTGTTGGATTTCAGTCTCTGAAATTTTAACTTCTCTAATTCCAAAGCTCTCTATAGAGCAACATTCTCTGTTTCCAGTATTTGTATCTTATTGTAAAATTCTTCAACTGCTTCATTCGGTGAAGTATAAGTATTCTGTTCTTTATTTTTGTCATCAGTTCTTTGATGTATCAACACTAGGGGAAAAGCTTGTGCAACTGTTTCTTCATCTCCCTTTTTATCTTGGTCTACGTATTTTTCCTCAGAGTCTTTATTAGACTCTTACACAGTAAAATATTCCTGTAACACTTCAGTGTGAACATCTGATGATTCATCATCATGTTCTTCAATAATGATATCATATTGAACAAGATTTTCAGCAACATTGTCATCCTGAGCATAATGAGGACTGACCACTTCTTTTCCAGGCACTCCCTCTTTCACAACTTCAATTGGAGTCTCATTTTGGAGTTCAGCCACTGATTCATCTCTTTCAGGTTCAACAACATCAATTTTAGGTCTCTCTGTTTCAACATCCATTGCAACTTGAACTACCTCTTCTTGAGGTTCAACAATATTAGGCTTATCCGTCACAAAACTATAGCCTCAAATATCTTTAACAGATAGTGGTTGGGAACCCATTGTTTCCTCTTCAGCTCTTTCAGCTCTTATCCTTGTTACCTGAAGTCCTTACTGACTTCCTCCGTCTTCAACCTCTGTAATTTCAAATGGAATTTTCCTTGTAGTTGTAGTTACTATGGTTTTATGTTGTTTTTCTTTAGCTCTTTTAGTATGAGCCTGAGAAATCTCCTCTTCTTCCTCTTCTTCCTCTTCTTCCTCTTCTGCGCTCACTGGAAAGATTTTTCAATTTATGGTGCTCCAGAAATAACCAATTTTCCGTAGTGTCTCAGCACTAAAGATATTACCGTGATAACACCTTGTTCTCGCATCTATATGTCTTACCAATCCGTTCTTGAGCAACAACTTTGAAATGAACCATCCAAAAGGATAAGATTTCATTCTTGCCTTGCTCTGGAAGCAGTAATTGAGGTACCTTACCATGTATCTTGGGAAGTTTAATTTGATGTCACTTAACAGAAGATACATTATGTACATATCAGGGTACAAAATCTTTTCAATTTCGGACATCCTGGGAGCTATTCCAGTTAGAACAAATTTATCCAAGATCTTCTGATCCAGTTTTAAATCCTTTACCATCATTTTATCAATAGTAGTTATTCCAAAAAAAAAGGACATAATGTCCACGGACTTATGCATAGAATCTCCAATGTTTTTCAAATCAAAATGATATACTCCTTCTTGCAGGCAATTTAGGATTTTTCCTATTTCAACAGAAGAGATTGAGAAATCTTTGTCCTCAATCATTGCAATAATAGTGTCTTTTTCCTTACCTAAACTAAAATGAACTGTTCTGAAGAAATAACACAGTTCTACCTCATAAATAAACTTAGACTTTTCACTATTGAAATTATGATCAAGGTTTTGAAAATACAAAGCATGTTTCAACAACAGATTAGTCTGGAATAACCATTCCATATCTATAACATTGCCTTGCAAACTTTTTCACCCAAGTAAACTTTTCTTCTTCGCTTCACTATTCTCGGCCTCATCTACTCGCATGGTCTTTTCCATTATTGATTAGATTTCTGAAGGATTGAAGATTTTAGAGTTTGAAGATTCGAAGATCAGGGGTGTGCAATAGTATGTGGTTTTTGGGTTTGAAATGGTTTTTGTTATGGGGAAATGAAACAGTTTGGAATTCGAAAGGGATCTGACAGCCTTGATTCCCGTGCACTCACTAATCATTACATTTATTTTAAAAAAATATAATTTTAATGCCGAAAATTTAACATAAATTAAATATAAAAGCTAAACCATTTTCGAAAAACAAATAATTAATTGATTTTAAACAGTATTTAGGAACAAAATAAAATTTACACAATTAAGAAAATTAAATTAAAATAAATAAAATTAAATAAATAATATTTAAAATTATAATTTACAAAAATTAAAATTAAATAAACCTATCTCCCCCTTAATAAAATTAAAAATTTTAGTGGAAAGTGGTTTTGTAAAAATATCTGCTAATTAAATTTCAGTATTTATAAATTCTAATAATATATCTTTTTTAATAACATGATCTCTTAAAAAGTGATTCCTTATATCAATGTGCTTATTTCTAGAATGAATAATAGGATTTTTTTTTGAAATATTAATTACACTTCTATTATCACATAAAATAGGTGTATTATTAAAATTCAATCCAAAGTCCATAAGAGTGCTTTTCATCCACAACACTTGTGCACAACAACTGCCAGCAGATACATATTCTGCCTCAGCTATTGACTGGGCAACTGAATGTTGCTTCTTACTAGAACATCACACTAAAGACTTTCCTAAAAAGTGACATGTTCCTGATGTGATTTTTCTATCTAATCTACAACTTACAAAGTCAACATCTGAATATGAAATAAAATTAAAATCATAAGTTTTAGGATAGAGTAGAGATTGAAAAGTAGTTCCTTTTAAATATCTAAAAATTATTTTAATAGTAGTTAAATGAGATTCTTTGGGATTTGATTGAAATATTGCACAAAGACATATTGAATACATTATATCAGGCCTGCTAGCAGAAAGATATAACAAACTACCAATCATACATCTATATAACTTGTTGTAAACTGATTTCCCAGTTTCATCCAAATCAAGTTTTATATTAGTACACATAGGAGTTGTAAATGTCTTATTGTTTTCAAGACCAAATTTCTTATGTAAATCAGAAATTTATTTTCTTTGATTTAAAACATTTCCAAAATATTTTTAAAATATTTGATGTCCCAAAATGAAATTTAATTCTCCCATCATACTCATTTCAAATTATTCTTGCATTAATTTTTAAAATTCATGAAAAAAGTGTTTTATTAGTTGATCCAAATATTATATCATCAACATTAATTTGAACCAATAAAGCATTATTTTTCATAGTTTTCTTAAAAAGTGTTGGATCTGCCAATCCAACAGTAATTTTTTTTTCAAAATAAAATTACTTAATCTTTCATACCAAGCTCTAGGTGATTGTTTAAGGCCATAAAGAGATTTAGTTAGTTTAAAAACATAATCAGGTTTTTGAGAGTTTTCAAAAGTAGAAGGTTGCTCAACATAAACTTCCTCCATTAAATAACCATTTAAAAAGGCAGATTTAACATCCATATGAAATAATTTAAAATTCATATGAGATGCATAGGATAAAAGGATTATAATGTCTTCTAACCTAGCTACAGGTGAAAAAGTATCATCATAATCTATTCCTTCTTCTTGATTATATCATTTAGCTACAAATCTTGCTTTATTTCTAGTTATTATACCTTGGTCATCCAGTTTATTTCTAAAGACCCATTTGGTTTCTATTACTGGATAATTCTGAGGTCTTTCCACTAATTTCAAAACTTCATTTCTTTTGAACTGGTTTAATTCATTTGCAGTGATATTACCCAGATTTCATCATCTAATGTTTCTTCAATAGTTTTGGGTTCTAGTTGGGATAGGAAGGCAGAGAATTCCACTAGATTTCCTAAGTTTCTTCTAGTTTGAAAACCAGTTTCTAAGTCACATATCACATTTTCTAGAGGGTAATTCTTTAGGGTTCTAGATTGTCTAGGAAATATAGTTAAAGGTTCTTCAGTATCATGTTCCTCTGAACTGTACTGAATTTCTTTTATATAATTTCCAAAATCATTCTTTATGTTCTCAAGTCTCATGTTATTGTTAGAGTCAGGTTCATCTATTTGATCTTTTCTTTTCTCAAAGGGATCAGATTCATCAAATTTCACATGAACTGATTGTTCAATAATCCTTTAATTTTTTATTAATAATTCTATAGGCTTTGGAAATAGCATAATATCCCAAGAAAATTTCTTCATCAGATTTTGGATCAAACTTACCAAGATTATCCCTGGTGTTTAAGGTGTAAACCTTGCATCCAAAAACATTAAAGTAATTTACTTTAGGTTTTCTGTTATTCCATAGTTCATAGGGTGTATTTTTCAAAATAGGTCTTATTAAAACTCTGTTAATTATATAGAAAGATGCATTTATAGCTTCTAACCAAAAATATATAGGTAGGATATATTCATTTAACATAGTTCTTTCCATTTCTGGAATTTTTCAATTTCTTCTTTCGATAATCCCATTCTGTTGAGGTGTTCTTGGTGCAGAGAAAGTATGTTTAATACCCATATTTTAGAAAAAGGAATTAAATTCTTCATTCTCAAATTCTCCACCATGATCACTTCTCAATGAGATTATATTAAAACCTTTTTTATTTTGAACAGATTTGCAGAAACATTAAAATAAAGTAAAAGATTCATTTTAAAATTTCAAAAAGAAAATCCAAGTAAATCTAGAATAATCATCATCTAATACATAAACATATAATTTACCAGACAAGCTTGCTACTCTTGAAGGTCCAAACAAATCCATATGGATATGTTCTAGAGGTTTAGTTATAAAAACTTTGTTAACAGATTTGAATGATGATTTGTGTTGCTTTCCAAGTTGGAATGCATCACATAATCTGTTAGTTTCAAATATGAGACTAGGAAAATCAGAAAATAAGTGTTTCTTAGATAACTTATGTAAAAAATATATATTACAATGTCCAAGTCTCCTATGCCTGATCCAAGATTCACTTACTTTAGCAGTCAATCAATTTACTTGTTGTTTATATAAAGAATTTAAATCCAAAGTATAGACATTTTTAGTTCTTGGTGCCTTAATTTTAAACAGTTTATCTTTAAAAATAGTACAGTAATTGTTAGTAAAATCAACAGTATATCCATCATCACAAAGTTGAGATATACTTATCAGTTTGTGTTTCAATCCTTGTACATAATGTAATTTTTTTATTAAGATTGTTTTTAGATCTCCAACATTTCCAATGCCAATGATTTTTCCTTTGGCATTGTCACCAAATGTGACGAGTCCTCCTTCCTTTTGAGTGAGTGTTATAAAATTTGTTGATTTCCCACTCATATTTCTTGAGCAGCCACTATCCATGTACCATATATCTTTTCAGCTTTGGTGGCCTGCTACCTGCAAAGACATTTCAACAGATTTATTTGGTACCCAAATTATGTTGGTTCTAGTGGTGTTAGCTAGAAATGATCTGGGTATCCAGATTTTCTTTGTTCTTTTAAAATCAGCTGAATCATATAAGTGTTTTGAAACATAGGTCTTCTTAATACCACAAATTTGAGGTTGTCTTAAGAAACAGTGTTTATAAATATGTCCCTTTGTCGCACAAAAGTTTTAATTAACCCTTTTAGTGCTACGAAAAAAATAATTTTTGTATATATTAGGTTTTTATCCTTTAATTCCAATTCCAAATCATTCCTTTTTAATGATAGTTTTTCCAAAAATTTCATTTAATGAATTCTATCCTTTTGTAAAAACCAATGCAGCCTATTTGGAAGATTCTACTTCATCCAGCAGTGTTTTTATTCTTGATTCAAAATTAATATAGTTAGTGTTAATAGAATTATATTTATCAGTTACTTCCTTATGTTGTTTCAACATTGTATATCTTTCATCTGAAACATCCTTATGTATGTTTTTAGTGACTTATGTTTCTTAAATAGTGAGTCATATCTTTCTTCAAGCATATTGCAGTAGGTTGCAAGTTTTTCATTTGTGTAGCTTGATTCATAATGTGACTCATTATTTGAGTCGGAGGAGTAATATTATTGTACCTTATCTATTTCTTCCATGAAGCACATGTTTGCTTTCAGATTGACTTATTCATTCTCTGAGCTTGATTCTAGAGAGCTAATTGAGTCTTCATATACACTCAAAGTGGCTTTCATAGCTTTTTTGTCTTTCTTCTCATAGTCATTTCTTTTGAAGAATTTATTCTTCTTTGAATATTTCAATTGTGGGAAATATGGTCTGATTTTCCCCATCTTCTTGCATTCATAGCATATTACTTCCTTATCATCTTTATTAAAGGATATTTGAATCCTCTTTTCTTGCTGTAGAATTTTCTGAATTTTTTGGCTAGCTGAGCCAGATCTTCATCTGAGTTTGATGAGTCAGAGCTCTCCGACTTTTCTTTGACTTATCTATTCTTCATATTTCAATTATTTTGTTGTGACGTTACCTTCAAGGAAGTATCATCCTTTTTGATGTAGACTTTTTGTTTATATGCCTATCTTTCATTTCATCTTTGTACATCATCACTGTACCAATCTGCTCTCTCATGATAAGATCTTTAATAGGTGTTGATTGTCTAATTGCAGTAGAGATACCATTCCATCGAGTAGGAAGTACCCTTAGTACTTTTAATGCCTGATCATCCTACTTGATAGGATCTCCTAGAGGTGTTATATTATTGACAATTTTTGTCAATATTTAATTCATTTGGGTAATGATTTCACTTTCAAACATTTTTAAAGTATCAAATTTCAATTTGGAAGTAGCATATCTCATTTGTCTCACATTGTTTGTTCCTTCATACGCTACAGATATTGTTTGCCACATCTCATATGTTGTCGGGCACTGAGATACTCTGTTAAATTCATCGAGTCCTAGATTGAAGATAATTGCATTTATATCCTTCGAATTTATTTCATATTCTGCCTCTGTAGCATCACTCCATGTCTCAGGATTTTCAGGAATTTCATAAGGAGTTAGAATTGTTGAATAGACTTTATATCTGATGTTTTTTAGATATAATATCATTCGTGATTTACAGCATCTATAGTTGTATCCATTAAAATATGGTGCTCTGACCATTGACATCCCTTCTCTTGTATCAGTCATGATGCTCTATTTTATAATCTTTATATTCATCTCACTTGCTAAGACTTTATCAGAAACTCCACCTATGATACAAATTGTTGGATCTTGAATATAAAGATTATACACAAGAGGGGGTGAATTGTGTCTTTCATATTTTTTGTTAACTCTTCGATTGATCGAGTTCTATCCTCTATGCTTTATCAGATTTGATCATGCAGCGGAATAAGTAAAAGTAGGGACACACGGATGTATAATGGTTCGGGGAACAGAAGGCCCCTAGTCCAATCCACCAATGCTCTACTCCACGAGCTTGTTGATTTTCACTATCTGGTTCTCTTTTCCACAGACCATCCAACAAATGAAAACAGGCAGTTGATACCTTTACAATTTTCAGGCAAACAAAGCCTTCTGGTTCAAACACGAACCTACTCAGCTTAGTACAAGAAGCTGTTCACTCAATCTAAAAGTGTTTTCATTTAGAAAGAACTTTTCCAGTTGATGTTCACTCAAGCTAAAAGTGTTTTCGTTTAGAAAGAACTTTTCCAGTTGATCTTCACAATTGCAACAGAATGCAATTGACAACAGATAGATCTTCGTCTTCAAAAATATTGATCTTCAAGTCAAAGCAGTTCTGAGTCGATCCGGTTGCAGTAGATATAGAAAATATAATCACAACTTAAGCAGTAGAAGATTCACAAATATTGTCGTTGACAAATAGATGAATCTTATATTGTGTTCCTTCTTCTTCAATAAAACAAAGCATAGTCGCTCTTCGTAATCAGTAGATCTTTGTATCTGTATTTGTCTCTATTTTCACTCTTCAGAAATAGCATTGTCTTGTGCAACAGATTGTTCTTTAGAATACAATGATTGTATCTGCACTTGCGTTCTTGATCACTATGTGTTCTTCTTTCAAATCTTCGCTATATCGATCCTTGTACACTTTTTCGTATATCACACTTGTTTCTGTTATGATGTGTGTGTATTTTAAAATTCAAAATGAAAGCAGATATATCGAGCTCTTACTCTGAAAAATGAGATCCACAAATATCGCCCTTTGACTCTCAATATTCAAACTTGTGAATTAATCAGAGTAATCGTAATACTCCAAAATATTCTCCATGAAAAGCTCTGGTTAAATCAATCCTTCAAAAGGTTATGAAATTTTCAAGGACACACATCAAAATCAGTATTTAGTCTGGCATAAAATTATCCTGATAAATCGCTTGCAGACCGTTGAACAAAAATATCAACTTCAAATTCCCAAAGCCAAACGTAATGTTGAGTTACACTTCATGCATCCTCTGAAACGTAACATAGATCAAATGTAGGGTTGATGTTGCATTCATCAAACGTAAGGTTGATGAAGAACGTTAGGTTGACCACAAACATAGGGTTGAACATCCATACTTTTCTCTTCCATATCCAAATGTATATCATACTTTTGTAAGCTTCCAAACTTAAGGTGTAAGATCCATACTTTTTCAAGTAACGTTAGGTTGTTTACAAAAGTAATCTTGATTAACCATAGTTTCGAGAAACAAACAAAACATTAAATACTTGCATAATGTTTCTTCTTCCATACTTTCTCAATATCCCAAATGTAGAATTCCTTCTTAACGTAGGGTTCTTCTTCACATAGGATTTTTCTTCACCTAGGGTTTTTCTTTCTTTCATACTTTCTCAATATCCCAAATGTAGGGTTACTTCCTAACGTAGGTTTATTCTTCGTGTAGGGTTCCTTTCTTTATTTATGCTATGCTTTCCAAACGTAAGGTATGAATAGTGTTTCTAGAACACTTTAAATTGATTCCCTAATGGTTTATAAATTGTTCCACGCTGTGTGAACACTTGAATATTCTACCAAAAATGAGAATATATAAAATATATAATTCCTAAAAAAAATACTTAAAGTAAAATCATTAGAAAACAATTAAAGGGTATTTGTGAACATCAAAATCATCATAAAGAAATAGAGTATTGTTCTCAACAATCTCCACATTAAATATGTATCGTTGAAAACAACACGTGCTCAATAGAATCCTCCCCTATATAACTTTTTTTAACTTGATCAACTAATATTCCATCACCAGTTATAGTGTGTCCCAATAATGTAATTTTTTTTATAAAAAATCCAACTTTTTTTGAATTTATCAAAATGTTTCCCTTTTCACATAGTTTTTAATATGGCCCTTAGATTATCCTCATACAACACATGAATTTCAGAAAATATAAAAATTTCATCAATAAATACAACCACAAATTAATCATGGATGTCTCTTAATAATGTAATCATTACATCCATAAATATAGTTTGAAAATGAGAAATATATTGGGTAAAAAACATACCAACAATTTCCATATATTTTTTAATAGAAGTCTTCAACATGCCTTATTTATTTACCCTTACCTAATGATACCATGATCAGTTGTCAATCATTAGGAAGAATTGAGCCCCATTAACATAGTTGATCAAACTATCAATCATTGGAAGGGGGGATTTTTTATTCACTGTGATCCCATTATGTTATCTATCATCAATTAATATCTTCACTGATTCATAATTATTCTTGACAAATAGAATTAGTGCTTCTCATGGATATACGCTAAGATAAATTAGACCATATTCCAAAATATCTTGATGTTTCTTCTTCAATTATACTAATTCCACATAAACCATTCTATATGGGGTCTCCAAAATTGGATTGAATTTGGGTATGAGTTCAATTGAGAACTCTACCTCTCTTTTTAGAGATGGTCTAAGTTAATATTTAGTAAATAAAAAATATATACCTAAAAAAAATTTCACCTCATATTTTTAACTTTAGCTTTGTTCTTCTTTATCTCCAATCATTACCATAATAAATGAAATAGGAGGTGGTTCTTAAAAAGGATATGGTTGGGATATATCTTAATAAAAATTTAAATTTTTATTTTAGAAATTACTTTTAAGTGGTATAAGAGAACCCTAAAAATATTCAACCAACCCTGATCTTGGAAAAAAATACGAAATCACCGATATATTATAGAGAAATTTAAAAGTGGATAAATCCTTCAACCTATGTAATCTATAATCTATTGGAGGATATTCTATGTCTAGATGAGATCCTTGAAGTGATATACCATCTTGCCCCA
The DNA here is from genome assembly GCA_963277665.1 of Viscum album. NCBI lineage: Eukaryota > Viridiplantae > Streptophyta > Magnoliopsida > Santalales > Viscaceae > Viscum > Viscum album. Next base: position 1,984,380,453 of record OY728136.1, read on the forward strand.
TGTCTAAATATACTCCTCCAAATTCATTTTTCCTTCGTTGATTTTATGTGCCATGGTCTGATCCTATTTTCAAATCCAAACTTTTCTCTCAGCATTGATATCAACTCATTGATCTATCTCAAAAATTATATTAGCATCCCACTTAGGTACATTTATTTTGAATTTATCCTCCAACAAATCTTCCATTTAATATATTAGATGAACTAATCCCATTACGTTGTAAAATTCACCCATTCTTGCATCATCTTGGATATCATTAGTCATCTACCTTCTAGCAATTGTTCTATGTATACTGTCATCTCACCATGACCCTACTAAGATTCATAAATTGTATTTGTCACTTTCTCTCCCATAATTAATATCTTCTTGATAACACCATCTTTATATTTCAATGAAACTGGCCTTTCTTATACCTAGGTATTATTTGATATACTTTATGATCTAGTGACCATGTGTTTTGTTATATTTGAGTATTATTTTCATTTCCAAGAATTTTTCACTTTTTTTAATACAGAAATATAAGAAATTTAGTTAACTTTATTCTTGTTCTTTGATCTAGACCCAAAAACCATTATCGCATGTCGATCCTAATCACAATTCATCATTGGTTGGGAGTTTGTTTCATTATCACCCAGCTCGTGATCCACCTGCTTCATTGACCCAACCTAGTTTCTTTTCTATATTGGAATGGATTTTCACCACACTTTTGGATCTATATCTTCTTCATTATTTTCCATTAAAGGATATGAAATTATTTTGAAGTTTCATAAAGAATAGGGGATCTTATAAGACTAAATAACCCATCATCATAGTATCTCATGCATTTTGAAAATAAATTACATATAATGTAGAAATAAGGATTGATTTAAAGTGGAATATAGTAAAATTGAACATCGTGATAGTGGTTTACCACAAAATATTGCAACATTGAGTTCCTTCCTTTTTCCCTCACCTACTACCTAAAAAGTATGTCAAAAAAGGAGGTGAAATAGTGGAAGAGTTCAGCCCAACCACTCCCAGGACATGCACAACTAGATTTTAACCATCCAAATCATAGACTAAAATGGGAAATATTTTAGTGGTGCATAGTTATAAAATCAAAGGACCCACCCCATTTTGATTTGATTTTTTTTATATTTCTTTAATACATGAGTGACATACTGAGAGAAATAAATGAGGTTCATCCTTTTTTTTATATTGTCTTTAGAAGAATAATGTCCTAGACACTGTTGTTATAAACATAAGGAAACCAAGGAATCATAGAAAAACTATCACTTTCAATATATTTCACTTTAAATATCAACTGTAATTGACTCCAACGATACCCTTTAAACATTAAATTCAACCTAGATTTGAGGAGATATAGGGTGAAAAAGAGCTCATGTGAAATTATCTAAAAAAGGAACCAACCATCCATGTTACTAATAATCCTAATTGTTGAAGGAATATCTAATGGGAGATGAAGTACGGTAAAAAAGATATAAATTATAGTATAGGTAGGATCTTTTTTAGGTGGAAATCAAATGAACAATGAAAAATAGATAAGGGTAAAGTAGATGAAACACAAGGTGTGACCACAGAGAATGATTTGAGATTAGGTTCAGAGGAAAAATGAATCAGAAATTATAGCTGGTCTAAAATCATAATAATCTATCATTCATGAAAATATCAATAATCAAATATGAACCTATAAAATATACCTACTAAGTTATAACTCATTCTGAGACAATTAACCACGGAAAAATCCAATAGTGAAAAAGTTGTGTAAATTCCATGGGTGTGATCATGGTTATAATAAGAACATCGTTGGGTTAGAAGGCTATGATACACTCTTCACATTCTGGGGAACTAGAAAAAAGACGAGGGTTAGTGAAAGGGGGAATGGATAGAACTATGAGACTAAAGGGTTTGAGGATGAACCTTTCCCCCTCCCCCCGAGATAGGGGGATTATAGGAACATAAATTCTTTTACTTATTCCATCAATGGTGGAGATGCGGGTGAGTCTAGGGATTCCACTAAAAAATATATCATATCTCTCATTCGAAGATAAATACATGATTTACCTTCAAAATAATTAAATTTTTATTGCTTCCACAGTTTACCCTGGAATTATTCTTTAAAATTAAATCCATCCTATAGTGACCCAAACTTTTTATACATATATATTACATCTAAATAGATGTGTATTCATTAAATTACATAATGATCCACACAAGAATCATGAAATTCTAGTTCCATTGAAAAAAATGGAAATATAAAAAACCACTTCAGATGGGAAATTCAACCTGTCCCACTATTTTTTTCATAACAACCATCATTTTTAGACATACAAATCGTAATACAATTCTTCATTACCTGGGGAAAATAAACATAAGAAAGGGTGAGCTCAGATGCTTAATAAATGTAAAAAAGGGAGATATTAACATAATGAATCATAAGGGTATGATTACAAGAGAATAAAATTTAAAAAAAATACCCTTCATATCATAGATCTTAAATATTATTCATGGAATAAATATTTTCAGTTCATAAGACATGAATAATAATAGAATAAAAGCGCAGGATAAATGAGAGAATTACAATAGAATATGACATATATTTTCTTCATAAATGTAATAATAGAAAATAATTTCTTTAGTACTCAAGGATCATTTAGAAAAATATCATGGAGAAATGGGTTGACTCCCCAAACCATAAGAATAGTCAATGTTCACTCCCAATACTATAATAATGGAAAATTACCTTTTTGAACAAGGTTCACTCCCTAATCTTGTCCTCTTTATCTTATGAGATATCAATCATTAACAAATGTATCAGAGGGATATATAGGTCCCACCCATCATATAATCCACAAATTTTTGTTCCACAAGATCATAAAAACATTCATCATTTTATAACCTATGAAAATATGTGGGTTTCAAAATCATTTCATCATATAATGACCCTTGGAAAAGAAACATGTTTCATAATAATTTCATTAATTTATAATAACAAAAACCATGGGTTTGAAAAAAATATTTTAATAATAATAAAAATAAATATAGATAAATGAAAGGGATTATATCATTGGATCATGTCCCCGTTAATTTTTAAGTGGTATTAAAGGATTTCATATTAGACAGAAAATGATTTTGGAATATCACATGGTATGATTATTGAGGAAAACTACATTTCAATTTTGAAAAAAATATTTAAAATAACAAAATCTAACAAATATTATAGGAATTAATTTAATTAAAAATAAAATTGGAAACATATTAATGAAACATTAAATCTTTTAGTGTTTAAAATGTTATAAACTACTGTTCATTTCATACACACTAAAATGAAGACTCCTATAACATTTTTGATAAAAAGTAAAAAAGTTACATATTTAGAAAATGAAAAGATGATTCATTTTACCTTTTTTGTAATTTTTTTTAAAATTAACTTTTTTATTATCAATACTTTTGGGGAGAAAGTGAGAAACCAAAACATCCATCATTACATCAAAAAAAAAACCATTGAAAGAATAAAAAGTATCAAGGCTACATAATATACCCCTCCCTAGAAATTATATCTTGGTGACAAGCTTTAACTGTCACATGACCATTTGGCTAGAAATCCCATACAGAGTTGCACGGGCACGGAACAAATGGCAGAGCAATACCCACTCATACTTCCAAATCCAAATGGCATGCGTATGTGAAAACTTCTTGCTCTAAACCTCATCTAGAGCAGATACATGTAGAAATATGGTTACAAGAACATAAAAACTTCATAGTAGATTCAAATAGGATCTATACACAAACATATCACCAACATTGGATATAGTAACCCACCATAATCATACACACTGATTCACAACGAACTCACTGCCTCCACGAGATTCAAAAAATTCAAAACAATGCACTCCCAAAAACCAGTTCATCGTGAGCAGAAAATCCAAACTGAAGCCTCTAAAACCTTTACTACATCCATAGTCTTCAAGAAATTCAAAAAACAAAGAAAAACCAAATTCAAGAAACAATCGCAACAGAAAAACCAAAATAGCTCCAAATAAAAACCATAGAATACCCCAAAACCAAATCTCAAACCTCTAAATCCATGCCCCTTAAACAAAAATAACCAACAAAAAACATAGAAATAGCAGCAAAATCATTCTAAAAACAATTGAAGGAAAAATATTCAGAAGAAGAAATCCATCACAAGAACATTAGCAACATGAGCACCAAAATCATCAAAAAAGAACCGTGCCCCAAACCAGAACCAATGTCCCATCACCACTATCCAAAAAGCCTTCGGAGACCACAACATACCACCCAACGAATCCATAAACATCCATCATACACTTTCAAAAATCCTATATAATAAATATAGGATTGTTATAAATCTATTATATAACCATATTTATATAAATAATAACATATATTATTTAATTAAGTCATTTTAATAACAATTTTGTAAGAATTTATTGTTAATATCATCTTTTGGGTAATAACTACTCTGTTTTTCAAGTATGTTCTTGTATAGTATTTTTGATCAATTTACATTGATCATGGTTCAAATATATATATATATATACATCATATAAATATCATATATATTTTTTATAGAAATACATACAAGTTATATACAAAAAATTATTTACGCTAGTTATGGTGAAGGTAGGCTGTATATATGCATTAATGTTGTCTCCATTTTTTTGACGGAAAGAATAAAAGGATGAAAAATAATATATTTAATTTAAAGATTCATTATGATTTCATATAGATCACAGATTTTTATTAAATTTATCTTTATTACCTTCCATGTAAAGTGTAATTGAAAAATGATTCAAATCGCTTCGTGAGGCGGTAGTCCTCCATACACAAACACAACATTATAGTATTCCTATTGAATGAAAATTAAGATGGTATATGTGATATAATAAATAAATAAGTATAATTATCTCATTAATATAATATAAATACGTTTAAATTATAATTATATCCTTTCATGAGATATTTTTAGGGAAAATTAAATACATCAGTTCGCGAGACGGTAGTCCACCGTACACATGATTGACTGTTTCATTTCCCATTTGATTGAGAATGAGATAGAAATAGGTTATGAATATAACATAATAAAATATAATTATATGGTATATACTAGTTTTATTTTCCCAAAAATATGAATACTATTTGAAGGAGGTGTAAGAACAAATAAAACAAAACTGAAGTTTAAAACTTTTACCTCTTCTCCGAAGAACCTCTTTAGGGTTATACACAAAGCCAAATTTTGAGGTTTTACGAACAAAAATAAAGCATATTCAAATTTTAAATGGAATTAAAGATTATATTTTTGTTTTTATTGGCCTAAAAAAATTGTTTTTAATGTATTAATTAGAGAGGAGATGAGGTTCCCTTTTATAAGTGGGGGAGTGGTTACACTTAGATTTTTTAAAAATAGACACGTGTACCCACATTTTAAACATTAAGAAAGGATATAGAATCTATAATTTTAGATTATTAGATTTTATAAGGTTTATAAATTTCCATAATAGGATTTGAAACAATATTAGGCAATTTTACCCATCATATTTTTAGTTTAACACCCTAATAAACCTGTTTTAATCTTAACAGTGGTAATTTATTTTTACAATTTTTACTATTAATTTTGAGAACAAATAAGTTTAATTTATTATATAATATAAATTATTAAGATTCCAAATATTTGATCTATTCATCTATATTAAATATATATAATTTTAACATTTTAATTTAAAAATAATCTCATTGATGTGGTGAAAAAGAATTTTTCTAAAGAGGAAAATTTTCATAAGCAGATATATAATAAATATAAAAATTCAAAATGATTTTTATTACAAACTAAATTGGATTAATAAAAACATAATTAAATTAATTTTAATATCAAAATATTTTTAAATAATATAAACCTTTAAAAAAATTTAAAATAAAATCCATTTTTAATAAAAAGTATCATTTTTCACTATTAAAAAAATTATTCTTTCTAGAAAATTATCATAATTTCATTATAAACTGATTTTTAAATTTTTATTCCTAAAATGAAGTTAATTTATTCAAATAAATTTTTTAAATTTCTTAAAAATAGATGTTATAATTTATTCAAAAAATATTACAAATCAATTTTTGAGGAAAAATGTTTTCCAAAGCATATGATGACTTTACTAAAAATTAAGTACTAATTTATAAATATATTTTATTTATTTTAAAAAAAATTAATTTTTATATTCCTATTAATACAAAAAAATTAATTTTGATGTTATAACATTCATTTTTTAGATAATAATATTAATATTATATCATTGTTTGTTAAAACTCGGTGTTGGGGTAATGAAAACTATCGAAGAAATTTAATTTATTTGAAAAGAATTTTTTCTTTAAATAATATGGTGTTAAAATATATGACAATTAAAATGAATCCCACCCTTTATATTCCAACATAATCTTAAAAATAACTGAGAATAAATCTATGTTATTACATCCTCAAGTTCCCACATTGCTTCTTCAAGCTTTTTGTTTCACCAAAATACTTTGACAGAACAAGTGGTATTATTTTCATATCAAATTATCTATACAATATAAAATTCCCAAAATGTGTGCCTAATAATATATATCATTCTACATTAGTATTACCTATGTATTCAATTCAAGTGATGGATCACATATCTACCTCCATAAGATAGATTCATAGAAAACATTGTGTATGTAAGAGAGGATTGGTTGAAGAACCAATCATTAAGTTATGGTATCGATACAATCAATAATTTCAAAGGGGATGACATAAGTTAGGATTAGTTATAACGTAATTCCAAATTTCATAATAATATTCTATAGAGAAATTGTATAAAAAACATCTCTTTGACCTCAAGATCCAGATCATGTCGACGATTTTCAGTAAAAAAATTTGGTCGACACTAAGACGCCTTTATCTTTTTTTGAAAGGATTTGACTCTTTATTCCATTTCCTCATCTAGCATAGGTAACAATATATTTCATTTTCCAACATAATCCCAATATTTTGGAGTTATATACTACATTCTGAAGTGTTCTTCAAATGGTTCCATATGAATTATCAGGTGATTTTTTTTGAAAAACCCACAACTAGAGGAAGTACTTAATCACAACCAACATTGAATTCCATTGAATAAGATATGATCATATCCTCTCAGGTTTTAATGGTTCTCTCATACTGAATTTTTTTTATGGTTTTATATAGTGATGAAACTCAACTCTTTATCAAGAGATTGTTGAGGACTTCTTCAAAACGTCACAGTAAACCACAAATCCTGATCAGATAAATTTTAATAAGGCACTTTATGAAAATTGACCACTTATTTAATGTATATTATAAAAATATGATCAATAGAAAAATATTATCTAATAATGTTTAATGTTTCTCACAATTTATGATGTTCAACTACAACCCATATAATATTATGCCCTTTAGATATTTTGGGGAGTCCAAGGAAAAAATAAAGGTGGTATTTCTTATTACCATTTTGTATGGGTAATGCTTTTAACCTCACCTTATACTTGTGTCTCTCATCCTTAAATTTATAACATACTAAGAACCTAGATACAAATCCCTCAATATATCTCTTCAAGATATCCTACCAGAAATAATATTTTAGATATCTGTACACATTTTTACTTACATTATGAATAGAGTATAAAGATGCAAAAGCATCCTCTAATTGACCTTTCATAAAATGTGTTATGGACATAACACATATATGGTTCATGAACCTTATCACTCCATTATTATCAAGGTTAAACAGAGGAAAAATTATCACCTAATTTTTTAGCTTTGTATCATCCCTCGACACACCTTTTATCCTCCCATGGATAAATGGTTGAAAAATTATTTTAGGAAGATAAAACTTCTTCCCTTCATTCAATATTTCAACATAAAACCCTTTTAAACCAATAAATTTTAGATATATTTCAATACCCATCATATAAAAGATTGTATGATCGATTTGAATCAATGAATTGGCTACCTTATTCACTTTCCCAGTTTGGTAATGTATTGAGTAGTCAAAATCTTTAATGAGCTCTAAAAATTTCCTTTATAAAATATTCAACTCCCTCTGTTTGAATATATACATTAACATTTTCTAATTTGTATATATATATATCACACTTTTCTCCATAAATATAATTCCTCTATATCATTAATGGAAAAATTACCGCTGCTATCTCCGAATCATGATATGGTAAAATTTTCTCCTAAACCATCAATTTTCATGGGGAATAAGCTACAAAAATGTCATTATACATGAGAATTAATCCTATTAAATTAATTGATGTATCAATATATATTATAAGACCTTCTCTAATGAAAGGTATTGTATTAACTGGTTCACTGATTAATATTCTCCTTAGTTCTTTGAAATTTTCCACATTTTCATCTATCCAAGGGAACTTCGCTACCTTCTAAGTTAACATAGAGAGGGGATTATATAGTCATGTTTTTTTGAAAAACCATCTATAATATCCTACTAAACAAAGAAAAATATAAATCTTAGTTAATATAGTTATTCTAGGATAATGGTTAATAGTCTCTATCCATTATGGTACCACAAATATATGCTCTCTTGAGACTATATGTCTCAAAAAAGAAATATTTTATTGAAAAAAATCATACTTTGTAAATTTTTCATATATTTTTCATTCCTTTGTATATTCAGTAGAATTATCTATTGATCCTCATTCTCCTCCTTGTTTTTTTGAAAATATAATAAAATCATCAATAAATACTAAATCTAACTTGTCAAGGTATTTTATAAAGACTCTATTCATTAAATCCATGATGGTGGTTAGAGAAATAGTAAAACAAAATGGAATAATTCTATACTCATAGTGTCCATAACTTCAATGGAAACTTGTCTTGGGAATACCCTCCTTCCGGGCCCTAAATTGGAGACATCCAAAATGTTGTTGGGTCGTGGAAAAAAGTATTGATGTTAACTTATTGGACAAAAATATTCATCAATAAGGGGAAGAGGATACATTTTATTGATTTTCATCTTGTTCACCTCAATATAATCAATGCAATGTATCATCGATCTATCTTTATTCAGAAAAAATTGAAGAGGTTCACCCTAAGCTGACACACTTGGATGAAAAATCCCATATCAAGGTTTTCATGGAGTTAAATAATTTTTGAAACTTAATTGGGTATATTCCATTGTGGATATTTGAAATAGTTGTTTAACCAGGTATGAGTTCTATAGAGAACACAACATCAAATTTATGTGGAAAACTAGGACATTATTTTATAAAGGAATCTATAAACCCTTATACAATTGGCATACCATTCATGTTGATTTTCTGCAAAACCATCTGATAAAAACGAACCTTTTCAATTTTAATCAAGATACATACAATGTATTTTATTTCTATCATAAGTTCATATATGTAGTCTCACATATAGATGATCATAAGCTGGTTGGGAATATCAAACGTGACTTCCAATACTTGAACATTCATGTGATATTTATGAATAAAAAGAAAATACTTGCCTAAGATAACATCAAATTAAAAAAATGGAGATTGAAAAGGTTTATAGGAAGCACATTCCTATAAATGTCAACAAGATAAAAATCATAGGCTCGAGATTCCATTATCTGCAATTGGGGGTTTTCAATGCTAATTCTATATTTAAATCATTTAGGTGGTATAATATACCCTTAGAAAATAAATAATATATATAATACTGGGCATATCATTAATTAAATTATACATGATAAGTTCTAGTGTGGATGTTAATCATACCGTTCACCATGTTATTATTTCACCCTCATTTGAAATGGTTATTGCATGATATTTTACTTTTTCTCTCAACTAAATATGGTGCTAACATCGATCATCATCATTAAACATTGTATTTAGTCACTAGTTTAACAATTTTATATTCTAATTTCACTATAAAAACTAATTTGTAGATGATATATGTTGTGCAGTTTTAGCTCTATTTTAATCTTTAGCTAACTTTTCTCCATAAAATTGGAAATTTATTTCCTGTTGACCTTCCATTCAACACTTAAATAATTTACCAATACCCCTAAGGCAATTTCCTCCAAGTTTATATCCAAAAATTGTGTATGAATGAATTATCATCATATTCTCCTGATGGGTTTCAAATTTTCATCTGAATTATAGCTTGATTTTATAATCAATACCATGAGATTGATGGTTTACTCATTTTACTATTTCTACATTGATTGAATAATGAATGATTTCTTCACAGATACTTAATTCCCATATAGAAAACATCATTATACGACTTGGTTTTAATCTACCTAATAATTCACCAAACTTAATTTTATGCTGGATGATAATACGCAAAGCATAACTCAAAAGTCTTGCAAACTTCACAACATTAGTACCGATTTATTTCCCATCCTTCTACTTTTTCTTAAATAAATCCATCACCATTTTATTGAGAATAATACAAGGAAAGTATATATTGAAAAATAAGTTATTAAAATAATTATATTCCACAGATTCAATTTCATCTTGATTGCATGTATTCATAATAATTGTCCACAATTGATCATTTTCACCTTCCAAATAATAGAAAACTAAAATGAATTTTTCATACTCCAAAAATTGAATAATTGAAAATATCAATTATATAGTAATGATATAATACTTTTCATATATTGGATCAATAAAATCACTAAAATAACTAGGAAATTTCCACATGAATGACTCAATAAAATATTGTTCCTCTATTTTATCATTTTAAAGTTCAACATGATTCATAGCTTAAGAAAGTGGTGTGAGCCAAGAAGTAGGTTTTGTTTTCCATATCCCATAACATTTGGATTATCAGGAGTAAAATCATTTAATTTTCATTCACACTCTACATTAACATGGTTCTTTTGGGTTCTATCCATTGACTAAAACCAAAAGGCACAGTGTGATCAATTATAATCATAGTTGGGAACTAATTAATCAGGAAAAATATCCTATACGAATTATAAACTGTGAAACCTTCCTTTAATTCTATGACACCTTAAGCTTAACCTACACCATTCATAGTCATTAATCAATTAATTTATAATGGTTTGAAAATAATTTTGGAATTTATAAAATATATCCCTCGAGAGTTTCAAACCATGTGTGCAGTAAGGTTTTTTATAGTTCATCAGGTGACAATTGAGTTAGGCTCAATGTGCCCTTTTTGGAGTTATTATCCCTAGACAGGACTATTATAGATCCACATACACTTATTGTATAAATATATTGATGAAATTATTAAGAAAAAAATCAATCGAACCTTCAAAAAAATTCTATGATATTTTATTATATGTAGACTTATCCTTATTATTCTCAGTAAATTTTTTCTCACCCTAACTTTGAAAGGATTAACAAAAATTTTCACTGATATGTACTACAAAGATGCAAAAATTTCATACATATATATTACATCATAATAGATTACTATTATTTACATAATATAAATATCCACAATAGAATTATATATTTCTATTTTCTTTGTAAATGTGGGTATATAAACAACTAGTTTATAAGTGAAATACATACTCTCTCAATGTGTTCTAAATAACTAGAACCATTTTTATCGATATCATACATAATACCATTCTTCATAAAATGATGAAAACAAACTTAAGAAAGAGTGATCTCAAATTCCCAATAAGGGTAAAAAGGTAAAAATCAACATAATTAGTTAATAATGGTATGGGAACAAGAGAATAACACTGTAAAACCACACCTAGTATATCATAGATAATAAACATGAGTCATGGAATAAATAATGGTAATTCCGAAGACATAAATAATAATGGAATCATCAAATGTGATCCATGATAGCATAACATTGGCATAAGACATTGATTTTTGGCATATACATGATTATCGAAATTCATTTCCATAGTATTTGTGCCTCATTTTTTAAATAATCATAGTAGAATGAGTTCACACCCAAAACCATTGTAGTACACATGGTTAACTCACAAAACTATTAGGGTGGAAAAAGAAACTAATTGAATTGGGTTCATTCTTTATTCCATTCGTGTTTATGTTTTGAGATATTGATCTTTACTTAATTAATTGGACTAATATAGAGGTCACACCCATCACATATTCCAAACATTTGTGTTCCACAAGATAATAAAACCATCATCATATCAGAACCGATGAAAAAAATGTGTTTAATAAACATTTCATCATAACATAAATCTTAGAAGGGAAATGGGTTTCATAATCATTTAATTAACTAATCATAGAATAACTAATAAAAAATGACCATGTTTTAAAAACATCATTTTATCGTAATCATAAACCATCCATAGAAAGAATAAAGATGGTATTTGACTTGAAAAATTCATATACATATTTTGGATACATTTCATTAATAATTAATCATTATTTACATTATAATGAACTAGGTTTTTTATAGGAATTAGGATCTATGAATTAGAGGAATAATTGATAAAAACTGGGAAAACATAATTTATATATCCTGAAATGAGTTCACAATTTATATTCTTTATTAAAAGCATCCTTAACGATCAAAGGCCATCCTGTGAATATTTTCATGGCATGAATCTAGTACATGACATGTCACTACATTAAATATTTTGAGATATTCAAAATTAGAGTCCCTCTAAATTTACATGATGTAAATGAAATACAAGACATAAATAATATACACAAAGTTAAGAATTTACACAACGTAAAAAGTTTGATATCTAATATTCCCTAAGATACGTGAGGATTTTCTAAAGAATATTGAAAATATGAAGTACATAATGTTAATGAAACTTACATATCATGTCTAATTCAAGATATAATCCACTTAAATATATTATACGACATAAATACTTTACATATTGTGTATGTTTTTAACCTATAAATATTTCAGTGCATCTATCGTGTATAGTAGTCCCAAACCTATGTCTTTTCTCTTATTTTTATTATATCATTCAACTCTATTTCTATTCTATTTTTTTCAAACCTGTTGCAATTCATTCCATTACTTTTTTATTCTATCATCGTTTCATGTCTTTCTACATCTATTTTCAATCCATCTCATGATAAGATTCTCATTTTCAATACTAGTATCTATTCAATATCAACACCTGTAGATTATTTCCAGTATCATCCTTTAAAGAAAGTTTTTGACTTTATTTGAATTGTTTTTATTATGGTTTTCTTAATTATTAATTTTTTTATTATTATAAAAATAATTTTCTCCACTTTCACAATTCAATTTAAACCAATCATATGAGGATAATCCTCTTAGGGTTATGGGTCGAGATTAGCAGTGGTTTGAACCAAATAAATATCTAAAATCAAAACTTTGTAACCCTATGGATAGAAACTAATTTTAAAATAATTATCAATATCATTTGATTTCATCTAACCTAAAAATTGGAGGTTTAATTGAATGACTCTAACATAGTTTGAGTTAATCATTCTAGGACAAATTTCATATGATTATTTCTATCGATAATTTGAACTTCTTGCACTAAGGTTATAAATTACTATGGACTGAGGATTAGTATACATCTTAGGATGATCCAATTGGTTGGACCAAGATTAGTTAGTTTATTTTTATTTATTTTCACCTTTTCATAGGTATTTAACAAGATAGATTTAGGATTATGCTTTTCCTATACCCTAAAATTGACCTTTAACCATTCCTATGATTTTAATTAATCCCAAGATACTTATTTTAGTAAACACAAACATATTAAATTGAATGTAAGGAATCATACAAAAAAGGTTCTTACCAATGGGTTGATTTCATAAGAGCTATCTATGTGGGTTTGACCCTGGACTGGAACTATTCTACACCTTTGTAGCCGAGTTTTGTTTGGGAAATATAAATTTAATCTGATCAATGATCGTGTGAAATCAATGATGTTGTGTAGGACAATTAAATTTTAGAACCACTGTCGTGGAGAGATGTTCTTAGGAACAATGGAAAGTGGTACGAACCTTGGATTTATTCAACCACCCCCTCTCTCATAGTCTAGAACCTATGTCTTATATCATCTAGTGCAGTGAATGATTAAGGGGCCCTAACTCTTTCTAGGAGACTAGACACACAAGAACTTCAACCATTTGATCTCGAGATCTATATAATATTATCTTCACTTCGATGTTCCATCATAGTTGAATGCAATACTGTGAGATGTTCAAATTATTATACCCATATCCTGAATTTAGTGAATTTATAGAGAAACAAAACATCCTAGATTATAATATTGTTAATTAGAATCATAAAAAATATGTAGTACTAACAGTAACAATTGTATAAACAACAGTATTATCAACAAAGGATGTATTTGCAACCACAATAAAGAAAACCAATGTTAATATTAGTAAAGTAGTTTAAAGGTTTCCCCATGGAATCTATGGCCACTTGGTTACCCACCTCATGGTCTTAATCTTTGACTGTAGTAACAATTTCAATAGAATTTTACTCGAATTTAGAAGTCTCCCCTAATCAAAAATGAAAATATCAATAAGATCAGGTAAGTCCACTATAATATGAAAAAAAATCGTTCTAATATTTAAAACATTATCATATACTTCATTCAAAAGGTGGATCAAATGATTAAAACCTAAGATACTAATATTAAAATCAAAGGGATTCCATGCACAACCCAGAGCCTCAAGCTGGAAAAAACATCAGGAACCTCTCCAACCGAATATCGGGTAAGGTTCTAAGTAATAATAAGACTCATCCAATAGAAAAGGATCAACCTATGGTTTTTATGAGGGGAAATAAAATTGAAATTCATAAATCTTCTATAAGTGAGAGAAAGAAGTTAGAGTAATGTGATAAATATGGAAAATAGAAAACTCAAGAGTTAGAATTAAGTAAAATAACTCTATTTAAGGATAATACTAAAAAAGAAAATGTCTATAGAGAAACTTCAACAACATAATCCCTATATAAACTTTATATATAGTATGAGATAGTCTAAAAAAGAGAGAAAATATAAAAAAAATTCTTGAGATGTTTAAAAAAATCACATCAATATCCCTTTTACAGAGGTAATTTATCAAGTGCCTATTTACACATAATTCATTGAAGAAAATATCTCAAAGAAAAGTAAAATGAAAAAATTAGAAATCACCTCCCTAAATGAAGAATTACTCATATTTATATATTATAATTTACCACCAAATATGTGATACATCGTAATTTTCTCAATTCCTTACACTATAAGGACATGTAATTTTGAAAGTGATGTGTATGATCTCAGTGAAAGTATCAATCTTAGGACCATTTTTTTGAAAATCTTGGGCTCATTGAATTAAAACCAATAAGATTATTTCTATAACTTTCTAATTCGTTAACCAAGAACCCTCAAGGACATCCTAAGGATATCATAGTAAATAGTGGAAAATTTATATTCCCTGCTAATTTCCTCATCCGATATATGGAGGAATAAGGAGATGTACCCATAATTATAGGCAAACCATTTCATGATATATTAAATGAACTAATATATGTAAATCAAATAAGGTTTATTTTTAGAGTTTGTATAGAAGTTATTGTGATAGATTTATTGATGGATGATAAGAAAAATGAAGAGACATCATATTATCAACCAATCTCTCTTACTGATAAAAATATTATTATATGACCAGTCATGATATAAAAAAGAAACTATATCCTATTGAAAATTTATACAAAGATCACAAGAATATTAATTACACTTCAACTCAGGTGAGGGATTATGTCCCACATTTGGTTCCCTCCTTTTTTAGGAAATGTTCTATAAGTGGTGTTTCATCACAATTAAATTCAACTAAATGAAAGTATCTCTAGATCAACAAAATAAAAAAATAACGAACTAAGAGAAATATCATTTTAGGATACATTAATGTTTAGGGAGATTTAAAAACACTATATATGGTTTAGATTTAAAATTTAATTTTTTTTTGAAAATTAAAATTTTAATTACATATAAAATTGCATTCACCTTGTGAACACCATGTACATTATTTTAACTTATATGGAATTCAAAAATTGAAATCTAGATCTTTACATATTATGTATTAAATCAACAATATAGAAATATCAATGAATATTTAAAAATAAATGATTTAGGGTTTATGAACAGAACCCCCCAAATTCACCATTCCCCCTCCCACATGACCCCTCCCCTTCTCTGACCTCCCCTCGCATACTTTAGAGAACCCTTCTACCTTATCCATATTTTATTGGCTTCCATTAAATACTACCACACATTATAATCTATTAATTGAATTCCTTGTTTTTTCTACTAAAATGTAAAACACTAAACATGCATCTTTGGGTGATTATCCTCTATCTCTTAAGCATCAAGATGTTTCACCAACTCCACCATACACAGATCCCATCCCTTAACCATCTGCATATACTTATTCCTCCCCCTCTGTTACTAAGGAGTCTCAGTCCTCATCCATCTAGTCATAGGGTGCTTCAGAATTCCCTCACCTACACTCATGACTTCATTTAATAGTTCTAGAGCATTAGGTTAGGCTTTTTAAATCTCCATGAAAGGCCTATCAGATTCAACAAGGCCTCAAACCTTGTCACGCTCAAGAGGATTTAGGTATGGGTGGATCTTCATGGCCAGATTGGATGGACTCACATATCCACCATTAACTAGGTGCGTGAGGTGACCTACCGAGATATCTTGGGTGATTTATAACCCAAATTTCAGTTATACTTAACCCATATCACATTTAGGATTGGAGGTAGGCCTTAGTAGCTAACCCTTAGAGACATTGGTGTCAGGATTGGAATTTATTCTACTAATTTCATTTCCTCTCCAGTTTTTCTGAAATTAAAGCTCCACCCAAACAAATAAGATTAAACAACTCGTTGGGAATTGATCTCTAGGGACTGATATATTTTTTATAGTCCACAAAAAATAAATATCACCAAGATATGAGGTACCACTTTGTAGATCATGCATCCGTCCCAAGCCCATTCTTTGATATCTTAAGGAAAATATCATTGGATCATTAGTCAAATTGAGGTCATCATCATTGCCTCAATCATGGGAGCCCCCCCATAAATATTTCTATATAGTTATCACTTATATAATATGAAATGGTGTGGTTGATTCATGTCACTATGATAGGAGGTATCTTCAATTCCCATCATTCTCGTCGTCTTCGATCCTTTGACATAGCTCAACCACATTGTTCTTTTAGGTATATGGAGCCTATAAATCAAAATATGATACAAAAGATGGAGATACTAAGGAAAGGAGCATCTATTGGTGGGGGTCAGAGTATATAGAGGTATGAAGATGAGGAACCCCCATATTGAGACCATTCTCTAACCTCATATATCCTTACATCAGCCACTACTCCATCTACCACCACCCTATCCTTTCCCCCTTCAAACACTATAATCCCTCTCCCTTCTATTATTACTACACCACCAAATAAAATTGTGTATTCAGTATCCAAACCTATTCACTCTAATTTATGGTCTATTATCCAATACCACATGGAGAATTAGAGACATATATGTCAATGTATCAACCTCCCATTCACCAACCCATATCACTTCACCACCCCTCCCCCTCTCTTGTGTCCCTTCCTCTTCCAACCACTACCACCACCTACTTACCCTACTTATAAATATATCCCCACCAAACCTTCTACCCTGAATGAACTATAGTAACCATCAAGGTTATGATAGAACAAATAATTATCATATTCATTAATATAAATTAGATAGTTTCATTATAGAATAACAAGTAATATTACTTTAAATAAAAAAAATATTTTTAATTAAACACTTTTATTATAAGCGTTGATTGAAAATTTTAGTTTATATATTTGAGAATTTTAATTTGAAAAAATTAATATCATTCTTTAAATCATCATTTCATAATTATATTTCGGTGAATTTTTTAATTTCTGAAAATTTTCATTTTTTGATGAATAATGAAAAATATTGAATTTTAATTGAAAACTACCTTTTCAATTAATTTATTTAGAATGTTAAATTATATATTAAATTAGTTTAGACAAATTAGATCAATTATACATACATTAATACAATATAGGACATTAGAACAGATTTTATAAATAATTTTTATATAAATATTTTTTAAACATTTGATCTTTTTCTCTCAACGAACCCGCTTTCTCATCATGTCTATGAGATAATTTTTAAATAAAATTTTACTACTTATATAGATGAAATTTCAAAAAATGGATTCCATATTTGGATTCAAAATAATTTATGTTAGCGAATAAGTCATGAAAATTTTTTGATCAAAAATAATAGTGAATTATGTAACAACAATTACTACGGTTAGAGTAAAATTTAATCTACAAGGGGGTTAAATATATATATATAATGGATTAAATGCTCTATAAAAATGTATAATAACTAATTTATAGAGTTATTTAGACCATAAATCCTATAATTGTTTGTAAATTTTTTATTTTATACACCTTCAACATATGAAAAATATTGAAAAACTCAATTATTTTCAAAAATATGAAATGTGTCCTCTCTCACATTTATAAAATCTCACCCACTCTTGTCTCTTCATCACACCTATAGACCCATTTGGTTCCTAAATACCTACCAAAATCACATCCCAACGTCTCTCCTATCATAATATAATAATTTTTTTGGTCAAAATTCCATCCAAGAAGGGCCTTTGGTGAAAGACAAAAAGAGTTACCCGAAAAAGAGGTAACATTCACCAGTGAGTGTTTTTATTTTATTTCATGGTTTATAGAATCATCACTCATGTGAAAGGCAGCCCACCTCCTTGTAAACTGATGTCATTTAATTTTCCATTACCACCTCTCACAGTTGGGTATGATGGTGTATATAAAGTATATATATTATATTTATAACATAATCATTACTCTTGAGTAATTATGTCATTTTTAATATTTTAAATTCTATTCTATATGGGATATTATGACACTACTCATGTGTACATTGACTACCACTTCACGAAGCAATGTCATTCATTTTTTCACAAATAATTTACATGGAAGGAAATAAGGATGCATATAATAAATATAGGTGATGTGAATGAAATAATTATGATATTAATGAAATATTTATCATTATATAAATATATTATACATTTATATTTTTTACCTTTTTACTCATAGAGAAATGATAACGTCATCTATGAATGTGTGGACTACCATCTTCAAAACCCGATTCGACTCTCTCTTAATCCCCACACCACATGGAAAATATATATTAATATATTTAAATAAATAATATTTTTTAAATGATATTATTAAAATTTTGTAATAAAAAAATACTTACCTCTTTTTTATAATGATCATTAAAAATGGAAATGTAACTCAAGCATATGTACAACTTACCATCTCCATGATTATAATATACTTCATTTCTTAAAATGATATTTCATGATCTGTATTAAAAGTATAATTTAATTCTATATAAGATAGATATTCCAATATTGTTATTTTGGATATTTTTTAATAATGACCTATTTGACCATAGTCAACCTACCAAAGTAATTTTCATCACATATGTCAAATATAGTCAAAACATCCGATGTGAAATTAATTAATTATGTAATTGAATATAACATGGTAATAAGTGAAATAAAATTGATAATAAGCATGAAAAATATTATCTGGAAGGTAAATAATTTAAATTATTTTTTATTCTGGAAGATAAAGAAACACGTGAAAATTCTGACTCAAGATATGGGACTTCATCTCAATTTCCTTTCATTAAGGTATATTTTGATGTTACAAACCTATACTATTTTGTGTGGGGTATATATATCCCCTTTGACATGTTATATAAATAATTTCTCTATTATCATTGTATTTAAACTATGTTTTAAATTTATTTCTTTTATCGTTATTATGATTCAAATAATTATTTATTGATAAGGGACTTTTCATTTTAAACAAATGACATTTTAATTTTTTTTCTTAAAACTCCCTTTCTCTTCCAGGTACATTTTTTTGAAAACATTTTTATAAAAACATTTACAAGGAAATAAATGGTTTATTACATTAATTTTATTTTACTTTTAACTTTATTTTCAATTATTTTCAAAAGGAATATTTTAACATGTTTTATATTCAATGTTTTTACAAATGACAAAAGGAATATACTATTATTAATGTATATGGAGACAATGATTTTTCATCCAACAAACCAATTATATTATTACTAGATTCCATTAAAATAATTCATGTTTCCTTCAATGAGAATCACTTTTTTATTTTATTTGGGTTTTTTTCAATTGAAATTTGTGTTTTAAAAGAAATGGGTGTTTTTATATTTGAAATGAGTTTTTAAAATAGAAGGGTATTTTGATATCCAAAAGATATTTTTTATGACTTTAAAAAAATTATTCAAATGTTTAATGATGGAAAAGTGAAATCATAAAGCCTTTTTAATCATTATATGGTACTATAGATTTGCCAATTAGAATTAGGTGTTCTTATATAGCGTCAGGTGAGCCTATTACAATTTATACAATGACGAGTCCTAGATAGCATTGGGTGATCCAATTTTATCTTAAATGATGGGTGAACTTAGATTACACTCTTATTCATTTGGTAATATTCCATATATTGATAGGAAAGAAGTACATAGTTAAAAAAGAGTTTCTCCTATGGATTTAATTGGGCTCTAGTTACATCTAACATAGGTTTTAAATGGGTTGTGAATTTGATACTCTAAGTTATCAAGAAGTGTTTTAAATTTAATACTATGTGTTTTAAAGGGTTTTATTGAAAAAAATTGATGTGTTATTTTCATTTGAAAATTAAAAATATTGTTTTCTCAAATAACATTGATATACATGTAAATATTTCATGGGATTTCATGTTTTCACTAAACTGACAGTTTCCTTTCTTCTTTTCTCCCTCACTGGTCGTTTTTTCCTCATCCCATGTTTTTAAATGATTTTCATTGGTTTGGAAAAAGAAAATATGAAGCCATGTTGAATTTCATGATAATTTTCCATGAAAAAAATTAATTATTTGTTTTAAAAAGTTTCATATGGTGTAAAATATGGATAATGATTACAAGTGTCCACATTGTATTGTTTTCTTTTTTAATGTATGAGTTATGACCTAGTTCTCTAAAAATCTAAACCTGAATATATTAGCAATGTAAAAGAAATTTAATTCCTAAATAAAAATAAATATTACTTAATTTTAAAGGTTGTATCCTTATAGTTATTATTAGAGGTAATTTTTGAAAACCTTAGAGTTTAATATTATGTTAATAGGATTAATTTAAATGATATTACTTTAGGTTTAAGTTAAAATGATATAGAATTGAAATATTAATAGGTTTCTACAACTAAACTATATCTATTCAGGAATTTTTTCCATATAGGAAACTAGGAATTTATTGGGGTAGGAACCAAGAGCAAAATATCCTTCCAATGTAGTATCCCAAAATGGTTTGAATCAAAATATAATAATTTGTTGTAGTGATGGATCCGTTGAACTAAGATATAAATGGTGGTGGTTTCCATGAATGAGAGGAACATGATATACCATGAAGTAACATGTATATATTGGATCATTTAATAGGGAAAAACCCCCTTTATTCTATAGATCATCTGACCATATGGTATTTAAAGGATACATAATGATCTAGAGAAGATATTTTATGTAATTCAATGTTCAAAACGTAAAAATGTTACTCTACCATTTATCATTTTAAGGGGAATCTTATTGATTGGGGTCCTTGGTGAATAATACCAGAGAGAAATATGATCTTATTTCCATAGAATGGAAAAAATTAAGGATATTTTCATTGATAAATATTTCCTAAATGTTTTTCAACTCCATATAGAAAAATAATTCCTGGAACTAATGAAAAAAGGTAAATATTTTTTAGTTTCATATGAATAAAACATGAAAATATTTTCAAGGTATGTGAATTGATTTTATTTAAGAAATTAATAAAAAAATATAACAAGTTTCACCCAGGGTTTAAACCCTGTTTATAAAGAGTATTAGATGAAAAATAATTTAAAATTTAGAAGAAATTAGTTTTTTGTGATATGAAATTTGAGATGGATTTTGATGACACATATGTTATTTGAGATGAAAAAACAAGAAAATTTCATGGTGGAATAAATGGAGAAAAAAGTTTATAAAAAATATAATGGTAATCCCAATAAATATTCCATGTGTGGAAAATGACATTTCATAGAATATTTTATTGGATATGGGATGTGTTTTTTGTGTGTTCAGTTTGGTCACAGGGCACTTGACTATAAAGAAAAAAATATTGAACAAACAAACAATTGGGTAACAAATATCCAGCAAACAATTAAGTGTTTTAGTTTCAATGTGTTGAGTCATTATGAAAATGTGTTCCAATATTTAGTTTCACTATATGTAAATAATTATTATTAGAAATAGAAATATGTATCAGTGTAATTTTATTCTAATATTGTTGATGTTGGTCCATAAAATGAAGTAGTGACATGTATGTTACCAATGTATTCGAGTTATTCCAGTACCCTATTTAACCCTAGATATTCTCATACATTAATTTCTGAGAAATTTTAAATTTAATTTTGAATAAATACTAAATAAATTAATATATAACTTTTGGTTAAAATTTTAGTTGTAAGTATTAAACAAACCAAGATTTTTGAGAATTGTTCTATTTTTTCCTGTGCAATGGTCATTCCTTCAATCCTGGATGAACTGGCGATAGTGTATTTTGATGTCATTCTTTATATAGATTGGATTTTGTTTTATCATGCTTTTATATATTCCAATTCCAATAATGTTTTATTTAATAATTTCATTCCTTTTATAACATACTAAGAAGCTCATTAATTTATTATATAGTAAAATGAAATTTAAATAAATAATATTATTGAAAATGAAGAAATAGTTAAAATTAGTAACGTGCCAGTAGTAAATGAATACATATATGAATTTTCTAATGTTTTATTAGTGTCATTATATAACATGAGGTTGATTTTACTTTATCATTAGTTCTTGATTACAAATTTTTTGAAACCCCCTTATCTAATGGATCAAGTGGAAATTTTAGAATTTGAAATTCATTATAGGAGTTGTTAGATAAAGGTTTTATACTCCCTAGTACTTCACCATAGGGTGATCTTATTTTTTTTGTTAAAAATAATGATAGTTCAATGAGACATTACATTAATTATATATCCTTGAATAACATCACTACTTAGGAAAAGTATCCTTTTTTCATATTGATTATTTTTTTTCAACATCAATGAGAAAATTATTTTTCAATGGATAATACAAGGTTAGGGTACCATCAATTGAAATTGAAAAGAGAATATATTCTGAAGACAAAATTTTAAACTAGATATAAGAATAGTGAGTTTATAGTTTTGCTATTTGGGTTTTCTAATTCACCTACTATATTTATAATTCTTGTAAATATTGATTTTTATGATTACTTGAACATGTTTGTGGTTGTTTGTATTGATGAAATGATTGGATATTATAAATTTTATAAGGAATGTGAAAGAAAAATATGTATTTTTTTGAAAACCTTAAAATCATATAATCTATATGGGAAATTTAGAAAGTGTGAATTTTGGTTGCAATAATTTCTTTCCATGGTCATATTGTTTCTACATATGGCATAAATTTTAACCCTACTAAAATAAATGTTTCTGAAGAACGGAAAAGACCCATAATTATCATATTGATTCATAGTTTTCTCAGATTAGAGAGTTTCTACTAATGGTATGTTGAGAAATTTTCTCATTTGTTTAGCCTACTGACTATGTTAATTAAAAAAGGATTTAAATTCATCTAGGTAAACAAAGGTGAAGTTCATTTTTAAGAAATGAAAATAATATTGGTGAATAATCTAGTTTTTTCTCTACCTTATATAAATAGTGAAATCATAATCTAATATGGTTCTACTTTGAAAGTAAATGGTTGTTTCCTAATGTATAATGATTAGGTAATTGCTTATGTTTCACATCAGTTCAAACCTCATGAGTTAAATTACCATACACATAAACTAGAATTGACTATTGTGGTTATTCTTAAAAAAAATTAGTCATAATTAATATGGATTAAGGTGTATAATATATACTAATCACAAAAACATTAAGTATAAATTTTCTCAGAAATAATTATTCATGAGAAAAATAATATTTTTTGGAACTAATCAAGGATTATTATTGAATGATTCATTAACATCCTAGAAAAGAAAAAAAGTGTTTGATGATTTGACTTAAAAAATTATTCTACTTTAACAATGTTACATTTAGAATGTGACCAATTTTTTAATGATTTGATAAATTTTTTATTATATGTTCCGAATATAGTGAAATCATCTATTATTTCATGTATTCATGTAGACTACATTTTTAGAAATAATTAAGCAACATTATATAGAGGATCAATATTTGAAGGAAAAGTTAGAATATGTTAAAGATAGTTAGTTTCCTGATATTAATATCTTTGAAAATTTGTTTTATGATTTGGAAAAATATTATGTGTGTCTTGTGACTCCTAGTTGAAAAAATAGTTCTTGAGTGAAGCTCAAAGTTCACTATTTTTTATTCATCCAGGAAGCAGAAAGATGTATAGAGACCTTTAGAAGTATTATTAGTGGTATTGAATAAAAATGTATAACTGAATTTACTAGGAATATTTTCAATTTACATTATGTTAAAGTGTAATGAAGATTACTAAAGGGGTTTCTTCAACCTTTTCCACTTCTACAGCAGAAATATAGAATATTTTCTATGGATTTCATGTTGGAATTTTTAATGACATTAGGATGTAACAATGTGATTTGGGTTATTGTTGGTATATTAACTAAATTTACATACATCCTTCTAATTAGAGATATAATTTATTTATATTATATTTCTCAATCTTATCTATAGGATATATTAAGGTTATAGAGAGTTCTTATTTCTCTTTCATCGCACCATCATCCTAGGTTCACATATAATTTATAGAAATGACTTCAGAAGTTGTTAGGTAGTAAGATAAATTTCAATAAAGGTTTTCAGCCAAAATATTATGAGAAGTATAAGTGAAAAATTATTAACAAAGAAGGTATTCTTCATTTTTTTATGGATTACCTGTGAATTTATTATTGTCATATTTATTTTGTTGAGTTTTATTATAACAATGGTTTTTATTCTAGTATAAAAATGACAGCATTTGATGAAATATACAGAAATTGGGGTTAGAAACTAGTATTCTATGATGAAGTGGGGGAGACGAAGTTTTTTATTCTATATTTTTAGTGGAAATGTTAGAAAAGGTTCACTTGATATAGCAATATTTTTTGATGGCTCAGATAAAGATGAAAAGTGATTCACATAACTGGATAAATGATATTTATTTTGAGGTAGGTGACCATGTATTTCTCAATGATTCTATATAAAAAAGTGTTCTACATTTTGGTAAAAACTGAAATATAAGTTTTTGGATAATTATAAAATATGAAATAATGGAGAATGTTGGATTAGTTTCCTTTAGAATTTCCTTACCCCCAAGTTTGTTCCTAGTATACCATGTGTTTCATGTCTCGATGTTAAGAAAATACCTTCCATATTCATCTAATGTTTTGATCCCAAATTAAATTAAATTGGGAAAAAATATTTCTTATAATAAATATCATATTTATACTCTTAATTGTAGAGACCAAGTGTTTTAGAATAATATTATTTTCTAGATCAAGGTTTTATGAAAAAATTACATGATTAAAGTGGCGACATGGGAACCATAAATTTTTATAAGGGAAATATATACCCACTTGTTTAATAAGTGAATAAAATTACAAGGATGTAATTTATAAAATGATATAAGAATGTAAAAATCATGGAAATTAAGTAATAAATAATTTTAATATTTATTAATACGATGTAGATAGTTATATTCAGTATGAAATATTAAGTAATTGTTTTTAAATCAAAAAAAGGAAACAGTTCTAATTAAACACTTTTCTAATAAGGAATGATTTAAAATTTTAATTTTCACATTTTATAATTTGGATTTTAAAAAATGAATATAATTTTTCAAATCGTCATGTTAAAATCATATTAGGGTTATTTTGAAGGTTTTCTTCTGAAAAGTTTCATTTTTGATGAATAGTAAAAAATACTAAATTTTAATTGAATACTTCCATGTCTTTTCATTTTTTTATAATGTTAAATTATATTTTAATTTGGTTTTAAAGTAAAATTTTCTCTGTTATACCTCAATTAATATAATTTATTTCATTATAACTAATTTAATATTGAATTTTCATATAAAAACATTCCAAACTACTGAAAATATTCTCTTTAAAATCCTCTTTCTAATCATGTCTATGGGCATATTTTTAATTTAAAATTTTCCACTTCTATAAATGGAATTAAAAAAAATCCATATTTTGAATTATTATAAATTTATATTTACTAATGAGTTCAAAATAATTTATGACAAAAATGAATCGATAATGTTGTAATAATTAATTACGATGGTAAACATAAAAATGGGTTTATAGTACGATAAAACTAAAATGATAAGGGTAAAAATGGTCTATAATCATGTATAAAATCTATTTTATGGATATAAAATTACCATGAAACCTATATAGTTTGATAATTTTCTATTTTGGATCTATTTTAAAAAATAATAATGTGGGACCAATCAATTATTTTTAAAAACACCAAGTGTGTCCACTACCATACTTATAAAGCCTCCCCCAATCCTCTATTATTCACACCATCAAGACAAATTTTTAACCAATAAATACCCAAATAACATCACAAAATTCACCCACTTATCCTATAAGACTTGTTTTGGTCATAAATATGACCACATAATGGTTTTGGTTCAAACTTGAAGGAGTTACACGAAGATGATGTAACATTCTCTAAATGAGAATTTTATATTTTATTTCTTCCAACACCCCTTAAAATTATTCTATAACAATTATTATATAAAAAAATAAGACAATTATATATAATAATATTTTATTATGTTAATTTAATAACCTAAATAATTTTCCTATTCCATCAAATGGGGTACATCATCACCATTCATGTGTACGTTGGACTACTGCCTCGTGAACCAATGTCATTCAGTTTTTCATTAACACCTCTCACGGCTTGGAATGATGGGTGATATAAATATATATAAGATATTTATAACATAATTATACCTCTTTAGTCATTATATATTATATAACCTTTTAAATTCTAATCCATATCGTATAAGATAATGCCACTCTTGTGTATAGCGGATGTCCCCCTCGAAAAGTGATGTGATTCATTTTACAGTAACACATTACATGGAAATAAATAAGGTTAAATATAATGAATATATGTGATATACATGACATAATTTTTATATTAATGATATATTTATACTTATATAAATATATTATTTCATTTTCATTCTTTAATTTAAACTCATTGAGAAATGATAAATGTTGTTCCTGAACATGTGGACTAACGCCTTCACAAAGTGATGTTACTCTATTTTCAACACCAAACCACATGGGTGATATATATATATATTTATAAATAAATAATATATTATAAACTATATTATGATCATTTTATAGAGATAAAATATTATTTACCTCATTTCCATAATGATCATGGAAAATTGAAATATTACCCAAGTGTACGTACTTCTTACTGTCTCTATGATTGATACATACTTCATTTCTCAAAACCATGTTTCTTGGTCAGTATAAAAAGTATAATTGAATTATAAATTTGATAAATAATTCATGATTATTGTTTTTTAGAATTTTAAATAAGGACTCCTTTATAAATAGTCAACCTACTAAATACATTTTTGATACAAAAGCCAAATATGGTCAAAACATCAGGCACAAAAGTAATTTATTACATAATATTATATAACATTATAACAAGTGAAAAAAAAACTAATAATAAAATTGAAAAAAATATTAAGAAAGTAAATAATTAACAAATTTTCATTCTTAAGGAATATAAATGGACCAATAACAAGTGAAGCTCAATGTAAAGGACTACATCTCAATTTCCTTTCACTGAGGAATATTTTGAAGTTATGCACCTATAATATTTTTCATGGTATAAATACATCCCATTTGACATTTTATATCATGAATTTATATATTCTCATGGTATTTAATTTTTTTAATTTTATTCATTCATGAGGCTAATGATTCATATATTTCTAAAGTGAAAAGGGAATTTTTTATTAAAAGAAATCATCTTTTAAAATTTTTCCTTCAAAAACTCTTTATCTTCCCATTCGAGGTTTTTGAAATGATTTTATAATAAATTATACATAAATAAATGTTTTGTAATGTTCATCTTATGCATCTTTTTATATTATTTTCAATGGTTTTAAAAAGTAATATTCTTAAGTGTTTTGTACGGAATGTTTTAAAAAATGACAAAAAGAATGTCCAATTTATAATGTACTTGGTGAAAACGACTTTTTATTCATGGAGACTATTATTATATTTATGAATTAATTGAAAATCTATCATGGTTCCTTCAATTAAAACCATTTTTTCCTTTTATTTCAATATTTTAGTATTAAAAATTATTTTTTAGAAGAAAAGGTATTCTTATGTTGAAAATGGGGTTTTAAAAAGAATAGGGTATTTTGATATCCAAAAATTATTTTCTTACATTTTTAAAATAATTTTCTAAAAAACATTAAGACATAAACAAGAAAGAATAATTTAATTTATTCATGATATTGTACTTGATAATTATAAATGATAAATGGGTGTGTCTAGAGAGCATCGGGTGATCCTGTTATATTTTATATGATGGGGTGGCCCAGATGGCAATGGGTGAGCCTGTTATAGCTTAAATGATGGTTATTCCCAAAGAACACTAAAATGTATTGAGAAATGTTCATTGTCTTAAAAGGAAATAATGAGGTTGTCACTAAAGGGTTTCCCCTATAGATTTAATTGGTCTCTAGTTACTTATGATACGAGCATGAAATGAGTTATGAATGTGATGATCTATGTTACCATGAATGGTATTTAATTGATATATATGGGTTTTAATGGTTTTATTTGAGAAGAACATGTGTATTTTTTTCATGTGAAAATTCCTTATTTATTTTTATTAAAGAGAATTGATATAAATGTAAATATCTCTCGTGTTTTCATTTTTTCACTGTATTAATGGTTTCCTATATTTTTATATCCATTACTAATATTTTTGTGGTCTTCCAAAATTTTTAAATGTTTTTCATAGGATATTTAAGGTAAATTACGTATTCAAGATTAAATTCATGAATAGTTTTCATCGAAATAAATAATTCTTGGTTTAAAAAAATCACAGTGTTAAAAATTGATACTAATTGTAAGTCTCCACTTTTGATTATATGGTTTTCTAATATATTAGTTATGATCTAATTATCTAAAAATATAAAACAAAATATATACCCAAATTTAAAGAAAGTAAATTCTTAAATAAAATTCGATATTTTGTATTGTATAAGGTTGGTTCCTTATATATACCTCATGATATCACTGACCATGGAATATGTTAAGAGATACTATCAGTGAAGGCCCAACGAGATATGGGCCCCACCCTTCCATCTTCCTCAAAGGTGCCACAAGTAGATCCCACCTTCATACCAATGACCTCATTACAAATCACCACCTCACTCCCTAAACCCTCAATTTATCCCAATACCAGCTCCACAAACCTATTGCAATGTTCAACCATACATCCCTTGAATCCATATATGATATTAATAGCGCCGAGGTGATCTTGAACCCCATGATTCAGGAGGGGGCTACTGATGTCGACGGTGGTGGTACTATTTATACAATTAAGTACTACCTTTTACCCCTCCCTTTTGAACTATGTATGGGTACTCTTTTTGTTTCCCATTATATCTTGTATTCATTGATGTATCATTTCACTTATATATGGATGATATCTATTTTTTGACTTCAATGTGTGGTTTTTCCTATTTTCATTGTATATATACATTACATTATGCATGTCCAGCTCTCCTACATATTCTATGATCACTAATGTGCATATTAGGATGTCATCTAACATCGTGCATGAGATCCATTAGTATGTGTCTCACTTAGATAGAAAGGATTATGAGCTCCAACTATTGATCCATACTCAATAGGGGCCCCCTCCACAACCTTCCCAGATTCTCTTCTTACTACATGAACTTTAGGCTTGAAACATTACTGATCTGATTAACCCCACAAAATCTCCCTATGGTCTTGATGGTACCACCACTAGTTCTTGTATGAGGAGGATGGGTTCTGAGCTGACTAGAAACACTAAATAATTAATTTATCCATCTTTTTGGATAGTTACTTCATTATTATTGATTCATGATAGGAAACCCTTTTGGGGTCATAAGACCTATTTTCCCTTTACTATCATTTCATTAATAATATGTAAAAATACTCCTTATAGTCACCTCTTTAATTTGTCTTAGTTAATTCTCCTATTTTTTATTGTGTGCACGTGATAATTATTTTTCTTCCATATTGTGAAACCTTTGTGTATGAGTGGTTTTTCTAGTGTAGTTATTTGTTTTCTAATAATATTTATACGTGGCATAATTTATAGAACAATAGCCATCAGGTTTCCCTATAACCTCACATTTACTAGATATAAATCTTGATTCACTATTTAAAATTCCTCAATTTCCAATTCATGATTATCAATGCATCCATTAATATCTATCCCATGTTGATTTCAAGAAAAATGCACACACTATCTCATTTTAAGTGTGGTGGAGTTTTTCTTTAGCTTTGTTATTGTAACACTAATATTATTTTCTATTTTATCTAATATATGATACATTTTTCATTTAAAGTTTTCTGTAAACTTGAAATCTCACTCATCCCATTTAAATAAATGCAGTGGTTAGGTTAGATATTTTTGAAATAGGATTTTATTCATGTTTCAATTTTTAGCATGATTTTTTTGTTGAATAATTTAATTTTAATTGTAAAATGTTTGAATTTATTTTGATTTACTAATAATATATATTATTCTCTGAGTGATTACAATTTATTTTTTATAATCCCATTTTTGAGAGGATTATAGAACTTTATTTTCATATTTTCTTTCTAAGCATATTTCTTTAGATTTAATTGCGACCTTAAAACGTATTATAACTTATTTTGATATATTACTATGAATATGAATAAAAAATACCCAATTAAAATGATTGAGGAAATATTTTGGAGCCATTTTTTCTTATGAACAAACTATACATATTTTCTCCTTTATCATCTTATATCCAATTAATAAATTTGTTAGGATGGAGCTATTTCAATAATATTGTCCCTTCATACCCTAATTGTTTTACTATGTGTGATTTACATTTTAACAAGTGTGGTGGATTTTATTTATCATCTATACATGGAATTTTGATACTAAGAATACGTGTGGTGGCACTTTCACTAGATTTTTATGATATTTCTCATAATTAATTTTGGATTTTTACACACATACTCAATTCCTTTGAAGAAATAAAAAATGGGATGTATATTAAGAAGGTCAAAAATCAATCATATTATAATGATGAATCATACTATTGATTATATGTGGTTTGGTGATGAATATGAGATATGGCCTAACATTTTTTTAAGAAAATAAATGAAAAGAAAAATAAAGTAATAGGGAATATTCTTTATGTTATCTTGAAAAGATCATGGAAACACTATGATTTTTTTAGTGCATCGACACATTTTTGAATCTGAGGAGTTACTTTATTGCACCGTTCACAATTATGATTTATTATACATTAGATATTTCCCTTCTTTTTGAGCTTGGTATTTACCCTTTTCCCACCACCCCTCATCTTTAGAGATGTTTAAACCATATTGTGGAAGCGTTAATGATTAATTTTTTATTTTCGTTTATGATGTGGATATGATAGAACTAATGAAATATTATGTTTGTGAAAATGTATTCAGGTTATGATCATAAGTCCAATGTTATTTTACCTTCAGTAATGATAGAAAATTTATTTTGCAGAAAATTACAAAAAGAAAATAGCTTCCAAGGAATAATTATTATATTGTAATTAAAATAATAAACAACGTGAATAAATAACATATCTATAAGGCACGAATATTTTTATATTATGGACTGATATTGGAGGGAAACATTTTTATTATTTGACATAGGATTATTTTCCTGGTTGAAATACATATTTTCTATTTAAAATTTATTTCTTTTGGAATCCTTATTGGGGTGTTTTATTCTAAAGGACAAGGAATTCTTCAAGTGTAGGGGAATTTTATAAGACGAGTTCATATTTATCATTTTGATAAATTTTATTAATTTTAACCATTATTTACTCTATAATTCATTGGATTTTGTTTTGTTATGGGAATTAAGAATTTAATAATTAAAGGAATGTTTTCTATAAATTTGAAAAAAAATATTTACATGTCGTTAAAAGAGTTCCTAACATGTATTACTCATTTAGAGCAACCATTATAAAAAGAGGCCAAACCTAGAATATTTTAATGGAATGAATCCAATACCTAACTTGAAACAACATTACACATCATGAGATCTTCAAAATTATAATCCTGTTGAATTTACATAACCTAAATAAAACACAAGAAATTAATCTGATAAACGATGTGAAAAATTTACAAGCCTTGAAATGTTTGGGATATCATCTTGTCAATGATATAGGCTTATTTTCTAGAGTTTATACTGAATCAGAATAACACTACATGAATGAAACATACATGTTTTCTAGATGTCGAGACATAATAAAATTATATCCATTACATGATGTGTAGGCTATACACGCCATGTACTTTTGAGACTTTCAATATTTCATTACCTATTACATGTAAAAGAGTCCTGAACCTATGTATTTTCTCTCATTTAAATTTTCCCAATTTCCTTTATTTAATTTTTTTGAAATCTGGTTGAAATTAATTCATTTCATTTTTTAATTATTTTTTTGTCATTGATTTTCATTCAATATTTTTTTAATTCCATATCATGGTTTTATTCTCATTATCCACACTAGTTTCCATTATACATCAAAGCTTTTCATTTAAATCTCGTTTCATCATTAAAAGTATGATTTTTATTATATTTGAATTTTATTAATTATGGATTTCTTTATTATGAATTATTTTATTATTATGCAAAGCATGTTTTCCAATTTATTACTTCTATTTAACCTCATCATGAGTAGAATATCTATTGAGGTTTAGGGGTCAAGTATATGATTTTTTTAAACCTAGTGAATATCTAAAATCTAAATGTGTAAATACTATATCTATTAACCATGTTTAAAAAAATTCAATCTCATTTAATTGAATCTACCCTAACCATCAAAGGTGTAATCGAATGATCATTACCTAGTTGGATTTGTTCAGGCTAGCACCAATAACTTGTTATTTGTTCTTATTGGTATCCAAACTTCGCTCAGTTAGGTTTTCAATTACTCTAGACCAGGGAGTATTTTAAAAATTAGGCAGATCCAACTAGTTGTACCATGATCAATTTGAATATTTGGTACTACTTTCCATCCTATTCTATAGGTCTATCCTAAGATATATTTTAGGATTATCCTGTTCTTATACCCTGAAATTGACATCAAAACCTTCCTTTAACTTGAAATAATCCCATGATACTTAATTTAGTAAAACCAAACAAATAGAAGTTAGTGTGAGTAATCCTACTAAAGTATTTTTTACCAATGGGTTTCTTTCCTACAAGATGTATATATGGGTTTGTCCACATATTTCCACTATACTACACATCTTTAGCCAAGAGTGGTTGTTTAAATATAAATTTAATCTGATCAATGGCCAGGAGTAATCAATGATTTCATGTAGGCCAATCAATATCCATTGATCATATACCAATAAAAGTTTATATAACACAAAATTATATCATCTTAGATAATAAATGACTTTGAAATATCACATAGACCATTTATTGAGTAAATTAACTTTTCTACTTTGAAAAAATTTATTTAAAATCTAAAAATTTAGAAAATATTAATTAAATAGTTTTATTTTAAAATTATTTTGTAAAATTTTAAAGGAATAATTAAATCATTGAGTGTCCATTCTATTGTAAAATACCACTCACACGGTACATGTAAAAATAACGATTCATTTCACATCACTGGTAAAAAATCAAAACATACTTGTTTAAAAAATGGTAAGAAGATTCATTTTAAACCATATTGTAAAAATTTATACAAGGGTCACAATATCATAAAAAATAATTGTTCTATTGTAAAAACCTTCTTTAAAACATTTTTATAAAACATGGACATGGGAGAAAATGGATATTTGATTGAAGAGAGAAATAATGTAAAATTTTCTGAAATACATTCATTCACTATATTGATCACAAAAAGAGAGAAAAATTAAACAGAAATATGTATTTTATTTAAATAACAAGAGTAAAATAATATATAAGAGTTTTTTGAGAGATAGATCATAATATTTCATCATCTAAATCATAATCATAAATAATCTCGATAGATATAAAGGTTGTAAGGTTAAACTTTTACCACATTGGTAATGTTTGAATCATAATCCCCATGAAATATATAACATTAGATTGATATTTAAATACTCATTATTTTTTTATTAATTATTATATGATATGTTCATGGGAATAACATACGCCGCACAAAATAAACAAGTGGGAAATATGGCATGTGTTCCATAAAAATAAATGTGAGATGAAAATCCCCTTACCACTTTGAAAATTTTTCGATAAAAATCCATTTTAAATAATAAAATAAAATTAAAATATAAATATCATGAAAATAATGATGTTTTTGGTATAATAAGTCAAACTATTTGTATATAAACCACAAAAAATAAATAAGTGGTGAATAAGTTATATGTCTACCAAAAATAAAAGTGATATTGGAAAACTATTACCCTGAGTCTCGAATTCCTTCAAAAACAAAAAAAACATCCTCTATAGAAAATATAGGATTATTATACATATATTATACTACCATAAAAATATAACCACATATTATTTACATATTACCTTTTATTAATGATTTATTGTCAATTCCCAATTAAAATCGTGTTTTGGCTAATAACTACTTTGTTATTCATATATGTCTTGATTTGGTATTTTTGGGCTATTTAATTTGATCATGGATAAATAATCTATAGAATAGTAAACATGATATAAATTTATTATATATTCATTTCTTGTAAATTTATAGTAATCCATAAAAGGTTGAGAGAAAATGAATTACTTGAATTCATGTTCAACCGAAAGAGTTTCCTAATCAATGCAAAATCAAGAAACCCTTAGATGATGGGTTAGATAGAGAATGGAATTTTTTTTAAAGTTTATAGTAAATATAACACTTTAATACTTTTTATGGATGACATAAAAAACTTATACGATATAACAATTTATAACATATTTTTCAATAATAAAGGATACACATTGACTAAAGAGGGGTGTTGAATCGAGTTCTTGAAGTTTTCATCACGTAAGAAAAAATTCCATAACTAGTTGATTATTTTGATATTATCTTATCAAAAATAATAAATAGAATGAAAAATAGGATGGAAAATATGGAACATAAAATATTTAGAGTGGTTTGAGGCATAATGATACCATATTATACTCTACCAACACTCTACTTCTCAATTATAAAAGTTTACACTATATCATCCCATTCTTTGAGGGATACCCAACTGAGTGAAATTAGTTGTTACTTTGTAAAAAAGAATATGATATTTTATCTTGTATCATCTTTACAATACATTTACACCGTCTTAGCACACTCAATCACAACAAGCGAAGATTGTAACAATGTTGAAAATGAGGATTTATAAAGGTTCAGTACATAGTTGTATGAAGAAAGTTGCAGATTATGAAGAAAGATACAAAGAGGAATCTCATCAAAGGGAATCATTGTTGGTTTTATGTTTTATAAATGAAATATTCTATTCATAACAATAGAGATAATCAATATAAAATTCATGAATCAGAGAAAATAATATATGTCTACATATATTTCACATATTTCATCATTGCATTCTGGTATCTGCATGATCTTCTTTTTATATCTCATCCTTTTTTTGTATAGCAAAGAACCCTTGTTAATCCCAGTGGTTGAGTGAATATTCCTTATGATGTCTGGTGTCAAATAATAATAATAATAATAATAATAATAATAATAATAATAATAATGTGTCATTATTTCATAAATATGGAATGATCATAGATGGAAGGATATATAATATTTTGTCTTTATTATATCATTATTGAAAAAACTTCCCTCTATCTAAATAGTCATTTCCTTATTTATAAAAATTCTTCTCTAATACACATAAAATCAAAAAATTATTTTTTGAAAGATATAAAAATAATAGAGTTTATCTGAATGATACTCAATAACTAAAAATAAAAACATCAATCCTCCATAAGATAAATTGATATATGTAAGATAAATATTGGCATGTACTATTCTAATAAGAAAAATCCATCAATGTAAGATAAATATAATTTATAAAATAAAACACTTATCAGATCATTGACTTGTGAGTGCATAATATAATTCACATATTAGGTTAATTTTTATAATATATACCTTGATTCATATAAGAAAATAGACTTAACTGAATATTCATCAATATCAAATTTCTAAGAAATTTTTCTTTCTGTAAGATAACTTCCTCTATATTGTGAGAAAATTAACTTACACTGGTCTTCCATAAAATAAAATATTTTAGAACCAAATAAATTTTTACACTAGCTATGAGATTGTATATAAGATAATTTTATAGTGTGTACGATAAATATAAATTCTTAATATAAGTCCATTTTGATATTTCTAACAATAACTCATCCCATTAAAATGAGTTCTGAATATAAGAAATGATGTAGAAACACTTGAAATAAACATATCAGTAAAAGAATGAGTATTTTTTAGCATCAAAATAATGATGAGATTTTGAGATGTGGGGGAACAACATAGGACTATCATAACATCTCCCCATTTTAAGGATCAAAAAATTTAAAAAAAAATAAACAAGATCTTAAAAATACTCATGCTTTTAAAGAAAAAACGTAAAAAAGGTTTTTTTCTAATAAAAAATATTAGATATACTCACATATAAAATTCAATTTTTGTTATATCAAAACTTTTGTAATATTACTAGAGAAAATAAATTTTCTATTACACATTATCAAGTATATTTGTTTTAAAAATAACACTGAAATTAATAATGTTTGACTTAGTCTTATGAAATAATTATTCAAATAATAATATAATAAAATATAAAAAATATAACTTATGTAATGAAATTTATTAAAAAAATCATTTAATTATTATATTATTATGAAAGTAACGTCAAAAATAATAAATATAATGAATTACAGGTAATCATTGAAGGAAAAAAATTTATTGAATAAGAATTCAGACATGAAAATATTATGAAAAAAATTCTTTAGATAATCAGAATCGAGATAATAATATATATTTAGTGGAACATCAAAAGGCCATTTTTAAAATGTATCTTTTTAAAATATTGAGGTTGTTTGGGTGGAAAAGATGAGGTAGGAAATGGATAAATGACACTCTCTTCGCAGAGATCACCCATCACGATATCTAATCAAAATTGACATTCAAGGCTAGCTCTGCCATGTGGAACAGTCTAGGATATGCTAGCTCAAACTCTTACAAAATGTTTCTGATCTCTAATAAAATCATAAATGCAAATTGGAGATAATTGAATCATTAATATGGTTTCTATAGGATTTAATGAGGTTTGGACAAGTTTTTTATTCTCCTAATCACATATAAAAGTAAGATCAAATATCTCTTCCATTCATTTTGGAGTACTATGATGAAAATATAGAATATAAGGTTTATGTTATCATAAAACTCATATCCAAAAGAGTTCATCTAGGTACATGTAAATCCATTTTACAATTTTATTCTGGTATAAGTCCCACAATATGTTAAAACCTCTTTACAACTTTCAACCAAAGGTACTAGTAAAAAATTTAAAATATGAATTTATTACACATTTGGAGACAAAATATCTCATAAAATCCATATGACTCTCTAAGATACGTTCATAACATGTGAAAGGGTAAGAGACGACTTGAAAAACCTGAAAAAAATAAAAACTTTTTACCAATCTTTATAATAGGCCTCTCTAATGGTTTAAAAAAAGAATCATATTCAAATGATGATGACTCAAATGATTTAGACAATATAATAAGATAAATAAATTAACTAAGCTTCACTTTTAGAAAGTAAAATTTATTCTAAAGTTAATTATGCATCATTCTATGTCCAGTTTCAAAAAATATCATATCGTTAAGTTTACTTATGGGTATTTCAATGAAAAAAGATATATTTTACTAAAATAAAATTCCAAAATCATT
Source organism: Viscum album (assembly GCA_963277665.1). Taxonomy (NCBI): domain Eukaryota; kingdom Viridiplantae; phylum Streptophyta; class Magnoliopsida; order Santalales; family Viscaceae; genus Viscum; species Viscum album. The sequence continues at coordinate 1,984,418,840 of OY728136.1, forward strand.
CTCATACTTCTTATGATTCTGGAATATTTATATATAAAAACTGTGAATAATCCTAATATCCATAAAAAATACTATTTTATCAACTTGAAAATTTTATTGACAAATAAAAACATATTTTATATAAGAAATTCTAGAACTACTTGAGTCATTGTAACGTCCCAATTCCAAAAGTCGCCTATAGGTGCCTCCTACCCGGTTGGTCACATGGCCTTAAGCACATTTCCTTGAACTCCAGAGGTTTCTGACTAGTTGAGAGGGCCATAGTTGTGATAGTGGGGAAACTATGCCCTCATTGGTAGAGTAACATAGTAGAAATAACATATATACAATAGCGGAAGCTATAAAAGAATGCCATAAGTAAACAACAGAAGACTAAAGAAAAAAACTAGAGAACATATATATAATGGTGCATGATACATATATCTAGGAAAGAAGCCAAACATGTCACAATACTAGAATACATTAGTAAACATAAGTACAAAAGAAAACAGATAAACTCCAGCAGCATCGCAAGCCTGATCTTGGTCCCATGCTCTCCAACTCCACATCGATCAAGTACCTGAAGTATAGGGGTGCTTTGCATTATCAATACCTGTGAAAATATAATCTGTTTGGGTCCAAAAGTATGACCTAAATAGGGTGTGAGATGAATCTCAGTATGCAACCACCCAATGATTTGTGCCTAACAGTCAGTGAAAATATGTGGAAGGAAAAATGCCAAAGAAGTAATAAACATTGAAGTACTCGAAAGTAAATAGTCCTACCAATTCAATTACAATAAAGTTACATTTAACATTTTATCAAACCAATTACAAATACAAGAAACCCTCTAAGAAAGTTCTCAAAACCTATCCCCTTTGGTTTAGCTAACAATCTTAAGTAACCTCTAGGTAGTTCTCATAGCCTAAACCCTAGGGTTCAATTAACAACAAGGATATAATGAACACTATCTGAGGAAGCACTAACCATCAATTCATCCTATAGTCATGTATAATCAAATATTCTCTGAGGAAACACTCACCGTCAATTCCCCCTATTGTATTTTAACAGTAAACTATAGACACTCTGAGGAAGCACTCAACGTAAATTCTGCTTGTGGTCTCGTAACGTAACTATAGACACTCTGAGGAATCACCCAAGATCAATCCTCCCTATGGTCTCATATCATGATAATTATAACAGACACTCTGGGAAAGCCCTCAACGTAAATTTCTTCTATGGTCTCACTACACCAGGTTTTCGCAGCCCTGTGTAAAGAAATCGTACAAAAATAATAATCAGTAGACAAAGAAAACCTCAAAGTAAAACTTATCTAGAAAGCTACAAGGCATGAAACAACATATCAAATAAAATCAATCTATCCTAACAGTACTTGGCATGGAAACAAACTAGCCTAACATGCAAGCTAGACCAAACGGTCAATAACAAGCAAACATGGGAAAAAACCATAAACATGCAATACCCCAAACAAGGTTATTGACACTTTTGCACATATAACTCAAATAATATCTATAGAAAGACGAAAACCACCTACCTTGGTGTTGTATGGATGATTTATAAGAACCTAGGGCCTTGAATCACCCTAAAATACTGTAGATATACAAAAATGTTAAAATGTTCAACTTTGGATATCTTGTGGAAGAGGATAAATCCATTGACGATGTTCCAAAAGAAGGGATAACTCACCAATGTGATTCCAATGCAATCGATAGAGTTCAAATCGGGGAACAGACGGCGAGTTAGGGGCTCGGAGAAGATCTGTGGCTATACAGACACTCCTAGATGAGATAAGTCGAGAGAAAGTGTGTTCTATCTGTCAGATGCAACCCCAGTCCAGTTAATGAAAAAAATAAAGTACATATCATGTTCTTAAAAAGTACACAGCATGTACTTTCCTTTTCTAGCCTCTACTTTAGGCGGTCTCCAGGTCACCACACATGGCCATGCACTCAGCTGTTACCCGACAAGTACATAGTCACCGACGACAACTATGTAAACAGCGTGTACTTAAAGTACACGGAGTGCACTCCTAAATTTTCCATAAACTCCTCTTTTTCTAAAAACAACCATAAAGAAAGATTCATACTTGAGAAGCAGATATAGTTTCTTACAAACTTTCCCTATTAAATAAATTTGTCCTCGAATTTCCCTAACAAGGCGGCGTTGAAGAAGAAACCTCGAATAACTCCAGCCACTGCGATCGTACATCAGCCTCCCTCTCACAGGTATCATCCTATACTTTCCCATGCTGCCATATCACTCGTACCAGAGTAATAGTCTGGCCACAGAGAACCTTCTCACTTCGATCAACAATCTGTATAGGATGCTCTTCAAAGGATGCGTCTAGCTTGAGCTCAACCTCCTCAGGTTGGAAAACATGACATGGGTCTGAAAAGTAATGTTGAAACTGAGAAATGTGGAAGACTTCATGCATAGCATGGTACCTTTGAGTTTACTACAACGAATAGGCAACCGGCCTGACTCTCCCCAAAACCTCAAATGGCCCGACGTATCTCGGTGAAATCTTACCCTATATCTTTATCCTCCTATGTCCCAACCTCGGTGTGACACGTAGGAAAACTTGATCTCCAACCTCGAACTCTAGAGGTCATCTCCATCAATCAGAATAATACATCTATCATGATTGTGCTATATCCATCCTCTTTTTAATCAACTCAATCTTCTCTATGGTCTCCGAGACAAGTTGATGACCCAACATAGCTTCCTCTCCTACCTCCATCCAGCATAAGGGTGATCAGCATGTCCTATCATACAAAGCCTCATAAGGTTCCCTGTGAATAGTTTCTTGAAAACTATTATTGTAGGAAAACTCCACAAGAATTATGTGCTTCTACGAAAAACCTCCAAAATCTAGGATGCATGCCCGATGCATTTCCTCAAGCACCTGAATTATACACTTGGACTAGCCATCTGTCTTGGGATAGTAAGTTGTACTCAGAAGTACCTATGTACCCAAATCCCTCTGAATTTCCCATCATACCTGAGATGTAAAATGGGTGTACCTATCTAAAATATGGGAGTGTGGAACTCCATGTAAACATACAATCTCTCAGATGTACAGTCTTCCCAACTCATCAACAATGAATGTCTCCTTAATCAACAAGAAGTGGGAAAACTTTATGAGTTTTTAAATGACAACACATACAGCATCATTCCTTTAAAGAGACCTTGGAAAAACTTTAACAAGATCCATCGTGACATCAATACACTTCCACTCAATAATGGGTAACTACTGTAAAAGCCCTGCAGGTCGCTGATGCTCTGCCTTCAGCTGCTGACATGTGGAACCCCTCATGACAAAACCAGTAACATTTCCCTTCATACCTGGCCTCCAATACTGATGGTGAAGATCTTGATACATCTTGGTGACACTGGTATGAATTTCCCGAACCGAGGAATGAATGTATCACATCATCTCCTCATGTATGTCTACTGGCACCCACACATGTCCATGAAAACATAAGATCTCATCCTTGCCTACTATCTATCCTGGAATAGTTTCCTCTCCTGAAACACTCTCCCATATGACTAGGCCTTCAGAATCTGATAGCTGCATTGTTCACACCCGTTCTAGTAGAGTAGAGGTAATAGCTATAGAAGAAAGAAACGTCTTCCCCTATCTGTCATGCACCTCCAAATGAATCTTAGAGAATAGATCCATAATCTACCACTCACTGATGACCCCCTGAACTACCTGTATCTGAGTCCTCCAACTTAACGCATCAGCCACAATGTTTCCTTTCCCTAGCGTGTAGGCAAGCTCAAAGTCAAAAGACTGAAGGTTCTCAACCCATCTTCATTGTCTGAAATTCATATCGTGTTGACTAAAGATATAGTTGAGACTCTTTTGTTCGGTGAAAACCACAAAATTCACTCCCAGAAGATAATGTCTCCAATAGCGTAAAGCATGAACAACTACATCCAGCTTGAGATTGTGTGTCTGTTAGTTCATCTCATGTGTTCTCAACTACCGATACCCATACGCAACAACCCCTTCTCCCTGTATAAGCACTGATCCTAGCCCGATACCTAATGAATCATTGTAAATAGTATAGCTTATGCCTTGCTCTGATAAATCTTGTATCAGTACTGAAGTCAACCTCTATTTCAACTCTGTAATGGTTGACTCACAAGATTCTAACCACAAGTACTTCGCACCCTTCTTATTCAGGCCATTCAGTGGCGCTACTAAGCATGAAAGGTCCTGTATGAAACTGTTGTAGTAAGAAGACATCCTTAGAAAACCTCATACCTCAAAGGAATTATTTGGATACTTCTAGGAAACTACTACTCTCACTTTCTCTGGATCTACTGATACATCTATCTCTGAGATAACATGACCCATGAACTGAATCTGGTCCATCCAAAAGTGGCATTTTGAGAGAATAGCATATAACCTATGCTCTCTCAGTGTACTCAAAATGATCTCAAGATGTGTGGCATCATTGTGTTGAGTGTGGGAGTACACCAAGATATCATCCATGAAGACTACTATGAAATAATCCATGTATGGATGGAACACTCGGTCCATCAGTGCCATGAAGACTATAGGCGTGTTCGTGAGACCGAACGACATAACCACATACTCATATAGACCATACCTACTGCGAAAGGCTGTAAGAGTTACATCTGATGGTCAGAAGCACAATTGATGATAACCAGTCCACAAGTCAATCTTTGAGAACACCCGGTCTCCTAAAATCTGAGCAAAGAGATCATCAATATTCAGTAAGGGATATCAGTTCTTGACCGTCAACTAGTTCAACTTCCTATAATCCCAAAATATTCTGAGGGTACCATCCACTTTTTTCCCAAATAGCACAGTCAAACCCTAAGGAGAATAACTGGGTCGGATTAAACCCTTTTCTTATAACTCCTATAACTACTTCTTGAGCTCCTGTAACTATGGTGCAGCCATCCTCTAAGAAGTAATGGATACCAGTTCCCCTCTTGGGACAAGCTCAATAGAAAAGTACACCTCTCGCTCTGGAGGAAAACCTGAAAATTCCTATTAAAATACATCCTTGAAATGATCCACCATTGGAGTAAATTCCATCTAGGAAGTCCCATGTCCATCCATATATAGACTAGCAATTTGGTATGTAACTCCTCCAAACCCATGAAGCTCGAGTCCTACTCTGCTCGCCTGGACATCCAACTCGCCCTTATAAAGAAACAATCCACTCTCTGGTGATGTGAAACTCACCCTACGATGATAGAAATCAATAATATCTTGAAAGGGCACAAACCAATCCATTTTGAGAATGACATCATCGCCCTTCATCTCCAAGACATAGAGGTCCCAAAAGAAGTGACACCCACCAACCTCTAGAGGGCACTCCTTGCACTGACGTACACCAGCTATTCTAGTCCCCAGTAGAGTGTCTAACATGAATATATCAAACAAAGAAAAGATATAGAGCCCAAGTCTTTTCATAACAGCAACAGATATAAATCTATGGGAATACCCAGTATTGAAAAGTATAGATGCTAAAACTGAAGAAACATGGATCATACCATGAACCATAGAGGGTTCAGGATCCTTCTCCTATTGGGTCTAAACCACTATAAATGTATGACCTACCCCACAACCCTATGACCCTACCTGACCACCCTGAGCTGATCCACCCTGTTGTCGTTGAAGGCCTAATGACTGGCTACCATGGCCACAACCTCAACCTTAGCCTGAATGGAAAAAAGATCTCCAGTTCCCTGACTGAAGAGAAACTGGGTGTGCTTCTCCTGAATGAGGAGTCATAAAAGAACCCTTGTCACCATCTTCCAGTGAGAAAAACTGATAGAAACGCTGAAGATGGCCCATTTTCCACATGATTAGCACTGCACTTGGTCTCTCGGGCAATGTGGCCTCATATTCCCTCTCTTCCCGCACTTGTAGTACAACACCTGGCTACCTAAATATGTCTCTTGTATCCTGAGATCTACATGTGTAGACTCCCTGTGGCCCTTCCTACTATTAGTAGAAGAGATACTAACTCAGTATGTCGAGCTTCCCTGGCTCATAACTCCAGAATCCCTCATATTTTGCTCTGTCATCAGCACCTAGTTGACTATAAAAGTGATGGAGGCCAGCCTGATGATGGTCACCTGAGATTGAATGTCGTTCCTAAGACCATCCTCAAAATTCCTTTCTATAAATAACTCATCACCTCCTAGAATAAGTGTGAAGCACTGTAGCTCTGTGAAGAGAGAAGAATACTCCATAACAGAAAGAGTACCCTGCTCCAGACTCATGATTTCTCGGGCTCGATCGGTCCTCAAATTCTCCAGGTAGAAGAAGTCATAGAAGGTATACTGAAACTCCTCCCAAGACATAACCTACTATCATCCCACCTGTGACGTCACATCCCACTATCTCTTGGAAGAATCCAGATGAATATATATATCGATCTTGACCCTCATCTTCGGAGGCATCTCCAGATTATCGAAGAACGTCAGCATGGCTTCTAGCCATGGCTCTACAACCTGGGGTCCTCCATCCCCTGAGAAAGTGGGAGGATGATGCAGCTGAAAGACCTGCATCAATTCTACCATCGATGGGGCAGGATGCGATACTCCCTAGAAGGTCTGCATAAACCTCAAAAATCCCTCTTAGAACTGTGCCTCAACCCCTTTATCTGGGATGACAGCTGGTGCCAATACTGGAACAACTGGAGGATCTGCTGGTAGTCCCTGATCAGACATATCTAATGTTTGATCACTGCCCTGTAACTGGAATAAAAATTAAGGAAGTCTTGGTGGTATTACATTGCAAGGTCAAGCACCCACCTTAGATTAAGATTAATAGGGACTGAAACATAGAAGTGTAAGAAGGGAACAAGAGAAAGAAAAAATTCATGTTTTTTAAAAAATGGATACACAATGTGCAAAATTCCTACATGGCATTTTCCCTTAATCCTTCACATGGGTGTGTACTTCTGCCAACCTAGATCGTGTAACACTCCATACACATGACATGTTGTCCTAACACATGGCGTGTACTTGAATCCTCTTCCCTTGCCTGAGTTCTTCTACATGGCTAAGCCACACTGTTCTCCTAAAAAAAGACTACATGGCATGTTAGTACTAGACAAACCTCACTGACTTGTGTTGTTAGTTACACGACCGGTTACACAGTTCACTATACACGACATGTTCTAGATGGAAAGGATGTGTACTAGAAATATTTCACCTCCCCGTCTTGTTTGTTACACGGACGGATACAAGGGTCACACTACACGGCGTGTTCAATCATGACATGGCATGTATAACCAATTTTTTTATCCATCGGTGTCGTTATTCATACGGGTGGACAAATGGACTCTACAACACAGCATGTACATCTGGAACATGGTGTGTCCCACCACAATTTCCCAACCCCATGTCTCTTACCACATACCCAATGACACGGTTAGAGACTACACGACATGTACATACAGTACACAGTGTATACTTAATAGAAATAGTTTCTTCCCGAACAATAGTACATAGGGAATGTATTCATTATTACCGACATGTATTCTGGGTTTTTCCAAATAGTAAGCCTCAAAAACTACCCCGAACGCCCAGAAAAAAAAACTAAAAAGAACATTAAAGTGTCAAATTCCGATCTTTGAGGGCCCATACTCCCTGTGAATCAAAGCTTGGCATCTTATACATGTCATACACAAGCAATACCAATACAATGATCCACCAATTTTTGATCTATGATGGCCCATAACACCTCAAGAAGAGATGTTTGGTGTTCATTCAAACAAAACATTACACAATTAAATACCCCATCAAAAGAAGTTATTCTATCAAGGCATCTTTCACAACAACATGCTTATCTAGCACAACATCTGTCACAAAAACATGCAATCAATAATGCACCCTAAATGGCATGGAAGGAATGCATGACATGTGATTTATAACAAGTTCCAATATGATGCATGAGATGGAATACCCGCATCTCATTGGGTTGAAATATAATTAGAAACATAATAATATCAACGATTACAATACAAAACATGTGAATCACCTAATGGTGAAATAAAATCAACTGTAAAATTTAAAAACCAGAAAAATTGCAATAACGTGGTAGATTGGATTTTCCCTGAACATGGGTTAGCTAATCCTAATAATTTTTTTTTCCAAGTACCTATTCCTTCACATGCCTAGATATAGGCACCAAATAAAAAGTTAAGAAGAAAATAATCCCTCTGATACCACTTTGTAACATCCCTGTTCTAGAAGCCGCCCAGAGGTGCCCCGTACCCGGTTGGTCACATGGCCTCATGCGCATTTCCCTGAATTCCAGAGGCTACCAACAAGTAGCGAGGACCTTGGGTGTGATAGTGGGGAAACTAGGCCATCATTGGAAGAGTAACACAGTGGAAATAACATATATACAATAGCAGAAGCAGTAAAAGCATGCAATAAGTAAACAATGGAAGACTGATTAAATAAAAAACTAGAGCACATATATATAATGATTCATGATACATATTTCTAGGAAAGCATCCAAACAAGTTACAATGATGGAATACAGTATTAAACCAAAGTAAAAAATAAAAAATATAAACTCTAGTAGCATCGCAAGCCTCAGCTTGGTCCTATGCTCTCCAACTCCACATCAATCAAGTACCTAAAGTAGAAGGGTGATTTCCCTTATCAATACCTACAACAATATAATCTATTTGGGCCCAAAATCATGACCCAAAAAGGGTGTGAGACGAATCCTAGTTGGCAACCACCTAATGATCTGTGCCTACCAATCAGTGAAAATATATGGCAGAAAAAATGAAAAAGAATAAATAAACATGGAAGTACTCAAAAGTAAATAGTCATACCAATTAAATTACAATCAATTTACATTTAAAAATTTATCTAACCAATTAAAAATACAACTAACCCGCTGGGAATGTTCGCACAACCTATCCCCTCTGGATTAACTAACCATCTTAAGTAACCCTCTGGGTAGTTCTCATAGCCTAACCCCTCTAGTTCAATTTACTACAAGGATATAACAAACACTCTATGAGGAAGAACTCACGATCAATTCCCCATATAGTCATGTATAATCATTGACTCTCTAAATAAGCACTCACCATAAATTCTCCCTATAGTATTTTAAAGGTAAACTACAAACACTATGAGGAAGCACTCAACTTCAATTCCTCCTGTGGTCTCGTAACGTAACTATAGACACTCAGAGGGAGAACTCAATGTCAATCCCCCATTTGGTCTTGTAGTGTGATAATTATAACAGACACTCTGTGAAATCCCTCAATGTCAGTTTCTTATATGGTCTCACTACACAAGTTTTCCGTAGCCCCGTGTAAAGTGATCGTACACAAATGATAATCAGCGGCCAAAGAAAACATCAATCTACTACTTAGCTAAAAAGATAAAGGCATGTAATAATATATCAGATTAAATCACTCCAACCTAACAATACTAGGAATAGAAACAAAGTAGCCTAACTGAAAAGCTAGACCAAATGGTCAATAATAAGCAGACATGGGAAAAATCCATAAACACACAATACCCCGAACAAGGTTATTGGAACTTCTGCACATATAACTCAAATAATATCAACGAAAAGGCACAAACCACCTAAATCTATGTTGTATGGATGATATATGTGAACCTCAAACCCTTAATTTCACTAGAATGTCATAGATCTACAATAACGTTAAAATTTTCAACCGAGGATATCTTGCGTAAGAGGAGAAATCAGGAGATGATGTTCAAGAAGAAGGGATAAATCACCAATGTGATTCCAATGCAATCTATGGAGTTAAAATTGGAGAACAAATGGTGAGTCAGAGGCTTAGAGAATACTTGTGGCCGTATGGATGCCCCTGGATGAGATAGATCGAGAAGAAGTGTGTTTTTTCTATCAGATGTGACCCCGATCCATTTAATGAAAAAAAGAAAGTACATGGGATGTTTTTTCAAAGTATACAACATGGACATTCCTTTTCCGACCTCCGCTTCTGGCAGTTTCCAGGTCACTACACACATCCATGTACTCAGCCATTAACTGGATAGTATAGGGGCACCCGCGACAACCAAGTACACGACGTGTACTTAAAGTACACGACGTGTACTCCTGAAATTTATAGAAACTAATATTTTTCTCAAAAACAACTGGAAAGAAAGATTCATACCTGAAAAGAAGATTCGGGTTCTCACAGTCTTATTCCAGAGAGAAAACTTCCAAATTATCTCCCATGAAATCCTATGTAACTGATCCCTAATTAGATGATCCAACAACAGGAAATCCCTCATATGAATCCAAAATATATTGGGTTATACTTTTTATACCACTAAAAACTATCTTAGGGACTATAATAGGATGATAATTCTGATTTTTTTTGACGTACTCAAACAAATATTCCAATACCTTCTTTACATAATCCAAATCACCCTTCATAGATGAATTTTACTTAATAATATGAACATTATCATTACAATCACACAAATTGACTTTTAAATAAATAACATTATCTAATAATTCATCCAACTAAAAAAAATTCAATCACCATAGTTTTCAACATTATTAGTGTGAATGTAAAACTACTACACTAAAATTCAACACGAAAAAGAGAAGTAATTTCACAATTTTATTGTACTATATAGTTATATTCTACATGAAAGGGATAAACTGAAACTATCATATTCCACTTAGTCACTAGCTAAACACCCCATTTAGAAACTTCTTATTCTTATTCTTCTGATCCCAAAAAGACACTCCCTACTAAAGGAATTGTCACCAATTTTATTCTCCATTTACTTTCAATAATTTGAGAGGCATCAGAGAAGTGAACTACACCAACAACAGTAGATATTCTATTTTCCAAAACAATGATAAAAAACCTCACAATATATATTTTAAAACATTCCACAGTTGTAAAAAATGGTACACCATTATCTAAAATTTCTCTTTCTAGGTGATATTCTATAGGTTTTTAAGGATAATAAAATTTGAGCATGGGTACCAAAACATCATCCTAATTTAATATTGATTAATCTCTCTGACCAAATTTCTTAGTTATAACAGTAACTTTGGGTTTAATCACATTATAGATAACCACTCTAACTCTATTTATTTTATCAGTAAGAGTTAAATTACCCAAACAGTATTCTAATTCCAAAAATGGTATTAACTTCTTCATGATATCCAATAATAATGATTACACTAGATTTATCCCCATCAACTTGAGTAGGGTCATCTTAAACATATTCCACAGTTTCAATGGTTAAAATATTAATTTCTAGGAAACTAAAAATATATCAACTTCTATTGAATACTCTATCAAAGCTATTTTTCAAACCATAAAAATTCTATCTCATATTGTTATTTATCAGAACGTTATCTTTCACAAATATGTGTGTCAGAATCCTTTAAAAATGATAGTAGTTAATGGTCTTGTTCAGAACATGCCACATATGTCACACGATATATCTTACTATTTTTACATTTTTCTCTAAAAAAATTATCACTTAAGTATCTTGAAATGAAATCCTTTCAAACTCACTATCTCATTGATCTACTATATATTTTATTAACATTAAAATAGATGTTATGTCCTAATATAAATATATTACAGTTTCCACCTCCACATCTAGAGAACCAAAAATATATTATATAATCTCACAAGGTATTACATAGTAAATTAAATAAAAATATGTATTAATAAACCCCAAATGGTTTTTAATGGAAGTTTAACAATTGGATTTCTTAGAAATAGTGTGGTTGCTGACAATTGAATTTGTTCAAAATATGTGATGTTTTGATTTGTTGACAATATACTAAAAATATGTGTGGTATTGAAAATTATAAAATATTAAATTTTTTGGTTATTCATGGATACTTTTCATTGATTCATTCAATTAATAATATTGAAGTTAAAGTTTTTTATGTGATATTCCATGAAAGTTGGAGGATCTTTAGATTTAATTTGAAACAAAATGGGTTGAATTATGTTAGTAAAATATACAGGGGGAGTTCTCATCCTAAAGGAGTTTTAACTTTCATATGTCTTTCTATCCCATGCATAAATGTAAATAGTCCCGTACAAAAAGGTAACCAAGGGGAGTTGTGTAATTATAGCTCAGCCTCATGTAAAGGTAATTGGGATGATGTGTAAAGGTATTATGGAGACTTTTGAGTTGAGTAAGTGTAATTTGAAACCCTACGTAATGGTATGCTAATGAATTTTGAGTTGAGTAAGGGTAATATAAAACCCTGTGTATAGTTTTATAGTATTATTTGGAGTTTTTAAATGGTATCAAAGATCTTGATTAAAGGTAAGAAAACCCATGATACATTGCATTAGTGTATAAGGAATCTTAGCATAAAGGTACTTGTGTATGGCATATCGGGGATCCCATTACTCACGTAAGGGTATTGTGAGGGTACGCAAGTGCACATGAAGATATGTAAATTTAAATCAATGTTTCAAAATATGATATAATTTTTATAATCATCTTGAATAAGGGTATCTTTTGGATCATCATTGATCTCTCACTCTAGGGTTCTGAACTCAGCACAACCTATTTTACCTTCAGATACTGAGGTTCTTCACACAATGTAATGACATGGTTTGCACGTATATAGAGAAAATATTTATGTGTTTATCAATTAGAAATATGATATTTTTTATGTGAGGTGAATGTTTCAAACAATGAATACACTATCTCATTTAGATTTATCTATATTGATTATTTTGCTATGGGAAATCCATTTCCCCTAGTGTTCATCCATTTGTAGTGGGAAATCATGAGGGCTCCTAACTTTTAGAAAAGACACAATATATATATGAGTATAATTAAATTGAGAGAGATAACTGAATTTAAGGAATATATTATGATCATCGACTATGAAGAGATAACGGGGGAATAATATGATCATGGTTCTTTATACATTCGGTTTTCCATATTTAAAAAATTTTAAAAACAAGTTGGTATATGTTTATATATGAAGGGGTAGTTATCATTGATATTCATATTCTACTCAAAGGATAATATCTATCATTAGATATATCGACGATTAGAGATACCTTTATTAGACTTAAAATTTTAGTTTTAGTATATGTGATAAAGATGATATAATATTAGAATTTCAATATCACATTTTAAATCTCTAGATAGAAGATAAATAAAAGAGAGAGAATCCATCTTCATAACCAAGATATCCATAAACTAAAGAAGATAAGTGATAAAGGGGAACAAATTATTTCCTAAATATCAAAAAATTTTTAAATCTAATAATAACCGTATATTGAAATTATGGGCTTTAAATTTTTGAAGAAAGGGTTTTGATGCATTGAAGATCCTACCAAAGTTCAAGGGGGTAGTTTTCTATGCCTATAAAAATTGAATTTGTTTCAATATGGGTTTGGAAGTATGGAATAATTGTAATCATTTAAATATCCTTCCATAAAAAACAATTACTAGTTTTTTCTTAGTCCAATCAAAAATAGAATGTTGTTCCTTAACTATTATTTATATAATAAGTTCTTCATAAAGGATATTTATCACGGTTTGTGAAGTTTTGGAAAAATATACTTCAATAGTGAATCTACTAATAGTTTAATAATAATCTATGTTAGGGGTTATTTTAATGGGCCAACATTCCCATAAACTCTATGTCAATCCTTTCTACAGCAGTGAGAAAATTAAAAAGGAAGAATGTGATTATTTCAACTAGTAGTGACATAATGATGGAAGGTTTGACAGAGTTACCCTTGTAATGTAGTGAGATATACCCAAACTTGTAAGGTGGTGAGCTTGGGGACATGAGTGACCTATCATAAACCAATAAATTATGAGATTGGTAGTTTTGTTTCACCAATTCAATGTTTTTAGTATACTCCATGGACTGTCCTTTTTTGTGAACTAAGTAAAATCTCATGTCCATATTAACTTTTTTCATTCTCACCAAAAAGATCAATCAATTTTAAGAATACCTAGTTAAAGATCATTTCAAGTGAACGTCATGGTTGAAAGTTCAATACCTTAAAGATAAAGTGATATTTTTAAATGATTAAGAGTTTTAATTATCATAGATAGTGCATGCACTGATTCACCCCTCTCAGAGTAATCCCACTCTCATAATCATTTATAAATCTAAAAGGTGGTATTAATGGGATTAGTTCATTTTGGATTTTTTATTTCTCTAACATGATTTAAATTTGTGTTGAAGATTTAATCTATAGTGAAGGATCCTAACATTGATGGAAATAATTTAAAACCATATAAAAATGAATTCATTTAGATCATTGATGATTCTCTTGGATTTTCTTGAGAAGTTGTAGAAAATGGAATTGTTTTTTAATCAAAAATAAAGTTATCATTGAAATATATAAAAGAAAAATTTAAATTGATTCTTTAGTAAAAGTGGAATTAAAGAATGATTTAGAGGAAGAATTATAAAAAAATTTGAATCCTTTGTTTTTATCTAAACATGTGTTGCAAAAATTTTAAGTGTTTTTTGAAAATAAAGAAAACCCAAGTGAAAAGTTAAATATTACAAAATTAAAGAATAAGAAAACAATGGTACCTCATCCTGGATTTTTTTTCTAAATAAGAGGTAAAATATGAACCTCATGTTATATGTAATTATTACCCTCATGTAGAGGATGAATTTTATATTTTATACTCTGTATAGGAGATAAAATTAATATTAAATTATATAAATGAAATAGAAACAACATCAATATACTTTTCTAAGAAATTCACAAGAAATAACAATGAAAAATAATGAATTATCATTAATAGAGTATAGTTCTCAATGATATAAAATTTATCTCTATAAAAAGTAGAATTAATGATAAAGATTTGTTAGAATTTATGCATGAACAAAATATTAATGTGGATGAAAGAACAATGTAATATGCATTTAGAGCTTTCCCATGAGACCTAAAAACAAATGTCCATTGAGAAATACTTAAAGGAAAGTGTTCTTCAACTAAGAAAATAATCTAATGAAAGAAAATGTGATCATGGATTTTTGTCATATATTTGAGTATTTTGGTTTAAAAAATGGAAAAAACATGATAATATAAGATTCTTTGAAGATATGATGAACAAATCTAAAGAGAATATAAAGATCCCTCCAAAATTGGACTGGAATTGTACAGTGACAAAAAGTTCTCTAGATATGAAATCTTCATGAAAATTTTTATTTCATTTAAAATTCATAATTTTGGTTCCATAAATTATGAATTCACAAAATTTAGTTTTTTATGGAAGATGTAGTCATATAATTAGTGGGTGTTATGAATCTTGTAATCCAATGGGTATGAATTTTTATCTAGCAGTACTGAAATCTAATTCAAGGATAAACCAATCATGGTATGAAACTATTATAATATGTTCTATTTTATCTAACCTTTTTTACATTGAAAGGTATTGTAACTTTAGAAATTCATGGAATGTTAATGAATACATACAGATATACTCACCTCATTTGACTTGTAAGGTAAATACATATATTGAAAAATTTTCTATTAAGTTGGAGAATATGACCAATTTTTCAAATATAAAAGAGACCCTTAATTATTTTTATAACAATCAGGAAAATTTGATATTTCAAAATAACACACATGAAGTGAAATAATAAAAATATAAAATCAAAAAAAATTGGTTGGCCTAGGTGTGAATAAGTTCAATGAATTTAGGAAGATGAGTCTACAAAAGAAGATGTATTCCAATATGTCTCTCTTGGAAAGAGGATGATTTTTCTAACTACAAGTGATAATAAAGAACCTAATGTTATGAATGCACACCTTTCTCGAAATCTTAAAATTGGAAAAGAAAAGGTGGATAGTGATTGGTTGGTTCATATTGATAACCCCATACCATAAGGTAATTCATTTACCCATGTATTACTGAAGATAAAATTCTTTAGAATAAATTCATTTTTAGCACATGATATGATAATTTATTTAAGATAATTATATAGCGTGTAAAATATATGAAAATGAAAAGGTGAAATTGCTTGTAAAATTTTTTATGATAGCTCAAGTCATTCAAATGTGTTAACAATATATGATATAACCGGGACACTCAAAATATAAACATATCAGTATGATAATTTAGGATCATTTTAGCATTAAAATGTAGTTATGTTTATGAGATATGGTGGAATAATAGAATTTTATCTAATATATAAATCAATAAACCTAATAGAATCTATCAAAGGTAAATATTTTTTTTGGAATTCTTAGTCTGAAGAAGGATATACAGAAAAAGAAATATTATTGCATGAGAGGGATGAAAATGTAAAATTTATATAGACTAAAGACTACGAGGGAATCAACCTTGAGTTAATTAGTTTACACTAATGTTTTTGGTATAAGGACATATCTTAGGAAATGGGGTGAGATATATTTTAACAAGTTTTTTGATTAAAATATAATGGTTCCATTTTTTATACAATTGAAGAAGTATGCTATAGAGTGCATTAAATTTTTATTAACGCATGATGAAAATGAATCTGATAGGTTGATAAAAAAATTTATTTGATAATGGAACAAGTTACACTTACATTGATGTATAAGACATTTTTTGGAAGTGTGGAATTGATTATGATTTTCATCAAAAAGAACAATATAACCAAATGGTTTCATATAATAGAATAATCACATGATTAATAATATAGTGAATAAATTAATAATTGAGAGTTATATATCTTGGAATTATTGGAATGAAATAGTACAAGTTATAGTGTGCACATGAAATATAGATTTGTAAAGTACTGGAGAGAAGAGAACATTGTATGAGATGTGGTATGGAATAAAACACTAAAACATGTTAGATTGTTTGTGAGGAAATTCCATATCATAAATAAATGAATAAAACAAATAAAGTATAGAGATGTGTATTATGAAGGAATTTTTGAAGGTAAATATAAAAAAATATTATAACCTGTAAGTGATTTAATAAGAGTTTGAAAAACATTTTCTAGATCTATGATGTGAAAATAATTAGAGAATAATATAGTGACAAATCTAAATATATAACCATTGAAGAAATATTTGAGTAAGAAGAATAAGTTTTACACAAATTATATAAGATATTAACCCCATGGAATAGTGAATATTTTTTAGGAAAATCCAAAAATAAAAAGTGGCTAATGGATCTATTCAATCATAAACTAAAATAAAGAAAATGACATGCATATATTGAAGAACCCAATATCATTAGGGATAAATCTACTCCAATACAAACTTGATGGATGAGATGTATGGAGTACTCTACTATATTATATAAAGTGTATTAATGATCATTTTAATATATAGAACATGATTAATTATAAGTCTAGACCATTAAGAATGAGTTGGAACAAATATAGATAATTCAAATATGAGATATTTTCAGAATATGGGGGGATTATAATGTATTTATAACTAAATAGGTGTTTAAACAAATGAAAATATAATGGTAATATAATGTGTAATATAGAAATATTATATTGTAATGTGTATTCTCAAATTAAGGTCATGAATATGGAATATAATTTTACACCAATGGTAATATTTGTGTTGAAAATAAATTTGATGGATATATTTATTCAACTATATCAAATTGATGCGAAGAAAACATTCATGAATAGATTACTTAAAAAACGTGTAAATATAGAACAAATGAGTTTTTATGTTGGTGATGATGAAAAAAATGTATTCTGAATAAATAAAGTCTTATATGGATTGAATAAAGAACCAAGGGCCTTCTATGCTATGTTAGACTCTTATAAGAAGAATATAAAATTTAGGAGAGGTGTTGTTACTTACAAACTCAATGTGAAACCATCCAAGGAGAAGTAGTTCATGGTTATTATATATGTTTATGATATAATATTTTATTTCATCAAGATGAATTTTGTGAAAGTGTTTAAAAATTAATTATTTTGGATATTTAGAATTCGATAATTTTATATATTACATATTTCTGTGGGTGTACATGAATCAAGATAATGAATAAACTACTGTTTCTGAAGAAAAATATACAATAGTGTACCAAAATTAGCTTAAGATATAGGATATAAATTATTTTTAACTCTAATTCTTATTGGAACTATTCTTAGAAAGAATAAATGTGAACGATATATTTATCCTATAATATATAAGAGAATGATTTGGAGATTATTATACTTTACAAGAATAAGGCCAGATATTTTCTATGATACTTTTTAATGGTTTGGTTTCAACTTAATCTGAAGGAGGAACCTCACTATTTTTTGAAAATAATATTGAGTTATGTAAAACGTAATTTATATTATGGTTTCAAATTTAATGAATCCAATGTTTTCAATTTATTATCACATTTAGATATAGACTAAGTTAACAGTATTTTGGATTATAAATCCACTATTTGAGTTACTTTCTTTGTGGGAAGAAAGACAATTGGAAATATAATAAATAATAAAGAGAGAATATCTCTTAGAAAAACAAAAATTATAGTATATTTCAACAATCAAGATGTGTATATATTTTCTATAAATTCATCGCCATATAGAATATCGTGGTGAATATGTGAGGGTTCATATGGTGATCTATTAGGTATACATTACTGAAATTGAGTTCATAAAGAATCCAGTATAGAAATATTGAATGATTTATATTTTCATTTCATATCATTTAGTAAAATAAAAGATTGATCAAGGATTAATAAATATGATGTATATCTTCATAAATTATTAAGTGGTGATCATTATTGAAATATTATCCAAACAACTAGAATTTTAGAATCACTGATTTAAAATTTTTGTTAAGGAACCTCCCATGGAATTATATGCTTTATAAAATCCCCTACACCTATGTTTTTTAAATCTTAACTTGGTTATTAAAATCATGTAAGAAATATAACATTTCTTTTTTTTATGAAGGGGAGATAAATTTGGGAAACTGATGAATTATTCAAAGAAACAAAGAACTAAATTTCAAAGACGGAGATTAATATGTGACGTTGAATAAAAATTATCATATTAAAGTAGAGGAATCTACCATTTAGTTGGATTAGTAGTTTTGAATTTATATGGAAATAAAATACATGGAGAATGAAATCAAGAAGTTAATAAAGATTGTGGGAGGTATGCGATATTTAAAAAAAAAATTCACTATATAATAAAAATCATTCTAGATATCTTCTTCGCAACATTGATCATTACAATCACAATAATCAATATCCTTATTCTTTTATTAATTTATTGTGATTTTATATTTCACAAAAATTCATGGATTAATTGTTTATATTTTTATTAATTTTCTTTTGTTTCGTGGTCATTTCATAATTATTGTATAGATTGTAAAGACATGAAGACGATGTTTATAAAGATACCCATTTGTGCACAGTTTGGTGAAAATAGGTTAGTATAAACCATGTCGGTATACATACAAATTGGAGGCTTCCATTTTATATTTTATGTAAAAGGTTTAGTGGGAATGGGTTGCACATTTTTTAGTGAGATTCAGAAGAAACTCTGTGGATGAACTTGACATAAGGACTTCTTTGTGCATAGATTATGAATGGTTAGTTTAAAAATTGTTATAAGTGTATTATGTAATGTAGTATTAAAATAATTTTTTTTCATGTTCATTACAGGGTTTCCAAAACTATGCGAGCAATATTTGAGACACTCTAGGTGAGTAATGTGAAGGTACAATGGTTAGAACATAGTTTGGTAAACTTCATGACCAAACTAGGTGATATAACAAGTTTCATTAAAACATTATTTTTAATTTATTATTTTATGAATGAAAATCCAATTAGGGGTCTCTTATTCTCCCATTTGTGTGATCAGGAAAAAGGGATCCCTTGGAGTTCCCTTCATTTCTTCCCCTTGGTTTTTTTGGATGCTAACACCATTTCTTAAGGTGATATTTTGAATGTTAGGGAGTTTTTTTCTTTTTATATACCTTAATTACTTGTTTCTTATTTGTCTTATTCCTTGGTATCTTCCTTGAAAAACCATTGATAAGGAGTTTACAAAAATTAAATATGGATTTTTTGTTAGGGTGTATGGATCATGTCTTATGTTCTCCACACCCCATATTTGTGAGTTTCATTGCACATGAACTCTGTTTGTGATAAGTGGTTATCTACCCTACTATTTTTATTATACACTATGTTTGCATTATAATTCCAAAGAATGCTTATATAATAATGTGGTTTATTAGTTGGTTTATAATAAGTTATTATGGTACTTCCAAATTCTATGATATTAGTCCTTGGATTTTAAGAAAAGTGTGTGTGCATGTTGTGTAAATAGAAAAATGGGTTTTCAAGGGAAATGTTGTTATCCAATTACTATGTTATTATTTTGAATGTTTCATTTGATATTTATTAAGGAACTATTTTATTATTTGTTCATTTTTTATTATTCATTGAATTTTATTGGTTTTTCTTTTGAGTTCTAGGTTTTATTTTTGACATAGGTTTATGAATTATTAAATTCCATTTTAGGATACAAGGTATCTATTCATTCCACATTAGTGGTGAGATTATTTAATATTCATTATTTATAAATAAAAATTAGATTGTTGGTTCTCAATGTGGATTTAAAATTGGATTTTGAAATGATACTTTTCAAAATAGAATTATAAGGATCATATTCACTTTTTAAGGTGGATTTCTGAAATATTTTTCTATTTAATGAGTGAATATATGGTTAGTAACCTTTATAAAAATTCTCTCATTTTAGATACACCCTAATGTAATCCCTGTATATATCTATATGATTTTAATTCTATTGGTGTAGAATTAGAGGGGTTTCACTTTTTTTGTGAGGAGGTTGGACGTATATTTGATTGTTTTTATTGATCAAGAATGAGATTTTATAAGTTTATCCTTACCACATAATAATACTATTCATGGGTATCATGGAAATATTATTAAGGGATTGAGAGGAAATTTTAATCTATAGATGACTTTTCTCACTAGATCTCTCAGGGTATTGGGGTCCATGGGAGAGTACCACCAATGAGGATAGATCAATGTTTATAATTGGTAATAGACTAGGAATTCATCAATAGGATAACATATAGTTCCATTTGATTACATCTTTGATCTCCCCGGGGGATGCTTAACAATTTACCATGATTTTATATCTTAAACTATTTTTTTCTGATTTCTTATTCTATATATGACCACATAGGATCTATACTACTAGTTAAAATTTAATATTTCACTTGTCTTACTCCTTCACAATTTTCTATTTCTTATTTTGTTTCATGTTTTTCTCGATCATGGTCTATTCTATTGTTAAATTTCTTCCTTGATTGATCTATTCTATTCCTTTAGTTTATATTCCCATTTGGTTAATTTGTATGTCCTTCATGTTTTGTATTAATGGGGTTTTAAAGACATTTTTTTAATGGAGTGTATTTAAATATAATAATAGTTTTAAATGTTTCATTAAATCATGTTCATGTGTTAAAATCCAATTTTTGGGAAAGATCATGGGTTTTTCACTATAATAAAAAACACTTCTTTTCTATTATTAATTCAAACAATAATTTATGGTTTATTATTATAAATGAAACTCAAGGAATCAATGGTGATTACCAACTAGGCTATTATGAAAACACCTTACCTATGTCAGTATGTGTCAATAGAACAAATTTTATGCTTTCATGTTTCAATTTAATTTTGGTATCACTCATCGAGAAAGAAATTTTGGTTTTGAAATGGTGATCATATCTTCACATGTATATGGTGGCAATTATTTGTATTTTCACTTTTTGTTTTTGATTTTTTTCTATGTTGGCTACTTATATATTTTGAATGTTAAATTCATTCCACTACTTTGATGTATTTATTTTAGAGTTTTTTTATACTTCATCTGCATTTTTATTTTTTCAATATCTACTAATTTTTAATAAATAGAATGGTCTTGCTGTATTTCTGGTTGAATGATTTATGAATCATAATTTTTTACTAGAGGAAATATTTCCCAAGAGATTATATTGAATTCCTTTTAACTATTTTTTAGCATGAGGTGATTGGTAATGAACCCCTGGTATGTCATGGGAAGGATTGTATCCCCAGATCAAGGGTAGACTAGAGTTCATTCAGGAAAAATGGTACTAGATCATTTATTCTTAAGATATATTAAGTTCATGAAGAGACCTTTTTTATTTGTGGGACTATGGTATTGTGGTTTTAGGATCATCAAAACCCATGTTATTGGATTGGTAAGAGTCTATAAAGATCTTATTCATTATGATACACATGACACCATGGGATTTTGGGTTTTGAATCATGAATTTGGATGTTTATTTATTTATTATAAAAATATTTTATTTGGATTGATATTGTTTTTATTTTCACCATTGATATATGGGTAGTTTAGGGTTTCTAGATTCTTTTGGGCTGAAAATGAAGGAAGAAGATAAGGTTAATGGTTTTCCAAAATGGTATGGACAACCTTTTGGGGTCTATATAGAGGGTTTTATATTACTCAATGGGGTAGTTTCACGGCTGGTGCATTATCCTCCAAACAATGTGAAGAAATCAGGTACATTCACTAGTGCACTTGATGTTTTTTTTATTAATCTACCATTGACAGAAACATTTATTATATTATGTTGATATTATTTTGAATGACATAAAATATATTTATATAGAATATCAATGATAATTTATTTGATCTTAATATGGTTTTTAAATTGAAACATGGTTTTTAAAAGAAGAAAATTTGGTTTTGGAATGTTAAATGGGTGTTTTATGAAATGTACTGGAAAGAGTTTATAGTTGAGGACATGTACATGTTTTAAATAAAGTACATGTGATATTTTATAATTATTTCAAGAGGTAAATTAAATTTTTTATATTAATGTGTAGAGTTTATTGTAGTTTCCACACATTATTTTATGATTTTGAAATTAATACGTGATGTTTTCAAAATGATTTATATGATAATTTCTTTATCATTCTTGGTGATGTTAGATTATTTATTTTTGGGATCATTTTTATTTAATGTATATTTCTGATTTACTATAAGTTTTTTTTGAATTTTTTTTGATTGGATTATGTGTTTTAATATTATTTTAGAGTATGCCTCCCATAAGTGTTCTAAAGAATAGTTGGTGTTCTATTGTATCCTTTCTTGTTGGAAACTACACTAAGACTACAGATGGAGTGTTGGAGCCAAAGTATTCAAAGATGATACCTATCTTCTATAGAGATCAAGGATCCCTAGAGGATATGGGGTGGTTATGTGAGGATAAATAATTATCTAAATCTTTAGGAACTCTATAGTTATTGAGGGAGATAATTTTATTGGTTTTGTTCAGGGGATTGTGCTTGGATTAGTGGAAGGAATACAATATCTGTATGGTTTTGAGAATAGGTTAGTTAAGAATTAATTATGACCATGTTATTTAATTCATTACACCATGAGTAGGTTAAGGTTAATATGGTGGTGAATATTGTGATCCACTAGTAGTTTTAACTGAAAATGAAAGAATATGTCAATCTTTTTCAGGAGTAGATTATCTAATATTATAAAATCAAATCGAGTGATTCCTTGAAGGTTTATAAACTTTTGAATGTTACTCATTTTAATCTCATCTGATGGGAACTTTTTCATAGGGTGACCTTTTTTGAAGATCTTGATGATGAATCTTTTATAGAAGATTTGTTTTTAAGAGGGAAACTCATGTTGGGTGGTTTCCATGTATCCTTATATGATAGTGAGGGTTCCCTATAAGGAAGGGAAAATAGTATGGATGATTTTATTTTGAGAGGATCAAAATATTTTGTTTTTATATATTCTGATATGATGAGGTAAATCATGTGCTTCACTTGTGGTTAGTTTTGGGATGCTAATCCCTATAGCTCAGGTGTTATTAAGACATGTCATGGATATGGACATTTGGGGTACCTCTTGATGTTTTATAAGTGAAAATATCCCATAGGGAAGAAATTTTTTCGAAGATTAGATTCTTGATAGTTATTTCCCATTTTTTAGGTATTTTATTCTTTCTCGTTATAATTTTATTTTTTCTTCTTCTTTATCACTATTAATTTTTATTTTTGGAGTGCCTCTTGGGAGGTTAAGTGACTAATTCTAATTTCAAGAGTAAGTTTTCGCTTTTTTTAATTAATTTATGTGACTTTGAGTAGGTCATAATTCTTGCGTCTTTTACTTATTTTGTTAATCCACATTGTTAGAAAATCCATAAATTGTTAGGAGACCCACCTTGGGTCTCTATTTCTCATTCAATATTTCATAGTGGTTGAGTGTGAATTTTATATAGGAGATATATTTTTACATGTTGGTTAGAGTTTTTTATGATGGAATTTATATATTGTTGTAGATGTGTCTCTTCCATTTAGGTTATAATTTTCGGGAAGCCTGTAGCTTGCTGTAACATGTGAAAGGGATCCTATGTGGGTATCTGCTTTTGGATCCTTTGTGGGTATATGTTCTAGAGTCTCACTTGGATCTGCTCTAGGAATTGACATGAGACTACTCTAGGATCCTACGTGGGTATGATGTACTAGGATCCTATGCGGGTCTGATGATCCTACGTGGGTCTGATGATTTAGGATCCTATGTGGGTATCCCTCTTAAAAAAGTAATATTATTCAGTAATTATAAATGATCACCTTTGATAACATACCTAAGTTATACCTGGTGTGAGACGAATCTTTACCTTTTTTGTAATCTTCAATGTGGCCTACCTTTGCTGTATTTACTAACTTGGTCATACCTTTGCGGTATTCTTCTGTATGGTGTACCTTTGTGGTACAAACCTTCGTGGTAATACATTATGGTATTATTTTGTGTGGTGTACCTATGTGGTACTTACCATCGTGGTGGTTACCTTTGTGGTATTCTTTCTTTCATGGAATAGTTGTACTTTGGATACGGGTTTGGGCCTTGTGTTGACATGGGTAAACATGATAACTTGGGTGAATATATGGGAATATACCTAAGTAGGGTTTCAAGTTGTTTACATGATTTTTGGTTTATCCTTTATGGATTTTTTGAGACCTTTGAGGGTCTCAGGGTCCCTACTGAGTATTCTTATACTCACCCCTGCACAGGCTACGCACACACCTTCTTGTGTTTGGTGCAGATGATAGATATCGCTGAATGAGGATGACAGTACTAGGACTAGTGGAAGCTCGGAGGTGGACATTGGACGAGGCGTACAACAGTGACGACTATTTGAGAGTTGTACGTACCCTTCAGGTAAAAACTCTAGTGGGTCTTCACAAGAGTAGATTCAGTTTATTTGTACTTCCTAGTCTTACTTGTACTTTCCAGTTGGGCTTGTATTTGGGCCCCTTTCACTTACTATATACACTCATTTTACTGTTCAATTTACTCATGTTCGTATCTTGTTGTGTGCTTGGTTGTGTGTGTTTACTTGTTATAAAGGCAATGCCTTCCCAGTTTTAGGGAATACGCCTTCGGTGCTAGTCACTAGCCCCTATCCTATGGAAGGAGGTCTTGGGGTAGTCACAGCACAGGCCCCGAGGGACGAGTCATGACAAATTGGTATCAGAGGTGTCGGTTCTACTGTAGAACATTGGACTCTGATCTTTTTTAATGATAATAGTGTTAAGTGTTGTGAGTATGGTTATCAATTTAGGGAATCTAGTGTTGGTGCGGCGACCGACGTATCCGTACACCAGGACCCTGACTACTGATTTCTGACTCAGTGCATGAAAACATTGATTGCATGTGTGTTTCAAAAAAATTTCTTTGTGATACCTTTGATTCAGCTCACCTGGTATAACTTATTTACCATGGTGCACCTGTTTCCATTCAGGATGCCTCCACATAGACAACCGGCTAGGGTTCTGGGTATAGTATGCGATGATTGCCCACCGAGCGATGAGGCATCGGTGCAGGGCCCTTTATCAGTAGGGGCACCAGTGGAGGCACCAGCGGTACCATTACCCATTGGACCACTGATTCCACCAGCCATAGTAGCAGAGGGTGAATGCCTATTGATCATGTTTCACGAGTTCTATCTCTAGAGGCCATCGAGGTTTCGGGGCGAGACAGACCCACAGGTAGCTGAGGATTGGCTGGAGGCCGTGGTGAGAGTCTTCCGAACGGTAGGGACACTGGCATATCTCATGGTGATCCTTTCCGCCAGTCGTCTATATGCAGCAGCAGGCATATGGCGTAGCTTGATGCTCCAGGTTCACGATGAGGTGGCACTTCTTTGGGAAGACTTCAAGAGCCTGTTTTGGGCAGAGATTGTCCCAGTGAATCTTCGCGCATTGCACATATAAGAGCTTCTTCATCTGCAACAGGGCAGTATGACTGTGGCTCAATACTCAGCGAGGTTCACTGACCTCTCACACTACTCCATAGATATGGTGTGAGACCAATTATCCAGGGCTCTTCCATTCAAGCATGGACTCAGGAGGGAGATCATGGCTTCGATGATTTCTCTCAGCATCCCGACCTAGGTGGGGGGTTAGAGCGAGCCCTCTTAGTGGAGAGTTTTCTTGCTGAGATGTCACCAGTACCGAGACCCACCACTGGGTATCACGTAGTGAAGTCTTCTGTAGCTGTCAGTAGACTAATGTCACAGAGGTCCAAGAGGACCAAACATACAGGTGGGCGACCGTAGGATTCAGGGTCGGTTGGGCGGGGCACTGGAGACAGATCCAGTCATGCGAGGAGCAGGCAGTGTTACACATGCGGCAAGAAGGGTCACATGGCTCGTGACTACCTGACCCACCGTACGAATGATCAGCTGACGGTCGAAGGACCGCCCAGGCGGAGATAGAGGTTCAACCTAGGAGGTCCGTAGGGATCATGAAGATGTGGCAGAGGAGCTGGCCGTGCAGCTGGCAGTGGGTGAAGATTCAAGATGTTACCGCCACCACCACCAGGTGGTCCACCCCAACCACAGGGAGTAGGTGGATAGGGGCAAGCTTAGCTTTAGGTAGATGATTCCTATGACCATGGCACTCCGGAGATGATATGAGGTAAGATATTTTTCTACTCCACCTTAGCGGTAGTACTTATAGACATAGGTTATAGTCACTCTTTTAGTTCCACGATCCTCGTTCAGAGCTTAGATATTCCAATGGAGTCATTGGATCGATCCTTATAGATAGAGACTCCTATGGGAGTAGATCTGATGATTATGCACTGGTGCCAGCAGTGTGATCTTACTATAGGAGGTGAGAGTTTTAGCTGGGATCTTCTAGTAGCGACGTTGAGGCCATACAACATCTTCTTGGGTTTGGACTGGTTATATATAGTCCATGATCATATTGAATATATTAGGTGAAAAGTTTAGTGTGTTCGCATGGATGGGACTAGTTTTACCTTTACCAGTGAGAAGGGAGGCTTTGCAGCACATAATGGACTTACCCGGAGGTGAGTGGAGTCGATCACTCATAAATTGGCTATACTTACCCTCGGAGCAGTTGATGTGGAGATTCTGAGCTATCCGGTAGTGGTGGACCAGTACATGGATGTCTTCCCTGATGATGTTCTAGGTCTACCTCCTTGTAGAGAGGTATACTTTTAGATTGATTTGTATCTCGGGAAGACACTGGTATCTACACCAGCATATCAGATGGCTCCCGTAGAGCTTCATGAGCTGTGGGTATAACGAGAGGACTTACAGGGGAAGGGATTCATCTGACCCAGTGTTTCTCCTTGGGCAGCCCCAGTTTTGTTCTCCAAGAAGGTGGATGGGAGATTGAGACTTTGTGTTGACTATCGGTGCCTAAACCTGGTGGCCGTGAAGAAAAAGTACCCAATCTCGAGAATTGATGTCCTCTTTGATCGACTGAAGGGAGAATGATGGTTCTCGAAGATAGGAATCAAATTAGGCTATCACCAGCTCAGAGTATGAGGAGATGATGTGAAAAAGACGGATTTTAAATTTCAATATGACCATTTTGAGTTTTTGTTCATGTCATTCGGTGTGACGAATGCTCCAGCAGTGTTCAGGGGACTCATGAACAGGGTCTTCTAGCCATACCTTGATCGCTTTGTAGTAGTCTTCATCAATGACATTCCAATATACTTGACTACCGAGGAGGATCATTCCTATCATTTGAAGATAGTTCTGGGCACACTCTTAGAGCACTAGCTTTAGGGAAAGCTATCGAAGTGCCAGTTCTAGATCCGAGAGGTTCACTTTCTAGGAAACGTCATCTCAGAGGCTGGAGTTGTGGTGGATCCAGTGAATATTGATGCGTTAATTTCTTGGGATCCTCCAAGGAGTGTGACATAGGTACGAAGTTTCCTAGCTTTGGTCAGATACTACCAGATATTTGTGCCAAATTTCTCCTGATTTGGATCACCTTTATCAGCATTGATGAAGAATGGGAAACCCTTCGTGTAGTTGGAGAGACACTAGCAGAGTTTCAGGAGATGAGGCAGAGACTGACTACTGCCCCCATCTTGAGGCTTTTGGAGGTTTTCATTGGGTATGTTGTCTACTACGATGCATCAAGGACTAGTCTTGGATGTTTCCTAATGCAGGAGCGAGCGGTTATCGCATATGGTTCTTGACAGCTGAGACAACATGAGCAGAACTATGCCACCCATTACATGGAGTTATTAGTATTGTTCTTCTCCTTAAAGATGTGGCGACATTAAATGATGGAGAACTTTTTACAGTCTACTCTGATCACAAGAGTCTCAGGTATATCTTCTCTCAGAAAGACCTGAACTGGAGACAACGACGTTGTCTTGAGTTCCTCTAAGACTATTACTTTGAGATAGTCTATACTCCTGGGAAGGGGAACATTGTAGCAGATGCACTCAGCAGGAGATCTGGTATATAGAAACTAGGTGAGGCAACCGAGCAGCTATTTTCTTTGCAGATATACTTTATGTATCAAGATGGAGCAGCTTTTCATCAGCCCCTTACTGTCACTCCCCCACTTCATCAGCGAGTCAGTAAGGTGCAGCATTGGTACACTGACTGTGAGGCTCAACGTGCTCAGATATCCACAGGACATGCACATGATGGATTTTCAGAAGGTGGGGAGAAGATCGTTCTCTTCAGAGGAAATACTATGGTACTAGTGTCTCTTCAGGAGGAAGTTTTGAGGGATTTCCACAAACCCCCTAGCGGTACATCCAAGAGTATCGAAGATATACAAGGACCTCCGATGACAGCACTGGTGGCTGGGAATGAAGAAAAGCAGAAGTAGAGTTTATCTCTCAGTGCCTCATTTTTCATTAAGTGAAGGTAGAGCATCAGGTACCAGAAGGCTTATTTCATTCTTTAGAGGACCTATAGTGGAAGTGGTATGTAATATCCATGGACTTCGTGACCGGACTTCCACGCACATCCAGGGGTCAAGATTCTATCTGGGAGATCGTCGACCGACACACCATGACGACCTACTTCCTACTGATCAGAAAGTAGGGTCTAGTAGAGATCTTGAGACTCCTCTATGTGAAGGCGATTGGGAGGCTACATGGAGTACCCTCAATGATTTTCTCCAGTCGTGATGTATGTTTCACTTCCCGGGTATGGATGGGGTTACAGGAGGCTTTTGGGACACAGCTTTGTTTGAGCACCGCCTTCCATCCCCAGACGGATGGCCTGACTAAGCGGACCATTAAGACCCTCAAGGACATGCTGCATGCTTGCATCCTCGACTTAGGTCATAGCTTGGAGGATCACTTTACTTTGGTAGAGTTTTCATACAAAAACAGATATCACTCCACCATTGGGATGACACCCTTCAAGGCTCTGTACGTCAGACCTTGCATATCGCCATTGTGTTTGACTGACCTAGGGGAGTTAGTAGTCATGGGACCCGATATGGTATGGGATACAACAGAGAAGGTGTAGATCATCTAGGAGTGGATGAAGACTGGATAGAGCTGGCATAAGTCTTATTCCTATAGGAGATGGAGACCTCTGGAGTTCGAGGATGGTGACCACGTCTTCCTACGAGTCTCACCCTGAAAAGGTTTGCAGAGATTTGGCCAGGGCGACAAGTAATTTCGATGGATCAATGGACCCTTAAAGGTCCTCATAATAGTTGGTGAGATGTATTATCCCCTAGAACATACCCCTTAGTTGCACCGAGTGCATGACATCTTCCACGTATCTGAGCTTAAAATATACATGCATAACCCTTCTCACATCATCGACCACGGCAAGCTAGACATTGATGATGGGGAGACATTTACAGAGGTTCTAGTGGAGACTTAGGATCGACATGAGAGAGTCCTTCATGTGGAAATTGATAACTTTTGTGCGTGTATGTTGGCAGCACGAGAACCTCCAGTAGAGAAAATGGGAGCGGGAAGCTCATATACGTGCTCAGTACCCAACACTTGTTCCATTATTTTTAGTTGTGGCTTATGAGGATACAAAGAAATGAGGTGGGGAGAATGTAAAGACCCATAAGTTTCATGTATTTATTTTTTTATATGGGAATTTTACGAGTCCGCAAAAATTGATGGCGTGTGATGATTAGACCCAGTGTTCCTAGAATGAATTTCGGAACTTCTTTTTAAGTACGTTCTGAAAATGTGTGAGAGGATTTTTTAACTTTTGAACCGGTGCTTGGAATTGAAATCATATGACACTGTTGAACTCACAGTGCTGATTTTCTCTTAAGGAGACTTTCACCTCAATGACAGTTGGTCAAGGGAGAATGTCAGTTTTCTTTTTTTTTCGTGGAAATAAAAATAAAATAAAGAATATATTTAATTTAATTTTAACATCCCAATTGAATGCTCGTTTTGGGGGACCAACTGAGCTAGAAAACCCCCAATTCAATCCATGGTGGGGGGACCACCTGATCCCCTATTAATGGGTAGGGAACCTCTCAACTCCCTTTTAATTTATTTCTCCAATTTAATTGATCCAATTATTGTTCCAACATAAATTAATTATATAAAACTATTTTATTTTTACTGGGCATTTCACCTCTTGGGTTTTGGGGGAATCGTTGGAAAATGGTGTTCTTGGATGAGCCTCTTGAGGAAGAAAAATTCTCACCAATGAGGAACTGAAGAATGGAGCATCGTCAAACAAGAGGTGTCATTGGAGGAGGATTGCTTTAGGATCTACAAATGCCAATCCGTCTTCAACCGCAGACGATCTCTAATTGATCCTTCGAGGTATAAGTGTGTCTTCGATTAATCGTCATTAATTTTCATTCACATTGAATCTCCTCCCATGAGCTGCTTGCTACCGCTCTAACGTGGAGGGTACGGGCTAAAGGAACAAGGCCTGACCACTCCGTAAATCATTGTGGTTCTTGATGCGTTCTTTGCGATGTAGGAGAATGCCGAGCGACACAGGTGGGGCTCGAGAATAGCGGTCGGCCCCACGGCCGGCTCCGACGAAGGTAGCGGCGTGACCATACCACTAAAGAAGGGTCGCGGCCCATCGGCCACGGTGGAGCAAGGGAGGCGAATGACACTCCGACCGACCGCATTAAGTGGACGACAACATGCGTTCATGCCGCCCGGCATGCAGAAGCCGCGACCATGTGCTGCGTTGGAGAATGGAGGGCGGCCGGCCGAGCCAACTGTCGGTGATAGGGCGGCGTGCGACTGCGCTGCGCATGAAAGAGGTTGGCCAACCGGCCAGCCTGTGAGCCAGTAGGCCGCCGCACCGCAGGCCATGTCGACCTGAACCAGGTTGGACCGATCTCGGACCAACTACGACCATTTTCGTTCTTTCGACCATATCTTGAGATACGGGTATCTGTTTAACGAACCATCTATGGCACCAGAAACCTTGGATCAAGGAGGTCATTTTGGTATACCCCACTTGAGTTGTGGATAATGTTGGGGTATGGATGAGTTGGATCAGACACAAATCCAACCGAGCCCTCAGGACTAAAAGGCCAAGAACATATAGACCGGACGTCCGATTGATGCATCATCCATTGCATTGAGACCACTTTTACATGGTGATACTTTGGGATAATTTTTCATGGGACTTCGTGGAAGTTGGAGTATCGACCTGTGGCTTGAGGAGTGGACCCTCTTGGAATCAATCGAGCTTAGTGCGGGAACCCTGTAGCTGGCTGTAACATGTGAAAGAGATCCTCTGTGGGTTTGTGTTGTGGGATCCTTTATGGGTCTGTGTTCGAGAGTCTCACTTGGATCCAATCTAGGAATCCATGTGGGACTACTCTTGGATCCTACGTGGGCCTGCTATACTTGGATCCAATGAAGGTCTGTTGATGTACTAGGATCCTATGTGGGTATGATGATCCTACATGGGTCAGATGATTTAGGATCCTATGTGGGTCTGCCTCTTAACAAAGTAAGATGATTCAATAATTATATCTGATCATCTTTGCTATCATTCCTAAGTTATACCTGGTGTGAGATGAATCATTACCTTTGCGTTAATCTTCTGTGTGGCGTACCTTTGTCGTACATACCTTTGTGGTGATAGCTTTGTGGTATTCATCTATGTGGTGTACTTATGAGGTACTTTCCATCATCACTACTAAAAATTTGGCCTATAGAGATCACCATTGGCAATCACTATAGGCTTATAGGTACCACACAGGGACCGCCAATGGCGGTCGCTTTAGGCCCGACGCTGTTGACCTATAGCGACCCCCAGTGGCGGTCGTTGAAGCTGGCCGAAGTGTTGACCTACAGCAACCACCACTGGCGGTCATTGAAGTCGGCCTAATATCGACCTACAATGACTTCCAATGGCGGTCACTGAAGCCAGCCTAATGTCGGCCTATAGCAACTACCATTGGTGGTCGTTGAAGCTGGTCGAAATGCCGGCCTACAGCGACCGCCACTGGCAGTCGCTAAATTGGAAATATTTTTTAAAAAAAAATCATGGTGCAGAATAAAAAAACAGCATATAAATCATAAAAAATGGAAAAAAATACAAACACCATAAACATCAAGATCATCATAAACAATAAATGATAGACTTGCTTCAACGATCCACAACCGTCTGCTTTAGAAACATACATTAAGATACAAAGAAAACAACTAAAATAAACAAACATAAATTTGAAATATTTATTTAGTTATTATATACATATAATAAAATGAAATATGACATCTCATAGGTTCTATAGTAATTTAAAACCACAAATTTAAGAAATTTTATCATTTTTGAATTTTTTTTCTTATTTTGGAGTCTTTGCTTTACTTTCTAAAAGTGTTTTTTTGTCTAAGAAAGAATTTTTCTCACGCGCACCGCATGTCCAATTGATGTACCATCTCCTCCTACATGTCATGAATAATATTCCTACCATTCTCGTGTGGTTTTTGGTCATTAGGAGCATGTTTGCTCTGAATTCGACTGTGACACGCCGTTTTGGTCATTTATGACTCTAAAAACACATTTCCGATCACCACGGTCAAACAGAACCTCCGATTGATGTGCCATATGGCAAACCATTTCATAATTCACACTGTCATTACTGTTGTATGATTTCGTGGCATTCTAAAGGCGTTTGGGTGGTTTTGACTACCTACCGCGCCATTTTAAAGCATGTCGAACTGCTAAAAATGACACATTCGGTCATACCGCACGTCTGATAGACATTTCGTCTCTCTTGTATGTCAAAAATAATATTCCTACCATTATCATGTGTTTTATGTTCATTCAGAGCATGTTTGCTCTGAATTCGACTGTGACACGCCGTTTTAGTGTTTTATGACTCCAGAAATGCGTTTCCGGTCACCATGATCAAACGACGCTTCAAATTGACATGTCGTCTACTCGACCATTTCAAAATTCACACTGCGGTCGTTGTCGTATGATTTCATGGAATTATGAGGTTTCTAGGGTGGTTTTAGCCACCTAGCGCGCCCTTTAAGAGCGCACCGAACTGCTGAAAATGACACATTCGGTCGTACCGCACGTACCGCACATCCAATGGACGTTAAGTCTCCTTTAGAATGTTAGGAATAATATTCCTATTGTTCTCGTGTGGTTTCAGGTCCTTCGGAGCATGTTTTCTCTGAATTCGACCGTGAGACGCCGTTTTGGTCTTTTATTACTCCGAAAACGCGTTTCTGGTCACCGCAGTCAAATGGCACCTCCGATTGACGTGCTATCTGCCCGACCATTTCATAATTCACACTGTAATTGTTTTTGTATGATTTAATTGCATTATGAGTTCATTCAGGTGGTTTTGACCACCCATTGTTCCCTTTTAGAGCGCGCTGAATAGCTGAAAACAACACATTCGGTCGTACAACACGCACCATACGTCTTATGGACGTGTCGTCTCCTCTTTCATGTCATGAATAATATTCTTATCGTTATCATGTGGTTTCAGGTCATTCGGAGCACATTTTCTCTGAATTCAACCGTGACATGCCGTTTTGGTCTTTTATGACTCCGGAAACGCATCTTCGGTCACCATAGTCAAACGACACCTCCAATTGACGTTCTATCTGCCCGAAAATAACACAATTTACACCGCGGTTGTTGCCGAAATATTTCAAGGCATTATGAGGCCATTCGGGTGGTTTTGACCACCCAACGCGCCCTTTTAGAGTGCACCAAACTGCTGAAAACGACACATTCAGTTGTACCGCATGCACCGCACATCCGATGGATGTTCTGTCCTATACTTCATGTCACAAATAATATTCTATCATTATCGTGTGGTTTTAGGTCATTTGGAGCACATTTTCTCTAAATTTGACCGTGACACGTAGTTTTGGTTTTTTATGACTCTGGAAATGCATTTCTGGTCACCAAAGTCAAACGGAACCTACTATTGACGTTTCTTCTACCCAAACACTTCAAAATCCACCCCACGGTTGTTGTCGTAAGATTTCATGTCATTCTGAGGTCGTTTGAGTGGTTTTGACCACCCAGTGCGCCCTTTTAGAGCGTGTCGAACTGCTGAAAACAACACATTCAGTTGTACCGTGTGCACTGCACATCCAATGGATGTGTCGTCTCCTCTTGCATGTCACGAATAATAATTCTATCGTTCCCGTGTGGTTTCAGGTTATTCGGAGCACGTTTTCTCTGAATTCGACCGTGACACGCCGTTTTGGTCTTTTATGACTCTAGAAACGCGTTTCTTGTCACAGCGGTAAAATGGAACCTCCGATTGACATGGTGTCTACCTGACCATTTCAAAATTCACACCAAAGTTGTTGTCATATGATTTCATGGCATTCTGAGGTCGTTCGGATGGTTTTGACCACCCAGTGCGGCCTTTTAGAGTGCGCCGAACTGCTTAAAACAACACATCCGGCCGTACCACGCGCACCGCATGTCCGATGGATGTGTCATCTCCTCCTCCATGTCAAAAATAATATTCCTATCATTATCTTGTGGTTTCAGGTCTTTCAGAGCATGTTTTCTTTGAATTTGATTGTGACATGCCGTTTTGGTCGTTTGTGACTCTAGAAACGCGTTTCCGGTCACCGCGGTCAAACAGAACCTCCGATTGTTGTGCCTTCTTCCTGAACAATTATAAATTCATAATGTAGTTGTTGTCTTATGATTTCATGGCATTCTGAGGTCGTTCGTCTGGTTTTGACCACCCAACACTCCCTTTTAGAGCGCCCTGAACTGGTGAAAACGACACATTCGGTCATACCGTGCGCACCACGCATCTGATGGACGTTCCGTCTACTAATACATGTCACAAATAACATTCCTATTGTTCTTATGTGGTTTCAGGTCATTCGGAACATTTTTTCTCTGAATTCGACCGTGACACGCCGTTTTGGTCTTTTATGACTCTGGAAAAGAATTTCCGGTCACAGCGGTCAAACGACACCTCCGATTGATGTGTTATCTGCCCGACCATTTCAAAATTCACACCGCGGTTGTTTTCGTAAGATTTAATGGAATTACGAGGTTGTTCGGGTGGTTTTGACCACCCAGCGCGCCCTTTTAGAGCACGCCGAACTACTGAAAATGACACATTCGGTCATATCACACGTCCGATGGACGTGCCTTCTCCTCCTGCATGTCATGAATAATATTTCTATCATTATTGGGTGGTTTCATGTCATTCGGAGCACGTTTTCTCTGAATTTGACCGTGACATTCTGTTTTAGTATTTTATGACTCCAGAAACGCGTTTCCAGTCACCACGGTCAAAAGATACCTCCAATTGACGTGTAGTCTACCCGAACACTTCACAATTCACACCACGGTTGTTGTCGTAAGATTTCATGGCATTCCATGGTAGTTCGGGTGGTTTTGACTGTAAAGACACGGAAATTTCAAGGATTTTTTTTGTGTCGACGTAAAATTAATTGTCATCAACTAATTTTATGCATTGACGTAAAATTAATTGCTGTCAATTAATTTTATGGGACGACATAAAATTAATTTCTGTCAATTAATTTTATGTGTTGACATAAAATTAATTACTTTCAATTAATTTTATGGGACGACGTAAAATTAATTGATGTTAATTAATTTTATGTGTCGACGAGAGATTAAATGATGTCAATTAATTTTATGTGTTGACGTGAAATTAATTGCTCTCAATTAATTTTCTGTGTCAACATCAAAATTAATTGTTGTCAATTAATTTTATGTGTCAACATAAAATTAATTCGTGTCTTTTGTTTTGATGTAGGTTTGGTGGGGGAAACTTCTTGGAATCCTCCCCTTTTTACTGTGCCAACGTACCTCTTAAATTGTGACAACACAATTTAATTTGCCCGACCACCCTTTTTTAATTATGTAACTACATTGTTGGAATTTAGGAAGGCTTCTAATAATTGAACTGTCATATAAATTCCACGATGGTCACATACCTCTCCCCCTCTCATATATATAGGGAGCTTTAGAGGAGGTTTTGGGATGGCTTCACCAAGCAACGCAGCGCTGGTAAAGTATTGCGATGCCCAACACATGGAGAAACTTATCTTCTCCAACGAAGAATGGGAAGATGCCGACGACGATGCTACTTCCTCGGATTATTCCTCAGAACCCCCTTCCGACACGGGACCTCTCCGATGACCCTTCTTCCTTCCTCTTCATCGTCAACGGACCGACGCATGAGCTTGGAAGTGCAAGCATACGGTGAACGGTGACAACATCGTCTTCCCCCATGACGAACGAACTCCTGAAAATTAAGGAGGTAGGGGTGTGTTTTAAGTTGTTTAATGCTTATAATCTCTCGTAAAATCAACTTCTTGGGTCACTTGTTATCATTCTAACGTGGAGGGTTCGGGCCGCACTAACATGGCTCAACCCCTCTGTAACCATTATGGTTTTGGAACCTTGGATCAACGATGATGTAACAGTGGCATGGAAATGTGGAGATGGCGATAAATATGGTAAATAGAGGTCGTGCTTCCCACGAACTCTGCGAACCCCACCATCGGTCGGGCGGCACCCGACCCGCCTACCCGCGCACTGTCGGTGCGCCCCACACCTGCTCGACTCACACCTGGCGCCTGCCCGGTGCCCCGACTGCCTGCCCGGTGCACCCCGGAAACCCGGTCGTCTGCCCAGCGCACCCCGGTACCCCGACCACCTGCCCGACACCCACCTGGCCCCTTCTCGGTGCCCCGGCTGCCTACCCGGCGCCCTTCCGGCGCCCCGGGCCGTCTGCCTAGTGCCCGACCGGCTGCCCGGTGTGCCTCTCGCCCTTCCCGGTCTACCCGCAGCCTACCCGCGCCTCGCGTGGCCCGTCCGTGGCCTCTCATGCCGAGCCATCCGAGCTGCGCCCCTCATGGCACTGGTCGGACCTACCATTGGCCTTCTGGCCGAATCGCCCACGTGACGACTTCAGCCTGAATTGTCCACGCAGTCCGCTGGGTCGGGCCCAACAGACTGGGCCAAACATAGTGGGTTGAACCACCCAACAGGCTGGGTCGACCAAGACTGAGTTGGGCCAAGTCGGTCTGACTGGGTCGGACTTGACCCAGGCCCACTTTTGACCCTTGGCTTGTGTTGGGCATATTTTTGGCATGAGACGTCTGTTTGAAGAACCGTCAGTGATGCTAGTAATCTCTTTGAGAATCAGTCCCTTCAAAAATACCCCATGGGAAATTGGGGTTCCGTTGTGATAAGGCCGGGTTGGTTCGTACACGAATCCAACCAGGGCCCTGGGACAAAAAGGCTAATAAATCACAGAACGGGCATCTGATTGACACACCGTCTGTTGAGTTGAGACCCCTATGATGAGGCAGTCCTTTGTGATACTTCTACGTGAGACTTAGTGACACTTGGAGTATCGACTAGTAGCTCATGGATAGAATCCTCCCAGAGATGAGCAGACATAGTGCAGAGACGTAGTAGCTGTAGACCTGACGATTGCTTGACCGATTCGACTCGGAGTGATTCAACTAGCACAATGGATGGAGCACCCAGTTTGGCGGTAGACCCATGGTGGATGGAGCGCCTGGTTTGGAAGCAGACCCGTAGTACTCGATAGGATGAGTACCTCTGAGGGCTATTAGGGAGAGCACCTAGTTTGGCGGCAGACCCACAGGGAAGTAGCACCCGGTTTGGCAGCAGACCTGCAGTACTCGACACGAGGAGTACCTCAGCAGTCTAATGTTAGTGATTAGCACCTTGGAGTCGTGAAAGGGCCATTGTACTTGAAAGAGGAGGAGTTCTCCCGCAGTTGTGGTTTCATTAATGAAAATCCTGGTTTGAGCAGAGTCAATGACCTTTGTGTTTTCCTCATGATTGTGATGGGTTACTTGATAACATAGTTATATGTTTAGGAATAAACCTATGTAAAGGATATCTGTTGATATCTTTCTTTGTGTTTTATCCTTGCTTGATTTTGTGGGACCTTGAGGGTCTTGGGGTCCTAACTTAGTATCGTTCTACTCACCCCTGCACGGGCTTTGGCCGCACCTCATTGTGTTGGATGCAGATGACGGACAACATTGACCGAGGTAGAGTGTACGAGGACTGGATGGTTCCCGGAGGTAGACACTCAGCGTGATGGCACATGGAGCGGACCGATTGATGCGGAGTGCTGAAGAGGACATATGTACCTACCCCTCAGGTAGGAACCCAGAGGACGATCTAGGAGCTGCTCCCATCTACCAGTCGTTTTTCATTCCGTCATAGCTATACCTTTCAATTGGGCTTGTATTTCTGGCCCCTTTATACATTGAGCATACTTGTTACTTCTTTTCTTAGTGATTCATTCCGCTTGTACTCTAGTTCTCTGTGTGTTTACGTTTTATAAAGGCATTTCCTTCCCAGTTTTTAGGGAGTTACGCCTTTGGTGCTAGTCACTAGCCCCTGGCCTATGGAAGATGGGCTTGGGGTAGTCACGATACGGGCCTCAGGGTATGGGTCGTGAAAAATTGGTATAAGAGGAGTCGGTTCTACCACAGAACTTAGGACTCTGATATTTTCTTTTCTGTGAAGCAATAGTGTTTAGCGTACTGATTGTGGTTTTCAGTTCCGGGAGTCCAGTGTTGGTGCGGCAGCCGATGTATCCATACACCAGGACCCTGACATTTGATTTCTGACTCAGTGCACGAAAACACTGATTGCATGTGTGTTTCCAAAATATTTCTTTATGTCAGCTCAAACTAGGTTAGCTCACTAGGTGTAGTCTTTTGACCGTGTCACATTTGTTTCTATCAGGATGCCTCCCCGCGGATGACCAGCAAGATCCCCAAGAGTTGTACGTACTAATAGTCCACCGAACGATGAGACCTTAGTACAAGTCCCTCTCCCAGTGGAGGCACCAGTGGTACTACCACCCGTTGGGCCACCAATTCCACCAGCCCCAGCAGCAGGTGATGCACATCGCTTAAGCGTGCTCCACGAGTTCCAGCGCTAGAGGCTACCTAGGTTCTGGGAAGAGACGGACCCACAGGAGGCTGAGGATTGACTGGAGGCTGTGCTGAGAGTATTCAGGCTAGTAGGGACGCCAACAGACTTCATGGTGATCCTTTCTACCAGCCTCCTTAAGGCAGCCGCAGGTAGATGGTGGATCCTGATGCTCCAGATGCAAGACGAGGAGACACTTCTATGGGCATACATTGAGAGCCTGTTTCGTGTGGAGTTTGTACCAGCCATCCTTCAAGCGGTGTGGATACAAGAGCTACTGCATCTTTAACAGGGTAGCATGAAGGTGGCGTAGTACTCAGTGAGGTTCACAGACCTCTCGTGCTACTCTACAGATATGGTATGGCACCCATTCTTCAGGGACCAGACCTTCGATCAGCGGCTCGGGTGAGAGATTAGAGCCTCAGTTGTTTCTCACAGCATCCCGACACAGACATGGGTGTTGGAGTGAGCCCTCCAGTGGAGAGTTTCCTTGCTGAGAAAACTCTAGCAGCGGGACCCACCACTAGTCGACATGTAGCAGAGTCTTCTACAACTTGCAGTAGACAGATGACGCAGAGGTCCAAGATGACCAGACCTACAGGTGGTTGACTGCACGAATTAGGATCGGTAGTGCGGGGCACCCAGGGTGGAGTCAGAGCCAGGCATAACAGGAACAAGTAGTGTTACTCCTACGGCGGG
Organism: Viscum album; assembly: GCA_963277665.1. Taxonomy (NCBI): domain Eukaryota; kingdom Viridiplantae; phylum Streptophyta; class Magnoliopsida; order Santalales; family Viscaceae; genus Viscum; species Viscum album. Next base: position 1,984,459,252 of record OY728136.1, read on the forward strand.
CTTGGTCACATGGCACATGACTGTCCAACCCACCGTGCTAATGATCAGCAGATAGATGAAGGACCTCCCAGGCAGAGGCAGAGGTTCGATCATGATGGACCACAGGGAGATGTTCGTGCATCTGGTGGTGGACGGCGCTTCGGGGTGTTGCCACCCCCACCACCAGGAGGTCCACCCCGACCGCAGGGAACAGGTGGACAGGGGAGAGCACATCTTCAAGAAGTTGAAGCATATGACTACGGAGCTTTGGAAGCTGGTGGACAGGAGCAGGACTAGTTTTAGGCATGGAGGCCTTTGTTCTTGGTGCTTCTAGCTTCCTTGTTATTGTTGTTTGTTGTTTCTTTGTGTCTTTTTACTTTCAGCAGTAGTAATAAAAGACACATGTCCTTGTGACGTTTTATTTCCTTCCTTTTTGTGTACTAAGAGGTTCTGGTTTAAACTGTTGACCTGACCCTCCCTTTAGAGATTCATACTGGAGGAGACCCAGTGAGCACACACTGATGCCGACAGTGGGACTTGACCCTTAGAGGCAAGAGTAATGGTTGGATCTCTTGGTAGAAGCGTCGAGGCCTTACGACAACATCCATGACATGGATTGTACGGTTCATGTTAGGATTGACTGTATTAGGCAAAGAACATGGTTCATCCAGGGGATGAGACCAGATTTCCCTTTTCGGAAAAGGAGAAATCTTTGCAGCTCTTGTAGAACGTAGGCGAGGTGGCTTACCACCTGGCCCTTCCACCTCAGCTGCACCGGGTGCACAACGTCTTCCATTTATATCAGCAGAAGAGATGCCGGCATGACCCATCCCACATCATCGACCACGGGGAGCTGGACATCGATAACTGGGCGACTTTCACAGAGGTTCCAGTGGAGATTGAGGATCGACAGGAGTGGGTCTTGCGTGGATGATCGATTCCCTTGGTGCGCATTCACTGGCAGCACGGGAATCTCCAGGAGAGAACAGGGGAGTAGGAGGCTCATTTGCATGCTCAGTACCTCCTTTTTTTTCCCTAGTATGTGTTGTAGATTTTTGGGGATGTAAAGCCCTGAGGTGGGGGTAATGTAAAGACCTAGAAATTTCAAAGATTTTTTTTGTGTCGATGTAAAATTAATTGTCATCAACTAATTTTATGCGTCAACGTAAAATTAATTGCTGTCAATTAATTTTATGGGATGACGTAAAATTACTTACTGTCATTTAATTTTATGTGTCGGTGTAAAATTAATTACTGTCAATTAATTTTATGGGATGATGTAATATTAATTGCTGTCAATTAATTTAATGTGTTGACGAGAAATTAAATGTTGTTAATTAATTTTATGTGTTGACGTGAAATTAATAGCTCTCAATTATTTTTTTGTGTAATCATAAAAATTAATTGTCTTCAATTAATTTTATGTCTCAACCTAAAATGAATTCATGTCATTTTTTTATGCTGGTTAGGTGGGGGAAAATTCTTGGCATCCTCTCCTTTTTACTGTGCCAACCCACCTCTTAAATTGTGCCAACACAATTTAATTCGCCCGACCCCCCTTTTTTAATTAAGTAACCACATAGTTGGAATTTAGGAAGGCTCCTAATAATTGAACCGTCATAAATTCAGTGATGGTCACATACCTCTCCCCCTCTCATATATATAGGGACCTTGGGAGGAGGTTTTGGGATGACTTCACCAAGCAACGAAGCGCTGGTAAAGTATCATGACGCCCAACACTTGGAGAAACTTATCTTCTCCAATGAAGAACGCAAAGACGCTGATGCTGACGCTACTTCCTTAGCTTCATCCTCAAAACCCACATCCGACACGGGATCTCTCAAACAACCCTTCTTCCATCCTCTTCGTCATCAACAAACCGACGTACGAGATGAGAAGTGGAAGCGTACGGCGAACGGAGAAAACATCATCTTCCCCCGCGACGAACGAACTCCTGACAATTAAAGAGGTAGGGGTGTGTTTTAAGTTGTCTAATGCTTAATCATATCTTGTTAAATCAACTTCTTGAGCCGCTAGATATCGTTCTAACATGGAGGGTTCGGGCCGCACGAACACGGCTCGACCCCTCCGCAACATTTATTGTTTTGGAACCATGGATCGATGGCGACGTATCAACGACATGACAATGTGGCGATGACGATGAAGATAGAAAATAGAGGTCATGCTTCCCGCGACCTCCATGAACCCCACCTCCGGTCAGGCAGTGCCCGACCTGCCTACATGTGTGCTGCCGACGCGCCCCACACCTACTCGGCTCCCTCCTGGCGCCTGCCCGGTGCCCAGGCCACCTACCCGACGCCCTGGCTGCCTGCCCGGGACACCCCGGCCGCCTGCCCGGCGCCCTACCGGTGCCTGCCCGGCACACCCCGCACCCTTCTCGGTCCACCCGTGGCCTGACCGCACTTCGTGTGGCCCGCCTTTGGCCTCTAAGGCTGAGCCATCTGAGCCACAACCCTCGCGGCACCAGCCGGACCTGCCACTGGCCTTTGGGCCGAATCGCCCACGTGGAAACTTCGGCCTGAATTTTCCTCGTGGTCCGCAGTGCTGAGCCCAGCGGACTGGGCCAAACTCAGTGGGTTGAACCACCCAATAGGCCGGGTCGACCTAGACTGAGTTGGGCTGAGTCGGTTCGACTTGGTCGGACCGGACCCAGGTTCACTTTTGACCCTTTTCTTGCATTGTCCATATCTTTGGCATTAGATGTACGTTTGACGAACCGTCAGTGACGCTGGTAATCTATTTGAGAATCGGTCCCTTTAAAAATACCCCATTGGAATTCGGGGTACTTTTGTGATACGGTCGGGTTGGTTTATACACGAAACCAACCGAGTCCTAGGAAAAAAACGCTAATAACTCACAGACAAGGCATCTTATTGATGCATCGTCTATTGAGTTGAGACCCCTATGACGAGGCGGTACTTTGTGATACTTATACGTGAGAATTCGTGACACTTGGAGTATTGACCAGTAGCTCATGGAGAGGATCCTCTCGGAGATGAGAAGACAGAGTGCGGAGACCTAGTAGCTGTAGACCTGACGAATGCTTGACGGATTCGACTCGGAGTGATTCAACTAGCCCAGTGGAAGGAGCACCCAGTTTGGCAGCAGACCCACAGCAGACGGAGCGCCTGGTTTGTCAGCAGACCCATAGTACTCGACAGGAGGAGTACCTCTGACGGCTATTAGGAGGAGCGCTTGGTTTGGCGGCAGACCCACAACGGAGGAGCGCCTGGTTTGGCAGCAGACCCGCGGTACTCGACAGGAGGAGTACCTCAGTAGTTTAAGGTTAGTGAGTAGCACCTCAGAGTCGCGACAGGGCCACTGTACTTGACAGAGGAGGAGTTCACCAGCAGCTGTGGTTTCGTTAATGAAAATCCCGGTTTGAGCTGAGTCAATGACCTTTGTGTTTTCCTCGTGATTAAGATGGGTTACTTGATAACTTAGGTATATGTATGGGCATAAACCAATGTAAATTTTATCTGTTGATATCTTTCTTTGTGGTTTATCCTTGCTAGATTTTGTGACACCTTGAGGGTCTCAGGGTCCCTACTGAGTATCGTTCTACTCACCCCTGCCCAAGCTATGCCCGCACCTCATTGTGTTGGATGCAGAAGATGGAAAACGCTAACTGAGGCCGAGTGTATGAGGACTGGATGGTTCTCGGAGGTGGACACTCAGCGTGATGGCACATGGAGCGGACCGATTGATGCGTAGTGCCGAAGAGGACATCTGTACCTACCCTTCACGTAGGAACCCAGAGGACGATCCAGAAGCTAATCACATCTACCAGCTATTTGTCTTTCAGTTTTAGTTGTACCTTTCTGTTGGGCTTGTATTTCTAGCCCCTTTGTACTTTTAGCATACTTGTTACTACTTTTCTTAGTGTTTTCTTCAGCTTGTACTCTGGTTGTGTGTGTGTTTATGTTTTATAAAGGAAATGTCTTCCCAGTTTTTAGGGAGTTATGCATTTGGTGGTAGTCTCCAGCCCCTGGCCTATGGAAGACGAGCTTGGGGTAGTCACGATACTGGACCCGGGAGACAGGTCATGACATTTACCACCCAGCGCACACTTTTTGAGCGCACTGAATAGCTGAAAATGAAACATTTGGTCGTACTGAACGCACCGCATGTCTGATGGACATTCCTTCTCCTCTTGTATGTCACAAATAATATTCGTATCATTCTCCTATGGTTATAGGTCATTCGGAGCACGATTTCTCTTAATTCGACAGTGACACGCCGTTTTGGTCTTTTATGACTCTGAAAACACGTTTCCGGTCCCCGTAATCAAACGACACCTCCGATTGATGTTTTGTATGCCTGAACATTTTACAATTCAAAACACGGTTGTTTTAGTATGATTCCATGGAATTCCAAGGTTGTTCGGGTGGTTTTGACCACCCAGCGCACCCTTTTAGAGCGCGTCGAACTGCTGAAAACGACACATTTGGTCGTACTGCGCGCACTGCACGTCTGATGGACGTTCCGTCTCCTCCTTCATGTCACGAATTATATTAATATCGTTCTTGTGTGGTTTCAGGTCATTCGGATCACGTTTTCTCTGAATTCAACTGTGACCCGCCGTTTTGGTCTTTTATGACTCTGGAAACGCATTTCCGGTAACCGTGGTAAAATGACACCTCTGATTGATGTTCTGTCTACCAGACCATTTCAAAATTCACACCTCAGTTGTTTTCGTATGATTTCATGGAACTATGAGGTCATTCGGGTGGTTTTGACCACCTAGCGTGCCTTTGTAGAGTGCGTCGAACTATTGAAAACGACACATTTCACTACTAGAAATTTAGGCTATAGCCACGGTTTCAAACCGTGGCTATAAGTCTCAAAACCTTGGCTATAGGTTATAGCCAAAGTTCAACAAACTGTGGATGGTAATGACATGGCTATAGGGAAAGACCTATAGCCACGGTTTGAAACTGTGGCAAAAGCCCTAGAGCCACAGTTTGAACTATGGATAAAGCTATATAGCTATAGTTTCAAACTGTGGCTATAAGGTATTACCATGGTTTGAACCCGTGGAAGAATATTATGCTACACAAATCATATATCCATGGTTTAAAACCATTTCTATATAGGATTATCCATGGTTTCAAACCGTGGCTTTAGGTATACAGCCACAGTTTAAAATCGTGGCTCTAGGGCATGATATTTCTTAACCCCCCCTGAACTCCCCCCATTCCCCTCGTACAGCCCCCTTGCACCCCCCCTGGACAACCCCCTTGCACCCCCCCCGGACAGCCCCCTTGAACCCCCCGCCCCTTGACAGCCCCCATGTCCCCCCTGGACAGCCCCCTTGCACACCCCTAGACAACCCCCATGCACCCCCTGGACAGCCCCTTCCACTCCCCCTGGACAACCCTTTCACCCCCTGGACAGCCCTTGCACCCCCCTGGACAACCCTTGCACCCCCATGCCCCCTGGAAAACCCCATTTCACCCCACCTGGACAACCCCCTTGCCCCCACCCCCAGTCATAGAGTATCCCACCACCCCACCCCCTCCCTACAGCACCCCCGGGCAGACCCCCCTGGACAGCCCCTTTCCCCCCCACCCCCCACTCCTGCAGTAGCCCCCCCCCCCCCTCGTGCAGACCCCCCAGCACACCCTCCCACCCCACCTTGCACACCCTCCCTAGATATCCCCCTTGCACTCCCTTGGACATCCCTTGCACCCCCTAGACAGCCCCCCTTAGATAGCCCCTTGCACCACCCTGGACAACCCTTGCACCCCCCCTTGGACAACCCTTGCACCCCCTAGACAACCCCCCTTGGACAACCCCTTTCACCCATGGACATCCCTTGCACCCCCCCTCCCCTAGACCGCCCCCCTGCACCCCCATGCCCCCCTGGACAGCCCCCTTGCACCCCCCAACTCCTGCAGTATCCCACAACCCCACCCCCTCCCAGCAGCCCCCCCCGTAGATTAGTGGAGAAGACCCTTGAGAAGCTATCAGACTTATTTATTCCATGAAAATCTGGAATTTCTAGAAGGTGCTTGAAAATTCATTGATGAGGTATGCATTTCTCTCATCCCTGTTAATGATCGAATAAAGTCTGATATTAAGGGGTATAAATTGAATTAATCAATGACAAGAATTTGAGGAAAATTGAGATCTCAAGGCTGATTTCTAAAACCTTCTACATGTACTTGAATGTTTTGAACATGTGTATTGAGATGAGTGCAAGATCCCATGTTGTAAATGTAGAAGACATGTGTTTCATGTCAATATACAGATGATAAATGGATTGCATGTTAGTTGGAGTACCCAATCATATTGATGAGACAATTATGAGCTGGATATCTTAGAAGGGAGTTGGAAGTTCCCAAGATTGTTGAGAAGGAATATGAATTTCTCAAGAAAATGTGTTAGTATGCGAATCTTAAATCCCCCCTCATACACCCCTCCACTGCAGCCCCCCTTCCCACCTTGGACCAACCCCACACACCCACCTGGATAGACCGCCCCCCCTCTTGGACACCCCCTCCCTCCTGGATAGACCCCCCTAGACAACCCCACCCAGACAGCCCCCCCCAGACAACAGCCCACACTGGACCCCCCCCCCCCCCCCCCTCATAGACACCCCCTCTCCCTCCTAGACAACCACCCTGGACAACCCCACCCGGACAGCCACCCCCCCTCCACCCCCCTGAACAGACCCCCCCCCCCTCCTGGAAACCCACCTGGACAGACCCCCCAGGACATCCCCACCCGGACAGCAGCCCCCCTACTGGACAACCCTTGCACCACCCCTGCTGGACACCCCCACCTCTTGGACACCCCCTCCCTCCTGGAAATCCCCCCCTCCTGGAAACCCCCTTGGACCACCCCACCCGGACAGCAGCCCCCCCCCCCCTCCTGGAAACCCTATACTATTGTGATGCCATTGGGTCCATTGTGGGTTTTTGGTGATGGAATTATCTGTTGGAAATGTAAAGGAATGTAGAGTGTATTTTTTGGCAGGTTCTCAACTTTTGTGGGTCATGCAGTGGATGTACTTGTGGGGGTTCTTGTTGCTATTATGGTGTTGGGTGGGTGGGGGTGTTTATAGTGCAAGGATCCTATGCAGAGGATGCCTGATTTTAGTGTGTGGTGATGATTCTAGAGGGGCTTCTAGTGTGGTGCAGATAGAGTCACATGTTATTATTCTAGGTGTAGTTGTAGAGGATAGGGTTCATGGTGTGGGTGATTCTAGCAAGGATTTCTATATTTTGGTTGATTGGTTTCTTTTTGGGTTTTGGTTTTCCTGCTACTTGGCTATATGTAGGGGATTTGTTGTGGATGGTTGTGGTTGAGTTTGTGGTTGACTGGTTGGGCATTCCTTTGGTGGCTGGATTTTTTCATATGGTTATGTTAAGATATTGTTTTCTTGGGTCTTTGAGTGGTCGAATGTGGTGGTCTGGTGCCATGATATTGTAGAATGTTTCCTTGGCTTCAAGGTTCATGAAGTAGTAGGTGGTTCAAGTTGCGTATGGACTAGTGTTGTTGTTCCTAGAGGAAGGTTTTCTTTATTGGATGGGTTCATTCCAGCAGCCTTTTGGATTGTAATATTTATTTCGGTGTGAGTGTCTAGGAGGGTTGGGTTTTGTTTGTTGTTGGGTGGGATGACTGCAATTATTGGTGTTTAGGGGAGCGATGTTGTGGTTGGGTGGTAGGTGGATGGTTTGTGGTTTTTTAAGGGTATAGGAAGGTGGGTTTGATTGATGGTGTTTATTGTAGGTGAGTTGAGTGGTCTGTTGTAAGGATTGTGTGCTTCTGAAACTATTAACTTTTTTTTGAACAATACCAATAAATATTGGGTTATATTTCATAGGAGGGGTGAGGGATTTTAGGATCTGCACCTTCAGTGAAAATTCAAGGAGAAGATAATTCAATGTCCATAATAGATTTCCTAGTTCAAGAAAAGAGAAAAATAATTAGATACAACATCTCTAATATAGAACCTAAAATATATTACCACAATATATAGAATAACATTTGGGGTAAAAATAGTTTGAGGCCCTTGTAATATGGAATAGTCAAGGGAACATACCTACATTTTAGGGTACTACAGTTCTTGCACAAAACATAGTGGTTTCAGTATCTAGTGAAATTACTCAACCATAGAACAGGGAATAGAAAAAGGCTTTTATTATCAATCATGATATAAATAAGAATCAAAGGAATTTTACTAAATAAAAAGTTAAAGACAATGATAAAAGAAATCTTCAAGATCAACTAGTAGTCTTTGACACTAAAATGATAGTCCAAATCCAATCAATTTCTATAATAAATGATTACATAGACATGGAACTGTTTAGTCATACTGATATTAAAGTGGGTTTTGAGACTGTATTCTTTGCCTCTATTTTGAAAATTAGAGATCAATCCATTCCGGTCGTCGCTCCGCCGGCATAAATTGTGATTAGTCAGTCTCAACATTGATCACAAGACTCATGGAATACTATCACTGCAAACTATCATAGGGTGTCATCTTGGAGCAGGGCCAAACCACGGCGTGACCGCAGCGTGACCGCGACTTGACCTCGATGTGATATGGATGGAATGAGAGGATGGAGGTGGATTAGAATGGAATTAGAGAATATGTTACACTTAGTTTCAAAGAGGATGATATGGATGGCATGAGAGGATGTTTTCTCAGAAGATTTAAATAAATGAATGCTAATCTGTGATGACTATATGATTGGATGGCCCCTGATATACCTAATTCGGTGAGGTTTGGAGATCTAGCAATGTGTAGGAATACCTAGAAGAATACCCCATGGGATCAAAAAAATCACAGGTTACATAACATGTAATATAACATTGCTAGTACTTTGGGACCCCTGGGCTGTGGAACTGGGTTTTGATTGTATTTAAATATCACATGCCATGTGACATGGTCACACAACATGGGACCCATCTTAAAAGTCTAACGGTACTTAAAGAGTGTCTTGGTTCAAACTACCATTTTAATAAAAAGGGGGAACCCCCTATAGGGATATAAAAAGGGTCAAGTACGATGTGTTCTTTATGACTAACAATGACATCAAGTATAAGGAAAACATCAATGCAATAATGTTAAGCAAGGTATACCACTGTGAGTTTTCGCAGACAACGCTCTTCCATTAGAGGGGTTTTATTACAAAACCATGACTTATTTATCAAACAAAACAATTATCTTAACAAGAACTTATTCCAGAATTTCAATTTAATATAAACATATAGAATTAAGAAGGAAACTAAATGAAATTTAAAACATTATTGAATTAAAGAGGCTAGGAGAGGGACCCTACCTCGACCTCAAGGCGCATTTTCTTTTGACGACAAAAATGTGAATCTTCTTTTTTTACGCTTTCACGCATATGCAACTTCACATATATATAAGGACACATAGACCCTATGTACATATTTTCATGGCCAAATATGCACAAGGGGGTCATTAGATATATGTTTATACTTGCATATACCCCTTTACACTTACACATGTATGCATTTTTCATATCCATATATAAGCACACCAAGCCCCAATATATATATTCATACTACCATGAGTGAATATATATAAAGGGGGAACTTATATATGTATATTCCTACCTATGCATACACATGTAATCCTTCGTCAACAGTGAATCAAATCCACCTCAACAAAATCCAAAATGCATTGCAAAAATATAAGGATCCCAAAAATCACAAATTCCCTAATTAAAATTGGACCAATTAATAAAAACAGAATTAACCTTACCCAAATCCGATGTTGAACTCAATGTCATCGATGGTGGTGGATAGAACCGACCTCATCATAAGAAACCACCTATAAGAAAATAGTGGGAAAAAATGAGATATAACGACTTATTATATAAATGTTATCGGTGTGTCAACTATACATGATAAATGGTATATGAATCCATAACTAACAATGAAAAAATAATATTCAGATTGATATGTACATCCCAGTACTAAATAACATGATCATTAATAAACCTCTTTAGTTTTCAAACACAACATTCAATTTCCAATTAAAAAATTAGAAATCAACCAAATATGGGAATAAAGTAAACTTCCATCAGCACTTAAATTCGAAAAATAGAGATTAGACATTGTTCTTAACCGAGAAAATCCATTCCTTGAACAAGAGTTCGTTGTTTTTATTTTCAACAATAATAAAATAAACCTTTTGTATATTTCTTACACAATATCATTTTTACAAAAGAACGTTCAATAAAAAGGCAGTTTATAATACTTGTATATTTATGGCTATTATAATATCCTAGAGTTATTGTTTTGGGAAATGAGAAACATGGTAATCGCCTAGTGATAACAGTGGAATGATTCAATTATTTAACTCCTAATTTTTAAAAAATAAAAAATAGGTCTCTTGTTTTCATCAAAATTCCTTGCCTTTACAGCGACCTATAACTGACGCAAAACACATGGTCTCATAAATACTTGGCCAACCAAGGAATCTACATGAATTCACTAAGCTTACATCTGCACCAATCAAACCTTCTAATACTTTTTTAGAAAATAATTTCAATACACAATTAAAAATACAATTACTCACCCAATTCTGAAGGGCGCATCCCACCCCATAAATGCTTCTCCATTGCCTACACACATGCATGAGATACTCACCATTAACTACATTAAATTAACAAAAATCACAACATTCTTGTTAGTGAGACATTTTAATCAAAAACAAAAATTGTCCAAAATTCATATCATAATTCGTAATGAAAACATTTCTCAACCAAACTTGTCAAGTTCAATAACTTCACCTTTTCGAATGCAGTCTCCCCCATTCCTATTTTGTAATGCTCACACACTATTTCCGTCAAAAATATTCTACCAAATTGGCATCAGTTTTTCATTTCCTACATTAAAATCAAAACGACCAACAAGAAATTGGGAAAACTTATAACGAACCATTATCATAAGTGATCAATGTTTTAAGCATTTTCAAAAGATGTTTTCAAATGAAGCCTAAATTATGTACATTCAAAACAAACAAAAAATGGACAGACTTGTTAAAAAGAAAACTAACATTAATATGGGGTGCCTGGAACATTTATTTTATAGATGATTCAACCTCTCCCATGCTCGCAAAGGATTATCCTGAGTAGAAAACATGAAGCAGATCCATTTTAAAATGATTTCCATTATAGGATGATTGATCGTGCCATGATGTTGTTCCATTACTGCTAAAAATGTTCTTTCATTACTGTACTGATCTGACATGCAAAATCATGATGGTAGGAAATCTTAAACTAGGTTAAGTACAAAAAAAAAGATAAACTATCAGAAGAACTGAAATTTTTAGGAGATTCCAATTGGAATAAAAAACAAAAAGTTTGGCTGTTTAAAATAAGGTATTCTACTAACACGTTCAGTGTCAGCAACAGTGCTAGAAGACTGAGAGAGTGACAGTTTTAACTGTTGGGAAAAAGGATCACTAATAAGTTTTAATACTTTAACAACATGAGAATAAATGTAAAGCATGTTATTCTTAAAAGTAAACACATGCATCGAATTTAATCCTGTTAAAGCCATTTTGCAGCATGAATGTATCAAATTTCTTATACCACTGTCGTGAAACCTATTTTAATCCTTTGATTGGTTTATTAAGTAGGCAGACTTGATTTGATTTAAATTCATTAGAAAAACCATGTGGAGGCTTCATCTACAGTTTCTCATCAAAATCACCATGTAAAAAAGCAGTTCAAACATCACGTTCTTCGATATGAAAGTCATGGTAAGCAGCAAAAGAAAGAAATAACCAAATGAATGAGTGTGTAACTACTGTAGAAAAAAATTAAGAATACTTAACTCCTTCACATTGAAGGAAGCCTTTGAAAACTAGCCTATCTTTATACTCAAGTAGACTGTCGTGGTGGTGGAACTCTTACCCTAATGATTTTGTCAGACCCAAGTATGCATCCATGCATTGGACCCGCTCAAGAATGCTTCAGACCCGCTCAAGAATGTGAAGATATTTATAGATTTTGGATCAAACGTAACAAACAATTTTGAAGTCCAGCCTTATGGACATAGAATTAAAAACAAAACATCAATATAAATTTGGAAAACTAACCTGATGATAGCCTTCAATAAAATATGGAATGGAATGGTGAATCACAAAGCGAACATCAGGTTTATTGATACCTAAAATAATATTGTGAGAACATTTTTGTTAACTAAAAACGAGTAATAAAATCATTGTCAACAGCACCCATTCAAAATGAAACTATTTGCACATATTATATTAATCTCATCTTTGCTCCACTGTTTCTAAACAAATGCCCTTCGAGCAGGATCCATGCTACCATAGTAAAATGATGGTTTGTGACCACATTCCTGAAATTTTAATATAATGTCTTAACATCAGAAGTAAATTATTTATATTGTTATGATATTAGGAGAGATACATTGATTGAGGAGGTTATGGTTAGACCGAAATGATGTTGATGGGGTCTAGGTTGTAATGTAACAAGGGGAAGGAATATGGGAATTTCTTGAGTGATATAGTGGGTTCTAGATACTTTTAGGGATTGGATTTTTGGATAATACCCCTTGAGTGATGTGGTATATCCTCAAGTGATGAGATGAGACCAGATCCTAGACAAAAGGTTCTACCCTGAAACATTGGATATTGTTCAGGTCTTCAAAAATATAATATCCATTTTTTTATTAATTAGATGGTGTATATCGAACATGGGGATAAGATACTATAATGGAACTAATGTAGGTATGGTCAGACATAATGGTTTTCTAGTTATCAAATTGACGTTCAGTGTATATTAGAGGTGAGTAGTGAGACCCTACAAATTAATACATTTACACCTTACACAAGAACCTCAGTGTGAATGTAGACGTTTTGTTACATTTATGTTTTATCATAGGATGTACAATGGATAGGGATTGTTTCAGTCAACGTGGTTTTGGAGAACTGGATGGGATGATCCAAGACCATGTCTTTAGATATAATTCTTTATTTTTATTCCTTTTTAAATTTGAAATATGTTATTATTCCTTCATGTGATTAGTTTTGTTGTTTGGTTTTATGTTGTATCCCATTTTATATGGACTTTTTATAGATTTATTATGAATACGATGATATTAGTGATTTTGTTTGATGTGTTTATTTTTTATGTGCTTTTACTTAGATAATATTGAATATTCTCCCCAATGAATGTTTTAGGACCTCACTTCCAGTCAAAAGCTGTTGACATAAGGAGAGGTGTGCCCGAGGTCAAGAATCTATGAATCAAAATATAAAATTATGACATTTGGGAATTGCACCTAAGTTGTTACCTTCTAAACTGAAAGGATTTATATAAAATAAATCTATAATAACACTTAATGAGAAATCATCAACATATATTTTAATCATTGAATATTAAATCACTAGAAATTTCAGAGGTAGAACCAAATCCCGAAAATGAAAAATCCCACCATTTATTGTATTGAAAATTAATAAGAAATCCTCACATTAATTCATTAAACTGAGTAAGAATAGATGGATATATTCACTCAATCATAGTAAGAATTTACAGTGAAATGAATGAATGTAATGGAATCACAATGAAATTTGTTTTCCATACATTGCATCCCATGTACATGGGAGAACAATGCTTCATTTTTATTTTTCTATATGATACATGAAGATTACAATAACTATAAATAATCACCTATGTAGATCACTAATCTTAAGTAATTATGAGACACCAATGAAACTATTCGCGTGCCTCTATTGTTCTATAGTTAATCCAGTCACCTAATTTCACTAATCTTATGTATTATTCCATGGATTGAACCAACCTCAAGTGGATTTAACCCTTATGAAATGTTTTCCATCATCTTCCAAGACCATGAAATCCAAAACAATCACTATTAACCATACTCCTACTACATGAGACCCTAAGATGATCAATATCTATGAAAGTTATTTATAAAATAGTTATAATCAAGGAGGATCATCACTGGGAGGGGTTTCCATGTCAAAGATGTGCTGGAGAGGAGGTGGGGAGGCCACCTAGAAGCAACGTCAGCCGGGGGAGGTGAAATGTCCCGCATTCAGTGGAAGCATCGGACCGTCGGGGAAGAAGGGCTGTCGGGGAAGAAGGGTCGTGCGGGTATCGTCGGGGGAGGAAGAAGGGCCGCACGGGTATCGTCGGGGAAGAAGAGTCACGCGAGCACCGTTGGGGGAGGAGATGTCGTCGGGGAGGGGGGCTGCACGGTGATAGGGCTGCAAATCATGGGAGGAGAGGAGGGCTATGGGGATGAGGGTTGCGCGGTAGGTGTGCGAATCGGGGGGGGGGGGGGGGGGTGGAGGAGGGCTGCGCATCGGGGGAGGAGGAGGAGCCCGATACAGATTGGGAAAAAATGACGCGCCCTGTAATACGGATTTAGCCACGGATATAGAATTAAATCGTGGAAACAAATAAAGTTATAGCCACGAACCTATAAAACCATGGCTATAGGTCTATGGATATAGCATAAATTTCCAGTAGTGTATTTGATCGTACCGTGCGCACCGCACATCTGATGGATGTTCCGTATCCTCCTGAATATCACGAATAATATTATTATCGTTCTCATGTGGTTTCAGGTCATTCAGAGAACGTTTTCTCTGAATTCAATCATGACACGCCGTTTTGGTCTTTAATGGCTCTGGAAACACGTTTCTGGTCAGTGCAGTCAAACGGAACCTCCGATTGACGTGTTGTCTGACTGACCATTTCAAAATTCACATTGCGGTTGTTGTCGTATGATTTCATGGCATTCCTAGGTCGTTCGGGTGGTTTTGACCACCTAGCGCGCCCTTTTAGTATTCCATGAGGGATTTCTCAACTAGAATACTATTTCTAAGGATCCCAATAGGAATTCATCTTCATACATATAGAAAATAAGGACTCGAGTGGGTGCCCTATTGATAGAATGATCCTTAGTGGGTGTGTGTTTTTGGGTAGTGATTCTTGCAAGTGTAAAATTATAATCTGAATCGATGTGGAATCCTGGTATGGGATAAGATGTTAAGGTCAGTTGCGGATGACTCAACAACCATTGTTTTATTTTTATTTCTATTTATGCATGATGCTTGAGATTAACTAGCATTCTGGGGGTGGGGTGGGCGGTCCGGGGGGTGCAGGGGGGCTATCTGGGAGTGTGGGGGGGGGGCTGTCCGGGTGGGGGATGTTGTCTGGGGGTGGGGGTGTCCGGGGGTGGGGCGGGCTGTCCGAGGGGTGTGGGGAGGCTGTCCGGGTTGGGGGGGTGCTGTCCGGGGTGGGGGGTGCTGTCTAGGGGTGCGGGGGGGGCTGTCCGAGGTGGGGGGTGGTGGTGTTAGGGGGCTGTCCGGGGGTGTGGGGGGCTATCCGGGGTGGGGGGGATGTCCTGGGTGGGGGTGCTATCTGGGGGTAGGGGGCTATCCAGGGGTGGGGAGGGCTGCACGGGCGGTACGGGGGGGGGGGGGTTCCGAGGGTGTGGGGGGGGGGGGTGTTTGGCATGCGGGGTGTTGTCTGGGGGTGGGGCGGGCTGTCTGGGGTGCGGGGGGGGGGGGGGGGGGCTGTCCGGGGCGGGGGGGGGGGGGGGCTATCCTGGGGGAGGGGGGCTTTCTGGGGACTACAAATAGGGAACCTGAACTTAGTCATCAAAAACAAGTTTCATGGTGTATATTAGTAATCACATGGTTTTATCAAAATTATTGCAGAACATGAAATTTAAAACATTAAAGAATTTAATGAACAAAAAATATCATAATCATTAATTAGTTTCATGGTTACTTCTCAATTTGTGCACATAAACATTGTGTCCGGCCAAAACACACATGATACCCCCAAATCACAAAAAATATCACTAGAAATCCAACCTATACATCAATAACAACCCCACCAGTAAAAACAGAAACACACCTCGTGAATATGATGCGTCATGCGTGGTCATCACTGCTACCTCCATCCGGTGGGCCAGGGGCATACAACAAATAAACATTATGAATATTTTTATAACAAAAATATTATAAATTAAATAAATAAATATAGTATAAACCTGCATCGTATGATCCCATGCACCATCACCTGGACGCACATATCCCGAAGTGCTCTAACCTCAGCGGTCAACTGTGCATTTACCTCCTCGGAAGCGCGTAGCCGTGCCTCGAAATATGACAACTGCTGTGTAATCTGAGCAACAACAGGACCGAAAACTGCAATGCATGACACTATAGAACGAGGAATCCCTATTCCATAGGTCAAACTATATCCATGCCTGTCCCAACCAATAATGCGATGAAAGATCTCATCCCTTCGCATGGGAAGCTGTCGCTGGTCCTCTGGCAGATGTTCTAACTCAGCTTCAAATTGAGCCTCTAAAATATTTAAATATATATACATATATAAGTTAATATATAGATTTATGTAAGTATTGGTATGTACAAGCACTTACTATCAATGTTTCAGCATCTGGAACATTGGGATCACGAGTCCTCATCTACACTGACATTTTATCAGTCGGTGCACCTTGCTCCCTCAACTGTATATGAATAGAATATAAACACAAAACCATATTAATTAGTAAATTAAAAAAATGAATAATAAATACCTCATGTCGGATCTGAGACACATGACGAGTCCCAAGCCTATGAGGTGGTCCCTGCAATGCTCGATTCTCAGAATGGTATACTGACACCTCCTACATTAAATTCATTCAAATTTCAAACAAATCACATATTCTTGAAAATATATATATATACCAAAATAAATATACAACCTGCAACACCCTCAGTAGACCAATATGCAACTATGTCATGCCACTGAGCCAGGAGGACACCTCTCGGGTCTTTTTCCAGAATGTCTGGGGCACCCACATTTGGTACCGAGGGGTCCCTCATCACTTTTCCTTTATAGTCTTTCCACATCTTACGGAATTTTCTCATACACATGGGCCAAAACTCATCCGGGCATACTTTCAAATTTTTCTATTAAAGAAAAAAATCACACATATTAGTATTGTTTATACATAGTGAATAATGTAAAGTTGTTTTCTTACCTGAATCTCCCTCCAAAGACGATCTAATGTGTCCGGAGGGATAGAAGCCCAGTCACGCGTGGTCAATGGAAATCGATGCGGCTCACATATGATATGACCTAGATGATGAATAAATGCAGGGCATTCTGTCCCACATGATGAAATAACTCATCAAAGGAAACATCAATCATCGTGTCGGAATTCCATGATAAAATTCCACGACCGGGGCCTCTCTTTTGAGAGGAAGAAGCAATCGAGTCTGATCCTATTAAAATTTTATATATAATTTGACAGATTTTATAAATATATATATAACTATTTATCAATTACATAAAAAATAGTGACAATGAAATTCAAACATACCTCGACCCTGAGACATAGATGCCTCAGATGGATGATGTGGATCTGCTGCCTCTTCCCCTGACATGCAGTCATAGAAAACATTAGTAAGGGGACTATCCAAAGTCTCTAAAAGATAAATTGGATTGTTCTTAAAAAAATAAAACTTGTACAATTGTTAATCAAACAAAAATGGATTGAATAATTAGTTGTGAATGAATTTTAAAAAATCAGAAAGTTAACAAAATAGATATACAAATTTTGTACAAAACCAATCAATGCATAGCCAAATTTTAAATTGAATTAATAAAAATTCAAGTAGCACATGAACAAGAAGAAGTATACCTCACATGGAAGATACACTGACAATAACATTAATATACCAAGAGTAAAATCACCCTAAATATTTTTTACTGAATAAACTTCCAAAAGTGAGGATTAAAACTTACAAGGATTTACAAAAAATGGGTAGATAATTTATGATATCTGAGGACATTCAATACTGAATAGTGGGAAAACTATTATACCTTTCATTAACCATGAAAATCGACCGTTTCTCCTTCAACAGCTGCTCTGACCCAATAAATATCTTCTTCACTTTGAACTACAGTATGTTGATCAAGATGTTGAGAAACAAACAGAACAGTCTTGAGTTCATCTTCTTCAAATAAAAACACTCCTTGCCGAGACATTTTGACAACAACTTTCCAACTTGGATTCGAAGGCGAAGTAACGAAGAATACTTGTTCCGATTGTGATGTCAAAATGAAAGGTTCATTCTCAACTTGTTTAGTTCTGTATAACATATAGTTAAAATTCACCAATGAAAAATGATATTGATCAACTTTACATCCACGCATTGGATCAACCCAATTACACTTTAACAATATGTACTTCAAACCGTGTGTGTATACAACTTCAATGATGTCTATAAATTGACCATAGTAATAACCAGAATCGACAAATGGACAATTGATGCCACTGTTTTTTGTTTCTCATTTTTCATCAACATCTTTAATGTGAAATAAAAAACCATTAGCATAAATAGATTTATAACGACGAGCCGTTATAGATGGACTCTCTTCCAGTTGGATAAAATCATCAGTTAGCGTGGGGTCCCCTAACTCCCTCAGCTTATGAACCTACATAATTTATAAAATTCAATACTGATATATGTAGAAAGAAATTAGTATAATAATTCAATCATAATGAAATTCAATTTATACGTACATAATCCTTGAACTAATCATGAAATGAAACATAATGAGATTGTTGAATTCGAAACTCAGTCACATGATACAACCCTTAATTTATCTCATTAATGTGTTTTCTGAAAATGATAACCCGGTGTTTAAATGATCAACTTATGCAAACAAAACATGTAAAAGTTATAGAAGCACATTGATAAGATACTTACTGCATTAATGGTGCAACTGATGGAGTATTGAACAAGATAAATTGATGTGCTTATATCCACTCGATGTTGTACATATCAAATGTGGTTCCTTCTCCAACTAGACCATCATGAATCCAAGAGGGCTTATCTAATTTTGTTTCAACATCCTTAAGATATTCTTCACAAAAAGTAGTACACTCATACATCAAATAACCATTTGATATTGATGCATCCGGATGAGCTCTGTTGCGTAAAAATATTTTCAATGTACTCAAATACGGCTCAATAGAATACATCCACCGAAATTGCACTGGACCAGCAACCATTACTTCATCAGTTATGTGAACTTTCAAGTGAACCATAACATCAAAAAATGAGGGTGGGGGGAAGTTTCTTAATATGACAAAGTGTAAGTACAATTCGGTCCGGCAAACTATTTAAATCACTCATTTGTTGATTTCTTAAAAAATCTGTCTAAAAAAATTACTCATATCAATAAATGGCTAAACAACATTGGGTGATAAACAATCAAAAATTGCGATTGGAATCAACTTCTGAAGTAGTATATGATTCTCATGACTTTTCAACCCTTGCAATGTCTTGTTCTTCAGATTCACACACTTTGAAATATTATAAGAGCAACCATCAGCCACCTTTAGCATCTTCAAAATGGAAAGAAATGTCTCTTTCTCTTTTGTAGTCATTGTATACTATGCAGTCGGCATATATACCATGTTTCCCACAGCTAACTATAAATGAAACTATTTCCTTAAACCCATTTCTTCCAAATCCCGACGTGCATTAACATGGTCCTTTGAATTTCCACTTACACCTAAAATGGTCCACAATATGTTATCACAAACATTTTTTTCAATGTGCATGACATCAAAATTATGCCTCAACATGTCAGTTTTCCACTACAGAAGACTATAAATAATAATTTTCTTTTTCCAATTGTGACTGCGCTACCTACCCACAACATGAATATTACGTACTGGAGAAGTCACCAAATCCTAAATTTCATATACTGTACGGATGTTTTCTTCCTCAATTTGTGATAAAATTTCGACTCCTGTCATGATCTTTGGTGCTGGGCTGAACTCTCTAGAACCATCAAATTCCACTCTGTCAATTCTAAACCTATGCTGAGGGGGGGAAACATATGTGACCCATGTATGCCCATTTTTTGGAATGTTTAAGTCTAACAAATTTGTTTCTTTTATTCCTACAAGGGTAAGAAAATTTCCCTTTCCTACTCCATCCTGATAAATTTTCATAAGATGGGATGTCATTGATTGTCCAAAATAAAGCAGCCTACAGTTTGAACATTTCATTCATTTCACAGTCATAAGTCATCACACCATCGCCCCAAAATTCATTCAACTCATCAATCAATGGCTGAAGGTAAACATCAATATTATCCCTTGGACATTTAGGTCCTTCAATAAGAGTGGAAATTAATATAAATTGTTGCTTCATAAAAATCCACAGAGGAAGATTATACGGAACCAACACCACGGGCCATGTGCTATGAGATGTACTAACCATATACTTGAATGGATTGAAACCATCTTCTTCCAATCCCAATCAGACATTACGAACATCTTTAGAAAAGTTGGGATGTCTCTTATCAAAATAATTCCATGCATGAGAGTCTTCCAGGTGGGTTAGCATACCATTTTCATGAACTCTTTCTACATGCCATCTCCTTAAATTAGAAACATCAGATGACATAAAAAATATTTCCAAACTCAGTTTAAGGGGAAAGTAACACATTTGCTTTACGACAACCGGTTTCCCCTGTATCGCAATCTGACTTTGATGAGTCTTATTTCCCCTGTTCTCTTTCCACCTGAAAGCACCACAAACTGTACAAATATCGAAATGGGCGGTTTCCTTTCTAAACAACATAGAGTTTTTTGCACATGCATCTATGGTCTCATATGTAAAACCTAAGTTCTCTATCATCTTACGAGCATGGTAATACGACTCAAGAATCATAGCGTCTTCAAGAAGAACCATTTTCAATAACACCAAAATCATGTTGAATGATGTGTCTGAGCAATTATTTAAAGTCTTCGAATACAACAACTCCATGATAAATGACAGTTTATTGTAAGAAGTACATCCAGGATATAATTCTATTTTGGCATCATCAAGTGCTTCATAAAACCTCATCGAATCACAATCTACACCAGAGCGAAGATTTATCTCACCAGTCTCAAGATTCTAGATGTCAATTCCTTCAGGATCAAACCCATGTACTATTTCAGTAAGCATTTCATGCATTGGATCCTTCATCCTTGCATCAACATCCATCTGAACTGCATCCGTATTTTGAAAACGAACATATTCTTCTCCTTGACGAGTCCAACACTTATAATTTTTCAGAAATACATTAAAGAAGAGGTGCTCCCTCAGAGTATCTCGTGTGAATTGATATCTGTTAGCAAATTTTCTACATGGACAACTAATATAGTCACTTTCAAATCCTCTGGTGAAGTCAATAAACTGAAAAATTCCATTGAAATATTCTCTTGACATTCGATTTGGATGATCAATCCAACTCTTATCAATAATAATATATGTATAACAAACATTTACACAATACTTATTACATTTTAATTTTTCAAATAAATTATATTTAAAATAAATACTAATAAATTGATTATGAACCATTGATAAAATAATAATGTAAGTGAAATCCCATGTCATACCTGATTGCGCTACAATCCTGGAAGGGAGGGAAGCCGAATGTGGTGCTATGAGGGAGAGGAGAGGCAGCGAAGGGGCGTCATAGCCAAAGGCGGTGTGGCGAGGGAGGGGACGGGCGGTGACAGTGGTAGAGAGATGGAGGATAGGAGGCGGTGATGGGATGGGGGATGGACAGCGGGGGGGGGGGGGGGGGTTGTCCAAGGTGCAGGGGGCTGTCCGGGGTGGGGGGTCATCCAGGGTGGGGGTGGAGGGCTGGGGGGGCGGAGGGTCGAGGGTGGAGGCTGGAGGGTAGAGGCCAGAGGGCGGAGGGACTCCGGAGGGGACGACAGGAAGGGAGGAGGGTGGCCGGAGCTGGAGGGCAGAGGGCAGAGGGCGCACGGAGGGTGGAGGCCGATGAGGGTGGAGGGTGGCGAGCGGTGGAGGGTGGCGAGGGTGTGCGGCGAGGTGACGAGGGAGGGCACGCGGGGAGGGCGGCGACGGGGGGGGGGGGGGGGGGGGGCTAGGTCGAGGGAGAGGTAGGAGGCGGGGGGTGCCGGAGCCTCCTTTTTTGGAAAAGTGCAGTGACCGCCAGTGGCGGTCACCCGTTTCAGGGGGCTTAAAATCCCAAAATTGTAGTAGTGCATGGTGGTTACCTTCGCGGAACAATTTTACTTTGACTAAGGGTTTGGGGCTTGTGTTGAGATGGGTTTACTTGTTAAATTAAATATATGGATGGGAATATACCTAAGGAGGGTTTCCAGTTGTTTACATGTTTTTTGGTTTATCCTTTGTGGATTTTGTGTGACCTTTGATGGTATCTGGATCCCTACTAAGTATTTTTATACTCAGCCCTGCACGGGATACCCCCGCACCTTGTTGTGTTTGGTGCAGATGACAGACAACGCTGACTGAGGATGAGAGTACTAGAACTGGAGGTAACTCGGAGGTATACATTGGACGAGGCATACCACAGAGACGACTATTCAAGAGTTGTACCTAACCTTCAGGTAGGAACTTTGGTGGGTGTTCACAACGGCTGTTTCAGTTTACTTGTACTTCCCAGTTTTACTTTTACTTTCCAGTTGGGCTTGTATTCTGGCCCCTTTCACATACTGTACACACTCTTTTTACTATTCAGTTTACATATGTTTGTATCTTGGTGTGTTGGTTGTGTGAGTTTAAAGGTTATAAAGGCTATGCCTTCCCAATTTTAGGGAATACTCCTTTGGTGCTAGTCGCTAGCCCCTTATGGAAGGCAGGCTTGGGGTAGTCACAACACGGGCCTCGAGGGACTGGTCTTGACATTTATTCCTCACTTTTTTGGAACTACCTAACTTTCTATGTCCATAAAGAGTTATGTTGGGAGGAATTGTTTCAAAATAAAAATTGAATTGCTTATTATTTTATTCATTTATTGGGTTTTATATTATTCTGAAATTTAAATATTAAATTTTTACTTTTTAATAATTTTATTTTTTCATGGTCTTTTCATGTTTTGTATATGGTTTAGAATACCGTGAACATGAAACTTTCATAGACCCACTCTGAGATAAAGTTTTTTTTCACATGGTTCAGTATAAAATTTGGAAGCACACTTATTAATAAATGGTTTCTGGTGAATTTTTTATGTGCATGGTTTAGTGATATAGGGTATCAAATGGTTTTATATGATTCAAAAAAATAGTTTGGATGGCCTTGACATAGTGATTTTCTAGTGAACGACATGAAAACTATTAATAAAAACCATGTGAAAATGTGCAAGGGCTTATATTTTTAACAAACCTATTTTCATGATTATAACATTGTTTCGAAAACCATGATTCCAAACCACAAAAAGTGACATGTGACTCTAGTTAATGGTTCATGGGTGGAGCATTCATTGGTAAACTATGGGTCCAAATTATATGACTTAACTTATTTTCTAAAAACATGAATTTTTGTTTATTTTTTATGAATTTATACCTCATTGGGGGTCTCTTCTTTTCCATTCACTTGAGAATTATTTTTGGGGACCCTTGGATCACCCTTTATTACTTCCCTAATTTTTTTAGACTCTCCCACCTTGTTTTCATGTTATTTGTTCATGTTTAGTGGTTTTGTAATTCTCCACTTCCTTTTTGAATTGTTAATTTTTTCTTTATTTCTTCTCTATCCTCTTGTTAAAACCATATGGGTGAGGGTTTTATGAAAATCATTATCTATTATGATTTTAGGGTGTGAGGATAGTGCCTCTGGTTCTCATATTTCAATATTCATGAGTTTTGTTTCATTTGCACAATATTTGATGTAGGTTTTTTCATGACTTTTCTTTTTCTTTGCTCACAATATATTCATAATCATTCGAAATAATTATTATCTAAAATTTATTTTTATTTAAATGTATATAGTTATTTATAAAGTCATTTCATAAGTATATGATATTATTCTTTGGATTTGATAAAATATATATGTGATGGATGTTTGAAAAAAATTCAAAATGGTTTTTTCTAGTGAAATTTGTTTATACAAATTCATTTTATGCTTTTAATGATTTATAATATTTTTTAGCACATTGGGGTATTTTTTCATTCCTTTTATTAGATTTAATGTGTTTTTTGGGTTTTTAGTGATTTATAGGTTTTATGTGTGACATTGGATTATAAATTCTTATTTTACATTTTTTGATACACGGTTTCTATTTATACAACATGAGTTATACAGTGATTTAAAGTTAATTTTCAGAAAATAAAATGAGGAATATTAGTTCAAAAAGTGGATTTTAAAATGGTTTTCAAAATTATAATTTTAAAAATAGAACATTGAGTCCAATTTATAACATTTCAAAAATTATTTTCAAAATATATTGTTAGTTCTCAAATGAATGGTCCAGTTAGTTCCATTAGGAAATTGTTCTAAAATGAACTATATCGTAACAGAATAAAAAATTATATTTAAGTGATTTTTAATATTAACTAGGTTGATTTTGATGGATTTTTTCATTGGTAGGTGTAATGAGGTGGGACAAAGATATTATTGTATATATTGATCATAGAAGAAATTTTATAAATCTTACCTCACCTTTTATTATTATTATTCTTTTTGATCATAAGAACCTTAATGAGGAATTGAAAGGTAGTGAATATATAGACATGATTAGAATAACTATATCTTATGTGGTATTGAAGAACAAAGAAGAATTTCAATAGGGGAGGATAGGTTAGTGAATATAGTTTCTTATATTCTAGGGTTGTATATATAGTTTGAGAGATAGTTCAACACACATACATCTAGGATCACCTCATGAGATGTTTAGGATTTTCCCATGATTATCTATATTTCAAAATTTATTATTTTATGTACCATATTTTATAATTTCTCTTTTATGACAAATGATACTATTTCAAAATTTGAATTATACTTCTCTCAGTATTTCAAAATTATTTATTTATTCATATGTTTCATTATTTTCAGAGAAAATAACCTATTATGTTGTTACAATTATTCCATGATTTATCTAGTGTATACATTCAGTTGATGATCTATTTTGGTTTATATATACTTTATTTACGTGTTTTTTTGAAATTTATTTAAAAATAATGAATTTCAAAAGGGTTTGGTTTAATAATAGAAATGGATTTAATGGATACTATAAATATTTATCACATGTTAATAATATTTTTTTAAATAAATCCCATGGTTTTTATTTAAATGAATTGGAGATAAATTATCTTCTTTCCTAGTTTTTAAAAGTACCATTTATGGTTATTTTTTTAATTTAAATAAATGTATTCCATTGTGAATTCATACTGAACTATTTCTTTGATACCCTACCTAGAAAACTCAACATTACCAAAACTTGAGTTTGTTTTTTAAGGTTGGGTTTAATTTTGTATTGCTCATAGAGACTGCTATTTTTTTTGTTAGATGTTTACTTTGAGATATCATGGAGTTTCTTTATGGTATTTTGGTTTTACTTTGTATCTTTGATATAGTAGTCATGATGGACCATTTGGAATTTCAGATATTGTATATATTATAATATAATTTTATATTTCGTTTTGAGTTCATTTATTTGGTCATGGTTCATTTTCACAGTTATTATATATAAATCTACTGATTGTGATGTTTATTATCCTTTAAAAAACTAAGTTATCATTTTATAATTAAGAGTTGAATCTCATTTTATATTATTGTTTACATGGAAAAATATTTCCCTTGATCATCATATTGGTTTATATGGAACAAGTTTCTTTGATAGGGTAATTGGGAAGTCATCTTGTGCATGTCGTTGGATATATTGGGGGCCCAATTCATGGGTGGACTAAATTTGGTTCCTGATAAATATTTACTAGAATATTTTTAATGGAATAGTTATTTTATTTTTTAATTAGGGAACTAAGGTGTTTAATTTAATTTTGGGAACAATAAATTTCAAATAAACCCAACGGGGTATAGTTTTGGAACCAAATATATTCAAATAAGAGAATCTGGGAAAATAAATTATTAAAGGTTGATAATGTTAGTGTTCATGGTTATAAGTTATAAGTGGTGTTTTTTTGTTAAAAATCTTATTGGTATAAAAAGTATAATAATTATAAAGGAATTATTAAAAAATTTGTACTTGATTTTATGAAAGTTTAAAAATAATGATGAAATATGTCGAATCAAATCATATTTAATACAGGTAAGTTAATTATGGTCTGGTGAATAAAATAATTTTGCAACTATGAGGGTACGAATTTTTATTTTCTATCAAAAGTTATGATTTAGGACTTAAATGGTGTTGTCACACTTAAACATGTTGAAGCCTAAATACAAAATATCTTGGATTACACTATTAAGAGATTCCAATATATTTTAGTTTGTTCATAGATAATGTTTTCACACTATAATGGGTTTTAGATCATTAATGATTAATTGGATATTATCAAGGTTTTATAGGATTTTAGAGTTAGTTTAAAAGTATTGATTTCAAAAACATATATTTACTAAAAAAAATTCATAACTTGATCTATTCCACTATCATTTAATGAAGTTAAATTAAATCAATTTATAAAGATAAGCATCAAACCATGATTTTTTGGATTATCGACTCCTTTGAATTTTTTTAATTTAGAGGGATTTTTAAAAAACTAAGTGGTATTAATTTACATCTCATTTATGGTTTTAAGGGAAAAAAATACATCACATGTATAAATTTCAAAGGTGAATAATATGAGAAATAATTTTTAATAAGAATTTTAAGGTTATATAAAAAACATGAATATTGTTTATGATTTAAATATATGAATTTATAGATTAATAATTACTATTACATGGAACCATATTGATGATTTGGATTTTGATATATATATTTGAAGAATAAGGAATATAACATTTTGGATGAGTGCTCATCACTTTTTTTAAATGTTATCTAGTGAGACCTATCTATCATCTCCCTATGTATCTGTTCTTTGATTCATTATGTGGAAACCCTTGGATCAGTAGTGAGACCTTTCTCAACACAAAAAATTATAATATCTATTAATTATTCCTTGATTGCATCATCACATAGTCAGTGTATGCTCCTTGCACTAAATTACAGTGGTGAACAATGTAAAATCACTATACCCATGCATTTTTATTTTTTATAAGAATTATATGAATTTTTTATTAGTTTGGAAAGGATTTTATAGTTATTTCAATTATGAAAATTAAATCTGTTTGATGATTAGAGAAAAAATTTGTCACCCCAATTCACCCCATCTTATGCTATATTTGGGGACTGGTTAAAACACACAATGAGAATTATGACCACTACACTAAATAAAAATAATTTAATTGGTGTATTATGGTCATGGTTTTTGACATGTGGTGCTTTACAAGAGTTAATAAACACTACATGATGTGAATCATTAAAAATGTAAAAGTTTTTCATTAATATTTTTTATATTTTTGGTTTTTAAAATTCCTTTTATTTTTAGTATAATTAATACCACATAATATACATAAATTTTTTAATTAATTAATATATAATTATTTTCTCTTAAGGGTTAAATGTTTCTAAATAAATAATCAATTTATATAGAAAATTATTTAGGATATTCCAATGAAGAAAGTGGATTCAGTATTTAAGGTCAAATTATATTTTTTTCATTATTAATTTTTATATATATCCACTTAAAATACGAATATTCCTATAAAAGAAGTTAAATATTGAACCGCTAAGAGATAATTAGCATTTCTACCTTTTAGAAAGAGGACATAATTTTTTTATTCAAGTTGCTTTGAAATAAATTAAAATTATCACCATTTTCCCTTAAAATAACTTATGATTCCTCTAGTTGAGATTAAATTTTAATTAAATATCCCAAAAAATTATAATAATGTTTTCTTATATGATGTAGTCATATTTTATTAATAAGGGTGTATTAATGTTTATAGATTTTTTGTTGCTTTTAAACTTGAGTGAAATCTATAAGTACATTGATTACTATTTTTTCATAATAGATAATAAAAGTAGTTGTATACAAAATTTAGACTAAAAATAGAAAATAATTTTGATTTTACAAATAAATAGTAAAAGATATTAAGATAATTATATCTTTAATGAAATGAGATTTATTTTCAATAAAAAATATTTAAAATTATAGAATAGAGAAATTTATTTTCAAAGGATAATGAAACAATATATAGAAAATATTAACAAATTAAATAGATATATTGATTATGATATGATTAAAAATATATAAATTATTTTCTAAATAAATAATTATTAAAATTTATGATCTATAATCAATTCAATATTGATTTAAATATTTCTGAAATAAATAATTTTTGAATGTATAGGTATTTAATGTTATATTGTTAATGAAATATTTTAATATTATAAGAGTCACATTATCAGTTTATTAATATAATAATATAACTAGTAATGAATTATGGTGTGATAGCATTATTTATATAATATCACTGAAATTAAAATTCTTACAAGTTAATAACAAGGGAAATGTATATTGGGAAGAACAAAAATTTAGAGAAATGATGTTAATAATTATTCAAATTTCAATATATCCTTCAAATTTTGATTATATTAATAATATAGTTGTAATTTTTATAATATAAACACTTATTTATTATTTAACACCTATTGAAAAATAATAAAGGTAAATATTATTGAAAAATAATGAAGGTAAATTATTGATTTATCTTTTAGTCAAAGAATTATATTTTAACTCTCTACACCATAGAAATAGAGTTAAACTATAAAAGAAAATAAAGGAATTATAAAAACATAAAAATTCATTATATTAGTAATTTTTTTGAAAATGGTATAGGAATTGATGAATTTACATAATAATGTTATAAATTAGATAATTGTTGTTGAAGAATATTCCATATGAAATCATAGAAAATATGTGATTCACATTTATTATAAAATATATATAACTATTATCAAAATTGGTTTTGATTTGAAACCCTAGATTGATAAAACTTCATTTATGAAATCGATTGTTATAAATAATAATATATTCATAAATTATTACTTAAAATTTAGTGAGATAATCATGGCACAACACCTTTAGGAAAAGTGGAAATAATGATTATACTATACACTCTAATAAACTAGTAAATCTATCAAAATAGAAAAGTATATTCCATAAAAAATAAGAATTCTTAATTTTTTTAGGATTTAGGAAAGATGTATACTGAATTTATATGAATATTAATGTTGTTTTTAAGAAATAAAGGATAAAAGGATCATAGATTAAAATAGATAAATGGATTGTAAATCAATAATATTAAGTTATAGGATTATGTCAAAAGAAGAGGAGGAAAACGTTAAAATTTACTAATAATTGATAAAAATATTCTATAATGGAATCATATATAGATTATCCAGATAAAATATTGAATATTTTATTATCAATATTGACTTTTAAACCATCATACATATTGATAATGAAATTATCCCCTAAATTATTTGTGATTAATCTATCTCCTTCTACAGTTTTAGTTCCTCACAAAATGTGTAGTAGAGAATCTCTCCCACCTATAGAAGAGAGATTAAAATATTTTATATTAAAAGTTAAAATATAAAAATTATAAAAATTATTAATCATCTATATTTAATTAAAAGTATTTAATATAATATGAAAAATAAAGAGTCTACCTTCGTTTTTTATTTTATATGTTAGGAACATTATATCATGTAATGCTATATTTTATCTTTATTAGTATTTTTAAAATATAAATTTTCTTCTAAAAACTACATTTTTTGAAATTATATTTTTTTATGATTCCATATTGAAGTTAAACATTGAGCTGTATTATTATATTGTATTTATTGAATTGAAAATGGGGGATGGGTTAACGAATCTATGGGGGGTTGTAATTATGTATTAATTACTTTTACATATGAACATTAAATTGTAGCATAATTCATTTAGAATTATTTTCCTAAATTATTTATAATTTTTTTAATCAATATATAAAAAAGTATTGGGTTTAGCATTTTAAAAACGATGATATTATTATATTCATGGTCAATTCAATTTAAAAAAATGTAATTTTTTATTTAAATATGTTTAAAATTATAACAATATATATTATTAAGGATGAAATACATTATTGATAGAATAATTATCATATGTTAACTCATAATATTTCAAAAATTTACATTTTAAATAATTTTTTTTCATGTGATACTATATTACACATATTAAATGGATAATGTGATTCTTAGATTGACATATAATTCATGATGATTTGCTTTATAATAAATATTGAATATTATTTATTTGATTGTAGTCAGTTTTTTATAAGTATTTTAATAAGTCCTTTATATATATATTACTTCTCCAAAAAGTCCATTGAATTAAATATATAAATTTTAATTTGATTTGTTTCTAAGAAGTAGATTGATAGTCCATTCAGAAGAAACATTTTTTTAGATCACAATAGACATTGTTAAATATCATTATATATAAATAATACAGTAGGATACACTATATGTGATGTATAATTAGTTAGTTTATTGCTGGAAATATTTTGTGATATTTTTTTATTTTCTATTATTCTTTATTTTTTTCAAATAATGAGATGTAAGTTTTACTATTAAAAAATAGAATGAGGACATTATTCAATACATAACACACGTCAAACCCATCAAAAGAAAAAATTTATGATTAATCCACTATAAATATATAAATAGAAAGACATGGATGTGTGAAAAACTAGTTATTCTGATGAAGTCAAAAAAATATCATGAAACATCATTTTTTATGGATTATGAAAAAAATCTTATTTACACATTTCAATTATAGGAAAATTATTAATCAATGTTGTGTAATTGATGTTATATGAAGACCATAACATCAGAAACATTTTATGGATTACCCCTTATAATTTCAAGCATAGGCATAAACTATTCAATAAAATTACAACATCTACTTCACAATATGATAATCATGTGAAAAAAATAATTAAGATCAAAACAAAATAGTCTAAATATGAACTAATGAGATACTAAATGTTTATTTTCTTTTTTAAACAAGATGAATAAGTGAGTAGAAATGTTTGGGGATATTGATGTTTTGATTTGTAATCACCAAGAAAATCTTAATTGATGCATTGAGATATTTATGATACCTTTTCTTTTTCTAATGAAATATAATTTTTTTCATTATTATTTCAATTTTGAAACTTTTAAATTGATCTATTATTTCCATCATAAAATAAAGTTCTTTGTAATTTATTTTTTTTACTATAAATAGAGGCTATTTAATCAGTTATGATTCTTTCCATAAAAATATTTTTTATTGTTTTTAATTACAATTGAATTATTTAAATGGTTTTATTCTCCCAAATAAAATATATTCCTTCATATTTTGTATCCACATGAACGAATCTTTTAGGTAGGGTGTGAAAAGTGAACTATGATTATATTCAGTATAAATAGTATAATAACGTTTTCATATCACTACCCAAAAATAAAAATAAAATAAACCAAATTCTATATTTCTCTTAGATAATAGTAAATATGTAAAACAAAATACTATAAATTTACCAAATCTGTAAGCAGCATCCAATGATTACCCCTCTAAAGACATATCTCTATATAACACTATTCTACTTTACCAGTTTAACAAGTCGAAATCTAGTACTGACACCATTTATAGAGACCATCACTTTACATATATAAACATTAAAAAACCTTTACAGCATAGTTAAAGAATCATACAAAAAATTCCTAAAGACCATACTATTGTAGTGCCTCTAGAAACATGGAAACATCAACACTGAAATATATGTGAGCTGTATTTTCTCCCTCTAGGTTCTTCATGACTAAAACCTTTCTTAGACACATCAAATGTAATACATATCTTCATAACCCAGGGTAGGAA
This sequence comes from Viscum album, assembly GCA_963277665.1. Taxonomy (NCBI): domain Eukaryota; kingdom Viridiplantae; phylum Streptophyta; class Magnoliopsida; order Santalales; family Viscaceae; genus Viscum; species Viscum album. Next base: position 1,984,491,064 of record OY728136.1, read on the forward strand.
ACATAAAAAGAGGTGAGCTCAAATGATTATTAAGGGTAAATTAGGGAGATATGTAATCATAATCATGATCGTATGGGTATATAATATGATCATGAAAATAGAAGCCATACCCTAAATATAAAAGATCATATACATGAATCATGGAACAAATCTTGGTAGTTCATAATACATGAATCATATGGACATAAATAACATAATCCATGGAAGCATAACATTGGAATAATACTTGTAATTTTGGAAAAGACATAATCATATATAATGATTTCCATAGTATTTAAGGAATTTCTTCGAAGACCATCTTAGTAGACAATGTCCTTTACAGAATCGGGTTCACACCCCATTCTAGACTTGTATTACCGAACCAAGTTCACCCCTCATTCCATCCATGTATTACTGAACTTAGTTAATTTCCTATTCCAACCTTATAATATTGAACCATGTTCATTTATCATTCTATCCATGTTTACCTCATGAGTTATAAATATTTACCCAATTTATTGGAGGGAGATATAGGTCCCACCCATTTCAAAGTGAAATCATACATACATGTTCCAAAAGATCATAAATAATAATATCATGACCAATGAAATGAAATGGGTATTATAAACATGTAATCATATCATCACCAGTGGAAAAAGATAGATTTTATAATCATTTCATCATAAACAAAGCTCATAAAAAGAAGTGAATTTCAAAATCATATAACCTGTGAATGGGAAATATGTTTTCATAAACATCACACCCTAAAAAATAATCCATTCATAGAAATAATATGAATTGAATCACTGAAAAACTTCCCCATAATTTCATTATTAAAACAAATGGATGATAACATAGATGATAAATAATTTTTAAATATCTTTTAATAAAAATTTCTTGACGAAATTAAATTTTTTCATTGAAAATGATTTTTAAAACATAAAACATTTTTGAAAAAATAAATCATAGAAAATAGTTTTGAAATCTTATAAATAAATTATTAAAATAAATAAAATGTTTTTAAAATACTTTTTCCGTGAAAATATATTTCATATATATTTTTATAATATTTTTTAAATTATTTTTGAAAACATTTTTTTTGAATAAAATAGATTTCCAACCATAGAGAGAGACCATCAAATATTGCATAAAAAGATTATCCTATGTACCAAATAGTGAAAATTTGTTACTAATATATGGATATATATTGAATAAATATATGATAAGGAAACTCTTGAGTTTTCTTGAGATATGGATCATTATATTTTGTCAAAGGAATCATAAACATCAACAATATCAAAAATTGATGAGATTGTTTCAACAAACCCGTACCATTGTGTTACTTGGGATCACTCTCTTTGTGTAAAATAAGGTAACTAAATGAAGATTAAAACGTCATTAAAAGTATTATATTCATTATATAACCTGTAAAATGAATATATATACCCCCTTGAAAATTAATTTATGTGTACAACAAAACAGGAGTCTCAAAGAAGGAGAATTGAGACAGACATTTTTACTGATTTGGTAACTTTTGAAAAATAAAACACATGAAATAAATATCATAAAATGGATATGTAAATACCAATAAATTTAAGTATAATAATAATTGAATACATCCATTTTCAGTATACACACCACACAAAAGTAATGGGTGGTGAATAAAGCATGTATCTCACAGAAATAAAAAGTGAGATGAAATACCCTTACCTTATATCTTGAATATTGTCATACTTGTTCAAAAAAAACTATATAATAAAAATAAATTTATTATTAATATTTTAAAGAACCATATTATTATATATAATGCCAAATATGGTTTTCTTACAAACTTATATTACTCGATTGTTAACTATCCTATATTAAGATTTCCCTTCGGATAATATTCACTTTGTTCTTCGCACCTGTCTTCATTTGTTATATCGTTGGGACTTATACTTATACCATGATTCAGTAATTTAAACCATGATATAAATATCATTTATATTAATTATATGTTTATTATAATAATTTGTGTAATATAGAAGTGTGAAATTGATTCACCATTCATGGAGACGGTAGCCGTACGTACGAATGAACATTGTTTCCATTTTTAATATCGTATTGAAAGAAATAATGAAAATGAAATATATTTATAAATTTATATAATGATATTAAATTAGGATTATAATTTTTTATATTTCATATAATTTTACTAATATAATCCTTAATACATTCCATTTAGTGTTTGAATGAATCACATTGCTTTGAGGGGGCGGTTGTCCACACATCCTCAAACGGAATTATCTTATTTACACTAACTAAAAAGTAAAAATATATGTGATGTAAAAGGAATAAATAAGTTTAAATACATAATAAATATAATATATAGCATATATAAATATATTTTCCAGCATAATTTCAATCGTGAGAGGTGATAAAGGAAAAACGTACAATCATCTTTTAGTGAGACAGTAATTCCCAGTACACATAAACAGTATGTTCATTACCTATTAGATGGTGGTGTGTGTAAGTGTAGGTAAATAATTATCATAAAACAAATATTATTATATTTAGTATACTATTTTTTATACCATAATGTAATAAAATACTATAGTGGGTGGAGAAATAAAATAAATGAAAGGAGTTTGAGAGAAGTTGTTACCTCTTAAACGGTTAACTCCTTTTGGTTTGTGCCAAAAGGCTTCCTTGGAAGAATTTCTACCCAAAGGGATTCTTCAAGGAGGAATTTAGGTATTTTTTGAATTTTATTTGGTATATATTTGGATAAACCTAAGTTTTTTGATATTATTTATGAAGAATGGGAGGTGGCGAAATTTTATTGGGAAAGGAAAGGACACACTTGGAATTTTTTGAAACAAGTTAGGTGTACCCATGTGTTTACCTAAAAATGTCATACTAAACCAAAAAAACTCACAAATTTAATTTTAATGGAAAAATAATTTTCTTCCAATGGGTGTTGAAAAATTTTAAAGTCTTTTTGAGTCTTAAATGTAAGGTTTAGTCCTCAGTTAATCGTAATGATACCTTAATAGAAGTAAATAATTTTAATTACACTCACTAATATTTCTGGTGAAAAATTAATATGAACATTTTTTAAATTATAAATTATTCTAATTCTAAATATAGAATCCATTATTAGGAATTATAATCTAAAAAGTGGAATAAATTTATTTAAAATTAATACATATTGGGTCGACAATTTGGGGTTTTAATGTAAAAAATGATCAAAAGTTTGATAAGTTTTTTATATCCAATTTCAATGGGAAATTGTTCTCAATGCAATATATTGAATTAGTTGATAAAAATATTCTATAATTAATAATTGAAACCAATTTAAAATATAATTTTACCTTATAAATAAATTATATCAAAAGTTTTTTGGAAATAAAATTTTATATTTTTCAATATTCATCCAAAAATGATGTTTCTCCAAAAAAATCCCAAAAACACACCCTAAGAATAGTTAAACATTAAAAATTAAAAAAATGTATTTTATTTTTTAAATTTAAATTTCAAAATGGTTCTACAATTTGTTTTATCATTTTTCACAAAGGTACATTTAAAGTAGTCCATTCTAGAAAACAATAATTTTAAACATATAAAGACTTTAATAAAAATCATGTCTTTCATTATCAATATGTTTTATTTATATAAAAAATATAAAAAATATTGGAAAAATATTTATTAATATTCATATAAATAATTTTAATGGGTTGGTTATAATTATCTCATTTAAATAATTATCACAATAAAATGATGTTTCGTAGAGACATTGGTGTTGTGTGTAATGTACTCCAAGTCTGTGTAGTGTGTAACATACACCAAGTTGGCATAACATGTAACATATGTTGAGTTGGTGTCATGTATTGTACACTGATTTGGGATTGTGTAATGTATTCCAAGTCAGTGTCATATGAAAGGAATATTTTAAATGTTCATTGCAAGATATAAGTGAAAATTTAATTTATTCGAGAAAAAATTTCTATAAAAAATCAGGTTGTTACATTGAAACCCCATAAAATGAATTTTTTGCTCTAAATTCTTCACTTGGGTAAAAACAAATTATGAAAATTCTTCTTTATAATATCCTCAAGTTCCCATATATATTCCTCTAATTGGTTATTTCTCCACCAAACTTTGACCAAGAGAGTGATCTTATTTTTTACAGCTTTCTATGCATGATCCATAAATTTAATATGTTTCTACTCTTATGAAATATCCTCATCTAGTGTTATGACCTATGAGTTCATTATAAGTGAAAGGTTAGTTATGTAAATATTCATGAGAGATACATGGAACACATCTTGGACTTTATATATATTTGTAGGATGTTCCAAACTATATGTTACTGTCCTGATAAGATCAAGAATCTCAAAGGGACCAATATAACTATGTCTTAAGATCAAATTCCTTTTGAATCTCATAACCTTCTTCCATGGTGAGATTCATAGAAACACCTTTTCACTAACTTCAAATTATAGATCACACAGACGGTTATCAGTGTAACTTTTATTCTATCTTTGAGCTACTATAAAAAGTTGCTGAATGGTTCTAACCCTATCTACCATTTCTTCAGTGATCTTAGGATACAATATATTTCATTCCCCAAATTCATCTTATCACATTGGAGCTCTATATTTCTTCATATATAGGGCTTCATATAGTTCCATCTGAATTCTTGAGTGAAATCTATTATTGTAATAAAACTCAACTAGATGAAGGCATTGATACCAAACACCTTTGAAATCCAGAGAACAAGATCTCAACATATCCTATAGGGTTTGAATTTTTATTTAAGACTAACCATCCATCTGAGGATGATAAAAAAATCGGAAAATCATTTCTATATCAAGTTCTTGCTAAAGAATTCACCAAAAATTTGAGGTAAATCTCGAATCCCGATCTGACACAATAAAATGTGGTACTCCATGAAACTTAACCACTTAACTAATGTATATCCTAGAAAGATGATTTTAGAGAGAATTATTCTCTAATAGTGATGAATAGTTATGACTTAGTAAGGTGATCAACTACCACCCATGTTTTATTAAACCCTCTAGTATATTTGGGTAGTCAAACAAAAGAAATCCATAATGATGTTCTCCCATTTCCATTTGGGTATGGGTAATGTATGCAACAACCACATTGACTTTTTTTCATTCAACCATAACTTTTTTGCATACCAAGAACATAGATATACACTCTATGATATATCTCTTCTTGTTATCCCACCAAAAATATTTTTTCAAGTTCATATACATCTTTATACATCTAGGATAAATAGAGAATGAAGAGGTATGAGCTTCCTCTAACAGCTCACTCTTCAAATATCTTATGTAAGGAACACTTACATGGTTCCTTAACATTATCATTCAACACTAATAAAGGTTACAATCAAGAACATTTATGAATTTCTTTTGCATCTCTTCATTCATGTTTTTCTCCTCCTCAATCTTCACTAGGACAGTTGGTTGAACATTCATTTGAGAAAGGTAATATTTTCCCCTTCCATCAAGATTTCTAGATCCATCCATTGAAAATACATAAATATTGAGTCTTTTGTGATAATAATCATGGATAATCCAGCATGATTCCTCAGACTCAAAGCATCTCCCACCTTGTTATTTTCCCAGGGTGGTAATGTTTTGACAAACATAATACTTTATCAACTGTAACCGTCTTCCCTAGAACATGTTCAACCCATTATAAGTGAATATATATTTCATACTTTTATTATCAATATATATATAAACTTTTATCCATAAAGATAATTCATCTGTGTCATTAATGAAAAAATTACTACTACTAACTCCAAATTATGAGTTGGTTAATTTTTCTAATGAATCTTCAAATGTTGTGAGTCATATGCTATAAATATTTTATTATGCATAATAACACATCCAAAAACCTTCTTCAATACATATCTATAGATTATAAAACCTTCTACACTATAGAGTAATGTAAGCATAGGTGCACTGACTAACCTTCTCTTCATTTCTTTGAAATTTTCCTCACATTCTTCTATCCATAGGAACTCAACGCCCTTCCAAGTTAACTTGTTCATAGGATTATATAGTCATGATAAATTTCTCTACAAACCTTAAACAATATCAATATAAACATTGAAATATAGGTATATCTTTCAATGTAGTTATTCTAGTCCAAAATTAAATAGCCTCCATCATTGATGGATCTACTGTTATACCATCTCTTGAGATTATGTGACTAAAAAATGAAACCTTTTTCATCCAAAGTTCACACTTTTTTAATTTCACATATAGATTCTCATTCCCTAGGTAATTTAGAACAATTTTTAAGTGATCTTCATTATCTTCCTTTCCCTTTGAATAGATAAAAATATCATCTATAAAGACTACCACAAACAGATTGAAAAAATATCTAAATACTATATTCATTAAATCCATAAGGATTTAAAGAAAATTAATAATACTAAAAGGAATAACTAGATATTAATAATTTCTATACCATGTATGGAATACCATCTATGGTATATCCCCTTAATTGACCATCAATGATGATATCGAGAATGAAGGTCCGTCTTTGAAAAGTATTGAGTTCCATGAAGATGATTAAACAAGTCATCAATATAGGGGAACATATACTTATTCGTGATCGTGATCATGTTCAAATACTGATAATCAATGTAGAGTCTCATTGATCCATCTTTTTTTTCACACAAAAAATGTGTGCACCCCAAGGTTACACACTGAATGTACCTCGCACACTTTTAGCACTAAATTGTGGTAGGTACATTCAGTGTGGATTTTATACATTTTTAATGTTATCTTACTTCTTCCCATCACATAAGAAATCAATTTCTTTATGAACATCATTTCTATAATTAAAATATTTTTTAGACCCCTTAAGATAATATCATCCATTTCTTTCCACACTTTGAGAATAAAGGGAAGCTCATCATCTTTTCTCCATAGTTTTTAGTGATTCCTATGAACTCAATCATCCTTTTCTTTTCAAAACCATGAGATTGATACAATACTCAAACTTCTATTTCATCTTTGATTACACAACACACAATATAATTGTAGCTACTAAAGTCTCTTACGGAAAAATCCATTCTGAGACATGGATTTAAGCCACTGAAGAACCTATATACATTACTTTTGGGTTGTATGGTAATTCATTAATTGTACCTCACACGCCATGTAAAATTAGCCTCATAAGTTCCAACATATTCATTATCCATTTACATAAAATAACAAAAATCCTTCTCCATATTGGTATGAAGAATCCTAGGAAAGTACTTATTGAAAAACAAGTTCTTGAACTCATCTCAATCCATGGATTCAATCTCATATTTTCGCCTCATATTCTTGATTATATTCCACCAATGGTCTATGTCACGTTCTAACTGATATGTAGGCAAAAAGAATTTATCATGCTCTGAACTCTGGAGTTTGGGGAATATCTTTACAATTGTAATGATATGTTTTTTTATAGAAAATTGGATCAGAAGTCATTTTGAAAGAAGGTGGATGTTTCCTTATGAAAGACTTAACAAAATGTTGTCCCCTCATTTAATCATTTGGAAGTCGACCATGATTCCTAGCTTGAGACAACTATGTGTGCATAGTAATGATGTTTTTTATTCCAGATCCAATAGAATTTGGTTTCTTAGGATTAAAATCATATAATTTTATATTTTAATCACCATTAATGTGATTCATTTGGATTCTAGCCATTGACTAAAACTAAAATCATAGATTATGAAATAATAATCATATTGAGAAACCACATAATCCTGAAAATTCACTTATAAGATGTCTAAATTATGACACCTTCATTAATCTATTAAACCTTAGGTTTATCCTAGGTTATTCATAGGAAGATTATATTTAAATCCTTATTGATGGTTCAAGATGATTTTGTGAATTTGCAAAGCATATCCCTCGCGAGTGTCAATGAAGCTATGTGAAAATTCTCATTGTCATGTACCAGATTACCCTGAGTTAGGTCTAAAAAATCTTGTTGAATTTGTTAACCCTATGTACATAGATTTTATATCCACATCCACTTATAGTATCTAAATAGGTTTGTATTGATAGTAATCCACTGACTCTATCCTATAAAAAATTTCCATGAAATTTTCCTATACTTTTCCATATCCTTATACTTACCCCTAGACATATCCTTAGGGTTCTCACTATGGTTTTATCATCCCATATTTAAAAGGTTAACTAAACCATTTCTATGATACCAACTATTGATACCCTATCATTACATACATTAACATTACAAAACCATTGTGTAATACTTAAAAATTTAGGCAAACAAACACCCAAAAACCATACTATTATAGTGTGTTTGAAAACATTGAAACAAAATACCTAATACATAAGTGATATACATTATCTCCCACTGGGTTCTTCTTGACTATCCCCTTTCATACACAAATCAAACATAATATATATCTTCATAACCTGGGGAAGGAAACTTAAAAGGGGGTGAGCTAAAATGCTCAATAAGTGTAATCAATGGAGATATGTAAGCATAATCATGAGCATAAGCGTATGAGAACATGATAATGAAAATAAAAGATCATACCCTACATATCCAAGATCATATACATGAATCATGGCATAGATCTTGTATTTTCATAAGACTTGAATCATAAAGAAATATAGAACATAAGCCATGTGAGCATACCATATTGATAAAACATGGGATTGTAGTCGACACATAAGAATATATAATGATTTTCAGAGTCATCAAGACATTTCTATTGAGACCATATTATTGTACAAAGTCCATTACTGAACTGGGTTCACACCCCATTCTAGCCATGTATTAATGAACAAAGTTCACTCCTCGTTCCAGCCCTGTGTTACCAAACCAAGTTCATTTCACATTCCATCCCTAAAATACTAAACTGAGTTTATTTATTATTCCTGTAATTTCATATTTTTTCTGTGAATTATTTTAAAGATTATATGGGAATATTTCAAGACCAAAAGTGGAGACAATGTGTTACTTTGAGGCCATGTGTTCCTTGAATAGATGTTTAAAAAATATTAAAATTTAAATAGCACATGTGAGTGGTTTTTTGAAAAAAGGAATAACATATAAACTTGTTCTTGGATTAGAAATCTGAGTGAACCTTTACGTTTGGAGTAGAGATTTTACCCTAAAAATGACCTAACATTTTCTGCCATGGGTCAACTGTGAAAATTAGTTTTTAGACGTAAAAAGAATAAAAATATTTTAATAAAAATATTTTTTTATTCGACATTTTTATTTCATTTTTTAAATATTTTCATGATTCCATGGTTATCACAATAACCATAGAATTTCTATGATACATTGGCGAGTGAGAACCTCTAGAGGATATATCTGATGAAAATTAAAAAAACCATGGATCAAAATCGACAGATTGATGCAACCACGAATTCGTTGGTTCAGGGATCGACGAAAGATGAAAGAACAACTTCACTCTTTTTCAATGATCATTCCAACTTGAGGTTGGTCATGTGTTTTAATTTTATATCTTCCCATTTCATTATTACTATGAAGAACATGAATCAATAGATGAATGGATTGACACACGGGTCATGTGTATTGCAGGTTGGGACTATATTTGTAGGATTGATTTTCGATGTGGATTTTTTTATAGATTTGATTTTCTTTTGTGGTCATTCATACAGAATGGATCGAGGCCATAATGAACAATGGACGAGGTTCATTACGTGGGTTGTTCCTTATGCTTTTCTCCCCCGCTGTTCTTTACATTCTTCACATTCTTCACATTATTCATTCTTTTGAGATAAACAAGTTTTGTACCTTAGTTTCATGGTGAAATGATCCATGATTGAAGATCTAACACCATGACGGTGCAACAGAGGTGCGATGATGAAGGCGCAAATAGATTTTGTTGGGACTATGGTGCACGACGAGGTAGGTAGAGAAACTTGGTGAGGCTGAGGTGATGGATTTGGTCAGTCTATGCAAGGGCCAACCCTGGTCCATGGGGCTGGTCCATGCCGAAAGCAAGGTGGATAGCGAGTCCCCGACGGAGGAGGAATGCAGCCCTATAGGGCCATGTGGGAGCCCGCATTAGCGGTGAGTCCATAGGAAGGATGATATCACGAGGTACATGGACACTTCGGTCTAGAAACATGGGACTCAGAATGACACCAAATGGGGAATCAGGGGCATGCGGTCAGAGCGGACCACATGCAGCAGACCAGACCACCCTGTGTGCTTGAAGGCTATACAAGAGGATCTAGGATACTCTAGCGGCCAAGAGGGCGAAACCAAGTGGCCTAGTGGGCTAGGGATGGATATGTCAACGAGACCAAGTCATGATGAATGGTGGGTCAGGTTGGGTCTGGTGGGTCGGATCATACCCGAAACGAACGCGGTCAGACCATTTTATGAAAGTAGCCATAACATTCAAATCGTGATTCTGTTTGATGAGAGTTTTATAGATTTTGGAAGATTGAGACAAGGTGGTCCTTTTAAAATATCCTAAGTTTGTTTTTATGAATTTTTTCATATGTACTACTGGCTTGAAGAGTAGGTTCTCCAAGAATGATCATGCTACGAGTGGGATCATGTGGATGATTGTGACTTTTAGACTACTTGACTTTATGAGACTATGTGGCTTACCAATAATTGTTTCATATCAAGACTATGTGTATTATCAATACTATGTGTCTCATCTGGATTATGTGTCTTATCAATACTTGTTTTTTTTGGATTATGTTTGATAATTATATTTTTCTTACTATTGAATTATACCTATATGAGCAGACTATACTATGACTTTATGGTATAATTTATGTATTCATTTGTGGTATAATTCATGTATTTATTTTTAGTTTACAGCATGAATTTCATTGTTGCATCCATTTGTGGTTTTAGGGTGTCCTTCTCTATATTATTTTACCCACTCCTACGCGGGCCTTGAACGCATGTGTCTTGTCTTGTGCAGATGATTGATGCTCTGATAGAGTCCTAGGTGGACTAAGACCAGGTGTTTTTAGAGAGAACATACAGTCGATGTGTGGTCTAATGGATTTTTACTACTGTCTCATACCATTATTTTTAGGTAGGGTTCTCAGTTAATGACTTTCAAGAACTTGTGTATTCACTTTTACAGACTCTTTATTTTGGTGGGCTTGTATTCTGGATTTTTTTACCTTCTAGATTCTACTATCATACTCTATGTTTGGTATCTTAGTGTATGCATGGGTTATTTACTTAGTGTTCTTACATTTTAGCATGTTGGTCATAGAGATGTGTGTGTCTGTGGGTACTTAGGAAAATTCCTCCTATTTTTGGAAGAGGTCTTGGGGTAGTCACAACATGGGCCACTCTGGGATGGGTCATGAAAGAGTGGTATTAGAGGGGTAGGTTCTACTTAAGGTCAAAAGACTGTTAGGTTAGTTTGGGGCAACAATGTTAAGTGTTTGGAGTTTGAATTTCAGGACAAGGATTCCCGTGTTGGTGCAGTGAATAATGTATCCCTACACCATGACTCTGGATACCTGCTTTTCGACTCAATACATGGAAACACAAGTTGTGGGGAAAATAATGGTACAAGCATTGTATAGGATTTGAGTGTGTTCTCATGTACTTCCTCAGTCATCTCACTAGGTACACCTTATTGACCCTGGTAAATCATGTTCTAATTTAAGATTCCTCCACACAGATAGCCATCCTTGATTCCATTAAATGGTCATGAGGATGATCCACATAGAGAAGTGGCATTGGTATAGGGTTGTGTACAGAAGATAGAACCTATGAGTGGTTTACTAGGGATACCACCACCCATCGAGAAAAAATACTACCAGCACTACCTACTAAAGTTGTATATAGAATGAGTGAAATTAATGAGTTGTAGAGGTACTGAACTCCCAAGTTTGGGGGTGATCCAAATCCCTAGATTGCTGATGATTGGCTGGAGGCAATTACCCATGTCATCTACCTTATGAGGACGACTTCCGACCAGATAGAAGTCTTAGCTGCGACTCTTCTTCCAGGATCTGTGTTGAAATTTTGGAACATAGTGACCTAAAAACTTGATGAGGTGACTCTATCTTGGTTATACTTTGAGTGCCTCTTCATAGAGGAGTTCTTTCCTGCTACGTTGCGATCAGTTCGTATACAAGAGCTCCTACATCAACAACAGGACAATCAGACTGTGGAGAAGTACTTAGTGTGGTTTACTAATCTATCACATGACTCCAAGGACATGATACGAGACCCATTCATTAGGGATCGTAACATATTTTGATGCTTAAGTAAATACATCATGGAATCCATGATATCCTTTAACATTCTTATACGTGTTGGGGTACTATAGTGAGTTCAACTAGTGGAGATCTTTCTAGGGGAGAAGAAAAAGGAAGTAGGAGCTACCACTGGGCACCACGTAGTTGAGTCTTTGGTGGTAAGAAGCTGATAGTAGTCTCAAGGACCCAGGAAGGTTAGTCACTCGAGGGGAAGACCCCAGGATAGAGGATCAATGGTGAAGGGCTCTCGGGGTAGAGCAAGTCAGCCGATGGACATGTTGTGTTACTCGTACGATGGTTGGGAACATTTGACATGAGATTGCTGAAACCGTCATACAACCAATCCAAAGATGTTCAAGGGACCACTAAGATAGATGCTAAGGCAAGAGAAGGTGGGTCTGTAGGGAAGAAGTCATGTTAGAGAAGTGGGCTGGGAAGCCTGAGATTGGTAGAGGTTTGATGTATTACCACCACCACCACCGCTAGGTGGTCCACGATAGGCTCACGGAGCTAGTGGGTATGGATGAGGCCAGCTTCATGTGATGGAGTCTTATGACCCCTAGACTCTAGGGATGATTAGAGGAATTATCAACATCTTTTACACCATAGTTATAGTTTTTATTCACATTGGTTCCAATCATTCTTTTCATGCCACGACCATTGTTCGAGACTCGAAGATTCCATTGGAACCATTGACTCTACACATACATTTAGAGACTCCTATGGGAGGGGATTCAATGATCACACTCTGGTGTCAACTATGTTACCTTACTCTTGATGTTAATAGTTTTAGTTGGTATCTCCTGATAGTGTTGTTGAGGCCTTACGACGTCATTCTCGGTATGAGCTGGAAATCCATAGTCCATGATCAAATTGACTATTTCAGGTGTAGAGTGTGGTGTGTCTACAGTGATGGGACTAGGTTTTACTTTTTTGGTGAAAAAGAAACCCAAGAATTACATTATGGAAACACACATAGGAGGGTGCATCCAATCACTCATTAGTTGGATAGCTTGACCCTCGACTCAGTGTATGATATGAGTCCTAATTTCTTAATGTGGTGGAGCAGTACACGGAAATTTTACTTAATGTGTTCCACTATTACCTCCCCATATGGATGTAGAATTATTCACCAATCTATACCTCCGGAAAACACTGATATCTAAACCTGCATATGAGATATCTCTCTCAGAGCTTCATGAGATATGGGTACCGTTCGAGGACTTGTAGAGGAAGGGCTTCATGAGACCCATTGGTTCACGCTGTCCAGCCCTAGTGTTGTTTTCCAAGAAGGCATACGATATCTTGAGATTATGTATGGACTTTCTACACCTAAATCACGTGACTATGAACAATAAATATATATTAATGAGGAATAATGACCTCTTTGATCCGATAAAATAATTGAGGGGGTTCTTGAAGACTGACCTCATATCTGGTTGTCACCAACTTTGATTACGAGATGAGAATATAACAGATACTACATTTAGATGACAATAATCCCACTATGAGCACTTTGTGATGTCATTTGGCATGAATAAATCCCTATAAGAATTCATGGGATAGATTAATAAGAAATTCCAGCCTTACATAGACTGGTTCATAGTGGTATTCATTGATAACATCCTAGTGTACTCAACATATGAGGAGGAGCACAGGATACATTTGAGGATGGTTCTAGAAATAATCTAGGATCACCAACTTTACAAGAAGATATTGAGGTTTCAGTTTTGGATTCGAGATGTCCACTTTTTGGGACATGTCCTTTTAGAGGTTGGGGTTGTAGTGGATCCAGTGAAGATAGAGGCAGTTATTTCTTGAGAACAACCCAAGTGTGTTACCAAGGTGTAGAGTTTCATTGGTTTTTCTCAGTACTATCAAAGTTTTTTACCTAAATTTTCCAGGGTATCATCATCCTTGACATCTTTTACATGAAAGGGATAGCCTTTCATGTGGACATAAATGTGCCAGGAGAGTTTTCAGGAGCTGAGGCAGAGATTTATGAGTGCTCCTACCTTGATATTTCTAGAGGAAGGTGTCGAGTATGTTGTTTTATGTGATGATTCAAGAATCAGGCTTGGTTGGGTCATGATACATGGGAAAATGGTGACTGCATATGGTTCAAAATAGTAGAGGCCACATGTGTATAACAATGCGACCCCTGATATTTAGTTGGAATCAGTTTGAAGATGTTGAAAGAGTACCTTATGGGAAGGTGGTTTATCACCTACTCTGAACACAAGATTATGAAGTGGATCTTCACTCAGAATGATATAAACATGAGATAGAGATGATGGCTATAGTTCCCCCCATGACTATTACTTTTATATTTTCTATCACATATTAATATATGGACATTTACAGCACTAGTAAAATGGATTTATCAGCGTTATAGAAACATTGATAATGTAAGTAGTGTTAAAGGGTTGGCTTTAACAGTGCTCATAACAAGCGCTGATAAAGGCCCCATTTTATAGCACAAAAAAAGAGATGACAAATGGGGGGATTTTTAAATACCTTTTTAAAATATTTAATGGAAACATTTATCATCAATTTTTTCTGCACTATTAAAGGTCACCTTTAACAACACTAAAAAGCACAGATAAATCCCCTGCTGATAAAGGGTATAATATTTTTTCACACCCCCTTTTTCAGATCTTCCCCCCTTATCAGCACTTCACCCACTCCTTTATCAGTGATTTAGATAATACAACCCCCAGTAAGCACCCCTACCTCCAATGTGTTTTGAACCTAAGACCTCCATCTTATACACCAATAACTTTTTCACTACACTATACTATTTTCTTTTACATTTTATTATATACCTATATAATAATATATTTTTTGTTATATTTTTTTATCCATATATTTATATATTTATATATATATATGTCTATATATAGAGTTATATATATATAATTACATATTTATATATTTATTTTTTTAAAAATGTATATTAACTCTTAAAACCCTTAAAACACATAAAATCGTCAAAAAGATTTAAAAACCCTAAACCCCTTAAAACCATGAAACAACCATAAATTTTTATCCAAGAATTTTTTCTACCTCCACAACTTGCCAATAAAATATTAGAAAAAATATTTGATATGATGTGTTGTATAGGCTGAATGGACACTCAGATCAAAATTTATTTCCATTTGAATTTTACGAAACTATGGTCGATGGAAAAAACATAGTTTTGGAGTCGTTATGGGCCTTTTGGGGAAAAAAGAAGAAAAATATCTCTTTTACCTTAATCCAAGATAGCCTATCTCATAGATCTCGTCACTGGATTTGATTTGATATGTGGTAGAGCTTAAATGGACACCTGGATCAAAAGTTATGACTGTTTGAATTTTGAGTGACATTTTCAACTTATTTTAGACATTTTATTAATTATTTGATTTTTTCTCTTCACATTGATATTAAATGAATAATTCATGTTAATAACAAACATATTATAAATTTAAATTATTTTATAAGTTATTTTCACTAAATATGTTATATATTAAGTGTAAATGCCAATTTACCATATCTAAAACATATTTTAAAAAATTTATATTATATTTATATCAATAAATATTTTCTAATATATTAATATATAATTTTAATTCAATATTTTCTGATGTAAAATTTTATCAGAACTTTTAATAATGTGTTGATAAAGGGGTTTATTTTATCGGTGCTTCTAAAAAAGTGCTGATAACACCCCCTAATCATTGCTTTTTTTACAAGCTCCTATAAAAGACCCCCATTTATAAGAGTTTTTTTAAAAGAGTTAATAAAGGGTGGATATTTAATATCTCTTATAATAAAACACTGATAAATTCCCCCCTTTAATAGTTATTTTTGTTGCATTGGTAATGACCCCATTTAACAGTGCTTAAAAAGCACTATTAAAGACCACCTTTAATAAGGTTTTTTAGCACTGGAAAAGGGGGTTTTAACAGTGTTTTTAGCTAGCAATTTTAAATCCCTAGAACTAGAGAAACCCAATATTTTTAGTAGTGTATACTCCTAGGATGGGGAACATGGTGGCATATTCTCTTAGTAGGAGATCGAGTTTTCAACTACTGAACAATGCATCAGAGTAGTTTGCCTTGTTGAATATATCATTTAGGGATGGAAATAGAGAATCTTACCCTTAATTGATGGTTTTCACCCCTCCACTCTTCAAGTGAGTCAGGGAGGCATGTCTTGGAGATACCTACTGTGAGACTTTACATGCTCATATATCCAATGGGCGTTCCCCTAATGGATATTTGAAAGGTGGGGGCACATTATTCTTTTCAGAGAATGCATAGTAGTACCATTGGAGTTACAAGATGTCGTTTTGAGGGATTTACATAAATCCCCTTTGGTGGTACATCTAGGGGTGGATAAGATGTACCAGGACCCCCGATGTTAGTTTTGGTTTCAAGGAATGAAGAAGGGTGTTTTAGATTTTGTCTCTTGATTCTTCACTTGTCATCAAGTGATGCTCGCGCCCCTAATTTCAGTAGGTTTTACTCAACCCATTAAGGTGATGGAGTGGATGTGGGATGGTATATTGATGGAATTCATTATGGGTTTACCATGCATATACATGGGACATGATACAATTTGGGTGATCATTAACCGACTCACCAAGTCAGCCCACTTCCTAATACTTATCTGAGATCAGAGTTCAGTAGAGTTCTTGGGGTGCCTATATGTATAGAAGATAGTTTGGATTCACAAAGATCCATTGATGATTGTTTCTGATCATGATGTCGGTTTCACATCTTGGTGGTGGAAGGGATTATATGAGGAATTTGGGACTCATTTAATCTTAATCACAACATTTCATTCCTAGACGGATGGCCATGCAAAGGGGACCATTCATGTTTTGGAGGACATGCTGTAGGCTTTCATCTTGGACCTCAGTTATATTTGGGAGGATCACCTACAACTGGTAGAGTTTGCAAACATCAATAGCTATGACTCCACCAATGCTATGGAAACATTCAAGGATTTGTACAGGTGACCCAGCTGGTTACCGCTTTGCAAGACTGACCCAAGAGAGTTATTACCTCTGGGCCTAGAGTTGGTTAAAGCTTCTACTAAGAAGGTGTAGATCATCTAGGAGGGGATGAAGACTACGAAAAACCATCAGAAGTCATATGAAAATGGGATATATATACCCTTGGATTTTTAGGAGGGAGACCATGTGTTCCTTTAGGTCTCATGAAGAAAATGGTTACAAAGATTTTGCTAGGATCGCATGTTATCTCACAGGTTCATCAGCCCTTTTATAAAAATTGATAGAGATATTGAGGTGTCATACCATCTAGCACTACCCTCGTAGTTACACCGGGTAAACAATGTCTTCCATGTGTTGAAACTGAGGAGGTACATGCATGACCAATCACTGGTCATTGATTTGGAAGAGATGGAATTTGATGATGGGGTGACTTTTGCAGAGTACCTAGTGGAGATCAAGGATCAACAATATATGGTCCTTCTTGGATGGAAGATTCCTTTGGTACATATTTGGTGGTAGCACGAGAATCTTCTGGAGAGCACATGGGAGCAGAGTCTTAGATTTGTGGGTAGTACCCACATCTTTTTGAGTTGTCTTGTTTTTGGATTTTTGAGAACATAATTCCCTAATGTGGAGAGAATTTAATTTGTACGATTTTTTGTATTATTTTAAATATTATATGGGATTATTTTGAGACGATTCACAGAGACAATTTGTGATTCTGAGGCTCGGTGTGCCCAAAATTAATGTTTGAAAATATTAAACATTAAATTTCACGTGTGATCGATTTTCCAAAAAAATGGAACAAAATCTAAAAGGGTGATCAAATCATAAATATGAGAGAACTGTTGCATTTAGAGTAGCAATATTACTTTAGGTGCGATCTAATATTGGCTAGAACGGGTCGACTGTAAAAATAAGTTTTTGGACATAAGAGGAATAAAAATATTTTAATAAAAATATTTTTTTATTCAATGTAGTGATTTCCTATTTTTTAAAAGGCTTGTTAGGAATCTAGGGTTATCAAAAGAACCTGGAATTCATCTGAGACATTGTATATAGAGAAACTCTAGATGATCCATCCAAAAAAATGACAAACAAAAAATGGTTTGAAGATTGACGAATCGATGCAACCATGAATTTGGGGGATCAAGGATTGACGAATAATGATGACACAGATTCACTCTCCATCAAAAATCATTCCAAATTAATGTAGGGAATATGTTTTAATTTAATTTCTAACCCTTTTATTATTCCCATGAAAAAATTAAATCAATCGACGAATTGATTGACTCATAGGTCGTGCATATTGTGGGTTGGGATTATATTTGTGAGATTTTTTATTGAGGTGGATTTTTTTATAGATTTGATTTTCTTTTGTGATAGTTCTTATGGAATATATTGATATAAAAATGATAAAATATCAGGGTTCATTACTTGGGTTGTTCCATGTGCTTTTCTCCCCCACTGTTCTTCATGTTCTTTATGTTCTTTATGGTTTTGAGACAAATGATCGTTGCACCTTTGTTTAACGACAAAACGATCCGAGATGGGAGATCCATAGCATTGACTATGTAGTAGAAGTGTGATGGTGAAGGTGCAATGAGATTTTTCATGGATGGTGGTGCATGATGGTGCATGAAAGTAGCCGGGGAAGGGGATTCGATCACACTAGGTGAGCGACGGTGTGGGTTTAGGGGGCAGTCCTAGCCGACGAAGAGGCGGATGACAAGATACTGGTGAGGCAGCTGACACAGGTGGAACGCATCCCTGTGGGGCTGTGTGGGAGCCCACAACAGCGAAGATGCCACTGGAAGGAGAAATGTGTGGTGCCCATGTTTGTGGTGGGACATCCCCATGGGATGTGGAATAACACAATACCACAGGAGGAACCGGGGGGGAGGGGAATACAGTCAGGGAAGATTGTGTGTGGTGGACCAAACCATCCCATGTGTGTGTGTGCCAGACCAGAGGAGTCAGGATGCTCCAACGACCCAGAAGACTGGACCAAGAAGAATAGTGGGAAGGGGTCTAGAAACCTAGCTAGTTGGATTGGTTTTGGCCAGACCGGGCCGTGTCAGCTGGTAGGTCGTGCCTGGTCCAGTGGGACAAATCAGACCCTCAATGAACCCAAGATAGACTTTTTTACGAAAACAACCATAACATTCTAACCGCGTGTCTGATTGATGAAACATTTGTGGCATTGAGACCCTTGAAAAGAGATATTTTTTTAGATATCCTAATTGGGTTTTTGTAGACATGTTCATGCAACCTATTGGATTCAAGAGTAGGTTCTCTCGGAAGTAGCGTGCTAAGAGAGAAACCCAGTGGCTGACTGTGACTTTTAGACTGCATGACTTTGTGAGAATACATGACCTACAAAGACTACGTATCTTACCATGAATACATTTATTTTCAATACTACATGTCTTATAGATAGTAATTTTCAAATCAATAATACATGTCTTATCGATACTGTGTGTTTTGTTGATTTTCTCTAATAATCCTATTTGCATAGTATAATCCTATAGCTATGTTAACGGACTATACTATGTATTTATGGTATACATCATGTATTTATTTGTGGTATACACCATGTATTTTTTGGTATACATCATGTATTTCTTAGTGGTATTCCTTTATGGTTTTGGGGTGTCCTACTGATTATTATTTTACTCACCCCTGCATGGGACTTTCCCACACATGTCATGTCTTGTGAAGAAAATAGATGCTTTGATAGAGTACTATGTGGACATGGAATATGTGGTAAATATAGAGGCAAAAAATATGAGGTTTTCTGTTATGGATTCAGACAGATTCTCATTAACATTCCCTTAGGGTAGGGTTTTATTCAGATGAGTTTTAAGAACTTGGTCATTCACTTTTAAAGACTCTTTCTTTTGGTGGGCTTATATTCTAGACCTGTTTGCCTTTAAGATTTTGTTTTCATTCTATATGGTTGGTATCTTAGTGTGTGAATACATTTTCTACTTAGTTTTTTTAATTTTCATCATTTTGGCCTCAGATTTGTGTGTGTGTGTGTCCAATTAATTAGGCAATTGCCTCCCATTTAAAGGATATTCCTTCTTGTTCTTAGCCACCAGCCTCTGGCCTACTGGAGGCAGGCTTGGGGTAGTCACAACATGATACCCTCAGGGATGATTTGTAACAATGAAAAACTTTTATATCTCATGAAATATAAATCTTTACCCAATTCATTGGAGGGAGATATAAGTCCCACCCATCTCATAGTGAGATCATACATACATGTTTCATAGTATCATAAATAACCATATCATAACCCAAGAAATGAAATGGGTATTATAAACATGTAATCATATCATAACCTACGGAAAACGATAGGTTTCATAAATATTTAATCATAAAAAAAACCCATGAAAAGAAGCGGATTTTAAAATCATATGACCTGAAAATGTGAAACGGGCTTCACAAACATTATTCCATCAAAACATAATCCATTCAAAGAAATAATATGAATGGAAACATTGAATTATTTCTACATAAATTCATGAGTAACACCAATGGATGTTCTCAAAGATGGGTAATAATTTTGAATAATTTTTTAAAAAACATTTCTTGAGGAAAATATCATTTCTACATATAAAAATATTTTTAAAACATAAAACATTTTTGATTATATTTTTCATTGAAAATTGCATTGAAAAATTATAATAGAATCATTAAAAACCCTAATTTTTTTTAAAAAAATTTTTCCTTGAAAATTGACATCAAATATATTTTTAAAACTTTTTTGAAAACATTTTTTAAAACATGGTTATGAATATAATAGATTTACGACCATAGAGAGAGACGATCATATTTTAGTTAAACACATTATCTTAAGTATCAAAGAGTGGAAATGGTACTAATGATTAGATATATCTTGAATAAAAATATGAGAAGGAAGATCATGAGTGTTATTGAGGGATTTATCATAATATTTCATCAATTGAATCATAAACATAAACTATCTCGAAAAGATATGAGATTGTTTCAATAAACTCTTACCATTTGGTTACATGGGACCATACTGTCCATATAAGAGAAGTAAAATAATTAAAAGCTTAAAATACCTTGAAAATAAATATATTCATTATATAACATTTAAAATGGAAGTATATACACCTCTAAAAATAATTTATGTGTAGAATAAAACACAAGCCTCAAGGAAGGAAAATGGAGACAAAACTATTTTACCGATTTGGTAACTTTTTATACCTAAACCATATGAAAGAAAGATCATAAAATGAATTTGTAAATACCCATAATTTTTTGTATTTGAAATATTGAATACATATATTTTAAGTACACACACCATACAAAAATAATACATGTAATGTATGCCGAGTTGGTTTCATGTAAAGTAAGCTGAGTTGGTGTTGTGTAACGTATGCCAAGTTAGTGTCATGTAAAAGGATTGCTTGACCTAGTTCATTACAAGACATAAATGAAAATTTAATTTATTTGAGGAAAAAAGGTCTATAAGAACTCAGGGTGTTACAACTTGGTCCACCCAATTTAAGAATAGCCTAATATTTTAAATTAAAAATAAAATTAAAACTATGATGTGGTATGTTAAACCATATATTTTTTATCTATATATATCTTTAATTCCATGAACATTATGTATTTTAGGGTTTTTTATCCCTGATATCTCTTATGATTTAATTTTTGAATTGATTCATTAATGACTTTCCCATATGATCCCCATGTGAGTGTGGAATCCTGAAGGGTGGTGGAATCATCTTCCTAAATATTTTTTATACATACCATGATTTTTAAAGGAACAAAACATGAAATGAAATTATATGGTTTCTTAAATATACCCCTATCTAAATTTTCCATGAAATATTTTATTAATAGAGAAAGTGAACAATAAAATAAAAATATTAATCTTAGTTTTTATTTATAGATCAGTTGGAGATTAATGATCTGTAAATACCCAGAAATTCCATGTAATTTTTTTAGGTATATGGAAATTTTATGAGTTTGAAAAAATTGACGAAACGTGATTCTGAGGGCCAGTGTGCCGGGAATGAATTTTTAATCTTTTTTTGGGTACTTTTAGTAAACGTGTGAGTGGGTTTTTTTAACTTTTAAACCAGTGCATGAAATTGAAATCTGAGGGCATCGTTGAACTTGCAGTGCCGGTATTCGCTTAAGGAGACCTTCACCTTGAGTGCAATAGGTTGAGGGTGAAAGAAATATTTTGGGTTTTTCATGTAAATGAAAATAAAATAAAATAAACTTTTATTTTATTTATAATAAATCCTCTCTACATGGGATATGGAGATGGGAACCACCCGAACTAAAACCCCCTTTTTGGATTCAACGGTAGGGACCAACCGACCCCACTAAACACGCTCATTAAGGTGGAGATGTCTCTTGAACTTCCTCCACCTTAATTGTGCCACCCTCCTCTAATTAATGATTCCAATTAATTGTGCCAACAAATTAAATTTATAGAATTAATTTAATTTGGTGTTGGCTCCACACTTGTTTTTGGTTGGGAGAAATCACTGGAAAAGGTGGATGTTTGGGAGAACTTGGAGAAACTCATCTCCAACAAAGAACACACTATCTCCAATGAAGAACACGCCATCCCCAACGAAGAACAAGAACGGAGGATCATCAAACAAGTGGTGTCATTGGAGGAGGCTTGCTTCATGATCGAAAAACACCAATCCATCTTCAACCGCAGGTGATCTCCAACGGAACCTTTGAGTTAGGGTTTGTCATTTTAAATATTCCCTTACTGGTCTTGATTTTCTTCGAGATTCGAGTTTTGTTGAGCCACATTATACCACTCTAACGTGGATGGTGAGGACCAAAAAAACATGGCCTTACCACTCTGCAAAACCTTTTCATTGTTTTTTTGCATTCTTCGCAATGGAGGAAGAAAGCAACCGACACTGTTGGGGCATGGGAACGGAGACCAACACCACGGACGTCCACGATGAAGGTGACGGCGTGACCACGCCACCCGATAGAAGAGAACCACGGCCTTGTGCTGCGGAGGTGGGGGAAGGGCGGGCAACTCATTGTCGGCTGCAGGCAAAGGTGCGGCGCAAGACCGCAGTGCGCAGAGAGAACTACTGGCCCACCAGTCAGCCGTGGCGGAATACCGCTCCGCGGCTGCCCCACTGCCGCCCCTCTTCAATGAGGTCACCTTACATCGAGGGCCGCCCAGGCCTAACCAACCAACGCGTGTTAGGACGCCCCATGCGGGCTGGGCCGCCTAGCGCGGGTAGGGCCAGACCCATCAGGTTGGGCTGGGTTGGTCCGACCAGGGCGGACCGGACCCGAACTAGTTTCGACCGATTCTATACTTTTGGATATAACTTTGGCACTGAGCTTTAGTTTGAAAAACTGTTTTCAGTGCTACAAACCTTGGAGTGAGATGGTCCCTTTAGTATACCCAACTAGTGATTTGGATAAAGTTGGGGGTACGGTTGGTTTGAATTGAGCACAAATCCAACCGGGCCCTCGAGACTAAAAGGCTAATAACTTACAGACCGGACATCCGATTCATGCACAGTCTGTTGCGTTGATACCCCTATTACATGGAGGTCCTTTTTGATACTTCTTCATGGGACTTCATGGCAGTTGGAGTATCGACCAGTGGCTTGAGGAGTGTACCCTCCCGGAGACATGCTATCTTAGTGCAAGAACCTTGTAGCTGGCTGTGACGACGTACTGACGAGGTACTAGGATCTTGTGTGTGTCTGACAATATAATTAAGATATAATAGGATCATTTGTGTGTATGAAAATGTGATGAAGATGTATTGACGATGTACTAGGATCCTATGTGGGTCTGACGAGGTACTAAAAATGTACTAGGATCCTGTGTGGGTCTGACGACGTACTGACGATCTACTAGGATCCTGTGTGGGTATGACGATGTACTAAAGATGTAATATGATCCTCTGTGGATATGACGATGTACTGAAGATGTATTGGGATCCTATGTGGGTCTGATGACGTACTGACAATGTACTAGGATCCTATGTGGGTCTGACGATGTACATACGATGTACTAGGATCCTGTGTGGGTCTAACGATGTACTAACGATGTACTAGGATCCTGTGTGGGTCTAACGATGTACTAAGATCTTATGGGGGTTGGACGAGGTACTGGGATCTTGTGAGGGTCTGACGATGTACTAGGATTCTGTGTTGGTCTGATGAGGTACTAGGATCCTATGTTGGTCTGACGATGTACTACGTTCCTTTGTGGGTCTGAGGATGATTTAGGATCCTACGTGGGCCAGTCTCTTAATAGAGTAAGATGATTTAGTAGTTACATCTAATCATCTCTACTACTGTACTTAAGATATACCTGGTTTGTGATGAGTCCGTACCTGTGTGGTACTTTTCTTTGTGGTAATACCTTTGTGGTATTCTTCTGTGTGGCGTACATGTGTGGAACTTACCTTCATGGTATTCTTTCCTTTTTGGAACAGTTGCGCTTGGGCTTTTCAGTTGGAATCTATGTTTCCTAATGATTTAGATGGGTTTACCTAATCACTTAGGTATATTTATGGGCATATACCTAAGTAGGGTTGTCAGTTGATTTCATACTTATGGTTTATACTTTGTTGATTTTGTGAGACCTTGAGGGTCTCAGGATCTTTATTGAGTATTGTTATACTCACCCCTGCGTGGACTATGCCTACAACTTATTGTGTTTGGAGAAGGCGATAGACAACGCTGACTGAGGATGATGGTACCATGACTATAGGTAGATCATAGGTGGACATTAGATGAGGCATACTAGATAGAAGATCATTTGAGAGTTGTACCTACCCTTTAGGTAGGATCCTTGGCGGGTGTTCATAGAAACTGTTCCAGTTTACTTGTACTTTTCAGTTTCCCCAGTACTTTCCAGTTGGGCTTGTATTAGGGTCCCTTTTTCTTACTGTACTCACACATTTACTTTACAATTTACTCATGTTTGTTTTTTGATGTGTTCTTGGTTGCATGGGTTTACAGGATATAAATGAAATGACTTCCCAGATTTATGGAATAAGTCTTCGGTTCTAGTCACCATCCCCTGGCCTATGGAAGGCGGGCCTGGGGTAGTCACGACACGGGCCCCGGGGGACGGGTCGTGACAAATTGGTATCAAAGGAGTCGGTTCTACCATAGAACATTGGACTCTAATCTTTTTTTAAACATAAATAGTGTTAGGTGTTGTGAGTGTGGTTATTAGTTTAGGGAAACCAGTGTTGGTGCGATGACTGACAAATTCATACACCAGGACCCGGACTTCGGATTTCTGACACAATGCACAAAAACACTAATTGCGTGTGTGTTTTCCAGAGTTTTCTTTTTAATCTCTTTGAGTCATCTCTCTAGGTATAACTTATTGACTTTGGCACACCTGTTTCTTCTCAGGATGCCTCCACGCAGACATCCAGCTAGAGTTCCGGGTGTAGTACGCACTAATATCCCACCGAGCGACGAGACCTTGGTGTAGGGCCATCTTCCAGTAGAGGCACCAGCAGAGGCACTAACGGTACCATTACCCGTTTGGCCACCGATGCCACTAGACCCAGCAGCCGAGGGTGCACGCCTCTGGAGCACGTTGCACGAGTTCCGGTGCTAGAGGCCACCCAGGTTCAGGGGATAGATGGACCCACTAGAAGCCGAGGATTGGCGGGAGGTCATGGTGAAAGTCTTTCGACTAGTAGGGACACCTGCTGATCTCATGGTGATCCTTGCTGCTAGTCTTCTACAAGAAGTAGTAGGTATATGGTCGAGCTTGATGCTCCAGGTTCACGACGACGTGACGCTTTTCTAGGAAGACTTTGAGTGCCTGTTTCGGGCAGAGTTTGTCCCAGCGACTCTTCGCGCAGTGCGCATACATGAACTTCTTCATCTGCAGTAGGGAAGCATGATTGTGGATTAGTACTCAGCGAGGTTCACTGACCTCTCATGCTACTCCATCGATATGGTGCAGGACCCATTATTTAGGGCCTGGACCTTCGAGCAGGGACTTAGGCAGGAGATTAGGGATTTGATAATTTCTCCCAGCATCCCGATGTAAGAGGAGGTGTTAGAGTGAGCCCTATTAGTGGGGAGTTTTCCTGATGAGAAGTCACCTGCAGCGAGACCCACCACCGGATGTCACGTAGCAGAGTCTTCTACAGCTGGCAGCAGACAGATGTCACAGAGGTCCAAGAGGACCAGACCTACAGGTGGACGACCGCATAACTCAGGATCGGTTGTGCGGGGTACCAGAGATAGATCTAGTAATGTGAGGAACATGCAGTGTTTCACATGCGATGGGTAGGGTCACATTTCTCGTGACTATCTGAACTGTCGTACGGTTGATCATTAGATGGTTGAGGGCCCGCCAGGCAGAGACAGAGGATCGACCGAGGATGTCCGTAGGGAGTAGGTGGACATGGAAGAGGAGATGGTCGTGCAGCTGGTAGTGGAAAATGATTCGAGATGTTACTTCCACCACCACCAGGTGGTCCACCATGACCACAGGGAGTAGGAGGACAGGGGTGTGCTCAGCTCTAGGCAGCTGAGGCTTACTTCCATGGCACTCCGGTGATGATACGAGGTACGATCTGTGTCTACTCCACCTTAGTTTCCATACATATAGACACATGTAATAGTCATTATTTTCTTTCTACTACACTCGTTCGGATCTAGAAGATTCTGACAGAGCTGTTAGCTCAATCATTATGTCTAGAGACTCCTACAAGAGAGGATTCGATGATTACACACTAGTGCCGGTAGTGTGAGATTTCTCTAGGAGGCGAGAGCTTCAGCTGGGATCTTCTAGTAGTGGCGTCGAGGCCTTACCTATAACGACTCATACTTTACATACATTGTTATTACTTCAGAATTGAAGCACACTTATTACAACATATAACAAAACCAAGAAAAGACTGTATAGGTATAGTGTCTTTAGAAACTGGGAAACATAAACAACTGGTTCATAAAGCATCTACTTTGCCTCCCATTTATTTCATCATATCTAGAGTCCCTTTTTGGCATATTCTACTTAGTAACCTTCTTCCTGACCTGGGGAAATAAAACATACAAAAGGGTGAGCTCAAATGCTCATTAAGGGTAAACAAAAGAAATATCAATCACATCATATACATAAGAACATAACTTTTGGAAATCTTATCCTGCAAAAGAGATCATTATATCATAACATGTGATAAATCGTAGAAGTGAAATGTAATCTCAATAATCATAACATAAAACCTTAAACTTTGTGGCATACAGACATAATCATAGAGAATAATTTCTTATTAGTCAAGACTCATTGCCAAGACTATCTTAGTGGACAAAGTCCATTTCTGAACCGAGTTCACTCCTTGTTTCAGTCCTGTTTCACTGAACCGGTATAACCTACCGTTACAGCCATGTCTATCTCATGAGATATAAAATCTTTACCCAATGCATTGGAGGGAGATATAGGTCCCACCCATCTCATAATGATACCATTTTTATGTGTGCCACAAAATCATAAACCATACATCATAGCATAACCCATGTAATAAAAATGGGATTCTTAAACAACATGACATCATAAAACAATTCATATAAGATAAAGGAATTCATAAAAATATTTCCATCACAACATAATAAAATCCATTTAATAATATGGATAGAAACAGAACCCAATATTATCTTAGATGGAAAATAATTTTGATAAAACACTTGAACTCCATTCTTAAAGAAAATATCCTTTCTACTTCAAAAACACTTTTCATTTCTTAACATGTCATAAAATTATAACTAAAAGAAGTTGATTAAAAATAAACATGAAAACTTGTAAAGGAATATTCTTGGAAATAATGTTTTAAAAATCCATTCATGCCGTATAAGTTAAAAAAAACATTATTCGTACTTTTGTTGGAAAAGTCAAAAAGTACCTCGTACGAAAAACGACAAAAGATTCTTTTAATATATTTTACTAAAAACTCAACGAAGGGTAAAATTGGATATAAAATATTGTATAAGGATATGAATATTACATATTGAGGAAACATGGATGTGGATGATAAAATACACCCCAGTAAATACCAAAGTATAAACAATCTCGGATAAAAATGAAATTGTGATATTTTCCCTTACCTTAGGTCTAACTTGCTTTGTAAGTGTCTGAGCCTCCTGTATAATGATTTAAATAATGTTATTGACTTATTCCAGAATCATACTTATTTTTATGATATCATATATGGTTATATTATTAGCTTCTTAGTAGTAATATTTCATTGCTACTTGTTATTCGGGTGTTTATAACTTTTTGTTCTTATGCGTGTTTTGTCGAATAAATTCTTATTCTTCTCTTTAGGTTATAGATACCTCATTTACAGAATGGTATTAGTGTAATATATATCATATTCATTCATACAATTCATTTATATAATCATTATGAAATGAAGATCATGTAGAACGAGTCGCATCACATCGCGGAGACGGTATTCCATACGTACGCACGAGTGATGATATCGTTCCTATGATCGTGGAATTGTATTGGAGTGTATGTATACTATTTAAGAATCAATATCACTTTATAATAGTCATATATAGTCATTATTTACACCATTATACCCATCCAAGTAAGGTGGTGGTGGAAAATAGATTACACCACGGCGTGGAGACGGTATTCTGTACGTACGCACGCGTGGTGATTTCATTTTCCGTAAGATGGATAGATGGTTAAATAGGGTTGTTTGATACTTATAATAAAATATCAGTATATGATTGATACTGATGTTATTACTTCATAATGAAACAACTAAAGAAGAAGAAGTGGAAGAAGAAATAAAGATGAAAGAATCGGTAACGGACATTACCTCTTCTTTGAAGTGCTTCTTTGAGACCTCCTTTTAGGGCACTAAAATTGGTCTTTTAAGAAGACCAAGACCTCTAGGATGTCTCTAGGGAAGTGGAGAGGAGAAAATGGCAGGGGTTGGACGAGTTTGAAGGCTCAATGTGGTGTGAGGAAGAGAGGGAGGAGGTGCCCTTTTATAAGGGACGAGAGGGGCACCTTTGGAATAACTAAAAATATTATTATATTATAAAGTCAAGTTCGGTTTTAAATAGATCCAAATTGATTTATTTCGAGTCTAAGGTGGGGTTGGGTCTAAATAATCTCAACCAATAGAATTTAGACAAGTTTAGGTTCCTATTTTAACATTATCATTTAGATTTAACATTAATTTAAATAATTTTACTTTTACCGTGTCTTCTTGTGTTCTTATACTATAAGGTTAATAAACTTACTATATCAAGACAAACGAACCCCAAGTTGTTTATTATTAATATATATAACCTTATCTAAGTCATTTTTCCGAACCTTAGATTTTTAGGAATAAAATTACAATTAATAATATAATATTTGTTTTAAAAACTATTTTATGTCAATTTTGACACTATTTAGGAATTGATTTTTGTGAAAATCATAACAGAATGATAAGTTCGAAAAAAGTTAATTAAATCAATAATTACATGTCATATTAACCTAGAAAATTAGTGGAATTCATAAAAAGTCTCAAATTATATTTATTTGGGTATTTATAACATCAATTATGTCAATATTTCATTAATAAGATAATTACTGCATCATCGTTGTATCATAAATAAATTAATTTATTTAATGTATAAAAATTACAAATAAAATACCATTACGTAGGAAATATTTTTTTATTTCTAATTAATAGTTATAGTCTAATTTATCTAATGTATAACCCCATATTAAAAATTATTTAGTTATTAAAGTTTGATTTAAACTATTTTAACCCTTCTTTAAATAAATTAATAATAAATGTCCTAATCTAATCCAAGTGGGCCTAAATGGTCATATTTTATTCCTAAGTTTGTTTTTTGGTCGAATTACACTTGTCCAATAGAATTAGGACATGTGTTAGGGTAATAATAATATCATTTTTACCCTTAATTACCCTATTTACTTTTAACCGTGGTAAAAAAAGTAAAAATTACTATTCACCAAAAAATTATTTTCATCTCATTGAACCACATTTTACTTACTGACATCAACCATGTCTCTCAGATTTTTTAAATTCCACTCATAGAAGCGGTAAAATTATGTTTTATGAAAAATTCAGTTTTTTTAACAGCCACTTAGTAGTTTCACTATTCATCAAAAATTGAAAGTTTTCAGAAAAATACCAAAATTTCACCCTAGACTAATTTCGATATTCCGAGTTCAAAAATGAAGTCCTTTTTGAAAAATAAAATTTATAAAATTTCAAAAATTGGTTATTACTATTCATAACGGCTAGTTTTAATAATATTTTAATAGCATATCATTGTTTAGTGAAACTCGGTATTGCGTACGACGCAAGCTATCGAGGAAGGCCGCGGTTGCGTGTAAATCAAGACAAGCTAGTATTGTGTGTAGTGATAGATTCCTTTGATGATTTATATAACATAAAAACAAAATATTTCACATAAAAGTCTCGGGTGTTACATTCTACCCCCCTTAAAATGAATTTCGCCCTCGAAATTCGTCACTTTGTAACAAACAAATGAGGATACCTCTCCCTAATCATATCCTCAAGCACCCATGTAGCTTCTTCTAATTGGTGGTTCCTCCATAAAACTTTCACCAATCGAGTGGTCTTGTTTCGTAGGACTTTTTCGCTATGATCCAGAATCTCTATCGGTTGTTTTTCATAAGAAAGATCTTGCTCCAGTGGTACAACTTCTGAGCTAAGTACATGTGAAGGATCAGGTATGTACTTTCTCAGGAGAGATACATGGAACACATCGTGAACTTGAGAGAGATTCGGTGGAAGCGCCAATCGGTAAGCTACCTTCCCAACACAATCCAGTATTTCGAAAGGACCGATATATCTAGGGCTCAACTTCCCCTTCTTTCCAAATCTCATGACTCTCTTCCAGGGAGATATCCGTAAGAACACTTTATCGCCCACTTCAAACTCTAGGTCTTTTCTTCAGCTGTTGGCATAACTTTTCTATCGACTCTGAGCTGCTCTTATGTGTTGTGGAATATATCTGACCTTTTCTTCCATTTCATCAACGAGATTAGGTCCTAATAGCTTTCTCTCCCCAACTTCATCCCAGCAAGTTGGAGTCCTGCATTTCTTTCCATAGAGAGCTTCATAAGGAGCCATCTGAATACTGGAGTGAAAGCTATTATTATAAGAAAATTCCACCAAAGGTAGGTGTTGATCCCAACCACCTTTGAAATCCATAGAGCAAGCTCTCAACATATCTTCTAGAGTTTGAATTGTTCTCTCAGACTGACTGTATGTCTGAGGATGATAATCAGTGCTGAAACTCAACTCTTTATCCAGAGTATGCTGAAGACTTCGCTAGAACTTCGAGGTAAATCTCGGATCCCGATCAGATATAATAAAAAGTGGTACTCCGTGCAATCTTACCACTTCCTTTACATATATCCTTACAAGCTGATCCAGAGAGAAATCCTCTCTAATAGCAATGATGTGTGCAGACTTTTTAAGATGATCAACTATTACCTAGATAGCATTATTGCCTTTGAATATTTTAGGAAGTCCTGTGACAAAGTACATAGTGATGTTTTCCCATTTCCATTCATGTATGGGTAATGGTTGTAACATCCCCTTAGACTTCTGTCTCTCAGCTTTAACTTGCTGACAAACCAAGCATCGAGAGACATATTCAGCAACATCTATTTTCATGCCATCCCACCAGAAGTACTCTTTCAGGTCCCTATACATCTTCGTGCTTCCAGGATGAATAGAGAAAGAAGAACTCTGAGCCTCATCCATCAGCTCCTTCTTTAATTCGGGGATGGGAGGAACACAAACCCGATTCATGAACTTTATTATCCCATCACAATCAAGGTTGAATTCAGGAACATTTCTCACCTTCTTTTGTAACTCGACATCTTCTTTCTATGACTCTTTAATCTTCACATGTATAGATGGTTGAACATTCATTTGAGAAAGATAAGATTTTTCCCCTTCTATTCCAAGATCTATTCTTTGTAAATCCATAAATATTGGATCTTTTGTGATCCTCATCATGGATAAACTGGCATGGTCTTGTCGACTTAATGCATCTTCCACCTTTTTTGCTTTCCTAGGGTGGTAATGGATTGAGCAGTCATAATCCTTAATCAGCTCCAACCATCTTCTTTGGCGCATATTCAGCTCCTTTTGTGTGAAAATATACTTTAAACTTTTATGATCAGTATAAATATCACACCTTTCACCATAAAGGTAATGCCTCCAAATCTTTAATGCAAAGATTACCGCAGCTAACTCCAAATCACGAGTTGGGTAATTTTGCTCATGTATTTTCAACTGTCGTGAGGCATAAGCTATAATCATATCATTTTGCATAAAAACACACCCCAATCCCTTCTTGGATGTATCAATGTAGATCACAATCCTTTCTCCACTACAAGGCAGTGTGAGCACAGGTGCACCAGATAACCTTCTTTTCAACTCCTTGAAATTCTCTTCACATTCCTCCGTACAAAAAAACTTAACTCCTTTCCGAGTCAACATGGTGAGTGGATTAGATAATCGTGAAAAATCTTTCACAAAACGTCGATAATATCCATCCAAACCAAGAAAACTTCAGATCTCAGTCATTGTTGTTGGTCTCGACCATCTTTCGATAACCTCTGTTTTTGCTGGATCCATATATATCCCCTCTTTTGAGATTATGTGACCCAAAAATGAAACTTTTTGAAGCCAAAATTCACACTTGGTAAATTTGGCATAAAGATTCTCTTTTCTCAGGGTCTTCAAAATAATTCTCAAGTGATCTTCATGTTCTTCCTTGCTCTTTGAATATACAAGAATATCGTCTATAAAGACTACCACAAACTGATCAAGATAGTATCTAAAGACTATATTCATCAGATCCATGAAGATAGTAGGGGCATTAGTAAGACCAAATGGTATCACTATAAATTCTTAGTGTCCATACCTTGTACGTAAAGCGGTATTTGGTATATCCTCCCTTTTGACCCTTAATTGATGATACCCTGAACGAATATCAATCTTGGAAAAGTATTGAGCTCCGCGTAGTTGGTCAAATAGGTCATCAATGTGCGGGAGAGGATATTTGTTCTTGATAGGGATCTTGTTAAGTTCTCGATAATCAATGCAGAGTCTCATTGATCCATCTTTCTTCTTAACAAACAGAACAGGTACTCCCTAAGGTGACGCACTAGGGCGTATGAACCCCTTATCAAGATTCTCTTGGAGTTGCTTCTTCAATTCCTGCAACTCAATTGGGGCCATTCTATAAGGTGTCTTTGAAATAGGCAAAGCACCTGGTACGAGTTCTATTGAAAACTCAACTTCACGATTCGGTGGAAGACTCGGTAATTCCTTTGGAAAGACATCACCAAACTCCTATACAATGGGCATATTCTTAATTTTGAGTTTCTCACCAACAATTTGAGACAAATAACCTTCATTTAGTAGAATCAAGACCCATAAGGTGGAAGGAATTCCCACTGGAAGGTTATGTTCATCCTTGCATCGATAGACGATCATAGATTGATTTGGAATATGAAATGTGACTTCCCTTCTTTGGCAATTGATATGAGATCCATGTAGAGAAATCCAATCCATGCCAAGAATCACATCAAATTCCACTATAGGAAGGATCACAAGATTTTTAGGAAGCACTTTCCCACAAACTTCAATCGGAGAAGAATTATAAACTTTTGATGCGACTGTTGTGCCATTAGGGGTTGTCACAGCTAACTCAACATCTAACTGTTGAGGTAATAAGGTGATATCCTTAGAAAATTATTCAGAAATAAAGGAGTGGGTGGATCCAGAATCAAATAAAACATTTTCTACTTTAGAGTGGATGGTATGTGTACCATTCACCACATCGTTATCGTACTCCACACTGCTGATATAAATTGCATGTGACTTTGCTTTGTCTTTAGCCTTAAGAGTTTGTTGACGTCGACCATCATCATCAACCCTTGGATTTGGGCATTGATTGGCATAATGCCCCATCTCCTTGCACTTGAAACATTGAAGTGTAGTAGGTTCATTCTGTGTATCCCTTACTTTGTTTGCATCATTAGACATCTTCTTCCCATCATCGCGGCATTCAAATGCCTGATGACCTTCCTTTCCACATTTGAAACATTTACTTGTCCCTTTAAGACAACTCCCTCCATGTTTCTTTTTACACTTTGTGCATAAGGGAAAGCTCATCTTCTTTTCAGTGTGCTCTTTAGATTTTCCTTTGAATTCCATTTTCCTCTTCTTATCAAACCCATATGACTGATGGGTTACTCCAATCTCCATCTCAACTTTGAGAGCACATCGAACGATTTCCTCGTAGCTATTGAAGTCCCTTATGGATAAGGCCCTTCGAAGACTTGGTTTTAAGCCACTAAAGAATCGATCGATCTTACTCTCAGGTTGGATAATAATACCAGAAGCGTACCTTGCAAGTCTTGTAAAATTTGCTTCATAGGTACCAACAGATTCATCATCCTTTTGCTTCAGTTCAAGAAACTCTTTCTCCATATTTTTTCGGAGAATACAAGGGAAGTACTTATTGAAAAATAAGTTCTTGAACTCATCCCATTCCATGGACTCAATTTCATCCCTTTGCCTCATATTCTTAATTAGATTCCACCATTGATCAGCATCACCCTCCAAACGATACACTACTAGGATGACTTTCTCATGCTCAAAACATTGAAAAACTGAAAATATCTTTTCAGTAGTATTAATCCATTGTTCATCAACTAATGGATCAGTAGACCCGCTGAATGAAGGTGGACGCTGTCTCATGAAGGATTCAACAGAATGTTTCTCCTTCCTTTGCTCGTTTGGAAGTCCTTCATGGTTCATAGCTTGAGAAAGTTGTGTGAGCATGGATACAAGATTTTGCATTCCAGCTCCCATAACGTTTGGTTGCTCAGGGGGACAATCATTGCATTTCCAGTCGCATTCCGCATTAACACGATTCCTTCGGGTTCCAACCATTGACTAAAACCAAGAAAAATAGTGTGAGCAACACTAATTATAATAGGAAAACCACATAATCAAGAATAAAATTTCACACTTAAGGTCTTATCCTAGGTTATTCATGTCCATTTCTAAAACACTAAGATTGTATTCTATGCTTAGACTTATTTTTAGGGTTCTTAGTAAGGCTTTTACATCCTAGCTTCCAAAGGTTGACTATACCTTTCCTCTGATTCAAACTATAAAGACCCATACATTACATACATTGTTATTACTTCAGAATTGAAACACACTTATTACAACATATAACAAAACCAAGAAAGGACCGTATAGGTATAGTGTCTTTAGAAACTGGGAAACATAAGCAACTGGTTCATAAAGCATCTACTTTTCCTCCCATTTATTTCATCATATCTAGAGTCCCTTTTTGGAATATTCTACTTAATAACCTTATTCCTGACCTGGGGAAATAAATCATACAAAAGGGTGAGCTCAAATGCTCAGTAAGGGTAAACAAAAGAAATATCAATCACATCATATACATAAGAACATAACTTTTGGAAATCTTATCCTGCAAAAGAGATCATAATATCATAACATGGGATAAATCATAGAAGTGAAATGTAATCCCAATAATCATAACATAAAACCTGAAACATTGTGGCATACACACATAATCATAGAGAATCATTTCTTATTAGTCAAGACTCATTGCCAAGACTATCTTAGTGGACAAAGTCCATTTCTGAACCGAGTTCACTCCTCGTTTCAGTCCTGTTTCACTGAACCAGTATAACCTACCGTTACAGCCATGTCTATCTCATGAGATATAAAATCTTTAACCAATTCATTGGAGGGAGATATAGGTCCCACCCATCTCATAATGATACCATTATTATGTGTGCCACAAAATCATAAACCATACATCATAGCATAACCCATGTAATAAAAATGGGATTCTTAAACAACATGACATCATAAAACAATTCATATAAGATAAAGGAATTCATAAAAATATTTCCATCACAACATAATCAAATCCATTTAATAATAGGGATAGTAACAGAACCCAATATTATCTTAGATGGAAAATAATTTTGATAAAACACTTGAACTCCATTCTTGAGGAAAATATCCTTTCTAGTTCAAAACACTTTTCATTTCTTAACATGTCATAAAATTATAACTAAAAGAAGTTGATTAAAAATAAACATGAAAACTTGTAAAATAATCTTCTTGGAAATAATGTTTTAAAAATCCATTCATGCCGTATAAGTTAAAAAAACATTCTTCGTACTTTTGTCGGAAAAGTCAAAAATTACCTTGTATGAAAAACGACAAAAGATTCCTTTCATATCTTTTACTAAAAACTCACCGAAGAGTAAAATTGGATATAAACTATTTTATAAGGATATAAATATTACATATTGAGGAAACATGGATGTGGATGATAAAATACCCCCAGTAAATACCAAAGTATAAACAATCTCGGATAAAAATGAGATTGTGATATTTTCCCTTACCTTAGGTCCGACTTGCTTTGTAAGTGTCCGAACCTCCTGTATAATGATTTAAATAATGTCATTGACTTATTCCAGAATCATAATTATTTTTATTATATCATATATGGTCGTATTCTTAGCTTCTTAGTATTAATATTTCATTGCTACTTGTTATTCGGGTGTTTATAACTTTTTGTTCTTATGCGTGTTTTGTCGAATAAATTCTCATTATTCTCTTTAGGTTATAGATACATAATTTCCAGAATGTTATTAGTGTAATATATATCATATTCATTCATTCAATTCATTTATATAATCATTATGAAATTAAGATCATGTCGAACAAGTCGCATCACATTGTGGAGACGGTATTCCGTACGTACGCACGAGTGATGATATCGTTCCTATGATCGTGGAATTGTATTGGAGTGTATGTATACTATTTAAGAATCAATATCACTTTATAATAGTCATATATAGTCATTATTTACACCATTATACCCATCCAAGTAAGGTGGTGGTGGAAAATAGATTACACCATGGCATGGAGACGGTATTCCGTACGTACGCACGCGCGGTGATTTCATTTTCCGTAGGATGGATAGATGGTTAAATAAGGTTGTTTCATACTTATAATAACATATCCGTATATTATTGATACTGATGTTATTACTTCATAATGAAACAACTAAATAAGATGAAGCGGAAGAAGAAATAAAGATGAAAGAATCGTTAACAGACATTACCTCTTCTTTGAAGTGCTTCTTTGAGACCTCCTTTTAGGGCACTAAAATTGGTCTTTTAAGAAGACCAGGACTTCTAGGATGTCTCTAGGGAATTGGAGAGGAGAAAATGGCAGGGGTTGGACGAGCTTGAAGGCTCAAAGTGGTGTGAGGAAGAGAGGGAGGAGGTGCCCTTTTATAAGGGAGGAGAGGGGCACCTTTGGAATAACTAAAATTATTATTTTATTATAAAGTCAAGTTCGGTTTTAAATAGCTCCAAATTGATTTATTTCGATTCTAAGGTGGGTATGGGTCCAAATACTCTCATCCAATAGATTTTAGACATGTTTAGGTTCCTATTTTAACCTTATAATTTAGATTTAACATTAATTTAAATAATTTTACTTTTACCGTGTCTTCTTGTGTTCATATAATATAAGGTTAATAAACTTACTATATCAAGACAAAAGAACCCCAAGTTGTTTATTATTAATATATATAACCTTATCTAAGTCATTTGGCCAAACCTTAGATTTTTAGGAATAAAATAACAATTAATAATATAATATTTGTTTTAAAAACAATTTTATGTCAATTTTGACACTATTTAGTAATTGATTTTTGTGAAAAACATAACAGAATTATAAGTTCAAAAAAAGTTAATTAAATCAATACTAACATGTAATATTAACCTAAAAAATTAGTGTAATTCATAAAAAGTCTCAAATTATATTTATTTGGGTATTTATAACATCAATTATGTCAATATTTCATTAATAAGCTAATTATTGTATCATCGTTGTGTCATAAATAAATTAATTTATTTAATGTCTAAAAATTACAAATAAAATACCATTATGTAGTAAATCTTTTTAGATTTCTAATTAATATTTATAGTCGAATTTATCTTATATATAACCCCATATTAAAAATGATTTAGTTATTAAACTTTGATTTTAACTATTTTAACCCTTCATTAAATAAATTAATAATAAATGTCCTAATCTAATCCAAGTGGGCCTAAATGGTCATATTTTATTCCTAAGTTTGTTTTTTGGTCAAATTAAACTTTTCCAATAGAATTAGGACATGTGTTAGGGTAATAATAATATCATTTTTACTCTTAATTACCCTATTTACTTTTAACCGTGGTAAAAAAAAGTAAAAAGTTACTATTCACCAAAAAATTATTTTCATCTCATTGAACCACATTTTACTTACTGACATCAACCGTGTCTCTTGGATTTTTTAAATTCCACTCACAGAAGTGGTAAAATTAAGTTTTATGAAAAATTCAGTTTTTTTTAAAAGCCACTTAGTAGTTTCACTATTCATCAAAAATTGAAATTTTTCAGAAAAATACCAAAATTTCACCCTAGGATAATTTTGATATTCTGAGTTCAAAAATGAAGTCCATTTTGAAAAATAAAATTTATAAAATTTCAAAAATTGGTTACTACTATTCATAACGGCTAGTTTTAATAATATTTTAATAGCATATCATTGTTTAGTGAAACTCGGTATTGCGTACGACGCAAGCTATCGAGGAAGGCCGCGATTGCATGTAAAGGAAACCAAGCTAGTGTTTTGTGTAGTGAAAGATTCCTTTGATGATTTATATAACATAAAAACAAAATATTTCACATAAAATTCTCGGGTGTTACATTACGACATCATCTTGGGTATGGACAGGTTATCTACAGTCTATGCTCAGATGGACTGTATTAGGCACAAAGTGCGGTGTGTCCGCATGGATGGGACCAGGTTTACCTTCACCGGTGAGACATGAGCCTTTGCAGCACATGATGAACTTACTCAAAGGAGAGTGCGGCTGATCACTCATCATATGGCTAGCCTTCCCCTCGGAGCGGTTGATGTTGAGTCTGAGTTATCCTGTAGTGGTGGGCCAGTATGCGGATGTCTTCCCTGATGATGTTTCAGGTCTACTTCTTCATAGAGAGGTATAATTTTACATTGAATTGTACCCCAGGATGGCACCAATATCTAGACTAGCATATCAGATGGCTGACGTGGAGCTTCGTGAGCTGTGGGTACAGTTGGAGGACTTATAGGGTAAGGGATTCATTTGGCCCAGTGTTTCTCCTTGGACAGCCCCGATTTTTTTCGCCATGGGGGATAGAAGATTGAGAATTTTTTTGACTATCGGCGCCTAAAGCAGGTGACTGTGAAGAACAAGTACCCACTCCCGAGGATTGACGACCTCTTTGATCAGCTGAAGGGAGCACAGTGGTTCTCAAAAATAAACCACAGATCAGGCTATCACCAGCTCAGAGTGTGAGACGAGGATGTCTAGAAGATGGATTTTAGATGTCAGTATTGCCATTATGAGTTCATGGTTATGACTTTCAGCATGAAAAATTCCTCAGCAGTGTTCATGGGACTCATGAATAGGATCATTCAGCCATACCTTGATTACTTTGTGGTGGTCTTCATTGATTACATTCTAATCCACTCGGGTAATGAGGAGGAGCATGCTTTTCATTTGAAGGTAGTACTGTACACACTTCGAGAGAACTAGATTTATGGTAATCTCTCGAAGTGCTATTTCTGGATCTAAGAGGTTCACATACTGGGACATGTCATATCGGAGGCTGGATTTGTAGTGGATCTAGTGAAGATTGAGGCAGTACTTGCTTGGGAGCCACCCAGTAGTGTGACAGAGGTACAGAGTTTCATGGGTTTGGATGGATACTACGGGAGATTTGTGATGGATTTTTCTAGAGTTTCAGCACCTCTATCAGCATTGACGAAGAAGGGGAAACCCTTCGTTAGGTTGGAGATATGCCAGCAGAGTTTCCAGGAGCTGAGGTAGAGGCTGAATAGTGCCCCCATATTGAGGCTACCGGAGGAGGGCATGGGGTACATAGTCTACTACGACACACCAGGGACCGGGCTCATATGTGTCCTGATGCAGGAGTGAGCATTTATCTCATATGTTTCTCTATAGCTGAGACAACATGAGCAGAACTTTGCTAGACATGACCTGGAGTTAGTAGTATTGGTCTTCACCTTGAAGATGTGGCGACATTACATAATGGGTGAACATTTTACAGTATACTCAGATCACAAGAGTCTCAGGTATATCGTCTCTCAGAAAAACCTAAACTTGAGACCATGATGTTGTCTTGAGTTCCTCCAGGACTATGAATTCGAGATAGTATATTCTTTTGGGATGGGAAACGTTGTAGAAGATGCACTCAGTAGGGGATCTCGTATACAGCTACTAGGTGAGGTGATGGAGCAGCTGGCCACTTTGCATATATCATTTGTGGATCGAGATGGAAGAGCTCTTCTTATGTCTCTTACAGTCACACCCTCACGTCTTTAGTGAGTCAGGGAGGCGCAGTGAGGGGACACTGACAGCGAGGCACGACATGCTCAGATATCCATAGGCCAAGCACCTGATTGATTTTCTTAAGGTCGGGAGCACATCATCCTCTTTAGAAGATGTACCATGGTACCAGTGTCACTTCGGGAGGAAGTGTTGAGGAAGTTTCACAAATCCTTTCTAGTGGTACATCAAGGAGTGGCGAAGATGTAACAGGATCTCCGATGACTACACTGGTGGCTTCGAATGAAGAAATAAATAGCAGAGTTTCTCTATCTATGCCTCACTTGTCAGTAAGTGAAGGTGGAGCATCAGGTACCAACAAGCTTAGTTCAGCATTTAGAGGTCCCAAAGTGGAAGTGGGATGGGATATCCATGTACTTCGTGATAGGACTTCCATGTACATCCAGAGGTCATGATTCTATCTTGGTGATCGTCGAACGACTCACCATGTAGGCCCACTTCCTACTGATTAGAGAGCAGGGTTCAGTAGAGAGTTTGGGATTCCACTATGTGTAGGAGATTGTGCGGCTACATGAAGTACCCTCGACGATTGTCTCTGATCATGATACATGTTTTACTTCTTGGCTATGGAATGGGTTGCATGAGGCTTTCGGGATGCAACTTCATTTGGGCATCACCTTCCATCCTTAGACGGATGGCCAGACTGAGCGGACCATTCAGACCCTCGAGGACATGATGCATCCTGGATTTCTTGACTTCGGTTGCGGCTGGGAGGATGACTTGACTTTGGTGGAGTTCTCTCACAACAACAGCTATCACTTAACCATTGGGATGGAACCTTTTGAGGCGTTGTTCGGGCGACCTTTCAGATCTCCTTTGTACTAGACTGACCCAGGGGAGTCAGCACTAGTGGGACCAGAGATGGTATGGGCTACCACGAAGAAGGTGCAGATCATCTAGGATTAGATGAAGACTACACAGAGTAGGAAGAAGTCTTACGACGATAGGATACAAAGACCTCTGTAGTTTGAGGATGGCGACCACGTCTTTCTATGGGTCTCACCCTGATAAGGTTTATGGAGATTTGGATAGGGCGGAAAGTTATCTACGAGGTTCATCAAGCCTTTTTCAGTCCTCAGTAGAGTTGGGGAGGTGGCTTACCGCCTATCACATCCCCCTCAATTGCATCGGTTGCACGACGTCTTCCACGTATCCTACCTGAGGAGATACGTGCATGACCCTTCTCACATCATCGACCACGACGAGCTAGACGTCGATGATGGGGCGATGTTTACGGAGGTTCTAGTGGAGATTGATGATCGACATGAGAGGGTCCTTCATGGGCCGTCGATACCTCTGGTGTGCATTCACTGGCAGCACAGGAACCTCTAAGAGAGAACATGGGAGCAGGAGGCTCAGATATGTGCTCAGTACCCCCACTTGTTTTCCTAGTTTTTTGTTGTGGATTTTGGGGATGCAAAACCCTGAGGGGGGGAGAATGTAAAGACATAGAAATTCTATGTAATTTTCTTTAATTATATGGGAATTTTATGATTTCGAAAAAATTGATGGCACATGATTCTGAGGCCCGGTGTTCCTAGAATAAATTTATGAATCTTTTTTGGGTACGTTCAGTAAATGTGAGAGTGGGTTTTTGTAAATTTTTAACCTATGCTTGGAATTTAAATCGGAGGGCACAGTTGAACTTGTAGTGCCACTATTCACTAAACAAGACCTTCACCTCGACTGCAGTAGGTCGATGGTGAAAGATACATTTTCAGTTTTTTCATGGAAATGAAAATAAAATAAAATAAACTTTTATTTTATTTCTAATAAAACCCCTCTACATTGGTTATGGATGTGGGGACCACCCGGACTAAAACCCCCTTTCAGAATTCAAATTTAGTACCACACGACCCCCCATAAACTCTCTCTTTAATCTGGAGAAGTCTCTTGAACTTCCTCCACCTTAATTGTGCCACCCTCCTTTAATTAATGATGCCAAAAAATTAAATTGATAGACTTAATTTAATTTTGTGTTGGCTCCACACATGTTTTTTGTTGGGAGAAATTGTTGGAAAAGGTGGAAGCTTGGGAGAACATGGAGAAACTCATCTCCAAAAAAGGACACGCTATCTCCAACGAAGAACACGCTATCTCCAATGAAGAACAAGAACGAAGGATCATCAAACAAGCGGTGTCATTGGAGGAGGCTTGCTTCAAGATCGACAAATTCCAATCCGTCTTTAATCGCGGGTGATCTCCAACAAAAACTTCAAGGTAGGGTTTTCCCATTTAAATATTCCCTTACCATTCTTGATGTTCTTTGATATTCGAGTTTTGTTGAGTCGTTTGCTACCGCTCTAACATGGATGGTGCGTGCCAAAAAAACATTTCCCG
Organism: Viscum album; assembly: GCA_963277665.1. NCBI lineage: Eukaryota > Viridiplantae > Streptophyta > Magnoliopsida > Santalales > Viscaceae > Viscum > Viscum album. The sequence continues at coordinate 1,984,534,246 of OY728136.1, forward strand.
ACCACTCCGGAAATCCTTCTGATTTTGTTGTTGCGTTATTCGTGATGGAGGAGGATGAAAACCGACACCGGTGGCACATGATAATGGCAACCAGCACAATGGTCGAATGCGATGAAGGCGACAGCGCGACCGCGCCGCCCGACAGAAGAGAACCGCAACCTTGTGCCACGGTGGCAGGGGAAGGGTGGTAGGCTAGCTGCCGGACACCGGAAAAGGTGCGGTGTGTGACCGCGCCACACAGAGAGAATGGATGGCTATCCAGTCAGCCACGGCAGACCGCCGCACCAAGGCCGCTTGGCCGCCCTGCAGTGCCCCACCGCACCACGGCCGCCCGGCTACCCCGCGAAGCCCCGTCGCGCTACGACCGCCCGACCGCCCCATGACCGCCTCGTGGCACCCCAACGCCTAGTGGATGCCCCAAACAATGCTCCCGTACCACCGCATCATGGTCCTCTCAGCGTGGGTCGGGCCGGGTTGGACTGGACCTGAACCAGTTTCGACCCATTCCATACTTTTAGCCATAACTTTTGCATTGGGAGTCTGTTTGACGAACCATCTGTGGAACTGGAAACCGTGGAGGGAGGCAGTCCCTTTGATATAATCCACTGGAGATTTCGATAAATTTGGGGTATGGTCGGGTTGGATCGAGCACGAATCCAATCAGGCCCTCAAGACTAAAAGGCAAATAACTTACAGACTGGGCGTCTGATTGATGCATCGTCGGTTGGATTGAGACCCCTAATACATGGAGGTCCTTTGGGATACTTCTTTTTGGGACTTCATAGAAGTTGGAGTATAAAATAGTGTCTTGAGAAGAAGACCCTCCCAGAGACAAGTGATCGTAGTGTTGGGACCATGTAGCTGTCTATGATGATGTACTGACGATGTACTAGGATCCTGTGTGGGTCCGATGACGTACTGACGATGTAATAGGATCTTGTGTGGGTCTGACGACATACTGAGGATGTAATAGGATCCTTTGTGGGTATGACGACATACTGACGATGTACTAGGATCCTGTGTGGGTTTGACGACGTACTGACTATGTACTAGGATCCTGTGTGGGTCTGACGATGTACTGACGATGAACTAGGATCCAGCGTGGGTCTGACAATGTACTAAGATCCTGTGTGGGTATGAAGAGGTACTAGGATCCTGTGTGGTTCTGATGATGTACTAGGATCTTTTGTGGGTCTGACGAGGTTCTAGGATCCTGTGTGGGTCTGAAAATGTACTACGATCCTCTATGGGTCTGATAATGATTTAGGATCCTACGTGGGTCTACCTCTTAACAAAGTAATATGATTTAGTAGTTACATCTAATCATCTCTACTACTGTACTTAAGATATACCTGGTGTGAGCTAAGTCTATACCTGTGTGGTAATTTCCTATGCGGTAATACCTTGGTGGTATTCTTTTATGTGGAGTACCTCTGTGGTACTTACCTTCGTGGTACTCTTTCATTTGTGGAACCGTTGAGCTTGGGATTTTGAGTTAGACTCTGTGTTTCCACAGGATTGAGATGGGTTTACTTGATAACTTAGGTATATGTACGGGAATATACTTAAGTAGGTTTGTCTGTTGATTTTATGCTTTGTGGTTTATCCATTGTAGATTTTTTGAGACCTTGAGGGTCTTAGGGTCCCAACTGAGTATCGTTATACTCACCCCTGTACGGGCTATGCCCGCACCTTTTTGTGTTTGGTGCAGACAATAGACAATTCTGACTGAGGATGAGGGTACCAGGACAAGAGGTTTCTTGGAGGAGGACATTAAACGAGGCGTATTGCAAAGACAACCATTCGAGCGCTCTACCTACACTTATGGCAGGATCCATGGTGGGTGTTTATAGGAGCTATTCCAGTTTACACGTACGTTTCAGTTTTCCTGTACTTTCCAGTTGGGCTTGTATTCTGGCCCCTTTTTCTTACTATACTCACAACTTTACTATACAGTATAATTGTGTTCATTTTTTTCTGTGTTCTTGGTCGTGTGTGTTTATAGGATATAAAGGCAATGCCTTCTCTATTTTTGGGAATATGCCTTCAGTGCTAGTCGCCAGCCCCTAGCCTCTGGAAGGCGGGTTTGGGGTAATCAGAACACAGGCCCCGGAGGACGTGTTGTGACATTATCCATTCACTATAATTCACTTATTTTCTATCCCAGAATGACATTTATGTAATTCATTTTATATATTTTTTACCTCCACTATTAGATATGCTGGATAAAATGGTGTATAAAAAATTACCATAGTGTTTTATAATTTTTGTCTTTGATACTTTTATGACCATTTATGATGAAATTACTACAATAAATGACATAAAAAATTGATATATGAAATTGATCATTTAAATCACATATATATATATATATCAATCTATGAAAATAGTTTCCCATTAACTACCACATCAATATTTATCTGAATAGAAATTGTTTTTGGTTTTTTCCACATTGCATGACCTTGAAATGATGTTGTTCTTCTCTACATGGAATATCTAACCCCTTTATTAAATTAGCTTCCTCTAGAAAACTTTCTCAAATTCAATAATAAAATTTTGGGCACAATATTTTCAAATAATTTACCGATAATAAAATTAATATTAGATAAAATTATACTATAAAAATGTAGAATATCCTCTTAATTATAAGTAAAAGTAATTAACAATTATATTATAAAAAATATGTTATCCTAATAATTATATGCTTGTATAATTAATAAAATTTATGAAAACAAATAATTTATTCAAAAATAATAAATATAAAAAAATAATATAATTTTTAAATATATATAAATATAGTTAGAATATAAATTTATTAATTAGAATAGGTAAACTAAACTCCTAAAATATTGTTAATTTAAATTTGAAAAAATTATAAATAATATTTTTTTTGATAAATTTAAAAAAGTATTAGTTATCAATAAAATGATGTTCATACTATATAAATATGTGTGCATGTGTAAAGGTGAGTTTGAGTTTGTATAAATTAAAATATTAATAATTATGTTAATAATTATATATTAATTAAACATTAATAATATATATATATCTTAAAACTATTTTAAAATAGACAAAACTTATCTAATTATAAATTTAAAATTATAAGTTATTAAATAACCCAACATTTTAACATTTACTTGTCCTCATTAATATATCTCAATACTGACCATATAGGAAAACACAAGATGGGAGAATAAAATATGACAACCTATAACTTCAATATACATTAATTCCAGATTTATAACATAAAGGTAAAAATTATGCTATCCTAGAAGATTATGAGTCCTAGTGTCTTTAGGAAATTAGGTACATGTCATAAAAATTTGTTATTGGAATACAATGAAATTATTGATAAATTCCATAACATGCCCCTAAAATTCCATCGTTATTCTAAAATTGCTTGAGATAACATGGGGAGATACATTAGAAAGGGGTGAGCTATAAAAACCAACAAGGGAATAAAAAAAGAATATAATAATTTAAATAAGTACATATGAGATAATATTAATATCAAGGTAACATAATAGGTGTAAGAATCATAATCATGGATAATGATGCATGGTATAACATGATAACATAAATAAGACATGTGAATGCGACAACGATTTAAAACATGGAATCATAAACATATGTAAATGATAATTTCCAAGAAAAAAAATTATTGTGGTTAGGATAACATCATTTTCATCATAAATGGAATCTCATTTGATTAAAAACATTACCCAATTTATTTGAGGGATATATTAGTTTGGTACCTATAATCACTTTCATATCATGTACATTCATAAGTTTTCCACATAGATAATGCAAAATAAAGATGTATTTCATCAATTTTAATCCCCAAATTAAGGACTATGAGATACAAACATGTAATTCCCTAATCAATGAAGGATAGGTAGATCTAGTGGAATATCATTGAGTGGAAATGGGAATGGATATTCACTACAAAAATGATTGGCATGAAAAAATCACTAGAGGATTTCAAAAGCATTACATGGGAACATAAAGATTCATGGAAGGCTTAAATTAGAGTTAATGGGGTATATCATCAATTTAAAATAATAATGATTGTAATAGGGTTATTTAAGAACAAAAACCAACATATTAAATTCTAAATTAAATGGAATAAAACAGATAAGTTCACTAAATATAGTGGATAAAAAGAGGATCCTTTTCCATGAGATGGAAAATATAAAATCATTAGAAGAACTTATTAATAGATTGGGGAACCTTGGTACGAATCTATCGAGAGAATATAATAGTAATGTCCGAATAAAAGGGTTTAAGTCAACAATAATGGGAATTTGGGTGAGTTTATATAGAAAAAATAGAGGATAATTCTTTATTAATTTCTAAACATAGGTTTTGGTATCTATATAATAAGTAATCAAGATCAGAGACATTATAACAGTTTTTTCCTTGGTTTATATCAAAGTGAATAGTTTTAAATTCTTTTACAAGTTTAATAATGAATATAATTAAAATAATACCCTCAGTGATGTGGAAGTGGTTCATGTTTACAAAGAATTGATTTAAAAACCTTAAAAATAATATATGTTTTGGAGGATCCACTAAGGGTTTATAATATTAATCAAATATTAAAAAAAATTATTTATATGGTTAAATGTTTAATTTTTATTTCATATATTTTATGGAATATATTACATCACTTTTCATACATTATGATGTTATAATACAAACCATATATATATATATATACCATATTTAATTTTCACCTAAAAATTCGACTAATTATGAAAATTATTAAAAATAAATGTTGGATAATTTTTATATTCTAACATAAAATATATTATTTAATTTATCAAAATGATAATTTATATATTATAGATTAAATTTTAAATTAAAATAACTTTTTTTTGAAAAATACTATTTTTACTTTAATAGTTTTCTTACCTTGATAACAATTACTTTTGACTTTGTTAATTTATATTATTATTTATATGTCATTAATATTATTTAATAATAATATTTTACTAAAATGTTATTTACTCTAATAATTATTAAATTCATCAATAATAGTGTCTACATTTAATATATACATTTCTCAAAAAAATAAACATTGTGTTTCATCATATCTAAATCGAATTTTATTAAATACATTACATAATAATTACAAAATTAATATTAGAAAGGGATAAATATATTCATTTTTTAGTTAAAATAAAATATAAAAATTCATACTATTATAGTCTTGATACTTATCCACATAGAACACCTTTGAATTCCCTAAGGGTAAGGTGTGTAATGGTGAGATTTTCTTTGGGTCATTCAGAGAACATTGTTTCGGTGGTGATCTCGATGAGCTTGAACTCCTCCTATAAATTGTTTCATTAATGATATTTTTAGCGATTCTTGGATTGGTATTGATCAAGTTATAATACTTGGGATCATATATCCCTCATAATATCTGATTAAAAGGATTCATAGGGTATGATCTTACTAGTCGCAGCCATAACATATTCTGTTTATGTCAATTATATATTGTCATAATCCATTATATATACTACTAAAAGGATAACTATTAAATGTATATATTATTAGTGGATATGATTCATACTGGTCTTCAAATATACTATAAAATAATTTTTCAAAATTACTAGTGTAGTGCATGTGTTTTCTAAAACTTCATTACTCGATAATGCATTTATTTATTCAAAAAGAGGGAATTTCATTTATAAATGTTCAGGTAGTTATATTTTCCTCACGTTAGAAATTTATCCCTCAAAATATTAATTTCATTCACTAAAATAGATGAGGGTACTACTATTTCATCGCCTCTTTTAATTCCCATGTCACTTCCTCTGAATAATGTTTCTTCAATAAAAATTTAACCAGGTGAGTTGTATTTTTTCATAGAACCTAGTCTCTATGATCTATGATCCTCATCAAATACCCCACATATGAAAGATCATTCACCAATGGTACCACCACTGGATTTAGTACACATGAGGGGTCTGGTATGTACTTCCTTAAGTAATATACATGGATCACATCATGTACTTGAGATAGGTTAGTTTGAATTTCTAGTCAATTGGCCTTTATTCTGCTGTGATCAAGTATTTCAAAGGTAATGTTGTATCCTGGACTAATATTTCCCTTCTTCCCAAACCTCCTAAAATTATTACCTAGTGATATACCAAGGAACACTTTATCTATGAAATGAAACTCCAAGTCTCATCGATCATGTTCTTCATAGATATTTGTTCTAATTTGTATGGATTTTATATGATGTTGAATGGTTTGATCCTTCTCCATCACCTATTGGATAAGATAAGGTAATATAATCTTCTAATCTCTAAATTCATCCATGAATATCAAAGTCCAAAACCACTTCCTATATATATCCTTATATGTTTACATTATAATGAATGATTAGAATCTGTTTTCATATGATAACTCTACTAGGGGAATGTGTTTCCCCAAATATCCTTGGAAAACTTTTGAACTTGATCTAAGTATATCCTCTAGATTTTTAATGGTTATTTCAAACTTAACATCAATATGAGGGTGTTAAGAATTGAATAATCTCAATTTTTCATCCAATTCAGGCTAAAGGGTTCTCCAAATCCTCATGGTAAACAAAAAATTAAGATTAGATACAATATGGAGTGGAATTACTTGTAGTCTTACCAGTTAACTTATATATATATTGGTTAGTTTTTCGAGAGATAAATTTTTAGTGATAGAAATGAAATGAACTACCATTGTAAGGAAATAAAATACCAACTAGATTGTGTCTTCTATTTTAGGTGTCCTTGAGAGTCCTATGATGAAATCCATGGTTGTATTTTTCCATTTACACGCTATTATAAGTAATCTTTGAAGAATACAATTATAATTTTATTGTTTTGACTTCACTTATCGTCATACCAATCATTGAGATACAAACTCAGCAATCTCACTCTTTATATTATCCCAACATACATTTTTCTTCAAATTTTTATACATCTTAGTGATTCCTATATGAATAGATAATGATTAGATATGTGAATCATCTAGAAGATACCTATTGAATTCTTGTATTGATGGGAGACATATCCAGGTTCTAGACCTTGTAAATCCCTCTTTAAAAAAGTTAAACACTAGAATATTCCCTACCTTATTCTAACTAACCCCATCACCCTTCTGATCCTCCTTAATACTTTCAAGAATGGATGGATTGGATGTTATATGATCATGGTAGAATAAAGATCCTATTATTATCCTCATGTTCATCCTTTTTATGTCTAAGAATATTGGAACCCTTAAAATACTCATCATGAATAGATTTATATAATCCTTTTTACTCAGAGAAGTTGCCACTTTTTTTCATTCCTAGGATGGTAATGGATTGAACAATCAAAATCATTGATCAGATCTAACCACCTTTACTATAATCTATTAATATCCTTTTGTGTGAATATTTAAATGAGGATTTTAAGGTTTATATATATGTCACATTTTTCTCCATTGAGGTAATTTCTACATATCTTCAATGTGAACATAACTAATTCCAATTCTAGAACATGAGTTGGGTTGTTTCTCTAGTGGATATTTAATTGATAGTAGGCATAGGTTATCACTTTGTCATCATACATGTGTAAAAAAACAAGACCTTTTTGGACACATCACTTTAGATAAAAAATCCTTACCAAATTTTGGGTAATATGAGTATAGGTACATTGATTATCATCTTATTTATCTATTTAAATATTTCCTCACATTCATCATTCAAGAAAACAAATTTACATTCTTGGAAATCATGGTTATTGGGCTTGAAAATAATGATAAGAGTATCCAAAATTGATGATAGTACTGATCCAATCATTGTGAACTATATTTTTACAACATAGATGTTGTAATGGTATTTCATTTTATTTCCTTTGTTTTTTATATATATACAGATATCCCCTTGTTAGTGATAACATTCCCCATTAATCTTACTTGATCCAACCAAAAATCATATTTAATGTACTTTTCATATAATATTTTCATATGTAAGGTATTAAGTATAGTATTAGAATGATCTTCATGTTCCTAGTTACTTATATTAGAAAATTATCTGTAAATAATACCAACAAAATTTCAATTTAATTCCTAATGACTATATTCATCAAGTCCATGAATGTAGATGGAGAATTAGTGATTCAAAAAGGAATCACTATGAATTGATAGTTCACATACATTATATGAATATCAGTATTGGGGATATCCTCTATATTATACTTTACATAATAATATTTTAATAGAAGATCTATCATACATATTCGATGATCTCCATGTAGATGATAGAATAAGTCATAAACCTATGGAAGATGATAAGTTCTATCTATTGTGATCTTTTTGAGGTCATGATAATGATTAAAGGGTCACATTGACCCATCTTTCTTCTTGAAGAAGATGACTGATCCACCTCATGGTGAACCACAAGGGAATATGAAAACTTTATCAAGATTCACTTGAAAATTTTTCTTTAACTCCCCTAGTTCAATAATGGCCAATCTATATAGAGCATTGAAAATTTTAAAAGATATCTATATAAGCTTTATTGATAACTAAACATCATGACTAGGAAGAAGACTAGTAATTTTTTTGGTAAACACATCAGTGAATTCACTCATAATATTAATTTCTTTAAGGATGATAATTTCCTTATCTTCAATAATTTGAGTAAGATACACTTTATCATATGGAAATAATATCCATTTTAGAGATGATGACACCAAAGGATATTCAACCTCATCCTTTTCACTTTAATAGAATTAGAGGACAATTATTTACACTATGGGTGATTTACTTATTTTGACAATTTATGTTGGATATATAAACTAAAATCCAATCCATGCCCATAATAACATCAAATACTATTAAGGGGGAAATTATAATATTTTAACTAAATTTTTGACAAACATTAACTTGTGATGAAATAATCATATATTTTTTCCCTCTATGATGTCAAATCATTTGGGGTGGTGACTCTATGTTCATAAAAAATAGACGTGATATGATAATATGGAATTAATGAAATATAACAAGACAAATAGAACTATAGATTATAAGTTATGATTTATTTATTCATACTGATCCATCTCAATATATAACTTTCCTTCTTCCCTTGGTCTTTGAGATTATTGGTTCTCATTGTACTTGTTAGCCCATATAATAGACCATTGACTTAGATAATTCCAAAATTCTCAACATTTAGGACATAATACAATAATTTTTTTCCAATATTGAAATTTATTAATATCCTTTATGTTAACTTGAATATTCATTTTTCTATATAAATTTTCTACTTTATTCCCTATTATTCAACACTTAATACATCTTTGACTTCCATTATGAAGTTTACCTTCCTTCACTTTTAAACATTTTTATACATTGGAAATTGAACCTTCTTTAATTTATCACATTTATCAGATAAAAATCCTTGAGATTTCATTCCCCAATTCTTTATAGTATTTTTTGAATTAAAATATTTTCATTTTATTAATTATGATTTTTGATAGGTTGTTTGAAAATATCAAAATACATCTTTATTTATCTCCCACCTTATTAGGCATCCCATTAGGTAATTCATCAATTTTCCCCTCACATTTGTTATTAACTCAGTTTATCCTATTTCTATCCATTAACTAAAAAGAAAACAAATATTAGGGATGATAAATTTTAAACTATTGAACATATAACTAGGGAACCATGAACATTAAATATATAACTCTTAAATTAAATACATCCTTTAACTTATGAATTTATATTTTTCAATATATGTTATCCTTGATCTGTTTTTCTAATATAAAATCTTATTGGAATTTTTTATTCCCAAAATAATTTTTACTAAGGGCCATGGGATTTTACTGAAGCATCTACCTTAGGATTTTCAAACTAGGTTTTCATAAAGGACCATTTTCATGTAATAGGTAATTATTAAGTCTAGTTCAATTTTCCCTTTTCAGGGTTGTTATCCCTATGTGCAACTATTCCAAAGCCACATCTACTTGTAGTATTCAAAAATTTGTGAATTTTCTTAAATACCACTTAATATATACATTACAAAAATGTAGGGATGTTTTCCAGCATTTAGTATTATCCCTATTCATTTATATATATATTTTTCTAATCCCAATCCCATAAATAACTATATGTTTCACTAATACAAACAATTAAAACTCAAATCTTTAATAATCCTTAATTAATGATTTATTACATAATACATAAATTATATAATACCATAAGACCATGAAACATCATTCCTTTGTGAAATTAAATACATAATATAACAACATTCCTCATGAATACAATTAAATTATTGAAAATTTTCTTAACATTCTCCTAAAATTCCATCATTATTCTAAAATGACACAGGATAAGCTAAAAATGTACATACGAACGGCATGAGATATAGAGCCTAGTAAGGGAATAAAAAAATAACAGAATAAGGTAAGTAAATAAATGTTAATCAAGTGTCATATTAAAGTAACATAGGAGGAGTGAGAATCATAGTCTTGAATAATGAGGCATGATATAACATAAAAGCACAAAGGTAGCATATGAATGTGGAAACAACTTAAAACATGGAGTCATAAACATAAGTCAAGGATTAGAACACAAGAAAGTAACATATTGTATTTATTATGACCGCCCATAAAGAATTCATGGAATATCATGAGATTAAAATCATTACCCAATGTATTGGAGGGCTATTTAATTTTGGTCCCACCCAACACTTTCATATCATGTACAAGAATAAGTGTTCCACATAGATCATAAAACATAAGTATGTATTTCCTAAACTCTAATATCATGATTATTAAGTTAGATATATATACGTGAGATTATTGAATTAATGCATGATAGATATATCTAAGTGAACAAATTTGAGTTGAAATATGAATTGGTATTCCCTACAAATATTATTGGGATTGAAAAACATAGGATGATTTTGACAGCATAATGGGGTACACAAAGATTTATGGGTGGGTTAAATGATAGTGAAAGGTATTTATCATAACCTATAAATCATAAGGAATGTAATAGGGGTATGTAAGAACATAACCCAACATGAACCATGATAAATTAAATGGTATAAAACAATTAGGGTTCTTCAATTAAAACTAGAAAGAGAGGATACCTTACCATGAGAGGGAACTTCTAAAAACATGGGAGGAGTTTATTAAGAGCATGAGGGAACCTTGTGAGGATAATATATATGTAATGTAAGAATAATGTCAAGATCAATGAGTTTCAATTATAGATGAATGGTTTTTAGGTGGGTTTATATAGTAAAATAGAGAGGAATTATTTATCAATTCCTGAACTTATGTTTTGGACTCTATAGATAAAGTAATCAAAAGAACAATCCTTACCATATTTTTCCCTTGGTTTTATCAAATTGAAGTTATTTTAATTATTTTACATGCTTAAGAGATGATAAAAATAAAATAATATACTTTTTGATGTGGGAGTGATTCATGTTTACAAATAATTAATTATAAAACCTTAAAATATAATATATGTTTTAGAGGATACAATAAGGGTTTATAAAATGAATTAAATAATTCTAAAAACACTTTATTTTTTTTATATAGTGATTTTTACAATGATAATAAAAGTCATCGTTTGATAAATTAAAACTTCATTATGTGAAAAAAATTATTGATTACTGAAATAACTTAATAACCATGTTAATGGATTTTCCTAAGAGAAAAATCCTTGTTAATAATTGAAAATATTCAATAGAATATTTTCAGAGTCAGACACTGAGTTAGTGAGAGATTCTAAGCCCCATAAAGCCTCGTAATTGATGAAATAAAAATATTAAATATATTATATTGAGCATGGTAAATTTATTCAAAATAATTAAATAGCTTAAAAAATTGCATCGTATGAGAAATATGTGACTACTATTAGGTTCAGGATGTGGTGTTTACCCAAGGAAGTGTATAAAATATGTAGGCATAAAACTTTTGGACACCCCTATCATGATGATAATTAATTTAATATTATTTAATATATTATTTTTTTAAAAATTAATTAATATAGTCAAAATGGTGCATCGTATGAGAAATATCAGACCGATGTTGGGTCCGAAATGGGGGGTTTACACTAGGTGGGGTATAATTTTTTTATGCAACATATGTTTGGACATGTTTATTTTTCTAATATTAATTTATTTGATAGTTATATTAAATAAATAAATAATAAATTAATTAAAAATTAATAAATGTTGTATCTTATTCAACCTTGTGAATACCTCCATTAAATATTTAGGAGTATTTTTGAAACCATCAGATTTAAAAAATTTTGACCAAATAATGTGTGTAACTCCTTAATATAATGATCTTAACACCTTCATATTGATTTATGTGTGGTTTAATGGATTTGATACTAAGTATTAAATTTCCATAAGGATGAAACATGTTCTTTATCTGATAAATATCCCTGTAATTTCTCTTTTTTGGAATCACACTGTGGAGTGGAGAAAAACAATTGGGTGAACCCATAGATCCATTCTATGGTGTTATGCACAGGAAAAAAGTGTGAGGTTGTCCAGGAAGGGGGTCGCATGCACTATTCGATGTCTTCCATTATTTTTTTGAAAATATTCAATATATATATACACACATATATATATAATCATGTAGTATAATTATGGATAACTAATTAAAAGAGTATTAATGCCAATTTTCTAATTATAAATGGATTCATTTTTTAAAATAAAATTATCAATTTATTGGGAGATAAGTACACTTGGTAGAGAAAACATTTGAATGGCATGAGGGCTAGAATAATTGATAGTGATTTTGTTAACATACATATACTTGAGGACTGGAAAACCATTTCATGCGTTACTCTTGCACGACATAATTCTGATAATAATCCTATTCTGGATAATTTCATTAACAAGGAAGAAAAGATACCTCTTCCCTTAATGTTTAACAATTCTTGGACTACCCTCTCAAAATGTTCCCATTTTGTTAGAGATACTTGGGCCATGCAAGACTATAATCACAATCCACTTTCTTTTGTTCTCATGCTTCGGGTTCTTAAGCATAAAATGAAGCATTAGAGAAAGAAAAATTTCAGCCTTATTGACCAAGAAATGGGTTATTTGGAAAGAAATCTTCATGATATTCAAGAATCAATTACTCTCAAAAACATCCCTGGAAATGATGACCGAGAGAAGAGGGTATCCACTGAACTCAAGGAACTAATTTTACTTAGGGAAAACATTAAGAAAGATTTGTTCAAAGTTTAGTGCCTTGCTGATGGTGACAGGAATACCAAATTTTTTAATGCACTTTAAAGAGATAAAAAGTCAACAGGCATCTATCTCTTCTGAAGGATAAACACACTATAATTGATGATAGACAGAGTCTCTAAAACTATATTGTCTCCTTCTATATGAATATTTTCAATGTCCCCACAAGAAATGACGAATTGATCGATGGAATTATCCCAAAGCTGGTTACTGATACGAATAACAATCTTCTAACCTCGACTTCAATGGATATAGAGATCAGGGAATCAGTTTTTGGTCTTAAAAAAGAAAGGTCGCCAGGGACAGATGGTTTCACTAATCATTTCTTCCAATTCAATTACGAGGTCATACTAAATGATGTCTATAAAATGGTTAAGCATTTTTTTTAAATAGGGGTCTCACACTCAAGGCCTTAATGCTCAGCTCATTGCCTTAATCCCAAATATGGAGAATGCAAGTGATATTGGTCAGTTTTGGCCTATTTATCTTATCAACACTACCCACAAGATCATCACCAATCTTCTGGCCATTCTCCTTGCTCATATTTCTAAGAGAATTGTTTCATGGAACTAGATTAGTTATATCAAAGGAAGAAAGATTCAAGATTGCCTTATAAATGCCTCTGAATGTACAAATATTCTTTAGAAGACCACACAGGGTGGAAACATTACTCTATATCTTGATATTAAGAAGGCCTTTGACACCATTGACTGGGGTTTCATTGGACCTGTCTTATTTGCGTTTGGCTTCCATAGAATATTTATTCATTGGGTTAATGCTCTGATCAACTCTGCTCATATCTATATTTTGATTAATGGATCTCCGAAAGGATACTTTAAATTCTCTAGAGGAGTGAGACAGGGGGACCCTTTTTCCGCTATTAATTTATGAATTGCTGAAGATTATATCAGTTTACTTATCCTTAATATAGTTAAAAAAGGATAGATCAAAGCAATATGTTATTCTCTAGGTATCTCTGCCCCCTCTCATCTTCTTTTCACTGATGAAATCATTATTTTTACTCAGGGAGATAGGAGAAACATTAAAAATATCAAGATAACTCTTCTTCACTATGAAAAAGCTTCTGGATAAGAAGTTAATTGGAGCAAGTCATTCATTTTCAATGGAAAAAAAATCTCAGCCTCAAGGAAGAAATGCATGGTTCATGAGTTAGGAATAAGGGAAGGGTCCCTTCCTTTTACTTACCATGGGGTCCTAATGTTCCTAGGAAAACCTAGGACCAATTATTTTTCTGATGTTCTAAGTCAAATTAGAAGAACTCTATCCACCTGGAAGGGTAAGGAACTCTCCATGGAAGGGAGAATCTACCTGGTTAAATACGTGATTGTATCAAAGATGGTTTACTCTTTCATGGTGTACTCCTGGCCGACTTCCACCCTTAAAAAGAATCAACACACTAATGAGGAACTTTTTGTGGAGTGGGAGTATACTTGAAAGTAAGATTATAACAGCTTCATGGAATTTTTCATCTTGCCACATACCAAGAGAGGACTAGGAATTAAAAACATTGAACTCTTCAACCAATCTCTTCAAGAACATTTCCTTTGGCATCTTATCAATGATAAATCTGAGTCCCTATATTTCCTTATAAATAAACTTCTAAGAAAGATGATTATAGGAAAATTTAATTATATAAAATCCTCTGTTTGGCCAGGTCTTAAAAAGACTTTCCAGAATATTAAAATGCAGTCTTCCTAGTTTGTCACTATGCACTCCTCCCTCCAATTCTGGAGGGATAAATGGATTGGTACACCCCTAATTGATAGTGTGGAGATGCAAGATCCAACTACAAACTACAATTCCACTATTAAAAACCAGCTTGAGCAGTATTATCAGCTTCCACCTCAGATTGCACACATGGTATCCTCCTATGATTTTCTGGACACAGATGAAATTCTAATTTGGGAACAGAGATCAAATGAAATTATGACTTCCAAATTCTTCTACAACACTCTTCTACAAGGTAGCGATAATAGAACAGTTAATTACAAAAAAAAATGATTGCTTCCATCTCGATATACACTCCTTTGGTACCTCCATCTAAACAAACATCCAGTGGAAAATAATCTGTAGCAGTTTTGGATATCCCTCTACTCTATATGGGGCCTCGGTCATCAGCACCAAGATGATAAAAATTATTTTTTCATGTCTTGTAAGAAAACTTACATGGTTTCAGGTGGATGAGGATAGTTACCTTGCACATGCAGTTTTTTCAGAACAGTGAAATCCCATACGGAGTTGTCACAATTTTCAGCATGCAAACTATTTTCTTGTTGATTAAATGC
Organism: Viscum album; assembly: GCA_963277665.1. Lineage (NCBI taxonomy): Eukaryota > Viridiplantae > Streptophyta > Magnoliopsida > Santalales > Viscaceae > Viscum > Viscum album. Next base: position 1,984,549,813 of record OY728136.1, read on the forward strand.
AACTTTTATGGAGCCTTGAGAGGTAATACAGGACCTTCTGGATATGTTTTTGTCTACAGAAATCATGATGGTGACTTTTTTGATGGGGTTCATGGTAAGTGTGGACTGGCCATGGACCTTGAAGCAAAGATGATCGCTCTCATCAAAGCAGTTGATTTTTCTCAATAAAAAATTGGAGTAAAATCTGTTTTGAAAGTGAATCTACCACAATTTCATAGGTGGTTAGAATGGGTCAAGTTCACCTTTCTTGGAAACTGACATCGAAATGGATTAAGTTCCTTGATATACTCGCTTCAATGCATTATATCATTACACATGTCTACCGTGAAGCCAACCAACTTGCTGATTTCCTTGAAAATATGGGATCCTCTAGTGACACATTCACCTATCATTCCAGCACTCCTCGTGAGATGCTCCCTATCCATTACAGAGATAAATGTAAACTTCCTTCCTTCAGAATTTTGTAGCAGAGGTTTCCTTTCTTTAGTTTTATTAAGCCTTGCTGCTTACTTCTAAAGAAAATTACATAGAAAATTTGTTCCGGGGATAAAATATACAAAATTAAAAAAAATTATTAAGATAAATGATAATTGAAATCATTTATAAAAGGAAAATTTATAAATATTATCAAATAATAAAACATTAAATTATCTTTGGTGATATTTTAAAATTATCATAAACAATTATAAAAGATGATTTGTAATTAAATTATCAAAAGATAATTATAAATGATAATTTTTAATTAAATTATCAAACAATAATTGTAATGAATAATTAATAATAAATTATTGAATGATAATTATAAAATGATATCTTTTATTGAAATATAAATATAATAATTATAAAGGATAATCTTATAATAAATTATTGAGAGATATTATTCTTGATGAATAATACTTTAAGAACATGCTTTGACCTAAATGATAATTTGGAAATTATTCAAGAGAAAGAAAATATCATTTCTTGTGATATTTTTAATAACAATTAAAAAAATTTCCAGAATAGAGCATGTATCATCGCATGTGATATTTTGATTCATTTAGAATTAAAACAGTCAGTTTTGGCTTTAGGAACCATTGAATAACTTTTAAAACTAGTGTGTTAGTGATTACAATAATAAGGTCCTGAGGAGCTGTAGTAAACCACACATGGTGGTTTATCATTTATGATGACATTGATGACTATGAGGTAAGATTTTTATTCACATTTCAGTCCATACATATGTGATTTTATCATGATGTGATGTTTATATTGGACTAACTCATGCTTGTGATGAATTGCATGTGGGTGTGTGGGTAGCCATGGGCATACTTGTTTATGTGTTATTATCCAGACTTTGACCTTGGTGTGAATTATTGTTCCTTCGTATGAAATGTGTTGTCTTGATTTCATATCCTTTTGAATTGTGTTACAAGTATCAAGTTACTTAGGTGGAGAATTGAGGTTGGGAGTTATGCAGCTCATTGGTTAATTACCCAACCTAACACATTAATAATATCCTTAAAGGTGGAAGTGGCTACCCTAGAATAAGGGAATTCATAGTAGAAAGATGGAAGATATGGTCCATTTCTTCATTTGGACTTGGTTCATGGGTGTTTTAAAAAGTTAAGGAGACTTAGGATGCATAGATAACAAATACCAATCATTGATTACTACAGACCTGGGTCTTGGGTGTTTTAAAAGATTAAGTGGGTCGGTGATGCATAGCTGATAGATACCGGTCATTTCATCCTATAGAATTGGGTCATGGTTATTTTAAAAGGTAAAAAATTACATGATATACTAGAAATAACATGAGGAGTTCTTGTAACAACCACCAATAGGGGTGGGATGAGCCTTGTTTCCTTAATGGAGGTTAGTAACTTCTTTAGTTTCTTATCGGCAATGAGTCAAAGCACTTGGGGTTGAGGTTCATAACTGATTGGTTAGTACAAGATGATTTGGAACATGTATGTTTACTAAGAATTCACTTATTTCATGATATAGACTATGATATATATTTTTTGCATGTATGGTAACAATGCACTGGTGGTGTCCTACCGAGTCTAGTACTCACTCCATACTCGAGAATTAAAGTGTGCCTATAGATTTCATGACCAAAAATCCGATGAACGGAAAGGGCCCCATGGAATATGGTTGAGTGGAGTAGCATGGATCTAGAGTGGACTAAGAAATACACTAGATTACCTCGTAGATGGTTTTTATTTACATTGATCTTGTATTTTTCTGCAACTTTATACTATAGGAAGGATTACCACTTTGGGATCTCTTATATGTATGTAATTATTCATTTTCCGCATTTAATATTATTGTTTATTATTTTGTTTATTCATTATTTTTTATCCTATGAAATGATACATAGGGTATAGTCTCCCCAAGGATTCACTTGAGACCCCCACTGCTAGTCGGTAACCTCTTGTGTATGGGGAGACACACATGAGGTCATGTGGCATTCTGTGTTGGACCTATTAGTCTGGGTTGGGATGTTACAACTTGGAATTAGAGGATTATAACCCACTAACTTGTTTCTCTTCTTATGTTGGGTTGTTGAAAGTTTTAAAAGAGACGGGAAAATTGGGACTCTGGCTTGGGAACTCTGAGAGTGGATGGCCAACACTGAATAGTTGACCTCCAAGTTTCCATAAAGTGGGGAATTTATTTTCTGTTATTACTATTGATTCACCTTTGGTGAAACACATGATTTTATATGTGATTTATGAGATTTCATGTAATATCATGCTTTATGACTAGTCATGTAGGTTCATATTCCATATATATACTTACTGTTGTGTTTCATATTAGTTCATTAATTAAATTACTTGATTAGAGCAATCTTTTCGGGATAGTTTCACTTCCTGATATATATGTGTTTCTATTTTTTGTGATATATCTTTATTCGCATAAATTTTTTGAACATAGCCTGGTGTTGTGATAGTATATATATTATGATTTTGGCTAACATGTAGGGATAGAATCAAAGGTTAGTAGTAAGTGGAGTTTACATTGTCATAATGGTATACTCCTAGGGAAACTTTTTTTGATACCCTATGCTAGTTTAGAGAAACCTTTTTGATCTCATAGACTAGTTTAGAGAAAACATGATTGACCCCAAACACTATTAAGACCTGAGATGTTAGTAATTATCCATTTGTTTTATAGATTATTCATTAGAAACATTTGATGGAACCACTAGTTGTAGTAACCAATGATTCTCTTATTCCACCACCTATGGTATAGGGGTGATATAACACAACATGATCTTGTACAAGAACAAGTAATCTAGGCTGAAGAGCCTGTTAAATAGGGATTTTTTGTTTGTTCCTTTCTACGGTGTATCTATTTAGAGGACTATGAACTACCATTCTATGGATTTCTAACTTCATCATCATTTAAACTTATAGGGTATTGGTGGCCTACATCATGTAGAGTATTAGAGATATGATATCGAGAGAATTTTCGTGCTAGTCCAGACCCATATGTAAGGGAGAGTGATTCATGCAACCTTTATGTTCCATGGACCTACCAGGGGATGGTGGACTACTAAGAATCAAGTAGGGAGATGAGAAACTCTTACATGGATGACCTTCAAAGATTTTTTTTCTAGAACAATACTTCTTTAAAATGATAAATATAGATCGTGACCATGATTTCATGGAATTATGAGACGGTTATATGACTGTCTGTTCTTAGTCTACAAGATTTATGACGTTTTTTTTTCACTTTTCTCCTTTATTATATAGGAATGAGTAATAGAAAGATCCAAAGTTAGAGATAGGTTTCCAACTAGATCTCAAACATATTTTCATAGGCTTTGACCTGATGACATACTATTCGGTGATTTTCAAGGCCTTGCCTTTTGAGAAGGGGTGGGAGGAGGATAAAGAAATAGTCCTAAATCTGAATCATGGCGGGCCACTGGCTGAGTTTCCCAATCTATTTAAGGATTCCCTTCAGATGGTAGGATGACAAAGAATACCATCAGCATCATAGCTATGGACAGAGGGGCCAGATCATAACCTTTCTAGGTAGGTGGTAAAAATTTTAGAAACAAGGACATTGGAATAGCACTTTCAGGAATCCAACAATGGAATTCCACCGCTGTGGCAAGGATGGAAATCATTGATGTTTTTACTCAATGTTTTTCTAGATGAGTGATAGGAAGTAAGGAAAGTCTTGGAGTAGAGAAACCCAACCAATGTTACATAGTTCCCTTATGAAGACGACTTGGGAAAGTCATAGATATTGTCATGGATCTTAGTTAGGAAATGTCTGTGAAATGGGTCTACCACTAATAGACAATTATAATAAATTTGTTACTATAAGAGGTGTAGAATAGATCACATCCTTGATCATCTGCCTTGTTTTAATATTGTTGTCTTCCTTATATCTGGGATCCATGTATGGATTTCACTTACCAGAAGAGATAGGTTTCTCAAACAAACCTTCCTCTCGTACATCATTGGACGATTACATTAACCCATAGTATATGAAAGAATTATATTCAGTGATATATTTAGTGAGATACAGATGTGGGACTCACTCTGTGGATAGGGGAAGTGGAATATCATATGGATCTCCCTTCTCACTAATAAGGTATACATGTTGTGTTCCATGTTTCTCATATTCGGAGGCACATTCCTATTCCTATACCTATTATAGTTTTCAAGGATGTTGATTTGGAATCTGTTTCATCTTATAATGAGTGTCCTCTATGAAATATAGATTGGTGTGTGAGAGGACTCTAATGTAAAATTATACAACTAGTACGGTTTTAGTGGCATCATGGAATGATATAGAAGGAGATGTGAATACAAGAGTCTGATTTTCGAGCTCAGTGGTATGGGTTGTCTGAGAAAGGCCACTAGATATGCTTCTCGAGTATAAGAAGTCAATATAAAGGGATAATTATAATATCCATATTTTTAAAATGATAATAAATGTCTTCTTTTGATAAATTATAAGTGTCTTAAGTGGGAAAAATAGATTTATTAGATAAATAACTTAATAAATGTCTCAAAGTATTTTCATAAGATAAAATCCCATTTAACACATTTAAATATTCAATAGATTATTTTTTGAGTAAAAAACCATGTTAGTGTGAGATTCTGAGGTCCATAAAGCCTTGCTGAAGATGAAATAAAAATATTAAATATATTATATTATGTGTCAGAAATTTATTCCAAATAATTGAATAACTCTAAAATAGTTCATTTTAAGAGAAATCTGAGACCACTATTAGGTTTGAGACATAGTGTTTACCTTAGGAAGGGTATAACATATGTAAACGTCAAACATTTAGATTCCTCACTCATGAAAATTATTTATTTAATAACATTTTATATATTATTTTTTGAAAATAAATTAATATATTTCTAACAATTAATTGTATGAGAAATCTATGATCATTTTTGAGTAAGGAATAGGGGGTTTACCCTAGCAAGGGTATAAATTTTTTATGCAATAGAAATTTGGGCACGTATCTTTTCTTAATTAATATATATGGTAGTTATATTAATTAATTTATAAAATAAAAACATTATATCTTCTTCAACCTAGACACGACCTCCATCAAATCTTCAAGATTATTTTTAAAACCATATAAATTAATCAGTTTTGACCAAATAAATATGGAAACTCAATAATAGAATGATTTTAACACCTCTGTATTCATTGCAGAGTGGTGTAATGGTTTTGAAAATGAATATTAAATTTCATAAAGGATAAAATGTGTTCTTTAACTGATAAATAACTAGGTATTTTATCTTTATTTTAATCACACCAAGTAGTTGATAAAACAATTTCAGTGAACCCTCACATTCACTATTAGGTGGTCAGTGAAAGTCAAAAATGTGAGTTTTTTCAAGAAGGGGGTCATGCGCACCAACTGGTGTCTTCGATCTGTGTTAACTTTTTCATTTTTAGGAAAATTATCAAAAAGATATATACATATATATATGTATAAACACAAACACACACAAATATATATATATATATATCGATAATAATATGGTATAATTATGGATAATTTAATAAAAGATTATCAATGCCAATTTTTGGATTATCAGATGATAAAAAAATAAATTAAAATTATCAATGTGTTTTTGAAATGATAATTGTAAATATTTATCATGCGATAATTTCAAAAAATTAATATAAAGATATTTTAAGGTGACAATTCATATGAAATAATTATTAGAATATAATTATTCATTTTACTAAATAGATCATTCTGAATTAATAATATACAATTATTATAAGATAATTTATAAGATATTATTAGAAGATAATTGATCGGTTTTATTGATGGTTAATTTTTAGAATTTCTAAACCTTAATTACTCATGTAATTTGTTCCAAGGATAAAAATAGAAAATTATCAAAAGATAATTTTTTTTAGATAAATGATAAATGCAACTATTTATCAAAGGATGGTTTATCAAAATTATGAAAGGATAGAACATTTAATTCTATTGGGTGATATTTTTAATTTATCAAATATAATTATAAAGGATAATTTGTATTTAAATTATCGAAAGATAATATTAAGGATAATTTGTAACTAAATTATCAAAAGATAATTATAAATGTGAATTTATAATAAATTATCGAAATTTAATTTTAAACGAATATTTTTTTTGAATTATTAATTAATAATTATAAAGGATAATTTTATAATAAATAATAATTATATAATTATTATTGAAAGGTAATCATATAATCACACACTTTTACCTTAATGATAATTTGAAAATTATTTAGGAGAAAGAAAACATTATCACATGTGATATTTTTAAAAATGATTTGAAAATAATCTAGGAGAGAGAAAGAATCATCACATGTGATATTTTGTTTATTTTTAAAATAAAATACTGGGTTTTGGAATTAAGAACCCTTGAAAAATGTTGATCATTAGTGTGTCAATGATTATGATAATAAGGTCTTGAGGAGGTGTATCGAACCACATAGGGTGGTTTATCCTTTCCGCTGACATCGATGCCCTTGAGTTTGGAGTTTCCATCCTATTTTGAGGCATATATATATACATGTGATGTTATCATGACGTGATGTTTATTTTGGATTAACCCATGATTTTTGATGAATTTCATGTGGGTATGTGGGTATCCATGTATGTACTTGTTTGTGTGTGATTATTGTGACTTTGACCTTGGTGTGACTTATCATTCCTTTCTATGACATGTGTTGTTGTGTGTGCACAACCTATGGAATTATGTTTTAGGAATTAATATACTCATGTGGAGAATTGAGGTTGAAATTTATGCTATTTAGTCACCGGTTACCCAACCTAACATAGTCATAACATCCTTAAATGTGGATGTGGCAACCCCAGTAGAGGAGAATACATAGTAGCAAGCTAGAAGGTACTAGTTATTTCTTCATGCAGACTTGGGATATGGGTGTTTAAATAATTTATGATTTCTGAGTATTCATAGCTAATAGATACCATTCATTTCATCTTATGGACCTGGGTCGTGGGTGTTTTAAATGGTTAAGCAGGTCGGGGATGTATAGGTGATAAATACTATTCATTTCTTCCTATGGACTTGGGTTGTGGGTGTTTGAAAAGTTTAATAAGCTCAAGATTTACATGATGAACCATGTGGTGTTCCTATAATAACCAGTGGTGGGGTGGTTGAGCCTTGTTGGGTCGGTGGAGGTAATTAATTTCTTGAATTTCTTACCGACAACGAGCCAAATCAGGTAGAGTCAGGGTTTTTGGTGTATTAGTTGGTTCACAATGACTCTATACATGTATGTTTACTGAGTAGTTACTTATTTCATGATATAAATTATGGTATATATTTTTTCACCTATAGTAAGGACACATTGGTAGTATCCTATAGAGTCTTGTACTCACACCCTACTTGGGCATTTCAGTGCACTTGTAGATTTCATGTCTAAAGATCTAGAAAAGGTAAAGGGCCCTATGGAAGATGGTTAAGAAGTGGAGCAAGGATAATGAGTATATTAGGACATACATTGGATTACCCTATATATGGGTTTTTTATTTACATTTATCTTGTATTTGTCTACTTCTTTATACTCAAAGAAGGACTACCACTTTGAGAGATCTTATATGTATTTTGTTATTCTATTTCCACATTTATCCTATTTATTATTTGGTTCATTCAATATTATTGATCATATTAAATGATACAAAGGGTATAGTCTCCCCCAAGGTTTCACTTGAAACCCTCACTGCTAGTCGGCAACCATTTGTATACTGGGAGGCACACATGAGGTCATGTAGTATTCTTGATCGGACATGGTGGTTTGGGTCTGGATGTTACAATTTTAAAGCATAAAAATGTATTTTCTTGTGGATACATTTTATGGAATATATTACATCACTTTTGGTCAATCATGTTTTCGTAATATATTCCATATATTTATACCATAATTATTTTTTACCTTAAAATTTCCTTGTATCAGAAAATTATGAAAAAGTCACTATTTGATAATTTTGACAAGATGATTTCAAAAATTTTACTTATGTTATAAAAATAATTCGTTAAATAATATAAATTAAACTTTTTAATCAAAATAACCATTCATTGAAAAATAATTTTTTTGACGATAACACTTTTCTAACACTTATAACAATTACATATGACTTCATAAAATTATATTATTAATTATATTTATTTAATATCATTCAACAATAATATTATATTAATAAACCATTTATTTCACTATTTTTTAAATTCATCAAAAATATCTCCTTGATTGAATCAATATGTTTCTCTAAAAATACATATTGTTTCTCATTTCATCATACTCTAATTTTTTTCAAACTCATTATTTAATCATTCAAAAGTTAATAAAAAATATTATAAGTACAATAATTTTTTAAATAAAATAAATTATACAAATTCATATTATTAGGGTCTTGGTATATAACCCTTTATGACACTAGAAAATTGTATAAGGGTACACTGTATGATTGTGTGATTTTCTTAGGGTAGTTAGGAGAATATAGTTTTGGTTGTGATCTTGAATAGATTTCACTTTGTTTGTGTGTGTTCTTGTTTTTATTTTTTTTATTACATTTCTTATTTATTTTGATAATATCTCAATCCAATGTGTTTGTATTTGTGTTAATATTATCATGTTTGATAGATAATATATTAAACTAAACATTTCTAGTTTGTGAGAAAGTATAAAACTGCTCTTCTAGTACACTAAATATTCAATTAAGTTTCTCCAATAGTTTTAGAAACTCTGTAGTCAGTAGTTTTAAATATATACTCTATATGTTTTACTTAATGTTCTATAGAGGTTAAATTTTAGCAAAAATTTATTTTATAAAAATCCAACATTTTATATTTATTTCATTAGTTTATATTGAAGTCTAAAAATGAGGTCTAGATGGTTTATAAATTATTTTAAGTTCTAGAATATTGTTTCAAAATTGAAGTTTTTTTTAGAGTGTTGTTTCTTTGGTTGATTGATAATTATAGAAGTTGTGTATATAGGCTTCAATTTCTTCTTTATTATTGGATATATAATAATACTTTCTGTAAATTGGCCTTCTTGACAAAAGGCTGAATCTATTGTTAAGACCCATTACAAAATTCTTAGAATTTTGTAAATGTATATTGTCCAGTTTTTCAGCATAGTGTGAAGTATGGTTCAGAAACCCTACTTCATCAATAATAAAAAGTATGGTTCAACAACCCTACTATACTAATAGTGAAAATATTGATTTCGAAACCCGATTTTCCCAACAATACAAATTATAGTTTGACAACACAACTTTCACAACAGTTCAAAGTATGGTTCAGTAAAATTACATTTGAAACTGTGAAAAATATTTTTTGGAAACCCAACATTTTTAACAAACACTATTCATCATTTATGAACCCTACAATAATTTTATGAGAGTATGGTTTATGAACCCTACTTTCGTGTACCCAAATTTTGTGTACCCTACCTTTGTGTACACTACTTTGTTGTACCCTACTTTTGTGTACCCTACTTTGGTGTAACCGACTTTCATGTAACCTAATTTAGGTACCCTACCTTCATGTACCCTAATTTTATGAACCCTGCAATTTTTAACCAACTTTACTACTACCAATTTGTTCTTTTATATTGAAAAAATTGATCTACCGCACATATATATGTATTGTTTTCAATGTTTTTTCTATTGGATAAAATCACATTAAATATAAGGATTATGATCGAACATATTTTGATAATTCTGGTGAAATATTTAATTAAAAATTTAATAAATTATTTCAACGTATATTTCTAGTAAAGTCGGAGGTTACAAAATTATTTAGATTAAAATATTTGAATTTACATTAGATTGTGATGCTAGTTTTTAGGAACTATTTTGACTAACTCTGAAATGGTTTGAATGAATTTAAACCTGATTTTTAGAATCATGAAATGCTATTATTTTTCTAGGGATATTATTGTAATATTTATTCAAATTATTTTAGATTCTTTTTAAGATGTACTCTACATAAATAAAGAGGCAACGATGTTGCGATTTTTATCGATATATTTATGAAATCTCTTGAATCAATTTATATTGAATATCTGAATGAAGTGGAGATCTATTTCTGTTGGATATTTATTATATATATATATATATATCTGGTAGAAAAACAAGACACACAGTTTAACATATTCTATGCTTTGTATTTCAAAGAAAATTTATGTGAAATTTAAACCGGATGCGCATTTCCAACATTCTATGACACTTTGTTTCATCCCCTAGCCATTCTCTAAAGTGAAATAATTAATCAACATAGACTTATAGTACCTTGATGAGGTGTTAAAGTCAAAATATTAATAAATAGTTCCTGTGATTTCATTGTTTATCTTCTCTTGTCTAGTTTCTAAGTCTGTAACACTATTTATCATCTCTCACAGAAACTTTCTATATTTTAGTTTATTCTTTTACAAAAATAATCATTATTTGTTTTTCATATTCCTTGGGTTGTGAATCCTAGATTCTAATGTCAGGGTCTATGGGATGTGACTCCCTGTATCTAAATTCAGGACTATTCAGGTTGTGACTCCCAATGTCTAATGTTTGGTTATAAGGGTTGTGCCTCCCCACAAAAAAGTCGGTTTCATAGTTATCCATCTACTAGAAAACAATTTTATAATTGGGGTATGATTACCCCTCAATAATTATTTTTAATGCACATGTATCTCTCACTTATTGGATATTTATAAGTGTAGATTATGACCACACTAGATTGTACAACTATAAAAAAACATCTATTTGTTATTTAATTTTATTTCTTCTATTTAACCTTAATAATAAATATTCATAAAAAAATTAATTGATCAATTATTTTGATTAAAATTTTTAATTTGGTCTATTAACCCCCCCCAATCTAGACTATATTACATTTCCCTATCTGACCTAACAATTGGCACTAGAGGATAACCTTATTAAGAATATTTTATCTCTATCATTCGATTTCTTGATACCAAACATTTCTATCACAGGTTATTACTTATAAAATATAGCCAACCCTTGTATATAATTTGATTTTATATTTAAAGTTTCTAAGGTTTTTCTAGATCTCACAGTCTAAGGACCAGATCGTATAAGATGGTAGGATTGAACCAAAATAATGCTTGGATACCTAAGAAGTCACCACACTTTTATGGAAATGATTATAGTTATTAGAGATCCTGAATAGAGTCCTACCTCAAACAGTTGGGCATTGAGCACAGGTATATCATGAAAAAATAGTACACACTGCCTGAAGCTGAACCATATACTATTACCAAAAGCAATGTTGTTATATAGTTTTTAAATTTTTAATTAGTTAATATTTTATATTGTTCTATTAATAGAGGTTTTTTCTCATCGTGTTTCTTCTTGTATGATAGATCATAAAATATTGAAGATTCTATAATTCACTCTCCTTATATCTGAAAAAATTAATCTGAACCAAGATTAAAATACTTCATTATGATTATAAATACTTTAAGATAGATGAAGATGAAATAGTAATCCAAATGATTCACACATTCAAAATCATTCTAAATGGAATGAATTCACTTAGAGAAACTATGGAAACCCAAGTACATTTTCAAAGAGTCCTAAAAGCCTTAAAAAAGAAATAGCATGTGAAGAAGGTTTCCATTTATGAAATAAGGAAAATAAATGAGTAAAATCTAGATGAATTGATTAAATCACTACTATAATATGAACTGGAACTGAACAACATATCTGATAAGGAGACAACAAAATGAAAAGGTGTAGCTTTTAAATATATATAGTTTATTTATAATTCATCCTCTAATTATGATCTACATGATATTGAAAAGGAAGATATGGATCATATTGTGAATGTAGTTTACAAAATAATAAAAAATAAAGGATTCAAGAACTGGTTTAGAAGAAACCATCAATGAGAGAAACATAAGAGAGATGAGAAATGTGGTACAAGTTATAATGATTAATAAGTAACCTGTAATAAGCTTAGGAAGAAAGGTAATATCAAACCTGATTTTCCTAAACATAAGAAAAAAGATAAATAAAAAAATAAGGACAATAAGGTATTGACCAGCAGTTGGACTTGTATAGAAGAAAATGATTTTAGCGACCAGTCTCTAAATGAAAAAAATAGCTAACTTGTATTTCATGGAATCACTGGATAAAGTTAGTAGTTATAGTTTTTATTATTGATGTTATTATTCTAAATTTGATTATTATAATCTGAATATTTTATACTTACATAATTAAATTGAAATATTATGAAAGGATATTTTTAAATCATCTGGTTTATTTAATAATATTATGGAAAAAAAATGAAAAACATCCTTATGAAAATAAAATAATATTATAAGATAATGAAATATTAAATAACACTGCTTCTACTTCACATTCCATAATTTATGAAAATTTCATAATGGCTCAATATTTAAATGAAAATTTGAAAAAGGAAGTTGAATGTCTTAAACAAAGTTTATCATTTTTTATTCAAGGTCTTGAAATATATCATGAGATATCATCTTTAACTAAAACTAATTCAATTTATGATGGTTTTGGATTTGATAAAAGATTATCCCAAATTTACGAATCTTATTTTGTAAAAATTCGAAATGGTTGTACTTCAACTATTACTTGTTTTAAATTTGGCATGAAAAGTCACTATGAAAATGATTGTTATCTTATAATTAAAAAATCTTGAGGATTTAAAAAAACTAATTTTTATAAATCCTTAGTATCTAGAGTAACATATATTAAATGTTTCAATTCTGTAGGGGTACCTATAGAATTTATATCTAATCGTATAGTACCCAAAGTAGCATGAGTACCAAAATTGTCAAGTAATTGATTTTTTAGGAAAAATTCCTTGGATTTCTCAAGAACGACATATGGAACATAGATAGTGGATGTTCTTTGTATATGACTAGAGACCCATATAATTTTACCAATAAAAACATATGTGATGGAGGCATTATTACATTTAGAGGAAATTCCAAAGGCAAAGTAAAAGGTTTTGGTAAAGTTGGTATTAATAATTTTACCTTTATTTCTAACGTTTTATATGTTTAATGTTTAAAGAAAAATTTAATTTGTATATCAAAATTATTGGAAGATCAAATGGAAGATAAATATCAAAATGATAAATGTTTAGTTTTCAAAGATGATTCATTATTATTTTATGCTAATAGAAAAGATAATATTTATACTGTTGATTTTTCTGAACTAATTGTTCAATATGTTAAGTTTTTGATTGATGTATTGAATGAAATCATTCATTGGAATAGATTTTTAGTTCATGTAAATTTCAGAATGTTAAATAAAATCTAAAAACATGAGAATTTGTTATAATTTCCTTCGTTGAAGAACGAACATCTTCTTGTATGTGACGCTTACATGAAAGAGAAGTAACAAAAAATTTCTTTTAGGAATGTCAATAAAATATATACAAAAATACCTTTACAGTTAGTACATATTTATTTATTTGGTCCCAATCTTGTTTCCATCCTTGGAAAAAATAAATACACTTTTGTTATTATTAATGATTATATTAGATTTTTTTGGGGTATACTTCTAGCTTATAAAAATGATACTTTATCTAGATTTACTATTTTTTTAAAAAAAATTCAAAATGATAATCCTATATGATTATTTCTATTTATAGTGATAAAGATATGAATTTCATAATTTATATTTTGATTTTTTTAAACAATTATGGATATATTCATAATTTTTTTTCTCCTAGAACATCCCAACATAATGGTGTTGTAGAAATGAAAAATAGAACTCTTATTGAAATTTATCGAACTATGTTAAGTGAATATAATTTTTTTTTGATATTTTTAGGTTGAGTATATTTTTTTAGCATGTTATATTTCAAATAGAATTAAATTAATACCTTTATTAAAGAAAAATCATCAGGAATTATTTAAAAATAAAATGCCTAAATTTGGTTACTTTAGAGTTTTTTCTTGTAAAGTTTTTTATTTTAAATTCAAAGGATAATTTAGATAATTTTCATGTAAAAATTAATAAAGGTATTTTTATTGGTTATTATAATAATAGTTAAGATTATAGTGTTTATAATAAGATAACTATGGTTATTTAAGAGAATTTTACTATTTTTTATGAAAATAATGTTAAAATAAATTATGATTCTAATGTTATCGATGATGAGTTACGTGATTTTAATTTTGGTGAATAAAAACCATAGGATAAGGATGAATCAATTAAGGGATATCCTAATCTTTATTAATCTGATCCATGATCATGGCTGATTCCTAAAGATCATCCTATTGAAAATTTAATTGGCAATTTTGATTATGGTGGTGAAACTTGAAATTCTATTTTAAATTATTATGTTTATTTTTCATTTCTTTTTGATTTTGTTCTTATTAATGTTGATGATTCATTGATAGATCTAAACTAGATTGTTTTTATGTAATATTATTTAAATCAATTTTTTAGAAATAATTTTTGTACTTGTGTATAATTTCTTGAGGATAAGAGGGTAATTTGAACAAAGTGGATATTTGAAAACAGGCTGGATGAATCTGGATAGATTGTTAAAAATAAGGAATGAGTTTTTTCTCAAGGATAGTCTTAAGGAGAAGGTATATAATTTTAAAGATTATTTTTCACAGCTTTCTAGGTTAGATGAAATTAGAATATTGTTATATTTTTCTTGTTTTCATGGTTTTAAATTACATCAAATGTATGTAAAAAGTGATTTCTTAGATGGTTTTATAACTGAATAAGTTTTTGTCTCTCAACCCCTTAGTTTTGAAAGTGAAAAATTTCCTAACCATGATTTTTTATTATTTAAATATTTTTATGGTATAAAATAATATCCTAGCTCTTATTAACAAATATTTTTTTTATTTTTGTAAAATAATGGTTTTAAGAAAGGAAATGTTTATCATACACTTTTTAATAAAAGAACATGTAATGATATTTTAATAGTAAACATTTATTTTAATGATATAGTTTTTTGATCATATAGTGAGATTATCTATATTGATATTTCAACTTTAATGTATTCTTATGTTTGACTTGAGTTTAATGAGAGAATTAAATTTCATTCTTGGATTTCAAATTTCTCAAAGGAATGATGGTATTTTTCTTAATCAATCTATGTATGATAAAGAGTTATTTAAATTATTTAGTCTTGATTCCTCTAAATCCATGATAACTATTATCGGTAATAATTTTAAATTAGATATTTATACTTCTAGTAAATCTATTGACATTAATTTTCATAGATTCATGATAGGTAGATTACTATATTTAACTGCATCTGGACATGATATTATATATAGTGTTTTATTAAATTCCAAATATGAAGCAGATCCTAAAGAAAGTAAAATTAATGATGTAAAAAGAGTAATTAGATATGTTAAAGGAACCATTGATTATAGTTTGTTTTATCCAAAATATAATTGTTTTAATCTAACGTGTAATTCTGACTCTGATTTTTTAGGATGTAGAATTGATAGAAAATCAAATTAGGTATGTGTCATTTTTTTGGAAAAAGTTTATTTTCTGTAAATCAAATAAATAAATAAATATTTCTTTATCTAGTGAATAAGTTGAGTATATATAGTGTTCCAATATTTGTGTTGTAATTTTTTGGATTAAGCAATATTTATGTCATTTTTCTGTTTATCTTAAAAAACTACCTATTTATTGTGATAAATCTTCAACAATTTCTATTTCTAAAAACCCCTTACAACATTATAGAAGAAAGAATATTGATCTTAAATTTTAGTTTATTAGAGATAATGGGGATAAAGGTGATTTTTTTATAGAATTTATACCTTTTGAAAATAAGATACCAGATATTTTTACAAATCCTTTAAACTCAACTCAGTTTGAAAAATTAAATTTCATATTGGTACATTGAGATTTTCACTTTTTTTTACTATATAAATTTAGGGGGATATTTGTTTTATGCTTTATATTTTTTTATTTAAAAAATATGGAGAAAAAAATTGCTTTAAATGTTTTTTAAAAAAAGTTTTAAATATTTTGAAAATTATTTTTAAATGGTTTAATTTTTTTGTTTTTGTGATC
Organism: Viscum album; assembly: GCA_963277665.1. Classification (NCBI taxonomy): domain Eukaryota; kingdom Viridiplantae; phylum Streptophyta; class Magnoliopsida; order Santalales; family Viscaceae; genus Viscum; species Viscum album. Next base: position 1,984,566,367 of record OY728136.1, read on the forward strand.
AAACAAAAAGGGGGAGATTTTTTGAATGTGTGCTTATGTCTCTTTTGTTTGATTGCATTCCCTTTATATTTTGCCAATTTATCAATCCACTGTGTTTGTATTTGTGTGAATATTATAATGTTTTATAGATAATATATTTATCTAAATATCTCTAGTTTATGAGGAAGTCTAAAAATGAATTTATAGTATACTAAAAATTCAATGAATTTTCTGCTTTGGTTTTAGAAACTCCATTGTCTGTAGTTTTAAGAGGGTAATGTATTTATTTTATTGGAAGTTATACATCAATAATATTCTCTTGAAACTTAATTCGGTAGATATAGAACATGTTTATCTTCATTTCATAAGTTTACATAGAATTCTAAAAGGCCTTTTTGATGGCCTATAAATTAATTATCTTTCTATAATGAGGTTTAATTGCTACTGTTTTATCTTGAATGTTGTTGCTTCAGTTTTTTGATAATTCCTGGAGTTATGGAAGTCAGATTTTTTTATTCTTGATTATTTTTAAGGATATGTTCTCTAAAAATGAATATAATTGACCAAAGTTTGAATCTTCTGTTAAGATCCTTTAAAAATTTGTACAATTCTGTTAATGTATGATGTACAGTATTTCACCAAAATGAAAATTATTGTTTGGAAAAACTACTTTCAAAATAATGAAAAGTGTGATTAGAAATCCCTAATCTCACAATAGTGAAAAGTATGCTTCAACAACCCTATTTTCACAATAGTGAAAATCATGGTTTGACAACCCTACTTTCGTAACAATGCAAGGTATGGTTCAACAACCCTATATTCACTACAGCGCAAAGTATGGTTCAGCAACCCTACTTTTAAAATAGTGTAATGTATAGTTCAATCACTCTACTTTCACAATAGTGCAATGTATGGTTCAAAAACTTTAATTTCAAAATAGTGAAATGTATGGTCCAAAAACCCAACTTTTTTAATGAATCCTACACTACTTTTATGATATTATGGTTCAAAAACCCTACATTCAGTGAACCCTATGTTCATATACCCTATTTTTTGTATACCCTACCTTCTTGTACCGTACATTCATGTACCCTACATTTGTATACCCTACCTTCATGTACCATACATTCGTGTACCCTACATTCATGTACCCTATATTAGTGTTCCATACTTTCTTATACCCAACTTTATTTTACCCTACTTTGATGAACCCAATTTTTTGTAACCTACATAGCTATTTATGATTTGTATTTTTTTGATAAATATTGATCTTATTCAAATATATGTGGATTATTTTCAAAAAATATATACTAGATAAATTCACACTAAATATTATGATTGTGATCAAATATATTTTAATTATTTTGGTGCAATATTTAATGAAAAAAACTAATAAATTATTTCATAATATTTTTCCAATAATGTCATAGGTTATTAAATTATTTAAATTCAAATATTTTAATTTACTTTTGGATTTTACTGATAGTTTTTAGAAACTATTTTGTCTAAGTTTAAAGTGTTTTGAATGTATTTAAACTATATTTATCAAATCATTCAACACTATTATTATTAATTAGAATGCTATTGGAAGAGTTATTCAAATTATTTTAAATTCTTTTTAAGATTTATTCTATTGGAATAAAGAGGAAACAATGCTGTGATTTTTTTGGAGATATTTATGAAAGCTCTTGACTCAATTTATTTTGAATATCTGAAGGAAGTGTAGAGATACTTCTATTGGATATTTATTCTATATATATATAAAAGAAAAAATATGACACACGGGTTAACATATTTGGCACTCTATTTTTCAAAGAAAAAGTGTTGTAAACTTTGAACCTGTTGTGCATTTTCAACATCCTACAACACTCTATTTTATCACCAATACATTATATCAAGTGATGAAATTATTCTGATTTTAATTATACTACCTTTATAAGACATGGTAATCTAAATATAAAGAACCATTATCAGATATTTCATTATTTATATTTTGTTTTCTAGTTTCTGATTCTTTAACATTATTTTCTATATCTCACACATACTTTCTATTTTTCTATTTATGTTTTCACACAAAAAACAATTATTTTTTTATTTTTCTTCCTTGAGTAGTGACTACCATATTCTAAAAGTATGATCTAATAGTTTTGAATCCTATATCTAATGTCCGGATTTTTCATGTTATGAATCCAAATGTCTAATGTTAGGTTGTAAGGTTTTTGAATCTCCATAAAAAATTCAGTTTTGTGGTTATCCCTCCACTGGAAAAGTATTTTTTAATTGGTTTAAGATTCCCCTCAAAAATCATTTTTAGTTCACACATATCTGTCTCCTAGTAGATAGGTATAAGAGTAGAGTAGGACCACTATGGACTGAACTACTATTAAAAATATCCATGTGTTATTTACTTTTTCCAATATAATTTAACATTAATAATTAAATTTGATAAAAAAATTAATTAGTAAATTATTTTGATTAAAATTTATAATCTGGTCTATTCACCCCGCCCCTACCTCTAGACCATTTGTCATTACCCCTTCCAACCAGAAAATCTTATCCTATAAAAAATTTTGTTCATTATTTATTTATTGAATATTGTCTGGGGCATGTTTTAGGGAAAATCTCAGTGATTTTTTCTCCTTCAAAATCGCTGTTAAATGGGATTCATATGATATGATCCTATTGGTTGAGACCATCAGTTCTTCTGTCTATGTCAATTATTATTTATCATAACCATTTATATATACTAATTATATGATCATGGGTAAATTTCCATATTATCAATAGTTATAATTATTAATAGTATTTTAAATCTGACAATATATAACATTCTAGAAAAACTAAATTATCGAATTTGTTTTCTGAAATATTTTTACTTGACATTAAAATTATTTTTTCAGAAAGTAAGAAGTATATTGATAAGATTTTGAGTCATTATAAAAACATTAATTAATAATAATAAATGAAATATATTTATTAGTGAGTATTTTAAAATACACATATTAAATTTATTTCAACTCACTAATTAGAAAAAAAAGATTGTGAAATATTATTATTGTCAATTTTTTTAATAAAATACTATTTTGATAAGAACGATGAAAAATAATATTTTTATAATATATGTATATGAATTTACATTTTAATTTATAATGATACATAACATAAATATTATTTTTCGTGATAATATATGCCAATACATGTTCTATTGAATCTTATGAAAGGATCACACTTTAAATTCACCACTTTTCAAATGCTAAATGAACACTTATGGGTTTTTATAGTAAAATATATGAAATAAAAATTGACTCAATGGTTATAATTATGTTTAAAAAACAAATAGTACTCAATCCAACTAAAACATTCAATTCTCAAATAAAATTTCCCCTCTTGGTTATCAGTATAGTAAAAAATATTAAAGAAGGAACAATATGAGTTATACATTAATATAAGGTAATTTCACCAATGATCAATGTTGCAATAATATTTTTTTTTCTCTTTATATCAAATAAATGTCAAAAACATTTACACATGTGTTTAAGGATAAATCATAACATAATTTGTTTCTATATAAAATTATTACATAGCCAAAAAATTCTTATTAAAAATTTAAAATTTAAAAATGATATTCAATGTTATCACTTGATAATAAAAATTATCTAGAAATGTCATGGTTCATCAGTTAAACAAAAATATGATTTTCTAAAATTACTCACTTGTTTTATGTATTTTACTATTTTCATTTTTTAATTTTCAAATAAAAAATGCGACGTTCGAATGTTATTTTGTCTCACGGACCAATTATGTTAGCCTAAAAAATAGAAGATTTTCAATAAAACCCAAAAACTCTTTAATAATACATTTTCTAATATATTTGAATATAATACAAATTTATCTAATTTATTTTAAGAAATTCATTAATGAAAAAGGACAAAAAAATAGAGAAACAATCAAACATGGTTTTTATCAAATTATTTTCCTTGAAAATTGATATTATAATGCGAGAATTTTAATTCCACTTCACTATGAATATGATTACTATAATAAGAATAATGATGTACATGAGTTTAATAAAGCAATGATTTTTTAAATATAGATTCTTTTACTCCAAACATATAAATGAAATGTGATGTTTTTTTAACAATAAAAATAATTAAATTTATATATATGTATGCACAAAAATTAAAAATAAAAGTATCAAACAAATTTTTTGTTAATTTGAAAAAAAATTATTTTTTCCAATTAGTTTTAATGATTATGATACTTAATTATAAAAAACATGGTAATTAATAAGCTAAGAAACATTAAAGAATGAATTTTATAAAGTAATTGTAAACAAATCATTTTTTATAACATGATTTTGTAATCTCTTGGTCAGTAATTTGATGTTTTTTGCTAAAAATATATATTATTACCATGTGGTGAATGAATTAAAATTAACAAGTTTTTTAAATCATTGTTTATTTTCATATTCAGTGAACATTTTATTTTAAAAATATATTTCTAATAGAATTATTTTTTCTTACATACATTATTGTTCTTCTTTTTAACATCTCATTGGGGTTCCCTATGTTTATCTCCTAACTCACTTTTCATCTTAATTCATATTTAAGTCTTTAATAACCAACTTTTGTCAAAAAAATCCCAAATTTAAAATAAAAAATAGGGATGTGATGTAAAAACATTTAGGTCTTATAATTTTTTGTAGTTTTTCCCTTTTAATAACCACTGATCACTCCCCATTATGTGACATTACACCCATTACATTGATTTTATTCCAAGATGATATAACAATATTTGAGAGCATCCATCAACAAGTATAATGTTTAAAAAATTCCTATTATGATCTCTATGAATATTCTATATTGTTTCTAAAATTTTACATTCCCCATCCTCTAAAAAAATCATGGATATTTTTATAATATTTTTACACTGGTTTCTTTACAAATAATATATTTTTTTCATTTAAAATATTCTTCAATTATATTTTTTTAATTCAATTTTTATTTTCAATTTCGATACCATCCCATATTATTATATCTTCTTAACATTTCTTTTATATTTATACCCTAACTATAAATATCTCACACTAATAAAATTGGTCACCTTTACTTCTTCAAAAAATATTCTACCCTACAGTAAACAAGATTATATCAAAATGAACTAAATTTAAATTTTAAGAAGTTGGTTATAAATATTAAATATTGAGGATTATTTATTAATCAACAATGTACAATTATTTTAATAATTATTATCTATATGATCAACAATTTATTACAAAATATTATCTTAATACATTTTTTTTTCAAAGACATACTTTTGAACCTATTTTTGAAGTTGAGTTAAATTTAGACATAGATGTTAAATTTTTATTACATTCCCTTGAATATTATTAATACTATTAGTAGGATAATATAATGTTATTATAGATATATATTAGTATAATTCTTGTTAATTACATCATATATTTGATATAAATGTTTTTTTAATATTTATTATAAAAATTGAGATAGACATTTTGACGATTATTATGTCTAATATATTTTTTTACTAATGGTATATTAGTTTATGTTCCAACAATGACATTTTTAATTTGATTTCATCCTATACACATATCAAATTATTTTTATTTATGAGTATTTGGATCAAAAAATTGTGAATTTTTCTGGATAATAATATTTTTTTCAAGGCTTCAAATTTAATTTATAAGCTAATAGTATTCCACAAATGATTAACATATCATTTTTAGAATTCCTCAATAAACTAAAAACTTTATAGAATTCATATATAATTCATCATATAAATCTTTAAATAAATTATGTTTTTTCTTTATTAAAAAATATTAGATGATATATCAACTACTGCATTAATTTTAGATTTTAATAAAAAACAATTTTGTTTGTTCACCTATAGGCTTGTTGTGATATTGAGAAACATTTTTAATAAATATTTGAATCTATATCAGATAATTTCATAAGATATTTTTTCATACTGTGCATTTTTATAAATTTCAATCTAATTTTTAATGATCTTTCATTGAGAGAATACTTTTCTAAGATGATATACCATGAATTAATTACTCATTGTGGTAAACTATGTATCAAATAATTTACATTATCACTAACAATATAAGTACTCTCATTGAAATAGCATCATATAAGACATTATTGTATAATAAATTTTTACAAATATTCAACAAAATTTAAAAGGTAACCTTGAAGATGATTATGATGCATTGTAATTATAAATTCTATTTTTTTATCATTTGGGAAATATTTATCTTGATATAAATATTATTATATAGGGATTAAAAGTCATGATATTCTTGGAGTTTCTCTATCAATGGATGGTAAGATATAATCAATGATAGTCATATCCCATTCCCATTAGAGATGATTAATTTATTCATTTGGGATGGGTAAACCCTAATAAAAACTAGGTTGTTACTAAAATGATTATATTCTATCATAGTTAATAATTAGTATTTAAAGTAATATAATTCGATTATTGTATAAAAATTAAAAGATTCATGTAATTGATTTGGTAGTCACTTTAAGTAATTTAGATATGTTCTCAAAAGAAACCTAAATTTTTGGCCCCTATTAAGGTGTTGGAGGTGATAGGTTAAGCATGGAGTTGAGTTTTGGGAAGTTAACCTGGTGTCTAAAAGAGAAACTCTCAAATTTTAACAAAATAATTATTTCCATGTCATACACTAGGTAACAAAAATGTGATGGTTAGTTTCTTGTGAATATAGTTTTGGGGTTGGTCGAGGACCATAATAAAGCCATAAAAATTACAGCATAGTGGTAAATTTGTCAAAATAAATTCTTTTGGAATTAAATTAAATTTATACAGTAGTTATGACTATAATTTCAACCCATATAGATATTCCATAAATGTTTTTTAGGGGAGGATGATACTTCATGTGGGGTAGTCTAATTCCATAACATGGATCTAGGTTGCGTAGATTATTATTTTTCTTGTTATGGCTAGGGGATATGAGAAACATTATGATGCAAAGGTCCCTATCATGAGGTGGGTTTAAAAATCCATTATTTCAAGATTAAATTGGGTAATAGTGAAATATTAATTATAGAATGTTTCTTTAATGATTAATTAATTTGATACATTAATTTTTAAAATTATAAAATCCCCCATTTGAGCCCATTTGAATAGGTAGGTCACCCTAACTCCATTATCTCAGTGTTCACTCCTTCCCAAGTGATGTATTTGTTATTTTTTTAGTGACTTTTTTTCATAGGGAGTCATTGTGGGTAAGCCTCAATATACTATATTAACTATTTATTGTTTTTTTCCAAATTTCACTAATATTTTATGAAAATGTTTATTTTAGTAATGTTTATATATTTTTTATCTCTTCTAACTTGGTTCAAATCTGTTGGTGGAATAAAACAAAAAGGAATTTACTAATTTTATAAAGAATTTTTCTAGTGATTTCATGTGTTATTGATATGATTATGTGTCTTTTTAAATGTAATCCTAGGTAGGGTCCTCTGAGTTACCTGAACCAGTATGAATTTTTTTATACAATTTTGTCAAGGTTTCCCTTAGGATGGTCTATGGCTAGTAATTATTGATAAGAGATTCGTTATGCCAATGACGTTTGGTGTGGTGGTCTCGGGACGTATTTTTTATTTTTCAACGTATTCTATTGACACCGAGAATGAATTTGGATAATTTTGGTTATCATGATGTGATGGTTTGGGTGGAATTATGATAATCCAACATGATATAGGTGATGTCTATCATTGATTCTAGGTTGAAAAGGGGTTATAGTTTTAAAAATATGGTGATAATGATATTTATGGGTGCTGACTAAGATTCCCTTGAAATATTTTGGTTATAAGCTGTTGGTGATTTATGGTAACCATGGGAATTACGTAATTAGGATCATGTGCTCACATGAAAAGGCCCTGTGGTAGTTTAGACCACTGGTTATTAGACGTATCATCCATATATTAAGGGAACCATGGGTGATGGAGTTGACCATCATTATAAAATATGTATATTTCATTAGTTTCCATACAATGTTTGGGTGATTGATATCAGTTATTAGGAGTGGTAATGTCACAAGGTATCTGACACATCTTGTCCACTAGAATATTTTAATTTTTTTAATTTATATTTATTTTTCTAGATTATTTTGGAGTTAGAAGAAAAATATATAAAAGTTTTTAGATGCGGGCCTAGGAATATAGATATAACCTATTTAGTTTTAACCATGAATCCAACATATGTTGTAGGGGGAGGTGTCTTCAAAGGTTTTTCTCATGCTGGGTGAATAGTTTTAAAAACCATTAACATTCTAGTAAAACCAAGTGAACTCATTTGAATACTAATATTAAGGATCTTGGTTTCTACATATTTATTTGAAACTATTTGACTGAACTATGTGAATTACTCATAAACATTGGGGTTCTAACATGTGTGAATTACATAGTTTATTTTTTTGTCTAAAGTGTGTGGTCATCCCATATTCTTAAAAATTGTGAAATAACATCAGTTCCATTTTTGATTGGTAATGCATATCCTCTCTAATATACATCATTAACATAACCTAGGGTATCTCAAACATGAATATATTCTCCACATTTCTCTATGTTGATATATTGTGAATTATAATGAGTTTAATAAAGGTGAAATGCCAATTTCTCCTAAATTTGTTCTCCATTAGTCCACTATTCTTTTATTATTTTACTTTCTTTAGGTTATCATTCCCCAGTTGAAAATATTGGTTGATAATATAAATATGGATGGGTTTATAATGGGTAATATATTGGTATCTAGGATTATAAAGATCCCTATTCTCTATTTTTACGGTATCAAATTACGGTGATGATTTTATATCGAGTCTTAGGCAGGTGTCTCAAAATATATGACCTTTAATTTAAAATACCTTTATTACTTGAGTTTTTTATATCCATTATTATAATATTATAGTCAAACCGGATTACTATGAAATTATTAATTTTTGTTTAATATTTTTATTTATATTATTTCAGAAGGTTTTGAGTTTTCCATATCCCTCAATTTTTGTTTGTACCTTGAACTAGATTTACACTAATAACGTTTTTTGTAAAATAATTCCAATGGTAATAGAAATTAAAATAGATATTTAAAAAATTGAAAATAATGTGTTTTATAAATCATGTAACCTTGATTTAGATTCTATTTTATGTATTAATGGCTTGTTCCATTATTTAAATATTTATGTTAATATTTTTATTAGGATTGTATTTATTGTTGAATATCATAACATGGTAACGATGCCTATATATTTGAGAAATTGGATTACTGCACCAATTGTATAGATTATTCTCTAGATGGTTTCCTACGAATGAATTTTCTCTACTAATTATTTCCTCCCAGTGATATCAAGAGAGTATATTGGTGTTTAGTTGTGGTTATGTCTACATAGGTCAGCTTGTGTTCCATTGGAGAGGTCCTTGATTACCCCTTTCCAATGTAAGTGTCTCAATGGTTTGTTCCCATGTAGGTTATAATTGTGATATCCATTATTTAATTTGATACTTGATTATTATTTTTTATTTCTATTTACTATATTAAATATTTTCAATTTTACAATTTTTTTCTAAAACATTCCTATTGTTATAAAAGACCAAATATATTTTTTATAGTTTTATATTTTTTTATGAAAATGAAAATGGTGTTTTCTTAAAGTATCTATTTTCTTAAACTTTTTTCAATTACTAATGGTTTTTAATAAAAAAATATATTATGTAGATTTATGGTGGTATCCTACCAAGATTTGGCACACAACATACATACATCCATTGGGTGTACGAATGCTTAGTTATATTTGATTCATGTAAAGGGAAAAGATCAATGTCTTATGGTGGTTCTTCTTGGTTCCATATTCATCCTTTGTGATATAGGATTGGTGGTGACCATGAATTACATAGGGTTGGATCATGAAATGAATTTTAAGCATTCTCATGTGGTGATTTTCAGATGTTGATGTATCATCTACTTTACCCAACAGTTTATTTAGGATCTATATTTATATGAAATTGTATATCAATTAACTTTTACTTTATAAATCCGAGTATGATGTTTAGTTATAATTTATATTTTATTATAAATTATTTGGTAATTTTTTGTTTTTCAACTAGGCCTATTATTGTTCATTGATATCTAATGTGTGGATACATCAACCATGATTTCAAGGTGGATTCTGTGTGATGGTTTATGTGTTTTCAATAGAGAATAGATTCAAAAAATTAAAATTTAACACCTTTAGTGTCTATATCTAACCCATGGTGATGGAAAACGTCATTCATTTCTTGTGGTGAGCTAGTAAAGGTGACATTACATTGATACCTAGACTAGTTTATTTTAAAATTTTATCATATCCCTTTTAGTATTAGTTTATTATGGTAGTATGAATATAATAATATTTTGGACTCATGAGGAGGGTATAGGGGATTTCTTATCTAACTCTTATTTATACCATACCTTGAGTTGATGTTGGTGGTCACAAATTTTGACCTTATTCGAGATTCTTTACCATGTATTTTTGTATGTTTTACTATTATTATGTGTTTTAGTGTGGTATAATAATTTATTTTTGAGGCCAAGGGTTAATTTGGGGCAGAAACAAGAGGTATGTGGTTTAGGAACATGTTGTATAAAACCATACAATAACTGTGAAACCAAAATGAGACAAATCCATGCACCACTTTCATGGTTGTTACACAATTCAGTAAACTGTGATAAAAAACCATGCATAGTATTGAAATATTTAACATTTTTATGTTTTCACACCTTTGGTATTTGTAATTTCTTTTCATACTATTGTTACTTTTATCTGATTAAATACATAAGACCCCACTATATCAGTTAACCACTACATCCCAAAACTATTACATAATGCACTCTACAAAGAGCATTTATTGATTAATATTTTTAAATGTTAATGTTAAATTTTAATATAATAAAATTAACTTCATTTATGGATTTATAATTTCAATATTAGATGAATATTGGTTTTTAGTATTTTTATAAGATAATTAATTTTTAAGTGAATTAATAAAAAAATACATTTTTCCAATACTATAACTTTTATGACTTTATGTGAGAAATACCTATAAATTTATAAAAAAACTAATTTGTAATGATATTATCAAGAAGTAAAACTATAAATTTAAAATTAATATTTTGAATTTAAAAAATCTATGTTTGAAATTTAATGATATTCAATAATATTTTCCAATAAAATAAAGTTTTTAAAAAAAAATTTAATTATATATTATTTTGGAAAAATTCCATATTGGAAGGATATTAATTACATGTAATAATTATTTTCTTCATAATAATAAATTTCATATCATGAGGACCAAATAAAATTGTAATGTTTTCCTACAAATAAAATTATTACTTAAAAATACTTATTTTTTAAAAATGAGTTTTGACACATTACATGTCCTATTTTTAAAATTGAGTATTTGAAAAAATATAAATTTTATTTAATAAAATTGATTCCATATTTGGAATTGGTATGTTATAATTATTCAATAGGGGTTAATTTTTTTGGGGGATTAAAAATAAATTACCTAGGCAAACACTAGTTAAAACTATAAAACCAAAAAGGCTAAAAGTAAACATTAATGTAGTAATGGAATTAAAACCATGTTTTAAAAATGAGAGAAATTTAATTATTGATATATTATCAACATTATATCATATCCCATTAAATTATTATTCACTTTGATGACATTTTACAATTAAAACATGAATATTATTTTATTTAGGTTCAAATAGTTACAAAAATTTAATTGTCACCACTTATAAAAGAGTCCTATCACCATCCCTTAAATACCACTCAAAAACTATGATTTTAATAGAAACTATTACTTTGTTCCATAGCCTAATACCTCCCTTTCCATGAATTCTTAAAAGGTAAATCCCAAGTTAACAATGTGATTACTAATTTTTGATAATTTTTTTCTTTTCGATATAACATATCAAAATTTTATTTCCACAAATGATTAAAAACAAATCAATATTTTTCTTATACTTAATTTTATTAGGTTGTGGGAATCAATATTAAACACATTTACCATTTTCCATTTTTGAAAAAACAATATTTTTGAGTGTTCATGATCTACAACCTACATGAAGAGTCATGAATCATTTTCCTTAACCAACATAGATGGAAGATACAACTATTTAATTTAATACAAAATATATGATATTTATAAAAAAAAATTATTTTTTAATTATAAAAAATATTATTCATTTCTTCTATTCTATGAAAAATGAAATCATCGACCATGTGTATGTGTAGACTACTGCCTCTATAGAATGATTGATTTCCATTTTTTATTTACATAACAACCTTTTATTGATGCTCATGAACTATGTTAAATGAATAAATATGATTTTTATGAAATTATTATGGTTCTAGAATGATAATTAGACAATTTTTAGCAATATCAGCAATAAATAGTGATCATAAATTCAATCATTCAAAAGAGCATTATAAGAGAAAAAAATTATTTCTTCATACTATGTAAAAATATTATATAATCATTATTATTATTATAATCCAAAAAAATTATAATATATAAAAATAATAAAAAATTAAATTAGGTTATTATGCTTCTAGTGTATTTATAATACAACTAAATCAGATCAAAATCATCGAATAATTTAGTTTTGATATTATTTAAGCTAGTTTACCACCTTATGTGAACAATGATATAAATTTATATCATAGATGACCATGGTAATTTAATATTTTACAATAAATTATATAAATTAAAAAATTATTTATTTATTTTACTTATTTTAGGGTAATTTTTTTATTTAATCAATCTGATATTATGCCAATGTTTGTTGATTATCATTAAAACATGATCACTACCGATTTCATCATTAAATATCATAAAAAAGACCATCTAATAATATTATAATGTTATAAATAATTAAAAATAATCCATTAAAATAACTTTTATCATATTTTAAGGAAGACATATCATAGAATAATAAACTATAATAGTGCTATTATGAAACTAGTTCATAAAGATCAATCTTACAAAAAACTAAATAAAAATGGATACTAACTAACTAATATAAATCAATATAATTATTATAAAGGATGTTTATAAGATATTATATATAGGTAATTGGTTATAAAATAGGTTATTAAGAGATTTATTTTTTATATAGTAGATTCAATCACTTTAGTGGAAGTCGATAACTAAATTAAAAATTTATTATCTCAAAATTCGCACCCCTTGAGAAATATTTCTTATTTTAACCCATTTTAATTTTTATGGTGTATGTAACACACTTTAACCTTCCATAATGTATGATTTTATTTTTTTTATGGATTCCATTTATTCTTGGGTGAATTGTGGGATTTTTTGGAATAGAGAACCTTTATTAGGGGGAATAGCCTAATGTTTGAGAATATATGTTCATTTGAATTAATTGAGTTCTACAATAAATGTATAAATGGATTTAGAGGTTTTTAATTTTGTTTATATAGAATTATGTTTTGGTTTGAATTATTTCATTAGAAAATAATGCTGAGTACATCCTATAGGAGACATTCATTTTATGAATGGGTAATAGAACACGAATATGTTGTAGTTCAGATATAGAAAATATCATACAAGGAACAAAACATATATAGGTAGTAAAATCTTTACACTTCTTGAAAACATTGATCTAGATATAATTTAATATGAGGAAACACCTTTTTTAGTTTATTTTTAATATGTGAGATTTCACATAGTGAAAGGGATTCACAAACCGAATTTCTCATATACAACGATTTTAAACATGGTTTGTGCATGAATATTTTTTCTCTCATTTCATAGGATTCCCAGTCAAACACAAATTTGATTTTGGGAAATTTTGGGTGGTATCCCTTCTTCTGGATCACTCCATTCCGCATTTCATTCCTACAGTGGTTGCACCGCGCATCCTTGGTAAGGGGTCTGTCTACTTCACCGTTGCCTTTGGTCACAATAGTGGTGTTGGCTATGTTTGTGTTTCACATTCATGATATATTGGTCCTATCTATTGATCCGTTTCTTTTTTTTATAATTCATTATCATCTAAAAGATGATCCATGGTTTTTCTATATTTATTGTCGAAGAAAGATAGGTTCCATTATTTTTTATGTAGGTGGCCCAATGAAACTATTGATAAATGATGATTTTCTATATATAATTGTTGATTCCATTAGGGTTTTAATTTAAAAGGATTTTATTTTATGAAAAGGGTTTAAAATTATTGTGTTCATGGTTTTCGAAATGGTTTTGAATAAACCTACCACATTGGTAACCTTGGGTATGTCTAGAAATAGTCATAAGTGACTCTAGTGTGTGTGGCACCACTAGGGGTTAATTTTTTACATTGAAATACTGTGGTTGGACTCAATATCGATTGGAACCAACTTATTCCTAGTTTTGGATTATTTTATATCTAGTATATATTCCTAATTTCTATTTAACAAATGTCGTGATTTGTCTTTTATACATGGTTTATCACATGATGGTTCATTTCATGGATATTTTCTCACATGTTTAATTAGATTTTTTAAAAACATTTTATATTCATGGATTTGGTGAATATGGTATTAACTAATATAAATCAATGAATTTTTTTAAATGGTTTAATCCAGGAAAATTCTTTATAAGTTTGATTTCTTTTTAATGCTAGAACTTATACATTCTAGATATTAGAACTTGTTTAGATTATTTCATGGTATCCCACTAGTCTCTAGGCTCACACCCAAATTTTTGAATTGTGTAGTTTTAGACCATAATTTTTAAGAATTAGGGAAATGGGATGTAATCATATAGCATGCCAGGTTCTATTATTGTTTCTTTCCATCTAAACAAGATGGTTTGGAGGTGACATTTGGTCTCATTGAGTCTTGTTTGTCTTATATTATCTTACTCCCTTGGTTTAGAATGTCTATCTTTGGTTTTATGGATCATTTTGTATCACATTATTTTTATTTTTAATCTCTTAATATTTATTATTTTTTTATATTCAAGATATATATCCATTAGCTTTGTTATACCTCACCATGTGGGGACAACTCGGTTGGATGGTTTAATCGACACGAGTTGGTTCATTAAAAATTTGTATCAAAGGGGATACATAACCAGATGCGTGTTAACACTACTAGGGTTTGGTTCTATGTATTGGCTATATAGGAGTTTGGACCATCATAATTTAGGTAATTAGTGTAAGAAGGGTCCTCGACATCTCACATCCATGTCTAAACTTGAGTTACCAAGGGTGGTTAGAAAATATTTATCAGGTTTGTGACTTAGTTTTTTAGGACATTTGAATGAACATAATATGAATATTATTTAAAAGAAATGTTTCTTTTTAATGAATAATATTTTTTTGAATAATTGATATTTAAATAAAATTATTATTGTTTGAATGTATTGATATCAACACCCTACAGTTGCTCTAATGATTTTGGAATATTCCTATGAAAGGTTGGTTTTTTTCATATTATTGTTCTAAAATTCCACCTAAAAGAGATCATCCAAATATGAATGAGGAAGCTCTGAGAAAAGTTATTTGCTGAAATATTTCAGTGGAACCTTCTTTGGCACAAGCTCTAATCCTCACTATTCATACTCTGGGTAATGCAGGTTTCAAGAACCAATTATGAACAATGGATCACAACTCCAAATTTTAAAATCATTATCCACCTACCTTCCATGGTGGAAAAGGACCACATGAATCTGAAGAATTACATGATTATATTGAGGGTATCTTTAACCTCTTAACAACTCTTAAGGACTCTAATGTGGTTTTCTCTAGGTATATACTTGAAGGGATGGGAATGAGATAGGTGAAATCAATTGTTAAATCTATGTTTCATTAGGATCCTACCTGGTCTTCTTTAAATAAAATCAATAACCAATTATTTTATCTTGAGACATTATTTATAAAAAATACCCAAGAATTTTTGACCCTATTATAGGAATATAATACTATTTTTGAGTATTCTACCTATTTTTTGAGATTGTGAACTTGGAACTAAAGCTAGTCATCAATGGTTATCTGAATGCTCAAGGAATTAAGTTGGTGTTGAGGACCAATATTTGGTCGATATTGATTCCTATATGCCTTGGTAAAATTGTAGAGGTACTTTAAAAGGAATATTTGGACTATGATTTCATAGCTAGAAACATATTTTTGGTAGGATATTTCATTGGTACTTTTATTCACCAGGTTGTATCTTCTGGCCAAAAAAGCGTAAAAGAGTTATATAGTTTTCTTTAAAACCAGTCTCAGGGGATTAATATGTATGTTAGTATGTTGTTTGATATTAGTGTGGGTGGACTTTTCATACCGGGTCTAGGTATTCAGAGTCTCACAAGACTTTTCATCATTGTGGAATATCTATCCATCTGAGACATGTTTGTGAGAGGAAGTCCCAAGGCAGTAAAGTTGGATTCAAATTTTCTAAGGGTTATTAGGTTTGAATTGATTCTTCAAAGGGTGGTGGGTATTATAATTAGTCTTAGATGGATGATCAAGTTGCTAATAATTATCAAGGAGGAGTTGTGAACATATATCATTATATGGTTAAGTACTAACTATAAGAATATGAAGAAAGGATATCCAAAGATAGAGGTAGGGTGCTTATTTCATACTCCAGTGTGCTAGATTTGTTTGATATAGGTGGTAATAATTCATTAAAATCATAAAATCTAGTTACTATGTATATTTCATAGAGATCATATATAATTATTTCTGGATCTTTTAACACATTTGGGAAAGTGTTATTAACATAGTTACAAGTGCCCAATATATCCAGTGATGATAGAAGATCATGAGGTGGAGTGGGACTCCATACTAATCCATCTTGAAATATTCTATTTGATTATCAATGTGTATTGGATGATCAGTGTTGAGTCCTAAATAGTCTTTTATCATCATCAATTTTAGTTTTAATCCTTTAATAGGGTCACTCATGTTGTTCTGAGTGATTGGGAAACTATATCAGGAAGGGTGGGTCATGTTGTTCCTTATGATGGGCTAATCAAATTTCAATTCTTAGAGATTTTCCTTGATGATGTTAAATCTTATTTTGGAATTCAACTACCTATAAATGTTTTTGTGTACATTGAGGTCCTTTTGGATAATTATTTTGGTTTAATTACTCAGATTGAGGTTGATTTTACTATTTACATACTCCCTGGTAAAAAGAAAATTTCTATTCCATATTACCATATGACGCCTTCTATATTGGTATAACTTAATTTCGGTCTTTAAGATCTAGAGGTTTAAGAATTTATGTGTACTATAATTTCATAGTGGGGTTCACCATTCCTATTTTCTAACAATGTAGATGACAGTCATAGACTTTCTATTGACTATTAGATGTTAAATTAGGTGACCGTCAAGAAAAAATATACCTTTCCCATGATTGATGAGCTCTTTGATCGGTACAGAGGGGATCATTGGTTTTCAAATATTGACTTGTGTTCAGGTTACCACCAATTAAGAGATTGATAAGTGGATATACCTAAGATGTAATTTAGGATCCGGTGTAAGGATTTCATGTTTCAAGTTCTGTCATTTACACTTACTAACTCCAATGTGGTTTTTATGGCATTGATGAGCTGAATCATTCATCAGTTCTTGGAAACTTTTGATTTTTTTTCATGGATGATATTTTTGTTTCTTCAATTTGATGGAGGATCACATCGATCAATTTTATATCATTTATAGGACATTGAGGTAACATCATATGTATGTTAATCATTCCAGATTTGAGTTTTAGATTGAATAAGTAACTTTTATTTGGAATATTATATCTGAGATGGTCTTATCAATGAATCTTAAAAAATTATAGGAAATTATATCATGAGAATAAAGTAAAAATATTTTTGAGATATAAATATTCCTGGGATTGGTGATTTATTTTAGGTGGTTTGTATAAGACTTCTCCAAGATTACATCTATGATGATATATTTAACCCATAAGGGTATAATGTTTGAGTGGAAACTGTGAGAGATATTTTCATGAAATAATAGTAATATTGACATCAGATCTGGTTTTGATTTTTTGAAAACTAGTTTTAGGTTATGATGTTTTCTATGATTCTTTTAGCCTAGGTTTGGGTTTTTTCTTGGTGCGGGGGAGGCATGTGATAGGATATGGATCTTGAAATTTATTCCCTCATAAGAAGAACTAATGTACCCACAATCTTGAGTTGATAGAGGTTATGAATTCACTCAAAACCTGGTTTTATTATCTCTTTGGGGAATGTTTTATTGTATATTATAATCATAAAATTGAGATGTGTATTTTCACTTTGAGGGTTATAAACTTGATATAGATATTATGAGTGTAGTGTCTTTAAAATTTTTATTTGGATATTTATTATAATATTAGAAAAGTTAATGTCATCACTAATGCAATCAACATGAGATTATCTTTATAGAAAGTGAATTGAATAGTTTAATAGTGGACTTTGATGAGGTTTTTTGGATGATATTAGATTATAAATTGAAGATGATGGTGAGAAGGTATGTCTATATTTGATGAAGGTTGAATCATCATTTGATGTGTAGGTTTGGCTCACGAATATTTATGACCCTAAGTTCCAATGATTTAGTAAAATATTTTATGGTGGGGAGACCATGGTTGAGTTGTATTAGAATCCCAAAGGCACTTCAGGTTTTCAAAAGAGGTTGGTTGTTATTTTTCCTTGACACATGATTTGATGGATAATGGACACTGTTATTATTATTCTATACATGTCGATACTAAGAAGATGTATCATGATTTCTGACATCTTTATTGGTGACCATGTATGAGATAGTTGATTACATATTTTTATTGTGGTGTCTCACTTTAAAATAATTAAGTCAACGCACCAGATACCTACTAGTTGTTGCAGACCATACTCATTCTAGTATGGAAATGGGATGAGACTTCTATAAAAAAATTATTTTTTTACCATGGAAAACTAGCTAGAAGGATTATATTTTGGTGACCATTGATTGGCTCATTAAATCCTTGTATTTTCTACCTATTAAGGAGACTATGGAGGTAGAACATCTTGGGGACTTGTATGTTCAAGAAATTCAAATACTTCATGGGGTTCCCTTTGGGGTTGTTGCTGACAGGGACCCCAGATTTACACTCATGTTTTGGAAAAGTTTTAGGTAGGTGATGGGTTCCCAGTTGAAATTTAGTGTAGCACATCATATAAAGATGGATGGATATATATATATATATACATATAAAGGGATATCCAGGTTCGTTATGATATTATTAGAGATTTTATTCTTGATTTCAGTGGTTCTTTGGAAGGGAATTTTCCTTAAGAAAAGTTTTACTATAAAATTACTTATCCTGAGATGATAAAAATAGAACCTTTAATGGTTGTTTATGGGTCGTATAGATCACATTTATGTTGAGTAGAGATGTGATAGAGGTCCTTAGTTGGGTCTAGTATTGATTACGAGGTGGAAAAGATGGTTCAGTTGATTCATAAAAGATTTATCATGGAATAGAGTCATCCTTAATATTCTCTAGACTATTTTCACTACCTGATGGATTTTGATGTTGGTGATCATGTATTTCTTATATTTTTTCCTCACTTAGTACATCATCGATTTGGTATGTAGGTTAAGTTAGCATCACTGTTTTTGGGGCCCATTATGATCATTGGAAGATTGAGAAAGATGTCTTATCAGTTGGACTTACCATCTCATTTGACATCTATCCCTAAAATGTTTCATCTTTTCCATGTGAGGAGATATTGACAGGATCATTTCCATGTGATTCAATTAGTGTATATCGATATTCATCTAGAAATAATTGTGGTTGAGAAACAAATTTAAATTTTTGATCACTAAGGGAAGGATTTTTAGGGAAAAACAATCCCTTGGGTCCATGTATTATAGTAATACTAATATGATAGACATGTCATGTGGGAGTGTGAATTATTGATGACCAATCATTGCCTTCAATTTCAGAGAATCCGAGATCTTGAGTACTTCATTTGGGTAGAAATAATTTATATTTGAGAGACTGTTCAACCCTATTACCTTCCAATAGGTATGCTTCAAATTTTTTTTATGGTTTCCCTTTTTATTTGGGTGTATTGTGGGCTTCTGGGGAATGGAGATCCTTTAATATAAACAATGATCAACTGTTTTTTGATGCATTATTTTTTTTAATTAATGGAGTTTTTGCATTAATATGTAAATTTATTTTGAGGGAGGTTCTTTGGACTGATGAGCCCTAAGTTTTGATTCTAAGGGTTTCTTTAGAAAGATGGGATTAGTACTACCTACTAGACACATTTACCTCGGGAAAAGGTTACATGATATGAATAATTAGTAGTGAAGATGAGTGAATCTCATATAGGGTGAAATTTTTTTATTTGATATTAAAACTATAAAAATCATGAAAACATCAATTATGATTTAATTTAATCTAAGGAAACACCATTTTCAACATATTTTTAATACATTATATTTTATCACCATAAAAGGGATTCATGATATGAATTTCTTAAGCCCAATGGTTTTAAACATGTTTCACACTTGAATATTTTTTCATTCGGTGCACATAATTTCCTCTCAAACCCTGAGATGATTTTTTCAAGTTATGGGTGTTCTCACTTCTTTTTCATCACTCCATTATATGTTTCATTCCTACTGTGGTTGCACCACATATCACTAGTAAGGGTTCTTTATATTTCTTATTTACCCTTTTCCATGATAGAAATATTTGAAACATTTTTGTTTTAAATTCACTATAGATTAGTGTTTTATTGGGATCTTTTATAGTTTATTATCATTATTTACCATTATAAGGCTTATATTTTGTTTTTTAATCTCTATTTTCAAAGGAAAATAGTTTTCTATCATTCTATGTGGTATGTCGATATATGAAAGTGTTGCTAAATCATTAATTTTTGGTTCACTCGTTTATTTATTTGGCTTGTTAATTTAAATAATATTTTTTTTAAAAAGGGTTTACTGTAAATATGATCATGGTTTTGGAATTGGTTTTGAAGAAACATAGATCATCGGCAACAATGGGTGCATCTAAAAATAAACATAGGTGACCCTTGAGTGTGTGGAACCACTATGGGTTATTTTTTTATATAAAAAAACTATGGTAGGACTCAATATTGGTTAGAAACAACTTATTATTAGTTTATGATTCTTTTATTTCTAGTGAGAATTCACATAGGCTAAATACCAAATGGTTTTTTTGTCTTTCTAATTTGGTTTATCGCATGATTGTTTATGTAACACCCTGAGATTTTATGAAAACTATTCTTTTTAATTTCATTAATGTCTTGTGTTGTACGCTACACCAAAAGGAACTTTCACAACACGCATCCAGGAATTGTCTTGCATTACACGCAATAAAGACCTTCCTCGATAGCGTGTGTAGTACGCAATACAGAGTTTCACTAAATGAGATATTATTATAATATTATTATGAACTAGCCGTTATGAATAGTAATACCAACTTTTTGAAATTTTATAAATTTTATCTTTCAAAATGGACTTCATTTTTGGATTCGGAATATCGAAATTTGCTTAGGGTGAAATTTTGGTACTTTTTGGATAAGTTTCATATTCTGATGAATAGTGAAAATTAAAAAATTTTAATTAAAAATAACTTTTTTAATAGAAATAATTAATAGTGATAAATTATTAATTTGAGTGGATTTAAATTATATTTAGAATATATTTTTACCATTTAATACAATGTAGGTCATTGGATTTAATTTCACATTTAAACCAGACATAAACAAGTGTCAATCTTTTGATAGTTATTATCTCTTCAAAACACGCTATTTGTTTGACGACGGGAAATAATTTTAAAATTAATTAATGCAATTGATATGTTTTGAATTTGGTAAAACAGAAATCATTTTTTAATTCATAATATCAAATATGTCTTAGGCCTAATTTTTGATATTTTTCTGGAAACTTTCATTTTTTTATGAATAGTGAAACCACTAAGTGGTAGTTAAAAAACTGATTTTTTCATAAAACATAATTTTACCGCTTTTGTGAGTGGAATTTCAAAAATCCGAGAGACACAGTTAATATCAAGTACTCAAATGTGGTTCAATGAGATGAAA
Source organism: Viscum album (assembly GCA_963277665.1). Classification (NCBI taxonomy): domain Eukaryota; kingdom Viridiplantae; phylum Streptophyta; class Magnoliopsida; order Santalales; family Viscaceae; genus Viscum; species Viscum album. The sequence continues at coordinate 1,984,588,503 of OY728136.1, forward strand.
ATATTTTTTTGGTGAATAGTAACTTTTTACTTTTACTTACCACTATTAAAAGTAAATAGGATAATTAAGTGTAAAAATGATATTATTATTACCCTAACACATGTCCTATTTCTATTGTATAAGTTTAATTAGACCAAAAACAACCTTAGGAATAAAATATGACCATTTAGGCAAACTTGGATTTGATTAGGACATTTAATATTAATTTATTTAAAGAAGGGTTAAAATAGTTAAAATCAAATTTTAATAAGAAAATCATTTTTAATATAGGGTTATACATAAGATAAATTCAACTACAAATATTAATTAGAAATATAAAAAGCTTTCCTACATAATGGTATTTTATTTAGTATTTTTAGACATTAAATAATTTAATTTATTTATGACACAAAGATGATGCAGTAATTATCTTATTAATAAAATATTGACTTAATTGATGTTATAAATACCCAAATAAATTTAATTTGATACATTTTATGAATTTAAATAAATTTTAAGGTTAATATGACATGTTATTTTTGATTTAATTAACTTTGTTCGAACTAATCTTTCTGTTATAATTTTCACAAAAATCAATTACCAAATAGTGTCAAAATTGACATAAAATAGTTTTTAAACAAATATTATATTATTAATTGTTATTTTATTCCTAAAAATATAAGGTTCGTCAAAATGACTTAGATAAGGTTATATATATTAATAATAAACAACTTGGGGTTTGTTTGGCTTATATAGTAAGTTTATTAACCTTATATTGTAAGAAAACAAGAAGACATGGTAAAAGTAAAATTATTTAAATTAAGGTTAAATCTAAATTATAAGGTTAAAATATAAACCTAAACTTGTCTAAATTATATTGGATGAGAGGATTTCCACCCATCCCCACATTATATTCTAAATAAATCAATTTGGAGCTATTAAAAACTGAATATGACTTTATAATAAAATAATATTTTTTGTTTTTCCAAAGGTGCCCCTCTCCTCCCTTATAAAAGGGCACCTCCTCCCTCTCTTCCTCACACCACATTGAGTCTTCATGCTCGCCCAAACCCTGCCAAATTCTCTTCTCCACTTCCATAGAAAAATCCTAGAGGTTCTGGTCTTTTTCAAAGACCAATTTTAGTTCCCTAAGAGGAGGTCTCAAAAAGGTGCTTCAAAGAAGAGGTAATGTCTGTTACCGATTCATTCAACTTTATTTCTTCTTCCACTTCTTATTCTTTATTTGTTTAATTATGAAGTAATAACATCAGTATATCTCATATAATGATATGTTATTATAAATATGAAATAACCCAATTTCACCTTCTATCCATCCTATGGAAAATGAAATCACCGCGCGTGCGTACGTACGGAATACCGTCTCCACGCCATGGTGTAATCTATTTTTCCAACACCACCTTACTTGGATGGGTATAATGGTGTAATTAATAACTATATATGGTTATTATAACATCATACTGATTCTGATATATTATACCATCCACTCCAATTCTATTCAATAATTATGGGAATGATATAATCGCTCGTGCCTACGTACGGACTACCGTCTCCACGACGCGATTAGATTCATTCACCATGTTAACCATACATGAATGATCATAAAGTTTATATAATGAATAATAATGAAATATATGAAATGATAATTCAACTGGATTTATGTATATATATATATGTATGTCATCTATTTAGTTTCATTCAATTCAATAAGGAAACGAAAACAGTGTTCATGCGTACGTACGGCCTACCGTCTCCATGAATGGTGTATTTTATTACATTTATAAATCTATAATATATATATGTATATGATGAATATATATTATATATAATTTTTTTTTAAATTTTGTAATTATTTAAATCAGGATATAAGTATTAATATCATGAACGAAAAGTCGTAACACATACGATAAATGAAATGATTTTACCCAAAACGCTGCTTTAACATGGAAGTTACAAAAGAATGTGTAATATAAAGTCATATGTGAAACATATATGATATCATAACAAAGAATATGATTCTGTAATAATTCAATGACATTATTTTAATCATTATACAGGAGGTTCGGATACGTTTGAAGCATATTGGACCTAAGGTAAGGGATAACTTTTCCAATCTCATTCTTATCTGAGAGTGTTTATTCATAAGTATTTAATGGGGTTATTGTTCTCATCCATGTACATGTTTCCTAAAAATGGTTTCATGCATGTTTAATGTCCTTTTTACCCATTTTTGACTTTTACTACATGGTATGTATGGAATCTTTCTTTTACAAGGTACTTTTTGACTTTTCCGACAAAAGTACGAGAAGAATGTTTTTTAACTTATATGGCATGAAAGGATTTTTACGGTTTTATAAAGCATTATTTTCATAAAGCTTCCTATAAAGGATTTCATGAATATTTTCAACAAAACCCTTTTCTTTTAAAATTTCATGACATTTTTTGAAAAGAAAATGATTTTGAAGAAAAAAGGATATTTTCCTCAAGAATTCATTTCAAGTGTTCTATCAAAACCATTTTCATCTATGATGACATTATTTCATATGTGTATGTTTCAAGTATCATGTCTCTATGATTTACATGGTTTCATTTTTCTTATTATGAAATGATATCCATTTCTTTTATATGGATTATTTGATGATGGGATGATGTTTATGAAACCTATTTTTATTCATTAGGTTATTATGAATGATGTATGTTTATTTTGTGGCACAAGTAAGAATGATTTCATTATGAGATGGGTGGGACCTATATCTCTCTATAATGCATTGGGTAAAGATTTATATCTCATGAGATAGACATGGCTAGAATGGTAAGTTAATCCGGTTTAGTGTTACAGGACTGAAGCAAGGAGTGAACTCGATTCAGAAAGGGACTTTTTCCACTAAGATGGTCTTGGAAGCAATGCCTTGCCTACCATGAAAATCATATCATGTGCTTAATGTTTTTCCACAATTAAATGTTTTATTCCCGAGCAATTTTTTCATGATTGATGTTCTATTATGATCTATGCCTTACGTACTTCCATGTTTTATGTCATTGCTCAAGATTTTGATGTTTAAACATTATGTTCATGTTTTTATGTTCAAATGTATATGGTTTGTTTTATTTTCTCCATGATTACCCTTACTCTGCATTTGATCTCACCCTTTATATGTTTTCTTTTCCCCCAGGATTAAGAGAATGAATTTAGGTAAAGAAACATAAAGGGGAAGATCTTTATCGGAGATGTTGAAGATCTTTCACCATGATTAGAAGATTATTTTTCCGAGTTTCCAAAAACACTAAACTATTATGGTCCTTGTGTGTCTGTTTTTGTTATGTATTAAGTATTCCTCATAAGTAATGTATTGTCCATGTACGTCAAGATTTAGATCTCTATAGTTGGTATCAGAGGAAAGGTTTAGTTAACCTTTGGAAACTAGGATGCGAAAACGTTAGTGAGATCCCTAGAGATATTTCTAAGGTATGTCCAGGGATGTCCCTAAGGATAAGTATACGTATAGGATATAGTCCTAGAACTACAGTAACGATCTTAGAATTTAACCTAAGATGTTAGATATTAATGGTACTCCCACTTTATTATGTTGTTTTCCCTAGTATTATTTTTTCCTCTCACACAATTCTTTTTGGGTTTTAGAAAATGCTGGAAACAGGAAGATTCACGATAATAGAGGATATGACGGATAATGGAATGATATTCCTCATGAGCAACCAAATGAAACAGTATATGGATGTCCAAACATTGTTATTATTCCTAATCATAAATCTCATAATGTGATCAATAATCTCAACTTTGGTAAGTTTCCCGACACATATAATAAGAGAAAGATGGAGCTTCATGATGGTCATAGAGGAAAGAAAGTTCAATTTTCTCATGTAAATCATGTGGGAAGAGGCATAGGGGAGATTGTTTCAAAGGAACTGGAAGATGCTTTGGCTGTGTAAAATAAGGGCACAAAGCCAGTAAGTGCAAAGGAAAAGGTTCAGTTAACACCATGGATGAGGATAATGGTATTTCTACGACATCAACAATGGTTAAATGTTTTAAAGTTGGAATGTACAGGCATTATGCAAACCAATGCTCTAAGGGAAAGTCTCATGAAGAGAATCGGTATGGTCGTATGGGTAGTATTTATGTTGATGATGATAAAGATACTACAAATGATATGTGAGATGAAAGAATTTTTGAAGCTCGGTCAATGGTTTAAGAAGGTAGTGGAATGATTACATGTTTAACAAGTGTAATGTTGCATAAGTAATCTCATGGTACTATGGAATAAAGAGATATCTAAGGATTGTTACACTGTTGTATTTCCTTATGTTTTGAAAGTGTATGATGAATGGTACCAGTAACCATAAAAGGTTATTCAGATATTTTTGGAATGTAGATGATATGCGCATAATGAAGGGATAAGGAGAAAATTAAATGTTTGATAGTATTCATGAGCTCATGACTGCTATAAGGAGAAGGATATATCATGGTTTGAGTATATAGAATTTTTGGATTTTGGTATGTGGAAAGAGTTAACTTTTGATAACATTCATGTTTTCACTAAGTTTTAATGGGTATTCATTTTTCAAGAGAATACATGATTAAGGTATTCACATGATTGGAATGCGACCAACAAGATATAAGGGGGATAAATGATGGTATTCACGTGCTTGGTTGATGACATTTCAAGTAATCGTTTTCTTTATACTATGAGCTTGGACCGGAGTATTTTAGATGAATATTGGAATGTATTATGTTGGAAATAAGTTATTATTGTTTAAGGATAGAACTTTGTTCGATATTATTGATGGGATGTTATAGTAATGTAGTTTTAGAAAAAGGATAACCTGCAGGATGGGCAACAGCCCATCGCGTCGGACAAGGTTGTGGGAATCAAACCCACAACTAAAGTGCGACAAGCCTTTATTACCTACCACTGGCCTACAAGAAGTCCCTGTTTAGTAGAAACTAGTTTTATTATATTAAGCAGTATGATATATGAAGTATAAGTCCATTTTAGGAACCATATATGATTAATCTCACTATAGATGGACATATGTATTTTAGATAACTTTTATAACCTTGTGTTTGAGACAGATGGAATGACCCATCATTCTATCACATGATCTGCTAACACTTCATGAAAAACAAATTCAACTTCATTTCTTTAAGAGGTGAAGTGGAAATTGTTCAAGGTACGAACAATAGTGATATTGTACCAAAATAATGTAAGTATTTATTCTAATTCAAATTCTTCATCTTTAGGGAAATGATCTTGAAAACCAAAAATGTTGTCCTAGTGCCCTTATATCCGATGAATCAGATGGTACCTTAGATCATCAGAAATATGTGGCTTTGTGATTGATGGATTTTTCATAGCCATTTTCTCTACAACTCTCCATCAGAACTTGATGGTTAGATTTTTCTTCTGTATCCATATTTTGACCTATGTTCTTTTATATGGAAACCTAGTGAGGAGTTACTTTGGGTAATCGTTACATTTCATACTTTAGTTTTTAAAATTATGTTTTGTTATTCCTTTTTATGATTTGGTTTTCTATTAAAGAAACTTTCGAGTAGTAAACCATTTATAACCCCGACAAATTTCGAGGGCAAAATTCATTTTAAGGGGGGTAAAATGTAACACCCCGATATTTTCTAAAAAATATTCTTTTTAATTTCATTAATGTCTTGTTTTGTAAGCTACACTAAAAGGAGCTTGCACAACACGCATCCCTGACTTGGATTTCATTACACACAATAAAGACCTTCCTCGATAGCGTGTGTAGTACGCAATACCGAGTTTCACTAAACGAGATATTATTATAATATTATTATGAACTAGCCGTTATGAATAGTAATATGCACTTTTTGAAATTTTATAAATTTTATCTTTCAAAATGGACTTCATTTTTGGATTCGGAATATCGAAATTATCATAGTGTGAAATTTTGGTACTTTTCGGATAACTTTCATATTCTGATGAATAGTGAAAATTACTAAATTTTAATTAAAAATTTTTTTAATCGAAATAATTAATAGTGATAAATTATTAATTTGAGTGGTTTTAAAGTATATTTAGAATATATTTTTACCATTTAATACAATGTAGTTCATTGGATGTAATTTGACATTTAAACCAGACATAAACAAGTGTCAATCTTTTGATAGTTATTATCTCTTAAAAACATGCTATTTGTTTTGACGACGGGAATTAATTTTTAAATTAATTAATGAAACTGATATGTTTTGAATTTGATAAAATAGAAATCATTTTTTAATTCATAATATCAAATATAGCTTAGGCCTAATTTTTGGTATTTTTCTGGAAAGTTTCATTTTTTATGAATAGTGAAACCACTAAGAGGTAGTTAAAAAACTGAATTTTTCATAAAACTTAATTTTACCACTTCTGTGAGTGTAATTTCAAAAATCCGAGAGACACGGTTAATATCAAGGACTAAAATGTGGTTCAATGAGATGAAAATATTTTTTTCTGAATAGTAACTTTTTTACTTTTATTTACCACGGTTAAAAGTAAATAGGATAATTAAGGGTAAAAATGATATTATTATTACCATAAAACATGTCCTAATTCTATTTAATAAGTGTAATTCTACCAAAAACAACCTTATGAATAAAATATGACCATTTAGGCCAACTTGGATTAGATTAGGACATTTAATATTAATTTATTTAAAGAAGGGTTAAAATAGTTAAAATCAATGTTTAATAAGTAAATCGTTTTTAATTTTGGGTTATACATAAGATAAATTCGACTATAAATATTCATTATAAAGATAAGAAGATTTCCTACATAATTGTATTTTATTTATAATTTTTATACATTAAATAATTTAATTTATTTATGACACAAATATGATGCAGTATTTATCTTATTAAAGAAATGTTAACATAATTGATGTTATAAATACCAAAATAAATGTAATTTGACACTTTTTATGAATTTTACTAATTTTATAGGTTAATATTACATGTTATTGTATATTTAATTAACTTTTTTCGAACTAATAATTCTGTTATGAGTTTCAGAAAAATCAATTACCAAATAGTGTCAAAATTGACATAAAATAGTTTATAAAACAAATATTATATTATTAATTGTTATTTTATTCCTAAAAATCTATGGTTAGGCCAAAGGACATAGATAAGGTTATATATATTAATAATAAACAACTTGGGGTTCGTTTGTCTTGTTATAGTAAGTTTATTAACCTTATAGTGTAATAAAACAAGAAGACATCGTAAAAGTAAAATTATTTAACTTAAGGTTAAATCTAAATGATAAGGTTAAAATATAAACCTAAACTTGTGTAAATTCTATTGGATGAGATTATTTCAACCCATACCCACATTATATTCTAAATAAATCAATTTGGAGCTATTAAAAACCGAATATGACTTTATAATAAAATAATATTTTTAGTTTTTTCAAAGGTGCCCCTCTCCTCCCTTATAAAAGGTCACCTCCTCCCTCTCTTCCTCACACCACATTGAGTCTTAAATCTCGGAAAAACCCTGAAAAATTCTCTTATCCACTTCCATAGAAACATTATAGATGTTCTGGTCTTCTTCAAAGACCAATTTTAGTGCCCTGAGAGGAGGTCTCAAAGAGGCGCTTCAAAGAAGAGGTAATGTCCGTTACCGATTCATTCAAATTTATTTCTTCTTCCTCTTCTTCTTATTTAGTTGTTTAATTATGAATTAATAACATCAGTATAACTCATATACTTATATTTTATTATAAATATGAAACAGCCCCATTTCACCTTCTATCTATCCTACGGAAAACGAAATCACCGCGTGTGCGTACGTACGGAATACCGTCTCCACGCAGTGGGGTAATCTGTTCTTCCAACACCACCTTACTTGGATGGGTATAATGGTGTAAATAAAAACTATATATGGTTATTATAACATCATACTGATTCTGATATATTATACCATCCACTCCAATTCTATTCAATAATTATGGGAATGATATCATCGCTCGTGCGTACGTACGGACTACCGTCTCCACGACGCGATGAGATTCATTCTCCATGTTAACCATACATGAATGATCATAATGTTTATATAATGAATAATAATGAAATATATGAAATAATAATGATACTGTATTTATGTATATATATATGTATGTCATCTATTTAGTTTCATTCAATTCAATAATGAAACGAAAACAGCGTTCATGCGTACGTACGGCGTACCGTCTCCATGAACGGTGTATTTCATTCATTTTATTGATCTATAATATATATATGTATATGATGAATATATATTATATATAAATCATGTTTTACATTCTGGAATTATGTAAATCAGGATATAAGTATTAATATCAAGAACGAAAAGTCGAAACACATACGATAAATGAAATGAATTTACCCAAAACACTGCTTTAACATGGAATTTACAAAAGAACGGGTAATATAAAGTCATAAGTGAAACATATATGATATCATAGCAATGAATATGATTCTTTAATAAGTCAATGACATTATTTACATCATTATACAGGTGGTTCGGATACATATGAAGCATATTGGACCTAAGGTAAGGGATAACTTATTCAATCTCATTCTTATCTGAGATTGTTTATTCATAAGTATTTACTGTGGTTATTCTTCTTATCCATGTCCATGTTTCCTAAAAATATTTTCATGTATGTTTAATGTCCTTTTTACCCATTCTGGATTTTTACTATATGATATGTATGGAATATTTCTTTTACGAGGTACTTTTTGACTTTTCTGTTAAAAGTATGAGAAGAATGTTTTTTTAACTTATATGGCATGAAAGGATTTTTACGGTTTTATAAAGCCTTATTTTCGTAAAGTTTCCTCCAAAATATTTCATGACTATTTTCAACAAAACCCTTTTATTTTAAAAGTGCATGACATTTTGTGAAAAGAAAATGATTTTGAAGAAAAAAGGATATTTTCCTCAAGAATTCATTTCAAGTGTTTTATAAAAACCATTTTCATCTATGATGACATTATTTCATATGTGTATGTTTCAAGAATCATGTCTCTATGATTTACATGGTTTCACTTTTCTTATTATGAAATGATATCCATTTCTTTTATATGGATTATGTGATGATGGGATGATGTTTATGAAACCCATTTTTATTCGTTGGGTTATTATGAATGATGAATGTTTATTTTGTGGCACAAGTAAGAATGACTTCATTATGAGATTGGTGGGACCTATATCTCCCTCCAATGCATTGGGTAAAGATATATATCTCATGAGAGAGACATGGTTGTAATGGTAAGCTAATCTGATTCAGTGTTACAGGACTAAAACGAGGAGTGAACTCGATTCAGAAAGGGAATTTGTCCACTAAGATGGTCTTGGCAGCAATGCCTTAGCTACCATGGAAATCATATCTTGTGCTTAATGTTTTTCCACAATTAAAAGTTTTATTACCAAGATATTTTATCATGATTGATGTTCTATTATGATCTATGCCTTACGTACTGCCATGTTTTATGTCATTGCTCAAGATTTCGATGTTTAAACATTATGTTCATGTTGTTATATTCAAATGTATATGGTTTGTTTTATTTTCTCCATGCATACCCTTACTGAGCATTTGAGCTCACCCTTTATATGTTTTATTTTCCCCCAGGATTAAAAGAAAGAATTTAGTTAAAGAAAAAAAAGGGGATGATATTTATGGGAGATGTTGAAGATCTTTCACCACAATTAGAAGATTATTTTTCCAAGTTTCCAAAGACACTAAACTATTACGGTCCTTGTGTGTCTGTTTTCGTTATGTATTATGTATTCCGAAAAATTAATGTATTGTCCATGTACGTCAAGCTTTGGGTCTTTACAGTTTAATTGATGGATATTTTCTCACATGTTTAATTTAATATTTGTCTTTTATAAATGATATATTCTAGGATTTTTTGAAGATGGTTTGAATTTATGTAAATAATAGTAAATTTTTAAAAATTGTTTTATTTATTAAAATTATTTATAATCTCTATTTTTTTAAATATATAACTTGGTCATTTTAATATTATAACTTTCCTAGATTCATTAGTGGTATCCTTATGATCTTTGTGCTCACACACTAATTATTACTTTTTGTGGTTTTAGACCTTGTTTTGTAAGACTCCGATAAAGGGAAGGTCATCATGTAGCATGCTAGGTTCTCTTTTCATCTTTTTTCTTTTGTAGAAGGATGGTTTGGAGTTGACAATTTTCCATATTGATACTTGTTGGTCTGGTATTATCATAGACTTTTGGGGTTAGAATGTTTGGATTGGGTTGCATGGATAATGTTATATATATTTCTTTTTCTTTGTACTCTGGTTTTTTGTCTTTTTTGTTTATATTCAATACTTGTTTATTTTATCTTCAGTATACCTCACCATGTGATATCTATCTCGAGTAGAAGGTTTAGTAGACCATGGGTGGTTTGTTACATTGTATCTATTACACCATTAATATATTTTAACTTTATCCTCCTGTATTCATGATATAATATTCTACATTTGAAATTATATCCTTTATGGGGGGTTTGAATCAAAAGTCATTAAGTTGGTTAGGGACCATTCATCTCAAATTTATTTTCCTAAGACGTGTTTTATATTTTTAACCCAATTTCAATTACATGGTTTATATAATTCTAATTTGATCTATTATATCATGATTTTATTTCATTAATCACAAATGAATTTAAATTAAAAATCTATATATTAAATAGGTTTTGATTGAGATTTTACCTAAGTTTTTATAATGCCTACAAATCCCAAATTTTTGAAATTTAAGTGTTTCTAGTTTTCCTAGGAACTACATCCCTATATGGATACATAAAAGTGGATGTGACTATGGTAAAAATACATATACATTTAATCACCCTTTAAAGGGATGGTTAACTATTAATGAAGTCATCACTTGGTGCATGATGGGGGGCCTAAGACTATACACATATCTAGACACTCCTAGAAGATATGATTTAGATAATTCACATGATCATTAAGAACCAAAATAAAGGATTTTTCTTCCATTTACTTTTTCAACTTATATAACATCCTTAGACCCAAACTCTGATATTTTATGATAGAAACATAATATTTATATGTATATTGATACTGATAAATGTGATCTAATTTTTTCTATATAAAATATACAACATCTAAATGAAATATTGTATCACTTACAAACCCATTGTCCTTTTTAGTTTATAGTTTTATAGAATTAGTACAAGATATTACATATAAATACCTTGTCTTTAAGTGTTCATTTTTTTCTTACTATATTTATATTTTATTATTTCACATTATCTCTTCAATAACTCCTATAAAAATTGTAAAACATTTACATTTTCTATAAATATTTCATTTAAAATCATTCTTCATAACCTGGGGACATTTTTAAAAAATAATGGAGAACTCAAACACTTTGTAAGGGTAAACTTAATCATTTAAAATTGAATGTAATAAACGAGAATAATATGAGAATTTGGGTATGATTACATAATCAATATACATGAGCATGACATAATATAATTCATACTCATAGAAATGTGTATCATAAATCATGATACATGAAATAAATCATTATCATAAGATAAGATTTATATAATTGAAAAATCATATGTCATGTGAAAACAATCCTTGATCAAATGGTCCATTAAAAATAGTATAAATCATAAATAAATCATATAGTTACCATAGAACATCATAGATTTTTCATAGAGTCACATATGTAAGATAAATGAAAAATTGTCTTATGAGTAACATACGATAGTTAACCCCATCATCTCCAAGGAGATACTAATATTAAATAAACTTTTTCATCTCTTAGGATTTACTTACAATAGTAAAATTCATCATCTATTAGGATTTACATACAATCATTAACTTCATCGCTTTACCAAATGCACTAGAGAGATAAAACAGATCCACCCATCATTGGTTTATAATAGAACCACTTTCAATCATCCATACATATGTACAAGTACCATAAAATGAGAAGAACATTCAAAATCATCACATTTCAGAAAAACACCCCTAATAAGTGCCATCAATCTTTTTTAGGCTTATTCAAACATGGAAAATAAATGGATTCCATGAAAATTTCCTTAAATAAATCTTAAGACACCCAAAAAAAGAATAAATATTGTATCATTGGAACATATTATCATTAGAGAATAATAAAATTATAAACTATATTTTGAAAAAATTAAAAATACATTTAATATAATATTTAATTCATTTAATTGGAAATACAGATATAAATATTAGTCATACGATTTTATTTTATAAAATATTATAGAATATTGGGATAAATATTTTATTTGAGAAAAAACATATTAAATTAAAAAGGAATACTAAACAAAATAGTCATGAAGGTGGAGAAATGTGTTCGTGTTTTAAATGTTAAAAATAAAGACTATTTTCAAAATAATAAAAGAGAGTGAAAAGTTAACGATAATGAAACTATTAAAAAATTCCTTTTAAAACCTTTTATAAAATGGTTAATTATGATTGAAAATAATTTTATAAAGTATTTTATGTTTATAAAATAAAATTCTTGAAATAATATAAATAAAGTGGATGATGTGTTTGGTTAAAATTATTTAAAAACATTACAACCACATTTTGAAGAAAACCCCTTCACATCCTGTTAAAACCAAAAACAATTTGAGAAAAATAATATTTGAAGGAATATAAATAACCATTAGTGAAAAATAAGTCACGATATTATATTTTAGTATTAATTATATAATCCATATAAATGAATATAGTTTCATCAATCAACATAGGTTTTAAATATATATATTTAGACAAGAAAACCTTGCAATTTGTGTGATACATTAATAAAAAAACAATTGAATAAAGGAAAAAATGATTCATTAAAACCAATAATTTACATGAAATAATATTTTAAAATAGATTCATGGGGTAGTAAATGCAAAATATAAAATAAAATATGGTATATAACATATTTTTTTCTAAAATAATTGATATTGATATCACAAAAACACTTGAAACCTTTATATAATTAAATCAATATCCCGTGGGAGAAATAAGTTCAAAGGAACATTAATTATCATAATAAAAAATCATTCATGATATAATAATGCAATAGGTGGTATATTAACCTTATAAAAGGAATTATGTGCATAATACATGGCATATATCAAAGAAACAATATCATGGAGAATAATCCTCATAATGATCTTATCATTGAATTTAGAATTAATTAATGAAGTAATTATGGGTAACAAATTCAAAAAAACATTGAACAAATGATATAAAACCTAATACAATAATAGGTTAGTTTACACAAAATATTGACATAACACGGTAAATAAAGTCGATGTGTAACCTAATGAATGGAAATTCTGTTAAGAAACCCCTTAACTCATGTTCATAATTTTTACGCATGTCCTTTAAATCATTTATCATAAAATTATGTTAATTATTTAAATTTTTAATAAATATTTCTAGGTTTAAAACCTTATTATTAAATAAATTATTTAATTTAAATAAAATCATGAACCTTTGTTATCTTATTAAAATTAATATATCCCTCTTTCTCCTCCTTTTATTTGAGTAAAGCCATGTTTAGGTGATCTCTTGTTGGACTTTGGAATCCTAAGGAATATTTTTTCAGTGTTTTGGTTTGTTGATGTATAGAATAGGGGTTGATACAATATAACACATATGACCACACTATATAGTATGTGGTTGTGCCATAGTTAAGTGGTTTCATTGTAGTGAAATTATAAAGATATGACCATGTGGCTTCCTAAGAAGTTGTGTCATAGTGGTACATTTCATAAGATAATCTTATGTAACCTCAAATATAGAGATTCGGTTCATTGGAGGCTATATCATAGTGTCTTAGACAATTTTTTAGGGCCCACTTTGGGCTAGTTGTGGTCTTTGGGGTGTTATGTTTCTTAAAAAGGTTGTTACACTTTGAATTAGGGAGTTCATTTTGGAATTGAACGTGGGGAATTAAAGGGGATTTTTTATTGGCCTTTTAACATGTATTAACTAGGAATGAACCCCCTACAAATAGGATTATTTTTAATCCTTTGACTATGCTCTACAGACCTGAATGATTGTAGACATTATTCAACACTTTAACAACCTCCCTATTACATAGTAGATCATGTTATTTAGTGGTTCCATGCCACAGTATCCCTCCTTGAGTAATATAATTTTTTTAAAATAACACAATGTTTTATAGAATATACAACATTCAAACCCGATCTAAAACAAAAAACTAAGTAATATTATTTAAATATGGTCATTATAAACAATTTTTTTAATTAGGGGGTATAAATAGGAATAACCAAATTTTTTAATTTATATAAAATGATAATAATAAATAAATTTTTTTTGATTTATCTGTAAGAACCCGAACCTTCGTTCAGGTATGTTTTTCCGTTTTCTGGAGTTTTTAAGAAAAATAATTTTTCTGGAAATTTTCAAAGTACATGCCGTGTACTTTCTGATTACATGCCGTGTACTCTGTTCTGGCTCAAAGTCGTGTGCTGGCCGTGTCCGGGCCACACACATAGTGTGTAAGGCTTAGGTGGAGGCCGGTTATTTCGGAGTACGGAAAATTTGAAGTACACGCCGTGTACTCTAAAAGTACACACCGTGTAATGTTTTTTTATTAAACGGACTGGGGTCACGCCTAACCCCCAAATACATCTTCTTCTCCAGTTTTCAACCGTTTGGGAGCGTCCGTACGACCGAATCTTCGATGGAGTCCTTCCACGCCGTCCGTTCTCCGATTCGAGCACGGTTGATTGCGTTGGAATCGCAACGGTGAGTTCTTCCTTCTGCTTGAGCCTTGTTTCTTGATTCCTCCTTGTTTTCAAGTTATCAGGGGATGAACTTTTTGTGCATTTTCTCAGATCTACATCGTTCTAAGGGGAATCTATCATCGAGGTTCACGTATATCGATCTCCTAGGATCGAGGTAGGTAGTTTGTTCCTTTCCATAGAAAGTTGATGGATATTTTGTGCAATTTCCACCAATACCCTTGAACGGGGTATTGCGTGTTTCCTATTTTCCCCTTGTTTCTTGCCTTCATTGCTTGATTTCTTTAGTAAAGGTTATTGCCTGTGATTAGTGTAGTTTGTTGTGCTCAGATTGCTTTGCCATGCTTTCTCTTCCTGTTTGGCCTTTTTCCAGTTGCCATGCCTAGTTGTAGTATAGTGGAACTATTGTTTTATTTTACTGTTGAGACTTAGTTGATAGCCAAGTAGTTCTTGAGGTTTACTTGGATGATACACACACGTTGAGCATGTTTAGTTACTCAGGACTGTGAGAACCTAGAGTAGTAGACCAAAGGGAGAATTGATGGAATGGCTTCTCCAGAGTGTCTTTTAAATCATGATGCGAGACCATGTGGAGAATTGACAGAAGGGCTTCTCCAGAGAGTCTTTTAACTACGACGCGGGCCACAGGGGGAATTAACGTTGAGTGATTCCCCAGAGAGCCTTTAACACGATATGAGACTATAGGGGGAATTGACGGTGAGTGCTTCCCCATAGAGTCTGCTTAATTTACGTAGCTGAACCAGAGGGGTGAGACTGTGGGTGCCTCCCAGAGGGTTGCTAGTACTTAGAGGTTGAACCATATGGGATATACTGTGAGATATACCCAAAGGGTTACCTATTTTCTTCTTGTTGTTGACTGCTATACTTGTTAGAACTGTGGATTGTAGCTGTTTGCACTTTTCTGTTTACTGCTTCTTGTTTTATTACTGCCATGTATTCATTGGCTGTTAGGCACAAATCCTTGGGTGATTGCCTGCTGGGATTGTATCTCACACCCTGTTTGGGCTATGCTTTTGGGTCCAAGCAGACTATGTTTCTGCAGGTATAGATAAGGGCAAGCGCCCTTCTACTTCAGGATCTTGACTGCACCAGGAGCTGGGGAGCATGGGACCGAGCCATGGCTCGCGATGCTGAGGAGATTTCTTTGTTTTTCTTTTGCACTTAGTTTCAGTTGTATTCTAGCACATTGTTGTGTTTTCTGTTTTCCATAGATACTTGTACCTGCTACATTATTGTCATCATTGTTATATATCTGCATTACTTCCACTGTTTAGTTATGTTGTTATGCATGTTGTTACTGATTTCGCTGTTTATTGTTGTCTTCTTTCCTTGTATACCTTACCGAATGAGGGCATCATTTCCCCACCGACTCACCAAGGCCCTTGCTTCTAGTCGGCAGCCTCTGGTGTTCGGGGAAATGCGTTTGAGGTCATGTGGCGAACCGGGTACAGGGCACCAGTGGAGGGGCTCCAGACTCGGGATGTTACAAAGTGGTATCAAAGGAGTTCTTTTCTATTGCTTTACTATTTGGAGACCTTAGCCAGGGATAGGACGGATTTGGTACTTGGCATTAAGCTATTCTCGGGAGTAGCTAACCCGTGTACAGAGAAAATCCATACTACCTCATTAATTACAGTTTTCTTCTTTTGAGATTTTATCGTTGGTATGTTTTCACCTAGAGTGACTCGTATGACTTGTGCGGTTATTGTTTTGATATTTTGGTTCTATTTATTCCGAAACCCGATGAGATGAGGGTATTCCATCTCATTCATCATATAGGCACTTATAGAAATCACATGTCATGCATTCTTACGATTCCATCTAGGGTGTATTAGAGATTGCATGCTGTTGTGATAGACTTTGTGTAGATTATGCATGCTGTTCTGATAGTTGTTTGATAGATTCTCTACTGTTGTGTTAGAAAACTGTTTCTTTGTTCCTTGATTAAAATGAACGCCAAATTTTGGTTCTTGAGGTGTTACGGGCCCTCACGGATCAGAATTTGGCACTTTTTCCCCTATTTTAGTGTTTTTCGAATTCTGCGCAGTTTCTAAGCTACTGCCCAGAAAAACCCAAAATACACGGTGTGTACTTTTTGGATACATGCCATGTAGTTTTCAGGCCATGTCATTGACTGTGTGAGTAGAACACTGTGTCGTATGAGTAACTTCAGAAACACGCCATGTACCATTGGTACACGCCATGTGAGTTTGGAGCCGTGTACCCGGCCATGTCACTAACAACACGGGCCAGGGAAGCTCGGGTAGAACACGCCGTGTTCATAGGGAACACATTATGTAGTCCTGTCTAGGTTCCTGGCCATGTCAGGAAAAACACGGGCCGGCGTGACCTTCTTTTCCACACGCTGTGTTTGTTCGGAACACGCCGTGTAGTATTGCTCAGGTACCCGGCCGTGTCACGAACAACACGAGATGGTGTCTCCTTCGCCTATGCATGTTGTACTTGTTCGAAGCACGCCGTGTAAGGTCCATCTGTGTTGAAGGCCGTGTACTCAACAACACGTACCTCCAATGCCTTATCTAATGCACGCCATGTTTGTTTTGAACACGCCGTGTAGTTTCTGGTTGAGTCGGACCGTGTGGGTTAGCCGTGTAAGGAGAAGACTCGGGCAGGGGAATAGATTTCAAGTACACGTCGTGTGTGGGGGTCAACATGCTGTGTAATTTGAAGTGTAAATGACATGTAGGGCGAGAGTACACACCCATGTCAGTGGTTTAAGTAGACACGCTGTGTAGTTTTATACACGCCGTGTAGTCGTGTTTTGCAATCTTGTGTGTTTTTTCCCCTGTTCCCGTTTTATACCCTTGTGTTCTCTATCCTTGTTTTCCTGATCTAAGGTGTGCTTTTGATCTTTCAGAGCTATGCCTCCGAGACGTCCTCCGGTCATACGTCTGTCGTCAGGCAGTGATCAGATGCCAGACATGGCTGATCAGGGACTTCCTGTCGATCCCCCAGCCGAGCCAGCCTTGGCACCGGTTGTTGTACCAGTTGCAGGCGCCGATGCGCAGTTTAGGGAGGGTTTCATGAGGATGATACAGGCCTTCCAGGGAGCATCGCCTCCTACCTCGTCTATGGTAGACTTGACGCGGGTCTTTCAGCATCATCATCCTCCCACCTTCTCGGGGGAGGGAGGACCTCAGGCTGCAGAGTCATGGCTGGAAGCCATGCTGACTATATTCAAGCATCTGGAGACACCTCCAGAGAGGCGGGTCAAGGTCGCCAAATACATGCTCTGAGACTTCACCAAGAGGTGGTGGGATGTGATCTCATAGGCGGGTCAGCAGCAGGCTATGACTTGGGAGGAGTTCCAGCGCGTGTTCTACGACTACTTCTACCCGGAGACCCTGAGGGCCGATCGAGCCCGAGAGTTCATGAGCTTAGAGAAGGGTACTCTATCTGTCATGGATTATTCCTCTCGTTTCAATGAGCTGCAGCATTTTACACCCCTTCGGGATGGGAGTGGGGTGTTCTTGGAGAGGAAGTTTGAGGATGGACTCAGGCGGGAGATCCTCTCATAGGTGAACATCTTCCAGCTGACTTCCATTACTACCATCGTCAACCAGGCACTGATTGCGGAGTGAAATATGAGAGACTCTAGAGCTGCGAGTCAGGGCGGTTCTGCTTCTAGAGCTAGCATTCCTTCAGATGATAGTAAGAATCTCCGTAGGGAGCCTACGTGTGGTGATGTGAGGAAGCGAGATGCATCATCAGGAAGCCAGGTGACGGGCTACCAGTGTGGCCGGACAGGGCACATGAGGCCGCAGTGCCAGAGAGACCCCATGGAGTTCCGATCTTGCAGCAAGATAGGTCACCTTCATCTTTTCTACGAGGTTTTCCCACAAGCAGCAGGTGACTGGGGTTCTTCCATGACTCCTCGTTCAGGAGCAGCCCCACCAGTCTCTCACCAGTCAAGGAACTGGAGTTCTTCCGGCCGTTCGGGCCGAGGTGGAGGTCGAGGTCGTGGCAGTCAGCCACCAGTCCCTCAGCACCAATAGGGAGGTTCAACTCATAGTGGTCAGTCAGGGGCGCAGGGCTGTGGTGCAGGCTAGTCTTTCTCCGTGGAGCAGACTTATCATGAGCAGGATCCCAGCCCTTCTACTGTTCGAGGTACGATTTTAGTAGCCTCAGTTTTATCTTCATCCCTTTTCGATACTGGTGCTACGTATAGCTTTATCTCTGTTGCGGTTGTGAAGAGCCTTGGACTCTACATATTTTCTTATATCGACTTGTTGACACTGGACACACCATTGGGAATGAGGACATCTAGTGTACGCCAGTGTAGAGAGTGCCCCCTCGAGGTTGCAGGGTATCACTTCTTATGGGATATCTATGTCCTAGAGATGATAGGCTATGATGTCATCCTTGGCATGAACTGGTTGATTCCCTTCTGGGCAGTCGTCGATTGCTATCACCGCAGAGTCAGTTTCATCTCACTAGACGGTGAATCTTTCCTTCATAGAGGCAAATGGGACGTTCGGGCGAGTCGGGCGGGACTCGAGCATCTTGGGCTTGGAGGGGTGACAGCCCATATTGCTAGTCTTTATCTGGATGACCAGGGGACACTATATTTGGACTTTCCTCCAGTGGTGGATTGCTTCAGGGATGTCTTTCCAGAGGACTTTTCAGGTTTGCCTCCGGAGCGTGAGGTGGACTTTTTTATTGAGATCATGCCAGGAGTGGCACCGGTGTCCATTCCTCCCTATAGGATGGCCACACCTGAGTTGCAGGAGCTCAGGAAACAGTTGGAGGAGCTACAAGCTAAGGGTTTCATCCGACCCAGTACTTCTCCTTGGGGTTCACCTGTTCTGTTTGCGAAGAAGGCAGACGGTACCCATCGGCTTTGTGTGGATTATCGGAAGCTGAACCAGTTGAAGGTCAATAACCGATATCCTTTTCCACGGATTGATGACTTTTCGATCAGCTTCGAGGAGCCCGGGTATTCTCAAAGATCTACCTGAGGTCTGGTTATCATCAGTTGCGCGTTAGACCATTAGATATACCTCTGAAAGACTTCAGAAGCAGGTACGGTCTTTACGAGTATACAGTCATGCCATTCGGTCTCACGAATGCACCTGCAGTTTTCATGGCACTGATGAACCGAGTTTTCCATCCTTACTTTGACTCCTTAGTCGTGGTCTTCGTGGACGATATCTTGGTGTGCTCTCACACTCGACACGACCATGACACCCATCTTGAGATCGTTCTGAGTACACTGAGAGAGCATCGGCTTTATGCTAAACTCTCGTAGTGCCACTTCTGGATGGATCAGATTCACTTCTTGGGTCACGTCATCTCAGAGACAGGAGTATCTGTGGACCCAGAGAAAGTGAGACCTGTAGTTTCCTAGGAGCAGCTGAAGAACGTTTTTGAGGTATGGAGCTTCCTATGGCTGGCTGGATACTACATACACTTCATTCGGGACTTTTCTCACTTAGCATTACCCTTGATAGGTCTGACCATGAATGGGGCGAAGTTCTTATGGTCAGATTCTTGTGAGTCAGCCTTTCAGGAGCTGAAAGGGAGGTTGGCGTCGGCACCGATACTAGTCTTTCCAGATCCAGGCGAGAGCTACACTGTTTACTATGATGCTTCGGGTATTGGGCTGGGTGCTGTGCTTATACAGGAAGATGGAGTTGTCGCGTATGGGTCTCGGCTACTGAGGCCACATGAGAGGAACTACCCTATGCATGATCTGGAGTTGGCAGCTGTTGTTCATGCTTTGCGCTGTTGGAGACACTATCTTCTGGGAGAGCACTTTGTGGTCTTCACTGACCACAAGTGTCTCAAGTATATCTTCACTCAGCGTGATCTGAATCTGAGGCAGCGTAGGTGGGTTGAGTATCTACAGTCTTTTGACTTCAAGCTTGCCTATACGCTGGGAAAGGGCAACGCCGTGGCAGATGCGTTGAGCAGGAGAACTCAGATTCAGGCAGTTCAGGAGGCCAGTAGTGAGTGGCAGCTGATGGATCTGTTCTCTGAGAAGCATCTAGAGGTGCACGATAGATGGGGACAAACATTTCTATCTTCTGTATTTGTTACCTCCACACTACGTGATCAGGTACGGATGAGGCAGCTATCAGACTCGGAAGGCTTAGTCCTGCGAGAGAGTGTGTCAGGAGAGGACCCTCTTCCTGGATGGACAGTGGGCAAGGATGAGATCTTGTGTTTCCATGGACGCATATGGGTGCAAGAAGACATATGCGAGGAGCTGATGCGGGATTTCCATTCCTCAGTTTGGGCAGTTCATCCTGGCATCACCAAGAAGTATCGAGATCTTCATCGCCAGTACTGGTGGCCAGGTATGAAGAAGGATGTTACTGGTTTTGTCATGAGATGTTCTACTTGTCAGCAGGTGAAAACAGAGCATCAGCGACCAGCGGGGCTCTTACAGCAGTTACCCATTCCGGAGTGGAAGTGGAACGATGTTGCGATAGACTTCGTGACCGGATTGCTGAGATTACCTCGAGGGAACGATGCTGTTTGGGTTGTCGTCGACAGGCTTATGAAGGTTTCTCACTTCTTGCCGATCAAGGAGACCTCTAGTGTCGATGATCTGGGATGACTTTACATCAGAGAGATTGTGTGTCTGCATGGAGTTCCACGCTCTATTGTTTCAGAAAGAGATGCGCTCTTTACCTCTCAGTTCTGGCAGGGTCTTCAGAAGACCTTGGGTACACAGGTACTTTTGAGTACAACATACCATCCCCAGACTGATGGCCAGTCCGAGCACGTGATCTAGGTGCTTGAGTATATGCTCTGAGTTGGCATCCTGGACTTTGGTGGTTCTCGGGAGAAGCATATTCCTCTGGTGGAGTTCTCCTACAATAACAGTTTCCAGGAGACCATCCAGATGGCACCATATGAGGCTTTGTACGGCAGGCCATGCCGATCACCCTTATGCTAGTTGGAGGCAGGAGAGGCAGCTTTGTTGGGACCTCATCTTTTTCATGAGAATTCAGAGCAAATAGAGCTGATTCGGAAGAGGATGGCTACAGCGCAGTCTTGGCAGAAGTCTTATGGGGATCAGCGGAGATGACCTCTGGAGTTCGAGGTCGGTGATCGGGTTTTCCTATGTGTCGCACCTAGGTTGGGACACAAGAGGATTCGAAGACAGGGTAATCTTTCGCCACAGTACGTCGGGACATTTGAGGTTTTGGAAAGAGTGGGGTCAGTCGCCTATCGGTTGTAGCTACCTCAGAGGTATCGGGCCATGCACGACGTCTTCCACGTCTCTCAGCTCCGACGTTACTTTTCAGACCCGTCTCACATCTTTCAGCCTGAGGAAGTCGAGCTTGAAGCAGATGCATCATTCGAGGAGAATCCGATCCAGATTGTCGATCATAGTACGAAAGTTCTCCGCAGGCGGTCTGTTCCTCTGGTACGAGTGCTATGGCAGTACGGGCGAGTACTGGATGAGACCTGGGAGAGGGCGGCCGATGTACGATCGCAGTGGCCAAAGCTGTTTGGGGATCCTTCTTCTCCACCTCATTAGGTAAATTCGGGGATGAATTTCTTTAAGGGGGGGAATTTTGTAAGAACACGGACCTTCGTTCAGGTATGTTTTTCCGTTTTCTGGAGTTTTTAAGAAAAATTGTTTTTCTGGAAATTTTCAAAGTACACGCCGTGTAATTTCTGAGTACACGCCATGTACTCTGTTCCAGCTCGAAGATGTGTGCTGGCCGTGTCCGGGCCACACACACGGTGTGTAAGGCTAAGGTGGAGGCCGGTTATTTCAAAGTATGGAAAATTCAAAGTACACGCCATGTACTTTCTTTTTTTATTAAACGGACCGGGGTCGCGCCTAACCCCCAAATACATCTTCTTCTCCAGTTTTCGACTGTATGGGAGCGTCCATACAGATGGATCTTTGACGAAGTCCTGCCTCGTCGTCCGTTCTCCAATTCGAGTACGGTTGATTGCGTTGGAATCACAGCGGTGAGTTCTTCATTCTTCTTGAGCATTGTTTCTTGATTCCTCCTTGTTTTCAAGTTATCAGGGGATGAACATTTTGTGAATTTTCTCAGATCTACTTCGTTCTAAGGGGAATCTGTCGTCGAGGTTCACGTATATTGATCTCCTAAGATCGAGGTAGGTGGTTTGTTCCCTTCCGTAGAAATTCGATGGATATTTTGTGCAATTTCTACCAATACCCTTGAACGGGTATTGCGTGTTTCCTGTTTTTCCATTATTGCTTGCCTGCTTTGCTTGATTTCGTTAGTAGAGGTTATTGTCTGTGATTAGAGTAGTTTGTTGTGCTCAGATTGCTTTTCCATGCTTTCTCTATCTGTTTGGCGTTTTCCCAGTTTCCATGCCTAATCGTAGGAAAGTGGAATTGTTGTTTTATTTTGCTGTTGAGCCTTTGTTGATAGCCAAGTAGTTCGTGAGTTTTACTTGGATGATACACACGTGTTGAGCATGTTTAGTTACTCAGGAATGTGAGAACCTAGAGTAGTAGGCCAAAGGGAGAATTGACAGAAGGGCTTCTCCAGAGTGTCTTTTAAATCACAATGCGAGACTAAGTGGAGAATTGACGGAAGGGATTCTCCAGAGGGTATTTTAACTAAAATGCGGGCCACGGGGGTAATTGACGTTGAGTGCTTCCCAGAGATCCTTTAGCACGATACGAGACTATAGGGGGAATTGAAGGTGAGTGCTTCCCCAGAGAGTCTGATTAATTTACGTAGCTGAATCAGAGGGGTGAGACTGTGTGTTCCTCCAAGATAGTTGCTAGCACATAGAGGTTGAACCATAGGGGCAAGACTGTGAGAGCTACCCAGAGGGTTACCTATTTTATTCTTGTTTTTGACTGCTATTCTTGTTAGAACTGTGGATTGTAACTTTTTGCATTTTTCCGTTTACTGCTTCTTGTTTTATTACTACCATGTATTCATTGACCGTTTGGCACAAATATTTGGGTGATTTCCTACTGGGATTATATCTCACACCCTGTTTGGGCCATGCTTTTGGGCCCAAGCAGACTATGTTGCTGCAGGTATAGACAAGGGAAATCACCCTTATACTTCAGGATCTTGACTGCACCAGGAGCTAGGGAGCATGGGACCGAGCTGTGGCTCACGATTCTGAGGAGCTTTCTTTGTTTTTCTTTTTCTCTTGGTTTCAGTTGTATTCTAGCACGTTGTTGTGTTTGCTATTTTCCATAGATACTTATACCTGCTGCATTATTGTCATCATTGTTATATATCTGCATTTAATCCACTGTTTAGTTTTGTTGTTATTCATGTTGTTACTTCTTCCGCTGTTTATTGTTGTCTTCTTTCCTTGTATACCTTACCGAATGAGGGCATTGTTTTCTGACCGACTCACCAAGGCCCTCACTGCTAGTCGGCAGCCTCTGGCGTTCGGGGAAACGCGCTTGAGGTCATGTGGTGAACCGGGTACGGGGAACCAGTGGAGGGGCTCCAGACTCGGGACATTACATTATCATTAGGTAATAAATACTCAATTTTTTAGTAATGTAATTTTATTCATCAAAAATATGTTGTCATCATAAATAGTTTTTATTGATTTCTAAAAGTAAATAATATAATTATTTTTTTACTCACTTTTAGAACTAATTAAAATAATAAATGTATATGATATTTATGAAATAAATATGCCTATATAATTTTAATATCATATATTCCTTATTACCATTTAAAAAATTGGAAAAAATAACATCTCTTGTGCATTTGAGTAGACCACCACCACCACAAATTGATGCGGTCTATTTTTCATTTTAACTTTGCATGGATGGTAATAAGGATAGTTTTAATTGATATAAATATATATATATGTGTGTGTGTGTGTGTGTTTATTGACACTCCTTTCTGTCACAGAGTCTAAACGAATGAAAAAGAAATACCTTGAACTCAAAGTGATTCATCCTTTGAAGAAACATCAAAAATTGACAAAGGCATGAACAAAGATTCATTTGCTCTTGGGTCGTGCAAGTTCCACCAAGGTCGCGTAAGTATACTTGTTCACTGCCTAGTGGCCGCGCAGGTGACTTGCGTTCCCTCTTTGAATTTCACTCAGGGTCTTCACCAGCCTATAAATACCCCTGGTGGGCCCCCCATTTCAGAAAAAAAATCCAAAATTAAGATTTCAGCTCCTAGTGCCCTAGTCTCTTCTCAAAGTCTTCCGAACACTTCTAAGGTAATTTATTACCTAGAATGGAAGATCTAAAGAGGGGTAACTAGGAATAAGTGTTGAAATTCATCAACCCATGCGCGCCTAAGGGTCTACCCTTCAGGGAATTGAAGACACTTGCACGCCACCTTGTCCCTTCAACAGAACTTGTGTGCCACTCATTCAAAAGTCTTTAGGGATAACGCTAAGGTCTTGAGCCAAAGCTCGCCCAAGTATGACCCTGTGGGTTGACCACTGCGCAAGTACCCATGATTCACACTAGTATACTTGTGCGACCAAAACATGTGTGCCCACGCAGGACTTGTGCGCCCACTCCGGACTTGAGCGCCTCTCTCTTTTTGGTTTCCCCTCCTGCCTATTAACTTGATTTCTTCAAATCCACCTCTCCTTTTCAAAATTTACCCTTTAGAACTTTACTCAAAACCATTTATGGACTGTTTCCTTTGTTGGATTCCTTATATGAAAGGAATTCTGTGAAACATTTCTCAAAACCAAGTGATTTTCATATCTTTATGTCACTAAGGTTAGAGATTTCCTTCATTTAACCTCATCCTTTAATGATGAGAGGATCTCAACCTGGGCCTCCTTTTCAAAAGTAAGTCCCAATCATAATTCATTAAATCTGGGCCTCATTTTCAGGAGTAAGTCCCAATCATAAAATCCCAAAATATGAGAATCCTCCTTCGGTATAAGCCTCTAGTCTCCTAATTCTGGGCCTCCGTTTTAGGAGTAAGACCCAGTCATAATTCCCCTAACCTGGGCCTCCTTTTCCGAAGTATTCCCCAGTCTTCAAATTCCCTTAATTTTGGGAATCCTCTTCAGGAGTAATCCCCATCTATAAATTCTTTTAATATCGGCAACCTATTTAGGAGTAAGCCTCATGTTCCCAAAATCCAAATCTGCATAACCTGGGCCTCCTTCTCAGGAGTAAGCCCCAGTCATAATCCCCTTAACCTGGGCCACCTTCTCAGGAGTAATCCCCAGTCATAATTTCCCTTAACCAGTCTTAATTTACTTTTGATTCGGGCTTCCTTCTCCGGAGTAAAACAAAATCACAAGTTTCCTCCTAATTTGATCATCCTCCTCAGGAGTAATCCCCATGTTAGAGTATCCAAATCTCCATAAAGCACATATACCGCTATAGACCTTGTTCCTGGGTTTCTTCCTTGAAATAAATCCGAATCTTTATCTTTCTGGGTTGTCATACATACATAAGCCCCACATAATTTATTATAATTGCATCTTTCATGGCACAACTTGTCTGGTTTTACCAATACCTGTTGTTTCTCACACCGAGGATGACTCAAGTGATCTTAGAGTGTAAAAGTAATTATGACATCATTCTTTGAGACACCAATCATGCATAAACCTCATAATTCTTTACTCGAACTATGTGGGTTCTGATTCCTTTCTAAATAAGGATACATATGTAGCCCATTTGTGGGTACAATCCTTACCATAAAATAATCCATGTCCTTATGGATGATAATAAACTTCAAGTGCCCCACTGAGTGGCTTTAAAACCAATATGGTTATCATAATTACCAAGATATCTTTATATAATGTGTTAAAGGATACCATTGACTAAGAATCTCTAACAAATATGTATGATTCTCTATCGATGAAGAACCTCGAATACATATAAAAGATTCTCTAAATCTCATACATATTAATCATTGATTATCAGACCTTAAGGAAACATCATTTTCATACTTGGTAGTGTAATAAAGATTCGCGAAAATAACTTAAATCTATAGAGTCCCGGTGTAGACAATAATTCCCCCCAAAAAGGTGTGATGAGTCCTCCCTCCCATCCTCTCAACAAATGAAAATTATTAATCCTCATCAATACATAAATAATGAGCACCTACCTTTGGAAAGTAGGTCCAAATGGATATGGAATCATTGGATGTTTCTGGTTCTACGAACAAACCCATTAGAAACTGATTGGAATGTTTGAACCTTAAATAAACAAGGTCATCCCCAATTCTAGAGGAAACAAAAAATGGTGAACCCAACGTGAATCCTTAACCAAGTTAAAATGATGTTTTACTTATTTTTTTAGGTCGCTATTTAAACTCAATGAGTGGTCCAACAAAGCAATCAATAACATATCTGCTCATCCAAAAGATGTAGTGGCCGAACATATCTTGATTATGTCTGTTATATCAAACAGACACTCTTTTCCAAGATCTTCTGCATTACAGAAATGGCTTCTCTTAAGTTCACACCTGTGAATGCCTCTGCTGTGAAAACCACACCTGTGAATGCCTCTGCTGTGAAAACCACACCTTTGAATGCCTATGATGTGAAAACCTTTTCTGCTACTCCTGTTGGATCATCATCCTCTCTAAGGATGACATCACCTACTCAGCGTCTTCAATGTGGGGTATCAAATGCGCTGGTTAGGGAATACCATCAAAACAGTACTATCCCAACTCTGGAGGCCGCTCGAGAAGCCCTCCAAGTCAATAATTCACCCTGGTCGTCCGGACAGGGACGACCAGCGATCAAGAAGCAGGTGGTGCCAACCATCGTCTCCAACTGTTTCGGGTCGTTATCCCCAGAACGCAACAACCAGTCCCTCCCATATTATGGGGAGGTGAATGAGTAGGTCCCTTGGGGCCTTAATTGAAAAATACAGGAGTCCTTCTTGAGGGCTCCATTAAACAATTGCCGCCAGACTCGTGCGGCAGTGCGCCCTCAACATGATGAGGGTGTCATCTCCAGGCATTCGGCTCAGGTTCCTCGAACCCGACCAAGCAAGACGAACCACCAGAGGCGACGAACGGTCAATAGTGAGCAGGTTATTATCTCTTCCATTTCCAGATAAGTCCACCAACCTATCTTGGTGGCAAGCAATGAGCGGGCACACACACCCGTCTGTTTTAATTCCGCTGTCCAGCAGACTCGTTTGGAAGCAGCACGCCAATCCCGCCCGACAATTCCGGTGGAGTACTATAGATAGGAACATACACCTGTTTATAAGTCATCATCTAGTCATCAGTATTGTCTGACTAAATACAATGAATCCCGGAAACCCAATGTATTGACAACTGGTAAACACGCACATACACCTTCTTACACTTATCAATTCTGACAGCAGCCTCGTCTGTCAGTATTGAAAGAATGTCTTCAACCACGTTCGGCAGAGTGCAATCAGCAGGCACATACACCTGCATGTATTGATCAAGACTACCAACAGTCTTGTTTGGTAGCACCCGGAGAAGTTAGTCAGAAAGCTCCAACGACAAACAGGAGGCAGACTTAACTCTCTGCCCCCACGCATGAGTACTGTCAGAATTCACTGACAAGAAAAGGAGGAAATGAGTAGGAACACACACCTACTCCAAGAACGGAATAGACGTATATTCCCATTCTGGAAGCTGATGTCACCAAGCATATTCTATCAATGGTGAAAGATCAAAGCAAATCCCTGCTCATATTCTGGATGCCTACCAGGATATTATAACAGCTTCAACAGCACTATAGTGAAAGAAATGCAAATCTATCCCTACCAGGGGAGTGACACATCAATAGTTCAATCCAAAAAGGACACACACCTCTGTTCCAGTCCAAGAGAGTTGTGGGGAATACTCCCCCATATCATACGGACAACCAAGTCATACACATACACCTTATTTGAGTGAAGATAATTATCCTAACTTGATCATTTCTCCTAAGCAGGCACATACACCTTCCCATAATGACCACTTTAGTCAAAAATTGGTTCCTAAAGTGAGTAATAACGAGTCTAAAAAGAAGACTCGCCCAGCACAGTCATGAAATCAAGGGCCAATCTGTAACAAGGCCTTTCTTGATGTTGGAGTTATTGATACACTTAGACAATTTTCTGTTGCAACTCAAGATTCTACTCTCTCAGTTCCAAATAGTGGAAACATTAATTCTGAAGGTCTACATCAAACACTTCCTCATAAAGGCTTGCTTTATGAAAGTTTGGTCGATCTTGAAGTATCATATTTAGATGAGAGTAACGATAACCCTCTGCGTGGCTAGAAGATCAAGGAGAAATTTTTTTCATCTTTTTTTGTAACCCACCATGGTGGTCCTCCCCATGATGATGAATTTAGCTATGAAAGTCCTCTCTGTAGTAATAATTCACATTTTCTAGAAAATGCATTAATGGACAATGTAGTGACAAGAAAGCCCTCTTATCTTAAGGCACTTGAAAATGTGAAGCCATTCATGTCTGCTGCTTTACCAATAGAAGGTGAAATACTTTCTCAATCAGAAGATAGACCGGTGTGTAGGTCATTCTCCAAACCACCCCTGAGTCACGAATCTTCAAATTTGGTAAGTAAATTATCTACCGATCTTGTTGAATCTGATGAATCAACAAAGAAGCACCAGCTTTGGTTTAAACAGGTAGAAGAATCTTCATCAAATGATAAGGAGGAAGTACTGAATATGAGAAAACAACTGGTGAAACGTGAATTTCCAGTTATTTTTTTGGCCTTTGGCTGACTCTCAGTATGACATTCCAGAGATGTTGACAGAAGATGGAATTCATGATATTCGTCTCAATATATAGAAAACTCTTTGTCAGTTGAAAAAGAAAATATTATCTTATGATGAATATAAAAATCATGTCAAGATAATAGAAGGGTTACAATGCTAAATTTATGTGGCATCTCTCTCAGTCTCTCTATATTTGAAGGCTGAAAAGCAGCAGAGATCCCTTTAGCGTTCATGCCTTGGTGCACTAAGAAGGTTGCGCTAGTTAATTGTCAATTCCCCATATGGTATTCATATTAGTTGAGGGGGTTTTCATGGAGCACTGCATTTCGCTGTACTCTCCAGCCAACAAATCCCGTTGAAAGTGGTCTCATGCAATGTTATTTCCCACAGCCAGCCACAGTCAATTGGTTTTGTTTGTAATCAAATTATTTTTCAAGAACAGGCCTCAACTAGTTTTTCCCAGAATCAGGAATACAGAGAACAAGTTGTTGAATTAATCTTGCATCAAGAAAACGAGAATATTAAACAGGCTTCTCATTTGGAGCATGCACATCAACAAGTGACAGAAGTGTTAGAAATCATCAAACGGTCTTTTGAGCCGGGTGATAAGAGTGGATGTAGGTTGATGCATCCAATCAATTTCCGGACTAAAGTCTGTAAGATCTAGAGATATTTTAAAAAGGTCTCAGATATAGCAACTCAAGAACCAGCCCAGCTTTCTAGACTAGGGACTCTCTTTAACCAACCCTCAGAATCAACAAATAGGATTCGAGGAGTTGGGCAGAAACAGCAGGAACAGCCCCATTCCAACGGACTAGGGACTTTTTTAAATCCTCAATCTCTCCCTCAGAGAAAGTCAGTCTTCTCTCGGTTAGGGAAGAATCCACAAGAGGAACAAAGAGCCGAATTATCAGGAGATTCTTTCCAAATTACTGTTAATCAAGAAGTTCCTGAGGGATCGAAACAACAAAAGTAAATGTCTCATCAAGGACATGCAAGAAGAAAATATCGCAAAAATGTTGATAGAAGGGATGTAGTGCATTATGAATCAATTAATTTCATCAATGCCATTGTTACTAATCCCCCAAATGAGGCTCACTTAGAGGGATCAGATGAGTAATCTCCTGCTCAAGAGTTTGTACGTACAGAAACAAATGAAGAAGGTGTGCATACACGAAATCAATGGATTTCCCAGAATCTAAGTAATCCATCAAGTAACCCACTTCCCCCTCTCTAAAAGGTGTCCAATAAGGGGAAAGGAAAGAATCAGGTTACATAACCTTCCTCTAGAGAAGGCCAATCACTCTTATTAGAGCATAGATTCACAAAACAAGAGGAAGAATTGAAGGAATTGAGGAGGTTGAATGCAGAACTACTTCAAGGTAGTCTTCCTCCTAAGCATGCTAGAGTCAATCAGCTAAAAGAATTTGTTGCAATTACAGAGATGGATCAAGAATATCCTCCTCTACCATTACACCCTCACAGGTCTAATCCTAAGGGTCATGTAAAACAACAATTGACGGTACTACCATCAGTTGCAGTACTAGCCACCACGTCTGTCCAAGCTCTAGTTATTTCCCCTATTCAGGTACAAGCTCAACCAGATGTTTCTCAAAAGTTAATGACTACCATTGAGTCATTAACAGCTTGGTTGGAATCTATGGAGGGAAAACGATCTGAAATTCAACTAGAAAAGAGATCTTACCCAGAATGTTTTAATGCAATTCCTCCCCCATCAAATTTTGCAAGTACCACATTCCCAATCTTTAATGGTTTGGGAGATCCAGAGAAACACTTAACTCATTTTTTTTCTCGTTGTGATCCTATGATGGGAACCCCTCAACAACAAGAATCAGTTAATCTCAGGTGTTTGGGACAATCATTACAAGGACCTGTGTTTGTTTGTTATATAAGCTTGCAATCCTGGTCAATTACTGGGTGGGAGGATCTCCATCAAAGATTCCTTCTTCAATTCAGCTCAACAGTGCGAAAGACAACAATTTTTTATCTTACAAACTGTAATCAAAGGGAGAATGAAAGAGTTTCATATTTCATTGCTTGCTGGAAGGGATTAACATATTACTTGATCTTATCACTCCCTCAAGAAGAATTGTTGCCAATCTGTGTGGAAAATTTGCATGATGATTTGCGCACACCGTTGATCCCGGTGAAATACATAGGAGGGTTTTGAGACCTTACATCGATCGCTCAGAATATTGAAGATTCTCTTATAATGACTAAGGATAAAACTCATGTAATTCCATTAGCTCCAAGAAGAAGAATGGGTAAAGAAGAGACTACTACAGTTATGCTTAAACAAGAACATGTACCTGCTTCTACTTCAAGTCCTTCATCTTCTCGAAGGGCTCCACCTCTTGAGTGTCAACAACAAAGGTCATTTAGTCAAGATGATCAAAGAGATCAAAGACGAAAAATATTTGAGGATTTAAAGAGAAAAATTTACTCTTTCTGAAATGAACAAGTTCCTGGTTACTTCATTTTGGCTCCAGAAAATAATTTGGTAAAAATTTCTAAGGCCCATAAGGCCGAACAAGGAAGGAGATGAAGACCATCCCAAATATTTCCCCTTTCATCAGATGTATGGGTATCCCATTCAGGAGTGTTTTTTCTTCAAGGACCTCCTGCAAAAAATGGTGGACTCGGGAAAAGTCAAACTGAAAGGTTCTTCATCTCAGGTAGCTTGTGTTGTTGCTACAAATCCAGAGGAATAAGGAGAGTGGCAAGAATTCACGAACAAAAGTGCGTAAAAATATGATGATTGGATGGTCAGAAAAACAATCAACCGAACTCATGCCATTTTGCGAACGCAATTGAAGAAACCAATTGTGTCTTCTGCTATGAATGCCACAGAAAAACCCTCTTCATCAGAGGGAAAATCCTCAAACAAAAGGCATAATTCAAAGAAAGAGGAACAATCAGAATAAGATGAGATCATGTCAAATCCAAAATTTTCTTTGACTCTAGAATATTTTATGCCATCTACTTCGAAGCAACGGGCACCGCCCCACCAAACGGCACAACCTAAATTGTCTAATCAATGGGCACCGCCCCACCAAATGGGAGAGCCTATATTGGCTAATCAAGGGGCACTGCCCCACCAAACGGCACAACCTAAATTGGATAATCAACAGGCACCACCCCACCAAACGGCACAACCTAAATTGGCTAATCAGGAAAAGTCTTCCTTAGATGAAGAGTTGATCATTGGTTCTGTTAATATGATTCACATAACAGATCCTTATGCCAGTCGTAGATTCAATTTTGATGATCTTGAATTCCTTGTATCAAACAGATTAATTAGAGGGAGTTCCAGAGGCTTGGGATACATTGGAAGATGTGGATATCCCAGATGCCACTATTCCAATTATACCCCTGCTAGAACTGTGTATGAAGCAGAAACTCGTGGTAGAGCCCTTCAGCGGGCTGAACAAGAACAAGCAAGTTCTTTCACCAATATCAGATTCAGTCCTAGTACAATTATTCTGTAGGATCAGTTAGAGGTTCCACCTTCTCCCTCTCATCATGTAAATAGACCTATTCGGTCTAATCTTCCAAATCCAAGAGTATTTCCAACTCCTATCCCGATACAAGATGCATCCACTTCCAAAGCATCAACTTCTAAGGTACCTACAAAAACACATGTTACTTTTGGGAAACGAAGGCCTTTGGATCAAAAGAATGATGTATTAAAACACTTGGCCCATGTACCAGCCAAATTATCAATTTTGGATGCCTTAAATTTATCAAAGGATCTTCGGGAGGCACTCATCAAGGCTTTGTCAAGTCCTCAGGAATTTGAAACCGAAATTGCTGCAGCTTAAGTCTACCATGTAGAGAATAATCATACATAATGCCATAAAGTGACATCTTTCACAGATAAAGATGAAGATGATTTCATTCATGGACATATCAGACCTTTATATTTATCTGGAAAGGACAATGGTGTAGACATCCGAAGAGATTTCATTGATAACGGTTCTGGATTCAACCTAATCCCCATTCGTACACTTCGTCGATTGGGCCTCACAGAATCTGATTTGTCTCCTTCCACTTTGATGTTACAAGGATATGATAAAAATTAACAAGAACCACTGGGAGAGATTACACTCAGAACTCAGTTTAGAGATCTTGTATCCAATTCATATTTCGTGGTTGTTGATCATGACATAGCCTTCAACATCTTTCCTGGAAGACCCTAGCTATATCAACTTGTGGATATCCCTTCATCATACCATCAATGTCTCAAATATTGTTTCGATGGTCAAATTGGGACATTGTATGGTGATAAATCCTCATTCAAAACATGTGAATCCTAATAAATTAAGGCAGAATTCTATCACATGAAGGGGTAAGGAGAAATCTATAGCGAGAGAGGTTACCAAGGTTAATGCTCCATATGGTTTGGAAAAGATTCCAGTAAATCCATTTACACATGTGAGTGCAGATTATGTGTTGCCTATTTGTCAAATTGACAGGATATACCCAAATCAAAATACTCTTATGGAAGCCTCCATAATGTCAATTACGGAAATCAAGCCAGACAGCATGGGAGAAATTGGTGATTCACCAAGCAATGATGAAATCTCAAATAGGGATGTCTTCATTTCATCTGCAGAAATCCAGAAAGTCTATACTTCTCCAACCAGGCCAGAATAAGTTATTGAAATTTTAGAGGTGAACGATGATGTCAATTCTCAATCCATCATCTCCTCTTTATTACCTAAGGAAGAACCTTCATCATTAATCGGGTCGGAAATTGAAGATTCTTCTTCAAGATGTTCAAATTTTAACATCTCTTCTGATCATGGAAATTCTACTTCACCATCTACTATGAAATTAAAAACAGAATAAATAACACATGTTGAAAAAGAAGAGGATGATCTCATGGATGCTCCTCCAACATTTGAAGAGGGTATCTCTACCACCGTGGATGAACTCAGAGAAATAAATCTGGGTACAAAAGATGATCCACGCCCAACTTTAATTAGTGCGGCCATGTCTCTTGAAGAGAAAGAGATGTTGTTGAGTCAATAAGGTTTTCCTTATGACTTTTCCATTCCTTATTGTTTTGAAAATCACAAACACCTTATCTTTAAGGAAAATCTCTTTTGTAAGGAAAAATGCTTTCTTAAGGAAAATTGCTTTTATAAAGAAAAAATGCTTTCTTAAGGAAAAACGCTTTTATAAGAAAAATTTATCCTTATCATATTTTCATTAATATTTTTCTTAAGTATGAAATTCGGATTCACTTTCTCGGAATCATAAAAACTTTGATATAAAAGTATTCTGTTTTTAGGATTCGGTTCTGGACAAGAACTATAAGGAAGTTTCATTCTGAATTCCGGATATGAATTCTGACCTAGTTCTATTCCAGATTCAGGATACGAATTCTGAAGAAGAATTCTCATTACGAATTCTAATGAAGAAATCCCATTCCGAATTCTCATTACGAATTCTGAAGAAGAATTCTCATTACGAATTCCAATGAAGAATTCTCATTACGAATTCCAATGAAGAATTCTCATTACGAATTCTAATGAAGAAATCTCATTCCGAATTCTCATTACGAATTCTGATGACGATTTCTCATTACGAATTCTGATGATGAAATCTCATTACGAATTCTGATGATGAAATCTCATTACGAATTCTGATGATGAATTCTCATTACTAATTCTGATGATGAATTCTCATTACGAATTCTAATGACGAATTCTCATTACGATTTCTGATGACGAATTCCTATTCCGAATTCTCATTCCGAATTCACCTATTAAACAGAATCTGATTATCATTGTTTTATGCACTCTGAATTTATTCACTCCGAACTTTCACTCCGAAATTTCTATTCCGAACTTTTATGTTAAAGTTTAAAACGATGTCGTACTTTCTGTTACACTTGTTTTGTTATAAAACGATGTCGTCCATTTTGTTATAAACTAACCGTTGTCTAAGTGACACGTGTACAGGTCCCTCCGAACTTTAAGGGAAATATGACCGTTGGAGAAGGAGCCGACCTTACCTATAAATAGGAGCTCATTTGAAAGAGCTCGGCGCTGATTGCTAAAAAAGTACTTACATGCTGTTGAAGTGATTTCTAGAGAGAGAGTCTCTTATTAACTCTCAAAGCTTTGTGCGACTCCGAATGTTGGTGATTACATTCGAGGGCTTCCGGGGATAGGAAGACAGAGGTGCCGACTACCTTAAAGATCGAGGGCTTTCTTGCTGAGAAAGACAGAGGTGCCGACTACCTTAAAGATCGAGGGCTTTCTTGCTGAGAAAGACAGAGGTTGCCAACTACCTTAAAGTTGAGGGCTTGCGGGGATAGCAAGACAGAGACACCGATCTTCGTATCGAGGGCTTACCCTGGTGTGGGTAAGACAGACTTGCTTGAAAGTATAAATCAAGGGACCTTTATCCAAGGTTGTTGGATACCCTTCTCTTTGGGTTAAAAGACTATTATCTTGTTACTAGTAGTTTTACTACTTGTTGTTATTCCGCTGCAATTTGTATCTTAAGGAAAGTATAACTTTCTTATACTTCCTTACTTACTCTGATTAGTTTAGATTCTATACGCTTTAAGGTAGAATCTTATATTGTAACTTTTGTTAAGTTCAGTTCGGTGTTAGAGGTGTTGTGAATCTACTTAGTTTAACTTTGTTAAACTTAGTCCTTTCCTTTTCTTAAGGAAACTTTAGTTGTTCATAACTAACTTTAAAGGTTCCAAAGGAATTTTTAAAGTATACAATTCACCCCCCCTCTTGTATATTGAGCATCTCATATCATATTTCGATCCTACAATTGGTATCAGAGGTTGGAAACCTCTTACTTTATACCATTCTTACATTTGGTATCAGAGCTAAGGTTACTGAAATACTTGTACTCACATACAAGTTTTTCTTGCTCATTTTTCCATTCCGAACTTTGTCATTCCGGATTATCCATTCCGAACTTTTCTCATTCCGAACATTTTGATTACGAACTTTTGCTACTAACTAGTTTGTGTGCAAAGTTATTTTTAGTATGGCGGGAATGAATGTTGGATCTATTGACAATCTGAATCCTACAAGGCCACCAATCTTCGATGGTAATGACTATGAATACTGGAGAGATCGTATGAAGACTTTTGTTATCAATACTGGAGTAGACAACTTTGTCATGCTTACTGGTGACTATAAAATTCCTGACAAGGAAGTCAGAACCTTTACTAACCAGGAAAAGCAAGAATATCAACTCAACTATAAGGTACGCAATACTTTATTATGTTCAATGACTAGAAATATATATAGCCAAATTTCTTCTTGTGAAGCAGCTAACTGTATATGGAAGAAGCTAGAGGTTACACACTTTGGGACTTCTAAGGTGATTGAGACTAGAAGAGCTATGCTTAGAGCTGAATATCATGGCTTCAATTTTCCTTATGGAGAACCTATCTGTAAAGTTCAACAAAGATTTATGACAATTGTCAACAGTCTACAATCTATGGGAGAGAAAGGTTTAGATGATGAAGCTCTTGTGGACAAGATAATTGATATTATGCCCAATGAGTGGGAATCCAAGAGAACAGCTATAGATGAGAACAGGAAGGTTACTCGAATTACTCTTGATGAATTATTTGGAACTCTTCTACAACATGAGACAAGAATGAAGAGAGATGCTGACAACATTAAGAAGAAGAATGGAAATGGAACAGTTGCTTTTACTACAACTTCGAAACAGATGAAAGCTAAGACTCCTGAGAGAGTAACCAGATCCAAATCTAAGAAAGTCATTTTCCAATCCGAATCTAGTGAGAGTGAAGTTTCAGAAAATGAATTAGCCAATCTTGCTCGAAGGATGAACAAGATAGCTGGGCAAAGAAACTTTCAATCCAAGTATAAGAAAAAGGATAGGAAAGATAAGAAAGATGGAGAAGTAACTTGTTATGAATGTAAAAGAGCTGGACATGTTAGACCAGATTGCCCTATGCTCAGAAAGAAAGAAAGGAAGGAAAGACATTCAGAAAAGAACAGGAAGAAGTATTACAAAGCCAAAGCTAAGAAAGTTCTGAAAGCTAATGACACCTGGAGTGCCAGTGGTGGTGACTCTTCAGATGAATCTTCTGAATATGAATCTTCAGGACAGAAGAATCTTGGTCTTATAGCCAGATTACCCATTGAAAATCATTGTCTTATGGCTAAGGTACGAAATGCTGAATCATTGACCAATGTTTCTTTAAATTCTAATGATAGTAAGTATTATAACTCTTCTGATGAAGAATCATCTTCTGATGAGGAAAATACATTACCTACTTATGAAGAAGTCTCTAGGTTTGATGAACTTCTTGAGATTGAGAATTCCAAACTCAACAAGAAACTTGATAAGGCAAATTCTAGGAATTCTATTCTTACTAAAGAGATATCAGATCTTTCTAAAGATCTTGATAAGAAAAACGCTGATTTTGAAAATATTTCAAAAAATCTTGAGGAAGTAAGTTCTGAGAAGAACAAACTTTCTAAAGAATTAGAAAAAGTAATTTCTAATAAAAAAGTTTTCAAGCTTAACTCTAGTTCAAAAACTAATGATTTTGAGGATAAAAACTTGGTTGTAAAACTCAAGTCCGAAATTTTTTCCTTAAAGAAGTGTTTATCAAGCTTTACCCATGGTAAGGAAAATTTTGATAAGATGTATTCTCAAATACGACCTTTAAGAAATAAATCCGGATTTGGTTATACCCAAGCAAAACCTGTTTTCAGCAACAATTATTTTGTTCCTCAAAGTGCCCCATTTTGCACTAAATGTCAATGTGGTGGTCACTGGGCAAGAAATTGTTCCTTAAACAAAACCCAATCCTTAGGTTTTCATAAAGCTTACTTTTCTAAGAAAATGTGGGTACCTAAAATTTTATTGTCTGGAAATCTCGGATCCAAACAAGTTTGGATTCCGAAAGTCTAACTTTGTTCTTAATTTCAGAAAAATAAAGAAAGTTCCAGCAACAATATTTGGTACATGGATAGTGGATGTTCCCGGCATATGACTGGTAACAAAAGCTTTTTTGAAAAGATTATCAAAACGAAAGGAGGAAAGGTAACTTTCGGAGACAATGCTAAGGGAGAGATTGTTGGTATTGGTAATATTGTTTTTTTAGGTAAAACTTTGATTTCAAATGTTCTTTTTGTTAAAGGTCTTAAGCACAACCTCATTAGCATAAGTCAGTTATGTGATGAAGGTTACCTTGTGAATTTTAGGAATGATAAATGCTTAGTTCACAATTCCAAGGAAGAATTTATTCTCTCAGCCAATAGGCAAGAGAATGTTTACACCTTAAACTTAGAAGACCTAAGAAGCCAAGATTTACCTTGCCTAAGTGCAATGGAAGACCACTCTTGGTTATGGCATAGAAGATTAGGACACTGTAATTTTAGGAACCTATGTAAACTCTCTAAGAAGAAACTTGTTAAGGATCTACCGGAGCTTAGATTTGATTCTTCTAAAGTTTGTGATCCTTTTCAATATGGCAAGCAACATAAATCTAGTTTTAAGTCAATCGGTGAAGTCTCAACAACCGATGCATTACAGTTGGTGCATATGGATCTTTTTGGTCCAACACAAACTGGAAGTATTGGAGGCAAATACTATGTGTTTGTTCTTGTTGATGATTACACTAGATTTACATGGGTCTATTTTCTAGCAAGGAAATCTGAAGCTTTTTCTTATTTCAAAAGTTTTAGAGCCCAAGTTAAAAATGAGAAAAACCTTCCATTGAAAACTATTCATAGTGATCATGGAGGAGAATTTCAAAATTCTGATTTTGAAACTTTTTGTAGTAAGAAAGGTATTACTCACAACTTTTCAGCACCTAGAACTCCTCAACAGAATGGTGTAGTTGAAAGAAGAAATAGAATTCTTCAAGAGATAACTAGAACCATGTTGAGTGAATATTCTATTGCTAGACATTTCTGGGCTGAAGCTGTAAGTACTGCTTGTTATACTATAAATCGAGTTTTGATTAGACCTTTTCTTAATAAAACTCCTTATGAGTTATGGAATGGTAGAAAACCAAGACTTTCCTACTTCAAGGTTTTTGGTTGCAAAGTATTCATTTTGAATACTAAAGATTACTTACATAAATTCGCACCAAAATCTGATGAAGGAATTTTCTTAGGATATTCCACAACCTCTAAGGCATATAGAGTTTTTAATAAAAATACTTGTACTGTTGAGGAAACAGTACATGTAAAATTTGATGAATCAGATCCTTTTGTTTTTAAAACCTCCCAACCTACATCTTCGGATGTGTTTTCAAAAACTGATTATCAACCGTTGATAGAAGAACCTTCTGATAAGGAAATTGTTCTAGAAGATAATTCTGAAACATTTACCCCAGAAGACTTTCTACCTTATGTTGATGAACAGGTTTTACAAAACCCAAATCAGGTGTTTCTTAAGAATCATCCCAGTGATAGTATCATTGGTGATGTAAATCAACCTGTAAGAACTAGAAGTTCCTTAAGGAATGAAGTAGAACATCTAGCATTTCTTTCCCAATTAGAGCCTAAAAGAACTGATGAAGCTTTAGGTGATGATGATTGGATCAAAGCAATGCAAGATGAACTAAATGAATTCGAAAGGAATAAAGTCTGGACCTTGGTTGAGAGACCTAAGGAAACTTCTGTTATTGGAGTAAAATGGGTTTTCAGGAATAAATGTGATGAGAATGGAGTCATTGTTAGAAATAAAGCTAGACTTGTTGCAAAAGGCTATAATCAGCAAGAAGGAATAGACTATGAAGAAACCTATGCTCCAGTAGCTAGACTTGAATCTATCCGTATTCTACTTGCCTTTGCAGCATTCTTTAATTTCAAACTATTTCAAATGGATGTGAAATGTGCTTTTCTTAACGGTTATGTTCAAGAGGAAGTTTTTGTTGAACAACCTCCTGGCTTTGAAGATACAAAACATCCTGATCATGTTTTTAGACTTACCAAAGCTTTGTATGGCCTTAAACAAGCCCCACGAGCATGGTATGATAGACTTACTGGATTTTTGCTTCAAAATAACTATGTTAAGGGAAATGCAGATCCAACCCTTTTTATAAAGAAAGATAAGAAAAATGTTTTGATTGTTCAAATTTATGTTGATGACATTATATTTGGTTCAACTCAGCAATCTTTGACTGACTCTTTTGCTAGTCTAATGAAATCTGAGTTTGAAATGAGTATGATGGGTGAGTTAACATTTTTCCTTGGTTTTCAAATTTCTCAAAAACCAGAAGGAACCTACATATCCCAACATAAGTATATTAAAGATCTTCTTAAAAAGTATGGTTATGACAACACTAAGAGTATAAGTACTCCCATTGGTACCTCAAACTCTTTAGATCTTGATGAAGCTGGGAAACCAGTAGATCAAACATCTTTTAGAGGTATGATCGGAAGTCTACTTTACTTAACAGCTAGTCGACCAGACTTAATGTTTTCTGTATGCTTGTGTGCAAGATATCAATCCAATCCTAAGGAATCTCATTTAAAGGCAGTAAAAAGAATTTTTCGCTACCTTAAAGGAACCATGGATCTAAGATTATTTTATACTTCTGGAAATGATTTTGTTCTAAAAAGCTTTTCTGATGCTGACTTTGGTGGATGTAGAATGGATAGGAAAAGTACATCCGGAACTTGTCATTTCTTAGGAGATTCATTAGTTTCTTGGTCATGCAAGAAGCAACATTCTGTTGCACTCTCCACTGCTGAAGCTGAATATGTAGCAGCTGGAAGTTGTTGTGCACAAGTGTTGTGGATGCAACACACACTCACAGACTATGGCTTGAGTTTTACTAAAACTCAAATTTTGTGTGATAACACAAGTGCCATTGCCCTAAGTAAAAACCCTGCACATCACTCCCGTGCAAAACACATAGATATTAGGCATCACTTTCTTAGGGATCACACACTTAAAGGAGATATTATTCTTCTGTTTATCGGAACGCAAGATCAACTTGCTGATATCTTCACAAAATCTTTACCTTATGATAGATTTTAATATATTAAACAGAAGTTAGGAATGATAACCGTAAGTTAATCTTCCTCAATTAACTTTCTGTTGAAAAATCTCCTTACAGTAATAAAACTCCTTTTCATAGGGGGAGTACATTTGTTTGATTATCTAACAAAGTTTTTCAAATTTTGTTTTCAAACTTTTAGGAACGAAAATTTCCGGAATGGAATTTCCGGAACAACAATTTTCCAGAAAGGATATTTTCGCACAGAATACTTCTGGAATGGAAGTATTCATATTGAAAATTTCCGGAATGGAAAACTTTCGTACTGGTATTTTCATAACGGAACTTTCGTACTGAGTCTTTCGTATTGACTTTTCGTGTTTACCTTTTCGTATTGAGTTTTTCGTATTGAGTCTTTCGTATTGAATTTTTCGTATTAAGGTTTTCATATTTAGTTTTTCGTATTGAGCTTTTTGTAGCCATCTTTATATTACCCATTACGAATAACTTTCCTAAGCTAATCCGAAAGGTATGATTTCCTTACTGAAGTTTTCGTAATCATATTTTACTTGCTGGCAATTTCTTATAGTTTGTTTTTGGTTTTTGAATTTCTTAAATCTTTACTTTAATAAAACCTCAAAAAGATCGGATTCAAGCTTTAAACCGTTAGATCTGATCTCAGATCATTCTAAACCGTTAGATCAACCGAGGAAGCTGAACCGTCATCCCAATGCCTATATAAAGGGGACCCTATTTTCTCGTCCCACATCAATTTCAAGCTTTTGCGTGCTGAAGCTCTGACTCTCTGATTTAAGGCCATTCCGAACTTCAGTCTTCTCAGTTCCGAACTTCTCAGAGATTTCAGATCCGAATGTCTGCAGAGTTAGCTTCTCAAGAGATGTCTTCAACCAAGCCCATTTCTCAGTGGTTAGTCTACAGAGAGCGGTTAGTTCATCCGAATTTCTTCAGCAACTATGATTCTATCATTTCGAAGAATATCATGTTAAATGGCTGGGAGGATGTTGCGATATCAAAAACCGGCAACCAAGATGAAGTCTACTCAGACTTGCTTGTCGAGTTTTATGAGACAGTTGCTTTCTTCGTGGAAGACAATAGAGAAAAATTTTCTTTCAAATCGTATGGAAAGACATATAAGCT
The DNA here is from genome assembly GCA_963277665.1 of Viscum album. Taxonomy (NCBI): domain Eukaryota; kingdom Viridiplantae; phylum Streptophyta; class Magnoliopsida; order Santalales; family Viscaceae; genus Viscum; species Viscum album. The sequence continues at coordinate 1,984,631,148 of OY728136.1, forward strand.
ATCTTACACCAAGGCTGCAAGCTTGGTAGGGCTGAGTTATGAAGGGGAAGCTGAGTTTATCTCGCACGTTCTGCCAGACTCCTTGGGTAGTTTCAACAAGGAGAAAGCCTTAGAAATTCTCGGACTGGATGATGATAAGGCTCCGAAAATTGCAACCCTATCTACAAACTTCCGGATTCTGGAGTTATGGGTGCAAGGGATTATCGTACCGAGAAAAGGAGACAAGGACAGCCTGAAGAAGAGTGAGATATACATCTTGGATTTTCTGATAAATCTAAGAAAGTTCAACCTAATGAAGCATATTCTTCTCAACATTGATAATTTGAAGAAGGGGAATCTGAGAGCTCAGATAGTGATGTACCCGGCAATATTATCGAAGCTGATAGTTCGGTGCCTAGAATCCTTGAAGGTTGCTTGTAGTTCTAAGCCGAAAGTTTTCAAGATCATGTTGCTCAGTGATGCAACTCTTAAAAGGATGAATATAGCTTTTAACAAGGAGTCAGGGAAATTCATTGATCTACCGCCTCAAGCAGAAGTGACTCCGAAAGTGGCTGATCCGGAATCATCAAAGCCGGTAAGGAAGAGGAAACAGAAAGAAGTGGTAGGTGAAGCTGAGGAACCCAAGTCTAAGGAAGTCCATTCCGCACCTCCTAAGCCTAAGAAGAAGAAGACATATACTGATGAGGTTGCAGCGAAGTGGAGAGCTGACAAGGAAAAGAGGAAGGAAGGAGATTCGCAGTTCGGATTGGATCCTGCAGAGGCTAAGGCTCTGAAAGAAAAGGCTGCTGATGAGCTTGAGAAGCAAGCTAAGGAAAAAAAGCTGAAGAAGAAGTTGTCAGAAGCTGAGGCTGTGCAAGCTTTGTTGAAGTTTAATGAAATGGTTTCAGCAACCATTCCCGTTCCAAGATCTTTTTCTCTGGAATCTCTACCTGAGACTCCAGGAAGAAATCTTGTAACTCCGGAAGAGGCTATTCCTACTGAGGAAGTAGAGCTAGTGGAAGAGGTTGAAGAAGCGGCTGAAGGAAGTGGTGAGACAGGAGATGTGCTCAAACAAGTAGATGAATATAAGGGAACTCCTTCGGAACACCTTTCACTCCGAACATCTGAAGCTCAATCTTCAAAGCTTGCTACTCCTGTAATGGAAGAAGAAAAGGGAGAAGAAGAAGTTACTTGTCAAGAACATATTTTACTTGATGCTGCTCAGATGGGAAATGTGGAAGCCAATGTTCAAGAAGTTGCTGATGAGGAAGATAAAATTGTTCAAGTCTCCGATAGTGAGAACAGATCTCCGGAACAGGTTTCAATTCCGGAAAAACAAAAGGGAAAGCAAATTCTTGCTGATACCCCAAGTTCAGAAAAAAGTTTGAGGAAGGAAGCTGGTAGCTCTTCTAAGAGGAAGTTGGAGCTTATTGAGGAAGAAAATTCTCCTAGCAAGATTTCTTATTCGGAGTCATCATCGTTGGGGCACGATTTTGTTGTACAATCCTTGAAGAAGTTGGTGGGAACAATTCCGACCTTCTCCAGTATTGACTCTCGGTGCCAGATGCTCCAACATACAATGAATCAGAAAACCGACTCCGTATCCATGGTTATGGATAAATGTGTTGAGATAGAAGCCCAGTTCAAAAATTTCTTTATTGGTTACGAAGCCCATAAAAGATCGTGCAAAAGGATGACTAGCTGGTCGAAGAAGAATGTGGAAGAGATGAGGTTGCTGGATGAGTTTCAGGAGAATGTTAAGGATGCATTTCAAACCGAGGACAAGAAGTTTCATGAGATGTCTGCATCATTCGATGAGAAATTGACAGAGGAAAAGAACATTCGGAGTCAGGAAGTAAGAGATCTGAATGGAAAGCTCAACTCTGTTAATCAAAGTTGGAAATTTGAAAGGGATCATCGGATCAATTTTCTAGAAAGGATAAAGTCTCAGGAAGAGAAAATGGAAGCTCAGGAAGAAAAGTTGAAGGCTCAGGAAGAAATCATTCAAGCTCAGTCAGCAAGAATAGTTGCCTTAGAAAAGAAAGCAGAGGAAGATCATAAGGATCTCAAGAAGATCAAGACAATTCTCATGGGGCTCATGTCGAAGGAGAAAGATCCGAAATGACCAATCCGATCTTTTTGTTGTAATCTGTTTTTGTTGCTGACATTTCAAATATAATGAAAATTGTGCTTGTTGTTTCTATTGCTGTCGTTACTAATCTTTTCAGGTACTTTGTTATTTTTTTTCCATTCCCTCCAATTCTTTTTGAAAATCACAAAGGGGGAGAAGGAAAAGATCCTTAAGAAAAAGAGGAAATCTAATAAGTGCTTATCAAAGGGGGAGAAAGAAAAATACCCAAGGAGATAGAACTCTAATAAGAGTTTGTTTAAGGGGGAGTTTTTCTTAAAGAAACATCACTCCGGAAATATGAATACGATCCTTAGAGACTCAAAGCCTAAGGGGGAGTTAGTCGTATTCATCTATATTCTTAAACCAAGGGAGATAAGCTTTAATATGTTTCTTTCTTCTTAGAATAGCTTTTTCGTAAGGATGTTTGTGCTTTCCAAAAAGGGGGAGATTGTTGAGTCAATAAGGTTTTCCTTATGACTTTTCCATTCCTTCTTGTTTTGAAAATCACAAACACCTTATCTTTAAGGAAAATCGCTTTTGTAAGGAAAAATGCTTTCTTAAGGAAAATTGCTTTTATAAGGAAAAATGCTTTCTTAAGGAAAAACGCTTTTATAAGAAAAATTTATCCTTATCATATTTTCATTAATATTTTTCTTAAGTATGAAATTCGGATTCACTTTCTCGGAATCATAAAAACTTTGATATAAAAGTATTCTGTTTTTAGGATTCGGTTCTGGACAAGAACTATAAGGAAGTTTCATTCCGAATTCCGGATATGAATTCTGACCTAGTTCTATTCCAGATTCAGGATACGAATTCTGAAGAAGAATTCTCATTACGAATTCTAATGAAGAAATCCCATTCTGAATTCTCATTACGAATTCTGAAGAAGAATTCTCATTACGAATTCCAATGAAGAATTCTCATTACGAATTCCAATGAAGAATTCTCATTACGAATTCTAATGAAGAAATCTCATTCCGAATTCTCATTACGAATTCTGATAAAGAATTCTCATTACGAATTCTGATGACGATTTCTCATTACGAATTCTGATGATGAAATCTCATTACGAATTCTGATGATGAAATCTCATTACGAATTCTGATGATGAATTCTCATTACTAATTCTGATGATGAATTCTCATTACGAATTCTAATGACGAATTCTCATTACGATTTCTGATGACGAATTCCTATTCCGAATTCTCATTCCGAATTCACCTATTAAATAGAATCTGATTATCATTGTTTTATGCACTCTGAATTTATTCACTCCGAACTTTCACTCCGAAATTTCTATTCCGAACTTTTATGTTAGAGTTTAAAACGATGTCGTACTTTCTGTTACACTTGTTTTGTTATAAAACGATGTCGTCCATTTTGTTATAAACTAACCGTTGTCTAAGTGACACGTGTACAGGTCCCTCCGAACTTTAAGGGAAATATGACCGTTGGAGAAGGAGCCGACCTTACCTATAAATAGGAGCTCATTTGAAAGAGCTCAGCGCTGATTGCTAAAAAAGTACTTACATGTTGTTGAAGTGATTTCTAGAGAGAGAGTCTCTTATTAATTCTCAAAGCTTTGTGAGACTCCGAATGTTGGTGATTACATTCGAGGGCTTCCGGGGATAGGAAGACAGAGGTGCTGACTACCTTAAAGATCGAGGGATTTCTTGCTGAGAAAGACAGAGGTGCCGACTACCTTAAAGATCGAGGGCTTTCTTGCTGAGAAAGACAGAGGTTGCCAACTACCTTAAAGTTGAGGGCTTGCGGGGATAGCAAGACAGAGACACCGATCTTCGTATCGAGAGCTTACCCTGGTGTGGGTAAGACAGACTTGCTTGAAAGTATAAATCAAGGGACCTTTATCCAAGGTTGTTGGATACCCTTCTCTTTGGGTTAAAAGACTATTATCTTGTTACTAGTAGTTTTACTACTTGTTGTTATTCCGCTGCAATTTGTATCTTAAGGAAAGTATAACTTTCTTATACTTCCTTACTTACTCTGATTAGTTTAGATTCTATACGCTTTAAGGTAGAATCTTATATTGTAACTTTTGTTAAGTTCAGTTCGGTGTTAGAGGTGTTGTGAATCTACTTAGTTTAACTTTGTTAAACTTAGTCCTTTCCTTTTCTTAAGGAAACTTTAGTTGTTCATAACTAACTTTAAAGGTTCCAAAGGAATTTTTAAAGTATACAATTCACCCCCCCTCTTGTATATTGAGCATCTCATATCATATTTCGATCCTACAGATGTATATTTCATTTTTAAATAAAAATCAAGATATATTTCCTTGGAACTATACAGAGATGCCAGGGATTGATCTTGATGTTTCTACTCATTGTTTGGGTTTTCCAGAAGAACATCGAGGATTCAAAAAAGCTGCAAGAAGAACACACCCAAATTATGCTTCCAAAATTGAATCTGAAGTGGATATGCTTATCAAAGGTAAATTTGTCAGAGAATTTAAATATCCCAAGTGGTTGGATAATATTGTCCCTGTGAAAAATAATAATGGAAAAATAAGAGTTTGCATCGATTTGAGAGATCTTAATCGGTATTGTGTTAAGGATGATTTTACAGTTCCGATAACAGAACTCTTAATTGATGCTACAGCTGGCTATGAAGAAATTTCCTTCATGGATGGATATTCAGGATATAATCAAATCTATATGGCTCAAGAAGATGAGGAGTCTACAGCCTTCAGAGACCCTCATGGTGTGTTTTGCTATCAGGTAATTCCCCTTGGTCTGAAGAATGAAAGCGCAACATATCAGCATGCCATGCATCATGTCTTCAAAACCTTTTTAGGGAATTTTTTTGAATTTTATGTGGACGATTTGGTGGTTAAATCCAGGAAACACACTAATCACTTGGCTGATTTTGAAATCATATTCCACAAACTTCGGAAACATAACTTTAAGATGAACCCCTTAAAATGTGCTTTTGGGGTAACCTCAAGAAAATTTCTCGGCTTTATTGTTTTCCATCATGGTATCAAAGTCGATCCTGAGAAGACAAAGTCAATCATTGGTATGTAACCTCCTCAGAATTTGAAATAATTAAGAGGACTTCAAGGACATTTATCCTATATTCGGCATTTCATCACCAATTTAGCAGGCAAAAGTTTACCCTTTACTAAATTGATGAAGAAGGGAGTCACTTACCAGTGGACTGAGGAATGTCAAGAAGAATTCGATATTCTCAAAAAATATCTCTTGATTCCACCGGTATTAATGCCACTTGTTGAAGGAAGACCACTTATCCTCTATGTGGAAGATTTAGAGTGATCATTGGGTGCCTTTCTTGCTCATAAGAATGATACTAGAAATGAAAACAGCCTCTACTATCTCAGTCAGACTATGATTGAAGCAGAAACCCGATATTCAAATATTGAGAAGTGCTACCTAGCATTAATCTTTGTAGTTCAGAAGTTGAGACACTACCTGCAACATCACAAGGTATAATTGGAATCTCGTAATAACCCGCTCAAATTCATTATTAGTCATCCAATGCTTACAGGATGTCTGGCAAGGTGGGCAGTTATTTTGCAGCAATTTGATATTCAGTATGTGTCTCAAAAGGCAATAAAGGGCCAAGCTCTGGCTGATTTCCTTGCTGAACATCCATCAGTAGAAGATACATCTTCATATATTAAACTTCCTGATGAGGAAGTATTTTCTATTCAATATAGTCTTCAAACATGGGAAATGTACTTTGATGATGCATCCAGAAGTCCAACAAGGAAGAAAATGGAAAATCTTAAATTCAACAAAGTTGGGGTAGGAATTGTACTCATTTCCCTGGAAAAGGTAGTGCTACCTTATTCCTTGTCATTGTTTTGAGGCGGTACAAATAATGAAGTAGAATATCAAGCTCTCATCACAGGATTAGAGTTGGCGCTTAAAGCACAAGTGAATCACTTAAAGGTAAAAGGTGATTCAGACCTGGTAATCAAACAAGTAAATGGGGATTATGCCATCAGAAAAGAATAGTTAATCCCTTTGTATGATTATGTCAGATAGTTAATGGTGGAATTTTATTCAGAACCGAAATTTTCTTATGTCCCGCGATCATAGAATGCTCAAGCTGATGCACGGGCTAATATAGCCACAACTCTGGCAGATCCAAATCGGGAAGAGATAAGCATCAGTATTACCCACTGTCGTACAATATCACCTTATGTTCAAATCAGAATAGAGTAAATCAATGAAATTATTCCCATTCTTGAACTGTATGGTCATACTACGGGATGGATGACACCTATCAGGGAATACCTTAAAAATGGAACACTTCCACCTAATAGAGCTAGGAAAGAACAAATCTGACGACGTGTGGTTAATTTTACTCTTTATGATAACCCAGATCACCTAGAGAAAATTCACTGCAAAATAGGTTTTGATGGAGTTCTCATCAGATGCATTGATGGTGAAGAGACAATGGTTTTCATGAAAGAAGTGCATGCAGGAGTCTGTGGTGCCCATCAGTCTGGACACAGACTATCTGATCAAATTCGAAGGCTTGGATACTTTTTTCCTTCAATGATACAAGATTGTGTTGATTTCACAAAGAATTATCCACTACTACAAATACGTCTTTTATCAGCGCTAAAAATGGCCTTTATCAGCTCTAGAAAAGCGCTGATAAATATGGAGAAGATAAAGGGGGGGGGGTCCCCTTTATCAGCGCTCCAAAAAGCGCTGATAAAGACCGCTTTTATCAGCGCTAAAAAAGCGCTGATAAAAATAAAAAATAAAAAAATTTAAAAATAAAAATAAAAAAATTTAAAAAAATACTGCCAATCTCGGGGGGGCTTTTTACAGCGCTTAAGCCCCCCTTTATCAGTGCATTCCTACACCTCCAGCGCCCTCCCCCACACTACCTACACCCTTTATCAGCGCTATCCCTTTAAATCAACCTTGCGCGCGCAACCATGCCTCCACCCGGATTTGATCTCGAGACCTCCCCCCTGCGTACCTAAAGCCTTTGCAACTACCCTATATTGATTTGTTCTCTTATTCATGATATATCTATTTATTTATATATATATTTAGTTATATTTATTCGTATAATAATATATATTTATATTAATATATAGATATAGTTATACTAATATATATATATATAGTTATATTAATATATACATATAGTTATATTAATATATGTATAGTTATATTAATATATGTATAGTTATATTAATATATAGTAGTTATATAAATATTAATATATTGGTATTTTAAAAAATAATAATATTAGTTATTATTTAGATAAAGCTAATATATTTTATATGTAAATATGTTTAATTATTTATTTAAAAATTTTAATTTTTAGGTATGAATATATAAAAAAATTGTACATATAGTTATATATTTGATTATAAATAGTAGTGAATTATAAAAAAATGAAATTTCAAATACATAATATCAATATGAATGTAATAACTTTGAATAAATTCAGTCCCCACCAAAAAAAGCCAATAATACCCCCTTAAACGAGGCTGAAAATCCACAAAATGTTAAAAAATATGGGTACCCCGACAAAAGACTCAGTTTTGGAGGCCTTATGGGTCACTTTTGGCCTTGAAAAACGCTGGACCAAGTCCCCCCTAGGTCACAGCGATGTAGAGCTCGTCGCAGGCTTCGATTTGATATGTGGTAGAGCTCAAACGGACACCCAGATCAAAAGTTATGGCCGTTTGAAGTTTGAGTTGCATTTTCAACATATTTTGGATCTTTTTTTAATTTTTTTTAATTTTTATTCTTCTAATTGTTATTAAATGACTATTACTCCAAAATAATTATCAAATTGTTTATTAAAAATATTTTTTTAATTTTTTAAGAATCCATTTTCACTAAATATCTTATATATTAAGTATATTAAGTGTAAATGTACATTTATACTTATATAAAATATATTTAAAAATTATAGATTATATTTATATCAATATAACTATATAACTATATTTATATATTAATATATTTTTAAATTTTTTTTGAAGTAGACCCTTTATCAGCGCTTTTAAAAAAAGCGCTGATAAAGGCCCCCCCTTTATCAGCGCTACTAAACAAGCGCTGATAAAGGGGGTCCCTTTATCAGTGCTAAAAAAAGCGCTGATAAAGGGGTACTTTTATCAACGCTTTTTTTATCACTGATAAAGGCACCCTTTATCAGTGCTTTTTTAGTGCTGATAAAGTCCCCCCCTTTATCTGCGCTTTTTCGTTAGCGCTGATAAAGGGGTGGCGCTGGCCTTGCCCAGTTTTGTGGTAGTGGTCATTCTTGCCAAGTAAATTCCAACTTCATTCATCAACCCCCAGAGTTTCTTCATACAACTAAATACTCGTGGCCATTTTCCACATGGGGAATAGATTTAGTGGGACCTTATGCTTCGTCTACAACCAACCAGTTTAAGTATATTTTTACTGCTACTGACTTTTTTTCCAAATGGGCATAGGCAATACTTCTCAAAGAAGTCAGCTCTAAAAGCATTGTTAGCTTCATCAAGTCTAACAACATTACCTGATTTGGTGTCCCTCATACCATATTGATGGAAAATGGCACCAACTTCTGTTCATCTGAGGTGAGGAAGTTGTATCAAGAATACAACATCAAATCCAATCATTCATATCGGTATCATGCAGCGGCCAACGGCCAGATAGAAGCTTTCAACAAGACTCTTTTAAACATACTGCAAAAGATGGTAGATAAAGATAAGAAATCATGGCCTGATAAACTATTTCATGATTTATGGGATTATCAGACCACCACCCACACTGCAACGTGGTCAACTCCATATTCATTGGTATATAGAACAGAAGCAGTCTTTCCCATTGAGGTTCAATTACTCTCACTCAGAGTAGCCATTTGTGATCAGTCATCTACAGTTGAACAATCTCAAAAGCGATTGGAGGAATTGGAACGGTTAGATGAGAAAAGATTGAACACCCTGCACCACTTGGAAGTATATCAGAATCAAATAACACGAGATTTTAACAAAAAATTTCATCTTCGTTCCATTATTCAGTGAGAATTGGTATTGGTTCTAAGAACTCCAATGATACCAAGAATGATACTTCCCAAGCTGAAGCCAAAATAGGAAGGACCTTATTCAATACATAAGGTCTACTCCAATGGAGCTTATTCTTTAATCTCAATGGTTGGAGAACTCTTCACTACTCCAACCAATACCAGATTTCTGAAGAATTATTTTGTATAAACACAAAATACAACCACGATCCATGCATATGACCTTAAACTATATGCATCCATATCGTCCAACATGACGTTAAACTGTGAAAAATCCCCTTACGTCGAGCAAGATGTTAAACTTAACCCACGGTCCATGCATATGACCTTAAACTATTTGCATCCATATCGTCCAACATGATGTTAAACTGTGAAAAAGTCCCTTACGTCTAGTAAGACATTAAGCTGCACAACCCACAGTTCCATGCATATGGCCTTAAACTATTTGCATCCATATCATCCAAAACATGATGTTAAACTATGAAAAAGTCCATAATACGTCCAACATGATGTTAAACTATGTCTCTTTTGTCCTTACTTCATGACATTAAACTGCACAGTCCCCCTTTTCATCCAACATGACGTTAAACTGTATTTTCCCCTTCATCTTAGCTACAAGATGTTAAACTGTATAACACCCTTATTGTCCAACATGACGCAAAACTGTGTTCACGTCCAACATGATGTTAAACTGTGTCCCTATATTTGTCCTACATGATGTTAAACTGTACTGCTCATTCGTCCTACATGACGTAAAACTGAACAAAGTCCCATAAATACGTCCTACATGACATTAAACTGTGCATCGTTAAGGTTGTTTATACCTCTTGTTTCTCACACCAAGTATGAATCATGTGATCTTAGAGTAAACTTCAACCATAACACCCTCTCTGGGCCGCTGACCATGTGTAAGTCCCAACACCATTTTTAGGTCGTTGTTCTCAAAAACAACTTGATTACTAATTTATTCTTTAATTGAACTACGCTGACTTTGATCATTTCTTCTAGGCTAGGTATGTAGGAAACCTCTCAAGGTTCATGCCCAAAACCAATATCTTCACATCGGTTCACCTTCATCTCATATGATGTTAATTCGTGAAATCGTCCCCAGAACTAATATTTTTTCCATTGGTTCACCATCGTCCTTGATATATGATGTTAAACTGTACAACACTTTTGTCTTGTACGACAATAAACTACAATATTCTTTGATACTCTCACCTGAGAGGGAATCATTATTAACATTGATCTTCAATCATGTTCTGTTCTACAGACTACTTGCATACATGGCAATTCCTGAAATTTTTATCATGGGTAAAACCATCATTGCACTAAAGTCCCCTTTCACCCTTCATATGTAAGAACCAAATCTATACAGAGGGTATTTCAAGAACTACATGTGGCTTGATTCCCATCCTTATGGGATACATAGGAACATTCGAGCATCCCTCGAATCTAGCCCCATGTCTTTGGGCCTAACCCCAAATTCCACTTTCAGTCTCCTGGCTGAAAAGTTCCTATGAAAACACACACTGTGTATTCATTATTATGGTCCGAACTCTATGACCCTAAACTAAGATTTCCTACACTTTCGTCCCACATGACGTTAAACTATATTTCAAGAACTACGTATGGCTTGATTCCTATCTTTATGGGATACGTAGTGAATTCCAATATTTCAACTCGGGACCCAGCCACAACATGATTATGGTTAGCATTGATCTATGTATTTCTTTAATGCATTGGGAAATACTCATTTTCATGTGTCATATTACTAACCTTAAATAGTTCCAGATCTCCATAACCCTTTTCTTGACTTCTGGTCACAAAATTCCAATTTCTGAGGGTTCATTTGCCTGTCTATGCAGCATGTTCCCTTAGGCAGCCTTGCATAAACAGTCCACATAACCGACTTGTCAGCCAAAAGATGCTATTATTTGACTCTACATCCAATTACCTTACATGGCCCTGAATAATTCAACCCCCTAACGGGTTTTTTAAATAATGGTAACTTCATTCTTGGAAAGAAAACATCTTTTGTCCTTTTTTGGTCTTATTGACAATGTGTAAGGATCTGTAGAAAATAGCCATCCTTTACATATTTGTCCCATGTTATTTTTCAGGATCTGAAAGTATTCAAGTATATGGTTTATATTTTCCTTCCCTACGTTTGGGCCAGACCTTTGTAGGAGTGACATTCATCCAGTTCTTAGACGATCTTTTTTGGAAATATCTTCTCCATATTCAAGTACCTCTCTCCATTCAACAAACTCTATGCTTTGGAAAATTTGATTCCCCATAAACTTCCACTGGCTTTTTAGCTATAGAAAAGTAAACTTCTGAGTGTTATTTTTCCTGACTATGCAGCACGTTCCCTTAGGCAGCCTTGCATAGGTAGTCTACATAACGGACATGTCAGCCAAAAGATTTCATTATTTGACTATGCAACCAATGCCCTTAGGTGGCCCTGCATAATTCCACCCCTAACGGGTTTGTTAAATAGAAGTAACTTCATTCTTGGAAAACACTTCTTCTAATGACTTTTATCCCTTTTTCATTTCATTCCTCATATTCAAAATTTCATAAAGTCATAGTTTACATTTTTTCCCTCATACTTGAGTGTGGTAATATGTTTTCAGATAAATTTTCAAGGAATTGAGTCAATTGTAATCCATTCGGTCAAAGATATTTCGACCTTAAACATTTTCCTTTTTATGTACAAGGCACATGACTTTAAACTGCCCACAAAAGACAAGGGAACTCTGAATAAAAGTCAAGTCCCAGCTCACTAAATATACATTTTGTATGATTTTAGGTAATATTGAGCAATTAAAAGATTCAAATATTGTGGGGTTATTTATAATAATCCTAGAAAAAATCAAAATATGCTTACTAGGATCATTGGATTGGTTGAAATCTAAAGCAGATATCAAGGGAATGTAGGTATGAATGATTGAAGATGATAAAACTTTTTCATTGATGCACAAGAGTTATAAGGACCTCCACAGACTGGAGTCTCTTCTCTTTTTTCAAGAATTACAAAAGGCTTTCAACATAACTCTTCATTTGCTTCACCGCATCCCGAGATTCATCAGCAACCACATGGAATTCATTCATTTAACTGTATACAATAAGAGATGTAGTGATACCATCTCTTCTTGGAACAATTGTAAAAGAATTTTTTTGAGTGCGGTTTGAGAAAATTTTCTACTGATAAAACTGTGACTCTGTTTCTGTCCAAGAGGCTTTGAAGATGGATACATGGATTTGAGAATGGAGCAATGGAAGTATAGAGCAATTTGGAGAGATTACTCTTTTCAGATATTGTTTCTAATGTCATGATAGTCTTCTCTCCATCAACCGCCAGCAGAAAACATATCAGCCCAAGGTTTGAAATTTTCATATCTGTAAGGAAATGGCATGATAGAAAATTTTGAAAGTTCACACCATTGTTGTTGCTCTTAAAGCACAGCATAATCGAAATAGAGGAGTATCCGTGCAGCTGCATCTCGGGCAGATAATTATTTGCCTCTGTAATATTGACTTGTTGCATATGACCATGCCCATTCAGAGGCAAGTAGATGCTTTGTGGAAATTTAAGACGAAACTTCTTCAAGTACTTGGACAAATCTGGAAGAGTGTTGTCGCAGATAGTATAATAATCATGGCCAATGATGCTCATCATATCATCAATTCGCTTGCTAGCCAGTTCATCAGCCATTTCGATTCTTCTAGGAGCCATTTAATCTGCACAAAAGTTGAATAATTAACTCTTATGTAAGTTGATTTTTCATAAATTTTGTGTAGAAAAGTAAAAAATGGCTAAGGAATTAAGGCGTGCAAGTCCCAAAATTGGCGCACAAGTATCAGTGTGTTGCGCACGTTTTGGCGTGCAGGTATCACCGTGCAAGTCCAAATACCTCTATAGCATCACGCCAATAAAAAACAGCAGAAAACAGAGCAACTTGGGCGGCGAGACCTCGAAAGTTTGAAATCCGGGTGCTTTGCGCGAGAATGGTCGCATATATATATAGGCCAGGCCTCAACCCTACGTGCCTAAATCTAGCGTTCTCAACACTTGCATGCCACCATCTGTGCGCTCAACACTTGTGCGTCGCATGTTCCATGGTTTTCTTCTTTACCTCAGAGTCACATCCTTATTTCTTTCAGATCCATCTATGAGGGGGGAGTTTTGTTGACGCTCCTTTCTGTCATAGAGTCTAAATGAATGAAAAGGGAAATACCTTGAACTCAAACTGATTCATCCTTTGAAGAAACATCAAAAATTGACAAAGGCATGAACACAGATTCATTTGCACTTGGGTCGTGCAAGTTCCACCAAGGTTGCGCAAGTATACGTGTGCGCCTCCTAGTGGTCGCACAGGTGACTTGTGCGCCCTCTTTGAATTTTTCCCAAGGTCTTCACCAGCCTCTAAATACCCCTGGTGGGCCCCCCATTTCAGACGAAAAAAATTCCAAAATTCATATTTGAGCTCCCGACGCCCTAGTCTCTTCTCAAAGTCTTCCGAATACTTCTAAGGTAATATATTACCTAGAATAGAAGATCTAAAGAGTGGGAACAAGGCCTAGGTGTTGAAATTCATCAACACCTGCACGCCTAAGGGTCTAACCCATCAGGGAATTGAAGACACTTGCATGCCGCCTTATCCCTTCAACAGAACTTACGTGCCACTAATTCAAAAGTCTTTAGGGATAACACTATGGGCATGAGTCAAAGCTCGCCCAAGTATGATCCTAAGGGTTGACCGTCATGAAAGTACCCATGTGTCGTGTAAGGATACTTGCGCGACCAAAACTTCAGCACCCACATAGAACTTGCGCACCCACTCAAGACTTGCGTGCCTCTATATTTTTGGGTGCCCCTCCTGCCTATTCACTTGGTTTCTTCAAATCCACCTCTCCTTTTAAAAATTTAGCCTTCAAAACCTTCTTCAAAAGAATTTATGTCATGGTTCCTTTGTTGGATTCCTTTTCTGAAAGGAATTATGTGGAACATTTCTCCAAACCAACTGATTTACATATCTTTATGTCACTAAGGTTAGAGAGTTACTTCATTCAACCTCATCCTTTAAAGATGAGAGGATCTCAACCTGGGCCTCCTTTTAAGGAGTAAGTCCCAATCATAATTCCTTAAATTTGGGCCTCCTTTTCAAGAGTAAGTACCAATAAAAAAATACCAAAATATGGGCATCCTCCTTAGGAGTAAGCCCCAACTCTCCTAATTCTAGGCCTCCTTTTCAGGAGTAATCCCCAGTCATAATTCCCCTAACCTGGGCCTCCTTTTCAAGAGTAATCCCTAGTCATTAAATTCCCTTAATTTTGGGTATCCTCCTCAGGAGTAAGCCCCAAACATAAATTATTTTAATATGGGAATCCTCTTTAGGATTAAGCCCCAAGTTCCCAAAATCCAAATCCCCTTAACTTGGGCCTCCTTATCAAGAGTAAGCCCCAGTCATAATCCCCTTAACCTGGGCCTCCTTATCAGGAGTAAGCCCCGGTCATAATTTCCCTTAACTAGTCTTAATTTACGTTTGATTCAGGCTTCCTTATTAGGAGTAAAACCCAATCTCAAGTCTCTTTTTAATTTGAGAATCCTCCCCAGGATTAAGTTCCAAGTTAGAGTATCCAAATCTCCATAAAGCACATATACCTTTATGGACCTTGTTCCCAGGTTTCTTCCGTGAAGTAAATCCTAATCTTCATCTATCTGGGAAGTCATACATACATAAGCCCCACTTCATTTATTATAATTGCATCTTTCATGGCACAATTTGTCTGGTTTTACCAATACCTCTTGTTTCTCACACCAAGTATGACTCACCTGGGCTTAGAGTGTAAAAGTAGTTATTATATCTTTCTTTGAGCCATCAATAATGCATAAACCTAATACTTATTTACTCAAACTATGTGGGTTCTGATTCCTTTTATAAATAAGGATATGTAGGTAGCCCATCTGCAGGTACGATTCCAACCATGAAATAATCCATGTCCTTTTGAATGATAATAAACTTCAAGTGCCCCACTGAGTGGCTTTAAAACCAGTATGGTTATCATAATGACCAAGAGATCTTTATATAATGTGTTGAAAGATACCATTGACTAAGAATCTCTAACAAATACAGATGATTATCTATCGATGAAGAACCACAAATACATAAAAAAGATTCTCTAAATCTCATAAATATCAATCATTGATTGTAAGATCTTAAGGAAATCTCATTTTCATACTTGGTAGTGTAATAAGGATTCACGAACATAACTTAAATCTATAAAGAGAGTCCCAGAGTAGACAATAATTCCCCGCAAAAGGTGTGATGAGCCTGACCTCCCATCCTCTCGACCAATGAAAATTCTTAAGCCTCATCAGTCCATAACTAATGAGCACATGACTTTGGAAAGTAGGTCCTAATGGATATGGAATCATTGGATGTTTTCAGTTCTACAAACAAACCCGTTAGAAACTGATTGGAATGTTTGAACCTTAAATAAACAAGGCCATCCCCAATTCCAGAAGAAACAGTGTGTCTTTGATATTTATATCATGATTAAAAATATTTAAAATATGTTACCATAATCAATGTACAAGGACAGGAACATCCGTGACAAAACACCCTTGAGAAAATAAAGCAATTGACATAAAAAATGACAATGATGAAATATTGTGGACAAAAGAGATGTAAGATGTTATCAAAGAATCATATATATTTTTAAAAACATTAATATTATTATCATATAAATTAATATCTAGTTTAAACCCATTATAAAGGTGGTTAAATCACATTCAAAGAAGATAAAATGTGAGGGAAGTGATTTTATCTCAATTCCAACTCTATTAAGAAATATTTGGTATTATGCACCAGTTCATTTTAATGAGGTGTATATAGTTCCCATTTAATGTATTTAACATGAATATCGATTTTTTTCATGACAACTAATTTTAATTCATGTTACACTTTAAAGATATATGATAAAATTGAAAGGATGTCTTATTAATCTTTTTTGGATAGGTATATATTTTCTCCATATCCATATTTTTCAAACTCAATTTTTGAAAAAAAAATTATTTAAAAAATTATTTATAAATGATATTTTAAGTTATCCTTGACTTTGTAAATCAATGAATGTATTGTTTCATTTTTTTCAGAATTTTTTCATTTTTAACATACTTTATGAAAAATCCACCATGAATGATTATTTAAATTATCTATCCTTTATAGACATTCCCTCTTATATAACCATTTTACACTGTTTAAATTATTCTATGATATTTAAATAATATTAAAAATAATTTTTTTTAAAAAAATTTACTTATAAATTTTCTTTTATTTTCTAAAATACAGAAAATTATTTAAAAACATATATTTCTAATAAATTGAAGGTCATATTTAACCTCTTATTAATTTTTTTTAATAAACATTCTACTAAAATAATAAAATTGTTATGATTATTAAAAAAAAAATCCCATAAATATCCATATTATTAGAATTTTGTTTTGATTATTTCTTAAACCATATATCATTTCTAAAAATGGTGTTTTAATTTGAATGTTTTTTAATTGACTGAAAAAAAATTTATATTTTATATTATTCCCTCAATATAGATATTCAGGTATAAGGTATATTATTAAATATTTAATTCATCATTTGATATTTGAGGAATATGTTGGATATGCAGTGACAGGTGGTGGAAAAAATTATCTAGCACCTCAATGAATTGACAGTTCTCACGAGACAAACCAGTTTGAAAATTTATACGGGCCATTACCCATAGTATTAAATTTTACAGGTGTAAGGTATTGTTGGTAGAGAGATCCTGATGTATGAGATCATGATGTATAATAGTTTTTATTTCATTCAATGTGAATTTATTTATTAATATTATCCATGATATTATTTCATTGATATTATCTATGGATTCATTCCATGGTCGTGATATTGACTAAATGGAATTTGTTTCTAGTTATCTACCTTACCATATTGATTATACCTTATTAAAAAATTATAACATTCATTATATGTAACCCTTACTGGTCATTTTTTATCACCGTTATTTTTTTCCCTTTCTATAGGATCTGAAGATGAATTATTTGAATGAGTTTCAAATAAATTTAGATTTTTCATTCATTATTATTTATATTATATTCCTAGTATAAAATAGGTATCATGTATGTATTTTGTTCTCCAAGACTACTAAACTTTTCAATACTTTAGGATTAGATCCCTTTTATATATTCCAATATTATAATTTGACCAACACCTATAGGTTATTGTAGTATGGTTTGTTACACCTTTCACCCCATAGGTCTTCTTTATAGTACCTCCTATTCCATAGAGATATCCCCTTTTTCATAGTAACTTTCCAGTACAACTCCACTATATAACACCTTTCTTGAACTATGGACACTATTTATTTTAAATAACCTTATATTTTTCGAATGATCACCATCATTTATGTTTTTATCCTACTTCTTTGACTTTTATCTCCATACCCTACTCTATAACCCATTATATGATATATTTGAAAAGGTTCCATAAGTCTTTGGCATGTGATTTTTTATGGTTTTTGTGTGAGAATTTTGATGGTGAATACACCATTAAAGATCCTTGACATCAATACTAATAATATGAGGGAGGAATTCATTAAATTTAGCACATGTTTGATATGATATATTGTCCTATTTAATGGATTCTGTCTATCACTACAAAACCTAGGTCTAATTCTTGATCACATGCGGTGTGTGTGTGTGTGTGTGTGTGTGTGTGTGCGTGCATGCACATGTGTTTACCTGACATGCTGTGTTTCTTTCATGTGGATTTTGATAATTATGTTACTTTTTTATTTGATGAGATGTTCCTTTTATCATATATATTTATATCATATATGTTGTCTTCCTGTTTTCTATAGTACAATTTTGTTGGTATGTGAGATGTGATACATTCCAAGGGATATCCACTCAAGTGGGATGTTTTAGACCATGAGTCTACATGTATTCAGACAATACCAATCATTAAGAATTTTCATATTCTTGGGGATATCCATTTAGGCTATATATTCAAGACTCTGGTCAGAATATGAGATTTGATGCATTCTTGGGGCTATCTGCTCCAGATGGATGTTCTAGATATTGGTTCAACATGAACATGGACTATCTTGGATGGTAATATTTTTCATGTGTTTGGGTCTATCTGTCAAGAAGGGTGTGATGGGATGGTTAGGAATGCTCTACCATCATGGTGTAAAAATTGGCATGTTTATCATGATATAGAGCTAAAGAAGGTAGAGTCAGGATCTGTCATGAACTGTCCCTTGGGGCTCGTTCCGTGGCTACCCCAAGCTTGCCTTCTATAGGCCAGGGGCTAGAGACTAGAACCGGAAAGGCATATCCCTAAAACCGGTAAGGCATTGCATTTATAAACTGCAAACTCACACAACCAATCACACAACAAGATACGAGCACAAATTAAACTATATAGTAAAAAGAGAGTGTAAAGTAAGTAAAGGGGCAGGAATACAAGCCCAACTGAAAAGTACAAGTAAAATTGAAAACAACTCATGTGAACACCCACCAAGGATCCTACCTGAAGGGTAGGTACAAATCTCAAATGGCCGTCTCTATGGTATGCCTCGGCTAAGGTCCACCTCCGGGTAGCCTCTAGTTTTAGTACCCTCATCCTCAGTCAGCACTGCCTGTCGTCTGCACAAGACACAACAAGGTACAGGTGTAGCCCATGTAGGGGTGAGTATAACAATACTCAGTAGTTACCCCGATACCCCTGATGGTCTCTCGAAATCCAAAAAGTATAAACCACAATGCATGGAAACAACAGTCAACCCTACTTAGGTATATGCCCATACATATACCTAAGTTATCAAGTATACCCATCTCATATATGAGGAAATAGAAGGCCCAAAACCTTATCCAAAATCTCAAATAATCCATGAATGAAATAATACCACAAAGGTAAGTACCACAATGGTAATGACTCATAGAAGAATACCACACAGGTATCACCACACAGAAGTGTACCACAAAGGTAAAGACACAACTCACACTAGGTATAACTTAAGTAAGAATGTATAGATGATTATCTGTATTGCTAGATCATCTTACTTGGTCGAGAAGCTCTACTGTTGACCCACACAAGATTGAAGATGACCCACACAGAATCTGGAGACGACCCACAAAATATCAAAGATGACCCAAACAAGATCTTGAGATGACCCACATAGGATCAGGAGATGACCCACACAGGATCAGTATTCACTGACCCACACGGGATTGCTGAGCGCTGACCCACATAGGATCTGAAGATGACCCACACAAGATCTAAAGTCTCCTCAAGTACATCCAGCCACAGGGTTCTCGTACTAAGCATGCTTCATTTCGGGAAGTTCCACTCCTCAAACCATCGTTCAATACCTCAAATACTACGAAGTCCCAAGAAGAAGTATCCCAATGTTCTGCCATGTTATAAGGAACCCAACACAACAGATGGGGCATCAATCGGACGCCTGGTCTGTAAGTTATTAACCTTTTCGTTCCGAGGGCCCGGTTGGATTCGGGTTCAATCCAACTCGGTCGTACTCCAAATTTCTCCAAAACTCAAGTAGAGTATACCAAATGGACCATATTGATACAAGGCTTCTGGCACTGCATACGGTCTTCAAACGGACACTTGGATCACAAGTTTTGGCCAAAAAGATGAAAATGGGTTTGGATGGGCCCGAGTCCAGTCTGAACCGGTTGGACTGACCGGACCCACGAAGGGGCAGCCCGGCCCGCTCGGCTAAATGCGGTATGTCGTGGCGGGGGCCGCCCTAGCCACAACCTATGGGGGAGGCGCCCCCTGGTATTCTGAACAGTCGGTGGACCGTTCAGCTGGCGCCTGCTGGCGCGCAGGACCCACCGAAGCGGTCCTAGTCGGCATGTCGAGGCTAGTTGGACTCCCGGCCGGTCCTCCTACCAGCGGTGCGACGACGCCACTGACCTCCTATGGCCATTATATTGTCGGCTACCTTAGTGTGCCGCCCCAGCCTTCAGGTCGCGACCTCTTCCTCTATCAATGGTGCGGACGTGCGCCACCCCACCTTCACGCGGCCAGCTGGCATGCCGGCCGCCGTCCTCCCACCGTCGCGACTGATGGGTCGAGGCCTCCTTCCCTAACAGCGGTGCGGATGAGCCGCCCCGGTTCCATGAAACCGGTCGGTTACTGGCTACCACCTTCCTCCACCACAGCCAATTGGCCGCAGTCTCCTTCAGCGGTGCAGTTGCGCCATCGCCGTCATCGCAGTCAGCCAGTGTGCTGGCCACTGCCCACTAAGAACATGTAAATCAAAAAGGATTTCTGAGGGATCATGCCATGTTTTTTTGGCCCACACCCTCCACGTTAACTGAGATCAAGCGGTTCAAGAGAATTAAATCAACGTAAAAACATGAAGAATGATTTAAAAAATTCCCTACCTCGTTTGTTGCAGATTGCATGAGGAATAAGATGAAGACGACTAGTGTGCCGATGTTTGTCCCGCAACATGCTTCTGAAACACGCTCCAATGTCAAGGTTCTTGATCATAAGGGTTGTTCTTCATTGGAGGATATTTCTCTAAAGGTTCTCCCAAGCTCTCCTTTTCCAACAATTTCCCCAACCTCAATAAAGTTGAGAGGCCACTTAATTAAGTTATGTAAAATAATTCAATTAAGTTGGTTCATTTAATTGGGGAAGAAACCAAGAGTCACCTCCCATTAAAAGTGGAGTTTGAGTGGTACCCACCACTATGAATTAAAATGGGAGGTTTCAAATAAAAATAAAAGTTATTGTTTTATTTTTATTATTTTTCTTATAACTCTCATACATAAATCTGAAAAAATAACTTCCTCACCCAACCAACTACGGTTGTGGTGAAAGTCTCTTTAAGTGAATATCAGCGCTGTGTGATCAACATTTTCCTCATATTTCAATTCTGAGCACCTGTTAAAAAGTTACAAAATTCTGCTCACGCATTTACTAAACGTACCTAAAATAAGTTTAGAAATTCATTATGGGCACACCAGGCCTCGGAATCACGCGCCGTCAATTTTTAAAAACTCGTAATATTTCTATATAATTAAAAACAATACATGGAAAATCTAGGTCTTTACATTCTCCCCACCTCAGGGCTTTGTGTCCCCAAAAGCCACAACACAAACTAGGGAAACAAGTGGTCGTACTGTGCACGAATCTAAGCCTCTCGCTCCCATGTGCTCTCCTGGGGGTTCCCCTGCTACAAAAAAAATGCCCACCAGAGGTATCGACCAACCACAAAGGACCAACTCCTCTAGATCCTCAATCTCCACCAGAACATCTGAAAATGTCACCCCATCATCGATGTCCAGCTCGCCCCAGTCAATGATGTGTGAAGGATCATGTACGTATCTCCTCAACTGGGATACGTGGAAAACATCATGCACCTAATGCAACTAATGTGGAAGAGCTAAGAGCTAATCCACCTCGCCAACTCTGCTGAGGACCTGAAAGGGTCCGATGAACCTCGAAGATAACTTGTCGCCCCGGCCAAATCTCCACAAACCTCATCAAGGTGAGACCCATAAAAAGACATGGTCACCATCCTCGAACTCTAGAGGTCTCTATATCCTATCAACATAAGATTTATGCCTTATCTGTTCATTATTCATCCGCTCCTAGATGATCTTCACCTTCTCTGTGGTATCCCATACCATCTCCGTTCCCATGAGTGTTGACTCCCTGATGTCAGTCCACCACAAAGGTGATCATCAAGGTCAACCGTACAATGCCTTGAATGGTGCCATATAGATAGTGGAGTGAAAACCGTTGTTGTAATAAAACTCTTCCAAAGACAAGTGATCCTCCCAGTTGTGGCTGAAATCAAGGAAGAATGAATGTAGCATGTCCTCAAGGGTCTGAACGGCCCACTCTATCTGACCATCCATCTAATGGTGGAAGGCGGTGTTGAATCAAAGCTGAGTCCGAATTGCCTCCTGCAATCCCTTCCATATATAGGAAGTAAAATGTGCATCACGATCAGACACAATCATAGATGGAACCAAATGAATATGTACAATATCCTTCACGTAGAGGCATCATAATCCCTCTACTGATCTCTACTTTCTTATAGGTAGGAAGGGGCCTACTTGGTGAGTCAGTCAACGATCACCCACATGGAATCATGACCCTTAGACGTTTGTGGAAGTCCTATCATGATGTCCATGGAAATTCCATCCCACTTCCAATCTAGCACCTCAAGTGGATAAACTAAGCCCGCTAGAACCTGATGCTCTGCCTTCACTTTCTGACAAGTGAGGCACCATGAGACAAAAATTTCTACTACTTTCTTCATTCCTAGTCACCAGTGCTGATGCCGGAGGTCCTAGTACATCTTTTCCACTCCTATATGCACCTCTAGAGGGGATGTATAGAAATCCCTCAACACTTCCTCCCTAAGTGCCACATGTACCATTGTACGTACTCTGAAGAGGATGGCATGCTCACCACCTTCAAAAAATCCATCAGGTGCTTGTCTTATGGATATTTTAGCATGACGAGCTACCCGGTCAGTGTCCTCAAGCGGCGCCTCCCAAAATCACTGAAGGAGTGGGGGATTGATTGTCTGAAACTGAAGATAAGCCACTCCATCTTGATCCATGTCGGATATCCACAAAGTGGTTAGCTGCTCTGTCGCCTCACTCAACAACTGTATATGAGATCTCCTGCTGAGTGCATCTGCCACTACTTTCTTCTTCCCATGAGTATAAACTATCTCTAAGTCATATTCCTAGAGGAACTCAATCCAACGATGATGTCTCAAGTTTAGGTCCTTCATAGATAATATATACATGAGACTCTTGTGATTAGAGTAGACTGTAAAACATTCTCCCATAAAATAATGTCGCCACATCTTCAAGGAAAAGACCATTGCTGCTAACTCTAGGTCATGGGTAGCATAGTTTTGTTCATGTTGTCTCGACTATTTAGATCCATACGTGATCACTACTCGCTCCTGCATTAGGACACATCCAACACAGTCCCTGATGCATCACATTAGACTATGTACCCAACTCCCTCCTCTGGTAGCCTCAAGACAGGGGCACACGTCAGTCTCTACCTCAGATCTTGGAAAATCCGCTGGCATCTCTCCAACGACATGAAGGGTTTCCCCTTATTCGTCATTGATGATAAGGGTGCCACAAATCTCGAAAATTTAGGCACAAACATCTGGTAGTAATTGGCCAAACCTAGGAAACTCCTCACCTCTGTCACACTACTGGGTGGCTCCCAAGCAAGCACAACCTCAATATTCATTGGATCCACCACAACTCCAGCCTCTGAGATGGCGTGTCCTAGAAAGTGGATCTATTGTATCCAAAACTATCACTTCGATAGTTTACCATAAATCTTGTGCTCTCAAAGTGTATCTAGAACTATCTGTAGATGATAGCCACAATCCTCCTCTATAGTTGAGTATATTAGGATATCGTCGATGAAGACTACCACAAAGCTATCGAGGTATGACTGGAAGATCCTGTTCATGAGTCCCATAAAATCTGCTTGGGAGTTAGTCAGACCGAATGGCATAAACAAGAAATCATAATGGCCATACTGACATCTAAAGCCTGTCCTCTACACATCCTTGCCCCGTGCCCTAAGTTCGTGATAGCCTGATATGAGGTCTATCTTCGAAAACCATCATGCTCCTTTTAGCTAGTCAAATAGATCTTCAATCCTCGGTAGTGGGTACTTGTTCATCATAGTCACCTGGTTCAGGTGCCAATAGTCCACACAGAGTCTCAAACACCCATCCTCCTTCTTGGCGAACAAAATCAGGGCTACTCAAGGAGAAGCACTGGGCCTAATGAACCCCTTTCTATGAAAGTCCTCCAGCTGTACTCACAGCTCTCGATGCTCTACGGGAGCCATCAGATGTGATGGTGTAGATATCATTGATATCTCTGGGTACAACTTAATAGAAAAGTACACCTATCTATGAGGAGGTAGACCCAAAAAATCATCAGAAAAAACATCAGTTTACTGATCCACCACTAAAGGATAGATCAGACTCCCAACATTAACCGCTTTGAGGGTAAGGAAAGTCAACTGATTTGTGATCAGCTGCACCCTCCTCTGGATAAGTCCATCTTATGATGCAATGGTTCCCTTCTCACTAGTTAAGGAAAATCAAGTCCTATATGTGCGGACACACTGCACTTTGAACCTAATACAATTGATCTGAGCATGGACTATAGATAACCAATCCATACCCAAGATGACGTCATAAGGCCTCGACGCCGCTACTAGAAGATCTCAACTAATGCCCTCACCTCCTAGAGTAATCCTACACTATTGGAACCAGTGTGTAATCATTGAATCCTCTAACATAGGAGTCTCTAGCTGTAAGGATCGAGCCAACGACTCCAACAGAATCTTCGACCTCCGAATGAGGGTTGTGTCAATGAATGAGTGACTGGAACCTATGTCTATAAGTACTACATCTAGGGTGGAGTAGACACATATCATACCTCGTATCATCTCCGGAGAGCCGTGGTTATAGGCCTCATCTTCTTGAAGCTGAGCTTGTCCATGTCCACCTGTTCTATGTGGTCGGGGTGGACCACCAGGTGGTGGTGGTGGTAGAACCTCGAATCGACACCCACCACCTGCTGTATGGACAAATCCTCTACCACATCCACCTCCTACCTATAGTCCCCCTCTATCGAATCTTCGACTCTACCCAGGTAGTCCCTCGACCATCTGCTGGTTGTCCGTACGATGGGTCGGGAAGTCACAATCCATGTGACCCTGCCCACCGCACGAGTAACATTTCCTGCTCCTCGCCTATCCTACTCTGCCTCAAGAGCCCCACACAATCAACCTTCTATCCTACGGTCCTTCACCTATAGGTATAGTCCTCTTGGACTTCTGCATCATCTGTCTGCTTCCAGTGGCAGATGACTCTACTACATGATGTCTGGTGGTGGGTCTCACTTCTGGTGACTGCTCATCAAGGAATATCTCCACTAAGAGTGATTTCTTTAACACCCCCGCCTATGTCAGGATGCTGAGAGAAATCATAGAAGCTCTAATCTCCCATCTGAGCCCCTGCCCGATGGTCTAGTCCTTAAAGAAAGGGTCCTGCACCATGTCAGTGGAGTAGCATGAGAGGTCGGTGAACCTCATTGAACACTAAGCCACGATCATGCTACCCTACTACAAGTGGAGAAGCTCCGGTATACGCACTGAGCATAAGGTCTCTAGGATGAACTCTTCCCTGAAAAGGATATCAAAGTCATCCCAGATGGGAGTGACCTCATCGTGAACCTAGAGCATCGAGCTCCACCATATGCGCGTTGCTTCCTGAAGACGACTAGTGACAAGAATCACCATGAGATCAAATTTTATCTCTACCAATCAAAAAACTCTACCCATGGCCTCCAGCCAGTCCTCATCCACCTATGGATCAGTATCTCCTCAGAACATTGGTGGCCTCTAGTGTTGAAAATCGTTCAACGCACTCATGTGGCATGCACCCTCCTATTCTAGGGCTAGTGTCATCGACTGCTCAATGGGTAGTGGTGCTGCTGGCACACCACCTGATGGTATAACTGCCGTAAGGGGGCCCTGCATCGAAGCCTCTTCACTCAGTGTGCTATCATAAAGTACTCAACCTGGATCTCTGGATGGCTGTCTGTGTAGAGGAATCTTGAAAGAAAAAGGTGTACCATAGTCAATAAGTTATACCTGGTGAGCTAACTCAAAGAGATCACAAAGAAAATACTTCAAAAACACACACACACTCAGTGTTTTCATGCACTAAGATGGAAACCAAACTCACAACACATAACACAATTACTACACTGAAAATATTAGAGTCCATGTTCTTCGGTATAACCAACGCCTCTGATACCAATTTGTCATGACCCGTCCCCCGGGGCCCGTGTCATGACAACCCCAAGCCCGCCTTCCATAGGCCAGGGGCTAGCGACTAGCACCAGAAAGGCATATACCTAAAACTAGGAAGGATTTGTCTTTATAACCTGTAATCTCACACAACCAAGAAAACAGTAAGATAGTGCACAAAGTAAAATGTATAGTAAAAGGAGAGTGTACAGTAAGTGAAGGGGATGGAAAACAAGACCAACTGAAAAGTAAAGTAAAACTGAACATAGCTCCTATGAACACCTGCCAAGGATCCTGCCGGAAGGGTAGGTACAACTCTCAAATGGTCAACTTTGTGCTATGCGACATCTAAGGTCCACCTCAGGGAAGCCTCCAGTCTTGGTACCCTCATCCTCAGTCAGTGTTTTCTATCATCTGCACAAGACACAACAAGGTGTAGGCTTATCCCATGTAGGGGTGAGTATAACAATACTCAATAGGGACCCCGGGACCCCTAATGGTCTCTCAAAATCTTCAAAGGATAAACCACAAGTCATGGAATAAACAGTCAACCCTACTTAAGTATAAGAACATACATATACCTAAGTTATCAAGTATACCCATCTCATTCATGAGGAAACAAAAGGCCTAAAACCTTATCCAAAAGATCATTTATTCCATGAAGGAAAGAATACCACGATGGTGACACCACAAAGGTAAGTAAATCAAAGGTAACACCTCATAAAAGAATACCACACAGGTATTACCACATAGAAGTGTACCATAAAGGTGAAGACTCAACTCAAACCCGTTACAACTTAAGTACAGAAGTATAGATGATTAGCTGTATTGCTAGTTCAACTTACTTCATCGAGAAACTCTACAGTTGACCCACACAGGATCTAAGATGACCCACACAGGATCAGAAGATGACCCACACAAGATTGAAGATAACCCACACAAGATCTAGAGATGACCCACACAGGATATGGGGATTACCCACACAAGATAGGTATGCGCTAACCCACACAAGATCGCTGAGCGAAGACCCACACAGGAACCGAAGATGACCCACACGAGATCTGATGACTTCTGAAGTACAGCCAGCCACAGGGTTCCTACACTGAGAATGATAGATTACAGGATATTCTTCTCTTCAATCCATTGGTTGATACTTAAATTTCCACGAATTCCCACGAAGATGTATCCCAAAGGTCTTCCACATCATAAGGAACCCAACACAACAGACGGCACGTCAATTTGACGCTAGGTCTGTAAGTTATTAACCTTTTAGTTCTGAGGGCCCAGTTGTATTCGGGTTCGATCCAACCAATATGTACTCCAACATTGTCCAAAAATCATGTAGAGTATACCAAAAGGACCTTCATGGTCCAAGGTTTCTGGCGAATCATGCGGTTTATCAATCAGACGCCTGGATCACAAGTTATGGAAAAAAAGGTGAAACTGGGTTCGGATAGGCCCGGGTCCGGTCCGACCTGTTCGGACCAACCCGACCTGACCCGACCTAGGCCGACCTAACTCGGTTGGGGTAGACTCGGACCGACCCACTAAGGGGAAACTCGGCCCGTGGGGCACGGCCCACTCGGCTAGCTGCGGTCCACCATGGCGGGGCCTGCCCTAGCCACAACCCCAGGGGGAGGCTCCCCCCGATATTTCAAATGGTCAGTGGACCATTCGGCGGTTTCCTGGTGGCATGTGGGACCTTCTTGAGTGGTCATGCTCATCCTGTCATGGCCGACACGACTCCTGGACAGTCCCCCTTCTAGTGGCGCAATGGCGCCGCTTACCTCCCACGGTCGACCGGTTGCCAGCCGCCTTGGTGCGCCGCCATGGCCTTCGGACCATGACCTCTTCCTCTACCGGCGGCGCGGATGTGTGATGCCCAGCCTTTACATGGATTTCCACTGTACTCCCACTGCCACGATAGACATGCCATAGCTTCCTTTACTACCAGGAGCGTGGACATGCCGCCCTGACTCCATGCAGCCGGCTGGTTATCAGCCGCCACCTTCCTCTGCCACTGTCGATGGGCCGCGGACTCCTTCGGCAGCGTGGTTGTGGCACCGTCATCATCGCGGTCAGCCGGTGTTCCTCCCTCCACCTGTGAAGAACATGTAAATCAAGATTAATTGTATAGGGATCGATCTGTGTTTTTTTGGCCTGCACCCTCTGCGCTAACCGATAGCAAGCGGTTCAAGAGAATTAAATCAGTGTAAAACATGAAGAGAAATTTAAATAATTACCTACCTCTTTTTTTAGAGACGGCGTAGGGAAGAAGATGAATATGATAAGAGTGCCAATGTTTGTCCCACAACACTCTTCCGCACCATTCTCCAATGTCAATGTTCTTGATCCGAAGGGTTGTTATTTGTTGGAGGATATTTCTCTAAAGGTTCTCCCATGCTCTCATTTTCCAATGATTCCCCCAACCTCAAGAAAGGTGAGGTGCCACTGAAATAAGTTATGTAAATTAAATCAATTAAGATGGATCATTAAATTGGTGAATAAACCAAGAGTCACCTCCCATTAAAAGAGGAGTTTGGGTGGTCCCCACCACCATGAATTCAAAATGGAGGTTTCAAATAAAAATAAAAAATTATTGTTTTATTTTTCTTATTTTTCTTTTAAATCTACCACAAAAACCTAAAAAACTAACTTCCACTCTCGACCAACTACTGTCGAGGTGAAGGTCTTCTTAAGTGAATATCAGTGCTGTGAGATCAACGGTGTCCTCATATTTCAATTTTGAGCACTGGTTAAAAGGTTACAAAACGCCACTCACGCATTTAGTGAATTTACCTAAAAACGTTCATAAATTCATTCCGGGCATACCAGGCCTCAAACTCACATGCCGTCAATTTTCACAAACTCGTAATATTTCTATATTATTAAAAAATTACATGGAGAAATTCGGGTCTTTACAAGATCTGAGGACCCAACATATATTTTTATTATATTTGTATCCTGTTTACCTTTATGTTATGAATTCATATATTTTTTGTGATGATGGCAAGGTTCGTTGATGGTGTCCTACCAATTCTTTTACACACACATCTACTCATACATTTTAATTCCCTTGTAGATTTTTGGGATAGAGATCCAGAAAAATACATGTGTCATACAGTTTATGGTTTACAAGGTGGATTAGGAAGATGTTGTTATTGTAATATGGGGTTCAAATAGGATTTCTACTACTAATCTTTTTCTTGATTTATCCTGGAAATGGATCATTGTTTAGTCTGGTTTATTTTATCATTTATGTCATATTTTTATTCCTGCATGTTATGATGATTATTTATTTATATTGTTGTTATTCATTATTTTACATTGATATGATAGTGAGGGTATAGTATACCCACTGGCGGACTTAGAACCTCATTGATAGTTTGTTTCCACTTTCATATGAGGAGGAATGCATAATGTCATGTTTCACTTATGATCAGATCTGTTGGCTCAGGTTCAAATGTTATAAAATAGTATCATATAGATAAATTCGATAACTGATCCTGTTTATTTTACATTATTTGGGATAAGGTGGATATGAGTTATAATGTTTGGGACTCGGGTTTGAGAACTATATCAGTGTGTGATTAGCATTGGGAGGAGGGTTTCCAAGTTTCCACAAATGGGAATTTAAGTTTTTACTATTTGATGTTACAATTGATTAAATTATACATAGGGGATTCACATGGTGTAGATATGTAATTTATAGTTTTGAATGTGCATTAATGCATCGTGATTGGGAACATAGGCTCAAATTCTATATATTTATATAACTTTTATTATGTTGTATATTGGTTCATTAATTAAATGCCTGGTATTTTCTATCTATTTAGGACAGATTCTCAGGTATAAAATATATTTTTATTGTTATTATCTTGAGATATATCTTTATTGGAATTAATTAGTTAAACTCGGAATGTTGTTTTATTAGTATATATATTTTGACTCATACTAGATTGATCTGGTGGATGTTATAGTTAGTGCTAGGAGGGTAAACTTGAGTTATGGGTAAGACTCCTTAGAGAACATTGTGCGACCCCTTAGATCGATTAAGGATTCTTTTTTTCCTAATTTTCTTTATAGTTTAGAGATTCTACATTAGAAACATTTTTAGGAAATACAGCTATGGAATATGAGGATGGTCTAGTTTTACAACCAATAGTGTAGTAGGATATCCCCTGATATACTTCTTCACTAGAACATGTGATTCATGCTGTAGAAATAATTCAGCAAATAATTTTTCAAATTGTTCCTATAAAAGGTGGGGAGTCATTATGATTATAATATACTATGATCTAAACTTTAAACTCCATCATCCTATATATTTCTAGGCCACGGTAGACCCTCATGTTGTAGAGGGCTAGATAAATCTCATTAAAATAATCTTCGACCTTATAGAGAACCCAATGGATCAACAAGTTAGTCATATGACGTTTATACTTCATGGTGTAGTTGGATAATGATTTTATGTTATGATGTACGATTTTAAAAGGGAATTAATGACATGGGAAACCTTCAAGTATCTTTTTTTAGGGAGTTCATTCCTGATAAACTTAAATGGGATAATGTCGAGGAGTTTATGGTCCTCTGGAAAGTGATGAGGGTTGGGTCTTCTAGTTTTTCATGCTTCAAAATGATGATTCTCTTTAATCCCCCACAATCATGGAATGATTATCATAATGTAAGGAAGTTTGATATTGTTCAACACCTAGTGTTGAGGTTATAGTTTAGGAATTTTTTATCAAACAACCTACATTAAATTGCTTTATAAATCAGTAACAATAGAGAATGGAATTTACTAAGACCTAGATAATGGTGTTCTTCTAGATATTAGTGGAATAGATGTTCCTTATACATCATTTTACTAGATATATATTCAGATAATAAAAAGTTAAATTCAAAGGATAGACACCATGGAAGTGTTCATTGGACATATTAGAGCAGGGGTTACTCAACTCCCTTTAATATAAATTATTTTCCTAGATGCTATAATTGTTGAAGGATGGATTGATCCACCAATTATTTTACACATTATCTTATTAATTATTACTAGATTGGCTATAAAATGCATTTGATGTGATTTTCTTATCAGGGTTTTGGGGTGTGTGTTGAAAAAAATGGTTCAGAACCCTGGAAGTGCTCATATGCCCCATGGAGGTTAGTAAACCAGGTGACTTGGGATCCCTAAGGGAATCATGGAGTGGTTAATGTTAAGGCTTGTAAAATTTATCAATATCTATTGGATGATTGAGTTAGACCCTCTACTATCTAATGTATATCATGTTTTAATCTTCCTTGACTTGGTTGTCAGTGAACATCTTTTTTGTTTCCTATTTTTGTGGTGAATTTTTCAAAATTTTGGTTTTACTATATGGATGTTAATGAAATACCCCTAGAGATAATTCATCGGTATGATATTTTTTAGAGTGTGAAAATTCTAAAACCATGAACATTTTTTTCTTTAATAAAATTAATATTTTTCTCCTAATCCTATTTCTTCTGAGTTAATCAATATTCGGGTGAGGTCTCATGGGCCTTGGAAAGCCTAAGAAATATTTTCTATGTATTTGTGGTAAATTATTGCCCATAATAGGGTTCGTTACACTGTATCACATATGAACTCACTACAGAGGAGGAGTACGTGTCATAGTAAAATTGGATGCATCACAATACTATTGTGGATATGAGCTTACTGTGAAACATAAAAAGATACCACATAATGGTAAATTTTGAGAGAGGATGTGTCATAACCTTCACTATAGAGGTTTGGTTCATTAGATACTACATCATAGTGGATTTGACCATACCATAAAGCCTGTGTTTGCATCAGTTATAGATGATTCTCTATTTATGGTCTTCGAGGTGTTCAAATTCCTAAAAAGGTTATACCATTTTGAATTGAGGAGTTAATTTTGGAATATAATAATGTGAATTTGATAGGATTTATAAGTTACTCATGAATATTTAACTTTATAATACCCCCAAGAAAATATTATTCTTCTTCCTCCATTAATAGAATTATAGATCCTCGAACGACTACAAACATGACTC
Source organism: Viscum album (assembly GCA_963277665.1). Lineage (NCBI taxonomy): Eukaryota > Viridiplantae > Streptophyta > Magnoliopsida > Santalales > Viscaceae > Viscum > Viscum album. The sequence goes on from OY728136.1 coordinate 1,984,663,266, forward strand.
CACACTATAATACAATCCCTACGACATAACATATAGTGTTATAGAGTCATTTCACACCATAATATCCATACTTACACTATATAGGTCATTTTTATAGTATCTCATACACCTTATCAATATCACCCAAGTCATGGTGTGTCCTCTGGTACACCTACATTCCACAAAACATTGCCTATACTAGGAAGAATACCAATTTTTCACACCCTTTTATTTTGACCATGATTTATTTTGGGTATGTTTTTAATCTTAAACATTAACTTGTATTTTAATTTCATATAAAACCATAACTCATAAAAAAATATTTTATAATTTATATTTTTATGATCATTTAATTGATTTTCTTCTGCTTGAACAAGCACTGCGTTGTTGTTGTATAAGAATTTATGGATGTTATTACATTACTAAAAATAAAAAAATAATTTAATATGATTAAAAAATCATCAATATTTAGGATAAACACTTATACCTGAACATAAAATCCTTATTTCCCTATGAAAAATAGTAGATATGTTAAAACAAATAGCATGACATTTTTGGATTTATTCATCACTAAAAATAATATGAAGGTTATAATCAATGAAAAAATGCACTATGTTTTCATTTTAGAAAATATTGGATGATTATTCTAAAAATACACACATCCATTATAAAAAATATAGTGTTGTATATATTTTTACAGCCTTATAATGTTATTTTTAAACATATTACCAGGTTTATCCATATCGAGGTGAAAAATAGTTACCATAGTTAATATTCAAAATGAATAAAAATAATGTTGAACTATTTTCCATATTTGGGAATGAATATTCTAAATATATAATATATTTTTTAAAATTCAATCATGATATGTTGTAAAAATTTCTTTCAAAATAAAACCCACAAAACACGGTGGAAAAAGTTTTCCTTAAAAATACATTTTCAACATAAAAATGTTTTTATAACAAAATTAAGAATATGTTTGATACAAATGAAATTAATTGGATTAGGTTTAATAAAAATGAACTAATTAAATTTGAAAAATTAGATACAAACAAAATTTTACTTTTAAAATACCTGAGTAGAAAATATAATTTTCTATATAAATTGTATTTCTCACAAATCATTGAAAAATTACACTTTTCAAACAAATCCAAAAACGTCCCCAAAGATAATTTTGGTATTATGATTGGAAAAATAATATCATTCTTATAATTTTTTTAATATTTTGGATGATAATTATATTATTCTATTATAAAAATTAATAAAAACCATTTTATAAGAAAACATATTTCTGAAGCATAAAATGCCTATGCTAAAATTTGGGTAACTATTTATTATGCATTAATAAATAATTTTTATTATATAAAGCCTTTATATATAATTTTTCAAAATTTGGTTATTAATATTCATAAATTATAATTTAATTTCTAGATTATAATGGGCATCTTCAATTAAAAATATTTTTTTAGTTAATAGTATTTTGTAATCATGAGGTTGGGTGTTACAAAAGATATTGAGCATAGTATTATTTAAAAAAATTGAGTGTTACATACCACCCTATTAAAGAATTTGTATCTATCAATATTATCTTTTTCTTTATAAAATGTTTTTAAAAAAATTCAAATCAATTATAGGGTGTGGCAGATAAAACATACAGTCATGGAATTAATTTTTTTAAAATATTTTAAAATTCCATTGTTGAAAACTCACATAATAGAAGGAATAATAAAATTTCATTTTCAGTTGTAGAAGAGGGAAATATAAAGTTTAAATCATTGAGATATTATGATTTTTTTTAAAAAAATAATATTTTTGAAAACTTTCTATACACACAACCCCGAGTCTAAATGAACCATAATAGAGTACATCATTATAATATATATTTTAAATTGGTGGCATGAGTTTAAATAACTAAATTATAAAAAATATATAATTTTTTGAGATAAATAATATATATGTATAATTAAGTACTCAATTTTTAATCAGGTCATTATATTTTTTACAAATAAATTTATCCTAAAAATAGAAAATATTGATTTTTCTGAGAAAATATTATAATTAAATTGTTCCACTATTGAAAATTTTATTAGAAAAAATAAAAAATCATTTTTGAAATAATCAGCTAGAAATTACCTTATATTAAAATTTTAATAATTTTCTATGAAGATTAATTTTTTGATGAATAGTGAAAATTTCTAATTTTTATTGAAATTTCTTTCATTTAAAGTATTTAAAAAATTCATGTTTATTTAATTTTTTAAAGAAATTAAAATTATTTTATTTATATTATTAATCACCAAAATATGTTCTATTGATTTTTTTTTTGTATTTTCATATTAAAACATTTTATACATAAGAAATTTTTTTCCTTGAAAATTGTTTCACCGCATTTTATGAGTTTATTTTAAAAGTAATTTATTAAAATTTTAGATATTGAATTGATAAAAAATATTTTATACTTTGAATCATAATTTAGATTTTTTTAAATAATTCCTCTTTCATTTTTGGTTTAATTTAATAGAAAAAACTAAAAAATCATTATAATCATTGTTAAAACAGTTTTACCGAGGGGTTAAACCAAGTGATAAGGTTAAATTTTAAAATTAAACATATATACATAATATTTTAAAAATATAATTCATCTTTATATTATCACATTTTATTAAATTTATCTATTTGGATTCATTTTTCTTTAGATTTTTATTATTATATTTTAATCTTCTAAAAAATTTCAAGTGTGTTCTCCCCCCCACTAATGAAAGGACACCCCTCTTTTCTCTTCTTTAGACATCTTTGAACCTTATAGCTCTTTAAAAACCTACAAAAATATCTTTTAAGATTAATTAAACATGAATTAATGGTATTTGTATTCTTAAACTTCCATTCCAAGGGTCCTTAACAAAGCATCTAAAGGAGGCCAACTCAAGTAAAGGTAATCATCTTACTCGACCACTTTTGATTTATCTCTTATTCTACATATTCTAAATCAATGGTATTCACCATTAAATAATAAATTATGTATCCTAAATATTCAAAAAATTTATTATGATTATATGACCACTAATATCATCCACATATTCCCTCAAATAAGAATTGAAACTATCGCTAGTGTGTACAAGTTGAATCCCACCTCCAATTAGCGATACAACTCATTATCCATCACCATATTTTGTGTATGGTTATTATAATGGGTTTAGAGTTTATATTTATAAAAAAATTATTATTATAACATTATTATACCATTTCTACCGTCTTACCTTCATATCTATTTGAATACGATAACATCACTCAAGAATACGTATGGACTACCACTTCCATGAAGTGATGTGATTAGTTTTTAATTATTTATTTAAATTGATTTTAATAAGTATATATTTAATGAATATATATGATATTTATTGTAAAAAGATGAATCTGAAATTTTTAATTATTATTAACTATTCCTTTATTTCATCCGTAAAAACATGAAAACATCATTCATGCTTACATATAGCCTTATGTCTCCACGAATGGTGTAATTAATTTTTCAATCAATATATTTTATTGATGAATGTATATATATATATGTATATATATAATGGTTATATATGAAATTTTTGTCATCATTGAAATTCTCTATATGATGGATCCATGATCAAATTAGAAGTAATGGCTTTACAAAACCAAAATTCTCATGAAAAATGAAATAATTAACACCTAGAAATTATAATTTTAAAAATGAATTATGAATAAATGGGTGATGAAATGTAATAATTGGATCATATATGATACTATAAGAATTTACATGACTCTTATAAAATTGTAAAAAAAAATTATTGCATATAATGTTCAATTTCATTCAAATCAACTCAAACTCATGGTAACAGATTTATGTTACAATATCATTATTTTTTTGGATTGTTTATGATTATGTTTTCAATGATGAAATGTTTTGATCTATATCTCAATGATCCCATGAATTTTATTATAAGATTTTTGTCTGGATATTATATGTTTTCCTTTATTTCTCCTTTATTTAAGAACTCAAGAGACCAAAATAATATTTTAATGAAAAACTAACATTATGTATCTCTTCCATAAAGAATCATTTCTCTTTGATGTACATGTTTTCTAAAGTTTTTTTGAAGATTGTTTTTAATATTATATCATAATTATTTAGAACAAATTTTAACAATTGTTGAATTTTCAAAATCTGTTTTAAAAGAAATGACATGAATAGAAATTTACATCATCATGACCACTCAATATTTTGAGATTCCATTAATGTTTCGATGGTTGTTTTGAAATAAAATATTTTGCTTAAGATTTTTGATTTTTCTTATATTTAACAAGTGATTAAAAAATAAAAAAGATATTTTCATCATGAAATGTTCTTTTGATATATTAAATGTTTTTTATAAATGATAACAAAATATGAGATTAAATATTATTAGTAGAGTTGTTATTCAATTTTACTATCCAATTTAATACTTTGGATGGATTGTGATGATAATGATTTAAGGATGATTATATTGAACTCATTTCTTTCCCACAAGATAATTAAATTATGATAAAACCCTTATGAAACACATTTCATTTCGTTGGGTTATACTATGATTAAATGATGAAATGTTTTTGAATCCCCTTTGTATTCAATGGGTTATGATATGAGGAATGCCTTTTCATCTTGTGGCACACATATATATGTTTTCATATGAGATGGTTGGGTCCAGAAATATATATCCATCTAATGTATTATGTAAATATGGATATCAAATGAGATAATAATTACTACAATTGGATGTGAACACATTTCAGTAAGTGACTCTATCCCCTATGATAGTATTGGGAGTGAAACGTGACTAATGATATAATGGAATGTGGTGTGAACCAAATATACTATGATATTTTTTGATGTGGTCCTTTACTGAGGAAATGATTTTACATTCTTATGTGTATGACATAAACTTTTGTCTTGTACCCATTTGATGATATCATCGCTCATTTTATTTGATGCCTTTATGAATCATTTCTTATTAACTACCGTGATTTATTCCATGAATCAATATTTTTAACTATGATATACAATGTGTGGTTTCTAATTGTTAATCTTGTGTTCACATATCCTTATGAACTATTATGTCTAAGTGATAATTAATATCTCCCTTATTTATTTCATTGAGAATATGATCTCACCATTTCTTATTATTCCTTTCCCAAGGTTATAAATAAAGGTTTTAAGTATGATATGACTAAGAAGGGTGCTAATTATGAAAAAAAGTAGTAGGGGATGAAGTAGATCTCTTATGAACCTATTATTTATGTTTCCATGTTTCCAATGACTCTGAAATTATACTATTCTTGCATGAATCATAATTATGTTAAATAAATATTCATCTATTAAGATTTAATACCAATGTATGAAAAGATCGCATCACTATAGTTGATATCAGATAAATTTTTAATTACCTTTTATATTCTAAGATAATAAAATGATAGTGAAAACCCTTCAGAAAATCCTATGCATAGGATAATTTCATATGTTATGGTAAATAGCATGGTGTGGTTTTCCAGGAAAAACATATTTTTGTAAGAACTATAAGTTGGTGCATTTTGGAATAGATAAATATATGGGAAATAACACCAAAAATAGTTTTTCAATTATATCTTATCCATCATTATGGTACACGGTGAGTTTTCACTTATTACATGCCAGGTTTGACACTCCTGGGGAATATGATTTGTTGACTCAAATTTTTCTTATGAATAATTAGGAATTATTTAAATAGAATATAACCATGAATAATGCAGGTAAAGACTATGTTGGAATATATTGAAAAAATGTGTCATGATTTAGACATCCTACAAAAATTTATTCATGATTATGTGGCTTCGCTATATGATTACCATTTTTCATACTATTCTCCATTATTTTAGTCAAATTTTGATACTAAAGTAATCATGTTATTTATGAATGTGATGAAAAATGAGATGACTTTACTCATGAGAAACCAATTTTTCTAGGACATGGAATATAAAAATATCATCTCTATGATTATTCAAAATTATCAAATCATAAATCATTTTGAGATTTAATACATGGAAAGGGGAGAAAAACGTTCTATTGTGTCCTTAATAAATAAACATCCACTATATTTTTGCGGGTTGGATGATCCACTAGTTTCTAAGAAATTAATCAGTACCAATGTAATGATATTTTAGATTATATAGAGTTCAAAACATGAAAATTTTATTTTATTTTTTTATCATTTGGAAGGTAAAGCAGATCAATGGGGAACTCTTATCAAGAACATGAGACAATAGAAAGAAATTTAATCCATGGATTGGGATGAATTTAAGAGCTTATTTTTAAATGAATATATTCCTGTTATTATTTTTTTGAAAATAGAAAATTAATTACTTGAACTAAATCATACGGGTGATGAATAAATTAGTACCTTTGAGTAAAATTTTACAATTCATGTGAGGTTCATTTTTTATTTTGTCATCCAAGATGATTGTAAGGTTAGTTGATTATTTAGTGGATTAAATCCAAGCTTATAATTGGTGTTATCCACAATGGAATTAATTATCCATGACCAAATAATTGTATGTTTTATAAGGATGAAATGTACATAGGATTACATGTCAATATCATGGTTTTGATAGGAAAATAAATTTTTAATTCAAATGAAATTATAGAATCCATGGATCAATGAAAATGATATTCTCTTTATTCTTGAGGTGAGCAAGTAAAAAAGGAATAAATTATCCTAACCGAACAAGTAAATGTTTTATGTGTTGAAAGGAAGGACATTGTGTAATAGAATTCTATAATGGTGCAAAGAAGTTAGATAATTATTCTAATGCAGACAAATCCCCATAGAATTCACTAACCACAATTTAGTATTCCAAATACAAAGTGTATAAGAATTATGCTAACTAGTGATAAAATATAAAGGTTAATGGTAGTGGTCAATGTCAGTGTCCTATTAAGCCCAGATATGATGGGAAATCAAATAAAATCACCATTACCAAGGTGGAGTAAGATAATGAAGTGGTGAAAGGTACACATTCGGTCCAATCAAGTAATCCTAATTTCTTATTTGATTCTGGATCCGCCAACTCAGTGATTTTAGAATAATTTTATATGGGTATCAAAATACCTTATCAACGTATTAATATTGAATTAGTATAAAAACACCTAATTGTATGATGACATAATAAAAATTCTATAAATATTCTATTGTTGATGGTTATGGAAATGTGTCTCTTATAAATCTATTTATTCTCCATATAGTTTAATTTCATGTTATCTTAGTTATATATTGGATTTCTTTAGATAAATCCCACTTCAATTACTGAGGAAGGTAAGTCATATTTGATATTATGAACCAACCTTGGATTTTTTATTATTTCAATGATAAATATGAATTTATAATGGAAATTTCATCCATTTTTGGGTCTTTATTGTTATTTAAAAGTGATCTTTATCTATGATGGTTGGTGAGAAACTCAACATCAAATAAATTCCTATTTCATGGTATTTTTTTATTTTTTTATAGAAGAGTTTCACTGTATTCCTTCAAGTCATGAATCTTATTTTTCAATAGAACTCATACCTGGTGTTACATATCATTAAAAGTCTCCATATATAATGGAATTGATTGAGTTATAGTAATTAAAGAAGCAGTTCCATGAGAACCTTGACAAGAGATTCATTTAGACGAGTGTGTCCCTATGCAGTGAACCTGTTATTTTTTATGAATAAAGAAGAATTGATTTGAATATTTATTGATTATCCAGAACTAAACATGATTATAATAATTAATAAATATCATCTACCATGTATTGATGACTTTTTTTCAACTACATGGTGATCAATACTTTTCCAATGTTGACCTTCATTCCGAATATCAATAATTGAGGGTCAAGAAAGTGGATATACCCAATACATTATCCCCTACCATGTCTTTGTATTTTAGGAATTGAATCTATAGAGATTACCTGGATTAGTTTTTGGTAGTCATTAAATATGACATTTTTTTATACTTAAAGAGAAATTGAGAGAATAAAGATACTCTGAGATTTGTAATGATGGCCCTAATAGAAGAGAATATGTAACTCCCCGAGATTTTATGATTTTTTTTAAATTTCATTGATGTCTTATGTTGTACGCTACACAAAAATTAGCTTGTACTATACACAACACCGTATTAGCTTGTAGTATACGCAACACTATTCTTGGCTCGTGTTACACACAATTTCAAGTTCGTTTTGTAGAAATTATTCTACGCAACATTAAGTATAGATTTTGTTTAATGTATAAATGAAATAAGTTTTGATTATGTTATACACAACACCAGAGGGATATTCTACGACATGCAGCCCCGACTTGGCTTTCATTACACGCAATCGCGACGTTCTCGATAGTGTGTGTACTACTAAATAAAGGGTTTAACTAAACAACGATATATTGTTATAATATTATTATGAACTAGCCATTATGAATAGTATTAAATACATTTTTAATTTTATAAAATTATTATTCATCTTAAACATTTTCTAGACCATGGTATTAGAAAAAAATAAAATATTCGAGTAAAATAATTATTTTTCAAAAAATGCAGTTTTGCCGCCTTTTGATGGCGCACCCACTTCAAATCAATATTTTTACAAGTTTATATGTTCAATTTTAAAAAATAAAATTCTTTTTTGTAATAAGGATATAAAAATTTTCTTTGGATAAAATTTTCATATTATTCTGATAACTTTCATATTTTAACTAATAGTAAAAACACGCTATATTTTAATTAAAAAAAACCTTTTTCATCGTAATAATTTATATGGTTAAATTATAGTATTGAATGGTTCTAAAGTATAAATAGAATATATTTTTACCATTTAATATAATTTATGTCATTAGAAATGATTTTACATTGAATTCATAGGTAAAATCATTTCAATCTTTTGCGTTGTTTTAACTTTTAAAAATAGTTTTCATAACAACGGTATTAATTTTAAATTAATTTCTGCAAATTCACGGATTTGAATTTGAAAAAAATGGATACCATATTTTGGAAGTAGTAGTTCCAAATTATGTTAATAGGCCACTTTTTATTTTTGGTTACTATGAATAGTAACTACGATAAATTTTATTTACCATAGTTAAAGGTAAATCAGGTAATTATGGGTAAATATAGTATTATTAAATTGCTCTAACACTTGTATTAAAATAATTGTATGATTATATTTCTTCCTAAGGCATATTTTCTTCGAAATGGAATCCATTGGAACCCACTTGGATGTGATTAAGACCTTTAATTTATTTTATTTTAAAGAAAGTGAATTATGTCTCACTCAAACATTAATAATTTAAGTATTTTTAATATAATGTTATATAGAATATAAATCTGATTATAAATACTCATTTGAAATATAAAATGTTTTTATTTGTTATGATAATTTATTTTTAATTTTTAAGTGATATTTAATTACCTTAATAGCTTATACATTAATGATGTAGGAATTATTTACTTAGTAAAAAATCAAAAATATTGTTTTTATTAAAGTAATAATAACCATCAAAAGGCCCAAACACTTGACCAAAACCTATTAGTCGAGTATATCTATATCATAATCATCCAATGGTTGACTTGGGGACAATTTGGTTCTGTATAAAAGGGATTATGACATTTATATTAGTTTATTTTTAATAATGTCAAAGTTGTCACCTTCATAACATAATAAATATAACAATTTAAATGTTATGATTTTAAGATGATAAATTCGAGTAAAATTTTATTATAAGATTTAATAGATTTAGCCTCATCATAGGATTTTATTTGGAATTTTTATGTAACAAATAAGTATATTAAATAATTATACAAAAATGATATAGTAATTATTTTATTAAGAGAAATATTAAATAAATTGTTTTAAAAATATTAAAATAAATAATATATGAACTATTTAATGTGGTCTGATAATTTTATAAATACATATGACATGTTAAGAATCTATTAAATATTTTTTATCGAATATATATTCATTGGGATTTTATTTAAATTCAAATATTTGAATAGTGTCAAAATTGACACTATTGGTATTTTATAAAAATAACATATTATTAAATTGTTTAAAAATCACAAAAAAATTAAAAATTAAAAATTGAAAATTATATGGTCTAAAATGTAATAATTTATCTAATTATGGAAAATTCACAATACATAAGTAATTATTTATAACAATTTAAAAATTATAATTTTGTTACAACAAATAAATTTAAATAGATTAAATAAGGATAAATCAAATTGATAAGGTCTAAAATAAATTCGAAACATGTCTAAATTTTATTGGTTGATGATATTTTAGCCCTATATCATCTAATATTTAAATGTGATTCATTTGTTATGTTTTTAAATGGGTTTTGAATTTATTATAAATTAATATTTCTTGTACTTCTAAAGGTGCCCCTCTCCTCCCTTATATAAGGGAACCTCCTCCCTCTCCTCTTCACACAAATATGAGCCTTCAACCTCGTCAAAACCCTGCCCATTTTACTTCTCCACTTCCATAGTAACCTACTAGTGGTCCTGGTATTCTTCGAATACCATCTTTAGTTCCCTAAGAGGAGGTTAAGGGGAGGTGTGTCGAAGAAGTGGTGATCTCTTCTACCGATTATTTCAAGTTTATTTATTCTTCTACTTCATATTCTTTAGTTGTTTCACTATAAAGTAATAACATCAGTATAAATAAAATACTGATATGTTATTATAAATATTAAACAACCCCATTTCACCTTCTATCCATCCTACGGAAATCAAAATCATCGTGCGTGCGTGCGTACGGAATACCGTCTCCACGCCATGGTGTAATCTGTCTTTCCACCACCACCTTATTTGGATGGGTAAAATGGCTTAAAGAATAACTATATATGGTTATTATAACATCATAATAATTATTAGATATTATATTATCCACTAAAAATTCCATTCAATAATTATGGGAACGATATCATCGCTCGTGCGTAAGTACAGATTACCGTCTCCACGATGCGATGAGATTCATTCTCCATGTTAACCATTCAAGAATGATTATAAAGTATACATAATGAATAATAATGATATATATTACGTAATAATGCTACTGTATTTATATATATATATATATATTACATCTGCTTTTTTCCATTCAAGTCAATAAGGAAAGGAAAACAGCGTTCATGCGTACGTACGGTCTACCGTCTCCATGAACGGTGTGTTTCATTTCATTTATCTATCTATTATATATATATATACATATATACTGAATATATATGATATATAAATCATGTTTTACATTTTTTAAGTAATTAAATGATGATATAAGTAATAATAATATCAGGAAAAACAAGTCTAAACATGTATGATAAATGAAACGATTTTACCCAAAACACTGCTTTAACATGGAATTGACAAAAGAACGGGTAATATAAAGTCATAAGTGAATCATATATGATATCATAAATATTATTATGGTTCTGTTACAAGTTAATAATATGTTTAAACCCACTATATAAGAGTTTCGGACACGTATGGAAGAAATTGGACCTAAGCTAAGGGAAAATTTTTCAAATCTATTTTTATCCGGGATTGCTTATACGTAAGTATGTACTAAGGTTATATTTTTCATCCATGTTTAAAAAAATGTTTTTCCTAAAGTGTTTAATATTCTTCAATTTATTTTTAAAGTCATGTTTACCCCACTTTTACTTTCAATTTTTGTTATGTAAGGAATCTTTCTTTTGTTTACCATACGTGGTACTTTTTGACTTTTCCGTTAAAAGTACGAGGAGAATATTTTTTTAACTTATACGGCATCAACAGATTTTTATGGTTTCATAAAAAATTATTTCCATGAAGCTTCCTCTAAACTATTTCATGATTATTTTCAACAAAATATTTTTCTTTTATAATTTCTTGGTATTTTGAGAAAAGAAAATAATTTTGAATAAGAAAGGATATTTTTCTCAAGAATTAATTTCAAGTGTTTTATCCAAACTATTTTTCATCTAAGATGACATTATTTAATGTGTGTATGATTCATGTATAATTTCCCTATTATTTACATTGTTTTATTTTTTTATTATGAAATTATATCCATTGTTTAATATGGATTATGTTATGATGGGATGACGTATATAAAACCTATTTTTTCATTGGGTTATAATGAATGATTTATGTTTATTTTGTGGCACATGAAAAAATGATTTCATTATGAGATGGGTGGGACCTATATCTCCCTCTAATTAATTGGGTAAAGATTTATATCTCATGAGATAAATATGGTTGGAATGGCTAGTGAATCCGGTTCAGTAATACAGGGTTTGAATGGCAAGTAAACCCGATTCAGTAAGGGATTTTGTCCACTATGATGGTCTTGGCAGAAATTCCTTGGCTACCATGGAAATCATATCATGTGGTTAATGTTTTTCACAATTACATGTTTTATTCCGATGCTATTTTATCATGATTTATGTTCGCCTATGATATATGCCTTACATACTTCTATGTTTTATGTCATTGCTCAGGATTTTGATGTTTATATTTTATGGTCATGTTTTTGAATTCAAATGTTTATAAATTGTTTTATGTTCTCTATGTTTACCCTTACTGAGCATTTGAGCTCACCATTTTTATTTTTTCTTTTCCCCAGGATATAAGAAAAGGTTTTAGGTAAGAAAACATAAGGGGAAGATCTTTATGGGAGATGTTGAAGATCTCTCACCATGATTAGAAGATTATGTTCCAAGTTTCCAAAGACACTAAACTATTATGGTCCTTGGGTGTTTTTATTTGTTAAATATTAAGTATTCCAAAAAATTAATGTAATATCTATGTACATAAAGTATGGGTCTCTACAGAATCTGTATGAAAATTTTACCATATGTGAATTTTGGCTATGAAAAGTTTCATGTTTTGGTCTATAATCTCAAGAAAGGGTATTTATGTGGATCCATCATAAATGGGTGTTATTTAATATTGGACCAGACAAGCCACTTTGACTAAGATCCATAGGTTTCATGGTTTAAGTATATATTATTGTTTCTCTGTGAATAATTTTTTTGGGATGTCTAGTCCACTCTCCAAGTTAACTCAAAAGAGAGCCATGTTATTTTTTAATTATAAATGTGAGGAATATTTAAAGTAATTAGAGATATAATTGTTTAGAAAAACCATTCTTAAACTTACCGATTATAGATAAGGGTTTATGATCTATAGTTATGCTTCGATGAATGGAATTGATGTTTTCTCATGTCTAATGATATTTTTATAACTTATACACCATGAAAATTTAATGTTAATGAGAAAAATTATTCAACTAATGATTTTGAGTTTTCTATGGTAATTTTTTAATTAATGACATGGAGAAAATATATCGCCATAAAAAGTGTGATATATATACTGATCAAAAAATTTCAAGTATATATTCACTCAAAAAGAGATGAAGATGCACTATATAAGATTGTTAGAGTTGATTAAAGATTATGACTTCTCAAAACATTACCACCCTTGGAAAGTGAACAAGGCGTAAGATTCTTTGAGCTGAAATGATCATGCTATATAATCTATGATGATGATTATAAACAACCCAATATTTTTAGGTTTAATGAGGATGGATCAATTAATCATTAAGGAATGTTGGAAATCATATCTTTCTCATATGAGTGATCAAGAATATATCCATGTGAATATTAAAGTAGCTCATAAGGAAGATGTAAAACTAAAAAAGGATATGAGAAATGTTCATGGGTTCAACCTTGATTTTCATGGAATGATAATGTTTACAAACTGTGTATGTTACATTTCTATTCCATATTTAATGGAGTTACTGGATGAAGCTCATAGTTTATCATTCTATATTCTTCGTATAAGTATTAACATATATAGGGATCTGAAAGAGTATTTTTGGTGGGAAAACATTAAGGGGGATATTCTAGAGTTTGTATCTCAATTTTTGGTATTATTGAAATTAATGTCTAATAAATATATTTCTAAGGGGATTTTAGAACCATTACCCATACCAAAATGTAAATGAAAAAACATCACTATGGATTTTATCATCGAACTACCCAAAATAACATAATTCTATAATGTTATTTTAGTTATAGTTTATAAAATTATAAATTTAACAATCTTCATTACTATCAGATAATATTTCTATCATGTTCAAATTTCCAAAATATTCATTAAGGTATTTGTATGGTTGCATGGAATACAACATTATATTATATAGGATCGAGAACCTAGGTTTACCTTGACGTTCTGGTGATGTCTTCTGCAATATTTGGATCCATTTCATTTTTTGGAATTTATTATTATCCTAATATGATGGTAAGTCTGAGATAAATATTCAAACCCTAAAGGATATGTTAAGGCCTTTCTCTATGAATTTTAAAGGTGTTTGGGATCAACACATTCCTCTAATAAAGTTTTCATAAAACAATTTATTTCACTCAAGCATTCAAATGGCTCTTAATAAATCCCTCTATGGTGAAAATTATTCAACTATAGTGTTATGGGTTGAAGTTGGAGAAATAATGGTATTGATAATTTATTTAGGTGAAAAAATTATAAATAAATTCAGATATATTCAGCGTCACATCAATGCATCTCAGAGTTGATGTCAAAGTTATGATGAAAATCATTGGTGAAAAATAAAATTCAAAATTATTGAGAAGTTATTCCTATAAATTTATCTATGAATTATGGTCATAATATTTGGAAATAAGAGAAATTGCATCCTTAGTTATATTATCCCCTTTGAGATTCATAGTCGAGTATAGATAATAACTTATCATTTAGAGATTCTACTGAACCTCTCTATGGTTAAAAATGTATTCTATATATCTCTTCGGAGGAGGTACATACCTGATGCGTTGAATGTACTACACTCATAGAATATACCACTAGAGCATGATATTTTTTTAAAAAAAGTTACATAAACATTTGATAATTGGGATAATGTTCTATGAAATTAGGATACTCACATATTTAATGTTATATAGAGTAATTATAAAGTCAATGAATCTACATGGGAACTCAACGATGTGATAAAATTAAGATATTCTCATTTTCTATATTAGAGCAATGAAATTATGGTGGTGAAATCGAATTTAAGTGGGGTATAATAAAAAACCTATGATTTTTGTGTTAATGTTTTAAATGAATTTAATTTCTTAGATTTCTTGCGGTATAGGAAATCCGAAATCTAAATGACCTTAATGTAGTTTATCATTATAACATAGTCATTAAATTGTCAGTGTGAATGGGAATAAAAATATTTTAAATAATTTATAATGGTTTTATTTAAATAAAATAGATTTATAAATAAGTACTTTATTTTTAATAAATTCAATATACGTTTTAAAAATAAATTTATGATAAAAATGTTTCTTAATGAGTTTTTTTTGGAAAATAATATTTTTTTTAATTTTATAAAATTTATTTCATGAAATTTAATTTATTTTTAAAATAAACATGACTCAATTATCTTACAATGATTTTTTGATAATTTTTGGAAAAGATTATTTTTTATGATGAATAGTGAAAATACTAATTTTTATTCAAAACATTATTTTAGTTTAATGAATTTATAATGTTCTATTTTATTTTAATTTTTATAAAATTAAAATTATTTTAGTTATATTTTTAATAATCCTATTATGTTCATTGGAATTAATATTATGTTTATTTTGGTATAAAAACATTTTGTACTTAAGAAAACATTTTTTTAAAACTGTTTTCACAATATTTTGAAAGTCTATTTTAAATGAAATTTCTCAATAATTTAGAGATTTAATTTGATAAAATTTATTCAATATTTTTAATCAAAAGGTATGAATTTTTTAATTATTATACTTTCTTTTTTTCATAATTAATTGAAGAAATAGTAAAACAAATTCACCATGTTTAAGGTTAAAAAGTGTTTATCGAGAAGGTTAATCAAATGGATAAGGTTAAATTTTCTTATTAAACATGTCTAAATCTAATTTTATGGACATATTCATCCATTATAGTGTCCCACTTTTGAACCTCTATCCATATAGAGTCATTTTTCTTGATAATTACTTTATTATATTCAAATATTTTTAGAAATTCATAGTGTGTCATGTCCCCCACTTATAAATGGAATCCAACATTTTTATTTTATGCACCACTTTGATCCTTAGATATAGAGAAAAAAAACTAGTAAAATATCATCCCAAATTACTAAAAAATAGGGGTTAAGGTCCTATTAAAATACCATTCCAAGGGTCCCTAAGAAAGGATCTAACATCGACTAACTAAATTAGAGGTAATATTCTTACCTGACCTCTTTCAATTTTATCCTTATTATACCTCCTATAAATCTATGATATTGATCATAAAATAAAAATGTATTTATCCTAAATATATTTTAATAATATAATGATTTTTTAACCATCAATTTCAACAATTTTTTCCTTCAAATGGGAAGTGAATTTATCACTTGTGCATACATGTGGATTACAACCACCACATAGCGATACAATTAATTTTCCATCACCATTTTTCATGTATGATTATTACAATGGGTTTATATTTTATATATTATAATAATTAAAGAATTATTCATTTTGAATTAATTTATCAAATCCAGATTCTTACCTTCAAATCCATTTGAAAATAATAATTTCTCTTGTACGTACATGTGGACTGCCACATTCACGAAGCGATGTGATTTGTTTCTAATTTTATCATTAAATGGATGATAATTAGATTTTATTTAATGAATATATATTATATTCTAGATATATTAATGATTTTATAAATTTAAATTACTATTTTTCTTTCTTTCATTCCATCCTTTATAAATTAAAAAATAGAGTTCACGCGCACGCACAACTTACTTTTTCCATGAACGGTGTAATACATTTTTTATCTCTACATTTAATGGATTATGATATATATTTATATAAAAAAATAATACATTTATAACTTCATTTAAATTATTTTAATTACAAAACAAAGATCAAATTACATGGAATATATCTACCAAACTGAAATTTTCATGATGAACGAAACAATTAACACCCAAAAATGATGATTTTAATTAGGAATTCTTAATAAATGGGTGCTGAAATATTATAGGTGGATCATATATGATATTATAATTATTTACATAACTTTATTATAGAATTACTATAAATTTAAATTTATTAAACAATAGTTTAGGGCACTTTCTATGAACGTCAAACTTGAGGTAAGGGATTTATATTACAATCACATTGTTGATTAAGATTGTTTATGATTAAGTTTATAATGACTAAATTTTATGACCTAAATCTCAAGGATGAAAAAAAATTATTATCTTCAGGTTATTTATGTAACATCCCAGGTAAATAATGAATAAAACATTTTCATATTTATTAATATTTACGAATTAAATATTAATTTTACTTTAAAGGAGTTTCTATGTTCGATAGCGTACTTGATACGCAACAAAGAGTTTCTTTGAAATCTTACGTTGCACACTAGTAATAAAATAATATTATTTTAAATGGTAGTTAACACATAGCCATTGTATTGGCGGGAATGGATAGAAATAACTAAAATATGATTATATATGTTTTTTAAATGTTTTTACTTTTATCTAATAAAAGATAAAGGCTTAAAATATAGAAAGAATTCAATTTTAGGCATATATGCCCTAGTTTTCACTAAAGGTTCACTTATCACCTTTTGATGGCGAACCGTCATTAAATAAAGTTTTTTCACTATTATACATTATATTGGACCAAATAAAACTCTTATTTAGAATTGGGACATCAAAATTTACTTTGTGTAAATTTTTGGTATTTTTCTGATAAACTTCATTTTTTAATGAATAGTGTAAAATGTTGTATTTTAATTCAAATCCTCTTTTCAATATAATTTATTTATATGATTATATTATCTTTTGAATTTGTTTTAATGTGAAATTAGAATATATTTTTACCATTAAATCCAATATTGGTCGTTGGAATTAATTTCACTTTGAAATCGGACTTAAACTATTGTCAATGTTTTGATACTTATTCTTTCATAAAAACACGCTATTTGCTCTGACAGCGGGAATTAATTATTAAATTAATTAATGAAACTTATATGTTTTGAATTTTTTAAAATGGAATTCTTTTTTAAATTCAGAATATCAAATATAGCTTAGGGTGAAGTTTTGGTATTTTTCTGAAAAACTTCAATTTTTGATGAATAGTGAACCACTAAGTGGTACTTATAAAAACTGATTTTTCGTTTAAATAAAATTTTACCACCTCTATGTTTTGAATTTCAAAAATTCGACATACATGGTTTTCATTAAGAAGAAAAATGTGGTTCAATGAGAATAAAATTATTTTTTGGTGAATAGTAACTTATTAAGTTTTTAATCACGATTAGAGGTAATTAGTGTAATTTAAGGTAAAAATAATGTTGTAATAATAAGAAATGAACTTTACACATGTCCTAACCTCATTGGATATTTCATGGCCGACCAATACAATCCATGGGTCAACTTGGGGACCCCATGAATCCACTTTGGTTGGAAAATGACATTAATAACTTTTTATTTAAAGTTAAAATAAAAATGTCACAACCATGAGTTGTTTTACTCAAACAATTTTTACATGGGGTTATAAAAATTAGATTTTTGACTATAAATATTCATTGGAAAGGTACAAATATTTTATACATCATAGTATTTTTTTATATAATTTTTAGATATTAAATAAATTAAATTATTTATGACACCATGATGATGCAGCGATTACCTCATTATTTAACGATTTAAATAAAATGGAAAGATAATGTAAACTCTAAGACCTAAACATGTCAAAAACCTATTGTATGGGTGGATTTAGAACCCTTATCACCTTATCCTCGAAAAACATCAATGTGGGACCATTAAAATCCGAAACTCATTCTATAATAATGTAACATTTCCTTCCTTTCCAAGAGTGCCCCTCCTATCCTCTTATAAAAGGCCCCCACCTCTACCACCTTACCCACACCTCAAAAGCCTTTGTATCGGCCAACCCCTGACCATTTTGTCTCTCCACATCCCTCTATTACTCCTTGAAGCCTCACTTTGGGCAGAAGTCTTCCCAAAGAAGCCTTTGAGCTCAAATCTAAGAGAGTTACCCGATTTTAAGGTGATGTCTTCACCTGTGTTCTTTTGTTTTATTTTGCTTCTCCAACCCCCTAAACTCTTTTTATTAATTACTTTTGTAACAACTCTAGTACATTAAATATACTAGGATGTTTTTATAATAATATTTAGAGCTACACGTACACACATCTACAAATAATGGTTAAAGAACATATTGTTTCTGTGGTTGGCGAATTTCTGCCTCATGAAACGATGATTGTTCAATCTTCTTTTAAACAACTTTAATGGTGGCCATTAAGATGTCACTATATTTATATATGATATATATTTTGTTTATGTTTTCCTTATACTTATTTATTTTTCATTTGTGGTTTACCTTTATGGTTTCCATTGTGGGTAAACACGATAATTTCATTTTAGGAAGTGCGGACTACCACCCCCTCAAAGTGATGTGATTCGTTAATGCCACATGTGGGACGTATAAAGGATGGATTTAAAGTTATTATATATGATGTTATACTGGAATTATAATATACCTCTATATCATTATTATTTCTTTCCATTACTGTATGAGATAGAAATGAATGTAGCGTTCATGCGTACGTACAACTTACCGTCTCCATGAACGGTGCATTTCATTTCTTATCCCCAAATGTAATGTAATATTATAAGTAAATATATATAATGGATATATATGATTTATGTTACATATAAATGATTAATATAATTCTATAATTAAAATATACATACCTATCATTTAGTTTTAGTTCCATTAATATGACATAGAAATGAAAGTAGCGTTCATGCGTACGTACGGCTTACCGTCTCCATGAACGAGGCATTATATTTCTTACATCTAAATGATTATGTGATATTATAAATACATGTATATACTAGATATATTTGATATATATGATATCCAAATCAGGAATGTCATTCTGGATATAAAGAACCTTTGACCACACGAACAACATGTAATTGTAAGAAGTCCACTTTCGACTTAAGAACCAAATATCGACAAAACAAACATTATTAACTTAAATGATTACATAATGTTTATAACATGGAAATAAGTGATATAAAAGGAATAATGAACTTGAAAAAGGTTCTTAAGCAAATATAAATTAACTCAAGTTTATTATTCAGGACGTTGAAGAACGATCCAGTCAAGTCGGACCCGAGGTAAGGGACTTTGTCTCAATCTCTTTTCATTGAGGCATATTTCATTTTATACACAACTTTCTTTTATACGGTGTATAAACTCTTTTGACTTTTAATTTTATACAAAAGGAATCTTTTTCTATGAAGAGTTTTACAAAACGACAAAAAGGAATGTTTCTTTTAACGTACGCGGTGACAATGACCTTTTCCACCGCCGTGAGTATTATTTGGTCTTTGGCTTCCTGAACAAGCCGTAATGTTTTTTTAAAAATGAAATAAATACCATATACTCTTTTATGTATTTTGGTATTGAAAATGGTTTTTATAATGGATTTTTTTTGTCAATATATTTAATTGATATATTGTGATCAACGTGTGGAAATGTTTTCTTTCCATTATATTTGTTTTATGTCTAATGATTTTTATAATGGTACTTGGACATTTGACAGGTGGTTACGTGATAAAACATATGACGGGTGGTGCCGTGAATACCAGGATGGGTGGTTACGTTATAACCTCCAATGCATTGGGTATGGAAGTCGGCCGTATGTCTATTCCATTAAGTATGTATGGAAGTTGGTCGTATGACTATTCCATTAAGTGATATGTGTGGAAGTCGATCGTATGGTTATTCCACTTAAGTATGTGTATGTCTCAAGTTACCTTTATATGTTATGTGTTCTTTATATGGGTTTTATGGTAATCCTTTGTTTACAAAAGGGTAAGTAATAATATTGTATTCAGTGAAGAGTTTTTACTAATTCATGAAGGTGAAGGTATTACTTTGATAAAGTATACATGGTTTACTTGATGTTTGAAAATCTAATAGTTTTCATTCTTAGTGTATCCCTTACTGAGCTTTTTATGCTCACCCCAAGTTTTTTTGAAATTTTTTTCACAAGACTTGACGTGGAATAGGGTCAAGGATGGGATCAAGGGAAATTCATTCTATATAAAACATGGAACTAGACTTGTTTTTTTAAGAGTTTTTTTTTATTATATGGAAATTTAATAGAAATGTCTACTTAGTAATCTTTTGAGATTTAATAGTTATGTTCTAATTCTCTAAAACACTAATCCTGAAAAGATCCTCAATGTGAATTATTCATTTAATTCAATATTAAGTAAGGTTTAAGTCCGGGGCCTTATAGTTGGTATCAGAGGTCGGTTTAGATAACTTTAGGAGTTAGAAAAGTGATAAATTATAAATTAATTTATGGTATGATTGAAATGATATAGGATTTATGGATTACCATGTTTCTTATCTTAAGATATTTCTATGTTAATAATGGTTTTTCATAGAGAGAACAAAACAGATTTTCTGGGAAGGCATACAGAGGGAAATGACCTTTCAAATCAGTATCCTGAGATGGTCTGAATCAGAACTAAACATTTTGTTGCAGTGATTGCTCAGTTGACTCAGGTGATAAATGGTGGTTGTTTTTATTGAGGATATTTTAGAGTTTTCTAAAAGTAAAGAGGAGTATGAAAGTCATTTAAGGGTTATCTTGCAAACCTTAAAAGAAACGAAACTGTATGGAATATTTAGAAAGTGTGAGTTTTGGTTACAACAAATTTCTTTCCTTGGTCACATTGTTTTAAAAGATGGAATAACTATTGATCCTGCTAAACCAAAAGTTGTTGAAGAAGGGCCAAGACCCACCAATGTAACTGAGATCCGTAGTTTTCTTGGTTTGGCAGGTTACTACCGAAGGTTTGTTGAAAATTTTTCACGGTTATCTAGTCCAATGACTAAGCTAACTTGGAAGGGTGTTAAGTTCATCTGGACAAAAGAATGTGATGATTTTTTTTAGGAGTTGAAAAGAAGATTGGTGAATGCTCCAGTTTTGGCACTTCCTTCCAGGAATGGTGAGTTTGTTATATACAGTGATTCTTCGTTGAAGGGACTTGGTTGTGTCATTATGCAGAATGATCAGGTAATTTCTTATGCTTTACGTCAGTTGAAAACTCATGAGGTAAATTACCCTACACATGATTTAGAATTAGCTTCTGTTGTTTTTGCATAAAAAATTTGGAGGCATCATTTGTATGGAGTAAAGTGTGAAATATATACTGATCACAAAATCATAAAGTATACATTCACTCAGAAAGAGTTAAACATGAGACAAAGGAGATGGCTAGAATTAATCAAGGATTATGATTGTACAATTCATTACCATCCGGGAAAAGCAAATAAAGTGGCTGATGCATTGAGTTGAAAAAGTAATGCTTCATTAACAATGTTGCATTTGGAAAGTGATCCTTTGGTTAAGGATTTGATGAGCTTTGGCATGGAAGTTGTTGGTGCAGGAATCTCTTCTGTTTTTTTTAGGTATCAGTGAGATCATCCTTATCAGACAGAATTAAGCAAGCACAGAGGGAAGAAAGTGAGTCACAGAAAAAGGCAGAGCTGGTTCAGAAGGGTAAGTTTCATGAATTCAACATTGATAATGATTGTGTTTTGAGGTTTGGGAAGAGATTATGTGTGCCTTGTGATTCACAGTTGAAGAATGAGCTGTTATGTGAAGCTCATAGTTCCCCGTTTTCAGTTCATCATGGCAATACTAAGATGTATAGAGATCTGTGGGAGATTACTGGTGGGATAGAATGAAAAGGGATATTGCTGATTTTACTGTGAAGTGTTAGACTTGTCAGCAGGTTAAAGTAGAGCGGCAGTTACCGAAATGGATGTTTCAGCCTTTACCAGTGCCAGATTGGAAATGGGAAAACATATCCATGGACTTTGTTGTGGTATTACCGAGGACATCTCGAGGTAATAATGCAATATGGGTTATTATTGATCACTTGACTAAATCTACTCATTTCCTTACTATAAGATATACTTTTTCACCAGATCAATTTTCCCATTTGTATCTTAAAGAGACAGTCAGGTTACATGGAGTTCCTCTCTCCATTGTGTCCGATCGTGATCCTAGGTTTACTTCTAACTTTTGGAAAGGCCTTCAGAAGTCGTTGGGTACTGAATTAAATTTTAGTATAGATTTTCATCCGCAATCCGATGGGCAGTCAGAACGAACAATTCAGACCTTGGAGGATATGCTACGATATTGTTCGATGGATTATCAGGGAATTTGGGACCAACATCTTTCTTTGGTTGAGTTTTCTTATAATAATAGTTTTCATTCCAGTATACAGATGGCACCATTTGAGGCATTATATGGGAAGCGGTGTCAAACTCCAGGTTTTTTGCGATGAAGTGGGTGAAAGGAAGCTGAAGGGGCTAGAATTGGTAGAAGAGATGGCAGAAAAAGTTCAGTTGATTCAGAAACACATGAGAACAACTCATAGAAGGCAGAAGAGTTATGCAGATAACCATAGGAAGGATCTATCTTTCGAGGAAAGTGATCATGTTTTTCTCAAAGTTTCACTATGGAAAAGTGTGATGCGATTTGGTAAGAAAGGAAAGCTGAGTCCCAGGTTCATTGGACCATATGTAATTCTGGAGAGAGTTGGATCAGTTGCATACAGAGTGGATTTACCTCCAAGTTTATATTAGGTACACAATGTTTTTCATGTTTCGATGTTGAGGAAGTATATGTCCGATCCATCTCATGTTTTGAGCCCAGAGGTAGTTCAGTTGGAAGAGAATCTCTCTTATGAAGAACAACCAGTCCGGATTCATGACTGAAGAGAGCAAGTGTTGCAAAATAAGGTAATCCACCAGGTAAAGGTTTTGTGAAAAAACCAAATAGTTTAAGAGGCAACGTGGGAATCTGAAAATTCTATGAGGGGTAAATACCCACACTTATTTTGATAAGTGAATAAAATTGCGAGGACGCAATTCCAAAAAGGGGGGAAGGATGTAACATCCTAGGTAAATAATGAATAAAACATTTTCATATTTATTAATATTTACAAATTAAATATTAATTTTACTTTAAAGGGGTTTATATGTTCGATAGCGTACCTGATACACAACAAAGAGTTTCTTTGAAATCTTACGTTGCACACTAGTAATAAAATAATATTATTTTAAATAGTAGTTAACACATAGTAGTTGTATTGGCAGGAATGGATATAAATAACTAGAATATGATTATATATGTTTTCAAATGTTTTTACATTTATCTAATAAAAGATAAAGGCATAAAATACGGAAAGAATTCAATTTTAGGCGTGTATGCCCTAGTTTTCACTAAAGGTTCACTTATCACCTTTTGATGGAGAACCGTCATTAAATAAAGTTTTGTTCACTCTTATAAATTATATTAGACCAAATAAACCTCTTCTTTAGAATTGGGACATCAAAATTTACTTTGTGTAAATTTTTGGTATTTTTCCGATAAAGTTCATTTTTTAATGAATAGTGTAAAATGTTGTATTTTAATTCAAAACCTCCTTTTAATCTAATTTATTTATATGATTAGATTTTATTTTTAATTGGTTATAAAGTGAAATTATAATATATATTTACAATTAAATCCAATAGTGGTCGTTGGAATTAATTTCTCTTTGAAATCGGACTTAAACTAGTGTCAATCATTTGGTACTTATTGTTTCATAAAAACACGCTATTTTCTCTGACAATGAAAATTAATTATTAAATTAATTAATGAAACTTATATGTTTTGAATTTTGTAAAATGGACTTCATTATTGAATTTTTAATATCAAATATAGCTTAGGGTGAAGTTTTGGTATTTTTCTGAAAAACTTCAATTTTTGATGAATAGTGAAACCACTAAGTGGTACTTATAAAAACTGATTTTTTGTTTAAATGAATTTTTATTACCTCTGAGTTTTGAATTTCAAAAATCCAACATAAATGGTTGTCATTAAGAAGTAAAATGTTGTTCAATGGGATTAAAATAATATTTTGGTGAATAGTAACTCATTAGGTTTTTAATCGCGATTAGAGGTAATTAGTGTAATTTAAGGTAAAAATAATGTTGTAATAATATGAAATGAACTTGACAGATGTCCTAACCTCATTGGATGTGTCATGGCTGACCAAGAAAATGCATGGGTAAACTTGGGGACCCCATGAAGCCACTTTGGTGGGAAAATGACATTAATAACTTTTTATTTAAAGTTAAAATAAAAATGTCACAAACATGAGTGGTTTTACTAAAAAAATGTTACATGGGGTTATAAAAATAATATTTTTGACTATAAATATTCATTGGAAAGGTAAAAAGATTTCCTACATCATAGTAGTTTTTATATAATTTTTATACATTAAATATATTAAATTATTTATGACACCATGATGATGTAGCGATTACCTCATTATTTAAAGATTTAAATAAAATGGACATATAATGTAAAATCTAAGACCTACACATGTCAAAAACCTATTGGATGGGTGGATTTCAAACCCTTGTCACAATATCCTCGAAACACATCAATGTGGGACCATTAAAATCTGAAACGCGTTATATAATAAAGTAACATTTCCTTACATTCCAAGAGTGCCCCTCCTCTCCTCTTATAAAAGGTCCCCACCTCTACCACCTTACCCACACTTCCAAAGCCTTTGGATCGGCCAACCCCTGCCCATTTTATCTCTCCACATCCCTATATTACTCCTTGAAGCCTCACATTGGGTATAAGTCTTCCCAAGGAAGCCTTTGAGCTCAAATCTAAGAGAGTTACCCGATTTTAAGGTGATGTCTTCACTTGTGTTCTTCTGTTTTATTTTCCTTCTCCAACCCCCTAAACTCTTTTTATTAATTTCTTTTGTAACAAATCAAGTATGTTAAATATAATAGGATTTTTTTTATAAGAAGCTTTCGATCTACACTTACACACATCTACATCTAATGGTTAAAGAACATATTGTTTCTGTGGTTGGTGAATTTCTGCCTCACGAAACGATGATTGTTCAATATTCTTTTAAACACCTTTAATGGTGGCCATTAAGATGTCACCATATTTATATATGATATATATTATGTTTATGTTTTCCTTATGCTTCTTTAATTTTCATTTGTGGTTTACCATTATGGTTTCCATTGTGGGTAAACACGATAATTTCATTTTAGGAAGTGCGGACTACCACCCCCTCAAAGTGATGTGATTCGTTAATGCCATATGTGTGACGTATAAAGGATGGATTTAAAGTTATTATATATGATTTTATACTGGAATTATAATATACCTCTATATCATTATTATTTCTTTCCATTAATGTATGAGATAGAAATAAAAGTAGCATTCATGCGTACGTACGGCTTACCGTCTCCCTGAACGGTGCATTTCATTTCTTATCCCCAAATGTAATGTACTATTATAAGTACATATATATAATGGATATATATGATGTATGTTACATATAAATGATTAATATAATTCTGGAATTCAAATATACATACCTCTCATTTAGTTTTAATTCCATTAATATGACATAGAAATGAAAGTAGCGTTCATGCGTACGTACGGCTTACCATCTCCATGAACGGTGCATTTCATTTAATACCTCTAAATGATTATGTGATATTATAAATACATGTATATGCTAGATATATATTATATATATGATATCCAAATTAGGAATGTCATCCTGGATATAAAGAATGTTTGACCACACGAACAACATGTAATTGTAAGAAGTCCACTTTCCACTTAAGAACCAAATATCGACAAAACAAAAATTATTAACTTAAATGATTACATAATGTTTATAAAATGACAATAAGTGATATAAAAGAAATAATTAACTTGAAAAAGGTTTTTAAGCAAATAGAAATTAACTAAAGTTTATTATTCAGGACATTAAAGAATGATCGAGTCAAGTAAGACCCGAGGTAAGGGACTTTGTCTCAATCTCCTTTCATTGAGGCATATTTCATTTTATACACAACTTTCTTTTATACGGTGTATAAAACCCTTTTAATTTTACTTTTATACAAAAGGATTCTTTTTTTTATGAAGCATTTTACAAAATGACAAAAAGGAATGTTTCTTTTAATGTACGCGGTAACAACGACCTTTTCCGCCGCCACGAGTATTATTTGGTCTTTGGCTTCTTGAACAAGCCGTAATGTTTTTTTTAAAATGAAATAAATACCATATACTCTTTTATGTATTTTGGTATTGAAAATGGTTTTTATAATGGATTTGTTATGTCAATATATTTAAGTGATATATTGTGATCAAAGTGTGGAAATTTTTTCTTTCCATTATATTTGTTTTATGTCTTATGATTTTTATAATGGTACTTGGACATTTGACGGGTGGTTACGTGATAAACCATATGACGTGTGGTTCCGTGAATACCAGGACTGGTGGTTATGTTATAAACCCTAATGCATTGGGTATGGAAGTCATCCGTATGGCTATTCCATTAAGTATGTATGGAAGTTGGCCGTATGGATATTTCATTAAGTGATATGTGTGGAAGTCGACCGTATGGTTATTCCACTTAAGTATGTTTATGTCCCAAGTTACCTTTATATGTTATGTGTTCTTTATATGGGTTTTATGTTAATCCTTTGGTTACAAAAGGGTAAATAATGATATTTTATTTAGTGAAGAGTTTTTACTACTTCATGAAGGTGAAGGTATTACTTTGATAAAGTATACATGGTTTACTTGATGTTTGAAAAACTAATAGTTTTCATTCTTTGTGTATCCCTTACTAAGGTTTTTATGCTCACCCCATGTTTTTTTGAAATGTTTTTCATAGGACTTAATGTGGAATAGGCTCAAGGATGGGATCAAGGAAAAGTCATGCTATATAAAACATGGAACTAGATATGTTTTTTAAGAGTTTTTTTATTCTATGGAAACATAGTAGAAGTGTCTACTTTGTAATATTTTGAGATGTAATAGTTATGTTCTAATTCTCTAAAACTCTAAACCTGAAAATATCCTCATTGTGAATTATTCATTTAATTCAATATTAAGTAAGGTTTAAGGCTGGGGCCTTATAATTTAATAATTTTTAAATCATGATGCACTATAAAATAAATTATTTACAATATGATATAAAATTATATGAAAACATATTCTTCTTCTATTCAAAAAAATAAAAATTTCTAACCCATGATAAAATAATCCCCAAATAATCCTTTATATGAAGGTGGAAAAATTAATCTCAAATAATTCAATAATAAAACTTTACATTTTACATAGACCATTCCAAAAATAATTAAACTATAAAAATATGTCAAATATTGTTTCCCAAAAATATCATAAATCCATACAAAATCATATAATATAGTAAACTTCACCAATATTAAAAGAATAAATGTTTGAAAATATCATGAATTTGTAACCAAAATTTGATAAAAAATATCACAAAAAATATTACCTTATAACAAAAATAATTTTTTCTAATCATTTTTAACCCAATATTTAGTGTACCATAATTATAGTAATTGAGTATCCTTCATAAAACATAGTAATATATTTAAATAATCTTAAGTTATAATAACCTATTATATTAAACAAATAACTTTCTCCATTGAACATATAATCAACATTAAAATTATTAACCCGTGATTGTATCCATATCTTTTAAGTTAACCTCACACAAAATCATCATAATATCCAATGTTATCAAAGAACCACTCTGATACTAACTATAATATATGTGGAACTCTATTCTCATATTTGGTTCTAAAAACATTATCTTTACATTTTTAGATTTGATACCAATAAATGTTACACAGTTTTACACATCTAAAACATACATTATTAAATGGAAATATTGGATCACTTTCAAAACCAAGGACTTTTTTCTTTAGATTCTTAAATAATTTGGAAATTCCCTTATATAACAATACTCGTGTATTCAAGTGACCATTTTTCCTAATACACCCATATTTTCTCATTTCACAACAAGTATTCAACATCTCCTATAAAATTATTGACACATGAACCCAATCTATAAAAAATTAATTTAACATCATTCTTCAGAATGTGGGGAAATAAAAAACATAACAAGGGTGAGATCAAATTCTCATTAAGGGTATACATAGGTATTTAAAATTTAATTTTATCATTGAATATAATATGAGAATAAGGGTATGATGACATATTCAAAGTGCATTAGCATAACATAAGACAATTCAAACAAGTCAAAACATGTTTCATAAATCATGAGACATTGAATAAATCTTTTATATAAGATATGTGTTATAATATTAAATAATCATGATCCATGTGAAAATAATATCTAATAAAATGATCTCTTAAAACTCATTGAAAGCATTTAATAAATGTATAGGTATCAAGGAAAATAAAACATTAATTATAGAATCAACAAAACAAAATAATTACAAAATTATCATAGGTTTAACTTAAAATAGTTAACTTCATCTTCCTTTAAGAGATACTCATATTCAAAAAGAATCATAGTCTATTAGTATTAACTTACAATATTTAACTACATTGTCTCTTAAGAGTAAATTATCATAGTTAACTATATCACTTTACCTAATGGATTGGATGGATACAACATATCCACCCATACATGGTTTATAACAGAACTACAAATAAATATTTTATACTTATATCCATGTACCATATAATGAATAATATAATTATAATATTTCACCTTTCAATATAAAACCATTGAGGGAAACCGAAATTCATTTTTCACCTTATTATAATATTGAAAACAAACAGGTTCCATGATAATCCATTTAAAATAATCATAATCCATCCAATGAAAGAATAAGGATCATATCATTATAATATATCCCCATTAAAGAATAATATAAAATTAAAATATATTTCCACAAATTAAAAAGTCATTTAAAATAACATTTAATAAATTTCTTTGAAAATGAGTAAAAATATCATTTTCTTTTAAAAATATTTTATAAAATATTATATATTATTAGGAAAAATAATTTTCTTAAAAATAACCATGGAAATATATACATTAATATTAAATGAAAAAACTTTTCATAAAGTTTTTAAAATCATTCATGTCATAAAATATAAAAATAAGAATTATTTCTCATTATTTTGTAAAGAAAGTTTAAATGACCCATGTAAAAAAAGGTAAGAAATTTCCATTTAAAACCATCTAAAATAGGAAAAAATATTATGTGTAAAAAATTGAAGAAATAATTAAGTTTTAGAAAATGTATTCCTGGTTAAATAAATAATATTATGGGAGATTTTTTTAAAGTTTTAGAAACATAAAAACAATATGTTTTATGAAAAACCCTTTACCACCATTTCAAACCCAAAAATATTTCAAAGAAATAAAAATAAAAATAATTTAAAATAAAATGAGTATAAAATGTTCCATGATATTATATTTCAAGATTCATTGTAAAAAAAATTATTTTAGTATATGTGCATGAATCAAAATAGGTCTCAAATAAGTGAGTTTGAGAAGGGAAACCCTTGGAACTTGGGTAATACTTGGATAAAATAGACCCTGAATAAAGAAATATAAAATTATTATGTAAAATTGATAATTTATATGAAATAATATGTTAAAATTTTACTGGGATATTAAATATACCATATAAAATAAATCATAGTTCTTAACATGACTGATGTCTCAATAGATTAAGATTGAAACCATAAAACCCTTATAAATTTTATAACATTTTAATAAATATATCATGAAAGATAGAAGATAAAAAGAACATTAAATATCATGATAAAAGATTCCTTCATGATAGAATAACTTAGTATCCATCATATACACCTTATAAAATGATGTAGGTTCATAATACAATAGATATCTTAAGAAAATAATAATAAGATGAACAATACTTATAAAGATCATATCATTAATGTTTTAATTATTCAACGAAGTAAAAAATGTGTAAAAAAATGTAAAATCACCAAAAAATAAAAATAAAGCATAATAAAATCAAATTTCATTTCATACATAATCTATTAATATCATGGAAAAGGATGTAGAAGTGTAGCCCAATGAATGGTAATTGAGTTAAGGAACCCCTTACCTTCAGTTTAGAATTATTTTATATTCCCTTTAAATACTATATGATAAAGTAATATTAATTATTTAATTATTATTAACCTTTTTATTATTTAATCCCTGGTCAATAAAACATTTATTTCATTTATTTCAATGAAAATTTTAATTAATTAATTATATTTATTCATGTTTTATTTTTTGAGAATGTTTATTCCATAATTGAAAATGAATTTGATAGGTTCACCGTGGTCAAATATGTTCCGTTTACATCCAATATAAAATAATAAACATGATATAATTATAATTTCTATTAATTATATATGATTTTGTAACCATACTTGAATTATTTAAGAAGATAAAAAATCACATTGCTTCGTAGAGGTGGTTGTCCACATGTTCGCATGAAATATTATTCCATTTTCCAATGGATGGAAGGGTTATAAATTAAATGATATATTTTCTTTTTCAAATGATAATTATTTCATGATTTTGATTTATATATATAGTACATCATTTTAAATATACATGGGAGGTGGTGATGGAAAAAAATACATCGCTTCTTTGAATTGTTTGTCCACATGTACCCATTAATGATGATTCCATTCCCCATAGGATGGTAAAGGGTATAAATAAGGGTATGATATTCATAGAATAAAATATTAGTATATATAATATACCAATATTTATATGTTGTAACAGTTAATATATAATTGATAGAGGTATAAGAATAACTAAAATGAAAATGATAGGTTATGAAAATAATATCCTATTTAAATAATGTCCTCTGGATCTCTCATAAACATCCATAGGGATGGTTATCTAATAATACTAGTAAATATAGAGTGTCTATAATTATGTTAATAAATGTTTTTGTTATGTTTTTTTAAATAATTTTCTCAATTTGTTTGAGTAATAGAAGAGAGGTTGTGTCATAATATAAGAGAGGAAAGGGGAACCTTTGGAATTACTGAAAGTATTAATTGAGTATGAATTAATTTTCACGTTCTTGTGGAAATAAATGATATATATATATAATATAGTGTGAATTTGAGTTGAAATAATCTCATCCAATAAAATTTATACATGTTTAGGTAATGTTATAATAATAATATCTTAGTTTTAACCCCTCAATAACCCTTTTAATGATTACCATGATATCAATGTTCTTTACTCTTTAGGAGTTATGAAATTTATGGTAAAATGGAAAATAAAAAAATACTACACAATGGTGAAAATTATATACCATAGCATATTTTATTTTCTAGATAAAATATTTTTGTGAATTTGAAAGTATTTAATAATTTATAATTTATCATAAATTCCCTTAAATTCCTTTTAATGTCTTTTCACATAACATGACTTTATAAAATATATAAATATTTTTTTAATTAAAATATAAAATTTTAAAACATCACTAATAAATTATATATATTTAAAAAATTAATGGAAGTCTATTAATCACCCAAAAAATATTACTTTTTAAGATTATAAAATAATTTAATGGATTTTTCTAATACATACATAATCATTTTTTTGATGGTGTATAAGCATTTAATGTAGTTATTACATCACTAAATCTAAAAAAAATACAATGGAAAAAATATTTATTACTTAAAATAAAATTTTAAAACATAATATCACCTCTATTTATCCCTTGGAAAAAATAGAAGAGTTATTAAAACAAAGAGAATGAAATTTTGGATTTATTCTTTACTTAAAATAATATAAAGGTTATTATCTAAGAAAATTGTAGAAATATTCCATGTCACTGAATAGTGTATGACGATTTTATAACAAAAATAATCCAACAAAAATAAGATATATGTTATATAGATTTGTAAATCCTTTCCACTTTATTTTTAATATTAATTACCCAATTTACACTTATAGTGGTGTAAATATTTAACATGGTTACTATTCATAATGAAAAAAATAATTATAACATATTTAATAAATATGGAAATGGTAATTCCACATATGTAATTTGTTTAATAAAATTCAAAAGCTATAATAGTAAAAATATTCTCTTAAAATAAACAAGTAAAACATGACCAAAAACAGTTTTCCTAAAAAATGTTTTTATATCAAAAATATGAATAATTTAAATAAAAATTAAATTAATTGGATTTAATTTAATAAAAATTAACTAATTGAATTTACAAATAAATTTAATAAAAAAAATTAGACTTTATACAAAATTTAATAGAAAATACAATTTTCTATAAAATCTATATTTTAACTATTCAACAAGAAATTAATCTTTTATAAAAAACATAAGGTCACCATAAGATAATTTTAAAATTATGATTTAAATTATTAAATAATTTTTATAAAATAAAATTTATCAAATTTTCAAAGAAAAATAATTATGACAGTCACTTTAAAAATTAATAAGAACAATTTTTGAATAAAATGTATATTTGATTAATACATCAACTTTCCTGAAAATTTAGTTCTATAGTTATTAATAATTAAATAATAAATTTTCATTATATAAAACCATTAAACAATTTATTTATAAATTTTTTATTACTATTCATACCAACAAATTTAAGGGCTTTATTAAAAATGTCACATTTAAATAATAGTATTTATAAAATATATTGAAATTATATTAAAGCCAAGGGTTGTGTTCTAAGAATGATAGTTGGAATAATTTTATCCTAAACTATATTTTTAAAATTTTACAACTACAATTCTATACCATTGAAATCAACTAATATCTTTTATTGATAACCCAAAACTGTGAAAGTACCCTCTCAACCATCTTATTTTCATTTATCTAATAGGTGTATTTTTTTGTACAATGAGGATACCCCATAGTTTATAAGTGGATATTATGATATTCTTCTAGATA
Source organism: Viscum album (assembly GCA_963277665.1). Classification (NCBI taxonomy): domain Eukaryota; kingdom Viridiplantae; phylum Streptophyta; class Magnoliopsida; order Santalales; family Viscaceae; genus Viscum; species Viscum album. Next base: position 1,984,697,263 of record OY728136.1, read on the forward strand.
TCTATATTATTCTTTTTAATGGGGAAATTTTTGTTTTTTGTTACCAAATTTTAGTGATAATAATTTTTTCATTTAACCATGGTTAATTAATAGGTCCTTAGAGAAAGTTATAAAATGTCATGTTAACTCAAATTATGAATGAATTGGACATAATTAATGGTGGAATGGTACTGGTATAAATAGCCCCTTGATGCATCAGTAGGTATCATGATACAAACTAGCTAAGGGTATGGGTATACGACTTACCCATTTATGTATGATGTTTTTTCATAAGGCCATGACAGCATTTTTATGATGTCGGACATTATGGGGTCCATCATTTTGAGATCATTAGTTATTATCTAGGTTTTTCTTTATTGTCTTTGATATTTTATACCATCATTTTCTTTTGATTGTGGTGTTATTTTGAACATTTTCCATACTTTTTATTAAATGTTTGTGGTATTATAGATTTCATTGTATGCTACTCTTTACTAAGAATCAGATCTCACTCGTATTTTTTCATTTCCCCGGTAAACCAAGAAAAGAACAATGTATAATTTTTAAGGATATACTAAAAGAAAAAAAACATTTTCATGCAACTCTTGTGATATATTTTATGTTCCCCTGTGTAATGTAAAATATATGTAAGTATATATTCATCTAAGACTCCAATGTTATTGTATCATTTATATACATTTTTATTTTGTACCAATAATGTAATATAACTACAGTCTTGGATTTTTTAGAGACTAGGGTGTTAAAATTGATATCATATGAAGTATTATAGAAACCATTAAGACAATAATTATAGGAAAATAGTTAAATATAACAAATATAATGAAACCCCGTTAATATTTTAAAGATTTTTCTATGAAAATGTAATTGGAATTTTATTTTACAATTTTATATCATTGAAATTTATTTTTATCCCACTGTTTATAGATGGTGACTAATTAAAGTAATGATAATTATATCAATACCCATAGTCAATGTAGGGATGTTACTCTTTATAAAGTCAATGATGATAGAGTTAGAGATGATCAGATCATAACAATATTTTATAAGTAGTCCCAAGTTATTAAAAATAACATTTCCCACAGAGAGAAACCAATTGATCTACAACATGGTGTAACTATGTTGGACCTATTCATGTGAATATAGCATCCACCATTCAATGTAACTCTTAATCGGTTGGTATATTAGTAATGGATCATGTCCCTAGAAAAACATTTCTCACTTTTGGAAGTATTGAAAAATAAAAGGTCATTATTGTGTCTTATTATCATAAGGTAGTTACAGATCAATAATGGTCACTAATTGAGAAACCTAAAGTGGAATTAAATATAGATCATTTTGAATGGATATTTTTTAATGATAAATTATATGAAAAATGGATTTCTTATGTAGAAATGGTAGTAATCAAAAAGAAATTATTCCATATTAGACAGATATATTAGAAAATTTTTAATGAGTAAAAGGATAATTTAGTTAGTGTATCTAGAATTTCGTTGAAAAATATACATAGACCAAAAAACAAATACTAATAATTTGTAGGATGTTTTAATGTCAATCCTTTGTAGGGTTTTAGTCTCTTAAAATTTTTTATCATATAAGGATGTAGTCTCAAGTTCTATTATGATGGAAAATGAGTTCTTTATGATTTACGTCTTCAATAGTAATATAAAGAATAAGTGGTATGCTAATATATATATATCAATAAAATCATATCATAGGTGGATAAAGGAAGAGTGTAATTTATTACATATAATATTTGTGGAAATAAACACATTGAGACTTTATTGAAGGGAATGGGTGTTTGATTCAATTCTAGAAAAAAATTATATCAATCTCAAGAATGTAATGTCATGGAAGATTTTATTGATGTTTAATGAATTAATTTTAAGTATATAAGGAATTATGGAATCCAATTATCCAAATATCAAAGGAATTTAGCTCCGAAAAGGCCAAGGGGAAAGGCTGGGCTTATTAAATCACTATAGCTGAGGTTGAATTACAATACATTATTTCAATGGGAACATTGAGACTAAAATTAATGTTAGTGAATGCATTATCTAATTCCAGATCTATGAACGCATTTATTTCTTGCATGTTTACTGAGAACACAGAATCATCTAATAATAATCCTAAAAAATATTTTTTAGTTAATAAAAATAATGTGATTCTTAGTGAAATTATAATTTATAGTCTCTATTAATATGGATAAATTTTTTTAGGTGGAAAACATGAATGTAATTCCTAATGTTTTTTCATTTAATACTTTTCATGGATTATCTTACCATTTTTTACAGAAGAACTTATTTACATGTTACGAATATTACTATTTGTAAAGGGAGTATAGAATCTCTTATTTTCAAAGAAGTGGCTTCACCTCTGGACTCATTTCTATACCCAAATCTAGTAGTTCACATTAATTAAATTATGGTAGAAGATGAATGTAGAACACTATTTATGTATGTGAAGGGAATTACAAAGATAGTGTATGTACCCATTGTAAAAAAAATGCACTGATATATTTCTTTAGGATTTACATGGTCATCCACTTGATCATGATGTTGAGTTTTTTTATAAAACTCATTACTAATGTGAGACCAATATATAAAATTCCCTATGAAAATGAACCAATGAAGTTAGTAATGTTTATAAAAAACTATTATAGTTGTGTTATGATGGATTTATGTACCCTAGTGTTTTACTATGGGGATCCCCTATGTTATTCCAGAGAAATTAGAAGGTGTATATGTGATTGTTCATTGATTAAAGGGATATCAATTCCATTACTATATTGAATAATTATCCTTTACCATACATTAATGAATTATTTTATCAAATTTAAGGAATTAATTATTTTTGAATGATTAATCTTCACTCCAGCTATCATGAGCTATGGGTGATGATGGAGGATATACCGAAGATGGCATTTTATATTGGATATAAACATTTTGGTTTTTTGGTAATTCCCTTGAGATTGACTAATGCACCTAATGTTTTTATAAATATGATTAATATTGTATTTAAATATTATCTTGAAAACTTCATAGAATTATTCATTGATGATGTCTTATTATAATCCAAAATCTATAAAGAGTAATATTATCATTTATAAATAATTATTAAGATCCTCAAAGAAAATTAATTATATGGTTAATTTAGTAAGTGTGAGTTTTATCTCCATGAAATTTATTTTCATAGCCACACTTTCACTATATACGGAATATATAATGATTCTTTAAAGAAAAATATAATCCAAAAAAATGTCACATCCTAATGGATATAACTGATCTTTGTATATTCCCTATATTAGAAATATACACTTAGTGGGGTTTTCAAACTTTTTCCAGATTAGTTGACCCTTTATCCAAGTTGACATGTAATGAGGTTAAATTCACATGTTACATAGAATATAGTGAATGTTTTTAATTTATAAAGTGGATATTTATTAGTGATCTATTGTTGAATTTACTTTTGGGGAAGGAATGGTACATACTATGAATCAAAGAAAGGATTAGGTTGTATCTTTAAATGGAAAGATAGATTGGTTTCTTATGCATCAAGGTAATTTATGATCCATGAATAGAACAATACAACTCATTTTATTGATTTGGAATTATTAATAATTCCCTTTATGATTTATAATTAATATCCTTATAGATGAATATATGGTATATATACTGATAAAAATATGGAATTATACTTTCTCTCAATAAGAGATCAAAATGAGGAAAATAATATAGTTAGAGCTACCCAAAGACAATGATTTCTCAATATAGTGCCACCATGTGAAGAAAAAATGTGGTAAATGCATTGATTATGAAAACCCATAGAGTTTATATTATTATGAGGATTAATAAAATTATACATTCTTAGATCTAGAAAATACATATATAGTTATTTTCTAAAAATTGGATCCATCTTTCCTTTTCTAAGAAACTGATAAGCAATCATTTCTAGAAAATATATAGAAGTGAAAATATGATGATAAAAATTTTCAAAAAAATATTAAAGAAGTTAATGGTGGGAAATTAAAATACTTCATATATTAAGGTAGAGTGTTAAACTTAATAAATATGTTTTTGGTTACATCCATACCTAAACTGAAGAATTATCTATTGGATAAAGAACATAACTCAAATTTCTCTGTATACCATGTTATAATATGGATGTATATTAATTAAGGAGAATATTTATGGTGGGATGTAATGGAGAGGTGACACTTCAAAAAAACTTCTGTTTAGCGGCGGTTCTAGGAACCGCTGCTAAACCTTTTGTAAAAAAGGTTTCACAACAGTTTATAATAAACCGCCGTGAAACGTTGTTTTTTTAACACCCGACCCTCCTCCTCCCGTGACCCCGGCCCCCCACTTCCCCCGCGATCTCGGACCCCCACTTCCCCCGGCGACCCCGCGACCCTGACCTCGGTGACCCCGCGCGACCCCGTCCACCCCGGAAACCCCGCGACCCCCGGCCCCCTGCGACCCTGGAAGCTGCACCATCTTCCCCTCTATGTAGGGTTTTGTTTCTCCTTCTTTAGGTTTTTTTGGTTTTCCAGGAGGTAGGTTTTTAGTATATAGTTTAATATGGGATTCATATGCATGTGTATCATAGAATCCTTTCTTATTGTGGATTTATTCATCCATATCTGCTTCAATTTCATATATTTTTGATAGGTTAATATCGAAAGGAGTGTGAGATTAGAGCACCTTCAATTTTATTTCAATGATAAAACACTTATTATTAGGATGATAAAATTTAGAATCTCTTAACATTTAATGTTTTCCTACCACATGGGGAATATCCTCTAGTATCAGGGTCATCGACCATCCAGCTATCTCAATTCACATCACCACATTCATTTTATTTGTTATCAAATATCTCAAATGTTGAGTATTTAACATATTTTGGCCTCTTTAAACCATAGGTAGTTTAGAAAATAATGGGGTAATATCTAAGGTAGTATGTCTCAAGTGAGAGATATGGAAAGTTAGAATAAATTAGTCCATTCACCCAAAACCAAGAAATGGTCTAGTTATTCAGCAATAAAGGTGTTGATCATGTTCCCTTAGAACCAAGTCTAAGGAATATCTGCATGTCACATATCAGTAATCCCTACCCTCATTGTTGTATGATGGAACTACATCATGGAGGCGTGGAATGTACTATCACCCTGTTTCTTTTTAGAATAGAATATAATTTTTTAATGTCCCCTACCTACCAAACCATTCCAAGAAAATTGTCCCATAGGCTTGAAGAAGATTCCATGAATTCTATTTGTCACTATGAGAAAGACATCTATGAAGACCAAGAAAGTACCAAGAAGGGGTGTTCTAATGGTGAATAGAGGTGAAAATGTGGTCTGAAAAGAATTATTAGATTCTATCATTAATGTATTCATTTTAAATATGTAAAGGGACGCCAAAGTAGCCATTGAAATGGATATGGAAGAACCCATGAAAGTTATCTAAGTTCCCAATACCAATCATGTACTTGAATTCGAATATGGATTCAGACTACAAAACTATATCATGGTGGATTGAAGTGAAACTATGCTAGATAATTTTAATGGATCCTATGTTTCCAAGACCATGATAGTTATAGTATAAGGTTTTCATTATGATTTGTGGGGATGGTTAATGATAGCCTCCACAATTATAATTTAATGAATGGTTCTATCCTCTACCACATTCCACCTTTTGGATTGTCTCTCATTAACCAATGGATACCCCATACAATATTTTGAACCATTTCTTTGTGTTGAGTTTTGTTCACACCCTATATCTCCTCTCACTACCCTTTTCCACATCTTTTATTTTAAATTACACTTAAATGATTATTTTACTTGTTTTTTTCATTATAGGGTGGTATGGACAGGTGTAATGAGGCCTTGGGGGATAGCCCTATATAGTGGGTCTGTAGGGATCTTCTAAAAATTGGTTGTGGATGTTGATTTATTTGGAGCTAACCTATTAGGATTTGATACTGAATATCACACCTTTCCTCGAAGCATATAAAGTTATCCCTATGGGATATTTCAGTCATGGAAGATAGTTCCACCTAAACCACATAATCAATCAATGGACTGATTGAGAAAATATCCAACCTACTACCTTTATATTCTATTGAATGAGAATGGTATTAGTATTCCACTATTTGTAATGGTCATTATTCATCAGTTGGTCTCTATTTCTTATTGACTCAGGCATTCATAATGTATGTTTTAAACCTTCCAAAATCATTCTATTCAATGTGATTGTTGTACCCTGATGTTTAAACATTTGAGAATAATTTTAACAGTTAAATAAATTATGAAATTATATTCATCTTCACCTTCCAATTTGGGTATGAATCTCTTTTGGATACCCCAAATACATAACATTATATTCTCCTTTTGTAATGTCTTATCAAAACCATGGCCCTTTTTCATAGGATATTAAACTTTGTGAAACAATGGTCTAAACATCATGACCATAAAATTAATGTACCCCTCCAAGGTATTATATGATACTAATAATCCTTAATTCACATCAGGTTGTGTTTTGGAATATCTATGAAGACTAACCAATCATTGGTTCAATGTTTTTATCTATAAAAATGTTAGCAGCTACAGGTCTGAGAAACATGACCATAAAATATCTGAGTCACCCCCTACCATCACCCTCCCCTCCCCTCCCCTCCCCTCCATCCTTCCCCTCCCCTCCCCTCCCCTCCCCTCCCCCTGCCCAACAATTTCCCCCAGCAGCCCCTCCCCCAGCAGCCCCTCCTCTCCCCTCCCCTCCCCTCCATCCTGCCAAGCCCCTCCCCTCCCCTCCCCTCCCCTCCAACATGCCCAGGCCCTGACCCTCCCCTCCCCCTGCCCAACAATTTCCCCCAGCAGCCCCCCACCTTGGCCAACATTTTCCCCCAGCACCCCCTCCCCCCTTCCAAAATCCTCCCCTCCCCTCTCCTCTATCCTGCCCTTCCCCTCTATCCTACCCCTCCCCTCCCATCCCCCCTGCCCAAAATTTTCCCCCAGCAGCCCCCTCCCCCTTGCCCCTCTTCTCCCCTCCCCTCCATCCTACCCATCCTCTGCCCCTCCCCTCCCCCTGCCCATCATTTTCCCCCAGCAGCCCCCTCCCACCTGCCATCACCTTCCCCTCCTCCCCTCTAACCTACCCCTCCCCTCCCCTCCCCCCTGCCCAACATTTTCCCCCAGCAGCCCCCTCCCCCCTGCCCCTCCTCTCTCCTCCCCTTCCCTCCCCTCCATTTTTCCCAGCCCCTGCACCTGCCCCTCCCCTCCCCTCCAACCTGCCCCTCCCTTACCCTCCCCTCCCCCCTGCCCAACATTTTCCCCCAGCAGCCCCCTCCCCCTGCCCCTCCTCTCCCCTCACCTCCCCTCCCCCTCCATCCTGCCCAGCCCCTCCCCTCCCCTCCCCCCTTCCAAACAATTTCCCCCAGAAGCCCCCTCCCCCTTCCATCACCCTCCCCTCCCCTCCCCTCCCATCCCCTCCAGCCTGCCTAGTCCCTGCCCCTCCCCTCCCCCCTGCCCAACCTTTTCCACCAACAGTCCTTACCCCCTACCATCAGCCTCCCCTCCCCTCCCCTCCAACCTGACCAGACCCTCCCCTCCCCTCCCCTCCCCTCCCCTCCCCTCCCACCTGCCCAGCCCCTGCCTATATGCTAGAATGTTTACATTACCAAAAAAATGTGTGAAAACTGTAAAAGAAACTAATGTTTTTAAGATAAGATGGTGTGCCATTTAGAGCCAGACCCCTTTAATCATTTCGGGTTGGTAATCACCTAAGATGTTAAAAATAATATACACTAAAAAGTGAAACACATTATAGATAGGAAATATAGTAGGTTGGTTAAAATATAAAGGTTTAAACATCCAAAATGAATTGAAGTAGATGTTCAATGCTCATGTATTCTTCCAAATAATATCAACTAAACCTGCAATATGAAAGTCACTGCATGAATATGATTATATTTTGATGGGAAATTTAGGAATCTGAATATAACAGTACACAATTAAGATAATATTTTAGTGAAATATCATGCTAAATAAAGATGTTATTGTTGTCCACTGTAATTTTCCAAAAGGATTATTTAGTTCTTATTTCGACCTAGAATACGTGTTGATTTGTTGATGTTAAATCATTTTCAATCTCGAACACTATCATAGGATTCTTGAATCACTATCTTCCTTCATTAAGTGTTTTTCAAGGGTCAGTGGAAGCAGTTAGGTAGTTGGAACAAATTGAGGTGATCCTCAATTATCTTAGGGAACCTGATACTTTGTGTGTGAGAATTTTTTAGAACTAGATTTATAGTTTCAGTAGAGTCTTGTGGGAGTCAGTGGTACCTTATTAACTTCAGGAATGTATGAATTGGAATCTCATCAAGATTGATTTTTTTAATTGTTATTTCCTAAGGGAATGAATGTAGAGAAATAGACTGAACTCATGAGACTTTTTATTGGTGACAGATCAATATGGGAGTATGCCAATAACCTCTCATGGTTTGTTATATATTCTCCAAATATAGGGGTCATAAATTATGAGAAAGATCATTTCTTTGGTGATGGTCTTCACCCAGACCTTGGTACATCTCTACTTTCTTTGGGCATAAAATCCATTTTGGAGGTTGTCATTAGGGACATGTGAATGGAAGCTAAATATTCTTGGAAATCGATGGTATTTCATTCCTTATTTTTATCAGGTATGCAAAAAATTAATAGTGGGAATGAAGAGAATCCAATGTGAAAGGAGTAGAGGCAGGATGAACCATAACATTATGAAAAGGCCCATTCTTATAAAAATAGTTCATTCATTTTGTGCTTCCAGTTTAGGGACTTTGAGGAATTTTGAGACCCATTTCTTGCTATATAATTGAATTTTTCTCTATTATGGAAATTTTGTTCATCATTATTTGTTTTTGATGATGGGGTTATAGAAGATGTCTCATGTTTGATTCCTTGTTTTTTTTGTAGGCACATTGTGATATACATGGATAAAACCTGGATCACATTACCGAGGAACACACCTCAGTATGTTAAGGGTTTGAATGAGTTTTTAAATTTTGCAATTTCTAATCGATCCGTTGAAGGGTGAATAAAATTTCCATGTCCTAAATGTAAATTTAGAACCTGGTTGAAGATAGATGAGTTTCATGAACATTTAATACTGAATCAATTCCCTGCTCAATATTTATGTTGGATTTGGCATGGAGAATTGAACATTACAGAAAGACTGAGCACTGATGTTAATTCTCATAATGAGGTCCCAAGTTCATCGACAATGGAAAATGAAATGAAAAAACAAATAAATGATTCATTCGGCACTGCAAGACACCACTATCAGCATCAAAACATATCAGAACAACCAGAAGAGGGTGCTACAAATTACAACGTGACAAGTGATGTTTTTGAGACTGTAACACAGGCAGATCAATATTTTCACATATCATTGGATCCTCCTCTTGATTATGTGGAGCAAAATGTAAGAGAAAACTTCACTGAGGAAAATGTGTTTCATGATTTAGTTGATGATGGAAATCAAGAGTTGTATAGTGGGTGTTTGAAATATTCAAAGATTTCATTTTTGCTGAAGTTGTACCATATCAAATGTCTATGTGGAATTACAAATAAGGCAATGTCCATGATATTGTAATTGATTCGTGATGCATTTCCTGAAGTAAAAATCTAAGAATCTTTTTATAATATAAAAAAAGTTGTTAACAATCTTGGTCTGAATTATACAAAAATACATGTGTGTCCCAATGATTGTATGCTTTATTGGGGAGAGGATTCAAGTAGACAGAATTGCAAGAAATGTTCTTCTTCTAGATGGCAGGGAAAGGGAGATGTTGGAAGTCTGAATGAACAAAATTTCATGGAGAAGAAGAAAAGGAGAACATCTGCAAAGGTTTTGCATTACATTCCTTTGAATCCTTGATTGCAAAGATTATTCATGTCATCGAAAACCACCGAACACATGAAGTAGAATTCTGTAGATAATAACAATGATGGGTTAATGCGACATCCACGAGATTCCAAATCGTGGAATAAATTTGATTCATTACATCTCGATTTCTCAACTGATCCTAGGAATGTTCGATTGGGATTGGCTACCGATGGATTCAACCCATTTGGGACTTTGAGTACCAATTATAGCATTTGGCCAGTTGTTTTGATCCCTTATAATCCACCTCCGTGGATGTGTATGAAACAAACATCTTTTATCCTTTTGATGATTATTCCTAGAAAACAAATGCCTAGAAATGATATTGATGTATACTTGTAGCCTTTGATTGAAGAATTGTAGGAGTTATGGAGCAACGGTGTTGAGACATTTGATGCTTCTTCTAAAACAATGTTCAAAATGAATGCTTCTTTAATGTGGACCATTAGTGACTTCCCCGAGCTTGGGAATTTATCTGGTTGGAACACTTAAAAAGGTTTGGATTGTCCCGTTTTTAACATTCATTTTGAGCCCAAACGGCAACCTCATAGTAGAAAATGGTGCTTCTTGTGTCATCGAAAATTGCTCGATGCATATCATAGATTTCGGTTGAACAGAACAAAATTTAATGGTTCTATTGATCGTAGACCACCTCCAAAGATTTTAAGTGATTTTGAAATATTGGCACAGCTTGAAAATGTTGAAACATAATTTTTGAAGGTTCATCATTTGAAAAATAGCGGAAAACGGGCCAGAAGTGTATCGTCAAGCGAAACCGGAACGCAACAATGAAAGAAAAAAGTATATTCTTCAAACTTACGTATTGGGAATTTAATTTTTTGTGGCATAATCTTGATGTGATGCATATTGAGAAGAATGTCTATGAAAATTTGATTTTCACATTTCTTAATGAGCATGGAAAGTTGAAGGATCATCTCAATTCTCGCAAAGACTTACAAGCAATGAACATAAAACGCGATCTCTGGCCAGAAGAGAATGGAAAGTATCCTCCAGCAATTTTTGCAATGAAAAATAGGGATAAAGATACATTCTTTTGAATGTTAAAGAATGTTAAGGTATCTGATGGGTATTCAAGTAACATCTCAAGGTGAGTTGACTTGATGAATCATAATTTACATGGATTGAAAATCCACGATTCACATATTTTGTTACAACAGTTAATACCATTGGCATTGCGTACATTATTACCTGAAAAAATTACTGTTGTTGTACTCCAGTTCTGCACATTTTTCAGAAAACTATGTGAGAAACTTCTACATCCATTTCCGCTTGACAACCTCTAGGAGAGGTTTGAATTGAACCTTTGCAGAATAGAGATGATCTTTCCTCTGTCCTTTTTTACTGTAATGATGCATTTAACTGTGCATTTGGTTGAGGAAGCTAAATTAGGAGGCCCCGTTCATTATCGATGGATGTATCCAATTGAGAGGTACTTTATTTATATGTTTTCCAGTTAAGTAAACAATTTTTGGTACTTAATTAAATGCATAATTATGATTATTTTATTTCACAGATATCTTGGGCATTTGAAATTATATGTGAGAAATAAAGATAAACCAGAAGGCTCAATTGCTGAAGGCTATGTGGCTGAAGAGTGTCTTACCTTTTGTTCTCGATACTTGGATGATATTGAGACATGATTTAATTGAGTTAGACGTGTTGACGAAACATCGACTCAATCTCAAATACATCAGAAATCTAAAATATTTTTTGCTATTGGCCGATCAGTTGGGAGGACCTCAAATGTGACACTGACTGAATTGGAATTATTACATGCACATTGATATGTGCTGCTATATATTGAAATTGCAGATCCATTTATTGAAGAGTTGAGGATACATGAAAAGAGACGAATGAGAGGCCGAACACAAAATGAGAAATATATAACAAAAGCTGTTAATAAAGAGCTTGTAGAATGTTTTGCATGACGTGTATGTTCATAAATATTGCAATAAATATGAATATTAGTTTGACACATACATTTTGTAAATCTAATAAAGTACATTTCTTTTTTCAGATCATTAATAATGATACTCGAGCAGAGGTATTAGAATATTTGAAGTTTCTTGCTAGTGGTCCTCTAAAAGAATTTAGAAAGTTCGACGCTTATAATGTGAATCGCTTTAGATTTCGTACAGTCGATTGAGAAGTGGGTTTGAGAACATGGTATAGTGGTATATTTACATTTGTTGAAGTGTAATACTATGGAAATATGCATGATATTATTGAATTAAACTATCGTGAACATTTTTTGGTTGTTTTATTTAAATTCAAATGGGTCGATATTATCAGAGGTGTTAAAATAGATTCCTTTCAATTTACTTCTGTGAACTTCTCTCGCTTGATGGATGTTTTTGATCGTGAACTACATGATCCATATATCTTATCATCGTAAGAAAAAAATGGTATATTATGTGAATGATGTTGCCGATGAAGGGTGGAGTGTAGTTTCTCACGTAATACAAAGAGATTTGTATGATATTGGTGATGAAGTGGAAACTTTGACCTCTGAAATTGAATTTAACCAGCAACAGGAAGCATAATTATTTGTCCATTATGATATTGAAAATATTAGTCTAGCAAGGATGAATGAAGTGGATGAAGAAATAGAGCAGGAAACCAACATGATTGAAGGGAAAAATGATTGTATGTACAATTATTTATTTATTCAGCAACCACTTGTTTCATTTCTGCAGTCATTCATTATCATTGATATATATATTTTGTCTGTTAGTACTCCATCTGTTATCATTTTTAATTTTTTTTTTCTGCATAATTTTTTTTGAAATATATATTCTGAACTTAATTTTATTTGATTAAATGACAAGAATTCTAAGGAATAAGCGTTACATTATATCATCCAGTTCTGCGACAGATGACTATCCATCTGGCTCCCTCCCCATGACATCTGATGCACCAGCTGCCGACACCCCTACACCATCTCCCCCTGCACCATCTCTCACACCATCTGTGGATGTCCCAGTAGAGGCTGAGTCGTCGACTCCCCCTTCAGGAGCCTCAACAGTGGGGCAGTGATGTGCCCCTTCTAGTTCATCCCGGACATACTAGAGTGTCACTATCATAGGTACAAATTTTAATTAAATAAATTTATGGGATTTTTTTTATACTAATTGTTTTCTCATTGAAGATGACAAAAATGAAACCGTGGAGAAAAAAATAAAAACTTCAGATTTTTGGAATCTGAATGGAGAGAAGATTGTTATTCCATTTGATTCTTACAGGGTCCCTACGGATGATGTCGCGGGGTTTCTTGGCCAGATTATAGGCCAGTTGGCAGTAGAGCCCATTTCCCTTCCCATTTCGTATGACGATTGGAGACATATGACTCCAAGCTATAAAAATGAAGTGTTTGATTCTCAAATAAAGGTAAATTTATTACATTATGGTTTAATTTAATGTCATGTTACTAATATGTTCAAAATTAATTTCTGTATACAGATGTTCTTCCACTTTACCGTTGCTGATGTGATAGCATTTAAGTGGACGTTGAAAAATCTAGGTAAGAAGTGGAAAGATTTTAAATGGGGATTGTGGTGTGATGTCAATGATTCTATGTTGACCACACTGCAAATGTATGAGAAGCTACCCAGTGGGGTACCAAAAGAGAAGTGGAAAGTGTTTGTTGACAGGCATCGGGATCAGAAGCGGATGGTATTGAAATATATATTTTATTATATTATCCTCATTTTACATTTATAAATGTATATTAAAAGGGAATGACATTCAATACATTAGTATTAAATTGTATTTTATTTATTTCAGGATCTATCAAAACATAATACGTCAAACCGAGCGAAGCAAGTCATCCCGCACACTGCGGGCTCAAAACGTTTTTCTAGAAATTGAAGTTCATTGGTAATCTTTTAATTAGTTTAAATATTTATAAGACAATATTATTTGTTTAATATATTGAATTGTTGATTTATCTTTGATTAATGCAGTCACAGAGTTTAGGCCATGAAGCATCCAAAACTGAACTGTGGTTGGATGTTCACAAGAAATCAGAAGGATTTTTTTGTTAATGAGCCTGCTAAAGAATTTGGGGTATGAATTCAATTTTTTATCATAATAACTTCTTATCAATTTTTTTTGTGTTAATATATATTGATATTTGATTTATAGGTCAAAATTAAAGAACTATGGGATGCCAATCCTGCGCATTCCTACTCTGTCTCCCAGGATGACCCGGTTGCTAAAGTCCTTGGGAAGGAGCATCCTGGGAGAGTGCGCGGGATGGGTTTGGGACCCGTGCCATCTGAGGTTTTTAGCAGGCCACCGGGGATAGCTGTTGCATCTAATCCTGGCTTTAGTCAGCCCAGATATGCTAAGAAAGAGATTGTTTCTTTACGAAACATCGTTCACCAGCAGGGGATCAGATATCTACATTGCAGAAAGAGTTGACTGAACTATGTCAGCAGATGAGCAGATATTCCCCCAGTGGGAGTGCATTGACTGGTGGTATGTAGGTAAATCACATAAAATCAGAATCATTTAGTTTGCTAACTTTCATTTGTTTTAAGTTTTAATATAAATATGTAACCGTATTTAATTTTCAATATAATGTTCTTATAGGTGACAACACAAAGTGGAAATGAAGGTGGAGAGGGTGACGATGCATCATCGGACCCTGAGTAGTTGTACTATTGATGTGTTGAACAAAAATTAAAACAGTTGGTTTCTATATGTAACATTTGTGGCACATAGTTTCCACCACACATTTTCATGTCCTAAAATTTCCTTGATTTCTCACGTTTCTTTTTATGCATTTTATTGATTTCTGAAGTTTGTTTTTATGTATTCATTTCTCGAGTGTGGTATAAATCATTCCATTTAGGTCTGTATTTGAATTGGTAGTCGGGATTTTGGATTACTAGGAGTTAAACGCATTGTTGATGTGTTGAAAAAATTGGGTCATTTCATAGTGATCAAGGGGATAGTGTTATGGACACTTTGGTGAGGCCCATTGTGGATAAATTAGCATAAGTCCATGAATATAGGCAAGAATACTTTATAAATTAAAATATAATCTCGAAGATGGATGTTGACTTGACGCACAATTGGTATGTCTTATAAAAACATGAATTTTAAGAAAAGAACTACTACCAAATACTTCAATATTAGGATGGTTAAAATGGACCATTTCCAACCATAACTGTTTTGATCACTGAACTGTTACTGCATGACTTGAACTGCATTCCCAACACAATTTCCACTTAATCATGGTCTGTCTGGTAATTATTACCTATCATTATATCCCTAAATTATTTATATTATGATTCTTAATTCCATTTTTTGATTCATTACAAGCTATTCGGTCATGAAACTTTAATTACTGGAATTCCAGAACTTTCTTCTTTACAATTCATGACTATTCTTTCTAAAAACACTCTCCCAAAGGTTACATTTTCCATGACCTGTGTGATTCTCCCCACCATAGGATTTTAATATTCATCATTTTAATAAAAATAGGAATCTAATTCCCATGAAAAACACTCTGTCCACCACTAAACATGGTTTCTGAATGTGAGTCAACATAATTATACCGTGTTCCATCACGACAATCTATCCTTGGCATACACTGAAGCCTCATATGGAAATAATATTCCATCCTTGAACAACATGTGGTTCACTTCCTACCACATAGATTTATATCATCCACTTAATAATAAATAGAAATGGTCTATTCATAATCACATGTATTATGAAAGCCTCATTCCATGCGCACACATTCAATCAATATCAGTAACTACATCTTGAACTTTAACCCAGATTGATGATTTTATAATACTCGATCCTCTTACATAGTAATCCATAGAAGTAGGATAACATAGCTTTTCTACTAAAAACTCAGGTCTACATCACTCACCACAATGTAGTTAATACCTAGGTTACCTCACTCAGGGAGTGATCGGTTAACACAACCTTTTTAGATACCACAACCCTAAACCATGTAGTTATGTGATAATACCCCTCAAGGTGTTACCTCTGATTTCATCCCTCAAACTCTCAGAGACTAGAAAATTTTTCACAAAACACCACAAAACTCTCTCCACCAAACCTTAGTTAAATAGGAAATTTATATGATAATGACTACTAAATTGATGTTACATCAATGAAATGGGAACACCCATTTCATATAATTCATAGGACCAATGAAACTGTGCATTCTTGGTATTTTCTAGCCTACTCAAAAAATCAAACCCAAGGGTCACGTTATCCTACATAACCATTTAACATTGATGATGACTTCTTGAGTCATACACCTTTGAAATTAAAGTCACACAACTAACTAAACTAAATAAAATTATATTGGCACGTTAGTCCCACTAATCTCAAGCATTAAAGATGCTCATAACACCTAGAAGTTTTACTTATCTCATGATCGCCTACCAACTTGGGGATTCATTTCACAACTAGAGTCCAACTCAATCCCAAAATACATAACAAAAACACATTATATGACCAAAAACTAAAAAGATGCATCCAATGATGCTTAATATCTCCAATGATGCTAGAAAAACTAGGTTAACCCCTCACATAACACGAGGAATCAACTATAATTCTAGGTTTGTTCCTAAAAGGTCACTAGAATCTCCCACCTAACCTATATTCCAACATAAAAATATTTCAACTAAGTCTCACTGGAAATATCCACATTCCAATAAAATATATATCCCAATGTAACTCTAAAACTATTCCCAAAATAGGATTTTTTTTTATAACAATATATTTCTAATGTGTTATTTAAGCTATTTCATCAGTTCAAATTTATTATAAGTATTAAGGATGGTTTCTAGGCCAAAAAACCAAAAAAATCATTATATAAATGGGTTGGTACTGATATAACTACTAATTCATCAATTATCAATTTTTATAAGTAGAGTGGAATCGCAATGGATGATCTATCCTAAGAAAGTGAAGTTATAAGATATAGTGGAATCGAGTTTGGGATGTTACAATGTTGTATCAATGGAGTTTTATCTTCCTAGTATTTACTATTTAGGATATTGTATACATGAGTATGAGGAATTTGTTGGAACCTTTGATTGTTTTTTCTGGTTTTCTTTGTTTTTCAGGGCAGTGGTGCAGCAGAATCCAAGAATTATTTTTTTTTTATTCTGGGCAGCTTTTTGCGGCGGTTTTAACCGCCGCGAAATGTATACTGGCGGCGGTTTAAACCGCCGCTAAGCGTAAAATAAAATTTACGTTTGGTGGCGGTTATAACTGCAGCTAAATAGGAGCATCGTGGCTGCCTCCTTCTGCGGCGGTTTACCTAAATTTAGCGGCAGTTTTACCACCTGTTAAAATGGAGTTTATTCACGGCGGTTATAACCGCCGCGAATAAAGCGATTTCCAGCAGCCGTAAAACCACCCCTAAATTCCGGAAAACCGCCATGAAATGAGGCACCTATGACACTTTCCTGAAACCACCGCTAAACACTAAAAACCTCCGCTAAAAGATTGTTGACACCCTATTAGGCGGCAGTTTCTGTAAACCGCCACCAAATAGTATAGCGGCGGTTTAAACCGCCGCTAAATGGTGATTCTATTGTAGTGTAAATTATGGAAAATTTACCTAGATACTTAGTGTTCCAATTAGTAAATAATGAAATGAAAATCCTAAGGGAGTCATGGAACCTCTTCAAGTACCTATAATGATGTGGTAAAATATTATAATGGATTTCCAAACACACAAAGGAGAATTAAACTATATGGTTTATTTTTTATCACCATACCATGGTTGTGAATTTATTAGATGTATGGAAAGATCATCCCTGGAGTTCCATTTCCAAAAATATATCAATGAAATCATAAGACATGACAGGGCACCACTATTCATTGTATCATATCATGACCCTCAGACCAGATCAAATTTCTTGGAGATACATCATCATGATATCAACATCGTAGTATATTTTAGTATTGTCTATCCTCACCAAAATTATGGTTTGTCTTTATGGACTATTTATACATTATAATATATATTGAGATCATGTTATCTTGACTTTCAAGAATGATCGAATTATTATCTTTCTCATATAAATTTCTCACACAATAAAAATTTCCCTTTGAGAATATGTTTGGCTCCACATGAGGCATAATATAAGAAGATATGTCATATTTCATCCTATTGGGAAAATGTTGGGTAAAGGATGTTTGTAGGCCCATCATGTGTTAAGGGGTCTATTTGAAATGTATAGACTATCAATGATCATATCAAAGCATCTCAAAGAAAGTAGATGAGTTATTTGGATAATTGATGTAATACATAAAATTCAATGTGGGGGATCATATATTCTTTAATGTGTGACTATATAAATGATTTGTATGATTTTTAATAAATCATAAGTTAATCCTTATATACATTGGGACTTTTGAAAAATTTCATAGAATTTAAGTAGAAGTTTACTGATTGACTATGACACCAGACCATTCTAAAGTACATGACATATTCAATATTTCATTACTCAAGAAATACATTCTAAATACAATGAATATAACAACATTAGATTTAACATATTTGGAACCTTAATTATCTTATAAGTAATAGGTTGTTCAGATTCTAGACAAAAAAATTGTATGTGTTACAAAATTAGACAACCCAACTTGTGAAATTATTTTAGAGAATCACAAACCATAGGTGGAAACATGGGAAACAGAATAAACTATTTGGAAGGAATAACCATAGTTTTTAATAGCTTATATGTATATAATTTTTTCAATAAAATTATTTGGGGGGGATACAGTACCTGAGGACCTTTTATATCTAGTAAAATTATAAAAAAAATTAAAAAAAATCATTCTATAGAAAATGGAATTATCAACAATATTTATGTCTAGACTAACAACCCCGTATAATGATTCTATTTTTTCATTCTATTAACAAATTCAATATCTGGTTATGAAAATTATATTAATATATAAATATGATATTTATAAAAATATTAATGTTATTTATGGGCAACTATAAAACCTGTTGAAAATATGAGTAAAAAATATGGTAAATTCAACTATCCCAAAAAGTGTTCTAAGAGTAAAAAATGATTTTTTTCATACAATGAAAAAATATCATCTATTTTTTCTTACTATTATAAATATATTAAATTTTGAAATATTATACTAAAAAGGTTACTACACATCTATTTTAATGATATTACCAATAAATCATTCCACAATTATCTATTAATTAGGGTATGTTCTAGATTGGGTCAGTTGAACCATCTACTTGAACAATGATATAAATTTATATCATGGATTAATATGGAATGTTAATTTCTAGTAATACATTATATATATAATTAAATGATAATTTTTTAGTTCTATAATGGTAACATTAAAATTATACACATTATTTAAGATACCAATGTATGTTTGTTTAAAATCACTAAAACATTCTCATCAGTGATTTAAACATTATGGATCATAACCAAAACTACCAAATAATTAAATTTTATAATTGTAAATAATTATAAATAATCAATTATAATTTATTTTTTTCTATTAATAAAAAAATTAGGATAAATAATAATAATAATTCTATTACAAAACTACTTCAAAAAAATAAAGACTACTGACACACGATATCAAAAATTCCTAATAACTAACTAATATACATATAGAGAATAATTATAAATAAATTTTATAAATGTTTCTAGATATGAATTTTTTTAAAATATTTTATTTGGATTTTTATTTTTTTATACATGATACTCATGGACTTTATTGGATGTCCGAGATTATGGTAATGGCTTCTTGTCCTTCATTTTCACACATTGAGACATATTTAATATTATACTACATTTTTTTAAAAGTTTCATATAATAAAACATTAATATTTTGTATCATTATCTTCTTATTAATCATATATTTTAAAGTTTCATTTGAAATTATATCCTTCAAGGTGCTTTGACTCAAATGTTTCTATGTTTGTAAGGGACCTTCTGTCAAAAAATCATTTTAATGAGACATGTATTTTATTGTAAAAAAATTGAAATTATATTATATATATATATTATATTTGACATATTATATTATGAAAAAAAAATTATTCATGGAATTTTATGTCCAATTACAGGATCTATATTTCAAATGGGGTTTGATTGAGTTTTTACCTAAGCCGTTATAATGCCCAAAAATCCTAAATTATGGGATGTTTAGTATGTTTTGTTTTTATAGAAATTTCATCCCTATATATATTTTTGAAATTTGATTTGGTTATTAAATAGATGAACCTAGGTTTATCACTATAAGGACCTGGCCTTAAAACAGTACATAATCTTGAATTAAATGAATAATTCACATTGAGGATCTTTTCAGGTTTAGAGTTTTAAAGAATTAGGAAATGACTATTACATCTCAAAAGATGATAAAGTACACACTTCTACTCAGTTTCCATTTTTTTCATAAAATAAAAACTCTTAAAAAAGAAACATGACTAGTCACATGTTTTAGACATCATGTTTTTCCTTGATCACATCCTTGACCCGATTCATCTTTAAGTCATATGGAAAACATTTCTAAAACATGGGGTGATCATAAAAAGATAAGTAATGGTTATAACATAATGAAAGGAAACATTAACCCATCAATAAATACAAATCATTGAAACCATAATTTTCAATCATACCTTCTGAAATCATAATATTTTTGAATAACACATAGTAATCACAAATCATAAAGGTAACTTAAGGCATACATAAAATACTTACATTGTAGCTATCACAGCTACATAGGGAGTCACATTTGGAATACCCATCACAGTATATTCCCTAAATATCTTAGGAGAAACATTAAAGTTTACCTCCATCACGTTACCCAATGCATTGGAGAGCTATCTCGGGCTCACCCACCATAGGTTTATCACGGAACCACCCATATACGTAACAATGGCCAAGAACCATAACATAATCATAACACATAACTTAAGCATAATGGAAAGATAACATTACCATATTGAAATAACAATATAACATTTTAAGATATTGAAATAATAAATCCATTATAAAATTCATTTTCAATACCAAAATACGTAAAAAGAGTATATGGTATTTATTTTTCTTTTGAAAACATTACGACTTGTTAAGGAAGACATAGATCAAATAATACCCGTGGTGGAGGAAAAGGTCATTATCACCACTTACGTTAAAAAAGAAACATTCCTTTTTGTCGTTTAGTAAAACTCTTCATAGAGAAAAGATTCCCTTTGAATGAAATGAAAAGTCAAAAGTGTTTTATGCACTGTATAAAATAACGTCATGTAGAAATCAAATGATGCCTCAATGAATGGATATTGAGATTAAGTCCCGTACAAAGACGGTATCCTTAGATTAAGGATAAATAAATTACATAATTATGTGTCAAAAATATAAGTGGATATTAAGTGTAAAACAATCAGAGGTCATCCACACATATTCATAGCATGACATAATCAAGAAGTAGAGGTTTAACCCAAATAATTGAAATTTGGTTAAGAAGATCCCTTATAGAAATTTAACAGCCTAACGGCGTCAATTTAAAATTCAGAAAATGAGTTGATGAGAGATAAAAAGGGTATCTCATCACTTAGACATAAAATTTATAGCAATAAGGATATATAAGAACATATCCCAACATAATAATATGTAAATTAAAATACCTAACAAAAAGAAGTCTTTTAACAAGATGAGGGTGAAAGGTTCCCTTATCGATTTGGGTAAATTTCGAAACGTACACCCCATGAAAGAAGGATCATACAATGAAGATTTAAATACCTATAAATTAAATTATATTACCCAAAGAATATAATCATGGTAAGTACATACACCACACAAAAGGAAATAGTTTCAAATGTAGCTTGAATCTCACGGGAATAAAAAGTGAGATAAAAACCCCTTACCTTGTTGTAATCAATCAAGTCATATGACCAAAAGAGAATAAACACAAAATTAATCACATAATACCATGAATATAAATAGAATCATGATAATATATATGAAATTTAAATACAAAATACACCACATTCAACAAATAAGTGGTGAACAATGGAAATCTCATGGAATTAAAAGTGAGATAAGAAATCCCTTACAAAAATTCGGCAGCCTAACGGCACCACTTAAACATTCTTAAAATGAATTGATGAGATAAAAAGGGGGTATCTCATCATATGAACATGAAAAGGACAGTAGGATGAATATAAAATAACATCCCTAACATAAGAACATGGAGCTTAAAATAAATGACATAAAGGAGAGTATATGAAAAGAAAGAGAGAGGTTGGATCCCTTACTTGAAGTTCGACATGTTCTCATTCGTTCTTTATATTCTTGAATAATAAACATAGCTAAATTTATAAATGCTTAAGTACTTCCTTTAAAGTTTATTATTCAATTAATATCACATATTATCATCTTATAATAATTAGTTACTTGTGTGAGTTCATATCATACGTTTTGTCGATGTTCGTTACAGGAGTAAAAATGAACTTGTTTGAAGAGAATTGTCCATGCAGTTATAATTACATCATCTCCAGAATGGTTATCATGATTTAAATATCATATATATCTAGTATATATGTATTTAATAATATTCCATAATGTTTGGATATAATAAATGAAATGTACCATTCATAGAGACGGTAGGCCATACGTACGCATGAACGCTACTTTCATTTTTTGTCATATTAATGGACTTTAAAACTAAATGATACATAGATATATTATAATTACCATATAATATATATGTTATATAGGTAACATAAGTTAATTAATTACATTATTTATAAATTCCATGTTTGGAATGAACGAGTCACATCACATGAGGGGGCGATTGTCCACACTTCCTCAGATGAAATTATTGCAGTTCCACAACATTAAAAGCATAACGATGTTATTTAAACTGAAAATTCAGAATAAAATAGAAAACATAAATATCATAAATATCATATATAAATACAGTGACATATTAATTTCCACCATGATAGGTGTTAAAAGAAGATTGAACAATCATTGTTTCATGAGGCGGTAATTCACCACCCACAGAAACAGTATGTTCTTTAACCATTAGACGGAGGTGTGTGTAAGTTTAGGTAGAATACTTTTCATAAAAACATCCTAGTATATTGAGGATACTTTTGTTATTATGGTATTAAATAATAAGAAGATATTGGTGAGTGGATAAGGAAAATAAAAGAAAGAAACTCGAGAGAAGACATTACCTCTAAATCGGGTAACTCTTTTTGATTTGATCCAAAGGCTTCCTTGGAAAGACTTCTGCCCAAAGTGAGGATTCTAAGAGTAATAGAGGGATTTGGAGAGATAATATGAGCAGAGGTTGGATGATACAAAGGGTTGAGAGGTGTGGGTAATGGGGTAGAGGTGGGGGCCTTTTATAAGAGGGTGGAGGGTCACTTTTGGAGTGTATTGAAATGTTAATTATTATAAAATGATTTTATAATTTTAAATGTCCCACAATGAAATATTTTGAGGATAATGTGATAAGGGTTCTAAATACACCCATACAATTGGTTTTCAACATGTTTAAGTCTTAGATTTTATGTTATCTTTTCATTTTATTTAAATCATTTATTAATGATGTAATCACTGCATCATCATGGTGTCATAAATATATTTATTTATTTAATGTCTATGTCACAAACCCCTCCCACCAAAGATGCCCCTCCTGAGCTGGAAATGGTAATAGGGAGATAATGACCCCTGAGTCCCGCCTCCTGTATGCCCCGTAGTGGCGACTAGCACCAAGGGTATGAGTTTTCACAAATATGGGAGGCATTACCCTTTTTATTATTTTAAGATCGAGAAATAGGACAAGTCAACAACAAAAAAGGAAAAGAACAAGTGTATAGAAATAAACCCAAACCAATCCCACAAGAATTTTTTAACAATTCTGAAACAAAGTACAAGTACAAGAAAGCTCAAAAGTAAATTACCAAAAGAAACAAAAGTACAACAACTGCAACAACTCCAACTGCCCCGACTAGTAGGGTCCCGCACGGCCCTGGTAGTCCTCCTGGAAAACTGAAAGTAAATGTAGGGTGGGAATACAAGTATACTCAGTAGGGAAACCTAAAGCTCTCGTGCATAGGTGGGGAGACATCCTAATGTCCCGTGAGACCAAAAGAAGAAAACTAGCAAGGAAATCTATCCACCAAACCTCAGCAGCCACGCTCACCAAAAACACAATCACAACATGTAGTAGTGTATAAGAAACAAGAGTATTGGGTACCCCGCACCATTTCCCACTAGTTAAATGCTCTTCCTAATGGTGAACGTCCTGAAACTACCACACTCTTCCCACCCACACACACCTGGGCCTCACAAACCACACATCCCACCCGTAAACACCTGGGCCTCACAACCACGCATCCCGCCCGCACACACCTGGGCCTCACAACCATGTATCCTTCCCACACACACCTGGGCCTCACAACCACGTATCCCGCTCACACACACCTGGGCCTCATTCCGAAGGTTCTTGGGAACAGTAATAGAACTCTCGCCCGAAGAAACCTGGGCCTCATCCCAAAGATTCTTGGGAAAAAAACCTTCTCAATGAGTCTTGGGCCAAAATCACCCCAATCGAAACCTACCTGAAGGGTCTTAGGTGTAAGGTCGCCTCAAGCCATCACAGCCTAGGGAAGAAGGAGTAGGAAGGAGCTAGTAACTAAGGGGGAAACACCCTCTCCCATGAAATGGGAGTGTTCGGCACTAAGAGCTCAACATGGGTGGGGTGTGACAAAACAAAAAAGATACAGATATATATGTATACCAAACACACAGACCAACCTATGGCTTCTAAACAGAGAAACTGGGTACGTGCCTCGACACTTCTACTACGAAGCATGCATACAATAAACATCCCCAAACCCAATTTAGGTTTTTATGTTTCAACAGAATTAGTTTATTAGTTACTTAAATACTGGTAAAAACCGCATCCAACCATATCAATCGTTCGTAAAACATATCCCTTCCATCCAAAAATCATGTTAGGAAAACACAAGCAACACAACCAAGTCCCTTATTTTAAACCAACCAACCCCATTGATTATTATTCATGTTCCTTTGCCATAGAGCTTTTGGTTTCCCTACTAAGTATACTTGTATGCTCACCCTACGATTACTTTCAAGATTCCTGGAGGACTACCAAGGCCGTGTGGGACCCTACTAGTTGGGGTAGTTGGAGTTGTTGCAGTTGATGTACTCTTGTTTCTTTTGGTATTGTACTTTTGAGATTTCTTGTAGTTGTACTTTGTTTCAGAATTGTTTAAACATGCATGTGGGATTGGTTTGGGTTTATTTATATACACTTGTTATTTTTTTTTGGTGGTTGTCTTGTCCTATTTCACAATCTTAAAATAATAAAAAAGGTAATGCCTCCAATATTTGTGAAAACTCATGCCCTTGGTGCTAGTCGCCACTCCGGGGCCTATAGGAGGCGGGACTCGGGGGGGGGGGGGGGGGGGTCATTATCTTCCTTTCACAATTGCCAGCTCAGGATGGGCATCTTCGTTGGGAAGGGGTCATGATAGAATGGTATTAGAGGTTATGGTTGAGAGATAGGATGGAGTCTAGAGTTAGGCACTGTGAGGATTACATGGGATGGTAGGGCAACAATGTTGGTCAATCTTTGTGCGTGACATAGGCCAGGGAAGACCGGCTAGGACATTCAATTTTAGGGCCCCTCATGATCTGATGCAAGGACTCTGAGCCTACCGAAGGACCAAGTGAGACTACATTTATTATAGGGTAGAGACCCTAGGGAAGGTATATGCATCATCATGATTGTGTTTTACTTGATTTGGGTGTTTTGGGAAAGAAATTGAAATAAAAATAATAAAATGAAACCCTAAGAAATCTCCTTACTACTTGGGCTTAGGCAATCTTTGTTTACCGTATAGTTATGGCACCTGGACGTCGTCCTCGGGTGTCTCAGACAGCCGAGGCCCAGCAAATTTAGGCGGTCGATCAGTTGAGGATTGACCGAGCGGAGGAAGATGACCAGTGGTAGAAGACTCTCCGTTCTTTCCAGCAATAGACCCTTAAGAAGTACAAGGGTAGTACTTCGGATATAGAGATGAAGGGGTGGCTTGAGGAGATAACGATCACTTTTACTTTTATCCGTGCTCTGAGGGAGTACTGGGTTCCCCTAGTAGTCAGTCAGCTGAGAGGGGCGGCGCATCAGTGGTGGACGCTCTACCTAGGAGAGAGGATTTAGAAAAAGATTCCTTGGGCTGACTTTGAGAAGGAATTCTGAGAGTAATTCCTTTCTTCCATGATCAAGGCAGAGAAGTGGCAGGAGTTACTCTCCCTTCTGCAGATGAGTATATCAGTATGAGAGTTGGGGATCAAGTTCAAGGATCTCCTACGCTTTGCTCCGGATCTCTTTCCTAATGAGGAGTCTCAGGCAAGCCGTTTGGAGGAGGCGCTTCGTCCTTCGCTCCAGTATGCTGTCACCCCCTTCACCCTTCCGACGTACTTGGCAGTACAGAAGAAGGCAGAGGTTGTATAGAGGATGAACTCACTGGGAGGTGCACCATGAGAGGGGATCCATCCAGGTTCATCAAAGGGGAAGGCAATCAGCAGCAGGTCTCCTGCGGCAACACCTTCCAGGTTCAGGCTAGTAGGGAGTAGGCCCCAGCAGTTCCAGTTCCGATATTCGGGTCCTCATCCCTTTTTCACGAGCCTAGGACTGAAGTGTTTTTCTTGTGGAGGTTTCGGGCACATTCAGAGTCGGTGCCCAACCCGAGATCAGTGCGGTGGAGGTGGGAAGGTTCAGTGCCCGCCTCAGCATCACTAGTTTCCGGTGAGGCCCTTACATCAGCAGTAGGACCCTACTCCTCTGAGGGAATACTTTTCAGGAGGCGGTCGACCTCAGGGTGCTCCTCAGGGACCTCGACCAGGACATGGTCGGGGAGGTGGTCGACATTAGAGAGGTAGAGGAGATGGGCGTGGACAGCTGCACACAGCAGAGTTCACAACTCCGGTAGAACCATAGGTGGTGTGAGGTATGATTTTTTTGGTTAGCACTCTCGTTTCTGCTTTGTTAGATTTGGGATCTTCGCACTCCTTCGTTGCACCTGGTCTATCCCATTCTTTGGGACTAGACGTAGAGAGAATTTCTGTACCACTGGTGTTGAGTACACCAGTTGGAGGACAGACCAGCGTATCTTGTGTTTTCTAGGGATGTGAGTTGACGTTGGGACCACATCGATGTAGTAGGGACCTTCTTCTGTTACAGATGTAGCCATACGATGTCATCCTAGGCATTGATTGGTTGTTTTCTTTTAGTGTTGTTATCGACTGCATCTGAACAAGGTTCGTGTTCTCCGACGTGGATGGACAGCGTGTACCTTTTGTTGGTGAGTGGATCTATCAGGTGGGAAGTCGGCGTGTGAAGCCTCTCCTTTCCTTGTTAGATGGGTTATCAGTGGTTACAGTTGATACAGAGATGATGGATGTCCTAGAGGTTTTTGGGGAGTTCCTCGATGTTTTTCCTGAGGAGGTTGTGACTCTACCCCACCGATGTGACGTTTTGTTCGGGATAGACTTACAGCCTAGTGCTCGTCCGATTTCAATGGCCCCTTATTGGATAGAACCTTCGGAGTTGTGGGAGTTGAGGATTCAGATTGATGATCTGATGGAGAATGGTTTTGTTCGACCCAGCGTGTCTCTATGGGGTTCTCCAGTTTTGTTCGTGAAGAAGGAATATGGTGGTCTCAGGCTATGCATAGACTACCAAAGGTTGAATCAGGTAATAGTCAAGAACCGTTATCCCCTACCAAGGATATATTCTCTCTTCGACCAGCTGAGGGGAGTAGGATGGTTTTCTAAAATTGATCTATGATCCGGATATCATCAGCTGAGGGTAAAGGATAGTGACATCTCAAAGATTGCTTTCAGGTGCAGGTATGGGCACTTCGAGTTTGTAGTGATGCTGTTTGGAGTTACGAATGCACCGGCTGTGTTCATGGGACTTATGAACATTGTATTCCGAGATTTTCTATACCGTTTCGTCGTTGTGTTTATCGATGAAATTCTGATCTACTCAAGATCAGAGGAGGAGCACGTTGAGCATCTCAGGGCAGTCTGGGAAGTCCTTAGACACCACTAGCTTTATGGGAAATTGTCGAAGTGTAAGTTCTTGATGAAAGAATTACACTTCCTTGGACACGTGGTGTCTTCTCATGGAGTTTCAGTGGACCCGTCGAAGGTGGAGGAAGTTTTTTCATGGGAGGCACCCAAGAGCGTGGCAGAAGATCGTAGTTTCCTGGGGTTGGCAGGTTACTATCGGAGTTTTGTTTCAGACTTCTCTCGAGTTTCTGCTAGATTGACAGCTTTGACTAGGAAGAACCAGGTCTTCCTATGGAGTGACCAGTTCCAGAAATATTTCGACTACCTGAAGGAGGAGTTGTTCAGTGCTCTGGTACTCAGGCTTCCAGAGGAAGGGTTGTTGTATGAGGTGTTTTGTGATGCTTCTGGCCTTGGTCTGGGGTGTGTGCTGATGCAGAAGAAGGGAGTGATCTATTATGGTTCTAGGAAGTTACGCCCTCACGAGCGTAACTATGCCACCCATGACCTAGAGATTTCTGCAGTAGTGTTCGCACTGATGTTGTGGAGACATTACCTCTTTGGGGAGCGCTTTGTGGTCTTCTCAGATCACAAGAGCCTGTGTTATATCTTCTCCCAGTGTGACCTGAACTTATGGCAGTGAAGATGGATCGATTTTCTCCAAGACTATGACTTCGAGATCTCTTACACTGAAGTTAAGGGAAACGTTGTGGCTGATGCCCTGAGCAGGAAGTCACATAAGGATATTGTTCGGGAATCTGTTGATGCTTGGAAAGAGATGGGAGAGTTGGATTCCTTGCACATAGCTGCAAGGGTAGAAGGTGTTAGAGGCTGTTTGTTTCAGATGACGGTGCAGTCCTCCTTGTTGCAGCAAGTGGAAGAGTCTCAGTGGGGGGACTCTTAGGTGGAAGTAATGCGGGATCGTGTCAATCAGGGGAAGGCTCTAGAAGGATGGTCAGAGGATGGCCAACATCGGATGATTTTTCATGGAAGGATTTTTTTCCCGGAGACGATGCGTGAGGGAGTTCTCTGTGACTTCCATAGCTCAGCCTTGGCGGTACATCTGGGAGTTTCAAAAATGTACTGAGGCCTAAGAGAATAGTTTTGGTGGCCTGGGGTGAAACAGGCAGTGGAAGAGTTTGTTGCTAAATGCCTAATGTGTTAGCAAGTGAAGTTTGAACACCGTGTTCCCAGTGGTTTGTTGCATCCTCTAGATGTCCCCGAGTGGAAGTGGGATGACATCTCAATGGACATCGTCACAGGACTACCTAGAGCTCAGGGTGGTTATGATGCTATCTGGTTAGTGGTGGAACGACTGACGAAATCAGCTCACTTCTTAGTAATTAAGGAGTCAGGCCCGGTGAGTACCTTAGCACAGAGGTACGTAGATGAGTTTGTGCAGTTGTATGGAGTTCCAAAGACCATCATCTCAGATCGGGATACTCGGTTTACCTCCTGAGTCTGGAGAGGGTTATAGCATGATTTTGGCACCTAGCAATGCCTTAGCACTACTTTCCACCCCCAGACTGATGGGCAGACAGAGTGGACTATCCAAAGGTTGGAGGACATGCTGCGAGCATGCGTTCTGGATTTCAGAGTATCATGGGTACGACACTTAACTTTAGTAGAGTTTGCCTAAAACAACAGATTCCACTCTACTATTTGCATGGCACCATTTGAGGCTTTGTATGGAAGACCATTTCGTTCAACCATTTGTTGGGTAGAGGTTGGTGAGATAGGTGCTCTTGGGCCAGAGGTAGTACAGAGCACCACAGAGAAATTTCAGCTTCTGCATCAGAGGATGAAAGCGGTTCAGGACCGACAGAAGTCTTATGCTGATTGTCGGAGGAGGCCTTTGGAGTTTGAGGTGGGAGACCATGTGTTCTTGAATTTTTCCCTTCGATGGGGGCAGCGGAGGTTTGGGAAGGGGAGTAAGCTCTCCCCCAGGTTCATTAGACCTTTCGAGGTGCTGAGGTGAGTCAACGAGGTGTCATATCAGCTGGCCCTGCCACCTCAGTTGGAGAAGGTTCAAGATGTCTTCCATGTCTCCCAGCTTCGTCGGTACTTACATGATGACTCTCACGTTATCGACTGGGGAGATCTAGATATGGGAGATGATGCGACCTTCGATGAATGACTAGTTAGAATTGGGGATCGTAAAGAGAAGGTTCTCTGTGGAGGAACCATCGCCTTGGTTTGTGTGTTGTGGAGGCATGGCGGCCTCGAGGAGAGCACTTGGGAGAGGGAGGCCCAGATGCATGCTCAGTACCCAGAGTTGTTTTGACTTGTGTTTTTCCTTGTTCTTTTGAGTTTTTTTTTATGTTATACTCTATACCTTGATATATAGAATGCTTGGCTTGTCGGTTGTGAGACGTTTTGTTTTCCTTGTTCTCTGCAAGCGTGTAACGTGTCCAAATATGTGGGGAAAGGGAAAACCCAATCCTTAATTGAGACGCATTAATGCGGATGCAATTAAACCTATGCAGGAGAGTCAGTGCCACCTAAAGAGGATAATATATCGACATGGGAGAAGGAATTCCCCAAGCCATGTGTTCGGGCAGTGTGACGATTGTAAGGTGTTGGGGGTAGTGTAAGTTGGAAAATCCTAATATATGAAAGTGGGAAGACCCAATCCTTAATTGAGATGCATTAATGCGGATTCTATTAAACCCGTGCAGGCGAGTCAGTTCCACCTAAAGCGGATAATATCTCGATGTAGGAGAAAAAATTCCTAACACATATGATTAGGGTTATTAGATGGGTTCCTGTTATAACAAGAGCCCTAAGAGGTATCTTGTGGGGTTCTTATGGGTTGGTTTTTGAATTCTCGGGGATGAGAATGTTTTAAGAGGTATCTGATATAATGGCCCAGACCTCTCTGGCCCATTCCTTTGTCGAAAAGGAGGTCACGAAGTGTTCTGTAGGGTAGAAGGGACTTTTCCCACACTTTTCAAACTTTTGAAACAACACGCCGTGTAGTGTGAGTACACGCCATGTACCACCTTGCTAGGTATACCCCGTGTTGAAGGTGTTTCCTTTCCGTGTGAAATAAATTAGTACACGTTGTGTGGCCCATACTACACACCGTGTGGTCCCTCCCTGCGTATGCGTTACCTCCAAACCGCGTGTTGACCAGTCAACGGTCGTGTGCCGTGTTGAGGTTGTGTCCTTGCCGCGTGAAATAAATGAGTACATGCTGTGTGGCCCATACTACATGTCGTGTAGTCCCTACCCGTGTATGTGTTACCTTCAAACCATGTGTTGACCAGTCAATGGCCGCGTTCCACGTTAAAGGCCGTGTTGGAAGTCGCGTGGTGACCGTGTGAAATGGCCGAGTACACGCTGTGTACTAGGAAGTACATGCTGTGTACTTTTGTTTTTCAGGGCTATAAAATGAGGGGTCCTCTCCTCCTATTCAACTCACTCCTCTACTCCCCATTCCTCTGAGCAGAGCTCTCCCAAGAGACTCGAAGGATCTTTTCTTCCATAACTTCTTCGTCCGAGCTCCGATTTACGATCCGTCAGCGGCCACATGATTGTAACGACGAGGCAGAACTTTTGAGCTTGGATCTGTTGTCTTTCCTTCGGCCTTTACTTTCCAACATCCATGAGGAGTTTTTTCTGGGATTTAACAGAAGTGATGGACATCGACGAACGTCTTCTAAAGTTGATCCGGTGGAGTGTTGTGATCAGAACCTGTGGAGGTAGGGATCTTACCTTCGTCTCTCTAAATTGTGCATCATGTGGGGTGGGTATCCTCTTGTTTTCATGAGAAATGGTTGATCCAATAAATAAAGATAATAACTGGTTAAAGAACGGGGATGTGGAAGTTGTTATGTTTATATTTTTTTATCTTATTGATATATTTTCAATTGAATAGTCTTATGCCTACTGAAAATCACGGTCGTTTGGGGACTTTTCTTGAGCAATTAAATGTTTCCCTATCTTTCTAGACTGTTTTTGTGAATGGAACTTTGTGGAAGGTAGAATTTGGTTAATCACATAATGTTGGATGATTAAAATCTGGATCCCTTGTGTGATCACCCCGGTTAAACAAAATGGAATAATGAACATGTGGGTGTTGGCTTGATTACGTGGTGTGTGAAAGGGGGGGGGGGGTGAATCCTGGGTTCTTACAAATAGAATGGGCAGCGGGGCTGTGGTAAATGATGATAAAGGGGAGATGATGTGGCACAAATCTTATTTTGTGGGTTTTTATGGTTATGGTGGTTGGCAGCGGGGCTGCAGGGATGGGTTTGAATGTGAACAAACTATGGGTTGTGAATAATAAATAAAGTGTGGAAGAGTTAATAAATGGTGGGGCATGGTAATGGAACGGGAATAATAATCAATGGGGTTGGTTGGTTTAAAAGAAGGGACTTGGTTGGGTTTCTTGTGTTTTCCTAACATGATTTGTGGATGGCAGGGACATGTTTTATGAATGATTGATATGGTTGGTAGCGGTTTTTGCCCAGTAGTTATGGAACTAATAAACTAATTCTGTTGAAACGTGAAAACCTAAATGAGGTTTGGGTTAAGAAGTTCCCTTAGAGAAATTTGACAGCCTAACAACGTCACTTTAAAATTCAGAAAATGAGTGGATGAGAGATAAAAAGGGTATCTCATCACTTGGACCTAAAATTTATACCAATAAGGATATATAAGAACATATCCCAACATAATAAGATTTAAATTAAAAGACCAAACAAAAAGAAGTCTTTTAAAAAGAGGAGGGTGAAATATTCCCTTACCGATTTGGGTAACTTTCAAAACATACACCCCATGAAAGAAGGATCATACAATGAAGATGTAAATACCCATAAATTAAATTATATCACGCAAAGAATACAATCATGGTCAGCACATACACCACACAAAAGGAAATAGTGGCAAATGTAGCATTAATCTCATGGGAATAAAAAGTGAGATAAAAACCCCTTACCTCATTGTAATCAATCGGGTCATATTACCAAAAGATAGTAAACACCAAATGAATCACATAATACAATGAATATAAATATAATCATGGTAATAAATATTAAATGGAAGTAAAAAATACACCACATGAAACAAATAAGTTGCGAAAAATGGAAATCTCACAGAATTAAAAGAGAGATAATAAATCTCTTACAAAAATTCGGCAGCCTAACGTCGCCACTATAACATTATTAAAATGAACTGATGAGAGCAAGAGGGGGTATCTCATCATATGAAAATGAAAATTATAGTAGCATGAATATAAAATAACATCCCCAACATAAGAACTTGGAGCTTAAAATAAATTACATAAAGGAGAGTACATGAAAAGAAAGAGAGTGGTAAGATCCCTTACCTCATGTCCGACTTCTTCTCGTTCAATCTTTATATTCCTGAATAATAAACATAGGCCAATTTATAATTTCTCAAGGAATTCCATTAAAGTTTATTATTCAATTCATATCACATATTATCATGTTATAATAATTAGTTAATTATGTGATTTCATATCATACATTTTTTCGATGTTCGGTACATGACTCAAAAATGAACTTATTTGAAGAGAATTGTCCATATAGTTATAAGTATATTACCTCCAGAATGGTGTTAATGATTTAAATATCATATATATCTAGTATATATGTTTTTAATAATATTCCATAATGTTTGGAGATAAGAAATTAAATGTACCGTTCACGGAGACGGTAGGTCGTACGTACGCATGAACACTACTTTCATTTTTTGACATATTAATGGACTTTAAAACAAAATGAGACTTAGATATATTATAATGAAAGTATAATATATATTTTATATAGGTAAAATAAGTT
Source organism: Viscum album (assembly GCA_963277665.1). Classification (NCBI taxonomy): domain Eukaryota; kingdom Viridiplantae; phylum Streptophyta; class Magnoliopsida; order Santalales; family Viscaceae; genus Viscum; species Viscum album. The sequence continues at coordinate 1,984,731,109 of OY728136.1, forward strand.
CATTAATTACATTCTTTATAAATTCCATGTTTGGCATGAACGAGTCACATCACTTGAGGGGGCGGTAGTCCACACTTCCTCAGATGAAATTATCACAGTTCCACAACATGAAAAGCATAAAGATGTGATTTAATCCAAAAATTCAGAAGCAAATAGAAAACATAAATACCATATATATCATATATATATATATATATATAAATATAGTGACATAATAATGGACACCAAGATAGATGTTAAAAAAATATTGAACAATCATCGTTTCGCGAGGCAGTAATTCGCCACCCACAAAAACAGTATGTTCTTTAACCATTAGACAGAGGTGTGTGTAAGTGTAGGTGGAATAATTTTTATAACAACATCCTAGTATATTTATGATACTGGTTTTATTATGGGATCAAATAATAAAAATATAGTGGTGATTGAAGAAGGAAAATAAAAGAAAGAAACTCGAGAGAAGACATTACCTCTAAATTGGGTAACTCTTTTTCATTTGAGCCAAAGGCTTCTTTGGAAAGACATATGCCCAATGTGAGGATTCTAGGAGTAATAAAGGGATATGAATAGATAATATGAGCAGAGTTTGGAGAAGCCAAGGGATTGAGAGGTGTGGGTAAGGGGTAGAGGTGGGGGTCTTTTATAAGAGGGAGGAGGGTCACTTTTGGAAAATCTTGAAATGTTACTTTATTAAAAAATTATTTTTGGATTTTAAAGGTCCCACAATGATATATTTTTAGGATAAGGTGATAAGGGTTTAAATTTCACCCATCCAATATGTTTTTACAAGTTTAAGTCTTAGATTTTACCTTATCGTTTCATTTTATTTAAATCGTTCATTAATGAGGTAATCATAGCATCATCATGGTGTCATAAATAAATAAATTTATTTAATGTATAAAAATTATAAACCAAATACCATGATGTAGGATATATTTTTAGCTTTCCAATGAATATTTATAGTCAAAAATATCATTTATATGACCCCATGTAAAATTTGTTTTAATAAAACAATACATGTTTGTGACATTTTTATTTTTACTTAAAATAAAAAGTTATTAATGTCATTATCATACCCAAGTGGCGCCATGGGGCCCCCAAATTGACCAATGGATTGTCTTTGTCAGCCATGACACATAAAATATGGTTAGAACATGTGTCAAGGTATTTTTATATTTTTATAATATTATTTTTACCTTAAATTACCCTAATTACCTTTAATCGCGGTTAATAAAACTTAAAAGTTACTATTCACCAAAAAATATGTTCATTCCATTGAACCACACGTATAGCCATGCTCACACAAATTTCTCAAGCTATGAATCATGCAGGACTTTCAAATGAGTAAAGGAAGGAGCAAAATTCTGTTGAATCCTTCATAAGGCAGCATCCACCCTCATTCAGCGGGTCTACTGATCCATTAGTGGCTGAACAATGGATCAGTACCACTGAAAAGATATTTTCAGTTCATCAATGTTATTAACATGATAAATTCATCTTAGCAGTATATAGTTTGGAAGTTGAAGCTGAACAATGGTGGAATCTTATCAAGAATACGAGGCCAAGAGATGAAATTGAGTCCATGGAATGGGACGAGTTCAAGAACTTATTTTTCAATAAGTAATTCCCTAATATTCTTCGAACAAAGATGGAGAAGGAGTTTCTTGAACTGAAGAAAAAGGATGATAAATCTATTGGTACCTACGAAGCAAATTTTACAAGACTGTAAAGGTACAGTTCTGGTATTATTATCAAACCTGAGAGTCAGATTGATCGATTCTTTATTGGCTTAAAACCAAGTCCTCGAAGGGCGTTAGCCATAAGGGGCTTCAATAACTATGAGGAAATCGTTCGATGCGATCTCAAGGTTGAGATGGAGATTGGAGTAACCCATCAGTCATATGCGTTTGATAAAAAGAGTAAAATGGAATTCAAAGGGAAATATAAAGAGCACACTGAATAGAAGATGAGTTTACCCTTATGCTCAAAGAGTGGAAAGAAACATGGAGGGATTTGTCTTAAAGGGACAAGTAAATGTTTCAAATGTGGAAAGGAAGGTCATCTGGAATTTGAATTCTGCAATGACGGGAATAATATGTCTTGTGATGCGAACAAAGAAAAGGCTACACAGAGTGCACCTCCTACACTTCAATTTTACAAGTGCAAGGAAATGGGGCATTATTCCAATCAATGCCCTAATCCAAGGGTTGATGATGATGATCGAAGTCAACAAACTCTTAAGGCTGAAGAAAAAGGAATGTCACATGCAATTTCTATCAGCGATGTGGAGTACGATAACGAAGTGGTGAAAGGTACACTTACCATCCACTCTAAAGTAGCAAATGTTTTATTTGATTCTGGATCCACCACTCATTTATTTCTGAAGAATTTTACTAAGGATGTCACCATATTACCTGTAAAGACCCGTAAAATTAAGGGAATTTTTTATTTAATTTTTTTTGTATTTTTACAAGAACGCAGTTTCAGACGGCACCTGATTCCGAGGCCCGGTGTGCCCGGAATTTCTATCCGAAGTTTAGCTTAGGTACGTTCAGTGAACGAACGAGCGGGAATTTCTAACTTTTTAACCGGTGCCCGGAATCGAATTCCGAGGGCACCGATGGAACCGCAGTGCTGGTAATTGCTTAGGAACACTTGTTCTGGAGTTGCATTTTCACGAGAGTTGATGATAAAAATTTTGGAAGTTTATTTTATAATTATTCTACAATTATTATTATTTTTACTCTAAGTGTTTAGTTCTTGATGGTAGTTGGGTAACCACCCAAACTTCCTTGGGAGGTTATGAGGGTGGTGGGGCCCACACGAACCCCACCCCTTCATATCCTATAACCCCTCTCAAATCCCATTAAATGTTGATAACTTAAGTTTAATTAACTTATGTAATTAATGTGGTGAGTTAAATGTGGGTTTTTGAAATTCAAACCCTTGAATTTTCATAAGGCTTGTTGTGTTAATAAAATAAGAAAGGAGCTTATTTTATTTGTTGTTAGAGTTTTTTCGTTCAGAGATTTTTGGGAAGAACATCTTCTTATTTGACGAAGAACTCGAAGAACATCAGTCTCCGTCGAAGAACGCTGAGTCATCGAAGACCGACTCCGCGACATCGACCCGCGACGTCTCTTTCCGCAACGGTTCTTCCGCGACATGACTTCCTCATTCCAAGTCGCATCTTTCTGTGACGGTTATACCACGACGTTTTCTCTTCGACGAACCTCTGAACAAGCTCCATTCTTGAAACCAAGGTAGGGGTTTATATTTATTTAATTATTTTTCCGTTCATGATTCTAGTTTGTCGATCTTCGTGGATATTCGACTAAATGATATCGTTTAACGAGAGGGGGCCGGACCGCACAAACACGGCCGACAATCCTCTTTATCCTTGTTGATACTTTGCGGTTTGGACGGAATGGCGTGGTTCCGTCGCACCACGCAGAAATCGCACGACAAGTACTTTGTGGCGCCGTCGCGCCGCACCATGAAGTTGATCAAGGACGCGGCGCCGTCGCGCCGCGTCGAAGAAAACCGAAGACATCGCGGCCGGTACCGGGGCCACGGCGGAGGGGCGCGGCGCCGTCATGCCACGCCAGACAACAAAGGCCGCGGCCGGTTCCGGGCCGCGGTGGAGCAAGGTGACCGGCGGCCAGTACCGGGCCACTAGCGTCGGAGCTGGAAGGGGACCGACCATCGCCGGTCCCGTTGAGCAGGAACCGGCCGGCCAGGTCGGGGCCGGCTGGACAGGGAGAAGCCGGGGGAATTGAATCCCCCGGTCAGCCATCAATGAGGCCCCAATTAAGGGGCCGTGGTTACAAGAAACCGGGGGGGGGGGGGGGGCAGTGCCCCCCCCCCCCCCCCCCCCCCCCCCCCCCCGCGCGAGCCAAAAACGGCTCGGCCGTTTTGGCTGAGCACCGACCAGCGCACGGGTCGCCGGGCCGCGCCTGCCGGGCCGGGTCGGTCCGGGCCCAAAACCCCCATTTTCGGACCGTTTGGGTTCAATTGCCCATAACTCGGGCTGCGGACCTCCGATCGACGCACCGTTAGCGGCGACACGATACTTGGAACGATACGGTCGTTTCGGTATATTTCACTCAAGGTTTTGGAATACTTTGAGTTCGGAAGAGTTGGTTCGTACACGAAACCAACCGGGCTCTCGGAGTGGAAACACTCATATCTCAAGATCCGGACGTCCGAATGACGTGTCGTCGACCTTATTGGTTTCCTCTTAGTGAGATGGATCTTTTGGGTTACTCTACCCGAGGTTTGGATGCAGGTGGAGTACGGTCGGGTTGGTTTTGCCTTAAAAACCAACAAGGCCCCTAGGACGAAAAATCCAATAACTCTCAGACCGGGCGTCTGATTGACGCGCCGTCTGCGACATTGAGTTCATGTTGACGACACGAAACTTTTGGATACATCAACCCTGGACTATGTGTCAGTTGATGTATCAGACTCTCGGCTCGTGGAGCGGACCCTCCCGAACGAGCTTGCTGTGTGCGGGAACCCTAAAGCTGGCTGCGATTGCTACTGTGACGACGACGACTGTACGGAGATCCTCAGTGGATTCGACGGCGAAGACTACAACACTCAGCGATCCTATGTGGATCCGTTCTACCGATCCTGTGTGGGTCCGATCCTGTGTGGGTCAGCGCTCAGCGGTTCTGTGTGAGCCAACACCTACATATCCTGTGTGGGTCCGATCCTGTGTGGATCTTTGCGGGGGTTAGTACCTATCGATCCTTTGTGGGTTCGACGACTTAGATGGATCAGTGATCATCTCTATCGTCTTTCGAAGAAGTATACATGTGTGAGCTGAATCTTGATTTCTTTCTTATGTGTATTTTGTTGTGCTATCCTGTGTGGATTACGTTTTGCTTTCCTGTGTGGAATACGTATACTTTCCTGTGTGGAATGGGTTGTACTTGGGCTCGGAGGTTGGAGCGTATTGGAATTGATGACTTAAGTATATGTATGGGCATATACCTAAGCAGTGCCGGTTGTTACTTCGTGATTGTATCTTTCCTTTGTGGTTTATCCTTTGTGGATTTTGGGAGACCTTCGGGGGTCTCGGGGTCCCTACTGAGTAGCTTATACTCACCCCTGAATGGGCTATGCCCGCACTACGTTGTGTTGGTTGCAGATGATGGATAGCATTGATCGTGGTTGAGGCTTGCAGAGCAGGATGGTACCTGGAGGTGGACCACTGGGCGGGACATACTCGGAGCGAATGGCGGGACCCGAGGAGCAGTGGAGCTATCTGTACCCACCCTTCAGGTGGGATTTCTAGTGGACAACTCGGCATAGCGGCTTTTAATTTTCAGTTGCTGTTTTCCATTTCGAGTTGTACTTTACTTTCTGTTTGGGTTTGTATACTGGCCCACTTACTTTCCGCACTTACAGTTGTACTCTGTTTTTACGTAGTGATTACTTTTTTCGTTTGCTTACTCTGTGGTGCTTGTTTACTTTACAAAGGCAATGCCTTCCCTTTTTACCGGGATTTACGCATTGGTGCTAGTCGCCAGCCCCTGTCCTATGGAAGGCGGGCTTGGGGTAGTCACGGCACGGGCCCCGAGGACGGGTCGTGACAAATTGGTATCAAAGAAGTTCGGTTCTACCACGAACTCTGATCTTTTTCTATGTGATGCAATAGTGTTTAGCGTATCGAGTATGGTTATCAGTCCAGGGAGTCCAGTATTGGTGCGGTGGCCGACGTATCCGTACACCAGGACCCTGACTTCTGATTTCCAACTTAATGCACGAAAACATTGATTGCATGTGTGTTTCAAGTTTTCTTTGTGATACTTTATGTCAGCTCACCGGGTATACTGTTCTGAACGTGGCGCACCTGTTTTCTTTTCAGGATGGCCCCATGACGGCAGCCAGCTAGGGTTTCGAGAGTCGAGCGTGATGACAGCCCATCGAGCGACGAGACCTCGGTGCAGGGCCCTTTGTCAGCAGTGGCACCGGCGGTAGCCCTACCCGCCGAGCCACCGATGCTTCCAGCCCTAGCCACTGATGATGCACGTCGCCTTAGTGCACTGCATGAGTTCCTACACCAGCAACCGCCCAAGATCTGCAGGGAGACGGACCCCCAGGCATCCGAGGACTGGCTGGAGGCAGTGGTGTGAGTTTTCAGACTAGTGAAGACACCAGAAGACCTCATGGTGATCCTCGCAGCGAGCCTACTGCACGCAGCAGCAGGACGATGGTGGAGCTTGATGCTCCAGGTGCACGATGAGGCATCTCTACCCTGGACAGACTTTGAGAGCCTCTTCCGCTCAGAGTTTGTCCCAGCCACCCTCTGTGCGGTGCGCATCCAGGAGCTTCTTCAGCTGCGGCAGGGCAGCTTGATGGTAGCCCAGTACTCTTCAAGATTTACCGATCTCTCACGCTACTCTACATACATGGTACGGGACCCATTCTTCCAGGCCTGGACCTTTGAGTAGGGATTGAGACATGAGATCAGGGCATCGCTGATCTCCCTCAGCATTCTGACTCAGACAGGAGTACTAGAGCAGGCCCTTTTGATCGAGAGCTCTCTTGCTGAGTCTACACCAGCGCCGAGACCCACCGCAGGGTGGCACGTAGCAGAGTCTTCTGCAGCAGGCAGTCGACGGATGACTCATGGGTCCAAGCAGACCAGACCCTTAGGCAGACGACCTCAGGACACTAGCTTAGCAGTATGGGGTACACATCGCGGAGTTAGTCTTTCGAGAGGCAGATAGTGCTACTCATGCGGCGGGCAGGGCCACATGGCTCGTGATTTCCCGACCCACCGTGCCGAGGAGCAGCAGACGGTTGAGGGACCACCGAGGCAGAGGCAGAGGGTCAACCATGGCGGTCGCAGGGAGGAGGTGGATGAGGCAGAGGAGCTGGCCGAGCAGCAGGTGGTGGGCGACGCTTTGAGGCTCTACCACCACCACCACCAGGAGGTCCACCCCGACCACAGGGAGCTGGTGAGCAGAGACAGGCACAGCTCCAGGCAGCGGAAGCCTACGACCATGGCACGCCCGAGATGATTCGAGGTACTATCTGTGCCTATTCCACCCTTGCTGTAGTTCTTATAGACATAAGAGCGAGTCACTCTTTCATATCCACTACCCTTTTTCGGAGCTCGGAGATTCCGACAGAGCCGTTGGATCGATCCTTATGGCTAGAGACTCCTACGGGAGCAGACTCGACAAGTACGCACTGGTGACAGCAGTGTGAGATTACTCTAGGAGGCGAGAGCTTCGGCTGGGATCTTCTTGTAGCGGTGTCGAGGCCTTACGACGTCATCTTGGGCATGGATTGGTTGTCTACGATCCATGCACAAATTGACTATTTTAGGCGCAAGGTGAAATGTGTATGCACCGACAGGAGCAGGTTCACCTTCACTGGCGAGAAGGGAGCCTTTGCAGTAGAGGATGGACTCTCGCAGAGGAGAGGACAGCCCATCACTCATCAGTTGGCTAGCCTCATCCTAGGAGTAGTTGATGTGTGGAGTCCTGGTTTTCCTGCAGTGGTGGATCAGTTTGCGGACGTTTTTCCCGATGACGTTCGAGGGTTACCTCCTCACAGAGAGGTAGACTTTTATATTGACCTGTACCCCGAGAGAGCCCCGATATCGACTCTAGCATATCGGATGGCCCCCGCTGAGCTTCGAGAGCTACGGGTACAGTTGGAGGACTTGCAGGGCAAGGGGTTCATCCGACCTAGTGTTTCACCCTGGGCTTTCCCGATTTTGTTCGCCAAGAAGGCGGACGGGAGCTTGCGACTTGGTCTCGACTATCTTCGTCTGAACTAGGTGACAGTGAGGAACATGTATCCGCTACCGAGGATTGATGACCTATTTGATCAGCTCAAGGGAGCACGGTGGTTCTCGAAGATAGACCTCAGGTCAGGTTATCATCAGCTCAGAGTTCGAGATGAGGACGTGCAGAAGACGACCTTCAGATGTCGGTATGGCCACTATGAGTTCTTGGTTATGCCATTTGTTGTAACCAATGCTTCAACAGTATTCATGGCCCTCATGAACAGGATATTTCATCCATACCTCGATCGATTTGTCTTGGTCTTCATCGAAGACATTTTGATTTACTTGACAACTGAGGAGGAGCACGCCTACCACTTACGGGTTGTACTAGACACACTCCGAGAGCACCAGCTTTATGGAAATCTCTTGAAGTGTCAGTTCTCGATACGTGAGGTCCACTTCGTGGGACACGTCATCTCTGAGGCGGGAGTTGCAGTGGATCCTATGAAGATCGAGGCAGTGTTAGCTTGGGAGCCACCCAGGAGCGTGACAGAGGTGCGGAGTTTCTTGGGACTAGCTGGATACTATCGGAGATTTGTGCCAGACTTCTCCAGAGTTGCGGCACCACTCTCAGCTTTGACGAAGAAGGGGAAACCCTTTGTGTGGTCAGACAGATGTCAGCAGAGCTTCCAGGAGCTGAGACAGAGATTGACCAGCGCACCTATCTTGAGGTTTCCTGAGGAGGGAGTAGGGTACGTAGTATACTACGATGCATCAGGGACCAGACTCGGATGTGTCCTGATGTAGGTGCGGGTAGTGATCGCCTATGGATCACGTCAGTTGAGGCCGCATGAGCAGAACTACGCTACCCATGACCTGGAGTTAGCAGCAGTGGTCTTCGCCCTGAAGACATGGCGACACTATCTGATGTGCGAGCGCTTTACAGTCTTTTCTGACCACTAGAGTCTCAGGTATATCTTCTCGTAGAAGGACCTGAACCTGAGATAGTGGCGATGGCTCGAGTTCCTCCAGGACTATGACTTTAAGATAGTCTATACTCTTGGGAAGGGGAACGTGGTAGCCGATGCTCTCAACAGGAGGACGGGCATTCAGCTACTTGAGGAGGCGACAGAGCAGCTAGCCGCTTTGCAGATATCCTTTGTGGATAGAGATGGAGCAGCCTTCCTTCAGTCTCTCACAGTCACTTCTCCACTACTGCAGTGGGTCAGAGAGGCACAGCATGGGGACACTGACTGTGAGACACGGCGTGCACAGATATCCTCAGGACAGGCACCTGATGGTTTCTCCTTTGGAGCAGAGCACAAAATCCTTTTCAGAGGACGTAACTTGGTACCAGTTGCTTTACAGGAGGAGGTGCTGAGAGAGTTGCACACTTCCCCTTTGGCGGTACATCCTGGAGTGGAAAAGATGTTCCAGGATCTCAGACGACAGCACTGGTGGCCGAGCATGAAGAAGGATGTGGCAAGTTCGTTTCTCGATGCCTCACCTGCCAGCAGGTGAAGGCTGAGCACCAGGTACCAGCAGGCTTGGTACAGACCTTGGAGGTTCTAGAGTGGAAGTGGGACGGAATATCTATGGACTTCGTGACTGGACTTCCACACACTTCCAGAGGTCACGACTCCATTTGGGTGATTGTCAACCAACTCACCAAGTCGGCTCACTTTTTACCCATCAAAGAGCAGGGCTCAGTGGAGAGCTTGGGACGTCTTTACGTTAAGGAGATTGTATGGCTTCACGGTGTGCCATATTCTATCATCTACGATCGAGATGCTCGCTTTACTTCCCGGATATAGAAGGGATTGAAGGAGGCGTTCGGGACGTAGCTACGTCTGAGAAGAGCCTTTCACCCTCAGACAGATGGTCAGACGGAGAGGACCATTCAGACTCTCGAGGACATGCTCTGCGCATGCGTCATCGACTTTGGTCACAGCTGGGAGGACCACCTACCCTCGGTGGAGTTCGCGTACAACAACAGCTACCACTCCACCATCGGGATGGCACCATACGAGGCGTTGTATGACCGACCTTGTAGATCTCCTTTGTGCTGGACAGACCCTGGGGAGTCAGCACTTGTGGGACCAGAGATGGTCCAGGCCACGACAGAGAAGGTCCAGGTCATCTAGGAGCGGATGAGGACAGCTCAGAGCCGGAAGAAGTCATATAGTGACAGGAGGCGGAGGCCACTAGAGTTCGAGGATGGCGACCACGTCTTCTTGCGTGTCTCACCTCGACGTGGATTACGGAGATTTGGCCGAGGCGGAAAGTTGTCTCCACGCTTCATCGGACCATTCCAGGTCCTCAGCAGGATTGGCGAGGTGGCTTATCGCCTGGCTCTACCACCTCAGTTGCACCGGGTGCACGACGTCTTCCACGTATCTCAGCTGAGGAGATACGTGCATGACCCGACGCACATCATTGACTATGGGGAGATTAACGTTGATGATGTGGCGACTTTTGCGGAGGTCCCAGTGGAGATCGAGGATCGAAAGGAGCGGGTCCTACGTGGACGGTCGATTCCTCTAGTGCGCATCAGATGGCAGTACGGGAACCTCCAGGAGAGCACTTGGGAGCGGGAGGCTCAGATGCGTTCTCAATACCCACATTTGTTTCCCTAGTTTTCGATGTATCTTTACGGGAATGTAAATCCCAGAGGGGGGAGTAATGTAAAGACCCGTGAAATTCAAGGGAATTTTTTTCTGAAATATCTTTGGAATTTTACAAGAACGCAGTTTTAGACGACACCTGATTCTGAGGCCCAGTGTGCCCAGAAATTCTATCTGAAGTTTAGCTCGGGCACGTTTAGTGAATGAATGAGCAGGAATTTCAAACTTTTGAACCGGTGCCCGGAATCGAATTCTGAGGGCACCGATGGAACCGCAGTGCCGGTAATTTCTTAGGAACACCTGTTTCGGAGTTGCGTTTTCACGAGAGTTGATGATAAAAATTGTGGATGTTTATTTTATAATTATTCTACAATTTTTATTATTTTTACTCTAAGTGTTTAGTTCTTGATGGAAGTTGGGTAACCACCCAACCTCCCTTGGGAGGTTATGAGGGTGGTGGGGCCCACACAAACCCCACCCCTTCATATCCTCTAACCCCTCTCAACTGCCATTAAATGTTGATAACTTAAGTTTACTTAACTTATGGAATTAATGTGGTGAGTTAAATGTTGGTTTTTGAAATTCAAACCCTTGAATTTTCATAAGGCTTGTTGTGTTAATAAAATAATAAAGGAGCTTATTTTATTTGTTGTTAGAGTTTTTTCGTTGAGAGATTTTTGGGAAGAACATCCTATTCTTTGACAAAGAACTTGAAGAACATCGGTCTTCGTCGAAGAACGCCGAGTCCTCGAAGACCGACTCCGCAACATCGACCCACGACGTCTCTTTCTGCAACGGTTCTTCCGCGATGCGACTTCCTCCTTCCAAGTCGCCTCTTTCCGCGATGGTTATACCGCGACGTTTTCTCTTCGACGAACCTCCGAACAAGCTCTGCTCTTGAAACCAAGGTAGGGGTTTATATTTATTTATTATTTTTCCGTTCATGATTCTAGTTTGTTGATCTTAATGGATATTCGACTAAATGTTATCGTTTAACGAGAGGGGGCCGGACCGCACAAACATGGCCGACCCTCCTCTTTATCCTTGTTGATACTTTGTGGTTTGGACAGAATGGCGTGGTGCCATCGCACCACGCGGAAATCGCACGACAAGTACTTTGCGGCGCCGTCACGCCGCACCATGAAGTTGATCAAGGACGCGACGCCGTCGTGCCGCGTAGAAGAAAACCGAAGACACCTGGGCCGCGGCGGAGGGGGACGGCGTCGTCGCGCCGCGCCGGATGACAAGGGCCGCTGCCGGTTCCGTTCCGCGGCGGAGCAGGGTGACCGGCGGCCGGTACCGGGCTTCCAGTGTCGGAGCTGGAAGGGGACTGGCCATCGCCGGTCCCGTTGAGCAGGTACCGGATGGCCAGGTTGGCCGGCCGGACAGGGAGAAGATGGGGGAATTGAATCCCCCGGCCGACCATCAATGCTGCCCCAATTAAGGGGTCGTGGTTACAAGAAACCGGGGGGACAACCCCCCCCCCCCCCCCCCCCCCCCCGTGAGCCAAAAACGGCTCGACCGTTTTGGCCGAGCACCAACCAGCGCGCCCAGCGCGCGGGTCGTCGGGCCAGGCCTGCCGGGCCGCGCCGCGCCCAGCCGAGGCGGGCCATGCCGGGCCGGGTCGACCCGGACCCAGGTTGGGTCGACCTGGTTTGGGCCGACCCAGGGGGTGTCGGGCCGGGTCGGTCCGGGCCCGAAACCCCCGTTTTCGGACCGTTTGGGTTCAATTGCCCATAACTCGGGCTGCGGACCTCTGATCGACGCGCCGTCAGCGGCGACACGATACTTGGAACGAGACGGTCGTTTTGGTATATCACAATCAAGGTTTCAGAATACTTTGAGTTCGGCCGGGTTGGTTCGTACACGAAACCAACTGGGCCCTCAGAGCGGAAACGCTCATATCTTAAGCTCCGGACGTCCGAATGACGTGTCGTTGACCTTGTTGGTTTCCTCTTAGTGAGACGGATCTTTTGGCTTACTCCGCCCAAGGTTTGGACGCATGTGGATTACGGTCAGGTTGGTTTTGCCTTAAAAACCAACCGGGCCCCTAGGACGAAAAAGCCAATAACTCTTAGATCGGGCGTCCGATTGACGCGCCGTTTGCGACGTTGAGTTCCTGTTGACGATATGGAACTTTTGGATACATCACCTCTGGACTATGTGTCAGTTGATGTATCAGCCTCTCGGCTTGTGGAGCGGACCCTCCCGAACGATCTTGCTGTGTGCGGGAACCCTAGAGCTGGCTGCGACTGCTACTGTGACGACGACGACTATACATAGATCCTTAGTGGATTCGACGGCGACGACTACAGCACTCAGCGATCCTATGTGGATCAGCGCTAGCGATCCTGTGTGGGTCAACGCTCAGTGGTTCTGTGTGAGCCAGCGCCTACAGATCCTGTGTGGGTCCGATCCTGTGTGGGTCTTTGCGGGGGTTAGTACCTATCAATCCTTTTTTGGTCCGACGACTTAGATGGATCAGTGATCATCTCTATCGTCTTTCGAAGAAGTATACCTGTGTGAGCTGAATCCTGATTGCTTTCCTATGTGGATTGTGTTGTGTTATCCTGTGTGGATTATGTTTTGCTTTCCTGTGTGGAATACATATACTTTCCTATGTGGACTGGGTTGTACTTGGGCTCGGAGGTTGGAGCGTATTGGAATTGATGACTTAGGAATATGTATAGGCATATACCTAAGTAGTGTCGGTTGTTACTTCGTGATTGTATCTTTCCTTTGTGGTTTATCCTTTGTGGATTTTGGGAGACCTTAGGGGGTCTCGGGGTCCCTACTGAGTAGCTTATACTCACCCCTACACGGGCTATTCCCGCACTACGTTGTGCTGGTTGCAGACGACGGACAATGTTGATCGTGGTTGAGGCTTACAGAGCAGGACGGTACCTGGAGGTGGACCACTAGAAGGGACGTACTCGGAGCGGATGACGGGACTCGAGGAGCAGTGGAGCTATCTGTACCCACCCTGCAGGTGGGATTTCCAGTGGAAAACTCAGCGTAACGACTTTTACTTTTCAGTTGTTGTTTTCCATTTCGAGTTGTACTTTACTTTCAGTTTGGGTTTGTATACTGGCCCACTTACTTTCTGCACTTACAGTTGTACTCTGTTTTTACTTAGTGATTACTTTTTCTGTTTTCTAACTCTGTGGTGCCTGTTTACTTTACAAAGGCAATGCCTTCCATTTTTACCAGGATTTATGCCTTGGTGCTAGTCGCCAGCCCCTGGCCTATGGAAGGCAGGCTTGGGGTAGTCACGGCACGAGCCCTGAGGACGGGTCGTGACATTACCTCAACAGTTAGATATTGAGTTTGCTGTGACAACCCCTAATGGCACAACAGTCACATCAAAAGTTTACAATTCTTCTCCAATTGAAGTTTGTGGGAAGGTGCTTCCTACAAATCTTGTGATCCTTCCTATAGTGGAATTTGATGTGATTCTTGGCATGGATTGGCTTTCTTTATGTGGAGATCATATCAATTTCCAAAGAAGGGAAGTCACATTTCATATTCCAGATCAATCTATGATTGTCTATTGATGTAAGGATGAACATAACCTTCCCGTGGAAATTTCATCCATATTATGGGTCTTGATTCCACTAAATGAAGGTTATTCATCTCAAATGGTTGGAGAGAAACTAAAAATTAATAATATTCCCACTATATAGGAGTTTGATGATGTCTTTCCAAAGGAATTACTAGGTCTTCCACCAAATCGTGAATTTGAGTTTTCAATAGAACTCATACCGGATGCAATAACCATTTCAAAGACACCTTATATAATGGACCTAATTGAGTTTCAGGAATTTAAGAAGCAACTCCAAGAGAATCTTGATAAAGGATTCATACGCCCTAGTGTGTCACCTTGGGGAGCACCTGTTCTGTTTGTAAAGAAAAAAGATGGATCAATGAGACTCTGCATTGATTATCGAGAACTTAACAAGATAACTATCATGAAAAAATATCCTCTCCCACACATTGATGACTTATTTGGCCAACTACGTGGAGCTCAATACTTTTCCAAGATTGATCTTCATTCAGGGTATCATCAATTAAGGGTCAAAAGGGAGGATATACCAAAGACGTCTTTCCGTACAAGGTATAGACACTATGAATTTATAGTGATTCCATTTGGTCTTACTAATTCCCCTGCTATCTTCATGGATTTAATGAATAGAGTCTTTAGAGACTATTTTGATTAGTTTGTGGTAGTCTTTATAGATGATAATCTTTTCTATTCAAACAGCAAGGAAGAACATGAAGATCACTTGAGAATTGTATTAAAGACCCTGACAAAGGAGAAGCTTTATGCCAAATTTACCAAGTGTAAATTTTGGATTCAAAAAGTTTCATTTTTGGGTCACATAATCTCAAAAGAGGGGATATCTATGGATCCAGCAAAAACAGAGGTTATCAAAAGATGGTCGAGACCAACAACAGTAACCGAGATATGAAGTTTTCTTGGTTTGGATGGATATTGTCGACGTTTTTTGAATGATTTTTCACGATTATCTAATCCACTCACCAGGTTGACTCGAAAAGGAGTTAAGTTCGTTTGGATGGAGGAGAGTGAAGAGAATTTCAAGGAGTTAAGGAGAAGGTTATCCAGTGCACCTGTGATCACACTGCCTTGTAGTGGAGAAAGTTTTGTGATCTACAGTGATGCATCCAAGAAGGGACTGGGGTGTGTTCTCATGAAAAATGATATGGTGATAGCTTATGCCTCACGACAGTTGAAAATCCCTGAGAAAAATTACCCAACTCATGATCTGGAGTTAGCTGCGGTAATCTTTGCATTAAATATTTGGAGGCATTATCTTTATGGAGAAAGCTATGATATTTATACTGATCATAAAATATTAAAGTATATTTTCACAAAAAATGAGCTAAATATGCGCCAAAGAAGATGGTTGGAGTTGATTAAGGATTATGACTGCTCAATTCATTATCACCCTCGGAATGCAAATAAGGAGGCAGATGCATTAAGTCGACAAGACCATGATAGCTTATCCATGATGAGGATCACAAAAGATCGAATATTTATGGATTTATAAAGGATAGATCTTAGAATTATAATTTTAGGGGAAAAATCTTATCTTTATCAAATTAATTCTCATCCATATATACATGAGAAGATTAGAGAGGCATAGAAAGAAGATGTAGAGTTACAAAATAAGGTGGGGAATGTTCCTGAATTCAACCTTGATTGTTATGGGATAATAAGGTTCAAGAATCGGGTTTGTGTTCCTCCCATCCCAGAATTAAAGAAGGACCTGGTGGATGAGGCTCATAGTTCTTCATTCTCTATTCATCTTGGAAGCACAAAGATGTATAGGGAACTGAAAGAGTACTTCTGGTGCGATGGCATGAAAAGATATGTTGCTGAATATGTCTCTCGATGCTTGGTTTGTCAACAAGTTAAAGCTGAGAGACAGAAGTCTAAGGGGATGTTACAACCATTACCCATACTCAAATGGAAATGGGAAAACATCACTATGGACTTTGTCACCAGAATTCCTAAAACATCCAAAGGCAATAATGTTATCTGAGTTATAGTTGATCATCTTACAAAGTCAGCACATTTCATTGTTATTAGAGAGGATTTCTCTCTTGATCAGCTTTCCAGGATATATGTAAAGGAAGTGGTAAGATTGCATGGAGTACCATTCTCCATTATATCTGATTGGGATCCGAGGTTTACCTCAAAGTTTTGGCGAAGTCATCAACATACTCTGGATACAGAGTTGAGTTTCAGCATTGCTTATCATCCTCAGACAGACGGTCATTCTGATAGGATAATTCAAAATCTAGAAGATATGTTGAGAGCTTGCTCTATGGATTTCAAAGGAGTTTGGGATCAACACCTACCTTTGGTGGAATTTTCTTATAATAATATGTTTCACTCCAGTATTCAGATGGCTCCTTATGAAGCTCTCTATGGAAAGAAATGCCAAACTCCAACTTGCTGGGATGAAGTTGGGGAAATAAATCTATTAGGACCTGATCTTGTTGATGAGATGACAGAAAAGGTACGATCTATTCAAAAACACATAAGAGCAGATCAGAGTCGACAAAAAAGTTATGCCGATAACTGAAGAAAAGACCTAGAGTTTGAAGTGGGTGATAAAGTGTTCTTACAAATATCTCCTTGGAAGAGAGTAATGAGATTTGGAAAGAAGGGAAAGTTGAGCCCTAGGTATATTGCTCCTTTTGAAATACTGGATCGTGTTGGGAAGGTAGCTTACCGATTGGCGCTTCCACAAAATATCTCTCAAGTTCATGATGTGTTCCATGTATCTCTCCTGAGAAAGTACTCACCCAATCCTTCACATGTACTCAGCTCAGAATTTGTACCGCTGGAGCAAGATCTTTCTTATGATGAACATCTGATAGAGATTCTAGATCGTAGAGAAAAAGTCCTAAGGAACAAGACCACTCGCTCGGTGAAAGTTTTATGGAGGAACCACCTATTAGAAGAAGCTACATGGGATCTTGAGGATATTATGAGAGAGAGGAATCCTCATCTATTTGTTACAAAGTGATGAATTTCAAGGGCGAAATTAATTTTAAGGGGGGTAGGATGTAACACCCACGATTTTTATGAGAAATATTTTGTTTTTATGTTATATACATCATCAAAGGAATCTTTCACTACACACAACACTAGCTTGGCTTGCTTTACATGCAATCACGACCTTCCTCGATAGCTTGCCTTGTACGCAATACCGAGTTTCACTAAACAACGATATGCTTTTAAAACTAGCTGTTATGAATAGTAATACCCACTTTTTTAAATTTTATAAATTTTTCTTTCAAAATGGACTTCATTTTTGGATTTGGAATATCGAAATTATCCTAGGGTGGATTTTTGGTCTTTTTCTGAAAACTTTCAATTTTTGATGAATAGTGAAAACACTGGGTTACTATTTAAAAACCGACTTTTTATTTAAATAATTATTTATTTTATTTTAATTTATTTCAGTTAAAAATTGTTACATAATACCTATATAAGTTCAATGTAATTCATTGGAGTTATTTTATAATAATTTTAGATATATAAACATTTTATTGAACTTTTCACCGTCTTTTACCTACCTCCTAGGAGCATTTTGCAAATTTACATAAAAACTTAATTTTACCGCTTCTGTGAGTGGAATTTCAAAAATCTGAGAAACAGGATTAATATCAAGGAGTAAAATGTGGTTCAATAAGATAAAAATAATTTTTGGTGAATAGTAACTTTTTACTTTTTTTACCACGGTTAAAAGTAAATATTGTAATTAAGGGTAAAAATGGTATTATTTTTACCCTAAAACAAGTCCTAATTCTATTGGATAAGTTTAATTCGAACAAAAACAACCTTAGGAATAAAATATGTCCATTTAGGTCCACTTGGATTAGATTAGGACATTTATTTTTATTTTATTTAAAAAATAGTTAAAATAGTTAAAATCAATGTTTAATAACTAAAACATTTTTAATATAGGGTTATACATAAGATAAATTAGAATATAAATAATAATTAAAAATATAAAAAGATTTCATACATAATCATATTTTATTTATAATTTTTAGAATTTATATAATTTAATTTTTTTTATGACATAATAATGATGTTGTAATTACCTTATTTAGGAAATATTAACATAATTGATATTATAAATACCTAAATAAATGTAATTTGAGACTTTTTATGAATTAAACTAATTATATAGGTTAATATGACATATTAGAATTGATTTAATTATCTTTTTTCGAACTAATCATGTTGTTATGATTTTCATAAAAAATCAATTACCAAATAGTGTCAAAATTGACATAAAATAGTTTTTAAAACAAATATTATATTATTAATTGTTATTTTATTCCTAAAAATCTAAGTTTCTGCCAAATGACTTAGATAAGGTTATATATATTAATAATGAACTACTTGGGGTTATTTTGGCTTGTTATAGTAATTTTATTAACCATATAGTGTAAGAAAACAAGAAGACATGGTAAAAGATAAATTATTTAACTTAGAGTTAAATCTAAATGATAAGGTTAAAATAGTAACCTAAACTTGTCTAAAATATATTGGTTGAGAGTATTTCGACCCATACCCACATTATCTTCAAAATAAATCAATTTTTAGCTATAAAAAACCAAATATTACTTTATTATAAAATAATATTTTAAGTTTTTCCCTAAGGTGCCCCTCTCCTCCCTTATAAAAGGGCACCTCCTCCCTCTCCTCCTCACACCCCATTGAGCCTTCAAGCTCGGCCAAACCCTACCAATTTCTCTTCTACACTTCCCTAGAAACATCCTAGCAGTCTTGGTCTTCTTCAAAGACCATCTTTAGTACCCTAATAAGAGATTAAGAAGAGGCGCTTCAAAGAAGAGGTAATTTCCGTTACCGATTCTTTCAACTTTATTTCTTCTTCTACTTCTTCTTCTTCAGTTTTTTCATTATGAAGTAATAACATAAGAATCACTAATATACTGATATATTATTATAAGTATGAAACAACCCTATTTCACCTTCTATTCATCCTACGGAAAATGAAATCACCGCGCATGCGTACGTACAGAATACCGTCTCCACGTCGTGGTGTAATCTGTTTTCCACCACCACCTTACTTGGATGGGTATAATGGTGTAAAGAATAACTATTATGTTTATTGTAAAGTGATATTTATTCCGAAATAGTATACATACACTTCAGTACAATTCCACGATCATGGGAATGATATCGTCGCTCGTGTGTACGTACGGCCGACTGTCTCCACGATGTGATGCGACTCGTTCTACATGATCTTCAATGCATAAAGATTATATAAATGAATTGAATGAATAAATATGATATATATTACATTAATATAATTCTGTAAATGAGGTATCTATAACCTCAAAATAAGAATAAGAATTTATTCGACAAAACACGCATTAGAACAAAAAGCAATAAACACCCGAATAACAAGTAACAATGAAATATTACTAATAAGAAGCTAAGAATATGACCATATATGATATAAAAATAAAGATCAAGATTCTGTAATTAGTCAATTACATTATTTAAATCATTATATAGGAGGTTCATACATGTACAAAGCATATCGGACCTACGGTAAGGGAAAATCCCGCAATCTCATTTTTATCCGAGATTGTTTATACTTTACAATTTACTGGGGAATATTTATCATCCACATCCATGTTTCCTCAGTATTTAATATTATTTATATCCTCCTATAACTATTTAAATCCAATTTTTCCCTTTGGTGAGTTTTTAGTATAATAAATGAAAGGAATCTTTTGTCTTTTTTTGTACAAGGTGCTTTTTTGACTTTTCCGGCCAAAGTACGAGAAGAATGTTTTTCATTAACTTATACGACATGAATGGATTTTTAGAACATTATTTCCATAAATATTCCTTTACAAGTTTATTTTTAATCAACTTATTTTAGTCTAAAATTGTATGCCATGTTAAGAAATGATTTTTTTTTGAATTATAAAGGATATTTTCCTCAAGAATAAAGTTCAAGTATTTTATAAAAATTATTTTCCATCTAAGATAATATGGTGTTCTGTTTCTATAGTTATTTTTACATTGATTTGATTATGTTATGATGGAATTATTTTTATTATGTCCTTTTATCTTATATAGATTTTGTTTTGATGGCATGATGTTTAAGAATCCCATTTTTATTACATGGGTTATGCTATGATGTATGATTTATGATCTTGTGGAACACATAAGAGTGGTATCCTTATGAGATAGGTGAGACCTATATCTCCCTCCAATGCATTGGATAAAGATTTATATCTCATGATATAGACATGGCTAGAACGACAGGTTAATCTGGTTCAGTGATACCGGACTGAAACGAGGGGTGAACTTGGTTCAGAAATAGATTTTGTCTGCTAAGATAGTCTTGGAAATGAGTCTTGACTACTAAGAAATGATTTTCTATGATTGTGTGTGTATGCCACAAAGTTTCATGGGATTACATTTCACTACTATGATTTATCCCATGTTATTATATTATGATCTCTTTTGCAGGTCAAGATTTCCAAAATGTTATGTTCCTATGATTGATATTTCTTTTGTTTACCTTTACTGAGAATTTGAGCTCACCCTTTTGTGTATTTTCTTTTCCCCAAGTCAGGAATAAGGTTATTAAGTAGGATACGCCAAAAGGGACTATAGATATGATGAAATAAATGGGAGACAATGTAGATGCTTTATGAACCAGTTGTTAAGGTTTCCCAGTTTCTAAAGACACTATACCTATACGGTCCTTTCATGGTTTTGTTATATGTTGTAATAAGCATGCTTCGATTCTAAAGTAATAACCATGTATGTAAAGTATGGGTCATTATAGTAATCACTTGTTGGGGGAACCAGATGAAAAATTTCAGCCTTGAACGGTCATGAACGAGTACTAAGGAACTCTTATTGTGAATGGAAAGATATTGATAAATGAGAGTGGGATTACATTTACACTTTCTATAATGAAGCCTAATGGCATATTCTGGATGTATCCAGTGCTAGGCTCCTATCACTTCCCCCTCAGATCAAGCATGCATGTTCATTCCTGTAGCAATATTGTGGGAGGCACATATTACTTCCCCCATGAATGAAGTCCATCGATATTTTTTTATGAAACAAGGAGGTCAGAAGTGGGATTATATTCCTTATTCAATCGATGATATTTTCTAGTAAATATTGGAGATAGAAAGTTCTCATTCCAACATTCCAATTTAAACATGGTAAAATTTCTCTACATTCTAGAATCTAATGAATAAGTCTTCCAGTATATCCTAGAACTATACAGATAAAATGATATGTACATATTCATTCCCTGAAAACTATTGCATAACAACACTCTGATCAGTATGAACAATTGGATACTCTAGAGAAATTATAAATTCTTGATCCCATAGAGGTGATTATTATCGTATTTTGGTAATGGATGAGGCACTATACTAGGATCATATTCCCATTCGAATCAGGGATCACCAAATGAGAGTATCTCATGCCTTAGTATAGGTGCACATTCTTATCCAAAAAGTTTGAAGGCATACTCCAAAGGCACCAGACCATGCTCATATTATTGTTCCAACTAGGGATCACAATGTGAGAGTGGAACATTCTTTAAGATAAGCTCATATTTCAATCAATGAAGCTACTTTGAATATTACAATAGCTTACAAAATCAAGGTTTATATCCCTACTATATCTGGTGAATTAATGAACTTGATTCCTTTAATGGCTATAAAGGATGAGGCAAAAATACCTTATCCCATTATGAAGGTCCATCAGTATACTCTAGTGGTAATGTATATTTGAGCAGAACTTATATCCCTACTTTATCCAAGGTTTAACAACAAATTCTGAAAACCACCGACAATCAGGATCATATAAATTCTAAAAAACATAAGCTCATCGGCATACTCAAGAAGTTTATCTATAGTAGACTCATATCTTGAAGACACCAGATGGTTATCCACATGTTATGGAATCCATCCCAAAGCAACCTCATATCCCTTTTCAACCCCAAAACGTAGGTCCACATATGGTATCCATGATATAGAATTAGGCACATATCCCTGATCTTATCAATGCTAGTTTTCTTTGATGTTGTTTGATGCATATCCACAAAACCTCAAGGGTATTTCATCTCTTCAAATAAAGTAAAATACCATCATTAACATGATATCCCCACTCATGGTAGTGTGTATATGAATATCATTGACTCTACACTTGACATTCACTATGGTCAACCTCCCCATGGTTATATCTCCCTCAAATAAGGAAATCATTACCTTACCTAGACTCTTATTTATAGGGAGGCGCTCAATAACCTGACACCTTCATGTTGAGAAGTTCTCAAAACACCAAGTACAACTATATATAGTTCCCCATCAATCGACAGAAACCATTCACCATGGGAATTAGGCAACCATAGAAGTGACATTTGAGGTATGACAAAGTAGAGGCATGTGAGTGTGATTAAGAGGAGTCTGACATGGATATATTGAGATAGTTGTCCAGAAACAACCTCCCCACCATGTTAGGTCCCCTCACTACATCGGAATATGAGATTACAGATGGGCTATAGAAGGATTTCATGCCTTACATGAATGAAATTATGAGGGTAAATCATAAACAATCAAATCCTAGATACCTTTGTTATCTAAGATATGAGGTTCACCTTCATACTATAAACATAATTTCTGGAAAAATGGACTTATATACTATCTCCATGGACCAAGACCCAAATATGGAAAAGCATAGTGTAACTGTATAACACTCTTGCTACCTTTGAACCAAAAATATATAGTAATTGATCGACGAATCCACATCAGGTATATGTATCCATGAATGCAGAATGTATGGATTTTTGTAATTTATTTTTACCTTCGAATATAAAAAACACCCTAGATATGGAATCCTATAATGCTATAAACTCTATCAAGATCATAGGATTGGAAAATTAATGAGCTAGTTTGTTAATAAAATGGAATTCCCCTAATTTAAAGATGAAAATACATCACAAATGGGGGGGATCATATTTCCAATAGACCTTTAAATGAGGCCTTGAAAATATTAGGGATGCATTTCAGATATGGTAGATGAAGTTGTATCCAACCCGAGAACATCCTATTGAAAATGAATCCCATCATGTTATTCTATTACACCCTTCTCAAACAAGAGTTAAATTTAACCAAATCAAATGGGTCACAATAGTAGCTGTTATAGCATCCATCTAAGAGAAAAAGCTAGTCCATAGGGTTGGGGAAATATTTACCACCACCTCTACCCCTTGATTCATCAATCGCCAATAGGGTATAGGAAATATTGGTAGAAAATACAAATGAATCCTATCCCATAGGTCTTGGGGTTTTATTATCTCAATCACCATCAACAAGTTCATCACACCCTCATAAGGACATGGAGAAATTAGTAGTGGTTTTTGATCAACCACAGTTCAGTAGGCTGGGGGTATTTACATATCAATTACTATATAAAGATTCACAAAATACATGATCAAAATCATCAAATTCTTAACAAATAGATCAAAAAGTTCCAATGGAAGTCCCTAATAGTCCTTATCCCACAAGGATGGGTTTATTTTAAACATTATCACCCCCACATTGGGAAGAAATCTTGTTCAGGTTTGAAGGTAATTATCAAGGGGCGACATCCCATCTATTTCCCACTCTACAACACAATGCTTTTCTATTTCAGGTTCATTTGTAAAACATGACAAAAAACTCCCTCAACGTCATTACTCATAGACCAAAACATGAATAACACAGAGTGAAGGAAATCAAACCCCATAGGGTTTATAAGACAAAAAGGTCCAATATAGACAAGTATTATAGAGATGACTTTGATTTATTAAGAGTAGAAACACCCTATTGTGTTGAGAGTACTGGGATAACTACCATTTCCTGATACACCTCATTGAATTTCATTGCCATTAACAAAACAGAGGATGTGGACCAAGAAACAAATACAGAGGGGTGTAATACAAAAATAAAACCTTGAGAGGAGGGTTATCTGGATGAACCAAAAAAGGATGCACATATATGAAATCAAACTAACATCATAAACACAAAAAACTCAAAATAAAGATATTCAACTTATATGGTGGAACACTACTAAGGATAAAGGTAATGATGTGGATACATCCCAATCCCCACCAAGAAAACCCAAAAAATCCTTCCATAAAATAATTTTTGGCATACTATGAGAATGAGATTCAAAGTCTCAGAAAAAGAAAGGATGGGATACTCAAGGGAAATATTTAAACTGGGTATTGTCTTTAGAAAGAGACGAATATCCCTTGTCCCACAGGAGAGGCACCAAAGCATCGGGCCATATCTATATCCAGGAATATTGTCTACATAAATGAGCAAATTGAATATGATCACAACTTCTCTAAATTAAAATGAAATCCTCTCTACCTAAAGGGGGATCATTCATTCATTTCACTGATAAAAAATAATCCGGATGTAAAACTGGGGCTACCTCATCAATCCCCAATTAGTCTCTATAGAAGGGAGGTAGTAAAGATAATAGTACCTCTAGAACTACTCAATGTTATTGGGTCCCTAGCTACTTGAATAGAATCCATGGAATTAAAAACCATACATATTCAGCTAGATAAGAATATATATCCTAAATGGGTGGATGACACTATTACCCCATAAAATTTTAGAAATCGTATGATCTCAACCTTTGACGGCATGGTAGATCGAGAACAATATCTCATGCATTTTGGGTCCCGTTGTCGTATGATGGTGAGCCCTCGAGACCAGTAGGAGGCGAGCATGTTGGGGTTCCTTTTACATAAATCGATATAACTACCATTAATTTAGTACATCAACCTTATTTTGATATATATTAAAATATGGAAAGAACATCATTGTCAATTCCTTTATTAGTTCACCTCTACACTAACGAAAATGACAATTGTTAGCCTGAAAAAAACAAGTAGTGTGAAAATGAGTGGGTGTAGAACATTATATATAGATGTAAGGGTGTAACCTATTCACTCATAACAACACTATAATAGGAGAAATTTATGGAAATATATGTTAAAAATATCTTTGATGTGATACAAACACCACTAGTCCCAATAAAATATCCACACAGATTCAATAAATTTTCAAAAACAGAACAACGCCTATGAGATTCAATTCATCAGATCCAAGATAAATATTGACCCATACCATTAATATAGGGTAGATTTATTGGTAAGTTAGGTAATTTTTTATTAGCATGAAACTAGTAGTTGTGCCCATTCAAGAACCTAAGTAGGCCTCGAATCACCTGACGCCTCCCGTCGAGCAGCAACAGCAACAAAATTTCCCACAACCAGATGTAAAATGAGATCATGGTTTCCTGGGATTTGAGGAATAGAGGAATAATGAATACACCTTCTGTAAAAATAATTTCCCTATTTATTTCCTTACATCAATGGAAAATAACTAACTTAAGTTTCTCTATCCCTGGAAACTCGAGGAGGTCAACCTTGCTAACGGCCCCAACTACTTCCCTTTCCATAAGAAGTGGGGTCAAACCATCATGGATTGTTTATTCTTCAAAGGAATCCTCTAAAGAATGGTTTATTTTGGGAAAGTGGTTTTATAAAATTACTTGTCTCTTAGGTTTGTATATTCATTTCCCAACCTAAGGAATAAGGTGATTGGAAAGAATTTCTAGCTTGGAGTGGACTGAAGTTTGATAACTGGATGACTCAATAGATAGTTAACTGAGATCATTCCACCCTAAGATTATAGCTTTATAAACCCATAATGATCATATCACCTATATAAATTACATCTAATACACCTCCAAGATGTTGATGTAATCTTCAGAAATAGGAAGATACAAAAAAGGAAGAGCTATATTCCACTTCTACGCATGCTCTAACTCTTTCAGAATTGCTTTCTGCAGTATCTAGAGCATGGGAATCTCCCTATAAAATGTAACCCTAATTATATTAATAGATCATATTTTTTATGTTAACATAATACACTTAATAGGACCTATCTTCAATGATCAATATGCATTTGAATATGATTTCTTTGTACCATATAAGAATTTTTAGGCTGAATGTATAGGATTTGGGGATACATGGAACAACATGGGTGTGGTCGGAACCAACATCTCAGTCACGTTACTATAGATGTAATATACATAGTCGAGACCCATGCGCAAGAGATCCTGGAAACTAAATAAAAACATAGATGTGTCCCAGATCCTTCAAGCAGTCATCTCAGCCTAGTCATTGTAAAATTATGATACTTCAAAAAACTGAATTTTTATTCTATAGTGTATGTTACATGTAATACATATCTTATTATGACTTACACACAAAACTCAATTTATATTTCATTATACGAAACCCCAATATTTTTACATTCTATGGCGTATTCAACACCAACACCAAACTTAAATGACCCATGATATATATTATCACCATAGACTAGATCTTGGAATGGTGAGTATGAACAAGATTAACTGAATTATGAAAAACTGGTTTAAACATGTATATATAATTAATTATTTTGTGAAATTGTTTTAGAAATGAAAATAAAACCCTTTTTAAAATAAAAGAAATTTTTTTCTATCAAAATATTTTAATTCTCACAAGTGTGTTTTATACCAATAGAATAAAAAACCACCCTCTTTGAATCATTTAATATATATATGTATATATATATATCATATTCAATCTAATATTTATCATTAATATTATATTTTTTCTAGACAATAGATAAAAATAAATTTATTTATTATAATAAAAAAGAATTTTTTATAAAGAAATTGTTTTTTCACTTTTTATGGAGCAATTATTTAGAACAAATATATGGAAATTTTATAAATTTTACATGGAAAAATATACCTAATTTTTTAAAGTGTTATATCAAAACTAGCTTATGGTGATTTTTTTATTATTATAATCGGTTTCTTTTTTAATGAGTAGTGAAAATACTGAAATTTAATTGAAAATTGTCTTTTCACATAAATTATTTAAAAAGTAAAATTATATTTTGAATTTGTTTTAATATAACAATATTTAAATTATACATCTATTAATCCAATTTCATTCATTGGAATAATTTTTATATTGAATTTGAATTTAAATACATTATGAACTTTTGAACTTATTCACAGTAAAAACTCTATTTCTCATCACATCCATAGGATTAATTTTAAAATAATTTCTACCAATAATGTAAATTTAAATTTTGAAAATGAATTATATCAATAAAATCATAATAATTCACATCATCTTATAACATCAACATAATTTTTATACCAAAGTGGCTAGGGAAGACAATTAAAATTAATTATAGCGATTAAGGTAAAAAAGAGTTTAGTTAGAGGTTAAAATTTGAATATACGGTGAAACAATAACCCCAAACATGTTCAAAACACATTAACTATACATATGTGGACCCTTAGGATATTATTATCAAAATTCATGACATTTAGGGATATTTTTATATGAATTTCGCCCATTTAATAAGTTAATAAAATAAAAAGACAAAAATGCACCCTTCTTCCCTTTAAATTTTTTAAAGAATTGGGGATAGAGAAAAACTACATAAGTTCGATTATAAATATTATTTTAAAAGATATATAATTTTTTTAATGTAATAATTTCTCTTGTGTTTTTATATATGATAAAATTACATTGAATTCTTAAGAAATGTCAATTAATAGATTATTTATTTAATAATTAAATAAAATAAATGATACTAAAAATATCTGAAGTACGGTAAATAGAATAATTTTTTTGTTCTGTTATTTTTATAGATTAATATATATTAATACACATTCATGTACTTAATATATTTTAATTCCAATATTTTATTGATATTTAGTAAATTTAAATTCAATAAATAATGTCAAACATGGCATTAATGTTATTTTGTAACAAATGATTTTTTATTAAATAATGTAAAGTTACTAGAAATTCTATCTTCTTATAAGTGACTTATATATTTAAAAATATCATATATTGTTCATTAATGGACCAATTTGTCTTTTATAATTAACACATTTTCCCTTAAATAGTAAAAAAAATTTAGCATGGTAAGTGTTAATGTAGTGTTTTTGTGCATTACATGAGCTTCTGTTAAAATTAATTTCAAACATACATGAGATTTATATTTTATAATTAGTATTTAATATTTAAAATTAATGGATATAAATTTTCTAATAAATATCACTATAATTTTTTTAATGAATGAATTACATATGTTATAAAACTAGTTGACTAAATTAGAAACCATACTTTATAAATTAAGAAAACTTAGGAGTTAAGGATGAAAATGATTAAAAAGGTATTTATTTTTTGTGTATGAGGTGTTTATAAACCAAATAATTCCCTCACCTACTTTATATTATTCAATTTTTTATGAACATGGGGTAAGTGATACTTAGAATAGCAAATAGTTTTGAGTATTTACAAGAATGTCACTGCACCTCAACTATAAAAAGAACTTACTCTATTAAATTTTTTACAATTTTTAAGCCTTGTAGATCATCAAACACCTACCCAAATCACCTATCAACAACCCTAAAGTAATATTGGACGACTCATTTTGGAATTAAATTAATACATTCAAGTTTTTAGTGAAAACCTAACGACGATACATAAAGATGAGGTAATGTTCTTCAAAAAGTATTTTTAGTTTATTTCATTATCTACCCCATACAATAATTTTAAATCCTGATTATATAATAACCTCATTAATATAAATATATGTAAACGTTCTTATGTTGAGTTTAATACCTACACCCACACACACTCTCATTAAATGGGCTACCATATTATTATTCGTGTGTACGGAGGGCTACCGCCTTGCGAAACGATGCCTTTTTTTCATTACCACCCCTCATGGTTGGGAATAATGATGTAAATACTATTTATATATAATATTAATGATATTTATAACATAATAATACCTCTTTAGTCATTATATCATATAAACCCAACATATATTCCATTTCACAAAGGACATAGCAACATCGCTCATGTGTACGATAGACAACTGCCTCAGGAAGTGATGTGAAACATATTTCACTAACATGTTATATGCAATGTAATAGTAGTAAAAATAATGAATATATATTATATTAATGAAATAATTATTATATTAATGACACAATTATATTTTGGTAATTATAATATAATATTTCTTCTTACCATTTTACATACTGAAAAGTGATAACGTCGTTCATGGACGTGTGGACGACAGCCTCATCCAAGCGATGTGATTATTATTTTTTCATCCCCACATAAAAAGAATGATATATATATATAATTAAATAATATTTTTTAATTTCATTCTATAATGATAAATGTTACTTTCCTTCTTTTCATAATTTTCAATGAAAAAAAGGGAATGTTACTCATGTGTATATACAGTCTATCATCTCAATGATCATAACATTGGTTAATTTCTCATAATCATATTTAATAATTGATTTATTTGTATAATTTATGTTTAAATATAATCATTATTCCATGATCATTATTCTTAATTTTTTTAAATAATTTACTCATTGACCATAATCGACCTACCAATGTCATTTTTGAGACATAAGACCAATATGGTCAAAACAACCGACCTAAACATAATTGATTAAGTAATTATATATAAATTTTTTCTAAGTAAAATTAAATTAATA
Source organism: Viscum album (assembly GCA_963277665.1). Lineage (NCBI taxonomy): Eukaryota > Viridiplantae > Streptophyta > Magnoliopsida > Santalales > Viscaceae > Viscum > Viscum album. Next base: position 1,984,760,696 of record OY728136.1, read on the forward strand.
ATAAAAATAGAATAAATTTGTCAAGAAATTAAATAATTAACTTAATTTAATTATTAAGGATGATAAATAACAAGTTTGATGAATCAGAATCAAGGTAAGGGTTTTTCTCAACTCACTCTTATTTTCGATGAGATATATGCCATATTCATCAATTATTTTCTTGTATACTACCCATGAGCATATTTTATTATTGCTATAATTATATTTTTGATTTAATTATGTATTTTTGGATATCTATTTAAATGGGTTTAAAGTTTCAATATTACCAAATATGTAATAGATTTTTGTGATGATTTTCTTTCTTTGAGACATTTTTTATGTTATACACCTATCTTCTTTTATAAGGTGTATATAATACTCCTTTGGAATTTTATATCATGAATCTAATTATTTTATTGATATTATAAGTTTCATTTAATTTTATTCTTTTATGAGGGATGACAATTAAAAGTTATCAATGTGGTAAGAGTATTTTTTTCATAATCTCATCTTTTATCAAGATAATGTATGACTAAGTCTCCAATGCTGAAATATTATAATTATAATGAATTATATTATACTCTATTTATTAATGATATTTTAATTTAATTGTACCATTTTCTACACTTTGGTAATTAAAATATTTGATAATATGTTTTTCAAAAAATTCAACATCATTTCTCTCTTCAGCTAGAAATCTATTTTTTATTCAAAACCATGATTTAGAAAATTTATGTCAAAAATGTTTTAATTTTTTATTTAAAAGTTGAAAGGATATTTTCTTCCAGAATTTTTTTTAATTATTCTTAAAAGATTCTTTTATAATATTTGAATCATATTTTCAAATAAATGAATTTTAAAAATGTTTTATGATTTAAAAATATGATTTTCAAAATGAAAAGTGTATTTTCCTCAAAAACAATTAATGATAATTTAAAGGTATTTCTATTCGTAAATAGTAATTATCATTATTGTTAATTATGATCCATTGGGTATATTTTGTAATCATACCATACTAATTCCTTCTTAGGATGTATTAATATTGTTTTAATTATATTTTCATAGAATACATTTTTTTCCACGAGATAACGATGTTTAAAAGAGATTATTATGCAACCCATTTATTTTTTATAAGTTAATGATATTTCAAATATATTTTTACGGAAGAAATTTATTTGAAATTGGTTAATAATTTTTCAAAGTGATTGACATGAAATTATTTTTTTCCCATGGGATAATTAGTTTTTTAAAGAATAAATATTGTTTCTATGAGTTTTGTGATGAAGTGAAATCTCAATATACTTTATTCATGTTGTGGTTCTTGGATATTACAACATAAAAGTGGGGTGGCCCAGATAGAACCAGGTAACACCATTATAACATAACATGGGATTTCCTAGATAGCATCGATTAATCCCTTTATACCTTATTTTATGGTGGCCTAAATATCATCAGGTTATCCTTTTATAGCTTAACATGGGGTGACCCAAATAGTATTGGGTAAACCCAAAATAGCTTAAATGTTGGTTACACCAAGATAACAGTCCAATGAAATCGATAATGATTATATTATAATTTGGAAATATGGTTATTCTATTTAAAATAGGTTTTAAAGGGTTTTATGAATATGATTCTCCTTGTTATGAAAGTAAGATTTAATTTGTTGTTATGGGTTTATAATAATTCTCATTATCAAGATTGATATCACATGGCTCATGATTATTGATTCTGATTACTCTTTCCTTTTCCATGTTTTCATATTTGATGATCTAGGTATTTATGGGCATGAGTTCTTTTATGATTCACTCACACACTATGATTTTATTATCATACCCTTAGTCCCTTCATTTGACCATTAATAATATTCAATTGTTAATTCATACTTTTACCCTTACTTGTAATTCTATCTAACCCTTGTTATGTTTTCTCATCCCTAGTATATAAATAATGAAGTTAAATGATTAATTTATATAAGGTATTTCACAAGGATAAATTTTGTGTAATAATGTGAAATAAGAAAATCTTGATTAAATAGGAGAAATGGTCATTTAAATTCACTAGATTTGTCTATATAGGATTTTGTAAAAATTATCTAAAACTATAAACATAAAAGGTCCTTATTGGTTTAAGTGATCATATTTTTCCTTTTTATGTTGGAAGGTTTGGATGTAAAAAATTGGGCCACAATTATCAGCATCAAGGATTGAAATTTAATATTTATGATTTCTGCACCAAATCTAACAGTGCGGGTCTTGGGCTATTATAGTTGGTATCAGAGTAGGTTTTTTATATCTTTAGAGATTATGATGTTTTCATGTGAGGTTATCTTAATATTTATGGATATCATCATAGGTATATAAGCTTAATGGTGATCATAATTTCAAATTCTTAGACACCCCATTTGAGGGTTTTAAGTAGTAACAATTTTGAGGTTATTGAGGTTATTTGGGATATAGGGTTATTGAATGATTTAATTTCAACTTTGGGTATTACTATTGAATTTTTAATATTAGTGTATCATATGAATGATTATTAATTTTGAAAATTTTCATACCATTTTCTAACTATTTTGGTTTTCTTTAATATTTAAAGACAAGAGGAATATATTGTAATACTTTTGTGGATTATGTTGTTATTAAAAAGTTTATTTTAGTTCTTCAAGAAATAAAAAATTATCCTAAATACCCATCATTGGGAGAAAAATATGAGATCATGGTGGAAATTGATAAAAGGATGAAATTATTCTCATCAAGTAAGTATATTTACACATTATATTAGTCTATATAGTAAATTAATTCCACAAAATTAGGAAAAGGTTAATAAAGCAAAAGTATTTTAAAATGTCAAATATTTGATTACTCATATAAAGTTCAAATTTAAATCACTCAATTTATTAAAGGGGGGACAATGTAACAGCTTGATATTTTTAAAATAAGAAAATTATATTCAATAAAATATGTTACCTGAAATATTGAGTTTATATTGTGTTACATATAACACATTTTTTTATCTGGAGTTATATACAACATTGAGATTTTTATGTTTAATTTCATATTCAACACAGAAAACCGAACTAAAATGATTGAAGATATATATTACCATTATAACATAGTAGTTAGAATGGCCAGTATGAACATGATTAAATGACTTATTGAAACATGGCTTACACATTTATATATATTTAATTCTTTTGTGACCAATTAATTTTAAATGAAAATAAAACCCTTTTGGAATTAAAAGGAAATCTTTTTTTCTAAAAAAACTATTTTAACGCACACAAGTATATTTTGTACTAATAAAATAAAAAACACTCTTGTTAGATTTTATTAACTACATATATATTTAATATATTAAATCAAATTTTTAATATTTATCCTTTATTTATTCTAGACTATAGATATAACTAAATCCAATTATTATGCTTAAAACTGTATTTTTCTTAAAAAACAGTTTTGTCCCCTATTATGGAGCACTTATTTCTTAACAAAAATAGAAATTTTATAATTTATATATGAAAAAATGAAATCAATTTTTGAAATAATGATATGTAAATTATCTTAATTGGAATTTTTGGTGTAATTGTGAAAGTCTTCATTTTTTGATCAATAGTAAAAAATAATAAATTTTAATTGAAAACTATCTTTTTGCCTATATTATTTACAAATTTAAATTATAATTTTAGTTATTTTTAAAAGTAGAAATTTTTCAATTATACATATATTAATATAATATATTTAATTTTATTAATTTTCATATGGAATTTTTTTATACAAATATAGACAAATTTTGACTTTTTTCAATTTAAAATTTGTTTTCCTGTCACATCTGTGAGATTAATTTTTAATTAACTTCGGACAATTTTGTGAATGTAATTGAAAAAATTTATTACATATTTGGAATCATCATAATTTATATTATCTAATAAGTTCATATTAATCTTTTACCAATTCAATTATTGAATATAATTAAAATGAATTACAGTGATTAAGGTAAAAATGAGTTTACTTAGTGGTTAAACTTTGAATATAAGTTCTAAAAATGACATATCACTTGTCCATCACACATTGGATGGACATATTTAAACCCCTATGACATTAGGAACTAAATTTATATGTTTTAGATACAATTTTCCATAAAATTAACCCATATATATAAGTTAACAAAATAATAAGAAAAAAATATACCTTTCTTACTTTTAATTTCTATAAATCTTTAGGTATAGGGAAAAAATATGTACGTTCAATGATTAATATTATTTTAAAATATAAATGAAATTTTTTTCATAATGATTTATATTTAATTTTTATTTATGATATAAATACATTTAATTCTTAAGAAACTCCAATGAATGGATTACTTATTTAATAATTTAATATAATTAATGATATAAAAAATATCAAAAGTGAGGTAAATAGAATGTTTTTTTGTGTTCCATTATTTTTTTAGATGAATATATTATTATTCATAGTTGTTTAATTAATATAATTTAATTACACTATTGTATTGATATTTTTATACTTTATTAAATAAATAATGTCAAACTTTACATTAATGTTATTGTATAATAAATGTTATTTTATTAAAAAGTGTAAAATTGCTAAAAAATACTATAATCTTCCAAGTGAATTTTAAATGTTAATAAATATAAAATATGGCCAATTAGTGTTCCAATTTATATTTTATAATAAAAATATGGAACCATAAATAGTAGAAACATTATTGTGACAGTTAGGGTTAAAGATGTGTTTTTGCGATTTACATGTGCTTCTGTTAAAAACAATTACCAATAAACATGGGAATTTTATTTTATAATCTATATTTCATATTTAAAATCAGTGTTTATAAATTTTATAACAATTATAAATTTATTTTATTATTAATGGATGAATTACTTATGTTAGAAAACTAGATACCTTAATGAAATACAAAAATTAATAAAATAAGGAAATATAGTAGTTAATAATCAAAATGATTAAAAAAATGTATTTATTTTGTATGGTAGAGGTTTTTATAGAAACAATAATCCATTAAATTAGTTATTATTTAATTTTTGATATATGTGAGGTATGAGAGACCTCTTAATAGTAAATACTAGGGGTGTCCATGGGTCGAGTTGGGTCGGGTTGGAGGCATTTTAGGGCCCGACCCGAGAAAAATAGTTCGGGTCGGGTAGGGACGGGTCACATACCTCATGAGCAGCTGACTCGACCCAACCTGACCCCTTGGGTTTGGGCCAGCCGAGGCATGGCTGAAGGACCCAACCCAACCCAACCCATTATGCGTTGGGTCAGTTTGGGTCGGGTTATATGGGTAAACCCGACCCGACCCAACCCAACCTGACAGACCTGAACCAGCAACCCAAACCTGAACCCCCCAAATAGACACATGCACTACACTTGCACCATCACCCCCTTGCACTGCACTTGGACCACCAGCCCCCATGCACTACACCTGCACCACACCTGCACCACCAACACCCCTCTACTCTAGCCCAACCCAGCCTCCCCCACCCCCACTTCACCCCACCCTTGCACCCCTGCACAGGTCTACACCCCTAGCCCTCCCCCCTTTGCCACACCCCTCCACTCAAGCCCAACCAAACCTCCCCCACTTTACCCATGTAGGACTAAACCAACCTCCCCCACCCCCTTGCACCCGCCCCCTCCCCAATGCACCAGCCTCCCCCCTCCCCCCCCCCCTTGTTCACCACAACACAGCCCAACCCCTACACATACACCCCTCTCCCTTTCCCTCCCCCCATGCATTTCACCCCTGCACAGCCTACACCCCTCCCTCTTCCCCTTTGTTACACCCCACTCTAGCAATAAAAATAAGCCAGTCCCCCCAAAAAACCAATAGGTAAACAATCCAAACGGTAAAAGACACAAATTTTTTTAAAAGAACAGAAAAAATGGAAAATAAAAACAATCATGGTCTGGTTGATGATAGAAAAAGTATAACAATTTATATTTAAACATCATTCTTCCTTAGAATTCTATAAAACATGACACGTTTCAATGGCAACCTTCCAATAAATTATGAATATAGGATATAAGTTTTAGAACTTCAAAGCAATTCAATCAGTAGTGGAGTCAAAACTCAATAACTTCTGGCCCATTTCAGGATGATACATAAATCCAGATAGTAAGGAATAAAATTCATCAGGATAATAGAATTGTATACCCTAATATATGCTTACATTAAATTTTTCATCTTATTATGTTTTTTCACAATCTAATTATATCCTCAATGATGCAAACTATATTTTTCAGTTCATACTTAGCTGTGACAAAATAAAAACATACATGATGTTCTCCTATAATTTGTAAGAAAAGTGACCAGAAAAATAAATTACATTATTTGCATCACTTCACAAATATCTGATAGATAGAAAACATCATTCCGCAAAAAAATATAAAGGATTTTGGAATCCTAATAAATAACAATCTAGTCATGCCTCACCACTTCTATTGTTTTTAAATTATATGATAGTGTGCGTAGAGTGTCAACTTTCTGGAAGGATTGACATCAGAAGACTGGAGCTGCAAAATTGTATGATGTTTTAATTGGCATGTTGAAGTACCAACTCCATAATGGAACCAGATAAATGTCTAAAATTTATATAATCAGACCAGTTCCCCAAAAAATATTAAGAAATCTCTTTGTGTAGGTTCCAACATTTGATCAGTGACCCTAACACAAAGAATATACAAAACACATGGCTACAAAGGGTTATAGATAAATCTATGAGTGCATATCATGAAGAATGGATTATTTACCACTTGATATCAATAGGTATACACGGGCAACAGAACCAGGGAGACCTAACTTTCAAATTTTCATCTTTTGAAGAGTAAAAGAAGTCAATGTGAACATTTTTAATTCCAACATATATAATATATATTTTTAAAGGGATATACTAAAAAATTGAGTAAAATAATAAGTAAAGGATGACAAGATTCCATCCAAGACAAAAGAAAAGTGAAATATAAAAATTAATTACTATTAATGTCCATTGAATTTTAATAAATAAATTCATGTCACCATCTAGAGAGAAGAAAAAAACTCTATTTCACATCTAATTGAAAGAAGATATTGTTTTCTTGAATGATTCCTTTAGTATTTTAAATTCATATAGCCCAAAAATGAGGACAGATTCACATGAAATGAGGAATCAATACATGGGAAGAATCAATATATTATTTGGGAGTGATATATGTTTGTAAAACAATATAATTCTATACCTTAATGAAGAGTTCTCAATCATGATTCATCACTGTTTCTTCTACTTTGACATTGAAACTCTAATCATGAATTGTTGTGGACGGTGGCATATATTAAAAAACACAACAAAAGAAAGAACAATTTAGTATTTTAATTTTTCATACAAATGATTATAATTGAAAATGAAAAATGACAAAAAAAATTATAATATTTTTAATGGTGACTTATTCAATCAATTCCACTTCTTCTAGTTGCTTTCAAATGTTAATTGGTTTAGACATTCTAAACCAATTTTGTGAGAAAATTAATGCTTCAATAGTGCTGGGACTTAAACAACTATAAAACGGATCAAGGACTCGTCCTACTTTATTAAAAGCAGACTCTGAAGATACTGTAGTTAAAGGAATTGCTAAAATATCTCTAGAAATGCATGAGAAAATGTGATATTTTCTTGTCTTTCCTTTCCACCAACTTAAAATATCAAATCCTTCTAAATCATCCTCATAATCATACATCCCAATATGTTTCTCTTGTTCATTCCTTTACTATGTCAATTTCCATTTCATTTTCTTTAATTTATATACATCTTTCCATTTCTCATCATCCTTGCTATCAGTACTAGCATTATGAATATGTGACTCTTGATGAGAACTTGACTCACATCTATCAAAAATTTGAATGGAATATTTACATTTGTAAAACACATAGAGATTATTCAGAACCTCTTTTAATTTACTGATCAACTGATTTTTGTCTTCTTCATCATCAAACATCATTTCAAAACTATCCTGAACATATTCCTATTTATATCGAGGATCAAGGAAAACTACCACAAGTAAGAGAGAATTAGAATTTGAACCAATACCCCAATACTTGTCCTACTTAAGCTTCATTTCAATAGTTGTTTCACTCAATGTAATATCATGACTATTTATCTATTTATTGTTTTCTCTATATATGTCACAAACAGTATGAAAGAAATTGTGACATGTAACATGAATAGAACCATAAAACTCCACAGAGCTATCATAAAAAAATTAGGAACTTGAAAAATACACGAGCACGCTCCCAATAATATGATATAGGAGCCCCACCTTCATAGTCAAGATCACTCCTACAACATGCATCCTCCTCAAGGTGAATAAATATTTTCTCATACTTCTCTATAACATCCAACATAAATTAACAATAATTCCACCTAGTAGGAACATCAAGAATTATGGCATGTTTAATTGGAATTTGTAACTCCTCATCTATGTTCTTTAAAAGAGTCAATCTTGAAGGGGAAATTCACATAAATTTTAAGGAAACTCTAATTCTAGAAATTGATGTTGATTTTTCCCTTATCCCATCACTAACAATAAGGTTTAAAATATGTGAACAACATCTCATATGCATATTATCCCCATTAAGAATAGGCCCATTCCAATCATTAACCATTCTCATTAAATAACTGACTGTTGTATTATTAAAACTATCATTTTCTAAGGTAATAGTATTAATCATTTCAATACTCAATTTTTTCAATATCTATTCTAATACTCAACCAATTTTTCCCCTATATGATCTGCAACAAGACAAAATCGAAAGATTTTTTTATTTAAGATCCAATTATCATCAATAAAATGTATATTAAAACACATATAATTCAAATTCTAAATTGAAGTCCATGTTTTAGTGGTAAGACATACCATGTGACCAAACATATCAAACACATACTTCCATTTTTCTTTCTCTGGAAATTATAACTGCAAGCAATCTCTAGCAACTGTTTTTCTAGATGGAACTTGAAATTGAGGTTGACCAACTTCAATAAATTCTCTAAAATATTTATTCCCAACATATTTAAATTATAACTCATCAATGATTATCATTTTATCAAGAGTTATTATGCACTCTTCTTGATTAAAATGAGCTACTGGAATTTTAATCATCCCATCATCCTCATCTTCACATTTCCTTCTAAGACTGAGAGTGGATTGACTTTTTTCATGACTTTTTGTGGATTTTTATTGAACCTTATCAAATGCCTATTAAAATTACTATTTCATAGTTTTCCTGATGTATAAGCATAATCTTTTCCATAATAATTACAATTAGCCCTTCCATTTTTCTTATAAAAATGATCCCAATATTGAGAAATTATAGAACTAGTAGGAGCTTTAGGAATTATTAATTTTTTAGGAGACCTCTTACCCTACTCACTTTATTCAACTGGTATACTTCTACTCCCCCCTCCTATTGAAAGTGTAGCTAGAGTAGACCACATATGAATTTGGGTTGAACCAACTAGAGGATTAGAAGAACCACTTAATTTATCACCTTCCATGAATTGTTAATTGGTGTTAGTTGTGCCACACTCCTGGTAGAATATAAAGACAATAAATTTTGAAACCAATATATAGATTTGAAATTAAAAGGATAAATGAAACCAATGAAATTCAGTTTATTCCTCATGGTGGATTCTCAATGAAACCATCCTAAAATCCCTACAACAAAAACTACATCACCAACCAAAACAGAATTGGGCCTAGTGCAATAATTCTAACATATAACAACTAAGTTGTCAAGATTTGTGACCAAAGCAGAATTCTATAAGACTCAGAGTAGAAAAAAATTGATAACTCATATATAATTACAAACACCATTTAAAATAACATGATAAAAAAATCAACTACTTTCTTACCACCAGTTACTACTACATGTCGGACTACAACATAGCAGCAAGTAGGAGGAGGAGGTGATGTGAGGCCAAGGTATTATTTTCTTGAACCCTGATTACTTGGAATGTGTCTATTGGGGGAGGAATCGGAAAGTGAGGATCCCTTTTCTGGGTGGGTTCGGTTGGAGGTGCGAAAGGAGGAAAGATAAGAGGAGAATTGATGGAGGGTTTTTGACAAGGGAGAAGAGGGATCAGAAGTCGAGCGGTTGGGGAAGCTCAGGGAAGGAAGGATGAGGAAGGAGTAGAGTCATCGCTGTCGATTAAGAGGGAATAATGGGAGTAGGGTTCCTTCATATGTGAGGGAATGTTGTGGTCGGGGGGAGAGATAAGAGAGCGAGAGAGTTTGGGTAAGCAGGGGGCATGAGGCAGAAAGAAAGGGGTAATTTTTTTGCCTTGTCGTTGTTGGCACCCATCGGGTCACGGGTCGGGTTGAGTCTAAATGACTCCAACCCACGACTCGACCCAAACCATGTACGGGTCGACTCAAGATAAACCTGAGCTGGATTTTTATTCTATGTGACCCGAACCAGTCTGGTCGGGTCTGGACACCCCTAGTAAATACCATTGATTATTTGAAAGAATTACACTCCTCGACAACTATAAAAGGTACTCACTCTTTCCACTTCTTTAAAACTATGAAGCCTTTTTTTATTGTCCAAACCCAACCATGACCACCTCCAAATTTCATATTATAATTATGTAATCTTTTTTTTTAATAAATCAAACCTTCCATGGTTTTAGTGAAAACTTAAGGAGGATACCCGAAGAATATTTATTTTCTTCTAAAAGTGTTTTTATTTTATTACTTTATTCACCTACATAAATTTTTTATATAACAATTATATAATAAAATAATTATACTAAATATAATTATATTTTTTTAATGATAATTTTATGGACTAAACCCATACAAACTACCATAAAATGGGTTATACAATGATCATTCATCTGTACATCGGACTACAACCTCGTGAAATGATGTCATTCTGTTTTCCATTACCACTTCTCATGGTTCGTAATAATGATGTAAATAATATTTATATATGATATTTTTGAAATTTAAATCATAATAATACTTATATAGTCCTTATATTATATACTACCTATTTTATATTCCATTCGATAAAGGATACGATAACATTGCTTGTACCACCTCACGAACTGATGTGAAGCGTATTTCACCAATGTGTTACATAGAAGGTAATAAGGGAAAATATAATGAATATATATGATATAAGTGAGATAATTATGATATTCATAACATAATTATCTTTATTTAATTATTATATAACATTTTCTTATTACCATTTCAAATAGTGAAAAGGGATAATGTCTTTCATGGATGTGTAGACTACAGCATCCTCAAAGCGGTGTGATTATTCCTTTTTCATCATCGCGTAAAAAGAATTATATATATTTATATATAATTAAATAATGTTTTTTAATGATAATTATGTAAAGATAAATGTTACTTACCTTCTTTCTATAATGATTGTTAAAAAATGGTGACATTACTCATGCATACGCACAACCTAACGTCTCCATGATCGCAATGTTGGTTTATTTTTCATAATAATAATTCATTATTGATTTTAAGACTGTAATTTATGTATAAATATGATAATTATTTAATTATTATTAATCTAGACAGGTTTTAATAATGACCTCATTTACCTTAGTTGACCTTCCACAGTCAGTGGTTCCATATAAGCTGAATATGGTCAAAACATCCAACTTAAACATAATTGATTAAGTAATTATATAGAACGTGTTTATATGTGAAATAAAATTAATAATAAACCAGGAAAACATAATAAATCAAGTAATTAATTACCATAAGTTTATTATTTAGGAAGATAATGAAAAACAATGACGAATCAGACTCAATGTAAGGGTTTTTCTCGTCTCACTTTTATATCTTTGAAATACATGCCGTATCCAAAAATTATTTTAATTATGTTGTGTATATATTTTACATGAATTTATTTTATGATTCCTATAATTAAATTTTTGGGTATTTTCATATCAATTTTAGGATTTTTCTTTCCTGGGGTTTATGTTTTAAAAGTTACCAAAGTGGTAATGGATTTTTGTCACAATTTTCCTTCATTGAGACATTTGTTAGGTTATACACCTAAATTCATTTATGAGGTGTATATAATAATAATTTTACATATTATATCATGAATATAATTATTTTAATTATATTATAAGTTACATTTAATGTTATTAATTCATGTGGATTATGATTCAAAGTTACCAAAGTGGAAAAAGTCTTTTTTCCCAATCTCATCCTTTACTTGGATTGTGTATGATTAAGTCTTTGATGATGAAATACTACAATTATAATTAAATGTACTAACCCTATTTATTAATTATATTTTCATTTAATTTTACAATTTTTTCAATATTTGGTACTTAAAATGTTTTAGATATTGTTTTTAAGAAAATCCGACTATATTTCTCTCTTCGGTCAGAATTGTTTGTTCTTTGAAAACCATGTATCTAAAATTGTTTTCAAAATAATTTTAATTTTTTTTAAAGATCAAATTATATTTTCTTCATGAAATGTATTAAATTATTTTAATGTATTAATTTACTCTATGTCATGTTTATTTTCAAATAAAATGATTTTCAAAAAGTATTGTGTTTAAAAAAATTAATTTTTAAAATGAAAAAATGTATTTCACTTAAAAAAATAATTATATTATAAACTTATTTCCAATAATCAAAGTCAACAACACCCATTGTTAATTATGCTTCAATGGTGAAATTTTTCAATGATACCATACACATACCTTATCGGAATAGATTAATATTGCTTCGGTGAAATTATTATGGAACTCATTTCTTTTCCACGGGATAACCTTGTTTCAAAGAGATTATTATGAAACTAATTTATTTTATAAAGGTTGATCAGGTTTCAAAGATATTTTTATGAAACCCATTTCTTTTACATGGTTTAATCATGTTTCAAAGAGATTAAAAATAACCCCTTTTCTTTTTCATTGCTTGATAAGGTTATAAAAAAATTATTAATATTTATATGAGTTTTATGATGAAGTGAAATATCAATGTAATTTATTCATGTTGTGGTTATTAGAAATTATAGCCTATATATGGTGTGTCCTACATACCATCTGGTAAACATGTTATACCATAGCATGGGGTATACTAGATTACATTTTTTAATACCATTACAACATAACTTGGGGTGGCTGAGATAGCACTGGGTAATCCTTTTACATCTTATCATGGGGTGGCCCAATAGCACTGGGTAAGACCATAATTTCTTAAATGATGGGTGCACCTAGAAAAAACTCCAATGAATTAGGTAATAATTATATTTTAAGTCATATATATAGTTATCCCATCTAAATGGGTATTTAAAGGGGTTTATGAATATGATACTCAAAGTTACCAAAAAGAGTTTTATTTTCTTCTTATGGGTTTATAATATTTATCATGATCAATATTGATATCACATGGCTTGTGATTATTGATTTTGATGAATCTTTCATTTTTCATGTTTTCATATTTTATGATCTATGTATTGATGGGTTTGAGTTCTTTTATGAATCTCTAATAGACTATGATTCTACCATCATACCCTTACACACTTGTTAATGTCATTGATGGAATTCAACTATTAATGATTTTTTACCCTTACTAATCATTTTAGATCACCCTTATTTGTTGTAATCTTCCATGGGTTATGACGAATTATGTTTAATGAATTATGAATCGAAGGGATTTCATAAGGATTATGTTGATGACCTAATGTGAAATAATAAAATATGGGTTAAATGGGAGAAGTTATAATTTAAATTAATGGTATTTTTATATAGAAGTTTCTCATATTTCTCTAAAAATTCAAACCTAAAAGGTCCTCAAGAATTTAATGATCTAATTTTTCCTTGGTATGTAGTAAGGTTTTGGTGAAAAAATTGGGTCATGGATACTGGAATCAAATATTGAAATGTAAAGTTAATGATTTATGCACCAAATCTAGGGGTGTGGGTTATGGGATGTTATATTTATATTACATGATTGACTTGTGGGGGTGTGATTGTCAAATCATCATAGACATTGGGAAAAGTTGGAGTGACTTATCCCACTGTAATAAGATACTCCCTCAACATCTACACAAGCACCAGGACTTCCCACCTCAAATACCTCATATCAAAATCCATATAATAAGGAGAAACCCAACCTTGGAAAGCTCTGGCCTCTATCAAGAAACTATGAAATTTGTAAATAGTTAGCAGTTATCCTAGAAAAACTATCTATTTTTGGTTCACTCCATCTTTCAAAAAAATCATAGGGAGGAAATCATATAATCCCTCCAATGACTATTGTATTTGAGACTAAAGTCATATCATTCGAGGTTTATTGAGTGAAGGTAATTCCATCATAATTCCAAGTCTCCATATCAATTACAGAGAATGATCGGGTAGAGGTAATCCATAAAAATATCATACCCCTGTACATTTTGGTAAAACAAAATGATGTCAACATAAGAAGTTCAATAATTGAGAATGGTTTCTAGATAATCTTCCTCTTGGTTCAAAACTTTCAAATTTTGGGGTATAGAGAGGTAGATTTATATCATATAAAGATAAACACTCAAGGGTATGATAAGGGCCAGCAAATACCTTTCATGAAGACCAATCTCAAGGTTTAGTTTGGGGATCTGACATGTACCAATGATTTCGTAGTTATCTAGAAAGAAACTATATTTGATGTATTTCTTGGAAAACCTTGACTTCATATCCACATGGTGGTAACTTCAATATTTCATTAGAATTTAAAATACCCAATCGATGGGAATTTTTTAATATTATATGGTGACAATTCTCCCTTAAAATTTTGTTAATCCATATATGTTGAGGTAGGTTTATACAAAATTCATGGAATCCATCCAAAGGTTGATAAATATATGAAGGTTTAGTCCCCCAATGGTTTGGGGACCACCCCTATGAATCCATGGAGTATTCTCAGTAGTGATTATGTTCTACTGATAAACCTGATTGATGCATTAGACTTAATCCTATATATATTAGCTCATCATATTCCAAATGATAGTATTTAAGAAAATAATAATCTCTAGAATCTCTCTATAATTAATCTAGTAGTTTGGGATGATAATATATCTTCTAATGGCCTCTCTCACCTCAAAAATAAAAGATATGACCATATATTACATACCATATCTAAAAGTACCTCTAAAAATCAAAGGTGGGAGAAAGAGAGTGTGACCTCAGGAATTCCCCTCCCGCATTTGAGGAATGTGTCCCCACCACCATCGATGAGCTCAGTCGGGTGAATCTGTTAATTGAAGAAGACTTGAAACCTGTGTTGATTTTTTTCCATGTATCTTAATGATCATGGGATTTATATTTCATTTATAAATAAACATAAATATATTTTCTCTTATAATTATATGGAAATGCTTGGTTTGAACCTTGATGTAGCTATGCACCATCTGAGCTTACTCAATGACCATTGAGGTTTGAAAAAAGGAATCCATTAGGATACAACCCTCCCATAATAATATTGTAGAATTAGAAGATGATAAATTTATCAAATCCAATATTGTCTGTGAAGTGAAATATCCAAGATGGATCACCAAAATCAACCCTATAAAGAAAAATAATTGGAATATTATGGTCTTTATCAATTTTAATAAAAATTAATTGACACTTACAAAAGGAATAATTCTCCTTTATCATCATAGAACTCTTGATTAATAAAACTACTGGATTCCATGACCTTTCCTTTATAGATGGGTACTCAAGGTATAATCCAATAAAGATGTCCCCTAAAGATGAGGAAGTCACTGCCTTCAGAGAACCTAGGGGATATTTTGTTATTAGGTCATTCCTTTTGGGTTAAAGAACACTAGATCTACCTATCAAAACATCGTGCATCAAATCTTTAATCCCTTCATGGGTTGAATGGAATAGTGTTATGTAGACAATCATGTGGTCATGTCTGGACAACAATGTGATCACCTCACATATATAAAGACCCGAAAATTCTGTGGAAATATTTTTCTTAAATATACGGGATTTTTACGAGTCCATGAAAATTTACGACGCTTGATTCTGAGGCTCGGTGTGCTCGGAATCGATTTTTGAAGTTTAGTTTAGGTACGTTCAGTAAACGTACGAGCGGGATTTTATAAATTTTGAACTGGTGCGTGGAACTGAAATATGAGGGTACTGTTGAACTCGCAGCACCGGTATTCACTTAAGAAGACTTTCACCTCGACGACAAACGATCGGGAGTAAAAGTTAGTTATTTTATTTTTATAAAAAATAATAAAATAAAGTACAACACTTTATTTTATTTTTAAGCTTCCATGTGTTGAGTGTGTTGGTTAAAACCTCCCCATGGGAGTTGGTGGTGGGACCGCCACCCCCTAACCTCCCATGGGAGGATAATTGAGGTGGGGACCACCTGACCCCTATTGATGGTAGAGGATGAAACCTCTCCACCCCCCATTAATAAGGTAGGAGCTCTTGACCACCTATGCATAATTAATTGCGCCAACGCACGTGCCAATTAATTGTTCCAACGCACATGCCAATTAATTGTGTCAACGCACATGCCTTTTAACTGTGCCAGCACATGTGAATTTATTAAGGGGAGTTTCTTTCTTTGTTTGAATTGCATGACAATAATAAAATAATAGACAACCTATTATTATTATTTGGTTGGCATTATCTTTTGGTGGAACGAAGGAAGAGGAGAGCTAGGGAGAACCGTTCCTCCAACGAAGAACGTGAAGAACACCGGCGATGCTCTTTATTCTTAAACTTCTTCCCCGACCACCTACTGGTCAACCCTCCGCAACGTCCTCAACGAACCAACGCAACTTAGAATTGAGGACGTGTGGAGGACTTGAGGAACAATGGTCTCATCCATCATCCTTTCTTGACTCCGTCAACAAACAATGAGCTTCGAACAACAAATCAAAAATAGGGGGTTTACATTAAGAAGTATTCCTTTTCTTTTCTCATCTTATTTTGAGAGGAATCTTTGTGAAGTTTTGTGATTAAATTGTTGTTCATCATACCTTTGATGAACCAACTGCTATCACCATAAACTCGGATTGTTCAGGCCAACCTCACACGACCCGACACCCTCTATTGATCTTTCTTTGTGGTGTTCTTCTAAGAGGCAATGAGGATACAAATATAGAGAACAAAGGTCACGCTACCAGCAGCCTCTGCAGATCGTGCAACCCTCACGGCACCGCTGGTGCCCTACCCCGCACCCCTGCGCTGCCTGCCAGCGCGCCGTCGTGCCCCACACCACCTGCCCGCACGCCCCGTGCATTTCCCGGATCCACCGGTGCCCTACCCCATGCCCTACACCACCTGCCCGCGCACCGTCGTTCCATGCGCCGCCTTCTTGTACGCCCTGTGTGTAGCCCGGCACCCCGGTGCGCTGTCTGTGCCCTCCTTGGTGCACCCTCAGCCTGCCCCGTGTCCAGCCGGCCTACCCGTGCCCTGTGCGGCCTACTGCTATCCTCCCAGATACTGACCTTTTGAGCTGTTCCCCTTGGGGAATTGGATGAACTAGCCCCAGCCTTCGGGCTGAGCCACCAATGTGGCGACATCCAGGCCAAACCGCCGTCACAGTCCATTGGGTCGGGCCCAGCGGACCAGGCCTAACCTAGTGGGATGACCTGCCTAACGGGCTGGGTCAGACCCATCGAGTCTGTACGGGTTGAACCAGACTGGGTTGGCCCATACTGGGTTGGGCCGAGTCGGTCCGACCAGGACAGACCAGACCCGGGCCCACTAATGACCCATTGTTTCTTTGGCCATATCTTTGGCATCGGACATCCATTTGAAGAACTGTCAGCGGTGCTGGTAATCTTGATGAGAGATGGTCCTTTGAGTATACCCCACTATAGTTCGAGGTATAGCTGAGATATGGCCGGGTTGGTTCGTACACAAATCCAACTGGGGCCTCGGGAATAAAACACTAATAACACACAGATCGAGTGTCTGATTGACACGCCGTCAGTTGCACTGAGACCCCTATGACATTGCAGTCCATTGTGATACTTCTATGTGAGACTTCATGACACTTGGATTATCAACTTGTTGCTCATGGAGCGTACCCTTCCGGTGATGAGCTGGAAAATTTCAGAGACCTAGTAGTTGGCTAAGACATGACGACTGCTGACTGATCGACCCCGAGTGATTCAGATGGCCTAGTGGGGAGAGCTTGGTGGTAGCAGCAGACCCACGGTGGAGGAGTTCTTGGTTGTAGCCACAAACCAATGATACTCTACAGAAGGAGTACCTCTGTAGGCTATGAGGGGGAGTACTTGGTTGTAGCGACAAACCCATGGTGGGGAGCACCTCTGTGTGAGCACGATAGACCTACAATACTCGACAGGTGGAGTACCTCAGCATTCTAAGATAGTGGGAAGCACTTGGTTGCAGCGGCAGGTCTACTGTACTCGACATAAGAGGAGTTCTCCAACAACTGTGGTTTTGACATCGTAAATAAAAATCCTGGTTTGAGCTGAGTCAATGACCTTTGTGTTTTCCTCTTGATTGAGATGGGTTATTTGATAACTTAGGTATATGTATAGTCATGTACATAAGTAATGGTTATCCCTTGATTTCATACATTGTGTTTTATCCTTGTTGGATTTTGTGAGACCTTGAGGGTCTCTAGGTCTCTATTGAGTATCGTTATACTCACCGTAGAACAGACAATTCCTGCACCTCATTGTGTTGGATGCAAACGATGGACATCACTGACGGAGGCAAGAGCGCTAAGATTGGATGGTACCCGGAGGTGGACCTTACGACGAGTCGGTACACAGAGGAGTATGAAATACATGGAGTGCTGAGGTGGCCATCTGTACCTACCCTTCATGTAGGATCCCCGGAGGATGATCCAGGAGCTGCTCTTTACCTTTCAGTTATTTTTCCCTTTTTCATTTGTACTTGTACTTTACAGTTAGGATTGTATTTCTGACCCCTTTTTACTTTCCAGCACTCCATTTGTATACAGTTTTTACATAGTTTTTTATTTCTAGTTGTGTACACTGATGTGATTGTTTATAGTTATAAAGGCAATCCCTTCCCATTTTTGGGATATACTCTTTTGGTGCTAGTCGCCAGCCCCTGGCCTATTAAAGGCAGGCTTGGGGTAGTTACAACACGAGCCCCAGGGGATGGGTCATGATAATTTGTATCAGAGGAGTTGGTTTTACCACCAAAATTAGGACTCTGGTATTTCTTTTCTGTGAAGCAATAGTGTTAAGGGTACTAGGTGTGGTTCAAGGAGTCTAGTGTTGGTGTGGGTGGCAGACACATCCATACACCAGGACCCTGACTTCTGATTTCCAACAAAGTGCACGAAAACACTGATTGCGTGTGTGTTTTCAAAAAATATTCTTTATGTAAGCTCAACTAGGTCAGATCACCAGGCATAGTCTATTGACTGTGTCTCATCTGTTTCTTTTAGGATGCCTCCCCACGGACGACCAGTTAGAGCCCCGATAGTCATACGTACTGACAGCCCACCGAGCGATGACGCCTCGGTGTTGGGCCCTCTACCAGCGGTACCACTCCCCATTGGGTCACCGATGCCATGATCCCCAATAGTAGATGATGCACGCCGCTGAGCACGTTGTACGAGTTCTAGTACCGTAGGCCACCCAGGTTCAGGGGAGAGACGGACCCACAAGTGGCTGAGGATTGGATGGAGGCTGTGGTGAGAGTCTTCCGACGGGGAGGGACACCAGCCGACTTCATGGTGATCCTTACTGCGAGCCTCCTTCAGGTAGCAGCATGTAGATAGTGGAGTCGGATGCTCCAGATTCATGACGAGACAAAACTACTCTGGTCAGACTTTGAAGGCCTTTTCCGGGCGGAGTTTGTACGAGCCACCCTTCTTTCGGTGCGGATACAGGAGCTAATGCATCTATAGCAGGGTAGCATGATGGTGGAACAGTACTTAGTGATTTTCACCGACCTCTCATGATACTCCATAGATATGGTACGGTACCCTTATTTAGGTCCCGGACATTTAAGCAGGGGATCTGGCAAGAGATCAGAGCTCCAATGATCTCACTTAGCATCCCGACACAGCTAGGGGTGTTGGAGCGAGCCCTCCTAGTGAAGATTTTCCTTGCTAAGCAGTCTCCAATAGCGAGACCCAGCACTAGTAAACATGCAGTAGAGTCTTATGTATCTATTAGTAGATAGATGATGCAGAGGTTCAAGAAGACCAGACCTACAGGTGGTCGACCTCATGACATGGGATCAGAAGTTCGAGGCACCCAGGGTGGAGACAGACCCGCCAAGAGTGGACAGTGTTACTTATGTAGCGGATAGGGTCACATGGATCATGACTGTCTGACCCACTGCACGGACGATCAGTAGACAGTTGAGGGACCTCCCAACCAGAGGCAGAGGTTTGATCAAGGCGGTTAGCAGGAAGAAGGCAGATGTGGTAGAGGAGCTGGACGTGCAGCTGGCAGTGGATGATGTTTTGAGGTGCTACCGCCTCCACCACCAGAAGGTCCACCCCGACAGCAGGGAGTAGGTGGACATGGGAGAGAAAAACTTCAGGTAGCTGAGGCCTATGATCACGATGCTCTGTAGATGATTCGTGGTAGGATCTTTGTCTATTCCACCTTAGCTAAAGTTCTTATAGACATAGGTTCTATTCACTCTTTCATTCCCACATCCCTTGTTCGAAGCTTGGAGATTCCGAAGGAGTTTTTAGTTATATCCTTCGGCTAGAGACCCCTAAGGGAACTAATTTGACGATTATGAATTGGTTTCGGTAGTGTGAGCTTACTCTAGGAGGCGAGAGCTTCGTTTGGGATCTCCTAGTAGCGGCATCGAGACCTTATGACGTCATCTTGGGTATGGATTGGTTATCTACAGTCCATGCTCAGATTTACTGTATTAGGAAAAAAGTGCAGTGTTTCTACATGGATGGGACCAGGTTTACCTTCACTGGAAAAAAGGGAGCCTTTGAATCACAGGACAGACTTACTCAGAGGAGGGTGCATTCCATCACTCACCAGTTGGCTTGCCTTACCCTCAGATCAGTTTATGTGGAGAGTCCGACTTATCCTATAGTGGTGGACCAGTATGCAGATGTTTTCCTTGATGATGTTACAGGACTACCTCCTCACAGAGAGGTGGAATTCTATATAGACTTGTACCTCAGGATGGCACCGATATCTAATCCAGCATATCGGATGGCTCCCGCTGAGCTTCACGAGCTTCAGGTACAACTAGAGGACTTGAAAGAGAAGGGATTCATTTGGCCTAGTGTTTCTCATTGGGTAGCCCTGATTCTATTCTCCAAGAAGGCAGATGGGAGCTTGAGGATCTGTGTCAACTACCGTCGCCTGAACCTGGTGACAGTTAAGAACAAGTACCCACTCCCAAGGATTGACGACCTCTATGATCAGCTAAAGGGAGCTCGGTGGTTCTTGAAGATAGACCTTAGATCATGCTATCACCAGCTCAGAGTTCGCGATGAGGATGTGCAGAAGACGACCTTTAGGTGTCATTATAGCCAATAAGATTTCATGATTATGCCCTTTGGCATAACCAACGCTCCAGCAGTATTCATGAGTCTCATGAACAGGATCTTCCATCCTTACCTTGATCTCTTTGTCATAGTGTTCATCGACGACATTCTGATTTAATCGACTATTGAGGAGGAGCATGCCTACCAATTACGGGTAGTACTGGACACACTCTGAGAGAACCAGATTTATGGTAAGCTCTCGAAGTGATAGTTCTGGATTCAAGAGGTTCACTTCTTGGGACATGTCATCTTGTAGGCGGGAGTTTTAGTGGATCTCGTAAAGATCGAGGCGGTACTTGCTTGGAAGCCACCCAGGAGTGTGATGGAGGTACAGAGTTTCTTGGGTTTTCCTAGGTACTACTGAAGATTCGTTCTAGACTTCTCCATAGTTGTAGCACCACAATCAGCCTTGATGAATAAGGGGAAACACTTTGTGCGGTCGGATAGATTCCAGCAGAGCTTTCAGGAGATGAGGCAGAGGATGACTAGTGCCCCCATCTTTAGACTTCGAGAGGAAGGCGTAGGGTACGTAGTTTACTGTGACGCATCGGGGATCGGACATGGGTGTGTCCTGATGCAAGAGAGAGAATTGATCACATATGGTTCTCGATAGATGAGACAATGGTGTTGGCTTGAGTTCTTCAAGGAGTATGACTTTGAGATATTCTATACTCCTAGGAAGGGGAAAATTGTAGCAGATGCTCTCAACCAGAGATCAGGTATACAAATGCTAGGAGAGGTGACAGAGTAGATGGATACCTTACAGATATCCTTTGTGGATAGAGATAGAGAAGCCTATCTACAGTCTCTTACAGTCACTCCAATGCTACTTCAGTGAGTCAGGGAGGCGCAACATGGGGACACTGACTGCGAGACATGAAATGCTAAGATATCTACAGGGCAGGCACCTGATGGATTTTCTGAAGGTACGTAGCATGTCATCCTCTTCAGAGGGTGTACCTTGGTACCAGCTTCACTTCAGGAGGAGGTTTTGAGGGATCTCCACACATCCCCTCCGGTGGTACATCCAGGAGTGGCAAAGATTCACGAGGAACTTCAAAGACATCAATGGTGGCTAGGTATGAAGAAGGCAATTGTGGAGTTTGTCTCCTGGTGCCTCACTTGTCATAAAGTGAAGGCAGAACACCAGGTACTAGCAGGCTTGGTTCAACACTTAGAGGTCCCATAGTGGAAGTGGGATGGGATATCTATGGACTTTGTGATGGGTCTTCCACATACATCTAGGGATCATGACTTGATTTCTGTGATCTTTGACCGACTCACCAAGTCGGCCCACTTCCCACCGATCAGAGAGCAGGGTTCAGTAGAGAGCATGGGATTCCTCTATGTGAAGGAGATTGTGCATTTACATAGTGTACCTTCTTCTTTTTTCTCCAACCATGACGTATTGGTTACTTCTTGGAAATGGAAGGGGTTACAGGAAGCTTTCAGGACACAGCCTCGCTTGAGTACTGCCTTCCATCCTCAGACAGATGGTCAGACCGAGAAGACCATCTAGACCATCAAGGACATGTTTCATGCATGTGTCCTTGAATTTAGTCTCAGCTAGGAGGATCACTTGCCTTTGGTGGAGTTTTCTTACAACAACAGTTATCACTCCACTATCGGTATGGAACCTTTTTAGGCGATGTACAGGTGACCTTGCAGATCACCCTTGTGCTGGACTGACCCTAGGGAGTCAGCAATAGTGGGACCAGAGATGGTACGGGCTACCACAAAGAAATTGCAGATCATCCAGGAGTGGATAAAGAATGCATAGAGTAGACAGACGTCGTATGCTGACAGGAGACGAAGACCTCTAGAGTTCGAGGATAGAGACCACGACTTCTTACGAGTCTCACCTCAATGAGGTCTATGAAGATTTGGTCAAGGCGGAAAGTTATCTCCAAGGTTCATCAGACCCTTCCAGGTCCTCAACAGAGTAGGTGAGGTGTCTTACCGCATAGCTCCTCTACCTCAGTTGCACTGGGTGCATGACGTCTTCCACGTATCTTAGTTGAGGAGATACGTGCATGACCCTTCTCACATCATCGACAATGGGGAGCTAGACATCGATGATGGGGCGAAATTCATCAAGGTTCTAGTGAAGATCGAGGATCGATAGGAGCGGTTCCTTCATGGATGGTCGATACCTCCGGTGCGCATTCACTGGCAGCAAGAGAACCTCCAGGAGAGAACATGGGAGCAGGAGGCTCAGATGCGTGCTTAGTACCCCAAATTTGTTCTCTTAGTGTGAGTTCTAGCTTACGGGGACATAAATCACTAAGTTGGGGAGAATGTAAAGACCCAAAAATTCTGTGGAAATTTTTTTCTTAAATATATGGGATTTTTACAACTCCAAGAAAATTTACGACGCTTGATTTTAAGGCCTAGTGTGCCCAGAATCAATTTCTAAAGTTTTTTGCAGGTATGTTCAGTAAACGTACGAGCGGGATTTTATAACTTTTGAATCGGTACTCAGAACTGAAATCTGATGGCACCGTTGAACTAACAGCACCAGTATTCACTTAAGAAGACTTTCACCATGACGACAGACAATCGTGAATAAAAGTTAGTTTTTGGATTTTTATAAAAAATGGTAAAATAATGTACAACACTTTATTTTATTTTTAAGCTTCCATGTGTTGAGTGTTTTTTGTAAAACCTCCCCCTTGGAGTTGGTGGTGGGACCGCCACCCCCTAACCTCCCATGGTAGGATAATTGAGGTGGGGACTACCCAACCCCTATTGATGGTAGAGGATGCAACCTCTCCACCCCCACCCCTCATTAATAAGGGAGGACCTCTTGACCTCCTCTTCGAAATTAATTGCACCAATGTACATGCCCATTAATTATGCCAACACACATGCCAATTAAGTATGCCAATAAATGTGCCTTTTAACTGCACCAACGTGTGCGAATTTATTATGGGGAGTTCATTTCTCTGTTTGAATTGTGTGCCAACAATAAAATAATAGACATCCTATTATTATTATTTGGTTGGCATTCTATTTTGGTGGAATGGAGGAAAAGGAGAGCTAGGGAGAACCATTCTTCCAACGAAGAACATGAATAACACGAAGAATGCCAACGACTCTCAT
Organism: Viscum album; assembly: GCA_963277665.1. Classification (NCBI taxonomy): domain Eukaryota; kingdom Viridiplantae; phylum Streptophyta; class Magnoliopsida; order Santalales; family Viscaceae; genus Viscum; species Viscum album. The sequence continues at coordinate 1,984,785,312 of OY728136.1, forward strand.
TCTTCTTCAACTTCTTCCCCAGTCACCTATTGATCAACCCTTCAAAACGTCGTCAACAAACCGATGCAGCTCAGAATTGAGGACGTTCAGCAGATGTGATGAACGATGGTCTCTTATATCATCCATTCGCAACTACATCAACAAATGATGAGCGTCGAGCGACAAATAAAAAGTTAGTGGGTTTACCTTAAGAAGTATTCCTTTTCTTTTCTCATCTTCTTTTGAAATGAATATTTGCGAATTTTTGTGATTAAATTGTTTTTCATCATACCTTTGATGAACCAACTGCTATCACCTTAAACGCGGAGGGTTCGGGCCAACCACACATGGCCTGACACCCTCCGTCGATCTTTCTTTGTGGTGTTCTTCGAATTAGTAATGAGGCAACGAAGACCGAGAACAAAGTTTGTGCTACCCGTGGCCTCCGCAGTTCGTGCTTCCCTCGCGGCACCGCCGACGCCCTACCCCGCACCGCCGCGCCGCCTGCACATGCGCTGTTGTGACCCGCGCTGCCTCCCCACATTCTTCCCGGATCCACCGGCACCCTACCCCACGCCTCCGTGCCGCCATCCTACATGCCGTCGTGTTCCGCGCCGCTTGCCCTTGCGTTGCCTGGCTCATCCGGTGCCATGTTCGGCTCCATCGGCGCCATACTCGGCACCCCCGCGCCCTGCCTAGTGCACCCACAGCCCGCCCGGGGTACATTCGACCTGCCAGTGCCCCACGCAGCCTGCCGCTGGCATCCTGGATGCTAAACTCTCAGGATGCACCCCTCGCGGCGTTGGTCGAACCGGCCCCAGCCTTCGGGCTGAGCTGCCTGCATGGAGGCATCCAGTCCGAAGCGCCCTCGCAGTCCGCTGGGTAGGGCCTAACCTAGTGGTTTGACCCAACCAACGGGCATGGTTAGACCCATCGGTTCTATCCAGGTTGACCCAGACCAGGTCAGGCCAGACTGGGTTGGGCCGAGTCGGTCCAACCGGGACGGACCGGACCCGGTCCCACTAATGACCCATTGCTTCTTTGGCGATCTCTTTGGCATCGAATGTTCATTTGGTGAACCGTCAGTGATGCTGGTAATCTCGATGAGATAAGGTCCCTTTGAGTATACCCCACTGGAGTTCGGGGTATAGTTGAGATATAGCTGGCTTGGTTCGTACATGAATCCAACCGGGCCCCCGGGACTAAAAGGCTAATAACGCATAGACCGTGCGTCTAATTGACATGCCGTCAGTTGAATTGAGACCCCTACGATGTGGAAGTCCTTTGTGATACTTATACGTGAGAATTCATGAAACATGGAGTATCGACTTGTAGCTCGTGGTGCATACCCTCCCAGTGATGAGAGAAGATTGTAGAGACCTGGTAGCTGGCTGAGACTTGATGACTGCTGACCGATCGACTCTAAGTGATTCGGATGGTCCAGTGGGGAGCGCTTGGTTGTAGTAGCAGACCCACGATGGAGAAGTGCTTGGTTATAGAAGCAGACCCACGGTACTCGACAGAAGGAGTACCTCTGTAGGCTATGAGGGGGATCGCTTGGTTGTAGTGGTAGACCCATGGTGGGGAGCGGCTCTGTGTGTGCGCAGTAGACCCACAGTACTCGATAGGTGGAGTACCTCAGTAGTCCAAGGTTAGTGGGAAGTGCTTGTTGCAGCGGCAGGCCCATTATACTCGATAGATAAGGGTTCTACAGTATCCATGGTTTCAACATCGTGAATAAAAATCCTGGTTTGAGCTGAGTCAATGACCTTTGTGTTTTCCTCATGATTGAGATGGGTAACTTGATAACTTAGTTATATGTATGGGAATATACAAAAGTAATGGTTATCTGTTGATTTCATACATTGTGTTTTATCCTTATTATATTTTGTGAGACCTTGAGGGTATCGAGTTCCCTACTGAGTATCGTTATACTCACCCCTGCACGGTCTATGCCTGTACCTCGTTGTGTTGGATGCAGACGACGGACAGCGCTGACAGAGGCGAGAGCGCTAGGACTGGACAGTACCCGGAGGTGGACCTTATGACGAGCCGGTATACAAAGGAGTCTGACGGATGTGGAGTACTGAGGTGGCCATCTGTACCTACCCTTCAGGTAGGAACCCCGGAGGATGATCCATGGGCTTCTCTTTACCTTTCAGTTGTTTGTCCCTTTTTTAGTTGTACTTGTACTTTAAGGTTGAGCTTGTATTTCCGCCCCCTTTTTACTTTCTAGCACTCCTTTTGTATACAGTTTTTACTTAGTGTTTTACTTTCAATTGTGTACTCTGATATGATTGTTTACAGTTATAAAGGCAATGCCTTCCCAGTTTTGGGATATACTCCTTTAGTGCTAGTTACCAGCCCCTGGCCTATGGAAGGCGAGCTTGGGGTAGTTACGACACGGGCCCTATGGGACGGGTCGTGACAACATATCTTCAAGAAAAATTTGACATGTTATTATAGAATAGTTTAAGGATGGATCCACTAAAGTGATATTTTGGGGTAATGTTTGGGAAATTCATTTGATTTTCTGTATGCTTCCATGGAATCAAGTTTGACTCAAAAAGACTTGTTCAATACTTATGATCTAACCACCTTATAATCTCAAAGAGATGAAGAGGTTCCAAGGGATCATTTCTTACATTCAACATTTTATAGAACACATGGATAGAAAATCACTCCCATTAACTAACATTAATGAAGAATGTAGTCACCTACCTATGAGATGAATAATTACGAGAAGCCTTTGAGAATAGCAATCAATACGTACTTCACCCACTAGTCTTGATACTTCCAGTGGAAGTAATTACACTGATTTTATATGTGGCCACCATTAAATGATCACTTAGTGGTCTTATCACACAATAGAATGATTTATGGAGTGAAAAAATATCTATTACCTTAGGTGAAAGAGAAATGGTAATGAGGCCCTATATTCTGATATTGATAAGAATAACCTCAAACTCATATTTATAGGGAAAAATTAAGACATTGCCTACAGAATCACGAAGTCCATTTGGTATCTCAAATCAACCCATGAAAGTAAATTCTTGTTCATACTATTCTAGCTAGGGTTTTGGAAAGATGGGTAGAAATTCTGTAGTTGTATGAAATCCAATTCATGTAATAGAAGTCAATGAAATGGCATGCCCTGACTGATTTAATTATCACAGATCCAACCGGGTAAATCACACCAGTGGACACTGAACATAAATAATAATAGGTTTTCTATTCTTACAACACTCCCTACATAGGGGATATGTATTTTTATGGTTCCTACCAAAGAAATGTTGGAAAGATATTGGAAAATATAAATCTCAATTAGGTTGGTCTTGGGATTTTATTTATTTCATTCAAAAAATTATTTTTTCTTACTATTTTTTGTTGTCCGAAGGATGTACTAATAATAAGGATGAATATCAAGCCCTCATTAATGGTTTGGAACTTTCCTAAAAACTACATATATCCTATATGAGCATGAAAGGGGATTCCGAGCTAGTGATAAAATATATCAATGGATAATATGAAATTAGGAATGAGGAATTGGATCTTCTCACTAATTTTGTCAGAGGATTTATGGAAATGTTCCCTTTTGATCCAACATTTAATCATGTCCCCTGATCCAACACTTCTCTCAAGTGTGATGTACCGATATCCACCCCTAGATGGATGGATCCTATAATTTATTATCTCTAAAATGGGGTCCTACTGATAGACCAGTCTATAAGGGAGAAAATTCAGTGTCAAGCAATGAAAATTACCATTTAATATAGTCCAAATGTGAATATGTCCTCTAAAAATAGGGATTCGATGGAATCCTACTCATATACATAGTAGACATATAGATTTCCACCATAATAGAAGAAATCCATACAGGACCTTGTAACCCTCATCAGTTTGGGACAAAGTTATCCCATCAAATCAAGAGGCTTGGTTATAACGAGAAAACAATGATCCAGGGATGTGTGGTAACAAGGAAATATCATGCATTCTAGATTCATGAAAAAATCATTCATCAACTCTCGGAATTGATATATATTACTAAATATTCCTGGCCTTTTTTCATATGGATAATGGATTTCATGGGTAAATATCCTCCAGCCACAATTAAGAAGTTTAAGTACATCCACACTACTAGTGACATACTTTTTAAATGGGATAATACAATACCCCTTAAGGAATTCAATTTAGAGAATATCATTAACTTCATAAAATCCAATATCATTGTCATATTCAGTGTCCCTCACAAGATATTTATGGAAAATGACACCAAATTCAGTTTTATCGAGTTGAATAAATTTTACTTAGAGTACAACATTGATTCCACCACTCTTCCCATTACAATGAAGTAAAAATTTGATAGATTGAGACCTTGAATAACAATTTGTTGAATATACTCCAAAAGATGGTTGAAAACGAGAATAATTCCCATCTAGACAAGATCCTAGATGACTTATAGTCTTACCATACCACCACACACACTACTACACGAGTGAATCCATATTCATTTTCATTGGGAACCAAGGTAGTATTTCCAATATAATTCCAATTTCCCTCACATCAGATAACTATCTGTGGGAAAGTATTAGAAGATAGGAAATTACAAAAGTGGTTGTATGAGTTGGAATGGATTGATGACAAAAGGTTAAGTACAACACATAACCTTGAAGTCCATTAGAATTGGATCACACAATCCATCAATAAAAAGGATCACCTTTATTCATTCCTTCAATGAGAAGTCGTATTGGATCTTATAATCCAAATGATACTAATAATATAACCTCTATGTTGGATCCCAAATGGGATGGGATTTATATTATATATAAATTATATCCCAATGTTGCTTACTTATTTGACACAATGGATGGGAAGTGTATCATTACCTACACCAATAAGTGATTTCTCAAAAAAAATTACATAGATTCTATAAAACATCCATTATCATTTTCTCATGATGTTAAACTGCACAATGTGTCCTGACCACATGAATTTAAAACTCCAATGAAGACATCCTAGTAACCTGAAATTAATCTGCATGCTATGTCCTTATAGTATGATGTTAAAACTATAGAAAAGAAGTCTTACCAGGAAGACTTTTAACGGTATGAAATCTTAAATCTTGACCATGTGATGTTAAACTAAAATGAATTCATCTTGGTTTCATAAAATTAAACTAAATTATTTTTCCTTAACACCTGATGTTAAAATTCAAGGAATAAATCCTCACCACATGACAGTAAACCATATGGGGAACATCATGTCACCAAAAATTCACCATGCACGAAATAGATCAATGCAAAAGAGAAGTGAAATACCTCATCCCTATGTGTGAGTCATATCCACATAGTGAATTTCTCTATTTAAGAACTAAATGAGGCTTAATTTCTGTCATCACATGATAGGTAGTGACACCCATATCTCAATTCCTATGTTCAATTGCAATATATCAACCTTGATCAAAATACATTAGACTCGGTGACAATGTCTCCATCACATAACATTAAATTATAGTCCCACCCTATGTACTAAGAATCATATGCCTTGGGAAACAAATCAGAAATCCCCATATAAAATATTTGGCATTCCTCTAACAAGGTGATTTCTTGAAAGCACAGACATAATTTGTATGGATCCATGCATTATTTTTGACATCAGGGAACTATCATCCTTACCAAATAATGATAAACTACATGGATAATTCCCTTGTTGTGTGATGTTAAACTACATGGTTTTCAATAACTATGTTTTTCTTGATTCTTATCATAAAACGATACACAGTGATGCCTAAATCTCTAATCCTAGGTACACCTGCAATAATCAATGAGAAAAATGACCCCTCTTTGTATGGTTCAAACCTATGGGGAGAGTTTCCCATTCAAGAACATTGTGTGGGTTGATTCTTATCATCATATGATACATAGTGATTCAAAAATCTCTAATATTGGGTCTATACACAATAATAAATAGGAATAATTTCCCCCTATGCATATGGGTCAGACCTTCATGGATATTTTCCCATTAAAGTACTACATGTATCCTAATTAATGTCCTCATATGATACATTTTGATTCATGGATCTCCAATACAGATTCCAACCAAAACAATCATTGGTAAAAACACCCCTAATGAAAATGGGTCAAACTTGTGTGGAGGGTTTCCCATTCAAGAAAAACATTTGGGTTTATTCCTATCATTACATCATATGTTGTGATACTCGACTCTCAAATCCTAGTTCCATTGAAAATTATTGGTAGGAAAAATTCCCCCTTCTATATATGGATTATACTTGGGCGGAGATTTTCCCATCTGTGAACTATGTGTGGCTTAATTCCTATCATCATTGGATATGTAGTGACACTCAGATCTCTAATCCTAGGTCCATATGCAACAATCAATGGGAAAAATCCCCCTACGTGGATAGGTCGTACATGTATGGAGATTTCCCCCAACAATAACTACATGTAGATTTATTCCTATTATCATAGGATATATAGTGATTCCCAAATCTTCAATTATGGGCCGATCTACAATATAAAAAATTCCCCCCTCCTTGTACATGGGTTAGACCTATGTAGGGATATTTAATACAAGAAATACATGTAGATTGATTCATGAAATTATAAGATACATAGTGACATCTAGTTCTTCAATCACAGGTTCATCCAAAATATATAAAATGATAAAATATCTCACCTAACTACATATGGTATGGACCTATGAAACAATAAATCTGATACCTACTCCCAAAAATCTTAATTGACTTCCTAGTTATCCCTTATTTCTCATACTGAGCATGGATTATGTGAGATTAGGGAACCTGGCGTGCCGCTCTAGCCGAAACAACTAGTACCCACATTATATTACGAACTATATCCTTACTTGATGACATTAAACTACACATAAAGGAATAAATCCTTACCACTTGATGTTAAACTTCAAGGAAAACATCCTTGTCACATGATGTTAAACTACACGATAGATACATCCCTGCTACATGATGTTAAAATGTGAATACCATCACATATCATCCTTCTTTATCAAATGGTTATAAGAGCCTATCCCTTTTCAACCAGAGATCATGGTTCTTTCAATATCCTGTAATCACCTCAAACCACAAATCACACTTCATGTCTTGGGTGCCTCAGGTTACCTCCAACCTTCCATGACCCTTGGATAAGGACACCTGGCTTAAAGGGACCTTTTTTCCAATTCAAGTGGTCCTCTGGTTATTACATATGACCCCCATCCATTAAAAAAATGTTTCATAAATTTAAAAAAGGATTTATTATCCTTCTTATCCCAACTGTCACTACGGTGGAACTCGTCACCTAAGAGTGTTATGGGTAATCCCTTACATGATTGTACCATATCATTTATCATTACCCAAGAAAATTGAGCTAGGATTTACAACATTTTCATCTACTTCTCAAAAATATAATGAAGTTATATTAACCCTGGGTATCCCAATTAGGTTTTTGTGTAACATTACCGTCATACAAGGTCCAGGTGCATAATTACCTTAAACTGCATGCACATTGGTCAAAGATGTTGAACATAAAGTTTATCCATTGATGATAATAATTTCAAGAACCTAAAACTACCATTGAATGAGACATAAAACATATCATGTTGAAAACCCACAAAGGGTATCCTGATTACAATTTGAGTCTCTACATAATAAACTCTTACTATTATTGTTTAAATAAATAAGGATTGAATCTCATATGACCCACTTTTTAGCCCTAGTAAAACGTTATCCATGATATCTACACCACCCTTGTCTATGAAAAAGAAAGGGTATTGTTTTTTCACACCTCCTCACTAAGATAACATGTTCAGTAGGAGGTGACATAACTTTTGGTGTGATAAAACTCTTCTTTAATATTGTGTTTTCCATAAACCCCCTTCAAGTACTTGTGGCCTGAGCTGACCCAACCAAACCATGGACCTTATGCTCCCTTGATCTTGGTACACCCCTATAGAAAATAGGTAACAGTGATTAGATAATCCATAAAGTACCCCACTATGATTCATTAAATAATTTATAACTATAAAAAATAGAATGTACCTAAAGGATTTTTTGGTCCAAGAGATGAGGCCTCCCAAAAACCCCTGAGTTATGGTCCTGACTGTATAGAATATGGACATCTTCCATTATCAATGGTTGACTTTTACCCATTGATTCCCACCTAAAGTTAATTTTTATGTTCTTAGACCTTTATTTTCAACACTTAAAGCTAAGATATTCATGTAGATTTGATATAGTCAACATTACGCCTCTAGATATTGTACCCCTTCTCAAAGAAATAATGTGACAGTCCATCTCTAAACTTATTGATAGACCACACCATGTGAATCGAAACCACATGGCGCATGGATCAATCTTCCCAACTAAAAATATATATTCCCTTGAATTCCATAACCCTTCTTGGATAGATTTTGATCTATTTATAATTTCATCACCTAGACATTTGCTCCACCAATAATATTTCATGGCCCTTAAAAAAAGTGGGGATCCAATTTTCATAAAAATGAATGTAATCCCTATAGACTCAATATTAAGGGATTGTGACCCACCAATTAGAGGCATATCCTTCTTATAAGAAAGGAACTCAAATCTTCATGATCCCTGGTAACACCACGGTAGAACCCATAACCTTTGAGTGTTTTTGGATCATCCCCATTATGTCTTCCCCATTCAATATTTGTTGGTTTATACTTTTTGTTTTTGAATTACACCACCCAAAATTCCAACTATCTTGGTGGACTTGGATTCCTTTATATTTTACCTTCAACCAATACTATCCTGATAAATGTTTCATATAACTTGGAATGAAGCGGGGATACTCTTTGATTGAACATGCATATAAGCCCTATGGGATCATGTATAACGGTTTTGACCCATAAACTAGAGGTGTATCATCCTTCCAGAAAAGAAAATAAAAACCTCATGAAACCTGGAAACACCGCAGCGGAACTCAATGCCTTATGTTGTTTTGGTTCATCCTCACTATGTCTATCCCATTTTATATTCATCAATCACGTCCAAGGAAAAATACATTAAGATAAATATCTTATCACATACATACCATATATTGTTATACTACATGGAATATTTATGTACCACATGACATTAAACTCCATGAAAAATGTCCTTACCTTATGCCATTAAAACTACATGGTAGACATCCATAACACATGAAATTATCTTTATGGAGAACTCTACATCACAAAAAACTGATTCCTTGTACCTAAAAACATCAATATTCAGAGGGGGAATTTTTGTAATAGGAAAAATGAGAATCATAAAATCAAGAATTAAATAAATACCATAATTTTGGGAATTATTTTTTCTAAAAAAAGTAAGGGAAGGTCGTCAAATCCTTTGGATTGAATAACCTTCAGAATTACATGTGATCATGTGATATTTGGAAGGTAATGGGAATGAATCGAGCACTATGCATGATCTTCTTATAGTCACAGGAAGTCCCTTTGAATATCCCTCATACTCTTACGAAGTCACTTTGACAAGCACTGATGATCATGAAAAGGCTTCCAGATGAGATCCTCTGATCATGTGACTTGTCAATCAACAAATTTCCGACAATCATTCAAATTACCTTGTAAAATAAAGTTGGAAGTTGTGCCAGACTTATGTGATGCGGAGTTATATTTATATTCATTCGACATGCACTTGTGATATGAATAACCTAGAGAATCCCCAAGATATATTTTTATATTTTAACGTGAGAGTGTGTTGGCATTCCACCTTTATTATGGGAAGGCCCTCATTAATTTCCATTTGATAATGTGATGCCCCATAAGATCCTCGGAAAAAGGGAGGTACTATCTAGGATAATACTATCATAGCATCATGAGATTCAATAAAAATAAGGTGACATACCCTAGACAAGTGGAGGGATTGTTCATCATAATGACCACACAACATCACATGATCCATCATTAATCATTTTTTGTGTCACAGACAACAAGAATGATTGTCCATGAAAATTCTCCCATGATGTTGCGAGATCCCCTATCCTAGTAAAATAAGGAATAAAATTAGATATGAAAATTTGAAAACCTCTTTGAGAGGGAGGATATGAATATTTTCATGTCAAAGGGTTTATTAACCAAATATCACATGAAGGCCCTTTTACATGTCATCCTAATATTGTGGAGGCCCCCTTGAAAAGCCGCCATAGTCTCAAAAAGGACCCCATAAAATTAGTATTTGATCATGAGAAATAATTTCTAGAGGTGTATTAATATCTAGAATACTCCTAGGCATGTTGGTCGAACCTTGTGAAGGATATTTGAAATTTAAACATCATTAGGATAGATCCTGTTTATTTGATAGGTTCTAGTGAATATATAAATAAAGGGGTGTTATTGTAGTTATTGAATATCATGTGACACGTTGGATGATCTATGACATGATCATGTGAAGAACACAATAAAAAACTCCCTCCACTAAACCCATATCATATCATCAAGATACAGACCATGTAAGGTGGTGAATAACCGAGTAAGAGAGGCCTATAAATTAACCCCAACATAAAAAAACACACTGAAACGATGAAAACTTCTACATGGGAGCATATGAGTGAATTTATTAGAACAAAAATTAATGCAATATCAAGTCTATTTGAATAGTTAAAATATATGGGAAAACCTGAAGTGTCATTCAGCATGAATATGTGTTTTGTGTAATCACTTTATATATCACTTAAAGCAAATCTAGTGTGACAATATAATTATGAAAATGAGTTTCAGCATATCGACTGGGTCACAAGAAACCTAAAATAAGATAATTCTAGAAAATATTTAAGGAAAATATTCATTAATGTTTGGAAAAGTATGTAAAACATATACAAATCTGAATATGCTAATCATCATGTGAAAGCATTGTGTGCTTCATATGACCTATCTAGATCATAAGGAATCACCAGGACCTATCTCCTAGGTCTCGTGAATTCCTCTAGATATGTCAAACAAGTCTTATGAAGATCTTCATACATGTATATCACCTCTTTTTAATCGATTAATACATGACAATAAAGTCATTTGATGCCCTCCAGACCTGTAAATCAAGTCCTGTGATGCCCTTCGTGCATGTCATTCAAGACATGTGACACCCTACTATCATTTAAAAAAATTCATGTGAATACCTTTAGACACATCAACCAAGTATTTTTAATCCCATCACACATTCCAAGAATTTCATGGGTCACCCACCAGACATGCATAGAAAGAAATGTGTGTAACAACATGAGATTTTTTTAAATATTTTATTCAAATTAATTTACCTTTTTATATTTTTTATTTTACATGACACTAGAAATTTATATATATATATATATATATATATATTAAAACACTAATTATAACATACTTTCACATGGAACATTAACTCGGTGTTTGTTACTCGCAACCAGGAATTGGCGTATGTTACACACAACACCGACTTCATGTATGTTACAAGGAACACTATTGTTTCTACGAAACATCACTTTACAATAATAATTATTTAGATGAGATAATAACAACCTAGATGTTAAATTTTTTAATATTAATAGTAATAACTACTGTTCAAATGTTTTTAATGGTATTTTTTATAAAAATAAAACCTATTGATAACCAGACATATAATTTTTTTTAAAGACCTTATATGTTTAAAAATATTATTTTCTCAAATAAACTACATTTAATGTTTTTCTATGAAAAAATAATAAAATTAATATTATATAAATATTGAAATATAATTTGATAAAATAAACATAATTTAAAAATTTATAATATGTAAATTATCATAGGGTTAATTTTGGGGGTTTTTCTAAGAAACTTCATTTTCGATTAATACTGTAAAATAGTTTTTTAGTTAAAATTTCCTTTTCATTTAAATAATTATTAATGTAAAATTATATTTTAATTGTTTTTGTGGTCACATTAGATAAATTATACATCTATTAATAAAATTATTTCCATTTTAATAAATTTCACTATGAAATTGAATATAAAAATGTAATATACTTTTGAACTTCTTTCTACTTTAAAAACCCATAATTTCGTCTCGTTTGCGGGATTAGCATTAATCTTAATTTTTCCACTTCTATGAATTTAATTTTAAAATACCATAATACACCATTATAATAAATATAATAATTAAATTCAAATAATATCAACTTAATTTTTGACTAAAAGTTTAGTAAAAGTGATTAAAATTAATCACAGTCGTTGGGGTTAAATTAAGCTTAATTAACGACAAAACCATAATCTTAGGGGTCGAAATAACATAACCACTTGTCAAACCCCATTTCATTGAAATATTTTTCTCCTATCCACCATTTTATTGACTTATTATCATTATTTTATCCACTTTAAATGTGAAAAACGTTCATGTAATTCTATCTTCAAATATTTACAAGAGTGCCACTCTTCCTTCCCTATAAAAGGCCACCAACTCTCCATATTATTAACACATATAAAACAACTTAGGTTCAGAAAATATTTACCAAATTAACTTACCAACATCCTTCCCTTACTCCTTGAATCCTTCATTTGGGTATAACTTCTTCCAAAGAAGCGTTTTGGCACAAACCAAAAGGCATTACCCGATTAAAAGGTAACACCTTCCCTCAAGCTCCTTTCTTTTATTTTTTTATCCACCCCTCCTCTATATTTATTTCAAAATTTTATAACAACAACTGTATCATAAATATTCTATGTTTTTTTATTCTATTTTTTATACCTACACTTAAACAAACCTCTATATAATGAGTAACGAACATAATATTTATATGTATGGTGAACTTCTACATCACAAAATGATGATTGTTCAATTTTATTTTCTGCCTCTCATGGTAGAAATTATAATATCAATATATTTATATATATTATATGTTATATTTATTTTGTATTTAAGCTTATTTATTCCTTTTACTACACATATCTTTTTACTTTTCATTTTGTGCTAAAACAATAATTTCGTTTGAGGAAGTGTGGACTACTGCCCCCTCAAAGCGATGTGATTCATTCAAACACTACATGGAATGTATTAATGATGGGTTTGGTGAAATTATATGATATATATATATATAATTATAATTCTACAGTAATTATACTATATAAATATATAAATATATGTCATTTTATTTGTTTTTTTCAATACGACAATAAAAATAAGAACAACGTTCTTGCGTGCGTACGACTTACCATCTCCAGGAATGACGTATTGAATTTCATACTTATATATTATATAAATTTTTATAATACAAATATACATTATATAAATTATTTTTTTATCATGGTTTATATTCTATAACAAAGATATAATTATAAGGACCAATGATATAACAAATTAAGACACATGTAGAGAACAAAGATAATATTATCCAAAGTAAATTCTTAACATAGGATGGTTAACAAGAGGGTAATATAAGGTAGTAATCAAACCATATATAGTACTATATTTAATATTATGGTTCTGTAAAAGATTTATAATAAATTTATATATATTATAAATGTGTTTTGAATGAATTCTATGAGAGTAAATATACAAGGTAAGGGAATTCCATCTCACTTTTTTATTTCTGTGAGACACATTCTATGTTTTCCACTCTTTAAATTTGTGTGCTGAATTTAATTCCCATTATTGTATTATATGTATCTTAAAAATAAATTTATGGGTATTCACATATCTATTTTATGATCTTTCTTTCATGGGGTTTAAGCTTCAAAAGTTACCAAATCGGTAAAATAGTTGTGTCTAAAATTTCCATCTTTGGGACTCATGTTCTGTTATACACCTAAATTATTTGTTAAGGAGTATATAATTCCATTTTTCATGTTATATCATGAAATTTATTATTTTCATGTTATATCATGAAATTTATTATTTTCATGATATTTATAACTTTTTTTCATTTCATTTTCTTACATGAAGATTATGATCCCATGTTACCATGTTATAAGAGTGTATTGAGATAGTCTCATCGCTTTCCAAGATTGTTTAGGTTTATGCATCCTTTGAGGAAATATTATAATCCATATCTCATGAAAATTCATGAAATTTACAATACTACAATTATTTATGATATATTCTTTCATTGGTACCATATTTTTACTCTTTGGTACATAAGATAGTTAAGAAAGTATTTTTAAGAAAGCTTGGCATTACCCTCTCTTCAGTCATAAATCTATGTTTTCTAAAAAGGGTTCCATGAATATTCTAATATTCTCTGAAAAAATTTAAAATTAATTTCTACCCCTTTTGTATATTACCAATTTTTTTAAAGGAATATTCTTGTTTTCTTCTAAAAGATTCATTTTTCTAACATTTTTACAATGCAAAATGAATGTTCTTTTTACCTTGGACAACATGTATGGATTTACCCGCCGCCAATTCTTTTAAGATTTATATTCATGTTTAAAAGGTTAATTTTTAAGATTTTTTTTAAATTGATTTTCAAATAAATAGTTTTCAATTGTTTTTCATGATTCTTTTATAATTTTTTGAGGAAAATGTTTTCCAAAAGGTTTTTTGTTTTAAAGATCCTTTTTTAAACAATAAATGAAATTTTCCTCAAGAATTTTTTCAAAATATCCTTCCAAGTTATTTTCCACCTATCATAACATTTATTGATGTTACTCGTGCCCTTTTAGAAAATTATACAAATGTTCTATTCATATTTTTTCTTGATTGGTTTATGTTTTGATGGAATGATTCTTAAGAAAATAATTTTACTTCCATGAGTTTTATTCTCTTGAAACCTACTTCTTTTCATGGGTTATACATTCAAGAAGTGATTATGAAACCTATATCTTTTCATAGGTTTTGATGTGATGAAACGTTAATTATTCCAATCTCATTTCATGGGTTATGATTTTATTTTTATAAAACCTATCTCTTTTTATGGGACATGAAATTATGAATGATTTATTATCTTTTCGCACATGTATGAATGATTTTATTTTGAGATGGGTGGGACCAATATCTCTCACCAATTCATCAGGTAAAGATAAGTGGTATATCAGATAAAAGGGTACACGGGTTGTAGACCAATCCTGAAAACAAAAAGGCACATGTGTTGTAGCCTAGGACTAAAATAAATAGGGTACATGGGATGTAGTCCATGCCCAAAAGCAACAAGGTACATGGGTTATATCCCAATACAAAATGAAAGAGGTCAAATGGGTTGTATCCCAAGCCCAAAAACAAGAAGCTACATGGTATGTATCTGAATCATGAATAAAAAAATGGTACATGGGTTATAGGCCAAGACTAAAAGAAATATGGCACATGGGTTGTATCCCGAGCCTGAAAACATAAAGGTACATGGGATGTAGCCCATGCCTATAAGAAAAAGGGTACACAGGTTTATATCTGAAGCCTGAATTAGTTAAATATAGGTCATAGCCCAAGGATAATATGTTAAAAAAATATTTTTAGGTATCCTTGACATTAAATTTTGTATCTTATACGCATACCACAAATTCTATGTCTTATTCCTTAGTTATGATTTCATGGCTCTGAATGCTTATTTCTTTATGATCCATTCCTTATGAACTTTCATGATTTGTCTCATAACTCATCTTTATGATCTTTGATATAAAGGATATGATCTCCAAATGTTATGATGATGTTCTCATACATCTATGTTTCTATTTATTATTACATGTCTCCCTTATTTACCCATACTGAATGTCTAAGCTCACCCCTTTTTATGTTTTCTTTTCCCAGGTTGTGAAAAACTTTTTTAGGTAGAAGTACTAGTGGTGGTGATATTTATGTGATATTTTCTACATATTTCACCAGGATATAAGATTTTTTTCCATTTTTTCAAATACACTAAACTATAATGGTCCTCAGACATGTATTTTTGAAATGTACTTAATATTCATCTAAAATGATGTAATATCCATGTATGATAAGATTAAGTCTCTATAGTTGGTATCAAATGAAAGGTTTATTTAACCTTTGGAAACTATTATTAGAAAACCTTAGGGAGATCCCTAGCAGTATTTCTAGGAATATGTCTAGGGATGTCTCTAGGGATAAGTCTAAAGATAAGAAAACATATAGGAAAATTTCAAGGAATTTTGGTAAAGGATTTAGTGAGTGATTTAATAAAAATAAATCCTTTTCTAGATACTAAAAGTGGATGTGGATATAGCACAAATGTTCCTAGGAATAATTAATCTAACAAGATATTCAGAACCCGACTCAGGGTAATCGGGAACATGACAAAAGGCCTTACTACACATATAGTTTGACACTCCTAAGGGATATTATTTGGATATTCACAAACTCTTCCTGAACCATTATGAAGTATTTGAATATAAGATGACCATGAATAACCTAATATAAACCTATGGTTTCATAGATTAAGGAATGTGTCATAATTTAGAAATCCTATAATTGAATTTTCATGATTATGTGGTTCCTCTCCATGATAATTGCTTATTACTCTATGAATTTTGAATTTATTAAATGGATGGAACTCGAAGGAACTACATTAATGGTGATTGTGAGATAAAATGAAATGATTTTTATCCTTAGTATATGAATTCTTTGGGATCTAGAATGAAAAACCTTGTCGTTATGCTCACACATGTTTCTCAAGATTTGAATCATGAGGAACTTCCAAATGATTAAAGGAGGGAGCAACATTATTCCGAGTCCTTCAAGAGGCAGCTTCCACATTCTTTCAGTGGGTCTTATGATACACTTGTTATTGAACATTGGATCAATACCACTAAAAATATATTCTCTTTTCTCCAGTGTTCAGATCATGTGAAAGTAATTCTGACTGTTTATCGATTAGAAGGTGAGCAGACCAGTTGTGTACTCAAATCAAGAGTATGAGGAAGAAAAAATGAAATTGAATCCATGGATTGGGAAAAGTTCAAGAACTTATTATTAAATAAGTACTTTCCTTGTTTTATCCATAAAAATGTGGAAAAGTAGTTCCTTGAGTTGAATAAAAAGTATGATTATTTTATTGGTTCTCTTGAGGCTAATTTCATAGGTCTTACAAGGTACAATTATTGAATTTTCATCCAACCAAAAATTAAGGTTGATAGGTTCTTAAATGGATTAACGCCAAGTCATAGAATTCTATTATCCATAAAAAAAATCTGGTAGCTATGAAGAAATTATGAATTGTGTAATCAAAGTTAAAATGGAGTTTTGAGTTATGTATCAATCTCTTAGTTTTAACAAAATGTGGAAGATGGAGTTCCAAGGACAATAAAAAACCCTAGAGATAAGAAGATGATATTTTATTTGTTCTCTAAGTGTGGAAATAAGCATGTTGTGAATTGTATTAATGGGACTAGTAAATGTTTTAAGTGTGTAAAATAATGACATCATGCATATAAATGCCGAAGTGATATGAAGAAATTGATCTAATGATGCAAATGATGAGAAAACTCCTCAATATGAAACTCCCAAATTTTAGTGTTTCAATTACAAGGATTTTGGGTATTTCACAAAAAGTGACCAAATCCAAGGATTAATAATGTTGATCAGTTCCAAAACCCTCTGAAGAAAAAAAAGGGGAAAAAGGGAAATCATTTACAATCATAATGGATGATGTTATCCATGAAAATGGGGGATCTCCATAGTAGGGAATTTCCTATAGGATTTTGTAAAAATAAGATCTATGAATATCTTGTTAATCCATTAGTGGAACTTTTTATGAGTATAATCATTTATAATATTTTCCTACATAAATTTTGGATTAATAATATCATGTTTATTATCTAGATTTATAAGGATGAACCCAATCTTCCTATATACTTTTTTTCTAAGATAAGACCATATTTAAGAAATAAATGGTGAATTATCTTTTGGAAGAATGTATGTTTCCAATAAGGATTTATGAAAATTAAGATTATGGAAATATTTTCAAGAGAATATATGATGAAGGTATTCACATGTTTGGTATGTGATGACACATGGAGTATCAATGTTATGATGATTTCATTACCTTCTTTTTACTTTTTTGGATTTTCATCTTTTATAAGGGTTATAAAGAAAACAATTTTTGTAAATATTAAGATAAAATTTGGATTATATTTGTGATAATAAATTATTAAATTACCACATCAGGATTTATGTAAATTGTATAAACACTATAAAAAACATGGTTTTAAAGATAACAGATTATATATGGAATGGCATATCATGGATTTCATGATCTGTTAGTGATTCAAGAAGAAAGATTAACCTTAATTTTTAGATAAATAGGTGAAGTGGATCAATGAAAAAAGTGTGTGGTTGTCCTGAAATCATGAAAGTATATATTTTTATGAAAAGTATTTATATTTAGGAAAAATTATCTTGAAACTAAAAATGTTATCCTTGTACCTCTATTTTCGATGAATCAGATGGTCCCTCAGTTCATTGAAGATTTATGGATTTCTAATTATTAAATTTCTCATGACCTTGTTCTCTATCAATCTCGATTTGAAATTGATAGTTATATGTTTCTTTTATGTCCATGTTTTCAATTCCCACCTATGTTTTCCTATGAGAAAAATGAGTTATATGTTACTTCAAGTAACCACTATTCTAGATTTTTCTTTTTAAAGGATGTTTTTGTATTAACTATTACAAAGGGGGTTTCTATGAATGAAACATTAAAGTATTAAAACTTTGATAACCTCAATGAATTTCAAGGGTGAAATTAATTTTAAGGGGGTAGAATGTAACACCATGAGATTTTGTGAAATCCTTTTTTCGAATTAATTTACCTTTTTATATTTTCATTTCATGTGGCACTAGAAACAACTTTATATATATATATATATGTATATGTATATATATTAAAACACTAGGTCAAGAATTCCTATCACATGGTACATCAACTCATCATACGTTACTTGCAACCATGACTTGGAATATGTTACACACATCACCGACTTGCTGTGCATTACACACAACACAGATGTTTCTAAAAAACATCATTTTATAATTATAATTATTTAAATGAAATAATTATAACCATGACAATAAACATATTAATATTAATAGTAATAAATACTTTTTAAATATTTTTTATAATTTTTTTATATAAAAAAAACATATTGATAATGAAGGATATAATTTTTGGTAAAAACCTTATATGTTTAAAAAAATATTTTCTCAAATAAACTAAATTTCATGCCCTTAAATAAAAAATAATAAAATTAATTTTAGACACATATTCAAATTTCACTTGATAAAATAAACATCATTTTTGAATATATAATTCATAAATTTTCTTATGGTGATTTTTGTTATTTTTCCGAGAAACATAATTTTTTATTAATAGTGAAAAATACTTCTTTTTAGTTAAAAACTACATTTTTATTTAAATTATTATTAATATTAAATTATTTTTTAATTTTTTTAAGGTCACGTTAGGTAAAATGAACATATAATAATATAATTTAGGTCATTATAATCAATTTAACTTTGAAATTGAATATAGAAAAATAATAAACTTTTGAACATATTTTTTGACTTTTGAAACCCATAATTTCATCCCATCTACGGGATTAGAATTAATATTAATTTTTACACTTCTATTAATTGAATTTTGAAAAACTGAAATAAACCATTTTAATATGTATAATATATATATTCTAAAAATATCAACTTAATTTTTGGCAAAAAATATTAGTAAAAGTGATAAAAATTAATTAGAGTGATTATGGTCGAGTTAAGCTTAATTAGGGACTAAACCTTAATCTTAGGGGTCCAAATGACCTAGAAAACATTCCAAAAACCCATTTTATAGCCATATTTTTACCCTATACTACCATTTATTTAATTTGGATTATTATTGGATCCACTTGCAACATGAAAAACGTTGGTGGAATTCTCTCTAAAATTATTTACAAGAGTACCAATCTTCCTTACCTATAAAAGGCCACCAACTCCCCCTTTTCTTCAAACATCTCAAATAACATAGGTTATGAAAATATTTTCCAAAAACACTTCCCAAAATCCCTCCATTACTTTTTGGATCATTCCTTTATGCATAAATACTTCCATGGAATCCTTTTGGAACAAACCAAAAGGTGTTACCCAATTAAGAGGTAACACCTTCTCTCCGGCTCCTTTCTTTTATTTTCCTTCTCCACCCCTCCACTATCTTTATTCCATAATTTTATAAAAAAACCTATTATATTAAATATACTAGTATTTTTTATGTTAAGGGTTATACCTACAGTTAGACACACCTCCATCTAATGTGTAATTAACATACTACTTATGTGTATAGCGAACTTCTTCTTTACAAAATGATCATTACTCAATTTTTATTTACCTCCTCTCATGGTGAAAATTATGGTGGAAACTATATTTATATATATTATAAACTATATTTATTAATTCCTCAATCCTTTTTATTACTTTTACAACACATATCTTTTTTACTTTACATTTGTGTTAAAAAAATAATATCGTTTGAGGAAGTGTGGACTACCACCCCTCAAAGCGATGTGATTCGTTCACACACAACATGAAATGTATTAAACATAGTTTTAATGAAATTATATGATTTATATAAAATCATAATTATATTTTAATGATATTATATACATATATACATTTATGTAATTTTATTTTATTCTTTCAATATGATAATAAAAAATAAAAAAACATTCATGTGTACGTACGACATACCATCTCCATAAACTGTGTATTCCATTTCATACTTCTATATTTTATAAGTAATTTTAAAAAATATACTATATATAATTGATATTAACATAATATTTTACATTCTACAATCATGATATAAGTATAAGGATAGACAATATAATAAATTAAGACACATGCGAAAAACAAAGTGAATATTATTCAAAGTGAAACCTTCACATAGGATGGTTAACAAGAGGGTAATATAAAAATGTAATCAACCCATATATGGTATTACATATAAGAATATGGTTTTGTAAAATATTTATAATATATTTATATTTATTATATTGGTTTTTTTAATGTGTTTGATAAGAGTCAAGACATATGGTAAGGGGATTTCATCTCACTTTTATTTCCGTGAGATACATGCTATGTTCACCACTCTTTACTTTTGTGTGGTGTATTTACTTTACATGATTGTATTCTATGTATATTAAACATAAATTTATGTGTATTCATGTATCCATTTTATTATCATTATTTCAGGGGGTTTAAGTTTCAAAGGTTACCAAATAAGTAAAATATTTGTGTCTCAATTTTCCTTCATTGAGACTCGTCTTTTATTATGTAGCTAAATTCTTTTTCAAGGTGTATATACATCCATTTTAAATATTATATCATGAACTTTTTTCATTCCATGATATTTAAAGCTTATTTTAATTTAATTATCTTACTTGGATAGAATGATAACATGTTAACATGTTATAATATTCTATTGAGACAATCTCAACGCTTTTCGAGAGTGGTTATGTTTGTGCTTCCTTTGATGAAATGTTATGATATGTCCCTCAAGAACATTCATGAAATTTTTTCTCCTGTAGTTATTCATGATATATTCATGTATAGGAAACATCTTTCTTCTCTTTGGTACATAATATAGTTAAGAAATTATTTTTAATAAATCCCAACTTTACTCACTCCTCGTTCAGTTTTCTATGTTTTCTTAAAAGGGTTCCTAGAATATTATAATATTATAAAAAAATATTTGAAAGAAAATTTTACCTTTTTTTATTTTACCAATGTTTTCAATGTAATATTTTCTTCTCTTTATGAATGAGTAATTTCTATAACATTTTTACCATGAAAACAAAATGTACTTTTTACCTAGTTTGACATGTATGGTTTTACCTACCAACAAATCTTTAAAGATTTATATTCAGGTTTAAAAGGGTAATTCTTATGAAAATTTTTATAAATGATATTTTCAATGAAATGGTTTTCAAAAAAATTTCAATCTTCTTTTATATGTTTTTTAAGGAAAATGGTCTTCAAAAGTTTTTATGTATTAAAGATCCTTTTTCAAATAAGAAAGTATATATACCTAAAGAAATGTGTACAAAATATCATTCCATGTTATTTTATATCTATAATAATATAATTTGATGTTACTCAATCCATTATAGGAAATTATCTAAATTTTACATTCATATTCTTTCATGAGTGGTTTAAGTTTTGATGGAATGATTCTTAAGAGACTCGTTTAAGTGCCATGAGTTTTATACTTTTGAAACATTCATCTTTTAAAGGGTTATGATTTCATGAAGTGATTATGAAACATATATATTTTTATAGGTAATTATGTGGTTAAATTTTAATGATATCCATTTCATTTCATAGGTTAAGATTTGATGTTTATAAAACCTATCTCTTTTTAGGGGCCATGATATGATGAAAGTTTTCTTATCTTGTGGCACATGTATGACATATTTTATTAAGAGATGGTTGGGACCTATATCTCCCTCTAATGCATTGGGTAACGATAATTTTTATATGATCTCAAAGGGTATATGGGTTGTAGTCCAAACCAAAAAATAATAAGGTACATGGGTTGTATCCCAATCCTAAAAGAAAGAGGGTACATGGGTTGCTATCTCAAGAATAAAGTTGGTACATGGGTCGTAGCCCATGCCTAACATGTTATAAAGTCTTGGTAGGTAGCCAAGACCTAAAGTTTTATTTTAGAATATGTATTCCTTAATTACTATATATTATTCCTAAATTTCTATTTCATGGGTAATGATTTTTATTTCCTTATGATTCATGTCTTATGAACTACCAAGATTTATCACATAACTAATGTTTATGATCTTGGATATGCATGTTATGTTCTCCTAATGTTACGATATCATTCTCATACCCCCATTTTCATGTTTAAAATTACATGTCTCCATTGTTCACCCTTATTGAGAACCTGAGCTCACTAATTTTTATGTTTCCTTTCCCCAGCATATGAAGAAATTTTTTAGGTACAAGTACTAAAGGTGGAGACATTTATGGGAGATGTTGAAGATCATTCACTACGATAGAAGATTTTTTTCAAGTTTCCAAATTCAAAAAACTATTACATTATTCAAGCATGTATTTTTTCAATGTACTAAACATTCATCTAAAATGATGTAATACAGATGTATGTTAATCCTGGGTCACTATAATGAGACACCATCAAGGTATGTCAAGAAAGTGATATAACTCCCTCCAAGAATATCATCCAAGTCATGTGATACCCTCTAAACATGTCAATAATGTCATGAGATTCCCTCCAAGAATGTTACCCATGTCATGTGATGCCCTCTCGACATGTCAAGCAATTCATCTGGCAACACCAGTACATGTGACCAAAGAGTTGTGATGTCTTTCAGGCTTTCTATCTTGATCATGCAATGTCCCCCAAACATGTCTTCATTGATCATGTGAAAACCGCCTAGATATTCCATTTAAGTCATAAAATGTCCTCCAGGAAAGTTAATTAGATTATGTAATAGTCTTTAAATTTTTCTATTAGGCAACTTGGATATGTCTATATATCTTCACACATGTCAAATAGACACACCATACACCTCGAGCAGACCACCATGACATGTCAAGTGGACATCCCATGAAATGATAACCTTTCTT
Source organism: Viscum album (assembly GCA_963277665.1). Taxonomy (NCBI): domain Eukaryota; kingdom Viridiplantae; phylum Streptophyta; class Magnoliopsida; order Santalales; family Viscaceae; genus Viscum; species Viscum album. The sequence continues at coordinate 1,984,808,884 of OY728136.1, forward strand.
GGTAGACATATTTAGGTACACCCCCAAATTTAACTATGATAACTCTAATTCCTATTGTAAATGTGATGCATAGGATTCCATCCTAATTATCATGTTCCAATGGGCATCCACCTTAGTATAAGTCCCTCCATGTCTCAGAAACTCGGACCCATGGAACCAAATTTATCTTATGGGATTACCATTATTCCTTATCCATCAGTATATTAAGAAATCAAATGAACAATGAAGTCTCTAATTCTTACTATAAATAGTATATATAGGACACTTTACTAAGTCTAAAGGTCTATATTAAACACCCCATTATGGCCACCATAGTGCATAAGTCCCAAATCCATATGTAGTGAGAGTGATAACTCACAATCCATTATTTCTTACACTGATTATGGCTCATGTGGTCTTAGCTATTTCCAATGATCATATCATTTAAATAGTAATGATCCCAATACAAGGATACATCAGTGTATAAGCCCCAATTAATGATAAGATATGTCTACCCCCATACATGGGGATCCACCTATGGGTATGTCTGGAGGGTGTTAACGAACTATGAAAACATAGATTCCCACTATAAATAAGACACATTGGATGTTTTATAAGGCTTGAGATCCATTCCCAGTGCGTAAGTGCCCTCATATATGTCCTTTTTTCACGACTTTAAGTTGCACGGATGAAACAAAATATTTGGGTTTTTATTCTTATTCAAAACAGGATATGTAGCATGCCTCATGAATGTTGAACCACATCCTCAAAAAATCAATAGCCTCCCTGGAAGGTAGAAAATTCCAGAGTGCCTCGTAATATGCATTCAAAATATAATCAACTACATGTTACTAAGTAATTATTGTAAATGGATAAATAAACATGGATATATACATATGGTCTCATTAATGAGACCCTATTTACACATGGTAGGATTCAAAACGTGATCATTCTGTTAGGGTAATTAGTCTTGTATTGGAATTTGGGAAAGATTATTGAACATATCTTAAATCTATAAGAGTGTCCAGGAGTAGGAAAAAATTCCCCAAAAAAGGGTGTGATGAGCTATAACTCTCATTCTCTAGACCAATGTGAGTTCCTAAGAATAATCATGTATGAAGCCTAAAATGTCCACCTACCTTTGGAAGTTAGGTATTCACTAAGTTATGGATGTGGGAATCATTGGGGGTTTCGATGAAAGATATAAATAGTGAACCTAATGTGAAAAAAATTTCAATACATTCAACCCCCCAAAATCAATCAGTAGGCCCCAAAACATATGAATGAAAAATATGTCCTATTTATTAGATACAATTCCTAAAAGTCACAAAAATTACTTTCAATGTTATCTCAAGAAATAAATAAAAACCAATTTTGGAGAAAATATATTTTTGATGAATAAAATGACATTACTAAAATCTGAGTACTTTTTCATTAATCAATAAATTTTTTTCATAGAAAACTATCATAAATATTTTTGATAATGTGTTTACTAATAGAAAAAAACCTATTCCAAAGGTTTGGAATCATTGGTATAGGTCTCCAAACTGTTGGTATAGCCTATAACAATGGTTTGGTGGTCTGTTGGATATTATGGCATTGGTATAGACCTATACTAATGGTTTGGGGAAAACTGTTTGTATAGATCTATATCGATAGTTTTGTAAAACCATTAGTATAGGTCAAATGAAAAAATATATACCAACAGTTTCTTAAAACTGTTGGTATAGGTATGTAAAAAATAAATCCTGACTTGGTTTTTATACTATCACCTCCCATTTATAATCAAAGTACATAACCACTAACCTATGATTACTTTTGTGAACATAATTTCATAAATATATATTTTTATATTCATAAGTATTTTAAATTTTGATTTATTTAATGTTATTTGAAAAAATAATCCATAAACACATGTTTACTTATACGAACGGTTCTCAAAACTGTTTGTATAAGTCTATAGAAACGGTTTTGAGAACCCTTGGTATAAGTTCTTTAATATTTTTATCTATACCAATAGCGATAGTGAAACCACTACCATAGGGTGTACTTATACCAATAGTTTTGGAAAACTATTGGTAAAGGTCAATATAAGTGTCCTTTAATAACATTTTTGGAAAAAAATGTTGGTATAGGTCCTAATTAGTAACCTATACCAATGGTTTTGAAAAAATCATTAGTATTATGTGATTAAAAGAGACCTATATTGATGGTTTTGTCTAAAATTGTTGGTATAGGGTCTCTCCATGGTACAAATACTAATGGTTTCTCCAAAAACGTTTGTAAATGGTCTCTCTAAGGTACCTATGCCAATAATTGTTTCCAAACTGTTGGTATAGTTAGACTATATCAATGGTTTTCCAAACTGTTGGTATAGGTTTGTTGGTATAGCTCCTATTTCTACTAGCGGTTTACTACTATTCATACCATAAAATTTTACAATTAGGTTACAATGGTAACATTTAAATAATAATAGTTTTGTATTATATTATAATTCACTGAAATATCAGGGTTTAATATTCCCTAGAATATTAGGGAAAATATTCTTTTAATATAATTTTTTGGGTTGTTACATCTTCCATTTTAACTTCTAAACACAATTACACTCTTCTATTGATAACCATGCACTATGAAAGTACACTCTCCACCTCTTTATTGTTATTTTAAAAATAAGAGTATTTCCTATTAAATGAATAATTCCTCAGAGATTCTATATGTATTTAAGGATATTGTTCTATAGAACCATATTATCCATTGAATGGGGAAATATTTTTTCCCCATGACTCTACATTATGTATTTTTATTATTTTCTTTATACTTTATTAGGTAATAGGTTCCTATGTAAATTTTATGAAATGTTTTATTGATTAATATGATAAGCTGTTGGACTTAATTATCATTGGGTAAGGCCTGGTATAGATACCCCCTTGATGCATCGATTGGTCTCATGAGACATACTAACATAGGGTATTGGCATATGAATTACATATTTAGGTATAATGTCTTAGAATAAGGCCTTGATAGTGTGATTATGATGTTTGACGTTATAGATTCAATCAATATGAAACTATTAATTATTATCCATGTTTTTCTTTATTGTCACCATTATTTTATACCATATGTTTCATTTGGTTATGGAATTATTTTCATCATTATTTTTTTTCATACTTATTATACTATGTTTATGTAATGATAGAATTCATTATACACTACTCCTTACTGATCATATGAGCTCACCAATAATTTTTTTTCTCTATTAAACCTATAAGAAAACATTTTTAAAATTTTAAGTATATACTAGATGGAATAATAATGTTCTTATGGAATATTTATATTATTTTTTATGTTCTCAAGTGTAATGTGAATGATATATAATTATATATTCTTCCAATAATACTAATGTAACATCCCTCCTCTTCTCATTGGATTGAGAATGTGAAGGAACATTACATGGCCTTAAGAGAAATCCCTAAGGTGCCAAAGGCTAGAAATAAATGCCAAGGGTTTCATGAATAGATGGTGGACTATTACACATTGAAAATAAAACAACCAAACAAAAAATCCCATAACAAAATACCACTACATGATGCATGATAGAAATGTAAAACAACAGAAATTAAAACCATTGATATCAAAAATCATCTTGAACAATGTACCACAATGGAAGACTACAAAACAAATGAGTACACAATAGAAGACTACAAATCCAACCAAACTTAGAGACAAAAAAACTCTAAAGATCCAATATTTTCTACGTTGCACTTCAAAATACAACACACATATTACTATGAACCACTAGAGATGTGTGATACTTTATATTTTCCAATGTCCTGATAAAAAACATCTTCGAAAGCACCAAAGTTCCAATGAAGGGGTGCGTAATGAAACTCATTAGGTTTTCCCCAAATGAATTCCCTACTCACTCCACTAAGATATAATATCTTATCACATTTAAATAAAATAGTTTATATAAAACAATTTCTAAAAACTTTTATACCAGAATATAAACATGTAGCATAACAAAGCAGTTTTCAAAAAACAATACCAAATTACTAGGAGAGAAACAAAAAAATTATTTAAAAAAAATCATGTGTTTCATTTTGGCATAATTCATTCCATTATGCAAATCCACACATCCGAACATGCCTGAAACATGGACCACCCTATACTCACGAGGGGTGATTCATCATTTTACTAAGTTGCCTCTTAAGGAACCATTTTATGGGGGAGATCCCTGACCCTTATCCATCCCACCAATGATGGGGGAGACTCCTTACCCTAATCCATCCCAAATTCACATGAATAGACATAATCTAGACTGAATGGCTAGAAGGCCTTTTTTATTGATTTTCGGATAACCCCCCTTTCAAGGGATGAGGGGTAACCCTTACAAGGCATGTAGGCTTAGAAATTACATTTCATGTAGGCTTGGAGACATTAAATTACCTATAGGTCTTAAAGAAATAATCATTATGAAAAAAATCAATGCCAAACAACCATTTCAACCATTTCAATAACACCATTATTCTATTAAAAATGTAATGGCTCAGACCTCTCTGGTCCATTACTTTGCTGGAATCTAGTGTCTGAGGTGTTCTGAAAGGTCAAGGTGACTTATCCCCAACACCTTGCCAAATTTCCATTTTGGTGAACAGTGTTTCCAGTTCTGTGAATAGTGCAACGGTAGCCTTATGTGAACAGTGTCATCGGTAGCCTTAGGTGAACAGTGCAATGGTAACCTTATGTGAATAGTGTGATTGGTAGCCGTATGTGAACAGTGCAATGGTAACCTTATGTGAACAGTGTCAATGGTGGGCTTATGTCAACCTTGTTTTTCCTTTTCCAAATTTTGAGTTCATGAGCAGTGTTTCCAGAATGGTAAGGATTATGAACATTATTTTTCATTTGCCAAATTTTGATTTCGTTAACAATGTTTACAGCTTCCTACAGTTCTCCCCTTTGACGTTTCATTTAACGTAAAATGAATTTGAAGCCTTGTTTTAAGGACATCCTATATTAATTTTCCTAAGGCTCGGGATGTTTTTACTTGGTCAACCTGTGTGGTTTAATGCGATCTGCATTTAATGGAATATCTAGCGTATATTAAACTGTTGATCCGTTAAATTTCTAAAGGGATGAGATATATTCCTCCCTAATCCTTCCTCCTTGTTATCATGTGTGAGACACTCAAACCTTCCATTCCTTCCCGTAGGAGTTGTGCGATCAAACTTTCCTCCTTTTCTTAGTTCCCCATTGTTTTGGGTTCCACCAAGCAGTATCGATTGATCTCTAATATAAGGTATGTTCTATCATCATAATTTTGGGTTCATCTCCTTTTTTTCCCCTATCCCTTTTATAGAATTCGATCTCCATGTTCCTAATGGAATTTTATTGGGGTGTTGACCAGTGTGGTGGTGTCTCTACATCCTTGGGTGCATACAGTTTTCATGGGGGGAGGAGATTGTAACCTGTTGTGTGGATCATATTCGTATAAACAATGTCAAGAATCGTTTGAGGTAGGGAATTCGTTTATTTTCTTTTCTTTTATCTGAAACTGTTAAGTTATCATGTTTTATCCATTGGATCATAATGGAATTGACATAATAAATATTTGAACCGGATAAATAAATTGATATCACTCTTATGTTATTGCATTTTGTTTTTCTAGATAGTGTGATATCTATGCTTAATTTTTTTTCTTTTCATTCTTGATGGAAATTGGTAAAGAATGTAAAGACAGAATTAATTGTTTGGCTAAAGATAAAGAGTCATGTAAATGAATCATGTTCTTATTTTTGTAATTTGATGTTAATCAAATTGGTGCAGTAAGGATGTTTAATTATTTGTGATAGCTTAATGTTTTTGGTTTCTTGAAGTTGGAACCTATGAATAATAAATCAGTTAATCCAAGATGGATTAAAGAACTTGTTGTTTGATAAATGATAATTCCTTGTAGGGTTATGCGTTACCCTCTGCTTGTTTAAGGGCCAAGAGTCCAATTGATATGACAGTTGTTTTCTTGCTTCTTGTGTTGTGATGTGAGCTTGGGAGGCTGTTGTGATTTGTGGGGATATGGAGGCCTATTGTTTGTGGCAGCAGTTGATTCCTAGAGTGACGAGATGCATCAGTTTATGCATGTGGGTGTTGTGGAGGACACTGGGGATGATGGAACAATTTGGTTGTGAATTTTTGGATGCATTCTGATCTTATTGGTTGTTTATATACTTAACTTTCCCCACTATTCAAGGAAGAAAGTTTTTCTTACCCTCCTCCCAAAAGGGGCGAAGACGTGTGGGGTATGCCTTGTTCTTTTTGTGTTTAGATTTATGAGGGAGTATGAGTCTATGCTCTTGCTATAAGTGTACAATAATTGATGGGTAGTTCATCTACTCACTATGTTGAGCCCCTTTAGGTTTAATATCTTAGAATGTTTTTATAGAATTCTTGGGAATATGGGAAATTAATGTTGTAGATAAATAATTGAATAAATGATGTTAACCCAAGGGGTTGGATCTTACTGGGACGCAATGCTGAGGTTACAATTTAAACGGATAGTGGACTTTGGGTGTGATAATAATGAAATTTTATGTGGAATTGTTAAAGGCCAATTAATGTTTAAAGAATTAATTACATAAAGTACAACTGATTAAAAGGGAATGGAGTAATGTAATAAAGCTCATTAAATGTTTGTATGCTTATAGGATACCTAGTCTTAGAAGTGGTAGTAAGGAGTTCGAGAGACGTTAGTTGCAGATGAGTCTAAGACTATGTTATGCCCATAGTGTGGTTGTGAGGTATATTATATTATGTAATTTTTGTGTTTCTATACGCTACTCCACCCATCAATTTAGGAAACTGACACCCCGGGGATTCTGAGCCCTAGGGGTGTCTTCCCCAACATTCTGGTGGGAGGATTGATGGCTGACTACCCCCTTTGGCCCCACTCTCTTCTATTGGTGGTTACTTGTGCTAGTAAGCGCAGTGGCTAGTTTTACCCATATATGTAGGTAGAGGGCTGTAATGGATTGTGGTTATTCACACACATATATTTTACATATAGTTTCCTATAGACTACTATAAGAGTAACGTGTATAGGCTGTGATGGCTTGAGGATCCTTACTCGGTATGTGGGCTATAATGGCTTGAGGTATAATACCTGACGTATGATACATGTTATGCGAGCTATGGGTGCTCTTGAAAACTACATTGTTACTTTGATTATGTGGACATGGTGGTTTTGTTGCACGAGGTGAATGTTGTGGTGCTTCACCCAGGTGTCTGCGGGAAAGACTTTTTGGAGAGAGATGCTTAGTGTGTGTGACAATGGGGCAAAGTGGAAAACTAGTGTGGAAGTAGTAGTGGGGTACCCTTGATATTCTTTTTTATATTATATAATATTGTATGCAATAATTTGTGAGAGTATCCATGGTGAGGTTGTGATCTTAGTATACCTATTTAGGTGATGAGTTAGTTTCACTTGTTGTTCAGTGTGCTTTAGCATGCTTTCTTTACCTTTGCCCGAGAGGCTCTAGGGAGGATCCTACTAATTATACTGTTATACTCACCCTATGTCTATATAAAATATTTTTCAGGTCACTTAAAGCAGGTTGGAGATCCGGCTGGTTTCTACAAGCTTGGGGTTACAGGAGCTATTTGGGCTTCATTGTTGCTATTTTTTTACTTTCCTTTTGTACTTGCAGTTTTCCCCTTTCATTTGTAGTATTTTTGCATGAAATTACATATGTGAACTTGGGATTTCTTTTATATTTCAGTATGAGCTGGAGTTGGTTGGTGTTTGTCTTATCTCTCTCACTTTTTAATGTGTTCTCTTAGAGGGTAATGCCTCCCATTTGTGTGTTTACTATACCCTTGGTGTTAGTTGCCAACCTGGGGCCTACTAGAGGTGGGACTCTGAGGTCATTATCTCCCTTCTCACATTGTCGTCCTAGGAGGGGTACACCTTGTGGGGAGGGTTTCATGACAGAGTGGTATTAGAGCCTCTGGTAGAGGGATAGGATGGAGTCTGGAGTAAGGCACATGTGAGGTTGCATGGGTTGGAAGGGAAACAGTGTCAGTCAATTTTAGGAAGTGATGTAGAAAATATAGACAAGCTGAGACATAGGCATTTAAGACCCCCTATGATCAGATGTATGGACCATTAAGTTTACCATGGATACTAAATGAGGTGATACTAGTTGTAGGGTAGAGACCTTGGAAAGGATCATGCATAATTATATCTTGTGCCTATGTTTGAATGGGTAGACCATAGGATAGGGTAACCTAAAATGAATAAAAGAAAAAAATTAATAAATGATGAGTCTTCCTTATTCCAGGTTTAGGAGATCTAATTGTTTGTTATTTTACAGGTATGGTTCTCGGTCGACGTCCTCATCAGGATCACATAGAATATGTCCAGCATTCTATGCCAGCAAATCACCGTACGGTAGAGGTTGACGATGATAACACTTGGAGGAGGACACACTGAGAGTTTTAGCACCGGTGTCTGCATAAGTTCGAGGGCTCCATTTCTAATGATGTCATAGAATATGAGTTGGAGGAGGTCAAGATAGGCTTCAGTTCGATCTGTGCTCAGAAGAATCACTGGGTGTCCATGGTTATGACGATGTTGTGTGGAGCAGCGAGGCAGTGGTGGTTCTTGTTCCTCGAGCATCTCGAGGAGCCAGTGATCTCAAGGAAGGAGTTATGAGGTGAGTTTAGATTCAAGTTTCTTTCTTCGACCACGAAGGCACCCAGTCGCCCGGAGCTTCTTACCCTACGACAGGGGAGATCTAGTGTGCAACAGTTTGGAATCTATTTCAAGAACCTTTTACGATATGATTCGGACATGTTTCCAAATAAGGAGGCCATGGAGAGGAATTTAGAGGAGGTTTTGCATCTAGAGATCCAGCTCCAGGTCACCCCATTTATGCTGAAGACATATCTTGAGGTATTGGCAAGGGTAGAGGTCATCGAGAGGAAATTGGAGAGAATGATATCTGTAACATCCGCGATTTTTATGAGAAATATTTTGTTTTTATGTTATATAAATAATCAAAGGAATATTTCACTACACACAACACTATCTTGTATTTCTTTATACGCAACTGCAGCCTTCCTCGATAGCTTGCATTGTATGCAATACCGAGTTTCATTAAACAATGATATGCATTTAAAATATTATTAAAACTATCCATTATGAATAGTAATACCCAATTTTTGAAATTTTATAAATTTTATCTTTCAAAATGGACTTCATTTTTGGATTCGGAATATCGAAATTAGATTAGGGTGAATTTTTGGAATTTTTCTGAAAACTTTCAATTTTTGATGAATAGTGAAAACACTAGGTTACTATTTAAAAACCGAATTTTTATTTAAATAAATTTTTATTTTATTTAAATTTATATTAGGAAAAAATTGATACATAATACCTATATAAGTTCAAAGTAATTCATTGGAGTCATTTTATAATAATTTTAGATATACAAAAAATTTTGGACTTTTCACCGTCTTTTACCCACCTCCTTGGAAAATTTGCAAATTCACATAAAACATAATTTTACCTCTTATGTGAGTGGAATTTATAAAATACGAGAGACACGGTTAGTATCATGAACTAAAATTTGGTTCAATGAGATGAAAATAATTTTTGTTGAATAGTAACTTTTTACATTTTTACCATGGTTAAAAGTAAATAGGGTAATTAAGGGTAAAAATGATATTATTATTACCCTAAAACATGTCCTAATTCTATTGGAGAAGTTTAATTCGACCAAAAACAACCTTAGGAATAAGATATGACCATTTAGGTCCACTTGGATTAGATTATGACATTTAATATTATTTCATTTAAAGAATAGTTAAAATTAAAGTTTAATAACTAAAACATTTTTAATATAGGGATATAAATAAGATAAATTCGACTATAAATATCCATTAGAAATCTAAAGAGATTTCCTACATAATGTTATTTTATTTATAATTTTTAGAAATTGAATAATTTAATTTATTTATGACACAATGATGATGTAGTAATTTTCTTATTAATAAAATATTAACATAATTGATGTTATAAATACTCAAATAAATGTAATTTGAGACTTTTTATGAATTCCACAAATTTTATAGGTTAATATGACATATTAGTATTTATCTAGTTAACTTTTTTCTAACTAATAATTCTGTTATGATTTTTAAAAAAATCAATTACCAAATAGTGTCAAAATTGACATAAAATAGTTTTTAAAACAAATATTATATTATTAATTGTTATTTTTTTCCCAAAAAATATATGGTTCGGTCAAATTACTATGATAAGGTTATATATATTAATAATAAACAACCTGGGGTTCGTTTGGTTTGTTATAGTAAGTTTATTAACCTTATAGTGTAAGAAAACAAGAAGACGCGGTAAAAGTAAAATTATTTAACTTAAAGTTAAATCTAAATGATAAGGTTAAAATAGAAAACTAAACTAGTATAAATTCTCTTTTATGAGAGTATTTCGTCCCATACCCACCTTAGCTTCTAAATAAATCAATTTTGAGCTATTAAAAACCGAATATGAATTTATAATAAAATAATATTTTTAGTTTTTCCAAAGGTACCCCTCTCCTCCCTTATAATAGGGCACCTCCTCCCTCTCATCCTCACACAAAATTGAGCCTTCAAGCTCGGCCAAACCCTGAAAAATTCCCTTATCCACTTCCCTAGAAACATCCTAGAGGTTTTGGTCTTCTTCAAAGACCAACTCTAGTGCCCTAAGAGGAGGTTAAGAAGAGGCACGTCAAAGAAGAGGAAATATCCATTACCGATCCTTTCCAATTTATTTCTTCTTCTACTTCCTCTTATTTAATTGTTTCATTATGAAGTAATAACATCAGTATCTCTCATATACTGATATGTTATTATAAATATGAAAAAACACTATTTCACCTTCTATCCATCCTATGGAAAACGAAATCACCTCGCGTGCGTACGTACGGAATACCGTCTCCACGTCGTGGTGTAATCTATTTTCCACCACCACCTTACTTGGATGGGTATAATGGTTTAGAGAATAACTATATATGATTATTTTAAAGTTATATTGATTCTAAAAATAGTATAAATACACTCCAATACAATTCCACGATCATGGGAATGATATCATTACTCGTGCGTATGTACGGAATACCGTCTCCATGATGTGATGCGACTCGTTCTACATGATCTTCATTGCATAATGATTATATAAATGAATTGAATGAATAAATATTATATATATTACACTAATAACATTCTGTAAATGAAGTATCTATAACCTAAAAATAAGAATAAGAATTTATTCGACAAAACATGCATAAGAACAAAACGTAATAAACACCCGAATAACAAGTAGCAATGAAATATTACTAATAAGAAGCTAAGAATATGAACATATATGATATCATAACAATGAGTATGATTCTAGAATAATTCAATGACATTATTTAAATCATTATATAGGAGGTTCGGACACTTACTAAGAAAATCAGACTTAAGGTAAGGGAAAATCTCGCAATGTCAATTTTTATACGAGATTGTTTATACTTCAGAATTTACTGGGGAATATTTATCATCCACATACATTTTTCCTCAACATGTAATATAATTTTTATCCTACTACAATTTTTTAAATCCAATTTTACCCTTCGTTGTGTTTTTAGTAAAAGATATGAAAGGAATCTTTTGTTGTTTTTCGTACGAGGTACTTTTTGACTTTTCCGGCCAAAGTACGAGAAGAATGTTTTGTTTAACTTATACGGAATGAATGTATTTTTAGAACATTATTTCCATGAAGCTTCCTTTACATGTTTTAATGTTTATTTTTAATCAACTTCTATTAGTTTAAAATTATATGACATTGTAAGAAAGGAAAATGTTTTTGGACTAGAAAGGATATTTTCCTCATGAATGGAGTTCAAATGTTTTATCAAAATTATTTTCCATCTAAGATAATATAGGGTTCTGTTTATATCCCTATTTTTACATTGTTTTTATTATTTTATGATGGAATTATTTTTATTATGTCCTTTTATGTTATATGGATTGTGTTATGATGGCATGATGATTAAGAATCCCATTTTTATTACATGGGTTATGCTATGATGTATGATTTATGATTTTGTGGAACACATAAGAATGGTTTCATTATAAGATGTGTGGGACCTATATCTACCTCCAATTCATTGTGTAGAGATTTATATCTCATGAGATAGACATGGATGGAATGGCAGGTTAATCCAGTTCAGTGAAACAGGACTGAAACGAGGAGTGAACTCGGTTCATAAATGGACTTTGTCCGCTAAGGTAGTCTTGGAGATGAGTCTTGACTACTAAGAAATGATTCTCTATGATTATGTGTGTATGACACAAAGTTTCATGTTTTATGTTATGATTATTGGGATTACATTTCACTACTATGATTTATCCCATGTTATGAAATTATGATCTCTTTTGCAGGTTAAGATTTCCAAAATGTTATGTTCTTATGAATATGATGTGATTAATATTTTTTTTACCCTTACTGAGCATTTGAGCTCATGCTTTTGTATGTTTTCTTTCCCTAGGTTAGGAAGATGGTTATTAAGTAGGATATGCCAAAATGGACTATATATATGATGAAATAAATGGGATGCAATGTAGATGATTTATGAACCAGTTGTTTATGTTTCCCAGTTTCTAAAGAAACTATACCAATATAGTCCTTTCATGGTTGTGTTATATGTTGTAATAAGTGTGCTTCAATTTTGAAGCAATAACAATGTATGTAAAGTATGGGTCATTATAGTTGGTATCAGGTGAAAGGTATAGTCAACCTTTGGAAACTAGGATGTGAAAGCCTTAGTAAGAACCCTAAGGATATATCTAAGCATAGAACACAATCTTAGTGTTTTAGAAATGTCCATGAATAACCTAAGATAAGACCTTAACTATAAAATTTTATTCTTGATTATATGGTTTTCCTATTATAATTAGTGTTGCTCACACTATTCTTCTTGGTTTTAGTCAATGTCTGGAACCCGAAGGAACCATGTTAACGCGGAATGCAATGGGAAATGCAATGATTGTCCCCTGGAGCAACCAAACGTTATGGGAGCTGGAATGAAAAATCTTGTAGCCATGCTCACACAACTTTATCAAGCTATGAATCATGCAGGACTTCCAAACGAGCAAAGGAAGGAGCAACATTATATTTAATCCTTCATGAGGCAACGTCCACCCTCATTCAGCAGGTCTACTGATCCATTAGTTGCTGAACAATGGATCAGTACTACTGAAAAGATATTTTCAGTTCTTCAATGTTCTGAACATGACAAAGTCATCTTAGCAGTGTATCGTTTGGAAGGTGATGCTGATAAATGGTGGAATCTTATCAAGAATATGAGGCAAAGAGATGAAATTGAGTCTATGGAATGGGACGAGTTCAGGAACTTACTTTTCAATAAGTACTTCCCTTGTATTCTTCGAACAAATATGGAGAAGGAGTTTCTTGAACTAAAGCAAAAGGATGATGAATCTGTTGGTACCTACGAAGAAAATTTTACAAGACTTGCAAGGTACTATTCTGGGATTATTATCCAACCTGAGAGTAAGATTGATCGATTCTTTAGTGGCTTAAAATCAAGTCTTTGAAGGTAATTATCCATAAGGTACTTCAATAGCTATGAAGAAATCGTTTGATGTGCTCTCAAGGTTGAGATGGAGATTGGAGTAACCCATCAGTCATATGTGTTTGATAAGAAGAGGAAAATGGAATTCAAAGGGAAATCTAAAGACCACACTGAAAAAAGATGATTTTTCTCTTATGCTCAAAGTGTTGAAAAAACATGGAGGGAGTTGTCTTAAAGGGACAAGTAAAAGTTTCAAATGTGGAAGGGAAGGTCATCGGGCATTTGAATGCCGCAATGATGGGAAGAAGATGTCTAGTGATGCAAACAATGAAAAGGCTACACATAGTGCACCTCCTACACTTCAATGTTACAAGTGCAAGGAAATGGGGCATTATGCCAATCAATTCCCTAATCCAAGGGTTGTTGATGATGATAGACATCAACAAACTCTTAAGGATAAAGAAAAAGGAAAGTCACATGCAATTTCTATCAGTGATGTGGAGTATGATAACGGAGTGGTGAAAGGTACACTTACCATCCACTCTAAAGTAGAAAATGTTTTATTTGATTATTGATCCACCCACTCATTTATTTCTGAAGAATTTTCTAAGGGTATCACCATATTACCTCAAAAATTAGATGTTGAGTTAGCTTTGAAAGCTCCTAATGGCACAACAGTCGCATCAAAAGTTTGTAATTCTTCTCCGATTGAAGTTTGTGGGAAAGTGCTTCCGGCAAATCTTGGGATCCTTCCTATAGTGGAATTTGATGTAATTCTTGGCATGGATTGGCTTTCATTATATGGAGAACATATCAATTTCCATAGAAGGGATGTCACATTTCATATTCTAGATCAATCTATGGTTGTCTATCGATGCAAGGATGAACATAACCTTCTAGTGGAAATTTCTTCCATCTTACGGGTCTTGATTCCACTAAATTAAGGTTATTTTTCTCAAATGGTTACCGAGAAACTCATGATTAAGAATATTCCCATTGTACGGGAGTTTGATGATGTCTTTCCGGAGGAATTTCCAGGTCGTCCACCAAATCGTGAAGTTGATTTTTCAATAGAACTCGTACCGGGTGCTTTGCCTATTTCAAAGACACCTTATAGAATGGCCCCAATTGAGTTCCAGGAATTGAAGAAGCAACTCCAAGAGAATCTTGATAAGGGATTCATATTCCCTAGTGCGTCACCTTGGGGAGCACCTGTTCTGTTTGTTATGAAGAAATATGGATCAATGAGACTCTGCAATGATTATCGAGAACTTAACAAGATCACTAGTAAGAACAAATATCCACTCTCATGCATTGATGACTTATTTGACCAACTACGCGGAGCTCAATACTTTTCCAAGATTGATCTTAGTTCGGGATATCATTAATTAAGGGTCAAAATGGAGGATATACCAAAGAAAGATTTCCATATAAAGTATGGACACTATGAATTTATAGTGATGCCATTTGGTCTTACTAATGCCCCTGCTATCTTCATGGATCTGATGAATAGTGTCTTTAGAGACTATCTTGAATAGTTTGTGGTAGTATTTATTGATGATATTCTTATCTATTAAAAGAGAAAGGAAGAACATGAATATCACTTGAGAATTGTATTGAAGACCATGAGAAAGGAGAAGATTTATGCCAAATTTACCAAGTTTGAATTTTGGATTCAAAAAGTTGCATTTTTTGGGTCACATAATCTCAAAAGAGAGGATATCTGTGGATCCATAAAAAACAGAGGTTATAAAAAGATTTTTGAGACCAACAATAGTAACTGAGATCCGAAGTTTTCTTAGATTGGCTGGATATTATTGACGTTTTGTGAAATATTTATCACAATTATCTAATCCACTCACCAGGTTGACTCGAAAATGAGTTAAGTTCGTGTGGACTGAGGAATGTGAAGAGAATATCAAGGAGTTGAAAATAAGGTTATCCAGTGAACCTGTACTCACACTTCCTTGTAGTGGAGAAAGGTTAGTGATCTACAATGATGCATCCAAGAAGGGGCTGGGGTGTGTTCTTATGAAAAATGATATGGTGATAGCTTATGCCTCACGACAGTTGAAAATCCATGGGAAAAATTACCCAACTCATTATTTAGAGTTAAATGCGGTAATCATTGCATTAAATATTTGGAGGCATTATCTTTATGGTGAAAGGTGTGATATTTATACTGATCGTAAAAGTCTAAAGTATATTTTCACACAAAAGGAGCTGAATATTCACCAAAGAAGATGGTTGGAGCTGATTAAGGATTACGACTGCTCAATTCATTACCACCCAGGGAAAGCAAACAAGGTGGAAGATGCATTAAGTCGACAAGACCATGCTAGCTTATCCATGATGAGGATCACAAAAGATCAAATATATATGTATTTACAAAGTATGGATCTTGGAATTATAATGGAAGGGGAAAAATATTATCTTTCTCAAATGAATGTTCAACCATCTATACATGTGAAGATTAAAGAGGCATAGAAAGAAGATGTAGAGTTACAAAAGAAAGTGAGAAATGTTCATGAATTCAACCTTGATTGTGATGGGATAATAAAGTTCAGGAATCGGGTTTGTGTTCCTCCCATCCCAGAATTAAAGAAGGAGCTGCTGGATGAGGCTCATAGTTCTTCATTCTCTATTCATCCTGGAAGCACGAAGATGTATAGGGACCTGAAAGAGTACTTCTGGTGGGATGGCATGAAAAGAGTTGTTGCTGAATATGTCTCTCGATGCTTGGTTTGTCAGTAAGTTAATGCTGAGAGACAGAAGTCTAAGGGGATGTTACAACCATTAAACATACCCAAATGGAAATGGGAAAACATCACTATGGACTTTGTCACTAGACTTCCAAAAACATCCAAAGGCAATAATGCTATCTGGGTCATAGTTGATCGTCTTACAAAGTCTGCACACTTTATTTCTATTAGAGAGGATTTCTCTCTGGATCATCTTTCTAGGTTATATGTAAAGAAGTGGTAAGATTTCATGGAGTACCATTTTCCATTATATTTGATCAGGATCCGAGGTTTACCTAAAATTTCTGGTGAAGTATTTAGCATACTATGGATACAGAGTTGAGTTTCAGCATTTCTTATCATCCTCAGATAGACGGTCAGTCTGAGAGGATAATTCAAACTCTAGAAGATATCTTGAGAGCTTGCCCTATGGACTTCAAAGGTGGTTGGGATCAACACCTACCTTTGGTGTAATTTTCTTATAATAATAGCTTTCACTCCAGTATTCTTATGGCTCCTTATGAAGCTCTCTATGGAAGGAAATTCTGGACTCCAACGTGCTGGGATGAAGTTGGGGAAAGAAAGCTATTAGGACCTGATCATGTTGATGAGATGGCAGAAAAGGTCAGATCTATTCAACAACACATAAGAGCAGCTCAGATTCAAAAAAAATGTTATGCCGACAACCGAAGAAAATACCTAGAGTTTGAAGTGGGTGATAAAGTGTTCTTACAAATATCTCCTTGGAAGAGAGTAATTAGATTTGGAAAGAAGGGAAAGTTGAGCCCTAGGTATATCGGTCCTTTTGAAATACCAGATCATGTTGGGAAGGTAGCTTATAGATTAGAGCTTCCACGGAATCTATCTCAAGTTCACGATGTGTTCCATGTATCTCTCCTGAGAAAGTACATACTTGATCCTTCACATGTACTCAACTCAGAAGTTGTACCACTGGAGCAGGATCTTTCTTATGAAGAACAACCGATAGAGATTCTGGATCATAGCAAGAAAGTCCTACGAAACAACACCACTCACTTGGTGAAAGTTTAATGGAGGAACCACCAATTAGAAGAAGCTACATGGGAGCTTGAGGATATGATGAGGGAGAGGTATCCTCATCTATTTGTTACAAAGTGACGAATTTCGAGGGTGAAATTCATTTTAAGGGGGGGTAGAATGTAACACCCAAGATTTTTATGAGAAATATTTTGTTTTTATGTTATATAAATCATCAAAGGAATATTTCACTACACACAACACTATCTTGGATTGCTTTATACGCAACCGTGACCTTCCTCGATAGCTTGCGTTGTACGCAATACCGAGTTTCACTAAACAACGATATTCTTTTAAAATATTATTAAAACTAGCCGTTATGAATAATAATACCCACTTTTTGAAATTTTATAAATTTTACCTTTCTAAATGGACTTCATTTTTTGATTTGGAATATCGAAATTAGCCTAGGGTGAAATTTTGTTATTTTTCTGAAAACTTTCAATTTTTTGATGAATAGTGAAAACACTAGGTTACTATTTAAAACCCAAATTTTTATTTAAATAATTATTTATTTTATTTAAATTTATTTTAGGTAAAAATTGATACATAATACCTATATAAGTTCAAATTAATTCATTGGTGTCATTTTATAATAATTTTAGATATATAAATTTTTTTTGAACTTTTCACCGTCTTTTACCCACCTTCTAGGAGAATTTGTAAATTCACATAAAACATAATTTTACCGCTTATGTGAGTGGAATTTCAAAAATCCGAGAGACACAGTTAATATCAGGGACTAAAATGTGGTTCAATGAGATGAAAATAATTTTTGGTGAACAGTAACTTTTTACTTTTTTTTACCATAGTTACAAGTAAATAGGGTAATTATTGGTAAAATGATATTATTATTACCCTAAAACATGTCTTATTTATATTGGATAAGTTTAATTCGACCAAAAACAACCTCATAAATAAAATATGACCATTTAGGTCCACTTGTATTAGATTAGGACATTTAATATTATTTCATTTAAAGAATAGTTAAAATAGTTAAAATCAAATTTTAATAACTAAAACATTTTTAATATAGGGTTATACATAAGATAAATTAGACTATAAATATTAATTAGAAATATGAAAATATTTCCTACATAATGGTATTTTATTTATAATTTTTAGACATTAAATAATTTAATTTATTTATGACACAATGATGATGCAGTAATTATCTTATTATTGAAATATTAACATAATTGATGTTATAAATACTCAAATAAATGTAATTTTAAACCTTTTATGAATTCCACTAATTTTATAGGTTAATATGACATATTATTATTGATCTAAATAACTTTGTTCGAACTAATAATTCTGTTATGATTTTCACAAAAATCAATTACCAAATAGTTTCAAAATTGACATAAAATAGTTTTAAAAAAAAATATTATATTATTAATTGTTATTTTATTCCGAAAAATCTAAGGTTCAGCCAAATGACTTAGATAAGGTTATATATATTAATAATAAACAACTTGGGGTTCGTTTGGCTTTTTATAGTAAGTTTATTAACCTTAAAGTGTAAGACAACAAGAAGACACGGTAAAAGTAAAATTATTTAACTTAAAGTTAAATCTAAATTATAAGGTTAAAATCGAAACCTAAACTTGTCTAAATTATATTTGATGAGATTATTTCGACCCATACCCACCTTAGATTTGAAATAAATCAATTTAGAGCTATTAAAACCCGAATATGACTTTATAATAAAATAATATTTTTTGTTTTTCCAAAGGTGCCCCTCTCCTCCCATATAAAAGGGCACTTCCTCCCTCTCTTCCTCACACCAATTTGAGCCTTCAAGCATGGCCAAACCCTGCAAAATTCTCTTCTCCACTTCCCTAGAAACATCCTAGAGGTTCTGTTATTCTTCAAAGACCAACTCTAGTGCCCTAAGAGGAGGTCAAGAAGAGGCACGTCAAAGAAGAGGTAATATCCATTATCGATCCTTTCCAATTTATTTCTTCTTCTACTTCCTCTTCATTTATTGTTTCATTATGAAGTAATAACATCAGTATATCCAATATACTGATATGTTATTATAAATATTAAACAACACTATTTTACCTTCTATCCATCCTACAGAAAACTAAATCACCGCGATTGCGTACGTACGGAATATCGTCTCCACGCCATGGTGTAATCTGTTTTCCACCACCACCTTACTTGTATGGGTATAATGTTGTATATAATAACTATATATGATTATTGTAAAGTGATATTGATTCTAAAATAGTATACATACACTCCAATACAATTCCACGATCATGGGAATGATATCATCGCTCGTGCGTACGTGCGGAATACTGTCTCCACGATGTGATGTGACTCGTTCTACATGATCTTCATTCCATAATGATTATATAAATGAATTTAATGAATAAATATTATATATATTACACTAATAACATTCTGTAAATTAGGTATCTATAACCTAAAAATAAGAATAAGAATTTATTCGACAAAACATGCAAAAGAACAAAAAGTAATAAACACCCGAATAACAAGTAGCAATGAAATATTACTAATAAGAAGCTAAGAATATGACAATATATGATATCATAACAATGATTATGATTCTGTAATAAGTAAATGACATTATTTAAATCATTATACATGATGTTCGGACACTTACGAAGCAAATTGGACATAAGGTAAGGGAAAATCACGCAATCTCAATTTTTATCCGAGATTGTTTATACTTCAGAATTTACTGGGGAATATTTACCATCCACATCCATGTTTCCTCAACATGTAATATTATTTATATCCTAATAAAAAATTTTAAATCCAATTTTACCCTTCGTTGAGTTTTCAGTAAAATATATGAAAGGAATCTTTTGTCGTTTTTCGTACGAGGTAATTTTTGACTTTTCCAGCCAAAGTACGAGAAGAATGTTTTTTATAACTTATACAGCATGAATGGATTTTTAGAACATTATTTACATGAATCTTCCTTTACAAGTTTTAAAGTTTATTTTTAGTCAACTTCTTTTAGTTTAAAATTATATGACATGTTAAGAAAAGAAAAATCGTTTTGAAATAGAAAGGATATTTTTCTCAAGAATGGAGTTCAAGTGTTTTATCAAAATTATTTTCTATATAAGATAATATAGGGTTCTGTTTCAATCCCTATTTTTACATTTTTTTTGATTATGCTATGATGGAATTATTTTTATGACGTCCTTTTATCTTATATGGATTGTGTTATGATGGCATGATGATTGAGAATTCCATTTTTATTACATGGGTTATGCTGTGATGTATTATTTATGATTTTGTGGCACACATAAGAATTGTTTCATTATGAGATGGGTGGGACCTATATCTCCCTACAATGAATTGGGTAAAGATTTATATCTCATGAGATAGACATGGCTGGAATGGCAGGTTAATCCGGTTCAGTGAAATAGGACTGAAACGAGGAGTGAACTCGGTTCAGAAATGGACTATGTCTGCTAAGATAGTCTTGGAAATGAGTCTTGACTACTAAGAAATGATTCTCTATGATTATGTGTGTATGCTAAAAAGTTTCATGTTTTATGTTATTATTATTGGGATTACTTTTCACTAATATGATTTATCCCATGTTATGAAATTATGATCTCTTTTGCAGGTGAAGATTTCCAAAATATTATGTTCTTATGAATATGATGTGATTGATATTTCTTTTGTTTACCCTTACCGACCATTTGAGCTCATCCTTTTGAATGTTTTCTTTCCCCAGGTTAGGAAGAATGTTTTTAAGTAGGATATTCCAAAATGGACTCTAGATATGATGAAATAAATGGGAGGCAATGTAGATGCTTTATGAACCAATTGTTTATGTTTCCCAGTTTCTAAAGTCACTATACTTATACAGTCCTTTCATGGTTTTTTTATATGTTGTAATAAGTGTGCTTAAATTTTGAAGCAATAAAAAACTATGTAAAGTATGGGTCTTTATAATATCATTATAAGAGGGGAGTCTTCATGATTCCTCATGAAGCAGAGATATGGTTCAGGGTTCCCTGTTTTCATGGAATAAGAGTTTCAATTCGGCCGGGGGTAGGTCCCTGCCATCAACATCTTGTTTCTCAAGGGGAAGAAGCTCTCAGGCCTATTCCAAGGGATCAAATGCGAGATTTTATTGTGGTGGTTGAGTTCATTATCAGTGAGAATGCCCAAACGTTCAGGGTAGTCATCATCCACCAGGTGTTCTGCTCTAGGTTCCTATGTTGAGGTAGTTCCAGACGAGGCAGTAGCAGCAGGTTGCACAAGCTTTCGATCAGCAGAGGGTAGATGGGGTAGGAAAAGGAAATCCATGTGATTATCCTCATACCCATAGAGCATATCATAGCCATGGTGGTGGTCATTATCAGTGTTAGAGAGGTCATAAAGGAGTTCGTGGTCAGTTTCGTTCATTAGCATTGCCATCTCCCGGAGAGCCAGACATCGTTCGAGGTACCCTTTGCTGGTTTTCTACCTTGGTGTATTACTTGATTGATTTAGGAGTGAACCACTTATTTATATCACCTACTATTTTCCATGATTTGGGAATTGAGGTAGAGATGTTTCTAATGCCCCTGGCATTGACTACGCTAGTTGGAGGTCGAGCTGACTTTTTTAAAGTATGTAGAAACAGTGAGCTAGTGGTGGGGAAGCTCCACTCTTCGGGAGATTTCCTTTTTTTATGGATACAACCATATGATATCATCCTTATCATGGATTAGTTTTATTCATTGCATGATATCATGGATTTCTTCAGGAGTTGGGTTGTGTTCTTTGATGTGGATGGAGAGCTAGTGGTGTTCGTTGGCGAGCGAGACCCTCATATGGGTCATAGGCGTGTTCTTTCCTTATCATCCATAGTCTTTGAGATGATGTTGAATTATTTAAAGGTTCAAGAGTTTTCATTTCCTAGGGTAATATAAGTGTACCCTGATGTATTTATAGAATAGTTTGTAGCATTACCCCCTCGATGAGAGATCGAGTTCGGGATCAAGCTACAACGAGGAGTGTCTCCTATCTTTATGTCTCCATATAGGATTCCCCTTCTGAGTTACGAGGGATACGTATACAGCTTGATGGTCTGTTATAGTGTGGTTTTGTTCAGCCGAGTCTGTCACCGTGCGGTGCACCGATTTTGTTCCTGAAGAATGCTGATGGAAGTTTGTGGTTGTGTGTCGATTATCAACGCTTAAACAAAGTGACAGTTAAGAATCGCTATCCCCTTCTGTTTATTGATGATTTATTCGATAAAATGAAGGGTGCAAGCTGGTTCTCAAAGATTGACTTGCGGTCAAGATATCATTAGATGCATGTGAAGTATTAGGATATCCCGAATACTGTTTTCTATTGTCTTCATGGGAATTATTAGTTTGTTGTAATACTGTTTGGCATGAAAAATGATCTAGTTGTGTTCATGGGATTGATGAACATTATGTTCTGTGAGTTCCTAAACAAGTTTGTGGTGGTTTTCAGCGAGGAAATCCGTGTGCACTCCATGTCTAAGGAGGGGCATGTAGAGCATCTGCATGTCGTTTTGGGAGTTCTTCGTCAACATCATCTATTTGGGAAGTTCTTGAAGTGTGAGTTTTGGGCTCAGGAATTCTTTTTCTTGGGGAATGTTGTGTCTCATCAATGAGAAGTTATGGATCCATCTAAGATATAATTATTTGTGTCTTGGGCAGCCCCCAAGACAGTTTCAGAGGTGCGAAATTTCCTTGGCCTCAAAAGCTACTATAGGAGGTTCGTAGCCAATTTATCTCATGTTGTGATTCCTCTGACGGCTTTGACTAGGAAGGATCATATGTTCATATGACCTGATCAGTGTTATGAAGCTTTCGAGTATCTAAAGGATAATTTAGTATGTTGTCTAGTTCTTTGTCTTATAGCAGAGAGAGTCCAGTTTGATGTTTTCGACAATGCTTAACATCAGGGGTTAGGCTATGTCCTGATGCAGCAAAGATCTGTTGTTTCTTATGGGTCGCAGTAGTTGCTTCTCCATGAATGTAACTATGCCACCCATGATCTTGATTTGGAAACCATGGTGTTTACTCTGATTTTGTAGAGACATTACCTTATTGGAGAGTGCTTTATGGTTTTCACCGATCATAAGAGTTTGAGGTATGTTTTCTCCTAGTGTGACTTGAACTTATGACAATGTCAGTGGATGGAGTTCTTAGAGGAATATGACTTCAAAATGTCATATACAACTATAAAGGGGAATTTTTTATATGATGCGCTGAGTTGAAAATCACGTAGTAATGCAGTGCGTGAATCTAGTGATTTCTAGAGAGTAATGGAATAATTTTCAGCATTACATCTCGATACTGGAAAATATCGGGGTAGAAGTTGTGTTTTCCAGATGACGGTGTAGTCATCTCTGGTGCAGTAGGAGGAAGAGTCACAGTTGGGGGATATTGAGGTGGAGGTCTGGAGAGACCGAGTGGT
The DNA here is from genome assembly GCA_963277665.1 of Viscum album. NCBI lineage: Eukaryota > Viridiplantae > Streptophyta > Magnoliopsida > Santalales > Viscaceae > Viscum > Viscum album. Next base: position 1,984,832,732 of record OY728136.1, read on the forward strand.
TTGTGGCGAGACCCCTGATGGTTGTTCTTAGGATGAACAACACCGAGTGTTGTATCATGGAAGGATATTTGTTCATTTGACGATGCGTGAGATGGTTATTAGAGAGTTCCATAGTTCTCCTTTAGTGGTGCATCCTGTTACGAGAAAGATGTACCGAGCCTTGAGGAGCCAGTTTTGGTGGCCTTGGCTAAAGTGTAAAGTTGCGAAGTTTGTGTCCTGAGGTTTGGTCTGCCAGAAGGTGAAGGTCAAACATCGTGTTCTTGGTGGTCTGCTCCAGCCATTATATGTTCCTCAGTGGAAGTGGGGTGACATCTCAATGGACTTTTTAACTATTTTACATCGAGCTCGAGGAGTAGATGACACTATTTGGGTGGTATTGGATCATTTAACAAAATCATCCCTCTTCACAGCAATCAAAGAGTCAAGCTCAGTGGATGTTTTGTTGAGGCAGTATCTGGAGGATGTGATGAGACTTCATGGAGTCCCAAGTATGATCATTTCTGATCAAGATCTTCATTTTACCTCTAGGGTGTGGAGAGGTCTCTAGCATGCTTTGGGTTCTCATATATGCCTTAGCACTACTTTTTATCCTCAGAAGGATGGTCAGACATAGTAGACCATACAGACTCTTGAACACATGTTACACTCTTGTGTCCTAGATTTTGGATGTTCATGGATGAGGTACTTACCCTTGGTGAAGTTCTATTATAACAATAATTTTCACTCCATCATCAGTATGGAACTATTTGAAGCCTTGTATAGTCGACCATGTCATTCTCCGTTGTGCTGGACTGGGATGAGAGAGTCATCAATTCTCAAACCGGAACTAGTGTAGAATACAAAAAAGATGGTTCAGGTGATTCGTGAGAGGATGAAGACAATACAGGATCGTCAGAAATCATATGTCGATCAAAGGAGGAGACCCTTAGAGTTTGATCTTTGGGATCACGTTTTTTTGAAGGTGACTCCCTATCATGGGTAGAAAAGGTTTGGTCGTGGGAGTAATATTTCTCCTCAGTTTGTTGGGCCTTTCGAGGTGTTAGCTCGTGTTGGAGTTGTGGCGTATTGAGTAGAACTTCCCCTGCAGATGAGCTGGATACATGATGTTTTTTTGTGTATCACAGCTCCATCATTATCTTCATGATGACTCTCACGTCATCAATTGTGTAGAGATTGATGTTGATGATTATGTGACCTTTGAGTAGTGACTTTTGAGATCCAGGACTACAAGGAGAAGGTGTTTCATGGGTGTTGTATTCCCTTGGTTTGTGTCTTCTGGTGACATGGTGGTGTTGAGGAGAGTACTTGAGAATGTGATTCACATACATGTGCTCAGTACCTAGAGTTCTTTAGGTTTAACTCTTTTCATGTAACTATGTTCACTTTGTGGTTATAGACCTTTCATGTTTATGAGTTTTTTTTTGGTTTCTTCTTGTGGCTTGCTCTCTTTTGAGAGGTATCTCGATAACTGGTTGTTCTTTATTCTTTTATGTTTCCTTTTATGTTTGTTTTGAATTCTCAAGGATGAGAATGTTTTGAGAGGTAAATGATGTAATGGCCTGGACCAATCTATACCATTACTTTTTTGGAATCTAGTGTCTGAGGTGTTCCGGGAGGTCAAGTTGACTTATACCCAACACTTTGCCAAATTTTTAGTTATGTGGACAGTGTTTCCAGTTATGTGAACAGTGCAACGATAGCCCTATGTGAACAGTATCATCAATAGCCTTAGGTGAATAGTGAAATGTCAACTGTATGTGAACAGTGTCATCGACAGCCTTATGTGAATAGTGAAACTGTAACCTTATGTGAACAGTGTCATCAGTAGGCTGATGTGAACATTGTTTTTCCTTTGCCAAATTTTGAGTTCATGAACAGTGTTTCTAGAACAGTGAGGTTCCAACAGTGAGGTTCATGAACAATGTTTTTCCATTTCGAAATTTTGAGTCCATGAATAGTTTTTCCAGAACGGTGAGGTTCCAACAGTGAGCTTTCAATGGTGAGGTTCATGAATAGTGTTTTTCCTTTTCTAAATTTTGAGTTCATTAATATTGTTTCCACTTCCTATAGTTTCACCCCATTGACATTTCCTTTGATGTAAAATGCATTTGAAGCCTTGTTTTAATGACTCTATGGTCGATTCAAAGGTCGTAACTCAGATATTAATTTTTCTAAGGCTCATGATGTTTTTACATAGTCAATCTGTGTGGTTTAATGTGATATGATTTTAATGGAAAATCCATCTTATCTTAAACTGTTGCTCCGTTATATCTTCTAAAGGGATGAGATACCTTCCTCCCTAATCTTTCCTCTTTGTTCTCGGGTGTGAGATGGTCGAACCTTCCATTCCTTCCTGTAGGATTTGTGTGGTCAAGCTTTCCTCCTTGGAATTGTTCCCCTCTGTTTTTAGTGCATCCAAGAATTATCAATCAATATCCAATATAAGGTATTTTCTATCATCATTATTATGGGCTCATCACCATTTGTTTCCCCTCTCTCTTTTATGGAATGCTATCTCCTTGTTCTTAATGGATTTTTCTTCGGTGTTGACCAGTGTGGTGGTGTCTCTGCATCCTTGGGTGGATACAATTTTCATATTGGGAGGAGATCATAACCCATAGTGTGTCTTGTTCTCATATAAAGAACGTCAAGAACCATTTGAGGTAGGGGATTTGTTACTTCTCTTTTATTTTACGTGAAAATGTAGATTTATCATGTTTTAGCCACTGGATCACAATGGAATTAACATAATAAATATTTGAACAGGATAAATAAATTTATATCGATCGTATATTATTGCCTCTTGTTTTTCTAGATAGTATGATATCTATGATTTCTTTGTTTATATTTTCGTTCTTGATGGAAATTGTTAAATAACGTAAAGACGGAATTAGTTGGTTCACTAAAGAAAAAGAGGAATGTAAATGAATCTGGTTCTTCTTGTTGTAATTTTATGTTAATCAAATTTGTGCAGTAAGCATGTTTAATTATTTGTGATAGATTACTGTTTAGGTTTCCAGAAGTTGGAACCTACGAATAATAAATCGGATAATCCAAGATGGATTAAAGAACTAGTTGTTTGATAAAAGATAATTCCTTTTAGGTTTTTTTGTTACCCTCTTTCTTTTTTAAGGGCCATGATCCAAATTGATATGATGGTTGTTTTCCTACTTCTTGTGTTTTTATGTGAGCCTAGAAGATTGTTGTGATATGTGGGGCTGGGAGGCCAATTGGTTGTGAAAGAAGTTGACGCCTAGAGTGGCGAGATGCATCGGTTTATGCATGTGGGTGTTGGGGAGGACACCGGGGATAATGGAACATGTTGGTTATGAAAGTTTGGATGCTTGATGATCTTTTTGGTTTTTTATCTTCTTTACTTTCCTCACTAGTCAAGGCAGTTGGTTTTGCCTACCCTCCTCCCAAAAGGGGTGAGGATGCGTGAGGTATGTCATGTGCTTTCTGTGTTTAGATTCCTGAGGGAAGATGGTTCTATGCTCTTGCTATAGGTGGCAAAGACTCGATGGATAGTTCATATACTCACCATGTTGATCCCCCTGTGTTTAATAGCTTAGAATGTTTTTTATAATACCTCGGAATATGGGAAAATAATGCTGTAAATAAATAATTGAATAAATGATGTTAACCTAAGGGGTTGGAGCTTGTTGGGACACAATGTTGAGGTTACAATTTAATGGGACAGTGGACATTGGGTGTGATGCTAATGATATTTTATGTGGAAGTTTTAATGGTAAATTAATGTTTAAATAATTAATTATGTAAAGTGAAATTGATAAAAAGGGAATAGAGTAATGTAATAAAACTATTTAAATGGTTGTGTGCTTATCGGATACCTAGTCTTAGAAGTGGCAGCCAGGAGTCCGAGATACGTTTCTAGTAGTTGAGTCTAAGATAAGGTTATCCCCATAGTGCGGTTGTAAGCTATAGTATATTCTATACATTTTGTGTTTCTATAGGCTACTCCACCTTGTCAGTTAGAGAAACTGACAACCCAGGGATTCTGAGCCCTAGGGGGTGTTTTCCCTAACATTCTGGTGGGAGGTTGCATGGATGACTCCCCCCTTTGGCCCTGTTATCTTCTCTTGGTGGTTACTTGTGCTGGTAATCACATTGTTTAGTTTTACCCATATATGTGTGTAGAGGGTTGTAATGTCATGTGATTATTCACAAACATATATTATGGATATAGTTTCATATGGACTACTATAGGTGTAGCGTGTATAGGTTGTGCTGGCTTCAGGATCCTTACTCGGTGTATGGGTTGTAATGGCTTGAGGTATAATACCTAACATATGATACACTTTATGTGAGTTGTGTTGGATCCCAAAAACTATCTAGTTACTTTGCTTACATGTACATGGTGGTTTTGTTGCACGAGGTGCATGTTGTGGTGCTTCGCCCAGGTGTCTGTGAGCAAGACCTTTTTAAGAGAGATGCTTAGAACGTGCGATGTTGGAGGAAAATGGCAACCCAGTGTGGAAGTAGTAGCAGTTTACCCTTGATATTATTTATTATATTATATACTCTTGTATTCTATACTTGGTGAGAGTATCCATGGTGAGTTTGGGAACTTAGTATACCTGTTTAGGTTAAGAGATAGTTTCACTTGTTGTTCACTGTGATTTAGTAGGCCTTCTTTACCATTTCACAAGATGATCTAGGGAGGATCCTACTGAGTATACTATTATACTCACCCTATTTCTATATAAACTATTTTCAAGTTACTTTGTACAGGTTGGAGATCAGGCTGGTTTCTATTTGCTTGGGGTTGCAGGAGATATTTGGGATTTGTGGTTATTGCTGTTTTTACTTTCCTTTGGCACTTACATTTTTTCCTTTCAATTTTAGTAGTATTTCATGACATTATATATGTGAGCATCGGATTTATTTTATATTTCAATATGAGCTAGTGTTGGTTGGTGTCTGTATTATTTTTCTCTTTCTCATGTGTTATCTTAGAGTGTAATTCCTCCTCTTTGTGTGTTTACTATACCCACGGTGCTAGTTTCCAACTAGGGGCCTACTACAGGTGGGACCTGGGGATCATTATCTCCCTTCTCCCATTGTCGGCCTAAGAGGGTACACCTTGTACGGAGGGGGTCGTGACCAAAAACCATTCAAAAAAAAACAATTTCAAATAAACCATTCTAATTCAATTAAATAAAACCATCCTTTTATTGAAGGAATTTTTATTAAACAATTTACCATAAATTCAGAAAATCCACATTTTAAAATCAACATTTTAAAATCAAGAAACCAAAGCACTTGAACAACTAATTTCCACAAAACCACCAAATCCACAAACCATTACAAATGAGGGTTTCAACCTTGATTTGGATAGAAACATCACAACCAAAATTTGTAAATTTAAAAAAATTGAAAATATTCCTTATAGTTTTAAATATAAGAGACTATATTGAATCCACCTACCTTTAATTATTTGGTGAAAACAAAAAACAAAACAAAAACATCCACGGAAACAAGTTGAAACTCAAAAAACCAGCCTTAAATATCTTCCACTATCATCAAGAAAGAAAAATATCAACCAATTTGGCATCAAAACCATATATATATCCACATCAGATGTAGATATAAGAAACCAAGGGAGAGGTAGAAGTAGATGTAAAGAAAAGAAAGAAAAACTACAAAGAATGAAGACATGCCATAAGAATCTGGCTTTAACGCTTCAAGATAAGCCTTTGGATTGCCTCTGGATCGATGTGATATACATCTACTACATTTTAAAGGAGAAAATATCATGTTTGTGCTTTTTTGGGGAACAAATGAGGGATTTGGAGGTGAAAAAATTTTATATCCAAATTTTAAGGATCTAAATTTTAACCAATGCTTGGTTAGTTGCATGGTTAGAAAAATTGTGTGCTAACTATGCACCAACCACTACCTCAATGATGAACCTCTCACTGATGGATCACACGGTTAGAGGACCATGAATCAACCATGTAGAAGCCTACTATATCAAAAAGTGTGGTTTATGAAGGGATTCCATGTGGTTTGGACAAACGGTGCACTGCCTATGCACCTTCCCCTTAGCCTTTGTCAAACTGTGCAGAGTTTATTGTAGGTGTTGCATGATTTCCCTAAAATGTGCACTAACTATGCACCCTAATAAAATCACAAAAAAATAATCAAAAGGTTTCCAATCCCTCCCAAAATTCACCAAAAAAATATTATATACCTAAAATATATAAATGAATGGTCACTTACATTAAACTGGTGGTGCAACATTATCCCCACCATTGGCCTTTCCATCCCTGGAAAGTATAAAACCATCAATGCATTGAAAGAGTTCCAACCATTATTCTATCATTTCCTTCTCACATTCCAAAGTCTATTCTATACTTTATTAAAACCCTTTATTTATACTAGTCATGTGATCATAATTCAAAGGCTATATTATCAAAGATAAGGATACTTAAAAACTGTTTACATCCAATTGGATATAATAAAACAAAAAGAGTGAATGTGTTTTCTATAACTATAAGAAATTTAATTAAAATAAAGTGAATTTTATTCATAACACTATGGGTCATTACAACCTTACCCTCTTAATAAATTTCACCCTCAAAATTACCTTTTCCCAAACTAAAATAGATGGGGGTAGTTCTATTGAATAACTTACATTTTTTCCCATGTCACTTCTTCAAACATATAGTTTCTCTAAAACACTATGAGACACGGAATACATCATGTACTTGAGACATGTTCGGTGGGAGTTCTAGTCAATAGGCCACTACCCTGATGCGAAAAAAGATCTCAAAAGATTTGATGTAACTTGGACTAAGCTTTCCCTTCTTCCCAAATCTCATATCGCTCTTCCATGGAGATATGAGGACGAATTCAATGTCTCTAACATCAAACTCTAGGTCTCATCGATGATTATCGTCATAGCTCTTTTTTTGACACTGAGAAGCTTTGATGTGATGCTGGATAGTCTTAATCTTCTCTATCATTTCTTTAACCATTTCTAGACCTAGAAGTTTTCATTCCCCAGCATCATCCCAACATGCTAGTGTTCTTCACCTCTTCCCATAAAGGTCTTCATAAGGAGACATTATAATGCTTGAGTGGAAATTGTTGTTGTAAGAGAACTCCACCAAAGAAATTTGTTGGTCTCATATGCCTTTTAAGTCCATTGATCAAGCTCTCAACATGTCCTCAATTGTATGGATAGTCTTCTCAAATTGGCCATTAGTTTGAGGGTGATAGTCTGATATGAAGTTCAACTTAGTGTTTAGATCATATTGGAGACTCTTTCAAAACTTAGAGGTGAATCTTGGATCTCGATCAGACGCAATCGATAGTGGTACTCCATACAGCCTTACCACTCCTCTCATGTATATCTGTGCTAGTTGATCCAATGATAAATCCTATCGAATTGAAATGAAGTGTGTGGTCTATGTAAGATGATCCAAAAAAACCCAGATAACATTTTTTTTCTTTGGATGTCTTCTGAAGTTTGATGAAAAACTCCATGATGATGTTCTCCCATTTCCATGTTGGTATGGGTAATGGTTGTATCATCCCCTTAGAATTATTCCTCTCAACATTCACTTTCTAACATACTAGGAACTTTGATGTATATTTTTTGATCTCATTCTTCCTGTAATCCCACCAATAGTACTCTTGGAGATCTTGATAAATCATTGCGTTTCTTGAAGGAATAACGAAATTAGAACTATGTGATTCATACAAAAATTCTTTCTTTATCTATATATTTGATGGAACACATTGTTTGGACCAAAATCTCATAATTTCTTATTTATTAACATTGAACTCTAAGGATTTCCCTTTTCTGATAGTTTCCACATTCTTCTAAATACTTACATCATCTTTTTTAGCATCCTTTAAAAATTACAAAAAGGTGGTTAAGTAATAATTTGTGAAAGGATTAAAGATATTCCCTTATTTATGATTTTCATGTCCATATTCATCAAATCTAGGATGATTGGATCCTTTTCAATTCTCATCCATGATATAATTGTTGGTTCCTTTCTAGTTAGAGCATTTGTCACCATGTTTGCTTTCATAGGGTGCTAATGGATTGAGTAGTCGTAATCATTGACGATCTCTAACCATCTTTGTTCATGCATATTCAGATTTTTATGTGTTAATATATATTTGAGACTTTTTTATCCATATATATTTCACACTTCTCCCCAAAGTGATAATGATAACAAATTTTCAATGCAAAGATAACTCCTACCAATTCCAGATCATGCATGAGATAGTTTTCTTCATGAATTTTCAACTGCCTTGAGGTATAGAAAATGACTTTGTCATTCTGCATCAACACATAGCTAGGATGGGCAGTGTGCTGGGAATGGGGAGAGGATCCTTTCCTATGTAGTATCTCGGTACCCCTATCTCAGTGGGTTGAACAAGGATTAGGGACTTTTATAGGGTGGTGAACAGGATCTCGGGTCATATTTTGAATTGGAAAAACCGCTTTCTATCCTTCGAAGGTCAGATCACCCTGGTGAATAGCGTGCTATCTATGATCCCGGTGCATTCATTGGCCTCCTCGTGCGTGACGAAGGGGGTTATCAGGCGTATTAATAGGATGCTTTCATTCTTCATCTGGGATGCTGCAGGTGAGGGTAAGAGACAGTGGGTGTCGTGGGATAAAATGGCCCGACCCACGAGTGAAGGGGGAATCAATGTTAAGAGCATGGTGGACACGATCCACTGCATGCATGCGAGGCTTGCATTGGAGACCATTGAGGATCGAACCTTGTAGGTGACACAGAAGTATCAGAAGTATAAGGATGATAAAGCCCATGGTGTGGCAAGGGGCTCAACGTTATGGTCCTCAGTGTTTAATATCATTCCGACTCTTTTACCGCAATCGCAATGGATTATCGGGGATGGTAGCATATCCTTTTGGCACCACAACTGGGAGGGCGAAGTGCTGGGCTATCCGGGATGCCCGGCCCTAACTATCTCATTTCGGGAGGTGCGAATGTACCCCCTATTTTTCAGTTCGGTTCTTGACGGCCCACAGCAAGAAGTCTTTCACTCTGTGGTTCTTAATACAGAGCAGGATAGATGCGTCTACACTCTGTCTACCTCGTGGAGGTTTAATGCTAAGGATTTTTGTAGCAGGAGTGCCCCGCATGGTCAACATGAATGGGGGCACAGCATGGCTTGGTGTAATAAGATACCTACAAAACTCAACTTCCTTACTTGGAGGATCTGGAATAAATCAATTCCCTCTGATGATCAAATTAAATGGATCGATATCAGTCTAGCGTCATGTTGCCAGTGCTACGGGGAGCTAAGTGAGGAGAGTATGAACCATATCTTTTTCAAATGAGAATGGGCTTGACACATTTGGAGTTTCTTCGTCTCCCTTATAGGCTTCCTTCTGTGTGAGGGCATGGCGGGGATGGATATTAAACACTGGTTTCAAGAGGATAGCGGGATAGAGGAGGAGAAGAAGGTGCGAGCTGTTATTTTCAACACGGCTTGCTGGTGCCTTTGGCAAGCGAGGAACCGGGCCAAGTACGAGGGGAGTAGTTTCACAGGTCATTCCGTGGTGGAAAATATCCGCTGCTTGCTGGCTGACTTGCTTGGCACTGCGAGCTTCGGGAGGGGGGAATTCTCTCTTGGGGTGGTGCAGAATACCCAAAGGAGGGGTAGTCGGTGCGGTGAAGAGTTGCAGGGCAGGTGGGTTCAGTGATTCCCCCCCCCCCAAGCTGGCCTTAAACTCAACTCGGATGGATCCTGTGTGTTGGGTGACATGCGTGGAGGAGGAGTCATTCGAGACTCCAAAGGAAACTTAGTACTTGCCTTCGCAGCGCATTATGGAAGAGGTTCTTTGATACGATCGGGAGCTATGGCAGTCCTATCCGGACTATCCTTAATCAATAGCAGGGGAATTTCTATTGACCACATTGAAACGGGCTCAATGGAGATCCATGACACTCTCCAGGATAAAGGCATTATCCCATGGTCTATCACTTACATAATTAGACAATGCAAGGCTCTCATTAAGGAAAACGTCATAATATCACATACGTGGCGTGAGGGGAACAAAGTGGCAGACTATATGGCCACAACTGCGGTACCTGGCTCTCAGATGGAGTGGTTTAATAATGTGTCCCAGCTGAAGCCAGAGGGGTGAATCTTATTCAGGGAGATGCTCTTGGATTGCATTATTTCAGGCCCCCATAATGTTGGGGTGCCACATCATTGTCTGCCCCTTTTGGGCCCCCACCCTTTTTTTGAATAAAAATGCTAATGTTGGATGGATGCATCAACACATAGCATAGTCCCTTCTTTAAATTATCGATGAAGATTACGAAAAGCTCCCCAATTGTGGGTAGTGTGAGCATAGGGGAAGTGATAATCCTCTTCTTCAACTCCATGAATCTTTCTTCACATTCTTCATTCAAATTAAACTTGACTCCCTTCTGAGTTATCTTGGTAATAGGGTTTGATAATCATGATAAATTTATCACAAATTAGTGATAATATGCATCTAACCCTAGGAACCTACGGATATCTATCATATATGTCAGTGTCGGCCATCCCTTAATTGTTTTTTTTGGAAGGATCCACAAATATCTCATTTCTTATGATGATATTCCCAAAGAATGAGACTTACTTTAAATATAACACACACTTTTGGTACTTTTCATAGATTTTCTCCCTTCACACGGTCTCTAGTATAGTGCTCAGATGTTCCTCATGATCTTCATCAATTTTGGAGTACATTAGAATATCTTTTATAAAGACTACCAAAAATTTTCAAGGTAGTATCTAAAGACTCTATTCATTAAGTCCATGAATATTTCTAGAGAATTAGTGATTCTGAAAGGAATTTCTATGAATTCATAGTGCCCGTACCTTATACAAAAATTAGTCTTGGGGACATCCTCTTTCTTCACCCATACTGGGTAATATCTCGACTACAGATCCACCTTGGAAAAGTATTGTGCTCCACGTAGCTGATTGAACAAGTCATCAATTCATGTAAAATGATACTTTTTCTTTATCGTGATTTTGTTGAGCTCATGATAACAATTGAAAAGTCACATTGACCCATCCTTCTTCTTGAATAAGTGGACCGGTGCACCCCATGGTGAAGCACTTGGGAGTATAAAACCTTTTTCTAGATTCTCCTATAGTTGTTTCTTTAGCTCCACAAGCTACCAAAAAATAATTCTATATAGAGTCTATGATATTGGAAACACTCCAAGTATAATATAAATCGATAATTCAACATCTCTTCTAGGAGGAAGACCATAAAATTACTCTGGAAACACATCAGTGAATTCCCTCACAATAGGTATGTATTTGAGGATTGTTCCTTCCATAGACTCAATCATCTGAGAAAGATATTTGTAGTTAAAGGGAATTAATATCCATAATTGAGATGACAGTGCTAAAGAATATCCATCCTCTTCCTTGCACTTTTATAGAATCGGGGGTCGATTCTCTATATGGATAGTGATTTCCCTCTCATGATAATTTATGTTGGCTCAATATAGTGAAAGGGAATACTTACCAAGAATTGCATCAAATAATATTAAGGGAAGTATGATGAGGTTCAATGAGAAGTTCAATCCAGAAATTGTGATAGGGGAGGATTTATATTCATGGGATGCAATAATTTCACCATTTTCAATTTTCAACAACATCTCTACTTCCACTCATTGTGGTGATGTTAGAATTATTATACTAAACTTTTGGGATATAAAATAATTCGTAGAACTATGGACAATAACTCCATATTTCACTTTTTGATTCTGGTATCACATTATCCTATATAGACTTAGGGATGAGTATCTCAAATAGTTAAACACATAAACTAGAATCCAATGACAAAAGGGATAACTTATAAATTACATTTTTCTCCTTAACTAATGAATTTATAAGCTTCAATCTAAGTTATCCATGATCTACTTCCTAACATATATTCTTTGGGGAATTTTTTTGTTCCCTTAATAATGGTTTGTACTGATATTATGAATTTAAAAACTCATATCCTTTGCAAGTGTCAAACCAAGAGTGCAGCAAGGCCCATTGTCATGCACTAGTTATTGTTTGATTCTAGCTCAAAACGGGGTTTTTAGGTTTTACCCTTGGATATATCTATTCCAAATCCACCTCTACTTGTTCATATTTATACAGGGATGTATTTTCTTATTAACCACTTACTCTATACTCACCAAAATTTAGGGATTATTTTTTTTATACTTAGTCTTATCCCTAAGGATTTCACTAGATTTTTATAATCCTAATCCCAAAAATAACTAAGCCTATAATTTGATACCAATTATAATGACCCTGGTATTTATTACACATTTAAGAATGATTTATTACATAAAATTTCACTTAATACAACTCAAAAGATTGATAGGTATAGTGTCTTTGGGGATTAGGAACATTACATAACAACTTAAAACATATAATACAAATCTTTATTGAAAAATTCTTTTACATGAGTACAACATTACTTCGTACTTAACATTGCATGGGATTACCTGAGGACATACATAAGAAAAGGGTGAGCGATAAATCCCAGTATGGGAGTAAACAAGGAATAACATGAATAATGAAATACATGTTAGGAAATAGGAATATAAATGGAGCATAATAGAAACATGAACATAAAGGTGTGATATAGCATGATTATCATAACATGAGAATCTATTAACAACTTAAAACACTACCTCATTAACATAAAGGAATCAGGTAAACCCCTGTCCCAACAAGATGTAAAAAATTACTATAAACGGATCCGGTAAAACACTATCCCAACATGATTTATCATGATACAAAATATAACCCAATGCATTGGAGTACTATCAGGGAGCACCCTTCATAATCATTAAAATCTCATGCTTAAGTGTCCCACAAAGATCATATAACATGGATTCATTCAACATAATAATTTATTCCAAGATAGAAGAATATGGAATAAAAACAATTAATCCTAAATAAATAATTATATGTGCATAAAGTTGAATATACTTGATAGAGTAATGGGTATGGTATTCACTACACAATGATTTTTGCACCGAAAATCATGGTGCAATTTCAACAGTATAATAACGTCATATGAAAATTCATAAAATGTGTAGATGAGAGAGAAAGGGGTATTTCCTTATTTAAAAAAAATTTATAGTGAGGGGATCATAGAACATAATATTCCAATATATGAAATGGAATTAAATATGTATAATACAAATTAAGTGCTTGAAATGGAAATGAGAAGAGAGAAATATTTTACAGAATTTCGGCATTATAACGAAGTAGGTTAGGGTCTAAATGGGGGAAGGATAAATGATACCTCGTTGTAATAACATAAAATGAAAAATAGGTAATTTATTATAAAAGGATGAAAATATAACCAATTCAAATTAAAATGACTAATTTCAAACAAGGTTTTTAAATTGAAAGGAAGAGAGAAAGGTGAGGATCCCTTACTTCGATGTGTGATCCCAAAGGCTTAGGAGAGGCTTCTTGAAAGATTAGAGGAACCTTTGTAGGACTCTAGGGAGTTAAGGGAATATGTTGGTTGATCTTAAAAGAGCTTTAGTGAAGTGGAATTGGTGATTGGGTGGTTTATATAGAAAATGTGGGGGAGTTCTTTATTATTTTGGTTTTGGACCCTACACACTAAAATATTCAAAATCACTAACTATCTCATGGTTTTGGCCCATGTTTTCTGGAAAAGGGGAGTGGTATAAATTATTTTAAAAGAATATGGTCCGAATATATTAAAATATTGTCCTTTATTATGTGGAGGTGAGTCACACTTTCAAGGAAATGATTTTAATAACTTAAAATATTATATATGTCTTCGATGATTCCCTAAGGCTTTATAAAATAAATCAAATAAACCTAAAATTATATTATTTTAAAGGAAAAAAATATATTTTTCCTAATATATCTTTGATACTATTTTATTACATCACTATTGGGTTATTATGATGTCATAAAACACATTATAAATTTATACGGTATTTAGTTTTTACACAAAAATTCGATTGTCTCAAAAAATTATGATAAATTAAATGATGGATAATTTCGACGTACTAATTCTAAAAATAATATTCCTTTTATCTAAATAATTATATAACTATATAAATATTCACTATTAAAATAAAAATTGACATTTATTGAAAATTGATAGGTTTTGGGAAAAAGAGTTTTCAAACCTTAATAAAAATACATTTGACTTCATAAAAATTTTATGATCATTTATATTTAATAAAATTAATTTAATAATATCATTTTATTAAAATAATGTTTAATTAAAAAATCCATTAATTCATCAAAATGGATTTCTTAATTGAATTTGACTTTTAACCAAAAATATTATTTAGGCTTTAAAAATCATTTACAAATTAAAAATAATAGAATAAAAGTATATTCATTATTCTATACAAAAATAATAAACATAAACATAATTATATGTTATTTTTAAATTTACATTTATTACACTAGTATATTCCCTAAATGTAAGGAGTGTGATGGTGGGGATTTCATTTGGTCGTTCAGTGAACATGGTTAGGGTCGTGATCCCGATGAGCATGAAATTCTCCTATAAACAGTTTCAATCATGCATAAGTTGTTGGGTATCATCTTGGAATTTGTGTAGGGAAATCCCAAAAATTTTGTCTCCCTCGAATGCTCTAATAAATGGGCTTCATATGGTACGATCCTATTGGTTGAGGCCATCACTTTGTCTATGTCAAAAGGATGTGTTAAAACCCTATATTTATACTAGTCATGTGATCACTATTCAACAGTTATATTATCAATGGTAAGGATACTTAAAAATCATTTAAATACAATTAGATATAATAAAAAAAGGAGTGAATGTATTTTCTCGATCCATAAGACATTTAATTTAAAGAAAAGGAATTATATTCATAACAGTTTGTCTCGTTACAAAAATAGTTATTAGAATACAAAAAATTCAATTAATTTATTCACATAAAATTTGTTACCTATAAATGTCACTCTACAATATCCTTACAAAGAAATAGTAGTGACCACCTATTCCCTTTATATAATGTTTTCATGTGTTGAACCTATTGAATCAGTAGGAAATTTGCCGGATGCTGATTGGATAAAGAAGGAGGGTGTGTGTAACATCCCGAGATTTCATAAAATATCTTATTTAAAATTATTTTAAATTCTTTGATATCTTGAATTACACTAAATACATAGTTTATCTTATCTCACACACAAAACCTAGTTTATCTTTCATTTCATGCAACATCGAGTTTCATTGATGACTTTTGTTACACAAAAAACCGAGTTCTATCAAACAACAATATACTATTAATATTTAATAAGATAGTTATCACCTAGACATTGGAATAGCGATAATGAATAAGATTAACTAAATTATTAAAATATGGTGACACATGTTTATAAAATTAATTCATTAGTTACCAGTTAATTAGAAATGAAAATAAAAACTGTTGAATATAAAGGATTTGTTTTTGTGAAAAACTATTTGTATGCCCACAAAGGAATTTTATATTAATAAATTATAATAATCACTATTAGTGAATGATATTAATAAAATTTATATGTTATATATTAAATATTTTTTAAAAATTTCATACAATACGTTTTATAGGCATAAAATAAGAACAAACCTAATTTTAAAATAAGTATTTATTTTTCTAAAGGTAGTTTTCAACATTTTAATGGAGGATTTATTTTAAAGCTATTTTTTTACATTTTATAAATTTTATATTAAAAAATAAACATAATTTTGGAAAGTTTAATATCCAAAAGTTAATTTGGTTGAACATTTCATATTTTTCTGATAAGTTTCATTTTTTGATGAACTGTAAAAAAATATTGCATTTTATTTAAAAACTAACTTTTCATCTAAATAATTTTAAATGATAAATTATATTTTAAATTTTTTAAATAAAAAATTTATATTATATATATATTAATCTAATTAATGTCATTTTTATATTTTTCATATTGAATTTGGATATAATAACATTTCAAACTTTTGAACATTTTCACTTTCAAAATTCACTCTCTCCATGTCTATAAGATTAATTTTAAATTAATTTTTTCATCTTATCTATTTTGAATTTTTTATAATGGATTTCATATTTTTATTCATGATTTTTAAATTTAGTAATTATTTCCCTTTTATTTTTGGACAATATGAATAGTAGATATATTAATTTTTATTATCACGGTTAATGGTAAATCGGGTAATTAAGAGAAAAAATAATTATGATAATGATTATAAAATTATCCAAAAACTTGTCATAATTTTATTTTATCATATTTTTTCAAACAAATTCAACATTGGGAAAAATTTATGACCTATCTGATCCACTTGGATTTCTTTACTCCCCTTATAGTATTTTATTTTAAGAGCAGTCAAATTCATCACACTCTTGTTTTTAATGAGTGTAATAATTTTAATATGGTTCTATTCTGAATATATGTTCAACTATAATTAGTATTTTGGAAGATAAAATATTTATAGGTATTATTTTATTTTACTTTCACCTTTTATTGAGTAAATAATTTCCTTAAATGCTTACATAATGATGATGCAATAATTTTTTAATTAAAGGAAATATCAAATAAATGATATTCAAAATATTAAAATAATTATAATTTGACTTAATTAGTATTGTATAACAATTTTATAGATTAATTTGATATGTTATTGGTTTTTAGATTATTTTTTATAATTTATCATGTTTTATTGAGTTTTTTAAAATTCAATGTAATGAATAGTTTCAAAATTCACATTAATGATATTTTAAAATAAATAATATATTATTACAAGATATAAAATTACTAAAAATGTATATTTGTCCAACTAATTAGTATAAAATTTAAAATTTTATCAATTGTTCATTTATGATTTTTTTGAAATTTTATATTAACAATTTTAACCCATAAAGAGAAAAATCCATATTTTCATGGTAAGAGTTAATGGGGTAAAATAAGGGTTAACGCCAAAAGATAAGGATTATAAATAAAAAAAATGTATATTATTATTTTGTGAATTTATTTTGACCAATAATCATCTTATCTTAGAAATAAATCAATTTTAATAGATTTGTGATAGAAATTAATTTATATTGATTTGTTATTTTGAGAAATTCGAAGAGAACTCATCCCCTCTCTTATAAAACGGCACATATTCTTATATTTTATTCACACTTGAAAATCACTTTTTTAGAAAATATCTATACAAATACCTTACTATAATCTCTTACCACATTTTATAGTTGTTAGTCTAGGTATAACTCCATCCTTAGTGGTGTTAATGTGTTAAGAAAAGGGGTTAGTCTGATGAAGTGGTATAGTTTTTAAGCGAGCTTTTCTGTTTTGTTTATTCTCAAAAATCCCTAAAACCTTATCCAACAATGATAAAATAATAACTTCAGAATAATATATATATTTAGATTTTATTATGTCAGTATTTTGACTTAAATCCATATCCACTTCCATGAAATGGGAAAAGAAGTTATTGTCTGTGTGTGCAGTGGACTACCGTCGCATGAACCGATGAAATTAACTTTCCATCATCATCTCTCAAGACTAGTCATATTGATGGAATTAATGTTTATTTATTATATTCATGACATATTTATCATTATTAAAATATAATATATCATTTATTTACTTACCAATCCATGCATAAAAATTGATAATGTAGTTTGTGCGTACTTGTGAACTATCACCTCCACGAAGCGATGTGATTCTTTTTTCATCACCATATCACATGGATAATATATATAAGTATATTTAAAGAACTAATATGATATTAAAGATATTATTATAATTAATTAAATATAAAATTATATTAGCCTTTTTTCCATAATGATCATTGAAAATGAAAACGTTACTCATGTGTACGTATAGCCTACCATCTCCATGATCATAACATTGGTTCATTTTTTGATAAACATCATCCATGATTGGATTTGAAAGAATAATTGATTAGTAAATATAGTTATTATTTCATTGTTATTATTCTGGAGATTATGGACTAATGACCTATTATGACCCGTCCCCCAAGGCCTGTGTCGTGACTACCTCAAGTCCGCCTTCCAGATGCCAGGGGTTGGCGACTAGCACCGGAAAGGAGTATCTGTAAAACAGGAAGGCATTGCCTTTAAAAGTGAACAAACACAAAATACAAGAACAAAACAATATGCAACCACGAAGTAAAACTGCAATAGTAAAAGTGTGTACTGAATGTAAAGGGGTCGGAATACAAGCCCAAATGAAAAGATACAACTACAACTAAAAACAAAACGCAGATCCTGAGATCACCCACCGAGGATCCTACCTGAAGGGTATGTATATATCATCTCCATAGATCTCCATGTCAACTATCTTTGTTGTCCACTGGAAGGTCCCTGCTCCCCAAGTCTCAGTCAAGGTTTCCCTTCGTTTGAATAAGACACAACAAGGTGTGGGTAAAGCTCATGCTGTGGTGAGTATAATAATACCCAGTAGGGACCCCGAGACCCCTGAAGGTCTCTCATAATTCCACAAAGGAAAACCCCAAAGAATGATCTCAATCACAAAGAACAAAGTAAAAGACACAGCTCAAACTGGGTATAACTTAAGTACAGAAGTACATATGATTAGTAATAAGGCTCGATCATCTAATTCTAGTAAGAGGCACTACTGCTGACCCACACAGGATCGATAGTTACTAACCCCCACTAACCCACATAGGATATGACCCTCCCAGGATCAATAGGTACTAACCCTCACTGACCAACATAAGATCTAACCCACCGAGTATTGATAGGTATTAACCCTTGCAAGACTAACATTTGATCGATAGATGTTGATCCACACAGGATCACTAGGTGATGATTCACACATAATCACTAGGTGTTGATTCACATAGAATTACTAGGTGTTGATTCACACAAAATCGATGGGTACTGATTCCCACAGAATAATTGGGTACTGATTCACACACAATTTCTCGGTGCTGATTCTCACATAATCACTTCGTGATGATTCACATAGAATCACTCAGTGCTGATTAACATAGAATCGCTCAGTGATAATTCACATAGAATGGCTAGTTGATGATCCAAAAAGGATCGCTCTTCATTCATCACATCTCAGCCAGCCACAGGATTCCCGCTCATAGTACACTTGTTTCTTGGAGAAACCTCTCCTCAGCACATCAGTCATATTTCAACTGACACTAACTCCCATGAATAAGTAGCCCAATGATCTATCACATCATAAGGGTTCCAATGCAATATAAACTGCATCAACCGGACACCCGGTCTGTAAGTTATTGTCATTTTATTGTTGATCATCCGGTTGGATTCAGGGTCGATCCAGCCAGGTCGTACTCCAATTTTTTCCAAAACTCTCATGGAGTATTTAAAAAGGGTCATCTCACTCCAAGGATCCCAGAACCATAGACGGTTCATCAAATGGACATCTCATTCGCAAGATACAACCTTTTTAAGTGTATCTAGGCCCAAGAGGGGTCTGGGTCCAGTCCAACCCGGTCAGACCGACCAGACCCGACCTCGTCTGGGCCGATCCCACTAGGTTCGAGTCCACCTGATCGAGTATGGGGCCCACCCACCCTGGTCTAGGTCCGACCCGACCCGAACATCCATGGGCCTACCTGGTTGGGCCGAGATGGAGTGGGCCCAGCCCGCCTCGGCGGGGCTGGGCCGTGGCGGCTCGGCCCGCAGGCTGGAGTGACCCAGGTGGGGGTCGCGTGGTCCACCTCAAAAATGGTTCAAAGAGCTATTTAGCTCTTGGATTGGTGAAACCAGGTCGCGCCGCCTTATTTTCCATGGGACCAGTATGGAGAGGGTCCCCTCCCTTCATCGCAGCATCGAAGCCTCGTCCTGCACCGTCGCGGTGGCTCGCCACCTTCTGCCATCATGGTCGGCTGAGATCTGACCGCTGATTCATCTGTCTTGGTGCCGAGTGGCACCACCCTCATCCGTGGCTGGCGAGCACCGGCCGCCGCCAGCGCTGGTTTCTAGTGAATCTTCTGTGGGGCACCGAGTGAGCTTCGGTGGTCCATTATTCCTTCTTGATGCACCTACAGCCCTCCCTAGATGCTGCCATTGTTGCATGCATCCTAGTTTCTAATTTCTTTCTAGATGAAAATCTTCCCATGAAGAACTTATTAAGAAACGAATCAGTGAAGGTTCTGGGTCATGTTCGTTTGCCCACACCCTCCTCTTTAACATCATAACAAGTGGGAGAAATTTTAATTCATCAAAGATTACTTGAATAAGAAACCCTCTACTTTGTGAACCATTGGATGAGGTAGCAGTTGTGGAAGGAGAGGAGTCCTCATTCATCAAAGTTATTGGCATTCTTCGATCCCAGATTGATTCCACCAATGATTTCCAAGCTTCTATTCCTCATTGGTGGAAGACGTCGTGTGCCTTTGTCAGAGGTTATTACTTCCTTCTCAAAATCCCAACCCCAAGCCACATTTAAATAGACGGAAACCAAATGTATTGAAACACATTAATGCGGTTCATTTATGAACTACATTTAATGTTGCAACATCATTCTTACAAACACAAGATTCAAGCAATTAAATGGCTTGAAAAGTCATCGGTCCCATCACTGCCGCTCAACAGTTACAAAAAAAGAAATAAAAAAACTTTGTTGTTATTTTATTATTTTTTGTAATTTCCAAAAACTATCTCTTTCTCTGAACTAATTGTGGTATAAGTTAAGCTTTCCTTAAGCTAATCTCGGCACTACAGATCCTACGATGCCCTCATATTTTTAATCTAAGCACTGGTTTAAAAGATAGAAATCACCGCTTACACGTTTACAGAACGTACATTAAAAAAAGATCAAAAATTACTAAAAGTCGCCCTCAACCTATGCCGGTCGAGGTTATGCTTTTCCTAAGGGGAACACACCCTCAAAATCTCAACGGTACTCTCGAATTTTTAATTTGAGTTACTGTTTAGAAGTTATAGAATTTAACAATAAAATAATTGATTCTTAATTATTTTATTTATGGCCAAAAACAATCTTCCACTGTTGGCCTATGCCAACCAATGTTAGGATCTACCTAAAAAAATCATACCCTTAGGATTTTAGCGGTGGTCTCAGATTTTTAATATGAGTCTCTATTCGTGAGTTATAAGCATTTGAAAAATAAAATAATTTTATTTATGGTTATGCCATTTTTGAGTTTTCTCACTAGAGGCCTATGCTGGAAAAAAATTAAGGCTTACCTAAGGTAAACCCACCATCCTGAATGCAACGGTACCCTCAGATTTCTGATTTCGGCTTCTGTTAAATTGGTATTCTAATTCTTTCAGAAAAACTACTCACTTGTGCTATTTAAAGCTTAACATTTTTCGACAGATCTTTTCGGGCACTCCGGGCCTCGGAATCACGTGCCGTCAATTTTTGAAGTATTTTAATAATTCAATATAATTAAAAAATATTATATGTAATTTTCAGGTCTTTACATTCTCCCCACCTTTGGGATTTACATCCCTGAAATCCAAAATAAAGGAAAATCCAACAAGTTGGGCACTGAGCATGAATCTGAGCCTCATGCTCCCATGTGCTCTCCGGGAGGTTCCTATACTGCCACTGAACTGTCACCATAGCAATCGACCATCCATAGAGGACCCACTCTTATATATCCTCAATATCTACGGGGAACTCTGTAAAAGTCTCTCATCATCAAAGTCCAGCTCGCCCTAGTCGATGATGTGCAGTGGGTCATGCACGCATCTCCTCAACTACAACACATGGATAAAATTATGCACCTGGTTCATCTGTGGGGGAAGAGCTAGGCGGTACTCTACCTCACCAACTATACTAAGAATATAAATATTTTCGATGAACCTTAGAGTTAGCTTGCAGCCCTGGCCAAACCTCCATAATTCTCGTCGGGGTGAGACCCATAAGAAGACATGGTCTCCCTCATCAAACTTCAAGGTTCTCCATATCCTATCAGCGTAAGAATTATGTCATATTTGTGTAGTATTCATCATTTTCAGGATGATCTACACCTTGTCAGTGGTATCTCATGCCAACTCTGGACCCGTAAGTGCTGACTCCCCTGGGTCTGTCTAGAATATAGGTGATCTCCATGGTCGTGCATACAGGGCCTCAAGTAGAGCCATGCCAATGGTGGAGTGATAACTATTGTTGTAAGAGAACTCCGCCTGTGGCAGATGGTCCTACCAACTATGACCAAAATTCCGGAAAGAAGCACAAAATCATGTCTTCAAAGGTCTGTATGGTTCACTCTATATGACCATAAATCTAGGGCTAAAAAGCTGAGCTCAAGCATGATGAGACCTGATGCTCATCTTTCAATTGCTAACAAGTGAGGTGTCGTGATAAGAACTATGTCACTTCTTCCTTCATTTCTAACCACTAGTACAAACACAGGAGGTCCTGGTACATCATTGCCACACTCAGATGCACCGCCAAAGGGGAAGTGTGGAACTCCCTCAACACCTCCTCTCATAGCGTCACTGGTACCATGGTGCATCCCTTAAAAGAGATGAAGTGATCCCCACATTCAGAAAAATCTTTTAGGGTCCTATCCTGAGGATATCTAAGCATGTCAGGTGTCACAGTCCACATCCCCAAGCTGCGCCTTCCGAACTCATTGAAGGAGTGGGAGAGTGACAGTCATTGACTAGAGGTAAGCTGCTCCATCACTATCCACAAAGGATATCTGCAATGTGGTATGCTTCTCTATCACCTCACATAGTTACTGCAGAACAGACCTCCTACTGAGCACATCTATCACCACATCCCCCTTCTTAGGATTATAGACTATCTCGAAGTCATAATCCTGATTGAACTCCAACCATCACCATTGTCTCAACTACTGAAAACCCTATGTGCACCATTCCATCCACGCAAAAGGCTACCCCTTTTAACTGATTGGTGTGTTATCAACCTTTTGGTAGTGGGTACTCATTCTCCATGACCACATGGTTAAAATTATGGTATTCCACAAAAAACCTCAAACACTAGGTCTTATTAATACCTTCCTCTACAAGTCTCCCAATTGTACCCTCATATCTCGGAGCTCCTTGGGGACATCCGATATGAAGTTGTATACATCGGTAACTTCCATGGGTATAATCCAATGTCGAAGTCCCTCTCTTTATGGGGAGGTAATCGAGGAAACATCATTAGAAATGTTGTTCCCACACTCTACCACTACTGTTGGGAACTGAAAACTAAAAACTGCTACTGCCACGAGGGTATGGTTGGCCGACTCCAAAGTGATCAATTGAACCTTATTATGCATGATTTAATCATGTGCTTCCTAGGTTTCCTTTTTCGCTGACCAAGGAAAACATCATTCCAACGCTGTAGATATAATACCTCATTTTTTCATAAAAAATTCTATTTGGGCATGAACTGTGGATGAGTAGTTCATACCCAAACTAACGTCATAAGGCCTTGACGCTGCCACCAAGTGGTTCCAACCAAAACTCTCTCCTCAAGGGTCAGATCACACTGTCAGCATAAGTGTGATTATCGAGTATCCTTTAATAGGTATCTACAAATGTAAGGGTCAAGTCAATAGTTTAACCAGAAACTCTAGGTATTCAACAAGATTCGTGACATGAAGGAATGATTAGTACTTATGTCTATTAATTATAGCATCTAGTAGTAGGAATTTTTTTTACCTTGAATCATTCATGGAGCCCTTGGATCATACTCCTTGACGGTATTCAGCTTCTCCCTTCTCCTGTCCTCTAGCTCCCTGAGCCTGGTGGGGACCACATTGGGGTGGAGGTTATAACAAGTCATAATGCATACCACCTCATGTTGCAATCCGAGCTCCTATTCCATGTCTTATGCCATGTAGATTCATCTGCCCCTATCACTTCCTCTTCCTAAAACATTTTACACACCCAGGTTTCTGAGACTATCATTAGTTTCCTACTTTCCCACTGCTAACATTCGCTGTTTGTATCTGGTCAGCCAAAGAACATTCAACCACAAAGGTTCTCTATAGCATCCTAACATAAGTAGGAATGCACAGAGGAATAGTACCAGCTCAAATATCCCTAAATACATCTCACTCGGAAGTCTGATCCCTGAATCACTATTCATATCTTATTCATCGAGTACCTGGAATGGACGGTATGCCTTTAAGAATACTTAGCTACCGACATGTCATCCTGCTGAAGCTATAAAAGCTCTTAGAAACACATAACTCTTAGATTTTTATGGCAAGAGACCCCTTCTCGTAGGAAGGTTCTCAAGCTATGTCCACAAAAAAGTCACCTCATCGTAAGATAGGGGTAATCTAAACGCTATCATCACCCTACTGATCCACATAGAATGATCACAGCCAGGACCACCATCTGATCTAATGGTGCCCTAGCTAGATGGAAACTCAGTCACCACCTCAAGCTAGTCCTTAGCCGCCTGTGAGTTAGGCTATCCTCGGAACATGAGGGGTATCTGTCACTAAAACTCTTGTAAAGAACATAGCCTATATGTGTCCTCTACCGGTATCACTGGAAGTAACTGCTGACCAATGGGAAATGGTATTGCTGGGACACTACCCGATGGTACCATCTCAGGAAACAATCCTTGAACTGAAGCCTCATCACACTGTGCAGCATCCTCATGGTCAATCATTGGAATTCTGGTTGGTTGTCTTTGTGGAGGTATCATGAAAGAGAATCGAGATAAACCACGGTCAATAAGTTATACCCGATGAGCAAACTCAAAAGTGATCAAAATTAAAAAATTTACAAAACACATGAAATCAATGTTTTCATGCACCAAGTCAGAAATCAGAAGTTAGGTTCCTTGTTTATGGATGTGTCGGCCTCCGCACCAACACTGGACTCCCTGAACTAAATACCATACTCAAAACACTTAACAATATTACTCCATTAAGAAATGATCAGAGTCTTAGTTCTTTGGTAGAACCGAATCCTTTGATACCACTTTGTCACGACCCGTCCCCCAGGGCCTATGTCGTTACTACCCCATGCCCTCCTTCTATAGGCCAGGGGTTGGCGACTAGCATCAGAAAAGCATATCCCTAAAATGGGAAGGTATTTCCTTTAAACGTGAACAAAAAGACAATCCATGAACCCAACATGATGAAACAATGAAGTAAAACTGAAGTAGTAAAAGTGTGTACTGAATGTAAAGGGGCCAGAATACAAGTCCAACTGAAAGGATATAACTGCAACTAAAAGAAGAAAACATCTCTTGAGATCACCCACTGAGGATCCGACCTGAAGGGTAGGTACAGATCATCTAAACAACTATCCATGTCAACCATCACTATCATCCACCGTCGGGTCCTAGCTCCCCGAATCGTTGGGTGTTGATTCACACAAAATCCCTGGGTGCTGATTGACACAGAATCGCTCGGTGCTGATTCACACAAAATCTCTTGGTGCTGATTCACAAATAATCCCTCGGTGTTGATTAACATAGAATCACCCGGTGCTGATTCACATAGAATTACTAGGTACTGATCCACATAGGATCTCTCTTCATTATTCACATCTCATCCAGCCACAGGATTCACGCTCATAGTATGCTTGTTTCTAGGAGAAACCTCTCCTCATTCCATCAATCATATTCCAACTGACACTAAGTCCCACAAAGAAGTAACCCATTGATCAGTCATTCCATAAGGGTTCCAACACAACATATATCGCGTCAACCGGACGCTCAGTCTGTAAGTTATTGGCATTTTAGTGGCGAGGGCCCAGTTGGATTTAGGTTTGATCACCCATCCATACTCCAATTTTCCCCAAAACTCTCATGGAGTATCTAAAAAGGACCTTCCTGATCCAAGGATCCCAACATTGTAGACAGTTCATCAAAAGGATGTCTGGTTCACATGATATGACCTTTTTAAGCGTATCTGGGACCAATAGGCGTCCAGCTCTAGTCCGACCCGGTCTGGGCTGACCCGACCTGGTTCAGGTCGACCCAACCCGGTATGGGTCTAACCCAGCCGGGCCCTAACCGACCTGAGCTAACCGGGTTGGGCAACACCACGATGGGCTCGGCCCATTGGGCCGCAGACTGGCCCTGCCCGCCCCGGCTAGGTTGGGTTGTAGCTGTTCGGCTCACCGGCTGGTGCAACCCGCATAGGAATCATGTGGTCCACCTCTCGAATGGCTCAAAGAGTTGTTCGTCTCTTTGATTGGCGGTGCTAGGTGGTGTCAGTAGGTTGTCAGTGGGACCCGTAGGGAGCGGGTCCTCTCCCTTTTTCGTGGCATCAAAGCTGCAGCTTGCACCACCGCGACATGCAACGGCACGCCGCCTCCGGCCTATTCTGCTGGCCAAGATTTGTCTGCTTGTTCGACATCCATGGCACCGGTCACCAGTTCTTCTGCGCCTGTGCTGCACCGACAGATCTTCCTCGGGCCACCAGGTGAGCACCTGCGATCCGTTCTTCCTTCTAGATGCACCTACGGCCCTCATGGGATGTCGTCGTCATTGTGTTCCTCCCGATTTACACTTTCCTTTGAGTTGAAATTCGTCCCCTGAATAATGCCTAAAAAAAGTGTAGGAGGGTCTGGGCCTTGTTCATTTGGCCCGAACCCTCTGCGTTAACATCATAACAAGGAGGAGAAATTTAAATTCATTAAAGATAACTTTAATAAGAAACCTCCTACCTTGTGAACCGTTGGATGAGGTCGCAGTTGTGAATGGTGAAGATTCATCATTCTTCTAAGTCTTCACCATTTGTCGATCCCAGATCGATTCCTCCAATGACGTCCAATATTCTGTTCCTCATCGGTGGAAGATGCCACGTCACTTCATCAGAGGTTCCTTACTTCCTTCTCAAAATACCAACCCCGAGCATCATTTAAATAGATGGAAACCAACTGTGTTGCATGAAATTAATGTGGTTCATTTATGAACCACATTTAATGTTGCAATGTCAAGGTTACAGACACAAGAGTCTGGCCATTAAATGTCTTGAAAAGTCATCGGTCCCATCACCGTCACTCAATAGTTAAAAAAATGAAATAAACTAACTTTGTTGTTATTTTATTATTTTTTATAATGTCCAAAAACTATATTTTTCTCCTGACCTATTGCGGCCAAAGTTAAGATTCCCTTAAGAGAATAATGATGCTACGAATTAAATAGTACCCTCATATTTTTAATCAAATCACCTGTTAAAAAAGATAGAAATTGTTGCCTGCATGTTTACTAAACGTACCCTATAAAACTACAAAAATTATTAACAGTCACCCTCAACCCATGTCGGTCAATGTTTTGATTTTTCTAAGGGTAACATGCCCTCATGAACTCAATGATACTATCGGATTTCCAATCCGAGTTACTGTTTTGGAGTTACATAATTTCACAATAAAATAATTGATGCTTAATTACTTTTTTTACAGCCAAAAACTAATTTCCACTGTTGGCACGTGCCAGCCAATGTTAGGATCTGCCTAAATAAAGCATACCATCGTGAGTTTAACAGTTGTCTAGGATTATTAATTCAAGTCTCCATTTTCAATTTATATTAATTTGAAAAATAAAATAATTTTATTTAATTATTTTATTTAGGGTAATTCCATTTTTGGGTTTTCTCACCCGAGGCCTACGTTGACAAAAATTAAGTTGTACCTAGGGTAAACCTGTCATCCTAAATGCAACGGTGCCCTCAGATTTCTAATATGGGCACCTCTTAAAGAGTTATTCAACTTTTTCAGAATAGCTGCTCACGTGCACTATTTTAAGCTTAACATTTTCGACAGATCATTCTGGGAACTCCGGGCCTCAGAATCACATGCCGTCAATTTTTTCAGTCTCGTAATAATTCTATATAGTTAAAAAAAAATATACATAATTTTTGGGTCTTTACATGACAACATTGACTATTGAAATCATAAAAAATTTATTTGGACTCAAGTACCAAATATCATCAAAATGTCTGGCATGAACTTATAGCATGCTAATAAGTGATATAAAATGAATAATAAACAGGAAAAAGGTTATAAAGATAGAAAATAATTAACCTAATTTTATTATTTATGAATAAAGAGACTTCTTATGAGGATTTCAAGTCAAGGTAAGGGACTTCATCTCAATCACCTTTCATTGAGTCATGTTTTGATGTTATACACCCACCTTATTTTTTGAGGTTTATATACATCCCCTTTATAATTTAATATCATGAATTTATTTTTTTTATTTTAATTTTATATGTTTTTAGATTCTATTACTTTATGGGGATTATGATTCAAATTTTTTAAATTTTTATGGGACACTTTTATTTAAAAATATCTTATTAAATGTTCAATGATTTAAATTAAAAACCATTTCTTCCATGTCAATATTCTTGGTATTATTTTAAGTATTTATTTATTTGGATATAGAAGGATTATAAATGATATTTTATATCTATCATGATATTTGGATTCCTCTACAAGCATTCATGTTTTAAAAAAATTGAAAAATAATCCCCACTATTCTTTTTCTGGGTATTTTGTTTTTGAAAATGGGTTTTGAAAATGGATTGATTATTTCAATAACATGGAATTTTTTTTAGTAGTGAAAATGAAATTATAAGATGAACTTTTGAAAATTTAAATCTTTTATCTATTATGACTATTTATTGGTACATGTATATTTGATGGGTTGTTATATGATAAACCAATGATAGGTGGTTTCATGATAAACTAACGATGGGTGGGTCTATTATACACCTCAAATTAATTGGGTATAGAATTTGGTTTTATGGTTATTCCATTTATAAGAGTTACATGTCTGGAAGTTGAATAAATGCTTATTCTATTGGTATAAATGATAAGTATAATTATATTCCATGATAATTTTTTGGTGTTATCTATTCTTTTTATGGGTATTTTGGTAATCTAGTGATTAAAAAATGTATTAAATAGTCTTATATTCAAGTTAAAGTATTTAATACTTCATAAGGGTGAAAATTATTAATTTAAGATAACATTTTCATGGGTTTTCATTTTTTCATAGAACTAATAGTTTTCCTTCTTTATGTATCCCTTAATGAGCTTTTTTGTTCATCCCAAATTTTGAAATTTTTTTTCACAGGAATTGAGGATGTGTAAGTGAATGAAAGGAGTCATGTTGATATTCGAGATGATTATCAAAGAAATAAATCATGATTTATTTTAAAATTATTATTTTAAGAAAAAATGGATACTAAATCAATGTGTCCACTTTTTATTATGCGGTTTTGTAATGTATGATTTATGATCTAATTCACAAACACTATAAACCTAAAAAGATCGACAAAATGAAATATATTAAATTCTTGACCATAACTAATGATTATGTAATATTTAAAGTCAAGTCTTTACAGTTGGTATCAAAGGAAAATTTGAAAAACATTCGAGGTTAAGATAGTGTTAATAGCATGCTCATTAAAGATTTTACATTTTTGTTATCTTGAAATGATTTAGTATTTTAATATTAACTTTTTTTCATCAGATAAAGTACGTTTGTTCTGAATGGTTTCCATAGAAGATACAATGAAGCTATAGTGGGAAGTCACTGAGAGGAAAATGTCATTCTGAATCAATATCCTAAGAACGTTGTAATATGAACTGAGCTATTTTTTTATTGATGGATTAGTTTACATAGGATTTAAATGTACATGGTTTCCATTAAAGATATTAACCATATCTACCATATATAAACATGATGATAGTAGGGAATTTTATAAGAAAACCGCCCACATCATTTAAATGATCATCTGAACCTATACTAGCTGAAGGATGGATTAAATAACTATAAAATATATTCAATGTTATGGGATGTTCAGAACACCAAAAGGTAACTCTTGAAATTTATCATTCTGATCGTGAAGTTGGCCATTGGTGGTCAATGGTTAAGAATATCAAAGAAATTGAAGAAATTAATGCCTTGGAATATGATAAATTTAAAAGTATTTTAATTGATAAATATTTCCCTATGGTTGTTTGCCATAGGATATAAAAACAATTATTAGAATTGGATTAAAGGACGGATGATTTTGTAGTTTCATAGGAAAAGAAATTCACCCATTTGGCAAGGTACGTCCGAAATTTTATTTAAGATCTTGATAGTAACACCACTACAAGATAGACATTAAATATCACTAAAATGGACTTTATCAGCTCTAGGGAAGCACTTAATACCGAAGAGAGATTAAAATACCTAGTATTTTATCAGTTCTAAAAGAGTTCTGATAGAGGATCACATTTATCAGTGCTTTTATTTAGTTTTGATAAAGGGGTCCTTTATCGGTGCTTGTAAAAGTGTTGATAAAAGGACATAATTATATGTATTGT
Source organism: Viscum album (assembly GCA_963277665.1). Lineage (NCBI taxonomy): Eukaryota > Viridiplantae > Streptophyta > Magnoliopsida > Santalales > Viscaceae > Viscum > Viscum album. The sequence continues at coordinate 1,984,863,064 of OY728136.1, forward strand.
AATAGCACATTGTAGAACTAGTGCAATGTGTTTTAATAGAAAACCACATCACAATAAACATAAAAGATATCAACAAAATCAAGTACCAATGAAAATTTTAGTGAAATGAATTTTACAATATAAATAAAAGAAAAAAACATTATATTATAGATATTTCAAACCTTGCTTTATACAATTAAATAAGTATTAATTATTACATATATTAAAAAACATTAATGTTCCTTTATCTTTTTCTCCTAACACCAACTCATTCTATTTCCAATCAAACCACCCGTTCTCGAGAAAAATAACACACTTGTATAAGAAAAAAATTCTTGTATTAATAATAATATAAAAAAATAAATTAATAGAAGGTGTTAATTTTAAACTAAACGTTGATTTATACCAGGAAAACTATGTATCAAATTGATTTGTAGTTTATTCTTACATATTATAACGTTTTTTATTCTTATTCAAGAATTATCTATGTGAAAATTAATTTAATGTGTATAATATAAATCCCCATAGGCACAACACAGTGGTCGCGTCCAGTGGTGGTGTTTCGAAGGTCTTGGTTTCTAACCAAACTAATGTAATATAGATAAGTATAAATAAAAATAATAAGAAAATAAATTAAGTAATAATATATAGAATAAGTGGAAAACAATATAGACTAGTTTTCTCAATTTTGGCGATGTGATGTGCGTATTAAACTAAAATGACACTTCTATATTGAAATGACACACTTTGAGTCATACTGGTCACACCATGCATTAGATTGAGGTTGAGAAGATTCCAACATGTCTCAAATTACTTTTGGATCTTTTTTCTAAAGTCGCAATGCAATATGAATGATTTTTATCAGTTTTGAGCACAACACTTGTCTTTTTTACAAAAATTTCATTTTAAACTAGAAACACACACTTTGAATTATACCAGTCACATCATGTCTCATATAGATGTGAGATAAATTTTTCCACATCATAAATAACTTATGAATCATTTTCCAGAATTTTAAAGAAAATACGATCATGTTTGATTTCTTTTCAGTGATTGATACTTTTTGAACTAAAATGTCAATTTTAAACTGATAACAAACACATTGAGTCATACCGAGAACATTGTGTATTAGATTGAGGTGAAGTTGATTCCTTTAAATAAAAAATGATGTATTAATAATTTACACAAAGGTATCAAAACAATCAGAATGTGTTTTCCTAGTTTCGAGTTGGTCAATTGTCCTTTTTACTAAAATTGATGTCATTTTTAAATAAAAAAGACACACATGGAGTCATACTAGTCACACTATGAATCATATTGAAGTGTTTCTAACTCTAATACATCTATAATTAATTATTGATTATTTTAATAAAGTATAAAAACAATATGAATTTGACTTCTTAGTTTTGAGTACATCACTTCTATTTTTTACAAAAAATGTCATTTTAAATAGGAAACATGCACGTTGACTCTTGTTGAGCACATCATACCTCGACTTTATGTGAGAACAATTCCAACATGTCAAAAATGACTTATAAATCATTTTATTAACTTATCAATACAATCTAAGTGAATTTTATTGGTTTTCAGTGAGTGACACTTTTTGAACTAAATTTTTGATTATAAGCTGATAATCGAAACATTGAGTCATACTAGAAAAATAATGTATCAAATTGAGTTTAGAATAATTCCTACATGTCTCAAATAAATTATTGATAATTTTTCTAATGTATCAAAATAATATGAAGGAGATTTATCAGTTTTTAGTAGATTAGTTTTCCTTTTTGATAAAATGGATGTCAATTTTAAATTAAAAGATGCACTTTGAATCATACCAATCAAGCTTTGCATCATATTATAGTGAGGATAATTACAACACATCTCAAATGAATTATGGATTTTTTTATAATGTTTCAAAACAATCTGAATTCATTTTGTCAGTTTTGAGTACATTACTTTTCTTTTTTACTGAAATGTCATTTTAAACTAGAAACATGCACTTCAACTCATACCAGCCACATCATGTCTCATTTTGACGTACCAATAATTCCCACATCACAAATTACTTAAAAGTTATTATCCTAAATTATCAATATAATTCTTTCATGTTTTATCGATTTTTAATGAGTGACACTTTTTGAACTAAAATATTGATTTTAAATATATAAAGAACACATTGAGTCATACTGGGCATATCACGTATTAGATTGAGGTTCAAATTACTCCTACACATGAAAAATGACTTATGTATTGTTTTCCTAAATTATTCAAAATAATCTTAATTTTTTTCTCAGTTTTGAGTAGGTCAGTTGCCCTTTTACTAAAATTGAGGTCAATTTTAAATTAAAAGACGCGTCGTTTGTCATACTGGTCACACCATATGTCGGATTGAGGTTCGGATGATTCTAAAAAATCTGAAATGACTAATCGATCATTTTATTAAATTATCAACATAATCTGATTGTATTTTTTAGTTTTTAGTACATCGCGTATCTTTTTTACTAAAATGTCATTTTGAACTAGAAAAATGCACTTTCAATCATACTCATCACATAATGTCTAGTTTTTATGTGAGGCCAATTACTACACATCAAAAATTAATTAAAAATCATTTTCCTAAATTACTTATACAATCTGAGAGTGTTTTCTCAGTTTTCAATGAGTGATATTTTAAAGAGATAACAAACTGTTTTTGTCATACTAGGCACACCATATATCATATTGAGGTTATTTTTATCCATACACATAAAAATGACTGATGGATAATTTTTATAAAGTATCAAAACAATATGAATGTGTTTGTTTCATTTTGAGTAGGTAGGTTGTTCTTTTTACTAAAATTGATGTCAATTTTAAATAAAAAGAAGAACTTGGAGTCATAACGGTCACATCGTGAATCGGATTGATGTTTAGATGATTCCAAAATGTCTCAAATTAAAATATGGATCATTTTTATAAATTATTAGGATAATCGGAATGTTTTCTCTTGATTTTGATTCTGTCACTTTTCTTTTTTTTACAGAAATTTCATTTTAAACTAGGGACATACACTCTGACATGTACCGATCACATCATGTATCGATTTGATGTGAGAATAATTTCTACATCTTGAAAATAATTTATCAATATATTTCCTAAATTATTTTTAAAATATGTGTATGTTTTCTTGATTTTCAATGAGTGACACCTTTTGAACTAAAATGTTGATTTTAAAGTGATAACAGACACCTTAAATCATACCAAGAATGTCGTGTATTGGACTTAGGTCTGGCTAATTCATACACTTCAAAAATGAATTATGGATGATTTCCATAAAGTATCAAAATAATATAAATATTTTTTCTTGCTTTTGAGTATTTCATTTGTCATATTTACTAAAATAAATATAAATTTTAAATAAAAAACGAGCACTTAGTAATTCTGGTTACACCGTGTGTCTGATTCAGTTATGGCTGATTTCTACACATCCCAAAGTCTCATGAAAATTGAAACTACTAATTTAACCATGATTTCCTTTTCCTTTATTTATCAAACTTACAATACTACATATTGACTTGATGTTCTTACCAGAAAAATAATTTTCATTATTGAAATCTAAAAAATTAGATAAAGATAATGTGCCTATTATATCACAATAATTCACCATAATGGACACATGATATTCCTATAATTTTCTAGATTTCAACAACAGGAATGGTATTTCAGCTATGAACATTGACTCAATATGAAATTTATGAAGTTCGACAAAGAAATGAAATTAAAATCATGGTACCATTGGGATAAAGAAAAGAATGAATTCTCAAAATATCTATGAAAAAACTAAATAGGTATTAGAGAAAAATGATAAATAAATTAACTTATATATAGTAGATAAAATGATGAAAAAATAAATTCACTACGTTGTAGTAATTCACCTTTTTATCATGTTTGTATGAATTCTTAATGAATTTCCTTATTTTCATTTTCACATTTGTAGGCTCAAAGTCCAATATCTCATGAGCATGAGAAGCTTCAAACAAACCACCACAACATGGACCAATAAAACCACATGTATAATAAAAAAAATTAATATATGAGTTGAACTAAGAAGAAATAAATTAAACATAAATATGAAACAATAGATTAATTATATAAACATGGATTTTAGTGTGAAACAATCAAGATTACCTCTGTGATTGAGTAGTGGAGGGAACATGGAGTTAAGTGATATATTCCAACACTATAAGGGTGAAAAGTTTTTTAGGGAGAATAAGTATACAAAAGTATTAATGAGGAAAGGCATGAAATATAGACAGACCACCCATACATGAAAAAAATAATTCACAAGTACAATAAAACAATTATTATGGGAATAATACTAAAAATAAATAAATTTAATATAAATATGAAATCATAAATTAATTCAATGTAAAATGAGTTTACTATGAAAACCTCAAGATTGCCTTTTTTATTGAGTAGAGGCATCATCGTTACTCTTCATTCAAAGGAAGTGGAGGTAATCTAGATGAAGGTGATAAATGAAACAATGAAAGGATGAAAATGTTTTGAGGGAGAAGAAGTCTGTGAAAGTTTTTGTGAAAAAAGGAATGAAATATGGAAATAAATATTTTAAAATAAATGAAATCTAGAAGGAATAATGAAAATTAAATTATCTTTTCATTATATAATTTTTTGTTTAATTTGAGAAGGTATATCATAACATTATCTTTACATATTCACAAAGGGTTTCCTTAATTATAGTTTGTTCTTCTAAGGGATTGGTAACATCATCCTGTTAGAAAGACATTTCATGCATTAGTAGTAAAAAATTAAATTTATATTATGTTAATACAGTAGATAACATAATATATTTTGATGAAAAATATAGTATATTAAAAAACATTTACCTTCTCGTTGAAAAATCTTTATTTTTTTTAACGTTTTATGGATTGGGTTCCACTATCGAGAATCCAAATCCACTCAATTTGGTACTCTATGACATACTATACATTATCAACATTGGGACCAAGATTAATTGATTGTGATATTCTAATGAAATGGGTATCCTTTATTGAATTTTCATTTGAAAAAACTTTTGTTTTAGTTTCTAACATGACAATCAACCAATTATTATTTACTGGATCAGAGTCATAAAACACTTACACTGATTATGATGCCATTATGAAAGGCCCATACTTTTTCCATTTCACACTGAAATTCACCTTCATGAATCCCATTTCATTAACTTTTACTACACTCGTATTTTCAACCCATTTTCAATGAAAAATCGACACTTAAAATTTTGTATAATCATGCTCATTTTTTGGATAATGCTAAAATATGAAATATTTTCATAAATTTGATTTCTATCCATGGAACCAGATCTGTGAATCGCTTCCTCCACAAGAATTAAACCACTTTCTTTAATCATACTATAGTCCTCGTGTTCTTTTGTAAAGAACGTATAACCATTGGATACAAAACCAGTGTAAGATATAACATTTTCATTTGGTCCCCTCGGTAGCCATTGAAGTTGTTCATCAAATAAATTTGGATTTTCAAATAACTTATTTTAAATTTTATCTCAGAACAATCAGATAAACTACTGATTATCTATTTTTGATATCCATGTTTATCCATTTATGGATTCAAATATATAATAATTTCATTGCGGGCTTCAATGTGTGCATCAAAATATTCACTATTATGTAAAATGTAAAGATGTGTTTTCTCCCACTCTATCAAGGTAATTTTAACCACATCTCTTTTCAAAATACATTCACCCATAATGTATATGCTACGAGAAGGCTTTAGGATATCAAAACTATCAACATCTGATAGGTAATCAGTATATAATTCAATATCATCTTCAATAATATAACATTCTACTATAAAACCTTCTAGATGACTTCGATTCTTGACATACTCTTTCAAAATCTTTATATACTATTCAATGGGGTACATCCTTATATAATAGATAGAACCAAATGGTCAAACCTGTATAACCAAGTGAACCTTCATTTGGACCATTATATCAAAGAATTATGGTGGGAATAACATATTTAAATCACATAATATGACTACAACCTCCTTTTTCATTATTGTAAACTTAATTGGGTATATAGCATTACTGCATATGGCTTTGAAAAAAAATCAATGTCATGTTAATTTAAGTCATACATTTTTAGGTAGAATGCAATGAAAAGAAATAGGAATAAAATATTTTATCAAAACATGATAGTCATGTGATTTTAGTACTTGTAACTACAAATTAGTTATTGGCACGACATTTATGATATTTAATGAATACCCCTTTATATCTTTTTTCACTATTATATAAAATAATAAAATTCAACTTTTCCTATCTGGAAAGAGGGAAAGTTGCTGGAGAAAGAAAATACTTCCCTTTACCATCCACAAATTCCAACTCTTCTTATATTCCCATGTCAATAATGTACAACCTAGCCTTGATTCCATCTCTCATTTTTATAGGAACATTTAGTTACGTGCCAGTAATAATATAAAATATGTTTTTTTTCTATATGAATTACATCAAGAACATATATTTCATACAAATAATTCTAATATGGTAATTCAAAGAAAACATATCTCTTCTTCCAACAGAATCTAGTATGGTTTTTTAAAAATTGTTTACAAAAACCCATGTCAATATCATTTACTTTATTGAATAGTTGATCACCGATTATTGAAGATGGTGTTTTACCATGTTCAATATTCTCATCAATTGATTTCATCCAAGATTTCTATTTATTTCATTGAGGTAAAGATTTATGATATCTAAAAAACATAGTCTTCAAGAAATGGTTCATCCAAAGTGAGTTTTTGCATTTTTTACAAATAAGACACCCCAAATTATTTTAATGTTATAGCCTAATAAATTTCCATAATCATGGAATTAAATTATCATCCCATACAACATAGCCATCAATATGAATTATACCATCATATGAGCATCATACATTGAAACACATGTATCCCATATCAATTTCATATTTTTGACCAATCGAACCAAATAGAAATCAATATAATTATTGAGTTGATTTAGTTCATATATAAGCATAGACACTATAATGTATTTTTTCTTTATGAATAACTATAGTAGGAATTTATAATTTATTATAAACCAACAGAATTTATTCCCTCTATAGATTAGTCAAGATGAAATTTTCTTGGATCATTTTCAACTTCATGATACACATAATCAATTTTCTTCCATTGAGGAGAATCTACTAGATGACATAGTTTCTCATATTTAATTCTTCTATCTCCATTCCATGTTAATTATCTCATGGTTTTCTGAAATCCATATAATCTTATAAACCATGCAATGATTGGGAACTACCATAAATATTTCGAAGTAATTGATTCACTTTCCTTGTATCAATATGATTCATTCTTAGGGAATTTTATGAGTGATTCATAGTCCTTACGAAACATTATGAAATAATTTGGACAATCCTTTATTTTTTTTAGAGATCATTCCTATTGAACTTATAATTTGTTTTGCTTTATATTTTTTACATGGTAGTTCATTTTCTTCTAGTATCATGTCATTCAAGAGACTGAGTAGTTCTCTAAAGTTGGTGTCACTCCATTCGCTGGTAGATTTCAAATTATATAACTTCAGTATAGCTGAAAATGTTTTGTATTTAGTATAATCAGTATAAAATTATTTCTTAGAATTGCTATTTAACTTCTCAAACAACTTTTTAAAATCATAAATTTCATCTTCAATTTCTATTATCCTTTCTTCCATGAGGTCTTCATCTTTATTCACACTATAAAATGATCCATAAAACACATTATCATCCCAATCACCATGTATGTTCATTTTTTCCATGTTTAGTCCAACATTTATAGATATGATTTTTTCTATGACAAATAATATTTTCTTCCAACTCTTTTGGACTAATATTTCTTGAATAACAATGGTGTAAACATAAAAAAATGATTTTTGAAGCATTGTATGCAGGATATATTGAAATCCTGGTGAACTATGTAACTCCATCTTTATACTCTTTTGTAAAATGATTAGAGTGAATCCATTTTTGATTCATATCCATCCTATTGGGTTTATAAAATATTAATTTTGAGTAATAAATAAATAAATACACATAATATATTCATTATCAAAAGTGGAAGTTATAGATAAATATAATAAGGGAAACCCAATATTTGACTGTTTCAAAAAAATTTAGTATGATTTGATGAAAATGGGTAATTGGATTTTAAAAAATACTTCACTATGGTAGGTATTATACTCTGAATTCATTCAAAAGTTGAAGTTATAGACAACTGTCATCCTCAATATCTTATCTCTGGAACATTAATCATTGCATTTTGTTTTTTGACACACATACTCCATCTCTTGTGTACATGCACCTATATTGCTTGAAATACTCTAACCAGTAGTCATTCATGGGACGAATAATGCCTAGATTAGAAAAAAACATAAAAGAGATGGGGGATGAGTCTTAAAAAATAAAATTCAATCACTATTTGGGAGATAGAACTGATGAGGATGATTATTGTACTGCATTGTGTTCTCTAAAAGGGGTAATTCCTTCTATTTGTTAGAATTACACCATTTCCACTAGTTATTAACTCATGACCTATTAAAGGTGATATTTAGGGGTAATACACATTCTTATTTATTATTCAAGGGGTCTCAGTGGTGACAGTAATGATATATGATTCTTTGGGGACTCTATGACTTCTATATTTAAAAGATAAATCCCACTTTTAATATTTTCAATGCTCTAACCAAGACTAGTTCTACCTATATTATAGAGGAATTATATGGAAAAGAATGTAATGTAAGAGAAATTTATAATTGATGTCACACAGAAGGATTTCCAGAAGAAACATCTTTTCATACTAGATATTGGTTCTTCATCTCACATGATAGGTAAATTGATGTGATTAATGATTTTTGACAAGTTCAATTGGTACTTATTATTATGGAAATGATGGATCTCTTAAGATTCATTTTTTACATTTAAAATATTTTGGAAATAAAATTCAATGTTAAATAATGATCTTTTTCAGGTGGATTAAAGTAAAACATAAATAGTGTTTATTAAATGTGTGATGAAGGAAATAAATTTATTTTTAAGAAGTATTTATGAGTGGGTTATCATTTTAAAGATGGATATATTTTTAAAAAGGTATAGAAAACTAGGTGAACCATATTCTAATTTGGGGTTAGTAAAAATTTATGGTAATTGTGTTTGAAAGGGGAAATTGATTTGTGGTAGTGAAAAATTGTTCATATTAGATATTGAGATATTAAAATACCGACTTAAAAGGGTGGGTTGAGATGTTTTTATGATGAAAATATAATATATATATATATATATATATTACTAATTATAATGTGGATATTGTTGATAATTAAAAAAATAAATTAGATATTTATATCAAATAACACTTGGGTTTCCCTTAGTGAGAATTCCTCTATGATATTCTCTATTAGGTGGTTGTGGACATTTAATGTGACTAGATATCTTCAAATGTGAGTTATCCATCAAATTACTCTCAATTTTTAATTCTAATATTTAGATGGTATATTTTAAAGTTTGAAGGAATATGGGCCTTATCTAAAGAGGTCTTTCCATTCTAGATTCTCTTTCCATTTATCTTGGACCATCATCTCACATAATCTTTGGCTAGGACATTCAAGAAAAAATGTAGCACATTTCACCTTAATGGAAGTTGGGATATTGTGGTTGTTAATGATAATCTCAATTTTCTCTACCCAATCCTACATCTCTTTAGGATCATATTCCCCTGATAAGATGAAAGATTTTTGTGAAGAAACTCTTGATCGTGATCATTATCTTCATCAAATGTTCAATTAAATAAAAAGAAGATGGATATAGAAATTCATATCACTCTAAAAATATAGTGAATTTGTGTAGTCCTTTGCCTAGCTCAAATAGAAGGATAAAATAATCATCAATTAAAATAGTATTCCTAATATCACTTGTAAAATCAAGAGACGGGGCTATGAGTTTTAGATAGACACTCGTCCACACCCATTACACAAGCTTCGACACCCTATCTCTTTTCAACCAAACTACCCTAATAAACATTGTTTACTATATAGATATATAGATGGTAAATAAATAATTATGATAAAAAACCCAAATATATATCACCAAACAAGAAATTAACGAGTGAGGAGGAGACATAGAAAATAAAATAACTTTGATTGAAGCTTTGAATCATATGATAGATAGTAGAGATATCGAAAACTGGTAAAATGATTGATCCTTGGATTAGTTCAGCCCTTTAATCATTCGAACCTTAGATTTGGGCCTTTGAGTTGTTCAATCCTTAATTCAAGCTTTCACTCACCGAGGAGAAGCAATGGTTGAGGGAGGATTTTATAGAAGGCTTCAAATATAACGACGAGTACTCAAATGGTTAGGGTTATTTAAATAAATCAAGACACATTTATCAGTGCTTCTAAAAATGATTGGATAAAGATCCCTTTTATCAGCACTAAAGTAATTAGAGCAGATAAAAGACATATTTATCGGTTATTTTGTAGTTTTGATAAAGATAAATCTCTATCAGTGCTGAAAAATAATTGATAAAAGGGATCTTTATTAGTGTTAAAGTTTTAGTGCTGATAAAGCTCTATCTTTATCAATACTAAAAAAGAACTGATAAAAATTTCTTACATCAGTAATTATTACTTAACCACTAATAAAGGATTTATAATTATAATTTAATTAAAAAATTGTGTAAATAAATTTATATAATTTATATATTTAATTAATAAATATAAATATAAATATAGTAAATATATTATTTACTAAAATATATTTATTATAATTTTATGATTATTTAAATATATAATTATTTATTGATAATTATACAAATTCTTTTTTAAAACATAATATTTATATCATTATATATATTTATATATATATTTAATATATATATATAGTAAATATAACCATTATTTAAATAAATTTATCATAATTTTATAATTATTTAAATATATATAATTATTTATTTATAATTATATAAATTCTTTTAAAAAAATTATTAGTTCATTTATAATTATAAATATATAAATGTATAAATATAGTAAATATACATTTATAAATATGTACATTAATAAATATTTTTTAAAAAATATAATTTAAACATTATTAATTAATATTGGATCTTAAGTACATGTATGCTAAAAATGAATGAAATTGAATAATTAAAAATGAGTACACATTAATAATATTGAAAAAATTGATAAGTTTTATTAATTAGATATAAATTATTATAAGAATATAGATATATATTGAAATAAATATGAATACATATTGAAAATATTAAAACATAGTAAATAAATATATATAAAATAAATAATAGAAACTGATTAAATTCCTCAAAAAATAAAGGATAAAAAATAAAAAATAAAACATATTAAAAATGAATTAATACTTGACTACAATAAAATTAAAAATAAATAAATAAAATTTACTATGAATTAAATACATGATATATTAAATGTTTTGTGTTATAATTAAATTATAATATGAATACTAAAATTTGAATAAATTACATAAATATTAGGAGTATTGTGTCGATATAAGATGTCATTAATTATGTAAATATTTGTGTTTGTGTGTTGTATATAGAAACACATTAATTAAATATATTTGAAATAAATATAACACATGTTTGATCTATATAAGATTGAATAATCAAACAATATTCAATTACTTCTTTTACTCGATACAATTAGTCGTTATTTTAAATGTATATTAATTTTTAATTATAAACTATTATTCACTAAATATATTACTATTTAATGTGGATAATAAATATTTTGTATTATACAAATAATATTTATATACATTCATATACAATTATATATATATAATATACTATTTATTAACATTATCAATAATTATTTAATTAATAAAATGTTTACTTTTTCTCACAATTTACCTATCTTTAATTTTTATTTTTTTCATTTTAATTTTACATATATAAAAATATTTAATATATAATATTTATTATTATTTATAATTTATATATTGTATAATCAATTTATTCATTTTTATCAATAATTATTTAATTAATAAATAATTTAATATTTATTTTAATAAACACATTTTTGTTTTTTATAGACCTGTATCATTGATAAAAAAATCAAATAAAGGATCCCTTATGGGCGCTAAAAAAGTGATGATAAAGTGTACCCTTTATCAGTTCTAAAATTAAATTTCTAATAAAGTGTACCCTTTATTATCGCTAAAAAACATTGAAAATGGTTACCTTTTATCAGCGCTGAAAAGGGTACCTTTTATCTGTGCTAAAAAATACCGATAAAAGGTAAGATTTATTAGTGCTTGTTTTAGCACTGATAAAAATCATCGCTTTTAAAGTAATGTTTTGTTGTAGTGTATGATGAATCTATTTTAATCAGGATTGAAACCAATGTATTGATGGGAATTATCTTCTCATGAGTTCAAAAGAAATGATAAACTTGTTTAATGTACTAAGAAGGTGTAAATAGAGTTTTTAGATGATCATTTATACCATGACGGTAAGAAAGAGAAGAGGTCCAATTGGAATGAAATGGTAAATCATTAATCAAAGAGGTTTAGGGGTAAGAAAAAAATTCCCATCTTGTGAGAATTGTTGTAAAAAACATCATGGATAATATATTTCAATGTATGGGAAGTGATTTTAATGTAGTAAGACTGTCCATATGGATCATGAATTTAAGGGAAATAATCAAGTGAGTAATGAAAATATAATATTAATATTTTTTTTAGTTGTAATGTGTTAGCACGTTATGCTAATGTGTGTCTGAAGTTACATTCTCAGGGTGTAAATCATCACGATCAGAAACAAAAAGGTGTGGTAAAATCTTTTGCTACTACTGCAGTTGATGTCGGGGCATCTGGTGAAGTAGTGGAATCTCTAGAGAGCTTGGTATTTTTTGAAGTTGAACCATAATTTCAAGGTTTTAGACACTCATTCTGATGTTTTAACTGATGAGATCATAAAGTGATTCGGGAATTGTTTCGGTTTTTTTAGTTGGGTTAATTTTTATATAAGGCTTTAATTTAATTAGAATCATACTTTAATTTTGGACATGAGTTCTAAGTTATTGATATCCTTTATAGTTTGTATAGTCTTTTATGATTTAGGATATTTTTATGGATATACGTCATAATTCTAGGAATGTTATGAGGATTAAATTGTTCTTATAAATTAGAAATATATCAAGTACATTTCCTTAAATTTTTAAACAATAAAATAACTCTTCAACCATTGGAAAAGGATCTTGAAAAAAAATATCCAAGTACCTTAATATATGATGAACCAATGGTCTTTTTGATCATCACTAATTTATGATTTTGAGGCCCTTATCTTTCCATTGATCATTCACTTTTTTGTGATCAATGACCTCAATCACTCTCTATAATTATTTGCATCTTCCTCTGTTTCCGCCTATGTCCTTCTATTTGGGAACCTAGTAATGTGTTATCCTAGATTTACTTCATACATCTTTTTCCATCTAATTGAATTGATGTTTTATTAAAACAATTTTACAATGTGGGTTTCTATAAAGGAATTTTTAATATTTTAAACCTTCGATAAAAAAGACGAATTTTGAGGGGGAAATTCATTTTATGGGGGGGTAGGATTTAACATCTTGAGATTTTATGAAATATATTTTTTATTATTAATTTAAATTATTTTATAGATTTAATTTCACAAAATAAATAGTTTATCTTATGTCACATTCAACACAAGGTTTATCTTACATTGTATGCAATAACAATTTTCAACGATGACTTGTGTTACACACAAGGCTGAATTTTACCAGAAAACAATATACTATTTTTATTTAGTATGATAGTTATCACCAAGACATTGGAATGGTGGGAATGAATAATATTAACTATATTATGAAAATATTGTTTATACATGTTTATAGAATTAATTCATTGGTTACCAATTAATTTTGAATGAAAATAAAAACCAATTGAATATAAAGGATGTGTTTCCAAGAACAACTATTTTATGCCCACAATGGTGTATGATATTAATAGATTAAATTAATCAGGATTAGTTAATGATATTAATGAAATTTATATTTTATATATTATATCAATTTTTTTAATTAATCCAATAATTTTTATAAGCATAAAATAATAATAAATCCAATTTTAAGTATAAAAACAGTATTTTCCTAAAAAGCAAGTTAGCCTTTTTTTTAATGGAACAATAGTTTTAAAAATAAATTTTATAATTTTATAATTTTTATAAATTTTATCTGAAAATATAAAATTCACTTTTTAAAGTGTAATATCACAGTTTATGGTTTATTTTTTTGGTATTTTTATGAAAAGTTTCATTTTTTGAAGAATAGTGAAAAAATGCTACATTTTAATTTAAAACTGAATTTTCACCTAAACATATTTATAATGTTAAATTATATTTTAATTTGGTTTTCAAGTGAAATTATATAAATTATACTTATATTAATAAAATTATGGTCATTATAATCTTTTTTTATATTAAATTTGGATATCAAAACATTTCAAAATTTTGAACATTTTCACTTTAAAACCCCACTTTCTCACCCTATCTATGGAATTGATTTTAAATTAATTTTTACCACTTATGTGTTCTGAATTTTGAAAAATTTATTGCATATTTGGAATCATAAATTCCAAATTTATTAAATAGTTCTCTTATATTTTTTGGAAAATATTAATAGTAAACCTAGTAATTTTTATTACCATGATTAAGAGTAAATTAGGTAATTAAGGATAAAAATAATTATGATAAGGCCTATAAAATTACCCTAATACTTTTTGGAATTTCATTAGATTATTTTTTGTCTAAAAATATCATTATTGGGCCTAATTCATTTCCTCTTGGAGCTACATGTATTACTCTAATCCCTTTATTGTATATTATTTTTAGAAAAGTCAAATTTGACAACCTCATCTTTTTAATGAGCAATAATTTTAATATGGTGTTATTTTGAAGATATGTTAGAATATAAATATTATTTTGAAATCTAAAACATTTATATTAATCATTTTAGTTTACTTGTATCTTTTGGTGAATAAATAATTACCATAAATACTTACACAATGATGATGCGATAATTATTTAATTAATATAGATATCAAATAAATGATATTAAAAATATTAATATTAATATAATTTGAGATAATTAATGAGATATGGTAATTTTATTTTATATTTTGACATTTTATTGATGTATTATAATATTTGGTACAAATTTATCTTATTGAATTGATTTCTATAAAAGTCAAAGTAATGAAAAGTGTCAAAATTTACATTAATGATATTTTAAAATAAATAATATATTATTAAATGATATAAATTAATAAAAATCATATATTAGGAAATATTATTGGTATAAGGTTTAAAATTTAATCAATGCTTCATTTATGGTTCATTTTTAGTTTTATAGTAACTATATTAACCCTTAAAGAGTAAAAATCCATGTTGTCACGGTAAGAGTTAAAGGGATCAAATAAGTTTTAAAGGAAAAAATATAAGGATTAAAAATAGTAAAAACATTTCTAGTTTTTATTGGATAAATTTATTCAGACACATAAGAATCCTATCTTTGAAATAAATTAGTTTGGATCCATTTGGAATAATAATTAATTAACACTAATTCGTTATTTTGATAAATTCCAAGAGTATCTCTCCCCTCTATTCACACATAAAAACCTATTTTTTTAACCATGATCTTCCAAAATACCTTCCTATAATCCCTAAAATCATTTTAAATATCTTGTTTTAGGCCAAACATCATTCTTATTGGTCATATGGTTTTAAGAAAAGGTGTTTGTCTGAGGAAGATGTATCATTTTTAATCAATTTTTTCTGTTGTGTTTTTTCTTCCACATCCATAAAACCTTATTCAACCATAATAAAATACTAAATAAATTATCATAAATATACTGAAGGTTATTATTCTAGTATCATAATGTAAATCCATATCTACTTCCATAAAATGGAAAAGGAAGTTATCATTTGTGTGTTCGGTGGACTACCGACTTGTGAACCGATGAAATTCATTTTCCATCACGGTCTCTCAAGACTGGTTATAATTATGGAATTAATATTTATATTTTATATTAATTAAATATTTATCATTATTAAAATATAATATATCATTTAAGTTATTAAATTTCCATTCATATAAAAATGAGAATGACATTCATGCGCACATGCGAACTATCACATCGACAAAGCGATGTGATTCATTTTTCATCACCATATCACATGGATAATATATATATATATATAAGTATATTTAAAGAAATAATATGATATATATGATATTATTATCAGTATTTAAAGATAAAATTATATCAAACTTCTTTCCATAATGATCATTGAAATTTAAAACATTACGCATGCGCACGTACGACCCACCATCTCTATGATAGTAACATTATTTTTTTTCTAAACCATCATCCATGATTAGTTTTAAAATAATAATGGATGTGTAAATATTATTATTATGTAATTATTATTATTCTTGAGATGATTTACCAATTATCACTTTGACTATTGACATCATACAAAAGTAATTTTGGACTCAAGTATCGAATATCATCAAAACATCCAACGACAACTTAAATTGTTATAATATATTAATAAGATATATAAATGTAATAATAAATATGAAAAATTTTATAAATCATTTAAATATTTAACCTATGTTTATTATTTAAGAATATAAAAATTCTATGTGCTGATTTAGACTCAAGTTAAGGGATTCTATTTCAATCTTCTTCCATTATGACATATTTTGATGTTATACACCCACCTTATTGTATAAGGTGTATATACATCCCATTTTGAATATCATATCATGAATTTATTTATTATATTTTTATTTGATGTTTTTATAAATTTTATTCCTTCATGGGTCTTATGATTGAATTTTTTTAAAGTGGTATGGGACACTTTGATTAAAAAATATCTTCTGAAATGTTTACATATTTAATTTTGAAATATTTTAATCCATGTCAATATTATTGATATTATTTTACATATTTATTCATATGGATATAAAGGTAATATAAATCCCATTTTATGTCTATCTTGATATTTGGATTCCTATACAATCCTTTTTGTTTAAAAAAATAATAATAATCCCCTTTTTCCTTTTCTAGTTACTTTAAAAAAGTGTTTTGAAAATAGATTGATTATTTCAATAACATTGAATATTTTCTTATGAGTGGAAATAAAATTTATTTTTTAAATGTATAAATTTATAATCTTTTATGTGTTAGGATTATATATTAGTATTTGGACATTTTATGGGAATTTACATGAAAAAACAATGACAGGTGGTTCTGTGATAAACTAACAATGGGTGGGTCTATGATAACCCTCCAATGAATTGGGTATAGAAGTCAACCATATGGTTGTTACATTTTTAAGTGTAAAATTAATGGAAGATAATTTCATGGTTATTCCATTTATATGAATGATAAGTATAATTATGTTCCAAGATAATTTTATGTGTTATCTATGCTTGCTACATGTTTTCTAGTAGTCTTGTGATTACAAAATAAAAAAATAAAAAATGATCTTATTATCAATGGAAAGTATTTACTACTTATTAAGGGTTAAAATTATTACTTTATAATAACTTTTTCATGGTTTTTCATGTTTCTATAGGACTACCATTTTTCCTTTTTTGTGTATCCCTTAATGGTATTTTTATGCTCATCCCATGTTTAAAAATGTTTTTCATAGGAATTAAGGATGGGTAAGGGAATGGAAGGATTCAATTTTAAAGTCAAGAATATTATTAATGAAATAAATCATGCCTTATTTTAAAATTATTATATTATAGAAAAATGGATACTAATCATAAGTGTACAAATTTTATTATGTGGTTTGGTAATGTATGAGTTATGATCTAATTCTCTAAAAACATAAACCCAAAAAGATCCTCAAAATGAAACAAAGTAAATTATCGACTAAAACTCAAGATTATGTAATGTTTAAGGTTATATCCTTACAGTGTGCAAGATACCGATGGGTGGGAGACAGAGGGTGTGGAAAATGATAATGGGGGGGGGGTAGATAAAGGGTGTCCCAAATTCTATATGGAGGTAGCCTGATAAATCATTAGGTGTATTTTTGGTTGATGGAACATCAACTATGAGTGAACTAGGATCAATAAAATTATTCTTACTTGGAATTATTATTATTTAAATAAGTAAAAATAACTTCATAACATGTTTTAAAAAAAAATCATGTAGAAAAAGGAATTTAGAAATGATAAAATACACACAGTACTGAAAAAAATTATATATGGATGTGATAATGAATAACTTGACATACAAACAAATATAACATTCACATTTTCAAAATTAAACAACTCATGAATAAAAATAATTTTAAATACTATAATAGATACAAAGTACTAGAAATGAATTACATATAACATAGGTGATTGATAAATTAATGGATGACTATACATACAATAACTTTTTCCTTCAATCTTATCATTATCTTGCTCTATCATTACTTCATCTACTTCATCCACCCTTATATGATTAATAATTTATATATCATGATGGTAAAATAAGTTAGTTTATTTTTGTTGATTGGGTTCAATTTCAATGATCAAATCTTCCACTTCATCACTCATATCATACAATTCTATTTTTTTATGTGAACAAATACACTCCACCATTTATCCATGAAATGTTCCATATATTATAAATTCTTAAATTCTGTAAAGAAGATATAAGTATCAAGTAATACATGTTCATTAACATCATTCAAGTGAGACAAATTCACATAATTTAATTGAAAGAAATATATTTCAATACCCCAAGTAATATCAATCCACTTTCATTTGAATAAAATAATTGAAAAATGAACATGGAAGTTTAATTTTATAATATAAATCAACATTCCATAGTATCCCAATTCAATGACTATATATATACAACTATTCAGTGTTTTTAGACCTTTTTCTTGATTAACTTTAAGAAATTTGAAAGCGTTCCCATTGTATGTGTCAAACTATCTAGATTATTTTAGAGGTACTCAATCTAGAAAACTAAAATCTTCTAAAAACATAGTATGATTATTAGTATACATGATCTAAAAAAAGTAATATGCATTATTATATTTAAAAAATATATGTTTCAATCTAATATACTTATTGATTTCAATATTTATTAACTTAAATTAAGTGCAGATCATTATACAAGTTCTTTGTTAACATATTTTATTATGTTTCAAATTTCAATTCTCGATCATCTCATAGTTTTTATCCTAACATCTTCAATAAATGGATCAGTAAATTCACTATTCAGTAGCACCTATCTATGTGCCTTTAATAATTACATTTCAGTTAGTGTAATATTTGAGATCCTCCCAACTGATTATCCAATAGTAGAAATGATTTTTGATTTCCTACAGAGTTTAGATGGATTTCATAGGTCATCAACACATCCAACTCAATTAAATCTTGTATGATTATCATCAAAGTATCTAAATAAGTTAATACAATCCTAAAATAATGTGACTTCATAAATAGTTCCTTTAGGTTCATCTTTATTTTTAATGTATGATTTGAAATGACTAAGGTTTCAATGAAATAAAATAAATAAAACATAATTACATATTTAATTAAGTTTGATGAATTTTTTACATGAGTTGAAAAACATATAAATAATGTACCTTTCAATAGGATACATCCATTAATAATTTAAAATACCCCCTAATTTATTTTCCTCAATTAAATTCATAGTTAAATTAATAATGATAGTAAAAAATAATGGATGAAATGTCATCTCTATTGCACAATTTGTAAGTACCAATCTATCCTAAAGGCTCTAAATCTCAACTGTTAGTAGAGTTTTCTCACATAGTTGTTTGAAGAATGTGTAAAATAAAATTACAATTATAGTAACAATTTCAGGTAACAATATACCCAATGAAAATGGTAGTAAATGATATAAAAAAAATTTGAATTGTGAATTTAAAATCCATGTAACATTTGATTATTTAAGTCAATACAACTTGAGATTTTATTTGAATACCCATCAGTTATACTGAAATCTTTTGAAATTAAAAATATTATATCTTTATTCCTATTTTTCATTGTAAAAATTTCTAGTGCATACTTTCCATTCTCATATTTCCATAGATCATGCTTCATATTCATTGTTTGTAACTCCTTCTGAGAATTGAGATGGTCCATATATTAATTATGCTCATTAATTAATGCGTAGATCAAATTTTCACAAATAGTCCTCTTAATATGAATAACATCAAGATTATGATGCAAAAAATTCAATACCCAATATAGAAATTTTAATAATATAATTTTTTCATTCATTGTTGAATTTTGATTTCAATTAATGATACACTTTGAACTCATCACCAATTATCATTCAAATTATGAACCTTCCTAAATTTTGTTTCAATGTTTACAAGTTGTGACAATAATTCAAAACCTATCAAAAACTTTGGAGTTGGTCTATGATTAATAGACCCATTGAATTGTGACTTATTCAACCAAAATCTATGAGATAAATCGAGAAATATGTGATGAAACAAGAAGCACCATTTTTACTGTAAGGTATTCATTAATGATATAAACCAAAGTTAAAAATAATACAAGATAAAAATGTGTAAGTGTTCAAACAAGTTATGTTCTCAGGTTTAGGGAAGTTACTAATTTTCTACATTAGAATAGTGTGCATTTTGAACATTGTAATAAAATATGCATCACATGTCTCAACACAATTTCTAAAAAACTCCTATAATTATTCAATAATAGGATAAAAGTATAAATAAATATCATTTTTATGATTTTTTTATCATAATAATCATGAAAATGAAAAAATATGTTTGTTTCATACACATCAACATAGGTAGATTATAAGGGATAAAAACAGCCGGACAAATGAGATAACAGGTACTCAAAGTCCAAATGGGTTTAATCCATTATAATCCAATCCAAAACACACATTTCAAGGATGAGATGATAAATTTGTATGTAATGAAAAATATATATTTCATGATTCTTAATCTCTTGGAACCCATCTTTTTTATTATCTATAGAATGCTACATCATGTGCTCAACTATTTTTGATGACATGAATAATCTTTTCAAGGGATATGTCACGACACGCCCTCGGGGTCCGTGTCGTGACTACCCCAAGCCCGCCTTCCATAGGCCAGGGGCTGGCAACTAGCACCAAGGCGTAAATCCCAAAAGAAAAGGGAAGGCATTGCCTTTGAAAGTAAACAAGCACCACAGAGTAAGCAAGCGGAAAAGTAAACACTAAGTAAAAACGGTACAAGATGTGCTGAAAGTAAAAGGGGCCAGAAATACAAGTCCAACTGTAAAGTACAACTGAAAGGAAAAACAGCAACTGAAAGGAAAAACTGCAGCGTCAAGCCATCCTCTGGAAGTCCCACCTGAAGGGTGGGTACATATAGCCTCCACTGCTCCTCGGGTCCACCTGACCGCTCCGAGTACGTCCCGCCCAGTGGTCCACCTCCAGGTACCGTCCTGCTCCGTACGCCTCTACCACGATCAGCGTTGTCCATCGTCTGCAACCAAAACCACGAAGTGCGGGCATAGCCCGTGCAGGGGTGAGTATAAGCTACTCAGTAGGGACCCCGAGACCCCCGAAGGTGTCCCGAAATCCACAAAGGATAATCCACAAAGGAAAGGTACAATCACGAAGTAACATCTGACACGGCTTAGGTATATTCCCATACATATACCTAAGTCATCAATTTCCCGTTCGGCTCCAACGTCCGAGCCCAAGCACAACCCAGTCCACACAGGAAAGCAAAACGTATACCCACACGGGATAGCTCAACACAATCCACAAAGGAGAGGAACACAAAATTCAGCTCACACAGGTATACTTCTTCAGATGACGATAAAGATGATCACTAATCCATCTAAGTCGTTGGACCCACGAAGGATCGATAGGTACTAACCCCCGCAATGACCCACACAGGATCGGACCCACACAGGATCGGGCCCACACAGGACCGGGCCCACACAGGACCTGTAGGCGCTGGCTCACACAGAACCGCTGAGCGCTGACCCACACAGGATCGGACCCACACAGGATCGGGCCCACACAGGACCGGGCCCACGCAGGACCTGTAGCACTGATCCACATAGGATCGCTGAGTGCAGTAGTCGTCACAGTCCACTGGGGATCTCTGCACAGTCGTCGCCGCAGTCCACTGAGGATCTCTGCACGGTCGTCGTCGGAGTCCACGGAGGATCTCTGCACAGTTGTCGCTGTCGAGGAAGCAGTCGCAGCCAGCTCTAGGATTCCCGCACACAACAAGCTCATTAGGGAGGGTCCGCTCCACGAGCCGAGAGGCTGATACATCAACTGACACAAAGTCAGAAGTTGATGTATCCAAAAGTTCCGTATCGTCAACAGGAACTCAACGTCGCAGACGGCGCGTCAATCGGATGCCCGGTCTGAGAGTTATTGTCTTTTTCGTCCCAGGGGCCCGGTTGGTTTTTAAGGCAAAAACAACCCGACCGTACTCCACCTACATCCAAACCACGGGCGGAGTGTTCCAAAAGATCTGTCTCACAAATAGGAACTCAACAAAGCTGACGGCACGTCAATCGGACGTCCGTAGCTCAAGATATGAGTGTTTCCACTCCGAGGGCTTGGTTGGTTTCGTGTACGAACCAACCTGGCCGAACTCAAAGTATTCCGAAACCTTGAGTGCAATATACCGAAACGACCGTCTCGATCCAAGGATCGCATTTCCGCTGACGGTGGGTCGTTTGGAGGCCCGTAGCTCATGTTACGGGCGTTTGAATGAAGACCGTCCGAAGACGGGGGGTACGGGCCCAGGCCGACCCGGCCCGACCCCCCCTGGGTCGGCCGAACCGGGTCAACCCGGTCCGAACCGGGTCAACCCGGTCTGACCCGGTCCGAACCGGTTGGACCGGTCTGGCTCGGCCGAGTGGCCGAGTGGCCGACGTGGGGGGAGCCGCCGCCCCGCGTGACACCCCCGCGGCACCCGCGGGGTGTCGGCCAGGCGACCGGACGCGGGGGGAGCCACCGCCCCCGCGTGACACCCGCGGGGTGTCTCCCTGACGCCGGACGCGGCTTCAACCGCGTCCCGCGAGCGCCGCCGCCACGGCGGTCCCGTCCGGCGGCACGCCGGGCGCCGCCGCCGGCTTCCGCGGGCCGCCGGAGTTGCTACGGTGGCCCGTTTTTCTTCCCGTCTGCGCCGTTGCTCCTCCCGGGACTCGTTCTTCACTGCGGGATCGTCAAACATCCGTTGCGGCACGTTCCGTCGTCGCCCGTCAAATCCGCACAAAAGAAAAGAACGGCGGAGGGTCGTCGGGCCGTGTTCGTTTGGCCCGCACCCTCCGCGTTAGAGATAAACAACGGGAGGAATTAAAGTTCAACACATGAATGCATGTCCGAAACAATTTTTTAATGAAATAAAATTGTTTCATAAAATGGGTTCCTCATTTGAACGGAAACAACAATTTTAATGAATTTAAAATTGTTCACAAAACCAGTTCTTTAACTTTTTAAAGAAACAATTACGAGAATAAAAATAAAAGGGGGTAATTCCCAAAATAAATCACTACCTCGTGGGTCGTCGCGCGTGAGAGTTCTTCGCGGAATTTCTCGTCGCGGAAGGTGGAGATCGTCGCGTCGTCGCGGAAGGGCGTCGCGTCGTCGCGGAACACGGCGTTGAGTCGGCGAACTCAACGCACCATGAAACAGCAAATTTAATTTAATTAATTAAATCCGTGTTTTGGTTAAGAACCACAAAGGAGATAAAAAGGAAGGTCTGAGACTCTTACCTCAAGCAGCCAATCGAAGATCCGTCGCGGAGGAAGAGACGTCGCAGAAGAACGTTGTTGGCATCGCGGATCATGGCGTCACGTCGTCGATTTCCGGGTTCGGCATTCTTCGTGTTCTTCGCGTTCTTCATGAAGGAGGAAGAAGATACAAGGATTCTGTCTCAACGAGTAATCCTCCAAAAGATTTTGGTTGGTCTTATTTTATTATTATTCCAACACACGAAAACGTGTAAGTAACAACCCATCAATTCATTGAATTAATTCAACGAAAGAAACAACTCATTTAGTTTACGAAATAATCCGCCCAATTAATTGGTCTGTTAAGAATTTAAGAAACGTGTCAGTTGACTTTCATAATGACGGGTTTTCGCGGGTGCGTTACTTAGCGGAAAGAAACGGCGGGGCTCGTGCGGGCCCCACCTCACAAAAATCCTACCAAGAGGGTAGGATATTTCTAGATAGCATCCTATCCGTTTCAACTCAGTTCAAGCCGCCTTTAAGTGGCTTCAAGTGGCTTCCAAGTGGCTTGAGTGAAATAAAATAAAGTTGTCGCAAAATTATTTTATTTCTCAACTTTAAGCCCGAAAATTAAAAACCAAACCCGAGAAAATGCAACTCCGAAAGAGGCGTTTCTAGGCGAATACTGGCGCTGCGATTTCATCAGTGCCCTCAGAATTCGATTCCGGGCACATGTTCAAAAGTTAGAAAAACCTGCTCATCCGTTCACTGAACGTACCCGAGCCAAACTTCGGAAAATGATTCCGGGAACACCGGGCCTCTGAATCAGGTGCCGTCAGAAACTGCGCTCTTGTAAAATTCCAAAGAAAATTAGGAAAAAAAATTTCCTTGAAATTTACGGGTCTTTACATTACTCCCACCTCAGGGCTTTACATCCCCGTAAAGATACATCAAAACTAGGGAAACAAATGTGGGTACTGAGCACACATCTGATCCTCCCGCTCCCATGTGCTCTCCTAGAGGTTCCCATGCTGCCATCTGATGCGCACAAGAGGAATAGATCGCCCACGAAGGACCCGTTCATGTCGATCCTCTATGTCCACCAGGACCTCCACAAAAGTCGCCCCATCATCCACGTCTATCTCCCCATAGTCAATGATGTGTGTCGGGTCGTGCACGTATCTCCTCAGCTGGGATACGTGGAAGACATCGTGTACCCGGTGCAACTGAGGTGGTAGAGCCAGGCGATAAGACACCTCGCCAACCCTTCTGAGGACCTGGAAGGGTCCAATGAAGCATGGAGACAACTTTCCACCTCGGCCAAAGCTCTGAAAACCACGTCGAGGTGAGACCCGCAAGAAGACGTGGTCGCCATCCTCGAACTCTAGTGGCCTCCACCTCCTGTCAGCATATGACTTCTGCCGGCTCTGAGCTGTCCTCATCCGCTCCTGGATGACCTGGAACTTCTCTGTCGTGGTCTGGACCATCTCTGGTCCCACAAGTGCTAACTCCCCAGGGTCTGTCCAGCACAAAGAAGATCTGCAAGGTCTTTCATACAATGCCTCGTATGGTGCCATCCCGATGGTGGAGTGGTAGCTGTTGTTGTACGTGAACTCCACCAAGGGTAGATGATCCTCCCAGCTGCGACCAAAGTCGAGGAAACATGCGCGGAGCATGTCCTCGAGAGTCTGAATGGTCCTCTCCATCTGACCATTCGTCTGAGGGTGAAAGGCGGTGCTCAGACGTAGTCGCGTCCCGAACGCCTCCTGCAACCCCTTCCAAAGCCGGGAAGTAAAGCGAGCGTCCCGATAGGAGACGATAGTCGATGGCACACCGTGAAGCCGTACAATCTCCTGGACGTAGAGACGCCCCAAGCTCTCCACTGAGCCCTTCTCTCGGATGGGTAAGAAGTGTGCTGACTTGGTGAGTCGGTCAACAATCACCCAAATGGAGTCGTAACCTCTGAAAGTGCGTGGAAGTCCAGTCACAAAGTCCATAGATATCCCGTCCCACTTCCACTCCGGGACCTCCAAGGGTTGTACCAAGCCTGCTGGTACCTGATGCTCTACATTCACTTGCTGGCAGGTGAGGCACCGTGAAACGAACTCTGCCACAGCCTTCTTCATGCCCGGCCACCAGTGCTGTCGTCTAAGGTCCTGGTACATCTTCGCCACTCCTGGATGTACCTCCAAAGGAGAAGTGTGAAACTCTCTCAGCACCTCCTCTCGTAAAGCGACTGGTACCAAGGTACGTCCTCTAAAAAGGACGTCGTGCTCTGCTCCAAGGGAGAAACCATCAGGTGCCTGTCCCGAGGATATCTGTGCACGCCGTGTCTCACAGTCAGCGTCCCCATGCTGAGCCTCTCTGACCCGCTGTAGAAGTGGGGGAGAGATGGTGAGATACTGAAGGAAGGCTGCTCCGTCTCTCTCCACGAAGGATATCTGCAAAGCGGCTAGCTGCTCTGTCGCCTCCTCAAGTAGCTGGATGCCCGTCCTCCTACTGAGGGCATCAGCCACCACGTTCCCCTTCCCAGGAGTATAGACTATCTAAAAGTCATAGTCCTAGAGGAACTCGAGCCATCGCTGCTGTCTCAGGTTCAGGTCCTTCTGAGAGAAGATGTACCTGAGACTCTGGTGGTCAGAAAAGACTATAAAGCGCTCTCCCATCAGATAGTGCCTCCATGTCTTCAGAGAGAAGACCACGGCTGCCAACTCCAGGTCATGGGTAGCGTAGTTCTGCTCATGCGGCCTCAACTGACGTGATCCGTAGGCAATCACGGCCCACTCCTGCATCAGGACACACCCGAGACCGGTCCCTGATACATCGCAGTAGACTACGTATCCAACTCCCTCCCCAGGCAACCTCAAGATAGGTGCGCTGGTCAGTCTCTGCCTCAGCTCCTGAAAGCTCTGCTGACAACTGTCTAACCACATAAAGGGTTTCCCCTTCTTCGTCAATGCTGAGAGTGGTGCCGCAACTCTGGAGAAGTCCGGCACAAATCTACGATAGTATCCGGCAAGACCCAAGAAACTCCGCACCTCCGTCACGCTCCTGGATGGCTCCCAATCTAGCACTGCCTCGATCTTCACGGGATCCACTGCAACTCCCGCCTCAGAAATGACGTGCCCCAAGAAGTGGACCTCACGTAACCAGAACTGGCACTTTGAGAGCTTTCCATAAAGCTGGTGCTCTCGGAGTGTGTCTAGTACAACTCGCAAGTGGTAGGAGTGCTCCTCCTCCGTGGTCGAGTACACCAAAATGTCGTCGATAAAGACCTCGACAAATCGATCGAGGTATGGCTGGAAGATCCTGTTCATGAGACTCATGAACACTGCTGGAGCGTTGGTTACACTGAAAGGCATAACCAAAAACTCATAGTGGCCATACCAACACCTGAAGGTCGTCTTCTGCACATCCTCGTCTCGAACTCTGAGCTGATGATAGCCTGATCTGAGGTCTATCTTCGAGAACCACCGTGCTCCCTTGAGCTGATCGAAGAGGTCATCAATCCTCGGTAGCGGATACTTATTCCTCACTATCACCTGGTTCAGGCGACGATAATCGACACACAGTCGCAAGCTCCCGTCCGCCTTCTTGGCGAACAATATCGGGGAAGCCCAGGGTGAAACACTGGGTCGGATGAACCCCTTGCCCTGCAAGTCCTCCAACTGTACCTGTAGCTCTCGAAGCTCAGCGGGGGCCATCCGATATGCTGGATTGGATATCGGGGCTGTCCTGGGGTACAGATCAATATAAAAGTCTACCTCCCTGCGAGGAGGTAGCCCTGGAACGTCGTCAGGGAAGACGTCCGCATACTGATCCACCACTGCAGGAAAACTGGGACTCCGCACGTCAACTGCTCCAAGGATGAGGCTAGCCAAATGATGAGTGATGGGTTGTCCTCTCCTCTGCGGGAGTCCATCCTATGCTGCGAAGGCTCCATTCTTGTCGGTGAAGGTGAACCTGCTCCCATCGGTGCGCACACATCGCACCTTGCGCCTAAAGCAGTCAATCTGAGCATGGACTATAGATAACCAATCCATGCCCAAGATGACATCGTAAGGCCTCGACGCCGCTACAAGAAGATCCCAGCCGAAGCTCTCGCCTCCTAGAGTAAGCTCACACTGCCGGCACCAGTGCGTAATCATCGAGTATGCTCCCATAGGAGTCTCTAGACGTAAGGATCGAGCCAACGGCTCTGTCGGAATCTCCGAGCTCCGAACAAGGGCAGTGGCTATGAAAGAGTGACTCACTCCTGTGTCTATAAGAACTGCAGCAAGGGTGGAATAGACACAGATCGTACCTCAAATCATCTCTGGCGCGTCGTGGTCGTAGGCCTCCACTGCCTGGAGTTGTGCCTTTCTCTGCCCGCCAGCTCCCTGTGGTTGGGGCGGGCCTCCTGGTGGTGGTGGTGGCAGAGTCTCAAAGCGTCGCCCACCACCTGCTGCTCGGCCAGCTCCTCTGCCACGTCCGCCTCCTCCCTGCGGACCACCACGGTCGACCCTCTGCCTCTGCCTGGGTGGCCCCTCCACCATCTGCTGCCCCTCGGTACATCAGGTCGGGCAGTCACGAGCCATGTGGCCCTGCCCGCCGCACTCGTAGCACTGCCTACCTCTCGGAAGACAGGCTCCGCGCTGAGTGCCCTGCACTGCTGAGCCAGTGTACCGAGGGCGTCTGCCGGAAGGTCTGGTCTGCCTGGAACCCTGAGTCATCCGTCGGCTACCTGCTACTGAAGACTCCGCCACCTACCGCCCTGCGGTAGGTCTCGCTGTGGACTCAGCCAGAAAGCTCTCGATCAGAAGGGTTCGCTCCAGCACTCCTGCCTGGGTCGGGATGCTGAGGGAGATCAGCGATTCCCTGATCTCGTGTCTCAAACCCTGCTTGAAGGTCCAGGCCCGGAAGAAGGGGTCCCGTACCATGTCTGTCGAGTAGCGAGAAAGATCGGTGAACCTCGCCGCGTACTGAGCGACCATCAAGCTGCCCTGCCGCAGCTGAAGAAGCTCCTGGATGCGCACCGCACGGAGGGTGGCCGGGACGAACTCTGAGCAGAAGAGGCTCTTGAAGTCCGTCCAGATGAGGGAGGCCTCATCGTGTACCTGGAGCATCAGGCTCCACCATCGTCCTGCTGCTGCGTGGAGTAGGCTCGCCGCGAGGATCACCATGAGGTCTACTGGTGTCCTCACTAGCCTGAAAACTCGGACGACCGCCTCCAGCCAGTCCTCGGCTGCCTGGGGGTCCGCCTCCCCACAGAACCTGGGTGGTCGCTGGCGCTGGAACTCATGCAGAGCTCCGAGGCGTCGTGCTTCATCAGCTGCCAGTGCTGGAAGCATCGGGGGCTCGGCGGGTAAAGGTACCGCCGGTGCCTCTGCTGTTAACGGGCCCTATACCGAGGCCTCGTCGCTCGGCGGGCTGTCGTCGCGCTCTACTCTAGGAACCCTAGCTGGCTGCTGTCATCGGGCCATCCTGAAAATGAAACAAGTACGCCATGGTCAGAACAGTATACCTGATGAGCTGACACAAGTAATCACAAAGAAAACTTGAAACACGCATGCAATCAATGTTTTCGTGCATTAAGTCGGAAATCAGAAGTCAGGGTCCTGGTGTACGGATACGTCGGCCGCCGCACCAACACTGGACTCCCTGTAATGATAACCACACTCAATACGCTAAACATTATTGCTTCACATAGAAGAAAGATCAGAGTCTGTGGTAGAACCGACCACCTCTGATACCAATTTGTCACGACCCGCCCTCGGGGTTCGTGCCGTGACTACCCCAAGCCCGCCTTCCATAGGCCAGGGGCCGGCGACTAGCACCAAGGCGTAAATCCCAAAAGAAAAGGGAAGGCATTGCCTTTGAAAGTAAACAAGCACCACAGAGTAAGCAAGCGGAAAAGTAAACACTAAGTAAAAACGGTACAAGCTGTGCTGAAAGTAAAAGGGGCCAGAAATACAAGCCCAACTGTAAAGTACAACTGAAAGGAAAAACAACAACTGAAAGGAAAAACTGCAGCGTCGAGCCGTCCTCTGGAAGTCCCACCTGAAGGGTGGGTACAGATAGCCTCCACTGCTCCTTGGGTCCACCTGACCGCTCCGAGTACGTCCCGCCCAGTGGTCTACCTCCAGGTACCGTCCTGCTATGCACGCCTCCACCACGATCAGCTTTGTCCGTCGTCTGCAACCAACACCACGAAGTGCGGGCATAGCCCGTGCAGGGGTGAGTATAAGCTACTCAGTAGGGACCCCGAGACCCCTGAAGGTCTCCCGAAATCCACAAAGGATAATCCACAAAGGAAAGGTACAATCACGAAGTAACATCTGACACGGCTTAGGTATATGCCCATACATATACCTAAGTCATCAATTTCCCGTTCGGCTCCAACGTCTGAGCCCAAGCACAACCCAGTCCACACAGGAAAGAAAAACGTATACCCACACAGGATAGCTCAACACAATCCACAAAGGAGAGGAACACAAGATCCAGCTCACACAGGTATACTTCTTCAGATGACGATAAAGATGATCACTGATCCATCTAAGTCATCGGACCCACGGAGGATCGATAGGTACTAACCCCCGCAGTGACCCATACAGGATCGGACCCACACAGGATCGGGCCCACACAGGATCGGGCCCACGCAGGACCTGTAGGCGCTGGCTCACACAGAACCGCTGAGCGCTGACCCACACAGGATCAGACCCACACAGGATCGGGCCCACACAGGACCGGGCCCACGCAGGACCTGTAGCACTGATCCACATAGGATCGCTGAGTGCAGTAGTTGTTGCAGTCCACTGAAGATCTCTGCACAGTCGTCGCCGCAGTCCACTGAGGATCTCTGCATGGTCGTCGTCGGAGTCCACGGAGGATCTCTGCACAGTCGTCGCTGTCGAGGAAGCAATCGCAGCCAGCTCTAGGGTTCCCGCACACAACAAGCTCGTTCGGGAGGGTCCGCTCCACGAGCCGAGAGGCTAATACATCAACTGACACAAAGTACGAAGTTGATGTATCCAAAAGTTTCGTATCGTCAACATGAACTCAACGTCGCAGACGGCGCGTCAATCGGACGCCCGGTCTGAGAGTTATTGGCTTTTTCGTCCTAGGGGCCCGGTTGGTTTTTAAGGAAAAACCAACCCGACCGTACTCCACCTGCGTCCAAACCTCGGGCGGAGTGTGCCAAAAGATCCGTCTCACAAAGAGGAACTCAACAAAGCTGACAGCACGTCAATCGGACGTCCGTAGCTCAAGATATGAGTGTTTCCGCTCTGAGGACCTGGTTGGTTTCGTGTACGAACCAACCCGGCCGGACTCAAAGTATTCAGAAACCTTGAGTGCGATATTCCGAAACGACCGTCTCGATCCAAGGATCGTGTTTCAGCTGACGGCGGGTCGTTTGGAGGCCCGTAGCTCAATTTACGGGCATTTGAAGGAAGACCGTCTGAAGACGGGGGGTACGGGCCCGGGCCGACCTGGCCCAACCCCCCCTGGGTCGGCCGAACCGGGTCAACCCGGTCCGACCAAGTCCGAACCGGTCGGACCGGTCTGGCTCGGCCAGCCCGGCCCGGCTCGGCCGAGTGGCCGACGCGGGGGGAGCCGCCGCCCCGCGTGACACCCCTGCGGCACCCGCGGGGTGTCGGCCAGGCGACCGGACGCGGCTGAAGCCACGTCCCGGGTGACGCGGGGGGAGCCGCCGCCCCCGCTTGACACCCGCGGGACACCCGCGGGGTGTCTCCCTGGCGCCGGACGCGGCTTCAGCCGCATCCCGCGAGCGCTGCCGCTGCGGCCGGGGCCGCGGCGGTCTCGTCCGGCAGCGCGCCGGGCGCTGCCGCCGCCGCCGGCTTCCGCGGGCCACCGGATTCGCTCCGGTGGCCCGTTTTTCTTCCCGTCTGTGCCATTGCTCCTCCTGGGACTCGTTCTTCCCTGCAGGATTGTCAAACATCCGTTGCGGCACGTTCCGTCGTCGCCCGTCAAATCCACACAAAAGCGAAGAACGACAGAGGGTCGTCGGGCCGTGTTCATTTGGCCCGCACCCTCCGCGTTAGAGATAAACAACGGAAGAATTAAAGTTCAACACATGAACGCATGTCCGAAACAATTTTTTAATGAAATAAAATTGTTTCATAAAATGGGTTCCTCATTTGAACGGAAACCACAATTTTAATGAATTTAAAATTGTTCACAAAACCAGTTCTTTAACTTTTTAAAGAAACAATTACGGGAATAAATAGAAAAGGGGGTA
The DNA here is from genome assembly GCA_963277665.1 of Viscum album. Lineage (NCBI taxonomy): Eukaryota > Viridiplantae > Streptophyta > Magnoliopsida > Santalales > Viscaceae > Viscum > Viscum album. The sequence goes on from OY728136.1 coordinate 1,984,895,124, forward strand.
ATTCCCAAAATAAATCCCCACCTCGTGGTTCATCGCGCGTGAGCGTTCTTCGCGGAATTGCTCGTCGCGGAAGGTGGAGATCGTCGCGTCGTCGCGGAAGGGCGTCGCGTCGTCGCGAAACACGGCGTTGAGTTGGCGAACCCAACGCACCATGAAACAACAGATTTAATTTAATTAATTAAATCCGTGTTTTGGTTACGAACCATGAAGGAGATAAAAAGGAAGGTTCGAGACTCTTACCTCAAGCAGCCGATCGAAGATCCGTCGCGGAGGAAGAGACGTCGCAGAAGAACGTTGTCGGCGTCGCGGATCACGGCGTCACGTCGTCGATTTCCGGGTTCGGCGTTTTTCGCGTTCTTCGCGTTCTTTGCGTTCTTCGCGTTCTTCGCGAAGGAGGAAGAAGATACAAGGATTCTGTCTCAACGAGTAATCCTCCAAAAGATTTTGGTTGGTCTTATTTTATTATTATGCCAACACACGAAAACGTGTAAGTAACGACCCATCAATTCATTGAATTAATTCAACGAAAGAAACAGCTCATTTAGTTTACGAAATAAACCGCCCAATTAAATGCTCTGTTAAGAATTTAAGAAACGCGTCAGTTGACTTTCATAATGACGGGTTTTCGCGGGTGTGTTACTTAGCGGAAAGAAACGGTGGGGCTCGTGTGGGCCCCACCTCACAAATATCCTACCAAGAGGGTAGGATATTTCTGTATAGCATCCTATCCGATTCAACTCAGTTCAAACCGCCTTTAAGTGGCTTCAAGTGGCTTCCAAGTGGCTTGAGTGAAATAAAATAAAGTTGTCGCAAAATTATTTTATTTCTCAACTTTAAGCCCGAAAATTAAAAACCACACCTGAGCAAACGCAACTCCGGAAGAGGCATTTCTAGGTGAATACCGGCGCAGCGATTTCATCGGTGCCCTCAGAATTCGATTCCAGGCACCGGTTCAAAAGGTAGAAAAACCCGCTCGTCCGTTCACTGAACGTACCCGAACCAAACTTCGGAAAATGATTCCGGGCACACCGGGCCTCGGAATCAGGTGCCGTCAGAAACTGCGCTCTTGTAAAATTCCAAAGAAAATTAAGAAAAAAAAATTCCTTGAAATTTACGGGTCTTTACAGGATATTTTAAAGGTATGTAATGAAAAACCATTATATGTGTATTATTTTTCTTTTTGGTAACACCCCAAGCTTCCATGGCATGTTCCCTTTGAATAATTCAATAGCTTGCATTGTACGCAACTTCGAGATTCTAACACACCGCGACCAATTAAACTAGTCGTTGTGAATAGTACTACCCACTTTTAGAAATTTTATAAATTTTATAATTCAAAATGGACTTCATTTTTGGAATTGGAATATCTAAATTGTCTTAGGGGGGATTTTTGGTATTTTTCTGAAAACTTTCAATTTTTCCGGAATAGTGAAAAACACTGAGTTAGAGTTTAAAAACTAATATTTATTTAAATAATTATTCATTTTATTTAAATTTATTTTAGGTAAAAATAGATACATAATACCTATATATTTTAAATGTAATTCATTGGAGTCTGTTTATAATAATTATATATATTTATAAATTTTATTTAACTTTTTACCGTCTTTTACCCACCTCCTAGGAGCATTTACAAATTTACATAAAACATAATTTTACCACTTATGTGAGTTGAATTTTAAAAATCCTAGAGACATAGTTGATATCAGTAAGTAAAATGTAGTTCAATAAGATGAAAATAGTTTTTCGTTAATAGTAACTTTTTACTTTTATTTACCACGGTTAAAAGTAAATAGGATAATTAAGGGTAAAAATGATATTATTATTACCCTAACACATGTCCTAATTCTGTTGGATAAATGTAATTATACCAAAGACAACATTAGGAATAAAATATGATCCTTTAGGTCCACTTGGATTAGATTAGGACATTTATTATTATTTTATTTAAAGAGGAGTTAAAAGAGTTAAATTCAAAGTTTAATAACTAAACCATTTTTTATTTAAGGTTAAACACAATATAAATTCAAATATAAATATTCATTAGAAATATAAAAATATTTCCTACATAATTGTTTTTTATTTATATTTTTTATCCATTAAATAATATAATTTATTTATGACACAATGATGATGCAGTAATTACCTCATTAATGAAATATTAAAATAATTGATATTATAAATATCCAAATAAATGTAATTTGAGACTTTCTATGAATTCCACTAATTATATAGGTTAATATGACATGTTAAGGTTGGTTATATGAATTATTTTTGAAGTAATAATGCTTTTATGAATTTATCAAAAACAAAATACCAAATAGTGTCAAAATTGACATAAAACTATTTTTAAAACAAATATTATATTATTAATTTATATTTTATTCCTAAATATCTAAGGTTAAACCAAAAGAATTATATAATTATATTTTTATCATTAATGAACCACTTGGGGTTCTCTTGGATGTATATAGTAAGTTTATTAACCCTATAATATAAAAATACAACAAAACCTGGTAAATGTAAAACTATTTATCTAAGAGTTAAATCTAAAAGATAAGGTTAATTTGGTGATCTAAACCTGTCTAAAATCTTTTGGTTGAAATAATTTTGACCCATCCCCACCCTATAATCTAAATAAGTCACTTTGGAGCCACTATAAACCGAATTTGAATTTATTGTAAAATAATATTTCACTCTTTTCCTAAGGTTCCCCTCACCCCTCTTATAAAAGGGAACTCCCCCTTCTTTAAAATTAACCCATTCAAAGACATTTGGATCGACCAACCCCTATAAAAATATCCTATCAACTTTCCTCACTCTATCATAGAGGCCTTACTTTAGTCAGAAATCCAACCTAAGGATCCCTTTTGATCAAATCAAAAGGAAGAACCCGAAGAAGAGGTAATGATTTCACCACCCTCTATCAGGTTCCTTTATTCTTCCACATCCTTTTTCTTTGTTGTTTCCATTATAAAATAATAACTCTAGTATCTTCTATATACTTTTATGTTATTATAAATATGGTACAACGATATTCATTATTTTATCCATCCTTTGAATGAAATGTCCACATACGTGCGTACGTATGACTTACCGTCTCCACGTCATGGTGTAATTGTTAATCAATACCATATTATTTGGATTGGTATAATAATAATGTGAAATTGATGTAAATAATAAATATAACATGATAATTATTCTTTATATATGATGTACCATCCAGTTATATATTATTTTAATATCAAAAGAATGATATTGTCGCTCGTGCGTACGTACGGATTACCGTCTCCACAAACGCGATGAGATTCATTTCCCATCATATCCATTCAAGACTAATTTTCATTTGATGATTAATAATAATGTTTAAAGACTTGATATAATTCTGGATATGAATAATATACATCCCATCCATAAAAAATATGACTCACATAGCAAATAATATAAAGTAAAATGAATCTGTTAATACCCAAAATGACGATAATACTAAGATATTATTAAAAAATCAATGTTAAAAGATCATATATGATATCATATTAATGTATATGATTTTTGTATAATTTAATAACAATTATTTCTCCATTATACAGGATGTTAACCTACCCTCTAACAAGGAAAATCATAAGATAAGGGTTAATTCTTTAATCTCTTCTTTATCTAAGGTTGTTTATACGTAATTATCTACTAGGACCTCTATATCATCCACATCCATGTTTCTTAAAAATGTATATCAAAACAATCTTACTATTAACTATACTATAGGTTAAAGTAATTTATACCCTTTATTTACTTTTATAATATGTTTATAAAGGAATCTTTCTGTCTTTTTCCAAACAAGGTCCTTTATAACCTTTTAAACAAAATTAAGGTAAGAATTTTTTTTTAACTTATACAGAGGGTGAAGCTATTTTCCACTGTTATAACATCATCAAAGCTTCCCTTACAAGCATAGAAGAATATTTTCAAAATAAATGGTTTCTTTATAAATTTTGTGTCTCTTAAATGATTTCAAAATACAAAGATATATTTCTCTAAAAAAAGGTTTTGATTTCATCTATGTCAACATACTTTGATGGATTTTAAGCTTATTTGAAGTTGATTTGTTATGATATAAAACTTACATATTGTATTCATGTTTTTTTGATATGTTGACTATGGATGTGTTATTTTTATACCATTCATAGTTTATGGATAAAGTATTGACATTTCATATGCTAGTTTTAATACGAATGTTTATGTTATGTTTAAACCTTTTCATATGAGGAATAGATTGGACTTAGTATGTGACGGGTGGAGCCCGCTATAGCTTCTTGATGCATCGGTAGGTCTCATGAGACAAACTAGTGTCTTGGAACAAGGACTTGACAAAATATTATTTGTAGTCTTGGCACGAGGCCTTGATTATGTGGTTATGATAGTCTGGCATTATGCATTCCACCATTATAAAAGTGGTTATTGATAGTGCATGTGATTATTTGACTAGTAGAATATTCATGTGAATAAGTAAATGGAATTATTTCATTTTATTTTTTCCATTTTGTGTTGAATTTCATGTTTAAAAGGATTTCGTTTTAGTTATACATTGCCTTAAATTTTAATACTTATTTATGAAAGTTTCTTCTATATTTTTATCCTTACTGAGCATCTAAGCTCACCCCTTTCTATATTTTATTTTTTCCAGGATGTGAAGAAGTATTTTATGACTGACCTGTAGGGATTTTATGAGGGGATATGATTGTGGACTATGAAGACTATGTTGTTGTAGTATTTTACTTTATTATGTAATGTAAGACTTATGAATATATCTAGTGTTACCAAGGATACTAAACTAATCAATCTTTTGAGACTTGATCATTTGTGATAATGCCAATATTGTGTAATAATGCACCGAATCTGGGTAACTGGGGTCGGGGTGTTATAGTTGGTATCAAAGGAATTTTAGTACAAACCTTAGAAGCTAGATTTAGATAAACTCTGATTAGAGCACATAGCCCTAAGATAGACTCTGAGGATTTTTATAGAAGAACTTCCTAGAATTTTGGTATTGTAGAGATTTTGTGAGTTTACCATGCAATACATCCCTGTCTAGATACGAGCAGGTAGAGGCGGATCTGTCACAGATGTATCTAGGGGTAAAACCCGAAAACACTACTTTGAGCTAGACTCGAACAGGAAGTGGTGCACGATAATGGGTCTTACTGCATTCTTGGTTACGACACTCCCATGGGATATGCTTAGGATAATTATCATTTTCTTTACAAACCATTATAAAGGTTTTATGAGTATATACTTCCTCAAATAAAGCATTTTTTTATGATTATGGATTATATCCATAAACTGTTCAATTTATGTTAAGTGTATTAAAAGTTTGGAATTATGTATTTCGATTCATAAACTGATCTAGTTTATACCATAGTTTAGAAATGGCACTTAGTGGAAGGAATGGAAATCGTATCAATGCATGCACTCCATGTAGGTATTTCCCTCCTACTCAAGATAATTATACTGGACCTGGTGATACAACTAGTGTGGATAAACTTATCACTATAATGGGACAAATCACTCAGGTTATGAATAATAACCTTACCCGTATGGAGCTCCTAGATCCACAACGTGGATGAACAATGTTAGATCGCATCATGAGGCAACAACCACCAACATTCAATAGGATTACAAATCCATTAGTAGCTGAGAAATGGATAAATTAATTAAGGACAATATTCCATGCCATGTGAAGTACAGAATGGGAAAAAGTTATCATTGCACTTTACCGCCTCACTGGAGATACTGATCAATAGTGGTCATTGATTCAAAACACAAAGGAAGATGATGAAGAATAAAATATGAAATGGAGGGAGTTTAAAGAGCTTTTATTAGAAAAATACTTTCCTCGTGACCATCAAGAAGATATGGAAATGCAATTTCTGTGTCTGAGGCAAAAGGAGGATGAGAATGTCGCAAAGTATGAGGCTAACTTTACAAGGTTAGCGAGGCATGCTGTAGATTATATACATAACCCAAGAAGTAAGATTGATTGTTTCTTTGATTAGTTAAAACCATTTCTCCTTCGAGCATTAGTCTCACAATCCTTCTTTTCGTATGAAGATATTGTCTCATGTGCTATCAAGATAGAAAAACAATTCTCTAAGACTTATGACTTTTAAGAAAAGCAAGAGAAGAAGTGTTCTACTAAACACTCTGAAAATGGAAATAAGGGGAAGAATGGAAAAGTTTAATATCCATCATGTAGTAAATGTGTGAAGAAACACCCTGGTAATTGCCTGAAGGGAATGGGAGTTCAATACAAGTGTCGTGAAAAAGGCCACCAAGCTTGTGATTGCAAGGGGAAGAAAGAGGCTATCGATGTTGAATGCTATAATTTTAGAAAAAGGGGTAATTATGAAAATTAATGTCCTAAGCGTCAGGGTAACATACCTCATAAAAGTTCAAGGGATCAAGGCCAAGCTTATGATATCAATACTGCTGAGGTTGAAGCTCTGAAAGACGTAATGGCAGGTACTTTAATGGTTTCATCAAGTTTAACCAATGATTTATTTGATTCTAGATCATAACATTGTTTCATATCTTCCTAGTTTTCTAAGAAAATTAGATATTTCCAATTTGATTTAACAAGGGAGTTGTCAGTCAAAAGTTTTCAGGGATGTATAATTGCAACAAAGTTTTGTGAATCAGTCCCCATTAGGGCATATAAATGTTCTTTATCTACTAATCTCATCGTCATACCCATGATTAAATTTGATATAATCCTCGGTATGGATTGGCTTTCCAACCATGATGTAAAAACTTTATTGTAAGAAGAAGGAGGTTACTATTTTTGATGACGATGATTAAGAACACCTTATCTTTAGGGCAGAATCATCACCACCTAATTATTATCTAGATCCACCCTTAGTAGCTCAACTAAATTCAATTATTGGGGAGGAAGAGAAGGAGATAAATATGGGTGAGGAAAGGAAAGTTAAAATAGAGGATGTACCTATTGTGAAAGAATTTTTTAATGTGTTTCCAGAAGATTTACATGGACATCCTCTTGAATGAGAATTGAGTTTTCCATCGATTTAATTCCTATATCAATGCCCATATCGAAGACCCCTTATAGAATGTCCACAGTGGAATTAGTGGAACTAAAGAAACAACTAGAGGAATTGAGTAATAAGGGATTTATTCGCCCCAGTGTTTCTCCATGGGGATCCCCTGTTCTTTTTGTTAAGAAGAAAGATGGATCTATGAGGTTGTGCATTGAGTACAGGGAGATCAATGCTATAACAATAAATAACAATTATCCCCTACCTCACATTGATGATTTATTTGACCAACTTCATGGAGCTCAATACTTTTCAAAGATTGACCTTCGATCTGGATATCATCAGTTTTGTGTGAAGAAGGAAGACATTCCGAAAACATAATTTCGAACCAGGCATGGGCATTACAATTTTACAGTAATGCATTTTGGATTGACTAATGCACCCTCTGTCTTCATGGATCTAATGAATATATTTTTCAAGAATATCTTTATTACTTTATAGTTTTATTTATTGATGATATCTTGGTATTCTCCAAAAGCTACAAAGATCATGAAAATCACTTGCGCATTATTCTGAAGACTCTTAGAAGACATGAATTATATGAGAAGTTTAGAATGTGTAGATTTGGGATTCAGGAGATTTATTTTCTTGGACATATTTTCTCCAAGAAGGGAATCTCCGTTGATCCTTCAAAGACAAAGGCAATCCAGGAAGATCTAGCACTAACGACTATAACTGAGGTGCGCAGTTTTATTAGTTTAGCAGGTCATTATTGACGTTTCATCAAGAATTTTTCCTCATTGTTTAACCCATTAACCAAGATCACATGTAAAGGGGTTAAATTTGTTTGGAAAAAAGATTGTGCATAATGTTTTGAAGAACTGGAGAGAAAATTAGTCAATGCTCCTATATTGACTCTACCATCGGGGAATGATGGGTTTTTTATTTACAGTGATGCTTCAAAGAAAGGACTTGGTTGTGTTCTTATGTATAATGATAGGGTTATTTCCTATGCATCATGACAGCTAAAAATTCATGAGCAAAGTATCATACTCATGATCTTGAGTTAGCAGCTGTAATATTTTTTTTGAAGATATGGAAACATTATCTCTATGTTATAAAATTTGAGATATATACCGATCACAAGAGTTTGAAGTATATTTTCTCACAAAAAGTACTCAACATGAGGAAAAGGATATGGCTTAAACTACTCAAGGATTATTATTGCACCATACACTACCACCCGGGGAAGGAAAATAAGGTGAAAGATGCATTGAGTAGAAAGGATCATGGAGTTTTGAACAAGAAGAGAGTTTAAAGGGATCTTATTTTCATGGATCTAGTGAAGTTGGATATGGGAATTACCATGGAAGGTGTAACATAAATACTTTTTCAAATGGTTGTCAAACCACACATACTAGAAAGGATAACTAGTTTTAAGACCGATGATGAAGAGTTTCGAAAGAAGATTAAAGCTGTGAATGATGGGAGATTGAGTGACTTTGTGTATGAAGATGTAATTTTGAAATTTGGGAGGAGACTTTGTGTTCCCGATGTAACTGATCTAAAAAGGGAATTGTTGTATGATTCTCATAGTTCCAATTTCTCTATACATCCTAGTATCACTAAGATATATAGAGATTTGAAGGAGCATTTTTGGTGGGATAACATGAAGAGGGAGATTTCTGATTTTGTGTCAAGATGTATGGTTTGTCAACAAGTGAAATATGGAAGGCAAGAGCATGGAGAGTCATGCAACCTCTTCCCAAACCTGAGTGGAAATGAGATAATATTACGATGGAATTTTTCATGGGACTACCAAAGACTCCTAGAAGGAATGATGCAATATAGTCCATTGTTGATCGTCTTACCAAGTCAGCACATTTTCTTGCTATAAGGGAAGATTTAACACTTGAACATCTAGCAAGACTATATATTAATGAAGTTTTTAGAATTCATGGATTACGTCTATCAATTGTTTTTTGATCATGATCCACATTTTACATCAAGATTCTGGAAAAGTCTTCAGAAAGCCCTGGATACTGAACTTTGTTTGAGCACTGCCAACCACCCCAAAACTGATGGACAATCAGAACGGACTATTAAAACATTATAAGACATGTTGAGATCATTATCACTTGACTTTCAAGGTATGTGAGATCAATATTTACCTCTGGTAGAATTTTCATATAACAATAGCTTCCATTCTAGTATTCAGATGGCACCATATGAAGCGTTATATGGAAATAGATGTCGCACGCCAACCTGTTGGGATGATGTTGGTGATATAAAACTCGTAGGCCCGGAACTTGTGGAGGAAACAATGGAAAAGGTGAAGGTAATCCAGACCCACATCAAAGTAGCTCAAAGTATGCAGAAGAGCTATACTGATAACTGAAGAAAAGATTTGTAATTTCATGTAGGAGATCATGTTTTCTTGAAGGTATCTCTATGGAAGGGTGTTATACATTTCAGTAAGAAGGGAAAATTAAGTCCCCGGTACATCGGACCTTTCGAAATTCTATAATGAATTGGGGTTGTATCTTACCATTTGGAAATGCCACCAAGTATCTCCAAAGTTCACGATGTATTCCACGTATCACTATTGAGAAAATAAATGCCTGACCCAACACATGTACTCACCTTTGAAGAAGTAGAACTGGAACCCGATATATCTTATTGAGAAGAGCTCGTTAGGATTCTTGATACCAGAGAACAATTTTTGGCAAACCAGATGACTCGACTGGTAAAAGTTCTATGGAGAAACCATAAGATGGAAGAGGCAACGTGGGAACCTGAGGAACTTATGATGAAGAACCACCCGAGTCTTTTTATGCAGTAATACTCTAGAAATTTTGAGGACAAAATTATTTGAATGAGGAAAGAATGTAACACCCCAAGCTTCCACGGTATGTTTCCCTTTGAATAATGCAATAGCTTGCATTGTACAAAACTTCAAGATTCTAACACACTGCGACCAATCAAACTTGCCGTTATGAATAGTAATACCCACTTTTTGAAATTTTATAAATTTTAACTTTCAAAATGGAATTTATTTTTGGATTCGGAATATCGAAATTATCTTAGGGTGAATTTTTGGTAGTTTTCTGAAAACTTTCAATTTTTGATAAATAGTGAAAAACACTGAGTTAAAGTAAAAAACCGAATTTTTATTTAAATAATTATTTATTTTATTTAAATTTATTTTAGGTCAAAATAGATACATAATACCTATATATTTTCAATGTAATTAATTGGAGTTTTTTTATAGTAATTTTAGATATATAATAATTTTATTGAACTTCTTACCGTCTTTTACCCACCTACTAGGAGCATTTGCAAATTTACATAAAACATAATTTTACCACTTATGTGAGTTGAATTTAAAAAATATGAGAGACATGGTTGATATCAGTAAGGAAAATTTAGTTCAATAAGATGAAAATAATTTTTGGTGAATACTAACTTTTTACTTTTATTTACCACAGTTAAAACTAAATAGGATAATTAAGGGTAAAAATGATATTATTATTCCTCTAACACATAGCCTAATTCTACTGGATAAGTGTAATTAGACCAAAAACAACCTTAGGAATAAAATATGATCCTTTAGGTCCACTTGGATTAGATTAGGAAATTTATTATTATTTTATTTAAAAAAGAGTTAAAAGAGTTGAATTCAAAGTTTAATAACTAACCCGTTTAGTATAGGGATACAAACAATATAAATTCGACTATAAATATTAATTATAAAGATAAAAATATTTACTACATAATTTTATTTTATTTATATTTTTTATACATTAAATAACTTAATTTATTTATGACATAATGATGATACAGTAATTACCTCATTAATGAAATATTAAAATAATTGATATTATAAATATCCAAATAAATGTAATTTGAGAATTTTTATAAATTCCACTAATTTTATAGGTTACTATGAAATATTAGGGTTGGTTAGATTAATTATGTTTGAAGTAATAATGACTTGATGAATTTATCGAAAACAAAATACCAAATAGTGTCAAAATTGACATAAAAGTATTTTTAATACAAATATTATATTATTAATTGATATTATATTAATAAAAATCTAAGGTTTGACCAAAAGACATATATAATGATAGGTGTATCATTAATGAACCACTTGTGGTTCGCTGGGATGTATATAGTATGTTTATTAACCATATAATATAAAAATATAAAGAAACATGGTAAATGTCAAACTATTTAACTAAGAGTTAAATTTAAAAGATAAGGTTAATTTGGTGACCTAAAACTGTCTAAAATCTATTGGTTGAAAGGATTTCGACCCATCCCCACCCTATCCTCTAAATAAGTCACTTTGGATTCATTATAAACTGAATTTTAATTTATTATAAAATAATATTTCACTCTTTTCTTAAGGTGCCCCTCACCCCTCTTATAAAAGGGCACTCCCCCTTCTCTCAAATTCACACCTTCAAAGCCATTTGGATTGGGAACCCCCTGCCCAAATATCCTTCCAAATTCCCTAAATTCATCCTATAGGCCTTACTCTAGTCATAAATCCATCCTAAGGATCCCTTTTGATCAAATCAAAAGGAAGAACCCGAAGAAGAGGTAATGATTTCACCACCCTCTATCAAGTTCCTTTCTTCTTCCACTTCCTCTTTCTTTGCTGTTTTCATTATAAAATAATAAATCTAGTATCTTATATATACTATGATGTTATTATAAATATTTTACAACCATATTCATTTTTCTATCCATCCTTTGAATGACATGTCAACATACGTGCGTATGTATGGCTTACCGTCTCCACGTCGTGGTGTAATTGTTATTCAATACATTATTATTTGGATGAGTATACTAATGATGTGAAATTTATATAAATAATAAATATAACATGATAATGATTTGGTATATATAATATAACATCCAATTATATATTATTTTAATATCAAAAGAATGATATTGTCTCTCATGTATACGTACGGATTACCATCTCTACGAACGCGATAAGATTCATTCCCCATCGTATCCATTCAAGAATAATTTTCATTTGATGATTAATAATAATGTTTAAAGACATGATATCATTATGGATATGAATAATATACATTCCATATATAACAAATATGACTCACATAACAAATAATATAAAGTAAAATGAATCCATTAACACCTGAAAGGACGATAATACTAAGATATTATTAACAAACAAATGTTAAAAGATCATATATGATATCATATTAATGTATATTATTATTTTATAGTTTAATAAAAATTATTTCACCATTATATAGGAGGTTAACCTACCCTCGAACAAGGAAAATTACAAGGTAAGGGTTAATTCTACAATCTCTTCATTATCCGAGGTTGTTTATACGTAATTATCTACTGGGACCTCTTTATCATCCACATCCATGTTTCGTAAAAATGTATATCAAGACATTATTACTATTTACTAGACTATGTTTTAAAGTCATTTATACCGTTGTTTGAATTTTTTAAGATGTTTATAAAGGAATCTTTCCGTCTTTTTCTAATCAATGTCCTTTATAACCTTTTCGAAAAAAAATTTGTTAGAATGTTTTTTTAACTTATACAGAGGGTGCTGCTATTTTTCGCCATTATAACATCATCGAAGCTTCCCTTAAAAGTTTATAATAATATTTTCAAAATAAATGATTTGTTTATAAATTATGTGACTCTTAAATTATTTCAAAATAGAAATATATCTTTCCTTAAAAAGGTTTTGATTTCATCTATGTCAACATACTTTGATGGATTTTAAGCTTATTTGAGGTTAATTTATTATGATACAAAACTTCCATATTTTATTGAAGGTTTTGTGATATGTTGAATGTGGATGGGTTAGTTTTATTCCATTCATTGTTTATGGATAAATTATTGACATTTCTTATGCTAGTTTTAATATGAATGTTTATGTTAAGTTTACACCTTTTCATATAAGGAATGCATTGGACTTAGTTTGTGACGGGTGGAGCCCACTATAGCTTCTCTATTCATCAGTAGGTCTCATGAAAAAAACTAGTGTCTTGGCACAAGGCCTTGAAAAAATCTTATTTTAAGTCTTGGTGCAAGGCCTTGACTATGTGGTTATGATAGTTTGGCATTATGCATTCCACCATTATGAAAGTGGTTATTGATATTCCATGTGATTATTCGACTAGTATAATATCCTTATGAATAAGTAAATGGAATTATTTTATTTTATTTTTTCCATGTTATGTTGAAGTTCAATTTTAAAAGGATTTTGTTTTAGTTATACATTGCCTTAAAATTTTATGCTTATTTATGAAATTTTCTGATATATTGTTATCCTTACTGAGCATATGATCTCACCCCTTTGTTTTATTTTTCCCAAGATGTGAAGAAGTATTTTATGACTGACCGACATGGATTTTATGAGGGGATATGAGTGTGGACTATGAATACTATGTTGTTTTAGTTTTTCACTTTATGATGTAATGTAATACTTATGAATGTATCTAGTGTTTCCAAGGCTACTAAACTAATTGGTCTTTCGAGACTTGACCATTTGTGATCATGCCAATGTTATGTAATAATGAACCGACTCTGGGTAACTGGGTTCGGGGAGTTACATTCTCTATAGTATTTGTATGTTGATTCATACTTCCAACATTACCAATTGACTACCATATAGAATTAATTTTTTAAAAAATTATGTCTATTTGAATCCTCTACCCCATAAAGTATACAATAATTGGGACTATCATTTATTTTTTGTATAATTTAAACCATGATTTGTAAAAAAATCACTATCATAAAAATATTTATGGATATTAGATTTTGGAAAATAATCACGCAAAAATTCTAATATCACAAATATTTCCTTATTTGTAATTCCATATAGGCATTTGATATGGTAAAACATCTATAGAAAATATAGTTTTTAATATTTCCATCAACCACCATACAGATCTTGATTTACATCATCAACTAAATCATGAAATTAATTTTTATTCTTAGGTAAGTTCTCCCTTAAATTCGTTTTCACAACATCAATAGGAGGATCCAATGATATGTTATGTTCTTGACCGGGCTATCATATAGTCCCAAAAACATCATTTGTCAAGTTAGTATTTGTAGCACCCTCAATTGGTTTTTATGATATGTTTTGATATTAATGTTGTTTATTTTCAATTCCTAAATCATAATTTATAAGTTTTTTTATTCCATTGTAAATTTTATTTGAATTTGGGAGCTCATTTTTTTGATTGACATCAGTTTTGAAACTTTTAGTAACATTCGATTCTCAATATCAAATCCAGCACAAATATTGGTTAGAAAATTTCTTTAATATAAAGTGTTCATAAAATTCATTTATCTTAAACCATATTATAAATTCATATTTAGGGCATGGAAATATTATTTTATCATTAATATAATGATAGGAAATTTAAAAATAAAAAAACTCCAACAATCCCTTAGCATACTGAGGAGTGTTCCTTGGTAATGTGATCTAGCTTTTATCCATATATGACAATGTTCATAAAATTCATTAAAAATATATATATATAATAAATATTATTTCATTTAAAAAACAATTACTAATTTATTTAAAATCAACAATATATAAAAAATTATTCATTTTAATTTTATTATCTTTTTTAAAACACCATTTTCATATATTTTAATTTGAATTTATATAATACATCAAAAAATTATATCTTATCTATAAGTATGTTTAATGAATTGAAAATGAAAAATTGATGTGATATTATGTTGTCAAAAAATTATCAAATAAATCAATAACCTTACAAAGGGTGTTAAAAAAGCAGTGCACTAGTAGGGATGAAGGTTGTGTATGGGGAAAGGGAAGTAAGGGAGACCATGAGGTTGAGGATGAGGGCTCATGAGCAATAGTGAGGACTCAGTGTCTTAATAGTGAGGACTCAATAGATAAGACATATTAGTGAGGGATTGGTGGCTAGGTAAAAAGTGGGAAAATGGAAAGTGGACCGATGGTGAAGGATTAAGGAGGGGTGGAAAGGGCTTAAATAGGGAATAGTGAGGCTTGGGGAATCATGTAATAGCTACTCAGGGAGGAGTATAAAAGGATCATGAGGTCTTAGAGAGAATATGCAGTGGGGGAATAGGGAGAGTCCATGAGGGTTCATTCTGGAGTGGCCTCAAGGGGGGAAATGAGTGGTGGTGAGATCGGTTAGGTAGTGGTGGCGAGGGGGAAAGGGGAGTGAAAAGGGGGTTGGAGAGCGGTGGAGAGGGGTAATGGGGGTCAATTGGGACTAGAGGAAATGGATATTGAGGAGTGTAGATGAGGTGAAAAGTGTGGGGGTGAGGGATTGGGGGTGATTTGGGTCTGGGGGAGAATAGGGGTGGTGAGAAGTGTTATTTTTCTATTAAATTAAGAATATGTAGAGATGGTTTTTAAAAAAGCACTATTAAAATTTATCTATTTTTTAGTAGTGGTTTCTTAAACCACCACTAACAAACTACTATAAAATGATGAATTTTTTGTAGTGATTGAATGAAAACTATACCTAAAACTATAAATAAAAACACCCTATCTATAGACACCAAATAGTGAAAATATAGGATGAGAATAAACATCCCTGTAGGATTTCACCAAAATGTCAATGTTTTCCTTCTTTAAATTATTTTAGAAACACTATTTATGAATATAACAACTTAAAATGTGTTCTGTAACTTTTTTTAGGAATATTTAATAGAATAACTCACTCCCCTTTTTAAAAACAATTAATGATTAAAATAAAACCTAAATCATTACATACAAAAATATATTTTAAATTATAATTTCCAAAAACAATTTCCAAAACCATTTTAAAAAATAATAATTAGAAATAACCCAGAAAACCCAAAAAATTTAAACACATTAATACACCAAAGAATCATTCCATGTGAATAGGTAAATAAATAAATTATGATTAAATGATTTAAATCATCAATAAAGAACTATTTATCAAGAAATATAAAAAATCCATTCATAAAAAAGGATAGGTATCAATAGTATATAACATGTGGAATAATGATACATCTAAAAAATTATAAGTATAGTAAAATATAGAAAAATATAAGATGAGGAGAAATGTATATAATCCATGGAATCTCCTACACATATAATGATATTATCCTGAATGTACTCAGGTAGAATCACATGTTTTCCTATCAATTGATCTCTAGTCTATAACCAATGTTATTCTGGTCTACTAGACTTACTGGAAGCTAACCTCTAGTTAGTACTGGTCTGAATCTTGAGGATATAGGCCTTTCCCACATGTACAATAATATAAACAATAAAGTAATATCTAACTAAGATGACTATGATACCTATGATTTAGAAATAGGGGATGAGGAAGGATGTGTGCCCCATCATAAAAACATCAGTAATAGAATACAAAGAAAACCATTTCTATATAAAACCCCAACCTAACCTCACCCGTAAACTGCACACTAAATCCAACATTCCAAAAAAATCTCATAAAAATCTTGATCATATAAAACATAGATCCATGGGGTTTTATGTGATAGCATTATGAATTTTTGAAGTAAATACATTCATATAAACTTCTCACCAAGCCTTATTTTTCTAAACTAGAATCATTATGCTAAAAACTTCTTTTAAAAGAAATTTTGAAATCAAATTACATTTGAAATAACCTCTGGTAATAAGGAGAAATCCTTTCTTTAAAACCCATAATAGATCATAGAAAACCTATATTAATAAGTAAAAAAATAATTTAATAATTATACAATAACACTATATATAAATTAGATATAAAACATAATATGAATTTAAAAACATGAACTAAAGTCCATTGAAAATGAAATACCTCACTAAGAACACATCATAACCCACGTGAAATCAATTTGAAAATTGAAATCATTCATTTCAATTTCTAATTACCATAAATAAACCTCTTAGAAACTTGAATTATTTAATAGCATGTAAAATATTTCCAAAATGCAATCATGAGATGGATTGTAGTAAAAATTAAAAAAACATGAAAACTCCTACCTATTTTATGTATGATTAAAGACAATCTTTCAAAAATTAAGAGAGAAGAATCCAAGGTGTGGAGACCCAAACATTCAGTATTTGGTTCGGTGTAAAATAAATTTCTTTAGAAATTATTTTTAATATAAGGTGATAATAGCATATCATTATTTTACAAAATTATCATATGCTAAACATTAACTAGAAAGGTTTGGGAAAATCCCTTTTATTAAAGAAAAAATAAATCATAGAGAGGATATGTATGGGATCATACAAGAATTTTTGGCCTCGTTCTTTGAGAAACCAAAGAAAATAAAAAAAAAACATAATCTTGCTAATAGGGATCATCATAATCACCATACCGGTTAGAATCAAATTCAATATGACCATGAGACTCAATGACCATAGTCAGCTTCATATAGGAATAGTCATTCATACATCCCACATTTCTAGGAGGAACAGGTTGAAAACCTTCATCATCCAAAACAACATTTTCCCCTTTGGACAATACCTGACTATAGGAAGTTTTTTTGGAGAATCATCCTTAATATCATCCCATATTCCATGGTCACCTTGAGTTTCCCTTAATTTATTTATTTCATATTGAATCCTTGACAGATTCATATAATCACTCAGATTTTGTTTCCCCTCAAGTGCAAGAGCAGATCCTAGTATGGGGACACCCTTATCTTCTTAGTCACACTCTCTGTCAGGAACTAACATAAGGGTCATCCCCCCTGACCCATGGGTCACCTAGGACAATTACTTAGCCAAAACTAATGACTCAGATCTATCTTGTGCATGGTCTTTGTCAAGAGTGGGTTTTCCATCAACAGGTGAGTCTACATTGGATAAATCTTATTTCTTTAATTTGTTCCTACAAGGGGATTCATAGTGCCCTTTTAACAAACAAATGGTGCAAACCACATTCCTATTACATTTTTCTTAAACATGACCAATATATTGAAACTCTAGAAAAAAGTAAGGGAGCCTTTCAAATTCCACTTTTAAAGGAATATAAACATATAAATCTAAAAAAATAACATTATGGATCAAGATAGAGCTCAAATCCACCTACACCAGTATCCTAGCATAACGACCAAATTTGTAAATCTCAATATTCCTATCTATTTTGATCATAATTTCCACAGTGGATAAAATATAGAATAAGATTGTAGGATTATAAAAAATCCAATTAAGGCCAATAAGTTTAATCCATACTTGAACTCTATTATTTTTTATGGAAAATGGATTAAATTGAAAATCTAACTCTTCAAAGTATATCATACCTTGTTTTAAGGCGATCAAACTGATCACTCATGACCTTTGTTGTAAATCCTTATACGGAAAGATGATGTGAAAGAAACCACGACCCAGGTGGATACATCTACAGTTGCAAAACACCCATATAAAGACTATCTTCTGAACAAAATCATCATGTTTCCAAGAATTTACTCCAATGGGAATAACAGGACTAGAAATTATAGAGTATTCAAATATTTTAAATCTGTCAAGAATTGTTGCTCTATTAACAGTCACATGGGTACTGTCACCTTTCTTAACCATTCACTCTGGAGAAGCATTTTTTACCTATGAATAACACCTTAGGTTGAGAATACTAGATTGGAAATTTCTAGTCTTTAGATTTTTCAATTTGGTAGCTTTATGGAAAAAGTCATATGGGTGCATCATCGCATCTTCAACTGTTACTAAAATAGGAGGAAAATCACCAACCATAGCCGGTCTCTCAAGCATTGATTTCCCTATAGAAAAATTAATAAATTTTCCATCCAGTGCAGATGCACGCTCTACAGTCACCAATGTACACTTTTTATCAACACCAACCACCACTGATTAAGAATGCATGTCTCCCACACCAATCACCCCCGCTGTAGTATTCATAGTCGCTGCCAGAAAAACCTAATGTGATTTAGTATGCATCTCATCCATGGTAGAAGAACCGATCATTCCACATTGACCACCCACATTAGACTTAATAGATCCACTCTTTCTGCTCATGCCACTGGTATCAAGGACCATCATCATGGATCTACCCACATGGATCATTCCGCCCATGTTAGTCACCTTTGTCAAAGACCCACTCACCCCATTTACAATTGTCGTTGTGAAACCGCCTGCATCAGTCACTGACGCCACAACTGCACTGATCACCACCATCACAGATATTTCATTCGTACTAGTCTCCATCGTAGTGGAAAATAACATAGGGAATACAATCCTAATAAAGTTGTAATCTCAAATGCTCTGTAAGGACAATAACTCATTATCATGTAATTAAGGATTAGGTAAATTTTATATTTGAATGAATGATAAGAGAAGAATTATTTTATTAAAAAACATATTAAAATAATATTTTTAAATAAATAATGATAAAAAGACAATATAAATACGAATGAACAAATACATACAATGAAAAAAAGAGTGAGAAATCAAGAGATACTAATCATGATCCAGGAAGTATAACAATGGAATATAATTACATGAAAGTATCATATTATTTAAAAAATAAATCTTCCTCACCCATAAAATTATAAACAAATCAAATTTTTCCAGACTTTAATATTGTGAAAAAATCTAACCATATCCACCTTTTAATGTGTGAATAAGTTCAAGTGTGCCAACCTTATTTGTTCTGAACAAATCCAAGTATGTCAACTCATTATGTTTGTGAAAAAAACCAAAAGTTTCCACCCTATATTTTGTGAAAAATACAATTATTTACACCATTTATATATTTTAACAAATCCAAACCTGTATAGCCTTTATATTTGTGAACAAATCCAATCATTTCCACCATGTATAGCATAAAAAGATCCATGTATCTCTATTTTGTAAATTGTGATAAAATTCAAACACATTCAACCCTTATGTTGGTGTACAAAACCAATAATGTACACCCATTAAGTTGTGAACAAATTCAAGTATGTCAACCATGTATGTTTTCAACAAATCAATGTACTACCACCCTATATGTTGTGAAAAAAAATTCCACCCTTCATGTTTTTAAATGCATTTAAACCTTATAATTTGTGAAAAAAATCCATGTATGTACACCCTTTATGTTTGTAAATAAATAAAATCATGTATATGTTTCATTATATCATTATATATAATACTTTACCTTGTGAATTGGATAGATTTAAGGGGCTTATACAATTTTATGGATTTATCAAAACCAATCCATCTCATGGATTTATCAAACCCAAACTGTCCTAGGGTTTTATTAAACCCAACCCATATTAGGGCTTTATTAGACCCAAAGAATCTTAATTTTTTATCATACCCGAACAAACTTAGGGATTCATTGGACCCAATATGTATCGTTTTCATAATCTAAACCCATTTGTTTAATACAAAAAATCAATTAAATATCTAGCCTTGATGAACCAATGTAAATATAATGGGTTTCATGTTATTTTTTAATAGAATTTCTAATATTTTACCTTATGAATGGAAATGGTTAATACAAAAAATTCAATCACCCAAGAACATTATTTTATAAGAAAATATTGAGGGTGATTCATGA
Source organism: Viscum album (assembly GCA_963277665.1). Lineage (NCBI taxonomy): Eukaryota > Viridiplantae > Streptophyta > Magnoliopsida > Santalales > Viscaceae > Viscum > Viscum album. The sequence continues at coordinate 1,984,915,729 of OY728136.1, forward strand.
AAATTAATTTAAGTGAAATAAATCCTTTATTGGTAAATAGTAAATCATACATTATTTTTATAGAAAACACTTGTATCATTTTCAAAAAAGATGCTTTTAATTTCACTTTTAAAATTCATTTTTGGAAAGGTAGTTTTGACATTTTCTAAATAAATATTTTTAAATAAATATCAATAATTAATCATTTAAAATACATAATGGTTTCAAAACATTGAAGTAAAAAACTCATTTTAAACATTATTTTTTTAAAAAAAATATCCAATAATTGAGCCTTGAAAAAGATATAAAGGTTTAAAAAAGGTAAAGTTAATACTTTGTAATAAATTTAATCATGAAAAAAAAACAATAAGAATAGATACTTTAATGACATATTGGTTATCAAAATTAATGTGGAGTGGATGATAAAACATTTGGTTTTTGAAAAGATGAAAAAAATAACATTTTAAAATACCTTTATTAAGAAACCATATCTTTAAAATTATAACAAAACTCCTTTTTTAATAGAGTATAAAGGAAATATAATGGTCTCATGAGATATAAATTTCATGTGTTTCTATATATAAAGGAGAATATTTGAGGGAAATGAAAATATGGATTAATAGTGGAAACCAACATTAAAGAGGATAGGAATTATTCTCAACAATGATATATATTTTATGGGAAGAAAATTATAGAAGATGAACATTTTAATAAAAAGTGTCATTTTATTTAGTTAGAAAGATAATGAAACCTGAATTAAAATCATAGGGTGTAATAAAATAATCTTTGAATAAATAATTTCAATAAGACACATTATAACTTAAAAATGGAGTTAAGTTAATAAAAACCATTACATCTTTAGTATCTTTTAAATAAAAAGAAATTTAAAGAAAGGAAATTATTTGAATCTAAAAACATATAAATTTAATTAATATATAAAAATAAATTCATTATTAATTAACCACCCCAGATCAAAGACATCATGGTCTATAATAAAAAATATTTTCCAAGGAATTGAATTTTAGAGAATGAACCTTATACCTTGTATTCCACTTTACTTGAACGCACTCTAATATCATGTATAATAAACATAAAAATCATAATAACATATTACAGAACCTTATCAATGATATATTTAAATTTAAAATTTTAATTTATAATAATTTATTTCAAATATATTTTGTTATTTATTATTTATTTTTATCATCGAATAGTAGAAAACTACTACTCCGCTCGTGCATTCGCATGGCACTATAAAATAATTCTTTTTATTAACTATAAAATACAATTTATTAAACATAATAGTTCATATAAATATTGAAAATATTTGAAAAAAAATGACATGCGTTATAATGGAATAAAAGTTAAATAAATTGAGGAACAAAAGTTATATAATGAGCATCTTTCTCTATAAAATTCATAATGAAGGAACAATAGTTACAGAAAGACTTAAATGCCTGGGAACAACAGTTATAGAAATTGAGGAATAAATAGACCTCTCTTCGATAGAAGAGGTTCTGAATTCTCAAATATAAGAGCTTCTAAGTCCTCCTTTGAATCCATTTAATACATCCCCAAGACATTTGAGAAGATTTATAAGTGCAACATTCAGTAGTGTTTATTGATAACATCAACAGACACAAGGATGACTCCACTACAGTGTCACAAATAGTTGAGGAGGAAATGATCTTATCTATCCCAGCAACATTCCCTTCCACTCTATCGTCCGCTGAACAGCCATCAATTGAGTTTTCCTGCGCAACACACGAAATGTATTCAAAATGAGATATATTGGAAACCCCATTCTATACAAAGCAGCAGCCTCTCTGAACAAAGAGATCCCCCTATGAGTGGACCTCCTTACCAAAATGTTTTCACTGTGAAACAAAAAACTTTGAACCATCTAGTGCCCGCATTGTTTTCTTGTGATTAAATTTTAGCATATTTAGCAGTATGTATTCCACTTAATCCATATTGTTCCTCTTGTCTATTACAAACAATATCACAATAGGGCTTTACATTTCTTTCTTCTTTTGGTGGAAATCCATACACGACGTTGTACCTAATATGGACACCCATAGATCCTTATTGAAGTTCCCATACCTGAAATTAATGGTATATGATAATAGAATACATGCTGCTAAAAGGTATAGAACATAGAAGAAAAATCTCAAAAATTGATTCATATCATAACAGAAATAGATTAAAAAATGATTAATTTGAGATATATATATATTTGTAATAATAAAAATAATTTTTGTGTTTTCTAATGCCAAAAAAAACATAACTATGATATTAAAAAAATCACAGAATATAGGATGGAAATCATAAGATTATGCTATCAAATAATGATCTTTATCTCTAGATATTATCCAAATAAAACAAATGTAAATGTAAAAAAGCAACACCATGTTAGAGTTTTAAATGGTGTATACTCAGAGTTAACAATATCCATTCACCTATAGATGTATTCAAATAGTGAAAACCCTCTACCTTTAAAGGGGAAAGTAATTATAGGAACAAAATTTTATAAGGATAATCGAATACCTTCCAATGAAAGAAATGATTGTCAATCATTCACTTCAGTTTTTTTGTTTTAGTTATACATGAAACAGGAATGCATCTCAATGTCAGAGCTCGGCGATGTTGCAGGATCTGGGTACATTACAACCTTCTGTTGCACTGCATTATCGGCATCAAAATCTAGAAAAATATTTTTCAACATGAAAGAAAGGCTTTAATTAATAACTTTCAAATTAAAGTGATAATTGTGTATAAATGATATCAAACAGAATTCATATTGAAACCTAAAGAAATTCACAAAAACAACATAACATTTAGTGAAATCTATTTAGTTATAGAAATAAACCTAAAGATATTTGAGTACAACAGAAACCGGGACATTTGTTCAACAGAACCATGCAAAGATGAATTGAGCTAGTGAAATTCACAACTGCAATAGAAATATAAGTCAAATAATGCATTTTTGAAGCTAAATAAAAAAACATAATTATAGTCATAGTAAAGAACTACTTCCATCTGAGTATTGTATAGTCCAATAATGCAATGAATATAATAGTTATATAAGGGAGAAATAAACATGTACCTGAGTATATGAAGTAGTAGAAGATGTAAGAACTGATGTCGCAACATTTCATAAGACAGATGAAGTGTTAGGGATGTCCTCTTCCTAATGTACCAGTGTTAAACAAAGATGACAATAGTGTGGAAGAAGTTGTATAAATAAATGTAATGAAAAAGTATAAATAAGTATTACCTAGTATTGGTTAGTGGTCATCTGAACATTTGAAAAATGTAATATGTGATGATCCTACATAATATTACAATTTAGAAGAAGTCCTATTATGGGTAAGTAATCAGGTTATTCATGCAAGGTATGAGTTTAGAATATATAGTTACCTGACATTGAAGATAGGTGTCATGAAAATTGGTGATATTATTTTCATTATCTATGATGAAGAGAACTTTTTATGTGTTTTGGTCTAAAGAATGGAGTCAATTGATAATATTGTAATTGGTGACATCTACTGACAGAAGATCATTTTTTTATTTGAAAACTTATAGCTCTGATGGAAAAATGAACTCATCATCAGCCTAATTTTTAAATGAAGCAGAGGTTCATTTTATATAATATCAAGGTCTGTGATAATTTAGAAATAAAAATAGCTGACAAATGTGACCTCTTTCAATTTGTCTCTCAATTGAGCAGCTGTCTTGTTTATAAATTGTCTAACCTATTTGTTGAATAGAATGACGGAAAAGGAGTCTTTTTGATTTGTCACAAGCAACTGCACTCAATATCTGATGGAAAAGTTATTTAATAATATCAATATAGTTTCATTAGATGTAATGGAAATTTCTGATATAATAATACGTATGAATGGAAACAAAAGAACCTAACCTAGGAGTAGTGCCTTTTGGGGATATTTTTCAAGATTGGCATGAAATGGTTACATCTGTAGTGTCTACCTTTTTCATCCAATAGTTGCATGATTCGAAGAACCAGTTATGGGAGCTTTGGATTTTCTGTATCGTTCCATAAATAAAACACTTTGTCAGCAAGAAAAGGGTAAATGATATTAATATATTGAGTAAATTATTACATAGTTGTATAAGAATGAAGAGTAAATACTGAAACTAAAAAATCATAATATGATCAGTACCTAAAGAAGTATTTTTTTCATTTGAAATTGTTTTTTTGTTGTCACAACAAAGAAAAGGGCTGATATAAGAATGTGACTATGATGGAGTACTATGAAGCTGTGAGGGAGTAATCAACCCAGACCTGTCCAATGCAGTACACAAAGAATTTAAAGCAATTTTCTTAGGTGTAATCATGGAAGATGTTGTTTTTCATTAACTTAATAGTCACAAATGTAATAGTAAAAAATGTTATAACTATTTCTGAAGTTATGAATAGTTGGAATGTCAAGGTTGAATAGTATCTTCTATGCATTAATTATAGTTGTGACAATCACAGATGCTGAAGAAATTTGACAGACAATAATATATTATCATGTTACAGAAATCTATATAGCAGAAAGAAAATGCAGATGAATGTGGTAATATGTTGATACAGAACATACTACTTAATCACTTTGCCCTGACCAGTTGTAAGATCAGTATCGGAGAGGACGCAGTGATGTTTTTGAAATATTCTGTCATTATGGTGGCATACTCTCCCCACAAAGAATAGTTAATTTGTAAGCCTTTGTAATCAATTAAAGATACGTCGTTATTAATTTCAATAAGAACATAAAAACAATTAATAACAGAAGCTTTCTAACCTGTCAAACTCATGAAGAATGTGATTATCACTGTATCATTTACTTCTTGAGTTATAAACAATATAAACTTCCATACATCCTATCCTGTTTAAGAGTTATTTGGGAAAAAAATACCTGCATCAATGCTCGCTGAGACATAAATGATACACATCTCTTAAGTTTCTTCTCTATGCTTGTAAATTGAAGGCATTCATTCCATCATCCCATGTACATTCATCAATATTTCAGTTCATCGCTATGCTGGGATGAGAACAATCAAAGTATGTCTATCAACTCTTAGACATGACCCAAAAATCTATAACTTTTCATCATTGAACAAATCCATTGAATTGTCATGTGAGATGAATATCCCATAATGGAGACAAAACTCATGGAATAACAACATAATCATACTAAAATGCTACCTTTTCAATATACATTGGAGTCAATAGTGAAAACATAATCGTTTAAAAGAATTATAATCATCTGTTTCATATGTTTTTAGTCCACAAAAATCAATATACAGTGGATACAATAGTGAAAACATATCACCAGCATTCATATGTTGGATGAAAGGGAGGTTAATTCCATGATTTTATGACCAATAAACTGCATTCATATAGTGTGTAAATGCAAATGAAAAATGATGCATGGTAGGGAGGTTAATTTCACAATTTTAGGAAAACATACCTGTTATAGAGATCTGGAACTTATTAGTGTAAGATTCCCTTGATCTCTTCATGTGCAGGGTGAGTCACCTGCAATATGTAAATAAAAATAATAAATATTCATATTAAAAGATGAAGTGCGTAATTAAAACATTATGAGATGAATTTCCCATAATGGAGACAAAACTCACTGAATCACAACATAATCATACTAAAATACTACCTTGTAAATATAAATTGAAGTTAATAGTGAAAACATAATCGTATTAAAGCATTATAATCATCTGTTTCATATTTTTTTCGTTCAAAAAAATCATAATACAGTGGAGTGAATAGTGAAAACATATTAAGAATTTACTCAATATATTAATTATGAGGCATGCACCAATGATAATGAGATAAAAATATCAAACATACTAATTATGAGGCGTGCACCAATGATCCAAAAACACCTGAAAATACTATAAACAATATATTATAAAATGAAAATTGTAATATAATGTCGGGATGGAGAAACTTGATTACTGATATTACCTTCAAAAGTAGAATGCTTTACATGTCTTAATGAAATTAATGTAAGATCTCCTGAACCGTTCATGTAAAATTAAGAATGAAAATATTCAATTTGACGGAAAAAGGCATAAAATGGGTGATGAGTAACGTAAAATATGCATTAATTTATGATTTGATGAACCTTTTAAGGAAAATTAGAAAATGAAATGATTCAGCTGCATGAAACAATGGGATAAAATGAATGATGAGTAATGAAATGGGTTGTACTTACGGTGCCAATACTTCAAGAAATGAGGATAGAACACCTTTTGTGCAGATCTTGAACATTATTGTCACTGAATACTGATAGAGATATCTTAGTAACATATTGGGGCCCCCAAAACTGATCTTTTAAATCAGTAATATTGCATTAAATTGTGGAAGAATTATATCAATATGGTTAAATAAATAGCTTAAAATCGGAGCATAGTCTAACAGATTAGTTAGGAACGAAAACATTCCTGGTGCCGGAGGCATCCAGAAATGGTTTAATCTGCATCAAGGTTCAATTTCTAGATGTCGGTGAGATATACAAATTAAGAGGAAGATTAATTTTCCAAGGAAAGAGGAGGTGTCAGTGAAGTTGAAGAGATTTGCGAATCAGTTGCGGGTCATCTGCCACAGCGGTCGACGGTGAAGAAACATTTGGACGATTTTCAGATGGTGGAACTGGGAGTCGATTAAAGAAACAAGGAACCCTAAAAGAAGGTGACCGAACATGTGAACGGCTAGGTAGGGATTGTTTTGATAGAGGGTGGTCGTAGATAGATGAGGAGAACCCGGTCGATGATATAGTGGAAACGGGAGGCCGTGCGGGAGGTAGAGGTTGGAAGAGAAGATTTTCAATGGGAACCCTAGGAGGCGGCGAGAGATGTTGTGAGTGGGATCAAAATGTTTTTGAGGGATTGAGTAAATGAGTGAGGTGGAGTTGGCGGAGTTGAATCACCCGGTTGTGAGGTAGCCAGTGGTGGTGTAGGTGGAGATGGCGTAGGTGGAGGTGAAGGAGGATTCAACCACAGTGAATGGGATGGAAGAGACGGAGAATGGGAAACCCTAACAAGGAGGGAAGAGCTGACGGAAATGCGAGTATTGGGATCCTGTAGGTGAATAATCGTGAAATGGGATGGCGGAGGGAAATGTTTTAGGTGTTGTGGATGCATATGCAGGTCACATGTTAGTAGAAAGGTAGCCTAATTTAGTATAGATAATAGATGTCTATTATGAGCTTTATATATATAAACATTAGCAGCATTTCAATCCAAACTATAAGCCCATAAATAATAGAGAATGAGAAACAAAACTCATCCGGTCAAAAATGAATTATAAAGTTAATGCAAGGGTATACACATGTAAAAATAGACCACTATATAATAAAAACAGATTCCAACTAGTGGGTTCACTTGTTTAATTTAAGCCACATACAATTTTCATTCTCATAATAACCTCCTATACTCTTGAGAAATAATCAAAAAGTAATGAGATTAATTATAAAATCATTCAATCCATGAAATACAACCTTGGATGATCAACGGATGCATGTCAATAAGCTCTGCATTAAACTGAGTAATCATGAAACATGCATGGCACAACAATAATCAAATTGCATGATAATAAAACATAACAATTTATACCTACTGCAAGGTAAATGGAAATGTTTTATTCTTCATAATAGAATGTAGAAAAGAGCTTCCAACCTTCCTCTCTGTCTATTCAAAGGAAAAAAATCAACTTCTGGTGTTTAAAACAATAATCATTTATGTAGATATTCCGGGAATGGGATAGATGCATAATGAAAATTATAATAAATAGAAAACACAAGCAGATGCAATGATATAAAAATTGAAGCAAGGGTGGATATATTTTTTCCCTCATGCAACACAAATAGACTATAAAAAACTTCTTTATAAGAAAATAGAAAAGTCAATCATCATATGTTCCTTCATAAAAAATAATTTTTTTATATGAATCAAATTTATTTGGCATGTTCCCAAAACAAAATAAAATATCATATGTACCTTCGTTATTAATGTTGTTTATGATAGAAAGTGTTGGGGTAATTTTAATTCCATACCAAGTCGTGGTACCAAGTTCAATATCATAAGAAAAATCTATCAAGACAAAAACATATGTGAGACCATTTAGTCTAACAGAACATCAACATGCAATACATGATCTAGTTATCCAAAAGAAACTAAGTGAAATAAAAAAGAATAAAATAATCCACTGCTCCAAAAAATGTCATTTTTTATTTAGTTTAGGTAATATAATTATACACTGCTCAAATAATTTAACCGACATATAGTGGGTTCACTCGTTTAATTTAATCCACATACAATTTTCATTTTCATCATAACCTCCAATACATTTGAGAAATAATCAAAAATTAATGAGAATAATTTGAAAATCTTTCTAGGCATGAAATAAAACCTTGGATGATCAACATATGCATGTCAATAAGATCTACATTAAACTGAGTAATCATGAAGCATGAATTTCACAACAGTAATCAAATTTCATGATAATAAAACTTAACAATTTATACCTACTTCAAGGTAAGTGGAAATGTTTTACTCTTCATAACAGAACATACAAATGAGATTCCAACCTTCATCTCCATCTATTCAAAAGAAAAAAATCAACTTTTGATGTTTAAAACAATAATCATTTAGGTAGATATTCAGGGAATGTGAGAGATGCATAACGAAAATTATTATAAATAGAAACCACAAGCAGATGCAATGATATACAAACTGGATCATGGGTGAAGAAGAGTTCGACTATTTTTTCCATAAATAAACTTGGAAGTAATTCAAATCCAAATCAAGAAAACAGTTAGGAAACAAGGATATCTTTTTCCCCTCATACAGCACGAACAGACTACAAAAACATTATTTAAAATAAAATAGAAAAGACAATCAGCAACTCATTGCTTATGAACATGAAATAATATGATATTTTTCTAACATAAGTTCCAGGAAACCAGAGGAAGGTTCATGTAAGAGAAAACAACTACAGCGAGCATACCATGGATGAATAATACATTTATAAGGAAGAAGATGGTGAGGTTAAAACCAGAGAGGGCATCGTCGAAGACATTCGCAGCTGATGAGAGCTCATAACCAGTAAGACAAGATCATGATGTGTCTGAATGGCTACAAATCATGAAAGAAATGGTTGAAATATTTTACATTATCGAACTAAAGATCAGGAAAAAAGTACAACTCATCAAATTACTTAAGGTAAATTATGAAGACAAATAATGCTTGGTGTATTGAATTTGGATAAAGTATAATGAAAGTTTCAATACCTTTTGTGAACCTACAAATAATATAATGAAGAACACAAGGGATATGTATCACAATATTGTAGGAAAACATACATGTTTCAGAAGGGATAGTTGTATCTGAACCAAGTAGAACCCGAGTTTACTGGCACAGTTGAAAACTATGGATTTTAGACAAAATCGGATGTTCAGTTTGCAGTGGGTGATTTAAGAGTGACGGTATTAGAGGTAGATGAAGAAACTGATGGTCGACCAAGATAAACTTGAAACCCTACATTTCGGACACCTAATGCAGTATCCTCTAAAACCCTAGTTTTTGGATATTCAAAGAGGTGAAGGCATTGTGTTGAAAATCAGTGACGACCGTAGATCTTGAAGAACGATCTTGGTGAATACGCTGGACGACGATGAAGCTAAAAGGTTTGAGGTTTTCGATCCGGTGAATCGGAATAGAAAAGTTGAGATATGGAAGATATCTGTAATCATGAATATGATGTACCGAAGGAGCTATGGGGTGGATATTTGAAGAAGGGAAGATGTAGTTGCGAGATTCGGTGCAATTTTTTTGAGTTGAGATGCCGATTTCGGTGGGATCGTATGATGATGATGAAACTATGGAGGGTTTGATACAGTGGTAGCGGAGGAGGGGAGTCGTGATGGGGAGGGAGGGGAGTCGCGATGATAGGAGGTATGAAGAAAACGTTAACCCTAATAGGGATGGAAGATTGGTGGAAGCGTGGGTGGAGTAGCCGGAGGTGGAGCATGTGGAGGCGGAGCACGCAGAGGTGGCGTTGGGACTGGAGAGGATGGTCGGGAATGGGAGTGGGATAGGGGAGTCGGGGAGTGGGAACCCTAGCAGAAGCAGAACAAAATCCCGAGCGGGGGGCGGCATACCGCATTTTTTGTGTGGATTTGGAGGTAAAATTATAGGTTTTTGGGTGACGTGGAACCATGAGAAGGTGACACATAAGCTATAAGGAAGCCAATTTTAGTATAGATAATTGATATGATTTATTGTTTCGTACATGTTTTGTAATTGAAATGTAGATTAATGTTTGTTAACAAAATTTTAAATATTAATAGATTATCCATTAAAATATAATAATTTTGTTCAATGTTTCATCATATCCCATTTTAATTTTGTGATTTATAAATGCATGGTATTTGACAATGTAAATTATGAAGAACAATTGTTTTCATGTTTAATGATAAGAAGGTGATATATTAATAAATAAATTAAATATTTATAATGCATTTAAATAATCAATAAAATATATTAAAAAATATTTTTATATGAAAATATTTTTATATAATATTACATAATCTTTCATGATAAAAATATTATAAGATCATTCACATAAGCGGTAAAATTGACACAAATGGGAGCATGTTAAAAGCTTCAATAAATAGAGACATTATTTTATATAATATTAATGCAAATTTTTATGATGATTAAAAATGTAATAAAAAAAATTTATCATAATTAAAATTATTATTACAACCAACAGTGAATATTGGTGATGATAAATGAAATGCATCATTCATGGAGGCGATAGTCTTCTTGTATTCATGATTAATGATTCCAATTCCCATCAAATGGGATAGAATGAAGGTATATAAAAACATACCATTTAATAATTATAATTTTAAACTATTATACATATTAATTTCTAAAATATACCCTTATTACCAACCATAATAGGAGGTGATGAGAAATAAACTACATCACTACACGGTGATGGTTGTCCGTACGTACTAACAATCGATGTAGTTTTATTTTTAATATAGGATAGAGTAGATTTAATAATGGTTTCTATAATAATATAATGATATTATAGTATATTAATAATACTAGGGTCATTATATTATGGTTTATTGAATAATTTTCTAAGATAATTATTAATAAGAAAAGTCTAAGGAGCAAGAAACACTCATGTTGATAGCTTAAGATTTCTATTGGAAGTCTTCTTAGAAATGGAGGCCTTATTCCATCTAATTGATACTAAAGGATATTGAACCTAAGAGAGGATTAATGTATGGAAAAAATGGATGAGTTTAAATATGAAATTATAAGGTATAGTTTAATAATTATGTGGTGTAAGTGATTCTCTTTTATAAGTGAAGAAAATTAAACTTTTTTGAATACCCATTAATTTTCAATAATGACATGACAATATTTAGGAATCATTGGCCCCAAATGTAAGACATAATGGATTTTGGGATGATATAAGGCTAATAAATCCCTATAATATATTTTTACACATGTTTTAAACAAGATTCAAATATTTTACCACTTTCATTTTATATTTTACCATTCGTATTTGTATGCTATAATTATTTTTTAACCAAATAATTTATATTTTATTAAAAATATATTCAAATAACTATGGAAAAATTTGAATGTGTAGAAAATAAATTTAATAACCATATAATATAATATAAATTATAAATAATTAAAATTTAACATTTAAATTAAATTATTTAGTATATAGAAAAATAATTGTAGAAAAATAATTTTTCTCCATTAAGTGTTCTTAATATAATATAAAATTAATCAAAAATTAAATGAGTAATAAAATAACAATATAAATTTAAAAAATATTATCATAAAATTTATATAAAATAGATCATTTTAATCTATTAGCTAAAAATTACACAATAATAACAAATCAATTATTTAAAAATAACCCTTTCATAATTATCATGGTCATTGACTTTAATCTTAGTAATAATAATTTTATGCATAAATTAAATTGAACTTGTTACATAATATGTAAATGTTGATATAAAATATGAAATCTATTTTTTTATTTAGTTTCTACAAGTGATGAAATTTAATTTTTAATATAAGTTAATAATGAATGTTTTTAGAGTATAATATTACTTTAGTTTCTAGAATGACAGACATGGGTTTTATAAATTCAACATAAATTATTTATTTTACATTATTAATATTTAAATTTATATGAAAAATAAATAAATGATATTTAAGTCATTATTTCCTAATAATAATTTCATAAAATTTATGGTATTATAAAAATATATATTTTCTTTACTATCCATAAAAAATCAATTATTTTAGAAAAAATCATGAAATTCACCTTAGGCTAATTTTTATATCTGGAATTAAAAATGAATTTAATTTTTAAAAATTAAAATGATAATATTTATAAATTTATTTTTTATTTAAAATTAAATAGAAATAAATTAAAACTATTGTTATTGAGATTCACCTTTTTAATATTTTATATGTTCCCAGTCTTATTTTTTATGATTTTTCTAACTGATTAAAATATTTTTATTTACTAGAGGTTTTATTATTCTTAATTTTTTTTAAAAAAATATTTTTTATCTTGTTTTTATTTGGTGTTGCATGTGGAGAGAGTTTTCGAACGTAGTATTTATATATATATATATATATTCCAAAATCCTAAGGCATTTCATTCTCCCCCATTAAATAAATTTGGTCCTAAAAATTTTAATTATCCATATCTAAAGGAAAAAATCTAAGTTATCCATAAAAAACTCAAGATATATCTTCTATTGAGATAAAAATCTTAATATCCTTGGTAATAATATTGACATTTTTATCCCAAATATAATTATTTAGAGGTTTTTAGGGACATACCTTTTACAGCTTTATCTTCATAATCCTGTATCCAACCAAATAGTACAACAAAAATGATATTCATTATGGAAAATAAATTAGAGAAAATAATCATATGAATATGAAAAACTAATTATAAGATTTTTTCTCCAAGAAAACTATGATCTTAACTTATTATACTTTTAATTAAACTACAATATAATTAGACCAACCTTTAATTGTTTTTATTTAACCTATGTTGTATATATTAATTTTCATATTTAGTTATCTAGACTAAATCATCATTGAATTATAATATATCTAAATCCATCATATTGTTTTGTAAATATAATGTGAAAAATAATAGTATATCATCCCTGAGTGTCTAGCAAGGTGTGAAATATTTGTCCCACTCATCGTCCACTAGTTTAAAGATTGAGTTGGTACTCAAATAGAATTTTTTAGCGTGATTACCCTTGGGTGAATCTATTCCAAAACTGCATCCACTTACTGGTATCTATATAGGGAAATAATTTCTTGTAGAACCACACAATATATACATTATAAAATTTTCAATATTTTATCTTATACTTTGAAATATATATTGGGTTTTTACTAGTGATATCAAATCATTATCCCAAGAAAATCTAAACTAATCCTTAGAAATAACTGAACCCTACTCTGATGCCAACTGAGGCACCCCGGACTAACAATCTCATGTCTAGTTCTAAAAAAAATTCATTAAACATTGGTTTTAATACCATGTAATATGAACCTAAAATTATTTTATAAAAATTTCCATAATCTTAACTTTTAATATCATAAATAATCACATAATCCCTATAATGTATTATTTAGTGTCTTTCAAGACTAGTTACATAAGAAACTTATTTTACAAAACCTATAAACATTTCTCTATAATCTATCCACACTAGACTCCCTTCTTGACTTATCATTACTTATACTTATCTTCAAAACCTATGAAATTGAAACATATAAAATGGCTGAGCTCAAGAGCTTAGTAATGAAAAATAACTCATAATCACATAATCAACGGTTAGATCAAAATCTTGTTAGAAAACATAATAGTTTATAGATATATTATTAAAAGAGAATGGAAATTTTGTTGTTGTCTATAAGTCATGGTAGAAGGCCATATAAAATCAAATGAACAAACATATACAATTGAATAAGAGTCTAAAATTAATGATAATAATCATGATCTATAAATTATAAAAAATTCACATAACATAACTATATAAAAATATCATATTGTGATAAAACCCAGTCATTCTCACACTTCAAGTGATAAATATATCCAAGTATGTGCACCCTATAAGTTTTTAAAAAATATAGGCATTTTCACCCTTTAATGTGTAAAAAATACATCTTTTTACACCCTATATGTTGTGAACAAATTCATGTAAGTTAACTCTTTATGTTCTTAAATAATTATAATAATTTCCCCATTTTAAGTTTTTGAACAAATCCAAAAAATTATACACTTTATGTTTGTGAAAAAATAAAATTATTTTTACCTAGTAAGATGTGAAAAAAATCCAAGTATGTTCACTCTCTAAGTTTTTAAATAAATCCATGTATGTCCACCCTTTTTGATTGTGAACAAATCTATATATTTTTACCCTCTTATGCATGAATAAATAAAGGTATGCCTATCACAACCTTACTCGAAAGGGCCTAGGATGAAATTCCCCAATCCTGCCTCTAATAGGCCAGCGTCGATAGACTAGCACTGAGAAGGAATATCACTAACATGGGAGGCATTGCCTAAGTAACTATATTCACACACACATCTCCAAGCATGAAAATTGATTAAATGTAAAAAACCAAAGGCAAAAAATGCATGCATACATCTATATCCCAAAACCATAGTATAACAGAAGTTTTAAAAGCGTAAAAGGGAAAAACAACACCCGCAAAAGAAAACTGTAAAAGAGTCCAACTAGCTTCGAAGGAGGGGATCATAGTCGACTGCAACTACTGAAAATATTCTTGGAATAGATCTTATAAACACCTTGATCTATCTAGATCACTATGCTCTTCCATCCTCGGTTCCTCCATGGAATCCATTGAAAGGATTGTGGTCTTCAAAAGACAAAAAAGATATGTAGGAAAATCCTGTGTAGGGGTGAGTATAAAAATACTCAATAGTCTCCCCCAAAACCCCCAAAAGAAAAAGGGAGAATATGAAAGAAAATATTCCACTCGACCAAGCTAGAGGTAATCCCAATCAATAGAGAAACTCCATCTCTCACCATCCTTGGTTTTACATGACAAGTCATCTTATTCAACAATGGGTTTCAACCCTGACATGTGAAATCACTACAAGGACTCTAAGAAATCACTCAGATATACTCATCTCAAACACTAAGTCTCATGAGGTTCCAGCCTCATAGCTATCAAAGTGATTTTCTTTGTAGGCTCTAACCACAACATAAACCCATGAGAACACACACCATAATCTCATCCATCATGGATGGTGCCTATCTGAGAGATTCACTCCATTGAGAACAACTCAACCATTATTAATGGTACTTCCGAGAGAATATGCTCCATTGGGAACATCTTACTAGGTCCGAATCTAGTGCCCAGCACCCGAGGTCCTATCAATGCTACCTTGAACCTAGAACCAGATAAAGAAACCCAAATTAAGTGTCCCTCCCCTCACCACTACACAGAGTTGAGGGAGCACTTCTCTAGACTATTCATCGTGAGCATCTTCTCTAAAAAGAGAGAATTGAGGGACTCAGGGCTCACCATTGCCTCGCTGTCGAGGGAGTACTACACCCAACTAACTCGTGAAACCTATATCACTCCTGTAAGGAGTGGAAAACACCTAAATCCATTAAGGGATGATTAAACCCTATCTAGGCATCATTTACATTAGGAGGAAGGGCCCTCTCCTTGTAACTGTATCCAACAATTGAGGGATCTCCAACTCCAATGGAGGACCCTCTCCCCACCGCTACTCGGAGACATATGAGTACTAATCCATAAGTGAGGAATCATACCTTAATCCAAAAAGGGAGTACTACTCATTAGAAACCCACACCCTAATATGGTAGTGTATTACCACTTCATTGATTGAGGACCCACACCCTAACCCGGTAGGGGAGTATTACTCAGTGGCAAGAGGACCTGCACCCTGGAATGATAGGGGAGTATCGACTCTACGAACTCATTCACTGTGGGAGAACTACACCTTGAAACGGTAGGGGAGTACTGACACTTTCTAAACAACATGTATAGAGGATATGTACCCTGAAATGATAGGGTAGTACTGACTCCTATAATAGAGGACCTACACCCTACTCGGTAGGGGAGTAGTGACTCCTATAATAGAGGACATGCATCCTACCTAGTTGGGGAGTAACTACTTTTTCTATAAATCATATATGGAGGACATGTTCCCTCATCCAATATAAGAGTACTATCTATATAGATATAGGACTCACTCCCTGGTCCAATAGGGGAGTACCCACTCTACCTTCATGATTGTCAAAGGGAAACCTGCACCCTAGTCCATCAGGGGAGTAACAACCCTAGAGAAAACTACCCAAAGGTAATGAAACTACTAACACTAAGTGGGGAGTCCCATATATACCTAAGAATTTAGGTAAAGAAAACTAGTTCCCTATTCCAATAGGGGATTAATGGTCCAAGAGACTCTCTATATGAACCACACTGATCTCCATCATCGGCTCAGTACCACTCCATATTTATATTACGTAATTTACAACACCTAATATCTCATGATCCATAATAGAGTCCTCCATCACATCCTATGTGAAAAAAACCTTAGGATGGACTACTCACAAGATTGAATCTGAGTCCCAGATAAGAAGACAGGGAAGGGGAAAGATCCCCAAAGGATCTTTTTGAAGTACACGGTGTGCAATGGGGCACACACGGCATGTGAGCCTACCCGATCATCTGCCTATATATCAGGTCCACATGAGTTACAACCCATTTAGGGGTATATAGTGTGTAGAGAATGTACACTTTGTGTCCCTCATCACTCGGCCCTTGACATTGTTCCTCTTCTACACAGACCGGCTAACTGTGTCCCTCACACACCGTGTATCCCATACTATATTACATGTTTGGATAAATGGCCTCCAAGATGTGTATTTTTTCCATGTCAGTGTACTATACCCCATTTCCATGTACCTTGGCCTTGTGTTAGTACATGACCATGTATTTTGACATGGATAACCCAAGTCATGTCCCATGGTCACATGGTTTAGGGAACTACTGGGTGTGTAACGCCTATACACTATGTGTAGTCCCAAATTTTTGTCTTCCCCAAAAAGGAAAATATACATTGCATGTGTCACTAAACTACACACTATGTAGATGGTAATTCCGATTTGGAATTACCTAATAAACACCACAAATCACCCTAATTCAACCTAAAACCCATAGTTCTACCTAACAGGGATCAACAACAAATGTATTAGGTCTCTAGAACCGTAGAACAACACAAAATGAAAGGGATCAGGAAAAAAAGTCAAATCAACCTACCTCATTGGTGAAACAATGATGCTTTGGATCAATAATGATTCCTATATCAATTTGGTTCTTGATATGATGATAATCTAATTTATAAATGGATATCAACGACACCTCATTACATGGATTCGGCATCGGTTTCATCACCACCAAAGGGAGGAGAGGAATGGATCTCCTTGGTTGTGTGCTCCAACATGAGGGTAGGGGTGAGGGGATTATGTTTAATAAAATTGAACATATTAATTAAAATTTAATTCTATGTCTCCCAAAATGTCCCTCGATCAAAACTCACGACGTAGACGACTTTAGGTCGCGCCTAGGGTAAACACGACAATCAAGAATCAACCGTAGACTTAGAAATCTGTTTTGATACTATTAATGGGAGTTAATTAAGATTAAATTAGAACTTAATGCACACAAAAAATATATATTTAATATTTTTAATATCGCTACACCGAGTAACCCCCAGTCCCTGAATTCCCTCGTCGACTTAGTGATGGACTCCAAAAAAAATTCTAAAATATTCTGATGTCCTTAGGTTCAAAGCTCGGGTCATTAAATTCTCCCCACCTTAAGTATTTTCATCCCTAAAAAGTGAAAGGCTCAGCACAGGTGATAAAACTGAGTTGTCCACTGGACTCCCACACCAGCGAGCTCACTAAGAGTTATTGTACTACTAAAAATCATGCGCACTGAGGAACCATGAAGATAAAACCACCCTTATGTCAAGATTCTACTAGGCCAACATTGTGCAACAAATATGCGCATGTCCCCTTAGCTACGATAAGTGGGAAAGCACCAAACACCATGGTCCTTCTACAGTCAAGGGGTATAGAAATACACCACCTAGCTAACCTAATGTAGAAACTGACAGAACCCCTCAGTTCTCATCCACCCCTGGATAGATTATACAACATCATCTTCAAGATTATTTCATTAGAGGTCTACACTGAACATTCGAGGGTATTCGTGAACAAAATAGCGATTCCAAAGAGTAAACGCTAGTCCTACCAGGCCCTTTATCTACAAACCTCCAGCTGTAACACAGTTCACCAAAATAGAAACACTACCACACCCACTAGCGGTATCCAAGATGAGTATGGATGGTAAGAAACCATTCCATACTATGGAAAATTTTAAGGGTCATACTCTTCCACTACATACAGTTTCTAATCAATGATCTCCCTCTCCCAGGGCTTCCAAGCTAAAGGGGGTTGAGCAGGAAAACTCAGGGGGTAGGTCCAAGTCCTACTCCAATACTTAATTATATAACCACTCCATGAACACAAAAGTCTAAGGAATTCATCCACTTCACCTCAATACTATTCTCTTTGGGTGGAACTGTCTTGCCCGCACAGTTCTGATTGGGTAATAAAACGTGTCTCAGTGTGGAAAGAATTCCCCTTTGTCGTGAGTTTAAAGTTACATCAAACGTCACCACATCCTCCTCAAGCATGTCATATATATGGATGACACCAAACACAGGATGGTACTAACAAAAAACAAAGGTTTTCCAAATCACACATTGTGTCTTACTAGTCCCTCTATTGTAACAACCAACACATGGTTCTACAAACGCCCCACATCATCCTGGATAAACATTGAGTATGAGTAGAAATAAGAGAGTACTCACAAAAGTGTCTAACAATATCTACCATAAAAAAGTAGAAAGAACATAAGGAACAACTCTATTCACCCTCAATACTTCTGGGTCAAAGTCCTCCAAGGACTATAGTTTTCCTCGATCACATCCTCTAGCTCCCTGATCCTAGTGTGGACCACATAAGGATGGTGGTGGAAAACAAAAAACTATCTTCCACATCATGTATCTCTTCCAGATTTTCCACCTCTTCCTCCACCTTGAGAAATTCCTTGCTCCAATGGATAACTCTACCAAGGAGGCTCATCATCTGGGTCCCTATCAGTAGCATGGTAGGTTGGAAAATCTCTTGTGAGATGCCCCTGACCATCACAAGCATGGAACTGCCTCTCTTGTGGTTGATCTGATCCTCGGTGCTACTCTTGCACCACATACCCACACTTCTGTGTTTGGTCATGGGTATGCCTCAGGCTTTGTGACTCTATTACATATCGTCTTCAATCTCGTATAGACACCTCAGCCTCATGACCACTACTGCGGGGCAGGTCCACCTGTTCCTCATCTAGGAAACTTTCCACCACCATAGCTCGCTCCAGCACTCCAGCATATGTGGTAAAATATAGTAGAATTGTAGATGCCCCAATATCGTGACACAAACCTTGATTGAAGGTCCATGTTCTAAATAACGGGTCTCAAACCATATCCAAGGAGTATCATGATAAGTTTATGAACCTCACTGAAAAAATTTCCACTGTCATGTTACCCTACCGAAGCTACAGAAGCTCCAGGGTATGCATTGATCTCAACATGGTTGGGTAAAAATCTTCCATGAATAGTTGATCGAACCCATCACAAGTGAGAATTGCATCGTCAGGAGTCTTTATCGCTAGAATCAAATGTCTCTTAGCAGAAGGTTGTAGAAGGCTTTCTTATAGGACCACCATCTAAATTGGAGGTATCCTCACTAAGTGGAAAACTCAGGTGACTATATCAAGCTAGTCATCTGCTGCCTGGGAGTCTGGATCACCTCAGTAGATCAGAGGTTGATACCTTTTTAACACATATAGTTCACTCAGCATGTTCACGTCCTCAGCCAGAACTATCGGTACAAACTATTTCTCTATGAGAGGTTTTCACCACTAACAGACCACCCAATGTTAACACCTCGAAATGAGAGTTCTACAGTAAATCCTCATCATGGGGTAGATCTTCATCATGATCATGACATAGAATCATATCTGTATATCTTCATGGAGGCATCCTGAAATAGAATCAAGACGTACCATTGTCAAAGAGTATATCTAAGGAGCTAACTGAAGAAGGAAAGGAAAAACCAAAACCCAATCCTATATGATGTGTGTATCATTTATTTCTTAGCTACTAGTATCCCAATTAACAAATTCAAAAATCAGGTTATCAGAGTCCTAGTGAATGGATAGTTCATCCACCGCACCAATACTAAAACATCTTACCTGATAGGTGAACTCAAAAAATCCTTACAAAATCACTATGCAACCTAAACCAAGCTCATTACACTATGGTCCCAATAGAGAACTGACCACCTCTGATACCACTCTGTCACAACCTGACCCAATGGGGCCCAATCCATAACTCCCCAATCCTACCTTTTATAGGCCAAGGGATGGAGACTTGTTCCAAGAATGCATATCACTAACATGGGGTGCATTGCATAAGTACCTGTACACACACAAAAATCTCCAAGCTCAGAAAATGTTGAAATGTAAAAACCAAAGGCAAAAAATTCATGCATATATCTATATCCCCCAAACATAGTACAACAGAAGTACTAAAAGTGTAAAAGGGGAAAACAATACCCACCAAAGAAAACTATAAATGCATCCAACCTAATTAGAAGGAGGGTATCATTGTCAACTGTAACTGTCAAAAATCTTCTCATCCAAGCTCCAGTAAACACCTCAGTCTGTCTAGAACACTAATATTTGACTACATCGAGTCCTATGTGAACTCTATCAAAAGGCATGTGGTCTTCACAAGACACAAAACATGTACTGGAAAATATCATGTAGGGTTGAGTATAAAAATACTCAGTAGGCACCCCAAAAATCCCAAAAGAAAAGGGTAGAAACTAAAAGGAAATATTCATATTGATCTAGACAGAGGGAAACCCAATTGAGAGAAAACTCCATCTCTAACCATCCTTGTCTTTACAAGACAAGTCAACTCAGCCTACAAGGGGTATCAACCCCTACATGTGATAGCACCACAAAGACTCCTAGAAATCACATGAATATACTCTTCTAAAACAAAAAGTCTCAAGAGCATCCAAACTCATCGATAGAAACATGATTTTCTTCATAGTCTCTAACCACAACATAAAACTAGGATAAAAAACACCATGATCTTAGCCATCCCAGATGAAACTTTTCCAAGAGATGCACTCCATTGGGAACAATTATTCCATTCCTAATGGTATGTTCGAGAGAACTTTCTCCATCAGAAACATCTTACTATGTCTGGATCTAGTGCCCAGTACCAGAGGACATTTCATTTCTACCTTATTCCCATAGTAAGATAAAGAAACCCAAGTGAATAGGCCCACCCCTCACCACTTCTCCTAGTCGAGGAATCACTTCTCCAGACTATCCACAACGTGTGTCCTCTCAAACAAGAGAGAATGGAGGGACTCATGCCTCTCCACTACCCCATAGTTGAGGGAGTACTTCTCATAACTAACCCTAAAAACCTCTGTCAATCTAGTAAGGATTTTACCACACCTCCGTCCATAAATGGAGAATTAAACCCTATATAGGTATCGTTCACATCACGAGGAAGGGCCCGCACCTTGTAGTTATATCCAGAAACTAAGGGAGCTCCAACTCCAATGGAGGACTTGCTCCCCACGGCTATTTAGAGATGGGGGAGTACTACTCCATAAGTGAGGACCCACACCCTGATCCAATAGAGTAGTACAACTCATGAAGCTCATGCACCCTGATATGATAAGGGAGTACCACTTTGAAGATTGAAGACTCACACCCTAACCCGATAGGGGGGTTCTACTCAGTGGATAGAGGATCTGCACCCTGGAATGATAGGGGAGCACAAAATCTTCCAAATCATTCACTATAGGACACCTACACCCTAACATGGAAGGGGAGTACCATCCCTAGGCTTGAGGACCCTCTCCCTGACATGGAAGGGGATTACTAACTTTGCCAAGACAACACATATGGAGGACCCACGCTGTGGAACGACAGGGGAGTACTGACTCCTATAATAGACTACTCTCACCCTACCCGGTAGGGGAGTACTCACTCTATCTATATGTCATATAGGTAGGACCCATTACCTGGTCCAACATTTGATTACCAACTCCATGGATAGAGGACCCACTCCCCAGTCCAATAGGGGAGTAGCCACTCTACCTTCATGAACGTCATGGGGAAAACTGCACCCTAGTCCATCATGGGAGTAACACCCCCAAAAGAAAACTACCCAAAGGTAAAAAAACCTCACCCACAACATGGTGAGTCCCATGTCTACCTAAGAAGAGAGGTAAGTAAAACCCATGCCTTAATCTAACAAGGGTGTAATAGTCCTTTTGCCTCTCTATATGAACCACACTGATCTCTAACATCAGATCAGTACGACTCCACAAGCGTCTCTCTTGACTTACACCACCTCATATCTCATTATCCTCAACAGAGGCCATCAACGTGTCATAAATAGAAAACCACCCATTATATACCACTCACAAGCTTAAATCGAAGTCCCATAGTCAGATATACAAAATGTTGAAGATCCCTGGAGGATCTCTTATAAGTACACGACATGCATTAAGGAAAACACAACATGTTAGCCCACCCAAGCACCTACAGATGTATCTATTCCACACAAGTTCCAAGACATGTAGGGGTACATGCTGTGTATAAGAGGTACACATCATGTCCCTTATCTCTCATCCCTTTCTAGTGTTCCTCTTTTACACGGACCTTCCAACCGTGTCCCTTACACACCATGTATCCCATAATACAAGGCAGGTTCAGATAAATGGGCTCTTGCCTGTGTAGTTTTTTCATGTCAGTGTACTGGACCCCATGAACTTATACTTATACCTGGTCCATGTGTTAGTACGTGGCCATATATTTTCACATGGCTAACCCATTCCATGTCCTATGGCCACATTGTTTTGGGAACTACATTGCGTATAACATGCACACATGGCGTATAGTCCCAAATGTTCATCTTCCCCGAAAAGGAATAGTCACACAGTGTGTCACTGAACTACACACCATGTACATGGTAATTATAGTTAGTAATTTCCTTCAAAACATTATGATTCACCTAGATTCAATCCAAAACCCATAGATTTACCTATCATGGATCAACAACTACTGCAACAGGGATCTAGAACCTTAGAAAAATGAAAAACAAAAGGGATTGGGACCAAAACTCAAATACACCAACTTCATTGATGAAATGATGAAGATTTGGATAAAGAATGATGCCTGGATCATTTTGGCTCTTGATCTTAAAATGATCTACTTCAAAAATAAAGATCAACAGCACCTCGATGTGTGGATTTGGTGTCGGTTTCATCATCACTAAGAGGAGGATAGGAATAGATCTCCTTGTTTATAGGCTCCAACGTGAGGGAGGGGTGAGGGTATTAGGTTTAATAAAATTAAACATATTAATTACCCTTTAATTCCATGTCTCCCAAAATGGCCCACGATTAAAAATCCTAGTGTAGATGACCTTAGGTCACGCCTAGGGTAAACACAACGTTTTGGACTCTAATAGTATCTCAGAAATCCGATTCGAGATTCTAAATAGGATTAATTTAAGTTTCAAGTGAAATTTTTCATGCGTGAAAAATATATTCAATATTTTTAATATCTCTACATCGAGGCAACCCAAGGCCCCAACTTCCCTTACCGACTTAGCACCCAACTCCAAAAATATTTTTCAAAATATTTTAAAGTCCTCTGGGTGAAAACCAGGTCATTACAATTTTCACACAATATGTTATAAGAAAATCCATATATATTCAACCTATAAGTTTTGATGAAATCCATGTATGTCCACACTTTATTTTTATGAGAAATACAAAAATTTACACCCTATAAGTTGTGAAAAAATTCAAGTATATCCACCTATTATGTTTTTGAAAAAATTCAAGAATTTTTACACTTCATTATCTCAGGAGATATAAAACTCTACCATAAGCATTGGATAGAATTAATGGACTAAAACTATCTCAGGTCTTTATCAAACCCATACAGTACTAAGGTTATATTGGACCCAAACCATATCAGGAATTTATCATACCCAAACCATCTCAGTACTTTATCAAAGACAAATGGAATCAAGGATTTTTCATACCCAAACGGTATCAGGGGTTTATTTGACCCAAACCATCTTAGGGATTTATTGGAATGAATCTATATCATGGGTTTATTAGACCAAAATCATCTCTGTACTTTCTCAAACCCAAACCATATTATAATGATAATCCATACACATTTGTTATATATAAAAAATAATGAAATTATATAATGTAAATAACCTATGGAATGAAAATGGATTTCATATAATTTACAAATGGTATCACTAAAATTGTCCTAAAAAATATAAAGGGTTGATTCCCAAAATTTAATTTCCCTAATAATTTATTTGATATAAACATTTAGAAGGTGAATCATTTAAAAAATACATGGAAATAAATTTTGTATTGGTAAAGAGTAAATGGTATCTAATTCATAAAATTTATTTATAGAAAATTATTTTATATTTGGAATAAATTATTATGTTACGGTCACTTTGAAAAGTCTTTTTTAGAAAGGGAACTTTTGAGAAATTATAAAAGAATGTATTTTAAAAATAAGTTTTTTTAATAAAATATCAATAATAATTCCTTTAAAAATACATAATTTTTTATAAAATTTGAAGTTATAAACACATTGAAAAATTTTACATTTAGAAAGAATATTCAATAATAGAGCCCAGAAAAATACAAAAAGGATTTAAAATAGTCATGTGATAACATTACAAAATAGTTACACTTGAAAAAAATATCAATAATAAATCCTTGTAATGTAAAAAAGGTTATCAAAGTATATTTTGAGTGAAATATAAAACATTTTATTCTTAAAGGATTGAATAAATTAACATTTTAAAATACATTTATTGAAAACCTACTACATATAATGTGTCAAAAATATATTTTTAAAATATGAGAAAGGAAATATAATTATCATATGAAATAAAACCTAAAAGAATTTCCAAATATAAAGGATAACATTTTAGGGAAAGGAAAATATGGATAAGGTTTAGAGACAATTGTTAAAGAGGATATAAATTATTTTGAACAATGATATATATTTTAGGTTGAATAAATTCATTTAGGTGGAAGATTTGAAAACAAAAATTTTATTTCTCCTATATATAAAGAGAAGGTACCTTGAAATACAATATTAGGTTGGAAGAAACTAATCATGGAATAAAAAAGATCAAGAAGGCACACTATAACTCAACAAAAAAAATTGAGTTAACAAAAACCCTTACAATATTGGTATCATTTAAATCGAAAACAATTTCAAGAATGTAAATGATATAGCTCTTCAAACCCAATGAATTTTATAAATATGGAAATAGATATTCAATAGTTAATATTAAAATAATATCAAATATATAAAGGTGGATAATAAAAAAAATCCTTAAGGAATTAAATTTGTGACAAAGAATCTCTTACCTTGTATTCTTTCTTTCTCAAATTCACTCAAACCTCATGTATAATTTAAAAAATATATTCATAAATTATAAAAAAAATATCCATATATATTTCCATTAATACAACTAATTTTTAATTATTTATTATAAATATATTAGTTTTTATTGGTTTATTTTCATCATTAGATATTATAAACAGTGATTTCTTATTTCAAAAAAGTTTTGTAATGGTGTTATGAATTCATGTTTAGTAAAAAAAATTAGTCATTACTATATTATCCAAGGAAATAGAATAATGGTGTTTCTAGGATTTATTATATACTATTTTAATTTTTTGAATGTTAAAGGTATGTTTTATGAAAAAATAAATTCTGAAGAACAACTTTTGACAAGTTTATGATTGAAAGGTGATATATTAATAAATATAATAAATATAGATAAAATATTTATATAATCATTGAAATGTTTTATATAAATTAATGTTACATGATATTATATTTTTAAAATATTTATTTATCATTCATGACATATATATTATAACATAATTCATGTAGGTAGTAAAACTGACCCAAATGGGAGTGTGTTATTACAATTTAACTAGTGAGAATAATTTTTATATAGTTTTAATATTAATTTTATAAAACATTAAAAATTTCATAAATACTATATACCTTCACTTATTTCATTTTACAGAATCATCCATGTAGGTTGGTGATGGAAAATGAAATTTATCATTCATGGAGGTGGTAGTATATATGTACGCAGGATTAACAATTCCATTTTTTGCTGAATGGGATGGAATAAAGGTGTAAAATAAATAATAACTTAATAATAAAAATTGTGACATTTTAATATATTTATTCCCTAAATCTATCTGTTTTGATGGTCATAATATGTGGTGTTGAAAAATGAACTACTACGCTTTATGGTGGTGATGGTCCACATATATGCACCATTGGTGTCATTTAATTTTTTTAGTGGATTCAAAGGATTAAATATTGGTATATAAATTAATATAATAACATTATAGTATATTAATAATACTATTTTCATTATATTATGGGGTTAATAATGTTTTTATAATATAAATATTAAGAAGAAAAATCTAAGGGGTAAAATATGCTCACATTGAGAACTTGAGATATCTCTTGGAAAAATACTTGGAAAAAGAGTTCTTATGAATTACTAATTGAGACTGGAGGCCTATAAAACTGATATATTATTATATGAGGAGAAAATGGTATAATATTTGGGTGAAATTTTACAGGATAGGTGTGATAGAAAGTGTTGAAAGTTCCCCCCTTTTATAATTGATGAAAATGGTATTTTTTTAAATACCCATTAGTTTTTCAGTAATGGAATTCCATAATTCAATGGTAAATAAATAAATCTATTCTAAACATAATGTAAATAATTTATTAATTCCATGATTTAAATAACATGTCTTACAAAACCTTGCAAAACCCATGGACATAAAGGGATTGTTTCATGGAGAATATCTACATAAATGTTTTATTTTAAATGAAAAGATTCCCCCAAACATTTTTTCCTTTAATCCCATTTTCAAGACATATCATGTGATATAATAATTATCATACCCTAGGGAATAGAAACATATAAAAGGGATTATCTTGGAAAATTAGTAATGTACAATATGTTACAATGTATCAGATCAGAACAATGAATTAGAACAAAAGGATTAGATAAATATATTATTAAAATATCACAAGAACATAAATGATAATAAAAAAATAGATAAATATAAATTCCTAAAATATCATTAAGGAATCATAAATTTTATGACATGGCTCAAAATACATCAAAATAGTCATAAAACATGTGAGAATTCTATAAGTGTGTGGAATATTCTAAAAATAATATGTAACATAAAGACATGGAATATCATGGAAATGAAAAAAAAATTGTAAATTTATAATAACATTAAATTTTTTGAAATTTATAAAAACATTGAAAAAATGGAAATGTGGTATAATCATAAGCATGGGAAGAAATTTGTGAGAAAACTCATTATGCTAACACCATGTGAACAAACTCATTATATTCACGTCAAATAAATGTGAGAAAGATTATTATGACCCTAACTATATAAAAAACACATTATTTCCATTCTTGAATATATCATGAGATATAAAAATAAAAAAAATGAATCATATTCACATATAGGACACCACCCATCATCATCTATACATATGTTTTCCACTTAAAATAAATCTTCATAATATCTTAATGAACCTATGAAAAAATAATGAGTTTCATAAAATCTTCATAAAAATTACATAACATGAACTTAATTAAACATGGGATATTAAAAAATTCATCATATCCTAATAAAATAAAGAGGGTTATCAGAACATCACTTCATGAGAGATAATCCTCAGTGGAAAAATAGAAGTGAAAATAAAAAAATCACAAAATCTTTTAAACATTGCTATAAAAGATAATGTGTGAATTATATTACAAATGATTTTTTAGGAGGTAGAGATAATACATTATAAAGACTTAATATAAATATTTATAAATATTATATCCTCTAAAATAAATGAAAATCCAGTAAATAACTCAGTAGTGATAAATATGAAGAGAAATTCTTTTTCTAATCTTTTTAGGTCATTTTAAGAAAAAACTGCATTAGATAAATATTTAAATTCAATAATTTCATAACTTTTTTGAAGTAAAATATGAATAACTGAATATAAAAAAATATTTTTATTTCTTTAAAGAATATAATTTTGATAGGAAAAACATGTACATGGTAACAAAGATACATTGTTTTGAATTGAAGTTATTCTTACCAACATCATTCTATTAATTCAGAAACAATTACCAAAGAGGTTGTTATTAATGATGAGAAATAATTTCACTCGATAAAAAGTGGAAATAAAAACTGAAATAGTGAAATGTAATGATTGAATAAATCTTGAAAAGTATATTCAAGTAGGAAATACTATGACCCAATGATTCGAAAATTAAGTTAATGAAACCCTTACCTAGATTCTCACATAGCTTATCAATCTATAAACACTTTCATAGTAGAAATAACTAAATTAATTAAATATTTAAGAACCTAATAAATATATCATCCATTTTACATATATCATGTTTAATCATTTAGGTAAATTATTTTAGTTGATTATGTGTTATCTTTATCATCGGGTGTTAGTAATTTTCTATTATTGTGGGAATGTTTTAGATAATAATATCCATTCATTGATATAATTTATATCATTAATATATAATTTATAATATTTTAATTATCTTTAACATTTATTTATAAATTGATTTTCTCATTCCATGAGATTTTAGTAATGTTATATGAAAACAAATTCAGTGAAAATATTATTTTCATAATTCCTAACAAATGAAGTATTGTGTATTAATAATGGGTTAAATAGTCACATAAACATTATAGAAGAAAAACCAAACATTTTTATTCACTAATATCTAATAAAAATATTATTTATTTTTTCATAATCATTAATGCTAATATTTTTTAGCATTGTTCATGTAGTAGTTTAAACCGACCCATTCATGAATATGTGATGGGTGAGTATGGCTATGAAATTTTTTATTTTTTATAATATCATTATAAAACAAGAATAATGATATTATTTTTATGTTTTTAAAGTTTTGGAAAAAAATTTAAGTGGTTTTGTAGTTAACTAAAATCTTGATGAAAAATGAAAAAGAAAAAATTATTTCATCGTGGCGATGGTCCACACGTACACATAATCGATGTTCTTTCATTTCTCTAAGTGGATGGAAATAAATAAAAAATTATAAAAATAATATAATATTAATAATACTTAATTAATTATATTAATTTTTTTGGGGTGGTAAAATAAGAATATATTAAATAGAAACTAAAGTGAAGGGAGACACTTATGAAGAAAAAAATAATCTTCTAATGGAAACCTCTTTGATTTTTAAGGGGTTTGGGACATATTAAGGACCCAATGGCTCAATAATTATAGTTAAGATTATATTGGGTTTAAAATGGAATAATTTAAGGAATAATTTTTAAGGGATATGTTTTCCATGAAGTGGTGTATGTGGGCCCCTTTTATAAGTGAAGAAAATGGCACTTTTGTCAAGATCTATTATTTTTCAATAATGGAATAACACTATTCAAAGTTCAATTGTTTATAAAGTGATAATTAATGTATTAGGGGTGATATAATATCTATAAATCCTATAAAATACATTTTTTTCATATTTTTAAACATGTTTCAGCATTTTACCATTAGGTTTTTACCTTTTACCATTTTTTTACCTTTGCAACCAATTTTTAACAAAATAATTTATATTTTATTAAAATAAAAGGTATCCCATCCAAAAAAATTTATGTGTTATAAACCTAAATTTAATCTATTTTTAATATTATTATTTCATAAATAAATTAAAAATAACTTTTAAAGAAAATCATTTTATATATCAGAAAACATTATTATAGAAAACTCGTGTTTTATCCATTATGTGTTCTCAATTTTATTTATAATTGGTTGATAATTAAATTTTTTTCAAAAAATAATCATATATGTGTTTATATATAATATTAGATACATTACTTAAAATATTTTATTTTAATCTATTAGATAAAAAATTACACAATATTAGTCAAACAAATGTTTGAAAATTACTTTTTACTATTACCATAGTAATAAAAAATAGTGTAAGTAATATTTTTTATATATAAAAATAGAATTGGAAATTTTTAAAATTTAAAAAAAGTAATAAAAAATATGGAGTCTATTTTACTGAATAATATTTTTAGAGGTGATAAAAACTAAATTTTCTTATTTGCGCACTTAATGTGTAAAAACCATATTTTATAAAAATATTATTGCCATGGTTAAAATTTATGTGCATGATAAAATTATCAAAAAAAAACTATTTTCAATATATAAATTAGTTAATTATTAAAAAAAATTATGTTTATTTCAATGTAATCCAAAATAGTGTTTTAAGAAAAAAATTGTTAATTAAAAGAAAAGTCAAAAATTATGTATTAACTTCTTAAAATATTAATCATAGGTTTTATAAATTCATAATAATATTTTAAAATGTATAAAATTAACCCATAAATATATATTTAATAAATTAAAATGTTTTATAATCATATAGGGCTTTCCAATACAATGATACATTTTATTGTTTTTTTAAATAGTATTTTTCACTATTCACCTAAAATAAACTATTTCCTAAATCTATCAAAAATTCCTCCAATTTAATATTGAGATGATTAATTTTAAAAGGATTTTTTTATATTTAAATTATAAAATTTCTAAATTTATTTTTAAAAATTAAAATATAAAGAAAAACTATTTTTAATGAAATATAAACAATGTTTTTCTTTAAAAGTCAAAATGAAAAATGTGTAAATTACGTCCGATAAATTATTTATTCCATTAATAATTACTTGATTATATCATTCTAATTTCTAGTTACATATCCCCTCAAGATCTCTGCATAAGATCACAACATATGGTATGCTCTAGTGGCAATCAATGGTAATGATTCTGCTAGCATAGATCTC
This sequence comes from Viscum album, assembly GCA_963277665.1. Classification (NCBI taxonomy): domain Eukaryota; kingdom Viridiplantae; phylum Streptophyta; class Magnoliopsida; order Santalales; family Viscaceae; genus Viscum; species Viscum album. Next base: position 1,984,946,985 of record OY728136.1, read on the forward strand.
CTAGAAATTTCAATGAGCTAGAATTTCTCCTCTAAGAGGTATTTATCATACCATAATTGGTTGTGTTATGCTTAATATTGGTCTAGATGAAACCTTAATGAAGCTACACCCTTCTAAATCATTTATAAATGATCTTTATAAGGCAGACTCCCTAACACAATGTCATTTCTTTCATTCATGGATTTTTTACTATGGTTACTTTCTTATATGCCCACTGATTAAATAACTATATTATAAAGGTGTAATTATATTTTATCATATAATAGTTTTATATTAGTTTAGTGTTGTTTTTAAAATAATATATTAACATAATATTTATTTATATAAAATTATTAGTGAAATCTTTTGTCATTTTATTCTCCCTATTAATTAAATTGCATCATAACAATATTAATTATTACTCACTAATGAAAATATCTACGGGAATCTAAAATATTGACATGACTCTAGATTTTATTTCTAGTGAGGTGTCATCCTTGTGTTCATATGTTTAACTAGGCAACTGTTCTTTTCCCTTATAATAGGAATACAACTAACATTATATTTAGGTCTAACCATTAATTCTAAATACCCTAATATAATGGGAGTAATTTTTTCATACTGAGAATATATTCATACTTGTACCTATATGTGATAAAAATATAATTTTTAATTTTAACTATGTTTTACTATCTTATAAATTATCATGGTGTCTATGTAAAGATGGAAAAACTATGCATAATATCACATCAAATTTGAATAAAGGAAGGGTAATTAAATTTTAAAGGAAGAACGTTCCTATAAACATTTACTAAAGATTAGTTATATTCTTATGAAACAGCAATGATACAACTAAAATTTTTTAATTAACAATTCCACAACTAGTTATTATGGTGGAAATTTATGTTCTAAATAATATACTAGCTATAGAGGAGTTCTTTGAATAAGAAAAAAATACAACACTAGCAGTTCTTGAGTGGGTGATCAGTGCTCTTCACACCACTATGTTATTAAAAATCAATTTACTAGTAGTTGTTTCTGTATAGTATTTCTCTTGTCAGCTTGGTCATGTAAATTTATAATTCATATCATCCTTATTATCCATAGGATTTAGGAATTATCATGGGTTATTTCCATATTTTTTACATTCAAGAAAATGAAATTTCAATGGTACATTAGGATGATTTTTTCCCTTTCCCTATTTCCACCAATCTTTACACTATTTCTTGAAAATTAGTTTATCTATAAAGTCATTTTACACAAAAAAAAATATCTCCCATTCCTTTTAATACATTCCCTTTTGTGAATCCTATAATATCTTTTACATGAAAGAAATTGAATCTTCTTTCTATCATTATTTTCATAAAATAAAAATTAGTGAGACTCTGTCCTTGGGTTTTTTTAGAATTTAACTAAATTCACATTGTTAATCATAATTCTTGATAGATTTTTGACATAATCAGAAGTTTTATAACTTCAAATCTTATCTCATTGGGTTTATCATTGGGAACATCTCTTCATTGCCTATGAAATCCATTATTAATTTGGTCCTTGCGCTTTAACCATTACATAAATAAAAATAGGTGAACATGAGTGATGAATAATTAGAATAATTATCATATTATAATAAATTATCTTATGAAAAACTCAACCTATAATTTTATTCCACTTAAAATCCATTACATTAGATTTTAGTTCAACCTAAATCACTCTCAGTGAAATCTAGGTCTCTTTAGGTTGGATTCTCTCTTACCAATTATCCTAATTCCATAACATAATTAATCCATTATAATGGATTCTAAAGAAAATGTGATTAAATAAAGAATATCCCTTGGTAATATCACACCAAGTGTGTATATGGGACCCTTATTTATGCATTGAGTGAAAATTAAGTTAATACCCAACACACCACTTTAAGGGTTATTACCCCTACATGAATCTATTGAAGATAATGCATCAACTTCTAGTATATAGAAAGTTATGTAACTTCTATGAGAACCACGCAATATTTACTTTACCAAAACTTCTATAAGTTATACTATATATAGACTTGTCTCATAGACTTATCCAAAGTATTTTTACAAATGTTTTTTAAACTAATCCCAAAAACAAAATAAACCTTCTCTAATACCAACTATGGTGACCTAAACTAAACATAACATAAATAATATATCAATTTCTAGACTTAAATAATACAATTCTCAAATAGACACCAAACATACGGATATAAAGGTTATGTGTCTTGGATATTTTTTACAAAACATCTTATTTTATAACATTTTCAATCATTTACATATAATAACACTCCTATAAACCACTTTTATAGACATATGACATGATATAATAATCTTCATTAACTAGAGAATAGTAACATAGGAAATGGGTGAGCTCATTTTTTAATGCATGAAATTGGTTCAACATAAAATTTCACCCATTTTGGCCTAGTACAAGGGATAAGGTGCGTACACGATCATCTCAAGCTAGTGACTTGTGCCATGATACCAATAATGACTAAGTGATAATAGTTTCACCCTTAAAAATCTAGCATAAACCATGTCGGGGTTGGATTTCCATGTTATGAAATAAATAATAATAATCATTATAAATCACACAAAATATATCATAATCATTAGTTTGATAATAAGAATCCAAATAACTAAAATAAGAAATTTATATATCACATACATAATCATGGTCATCATATCACATCCTAGGAACTAGTTGTCATCACATGATCAAAATACCAAAAATATAAAAACTCCATAGGTTCCCTATATACCAAGCCACAATAACTCTATATGTCTCTTGGACATAACCCACTTTAATCCTTAAAGGTGACATGAGTATCATGATTCCTACTGTGAGATACAACTCATTTTCTTTTCTCTGCATCAATATAACCAAGTATATGCATGCCCAAATAAATTTGTAGAGTGTGAGACAAATCCTAATAGGGTACCACCAAGAATTTATATACGACCACTCATAATGAAAAACATATATCTATAATTTGAAAAAAAAATACCTTAAAACCCATTTCTTTGAGAATTATTTCATAAATTATTTGGTTTAAAAAAAATGAAGTGAAATGAGAAATAATAAATGTTTTCATAATTAATTATTACATGGAAATCACAAAATATTAAATTATAACTAATTTAAAGAATATATTGAACATAAGGTAACTCATACCTATGGGATTTAGGTGTTTAAGACTCACTAATAGATCACAATGACAACCTACATGAACCCCAAAACAATCAAAATATAAGCCTCTCAAGGACACAAAAAATGGACTCTATCCAGCTCATTACTAAGAATAGGAAGTCACCCATCATAATACCTTTGCACCCAAGGTCACCCATATATACCAAAAATAATATTTATAATATTAAACATGACCATAAACAACAAATAAGTTCTTTATTAAATTCTATTTTCAAATTCTCTTATAAATTTCTTTTAATAAGAAAATAGATTTTGTAAAATAATTTTATCAGAAATCTTGTAAAAAAATTATTTCTTGGGGTAAAACTAATAAAAATACTATTTTATAGACATGAGTCAATCAAAACCATGTAATAAGAATAACATCCCTAAACAATTATACAAATCAGGATAAATCAATAAAAATCAAAGGTAACCCCATAAACTAAGGTAAGAAAAATAAAATTTCTAGGTACGTATGAATACTAATCTCAATAGATATAGAAAAATTTATCTTTTGTCTAAAACATTTATAAATTGGATGATAGGTTCCTCAATATACTAAACCAAAAATATGTTTCATAAAAAACACATTCATAACCCTATGTTTTTTTCCATTTATAGAGACTAAGGATAAACATGCCTTTATTTTACAACATTTCCATAATTTAAAATTCACATCTCCCACATAATCATAAAATCCCAAGAAAAAAATGTTTTTTTCCTTTAAGTAAAAGTTATATAAGAAAATTATTTTTCAATACTTGTGAAAATTTATCTTCATTTGAGACACACTAGACTCCCTCCTAAACTTTTTAAACATTATTATCATAATCATAAATTGGGGAAGCAAAACATAAGAATGGGATTAGATCGTATTTTTAGTAAGGTTAGACATAATAGATAAAAATTTAACATCATAAGTGGACATAAAATTATCATATAGGTATGATCAAGATTCATAAGAAAATTCTTACCCAATAAATCATAGATCATAAATATTGGAACATGATGTGGAATAATATAAGACATGAATCAAAAAAGTTCTAAAAAATAAGTCAATAAACATAATCCATGAGATATTATTATAGAAATAAGAAGAATCATAGAACTATGAAATATATTTTAACTTTGGTATAAACATTAGTATGGGGAACATTACTTTCATCATCCACACCATCAGTGTCCATGATTATAAGAAAATAAAATGTAATCACAAAAACATATTTCATGAGATATAAACTTTTAACTAATTCATTGTGGGATGATATCAATCCCTACCCATAATCATCCATAATTATAATTTCCACCTGAAATCAATCACTTATCACATCATAAAGAAAACAAGGATATAAAACGGGTTTCATAAAACATTATAAATGATGGTCATTCACTTTTAGTGTATAAAGAACCCATGGAAAGAAAATAGACTTCACTGAATACATAATAAATCACCCAAGGAAAGAAAATGGGTTTCATATGGATTCAGATAAAGAAATAATTAATAATTATATCAATAATCATTACATGATAATCCTATAGAAAATAAATGGGTATCCAATGACATCAAGTAACATTTTTGGTAAATACCATTCAATAAAGATAAAAAAGTATATAGTATTTACACCATATAGATAAATGGTATATAGTTAAGTCAATAATTTCACCAAATAAATAAATTTATGGTATCTAAGTGAAAACACTTAAGTCAAATAAACCAGAAATAGGTTATTCATAGTTTAGATTCATTGGATGAATTGTTAGGTTCATACATAGTGGATGATTAGGCCAGGAAAAGGTAATGACGTATCAATCCTATAAAATTGAAGGACATTACATAGGTTGTATGTAAAAAAATGGTGGATGTTTATGTTATAATAATATCCTTGATCAAGTATAATGTATGTCAAATGATGTGGATTTAGATAGAAACCATTTTTAGGAACATTAGAAAAAATGTCTTTAGAAGTAAATTCATCCATGATCTTTTGTAAAAACATTAAAAAATTATAAATAAATCTAAAAAATATTTTATTATAGAAACCCATTAAACATTAGAACGGAAGTATAAAATAGGACAAAGATGGTTGAAAGAGGTGTTCATATAGAAATCGTTAAAAATATATTATATTTATACTTTGATGTAAACAACCCAAAAAGAAAACAATAAAATTTTATTTAATTTTTTTCAATAAGATCATTTAGTATTAAATTAAATAAATAAATTATTTAGTTATAGATAATGAAATTATAAAAACCATCCAATAAATTGGGACATATAAAAAAGGTAGGTTCTTGTGAAAATGAAAAGTTGACTTTGGTTTCACTTACAAGAAATGCTTCGGGTAAAATATGTGTTATGGGGAAATTCAATATAGAGTGAAAAATATAAAAACATGAATATAAAAACATGAATATAAAATATTAATAGTGAGAGGTTTTATATAGATTAAAAAATCCACATATTTATTATCTTTCTAATATAATAATTATTTGAAAAGAATATTGGAAACAAAACCCTTATGGTTTGAGTAACATTTTGATAAAAAACACATTCATGTTTGTTATATTTTTAATTAATGTAAATTTAAATAAATTACACAATATGCATCTTCAAATATCATGAATATTTTAAAATACATTCCTTAGTAACTAATCACACCATATTAAATAAATCATGATACACATTAAGAAATAAGTCTCAAGAAATTAAATATGTGACAAACCCCTAACCTTTATTCCCATACAGTATAATGCTATCTAAAATTTTATGAAGAAGAAATAAATTTCTAAATATACTATTAAATAACCATAATAATAAAAATTTCCCCCCTCATATTCATCATCTGTTATCATTTATTATGAATAAATTAGTTATTTATCACTTATTTTTACCATCAGGTATTAAAACATTTGGTTATTTATTTTCAAAAAACATCGTAAAGATGAGATTGATTCCCAATAAGTGGTTTACAGATCATAATTCTTGTATATTTTCAAATTTAATAATCATTTTTCAATTATTACTTATATCTCATATTCATTAGGTTAAATACATGAATATAACTTATGAAAATGGAAATAGCGATGACCTAGTTTTTTATGTGTTTATTGGTCGAAAGGTGATATATTAATAAATATTTTAAATATTAACAAAGACATTATAAAATCATTATAACACCATAAATTTATAACTATTTCATGTTATTTACATTATATTTCATCCCATACTCATTTATTACAAAATTATTATAACATCGTTTACATAGGAAGTTAAATCGGCCCCATATGGTAATGTGTTATGATGATTTAATGAGTAAGGGGAAATATTTTTATAATAATATTTTTAAATGTAAAAAATATTAAAAATTTCTAGAAAATAATATATAATTATTAAATAAATTAATGAAATGATCAATTATTAGTGGAGATTAAAAATGGATTTTTTTTCATGGAGGCGGAATTCTATGGATACGTATAAACGAATATTTAAATTGTCATAAGGGATTTTAGAGATGAATAGATAATGAAAATAACCTTAATATAATAACATTTCAGTATAAAAATTATACTAATATAATCATATTAGTGAGTCTATAATAAATTTCAATAAATATAATTACAATGAAATGTTAAGTTATACTCGCATTGGGGAATTTAATTTTTCTGGAAATTCTCTATAAAATTAAAATTATTCTAAAAAATAATTATCATGAACCAATATAAATATACATAAATAATATATTGATACTGTGTAATTATTAATACACCGCATAAATATTCACACAACCCAAGGTCCTAATGGTTTAGATCGTGGTTACTAGAAACATAAAAATACTTATTTTACATGTTATGAACATTTATACATAATGTAATCCCCCTTATAGACATTCCATATAGAATAGTAATCTTTATAAATTGGAAAAAAATCATATAAATGGTTGATCTCAAAGTCTTAGTAAGTTATAACATTTGAAAGGCCCATAAACATATGAGAATAAATGAATGGGAATAATTATCTGATTAATAAGGGACATTAATACATAAGTTTTATCTATAAGACTAAAATATAGACATATAACATAAAATGATCAATCCTTTACCATTATCGAAGAATGAAAAACATTGACCATAAATCTCAATCCATGTAATATAGGAAAGAAATCATCACAATCATAAATATTGGATTTCATATCAGTGTGAACCTAACTACCTGCAAACATGTTTACATGTAAAATTGTGAGTAGAGATAACCACCATCACACTTACCATTTATGAAACTAGAAACATTCTAACCTATACACATAAAATTTATATCTCTTGAGAAAAAATCCTTTACCCAATATATTTTAGGGAGATATAGGTCCCAACCATATCATAATCCATGAATTTTTGTACCACTTGAAAAAACAATCATCACCTATAAAAATAGCCCATAAAAAGAAAATGGGTTTCATTAGTTTTCCAAATAATCATATAAATAGTCCATGGAATAAAATGGTATTCATTTCCTTTATAAAATTTAATTATATAACTCAGTAATTAAAATTTAAAACAATAATCATGAAAAAACTGTGGAAAATAAATGGGTATCAAACTGTATTAGGTAAAATTTTTGGTAAATACTTTTCAATGAATCATATAGAATTTAAACCATATAGGAAAAAGGTATATGGTTTAGTCAGTTATTTCCCCAATAAATCAATGTATGGGAATCCAAGATAATTCCCTTCAATAAAAGGAATTAAATATAGGTTATTTATAAAGGAATAAATATTATTTTTGTAAACTTTCACAGACTAGAAAATACATAGGCAGTGATGGGTCATTACTCTGATAAGTAAGATCATTTCATAAGTAATAAAATGAAAGAATTTGGATGGTTTCATTTTAAAAATAACTATAATAATGTATAATATATATCAAAGGGAATTTATATTGAAGAAAAAACATTCTTGATGACATAGGAAAAACATTACAAAAATAATAAAATTCCATTAAACTTTTGAAAATAGTTAAAGGAAATATTTATCAAACAAATGAAATAAAAAAATATTTTAAAATAAATGAAATCATAGAGATAATGTTTCAAATAAAATGACAAATATAGTTTAATGATATGTTTACACAAAAGTGTAAAAATGGATTCTTTCTGTTAGAATCAACCTTTATAGAAAACATTATAGGATTTTATTTTTCAAATTGTTGTATAGAATTTCAATTTTGTATAAAATGATTTTTTTTCTAAAAAATATAATGGTATATCAAAAAAACTTATTTTAAGATAAAATATGATTGAATAAGAGTAAACATTTTAATGTTTTAAATATACCATTGTTGAAAACTTTTTTTTCTAAATTATTATAAAACATCCATTTTAAAATATGGTAAAACGAAAATAAATATCACCGAATATATATAAAGGATAAAAAAATGATAGAGTGTTTAGATTTAAAAAGAATACAAATTCCCCATATGGATTATCAAAATTTGAGACATATTAAATTTCTAGAATGAAATTTGAAATAAGGGCCTTACGATTTATCATTGGAATCGAGACCCTTCAAAAATAAACTACTTGATATTGAAAATAAAATTCCATGAATAAAATATAATTAATGTTATATTATATCAATAGAGTTGTAAATTAAATATAAATATGAAAAATGGTGTCCAATATCTAGAATATAGCATGGAATATAAAGTATATATAATTAACCCTTATAACTTTTTTATCTTTAAAATTGAATAAAGGTGAAATATTGAACATGATATGGATTTCTAAATCTCATATATTACCTTTAAATTATGATAAAAATTATTTTTATGCCCAATATATTCACCATAAATATAAAATAAGTGGTGAATACAATTCATATCTCAGTGAAGAAAAATTGACATGGAAAAGACTTTAACATATAACCTGTCTTGGTCTAATGCATTTTATCCTCCTATATAATGAACATAAATATCTTAATAACTTATTTTATAACTTCATTATAAATATATTATCATTTTTAAACTTTATTTATGATCATGTATTAAAAATATTTTATCTAGTTATAACTAATTTTCCATTATCAGGTGTTAGAACGTTTGATTATTTGTTTCATTCAATCATCATGGGTATTAGAACAATTGCCATTAATTGATTCAAAATTCATCAATACCAGATTATTCAAGATAAAATAGTAAATTTTCAATGATTTATTATGTCTCATTTTCTCTATGTGAAATACATGTGTATGGATTTTGAAAAATTGATATTATGGTGAACAAGTTTCTACGTGTTTAATGATTAAAAGGTGTAACATTAATAATTATTTAAAATATTAACATAAAACAACCAGAAAAATTTAAAAACCATATATATATAATTTACATATGAAATTACCATTATATTACATTCCTTAATCATTCATGATATAAATATTTTGACGTTGTTCATGTAAGTGTTAATATTGACCCAAACAAGGGAATATTATAATTATTTAATACCTAAGGAATTTTCTTTATATAATGATAACATAAAATATGCATAATATTGAACATTTCATAAATATAATATAAATTTATTAAATATTTTCTTGAAACCATATATTATGCGTGGTGAGGACAAATGAAGTTTGTTGCTCAGGGAGGTTGTTGTATACACACATGCATGATTAATGATCCAGTTTCTCAGTGAATGGATGGAATGAAGGTATATAAAAAATTAAGATTTAAAATTTTTTATTTTTAAATATTAAATATTATCATTAATCAAATCTATACTTTTTACCATCCATGAGAGGTGGTGATAAAAAACAAACAATATCGATTCATGGTGGGAGTAATCCACACATATACATGATTGATGTTGTTTTGTTTTTATTAATTGATAAAATAGAATGAATAATTGATGTTTAATTAATATAATGATATTTAGATATGCTAATTTTACTAATTTTACTATAATAACAAGGTTTAAAAATGTTTGGATAACAAAAATATAGAAGGAAACACTATGAATAAGTGGATACTCACACTAGGGACTAGAATGTTTGCTAATAATTCTCCTTAGAAATGAAGTCCCTATACTATATAATGGTGACCAAAAGCTCCAATTAGTTGGATAGGGTAATAGTATGTGAAATTTTTTTTTAATGATAAATTTCATAGTAATTGTGAGTCCTTAAGTGGTGGAAGTGTTGCCATTTTATAAGTGAAGTGAAAGGTATTTTTGGAAACACCATTGAATTTCAATAATATTAATTTAAAATTCATGGATAAATGGATTCAAAAAAGGTAAAATTAGTAAAGGGGTGACTTTTAGTTGAACCATACCTCAAACATAAATTTACAAACATGTTTTTATTATTTTATGTCCTTTTATCATTATTAAAAGTCTTTAAATCATTTTTTCTTATTAGTAGGTGATTAATTTTTAACATTACTAATTAATTTTAATGAAAATTTTTAAAACTATTCTCAGTACCTAATTTAAAACTTATAATTTAAAATATGGAAATAATTTTATTATAATAATTTTATAAAGGTGTCAAAATCTATTTTTAAAATAAATTCATGTAATCACATAAAAAAAGTTTTTAGACAAAATGTATGTTTAATATTGAAATTAATATATATAGTAAAATCATTATGGTTATTGATTTATATGGAATAAATTGATTTATTATAAAAAAAATATGAGGATTTGAAATAAATCCAAAAAGGGATTTCATTACAAAAATTCATGATTCAATCAAAAACAGTTTTTTTTATTAAAGTAGTGTTTTACAATCATTCTAAAAATATTGGACATAGGTTTCCCGTATTAATATAATATTTTAAAATTAAATAAATTTAATCTTTAAATAAAAACATGAACACTTAAAATGTTCTAAAAAAATTTCTAATACACTTATTTAATGATAAAATCATAAAAATTATAGTTTTCAGAAAAATCTAATTTTTTTAATAAAAATTAATATTTTATGAAAAAACTAAAAAATATGCTAATTAAATTTTTATGTGAGGAACTAAAAAATTAATTATATTTTATAAAATTTATATTCTTATATTTGGATATTTATTTCTAAAAATTAAATATTTAATATAAATAAAACTTCTTTTATTGAAAAAATGGAATTTTTAAACATTAAGTGTTCTTAATATTATATCTTTTTAATTTAAAATTAAAATAATATAAGGACCTAAACCAGAAAATTACTTAATCTAGTGCCTTTAGACTATATTTCATTTTCTTTCATTCTAAAATATCTTTTAGGATTAGAGTATTTTTGATTTAGGTCATAACTCTTACATAACAAACCCGTATATATGTAAAGTGGATACTTTAAATTAGTATCCATTTTTTCCATAATATAAAACTTTTAAAATAAAATATGATTTCTTTTCAGGAAAAATCTTCATGAATTCCAACATGATTTCTTCCTTGTTCCTAAAAATCTTTAAAACCTATGAAAAACATATTAAAACATGGTATGGGTATAAAATGATCAGTAAGAATCATAAAAAGAAGAAAACTATTAGTCTAGTAAAAACATGAAAACTAATAAAAATTTAACATTTATCTCAATGATATTTGAAAAAATGAAATAAATCATTTCTGCATGAAAATCATACAAACATTTTGATCAAAGAAAAATAATAAAACTCATGGAATGGAAATAAAAACCCTTTCTAAAACATAGAGAATTACATTCATCAAAGATATCATAAATAATTGGAGACTAATTAAATCCATATGATAAACCTCCTCAGTAACTCCCACATTGTAGTTCGTTATGAAAAGGAACATTACTCAGTGAATTAGAGTTCTATTTGAGTGCACTCATCATATAATCTATATCAGTATCACTCAATGTTATCTAGGTGAACATGTAAGATCTTAACCTTTTCTCGAGTTATCTCGGATGACATTCTAGGTAATTTTTGTTTTTAATTAAGTAAATTTGATGGAAGTTATGTCTTGGGGTGAATTTTAAGTGAAGTATAAGAAAATTTTGGGGAAATGATGTTGTGCACGTTTGGTGCAAGGTTTTTACAAATCGTGAAACTGCCTAGGAGAAACTGTGCACTCCTTGGTATTTTGAGGCAGTAGTATCAGCATGGTTAAATCATGGTTTGATAGGTCATGCGAGGTATCCATGTGAAGTGCCCATTGAATTAGTGGCTAACACATGATTAGTTCACAGTTTGCCTAATCGTGTGACTAAACCATGTACGGGAGAACTATGAGATCCTAAAATTGTGGATCTCACTCATTTTCAACTTTTAATGACCTGATTCACCTCTTATGAGGAACTAACTCATGATTTTTCTTTCCAAAGGGTAAGGTTAAGTTCCCTCATCAAATCGAAATCATTAAAAGGTCATAAAAACTCCGTTATTTGATATTAAAAGACCGAATCAAAGATATACTCTTTTTCATGTAAGTCGATCCCATCCTTATGTTTTTTTATTCATTATCCTCTATCTCCTTCATCCTTTGGTGGATGGTGTCCTTTATTTTATTAGATATAAACCTATGTGGTGATATCTAGATCTAGGATTAGAGATCTAGATCTAGTTTGATTATATCTTCATATCATGATCTTGATTTAGGAATTTAGATCCAAAACTCATATCTATGTCATTGTGCTGCTCGAATTTTGGGAATTTCCTTTGAGAAAATTCTCATAAAAAAATTTGTAGGTGGTGTAAATCTAATTTATATAGTGTTGGATTTGATATGTATAGGAAAAATTGTATAATTCCTATCATCCTTTAGCAATTGATTTTCTTTATTTGGGTTAATTAGATTGACCAATTGATTTATCGAATATTTTTTGAAATAGGTTATTAATTGGGGAATTAATCATGAGACTAGGGGATACCCTGTTAGGTAATTAATTTTGGGAAATGGATTATAATAGGTAAGGGTTGTAATCATGATAATTAATTGATGGATTAATTATGAGATAAGAAATTGATAAGTTGAGATAAATAATTGTGGATTAATTATGTTCCTTTGATAATATGATCTAGATAATTAATTTTGGGATTGATTATGGAAAGTTGAAATTATAATGAGATAATTAATTATGGAAAATAAATTATGGAATATGAAATGTGATATTGATTAATTAATTGATGAATTAATTAACTGTTCGAAGAACTTAATTAATTATTGGATTAACTAACAGAATGGATGTGATTAACTAATTATTGAATTAGTAATGGGATTGGGGTGGATAATTAATTGACAAATTAATTATATGATTTATAATTGTAAAATGGTTGTTCTAAATTTAAAAGTACAAATGGTAACAAGGTCATCATACTTATGAGTAAAGAGAATTGGTACGTGTTCATTTTAAATTGAGAAGTATACATGGTAACATGGTTTTTATACTTATGAGTAAAGAGAATGGGAACATGGTCATTCTATTGAGAAGTAAGCATGGTAATATGGTCATCTTACTTACATTTTTTTTGTATTGTTAAATTTGAAAATGTTGCTTATAAATGTGAAATGAAAGAATGTAAACAATGGAACTCTATGTTATGGCCTCACATGAGAATATTCAAACTCCGTCATGAGTTAAATCAAGTACTGATATATCATAGCACCTTGAATACTTCAAGATTTAGGAAGAATAAGGTATTAGGATATGATATTACCTAGGTAAAACCTCAGGCTCTAGTATGAGATAAAGATAATATTGAGGTATGGGTATCCTTGGGAACCCTGGAGTTAATGTGGTTAGATAAGAATAAATGATAATGTAATAAATAGTTATTTATTCATTGTAAATATTTATTATATAACTATATAAAGTATCTTTTCACTGTGATAGTTTTAGTTGCAATTGGTGGTGCCCTACTGAGTTGTACTCACACCCTATTCGGGCTACCTGATAAGTACCTAGATAGATTATATTGTTTCAATATAGGATAACGGGAAAAGGCCCTAGGATGGATTGCTAATTTGGGATGGATCTTTGATGAGGGTACCAGACATGGTTCGTAACCCACTTGGGAAGTTGTAGTGTCTTTACATTCAGTTTCATTATAGGCACTTGACACTTATATTAGCATATCATGTTTTCCCTTTCAGTTGATTATTGTATTCCTGCTTGGTAATCTTGTGACATGAGTACTGTTCTAGTTATAAATTCTTCTTCTATTTATTATTTACTTTTGATGGTGTTTAAATATAATAAAATAGGGTTTAGTATCCCAATTAATGACTTACCAGACCCTCACTGCTAGTCAGTAGCCACTAGCATACGGGGAGGCATGCTTAAGGTCATGTGACCAGCTGGCTCGGGAACCGTCATGTGGCTCCCAGACTGGGATGATACAAATTGGTATTAGAGGTCCAGTTTTATTTCTTCTTCTTCTGTCTTAATATTTTTGAAAAGATAAATAGGATACTAAGAAGAGTTATATCTTGGTAAAGAACACATGCATGGGAGTTGTAAACCCATATATAGGGGAAAATCCAAGTACTCATGGTGGGATGGTTGTTATTGTTGTTATCTGTTACAATTGAATATTTTTTTTAACTTGGGTGATGCACTTGTGGTGTGATGTGATTATTGATTCAGATAAATTTTGAGTATTGATTCATGGACGAGAATGGAACGAGATTTGAGTCTACAGGCATTATTCGAGGCCCTTAGGGTTACTGTGACATGCATCATTTTATGAACGTGCAGGAAAATGGGTTATGGGTAAGTTGTTAGCTTGAACATTTCACCTTGTTTGTGAGATTAAAATGATAAATGGTGCCTAACATGAATTTAAAAATGTTGTAAAAATGATACTAAATGAGAATAATTTGTTTTCTAAATAAGAAACTTGATTATGATAGTTTGTTTACCCTTGTTAACAAAAACTTAGGATTATGATGGTTAAGGGTAGTGATAGCACCTCAGTTTTGACTATGTGGTGAGGTGGGGGAAAAGGATTATTGTGATTATTTCCTCATATGAAAATTTTATAAGGTTCTTTTGTGAGAATTGAGACATGTTTTTGGCATTGTAGAGAGTATTACTCTGTGACACTTATTGAGGGGAAGACTGAGGTTCATGCTTAGGAATTATTTTCCAGTTAGGGAACTTGAGGAACTGATCATGCCAGCTAAAGATGGAGGGGATAAGTTTAGAGATAACTTCAGTAGCTTCATGAAATTCATGGAAAGAGACCCAAGGGAGTTGTGAAAAGTATGTTTGAGTTGAAAAGGGAGTTTCAGTTGTATCGCCCTCCAACTTTTATTAGGGAGGGTGGACCTAAGGGAGATGAATTATTGGTTAAATCCATAGTGACAATACATTACCATATAGAGACTGCAGATGAGAGGAGTTTCAAGTCGACTGCTTATATGAAATGGGATCAACGATGTGCTGGTGGGACATTCAAGTGCGAACTGGGCAGACTAATGGTATGTTATGAAAGGACTTCTTAGAGAGGTTCTTAGAACACTTTTATCCAGAGATGTTTAGATAAGAGAAATATGATGAGTTCATACATCTAATATAGAAGAGAATTTCAGTGATAGACTATGTTGGACTCTACACATATATGAAATTCTTTTCTCCAATGTTATCAGGAGATGAGGAAGCTATAGATAAATTTTTTTAGGATTGGATTAAGTGTGATATTAAGTCCCATGTGAATATATTCAGGATGAAGAAGTTTTTGGAAGTAGTGGATCAAGCTCTCATAGTTGAAGGGAACCATAGAGAGAATTCTAGTGCTAGATAGGTAGTTGTTACTGGATGATTAGGAGGTGCGAATTCCAAGACAAGGAACCACCGTTATGAAAACTTTATCCAAGGTAGTGGAAAGTAGATTATGTATATAGAAGAGTCAGCTGGATAGGACCTTACTGGGGTGATCTATCATCAGTGTGGTAGGTCAGAACACTATCATCAACATTTTTTCCAACCTCCAGTGGAGAGTCGATCTTTTGGAAAGCTGGTACATCAACATAAATTTTTCAGGTCACATTGACAGACTCTTACTAAAGGAGCAGTTGAGTGGAGTCATAGTATGGAAAAGGATATTATACACCATATCAGGATAGCAGTTGGAGTTCTAATGGATAGGACAATAGAGTTAGTGTACATAGTGATTCTGGGCAGGAGACACCATATCAATAAAGTGGTGCTAATCATGGGGCTCATTCAACATCACATGGAAGAGGGTCAACACAGTTACAATCAGCACAACCTATACTTATGGATAGAATGGTGGGACCATCAATAGTGATAGGTACTATTCTATTAGCTTCTACTTTAACTAGTTCCTTGTTTGATATAGGTTCCTCTTATTCCTTTATATCTACAAAATTTGTTGATGGTTTGAACCTGATGGTGGAGTTTGTGAGAGGTGTAATGATTATATATACACCATTGGGAGTGAGGACTAGAGATATATGTCTATGAAAGGGTTGTTAACTAGATATCGGGGAATATCATTTCGTATGGGTTCTCTTTGTTCTTTATATGTAAGGCTTCGACTTGATTATGGGGATGGAATGGATAGTCACCTACCGAGACCACATCGATTATTACCATAAGAGAGTGGCCTTTGTTTCTCATTAGGGTGATCAGTATATTCATCATGGAGAGTGGGATATCCAGAAAGGCCGAGAAGGCCCAATTACCTAGTAACTGGGAGAGCTCACATCCCAAGTTTCTAGTCTGTTGTTGGATGACACGGGTGTTAGGAAAGATGTCCTTCCACAAGTGTTAGAATTGTTTTAGGGTGTCTTTTCTAAAGACTTCTCAGGGATACTACCTAAGAGAGATGTGTAATTAAGTATTGATCTCATGTCAGGGGCTGAGATAGTATCAATTCCACCATACATAATCGCACCAATTGAGGTTCAAGAGATTAAGAATCAGTTGGAGGATTTGGTGGAGAAGATATTTATTCATCCAAGTACGTCATCTTTGGGATCACCTATTTTTTTTGGAAAAAAGGATGATAGGATCTTATGTTTGTCTGTCAACTATCAGAAGTTGAACAAAATGATTGTGAAGAATGGATATCCACTTTTGTGTATTGATGATCTGTTTAACCAATTGAAGAGATCTTGTGCATTCTTGAAGAACTATTTCAGATCAGGGTTTCATCAGTTGAGAGCACGGACTTATGATGTATTAAAGACTTCTTTATGAAGTAGGTATAAACTTTATGACTTTGCTGTAATTTTTTTTGGGTTGACAAATGCACCAACAGTGTTTATGGATTTAATGAAAAGGATCTTTCATCCATATCTATATCAGTATGTGGTGGTGTTTGTGGACAATATCATAGTGTACTCCAAGTCTCATGATGATCATGCCCAACATCTTGACATCACCTTGTGTACACTGAGATAGTATCGGTTATATACTAAGTTATCTTAGTGTCAATTTTGGATTAACTAGGTACACTTATTAGGGAACATCATCGTACGTTTGTCAGTGCACCTAGATAAGGTCCACACAATGGTTTCTTGGGAGAATCCAAATATTTTTTTTATATTCGGATCTTTTTGGGATTAGCTGGATATTACAGGAGATTCAACTAAGATGTTTACCATTTTTCAATGCCACTTTCAGGCTTGACTAAAAAGCATGTAAAGTTTGAATGCTCAGAGTCCTGTGACATAGATTTTTAGGAGTTGAATAAGTGCTAAAAATTGGCACCAATTTTGATCCTACCTAAGCTAGGTGAAGAGTATATGGTTTATTGTGACACTTCTGGGATTGGACTTAGAGTTGTGTTGATATTGGGAGATCAAGTTGTGGCATATGGGTCTCGAAATTTGATCCCTCATGAATGGAATTACCCTATCCACGAACTTTATTTTGTAGTAGTGGATTATGTTATTAAGTGTTGGTGACACTATCTTTTGACAGAAATGTTTATATTTTATACAGATCATAAGAGCATGAAGTATATTTTTTTATAGTGTTATTTGAATCTTTGATAGCAAGGATGGGTTGAGTGTATGTAGCTTTTTTAAAATGTTGTATATTCCTAAGAAAGTAAATAGTGTGGTTGATGACTTGACAAGGAAAACTCATACTTAAATGGTTTAGGAGTCTAGTAATGAGTGGAAGATGATGACCATGCTAACTGAAATGTATGTGGTGGTTCAGGAGAGTCAGGAGTAGATGATTCTGGTTTTAGTTGTACTAGAGTATACACTATTAAGATAGATCAAAGATAGAAAATAATAGGATCTATATTTATTAGTCTTGAGGGAAATATTTGATGTTGGGGAGAAATCTTCAGACTGTTTGATAGATGAGTATGAGATCATCTATGTGAAGAATCGAGTTTTGGTTCCTATGAGCATGTGAGAGAAGCTCATACGGAAATTTCATGCCTCAAAATGGGTAATGAATCTAGGTGTAACCAAAATGTACCATGACATACAATGATAGTTTTGGTGTCCTGGCATTAAAAAAGGAGATTGAATGATTTGTGATAAGATGCTTCACATGTCAGAAGGTGATAGAGGAGCATCAATGACTTCGATGTTTACTAAAAATGTGGCCTATTATAAAATTTAAGTGGGATGAAATAACAGAGGATTTTTTTGTGGGTATCCCAAATACACATAGAAAGAATAACACTATTTAAGTAATTGAGGATTGACTGAAAAAGTTATTGAATTTCTTACCTAAAAGGGAATCCTATATAGTAGAACACTTGAGAGAATTGTACATTCAGGAGGTAGACCATCTGAATGGAGTTCCACATACTATAGTTTCAGATCATGATTCATGCTTCTAGAAGGGCTTCTAGAAAACACATGGTACACAGGTATTATTGATTATGGATTTCCACCCATAAAAAGATGCTTGAGTATATGCTACGGGCTTGTGTGCTTGACTTTGGTGGATCATGGGAAAAGAACTTGGATTTAGTGAAGTTTTCCTATAACAATAATTTTTTAAAAACAATACATAAGGAACCATATGATTCTCTTTATGGTAGGCCATTTAGATCAACAATATGTTGGATGGATGCTGGTGAGTCTAAGTTATTGGGACCGTGTCTCGTGTAAGAGTCATTAGAGAAAGTATAGTTGATTCGGAAATGTATGGCTATGGATCAGAGTAGACAAAATTCGTATGCTGAAAGATGGATATGACCCCTAGAGTTTATAGAGGGTGATAGTGTATTCATTTGCGTGTCGCCTAGGTTGGTTCACCGCAAGATATAGAGGCAGATCATGTTAGCACCTAGGTTTTTTTGACCCTTTGAGATAGTGGACAGAATCGGTCCAGTGGAATACTGATTGGCTCTTCTATAGAGATACAGTGTTATGCATGATTTTTTCCATGTATCACAGCTATAGTGGTATCACCCCAACCCATTTCATGTGATCTATGTAGATGAGGTTGATCTTTAGATATATGCATCCATTGAGAAGAATCTAATATGTGTGTTGAATTGTAGTGAGAAATTTTTGCAGGGAAATACCATGCTGATAGTCCGTGTGTTCTAGCAACATGGATGTGTGCAAGTGGAAACATGGGAAAGGGAAGAATAAATAAGGGCTCAATGGACCGATCTTTTTGTATTGGGATCTTATAAAGTCTTGGAAGTACATATTGAGGACAAGCTGTTATAAGGTGGGGAGATTGTAAGATCCCGACCTTTTCTAGAGTTATCTCGGGTGCAATTCTAGGTAATTTTTGTTTTTACTTAAGTACCATTAATGGGAGTTATGGATTGGGGTATTTTTGGGTAAATTGTAATAAAATTTTTGAGAAAAGAGTTTATGCACAATTGGTGCAAGGTTTGTAAACACTGGGTGTCTTCCTAGGATAAATCATTTTCTCACTGGTATTTTGAGGCAGTAGCTTCGACATGGTTAAAGCATGGTTTGAGAGGTCATGCAATGTAGCCGCGCGAAGTGGCCCTTTGAAGTAGTGTCTAATGCATGGTTAGCACAAAGTTTTCCTAAACGTGCGACTAACCATGTGCTATCCAATTTTTTTATCCTAAAATTATGGATCTCACTTGTTTTCTGCTTGTAATGACCTGATTCACTGTCTATGTATCCCTAACTCAGGATTTTTCTTTCCAAAGGTTAAGGGAAGGTTCTCCATTAGACTCAGAGGGATTCCAAGTCCATACAAAAATTTTTCTTCAATATTGAATGCTCAAATAAAAGATTCTCTCTCTATCCAGCAAGTGGATCTCATCCCTATGTTTTTTGTGTTCATTATCCTCTCTCTCCTTCATCATTTGGTGGAGGATATACTCTTTTTTCTATGATCTAAACCTATGTGGTGAGATCTAGTATTGAATATCTAGATCTAGTTTGATTATATCTTGATACTATGATCTTGATTTAAGTAATTAGATCTATAACATGTATCTATGTTGTTATGATGCTCGGTTTTGGGAACTTCTATTAAGAAAACATCCATAAAAAAGAGGTGGGTGGTCTAAATATAATTCCCAAAGTCATGGATTTTATATGTATATGAAAAATTGTATAATTTATAGCACCCTTAAGCAATTTATTTTTTTATTTGGTTTAATTAGATTAACCAATTGATTTTTCAGATCTTCGTTGAAATAGGTGATTAATTGGGGAATTAATCACAAGATTAAGGGTCTTCCCTATTAGATAATTAATTTGGGGAAATTTATTATAAGAGTTGAGGGTTGTAATCTAGATAATTTATCTAAGTATTAATTATGATATATTGAAATGTATAAGTTGAGATAATTAATGGTGGATTAATTATGTACCTTTGATAATATGATTTAGAAAATTAATTATGGGACTAATTATGGAAAGTTGATATTATAATGAGATAATTAATTATGGAATATGAATTGTGATATTGATTAATTAATTAATGAATTAATTAAATGTTTGAAGCACTTACTTAATTTTTGTGTTAACTAATGGAATGTATGTGTTTAAATAATTATTGAATTAGTAATGGGACAGGGATGGATAATTAATTGGTAAATTAATTATGTGATTAATATTGGGAAAATTTTCATTCTAAATTGATAAGTAAAAATGGTGACATGGTCATCATACTTATGAGTAAAGATAATAAGAACATGGTCATTCTAAATTGGGAAGTATACATGGTAACATGGTAACAATACTTAAGAGTAAAGAGAATGGGAACATAGTCATTATATTGAGGAGTAAGCATGGTAACATGGTTATCTTACTTACTTTTTTTATATTGGTAACTTTGGAAATGTGTCATATTTATGTGAAATTAAAGAATGGAAAAAATGGAACTCTGAGTTATGGACTCACATGAGAATATTTGTATTCTAGCCTGAGTTGAATCAGGTGTTATGATATCATAGCTTCTTGAATACTTAGAGTTCTAGTAAGAATAAGGTTTTACGATATGATATTAACTAAGGAACACTTCCAGTTTTGTTATGAGATGATGTTAGTATTTAGGTACAGTTATCCTTAGGAACATTGGATTTAATGAAATTAGAATAGAATAAATGAAAATGTAACAACTAGTTATTTATTCATTGTAATTATTTCTTATTGAGTTGAATACACTATCTTTTGATTGGACTGGTTTTAGACACCATTGGAGGTAGCCTACTGAATTATACTCACACCACCTTTGGGCTACCGGTTCGGTACCCAAATAGATTATATTGTTGAAGGATAGGATAAGGGAAAAGTCCCTGGGATGGATTTCTAATTTGGGATCCTGCTGGGATAAGTGGATCGTACATGGTTCAGAAACCTCTTTGGGAGTCTTAGTGTCTTTACTTTTAGTTGAATTATAGACACTTAACACTTATATTGACATATCATGTTTCCCATTCAGTTGAGTATTTTATTCCTCTTTGGTTATCTTGTGACATGAGTATTGTTCTAGTTATATATGTTTCCACTATTTCTTATTTACTTTTGATGGTGTTTTACTCTGATAAAAGAGGGTAAAGACTCCCCATGAATGACTTACCAGGCCCTCACTGTTAGTCAACAGCCTCTAGCATATGGGGAGGCACGCTTGAGGTTATGTGACAAAATGCCTCAGGCACCATCATGTGGCTCCTAAGATGGGAATTTACAGCACCCAATGTATAAGTTATAATGGGTTCAATCGGTGATATCAAGTTTCACCCAATGTATAAGTTATACCAGGCACACCCATTTCAAATATAATGGTCAAGTACCATATAAAACAATTTATGTTTCACCTTTCATAATAAAACCTTTGAAAAATTATTTTAAACCCATATGAAAATAAATTAGAAATAAAAATAACCATTATTCATAAAAAATCCCTTTTTAATACCAAAATACCCAAAAACAAGGGAAATAGGGATTTAATTTGATGAAAAAATTAAATCTTGTAGAGGAATCCCAACTTGAAACAACACTTATCGCATTGCGAAAAGTCATTGTCATCATATATATTAAAATACAACATTCATTTTTGAATTTTTAGAAATAAAGTAAAATATTTTGTAAGAATATTCATTTTAGAAATCATTGAAATAAAATTAAAGAATATCATTTATTAAAATCTAAAAACTATACACAAAATGAAGGATCCATTTTCTTCGAAAACAATTGTGGAAACTTGTAAAGTAAACTTTAAAGTATTGATGTGGAATGATGGTAGAAAATTACATTCATGCCATATATATAAAAATTATAAATTTCTTTTTGATATTTATAAAAAAAGTGTCAAAATGGAACTTTAAATGATGATTTTTTTAAAATAAATTCTCTTACCTTGGGTTCGACAAGTCACATACATTCTTTATCTTCCTCTCCTTCAAACAACCTCTTTGATTGACAACATATGGCCACTAAGGTTGGTGTTATTCATAAACAAAGACATATATAGAAAATATAAGGATTAAAAAAATGGATTGGGTAGGGATAGGCTGAACATAATGGGTTTTTAAGTTTGATGAAATGAGAATAAGTGGTCTCCTTTTATAAGAGATGGGAGGGGAACTCTTGTAATTCCTCAAAATATTAAATTAATATAAATTAATTTTCAATTAAAAATGGTTAAAACTGATTTATTTAAAATATAGGATGATTATGGGTCTAAAATATTTCATCGAATGATTTTTGGACAATTTTAAGCTCCATTATTACCCTTATAATTTAGTTCTATCCCCTCGTTAACCCCTTTCAATCTTACCATGAAAACATGAATTTTTACTCTTTGAGAGTTAATATAGTTACAATAAATTGAAAACAGACCATACATGGACCACAGTTGATATTATAAACCATATCTTAGTGAATTGGATGAATATAAGATTTTTATAAATTTTATATCATTTAATAAAATATTATTTATTATAATATAACATTAATGTCAATTTTTATAACTATTCATTATGTTGTTTTTTATAACATCAAGACAAGAAGTAAAATTAAATAATATATTTTAATATATCCCTAAAATATAATTTTCTTCTATAAAATTTTTAGATCACATTATTTATCTCAAATTATATTACTTTTAGTATATTTAATGTCATTTATTGTATTTTTCCATTAATTAAATAATTATTTTGTTAACTTTTAATAATTATTTAAGGTTTTTATTTATATAATAAAAATTAAAAACAAAACTACCATGATGAAGATAAATCTTTTAGATTAAAATATAATATTTATAACTGGGAATATCCACTATTAATACCTATGATTGAAAAATTATAGTTAATAAAAACAAGAGTGAGACATTTTTTACTTTTCTTTAAATAAAATATTATAAAGGTCATATTCTCATCCAAATGGAAAAAAATGTCATATAACCAAATACCATATGATTTTATATGAAATATACTCATCCAATAATTTTAATTAAATTTTTATGGTCATTTTATAATCCTTATCTTTTTAATTTTAACTTCAATT
Organism: Viscum album; assembly: GCA_963277665.1. Taxonomy (NCBI): domain Eukaryota; kingdom Viridiplantae; phylum Streptophyta; class Magnoliopsida; order Santalales; family Viscaceae; genus Viscum; species Viscum album. Next base: position 1,984,971,073 of record OY728136.1, read on the forward strand.
ACCTGATATACCCTTTACTGTGGTAACAAAATTAATAAGGTTACTATTTATATTGACAAAAAATAAAAGGGACCTATTTACTAAATTTTTACCCACTGATTTCAAATATTAAATCCATTTCTAAAAATTAAAAACACAAAATTGAAATAATTTAAATTAAAATTAAACAAAAATAGTGATAAAAAATATTTTTTTAGACAAATTCCTTTTTTAAATATAAAATTTCATTATGTTAAATTAAAGTGTAAAATACATTTCAAAAACCGTAATTGGATTATTTTAAATAAAATAAACTAATGAAATTTTAAAATCTATCAAAAAAATAATTTAACTGTGTAAGTAATTTAAATGAAAAGTCTATTGTTTACTAAGAATCAATATTCTTCACTATTTATTGAAAAATAAATATTTTTAGAAAATTCTAAAAAAGTAATCATTAAATAATTTTGAAGAGATTAATTAAAAATTGAAATCTATTTTTAAATAATTTTAAAATTAATATTTTAAATAAAACATTATAAGAAATGAGTTTAATAAGGCTATTTCCCTTTTTGATTTTTTAAAATTGCTCAATATATTTCTAATGAATATATCTATCTTATTTAAGAATACTAAAAAATATGAATATTATTTATTATATAATTACATGGTTTTTTATAAATGATGTTAATATAATAGTTTATATATAATAAAATTTTAAAATTATTCAATCAAATATGTTAGGGAAAATATAAAATATCTAATATAAGGGTTCTTTAAAAAGAAATATTACATTTATATGCAATATTATTTAATAAATAACATTTAAATTAAATGTTTATGTTCTAAAATTTAATTTTAATACTACATTTTAATTAATATATTTATTTGAATTTTATATATGCATCATATCATATTTTAATAGTGATATTAATATTTATGTGTATCACATAAATAAATATATATATATATATATATTAATAATCTATTAATAACATATTTTTATTTCATTTTGAGTTATATTATTTTAAATTTAAAACTTAACAAGATATAAATTCTATATTCCTACCAGATATTTGACCAATGACCATATTTTAACTTACTAAATCTGCAAGGAACCTATTTGAAATGACCATATTTGCAACAGCCATATTTTATTCCTATATATATAAATAATTTTTCCATTCTACTCTAACTTCACAAGGTGTGATTATAATTTGATATTATATATTTATTATAATGATTTCTCCTTTCATGGTGTTCATCCTAATTTTAGGCTTTGTTTTACTATTTTTTATCCTCAAAGTTGAAGATAATCGAGGATATTTTCTAGTCCTAAATTTTTTATTCTTTTTATATATTATTCACATTTGATTAATGAGCATTTAATTTATATATTTTATCTGCGGGTAATAATCCATGGTGTGAAAAACATATTTTTTGTTATCTTATTTTAATGTTCCACTTATTAATTAATAAGGTGTTGTTAGTTTAATTCATATCTTATATGACTTTTTTCCTAATCAATTTTCATACCTTAAAACAAGTAGAAAAAATAGTTTATAATTTTAAACATGTGGTCTACAAAAATAATATGCTTTTTAAAAACCTATGGTGCCAAATTATCCCCCCTTAAATAATTTTTTTTACACAATTATAAATATCACATACCAAAAAAATAGTTGAGGGTATATATCTCTTAATTAATATGATTAATTAAGATATAATTTCTATAGATATATCAACATTAAAAACATTAGAAACAGATCTCTAGCCTCATAATAAAATTATCCATAATGTTGATATTTTCTATAATTATTTGGGATATGAGTCTTCTATTATTTGATATCATGATCCACATTATATAATTTTTTTCTATATTTTTCTTATTATAATCTTTTCATTAAAAAGTATCTCATGTAAATTTAAATTTTGGTTTCATTACTCCAGTTAATTTTTTATTTGAATGGAGGGAACCAATCTATCACTAAAATTACATTAAATTTTTCTAAAAAATGATATTACGATTTCCACAATGAAAATTATTATAAACATCAACTTATAATTCGATAATAATACCACAATAAGATTTATTTGACAATAAAATCATTAGGGTGGTGATTTAATGATCTTATATAACTTATTATATATACTATAGTTTCAAGAATAAAATTACAAAAAGTAATCCAAAACTCTAGATTATAGGTTATGTGTACCTTAAATATCATGATCCACTTCGTAAGTAGTGTATACATTGGCATTCCAAAGTCCCCATGGACTTAGAGGTTGTTGATGATCATTATTGTGGTACATTTAAAGGATTAGGGTATTGAAAAAGATAATGCCCAAGTTCCTTAAACATAATAAATTTAATTATTAATGGTACAATATTATGGACTCTTTTACTTTAAATTATCTTAATCAAACTCTTCATTTTCCAATGATAGTTTTATGCTTGATGCTCCCCACTTCTATAATTAGAGAATCTTCAAGTTACCATGAGTAAAGGACCTTGGTAATTATTTCAACATTTTTGACGTATAGGAAATTGACCATTTTATCATTCATCATATTCTTCACTTAATCCTTTATGATACTATATCTATCTCTACTTTAGGGTGTTTTCTAATTTTACTATATTTATATTGTTAATAATATTTTAGGATAGATTTTTTGGAATAATCAAAAGGTTTCTCACTCTAGATCCCATTCTGATGGGTTTTTCATTGAGGTAATACCATCATTTTACCTCACACCCGAAGTTATTTCTAGTTGCATCCATTACTAAAACAAAAGTTTGAGATGAGTGAAGAAAAATTAAAAATATGTGATAATTTTCATATTCATAAACTGAATTCAACCTTAAAATTTCTTATTATTTTACATTATCATGTTTTATAATAGTTAATTAAGTTTAACCTATATTGATCTCAGTTTAATTTAGGTTAAATTAAGTTTGGTTATATTAAACTTCTAAACCTAATATCTCAAAGTAAATTAAAATCAATCCTTTATAGCAATTTTAAAAGAGAATGTGATCAGGAGTGATAATTGGTTTGATGCTTAAACAACCCTCTTCTGGGTGATTACCCCTAGGTACATATGTGATACAGCCACATCCACTTACTAGTATCTATAGGGGTATTTCATTTCTATGAAAACCACATAATCTATACTTGAAGCATTAGGTTTTTTCATATGATTAAGATTATCATTAGTTTTTTCTCTAGTGTTCTTCTTAAACTAAACCCAAGATAACTAACCTAATGTCAAAAAATAACTAAAACCTATTCTAATTCCAACTATATTGTCCTAAGATAAACATACATAAATAATATATTTATACCATGGTATAATTAATAAATCTCACAAATAGTTTCACTACCCAAGGACTTAAAGACTTTGTATCATAGAGACTATATAAGGCCCCAGCCTCAATCATTACATAATCTTTAATTTTAGTTAAGAAATTACTTTATTTAAATTTGAGTATCTCTCAAGGTTTATATTTTTAGAGAATTATTCCATAAATCATAAATTACAAAACCCTATAATACAGGGTGGACACTTCTATGCAGTATCCATTTTCCACTAAATAAGTCTTTTAAAACAAAAAATTATTTCTTTTCCTTAAAACTATTCACAATTTTAAACATGAATTCATCATTTCCATTACCAATCAAGATAAAAACATTTTAAAACAACGGATGGGCACAAAAATATCAGCGAGGGATATAAAAATGAATTAACCCATTAATCTAGTGGAAACATGAAAACTCACATAACTTTTAACTTTAAGTTCAAAGTTCATTGAGAATATTAAATAAAACATTTTCACTTGAAAAATGCACACACTTTAGGCTCAAATAAAATCATTAAAACCCATCACAATCAATTAAAACCCCTTTTTGGTTACTTAGATAAACATATTCATAAAGTACTAACAAAATCCTTTTAATTAGAATAACCATTAATCTGACTTCCAATAAAATCATTACCTAATGTATTATAGAATTATCTAGGTGTAACCCTTATTTAATATATAATGTGCTCACCCAATACTACCTAGGCTACCCCATCATATAAGCTATAATAGGATAACGTAGTATTATTTGGGTCGCCCGATCGTATAAGCTATAACGGGATCACCTGATGCTAACTTGGCACACCCATTTCTCATGTATAATGCTCAAGTACCAAAATATGAATAAATATTTTTTTATTGTTTTTATTTTGAAAAACTATTTTAAACTCACAAAAAAATAAATTTTGGATATCAAAATACCCTTTTTGTTTAGAATCCATTTTCAATACCAAAATACCCTTTTATTTTGAAACCCCATTTTCAATACCAAGATACCCAAAAACGGAAATATATTTTTCATTGAATGAAACATATAAGCTAAAAAATTAAGATATTAATAAAATATGGTAGTGTAAACTTAATTTTCGATATGTATGTTAAGAATAGAACATTCCTATTTCATTCGTCAAAACGTTCAGTGTAAAACACATAAAAAGATTCATTTTGGAAAACTATTGAAAATAATATACTTTATAGATATTTTACATCAATATAAAAAACCTTATAAAATAAATTTAAATACATGGAAATGTAAAATAATGGGTTGTAAGGAAAACATTAAAATATAATTCTTTTCAAAGAGAATTCCCTTATCACTTGAGAAAAATTTGAATCATAAAACTTATTAAGTAAAAACATTAAAAACATTATATATCATGAGAATATTTAAATTCTCAATATATAATGTAGAAAGAGATATATATAAACCTTATAAAATTATATAGGTTCATAACATCAAAAAAATCCTTAATGAAAAGAAATTGAGATGAAATCCCTTACCTTGAGTCCGACTTGACATGGGTGTCTTTATCTTCATCTTCTTCGGGTATCTCCTTTTAAGTTGGACCAAGGACTTCCATGATTGGATTTAGGCCCAAATTATGGATCAAAGGATAATAATTTAAAATTGGATAAGTTATTTGGGTTGGTATTGTCCAAACCAATTGGTTTTCATGTTGTAAATAGAGGATGATAGGGGGTGGCCTTTTATAAGTGGGGTGAGTGGAACACTTGTAATTTTCTAAAAAGAGTGAATTCCAACCATAGTTATTTCATGCCACCAGGCACCAATAATGGTCTATTATCAATATTATAATGGTAAAGTTAAAAATATATCATGTAAATGGGTGTTTGGAAATTTTTGGGTCATTTTTACACCTTATATTCTATGTTTAACCACTAATTAAACTCATTTTTACCATAATCACTGTAATTAATGTTAATAGTTTTCACTAATAATTAGGGCCAAAAGTTAAGTATGACTTATTAGAAATTATAAATTATTCTGATTATAAATAAATAATCTATTTTAAAAAATTTAATTTAGAAAATTGGAATAATTTAATTTAATATTAATCCTGTAGATTTGGTGAGACAGTGTGTTTTTAAAAATAATATTTATTTAAAAAAAGATAATTTTATATTAAATCTATGACTAATAATAATCATTATATGAAACTAAATTAATATTTATTTATATATAGTCTATAAATTTAATTTAATACATTTCCTATTATATATTATTTTAATTAATTAGAAAGGGTAAACATTATGAATTTTAAAATAGTTTTTAGAAAAAACCCATTCTTAAACTGAAAAAAAAACTTATACAAAAAACCAATATAAAGTTGATTTAAAAGTATTTATGTTGATTAAATATAAATAAATAATACTTATGTTACTTTAAATCATGTTAAAATCATATTGATACTTTTAAATTACTTAATTTATTAAAAATAAATGACTTTTTAAAAAAATTAGTATTTTCATCTATTCACTGAAAAATAAACATTTTCCAAAAAAATACCAAGATTTAATATAATGTAAAGTTTGATATGTTTATTTTAAAAATGATATTAATTTTATCAAATTGAAATTCTAAAATCTATAAATTCATCATTTAAATAAAACCTTATAATAAAAGGGTTCAATTTAAATAATTTCTATTTTATAAAAAAAATATTTAATAATTTTATAACTAATATAACTATATAAATCATATTAATAAATATGAAAATGATTTATTATACCATTACCAGGGTTGTTACATCCTTCCCCCCTTTTGTAAATTGTGTCCTCATATTTTATTGACTTGTTAAACAAGTAGGGACATATTTTCCTCATAGAATTTTCATATTTCTATGTAGCCTCATTAATTATAAGGTTTTTCTATATTACCTTAACCTAGTGAATCACCTTATTCTAAGAAAAATATTCTTTATATTCATGAATATTAACTGGTTATTCCTCATAAGAAACATTCTCTTCAAACTAAACTACTTTAGGGCTGAAAATGAGATGAATCCGGCACATATTTCCTTAACATTGAAACATGAAATATGTTGTATACCTAAAATAAACATAGGGGAGATTCCATTCAGTATAAAACTAATTCAAATTTATCTTGGATTTCATATGGTATAATGAACTGCTAACTTATTTTTCACTTTTTACCAAATTATAGAAAACTTTTCCATGACAAACTTTGAGAAATACATGATCACCTACCTCGAAAGAAAGATCTTTCCTATAGTAATCTTTATAAATTTTCATACTTCTATGATATTTCCTCATATGTAACTGAATAAAAAGATTCTATATAGTTTCCTCTACCAACATTAGTCCCATCAACATTCATTCTCCTATATCTTCCCAAAATACTATTGTCTAGCACTGCTTCTTATATAATACCTCAAATTGTGCCATTTGTATACTAGAATGAAAACTGTTATTATAAGAAAACTAAAACAAAGAAAATTGTTCATCCTAGCTTCCCTGGTAAAACATTGAGAAATAATGAAGAATATATTCCAATTTTTGAATTGTATCCTCAGATTTATCATCATATTGAGGATGAAAAGTTGTATTGAAATTTAATTCAATACTGAGTGACTTCTAAATTCCTTTCCACAAATTAGATGTAAAACCAATATCATGGTCTGATACAATGGAAAGAGGAACCCTATATATCCAAACTATCTGTTATATATAAAATCAATAAATATGATCTAAATACATTTTATATTTAATTTTAAGGAAATTTTAAGATTTAGTTAATCGATCAACAATAACCCAACTTGTATTATTACCTATTGATGACATTAGCAATCCCACCACAAAATCCATGGATATATTTTACAATTTTCACTTGATACTGGAAAATATTGAAGAATACCCTTATATAACTATATTTTTTAACCTATTAAATAGTCAAACACTTTAAGGTGAAGTTATAAATATCTCTTTTCATTACATCCCATCAGTAACACTTCTGAAATCCTTTGTACATCTTGGTGTTATCCAAAAATGAATAGAAAATGGAAATGATGAGATTCACTCAATAATTATCCCTTTAATTTTGATTCACGAGGCACACATAGTATTTTTATAAATTATAACATACCTTCTTAATAAATATGAAAATCCTGTAACTTACCCTTATTAATGGATTCAACCTTTTCCTACAAATATTTATCCTCCCTCAAAGATTTCTTACTTTTTTCTTATGAAGTCAACCACATTGAAACCTGAAACAAAATAGAGGATGTCCATGCATCCACAACTTCTAGGTCAAAATTTATCAAATCATTAAACAAAGGGTCACATTACAAACATAACATGGTTAATATAGCATTATTTTTTCAAATAAAAGTGTTATCCACTTTTTTTCTTTTTCAGTATAGTAATGAATCGTGTAATCATATTCCTTGATAAGTTTCATCCATATTTTCTATCTCATGTTCAATTATTTTTTATTTAATATATAATTTAAACTTTTTTATAAATATATATTTTACACTTTACTCTATTTAAAATATGCCTCCAAATTTATAAAGAAAAAACCATAACAACTAATTTCAAATCTTGTCTAGGTTAATTTAACTCATGAGGTTTCAACTGATGTGAAGCGTAAGTAATTACCAGATCCTTATGAATTTGCACACAACCATTTCCTTTCAATTTAGAATCACTATATATGTCAAATTCACTATTTATAGAAGTTAGGGATAAATTTTGAGCATTCACAATCTTTTGTCCATATAAATTTAACTCCTTTTGAGTAAACTTGATTAGTGGTCTAGAAAACTAAGAAAAGAATTCAACAAACCACTAGTAGTAACCTACTAATCCATGAAAACTCGGAATCTCTATGATATTTTTAGGTCTTTTCAATTCTTTAACAAATTTTGTTTAGGAGGGTCAACTATAATTCTATATTTAGAAACAAAATTTCTAAAGAAATAAATTTGTTTCAACAAAAATTTACACTTACTAAATTTCCCATAAAGTTTATTTTATTTTAAGGTTTGAAAAATAATCCTTATGTGTCTTTCATGTTTCTATTTACTTTTAGAATATACCAAAATTTCATCAATAAACACAACTATAAACTTTTCTAAGAAATCATGAGAAATTATATCCATAAGTTTTGTAAATGCAAAAGGTGCATTAGATAACCCAAATATACTAACTAAAAACATATAGTGCTCATATCTAGCATAAAATGTAGTCTTATGAATGTATTCCTACTTCAAATTCCATTGATGGTACCCCAGCCTCGTCTCAAACTTTGGAAAATATTGATCTACATATATCTGATCAAACAAATCATTTATATGATTCCATGGACCCTTTTCTTAATAGTGATGTTATTCAAAGCTCTATAGTCAATACAAAGTCTCATTAAACCATCTTTATTTTTAATAAATGAATCATGAGGACCACATGGTGAAGTACTAGGTCAGATGAAACCTTTATATATTAAATCATGCAATTTATTTTTAAATTATAAAAGTTCTACTTAAACCATTCGATAAGGAAGTTTATAAATAGGCTTAGCATTATATACTATGTCAGTAATAAACTCAACCTCCCAATTAGGAATAAATATTGGAAAATCATTCATAAAAACACCCATGTATTCATTTACAACTTTCACATCACAAATTTGAATAGTTTATTTATTTTCAATAATAATATCTAAGTAACATTCACTACCATATCTAATCAATTTCTCAGCTTCTTGGCGAGTTATCAAAGGCATAAAATCACTAAACTCAATTTTCTTAGCTCTTAAATATTTCTTATCTTGGAAAACTAAAATATAATCCATAAAAATAATGATATCAAACTCTACTATATCTAGTTCAACAATATCTAAAGGAAAGACCACCCCATTGATAACAATAGGAATATTCCTTTAAATATTGGTTTTTTAATACTTCCATTTTGAGTTTTCACCAAAAGTTTTATCTTAAATTCATGAGGTGATATTACCAATTTACTTAAAAATTTATAAAAAATGAAAGAATGAGAGGATACATAGTCAAAAAAGTTATTATAGTAATTCAAAACCAAAAGTAACATACCGTTCACCACTTCATTTGATGTCCCAACATCAACTATAGTAGTGGATTTGCTGCTCCTTTTTTTCTTCCTATAATGATAATTTTCGTCCTATGAAACAAAATATGGAAACAAGTTTTCATAATGACCGAAAAAATTATAACTAAAACACCTAAACATTGGATGTTATTGGTTACCCTATTCTAGGATTATTTAGGACTCTTTTATTCATAGTCATAAGCCTTATGACCAAACTGACCACACAAGAAGCACTTCTCAGATCCTGTCAAACATTTCTTAAAATGTCATTTTCTACACTTAGAACATTTTTGGGGATTACCTCCAAACTTATTATCTTGTTTCTTCTCTATTCCCTATCACCTAAACCTTTTCTTATGATTATTATCTTAAGGAACATAAATTTCATCAACCTCCATCTCAACTTTCTCAGAACAATAATCCGCTTTCTCATAACTATTGATTTCCCATACGAACAATGATCTTTGTAGACTGGGATTCAATCCTGATTAAAATGTTTTCATTTTACTATTAGTCATATAAAAAAATATGACACATACCAGGCCAGTATTGTGTATTTTTCTTCATATGAAGCTACAAAATCCTTCTCTTTCTACCTCAATTCAGGTATTTTTTCCCATCTAGATCTAAATAACCTTAGGGAAATATTTATTAAGGAAAATATCCTTGAATTTTTTCCATTCCATTAAATAAAGGTGATATTTTTCTCTTGTATTATTAACCAAATACCACCATCGATTGAATTCACTATCAAAATGATAAATGACAAGATTTACCTTTTGATGTTCTGAACATCCCATGACTTAAAATATATTTTCTAGAGAATTGATCCATCCTTAAGCTATAACAAGGTTAGAGAATCCACTGAATGGTGGGGAATGTTTCCTTATGAAATTTAGTAAAAAAATACGTGTTCCTTCATAGTAGATTGGGTTTTCTCTATCATGGATACCAAAACCATTTATAGCTTCTTTCAACCAGTCCATCACTATAAAAAATTGTTCTATTCTGATTCCATCCACCTCCAAGTGCTGATTTTCTTGGATATTTTTTTCTTGGTTCCTTCCCACTATACCTTCACTTTTCCTTTATGGAAAACTATTCTTAATAGTAATATTTTAGGTGAATAAACATTGTAATATTTAAATTCTATATCATTTTAGCTTAACCATAAGGTAAAATATTTCAATACAAATTTATTAACATTATCCTAACCTTAAATATTATCTAAACCTTCATTTGAAAAATCTCTAAGAACCTAGCCTTAAACATTACATAATCTTGAGTTTTTGTCAAAAAATTACATTCTTAAACTTTTTGGATCTTTTCAGGTTTTGAGTTATAGGGAATTATGTCATGACTCATACATTACAATACCATATAATAAAAAGTGGACACTTCTATAATATATCCATTCTTCCCACAATATAAGTCTTTTAAAACAAAACATTATTTCTTTTCCTGAAAAATCTTCATTATTTTTAACTTGACTTCATACTGTCTCCTAACCATCCTATAAAAAATATTTAAACATTTTGTATGACCACAAAACAACTCAATAAGGGAAAAAAATAACAGAAATTGTTATTCCAATGAAAATATGATAAATCACATAACATTTAACTTTATCTTAAAAATTCTTTGAGAATATGAAATAAAAAAATTCACTTGAAAAATAAACACATTTTTTCTCAAATAAAATCATTAAAACTCATATAAAGCAATTAAAACACTTTTTGGTAACTTGGAGTATATTATGTATAAAACTCATTAAAAACATTTTTAATTGGAATAACTATACCACTGACTTACAATATAATCATTACTAAATAAATTTGAGTTCTATTTAGGCGCACCCTTCATTTAAGCTATAATAGGTTCACCCAGTGCTATCTAGGAAACCCATTGTATAAGTTGTAATAGGCTCACCCAGTTCTATCTCGGCACACCAATTTCTCATGTATAATTCCCAACTACCATAATAAGAATAAAAAAAATTATGATTTCACTTTTGAAAAAATGTTTTAAATGTGTAAACAATAAAATTTTGGATATAAAAATTCCCTTTTCTTTTTAAATCCATTTTCAATATCAAAATACCCTTTTCTTTTGAAAACCCATTTCAATACCAAAATACCCAAAAAAGGGAAAAAAATTACTTTGATTAAAACATGTAAGCTTGTAAATGAATATAGAAATCAAAAATGTTCATGGAAGAAGACAATTCATTATCATTGTATATGTTAGGAATAGAACATTCATTTTTTCATTTTTCAAGACCTTCCATATAAAACACATAAAAGATTTATTTTGGAAAACCATTTAAAAAATGTAATTCATAAATTTTTGACTTCCTTATACAAAATTAATAAAATAAATTTAAATAAATGGACCTATAAAATTAAGTGTTAGAAGGAAAACATTAAAAGAAAAAAAATTCAAATAAAAGTCCCTTATCACTTGGGAACCACTTGAATCGTAAATCGCATTAAAGAATAACATTAAAAAACAATAAATGTCATGAGAATAGATAAATTAATGATATATCACATAAATGGGGGTATATATAAACATTATAAAAAATATTGGTTCATAAAGTCATAAAAAATGCCTCAATGAAAAAAAATGAGATGAAGTACCTTACCTTGAGTCTGACTTATCACGGGTGTCTCTGTCTTCCTCTTTTTCAGGTATCTCCTTTTTGTTTGCACGAAAATACTTTTGTTGTTGAATTTATGACAAAATTAAGGCTTAAAGAATGTGATGAGGGAAATGAATAATTTATTTGGGTGGTTTTTGTCTAAAATAATTGGTTTTTGAGGTGTGAAGAGAGGATGATAGGGGGTGGCCTTTTATAAGTTGGGTGAGTGGCACACATGTAACATTTTTTAAACAGTGAATTTCACCCACTTTTTCATCATATCACTATGCCCCAATAATGGTCTATTATCAATAATATAGGAGATGAGGTCAAAATATGGATATCTAATGGGTGTTGGAAAAGTTTTGGGTCATTTTTATAACTTATATTTTAGGTTTACCCACTAAGTAAACTCATTTTTACCGTAATCTATGTAATTAATTTAAACTATTTTCACTAAACATTATGGTAAAAAATTAATTTATACTTATTAGAAATTATAAATTATTCTGATTCCAAATATGGAATCCATTTTTCTAAATTCAATTCATATAAGTGAAGTAATTTAATTTAATATTAAACCCATATACACGGTGAGACAACACGTTTTTAATAAGAGTATTTTTTTAGAATAAAGGATTATTTTAAATTAACTCTATGACTAATAATAATCATTATATGAAAATAAATTAATATTTAATGATGTATAAAATATAAATTTCATTTAATACATTCCCTCTTAGATAATATTTTAATTAATTAAATAGGGGAAACATTATACATTTTAAAACAGCTTTTATAAAAACACATTCTTAAACCTAAAAAAACTTACACTAAAAACAAATATAAAGTTGATTAAAAATTAATTAAGTGTATTAAATATAAATAAATAATACTTAGTTTACATTAAATCATATTCAAAACATATTGAGATGTTTGAATTACTTAATTTATAAAAAAAATTGATTTTTTTCAAAAATTGATATTTTTAACTATTCACTGAAAAATTAATATTTTTCAAAAAATCCCAAAAATTAACCCAGATTAAATTTTGAAATGAAAATTTACAAAATTATATTCATTTTATAAAATTAAAATTATAAAATTTATAAGTTAATCTTATAAATAAAACCTTATAAAAACGTTTATAATTAAAATGATTTTCTTTTGGATTAAAAAACTTACATAATATTTTTATAACTAATATTACTATATAATTCATAATAATATAAATAAAAATGATTAGTTGTATCATTTTCTGAGTTTTTATTGACTAGAAACATAAAAACTCTTATTTTACATACTTTTAAAAATTCTTAATAATCTAACCCCCCCCCCCCTTCTTGACATTCCATAAGACATAGTCATCTTCATACCATGAGAAAAAAGAAAACATAGGAAGCGGTGAGCTCATTTTATCATTAAGGGATAATATATCAAATTTCCATAAATATTTTAGAATGTATGAATAATAAAAAAATTCTGATTAAAAAGGATCATAAATCAATAATATTTATCCATAATAATAGAATATATACATATAGCATCCAATGATCAAGCATTTACCATGGTATAATAAAATAAATGTGAACATGGAAACATAGAAACATGTTTAAACAAAAAATTTAGAGTAGAGATAATTTCCATCACACTCACCATTTATAACCCTATATACTCGCTATCCTATTTACATAACATTTATATCTCCTAGTATATAATCTTATACCCAATACATTGGAGGGATTTATATATCCCAGCCATATCATAATCCATACATTTGTATGCCACATGAAAGACAATCATCACATAATAAAATTAAAGTATAAATAAAATTAATTTCATGACATTTATAAATCATAATATAAAGAAACAATGGAATGAAAATGGGTTTCGTGTTCTTTTTTAAATGGAATTACATAAGAAAATCATTCAAAATTCAATCAATAATCAAGATAAACCCTTAGAAAATAAATTCGTATCCAATGGTATTATGTAACATTCTGGGAAAATATATTTTAATGAGTCATATGTAATTTACACCATATATAAAATATGTATATGATATTGTAAATAATTTCCCAAACCAATAAATGTGTGGCTATCTAAGTGAACACCCTTTAATAAAATGAATGAAATGTAGGGTATCAACAAAGGAAGAATGGTCATTTTTTTAATAATTCAACAAAATTTCAATAAAAATGATTGATAGATCATTTAATAAGTCATCCATGGAAATAATTTGGATGGTTTCATTTTAAAAATATCCTTTATTAATCATATGATATTTTAAAGGGTGTTGATACAGATGAAAAAAACATTCTAGATGAATTAGAAAACATTGTTTTTAAAATAATAAAATGTCATTGATATTTTTGAAATGATTAAAATAAATATTTTATAAACCAAAAAAATATATAATTTTTTTATAAAACAATAATTTAAAAAGAGAATGTTTTAAAGAAAATGACAAATGCAGCCGGAAGATATGTTCACATAAAAATTTTAAAAGAGATTTTTTTTGTTTAAATCCACCCTTACAGAAAATATTGTGGGGTTTTTATTTTAAAAAAAAAATTATAAATTCAAATTATTTTAAAATGAAAATGATCAATTTGAAATAAAAAATATACATGGATGTCAAACAATGAGTATTTGAAGATAAAACACTATTGAATAAGAGTTTCCCTTTTTACATTTTAAAAATACATTAATTCAAAATTACATCACTTAAAATATAATATAAAATCCATTTTAATACAAGGTAAAGAGAAAAAATATCAATAATTATATCCATAATAGATGAAAATGATAGACTCTTTTGAATAAAAAATCATACAAATTCACCAAATGTATTATCACATATGAGAGATCATGATTTTTTTAATGAAATTGAAAATAGAAGAGTTAGAGCATAACATTTAAGTAAAAACCCTTGAAAAGTAAAGGAAATAAAATTGAATATAAAATACCATGATTAAAATATAATTAAATTTTTATTATTTTAATAGGGACATTAATATATTTATAAAATAAAAATGGTGTGCAACATTAAGCATATCTCATGGAATTGTAAATAGAGATTAATAAACCTTATAAATTTATCTTCTTTCAAATCAAATTCCCTTGAAAGGAAGAACATGGTAATTATTTTAAAATCCATTAACATAAATAAAGATTATGATAAAATTACTTTCAAGAAAAATATATACATGAAAAATAGGAAATAAGTGGATAGTACAATTCATATCTCAATAAAGAAAAACTGAGATGTAAAAAACCCTTACATTGTATCCTAGATTATACGAATTCACTATAACCTCATTTATAATGAACATAAATATCTTAATAAATTATTTATTAAATTAATTATAACTAAATTACCCTTTTTATACTTCTTTTATTATCATTTATTATAAATATATTACCCAGTTGTAACTAATTTTCCATTATTAGGAGTTTGAACGTTTGATTATTTTTTACATAAAAACTTCATGAGGATTGTATAAATTACCTATAAGTTGTTTAAAATTAATTATTACTATTTTATAAAAGATAATAATAATTTTTTTTATAATTATTTTTTATGTCTCATTTCCACTTTTTAAATACAAGACTGTGGCATGTGAAAAATTGAGATTGTCGTGAACTAGCTTCGGCATGTTTAATGATCTAAAGGTGTAATGTTAGTTATTCTTTTAAATAATAATATCAATATTATAAAGACATTAAAACATATAAATTAATAATTATCCTATTATTTTGCTATAATTTTTCATTCCTCAATCATTTATGATATAAAAATAATGAAATCATTCATGTATGTGGCAAAATCTACCCAAACGAGAGCGTGTTATAATGATTTAATTGTTAATAAATTGTATCTATATAATGGTAATATAACTATTGAATAAGTTTTAAAATGTAATTAATATCATATACCTACATTAAATCCATTATCATAACCATAAATTATTATTGCTGATGAAAAATGAATCTCAATTCTCTCAGAGGATAGTTTGTACGTACGGATGATTAATGGTCCCATTTCTCAAAGAATAGATAGAATGATAGAATATGAAAATTTTAAATTTCAGATTTATAATTTTTAAATATAAAACATTATTATTATTCATAAAATAAATCATTTTTACCATTCATGAGAGGTTTTTGTGAAAATTATCAACATTATTTCATGGGGGTGGTAGTCTTCACGTACCCACATCAATGTTGTTTTTTTCGTATTGGATGGAATAAAATGAATAATTTTTAAATAACTAATTTAAAAAAAAATAAGTATAGTAATGATACTAATTTAATTATATTTATAAGTTTATATAATATTAGGATAATAAAACTTATGAAGGAAACATTAAGATGAAGTGGATACTCCTGTCAAGCACTTAAATTCCTCCTAATAATTCTACTTAGAAATAAAGGCCCAATGACTTGAAATAGTGACCATAGGATCAATGAATAGGGAAAGGGATATAGTATAATACAATTTGGAGATTTTTTATGATAAATTGGTAGTATATGTGAGTCTTTAAGTGTTGTGTGTTTTTTTATAATAGAACATAAGGATAGTTTTGGAAATACCTATTGAATTTCAATAACGTTATTTCACTATTAAAGTATCAAGGTCTTAAAAATAGAGAAAATGTGGAAAGGGGCTGAGTTTGGGTTGATAAATAACTCAAAAATGAATTTGGAAACATTTTTTTAACATGTTATTTCCTTTTTCTCTTAGTAAAATACTTTATACCATTTTTACTTTTTAATGGGGCAACAAATTATTAACCTAAGTAATGAATTTTGATGAACACAATTGAAATTGAAATTATTACCTAATTTGAATCATATGATGTAAAATTTAAATATAAATTTTTCATATATAATTTATAAAGATTTATAAAGTAAATTTTAAAATAATCTCACACGATCATGTAAAAATAGTTTTTAGAGAAAACATGTTTTAAGCTTAAAAATAATGAAAATAATAAAATTATCATGGTAAGATACTTACAAGGAACAAAAATATTTATTATAAAGAAAAAAATAATTTTTTAATATTCAAAATAAATACATAATAAATGTTTATCTTAAAAATTATTGATTCAATGAAAATATCAGAACCAATTTTTTATTAAAGTATTATTTTACTTTAGTTTTAAAAAAAATTAAACATAGATATTAAAAGTTAAAATAATATTTTAAAATGTGTAGTTTTATTCCTTAAATATATATTATATTACTTAAAATGTTTTTTTACTTTTTGGATAAACTTACATAATGAGAAAATAATAAAATTATAATTTTCGCAAAAAATAATATTTTTCTACAAAAATCAATCTTTTCAGAAAAACAAAAAAAATTATTACATTTTAAATTTTTATGTGTGGAACTAAAAAATTAATCTTATTTAATCAATTTTGTTTTTAATATTTTTAAATAAAATTTTTAAAATAAAATACCTAATATAAGGAAGACAAATTTTATTGAAAAAATAGATTTTTAAATAATATGTTTTTAATATTATTTCATTTAAATTTGTAATTTAAAATATGTTAATATATTATTTCATAAATAATAATATTTTAAAAGTGTTAAATTTTATATATTATAATAAAATATGAAAAACTTAAATAAATAGTTCTTTCAAAATAAATTTTACTTTTATAATAAATAAGTTTTAACAATTATCATTAAAATTAATTATTTTTATTCTAGAATTTAATTTTACTACTCCATTGATATGAAAATATTAATTTTAATTGAATATATATATCAAATCATATTTTGTTATTATTATTAATACTTATATATAACATATAAATATTTATATTAATAATATTTTAATATCATATTTTTATTTCATTTTGAATTACACTGTTTTAAATTTACTACTTAAAAATAAATTAATTTAGTATACCAATTATATACATAACCAAAAATAATATCTACAATGAATATATATTAAATGACAATATTTTAAATGGTCATATTTGCAACTGACAAATTTTATATATATATATATAGACTTACTAAATCATTTATTCATTCTACTCTCACTTCGCAAGGCATAGTTCTTTTTTTAAATTATATATATTTTTTACAATGATTTATCCGTTATTGGTGATATTACTTATTGTAGGTTTTTCTTGAAAATTTTTTATCCTCAAGGTTGAATATGGTCCATGGAATTTCCAAGTCACGCAGATTTTATTCTTTTTTATCTATTTTATCCTATTAATTTTTTCACCTTTAATGGATGTATTTTATGAATTGTGAGTAATAAACCATGTTGTGAAAAACATATTTTATTGTACTTTTTTTTTGAAATGTCAAACTTAGTAATGAATATAGTTTTTAAGTTTAATTCATATTTTTCATGACTTATTTCCTAATAAACCACTATTCCTTTAATCAAGTAGAAATAATCCATTTAGAATTATAATTATATATTTTATAAAATGAATATGCTTCCCAAAAACCTAGGGAATTATACTAATGGTGACCCATTATTTTTAATGAAATAAAGGGTTTTGATAGGATTAATTAGAAAGGGTTTTAAGAATAAATTTGTAGGATATGTGATTCATTAAGTGGTGGAAGTGTCAGCCTTTTATAAGTGAAGGGAAGGATAGTTTTAGAAATAAATATTAAATTTTCTATAATGTAATGTTTTTATTCAAATTTAATGGCTTGAAAAAGAAAAAAATTGTAGTTGAATTTTTTGTGTGTATATATTCTCTTCATACACTCATTTTGGAGACAACCTAGAGTGTTTTTAAGACTTATTTTAATTATTCAACTTGTATATTAATTTCCATTTAACTTTGTAATTAATTTATTGAATTAGTAACTAATATTGGTGATAAAAATTAATATTGGACATTTTTCCTAATTTTAACCTCTATGTTTAAAATTTTTCTATCCTTTTACCATATAATTGTTTTTCGGTTTGAAATATTAATTTTAATATAAATGCACATAACATGTAAAAATTGTTTTTTATGAAAAGTGAATTACTAAGTTTCAAAATTTTAGTTATAAATTTTTTATCATAGATACTGATTTTTATAAAATAAATTTTTTTATTATAAAAATATAAGTGGTAGGTGTATTTAAAATAAAGAAAAAACTAAATTTCATAATCCAAACAATTAATTAGAAGAAAACATCAAAAACATTTTTTAATAAAATAACATTTTTATTTAGTTCTTTAAATTTTGGACAAAGGATTTATAAGTTAAAATAATTTTTTTAAATGAATAATTTTATTTCTTATAAAAATATTTTATTACTTAAAATGTTTTTTAATTTTCTAGGATAAACTTACATAAATATAAAATCAAAAATAATATAGTTTTCACTAAAACCATATTTTTTTACTAAAAATAAACCTTTTAAGAAAAACTCAAAAAAACATTGTAATAATGTTTTTAAATCCCAAATAAAATATGAATATATTTTTATCTAATTTAGATTCTAAAATTTATTATTTTACTTTTTAAATAAAAATATAAAATATAAATAAAAATGGATTTCATTGGAAAATAAGGTTTTTTCATTAAGTGTTCTCATTATTATTTCATGTCAATTTATAATTTAAGATACCTTGATATATTAGTTTATATATAATAATATTTTAAAAGTGTTCAATTTAATCTATTATGATAAAATATAAAAACCTTAAGAAAACATTTCTTTGAAAAAAAAATATTACATTTATCTTAAATATATTTTAACAAAGATCGTTAAAATTATTTGTTATTATTATATAATTTATTTGTACTACTTTATTGACATTAAAATATTTATTTTAATTTTATCATATAATATTTTAATAACAATAACTATATTTATATGTAATTCAAAAATGTATATATCATATTTTAATATCATATTTTTATTTTACTATGAGTTATATTAATTTAAATTTACTACTTATCAGTACACGACTTCAGTATACCTTTTATATATATGACCAATGACCATATTTTTAGTGATATTTTTTGTAATGACCATACTTTGAATGGTTATATATATATATATATATATATATATATAATTATAAAATTATTTTTTCATTGCACTCTCACTTCTCATGGCATAGTTCTTATTTTATGTTATATATTGTTCATAATGATTTTTATTTTCATGTTGATTTACCTCACTATAGGTTTTGTTTGGCTATTAGTGATCCTAAATATTTAAGATGATTCAGGGGATTTACTATTAATCTAGCTTTTATTATTTTCTATCATTTCCTTATTTATTTATAAAATATTAATGAATATATAATATCCATGGTGAGTAATAATCCATTGTATGAAATGCATAGTTTTATGTGATTTTATTGTATCATTCCACTTATAAATGAAAAAAGTGTTGTTAGTTCTTATTCATATCCTGTATGAATAATTTTATAATCAATTAAAATTCCATTAATCAAATAGAAAAAAATATAGTTTAGATTTATAAACATATGTATTAAGGGAATAACATGATTCTAAAAATCCTTGGGTGTTATATTCTCCCCCTTAAGTAAACTTAGTCCTCATAATTTTAATTATCACATACCAATGGAAATAGATAATGGGGTCAAGATTATATTGATTACCCAAGATATAATTTTGAGAGACATATCAACCTTAAAAACTTGGGATATGTATCTCTTTCCTTGGGATAGGATTATTGCTAATATTGAGTTTTCTTAAGCTATTTGGGAAAAATGTTTACCATTATTTGGTATCAATAACCAAATTATATAATTTATTTCTAGACGGTGTTTATTATTATCCTTTCATATATAGATTATCATAGGTTAATATGAAATGTGTTTTCCTTACTCTAGATAATTTTCCTCTAAGTTGTGGGAACCAATCCATCACTAAAATTTTATTAAAGTTATCTAAAGGACAATAAGATTTTAAACAGGCACATTATTATAAACATAAACTTATAATTCAATAATCATACCACTAGAAAATTTATTTGATATTAAAAGTATTAAGGTAGTAATTTAATTATCATATAAAACTTCTTAAATATATTAGTGTTCCTAGAATCAAAATCTAACAAGACATCTAAAAGTCCATAATAGATTGTATGTATTCCTTAACGATATGGACCCACTATGGGAGTAGTGATTATATAGGTATTCAATTATACTATTGGACTTAGAGGTTAGTGATAATCATCATCTTGGTTAGTCCTTAGATTAGGTCATTGGCAAGGATAACTCTCATTTTATTCATGAATAATACAATAAATTATCAATGGTACCTTAGAATAAACATTATTTCAATCAATCGTGTTAACCAAACACTTAATTTTATTTAGGAAGTTTGATGATTGATCCTCTCCATTACCACAGGTAATTCATCTTCCTATCCCTTTAAAAAATTATATTGTCACTTATTCCCACATATTTGACATGTAGAAGGTTAAATGTTCCTTCTAGAATTATCTCTATTATCTAAATTTTTATAATACTTTATCCTTCTCATCTTTCATGTATTTTAGATTCCAACTAAGTAAACTTTGTTAATCATAATTCATGATAGCTGGTTTGTCATAATCACATGATTACTTACTCTAGATCTTGTCCTATTAGATTTATCATGAGAAAAATATTCAAATTGTATTTGGTATCTATTACTAACCTGCTTCCATCAGGCTTAAACTATTTATAAAACCAAAAGGAGTTCTTATGAGTTATTATAACCATAAGATAATTATTATAAGATAAATTCATGGAAAATTCAACCTTATAATTTTCTATTATTTCACAAGCTTCTAGTTTAACCTAAATCACTCCTAGTTTAATCTTGGTTTCTTTTTTTTGGGATCCTTCATTCATATTATCCTAATTCATTAACATAATAAATCTTTTATGAAGGCTCATAGAAAGAATTTTATTAACCAAAGAATATCCATCGGGAGTATCAAATCTAATGTGTAGTTAGGATTCTTTGTTATGCACCAGGTGATAATTGGGTTAATACCCATCATTCACTTTTCATGGTTATTACCCCTAGGTACAAATTTCCTAGAGAATGTACCCACTTATAATATCTAGACATGGATTTTATTTATAGAAACCCAAATAGTATCTACTTTACCAAAATTTAAGTATTTAATCCATTACTTAGACATATACCTTAAAATTATCCATAGGGATTTCACTAACTTTCTCTCATCCTAATCCCTAGAATAACTACACTAATCCTAAAAAATAACTAATCTTTTATCTTATTTTAACTATAAATACCCATGAAAGGCATGATTTTATCTTACAACATTTCTATAAGGTAAAAATTACATCTCAAAAATAATCACAAAACCCCAAGAATGTATGTTTTAGTGTCTTTGATAAATATATACAGAAGAAACTTATATTAAAAACCTTGTGAATATTTCTCTAAAAATGAGCCTCACTAGATTCCATCTTATACATATTATACATTGTACTCATTTTTATGACCTGGGAAAATGGAAGCATAAGAAATGGGTGAGCTTGGATGCTTAGTAAGGGTAAGTATAACAGATAACAATATAATATCATAAGTTTACATAAGATGAGCAAAAGTGTATAATCCTGATATATAAGAAAATTAATACCCAAAAAATAATAGATCATAAATCATAACATATGGCTTGGAATAAAATAATACATGAATCAAAAGAGAGTTAAAGCATGTTTCATTAAACATGATTTATGATATCTTAACACAATTGTAATGTCCTAGTATTTTTATAAGGTATGGATCCTTTAGTTTTGAATCTTTTATTTTCTTCAAATGGAAGTTCTTAAAGGTTTAAATAAGGTTTTGGGAGCATCCAAGTCTTATTTGGAGCCTGGTGATACAGTTATCGGGGAAACACCATGAGACACACAGTTACTAGTGACCATACGGACTAGTAAGAGGAGGTGCACGGTGATTTTAATTATACATAGAAGGCTGCATGAAAATGCGAAAATATATAGATAAATTTAACATGGGATATACATATACTACATACATTTTGGATAGCCATGCACCAATCTCATATGGGTAATGCCACATAGGTAGTGATCCTGCATGGTTGGATCATGGTTTTTCCAAACCATGCATCCAAACCATGCACCCCTTAAAAATGGGTGAAATATTTATTTCTCACCTATCTAATTTAAAGATTAAACCCCCGTTTCTTATTCTATTTTTTATAGTCTCTCCCCCACATATGAATCTCTCCCTCATATCATCTTATTAATTTTGAAAACACTTTCATTTGAGCTTGTAATTAAGTGTCATTTTCCCCATTGGATATGTACCAATAAGATCTTTTATCCTCTTCCTCTCTTTATTTATCTCACCTTGTGGAATGCTAAATTTGTGTGAGTTAATATACCGTATTTTGATTGTATTCATATATTTATTTGATTTCTCATATTATAGTACGTGTTAAATGCTGATAATAGACAAGGAGAGTACTACCTGTCTATGGTAGGTGGTCTATACCTTTTCACTGAAATTTTATGTGTTTATGATTTTTTACTGTTGTTCTGCATGCCAAATATTCTTGGTGTTTTTATTAACTTGATTGTTTAAACCATGATTTAAACATGTCAAGAAACATTTATACAACATTGTAGGTTGTGAATCTCAACCCTAACCACCCTTGAGGTGGGATCATTATATTATTATGATTATTTCACCCTTGGGTTGAGTTGAGCTTAACAATTATTAATGGGTTCCATATATAAATTTATTTAATTTCTAAAGGTTAAATACCTATTGTATAACCTTTTAATTTAGGAATGAATGGATTAATTAAATTGAATAAATGAGAGTTTTGAGATGAAATGGGAAATACCTTTGATCTTTCATAATTATATAATTGATTAATAAATTGAATTTTATAAATTAAATTGATAAAGGGAATGGACACTAACATGACCCCTTTATCCATTTTGAAATTAATTTAATGAAATTAATTAAAGGCATATATGCTAATGTGGACACATTATTTATCACTTGTAAGTGAGAAGATTTATAAAATGATTAATATGAATTAAATAGATAAAAGGGCATAGACACTAACTTTCATCTGTTATTTTATCACTTCTATGTAAATAGAATAAATTAATTAAATGTAATGAGTTAATAATTAATAAAGGGATGGACACTAACATGACCCATTGTACCCCCTTGTATAAAATTGGTTATGATTTATACTTCTGTATGGAACTAACATTGTAGTATAGAACCAACATCATGGTATAGAACTGATAACTTATTATATTAGATTCCTTGGATTATAACCTTGGATCCAGCATTCTTGGTGTAACACCCCAAGTAAATAAAGAATATGACATTTTTAAATTTATCCATATTTGTGAATAAAATGTTAATATTAATTTAAATGTAACTTTATGCTTGATGGCTTACCCAATACGCAACAACGAGTTCCTTTGAAATCTTACGTTGCTCTATAATAATAAAATAATATTATTTTAAATGGTAGTTAACACCTAGCCGTTGTAATGAAGGGAATGAACAGAACTAACTAAAAAATTATTATATATGTTTTTCAAATATTTTTACTTTTTAAAATAAATGTTAGAGGATTAAAAATGTGAATGAATTCAATTTTAAGCGTAAACATTCTAATATCTTTTAGAAGGTCGATTAACCGCCTTTTGATGGCGAACCTCTTTTAAATCCACTTTTTGAAAATTTTATGTGTTATATTTGACAAAATAAAATTCTTATTTATAATTGAGACATCAAAATTTACTTTGTGTAAATTTTTGGTATTTTTCCAATAAAGTTCATTTTTTAATGAATAGTGAAAAATGTTGTATTTTAATCCAAAACCTCTTTTTAATCTAATTTATTTAAATGATTAGATTATCTTTTGAATTGGTTTTAAAGTGAAATTAGAATATATTTTTACCATTTAATCTAATAGTGGTCATTGGAATTAATTTCACTTTGAAATTGGACTTAAAATAGTGTCAATCTTTTGCAACTTATTGTTTCATAAAAACACGCTATTTGCTCAGACAGTGGGAATTAATTATTAAATTAATTAATTTAACTAATATGTTTTGAATTTATTAAAATATACATCGTTTTTGAATTTGGAATATCAAATATATATTTGGGTGAAGTTTTGGTTTTTTTCTGGAAAACTTCAATTTTTGATGAATAGTGAAACCACTAAGTGGTACTTAAGAAACTGATTTTTCGTTTAATTTAAATTTTACGACCTATGTGTTTTCAATTTCAAAAATCCAACATACATGGTTGTCATTAAGAAGTAAAATGTGGTTTCATGGGATTAAAATAATTTTTTGGTGAACAGTAACTTTTATGTTTTTAATCGCGATTAGAGGTAATTAGTGTAGTTTAAGGTAAAAATAATGTTTTAATAATATGAGATGACCTAGACACATGTCCTACCCTCATTGTATGTGTCATGGACGACTAATACAATCCATGGGTCAACTTTGGGACTCCATGAAGCCACTTTGGTTGGAAAATGACATAAATAACTTTTTATTTAAATTTAAAATAAAAATGTCACAAACATGAGATGTTTAACTACAACAATTTTTACATGGGGTTATAAAAGTCAGATTTTAGACTATAAATAGTCATTTGAAATCTAAAAATATTTCCTACATCATAGTATTTTTTTATAATTTTTAGACATTAAATAAATTAAATTATTTATGACATCATGATGATGCAGCGATGACCTCATTATTTAACGATTTAAATAAAATGGAAAGATATTGTAAACTCTAAGACCTACACATGTCCAAAACCTATTTATGGGTGGATTTAGAACCCTTATTACCTTATACTCTAAACACATCAATGTGGGACCATTAAAATCCGAAACTCATTCTACAATAAAGAAACATTTCCTTACTTTCCAAGAGTTCCCCTCCTCTCCTCTTATAAAAGGCCCCCACCTCTACCTCCTTACCCACATTTCCAAAGCCTTTGGCTCGGCCAAAACCTGCCCATTTTATCTCTCAACATCCCTCTATAACTCCTTGAATCCTCACTTTGGGAAAAAGGCTTCCCAAGGAAGCCTTTGAACTCAAACCAAAGGGAGTTACCCGATTTTAAGGTAATGTCTTCACTTGTGTCCTTTTATTTTTTTCTTTTTTGCTTCTCCAACCCCCTAAACTCTTTTTATTCATTTATTTTGTAACAAATACAGTATCTTAAATATACTAGGATGTTTTTATAATAAGTATTCGAGCTACACTTACACACACCTTCATCTAATGGTTAAAGAACATACTGTTTCTGTGGTAGGCGATTTTCTGCCTCACGAAACGATGATTGTTCAATATTCTTTTAACACCATTAAAGGTGGCCATTATGATGTCACTCTATTTTATATATGATATATATGGTATTTATGTTTACTATATTCTTCTTTATTTTATATTTAAACCATACCTATATTCTTTTCATGTTGTGTAAATGCGATAATTTCATATGAGGAAGTGCGGACTACCGCCCCCTCAAGTGATGTGACTCGTACATGCAATACATGGAACGTATAAAGAATGAAATTAATGAACATATGTGACCTATATAACATAAATATTATACTGTAATTATAATATATATATATCATTTATTGTTAATTCTATTAATATAACAAAGAAAAAATGAAAGTAGCGTTCATGCGTACGTACGGCCTACCGTCTCCATGAACGGTGCTTTTCGTTTTTTATCGCCAAATGATATGTAATAGTATAAAATTAATATGTACTGGATATATATGATATTTTAATCATTAATACTATTCTGGAAATTATTTACTTATAACTACATGGACAATCATTTTTCAAACAAGTTCATTTTTGACTCATGTACCAAACATCGGCAAAAACGTCTGATATGAACAAACATTATTAAACAATTATTATAACATTATAATATGTGATATGAACTGAATAATAATCTTTAAACGAGGTCCTTAGGCAATTATAAATTGACCAAAGTTTATTATTCAGGAATATAAAGAAACGAACAAGACAAGTTGGACTTGAGGTAAGGGATCTGACTCCTCTCTTTCTTTAAAAGTACACTCTTTTATGTCATTCATTTTAAGGCTCATATTTATTGTTATTGGGATATTCTTTTATATTACTCTTACTGTAATTTTTATGTTAATATGATGAGAGACCCTATTCTTTCTCATCAATATATTTTGGAAGTTTTGAGTGGCGTCGTTAGGCTGCCGAATTTTCGTAAGAGATCCAACCTCTCTCTTTCTTTTTAAGTACTCTCCTTTATGTCAATTATTTTAAGCTCCTATTTGTTATGTTGGGGGATGTTCTTTTATATTCCTCTTTCTTTAAACTTTATGTTGATAAGATGAGAGACCCTATTTCCTCTCATCAATCCATTTTGGAAGTTTTAAGTGGCGACGTTAGGCTGCCAAGTTTTCGTAAGAGATTTTTCATCTCAATTTTATTCCCGTGAGATTTATGCTACGTCTACCACAATTTCCTTTGAGTGGTGTATGTACTGCCAATTATTTTACTCATTGTGTAATATACTTTCATTTATGATTATTTACATCAATGTTGTATTTTCCTTCTTGCATGGGGCGTATGTTTCGAAAGATACCCATGTCGGTAAGGGAACCTTTCACCCTCCTCTTTTTAAAAACTTCTCTTGTTATGTATTTTAATTCACATAATATTATGTTGGTATATGTTCTTCTATATCCTTATTGATTTAAATTTTATTTCCATGTGATGAGATATGCTTTTTATCTCTCATCAACTCATTTTCTGAATTTTGTAGTGATGCCGTTAGGCTGTCAAATTTTTGCAAGGGAACTTCTTAACCCAAATTTGATTCTTTGGGATAAACATGTACTCCTTGAATATGTCGTTCTATGAATATGTGTGAATAACCTCCGATTTTTTTACACTTAATATCCACTAATATTTGGTGTATTCGTTTTTCACACATAATTATGTAATTGATTTGTCCTTAAACCAAGGATATCATCTTTGTAAGGGACTTCGTTTTAATCTCCTTTAATTGAGGCATATTTTGTTTTATACACAACTTTCTTTTATATGGTGTATAAACCCCTTTGACTTTTACATTTATCCAAAAATAATCATTGTTATACGAAGCATTTTACAAAACAACAAAAGGGAATGTTTTTGTCACACGTATGAGGCGACAATGACTTCTCCGCCGTCGTGACCATTATTTGAGTTCCGTCTTCCTCTACAAGCCATAAATTCTTTTTAAAAGAAAAATAAACACCATGTTTTACTTTTCTTTTATTTTGGTATTGAAAATGGTTTTCATAAGGTTTTTTATATCAATGTGTTTTATTGATATCTTGTGATTGAAATGTTGAAATGTTATGTTTCCTTTATGCTTGTTTTATGTGATACGATTATGTTATGGTTCTTGGGCATTGTTATGAAGATGGGTGGTTCTGTGATAAACTAAGGGCGAGTGAGACCGATATAGCTCTCCAAATCATTGGGTAACGCGAAGGAGTGAAATGTTAAGGTTTCTCCGAAGAGATTTAGGGAATATACTGTGGTGGGTATTCCAAACGTAACTAAGAGGGTTACTCCCTACGTAAGAATGTTATGAATGCCTCAAGTTACCTTTTATGTCTTATGATTCCTATGATTTATTCATGATTTGTTGAGGTTTGTTAATGTTCCTATGTTTTATGGGTAAAGTATGATTTCATTCTTATGTATATATGAACTCATGTTTCCTTTCCATATTTTTTTATAACCCTTACTGAGCTTTTTATTCTCATCCCAAGTTTTTTTAAATGTTTTTCACAGGTCAAGGGAAAGGTACATGATATGATGATAGTGTCAAGGAAGTGTCAAGAAAGAATCCATGCTTTATTTTTAAATATTCTTCCGTTGATGGAAAAAAATGAATACTATCTTTTATGTAACCACTTTGTTTAAATGTGGAATGTAAGGCAAGTTTTGTGATCTAGTTCTCTAAAACTCTAAACCCGAAAAGATCCTCAATTCGTAATCTTGTAATAACTCAAGATTAAGTAAGGTTTAAGGCTGGGGCCTTATAGTTGGTATCAGAGGTCGGTTTAGATAACTTTAGAGGTTAGGGTATCCTCTAAGCATAAGTGACATTACCATAATGGTTAGGATTTCAAAAAGAGTCCTAGTTTTATATAAAGTGAATAAGTAAGTATATCATAGTGGTTATCTTCCTCATTAGTACATGATGGTTTTGTTGATATACTCACACTGACATTTTTATTTTTAGTGAATGGATGGATCTAGCAGGCACCAAAGTGACAATAGGTTTGAAGGAAATTGTAGTGGTTCTCTGATTAAGAGACTGGATGAAATGGGGTATTCAATGAGGAAACTCATGGTTGTTCTAAACCAACTATCAAGGAGTCATGATTATCCACTTGAACCTTGGTATGTTTTGTAATGACCAATCGATGTGGAAGTTTAGGTAATAATTATAAAGGTAACCATTAGGGTTTATATGATTATTACTTTTGAGGTAATTATGGGTTATTATATGTTATGATGGAAAATGAAAGGCATGAGATAAACTTGAGGTTCAAATATTTTAGGTTTTTTTTTTGAGATTTTATCTCGTTTTGGGGAATGTTTTAAGAATTATATAGTTTTGGAAAAAGGACAACATGCAGACCGTGTGACAACCCGTCGTGTTAGACAAAGCTGCAGGAATCGAACCCACAACCAAAGTGCGACTGGTATTTATCGCCCACCACTAGACTACGTGAAGTCCCTGGTTAGTTTGACTGATTCTTTTTAGTTAGATGATTTTAGGAATCAAGAGTAAGTTAATTTTGGGTTATCTATGGAAATGATTAACCTATCATGGAGGATATGTGATTATGTTAATTATTTTTCAATATGAGAATTTAAGAGAAACTGATGTTATTTGGAGATAAAAGTTAATTTGTACCTTAGAAGACTTTGTGATTAAATCCTTCAAATATTTAGGTTTCAATCTTAGTTTGGTTTACTTTGAAGAATTTTATGGACAAATTGTTTATCGAATGGTCCTCGTTGAACTTTGGGTTTTGTTGGACAAATTTTGGAGATTAAGAATAGATTTTCCTTTTATAAAGGGTTATCCTTATCTGGATTATCTGGTCTTGTACTAACCTTTTTAGTTTTGGTTTTGGATTTTGTCTAAAGACATGGGAAATATATAGTTCTCTTTTGTGGATTAGGTGATTCTCTAGAAGTTGATTATAGTGCTCTTAATGTGAACAAGTTTTCCTAAATACTCATCTTTTGGAGAAAATATGAGTTTGGGTAAGGAATCTAATAAAAGTTGAAAGTCAACATGATAAGTGATTATGTTTCCTTATGAATAAATTCCTCAATAAAAAGTAACTTAAAACAGAAATGTTGTCTATTAACTTTTCATACTGGGGAATCGAATACTGTTTAACCCATCACAAGTTTGTGATTTTCTTATGGTTAACTTTTTCCTAAACATGTTTTTTATCACTCTACATCAGAACATGACCCTACGTTTTCTCCTCCATGTCCATGTTTACCTACTTGGAATCTTAGTATGGGTTAACTCGGGTGACCATTGTACATCTCTCCCTTTATTTTAAAGTGATTTTTTTACCGACTCTTATTCCGATGTGGGACTTTCAATGATGTTTCTGAGCCCAATTTTGAAATTGCGAGGACGCAATTCCCATAAGGGGGGAAGGATGTAACACCCCAGGTAAATAAAGAATATGACATTTTTATATTTATCCATATTTTTGAATAAAATGTTGATATTAATTTAAAGGTAACGCTATGCTTGATGGATTACCCAATACGCAACAACGGGTTCCTTTGAAATCTTACGTTGCTCTATAATAATAAATTAATATTATTTTAAATGGTAGTTAACGCCTAACTGTTGTAATGAAGGGAATGAACAGATCTAACTACAAAATGATTATATATGTTTGTCAAATATTTTTACTTTTGATAATAAATGTTAGAGGATTAAAAATGTGAATGAATTCAATTTTAAGCGTAAACATTCTAATATCCTTTAGAAGGTCGATTAACCGTCTTTTGATGGAGAACCTCTTTTAAATCCACTTTTTGACAATTTTATCTGTTATATTTTACAAAATAAAATTCTTCTTTAGAATAGAGACATCAAAATTTACTTTGTGTAAATTTTTGGTATTTTTCCGATAAAGTTCATTTTTTAATGAATAGTGAAAAATGTTGTATTTTAATCCAAAACCTTTTTTTAATATAATTTATTTAAATGATTAGATTATCTTTTGAATTGGTTTTAAAGTGAAATTAGAATATATTTTTAACATTTAATCCAATAGTGGTTGTTGGAATTAATTTCACTTTGAAATTGGACTTAAACTAGTGTCAATCTTTTGCTACTTATTGTTTCATAAAAACACGCTATTTGATCAGACAGCGGGAATTAATTATTAAATTAATTAATGTAACTAATATTTTTTTAATTTTGTAAAATATACATCATTTTTTAATTCGGAATATCAAATATAGCTTAGGGTGAAGTTTTGGTTTTTTTCTGGAAAACTTCAATTTTTTGATGAATAGTAAAACCACTAAGTGGTACTTAAGAAACTGATTTTTCGTTTAAATGAAATTTTACCACCTCTGTGTTTTGAATTTCAAAAATCTGACATACATGGTTGTCATTAAGAATTAAAATTTGGTTCAATGGGATTAAAATAATTTTTTGGTGAATAGTAACTTTTATGTTTTTAATCGCGATTAGAGGTAATTAGTGTAGTTTAAGGTAAAAATAATTTTTTAATAATATGAAATGACCTAGAAAGATGTCCTACCCTCATTGGATGTGTCATGACCGACCAATACAATCCATGGGTCGACTCGGGGACCCCATGGAGCCACTTTGGTTGGAAAATGATATAAATAACTTTTTATTTAAAGTTAAAATAAAAATGTCACAAACATGAGTTGTTTAACTAAAATAATTTTTACATGGGGTTATACAAGTCATATTTTTTACTATAAATAGTCATTGGAAATATAAAAAGATTTCCTACATCATATTATTTTTTTATAATTTTTATACATTAAATAAATTAAATTATTTATGACATCATGATGATGCAGCGATGACCTCATTATTTAATGATTTAAATAAAATGGAAAGATAATGTAAAATATAAGACCTACACATGTCCAAAACCTATTGGATGGGTGGATTTCGAACCCTTATCACCTTATCCTAGAAACACATCAATGTGGGACTATTAAAATCCGAAACTAATTCTAAAATAAAGTAACATTTCCTTACTTTCCAAGAGTGCCCCTCCCCTCCTCTTATAAAAGGCCCCCAACTCTACCTCCTTACCCACACTTCCAAAGCCTTTGGCTCGGAAAAAACCTGCCCATTTTGTCTCTCCACATCTCTCTCTAACTCCTTGAAGCCTCACTTTGGGCATAAGTCTTCCCAAGGAAGCCTTTGAGCTCAAACCACAGGGAGTTACCCGATTTTAAGGTAATGTGTTCACTTGTGTCCTTTTGTTTTTTGTTTTTTTTTTTTGCTTCTCAAACCCCCTAAACTCTTTTTATTCATTTCTTTTGTAACAACTCCAGTATCTTAAATATACTAGGATGTTTTTATAAGAAGTATTCTATCTACACTTACACACACCTTCATCTAATGGTTAAAGAACATACTGTTTCTGTGGTTGGCGATTTTCTGCCTCACGAAACGATGATTGTTCAATATTCTTTTAACACCTTTAAAGGTGGCCATTATGATGTCACTGTATTTTATATATGATATATATGGTATTTATGTTTACTATATTCTTCTGTATTTTATATTTAAACCATACCTTTTTTCTTTTCATGTTGTGTAAATGTGATAATTTCATATGAGAAAGTGTGGACTACCGCCCCCTCAAGTGATGTGACTCGTACATGCAATAAATGGAACGTATAAAGAATGAAATTAATGAAAATATGTGACCTATATAACATATATATTATACCGTAATTATAATATATATATATATATCATTTATTTTTAATTCCGTTAATATGACAAAGAAAAAATGAAAGTAGCGTTCATGCGTACGTACGACCTACCGTCTCGATGAACGGTGCTTTTCATTTTTTATATCCAAATGATATGGAATAGTATAAAATGAATATGTACTAGATATATATTATATTTTAATCATTAATACTGTTCTGGAAATTATTTACTTATAACTACATGGACAATCATTTTTCAAACAAGTTCATTTTTGACTCATGTACCAAACATCACCAAAAACGTCTGATATGAACTAACATTATTAAAAAATTATTATAACATTATAATATGTGATATGAACTGAATAATAATATTTAAAGGAGGTCCTTAGGCAATTATAAATTGACCAAAGTTTATTATTCATGAATATAAATAAAGGAACAAGACAAGTTGGACTTGAGGTAAGGGATCTGACTCCTCTCTTTAAAAGTACACTCTTTTACGTAATTCCTTTTAAAGCTCATCTTTCTTGTTATTGGGATATTATTTTATATTACTCTTACTGTAATTTTTATGTTCCTATGATTAGAGACCCTATTCTCTCTCATCAATCCATTTTGGAAGTTTTGAGTGGCGTCGTTAGGCTGCCGAATTTTTGTAAGAGATCCAACCTCTCTCTTTCATTTTAAGTACTCTCCTTTATGTCACTTCTTTTAAGCTCCTATTTTTCATGTTGGGGGATGTTATTTTATATTACTCTTTCTTTAAACTTTATGTTGATATGATTAGAGACCCTATTTCCTCTCATCAATCCATTTTGGAAGTTTTAAGTGGCGCCGTTAGGCTGCCGAGTTTTCGTAAGAGATTTTTCATCTCACTTTTATTCTCGTGAGATTTATGCTACATTTTCCACAATTTACTTTGAGTGGTGTATGTACTGACCATTATTTTACTCATAGTGTAATATACTTTCATTTATGAGTATTTACATCAATGTTGTATTGTCCTTCTTTCACGGGGCATATGTTTCGAAAGATACCCATGTCGGTAAGGGAACCTTTTACCCTCCTCTTTTTAAAAGACATATTTTGTTATGTCTTTTAGTTCACATACTTGTATATTGGGATATGTTATTCTATATCCTTATTGATTTAAATTTTATGTCCATGTGATGAGATACCCTTTTTATCTCTCATCAACTCATTTTCTGAATTTTGTAGTGACGCCGTTAGGCTGTCAAATTTTTGCAAGGGAACTTCTTAACCCAAATTTGATTCTTTGGGATAAACATGTACTCCTTGAATATGTCGTTCTATGAATATGTGTGAATAACCTCCGATTATTTTACACTTAATATCCACTTATATTTGGTGTATTCGTTTGTCACACATAATTATGTAATTGATTTGTCCTTAAACCAAGGATATCGTCTTTGTAAGGGACTTCATCTCAATCTCCTTTCATTGAGGCATATTTTGTTTTATACACAACTTTCTTTTATACGGTGTATAAACCCCTTTGACTTTTACGTTTATCCAAAAGGAATCTTTGTTATACGAATCATTTTACAAAACGACAAAAGGGAATGTTTTTGTCATACGTATGCGGCGACAATGACTTATCCGCCGTCGTGACCATTATTTGAGTTTCGGCTTCTTCTACAAGCCATACCTTCTTTTTAAAAGAAAAATAAATACCATGTTTTACTTTTCTTTTATTTTGGTATTGAAAATGGTTTTCATAAGGTTTTTTATATCAACGTGTTTTATTGATATCTTGTGATTGAAATGTGGAAATGTTATGTTTCCTTTATGCATGTTTTATGTGATAAGATTATGTTATGGTTCTTGGGCATTGTTATGAAGACAGGTGGTTCCGTGATAAACTAGGGGCGGGTGAGCCTGATATAGCTCTCCAATGAATTGGGTAACACGAAGGAGTGAAACGTTAAGGTTTCTCCGAAGAGATTTAGGGAATATACTATGGTGGGTATTCCAAACGTAACCAAGAGGGTTACTCCCTACGTAAGAATGTTATGAATGCCTCAAGTTACCTTTTATGTCTTATGATTCCTATGATTTATTCATGATTTGATGAGGTATGTTAATGTGCCTATGTTTTATGGGTAAAGTATTGTTTCATTCTTATGTATATATGATCTCATGTTTCCTTTCCATGTTTTTTTATAACCCTTACTGAGCTTTTTATGTTCATCCCAAGTTTTTTTAAATGTTTTTCACAGGTCAAGGGAAAGGTACATGATATGATGATAGTTTCAAGGAAGTTTCAAGAAAGAATCCATGCTTTATTTTTAAATATGTTTCCGTTGATGGAAAAAAATGAATACTATCTTTTATGTAACCACTTTGTTTAAATGTGGAATGTAATGCAAGTTTTATGATCTAATTCTCTAAAACTCTAAACCTGAAAAGATCCTCAATGTGTAATCTTGTAATAACTCAAGATTAAGTAAGGTTTAAGGCTGGGGCCTTATACTTGGAATACCTTGGAATTGTTCCTTGGGGTCCACCCAATTTTATCCCATGTTTTATATGGATGAGCTCTATGGACTCGAAGAGGAAACCCTGGTCAATGCCTTTAGTTCCTATACCTTGTAGGTTTACATTATACCAAGTTTTTATGGTTGAGATCTGTAGAATAGAATTGGATTCCTTGGTTAATTGACCTAGGTTATGGGCCTTATAGGTTTGATACATGACTATTCATCATAATTCATAGCTACTTGATACTTGATATGTCAGCATATGCCATAGTTGATGAATTACTTTGTTATATAGTTATTCATCATTTATAAAATTCTTGATGACAACATATACCGGTAAACTTGGTTATTTTAGTTATTCATTTACAATATTATTTCTTATTATACATGAAAACTATTACAACTTAAAATAATGGATTTTATTTGTTATAGACATCGTTGGTAGTGGCCAACTTAGTATATCTCACACCCTGTTTGGGAAATTGATTGGTAATTGGAAAGACTTCATAGATTCTGGTAGAGACAAGAGGAAGTTTCTTACTATGGATTCTTGACATTTATACTGGGATAAAGTATGGGATTATAGGACCAATATTATTCTCATGATGCTATCAAAGATAACTTGGGTCTTTTTTCAATTTTTTTATAGCATATTGTGTATGCAGGTTTCAATTTTTCCCATGTAGTTACCCTTTTATATATCACCGTGACATGATCATATTTTTTCTTGTATGATATTTGATATGGTCCTTCCATTTTTTACGCCAGTATTTATTTTATAATTGGATGTTTTATCTTTCCACCACTTTATTATTATATCTATTTTTATTGTTTAATAACTTATTGTACTTTTTTTAACTATAATCATGAGGGTATAGTCTCCCCATCATACGATCATAGACCCTTGATACTAATCAATAACCTCTAGTGTATGAGGAGTAACTCTTGTGGATAGGTGGATCTTAGGTTTGATTATTAATTATTGTACTAGACTGCTACAAGCGGTATCAAAGGTTTCTTTTTTCATTTTACCTCACTGTTTAGGATTGGTAGATAAGAGTGCATTGAAAATTGGTAATGATCATGTGCCTAAGAGTAGTTGTCCCATGTATAGGTCAAATACAATTTACCTTTGTATGGTACTTGATGTTTTGGTTTATACCTATTACGATTGTATTGATTTCATTATTGGGTGATGCACATGATTTGTGGTGTTTATTATAATTATGGGAGATCTTTTCTCTTGGACCAATATGGAAAGGAAGTTTTTTTCATACATTATTATGAAAACCTAAGGATTTACATGTCATGAATATGTTATGCCATATTTATTTTATTTCGTACATTTCCTATAGCATGTTCTAGTGCCTTGATTATTATATCTATTAACTGAATAATATTTATGCAAGAAGAATGAGACAAATAATTGGTCAGTTAAATTGTATGAATCAACCTAAATGGAACCTTTATAGTGAAACATTAATTTTACATTAATGATATGTTTGAGAAAAGGAATTTTGGTCACATAGGATGAAATATTAGGGGTTACAATTAAATGGATGCCAATTATAATTTAAAGAGTGTGTGTGCCTCTATAAATTGGGAGTGGTTATCTATATAATTGAACTGTGATAAAATATTTGGTCATAGTAACAAGAAATTCCATTTTTAACTTATAATCTATAGTAATTTATAACATGGGAATGGTAACTCGTATAATGGGACATTATATATATAAAATACACAAAAAAACTTGTTAAGTCTTTGAGAATTAAATGAAATGGTCCTCATTAAATAGGGATTCCAATTGAAACTTAAATGGTGTTTCTCTCTATAAAATTCAATTGAAACTCTATATACCAGAACCCCTATCTTGAAATAGTTAACTTGACCTTGACCTAACCTCAGTAGTGGGAAGTAGGGATTGTATCTCAAAACCTTTATACCCTTATATACCACCCAGACCTAGTCATAGGAGTAAGAAGATTAGTGTGACATTTATGTAGGAATGCTTACACATGTTCTTTTATTTTATTAGTGATATATTATATTGTCATATCCTTTTTGAGGATTGTGGTGGTCATTATTTAAATATGAATCCACAGTAGACTTTAGCCGTGTGGCAGGAGGGTGGTGATGACCATTCTCCAGAGTTGGTGGGCACTAAGCTACCATTATTACCTTCAGTAGTATCACCTATGGAACCATCTACTAGTCCTTACATATATGATGATGCTCAATGTTAGGAGGTACTTTATGGATCATATAGAACATGTTGGGAACCCTGTGAAATTCCCCAACTATGGAAGAGTTAACATGTTAGTTTCAGCTATAGCATCCACCTATGTTTTTTATAGATGAAAGTCATTAGGCTGATGAGTCATGGATTGAGGCCATGATATCTATTTTTTACCATCTAGATATTCATCCTATGTGGATTTTAATCTTGAAAACTATATTCTTAGATGGCCAACCAAGAGATGGTGGGATTTTTTAAACTAGTCTGACCAGTATTATGTTATGGTCTGGAAGTATTTCTAATGTCCTTATTCAATTACTTCTTTCCTAGTATGTTGAGAGAAGACTGACCCATATATTTTATTCACCTAGAGGGGGAACTCTATCTATTTTGGATTATTATTCTCATTTTATAGATCTTCAGTATTTCATTTAAACTCTCCTTTATGATGAGATATATAGATCTAGAAATTTTGAGGATGGGATTGTGTTTTCCATCTGGTCTCAGGTAAATGTATTTCATTTTATTACCATCAATGAGATAGTAAATAATTCCATCATCATTGAGAAAAATATTATATAATCTTTAGGTGTGGTCTAGGGTAGTTTAGTACCCCGATAGATTATTTTTTATGTACCTTGATAGGGAAGTAGCTCATATAGTGGTAAGAAGCATCTTTCTTTCATTATTTAGGAGGCACCAGTAGTCATTTCATGCACTCGGATAACCATATGATCTATAATTAGTGTGTTTATAAAGTTCATATAAATCCCCAGTTCGATAGATCTTTAGTTAAGTGCATATCCTGGGGTAGTATGGGCCATCAATTGAATTTTTTTTACCCTTCCATCGATTTTAAGTGGAAGATAATCTAAACTGCCTCTACCTCCAGGAGCTGTATCATTAGTCCCTCATTATGTAGGTATCAAGAGAACTACCAATCATTTAGGCTGAGGAGGTTGTCATAGCCTGTAACAACTCAATTTTCTTCAATAGAAATTTTCTTATTATATTATCACATGAAATCACAACACCATTAACTAATAAGTACTATCTGACTTTTAATTATAATTTTGTCACTTCTGGGATTTCACTTTTGAAAATCTGATATACACGGTTGTGATCAGTAAGTTATTTTGAGTCTAATATGACCAACTTAATTTTTTGGTGAATAGTAAAATACCCTTATGAATAGTAATGTTACCATTATGAATAGTGACATAACCTAATGAATAGTAACCTTACCTATGATAGTATATAAATAAGATTTAATTGAAATTATGATGTACCTATATTTTGGAATAAGTAAATAAATGTTTTAAAACTATTTTTTAGAATTAATTATGATTTTTAATTAAATGTTAAATTAATCATATTTAGAAATTATTTTTGAAAAATGGTTTTCATTATTGTATTATACACATCGAAAAATTATTAGGGTGAATTTTTGGGATTTTTTCTGAAATACTTGAATTTTTTGTGAATAGTAAAATACATTAATTTACCATATAAATACATTATAGTTTAAATACACTATTCCTAACATAATAAGTGATGTAAGAACCCAAATATTGAACTCACATGCACTTATGACTATTCTTGGTCTTGGAATCATCAATATTTCATGTCTTGTGAAGAAATAATAAATTAATGATTATAATATTATAAAAACTCTCCTCCCCTCCACTATAAATACCACCCATACCTACCTATTCTCTTTACTCCTCTCAAGCCTTGTTCCTTGCCAATATTCTACCCAAATCTCTTCCCAAGATCCTTACCCATTTCCAACAACCCCTAGTTTCTTCAAAATACCAAATCCTCTCCCCTTAAGAGGCTATCGAAGGAGGTAAACTCAAGAGGTAAATTCCTCTTTCCAATTCTTTTATTTCTTTTAAGTTTTTTTCTTTTCTTTTTTCTTTACACACATACCTTATCCCAAATGGAATGATAATTAAAATAACATAAATTTATATGATTTATATTATTCTAATGTAAGAATTAATTATCTTCTCTCATTTCCCCATCTTTTATTGAAAAAGATTGAAAACACCGTTTGAGATGTGTTAATTTATCACAATCAAGGACGGATGGTTATCAATTTCCATTACCATCTTTAATTCTGGCCATAAAACCATTTTCATGGTTTAACCAGACCATAATATATGTATTATTATTAATCTTTGGTCTGGAATATTTTTTTACACATGTTTTTGGTTTATGAAACAAAATGTGTTCTTTGTGGTCAAAACTGCCAATTAACCCAAAAGGATGTCACTAAAGTTTTATAAAATGATTCAAATTCACATCAATTAACTAAATTAATTTTTAAATCATGTAACCTTCAATATTTTCAATAAAAAAATATAACTTCAATTCTATACAACCACCTTCATCAAACATGTTTATCCGAACATGAACTGATCATTAAAACCAAGCAAGCAAACAGACCCAAACAATGAAATTGGACCTCATAACCAATAAAAATGGTTATAAATGAATGTAAAAAAGGTTATAATAAATATTTTAAAAATATAATATGTTATTTAATTATTAATTAATGAACCTAAATTGATTTTTCAGGTCATTAAGTTCAGGAAAATATCACCATCGGACTTAAGGTAAGGGATCCTCTCCATTTCACTTTTATTCAAGATTGTCCTCTATGTTATGCCATTTTTTGTGTAATTCCTAGAAATGGGGTATGATTACACACCTCACCAATAATATCCTCATTATGTATAAAAGATGATAAATCCCTTTCTATCTCATTAAACCCTCTTAGGTACACCTGATACTATGCCTATAATCTGTAAGGAATTCTACCCGAACCGCCTTTATTCCTTCGGGTTGCTCTTTATTTATATTTACCCAAATTAAGTTGTATTTTATGTTTATTTAAAACTTATAAATGTAGTTTATATGATCAAAACTCATGTTTCAAGATCCACTCATCATTCTCTTTTGGGGATATACATACTTTTAAGTGAATCCCTCCGCGTTACTTCCCAATAATCAAACACATTTTAAGGGAACTTCCCAAATTTTTACCCAATTTCAAGTGCACTATATCTTCTATTTTAAGCCACCATTTTCATTATAAAATTATACTTTTTATTATTAAAAACTTCTTGGATAACTTCTATTTTTATACAAAATATTGTTCCCTTTTATATTTTAAAATCTCTACAGTTTTTTTCCTTAAAACCGCACAAAAATGTTTTAATGCTATAATTTCTCAAATACATTTCTTACATGTTTTAACTTCTATTTGACATCAATTAACATGATATATGCCTATTTTTCCTTATGATCACCCATTTATGTTATAATTATTTTCTCCATGGACACTTTCATGATACGCCCATTGGTTATGCTTTATGTCCTGATTGTAGTACCCAATTCTTTCCAAGGGTAACCCTTATGTTTATTTAAGATTAATTATGTATGATCATTTATGTGGAAAAAAATTCATGAAATATTATATGGGTTCACCTAGATAACGCCCCATTTCATTGGGTAAATTTGAGTCTCGTGAGGCATTATGTGTGACGGTCCTGGCAGTTAGCCTTGGCTTATGCTACTATGTGCAATGGTCTTGGTAGTTAGCCTTAGCTTGTGCTACTATAGGAAATGGTCATCGTGGTTAGACTTTAATTGTACTAAATTCATGTCATATGTTTCTTCCACATTTCTATGATTCCATGTTTAAATTATCCCATGTTTTTATGTTATGATTTCATATGTTACATGCCTTTTTATATCATTATTTCATGCCTTCTATCCCATGTTCTAATGATTTTTTCTTATAGTTATTCCTTTTATAGGATTTTAGATCTTCCCTTTTTTCATGTTATCCCCAAGTTATCCTTTGTATATGTATGATAAAAATGGAAGATAGGAGCTCATTATGAAGTTTAAATAAAAGTTTGTTCTTATAAAGTTTGATTATGTACCTAGTCTTCTAAGACACTAGAATTTTTTATCCTTGGCATGTACTCAGATGTATATTTATGATTAAAATAATGTAATGTTAAATTTTAAAGGATAGGGTCTCTATAGTTGTTATCATAGGATGGACTATTTATTTTTTACACTAGAAATATATCACTTTAGTAAGAACCTTAAGGATGAGACAAAGTATAAGAAAACATCCCAAAATTT
Source organism: Viscum album (assembly GCA_963277665.1). NCBI lineage: Eukaryota > Viridiplantae > Streptophyta > Magnoliopsida > Santalales > Viscaceae > Viscum > Viscum album. Next base: position 1,985,013,118 of record OY728136.1, read on the forward strand.
TGGTACGTATAGAGTAAGTGTTTTATCAAAAAATACATCCCTGTATGGATAAAAATAGGTAGAGGTGGTTCTGTAACAGATGTACCAAGGAGTGAAAACTCTGACAAGGAGTTTCAGGCATGACCTAGTGTATCCTGGTACCCAAAAATGAGTCTTGCTGCACTCTTGGTTTGACACTCCTGGGGGATATTATTTGGTAAATTCATGATCTTAGTACAAACCATTATTAAGTTAATAAAAAAATCCCATAAGAATATAAGTTAAGAAATAGATCGAGGATAACCTAGATTTAAACCTAAGTAACCACAAGTTAGGATATAATTCTCTTCTATAATTTTATCCTTTTATGTTCAAATGTTTCATTTTTATGTTCAATAACTAAGTATTCAAGCCCTCTAATTGTACGTTATTTTTCTTAGTTAATAGAAGGAAATATAAGAATGTGTTCCAACAATCAATGTGATAGGCAATGTGGAGATTTTCCCAATGATATGCCTGATATGTTGGGAATGGGTGCTCAAAACATCATGACAGTACTTGCTTAGCTGGATCAAGTTATAAATAATAACTTTAATAATGTGAAATTCCCTTCTCCTCCACGAAAAGAGAAATTTTCCATAAAATAATTCTTGCGGAAAAGAAATCCCATGTTTATCAAATCTTCTGATCCCCTCCTCACAAAACAGTGTATTAACTCCATTGAAAAGATATTCTCCATCCTTGAGTGCTAGGAAGAAGAGAATGTTATACTAGAGGTATGTCATTTTGATGGGGAAGCTAATCAGTGGTGGAAACTGATCATGAATACCAAGTCCCAAGAGGAAATTTATTCCATGGATTGGGAGGAATTCAACAGGATGTTTTTCAATAAATATCTTCCTCAAACCCTTCATCTCAATATGGAAAGAGAGTTCCTCAGTCTCAAGAAAAATGACGATGAGTTCATCGGGGCATATGAATAAAACTTTACAAGTCTTGAAAGAAATGCCTTTGGCATTGTCATGAACATAGAAATCAAGGTGGATCGCTTCTTTAGCATTCTAAAGGTGAGTCTACAAAAAAATTTGGCAATTCGAGACTTTGATAGTTATGAGGAGATTTTCCATTGTGTCCTAAAGGTTGATATGAATCTTGGAGACTCTCAATGGTCTCGTGGGCCCAGTGAAAATAAGTGGGAAATGGAGAAAAAATGGGTGGTTCAACAAACAAATCCCATGATGGAAATAAGACTGAATATCCCACTTGTAAAAGTTGTGAGAAGAAGCATTGTGGGAAATGTCTAAAGGGAACCAGGAATTGCTTAAAATGTGGAAAGTTGGGACATCTGGTCAAGAACTGATAATGGGATATGAAGAATCTCATTAATGTGAAAGAATAAAGGAAGATTCAAATCAACACTCATCCTATAGTGCAGTGTTACAACTTCAAGGCTCATGGGCATTATGCGAACTATTTCCCTCATCAGAGGGTTGTCAGAGGAAATAAAAAACAACCTCTAAGGAAAAAAGGAAGGGCATATGTCATCACTACTACTGAGGTAGATTGAGACAATGATGTTGTGATAGGTACACTGGTTATTCATTAAAGAATAGAGAATGTACTATTTGATTCTGGTTCTATACATTCTTTCATATGTTACAAGTTTAGTAGAACTATTCAAAAACCACCTCAAATTTTGCAGGTAAAGTTATCTATGAGAACAGTGAATAGGAAAATTATTTCATCCATGGTTTATAACTCCTCCCCAGTTAGAGTTTTGGGACTAAACATCCTAGAAAATCTTGTCATACTTCCTTTAGTGGAGTTCAATGCTATATTGAGCATGGATTGGATTTCTTTATACAAATCCAACATCAACTATTGGGAAAGGATGATCACCCTTCACATCCTAAAGCATCCTCCAACTCTTTAAAAGTGTAAGGAGGAAGTTCAATATCTATTAGAATAATAATCTCAAGTGTGGATATTGTTTCCTTATAAACAAGAATATCTAGCTCAAACGATTGAGGCAAATGAGAGAATCATGCTTGAATACATTCCTATCATGAGGGATTACACTGATGTATTCCTTGAAGAGTTTCCTGCTCTTCCTATTGATCGAGATGTTGAGTTCTCAATTTAACTTATTCTTGTATCTCTACCTTTATCAAATATGCCTTATAGAATGGCCACTATAGAGCTAGAGGAGCTGAAAAAGTAGTTATAGGAGAATCTGGATAAGGGTTTTATATGCCTGAGTGTTTCTCCATGGGGAATGTCAGTCCTCCTCTTCAAGAAGAAGGATGGATCAATGCACCTCTGCATTGATTATCTTTATCTCCATAAAATCACTATAAAGAACAATTATCCATTTCCATATATAGATGACTTGTTTCATCAGCTTCGTGGGGCCAGTTATTTCTATAATGTGGCATTGGGTTAGGATATCACCAATTAAAGGTGAGGAAGGATGATATTCCCAAGAATGCCTTTCGATTGAGGTATGAACACTGTGAGTTCATAGTGATTCCCTTCAGACTCACTAATGTACCAAAACATTTCATGGATTTAATGAATAGAGCCTTTATAGATTACCTCAACAATTTTGTGGTGGTATTTATTGACGATATTTTGATATACTCTAAGAGTAAGGAGGAATATGAGGAGAATTTGAATAATGTGTTAAAGACTTTGTGAAGGGAGAATATGTATGAAAAGTATAGTAAATGTGAGTTTGGTATGGAGGAAGTATCATTCTTGGGGCATGTTATCACCTGCAAAGAGATATCTGTGGACCCTTCCAAGACAAAGGCGATTGAAGAGTGGCCCATGGAAACATCTATAATGGAGATCTGTAGCTTTCTGGGTCTGGCTAGGTATTATCCATGATTTATGAAGAACTTATCACGATTGTCTAACCCAATTACAAAACTAACATGGAAGGGAGTAAAGTTTGTCTAGACTTAAGAATCTGAAGAATGTTTTAAGGAGTTGAAAAGGAGGATAATCACTATGCCAGTACTCACACTCCCAAAAAGTGGAGACTCTTTGTGGTGTATAGTGATGCTTCAAAGAAGGGATTAGTTTGTGTGCTAATTAAAAATCATAAATTAATAGCCTACACCTCAAGGTAGCTAAAAATCCATGAGCAAAACTATCTCACGCATGATCTAAAGTTGGCAGAAGTGATCTTTCCATTAAAAATCTAGTAGCATTATCACTATGGGGATAAGTGTGAGATATATAATAACCACAAGAGTCTCAAATATATATCCACACAAAAAGAGCTTAATATGCACCAGAAAAGGATGGATAAAGCTCATCAAGGAGTATGACTTCTCAATCCACTACCATCCTAGTAAGGAAAAAATGGTGTAGGATTCTCTAGGTAGAAAGGATCATGTGTCTTTATTAATGATGAGAATTTAAAAGGATCTGATCTTCTTATATTTGCAGAGGATGGACATGGGAATCATTAAGGGAAGAACATCATTAAAATTTTCTCAAATGGTTGCCCAACCATCCCTCATGGAGAAAATAAAGTATGATCAAAGAAAAGATTTGAAAATTCTAAAAAGAGTGGAAGCTATCAGAAATGGTAAATCCTCAAAGTTTAAGATTTATATGGAAGGATTTGTATGGTCTAGATCATGATTATGTGTACCATCTAATCTAGAGATAAATAATGAGCTTCTAAATGATGCACATATCTCGACCTTCTCTATTCACCCAGGGAGCACAAAGATGTATCGAGATCTTCGAGAAAACTTTTAGTGGGAAAATATGAAAAGGGATATTGCTAAATATACATAAAAGTGCCAGATATTTCATCAAGTGAAGGATGAGAGGAAAAAGTATAAGGGGGTGATTCAACCGCTACCTATACCAACATGGAATTGGGCGAACATCGCCATGGACTTCATCACTGGACTTGCAAGGACATCCAGAGGAAACAATGCTATATGGGTCTTTGTGGATCATCTTACAAAGATAGTTAACTTTATTAAAATTTGAGAGGAATTCTCATTCAATCATCTTTCACGGATATAAATCAAATAAGTAGTAAGTATGCATGGAGTACCACTATATATTGTATCCGATAGAGATCTGAGATTCACCTAGAAGTTCTGGAAAAGTTCTCTAACATGCTCTAAGCATTGAACTGAATTTTAGTAAAGTCTATCATCCTCAAAATGATGGCCAAACTGAGTGAACTATACAGACAATAGAAGATATGTTGAGAGCATGTTCTATGAACATCAAAGGAGGATGGGACCAACATCTTATACTGGTTGAATTCTCCTATAACAATAGTTTCCAATTGAGCATCCAAATGGAACAATATGAATCCCTTTATGAGAAAAGGTGTAGGGAACCAGCATCTTGGGATGAATTCGGTTAGAATAAGCTTTTAGGACTTGAAATGGTCGATGAAATTATGGAGAAGGTGGAAACCATTCAGCAACATATCAAGGCATCCCAAAGTCGATAGAAGAGTTATGAAGATAATCGCTAATGAGACCTTGAGTTCAATGTTGGAGACATGGTATTTCAATGAATATCTCTATGGAATAAGGTCATGAGGTTTGGAAAGAAAGGGAATTTAAGTCCCAGGTACATCGGCCCTTTCGAGATTCTTGATCGTGTTGGGGCTATGTCTTATCAACTAGGACTTCCACCTACCATGGCCAAAGTAAATGATATATTTCATGTATCCCTCTTAAAGAAGTACATACCAGTTCCTTCACCTGCACTCTCTTTAGAGGTGGTATATTTGGAGGATGATCTTTTTTAATAGGGGCAGCTAGTGAAGATCTTGGATTGTAGAAATAAAGTTATGTATAACAAGACTACTCACCTGGTCAAGGTATTGTGGCAGAACCACAAGTACGAAAAGGAAACATGGGAACTAGAGAAGGAAATGAAGGAAAAGTACCTGAACAAGTTTATGGCCTATAATGTAAAACAAAATTTTGAGGGCGAAATTTCTTAAGGGGGAAGAATGTAACGACCCAATTTTTATCAATTGAAATTTTTTTCTTATATAATGACATGAAATCACAACCCAATGAACTAAAAAGTACTTTGTGACCTTTAAATATAAGTTTGTCACTTTTGTGATTGGAATTATGAAAATTTGATATACACGGTTGTGATCAGTAAGTTATTTGGAATCTAATAGGACTAACTTAGTTTTTTGTGAATATTAACATTTCCTTATGAATAGTAATGTTACCCTTTTGAATAGTGACATACCCTAATGAATAGTAACCTTAACTATTATAGTATATAAATAATATTCATGTGAAAGTATGATATACCTATTTTTTGGAATTTGTAAATAAATGTTTTAAAACTATTTTTTAAAATAAATTATGATTTTACTTAAATATTTAATTAATCATATTTAGAAATTATTTTTTAAAAATGGATATCATTTTTGGATTTTACATGTCAAAAAATGGTTAGGGTAAATTTTTACGTTTTTTTTGAAATACATGAATTTTTTGTGAATAGTAAAATACATTAATTTACCGCATAAATACATTATAGTTTAAATACACTATTCCTGAAATCATAAGTGATGTAAGAACCCAAATATAGAACTCACATGCACTTATGACTATTATTGGTCTTTAAATCATCCCTATTTATTTTCATCTGAATAAATAATAAATTAATGATTATAATATTATGAAAACCCTCCTCCCCTCCACTATAAATACCACCCATCGTTACCTTTTCTATTCACCCCTCTCAAGCCTTGTGTATTGCCAATATTCTACCCAAATCTCTTCCCAAGATCCTTCCCCACGTCCAAAAGCCCCTAGTCTCTTCAAAATACCAAATCAACTCCCCTTAAGAAGCTTTTAAAGGTGGTAGACTCAAGAGGTAAATTCCTCTTTCCAATTCTTTTATTTCATTTAAGTTCTTTTCTTTTCTTGTTTCTTTCCTCACCTCACTTCACCCAAATGGTATGATAACACCCAGGGAAGTCATCCTATATCTCAAGTCCATGTACAAGTCTATATATATAGTTCATTAAATCCATAAGGAGTAGATATTTGGTCCATCTATGGATAGAGGTATGATTTTAGTAACCTCTACTTTAGTATATTCTTTATTTGATATAGGTATTCCCACACCGGTATATATTTAGTGACTATGAAGAGTATTGTCCTTGAGATAGATTATTTATGTGATATAATGATACTATATAATCTATTTTTAATTTTAGGAGAGTGTGTATGTTGGTTCAAGGAGTTTCCCATTGAGATAGGTATGTACCATTTCTTATGGGACCTCTTTGTCCTCCAGATGAAAGGTTTTGACATCATTTTAGGGATGGACTGGTTAGTTCCTTACCATGACTATGTTGGTTTTTTTCATTTTAATGTGTCCTTCACATCACTATATGGTGGTTTTATATTCACAAGGGTGAATGGGATGTTTAAGAAATTCGAGATGGACTCGAGCATCATGGGATAGGTAGACTGACAACCAAGATTTCCAGCCATTATATGGATGAATAGGGAGCACATTAGTATAATTTTCCCATTATAGTATATCATTTCAATGATGTATTCCCAAATGAATTTTTATGGATACCTCTATAGGGAGAGGTAGATTTTACTATTGAGTTAGTTCTAGGAGTATCACATTGATCAATTCCTCCATATATGATGGATACTACCGAGTTGTAGGAGCTCAAGAGGAAGCTAGAGAACTTGGAAGCTAAGGGTTTTATATGTCTCGGAACTTCCCCATGGGTTTCACCATTTCTTTTTTCTAATAATGGGTATGTTACCCTCAATATTTTCATGGATTAATAATTTTTGAACCAGCTTATAGCTAAGTACCAGAATCCACTACCACATATAGGTGACCACTTCAACTAGCTCTGAGGAGTGAGGGTTTTCTCCAAGATCAGTTTTTGGTTAGGAAACCATCATGTGTGTCATGCCAATAGATATACCACATGTAGAATTATGTATTAGATATGGTTTGTACAATTATTTGGTCATGCCGTTCAGTCTTATGAATGAACTAGTAGTATCCATAGAATAGATGAATTAGTTTTTTCAACCATATCTATATTAATTTGTGGTATTATTCATGGATGAAACATCTTAGTGTACTCACATAATCGATATAAACTTTCCCAACATCTTGATATCATTTTGAGAAAAATGAGAGAGCCCTAGTTGTAGGAAAAGCTCTCCAAATGCCTCTTTTTCATTAATAAAGTTTACTACCTGGGTTACATCATCTCATAATTAGGAGTATCCATGGACCTAGATAAGGTGAGATATGTAGTTTATTAGAAACATCCCAAGAATGTCTTTGACATATAGAAGGTTATTATGGAAACTTCATTTGGGATTTATCATGTATTTCAACATTGATCATGGGATTTTCCAAGAAAGGTGACCATATTAAATGGTATGAAACATATGTGAGGTCATTTCAGGAGATTAAAGTGTGGTTGAATTCACCATCGATCATGAATTTACCAAATCCTAGAAAAGGCACCATAGATTATGTTAATGCATCATTTATTAGGATAGGATCTGTTTAGAGGTAGGGAGATTGAATCATAGTGTATGTGTCACGTTCTTTGAGACCTCATGAGTAGAATTACTCAATGCATGATCTTAAGTTAGAAACTATGGTTTATTACTTGCACTATTAGAGAAAATATTTTCTCAAAGAGTGATTTATGGTGTATAAAAACCAAAAAACTCTCAAATACATATTTACACAGTATTAATTGAATCTTAAGAAATGAAGATAGTTATAATACCTATAGTCATTAAAATTTGAGATTTATTATATGTCTGGAAATGGGACTCCCCTTATTGATGCTCTGAGTGATAAGAATCAGACACAGGAAGTTCAAGAGTCCACAAGAGAGTGGAAACTAATAACCATCTTTTCTAAGATACACCATGAGATTTAGGAGCATCATGGGCAGGAAATTATTATAGAATTATTAGTATACTCTTCACTTATAGATATATTGAAGATGATGTAGCTTTCTAATACTAATGGATTTGTCATACGAGAGATAATTTCATCTAATGACCCACCACCTGGGTGGATTGTTGATGGGGATAAGGATGTTCGCATTCATGGATCTGTATGGGTTCCTATAGAAATACAAGATGATTTTATGTGAGATTATCATGCCTCTTCTTGTGTAGTACATCATGAACTTGTGAAGATGTACTATGATTTACACCAACAGTATTGGTGGCCTAGTAAGAAGAGTGATATAGCTAGTTTTGTTACTTGGTATTCCACCTTTCATCAGGTGATGGTGGAACACCAGTGGCCAAAAGGATTTTATAGTCATTTCCTTTTATTGATTGGAAATGGGATGAAAACACTATGTATTTTTTTATGGGATTATCTTGGTCACTTCAAGGTAATGATGCGGTGTGGGTGATCATAGATAGGTAAAAAAATTCCCTCACTTCTTTCCTATCATGGATGAATTTTCCGTGGATGAGATTCATATGATTTATGTTCAGGAGATCATAAACCTTCACAGAGTTCAACATACTCTCATATCGGATAGAGGCAGTCATTTTACATCATGGTTCTAACAAGATTTTTAGAGGGAACTAGGATTATAAGTACTGTTGAGTAAAACCTGTCACCCATATATTGATGTTCAGTTCAAGCATACGATACAAGTATTAAAGGATATACTCTGGGTATGTTTCCTTGATTTTGGAGGTTCTTGGAAGAAAATCCTATGACTCGCTGAATTTTATTATAATAGAATCTTATAAGTGACTATAAAAATAGATCCTTATGGGGATTTATATGGTAGGTCATTTCATTCAACCATGTGATGGGTAAAGTTATGAGAGGTGTCACTACTTCGATGTTGTGTTATTTAGGATACTTTGGAGAAGGTGTAGCTTATAGAGAAGTGTATGGATATAGATCAGTCTATGCAGAAGTCATGTGTTGATCATAATCAATGACCTCTAGAGTTTAACGTTTGGGATTGGGTTTTCTTTCATATTTATCCTAAAATGGTTCATGGATTAATTCAAAATCAACTAAATTTATTGCCTTATTATGTTGGTCCCTTTGATAATTTGGAGAGAGTTATTCTAGAAACTTGTCAATTGTATTTACCTAAGAGGTACTAATCCATGCATGAAATCATCCATGTAACATAGATTTTTTGTTACTATTTATACCCATCTCACATTTTTTATGTTAATGATGTTGATTTTGGAATTGATGCTTCTTTTTGGGAACGCCCTATTTATATGGTTGATTGGAGTATGAAAACTCTATGAGGCATGTTAGTTTCTCTAGTTTGGGTGATATGGAAGCATGTTTATGCATAGTAAAAGAAATGGGAGTGAGAGGATAATATATGTGTTTAGTGGTTAGTGATTTTCTAAGATGCCATTATACTACCCTCAGAAGGAAAAATTAGGGATGAGTTATTTTAAGCAGGGTAGGATGTAATGTACAAGATTTTTGATGAGGTACATATCCTTTATTTTAATGTTTGAATATTTTTTCATTCTATTGAATGTTATTAAAGGTTTCATGAAGGTTTTAGGAACATTTATGGATTTTTTAAATCCCAGAGCTCGGGTTTTTGGGGAAACAGACTGAGGTACATGGTTAGTAGTAACTATGGGGATCTACCGTGTGTCCCAGTAAGAAGAGGTACATGGTTAATTTAACAGTTCACATGAGTTATCATGGATGTGCAAGGAGATATGGATAAATTTTAAATGGGAGTTTTATAGGTTGTAATAGTTTGGAAAACCATGCATCTAGATCACATGGGTAGTTCCACTTAGGTAGTGATCCCACATAGTTGGCACACAGTTTGGAAAAACCATTCAACCAAACCACTCACCCCTTTAAAATGGGTGGGAATTCAATTTTACCCTAACTTATTTAAGTATTAAAACCTTTTTTATCCTCCCATTTTTCATGTCCAATCCCCCAAATGTTAATATACCTCTCCTCTCCTCTTATTAATTTTCATAAATCCATAATTTTAGCTCAAAATCAAGTGTCTTTTGTCACATTAGAATCGTACTGGTAAGATTTTTGATCCTCTTCCTTCCTCTATTCATTTATAACACATTATAGAATGATAAATTTATGTAAGATAATATTACCTATTTTTATGGAATTCATCTTTTTATTTGATTTCCCCCATTCTAGCACAAGTTAAATGTTTATAACAGATGAGGAGAGTACTAGTGTCTAATGTATGTAGTCTATAACTTTTCCATAAAACTTTTGTTGTATATTCTTTTTTTCCATTATGACACACACCAAATTTTCTAGGTATTTCTCTTTATGTTAATAAATATTTAATTTGGTTTTTTAAACCATTATTTAAATATGTTAAGGAACCCTTATGAAAGGTTGGTGGTTTTAAACCTCAACCTAAACTTCCCTTGAGGTGGGTTCTCTATATTATTATGATTATTCCACCCATGGGGTGAGTTGGTCTCACCAATTATTAATGATATCCATATATAAAATGAACTAATTCTTAAGGGTTAGATGCCTCTCATATAACCTTTTCATTTAGGAATAAAAGGAGTACATAAATAGAATAAATGGGAGTTGTGGGATGAAATGGAAAATCCCTTTTCTCATGCATAATTATGTAATTGATTAATGAATTAAATGTGATAAATTCAATTGTTAAAGGGAATGGGAACTAACATGGACCCTTAATCATTTTTACAATTCAGTACATCAAATTTAATAATTCATGGACACTAACATATTTTCCATCCTTATCACATGTAAGTTACATGATTTGTGAAATCATTAAGATGAATTAAATTGATAAAAGGTTGTGGGAACTAACATGGGACCCTAATTTTATCACTACTGGGTGAATTTATAAATGGATTGAATGTAATGAGTTAATTTTTAGCAAAGTCATGGATACTCACATGGACCTTTGAACCCCCTTATATAAAAATGTTCTATGATGGATACTTCGGTATGGAAATAACATTTTGGTATAGCACCGACATCATAGTATGACACTGAATACTTAAAATATTCGATTCCTTATATTATAAACTTGTATATTTATTACATTTATAGACTTGGAATTTATCTTTGGGATCTACCCAATTCTATCTTGAGTTTTCCATGGATGAGATATGTGGACTCGAAGAGGATTCCATGGTCAATGGACTTGGACCCTAGCCTAAGTAGGTCTACATTATTCTATGTTGTTATGGATGATCTTTGTGGACTCTAAAATTATACCTTGGTCAATAGAACTGGTTCCTGTCACTCATGGGTCTAATACATGATTATTCATCATATATTATAGCTTCTTGATACATGATATGTTAGAATAAGTCATTGTTGATTCCTTCATCTGTAATATAATTATTCATCATTTATACTATTCTTGATGACATCATGTACTGGAAGATTGGGTTGTATTGATTATTCATTTAAAATATTATGTATCGTTATACTTAAATACTATTACAGTTTATAATCACGTATTGTATTTGTTATAGACACCGTTGGTGGTGTCCTACTGAGTTTTTACCACACTATGTTCAGGATAATGATTGGTACCTATACAGACTTCATGGATTTAGGTTTGGAAAAGGGGAAGTGGCATGTTATGGATGCTTGACTTTTGTTCCAGGATGATAGGACTGAGCTCATACTTACAATTATATTGAATATATATTGGGTATTTTTCACTTTTGAATATCATATTGTACATTCATGTTTCCCTATTTTCAATGTACTTCCCATTTTCTATATCACCATGACATGACCATCTTATTTTGTATATGATACTGGATATGGTTCTTCCATTTTTTCCAATTCTGTATTTTATAATTGGATTATTTTCCTTTTTTTTGCATTATATTATATATTTTCTCTCTATTTATCTATATATTCTAAAATTTGGTTTCACTCTAATCATGATTGTATAGTCTCCCTAGCATATTATCATATACCCTAACTACTATTGGGTACCCTATAGCATACAAGGAGGATCTCTTGAATCCAAGTGGCTCTTAGGTTTGGTTACAAATTATTCAAATAGACCCAAGGTGCTACAAAAATTATGAGAATAAGTATAAAATAATGAAACATATTTTAAATTTGGTACAAACAATAGTATAGGTAACATTAGTTTCATGAATCACACTATCAGTTCCCACACTTATGAGAAACTAAAATGTACTCTCAAATACTTATCTCATAAGATATAAACTTTAAATTAATGCATTGGAGGGGGATACAGGACCACACCAATCATTATCCATACTTATGAGTGACACATGAAATCAATCAATTATCACGTCATAAACATGTTGGATTGGGTTATACCAAATACGCACAAGAGGGGGGGTGAATTGTTTCTTTTACAAATTTTTTCACGAATCATGATGATGACCAAGTCTATCCTTTTATCTTTATCAGGTTGTTTATGCAGTAGAAAATAAACAGTTAAAGAATGCAAGAATTTATAGTGGTTTGGGGAACAGAAGGCCCCCAGTCCACTCCACCAACACTCTATTCCACGAGCTTAGTGATTTTCACTATTTGTTCCTCTTATCAACAGACCATCCACAATTGATTATAGGCAATTGAAAACTTTACAAGTTAAGTCTAAAAAGAGCCTTCTGGTTCATAAACAAAACCAAATACACAACTTAGTACGAGAAGCCGGTTACTCAATATAAAAAGAGTATTTGTCTTGAAATACTTTTCAGTTAATCTTCACAGTTGCAATAGAACGCAACTGACAGTAGATAGATCTTCATCTTCAGGAAAGATGTTTTTCAGATAAGGGAAGTTCTGAGTTGATCCAATTGCAATAGATATAGAAATAAATTCATAAACTCCAACAACAATGGATTCAAAAAAGATATTTGATGTAGAAACGATGAATCTTTAATGTGTTTCTTATTCTTTAGATAACAGAGTTTTATCGTACCTTGTAACAACAGATCTGTAAATCTTGAATGACTCTGTAAAACTGTAGTCGTGAATAAATGAAGATCTTGTTATGTATTTTCTGGATGATTTTTCCTCTCTTTGTAATAAAAAATATCATAGATATATATATAATAATGAAGATCATTTTCTTTAAAAATTATATCCACAAAAAGTTGTCTTTAGAATCATGATATTCAAATGATTGAATAATAGAGTAGTCGTAACTCCACTGAATATTCGGCATGAAAATCTTCTCTTAAATCGATCCTTTAAAACACAAATAAACGACTTTGAATCAGTCAAATACGTGCTTTAAAATCGGGGTTTTAATCTAGCTTGAAATCATCCTAATAATCTGCATAAAAACAGTTGCTCAATAAAGTCATAATTTAAATCTTTGACGCCAAACGTAGGGTTCAATTACATAACATACATTCTCTGAACGTAAGGTTCACAACGTAAGGTTGATCAACCATTTTTCAAAAGTAAGGTTAATCCTCCATACATTTCTCTTCAACTCTTAAACATATGGTATATAATCCATACTTTTATTAGCATCTAAATGTAAGGTACATGATCCATACTCTTTGATACAACATAAGGTTGTTTACAAAAGTAAGGTTGATGAAATATACTTTTGAGAAACAAACATAACGTTCCATACTAACGTAGGGTTATTCTTCCATAATTTTCTAATAACTTATGGTTTCTTAACCATACTTTTCTAGTAACGTATGGTTGCTTAACAATACTTTTCTGATAACGTATAGTTGTTTAACCATACTCTTTTTATATCTCGTAAATTAAATTATAGATTCCATCCTTACGCTACGCTCCTCAACGTAGGGTATGAACAATGTTTCCAGAATATGCTGAAGTGATTTCTGAACACGTAGAGCATGAACAGTGTTTCCAGAACAAGCTAACATGCTAAAACAATTTCTAAACACTTTTCCAAATATTCCATGCAGATTAAATGCTTTAATATTATTCCAAAATAAATAAATAAATAATATTAATTTCCTAAAATATACTCAATGTAAAATCAATAGAATAAAAAATAATGGTATTTGTGAACATCAAAATCATCATAAAGAGATATAGTATTGTTCTCAACAATCTCCCCCTTTTTGATGATCACAAAACCCATGAAATAACAAATGAAATTATCTTACACAATTAATTACATATATTTTATAATTTTGAAAAGATAATAACAGTATTTAATTTTAACAAAAATTATTTCTTTATTTTTAAATTTCCTCTTCTTTTATAAAGTAAAAATAATATATCCTCCTTTATAAATAATGAAAATAAAATTTTGTGTTTATCCAAAAATTTCTCCTAAAAAACATTTAGAAGTTTCTTCCCTTAAAAGGAAAGGTGTTCTTTTCTCCCTCTGAGTAAAATATTTATAAAAAAATGTTGTGTTTATCCATATTTCTCCCCCTTTTGTGATATAAAAAATAATGGTAGAATATAAAATATAACACTCTTTAATATAGCACTGAACTTTAGTAAATAATATAATAAACTATTTATCAATATTTGAAACTGGATTACTGGCATTCTAATATAGGAAATATAGTAAAACAAACTAATAATGAATAAACATGTGATGGAAATATATTTTATTGAAAATATAAGTAAAAGTACATAAATTAGAATAGGAATCAAGGTTGGGCAAAAAAAGGTTGGGGTAACAGGTTTCGGTGCCTCTGAATGACTTCCTTGAGCTCTGACATCTACAGTCTCTACCTTTTCATCAGTTTATCACCTAACTGGACTATAAGATCCCTTACTTCTTGATTTAGATGGATATATTCAATCATATTGACTCTAAAAAACTCATGTAAACTCTCTTCCTTCTCTATAAAAATATTTAGTTTCTCTGTGAATCTGTTCAACAAAACTCTGACCCTTGGTTCATCTGATGTAGGATGTTCAAGAAGATGCTTTTGATTATACAAAAGAACATATAATAGAGCACTGTTACACTATAAGTCCTGAAATATGTCATTAAAATTGCTCGTTACTACTATAATGGCCTATAATCTCTTAATTAGATCTTTTGAAGTACCTGATGTACTTTCTTGATTGTCCCTGACTGTTGAAAACTGTTTCTCCCTATAGATTTGAATTCTGCCAAATCTGATTTCAGTAAAATTTCACATTTCAATTTTCCAAATTCATCTAAAATTTCTTTCTTAAAAACTTCCACTTCCATTTTTGAAACTGAACTATATTTCATGTTCTAAAACTTATGTATCTTCTTTTCTAATGCTCTTCTCAAAGTATAATTTTCATCTTGAAGTTTTTTAAATTTTTAGATTAACTCCTCTACATGATCATTCTTAGAATCAGAGTCATCATGTGCTTGATTCTTAGTCTGGGCTTCCACTAGATTTAACAAAATTAATTGTAGGGATTCAGCATATGATTTCTATTCATCCTCTCTGTGCACTAGATTCTCTACTGATTTTTCCTTTGAGTCCTTCCCAGACTCATCCACAAAAAAAATTCTTCATTAATAATTTCAGTTTAATTTTATAAAGTTTCTCTACTTTAATTATATTAACATGTTCTTTCTTATCCTAAGCATAATCTTAATTGATTTCCTCCAAGACCGGATCCTCTAATATAGGTTTCACTTGAACTAATTCCTCTTGATCAATCTCATTAGGTTTTATATTTTGAGCAGTTTTAGGACTAGCCACTTCAACTTATCTAGAATTTTCTATAGTTTGAGGCACAATTTCTTCAACTTGAGAAGTTAACTCAATATGAGTAACTGTTGGTTGTTCAATTTTTTGTACTACAGATTCTCTAATAAATCTATAGCTCAAAAGTGGTTCAGTTTCATCAACATTTTCTTGAAGAGGCTCCTCACTAGCTTGAGCCACTCTGTGTCTTTTCCTCTAAAGTCCCTCTTGACTTTCCTCATTAGCAAGTGGGCCGACTAATTCAAATCTTGGTCTTATTGATGTTTTTAAAACTTCACTTACTCTTGATTCTGCCATGTCTTCCTTAGATTTCATAGGATTCTCCCCCTGAGCCAATTCCTACTCTTCCTCAACTCCAACAGGCACGAGCTTGCCTTTCACAGTACTCTATAAGAAGTCAATATTCCTTAGGGTTCTAGCATTGAAAATATTGTTGTGATGGCATCTTACCATGGAATCTATTAATCTTATCATATCATACTTAAACAAAAATTTTGAAATAAACCTTCCATAGGGATAGAAGTTCATTCTAGCCTCTGGTTGACAACAGTAGTTGAGATATCATACTATATATCTCAAGAAATTCAACATTATTTAACTCATAATCCAAAAATATTATGTACATGTTAGGAAATAGAATCTTCTCCATCTCTGACATCTGAGGTGAAATCCATGTTTGCACAAACTTAATAAGAATCTTCTAATCAGGTTCTAGATCTTTCACTAAAATTTTTCTTATACTTGTAGAACCAAATAAAAATGACATAATGTCCTGTGACTTATGTTCATTATTTCCAATATTCTTTAAGTCAAAATGAGAAACTCCATCATGAGGCCAGTTTAAGATTCTAGCTATTTCTACAGATGAAATTAAAAAATCTTGATCTTCATTTTTTGAAAATATGGTATCCTCTGTATCTCCAAGACTAAAATTAATGGATTTAAAAAAAGTTAAAAAGCTCTAACTCATATAAAAACTCGTTATTTACGCCACTAAAAGTTTTCTCGAGATTCTGAGAGGCCAAAGCTTGCTTCAACGTTAGATTGGTCTAGTACAGCCATTCCAAATCAATCACTTTTCCTTGTAAGATCTTCCTCCCTATAAAATGTTGACATTTGGTGTTATTGGGTTCTCCTTTATCGATTCTCTGTTCCTTGGCCATTTCTATTTCAAAGTTCTGAATGCTTGAAGGTTTAGGGTTTCGAAGATTTAGTCAAAGGTAGACGAAGGCGATAAGGGTTTTTGGTGTTTCAAAAGGTTTTGAAAAAAAATGAACAGGTTTGGAATTTGAAATGGTTTCTGACATCCTTGATTCCAATGTCATTTATTTACATAACAATCATTACATTATTTAAATAAAATAAAATTTACATGAAAAAAACAAATGAAATTGTAAATCATTCTAAAAATAATAATTAAATTATTTAAAATAGTGAAGAAAAAAGTGCATAAAAATTTAAAATTAAATAAACCTAGCTCCCCTTAATAAAATCAACCCTTATGGGAAGTGGTTTAGTAAAAATATAATCTAATTGAATTTCAGTACTTACAAATTCTAAGAATATATCCTTTTTAAGAACAAAATATCTTAGAAAATTATGTATGATATCAATATCCTTAGTTCTAGAATGATTAATAAGGTTTTTTGAAATATTTATAGCACTTGTATTATCACATAAAATAGGTTTGCTATTAAAATTTAGTCCAAAGTCCATAAAAGTGTTTTTTATCCACAAAACTTGTGAACAACAACTTCCTGCAGATACATATTCTGTCTCGAATGTTGACAGGGAAACTGATTGTTTTTTCTTACTAGACCATGACACTAAATATTTTACTAAAAAGTAACAAGTCCCTGAGGTTATTTTTCTATATAATCTACAACTTCCAAATTCAGAATCTGAATATGAAATTAAATTAAAATCTGATGTTTCGGATAGAAAAGAGATTGAAAAACAGTTCCTTTTAAATATCTAAAAATTCTTTTAACAGAACTTAAATGAGATTCTTTGGGATCAAATTTAAATCTAGCACAAAGACATACTGGATACATTATATCTGTCCTACTACCTATAAGATATAATAAACTACCAATAATACCTCTATATAACTTGTTGTCAACTACTTTTCCAATTTTATCCAAATCAATTTTTATATTAGTACACAAAGGAGTGGTATATGACTTGCTGTTTTGAAGTCTAAATTTCATTAGTAAATCAGTAATGTATTTTCTTTGATTTAAAACATTTCAAAAATCCATATTATAAATTTGATGTATTAAAAAGAAATTTAATTCTCTCATCATAATCATTTCAAATTCTCTTTGCATTAATTTTAAAAAGTCATGAAAAAGTTTTTTGTTTGTTGAACCAAAAATTACATCATCAACATAAATTTGATCCAATAATATATTAGAGTTAATAGTTTTCTTAAACAATGTTGGGTCTTTTATCCCAATAGTAAAATCATTTTTCAAAACAAAAAAAAAACTTAATCTTTCATACCAAGATCTAGGTGCTTGTTTAAGGCCATAAAGAGCATTAGTAAGTTTAAAAATAGAATCTGGTTTTTGTGAATTTTCAAAAACATGAGGTTTCTCAACATAAACTTCCTCCAATAAGTAACCATTTAAAAAGTTAGACTTAACATCCATCTGAAATAATTTAAAGTTTATATGAGATGCATAGGATAAAAGGATTTTAATATCTTGTAATCTAGTTATGGGTGGAAAGGTCTCATCATAATCTATACCTTCTTCCTGATTATATCTGTTAGCTACTAGTCTTGCTTAATTTCTAGTTATTATTCCATGATAATCATGTTTATTTCTAAAGACCCATTTAGTTTCTATTACTGGATAGTTCTGAGGTCTTTTAACTAAATTCCAAACATCATTTCTCTTGAACTAATTTAGTTCTTCTTGCATTTCTGTCATCCAACTTTCATCAAATAAGGATTCTTATAATGTATTAGGTTCTAATTGGGATAGAAAGGTAGAGAATTCAACAAGATTTCCTACATTTCTTCTAGTTTTTATTCCAGTGTCTAGGTCTCCTATAATAGTTTCTAATGGGTGGTTTTTTAGTGTTCTAGACTGTCTAAGTAGTACACTATTGGGTTCTTCAATGTCATGCTCTTCTGAACTAGACTAAATTTCATTTAAATATTTTTCAAAATCATCATTTAAGTTCCTAAGTCTCATGTTATCCTTAGATTTATATTCATCAATTTGGTCTCTCCTTTTCTCAAAGGGACCAGATTCATCAAATTTCACATGAACTGATTCTTCAATAATCCTTGACTTTTTATTAAAAACTCTATAATCTTTGGAAGTAGAAAAATACCCTAAGAAAATGTCTTCATCAGATTTTGGATCAAACTTACCAAGATTTCCCTTGGTGTTTAAGGTGTAAACCTTGCATCCAAAAAATTTAAAGTAATTTAATTTAGGTTTTCTATTCTTCCAGAGTTCATAGGGTGCCTTTTTAAAAATTGGTCTGATTAAAACCCTATTCATTATATAACAGGATGTGCTTACATCTTCTACCTAGAAATAGGTAGGAAGACTATATTCATTTAGCATAGTCGTATCCATTTCTTGAATAGTCCTATTTCTTCTTTAAACAATTCCATTTTATTGAGGTGCTATTGGTGCAAAGAAGGTGTGTTTAACGCCCATATTTGATCAAAAGGAATTAAATTACAAATTTTCAAATTCTCCACCATGATCACCTCTTAATGAAATTATTTTAAAACATTTTTCATTTTGGATCGCTTTGTAAAAACTTTTAAATCTAGTAAAATATTCATTTTTATATTTTAAAAAATAAATCCAAGTAAATCTAGAATAGTCATCAACTAAAAAATATACATATAATTTACCATCCAAGCTTGTTATTCTTTAAGGTCCAAACCAATTCATATGGATAAGTTCTAGAGGTTTATATGTATCAATTTTGTTAAAAGATTTGAAGGATGATTTGTTCTACTTTCCAAGTTGACATGCATCATATAATCTGTTACTTTCAAATCTGAGACTAGGAAAATTAGAAACTAATGGTTTCTTAGATAACTTATGTAAAGAATATATATTACAATTTCTAATTCTTCTATGCCAGAACCATGATTCATTTATCTTAGCAGTTAAGTAGTTTTCTTTTTGTATACATAATAGATTTAAGTCCATGGTATCAGCATTATCAGTTCTAGGTGATCTAAATTTAAGCAATTTATCTTTAAAACAGAACAACATTTGTTAGAAAAATCAACAAAATAACCATTGTCACATGGTTGAGAGATACTTATTAGGTTTTGTTTCAGTCCTTGTACATAGAGTACTTTATTAATTGAGACAGCTTCTAGATCTCCAATAGTTCGAATGTCAATAATTTTACCTTTGGCATTGTCACCAAATGTGACTAATCCTCGAGATTTTTGAGTTAATGTTTTAAATTTTGATGAATTCCCACTCATATGTCTAGAGAAGCTACTGTCCATATACCATATTTTAGTTTGGATTATGTGACATGCTTCCTGTAATGTCATTTAAACAATGGTTTGTTTTGGAACCCATATTTTGTTGGGTCTAGGTGTGTTAGCCAGAAAAAACATGGGAATCTAGATTTGCTTTGTTTTTCTATAATTAATAGAATCATATAAACTACTTGAAACAAAGTCTTTCTTAATCCCACTTATTTTTGGTTGCCTTAAATAACAGTTTTTAGAAATATCACATTTTGTTCCACAGTAGTTTCATATTTTACATTTTGTACTTGGAATAAAATAATTCTTATACAGTTTGGGTTTCTCTCCTTTACTGTATATTCCATATATTTCCTTTTTAATTACATTCCTTCCAAAAATTTCATTTAGAGTATTTTTCCTTTGTAAAAACAAGATCTTTACTTTTTATGTTTCTACTTCTATTTAAAGTGTTTTTATTTTAGTTTCATTATCTGTACAGTTTGTTTTTAATGAGTTATATTTTTCAATTAACTCTTGATGTTGTTTTAGAAGAGTGTCTCTTTCTCCTAAAATAGCAGGGTGAATATTTTTCATTGATTTATGTTTCTTAAATAAGGAATCATATTTCTCTTCCAGGATGTTTCAGTAGGTTGCAAGTTTATTATTTGAACAAATAGAACTAGAATCAGAATCATATGAGTAATAAGATTTTACCTCATCAGCTTCTTCCATAAAGTACATGTTTGATTTCATATTTGATTCTTCTTTTTCTGAGTTAGAATTTGATGAGTTGCTGGAGTCTTCCAAAACATTCCAAGTAGCTTTCATTTTTATTTTTTCTTTCTACTCATAATCATTGTTTTTGAAAAAATTATTTTTCTTTTCTACTTTTAATTGGGGATAGTCGGGTCTAATGTGACCTATCTTTTTGAATTCATAGCATCTAACTTCCCTTAGTTCTTTTTCATCCTTTTAAAAAGATTTTCTGAATCCCTTATTACTGTATAATTTATGAAACTTTTTTGCTAGATGAGCCAGTTCCACATCTGAATTAGATGAACCAGAACTATCTAATTTCATTTTGATTTCATTCTTCATCTTTCTAATCTTCTTTTGGGATGTTACTTTCAAAGAAGTTTTTTCACTCTTGATCAATACATTATACTCATTTGCTTCATCATACATCTCATCTTCATACTCTATAAGAGTTCCAATTAAATATCTCATTTTAAGATCTTTCACTGGTGAATAAAGCCTAATAGCAGTCAAAATTCTATTCCACTTAGTTGGAAATACTCTTAGAACTTTCAAGTCCTGATCTGGTTGTTTGATAGGATCTCCCAACGCAGTGATGTTATTAACAATTTCTCTAAATATTCCATTCATCTGGGTGATTCTTTCTCCTTTAAACATTCTGAATGTGTTGAATTTCAATTTAGAAGTGACATACCTCATCTTTCTGACATTTTCAGTTACTTCATAAGAAACTACTATTGTCTTCCATATTTCATAAGCAGACTGGAACTGAGATACTCTGTTGAATTCATCTGGTTCAAGACCGCATATTATAGGATAAATAGCCTTCAAGTTTATGTTATACTCTGCTTCTGTATCAGCACTCCATGTTTCATATTTCTCTAGAATCACAAAGGGAGTGATAATTTTCAAGTAGATTCTATATTCAAGGTTCTTTAAGTAAATGAACATCCTTGATTTCCAACATTCATAATTTTCACCGTTGAAGTAGGGAGCTCTAACCATTGACATACCCTCTTGTTTATTAGTCATTGTTCTCTGTATAATCAAAAAACATTCAAATTTTTATATATTTAACAAAATCTCCCCCTCTAATACCAATTTTTGGATCGGCTTATACCAAATACGTACAAGAGGGGGTTGAATTGAGTCATTAAGAAATTCTTCATGAATCGTGATGATGACCGAGTCTATCATTTTATCTTTATTAGTTTGTTTATGCATTTGAAAATAAATAGTTAAAGAACCCAAGAATGTATAGTTGTTCAAGGAACAGAAGGCCCTTATTCCACTCCACCAACACTCTATTCCACGAGCTTGGTGATTTTCACTATTTGGTCCTCTTATCAACAGACCATCCACAACTGAGTGCAGGAAGTTGACACCTTTACAAGTTAAGGCTAAAAACATAGCCTTCTGATTCATACACAGAACCGAATACACAACTTAGTATGAGAATCCAATTACTCAAAATAAAAATAGTATTTTTCTTAAAATACTTTCCAGTTAATCTACACGGTTTCAACAGCACGTAACTGACAGTAGATAGATCTTTGTCTTCAGAAAATATTTTCTTCAGATAAGGGAAGTTCTGAGTCGATCCAGTTTCAATAGATATAGAATTAAATTCAGAAACCCCAACAAAAATGGATTCATGAAAGATCTTCGATGTATAAATGGAGAATCTTCAACGTGTTTCTTCTTCTTCAGAAAATAGAGTTTAATCGTAACTTGTAACAACAGATCTTTAAATATTTAATGACTATATAAAATTGGTAGTCATGGATAACTCAAGATCTTGTTAAATATTTTCTTGATGATTCACCCTCTCTTTGTAATACAAAGTATCACAGATATATATAGAATAACGATAGGTGTTTTCCTTAAAAATTAGATCCATGTAAAGTCGCCTTTAGAATCGAAATATTTAAATGTTTGAATAACAAATCAGTCGTAACTCCCCTGAATATTCAGAATGAGAAGTTCCTCTTAAATCAATCATTTAAATCATAAATAAAATGATTTGAATCTATCAAAGGCATTCTTTAAAATTATCCATTTAATCTGGCTTGAAATCAGCCTAATAATCTGCATAAAGACCGTTGCTCAATAAAGTTGTAATTTAAATCTTTGACGTCAAATGTAGGGTTGAACTGTATAACATACATTCTTTGAACGTAAGGTTCAAAACATAAGGTTGATCATCCATTTTTAAAAACTAAGGTTGATCATCCATACATTTCTCCTCAACTCTCAAACATACAGTATATAATCTATACTTTTATCAGCTTCTAAACGTGAGGTACATGATCCATACTTTTTGATACAACGTAAGGTTGTTTACAAAATCAAGGTTGATGAACCATACTTCTGAGAAACAAAAATAACGTTCCATACTAATGTAGGGTTCTTCTTCTACACTTTTCTGATAACATATGGTTGTTTAACCATACTTTTCTGATAACGTATGGTTGTTTAACCATACTTTTCTAATAAAGTATGGTTTCTTAACCATAATTTTCTAATATCCCATAAAGTAAATTAAAAATTCCATCCATACACTATGATCCCAAATGTATGGTATGAACAGTGTTTCTATAACATGCGAATGTGACCTCTGAACACGTAGAGAATGAATAGTGTTTACAGAACATGCTAACACGCTGAAACAATTTCAAAACACTTTGTCAAATATTCCACATGGATTAAATGCGTTAATATTATTCAAAAATAGAGAAATAAAGAATATTGACTTCCTAAAATATACTCAAAGTAAAATCATTTGAATAAAAAATAAGGGTATTTGTGAACATCAAAATCATTATAAAGAGATAGAGTATTGTTCTCGACAAAATAACTCATGGAATTAAAATTGGTTTTATAAAACTTTTAAAATGAAAATAATTCACTTTCATAGAATAAATAATGCATAGAAGGAAAATATATTTCATTTAACACATCATAAAGAACCCATGGAAAGAAAATGGATTTCATATGAATTAATATAAGGGATTAACTATTAATTCAGTAAATAATCTTAACATAGTAAAAACATGGAAAATAAATGGTTATCTAATGAAATAAAGTAACATTCTAGGTAAATACCATTTAATATAGATAATAAATCATATGATATATATACTTTATAGATAAAGGGTATACGTTTAAGTCAATAATTTCCCCAAATCAATGAATGTATATAATTTAAGTGAACACCCTTCAATAAAATTAATCAGAAATAGGGTATTCACAAAGGTAATGAATTGGGTGAACATTTTGGATCATACATAGTGGATAATTAGACCATATGAAGGAATTAATAGATCATTCCTCCAAAAGAGAAAGATAGTAAATAGGTCGTCCATATAAATAAGGTTTATTTTTAAGTTAGAGTAATATCCTTGATCAAGCATAATTTATGTCAAAGGATGGGGATTTAGATGAAGATTGTTTTTAGGAGAAATAAAAAAATAAATTTTAAAATATTAAATGTAACATCTTACCCCATATAATTGTATTAATATGAGATAGAGTGACACTAACTGTAGGTGACATCCCCAGGACACAAATGGTAGGAAATAAATGCCAAGGGCTAAGGAACACATTTGAGGATTTTTTTCCTTTTAAAGGTAAAACAGTCACAAAAATATAAAACATAAACATCTAATCATCTCATATGATACATGAGTATAAATAATATAACTTAGATAATAAACCAAATAGATAAAACAATCAGTGTAACAATGGAACATAGATAATCAATAGACAAAGAACAAAATACCATCAGACTTAAAGACATCAAATTGACATCATCACAGGCATCACTTGGACCAGGTCTAATTTCTAACACCACCTATAATTCCCAATGTATCAAGATTCACTACCAGATAAATAATATATCTCCACCTTCTGTATATCCTAGTATATGAAATATATAAATTCAAAAAAGTTCCCAAGAAGTAGGTGAGTATAAACTCCATAGGCATTCCCCAAAGACATACCAACATAGCCACTAGGATAAGAACTAGTTATAAGAATTTGTAGAAAATAGTTGAAAAGAAATTAAACATTTTATATAAATCCATAAAGAAATCCATGGTTGAAAAAATATAATTTCTATCCATTTACATTAGGAATAACCTTTATCTTCTTTAAACACACACCCATCAAAATAGACACAATCTTGGTGTTTCCATTAATACTTGTACTCTATTACAATAATTCTTCCAACCTTGACAGTGGAACTTCCACCCAAATCCATCTACATTGAGCACACTCCAACCCATTATGCCAAATTCTATGACAAAAAATCACATAAAATAATTATTCTTTTGAAATAATTTCATTAAAAAATTTCATGCATCAAAACCATTTTATAATTTTAGAATAATCATTTTCGAGTTATAAATAAAAGTGGTTTTCAAAAATCTATCCAATTTTCCATATTTCCAAATGAATATAAAAAAATTCCTTCATGAAACCTCAAAAAATTCCATATAAAATACAATAAAAAAATTAAAATAAACTAATACTTCAATTTTTAGAATGGTGGAGATGAGAGAAAATCCACCTACCTCTCAATAGGTGATAGAAACAAAGAACAACACTAAAAGATTTTATATTCAGGTTCACAACACCTTCCCTTTAATTGATCCAATAATATCTCATAAAGATCCATATCATATCCTATTGGTATATCTATTATAGAATGGATGTATGAATCTAAGAGAGAGGATAAGAGTATATCTAAGAAAATTGATGAAGGAGATGGACTTATTGATGATTCTGGATCACTAACACACTTTCATTTTCATAAAACTTTTTTCATATTAGAGGGAATCTCATTGGGATCCTTGGAAGAGAGAATAACTCAAGACTCTATAAGAATATAGTAAAAAATTAGGGTTTTATGGATTTAAACCAAATTAAAGTATAAAAAATGATTGAATGAGAAATACCACACCATAATATAGCCTATATCACCATAGTAGAGTCACCCTAGACCATAGAACAGTCCCACAACACCATAGAATAGCTTTCCTAATGAATAGTGTCTAAAAACTATGGTTCATGCTACACTATAGATCCTATTTTTCAAGAAAATGGGTTGTGTTGCAGCCCCCTACACAACGGTGCATCCAAAATGAGCTTATGTTGTAGCCCACTGATTATTTTTTATGGGTTCCAAAAATTATAGAGGCACATAAATTCTACCACATTCCTTATACACCAAAATCAGTGTTTTATACACTATATCCACAAAAGACCAATTCCACATCCCATGCTTCTTGTCATAGCCATCTAAAAAATGGAATAACTCCCTCTTAAAGCCTTTAAACCCCACTAAAACTCCCAAAACCAAACCCCAACATTATATAACATAAAATAAGAGTAACTTACCTCAAACTAAGAGTGTTATATTCTCCCCAACATTGGTATTTATATCCTTAAGAAATAAAAAAATGTTTTATTGAAATAGATCTAGTCATTATTCCAACATATCCATTTCATGCTCCCATGTCACTTTCTAAATCTGACCATTTTTCATAACACTTGTATGAAATTGATGATTTTCCCATGAAATATATTTTATTTCCTATCCAAAATTAGTATTAGAACATTAATCAACATAATATCTAGTTCAATGTCAACATGGTCCCATAGAATCACATGTTTAAGGTCTGGATTATACTTTTTAAACTAAGATACATGAAACACGTTGTACAAAAAATTGAACCTTTATTGTAAAGCTAACCGATAAGCCACATCATCCAACCATTCAAGTATCTCAAAAAGACCAATGTTACATAGAGAAAAAGTTCCCCATTTACCAAAATAATGATTCCCTAGCCTTAGATATATTCTTGTGAAAACATTATCATCCACCTCAAATGATAACAGTCATGGATGATTATCCATATAGGATTTATGAAAACAATAAGTTGTCACCATTATCTTCCTAATTATATAAATTGTAGATATTTTCTCATGTACTAGGCTAGGTTTGTTAACTGAAATATCACTGGTTTCCACTCAAAAAAATGGATAATGACAAGAGAATCCATACAATTCTTTGAATAGATCCATATGTATCAAATCATGTTAACTGTTATTGTTTGAGAACTAAACTAATTGTATGTACTTTTCCCATGAGTCTCCAAAATCCATGACACAATCTCTCAGCATGTATTCTAATGTTTGTATCATCCTTTCATATTTTATATGCATTTGAGGATCATAATATATTCTCATTATCAATTGGTTTTCATGTTCTTGGTGCGAAGTCTTCTAAAACTGATATGTGAACCTAGGGTCCCTATCAGAAACAATTGAAACAAGAATTCCATACATCTTTATAAATTCTATAATGTAGACTTTAGAAAAATATTCCATCGTATTTCATTCATGTATAGGGATAAAGTGATTTGACTTTGTTAGTCGATCTACAAACACCTATATAGCCTCATGTTTATCAACCACTCTTGGAAGACCTATCACAAAATACATAGCTATTTTCTCTCATTTCTACATGGGAATCAGTATAGAGTGTAACATTCCTACTTGTTTTTGGTGTTCCTACTTGAATTTTTGATAAGTGAGGCATCTAAAAAAACTCTTTCACTCTATTCTTCATTCCATTTCATAAAAATTGTGACTCATAACATTATAAATATTCTAGATTCCAGTAATAATAATCTATATTGAATGGTGGTTTTCAAAACAATGTGTTCTTGATAATCCAAAGGTTCCATGATTTAATCTCTAAAACAAAGCATATATCTTAAATCTAATGTCCATCCCTCAATAGTTTACCCATAATTGAATTTTTATCAAATGTTTAAACATTTTGTATAATATTTATAAGAATGTAAAAATTAGTCCTTTAAATTGGGAATAGGAGAAACTAGATAGAAAACTATGACATCACCTCGATCAGCACAATCTATATGATATCAACTATAACGGTCATTATTTACCATTAATCCAAATAATCTTTATCTATCTTATTTCATTACTTCCTACTCAATACATCCACTGTAGAGTTTCCTTTTTTTTGTATATACTTCAAGTCAAAGTTAAAGATTTGTAGATATTCCATCCATTTTCATCATCATAGATTCAAATCCATTTATAAGAAAATTCATTTTAAGTATTATGATCCATAAACACTTTAAAAATATCAAAAAAGATAATGATGTAGAGTCTTTAACGAATGAACTACATCATCCAATTCCAAATCATGTGTTGGGTATTTCTTCTCATGAACTCATAAATATCATGAGCTATAAGAAACAACATGATCTCCCTCTGTGAGAACATAACACAACCCAGATCTTGATGCAACACAATAGATTACATACCCTCGTCCAAAATCTAGAAACATAAGGATAGTTGTTGATATAAGACGAACCTTAATCTATTAGAAATATTTTTAGAACTTATCATTCACTTGGAAAGGTATTCCTTCCCTCATCCAAGATATAATTGGTGTTTAAATACATGAAAAATATTGAATGAAGCATTGGTAATATCATGATAATCTAAGTAACCCTCATATCCTGAAAACATTTTTGGTGGTTTCCAATAGATAACAACTTCTATCTTATCAGGATCTACAGAAACCCATTTTTTTGAAATGAAAAAGTCCAAAGAAACATACCGCTTATATCCAGAAATCATACATTGAGAACTTAGCATAAGGGCGATGTTCACACAAGATGCCCAATACTATAACCAATTGTTGCTCATGATCATCCTTAATCCTAGAATATAGTATAATATCATCAAAGAACACCACTATAAAGGAATTTAGATACCTATAAAGGATAATATTCATCAATTTCATAAACACTACAAGTATATTTCTAAGACCAAATGGAAAAACCTTGTATTCTTAATGGATATAATGACTTTAAAAAGTTGAATTTAGAATATCCTCCTTTAGAATTTATAGTTAGTGATATCCTGGTCATATATCAATTTTATAGAACTATTTGTATCCCTACAATTAATCAAACAAATCAGAAATTTATTTAAGAGGATATCGATTATTTACCATAAGATGGTTAAAATTATAATAAAACAAATAATTCCTAAGAGTTACATACTTTTTATTTACAAAAATAACTAGTGTTTTCCATAAGGATATACTTAGTAAAGTAAACCCTTTGATTTAAAACTCCTCTTGATGGAATTTCAGTTACCTAAATTCCATTTTTCTCATCCTATAAAATTATAGTGAAATAGGAATGGTCCCTAATATGAGATAAATCATAAATCCCACTTCTATTTCTGGTGGAAACCTATAGAAATTGTTAGGAAAAATATCAAGAAATTGGTCAAAATGGGTGGAAAATATCTATGTCTAATTTCACCAACATATGATATAGAAATCATTTTTAACTAATAAGAGATATTCCATGTAACACCCCAAGATTCCACGGTACGTTTCCCTTCGAATAATGCAATAGCGTGTGTTGTACGCAACCTCGAGCTCTAACACACACCACAACTAATTAAACTAGCCGTTGTGAATAGTAATACCTACTTTTTGAAATTTTATAAATTTTATTTATCAAAATGGACTTCATTTTTGGATTTGGAATATCGAAATTAGCCTATGTTGAATTTTTGGTATTTTTCTGAGAACTTCTAATTTTTTATGAATAGTGAAAAATACTTAAAAACAACTTTTTTAATCAAAATAATTTATAGTGATAAGTTATACTACTGAGTGGTTTTAAAGTATAATTAGAATATATTTTTACCATTTTATCCAATGGTGGTCATTATAATTAATTTAACATTGAAATTGGACATAAACAATTATCAATCTTTTGATATAAATTGTTTCTTAAAAACACGCTATTTGTTGTGACAGCGGGATTTAATTATAAAATTAATTAATGCAACTTATATGTTTGGAATTTTGTAAAATAGACATCATTTTTTAATTCTGAATATCAATTATAGCTTAGGGTGACATTTTGGCATTGTTCTGAAAAACTTCAATTTTTGATGAATAGTGAAACCACTAAGTGGTAGTTAAATAACTGATTTTTCGTTTAAATGAAATATTACCACTTCTGTGATTTGATTTTAAAAAATCCGACATACATGGTTGTCATTAAGAAGTAAAATGTGGTTCAATGAGATTAAAATAATTTTTTGGTGAATAGTAACTTTTAAGTTCTTAATCGCGATTAGAGGTAATTAGTGTAGTTTAAGGTAAAAATAATGTTTTAATAATATGATATGAGCTTGACACATGTCATACCCTCATTGGATGTGCCATGTCCGACCAAGACAATCCATGGGTCAACTTGGGGACCCCATGGAGCCACTTTAGTTGGAAAATGACATAAATACCTTTTATTTAATGTTAAAGTAAAAAATGACACAAACATGAAATGTTTTACTAAAACAATTTTTACATGGGGTTATACAAGTTATATTTTTTACTATAAATAGTCATTAGAAAGCTAAAAATATTTCCTACATCATAGTATTTTTTTTATAATTTTTATACATTAAATAAATTAAATTATTTATGACATCATGATGATGCAGCGATGACCTCATTATTTAATGATTTAAATAAAATGAGAAGATAATGCAAAATACAAGGCTTACACTTGTACGTAGCCTATTGGATGAGGAGATTTAGAACCCTTATCACCTTATCCACGAATTATATAAGTGTGGGACCTTTAGAATCCGAAAAGCATTGTATAATAATGTAACATTTCAATCTTTCCAAAAGAGCCCCTCCTCTCCTCTTATAAAAGGCCCCCACATCTACCACCTCCTTCACACATTCAAGCCATTTGGATCGGCCAACCTCTGCCCAAATACTCTCCAAACTTTCCCCCCTTACTACTAGAAGCCTCACTTTGGGCAGAATTCTTCCCAAGGAAGCCTTTGGCTCAAATCAAAAAGAGTTACCCGATTTTAAGGTAATATCTTCTCTTATGTTATTTTGTTTTATTTTGCTTCTCCAACCCCTTAAAATCTTTTTATTCCTTTCTTTTTTAACAAAACCAGTATCCTCAATATTCTAGTATGTTTTTATAAAAAGGATTCAAGCTACACTTACACACACCTACATCTAATGGTTAAAGAACATACGGTTTCTGTGGATGGCGAATTTCTGCCTCACGAAACGATGATTGTTCAACACTAATATAACACCTTAAAAGGTGGCCATTAAGATGTCACTATATTTATATATGATATATAGTATGTTTATGTTTTCCTTATGCTTCTGTATTTCTCATTTATGGAATAATTTATGATTTCCATTATGGGTAAACGCGATATTTTCATTTTAGGAAGTGCGGACTACCGCCCCCTCAAAGTGATGTGAATCGTTAATACCGTATGTGGGATGTGTAAAGGATGGAGTAAATGATATTATATATGATATTATACTGGAAATATATTATACCTTTATATAATTATGATTTCATTCCATTAAATACGAAATAGAAATGAAAGTAGCGTTCATGCGTACGTACGGCTTACCGTCTCCATGAAAGGTGCATTTCATTTCTTACCTCTAAATGTTATGTAATATTATGAATGAATGTATATACTTGATATATATTATATATATGATAACTACATCATGAATATAATTCTGGATATAATGGATATTTCACCACATGAACAACTTGTAATTATAATAAGTTTATTGTTGACTCAAGTACCAAAGATCGACAAAACGACAGTTATTAACTTAAATAATTACATAATGTTCATAACATTGTAATAAGTGATATAAAAAGGATAATGAAATTGAAAATGGTTCTTAATAAGGTAGATATTAACTCTAGTTTATTATTCAGGAGGTTAAATAATGGTTGAGTCAAGTCGGACACAAGGTAAGGGAACTTCTTAACCCAACTTCCATTCTTTGGGTTAATCTCCTACATTCAAATTATGTCATGATATTATTATATCCTATTTTGTATTTTTACGTTCTTTATGTGTACCTATAGTGAATACACATAATAGATCTATTTTATTTTAAAAATTATCTTTTAAGGACTTCGTCTCAATCTCCTTTCATTGAGGCATATTTGGTTTTATACACAAATTTCTTTTATATGGTGTATAAACCCCTTTGACTTTTACGTATATTCAAAAGGAATATTTTTTATACGAAGCGTTTACTAAACGACAAAAGGGAATGTTTTTGTTGTACGTATGCGGTGACAACGACTTCTCCGCCGCCATGACCACTATTTGAGTTTCGGCTTCCTCTACAAGCCATACCCCTTTTTTTTAAATGAAAAATAAATACCATGTTATAATTTTCTTTTATTTTGGTATTGAAAATGGATTTGAAAGCGTTTTTATTATATCAATGTGTTGTATTGATATCTTGTGATTGAAATGTGGAAATGTTATGTTTCCTTTATGCATGTTTTATGTGATACGATTATGTTATGGTTTATGATATGTTTAAACCTATTCATATGAGGAATGTATTGGACTTAATAAGTGACAGGTGGAGCCCGCTATAGCTCCTCGATGCATCGGTAGGTCTCATGAGACAACTAGACATGGAATTGGCCGAGGCCCTTTCCCAATTTGATTTATGGTTTCGGATGAGGCCTTAATCATTTTAGATGTCTTGGCCGAGGCCTTGACAAAATGTTTCAGAATGTCTGGCATTATACATTCCATCATTATGAAAGTGGTTATTGATATTGCATGTGATTATTCGACCAGTAGAATATCCATGTGAAGAAGTAAATGGCATTATCTAATTTTTACTTTTGCCATATTATATTGATGTTCAAGTTTAAAAGGCTTTTGTTTTATTTATACATTGCCTTAAATGCTTATGTTTATTTATGAAAGCTTCCGCAATATTGTTATCCTTACTGAGCATCTGAGCTCACCCCTTTCAATGTTTTAATATTTTCCAGGATGTGAAGAAGTATTTTATGAATGACCTGTAGGGATAGTCAGAAGAGGATATGAGTGTGGACTATGAAGACTTTGTTATTAGTTTTTCGCTTTATGATGTAATGTAACATTTTCTAATGTATCTAGTGTTTCCAAGGCTAATAAACTAATCGGTCTTTCGAGACTTGATCTTTTGTGATCATGCCAATGTTACGAAGTAATGCACCGACTCTGGGTAGCTGGGTTCGGGGCGTTATAGTTGGTATCAGAGGCAGTTTAGTAAGAACCTTGGAAGCTAGATTTAGACAAACTCTGATTAGAGCACGTAGACCTAAGATGAACTTTGAGGGTTAGTATAGAAGAACTTCCTAAAATTTTGGTATTGTAGAGATTTTGTGAGTTTTCTGAGTAATACATCCCTGTCTGGATACGAGCAGGTAGAGGCGGCTCTGGCACAGATGTACCTAGGGGTAAAACCTGAAAACACTGCTTTGAGCTAGACTCGAACGGGAACTGGTGCACGACAACGGGCCTTGCTGCACTCTTGGTTACGACACTCCCGGGGGATATGCTTAGGATAATTCTCAGTTTCTTTACAAACCACTATGAAGGGTTATGAGTATATACTTCCTCAAAGGAAACATTTCTTTTTATGATTATGGATTATATCCATAAATAGTTCAATTTATGTAAAGTGTTTTACAAATATGGAATTATGTATTTTATTTCATAAACTAATCTAGTTTATGCCATTGTTTAGAAATGGCGCCTAGTGCAAGGAATGGAAACTGTATCAATGCATGCACTCCGTGTAGGGATTGCCCTCCTGCTCAAGATAATTATGGTGGAGCTAGTGATACAACTGGTGTTGATCAGCTTCTCACCGTACTGGGACAACTCACGCAGGTTATGAATAATAACCTTACTCGTATGGAGCACCCTGATCCACAACGTGGAGGATCAATACTAGACCGTTTCATGAGGCAACAACCACCAACCTTCAATGGGAGTACAAATCATATAGTAGCTGAGCAATGGATAAATTCCTTAGAGAAAATATTCCATGCCTTGGGGGGTAGTGAAAGGGAGAAAGTTGTCAAGGAAGTTTACCGCCTCACTGGAGATGCCGATCAATGGTGGTCACTAATTCAAAACACAAAGGAAGATAATGAATTAACAAACATGGAATGGCAGGAGTTCAAAGAGTTGTTCTTAGAAAAATACTTTCCTCGAGACCATCGAGTGGATATGGAAAGGTAATTTCTGAGTCTGAGACAAAAGGAGGATGAGAATGTCGCAAAGTATGAGGCCAACTTTACAAGGTTAGCAAGGTATGCTACAGATTATATACGTAACCCAAGAGGTAAGATTGATCGTTTCTTTGATGGGTTAAAACCATTTCTCCGTCGAGCTTTAGTATCACAATATTTCTCAACATACGAAGATATTGTCTCATGTGCTATCAAGACAGAAAAGGAATTCTCTAAGTCTTATGACAACAAAGTAAAGCAAGAGAAGAAGAGAACGGTGGAACAAGAGACAGATAAAGGGAAAAAGGGAAAGAAGGATTTTCCATTATGTGATAATTGTGGGAAGAATCACCCTGGTACTTGCCTAAAAGGAATGGGAGTTTGTTATAAATGTGGAGAAAAAGGTCACCAGGCGCGTGATTGCAAGGGAAAGAAAGAGGCTATCAATGTTGAATGCTACAATTGTAGGGAAATGGGGAATTATGAAAATGAATGTCCTAAACGTCAGGGAAACTTACCTCAGAAAAGGCCAAGGGATCAAGGCCAATCTTATGCTATGACTACAGTTGAAGTGGAATAATTAATGTATTGGTGCTTTTGGACTCAAGGATTATATTCTGGTTATAATAATAATGTGATATATATAAGGATTGTACTGCAATACTTGTTTTTTTCATTAAGGTTTTAATATGATGAAGGTAATCATATTTTTAGTATGTGACAATAAGATAAACTTTACATTGTTTGGGGAATCTGATGTTACAATTGATTTTGGAATTAAGAGACCTTTTAGAGAAAGTCTGGATAGAGGTATTTTGGATAACTATAAAGGTTGGAGTGGATTAAGTTGATCTTTGGATAGTATTGTTAAAGGTTAAAAAATTTATGAAGATTATTTTTGGAATATTATAATACTATAGTTTTAGGAAAAGGACAACCTGCAGAGTGGGGCATAACCGTCGCGTCGGACAAAGCTTCAGGAATCGAACCCTCAACCATAGTGCGACAGGCCTTTATTTCCTACCACTATCCTACAGGAAGTCCCTGGTTATTACAAAATAATTTTACTAATCTAAATGGTATGTGTTAACATTTGGAACCTTATACAATTAGGATAAATAGAATATTTTTGAGTTCTATTGCCTTTTAGAGTGAAAGATGGGTTTTTGGTAAAAATTTATTAAAGAATGAAAGTCTACATGACAAGTATGTATATTCCCTTACGTTCTTAGTAAATCTCCTAAATAAATTCTTTAACTTTATAAAAGGTAACTTAAAACAAAAACGTTGCCGGTTAACTTTTCCAACTGGGGATTCAATGACCGTTTAACCAATCACAAGTTTGTGATTTTCTTATTGTTAACTTTATCCTAATCCAGTTTTCTACAACTCTCCATCAGACCTTGATAGTTTTTTTTTCTTCCATATCCATATTTTCATAGAATCCTAGTATGGGCTATCTTGGGTGACCTTTGTATTTATCTTTCTTTCTTTTAAAGTTATATTTTTATTAACCTTATTTCCGATGTGGGTTTTCTACAAAGGTATTTTCTATTTTCAACCTTTTATTTTCCAAGAAAAATTTCAAATTTTGAGGACGAAATTTATTGAAGGAGGGGAGAATGTAACACCCCAAGCTTCCACGGTACGTTTCCCTTCGAATAATGCAATAGCGTGTGTTGTACGCAACCTCGAGCTCTAACACACACCACAACTAATTAAACTAGCCATTGTGAACAGTAATACCTACTTTTTGAAATTTTATAAATTTTATTTATCAAAATGGACTTCATTTTTTGGATTTGGAATATCGAAATTAGCCTATGTTGAATTTTTGGTATTTTTCTGAGAACTTCTAATTTTTTATGAATAGTGAAAAATACATAAAAACAACTTTTTTAATCAAAATAATTTATAGTGATAAGTTATACTACTGAGTGGTTTTAAAGTATAATTAGAATATATTTTTACCATTTTATCCAATGGTGGTCATTAGAATTAATTTAACATTGAAATTGGACATAAACAATTATCAATCTTTTGATATAAATTGTTTCTTAAAAACACGCTATTTGTTGTGACAGCGGGAATTAATTATAAAATTAATTAATGCAACTTATATGTTTGAAATTTTTTAAAATATACATCATTTTTGAATTCGGAATATCAATTATAGCTTAAGGTGAAATTTTGGCATTGTTCTGAAAAACTTCAATTTTTGATGAATAGTGAAACAACTAAGTGGTAGTTAAATAACTGATTTTTCGTTTAAATGAAATATTACCACTTTTGTGATTTGATTTTCAAAAATCCGACATACATGGTTGTCATTAAGAAGTAAAATGTGGTTCAATGAGATTAAAATAATTTTTTGGTGAATAGTAACTTTTAAGTTCTTAATCGCGATTAGAGGTAATTAGTGTAGTTTAAGGTAAAAATAATGTTTTAATAATATGAGATGAGCTTGACACATGTCCTACCCTCATTTTATGTGCCATGGCCGACCAAGACAATCCATGGGTCAACTTGGGGACCCCATGGATCCACTTTAGTTGTAAAATGACATAAATACCTTTTATTTAATGTTAAAGTAAAAAATGACACAAACATGAAATGTTTTACTAAAACAATTTTTACATGGGGTTATACAAGTCATATTTTTTACTATAAATAGTCATTGGAAAGATAAAAATATTTCCTACATCATAGTATTTTTTTTATAATTTTTATACATTAAATAAACTAAATTATTTATGACATCATGATGATGCAGCGATGACCTCATTATTTAATGATTTAAATAAAATGAGAAGATAATGCAAACTCCAAGGCTTACACTTGTCCAAAACCTATTGGATGAGGATATTTCGAACCCTTATCACCTTATCCACGAATTATATAATTTTGGGACCTTTAGAATCCGAAAAGCATTGTATAATAATGTAACATTTCAATCTTTCCAAAAGATCCCCTCCTCTCCTCTTATAAAAGGCCCCCACCTCTACCACCTCCTTCACACTTTCAATCCATTTGGATCGGCCAACCTCTGCCCAAATACTCTCCAAAATTTCCCCCCTTACTCCTAGAAGCCTCACTTTGGGCAGAATTCTTCCCAAGGAAGCCTTTGGCTCAAATCAAAAAGAGTTACCTGATTTTAAGGTAATATCTTCTCTTATGTTATTTTGTTTTATTTTGCTTCTCCAACCCCTTAAACTCTTTTTATTCCTTTCTTTTGTAACAACACCAGTATCCTCAATATTCTAGGATGTTTTTATAAAAATGATTCAAGCTACACTTACACACACCTACATCTAATGGTTAAAGAACATACGGTTTCTGTGGATGGTGAATTTCTGCCTCACGAAACGATGATTGTTCAACACTCATATAACACCTTAAAAGGTGGACATTAAGATGTCACTATATTTATATATGATATATAATATGTTTATGTTTTCCTTATGCTTCTGTATTTCTCATTTATGGAATACTTTATGATTTCCATTATGGGTAAACGCGATATTTTCATTTTAGGAAGTGCGGACTACCGCCCCCTCAAAGTGATGTGAATCGTTAATACCGTATGTGGGATGTGTAAAGGATGGAGTAAATGATATTATATATGATATTATACTGGAACTATACTATACCTTTATATAATTATGATTTCATTCCATTAAATACGAAGTAGAAATGAAAGTAGCGTTCATGCGTACGTACGGCTTACCGTCTCCATGAACGGTGCATTTCATTTCTTACCTCTAAATGTTACGTAATATTATGAATGAATGTATATACTGGATATATATGATATATATGATAACTACATCATGAATATTATTCTGGATATAATGGATATTTCACCACATGAACAACTTGTAATTATAAGAAGTTTATTGTTGACTCAAGTACCAAAGATCGACAAAACGACCGTTATTAACTTAAATAATTACATAATGTTCATAACATTGTAATAAGTGATATAAAAAGGATAATGAAATTGAAAATGGTTCTTAATAAGGTAGATATTAACTCTAGTTTATTATTCAGGAGGTTAAAGAATTGTTGAGTCAAGTCGGACACAAGGTAAGGGAACTTCTTAACCCAACTTCCATTCTTTGGGTTAATCTCCTACATTCAAATTATGTCATGATATTATTATGTCCTATTTTGTATTTTTATGTTCTTTATGTGTACCTACAGTGAATACACATAATAGATCTATTTTATTTTAAAAATGATCTTTTAAGGACTTCGTCTCAATCTCCATTCATTGAGGCATATTTGGTTTTATACACAAATTTCTTTTATACGGTGTATAAACCCCTTTGACTTTTATGTATATTCAAAAGGAATCTTTTTTATACGAAGCGTTTACTAAACGACAAAAGGGAATGTTTTTGTCATACGTATGTGGCGAAAACGACTTCTCCGCCGCCGTGACCACTATTTGAGTTTCGGCTTCCTCTACAAGCCATACCCCTTTTTTTTAAATGAAAAATAAATACCATGTTATAATTTTCTTTTATTTTGGTATTGAAAATGGATTTGAAAGTGTTTTTATTATTTCAATGTGTTGTATTGATATCTTGTGAATGAAATGTGGAAATGTTATGTTTCCTTTATTCATGTTTTATGTGATACGATTATGTTATGGTTTATGATATGTTTAAACCTATTCATATGAGGAATGTATTGGACTTAATAAGTGACGGGTGGAGCCCGCTATAGCTCCTCGATGCATCGGTAGGTATCATGAGACAACTAGACGTGGAATTGGCCGAGGCCCTTTCCCAATTTGATTTATTGTTTTGGCCGAGGCCTTAATCATTTTAGACGTCTTGGCCGAGGCCTTGACAAAATGTTTTAGAATGTCTGGCATTATACATTCCATCATTATGAAAGTGGTTATTGATATTGCATGTGATTATTCGACCAGTAGAATATCCCTGTGAAGAAGTAAATGGAATTATCTCATTTTTACTTTTGCCATATTATGTTGATATTCAAGTTTAAAAGGATTTTGTTTTAGTTATACATTGCCTTAAATGATTATGTTTATTTATGAAAGCTTCCGCAATATTTTTATCCTTACTGAGCATCTGAGCTCACCCCTTTCAATGTTTTAATATTTTCCAGGATGTGAAGAAGTATTTTATGAATGACCTGCAGGGATAGTCAGAAGAGGATATGAGTGTGGACTATGAAGACTTTGTTATTAGTTTTTCACTTTATGATGTAATGTAACATTTACTAATGTATCTAGTGTTTCCAAGGCTACTAAACTAATCGGTCTTTCGAGACTTGATCTTTTGTGATCATGCCAATGTTACAAAGTAATGCACCGACTCTGGGTAGCTGGGGTCGGGGCGGTACATTCCAAACCAATATTACCAAAGGTTCTTCTCTACTAGAAACCCAATATCCCTTAAAAAGATGCTCAACACCATCTAAAAATGTGAAACACGCCTTCCGAGCATAATATTTTTGTGTTGGAATTGAAAAATGTCAACCAATTATTTCCCAAAATCATATCATAGACATCCATCTCCAAAATTGAGAAATCCCAAATAACTTCATACCTATCAATTTTTATCGAAGATACTACACATTTAAAAGCTTCACACTCCTATTGTCCTATAGGTTTTTGTAGTTTCAAAATATAAGTCATCATCTCAATATGTAAACTCATATTATTAACCACTTGAGAAGTAGTAAAGGAGTGGGATACACCTATATCAAACAATCCTTTTATAATGGTTGAATATAAAACAATCTTACCTCACACCATTGAAGGATTTTATTGGTCTACCATGATCACCTGTTCAACACTATAAATTTTCTTACTATCTATTCTATAATCCTTTCTTCATTGTTGATATTTCATAATTTGAGGAGTCATGGTTTTCCTTGAATCACCTTGAATCACTTGGTTCTAAGGATAAGTGTTATTATGACAAGATCACCTCGTTGAAGCATATAATTTCTGAGAAACATGAAATGCGTCTCCTAGAATATACATTGGAGTATTATAAAAAACATTGAATATGTCCCATTTGAATATATTTTTGATATTCGCTAGGTGTTTCTATAATGAATTTATTCTTATGGTAAGTAGAACCACATTGAAAATATCATGGTTTTATATTGGGTCATAGAGGAAACTTAACAAATCCAATAACCTAATTTTGAGACCCTCCACCCCCTTGTAAGTAAGTGTACATCTTCTTCTTATTCCCAATGTTTGAGTTCACACCTATTTCCACTGTTATAAGAATACCACCTATTTCCATATTTCTAGAAATATATTTTCATTTTATTGATTTTCTATTTACCAATTTTTTATAGTCTGAAATACACAAAATATCAATCCTAGAGGGAATCCATTATCATTGTCTATACTCAAATATGTGCTCCTTAAAATATGAACTAGAACAAACTTCTTGTGAAAAGAAGATTAAAATCATAAACGTAGTTGTTTACTCTATGAGGTGTAGATTCTCTTATTTCAAACTGAAGAAATTAGTTCTTATTGAAATTATTATTGTGTGAGGATATAATTTTTTGTCATATAATTCTTCAAGGTCCTCCCATGTAATTCCTTGGTAAAATTTGTCTTGATCATCCAAATACCATAATTTTTATGAAGGATCTTCTATCATATATGTTTCTAACTTTACTTTTAACTTGGTTATTGTTCCAAATAATTCAAAAATTTGTTTTATCTTATTCATACACACCTCTTCTCTTTCAGGCTCAAAATACCCCTAAAATATAGGTGGATTTTGTTTCTAAAACTTAAATTAGTGTTCTACTTTTCAAGGTTTATCATTCTTATTCTCCTTTTCTACATATTAAAAATCATGAAATATTATATGAACTAATTTTGGTTTACTTGTGGATCAGCTGAAACCACATTTTCAATAGCTACTTCATGTTGGTTATTATATAGTCTACTCAATGCCATTTTCTCTAACTAGAAAAAATTGGTTTAATCATAACTTACTGAAAATTTAAGGATTAGTTAATTAAAATGTACCACAAGAAACAATCAATAATATTTCTCTTCAAAATCAACCATTTAAACAATTTTCATAAATCTTCAAAGTCAAAATGAATAATGTATCCCAAGTGGGAAGTATCACTTATAATGCATGATAAGAAATACTCATCAGCTGAACCCACAATGATGAGACGCAAACACACATAGTACTATCTTAGAGCATTATTGTACCCAAAAACCCAAGTACCTTGATATTCAGTATAAAAATGTTATCTATATCTTTTTAAACTATACATTTCATGTTCCAACATTCCTATATCCTTGCTACCCTCCCAAACATAGATGGACTGACAAAGAGTGATATAATTTATAACCTCCCACCCCAAATCATTTTCTTGAGAAGAGATGAAGTTCCACTAACATTATGTGATATATTAAAGTCACTAAAGTCTTGAAATAAATTCCATGGTATGTGAAACAAATCTGGGGATGATTTTCCCTTTAAAGGTAAAACAACCCTGATAATATAAAACATAAATATCCAATCCTATAATATGATTAATGAGTATAAATAATACAAATTAGGTAATAAAAAAACTAGAAAACAATATTTGAGTAATAGATAAAAATTGATAATCAAGGGACAAAGACAAAAAGGCCATTAGACTCAAAGAAATCAATGCAACATTATCTCAAGCATCACCCGGACTAGCTAAAATCTCTAACACCACCAATAATTTCCATTTTATCAGGATACACCGCAATAAATAAGGTATCTTCCTCTTCCTTTTATATTGATATATGATGTCTAAAAACATATAAAATTTAATAATCATGGTGTGAGTATAAACTTATTATGAGTTCTCTAGAGACATTCCAATACATTCCATGAGTATAATAATCAATTATCACAATTTATAAAAAATAGTTTAAATGTATTTAAATAGTTTATATAAATCTATAATATAATTCCATGTGATAAAACCATAATCATACTTATTTCCATCCATTAAAATTAGGCATAAACTTTTCCATGTTAACACATACACATATGCATACTTAAACACACAAAATTGGTGTTACCATTAATGGTGGTACTCCATAACCACAATCCATCCAACCTTGATGGTGGAACTTCCAACCAAATCCATCCACTTTGAAAACATGACAGCCTATTATGCCAAATTCTATACCAAAACTTTTAACATAAAAAATATTATTTTGAAATCATTTATTCAAACATTTTTATGCATCAAAATCATTGCATAATTATAAAATCGTCATGTTAAAATTATAAAGAGAAGGGATTTTAGAAAAGCTATCCCATTTCCCATATTTTCAAAACAAAAACCAAACAAGTTAACTTAACAACACCACACAAATTTTTCATATAAAATACAATAAAACCATTAAAAATTACTCCTCGAAGTTTTAGAATAGTGAAGATGAGAGGGAAACAACCTACCTCTCAACAGGTGATATAAATGAATAACGACACTAAAATCATTTAGATTAGGGTTCACAATAATTTTCCTTCAATCAATTAATAATATCACATCAAGATCCATATATGAGCATATAGATTTATATATAAGAGAATAAATATATGGATCTAAAAAAGAAGACAAGATTCTATCTAAGTGGAATAAGGAAGGAGAAGGATTTACCAATGATTTTGAATCACCAATACATTTTTATTTTCTAAAAACATATTTTCAGATCAAATGGAATCAACTTAGGATCCTAATGGGGAGAGGATTCATGAACCTATAAGAATAGGGGAAAAATGAGGGTTTCATATAATTAAAAATAATTAAATTATAAAATGGGAAATTTTGATAAATGTCACACCAGGGCACAACCAACATCACAATGGCATCATACCCCTAAACCACATTGCAGTCCCCGAAGACCATGGTGCAATATTCCTAATGATGCATGCTTGAAAACAAATTCTATGGGCTACACCATAGATATTATTTTTTAGGAAAAGGGTTCATGGAATAGTACTTTACACCAAATTATAACCAAAAATAGTTTATTCCACATTCCACCCATTACATCAAAGGGGTTCCAAAATCAGGAGAGGGGTAGAAACTCTACCATGAGACCCCTACACAGTATTTGGTGGTCTCCAAAAAATTTCTTCCAAAATATTGCATCACAGCCCATTCTCCATAGTGTATTGTTCTAAAAAATGGTATAACTCCCCCAAAAACCTATTCAAACCCCACAGGAACTCCCAAAACTAAACCCAAGTATTATATAATCTCAAAATACATAAACCAAGGGTAAAGTAACAAAATCTAGGGGTTCTATAAGAAACATCC
Source organism: Viscum album (assembly GCA_963277665.1). Classification (NCBI taxonomy): domain Eukaryota; kingdom Viridiplantae; phylum Streptophyta; class Magnoliopsida; order Santalales; family Viscaceae; genus Viscum; species Viscum album. Next base: position 1,985,056,533 of record OY728136.1, read on the forward strand.
ATGATCATTTTGAAAGCATAGAAATATTTAATAAATAAAGGATAATGTGAATTATTTCTATAAAACTATTACAGATTGTAAATAAATTATCATAGAAAATGATAAATAAGGATGAAATAGGTTTTAACAAAAAAAATTATAAAAAAAATTACACTTTGATAAACATAACCCATAGACTTTTTAAAAAAAATTAAAACATTATTAGAGAAGATGATTTTTTATAAAATGGACTCAATAAATTATTGAGATATAAGGAATGATATTTTCAAAACCATACAATGAATTGTGACATAGAAAAAGAGATATTACCAATTGAAAAGAAGAGATTTGGTCTATTTCAATTACACGAAATACTTTAGGTAAAATATCACTAATGGGGAAATGAAATATCGAGTGTTGATTTGAAAATAATATTTTCAATAAAACCCTTATGGTTTGAGTAACATTTTGATCTAAACCAATTTCAAGTTTGTTATATTTTAAATCAATGTCCGTTTAAAGAAATTACATGATTTGGATCTTCAAATCCCATGAATATAGTTAAAATATATTCATTAGTTCGTAATAATACTATTTATAATGTATCATGGTGCACATTGATAAATAAGTCTTAATAAATTAAATATGAGAGAAAGAACCCCTTGAATTTATTCATGATTAATATAATGTGATCAAATATAAATTAAAATGATATAAATATCTTAGTATACTATTTTAGAACCTTATTCTTAAACATTACCCTCTCATAAAGTTCATTTATTATCATTAATTATGAATATATAAGTTAGTTTTTGCTTATTTTTTCCTTCAAATGTGAAAACTTTTAGTTGTTTATTTTAAAAAAATGTCCTGAATATGGGATATATTCTCACTATATGGTATCAACTTCACCATTACTAGATAATTCAAGATATAATAATAATTTTTTTAATGATTACTTATTTCCCATTTTCATTTGGTTAAATACATGAAAATGACTTATGAAAATGGAAATCAAGATGAAGTGGTTTTCAACACGTTTAACAATCGAACAGTGATAAATTAACATATATTATAAATATGAACAATACATTTCCAAATTAAATAAAAAATAAAAATATATATTATTATTTTATTTTATTACCATTATATTAAATTCCAAAATAATTTATGGCATAATCATTAAAACATCACTAACATAGGCAGTTAAATTGACCCAAATGGTAGCATGTTTTATTGATTTAATGAGTAAGATGATGTATTAACATAATGATAGTGTAAAATATAAAAAATAATAAAAATATCATAAAAATAATATAATCCATTCTTATAACCATCAATGATGGGTGGTGATGGAAAATTAATTTTGTTCCTCGTGGAGCTGGTAGTCTGCATGTTCGCACGAACAATGATATATTTTTTCTTAATGGATGGGATAGTTTAATAGATAATTATAATACCCTTAATATAACATAATTAAATTATATAAATGATACTTATTTCATAATATGAGTGTGTATATAATAAATTTTAATGAATATAATTTAGAATAAAATCTAAGCTCTTGATAATTCTCACGTTGAGGACTTGAAATTTCCTTGGAATTCTCCTTGGAATTGAAGGAATTATGCTAACAAATGATGAACATAAGATTTTGAAAGAGATATATGTTTATAGGATGAGTAATTTGGTATAGTTTCAAGGATAAATTCTAAGGACAGATAAGTCTTTAAGAGGTAGAAGTGTTACACTTTTATAAGTTAAGGGAATGGTAGCTTTGAAAGTAACCATTATATTTTCAATAATATAATATTTCAATGTAAAGGTTAATGGATCAAAAATGTAAAAAAGTGTATTATAAATTATTTTGGGTTTATATAATCCTCATCTACTCATTTTGGAGACAAATTATATTTTTTTGGTTTCTTCTTATAACTTTTTAACTTTTACCCTAATTTAACTTTACCTAGGAAATTAATTTTTAACCATAGTAATGAATATTAATGATAATAATTTAGATTTTATATTTTACCTAATTTTAACCTTATGATATGAAATTATTAAATCATTTTACCAAATAATTTTTTGTGTATATGAAAAATTATTTTTAAAATAAACACACGTAAGGTATAAAAACCATTTTTAAAAAGAAAAGTGTGTTATTGTGATTAAAAATTTATTAACAAGAAAATATTTTCATAAATACTACTTCTTTTGAAATAAATTGTTTTATAATAAAAGTAATAAATTTTATTTTGATTTAAAATATATCCAAAACTAAATTTATCCATTAAAACACTTATTATCAAAAAAAGATTAAAAATATTTATTTACTAAAGTGACATTTTAATTTAATTTTAAAAAAATTTGACATAGGATTTATAAGTTAAAATAATATTTTGAAATTAATAATTATATTTCTTAAATAAGTATTTTTTTTACTTAATTTTTGTAATCTTTTAGGATATAATTACAAAATAATAAAATCATAAAAAATATAATATTTGAAAAAACCGTATTTTTTACTAAAAATTAATCTTTTATAGAACAAACTCAAAATTTAATTATAACAAAAATTTTATTTCCTAAATTCAAAAATTAAGATAGTTCTATATATTTAATATTATAATTTTTATAAAAAATTTAAAGGAAAAGATAAAATATTAAAAAAACAACTTTTATTGAAAAATGACATTTTTTAAACATTAAGTGTTCTTAATATTATTTCATATAATTTCCTTATTTAAGTAATGTTAATATATTAGTTAATATATAATAATATTTTAAAAGAGTTAAATTTAATCTATTTGGATAAAATATACAATACTTCATAAAAGGGTTCATTGAAAAAATATATTATAATTTTATAATAAATACACTTTAATAAATATGATTAAAACTATTTATTAATATTATATAATTTATTTTCACTACTACATTGATTTTAAAATCATTATTTAAATTTAATCATACAATATTTTAATAATAATTTACATATTTATATGTAACTCATATATATATATATAATTAATGTATTTTAATATCATATTTTTTCATTGGGAGTTATATAATTTTAAGTTTACTAATTATCAACACATAACTTCAATATACCTATTGGACATATAATCGATGACCATATTTTCAATGACTGGATTTCATTTATAAATATATATACACTTAATAAATCATCCATTCATTTTTCTCTCGCTTTGAAAGGTATATTTCACATTTCATGATATAGATTTTTCAAAAAAAACTCTTTTCATGGTGATATTCCCCGTTATAGGTTTTTTTTACTGTTGGTGATCCTTGTGGTTGAATATTATTCAATTGATTTATATTCAAGGAGATTTTATTATTTTTTATCTATTTTCCCCAATATATTTATGCACTTTAAATGGAAATATTTTATCCATGGTGACTACTAATCCCTAGGGTAAAATAATCAGTTTTATTTTCTTTTGTTGTAACATTCCAATTATTAATGAATAAAGTATTATTAGTTTTAATTAATATCTTTTATAACATACTTCATATTCAATTAAAATTATTTTAAAAAATTAAAAAAAATATAGTTTAGAATTATAATTATATTATTTAAGTAAAAAATATGCTTCCAAAAAACATGGGCCATTACAACCTTGAGCTATAGGGTTTGTGGAACCTCATGTAAATTGATGAATAAGGTAAGATGGGGGAAAGAGGATAAAACAACAATAGATCGAGACTCTGCTCATGTAAATTTACCAAGTATCACGGATAATGTAAATGGAGGTGGAGGGAAATCTTACTTTAGTGGGACGAGGTTTGTATGCATGAGGGGGTAGAAAATGGAGGCTGTATAACACCCCAAAAAATTCTAAAATAAAACAATTTTATTTGATAGTGTGTATGAAAAGAAACACCAAGAGTATAAAGGAATATAACTTCTCAATAATTTATGATAAAATTTTTATTTTAAATAAATTCAATTTATTTTATACCTTTCAATGCACACAATAATAAGTTAAATTATGTCACATGAAACAATGAGTGTTTTTGATAGCTTTCGTTACACACAAGACCGAGTTAAACCGAATACTATTAATATCATTATTTAAAATGAAAAATTTTTCATAGACATTAAATTAAAAGTTATAAATAGGATTAAATAACTTATGAAAATATATGGTTGAATTCAATGGTTACTAATTAATTAGAAAGTTATATAAAAACCAATTTAATATAAAGGATATGTTTTTATAAAAGAATATTTTTATACGCCTAAAGGTGTTTTATCCTAATAAATTACATTAATTAGAATTATTGAATTATATTAATTAAATTTATATATTATATATTCAATAAAAAATGTTCATTTATATAATATATTTTATTGGGATAAAATAATAACAAATCCAATTTTATGCATAAAAAGTTGTATATTTTCTAAAGGCAGTTTTGCCTCCTTTTAAAGGTGAACTTATTTTAAAAATAAATTTTGAAACATTAATATATTTTATTTGATGAAATAAACTTCATTTTTTAAAATTTAATTTCAAATTTATCTTATGGTGAATTCTTGTTATTTTTTAGAGAAGTTTTATTTTTTGAGGAATACTGAAAAATAAATAATTTTAATTAAAAAATTTATTTTCATTTAAATAATTTGTATGATTAAATTATAATTTAAATTTGTTTTAAATTTTAATTGATTAAATTATACAAACATTAATCTAATTTAGGTCATTTTAATCCATTTTATATATAATTTAGGTATAAAAAATTTATAAACTTCGAAACATTTTCACTTAAAAAACCTATTGTCTCGACATGTCTGTAGAATTAATTTTAAATCAATTTGTTACACTTATGTGTATTTAATTTGAAAATATTTACCCAATATTTTTAATTAAAATAATTTGCAATTTATTATAATTTCAAATTAATTTTTTACCATAATTATTAGTGAATGTAGTTAATATATATTATAGTTATTAAGGTAAAAACAAGTTTACTTAGAGGTTAAACATAGATTATGAGGTGAAAAAATGAATCTAAGCTTATCCAATTACAATTATATGGATGTATTTAAACCTAAAAACATTATATATTTATTTTTTTGTTTTATTGAAGCCTATCGTTATGTAAGACCATGGGTACACCTAACTTAATTTCAAAAATTCCAAGTGTGTTCTATACCTCACTTATAAAAGGCCACCCCTCTCCCCCTTCTTCACACCTATAAAACCAATATTATAATAAAAATACCTACCCAAATAAATCCCCAAATTTTATACCCTCATACTAGAAGCTTTATCTTGTCCATAAATCCAACTTCATATAGTATTAGTGCAAACCTAATGATGATACTCGAATAAGAGGTAATGTGTTTCTAATATAATTTCTATTTTATTTCCTTATTTGACTCCTTAAATTATTTTTATATATTGATTATATAATAAAATAATTATATTTAATATACTTATGTTTTTTTATTTTATTTTTACACTCTAAAAATTCACACACTTCCATAAAATGTGTTATGGAATCATTATTCGTGTGTATGACAGACTACCGCTCCGCGAACTGATGTCATTCATTTTTCCATTACTACATTTCATGGTTTATAAAAATGATGGAAATACTATTTTTATATTATATTTATCATATTTATGATTTATTTATTCTTATTTAATTATTATATAACACATACCTTCTTTCTTTTAATTTTTTGGGAATACGATAACATCATTCATGTGTACGATGGACAACCGCCTCCCAAAGAGAGGTGATTAATTCACATATTATTCACCTACATAATTTTATATGGTGTATATAATTCCCCTTTAAAATTTAATATCATGAATAATTCATTATTAAATGTATTTTTAATTTCAATTTAAATTATTTCATCTAAGTTTGTCTGAACATAAAGTTACCATGTGGTAAAACAAATTCATAACTCAATTCCTTTTCATTAAGTTATATTTCATGCTCATTGTCATTAATATTCCTTGATTATGTTTGTAGTTACTTTTAAATATCTATTGATGTATTTCCTCTTGTTTCATATATATTTAAATTTGACACACATAATTGATTCATTTTATATATTCTCACTTCAACGTTGGGATCTTTGCAAGGGTTTACATTACAATCAAATTATATTCGAGATTTTTTACACTTTGTTTTCCATTAAAAAAATAACTTGATAATTTTTTAATAGACCCTTTAATTTTATTCTACTATAGTTATTCATGGTTATATTCAAGTAATAGTTCCATTTTTCACTCTTTGGAACTTAAAATGTTTTTGAAAATGTTTTTAATAAAATCTGACTTCGTTTCTCTCTTCAGTCAGAAATATGTTTTCTTAAAAACCCATGTTTTTTAAAAGTTTTAAAAATTTTATTTAAAAAATAAAAATTTATTTATAAAAGTAATTTTTACTAATTTATACACTTTAAAAAAAATTACTTTTTAATAAGTGGTTTTCAAATAAAAAGGATTTTTAAAATGTTTTTCAAAATAAAAATGATATTTTCCTCAAGAATGTTTCTAAATATACTTTTTATTTATTCAATGAAAAAACCATTATTCTTTATCCAATGGATATATGTTATATTGAAACAATCCTTATTATTCCTCTAGATGGATTATGATTATCTTGACCAAGGATAGTATTGACATTCACTTTCTTGAATAATTTTCAAATTCATTAACTTCCCCTTGAGTTATTCACTTTTCTTTGATCATTGAACATTGAATTTTTCCTAAATATCCATACCATTTATCATGGATATGATTATTTTCTAAACCACATACCATTTTTAAATATAGTGTGTACTTTGAAATTCATTTGATTAACTGATGAAATATTGACAAATTTGTATCTTTTAATCAACACCGATATTTGATAAGGCTCGATGTTTCTGAATTAAATCGATTATTCAATATATGAGGAATGATTTAGACATGAAAGACATGGGTTGTGGACTGGTTAATCAAATCCCCTCGATGTATCAGTGGTATCATGGGATGATTTTTTTGGATATCCTCAGCTAATGGGTTTTCACCCAGTATGTTTTAAACTATATTGAGAATAGATCTTGATGATAAAGGTCTCATGTTCCTAGTAAACATAACGTTTGATAATTAATCATTTTCTTCATTTAGTATTTAGTGATTAATATCCATGAGATTTTCACTATGACAAAATCTATGGATTCATTTCATTATGATCTCATTGATTAAATCGTAGTTGTTCTAAATTATTTACCTTTACATTTTCTTTATGACCTATCTTCAAATGATAGTAAAGTTATTTAAATGGCATGTGATTTTAGTTATTTACCATGAATTATTATTTATGCACTTCTTTCTCTATTTATTGATTACATTTCATGTGTGTTCAGTTATGTACCTTTACATATTTATTATTCACAATTATTCATTATTTATTTTTCTATATTTAACCCTTACTGAGCATTTGAGATCACTCTTATTTTTTTCATTTCCTGAGGATTCCATGACATGTACTGAGAATGATATGAAAGTATATTCTAGATTGAATAAATGTATTCTCAAAAAAAATTAGGTTGTAATATGTGAATCATGTATGTATCTAGTTTAACAAGACTACTAAACTGATCATTCCTTTGGGATGTGATTCCTTGTATCTTTGGTCAATGTAATGATAGTGGGAACTAGTTCTAAGCATTTGGTATTGGGATCGCTACAACTGGAATCAGAGCAAGTTTAATAGAAACCATGGGAACTAGATTTAGGAAGACATAGATTAGGGAACATGACCCTATGATAAAATTTGAGTATAAGTATAGAATAAAATCCAAAATTTTGGTAAGATAGATATTATGCTTGCCTTCCTAAAAATGTATCCCTTTATGGATAATACAAGTGGACATGGTTATGGAAGAGATGTGACAAGGGGTAATAACTCTTAAAAGTTCACATTGGGCTTGACTCGATCATAACTAGGTACACATAAATGAGTATTATCATGCACCTATTTTGACACTCATGTGGAATATTCTTACAACAATTCACATTTTCATCATAAACCATTATGAAGGATTTGAAAAGATAATGAAAATGATTAACCTAGGCCAAAACCTAGACCATTGAAGGACCTAAATGGAAATAAAATGGATAAATTTTTTTATTTATTGTGATTGAATAAATAAATTGTAGAATTATTTTTAAAAAAAGTATTTTGGTTATAAGAATCATAAAACATATAAATATTGTGTTAAATTTTTAAAGAACATGTGTCTTAATTAACTTAAGAGTTGTGAATACCATCATGGGATTATATGATTATGTATTATCATAAGTTCTAAGTCATAAACACCTATTTTTAGGTTTTATGTGGTCATATTCTACTAATATTAAGGAAATTTTGGGAGAAATTTAGTGAAGGTATATATTTTAGTGAAAAAATTACTTGATTAATAATGCCTCTGAATTTTATAGACACAATTTTAAAGGTATTGATAAACTTTAGGGTTGAAATACAAATAAGATTATTAAACATGGTGAAAAAATTGGTTTCACTAAAAACCATATTGAAAAAGATATTTAATGATTAATTTTATTTCAAGTATTTAAATCTTATTATTTTGTAAACATAATAGAAATTTAATTAATATGGTTTATAAAAAGGACAACATGCATGTAGGGTAACAGCCTATTTCATTCAGTAAGGTGGTGGGGCTTGAACCCATAACTGAAGGACAATAAGGGTTTCACGCCTACCATTGGACAACGTGAAGTCTTGGTTAAAGTGTCATTGTTTTTAGATAAAAAATTTGATGAATAAATATTAATGGTGAATAATTAGTATTACTTTTTAGGTTTAGATATAAATTTATTAATATTAATTGTTTTATAAAATAATTAGACTCAAATTAGAAGTCTCTTCACTCTTTTATGGATCTTATGATTTATTAAAAGTAAATTTTAGTGCTTCAGACATAAAAAATAATTTTTTAATATTTATTTTTAATAATAATGGATAAATTTGATTGAAGCACAAAAAAAATTATGAAATTATTCGTATGAAATAGAAACATATCAAGTAATTATATTTACTTATATTCTTAGATAGTAAGATAATCCCTCAACTTAAAAAATGATCTTGAAATAAACTTTTATCCAATTACCATCATTTATGATGATATCAATATCCTTTTAACACCTATCATATTTATGGTTTTGAGGCCCTAAACTTTCTATTTATTATTCACTTTCTTTTGACCAATGACCTCAATCACTACCTATAATTATTTAAATTTTTCCTTCAAGTCTATATCTTCACTTGCCACTAATGTTCTCTAATTTAAAAACCTAGATATATGTTATTCCATATGTCCTTTGTACTTCCCATTATCTATTATTAAGAGGATATTTTATTAACCCTTTTACGATGTGGGTTTTTCAAGAAATAAATTTTAAAATATCAAACCATTATTTGAGTTTAAATTTTGAGGACACAATTTATTTAAGGTGGGGATAATGTAACACCTTGGAAATTCTATAAGAATAACATTTTATTTGATCACGTTTATGAAATGTAACACCAACTATAGAAAGAGATATAAACTCTCTATAATTTATAATATAATTACTATTTTAAATAAATTCATTCTAATATATATATTTCAATGCATGAAATACTGAGTTAGCTTATGTTACATGAAATAATGAGTTTCTTCGATAGCTTGTGTTGCACGCAAGACCAAGTTTTATCAAATACTATTAAAATTATCATTTAAAATGAAAATTATCTCATAGTTGTTAAATTAAATATCATAAATATGATTAAATAATTATGAAAATATATATTTCATTTCATTGGTTACCAATTAATTAAAAATGAATATAAAAACCAATTGAATATAAATAAAATGTTTTTATAAAAAATATTTTTATTGGCCCAAAGAAGTTTTATCTTAATAAATTAAATTAATTAATATTAGTGAATGATATTAATTAAATTAATATATAATATATTCCATGTTATGTCCAAAAGGGGGCTTATATACCCTGAGAGGGGGTGAATTAGGGTATGGATATTCCTTTTGAAATTCTTCATATCCCACTGGATATTGCCTCTTTATTATTAGGGTCACTTTTTTCGCTTTAGTGTTTATATTGATTCTATACTTTCCCATATTATCTAATGATAATGCACTAAAATTAAATAAATAAATCAATCATAAGGACATAGATATTTTACTTGGTCTACCCTTACTAGGCTACAACCAAAGAGCATACAACAACAATGTGAGGATGTACCAATTCTATTAAATCTCACTACTAGTTAAAAGATTCGGGCTACATCCCTTCTATGCTCAGGCTCACTACTTTTACAAAGTTTAGGGTCAGCCCACTAATTTACCAAGGGTCACTCCCTCTGTCTCTTTCTCTAGATCACTACTGGTGGAAAGGATCATTGTCTCTCTATTCCATTTCTCACTACTCTTAGAAGGTTTCCACACACAATTTATGGACTTGTAGGTCCCTTCATTTGCATGAATTAATGCATCCTCAACTATAGATAGATGCTTTATTGAAGTTCCAACTTCATACTATTGGTTAATATCACTTTACTGCAGAACTACTGGGTTACTTCAAGCTTCTTCACAACTCTTGGGTGACTTGTGTAGAGGTTTAATGCCCTGTATGCAACATGTTCATTTTTCATGGAAAATAAACTTGTGTGCAACTCCCTACTTTTCCACTACTCCCTTATGACGTTCAACTCCATTTTTACATGCAACTCCCCTCTGACACCCAAATCTTATGTGAAACTCACTACTTGTACGCAACTCACTACTTTCACACTTCAGAGCTCGAATTTTTTCTAAGTGTCGATCATTCTCAAATGAGTGGGGGTAGTTTCTTATTTATAGGAATTTTTTCAACACTGTGCGTAACTCGCACAACTTTTCCCCGAGTTTATAACTAACATTCATGAAAGTCTCTTTCGCATAAATTAACCATTCACACAAATCAATAACTTTCTTGAACTTATTTTATTTTCCATATTTTCATGGAATGAATTTGATAAATTCCTTTCACGAACATCTTTTCTTTGCCATATTTTTATGGAAACACACTTTTTCAATGAATACAATCAACCCAAAAGTGAATCAATGTTACCATAAGGTATTTTTCTCGAAAATATTCAATAATTTTTTTTGAAATTCATCCAATTTATTTTATTGTGATAGGATAGAACTAATCCAATTTTACACATAAAAATTTTTATTTCTAAAAAGGTGGTTTTCTTTCTTTTAATGGTGTAACTATTTTGAAAATAAATTTTTAAACTTTTATAAATTTTATTTTACACAATAAACTTCATTTTTTAAACCATAAAGTTTAAATTATATTAAGGTGGATTTATGGTATTTTTCTAAGAAGCTTCATTTTTTGATAAATAGTTAAAAATGCTGAATTTTAATTTTAAGCTGAATTTTCATTTAAATAATGTATTTGGTTAAATTATAATTTCAATTTTTCTTTAAATTTGAATTAGTTTCATTATACATCCATTATTCCAAATTAGTTCATTGTATTCAATTTTATTTTGAATTTAGATGTAACAAATTACTAAACTTTTGAACATTTTCACTTTAAAAATATACTTTCTCGACATGTCTATGGGATTAATTTTAAATACTTTTTTACCAATTATGTGAATTGAATTTTGAAAAATTTATTCCATGTTAGGAATAATAATAATTTCTAATTTCTAATAAGTTAAACTTAATTTTTTACCTTAACGATTAGTTAATGTAGTTAAAATTAATTATAGTGAATAAGCTAAAAACAAGTTTACTCAGTGGTTAAACCTAGTTTATAAGGTGTAAAAATGACCCTAAACTTTTATAATACCCATTGGGTGGACATATCTGGACATTACACCTTCATGAATTGAATTTTTTGTGTTCTTGAGTCCTCTCATAAGGTAAAAACATGGTTACACCTAACTTATTTTCAAAAAATATATGTTGTGATTTGTGTATTCAAATGTAATATGTGAATCAAGTATATATATAGTTTAAAAAGACTACTAAACTTATCGGTACTTTTTGGATGTTATTCCTTATATCGTATTCCAATGTAAAGTTAGTAGGAACTTGTTCTGGGATTTTAGGATTAGGTTCACTATAGGAAGATAGTTAAAACTTGAAAGGGTAATATGGTAAAAATAAATTTTTAACAATTCTAATAAAATATTATTTGGATGAATGGTTTTATAAAACATGAATCAAAATTATGGGTATACCATGTTCACTAACTTAAGTTTAACAGTTAATGGAGGGTCCCACACAGCCTAAAAAATTGTGTGAAGACTGTGAAAAATGGAAATGTCTCCCTACAACTCTATTTATGTGGTTAGGTGCACAATTACCCCTAAACTAGTGATATCCAAGAACATATCATGTTTTCTCTATAAATTTACATTTTCTATACATAACCCATAAAACTATAAAACACTTTAAATATAATTAATAATATAATATGAATACATACCAGTGACTCGTATGGTGTCACAATTATCCCCACCATGTAAATATTTATCCTTAAGATGCCCTGAATGTTCAGATTCCTCAAAAAGTTAAGGCCATTGATTCTTCACAAAGACCTAAAACACTAAATTATCATGGTTTTATCATCTATAATACAACATAACACAAAATAAAGGGATTGATTTACCTTATAACATCTTAAACTGGATATCCAATATATGTATGGGTTGCATAATGATGGAGGATTCGGGTCCCAAATCCAAACTCCCCCATCCCATAATGTGATATGGATCAATGTGGTATTTATTTATTAGAGAAATTTTAAACTTTTTATGAATCTATGGCATTTAAGCTAGAAATTATAATTGGAATTTTTTCTATCTAAGATTCTCTAAGATCATAACAGGTCCAACATAACACGGTATCAACTTAAATTGTTTCCCCAAATAATGATGTTCCAGTTAAGGATAGATTTTCAAAAAAAATCATATAACTATATAAATCCATAGTTGGTGATTATGATAGTCATTTTAGTATTTTCAGGGGCTTTGAGATGTCTCCATCCTTTTCTAACTTGGTTAGATATTTCTTGTAATCTCATAAACAATACTCAGACTCTATAATGATTACTCGCCCTACTCAGACCAAAAAATAGGGTATGGGAACAACCATCCATAAAATTACTTTATGGGTAACTTATTTATTTTTTCTTTACATCTATTATTATATATGAAATCATTAATTGATAATAACTTCTCCAAGTATCTGCTGAAGTTAAGGTCACAGGCACAAAGCATATCCCCCAAGATTTGGATAGCCTAATCTATCCAACCATTAATCTGTGGATGGTAGGATATGATTAAACTCAACTAAGAACCCAAATCCTCTTAAATACCCTTATAGAAATTTTATATGAATCATGGGTCTCAGTATGAAATAATCACAGATAACTCCCCTTGTGGCCAAACAACTTCCAAGATATAGAGACATCCAAGGTATTATATCTTTGTTGATTCTCTAATAGGGATTAAATGAGTTGATTTAATTAATAGATCAATTAATATAAAAATAAAATAATTCCCACAATAATACTATGATAATAAAATAAAAAATCCATTTATACTTCATCCCACTTCCACATTGGCATTGGAAGAGGATATAATAACTCGAACAAATTCTTCTGCTCATGTTTAATTCTCTAGAAAGTGAGACATCAAGAAATGAAGTCCACCATTGGTTGTTTCTTCCAAGTCCACCAATATCATTGTTTCATATCATAAACAATATTTTAATTTATCAAGTGAACAACCCAAATGGAGTGGGGACGACCACTCATCATGTTCTTCTATAAAGTTAGAGGGACTATCAACCACTACTATAAATGGAGAGAACCATTAAGAGACCAAGACAAACCATCTGAGGTCTCCCAGCCATTTAATTCCCTTTTTAGACTAAAAATACAGATCCTTAGTATATTAAATCAATATCTGGTCATCTTTGGTTGAATTGATGAGGGTACTAGTCAAGACTACATGCTCACCCCTTCTTACACATTCAAATGAAGCTAAGATAGTAGGCCCATCAGACCCCATTACTCTCCAATCTCATTCACTACATATATCATTAATTTCCTACTCAATGCATCCACCACCACATTACCCTTTCCTTTAATGTATACCAAATCAAAATTGAAGTTATGAAGGTACTCTACCCAAAATCACTTACTAGGATTTAGATTCATTGGTTAAAGATTTACTTTAGGCTTTTATTTTCTGAGTACACTTTAAATTTCTACTTAAAAAAAAGTAGTGGATCTAGGTTTTCATAGCTTGTATCACCGCTAATAAATAAATATCATTAGTGGGGTTGTTATTTTAATTAGGGATAAACTAGAATTATCCATTATCTATCATGTTGTCTTCTTATATTAAAATACATCTTATCCATGTACCTAAGGCATCAGAAAATACTACATAACCTATTCCTGGTTCTAGTAGAATCAGAATTGGATATGAAGTTAGCCTCACTATTATCACCATAAAATAATCTTGACATTTCTCACACCATTAAAATTGCATGCCCTTTCAAGGTCAAATATATCAAAGGATACGATATCTTGGAGATGTCTCACATAAAATTCATATAATATTCTAACTTTCCTAAGAATATTTAGATCTATAAGATGTTCTCAGGTCTCTCCCAATATATCATTGCTTAAATATTCTTCAATACTACTAAAATTATGTATTAAAATAACAAGTAAACTAGGAATATTTCCTTATCTAAAAAAACCCAATATTTGGATAGGTTTACTTACAAATTGTGGTTCATTAAGGTTTCTAAACCTAAATTTTCCTCATTATTTTATTTTTCATAGAGTAAACCAAAATATCATCAATTAATACTATCATGAAGGAGTTGAGGTTCCAGGTAAAAATACAGTCCATCATAGCCAAAAATGATGTAGGGGAATTCGTGAGATTGAAAGGAATAACTAAATACTCAAAAATCCATTGAAAACTCTGGATGACATTCTTAGGAATATATGCCTCCCTCACAATAAACTTGTGGTATCTGATCTCAATTTGATTTTTGAGAACCACTTGGAACCCTTGAGATAATCAAGTATGTTTTAAATCCAAGTAAAAAGATAATTATTTTTTATCATCATAGTGTTTAGCTTATGATAGTCAATTAAAAATGAATTATTTCAACTTCCTTCTTTTCAAAGAGAACTAATGATGCTCACTATGGAACACTTAGGTGTATGAACCCTTTAATCTCATGATCCTATAACTAAACTGTCGACTCTCTTAATTATATTGGGTCAACTCTTTAATATGGAATCAAAACAGATACCATCCCAATGACTAATTCAATATTTAACTCTACTTAACATTGAGGTAGAAACCTAGAAAATTCAATAATGAAGACATTAGTGTGCTTGTATACCACCTACAAGATATTTTCAACAAAAACCCATTCAATGGAATTATAAAATAGATTTGATAATTAACATGAGAGAGAACCCACCACTGGAATAATCAAACCTTATATTTCAAAACTATAGTTCCAAACACCCTGTAATACATGAGTGTCTCTGGTAGGAGATAGGAATTTTTCCCTCCATTGGTAATAATCAATTTGATTCTTAGAACACACCATCTAAATCATGCTAAAGATAAGGTCAAAATTTTCCACACCAAAAATGAGGAAATCTCAAATAACCTCAGCATCATTGATGATCACATGACAGTCGAAGCACTTGTACCCTTATTCTCCTCTCTTATCCAGTGGCATGGATAGATCCATAACATTTGAAATTAACCTAGATAAAAATCCCATGGAATAATTTATCTTGTGGGATATGAATAAATTAGATACACTTGGGGACCCATGGTATAAGTGGATCCCACTTTACTACCCTGGTGTAAAAACATGAAAATTAATTTAAGGTCTCCCTATTATCCAAACCATTGATAGGAATTTGGTGATTCCTAGAAATATTTCTTAGAAATAATTACCTTAAAAATAATATAATATAAGTATCCTTTACCCAAAGGGAGCTACTGAAACCTGATCTACTTGATGGTGCACACTCCCACTACTAAAATGATGCAATTCCTCGTGTTTTCTATTTTTCCTAGAATAGGGTCACCATCTTCTACCTATATCCATAAGATCATAACTCATACTATTCAGTTCATCCATTTCTACCTCTATAATACATAGCTTATTAAATAATTATTCATATTTTTTCTAGTACAAAGTAATAATCACGGACCTAATCTCAAATTTTAATCCAATTTCAATATGGTGCAACATCAAGAAGTCAATCAGTATGAGCTTGGGTGAAAGCTCCACTAATTAAATTAATCGAGTAAAATACTCTATGGCTGATTATTCACCCTTATCAAAACTTATCAATTCTTTATAATTCTCCACTCATATGGTATCTTGGTATATTTTCTAATTAAACATATTCTTAAACATGGTCCAAGAATGATCTTCATGAAGCATAGAACTCACGATTGAGTCTTATAAATTTTGTATCTTACCTTATAATATAGAGGTAGTAAATCCCACTTTAGACATCATGGGGTTTTGGAGGAATAATTATATATACTCAATTATTTCCAACCACTCTTCTAGTTCTTGGGTCCCCTAGTCACCACAAAATGTAGGTGAGTTCTACATTGTAATCACCTGAGCATGATCTATTGGGTGGACCTACCTATGTTCACAACCCTACCCAAGGTATTGAAGTGTGATGATTACTGATTCAACTAGCTAGGAATATGAGGGGGTATTTTCCAGTGGATCATTCACTAAATATTACTCCCTAATATTTCTAGAGTTCCTTCTTAGATGCATGCCCTAAAATCATAAAACTTAAAAAAACACAATCAATACATGGATTATTTATAAATAATACTGACTAAATATATCAAAAAATAGATATATGTAATAAAATTAATAATCATCAAATTAATTAAAATAAAAACAAATCAAAAAAATTCTTAACTACCCTAGTAACTTGAGGTCTAGCATTTAGAAGATCTGGTCAGGAACTCCCCTGCACCCTCACTCCAGTCCTAACAATCCTACTTCATACAACCAGACTATACAAATAATAAACCTCCCTATAATACCATTTTTTAAGGAAACCACTTTTTCAACATTCCCCATCTCTTGGTCATCCCACCACAAGGTCCGAGTCACATTTCTAATCACCCCAGGCTAGAGACTATCACCTGGGTACCAATTTTTACCAGGTGGGAATTATTTCAACCATTAAAATCTACCATGACCCATCCAAAGGTTAGACATAAATGTTATAAAATTAATAATTTTTATTAGTATCAATCATACAAAATATTGTATAAGTAATAGTATGATAATAATCATAGAAATAACTAAAACAGTAATTCCAGTTATCACCTACATGATCATGTTCATTATAACACATCCCAGTCCTAAGGGTTTGTTACATAACAAAAATCCCAAAATAAAAAAAAATAAAAAAGATACCAATAGACCAAGACGAGCTAACTCTATACAAGACTTGTCCACCACTAACTTGAATCACTAAAGGGAACATGAGAAACAAAATTCTTTGATGTAATATGAAACTCATTTTCCTTTCCCTATCCCAGAGAGAAAAAATTCTTCACATGCATAATGGAATTTTTATTGTATGAGAAAATTCAATAAAGGTTACCGCCATGAATCTACATATCACATTTATAAATTAAATCCATATATTTCTAGTTTGAAAAAAACATTCAAAATATTTTCTTTAAAAACAATTTCATAAATCCTTTAGTTTTTTAAAATAATCATAAATATAATGGATAGAAATTAGCAATGATCTCATAATAAATTGTTACATTGTAATTAAATAAATGTAAATTATAACTAATATGAAAAATATGTAAAACATATGGGAGATAAAACCTATTGGATTTAGTTTTTTAGTAATTTTTAATGGATCACTAGGTTGTCCTATATGAACCATAAACAAATATCATAAACTTGTCCTCTTAAGGACATCGATAACAGATCCTTGCTAGCTCATGCATAAGACCACGACAACACCCATCCTAATACCCAGCAGCCCAAGGTCAACCATGTGAACCCACAAACACATATTTAGTAAAAACAATCACATGGATAAGTAATAATATTTTTATTAAATTCATAATTCAGATTCTAAAGTAAATATTATTTAAAAAACAAGATTTTATATAAAATCATTTTAACAAACATATTTTAAGTATAATTTTTTTAATGTGATAACCAAGGAAAATCACTATTTTTTAATATGGGTTAATCAAAACCCTAAAAGTATCATAGAATCCCTTAATAATCAAAACAAGCATGATAAATAAATAAAAACCAAATAGAAACCCAAAAAAAGTTA
Source organism: Viscum album (assembly GCA_963277665.1). NCBI lineage: Eukaryota > Viridiplantae > Streptophyta > Magnoliopsida > Santalales > Viscaceae > Viscum > Viscum album. The sequence continues at coordinate 1,985,074,976 of OY728136.1, forward strand.
TTAAATGGAAATGTCTAGGTATGTAGAGACACATGCATCAAAAGAGATGGAAGAACATCACTTTCATATAAAACTATTATAAATGGAGAGAGAAGGTCCTCAAGATCCCAACCCATAATGAATCTTGATAAAATTCTATTTCATAACCCTAGTTTTTTTTCCTTTAGATCAAGTGTTTTTAGAACCTCATGTAAATGGATGAATAAGGTTAGATAGGGGAAATGGTAGAAACTATAAGAAATTGAGACTTGTCTCAAGGAAATTGACCAAGGATGAAGGATAACCCTAATTAATTAGGAGGTAAAACATAATCTATAAGGATAATGGTTACATGTATAAGAGGGGTAATCAAAGTGAGGTTGAGATTTAAAATCCAATAGGGTAATTTGGGAAAAAAATCCCAATTTTTAACAATTTTAGGAAAATCACATTGTTTGGCCGCACGATTTTCCAAACCATGAACCAATCATGATGGTCATACCTTTCCATTACCTTAAGTATCACAGTTTCTAGAGGGTCTCATATAGTTTTAAAAACCATGTAGAAATAGTGGTAAATGGAAATGTCTCCCCATATCTCCATTCACATAGTTAGGGTCACTATTACCCCTAATCACGATGTAACTATATTCATTACCTTTTTTCTCCATAACTTTATATTTACAAAACAGAACCCTATGCAACTCAAAAAAAATTAAATAAAATGGAAAATATAGAAATAATACATATCAGTGATCCGTAGGGTGTCACATAGGCACTCAATAAGAGAAAAATATATCACAATATAGCAGATCATAAACATGAAAGAGACCAAGAGGAGTAGATAAATATGATATTAATAAATCATGAGACCATAGATGATAATAATGAAAATGTGTAGAAACATAAATTCATAAAAACAATGTTAATGATGAACAATATTTATGATATGGACTAAAATAAATCATAAAAATAATAAAAAATTTGAGCACAACATAAGAGTGTGAAATATTCTAAAAATTAATTGTAACATGAAGACATGACATATTATGAAAATGAAAACAGTTTTAGAAATGTTTAATAATTTAATAAACATAATTTAAATTTATCACAACCATAATCATATAAAAATATTTTGTATAAACATCATTATGGCCACACCTATATGAACAAAATCATTATATACATTCTTGAAAATTTGAGAAAACTAATAATGCCCATGCTTGTGTGGGAAACTTCATTATATACATTCCTGAATATATCATGAGATATAAACTTAAAATGTTTCATTAAATAGTTATATAATACCCCATACATCATCATCCATTCATATGTGCAGCACTTAAGATCAATCATTATTATATCTTAATAAACCTATGGAAAAGGAAAGGGTTTCTTAAAATTTTCAAAAAAATCACATTATATAAACATTAGAAATAAGAGGATATTAAAAATCATATTTTTTTCAAAGGAATCATATCATAATTAAATATAAAGGATTCTTAAATCATCACATTATGAGATATAAACATTTGAGTTAAAAGAGAAGTGAAAATATAAAATTTTTCACAAAACCTTTTAAACATTATTATAAAAGATAGTGTAAAATTTTTTCAAAAAAAATTGATAAGGAATGTAGAATAATTTTTAAAACATTTTTAAAAATATTTTCAATTATGGTGTGCTTAAAATGAAAAAAAAATCAGGAAAATATATTAAAAGTTGTAAATAATGAATAAAAATGCCTTTATTAATCTTTTTAGGTTGTTTTAATGGAAAAAACATTAGAGAAATGATGAGAGAAATTAATTTTATAAAATAGGTAAAGTAAAATATTTATAATATAAAAGAGAAAACATATTTTTATTTCTTTAAATAAAATACTTTTTATAGGAAAAAACATATACATGGAATAAATAGATCCATTAGTAAGAATGTGGGTTATTCTTACCTATGATATACTTTTATTTCGGGAAATATTTTATCCAATACATGGTTATTAATGAAGATAAATAATTTACCCAAACAATAATAATAAATACCATATAAAATAGGGTATTAATAGAATCAATAAAATCTTAAAAAATATATTCAAGTAAGAAAGATTATGCCCCAATGAATTGAAAATTAAGTTGATGAAACCCTTACCTTGAATTAAATCTTAGTTGATCATGCTCTAACCACCAAAAAAATATTAATTACCAATTTATAAGTATTATTATAATTTATTTTCTTTTACATACTTCACTTATAAACTTTTTTGGTAAATTACATTTTTAAATTATGGATCATCTTTACCGTCATGTCTTAGTAATTTTTTATTATTTCATGAATATTTTATAATGTTGATATTTATATCCATCAATTTATATTAATATTAAAATTCATATATATTTTATGAAATCTTAATATATCTTTTATATTGATTTATAATTTTATTATCTCATTCTATGAGATTTTAGTTACGTTGTGAGAAAATGAAATTAGTGAAAATCTTGTTCTAGTATTTCTTAACAAATGAAGGGTGTTGAATTAATAAAATATTAAATATAATATGACCATTCCAAAACCCTAAATTAATTATCCGTTATTAATTAATATTTTTTGAAACTGTTAGTTGTTTTTTTATAGTCATTCATGATGTTATTTTATATAATTTTTCATGTAGGTGTTTAAACCGACCGAAACATGAACATGCTATAATTAGATGGGTGAGTATGGTTAATAAATTATTTATTTTGAAACAATATCATTATAAATAAAGTATAAAATTATTATTTATATGTTATTATATTTTTAAATTATATTTTAATATGTTTCTTAAATAATGAAAATCTAGGTGAAGAATGAAAAAAAAAGTTATTTTGTGGTGGTGGTGGTTCGTATGTACACATAATCAACGTTATTTATTTCTAAGTGGATTAGAAGGAATAAATAATTTTTTTAACATTAATATAATAAAACATAACAATATTAATAATACTGAATTTATTATATTAAAATTTATTTTTTTGTTTTAATTGAATAAAATATGGAATAAAAACTATCAAGTTGTGAGACGCTTATGTTGATGAAATTTATCTTCTCTTGGAAAACAACCTTGATTTCGAAGAGGCTTGGGAAATATTAAGGACCCTATGTTAAAAAATTTTAGGTTAGGTTAATATTTGGATTAAAATGGTATATTTTAAAGATGAATTTAAAAGGTATATGTGTGTCATAAATTGGTGTAAGCATGTCCCTTTTATAAGTAAAGAAAAAGTAAACTTTTGTGAATAACTATTGTTTTTCAATAATAGAATGAAACCATTAAAGGGTAAATGTTTAAAAAAGTGAGAAATAATGGATTTTAATATGTTATATAGTATAGAAATCCTTTAACACTCATTTTTTTACTTTCTTTAAACATTATTATAGTGTTTTACCATTTGGTTTATATATTTTACCATATTCATTTTCACTATGGTAATAAGTTTTCAACAAAGTAATTTATATTTTATGGAAAATAAATGATAACACATGATACCAAATCTGAGTTTAGTAAACCTAAATTTTAAATCCAATTTATTATATTCTATTTCTAAAAAATATAAAATTATCTTTCAAATTAAAACAATTTATAAATAGAAAACTGTTTTTGTATAAAAATGATGTTTTAAACATTATGTGTTCTTAATATTATTTTTCATTGGTTACCTATTAAATTTATGTTAATATAATTATATATGTGTTTAAAACTAATATTATTTTATTTAATTAAAATATATTAATTTAATTCATTAAATAAGAATTATACAATATTAATATAACAAATCTTTAATTCACAATTATCACTACAATTAACTTTTATTTTAGTAATCCTACCTTTAAAAATTAAAATAAAATTATCCTATTAAAATAATTATTACTTATTTATTCTGAATATGGGATCCATTTTTTAAAATAAATTTTCTAATGGTGAGAAAATTTTAATTTTTATTTTAGCACACTTATTACTTAAATTTTATTTTTAGATAAGATATATTTTTAAGATTAAAATTTATTTGTATGATAAAATTATAAATTTTTTATATTTTCATGGTACACTTTAGTTTATTATAAAACAAATAAAATTTTTGAATCATTAAAGGCAATATGAAACCAAATTTTACCAAAATAATAGTTAATTAAATGAAAATATCGAAAACTATTTTTATTTTTAAAAAATTTAATCATAGGTTTTATAATTTTAAAATAATATTTAAAAATGTAGAGATTTATATCTTAATTAAATATTTTTTTAATTAAATTGTTTTATATACCTATAGGCCTTTCTTATAAAATGAGTAAATTTAATGTTTTGGTAAAAACTTGATTTTTAATTATTCACCTAAAAATATAATATTTCAGAAAAAATAAAAAACAAATAATCATAGACATTTTATTTTAATTATTAATATTAGAATTAATATCATTTAATTAAATTAAAATTCAAAATTTTATTAATTTATATTTGACATATAAAATATAAAGAATAAATAATTTTTATAGAAAAATAAACTTATTTTTTCATTGAAATCAAAATGAAAAATGTTTAAAATACATGTGATCAGTAACGTATTATAATAATAATTACCTGATTATATCATCCTAATTTATAGTTACATATCCCTTCAAGATATCCACATGATATCAAATCATAAGGTATACTATGGTGGGAGTTGAGAGTAGTGATTCTTCTATAATATATCTCCTGAAAATCTTCATAATATTTAATTCCCCATGAATATTATTTTTATCATACTATAATTGTTATATTTTTTTCTTATTATTGGTCTAGGTAAAACCCTATTAAATGTACCTCATTCCCATGCTCGAATAAGTGAGATTTATAAGGGAGACATCCACAAGATGATTCCATTTATTTCTATTATTGTTTTTTTAATATACTTTCTACCTTATATACACACTAATTCAATGAATATATTATAATGGTGAAAATTTATTGCACCATATCTCAATTTTATTTTAGTTTGGATTTGCATATAGAACAAGTTATTAATATAAAACTTATTTATGGAAATTTATTAGTAAAATTTTTAGTCATTATAATCAGTGGCTTCAAAAGTGAATAATAATGGACTATGGGGTGAGATACGATTGGTAAGGCCTTTATAATTCATTTTCCCACATGTTTTAAACTTTTTTCAATCCTTTTACCACTTATTTATATAATAGAACATTTTAGGTTTTACCTTGGTGAATAGTTTTTACCTATGTAATTTATATTTTATTAAAAATATAAGTTAACCCCTTTTACCATATTTATATGTTGATAACATAAATTTAATCCCAATATAATCTAATTAAATTTATAAATAAAAGGAAATTAACTTTTAAATTAAAAATTTTAATATATTGTAAAAAAAATTTGTATAAAAAAGTTGTTTTCACTATTCAGTGTTTTTAATCCTATATAACATTAATTACCAATATAACGAGTGATAAAATATCTATATACATGTGAAAAATCATATTAGATTATTTGTATAAAATATGTAATTTTAATTTATTAGATAAAATTGTCACAACATTAATAAGAAAAATCAATGAAAATAACATTTTCACCACTATCATGGTCATTAACATTAATCTTAGTAATCATAATTTATACATAAAATGTAGTTAATATTATTACAAAATATGAACTTGATAATATAAAATATGAATTCTATTTTTTATATTTAGTTTTTAGAAATGATCAAAAATAAATTTTAATATAAGTAAATAAAAACATTTTTTATAGTAAAATATTGCATAATATTACAAAATGTTAAAAATGGGTTTATTAAATTCAAAATATTGTTTTTAAATGGTCTATTCAACTTTATAAATATATATTATTCAATAAAAATATTTTTAATGTCTTTTATGTTATTTTGGTAATTTGATAATGTTATAAAAGTGGTGTTATGAGCAAAATTGTTTTTTACTATTCACCTTAAAATCAATTAATTAAAAAATATCAAAAAATAAAATTAGGATTATTTTTATATATTGAATTCAAAAAAAAAAAATTTTGGAAGAATTAAAATTGTTAAATTTTTAAGTATATATTTTCAATGAAAATTCAATGTATATAATGTAAAGATAATTTTAGAGAAAAAAAGCCTTTTAAAAACTCTAAGTGTTCTTAATGATATTTTGTATGAATTTTCAATTTCAATAATTTTTATTTACTATTGGTTTTATTATTCTGAAATTTTCTAAATGAAAATACATACCGATTTATTTTAGATTAGTGTTGCATGTAAAATAAGTTATCTAACATAATATTAATGTAAATAAATATATATATTCTAAAATATCTAGGAATTACACATGGAATATTCTATACAAACTTGGAACCAAAACCATAAGATATTATAATAAAAACCCACATAGGGTTTGACTAACACCAACCCACAATATGAGAGGAAGAATAAAAAATGGAAAGGATAAGATAAAAGGGCCTTAAAACATGAAGATCTTGTTAAAAATTAAAGATGAAAGGATTAAAATGGATAAAGGAGAAAAGGGGAGTCTCTTGGTACTCCTTTCAAGGTGTCTCACACAAATGGGGAGGAAGATATTGCCCTTTGGTTTCTTATTTAAAGAGGGGTATAATAGTAAAATCCAATTTTTAAAAACATGGGTATAAGCCGCATGGTTTTCTAAGACAAGAACTAATTGTGCAGCCACTACTAGACACTCATGGGAAACCACATGGTTGGGTCATACAATTAGTAAAACCATGAACCAAATGTGAAAATCACCACTGATAAAGAAATGTGTGTTTTTATTATCAATCATATGATCAGTACTAATCATTCACCAATTATTATCCTTTCATAGAAACATTAAAATTAAATGTTTTTAATGAATTTCACCCTAGAAAACAAGGATGTGTCTATAAATAAAAAATAAATAAAATAATAGGCAACATGAAGGTCAGTGTGTAAAAATTATTCCCATTATAACACTTTATGACATAAGAAATTAAACAGGGTCTAAGTTTATGAAATAGAGATTAAAACATAGAAAAAAACCAAACATTCTTCTAGATTAGAAAATATGCCCAAAGGAAGAAAAATTATTATATGTTCTACAACCTATTCATAAAAACCCATATAGGAAAACTAAAGTAAATGGTTTAATAGTCTAGACCCTTAATAGGTCTACCCACTAAATAAGGCTTGCACTTATCATATTGGGTTAAAAGGGGGCAATGGTCCCAGTGAAAATATCATGAAGCACCACTTCACTATTCAAACAAGGGAAACCCAAAACCAATTAAAATATTAATGACCAATTCCTAATCCCATTAAATATATGTAAGTCTATCCAAAATTTCACAAATATTCAAATAACCTAAATAAAAATCCATAAATTAAGAAATTATAAAAACATAAACAAATAATAGAAGCAAGGGGGAACCTCAATATATCTACTGAGTTTTCACTAAAATCAAAGATAAAAATAGTTTCCTTCTTTTTTTAATGCCTAAACTTATAAAATTTCATAAGGTATCCCAAAATACCATAGCAATGAAATGTTACTGAGGATCTTAAAAATAAAGGTCTTTGAATGTAAAAACGAACCACGCCAATGGAACCTAGGGGAGAACTTTTTTACTAGATGAATAAAAACATAAAGTAAATACTCCCACTAATCCATCTAATGTTCTATATCATGTCCATAATTATTTCATTTCCCATAATATTTCGAACCCTTACTAATTCCAAAATAATCATAGTCACCTCCCCAAATAGGTTTTCCCCTAGAAATCAACTATACCATTATTCCCATATTGACCACTTCCCCAAGAAAAACCTTATTTAATAGAGAAATCCTAAAATTATGGTCTTTATAAATCCCCTTATGAAAATTGAAACTTTTATCATGTCCTTAAACATCAACTCGAGAGAGAAAAGGATAAACTAACTGAATTATGAGAAATGCTCATTTATTATCTATTAGCCATGATAGAGGTTCATAAGTTATATCACCCTCTCTGATATGTCCTTCTAAAGAAAGTTCCACTACATGAACATGGTATTAATGAATTACTAAGACATGATACTTCTCAACTAAAGGTGAAAAATAGTCCACCACTAATCTAGATTCTCTCCCTCAAACTTGATTAAAATATAATTCACTTATAAGGATTCTAAAGTATTCAATGAATTAAAGATCTATTCAATTTTCTCGAGAAAATACATAGCCTATTGAGGTCATTGGTCACTATATAAGAAGAGTGGAAATAGAGGAGGGGTTGGATTTACCACTCTTCCTATATTGTTGGTTTGGTTGACAAAGGTAATGACCACATCCATGCCCTGAGTGACACTAGGCTAAGGAAAACTCCATAATATATATTTCTTACAGTCCATCGGGACTTTTCTCATATAAATGATTTAAATAAAAAAACAAAAAATAAAACACAATCATGAAATTAGAACTTCAACTAAAATTATATAAAACAACACACATAGTAAAATTATAAACATCATTTTTTAACACTACTTTTAATAAAATTTGAAAACTATTCTCTTATCATTTTTCAAAATTATGACATTTCAAACATCCTTTTGAATTTTTTTACAATTTTAGAAATTTAAATTATTTAAAAATTATATTTTTAAAACACATTAATTAATTTATTATCTCCTTCTAAAACATATTTATCACTAAAAGATATTAGAAAAATCGAACTATATAACATTAACAAAGCATAAAACTCTCTAAAATCCATCTTAAATAACAATAATAATAGACTGAAAGAAATAAAAAATAAAGAAGAACCAAGAAAAAAAATTAAAGTGGTCAATGGTTGTGCATGGTTTGACAGATCATTTTCCAACATTTTGATAATCCATTGAGAGATTCACATAACCATGCACATGAGAACCACACTATTTTTTTGGAATTGTGGGAAAATCATGGACATGTATTTTTGTCTCATTTTCATTCCAGACTTTATAAAACCTCAAAAAAATTATGAAACACTAATTAGAGTGAAAATACTAGCAATTAAAATCAATTTTTCAATTTGAAGAATAAGAAATCAATCTAGTAACCGAGACTCAAATCTCGATATCCCATTATAACTTAGTTTTCATCATGAGAGGTGGTGATTAGGAACGTACCCATGATATATCTCCAATAACCTATTCCCTCAAAATAAACAAGTCTCTAATACTATTTTTTCACAAACTAACCCAATCCACCCCAATCTTAGCAACCTAATCCAGCCCTTATATAGGTCTAAAGGGTATTCTTGATCCCTATGGGCTAGAAACTGGATTCATTGAATTATAATGAACTCATTATGAATCAATTTACACAAATAGTTAGTATTATACAACATACATGATAATTACATCGAGACTTAAGAATGGTGTGTTCATACATTTTACATTCATACATAAACACAATAATAAGTTTAGAAAATAAATAATCCAAATGAGGTATAACCATAATAAACATCCAACTCAACAATAATAAAAACTAAAAAAATCAAAATATAATATATAAGGCTACCATGGATGGTAAAACAATGACATCAAATAAAACTAATGAATGGAGGACCATCTTCTCGGGACTTTAAGGTCACTCTCTAACATAACACTCCTAACCCATTAGTGACCTAGAAATGAACCTAGACAAGTAACGGTACATTAATCAGTCTACAAATAATGAGTTGTGTAAGTAGGGTGTGGGAATAAATATCCCAATAGGATCTCACTAAAGGGTCAATGATTTAATTTTTCAAAACATTAATGAAACACTAGTTTGTAACATAGTAATTTAAGATATGTTATGTATCATTTTTAGGGAAAAAAACTCATAATCATAAATCACTCCCTTTACTAAAACTAAGTGATGTTATAAATAAAAAACTAAAATTTTCTATAAAAAACTAAAATTTTAATTATATATCATAAAAAAACATCTCAAAACCTATTTTTAGGAAAATTATTTAAAAACAACCTAACTTTCCAATGTAATTTTCAAATACGTAAATATAACTAAGCAGTAGGTAATTGATTAAATTAGAAATAATAAATTGAAAGCATTGATAAGAAAATACTAAAGAAGTGATCCACTAAATTCAATATTAAAAAAGGATTCAAATCACCATCATATAACATGTATAGTAATGATATAACTAATAAATAATAAGTAGTGTCAAATATAATAGAATATAATCCAAGTTGAATGGTATATAAGCATGGGAAACTCTTAAATATCCAATGATATGATCCTTTATTTAATTAAATGAAATCATATTCCAACTATTTGACACATACTTAATCAATAATGAATAGGTTTACTCTCTTCTAACATCACCAATGGAGCTCCAATTATTAGTATTAGTAAGAAGATAAAGGATACAAGTCCATCTCACTGGGATAGTTATAACAGTTATCTCTAAATATCTCACAACGATACCTATGACCGTCATGATTTTAGAAATATATAGTGAAGTGTGCTTTTTTCCACATCATACATATACAAGAAATATAATATTAGTAAAACCATTCCCATTCCATTATTTCTCAAATATTGGCCTTTGATCTGGGTATATCAATTAAGGGTCAAAGGGAGGATATTTCCAATATAACTTTTTGTATGATGTATAGACACTATTAATTTATAGTGATTCAATTTAGGATTAAAAATGCTCCTTTAATTTTCATAAATTTAATTAATAGAGTCTTTATATATTTCCTTGATTAATATTTGATTGTCTTCATATATAATATTATCCTATATTACAAAATAAAGGAAGAGAATGAATATCATTTTTGAATTGTGTTTAAGAACTTAAGAAAATAGAAATTGTATTCCAAGTTTAGAAAGTGTGAATTCTGGCTACAAAAAGTGTCATTCTTAGTTCATGTTATCAAATGTGAGGGTATAACTATAGATTCATAAAATATAGACATATATAAATTATGGTCAAGACCAACCACTATAGTAAAGTTCTAAGTTCTATTGGGTTAGCTGGATACTACAAGTGTTTTGTGAGAAATTTATCATAATTTTCCCTTACTCTAACTAGGTTTACATATAATGGAGTGATGTTTATCTGGATATCATGATGTGAGGAAATATTTCTATAGTTTAAGAAGAGATTGTTCACTATACCTGTACTTATATTACCCTACAATAGAGAGTGATTTTCAATATATAAAAAATCTTCTTTAAATGGTTTGGGATGAATTATTATGTATAATTAAAAGGTAATTGATTATACATTGCTTCAATTAAAGACTCATGAGAAAAACTACCCAACACATGATTTGGAGATGGTGGTAGTATTCTTTACATCAAAAATTTGGTGACATAATCTCTATAGTGATAAGTGTGATATTTATACTAACAAAAATATCTTAAAGTATATATTCACAAAATAAGAGTTAAACATACACCAAAAGAGGTGGTTAAAATAGATCAAAGACTATTATTTCTCAATAAAATACCACCTTGTGAAAGAAAATAAGGTGTATTATGATCATAGAAGTAAATATCATGCTACCTTATCTCTAATGAGGAATAAAAAAGATCCAATAATCATAGATTTTTAAAGGATAGATATTGAATTAAAAATGTAATGGAAATTATTGTATCTTTCCCAAATTATAGTTCAATAATCCATTCATACAAGGATCAAGGAGGCATATAAAGATAATTTTGAGCTACATAAAAAGGTATCAATTACTATTGAGTATAACATTGATAAATATGTTGTTATAAGTTTTGTAACCTGGATATTTTCCTTATAAAAACTAGAACTAAATAAGAAATTATGGGATGATGTGCACAGATCATCCTTCTAAATTCATTTAGGAAGAAAATATATGTATAGATATCTAAGTCAAAAAAAATTGGATAATAGGAAGAGGGATATTGAAGAATACATATCTCGATGCTTGGTATGCCAATAAGTTAAGGTTGAATGACAGAAGTATAAGGGGAAGATGAAACCATTACCCATACCTATTTGTAAATAGGAAAACATCACAATTAATTGTTTTCATAGTACTCCCCATAAAATCTAAAGACCATAATTCCATTTATTTTTTAGTTGACCACCTTATCAAGTTAATAAATTTTATTTATATTAGGGAATATTTCTCTCTTGGTCAACAAATTGAGATATATATAAGAAAAGTGGGTGTGATTCATAGAGAAACACTCTTTATTATATATGATTGATATCTCAAATTTACCATGAGGTTCTAGAAAATTATTCAATTCCCATTGGAGGAAAAGATGAGTCTCATCACTATTTATCACACTCAGAAAGATGGTTAGTCTAAAAGGACTATTTAAACTCTTGGGAATATATTGAGATCTTATTAGATGGATTTTCGAGGATGTTGAAATCAATACTCCCCCTGGTAGAATTATTATATAACAATTATTTCCATTCGAGCATTAAAATGGAACCATATGAGGATATATATGGGAATAGATACAAGAATCCAATGTGTTGGGTTGAATTTAGAGAAAGAAAACTGATATAACCTGACCTTGTATAAGAAATGATAGAGAGGGTTCAAACCATTTGGTGGAATATGAAAGCATCAAAAAATCAAAAGAATATTTATAAGGATAATTTTTAATAAAACCCTGAGTTTGAAGTTGGTGACAAGTTGTTCCAATGAATTTCTACTTGTAAGTAGGTTATAATATTTTTAAAGAAAGGGAAGTTGATCCCTATGTATATTGGTCCCTTTGAGATCCTTGATTGTGTTGGAGCTGTAGCTTATTTCTTATCAATCCATCCATACATCTCCCATGTACATTATGTGTTCCATGTATCACTTTTTAGAAACTACATAGCAAACCCAACAAATTTACTAGACTCAAAAGATTTGAAATTAGAACATGTTGTCTCTTATGAGGAGAAACCAGTGGAAATCCTAGATCAAAGAGATAAGGTTTTACATAACATAACCACTCATTTAGTCTAAGTTATATAGAGGAATTATAATTTCAAGGAAGATATATTGGAACCTGAGAATTTATTGAGAAAAAATTACCCTCACTTGTTTTATTCCAAGTAATAAAATTTTATGGACGAAAATATTTTAAGGGTGGTAGAATGTAACAACCCACAATTTCATTAAATTATTTTCCCTAAATAAAACAAATGTTGAGTAGCTTGTCTTTCATGTAACACTAAAAAACTGGGATACTATAAAATTATTGAACATGACTATTATATTTTATTTATTAAATTGGTGGGTGTTAATAATAAGTGACAAACATAGAAAAATTATATAAAAATATATAATAAAACAAAGTGCATTTTATGCTTGAAAATATACATTTTTTAAAAAATGATTTAATTCCTTATTCTATTATGAATCCTTATGATATAGATTTCATTTATGTTTTGAGACATGATTATGAAACCCACTTCCTTATAATGGGTTTTATTATTCTTATGATTTAGGTATAGTTTCTTTTCCTCATGTGGACATGTATTGATGCACATATTATGATTTTCTTGATGGGATAGGTGGGCCCAAAATTATATATCCCTATAATAAATTGGGTAAACATTTACATCTCATGAGATAATATGAAAGCGAATGGTGAGTGGACCCATTCCACTTTGGGACTATATCCACTATATTTATGGGAATGATGATTGAACCCAATCTATAGACTCTATCCACTATAATAGTCTTGGTAGTGATCCTTGACTTATGTTTATGATGTCATGTTTTATGTTTTTGAAATATTTATGATTCCATGAACTGATGATATCATTTATTTATTCCATAATTCCATAATTATGTCCATTATATATTTGATATCATTTTATGAATCTTATTTTATATGTTTTGGATCACCTTTATGCTTTACTCTGATTATTCCCTTACTAGATTTCTAGCTCACATTTTTTCTTATGTGTTTTCCTTAGGATATCCAATGTCATTTTAGAATACCTAGGGTAGTCAAGATCACTATAATGATCTTTAAATAAATATAACATAATTAATGTTTAAGATGTTGTACATATGTCTCTAATCCCCCAATACATTAAACCTCTCAATCCCTGGATTGTATTTATTTGAAAACTATGTTAAAAATCATGAAATAAAATCTGTTTAAGAATTGGGTTATTATATTTTTCCAAGAGATAAAGTGGCTATAGGATATGGATTATTTAAATCCTATATATTCAACTCATATGTTCTTTATTATCTTAGTATAGGTTTACTATGACAATAAATATATCACAGTTCATTCATTTGAGCAGATGATAACATTACATTCCCCTTACCCAGGTAAATAAAAACATCACAATTACTTTATATAGTCATGATCATACACTTCATTAGTCTATCACAATCAAGGGATTAGATTTCATACTCATCATATGAGAGGAAAAAATCCCATCTTGGTTGATCTCCAACCAAAAACATGGTTATAAACATACACAACCACCCCCAAATATGCTAAGCCTCAAGGTTTCAATAGGAAAGGTATCAACATATAAAGGTTATCATGCTAGGTATCTCACCAAACTCATGTATGAGGATTAAATATGAAAAGTACACCCATAGTATACCAAATATATAATGTAAGACACTTTATTTGGTATACTTGGTTGTTCATCTAGAATACAAAACTCATTTTTTCCTCATGAACATATTTCATATCTCTAAATGAAATCATGGTCATATTGACCTTAAAATTTCATTAAAACCTATAATACTATGTGAAATACATCATTTCAAAATAACTTAATTTCATAATTTTATAGGTTAGTTAATATTTCACTTCATATAATGTATGCATCCAAAATAAAAGAATGATAAGGTGGATATTCTATTTTATATAGAATGATACATTTTATTTTCTAAAACTTATTTAATAATACTAAAAAAACCCTAAATAATTACCCATCTAATCATGTCACATATGATATACCACCATAAAGGCCATATGTTTGTTTCACTTTTCAAGTTTTTTAAACTTATTACATCTATATGTAATTTTTATCACATCTCTAAGTGATTTTTGGAACTTAAATTCGATTAAAGGAGAAATCATACCAATATTTCAATGGAAGAAATCGTTTTTTTTTAATTGAAGAAAATTATTGAGTGCACACACCTTACGATAATTTATATATAGTGACCCCACACCCTATTTTCCTAGAACCCATAGGTCTTGTTCTTCTATCTATTGCCCTATCCATCTACATCATGTCATGCACTCGATGTACCTCACACCCTTACTATGTGCACTGATTCAAGGATAAGGGTCCATATAATGGTTTCATATGATTATATAGGTTCCCAGAATTCATTTATTATATAATTAACCCCTAGAATCTCATCTGATAGAGAATAAGACTTGGAAATATATGATCACAAAAAACTCATGCATATGCCTTTCAAGTTTCCCTTTTAGATTATTTTTTAATACAAACTAGGGGCATTATGTAAATAAAGGGTAATTTTGTACATCAATGATCATTTTCATTATAGGTGATCACCTTTACTAGGGATTCATTAACATTAGGTCAAAGTAAACTCCTTGAAAGGTTCCCCCAAGAAATTAGAGCATGACATATCAACACCTTATCTTTACCTAAGGTACCATACCCCATTTTTATTTTAAGGACTCATGCCAAGTACTCAAATTCCATATAATTGGGAACCCACTCACTCAAGCATCAAAACCAGAGTAACATTCAAACTCTATGACCTTTTCAATATGGCACCCAAGAGTTCATCATTTGATCAATGCTTGGTTCACCAAACTGGGTTCCTATTCACCCATTACACCTCACCAAGAGCCTATTAACCCAAGTAACTGAATTGGGAACCCTTTTTCCTATCTCCTCTACTCAGGTACATGCCAATTTCAAAATACTTTCCTACCATGAAACTCATTTTAGCACCAATTTCCCTTTGGTCTTCTATATGGTTGAAGACAAATTCCCAAAAGACCTTTCCAATACTCTTTAACCCAAATCAACCCCCTATAATGTCCCATACACCTAGGACTCCTCCATGGACTCTGTATATACATGATTGGTTTATACACACAAAATTTATCCATTTTGATTATGTATTACTTCGACAAATAGAATACACCATCCTATAATATATCTCCCTTGGTTTTCCTCCTTTATTGATATAATATTTGGGGTACAATCAATCATGTATTCACTTGATAATGAGAAATCGCTCTTTGAGTATTGGTGGAAGCATATATTATCCAATCCACTTTTTTTACTTGACTAAGTTTTCATAAACTACCTCTATATCTACCAATAACCTGGTCGATATTTTAATTAGCCTCCCTTGTGTCCAATAAATAATCCAGAGACTTGATTTTGATTTCTATACTGTATAAATTACGACTCTTACTCATTGGGTTCTATCACCAATGATTCCAACCTTCCTTCCCTATCTAGTTAACATTAGAAATGTGTTCAATGAGTATATCATAATCCACATACTTGGTTTAATCCCTAACTATTCCCTCATTGATGATCCCATCTCCATGCCTAATCAATGATCCATGAATACCATGTTCCTTCTAATAAATTTAATCCTTGACAATATTTTTTTTGTTTAGCTACTAATAAATAGGATGAACCAAAAAGTGGATCTCATGCATAATTCCCATATCAACCATCACTGGGTCTCTTTCACCATGTATTCCATTCCATATGGAATTTAAATGTTTTTAATTGGTCGTAGTCATATGACCATAAAATACAAGACATCATGGTCCAAGTTGGAAGACCTTAAAAGGAACATCATTTGGTACTGGATGTATAACCTTCAAAGGAACTTCATTTCATCCTAAACACAACCTTAAAAGGGACTTCATTTTTTCTAGGATACACAACCTTAAAATTTTATAATGGCTGTATGATCTTAAAAAAGACCACATTGGTTCTTGTCACATGGCTCTAAATGGTGTGATGTGTCCCATTAAGTGGAACTAAACTATGTGAGATTTTATTCAACTTATAGAGATATGTTGGAATCCCTTCTCATGGGACAAAACCTAACTCTACAGCACCTAACACCTCCTTAGATAGTGATAACCGCTAATTTACCAATTGTGTTGATTTAAACTATAGTGTAATACACCATTCAGGGAGAAGATGGAGAACTTATGATATATACATATGTTCATTTTAGTTCATAGTTTCAACTGATTTATTTTAAAAAGAGGGTAATTGGTATTGTTACTGGGAATAATTTCATGAATACATCTTAAATATATAATAAAATTATTTAGTAAGAAATAAGATGCCTCATTAGATACACTGACCACCCATCCTCTTGACCTTGGTGCATAATTCAAAGTGTTATTTTCTCTCCCTAATGCATTTCCACCTTTAGAAAGTTGGTTTATAAACAAATAAAACCATAGGAGTGAACGTGTGGGGGGTATAAATAGTATACCTAATGTGAATGATTCTTTATCTATAAAATATATCAATTCACCATCAACTTTTTCCAAGGATGTTGTACTGATAGATTCCTTATTTTTGTTTTCATCAATTAGGATCTCCCATCAAACCAAATGACATAATTTATTTATATTCCAAAGACTATAAAATTCCATAACCAATATAGAATAAATAGTGGATCAACTATGATTATTTCATGTCACTTGTAGATGGAACCCTGAACTCACACCTTGGCTACAATGATCATTTTGGCCATATAGTCATAATACACACTATCTCCAAACCAATGCCTATATCGATAAGAGGTAAATTCTCTCATAAATTATTATAACCATAATGGTTTTATCCCATCCCTGGAGGTGTCCCATAATAACCTCTATAAGGCGAATACTTTGATTTTTTCACATTAATGATACGACAGTGGAAAGAAATTGTCCCCTATTTCCATATCCAATCACTTTAGGAGACTTTATCCATAGAAAAGAATCACCAATATCCCCTACCTCGGGGAGGTGGATGGTGAAATCCTACATGTTACTATAACTTATTAATATATGCCAAGGGGAACTCTTATCAACCATCTATGCTTCCGACACTGCACATCCCTAACTCCTCAATGAAACTTTGATGGGGTTTCCCAATAGATCTTTCCATCAGTTATTTAGTTCAAGACAACTAAGAGAAAGTCCTTCTAGTAAAATTTTACCATTAAATCTCAAGAGTAGTTCCACACCCTTTTTCCATAAACACCCACAAAACTTTTCAGCATATCTCAATGAAAAATAAAGAGAATACAAGGAGAGATCCTACCAATAAAGTTCACTCCCCAAATTTTACAACCTTGATTATGGTCGAAGATCCATTCTTAGTTGTCTGTATAAAAGATTCTATAAGGAGTTAGTATTATAATCAATCAATAATAATAGTCTAGAAGCAAGTTTATTCCCCCATCAATACCAACATCTCTGAGGCTCATCTATATACTCTGATTTTAGCCTAAGGGATGTATCAAGTCGCCCATATTAAGAATACTCAAATATTAAAAAACCAAAAACTAGTCCATACCTACAAAAATCATCATAAATAGATGAATTAAATCATTTCCATGAAGGTCTACCCCATAACACCATAATAAATGACTTTGGATGACCTCCCAAAAGCACCTATCAAGGATTCCTTTTTCAAGATGCTTGAATAAATAACCAAAAATGTCCCCCTCATGGTATAAAACATGAAATTTTAATCCATGTAGGTCCTCCTAATGTCTAAAATAAAGTTTAGAATCTATTATAATCCTCTTCATAAACCAAAATGTGTAGGTCCTCCCCACTGTAATATGAATATCATCTTGGGACATTCTCCATAGGATAAAGAATCTTATCAACATTAAGGTCCTCTTTGTGTATCTAATTTAATAGTTCCACACCAAATCACAAATATTGATCAATAAGGAGGTATTTACTGCTATAATACATAAAAAATTGGTGGCCAAGAATTTTTTCCCTTTTCTAACAAACAAAAAATTGCCAACATGCATGTCTTCTCTATGAAGGTAAACAAAAAATTGGTAACCACAGAGACCCTCCTAGTGAAATTGAAGATAATTAATTTAGATTCCATTCCTAGGGAATATATTTCAAAGGTATATTGGGAGGTGTGAGATTAATTTTCTATTGGAATAAATTAAGACCACTGGGTGGAGTGAATATTTGATGGCCTTACTCTTGATTACTAGATGGGTGATGGAGTGATAGTTTAAAAGAGTCTATTTACCAATAGATGTTGACTATGGTAGAAAAAGGGTGTAACAAAACAAAACACTAAAATTATATATCAATATTATATATACTAGACCTTATATCTATAAAAATCATCATAAGTTTATCAATGCACTAGCATAGATAGTTGAGGTGGTGGGAGTCCTTGACTACACGGACTCCCATCCATGATGATTGGCTGAGGTGGATAGTGAACAAGGGAGAACAGATAAAGGTGATGATTAGAATAACTAGTTATGATACTCTATTTAAAAATAGTGTGAATATATATATCAACACACTATACTAAGAGATTTATCTTGATTAAGATAATAAAGCATCATAATTATACTTATTTCTTTCATGTAATATTAAATAATCACCCCATATAGATTAGAGATAAGTCCTAAACCATGTAATCATTATTATTCTTATACCTTTGGTTTCTTCTAATTATTTACATCTATTGGTTCTTTTATACTTTCTTTTGGAGTGTTTACAATGTGGTTTGGTAGCTTGGGTGTGGTTAACTTCTAAGCTTCAAACATCATATCATGGGGTTAATTTTAGAGATTTTTCTTCCACACATGATGTTTCAATCAATTATATTCTAATAGGTTTAATATAATATGTGTTTGGAAATAACAAATTGGCATTATATCCATATTAGAGTGATTTTTAATGATTAATACATGTATATGTTAATTTAGAGATCGGTTCAGTTTCATAATTTTTCTATTTTCCTTGTATTAGAATATCAATTTATAGTTCCTAACCTCTCATATTACAATTACTAGAACTAGTGGGAGTTTAAAAGTTTTATATCGATGAAGTATAATGAGAGTATGGCCTTAGTGGATAAGTTAAATGGAATATATTTTTTATTCTGGAAGATGAAAATGGAGGATTTTATTTTGTGGAAAGACCTTGATATTCTCTTAACTGAAGAAAAGCAAGAAGAAGTGAAAGATGAATAATGTGAGAGGTTATACAGGAAATTACTTAGGTTTTGTGGATTGAACTTTCTTATAATATGGAATAAAACATTTAGAAATTCAATAAATTGTCAAAAATCATGAAATCCTTAGTTTATATATATATATTAAGCTGATGGTAATAACTAAAGTGTTCTTGATACATAGATTATTCAGCATGTGAGTATAATATGTAAAATCTATTGTTGATCATTTAAGAAAATTCAATTTCATTTGATGTTAATTGGATTTATTGAAGGTAGTATTTAGATATCTGATTTGGGTGATGTAGATACTTTATTTAATCTCAAGGTCATGGGATGTGATGGTGATCGTTTTGATTAATCATAGTGAAAATGAATACTTGATGTTCATGGAAATTTATGACCTAATTTCGAATGAGGAAATTCATTGGAAAGAGATTCAAGTATCTTTTTAAAAAATATATAACATATAGGGAATAGGATATACCACTTGATGGAAAATTCACCACAAGGAAAAAGGAAGGAAAATCCAGAACAAGGGTATATTGGTGAATGATTCTAGCCTATGTTAGCATTGTTGGAGTAAAGGCCCCCTTAACAAATATTATAGTGAAAAAAGGGATAAATACAAAATGTATTCATATAATAGTGGATTTTTGAATCCCTCAATGGAAGATAGGATAGGATTTACCCTATATGATGCTAGTATATTGGTGTTCTTGGTGATCAACTCCAGAGCTTCATTCCATGATAAATATGAGAGAGGAAGCATGAAAAATTATAACTTTGAGAGGAATGTAAAAAATTCATATTATATATTATTGTAACATAAAGTTACTATTTTTAGGTATTACTAAATCCCTATTCTTACCATTCTTTGGATGGGTTTCGTTTGGGGTTGTTTTGGGTAAAAAATTGGTTAATTTTGGAAATTTTGGGGTTGTATATGGTAGGCACATGGTTTTCACAAACCATGAGCCCTGCTAGAAAAAACCATGAAACCCAAGGCAGTATGAATTTTCATGGTTGGATTGCAGTTTGAAAAATCATGCGCCCACTTAGTAGTAACCATACACCTGGAGAAAAAAAAGTTACATGGCTAGGGTGCACAATTTCTTTAAACCATGTGGCTCTTCCTAGCTAACCATGCATATGGGATTTTTTAATCCAAAATTTAATTTTAAAATTCTAGAAACCCACTTTTTAGACCCCCCACAGACCTGTATGACCCATATAAAATTTATTCATCCCTAAGATCTCCTAAGAGTAGTTTCTAGCCCATCAGAACCCATTTAGAAGTGAATCAAAGCTAGGTTAATGTTGTTTTATCTTCTCCTGGTGGTTTCTTCTTCCCATTATCTATGTCATGCTCTCTCTCTTCTTTTATCCCTAGGGTTTATTAGTTCTTCTTGTAAATTTTAGGATCTAATACCCTATGTTTTTTATCTTGGATCTAGTTTTGGTTCCCATATTCACATTTCATCATTTTCCATTGGAAAATCTGGATTAGATTTTGGAGTATCATGATCCCGTGATCAATGGTTGGTGGTTTTGTTATGAAGAAAAAAATTTATTAACACTCAATTTCTTGATTTAAATTAAATTTTTGATTTAAATTCAATTGTCATTATAAATGAAATTTCATTCAATTGATTAATTAGAACCCCAATTACATTTAATTGGGTTTTTTAGAAATTGAATTTTGGAATGAATTTGAAAAAAAACCCAATTACATTGAATTTGGATGGGATTGTGAAATTGATGGAAATTTGTGGAGGTTTAAATTTTTGAATTTAAATTGTGAAAATGATATAAATTGTTTCAATTAATTTTTTTAATTTAATTTTGGGAATTGAATTATGAAATAGAATTTTGAAGTGATTTCAAATTATTATTTGGGAAAGATAGATTAAATGGTTTTTATATGAACATTTGGGTTTTATCTTGGAAAAGGGTATTTTTTGATTAAAAACCCATTTTTGGATTTAAATTTAAAATTGACATTTTTGAAATTGAATAATGGGATTTAATTTTATTTTATGGTTTTTTAAAATATATTTTCCATAATTGATTTTTATTAGAGAACATGAAAGCCTAGGTAGTTAGTGAGTTATTTTGGAAGGTGACAATGTTTCTCTCTTTTTTGTATTTGAGGTATAAATGTTTTACAAGGACTGTAAACTATTTTATATGAATTCTAAATTTATATAAGTTTTTTTACATAAAATGTTGAATTAAGACATTTTTGAAAGTATTTCCATCATTTTAAATCTAAAACATGATTTTTTTAAATATGTTTTTGAAATTATAAACCTATTTATTTAAAATTGAAATCTCTTTATTTGGTTAATTAAATGTTGGAATCTATTATGTAATACTTATTGAGATCCTACAAGAATTTTAGCTCACACTCTACTTATTCCTTAGGGTGATTGTATATTATCTCCTTCTAGGTTCGAGCTGGGGTAAAGCACCACTTAGAGGTGGTTCTAGATATTGATATGTGGACTTGGTGAGTTGCATCCATTAGGACTTGGGAAGTATTTCCTATTTTCTGGTACTTTTTTGTAGTAATTTGGGTTGTTTATACCTGTTTGAATTGTGGTACACTTCTCCCTATGTATTTTTTCTTGTATACATACTGACTTGTTTGTCTTTACTTCTATAATGCTTATGGAAATAACTGTTCCCACTTTCATTTTGTATGATGCTAGGTTCTAATGACTAACCCATGTGGACCTTAGGGATATGTAAATATTGGGTCAGTTATTAGGTTATTAGGGTACCTAGGATAGTTCAGGACAAATTTATATTAGAGTTCTAGGTTGAGCTTCTTGTCTTGAATTAAGTATGATTTTTTTATTCTTGTCAGGACTTAAGAGGAAGTTGTGATTGAGTTTCTGGCCATCTCTCACCATAATAAACCTCAAGTAACCATTTATGGTTAGGGAAATATGTCTTGAGGATTATTTATAGTCTTTTCCTACCTTTTATTTGGATAGGTGAAATATAAATCTTGTTTGTCTATCAGTTATGATTAATTTCACTCATTTATCTGTTTGAGTGTTAATCTGTTGTCTTTTATGTTGTCTTCTGATGTTTTGTAGAATCATACCTCTAATAATACTTGTAAATAGAATCTAGGAGGAAGCTACTGATGTACCATAGTGAGTGAATCTTCTATTGGACCTGAATCTAGATGAGCTGATTGTGCGTACTATCCAAGCTCTAAGACAGGTACCAGAACTAGCTCCCATTCAGAATCAAATTGTGGAACCTCAAAGGGGTTATCTTTGGAATCATTCATAGGAATTACTTCTCCAGAATACAATATATTTCAAAGCCACAAATGATCCTCAAGAGACTGAGTAATGGTGTATCATGATGGAATTTTTTTTTGGGTTCTTGTAGATACCTTATGAAATCAAGGTGAACTATGCCACCTTCGTGCGAGAAGGGATGAGAAGGAGATGGTGGGACACTATGGTGACAGTGATGAATCATGAGGTATTATAGTAGAAATACTTAAAATTTATTTTCATCGACTAGTTCTATCTAGATTCAATGTTGTTTTCCAAGGATACAGAGTTTTTCAAACTTGAGCATGATGATAGGACTATCATAGAGTATATAAACCATTTTTCTAAGCTTGTATTGTTCTCACATGAAATAGTATTAAATGAGAAGATGAAGGATAAAAGGTTTGAGTTGGGACTTTAATATTATATTCATCCTCATGTTTTATTATTGAATCTTCCCTCTTATGATTATGTGTTGGATAGAGTGTTGATGGTCTAAATAAACCTAGCTGGAAATTCAAGGTTGTCAGGAGTTTCTTTCTCTCCCAATGGTGGTGAAAATTACTTCAAATGAAAGTATAATCTTGAGGATTCTCACATTGGTTCTTAATATTAGGGTCATTATAGACCTCCTAAAATGTCTAGAAGAGGTTCGTTTATTTGTTACAAGTGTGTAAATTTGGGGAATTCAAAGAAAGTTTTCACTAAGTCCCCCAAGATATGGGGATCCTGTGGATACTTGGGTCACCTGTAGAAGTTATGCCATAGCTATTACACTACTCATAGTGGTACATAATCATAAAATCCTTCTAAAACTATGGTAAAATCATATTATTCAAGGAAAAAAGGGTTCCATCCATAGGAACAAAGAATCTTCACATAGAGAAAGAGTCTCTAGAGGAAGCGGATACGGGTCCAATGACTATGAGAGGTACCATCATTATAGATTTTTCATTAGAGATCGATTTATTTGATATTGGTGTATCTCATTATTTTAACCCATACTGTTAATCTTCCAAATATTCTTACAGATCTTTTATTTTATGTAATGGATATTACAACACCCCTTGGAATGAATATAAAACAAGGTATTTATAGTTCTTTTAGTGTTTTCTATCTGTCAGATGTCGATCTTACTTGGAGTTTTCTAGTTCTTGACAAGAAACCTATGGACATCATTTTCAGGATGGATTGGATCATTTCTAATAAATCTAATATTTATTATTATCTTTGATGGGTCTCCTTCACTACACCTAATGGGGTTTGCTGAATCTATCAAGGAGAATAGGACCTGAGGTCAAGTAGAGACAGACCTTCTTGTCCAAAGCTGGGGAAAGTTATATCTATTCTTCACTTTTTATCTAGAGAGATAATATTTGAGTGATGATCTCCCTCCAGTTTTTTTCATGTTTCTCTATGTGTTCTCTTCAAAATTCTCTGGTTTTCCATAGGTAAGAGAGGGGTATTTTTCTATCAACTTAGTTCCTAATACTCAACCAGTGTCCATTCTATCTTACCACATGGAACCAGCTAGAATGAAGGAGTTGAAGACTTAGTTGGATGATCTTCTAGAGAAAGGATTTATATGCCCAAGTTTGTCACCTTGGGCGATGCCTATTCTCTTTACTAAGAAGGCTGATGGTCCACTGCGCCTTTGTGTTGATTATTGAAAACTAAATAGAGTTATGGTAAAGAATAAGTATTCATTTCCATGGATTGATGATCTTTTTAATTAGTTCAAAGGTGAAAATGGGGTTCTCAAAGATCAACCTTCAATCTAGTTACCATCATTTGAGGATAAAAGAATCTGAAGTTCATAAAATCACATTTCAGAGAAGGTACGACCATTATGAGTACCTTTTCATTCCATTTGGTCTAACCGATGATCCAACAGTATTTATGGATTTGATGAACGGTATTTTCCATGAGGATATTGATTCCTTAGTGGTCGTATTTGTGGATTAAATCTTGGTTTTCTGTAAGTCCAAGGAGGATCATGTGTGTCATCTGAGAGTAGTTCAAGAATTGTTGATAAATCATTGACTTTATGAAAGGATTTTAAAAAGTGATTTCTTGATCAATCAAGTGAATTTCATGGGACACGTGGTCTCTAAACAGGTTATTTCAGTTGATCTTGAGAAGGTGAAGGATGTTATAACATGGTAGCAACCCTGGAATGTCTTTGAGATTCAGAGCTTCATAGAATTAACTAGTTATTATCGCCGGTTTGTAAAGGACTTCTCAAATTTATCCTCTATGATGAATATTTTAACTTGTAAGGACGTAAAATTCTCCTAGGATTAAAAAATTCATAATTACTTTTCTGAGATGAAATTTATTTTTACTATTATGTCGATTTTGAATCTTCTATAAGCTGAGCAGGGCTATGTGGTCTTCTATGATGCATCAGGTTCAAGTTTGGGTTATGTTATTATGAAAATTGATCATGTTGTTTCTTATGGATCTCATTATCATAGGCCACATTAGAAGAATTATCCAATACATTACCTTGAACTTAAATATTTGATGCACACACTTAAGAGTAGGCGGCATTACCTTTATAGAGAAAGGTTCACCATGTATTCAGTCAACAAGATCTTGAGTTGTATTTTCTCTCAAAAATATTTGAATATTTTCCAGTGGAATTGGGTGTAATACCTACATCTTTTCAATTATAAAATCACTTATACCTTTGCAAAATGTAATGTTATTGTATATACGTTGAGAAGGAAACTTTTGACCCGATCAGTGAAGGAATCATTAAAAGAGTGAAATTTAGTGGCTCTATTTTCACAGTTCCATGCTGGAGTCCAAGAATCAGGGTCTAAGGTTGCTTTGGATAGCGTTTAATTGAAATCCACTCTTTTAGAGATGATTATTAAGGAACAGCAGCTTAATGATGAGTTCTATAAAATTAGATACTCTCTTTATGGTTGTGAGACCATTAATGAGTGGTCGTTCTCCAAAGAGAGAATTATATGCTATCAAAATAACTTTGTTGTGCTGTTAGTGGTAAGGAAATCTATTATGGGGGATTTCCATAACTCCCAGTGGGATGTACACCTAGGAACCACAAAAATGTTTTATGACATGCGGTGCCAATTTGGGTGGCCAGGTATGAGAGGGGACATTAAAAAAAAAATCTCCCATTATTATACATGCCCACAAGTTAAGTCCAAGCACTATAAGCCTTCAGGTTTACTTTATCCACTTACAGTCCCTACTTGGAAGTGGGATGAGATATCAATGGACTTTTTGGTTGGGTTTCCACATACCTAGATAAATAATAATGTAATATGTGTTATGATTGATAGGCTAACTAAATCGTCTCTCTTTATACCCCTTAATAATACAACCAAATTTGATGAGTTAGGAAATAACTATGTGGAAGAGATTGTTCATTTGCATAGAATTCCATATATTATAGTTTCTAATAGGGATCCTCAATTCAATTCTCAGTTTTTTAGATTACTTTAAGAGGCATAGAGATCTCAGGTTCATTTGAGCATGTCATACCATCTGTATTCGAATGTACAAAAAGACAGATCTATACATATTCTTGAGGATATGCTTCGCTACTACGTTCTTGACCTTGGTGGGGCTTGGGATGATCAATTGGGGATAGTTTAATTTTCTTATAACAATAGTTATAAGTCCGTGATTAGAGTGTATCTTTTTAAGGACTTGTATGGTTGGCCTTTCAGATCTTCATTATGTTGGTCTGATATTGGGGAAAGTTCCTTGGATGGACCAATCTTGTTTTCAAGAGACAACAGTAAATATTTAGTTGTTTTTTTATAATATTGGAGCCAAAAATCTGATTTAATTATTATGTTTATTTTCTTCACAAACCATTAGAAATATCAATTGATGACCATGTGTTCGTGAAATTTTCACCCAGGCTGGGTCATCAATGGTTTGGGAGGAAAAGGGAGCTTGCTTCTCATTTTATGGGACCTTTTGTGGTTGTTGAGTAGGTGGAAAAAGTGGATTTCTATTTTCCACTTCCACTGCAGCTGACATAGATACATAACATGTTCCATGTATACCAACTATGAAATTATCTATCTGGTCCATCTCTTGTTCTGAGATGGAGTGATCTTGATGTCGATCCCAATTTATTCGTGAAAAAATGGCTAATCAGGATAGTTGATTCTGAAACCAATGTACTTCATGGGAGAAAAATACATTTGGTTCATGTTATATGTAATCATGGTTTATATTTTCATGATATGTGGGAGAGGAAGTCATTTATGAGAGAGTAGTGGCCTCATATTTTTGGCATGGAAGCTTCTAAGTAGGCTTTCTAGGGGGTAAAGTTTCTATGGTGGGGAGGTTGTAACATCATGTTACTATTTTTAGGTATTCCTAAAACCATATTTTTACTATGATTTAGTTGGGTTTAATAAGGGGTTTTTTTCTGAAAACTTGGTTAATTTTTAAAATTCTAGGGTTGTGCATGGTTGGCGCACGGTTTTCCCAAACTGTGTGCCCTATTAGAGAAAATCATGTAACCCAGGGCAGTGGGAGTTTTCATGGTTGGATAATGGTTTGAAAACCCATGTACCCACTTAGTAGTAACCATGCACCTTGAGAAAACAAGGCCCACATCTAGGGCACATAGTTTGTCTAAATCATGCAGTTATACCCAACTAACTGTGCGTATGAGATTTTTCAATCCAGGTTTTAATTTAAAAATTCTTGAAATCCTCTTTTTAGACCCCCAATAGACCTATACAACCCATATACAATTTCTTATTCCCTATGAGCTCCAAATATTAGTTTTTATCCCCTTATAACCCTTTCACAAGCGAATAAAATCTAGGTGAATGATGTTCAGACTTCTCCCGTTAGTTTTCCTCTTCCTATTCTTTATCTACTGCTCTATCCAGTTTTCTTCCTAGTGTTCCATAGTTCTATTTGTTTATTGGAGGATGTAATACCCTCTTTTTAGGATCTTGGATCTAGGTTTGATTCCAAGGTTCCACTATCTTCATTCTCCATTGGAAAATCCTGATTAGGGTTTGGAATTTTGTGATCCAGTGATCTATGGTAGGTGGTTCTCTTGTGATGCCCAATTTTTATTAACCCTAAATTCATTGATTTAAATTCAATTGTTGATATAAATTAAATTTCCATTATAAATGAAATTTCTTTCAATTTATTGATTAAAAACCCAATTCCATTTAATTGGGGGGGTTTTGGAAATTGAATTTCATCCTGAAATTGGGAAAACTCTCAATTCCATTGAATTGGGCTGTGATTGTGAAATTTATGGATAATTATAGAGATTTAAATTTTTGAATTTAAATTTTAAAATTGATGGAAATTATTTCAATTAAATTTATGGATCTAATTATTGTAATTGAATTTTTAATTTATTTTAAATTCATATTTGTTAAATATGGATTAAAATAGGTTTGATAGAAACCTTTTGATTTTATCCTAGAAAATGCATTTTTTGATTAAAACCCCATTTTTATTTTTAAATGGAAATTGAAATTTTTAAAATGGGAGAATGTGATTTAATTTTATTTTAAGGTTGATTAAAATAAATTTCCCATAATTGATTTATACTAGATCATATTAAATCCTACGTTGTTAGTGAGTTATTACGGATAAACACAATATGATGGGAATTCCTTAGCACTGGATTGACACTTTAAATCTCCAAAATAAACTATTTATAACATTTTATACCTTAATAGTATGTCAATGAGTCTACCTTGACTAGTTTTAATAGATGTATGTACATATTTTCATTATCATTATACAATTTTGTGAGGATCCCATAACATGGAACTATTATACCTTTTGGAAGATGACCATGTTTCTCGATTGTTTATATTTGAGATATAAATGTATGCCAATGTTTGTAAACTATTATACATGACTTCTAAATTTATATAATTTGTTTTATATAAAATATTTAATTATGATAGTTGTTTAAATTATTTCCATCATTTTAAATGTAAATAATTATTTTTTTAAATATGATTTGGAAATGCCAAACCTAGTTATTTAAAATTGAAATCTCCTTATTTGGTTAATTAAATGTTGGAATATATTATAAAATAATTGGTGAGACACTAATGGGATTTTATATCACACCCTAGTTGCACCTTTGGGTGTTTTTATATTATCTCCTCCTAGGTTTGAATAGGGGTAAAGCACCGCGTGGAGGTGGTTTTAGGTGTTGATCATTGGAATTGATAAGTTGCATCCATTGGGACTTAGGAAGTTTTCCCTATTTAATTATTCTTTTCTATAGTACTTTGGGTTTATTATACCTATTTTAATTTTGGTACACTTCTCCCTATTGATTTTTCCTTGTATACATATTGACTTGTTTGTCTTTACTACCACAATTCTTGTGGAAACAATCATTCCCACGTTCATTTTGTATAATTCCAGGTGATAGTTGCCAACTCATGGGGATCAAGAACTCCCTTCGGGATATATCAGTTTCAGATTTGATATTTGGTTATTATGGTGTCTAGGATAGATTGTGACAATTACAATACTCTCAAGATAGTGGGAAATGTGATGCTTGATTCAAAGAGGGAATAGTAAAATTCTAAGTTAAAGTATTTTTGGCATATTTTAGGAATCTGGGAGAATCTAATTTTTATTGGAACACTAGATGATGTGGGGTTTTGTACAAAATTCATAGATGGTGTATAGAATATTTCATATGGATCCATGTTAATTGAATGATATGTGAAGGATGGGATTCTCTAAGTCATGGGTTCATTATAAGGATCATTGCATGTTGGAAATTTACCTTCAATAAAGTTATAGAATGGACATCTAACTAAGCATAGTGAGAAGGGGATGAAAATTATTTCTTACAAATTATTGTTTTAATGCTAGAATCATGAAGTATAGAACATACAAGGATTGTGTCTTTGGAATATAGTGGAAATTTTCTTTCCAAATAGAAGAGAAAAGCTAAAGCATTGGAAGTTAGAGCTCGTGCACATGAATGTATGGGGACCAAAACCATTGCATTATGATAGAGGGTCACTATTATATATTACATTCATCAATAAATCAATATGAAAATAGTGGGTGTAATTTATAAGGAAATAGTCTGAGGTGGTTGATAATTTCATCAAAAAGATGGATATGGTGGGAGAAATACTAAATACATGTTAAAGTTCCTATGGTCAAACAATGGTGGAGAGTATTAAAGAAGTAATTTTTAAAGGTTCTAACCTTGAAATAGGATTTTATTAGAGAATAACACACTAGGAACAGTAGAAAAAATATATATTTTTAGAGAGTCTGAACCATACATTGGTGGAGATGGTAAGAAGTGAGCGTATTCAAGTGGAGTTCCCCAAGGTGTTTTGGGATGAATCCATGAATTTTACCGTATGATTATTTAACCAGATCCCTTCATCTATGATTAGATAATAACTTCTAAGGATATATTTTTCAAAAATTAATTTGGAATCCAACCACCTCAAAGTCTTTATATTTCTCACATATTTCCACGATGATGTCAAATAATGAGACAAGCTAGAAGCTAAGTATCGAGCATGTTACTATATAGGATATGGTGATGAAGAGTGTGGTTTTTGAATCTAGGACAATAGATATTGAATATTATTCAAAAGTAAAAAATGTGATATTCAATAAATTAATCTTATTGAAGGATTGAAACCACGTAGGAAAATATTATATGAAAAAATTATCAATGGAGATTTAGGTTTAGCTGGATGGAAAACTAAAAGATATCGAAATTTTATAGTATCCAGTGGGCACATCAGGATCATAAGTACCAGATTATTTTAAAGCGATTTTAATTTTGATTCTTGGGTCAAATTTACCAAAAGGTTCAAGGATTTTACAAGCTCAGGCACCATAAGTTCACACTATGGAAGATACGGTACTGAAATGAGCTTAACCATTGGGTTAGATGTGGATATTTAGTAGGAAAATATATACAATGAAATGGTATGGTGATACTTTACATTTGTTACTTCTAAAAGATAATAGAGAACCTAAGAGACCAAATTAGGCAAGTATTTTGAAATATTATATATAGTAAGAGTTATTTATTAGGGATCAAATTGATTCCCAACATGTTTTTTGGAACAAGAGAACTGATAGAGAGACCTACTAGGAAAAATTTTCTTCCAAAAAATGTGTTTATCAAATGAAAGAATATATGGGTGGTAGAAGTAGGTATAAGGAAAATATAGTTATAGAGGTATTTCAATAAACATATGGTATGTATTTCTCAAAAATATTTTCATTGATAATTAAGTATGAAACTATTTGAATGGTGTTGAGTTTGGTTTCATCAGAAGAAATTTATCTGGAATAGTTTTATATGAAGACAACATTTCTCTATATAGACATAGACTAAAAAATTCTATGGATCGTCCTATTAGTTTCAAAGTTCATCAGAAATATGGACTTTTGTGTAATCTCAAATGTATCCTTTATGATTTTAAAAAAGAACCAAGGAGGTGGAATATGAAGTTCAATGACTTCATGGAGCATCAAAAGTTCATTTAAAGTAATTCCAACTAATTTTGTTACTATATATATTTTAGTTAAGGGAGTTTTGTTACCCTACTTATCTATATCGATGAAATTATTATTTCAAGTATGGTGAAGGAAAGGATTGGTTATCTATAGTTTTAGTTGCTTATAAGATTCAACATGAAGGACCTTAGTCTAGTAAAGTGAATTTTGGTGATGAGGATCCTAAGGGACATATGTTTTGGTACTCTAAACCTAAATTAGGAAGATTACATACAGAGTATTCTAGATCAATTCTAGATGATGGAGGCAAAGCTAGTGTCCACGCATCTAGTCAGACAATTTAAACTTATTAAGGACAGGTCACCATGAATGGAAGTAGAGGTCGAGTTCATAACAAAAGTTCCATATGAATCATCTATTGAAAGTTTGATATACATCATAGTGTGTACTAATGAAGACATTTATTAAGAAGTGGGTTTCATTATTAGGTTTTTGTTGAACCTTGAAAGATATAATTTCTAGGTTGTGAAGTTAATTATTCATTACTTGAAGGATTCTAAAAGCATGGAACATTTTTTGAACAAATGAGTATTTACATGACTTTGTAGACTCATACTTTAGATGATATTCAGAAACTCAAAGGATGACCTCTGGTTAAGTGTTTACTTTTGGAAAAATGATTGTGAGTTCAATTTCAAAACATCACCATGTCGTTGCACTCTTGATAATGGAAACTAAGTATATCACTTTTAAGGAAGTAGGGAAGGAGTTGGTGTGGATAAAGAGGTTATTGTATGATCTCAAAAGATGATCAAAAGTATGGATGTTCTTTTACTCACAAAATTCATTTCACATGATCGAAAATTCATTTTTTCATTCACGAACAAAGCATGTCTAGATAAAGAACCACTTAATCTAATATTTATTAAAATATGGAGTTTCATAACTATTGAATATCAAATTTATTTTTAATCTTGTGAATATTTTGATGAAGGAGGTTACCAAGGTAGTTTTTGGGTAATGTTTCACTTTAGTTGAACTTATTTTAAGGTTCACTATGGTTTTAGAACCATTTATCTACTTAACATTGTTCAAGGGAGGAATTTGATGGAGGCTGGTGGAGGACTTAGTCACAAATAAATCATCAAATGAATCTCAATTAGAATATTATTGGGAGGTGTAAGCTTCATTTTATATAAGAGGAAATTAAGACCATTTAATGGAAATAAAACTCCAATGTCCTTACTTATGTTGATTGGATGGGTGATGGAATGATTTCTATAATGATTTTGTTTAGAGGTAGATATAGACTATAGTAGTTAGAGGGTGTGGAAAAATAGAACACTAAAAGTTCAAACCAATGTTATACATGATAGAACTAATATCTAAATAAATCATCAGAAGAAGAATAGTTCACTAGCATATCCAATTGAGGTGGTGGTAGTCCTTGACTTCATGTAGTCTCATCCAAGAAGGTTAGTTTATGTGTATAGTGACAAGTAGAGATTGGATGATGGTGGTTAATGGAATAACTTGTTGGATTACTCTATTTAAGTAGATTGTGATCACTTTAATCACCATTCTATACTAAGAGTGTGATCTTGAGTGAGACACCTAAGCATTGTAATCATTCTTACTTATTTTGAGTAATAGTAAATTTGTATTCCCCCATGGATTAGGGAGAAATCATGAACCATGTAATCCTTATTGTTCATACATCTTTGGTTTCATTAGATCATTTTCATCTATTGGTTCTTATTTATGTTCTTATTGAGTGTTTATATTGTTTTATAGTGGCTTGGGTGTGGTTTACTTCCAAGATTCATATTTCATATCATGGGGTTTATTCTAGATATTTTTATTCTTCATTTGAAGTTCTAGTGGGTTATTTTTTGGTGTTTTTACCTAAATGTGGTCATAGAGAGAATAATTTCCTCCTTATGAAAAATCATTTAACCAAAGTGAAGGTCCTGTCCAGGATGGTGAACTGATAATCCACAGCCTAGAGGTCCTACCCATGGTACTCATTTTAAAGGTCCACCTTATAATGACATGTATACTTGATACAAAGTTCCTTCCTAAATCCAAAGTTTTCTAAATATTCCCTCATATCGAGAGGAACTTGATAAGTCGAAGTTAGCTATGGTAGAAATTCTATCATCATTAAATTGTATTTTTCCCTAGTCAGCAGAAAACTTAAGTCAAATATCATCATATGCATCTATACTATAATGTATACACATGGATACAATTGATGGTATTTAGAAAGATCTTTCTCCCCTAAATAACATAATGAGGAAGTTTCCTCTATGGTTAGATTAGGTTAAAGAATCATTCACAGAGGGTAAATAAGTTTCCATCATCATTTGGAGAGAATTTTTTGGAGATATAACACAGGATATGTTCAAGAAAATTATACTCCTCATTATGAAATTCTTGATACATTAAATAATGAAT
Source organism: Viscum album (assembly GCA_963277665.1). Lineage (NCBI taxonomy): Eukaryota > Viridiplantae > Streptophyta > Magnoliopsida > Santalales > Viscaceae > Viscum > Viscum album. The sequence continues at coordinate 1,985,109,412 of OY728136.1, forward strand.
GAATACCTCATATTAATTATAACTTATAATATATTCTCCATCATCTTGAGTCCATAAATCTACCTTATAAGAATCTTTCTAACCATCTTAAGGAGCTTGATGAACTATTCCACTATGTTGACCTAGTCACCCTATAAATATATAGATATACTAAATAAAAAAAACATCATGAGTCACTAAAACATGATTTCCTCATAAATTTTAAGATCGCTCTCCAAATTGTCAATGATACTCTACCCACCATGTGTATCACAGGGTGGGGTGAATATGGATCTTTTCATTTCAAAATTGTCATTGGAAAACAAGACTTATTAGAAGGGGTAGCCTATAATGTTATCATTTCAGGTGAGGTCTCAAGACTTAAATCCACCTATACTAGTTGGAAAGTCCCAAAAAAATCTTCTTATTCCTAAATCTCAAAAGAGAATAACCAGGTAGGAATGATTCATTGATAGGATTTTGCACTATGCTAACAAGAAATTTAAACATGTATCTAGTGTAAGGAAAAAAATTATGCATGGGTATAATCACCTCCAAGGGAAAGTACCTCTTACCTAAAGAATGTACTATATCTGGACCATGCCATAATAAAATCCCAAAGGGGAAAAAAGTAAACAACAACATGTTCATTGTAAATACAATATTGAAGCCTATCCATAGGTTTAGATCTATTTTTATATACACCAAAATCATAGAAACTATCAAACCCATGGTGGAGTATATCTATGATAATAAAATCATGAATTTCACTCTATCCCCTAGTGATGGTGGAATTGTTACCTCCTCGTCCCACATGAAAGTCGGTATTTTATAAAATGGGAGTAACTTCACAATAAATTATCCATTGCTTTTCTCCACAAATATTTTAGGAATCATCTTCTTTATTAGGAGAATGTTTAGCGAAATCCATGGGATACTCCCTTATAAATACCATATGCAAACCATTTCTAGGAGAGAATTGAGGGGAGAGGGTAAAATATCATAGGGGATATAAATCAAACAAATACCTTAAAAGGAAAAGGTGGAAGAAGATCATGAAATTTCCATTGAAGGATGATTTGATATTTATGAGTATCCCTTCTATTCTGATACATATTAGGATTTGATTCCTAATACATGATTAATTTCAATAATTTTTATTGATTTAAGATATAAAAATAACATGAAACATGGTATCAGTGATGAAGAATGGGATAGGGAGACATCTATTCAAAACATGATCCAGACTGAAATTTGAGAATAAGGTCAGTAAACCCAACATAAAAGACATCATCACAACATAGGAGATACTATAAATATACAAGTACCATGTAATTAGTGATAATCCTCAAAATAAAAAAAATAAGTGAAACTATATTCAAAGTTCACCCATCAGCTAAAAAGGTCGAGCCCCTTTCCACTAAGGAAAATATTTCCCAGTATGAAGCTGAGTTAGAGAAGTAGAGGTGACTCAATGTTTAATTTATTATATTTAATATTCCTAGTGATTGAAAATATAAGTTTGAGGCCAATATCCATCCTTTGCAAAATTTCATTTAACAAAAAATAATTTTTCAACCCAAAATAGAGAAATATAATCATTTAACCAAACCGGAGCCCAATCAACCATTCTAGCTAACCCCATTAAACATAGATTATCAAAAATTACCTACACTATATAAATAACCCCAATAATAATCAATATTAATATGAATATATGGTATAGATAATCTAACTATAATAGGATCTGTTTATGCTTTCACTCAGATGTTATATCGAGCTATAACTCAACCATAATTATTTGAATCCATTAATTCCTTTTTTAGATGGAATTCATAGAGGGGTGGCATAAACTAGTGTAGCCAGAGAGAAAATCATATCTTGAGTGGGAAGAATTGACTCCTCCTTATCCTAACTTTTTAAATTCCATGCTTCCAGCATTTAATGGTGTGGGACATCCATAGTATCCTTTCATGAATTTTTCATCCTGATAAGTGATAGAAACAATAGAGTAGTGGGATGCAGTAAATTTTAGTTGATTCATGTAAACCCTAGAAGTACCTATGATTATCTGGTTTATCAATCATTTAGTTGGTTCTATTTCAAATTAGGAATAACTTTGATGAAAATTCCTTTACAAATCTATCATGATACTGAGGAAAATAACTATCCTTGACCACTCAAATTGAAAACAATGCTAAAATATGAGGTTTTTATATTATAAATAAAATTTTAAAAGATTAAATTATTCCTTAAAAATGTAGCTTCAATGAGATTAGTTATTGTAAATATACATATAAATTCATAAATAAGAACTTAAAATTTCACTCATCACATTGAAATTCCCTGGTGAATTCTGAGAATTTTCCATAATATCATAATATTGGAAGATTCCATTCAAAGTTATAAAGCTAGGTCTCAATAATCATCATCAAAAAAAGGGAAGAAATTTTTTTAATTAGGGATTGAAACTTTCATGCTCAATCTATCACTTGTTCCAGATATATTTGTCATGTTGATATCTTCCAGACCTTCTGGTAACCTTATTCCACACTTTAGGTTTATAGGTTCAATTATTCATAAATACAGTTTCTCATTTAATAATCATCACCCACAATTATCACAATACAATAGGGTGTTGTTCAATCCTTAAATATACAGGTAGTCTTGAAACATTTTATTATAGGTATTGGAACTAATGTGAAAATTTATATTATGCATAGGATTCACAAATTATGCCATGTTATATCCATGTTGATAAGATTTCATCCCTTAAAGACAGTATGTATAGTGACCTAAGATTTTAAAATATAAATATTACATATTTTTAGATAAATATTCAATACATTACACAAACACACACATGGGGACTATAATAGTTTAGTTTCTTTGGAAACTAGGTACATAATATTCTAACTTGGTGAAAGATCTTAAACATCTCCCATAAAGATCTTCCCATTTAGTACTCTTCACAAACATAACCTATTTAAAACATTTCTTCATAACCTCGGGAAAGAAAACATAGGAAAGGGTGAGCTCAGATGCTTATTAAGGGTAATAATGTGTGATATAAATTATCATATAAGTATTATAAGAGATTAAGGTTATGATAACTTGAGATTAACATTTTAAAACCATACCCTGCAAAACAATGATCATAATCTTGAGGCATGGCATAAAACATGGTAGTTCATAAGACATTAATTAAAATGAAAAAAATAAAATGATACATGCAAGTATAAATTTCATATTATGTATAGTTGTTTCAAACATAATAGTATGTAACATTGTGAAAACATATAAATAGAAACATGTTCACTCATTAAGGTATGGACATGAAATCGGGCCTTTTCACGAACTTATGTACATTCAAACAGGTCCATGCATAACATTGTGGAAAAGAAATAAAGGTCCACACATAACATTTTTAACATGAAATAAGGTTAACACATAAAATTATGAACATATAATAAGGTTTACACATAACATTATTTAAATTAAAGAAAGGTCCATTTATAACATCACACTAGTCAAGGTTCACTCCCAATACCATTATAGCGAAAAACATTACTTATTGAAATAGGTTCACTATAAATTCCATTCCTATTTTTATAATGATATATAAATTTTTACCTAATTCATTATAGGAAGATATAGGACCCACCAATATTTGGTTATAATGTAACCACCTTCCTTATATATAACATAACAACTTTCACATAATGAAAATCATATATATGTGTGTCGCAAGATCATAAAACATTCATAATATCATAACTCATGAAATGTAATGGATTTAATAAACATTTAATCATATAATAACTTGTATAAAATATATATATTTCATAATCATTATTTCCACATAGCATAACCTGTGAAAATAAGCAGGTTTTATAAGCATTTCATCATGGTATAACCCATAAAAGAGAAACAGGTGTCATAAAAAACATACCATAAAAAATAAAGTATTAAAAAAATTTAGTCAAATGGTATACTTGGATTATATACCTATTAGTTAATAGGTAACATAAATGGATTTCATCTTTGATAGAAGATTACTTTTAAAGATCATTTAAAATTTTTCCTGAGGAAAATATCCTTTCCACTTTGAAAAACATAAAACATTTTGAAAATAATTTTATTTAAAAATATACTTGAAAACTTATAAATGAAGATTTAAAAATAATTTAAAACATTTATTAAGTAAAATATCTTTTATGCTCATAAAAACACTTTTAAAGCATAAAATATTCTAATAAAACATAGTTTTGGAAGAAAATAGATTCCCGACCAAAGAGAGAAAAGAATTCAGATTTTATTTAAAAAATCCCAACCATTTTAAGTACCAAAGAGTGTAAAATGGAAATATTACATGAAAATTTCATGAATAAGTATATTAGAATAAAATTCATGATAATTATTAATATTTAGATCATAATATTTCAACATTGGAAACTTAACCGTAAACAATCCTGATAGACAATGAGATTGTGGCATAAAACATTTACCACTTTGGTGACATTAAAATCATAAGACCCATAAAGGAACAACATAAAATATCATTAGGATAAATAAATTTATGATATTAAATTTCAAATGGGATTTATATACACCTATTAAAAGAATATAGGTGCGTAACATTACATTTTTCTCAAGGAATGAAAATTGAGACAAATATACTTTATCGATTTGTTAACTTTTTAACTGTAAACCCCATGAAAGAGAGATCATAAATTGGATATGTAAATAACCATAATATTCAGTATAATAATAATAAAATACATTCATGTTAATTATATAAACCACATAAAATAAATATGTGGTGGATATGGCATTTGTTACATAGAAAATAAAAGTGAGACGCAAATCCATTATATTAAGTATTAATTTTCACTATTCACATTAAAACCTACTATATAAAAATATAATTTCATTATAAATATATTAAATAACCATATTAATTCATATAATACCATATATTATTATCTTATTACCTTTTATTACTCATTTATCAACAATTCTATGTTAAAGCCTCATTTTGAGAAATAACTGCTTTGTTTTTCATGTATGTTTTAACTTATTATTTATTGGTTATATTACTTCAAACATGGTTTCATAATATCCATAATTTAAACCTTGATATAAATATCATATATATTCTGTATATATTGATTTATAGTAATCCATAATTTTTTGTGATAGGAAATGAAATACACTATTTATGGAGATGGTAGGTCGTACATATGAATGAATGTTATTTCAATTTTCTTATCGAATTGAATGAAATAAGAGTAAGTGATATATATATTATCACTAAATAATAATTTTTATGTCATATATATCACATATTTTCATTAAAAATATCCTTAATACCTTTCATGTCAAGCGTGAATGAATTAATCACTTCCTGAGGAAGTAGTTCACAGTACACACGAACGATGTTATCGTATTCCCAAAAAATGAAAAATATGAATTTATGTGTGATATAATAACTAAAAAACATAATAAAATTATAAATATAATATATATAATATATAAACAATAAATAAATAAATATTTATAACCTCAATAGGTGGTAATGAAGAAATGAATGACATCGGTTCGCAAGGCGGTATTCCATCATACACATGAACGATGATTTTGTAACCCATTTTATGGAAGTGGATATGGTTGTAAGTTGTGATATTAACATAAAAAACATATAATTATATGTAATATAATGATTTTATTATATAATATTGGTATGAAAATAATTTAATTATGTTGAGGGAGAAATAAAACAAAAACAATCATTGGTGAACATTACCTCTTATTCAGGTATCTTTCTTAGGTTTTCCCTAAAAGTCTTCTAGGTTGGATTCATGTACAAAATAAGGCTTATAAAAACATGATTATGGAAGTTTGGAATTAATTTTTTTATGTTTTGGATGAAACAAAGTGGTTTTAAGGTATGAAGGAGAGAGGATAGGGGATGGCCTTTATAAGTGAGGTGAGTGGCACACTTGTAATTTTATTTAAAATATTCAATCATACCCATGTTATTATCATGCCAAAAGCCTCCAAAATGGTCTATTATATAACATTGAATATTTAAGGTCTAAATATGTCCAAAATTTTCTTTATTACAAGTTATTAGTTCATTTTTAACACTTATATTTTAAGTTTAACCCCTTGTAAATATGTTTTTACCCTAACAGTGGTAAATAATTTTTTTACTTTTTTCAATATTCATTTTGGTCAAAAATTAATTAAAATTTATTATAAATTATAAATTATTATTATTCAAAATATTTATTCTATTTTTTGAAATTAAATCCATAGAATAAGGAAATTTTGATTTAAAATTAATCTCGCCAACGTAACAATAAAGCTTGTTTTTAAAGAGAAAATGTTCAAAAGAATACAAAGTTTTTATATCTAAATTCAATATGAAAATGATTCAAATGACATGAATTGAATTAATTTATATAAAATTGAAATAATTTTACTTTAAGAACAATTTAAAATATAATTTATCTTTATAAATAATTTAAACTAAAAGGTGTGTTTCTATAAAAATTCAATATTTTTCACTACACATCAAAAATGAAACTTTTCTGAAAAATCCCAAAAATTTAACCTAAGATAATTTTAAAATTGTGATTTCAAAAATAAATTTTATTTTATCAAATTAATTTTCAAAAAATTTCAATAATTAATTTTATTATTTTTATAAAAAATACAAAAAAACATTTTTTGAGAAAATCTTATTTTTAAAACATATAAAGACTTCTACAAATATATGTATTTTATTATAAATATTTTTTATTTATATAAAATAATTATAATAAATATTTAAAAATTATTTACTACGATTCATATTACTGTGATCAACGTCTCAATTATAACTTTCGTGTTTTAATAAATATATTGTAGTTTTATTAAAACTCAATATCATGTGTAATGCAAGCTAACTCAGTGTTTCATGTAGTAAAATCTTAACTAAGTGTTGTGTGTAACAAAATATATCAAATAAATTTAATTTATTTAAAAAATACCATAAAACTTGGTGTGTTACAGTTTACCCCACTTAAAATCAATTTCTCCCTCAAAATTCATCACTTTGGTACCAACAACTGAGGATACTTATGACTCATTTCATACTCAGGTTCCCACAAATCTTCTTAGTGCTGGTGGTTTCACCACAAAATACTAAATAAGTTAGTGGTCTTGTTTCATATAACTTTATCTATTTGATCTAGAATCTATTCTAGTTGTTCCTCATAATAAATAACATGCTCCAGTAGAACGAACTCTTTGTTCAGTCCTTGTGATGGATCAGATATGTACGTCCTCAAGAGTGATACATAGAACATATCATGAACTTGAGATAGGTATGGTGAAATCACCAAAAAAATAAGATATTTTTCTGATATTATCAAGTATTTTAATAGGAAAAATATATTTAGGGCTTATTTTTCCCTTCTTCCATCCATGGAAATTTTTTTAGAAAAACCTTCTTAACAACTTAAAATTCTATATCACATCAAAGATTATCAATATAACATTTTTGATAACTTTTTATATTCATAAATTTTTTTGACTATCTATAACCTTCTCTACCATCTAATCATCTTGATCTGGTATCAATATCTTTCTTTCTATAACTTCATTCCAGTATATTAGAGTTCTAAAATTATTTCCATAAATTAAATCATAAGGATCCAACTAAATTCTCAATTGAAAGTTATTGATTAAGGAAAACTCAAATTTTGGAAGGTTTTTATCCCAACCACCTTTCAAATCCATAAGATAATATATTATCATACCCTATATTGTTTGAATTATTCTCTTAAATTGATCATATGCCTGAGGATGATATGTAGTGATGAAACTCAACTCAATATCAATATAATACATAATAAATCACCAAAAATTTGAAGTAAAATCCAAATTTATATAAAATACAATTTAATTTAGTACTACATGAAACCTTACTACTTCCTAAATGTAAATTATGTAAATTTTATCCAAAGATAAATATTCTTTAATAGAAATGAAGAGTGCTGAAATTTTAAGGCGATCTACTATAACCAATAATTATCTCAACATCAAAAATAAGATAAACCCTAAAAGTAACTGGTGCCTTTAATCATATTCCTAAAAAATGTAAAGTAATTCCTCCTCAAATAACATTGTAAGTATATATAAAACCAAATGGTTTCATTTCTATAAATGTCTCTTAAAATATGTGTATTCTTGATAAACTACCATCACATAAAACCCCAAAATGGGTTTTAATGACTTTTAACTTATGATTAATATTAAAATCATAAACCTATGATGGTTTCTATAACTTTAAATTTAATCTTACCTAGATACATAAATTCTTATAAAAGATTATTCATCCTTTATTATATAAATAGTCTCTTATTTTATACAAAAACATTTCTATTGGGTGTTTGGGTTATACCTTATACTGATACAATATCAAATGTCATTTTTTTATTCCCCAATTCATCTAAAGGGAGATAATCATATGAAATTTAATTGAAGGATGAACAATAAGATTTTCATAGGGTCCATTCATTCAAAATCAAACATAAAATTTCTATATAAGGATGGTAGGATTAGTGTTCCCTAATTATCATGATTCACTTCAAACATTATGATATCATAAGCTTTCCCAATGTCCTTTTTTATAGGTCTTTGTGGATCATAATCTACATAATCCCTTCGATTAAGTCATTGATTCTAATAATTGTCATACTACTGGAATTTGAAACACTAGAGTGTGTGTGGTGGATTCTATGTAGCTTTCTCTCTATTTTCATCATTAGTTAACATCTTCCCATAAATTTAAAAATAAATTTCCTGATGATCTTCCCTTCCACACTTAAAATGTTTACTGGTTCTCTTAAGATAATTTCCTATATGTTTCTTTCAACCCATTGAGCATAAAGGAAATCTCATCTTCTTCTCTCCATGGTTCTTAGATTTTCCTTTGAATTCCATTTTTATCTTCATATAAAAACCATGAGATTGATACAAAAATCCAACCTTAATTTCCACCTTGATAACACATAGAAAAATCTCTTCATATCTACTAAAGACACTTATGGATAATTCCATTCAAGAAATTGGTTTTAATACACTAATGAAATGATCAACCTTATCTTCAAATTGGATGATAATGACTTAATCATACCTTGCAAGTCTTGTAAAATTTTCCTCATACGTACCAGTGGACTCATCATACTTTATATTTATCTCAAGGAACACCTTCACCATCTTCATATGAAGAATACGAGGAAATTACTTATTAAATAATAAGTTCTTGAACCCATCCCAATCTAGGGATTCAATTTATAATGTTGCCTCATATTCTTGATAAGATCCCACCATTGATCTGATTGACCTTCCAAATGGTAGATAGAAAAAATCACATTCTCATGCCCAAAACACTAGAGGGTGGAAAATATATTTTTAGTAGTGATGATCTATTTCTCAACAACTAATGGATCAGAATACCCATTAAAATAAGGTGTATGTTTCCTCATGAAGGAATAAATATAATGTTTTCCCTCCTTTAATAATTGGTAAATCCATCATGATTCATAGACTAATAAATTTATTTGAGCAAAGAGATAATATTTTTCATTCTCTATCCTATAACATTTGGTTTCTAAGGAGTAAAATCATTTCATAATCCTTCACACTTGGAATTAACATGCTTCCTTCAGGTTTTCATCCATCTACTATAAACAAAATCATAGTGTGAGAAACACTAATCATATTGGGGAACCACATAATCAAGGAAAATAATTTATAGGATGTCTAAATGAAGAATTATTTTTAATCTTTAACACCTTAGGTTTATCCTATGTCATTCATAGTCATTATCTATTTAAATACTATATAATGGTTCCTAAATAGTTAGTGAATTTACAATGAATATCACCTATGAGTGTAAAACTAGGTGTGTATAAAGGCATGTTGTAATGCACCAAGTGATGATTTAGTCTAGATCAATGCACCCTTTTGGGGTTATTACCCCAAGGTACATCTACAATAGATTCACATACACTTGTATTATTCATACAGGGATGTAATTTCTTAGAAATCAGTTTCTCTATCCTTTAACAAAATTCCAAGTCATTTTCTTATACCTTTACTCATCCTTAAACTTATCCTTGGAGAAATAACTCAATATATCCTTATAAATATCCCTATATATTTCACTAATTTTTTCTCATACTAGTTTCCAATGTTTAACTAAAACTTTCCTCTAATTCCAATAATAGTGACCCAGGATTTTCAAACATAAATATTACATCTTTTTAGATGAATATTTGATGCATTAAAAAAACATATTCATGAGGAGAATAATATTTTAGTGTATTTAGAGACTAGGTTCCATATATTCTAACTTGTTGAAATATATTCAACATATCCCATAAATATCTTACCCTTTAATACTCTTCAAAAACATACCCTACTTAAAACATTTCTTCATAACCTGGGGAAAGAAAACATAAGAAATGATGAGCTCAAATGCTCAGTAAGGGTAATAATGTTAGATATCAATGATCACATAAGTATTTAATGGGAATAAGAGTATTAAAACCTGATATTAACATTTTAAAACCATACCCTATAAAACAAAGATCATAATATTAAGGCATGCCATAAAACATGGTTGTTCATAAGACATTAATCATAAATAAATAAAACACCATGATACATGAGAATATAAAATTGGAATAGAATTTAGATTTGTGGTATACACATCATATTATAACATTGTGAACACATATAAATATAATCAGGTTCACTCATTAAGTTAATTACATGAAATTAGTCCTTCGCAAGAACTTATGAACTTGAAACCAGGTCCATGCATAGCATTATAGACATGAAAGATAGGTCCATGCATAACATTTTTAACATGAAAAGAAGTTATATACATAACATTTTGAACAATTAATCAAGTCTACACATAAAATTTTGAACATTTAATCAGGTTTATACATAACATTATCTACATGAAAGATAGGTCCATGTATAACATCATAGTAGTCGAGGTTCACTCCCAAGACCATCATAGCGGACAAAGTCCCTTATTGAACTGGATTCACTCTCCATTCCAGTTATATCTATCTCATGAGATATAAATCTTTACCCAATTAATTTTAGGTAGATATAGGTCCCACCTGTCTTTTTTTATAACTTAACCACCATCCTTGGCTATAATGTAACCACTATCAAATAATTAAAATCATACATATGTGTTCCACAAGATCATAAAACATTAATTATATCACAACCCATGAAATGAAATGGGTTTTATAAAAATCTCATTATATCATAACCTATAGAAAAGATACGCGTTTCATAATCATTATTTACTTATATCATAACCCATGAAAAAATTAGGTTTCATAATCATTTCCCTATGGTATAACCTATAGAAGATAAACGAATTTCATAAACATCATGCCATAAAAACATAAACCATTCTAAGAAAAAAATAAGATTTCTATCCTTGTATCACATTCCCAATAGGTAATAGGTAACATTTTTTTATTTCATCTTATATGGAAAATTATTTTTAAATATCATTTAAAATGTTTCCCAAGGAAAATATTTTCCACTTTGAAAAACAAAAAACATTTTGAAAAATATTTTATTTTAAAATATCATCAAAATATTATAAATTAGTCTTTAAAAATAATTCAAAACAACTATTTTCTAAAATATCCTTTCCTATTTGAAAAAAAATTAAAACATAATTTTTTTAATAAATATGATTTTGGAAGAAAATAGATTTCTGGCCAAAGATAAAAAAAGTTGGGTTTTATTAAAACTATTTTCTCAATAATTTTAAGTAACAAAGACTATAAAATAGTAATATTAAATTAAAATATAATGAATAAAATAATAAAATAAAATACATGATAATTATTTAGATTTAGATCATATGATTTCAATATTGGATACTTAACCATAAACAGTCTCGATAAACGATCAGATTGTAACATAAAACCTTTACCACTTTGGTAACATTGAAAGTGTAATCCCTGTGAATTAATAACATAAATTAAACATAAAATATCATGATTATAAATAAATTAATGATATTTCTTGTCAAATAGGATCTATAAACGTCTCATAAAATAATATTAGTTCATAATATAACATATGTCTCAAAGAATGGAAATTGAGACAAAAAACTCTTATTGATTTGTTAAATTTTTAACTGTAAACCCAATAAAATAGAGATCATAAATTGGATATTAAAATACCCATAATTTTCATTATAATAATAAAAAAATTAATTCATGGTCATTATGTTCATCACATAAAAGAAACATGTGGTGGATATGGCATTTGTCTCTCCGAAAATAAAAGTGAGATGTAAATCCCTTACCTTAAGTCTTGATTTTTATAGTTCACTTTAAAAACTCTTGTATAATAAATATAATATTATTATAAATATATTAAAGAATAATATTAATATATATAATACCATATATTATTTTTATGACATTTTATTACTTTTTTATCAATAATTTCATGTTAAAGTCGTGTTTCGGGCAACAACTGCTTTGTTTTTCATATATGTTTTAACTTGTTATTTATCCATACTTTTAATTAGATAATTGTTTCATAATAACTATAATTTAAACCATGATATAAATATCATATATATTTAGTATATATTTATTTATACTAATCCATAAAATATAGTGATAGAAAATGAAATACACCATTCATGGAGACGGTAGGTCATATGTATGCATGAACACTATTTTCATTTTAATATTGGATCAAAATAAAGAAAAGTAAGTGATATATAATATAATTATATAATGATTTTTATGTCATATATATCACATATTTTAATTAAACCCATCCTTAATACCTTGCATTTAAATCATGAATGAATCAATCGCATCGCGAGGTGGTAGCCTACCATACACATGAACAACATTATCATATTACCAAAAAATGAAAAATTTGAAGGTATGTATGATATAATAATTAAAAATCATAATAACATGGTAAATATCATATATATATATATAGTATAAAAAAATAAATACATTATTATTTACATCCTCAGAAGATGGTGATGGAGAAATGAATGACATTGGTTTACAAGGCAGTAGTCTGTCCTATACATGAATGATGATTCTGTAACCCATTTTATGGAAGTGGAGGTGGTTATGGGTCACACACCTAACAGAACAACATATAATTATATTTAATATAATTATTTTATTATATCATAATGTTATGATAATAATTTAAGGATTTTTAGGGATAAATAAAAAAAAACTCATGTTGATGAACATTATATCTTCTTCGGGTATCCTCCTTAGGTTTGCATCAAAAGACATTAAGATTTTAGTTATGTCCACACTAAGGCTTATAGGATTGTATTATAGAATTATTTAAGTTATTTTTATATTATTTTATAAACTAAATGGGTTTGAAGTTGTGAAGGATAGAATATAGGGTGGCCTTTTATAAGTGAGGTGGTGGCACACTTGTAATTCTTTTTAAAAAGACTCAATCATACCCTTGTTTTTATATTCCAAAATCCTCCAAAATTAGAATTTATCAAAAATTTAAGAGTTAAGGGAAAAATATTTCAATAAAATTGTTGTATTACATGTTGGTAGGTTATTTTTAACCCTTATACTCTTAATTTAACCCTTTGGTAAATCAGTTTTTACCTTAACCGCGGTAAATAATTTTTTTCTGTTTTCACTATTCATTTTGGTAAAAAAAAATTAGTTAAAATCATTAGAAATTATAAATTATAATTATTAAAAAATCAATCCATTTTTCAAAATTCAATTCACAAAATATTAAAATTTTAATTCAAAATTAATCTTACAAATGTAACAATAAAGTAGATTTTTAAAAAAAAATGTTCAAAATTTTACAAAGTTTTTATATCTAAATTCAATATGAACCTGATTCCAATGAACTAAGTTAGATTAATTGATATAAAATTTAAATAATTTTACTTTAATAAAAATTAAAATTTAATTTACCTTTTTAAATAATTTAAACAAAAAGGCAGTTTTCTTATAAAATTTGGTAGTTTTTGTTATTCATCAAAAAAATAAGCTTTTCCGAAAAATACTAAAAATTCGATCTAAGATAATTTTGAAAATATTTTTAAAAAAATTAATTTTACTTTATCAAATTAATTTTCTAAAATTTTAAAAAATTAATTTTATTATTATTCACAAAAATACATAAAAACATTTTTTTTAGAAAGTAGTATTTTTGAAACATATAAATAAAATTCTAAAAATTATGAATTTTATTATCAATATGTTTTCTTTATATAAAACCATTATAATTAAAATTTAAAAAATATTTTTTACTATTCATATAACTATGTTAAATGGTTAAGTTATAATGGTCATGTTTAAATAAATATATCATTATTTTATAAAAAAATCAATGTCATGTGTAACACAAGATAACCCAGTGTTTCATTTATTGCAAGATTAACTTGGTGATGCATTTAATGAAATATATCTACTAAATTTACTTCATTTAGAAAAAAATCATAAAAACATGGTGTGTTATAGTATGTATGACCTTTTCTCATACCCGGTATAGTCTTCATTCATAATTATCCTTGTCGAAACTTCCTCGTAAGGAATGAAGTTAAAGTCTAAATGTATCATTAATTATTTAATTTCTTTATCATCATTAATTGAGAGGGTATAGATACTGAAAAACTCTTGGATGAATGGACTAAATCAAAATTTTGGTATCCCAACTGTATTTTAGAGTTTTTATGTTCAAAAGTGTGTTGTTACCCTACCTCACGGTACATGGAACAACCCTAAAATATAGAATTTTTACATTACATTGTATATAAACAATAGGAAATAATGGATATTCGATAACACTATCAGTTCTAAGCTAATGGTTCTTCCCTCTACCAATATGGTTTCCATCCTGAAGGTAATTGGTCTCACCCTTGTGTGTGAGTAAAGAGCTAGCTTCATATACCCATCGATTCACATTACAAGGAAACCAATGATATGAGTCTAGGGATCTATATGTGGATTAACTCAATATCCCCACCACTTGTATTAACCTTTTTCTATCTTAGTCTTATAAAGTGTATGGGGTTCCCCTATTCTATATTGTGAAACATACTATAATGATATGCAAGTTTAGCCTCTCACCATGCATTACCAAGAATGTATTCATCCATTTATCAATGATAATATATGTCCATAGATGAGGCTCCATCCACATAGAATTTATTAATTATATCAATAAGTCATAAACCAATGGTGGTGTATGTGTGGCAGTTACTGATATTGCCTTTGGTTAAAAAAACTCATCATACAAAACCTCAAGGATGGGGCCCCAAATATCTTATATGTATATATATATATATATCCCACATACTTATTCATACTTCCTCATGAAATAAGTTGAATATGTTTTTCTTGGGGATTAAGTGGTTTATTAGCTCAGGAATGAAGTGGTAATTATTGTATACATGTGTTTGTGATATCCAGACAACATCAAATATTGTTTCTACTCTCAACTAATCTTCAAATTTGATGCACATATTTTAGACCCAATATTCCCATATCCATTCAGGCTTGAACTCGACTCTAGGGAATTAATCCCAACTATCATTACATCCTTATAGATGGTTGAAAACTCTCTGATGATATATGGGTGCATATAAATGAGTCAATTTCTTCAAATCATTCTCATGATTATCCAAAGATGCCTTTAAATTAACTAAAAGATAAGATAAAACCATAATTGCCTCTTTAATATAGGTACCCCTTTATTATATGTTCACTAATTATAAGTTCATATAAAAAGTGAACCAAGAATATGATATGTTTTTATCTAGATTCAAAAATTTGATGTTTATATGAAGTCCATGTCCATATGTTAGAATGTATTCTATTGTCAAATATCTCTAATGGTGAATCTATATAACCCCTGAAAGTTCTGAAATATATAGTATGATCTTTCAAGAATGTCCCTACTCGATATCATTGACCAATCAATCACATCTAGTTTTCTCACATAGGAAATTCATGCCCAGCAATGCCCTATCACTTGTGCCCAGTATTCATACTTTGTCACTCATGCCCAATGTTGATACAAAGTGACTCCCATTAATTACTAATAACATGGCTCACAACTTGGGAAAAAATAAACATTCATGTCTATAGGAATCACCTAGGTTTAAGTGTGCAAATTGAAAAGGTGGTCCCCCTTTAATTATAGGTGAGAGACACATAGGCTCCCATATCAAACTTTTTCAACTAACCAAATCATGAGTCCACATTCCAACCATATCTAGAGTGTTCATGTTGAATCGGGTACCAACCGCACCTCCACTTATTTTTTAGAATGATACTTAAACTTTAATACATATAGTAATCCAAAATCATTCCCAAGTCACATTTACCTTATAATTTGATTATCTTTGTAATTATCAGTTCCAATTATTGTGAGGGATTTATTAGTGATCAAATTTGATTAAAGGAGAAACTATACATATACTTAAAATGAATGAATTATTTTTAAAAGAGGAATAAAATTATTGAGTACCCACACCTTCCACCCAGTTACATATAGTATCCACACATCCTATTCTCTTAGTACTCATGTTCCATTTCCACTTATCTCATTCTTGGTGTACCTTGTGATCATGTTGCACATGCTACTTTGACGAATTGGGTTCCCCGAACAGTTATCGATGGTCATTTGGGAACCTAGCTTACCTTTCATATATAAGTACCCTTATCCTGCCATACAATAAATAATACCAAAAATATATGAGCATAAGTAACCCACACCCAGGCCTTCTAAGATTCCTATTCAAGTGATTTTCAAATCCAAATTAAGTGGTAAAGGATAGAAATAATGGGTAATTATGTCAGTCAATGATCATGGTCATTACAAGATACCACTTCAATCATGTAATCATTATGACCAGAGAGAATTAACATTTTCAAAAGGATACGCCAAGGTATTGTATCATGGAATATTAAACCATGTTTCTCTCTAAGTTATTGTGCCTATTTTTTCTTTTAAGGACCCTTTCCCAATGATTTGTGGTCATCTAACTAATCACCCACTCACTAAAACCTCTAACTCGAAGTGAAATTCAACCTCTAAGTCCTTCCTAAAATTAAACATAGGTTTTTAACATTAGAGTATCACTCAGTACACCTAACTAGGTACCTATTCACCCAGTACACATAACAGGGAGACAATACAACCAAGTCTCTAAATTGGGCACCCTTTTCCCATCTCCTCTACTCTAGACCATGTCTGGTTATTAATAATCACATAGCATGAAACTCTTATGGGCACATAGTTCTTTCAGTTATTCTATTTGGGTCAAGATAAATTCCCAAAAAACTTTTCTGATGCTTATTATCCCAAACCAACCAATTACCATGTCTCATTCTCCTAGACCTCCACCATGGACTCCAGAGATTCATGAATGGGTTATTCTTACCAAAATTATCCTTTTTGGTCGTGTATTCCTTTAATTAATAGAATTATGCATCCTATAATAGATCTAATTGGGTTTTAGTCCTATAATAATTGAATCATAATCATATAATCAATCATTCATTTCAATGATAATAAGGAAACTCTCTCTATTAGATGATCAATAGAAGATTCTTTAGGTCGATCCTCTCAGCTCACTTGACTCAGTTATATTAAACTGGCACCATGTCCACTAAGCACCTAGTTGATCTTTCAATTAGACTCTATTATGACTTATCAATGATCCAGATACATGATCGAGCTTCCAATATGGTGTAAGCCTCAACTCTTCCTCATTAGGTTACATAACTTGTGATTCCAACATTCCTTTTATGTCTAATTGTCTATAGACAGTAGGTGAGAATTCATATAACATTCCTCTTATGTAATTTCCTAAACCTAATCACTCTATAGTTACTATACTAGAGCTCCACTAGACCTCTAGAATCCCTCCCTAAATTCCAAATGCTACCAACTAGAAATGAGGTTCAATGGGATGATAATGGGAAGATTATACCCTCATGTGATAAATAACATTAACAATATGAAAAAAACGGATGAACATTCAAATAGCTGGAAACAAAAATCTAAATATACATATGAAAATAAAAATTAAACTTCTATAATTTTATTTCAGTCATACAAAAATAACTGATATTTCTCATAGGTTGATCACATATATACAAGTATAAAAAACCATAATAAATCATAGATCTATAAATGTGGAACCACCCAACCTATATATAAAATCAAAACATCCATCCCATGTACCATATACACTCCCATATCCCACTAGGTTCTTGACATTGAACCCTTACCCTTACCTGTTTCATGAACTATAAAGTCATCATGTGTTATAGATGACCTATGCCTAGTGTAAGTATGAAATCAGTAGGTCACCGCTAATGGTTTCCTGAGCTAATATCTATATGTATACCACTTTATCAAAATCACAATAAATGATAATTAAACACACAACATAACTTACTCTACTCATGCTCAACTAGCCCCAGGTGAACCTTTACTTACCTAATCCAGTGCTGGAGTGGAACGATGCATCGACAATCTATCATACCTAATGTTCCCTCAACCTTCCAACTAATTCCTTAATATTAATCATTTCTATTTGAAACCATCCATTAAACCCCAAAAATGCATCCACAACCCATATCACAAGGCCCGTGGTATTTTAAACCCTTTACTGTCCACCAACTCAATAACTCGATAAAAGAAACGACATGATCACTCTTATCCTTTTCTAATTATTGACCATCATACTTAATATATCCCACATATGTGGTGATTATTATACTACAATTAAGTGGTCTAATCTACTACCAATTGTGTAAAACTATAGTGTATCCCCCCTATATCATTAAACATCATCATCATCCACCTTATTCCACTCAACTATGGAGGATACCACCAAGAAACTAGTGGTTAAAACCACCTTATAAGCCCTATCCTATGTAAACATGACCCCAGTGACCTTAGTCCCCATGGGGAGTAGTGTCACCAACATCTTATGGTGAAACATTGGTTAACCTATACCACCACCTTTGATAATGGTTAACACCATCTACATCATATCAATGAACCACAGTCTCCACCTCTCCACTAATCAACATCACTCACAATCACATGGGTAACAACCATCAAAATCCAAAAAAAACGCATCAATCATCACATTCCATGAATATCCAATTTAAAATTTATGAAATATTATCCATATAACCTTGAAACCACTCTATAAATCATGAAAATATATATGAGGATAAAACCCATCATTTTAAACATGATACTACCCCAAATAATAGAAACCCCAAGTTGTTCAATTCCTTGTCTCCCACATAACCATACCCATTACTGTTTAATTCATAATTTATAAAAACTTAAATAACAAGTTAAATATCTTGAAAGAACCTAAATAGAGTTATTAAGATTCCACTCATCAGGAAACTTCAATCAATCTTGTTTCAATTGGAAGAAATCTGATAATTAGTTTAAATCCCTGATTTAGGGAACAACTGATAGAAAATAATGAAATGGTGAGAGAAACAAATAATAAACACCCCAGGATATCTAAAATTACCCTTGGAAACTCCCTATAATAAATATAAAAAATAACCAAGAATTAATAAGGGTCACTCAAGAAGTAAGAAGGAATGAAAGAGAGAAGAGAATTATGGCACACCCATTGTATTATTTCCAAAATGGCCTAAATTTTTTTATATACTTAATAAATAAATTCATAATAATTTTGTAATAATATAGAAAAAAACATCAAAATCAATTTTTATATAGAAATGGGACCCATATATATTGACCCTTATGCATGGATAACCCTTACATATCTCCTAGGTGGACCCTTATGTATCACCAACCCTTACGCATCATCCATCAAAATACACTAGTGTATGGGACCCTTATATATGGAAACTTATATATCAATAAAAATAAACCTTATGTATCATGGAAATTAACCATATGTAACATACTTTATCATAGAAAAGTCACTTATATATCCTGAAAATGACCCTTATGTTTCAAAAGATAACCCAAAACTTTACAAATTTTTGAACCCTACATACCAGATGACCTTTTCATATTAAAATATTTCACTTACATGCTGTAGGATAGTTCCACACTAACTTTTTTATATATTAACTCTAGATAACTATTTTATATCAAGGATTTACCCTTACATATCACAGGGGCATCCGACACTTATCTAAATTCACATCGTATGGTAACCCTTACATATGAAGTAGTTACTATTATGTATTCCCTTTATCATATAGTTACTCTTGTATATTAGAGGACTCTCCAAAGTTATCCATTTTTTTCAATCCTTCATATAATGAAACTTATGCACGGTGACCCTTATGCATCATGACCAATGCAAAATGGAGTTTTTCAATTTTTCAAAAAACTAATAAAACACCAAAACATGTCCAAATTAACCCCATAGACATATAGGCTTCCAATTAACTAAAAATAATGCTAAAGTTTTACTTATAACCACTATAACTCTTCCAAAAATACCATATAGATTAATTTCACAACAACTCAACCCCAAAGCCCAAGAAAACTCACAATACTTGATCCCCAACCTATAATGACACCCCCAATACCTTGGAGTGGTCTAAATTCATATGGTCAAACAAATATCTAACCTTGATTACTATTACTGAATTCTTGGACATTATAACCTCCCTGACATGAGATAATTCATCACTAAGATTTCTCAGGAAACACACCAAATAGTTATTATTGATGCTCGAGAGTCCCGATCACCACATTATCAAAAGACTGAGATGACGTTAAACTTATCTATATCTTCCCTAGTCACCCCAACTACCTACCTCAAACTAACTAATCCCTTACCTCGTAACTCCCCATCATAAGAATCCCCCACCCTATCTCATTTAAACCAAACTACCTAATATGAAGATAATTTCATATCCATCCATCATCCAAAATTTGGCATGACCTGGATATCTACACATAGCCACCAATCATTAATTATCATTACCCCACATCATAATAATTCTCACCTTCATCTTGCACCACACCTGATGTCTAAGAATCCCACACTTATCACACAACATATCTAATTCACATAACTGAACTAGAATCTAGTCATTTCATTTATCACATATGAATATTGTGCACTAGTATCTAACATAAAAACATAAAAACACCTCACTCATGGAATACCTCAAACTGTTAATAGTTCCACAAAATTTTCTAGGAGAGTTGGCTCGATTAGATTCAATTGGCCTGAAGCCTGACTACATAATACCTATCCTCTCTATAGAGTCACATCCACTGTTATCATATCCCCCCTACTGGGTATCCTTCCAGCTATTATATCCCATGGATACAGACGATTCTTAGATACCAGTATCAGGCACTACTACTGGTCCCCAGTACTACTACAAGTCCCTCGTACCACTCCTAGTTCTACCTCAAATACTTGAGTCTAACCCAATCCATGAACCCTATCTAACTACATGGTCACTTCAAAAAAACACTCTATATGTCCCATTTGGAATCATTTTTAGCACTTTTTGATGACCTATCACACAAGGATCAAACGTTCCATGTATTCCCACACAAGAAAAACCTCATCGATCACCCACTCTTTAGCAGAATCATTAAAGATCTTATCTGGTTTCCCTAATGGTTCTCCTCATGTCCCAAATTTTGAATAATTTTAGATCCACCACATGTCTTTTCTAACACCATTATAGGGCTCAATATACTCTTATCCACCAATTTCCTCTCTACTATCAAATCTTGGTTCACTTATTCTAAAAATGTGGTCTACCAGAATATGTTTACCTATAACTAAAATCATGTTGTAAACCATCCTTAAATATTTGAAACTAAGTAATCTCATCTTATACCTACTTCTGTACGAACTATAGTAAATCTATGAACTTAGTGGAATAATCCATTATTGAGGTCTTTCTATGCATCAAGTGAATAAACTAAAAATCTCTACCTACCCTCAATAAATTTGGGAAGAAGTTCTCAAATAAAACCACCTACAAATCTACCCAATTTATCCCATCATTCCTACCTTCCTTTACTTATACATCATACCAATGTTTCATAGGAAATTTGAGAATATACATATTTGACTTCACTCTCCACCCTATTGTCATATCGATCAGATCAAAAACAAATTGGTACTAAATCAATCCAATACTATACTACCAAGGGTTAACTCTATCACTATAATAAAGAAGGATAATGTGACTGAAACTCCCATATCATTTTTTCAAAGATGGATCATCTCCCTGATCACCCTAATCAATGCTCTGGATAACCAGCACTAGGATCACACTGAGCTACTTATCCAGACATTGCTCAATCTTTTCAAGTTGTTATTGTTTTATTGCCTACATTGTAACATATATCTGTTGTTCATGATATCCTCTACCTTTAGGGGGGTCATCCATTTCATTCCTTACTATAACTATGGCTCTACCCTCATAACCATCCAATGGATTCCTTCTAGGTTAAATCACTATAAAAACAAAATACCATACTCAATATATATATATAATACTCAAGATATTGAAAAAAAGGAATATTATAGTAGGCGGTGTGACCCACTAGCCTTTACACTTCCCTACGACACCCACATCCCATACCATCTAGCCTCAAGGCCATAAATACCCATGTCATAGTCAGGTAACACATACACCATATTAATACATGATCCATATATATGATCACACCTAGAATCACACCCCTAGGTAGGATGAATAGAGTAAAACCAATAAGATATATGGGAAAACACCATATAGGTTTTTGCTGAAACATTAAATAGAAAAACTTGTTTCTATTATGGAACCAAATAGTTATCAAAACCTGACATACACATGTCATATGATTCCTAAATTCCAAAAATTAAGTATCAGTACAACCTATTACCCCTCAAGTAAAAGTGTCTAAAATAAAAATAAATAATATCAAATAACCACTTATCAAAATCCAATAACTCATCTATAACAATGAAAACCAAAAAATAATCCCAATTTTCCCCTAGTAACATAGAATTCAATACATACTTGTACTTTATAGGCACGTAGCATGACATTTGTTATGATAAAAGTTATAAATTCAAAATTACTGAAACTCTATACTTCAAGTGCGAAACAAGGTTTATGGATGGTCCAAAAGAGATTGGCATCATGGAAGATATATCTGGAACCATAAAGATACTTAGAATAGACATGCTCTTTCTAACACTCTTAGATACTCATAGTTGATATTCAAAGTGTAACATGTAATAAATTGATGTACATAAAATAATTAAGGAGCATAAGTAATTGTTTGGTTAGAATGAATTTCTAATCTACCTGAAACAAAAACTTCTTTAGAAGAGTAAACATGAGATTAAAACTGAAATTAACTCTAAAGCACAATCTAAAATTAGCATAGGACTAATAAAATAACACTAAGTAAAAATAAACTGAGAACCAATTTATAGAAACTAAAATCTATTAATCCCAATTATATCACTATGTTACCTTCATAGGGATAATTCCACTGATATCAGATCTCTATGAGCATCCCCCCAATCGGTTAAATAAAATCTCCACCTCAATAAGATCAACTGATGAATAATATTTGCTTTCATGAGACTTTAAGAGTAACTCTAACATTGTTGTACCCCCAGTTTCTGGTAAGTAACCCTTGTTTTATGCTTTTTAAGTACATGAAGCATATGAGAAATGGTTGGGAAAGTTTGGAGACTTTTAAAGTGTTAAAGGGAAAAAAGTGGTGATTCACGGGCTTCGCATGGGTTACCCAAACCATGCGGAATCCGTGTAGCTGTTGGTCACTTTGGATAGAGGATACCGCACGGTGTGTGCACGGTTTGGGAAAATCATGTGAGGAGGCCATGTGAATCGCCCCTTTCAAGCAGTGACTACCGCACGGTTAGCACACGATTTTCCTAGCTGTGCGGACTAACCATGTGTGGGGTCAACTTAGATCCTATTTTTAAGGATCTAATCTGTTTTATAATTAAAGTCAATCATTTTTTCTCCTAAACTTCCCTAACTCAGGATTTATCGCTGGTGAAGGTGTGAGAACACTTACAAGGCGTTTTGGAAGTGATCTAGAGGTTTGCCTTGGCTTTTAGAGGCCGGTTGATCAAGGTAAGTCTTGTTTCCCTTAGTTTTCTTAGATCTCATTCTTCCCTCTTGATGGATACTTATATCTATGCCCAAGGTGGGTAGATCTAAGGTATTGGATGACTTTTAAGTCGTGTTTTGGTTTTTTTGGTGCTAGGGGAAGTAATATAAGGAGGTTTCAGGGAGTAATTGACTCGGGTTGTTGGTGTTCTTCGTCCGTTGGTTGGTTTCGCCTAATTTGTTGAGGTAGGTGGTTTCACTCCTAATTCCTCTTTCTTAGAACTTGAAGGCTTGGTTTCAATTTTTTTTCCTTGATTGAAATGGTTTGTTTATCTTCTGTGAAAGAATGTTTGAAACCCCTCTTAAGTAATGGGTGATGAAAATTTTGTGTTTTTGGAAAGTGTTTGTTGAAGTGAATTTAAAATGGTGATTTTAAACTGCTTATGGTTTTGTTTCTTGAAATAAGTGGTTTTCAATAAAAGTTTTGATGCTTTATTGAAAGGTTTTGAACACACTTGGTTTTGTCATGGATTTTCATGGGTTGTGGTGTGTGTTCATATAAATTGGGATGGATAAGGGTGAGAAGTACCCCCATAAAAAGGTTGGTATGGATAAGGGAGAGAAGTACCCTCATCAAAAGGGATGGATAAGGGTATGAAGTACCCCTGTCAAGGTATTCCACTAAGTGACGGCTTAGTGGGAGGATAACTCACCACTTGCGAGTATAGGGAGGTCTAGGTTTCATGCATGGTTGGTTGTGTGGATTTTTGAAATGAATTGAATGTGCCAAAATGGAAATGGGAACTTCATTGGAAACTTTTCTTGGTTTCTTTTCTTGAGAAAAATGGGTTTTGTTGGAAAATGGTTTTGACATGGAACTTGTCATATTTTGAACTGTTTTGGAATTGTTTTATATAAATTATTTTATATAAATGTGCTAACATATTTTATCCTAGAGGCATGGGTTGGGAAGTCATCGGGGAAAACCTACTGAGTTTCATTACTCACCCCCCTTCTTTGGCACGTTGGTGCTTTTTCAGATGTCATATACCGGGATGTTGGAAAAGCTAAAGTGTCACATGTTTATAGAACTACTTTATGATACTTAGGCTGGTTCATGATGATGGAGCTTTGAGCTTGTGGAGCATGGAGTCGGGTTATCGTCTTGTAGTCTTTTCATTTGTCTTTCCATTGTTTACTCTGATTTCGTGTTGGTTTCTGATGTATTACTCTTTCTTGGTTTATGATAAAATAAATTATTGAGTTGTCTTAGTTTTTATCATGCATCATTTAGTTGATTAGTTTGGTTATGGTTGTTGGTTCTGTGGTATGTTCCAAAAAGGGTAAATCGTCCCCCACTTGATTTGAAACCCTTCAACATTTATTGCCAGCCTTTGGCACCTTGGGGATGTTTCTTAAGTCCTGGTAATGACTCGTTGAGCTCTAAAGCCAATGGGAATTGGTGGGTCATTACAAATGGTATCAGTTTGTTTGGTCATTGGGGTATAAATGCAATCATCTTGTTCATTTCTTTGTGGAATAAGTAGTCATCAGTTTTTGTTGGTCTTGGCGTTGAATTCTTACATGTCTCTCCCTTGGGTGGACATCTTAGGAAGGAGTAGGATTATTGGAACTTGGAATGTAGATCATAAAAATACATAGATAACCTTTTTATATTGAACTTCAAGTTACCATGAAGTTGGGTACATAAGTGTTTTGGAGACACTTATAGGATAAAAAGTCTCATTGTCATGGGTTTATCCAATGAGATGAGCATGACATGCATTAGAGGAATGACTTCCCACTAGGAGTGCATATATCATTTTGAGAAATGACTTATGGTTTGATGCAAAAGTGTGATTTCTGAAAATTTTAAACTTTTTTTCAAATGAAAGATTTTGAAAAGAGAATGGTTAATGTATTTTGAAAATAGATTTATTTTCAAAAGGAAGAAAATATTTTTTAGAAATGGGTAAATGTGGAAAAGCTTGATGGTTGGAAATCAATGTTGTGATAGTGATGTGATAGAAATTGAAATGCTAACCTTCAGTTTCTAGGAAGTGAGACTAACGGTGTGTGTTGTTTGTATAGAGAATGGAACATGTTAGGCATCGTAAAAACCAAACGGAAGAGGCTGTGGAGAATGTGGTCACACTAGAGCCACAGGTGAACCAGAAGGTAGTTCAAAGTATAGTTCAAGCATTTCAGGCTATGGACACGGGGAATCGGAGGGATGAGTCAAGGCATGTATATCATTCCATCCAGTTCTAGAAGAATAATCCACCCATCTTTTGGGGTGATTCTGAACCAGAAAGAGTGGAGGTGTGGCTGGGTAGGATGAATCATATCTTCAATTTCATCGGCACACTAGAAGAATTTAAAGTAAATTTGGTGATGTATATGCTGGAGGATCTTGCACGACAGTGATGGGAGTTAGTGGTGCAGGTAAGGTGGATCAAGGCCTAGGATGGGAGGAATTTGAGGAATTTTTCAATAAACAATTCTATCCTCACACGTTCAAGATCCAGAGGATGACGGACTTTTTTAGCCTGAAGCAGGAGAATCTCTCTGTCATGGAGTATGTGGCTAAATTCATGAATTTAGTGTGCTTTGAACCGGAAGTTGCTACAAGTGCATCGCTGAAGGAATGCATATTTGAATCAGGGTTGCGATAGGAGATTCACTCAAAGATAGCGGTGCTCTGTATTATGGATTATATGGAGATGGTAAACAGAGCAACAGTAGATGAAAGAGACATCTTAGGAGTTATGGGAGGAGGAAGTATGATGATACCCACAGGAATGGGTGGGAACTCTAATGCTGGGAACAAGCAGAAGAGAGACACCTACTTCCAAGGTGGGAGTGCGAATCAGAATCAGACGGCTGGATCGGTGAATCTTCCTCCACGACCCATGATGAAAGCCGAGTGTTTTCAATGTGGCTTGATTGATCACATAAAACGAGAATGTACAGCACCACCGAGAGCATGCCAAAATTGCAATAATATGGGGCATCTTTAGTGATATTGTCGCAGTGCTCCACGGTCAGGTGTTCATGACACTTCTCAGGTGTCGCAAGAATATTATGCTTCGACAGGGCGAGGATGGAAAAATCAGTCTTGCCAGCAGAATAGAGCTAGATATGGTGATTCCAGGAATACCATGACTCCTCATGCAGGGCAATCTCAACAAGGAAATAAGGATAAAAGTGCAGCAATAAAGAAACTATTTGGAGTGGAACAGGTGATTGTGGATGACCAGTCTGGACCGTCTACGATGAGAGGTACGATTCTTTTGAATTCTGCCCTCAAGCAAGTGTTGTTCGATACTGGTGAATGGAATTCCTTTCTTGCTTCTCGTATTTCTGATTTTCTGAACATAAAACTTGAACTGATGCCTTCTGTGATAAAACTCCAAACTCCTCTTGGTGAAAGAAAATGTAGAGCCTTCATGTGTATAGAATGTTCTATAATTGTTGATGGAGCTGAGCTGAAATGGGATTTCTCTATGCTGGAGATGGATGTCTATGATATAATCCTAGGTATGGATTGGTTGATAGAGTTTGGGGCTCACATCGACTGTTATAGAAGAACAGTCAGTTTCGCAACTGAGGATGGTATCGAGCATCTCTTTAGAGAAGAAAGAGTGGTGAAGGCAGGTGAAACGGGCTTTTTGGAACCATTAGTGGAAACGATATCTTACCAGTTGGCTATGTTAAACTTGGAATAGATGGATGAGATCGTGAATAATAGTTTTCCAGTAGTCGCGGATCAATTTCCTGCTGTTTTTCCTAAAAACTTCTCAGGATTACCACCAGTAAGAGAAGTGGAGTTTACGATTGATCTCATTTCGAGGACCAGTCCTATCTCACTTCCATCTTATAGGATGGCACCAACGGAGTTAAAGTAATTGAAAGTGCAGTTGGAAGAACTCGAAAACAAGGGTTTTATTTGGCCAAGCCTGTCTCCATGGGCAGCACCATGGATGACCTGTTTGATCAATTGAGGGGTGCTCAGTGGTTCTCTAAGATTGAATTGTGGTCAGGATATCACCAGTTGCGAGTTCAGAAGGAGGATATTTCGAAGACAGTCTTCAGAAGCAGATATGTCTACTACGGATATGTAGTCATGCCTTTTGGTCTTAAAAATGCACCAGCAGTCTTTATGGAATTGATGAATCGGATATTTCAGCGATATTTGGATTCTTTTGTTGTCGTGTTTGTGGATGACATATTGGTGTATTCAAGAACAAGGGCTGAGCATGAGAAACACTAGGCGATAGTGTTGGAAATCTTGAGAGACCATCATTTGTATGCCAAATTATCAAAGTGTGATTTTTGGATACAAGAGGTACGCTTTCTAGGCCATGTTGTTTCTGAGAAAGGTGTTTTAGTGGATCTAGAAAAGATAGAAGTTGTTCTTTCTAGGCAACCACTGAATAATGACTTTGAAATACTAAGTTTTCTTAGTCAAGCTGGTTATTACTGAAACTTTGTGCATGACTTTTCACGACTAGTTTCGCCTATAACTGCATTGAAAAAGAAGAACAGTGCATTCCAATGGATAGAAGAATGTCGGAAGTCTTTCTAGGAACTAAAGGTTCATCTTACATCAGCACCCCTCTTGATTTTTACGGAATCAGGACAGGGGTACGTGGTGTATTGTGACGCTTCAAGATCTGGGTTGGGATGTGTTCTCATGCAAGGAGACCATGTTGTTGCTTATGGCTCAAGATATTTGAGAGTGCATGAAAAGAACTACCCAACACATGATTTGGAGTTAGCTGTAGTTGTTCATTCCTTGAAGACTTGGCGTCATTATCACTTTGGTGAGAAATTCATGATATTTACGGATCATAAAAGTTAAAGAATATTTTCTAACAATGAGATTAGAATCTGAGGCAAAGGAGATGGATGGAGTATATTCAAATGTTTTACTTTGACTTGATGTATACACCGAGTAAGGGAAATTCGGTGGCTGATGCATTGAGTAGAAATTCATATGCTCAGTTGGCGAAAGAAGCTTCAGATGAATGGGAGTTGATGTCGGTACTAGCTGACATGCGTATAGAATGTGAAGACCAAGCTGATGTTGCGGTTTTCTTTCCAATTGCGCTTGTTCCAGATTTGGTGGAGATAGTAAAGGAGGAACATGCATCCGATGTAGACTGTGTTGCAATGAGTTCAAAACTCAATGGTGGGGAGACCATTGAGGGATGGAAGCTGGATGGGAGTTCGGTTTTGCGATTTTGAGATCGGATGGTTGTACCATTAACTGCTCAGGAAAAACTCCTTCATGCTTACCACTATTCAAGATGGGCTATACATCCAGGAATACAGAAGATGTATATAAGGCAATAAAGGCACAATTTTGGTGGAGCGGCATGAAACAGATGGTAGCTGAATTTGTTTTAAAGTGTTTAATTTGTCATCAAGTTAAAGCAGAACATCAGAGGCTAGTGGGTATGTTGCAGTCTCTACCAATCTCAGTGTGGAAATGGGAGCAGATAGCTATGGATTTCATTATAGGTCTTCCAATAATGGTCCAAAAAGATGATTCCATTTGGGTGACAGTGTAACGACCCGAAATTTTTTAAATAAATTTTGTTCCCTAATTTTATGTGTTATTGTTATACTCAACAAAAATGTTTTATTTGATAAACATGATTATAATTAAAATGAGATCAGTGGGTTTTGACTATTATATAACCATCGGTCAACATGACCGCTGTGAACAAAATGTTTTGATTTTTGTCTCTAAATATAAGTAATCTTGGTTAATTATTATAGAAAGAAGATTCGATGGCCTCACCTAGTAGTCCTGGACCGATCGAAGCCCATCTAACAGAGCTTGGGAAGGAGGTAGCACCACTGGGCTTTGCTCTGGATCAAATCCAAGCCGAACTTCATCATGTGAAGATGGAACGAAATTGCCTTCGTGAGAAGTTCAAACTGATAGAAATTACTACTCGGGCAATGTTGACTGAGCCGCCCCAAGCTTCTATCACCCTAGCACACCTTACTCTTAGGTCCTATGCTGGTATTATAAGGGGTTATGTAACGAGACCGTAACTACCTTGTGTAATCCTTGTTTTAAATAAAAATTGGGATTTCTTCTTATGATGAAGTTTATGAATTTTGAAATGACCGGATAAATATAGTATGCATATTTTTGATGAATTTTAGAAAAAGGATATTTTAAATATGTTTATGTAAACCCTAAATAATTAAAAATGTGTAATGATTTTCAAAAAATGGTCTTCTACAATTATGTTCAGTACTAAATTTAGAGTCTAATAAGATCAACTTGATTTTTGATGAATAGTAAATTATGAATAGTGATTTTATGATTAGGATTAGTAATATGACCAAATGGATTAGTAATCTCACTTAAAGAAAGTTTTAAAATAATCTAGGCACCTTGATTAAGTAATGTGATTCAATAAAATAGTTAAATAACGGTTTCATTAATTATTATTCAAGTATTAGTTTTTTCGGGTGAATAGTGTTTTTTAATTAAAAATTTAATTAAAAATAATTAGAAAATGATTTTTATAAAAATGACTTTATTTTTGAACTCAGAGCATCGATATTATGTTATGGTAATTTTTGGGGTTTTTTCTGAAAAAAATGAATTTTCGATGAATAGTGTTTTTATTTAAAAATTAAATTAAAAATATTTAGAAAATTATTTTTATAAAATGGATTTCATTTTTGAAATCAGAGCATTGATATTTGGTTAATGTGAAATTTTGGGATTTTTCTGAGAAAGTTGAATTTTCAGTGAATAGTAAAAATACAGTTTTAGGGTTTCGGTATGTTTAATGACATCATAACGGTGTCATGATGATGTCATGATATATTTTGAGGGTTGTCCGGCCAAGGGTGATGAATTATTGTTTTGGGGGCCCCATGTAGCCTAACTCCATGATAAATGACAAGGGAGAGCACATGGGTTTGAGAAAAGCCCATGTGAGGTGTCCCTTGGCCATTAATGCCTTGTCCCCTCACTTTCCCTATAAATACCAAGCCCTCCTCTCATCCATTCGACTCCCCACTCATTCCCAACGAATTTCTGGTCTCATTACCTCCCAAGGAGTCCTCCCAAGGTGCCCCCAAGCCCTCATGGTCCCATCCTTTGAGGTTTAAGAGTTACATTTTAAGGTAAGGGATCTGACCTCTCTCTTTCTTTTCAAGTAATCTCTTTTATGTCATTTCTTTTATACTCCATGTTCTTATGTGGGAGGATGTTCTTTTATATTCATCCTACTGCCTATTTCATGTTCATATTATTAGAGACCCCCCTTGCTCTCATCAATTCGTTTTATGAATGTTTAAGTGGCGCCGTTAGGCTGCCGAATTTTTAAGGGATTCTTTCACCTTCCTCGTTTTCAAGTTCTATTTTCATTCAAGTCTTTCATGTTCCTTTTTATTATGTTGGGGTATGATCTCTAAATTGATCATACTGATCTTTTATGATCATATGATGAGAGACCCCATTTTATCACTTCAATTCAGTATTTTGAAGTTTTACGTGGCGCCGTTAGGCTGCCGAATTTTTAAGTGGTTCTTCACCCTTCTCGTTTTGAAGTTCTACTTTCATGACAATTATTTCAAGTTCCGTTTTGTTATATTGGGGTATGATCTCTATATATATCATACTGGACTCTTATGTTCATATGATGAGAGACCCCATTTTATCTCTTCAATTCAGTATTTTGATGTTTTAAGTGGCGCTGTTAGGCTGCCGAATTTTTAAGTGGTTCTTCACCCCTCTCGTTTTGAAGTTCTACTTTCATGTCAAATATTTCAAGTTCCTTTTTGTTATATTGGGGTATGATCTCTATATATATCATACTGGACTCTTATGTTCATATGATGAGAGACCCCATTTGATCTCTTCA
Organism: Viscum album; assembly: GCA_963277665.1. Lineage (NCBI taxonomy): Eukaryota > Viridiplantae > Streptophyta > Magnoliopsida > Santalales > Viscaceae > Viscum > Viscum album. The sequence continues at coordinate 1,985,141,504 of OY728136.1, forward strand.
ATTTAGTATTTTGATGTTTTAAGTGGCGCCGTTAGGCTGCCGAATTTTTAAGTGGTTCTTCACCCCTCTCGTTTTGAAGTTCTACTTTCATGTCAAATATTTCAAGTTCCTTTTTGTTATATTGGGGTATGATATCTATATATATATCATACTGGACTCTTATGTTCATATGATGAGAGACCCCATTTGATCTCTTCAATTCAGTATTTTGATGTTTTAAGTGGCGCCGTTAGGCTGCCGAATTTTTAAGTGGTTCTTCACCCTTCTCATTTTGAAGTTCTACTTTCATGTCAATTCTTTCAAGTTCCTTTTTGTTATGTTGGGGAATTATCTCTATATCTATCATACTGATCTCTTATGATCATATGATGAGGGACCCTATTTGATCTTGTCAAATCATTTTCTTTTGAAGTTAAGTGACGCTGTAAAGCTGCCGAATTTTCATAAGAGAAATCTAATTGTTTTTTTTCTTCCATGTTTTTCATTTCAAATGGTATGTCCCTAAAATTTCATTACCATGTCCATATTTCCTTCTTATTCTTTCACTATACTGTTTTATGGATCATTTATGAGAGGGTGACCCATGTCCTCTCTCATTTCAATGTTTTCTAAAACCCCGAAACATAGCCGTTATGCTGCAGAATTTTCCCCTCAAAATGCCTCTCTCTTTTCTCAAAAATTATTTTATGTTATAAAGTGAATACTCAAAGCTCTTATTTCTACAAGGGTATTCACATATATATCAAAATGTTCCATTTTAAATTCTTGGATTTACATACATGAGACCCGCTTTCCCTTTCCGTGGATTTAAAGTGACGTAAAGATCATGTCTTTAAAGCAGTTTTTAAAACGTTATGATTATGAAATGAAACCCATTTGTTTTATGCTATGTGGGTTATTTATGAAATGTTTGATGATGATATATGTGGCTCACATGATAATAAAGGCAAATTTAAGGGTGAGCCCTGATAGCGCTCCAATGCATTGGGTAATGATGTAACCACTAGAGATTACAATTTTAACGATGCCTTGGTGAAAAACCTTGGTAATTTTTAACGACACCTTGGGGATGGACCTTGGTGAAACGAAACGATTGTCAATATTAAATGTTGCAGCCACATATTCAAGTTATGAAAAAGTTTTATTTTTATTATGATATGCCTCATGATTTCATTTTCATGCATTAAAGTTCTTTTCATGACTTTATTGATGTATCTCAAGTTCATATGTAAAATGTTTCACTTGTTTCCCTTGCTGGGCCTTCTGCTCACCCTTCCTTTTGATGTATGTCCCCAGGTTGAGATGCAGTAATGAGCCTAGGGTGAACATGAGGAGAAGCCTTTCAAGTGTTTAAGAAGAATGTTTTTTTTGTTTCATGTTTTATGTTCCTTGTTTCCAAGACACTAAACCTTAAAGATCCTCAGTTCCGTGTAATGGAATGAAAAGTTATGTTATAAAAAGACGGGATGCTATAGTTGGTATCAAAGGATGGTTTAGTTATTTGTGGAAATTAGGATATGAAAACTCTAGGAGGAACCCTATAGAAAAGTTTAATATAGGAAATCTTCCTGGTATTTTGGTGAGTATTGAGTAAGGGGTTGCCAAGCAAATACATCCCTGTCTGGATACGAGCAGGTAGAGGTGGCTCTGGCACAGATGTACATAGGGGTAAAACCCGAAAACACCGCTTTGAGCTAGACTCGAACGGGAACTGGTACACGACAACGGGCCTTGCTGCACTCTTGGTTACGACACTCCCGGGGGATATGCTTTGGTAAATTCATAAGCTTGGTATGAACCATTGTTAAAGGAACAAAGATAAAATAAAATAAAGGTTCACATAAGAATATATGATCATTCATAACCTAGATGGGAACCTAGGAGATCACAAGTTAGGGTATACCTTTCATATACAAGTTATCCTTATATGCTTTCAGTTCCTTTTCATGATTTTTAGCTAAGTACTTAAGCCCCTAATTATGCTTTCTCTTCTTAGTTAACGGTGGGAAATGGAAGAACATGTTCCGACAACCAATGTGATAGGAAATGCGACGATTTTCGTATTAATATGACAGGGATGATTAGGGGATTAAAATATGATTATTATTTTGGAAGACGTTCATTATTTTGGGAACCATATTTGATCGAGGTAAATAGATTACTACGGTATTTTCATTGAGGAGTAAGGTTGACTTATATTTTGAAGAATCGATGAATTTAAGGTGAACTTATAGTAATTTAGGTTACTTATGGGAATGACTAACCTATCTTGGGTAAAATATGTTTAGGTTAGCTACTTTTTTATAAGATGTTAGGAGTGGTTGATGTTGTCTGGATATGAACAATGAAGTTGTTTTGGAAGACTATGTTATCAAATCCTTATTGTATTTGGGTTTCAATCTTAGTTTGGTTTGTTTTGAGGAATTTTAAGGACCGTTATTTATGGAATGGTCTATGATGAACTTTGGGTAGTACCATGGAACTTTGATGATTTAAAAGTAGTTTCCATTCCTATGGGATTCTTTCTTTTTGAAGAGTTGTTTTACCTTAACCTTTCTGTTTTTGGGATAATGTTTAAAGATAGAAGAAATAGATAGTTAATCTTTTGTAGATTATGTGATTCTATAGAAGATGATTCTTGTTCTTTTAATGAGACCAAGTGTTTTTGAATTCTCATCATTTGGAGAAAAGATTAGTGTTGGTATGGACTTGTTAAAGGATGAAACTCTACTTGAAGGTAGGTATATTTTCTTATGTTTTTGTTCTATGTAGTAAATGAAATCCTCAAAATTATGAAAAGAAACGTAAAACAAAAATGTTGTTGGTTTACGTTTCCTACTAGGTAATCAAAGACCGTTTACACACATCATAAGTTTGGGATTTTCTCATGGTTAACTTTCTCCTAATCATGTTCTCTATCACTCTCCCTCAGAACTTGACCCTTTGTTTTTTCCTCCATGTCCATGTTTTCCTACATGGAACCCTAGTGTGGGTTAACTCGGGTGACCATTGTACTTCCCTTTCTTTATTTTAAAGTAATAGTTTTACTGACTCCTTTTCCGATGTGAGACTTTCAATGAAATTTCAAAACCCAATTTTAAAATTGCGAGGACGCAATTTCTTAAGGGGGGAAGATTGTAACGACCCGAAATTTTTTAAATAAATTGTGTTCCCTAATTTTATGTGTTATTGTTATACTCAACAAAAATGTTTTATTTGATAAACATGATTATAATTAAAATGAGATCAGTGGGTTTTGACTATTATATAACCATCGGTCAACATGACCGCTGTGAACAAAATGTTTTGATTTTTGTCTCTAAATATAAGTAATCTTGGTTAATTATTATAGAAAGAAGATTCGATGGCCTCACCTAGTAGTCCTGGACCGATCGAAGCCCATCTAACAGAGCTTGGGAAGGAGGTAGCACCACTGGGCTTTGCTCTGGATCAAATCCAAGCCGAACTTCATCATGTGAAGATGGAACGAAATCGCCTTCGTGAGAAGTTCAAACTGATAGAAATTACTACTCGGGCAATGTTGACTGAGCCGCCCCAAGCTTCTATCACCCTAGCACACCTTACTCTTAGGTCCTATGCTGGTATTATAAGGGGTTATGTAACGAGACCGTAACTACCTTGTGTAATCCTTGTTTTAAATAAAAATTGGGATTTCTTCTTATGATGAAGTTTATGAATTTTGAAATGACCGGATAAATATAGTATGCATATTTTTGATGAATTTTAGAAAAAGGATATTTTAAATATGTTTATGTAAACCCTAAATAATTAAAAATGTGTAATGATTTTCAAAAAATGGTCTTCTACAATTATGTTCAGTACTAAATTTAGAGTCTAATAAGATCAACTTGATTTTTGATGAATAGTAAATTATGAATAGTGATTTTATGATTAGGATTAGTAATATGACCAAATGGATTAGTAATCTCACTTAAAGAAAGTTTTAAAATAATCTAGGCACCTTGATTAAGTAATGTGATTCAATAAAATAGTTAAATAACGGTTTCATTAATTATTATTCAAGTATTAGTTTTTTCGGGTGAATAGTGTTTTTTAATTAAAAATTTAATTAAAAATAATTAGAAAATGATTTTTATAAAAATGACTTTATTTTTGAACTCAGAGCATCGATATTATGTTATGGTAATTTTTGGGGTTTTTTCTGAAAAAAATGAATTTTCGATGAATAGTGTTTTTATTTAAAAATTAAATTAAAAATATTTAGAAAATTATTTTTATAAAATGGATTTCATTTTTGAAATCAGAGCATTGATATTTGGTTAATGTGAAATTTTGGGATTTTTCTGAGAAAGTTGAATTTTCAGTGAATAGTAAAAATACAGTTTTAGGGTTTCGGTATGTTTAATGACATCATAACGGTGTCATGATGATGTCATGATATCTTTTGAGGGTTGTCCGGCCAAGGGTGATGAATTATTGTTTTGGGGGCCCCATGTGGCCTAACTCCATGATAAATGACAAGGGAGAGCACATGGGTTTGAGAAAAGCCCATGTGAGGTGTCCCTTGGCCATTAATGCCTTGTCCCCTCACTTTCCCTATAAATACCAAGCCCTCCTCTCATACATTCGACTCCCCACTCATTCCCAACGAATTTCTGGTCTCATTACCTCCCAAGGAGTCCTCCCAAGGTGTCCCCAAGCCCTCATGGTCCCATCCTTTGAGGTTTAAGAGTTACATTTTAAGGTAAGGGATCCGACCTCTCTCTTTCTTTTCAAGTAATCTCTTTTATGTCATTTCTTTTATACTCCATGTTCTTATGTGGGAGGATGTTCTTTTATATTCATCCTACTTCCTATTTCATGTTCATATTATTAGAGACCCCCCTTGCTCTCATCAATTCGTTTTATGAATGTTTAAGTGGCGCTGTTAGGCTGCCGAATTTTTAAGGGATTCTTTCACCTTCCTCGTTTTCAAGTTCTATTTTCATTCAAGTCTTTCATGTTCCTTTTTATTATGTTGGGGTATGATCTCTAAATTGATCATACTGATCTTTTATGATAATATGATGAGAGACCCCATTTTATCACTTCAATTCAGTATTTTGAAGTTTTACGTGGCGCCGTTAGGCTGCCGAATTTTTAAGTGGTTCTTCACCCTTCTCGTTTTGAAGTTCTACTTTCATGACAATTATTTCAAGTTCCTTTTTGTTATATTGGGGTATGATCTCTATATATATCATACTGGACTCTTATGTTCATATGATTAGAGACCCCATTTTATCTCTTCAATTCAGTATTTTGATGTTTTAAGTGGCGCCGTTAGGCTGCCGAATTTTTAAGTGGTTCTTCACCCCTCTCGTTTTGAAGTTCTACTTTCATGTCAAATATTTCAAGTTCCTTTTTGTTATATTGGGGTATGATCTCTATATATATCATACTGGACTCTTATGTTCATATGATGAGAGACCCCATTTGATCTCTTCAATTCAGTATTTTGATGTTTTAAGTGGCGCCGTTAGGCTGCCGAATTTTTAAGTGGTTCTTCACCCCTCTCGTTTTGAAGTTCTACTTTCATGTCAAATATTTCAAGTTCATTTTTGTTATATTGGGGTATGATCTCTATATATATATCATACTGGACTCTTATGTTCATATGATGAGAGACCCCATTTGATCTCTTCAATTCAGTATTTTGATGTTTTAAGTGGCGTCGTTAGGCTGCCGAATTTTTAAGTGGTTCTTCACCCTTCTCATTTTGAAGTTCTACTTTCATGTCAATTCTTTCAAGTTCCTTTTTGTTATGTTGGGGAATTATCTCTATATCTATCATACTGATCTCTTATGATCATATGATGAGGGACCCTATTTGATCTTGTCAAATCATTTTCTTTTGAAGTTAAGTGACGCCGTAAAGCTGCCGAATTTTCATAAGAGAAATCTAATTGTTTTTTTTCTTCCATGTTTTTCATTTCAAATGGTATGTCCCTAAAATTTCATTACCATGTCCATATGTCCTTCTTATTCTTTCACTATACTGTTTTATGGATCATTTATGAGAGGGTGACCCATGTCCTCTCTCATTTCAATGTTTTCTAAAACCCCGAAACATAGCCGTTATGCTGCAGAATTTTCCCCTCAAAATGCCTCTCTCTTTTCTCAAAAATTATTTTATGTTATAAAGTGAATACTCAAAGCTCTTATTTATACAAGGGTATTCACATATATATCAAAATGTTCCATTTTAAATTCTGGTATTTACATACATGAGACCCGCTTTCCCTTTCCGTGGATTTAAAGTGACGTAAAGATCATGTCTTTAAAGCAGTTTTTAAAACGTTATGATTATGAAATGAAACCCATTTATTTTATGCTATGTGGGTTATTTATGAAATGTTTGATGATGATATATGTGGCTCATATGATAATTAAGGCAAATTTAAGGGTGCGCCCTGATAGCGCTCCAATGCATTGGGTAATGATGTAACCACTAGAGATTACAATTTTAACGATGCCTTGGTGAAAAACCTTGGTAATTTTTAACGACACCTTGGGGATGGACCTTGGTGAAACGAAACGATTGTCAATATTAAATGTTGCAGCCACATATTCAAGTTATGAAAAAGTTTTATTTTTATTATGATATGCCTCATGATTTCATTTTCATGCATTAAAGTTCTTTTCATGACTTTATTGATGTATCTCAAGTTCATATGTAAAATGTTTCACTTGTTTCCCTTGCTGGGCCTTCTGCTCACCTTTCCTTTTGATGTATGTCCCCAGGTTGAGATGCAGTAATGAGCCTAGGGTGAACATGAGGAGAAGCCTTTCAAGTGTTTAAGAAGAATGTTTTTTTTGTTTCATGTTTTATGTTCCTTGTTTCCAAGACACTAAACCTTAAAGATCCTCAGTTCCATGTAATGGAATGAAAAGTTATGTTATAAAAAGACGGGATGCTTTAGACAGTGGATCGTCTTACCAAGTTGTCCCATTTAATCCCTATTCATGAAACTCATACGGTGCAAGATCTTTCAAAAATCTATATCTAAGAAGTGGTAAAGACACATGGAATACCAGTTTCAATCATGTCAGAAAGAGATTCGAGGTTTACATCTCATTTCTAGAGATCCTTACAGAAATACCTAGGAACTCAGTTGAATATGAGTACGGTGTATCATCCTCAGACGGATGGGAAATCTGAGCAGACGATACAAAATTTGGAAGACATGTTGTGGGCTTGTGTAATGGATTTTAGTGGATCGTGGGAAGAGCATGTGCCTTTAGTGAATTTATCATATGACAATAGTTATCAGGCCTCATACACATGGCTCCATTTGAAGAATTGTATGGGCGTCCTTGTTGTTCTCCACTTTTTTGGGTGGAAACAGGTGAGACTTTACTAGTTGGGCCAAGCCTTGTCCAAGAAACAACGGAGAAGATTCAGTTGATAAAAAAGAATATGGAGATGGAACAGAGTCGTCAGAAATCTTATGCGGATCATCACAGAAGACTGTTGTCGTTTGCGGTGAGTGATCATGTCTTTTTGAGAATCTCTCCCAGGATTGGACATCGTCGTTTTGGAAATCAGGAAAAATTATCTCCTCGATATATAGGCCCTTTTGAGATACTGGAATTGGTTGGTGAGGTGGCATATCAGTTGGCATTACCACCAAGATTCAGTGCAGTTCATAATTTTTTCCATGTATCTCAGTTGAAGAAGTATCAGCCCGATCATGACCATGTGATCAGATGGGCTCACGTTGATCTAGAGTCGGATGCTTCGTTGGTACATATTTCGGTGCTGATTGTGGATAGGTAGGATAAAGTCTTTCGTGAAAAAATCATCGGTCTAGTGCGGGTTTTGTGGCAACATGGTCAGATTCAGGAAGAGACTTGGGAACATGAGAAAGAAATGAAAGAGCGGTGGCCAGAACTCTTTCACGGAAGCGATGGTTTTCTACTTTCCAGGGATGGAAAGGCCAATGGTGGGGAGAATGTAGTACCCTTGGTTTCTGGTATGTAACCCTTGTTTTATGCTTTTTAAGTACATAAAGGATATGATAAATGGTTGGGAAATTTTGGAGACTTTTAAAGTGTTAAAGGGCAAAAAGTGGTGACGCACGGGCTTCGCATGGGTTTCCCAAACTGTACGGAAGCCGTGCAGGTGGTGGTCACTTTGGATAGAGGAGACTTCATGGTGTGCACACAGTTTGGGCAAACCATGCGAGGAGGCCGTGTGAAGCGCCCCTTCCAAACAGTGACTACCGTATGGTTAGCGCACGATTTGCCTATTCGTGCAGACTAACCGTGTGCGGGGTCAACTTAGATCCTATTTTAAGGATCTAATCCATTTTATAATTAAACCCACTTTTTTTTCTCCTAGATGGACCTAACTCGGGATTTCTCTCTGGTAAAGGTGGGAGAACACTTACCAGGCGTTTTGGAAGTGATCCGGAGGTTTTCCTTGGTGTTTAGAGGCTGGTTGATCAAGGTAAGTCATGTTTCCATTAGTTTTCTTAGATTTACTTCTTCCCTCTTGATGGATCCTTAGATCTACGCCCAAGGTGGGTATATCTAAGGTAGTGTATGACTTTTAAGTTGGGTTTTGGTTTTGTTGGTGCTATGTGATGGAATCTAAGGAGGTTTCGGGGAGTAGTTGACTTGGGTTTTTGGTGTTCTTCATCCGTTGGTTGGTTTCTCCTAATTTGTTGAGGTAGGTGGCTTCACTCCTAATTCCTCTTTCTTAGAACTTGAAGGATTAGTTTCAAATTTTTTTCCTTGATTGAAATGGTTTGTTTATGTTTTGTGAAAGAATGGTTGAAACCCCTCTTAAGTAATGGGTGATGTAAATTGTGTGTTTTTGGAAAGTGTTCGTTGAAGTGAATTTAAAATGGTGATTTTAAACTGGTTATGGTTTTGCTGCTTGAAATAAATGGTTTCCAATAAAAGTTTTGATGCTTTATTGAAAGGTTTTGAACACATTTGGTTTTTTCATGGATTTTCATGGCTTGTGGTGTGTGTTTATATGCATTGGGGTGGATAAGGGAGAGAAGTACCCCCATCAAAAGGTTGGTATGGATAAGGGCGAGAAGTACCCCCATCAAAAGGGATGGATAAGGGCGTGAAGTACCCCCATCAAGGTAGTACACTAAGTGATGTCTTAGTAGAAGGATAACTTACTACTCGCAAGTATAAGGAGGTCCAGGTTGCATGCATGGTTGGTTCTGTGGATTTGTGAAATGAATTGAATGTGCCAAAATGGAAATGGGAACTTGATTGGAAACTTCTCTTGGTTGCTTTTCTTGAGAAAAATGGGTTTTGTTGTAAAATGGTTTTGACATGGAACTTTTCATATTGTGAACTATTTTGGAGTTTTTTTTATATAAATTGTTTTATATAAATGTGCTAACATGTTTTATCCTAGAGGCATGGGTTAAGAAGTCATCGGGGAAAACCTACTGAGTTTCATTACTCACCCCCTGCTTTTGCACATTGGTGCTTTTGCAGATGTCATATACTAGGATGTTGGAAAAGGTAAAGTGTCACATGTTTATAGAACTAATTCTTGATACTTGGGCTGGTTCGTGATGATGGAGCTTGAAGCTTGTGGAGCATGGAGTTGGGTTATCGTCTTGTAGTCTTTTCGTTTGGCTTTCCGTTGTTTACTCTAATTTAGTGTTGGTTTCTGTTGTGGTACTCTTTCTTGGTTTATGATAAAATAAATGGTTGAGTTTTCTTATTTTTTATCATGCATCATTTAGTTGATTAGTTTGGTTATGGTAGTTAGTTCGGTGGTATGTTCCAAAAAGGTTAAATCGCCCCCCAGTTGTTTTGAAACTTTTCAGCGTTTATTTCCAGCCTTTGGCACCTTGGGGATGTTGCTTAAGGCCTAGTTTTGACTTGTTGATCTCTCAAGCCAATGAGAATTGGTAGGTTATTACATACATATCATCGTAATTGAATCTTATGTAGTTCCTTTGAATCTTCATCGCGTCAATACCCACATCAGTGCCATCATTTAGAACTTATCTTACATTTTCAACACTCACACCAACTTATGAACTCACTGAAACCACCACTGATATACTCTAGACTCTTGGTTATGAGATATTTTACTCCAATGCATCTAGTACACCTAAAATAATTGAGAAGTTACTCTTTTATGGTAGATCTAGTAATTTGATAGAAAATCTATACTCAAACAAATCCTAATAATATCCTACTTGAGAATCTTTTTTAAATATTCATCACCGAGTCCCATGATTAACAAGTATAAGTTCTATAAATCTACTATTCAGTTCACTTATTCCAATATTTCATAGCTTCTAAAATCCTATGACCTCCAAGTTATTCATGCCCCATTGAATCATAGTAATTCTTCAAACTTTATAGTCAGTATATCATCCATATTTCAATTCCCTTCAGCATTCCATAGTTCCATAACCCTATCCAGTATAATATTCTAGATGAATTAATACTTTAGTTAAATATTCTTCATCCAATATTGAAAAGAAAAATTCTTGGCTAAGTGAATTATTCTCTGGATATCACAATACATCACATAGATCTCTTTCCTCCTTCCAATCTCCCATAATAGACTCTTTAACCACACTAAATCCTTCCCATGTTTTTAATTATAATGTACTCAACTTTTTCGGTTGATGGTACAATTATCGATCATAACCTTGACATATAGCTCATTATAGTGCCTCCAAAAGTAAACAAAAAACCGAAAGTGATCTTACATGAATATATATCTCCCCTAAAGTCCGCATCTATAAAAAAATTGTAAGGGATAATTTATTATAATTTAAAATGATATATTCTCTAAACCTTTGAGTTATCATAAGGTCCTCTTGATGGACTCCTAGAATACCATTTTTAGATCCACTATAAATTCGTTAACCATACCTATTTCTTGAGAGATATAAATCCTAGTAAAAACCAAAGAATGCATAAAACTTACTATAGTTGATTCATATGGAACCTTCATTACATACTTATCTTCATCATATATCTTAAGTGTCTTATCCTTTTAATGTTTTAAATATCTAAAAAATGGAGTACTCACAGGCTTTGAACCACTCATCATGAATCTAACTTGTTCTTTCTAGATGTAATCAAACTGAGAAAGGAATATTTTTATAAATCTCATGTATCTTTCAATAATAATCTCCAATATCAACTCTGTGGAACCAGGATCCTTTATTTAGAAACTTTAAAGAAATTCACACTTCAACTTCACATGCCTCTCCATCATAGGTTCAACTAAAATTTATTCCTTAAATTTTGGAAGGTCTATATTGAAACTTCCATCATCATACACCTTTCAGTAATAGTAATGATCCTCATTATTTTAAATGAAATTTTTTTCCATTATAAAGATGTCAAACATACTATTCCATTAACTTAGTTTGTACTTAATACTATACCAACTTCTCTTGAGATTTCACACCAATCCCTTGACTCCTTCATGTAAAAACCATCTAGTTGATGCATATAGATTTATTCCTATAGATATCCATGATATAATTATGTATTGACATTTATTTAATCAAGAAACAACTATCCATGGAAATTTAGTTGATCACCATTCTAATTGTTGTGTGTTTCAAAACATGAGATTAAATCTCACTAAAATACACGTATTCTAATTTTTGGAACCCCTTCACAACTAGTTGTGCCTTATACTGAACACCACCATATGTTTCCCCCTTCATAAAACAAACCTTTTTATTCTATAATTTCCCATTTCATTTTAAAATAACCATTATCTCCCATGTATATAAAATATAAATGGAATGTAATTCTTCCTTCATTTATAACTCCCATTATAATGAGTTACTCAGACTTCTTTCCTTACTTAGGATTTTGGGTTCTCAATAATCTATGATAAGTAAAAAGTGAATTTGGGAATCAAATATATTTATTGTGATTTTGAACTTGTTAGATTGACTTGAATCCTTAGCTTCAACTATTTATAGACATGGATATTTCAAAACTCTACCTTGAGCATCTATTATTCTTGGACATTATAGTACATGAAACCATGGTACGTCTAGAAATTGATGATCATCCTTTATTCCAAAACTTGGTTGTGTCTATAAAACTATATCTTTCATGCTCTCTAAATATACCAATACCATCTATACTCTACTCATCTCACACTCGAAATTCTATATTGGTTATTTATTCCCAAGAGCATACTATACTTGGTTTTGATCTTTCCATAAGATCTCCTCATTGAAGAATACATTATGGACTCTAATAACCTTTCATTGACTATTATCCTTGAGTATAAGACCAAATTTTCCATTATCATCGACTGTAAGGAAACATGTTTGAGACTTATTTTCCAAATTATCACTCTCCTTGGCATCGACATGGGAATATGCAATATATCTAAAAACTTTTAGGTAGGTAAAGTCCACCTTCCAGTCATATCAGAGTTCCTCCATAAGTTTTTCTACTTGTGATTTAGAAGGAATTTGATTCACAATATGAGCTACATAGTTAGCTTCTCAGACCCAAAATTCCTTTGAAAAGGTACAACTTAACCTCATGCTTCAAGATCTCACATCCAGCATTTAATTCATCTGTTCAGCAATACCACTATTATTAGCTATTTTGGAAATAGTCTTCCTTATCTAGATTCCATTCATCCAATAGAATTTTCAGAAATCAATTCCTCCGTTTTAAAATTGAAGTCATGTTAGCTTTATTATGGTATTAGATTCCACCATGGATCTCTATCTGATGAAAGTTTAGAAGACACTATACTTGAGTTTGATGAAAAACACCCACACCTTCCTTGTATAATGATCAATAAAGGTGATGTAATATAGTGTACCCCCATTACATTATACCATTGATGGTACCCATGCATTCCTATAAAATACTTCAAGATTTAAATTATTTGGTGTCTTCCATCTTAATTTAATATCACCTTCCACTAATTTCCATGGATCAAAACCCTTGAATGTTTCATACATTAAGTGATCAAGATTTATAAATCCTCTAGTAACCAAGGTCCATAAAACTTTCTCACAAATGTGACCAAGAGTATCATGCAACAAATTTATTATCTAGGAAGTTGTCCCTCCAATATGCATGATACCTTCTAGAACCCCATTTAGGTATAAAGTTTTTTAATTCACACCATTGACCACCACTATAGAACCCTAGGTAGTTTTACATACACCATCAACAATGAAAATATAGAATGTTGCATCATCAATATGACCATTGGAAATTCGTTTCTTCCATAAACCTAATATGTTTTGGACACCTTGAAAATTAAATAGACATACATTATTTTTTTATATTCTCACATCTCATTTTATAGTAATCTCAAGTGACTCTCCATCTACAAGGTGAAAAATAAAAATGATTATGGACACATAATAGAACATGCATACACTATCATAAGATTAATGAAATTAAACTTTGGAATCAAGAATCCATATACCCAAAAAAATCTCATGATACATAGATCCAAAGTGCCACCCTACCCATTATTTGTGGAGTATGAAGATGATCTGAAAGCATAATTTTCAGAGATTTAATGCCTATATCGATAATCCTTCCATAGGTTTTATTTATTTTTATAGGTTTTTAAAACTTATTTATTTTGGATATCTTCATTCAAGATCATATCATAGATATCCTCAAAGACAAATTAATAATTTCCACTAGAATTACTCACAATGGTCACCATCACATCCCATGATTCCATAAGTGATGGTAGGAGAATCAAAACCCACACACCTTCAGTGAAATTCAATTCAATTGAATCTAGCTAAATCCAAATAATATTAAACTCATTCATATTAGAGTCCACCAACCTTCCTTGCAACATCCTCATGCCAAAAATTCACTACAACATGAACACTTTATTCATCATGGATGAATTATCATATATATTTGAAACTTTATCCATAAATTTTGTAATTGTTCCAACATCATGGATATTGAAGACCATGTTCTGAGCAAAAATCATCTATGAAACGTCTATAAACTTCTTGTCAAGACTTTATCACTATGTATTTTCCACTACTTCTAGTTTCTTTCAGACCAAAAAAAGATTGAGATCCTTAAGAAATAGGAAATCCTCTAACTACATCTTTCAAAAACAAAAATTTGATCCATTAAAACTTATTTAAACTCAACTTAGCATGTTTTTAATGCCATATTATAAAGATAATAAAACTCAAACTAAATTTGGACAATTTTAAAGAAAAATTACCATATGGTTTTCAAAATTAATTATCTGAGCTTCCCTTCATAACTCTTGTGACAACCCAAACTTTTATTAATGAAAATTCCTCTTAATATAATTAAATGAATTGTTATGTAAAATGGTTATATAAGACATATTCACTTCCTTGGTTTTATGTTTTTGAATTTTAAAATACCATTGAGAATTTTTATTATTTCTAATATAGTCGTTGAACAGTGATCACATGATTAGTATAAATATAGGTATTAACAAATCCAATTTACTCAGAAAAAGGAAGAAATGGCCTCATCTAGTATAATTGCTCCATACGAAGCCCATTTGTCAGAGATCAGAAATGAGGTAGTGTCACTGGGCTTCTCTCTTGACCAAGTCCAATATGATCTTCAACATGTTAAGCTTGAACAGAACCGCCTATAGGAGAAGTGGAAGTTAATAAAGATTACCACCCGAGCAATGTTATCTAAGCCTCACCAAGAGTCTGTCACTATCTCTCACCTTACCCTTAGGTCTTATGCAGGTGTTATAAGGGGTTATGTAACAATACCCTAGAACTATGACTATGTTCATTAATTTTATATAGAACAAATAATATATATTCATTTCATTATTGTTACTTTTTAAATGGTTTTTAAAGCACAAATAGTATTTTTAGTTAATATTCAATTAAGAAATATATATTGATTAATTAATGGTTTTTTTAATTAAATATTATTTTAATAAAATATTATTATTACTAAATTACTTTTTATTAAATATAAATTGTCATATAATTTTTCTGAATACAATTGTAAACGAAAATTGTTTTTGTCAAAACCTGTGAATTTTAAATAAATGTTGGTTTTTATTTTAAAAGAGAAAATGAAATTATTTATAAAATTATTTAGATAAAATGAATATTATTTTTGGAATTAGGATGTCAAAATTATCCAATGGTGAATTTTTCATAATTTTCTGAGACAGTCGAATTTTTGGGTAAAATTTTAATACTGTTTAAATATATAATGTGTTTTATGACATCATAATGACCCAATAGTGATGTAATAAAATACTTTAAAAGGTATTTTCGGCCAATATATGTTTTACCTTTAAAATAATGTGATTTTAGATTTATTTTATTTATTTTACAATGCCTTACTGGACCCTCCATGACTTATAAAACATTTTAACATTTTAAAATGATTTCCTTGAGAGTGTGACTCACCTCCACAAAAGCAAGCCTAATATTTTAACAATTTCTTCCATTGAACTTATAAAATAATTTTGTCCACTCCACTTTGGAAAAAACCATGGGAAAAAACCATGGTATTTTTTTGGTTTTTATTAGTTTAATGTGTAGTGTCCAAAACATAAATAATAAAGAATTTCCTCCCTTTTCCTATATAAACCCACCCAAGATCCCACTTTTATTCACTAAAAATATTTTGAGCTCGACCAAAATCTTCCCTAATATCTCTAAAATCCTCCAAATTTGTCATAATATCCCAATAATCCTCTCTAAAGCCTCTCCCAAGCCTTTGGTATCACACTTCCAAGTAAGGGATTTCTTCCTTTCTAATTTTTTTTCCAAATTTCTTTATGTTGTTATGACCTTTTATTTTCAATTAAAAATGTTGGGGTATGATTTTGAACCTCCCCTATATTTACATCATTATTATTTAATGATTATATACCCCTTTATCTCTCATCAATTCCTCCAATGTACACACGTTACCATGCCAAAATTCCGAAAGGTGTTTCTCTCTCCTCATTCACATTCAAAGAAATTCTTTTATATTATGCATATAAATTCCATTACATATGTTGGGAAATGTATCTATATGAATACCTTACTTTCCATTTCATGTGAATATGATGATATACCCTTTTCTCTCTCATCAACAATGTTTATGAATTCTTATGTCACGCAGTTATTCTACTGAAATTGCACCACGATTTTCCAAGTCAAATTCATTATGTAGTGAATATCATGTTCATTTCTATATAAAGGGTATTCAACATTACAAACATTTACTTATTGATTATATAGTTTCATGTATTTATTCCAAATTCCTTTATCATTGAATAAATGATGATGTTGAATGATTCCAGGTTGTATGATTCATGTGGTGCGCTTATGCATGAAATGAAATGATTAAGAAGGGTGTTCTCTGATAGCACTCCAATGAATTGGGTAAAGATTAGTATCATGATATGTCAAGTTAAATGAGGTTTTACTCATTCTAATTCAATTTCAATGAGGTTTTACTCATTCCCCATGTGAAATTAACCTTTGATCATGTTAATATCATGTTAAATGTTGTTTCCACATTTCCATGTTATGATAATCATGTTATATCATGCCTTTATGTTCATGTTTCTCTTATGCTCCATTGAAATGTCTATTGCCTAAAATTTATTTTATTATTCATGTTATTACTTTTTTAATCCATTACTTGGCTTTATAGCTCACTCTTTTCATATGTATGTCCTTAGTTTATCCCATGCAATGCTAAGTACGAGGGAATGTTGTGGTCATGTAAAGGATGTTTTCAATAAAGATGTATTTTTATGTCTTAAGTTGTCATGTAATGTCCTTAATTTCCCAATACACTAGACCTCTCAATCCTCAGAGTCATCTTAAGTGAAATTTTATGTAATGAATCATGTTAAAGTGTTTAATAAAGAGTAGGGTTGTTATAGTTGGTAACAAAGGATAGGTTTAGTTATTTTTGGGATTAGGATTAGAAAACCCTAGTAAAATCCATAGGGATAATAATAAGTATAATAAAAACATATCTAAATTTTGGTGACTATTAAGTAAGTGTTTTATCAAGAAAATACATCCATGTCTGTATACGAGCAGGTAGAGGTGGCTCTGGCGTAGATGTATCTATGGGTAAAACCTGAAAACACCGCTTTGAGCTAGAATCGAATGGGAATTGGTGTGCGACAATGGGATTTGTTTCACTCTTGGTTACAACACTCGTAGGAGATATGATTTGGTAAATTCATAAGGTTAGTATGAACCATTATTAATGGAATTAAAAAAAATCCCATAAGAATATATGTTGGTAAGTAGATCATGGATAACATAGATAAGTTAAGAAAATAAATGTAATTTATAAGTTATCCCTTTTTGTCTTTTTATTCCCTTTTATGTGTTACCCCTAAATTTACTTTTATTCCAGCCAATGGCTAATAATATGAAGAATCAGGCTAACAGACAATGCCAAGATCAATGTGATGATTGTTCTAATGAGATGCCCAATCCGATGGGAGCGGGAATCACAAACTTTGTCATGATACTCTCTTAGTTAACTCATGTCTTGAATAAAAACATGGGTCAAGAGGAATGTTCAATCCCCCCTAATAAAGAATAATCCGCAATCGATAGATTCATGGGACAAAGGCCTCCTACTTTTAATGGGTCATTTGATCCCTCAATTATCGAACAATGGATCAACTCCATTGAAAATATCTTCTCCATCCTTCAATGTTTTGAACAAGAGAAGTTTTTTCTAGATGATTATCATATAGAGGGTGAAGCTAGTCAATGGTGTACATTGATAAAAAATATGAAGCTTCAGGAAGATACTGAGGCGTTGGAATGGAAGAATTTCCAGAAAATGTTTTTCGATAAATATTTTCCTCGCACCCTCCAACTTAAGATGGAAAGGTACTTCCTTTCCCTCAATAAAAAAGACAATTAATCCATCAGATCATAAGAGGAAAACTTCAAAAGTCTTGCATGATACACCTCTGGATTTTTTTTTACCCCTGAATGAAAGTTTGATCGCTTCTTTGGTGGGATAAAACCTAGCCTATGGAAATCCCTTGAGATCCGTGAATTTGATATCTATGAGGAAATTTTTTAATGTGACCTCAAAGTCAAAATAGATATTGGAAAATCTCAGGGGTATCATGGGGATTAGAAGAAAAAGGTGGAATTTAATTATGGTAGTTTGATGGATAAATCCAATGGTGCTAAGAAAATCCATCACCCCACTTTCCAAAGGTGCAGAAAGAAGCACCCTAGAAATTGTCTGAAGGGGGTGAGGAAATACTTTAGGTGTAGAAGAGAAGTGAACCTGGATATTAACTACCACCAAGAAAATCCCGTTGTGGTGGTAGAGGAGAAGAATGCTCTGTTTGAACCTCAATGCATTGCTCATTGCTTCAACTACAAAGAACCAGGTCACTTTTCAAACCAGTTCCATAAGACAAGGGTTTTCAGAGGCAACCAGCAACCTCCAAGGAAGCAAGGGAGATCTTTTTACATCACTGTCACCGAAGCAAACCCTGAAAATGAAGTGGTGATAGGTATGCAAGTTATTCATTCAAGAATATCGGATGTACTTTTTTATTCTGGTTCTATGCATTCTTTTATATCATGAAAGTTTAGAATAACTATCCCAACACCACCAAAAAACATAGAAGTAGAGATGTCGATAAGAATGGAAAATGTGGAAATCATCTCATCCCAAGAATATAACTCCTCCCCTATCACAATTTGTAGTTTTAACTTCACATCGAACCTCTTCATACTCCCTATGGTGGAATTTTATTCAATTATTGGCATGGATTGGATTTCCTTATATAGATCCAACATAAATTTCTATGATATGGAAATCACTCTCTATATGGATAATCGACCCCCGATTCTATACAAGTGCAAGGAGTATGATGAATCTTTTTTAGCACCATCATCTCAAGCGTGGATATTACTTCCCTATGAGAATGTGTATCTTGCTCTGATGATTGAGTCTAAGGAAGAAACCATCCTTGAAGACATTCCTATTGGGAGGGAATTCTCTGAAGTGTTTCCCGAGTAATTTCATGGTCTTCCTCCTAGAAGAGATGTTGAATTCTCAATTGATCTTATACCTAGGGTGATTCCAATATCGAAGACTCTATATAAAATGTCTATTGTGGAGCTTGAGGAGCTGAAGAAACAACTACAAGAGAATCTAGATAAAGAGTTTATATGCCCAAGTGCTTCACTATGGGGTGCACTAGTCCTCTTCTTCAAGAAGAAGGATGGGTCGATACACCTTTGCATTGATTATCATGAGCTCAAAAAATCATTATAAAGAACAAGTATCCTCTTCCATGAATTGATGACTTATTCGATCAGCTACGTGGAGCACAATACTTCTCCAAGTTGGATCTGCGGTTGGGATATTATCAAGTAATGGTGAAGAAGGAGGATATCCCCAAGAATACTTTTTGTACAAGGTAAAGGCACTATAAATTCATATTAAATCCTTTCGGACTCACTAATTCTCCAGAAATATTCATAGAATTGATTAATAGAGTCTTTAGATATTACATCGAAAAATCTGTGGTAGTCTTTATAGATGATATTCTAATATACTCCAAAACCAAGAAGGAGCATACAGAGAATCTAAGAATTGTACTAGAGACCTTGTTAAAGGAGAAGCTCTATTAAAAGTACAAAAAATTGTGATTTATAGTTGAAGGAATTCTCATTCTTGGGTCATATCATCACAAGCAATTGAATATCTGTGGATCCCTCCAATATAAATGCAATTGAGGGATGGTCGAGGCCAACATCGATGATGGATTTCCATAGCTTCCTAGGGTTAGATGGATATTGTCGTCGATTTGTTAGAAATTTCTCACGATTTTCAAACCCTCTTAAAAATATAACTCGAAAAGGAGTCAAGTTTTCTTGGAGAGATGAATGCTAAGTGAGCTTAAAAGAGTTTAAAAGGGAGCTTATCACTGCGACCGTGCTCACTTTACCCACAAGTGGAGAACTTTTTGTGGTATTTAGTGATTCTTAGAAGAAGTTCATGGGTTGCGTGTTGATGAAAAATGAAAAATCCATTGCCTGTGCTTCAATACAATTGAAAGTTCATGATCAAAACTATCCAACACATGATCTAGAGTTGGATGTAGTAATCTTCTCTTCAAAAATTTGGCAGAATTACCTCTTTGGGGAGAAGTGTGAAATATATACAGATCACAAAATCCTTAAGTATGTATTCACATAGAAAGAGTTGAGCATGAAACAACAATGATGGTTAGAGATGATTAAAGACTATGATTTCTCAATCCATTACCACACTGGGAAAGTGAATAAGGCGGCAGATGCTCTAAGTAGAAAGCACCCAGCGATTCTATCATTGATGAGAATTGAAAAGGATCCAAACTTATTAGATTTGATGAATATGGACATGGGAATCATAAATAAGGGAAAATCATCAATCCTTTCACAAATTATTTCTTAGTCGTCTATTTTGTAAAGGTTAAAGGATGCTTAAAAGGATGATGTGGGAATTATGAAGAAAGTGGAAACTATCAAAAAAAGGTAAATCCTCAGAGTTCAATGTTAATGAAGAAGGAATTGTGAGATTTGGGACAAGAATATGTGTCCCATAAAATCTAGAGTTAAAGAAAGAACTTTTGGATGATGCATATAATTTAAATTTCTCTATTCACCTAGGAAACACAAAGATATATCAATATCAACAAGAGAATTATTGGTGGGATAACATGAAGAAGGAGATCTCTGAGTATATATCAAATTGCTTGGTATGTTAGCAAGTAAAGGCCAAGAGGCATAATTCTAAGATGATGATGCAACCATTACCCATACCAGCATGGAAATAGGAGAAAATCATCATGGAATTTGTCACCGGACTTTCGAAAACATCCAATTAAAACAATGATATCTAGGTTGTTATAGATCGTTTTATAAAGACTGCACAATTCATTACAATTCAGGAGGATTTCTCATTGGATCAACTGGCACGGATATACATCAGAGAAGTGGTAAGGCTACATGGAGTAACACTATCAATTATATATGATCGAGATCCAAGATTCACCTCTATGTTCTGGAATAATATAAAATATGCTCTGAAGACTTAGCTAAACTTCAGTACGGCTTGTCATCCTCAAACTGATGGCCAATCTTAGCGGACTATCCAAACACTTGAGTACATATTGAGATCATGCTCAATGGACTTCAAAGGAGGATGGGATCAACATCTTAATCTGGTAGAGTTATCTTACAATAACAGTTTCCACTCAAGCATACAAATGGATCCTTATGAAGCCCTTTTATGGGAAGAGGTGCAGAACATCGGCATGTCGGGATGAAGTTGGGGAGTGAAAACTCTTATGTCCAAAAATGGTAGAAAAAATAGTGGAGAATGTTAAGACCATATAGTAACACATTAAATCTTATCAGAGTTAACAAAATAGCTATGTTGATAATCACCTATGAGACCTAGAGTTTGATGTCAGAGACATGGTATTCCTCCACATATCACTATGGAAGAGAGTTGTGAGATTTGGGAATAAGGGAAATCTTAGTCCAAGGTACATAGTCCCTTTTTAGATCCTTGATCGTGTTGGAGCAGCGGACTATCGACTAGCACTCCCATATAACCTATATCAAGTACATAATGTATTCCATATATCACTCTTGAGGAAGTAAATACCTGAACCATCGCATGTACTCAATCTAGAGGTGATACCATTGGAGAATTACCTCTCCTGTGAAGAGATGCTGATGAAGATCTTAGATCTTAGGGGAAAAGTTCTACAAAATAAGACGATTCCCCTCATGAAAGTGTTGTGGAGAAACTACAAGTTTGAAGAAGCAAAGTGGGAACCAGAGGAATTGATGAGGTGGAGTTACCCACTTCTGTTTTAGTGTGGGAAAAGGAAATTTCGAGGGTGAAGTTTATCAAGGGGGGAAGATTGTGATGACCCAAACTCTTATTAATTAAAATTCTTCTTGATCTAATTAAATGTCTTATTATGTAAAATGGTTATATAAAACATATGAACTTCCT
Source organism: Viscum album (assembly GCA_963277665.1). Classification (NCBI taxonomy): domain Eukaryota; kingdom Viridiplantae; phylum Streptophyta; class Magnoliopsida; order Santalales; family Viscaceae; genus Viscum; species Viscum album. The sequence continues at coordinate 1,985,163,530 of OY728136.1, forward strand.
TGGTTTTATGTTTTTGGATTTTAAAATAGCATTTATAATTGTTACCATTTCTAATATAGTTATTGAATAGTGATCACATGATTGGTATAAATATAAGGATTTAACAAATCCAATTTACTCAGATAAAGGAAGTGATGGCCTCATCGAGTAGAATTGCTCCATATGAAGCCCATTTATCAGAGCTCATAAAGGAGGTATCATCACTAGGATTCACTCTTGACCAATCCCAATCTGATCTTCAACACATTAAGATTTAACAGAACCACCTACGGGTGAAGTAGAAGTTAATAGATATTACCACCCGAGTGATGTTATCTAATCCTCCCCAAGAGTCTTTCACCATCGCTCTCCTTACCCTTAGGTCTTATGTGGGTGTTATAAGTGGTTATGTAACAAGACCCTAGCACTATGATTATTTGTATTAGTTTTTTATAGAATAAATAATATATATTCATTTTATTATTGTTACTTTGTAAATGGTTTTTAAAGAACAAATAGTATTTTTATTTAATATTCAATTAAGAAATCTATTTTGATGAATTAAAGTATTTTTTAATTAAATAATACTTTAATAAAAAATTATTATTAATAAATTACTTTTTATTAAACATAAATGATCGTATACTTTTTATGAATACAATTGTAATTTTAATTAAGGTTTGAAAACTATTTTTTTCAAAACCCATGAATTTTCAATAAATGTAGATTTTTATTTTAAAAGTGGAAATGTGAATATTTAAAAAATTATTTAGATAAAATGAATATTATTTTTGGAATCAGGATGTCTAAATTATACAACGGTAAATTTTTCATGATTTTTTGAGATAGTCGAATTTTTGGGTAAAAATTAAATACCATTTAAATATATAATCTGTTTTATAACATCATAATGACCCAATAGTGATGTAATAAAACACTATAAAAATTATTTTAGGCCAATATATGTTTTAACTTTAAAATAATTTTATTTTATATTTGTTTTATTTATTTTACAAAGCCTTAGTGGACCCTCCATGACTTATAAAACATTTTAACATTTTAAAATGATTTCCTTGAGAGTGTGACTCACCTCCACAGAATAAAGCCTAATATTTTAATAGTTTAAGAAATTGTCATTATAAAATAAATTTTTCCACTCCACTTTGGAAAAAACCATGGGAAAAAACCATGGTATTGTTTGTGGTTTTGATTAGTTTAATGTGTAGTGTCCAAAACCTAAATAATAAAGAATTCCCTTCTTTTCCTATATAAACCCAACCAAGCTCTAACTTATCTTCACTAAAAACCTTTGGAGCTCGACCAACCCCTAAACTCATCTCTCTAGAATCCTCCCAAGGTTCCTCAAGCTCCCAATAATCTTCTCTCAGGCCTTTGGTATCACACTTCCAAGTAAGAGATTTCTTCCTTTCTCATTTTTTGTCCAGATTTCTTTACTTTTTATGCCCTTTTATTTTCAATTAAAAATGTTGGAATATGATTTTTCACCTCGCATATAATACCCTAATTGAGATTTAATTGATGATATACCCCTTTATCTCTCATTAATGCCTCCCATGTAAACTCATTACCATGCTGAAATTCTGCAAGGGATTTCTCTCTCCTCATTCACATTCAAGCAATTATTTTATATTATGCATCTAAATTCTATTTCATATGTTCATACATGTATCTATATGAACCCCCTAATGTCCATTTCATGTAAATATTATGAGATACCCATTTTTCTCTCATCAACTATTTTTATGAATTCTTATGTCACGTCGTTATGTTGCTGAAATTGCACCGTGATTTTTCAAGCCAAAGTCGTTATGTAGTGAATACCATGCCCATTTCTCTATCAAGGGTATTCACCTTTACTCAAATTTACTTATTGATTATATATTTTCATGTATGTATTTAACATTCCTTTATCATGGAATAAATTATTATGTTGAATGACTCCATGTTGTATGATCCATGTGGCACACTTATGCATGAAATGAAATGATTAAGAAGGGTACACACTGATAGTGCTCCAATGCATTGGTTAAAGATTAGTATCATGATAAATCAAGTGAAATGAGGTTTTACTCATTCTAATTCAAGTTCAATGAGGGTTTACTCATGATCTATGTGTAATAAAACTTGGTTCATGCTAATATCATGTTAAATGTTGTTTCCACATTTCCATGTTATGATAATCATGTTATATCATGCCTTTATATTCATGTTTCTATTATGCTCCATTGATATGTCTATTGTCTAAAATTTATTGTATTCTTCATTTTATTTCTTGTTTAATCCCTTACTGGTCTTTATAGCTCACCCTTTTTACATGTATGTCCTCAGGTTATCCCATGCAATGCTAAGTACGAGGGAATGTTGTGGTTATACAAAGGAAGTTTTCAAAAAAGATGTTGTATTTATATGTCTTAAGTTGTCATCTAAGGTCTCTAATTTCCAAAGACACTAGACCTATCAATCCTCATATTTTTCTTAAGAGAAAGTTTATATAATAAGTCATGTTAAAGTGTGTAATAAATAGCAGGGTTTTTATAACTCTGATCCATGATCTGATGACACTATTTATATTAGAATTTTTATCTCCCAAACAACCCAACCTCAAAACCTCAAGTGCGGAACAAGGTTACCAATGGTATTTAAGTTAATAGGACCATATAATATGTATATAAAACTAAGAATCCATGGAAAATAGACATACACCCCAACCACACACCTTATGACAATCACAAACACTCATAAAAGGAATTCAAAGAGGAACATGAAATAAAAAAATTATAAAGAATAATTAAATAAAAAAAGGAACTAGATGTTTTAAACGAAGTCCTAATCTACATGGAAAAAAATTCACTAGAAGTGTAAATAATATATTATAAAAAAATTAACACCAAAATATAAGCAAGTAGATTCTTGGAAGTAATCAAATCACACCCAGTACAAGTGACCCCAACACCAATTTATAGTAGATAATATCTATTAATCCCAGTCACACTGCCAAGAAATATTCAATGAGAGAATTACACTAGGATTCAATCTCCACAAGCATCCAAACACTAAGTTAAAGGAAAAATCCACCTCAATAGGTTCAACAGGTGAACGGTTCATACTTCTATATGGATTTGCATCTAACTTTTACACATTATCAAAATTAAATGTTATGTAATTACTTTTCATATCCATCAAATCAATTCCCATATCATTTCAAGATTATAGAACTCATACCCTAGATTTGGTACTCACACACACTTCTAGACACACCACCACTACTAATTTTATTCTCTATATTCTTAGTTTTAATAGAACTTCCACCCTTACATCTGGTATGTGTATAAAGTTCCAAAATTTCATCCTTTACATAAGATTTAGTACTTATTCAGAAAATAAATTCTCACGCCAAGACTAAAAATATCCATCCCAGGTTCCATTTCCAAAAGCGAGTTCTAACATTTCTATAATCCTCTATCACTACTGGAAGCCTTACCTATACTAATGGTTCAAAACCAAGGGTATAGCCCAAAAAACTATGAATGCTTAAGTTGTTGGGATAGACCTATACCCACAGTTTGACCAAACCATGTGTATAGGCTAACAATAACCACGATTCTTAAACTATTGGTATAGGTAATTTCAATGAAAATACCTATATCCATGGTTTTGTCAAAACATGGGTATGGGTCCTTTATTAAAAAAAATTCTCCACTGCAAATTGATCCCAGAACCTTTGACCTATACTCCAACGAATTTACCACTATCCTATAACACATTTTTGTTCTTATATTCATATATATATATATATATATATATATTAAATTATTTATTATTATTATTGTTATTATGAAAAAATAATGGGCTAACCTATACCCACAGTTTGGTCAAACCATTGGTATAAGTCCTTTATTAAAAAAATTGTTGGGAATTGATCCCAGCACCTTCCGCCTATAGTCCAACAACTTTACCACTATCATATAATACATTTTTTATTCTTATATTCAAATATTTATTATTATTTTTGTTATTAGGGAAAAATAATGTGTCAACCTATACCCACAAGTTGGTCAAACCATGGGTATAGGTGAATTATACCAACGATTTACCCAACCCGTTGTTATAGGTTCCCAGAAAAATTTCCTATACCCACACTTTGGTCAAACCATGGGTATAGATTTTCTAATGGCCTTCCTATGAAGTTTTTTCCCCCTCAAAACATATTTACATGGATTACAAAAATTGTGGGTATAGGGGTGACCTATACCCATGATTTTTGGAGAACCATGGGTATAGGTCCTTCCCATGAAATTTTTCCCCCACAAAACTTATTCCCATTGTTTAAAAAAACTATGGGTATAGGCATGACCTATAACCATGGTTTTTGGAGAACCATGGGTATAGGTCCTTCCTGCAAAAAAAAACTTCCAGTGGATATAGGAGTGACCTATAGCCATGGGTTTTTTTAAAATTGTGGGTATAACCTTATTTTCCATTAGTGTATCTACCATAACCCAAATAAAAAAACACTCTTTGACCACTTTGTAACCACCCTTCTCTAATACTACTTTGTAATTTCCTCACACAAATCACTCTATAGTAATCGGACCATATCATGCACCTCCATGGATACTAAATGATATCTACTAGAAGTGAGGGTATATGGGTTGATAGTCAGGAGACTATACCCTCATAAAATAAATATTATTCACAATTTTAAAAATATGTGAAATATTAAATAATTAGAAAAATAATAAAAATAAACATGGAATAATCCAAGATGAAATTATAAGATTCTATTCTAGTCATATATAATTAACTAGGATCACTCGTAGGTCGATCACATATGTAAAAGCATAAGAACCCAAAATAAATCATTAGATAGGTACTGAGGAACCACCCAGTCTATCTATAAAAAAATGATCAGAATGCACAGCATTTTTACTTAAATATCTATAAGGATATAGGCATTTAACCCTTACCCTTACATGTTCCATGAACTATAAAGACTGTATGCATTCAGGAGGTCTCATGTATGGTGTGAGTATAAACTCAATAAGTCACCATTAATGGTGTCCCTAACTAATATCCATACTCATATTAGTTTATAAAAAACATAATAAATGAGAATCAAACACACCACACAAAATCTCTCTACACATGTTAAATCATCCCTAAGAAATACTTTACATGCCTCAGACAGTGCTAGAGTGGAATAATACATCTACAATATGTTATATCATAAGTTTCATCAGTATTCCATCTAATTTTATAACATAAGGCATTATCATTTAAAACCAACCATGACACCCTAATGGCACATGTCAAGAATTGGTTTGGGTTGACCCGACCCATCACCTAATCAGGCTTGTAACAAGGCCACAGGAATGCATCCCCATATAATAGAGGGTATTAAATATAAGTGATAACCTAAAAGGATATATTGGGGATCTATTCTCTTATATATGAGTGCAATAATATCCCAAATAAACTAAACGCATACACATCCATGAACATAAAAGTACGTATAAATAGATAAATAACTAAAATAAACTAATAATGAATGAAATGTTGCACACAGACTCAATGAAAATCATAGAGACGCTAGTTTATATTGGGCCAACCACATAAAAAAAATAAATTAAAATAAATACACAAGGCTCTATTTTTACTCTGATATGAACCACATACCCAGTTTTCGTGACTATAGAATCACTCCAGGATGAACCAAGAATCTACATGAGAAAATCTACGCAACCATTAAACATTCGACCTCACCTAATCCAATTTATCATTCTCATCCTAAAATTTTACATAAGGTCTACACATACACAGAGGTTCATGTGCATGGGGTGAGAAAAAAATCTTAGTAGGACACCCCCAATGGTGGACCTAACATTTTATGTCATAATATGTGCATCAAACACATGTCATGTCTAGACTAGCTAAATGAGACTACCAGTATAAAAGGTAAAAAATGAATTGGAAAAAAAGTTCTAAATAAAGGAAAACAAAAAACCTCAGGTTCTATCCTGAAACCTATAGGTAAAACTACCCTCACTCTATCCCCATCCAAAAAATTTACGAAGATTGGCACAAATAGCTACAACATCAAGTGTGTCCATATGATCAATAAGAAGATATAAAGTACAACACAAGTACATGAATGAGTATCTAACCCTAGGATCTCATCCTAGGAACTTATACATCAAAGTGAATCTACTAGGAACTAAGACTCCAATGGTATGATCTTTACTAATAGTAAGGACTCTCTATTGACCTCATGAGTATACTACCATGTCCCAAAAGTCTTTTATGACCAACTGGATAATAAAAAACCTGTCAGTGGATCTATGGGCTTCTAAATAGGCCCAAAAATCATAAAAATCGATCCCAAGTGCACAATATCCTCCCAGTACCACTAACACTAGCCAGAATGATTAGCTAAAATATGGTGGCTATACTTAATCAGATAATTTATTAGCTTCATATCCCCGCCTCATAGTGACCAGCCAACATAGGAGAGAAACCAAAGTCAATCTAAGGGCCAATTCTTGGTCCCATGATATCCCAAAGGTATCCTCTACTATATAGTACTCAATAATAATATCCTCAAAACTTTAATCCCATAAACTCAAGCACTAGTTTTGGCTAACATCTACACCCTATGACTAGAACTACTGATACTCACACTAACCACCTAATAGGCCATCAAGCCTTAGAAACCCTCATCAATCCACCAAACCTCATCTAATAAGAACACCCTATGAGGGGATCCTCCAGTAAAACTAAACCTTAGTCCAAGACCACTAAAAGAAACCAAATATGGTCTCACAGGTCATGGTACAAAGATCACCACACCCATAAGGGTAACCTCAACCCACACCTCTTCCAAAAGGGTAACCTCAAGAAATACCTCAACCAAAAGGAAACTCCATAAAATAGGTCCCAGAGAACTATCTCAAACTCATGAAATAACACCCATTTGTACCATACATACCATGATATCATCTCAACATAAAGGCTCATAACAAACCACACCTTGAGAATATAAAAAGAGAAGCTCATCTAAGAAATCACTTGATCCTACCTCCCAAAATTTTCGTAAATAACCTCAAACAAACTCATTTGGCATCCTCAACAAAGCTGACCAACAAACGCACACCCTCACCCTATCCTCACAACTCATAACTCATCCCCTAGAGGGACTCCAAAACCATATCCTCAAAGGAATCCTCCCAAAAAACTATCAAAATCAAAAAAAAATCATCAAAATGGACCCAAAATTATGAAAGGATTCCATAATTATGATCTATGTGGAAGAATGATCAAAATGGACTACTCACACATCTGATTCTGACACTGAGGCAGAAAGACACCCAAAACCCATTTACTATAAAAATTTCATGGTGTGTAATTCTGTGTACACAGATTGTAGTCTCAAATGTGCACTTGGACATGTACTTAAACATGGTCAAGGCACACCCAAGGTCTTCCAATGTACTATTACACAACCTAGTCCCCTTCATACGGTGTGTTTGCCGAAGTACCCGACCACATGGACAAGTACCACTACCCAACATGTACTCCCAGTACAGGGTGTGTAGTATCCAAATGTCCATATACCCATGTACATGGAAACAAGTCCAATCACCATAACATGAAGTGTACCATGGGTACACATTGTGTACTTCCCCAACTCTGATTATCCATGTACACAGACACATGGCTAGGTACATGACCAAGCACCACTATACAGCTTATAATTAATGTACATAATGTTTACTTTTAAAAACTTCATATTCCCCAAATAGGATGAACACAAAGTGTGTTCTAATAAAACTACACATTGTGTGTTCTAGATTCCTCACACTGAAATCTATCCGGACCTACTAAAACCCACTAATTTACCCAAAACCCGTCAAATCAAACCTTTAGGGGTCCCCGACAACCCAAAAACAAGATTACAACTTAAAAAATACTCTAAAATTATTTATGGTGAAAAAAATAAAAATGGAATACCTCTAGGTGGAAACTATATAAGCTTTGATTAGATTCATGGTTCGTAGCTACCACATGACAATTCGGCATGACCCGAGCTCCACAGTGGCACCACTTTATCCCTATCTATCCCTATCTCTCTATATCCATTTACCTCTCCTATATTTTTTCCAAAGACCCCCAAGGGAGGGGAGTATTGGACACATAAGGAAGTAAATGGGGAAAAATAAAAAAAGAGAAAATAAATAATAAGGAAAAGATGAGAGAGAAGGAAAGGGGATTAGGCCAGCCCCGACACCTTACACGAGGTTATGCCTTGCTTAAGAAAAACTCCCATTCCAAAATCAACCATGAAGTTAGAATTTGAATCTGAAACTTTGAAAAGAATATATGACTAAATGAAAATGCATGAATAAATAATATTTAATTAATTAAATATTAAATATCCCATTGAAATTTTATCATCTTATAATTTTACAAAACTCATGTCCAAGGGTAAAACCCTTTTTCAGGATCAATGGAGTGGTCAGAAAAACTATCTAAGATCTCATAATGGGAAAAATTACCATTTTTTCCTTGAAAACCACCTGATTGAAAAAAATCAAATTTTGCATATTTTTCTTAAACTATCATGACACGGTTTATAAAAAATCTTCTAATCGTATATGATTCTTGACCATGAGAAACATCAGTGATCAACCAGATACTAAGACACATCTTAAACACCAGTGATTCCAACACAGCCATGAACATACATTGATTGGTCTCCCAGTTCCCATGACACTCCCAACATAAGGGACATTCAACCCCTACCAATCTGATGCTCCCCACAAAAAGAGTATCATTATCAGATCCCCTCAACCAACACTAAACTCCACATCCCATGATCCATACATTATTGAAAAAAATGGATAAACATGGCCAAACTGCTTACACCAGAGTGCCAACACTGAACACTAACCACCACCCATTCATGGATCATGATGAATGACATCCCCAATACTTAATTAACCCCAATGGCCTATGGTTCACTCCCTAACATAAGGATTCTTCAATACTAGAACAAATCTCAATGAAGTCACACATTTCTCAACCGGAACTACACATACCCCATGTTCGCATACCTTATCTTAATAAGGCTTCTCCAAAAATCCATACCATCCATCATTATCCTACTCCAGGTAGAGAGATTCTCCAAAAAATCCTTTTATAATCTCATACTAAATCAAACTATGATATAATTATCCTAGGATAACTCATCTAAACCACTAACCATTCTACTCAAATAGGTCATTTCCAATAAACCAGATCATCATTGTCACTCTCTTCAAGAAAAGGAATCTCCCTTATGCCAAGATCTGCTACAAGACCACCCTCCACATGGGAATCAATCCAAACCTATGAAACCCAACCACGCTCTCACCATGATTCCCAATTCATAAACATAACCAATAAAGCTAGGAATATAACAAAACATTCCTCCTCAAACTATCCACTAAAACCATCCAAGAAATCGCACGCACTCCCATTGCTCCACCAAACAATCCCAATTCATCCTTAGCCTCACCAAAAAACTTCACAGGGCATCCAAAACCTTAGGGAAACTTGGTCCTGATCTAAAAATATCTCAGGAATACTTTCCTTAGTTGATCCAACCACACCTATAGAATCAATTCATACCAAATCCCACACCAACCCACAAGGGTTTCCATGCATCCCTCAATGAAGGGAATGGATCTATATCACTAGAGATAAGCTCTCTAAGGGATCCATGTGACCTTTTATCAGAATAAAATAACTTTTGGTTCAGTTAGATATAATTCCATCTTGTAATTATATGATAAAAAATTGTATGAGCAGTTTTTTACACTTTAAACAACTAAACATACATCATTAGTAAAAACACACATGGTCAAGAAAATGTCATGAGGATCCAACATTCATATCATGATGCATAAAAATAAGCCTCTTTCCATTGGTCTACGATCCAAAAACAAATAAATCATAAAATAATAAAATAAAAATTCATCACTCATGGTGAAAATCATACAATGGTAACAACAAAAACCAAGAAAAACAATCCCACAACCCTAAAAGCTTTAAATTCCTACCAGAATAGGTGTTCAAGATGAAATATCCTCATATCAATCATAAGCTCTAACAAATTCCTTGTTCTTCTATCTATAAACTCACCAAATAGTAAAATAAATAAAAATAAAAAAAATTATATGATACCATTTTTATGAACTGACCTAGGTTGACCCGACCCATCATCCGATCCATCTCGTAACAAGGCTTCAAGTGAGTATCCCCATACACAAAAGGTTGTTGACTAGAAGTGAAGGTATAAAAGGATATATTTGGGAGACTTTGATTTTATATTAGAGTGAAATAATAGTGGAAATAAACCAAACACATAACATCCATGAAAATAAGAGTCAGCATAAATAGAAAAATAACTGAAACAAACTAATAATGAATGAAATTCTACATATTACCTCAAGTAAAAGCATGAAAACACTATTCACCTACTGGAACAACAACATATAGAATAAAATAAAATAAAGGAACAAGTATCTACTACTACTTTGATCTGAACCACATGCCCAATCTTCAAGACTGTTGAACAGCTCCAACATGAACTAAGTCTCCAAATGATTAGCTTTGCTCGAACATGCAAAATTAGGCCTTGCCTGATCCATTGCACCATGCTCAACCTGAAAGAAGACATTATGTATAAACATACATCAAGGTGCACTTTTATGGTGGAAATAATTCTCATTAGGCCACCCCAAATGGTGTTCATAACATCTTCTTTCATAACATGTGCATGAAACACCCATCATGTTCAGTCCAGATGAATGAAAATACTAGTATAAAAGATAAAAAAGAACATAAAAAGGGATAAACAAAGGAAAACAAAAAACCTTGGGCTCTTCCCTAATTATGACAGGTAAAAAAACCCTTGATCTAGCCCTATCTATAGGAATTATGAAGTATGGAACACATAGCCACAACACCAAGTGTGTCCACCCGATCAAGAAGGATGTCCAATGTCCAATGCATGGATGAACAATAATTTTGAACTCTAGGATATCATATGAAGAGTCTATACACCAAATTGAATCAACTAGGAAATATGAATCCAATAGTATGATCAAAACTAGCATTTGGGACTCTCTTTCGACCATGGAAGTATACTACCATGTCCCATAAGTCCTTTATAACCAACTCAGTGATAATGATACTATTAGATCATCTTATAGAAACCTAAATAGGCCTAAAACTCGTAAAATTTTGGCCTAGGGTCACAATGGTCTCCCTGTACCACTAACCCTATAGAGGTACATTAGTTAAACTATAGGGGTTTTACTCATCCAAATCATGTATTAGATCCCTAACACCACCTCACAGCAACCATCCAAAATATGAGAAAAACCATAGTCAATATTAGGGCCAATTACCAGTCCAATAATATCCCAATGTTATCCTATACCATCTATTACTCAACAAGAATAGCCTAAAATCTTCAATCCCACAAGATCAAGCATCAGTGTCGGCTAAAAACTACACCCTCTGATTGGAACTGCTAAGACCGAAACTAACCACTCACATGCCATCAAGCACGAGGTAACCTCCACTATCCCCAAAACCTCATCTTAAGTAGCACACCCTATGATGGGATCCTCTAGAAAAAACAAACCTTGGGCCAATATTTCTAAAAGAAACCATAGTCAGTCTCATAGATCATGGTCCATATATCATAATTCCATGAAGGGAAACTACAACCCACACCGCCCTTAGAAGGGAACCCTCAAGAAGCACCTCGCCAAGAAGGTAATTACTCAGTGAATTTCCTATATACCTATCTCAAACTCACACAACAACACCCAGCTCTACAAGACATCCCATAATGTCATCCTAACCTGAAGGCTATTAAGGGACCACACCTCAAGAAACAAATGAGAGAAGATTATCCAATGATGAAATTGATCCTTCCACCTGGTGTTTATCTAAATAACCTTGAAAAAACTCACTCAGAATCCTCAAACATGTTTTAAAACAAGAACACACCCTCACTAGGGCCGTAAACTCACAACCCAACCCCTATAGGGATTCCAGAACCACAACCTCAAAGGAATCCTCCCAATAAACTCACATAGTTTAAATCACAATCCAAATAGTCATTAAATTCTAAAAGTATTCCACAAATATGATCTATATTAAAAAACACATAGAATGGACTTCTCGTATGTCTAATTATGACACTCGAGAAAAAGACACCCAAAACCCCTTTCCTAGAAAAAGTACATAGTATATACCTCTGAGTACATGGAGTGTAATCTCAAATTTTCACATGGACATGTACTTCCACACAGCCAGGGCGCAATCAAGGTTTTCTTGTATACTATTACATGGACAAGACTCCTTCTCATGGGGTGTCTGACCAAGTACCAAACCACATGGCCCAGTACCACTACTGAATGTGTACTCTCAGTACTTGGTATGTAGTCTCCAAACATCCATCTACCCATGTACTTGGCTACATAGCCAGCCCTGGTTCTAGAAGTGAGGTTATTCTTTTCCTGGGAAAATCACCCCATTACAGACTCCACCACAAAGTCATAATTGGGATATAATTCTATGAATAGAAGATATGACCAAATGAACATGCACAAATAAATAATATTTAATTAATTAAATATTAAATATTCCACCAAAATTTTATCGGCTCAAAATTTCACCAAAATATTTCCCTAGGGTAAAAACCCTATTCTAGGACCAATTGAGTGGTTAGGAAAATTATACAAGATATCCTTATAATAAAAATTAGCATTTTTCCTTCAAAACCCACCTGTGATAAAAAAAATCTTCTATTTTTCTTAAACTAACATTACATGGTTTGTGAAAGCACATACACAAATAATATTAGAATAAACATGGTATTTTGAACCCCTTATTGTCCATCAAATAAATAGAATAGAAAAATATAAGTCATGAACATGTATGTCCTTTTCTAAGTCCAAATAACTATCCCCAATATATCCCAAAAATATGATGAGCATCCTACTCCCATCAAGTAGACTCACCCACCACCAACCGTGGCCAACTATGGTGCATCCTCCTCTATATTGGTGAACCTTGTCATCATCCACCCTATTTCACTAAACTAAAGACAATACCAAAAAGAAACTAGTAGTTAAAACCACCTCACGATCACTATATTGTGTACACACAACCCCAACAGCCTCACCCCCATGGTAAGAAGTATAAAAACATCCAACAGTATACCTTGCTAAGCTTCCATCACCACCCATGGAAATGGCCAACACTATCTATATCATATCAAAGAACCTTTTTTCATCTTACCTAGGATTAACATCACCCATAGTCACATTAGTAACACCCCTCATTTTCCTTAAGAAACACATCAACCAACACATATCATGAATCAACACATTACAACATATGAAATATTTCTAATTGAACCTTGAAACCACTCCACAAATTAATCTAAGATGAATTTTCCTAAAACCATTCATTTTAAACACAATACTACCCTTATGTATCTCATAAGAATAATAAAAACCAAAATTAGTTCTATTCATGGTCTCCCACATGACCCAACCCATGCCTATTTATTATATAATGAATTGGAACATGTATGACACATTTTCTATCTAAGAACCACCTAACATGATTTAGAAAGAATCCAGTCATCATGAAATTGTAGTTGATCTGCATTCAATCAGAATAAATACAGTAATCTAAAAAATCCTTGATTTAGTACACAGTCGATGGGAAATAAGGAAATGATGAGAGAAACCAATAATAAACACATAGGGATGGATATCATTACCCTAAAACACTCCCTATAAAAAAAGGAATGAAGAACATAAAATAATCAATAAAGATAAAATAAGAAGGAAGGAGGAATGAGAGAGATATGAGAAATAGAAAACTCCCACTATATTCTAGATCAAATGGCCTAAATTATCCCTTTTATACTTAATAAATCAATTAATAATAATTATTAAAAAATATATTAAAATATCATCAAACTCATTTTTTACAAAAATTGGGACCCTTAAATATTGACCCTTATGCATGGGACACTCTTACATATCACCTAAGTGGACCCTTATATATCACTATCCCTTACACATCATATATAAATATTCATTAAAGTTTGGGATCCCTATATATGGAACCTTATGTATTATAAACCTTATATATCAATAAGAAAAACCCTTGTGTAGTTAAATAATCCTTACATATCATAATTTATCATAGAAAATACCCTTATATATCAGGGAAATGACCCTTATGTATCAAAAAGTATCCCAATACTTTTATAATTTCTGACCTTACATCAAATGAAATTTACATATTAAAAGGTGAACCTTATGTATCACATAGTACTTTTTCAATTAACCATTTTTTGGACTCAAATCTAGATGAACTTTACGTATCAAAGATTTTACCTTATATTTCTTAAGGGATTCCAAAAATTATCTAATTTCACATAATAGTGTGATCCTTATATATTAATAAGTTACTCTTATATATTCCCTTTATCACATAGTTACTCTTATGTATTGAAGGTCTCTCCACTCTTGCCCATTTTTTTCCAACCCTATATAGGATGACTCTTACATATGCTGGCCCTTACGCATCATGACCCTTACATAAAAGAGTTTTAAATTTTTTTAAAAAATACACTAAACTCTAAAACTTTACCAAATTCATCCCAGAAAAATAAAAAACATACAATTAGTAGTAAATAATGCCTAAATTTCAATTTCAACCTTTATAAATATACTAAAAACCACAGGTATTATAATTTCACAACTCATCCTTAGAGCCCAAACCAACTCTTGAGACTCATTTCTCAACCTATACTAACACCAATAACACATGAATAGGATCTAAAATAAAATAATCAATCCAAGATCCAACTTGAATTACTATTCCTAAATACTCGAGGCTTTAAAACCACCCCCATGATATAATATCTTGTCCCTAAGCTATCCTAGTCCACACACTAACCAAATCTTACCAGGTATCGAGTGTCCTAATCACCACATTCTCAAAACACTGAGTCGACACTATACAAATTTATTTCTTTCTCATTCACCATATCTACCCAATTCAAATGGAATAATCCCTTTCATGGTAAATCCCCATCATAGGAATGTCTTACCCTATCTCATTTAAACCAAACTACCTGATAGGATGATGGTGTCATACCCATCCATCATCTTAAATTCTTCATGCATCATCTATCCTCACATAGAAACCATTCATTAATTATCATCACCCTACATCATACAAATTTTTACCTTTATCATATATAATACATGATTCCCACTTTTACCAGATGATTTTTCATCCCCTACTTACCACACATTATATTTAATATCCATACCTCATCCAGTAATTGGTCATTCTATTTTCACATATGCACATCATAAACTATTATTTTTCAAAAACTACAACCACAATCATGGTATACCTATGACTGTAACTAGATCCTCAACATTCTCTAGGAGTGTCAAATTGATCAAATGAAATTGAATCAAAGCCTAAGTGATTTATAATTTTCCTCTCTATGAAGTCCCACCCATTGTCAACCACTGTCGCCACTACTAGGTATCCTTTCAATTGTCTCATCCCATGTATGTTGATGAATCGAAGATACCAGTCTTCAATACCACTCTTGGTTGAACCTCATATGTTAGGTTCAAACCCAATCCATGACCCCTCCCCCACTGATGACTATCAAGTCACCTGAAAAAATTCTCTAGATGCCCTATCTAGGCATATCCCAAGACTCTTTTGATGACCAATCACACTAGGATAATACATTCCCAATATAGAAACATTGGAAATTCCTCACTAATGATTTACACTATAGTGGATTTATTAATCCTCTTCTCTAAATTACCTACTGGGTCTCCTCATGTCCCTTCTTTTAGCTACTTAGAGCTCCACCACTTTCCTCTCCTGAAATCACTATCTAGCTTGGTACACTCCCATCCATAGGGTTCTTATCCAATATCATATCCTAGTTAACTACCTCTAAAAATGAGTTCAAATTGAATATTTTTACCTACACCCTAATAACATGTCATAAACTATCCTCTAATATCTTCACATTAACATGATCATCTCCCATAAGTGTTAGTGAAAACTATAAAAATCTATGAACTTTATAGCATAATCCATGAACAAGGTCTCTCCATGCACCAAGTTTATGAACACCTAGGCACTATCTTCCCTAAATATATTGAGGAATAATTTCTCTAAGAACATCACATCCAAATAAATCCAAGTCATCCTCTCATACTTACCTTTTTAGGATTATACATACCACCATAATTTCATTGGATCTCTAAGAATATATGTAGCTAGCTTCACTCTCCACACTAGTGGAATCTTGATCTAATAAAAATTTATCCATACTGATTAAATCTTGTAATCTTATGCCTGGGGTTCACCCTATCCCTAGAACAAATGAGGATTTTTTGACTAAAAGTCCTATTTCATATATTCCAAGAATGGATCAATTCCTTGAGCTCCCCAATAAATTATCTGGATAAATCATAATAGGATTTCCCCGAGCTACTAATCCAACCACTGTGTCATGAACCAACATGGGTTGACCCTAAACAGGTCATCTGAGCCAATCCACGGCAAGGCTCGAGGGGAATTCCGGATCCCCACGGGCTAGAAAATAATGTCAAACATCAAAATTTAACCATTTTGAATGATTTGGACATTGAAAAAAAGATAAATAGATAAATAAAGAATGATGATAAAAATAAAAACTAGCAGCGGGAAGGAAATAAAACTGCACATACCTCCATGTGACCTCATAAGTCACCACCCAACTTAGAACCAAGTTTTCTCTGAGAGTGATCCAGCACTAATGGAACCTGAAACTAAAAATTTAAATTAGGGGTGAGAACCAAAATTCTCAGTATGAAATCATCATAGAATCTATGTATTTCCTTTTCCCAAAAATATTTCATTAATGATAGTTTGAAATTACACTTACAAAAATAGTATTTTTACATTTTAGTAAAATAATAATTGTCTCCCCATTATGAAACCAACACACACCACCTTTCATTTTCAAAAATATAATGTTCTTTTGATACCAAAAACTGGATAAAATACTAAGTCAGAATAATACAGGGATGTGCTGAAAAAAAAAGCAAACAGAGTACCAAGAAAACCAAGCGCATAAAAATACACACAAGAAAGCAGAAATAGAAAGTAGCCATGGGTGATCCTAAACAATCCTAGAATACCCCTAGACATACTCAGTTCAGAACCACCTGTCGGTGTATGGTGAATCCCCTATGTCAATAACCAACTATATACCCTAACCTGGCCTCACTAGTGGCCCATCCCTCCTAGCCTGTCTACAACTCTAGGAGGGTACTAACCCGTATAATCGGGGCTAGCAAGAAACCATTTCTCGATCATCTAAAATATTCTCAAGAACCCATGGTAAAAGTAAAATATGTAATTGGGAGGCCCTCACATGTGTGAATCACCTTACCTGCTACCACCGCACTTGCCTACCCCAAATACGGACATCCCCTATGTGATAACCCATAAAAAGGGAGACCCTGGATAGGGTTGACCTGTGTGTGTGTGTGTGTGTACTTATAGCACACCAAAAAGGTTCCAACTATTTCGTCAAGTTATTTAGACATTTAAATCATTTCATAAAACATTTTTAGTTCCCAACCAGGAACACCCATTTGCCGAAACACAATCTTTTATGAAAGATAACACAAACATTACCTTTAAGTTGGAAGATCCAAACGGGCCTTTAGCTCGAAACACCCCAAATATTTTTACTAAGAACGCTTCTAAACCCCCATTTTAGGAAAAGCATGCAACTAGTAAAACATGCCAAAAAACACCATATGCCAAGTATTTACCAAAACATACACCAAAATCCAAACATTAATTCCCTCTGAGATTACATTTTAAACCATTTTTAGAAACCACACAAAGGACCCAACATCATTTTAAAATCAAGAACCATTTAGGTAACCAATATTTCAAGGAAACAGTGATTTAAAGCACCATCTTTATTTGAGGTCACATCCATGTCTGAACCTAGTGCACCTATGGATGTTCCAACATCCAATGGTACATCGAACATCCAAGAGGATGCTCAAAACTATTTCCACAAAATCACTAGTTTCTTTAAAACTAAATCCAACCATCCAAATTATTTATAAAACACAAAACAATTCCTTTAAAACCATAAAACCTTTTCCAAAACATTTTAATAAAATTTCCAATTCATACACACCAGAAAAAGTTCACCAATAAGAAATTACCATCACAACATAATTAAAACCAAACATTTCGTAAAAACCATCAACCATTTATAAAACCATGGATGAATTTTTAAACCAAACCCAACCCTTCCAAAAACCATATTTTTTAATGCCATCAACTAAAAGGGCATCCAATTTGTACATTGACACAAATTCACAAATTAAAACTAAGTTACCAAAACATTTAAAAAGGGTCAAATAACATGACAAGTATTGACTTCTCTTTTAAAGGAAACATAATATTTTATCAACCATAATGGTTGAACTAATATCTAGACATATTCAAAGAATCATTTCAAATTCCATTTTTAACACTTTATACAAACACGAAAACACCAAAATATGCTAACTACATGCCTTATAGAAGTGTGTGTCACTTATAAAAATTATCAAAACAATATTTTACATTCAATGAAACACATTTTCCATAGGCACAAATAAGAATAACCAGGAAAACACTTCAAAACAATTTTTAGAAAAATCTACTAACTTGAAAACACTATAACAAATTAACTAAGTGTGTTATGAAGGTTTGAATCAAGTCATAAATTTAATTAAAAAATCAATAATTAAATATATTTAATCATAATGGAAAAATGAAGATTCGACTACCTCAATGGCATGAGAACGTGACACCACTTCAGTTGAGGGAATAGCAAAGCCTTGTTGTCCCTTCACACACCCTAAAAATTAAAAAACACACTAATATACCCCATGATTAGGGTTTGGAAAAAATGAAGGAAACCCCAAAAATTGAAAGAGAAATATACTAAAGGTGGAGGGATTGCACTGGAAAAGGGGTGTTGTGGCTGAAGCATCAAGAGAGGAGGAGGTTTGCACTGTCGGAAATTGTTCAGGGTGGCTAAAGGTTGGGTCAAGTGAGAGTGGGCGCTGTAATGGTTAGTTTGAGCAGGAGGGGGTGATGTGGATGGAGTATAACATGCGGTGAGGAGGTAGGGAAGGTGAATGGGGAGCTGGAAAAAGCATCGAAAAGGGAAGGAGGGGTCCAGGCTTAGGGGTTGTGTGCGCACAAGGAAGCAGGGGGAGGGGGGTTCAGTTCTGTGGGAGAAGAAGAGGGGAGGTTGAAACCCCCTAGTGTTTCTTCACTTTTTTTTATAAAAACTATACTAATAATAATAATAACATAATAAGAATAATAAGAATAATAATCATCACATTAATAACAATTTAAAAAGTAATACTATTATTATCAATTTAAAAGCAATAGTATTGCAACAATTTAATAATAATAATACTAATATGATTATTATTATCTGCATAATAATATTATCATTATTAAGGTATACACTTTTATAAAAAAATCATTTTAAGAATTGTCCAGCCTCACAGTCACCTGGGCCGACTTCACAGTTATTGCTAACCATGTGGTGCATGTGCACTAGACCAAAACCCACCAAGGTTGACAAAATTCAAATTTTTTAAACCTGGACCCGAACCCAAAATTCAACCAAAGATTCAATATTGAAAGATAATTATAAATAAGGAAAAATTTTGGTTGGGGTGTGACATACTTCCCTATATTTTTAAGTTTTTAAGGTTGTCTTGAATGCCTTATAACCTCTACATGTTGTTCATTATCACCTCCTCTCTTAGGGGCCTCATCCAGTGCACTCTTTAGTGGCACCATGTATCTACCCTCCCAATGATCTAATGAAGGATATCTATGTGGAATCACTCTGAAAACTAAATACCATTATCAATACATATATAACATCTAGTTATTGAAAATAAGTAAAGTTGTAATTTGTAGCATGGACCACTAGCATTTACACTTCCCTACCACACCCAAGTCTCATACTATCTGACCTCACTACCCTGCCTACCCATGTCAGGGTCAGGTACCACACACACCATACACAAACAATATCTAAAAAATTGATCATTCCTAGAATCACATCCCCTGGATAGATGAGTATAATTCCACCAAGAATCTATATGAAAAAACACAAAGAATCTCCAAGGATGGTTTTACCACTAAGAAGGGGGTTTTATTTATGTTGGTAGAATTTTATAATTTATTTCACTTATAATTTAACCTCTATAACCAAACATTTCTTGGTCCTCTTGAATATTTTTTCTACATACTTAATCTAATGAATGTATAAATAAAAGTAACAAGGCACATAAATTTTTTTACAAGGTTCGGTCCTAGAGTGGTTAATAACTCCTTTCTGCATCTGATTGTTAACTTGGTCCATATATTTTCCACTATATTTATATGATCAAATACAAGTGGAATATCTAGGTATTATCCTATAGTTATTATTTATCGAGTATCTTTCTAGGATTTACACAACATCCTATAAGTCACAATATAAATAAACAAAAATAAGAAAGGTCACCTAAGAATCAGTGTTTCTCCAGAAACTAATGAAGATCTTCCTCTAGAAACTCTAGAATATATAGATATAAAAATTATCACTTCTTCAAAAACATTAACCACAATAAAATTTCCTCATTTATATTCATCATGATCACATAACCATGATCTTAAATATTATTCTTCTTAATTTAACTATTTTCTTCATTGAAATTATATAACAACCCTTTTCTTCATTCTAGATGATAAAAATAAATTACTCAAGAGACACTCTAACCATGATCATAATTCAAAAATAATTCACAAAAAAAATGAATTTATGAATTATAGAAATTTACAATAGTTCATGCTTCTTTATAAAATTAAAACATCCATATCTCAACACATATTTAACCCTATAGTGACATAAATAATCCCATTATAATAAAAAATATTACAAAACCTCAGCAATAAGATTATTTAGACACTTGATAATTCAAACTCTTGAAACTTCAACTAAAATTACTATAAATTTGCTTTCAAGTGATTATTATAACCTCATATAAACAAATAATCATCACATAATCAGTCCATAAATAATTTTTGGAGTTTCTTTGCAAACAGGTTCAACATTAATCGCTATTTTAATTTTTCAAACATAAAAAAATTTACACTTAAAATATATTACACATATATCACCCATTTAATTTTTCACACGAATTTTCATTAATCACATTTTAAATTTGATGTTTTAATCATAAATGAATGTATTTTTTTCATCTAATTTTAATTTTTTTAAAAAATATAACTCTATAAATTCTCTAGTTTCTTAAATTTTTTGAAATTCAGAATTCTTACACATTTTCAAAGTATTACACATATATTGAAAGTATTAGGAGATCATTCAAACACTTACATGACTTCAAAAGTCTTACATGTCTCCATAAATTATTATGTATAATATAAATATTTTTACAAACATTGAAAAGTATTACACTATATCAATTTTAACAAATTTTTAAGCCTTATATGTTGAGTTTAAGTCTAACGTATCCTTCAAAGTATTACAGTTTTCACTAAGTCTTATGATATTCCCATAAAGTCTTATGGGATTAACGAAATTCTTATAGACTCTATATTTTGTTAAATTATAAAAACTTACATTATTAGAAAAATTCTTACATGATTCCCATAAAGTCCTTATGGGATCTTCCATCCTTTTTCAATTCTAGGCTCAAAAAATTATTAATAAATACCATTAAAAGTAATACATGATTCATAAAATTCATACAAACAAACTTGAAAATATAATGAGTTGTGACTTAGCCAAATATCACTTCCAAAAAAACTATTAATTATTAATAAATAGTCATAGAATAACTTAATAGTTTTTTAGTACCTCTAAAAAATTCAATGAGATATAATAATATACCAACACCTTTAAACAATTTTCAAAAATATTTGGCAAAAAATATAACCCATAAAAAATTTCATGGATCACTTCAATCTCTTGTTGGGACCAAGTTGGCTGTAGAAGGTTTTTGGAAGTAAGAAAAGTTTTTTTTTCAAAGAGTGTTTTAATTTGTTGTCAAAAAGAATAAATCAATTCACTTTGTAAAATTCTTGGTGAATATTATTATTCTTTCTGATTTTTATTTCAAAAATATCCTACATTTTATGGATAACTTTTTATGCAAGCCTTATGAAGGAATGGGGGAGTACAGGTGGTGCCAATAATATTCATATTTAATTGGAAAGAAATATGTTTCTGGAAGATAGGGAAGTTACAATACTTTCCTTTGAAAAATATGATAATTCTAAATGTGATTTATCAAAGTATAAATATCACAAGAGATGGGTTTTGTGATATGATTTCAAATCATTTTTAGCGGTGTTATCGAAGCATATTTTAAGGTGGCATTGTTTTCAAGTGTTTGCCAAATTTTTGGGTCCAAAAAATAGAAAATGGGAAGAAGTGTTTTTGGCAAAGGAAGTTGCAAGAAAGTGTTAAGAAGGCTTGGAAAGTTTTAGGAAATTCATATTTCAATATCATCACATCAAAATATGAAAAATAAATAAGTGTTTTAAAATAAAGGTAGTGGTGTGCAAGTAGGAATTGGCACACAAGTAGTAAGTTGCATGCAAGAAGGAAGTTATGAACAAGGTGAAATGCCTATAAATAGGTGGCTACCCTACTCATTTGTAATTATCAACACTTAAGAGAAAATCTGATCTTTGTATTGTTCAAGTAGTATGGAGTGTCATGAAAGTATAAGTGGACACAAGTTTTGAGTTGCACACAAGTAGGGAGTTGCATGCAAGTATTGTGTTTCATGTAAGTTAGAAGTGGTGCACAAGTTGTGAGTTGCACACAAGAGTGGTGTGCGAGCAATGAGTGGTGTAAAAGTAGGGAGGCGTGTAATAAGGGAGGCACACAAGAAGGTAGGCATGAAAGTAGGGAGTGGCATGCAAGTTATGTGCACTAAAAAATTCTTACTAGCTTCTGGGTAAGAAAGACAAGAATTGTTTTGAAAGATCAAATTTGAGGAATTGGATCCTAACCATTTTATTCCACATCAATGGTTTTTTTTCTATTGGATTTTGTGGTCAAGATTATTTCTAACCATGCTAAGGACTAGCTACTCTTATTGAGTAGTGAACCTTATAAATTATTATGTTCCTATGGGTGTGTGTTTAAATTGTGTTCAGCAGGGAAATAAATCTTTAATAGTAGGAAAATATTGTTTCATTATCAAGGAAACATAAAATAAAAAGATATAACTAATTCCCCCCTCCCCCTCTTAGTGATATTTGAAAACTGACTGGGAAAATTCACCCCCCCCCCCCCATTTGGATTTGTTGGAAACCAAATTAAACTCTTGTAAACTTCTCTCAACTCATTTTATAATTCAATAAAAATGCATCAAAATCATTAAGTTACAAACTTTCTCACTTGAGATATTTCTTGACACCACACTACCAGATAAGGTGATGTTTTTGAGAGAATTATATCCCTTATTGATAAGACATTATAGCCAAGTGACATAGATGAACTACCCCTTAATTTAAAATTTTACTTTTCTCCCATTTATTAATAACCACATCTTCATATTAATAATTAATTCACATCCCCCCCTTTGATTCAAGTTACTTTTTTAAATATTTTTTATCATTATTTCTCCCCATTTTTCAAAAAAAAAATCAAATCCCTATAGGGGTTCAACTTCCATGCATATTCAAGTGATATGAGAGGGTTGAACTTGGAGTTTCATCCTTGATTCCTCAAACCTCTCTCTTATATTTACATTGGTAAAAATTTATATAATATTATCATTGGTGGGAATTTATTCTAGCTTTACATCACATTTATAAGCCCTTTCCTTGATGAAATGAAACATTTTCTCAACATATTTTGACCATGAGTGGTGAAAAAATATTTTTAGAAAAATTTATAGCACTTTGGTTATCACAAGAAATTCTCAAAGATATCTAAACACCAACATTTAAATATTCCATTTTTATATGAATCCATATAATATTTGTACAATCTTTTGTTTCTTTTATGTATTTTTCTTCTTATATGCTTTGTGAAACTGAATTTTTCTTCTTGTTTTAAAAACTCACACACAAGTCACCAAGAAATATGGTCACACCAAATGTGGATCTTTTATCTATACAATCACCATCCAAATATAAGTATTGGAATCCCAAAACATTTGGTTTTGAACTGTTTTGATATAGTAGGTCATAAATAATGGTGAACTTAAAAAAATATCAATATTACTTTAGCAACAAGTATATGTGATTACTTTGGGTTTCTCTAAAATTTATCACAAAGTGTCATAGTATATACCATGTCAGGTCTAGATGTTTCCATATATAGAAGGCTACCAATTATTTTCCTAAATTTCTTTTAGTTAACACTATTTTTAACCTCATCCTTTTTCATTTTGGTTCCAACTACTATGGGAGTAGAGTCTTCTTGGTAATATTCTATTCCAAACCTATTTAATAATTCCTTGGAATATTTTTCTTTAGATATATTGATGTAATCACTTCATTCCACAATATAAAATCCCTAAAAATAATTCATCTCTCCCAATATAGACATCACATAATTCTCTTTCATTTACTTTTAAAAATATTCAAAGATATACTCTTTGTCACTAGAAAATATAATTTCATCAATTAACAGAATGACGATCAAAGTCCCTATAACATCTCTTTCACATATAGGTTTTTATCAACCTTTACTTTTGAAAAAAATATATCCTTCAATAATATATAAAATTTAGACTACCAATCTATAGGGTTTTATTATAAGACATATAAATCTTTCTTTAACATACATACCATAATTCCATATTTATATATGATAAAACATTAAGGTTTCTTTATGAAAACTTCTAATTCTAGGTCATCATTTAGGAAGAAATATTTCACATCCATTTGGTAGATCTTATAATGATGGTTTTCTATAACTTCCAAGAAAATACCAATAGATTCTATAATTTCCATTGGTGAAATTTTTTCTTTAAAATCTATCCCTTCAATTTTTATAGCCTTTTAAAACTAGTATATCTTTGTTTCTTATAAATTTTTCATTCCCATTGAGCTTATTTCTAAATACCCAATTGGTTCCAATTAAATATTTATGAAAAAGTCTTATCACTGGATCCAATTGAAGTTCTTTTTAATTTTACCAATCCCCTCATTCATATCATTAATCCATTCTTCATTATAAACTAACTATAAAATATTTTATGGTTCTACATGAGAAATGAGAGAAAATTGATTTTTAATTCTCAATATCCTTCTTATTTGGACTATCACCTCTTGGTTGCCAATTATATTTTCATAATCAATATGTTTATTCAATATTTAATGTTTTTCTCTGATTATCAGTATTCTATTCATCATTGATCTGATCTAATTCATTTTCAACCACATTATTATCATTTTAAACTTGTTATTCAATATATTTTTTGGAAATATACTCTTTATTAGATTTTATATTCTCATCTTCTACTCTAAATATTACCTCTATCTTGAGATGATTTTCAATAGTCTTGAAATCAAAAAATACAAGCAGTTTATGCAAAATTTTATTCTAGCAGTTAAAGCCACTACCATTATATTGGTATCCCATTAAAATTTTAACTTCATTATTTTATTCAAACATTATAAGATTAGTGTATTTAATCTTCAAAAAAAATGGTTTCCAAATACTTTGAAACAATTCACATTTGGATTCCTTTTGAAAAACATTTCATATGGTGAATTGGTTCTATTAGGACTCAATAACCACCTATTTTTTATATAGATAGCTAAAGAATTAATTTCACTATATAAAAATAAGAGAGTTTATACTTGGATAACATTGTCATGTCCATAACAAAAATACTTTTATTTTTTACTCTTAGATACTTTATTTTTTTAGGAGTGTATGGTGAACTAAATTAATGCTTGATCCCATATTTTTCAAGGTACTTTTTAAATGAATTCAAAGTGAAATCCCTACCATTATCTATTCTTATCTTTATAATGTAGAGTTGAAAATCCTTATTCAATTGTATTTTAAAGATTATAAACATGTATACTACTTTATACTTGTACTTAATGTGAATAATTGTAGTTATCTTGATGAATTAATCTATCAAGGTAATTAAATAAAAATAACATATTAAATATTGATGTCTCCTGGTACCATTATATTTTTACGGATGAGTTCTAGTAGATTAGTGGATATAATTTCCACCTTTTTATGAGTTTCTTGAACTATATTACCCTTTTGGAAAGTTTCACAAACTTCCTATCATTACCTTCTAAGTTGGGTGGTCTATTAAAAATTTATTCATTGATATTTGACTCAAATTTTTTGGTCATGATGTCCAAGTCTTTATACCACAAAAAAATCTCATCTTTTTTACTAAAGTAGAAATAATTTATTGAGTCACTATTTTAAAAAATATTTCCTCTTATTATTTCTCCTTTAAAGATATCTCTTCTATATTTCAAATTATTTATTATGCATGAATATTTCTTAAATACAATCAAAATACCATCATCACTCAATTGGATTATACATTGAAGTTTTGGTTTTAGGCCTTCCACATAAAGAACATTTTTTATTTTAGCCACTATTATTCAATCTTTCCATGACCAATACCATTAATTCTTATAGAAATGTCATTATTGAATATCACTATCTCTCTATCATGTTCTTATATTTTTTTAAATTATATCTATATAAATATATGAGAAACATCCAATTAAATGCCACACATTTCATCCAAACACTCAAATATATTTTTTATAGATATATTTAATGCATTCATACTCTCAACTTTATACTTTTTCTCTTATCTTCTAATATTCTTAGAGATACTCCCCCTTGATTCATGATTTCTACTTAATAAAAAAATATTATTCTATAATGAATAGGGTTTTTGGATAAAGATTTACTATTACTAGTAGTACCCATTGAATCTGGTTCTTCCATAGTAATAGAAATTATATCCATAATTTTATCACAATTGGGAAACCATGTGTTATCGTTACGTCTTCAATAGGGATCATGTTATTACAGAAATTATCTTCTCTATATTATATGTATAAGAGGGTTTCTCATCACCCTTATTGGAACAAGAATGACCATATATGGAACTTTAACCTATATGTTTATTCAAAATATAATTTCATTGAGACTTTGCAGGTGAAGATTTGGAATGTTCTTTTGAGCTCACTCTCTCAACTACTTTGGACGTCATGGCCTTTACTTACACTACTCTATTTCAATTGAACCTCATCTTTTTAAATTATTTTTTAGATTAAAGGAATTTATATCATATATTCATATTATTTTCATCTTTCATCTTGAGTTTTTATTAAATATTTTATAATATATTTCCTTTCTTAGAAATTTTTATCTTGAGTTTCTTGATTTCATCAATGTTATCAGCTTTATTTTTGACAGGATTGTCTCAAGATTTAGTTTTTATTCCATATTACTTCTTCAAAAGTTTGACTTATTTCTTTTTATTAGTATTTAGATCAAGAAATGATTCCAATTTAGATTTTAGTATTTACTCCATGTAGTTAATTTCACCAAATTCTTCCTCACTGATTGAGGTCTCATCATGCTTCACCACATGAGCCAGAAAATTTAAGATATTGTTAGGAGCTTCATATTTTTATTGGATATTGGATTAAGGGTCTTATTAATCTTCTTTACTCATAATATTTATTTTATTAATTATTTGAAACCTCTTTATACCTTCATTGGATTTTTTTATATATTTTAAAGTTTTACTCTAAGACTAATTTTGAAATATGTCCCTTTTTTCATCTGCTTAAGATTTACTACTCTTTCTCCATGGCTAGTTTATGGAAAAGTATCCAATGCCACCACATGAAAAATAATTTGAGTGGAAGATTTCCTTTTTATTTTACCTTGACTTTTTTACATTCTTGGAGACAAAAGACATGATTAAATTATGATCCTCAGCCTTGTCATATTCATCATTGGAAACACTATAGTCTTAATGTTCCTCTCCCTTCACCTTCATATTTCTCATGGGTTCAAAATACAAATTTTAATAAAATTTATTCTTAAATATTGGTATATTTATAATTTTACAATAAATGAGGATGTTATGAGATTCATCAAGTGATGGATCTTCTCTATCCTTGAAGAAAAATAATTTAGGATAAAATATACCTATAAAGTTCCTATTTAACTTCTTTAAAATTGTATAATCCTTCAAATTATTATCATATCCTCATATATTATTGAATATTTTATTAACTCTTATAAAATAGTCATTAATGAGTTCTTATTCCCCCATTTTTATGTATTCAAACCAGATTCTTTATACTTTCAATTTTTCCACTTTTGATTTAAAATTCCATTCATAATTTCTTTCCAAATTTACTCAGATAGCCTTTAAATTTTCAATTCACATAACCTTAGTAAATGAATTTTTTAATAATGACATTAAACTAGAATTTATAGCTTCCAAATAAATTTCAAGGTTCATTTTATCAAAGAATTGCATTTGATCACTTATTTATATTAGTAAAAAACAAACTGATGTTGCATCAACCACTTCCAAGATAATAAAATAAAGATAGGGTGGTATTATATTCTTCTAAACATGGTAGTTATTTAAATTGAATGTGGGAACATCCATGATATTTAAATAATTTAGATTTTCAATTCATATAGTTTTAGGATCAAATATAGGGAACCTAGATGCTCTGATACCATTGAAGATGTCCCAAGGATGTATGCACCACTGAGAAGTATGGTTGAATTATTAGTGGTGGTCTTTTATAATTTCTTTCACTTGGAAATAAACCTTTGTAACAAGTAAGAGTTTGATATCTAAAATATTTTCTCCCAACCTTACTCAAATAAATATAGAAATAAAATTAATAAGGCACACACACAAAAATTCAATGTTTTTTCCAGTGTAAGTACCTACTTTTTATTGCATATAACTATTTCTCGGTCTATAGATTTTACACTATGTTTTTATGATAAAATACAAGTGGGTAAGATAGTTATCATCTGGTATCCAAGATTTCTCCATCATCCCACTAGTCATAATATAAATAAACAAAATAAGAATAATCACTTGAGAATTAGTGTTTCTCAAATAGCTAATGAATTTCTTCCTCTCAAAACTCCAGGATAGACTAATATGAAAATGATTAACTCTTAAAGAACTTTAACCATAATGAAGGGATACTAAAAACTTCTGTTAAATCTTTCTCACAACATGTATAATCTTATTTCAACCTTCTTATCAAACAACTTCTTGATCTCAATTTACTAAATGACTCATATAGAAAAAAGTTTCATAAACTACTTCTAGCTCAGGATTTACGCAATGTTTTTCTCTTTCTTTTTCAAAACTAAATGATTCATCTTCTAACATGACTAATCTCCATTTTTTGGAAACTTTAAAAATTCTATAATTTAATTTAAAACAAAAAATCATTTACACCTCTATATTCTAGTAGATTCCCATAATCAATTAGTTTGACAAGATCCTCAACGCATTTCATTATTCAACTTTTTCATGAGAACATACCCATGATCTCAAATATTATTATACTTGAATTAACCATTTTATCTAATGAAATGATATCATTTTCCATTTATTCATTATATTTTATAAAAATAAATCACTTGAGAAACACTCCATCCATGATCATCATTAAAAACTAATTCAAAAACAAATTAATTTTTGAATTCCAGAAATAATAAATACACCTTCTCCTTTATTCAAATGAACTAACATATATCAACTCATATTAAACTTTCTCATGGTGTAAAAAATCATTACATCATAACATATCACAAAAATTCAACAACGATATTATTCAGACACTTGGTAATTTAAACTTCTGAAACCTCAACTTAAATCATTGTAAAATGGGTTGTATGTGATTATTAAAACTTCATATAATCAAATCATCATCAAAAAATCATTCCAAAAATAATTTATGGAATTTATTCATAAACAGGCCCATCTTTAATTACTATTGCTAATTTCTATATATAGAGAACTTGAATCTTCAAAAATATTGAATGATGATCACACATTTTTATTTTTCACATGAATAGGCTTGAATCACATTTTAAATGTGATATTTTAATCATATAATAATGGATTGAGCATCATATGATTTTATTTTCTTTAAAATATAAAATTCTATAAATTCTATGGCTTCTACAATTTTTTAAAAGTTTAAATTCATATGTATGTACATGAGCCTCAAACCCATTGGTAAGGACTCCCCAATTGCACCCATGAGACCCAGGTTCAAATATAGGTGGAGGCATATTTCTGGCGTACTGTAGTAGGTACTATAGCTGGTATTTCTACAGGTATTGTAGCAGCCATAACTATTCACCTTCGGGCCACCAGTTTGGGATTAGAGTACCTAAGGCCTTCGGTCCACCCAAGGCATTCAGGCCAGTTAAGGATTTCAGGCCACCTCAAGGACTTCAGGCCACATCATTAAGATCATGAAGTGTATATGCAACCAGGATAACCAAAGGAACTAGCTTCAGATGAGGAATTAAAGTAGGAGATTTCACCTGAATAAATATATATGGATATGGAAGAATGAGAGGGTATGTAAATTTCCATTGGGACCAGGCATGTGCACCTCTACATAGATATTTTATATCTGAACAATCAATAAAAATGTATAAAGATGAATTCATGATCTAGACGTTGGGGATGGTAATTTCCAAGTAGTCATGTCTGGGATGAATTCCTCTAAGGCCTTCGGGTCATGTAATCTAATAAGCCTATGAGCCTTTTAAGGGTTCCCCCTTATCCCTTGAAAGGAGGGTTATCAAAAATCAATAAAAAATAAGGCCTCTAGGAAATTTGGATTAATTAATATGTATTTTCAAATTCTTACATGCAGATTGAAAGTCTTACAAGATCATTAAAATAATTGCATGCCTTATAATGTCTAATGGTGATCCACGAAGTCTTACTTACATTAGAAAGAGTCTTATAAACTTTAAGAAGTCTTGCATGATCTAAATTATAACAAATTTTTAATTATTATGAATTGATTATAAGACTTACTCATCAATCAAAGTCTTAAATTTTTAACCAAGTCTTATGTGATTCCCATAAAGGTGTATGGGATCAACCAAAAGACACTCAATTTTGGAAAATTTTGAAGACTTGCATGCTTCCCATAAATTCTTAAAGGATCATCATTCCATTATCATTTCTTGGCTCAAAACATATATTATCAAATACCATCCAAAGTCATACATTATGCATGAAATCCATATAAAATACCTCAAAATTATTACCAGTTATAACTTAGAAAAATTACAATTCCGAACCTATAATTCCATATTATAAAAAATAGTCATGGAATGACTTAAAATCACTTTAGGGTTTTTCAATACCTCTAAAATAATTTCAACCATCTCTAAAAACATCTCATCACCTTTCAAAAATTTTCAAGCACAAAATAAAAATAAATATAACCCATTAATAATTCCATGGGGTACTTTAAACACCATATAGGTATTACTAACACTTTAACTAGAAAAATCACTTTTTATTGTGGAACCAAAATACAACCACAAGAAATTTCAAACTTGTTATATGATACCTACATGCCTAAAATTATACATGAGTACCACATATTTCCTCATGGGGAAATGTTTTTGAAAAAAAAAAAATAAACTCAAAAACCCATTTATCAAAATCAAAAAACTCAACTATAACCATGAAAACCAAAAAACAATAGCAATTTTTCTCTAGGGACTTGGATTTCATTCTATATTTATGTTATCTAGGCACACAACATGGGTTGATAGTGGTGATACTATACCCTCATAAGATAAATAACATTAAAACTATGATAGTAGAAAAATACACTTCAAATAAAAGAAAATAATAAGGAAAATATGCATATGATAAGACAAGATAAACTTCTATAATTTCATTCCAATAATAAAAAAAACCAGGATCACCCATAGGTTGATCATATATGTACAAGCACAAAAAACAGAATAAATTATTATCTCGGCATCGAGGAACCGCCCAGTATTCTGCAAATTCACAACATCTAGCTCATGCACAATCTTCACTCTCATATCCACTAGGACCTAGATATCAAACCCTTACCCTTAACTATTCCAGTAACTATAAATTCTACATGCATCCTAGATTTCCCATGAAAGGTGTGAGTATGAACACAATAAACCACTCCCAATGATGTCCCAAGGTAATATCCATACATATACAAGTATAATAAATACAAAATAAATGAAAATAAAACACATCACGTAACTTATTTCACTCATTCTCAACCAAACTCGAGTAAGCCGTTACCTTCCTTTGGTATTTATAGGGTAGAATGATGAATCCAAAATATTTCATACTAGAATTTACCTTAGCCATCCAACCAATTTCATGAAATAAGGCATCACCATTTCAAAGTAGACACTTATACTCTATCCAATTTTTTAACAATAATAAAACTCTTTAAATAAAAACAAGAATTATTTTCTTGATAAAAATATTCTTTAATTATTCCATTCTTTTACACTTCCTTATACCCTGTGAAAAACATTTCAAAAACTTTGGACAAGCATAAAAATCTCAGTAAGGGATATAAAATAAGGGAAGAGAACATTAGTCCAAAAATACATACAAATCAAAGAAATCAAACTTTTCAATCATAAAATGTAAACTCTTTAACATACCTCATGAAATAATAAGAATTATGAATAACACATATAAATCATAAATTATAATGGAAACTTGTGGAATCCATAATATACTTACATTTTATATTTCACAACTACATAGGGAGTTATGTTTGGAATACCCATCACAGTATATTCCTTAAATCGCTTAGTAGAAACATTAATGTTTACCTCTGTTATGTTACCCAATGCATTGGAGAGTTATCACGGACTCACCCACCCTAGGTTTATCATAAAAACACTTGTATTTGGTTTATCACGTAACCACCTGTCAAATTTCCAAGTACCATTACATAATCATAACATATAAAAAACTGATATTATTAACATTTCAATCATCAATCACAATAAATCAATTCAAGATATTGAAATACTCAATCCATTTCCAAAACCATTTAAAACTTTTAATAAAGAAAACTTGAATCAATGTGTCTCATACCACTTTGAAATATTGAAAGGAATATCACTTTAAAACTTTAATGTCCATATAAATAAATCCTAAAAATCATTTGGAAAACATGTACATTAATGAGAAAAATTTAGAAAAATAAATCTTTAAGACATTTAAAATGATGTTTTAGTTAAAGAGTCCCTTACCACTTGAGAAATACTTGAATAAAAATAATTAAAAAATAAAATTAAAAAAAACTTATAATATCATGAGAATAAGGAGATTCATGATATAATATGAAAAAGGTAATTATATACACTATAAAAAATTTAATTGGTTCATAACAACAAATAAGTCTCAATAGAATGTAAATTGAGATGAAATCCCTTACAAATATCATTTTATTAAAATAGATCGATTATATGTATTTACTATAAATACACATGAATAAAGTATAAATAAAATATAGGATATAAAAATTTGTTTCTCACATAATCATAGCATGACATAAACAAAGAGTATAGGATTAACCCAAATAATAGAAATTGGGTTAAGAATTTCCCTTATGAAAATTTTGCAGCCTAACAGCGTCACTTAAAAATTCAAAAAATGAGTTGATGGGAGATAAAAGGGTCCATAACCACTTGGGAATAAAATGTATAGAAATAAGGATATATAATAACATATCCCAACATAATAAAATTGAAATTAAAATACATAACTTAAAATAATTATTTGGATAAAATAGAAGGGTGAAAGTTCCCTTACCTTGAGTCAGAATCATCACGTATGTTCCTTGTTCTTCCTGAATAATAAACTTAAGTTAATTTCTACTTTATTCAAAACCTTTTTAAATTTTATTATTCTTTTTATATCACTTATTACCATGTTATAAAAAGTACATAATTATTTAAGTTAATATCGGTCGCTTTGTCAATATTCCGTACCTGAGTCAAAAATTAACTTGTTATGATATAAATTGTACATGTAGTCAAAATTAAATCATATCCAGAATGATATTAAGGATTTTTATTTATAATATTCCATAACATTTGGAGATAATAAAGTAAATGCACTGTTCATGGAGACGGTAGGCCGTATGTACGCATGAACGCTACTTTCATTTCTTTGTTATACTAAAAGAATAATAATCAAATGAAATAAATGTATATTATAATACTAGTGTTTTATTTATTTCATTTATGTCTCATAGGTTTAATGAAACCATTCTTTATACGTTCCACGTATAGCATGAACGAGTCATATCACTTTAAGGGGGCGGTAGTCCACACATCCTCAAATGAAATTATCATATTTACACATCATGGAAACCATAAATGTATATTGTAAATAAAAATTAGAGAATCATATAGACAATATAAATATCATATATATCATATATAAATATAGTTCCATCATAATGGCCACCATTAAAGGTGGAAGGGGGAAATCAGACAATCGTTGTTTCGTGTGGCAGTAGTTCTCCGTACACAGAAACAGTATGTTTGTATCCATTAGATGGAGGTGTGTGTAAGTGTAGTTAGAATAATTATCATAAAAAATCCTAGTATATTTATTATACTTGTGTTTTATGTAATCAAATAAAAATAAGATCATAGGTAGTGGAGAAGTAAAATAAAAAAAGGAACTTGAGAGAAGATGTTACCTCTAAATCACGTAACTTCTTTTGATTTGAGACTAAAGGCTTTCTTGAATTTCCTTATGCCCAAGGTAAGACTTATAGGATGAATGGAGGGATAATGGGAGATTATTTGGACATAATTTTAATGAGCCAAGGGGCTTTAGAGGTGTGAGTTATGCGGGTAGAGGTGGTGTCCTTTTATAAGAGGGAGGATGGGCACTTTAAGAAAGTCTAGAAATATTAATTTATTATAAATTTAATTTTGATTAAAAATGGTCCAAAACTAATTTAATTAAAATTTAAGATGATTTTGGTTAAAATAACCATCTTAAAATAATTTTTAGACAAGTTTTTAATATTTTTTTATCCTTATATTTTTTGTTTAACCCTTATTTTACCCTTTTTAATATTACTATGATATCATGTTATTTACAAATTGTGGGTTAATATAATTACCATATAATTCCAAATGACCCAAAAAAAGTCATTTATGACATATTTGGACTTATATTATCCATTTTTTTGAATATTGTATTTTTATTAATTTAATATCATTTAATAAACTATTTTATGTTTTAAGTTATGAATAAAATCAAATTTGGACACTATTTATACTTGACTTTTTTACAAATTCATAAAATCATGATTCCTTTTAACCAATGAAATTAACTCAAATATAATATGTAAATATCATCCAAAAAAATTGGGTATAAAATCAACATATTCAAATTACTTTTATTTTAATATTTATAATATCATTTATTTGAATCCTTTATTAATAAAGCAATCACTACATCATCATTGTGCCATAATTAAATTTATTTATTTAATGTCTAAAAATTATAAATAAAATATAATGATGTATGAAATATTTTTATATCTATAATGAACATTTATTGTCATATATATCACTTATATAACTTCATATAAAAAATGTTTTATTAAAAGATACAAGTTTATGTTATTTTTCACTTTACTTTAAATTAATTATTATAAAATGTCATTATCACTCCCAAGTGGATCCATGGGTTCCAAGAATATACCCAAGGATGACCATGGTCTGGAATGTGTCATTAAATAGTATTATAACATATTTTAGGGTATTTTTATACTATTATAATATTATTTTTTACCCTTATTTACCTTATTTACCCTTTAACTATGGTAAATAAAAATAATTACTGAAGTTACTATTCATAATGTCTAAAAATAAAAGGTACATATTTACACAATTTTGAATTTTTGATTCCAAATATGGAATCCTTTTTTCCAAATTTAAAATACATAATTGGTAGAAATTAATTTAAAATTAATTCTCATTGTCAAAACCAAAAAGCGTGTTTTTAAGAAGTAAAAACTACCAAAAGATTGACATGTGTGTATGACCAATTTCAATGGTAAATTACTTCCAATAACAAAATTTGGATTAAATGAAAAAAAAAATCCAATTATAATTTAATATTACTTAAAAGTACAACTTAACTATATAAATAAATTAGATAAAAAACATTTTTGAATTAAAATGGAGTATTTTTTCACTATTCATTAAAAAATGAACTTTTTCAGAAATTTCCCAAAAAATTTTACCAAAGTAAATTTTTATGTACCTATTCTATAAAAAGGGTTTATTTTTTCAAATATAACATATAAAAGTGAAAAAAAACTAGATTTAAAAAGGGTTCTCCATCAAAAGGCAGTAAAACTGCGTTTTTAGAAAAACACTTCTTTTATCTAAAAAATTGAATTTGTTCTTAAATCATGTATATAAATCATATAAGATGAATTTAAAACATTAAATTGAATATATATCATATATTTTTCATTAAATAATAATCCATAAAGAGTGATATGAAATTACAATTATTCTCTTTTAAATAGGTTTTCATAAAAACACATCCTTTATATTCAATTGGTTGTTATTTCCATTTATAATAAATTTCATAACTAATGAATCATTATTTAAACACGTGTAAGCCATATTTAAAATTTTATTTGATACTATTCATTCCCTCCATTCCAACTTCTAGGCATTAACTAATATTTAAAATAATAATATTATTACTATATTATTTTTATGTATATCTCAATGTTGTGTGCAACATAAGATTTAGGAGAAACCTGTTGGTGCATGTCGAGTATGCTATCAAAACAAACATCCCCTTTAATGTAAAATTGATATCTTATTCATAAATATTAATATAAAATAAAAAATATTATTCTATAAATATATGGGTTGTTACATCCTTCCCCCCTTTTTGGAAGTTGCAGCCTCGCAATTTTAAAATTAGGCTTAGAAACTTCATTGAAAATCCCACATCTGAAAAAGAGTCAATAAAACTATCACTTTAAAATAAATAAAGATAAGTACAAAGGTCACTCGAGATAACACATTCTAGGATTCCATGTAGGAAAATATGGATATGGAAGAGAAACTAACCATCAAGTTCTAATGGAGAGTGATAGAAAACGTGATCAAGAGAATGTTAACAATCTAAAAACCACAAACTTGTGATGGGTTAAATGGTATTTGATTCCCTAGTAGGAAAAGTAAATGAACAAAAAAAATAATGTCCTTTTCCTAAATTTAAGGAATTTATTTATGAGCTTGACTAAGGAAACATACTTACATGACAAGTAGAGTTTCATCCTGAAATAAATTTCTTCCACAAACTTATCCTTTCACCAAATGATGAGTATTCAAGAGGACTTAGTCACACCTAAAGTGCTAGAATCAACTTCTAGAGAATAACATAATTCAAAAAATATAAACTATATATTTCCTGTGTCTTTAGATATTAACCAAAACCAAAATAGTTAATACATGACCAGATAATTCCCAAAAATGATTAATCCTTTAATAAAATAAATACTACTCTTAATCTCTAAAATTCAACAAACAATAAACCAAAGTTCAATAAACACCATTCAATAAACAATTTTCCTTAAAATTCATTAAATTAATATAAACTATTATTGAAATCCAAAAATTCATAAGGATTTGATCACCTAGTCTTCCACAATAAATCTTAACATTTTTCTTCAAATAAAATCGACTACCATTAAAGTATCATACTTAAAAGTAATTAACCTAATCACATATTCTCCATGATAATTTTTTCACAATAAAAACATAGATTCTTCAAAAATAAAATTCAACCATTAATTCTAAAATAAAATCCCATAATATTCTATTTTCCTTGGGTATATAGTGTTCCCAAAATGGCAACGTCTTCCAAAATAATATTTATCACTTAATCACTAATTTTTTTATACTAAGGATATCCATTTTATAAAGCATATGTTCCCAAAATAAACATATTCTTAATCCATAAAATCATTTAACTAAAAATAATAACTCATACTAACCAGGGACTTCATGTAAGATAGTGGTAGGTGATGCGCCCTTATCACCCTTCGGTTGTGGGTTCGATTCCCATGGCCTTGCCGTATATGATGGGTTGTCACCCATCCTATAGGTTGTCATTTTCTAAAACCATATCATTCTTATAACATTCTCAAAAATAAGATAATTTTCTCAAAAATAACTATAACCTTCTCTATCCTCAAAGGTTATGTAATACCTTTCATTTTACATACCAAAATGTAATAACCATTAATCACCTCAAAAAATCAAATGAACCCCTAAGGTTATCCATTATGTCTGCACAAGAAAAGATAATTCTTCCTTGAATAACAGTTTTACATATCAAACTTTATGGTTAAACATACTATAAAAAGTATTCCAAAGTAATCCTATCATCAAAAGAGCATTAATACTTTTAAACATTTCATCATCCTAAAAACAAAATCATTCATAATGTCCTAATATTCAATAATGTCAAAACATGAGGTAAGAAATAATCCATACCTTTCAAAGGTCATTTTCAATTTCCTCATCTTCAATTAGAATGGCATTAGGTATTGGTAAACATATATTTGTATAGTACTACTGATCCCATTCCCAAACCTTCTTCATAGGACATCTATTTGTGTAATGACCATGCACACCACATTTAAAACATTCAATTGATAATTCGGAAAGAACTTCTTTCCCTTTCCTAGATTCAACTGAACGCTTCCTTTTTCCATGGCAGGTTATTACTTTATGACCTTCATTATCACATCTATAACATCTTCCCACCTGTTTAAAGAATTTTTCTAGGTGTTTCTTTCCATTTCCTTAACACATAGGTTTTTTAATATACTTACCTTTATGATTATTACCTAAACTTCCATAGGGATTCATTTATCACATATATGATGCCTTAGAAAAACGACCAAGGTTCAAGTGGTCAAAAATGACTCTATATAGTTGATTAATAATAACCACAAGATTACTCATTGCATCTCCCATTTCATTTGGTTTCTTAGTCAGAAAACCACCATAGTTTCCTTCACACCCATTTTTAATTTGGTGCCTACTAGATCCATCCATTTACTAAAACCAAAAAGGTCAGTTTGATTATATCAGTAAACTCATCATATACTATCTTTTGAGGAGGTTAAAAACTAATTCAATTTATCTAAAATAACTATGACCCTTTCTAATATTCTAACCATTAGGGTTATGTCACTTATGCTTAAATAACACCCCAACCTCTAAAGGTTTCTAAACCGGCCTCTGATACCAACTATAAGGCCCCAGCCTTAAACATTACATAATCTTGAGTTATGTCAAGAATTCACATTGATGATCTTTTCAGGTTTAGTGTTTTAGAGAATTAGGAAACAAATATTACATTACATCACAAATATTACAAAGAAAATACTTCTACTCTATAATTTTTTTACAATAATAAAACTCCTTAAATAAAAACAAAAATTCTTTTCTTGATAAAAATCTTCTTGAATTATTCATTTACCTTACCCTTCCTTTTACCCTGTGAAAAATATTTCAAAAACTTGGGATAATCATAAAAATCTCAGTATGGGATATAAAACAAGGGAAGAAAACATTAGTTCATAAATACATAAAAATCAAATAAATCATACATTTTAATCGTAAAAAATAAACTCTTTAATATAACTCATGAAATCATAAGTTTTATGAATAAAAAATAGAAATTATAAATCATAATGGAAACTTGTGGCATCCATAACATACTTAAATCATAGTTTTCACAACTACATAGGGAGTTACATTTTGAATACCCATAACAGTATATTCCCTAAATCTCTTTAGGAGAAACATTAACATTTACCTCTGTCACATTACCCAATGCATTGGAGAGCTATCACGGGCTCACCCACCCTAGGTTTATCACGGAACCACCCATATTTGGTTTATCACATAACCACCCATAAAATTTCCAAATACTATTACATAATCATAACACAAAAAAATGATATTATCAACATTTCACTCATCAATCACAAGAAATAAATTCAAGATATTAAAATACTCAATCCATTTCCAAAATCATTTAAAACATATAATAAAGATATTTTTTAATCAAAGTGTCCCATACCAATTTGAAAAATTGAAATAAATATCACTTTAAAACTTTAATTTCCATATAAATAAATCCTAAAACCCATTTTGAAAACATGGACATTGATGATAAAGATTTATAAAAATAAATCTTTAAGACGTTTAAAATGATGTTTTAGTTAAAGAGTACCTTACCACTTGGAAAATACTTAAATAAAAATAATTAAAGAATAAAATTAAAAAAACTTATAATATCATGATAATAAGGAGATTCATGATATAATATGTCAAATGGAATTATATACACTATAAAAATTGAATTGGTTCATAACAACAAATAAGTCTCAATCGAATATAAATTGGGATGAAATCCCTTATAAAGATCATTTTGTTAAAATAGATAGATTATGTGTATTTAATATAAATACACATAAATAAATTATAAATAAAATATAGGATATAAAAATTTGTTTCTCACATAATCATATCATTACATAAACAAAAAGTGGAAGATTAACCCAAAGAATGGAAATTGGGTTTAAAAGTCCCCTTGTAAAAATTCGGCAGCCTAACAGCGTCACTTAAAAATTCATAAAATGAATTGATGAGAGATAAAAGGGTCTCTCATCA
This sequence comes from Viscum album, assembly GCA_963277665.1. Lineage (NCBI taxonomy): Eukaryota > Viridiplantae > Streptophyta > Magnoliopsida > Santalales > Viscaceae > Viscum > Viscum album. The sequence continues at coordinate 1,985,204,559 of OY728136.1, forward strand.
CTTGGGAATAAAATGGACATAAATAAAGATATATGATAACATATCCCAAAATAAAAAAATGGAAATTAAAATACATAACATAAAAGAAGCCTGACTAAAAGAGGAGGGTGAAAGGTTCCCTTACCTTGAGTCTGACTCGTCACGTATGTTCATTGTTATTCTTAAATAATAAACTTAAGTTAATTTATACTTGATTAAAAACCTTTTTCAAGTTTATTATTCTGTTTATATCACTTATTACCATGTTATAAAAATTACATAATTATTTAAGTTAATATCGGTTGTTTTGTCGATATTAAGTACTTGAGTCCAAAATAAACTTATTTTGATATAAATTGTACATGTAGTCAAAATTACATCATCTCAAGAATGATATTAATTATTTAAAAATCATATATATACATTATATATGTATTTATAATTTTCCATAACATTTGGAGATAAGAAATAAAATGCATCGTTCATGGAGACGGTAGGTCGTACGTACACATGAATGCTACTTTCATTTATTTGTCATAGTAAAAGAATAATAATAAAATGAAATAAATGTATATAATAATACCAGTATATTATTTATTTCATTTATGTCTCATAGGTTTAATAAAAACAACCTTTATATTTTTCATGTATAGCATGAACGAGTCATATCACTTTGAGGGGGCGGTAGTCCACACTTCCTCAAATGAAATTACCATATTTACGCATCATAGAAACCATAAAGGTATGTTGTAAATAAAAATTAGAGAATAATAGAGACAATATAAATATAATATATAATATATATAAATATAGTTCCATCATAATGTCCACCATGAGAGGTGGTAGGGGGAAATAGAACAATCATCGTTTCGTGAGGCAGTAATTCTCCGTACACAGAAACAGTATGTCCGTATCCATTAAATGGAGGTGTGTGTAAGTGTAGTTAGAATACTTCTCATAAAAACATCCTAGTATATTTATTATACTGGTTTTGTTATGTAATAAAATAATAATAAGATTATATGGAGTGGAGAAGTAAAATAAAAAAACGGAACTTGAGAGAAGATGTTACCTCTAAATCGGGTAACTTCTTTTGATTTAAGACTAAAGGATTTCTTGAATTGTCTTCTTCCCAAGGTAAGACTTCTAGGATGAATGTAGGGATGTTGTGAGATTATTTGGATAGAATTTGTATGAGAAAAGGGGCTTTATAGGTGTGAGTTATGTGGATAGATTTGGTATCCTTTTATAAGAGGGAGGATGGGCACTTTCAGAATGTCTAGAAATATTAATTTATTATAAATTCAATTTCGATTTAAAATGGTCCAAAACTAATTTAATTAAAATTTAAGATGATTTTGGTTTAAATAAAAATCATCCAATAATTTTTAGAAAAGTTTTTTATATTTTTTTATCCTTATATTTTTTTGTTTAACCCTTATTTTACACTTTTTAATCTTACAGTGATATCATGTTATTTACACATTGTGGGTTAATATAATTACCATATCATACAAAATGACCCAAAAAAATTTGTTTATGACATATTTGGACTTATATTAACCATTTTTTTGAATCTTATATTTTTAAGAATTTAATATCATTCAATAAATTATTTTATGTTTTATGTTATGAATTATGTCAAATTTAGACACTATTCATACTTGACTTTCTAAAAAATTCATAAAAACATAATTCCTTTGAACTAAAGGAATTTACTCAAATATAATATGTCAATATAATCCAAAAAAATCATGTATGGAATCAAAATATTCAAATTAATTTTATTTTAATATTTATATTATCATTTATTTGAATCCTTTATTAATAAAGCAATCGCTACATCATCATTGTGTCATAATTAAATTTATTTATTTAATGTATAAAAATTAAAAATAAAATATCATGATGTATGAAATATTTTTATATTTATAGTTACTATTTATATTCATATATATCACTTATATAACCCCATATAAAAAAATGTTTTAGTAAAAGATACATGTTTATGTTATTTTTCTCTTTACTTTAAATTAATTATTATAAAATATCATCATCACTCCTAAGTGGATCCATGGGGACCTAAAATCGACCCAAGTATGACCATGGTCGTCCATGTTTCATTAAATAATATTATAAAATATTTTAGGTTGGTTTTGTATTATTATAATATTATTTTTTACCCTTATTTACCTAATTTACCCTTTAACCATGGTAAATAAAAATAATTACTGAAGTTACTATTCATAATGTCTAAAAAAAGTACCTATTTACACAATTTTTACTTTTTGATTCCAAATATGGAATCCTTTTTCCAAATTTAAAACATATAATTTTCATAAATTAATTTAAAATTGATTCCCGTTGTCAAAACCAAAAGGTGTGTTTTTAAGAAGTAAAAACTACCAAAAGATTGACATGTGTTTATGTCCAATTTCAATGGTAAATTACTTAAAATGACCAAAATTGGATTAAATGAAAAAAAATACAAATATACTTTAATACTAATTAAAATTACAATCTAACTATGTAAATAAATTAGATAAAAAGGCAGTTTTGAATTAAAATGAAACATTTTTTCACTATTCATTAAAAATGATCTTTATTATAAAATTACAAAAAATTTAACCAAAATAAATTTTTATGTCCCTATTTTATAAAATAAGTTTAATTTTTTTAATATAATATATAAAAGTGACAAAAATAGATTTAAAAAGGGTTCACCATCAAAAGGTGGTAAAACTACATTTTTAGAAAAACACTTCTTTTATCTGAAAAAATTGAATTTGTTTTTAAATCATATCTATAAAACATATAAGATGAATTTAAAATATTAAAATGAATATATATCATATATTTTTCATTGAATAATAATCCATAAAGGGTGATATGAAATTATAATTATTATTTGTTAAATAGGTTTTCATAAAAACACATCCTTTATATTCAATTGGTTTTTATTTCCATTTATAATAAATTTGGTAACCAATGAATCATTTTTTAAACATCTGTAAACCATATTTCAAAATTTATTTGATACTATTCATTCTTTCCATTCCAACGGATAGGTGTTAACTACCATTTAAAATAATAATATTATTACTTTATTATTTTTCGGTATATCTCAATGTTGTGTGCAACATAAGATTTCAGAGAAACCTGTTGTTGCATGTCGAGTATACTATCAGAAAAAGAATCTCGTTTAATGTAAAATTAATATCTTATTCATAAATATTAATAGAAAATAAAAATTATTATTCTATAAATACCTGGGTCATTACAACCTTCCCCCTTTTTGGAAATTTCATCCTCTCAATTTTAAAACTAGGCTTAGAAACTTCATTGAAAATACCACATCAGAAAAAGAATCAATAAAACTACCAAATTAAAATAAAGAAAGATAAGTACAAAGGTCACTGGAGATAACACATTCTAGAATTCCATCTAGGAAAATATGGATATGTAAGAGAAACTAACCATCAATTTCTAATGGATAGTGATAGAAAACATGATCAGGAGAAAGTTAACAATCTAAAAACCCCAAACTTGTGATGGTTTAAACGGTCTTTGATTCCCTAGTAGGAAAAGTATGGACAAAAAATTTTTTGTAAGGTCCTTTTCATAAATTTGAGGAATTTATTTATGATCTTGACTAAAGAAACATACTTACATGACAAGTAGAGTTTCATCCTTTAATAAATTTCTTCCAAAAACTTATCATTTCTCTAAATGATGAGTATTCAAGACGACTTGGTCACACCTAAAGCGCTATAATCAAATTTAAGAGAATCCAATAATTCAAAGAATATGAACTATATATTTTTCATGTCTTTAGATATTAACCAAAACCAAAATAGTTAATACAAGATCAGATAATCCCCAAAAAGGATAATCCTTTAAAAAATAAATACTACTCTTAATCTCCAAAATTAAACAAAAAATAGCCCAAGTTTCAATAAACACCATTCAATAAACAATTTTCCTTAAAATTCTTCAAATTAATCCAAACTATTATTAAAATCCAAAAATTCAGAAGGATTTGATCACCTAGTCTTCCACAATAAATCTTAACATTTATCTCCAAATAACATCGACTACTATTAAAGTATCATACTTAAAATTAATTAACCTACTCACATATTCTTCATGATAGGTTAATAATTTCCATAAATAACCCAAATCCCCATTTTTCACAATAAAATAATAGATTCTTCAAAAATAAAATTTAACCATTACTCCTCAAATAAAATCCCATAATATTCTATTTTCCTTAGGTATATAGTGTTCCTGAAATAGAGAACAGCTTCCAAAATAATATTTATTACTTAATCACCAATTTTTTTATACTAAGGATATCTATTTGATGAAGCATAAGTTCCCAAAATAAAATTATTCTTAATAAATAATATAATTTAACTAAAAATAATAACCAATACTAACCAGGGACTTCACATAAGCTAGTGGTAGGAGATGCACCCTTATCGCCCTTTGGTTTGTAATACCCATCACAATATATTTCCTAAATATCTTTAGGAGAAACATCAATGTTTACCTCTGTCACATTATCCAATTCATTGGAGAGCTATCATAGACTCACCCACCCTAGGTTTATCATGGAACCACCCATGTTTGGTTTATCACGTAACCACCCATCAAATTTCCAAGTACCATTACATAATCATAACACATAAAAAATTGATATTATAATCATTTCACTCATCAATCACAAGAAATCAATTCATGATATTGAAATACTTAATCCATTTTCAAAACCATTTAAAACATTTAATAAGAATATTTTTGAATCAAAGTGTCTCATACCACTTTAAAATGTTGAAAGGAATATCACCTTAAAAATTTAATGTCCATATAAATAAATCCTAAAACCCATTTTGAAAACATGGACATCGACTAGAAATATTTATAAAAATAAATCTTTAATCCATTTAAAACGATGTTTTAGTTAAACAGACCCTTAACACTTTGAAAATACTTGAATAAAAATAATTAAAGAATAAAATTAAATTAAACTTATAATATCATGAGAATAATAATATTCATGATATAATATGTCAAAGTGCATTATATACACTATATAAAAGTGAATTGGTTCATAACAAAAAATATGTCTCAATGAAATGTAAATTGAGATGAAATCCCTTACAAATGTCGTTTTGTTAAAATAGATCGATTGTGTGTATTTAATATAAATAAAAATAAATAAATTATAAATAAAATACAGGATTTCAAAAAAAATCTCACATAATCATAACATGACATAAACAAAAAGTAGGAGATTAACCCAAAGAATGGAAATTGGGTTAAGAAGTTCCCTTACGAAAATTCGACAGCCTAACGGTGTCACTTAAAAATTCAAAAAATTAGTTGATGAGAGATAAAAGGGTCTATCATAACTTGGGAATAAAATTGATATCAATAATGATATATAATAACATTTCCCAACATAATAAAATTAAAATTAAATCACAAAACATAAAAGAATTATTTGACTAAAAGAGGAGGGTGAAAGGTTCCCTTACCTTGAGTCTGACTCATCACGTATGTTCCATGTTATTCCTGAATAATAAAATTAATTAATTTCTACTTGATTGAAAACCTGTTTCAAGTTTAGTATTCCTTTTATATCACTTATTACCACATTATAAAAATTACATAATTATTTAAGTTATTATCAGTCGTTTTGTCGATATTCAGTTCTTGAGTCAAAAATGAACGTGTTTTGATATAAATTGTACATGTAGTAAAAATTAAATCATCTCCATAATGATATTAATGATTTAAATATCATATATATCCAGTATATATGTATTTATAATATTCCCTGACATTTGGAGATATGAAATGAAATGCATCATTCATGGAGACGGTAGGTCGTATGCATGCATGAACGCTACTTTCATTTCTTTGTCAGAATAAAAGAATAATAATAAAATGAAATAAATTTATATTATAATAACATTATTGTATTTATGTAATTTATGTCTCATAGTTTTAATAAAACCATCCTTTATATGTTCCATGTATAGCATGAACGATTCATATCAGTTTGAGGGGGTGGTAGTCCACACTTCCTCAAATGAAATTATCCTATTTACACATCATGGAAACAATAAAGGTATTTTGTAAATAAAAATTAGAGAATAATAGAGACAATATAAATATAATATATATCATATATAATTATAGTTCTATCATAATGGTCACCATGAGAGGTGGTAGGGGGAAATCGAACAATTATCGTTTCGTGAGGCAATAGTTTATCATACACAGAAACAGTATGGTTGTATCCATTAGATGGAGGTGTGTGTAAGTGTAGTTAGAATAAATATCATAAAAACATCATAGTATATTTAGGATACTGGTTCTGTTATTTAATCAAATAATAAGATGATCATATAGAGTTTAGAAGGAAAATAAAAGAAAGGAACTTGAGAGAAGACGTTACCTCTAAATCAGGTAACTTCTTTTGATTTGAGACTAAGGCTTTCTTGAATTGCCGTATTCCCAAGTTAAGGCTTATAAGAGTAAGGTAGTGATTTTGGGAGATTATTTGGGCAGAATTTGGATGATCCAAGGGGCTTGAGAGGTGTGAGTTTTGTGGGTAGAGTTGGTGGCATTTTATAAGAGGGTGGAGGGGTACTTTAGAAAATTCTCAGAATATTAATTTATTATAAATTCAATTTCGTTTAAAAATGGTCCAAAACTCATTTAATTAAAATATAACATTATTTTGGTTCTAATAATCATCATAAAATAATTTTTATACAAGTTTTTAATATTTTTTTATCTTTTTATTTTTTGTTTTACCCTTATTTTACCTTTTTTAATCTTACCATGATATCATGTTATTTACACATTGTGGGTTAATATAATTAATATATCATGTAAAAATACACAAAAAAAGTAATTTAAGACATATTTGGACTTATATTAACCATTTATACAAATATTATATTTTTATTAATTTAATATCATTTCATAAACTATTTTATGTTTTAAGTTATGAATTATATCAATTTTTGACACTACTCACTCTTGAATTTTTTTAAAAATCATAAAAACTTGTTTCCTTTAAAAAAAGACATTGAATAAAATATAATATTTCAATATCATACAACAAATTATTATATGGCATCAAAATCTTTAAATTGAATTAATTTTAATATTTATAATATCATTTATTTGAATCCTTTATTAATTAAGCAATCACTACATCATCATTGTGTCATAATTAAATTTATTTATTTAAGGTCTAAAAATTATAAATAAAATATAATGATGTAGGAAATTTTTTATATTTCTAATGAATATTTATAGTCATATATATCACTTATATAACCCCATATAAAAATTTGTTTAGTAAAAGATACATGTTTTTTTTATTTTTCTCTTTACTTTAAATTTTTTATTATAAAATGTCATTATCACTCTCAAGTGGATCCATGGGGTCCTAAAATCGACCCAAGGGCGACCATGGTTGGTAATGTGTCATTAAATAGGATTATTTCACATTTTAGGGTAGTTTTATATTATTATAATATTACTTTTTACCCTTATTTACCCAATTTACCCTTTAACCATCGTAAATAAAAATAATTATTGAAGTTACTATTCATAATTTCTAAAAATAAAAGGTACCTATTTACACAATTTTAGACTTCTTGATTCAAAATATAGAATCCATTTTTCCAAATTCAAAACATAGAATTATCAGAAATTAATTTAAAATTAATTCTTGTTTTCAAAACCAAAAAGTGTGTTTTTAAGAAGTAAAAACTACCAAAAGATTAACATGTGTCTATATCCAATTTCAATGGTAAATTACCTAAAATGAAAAACATTGGATTAAATGATAAAAAATTAATCCAATTACACTTTAATACCAATTAAAAGTAAATTATAACTATATAAATAAATTAGATGAAAAGACAGTTTTGAATTAAAATGAAGTAATTTTTCACTATTCATTAAAAATGAACATTATCAGAAAATTACCAAAAATTTAACTAAAGTAAATTTTTATGTCCTCCTTATATAAAATAAGTTTATTTTTTCAAATAGAACATATAAAGGTGACAAAAACTATATTTAAAAATGGTTCACTATCAAAAGAAGGTAAAACTGTATTTTTAGAAAAATACTACTTTTATCCAAAAAAATGAATTTGTTCTTAAATAATATCTTGAAAACATATAAGATTAATTTAAAACGTTAAATTTAATATATATCATATTTTTTCATTAAATAAAAATCCATAAATACTGATATGAAAACAAAATTATTCTCTTTTAAATAGGTTTTCATAAAAACACATCCTTTATATTCAATTGGTTTTTATTTCCATTCCGAATAAATTCGATAACCGATGAATCATTATTTAAACATGTGTAAACCATATTTCAAAATTTAGTTGATACTATTAATTCATTCCATTCCAACATCTAGGAATTAACTACAATTTAAAATAATAATATTATTACTGTATTATTTTTCGGTATATCTCAATGTTGTGTGCAACGTAAGATTTCAGAGAAACCCATCGTTGCGTGTTGAGTATGCTATCAGAAAAAAGTTTCACCTTTAACATAAAATTAATATCTTATTCATAAATATTAATAAAAAATAAAAAGTATTATTCTATAAATAATTGGTTCGTTACACTCCCCATTGTAAATGGTTTCTCTAATTCCCCTAAACTCATCATCCTAGTGTTGAATCTATAAAATTGACTCAAGGAGAGAAGATAAATACTTAAAATTGGTCAAAAACATACCTAAATCATCCTCATGAGATTTTAGATGAAACTTAATAAATAGCCCCATCTAGTTCCACTATTCCTTTAATTCCAAGATAGTCAGCAATGGTACTTTCCTGCTAAGAGAATCTGTGATGAAATTACCCTTCTTTAAGGTATAAGAAATATTGAAATTGAAGTTCTAAAGCTACTTCACCCACATATTATATCTGAGATTAAATTAATTCTGAGAAAATATATAGCTTAAACTCTTATGGTCAAAAAATACTATGAACCTCTCCCCAAAAAAGATAATACCACCAATACTTAAGAACATGCATAACCACAACAAACTAAAAATTATGAGTGGTGTAAATCTTATACTGTAACCAATGATGATGAGATCCATAGTCTATAGCATGATCATCCCACATCATCACACACCCTAGACTAGTACTATAAGCATCATAGTATATAATTTACCCCTTAGTAGGATTAGGTAAGATCATAATAGGATTTGATGTCAGATGTTATTTTATATCATTAAAAGAAGCCTAAAACTTTTCATCCCAAATGAACTTCACCCCTTTCCTAGTAAGAGTAGTCAAAGGTGGTTCCAACTTTAAGAAATCCTTGATAAGCCACTGATAGTATCAATTAAGAATAATAAAGCTCTGTATCTCAAATATGTTTCATGGATCCTCCCATGAAAATATAGCATTAACCTTCTTAAAATAAAATGATAATCCATGCTCAGAAATCACATTCCCTAATAACTTCACCTATTGAATGTAGAAAACTGAATTTTGAAAACATTCCATACAAAAAATTATTCCTTAGGGTTTCCAAAACCAAAATCAAATGGTTTTTGTGATTACGTTCTAACTTCAAATAAACGAAATATCATCCATGAGCACAATGATAATGGTGTTGATATACTGATGGAATATATGTTTCATCAGATCTATAAAAACTACAGGAGCATTAGTCATACCAAAATTTATCTCAATATATTCTTAACGGTCATACCTATTCCTAAAAGTCATATTCAGTATATAATACTCCCAAATCATAATATGATGAAAACCTGACTGATGTTCGATCTTCGAAAACCTCTTTCCCACCTTTAATTAATCAAACATATCATACACTCGGGGAAAATTATAATTATTCTTAGTCATTACTTGGTTAACCTTTTGATAGTCTATAAAAAATTGAAGTGAACTATTATTCTTATTGGTAAAAAGCATTGGATAGTCCCATAGAGAAACTCTAGGGAGAAAAAAACCCTTTCTCTATCAGATCATCTAGCTCAATATTGAGCTCTTTCAACTTCATTAATGTCATATGGTATGAGGGTATTGATATTAGTTGTGTACTCAGCACTAAATCTATTGTAAACTCCACCTCCATATCTAGAGGAATACTAGAGAATTCATCTAGTAAAAAATTGTGAAATTCCCTAGAAACCAAGGGAAGATCACCAATAGAAGAAATGAAATTGATCTCAATTACAATAGCATACAAAAAACTCTAGATCTTTGGGTGGGAAGGTCCTATGTGACCAAAAATTAGATCCCACTCTCCCTAAAACACATGAGAACTCCCATAGAAAGTAAGGAATGATACATTCCAATGATAAAAATCAACCTCAACATGATGAGTGAAAATCCAATCCATCCTTATGATGATGTCAAACAAATATAGATTAAGAACTATAAAATCCCAAACCAACTCCGTGTCAACTATCAATAGAGAACAAGATGGTCATAGAATCCCATATTCTCTCCTCTTTCTAAGATGTTTCCACAAATCCATAACAACATAAATGATCATTATTGGAAGTCTAATCACATAAACAAAATAGGAATATATAAATGAGTGTGAGGAACCATTATCAAATAAAGTAGTTTCTATAGAATATGAAAAAAAATGGTACCTATCAATATCACTGGGCCCATGTAAACCTCCATTGAAAACTCATACACTACGTGATGGTAATTCACTCTTAAGGCATGTGGATAGATCTCTATGGACTTTAAAGATTATAAATATGATATAGTGGCCTTGGGAGATGAAGATAATTAAAGATAATGAGTCATATACATATCCTGGTAGAATAACTATAGATGGTATTAGCAGCCACAAACATTGCACATCTTCATAGGCACAGAATAAGAACATCAATTGTCTCTAACCTTGCCACACTAATAGAAAGTTGGGGTAACACTACTAGATGTAAATGATGGTGCATAGGAGGCTTATTACTGAGAACCACCTCCACCACTCTTGAGATGCTCATGCTACTTCTTCTTATTTCCATGTGTACCATTGAAGCTTCCACTGGGAGGAAGATAAGGAGAACAAAACTTATTTTTTTTCTACTATGTTCATATCTTCCATCATATACCTTATTTTTTCTAGTGAACAACTCGTGAGGGAGATGAATTAAGTTTCCAATAAATTTTTTAAAAAAATAGTTTAAAACATAAATCCCCCAATTTGTTAAAAACACCTAATTAATCAAAACTATATAAATATAAAATTTTATTTTTCAGATAGCTTATCCAAGAATAATAAATGATCAGTTAAAATAATATTTGAAATAAATTTATCTTTTTAAACTAAATTACTTGATCAAACACTCTATATATAACAAAAAATAATATTAACTATCAGAGTAGTTTTTTAATACAGAGTTTAAAATAGATACAGTTTTGAACTTTAAAATATAGAAAAACAAATTGATAAAATACATAGAAGAATTTATATGATGGGTTCATTCTTAAGTCAAGACTTAATCCCCTCCACTTGGAAATAACCCACTTCCAAGTATTTTATTATGAAATAAACTTGATCCACAACCTAGATTAGGTTTTACACACAATAGAACATAATATTGTCTAGGAAAAAATCCTATTATATAGTTATACATGGGATAAACAAAAGTACAGGTCATGCACAACCTCTTACACAATTTTTATGGGGATAAAAATGAATAAATTTGAGATAGTGTGTCACGCACTCTCCAGTTAAGTACATGATGCTATGTTTTAATAATAAACATATTAAAACTAAACACACCTAAAATATAAAGCATAAATATAAAGATTAAGTTATTAGAGATGGAAAAAAGTGATTAATATTTATCTGAATAGATTTATATGTTCATAGGTCCTTGAATATATCTATTTAATATCATTATACATGTTCCACAAAATGTACAGCAAAACAGAGTGTCATGATGGTCAAGAAAATCCTTCTGCTTTCAGTCTATAGATATACAAAATCTTTCCACACATAGGTGTATTAAATATTATTCTTTATTCATCATATTACGTTCAGTGTTATCTATACATGTATCACTGTATCATTCATGAGGGGGTTATTCTAAATTTATATCACTCCATGTAAAATTATTTGTTGTATAATAATTATAATATAACCTAAATCCTTGTACTGAGCACAAAATTAGAAAATATTTACATCTTTTATGAATATATGGAGTTGTTTAAAAATAATGATTTTTAAATCAACATGTGGTTGATTTTATTTTATTCCACAAACTAGTAATTTTATAGATTAAATTCTGAAAATAAAATTTTTACATTAATTGTAGCACTCTAAGGATAGAAACTCTGAATGGTATCAATGATCTGATGGTAGTGGTAGCATAGTCTAGCGGTAGCTCATCCTGGTGATAGAAAAACTAAAAAGTAGTAAATACTAGAAGTAGATCATCCTAGTGATAGATCAGTCTAATGGAGGATGTGTCTTAGTGGTAGGTCTATTCTGGCGGTAGATGTGTCCAATAGTAGAGTTGTTCTAGAGGTAGATCCATTGAACTAATTGTAGATCATCACTTAAAAAAATTCAAAAGTTTTCTAGAAAATTATTTATAATCATAAAATATTAAACTTTTTAGAAACATAAAAAAATATTATTTTTTATCATTAATATAAGGAGGTATTGGTAGTTTTTTCTACTATCTCTGTATAGGTATAATGATTCATCATAAATACATGTGATATGATATCTAGTTGTAAACTCTGTAGGTACTTCTGAAGTTTTAGATGATCATTTTTTAACACTTATGAAGAAAAATGAACCAGCTATGAAAACTGATTAGTGTATTCCTACACCAAACGCTCTCCCTTCTAAAAATATAGAAACTCTAGATGATTTACCATCATTAGAGACTCTAATAAGAACTGTTGAAAGAATAATTTCTTGAACCCCTTCCAATATAAGACCATGTTCCTATCTTCCTATACCATAGAACCCCACCAATGATTATTGGGAACCTCAAGCTTGAATGATGTAAAATTCACCATTATGGTCTCAATTGTATCTAGAAATTCAAATATATTATTGATCTTGTCTATTTGGTCCTATAGATCTTGGTGTTTATTATTACCCTTAAAGGTCGGGGGCTTCTCATGCAAGAACTCTTGAGATCGATCCCTATCTTCACCAGCTCTTGGTTGTGCCTTAGCAGCTATGTTCTGGACTTACAGTACATTTTGGTCTATAGCATAAACCCCTCACATGATAGTCTCTATAAGATTCTAACCTAGAGTTGGATTCCCTTGAGGAGCACCCAATGCACCCTCCTTTGGATCTCATTGGATATGTCTCAAAGGCATATCATTTCTCACCAAAAATAAAAGAAATGATCAGAAAACAAGCTAATATCAGTTCAAACCAGAAAAAATAAGTAAAAATGATATTAAGATTAATAACTCAACATAGGAGACACATATCCCAACATCCCATGGTAACTTGAGTCTCATTAAGGAAATAGATGGTTAGGAACTCACCATAACCTACCTCTCAAGTCCTGAAAATCCTATCTCCCTTCAAATAACTTATTTAGATTGAGTATAACCATGATCTAATACCAAATTTTAACAAACCATAATGGGACACACTCAAAACCCAACACCCAACTTGATTTTTCAGATACTTTAAAAGAATTATTGATCCTCATGGGCTGGTGATTAGCACATGAGCATCAACAACAACTAGAGGGAATGATTTTTCATAACTTAAAGTGGAAAAAATGGAATATATATACATAGTAGTAAGAAATAGTTGAATAAAAAATATAAGAAATGTATATTCCATATCTGAAAGAAGACTTCCGAAGTGATATAACTCAAATCAGTTGGAACAAAATCTAAAGTGAAAGCCTAATAAAAAAGAACAACTAAAATAAAGAAAACCACTTCATGTGATAATGTGGGAAATGGTCCCCATATACCCATATTCATATGACATAAAACCTCACCACCTCACAATAGTTCCTTTCCTTTTCTTATATCAAAAGGCATAACTAGGTCTACACACTACCCAAGGGGTGTGTAGGGTGTGAGATAAACAATATCGATGGGATCTTACCAAGGTGTTCCATAATAAGTCTCTATACAAACAATCCAAATATTATCATTTTAAATAAAACATGGAATGATAAACAAATAAATAATTTTTATCAAAATCATGGTAAATATTTCCCTTTTTCCATATTTTACAAAAGAAATCGGAAAAATAGTTTCAAAGCATAATTTCCATAAATATTTATCAAATTTAAAGTAGGTATATCAAAGAAAGAATAATAAAAATCCAAATCACAGGAAAATCATGCCAAAGATCACAAAATTTCATGCTAGTAGACTACTTATATCATAATCAATGACTATTTCTCAGTCAATCCGCTAGAATAATAGGCTTGTAGAGCATAGGAACACCCCATTAGTGAAACACCCAAAAATTTCATTATCAAGTTTCTAGAACAATAAGCATATAGAGTATAGAAACACCCCATGAGTAATCCCCATGATAGTAAAATGGACTATGTCCCTAGCCTCACCTTACACCTAAGTACCTAAGGCTTCCCATATTCTGTATTTTCTAAATAATTTCAAAAGGGATTTTTACAATCAATTTCAAACAACCCTTTTCTTTTATCTAACCTACCTTGAAACCCCACTGTGTAATGGTTTAAAAATACCCATTTTATTTTTCCCAAAACCAATGGAAACCCTATAATTTATTTCAAATTCATTTATTCATGCAAAAAAACATTCCAATTAATTTATAAAACAATTTATAAAACATGAGAAATCACAGTTCATTCAACAAATTCTAAATACAAAACCACCTAACTCAAACTCAGGTCACACACGCCCATAATAGGATCCAGCAACACTGGAAGGATTTAAAAAAATAGAGGCCCTAGAAATTATTCCCATGTCTCAAAATCACATTCCACAAACAAAACAGATGGCGGAGAGGATAGATCACAGCATACCTAAAGAACACAGACCCACCACACTGTAACCAACAAAGGATCATCCTTGAGAAGATGATTTCACAATGGACCTTGAGGGAACAACAAGAATATTCAATACACGATCAACACCACATGATTTCATATCTTCAAATAAATTCAACATGGAAGCTACCACCAATGGTAATGAATAATCCAAAATTTCGTATATCATAAAGAATCTTTGAAACCACCATAGAGATCGAATATCGAACAGAGCAATCTATAAGGAGTGGAGATCACCCAAATCTCTTTAAAGATCCTAGGTTTTGAGGAATGTAATATCAATAGAGGATAAATTAGGATTCAATATTGTAGTATATAAAAATATACAACTCACGAGTGATTCATGTTGTGAATCTAAGATTCACAGCGTGAATCCTTTGAGTTGCATATATGGAAAAAAAGAATCACCTCAACTAAAAAAACTGATTAAATATTTTAGGATGTAAACATGTTTCACATACTAAACCATTATCATGATCTTAATAGAATTAATGGAATAATCCCACCAATAGATTCCAGTTTTGAATTTCATTCATGGTGTGAATGTTCCCTACAGGTAGTGTTCAACCCAGGTCATGCAGAAAGTTCCAAAACCAAATCCAATGCCCAATGAACCTAAAAGCAAAATATTAAACAATAAAAAGAGTGTACCTTAAACAATGATGTTACAAAATTAATATACATGTGAATAATATAGTAAATGTCTATGAACCACCTACTTGGAGTATGAAAGACTCCACTCATTGAAAATTTCTAGTTTATTCGACTTCAATCGAAAGAAATCCTGTAATCTTACAAAATACCAATTTTTTTGAAAAAAATGATAAAAAAATAAAATTATGAGATAAAATAATAATAAAAAGTGGTGATATATAGCCTTACCCTTAGATACTCTCTATAATAAATAGAATGGAGAACTAGAAATATTCGATGATGATCACTCAAAAAGGAAGGATGAACAAGAGAGAGATGGGAACTAAGTAACACTCACTATATTTTGAACAAAATGAAATAAGTTTTCTTTATTATACTTAATAAATCAATTAATAATATTTTTTAGAAAATCTATAAAAATCTAATCAAACTCAATTTTTAGAAAACATTAAGACCCTTTTGTATTAACCCTTACTCATGGGTGACCCTTATGTATTTCCCATGTAGACCCTTATGTATAACCAATCCTTATACATCATCCATAAAAATTCAATGAATTTTAAGACCCTTATTTATAGACCCATATGTATGTAACCCTTATATATAAATAGGAATAATCTATGTATACCAGGTAAATGAACCTTAAATATCAAAAGTTATCCCAAATCATTACCAATTCCTGAACTTAATATATCAAATAACATATACATATTAAAAGGTTAACCTATATATCATAGGGTATATATACACATAAATATTTTATGGATTAGGTTTCGATGACCTTTATATATCTGGGATTTACCCTTATATGTCATAGGGGATTACAACACTTATTCAAATTCACATCACAGGGTGACCATTACATATTAAGAAGTTATTATTATGTATTCCATTTTCCATGGAGTTACTATGATTTATTATAGGGTTCTCAAAACTTATCTATATTTTCTAAAACATCATAGGATGAATCTTATGTATGATGACCCTTACGCATCAGAACCCTTATGTATGAAAGTTTTCCATTTTTTTAGAAAACCACTAAAAGTTCAAAATTTGTTCAAATTAATCCAAAAAATGTATATACTTACAATTAATGGAATATCACACCCAAGTTTCACTTTTAACCTTCAAACATCTTCTAAAAACCAACTACAGCATAATTTTACAACAACTTAACCCTCTAGCCTAAGACAACTTCTGAGACTTGGTCCCTAGCATATATTGATGCCCCAAATACCTTGATAAGGTCTAAATTCACATGTTCAATCCAATATATGACCTGAATACCCAATATTTTATATCCTAATAAGTGTAATATCTAATCATGTACTCATTAATAATACTATACTTGTTCCTACACAATGAGATATAAATACTATGATCCTTATACCAAATATAATCCATAACCATACTCATTCCTTTTTAGTTACCAATAAATAGGATGAACTATAAAGGGATTCTCATTCATAAGTCTCACACCAATTATTCCTAGGTATATTTCTCCTAGTATTCATTTCTACATGACTTTAAAATATCTGTAATTGGTTCTAGTCATATGGTCTTAAACTAAAAAACATCAAGGTCCTAGCATGATAACCTTAAAAGGTGCATAACTTGGTCCTAGATTCGTAATCATAAATGTAAATTCATTTGAAACTAGAAGAATAATATTAAAATACAATTAATTTTATCCTAGAAACCCGACCTTAAAAAGAACTTCATTTATGAATGGTTGAATGATCTTAAAAGACACCATATCTATCATTTTCACACGAACTTAAAAGGTATGAAGTGTCCTTTTAATTGGAACTAAACTGTGTAGGTTAGGATTCCCCTTCTAGGGATACTTATTAGGCTCTTATCACAGGTTCTATCCCAACTCCAATAGACTTACCACCTCCTTAGATAGAAATAAATCCCATATTTCTCATCTGTATGGTTTTAAACCATAATTTAATCTACCAACAAGGTTGGAGATGTAGAAATTATAATACATGAAGATGTTCACATTGATTAATGGTGCCAATAGATTTATTTTTCAATTAGTATAACTGGTATTTTTAGTGGTAAGTATTTAAAAAATACATATTAAATCTATAAGAGAGTCTTGGACTAGGAAATATAAACCTACATGGGATGATCTAAACTCTCGTCCTATCAACCTCAATGCATAATTCAAATTTTTGTTAGCTCACCCTAATGGCCGTCTATGTTTGGAAAGTAGAACCATAACCAAAAAAATTATAGGCATTAACACATGGGGGAATAGTGACCATCTAATAAAATTATCCCACAAAATTAATTACTGATTGACATCAATAAATAAATAAAGTTTGAATAATGGTGTGACTTAGGAATCGTGTTCCTAATATTTTACTCTTTAAATAGATTATTAAATATTCTTTACTTCAAAACACCTAATGTTACAATATAAATAACTCATGTTGTCTACCAAGAATTATTTCTAAGCTTATCATCATCATCAACCTTGGAACCTATTCCATCAAAAAAATTCCTTGAGGCTATTTTGGTAAAAAATATATATATTACATTGTTTCTTTACCAACACCTCCTTAACTCCTTTAGGATAAAAATAGATATTCACTTTGTTAAGGAAACTAAATGTAACACTTTACATTTCTATTTACCAAACTCTGTTAGGATATTAGGTGATATTCACTTTTATTTCTGAATATAATAATCTTTTATTTCTTGACTTTGAACTTCTCTAAGCCTAAACATACTCTCACTAATCTATTAGAAACTATTGTATTCAGAATGTCATGATAAGATATAAAAACTCCTTTGTTTTAATTAAATAAAACTCTTATCATTTTGTGGGAATATTTAATAAATAAACTATTTACATTCTTATATTATATGGTACCCTATGTGTTTGGAGGATTGTTTTTAAAATAATATTTTATTCTTTAAAATATGTCATTGAAGGGTGGTGGGATTATATCCCTCATATTCTAAAAAATAAATCATATAAACTATTTATCTAGGATAAACTAATTATATCCTTATCTTCTTTTCAAACATGTTATAGAATTTTATTAATCATAAACTATGTGTATTAAAACCATCATCTCATATTTTTCATAATAACACTTTTTTAACAAATAGGTTCAGTTTTAAAATAAGATAAACGATATAAAAATATGAATCCTCAATTTATATCCATCTAAGATTGATATATATTCATTTTAATTCAAATACATGATTCAAAAACCCATTGCTTCATAATTTTCATGAAAACTATAATATCAATCAATTATTTCCTTTAGTTTGAGATCCTCTATATTTACAACATTTGTAAAGTATAAATTTTGTATCATATACCCATTAAAAATCAAAAAATTGATTTCTATCATTCGATACCTAACATGGACACTCTATGGAGTTTTATAAACCCCCTTAAGTATCCTAGAAAATTTCCATCATACAGAAACATTTCCCCTCCTTCCTAAAACCATCTTTAGGTTTTGATGACCTTGAATAGCAACATTAAGAAACATTGTTGTAATTTCCAAAAAAAATCTTCTTTTTGTTTAAACTATTACCAATTTTTACTATCAATACAGAATAGATCCTATAAATCACATTCCATACTCATTTTTCCTCAACACTTTGAGAAAATAGGAAAAACACTTATTGAACTTATTCACATTTTCAAAAAACTTCTAATCATAATTATATAATGAAATTAAAATCTATAACAATCTTTAAATGAAACCTTAAATCTCTCCAAGTCATTATAATACTCAATCACATTGAGTATATGAGTATATACTAAAGTTCATTTTGTTATATTTTATATAATTCCTTGAAAACCTCATTTGAACTATTCTATTCTTGTAAAAATCATCTAGATATGATTTTTAAACTACTTTAATATTTGGTTACTCAAGAAGGTATTGATTAAACACATATAATTTTCTCCTTAATTTAGAATAATTATTAAGTATTTATATTAGTCTAAGAACTTACTTACATTATGATGAACCCGCCTTATATTGGAGTTGTATTTGTTTTCAATGAATTAGGCAACATGCATGATGTAAATATGAGATGAAGTATGATGTTTTGGAACAAAATTATAGAACTAAATCCTATTAATAATATTCATAAAATTACCAAGAAATTAAACTTTTAAGTATTAGTTGGTTTTTACCATGGTCCACAAGGTAGAGAGGAATATTTTCTAAGGCTAGATTACTTTATGTGTTGAACTATGAAAAATGAGTGTTTATTGGAGATAAAAATCTTGGTAGAATTATGAACTGTTCTTAATTCATATTATAATAGGGTTTTATTTATATAGTAAAGAATAATTGTGGGATGTTTTTCCATTATACATATTGAAATGAATGAATATGCTGCTTGAAGTTCATATGTAGAATATGTTGAAGTAACTGAGATAATAATCTAAAGTAGATACTTCCACTGGATGTTTCTTGAAGATAAATTCCATTAAAAAGATCATTTAAAATAAAAATGTGATAATTCTTGGTGTTTCATATCTATATTTGGTTCAAGAGTAAATGATGATGATGATGGTGTTTCTATTAAGGTTCCAAAAACTTGATAGAAAAGTAGAAAGTTATTGTTGTCCTTGAAGATCAAGTTGGATAGATTCTAGGTAGAATCCTTAAGTTTAATGATTGATGAATTTATCTTCATGTTAAATACATGTACTAGTGAATTATAAGTACTATCTAAAATGGATTAAAGAATCTGGAAGTTTCTTAGCATGTGAAGAAGCTGGTCGAGGTATGAATCTTTTATCCATTTGTGCATCACATCGTAACAACTGAACATAGGTCATGACAGCCTGTTTAATTATTTTTTTAAGTAATTGACAAGTCTTAGAATTTATTTTAATATGGTCGTAATTTATTAGAATTAAACCTAGATGTATTGTATTGGAGTCAAAACTAGAAAATAGAAATATTCTATAGTGGGTCCCACATAAGACAATTTCTCTATAAAGTGAATGTTTGAAGAAATGAAAATGGAAAATTTCATAAATTTTTCACTTATAGTATTAATTTTCAGATCCTTTCATGATATTTTAGAAATTTGTATGATTATTTAGAGCCACATACGATAATTTATCTATGCAACAGAATCTTGAAGGAAAAACATTAAAGGAATTTATCATACATGTTATAGGTTTAAGGAGCCCATAAGATAATTTATCTTACACATGTAAGATACTTGAGGGAACTTTAAGGTAATTGAGTTACATAAATATTTTTTAATATAATTCATCTATGATGAGTTCATTCTTTGATTTACTTGGTGAAATTCTGAGAATAAGAAATCAAGACATGTGTGGAATATAATTAAATGAGATATATTCAATTATGACTATTTTGATACATGGATATTTTAATCTAATGATTCTTGAATAATGTTATTTATGGATCAAACATCATGATAAAACACAATATCATGATTCTTATAGATATCATTGGAGTGATAGATAAAAGAGAATGTTATGTTGTCAATATGAGTTCCATGATATAAAATGAGATTCCATGTCATCATGACTACATGTAAATATCAATAAAAATAAAAGGCATGGATTTCATAGATAATTTTAATTTAGATAAATATCTTGATAATTCAAAATATCACACCTAATAATGAACCAAGTATTCAATCAGATTTACAAGAATATTTTGAATTACACTTTGACTCAAGGATTCTATAAATTGAAGACTGGTATTTTTAAGAAAGTTATAATATGAGAAATATTTTATTCTATTACAAATATTCTTTATATATAAATATATGTGAAAGTTGAAGATAGTGGTGATATTCTTGACTGAGTGAACATTAGAGATATTTGGTAATTTGTTAGAAATAAATAAATATAAGAACTGATACAATAACCTACTAAAAATATTGTATATCAAAGAAAATAAGAAACTTCCCTAGTGGTATTTTGATGTAGTAAAAACGACAAAGGAAGAAGTGGTAATTTGACTAAACCTACTACTAATCACATCCAGGCTAAAGTAATCGATAATTTCAACCTATATCATCCTATTGTATAAGTAAAAACTACATTGAGGTAGCCATATGACTGCTGTGAGTGAGAGAATAAGATCATTAATATAGTCCATGAGTGAATCGATACAACATTGGTGATATTTCTTCAAGGGGTGAATGTTCATTATCATGTACTAAGGTACACAAATCCCTCACTTTCTTTATATATAGTTGGTTCTAGGATAATAGGTTCAATTTCATACCCTTTTAATTTCTTTCTTTGATGATAATAAGGAAGTTGTGTTCATGGTATAATAAGTACATGTCTCCAGGTACATATTAATCCTTTGGGATTTGAACCTTATTAAAAAATATTTATGTCCTCTTATGTTTAATTAATATACTATATATACATGTTTTCAAAGAGAGTAAGAGAGATATAGATCAAATCACTAAATAAGTGAAGATGTAGTTAAGAGATAAATGTGAAATTGGATTAAAAGTCACTACACACTGATTCAACTCCCCCCCCCAATTGGGAATATCTCAAAGTTATCTTAACAATTGGTATCAAAGCAGGGTCACAACTCCATTTGGATTATCTCATTTTATTTTTTTGGGATTTCATAACTCTTTACAAGGGATATATGAAGTGTATATTTTAAGAATCCTTTGCTTTACCTATCAAATAAATCATGTAATATATGTCTACTAAGAAATTAAATAAAAAAATAAAATTGGTACAAAGAAGTTAAAAAACCTCATAAAATAAAGATAACAATCTAGTATTTAAAGGTAAAAAATTAAGAGTATTTATTTTACAACTCTTAATAATTTATCACTTAATAGTGGTGGTGAAAAGAAGACATCCCTCTTATCCAAGGAGGAGAAAAAAACAACTTCCCCTTACATCAATCCCAAAAAATAAATATTTTGAATGGAATATGAATACATGGTGGTATAATCCACCACTAAGTAATTGTATAACATTCTAGTCTTATTTGGTCTATCATCTCTACAAGAAGAAGGGGTACCAAAACTATCTCTTCAAAATTTTACTAAGTAAGAACCATGTATCTATGGGTATGAGCACAATTCGAAGGATTAAAAATATTATTAATTGGTTCTATAAAATATATCTAGTATAGGGGTCACAAATAAATTTACTCATATATTTGTGGAATTTTTAGAAGTATTCAAAAACACATCACTCACCTAAAGATGAGAATGAAATAATAGATAATTCTTTAAAATAAATTGTACAAATATATATTAAAATCTCTAAAAAAGTATAAGACGTGGGTGAAAT
This sequence comes from Viscum album, assembly GCA_963277665.1. Taxonomy (NCBI): domain Eukaryota; kingdom Viridiplantae; phylum Streptophyta; class Magnoliopsida; order Santalales; family Viscaceae; genus Viscum; species Viscum album. The sequence continues at coordinate 1,985,227,593 of OY728136.1, forward strand.
GAATGTGGTCATTGAGGAAAGATTCACCATTTTTTAAAATGAGTGGCTCAATACAATTAAATATAGGGAAGATGTTAAGAAAATGCTTGACGATAGGAACCATGCATTAAAATAAGTAACTGCACTCAAAGATTCTCAACTAGAAATTAAATATGGAAGGATTAAAGAGATTTACCATTTTATAATATAAAAGAGAAAGATTTATGAGGATTATAATGAAAATATGAGGAAAGAATGTGAATACCAAATAAAATCTTTGGATGATGAGAAATTAATCCTTTATATAAAATGGTTAGAGCTTGAAATTAAATTAATTAATATGTAAATAGCACAAGATGGATCCTCAAAACAATTTAAAATAAATATACTACTACTATGAAGGATTATAATGTTGAAAGACCTATATCTGGTGAAAGGATTATTTTGATATCATCTAATGATTTATTTAATATATACACAAAAGTAAAGGTACCATCCACATCATAAAACTTTATCTATTTTAATTTTTTTATATAAAAATTAAATACTTAAAACCAAAATATAAATAAATATAGAAGAATAAAAATGATGAGAAACATGCCATCATTTCAAATATGGATTAAAAAATATTTATAAGATTCATTGACCCAAAATAAGACCAACCAATTGATGTAAATTCCAAAAAATAGAAAGCTATCAGTTCTGAAAAATAAAGACTGTATGAAGTTCAAATAAAGAAACCAAAAAAAATTGATTTTGTTGTATCATTTTTGGATATTGTGAATTGGGTTATTAGTACAATTCATAGGGACAAAGAATCCCATTTAAAGGGGTATAAATCCTCATAGGAAGTAACAACCACAGACTGATAATCCACATCTATCAAAATAAAATAGATTTTTAATACTTATAAATATCTATGTTATTTTCAATGGTAGTGGTTATTGTTAAAAAATCATGTAAGTATAAATCAACCCAAATTTTAACTCGAACAAATGAGAAGATAAGACCATAGAAATTAAAGAATGGATAAAATCCTACCTTTGTGAAAATTACTTAAAATAACATTCCCAAGAAGTATATAAATAATTCCAGTGAGATATCCTTGGGTGGAAAACCCAATAATTTAAAGAATTATGTCGCACAAAAAAGAAAAATCTATTTATCTTATAGAAAAATAGTACATGTTATAAACACTTATAAAAAATACATGAATATGTGAGTTGAAATAAACAAGCTAGAATAGAGTATAGGAAAAGTCCAAGGTAGAAATGAAAGGACTTGGTTAGTGAAGAGTATATATGAAAATACATGTGGAAAAATAAAATGTTTGAGAATATTCCTAAATTATTTCTAGAAATCTGACCATCTAATTTGGAAAAATAAATAAAATTATAATCCTAAGAAAAGAAAATAGACAAATGTAAAAATAAGATTCTGCATGAATAATTAATATAATTTCATGAGAGGTTATAAAAATGTTAGAACTCAAGATCTCATGAGGAGATGTGTGGTGGGTAAAAGCTAGATGGAAATAATTCAAATGATTGTGTAACTTTTATTCCATCATAAGAACAAATCATGAAGAGAAATAAAGATGAACTAAGTGATTCATGTTCCTTAATGTATCATGTTAAAAAAATCCCACATAATGAGAATGACAAGGAACCCATGATACCCACAGAAAAAATTAATATGAAAAATATTGTGCAAGCATGAATAGTCCATATGGACATGGTGCTAAAATAAAAAGGTAAAACTGGTTGAGAAGAAATTATTAATCCAACTACTCACATTGATGAATAATGAGATCTAAAGAAGACACCATATTAATATGATTTTTAAAATGGTAATCTAGAGAATAAATAGAGAAAATTCTAACCTTGATGAAGGTGAATAGTGTATCAAAATGGGATAAGATGAATGATAAAAGTACCCATATTTATGGGAATGGAGTACATGATATCCTAAAGAGTATTTGAATAAGTAAATATTTCCTGATGAAGAGACTATAAATATTTCCATCTTGGTGTCATCTCAACAACTAGAATTATAAAGTTTACTTGATGATGAGATCACTCTTGATTGTGTGAATATGAAGTGCATCCCTTGAGGGAGATTTTCTTGATAAGTTGTCAGGTTTATTCAATTCATAAAAATCTAGAATTTCTTGAAGGTTCTTGAAAATATCCATTGAAAAGGTATGAATTTATATTCTCTCGCCATTTTTTCTTAAATAAATATTTTTAACATTAAGGGGTATTTATTTGGGTTAATTAAAATAAGTTTATCAAACCTAAAGTGATCTAGGATTTTTTGAAATCAAGACCTTCTTATTTCACTTTAATGTTTTTAAACTATGTATTGAGTGAGCATAGGAAGTACAGGTTGAAAGAGATTTGAGAAAATTTGTATCAATTGATGTCAAAAATTTATATCATCCTAGATACATGTTAACAACCCATGAGGTGGAGGTTTGAAAAGGTTAACACTTTTTATCATATTTGGTCGATTATGCATATCCTTGTTGTCTAAATCAAACACTCTTTTTTCATGCTGAGCATTGCTCAAGTAAACTTTAAAGTGGAATGGTTAATGGAACAATGATTAAGAATGTAATGATAACATCTTACCATATTGTTTATAATTATTTTCAATAAGGGGAATACAAAATAAAATGAGTTCATATATTGACATTCTATTTTCTAGAAATTGTATTGACAACAAATACAAAGTGTGATATTGATGAAACCACCTTGTGTTTGAGTTATATTTTTTGGAAATGAATGAGGAAACAATCATGATATCAATATGATATTAAGTAGGACATCTTGGGAGGAAACTATAGAACCCAATCTTGTTAAGAATATTCATGAAGTTCCCAAGCATTGAAGTTTGGAAGTATTAGTTGGTATTTGTCATGGTTCACATGGTAAATAGGAATAGTTTCCATGTCTAGATGCCTCTGTGTGTTAGACTATAAACAATGACTGTGTATTAGAGATACAAATCTTGTAATAATTATTATAAGCTGCCATATTCATATGATAATGGAGTTCCTTCCATATGGAAAATAGTAACTATGGGAAGTTCTACCATTATACATATGGAAAAGGTAGAATATTATACTTTAAGTTTATATGTGAAATATATTAAAGTGTTTGAGGTAATATTTTGAAGTATATACTACCATTAGATGTTTCTTGAATATTCATTCCCTTGGAAAATAAAATTTGAAATCTAAATTTTCTACTTCTTGGTGTTTCATATCTAGATTCCATTTAAGAATAAATAATAATGGTGATGATTCCTCCATTAAGGTTATAATAACTTGATGGAAAAGGAGAAATATGTTGTTATACTTTAAGATCTAGATGGAAAAAATTTAGTGATAAGATTTTAATTTTTAAAATTGATGAAATACTCTTCATGGAAAATACAATTACTAGTGAAGTAAAAGTATTTTCTATAATAGCATGGTAACCTACCACTATCTCACTACTAGCTACCAAGACACAGATAAAAGAAACCTCACCACCTCATTGTGGAACCTTTCCATTCCTTACATCTAAATACATACAAAGTTCTACACACCACAAAAGGGGTGTGTAGGGTGTAAGCTAAACAGACATAGTAGGATCCCACCCAAGTGTTCCATATTAAGTCTATACAACAATCTGAAAAATTATCAACTTTAAATAAATAAAGTCATGATAAAAATTTATTAATTTTTATATCAAAATCATGGTAAAACATTTAATTTTCACTTTTTCCACATTTCCAAAATAATCTAGGTAAAATAGTTTCAAAGAATTTTATGTACATCAAAGAATCCAAATAAAATCAAAGTATGGATCACGTGTCCTATCAAATTCATAGAGGTACAAGCTAAAACAATACAATCCAAAGCACTATTAACATCATGACAATAATCACTATAGGTCAAGATAGATAGGATAGTTGTACCCAAACATAAACAATAGCACACATCAATCCTCTAGATATATGCATCAAATATAGAGAGTAGAGGAACAACCCAGAAATTAAACCTCCTAACAGTGTCTACTAAGTACCAAGAATAACAAGCCTAGGGAGTAAAGTAACATCCCATGAGTGAACCCCCCCCCCCAATAGTATCAATGTATGATTCATATTACTACACCTTCCACCTAAGTACCCAAGGATTCTAATGTGCTCTATTTTCCAAACCATTCATCAAAACCATACATTGAAAACCACTTTAGAAATATATTTCACAACGCTTTGAAAATACCTTTTCTTTTTATCAAAATAAGGGAAAAACATCTTTTCTCAAAAATCCATTTCTACACACACAAAAAATCAACCAATCGTACCATTTCATTTATAAAAAAATCAAAATTAGATCAATACAGTTCATCTAACATAGCCTAGATACGGAACCACTTACCTCAAAATTGGGTTGCACATGCCTGCAATGGAATCCACCAACAAGGAAAAATAAAAGGAAAAAAATATAGTCCCTAAGATTGATTCACATATATTATAATCATATCCCACAAAAATATAATATTTCAAAAAGGGTAGATCAAGACAAACCTCAAAGAACACAAACCCACTACACCGCAACCAACAAAGGATCAACCCCCAAAAAAAGATCACATATAGGATCTAAAAAGGATTAATAAGATTATTATCATAGATCAGTGGATCCAATAATGCAACACAATAGTGATACCATGATTAACGACAATGAATAATAAAAAGGATTACTCACCCAGAGGGATGCAGTGCAACAAACCTAATGATAAATCACTGAACAAAGTGATATGGAAGGAGAAGAGGTCTCCAAAATTTCCTGGCAGAGTTCCTAGTTCAAGAGAGAAGAGGCTACGATGGAATAAGAAAATAAATTAGGCATAAAGTTCCCTAAAATCATAATCTTTAATAATTACAATGTTTGAAAACCCATTTCACATCATGTGATCCAAAAACCCCAAAAATACCAAAAAAACACATCGATTTAGATTAAAAATATGGATGTTTACCATTCACAATGTGTAATATTTTCATGGAGTGTAAAACATTCATCCCTTGCAACAGTTCATGATATCTACCCAGTGACCAATACACAATATGAAAAATTTACATGACATGTAAAAATCATGATGTGTAATCATTACACTGCATTTAATTTCCCATAAGATAGAAGAAACCCCATATTCTACTCAAATTCCCAAACCAACACTAATGTTCTCAAAAATTAGGCAGAACCCTATAAATCCTTTAACAAATTTATACCAAGACTCCATTAATTCAAAAAATATACATCCCTAAACATTAGTTCAATTTCCCCACAAAATAATCTTTATCCTCCGGATTCCCAAAATGCAACCCAAATAAAGGGGTAAATAAAATCATAGATGAGAAATACCTAAAAGTGGGTAAAGGGATGTTACAAACTCCCCATCATAAGACTTTACATCCCTAAGAAGTCATGTGGAAGAATGATTTCTATAAAAGAGGTGTGTCTACTTCTCCCGCATCAATGATTTTCACTCCTAACTGTCATGAGAATCTAATCCATGTATCCATGACACTCGGACCTATAGAATCGACTTCCCACATAGGAGATTAACCAAAGATTCAATGATCTCCACTGGCCACTCTACAACAGAAACATATGGCTCTAACTCGATCTCTTCCAAAATCAAAATGAGATAGGGATTAGGATGGCATTCCCTGAGCAATTATATGTGGGAAACATCATGAATGTGCATCAACTAAACTATAAATTCTAATTGATACGCAACTATACCAAGATACTCAATGACCTCAAATAGTCCAACATATCTTAGAGCTAATTTTCTTATTTTCCAAGTCGATAGTGACTCAACTGAGGAGATAATTTCATGAAAACCTGATCACCAATGGAAGACTCCAAAGGCAATATCTTTAATCTCCATATGATTTTATCCTACTCTAAGTTATAACCATATATTGATGTATATCCTGAATCCTAACAGATTTCTCCTGAACGAGACTCGATCCCACAAAGAGGAATCACCCACCTCTCCCCAACAAAGAGGTCATCTATATGGGAGACCATTAAAATCCTTGAAGAGAATCATTTTGATCAATGACTAATAATTTTTGTTATAAGAAAAATAAATGAGTATCATATGGTTATCCAATAATCACCCAAAATCCAAGACACATACATGAATCATATCCTTCAGTATTTAAATGGTAAGCTCCATCTGACCATATATATATGGATGGTAAGTTGTACTCAACCTGACCTGAGACCCCATCACCACTTTGTGACTCCACTAGAACCTCAAAGTAAACCTAGGATCCCAATCTAAAACAATAGTAGAAGGGACCTCATGTAACCTCATGATCTCTTCCCTATACATCTTACCTAGATATTCAACTTTTGTGGTTTTCATAATCATAATTGTAGAGACCCGAAGCTTGACGTACATTGACATTACATTACATTCGCGGAATACTTAGTACATAACAAAAACACACACGCAAGGATCGTAGTAGTTTAGTGTCTTTGGAAACTCGGAACGTAATCATCTAATCGTGGTGAAAGATCTTCAATATCTCCCATAAAGATCTTCTTTTTTTATACCTAAAACCTTTCTTTATATCCTGGGGAAAAGAAAACATAAAATGGTGAGCTCAAATGTTCAGTAAGGGTAAACAAAATAAATATCAATCACATCATATACATAAGCACATAACTTTTGGAAATCTTAACCTGCAAAAGAGATCATAATTTCATAACATGGGGTAAATCATGGCAGTGAAATGTAATCACAATAATCATAACATAAAACATGAAACTTTGTGGCATTCACACATAATCATAGAGAATCATTTCTTGTTAGTCAAGACTCATTACCAAGACTATCTTAGTGGACAAAGTCCCTTTCTGAACCGAGTCACCCTCGTTTCAGTCCTGTTTCACTGAACTGGTATAACCTACCGTTCCAGCCATGTCTATCTCATGAGATATAAAATCTTTACCCAATGCATTGGAGGTAGATATAGGTCCCACCCATCTTATAATGAATCCTTTCTTATGTGTGCCACATAATCATAAATCATACATCATCGCATAACACATGTAACAAAAATGGGATTCTTGAAACATCATGACATCATAAAACAAATCATATAAGGTAAATGACTTCATAAAAATAATTCCCTCACAACATAATCAAATCAATGTAATAATAGGGATAAAAACAGAACCCTATATTATCTTAGATGGAAAATAATTTTGATAAAACATTTGAACTCCATTCTTAAGGAAAATATCCTTTCTACTTCAAAAACACTTTTCTTTTCTTGACATGTCATACAATTATAAACTAAAAGAAGTTGATTAAAAATAAACTTGAAAACTTATAAAGGAAGCTTCTTGGAAATAATGTTTTAAAAATCCATTCATGCCGTATAAGTTAAAAAAAACATTCTTCCCGTACTTTTTTCAGAAAATTCAAAAAGTACCTCGTACGAAAAATGACAAAAGATTCCTTTCATATCTTTTACAAAAACTTACCGAAGGGTAAAATTGGATATAAACTGTTGTATAAGGATGTAAATAATATTAAATATTGAGGGAACATGGATGTGGATGATAAAATACACCCCAGTAAATACTAAAGTATAAACAATCTCGGATAAAAATGAGATTGTGATATTTCCCTTACCTTAGGTCCGACTTGCTTTGTAAGTGTCCGAACCTCCTGTATAATGATTTAAATCATGTTATTGACTTATTCCAGAATCATATTCATTGTTATTATATCATATATGATCCACTTATGACTTTATATTACCTGTTCTTTTGTAAATTCATGTTAAAGTAGCGTTTTGGGTAAAATCGTCTCATTTGTCGTTCGTGTTTTTAACTTGTAATTATTAATATGATTACTTGGATCATGATTACTTATATCCAGAATGTAAAACATGATTTATATATAATATATATTCAGAATATATATATATATATATAATATCGATAAATGGAATGAAATACATCGTTCATGGAGACGGTAGTCCGTATGTACGCATGAACGCTGTTTTTGTTTCCTTATTGAAGTGAATGGAATTAAGTAGATGACATACATATAAATTTACATAAATCCAGTATCATTATTATGTCATATATTTCATTAGTACTTATTATATATACTTTATAATCATTCATGAATGGTTAATCATTGAGAATGAATCTCATCGCGTCGTGGAGACGGTAGTCCGTACGTACGCACGAGCGATGATATCGTTCCCATGGTCGTGGAATTGTGTTGAAGTGTATGTAGACTATTTAAGTATCAATATAACTTTATAATAATCATATATAGTTACTCATTACACCATTATACCCATCCTATTAAGGTGGTGGTGGAAAATAGATTACACCACGGCGTGGAGACGGTATTCCGTACGTACGCACGCGCGGTGATTTCATTTTTCCGTAGGATGGATAGAAGGTGAATTAGGGTTGTTTCACATTTATAATAACATATCAGTATGTAAGTAATACTTATGTTATTACTTTGTCATGAAACAACTAAAGAATAAGTTGAAGAAGAAAGAAATTGAAAAGATCGGAAATGGATATTACCTCTTCTTTGAAACGCCTCTTTGAATCCTCCACTTAGGGAACTAAGATTGGTCTTTGAAGAAGACCAGAACCTCTAGGATTATTCTAGGGAAGTGGAGAAGGGATTTTTTCAGGGGTTGGCCGAGCGTGAGTGCTCAAATTGGTGTGAGGAGGAGGGGGAGGAGGTGTCCTTTTATAAGGGAGGAGAGGGGCACCTTAGGAATATCTCAAAATATTATTTTATATTAAAGTCAAAATCGGTTTATAATGGTTCCAAAGGGTCTTATTTCGAAGCTAAAGTGGGGATTGGTCGAAATACTATCAACCAATAGGATTTAGACAAGTTTAGGTTATTATTTTAACCTTATCAATTAGATTTAACTCTAAGTTAAATAATTTAACTTTTACCGTGACTTTTTGTTTTCTTACACTATATGGTTAATACACTTACTATAACATTCAAAACGAACCCCAAGTTGTTTATTATTAATATATATATCCTTATCTAAGTCATTTGACCAAACCTTAGATTTTTAGGAATAAAATAAAAATTAATAATATAATATTTGTTTTAAAAACTATTTTATGTAAATTTTGACACTATTTAGTAATTGATTTTTGTGAAAATCATAACAGAATTATATGTTCGAACCAAGTTGATTAAATCAACACTAATATATCATATTAACCTATAAAATTAGTTGAATTCATAAAAAGTCTCAAATTACATTTATTTGAGCATTTATAACATTAATTATGTTAACATTTCCTTAAAATGGTAATTATTGCGTCATCGTTGTGTCATAAATAAATTAATTTATTTAAAGTTTAAAAATTATAAATAAACTATCATTATGTAGGAAATCTTTTTAGATTTCTAATGAATATTTATAGTCGAATTTATCTTATGTATAACCCCATATTAAAAATGTTTTAGTAAATAAACTTTGATTTTAACTCTTTTAACCCTTCTTTAAATAAATTAATAATAAATGTCCTAATCTAATCCAAGTGGGACTAAATGGTAATATTTTATTCCTAAGTTTGTTTTTGGTCGAATTAAACTTGTCCAATAGAATTAGGACATGTGTTAGGGTAATAATAATATCATTTCTACCCTTAATTACCCTATTTACTTTTAACCGTGGTAAATAAAACTAAAAAGTTACTATTCTCCAAAAATTATTTTCATCTCATTGAACCACATTTTAGTCCTTGATATTAACCGTGTCTCTCGGATTTTCGAAATTCCACTCACAGAAGTGGTAAAATTAAGTTTTATGAAAAATTCAGTTTTTTTTTAACTACCACTTAGTGGTTTCACTATTCATCAAAAATTGAAAGTTTTCAGAAAAATACCAAAAATTAGGCCTAAGCTATATTTGATATTATGAACTCAAAAATTATTTCTATTTTACCAAATTCAAAACATATCAGTTGCATTAATTAATTTAAAAATTAATTCCCATCGTCAAAACAAAAGGCGTGTTTTTAAGAGATATTAACTATCAAAAGATTGACACTTGTTTATAACTGGTTTAAATGTGAAATTACATCCAATGACCAACATTGTATTAAATTGTAAAAATATATTCTAAATATACTTTAAAACCACTCAAATTAATAATTTATCACTATTAATTATTTCGATTGAAAAAGTTGTTTTTAATTAAAATTTAGTAATTTCCACTATTCATCAAAATATGAAAGTTATCCGAAAATTACCAAAATTTCACCCTAAGATAATTTCGATATTCCTAATCCAAAAATGAAGTCCAATTTGAAAAATATAATTTACAAAATTTCAAAAAGTGGTTATTACTATTCATAACGGCTAGTTTTAATAATATTTTAATAGCATATCGTTGTTTAGTAAAACTCGGTATTGCGTACTACGCACGCTATCAAGGAAGGTCGTGATTGCGTGTAATTAAAGTCAAGTCAAGGATGCGTGTTGTGCAAGCTCCTTTTGGTGTAGCGTACAACACAAGACATTAATGAAATTAAAAAGAATATTTTTCATAAAATCTTGGGGTGTTACAAGAATGGAGTGATATGACTTTTTCAATCGATAAATTACTACCCAGATATCATTGCTCCCTCTGGGATTCCATGGTAATCCAAAAAAAGCCCATGGAAACCTCATCCCATTTCCAAAACTGGCACCATAAGAGACTCAAGCAACCCATAGGGTTTTAGATGCTCTATATTTATCTATTAGAAGGTGTAATAAGGGGACACATAATATATAATGTTACGCTTCATAACAGGAAACTATAATCACTATATAATGTCATAATACATCTTCGTAGTGATTGGATAAATGACCAATGAATAACTATTACAATTAAACAAAATTGATCTCCTCACATATATTAGGATAACAACCTGATACCCAAAATAAAGAATATTATTTGAAGATAGAAACCAACTAGAAATGGTCTCCCCACTATAAATGGTTTCTCAAATAAACCAAGAAATCATCCATGAACACTAACAAAATGATTTCAAGATACTCATAAAACATTTGACTCATTAGATCCATAAAAGTACAAGAGCATTAGTTATACCAAACAGCATCACAAGATATTCATAATGTCCATACCTGCTCTTGAAATCTATATTCAATATATCAAAATATTGAACTATGATTTGATGATAACCCAACCAAATATCAATCCTAAAAAACAACTTTTCCCCCCTTTAAATGGTCAAACAAATCATCTACATGAGGCAAAGAATACTTATTTTTAAATATTACCTGGTTCAACTTCTGATGGTCCAAGTATAATTGGAGTGAATCATTTTCCTTATTTCTAAATAGAATAGGGGATGCCCAAGGTGAAACACTAAAGCGAAAAAACCTTTTATTATCAGATCATACAACTAAAGCTTGATCTATTTCATCTCTGTTGGTGTTATACGATATGAAAGTATGAAAATCTACTACATACCTAGAACCAGGTCAATTGAAAACTCTATCTATATATCTAGAGGAATCCCTAAGAATTTGTCTAAAAACATCAAGAACATCCCAAACAATAGTGGGAATATCATCAATGAAATAAAGTTCATCAGGATCAACTACAACAATAGATAACAAACTCATGAGCTCTGGATGGGAAGGTCATGTGCAACCAGACCTTAGATCCCACTCTCTCTGAAACACACGATATCTCTCATCAACCTTACGCTGATGATAATAATAAACCTTAACATGATGAGATAAAATACAATATATAGAAACCTTGTGACTTTACACATATTATTACATGATTTTAAGTATAATTATCCATCAAATACAAACCAAGGATCGTAAATTATAATGTATTTGGAAGATTAGGTATATAAAATCAAAACATGGAAATAGAATAAAACATATTTATATTAATCATTTATAATGATATCCTAACTTCCTTTGAGATCCTACATCTGTATAGGATAACCTGTAGAATTCATAGACAATAGGGATGAGCTAAAAAGACCAATAAGGGAATAAACATAAGAAAAGAAGCATAGAATGTGAGATAGAAGGCATAACATGATGACACAAGAAGGTATGGAACATGAATAAACATATGGAAGAATAACTTGTAGAATATGGGATCATCTCATCATGGAATCATAGGAATATGGAATAAACATAAAACATGACATAAACATGAGTCAAGGATAACTATCAAGACTATATCACATGGTGTATAGAGTCCCATAATGGATTAAGTTTACTCTCTAATCCCATACATGATGTCTCATGAGACTAAAAATTACCTAATGTATTACAGTGTTATATGGGTGCACCCATCATGACATGTTTATTCATATGTGTTCCACATGAAGAATTAAACATAAGAAAAAAATATAAGGTCTACCAAAGTAAATAAATCAGTATCATAATCATGTCATAAGGCATAACCAATGGGAGTATCATAATAGTGTCCATGAAAGAATGAATTTAAATAATAAATGGACATTAATAATGGAAACTAGTCATATATCCTAAAAATGTTGTCCAAATGAAGTGAAAAAATGTAAAAGAGTGTTTAAGAAACATTATAAATGGTCTACTTTAGAGTAGTTTAATGGAAAACATTAAAGAGACTTTAAAGAGGAAAAAGGCATGATTTTTTTGTATCAACCCAAAAATGAACTAAGATAGTTTTTCTTGATAAAATTATTGATTTTATAAAAAAAATGGGGGATTAAAACATATTATGAAGTTTACTTGAAAAGGGATAAAAATTTGGGAAGTTCTCTTTAATCGAGTTTGCTTATCGAGAGGAATTGAAAAGAGAGCCTTTTAAAATATGTATTATCCCATAAAAGAAGGATGAATTGATCTGGATAAATAATTTTGGAACATATAAAAAGAATTTAGAATATTTACATAAGAATAATGATGAAATTCATTGATGTAAAGAGAGAGATAAAGTGTAGCCTGAATAAAAAATAGAGGTTCAGAGAGATCTATTACCTTATGTCTGAAAGTGTTCTGTACTTGAACTTAATGTCCTGTATAATAAAATTAGATTCATTAATTAATTAGTTAAGAACCTATTATACATATATTTCATTTATTATAATTTTACTATGTTTATTTATAGCCATTTATATGAGTTATAATTTTTAATTAGTTTGTTATGGGAGCGTTTGTTTCATGGTTTTATGGTCATATCGCTTATGTATAATTATGTGATCTCTTGTCAAATGGAAGAAAAACTCCAGAAGTGGAATGAAATGGTATTAATATACTTTAATAAATTTAAATGGTATTATATATCATTCTGATTTCATATATGAGAAATATTCATTAGATAAAACATTAATGAAAAATGATTAGTTTATTTGGCGGTTTTTACGACCATCATGAAATAGTATAATTTAATTTAATATTATGTTTATATATTGGTTCCCTAACATTAAAAAAGTTATAATATGAATTATAAAATCATTTTTAACCATAAAAATGTTTTTATGACTATCCTTGTAGATGGTAATGAAAAAGAAAAACTCATCATCCATGAAGGTGGTGAATCGACAAGTCATAGATGATGTTTTTATTTTTAGAATAAAAGGAGAAGATAAGAGATTTAATGATGGATATTATCATAATAAAATTATATTATATATATAATAATAGATTTATCATTATTTTTTCAATAATTAGGGTTAGTAGAAGGTAAGAAAAGTAAAGAAATTAAAAATATAAAGAAGGATGATTTTACCTCTTGAATATCGTCTCCTTGAGAACCTTTTTAAGACACTTGGGTTTTGTTTTTGTTGAGACCAGAAGATCCTGGACATGGGGAAGAGGATTTAGAATTTAATTTTGAAGAATTTAAATAATATATAGGGCTTTGGATTAGTGAGGATAAGGTTTGGTGAGGGATGGTATTTATAGTGGGAGGAGAGGGGTGTTTTTTATTATTTTATTCATTTGTTTATTATTTTGGCTCAATGCTATAAATAGTGATGATTATTATGAATAAGTATAGTAAATAGTAAATCTTATTTATAAATAATGGTTTCTTACATCATTAATGACTCAAAAATTCATGTATTTAGCTTAAAATGCTAAATACCATAAATTATCGTATTTCACTATTCACCAAAATTTCAACTATTTTAGAAAAATCCAAAAAAAAATCACCCTAACAATTTTCTTCATGTTAATTTAAAAAATGGACTCCATTTTATGAATATATTTTTCTAAATATAATAAATTTTAATTTTAATTAAAATCATTATTAATTTGAAAAATGATGATTTTAATATTATAACTGATTTTATGACACTTTGAAAAAATAATTAAGATCTCAAAAAATTATCTTATACTCATAGGAAAATAAAATATTAACTTATGAATATATTTTATTTTATTTTAAATCATTATATTAATTATAAAATTTTAAATAAACATTTATGTTTTATAAAAAACCAACACTTAATTTATCATTTTTAAAACATTTATTTACTAATACCATGATATAAATATATCATATTTTCATTTATAAGATACCTAAATTTTACTTATAATTTCATAGGTAAAATTACTATTCTAATAGCCAAATTATTATTCCTAATGGTCACATTCCTATTCCAAATTTATAGATTCATTAATTTATATAAATACCACTTATTTCATTCATTCTTCATTTATGAGAATAATGTTTTTATTGGTTTATCTTTATGATGTTTTTGATTTACATTATATAACATAATTATAAGAATGTAATTTATATTGATAAAATTCTAGGTCATTACATTCTCCCCCCTAGGAAATTTCTCCCTTGAAATTTTTTTTTACATACTAAGGTGAAAACATGAGAGGGTATTTCTCCTTCATCACTTCCTCTGGCTCTTATCTTTCATATTCGTACTTATGGTTACTCCATATTAATTTTACCAGGTGGGTAGTATTTTTTTTATATAACTTTATCTCTATGATCCAAGATCTTAATCGGATGCTCCTTGTAAGAAAGATAATTTTCTAGTTGTACCACCTCTGATTTCAGTACTTGTGAAGGATATAGTATGTACTTCCTAGGGAAGGATGTGTGGAATACATCATGTACTCGAGACATGGTTGGTTTAAGTGTTAGTCAATATGCCACAACTTCAATGAAATCAAAATATCAAAGGGGTTATTGTGACTGGGACTTAGCTTTCCTTTATTCTCAAATCTCATGACCCTCTTCTATGGAGATATGTGGAGGAATACCATGTCTTCAGCCAAAGACTCCACGTCTCATCGATGATTGTATGCATAACTATTATGTCAACTTTAGGATACTCTAATGTTATGCTAAATATTTTTCACCTTTTATATCATTTATTAAACCATTTCATGTCTCATTATCTTATATTCACTGACTTCATCCCAGCATGTTAGTGTTATATATATTTTCCCATAAAGGGCTTAATAGGGTTCCATTTAGATGCTTGAGTGGAAACTATTTTTGTAAGACAACTCAATTATAGGTATGTGTTATTATCATCCTCCTTTTAAGTACATACAACATTATCTCAATGTGTCTTCAAGTGTCTGAATAGTCCGTTCATATTGACCATCATTTTGGGGATGATAAGATGCACTGAAGTTCATCTCTATATTTAGAGCATGTTGGATAATTTTCCAAAAATTGTAGATAAATCTCAGATATCGATTGGATACAATTGATAGTGGTACTCCAAGCATACTCACCACTTATTTTATGTATATACATGCAATTTGATTGAATGAGAAGTCCTCTTGAATCGTGATAAAGTGTTTTGTCTTTGTAAGACATTCCACAATTACTCATATAGCATTATTTCATTTGGATGTCTTTGCAAGTCCAGTGAAAAAATCCATGGTGATGTTTTCCCATTTTAATGTTGGTATGGGTAAAGGTTTTATAATCCCATTATAAATTTTTATTTCATCCTTCACTTACTAACATACCAATCACTTTGATATATACTGAGCAATCTCTTTCTTCATATTGTCCCACCAATAGTGCTCTCAGAGATCTCGATACATCTTTTTTCTCCTTGGGTGGATAGAGAAGGTTAATATATTTCCATAATTCAAAATATTTTTCTTTATCTCATTATTTGATGTTACACATAGTCATGACCAAAATATTATGACTCCTTCATCAATTTTGAACTTTGAGGATTTCTCTTTTCGGATATCTTCCACCTTCTTCTGAATTTCCACATCATTTCTTTGAGAATCCTTTATTTTATCAAAAAGGTATGGTTAAGAAATCATTTGTGAAAGGAGATATGATGTTAATTAATTAATGATATCCATTTCCATCCTATTAAATTCTAAGAGGATTGGATCATTCTCAATTCTCATTATTGATAAAGTTGTAAGATCCTTTCTATTTAGAGCATCTGCCACATTATTTTCCTTCATTGGATGGAAATGGATTGAGCATTCATAATATTTGATGACCTATAACCATATTCAATGTCTAATATTAATCTCCTTTTGTTTGAATATATATTTGAGGCTATTTTAAGAAATATATATCTCAAAATTATCCTCATAGAGATAATGCCACCAAATTTTATATGTAAAGATCACAGCCGCCAACTCCAGATCATGCGTGGGAAAATTTTTATCATGAAGTTTCATCTTTCTTGAGGCGTAGGATAAAACTTTATCATTTTTCATGAGTACACAACCTAATCCATTCTTTGAAGCATCATTGTATACTACAAATAGTTTCCCACTTTTTAGAAGTGTAAGTACTAGTGTAGTGATAAGCCTCTTTTTTGACTCTTTAAAGAAGACTTCACATTCACTGGTCCAGAAAAAAATTAATCTCTTCCAATTCATATTGGTTAGTGGTTTTTATATTAATGATAAGTTCTTTAAAAATCATTTACATTTCCCAGCTAGACCAAGGAAATTGTGGATCTCTATTACAGATGTTTTCTTGAGACACTCTTCGATTGCCTTTGTCTTGGAAGGGTCTACAGATATTCCTTTTATGGTGATAATGTACCCAAATAATGATACTTACAACATCTATAACTCTCATTTACTATAAATTTCATAAAATTTCTCCCTCTAAAAAGTATTTATCATAGTATTCAAATTCTTCTCCTGTTCTTCCTTGATATTAACATATATCAGAATATCATTGATAAATAATACCACAAATTTGATGAGGTAGTCTCTAAAGACTCTATTCATCAAGTCCGTGAGTATTTTTGGAGACTAAGTGAGTCCCAAAGGAATCAATATGAACTCATAGTGTCCATGCCTCATTTTAAAGGCAGTATTTTAAATATCTTCCTTTTTCTCCTTTAATTGGTGATATCCTAACCGAAGTTCCACATTAAAGAAATACTTTTCCCCATGTAGTTGATCAAATAAGTCATCTATCCATAGAATAGAATAATTTTTATTTATCATGATTTTATTTAGCTCATCATAATTCATATAGAGTTTCATTGATACATCCTTCTTCTTGATGAAGAGGAATGGAACACCCCACGGTCAAGCACTTGGGTATATGAAACCCTTTTCCATATTCTCTTATAACTGCTTCTTCGGTTCTTCCAACTCAACAGTGGATATTATATAAGGAGTATTTTATATAGGTAGAGATCTAGGAATAAGTTCAATTATTAAATCAACCTCTCAATCATGAGGATGACCAATAAATTCTTTAGTGAATACATCAGTGCAGTCCCTCGTAATGGGCATGTCTTTGGGATTGATCCTCTCCTTTATCTCAATCACTTGTTCTAGATATTATTGCTCATAAGGAAATAATATCCATGATTGAGATTATGATTCTAAATTATATTCATGATCCTCTTTACACTTGTATATAATTGGAGGACACCTTAGGATGTGAAGAGTGACTTCCCTTTCCCAACAGTTGATGTTGGATTTGTATAAAGATAGTCAATCCATGCCAAATATAGCATCAAACTTGTCACGACCTGTCCTCGGGACCCGTGCCGTGACTACCCCAAGCCCGCCTCCCATAGGCCAGGGGCTGACGACTAGCACCAAGGCGTAAATCCCAACAAAAAGGGGAAGGCATTGCCTTTATAAAGTAAAAAAATACCACAGAGTAAGCAAGCAGAAGTAAACATTAAGTAAAAAAGGATACAAAAGTAGTGCGGAAAAGTAAGTGGGCCAGAATACAAACCCAAACTGAAGTAAAGTACAACTGAAAGTAAAGCAGCAATGTCGAGCCGTCCACTGGAAGTCCCACCTGAAGGGTGGGTACAAATAGCCTCCTCAGCCCCTCGAGTCCAGCCATCCGCTCCGTGTACGTTCCGCCCAGTGGTCCACCTCCAGGTACCGTCTTGCTCCACAACCCTCAACCGCGATCAGTGTTGTCTGTCGTCTGCATCCAACACAACGTAGTGTGGGCATAGCCCGGGCAGGGGTGAGTATACGCTACTCAGTAGGGACCCTGAGACCCCCGAAGGTCTCCCATAATCCACGAAGGATAATCCACAAAGGAAAGATACAATCATGAAGTAACATCCAACACTACTTAGGTATATGCCCATACACATACCTAAGTTATCAATTCCAATTCGGCTCCAACATCCGAGCCCAAGTTCGATCACGTCCACTCAGGATAGTACAACCCAATCCACACAGGATAACACAACCCAATCCACACAGGAAAGCAAGTCAATCATATCAAAGATATTGATTGAAAGTAAAGACTCAGCTCACACAGGTATACTTCTTTGTAAGGTGATAGAGATGATCAGATATAGCCACTGATTCATCTAAGCTGGGACCCACGTAGGATACTAAACCATCTAAGCTGTCGGACCCACATAGGATACAGACCAGCTACTCTTCCAAACCCACGTAGGATAGCAAGAACAGAGTCAAACACTGCCAAACCCATGTAGGATACAAGAACAATAGTCATCTCCATCGAACCCACAGAGGATTTCAGTACGGTCTTCATCACTGCCAAACCCAAGGAGGATTTTAGGGTAGTCTTCATCACCGTCGAACCCACGGAGGATTTCAGTACGGTATTTATCGCTGCCGAACCCATGGAGGATTTCAGGGTAGTTTTCATCACTGTCGAACCCACAGAGGATTTCAGTACGGTCTTCATTGCTGCCGAACCCATGGAGGATTTCAGTGCAGTCGTCGTCACTACCGAACCCACGGAGGATTTCAGTGCAGTCATCATCGTCGTCGCAGTCACAGCCAGCTCTAGGGTTCCCGCACACAGCATGCTCGATTCTGGGATGGTCTGCTCCACGATCCAAGGGGTCGATACATCAACTGACACGTAGTCCGGAGTTGATGTATCTCAAAGTTCCGTCTCGACAAGAGGAACTCAACGTGACAGACGGCGCGTCAATTGGACGCCCGGTCTGAGAGTTATTGGCTTTTTCATTCCAGGGGCCTGGTTGGTTTTTAAGTCAAAACCAACCCGACCACACTCCAACTGCGTCCAAAACTTGATCGGAGTAAGCCAAAAGGTCCGTCCCTCTAAGAGGAATCCAACAAAGTCGACAACACGTCAATCGGACGTTCGGAGCTCAAGTTATAAGTGTTTCAGCTCCGAGGGCCTGGTTGGTTTCGTGTTCGAACCAACCCGGCCATACCCAAAGTTCTCTGAAACCTTGAGTGTAATATACCAAAACGACCGTCTCGATCTAAGGATCGCATCGCAACTGACGGTGCGTCGTTCAGAGGTCTGTAGCCCAAGATATGGGAAAAAGAATGAACCTGTCCAGCTTTAGGGGGTTTTGGGCCCGGACCGACCCGGCCCGAGACCCCCTGGGTCAGCCCGAAATGGGTCGACCCGAACTGGGTTCGGGTATGGCCTATTAGGGAGTGGCTCGTTCCGGTGGGTGTGGCCCGGTCCCACCAATGAGGTGCGAGCACACCCCGCACGGCCAGCTCGGTGTTGGCCGTGCCGTTGCGGAAAGGGGGGGTGGCCACCCCCCTTGATTAAACCGCGGCCCCCACGTGGGGGTCGCTGCCTTTTCCAGTCAGGGGTTACGACCCCCGGCTCCCTTCCGAAATGGCCGGCCTGGTCCGGCCGGCCGGTGCTGCCACCGCGGGACCCCGCAGTCCCGCCCCTCCGAGGTGCCGGTGGCCGGCAATTCTGGCCGCCCCGCCTTGCACCGCCACAGCTTTGAGCCACAGCCTTGTCTGACCGGCGCGGCGCGACGGCACCATGCCCCTCCGCCGCGGCCCTGCTCCAGCCATGGCCACTCATGGTTCTTCGACGCGGCGCGACGACACCGCGGCTTTGTTTGGCCTCAACGGTGCGGCGCGACGACGCCGAGCTTCTTCACCTGTTCTTCTTTGTTTTCGCGCGGTACTGTTGCACCATGCTACCTTTGTTCGTGCCGCGACAAACACATCATAAAAAGGGGAGGAGGTTCATCCGTGTTCGTGCGGTCCGACCTCCTCCCATTAATCTGATATCAAGCAGCTTAAGAAAAATATTTGGACGGACAAGAATATTCGTGAACTAAAATCAAACCCCTACCTCAATGAAGTCGTCGAACGAGGTTTGTCGCAGGAAAGGGACGTCACAGAAGACGGTGTCACGGAAGGACGATCATTGGCGTCATGGAGAAGAGGACCGTCGGTGTCGTGGTACATGGCGTCACTTCGTCGATCTCCGAGGAATCAGTGTTAATCGTCGCCCTTCGTCGGAGGTCGGCGTTCTTCGTCGGCGATGGTGTGTTCTTCGCATTCTTCGACGAAGAAGATGAAGATTCCTCTCGATTTTGAGTATTCTCTCCAAATCCTTAACACCACAAAACTCACCCAATAATAAAATAAGCTCCACTTATTTTATTAATCCATGTCATGAGTTTGAAAATTTAAAAACTCAAATCCATTAATTGAATTAATGTGTTGGCTTGATTAAATGAGAGGAGAGGGAAAGTCACAACATTAAATGAGGAGTTTCAAGGGGTTATGGGGAATGTGAAAAGGTGGGGTCTCGTGTGGGACCCACCTCTCCTTTATTCTCCCAAGGGAAGTTAGCAACCCAACTTCCACACAAAGGATAAAACTACTTATAAGAAAAATAAAATTGGATTAAAATTTTATTTTATTCTTCACTTAAACCTCAAATTTTAAACAACTCCTCCCGAGCAAACGCACCTTCGAAAAAGGTCTTCTTAAGTAATTATCGGCGCTGCGGTTCCATCGGTGCCCTCGGATTTCAATTCCGAGCACCGGTTCAAAAGTTAGGAAAACCCACTCGTTAGTTCATTGAACGTACCCGAGCTAAACTTTGGAACATGATTCTGGGAACACTGGGCCTTGAAATCAGGTGCCTTCAGAAACTGCGTTCTTGTAAAATCTCAAAGAAAATTAAGAAAAAATTTCCCTTGAATTTTACGGGTCATTACAAAACTCCACCAAAGGAAGTAAGAAAATATTTTTTGGGAGGTTTAATCCACAAACATTGACCAGGGATGAATTATATACTTTGTATTCAATAATTTCTCTATTCACTATGCTCACAGATTACTCGACCTTCATATTTTTAGGTGGTGTTTGAATAATTCTAATAAACTTACAAGATATGAAAGAATGGGTAAAACTAGAATCAAATAGTATTTTTTCTATTATTGAATGAATAACTAGTTCACTTGTCACCACATAATTTTTGGGCTCCACCTTATCATTAGTGATATCATACTCCCTTCCTTGCTTCCATGGATGTTGTTATTACTGATTTCCTTTAACAACCCTTGGCTTAGGTCATTGGCTCTCATAATTCTTATCTTTTTTGTAGTTGAAACACTATACTACAAGTTGAGTGTTGATATAAACCATCCTTTATTATTCAGTATTAGTGGAATTCTTTAAATACCTTTAGAAAAAAATGACCTAGTTACCCTCTCTTCCACATTTGAAGCATCTCCTGGTCCCCCTTAGGCAGTTTCCAATATGATTCTTTCCACACTTTTTATATGTTTATGTTGGGTTTTATTTCCTTAATGGGATTTATTTTTTGATACTCCCATATTAAATTTCATTTTATACTTTTTATCTTTAGTCCCATGAGATTGATGAGAGTATCTGGACTTCATTTCAATATTAAGGGAATAACAAAAAAACTTCTCATAGCTTTCAAATTCTAAAATTTACAAGGATTTTTGTAGACTCAACTTTAGTCTACTAAATAAGATATCCTCTTTTATTTTGATGTTCATGAAAAAGTTATAGGTGTATCATGAAATCCTTAGATATTTTACCTTAACGTCCTGATAGAATCATCTTCCTTGTTCTTC
This sequence comes from Viscum album, assembly GCA_963277665.1. Taxonomy (NCBI): domain Eukaryota; kingdom Viridiplantae; phylum Streptophyta; class Magnoliopsida; order Santalales; family Viscaceae; genus Viscum; species Viscum album. The sequence continues at coordinate 1,985,249,944 of OY728136.1, forward strand.
ATTCTGAGGAACTCCCTTTATATATTAAGATAGAGAGTTTGGGGAAAATATTTATTGAAAAATATTTTCTTGAATGATTCCCATTACATGGAATCAATATCCCCATTAAAATTTATGTTTTCTATTAGTGTTCACCACTGATCATATTCCTCATAAAAACAATAGACCTCCACCACAACTTTCTCTTATTCTAAGCACTAGAGGATAGAGAATATTTTCTCAATAGGGTTAATCCATTTTTCTATGATGATGGGATTAGAAGTTATACTAAAAATATGAGGCATTTATATCATAAAGAATTCAATCTCAAATTGATATCTCTTGGGATAAGGAGGGAGTTCCTCATGATTCAAGTTATTTTTCATAACTTGGTCCTACTGTTCTAGTATTGTCATGAATTTTTTAGCTCCTTCTCCTATCAGATTTAAAATCTTGTTAGGGTAATCATCACATTTCCTATCACATTTATTGTGGGCACGGTTTCTCTTATTTCTATCCATTAACTAAGAAAAATAATGTATAATTATTTGGGATTGAATACTTATCTAATAAGTATATAAAAAGGGAAACTTTAAACATATAAGGATAAAATTATAAATGAAAAGTATATCCTAACTTGTGATTCTAAAAGTATCAATTTAGGTTATCTATGGTGATAGAATTATCCCTAGGGTTATTAAAAAATATTTATAGTCCTAATAAAAAAACTAAACCATTATCTAATAAAAAATTTGGAGAACCAATCCTTTTACACATATTATTACATGGTTTTAATCATAATTATACATCCAATAAAAACCAAGGATCATAGAGTCTAGTGTCTTTGGAAGATTAGATACATAAAACTAAAAAGATGAAACTAGACTAAAACATATTTATATTAATCATAAATAATTACCTCTTAAATTTATTTTAGGTCAAACATCTGTATATGATAACTTGGGTAACACATACACAAAATGGATTAGTTAAAAAACATAATAAGGGGATAAATGTAGGAAGGGAAGCATAGCACGTGAGTTAGAAGGCATAACATGACGACACAGTAAGGCATGGAATGCGAAAACATATAGAATCATAACATGTAGAACATGTGATCCGGTAATAATGGAATCATAGGAATATGGAAGCAACATAAAATGTGACATAAACATGAGGTAGGTATAACTTCCAATATTATATCACATATTGGACAGAGTCCCATAATAGATTAGGTTTACTATCAAATCCCATGCATGACGTGTCATTAGAATAAACATTACACAATGCATTGGAATTAAATCTGGGCACACCCATAATAACATGTTTATGCATATGTGTTTCACATAAAGAATCAAACATAATGAATAAATATAAGGGATACCCATGGAAAGAAATGGGTATCATAATCATGTCATAAGGCATAACCAATGGGAGTATCATAATGGTGCACATTAAAGAATATATTTAAATCATATGTGGACATTAATAATGGAAAATAGGAATAAATCATGAAAAATTATGTCTAACTGAAGTGAAAACATGTAAAAATATTGTTTAAGAAACTTTAGAAATGGGCCACTTTAGTGTGTTTTAAGGGAAAATATTAAAGATACTTTAAAGAGAAAAAGGGAATAATTTTTTGTATAAAACCAAAAAACAAATATGATTGTTTTCTTGATTAAATGAGTGATTTTATAAAAATAATTGTGGATTAAAATAGATTATGGAGTATACTTGAAAAGGGATAAGAAATTGGGAAGTTCCCTTTAATCGGGCATGCTTATTGAGAGGAATTGAAAAGGGGACCTTTTAAAATATGTATTTACCCATAAATAAAGTATGAATAAATATAGATACATAATTTTGGAATATATAGATAGAATATATAATATTTATGTAAGAATAATTAAGTAATACATTGGTTTAAAGAGTGAAAAAGTGCAACCCCAAGGAAAAATGGAGGTTCAGAGAGATCTCTTACCCTATGTTTGAAAGTCTTCTACATTGGCACTTAATGTAATGTATAATCAAATTAGATTCATTAATTAAATATTTAATAACATATTCTACATATATTTTATTTATTATAATTTTATTAATTTCATTTATGGCTATTTAGATGAGTTATAAAGTTTAATTTTTTTATTTCGAGAGCGATCGTTTCATGGTTTTATGGTTGGTTTTCTTGTGTATAATTATGTGAGTTCTTATAAAATGAAAAAAAAAACTATATAAGTGGAATGAATTGGTATTAATATACTTAGATAATTTTAAATGATCTCATATATCATTTTTTCAGATATGAGAATGATTCATTGGATAAAACGTTAATGAAAAATGATTAGTTTATTTGGTGGTTTTTATGACCATCACAAACTAATATATTTTTATTTAATATTATGTTTATATATTTGTTATAGAACATGAAAAAAAAATTATAATATACATTTTAAAAAAAATTATAAATAATAATGTTTTTATGACCAGCCTTTAAGGCATTAAAGAAAAAAGCAAAACTCATCATCCATCAGGGTGATGAATTGACACGTCACATACAATTTTTTCATTTTTAGAATAAAAGAAGAAGAGAAGATATTTGATGATGGATATTCCATTTAAAAAATAAAATTACAATATATATATGATACTGTATTTATCATGAAATTTTATATAGGGTATTTTAGGAGAGTATAAGAAAATAAAATAAGTTAGAAAGAAGAGAAATAAGGAGGATTTTACCTCTTGAATATCATCTCCTTTAGAACCTCCTTAAGGAACTTTGGTTTGGTATTTTTTTGATACCATAAGCTCCAAAACGTAGATAAGAGTATTTGGAATGTAATTAGGTAGAATTTATACAAGATTCAAGGATTTTTAGGTGTGATGAGAAGGGGTGGTGAGGGGTGGTATTTATAGTAGGAGGAGAGGGGTGTTTTTTATTATTATTTTCATTTGTTTATTATTTTGGATCAAGAATATCAATATTGTTGATTATTATGAATAAGTAAAATTAATAGTGCATGTTAATTCTAAATAATGGTTTCTTACATCATTCAGGACTCAAAAAATCATGTATTTGGCTTAAAATGTTAAATACCATAAATTTTCGTATTTCACTATTCACCAAAAATTTAACTATTTTAGAAAAATAGCCAAAATTCACCCAAAATTTTTTTTGACATATATATTTTAAAAATGGATTCCATTTTATTAATATAGTTTTATAAATATGATAAATTTAATTTTTTTAATTAAAATCATCATTTATTCAAAAAAATACCAATTTTATTGTTATAACCAATTTTATGAAACTTTAAAAAATTAATTAATGTATCATAAAATTATATTATAATAATATGAAAATAAAATATTGATTTATGAATCTATTTTATTTTATTTTAAATTTTTATATTAATTATAAAATTGTAAATAATGATTTATGTTTAATAAAAATACCAACACATAATTTATCATTTTAAAAACATTTATTTACTTATACTATGATATAAATATAGCATATTTTCATTTATAAGATGCCTAAATTTAATTTATAATTTTATAGGTGGGTTACTATTATAACTATCAGATCATTATTCCTAATCGTCGCATTATTATTCTAATAGTATGGATTCCTTAATTTTTATAAATACCACTTATTTCATTCATTCTTAGTTTATGAGAATAATGTTTTTATTGGGTTATATATGTGATTTTTGTGATTTACACTATATGAAATAATTATAAGAATGGAATTTCCTTTGATAAAATTCTAGGGCATTACATTCTTCCCCCTTATAAAATTTTACTCTCAAAATTTTTTTTACATACTAAGGTGAAAACAAGTGAGGGTATTTCTCCTTTATCCCTTTCTCCATCTCCCATGTTGCCTCTGTTTACTTATGGTTCCTCTATATTAATTTGACTAGGTGAGTAGTATTTTTACATAGAACTTTATATCCATGGTCCAAGATCTTCATTGGCTACTCCTTGTAAGAGAGATCATTTTCCATTTGTTCCCCCTTGGAGTTCAGTACATGTGATAGATTTGGTATTTACTTCCTACAGAAGGATACGTGGAATACATCATGTACTTGAGACATGGTTGGTGTAAGTTCTAGTCGATATGTCAAATATCTAATGTGATCAAGAATCTCAATGGGGTTGATGTACCTGGGACATATATTTCCTTTCTTCCCAAATATCATGAATCTCTTACATGGAGATATGTGGAGAAATACCATATCTCTAACCTTAGACTCTAGGTCCCATCGATGATTGTCTACATAGATCTTATGTAAACTTTGGGCTACCCTGATGTTCTGATGAATGGTTTTTACCTTTTTTACCATTTATTTAACCATTTCAAGTCTTGTAAGCTTTTGTTCACTGAATTGATCACATCATGTTGGTGTTCTATACCTATTCCCATTAAGAAATTCATATGGGGCTATTTAGATGCTTGAGTGGAAACTATTTTTGTAAGAGAACTTAAACAGAGGTAGATGATGGTTCCATCTTCCTTTTAATTCCATAAAACATTCTCTCAACATGTCTTCTAGTGTCTTAATATTCCGATCAGATTGTCTATCAGTTTGAGGATGATAATCCATGCTGAATTTTAGTTTAGTATTTAGATTATGTTGGAGACATTTTTGAAACTTAGAGGTAAATATTATATCTCAATGGGATACAATTGATAGTGGTACTCCATGTATCCTCACCACTTCTTTGATATATATCCATGAAATTTGATCAAGTGAGAAGTCCTCTCGAATTATGATATAGTGTGTTTTCTTTGTAAGACGATTCACAATGACCCATATAGCATTATTTCCTCTGTATGTATTTGAAAGTCCAGTAAAAAAATTTATGTTGATGTTTTCCCATTTCCATGTTAGTATGGGTAATGGTTGCATCATCCCCTTAGACTTTTTTCTTTCATCCTTCGCTTACTAACATACCAGGAACTTTGATGTATACTTAGTGATCTTCTTCTTCATATTGTCCCACCAATAGTGCTCTCAAAGATCTCAATACATATTTTTTCTCCTTGTTTAGATAAATATGGTTGAGCTATGTTCTTCATTTTAAAATATATTTATTTATATTTGTATTAGATAGTATACTTATTCATGGCCCAAATATTATGACTCATTCTTCATCAATTTTTTGACACTAATTATTTCTTTTTTCTAATAGGTTACACCTTATTTTGAATTTCTACATCATTTCTTTGAAAATCCTTTCTTTTATCCATAAGGTATGGTTGAGAAATAATTTTTCAAATGATTTATGATGTTCCTTCCTTAATTATTCTCATTTCCATCCTTTACAAGTCAAAGAATATTATATCATTCTCAATTATCATTATTGATAAAGTTTCAGGATTATTTCTACTTAGAGAATCCTCTACTTTATTTTCTTTACCAAGATGGTAGTGGATTGAGAATTCGTAATCCTTGATGAGATCTAACCATCTTCACTAGAACATATTAAGATCCTTCTATGAAAATATATATTTTAGGCTCTTGTGATCAATATATATCTCACACTTCTCCCCATAGAGATAATTCTGCAAGATTTTCAACACAAATATCATAGCCTCCAACTCTAGATCAAGCATGGGATAGTTTTTCTCATGATATTTCACCTTCCATGAGTCATAGGGTATCACTTTATCATTTTCATGAGTAAAAAACCTAATACCTTATTTTAATCACTATTGTATACCATAAAGAGTTCCCCACTTGTTAGAAGTGTAAGTACCAGTGTAGTGATAATCCTCTTTTTCAACTATTTCAATCAGTCTTCACATTCATTGGTCCAGATAAACTTTACTCCCTTCCAATTTATCTTGGTTAGTGGGTTTGAAAATCATGAGAAATTTTTCACAAATCATCTATAATACCCATCTAGACCAAGGAAACTATGAATCTCCATTATAGATATTGTCCTGCGCCACTCTTCAATTTCATTTGTCTTGGAAGGGTCCACAGATATTCCTTTGTTGGTGACAACATTCTCAAAGAATAATACTTCCATTATAAAAAAGTCACATTTACTATAATTTTCATAAAATATATCTTTCCGTAAAGTATTTAACATATTATTTAAATTATCCTCATGTTTCTCCTTTCTCTTGAAGTATATCAAAATATCATTGATAAATAATACCACAAATTTGTCGAGGTAATATCTAAATACTCTATTTATTAAGTCCATGAATATTAATTGAGCATTAGTAAATCTAACAGGAATCACTATGAACTCATAGTGTCCATACAAAATTTTAAAAGTAGTCTTGGGAATATCTTCATTCATCCCCTTTAATTCGTGATATCCCAACCAAAGTTATTCCTTAGAGAAATATTTATCCCCACATAGTTGATCGAATAAGTCATCTATCTATGGTAGGGGATAATTTTTATTTATCGTTTTTTTTTAGCTCACTATAATCAATGCAGAGGTTCATTGATCCATACTTCTTCTTGATAAAGAGAAATGGGTCACCCCACAGTGAAGCACTAAGGCATATGAAACTCTTGTAAAGATTCTCTTAAAACTTCTTCATTAGTTCTTCTAAATAAATGGTGTTTATTCTATAAGGAGTCTTTGATATATTTTTAGATCCATGAATAAGTTAAATTGAGAACTCAACCTCTTAGTTAGAAGGAAGACTAGTAAATTCATTAGGGAATACATCAGTGTAGTCCCTCACAATGGGCATGTCTTCCAAAATGATCATCTCCTTTATCTCAATCATTTGGTATAGATATAATTTCTCATAAAGAAATAATATCCACAATTGAGATGATGATTCTAAATGATGTTCATCCTTCTCCTTACAATTTTACAGAATTGGAGGATGCCTCACGATGGGAAGAGAGATCTCCCTTTCCCAACAATTTATGTTGTCTGTGTATAAAGATAGTTAATCCAGGACCAATATAGCATCAAAATCCACCAAAGTAAGTGATATAATATTTTATAGGAGTTTCAATCCACAAAAATTGACCAGGGATGAATTATATACTTTAAATGCAATAATTTATCAATTATTTGTTCTCATAGATAACTAAACCATCTTATTTTTGAGGTGGTGTTTGAATAGTTATACTAAACTTACAAGATATGAAAGAATGTGTATAACTAGAATCAAATAGTATATTTTATATTCTTGAATGAATAACCAGCACAACTTTCACCACATCATTTTAGAGATCCACCTCAGCATTAGTGATAACATATTCCCTTACTTTCTTCCTTAGAGGTTGTTGTTGTTGATTTACTCTGAAAACCCTTGGATTAGGGAATTGTATCACATAATTCCCATGTTCCTTGTAGTTTAAACACTGCACTGCAGGATAAGTGTTGATCTGAACCTTCCTTTATTCTTCCACTTTAGTGATATTACTCAAATCCATTCAAAAAAAATTAACATGATGACCCTCACTTCCACATTTTAAGAATCTCTTAGTTCCACTTAGGTAGTTTCTAGGATACTTCTTCCCACACTTTTCACATGTGTTATTTTGGTTTTTATTTCCTTCATGGGATTTATTTGTTGATCATCCCACATTAAGCTCTATTTTCCCCTTTTTTCATCCATCCCATGAGTCCAATGAGAGTATCTGATCTTTATTTCATCCTTAAGGGAATAATGAACAATCTCTTCATAGAAATCAAAGTCTTTAATTTCCATGTATTTTCATAGAGGAATATTTAATCCACTAAAGAAGTGATCTGATTTTTTTTTGGTTTTTAGACAAATCATGAGTCATATTGTCCATGCCTTGGAATTTTTTATTCATATACCCTAATAGCATCATCTTCCTTTTGGTTTATTCTGATTAACTCCCTTTCTATGTTAAGATGGAGTGTTTGTGGAAAATATTTATTGAAAAATATTTTCTTAAATGCTTCCCATTCCATGGAATTAATATCTTTCTTAGACTTAATTTTTTTTATTAGTGTCCACCATTGATCAGCTTCCCCATCAAAACAATAGATCTATAGAACAGCTTTCTCTTATTTTGAGCACTGTAGGATATAGAATATCTTCTCAATAGAGTTAATACACTATTCTATGATTAGGGGATCGTAAGATCTACTAAATATAAGAGGCCTTTATTACATAAACTATTTGACCACAATTTTCTCTCTATTAGGAGAAGGAGGTAATTCCACATGATTCAAGTTATTATTCATAACTTGATCTATTTGTGCTAGTACTGTTATGAAGTTTTGAACTCCTACTCCCATCATATTTGGAATCTAATTAGGGAAATCATCACACTTCCTATCACGTTGATGGTTGGCACGAGTTCTAATATTTCTAGCTATTAACTAAGAAAAATAATTTACAATTATGGGGGCTTGAATACTTAGCTAATAAGAATATAAAAGGAAACTTTTAACATATAAGGATAAAATTATAAATGAAAAGTATAGCCTAACTAATTATTCCATAAGTTTCAATCAAGTTTATCCATGGTGATATAATTATCCCTAGGGTTCTTACTAAATTTTAATAGTCCTAATATCAAAAAAAGAACTAGAAAATGTTTTGATAGCAACTATAGTGACCATATCCCTTTACACATATTATTACATGGTTTTAAGCATAATTATCCATCCAAAACAAACCAAGGATCAAAAATTCTAGTTTATTTGGAATATTAGGTACATAAAACTAAAAACACGGAAATATAATAAAACATATTTAAATTAATCATCCATAATGAGATCTCAACTTTTTTGAGCTCATACATCTATATAGGATAACCTGGGGAATATATAGAAAAAATGGATGAGCTAAAAAACCTAGTAATGGAATAAACATAAGAAAATAAGCATAGAACATGAGTTAGAAGGAATAACATGATGACATAAGTAGGAATAGAACATGAATAAACATATGGAATAATAACATATAGAAAATGGGATCAGGTAATCATGGAATCATAGGAATGTGGTAGAAACATAAATCATGACATAAACATGAGTCAGGGTTAGCTTCTAAGACTATATCATATGGTGGACAGAGTCCCATAATGGATTAGGTTTACTATCTAATCCCATACATGATGTATCATGAGACTAAAATTTACCTAATTAATTGGAGTTCTATCTAGGCACACCCATCATAAAATTTTTATTCATATGAGTTCCACATGAAGAATAAAACATAAGGAATAAACATAAGGGTTACCCATGGAAATAAATGGGTATTATAATCATGTCATCTGGCATAATCAGTGGGAGTATCATAATTTTGTCCAAGAAATGATGAATTTAAATCATACATAGACATTAATAAGGTAAAATATGCATAGATAAAGAAAAATTATGTCCAAATAAAGTGAAAACATGTAAAAATAGTGTTTAATAATTTTTAGAAATGATCCACTTTAGTGCAGTTTAAGGGAAAATATTAATGAAAGTTTAAAGAGGACAAAATCATATTTTTTGTATAAAAATAGAAATGAACTAAGATAGTTTTTCATGATGAAATTATTTATTTTATAAAAATAATGGTGGATTAAAATATATTATGTAGTGTACTTGAAAATGGGTAAGAAATTGGGAAGTTCCCTTTAATTGGGATTGCTTATCTAGAGGAATTGAAAAAGGGAACCTTTTAAAATATATATTTACCATAAAATAAGGATGAATTGATATAGATAAATAATTTTGGAACATGTACACATAATGTAGAATATTTACATAAGAATAATTAATAAATAAATGGTGTAAAGAGATAAAAATTTTAACCCAATGGAAAAATTGAGGTTCATAGAGATCACTTACCTTATGTTCGAAAGTGTTTTTCACATGCACATAATTTCCTAGATAATAAAATTGATTCATTAATTAATAATTTTAGAACCTATTCTATATATATTATATTTATTATAATTTTATTAATTTCATTTATGTATATTTTGATGAGTTATAATGTTTAATTTTATTGTTTCAGGATCATTCGTTTCATGGTTTTACGATCGATTCACTTGTGTATAATTATGTGAGATCTTGTAAAATGGAAGAAAAAATACAAAAGTGAAATAAAATGGTATTAATATACTTATATAATTTTAAATGATACCATATATCATTTTTTTTAGATATGATAATGATTCATTAGTTAAAATGTTAATGAAAAATGATTAGTTTATTTGGTGGTTTTTACAACCATCATGAACTAATGTCGTTTTATTTAATATTAGGTTTTTTTTAGTTATAGAATATAGAAAAGGTTATAATATAAATTATAAAATTTATTTTAACCATAATAATTTTTTTATGACCATCCTTGAAGGTGGTAATAAAAAATTAATACTTATCGTCCAATGAAGGTGGTGAATCGACACGCCACGGGCGATGTTTTCATTTTTAGAATAAAAGGAGAAGATATGAGATTTGATGATACATGTTACATTAACCCAATAAAATTAAAGTATATATATGATATTGGAGTTATTATTCTATTTTATATAGGTTATTTTAGGAGAGTATAAGAAAAATAATGAAATTAAAAGAGAAGGAATGAGGATTTTACCTCTTTAATATTATCTCCTTGAGAACCACCATAAGGTACTTGGGTTTGGTTTTTTTAGACAAAAATCTCATGGATGTGGGGAAGTGGATTGGGAAGGTAATTATACATAATTTATACAATATTCAAGGATTTTTTGGTGTGATGATAAGGGGTAGTGAGGGTGGTATTATAATGGGAGGAGAGCGGTGTTTCTGATTATTTTTTTCATTTGTTTATTATTTTGACTCAAGACTATAAATAGTGTTGATTATTATGACTAAGTATAGTAACTAGTGAATTTGAGTTATAACTAATGTTTTCTTACATCATTTTTCAATCAAAAATTCATGTATTTGGCTTAAATTGTTAAATACCATAAATTACAATATTTCACTATTCACTAAAAATTCAACTATATTAGAAAAATTCCAAAAATTTACCATATTCATTTTTTGAAATGTAGATTTAAAAAATGGAATCCTTTTTATGAGTCTAATTTTCTAAATATTATAAATTTAATTTTAAATTAAGATCATCATTTACTCAAAAAATACTGATTTCAATATTATAACTGATTTTATGACACTTTGAAAAATTAATTAAGGCCTCATAAAATTATATTATAATCATGAGAAAACAAAATATTAATTTATGAATATCATTTATTTTATTTTAAATAATTATATTAATTATAAAATTGTAAATAAAAATTTATGTTTTATAAAAATACTAACACTTAATTTATCATTTTTAAAACATTTTTTACTTATACCATGATATAAATATATCCTATTTCCATTTATATGATGCGTAAATTTTATTTATAATTTTATAGGTGAGGTTACTATTCTAACATCCATATTATTATTCCTAACAGTTAAATTACTATTCTAATGGTATAGATTCCTTAATTTCTATAAATACCACTTATTTCATTCATTCTTCATTTATGAGAGTAATGTTTTTATCTATTTCTATGTGTGACGTTGGTGATTTACATTGTATGAAATAATTATAAGAAGGTAATTTCCATTAATAAAATATTGGGTTGTTACACAATCCATTCCAATGATGATGTTGAACAAATCCATATCGAGAATGATGAAATATCATACAAACTCTGCATCGTCTATCGATAACGAACAAGAAGGAAACCAAAACCCTTACACTTTTACCTTATAAATAGGTGTCTCTAACTCCATAAAAAGGGACATGAGATCCATTATAATTTTTATCATATAAACAAAATAGAAAAATATAAATTATTGGGAAGCACTAGTGTTAAATAAATCAATCGTTACAAAATATTAAATAAAGATAGTACCACTCACTGTCATTGGACCTTGGTCTACCTCCACCAAAAAACTCATCTAATTTGTAAAGGTTCTTCACTCCTGAAGCATGTGGCTAAGACCTATAGTATTTGAATCATATAATTGTTCCATAGTAGCCTTTTGAGCTAACAATACATGACAATAATGAGTCATAGATATAGCCTAACTGAAATGTTACAGATGACCATTTATGTCCAAAACTGTTGCACATATTTGCAGGTGAAAAACAAGAATGTCAGGTGTGTCTGACCTTTCCACACTGGTAGAAATTCATGGGCACACTACTAGATATAAATTAAGGTGAAAATAATTCATACTAATAATAACCACCTCCACCACTCCTGTGATGATCTTTCTCCTTCCTCTTTTTCCCTTACACACCACTGAAGTGGCCACTAAATGGAAGACAAGGGGAAGAATAACCAACCTTGCATGTCATATTCATCTATTCCATCATCACCTTGTCTACCATCTCTACATAGGTCAAAATATTTAGCATAAATACCTATGATATGATATCTGGTCATAAACCATTGAAGGCACTTCTGATCCTTTAGATATTCATTCTTCACTACCTATGTAGAAAAACAAACTAGGTATACAAAATGATTGGTGTATGTTAACACCAAAATCTATCCCTACTACAAATGGAGGAACTCCGAAGACTTATCCATCATTAGTGACTCTATAAAAAACATCTAGAAAAAGCGATTCTTGAAATCCTTCCAATACAATACCATATAAATAACTACTTGTACCATGGAATCCCACCATTACTTGCTGGGACCCTCTAGTCTAAACGTCGCACACTTTACCTTAATACTCTCATGTGTATCTAGGAATTAGAATATATGATTGATCTGTTATATCCAGTACTCCGCCTCTTTAGATTCATTCATACACTTAAAGGATAGTGGATTTTCATTTAATAACTCCTGTGATTGATCCCAGGCTCCTCCAACTCCTGGTTTTACCTTAGGAATTGTCTTCTATATTGCAGTACATTTTGATCGATAGAAATAAATTCTTGCAGGATAGCCTTGATAATTTTTTTAACTATAGGAGGATTCCCTTGAATATCATTAAATGTACCCTATTTAGGAACCAATGGAAGATAACTCAGAGGTTTACCACTACACACTAAAATAAAATAAATGATCAAACAATAAGATAATCTCAGTTCAAACTAGAAAACCAAAATAAAAAATTGAAATTAAGATCAAGAACTCAAAATAGGAGACACACATCCCAACATCCCATGATAACTTGAGTCTCATCATGGAAAGAGAGAGCCAAGAACTCACCGCAACCAACTTTTGAAGTCCTCACAATCCCATCTATAGTCTACCAAACATTCCAAGACAAGTAATCTTGAGGACAGACCTCATTTGATACTAAATTTTGGTGAAACTGACCCAAATACCCTCTCAAACTAGTATCCAACCTAAATTTCCATATACTCGAAGGGTGTTCTTGATCCCCACATTCTGGAGACTAGCACTTGGGCATCAAACAACAACCAGAGGGAAAAATTTCACCCAAGATGAAGTAAAAAAACATGGCATGTATATATAATAGATAGAAACAATGGGAGAGATAAACATATTCCATAACTAAAAGAAGACATTAAAAATGATATAACACAAAAGTAGCTAATAATATCCAAGATACAAGTATGAAAACAATGGAAAAAACAAAACACTACACCATGTGATAGTGTAAAAACCTCCCACTATCTCACAATCATTTACCCAAGCACAACTGATAGAAACCTTACCATCTCATAGTGGAACCTTACCTTTCCATGCATTGAAATACATATAATGTTCTACACATAAATGAAGGGACATACAGGGTGTGAGCTAAACTTAATTAGTAGAATACCACCCAAGTTTCCTATATCAAGTATTTGTACAACAATCTATGTAATGATCAACTTTATAAAAAATAACACATGATAAATATTTTAATAGTTTTTATATAAAAATCATGGAAAAACATTTAATTTTTCCTTTTTCCACATTTCCAAAATAATCCAGGTAAAACAGTTTCAAATCATTTCATGTACATTAAAGTAGTAAAATCAAATCAAATCATGCATCACATGTCATATCAAAATCTATGGTAGTAAAAGATAAAAAATACAAGAAAAATCATAGGTAACATCACTCCAAGGATCACTATAGGTTTGGATAGCTAGAAAACTCATACCCAGGAATAGTAAATAGTTTTCATTAATCCTCTAGATATTTACATCAAATATAGAGATCAAAGGAACACCCTAGAAAGTGAGCCTACCAATAGTATCTACCAAGTCCCTAGAAAAACAGTCCTATGGAGAATAGGAAACCCCATGAGTGAACCCCTCGATGGTATCAACGGATGAGGCCTATTACTACACCTTCCACCTATGCATCCAAGGATTCTCATGAGATCTATTTTTCAAAAATTACATCAATATAAATTTTTTAAAACTATTTCAGAAATACATTTCACAAATCTTTGAAAATTCCTTTTCTTTTTCCCAAATAAGGGAAAACCATATTTTCTCAAAAACCCATATCCACATACACAAATAAATCAATCCATACATCCATTTCATTTATAAAAAAAATTTCAAAATCAGAGCAATAAAGTTCATCCAACATAGTCTTGATACGGAACCACCTATATCAAACTTAGGTCGCACATGCCTGCAATGGAATCCACCAAAAAAAAGAATTCAAGTTCAATAACAAATTCCCTAAAATTTATTCTCATATATTATAATCACATCCCACAAAAAATTATATTTTTTAAATGGTAGATTAAGAAAAACCTCAAAGAACATGCACCTGCCACACCACAACCAAAAAAGAATCAACCCCCTAAATAAGAACACATATAGGATACAAAAAGGATCAACAAGATTATTATCATAGATCAAAAAATCCAATAAAACAACAAAATAGTGCTATTGTGATCAATGGTAACGAATAATCAAAAGGATTACTTGCCTGGAGAGACACAGCATGACAACCCTGGTGATTAATCATTGAATGAAGTGATCTATAAGAATCATAGGTATCCAAAATCACTTGGGGGAGCTCCTATGTTGATAGATAAGAGGATATGGCTGAATAAGAAAAAAAATTGTACAGCACCTTAAAAGAACAATTCATGAGAATTACATGGTGTAAAACCCTATTTCGCATTGTGTAATACATGAAACCCAAAAACACTGAAAAATAAATCGCTCAGAATTAAAAATAAATATTTTTACTATTTCACAGTGTGTAATATTTTTACATCATGTAAACCCTTCATGACTTTCACCGGTT
This sequence comes from Viscum album, assembly GCA_963277665.1. Taxonomy (NCBI): domain Eukaryota; kingdom Viridiplantae; phylum Streptophyta; class Magnoliopsida; order Santalales; family Viscaceae; genus Viscum; species Viscum album. The sequence continues at coordinate 1,985,265,120 of OY728136.1, forward strand.
CATGACATATTCTCAGAAACCAATACATGATGTGAAAACTTTACACGATATATAAAACTCATGAATTTTAATCATTACACGGCATGTAATCTCTCAAAAAACAGTTGAAACCCTAGATTATATTTGAATTCCTAGACTAAAACTAGTGTTTTCTGAACTAGGGGAGAACCCAAAAAATCATTTAATACATTTATACCCAAAATCCATTAATTCAAACAAACATACATCTCCAAAATTTAGGTTATTTTCTCTATCAAATTATATCCATCCTCAAAACTCCCAAAATGCACCCTAAATAAATAGGGAAATGAAAATAGATATTATAAATACCTATAAGTGGGTAATTGGATGTTACATGTATTATATTTGAGAATTTTTTTTGATTATTTGGATCCACATATGATAATTTATCTATGTGTATGAAGAATGAAGGAAAATCGGTAAAGGTATTTGTCTTACATGTTGGAGGTTTAAAGAGCCTATAAAATAATATATCTTACACACATAATATACTTGATGGTTCTATAATTTAATTGATTAATGTGAATAGTTCATAAGATAATTTAGTTGTATGGATTGTGTGCGATGATTTACTTGGTGAAATTATGAGAACTCGGAATTGAGACTTGTAAAGAAAATAATTAAATTAGATATATTCAAAATTGAATATTTTGAAACAATGAGATTTGAATCTGATCAATATTGTGTGATTTTCTTCATGGATCAAACATCTTGATCTAACACATGATCGTGATTATTTATGAAATCAAAAGAGTGCTAGTCAGGGGATAATATTGGGGTACCAAGATGAGTTCCACACCGCATAATGAGATATCGTGACATCATGCCTAAATAGAAATATCAAGAAAACTAAAAGGCACAAATTTTATGTAGAATTTTAATTTATAGAAACACCATCATAATTAAAAATATTATTCCCAAAAAAACTGAGTTTTCACCTATATTTATTGGAATATTTTTAATGACCCTTTGACTTGAGTATTTTTTAAATTGAAGTCTAATATTTAAGGAAGTTATAATATGAGAAAGTTTTGATATTTCTACAAATATTCCATATATATATAAACATATGTGTATGTTGAAGATATTGATGATATTCTCAACTAAGTGAACACCAAAGATATTATTCAAGTGTAAATAAAAAGAAAAACTGATACAATAACCTATTACAAATCATGTATATCAAAGAAAATTAGAAAGTGACTCAGTGTTATTATAATGCACTAAAGAAGAAGGAAGGAAGAAGAGGTAATATATCCAAACCTAATAATAATCACATCCAGGATAAAGTAATTGAGAAGGTTATACTACAGTATCCTATTATAGAAGTAAAAATAATGTTGAGGCAGTTATCAGACTATTATGAGTGAGGGAAGAATATCATTCATATAGTCTATGAGGGACTCAATCCAACACTGGTGATCTTTCTTCAAGGAGGTGAAAGTTCATTCTCATGTACAAAGGGAAAATAATCCCTCACTTGCTCTATACTTGTTCATTCTATGATAACAGTTTCAAGTCCATACCCTTACCTAGTCTTTATTTGATAATAATAAGGAATTTATGCACATGAAATAATAACCATGTGCCATTGAGGATGAAATCATCCTTAGGGAGGTGACCCTTATTAATAAATCTTAATGTTCTCTCATTTTTATTTCATATTATATATCTTCATACCGACCAAAGGAAATAAAAAGGGTGTTAGATCCAATCATTGAAGAAGTGAAGATGTAATTAAGGGATAAAAGTGTAATTGGATTAAAATTCACTCCACACTGATTCAATCCCCCCTCCCCCGGTGTGGGCATATCCCAAAGTGATCCTAACACATTAGATTTATCCTTTTTATAGGATTGAACTCAAATTAAATTTCAATGATGATTATTCCATTTCTATAAAATAGAATCTCTTATAAAATGAGTATCATATTTTATAATCATTTAGTAAGGAATTTTATTAAATATTCTCCCACTAAAATAACAACCCCTATTAAAATCCATTATATCCATAACTGGACCAAGATCCATGTTTTATTAAGAAATGATTCTACTTTTTAGGTACTCTTTCCAGTTAGCTATTTATTTAGGCCATCATGTCAATCATATCATATATGAAACTTGGATGGTTGAGTGGAAAACTCTTTATCCAATCCACTATATGGATTAACTCAACATTATTCCACTGGTATCTTAACTCTTAGGGTTGCCTAGATAATTATAACCCAAATAAAATATCAAAAATAAGGCACATAACTCTTAGAGTCACCAAATTACTTACTTTATTTGTATAGGATAATTCAAGGGAACCCTGCTTTGGCATAGCCTATTGGGTTGAATTTTCGAGATCTTGATAAGTGTTATCTTTGGAAGGAATTTAACACTTAGTATTTTAAAAGGGGATTTAATATCACCATATTATCACATGTATTTCTTATACATATATAAATGAGTCTAATTTTTTAGTTTAGAATCATATTCCTTCTGATAAATCAACATATTCAATACATATTGATGAGTAAATCTTTACATAACTCATAGCATATGATACTAACCCAAATTAAGAGCTAATTATATTCATATATATCTAAATGCATCTCATGCATAAGGAAAATAAAAAATTTTCATTTAAATGATTATAATCATATGAAATTAATAATTTCCACAATATTGATCTTGGAGTGACAGATAGTTGTCCCTCTCTATCTAGAAAAGGCATAATCCTCCATGCCAGTGAGAGGTTCGACCCAAAGTCTCTCTACACATAGATACTTTACTTAATAGAGATCTCAATTGCATCATAATTATAACACCTAATATGTATAAACTATAATTAACTTCTTAATTCAAACTCATAACCTAGTACAAGACAAATTTAAGGTAAAAAAACTAAATCATTTATCATACATATCATGTAACTCCTTACATGTATGTATGACAATATATAGAGGTTATTTAACACATTAAACTAAATAATACATTTATTCATAATATAACAATTATATTCATGAATAAAGGAGGGAATAAACTAAATAAATAAACAATTCATATATTTAAACATGAAATAAACAATTTATGAAAAATTAAAAAATAAATAAATGAATTATAAATATTTTATAATTAATCCATGTATTATGTATTTTTCATAATTAGGTAAATATAATCACTTTAAATCCATCATATTAACCTTTATATTGAATTTTATTTAAATATTTGATATTAAATGAAGTAAAATCAGTTTTTATTCCAAGTTTATTATGTAAACAATTTACAAAATCTAAATATCATATATCTAATATTATTTATACATTGATCATATCAATTCTAAAAACTCATTTTGATGTGGTTTAAATAATTTATAAAATAAATCCTTTAATTTGAACATTTCAAATTAAATAATTATGAATAATTCATAATTTTAAATATAAACACCTTTATATTTATCCTTATTTTGTAATTAATAAACCCTTTATAAATTATACTTATAATTTCCATATAAACATTTTTTATCCAAATAATAAGTCGTGCCATATAATTTCAAAATGTATTTAATATTAACATTTAATATTATGGATATTAATTTATTAAATGTTTTATAAAAATTTATTAATTAATTATAAACATTTTATAATTATTAATTTATAAAAAAAAATTAAAATTTAAATAAATATACCAAAATACCTTTTTCTATAATTTATAAACATTTTATAAATTATACAATTAAATATATAATTGAAAATTTATGAAAAATAAATTTTTATAAATATCATATTTAATGATATTAATTGTATAATAATCCATGAAATGTGGTGTTATCTTTCATATTTTATTATAGAAAACCTTTTTATGTGGCACATCCCTAATCACTTTGGGTGTCGTATCTCATGATATCTAGTATATCGTAAGAGTGATATAATTCTCTGTTTTTTTAGAATACACAAGATTAAACTAGTGTAGTCATAGGTTGTGACATCAATATCATATGCTACCGCATATCAAAAAACTAAAGGAATACATTGAATAACTCACTACAACTATGTATACCATAGGGAGTATCCCAATCATATTTTATTATATCTAATATCTTAAGGTAATCCACAATGTAATTTTTATATGATTTTTAATGATATCAAGAATATAATCAACTACAATATGTGATTTCTTCATTTTTAAAACATGATTTGGTGAATAAATATATATGGAAAGGATTTAAAACAACTTTTTAGTTTCTAAGGATTAAATAACACTTATTCAATGTAATAGAATATGTTACCATAAATCCTAATAACTTCATGAATTAAAATAAAAAACATGTATAAATTATAAATGAATATAAATGTGTACCTTTCACTAGTAATCCTCTGATACTATCTTTAAAAAAAATTTGATGAATATCACTGAGAGTAATCAAATAAACTCCCTATTATGTGGTGTATCTACAGATCAACTAAATTTCCTGATGCTCAAGTGAGATCCATATCACGACTACAATATGCGAGTATCTCTTGGAAGTTAAGGAGACGAAGAGAGCTTCACTTGGAAAAATCCACAAAATTAATAACCATTTCTCTGGCCTTTTTCCTATTTATATAGACTTTAGGGGCACTCCTTGATCCATCCTTAATAAATTACTGATATACTCTTAATGTATGAGTAAATGGATTATGGTCACAAATTTTGTAACACTTTTCCTATAAAAATATTCAATGTATTTTATCTTATGAAATGTTTACCATCAATCATAGTTATAGAATATTCCTAAGTATTAACACTTAATGTTTGAATTATTTTTCAATCATAGGGTGTTATATGAATCATACAATATTATTCGATATTCTATACGATTAGCCTATGTCGTACACTACAATTTTCTAAGTCATAGGTTCCATATGATACTCACATATCATACCATACGATGTAGTTAAGTAAAAATAAAATATGTAAGGATTTAGAGAATATCTATATCACCCTAGGAATGTATAATAAGGGAGTATTTATCTAGATAGATTTTTAGTGGGGTAAATCTAGCCTAATATTTTACTAATTCTCTATGTCAACTCTCTCTCCTCCTCCATATTTTTTCACACAAGGTACTTGTATATTTTGGTTGTGATGAGGGTATTTTTCAAGTATTGATTGATTTATATTAACTTTCGGATACACCAAATAGGGAGGAACTTTTTGCTTATTCCTCAGGGATCTCCATCAACCATAGTGATTGAATATTGGTGTTGCAACCAACATCGGTAAAAAGTATATGTTCTTCATTTATAGTTTATATGGTTTCAGTTTTATAAAGTATGGTGATCTTGGGTTTAAGGATTAAAATGTCTTCCACTACATTAATCAAGTGTTTTTAAATACTTATAAACCCATCATGATGTTCTTATAAATACTAGTGGAGATCCAATACTGTTAGGATAATTTATTTCATGGATGATTCATTCCCTTAGTGCATTTTTTATAAATATATAGAAACATAGAATAATGTATGTGAAAGAAATATTCATAGATACAGGTTCAATACCCATATTTGTTTTGAAACATGATTTATGTAGTAAATTTTAGATTTATTTTGAGTTTAAGTAAATGATTTTGTCCCTTTTATTTCATGTTTGATCCTATTAATGGTGGGATTCTTGTTTGAGATATATCTCATGCAATGGTTACAATTTGGGAAAAATTATTTTTCATTAGTTTTTTTATTCTTTAGGATTAGAATTATTTAATAGTCATCTAATGTAGAGGATTTAAAATCCTCAATACTATATATTGTGGGTTTTGTGGTGTTGGAGGAGGAAGGAATAAGCTAAGAGGTGGATCTTTAGAAGAAAAACTAAAAATCTTGGTATTAAAGAAATCATGTTTTAATTCCCTTAATTTCTCAATTATTTTTTTATAGGTTAAAATATTTTTTCTAAGTGTTAGATTTTAAGGGAGGTGTCGCCACTAGCTCTTGTAGATTGTGCATTGTGTTTTAATTTCCATGATTATAGAATGATGTATTAAAATGTGTCATGATTATATGTGGGGGATGAATTGTTATCATGGTTGTGAATTTTGGGATAGTTTGTTAGGTTGTATTTATAGGTTAATATTCTCATAATATTCATGCATTGCATTGTAAAGTTTTACATATCACTATGACTATTTCTGGGTGAATTTCAAGAAAAAAAGAAATGAAAATATTAATTATTGTTGATAGACTTGGTTGTTCCATAAAATTTAGGGGATTTGAGTATTATAACATAATAAGATTCATTACACCATGATATATTTGGACATCATTGTATTTTAAATTTAGCGGACACTACATCATAGTTTTGATACTTTTAATACCATTACATGTGTGCAGTTTGATATATACATGTTTTTATCTCACCAGAATAGTTTTGATACTTCTGTGTCCACTATATTTATGGTAATTTCATTATATTATGTGTAGTATCAAAATATTATTACAGTTCCTAGTTTATAATGTGAACCCATAGATACCATGATAGTAATCATAGAGTATTTTCATATGATTATAATACATCATACTGATGGGACACAGATGATGTGAAATTGTCAGGTATTGGGGGATCATAAACATTCAGACTTATTCTTATGAAGTTCATACTTGGTGATTTCAAGTAAATGAGATCATGAGGATATAACTTCTAATAGTAACACCACATATTTCAGGTGTCATTGGTTTTTCCTATCTATGAACATGTGTATTGGTCTCGATAATTGAGATCGTTATCAGTGTGTACCATTTGATCGTGTACTTTGATGCAAGGAAAAATACATGACATTGAAGTTGTGGCAAGGTAGCTTGTGTTGGGTGTGTCTTTGGTGGTATATAATTGGTTGAATGATCAAGATAGAATTTTTCACTTTTGATTTGAGGAAGTGATATCTCGGGCCTAGTTGATCAAGATTATAGTACCTCCATAAATCCATGGCTATGGTAGTCAAAAGTAAGTCGGCCCAATTATATCAATAAATAATAAATAAATAATGGATGATGACATAATCTATGCATCTTGCTTTATGAGATATAGTGAGACAAAGAGATTATATTACACGACATGTGTTCATGGGATAGTTGTTGTTTCTATGACTATTCCTTATATCTTTAGGGAACTTGATGGGTTAATATACTTATCTTTTGGTCTATGAATAGCATTCACTAATATCAAGATAAGGACCAAGAGGGTCACACATATTACCATATTTAAGAGTGTTCCCTATTCTGATGAATATGAGAATAGGACATGGTGGACCCACCACAGAGTCTGAGTTTTGTACAATAATAAATGATCACCAACAAATAAATAAATTAGTTATTTTTAAAGTATATAATAATTTTGTTAAATTTATTTAGTTAAATTATTGACAAGGTATTATATAAATAAGTGGAAAAATATTATATGAATGAATGTTATTTTAATATTCAATGTTCGTTTAATATTTCTATAATTATGAGTCGAGTTAATGACTCGGTTTTATCATGTAATATATTTATTATATATTACAAGTAGGTTATAAAATACAAATAATTTTTATGATGCATTTAGTTCATTATAATGATTCATTTATTTCTTATTTAGTGGGTGTTGGATATATGGGGTTCAGGGAACCCTTTTCAAGTATTTCTCCTCGTACTAAATTAGTAGAGGAGAGACTCTCATTAATAGGATTATTCATCCATTAAAAATTGAGAACTTCCCTCTACTCCCATGTCCAAGAGATAGAAATACACTATCTGATAAATAAATCCATGAAATTTTCATGGATTGTAGGAACAAAGTCGATGTGATTATTGCGATGCAGAAGGATTCATCAAAGCTCCACACTAGCACCTATAATTCAATGATTTATATTCACACAGAACATGAATCATGTGTGAATTATATAGAGAGTTTCAATATTGGATCCTTCAAGAAATATTCAAAAGTGGTGTGTGATAGATGAAAATGTCTTCGATCTTAATGAGGTACTCATATGTTCAATTTTTGTGCTTTGGAATATTCACGTGATATCCACATACCACAATCTGGTCTCGGATCATCCGAGATGACAATATTTCATCACTTTAGTAATGAAAAATTTTAAATATCTATCCCACCGTCTACCTTTTTGAATCCTGGTACCAAAAATCGATATCAGATCAATCTCATGAATTTTCTGAGCTAAAAAAAATTAAATTTTCTTTAAATTAAGTAGAGGGATTTGTTTTTCCCCAACATAATAAACCACACAATGATCTGATTTTGGATAGAGAAGTTATGGTTATCCAAAAATAATAATATGGATAGAAAATTGGGTAAAAATTAAAGAAAACTCACACACATGGATATATATATATATATATTTGTGCATTGCGATTTTTTTCAAGGGTGGTTTCCAACTGTAACACCCTAAAATTCTAATGTAAGAAAATTATATCTAATAACGTTTATGAGATGAAACATTAAGAGTAGAAAGTAATATAACTTCCATATAATTTATGATATATTTAATATTTTAAATAAATCTATTTTATAGCTTTTAATTCACACAATAATGAGTCGGTGTTACACGTAAGGCCAAGTTTTACCGAACAACAAATATTATTAAAATATTATTATTTAATATAATAAGATATAACCTAGCCATTAATTTGAAGTTTATGAATATTATTACCTAATTTATGAAAATATATGGATTAATTAAATGGTTGCAAATTAATTATTAATGAATATAGGAACCAACTGAATGTGTAGGAAATGTTTTTATAAAGAAATATTTTTATGATCCAAAAGTCGTTTTATTCTAATAAATTAAATTAATTACAATTATTAAATGATATTAATGTAATATATAATCAATAAAATATTTTTGACATTCATCCAATAGATTTAGTAGGAATAATATAAGAACAACCCAAATTTAACGAATAAAAACCAATATTTTTCTGAAGGCAGTTTTACTACCTTTTAATGGAGAACCTATTTTAAATCCAATTTTTAAAATTTTATATATTTTATTTGAAAAAATAGAATTATTATTTTAAATAATAATATAAAAAATTACTTTGGTTGGTTTTTTTTATTTTTCTGATGAGTTTCATGTTTTGATGAATACTGATAAAATATTTCATTTTAATTGAAAACAGCTTTTTCGTCTAAATAATTTATAGTGTTAAATTATATTTTTTATTGTTTTTAAAGTATAATTAGATAATTATAATTTAATATTATTTAGGTCATTATAATAAATTTCTCATTGAATCTGGATATAAAAAACTACAATCTTTTGAACATTTTCACTTTAAAACCTCGTTTTCTTATTCAATCAATGGGATTAATTTTAAATTAAATACAGGAAATTATATGTTTTTAATTTTGAAAAATGGATTCCATATTTGGAATAATTTGTTCCAAATTATTTAAATATGTTCCTTTTATTTTTTGGAAATATCAATAGTAACTTTAGTATTTTTTATGTATTAGAGTTAAGGGTAAATCGGGTAATTAAGGGTAAAAGTAATATGATAAGTATTATAAAACTACCCTAAAACCGATCATAATTTTATTTTTTGAGTTAGTGTTGACTAATATCATTCTTGTGTTTATTTTATGGCCTCTTGGATCCAGTTGGATGACTTTAAGCATTTTTTTGTATTTTATTCTAAGGGAAGTCCAATATGTCACACTAATTTTTTTAATAAGTATTGCATTTTTTATATATGGTTATTAAGAAGATATTTTAGACTATAAATATTAATTATAAATTCAAAAAATTTATATTAATAATGATAATTTATTTTTAATTTTTAGGGAATAAATAATTAAATTAAAGGCTTGCACAATGATGATGTGGTATTTGTTTAATTAAGGGACATATCAAATAAATGTTATTAAGAGTAAAAATATTTTTTTTTTGATATAATTAATGTAATACATGGATTTTATAGATTAACTATATATATTTGGTATGTCTTAAAGGTTTTTTTTCAAATTTATCTTCTGTGTTGATATTTTTTAAAAATTCATGAAATGAATGGTGTCAAAATTGACATTATTGATATTTTAAAATAAATAATATTTTATTAAATGATATAAAATTCATAAAAATTTAAAATTAGTCCAAATTATATGTATAAAGTTTAAAATTTCATTCATCACTCATTTATGTTTTTTTTTTGATATTTTATATTAACTATATTAACCCTTAAAAAGTAAAAATCTAAGTTGCCAGGGTAAGAGTTAAAGGGTTTAACTGAGGGTTAAAGCTAAAAGATAAGGGTAATAATGTGACCTAAAATTGTCTTAAAATTATTGGTTAAGATTATTTTGACCCATACTTCTATTATATTCTAAATAACTCACTTTGGATCCTTTTTTATTTAAAAAATACTTTATATTAATTTAATATTTTTTGAGTTTTCACATGTGCCCCTCACCTCAATTATAAAAGGGAACCTCCTACCTCACTTACTCATACCACTTTGAGCCTTATAGATCATCCAAAAACTATACATATAATCTCTAAACTTCCCTCCCCTAATTATATAATCCTAACTTTTGTAATAAATAAAACCAAGGAAAGATTTTGGTATAAACCAAAAGAAGTTACCCAAATAAAGGGTAACATTCTTTAATGATCACTTTAGTTTTATTTTGTTCCCTAATCCTTTATTTCTTATTATTCCATGATTATATAATACCAATAGTATCTTAAATATACTGATACTTATTATGTTAAAGGTTCTACCTACACCTACACACACTTTCATCAAATGGGTAAGGAATTTACCATTCATGTACGACGAACTACCACCTCGCGAAACGATGTCATTCGTTTTTCCTTTACCACCTCTCATAGTTGGTAATTATGATGAAAACACTATTTTTATATGATATATATTATATTTATTTTGTCTTCATACTTATTTAATAGTTATATAACACATTCCTTCATACTTTTCATTTTGTTTAAATACGATAACATTGTTTGTAAAAGTGTGGATTGTCGCCTCCTCAAAGCGATATGATTCATTCACACTATACATGGAATGTATAAAGAATGGTTTTAATAAAAATATATGATATATGTGGCATAGATATGATAACATAATAATAATATACATATATATTATTTAATTTTCATTATTTTAATACATAATAGAAATGAAAGTACTGTTCATGAGTACGTACGGTCTACCGTCTCCATGAACAGTGCATTTCATTTCCTATCTCCAAATTTTATAGATTATTATAAATATATATATATATATATATATACTGAATATATATGATATTTATATCATGTTTTTTATTCTAGATATGATTAAATCATTATCTAAGTAATTGAAACAACAAATAATAAGTCAAAACATACTCAAGAAACTAGGCAATTAACACCCGAAATAGTGAAAATGATGAAAGATTATTAACAAAAAAGTGATAAAATAATATAAGAATATCATATATGATGTCATAAATATTAATAAGGTTATTATATAAATTAATAAAATGCTTTAAACCATTATACATAAGGTTAAATCACATACAACTAAAAAAGAAATGTGAGGTAAGGGGATTTCATCTCACTTTTTACATCTATGAGATAAATGTCATATTCACCACTTAATTATTTTGTATAGTGTATATAATTCCATGTTTGATATATAATATCATGAAACTATTTATCTTCATGGTATTAAATGTTTCATTTGATAATTATTTACTTTTATTGGGCTTATGATTCAAATATTTCAAAGTGGTATGGGACACTTTGATTTAAAAATATATTTATAAATCAATTATTCAATATATGAGGAATTATTTGGATATGTGTGTCATAGGTTCGGGACTAGTTAATGAAATCCCATCGATTCATTGGTATTCGTATAAGATGAAATCAGTTTGTGACAAACCCTTAGAGTTTTTTTCTGAATTGAATATATGGGTTTCTACCTACAAACATAAACCATCTTGTAAAATTCTTGATGGTAGTGGTCCATGTGCCAGATACATGATGTCTAATAATTAAGAATTGTCTTCATTTCATCTATTATTTATCCATAATATTTTACGTCAACATATCTACGGATGCATTTCATTCTTAGTTCATTGATTAAATAGAATGTGTTTTATTTATTTTCCCTTCCATATTAATTATGCCTTATCTAGTTATTTGAATGGCATGTGTTATCAATTATTTACCTTTCCATGTTGATTTATTATATTCAATTCATTATTGATTCTTCTTTACTTACCCTTACTAATAATTTGAGATCACACTTATTATGTTTCCTTTTCCCAGGTTATGAAGAGAAATCCTTTAAATGAGTTTCAAGGATGCAGTTTATTTATATTTGTTATGTATTATGTTATTTTATCTATATAAAATGGGTATCATGTATGTAATATGGTTTTCAAAAACTTCTAAACTATTCAGTACTTTGGGGTTTAATTCATTATAATCATTCCAATGTAATAAAGTAATGCACCGGCTCCAAGTTTCTGGGGTCGAGGCATTACACCAGCTATCCAATTTTTTCAGTCAGGTACTTTCCAAAATTCATGGACAAAATAGTATTACTGATGGAATTAAATTCCAACCATTTTGGACTTAGAAATATATATTTAAAAAATCAAACAAACTAAAACATATGCTTTTTAATTTGAAGCTACAAAACAAAAAACAAAAAATGTTTAAAATATGGGTTGATTGGCGGTTGATACATGATTGGATAAAACAAAAATAAAAAACTTTTTTAAGGTACATGTGGGGGGCATGACTTAAATAATAAAAAACAAAACTAATTTCTTAAAAAAATAATCACAACTTCTATAGTAAGATTCTTCCCCAATGGTCCATACTCCCTGGTCAACCAGCAATCACCTCCTCTGTCTGGCTCACTTTGTCACTACGTCACGCTATCACCATCATTTTCCAACCTCGCGGTCACCATTCTAGATTTTCTTCCTACCTAGCTATCAACGTCGTTAGCCTCACCTTCTCTTGTTATTTCCCCTATCATAATACCTCCAACATCACTACATTCTCTTCTATGTATGACCACCGAGCGTGCACCCCCCTCTAGTTGAACCCCTTAGAACTGAGCACCACACGTAAGCCCCCTTTGGCAGTCGACACTCCTCGGTGTGGCCTCCTATGGGTCATCCTGACCTGAAATCGGTCGAGGTAATCCCTACCCGAACCAAAACGGGACCAGGTGGGTTCTGCCCAACCCAAAATAGGACTGGGTGGGTTCTAACTGATATAAAATGGGGCCAAAAGGATTTTCCCGATCTGAAACCCCCTTGGATAGGTTCTTCACAGCCCGTAATGGGTCTAGGCAGTGTTCTAAGACCCAAAAAATATTTAATATAATCTAAAATTACTTTATTAATTATTTATTAAAAAAATAATAATAATTTTATTATTTTTAAAATTATTTTAATTTTACAATAAAATTAAATTAATTGAATAATTTAAATTTTGGAATAAAAATTAAATTAATTATGGGACCGAATTAATTAAATTATTTGAATTTAAAATAATTCATTTAATTTATTAATTTCCCTTTAACTTTAATTTATTTAATTTTAATTTTTAATATTTCTTTTAATTTACTTGTAGATTAGTCTTGAGCAGTGACCATCCTTGCATGTTTGATTTTATTTCATTAAATTATTTATTACAACTGTATGTGATGTTTTCAATATTTAATTAGCATTTCGATGGTATGTGCATCATCTTTTTCATTTTAATATGTATAAGTGAATGTGCATCCATCAGCATTGACTCTATATATTTTTTCACTCCTGAGACCACCTTGCCTGTGTTTGAGTATACTTATATTATTTGACAATGAAACTATAAGATGTGGACCACACCAAGACGATGTGATATACCAGATGAGATGTGAAAACACTAGATTGGAGGCAAGCTGTAAGCCAATTCAAGATCTGACTCAGGTATTATACCCTTAGGTTATGGTTTATCCATTAATTTTAAAAGGATCAACAATATTATATTCACAAGACCAGTCAGGTAATTTATTTTATTTATGCATTGTTTATTATTTTATTCATTTGCATGTCTATAGGAAACACATAAAATAATAAATAGAAAAATGCATAAATACGTGATGAATGTGTTGTGTTAATTCAAGTTTAGTTGTAAGCACAAAAACATAGTATGAATATAATTAATAAAAAATGATTACATTCATCAACAAATATAAAAACCCCTCAAAGAAATACTAATTCATAATGCCTTATGTCACTCAAATTTGAACAAAATCGAGTGTACATGGTTCTCATCAGCCCGGGTTGAGGGTGCCTCCTACTGCTGGAAATTTATAATGAGATTGATGGGTTGACTTAACTAAATATAGTAGTAAAGAAGTATTCATAGCTATCTTTTTATCACTTTAGAGGAAAATCATTTATGGAATCAAGGTAATGATTCCAAGAAACTAGGAATTCACTCGACAGTTCAAAGATCAGTGAGTTAATGCAGTTGTCCAGTCTAGAGCCCACCTTGAAACTCTCCAAGTAGTGTAACAATCTTATCTTGTAGACTATTAAGAGTGGTTTCATGGATATTTTTCACTATAATACTCAAGGGACTGGGTATTCTAAATCAAGTAGTGAGGGCTACTAGGGTTAAATAAAATAGTGGGAGACATTTAATGATTTAATTAATTAATTAATAATTAATGTATAAAATGTAATCAAGATAAACTAAAAACTAATTTATTTATTTATTTTAGATAAAATTGAAATAACTAATACCACCATTTCATTGTCACTGTGATTGATTCTGGATAAAGAAAATATTTTGGCCAGTCATAACTTCTAGAAGTTTTAAATGAGCTTATGCATAGTAATACACTAAGAGAGGAAGATTTATGTGATAGAATCATCACTTATTATTGATCCTCCTTAAGGAGAAAGAAAGGTAGATAAAGATAAATAGAAAAATCATGTAGATGATTCACAAGATGTACAGTGTATCATTGTCACGAACCAACCCTGGTCGACCTTGGACCGGTCACCCGAGCTGATCCGCAGAAAGGCCCAAGAGGCATTCCTGATCCTCTCGGGATGGAAAAAAGTTCCAGGGCATCAACAGAGAACAATATAGAATGATTTATCCCAATAAAAATGAACTAATCAGGAAAAATAAAATAGAAAAATGAAAAATAAATAAACAACATGAAAGAGAAAGAACGGCTAGCAACACATACTAACCTGACCACGACCAAAAATCCACATGACCCTAAGAGTCACTCCCAAATACCCAAACCAAACATCGACCAAGGCGAACCAAACCATAACTAGAACTTGCATGTGAAACTAAAACAAGAAAACACTATAGGCATGATTATTAAAATACAGTAGGCATGCCCAAAAAACTATTCCCAAAGAACTACCTTAAAATAAATAATTTACTAATTCTAGGTTTGAACTAAATTATATAAAATATGGTTTTCCACACATACTTTAATTTATAAAATAAGTAACAATACATTTACCTTTTTATTTTAAAACAAGTTTAATATTTTAATGGAAAAGGCGCTTTACATTTTAAAACATTTTCGCAAACAATTTAAAATATAAAATTTTATTTTTTAGTCAAGAGGAAGACCACACACAACACACAACACACAATAAGGGTAATGATAAAGTAGAAAACAGGGACCAGAAACTGAACTAGTCCCCACAATCATTCTCCACATACAAATAAGCACTAAAGAAAACATGGGTCGAACCTAGGAGCTCGTGAACAATCCAAAATGTACTATATGTGTGAATCATCCTGAAGGCATGCCCTAATCAATGACTTCATAACACCCAAATGCTTGGTGTTTCCCTACCTATCCTAATGTCCCAATCCCCTAGTAGATCAAAGTCCATATTAAGGGTCACTAGCCACTGCGTAATCTAAACTAGTGCAGCGATCGTTCTTAGAAGATTAACATACTATGCCAAGTTCCCATTACAAGTACTAAATGAACAGAGGGGTGAGTCAACAATGTCAATCAAGCAACCAATCACCATGCACCAACATCATGCACAATAACTCACACAAAAAATGTATATATCAAAATCAACCCTAAGTCACCCCAAAGAGAGTTTTTAAAAATAATTTATTTTATTAAAGAGCCAAATGGGCCTTATGAAACTTTTAAAAGAAACACCATTTCTCAAGAGAAACCAAAACATTTTTTCACACATTAGAACAGAAGATTTTAAATCAAACCATAACCACACTTTAAAGTTCATGAATTATGTTCAAAGGACAAATAGGAATTCTTTCACTATAGTGCATCAATTCATCAAGAAAATAATTCAAGTGTCATGTATAAAATAAAAAAAAATTATTTACATCAAGTAATTATTCCAAAAATAATTATCCAATATTATTTCTCATATTTCAAAAATCAATGAAATATCAAGCAATTAATAAATTCTAAATTTAAAAGGCGAGTGCAGTGGGGGACCTACCTCAAGACATGAATCTCATGATGATGGAAACCTGGGACCGCTTCACCTATATGCATATATACTTTCATATATATATATATATACCCTTTGAACTAAGTAAATATTCCTTGCTCCATAAGGGAATATATGCAAAGAGGATATACCTATATACATGATTACCCATATATATACATATAGGTCTTTGTTGCTGATGACCAAAACCCACACCGCGATGAACAAAACACCCTACAACGATGCAAGGGAGTCTAATAACTACCAAAGGCTCCAAATAAAACCTAATTGAACAAAGAAACAAGAGAAACCTCACCCCAAATACATTTACTATCACTTGTATAGTTTCTTAAATTCCCATTTTATAACACAAGAAAACACACAATTAAGACCAACCAAAACAATGGCCAACCCCCTTCATAAAACCACTCATACTTTAAATTGTTTTTAAAGCAAGCTTTCCATCTTTTAAAAAAATTTAAAATTCACATTTAGAAATGAAAAACATGTTTAACATTCCAAATTATGTCATTCTCCTTTAATAACATACTTCCAAACCTATCCTCACTTTGTATGCCTTTGAAAACATGGTTTTCACTTTTCAAACAACCCATAAAAACTTTCCAAAGTATCATTCGCATCGTACTCAAAAATTAATAAATCATTTAAATAATTAGTAAAACATTTCTAAAATTCACAACAAGGCTTTACCCTAAAAACATACTCTATTTTCTCTCTTTAAAATCAAACTCACCTCAAAATATTTTCCAAACATGGTTTTCACCTTTTACACAAATAAATACACCATTAAAACAACTTATAAAACAACTTCAATAGCACCCTCAAAATGATTCACTACTCATTGAAAATCCACATTTAAATATACACATCTCAAATTCCCTTGAAAACATAGTTCACACCATCCAAAAAATGCATAAAACTCCTTCCAAAAAGCAAATCAATATAACACACACAAAATATAACCCATTTATTTACTAAAATCCATTTTGAGCACATAGATATACTAACCACTTCAGTAACACAATTCTCATCATGAAAACAAAGTATAGAACATGAAAAAATTAATTTAACAAACAAATTAAATTTTCAATAGGTGCTAAAGTATGTAATCACCTACTTGAACCAATAATATTCTGAAGAAAGATGTAAAATCACAATTTCACCTCAACCGCTCCACAAGAAACCACAAAACAAACCTAAATCAAGCATTAGAACCTTAAACTTTAAATTATGACCCTAAAATCAGACCCCTAATGAGAGGAAAACCCCTAAAAGGAGGGAGTACCGGTATGGGTTGTGAGAGGGGTCAGAGGGGGGTCAATGGTGGCGGCGCCAGCTGGTTAGGAGGCCAATGAGGGTGGCACCGGCTGGTGAGGAGGCTGGTGAGAGCGTCTGGCCAGGAGAGGGGGGTGGTCCAACGGCTAGCCATGGGTACGGCGTGATGGGGTGTGTCCAGGGAAGAGTTGTGTACTGGAAGAAGCCTCTGACTAGGGTGAAGGTGTGATGGCCCAGAGGAGAGGTCAGGGGAAAGTGGCGCTATAAGGAGGGCATGGTAAGTCTGGCTACAGAGTAGGGTGGCGTGACATGAGGGGCTCAAGGGGGAAGTAGGGGTGTGATGGGTAGGAGGGGAGTGAAGGGGAGGGGTCCAAACCCTAACAAAATGGGGGGGAAGTAATAAAACAAATAAATATAATAAGTAAAATAATAATAATAAAAATGGTAATAACAATACACAATATTAGCAATAATATAAATTATCACAATATTAGTAACAATTTAATACATTTTATATACTTAACACTATTAGTAATATTTTTATTATTATTATCAAACAATATTCTTATTATTACCATTAAAAAAATTCTTAATGTTTATTAAACATATTATTTTAAATTTATTTATTTATTATTAATCCATATTATTTAATTAATTGAACTGGGAGAGGTCACGCGGCTTCGACCATGGGGCACTGGACGCAGCCAAGGGTAAAACATGCGTTTTTAAATAAAAATGCAAAATTTTTTAGTCAGGCTTCAACCTGGACTACCCGATTCCCAGAAAAATTAATAAAATAAATAATTAAAAAATGGAAGGTGTGACAATAATGTTGTCATTTATGTCCAGTCAACTGCAGAAAATGCATGAGGATGAAGATTCCTACAATATGCCAACTCATCTCTAATAGTTTTATTAAGAGAGATCAAGGAAATAAATGTATGAAATATAAAGTGCACTTTATAGGTGTAGGATAGAATAAGGTAATCAAGAAGGACCTCATGTACTCAATATGATTGGGTACATTTAGAGACTTGAAGCCCTTGGGTTCAAACTAAACCAAGAACTATAAAATAATCTCATTCTTGCCTATTTTCTATAAAAATTTTCAAATTTCATTATTAATTACAATATAAATAAAATAAAAATGTTTCTCCCAGATCTTTTGTCTTTAGTTTTCTAATATTATAAGTATATTAATAATACCAACTCTTTAATCCTTATGGTGAACAAGAGGATGAAGGGAAACTCTAATGGGTATAAGGATAATTCAAAGATAAAGTTGTTGATGCACCGTCCTTCCAAAAATCAAAAGATACAAAGGGATGGAAATGGGTAGGAGGATGTCTACTTTTCAAGTGGTGAGAAATTTAATTGGAAAAATAATTGCATAGCTGGGAAAAATATGAAAGGTGACACTTTTACTATAGGTATTTTAGTCATTGAATACAATCTAGATTTATCTATAATTTGGGTTTGGATATAGTATTTGGATCACACATTTGTATTTATATACAGGAACCAACTAGATTTATGATAATTCCAAAGGGTGAGTTGTATCTCTGAGCTGCAAATGGTGTGAGTCTATAATCCTTTTTAGTGGAATATTATCATCTAACTTTGCCTAGATTTTTGGTTCCTGTATTTTACAATTATTATTATGTTCCTTCAGTTACCAGAAACATAATCTCAATGTCATGTTTGGAAACTATGGGATTTTATTTTAAGTTTGGAAATAAATTTCATCTCTTTTATAAGTATAACATGTGTTATGGTATGAAGAATCTTAACAATGGATTGTATATACTTGAACTTGAAAACCCTATAATGAAAATAAATGAAAAAACTAGTAAAAATGACTCATATAACACCCACCTATGGCTCTTCAGTCATGGTCATGTAAATGAGAAACGTTTATAGAAATTACATCAAGAAGGTTTTTTAAACTCTACTGAGTTAAAACCCCTAGATTTATGGCATGATTTTTTATAATGGAAAATAAAAAAAACACTTTTCTATGGGAAAGGTGTAAGAGCCACTAAATTATTATAATTAATTCTTATTGATGTATTTGGTTCATTTCTAGTATATTCAATGGGTTGTTTTTCATACGTGATTGATTTTAATGATGAATATAGTTGGTATGGATATATATACTTAATGTGATATAATTTAGATTCCTTTTGTATGTTTATTGAATACCAACATGAAGTAGAAAAATAGTTCGGTAAGAAGATTAATACACTTTTCTCTGGATGAGGTTGAGAGTATCTTAACCAAGAATTCATTGATCACTTAAAGGGGTGTTGGGTGGTATCTAAACTCAATCCTCCTTATATACCACAGTTGAATGGTATTAGTGAATGGTGTAATTGGACCCTGCTAGATATAGTCAGATCAATGATGAGTCTGGAAACTCTTCCATTATCCATTTGGGGATATGCCTTGTAGATAAAAGCATAAAAATTTAACTGAGTGCTAACTAAAGTAACAAATGGGATTCCATATGAGTTTTGGTATAGAAAGATTCCCATTATATCACACATAGGTATATGAGGATGTGTGGCTTTTGTCAAGACTATAACTAGTGAAAAATTATCATCTCAAAGCATTAAGTGTATCTTTATAGGTTATCCTAAAGAAACTAAAGGATAGTTCCTATATAAACCTTCATTTAAGAAAGTGATTGTAGAAATACATTCCATATTTCTAGAAAGGGAACACATTTATAATGGAAATAGTGGGATTAATATCGACTTCAATGAAGTAAATTATCCAGATGCACAAGATTTAGTATAGGGATGATATCCATAAGTGACAGGGGGAGATGAAGATGTTCCAGAGATATAAGTACTGTGTAGGTGAACTAAATAGGTTTTAGAACAAGATATATATAGTTTTCTTATCACTAAGTCAGGTGATATATCACTCTTAGAGATTGATGAACTTCTAACCTATAAGGAAGTATTATATGGTAAAGATGCTACAAAATAGAGAGATGTTCTGAATTCTGAGATAGAGCCCATATACCATAATCAAGTTTGAATTTTGGTAGACCCTCCATCTAATGTGAACCACATTGGGTGAAAATGGATATTCAAGAAAAAATTATACATGGATGGTAAAGTCAATACCTATAAAGCATGACTAGTTGTGAAAGGTTTTAGGAAACTTCAAGGAATGGACTACAATGAAACCTTCTTACCACTAGAGATGCTGAAATACATCAGAATATTACTTGAAATAGAATCCTTACATGATTATAAAATTTGGGAAATGGATGTAAAAACTTCTTTTATAAATGGGAATTTTTCTAAATATGTCTATATGACTCAAATTAAAGGGTTTATTAAGTCAAATAGTTCCCAAAAAAATATGCAAGTTACAGATATCCATTTATGGGTTGAAGTAGACATCGAGATCATGGAATTTTTATTTTTATAAGGCCATAATAAAATTTGGTTTTGTCAATAATGAAAGTGAGTTGTGTTTCTATAATAAGGTTAAGGGGAATGTTTTCATTTTCCTCATATTATATATAATTAACATATTAATTATAGGAAACAAAGTGAAATTCATATAGTCAATTAAGACTTGGTTAAATGAATTCATAACCATGAAAGATTTAGGTGAAGTAGCCTATATTCTAGGTATTATGATATATCGAGATAGATCTTAGAGGATGCTTGGACTAAGTATAAGTACATATATTGATAGGGTACTCAAAAGGTATAATATGGAATAATCCAAGAGAGTTTTGTTTCCAATATTACATGTTATCAATCTATTTAAGAAAATGTGTCCACAAATATATGAGGAGATTAAAAGAATGAAAGGAATCACTTATGATTCTACAGTGGGATCCATCATGTATTTCATACAAGGTTTGATGTCTCCTTTTCTTTAAGCATAGTAGGAAGATATCAAGCTAATATAGGTGAGCTACATTGGGTTGTTGTAAAAACTATCCTAAATTACTTGATGCATATAAAGGATATCTTCCTAGTGTATAAAGTAAATAAGGAACTAGTAGTGAGAGGATACACTGATTCTAGCTTCTGAACAGATAATGATGATCTCAAATCACAATCAGATTATGTATTTTTTCTGAATGGTGGTGCAGTGAGCTAGAGAAGCTCGAAGTAACTTGTGATCATCGATTATACATTAGAATATGAGTATATATCGGCTTTTGATGTAGATAAGGAGGTGGTTTGGATACACAGATTTATCTCAAACATTGTTTTTGTTCCTATTTGTGCAAACCCTTTTCTAGTTTATTATGATAATCCTATAGTAGTCATGCTTGCCAAGGAGCTCGTGTCACACCAGAGGCAAAGCATATAATTTATAAGTTTAATATCTAAAGGTATTTCACTCAGAGAGGTGAAGTCATAGTTACCTGAGTAGCCACAGAGGATAATGTGGTAGACCCCCTGACAAAATCCATATCCCAGTAGAATCATGATTTTCATGTCAGAGTTAGTGGGTTGAGACTTGTTAGTATTTTTCTCTAATACAAGTGGAATTTTTGAAAGTTGGTGCCCTAAACCCAACTTATGTATGTACTTTGAATACCATTACATGTATACAGTTTGATATATACATGTTTTTATCTTACTATAATAGTTTTTATACTTCTACATCCACTATATTTATGATAATTTACTTAGATTACATGTTATTTCAAAATTTTATAGTAGTTACTAGGCTATAATGGTAATCCAGAGATACCATGAAATTAATCTTAAAGTAATTTACTATAGTTTGGATACATCATATTTATAGGTCATATATGATGTGTGACCATCAGGTATTAGAGTCTCATATGCATTGAGACTTCTTCTTGTGAATTTCACACTTGGTGATCTCGAGTAGGTGAGATCATGATGATAGACCAGCCAATAGAAACATCACATATTTCAAGTGTCATTGGTTTTTTATATCTATGAACATGTGTATTGGTATCTTGACTTGAGATCATTATCAATTTGTACCATTTTATCATGTAATTTGATTTAATGAAAAAAATATTAAAATGAATTTGTGGTGAGGTAGCTTGAGTTGGGTGCATCTTTGGTAGAATGGAATTGGTTTAATGATCAAGATAGAATTTTTCACTTCTGAGTTGAGGAAATGATTTCTCAGACCTAGTTAATCAGGATGTTAGTACCTTCATAAATCCATGTCCATGGTATTCAAAGTTAAGTCTATCTAGATAGATCAATAAATAATAAATCGATAATGGATGATGACACAAGATGTGTATCCTTCTTTATGAGATATCATGAGACAAATAGATTATATTACACGACATAAGTTCCTATGATGGTTTTTGTTTATATAACTATTCCTTATCTCATTAGGTGATTTTATGGGTTGTAAGACTCCACTCTTGGTATTTTAATAGTATTCATTGTTGTCGAGATAAAGGCCTAGAGGGTCACACACAATAGCGTATTCAAGAGTCTGCCCTATTCTGATGAATGGGAGAATAATACATGGTTGGCCGCACCATAGGGTTTGAGTTTTGTATGAGAATAAATGGTCACCAAAAAATAAATAAATTCAATTTTATTTAAGTATAGAATAATTGGGTTGAATTTATTTAGTTAAATTTTTCACAACGTATTATGTGAATACATGGCAAAATAGGATACAAATGAATATTATTTTAATATTCAAGGTTTTTTTAATATTTTTGGAATTAAAAGTCGAGTTAATAACTCTATTTTATCAAGTAATATATTTATTATATATTAAAATTTGGAAATAAAATAAATATGATGTTTATGAGGTAGTTAGTTCATCATAACTAGTCATTTATCGCTTATTTAGTGGGTGTTGGATATACAAAGGTCAGGAAACCCTTCTGGGTATTTTATCTCCCACTATATATGAAGAGGAGATATTATCATTACTAGTACTATTAATCTATTCAGAATTGATATATTATCTCTCCTCCTATATCTAAGAGAGAAAAATACATCGTCTAAGAAATTGATACAAAAATGTATTTGCGGGTCATAATAAAGGAGTCAAGATGATCATCATGATGCTGAATGATTCATCATATATCCCTTAAAGAACCTATAATTTGATTATCGACATTCGTACAGACCCATAAAGCATGTGTGGACAATCAATAGGGTTTTGATCTTGGATCCTTCAAGAAATAGCCATCGGCTACGTGCGATAAATGAACACATCTTCGATCCGAATGAGGTACTCATATGTTTAACTTTTGTTCTTTGAAATATTCATGTGAGATCATTGAACCTATACCAGACCTCGTATCATCAAATATAATAAGGTTTCATCACTCTGAAAATGAAAAATTGTAAATCTCTAGTCCATAAATTTTCTCTGCGCACCCTGGTACCATCATGAGTAACCTTAGATTCGATGTTAGTTTCCTTAACACCCTAGAGTGATCATTTATTGGTCTTTATAATTACTCCCCTCATAAGGTTGGATTCACATGGATCGAGGTAATATTCCATCAATTCTCTTTCTTCTATCTATATTTATTTTCATTCTTGGGATTCTATGAGAGAATACGAAAGATGGTCAATGTGTGGTGAATGGTTTTAGATTCAATAGAATATGTTTATAAGAATGCGAAAAATTGAGAACCAAATTACATCCTTTGATGATATGTAAAATCAAGATTTGTATTGAGGTAAGGGATTTTAACTTCTCTCTTTTTCTTTATAAAGTGTATTTTTATATTTTATGTGATTTAGTGATGGGTAATTATTAGTAATCATAATAAGTTATATGATAGATAAATTAAATTAATGAAATATTTTTGAGGTGTGAATTAAATTAACATGGCATAATGAACAAATGGGAATATGGTAATTGTGGTAATTTGAGTGTGAAAATGGATTTAATTAATGTTATGAACATGGAAAGAGTAATAAAAATTGATGTAATGATGAGATTAATGGAATTGATTGATTTTTTTTTGTAACCATTGGTGAGGCTATGAGATATGTGATCTATAATACTGATTGAATAATATTATGAACCCTGATAATTATTTTTGACATTCTAGAATTAGAGGAAGGATAAAAGTTATGTGGTTATAACATAGTGATAAACTATTTAGGATGTTTAGTTTGACAGAATATCATTGAGGTGGATAGAATGAGGACATATTATTGTTGGTATAAAGGTTGGATGGTGTAATTAAAAACTAGAAGAGGTTATAGTGGATGTATTATTACAATTATTGTTGTGTTGTATATTGAGATCATGAATTTATTTTTTTATTCTGATTTAGTTTTCTTATTAGCTTATATGGTATTGATGTTATGTTGTGGGATTTTGATAACCTTGGTTGAAAAGTTTGTGATGTGGTTTTTAGTGTGATGTGGTATTCCCTAAGGTCTATGGGATGTGAGGTATGTAGTGTTTCAACCATAGATTCAATTTTTTCATTATAGATATATCACTATAAAATAGTTGTAGTTGTAGGTGTATAGTCCTCATAATGATGATGGGTTGTATTTTTTGTTAGAGCTACTATCATTAGAGGTGTGAATATAATTAGTTGGTTCTTGTTGTGTTGGTTGAGGTTTTTTGTTTATGGTGATGTAGATGAGGTAGTGGATGATATGTGGAAGGGGTTATTTATATTGATATTGTTTTGGTATACTGATTTTCATTCATTGAGACTTTATTATATCTTTTCTCTTGACACGGAAGAGGTTGGCGGAGAAACACACTAAGTATACTCTTATACTCACCCTATTATTTCTTTGTTTTTTGGATTAGGATCATGCTAAATTTGGTACCAAGTAACATGAATTATGAACCTAGATCTTCTTAGGTCCAAATGTTATAGCACATAATGACTTCAAAATCCATATTTAGTTTAATTCCTTCCATTTAACATTCTTATTAGAACTATTCAATTCCTTGTAAAGGAAAAATCTTATCATACCAAAACTGAGTTTCCTTCATCAAGAAGTTATGAGTGGTATGTATAAAAATATGAAAATTTCTACATATCATTGTTTCCTTTTTCCTCACAAAAAAAAATCAGTTCTAATGGAAATTCCTTTTATTTTCCATTGAAAATATAATCCCGTAACTAAACTTTAGATGATTCTAGATAGAAAGAAGTTTCTACAAGTTTTAAGTATTGTTTGGTATAGATTATGTTGAGTTGGGTGGATAGTACATTGATTTTATCATATCTCAATTCCAATTTTTAAGTTTCAATGGATTAAATAACAACTGAGAAGGGAGTGTTGAATTATTTTTTCATTTTTTATAAGTTTCAATAATTTTTAAAACTTAACCCTTACACCCTATTAAAGTTTATACCCTTGTAATCTTTTTATAAATACTCATGTGTAAAAAAATAGTAAATAAAGTAAATCACATGAGATCTACAAGGTTCAAACTCAGTGTTAGAACCTACATCATTGTCATAGCCACTCTAGTGGTTCTATGGAAATTCACTATTATGAAAAAGTGAGTATAAATTTTTCTAACACCTATTATACACATTATATCTCCTGATTGGAAAGATTATACTGAATCCCATCAATTATAAAAAAATATTATAAAATAATTGATCCAAAAAATTTTAAAAATACTTTGATCAATTTTCTCTACAAAAGTTCTTAGGTTTGATGACTCTAAATCTGATGACCTTCAGTATGATGAACTCAGTCTTATTGACTCAATATAATTGACTTAATAAAATATTCCCTTTCTTAATTTGAACTTCTCAAACTCTTTTCAAACACTCAGAGTGATCTTCCTCTATCTGATTGACTCAATACAATCTTCTCAATATGATGTTTCTCAATCTGGTAAACAAAACAACATGAAGTCCAACCTTTTAATGAGATATCTGTGTGGAAAAATCATTCACTTGAATTCTCTAACGCTCTACCTTTTCTGCTTAAGTAAAAAAATACAAAATGTGAATTATTTTTTCTTCTATTTACAGGTGACTCAGAAAAGAAAAAGCAGGTAATTGAAAAACTTTCCTCATTTACCCAAATTTCAAAAATCTGAAAAACAATAACATTTAAACTTAAACTTTGACTTCTTGAAACCTTCTCAAGATTTCTTTGAGATCAGTCTTCTTGAAAAAACTAACTTTTATTCAGTCTGATATAACTTTCTTAGCTCCATCTTCCTATACTCATTACAATATACTTTTCTTTCCCAACTCTTTATGATATGTCTTTATTTCTTAGCTCATTATGATCTGCCTTTCTTTCTCAACTCATTATGATATTCATTTCTTTCTCACCTCATTATGATGAAATTCCTCATATTTTAAACTTTAACTTTTTCTTTGTTTCTTCATAAGAAAACACAAATATTTTATAATCTTCACTTCTTTTCATAACTGATATCCCTTTGATGTATTGGCATCGGTAAATCTGATCATTATGATGTTATGAATTTGTTTTGTTATTGGTGTGATGAATTCATTTGATGAATCGGTTCATGTTCTTGATCTGATTGATATTCATCCTTAGATTCATTCTGATTAAAAAACCTCATAATGATGAAATTATCATTATGATGGAATTATCATTACGATGGAATTATCATTATGATGTAATTCTCATTATGATGGAATTATCATTATGATGGAATTCTCATTTATGATAGAAACTCCACTCTGCAACTTTGAAAAACTTCAAACTTCATTATCTTTACACATTCTGAATTCTAACAACTTCCCAGTCTAGTACTTTTGGATCTATCTTCAGTGTCTAGGTTTCTGGAACCAATACAAACTTTATGATTCCTCTATTTCTTCAAAATATTTTATCATGATAGTCTTCATGATTTTTGATAAATTGATGACCAGAAAATAATTTTCTGATTTAAGTTTATAAATTATGAAAACTTTCTAACACCTTAATTCACTATCTTCTTTAAAACTCTTCAGCAACAATATGACTCCTTCACTCAAAAACTTCTGAATTTCCAATAAACACTATGTCTGATGGATCTTGAACTTCATACCGATGGACCTGATACTGATGGTGTATATGATCAAAAAACTTTATCTTCCTAGCCACTTCAGCGTATGGTGTTGCTTGGTCCGACAACTTGAGTCTAGAAACTAGTGTTTGGAAAACAATTTTCTTAAGAATAAAAATTTTCTCTCCCTTTTTGTTTGGACTCGAAAACATTCAGAAACTTTCATCTTTCTTATGAAAACTCATTATGATAGACTGGGTCTGATCCTCAATAACAAAAACATTCTTATACAAAAATTTTAGTTGTCAACAAATAAAAAAACTTTGTTAAAACAAATTATCACAAAGGTTCTTCAATCTACCCCTTTGGATTTGTTCAAAACCATCATTAACAACTTTTAAAACTCTCAAAAAAAATTCACAACTCAACTTTTATATACAACTCAAGTTTTTTGAATTTTATTAAAACATATCCTTTCTCAAAATATAGTATCCTGACAACAAACTACTTGATAAATTAATGATTTTAAGTAATTCCATCACTCGATGATAAGAAATTTTTTCAGCCGTGTTAAGATAAACTCCCCCTCACTTTTATCTTTTCCTCTCTCGTTTTTCTTTTTCTCTCCCCAATTTTATGATAACCATGGATTCAAATTCATCTAGAAGTAAAAGTAAAAAAGTTTCAAAAAAGATGTTACTTTATCTCCCCCTTTGCCAACATAATCCAAAGTATGGTGGGGAACTTATGAGATTTAGGAATCCATGGGAGGAGGTTGAATGTGAAGTTTCATCCTTAATTATACAAATATCTCTTTCTTTATAGCTTTTGTAAAGATATTTTATATTTGATATTTTGTTGAGATATATTCCAATATAACATATCCATCAGCAGCTTTCTCTTTTATAAATTGAAACTTTATATAAATGTGTTTTGATCTTGAATGTTATATAGGATTTTTATAAATATCAATTTCAATCTAATTATCACAAGAATATTCAATGGTTTAGAAACTTTCACTTTCAAGTATTTCAGTTGAACTTTCATCCACATCATTTGAGTACAAGCCTCAGTAGCTACAACATATTGAGATCCAGTTGTGATTAAAGTTACTGAATTTTTTTATTACTATACCAACTCACACAACATTCTCCCAAGAAAAATTGTCCTCTTTATTTTTATTTTCTATCATTACAATCTCCAGTCTAATCGGTATCAGTATAACCATGAAAATTCATCTCACTATTTATTTTGTATAACAACCCATGTGAAGTTGTTTCTTTTTCATATCTCATAATTCTATTTGCTTACAACATGTTTGATTCTTTAGTATTACTTAAATACCTAGAATATAAAGTTATAGAGAAAAAATATCAATTATTGAGGCTATAAGGTATAGTAAACTTCCTATAATTTTCTGAAAGTCTTTCTGATTCAAACTTTTTCCAAACTCATCTTTACTCAACTTTATGCTCACAGAGATAGAAGTATAAACTTATTTTGATTCTTCTATACCTAAATTATTTAACAATTATCTGGTATAATTTTATTAATATAAGAAAATGTACTTTTCTTTTTTTTGAACTTGTAATCCAAGTAATAAAGTTAATTCTCCCAACATTGAAATTTCAAAATTCTTCTTCATTTCCTCAGAAAATTTTTGATAAACTTTTTCTTCATATCCATAAAAAATTATATTATCCAAATAAACAATTAAAATTATTGTTTTTGAGTCAATATATTTTACATATAATTTTCTATCAACTTTTTCTTTAGAAAAAATCAACATTCACAAATAGATATCAAGTTTTGAATATCAGGAACAAGGGGATTTTTTCAACCCATACAAGGATTTCTTAAATCTACAAACCTTTTTTCATCATTATAAAGTTTAAAAACACAAGGTTATTCAATTTTAACTTCTTACTCGATCTCACCATTTAATAAAGATAACTTTACATCCATATCATAAATTTTGTAATTACAATGTGCATCCATAGATAGAAACATTCTAATAGTTTTTAATCTTGAAACTGGGGAAAAAATTCTTGAAATCCACACCTTCCACCTATACATGGACTTTGTAAACGAGTATTTCTTTGTTTCTTTAAACTACTCCATGCTCATTCAATTTTCTTCTATAAATCCACTTTGTTCTAATAACATTTTTATTTCCTAGTTATGAAAAAAGTTCCCATGTTTTATTTTTATAAATCTGATCTAACTCTCTTCATTCATAGAATCCACCCATTCTTTATGTGGAACATATTCTGAAATTTATTCGAGTTTAACTTTTGAGATGAGAGAAGTTTGATTTCCTAATCTCAACTTTATTCTAGTATGAACTAGAGACTTTTGATTTGCAAGAATATTTTCAGTCTCAACATGTGTTTGTAAGGTAGGAAATTTTAAAGTTTCTTTTCTAGATTATCTTTCCTCATCACACAATTCTCATGAATCTTGGTGAGGATGTTTTGACTTAATTTCAATATCGTTGGAAATCTTTAGTTTATTATCCTCATAATTCTAAACAACTTTTGTTAAGGAATTCTGATTTTCAACTACTGTCACATCATATGAGTCCACCAATATTTTTAATCATTTGTTCCAACATTTATAACTTCTTCCATTGGGTGAATAACCCATAAAAATTCCTTCCTTAGATTTCTCATCAAACTTTCCCAACTCCAGATTTTTTATTTTTAGTAAACATGGACATCCAAACACTTTTAAGTACTTTAATAAAGGTTTTTTTTATAACACATTTCATAAGAAGTCATGTTGGTTTCCAGTCTCAACAAGCATTTGTTTTGAACATTTATAATATCACTAATATCTTATTTCCAATATAACTTTGAAAGTTTTTATTCTGCTAACATACATCTTCCCATTTCCACAAAACTTATATTATTTCTTTCTACTACTCTATTTTTTTGTGGAGTATAGGGAGAACTATACTAATGTTTGATACCATACTTTCTTAGATAAGTTTCAAAAGTATTACTTGTTAATTTGGTATCATTATATGTTCTCAAATTCTTTATATAAACCCTCATTTCTTTATCAACTTATTTTCTAAAAAACCTGAACATTTACATAGCCTCTAACATATGTTTCATAAACATGATGTTTTTCATCTAATTGAAATCATCAATAAAATTTATATGAGTACAAATACCCTTTACTAATTTATGTCTCATAGGCCCTCATCAGTCAGAATGAATAAGTTTAAGAGTTATGGTAGACTGAATCTCAACCCTCTTATGACTTTTGTTAGTCATATTACCCTTTTAACAAGTAGCAAAAAAAACTTCATCGCTTTTTTCAATTCTACAAAATAACATACAGCATCAACTTTAGAAATTTTGTTCATGTTTTTCTTCCCAAGGTGCCCAAGTCCTTTGTTCCATAATTTTTTTCATCATCAACACTTAAGTAATAGGAGTTGTTAAATTCTTCTATTTTGAAGAGATTCCTACTGGTTCTATATCCTTTTTTTAATAAATTTACTATCTTTCACTCTTTTGAAAACACAAGAATATTTTGTGAATATTAATTCTTTTTCATCATCAAAAATTTTGACTCACACTAAGTAAGTTATGTTTTAGACCATCAAAAAATAAAACTTCTAAATATTTCAACTTTTCTTCTTCAATCTCAAATGTTATTATTACTCTAATTTATAAGGAGCTATCATTATCAAAGGTAAATTATCCTCCATCATTATTTCCAATATGCTTCAATATATTTATATCACCTATCAAATATGAAGAACAATCATTATCAAGTATCCATGGTTTATTCCTTTTACTTGATTTCAAAGTTATCTCAACAACAAAGTCTTTTTCCTCAATTTTCTTCTTTCTATATTCCTTTTGCTTTCTTCCATAACAAACTTGTTCTAGAAATAGTTTCATACATCTTTTGATATGATGAACAGCCTGATCGCATCTTCCAAAAACTTCTTCCAGATAATCAAATTGTTTTTTTGGTGGAAAGTTTCTAACATCTTGAGTTTTTCCTTTTTTGAAATCCTTTGGTTTAGGAAAGTTACTCATCCTTAATCCATAATTTCTTTCTCTTTGTTAAAATATTTATCCAAGAAGTGAAAAGTTACAGTAACAATTATAATAACTATGCCTATAGATTCCATGAGAGTGGCAATAGCCATAAAATATTAATTTTTTACTAAATAAAGATCTTTCTCTATAGAAAATTTATTGTTGTTGATAACTTCTTTCTACTCTATAATACTCAAGACATGGACCATATTTTCTTATGAGTTAGTTTTCAACTTTTGTAGATGTGATAGGTTTCTCACATCCTTTCTCTACCTAATATTTCCCAATAACTTTTTTAGAACCTGAAATATTAGATGAATCACATGAAACATTATTTTTGGTGAGTGAGGATTTAACCTGATTCTTGTTTTAAGGATTCTAAGAAACTTTAGAAGTATCATATTTTACTTTTGAATATTTTTTGAAGTTTTCATTCATATTCCTCAAGGTACTTTTGGAATCAAGAAGATTTTTATTGAAACTTATTAGCTTCTTATTTGTAAGATTCCAGCTTCTTGATGAGATCTTCAACCATATTTCCCTATTTAGCAACTATAAGTTTGTAACTTAAAATATACTAGATGTATTATTACTTCTTCTTGATGAAATATTTTATTCCTTAAATAACTTCTCCACAATATTTCTTCATTAATCTAATTTCTTTCTTGAGATTCTTGTTTTTTCAAGACATGCAACAAGTTGTGTTCTGAGTTGATACTCCATATATGATTATTCACCACATTCTTCACTTTTTGAGGAATATTTTGTTTTATAAACTTTTTAAATGAAGGTTCTGAATTTTTCTAAACTTATATCTTTAAAAGAATTGTTTTCAGTTGATTTCAATTCATATTTCTTACTCAACATACTTCTCTTATTCCCAGTAAACTTCTTTTTAGATTTTTTGGGTGACTTTTCTTCTTTAGAACCTTTTCTCTACTTCTTCCATCAAGGTATTTCATCATAATCATCTTGATATTATCTAACTTTATTCTTGGGAAAATTTATAGAAAAGTTTTTTATTCCACCACACTCAAAACATTTAAGAGGAAGTTTACCTCAATACTTTCCTATTTCTATTTTATAGTTCTTAGAAATAAGAGACATTATTTTTTCATTCAACTCATCATCCTCTTTATCATTGGAGTCACAACGATCAATATATTCAACATTTTTTTTTCTCATGGCATAAAAATACATTTCATATTTCATCTTATTTTTGAACATTAGAGGTTTCCTCATTTCATAAGTAACAAAAAATTTATGTTATTCATCAAGATATAAATCATTCTTATCTTATAAAGAGGAAATTTTAGAATCAAACATGTCTAGAAAGTTTATCATAAGTTTCTTCACAATTATATAATATTCCAATACATCTCCAAATCCTCTGATATTATAAAAAAATCATTTACTATGGTGAAGTATTCATCAATATTTTTTTCATCTTTTATATTTATGACTTCATACTTACTATGCCAGATTTTCAGCTTTGATTCCTTCACTTTAGTATTCCCCTCAAAAAAACTTTACAGCTTGTCCCACATACTCTTTAAAGTTTTGAGACCCATCACCTTTATATAGAAATATTCTGATAAGGACATAAAAAAAATTCTAACTTTTCCATCAACTTCTATATTTCTTCTATCAGCAAAATTCATATGGGCATCCTTCTCAATAAGTTTAAAACCAATTATAGAAGCATCAACAACTTCCATACCAAGATATAAGAGATAAGTAATCATTTTATTTTTTCATCCATAATAAATTTTTTCCATCAAATGTAGGAATTCCCCTAATGTTTAAAGAATTGATATTATCCATGATAAGGATTCAACAAGGAAACCTTCTCTCTGATACCAATTGAAGTTCCAAAGGATTGAATAATAATTGAGAAGGGGGATTGAATCATTTGTTCAATTTTTATATGTTTCAATAATTTTTAAAACTTAACCCCTACAACCTATTAAAGTTCATATCCTTATAATCTTTTTTGTAAATACATATGCATGAAAAAATATAAAAAAAAGTAAATCTTGTGATATTTACAAGTTTCAGCCTTAGTGTGAGAACCTATATCAATTACATAGTCACTCTCATGGTTTTATGGAAATTCACTATTATGAATAAGTGAATAAAACTTGTATCAAATTTCATTAGACACCTTCTATCACCCAATATGAAATATTATACTAAATCCCGCTAGTTTACAAAGTTTTCTTATAAAATAATTGAGCCAAAAAAATTAAAAATGCTTTATTCAATTCACTCCATAAAAGTTCTTGGGTCCAATGACTCTAAATATGATGACCTACAACCTGATGAACTTAGTTTGATTGACTCAATATGATCAAATCAATACAATCTTCCATTTCTCAATCTGTACTTCTCAAAATCTTCTCAAACACTCATTTTGATCTTCCTAAGTCTGATTGAATCAATATAATATTCTAAATGTGATGTTTCTCAATTTGGTAAACAAAGAAACATGAAGTTCGGCCATCTAATGAGATCTTTGGTTGGAAGGAACTTTCACTCAAATTCTTCAGTTCTTCACCTTTTCCACATACATAAAAAGTTAAAAAATGTGAATAAAGTGTGCTTCTATTTATAGGAAACTCATAAAATAAAAACTGTGAAATTGAAAAACTTTTCCCACTTACCCAAATTTCAAAACTATGAAAAACACTCTCATTTAAACTTCAACTTTGACTTCTTTAATCCTTCTCAATATTTCTTTGAGATCAGTCTTCTCGAAAAAACTAAATTTTCTTCGATCTGATATAACTTCCTTAGCTTCATCTTTATTTTCTCATTATGATATTCCTTTTTTTATTAGCTCATTATGATCTTCCTTTGTTTCTTATCTCATTACAATGAACTTCCTCAACTAGTAAACATGAACTTTCCCTTTGTTTCTTCATAAGAAAACAACTCTTTTAGAATCTTTACTTCTTTTTATAACTGATCTTCCTTTGATGGATCGACATCAGAAACTATGAACGCTCTAATGTTCGGTATATGATGTTTTATCAGTGTGAAGAATTCATTTGGTGAATCAGTGCTTATTCCTGATCTGATTGATCTTTTTCCTTAGATTCAGTGTGGTTAAAAACCTCATAATTATGGAATTATCATTACTATAGAATTCTCATTATAATGGAATCCTCATTAAGATGGAATTTTCATTATGATGGAATTCTCATTATGATGGAATTATCATTTATTAAAGAAACTCTACTCTAAAACTTTAAAAAACATCAAACTTTATCATCTTTACACATTATGACTTCTGAAAACTTCTCAGTCTGGTACTTCTAGATCGATCTCCTATGTATAGGTTTCTAGAAATCATACAAACTTTATAATTCCTTCATTTCTTCAAAAAAAATTATCCTGATAGTTTTCATGATTTGTGAGAACTTCATGACCAGTAAAGAATCATATGAGTTAAGGTTAGAAAGTATGAAAACTTTCTAACTCCTAACTTCACTATATTCTTTCAAAACTCTTTAGAAATAATAGAAATCTTTCACTCATCAAATTCTGACTTTCTAGAAAACTATGTCTGATGGATCTTGAAATTCATACTGATGGAAATGAGGCTGATGGTGCATCTGATAAACTAACTTCATCTTTTTGACCACTTCTACGTCTATTGTTTCCCAGTCCAATAACCTGAGTCTAGAAACCTGTGTCCATAAAACAACTTTATTAAGGGTAAAACTTTTCTCTCCCTTTGTGTTTGGACTCAGAAACATTCAAAAAAATTCAACTTTCTTATTAAAACTCATTATGATGGACTGGGTCTGATCCTAAATAACAAAAAAAATCTTATAAAAAATATTAGTTGTTAACAAATACAAAAAACTTTGTTAAAAAAAGTTATTACAAAGGTTCTTAAAATTTATTCTACAACTCCATCTTCTGATATGATAACAACACAGAGAAGCTCATCGCCACCAAAAATAGAAACTAATAAGAGGCATCACATGAGAACAGAACATATGAGAACATCATAGAGAATCTCATCACCACCATAAAACTGGAACCACTAATGATCCTAACAAGATAATAGCTTATTCCCTATCGAAGAACCAAGACATCTAGTGTAGGACTGACACTGATAAATCAATTTTGCAAGACTAGGAGATCTAGGGACACCACTATGAGGGAAGAACCAAACCCGAATGAACCAAAACTAGACTGCCAGAAAGAGAATACACATGAGAGACCTATTTTATAATAAATCCATATAAATTGTTCCATACCTATTTAGGAACCAACATACCTAACTAAGATTGGGTCTAGAATGTTAGGATAGATAGGAAGAGCATAGGAGGAGAGAGGACAAGACCCCACAAAAAATACCGCCAGGAACCCAAAAAAAGATTATTTCTCTAGTGAAGAGGTAGTATCTTGAAACAAAGCATCCACCTTTAGCATACCAAACCACTATGACCACCACTATTCTAGATAGATGATGGGGTATGGTATAGTCGGTTGGAACAAAATGGTAGAGGAGATAGTAATACACCTATAAAAATCACTATGTGAATCAATATCCACCTTCCGATGAAAGAAACTAACAAACCCTGAGGAACCAAAAATATGAAAATGATAAGGTAAAACCCTAAAGAATAAGAAAAATCCCATCAAGGATAAAATAATACGAGATAAATAAATATAGATACCAAACAATGAGAACGGAATGAGTTCCACCATGAAGGAGAGACACAATTTCTTCTATGAAAGGAATCTAAAGGAAACCCTAGATAATTTCATGAGACACGAGAAATAAATTAAAAAAATAATATAAGGAGGTGCAAAGATATATAAGATATCCTAAAATAATCAATTTTATATCAATCAGTTTGTCTCACTTCTATTTTGGTCCATTCTCAATCCATGCTTAAAATGAACTTTCCTTAGTACTCTATATAGTCATGAATCTATCCATTATATATTAATTGGAGTTATGTGACTTCTATTATGATCATCACTCATTTAGTTTTTGTAGCTTATGTGGCCTTTTTCTCTTTCATCCCTTGAATTCATTGTTCCTTGTGTAGAGATTATTTGAATTATCTTCTTGTGAAAATATGATTGTTGAGAGGTGATGTTGAGCTAGATAAATATAGTAATAATATATCCTTGTCCATTCATTAAGTCTCATTAGGAGTTAAACGTTACATATAAATATCATATGATTTTCTTAGACTCTCCCTTCTTCCTTTCTACTTAAACTTTGGCATTTTATTCTAGTAAATGAAGTACGGATGATGAACTTGATCCTATAGAAGTCTCCACACCACCTCTACTTCATTCATTATATGTTTTGTATTTTTTCCTTAATGTGTCATCAGTAAGTTAGCATATGTTAGTAATTGAAGTCTTAAATATTTTTTCTAATCCACTAAACATTTATTTTTTGACTTAATTATTACTAAAAACAATTAGATATATTTTTTTAGGTAAAAATAGGATTACCCAAAAGTAATATGAATCTAACTTTTCAATACACTAAACCTATCTATTTTGAGATGTGTAATATATTGGGTCATCCTATGGATACCATAATTCTCATCATTTGTAATGACATGTTTAAATTATCATAATACAATCAAATATATTTGTCTAAGTGTTTTCATCATTAAATGAGAAAATGAAAAATGCGTGGAAAATAGATTAAGGATCACTCTTACCAATACATGTTGACTTCTACAGAATCAACTTCATTAGCCAGAACTTACTTACTAGAATAGAATTCCAAGACCAAATCATAAATGAAAGAATCTATAAGCATCTAATAAATTTATAAAGACTACCTAAAAAATTATTTGAAGTTATACTCCTACCAGATTTTTTCAACTAGGTGCAAACCACTCCTACCAGACTTTTTCAACTAGGAAAAAAAGTGTAGTATCCATATTTTTTCCAACTCATCATTGCCTAGAAACATTCATATTTTTACATATTGATAATTAAATGAATAATATCAATGATATATTAAATATATTAAATATAAACAACCATAAAAGAATTTGTGTCAACTATAATGGTCAAATTAGCGTTGATCACACATCAACCCCAATGAAAATATTTTTCAATGGTTGGATTCCTAACTCCACATAAAATCCTAAAGAAAAATTATTTAAAAAATTAATATTGATATAAATAAAATCATAAACAAGAAAGAGAAAAGGGAGTTACTTTGAGTTAAGTAGAGCTCATGCATTTTGACATTTATCTCCGATCTTTTTCTCAATCCTTCTTCTAAGAGAAATCACTTTTCATTCTATGGTTTATTTCTCCATTATTAAATTCCATATTCCTTATACTTATTTTTTATTCATCTTAAAATGTAAAAAAAAGATCCCACTTTGTACTTCCATCATTCCATATGATGATATTCTAATAAAAAATCATGCAAATAAGGGATTATCGTATGTCGATCATCTGATCCAAGAATTCTTGAGGATAAAAACCTTTCACACACACACACATACAAATAATATGAGATTATGGATTATTTATTATGAAACTATTTTAAAATTTCTAGTGTCATTTTATTTTGTACTTTCACTTAATTTCTTTATATTTTTTATTTTGGCATGCATTATTGTTTACTTTAGTTTTGAATATTTCTTGAGCATGACCAATTCTGGAGAATGAGTCTGAAGTATTCAATCACCATCTTTTAAAGTTTCTCTCACTATTTTTACTCTTTTTCACTTATCATATTTTTAATATTTATCTCTAAATAATTATATTGAATCAAAGGATATATCTATAACTAAAAAATTATTTCTCATACATTCATTGTTATATATTTTTTTTTTCTTCATGAGTAAGGGGTTTTGTATTTTTTTTTTCAATCTACCCTCCCTAAAATGTTTCTACATGAGACAACGTAATATTATGTGTGTTTATTTAGAAATGATGCAATAATTATGTATGTTATGTATGAGTCACTACACCACTTGAAAAATGGATCTTAAATGTGAGTGACGAGTATTTCATATTAGCGTTAAGGTCTTTTATATGGACCCAGGGAGATCTATATGAGTCTAGAGCTCTTAAAATTAAATATAAATGAATATCTCATGTAATTTTTTTAATAAGAAATATAACTTGACCTCAAATGAAAATTTGATATTGCCCTATCACTAGAAGGGCTACCATGTTAATGAATTTAAGAAAATATCATACATGTGTGTCAATTATATGATTAGATATAAAATAACCAAAATCCTTTAATACTATAAAAGTCCTTAAATGAAATGTGTGAATATGTGGAGATATGATGTCACAATAGTGACTAAACAAATCCTTACATGGGGACTTTGTAGAGAAAAAAAAGTTAATCTAAGAGAAATAATCAATAGATCTATATTCTACCAAAATATTTCTTTCTAAAATAATAACTAAGGATTTTTATAAGTCAACCCCACTAATAGATATAAAAAAAGATAGATAAGATATCCTCAGATCTAAAGTAATAGCATTATCAGAGAGAAAAAATATATTCTTATCTAAAGAAAATAAAAGGGTCCAATATACTAACAACCAGGATAATACGAGGGGTAGGGAGGGGCCCAATAGGCTAAAGTCAAGGTGCGGCCTACTGTGTATCTTAGGGATGGTTTAGGATGGGGTGCAAGAGGTCCCAAATGTTGCTACATATATTGGCTAACCTGACCCAACTATAGGTGTGGAAAAGAGTCCCCAACCACTATTATGTTTGTCACCCCTCTCAAAAAGGACTTGACATCATGTTTTAATAAAGATAAAGTGGCTCTCTCACATTCTTCAGTTTATTTCCAAGAGATCAAGTGTCTGGGTGCCTTATCAAAAGTGAAAATTTGTAGTGGTTTGTGTTCTTAGTGAATTCACTACTACAAAATAGGCATTTAACAGTGCTGGCATTTATCAGCCCTAGAAAAAAGTGGTGATAAAGGTACCCTTTATCAGTGCTAAAACAATCGCTGATAAAGGGTACCTTTTATCAATGCTTGTTTTCTAGCACTGATAAAAGGCATCCTTTATCAGCACATTTTTTAGCACTAATAAAAGGAAACCTTTATCAGTGCATTTTTTTAGTGCTGATAAAGGGTGTCCTTTATCAACAATTTATGTTTAGCACTAATAAAGGACACCCTTTATTAGCACTTTATTTTTAGAACACATAAAGGAAACCTTTATCAATACTTTTTTAGCATTCATAAAAGTATGAATAAAATGAAATAATTAAATAAAAAAAATATTTTATTAAAATAATATTAAAAAATTATTAATCAAATAATTATTAATAAAAATGAATAAATTGATTATAATATATATAAATTATAAATAGTATATATTAAATATATAGACATATGTAAAATAAAAATTAAAAATAAGTAAATTGAGAAAAATATAAAAAATTTATTAATTAAATAAATATTATTAATCTTAATAAATATTATATATTAAATATATAAATATATATATGAATGTATATATATATGATTTATATAATAAAAAATATTATTTATTATTTAAATTAAATAGTAATATATTTAGTGAATAATGTTTTATAATTAAAAATTAATATGAATTAAAAATACTGACTAATTGCATCGAGTAATGAACATAATTGAATGTCATTTGATTTTTCAATTTAACATAGATCAAAAGTATTATATTGATTTCACATATATGTAATTAATGAATTTTTATATACATACACACACACACAAATATTTTTTGGGGGATTTAATCAATTTATTTAATTTATTTTATATATATTTATTTACTATGTTTTAATATTTTCAATATGTATTCATCTTTATTTCAATATATATTCATTTTTTTAATGATTTATATTAATCAAAATTATCCAATTTTTCAATATTGTACTCATTTTTAATTAATCAATTTTACTCATTTTTAACATTCATGCACTTAAGATTAAATATTCATTAATAATGTTAAAAATGAATTTGTAAACAAATTATAAAAAATATATTTATAAATGTATATTTACTATTTTTATACATTTATAATTATAAATAAATAAATAATATTTGTTTAAATAGTATTTATATAATTATAAATAAATAATTATAAAATTATAAAAAAATTATTTAAATAATGAATATATGTACTGGGGTTTTATATATATATATATATAATGATAAAAATATTTTTTTTAAAATAGTTTATATAATTATAAATAAATAATTATATATTCAAAGAATTATAAAATTATTATTCTATAAAAAATATTATTATATATATTATAATTATATATAATAATTATACTTTTTTTAAAAGTATTTTTAAAAAAAAAATATTATAAGTATTTATCAGTGTTAAAAATCACTAATAAATATTTATTTTATCATTGCATATTAACTTACCACTGATAAAAGGTATCTTTATTAGTACTATTTTTAAAACACTGATAAAAATGTCACGGTCTATTTTAAGAACTCTAACCATCATGAAACAGTTCACGATATCTGAAGCTCTCCATATAAGTGACCTACTTCCAATACTCTTCATTATCAAATCCAAGCTCGAATCTATGCTAGAATCAGGGCTCTAACTATTCCAAGGCTCGAGCAATTCAAGGGTTTAACGAAACCAAAGCTCGAACGAAATCCAGGTTTTCTGATATCTCTAATTTCTCTCACTTATCCACTAAACCTTCTCATACCACATCCATGTATCCTAATAAGTCAAGTTGCACTATCCTATAAGAAAACAACCCAAAATTCATTTTTTTAGATATATTGAAGTATCGTCTTCTCTGATAGCATGTGGCTCTCTTTGGGACAACATTAGCACTGTGCATCTTGAAATATATCAAACCCAAAGTTGGGTCATGTTTTTTTGAGGTATAATAGTCTCCCAATACCTATATTCCATGACATCTACATCTTTGCAATCGTTAAATTTTGAAAAATTAATCCATATAGTGTTCATTGTTGTAATTGGTTTGGAATATTACATTGCAAATCACTTGGGAACCTCTTTTACATATTTTGATTGAGAAATTAATGTGAAATGATTTCCTTGACTTGCCTATAAACCAAGGAAAATGTTTCACCAATCATAGCCATCTTGATATCATACCTCATATGATCCATAAAAAATCATTGTACTTTTTCCAATCCTAAAATATTATGTCATTGACATATATGAGTATCAATATCCTTTGATCATTCTCTTTCTTGATGTAGAGGGTGTGATTAAATCTACCTCGCTAAAAACCATTCTTTATTAGGTATTGATCCAACCTTAAATGCCAGTTCCTCAGTGATTTATTTATTTTATAAAAATAATTCTTTAATTGGAACACCTTTCTCTCATTTTCATCCATAATAAACCCATCCAGTTTCTCAATGTATACTTATCCCTTAATAACTCCATTGAGGAACATAGATTTTAAATCCATTTAGTATACTTTTAACTATAGTTTCACTAAAATATAAAATAAAATAAAATATTTTCCAACTGGGATATGGGGTTAAATTTATCATAAATATAAATTCCTTTGATCTAGGATTTCCCCTTTCACACTATCCATTATTTACTTTGAGTCACTTTTCCATAGTCAATGAGTTTATTACTGAACACCCACTTGGTTATGATAACATTTCTATCTTCCTGGCTTGGAAAAATTTACAATGTCACATTTTTATTACTTTTATCAAGCTCCTCATGCATATATTTTATCCAATTGTTTTCTTTTTCAGCCTCTCCAAATGATTTAGGATCTAATTGGGAAAAATGAGGCTTTTATAAGGTCTTACTCCTTTGAGTTTTCACTGAAACTTTCTTATCACCAATGAAATTTTATTCATTGATTTCATCCTTGCTTTTATTTCTTGTAGTTGATAAAAATATGTCCATCTTTGAAATGATAACCCACTCATTAATACTTCTTAAAAATCACTTCATTTGTTTCCTCACACATCTAATAAACACTATGTATGTTTTACTTTAATCTATCTAAAAATAGATCATTCTTTAACGTTGCATTTTGGTTCCACCATTAGGAAGATTACCATCCATGTAATTCTTGTAAATGGGAGGCATTACCCCTTTTAGAGAACACAATGGAGTAAAACTATCATCCTCATCATTTTTATCTCCCAAATAGTTATTATTCCAATTTTTTTCTTAGGACTCATCCTTCCTCTCTTTTATGTTTCTTGTACTACTCTGATTAGTAGTCATCGTATGGATGAATAATTCTTTGAGAATTCAAGAAACATTGGTTTATATCTAGAAGAGATGGAGGGTGAGTTCCAAACAACAAAATGAAATGACAACTATTCAGAAGATGAGATGATGAGGATGAAAATTGTCTATAACTTTCACTTTTAGATGAATTCAGAGGATAAAACCTACCATAGTAGAGTAATTATTTTCTTAAATTCAATTACCCATTTTATTAAAATCATACTAAAATTATTTTAAATAATCAAATATTGAGTTTACCTTATTATAATTATCTATAACTTTCACCTTTGATAATGAATATCTTATGTGTATTTATTTATTTATTATACAAAATGAATATTTTATGAACCTAATAGGATATATTTACTTTCTATCGGATGATTCAAAGCTTCAATCCAATGTATCTTATTTTTTACTCATCCTCCTCACTTGTTGATTGATTTTTTGGAGAGATTTTGTTACATTTTTTTATCATCATTCTTGCTTTATCATCAGCATATCCCTATGGTCAACAATGTTTTCATAGTAAAATCATTATCCATAGAATTAATGTATTGTTTCATATTTATGTTTAATTATTATTTTCATCATTTTATCTACTATTTTTAATTTAATTTCCTTACCATTTTTATCTAATACTAACCTAGTTTTTTTCACAGATATTTTCGGAAGTCATGTTTTTCTTTTAACTATCTTCAACAAGCCATAAAAGAGATAAAATGATTCTTTTTACCAGTGTAACCAGGTTTTCCATTTTCATTGTATTTCTTTAACGAACTACCGACACTGCATATTGATTTGATTTTGTTAGTCAAAAACCCTTTCTTGTTGTTGAAATCCATAAGAGTAGAGGAATCTCATGTGCACATTGTAGTGACTTCTCATGATATAATGGGCACATGAGCTTCCTCTTCTCTTATGACTTTCAACAATGAGAAATCTTTTTCGGCTAAGAACATTGATTCAATATGAATTGTCTGAATTTAGACATATAAATAAAATATAAATATGGTTATATTGGTAGTTAAGATTTTTTTGAGACTTTGGGATGTGTAGGAATCAACCACACCTCAATATAACACACGGTGTGACCGATATTGTCACACCCCGACCTCAGACGCCCTTTATTTTACTCTATTCTCAGTCTTGGTTTGTTTTTTTTTTTTGAAGTTTAATAATATTGATGGGTTTTGGTCTGGTGTGTAGACACTGGATCGTTAGTGGTGACCGTGTGTTCCGCCCGGGTGACCGTGTGGTTTTGTGATGCTTAAAATAATAATATTTTGTGTATATAATAGCTTTATCGTTATTACTAAATTGTTATAAATATTATTATTATTATTGATAATGAAATGGAACAAATTTATTATTTTGATTTTTATTATTGAGTTGTCATATTATTATTATTATTATTATTACTATTATTATTATTATTAGTGTTGTTGTTTTTGTTGTTAATTTTTATTATTATTATAATTATCATTACTATTTTATTAGTATTAGTATATTTTTTATTGAGTTCACTTTTTATTTTATTTTATTTTATTTTATTTTTCTTTTGGGTAAAACCATAAAGGGCACCCCCCCCCACCCTTCCTTCTATAGCATGACCGACCCCTCCCCTTGGATTCCTATGTGCAGCGCCCGACTACCCCCCCCCCCTCATATCTCATTACCCCCTTCCATATTCTACCCTTCCCCTATGCCGGCAGCCCCATCCAGCCCACCATCCTGCTCGCTCACCGTCACCCGCGGTGC
Source organism: Viscum album (assembly GCA_963277665.1). Taxonomy (NCBI): domain Eukaryota; kingdom Viridiplantae; phylum Streptophyta; class Magnoliopsida; order Santalales; family Viscaceae; genus Viscum; species Viscum album. The sequence continues at coordinate 1,985,309,946 of OY728136.1, forward strand.
CGCCCTTCCGCTCACTAGCCGCCTTTCCGCTCACCGCCCACCTCCCTACGCTGGCAGCCACATCCGTCCGACCTTTGGCCACCTCCCTACTCCTAGCAACCCAACATCCCATCGATATCTCTTCCTAGCCACTGTAGATGCTCCCAGCATCACCCCCTCCTTCTGCTCGACCTGTAGCATGCCTGTAGCCCCGCCCTAACCTCCTTCTGTCTGGTCATCTCCCATTCCAGCAACCCACTACTCCAACGCAAAACCCTCACCAGTTTTCGTACCATCACCTCTATTCAATGTGAGATTTTTATTATCACTGCTCAGTTATGCACATTTAATTTAGTGTCATAATTGTTCTTTTAAGTCCTTGTATTTTATTTGTACTGTAGATAATTATCTGGTATACAATCACGCCTCGTTGAGATTTCAAGGTTGAGCACACCTCCATGCCGAGGTGAGGGTTGCACTGATTCTTCATTTTGATTATTATAAATCAGTGTTTTTATTGATTTTTGTGGTTGTTGCAGTGCATTGGTGAGGCGGATGGACTCATTTCTCTGTGCCGCCAATGTTTCGGGTAGGATTCTAAAATTTCTATTTGGTTTCTCACCTTTATTTAATGGTATTAAAGTGTTTATGGTTTCTTAATAATTTATTTAGGTTTGCATTGATCCTTTCCACTGATTTTTTATGGTCCTTGTAATTATTGTAGTGAGTTTTGGCCAACTTTGAAAGTGTGTGAATGCATATACTAAGGTATGGATATATATGTATCTTCCATGTATGTATTCCATCATGTCATGGGGGAATATGCACATTGGGTTAAGGGATATATATATATATATTCATATGAAGGTATGTGCATGTGTGTGGATTAGTTCCAAGCAGCCGCTGATAAATCAGTCAACAGCCGAATGTTAAATTAGCCCTTCTTTTGAGGTAGTTGTTTCCATCATTTCCCTCTTTCTAAAGATTTCCATACGAACTTGCATGATTTCATTTAATTTTTAAATGTTATTCACACCTTTATAAGCATGATATTTAATTCATTGTAGTGTTTTTATGATGGTTAGAATTGTTAAAAACAACTTTTAAATAGTTCTTGATTATGTGTAGGTGTTTCCATGCCCTTTCTCCCATTTATAATCTAGTTAATGCTTGTGTTTTCTTAATTAAATCTTGTATTATGTTTTTCAACTCTATTATGTTTATAGTAAACTTATGGTAGTGTTTTCTTGTTGAAATATTTGATTAAAAAATGTATTTTAGGATGCTCATCTATTTAGGCGCATATTTATGTCTTGCCAACTTTTTTGGAATAGAATGTATTTATCTTTAAATGGTATTGTTGGATGTCTTGAGTGGTGTTTTCTTGTAGAAAAATTTTATGGAAATTTTTTCTCCTGTGTTGGTTGTTTTTATGGAACTTAGTGTTTTTGGTGGAAATTATTTCACGTGTCTCTTTGGAGGTTCTATGCATCATTAGATGTTGGAACATCCATGGGTGAACTAGGTGCACACATGGGCGTGCTATCAAATGAATATGGTTCTTTGAATTTTTATTTCTTCTCAAAACTTCAATTTTCTAAGTTCTTCTTGTTTTCTTAATGTTTTTTGTATATTTTTGTGTCTCTTTAAATTATTTTGAAAATAAATCCATAAGTATATGCCTGTTTGGATTTTAGTGTATATTTTGTTGAGTGTGCGGTGTAAGGCATCGTTAGGTTTGTTTTTACGAAATTGTACATAGTATCACCAAATATTTTTATGGTAATGATTTTAAACTTGGAACCTAAAGGCCCATTTGGATTTTTAAATAAAAAAGTGGTGTTTAGAGTTATTTTAAAAGATCTTGTACAATATTTTTATAAAGACATTTGATTATGTAAAACTAAAGGCCCAATTGACAACTCCAAGTGTTTAATAAAGTGGTTTTGATAACCAAATGATGTGATGGCTCGTTTGTCACTTTGTATGTTTTACATGTATGAAAATATATATATCATTATATGGGGTGCTTCTATATAGAGTAACCTTTATGGGTGAATTCATAGGAAGCATCTGTGTTTGAGGTAGGCAAGTGCGGTGATAGCATTGTAGGGTGAGTCACGCGTGTGAGGGCCTCCTACTTACACAGTATGATTATTATAACCACCATGGGTTCCTGAGAATCTTTTATTTGATTTAGTGATGGTTTATTAGCATCCATGATTAGACGGGTTGGTACCCACTGGTAGGTATAGAGTCCATATGGGGAGTGTCGCTGATTTCTTTTGTCGTGAGGGCGATCAATTGGTTATAGACTATGGGGCTTCACCATATGTTGACAGGTGGTTCTGAACTTAGTACGTCCAGGGGTCTTACAGGGATATTTAGAGTCACCCATGGTTACTTAATTTTTTACATTTCTTGTATACTTTTATCTACACCTATTAGTTTATCTCCATCTTGCGCCATTCACCTATTTTATTTTAGTACAACCTTGGTCCTTATATCTTAGTTTTATTTATAAAATGGATAATGGTTTTTTAAATGGTATGTATCATGTATTGGATTTTCTTTATATGAAAAAAAACATGTTGTTTATTTTCAAATGTGAAAAAACCTACTTTCATACTTGTATTTAAAACTTGTGTTTATGGATTGCTTCAGAAAAGAGAACTTTTGGATTCAATGGATTATTCTTGGCATTCCTACTGAGAACCTAGGTTCCCATGCCTATTATACCTTTTAGTTTCAGGTTCTATTGGTGTTGTATCACTCTTGGAGCGAGCTTGGTTCTGATTTGGGTGGTGACCTAGTAGGTCACAAGGAGGTAAATACAGTTTTTTTTTCTTTCTACAGCTAGTTTTTATTTTTACTGTTAGTCTTTATTTATTTACTTGTCTTTTATTTATGTACCAAATCATTCCCATATGATAATTTTGATTCCTGGCACTATTTTCCATCCCAAGGGGATCAGGAACGCCCTTCGGGACATGTCCCGGACCGGCTCAGGTGACTGGTTTAGGGTTGACCTGGGCTAGTTTGTGAAAAAAATGGTATCAGAGGGAGGTTCTTGTCATTTGGGGTGTCTAGTAAAAAGATATTAGGACTGTTAGGGCTCAGAAGGTATGTGTGCGGAGAGCATCGCGAACTTTTGATCGCACTGATTCTCAAGTCACCAGGGGTATTCTGGGATTTGAGTCTTTTGTCTTGGGTTGTTTTGGATTGAGGGATGACAATGGAGGCGAATTAGGTTATATTGAGACCTTATGGGGGTTGTGACTCATGTGGATTCCAAGTGTCTGGTTCAATTTTCTCTTAGTGTTATGCCTTACTTGGGCATGACTCACCACCATGTCACCAGTTTAGGCATGGACACTAGTTCCTCATTCTGATGGTTTATCATTGGTTGTGTTTTGTTTTGATTTCAGTTTATGTGGGTGTGTGTTGAAATTGAAAGTGGACTTTTAAAGTGAAAATGGATTTGTAATGGGAGTTCTTCCCTCAAATGGTTTTAAATGGGTAAGGTGGGTTTTTAAAAGGAAAAGTGTTTTTATTTGGAAGGTTTGGTATGTGTTTGGATTTGGTAAGGAAAATATATGCTTGGATCTTGACATACTTTATGGAGGGTCACATGTGTGTGGGTATGTATGGAAAGTGTGGGGGGCACTTTTCTGTGGATTATGTAAGCGGGATTGGATGAATACACATGTGACAGTTCATAAGGGAACATAGGTGAGTTTTTAAAATAAAAAGGGAAATGAAATTTTGGGAATTGAATTTGGTTTAAAAAGAGGGTTTCATTATTTTTAAAGTCATTTGGAAATGTGTATATTTTAAAATTTTATATGAAATTGTATTTTTGAAAAGATTTTTTTGGTTGTACTCAAGTTCGTCTAGCTTCTGATCCAGTTTTTTTGAGCTCAAGGTGTTTCTTTTGATTAAGTTTTGTCTTGATTCCAGTTTCGATTGTGTTTTTCATGTTGTTCTGAATATTCTTCCTAGAAAGTTCCCCAAAGTTGATAATGATTCATTCCCAATTTCTAGTTCTTTTTAAGTGTTTCTTGTTTGTTGAGGTGAAAGAAGTTCGTTAAAGGAAGTTGTGTGGTTTGTGGAGATAGTGTGTCTTTGGGTTGTTGGGAACTCTCAAGGATGTTAAGGTTCATGCCATATCGGGTCTATTTGAGGGTCTGATTTGGGGCCAGTAGAGATTGGTCATCTTATAGTCATTATATTTTGGGATTTAGTTGGTGGTGGTTAGCTTTTGTAAGGGTTCCCTATCTGGAGAGGGGTGCCTACCAAAGGAACATGTTTTTAAAAAATCTTCTTCATTAGTGTTGGCCCCTAGTTTGTCGAACCATTATCTTGTGTGCCACCAATGTGGCTAGTTCGGGCATTCTAAGTCGTCATCTTGCATCCCTTTGAAAATGTTCCACCATTGTATTCGTTTGAATCATCAGGGAGGAATAAGGAGTTGGGGGCTGAAGGATGTGAATTCCTGACTGTGAGGTAGGAGATTATTTAGCCATCAAGGCCCTAACCATAGGTCTCAGGTTGAAGCTCACACATAGTCATGAGTTGTAGAGGGTGTGTGGGGATTCAGTCTGGATCATGTTTTCAGCTTTGATGAGAGGAATATACAATGTTTCCTTATTCTATTTTTGTCCTCGCCGTAATCTCATCTTTGTTGTGGTGGTGTGATGAGCTCGTGGTACCACAATCCAAGCGGCCTCATCTTCTCTAAATGTGGATTTAAAATTATTTGTATTCCTTTAGGGGTTTTGGGACCATGAATAAGTGGAACCATTCTGATTATGAGTTTGGCATTATTTGATTACGTTAGGGGAATGTTTGGTTTCATGAATTAATGGGTGGTGTTTCTAGGCCCCTTCTTAGTTCGGGAACCTCTACATTTTTTTTCCTTCAGTGTGTTTTAATTTTGTAGGGGATTTCTCTATCCTAGTGTTTCGGTTTTTCTATTTTCCCCATAATGGTTTTAATCCTAGTGGTGGAGTTATTCTATTAGCGTTGAGGAAGTGAGTTGAGTTCAGGCTAGGAATTCCCTAGTCTCTGGTTGCGGTGAGGATTTTATTCAGTTAGTGTAGGAGGTGTTGAGTTAATTTCTCACCCTTAGGTTGCTGGGTTGTTTCATAGTAAGTTTTTATTTAAGTATCTAGGATGTTGTTTGGTCCATGTTGAGAAATTGAATGAGTATGGTTTGGGAGTTCCCACGTTGGCCCCCTCTGGGGGTAGTGTGTTCAGATTTCAGGGTTACCATGTTAGTGGAATTATTGTTGTGGGGAGAACCCTCTTGTGTTCTCCCCTCAACCTTGGATAGAGGTTTTTTTTTTTTGAATTGGTCGGGTGTGATGTTTGTTGGTAATAGTTACCCTAAGGATATTGGTTTCCTTTGGTTTTGTCTCAGCATGGACTCCATTTGTGTCAACTTTTGGCTTGGTGACTTTCTGAGGGTAGAAAGTGTCTGTGGTGGGGAGAATTGTCACACCCCAACCTTGGGAACTCTTTATTTTACTCTCTTCTCAGTCCCGGTTCGATTTTTTTTTTTTTGAATTTTAATAATATTGATGGGTTTCGGGCCGGTGCGCAGACACCGGACTATTAGCGGTGACCATACGTTCCGCCTGGGTGATCGTGCGGTTGTGTGATGCTTAAAATAATAATATTTTGTGTAGATAAAAATATTAACTTTATTACTAAATTATTATAAATATTATTATTATTATTTAAAATAAAATGGAATAAATTTATTATTATGATTATTATTATCGAGTTGTTATATTATTATTATTTTTGTTGTTGTTGTTATTTTTATTATTATTAATTATTATTATTATTAGAATTATCATTACTATATTATTAGTATTAATATTTTTTATTGAGTTCACTTTTTATTTTATTTTATTTTAATTCTTTTTTTCCTTTTGGTAAAACCCTAAAGGGTGCCCCTCCTTTTCCTTCTACGACATGAATGACCCCTCCCCCTAGATTTCTACACGTAGCACCTGACCACCCCACCCCCATCATATCCCACCGCCCCCTTCCATTCGCTGCCCTTCCCCTATGTCGGTATCCCCGTCCAGCCCTTTGTCCAACTTGCTCATCGTCGTATTGCGACGCCGCCCTTCCTCTTTTCGGCTACTATTCTGCTCACCTCCCACCTCCTTATGCTAGAAACTATGTTTGGCCGACCTCCAGCAACCACCCTACTCCCAGCAACCCAACCTCCCAACGATCTCCCTTCCCGGCCACCGCAGATGCTCCCAGCAACACCCCCTCCTTCCGCTCGACCTATAGTGCACCCGTAGCCCCAACCCGACCTCCTTCTATATGGATTTCTCCTATTTTAGTGACCTTCTACTCCAGAATGAACACCTCATTGGTTTTCAGACCATCGATTCCATTTGAGGTGAGATTTTTATTATCACCACTAGGTTGCGCACATTTAATTTAGTGTCGTAATTGTGTTTTTAAGTCCTTGTATTTTATTTATATTACAGATAATTATCTGGTATGTAATCTCGCCTCGTCGTGATTTCAAGGTTGAGTGCACCTCCACACCGAGGTGAGGATTGCACTTCTTCTTCATTTGGATTATTTTAAATCAATGTTTTTAGTGATTTATGTGGTTGTTTCAATGCATTGGTGAGGCGTATGACTCATTTCGTTGTGCTGCCAATGTTTCGGGTAAGGTTCTAAACCCACTATTTGGTGTCACACCTTTATTTAATGGTATTAAAGTGTTTATGGTTTATTAATAATTTATTTAGGTGTGCGTTTATCCTTGCCACTGAGTTTTTATGGTCCTTGTAATTGTTGTAGTGATTTTTCCCAACTTTGAAGGTGTGAACACGCATATACTAAGGTATGAATATATATAATATATATGTATCTTCCATGTACATATTCCCTCATGGAATGGGGAATACATGTATTGGGTTAAGAGATATATATATATATATTTATATGAAGGTATGTGCATGTGTGTGGAGCAGTTCTGAGCGGTCGCTGATAAATCGGTCAACTACCAAATGTTAAATTGGCCCTTATTTTGAGGTAGGCATTTTCATTATTTCCCTCTTTATAAAGATTTCCATAGGCACTTTCATGATTTCTTTTAATTTATAAATTTTATTTGCACCTTTATAAGCATGATATTTAATTCAATGTAGTGTTTTTATGATGGTTAGAATTGTTAAAAACAACTTTGAAATAGTTCTTGATTATGTGTAGGTGTTTCCATTCCCTTTCTCCCATTTTTAATCTAATTAATGATTGTGTTTTCTTAATTAAAACTTAGATTATGTTTCTCACCTCTATTATGTTTATAGTTAACTTGTGGTAGTGTTTTCTTGTTGAAATATTTGATTAAAAAATGGATTTTAGGATTCTCATCTATTTAGGCACATGTTTATGCCTTGCCAACACGGTTGGAACTGAATGTCTTTATCTTCAAATGGTATTGATGGATGTCTTGAGTTGTGTTTTCTTGTAAAAAAATTTTATGGAACTTGATTTTCCTATATTGGTTGGTTTTATGGAACTTAGTGTTTTTGGTGGAAATGATTTCATGTGTCTCTTTGGAGGTTCAATATGCTATTAGATGTTAGCACATCCATGGGTGCACTAGGTGCACACATAGATGTGCCCTCAAATGAAGATGGTGCTTTGAATTGGTATTTTTCTCAAAACCTTAGTTTTTTAAGCGGTTCTTGTTTTCTAAATTTTTTTGGTCTCTTCATGTGGCTCTTTAAATTAGTTTGAAAAAAAATCCATGAGTATATTCTCATTTGTCTTTTGGTGTATATTTTGTTGAGTGTGTGGTGTAAGGCATCGTTTGGTTTGTTTTTACTAAATTGTACATAGTATCACCAAGTATTTTTATGGTAATGCTTTGAAACACGGAACCTAAAGGCCCATTTGGCTTTTTAAATACAAAAGTGGTGTTTAGAGTTGTTTTAAAAGATCTTGTGCAATATTTTCATAAATGAATTTGATTATGTAAAACTAAAGGCCTGATTGACAACTCCAAGTGTTTAATAAAGTAGTTTTGATAACCTAATGATGTGACAGCCCAGTTGGCACTTTGTAGGTTTGACATGTATGAATATATATATATATCATTATATGGGGAACCCTTTTCTAGGGTAACCTTTATGGGTGAATGCATAGGAAGTGTCCGTGTTTGGGGTAGGCAAGTGTGGTGACAGTATGGTAGGGTGAGTCACATGTGCGAGGGACTCCTACTTACACAGTATGATTATTATAACCACCATGGGTTCCTGGGAATCTTTTAGTTGATCGAGTTATGGTTTCTTATCAGCCCCAATTAGATGGGTTGGTACCCACAGGTAGGTATAGAGGCCAGATAGGGAGTGTCGCTGATTTCTTTTGCTGCGAGGGTTATCAGTTGGTTATAGACTATGGGGATTCACCATACACCGAAAGGTGGTTCTGAACTGAGTACGTCCAAGGGTATTATAGGGATGTTTAGGATCACCCATAGTTACTTAATTATTTACATTTCTTGTATACTTTTAGCTACACCTATTAGTTTATCTCCATCTTGCACTGTTTACCTATTTTATTTTAGCACAGCCTTGGTCCCTCTGTCTTAATTTTATTTATAAAATGCCAAATGATTTTTCAAATGGTATGTAGAATGTGTTCGTTTTTCATTATATGGGGAAAACATGTTGATTATTTTAAAATGTGAAAACCCTACTTTTATACTTTTATTTCAAACTTGTGTTTATAGACTGCTTCAAAAAAGAAAACTTTTGAATTCAGTGGTTTATTCTTGTCATCCCTTGTAAAGACCCAGAATTCCCGTGGAAATTTTTTTTTAAAATACATGGAAATTTTACAAGTCCACGAGAATTGGCGGCATGTTATTTCGAGGCCCGGTGAGCCCAGAATCAATTTCTGAAGTTTTGTTCGGGTACGTTCAGTAAACGTACGAGCGGGATTTTACAACTTTTGAACTGGTTCTTGGAACTAAAATCTAAGGGAACTGTTGAACTCGTAGCGCCATTATTTTCTTAAGAAGACTTTCACCTCGACGGTAGTTGATCGATAATGAAAGATAGTTTTTGGGTTTTTATGATTAAATTAAATAAAAATAAAGTTATAGCTTTATTTTTATTTTTAGTTGGTTAAAACCACCAAGAGGAGGTTGGAGGTGGGGGCCACCACACCTTAACCTCCCATGAGAGGTTATAGTGGTGGGGCCCACCCGAGGTCTAAAACCCTTCTTCATGTGGGTTTAATATGGTGGGGACCACCCAATACCACTTAAACTCTTGAACTCCCCATTAAGTGAGGAGAAACCTATTGAGATCCCCACTTAATGGTGCCACCATCCTCCACATTGATTAAGTGGGGATAGCCTAATTAATTATTTAATTTGAATCTTTTTGAAATGTGTTCCAACAACTAAATAATAATATAAATCTATTATTTTGTGGAGGGACTCATTTTCTTTTCAGTGGAGCTTGGGAAGAGGGGAGAATTTGGGAGAAAATTGTTCTCTCCAATGAAGAACGTTCCTCCCAACGAAGGACTTCCTCTGCCTTATTTGTGGAAATTGACGCTAAATGCGGCTTGAGACCGGAATGAGCGACTCTTGTCAATGATGTTTGCATATAGAAGGCAACGTCTCGAGGAGTGCGCGGCTTCTACTGGAAATGAGAAACGGGCCACCGAAACTCGTCAGGTGACCCACATAAAGATATCTGGTGGATGGAACTGATGAGCGTCATTGCATGGTTGTGGAAACGCAACCGCGCCACCGGAAGAGTAGCAACGGCCCCTGGCCGCGGCAGTGCAGTGGCGGCCGGTGCAAGCCCGGCCGCTAAGGATACCGGCGGCTCAAGCCATCAGTTTTCCAAGGAGAGTGTGGCATAACCGCGCCACATGGTGGACCGAAAGGGGGGCCATGGCCCCTGGTCGCAGTGGCCAATGCAAGGTTGGCCGCAAGGAAGACTGTCGGCCTGAGCCGTCGGGCCGCTGGAAGAGGCGCGGTGCAACCGGCGCCCCGCGAGGAGTCGGCTGGCCGCTCTGCCATCCGGTAATAGCAGGACCCTGATGGGTCCCGCATGACACATCGGCTCTAGCCTGGTGCCGGTTCCACCCACCCAAACAGCTAATTCGTTCGGGAACCAGGCGGTGCGACCTCCCCCCTGGACGCGGCTAGGGTGGACCCCCGCAGGCCGCCGAGCCGCATAGCCAGACCCAGTGCGGGTCGAGCTGCCCCCACGGACCGGGTCGAACCCGTGGATTAGGTCGGACCCATAGACCGGGTGGGACCCCGGTCCAAACCGAGTCGGTCGGGTCAGCCCGACTGGGTCGGACCAGACCCAGACTCGTTTTGACATGATTTCACCTTTTCGCCCATAACTTGGGCTACGGGTGTTCGATTGACGAACCGTCTGCGGCGACGAAAATATTGGAGAAATATGGTTCTTTTGGTATACCCCACTTGATATTTGGACACGGTTGGGGTACAATCAAGTTGGATCGTACACGAATCCAACCAGGCCCCCGGGACTAAAAGGCTAATAACTCGCAGACTGGGCGTCCGATCGACGCGCCGTCTGTTGGGTTGATACCCCTATAACATGGTTGACCTCTGAGATACTTATATGTGGGAATTTTTGGTAGTTGACATATCAACTCTTGGCTTGAGGAGAGGACTCTCCCAGAATCAATCATGCTTTGTGGAAACCCTGTGGCTGGTTGTGCTCCAACTTCTGTCCCGGGATCATGTGTTGGTCTGACAGAAGAGTATGTCCTGAATCCTGTGTCGGTTATACAGCTATGACTACTATTCTTCGATCCTTTGTGGGTCTGATAGTTCCAAATTTTGTTCATGGATCATGTGTTGGTCCGACAGAATAGCTGGTCCTAGATCCTGTGTGGGTCCGACAGCTCCAACTTCTGTTCCTGGATCATGTATTGGTCCGACAGAATAGCTAGTCCTGGATCCTGTGTGGGTACGACAGCTCAGATGATTTAGTGGCTATATCTGATCATCTTTATCTCTCTACATAAGTTTTATACTTGTGTGAGCTGATTCAGTGACTTTTGAGTTTACCTCATGATTGAGATGGGTTACTTGATAACTTAGGTATATGTATGGGCATATACCTAAGTAATGGCTATCCGTTGATTTTATACTCTGTGGTTTATCCTTGTTGGATTTTGTGTGACCTTGAGGGTCTCGGGGTCCCTACTGGGTATCGTTATACTCACCCCTGCATGGGCTATGCCCGCACCTTATTATGTTGGATACAGATGACGGACAGCACTGATCGAGGCTGAGTGTACGAGGACTGGACAGTACCCGGAGCTGGACCTCATGACGAGTCGGTACCCGAAGGAGAATGACAGATGAGGAGTGCTGAGGAGGCTATATGTGTCTGTCCTTCAGGTAGGATCTGTGATGGATGATCCAGGAGATGCTCTTCACCTTTCAGTTGTTTTGTACTTTCAGTTTCCTTATACTTTACAGTCGGGCTTGTATTTATAGCCCCTTTACTTTTCAGAACTTCTTTTGTATACAGTTTTACTTAGTGTATTGCTTCCAGCTACTCTGTTGTGTGTGTTTATAATTTTTAAAGGCAATTCCTTTCCAGTTTTAGGGATTTACGCCTTTGGTGCTAGTCGCCAGCCCCTGGCCTATGGAAGGCGGGCTTCAGGTAGTCACGGCACGGGCCCCTGGGAACGGGTCATGAAAAATTAGTATCAAAGGGAGGTTCTACCACAAAACTTAGAACTCTGATCATTATTTTATATGAAGAAATATTGTTAAGGGTACTGAGTGTAGTTCTTAGTTCAGGGAGTCCAGTATCGGTGTGGTGGACGACATATCCATACACTAGGACACTGAATACTAATTTCTGACTCAGTGCATGAAAACACTGATTGTGTGTGTGTTTTCAAGAGTTTTATTTGTGATCTCTTTCAGTCATCTCACCAGTTATAACTTTTTAACCGTGGAGCACCTGTTTCTTTTCAGGATGCCTCCACGCAGACAGTCATCCAGGGTTCTGAGAGTTGTACGTACGGATAGCCCACCGAGCGATGAGGCCTCGGTGCAGGGCCATTTTCCAACGGAGGCACCAGTGGTACCACTACCCGTTGGGCCACCAATGCCACCAGCCCCAGTAGCAAATAGTGCACGCCACCTGACCACATTTCATGAGTTCCAGTGCCAGAGGCCTCCCATTTTTAGGGGTGATAAGGACTCACAGGTAGCTGAGGATTGGCTGGATGCTGTAGTGAGATTCTTCAAATTGGTAGGAACACCAGCAGACTTTATGGTGATTCTTGCTTCTAGTCTTCTACAGGAAGCAACAGTAAGATGGTGGAGCCTAATGCTCTAGGTTCACGATGAGGAGACACTTCTCTCGGTAGACTTAGAGATCCTATTCCGAGTGGATTTTATCCCATCCACCCTACGTGAGGTGCTGATACAGGAGTTACTTCATCTGCAGCAGGGCAGTATGATTGTAGCTCAGTACTCAGTGAGGTTCACCGACCTCTCGCGCTACTCCACAGATATGGTGCGGGACCCATTCTTCAAGGTCTGGACCTTTGAGCATGGGATCAGGCGAGAAATTAGGGCCTCGATGATCTCCCTCAGCATCTCGACACAGGCAGGAGTGTTAGAGAGAGCCCTCATTGTGGAGAGTTTCCTTACTGAGCAGTCTCTAGCAGTGAGACCCACCACTAGTCGACATGCAGCGGATTCTTCTACAGATAGCAGTAGATAGATGTCACAGAGGTCCAAGCAGACCAGACCTTTCAGTGGATGACCTCAGGACACAGGTTCAGTTGTGCGGGGCACACAAGACATAGACAGTCATTCCAGGAGCGGGCAATGTTACTCTTGTGGTGGACAGGGACACATGGCACGTGACTGTCCGACCCACCGTACTGATGATCAGCAGATAGTTGAGGGACCTCCTAGTCAAAGGTAGAGGTTTTATTGAGTCGGACCGCAGGGAGTAGGCAGACGCGGTAGAGGAGCTAGTTGTGCAGCTGGTGGTGGACAATGATTCGAGGTGTTACTGCCACCACCACCAGGAGGTCCACCCCGACCACAGGGAGTAGGTGGACAGGCGAGATCTCAGCTCCAGGTAGCTGAGGATTACGATCACGATGCTCCAGAGATGATTCGAGATACGATCTATGTCTACTCCACCTTATCTGCAGTTCTTATAGACACAGGTTCCAGTCAATCTTTCATTTCCACTACCCTCGTTCGGAGCTCGGAGATTATGACAGAGTTGTTGGCTCGATCCTTACGGCTAGAGACTCCTACGGGAGAAGACTCGATGATTATGCACTGGTTCTGGCGATGTGAGCTTACTCTAAGAGGTGAGAGCTTCAGCTGGGATCTCCTCATAGTGGCGTCGAGGCCTTATGACGTCATCTTGGCTATGGATTGGTTATCTACAGTTCATTCTTAGATCGATTGTATTAGGCACAAAGTGCGGTGTGTCCTCATGGATGGGACCAGGTTCACCATCACCGGAAAGAAGGGAGCCTTTGCAGTACAGGAAGGACTTACTTGGAGGAGGGTGCAGCCGATCACTCATCAGTTGGCATGCCTTACCCTCGGAGCAGTTGATGTGGAGAATCCAAGATATCCTATAGTGGTGGACCAGTACGCAGATGTTTTCCCTGATGATGTTCCAGGACTACCTCCTCGCATAGAGGTGGACTTCTACATTGATTTGTACCCCGGGACGGCACCGATATCTATACCAGCATATCAGATGGCACCCACTGAGATTCTCGAGCTGAGGGTGCATCTAGAGGACTTGTAGGGGAAGGGATTCATCCAGCCCAGTATTTCTCCCTGGGTAGCCCCAATTTTGTTCACCAAGTAGGAAGATAGGAGCTTGAGGCTCTGTGTTGACTACCGTCTCCTGAAAGATGACCGTGAAGAACAAGTACCCACTCCCAAGGATCGAAGACCTCTTTGATCAGTTGAAGGGAGCATGACGGTTCTCGAAGATAGACCTCTGATCAGGCTATCACCAGCTTAGATTTTGAGATGAGGATGTGCAGAAGATAGCCTTCAGGTGTTGGTATAGCCACTAAGAGTTCTTGGTTATGCCCTTCAGTGTAAAAAACACTCCAATAGTGTTCATGGGACTCATGAACAGGATCTTCCATCCATACCTCGATCGCTTTGTCATAGTTTTCATCAACAACATTCTGATCTACTCTACTACTGAGGAGGATCATACCTACCATTTTCAGGTAGTATTGGACACACTCTAAGAGCACCATATTTATGGTAAGCTCTCGAAGTGCCAGTTTTGGATTCGAGAGGTTCACTTTTTGGGACATGTCATCTTGGAGGCTGGAGTTGCAGTGGATCCAGCAAAGATTGAGGCGGTACTTGATTCGGAGCCACCCAGAAGTGTGACGGAGGTACAGAGTTTCCTTAGTTTGGCTGGTTATTATTGGATGTTCGTATCAAACTTCTCCAGAGTTGCAGCACCACAATCATCCTTGACGAAGAAGGGGAAACCCTTAGTATGTTCAGAGAGATGCCAGTAGAGCTTTCAAGAGCTGAGGTAGAGGCTGACTAGTTCCCCCATTTTAAGGCTTCCAGAGGAAGGCATAGGGTACGTAGTCTACTGCGACACATCAGGGACCGGACTCGGGTGTGTCTTGATGCAGGAGAGAGAAGTGATCGCATATGGTTCTCAACAACTGAGACAGCACGATCAGAACTACGCTACCCATGACTTGGAGTTAGCAGTAGTGGTCTTTGCCTTGAATATGTGGTGACACTATCTAATGGGAAAATGTTTTACCATGTACTCTAATCACAAGAGTCCCAGGTATATCTTCTCTTAAAAGGGCCTGAATCTGAGACAGCGTTGATGGCTTGAGTTCCTCCAGTACTACGACTTCAAGATAGTCTATACTCCTGGGATGGGGAACATTGTTGCAGATGCACTCAGTAGAAGGTCTGGTATACAGCTGCTAGGAGAGGCGACAAGGCTGCTAGCCGCTTTACAAATATCCTTTGTGGATAGAGACAGAGTAGCATTTCTACAGTCTCTTATGGTCACTCCCCCAATCCTTCAGCAAGTCAGGGAAGCACAACATGGGGACACTGACTGTGAGACACAACGTGCTCAGATATCCATAGGGCTGGCACCTGATGGATTTTCTGAAGGTGGGGAGCATTTCATCCTCTTCAGAGGACGTACTATAGTACCAGTGTTACTTCAAGAGGAAGTGTTGAGGGAGTTTCACACGTCCCCTCTAGAAGTACATCCAGGAGTGGCGAAGATGTACCAGGACCTTCGACGACAGAACTGGTGGTCAGGTATAAAGAAGGCAATAGCAGAGTTTGTCTCTCAATTCCTCACTTGTCAGCAAGTGAAGGCAGAGAACCAGGTACCAGTAGGCTTTGTTCAGCCATTAGAGGTCCCAGAGTAGAAGTGGGATAGGATATCCATGGACTTTGTGATGGGTCTTCCACGTACATCCAGGGGTCAAGACTCGATTTGGGTGATCGTCGACCGACTCACCAAGTCAGCCCACTTCCTACCGATCAGAGAGCAGGGTTCAGTAGAGATCTTGGGATGCCTCTATGTTCAGGAGATTGTACAGCTACATGGAGTACCTTATTCTATTGTCTTCGACTATGACACATATTTTACTTCCCTGCTATGAAAGGGGTTGCAGAAGGCTTTCAGGACGGAGCTATGTCTGAGCACCACCTTCCATCCTCAGATAGATGGCTAGACTGAGAGGACTATTCAGACCCTCAAGGACATACTATGTTCTTGTGTCCTTGACTTCAGTCGCAGCTGGGAGGATCACTTACCCTTGGTGGAGTTTTCCTACAACAACAGTTATCACTCCACCATAGGGATGTCACCTTTTGAGGCGTTATATGGACGACCATGTAGATCACCCTTGTGTAGGAATGACCCAGGGGATTCAGTACTAGTGGGACCAGAGATGGTACGGTCTACCACAGAGAAGGTGAAAATCATCCAGGAGTGGATGAAGACTGCACAGAGCAGGTAGAAGTCGTATGCTGACAGGAGATGGAGACCTCTAGAATTTGAGGATGGCGACCAAGTCTTTCTATGGGTCTCACCCCGATGAGGTTTACGGAGATTTTTCTGAGGCAAAAAGTTATCTTCGAGGTTCATCGAACCTTTCCAGGTCCTCAATAGAGTAGGTGAGGTGGCTTACCACTTAGCTCTTCCACCTCAGTTGCACCGGGTGCACGACATCTTCCGTGTATCTCAGCTAAGGAGATACATGCATGACCCTTCAAACATCATCAACCATGGAGATCTGGATGTCAACAATGGGGAGACTTTTACGAAGGTTCCAATAGAGATTGAGGATCAACGGTAGCGGTTCCTATGCGGATGGTCAATACCTCTAGTGTGCGTACGCTGGCAGCACAGGAACCTCTAGGAGAGCACATGGGAGCAGGAGGCTCAGATGCATGCTCAGTACCCCCATTTGTTCCCTTAGTTCGAGTTTTAGCTTACAGAGACATAAAGCCCTGAAGTGGGAAGAATGTAAAGACTCAAAATTTCTACGGAAATTTTTTTTCTTAAATACATGGGAATTTTATGAGTCCACGAGAACTGACGGTGCGTGATTCTGAGGCCCGGTGTGCCCGGAATCAATTTCTGAAGTTTTGTTTGGGTACGTTCAGTAAATGTACGAGTGGGATTTTATAAATATTGAATAGGTGCTCGGAACTGAAATATGAGGGCACCGTTGAACTCATAGCGCCGATATTCGCTTAAGAATACATTCACCTCGACGGCAGTTGATCGAGAATGAAAGATAGTTTTTTGGTTTTTATTATTAAATTAAATAAAAATAAAGTTGTAGATTTATTTTTATTTTTAGTTGGTTAAAACCTCCAAGAGGAGTTTGGAGGTGGGGGCCACCACACCTTAACCTCCCATGAGAGGTTATGGTGGTGGGGCCCACCCGATGTCTAAAACCCCTCTTCATGTGGGGTTAATGTGTTGGGGACCACCCGAGACCACTAAACTCTTGAACTCCCCATTAAGTGGGGAGAAACCTATTGAGCTCCCCACTTAATGGTGCCACCATCCTCCATATTGATTAAGTGGGGATAGCCTAATTAATTCTTTAATTTGAATCTTTTTGAAATGTGTGCCAAAAAGTAAATAATAAGATAAATCTATTATTTTGTGGAGGGACTCATTTTCTTTTAGGTGGAGCTTGGGAAGAGGGGAGAATTTGGGAGAAACTTGTTCTCTCCAACGAAGAATGCTCCTCCCAACGAAGGACTTCTTCTACCAATGATGAACAACTTCTCCTTTGATCTCCAACCAGAACAAGGGAGGAAGTGTCGTCCTTGTAGAATGCCAATGACGTCGTCCTCAACTTCCTCAACTTCTTTCCTGATGTCAACGAATCCGAGGTAGGGGTTTGAACTTTGTTTTTGTTCCTCGTTCTTCATTTTCCATCGTGGTTTAGAATTTGAAGCTGCTTGATATCACCCTAACGTGGAGGGAACGGGCTGAACAAACATGGCCTGACCCCTCCACATTCTTTGTGGAAATTGACGCTAAACGCGGCTTGAGACCGGAATGAGCGACTCTTGTCAACGATGTTTGCGGATCGAAGGCAATGTCCCGAGGAGTGCGCGACTT
The DNA here is from genome assembly GCA_963277665.1 of Viscum album. Taxonomy (NCBI): domain Eukaryota; kingdom Viridiplantae; phylum Streptophyta; class Magnoliopsida; order Santalales; family Viscaceae; genus Viscum; species Viscum album. The sequence continues at coordinate 1,985,327,633 of OY728136.1, forward strand.
CTACTCGAAATGAGAAATGGGCCACCGGAACTTGTCCGGTGACCCGTGGAAAGATCATCGGTGGATGGAACCGATGAGCGTCATCACGTGGTGGCGGCGGTGCAACCGCACTGCCAAAAGAGTAGTCACGGTGGTGCAGTGGCAGCCGGTGCAGGCCCGGCCGCAAAATAGATCAGTGGCTCGAGTCGCCAGGTTTCCAAGGAGGGTGTGGCGCAACCGCGCCACGCAGTGGACTGAAAGGGGGGCAGCGGCCCCTGGCCGTGGCGGAGCAGCAGCGGCTGGCGCAAGGCTGACCAGAAGGAAGACCGGCGGCCTGAGCCGCCGGGCCGCTGGAAGAGGTGCGGCGCAACCAGCGCCACATGAGGAGTCGGCTGGCCGCTCGGCCTGCTGGAAATAGCGGGACAGCACTGGGTTCCGCGTGACACACCTTCGCCATCCTGGCGCCAGTTCCACCTGCTCGAATGGCTAAGCCATTCGGGAACCAGGGGTGTGTCCTCCCCCCTTGGACGTGGCTAGGGCGGACCCCCACGGGCTTCCGGGCTGTCGTGCAGGACTCAGCGCGGGCCGGACCTAGTGCGGGCCGGACTCAGCATGGGTCGTACCCAGCGCAGGCCGGACCCAGTGCGGGTCAAACCGCCAACGTGGGTTGGGCCACCTGTGCGGGTCGGGCTGCCCTCATGGACCGGTTCGGACTCGTGGATCGGGTCCGACCCGTGGACCGGGTCAGACCCCAGTCTGGACTGGGTCGGCCCGGCTGGGCCGGACCGGACTCGGACCCGTTTTGACCCGATTTCATCTTTTCACCCATAACTTGGGCTACATGTGTCTGATTGATGAACCGTCTGCGGTGATGGAAAGCTTTAAACAAGATGGTTCTTTTGGTATAACCCACTTTAGATTTATACATGGTTGGTGTATGGTCAGGTTGGATTGTATAAAAATCCAACCGGGCCCCCGGGACTAAAAGGCTAATAACTCACATACCGGGCGTCTGATCGACACGCCGCCTGTTGCGTTGAGACCCCTATGATGTGGCAGACCTCTGAGATACTTCTACATGGGGATTTTTGGAATTTGACGTATCGAATCTTTTCTTGAGGAGCGGACCCTCCCGGAATCAAGCATTCTTTGTGGAAACCCTGTGGCTGGTTGTGCTCCAACTTCTGTTCCTGGATCATGTGTTGGTCAGACAGAATAGCTGGTCCTGGATCCTGTGTGGGTTCAACAGCTCTGACTACTATTACTGGATCTTGTGTGGGTCCGAAAGTTCCAACTTCTATTCCTAGATCATGTGTTGGTCTAACAAGATAGCTGGTCCTGGATCCTGTGTGGGTCTGACAGCTCCAACTTCTGTTCCTGGATCATGTGTTGGTCCGACAGAATAGCTGGTCCTGGATCCTGTGTCGGTCCGACAGCTCAGATGATTCAGTGGATATATATGATCATCTCTATATCTCTACATAAGTTGTATACCTGTGTGAGCTGAGTCAGTGACTTTTAAGTTTACCTCATGATTGAGATGGGTTACTTGATAACTCAGGTATATGTATGGGAATATACCTAAGTAATGGCTATCCATTTATTTTATACTCTATGGTTTATCCTTGTTGGATTTTGTGAGACCTTGAGGGTCTCGGGGTCCCTACTGAGTATTGTTATACTCACCCCTGTACGGGCTATGTGACAACCGGGTCCCGGTGATAGCACAGCCACCCCGCCTTAACATGGCCGTCAGGTCCTGGCCCACCAGGTACCACCAGTTGCCCCGCAGACACGTGGGGCCCACCCCAGGGTCCACCCAGATGCCTGAACGGGTCATATGACTAATGACAGTCCCCACAGGCCAACACTTGTCCTTTCCAGTGTGCTTTGTCCTCACTCACACACACCCTGAGAAACTTCCCAGGAGGTCACCCATCCTGATCACTACTCCAGGCCAAGCACGCTTAACTGTGGAGTTCTAATCAGACAGGCTCCCGAAAAGGAAGGTGCACCTTGTTGACATGAGTCATATCATTTTGTCGTTTAACCCTTTATAATTTGGGGATGTTACAGGCTATGCCCGCACCTCATTGTGTTGGATGCAGACGACAGACCACGCTGACCGAGGCTGAGTGTATGAGGACTGGATAGTACCCAGAGGTGGACCTCACGACGAGTCGGTACTCGGAGGAGACTGATGGACGAGGAGTGCTAAGGAGGATCCGTGATGGATGATCCAGAAGCTTCTCTTCACCTTTCAGATGTTTTGTACTTTCAGTTTCCTTGTACTTTATAGTTGGGCTTGTATTTCTGGCCCCTTTACTTTTCAGCACTTCTTTTGTATATAGTTTTACTTAGTGTATTGCTTCCATCTACTCTGTTGTGTGTGTTTATAATTTTTAAAGGCAATGCCTTCCCAGTTTTAGGGATTTACGCCTTTGGTGCTAGTCGCCAGCCCCTGGCCTATGGAATGCGGGCTTGGGGTAGTCATGGCACGAGCCCCCGAGGATGGGTCGTGAAATCCCTACTAATCACCTCATTGCTCGTGCCTATTATATATTTTAGTTTTAGGTTTTTTTGATGTTGGATCTCTCTTAGAGCGAGATTGGTTCTGAGTTGGGTGGCGACCTAGTAGGTCACAAGGAGGTATGTGCAGTTTTTTTCTTTCCATTGCTAGTTTTTATTTTTTCTGACAATATTTATTTATTTACTTGTCTTTTATTTAGGGTTTGAATCATTCCCACGTGATAATTTTGATGCCTATAACTAGTTTCCATCCTGGGGGTATCGGTAATTCCCTTTGGTACATTCTGCGGACTGGCTCGGGTGACTAGTTTAGGGTTGACCTAGACTAGTTCGTGGCAGGTATGACTCCCAGTGCTTCTTTTTATTTAAAATTGACATTAATTTTAGTAAAAATGTCAACTGACATACTCAAAAGGGAGCATACATATTTCAATTATTTTGATACATTAGGGAAATGATCTATAAGTCATTTGGGATGTGTAAGAATTAGTTGCACCTTAATTTTATGTGTGGTTTGACTACTATGACTCAATGTGTTTGTTGTCAATTTAAAATCAACTGTTTAGTTAAAATAATGTCACTCACAGAAAACAAATAAAAATCACTCATATTTTCTTGATAATTTATAAAATTGATTCATAAGTCATTTGTGATGTGTATTAATTTTTCTCACTTCAAACTGATACATGATGTTATCGGTATATGTCAAAGTAAGTGTTTCCAGTTTAAAATGACATTTTAGTAAAAAAAAATGACGTACTCAAAACTAAGAAAACAAATTTATATTATTTTTATACTTTAGTAAAATTATCCATAGGTCATTTGAGATGTGTAGGAATCATGCATACCTCAATCCAACACATGGTGTGACCGGTATGACTCTAAGTGCATCTTTTTATTTAAAATTAACATCAATTTTAGTAAAAAGGACAACTAACCAACTCAAAACTGAGAAAACGCATTAATATTATTTTGATACATTAGGAAAATGATCAATAATTCATTTTTGAAATTTAGGAATCATCTTCACCTCAATCTAATGCATGGTGTGGCCGGTATGACTTCAAGTGTGTCATTTTATTTAAAATTGACATTAATTTTAGTAAAAAAGAAAACTAACCTACTCAAAACTGATAAAACACATTTATATTGTTTTAATACTAAATTAAATGATCCATAAGTCATTTTTTATGTTTATAAATCATCCTCACCTCAATAAAATACATGATGTTCCCAGTATGGATCAATGTGTCTGTTATCAGTTGAAAATTGACACTTTAGTTCAAAAAATTTCACTCACTGAAAACCAAGAAAACACGCTCATATTTTCTTAATATTTTAATAAATTGATTAATAATTCATTTTTGAAATTTAGGAATTAGACTCATGTAAAACTAATAACAATTTGATCGGTATGAGTCAAAGTGTGTGTTTCTAGTTTAAAATGACATTTTAGTAAAAAATACAAGTGACATACTCAAAACCAAGTAAACGCATTAGGATTGTTTTTATAATTTAGGAAAATGATCTATAATTAATTTGGGACATGTCAGAATTATCCTCACCTAAATCCAATGCATGGTGTGACTTATATGACTCTAATTGCGTCTTTTTATTTAAAATTGACATCAATTTTAGTAAAAAGGATAACTAACCTACTCAAAACCTAGAAAATGTATTTGGATTGTCTTGATATTTTAATAAAACAATATATAATTCATTTTTGATGTGTAGGAATCAAAATCACCCCAATATGATACACTATGTGTCTGGTATGACTTAATGTGTCCATTATCAGTTTAAAATTGATATTTTAGTTAAAAAAGTGTCACTCACTAAAACTGAGAAAGTGCACTCGAATTGTCTTTATAGTTTAATAAAATGATTCATAATTCATTTTTAACAAGTATGAATTATTATCACATCAAACCAACACATGATGTGACCATTATGAGTCAAAGTGCATGTTTTTAGTTTAAAATGACATTTTAGTAAAAAAGACGAGCGATGTACTCAAAACTAAGAAAACACATTCAGATTGTTTTGATACCTTGGGAAAATGATCCATAAGTCATTTGAGAGATGTAAGAATCATCCTCACCTCAATATGATACATGATGTTACTAGTATGACTCCAAGTTCATATTTTCAATATATAAGTATCATTTTAGTTTAAAACGCACATCACATAGCCAAAACCAATCAAACAAGCCTAGATTGTTTTCTATTCGGATTTTGTGGTGTTTTTTGTGTTGTGGTGTGCTACTACAGCACATTTCACCAGTGATACAATGTGTTGTTACAACACATTGCAGTATTCCCCTTTTTCAGTGCTTAAAAATCACTGATAAAGGTGTCATTTATTAGTACTTCTATAAGAGCTGATAAAGGATACTTTATTAATGATTCTATAAGAATTGACAAAAGATAAGAGATTTTAATCTCTCCCTAGTAGTTAACACTTCTCTATCATTGATAAATGTCATTTTTAGTGATGTTAAAGGACTATTTTTTGTTAGTGATTCCACTATGTTGGAACAACCATTGTGATGAGTATAAAAATCAAATTTCTATAGTCTCCCCAAAATAATTTTTCAAAAATACATCTCCACCATATCATAGGTCACATAGTCATATTATCATCTGATGGAAAATGATATGTTGCACTGATTTGTGATTCATATGTCACCCATGGACTTCATTCCCCCAACATGGTAGGGTGACAATTGTTTCTTCATATTTAAGTGTAACATATCCACCATGTCTCATGGGATTAAATTTTATCGACTCCCACCATTTATAATGAGCTCAAACATGAGTCTATTGAGCCATCATAAAGTCTATAAGAGATTGTGTTGTGATTCATCCTGTGTCGACTCAGTGGTCATCACCAAGCATCACATCACTTGGATTTTCAACTCCTCAATTATGTACTTCAGATTGAGGGAATATTGCTCCTCCTCATGATAACTATTGATTACCTCCTCACCTTTGGCATCAGCTTCTAGGTTAACACGACCATGTTTCTGAAAATTATTTAATTGGTGCTCATGTTACTAGCACTGATAGACCTTTCCATTGAACCAATGGGCATAAATATTGTTGTTTTATCATAGTTAAAGGGTTTTTCTATACTATCCATAACTACTTGGGTTACCTGCATAAGGTTGTTTGGGACTACCTTCACCAAATTTATCTGTCATTTCAGAGGCCTTACCATCCCAATGTGAAGGAGTATAGCAACCCAAACTTTACATCCATGAATATTACATCTTATTAGATTAATATTCATTATATATAATTATGATCTATTCCATAACCATAAAGGTTTAGTGCATTTGGAAACATAGATACATAAACAACTAGTATATAAAAGATCTATATTATCTCCCTCAAATTATTCTCGCATAGTATACTTCTTAGAAAAAACCTAATTAAAACCTTTCTTTGTAACCTGGGGAAAATAACCATAATAAAGAGTGATATTGGATTCTTAGTAAGGATATCCATAGGAGATATCAGTCAATGATCATATGTGAGCATAATATAAGCATAAGGGTATGAGAGAATGAGTTTAACATTTAAATTCATACCCAAAAATTCATATAATCATGATTCATTTAATAATATTTGGTAGTTCCTGAGACATGAATCATAAAGGAATCAAATAACATGATCCATGAGAGAAAAATATTATTATAAGATCATGTCATAAAAGTGTTGCATAAAATGTGGCATAATCATAACCATAGAAATATTATGTAAAGTGTACCTACTAAGACATCCATCACATGTTAGGATTGTCCTACCACCCATGTACCTACTTCAGGCTTAATATGACCTCTCATATACCGTCTTTTGATCTTGGGATAACCTCTTATGTACCCTCTTTTAGTCTTGGGATAACCTCGCATATACCCATTGAGCTCATAAAAAATTAATCTTTACCCAATCATTAGAGGGATATAACAGACTCACCTATCACATAATCATAATCCATTCATATGTATGCCACAAGATCATGAAAACATTTATCATTTCATCATATATTAACCCATGGAAAATAAAATGAGATTCATAAATATTTCATCATCATAATCATTGACCATCTAGATAAAGAATAAAGATGAAAACATTGGATCATATCCCTAGTAAAACAAAATAAATATAAAAGGATATTGTTATAGATGAAAATACATTTAAAATATTAGTGAAACATTTCTTGAGTAAAATACCCTTTTTATTTTGAAATCACTTATTTAAAAATCTAAAAATTTCTAAAATATTAAGGAAAACGTTTTCTTTGAAAATATCCATGAAAACTTGAAAGGTAATCTTCAAAGAAAATAGTATTCATAACAATGTGAAAATATGTTCACACAGTGTACATTAAAACAAAGATTTATTTCACATTTTTTATAAAAAATCAAGAGTATACATTGGGAAAAACACATTCTTGTGATGGTCAATTTTCAAAGGGACCATCTCCCTTAGAAAATAGTTCTTACGGTGGGATTATTTGTGACAGGAAAAAATCTTGTCATAAATAACCCTAAAAAATTATTTTCGATGGGAAATCTTTCTCATTGTAAATACGTTTGGCACACTGGTGATACAAACCATGATAATTGTTATTTTCAATGGTCATTTACTCCTATTATAAATATTATTTATCATTATGGTTATTTGTGATATGAATTTATAACCCATCACAAATAATGTGTCAGTAGAAGAGTATTTGTTATGGGTTCCCACACAACAAAAAATGGTTTATCACTGAAACCCTTACTTATGGTGGGTACTATTTCTAATGAGTATCCCATCACAAATAGTCTTTTCACTACTATTCTAACCTATATATATACCTCCATATGATTTTCCTCCTCTTATTCCTCTTCTGAGCTCTCATCTGCTCTCCTCTCCTCTATTATCCTCTCTATAACACTTCAACCCTCCTCATTGGCTTGAAAATATATAAAGTGGTACTAGCCTTAGGTGACATCCCCATGACCCCAAAGGTTGGAAATAAATTCCAAGCGAATTAGAGGACATTGGGGGATGATTGAACCTGATGAACGCATAACCTTTAAAGAGATAAACAATATTCTGAGTAGAATAAATGATGCATAAGAATAAACCAAATAACTCAATACAATACCAATACAAAACAACATCATAGTACTATAGAAAAAGAAATAAAATTTCAAGGCCAAGACTCCAAGTAGAAATACATTGGAACTAAAGTGGCACAATCCCAGACCAATATGCAGACACTCCCCAACTCCAACTTTAGTAGCAAAACCATGATGTCAAGGACCACTACTAGAGAAGTGGAAAACATGACCCTTCCATGTATCTTGATAGATGACATCTATAAATGAATAAAATTACCCAATAAGGGGGTTATTATAACACTTAGTATAATTTCTCCCAATTACTTATCATCACATGAAACTAGGAAAAGAACCAGTTAGCACATTTTATAAAAATAAGATAGAAGTAGGTAAGAAAAATAGGCTAGCCATAAATAGATTTCATATAATAAAACATCAATATAATTATTTTAAAACCATTTCATTTCTATTAGTATAACCAAATATTTTACACCCATTCACATGAACAATGCATGAAACCATGGACCTCCCTATATTCATGAGTGGTGATTCATCCTATCCTCAAACCATCACTTGGTGACCAACTTGACGGTGGTACTTTCGACCTTGATCTGGCCCAAATTATCATTATTTGATTATGGTACTTCCGACCATTACCCATTCTATATGTCATGAATTTATCATGAGACCACTTACGCTGAATTTCATGTTTCCTTGTTTTTTATTTTCTAGAAATACCAATTACACAATGTGTGTATATTATAAAATATTAATATCTTACATGACATGAATGGTTTTCACACTATGAAAATTATTCATGGAATATTTCCCTGACACTTTTACATCATGTAAAATTTGCACGATGTGAATTTTTCCTACAGGATTTTCCAAAATCCAAAATCATTGTTAACACTTACAGTTAATTAGACCAAGCCTCCAAGAATAAAATAAAATGCCTAAAATGATAGAGTACCTCAAACTGAGGGTGATACATTCCCCACACAATTAGGATTTTCATCCTCAGGAATTTGGAATAAATCAATCCATTGCTCTCGCATAAACCTTTCGTATTCCCATGTTTCCTCTTGAACCTGACCATGCTACCATAGCACTTGCACCAAGGAAAAAATAATCCCAGAAGGGTCTTTTCTTGTCTGTCTATAACTCATACCAGTTCATGGATAAAATTTAAACCTATCTCAAGAGTAATATGATCCTATCTAATCGCATGTTGAGGATCAATATGATACTTATTTAGTTGAGAAACATGGAATATGTTATGAACAACACTGAATATCAATGATAATGTTAACTGGTATGCAATAGTTATAAATCCATTCTATAACATCAAAAAGTACCATATACTATGGTGCTAACTTTCTTTGTTTCCCCAAGTATCTATGACAAAGTCTTAGAGAAACTTTCAAGAAAACATGGTCACTAACATTAAAAGATAAAGGTTGGTGATTATTATCTTTATATGAATTATGTTTTCTTTGTTCTATTGACATCCATCTCTGAATCATTTGGATTTTATCCATAGTCTCATGCACAAGACTTGGTCCAATCAAATATGGATATCCTGTTTCCACCCAACATAAATGAGAACGATAATGACAACCATAAAAAGCCTCAAACTGTGACATCTGAATTTTTTCATAGTAATTGTTGTTATAAGAGAATTGAACCAAAAAAATATGATCCTCACATGAACCACCGAAGACCATAACACAAACTCTAAACATATTTTCCAATGTTTGAATACTAAGTTGTAACAATCCATCCATTTGTGGATGATATGTTGTGGTTGATGTTAGTTTACTTTTAAGAGCATGTTGTAACAATTTCCAAAATTGAGAAGTGAAGCAGGGGTCTCTGTCAGATACATTAAAAGTTGGAACGCCATATAACCTAGCCACTTCTCAGTTGTATAATTTTTCCAATTTCTCTACCATGTTTTATTATATGATATGGATAGAGTGTGTCGACTTAGTAAGTCAATCCACTACTACCCATATAGTATCATGTTTATGTAACATTATTGGTAGGCATGTTACAAAATCCATCATGATCTTCTCTCACTTCCATACAGGTATAAGAATATATTGTAGCATACCATCCAGCCTTTGATGATATACCTTTTCCAATTGGAAAGTTGAGAATTTCATCACATACTATGTGATCCCACATTTCATTATTGCCCACCAGAAATGTGATTTCATTTCCTTGTACAATTTCTGAACACCTGAATGAATAGCCTCTTTTGAATGGTGATATGATGAAATAATTTATTCCTTGAAAGGCTGAGAAACTACGATCCATTTATGAAAACATAATAATGAGTTCTCATCCATTGTCCAATTATCTATATTTTCCCCACCATTTAGGTTTGACATAATGGTGATGCAGTCAAAATTCAATTTTTAAGCTTCTTTAACAAAATTTTCCAAGTCTAGAACAACACTTACTAGAAATAGAACTGTGTATTCACCTTGTGAAGCACAATATATATATCCTTCTACCTTTTTAATACATAAAATTTTCATTTACATGGTACAAACATAGGATCTTTTAAAGTTTAGTTTCTTAGAAATAATGTACATAATACATGAAAACTTAATACATTCTTCTAGATACACTTGAATAAATCCTCATGGTTTCATACTAAGTACATTTACTACATCTCATATCCCGGATACATACATCAAAGGAAAGGAGTGAGCATGATTCCTAGTAATGGAAAACATTTTACATGTGATCGTGAGGAATATCAATAAGAACATGGAGAATGTCATTAAGTAATGAGAAAAAAAGGCATATCATAATAAAAAGAACATGAATCATAACATGGAAATGAGGCTACAAAATTTAAATGATACATTCATAATCATATCACCAAGTTTTGTTATTGAGGTTTCATAAATGAAAATTACCAAGGTTATTCACCAAGGTATCATAAAACATGTCATATTTAGAGATTAAATTATTTACCCAATGAATTGGAGAGCTATCAGGGCACACCCTTTATATGTATTAATTAATTTGATCCACATATATTATAATCAAATAGTTCATAAATAACACATGTAGAATAAAAAATGTTTCATATAAAAATTATGGTGTTTCAAAAGTTCTTAAAAACATGATCATTGTGTCATTTTCAACCCATGGAAAGGGAATGCAGGTTTTAGGTATATTAATACCAAAATAAAATAAATAATTTTTGCATTTAGTTGAATACCCTTGGAAAATAAAGAGGATTGGGTATACATAAGAATAAAATAAAAGATAATTTCTTGAGGAGAAGTGGGAAATTTTGAGAAGTAAATTCAGCAGCATAATAGGTATAAAATGTGGTTTTAGAAAAGGGGAAAAGGATATAACATTCATAAAAGAATATTATTACAGTAATGGGATAAAATAAAGTGGACAATATAACTTATTTTGGAAATTGGAAGAAATACCACATAAAAAGTGAACTTGAAAGGAAAAGAGAATTTGATATTTCCCTTACCTTGAAGTGTTACGCCTAGATCTTGAGGAATGGAACCTTGGGAACTTGAGGACACCTTGGGGGGCTAATTGGGATTAAAAAATACCAGGTCTTCATGGAGAAAATATTTTCAGTGAAAGTATTGGGAGAAATGGGTGGGTATTTATAGAATAAGTGGAGGATTTGAATAATAGTTTCCAAATATAGGCTTTGGAAATCTAAGTTATGGAAAATGCAAAACCATGGGCTGGACCATGGTTTTTTCCCATGGTTTTTTTCTATGGTTTTGGAAATTTGGGAAATATTTTTTGTTTTTTTAACCTACAGAAACTGAGCATCATTTTATATTAATTTTTTTGGCATATAATAGTAAATTTTTCAAAAAATAAGATTTTTAATGTTAAAGTTTTCATTTTAAACTTTATAAAGTAACTTATAGGTTTTGAAATTGATTAAAATATATTAAAATACTTGATATTAATAAAATAACACATTTTAGGTCATGGATTTTGGTTAATAAAATAACACCCCACCCCTTCTCGTTAGATTACGAAGATGCGAAGTGGTATTGGCCTTAGGTGAAATCCCCAGGTCACCAAAGGCTGGCAATAAATGCTAAGGGAATTAGTGGTCATTAGGGATGATATTCCCTAAAGAATACACAACCTATCAAGAGATAAAAAATATTTAGGATATAGTAAATGATGTATGAGAATAAACCACATAACTCAATACAATACCAATACAAAACAACATCAGAGTGTAGAAAAAAAAGAAATAAAAGTGTAAGGCTAAGACTCCAAGTAGAAACAAATCAGCACAAAAGTGGCACCATCCCAGACCAAGATGTAGACACTCCCCAATTCCAACTTCAGTAACCAAACCATGATTTCAAAGAACACCTCTATAGAAGTACAAAACATGACCCTTTCCCATATCTCGATATATGATATCTACAAAAACACAAAATTTTACAATAAGGGGTGAGTATAACACTCAGTAGGATTTCCCCAAAGACTTATCATCACACACCACTAGGACAAGAACCAATTAGCACGTTTTATAAAAATAGGATAGAAGTAGGTAAGTAAAATAGGCCAAGACATAAACATATTTTATATAATAAAACATCAATATAAAGATTTTAAAACCATTTCATTTCTATTGGTATAACCAACCATTCCACACACACACACACATAATGCATGCAGCCATGGACCTCCCTATGCTCATGAGTGGTGAGTCATCCTGTCACTTAGCTATCACTTAGTGACAAACTTGATGGTAGTACTTAAAACCATGATCCATTTCAAATTATCATTATTTAATGGCAGTACTTATGACCATTTCCCATCCCAAATATTATTATTTGGAGGTGGTAATTTCAACCATTACCTGTCCCACATAAACATGAACACACACCACACCTTTAAGACAAAAATTCCAAGAAAATGTTCATTTAACCAAATCCCATCTTTTAAAACCTACCCTTTTGAAATCACATCAATAGGGGTTTTCTATTCAATTCTATAAAATATTTCCAACACAACAGAAACATGATTTAGAAAAGATCAAGCCTATAAGTTCTAGAATGGTAGAGTGGGAGAGAATCCACATACCTTGATATGATTATCATAAAGGATCCAAGATGATTCTGCGAATTAATCATTTGCCTCCCATTCCTTTACCAAAATCTAAGAAGATATCATCAACACAAAACTGAACCCATAGATTCAGATATAAAAACACCAATCTATGTTTCCAATCATGACAACACAAAGAGATACAACATGATAAGGAAGATCAGAACCCTAACCTTTGATTCCCCAAACAACCACTCCAAGATTTGACGTCACCAGAGTTCGGATGTTGAAAATCGCCATAATTTTCCAATGGAAACCCTGAGAGTCAAGAGGGAGAAAAAATAGGGTGTGTCAGAAAGAAATACGTACTAGCCATATCTAAACTCACTGTACATATGGTTTACATGACGTGTAAACCACATTCATGTTGTGATTTTATCACGAGACCACTTATGCCTAATTTTGCATCACCTTTGTTTTAATTTTTCAAAAATGTTGATTACACGATGTGTGTTTATTACATGACGTGAATATCTTACACAACGTGAATGGTTTTCACAATATGGAAATTATTCACAACATCTTTCCATTACACTTTCACACTGTGTAAAAGTTACATGATGTGAATTTTTCCTGTAGGATTCTCCAGTAGTCAAACTCATTCTTAACACTTCCAGTTAATTAAACCAAGTCTCTAAGAATAAAAGAAAAGGCATATGATGATGGTGTACCTCAAACTGGGGGTGCTACACTCTCCTTCTTTTAATTTATTCCTTCAAATGTTTTAATTTTTATAGGGAAGAAAACTTTTGGATTTACATCCAATAAAAGATTCAATTTTGAGGTATTTGTTTAAAGTTTTTAATTTTTAATTAATTTATTTTATTTTATATTAGAAATTGGTATTATTAATTAGCGATAATTAGTTTATATTAGCAATAATTATTTTTAATTAGAATTATTTAGTTTTAATTGTCGATAATTATTTTTAATTATAACTAATTAGTTTTAATTTTCAATAATTAGTTTTAATTATTTGTAAGTAGTAGTGATTAATAGTAACTATTATAATTGATAGATAAATAGTATTAATTAATAGAACTTGGTAATAATTCCTAGATCTTAGTAATAAGTAATAATATTTTATCATAATTTTAATAATTAATAGTAATTATTAATTAGTATTAATTAACACTAATTTTTAGTAATTAACTATAAATATTAATCATTTAAAAACAATTAGTAAAAATTAGTGGTATTCAGTACAAATTATCAGTAATCAGTTCAAATTAGTGGTAATTAGTAAAAATCGGTGGTAATTATTAGAAATTAGTGGTAATTATTATAAATTGTTGGTAATTAGTAGAAATAGTGTTAATTAGTAGAAAATGAGTGGTAAAGAGCGAGAATTAGTAAAAAATAATAGAAATGAGAGGGAATTAGTAAAAATTAGCTGAAACGAGTAGAAATTAATAGAAATTAACATAAATGAGTGGTAATTAGTAGAAATTGGTGAAAATAAATGTTAGTTAAAATTAACAAAAATGAGTGTTAATTAGTTAAAATTACCATAAATGAATGGTAATTAGTAAAAACTAGTGATAATGAGCATTAGTTAGTAAAAATTAGTGGAAATGGGTGTTAATGAGTAAAAATTAGAAAAAATGAGTAGTAATGAGTAAAAATTAGCGGTAATGAGCAGTAATGAGTAAAAAATACCAGTAATGAGTGTTAATGAGTAAAATTAGTAAAAATGAGCAGGAATTAGTAAAAAATATCAAAAATGAGCAGGAATTAGTAAAAAAATATTGGTAGTGATTGGTAATTATTAAAAAATAGTTTTAATGAGCGGTAATTGGTAAAAAATACTAGCAATGAGTAGTAATTAGTAAAAATTAGCAATAATGAGTGTTAATTAGTAAAAATTACCAATAATGAGAGGTAATTAGTAAAAATTACTGGTAATGAGTGGTAATTAGTAAAAATTATCGGTAATGAGTGGTAATTAGTAAAAATTATCGATAATGAGAATTAATTAGTATAAAATACTAGTAATGAGTAGTAATTAATAAAAAATATCGGTAATGATTGGTAATTAGTAAAAATTAGTGGTAATGAGTGGTAATTAGTAGTAGTTATTGGTAATGAGTGGTAATAAGTAAAAATTACTAGTAATGAGTGGTAATGAATAAAAATTACTAGTAATGAGTAAAAATTACTGGTAATGAGTGATAATGATTAAAAATTACTTGTAGTGAGCGAGGATTAGTAAAAATTACTTATAAAGAGTGGGAATTAGTAAAAATTACTAGTAATGAGTGGTAATTAGTAAAAATTACTGATAATGAGTGGTAATTAGCACAGTTAACCATACTTAATGACAATTAACCACAATTAACCATAATTAACCATAATTTGTAATAGAAGGTTGGATAAGGGGTGTGAGAGGAGCATAGAGTGGATGGTATTAAGGCATTGGTAGAGTGAAAGAATCTCGGTACCTCTGAGTTCAAACCATTTGGAGGAGAGACAATTATGAGTAAAATTGTGAGTGGTAGAAGAAAAAAAATGTGAGAGATAATAATGACTTACTTAGTGAGTTTTTTTTTCTTTTTGGGTTCAATCTATTTTCATGAGAAAATAATATTTTACTAATAATCATAATATAACTGCACAATTATTGATAAAATGTTATTTTCTTATGATGATAGATTTAACTAAAAAAGAGAAATAATCCACTAAGAGTGTCATTGTTATCTCTCACATTTGATTCTTCTTCCATCGTTCATAGGTTTATCCATGCATTTTTCTTCTCAGAATAGTCTAAACCCAGTAGTGCCAAAATTATTTCCCTCGGTTTACCCATGAATAACTCTCCTTCAAACGGTTTGAATACAGGGGTGCTGGAATTATTTCACTCCAGCATCAGCTTCATCCCCTCCACTCTATGCTTCTCTCACATCCCTAGGTCATCCTTCTATTTCTCTTAATGGTAATTAATGGTAATTATAAAAAAATAGTAGTAATTTGAATAATTAGAAAAAAATAATAGTAATTTGATAGAATTGATAATATTTACAAGTAATTTTTAATTTATTGATTTTCTAATTTTTTTGGATATTCTATTCATTATACCAGATTAATCATAAGTAATGTTTTTATTTTCTATTTTTTTAAAATATAAAACATGGAATAAGACAGCGATCTTTATTATAAGATCATGATTGGATAAATCATCACATGAATCCAAACAGTCCTAGTATAAATCCTTTATATTTTGAGGGTGTTGAATCTTTTTTATCATTTTCATCATCTAAACCAAAAAAAATTAGAAGGGACAATTAAGAGTCCAAGTAAGAAATTTGTTCGCAAGAGATTTGAAACAATTTACAACATTGGGGGGTCATCTATTGTATTTTTTTATGAAAAGATTATGTTTTTTGGTATCAACATGGTGAATGAAATTATGAATAAGATACTAATAATTTGGTTCCAGGTCCATTATGGTTTAAAAATTTAGTACATGAGGATGATGGTCTATATTTTCAACAAATAGAAACTCGGAATGATATTGATCTAACTCCTGAGTTAGAACCATCTTGATTTTATGAGTTTCTAAAGTCTACTAAAGATGCCTAATATCCTAGTTGTAAGATAATAAAATTTTAAGTGGTTAATAAATTTATGGGTATTATATCAGATAATGGAATGATAAATAGTTATTTTGATCAGATATTATTTTTGGTAAAATCAATGTTACTTGAAGAAAATGCATTGCTTACCAATTTCTATGAGAACAATAGGCCAGATCGTAATTTGGGTCTTGGTTATTCGAAGATTCAATCATGTTCAAATGATTTCATCTTATATTATAGTGAAAATAATTTATTAGTTAGTTGTCCTATATGTGGACAATCAAGGTATAATGAGGTTCAACAAGGGAAGTCTGGATTGATTCATATTAAACAGTTAAGGTATTTCCTGCTTACTCCCAAATTATAGTGTTTTATTATTTTTTTAAAATTATTTTATTTTTAAATTTTTTATATTATTGTGATGTTTTTTGTTTTTTAATTTTTATTTTTTAATTTTTTTTAAAAAAATATTTTTTTTATTTTTTTATTTTTTTATTTTTTTATTTTTTTATCTTTTAATTTTCTTATTTTTTATTTTTTTATTTTTTTTATTTTTTATTGTTATTGTTTTTTTATTTTATTTTTTATTATTATTATTATTTGTGATGAGATTGATCTCCCATCACAAATAATTATTTGTGACGGATGACCAATCTCATCGTAAATGATTATAGATACATAACCGGTAAAAGATTTTTACAATGTGTGGGTCCCCCGTTGCAAAAAAAAATATTTACGAGAAACCATCATAAAATTAGTTTTTTTGGATATGCTTTTCAACTACGGGTCATTTGTAATGGGAACCCATTACAAATATTTCATATTTTAGTTTTGGTGCCATGATTGGAAAATGATAAGATGATTCCTTTTAAACATTGGTAAAGAAAGTCAAATATAGTTAAAATTGCTTTAAATAATATTTGGAGAATAGTAAAAAAATATTGAAAATATTTTAAAGAAAATATGGATAGTGAAGAAAAGATTATCGACTGAAGAGAAAAACATAGTCAGTTTTTCATAAAAATGTTCCTTCAAACTTTTGAGTACTTAGAGAGAGGAAAATGAAAGGAAAACTTGTAATTTCCAAAAAAAACAATAGGATAAGAAATAAATAAGATTTATGAGAGATGTATCATAAAACTTTATCATAAAAAATTTAAGTATAAACAATCCTCGAAAAATAGATTGTAATGTAAAATCCTTACTGCTTTGGTAACTTTTGAGCCGTAGGTCTCATGAAAGAACTAACATCAAATAGGACTTAAAATACCATGAACATAAAAATATTCATGATAAAACATATCAAATGGTATTAGATACAAATCATAAAATAATATAGTTTTATAACATAACATATTTCCTAGAGAAAGCACTTTGACATGGTAAACCCTTACCACTTTGGTAACATTCAAATCAAATCTTCTTGGATGAAATAATTTGAATTATAACTTTAAATACCATTAATTCAGAAGGATTCATGATATAAAAATTTAAAGGATCAGTATATACACCTCATAAGCATAAATAGGTTCATAACACCAAACACGTCTCAATGAAACAAAATTGAGATGAAGAACCCTTGTATCATGTCTGACTTGCTTCGTAAGTGCTCTAATCTTCTCTTGTTTGAGTAACCTCATTTAGATTACACCTTAAGACTTGAAATATTAGTCTTAATAGAATAATATGATCTCTAAAGGGAATTAATCTATGAAGTTTTAGGGTTAGGGCTTGGTCGATCTAGAATGCTCAATTTGTGTGAATAGGGGAAGAGAAGAGGTGCTCTTAGAGGAGGGACACACTTGGAATTACTTAAAAGATTTCAATAATTTAAGGTCACTTTCATGTGCATGTGGATCCAAATGGCCATTACTTCTAAGGTAGTATAATATAAGTTTGAAATCTCTTCAACCAAAAATAATTAGATAGGTTTAGGTGGAATTTTTACTCTTATCTCTAGGTTTAACTCTCAGGTAAACCCGTTTTAACTTTAACCATGGTAACAAAATTTTACTTTTTTTACTAATCATTATGAACAAAAATTAAGTTAACCATATTAAATTATATTAATTATTGATTCCAAATATATATTATATTTTATCATATTCAATTTATATAAGTGATAGAATTTAATTTTAAATAAGCGCACAAAATGCAACAAAAACTCGTTTTAGAAAAATATATTTTTAAGCATAAAACTGAATTTACTTCGATTTATTTCCTTGTAAAAATCATCAAATGAATGTTAAAATATTTTATTGAATATATAATCTATAAATTTCATTAAAATCATTAATCAATAGATATTTCTTAATTTATTAATATAAAAAAACACATTGCGTGTATAAAAATAGTTTTTAGAAAAATGTGTTTTTTAAGCCCAAAAATGAACTTATACTAGAATCATGTATAATTCTAATTCCTATGTAATTAATTAGACTATTTATAATTACTAAAAATTTGGGACTTATTTATTATGCATCAATAAATACATTTTTATTATTTAAAACCACTATATGTATTTTTCATAATGTGGTTCTTATTATTCATATTTTTCAATTTAATGGCTAGGTTATGGCAGTTGCATATTAATAATAATATTTTTATAGTATATCATAGTTAATTTAAAGCTTTATGTTTCATGTTAAGAAATATATTGAATATATTATTCTAAAGTATCAATGAGAGGTGAAAAGACCATCAATTCTTTAGAAGTAATTATAAAAAGAAAAACATTTTCATTTTCAAGGTCCTTTTTCCTAGAGTTGAGGAATTATTTTACCATATAATAAGAGAAAATATACTTACTTGGTTTCTTCTAATCTATAAATTTAATTTAATTTTTTAGTTTCGTGTTTTAAATAGTTTCCACCTTTTTCATCTCATATTCCAATTATAAATGAACAATATGAATTTTTCATACCTAAAGCAATAAAATAAATTTTTAACAGATCATAAGATACATAAAAGAATGATAATTAATTCCATTTGTATTTAGATATTTACCAAAACCAAAAAAAATTAGCACACATTATCCAATATCGATAAATATTTATATAATTAATTAATACATTAATCTCTAAAACCTCAACAATAACACTCAAAGTTCAACTTAAACCATTCCATAAATAGATAACCTTAAAACTCCTCTAAAATATGTTTGACCAAATTCAAAACCTAAAAACATATAAAAAGGTCATTAAATTTAATCCCAAAACAACATAAAGTATCTCCTAATGTCATATTCCAAACATGTGAATACTTTGATCATATATTCTCCTAAAACATGTTAATAACCTAAATCACCATAAAACCTTAATGAAAACATAAATTCTTCCAAATATTAACTCTATATTTATTCCTTAAATAAAATTATAGACTATTGAATGTATTTCATAAATCCAAAAATGAAATAAACTTCATCATAAATCACTTTTTTATCAAATCACTAATCATTTTCAAAGTCATCAGTAATGTCCAATTTACTTTATCAATATCAATCAACTCTTTATCTTAAATAAAAATTATTTTCTCAACATCATGAACTTATTAAGGATTATCTATCCCTCAATCATGTATTTTTCAAAAATATCACCTTACCACTAAATCGATTTTTTTAGTTATCAGTGCCATTCAACATATGCTTGAAAATCCTTATTGAAAATTTAATGCAGAACAATACTTAGATGTTTCATGATTATAATAACCAAAATATCATTGATAAAACACTTTTATAACCATTATTGTAAATATACCCTATACCAATGGTTCAAAACCATTGGTGTAGCCCCTAAAATCGTTGTTATAGGGTATACCAATGGTTTTCTAAACTGTTGGATAATATGGTGTGGGTATAGCCCTATCCAAATGGTTTTTATGGAACCATTGGGATATGTGATTTGGATTTATCATGTACTAATGGTTTATGTGAACCTTTGGGATAGATTCTATACCAACTGTTTAATCAAATCTTTGGTACAAGTTATTGTATTTAAGTTAAACCAATAGTTTAGTAAAACTCTTGGTATAGGCTTCCTGAGTTTTATAATCCTATACCAATAGTTTTACAAACCATTGGTATATCATTTCTTCACATTATAAAAGCATCGCATCCCAAGCTTACCCAAAACCATCACTCATGAATTTAGTTAATTTTGAAGAGATCTCGCAGAGTGTGGTGCAGTTGTTTATCATATAAGTAAATTGATGTTTGAATTTATATTTCTTTAATAAAAGATTGTTATGTCATTGACTAACTATATTTTCTTCTTAGATTAGGTATCTACACAAGCTTCTTTTAATAAAGGAAACAACATGCATTTACAGCTTTATAGATCCAGAGTATATTTCCTTGGAAGCCAAACTTGTGAAGAATCATGAAAGGGTTCAATATATATACGAGAGATTAACACAGAAAGAGATTCAGTTCTGGTTTTTTCCATTTCTTGATAAGTAAGAACATCAACATTTTTATGAACTAATTATCATTATAATGTCATTAATTGTGAACTTTTTGTATTGTAGGGGTCATTGGATGTTAGGCGTATTTTGCCCAAGTGAATGCACCTTATATTGGTTTTTCTCTTTATTAGGAGGAGTGCGTAAAACATTTCTCACCTTATTAAACAGGTAAAAAAATTATTTTTTATAAGCCCATTATGTTTAATTTTCATTGTTTACACAAGTATTATTAGTTCATATATAAAAAAATTCAGATCATGGAAACATTTTAACAAGGAATACATGTCAGAAAAGAAACCAATGGAAATCAAATATGTGGAAGTAAAGGTAATTAGTTTTTATATTTTTGTTATATATTATTTTTTATAATTAAATGTTTTATAACTGTAGTGTCATCATCAAAATGGACATGTTGAATGTGGTTATTATATTTAATGATTCATGTATGAGATAATCACAACTCAACAAACTACTAATTTTCATAAGGTTAGTTGTATTAATTTTTTATATATTTTCTCCCATATTATTCTATTTTTTAATTTCTTATCATTCAATATTATTGTAGGTATTCAATGATTCACAGCCTTATTCCGAATCTGATATGACCCATATTCAATCTACTTTTACGAACTATTTGTTAAGTCTGATTAAGATTTGAGGTATGTATATTCTAATATTTATAAATAATAATACATATGGGTACAAAAACCTAACTCTTTTAATATATTAGGTGTTTTAACCTACTAATAATCAAATGAATGCTTCAATAATAACCAACAATGAGCATGCCGTAAATGTTGGAGTCGTGGGACTTGAAAATGTCACAAAATTTCTTGAAGTCATTGATTGCAAGTACGTGTATTTTAATTTTACTTTAGATAATTTTTTTGATTAACTAGATATAAGCATTGAAGTTATATGAGGCATTGGATGATAAATACTATTTAATTGTTTTTGTATATTGTGTTATTTTTACAGGGGTTCTGATTTTTTTGGGAAGTGTAATTGGAAATATTTTATAAAAAAAATAATTTTATTTATGGCGTCAGTTATTTAAATAATCGACGCCAAACAAAAAAAATATTTATGGCATCGGTTTTTTAAATAACCGACGCTGAAAAAAGAATTATATATGGCGTCAGTTATTTAAATAACCGATGTCGAAAAAAATTATATATGGGGTCGGTTATTTAAATAACCGACGCCGAAAAAAAAATATCTATGGCGTCGGTTATTTAAATAACCGATGCCGAAATATTAAAAAAAATTAACTTCGACATCGGTTTTATGTAAAACCGACGCCGAAGGGCAGGTTCACCTGGCTTTCAGTGTCGGTTTTTTCTAAAACCGATGCCGAATATTCTTTTGAATATTAGTTTCGACGTCGGTTTTATGTAAAACCGACGCCGAAACACTTACCGAAAACCATATTTTTTACGTTGCCTTTATAGACGTCGGTTTAAAACTGACGTCAAAAATTAAAAAAAACCGACGCTAAAATATGTTTCTCTACTAGTGTAAACACCCCATTCCGGACTCATCTGTACACTTGAATCTCTGATCTGAATCTCTGTTTAGGAGTTACCCCATTTATTTGGCGTTTCCAGTGTGAATGCACTGAAAATTTAATTTCGGCCACACTGGGGCTCAGAATCGCACGCCGTCTGAAGGCGCTGCTCTGGAATAACATTAAGAAATATTCCAAAGTCTTTCGCATCAAAAAATGGGTTCTTAAATCATTCCCACCTTCAAGCTTTTCGTCTCCGAAAATCAAAACTAGGGAACAACTCAGGGTACTAAGCCCACACCTGGCTCTCCCGTACCCAGAAGAACTCTCGCATAGCTCTGCGCCACCGCACACAGACCAAAGGATTTGATCTGTTCACGCGACGTCTGCCCTCACCGATGATGTGCATAGGAGCACACACACATCTCTTCAGGTAAACCACGCGGGAGACATCGTGCACCCACTCTAGACTTTGGGGTTAGGGCAAGGCAGTAGGGAACCTCGCCATCCCTTTACACGGTCTCAAACGGCCCGAAGGCTCTTGGGGGTAGCTCACCTCCCCGATCGAACCTCTACATCGCACGTTGCGACTGGAATCACCGCCCGCACCTGGGACAACGCCCGGTGATTCCCTCCTTCATAATATCCATATGGTGAAACACCCAAGGACATCTGGTCACACAAGGTTCCACAGTCGATGTCTCTCAACCAAGACTCTCTTACACGCTCGGAGAGCGATGGATTCGACGCAATCGACTAAAGAGGAAGGTTACACACCTTCTACTCTACCAACACAGGGTTACACCTGACGCCTTGCGTCACCCTGGTAACACCTCAAACAAGGAGCAGGGAGAAAAGAAATCCCATACACAGAGTCTAACAATTCTACTGAAAAAAGTAGAAGAGCTGTAGAGCGTGCCTCTTACCACCTCCTGCTCTCCAGGATCGTAGACATCTAAAGCTCGCGGCTGTCCGCGGTCCCAACTTTCAGCTCCCAGGGCCTGACGTGGACTGCCTAGTGGTGATGGGAAGACCTCGTAAGGTCATCCCCCACCTCTAGATCCTCCCGCTCCTCTGCTAGAACCATCTCTCTGGGCACTACTCCAATCACAGTATAACGACCCATACTTTACATACATTGTTAATAATTCAAAATTGAAGTACACTTATTACAACATATGACAAAACCACAAAGGACCGTATAGGTATAGTGTCTTTAGAAACTGGGAAACATAAACAACTGGTTCATAAATCTTCTACAGTGTCTCCCATTTATTTCATCATATCTAGGGTCCCTTTTAGCATATTCTACTTAATATCCATCTTCCTGACCTGGGGAAAAGAAAACATAAAAGGGTGAGCTCAAATGCTCAGCAAGGGCAAATAAAGGAAATAAAAATCATATCATATCTTTTTGAAAATCAAAACCTGCAAAAGAGATCATAATATCTTAACATGGAATAAATCATAGAAGTGAAAATGAGATCCCCATAATCATAACATAAAACTTGAAACTTTGTGGCATTCACACATAATCATGGAAAATCATTTCTTGTTAGTCATGACTCATTGCCAAGACTATCTTAGTGGACAAAGTCCCTTTCTGAACCGAGTTCACTCCTCGTTTCAGTCCTGTATCACTGAACCGAAATAACCTTCCGTTCCAGCCATGTCTATCTCATGAGATATAAAATCTTTACCCAATGCATTGGAGGGAGATATAGGTCCCACCCATCTTATAATGAATCCTTTATTATGTGTGCCACATAATCATAAATCATACATCATCGCATAACACATGTAACAGAAATGGGATTCTTGAAACATCATGACATCATAAATCAATTCATATAAGATAAAGGAATTCATAAAAATAATTCTATCACAACATGATAAACTCAATGTAATAATAGGGATAAAAACAGAACCCTTTTATTATCTTAGATGGAAAATAATTTTGATAAAATACTTGAACTTCATTCTTGAGGAAAATATCCTTTCTTCTTTAAAAACATTTTTTCCTTTCATAACATGTCAGACAACTTTAAAATAAAAGAAGTTGATTAAAAATAAACTTGAAAACTTTTAAAGGAAGCTTCTTGGAAATAATGTTTTAAAAATCCATTCTTGTCGTATAAGTTAAAAAAAACATTCTTCGTACTTTTGTCGGAAAAGTCAAAAAGTACCTCGTACGGAAAAACGACAAAAGATTCCTTTCATATTCTTTACTAAAAACTCACCTAAGGGTAAAATTGGATTTAAACTATTGTAAGTGGATGGAAAAAATATTACATATTGAGGAAACGTGGATGTGGATGATAAAATACACCCCAGTAAATACTTACGAATAAACAATCTCGGATAAAAATGAGATTGTGATATTTCCCTTACCTTAGGTCCGATTTGCTTTGTTCGTGTCCGAAGCTCCTGTATAATGGTTTAAATAATGTTATTGACTTATTCCAGAATCATACATATTTATATGAGATCATATATGGTCATATTATTAGCTTCTTGTTAGTAATATTTCATTGTTACTTGTTACTCGGGTCTTTATAACTTTTTGTTCTTATGCGTGTTTTGTCGAATAAATTCTTATTCTTATCTTTAGGTTATAGATAATTCATTTCCATAATGTTATTAGTGTAGTATATACCATATTCATTCATTCAATTCATTTATATAATCATTATGAAATGAAGATCATGTAGAACGAGTCGCATCACATCGTGGAGACGGTATTCCGTACGTACGCACGAGTGATGATATCGTTCCTATGATCGTGGAATTGTATTGGAGTATATATATATTATTTCAGTATCAATATTACTTCATAATAATAATATATAGTTACTCATTACACCATTATACCCATCCTTGTAAGGTGATGGTGGAAAATAGATCACACCACGGCGTGGAGACGGTATTCCGTACGTACGCACGCGCGGTGATTTCATTTTTCCGTAGGATGGATAGAAGGTGAATTAGGGTTGTTTCATATTTATAATAACATATCAGTATGTAAGTAATACTGATGTTATTACTTTATCATGAAACAACTAAAGAAGAAGAAGTTGAAGAAGAAAGAAATTGAAAAGATCGGTAATGGATATTACCTCTTCTTTGGAACGCCTCTTTAAATCCTCCACTTAAGGAACTAAGATTGGTCTTTGGAGAATACCAGGACCTCTAGGATTATTCTAGGGAAGTGGAGAGGAGAAAATGGCAGGGGTTGGCCGAGCTTGAGTGCTCAAATTGGTGTGAGGAGGAGGGGGAGGAGGTGCCCTTTTATAAGGGAGGAGAGGGGCACCTTAGGAATATCTCAAAATATTATTTTATATTAAAGTCAAAATCGGTTTATAATGGTTCCAAAGGATCTTATTTCGAAGCTGAAGTGGTGATGGGTCTAAATCCTATCAACCAATAGGATTTAGACAAGTTTGGGGTATTATTTTAACCTTATCAATTAGATTTAACTCTAAGTTAATTAATTTAACTTTTACCGTGTCTTTTTGTTTTCTTTCACTATATGGTTAATACACTTACTATAACATGCCAAACGAACCCCAAATTGTTTATTATTAATATATATATCCTTATCTAAGTCATTTGGCCGAACCTTAGATTTTTAGGAATAAAATAACAATTAATAATATAATATTTGATTTAAAAACTATTTTGTGTCAATTTTGACACTATTTGATATATGATTTTTGTGAAAGTCATATCAGAATTATATGTTCGAACCAAGTTGATTAAATCAACACTAATATATCATAGTAACCTATAAAATTAGTGGAATTCATAAAAAGTCTTAAATTACATTTATTTTGGTATTTATATTATCAATTATGTCAATATTTCATTAATAAGATAATTACTGCATCATCTTTGTGTCATAAATAAATTAAATTATTTGATGTCTAAAAATTACAAATAAAATACCATCATGTAGGAAATCTTTTTATATTTCTAATGAATATTTACAATAGAATTTATCTTATGTATAACCCCATATTAAAAATGATTTACTTATTAAACTTTAAAGTTAACTATTTTAACCCTTCTTTAAATAAATTAATAATAAATGTCCTAATCTAATCCAAGTGGGCCTAAATGGTCATATTTTATTCCTAAGTTTGTTTTTGGTCGAATTACACTTGTC
Source organism: Viscum album (assembly GCA_963277665.1). Classification (NCBI taxonomy): domain Eukaryota; kingdom Viridiplantae; phylum Streptophyta; class Magnoliopsida; order Santalales; family Viscaceae; genus Viscum; species Viscum album. The sequence goes on from OY728136.1 coordinate 1,985,354,099, forward strand.
CAATAGAATTAGGACATGTTTTAGGGTAATATTAATATCATATTTACCCTTAGTTACCCTATTTACTATTAACCGCGGTAAAAAAAGGTAAAAAGTTACTATTCACCAAAAAATTATTTTCATCTCATTGAACCACATTTTAGTCCTTGATATTAACCGTGTCTCTCGGATTTTTGAAATTCCATTCACAGAAGCGGTAAAATTAAGTTTTATGCAAAATTCAGTTTTTTAACCTACCACTTAGTGGTTTCACTATTCATCAAAAATTGAAAGTTTTCAGAAAAATACCAAAATTTCACCCTAGGCTAATTTCGATATTCTGAGTCCAAAAATGAAGTCCATTTTGAAAAATAAAATTTATAAAATTTCAAAAGGTGGTTATTACTATTCATAATGGCTAGTTTTAATAGCATATTGTTGTTTAGTGAAACTCGGTATTGCGTACGACGCAAGCTATCGAGGAAGGTCGCGATTGCGTGTAAAGAAAGCCAAGCAAGTGTTGTGTAGAAAAAGATTCCTTTGATGATTTATATAACATAAAAGTCTCGGGTGTTACATTCTACCCCCCTTAAAAAGAATTTCTCCCTCGAAATTCGTCACTTTGTTACAAACAGATGAGGATACTTCTCCCTCATCATATCCTCGAGCTCCCATGTAGCTTCTTCAAGTTGGTGGTTCCTCCATAAAACCTTCACTAAGCGAGTGGTCTTGTTTCATAGGACTTTTTCGCTACGATCCAGAATCTCTATCGGTTGTTCTTCATAAGAAAGATCTTGCTCCAGCGGTACAACTTCTGAGCTGAGTACATGTGAAGGATCTGGTATGTACTTTCTCAGGAGAGATACATGGAACACATCGTGAACTTGAGAGAGATTCGGTGGAAGCGCCAATCGGTAAGCTACCTTCCCAACACGATCCAGTATTTCGAAAGGACCGATATATCTAGGGCTCAACTTCCCCTTCTTTCCAAATCTCATAACCCTCTTCCAGGGAGATATTCGTAAGAACACTTTATCGCCCACTTCAAACTCTAGGTCTTTTCTTCGGTTGTCGGCATAACTTTTCTGTCGACTCTGAGCTGCTCTTATGTGTTGTTGAATAGATCTGACCTTTTCTGCCATTTCATCAACGAGATCAGGTCCTAATAGCTTTCTTTCCCCAACTTCATCCCAGCAAGTTGGAGTCCTGCATTTCTTTCCATAGAGAGCTTCATAAGGAGCCATCTGAATACTGGAGTGAAAGCTATTATTATAAGAAAATTCCACCAAAGGTAGGTGTTGATCCCAACCTCCTTTGAAATCCATAGAGCAAGCTCTCAACATATCTTCTAGGGTTTGAATTGTTCTCTCAGACTGACCATCTGTCTGGGGATGATAAGCAGTGCTGAAACTCAACTCTGTATCCAGAGTATGCTGAAGACTTCGCCAGAACTTCGAGGTAAATCTCAGATCTCGATCAGATATAATAGAAAGTGGTACTCCATGCAATCTTACCACTTCCTTTACATATATCCTGGCAAGCTGATCTAGAGAGAAATCCTCTCTAATAGCAATGAAGTGTGCAGACTTTGTAAGACGATCAACTATGACCCAGATAGCATTATTGCCTTTGGATGTTTTAGGAAGTCCTGTGACAAAGTCCATAGTGATGTTTTCCCATTTCCATTCGGGTATGGGTAATGGTTGTAACATCCCCTTAGACTTCTGTCTCTCAGCTTTAACTTGTTGACAAACCAAGCATCGAGAGACATATTCAGCAACATCTCTTTTCATGCCATCCCACCAGAAGTACTCTTTCAGGTCCCTATACATCTTCGTGCTTCCAGGATGAATAGAGAATGATGAACTATGAGCCTCATCCAGCAGCTCATTCTTTAATTCGGGGATGGGAGGAACGCAAACCCGATTCCTGAACTTTATTATCCCATCACAATCAAGGTTGAATTCAGGAACATTTCTCACCTTCTTTTGTAACTCGACATCTTCTTTATGTGCCTCTTTAATCTTCACATGTATAGATGGTTGAACATTCATTTGAGAAAGATAAGATTTTTCCCCTTCCATTATAATTCCAAGATCCATCCTTTGTAAATCCATAAATATTGGATCTTTTGTGATCCTCATCATGGATAAACTAGCATGGTCTTGTCGACTTAATGCATCTGCCACCTTGTTTGCTTTCCCAGGGTGGTAATGGATTGAGCAGTCATAATCCTTAATCAGCTCCAACCATCTTCTTTGACGCATATTCAGCTCCTTTTGTGTGAAAATATACTTTAAACTTTTATGATCAGTATAAATATCACACCTTTCACCATAAAGGTAATGCCTCCAAATCTTTAATGCAAATATTACCGCAGCCAACTCCAAATCATGTGTTGGGTAATTTTGCTCATGGATTTTCAACTGTCGTGAGGCATAAGCTATCACCATATCATTTTGCATAAGAACACACCCCAATCCCTTCTTGGATGCATCACTGTAGATCACAAACCTTTCTCCACTACAAGGCAGTGTGAGCACAGGTGCACTGGATAACCTTCTTTTCAACTCCTTGAAATTCTCTTCACATTCCTCTGTCCAGACAAACTTAACTCCTTTCTGAGTCAACTTGGTGATTGGATTAGATAATCGTGAAAAATCTTTTACAAAACGTCGATAATATCCAGCCAAACCAAGAAAACTTCGGATCTCAGTTACTGTTGTTGGTCTTGACCATCTTTCGATAACCTCTGTTTTTGCTGGATCTACAGATATCCCCTCTTTTGAGATTATGTGACCCAAAAATGCAACTTTTTGAAGCCAAAATTCACACTTGGTAAATTTGGCATAAAACTTCTCCTTTCTCAGGGTCTTCAATATAATTCTCAAGTGATCTTCATGCTCTTCCTTGCTCTTTGAATAGATAAGAATATCGTCTATAAAGACTACCACAAATTGATCAAGATAGTCTCTAAAGACTCTATTCATTAGATCCATGAAGATAGCAGGGGCATTAGTAAGACCAAATGGCATCACTATAAATTCATAGTGTCCATACCTTGTACGGAAATCCGTCTTTGGTATATCCTCCCTTTTGACCCTTAATTGATGATACCCTGAACGGAGATCAATCTTGGAAAAGTATTGAGCTCCGCGTAGTTGGTCAAATAAGTCATCAATGCGTGGGAGAGGATATTTGTTCTTGATAGTGATCTTGTTAAGTTCTCGATAATCAATGCAGAGTCTCATTGATCCATCTTTCTTCTTTACAAATAGAACAGGTGCTCCCCAAGGTGACGCACTAGGGCGTATGAATCCCTTATCAAGATTCTCTTGGAGTTGCTTCTTCAATTCCTGCAACTCAATTGGGGCCATTCTATAAGGTGTCTTTGAAATAGGCAAAGCACCCGGTACGAGTTCTATTGAAAACTCAACTTCACGATTTGGTGGAAGACCCGGTAATTCCTCCGGAAAGACATCATCAAACTCCCGTACAATGGGCATATTCTTAATCGTGAGTTTCTCACCAACCATTTGAGATAAATAACCTTCATTTAGTGGAATCAAGACCCATAAGATGGAAGAAATTTCCACTGGAAGGTTATATTCATCCTTGCATCGATAGACGATCGTAGATTGATCTGGAATATGAAATGTGACTTCCCTTCTTTGGAAATCGATATGAGCTCCATGTAGAGAAAGCCAATCCATGCCAAGAATCACATCAAATTCCACTAAAGGAAGGATCACAAGATTTGCAGGAAGCACTTTCCCACAAACTTCGATCGGAGAAGAATTATAAACTTTTGATGCGATTGATGTGCCATTAGGTGTTGTCACAGCTAACTCAACATCTAATTGTTGAGGTAATACGGTGATACCCTTAGAAAAGTCTTCAGAAATAAAAGAGTGGGTGGATCCAGAATCAAATAAAACATTTGCTACTTTAGAGTGGATGGTAAGTGTACCTTTCACCACATCGTTATCGTACTCCACATCGCTGATAGAAATTGCATGTGACTTTCCTTTGTCTTTAGCCTTAAGAGTTTGTTGACGTCGACCATCATCATCAACCCTTGGATTTGGGCATTGATTGGCATAATGCCCCATCTCCTTGCACTTGAAACATTGAAGTGTAGTAGGTTCATTCTGTGTATCCCTTCCTTTGTTTGCGTCATTAGACATCTTCTTCCCATTATCACGGCATTCAAATGCCCGATGACCTTCTTTTCCACATTTAAAACATTTACTTGTCCCTTTAAGACAACTCCCTCCATGTTTCTTTCCACACTTTGAGCATAAGGAAAAGCTCATCTTCTTTTCTGTGTGCTCTTTAGATTTTTCTTTGAATTCCATCTTCCTCTTCTTATCAAACCCATGTGACTGATGGGTTACTCCAATCTCCATCTCGACTTTGAGAGCACATCGAACGATTTCCTCGTAGCTATTGAAGTCCCTTATGGCTAACGCCCTTCGAAGACTTGGTTTTAAGCCACTAAAGAATCGATCGATCTTACTCTCAGGTTGGATAATAATACCAGAAGCGTACCTTGCCAGTCTTGTAAAATTTGCTTCATAGGTACCAACAGATTCATCATCCCTTTGCTTCAGTTCAAGAAACTCTTTCTCCATCTTTGTTCGGAGAATACGAGGGAAGTACTTATTGAAAAATAAGTTCTTGAACTCGTCCCATTCCATAGACTCAATTTCATCCCTTTGCCTCGTATTCTTAACAAGATTCCACCATTGATCAGCATCTCCTTCCAAACGATACACTGTTAGGATGACTTTATCATGTTCAGAACATTGAAGAACTGAAAATATCTTTTCAGTAGTACTAATCCATTGTTCAGCAACTAATGGATCAGTAGACCCGCTGAAAGAAGGTGGACGCTGCCTCATGAAGGATTCAACAGAATGTTGATCCCTCCTTTGCTCATTTGGAAATCCTGCATGATTCATAGCTTGAGAAAGTTGTGTGAGCATGGCTACAAGATTTTTCATTCCAGCTCCCATATCGTTTGGTTGCTCAGGGGGACAATCATTGCATTGCCCATCGCATTCCGCATTAACACGGTTCCTTCGGGTTCCAGCCATTGACTAAAACCAAGAAGAACAGTGTGAGCAACACTAATTATAATAGGAAACCACATAATTCAAGAATAAAATTTTCATGTTTATGGTCTTATCCTAGGTTATTCAAGGCCATTTATAAAACACTAAGATTGTGTACTATGCTTAGACTTATCCTTAGGGTTCTTACTAAGGCTTTCACATCCTAGTTTCCAAAGGTTGACTATACCTTTCCTCTGATACCAACTATAATGACCCATACTTTACATACATTGTTAATACTTCAAAATTGAAGTACACTTATTACAACATATGACAAAACCACAAAGGACCGTATAGGTATAGTGTCTTTAGAAACTGGGAAACATAAACAACTGGTTCATAAATCTTCTACAGTGTCTCCCATTTATTTCATCATATCTAGGGTCCCTTTTAGCATATTCTACTTAATATCCATCTTCCTGACCTGGGGAAAAGAAAACATAAAAGGGTGAGCTCAAATGCTCAGCAATGGCAAATAAAGGAAATAAAAATCATATCATATCTTTTTGAAAATCAAAACCTGCAAAAGAGATCATAATATCTTAACATGGAATAAATCATAGAAGTGAAAATGAGATCCCCATAATCATAACATAAAACTTGAAACTTTGTGACATGCACACATAATCATGGAAAATAATTTCTTGTTAGTCATGAATCATTGCCAAGACTATCTTAGTGGACAAAGTCCCTTTCTGAACCGAGTTCACTCCTCGTTTCAGTCCTGTATCACTGAACCGAAATAACCTTCCGTTCCAGCCATGTCTATCTCATGAGATATAAAATCTTTACCCAATGCATTGGAGGGAGATATAGGTCCCACCCATCTTATAATGAATCCTTTCTTATGTGTTCCACATAATCATAAATCATACATCATCTCATAACACATGTAACAGAAATGGGATTCTTGAAACATCATGACATCATAAATCAATTCATATAAGATAAAGGAATTCATAAAAATAATTCCATCACAACATGATCAACTCAATGTAATAATAGGGATAAAAACAGAACCCTTTTATTATCTTAGATGGAAAATAATTTTGATAAAATACTTGAACTTCATTCTTGAGGAAAATATCCTTTCTTCTTCAAAAACATTTTTTCCTTTCATAACATGTCAGACAACTTTAAAATAAAAGAAGTTGATTAAAAATAAACTTGAAAACTTTTAAAGGAAGCTTCTTGGAAATAATGTTTTAAAAATCCATTCTTGTCGTATAAGTTAAAAAAAACATTCTTCGTACTTTTTTCGGAAAAGTCAAAAAGTACCTCGTACGGAAAAACGACAAAAGATTCCTTTCATATTCTTTACTAAAAACTCACCTAAGGGTAAAATTGGATTTAAACTATTGTAAGTGGATGGAAACAATATTACATATTGAGGAAACATGGATGTGGATGATAAAATACACCCCAGTAAATACTTACGAATAAACAATCTCGGATAAAAATGAGATTGTGATATTTCCCTTACCTTAGGTCCGATTTGCTTTGTTCGTGTCCGAAGCTCCTGTATAATGGTTTAAATAATGTTATTGACTTATTCCAGAATCATACATATTGATATGAGATCATATATGGTCATATTATTAGCTTCTTGTTAGTAATATTTCATTGTTACTTGTTACTCGGGTCTTTATAACTTTTTGTTCTTATGCGTGTTTTGTCGAATAAATTCTTATTCTTATCTTTAGGTTATAGATAATTCATTTCCAGAATGGTATTAGTGTAGTATATACCATATTAATTCATTCAATTCATTTATATAATCATTATGAAATGAAGATCATGTAGAACGAGTCGCATCACATCGTGGAGACGGTATTCCGTACGTACGCACGAGTGATGATATCGTTCCTATGATCGTGGAATTGTATTGGAGTATATATATATTATTTCAGTATCAATATTACTTCATAATAATCATATATAGTTACTCATTACACCATTATACCCATCCTTGTAAGGTGATGGTGGAAAATAGATTACACCACGGCGTGGAGACGGTATTCTGTACGTACGCACGCGCGGTGATTTCATTTTTCCGTAGGATGGATAGAAGGTGAATTAGGGTTGTTTCATATTTATAATAACATATCAGTATGTAAGTAATACTGATGTTATTACTTTATCATGAAACAACTAAATAAGAAGAAGTTGAAGAAGAAAGAAATTGAAAAGATCGGTAATGGATATTACCTCTTCTTTGGAACGCCTCTTTGAATCCTCCACTTAAGGAACTAAGATTGGTCTTTGGAGAAGACCAGGACCTCTAGGATTATTCTAGGGAAGTGGAGAGGAGAAAATGGCAGGGGTTGGCCGAGCTTGAGTGCTCAAATTGGTGTGAGGAGGAGGGGGAGGAGGTGCCCTTTTATAAGGGAGGAGAGGGGCACCTTAGGAATATCTCAAAATATTATTTTATATTAAAGTAAAAATCGGTTTATAATGGTTCCAAAGGGTCTTATTTCGAAGCTGAAGTGGTGATGGGTCGAAATCCTATCAACCAATAGGATTTAGACAAGTTTGGGGTATTATTTTAACCTTATCAATTAGATTTAACTCTAAGTTAATTAATTTAACTTTTACCGTGTCTTTTTGTTTTCTTTCACTATATGGTTAATACACTTACTATAACATGCCAAACGAACCCCAAATTGTTTATTATTAATATATATATCCTTATCTAAGTCATTTGGCCGAACCTTAGTTTTTTAGGAATAAAATAACAATTAATAATATAATATTTGATTTAAAAACTATTTTGTGTCAATTTTGACACTATTTGATATATGATTTTTGTGAAAGTCATATCAGAATTATATGTTCGAACCAAGTTGATTAAATCAACACTAATATATCATAGTAACCTAGAAAATTAGTGTAATTCATAAAAAGTCTTAAATTACATTTATTTTGGTATTTATATTATCAATTATGTCAATATTTCATTAATAAGATAATTACTGCATCATCTTTGTGTCATAAATAAATTAAATTATTTGATGTCTAAAAATTACAAATAAAATACCATCATGTAGGAAATCTTTTTAGATTTCTAATGAATATTTACAATCGAATTTATCTTATGTATAACCCCATATTAAAAATGATTTACTTATTAAACTTTAAATTTAACTATTTTAACCCTTCTTTAAATAAATTAATAATAAATGTCCTAATCTAATCCAAGTGGGCCTAAATGGTCATATTTTATTCCTAAGTTTGTTTTTGGTCGAATTACACTTGTCCAATAGAATTAGGACATGTGTTAGGGTAATATTAATATCATATTTACCCTTAGTTACCCTATTTACTATTAACCGCGGTAAAAAAAGGTAAAAAGTTACTATTCACCAAAAAAATTATTTTCATCTCATTGAACCACATTTTAGTCCTTGATATTAACCGTGTCTCTCGGATTTTCGAAATTCCATTCACAGAAGCGGTAAAATTAAGTTTTATGCAAAATTCAGTTTTTTAACCTACCACTTAGTGGTTTCACTATTCATCAAAAATTGAAAGTTTTCAGAAAAATACCAAAATTTCACCCTAGGCTAATTTCGATATTCTGAGTCCAAAAATGAAGTCCATTTTGAAAAATAAAATTTATAAAATTTCAAAAAGTGGTTATTACTATTCATAACGGCTAGTTTTAATAGCATATTGTTGTTTAGTGAAACTCGGTATTACGTACGACGCAAGCTATCGAGGAAGGTCGCGATTGCGTGTAAAGAAAGCCAAGCAAGTGTTGTGTAGAAAAAGATTCCTTTGATGATTTATATAACATAAAAGTCTCGGGTGTTACACACAGTGCTGCCTCTGCCATGGTGGTGCGCCTGCTGCCTGCCCGAAGCTCTCAGAAACTCGGGTCAGGCAGTCTCGTGCCAAGTGATTTTGCCCATCACAAGCATAACACCAGCGCTCTCTGGGCTTCCCTGGTGCTCTCCGGCGCCACTGTGGTGTACGACCACGGCCCGGGATCCACTCACGGAAGGGCATCCTCAGCTGAGGCCCTATGCCTTTTCGCCACAGTGGTATACGACCACATCTCCAAAACCGGTAGTGGGAAGGCCACCTGCATCGAGGTTCTGCTTGCCGACGCTCGTTAGTTGCGGCAGATGTCTCAGCTCCAATGTGCCTGCTACCACCACCAACTCTAGAATGTGACAGGAAGCTCTCTGTCACCAGTGCCTGCTCTAGAACCCCGGCATAGGTGGAAATTCCCAAGGTTACTATGGCAGCACGAATCTCTCAGCGGAGACCCTACTCAAACTTCCGCGCTCGGGTGTTGTCATCATGAACCAAGTCCGGGTAAAAGCGTGCACGGTCTGCAAAACTAGTCGCGTACTCGGCCACTGTCATCCCTCCCTGCTGAAACTACAAGAGCTCCTGAACCCGAACAGAGCGTAAGAAGGAGGGGGAAAACTCCTCACGGAACAACAACTGAAAGTCACCCCACGAAAGCGACGACTCGTCAAGAAACTGAGTCACCAGACTTCACCAACACCAAGATGCTCCATGAAAAAGGGTGGCTACCAAAGCCACTCTCTGATCTATCGGCGTCTGCAAAAGCCTGAAAAGGCGAACCACTACCTTGAGCCAAACCTCTGCTGCCTGAGGGTTTGGCTCACCACTGAACCTCAATGGTCTCTGCCGCTGGAACTCACGGAGCGCGCTCAACCTCAGCCTGCTCTACTGAAACTGTCTGCTGCTCAACAGGTGGGGGTGCTACTACCGGCCCACCCGGAGAAAGGGACTCGCATGATGGGTCCTAGACTGAGGCCTCATAGCTCACAAGGTCATCATCATGAACCAAATCTGGTATCCTGGTTGGCTGTCTTCGTGGAGACATCCTGAATATTATCAAGCAGTGCCACTGTCAAATGAGCATATATGTATATAGAAATAACAACAATGGGGATCTTACTCAATAAGGATAGTAAAAGACTCAATCCTATGTGATGCACAAACCAATTTTCCCAGCAACAAGTGTCTCAGCATGCCGAGTCGACAAGTGGTTTATCAAGGTCCTGGTGAATGGATACGTCGACCGCCGCACCATCACTGGACTCCCTGGCCTGAGTCCGCTCTCAAGACACGTTAACATTGTTACCCTAAATCCCAACCAATTCCTTTTTAGGAACATCCGAACAACGTCCCAAGGAACGAACCACCTCTGATACCACTTTTTCATGACCCGACCCTACCCGGGCTCGAGCCGCAACTACCCCAACCCCACCTCCATAGGCCAGGGGCTGGCGACCAGCACCGAAGGCACAATAACTCGGGGAGGCCTTTACCTAAGTACCTGTACACACACACACACAGCACACTCAATGCAAAAGTGCGGAGTAAAAGAAAAGACAAGTAAAGAAAAGGGCAACTGCTATATATGTACCATAAAGTGAATCAACCTCTAAAAGTACAAGTAAAGTGCTGATGAATGGATACGTCGACCGCCGCACCATCACTGGACTCCCTGGCCTGAGTTCGCTCTCAAGACACGTTAACACTGTTACCCTAAATCCCAACCAATTCCTTTTATGGAACATCCGAACAACGTCCCAAGGAACGAACCACCTCTGATACCACTTTTTCATGACCCGACCCTACCTGGGCTCGAGCCGCAACTACCCCAACCCCACCTCCATAGGCCAGGGGCTGGCGACCAGCACCGAAGGCACAATAACTCGGGGAGGCCTTTACCTAAGTACCTGTACACACACACACACAGCACACTCAATGCAAAAGTGCGGAGTAAAAGAAAAGACAAGTAAAGAAAAGGGAAACTGCTATATATGTACCATAAAGTGAATCAACCTCTAAAAGTACAAGTAAAGTGCTGATAAGGAAACTAAAAGGAAAATGGGCAAAACACGCGCCCAACCAGAAAAGTTCCATAACCTGGAAATAGGTGAACAAAAGAAAAACAGTTGGAAGGGTCCCCCACCTGGAACCCAACTACGACCACCGCATGCGGTCTAAGCTCTTGAACTCCTATGCTCTACTGAAGTCACGACCAACCTATCTGTAGTCTGCAAGGGCACACCAAGTGCGGGCAAAGCCCAAGTAGGGGTGAGTATAAAAATACCCAGTAGGATACCCCGAAGGCTCGAGGGAGCAACAAAGGAGGTACCGAAGGGTGAGAAGTAGATAGAACAGGGGAAAGCAAAGGAGGACAATAGAGAGTCCATCTCAACCCAACAAGTGGAAAGAAGGTAGACTCGTCCAGGCACAAGGAGCTGGAAATGGTGAGAAGATGAACTTTCCGTCGAGTCTTAGCTACCTATAGCAGGAGAGTAGACTCGTACAACCACGAGAAGCTAGACACAGAAAGCACGTGGCATACCCCGCACGTCTTCGCCTCTCCTAGAAGTAGAGTAACCAAACCCAAGAAGTGGGTACCAGAAACAAGGTATATACATATCCGTATGCTCAAAAAGAAACCCAAACAAGATCGTAATGGGATCTCCATCTCGTAGCTCAGCCCAAGAAAGGTGAGTCACCAATAGTCCCAGAAGTAAACACCATCGATGCCCAGCATCCCACACATCTTCCCCGAACCGCAAGTCAAGGGGCTCAAATCACCGCACCTTGACACTATCCTCTTTGGGCGGCACTGACTCACCCGCACGGTTTTAGGTCGCGTCGCAAGGATGAATCTCGGTGGGGAAAGTGCCCCTCACACTTGAGAGTTCTGGGGGAACGTCAAACCACACCATGTCACTGCCCCACAGTCGATAGGTCTCCTCAAAGACAAGGTCGTTCCATCATTAACCCGTACAACCAAGGGTCCCGCTCCGGTAATCACAGAGGAAAGCCACAGACTAGCCTAGTAGAAAGGACTGAGTATGGAATATCAACAGGTGTCCCACTGCCAAGCCCTGCTAGAGGGTAATTCATAATATGATATCGGGTGACCCACTGCCCAGCCCTGCTGGAGGGTAAACCATAACAAGATATCGGGTAACCCACTGCCCAGCCCTACTGGAGGGTAAACCCTAATACATCATCAGGTGACCCACTACCCAGCTCCGCTGGAGGGTAGACCCTAATACATCATCAGGAGACCCACTTCCCAACTCCGCTGGAGGGTAGACCCTAATACATCATCAGGCGACCCACTGCCCAGCTCTGCTGGAGGGTAGACCTGGAATAAGTCGACAGGCGACCCACTGCCCAGCCTTGCTGGAGGGTAGACCTGGAATAAGTCGACAGGAGACCCACTGCCCAGCCTTGCTGGAGGGTAGACCTGGAATGTCATGAACTAGGGCGGGTCGTTATCCAATCCAGCGCCCGACCCGGTCTGCGACAAGGCCCGAAGGGCGTTCCCGATCCCCACGGGCTGGCAACTAGTGTCGAGCATCCAAATAAACCAGTTGGGAATGGTTTGGCCCATAATGAAGATAAAAGAACATAAACTGGAAAAGCAGATCAATAAATGAAAATAAACTAAACAACTTGACAGCGGAAAAAGGAATAGACAAAGCAACGTGACATACCTCAGGTGACCCTGTAGATCACCACGGTATGTTAACTACACTCGCTTCCAAAAGTGATCTAAGACTGAAACTTGCAACTGAAAAGTAAAGTAGGCGTGAGCACCGAAATGCTCAGTAGGAATGCCAAAATATAACCACATCCTATGTCACTGCCTTTAGTAAGAAATCCAATTATTCCAGTTTGAAAATAAGATATAACAAAATAATATTTCTCCTTTTCAAATTCAAGTAACACGTTTTCATTTTCACGTAAATCATTTTACTCCCACTACATTTTTAAAATAGGTTTCAAGCATGCATTAACATTTCAAAATGAAAAGAAACCAGTTTGGATTAAAATATGGTTTTTACAAACATGACATCAAGTATGAAACAACTAAAAATAAAGTTACATCACTAGCAGCTTGTCACAAATGAGCACCATGGGTAAATCCCTATAGGTAGCTAGAACAAGTTGGAACCTAGAGACCTCGTACCTCATTGAAACGTGTCTTAGAAGACCACGACCCTCAGAAAACATGGCTTAGAAGGCCACGGCCCTCAGAAAACGTGGCTTAGAAGACCATGGCCCTCATAAATTCATAAGTTTAGTTAGTGTTGTTGCGTCAATCCTGCTAGATAAACCGGGACGAACCGCTGCCATGTCATTTAGCATACTAGTCCTGGTCACCCACCTAGATACCCAGGTTTCCCATTGTGCTCTATTTCAAGTGGTGGTGATTTTTCTTTATCAAGCAAACATATATGTACATAACACTTTCTTTTTCTAAAACTCATTCAACATCTCACCACCGATCTCCCTCTTTGAGCGCATTCCCCCTCTTTCACATCACACAGTGCATAAGCATCAAATTAGGCACATGATAACACATTCAACTAAAAAAAATCATTTTTCAAAAACCAAGGGGGCGTGCCTCAAGAGAGGTTTTTCTTTTTCATAAAACATTCTTAAGATGACAAACGGGCTTAATTACATAAAGGGAACACTTTTTACAATCAAATGGCCAAAAGGCCAAATACCTTTGGAAATACACCTTACCAATTCAAAACCACTTAAGAAATCAATTTTCCAGAAAAGTCACTTAAGACCAACGTCGTTTGAAATACATTTCAATTTCCAAAACAAGGGCATAATAGTTTCTAGCAACTGCAAACAGATTCCATAGCATGTGTATATAGCATAGTTTAAAACATATTTTTAAAACAATCAAGCAATTTCGAATTTCAAATTAAAATCATAGGCATAGGGGACCTACCTCAAACGTGTCATTATTTGTCGACGACCACTCGAACCCATGTTTAACGCATACACGCACATGCATTTATACATATATATATACACACCTAGCTACATTGCACATATTCCCCGTGCCATGAGGGAATATGTACAAAGAGGGCATATATATATATATATATGCCTTACCCTATGCATGTACTTGTAGAATACCTCAAACCCGCGGCCCCAAACCACCGTAGTGAGGCCCAACGCACTACACAAATAATTTAATAAAACAAATCAAACACTTAAACAATCTATAAAACACTTCAAAATAACACATCAAAGACTAGCGCCAACGACACACTCAACTTCAAGTTGGGAAGCCACTTTGAAACCAAATTTACAAAAAATAGAGATTAAAACATACCTTACATAATTTAAAAGAATTTACAATACATGTTGAGGGATGCACAACACGACACACACACAAACCCCAATTCCATTTTGAAAAATGATGCACAATAAAAACCTTTGAAAACTCCATCTGCATCACCCACACAATTCAAATAACCAACTGCATAATTAAAATGACCCTTTTCATAATTAAACAAACTGCTGAGAAATTTATTAAACAGTTTTCAAAATGCATCGAATGACTCAAAATGACAAAGACTTAATCGAAATTTATTTTATGACTACACGCATATAGATGCTACACTAAAACATCAATTGCACCCTCTACACATACTAAGAAATTAACTGCACAATTTATAAAGCACTATTTAAATAGTTCAACATGGGTTTTCATAGAAACAAAACATTCATATTAAATAAACACTCTACGAAACACATCGAAATCATATTAAACCTTAAGTGAAACTATATTCGCACCAAGAAAACTAATCAATGAGTATACTAAATTAATTAAATAAGAAAATTAATTCATCAAACAACACATATATACAGAAACACATACCTTCGGTATCGAAAATTCACAAACGCGGTGCGAAAACTTCACCGCATGACAACCACACCTCAAACAATGAAATTAATCCTTAAAACAAGCAATCTGATCAATGACATAATAAATGAACCAAATAACACCAAAGACAAACCAAAATCCAAGCTAAACCCTAGTCACAAGAACGCCCAAAAGAGGAATTGACTTATTGGATGAGAACGCACCTACGGCGAGGGTGCGGGAGGTCGGATGGAGGATGATGGAGGCCATCGGGGGTGAAATGCGTAGGAAAAAAAATAAGCCGGAATGGAGAGGTGAGGAGGCAGGGCGACTCGGTGAGGAGGTCCGGTGAAGGGGGCGGTGTGGCTTCGGGCAAGGCAAGTGGGCGGCGCGGCTTCGGGCAAGGCAATAGGGGCGGTCGGCGTGGTTGCGGCAGGGGTCGGAGGAGGTCGGGAGGCTGGCTGGGCGGAGGGAGGCCGATGAAGGGGCGGTGCGGCTTCGGTGAAGGGAGGGCGGCGTGAGGCTGGTCCAGCGAAGGGAGGGCAGTGCGACTGAAGGAGAGCCGGGTGCTGGAGATGGGTGTCGGGGCGGCGGACGGGGAGCGCTAGGGTTAGAAGGGGGTTGGGGGTGCGATGGGAATGAGGGGAAAAGAGGGAGGGGGAGGAAATGAGAGGAAAAAAAGAAGGAAAAAAATATAAATATAAATATAAATATAAGAATAAAGATAAAAATAAAATAATAAAAATAAAAATAAAATAAAAACCTAATAATTAATAATAATGAATTTAATGTCAATAATAAAACTAAATTAATAAAACTAGCCACGAAAGAATAGCATTAAATCATTTTTATACACACGGACTCGTGCACAGTCGCACGCCCGTGAAATCATAAAATTAATAATAAAGCATTCTGTTATTAAGGTTGGGCACTGAAAGAGGGGACGTCGGCGAGACCCGAGGTGGGTCTCCCCACCATTTTAAAATTTCCTAACACCACGGAACCTGCGCGGGCATTCTAAGTTTACTTGAAGCAATACAGACTGAACTCTGCATCATGAACCCACCAACACAGGTCGACCTGCACTGATTATTCTGACAGTGGACAACACTCTGCCACATGAGATAGCTTTGATAGCAGAAACCCTTAACCAGGAGGTGAACCAAACAGGCACACGAAAATTCCACAAGATAGAGTCATCTCCAGAACAAGTGAAATTTTGATCCATTACTGACCACGAGAAGGTTCACAAAACATGCCCACCGATTTTTACAAGGATACTGATTCTTCAGACCTCTTTAAGACTCAAGAGGAACTCTCATAAATTAAGACCACAACAAAGATACAAGGCCTTCAGAGATGGTATCACAATAGGGAAATTTAAGTTGTCCCCATCCCGACATTTCGGACTTAAGTCGGACCAAGCCCGTCCCACGTCCGACGAGTTTTGACTGCACGCAAGCCTCACCCCGAAACCTATAGTTGGGGCCCTGATGTCTGAAGCATCTACAGCCTCTCAGTCACAAGCTGACCACCTCTGACTGGAACTTCCTCCGCTGGAAAAGCAGCCCGCATACTTCTCCTCGTGTCTCGCGCGGCCACTCTATCAAAATACCAACAGAGAATTGCAGCAAATGACTTAGAGTGTCTGACTGGCCATGCTAGAGGTAGGAGATTGAGCGGTCTGTCAAACGCGCGACACAACTGATGAGAGGGGCACTCTAATAACAAGTACCTTTGGTTCACACTCTTCATCATAGGAGGAACCTGCACTTACCACAATATAAATGGGACCAACAACTATTACGAACTTTAAGCTGGTTGTTCAATATAACCTCTGGAGAACTTGAAACTAGATCATCAGAAAGTTCAATATACCTCCTTCACCCTTCGTTGACTAGTCAAGCACCTACAAGATCCACCACTTTCCTTCGCCTTCACCTAGGTACAACTACGGAATGAGACTAGTCTTGAGGGTTTCTCACGGTGTCACTATTCGCAATGAAAACGGAACTATCACCATTTTCCGGTTTAGTCTCGCTCCTCCAAACATACTCGAGAAAACTTACGCATACACGACATCTAGAGTTCCTCCAAAACCAAAGACACTTCTAACTTTCCCAAAGCACTCAACGACATTCAACTGACATTGACGTTTACGAACAGTCAACACCACCGAGCAGAACCTAACTCTGCCAATCCACTGGGAGTCTGAGCCGGGCCAAGAAATGTTAGAGACCTGCTGGAACCCATGGGACGTTTTTAGGGGGCATATCCCAAACAAGAACACAAAACATCCTTCCACAAACCCAAACACATTACAAAACAAACATCAACATTCCAGAAACAAATCCAATAATTCCAATCTAAAACATCAATTCATTCTTAAAGAAAAATACCCACTTGAGAAACCAAACACAGTGCAATAAGACCGAACAACTCTTTTGAACCCATTGCTTTAACTCTAGACTCAAAACCATTTTCCAATTCCAAAACCATTTAAGCACGAACACCATTTCATATAAAAACCCACTTTTCCAGAAACAAGATGAAACTTTTAAAATCAGTCACTCACCACTGATATTCCTAGATGCCTCGTGGATTTCCATTTTCGTGCCACCTAGGCACCCATCCACACAATCCACCAACTATCCATTAATCACTTCCACGTGCCCATGTGAGCATCCATAGGAATACCACTAGAAAAAGCAAGGTTCTTCTGCTTTCAAGAATAAAACATTTTCACTATTCCAAAATACTCTCCTTTTTCTTCAAATAAAACATTTCAATGTTTCAAGACAAATTTTCAAAATGCTTCCCATTTTTAAAACAACCCACTTCAATTTCAGATAAGCCAAGACGTTATTTTAGGAATTCGATTTTCAACAAATCAAACGCCAAATTTCCAAAAAAAACAAGGTCCAAGAGAAATACACCCCAAAAACCATTCCAACCAGACACCAAAATAAAATAAGAGAAACACCAAAGTCCGCTTTCCTTTTTAAAGGAAAACAATTTCGTGCCAATCCCAAAATTGAAGCAAGATATCACAAACATTAAATCACCTGGGCAGAGGACTAGTGGTCGTGTCTAACCCGGCTACATGTCTTAGCAGACCATGCCCTAGGTAAGCATCAACCACAAGGAGTGTCGAACTGTACTCTCGAGCATCACATGGGTCGCTACTCCATGTGAGACTGCATGCAGTACCGGTTTAATCCCATTTTCATCCCCCATCTACAAAGAGAAAAACCAAAAACTTAAATCCCAAAATACCCCTGGTTACTCGAGGATCGGAACGAGTAAAAGTTCGCGACGCTCTTCTCGTACCTATCTCTCGAGCACCAACAGTCCTATTTACAATCTACCTGACATCCCAAATAACAAGAACAAAACCCCTCTGATACCATTTTGTTACGAACCAGGGCGAGTTGTTATCCAACCCGGCGCCCGACCCGGTCCGCGACAAGGCTCGAAGGGCGTTCCCGATCCCCACAGGCTGGCAACTAGTGTCGAGCATCCAAATAAACTAGTTGGGAATGGTTTGGCCCATAACGAAGATAAAAGAACATAAACTGGGCAAGCAGATCAATAAATGAAAATAAACTAAACAACTTGATAGCGGAAAAGGAATAGACAAAGCAACGTGACATACCTCAAGTGACCCCGTAGATCACCACGGTACGTTAACTACACTCGCTTTCAAAAGGGATCCAAGACTGAAACCTGCAACTGAAAAGTAAAGTAGGTGTGAGAACCGAAATGCTCAGTAGGAATGCCAAAATATAACCACGTCCTATGTCCCCGCCTTTAGTAAGAAATCCAATTATGCCAGTTTGAAAATAAGATATAATAAAATAATATTTCTCCTTTTCAAATTCAAGTAACGCGTTTTCATTTTCAGGTAAATCATTTTACTCTCACTACATTTTCAAAATAGGTTTCAAGCATGCATTAACATTTCAAAATGAAAAGAAACCAGTTTGGATTAAAATATGGTTTTCACAAACATGACATCAAGTATGAAACAACTAAAAAGAAAGTTACATCACTAGCATCTTGTCACAAATGAGAACCATGGGTAAATCCCTATAGTTAGCTAGAACAAGTGGGAACCTAGAGACCTCGTACCTCAGTGAAACGTGTCTTAGAAGACCATGACCCTCAGAAAACATGGCTTAGAAGGCCAAGACCCTCAGAAAACGTGGCTTAGAAGACCACGACCCTCAGAAATTCATAAGTTTAGTTAGTTTTGTTGCCTCAATCCTGCTAGATAAACTGGGATGAACCGCTGTCGTGTCATCTAGCGTACTAGTCCTGGTCACCCACCTAGATACCCAGGTTTCCCATTGTGTTCTATTTCAAGTGGTGGTGAGTTTTCTTTATCAAGCAAACATACATGTACATAACACTTTCTTTTTCTAAAACTCATTCAACATCTCACCACCACTCTCCCTCTTTGAGCGCATTCCCCCTCTTTCACATCACACAGTGAATAAGCATCAAATTAGGCACATGATAACACATTCAACTAAAAAAAATCATTTTTCTAAAACCAAGGGGGCGTGCCTCAAGAGAGGTTTTTCTTTTTCATAAAACATTCTTCAGATGCAAAATGGGATTAATTACATAAAGGGAACACTTTTTACAATCAAACGGCCAAAATGCCAAATACCTTTGGAAATACACCTTACCAATTCAAAACCACTTAAGAAATCAATTTTCAAGAAAAGTCACTTAAGACCAACGTCGTTTGAAATACATTTCAATTTCCAAAATAAGGGCATAATAGTTTCTAGCAACTGCAAATAGATTCCATAGCATGTGTATATAGCATAGTGTAAAACATATTTTTAAAACAATCAAGCAATTTCAAATTTCAAATTAAAAGCATAGGCATAGGGGACCTACCTCAAATGTGTCGTTATTTGTCGACGACCACTCGAACCCACGTTTGACGCATATACGCACATGCATTTATACATATATATATACACACCTAGCTGTATTGCACATATTCCCCGCGCCATGAGGGAATATGTACAAAGAGGGTATATATATATATATATGCCTTACCCTATGCATGTACATGTAGGATACCTCGAACCCGCGGCCCCAAACCACCGTAGTGAGGCCCAACGCACTACACAAATAATTTAATAAAACAAATCAAACACTTAAACAATCTATAAAACACTTCAAAATAACACATCAAAGACTCTCACCAATGACACACTCAACTTCAAGTTGGGAATCCACTTTGAAACCAAATTTACAACAAATAGAGATTAAAACATACCTTACATAATTTAAAATAATTTACAATACATGTTGAGGGATGCACAACACGACACACACACAAACCCCAATTCCATTTTGAAAAATGACACACAATAAAAACCTTTGGAAACTCCATCTGCATCACCCACACAATTCAAATAACCAACTGCATAATTAAAATGACCCTTTTCATAATTAAACAAACCGCTGAGAAATTTATTAAACAGTTTTCAAAATGCATCGAATGACTCAAAATGACAAATACTTAATCGAAATTTATTTTATGACTACACGCACATAGACACTACACTAAAACACCAACTGCACCCTCTGCACATGCTAACAAATTAACTGCACAATTTATAAAGCACTATTTAAACAGTTCAACATGGGTTTTCATAGAAACAAAACATTAATATTAAATAAACACACTACAAAACACATCGAAATCATATTAAACCTTAAGTGAAACTATATTCGCACCAATAAAACTAATAAATGAGTATACTAAATTAATTAAATAAGAAAATTAATTCGTCAAACAACACATATATACGGAAACACATACCTTCGGTATCGAAACTTCACAAACGCGGTGCGCAAACTTTACCGCATGACAACCACACCTCAAACAATGCAATTAATTCTTAAAACAAGCAATCTGATCAATGACATGATAAATGAACCAAATAACACCAAATAAAAACCAAAATCTAAGCTAAACCCTAGTCGTAAGAATGCCCAAAAGAGGAATCGACCGATTGGAGGAGAACGCACCTACGGTGAGGGTGCGGGAGGTCGGCTGGAGGATGATGGAGGCCGTCGGGGGTGAAATGCGTAGGAAAAAAACAAGCCGGAACAGAGGGGTGAGGATGCAGGGCGACTCGGTGAGGAGGTCTGGCGAAGGGGGCGGCGTGGCTTCGGGCGAGGCAAGCGGGCGGTGCGGCTTCGGGCGAGGCAACAGGGGCGGCCGGCGCGGTTGCGGCAGGGGTCGGAGGAGGTCGGGAGGCCGGCTGGGCGGAGGGAGGCCAGCGAAGGGGCGGTGAGGCTTCGGCGAAGGGAGGGCGGCGTGTGGCTGGTCCGGCGAAGGGAGGGAAGCGCGACCGAAGGAGACCTGGGTGCCGAAGCTGGGTGTTGGGGTGACGGATGGGGAGCGCTGGGGTTAGAAGGGAGTTGGGGGGGTGCGACGGGAATGAGGGGAATAGAGGGAGGGGGAGGAAATGAGAGAAAAAAAAGGAAAAAAATATAAATATAAATATAAATATAAGAATAAAGATAAAAATAAAAGAATAAAAATAAAAATAAAATAAAAACCTAATAATTAATAATAATGAATTTAATGTCAATAATAAAACTAAAGTAATAAAACTAGCCATGAAAGAATAGCATTAAATCATTTGTCTACACACGGACTCGTGCATAGTCGTACGCCCGTGAAATCATAAAATTAATAATAAAGCATTCTGTTATTAAGGTTGGGCACTGCAAGGTTGCGTGTGCGGTCGCGCGCCCGGTCACGTGCGCGGTGCGTGCCCGGTTGCGTGCGCGGTCGCACGCCTGGTTGCGTGCCTATGTAAAATAAATCTAAGAATAAAACGTTTTGTTATTTAATTTGGGTACTATGCATGGTCACACATATGTTCGTGCACCCTATATGAACCCAAAACACTAAAGAAAAACCCGGATAAACCTGCGGCTCAAAAAATGAGATCCAGAATAATTAAAATAATGTAAAGCGTCGGGTCGGGTTGTGACATGGAACTAGACGATGGGCGACCCACTGCCCAGCCCTGTTGGAGGGTAGACCCTAAGAGGTCGTCGAGTGACCCACTGACCAGTCTCTGCTGGAGGGTAGACCCTAAGAGTGTCAGGTGACCCACTGCCTAGTCTCTGCTAGAGGGTAAACCCTGAAAAGTCCATGAGCAACCCACTGCCCAGCCCTGCTAGAGGGTAAACCCTAAGAAGTCGATGAGCGACCCACTGCCCTATCTCTACTGGAGGGTAAACCCAGAACTACTCTGGACATCTCTACTGGATGGTAAAACACTGGCCAACTGAACACGGAGTGGGTATCGTGCAACCACCCGACTCCGGAACAAAACCAGGGGAAACCACTCAACCCTGCTGATCTAAACCATCAAGCACTGAGCCAGGGATAAAACTCAACCTCGCTGGTCAACAAACGAGAACAAAGGGACCCTCCATGTCACGAGAGGTCAAAAGTATGCAAAGAAGAACACGGTACGCACATGGGGCCCACACAATGTGTGGCCCCAAGTTAACCCCAACCAAGCACACAAACATTCTCAGGTACAACCATCCACATGTACCTCCCAGCGTTCTTGCATACTCCCAGAGTATGCCACGTCTCCAGCCCAAAGGCTATCGTGTACACGGCACCCCAACGTCAATGCGAAGGGTGCAAACATAACTTCACCAACTTGCCACCTCATCGGCCCAGGCACGGCCAACCACATCCCATTAAGCATTTTCTCCACTCACACGGGAGTGCACGCGATCGCGCGCCAAGAGTTCTTTGCAAGCATCGTAGAAGGAACCACCACTGGTACACTTCCAGGCTTCCACAATTAATGAGATCTTGAACGAGACTCTGTACATACAAACGGATTGCACCTTTGTAATCCTCACAGAAAAACACGCGAGATCAACTACTCACTCGCCTCCAACAGACATCCGGCGTAAAAGTCACTCCACACTGCTTTACGCCTGATAGGCGTCCCGTGGTCCCAGACCTCGGCCCTGAAAACAGTCGGGCACGTCACACCATTGCGATCCCCTCAGAAAGACACGTCAAATTGACTATTTACTTGCGTGGAACGGATGCTCAGAGAAAAGGACGCATTTTGCTACACCGCACACGAGCGGTGCTTCGTGGGACCCGCATCCCAGTCCCGAAGCGCAATGAACGGATCACACCATTTCAATCCTCTCGAAAAATCACACAAGATTGACTATTCACTCGCCCGAATCAGACACCCGGTGAAGAAGTTGGAAATCCCCATCAACTCCTGAAACGACCTTCGTAGGGCCCACACCTTCGTGCAGAATTAAAGTGGGCGGATTGCACCATTGCAATGCCCTCGGAAAAACACCCAGAAACGATTTCTCACACGCCCCGAACAGATGTCCGGTGAAAATGGTGATAAACGTTGCCCGCAGCTCGAAAGACGGCACGTGGGGCCCACGCCTCAAATCCAGTCTCAACGCCCAAAACTACCCTGGAAACCTATGCCTCGGTGCCAGGGTCGCAACGCTGCTGACGGCGCTCAAAACGGGAGTCGGATACGTCTGCGCCGCCCAAAACAAGAATCTCAGGAAAAACGCTCGTACACTTAAAGACTCGTCGTGCCTCCGAGGCCCCTCGTTTCGGAATAAAAATTTCCTAAACCATCTCAAAAGATTCGTCTCGGCTCCAGGAAGTCACTACCATAGACAGCATGCAAAACGGACACCCGTAATGAAAATTACGGGTGTCCGAAGTCGTGGGGGCAATGTCCCTTGGGCTGGACCAGCATGGACCGGCCGGTCCGCCCAGCCTGGGCCGGCCCACGCCGGCCGGCCCAGCTCGTAGCTCCGGCCCGCGTCTTACCCGCGCGGGCCAGCCGTGGACCATGGGTCCACGCTCTGACCATCCACGAGGGTCGGTCGGTCCGCCGCGCGAAGACCCGCCTGGCGCGGGTCTTTGCTTCCCCCGTGGGGTCACGGCGCGCGACCCCGGTCTCCCGAGTCAACCGGTCGGCACAGTCGGCCGGTCCTTTTGCTCCGCACCACACGAAGTCGTCGCGGCCGGAGCTCGCCGCCGCGCCGAAGAGCGCCGCCGCCCGGCCAGGGCCCGCGCCGCCCTACTGAAGTCGTCGGACCACCGTGCGTGCCGCCGGAAAAAACCCCAAAACCCGCAAACTTCGCCGAACCGCTGTTGCCTCCTACGAACTCGGATTTCAATTCCGAAAGATGCGATGGAAAGAAAAAAATGTGTAATACAAGACCATGGATTTTTTTTGAAGATAAAACAACAAATCAACACTAAAATTGGGATCCAAATAGGGGTTCGGGATTCAAAACTCAAACAAACACCGCCTACCTCTTGGGCGTAGCCCGATGCTTCGTCGTTGACCCGCCGGAGTGGTCGCACCTCGCCGGAGTCGCCTCGCCGAAGCCACCTCATCGGAGTGGAGGATGATAGGGGAGAATCTCGCCAGGGGAGGAGAAATGAGGGAGGAGAGAAGGGGGGGTTAGGTTAATTAAATAAATTAATTAACTTAAACACCCTCTCGTGGCCCCGTACCCGAACTCCCGATGAGGTCAGGATTTAGCCTCCCCTAGGTTAAAAACCACAATTTGAGCACAACGGCGGTCTCATAATTTTAATCCGAGGCCCCGTTCAAAATTTATAAAACTGAACGCCCAAAGGCGCCAAATTACGGAAACGCCCTTGTGGCCATTTTTCACAAATAGCCCACGCCCACGAAACTTACACCCCTCCTAGGGTAAACGGCATGCCCCAAACTCAACGGTGCCCTCATTTTTCCAATCTGAGCCACCATTTAAGAGATACTTGAGTTTATCCATTAAACGAATAGATTAATTAATTAATTTATTCGTTTAACATTCTGAAGGCGAGCGAGGGGTCCAAACATCCCGCGCCGACATGTTTTATGTCGTTCCTAGGGTAAAAACCCCATTACAGACCCATTCGTACACTCGGATCTCTGAACTGAAGCTATGTTTAGTAGTTACCCCATTTATTTGGCATTTCCAGTGTGAACGCACTGAAAATTTATTTCCGGCCACACTGGGGCTCGAAATCGCACGCCGTTTGAAGGAGCTGCTCTGAAATAACATCAAGAAATATTCCAAAGTCTTTCGCAGAAAAAACTGGGTTCTTACATATCTAGACAGGGGTGTATTTTTTAAAGACCCCGACCCTAATAGCCCAGTTTTGATGCCTTACTTTATTACATTGGTACTATGAACAAGAAATTACATCCCAAAGGACCAAATAGTTTAATAGTCTTAGAAAACTAGATACATAATTGAAATTCACATCACATTTAAAAATATAAAAACATAAATAATTTTCTTCAAGAATTCCATTTTTCCCCTTAGTATATCCTTACATAACAACCACAAAATACTTCCTCATATCCTGGAAAAAATAAAACATAAGAAATGGTTGATATCAGATGATTAGTAAGGGAAAACATGTAGTGAAAGCTATCATAAATAAGCATAAACAATAAGTAAAGGTGAATAACTAAAAACACATTCCATTAAAACATAATCTTGAGCATAATATGGTAGGAATAGAAGTTAATCAAATAATTATATATAAATAATAACATGAGAATGAAAGTTATACATGGATATTCTACTAGTAAAATAATCATTTGGAATATAAATAATAAATCTAATAATGATGGAATGTATATTGAAGAACATCTAAAACATACCATCAAGGCCTCAACCAAAAATTCTACATAAATGGTTAAGGTCTTGGCCAAAACCTAGTATAGTTTTTCTAACGAGACCTACCGATGCATTGAGGGGATATAACAGGTCCCTCCCAACACTTACTAAGTCCAATTTATTTCTTATATGAAAGTGGTGAAACATAATCAACATATAAATTCATATTTAAACTATCATATTGAATGTAAATAATTTCCCCAATCAATAAACATAATCATAAATTATCTAGAGTAATATGGAGAATAGTATCAAGATAGTACATCCTCATTCAAAATGATCATAAATCATTAAATAAAATATATTAGATAGTATCATAAGAGATCAAACTTAATTAATCATAATATTAAATAGAGTGTATTGACATAGATGAAAATACTCTAACAAAATTATTGAAATTTTTTTGATAGAAATACCCTTTTTACTTTGGAATCATTTATTTAAAAAGTTGAGCGATTTTAAAAGAAGAAATTTTATTTGGAAATAACCTTGTAAAATTTTAAATTATTCCTTAAAACATTTAGACTTCATGGAATCATGAAAATCCCCTCATGTCGTAAAAGTTAAAAAAACATTTCTTTTAAATTTTGAAAAAAAGGAACATTTAAAAGAGTATTTTTAAAAGGAAGTGTGAGCGATAAAAAATGAATCAATTATGTGTAATAGATAAAAATAAAAATAAAACAAGTTTAAATACAACTTAATATAATCAAAATTCATTTGACACATAATCATATCATTACATAATCATTGGAGTAGATGTTTAACCCAAATAATGGAAATTGGCTTAAGAATTCTCTTACTACTTTGTAAACTGTCGAACTGTATGCCCCGTAAAATTAATGATCATCAAATGAAAAATTTAATACCATTAAAAAAATAGATTCATGATATGATATATAAAATTTCATTATACATACACCACACACAAGAAATAAGTGGGGAATAAGGAATATCTCATATAAATAAAAGTGATATGAGAAAACCCTTACCTTAGGTCTGATTTCCACCATACGTGTCTGAACCTCCTGTATAATATTTTTAAATAGATTATTAACTTATAATAGAATCATATTAATATTTATGATATAATATATTATCACATTATAATGTTTTAACACTCATTTATTAATAATATTTATTCATTTCACTATTTCTTGTCTTAATTGCATTGTTTCGCATTCTTGTTTTGTCAAAAAAGTCCTGGTTCTATTGCATAGGGTATATATACAACATTTATAGAATAAACTTAATGTAATAAATATCATATTTTATTATTAAATACATTTTTATAACCACTTTTTAATTTTGAACATAGAAAATGAATTACATCGCTATGTGGAGATGGTCAATCGTACGTACACACGTGCAGTGCTTTCTGTTTTCATAAGATGGATTAAAGGTATTAAATGGTTGTTTAATAATCATAATAACATCTCAGTACATAGATGATACTGTATATATTATTTTATAATGTAAACAACATGTTAATAGGAGGCAAAATAAGAAATGAATTTGAATGAGTTGGTGAAAATGATTACCTATTCTTCGGCAGACTTCCTTTAGATCTCTTCTCAAAGGATCTTGAGTTGGTCTTTTTGGAGTACCAATACCTCCAAAAAATGTCTAAGGATGTTATGAGAATGAATGGATATATTTTTTTGATCTATAAGGATCAATGTGGTGTAATGAAATGAAGGAAGGAGTTCCATTTTATAATTGAGGTGAGGGGAAACCTTAGAAATCCTCAAAATATTAAATTATAATAAATTCATTTTCTATCCAAATATTAAAAATGGCTAGGTAATTGAATATAATATGAGATAAGATTGTAATATCATCATATAATAAAATTTTACATGTTTTTGTTTTACTTTAAACCTTATCATCTTGATTGACTTTAGTTAACATAATTTAATTTTAATTGTGGTAACAATTTATTTAATATTAAAATGTGGTAATTTTTTACTTATAAAATGTCAATTCAATCATAAATGAATATATTATGTCATATTAGACCAAATAATATTATATTTTTATTTTTAAATATTTTTTATGATTTTTAAATAATTTAATAAAATATTATTTTGATAAAATATCATTAGTGTCAATTTTGATACTATTCATTACTTTGGTCTTAAGAAAAATAAGACAACGAGATAACTTAAAACAAAAACATTTAATACAACCCTAATATATCATAATAATCTATAAAATTCATATATAACCTTAATTAATTTAAATTATATTTATTTTAATAATTTTAATATCATTTATTTGATTGTTTCATTAATAAAATAATTACTTCATCATCATTGTATAATTATTTAAGGTAATTATTTATTCACTAAAAATTAAAAATTAAAATACCATGATGTATATATATCTATTATATTTCAAAATAATATCTATATTAGAAGATATATTCTGAAAAACCCATATTAAAAATAATATAGTTATTAAAGTGAGATTGTGACATCTCTGTCTTTTATTTAAATAAAATATTATAAATATCTTAACCTCATCCAAATGGTCCCAAAAATCATAAATAAATTTATATTATAAAAATAAGTTTATTAGGTTCAAAATGGATACTTATATCCATTCACAATCTTTCTTTTTCCCTATGTAGACACATAAGATGTGTTTAAGACAAAGAAAGTGGTATTTTGTAATTTTATTTAATTTAAATAATATAAAAGTCATTCTCATGGACAAGTGTCCATTAAATAACTCAAATTATAACCTTAGGTGATAAGGTTATAATATAAATCATCCAATAAAATTTGTGAAAGTTTTAGGGTAATTTTCTAATCCTTCTCATTTTATTTTTAATCTGAATTACCCAATTTACCCTTTACCACGATAACAAAAATTACCAGTGTTACTATTCATATTGGTCAAAAATAAAAGAGACATATTTAATAAATTTGTACATTCTGAATCCAAATATGAAATCCATTTTTTAATATTCAAAACACATAAGTTTCAAAATTTAATAGAAAATTAATACTACAACGAAAAACAATTTTATTGAAAAATGTATTTTTAAGCCCAAAAATGTACTTATACCAAAATAAGATATAAATATGATTAACATTAAATGTATTATACTATTTATAAATAAATATTTATTAAGTTCCATTTATACCAAATTCAATTCATAAATAGGATTTAATATAATGAAATTAATAATTTTATAAAATTTGGAATTTCACATTACTCACTCGTAAATAAATATTTATTCTAAAATAATACCAAAAAATCACCCTAAGTTAATTTTGAAATTATAATTTTAAAAATTAAGTTCATTTTTTTCAATAAAATTTAAAAATGTTTCAAAATTTAGTTTTAAAACAAGTGCTCCATTAAAAGGAGATAAAACTGGCTTTTAAAAAATATTGTCTAATTATGCATAAAATTAGATTCATTCTTATCTTATGCCTATAAAAATTATTTTTTTGAATGTAAAAAAATATTAAATATAATATATATATATATATATATTTCATAATGTGGTTAATATTATTCATTCCTTTCAATTTAATGGCTAGGTTATAACAGTCACATTTGAAATAGTATATCGTGGTTTTAAACTCAGTGTTGCGTGAAACATAAGCTATTGAAGATATTAAATTTAAAAGATACATAACATAAAATCTCAGGGTGTTACATTACCCTATACCTCAATAAATTTCATCCCCCCAACTTAAACTTGTGATTGTTAATCATGGAGTTGTCATTTTAAAATACCCTTGTGGAAATCCCACATCGTAAAAAGGCTTAATAAAACTTCCTTTTAAAAAGAGGGAAATGGAAATGTGAATGTCACCATAAAATTAGGATTTTAATAGGATAAAATTAGTGATAATTGAAAATATGTACATGTAAGAAAAAAACCATCAAGTTCTGATATAGAGTAATAAAAAACATGGTTATCATAAAGTTAACCATCACAATATTATAAATCTATGATCGGTTAAAAGACCATTGATTTCCCATAAAGAAAAGTAAACAGATGACATTTTTTATCTAAAATCCTTTTCTTATAGTTGATGGATTATTTTACTATATATAGAATCACTTTATAAAATAAACTTACATGATTTCTTCCCATTTCATAAGCATAATCTCATCCTTTATTTGTGCATCAATCTATTTCCAATTCATTTCATACACCAGGAGATGGATATTCAAGATGAATTTTTCAAACATGAAGTACTTTTAATGAATGATATGATCTTTAAGTAATTCCTTCATCCTTTAAATGTTTAATGAAACCAAAAAGGTTAGAACATGTTATTAATAAATAATAATTTCCAAATTTTAACTTAATCCATTCTATAAGTAGTTAATCTTAAGACTAATCCAAAACATGTCTGACCACATTCAACGACAAAAAAAAATAGAAGGTCACTAAATTTCCAAAATAAACTTAAAATTATATTTTCCGAACATAATATATCTCTTAATACCACATAAAAAATATATTATTACCTTGATCTCCTTAAAACCTTAATGAAAGCATACATGCTTCAAAAAATAAAATCTCAGGTTATCAAATATATTCCTTAAATCCAAACATGTAGTAAACCCTATAGAGAGAACATAAACCATCAATTTACTAAGCACCTTCATGGTCACCAATAATATCCCATAAACATATATTTATTATTATCTCAATATCCAACACATATTTAGGGTTATATTTCCCAAATCATGTGTTTTCCAAAAGATTAACTTACAACAGAATCACTTCTCTTGGTTACTGGTGTTATTCATCACATGCTTCAAATTCCTTAAAGAATAAGTACTATAGTTCAATCCTTATATATCTCATTATTCTTATAACTAGATCATTATTTATGAAATAATCAAATAACATAATTCTTTAATCAAAACACAGACATATTAATCATTTCTCTTTGTATGTGGTAGTAGCATAAGCTTGACCATGATCTATTAGCCTCTTTTGGGGTATATTCCTTTGATGCTCAAGAAATTGATTTTCATAGTGTGCCATGTCCTTTTAGTTGAAGCATTGTACATTGGAAACCTTTTTCTTACCCTTTAAATCATTCCTTTATCCATATTTTTCCTAACAGTGTTCCGGTTATCATGATTCCCTCCAAAGACATAATACTTAGATAATTATTTCTTTGTCTCATTAGCATATGATATTATGTCCTTATATGATTATAATGTTTGGGATACTTGTTCTCATCAAAATATTTTCATAAGAACATAAAAGATATGATCTTTCTTAATCTTTGGATCAAGTTCATTGATGAAGTTCTCATTCCATCTTATTGGTGCCATGTCCAAATGACGAAGTACACTAGATTAGTTCATTTCACTATGTATAATCTCAAAACTATTGAAATACTTAACATAAATTGAAAATTTTATACATAGTTAATCTCATAAAAATGATTTTTTTGGGATTTTATTCTATAGTTATCCTCAAAGTATATCATAGGTTTATATTCCCTAATATATGTTTTCCTAAATCTAGTTCTCAAGGTTTCTACTAAACTTGCTCTGATACCAACTGTAAAGACCCCGACTCTAGTAGCCTGAAGTCAGTGCCTTAATTTATTACATTGGTACTATAAAAAAGCGATTATATCCCAAAGGGATTAATATTTTAATAGTTCTGGAAAACTAGATACATAATTAAAATTCAAATTACATTTAAAAACATAAAAACACAAAAAAAAATTCCTTCAGGAATTCCATTTTCCACCTTAGTATATACCTTCATAACAACCACAAAAGACTTCCTCATATCCTATAAAAAATAAAACATAAGAAAGGGGTGAACTCAGATGCTCAGTAAGGGAAAACTTATTGAAAAATCTATCATAAATAATCATAAACAATATGAAAAGGTGAATAACTAAAAACACACTATCATTAAAACATAATCTTGAGCATAATATGGCATTAATAGAAGTTGATCAAATAATTCCATATAAATAATAACATGAGAATGAAACTTAACCATGGATATTCTATGAGTCAAATAATCACATGTAATATCCATAAAAATATCATAATGAGGGAATGCATAATGTAGTACATCTAAAACATACCATCAAGACCTCGACTAAGAAGCCTACATAAATGGGAAAGGCCTTGGCTAAAACCCATTCTAGTTTGTCTCATGATACTTACTGATGCATCGGGGGTCTATAGTGGGCACCACCCAACACTTACTAAGTAAAATTAATTCCTCATATAAAAGGGATAAAAAATAATCAACATATACATTCATATTGAAACTAGATTATAAAATGTAAATAGTTTCCCCAATAAGTAAACATAATCATAAATTATCCAAAGTAATATAGAGAATGGTATCAAGATAGTACATCCTTAGTAAAAATGATCATAAACCATTCATTAAAATATAGTAGATGGTATCATAAGAGATAAAACTCAATTAATAATATTATTCAATAGAGGGTGTTACATAGATGAAAATACTCTTACAAAATCATTGAAAATTTCCTAAGAGAAATACCCTTTTTACTTTGGAATCATTTATTAAAAAAGTCATGCAATTATAAAAGAAAATTTTTTATTTGAAAATAACCTTTTTAACTCATAACTTATTCCTAAAAACATTAATTCATCATAAAAGTGAGAAAATCCTCTCATTACTTATAATTTAAAAAAACATTTCTTTTAAATTTTGAAAAAATGAATATTTAAAAAAGTATTTTTAAAAAGAAAGTGTGAGAATTAACCAAATGAATCAATTATGTGTATTAGCCACAAATAAACAAAAAACAAGTGTAAATAAAACTTAATATAATCAAAATTAATTTTAAACATAATAATATTATGACATAATCATTGTAGTAGATGTTTAACCCAAATAATGGAAATTAGGTTAAGAAATTCCTTACCACTTTGTAAACTGTCAAACCGTATGCCCCATAAAATTAATGATCATACAATGAAACATTTAATACCATGAATATAAATATATTAATTATATGATATATAAAAGGTTAGTATACATACACCACGCAAGAGAAATAAGTGTCAAATAAGGCATATCTCATAGAAATAAAAGTGATATGAGAAAACCCTTACCTTAGGTCTGATTTCCACCGTACGTGTCCAAAACTCATGTATAATGGTTTTAAAAATATTATTAATTTATAATAGAATCATATTAATATTTATTATATCATATATTATCTACTTTTAATGTTTTACCACTTTTTTATTAATAATATTTATTCATTTCACTATTTTGGGTGTTGATTGCATTGTTTTGCATGCTTGTTTTGTCATAAAAGTACCGGTTCTATTGAATAGAGTATAGATCAAAAATTTATAGAATAAAATTAATGTCATAAATATAATATTTAATCATTAAATATATTTTTATAACCAAGTTTTAATTTTTAACATAGAAAATGAATTGCACCGCTATGTGGAGGTGATAAGTCGTACGTACGCACGTGTGGTGCTTTCATTTTTCAAAGGATGGATTAAGGTAGAATATAGTTGTTTCATAATCATAATAACATATTAGTATATAGATTATACTAGATATATTATTTTATAATGGAAAAAACACATGAAGAGGAGGTAAAAGAAGAAATGAATTTGAATGAGTTGGTAAAAATGATTACCTCTTCTTCAGTGGACTTCCTTTAGATCTCTTTTCAAAGGATCTAGAGTTGGTATTTATGGAGTACCAGGACCTCAAAAACTTGTCTAAGGATTTTATGAAGGTAAATGGATATTTTTTGGTTGATATATAAGGATCAAGGTGGTGAAATTAAATGAATGAAGGAGTGCCCTTTTATAATTAAGGTGAGGGGCACCCTTAGAAATCCTCAAAATATTAAATTATAATAAATTCATTTTCTATAAAAATATAACAAAATGGACAAGTATTCAAATATAATATGAGATAAGTTTGTGTATCATCATTAAATAAAATTTTGACATGTTTTGGTTTTACTGTAAACATTATCATTTTGATTGACTTTAGTTAACATAATTTAATTTTAATTATGGTAACAATTTATTTAATATTAAAATGTGGTAATTTTTTACTTATAAAATGTCAGTTGAACCATAAACGAATAAATTGTGAAATTTTTTACCATATCATAATCTATTTTTATTTTTAAATATTTTTTTTTTTTAAATAATTTAATAAAATATTATTTTGATAAAATATCAGTAGTGTCGATTTTGATACTATTCATTACTTTGGATTTAAGGAAAATAAGACACCAAGGTAACCTCAAACCAAAATATTTAATAAACCCATAATATGTAATAATCATCTATAAAATTTATGGATCACCTTAATCAATTTAAATTATATTTATTTTAATATTTTTAATATCATTTCTTTGATTGTTTCATTGATTAAATAGTTACTGCATCATCATTGTATAATTATTTAAGGTAATTATTTATTCACTAAAAATTAAAAATAAAATACCATGATGTGGATATATTTGTTATATTTAAAAATAATATCTATATTCAAATATATCTTCTTAATAAAAACCATATTAAAAATAATATAGTTATTAAAATATGAATGTGATATCTTTGTATTTTCTTTAAATAAAATATTATAAATATTTTAACCTCATCCAAGTGATCTAAAAAATAATAAATAAATTTATATTGTGAAAATAAGTTTATTAGGTTCAAAATGGACACTTATATCCATTCACAACCTACCTTTGTCCTCATGTGGACACATAAGAGGTTTTTAAGGCAAAGAAAGTGACATTTTGTGATTTTCTTTAATTTAAATAATATGAAAGTCATTCTCATGGAAAAGTGTCCATTAAATAACTCAAATTAAAAACTTAGGTGTTAAGATTTAAATATAAATGATTCGATAAAATTTGAAAAAAAAATTAGGGTAATTTTCTAATCCATATCATTTTATTTTTAACCTAAATTACCCAATTTACCCTTTACTGCGGTAATAAAAATTACCAATGTTACTATTCATATTGGTAAAAAATAAAAGACACATATTTACTAAATTTTGAAATTATAAATCCAAATATTAAATCTATTTTTTAGTATTCAAAACCCAGAAGTTTCAGAATTTAATATAAAATCAATCCCATAATAAAAAACAATTTTATTTAAATTTAAGCCCAAAAATATACTTATACCAAAATAAGATATAATGATGGTTAAAATTAAATGTATTATATTATTTATAAATAAATATTTATTAAGTTCCATTGATATAAAATTCAAATCATAAATAGGATTTAATATAATGAAATTGATAATTTTACAAAATTCAGTATTTTTCACTATTCACTAGTAAAAAATATTTTTTATGAAAAGTACCAAAAATTCACCCTAAGATAATTTTTACATTCCTGTTTTAAAAATGAAGTTCATATTATTCAATATAATTTACAAAAGTGTTAAAATTTAGTTTTAAAACAATTGTGTCATTAAAAGGTAGTAAAACTGCCATAAAAAATAGTCTTTTTATGCATAAAATTGGATTCATTCTTATCTTATGCTTATAAAAATTATTTAGATGAATGTAAAAATATTTTATTAAATATATAATATATAAATTTAATAATGTGTTTTGTATTATTCATTATTTCCAATTTACCATTTAGGTTATAACGGTCACTTTTTTAATAGTATATTGTGGTTTTAAACTTAGTGTTGCGTGCAACATAAGTTATAAAAGATGTTAAATTTAAAAGAGACATATCATAAAATCTTGAGGTGTTACATATTTTCTAGGAAAATCTAACCCCCTTATTTACCATAACTTAGGATGTTCTCCTATTCTTAGGATTATCTGAAGGGTTCTCACTAAAGTTTTCTCACCCCGGTTTTCAAAAATCATTAAACCTTGATCTGATAGAAACTATAGTGATCCAAACATATCATACATAAATATTACATCTTATTATATGAATATTCATTACATTTCATTACGATCCCTTCCAAAACCATAAAGGTTTAGTGTTTTGGAAATTTGGATACATAAAAAATTAGTACATACAAGATCTACAATATCTCCCACAAAATCTTCTCACATAGTACATTTCTTAGTCATACCCTACTTAAAACTTTTCTTCATAAACTAGGGAAAAATAAACATAATAAATGGTGAGTTAAAATTCTTAGTAAGCATGAACATTTGAGATATTAGTCGATGATCATATGTGAGCATAAGATAATTATAAAAGTATGAGAGCACAAGATTAACATTTGAAATTCATTTCCAACCATTCATATAATCATGAGTTATGGAATAATGTTTGGAAGTTCTTAATACATGAATAATAAATAAATCAAAGAACATGAGTCATGAGAGCATAATATTGGCATAAGAACATGTCATAAAAGGGTGGAATAAATTGTGTCATAATCATAATTATAGAAATATTATGTCAAGTTTACCCACCAAGACATTCATCACATGTTAGTCTTGGGATAACTATATATATACCTGCTTTAGGATTGGGATAACCTCCCTTTTACCCTCTCTTGGGATTAAGATAACCTCATGTGTGCCCTCTTTTAAACTTGGGATAACCACTTGTGTACCCTTTGAGCTTATAAAACATTAATTTGTACCCAATACATTGAAGGGATATAACAAAACCACCTATCACATAATCATAATCCATTTATATGTATTCCACAAGATCATAGAAACATTTATCATTTCATTATAACTTAACTTGTGGAAAATAAAACGGTTTTCATCAAGAATTCATTATCATAATCATTTACCATTTAGAGAAAGAATAAAGATGGTGATGTTGCAGCATATCCCTGGCAAAGAATAAGAAACATCAAAGAATTTTGTTATACATGAAAATACATGTAAAAGGCCGTTGGAAATTTTCTTGAGGAAAAAACCATTTTATTTTGAAATCACTTATTTAAAATATAAAAAGTTTTAAAATATTAAATAAAACATTTTCTTTGAAAAGAACCATGAAAACTTTTAAATGAATATTAAAATAAAAGAGTATTCATGGTGGTGTAAAAATTTGATCATGCGGTGCACATTAAAACAAAATATTCTTTTCACATTTTTGATAAAAATTCAAAAGTACTATGCTTGGAAAATGATGAGAATGTTCCTTTTAAAGCTTAATAAAGAAATTCAAATATAGTTAAAAATGACTTTAAATAATATTTTAAAAATATTAAAAAAAATATTGAAAACATTTTAAGGAAAACATGGACATAGAAGAAAATATTTTCGACCAAAGAGAAAAGCAAGGTTGGTTTTCTTTAAAAATGTTCTTTTGAACTTTCAAGTGATTGGAGAGAGGAAAATGAAGAAGAAAACTTTCAATTTCTAAACAATAACCAGATAAGAATAAATACATAATATTTCTGAGATATATATCATATAATTTTATCATCGTAAATTTAAGCATAAATAATCTCAGTAAAAATGAGAATGTAACATAAAACCCTTATTGTTTTGGTAACTTTTGATTTGTAAGTCTCATTAAATAAATAACATAAAATGAGACTTAAAATACCGTTAACATAAGGATATTTATGATAAAATGTATCAAAGGGAAGTAGATACACCTTATAAAATAATATAGGTGTATAACATAACCTATGTTCCAGATAAGACGATTTGAGACAGTAAACCCTTACCACTTTGGTAACATTCAAATCAAATATCCCTAGATGAAATAATTTAAATTTTAACTTTAAATAACATTAATTAAGAAGGATAAATGATATAAAAAGTTAAAGGATCAATATATACCCCTCATAAACATAAATAGGTTCAAGACATTAAACATGTCTCGACAAAACAAAATTGAGATGAAGAATCCTTACCTCAAGTCTGTCTTACTTCGCAAGCACTCTAACCTCCTCTTTTTTTAGAGTCCTCCTTTGGCTTACACCTTAAGCCTTGAAAGATTGGCCCTAAAAGAATAAAAAGATATCTAGGATGAATAGAAGTAATCTAGGAAGGTTTTGGGGTAGGGATTGGTCGAGCAATGTAAGATCCCGTGTTTTGAACCAGTTGAAAATTCTAAAGGAATTTGAGTTTTTTGTTTGGTGGATGGGACAAATAAAAAATTAACCTTTAGAAGGGAATTTTAAGAGTTGTAACACTTTAAATTTTTTTTTTTTTTTGATAGAGTTTAAAGGACTGATAGGTGTCTCAGATTCCTGGATGAGTTTTAAGGGTGTTGGGCTTTGAAAGATCAATTTTAAGAGAGACAGCCCTGGGTGAACAGTCGGCACACGATTAGTACTTACTATGAGGCCCAAACTGTGTGAACTATTTGTTAAGGAGTGGGATTTGTTCTAGATGTGAAATATAGTTCATATCCATAAATGCACCTGCACAGTTGGCACATGGTTTATCTAACTATGCACTGCAACCGTGCGGGGTAGATTGCTTGGGAAGTGAAGCCTGTACGGTTGGTGCATGGTTGGTAAACCGTGTGACGCAACCATATGGCATTTGGTGCTTAGATAGTATCACCACATGGTTGGTGCACTACTTTCCAAACTGTGAACCTCTTAAAAATGGAAAAAATGACCATTTTTTCACTGACCCTAAATGGGTTTTTACCCCATTTCCACCCTCACTTCTCCCAGTAGCCCTCCGTGCACACCCTCCTCTTCCTCCCTCTTCCATGGGTGGATATACTCCGTTCTTGGTCCGATTTGATCTTTTTCAGATGTGTTGGAAGCCTAAATATGAGTCTATAACTCCTCTTGATTCCATTCTCTATTTTCTTTACTCCTATAAATGTTATCATTATGAAACCTAATACACCTGATTTTTGGGGTGTTCATCCAATTCTTTGTTTCTCTCACTCTATCTCGAACCAAAGTTCGATAATGGACAAGTGAAGCTTCCTTGGTATGAGGTAGGTGGTTTAGATGCTTTTCCCTTAAAGTCTCATCATTTATAAAATGTCGTTGTTTTGTCACACACTGTAGTTTCCATGTGATGCTCCTAAATTGTAAAATTCCTTAGAATTAAATGATTATATTATAACCTGTATGTTTTTATACCCCTTGACATGGTTGGAGGATGTATACCTCAACTATAACCACCCCCTTAGGGAGTGTTTCTTAATTTTCCTTGATTGTTATGCTTTTATTTTTCCTTAAACCACCTTTTGGTGTGTATTAATTTTTCTCTCATAAATGAGTTGGTTAAATTGATCAAAATGTAATGTGTGGTAAAACCATGACACTTATCCCATGTTAAATTAGAAATTATACCCTTGGTTAAAAGGGGATTAAATTAAATGTGTGACTTCTATAATTAAATTGATTCAACTGTTATTATGAGTCCCTTGACATTATCGGAGGTTGATGACATCGGTTTGAGCCACCCCTTAGGGTGTGTGGTATTAAATGTTTTATATGATCATGTTTTGCCTATGTAATCAGACACCCTCCTAAGGTGTGTTGGATTATCACTTATAAATGAATGATTAAAAATGTATGTTTGAATTATAGATTGTCATGGACAATTTCTCATGGCCTATATTTAATTGTTAAATGTAATGTGCCTACTTACTAGTTATGCCTTGAGCAATAATTGGATTCTGATATGGAATTCCATGGATAGGATCATAATTCATGTTTAAATGAGTAAATTCTAATTGATTAAGAAATTTTGGACATGATGATCCTAATAATTTATTATAAATCATTGGGCATGGTGTTCCTTGTCATTGATTGAAATCATTGTACATAGTGTTCCTTATTATTGATTAAAATCATTGTACATAGCCTTCCTTGTTATTGATTAACATCATTGGACATGAAGTTCCTTATTAATGATTGAGATCATTGTACATGGTGTTCCTTATTATTGATTGAAATCATTGGACATGGAATTCCTCAATATTTATTGAAATCATCATACATGGCATTCCACACTTATTTATTTAAATTTTTTTGACTTGGTGCTCCTTATCTTTATCTATTAAATTTTAGGATATGGATCCTCTTGGTTATATGCTTTAGCTAACATCCTTATTTAAATAAGAAACCATGTGTGGTTATCATTGTGAATGGATGCCTTGGTTGTATACCATGGTTCCCGAGTCTAATTATATAAAAGGTAAAATGCTCAGATACATTCCGACTTAAGCTGAAGCAGGTATGGTCGGTCAAGTGTCTTACAATAAATAAATCTCTATTTCCTTTATTTAATATACCTGCACACTTTTACATTTTATATTCACATACTTAAATTTCATTACACACTGTTGGTGGTGTCCTACTAAGTTTTACTTGCACCCTATTCAGATCATTGATCGGTACCTGGAAAAATCTCCTAACTACAGGTTAAGACTTGGCTTGTGCTTCTTGTTGTTTCTTTACTATGGGCTAGGATGTGGCATGGGAGTGACGGTTGATCATGTAATCAGGCTTCATTTCAGAGTTTTAGTCTTTTATTTATTTATTATTTGTCATTCTAGGCTCATTGTAGGTATTACCTGTTGTATGTTGATTGCCTTGTATATATGTCTCAACATGTTCATGCATGGATGTATTATTGGCACTTGTTAACTGGTATTTTAGTATTATCTATCAGGGATTTATTTATTTTCCACTACATTTATTTTATTTATGGTTCTTTTATTTTTAGTAATAATTCAGAGGACATAGTCTCCTCATTGTACTGCATTTTGACTCTTGCTACTAGTCGGCAGCCTCTAGTGTATAGGGAGGCGTGCTTGAGACCATGCCACCAACCTGTATGGTTACTGTTTATAGAGTGAACTGAGTCGATACGTGACAATCTAGAAGTCTCAAATTATGTGAATAAGGGAGGAGAAGAGGTTTCCTTTTATAAGTGAAAGGAAAGACACACTTGGAATTACTTAAAATATTTCAATAATATAACGTCACTTTCATGTGCAGGCAGCTCCAAATGGCCATGAATTCAAATACAGGATAATATAAGGTTAATATATATTCAACCAATATTAATTAGACAATTTTAGGTGACATTTATACTCTTATCTCTTAGTTTAACCATTCGATAAACTCATTTTAACTTTAACTATGGTAACAAAATTTTAGAGTTTTTACTATTTATTATGACTAAAAATTAAGTTGATCCTATTACATTAAATTAATTATGTTGATTCCAAATATTCAATCCATTTTAACATATTAAATTTTATATGTGGAAGAATTTAATTTAAATAAGTGTGAAAATTGTAATGAAAACCCATTTTAGAAAAATACATTTTCAAGTATAAAACTGAATATACTTTCATTTACTGCTTATTAAAAATCATCAAATGAATGTTAAAATAATTGAATATATAATCTATACTGTCAATTCCATGATTTTTATTTTGAGGTTTTCCTTTGTTTATTTTTGGTCTCATGTTTATTCTTTAGTTTTCTCGGGAGTTTTTGGTGAAAAGTTG
This sequence comes from Viscum album, assembly GCA_963277665.1. Taxonomy (NCBI): domain Eukaryota; kingdom Viridiplantae; phylum Streptophyta; class Magnoliopsida; order Santalales; family Viscaceae; genus Viscum; species Viscum album. The sequence goes on from OY728136.1 coordinate 1,985,395,096, forward strand.
TGATCTTGAGCTTGTTAGGAGGTGGTGCATGGTTGGCACACGGTTAGGAAAAACTATGCGCTCTTCTCCAAGTAAGTGTATGGTCAGTTTCCTCATGGAAAGAGGTGAACTCATAGTTGTTGCATGGTTAAGTAAATCATGTGGGCTAACCGTGTGACATGATCCTCTTGGATAGTGAGGGACGCACGGTTGCCACATAGTTTAGAAGATCATGCGGAAAAACTGTGTGACATGTCCAAATCATTAAAAGTGTGAAATTTCCTCTCTATCCTCTTTGGACTTTAACCCCAAAACGCCCCATTTTCTCTTCTCCTATTTCGTGTGACCCAAAGGGATCCCCTCCCTTCCTCTCCAAGCCTCCTCTCCTCTTCCAAAGGTTGGATCTAGGGTTTTCTTCAAGGTTTTAGGGTGATTTCTCAAGGTAATCTTCTCCTCTCTTCTTCCTTTTCCTCCTTCCATTTTCCCTTGAGTTCTTCTTCTTCCTTAGTTGTGTGGATCTAGGTTTCATGTTTATTTGGGATTTAATTAGGGGTTTTTCTTGTTTAATGTTTCTCTTGGTTTTTATTTCTTCTTGGAACCTTCGTGGAGTTGTTTCAGGGTGGCATTGTTGAAGCACATGTGATTTAAGGTAGGTTTCCCTTTGCACTTGCCCTTTAAATTTAATAATCATTGATTTCTTATTTTTCACGCCTTACTTGGATATTAAATAGTGATGTATGAGTTTTAGAATAACTGTTTAATATTAAATGAGGTAGTTTTCTTGATTTTTTTGAAGTATATGACATTGTTTTGTTAAGCTATGCACACCAAGTGTTTCATAAAATGTCTAGTTGTATTTTTTAAGTGATTTTTAATTTTTGAAGTATGGTTTTTTCTTGGTAAAGGTGTTTGGCTTCTAAAATGATGATTTGGTCTTCTTAAATGGATTTTTCCTCTATGGTTTTGGATTTGAAAGTGGTGTATGTTTGATGGTTTGGAAAATGGTTTGGTATGTAATAATGGTGTGTGGCCTGTTTGGCATTTTTTATGAAAGTGGATTTGGTTTGAAAATGTGGTGTGAGTGCTTAAATGGAATTTCCTAAAATGGTTGTGAAACTACAAATGGTGTGTTTTCACCTTTTTGTAAAGGTGGGTTTGGTTCTTTTAAAGGGGTGGTTTCTAAGACGATTCTTGAGGCATGTTTGGTGCCTTTGTGAAGGTGGTTATCTTAAAAACTCTCCTTGGATAATTATCTTGCCTTGGTTATGTTGAATGTTGTGGGAGACCCATATCGAGAGTCTCCCTTGTGATCAAAGGGTTGAAAGGCAATAGAATGTTCCTTAGGATGGTTCGGGGTGACTTGTTGTGTGAGTTTCTTATGTACGAGGTATGTGCATGTGATTGGATGCTTGGTTGGCACCAGTTGACTCACCCTAAATTTAGTCTTGACATGGGAACCAAGAATAGTTAGCATATTTTCAGTTAATGGTCTCTACACTAGATTAGGATTTTTCTCTGGCTAGTGTCTCTTAGCATGGACAATTCTTCGCTTTGGGATAGTTCCCCTCGGTCAGACCAGGTAGGGTGCGATCGAGCATGTGGGAGAAAATGATGTCATTGGGTGAGGCATGCCTTCAAGGCGAGTCAAGATATATAGTATTTTCTAGATTATCCCCTAAACTCTTAGGATTTATCATGTTCTTTGGCACTTAGTTTTCTGCAGTGGATGATTGAGATGCCTCGTTGGTTGGTTACTCTTGTGTGTTATTTTTCTATTGCATTTATTATGTGATCATTGCTACTGTTTCCTTGTATAGTGTACTTTTGTGAAAAGTGATGTGTTGGTTTTCAAATGTTTATGAAAAGTGTTGAGAAAATTTTTTATAATCACTTTCCCTCTTTTTAAATGAAAACATCAACATGCACCTCAAAAAGAAATTCTAGTGTCTTCTTCTTGGAAAAGAATTTGGATTTGAATGGAAAAGTAGAAATTGATCGTGTTTGTTTTAAAGTGAAAAATATGTGTGAAAAAACTACTTTTATATATTTCATATCAAACATAGAATTTATTGTTCTCTTATTTAAAGGAAGTAAATTGGGAATAGATTTATTTAGGCACGCTTACTGAGTTTTAATACCCATGCCTATAGTTCTTATTTTTATCTTTTGGTGCAGGTTCTAGCTTGGTTTCAATCGTTGTGGGAGATGGTTGGTTTTAGTATCGAAGAGTGACCCTCAGGGTTATATGGAGACATTGTGGTCATCAGGTTCAGTATGGGTTTTGTTGTTCAGTTTGTTGTATTTTCAGTTTATGTATAAATGATGTTCATATTGGATATTTATTTATATTGGGGTGGTATGTTTGTCTTTGTTCTATTTATTTATATTGGGTGAAATTGTTCCATTGGATTCTATGTTGATGCCCTGGAACTAGTTGTCAGCCTGAGAGGATCAGGAATGCCTCTCAGGCCTTGTCTCAGGTCGACTCAGGTGACTGGTTCAAGGTCGACCCGAGTTGATTCGTGAAAAAATGGTATTAGAGGAGGTTGGGTTCTTTGGGGGACCTAGATTTTAGAGCACCCTTTGTTATTTGGGATGTCAAGGTAGATGGAGTAGGACTGTCGGAACTTGGGGTGTAGGTATGAGGGAGTGACTAGCCAACACTTTCGATGTCAAACCTCAGGTTTCCATGGGAATTCGGGTTTTATTTGATTTATTTGGGGTTTTTTGGTTGTTTGATGTTTAGGATACGAAATAGGAGTTGGATCAGTGGTCTCGATGAGTTCGTAGAGCCTAGAAATCCATATGGATCCGGGGTCATGGTTCTGAAAGACTCCATGTGATAGTGGTGTGATTGTCATATGGTTGCCAAACATATGACCAAGTCACTCATCGACACTACTTTCCCCTTGTGAGTTATTTTAGGTACCTATTGATTCTGAAATTGTTTTAAAAATCCTGGTTTTGAAATTATAAAAACAGGATTTTAAGTGGTAATGGTTTGGATTTTTGGAAGATGGAAAATGGATTTTCAGATCTATTTTGAAGAAAGCTTTAGAAAAATTGATTTTTATAAAATGATCTTTGGGTAAAATGGGGATAGTTTTAACGAGATTGGATTTCTATAATCAAAACTTGGGGTTTATCAAAAAAATTGTTTAGAAGCAAAAGTTTATTTTAAAGAGGGTTTTAGAAATTGTTGTGTTTGAGATAGAGGATTGATGGCATGAGTTGATGGGTGCCTAGTTTGACATGAGAATATGCATGTGTGAGGCTCCATGGAATACCATTGATGAGTAAGCAACCCACACCAAGTTTGTTTTTATTTTCAAAAAGTGTTCTTAGGAGGAAAATATATGATGTTTTAATAACCATTGGTTGTGTGGCACATTTTCTTGTGATTCAAGAATGTTTTTTATGCGGTGTTTTTAGTTTGAGATTTTTTGTTGATGAATCAGTTTTGATTGAGTTCTTGGTTTTCTTGTTTCTTAGTATATGCCCCCACCAAATATTCAATGGATATTCAAGGTGCAGTTATGAGTGGTTCACCATTAGCGGACCCTCCGGTTGATTAACCCGTAGACTTCTTGAATTTTGGAATTTGAATCCTCCTCTCTTTTATGGTCAAGTGGATCCTCTCGAAGCGGAAGAGTGGATGCGGAGAATTGAAAGGATATTTAGTTTCCTTGAGTTGCATGCATCTCTAAAGGTGAAGTCCGCTACCTTTATGCTTGAAGGTCTGATCTGGAAGTGGTGGAAGTTGGTCTCTCAAACCAAACTTCAGGATGATCTTACATGGGAGTTCTTCAAGGCTTTGTTCATCTGGCAGTATTTCTCTGAGGTAGTGAAGGTGAGGGGGGGTGGAGATGTGTTGTCTACAGAAAGGTGATGGATTGGTGTTGGAGTTCTTTTTTCATTTTGTGGATCTAGTTCCTTAACTTTCGGAGTGGGCTACAGATGATTCCTTTAAGGATCAATGTTTTGAGAATAGGCTTCGTGCCAATCTGTAGTTGGAGGTGTTAGAGTTCGGTCTAACCTCCTTTACTGACGTGGTGAGGCAAGTTGTTCATGTTGAAGTTGTGTTAGTAGGAGTTCTTGAACCTTCCTCCAGTCTCTAGAAGCAGTGAAAGGAATTCCAGTAAGGAAATGGGGAATCGTCTTGAAGCTATTGGTGCTGATTGTGGAATTAAAAGGCCTCTAGATCTCTCATCAGCTTCCTCTAATCACAGGATCATGGTGTGTCATCAGTGCGGCAAGTCAGATCATAATAAGTCCTCATGTATGAATGCTCCAAAGACTTGTCATACATGTGGATTCTTATGTCACTTACAACGGTTCTGTCGGGGTGTTTCTAGGAAGCAACGTAGAGCCAAATCCACCCCATTGAAAAACAACCTAGCATGTTTGCAAGAGTAAGGTGTTAGCTTGGGTTTAGTTTGAAGACCCTTTCAATTTTAGTGTTCCTTTTGTTGTAATGGTTATGTCTGGTGGTGTTTTGTGGTGTTATCCTTTCTTTAAAATGTAAAATTGGGTGTTGTGAATCTCTTGAGAACTTTTGTTTTAATGGAAGCATGTTTGTCTTTTCAAAGTTCTAAATTTTTGTCGTTTTAAGTGGAGGTGTGTTCTGTGGGTATCTTGTCACTATTTTTTCTTGTTTAGGGTGAAAAAGGATGATGTGTGTGTATCTTCTAAATCTCTATCTAGATGAAAGTGCCTTTTGGAGTGAAGTAAGTCTCATGGTGTGTCGTGTTCTTTTGGTTCTACCTCAGGTGTTGTGTGGAAGTTCATGACACCAAAAGGAGTTCTGATTGAGGATTATCAGCTCCTGACTACGAGGCAGCAGATGCTTTAAGACATCAAGGCTTTTCATAGGCCATGGAGTGAAACTTGTGTGCAGTCAGAAATCCCAAGGGTGTGGAGGACCTTGGTCTAGATTTTTTCTTTAGTGTTGGAATGGGGACAGTTTAAACTTCTCTATTGTAGCTTCTTCACCTTGGAAGGTCCCATTTTTTGATAAAAGGTGTAGAGGCCTCGTTTCCTCATTACGGTCCTTGTGGTTTGAAAGTTCTTCTTTGGTTGTAAGAAGGCGTGGTGGTATCATTTTCTTGAAATTAAATTGGTTGTGCCTTTTGAAATGTGATTCTTTGATCATTTTTCCTTGTGTTGTTAGCCTTATGAGTTGGTTTTGGTTTTGGTTTGTGATCATTTGGAGAAGGTTGCGCCTTATAGAGATGTTGAATTGTGGTTTGGTTGCCTCTTGGTTTAGGGTTTTTCTTCCCACCCCCACCCCCTTGTGGTGGGGGTTGGTCGATGTAGAGAGATCTCGGGATGGTTTGTGTGGAGAGTTGTCGGGTTGGTCCGTGTTGGCTTTCCTGTGTTAGTCGATGCTTGTTAGTTTCTAGTGGTGGGGAGCCCATTCCAGCCTCCTGTGTTGGTAATCCGGTTTAGTATCTAGTGTAGCTTGACAATGGGTAGTCTCATTTGGGGTTGTTGGTTCTGATCTTTTCCATCCGAGTGAATGTTGGGTTTTGGGGGTAAGCTTGACGGCTTGTTTGAAACAAGGTTGTGGAAGTTGTAACTCAAGTTTTCCGTCATTTTTTGAGAAGTGGTTTGGATCATCGAATCATTCCGGGTAAGAGGCGTAAGTTCTGTTTGGTGGTGGTTGAGATGTTCTTCAATTTGAGAAATTGAATCATGCAAGTGTGTGAACCTTTGTCTTTGATCTATCAACTGGAGATGTTGTGGATTTCTGGAAGCAGAAATCGTAATGGTGGGGGGAATTGTCACATCCGTGATTTTTATTTTGAGGTGTTCCTTTGTTTATTTTTGGTCTCATGTTTACTCTTTAGTTTTCCTGGGATTTTTTGGTGAAAAGTGGAGATCTTTGGAATTTCAACAGGTGGCGCACGGTTAGGGAAAATTGTGTGCCCTTCTCTAAATAAGTGTGTGGTCAGTTTCCTCATGGACATAGGCAAATGCACGATTTCCGCACGGTTTGGTAAACCATGCAGGCTAACTGTGTGATATGCTCCTCTTGGACAGTGAGGGACGCACGATTGTTGCATGGTTTGGCAAACCGTGCGACCTGTCCAGGTCAATAAAAGTATGAAAATCTCTTTCTATGATTTTAACCCCAAAAGGCCCCATTTTCTCTTCTCCTGGTTCAGGAAAGCCAAAGGGATCCCCTCCCTCTCCAAGCCTCCTCTCCTCTTCCAAAGGTTGGATCTAGGGTTTTCTTTAAGGTTTTAGGGTGATTTCTCAAGGTAATATTCTCCTCTCTTCTTCATTTTCCTCCTTCCATTTTCCCTTGAGTTCTTCTTCTCCCTTGGTTGTGTGGATCTAGGGATCATGTTTCTTTGGGTTTTAAATATGGGCTTTTCTTGGTTAAGGTTTCTCTTGGTTGTCCTTGCTTCTTGGAACCTTCATGGAATTGTTTCAGGTTGGCATTGTTGAAGCGCTTGTGATTTGAGGTAGGTTTCCCTTTGCACTAGCCCTTTTTAAATCTAAGAGTCATTGATTTCTTGTTTTTCACACCTTCCTTGGATATTAAATAGTGATGTATGATTTTAGGAATAATTGTTTAATATGAAATGAGGTGGTTTTCTTGATTATTATGAAGTACATGGCATTGTTTTGTTAAGTTGTGCACACCAAGTGTTTGATAAAATGTATGGTTGGCTTTTGTAAGTGATTTGTGATTTTTGAAGTATTGTTTTGGCTTGGTAAAGGTGTTTGGCTTTTAAAATAGTGATTTGGGTTTCTTAAATGGGTTTTTCCTCAATGGTTTTGGATTTGAAAGTGGTGTATGTTTGATGGTTTGGAAAATGGTTTGGCATGTAATGATTGTGTGTGGCCTGTTTGGCATTTTTTATGAAAGTGGCTTTGGTTTGCAAATGTGGTGTGAGTGCTTCAATGGAATTTTCTAAAATGGTTGTGAAACTACAAATGGTGTGTTTGCACCTTTTTTGAAATATGGGTTTGGTTCTTTGAAAAGGGTGGTTTCTTAAAGGATGCTTGAGGCCCATTTGGCGCCTTTATGAAGGTGGTTATCTTGAAAACTCTCCTTGGATAATTCTATTGTCTTGGCTGTGTTGAATGTTGTGGGAGGCTCACATTGAGAGGCTCCCTTGTGATCAAATGGTTCAAAGGCAATAGAGTTTTCCTTGGGGTGGCTCGTGGTGACTTGTTGTGTGAGTTGCTTGTGTATGATGTATGTGCATGTGATTGGATGCTCGGTTGGCACTAGTTGGCTCAACCCCACTTTAGTCTTGACATGGGAACCTGATATGGCTAGCAGATTTTCAGTGAACGGTTGCTACACTAGTTTTGGATTTCACTCTGGCTAGTGGCCCTTAGCATGGATATTTCTTTACTTTGGGGTAGTGCCCCTCAGTCAAACTAGGTAGGGTGCGATCGAGCATGTGGGTGAGAATGATGTCATCAGGTGAGGCATGTCTTCAGGATGAGTCAAGATGTATAGTATGTTACGAATTATCCCCTGACCTCCTAGGATTTCCCATGTTCTTTGACACTAGTTGTCTGCGGCGGATGATTGAGATGCATCATTGATTGGTTACTCTTGCGTGTTATTTTTCTATTGCCCTTGTTATGTGATCATTGTTACAACTTCCTTGTATGGTGTACTTTTGTGAATAGTGATGTGTTGATTTTCAAAGGTTTATGAATTGTTAGATGTGTCGATATCAATGACTCATTCTTTCGATGAATCATTTCTTCAGACATAAGATTATGTAAACACTGACTCGAAATCTCACGCATCATATTCCATTGTGGAAGACACTTTTTTTTTGAAGAATCATTCACCGTGATATATTTGATCCATGAATCATATCATGAAAATGGATAAAAATGGTTGACTGCTACTTCGTATTGGCAATAGATCTGAAAAAGGATTGCAATGGACCGTGTTTGTTTTAAAGTGGAAAATGTGTGTGAAAACCCTGCTTTTATATATTGTATTTCAAATCTAAAATTGATTGTTCTCTTATTTAAAGAAAGTGCATTGGTAATAGATTTGTTCAGGAACACCTAATGAATTTGAATACTCACGCCTATAGTTTTTTCTTATTTTTAGCCTTTGGTGCAGGTTCCAGCTTGGTTTCAATCACCGTGGGTGATGGTTGGTTTTGGTATCGGAGAGTGGCCCTCGGGGTCACATAGAGACGTTGTGGTCGTCAGATTCAGTTTGGGTTTTGTTGTTCAGTTTATTATATTTTCAGTTTATGTATAAATGATGTTCATATTGGATATTTATTTATATTGGGTTGCTTTATCTATCTCCGTTGTTCTATTTATTTATATTAGGCGAAATCATTCCCTTGGATTCTCTGTTGATGACCCGACACTAGTTGTCACCCCGGGAGGATCGAGAATGCCTCTCGGGGCTTGTCTCGGGCCGACTCGGGTGACCGGTCCGGGATCGACTCGGATTGGTTCATGACATACATTTCATTAAAACCATTAATCAATATAGATTTATTTAATTAATTAAGATAAAAAAAAGTACATTACGTGCATAAAAATAGTTTTTTAAAAGAATGTGTTTTAAACCCAAAAATGAATTTATACCAAAATCAAGTATAATGTTGATTCATATTATAATTAATTAGATAATTTCTAATTAAAGGAGACTTTTGTTATGAACAAATTCAAAACATAATGTGACTTAAATTACTTGATTTAATGAAAAGAAATGATCATTTTACAAAAAAACGGTATTTTTCAATATTCACTGGAAAATAAATCTTTTTAGAAAAATCCTAAAAAGTCATTCTAAGCTAATATTGACCTGTCGGTTTCAAAAATAATATTCATTCTCTCAAATATAATTTCTAAAAATAGTAGAAATTAATTATAATGTCCGCGCACAAAATGTAATAAAACCCATTTTTGAAGAAAACATATTTTTGAAGCATAACATGATTATACTAAAAATTGAGTACTTATTTATTATGCATCAATCAATACATTTTCATTATTTAAAACCTCTATAATTTTCATAATGTGATTATTACTATTCATATATGTCAATTTACCTGCTAAGTTATAATGGCTACATTTAAATAATAATATTTTTATAGTATATCGTGGTTCGTTTAAACCTCGTTGTTATGTGTCAAGCAAGCTATCGAGTATAATATTCTAAATTTTTGGGGTGTTACAAGGAGTCACAAACCCAAGGTTCAACCTAGATGAATCCCAAGCTTCGTACGTAATAGGGGTAGAACGGGGGTGTTGCTATAGTCGAGCTTCCACCCACAAAGCTCGAGTAATCATCTCATCCAAGTTGAACGAAGTGAGAAGCTACACCTAATCCCAAATGGCTATCTGAAGGCCTCCGATAAACCTCGAGTTGTGTTGGCTCTAGGTCTCCCAAAGGTTGTTTTGAGTCAAGAGTCGATGTTAGTCTTGGGTGTACTGTTTGTTAGAAATGAAAACAAAACCCACACGTCAAGCAGCCCGCATTTATTTTCCCCACGTTTTATTTTCCATGCAGCGTGTATTAACTACACGCGTTTCCCCCCCTGTGTTTTTCTCCCCATGTGTCTGTTTAATGTGGCTATTTTATTTCATTAATGTGTCCATTTAATTTGGATGTTTCATTCCTTCGTAAATGCCTATAAATTGTTGGCAATTATAGTCCGAAAATATACGAAATACAAAGCTTGAAAGCTCTTTTGTGTTGTGTGCCAATTTTATTCCTCTCATATTTCTCAGCTTGTATAGCCAACAAACTGGAATCAGAGGGTGGTTACCAAGATTCTCCAATTTTTTTAAGATGGCCACAATCTAGCCGCAAGTTCCAAAGTTGTCTAAGGACAACTATGAAAGGTGGTGCATCCAAATGAAGGTGTTATTCGGGTCACAAGAATTATGGGAGATTATCACCGACGGGTATATTGTACCCTCTACGGAGGAAGAAGCCACCTTCACGGATGAAAAAAAGACAAGACTCAAAAATCAAAGAAAGAAAGACAACAAGGCGTTGTTCCTCATCTATCAAGGGTTGGATGAATCAACGTTCGAAAAGATTGTTGAAGCAACATCAAAACAAGCAAGCTTGGGATACCCTTGCCACCATATTCAAAGGTGTTGATCGAGTGAAGCGGGTACATCTTCAAACATTAAGAGATGAGTTTGAAGTGGCGCACATGAAAGAAGGTGAGAGTATCTCCGATTATTTCTTGAGATTAATGTTATTGTTAACAATTTGAAAGGAATGGTGAAAAAGCAGAGGATATTCGAGTTATTGAAAAATAACTTCGATCTCTCACAACCAAGTTTGAGCATGTGGTTGTGGCAATCGAAGAATCAAAGGATTTGAAGAAACTGTCCATTGAAGAACTGAAGGGGTCGTTGCAAGTGCATGAGCAACAGATGCAAAAAAAAATGTCAGTTCAACAATAGAGCATGTCTTAGAGTCCAAGTTGACTCTACAAGAACAAAAGAATGGCCACACGCAATGAGGTGGTCATCGTGCAAGAGGAAGAAGGCATGGATATTATCCAAGCCATCAACAAAAGCAACAAAATCCTACCTGATTTTGTGGAAGAGGGAATGGTGGAGGTCGTTTCATGCGTGGTTGTGGAAACGCAAAGAACATTCAATGCCACAACTGTAAGAAATTTGGCCATTATGCCTCTGATTGTTGGAGCAAAGTGGATCACGATGAACGATCCAACTATGATGAAACATCTCATCATGAAGAAAAAGGTACCACACTCCTCGCACAAGAAAAGGCATGTGAACGCCCCGATGTGTGGTATCTCGACACAGGTGCAAGCAACCACATGAGTAGTGACAAAGAATTGTTCGAGGAACTCACAGAAGAAGTTCGTGGTGACATGAGCTTTGGCAACTCATCAAAGGTACTCGTGATTGGAAAATGTAAAATCAAAATCTATCTGAAGACTCGTGAGCCAAATTACATCTCTAATGTGTATTATGTACCAAACATGAAAAACAATATCATTAGTCTTGGCCAACTCCTTAAAAAGGGGTATGTTATACACATGGAGAATTCTTTCTTGTCTATAAGGGGTGCTCACAGGAGACTTGCTGCTCAAGTCCAAATGGCGAAGAATCGCATGTTTCCGCTGCGTATCAACACAAAGGCAGAGTAGTGTCTCTTGGGACTCATGAAGAATGACTCATGGAGATGGCATTTGTGCTTTGGACATCTACATTTTAGCGGACTTAAACTTCTATCCTCATCAAGCATAGTGCATGGATTGCCAGCAATTGAAGTTCCAAATCATGTGTGTGAGGCATGTACACTCGGAAAGCAACAAATGAACTCCTTCCCAAGTAGAGTGTCCAGAAGAGCAAATGAACCACTTCAGTTGGTTCACACTGATATCTGCGGACCACTTGAAACACCCTCACTTGGAGGTAATAGGTATTTTATTACCCTCATTGATGATTTTAGAAGGAAACTCTGGGTGTATTGCATCAAAGAAAAATCTTCTGCATTTGCGATCTTTAAAATGTTCAAAACTCGTGTTGAAGCTGAAAGTGGTTATAGAATCAAAGTTCTCAGATCTGACAGAGGTGGAGAACACACTTCAAATGCATTTCAAGATTTTTGCAAGGAACAAGGCATCAAGCAACAATATACTGCTGCCTACATGCCACTGCAGAATGGCATTGCAGAAAGGAAGAACTGCACCATCCTCGACATGACGAGGACCATGTTGAAGGAGAAAGGTCTGCCAAAAAATTTCTAGGCAGAAGCAGTGGCATGTACTGTCTATCTGCTCAATCGGTGTCCGACCAAGAGCGTCAGAAATTTGACACCATAAAAGGCAGGGAGTAGCTACAAACCAAGCGTAGCGCACCTAAGAATCTTCGGGTGTGTTGCCTACGCTCAAGTTCCAGAAGCGAGAAGAAGGAAGTTTGATGATCGTGGTGAAAAGTACATCTTCATCGGCTACAGTGAAGAGTCTAAAGCTTATAAGCTCTACAATCCACTAACCAATAAATTAGTGCTGAGTAGATATGTGATCTTTAGTGAGGAAGAAGCTTGGAAATGGAATGATGAAGAATCAAACAAAGAGATTCCAGTCAAAACAGAAGATCTTGAAGAAAGGCATGATCATCATGAGCAAACGCCAGCAACACCTTCCTCGGGCACACCGTCAGTACACAGGAGTCCAGGAGGACATTTTATCACTCCTGAAAGAACTTCATCAAGTCAAAATTTGGCGAGCTCATCCTCACCCATGGCGCCCATAAAAATGAAAAACTTAAGCGACATTTATGAGCAAACCGAAGAGGTAAATCTTTTTTGCCTGTATGCAGATCATGAGCCTCTGATGTTTCAAGAAGTCGTAAGGGAAGAATGTTGGAGAATGGCTATGGAAGAAGAAATTTGCGTCATAGAGAAAAATGCCACATGGAAGCTGACCACGCTTCCTAATAGCCAGAAAACCATTGGTGTCAAATGGGTGTGCAAGATCAAGCGAAATGTTGATGGTGAAATCGATCGCTACAAGGCAAGGCTCGTAGCAAAGGGGTACAAACAGAAGTACGAGGTGGACTATGAAGAAGTCTTTGCTCCTGTTGCTCGTCTTGACACTGTGAGGATGATTATCTCCCTTGTTGTTCATCACAGTTGGATGATCTACCAACTGGATGTGAAGTCTGCATTCCTGAATGGAATTCTAGAGGAAGAGATCTATGTTGACCAGACTGAAGGCTTTGTTATGCAAGGGGAGGAAGACAAAGTGTATCGACTGAAGAAAGCTCTTTATGGGTTGAGGTAGGCTCCCCGTACTTGGAATGCACGCATTGACAACTATCTTCGAGAGAACTGCTTCACCCAATGTCCATATGAGCATGCAGTTTACATCAAGAAGAATGGTTGTTGTGACATACTTATTGCATGCTTGTATGTTGATGATTTGTAGTTTACAGGGAACAACCAATCGATGTTTGATGAATTTAAAGAGGTCGTGTTCAAGGAGTTCGAGATGACCGATGGAGGTCTCATGTCTTTCTTTCTGGGCATATAGGTAAAGCAACAACATGGCGGCATCTATATATCTCAGAAGAGGTATGCCAGGGAGTTGCTTGAAAATTTCAAGATGGCCAATTGCAATACTGTAAACACACATGTACCAACAAGCTTAAAACTAACAAAAGATGAAGAAGGAAAAAACATTGACTCGACTTTGTTCAAGAGTCAGATTGGAAGCCTGAGGTATCTCACAATCTCAAGGCCTGATATTGTCTACAGTGTTAGGCTTCGAAGTAGGTGCATGGAAACACCAAAAGAGTCACATTGGCTAGCGGCAAAACGTATCCTCAGGTACGTTAAAGGAACGATGAATTTTGGTCTTTTTTATCCATACAATGAAGAAACAAATCAGCATGGATACTCAGATAGTGACTGGGGAGGCGACCAAGATGAAAGAAAAAGCATCACCAGGTATGTATTTTTTCTTGGATTGACTACTTTCACGTGGAATTCAAGGAATCAAAGTGTGGTTGCTTTGTCCACATGTGAAGCAGAGTACGTGGCGGCATCATCCACTGTTTGTGAAGGAATTTGGTTGAGAAATCTGCTGAAGGAGATGAAGCATCCGCGGGATGGATCCATAGTGATATATGTGGATAACAAGTCGGTAATTGAACTTGTCAAAAATCTGGTGCAGCATGGAAGAAGCAAACATATTGATACCCGATTCCATTTTCTGAGAGATCATGTGAAGCAGAAAACGATAAAATTGGAATATTGTCATACTACGGAACAGGTGGCTGATATTTTCACAAAAACATTACCGACAGATGCATTCAAAAAACTCAGAATGATGCTCGAGATGAAGTTGGTTTTGGTTTGAAGGAGAGTGTTGGAAATGCAAACAAAACCCACGCATCAAGCAGCCCGCATTTATTTTCCCTGTGTTTTATTTTCCATGCAGTGTGTATTAACTACACGCGTTTTCCCCCCTGTGTTTTTCTCCCTGCGTGTCCGTTTAATGTGGCTGTTTTATTTCATTAATGTGTCTGTTTAATGTGGATGTTTTATTTCATTAATGTGTCCATTTAATTAGGTTGTTTCATTCCTTTGTAAATACCTATAAATTGTTGGTAATTGTAGTCTGAAAAATATATAAAATACAAAGCTTGAAAGCTCCTTTGTGTTATGTGTCAATTTTATTCCTCTCATATTTCTCGGCTTGTATAGCCAACACTATTGCATGGTCCGTGAGCCCTAGTGGCAATCCTGGTACCATTGGTATAATACATGATCATAGTCATTTGGAAGCAAACACTTGGGATATCTTTCATATGCCTCCAGGATCGGATAAGGTTGTTGCCTTATCATCGTAGGTTGTTCTAGATCTACTCTCACCACAAAGAAGCTTTGTCACGTAGCTTGTACACCACATATTTGACTCAAAGGTGCTCTAGGATGCCCATCAAATCAAAAATATTTTTCTACCTCTGTGAACCAATCCATGAACTCTTCCACGTCAAGATTTCCATAGAAGGGTGGTAGATCCGCCTTGATCCGAAGGAGTGGTCAGTACTCAGGTTTCGGTTGGGTAGCCGCCATCTGAGTGTTGTTAAGGCACCACACAAAGGTCCCTTAGGGCTCCCATGAATGTCTCATGCTGGTTATAGGACCGCACCTGCTACTGTCGTATGTGCTCCTTGAAATGTTGCTATTGTGAGCACAACTGCTCCAGAACAACGTGCAGAATTTAGTTGAGGAGGGAGATGATCTCATTGATGTCGTTGTTGCAGGTCATCAAGACGGTGGAATTGAAGCACGTGACTAGGGCTGGGGTGCACTAGGTTGGTGCATGCTAAGCTGACTGTCGGGGTTGCGCGGGCAAGGAGGAAGTGTACGCTGTCGGAACTGCCACTGGAGCAAGAGAACGGCATGGTAGGGTTGGGCTGCATAAGGCCAAGCCCTGGTCACGTTGCAGGAGGGTGGCTGCGTGTAGAAATAGACTGCTGCGAGGCTGGTGAAGGTAGGCCTGGCAGAGGTTGGTTGTGCAGGAAAAGGGGAGGCACGTTGCAGGCCTTGCACCGCTGGAGGAAGGCGCCAACAGGGGCTGCTGTAAGAGGACGATGATAGGGCTGTTGTAAAAGGGCTGCACAAGATGGTGTGGGTGTTGTCGACAGATTCGGGCAGGAAGGGGGTGCGAACACCTGGTGGCGAACAAGAGTGACCCCACTCTGATATCAACTGATGTTACAACAGTGATTAAACGAATCCTTATGGGAGAAGTTTGTAGAGAAAACAAGGAGAAACTAAGAGAAATCATTAATAGCTCTGTATTCCATCAAAAGGTGCTCTTCCTAAAACAATAAGGTTTTTTATAAGCCAAACCCCCTAATAGGTATAAAAATAGATAGATAAAATATTCTCCTATCTAAAGAAAATGAAAGAGTAGATATACAAAATATTTTCCTATCTAAAGAAAAGGAAAGAGACCAATAAACTAACAACTGGGCCAATAGGTGGGATGCCGTAGGGGTCCAACAGGCCCAAGCTGAGGTGCAGCTTGCTGAGTGGGCCTAAGGCTGGTCTAGGCTGGGGCGCAGTAGGACCCAGCTACTGCTACATCCACTAGCTGGACTGGCCCAACTATGGGTGTGGCAAGGAGTCCCCAACCCCTGCTACGTCAAGATAGCAATTGCCTCCATCCCCTAGAGAAATTATAAAGGGCTTAACATAAGGAGAAGTCTCGTTTTTTATGCATGACATCCATGTTATTTATGTTTGAATATCCTTGGTCATTGTATTATCATCTTTTTTGTTGTAAAAATGTACATTAACAGTTACTTGGAGAGATCCAATCATATAATGAATGTAACTCATCATACTGAAGGTGAAGTAAAACCATAATACATTCTTTGTGTTTGTCCTTCATTCAAACACATGAATTATAGGGAGGGAGAGGTAAAAGGTAGTGGGGATTTATAAAAATAAAATAAAAAGAAAAACCAAACCAAACCATTTTACCCAAATAGAAAACAAAGTGTACCACAAGCAAAATCAGGGAAGCTGGACTGCATTCTTTCTGGGAGTTGGCCAACCTCTTTCCATCCCCCAAAAAATAATGTTAAAAATAAAAATAACAGTTTGCTCTTCTTCCTGTCACTGACATTGTCACCCCAAACAATTCCTACTGACCTAATTCAAAGAACTAACCTCGTAGTGTGTGTGTGACACCACTGAACCTGTGGTAGAGATACCCGTGCAAACGCCGGTTCGAAAAAAGAAAGGGGAAATCATTGCCTTATTCCTGCAGAAACTCGAAGCCTGGATTCTCCAGAAGCTCCGTGAGAAGCTTTATGCCCGAGAAATGTTTCTTTTCCAGACAAATCAATATATCATCCACCAAGAACGGAATGCTGCATCCACAACAGCCAAATAAGAGAGGGGGGGAGGGAGGGAGAGGGAGAGTAGTATTCAGATTTCACCTCGAATTATCATCTAACAGCAAAGGGTTACCAACGACATCATCATCATTGGAGTCCTCTGACACTAGAACCTTCATGCTAGAAATAACCTACACAAAAATACAACCAAAAGAGGCATTAATTGCAGGTACAAATGAACAACCTTACAGACCCATTTGACTTAGGTCTGCTGACACGCTTAGAGTATTGTAACTGTCATCCCGATATAGCGTACATATTTGAGAAAGCTGCTGAACGCCAAGGACCTGCAGGCACCTAGGCACCATTTGGGAGAAGATAATCTCAGATACACAGAGGGAGGGGAAGGTAGAGAGTTAAAGGGCACAAGTCATTTGTAATATCATCATATGATATTCTCGACTTCTGAACCTGCAGATCGACAAAACCAAAATTATCCACAAAATTTAATTATAAAACATCAAATTAAGGTCCAACTCATCAATTCTAAAAATATAAGGTTGCGTTTGGTTTGGAAAATATTTTCTGCCTTCATTTTTCAAAAATCCATTAAAAATGCATTGAATTATGTAAATGAGATTTTAAAAGAAAATTGAAATGAAAATGATGCATTTTTTGGAAGAAAAAAACATGTTTTCAGATTTCCTGTAAAATGAAAAGGTTAGAAAGATAACTTAATACACTTCTACTTACTCATCAAACCATTTCATACTACTTCATTTTCTAAAATATTTTTGAAAAATGAAAACAGAAAACGTTTTCAACAACCAAACCCAACCTAAAGTTCCCTGCATAATGAATCAACATAATTAAATATGAATGCTTGAGCATCAATAATAATTAGAAAACATTTTCAACAACCAAACCCAACCTAAAGTTCCTGATGCAGAAACGTTGGGAGCCGCAACGACAGAAATGGTTTGCGGATAAAGAAAAGGCAGAATAAAGAAACACTCAGAACACAAAAATTTACGTGATTTGGAAAATGATCCCTACGTCCACGGAGAGGCAAAATAACTTTACTATGAAAAATCCGAGAGCACAATTTACAAAGAGTATATCAGAGTTTCCCACTACTCAAAAGTTTAGCCCGAAGTTCTTCAGTCAAATCATCTCGTTCGGGCATGAAACACTGGGTTCTTTTTAAGATGTATAACAATCTGACTATCACAGTGCAATACATTCTCCTCTCGCTTTCTTCCTAACTCATCCAATAAATTCTTCAGCCAAACCATCTCCTTCCCAGCTTCTGTTACAACAATGTATTATGCCTATGTGGTGAATAAAGTCACCACCTTCTGCAATTGTGATATCCAGCTTACTGCAGTTCCTCCATAGGTAAATACAAAACTTGTGGTACTGCTCCTACCGTCAACGTCACCTCCAAGGTTAGCATCCACATACCACTGCAATGAATTTCATTTCCCAAAGCACAGAGATACCTCTTTGTTGCCCTTCAAATACCTCAGTATCCACTTCACAACTTCCCAATGTTGTTTTTCAGGGTTAACTATGTATTTATTCACAACTCCCACCGCATAAGCAGTGTCAGGTCGAGTACAGACCATGGCTACATCAGGCTTCCAACAGTTGATGCGTATGGAACCTTTGTCATGTATTCAACCTCTTCTGTCGTCTTTGGTGATTGCTTCTTTGATAGTTTAAAATGGTCCGCCAAGGGAATAGAGACTGTCTTTGCTTCCAGCATACTGAATCTTCTCAGAACCTTCCCAATGTAGTCAGCCTGTGATAACATTAAGGTTCCAATTGCACGGTCTCTTTTGATCTTCATCCCCAAAATCTTGCTAGCTTCTCCAAGATCATTCATTTTGAACTCCTCAGTCAACTGTCCTTTCAACTCATCAATCTTTTACATACATGATCTTGCAATGAGCATATCATCCACATACAAAAGCAATATAATATATTCATCACCAAAGGGTTTTATTTAGCAACATTGATTCATGTCACATCGTTTGTATGCATTTTTAGTCATGAATGCATCAAACTTTTTGTTTCACTGTTTGGGTGTCTACTTCAATCCATATAAGCTCTTCTGGAGTTTGCACACCGGGTCTTCTTTCCCATACTCAAAAATCCCTCAGGCTGCTGCATATAGATGTTCTTCAAATCTTCATGAAGGAAAACAGTCTTGACATCAAACTCCTCAAGGTATAAATCTTATGATGCAACAATACTGAGAACCACCCAGATGGTGGTAAGCTTCACTACAGGCGAAAAGATTTCAATGAAGTCCACACCTTCCTTCTGTTGAAATCCTTTCACTACCAATCTTGCCTTGTACCTCCTCTTGCCATCATGTTCTTCCTTGACCCGATATACCCATTTGTTCTGCAATGCTCTTTTTCCTTGTGGTAGAGGTGTCAACTCCCAAGTATTGTTGTCATGTAGTGAAAAAATCTCCTCCTTCATGGCCAACTCCCACTTGCTCGACTCCTTCAACCGCATTACCTCTTCAAAACATTCTGGTTCTCCACCGTCGATCAATAACAAATAGTGTAATGACGGTGAATACCTCTGCACAGACCTTCTCACCCTTATTGATCTCCTCAACTCCACTTGAGGACTAGACTTCACTGCATTTGATGTCTCATGCTCAGTTACATCTTCAAGCTCCACTTGCTCTTTAACTCTGATTCTTTGTTCCCATTTTCATCTTCAACTGCATGGCGATCCTTGTACGTGACACCTTCATTGAATACCACGTCCCGCCTCCTGATGACCATCTTGTTGAGATCATCCCAAAAGCGGTAACCAAACTCCTCAACACCAAAGCCAATAAAAAAACATGGCTTGAACTTAGCATCAAGTTTGTCCCATTGTGTTAGCATCAATATGTACATAAGCCAAACTGCCAAAGACTCATAAATGTGAGAGTCTTACCTCATTACCAGACCAGAGCTCCTCAGGTAGACATTCTCTCATTGGTACTGATGGACTCCTGTTAATAAGATATGCTTCCATGTTCACTATATCAACCAAGAAGGTCTTGGGTAACTTCGAATGCAGCCTCATGCTCCTGGCACGTTCATTCAGTGTCATATTCACCCTTTCAACTACACCATTCTGTTGTGGCATTCCTGAGATAGTCTTCTCCCACCGAATTCCCTTATTTGCACAGAATTTTCTGAACTCATTACTGTCGTACTCCCCACCATTGTCAAACCTCAAGCATTTCAATTTTGCTCTTGACTCATTATCCACCATGACCTTCCACCTCTGAAACATCTTAAACACATCAGATTTTCTTTTCACAAAGTAAACTCATGCATTTTTTGTTAGTCGTCAATAAATATCACATAATATTGTGACCCTCCAAGGGAATGTACTGGTGCAGACCCCCAAACATCAGTTTGCACCAGGTCCAGCTTTTCAGCCTTCAGTGTTCTGCCTCCTTTTACAAATGAAACATCCTTCTGCTTTCCAAGGATACAATCTTCACATAAGTCAACTTCCACCAACTTCAGCTATGATAGTAGCCCTTTTGTTGTTATCACCTTCATCATCTTCTCACTCATGTGGTCAAGCCTATAGTGCCACAATTGTGAATCTCCGACATCATTTATTGATGCAGCAATGTCCATGCAAGTCTCTGTTATGTTGTACAGGGTACAAGTCTTTACTCCCCGAGCTATGACCATAGCTCCCGTGGTAATCTTTCAGGCATCACCAGTAAACATGGTATTGAAGCCTACATAATCAAGTTGTTCAACAGAAATAAGATTTCTTCTTAAACCAGAGATATACCTCACGTTTTCCAGAACCAGCAAACTCCCACTCCCGGTCTTGATCCGTGCATCACCTTTACCCACAATCTGTAAGGGTTCGTCATCATCAAGATGTACCTTGCTGAAATTCCCAGAAATAAAATCGTTCAAGAATCCCTTCTCCGACATGGAATGGAAAGACGCCCATGAGTCTAAAATCCAAGACTTCATAGGGCTATCTACGCTCAGCAACAGCACATCATCAGTTCCTTCCATCGTTGTGTTTTCTCCACTGGTTTCAGATCCCTTCCGTTTTTCTCTGCACTCTTCTTTGACGTGTCCTTTCTTCCTACAAGTCCAGCAGGTAGGACCAACCCCCTTTGCCTTGTCTCGGCTCTTTCCCCTTGACTTTGATCATCCCCCGTGATTGTCTCGTTGTGCGTATCTTCCTCTTCCTTCTACATTCAGAGCAGAGCCAGAGAATCTTCCCGGTCCTCATCTTCGGATATCCTCACTAAGGATCAGCTCTCGTACGTCCTTCAGAACCAGCTTTGTATTTCCTAAAGAATTGCTCACAGCTGTTACAGTTGTTTCCCAACTGTCAGGTAATGAAGACAACAAAACCAGTGCACATACCTCATCACCAAGCGCAATGCCCACTGATATCAATTGACTTATGGTGGTGTTGAATTCGTTAATGTGATCTGCGACAATTCTCTCTTCAACCATTTTCAGGTTGAACAATCGTCACATGAAGTGCACTTTCCTGCAAAAGGCTTCTCGTACATATTCAAGAGAGCTTGCATCAGTCCAATCGTCGTCTTCCCCTCTCTAATGTTGAACGCCACATTTTTTGCCAATGTAAAGCGCACAACACTCAAAAAAACAATTGATTCAAAATTAACAAAAAGAAAACATAAACCATGAATTTTTTTATTAAAAAAAGGAACGGTACAAGTAGGAAGACAAGATAACTGCAACAACTTCTTCCCATTAAAACCCAATAAAATAACCAATTTATCAAAAATATGGCAGTCTAAAACAACTTTTTCAAAACAAATTTTGGCTCAGCAAGAAAATTTTGTAAACCCAACTACTTGCTTCACATGCTTGAGTTCATCCCATGTTGAGCCTGAATACTCAATTAATGGAATCGTCATTCGAATTTGGAGTTATTGTTAAAGAGACAATGAAATGACCCAAAATATCACCCAACAAAACAAAGAGTCCATCTGTTCCAAATTAAAAAAATAAGTGATTTTGGAGTAAATTCAAAGTGATTTTAGAAACATAACAGCCCTTGTTTAAAAAAAACGGCTAAGAGTCTAGCCCTTTTATTAAGAAAAGGAAAGCCCCGTTTAAACTAGGATGAGAGGGAACTCAATACATGGCCTGTAGGCCCAGAGGCACATAGGCCTATGAAATACATGGTTCATAAGCCCATAGATGACCCAAATGCTCAAGAGGTAGCAAGCTTCATGCCAAGCACCATTCGAACGTCTCGCCCCCCCCCCCAGCCAGAGCAATTGCACCTGTGCTGCCAATCAAGGATGTTGCGTCGCCCCCCCTGCCGATAGCTATGTCATGTTGGTCTGACACGTGGTAGGGCACCCCTTTGTCCCACATTGGTGTGTGGGTGAGGACCAGATGATAGGTGTCAACACACTCATCACTCTTTCAAGTTGTCCACCCAACAAAGCTAGTGTGGCCCTTGCAGCATTGTCAACCTGATTATCCACATCATCTGATTGAAACACTATGCAGAAAGTCACGAGGCTGGATGCTCATCCGTCCCTCATAGGAATAAAGATAGATGGTTGAATAATGGGTGTCAGCACACTCGTCCTTCTTTCGAGGTCGCCCACCCAGCAGCACCCGCACAACATGTTGTATTGCCTGCCAAATACACCAAGACGTTAGCCTAATCCTGTCATGTCACCTGCAACCCAAAAATGGTCAAGTGAGCTGAATGCCCAAACATACATGACCCGAAGGCCCAATGGACAACGTCCAAAAACAGTAAGCCCCAAGGCCCAGAGGACGAAAGCCCGCATACTTCAATCCAATAACAAACAGGCCAAAGGCTCAGGCGAAACCCTAACAGATCCCACCCAAACCTGAGTCGCGTCGTCGCCCGTCGACCCCCACCACTGCCGTTGTCAATGATCGTCGCCCTGAGGCCTATGTCGCACATCTCAGCAACGAAGCTGCCACCATCAACAAGGAGCAGGAAGACTGAAGTCGATCGCCAGCATCCACTGCGCGAGCTCACGCTATCGCCGCCTGTTGAACCAGAATGACACCGACCACCAGCGTCTGTGCAACCCCGTGCCGCCGCCACCAAATGGCCCAAATCGAAGTCGACCTTCCATAGCCCACCACCCCACAGCCCGCAATGACTGCAGGACAATGGGGAGGTCTAGATCTGGTGCAAAACCAGATCCGGAGAGGAATTGGTCCCGCGTACCACCATCGAAGACCATTGACCCCAAACCAATGCCGCAAGCGACGACAACGCCACCAAAACTGAAGTCAGGGCACTGAGACAGGCGGAGCAGATGAATCCAATGGAGGAAGACAATGAGGAGTCAAGCCGCAAGGGAAACGATGAAGCCGAACGGAGAGCGCCAGAGAGGAGAGAACGAGAAGATGGAGATAGAAACAACGCCATTGGAGACTAGCGGTGGAGAAGAAATGGATGCAGCAAATACTTATCTGACGAGTATAAACACAAATTGATTTGGAACCATGTCCATGCAAGTCTCTGTCATGTTGTACAGGGTACCAGTCTTTACTCCCCGAGCTATGACCATAGCTCCCATGATAATCTTCCAGGCACCACCAGTAAGCATGGTACTGAAGCCTGCATCATCAAGCTGACCAACAGAAATAAGATTTTTTCTTAAACCAGGGATATACCTCACGTTTTCCAGAACTAGCAAACTCTCACTGGTTTCAGGTCCCTTCTGTTTTTCTCTGCACTCTTTCTTAACGTGTCCTTTCTTCCCGCAAGTCCAGCAGGTAGGACCAGCTCCCTTTGCCTTGTCTCGGCTCTCTCCCCTTGACTTTGATCATCCTCCACGATTGTCTCACTGTGTGTATCTTCATCTTCCTTCTACATTCAGAGCAGAGCCAGAGAATATGCCCGGTTCTCTTCTTCGAATATCCTCACTAAGGATCAGGTCATGTACGTCCTTCAAAACCAACTTTGTATTTCCTGAAGAACTGCTCACAACTGTTACAGTTGCTTCCCAACTGTCAGGTAATGAAGACAACAAAACCAGTGCACATACCTCATCACCAAGCGCAGTGTCCACCGATATCAATTGACTTCTGATGGTGTTGAATTCATTGATGTGATCTGCGACAATTCTCCCTTCAACCATTTTCAGGTTGAACAATCGTCGCATCAAGTGCACTTTGTTTGCAGCAGAAGGCTTCTCGTACATATTCGAGAGAGCTTGCATCAGTCCAATCGTCGTCTTCTCCTCTCTAATGTTGAACGCCGCGTTTTTTGCCAACGTAAGGCGCACAACACCCAGAAAAACAATTGATTCAAAATTAACAAAAAGCAAACATAAACCATGAATTTTATTATTAAAAAAAGGAACGGTACAAGTAGGAAGACAAGATAACTGCAACAACATCCCATTAAAACCCAATAAAATAACCAATTTATCAAAAAATATGGCAGTCTAAAACTTTTTCAAAACAAATTTTGGCTCAGCAAAAAAATGTTGTAAACCCAACTGCTTGCTTCACATGCTTGAGTTCATCCCATACTGAGCCTGAATACTCAATTAACGGAGTCGTCGTTCAAATTTGGAGTTATTGTTAAAGGGGCAATGAAATGACCCAAAATATCACCAACAATACAACTAAGAGTCCATCTGTTCCAAATTAAAAAATAAGTGATTTTGGAGTAAATTCAAAATGATTTTAGAAAAATCACAACCCTTTTTTTAAAAAAACAGGTTGAGAGTCTAGCCCTCTTTTATAAAGAAAAGAAAGGAAAGCCTCGTTTAAATTACGTTGAGAGGGAACTCAATACATGGCTTGTAAGCTCAGAGGCACATAGGCCTGTGAAATACATGGTCCGTAGGCCCATAGATGACCCAAAGGCCCAAAAGGTAGCAAGCTTCATGCCAAGCACCATTCGAACGTCTCGCCGTCCCCCACAGCCAGAGCAATTGCACTTGTGCTGCCAATCAAGGATGTTGTGTCGCCCCCTTGCTGATAGTTGTGTCGTGTTTGTCTGACACAACGTGGTAGGGCACCCCTCTGTCCCACATTGGTGCGTGGGTGAGGACCAGATGATAGGTGTCAACCCACTCATCACTCTTTCAAGTCGCCCACCCAACAAAGCTTGCGTGACCCTTGCTGCATTGTCAACCTGATGATCCACATCATCTGACTGAAACACTATGCAGAAAGTCACGAGAAAGGATGCTCATCCGCCCCTCACAGGAATGAAGATCAATGGTTGAATAATGGGTGTCAACCCACTCAACACTCTTTCAAGTCGTCCACCCAACAAAGCTAGTGTGGCCCTTGCTGCATTGTCAACCTCGCCCACCCAACAAAGCTAGTGTGGCCCTTGCTGCATTGTCAACCTGATGATCCACATTATCTGACTAAAACACTATGCAGAAAGTCACGAGGCTGGATGCTCATCCGTCCCTCATAGGAATGAAGATCGATGGTTGAATAATGGGTGTCAGCACACCCATCCCTCTTTCGAGGTCGCCCACCCAGCGGCACCCGCACGACATGTTGTACCGCCTGCCAAATACACCAACACGTTAACCTAATCCTGTCAGGTCACCTGCAACCCAAAAATGGTCCAGTGAGCCGAATGCCCAAACATACATGACCCGAAGACTCAATGGACAACGTCCAAAAATAGTAAGCCCCAAGGCCCAGAGGACAAAAGCCCGCATACTTCAATCCAATAACAAACAGGCCAAAGGCTCAGGGCGAAACCCTAATAGATCCCACCTGAACCAGGTCTGAGTCGCGTCGTCGCCCGTCGACCCCCTCCACCGCCGTTGTCGATGACCGTCTCCCCAAGGCCTACGCCGCACATCTCAGCAACGAAGCTGCCACCATCAACAAGGAGAAGGAAGACTGAAGTCGATCGCCAGCATCCACTGTGCGACCCCACGCCATTGCCGCCTGTTGAACCAGAATGACACCAACCACCATCGTATGTGCAACCCCGTGCTGTCGTCGCCAAATGGCCCGGATCGAAGTCGACCTTCCATAGCCCACCACCCCACAGCCAGTAACGACTGCAGGACAACGGGGAGGTCTAGATCTAGTGCAAAACCAAATCCGGAGAGGAAATGGTCCTGCGTACCACCGTCGAAGACCATTGACCCCAAACTAGTGCCGCAAGTGACGACAACGCCACCAAAACTGAAGCTTGGGCACTAAGACAGACGGAGCAAACGAATCCAACGGAAGAAGACGATGAGGAACCAAGCCGCGAGGGAAATGATGATGCCAAACGGAGAGTGCCGGAGAGGAGGGAACGAGAAGATGGAGACAAAAACAGCACCATCGGAGACTGGCGGTGGAGAAGAAATGGATGCAGCAAATACTTTTTTTTTTTTTTTTTTTTTGAAAAGAAGGATGCAGCAAATACTTATCTGATGAGTATAAACACAAATTGATTTGGAACAAAAAAAGAGAGAACACCAAAAAAAAATTAAACTTTACCTTGAGTTTTTTGTTTCCTGCAGTAAGGTTATTCATCATTTCATGGTCAGTCAACTGAGTCCTCTTGTGTGACAGTAATTTTCGCAGCAGCCTTTCTTGCAGCTTCAGGTTCATTCATTAGCTGTGTTTTAGTTTACTGAAAGTGAAGCTGCATCTCTCGCAAACCAGACTGCAATTTGGTGCTTTCATGTGTCCTTGCTTCCTCAATGTCAGCCTGAAAAATTGCTGCAGATGCTCAATAAGAAACCTGCAAAACATGTGAACGTGTGTTTCTGTGTGCATCTTTGAAGAGACAAGACAATAATGTTTCATGTAGAATGGAATCCCATAACTAGATATGAGGTCAGGTATCTTATTTATAGATGCATAGAGTACATAATACATGAAAACCAATGTGGGACACTGTGACTCTGTTACTGATAGGGACATAACTGACACTGGACCAAGGTCCAACTCAACTGGGTCAACATTTCAAAATACTCAGTAAGGATATAATTGAATCAAGAAACTGCCTCAGCAACATCAAAAAAGAGAGAAACACAGGATACTTCTCAAACCATACCTTGAGTTTTTCGTTTTCTACAGAAATCTTATCCACCATTTCATGGTCAACAACTGGGACCTCCGGTGTGATAGAAATTTTCTCAGCAGCCTTTCTTGTAGACGCAAGTTCATTAATTAGCTGTGTTTTCGTTTCCTGAAACTGAAGCTGCGTCTCTTGCAAAGCAGACTGCAATTTGGTGTTTTCTTGTGTTTTTGCTTCCTCAATGTCAGTCTGAAAAATAGCAGCAGATCATCAATAAGAAACTAGCAAAACGTGTGTTTGTGTGTGTTTTTGAAAAGACAATACAATTATGTTTCGTGTAGAATGGAATCCCATATCTCTTGCTTATAGATGCATAGAGTACATAATACGTGAAAAGCAATTTGGGACACTGACTGTTACTGACAGGGACATAACTGACACCGGGCCAAGGCCCAACTCACCTGGGTCAACGTTTCAAAACACTCAAAAGTAAAGGCAATAATTGAATCAAGAGACTCCCTCAACATCAACAAAAAAGAGAAAACACAGAATACTTCTAAAACCATACCTTGAGTTTTTCATTTTCTGCAGTAAGATCATTTCATGGTAAAATGGGACCTCCCAGCTGCAGCACCACCCCCTCCCAGCTGCAGCACCACCCCCACGCTATCTGATATCTTGTGTAACTTCATTTCTTTTATAAATAAGAATATTCGGTCTCACTTAGATGCACGGTTTCTCGGTCTCCCTCTCCCCCCATCCACGTCCAAAGGCCCAAGAGGCAGCAAGCTTCATGCCAAGCCCCAGAGCCATTGCATCTGTGATGCCAGTCAAGGATATTGCCCCCCCCCCCCACCCCGCTGATAGTTGTGTCCGACACAACATGGCAGGATACCCCTTTGTCCCACATTGGTGTGTGGGTAAGGACCGGATGATAGGTGTCAACCCACTCATCACTCTTTCGAGCCACCCACCCGACAAAGCTAGTGTGGCCCTCACTGCATTTTCAACCTGATGATCCACATCATCTGACGGAAACACTATGCAGAAAGCCACGATGCTGAGTGCTCATCCGCCCCTCATATGAATGAAGATAGATGGTTGAATGATGGGTGTCAGCACACACATCCCTCTTTCGAGGTCACCCACCCGACGGCACTTGCACGACATGTTGTACCACCTGCCAAATACACCAAGACGTTAGCCTAATCCTATCATGTCACCTGCAACCCAGAAATGGTCCAATGACCCGAAGGCCCAAACATACATGGCCCGAAAATCCAATGGACAACGTCAAAAAACAGAAAGTCCCAAGGCCCAAGAGGATGGAAGCTCGCAGACTTCAATCTAATAACAAACAGGCCAAAGGCTCAGGCGAAACCCTAGCAAATTCCATACAAACCAAGTCTGAGTCACGTCGTCACCCGTCGACCCCCTCCACCGCCGCTGCCGATGACCGCCACTCCGAGGCCTGCACCGCGCATCTCAGAAACGAAGCCGCCACCATCAACAAGGAGCAAGAAGACTGAAGTCGATCGCCAGTGTCCACTGCGCGACCCCGCGCCATCGTCGCATGTTGAACCAGAATGACACCGACCACCAGCGCCTGCGCAACCCCATGTTGTCACCGCCAAATGGCCCAAATCGAAGTCGACCGCCCATAGCCCGCCGTCCCACAGCCCACAACGACTGCAGGACAACGAGGAGGTTCAGATCTGGTGCAAAGCCAGATCAGGAGAGGAAATGGTCCCGCGCACCACCGTCGAAGACCTTCAACCCCAAACCAATGCTGCTAGCGACGGCAACGCCACCAAATCTAAAGCCAGGGCACTGAGACTGACGGAGCAGACGAATCCAACAGAGTAAGAGGATGAGAAGCCAAGTCGCGAGGGAAACAACGAAGCCGAACGGAGAGATCCAGAGAGGAGGGAACGGGAAGATGGAGACGAAAACAATGCCATCGGAGATCGGGTGGAGAAGAAATGGATGCAACAAATACCTATCTGCTGAGTATGAACACAAATTGATTTGTGTTGGAGTCTGCGTCCCACATCGAACTTGTGGTCTGATGTGATTTTTATTATTTCTTATAAAATAACTTCAACGCCTCCTTTAGAGAGGAACCTTGGCTTTGCCCACGAGGTGTGCCCGTGACCACCAACTCGAACTGGGTCGGGTCAGGCAGCCCAACCCACCTGGCCTACCCACTCGGCCTGTCCGAGCCAAATATAGCCCAGAACCCCTCCGAGAGGGTTTAAATACCTGGGGAGCCAAAAAAATATGTAAATATATTTGGAATTTAATAAAATGCGGTAAGTATTTTGCGAATTAAAATTTGTTTAATTTATTTTAATTTATAATTAATTCCCTCGAGTTGAATTTATTGCAAATTTTATTTTATTTTGCAAATTTATTGCATATCGACTGATCAAGAGCTTACACTGACCAATGTATGTCTAATATTTCATTTATTTATTTATTGTAAGTGTGATGTTTGAAATAATTATTTAATAAATAATGATTTGTGTGTTATCTCTCACCTCATTATATGTATAAGGATCTGTGTGTGCACGGGTGATTTTATTCATGTCTATCCCGCATTCTCAAGACCCTCTCAACTACGTGTGAGTATTTTTGTAAAATGAGGACCCAAGTAGGCGCAGTTCGCGCTGAGACCTGGCGAAACACCAGACGGGACTTTGACGCAATGGACGAGGTAGGCATTGCAACTCGTGTCGGACGCAGCTCGAGAGTTACCCCTAGGGCATAGGTTGATCCATTATCTGCTCAATGGATCAACCATTAGAAAAAAACTCATGATCATGTCGTTATTAATCTATTTTTATTTTATACATGGTTTATTATTTTATGCATGTACAGTTTATAAGTGATCAAATAAAATATTAAACAAGCATGTATAGATAAAAATGAACATGCGCGGTAAATGTTTTCTATTTATGCATGGTTAAGTTGGGTGTGCGGTCACATAGAACAAACATGATAAATAAAAAAAGAATTTCATTCACCAAGAAAAAAAAATCCCTCAAATAAAATATTGAGTCAAAGGTCTTTCATCACTTGAGTTTGAACAAAACCGTAGTATGGGGTGTTCATCAACCATAGTTGAGGGTATCTCCTATTGGTGAGTCCTAACAAAAGTGGTGGGTCGATTTAACTAAAATTGGCATCAAAGTAATAATCATAGCTATCTTAGTGCAATTTTAAAGGCAAGCGTTAAGCAAATCCAAGTTAAGAATTCATAGGAGATGGGACTCCACTCAACAGATCAAAGAGTCGCAAGTTAATGTGGTTGGTCACCAAAAAATCTACCTTGAAACTCTCCGAGTAGCGGCGTAACCATAGCTTGGATTATGAAGAGAGGTTCTAAAGATCCTTACCACTAGAATACTCAAGCGACTGAATATTCCTGAATCTAGTAGTCGAGGATTGCCAGGGTTTGATAAAATAGCAGAAGACATTAAGAGATATTTAATGCTAGTTTGGCAGGGGTGATACGAAGAGAAAAGAAATAATATTGAGGGGAGAAATTGGTTTCTGATGTTTGGCGAGGTAATGTAAAGGGGAGAGAAATGATAAGGGGGAAATGGAGAGAAATAGATTTCTCTCCTGATATTGTTTTTAAATCACCTCAAAATTATGATGATTTTGAAAGAAATGATGGTGGAGGGTTGTTAATATTTTAAAATTCCAATTCTATCCCTATTTTCTACATGTATTACAAAAGAATTTCTTTTCTTTTCCTTCAAAAGATTCACCAAACAAGATGGAGATAAATCCAAATCATTTCTTTTCTTTTACTAAGTTATTGATCCAAACACAAGGAGAGAAATCACAATCATTTCTTTTATTTTC
Source organism: Viscum album (assembly GCA_963277665.1). Lineage (NCBI taxonomy): Eukaryota > Viridiplantae > Streptophyta > Magnoliopsida > Santalales > Viscaceae > Viscum > Viscum album. Next base: position 1,985,425,342 of record OY728136.1, read on the forward strand.
TTTTCTTTTATAAACTATCAAATCATTTCTTTTCTTTTACTAAAATCTCACCAAACACAAACTTAAGATTAATAAATCTATAATGTCTAATAACTGGTAATCAAGATAAAAGTATTAATCTACTAAGTTTCTTTTTGTAGAAAAATGGCAAATAATACCACAAATTCGCTGTGATAAATATTTGACAAAGAATATCCAAACCGACACTAATTTCTAAGAGTGGTACAAGTGCTTGCACACAGGACTATGATATGGATGGAAATTATTTGTGCTGGAGTCCCCACTACCTAACATGACACCTTAAGAAGTGAGGGTGAAAAGGAAACTTAAGGAGACTATTGGATGACGCATTTGATGTTTACATCATAATGTTATCATCAATGTTCAGTGAGTTGTGAAAGCAACATCAGGACATTGATGGTTATACCAAGCTGTCTCATCTCCAAGAAGTTTGTGAGGAGAAATGTGAAGCAAGAAATGAATGAGATTATCATTCTCCCATCCTTATCACTCAGCTACTCCAATTTCGTTTAGAATTAAAAAACAAACAATATGGATAAACTGCTTCAATATCTTTTGGGTAAGGTTCACCAAGTTGATAAGAACTTAAAAACGTTAAATATTTAGTTCTTATGGTGAATAAGTCGAAAGACGACGTTGAAAAACTCATGACTATTTCTAAGTCAATGTTGCTTTTAGAACGACTTTCTAAGAAACCAAAGGTATAGAGGGAGAGCATTGAACATGAAGCTATTTGCTTTGCATGTGGCAAGATAGGTCACTGAAAGAGAAATTGCAATAAATTGAAGAAGCAAGTAGAGGGTTCAACTTCATGTATATTCATAATTGCATGTGATATTTTTATTTTACTTCTTGGGTATTAGATACTATATGTGTGTCACACATTTGTATCCAAATACAGTAACCAAGTAAATTCAGAAACATTATAAGAAATAAGGTGAATTCTCCAAATAATTGAGGGCAATTCCTGTTGGGTTTGAAACGTTGATGGCAGATGGTCTAGAGGGAGAGTGAATGGATCTTTATTAAAATTATCAGAGTTATTAAAATTAACTACAGAATTTGGTGGTTTAAAAATTATTAAATAATTCTTTCTTAAAAGAATAAAAAGTGGATGTGTGAAGAGTGCATGCAGAAAATTAAAGAGAATAACATAAAGAATTTTTATAGTAGTTTGGATATAAACGATCATATTCTACTCTCCACACCCCAACCGATGAGTATGACACCCACTGTGAAAGAGATAGAGACTTTTACACGGGGGCAATCTAAACCCAAACTTTTACACAGGATGAATCTCAACTCAAGACTTTGCGAGGAGCAACCCCATACCTAACAACACACAACCTTTTGCGGGAGCAGACAGGAACTCAGGCTTTCTACAATGAGCAACCCCAACCTAAGTGTTCTTCTTTTTGATCAGGTGAGCATAACCAAGGAACTGCCTTTTTGTAAGGTAGCACAACCACGGACTACTTTTTATAGGAGGTATAACCTGTTGTGTGAAGTGCAGACAACTCTACCCACCCCAAAAGAAATAAATACAATAATTACAAAATCGTTAGAAAGAAAGTTGTGGATGAAATAGTTGATGCAGGCCCTTAAAAAGGATTTGAATGATGAAGTCTGGGTGTTCCAACAAAGATACAGTACATCTCTTCAAGGTGAATGAAGTTGAAAAAGATTTGTTCCTCACTTGAGAGTTCATCACAAAGGATGTAAACATTTGAGCATTGGATCACTTGATTGACGTAAGAGTATGAACGTATGAGATCGCCTGTTATCATTGCCAATTGTCGTCGTCACTGTACCAAGCATCCTCAAGTCCTTTAAATACAAATAAACTTAACATAGTCGAGAGAGGTTAGCGAATTCAAAATTCAAAAACGATAAAACTAGATTATTGGAAAGAGAGAGAAAAGAGAGAAATTATCGTTGCATAATAATTGCTCGACTCATGTCCAGTATTCAAAACAACAAAGAATAATCAAACCAATTTGAAATCATTCGTTAAATAATTTAAACAGTCTCCATGATAATAGGTCAAAGAAAGATCCCATGAAAATAGCAAGTTTGAATTTGAAATATGAAATTCAAAAACATAATGTTTAAAACAAGCAGTAAATACGCGGAAAATATCAAAAAATAATAACACTGCATTAAATATATTAAAACAAGTTTGAATGAATTTAATATCAACTAATATTAATTTAGAAATAATAGAATCGAAGAAAACAATGTAAAATAATAAAAACGATTTTTGAGTTTCAAGTTGTAAGTTTCATGCGTGAAAATAACACACTTCGATCTTCATAAAAACATTTTTAAAACAATGCAAAACAATTCCCATAGCTTCTACATAATTAATATGGATTTATAAAATAATTAGAACGATTTAAATATGTGAAATAAACATGCAGCAAATCGAAATATGAAACAATACGTAAAACAGAACATAATTTCAGATTTTAGAAAAACCTTAAGAAATTCATTGAACTACGTAGGCAAATTCACGTGGGGTTTTTTTATGTAGGCATTTTATTCTACATAAGCGAATTGACCTCAGGGAATCGACGTAGCTGAATCCACATAAGGGAATCGACGTAGCATAATCTACGTAGACGATTCACACAAGGGATTCACGTAAGCGAATTAACCATGTAGGTGATTCACGTATGCAAATTCCTGAAAACTGTAAACAGATTGACTTGTCAAATTTCAGAGCTAAAACAGACAGATATAAAGGCGGAATTAGATTTGGGTCCTTTTGAATTATATTTAGACAATTTCATTAGCTTTCTAAAGAAATAATAACCACCTTAATTAGACATCTATAGCTCAAGTTATGATAAAAAAACAGAAGCAAAACTGTTCTGAAAAACTGCAGAAAATAGACTGAAGACATGTAATGATTCAGAAGTTGATTTCTTCTAATGAAATGTAGATAATCTTCTAATCTTTCTAACAAAAAAAAAATCACTCAATTTGGAGTTCTGTAGCTCGAGATATGATCGAAATACAGAGGGCAACCGAATCAGGAAAATCGGCTACGTGGATTTCAAAACGGCTACATGAATAACAAATCGGGGCTACGTGGTTAAGCATTTGGCTACGTGATTAACAGTGATTTTGGTGTACGAGAACAGTACAGAACATGTCTAAATGATATTTTAAGGTCTTAAAAGACTTATTTAGCCTAGGAACACTTTATAAAACTTGTAGAACATGTTACGAACAATCAAAACATGAAAACTAAAGATATTTTAAGTACAGAATATTATTATGACATGATCAAAATTAAACATACTTTAATCAAAATACAATTCAAAGAATTAAGACATTTAAATGGAAAGAAAAAAAAAAGAAATCTTTATAATTATCAAAACATAAAATAGTTCAAGAAACCACTGAACATTCTCCCCCTTTTTGATAATTAACCGAGTATAAATTCAAAAACATCTCCCCCTTTTTGAAATTATAAAAAAGATGAGGTTTCAAAATAAGAAAAAAAGTTGTAGGTTATCCCGTAATGACATAAAGACAGCTATAAATTTTGTATAAAATTTTTCTTAAAAGTGCAATTTTTTTTAAAACATATATCAAGGAGCCACTGTAAAGTCATCCACTATTAAAACTAAGAAATAAAAGCAGTGAACAGAATTTTTAAAAGTTGTTTCAGAAAAAAAATGGGAAATCTTTTACAAAATAAGATTTTATGCAAACCGAAGGTTTAAATAGTAAGTTAACATCATCTAAGATGTATGAGAGGTTTTAAAATAGTTATATAGTAAACAAATATGTACATAAATTAAACAATATTAATCTGAAAAATAGATTCTAGATTTTACATATTTCCTATAAATATGAAAATTTCAGCATATAAACAACACAAACTCCCCCTAAACACATACAAACATCAAACTATAAATCACATGTTATAAATAATAAATAAATGGTATATTTCCCCCTGAAAAGAATAGAAAATTAGACAGAAGAAAAGCTCCCCCTGAATATATGCTTTATTTCAAAAAGTTACAACTGTATAAAATGGTTAGAGCATATAAAACAAAAACAAAAATTAAAAATACTTTCTAAATTTAATGAATTCAAACTTTATTTGAAGAGTATCCACCATTAGATTAAACATTGAAGTACATGTGACAGAGTCCTGTAAAAAAATCAAACACAAACACTTTATCGGTACCCATGCTATTTTGGATCTAATTGGGTTAGTAGCAAAAAAATTCTTACCCAAGCAGATTTAACACATTTATTGTAAGGTACAGGAGAAGATAAATTCTTAGAAATAGAAACTCCAGTAATACTGGGTGATTGAAGAAACCTGAGAGAACATTCATCAGCATAATGTCTTTACAACTGACATTTGAAACATGTAACTATAAAAACCTTGTATAACTTTTGACAAAAGTGGTCAAGGATATCTTAGGAATATGATGATTATAACCAAAATCAGACTTATCTCTATTTGGTTTCATCATAGATACCATATTATCATTTTTTTTCCTTGAACGAAGGTAGGTAGCATTTCTTTCAAATTTACAATTTTCTTTTTGAGATTAACATTTTCCTTCTGAACAATCTCAAGATCATCACAAACTTTATCTTTAGTGGAATAAGAATTTCTCAAACTGTGATTTTCTTATTCAAGCTTAGAAAGATTATTCTCCATAATCTTCATTTTCTCCTTTACTTTATCAAACTCAAGAATAGAATTTTTCAATTTTTCATTTTCCAAAATAAGATTTTGTCTTTTCTTTAGAAACCTTCTTATGATCTAAAGTAAGATTTTCATACTTTTTAGCAAGTTTTTCAATTTTCACTTGAAATTCATCACATAAATCACTTAATTCTTTCAACTTTAGAATTATCACAATCAGAACTAGAAGAAAATTCAAAATCAAAATCATAATTAGAAGAATTGTCAACCCTATTTGTTACTACCATTAAACACAAACTCGCAAGCCTTATCATATCATCAAAATGATCTATTACCTGAGGATATTTTCCCATCAAAGCAAAGTTACTAGTCACTTTTTCACTTTCAGATTCTTTATTGAAGTCTGATTCTTCGGTGCAACTCTAACCATCAAGATAAGCACGTTTCATCTCCTTCTTATACTTCTTATCTTTCCCTTCTTGTTTCAACTTTGGACATTCATATTTGCTATGGTCGGGTCATAACAAATAATAGTGGGTTTGTCTTTCTTGCCTTTTCTTTTGAAATACTTCTTGTATCTCTTGCTTTCCTCTTCATCTTTTTTGGAAATAACCCTTTTCTTTATGAGTCCTTGAATCCATTTAGCAACTCAACTTAGATCATCATCCTTCTTTGAGCTAGAAGAATCTGAGGAATCACTGAAACAGTTAGCAGAAACATATTTAGATTTAAAAGCAACTCCCTTTTTTTGTCCGATGAATCAAGATCATTGTTCTTTAATCCAAGCTCGTATTGTAATAGAGAATTGTAGAATGATAAAGAGAATTGAATACCCAAGATGTCTCTCTAAGGGAGGCTTTGGTGTTTTATTTATAATGAATAATAAAGATGACACGATACCTCAAGTCCGTTGTGGGACTCGATACAACTTAACATCTAACACTCCCCCTCAATCTAGGTGTACTTAGCTTGGATACATGATTAAAAAAAAACGCAAACAGAAAACATTGCTAACACTCCCCCTCAAGCTGGACATACCCGATTTGATTACATAACAAGACAAAACATAAGAAAATATAAACTGTCATGGTTGCTCCCCCTCAATAAGTTGATGGATAATGTCGCTGAAAAAGATTATGTCAACCAAAAAACAACACCCGTATGCACTGTCCACTGGTTGTGTTCCGCCTGTTGCGCTCCCGCCCATGAAAGATGACCATCATAGAACTCTCATGCTCCCTTGCTGAGGACGATCCTTGCTTCAAGATGACAGATGAAACGGCGACCAACAAACGGCATCAAAACGATCGGGTGAAACGGTGTTCAACTAGCGGACCCAAAATGCCGAGGTGAAACGGCATTCGACTTTGCAGATCCAAATCACCGAGGTGAAACGGCGTCCGACTAACGGACCCTAAAATACTGAGGTGAAACGGCAACAGACGAACGGACCCTAAAATGCTAAGGTGAAACGACATCCGTTTTTGCAGACACTAAATTCGGGTTGACATCAAAGGTCTGAGGACAGCAGGGAGCAGTGGGGAACCTAATTCGCTGTGCACTAGAGTGATGCGGAGTACAGCTTGATGCTGCAGCCCATTCTAGGGATTTTGAACCCCATTTCTGCCGATGAAGATCTCCCCTTACGGCGGAGACATCTCATGAAAGAGGGCGTAGCATAGAAAAAGTTGCGGCCCGTCACAGCTGGAGATCGCACAGGGAGAGTCGATACGCCGGGAGCTAGCGCGCAGGGAGGGCTGTCAGAGAAGCGATCGGCTGGAGATGGCGACCGGCTAGCGAGAGGCGACTTGCAGAGGGGCGACGCACAGGGAGGCGCGTACGTTCAAGGCTGGGTGGCACGGGAGGGCGACGTCCGAGACTGACCAGATAGGTGCATGCAGTGCCCGACGGTGGCGGTGTGCTGGTCAAACGGATCAACAACCAGGAGCGGCACGGCGGCGCGACAAGGGCCGTTGTGGGAGGTTGCGACACGTGAGGCCGCGGACGAAGGGGAGAGGCTTGGGTTTTCGCCGGCGGGCTACGAGAAAGCATAGTGGTCGGGACCAAGACGTAGCAGCGGTTCGAACGGGAGGGGAACCGACAGCGACGGTCTGGCCGCAGTGGAGGAGGAAGCCCGGACGAGGGACCCAGTGCTAGGGCGAGTGGCCAGATCCAGAGCCTACGCGCAAAGACTAAGGGGGTCGGCGCGGCAGGAAGCAGGGGGGCGGCTCGGAAGGAGTCGTCGTACAGGCGCAGGGGCTGTCGCGCAGAGAAGAGCTGGATGGCGTCCGCCAGAGATGGCAACCAGGGGGCGGCGCTGATGGTGGCCAAGGGCCTGTCCCCCCCACCCCCACCCCACCAACAGGTTAAAATACATAGGTGTCCGCCAAGAAGAAAAAAGAGACGGGATGGTGGGCTAGGGTTAGAGAACCCGCTCTGATACCATGTAGAATGATAGAGAGAGGACCGAATACCCAAGATGTCTCTCTAAGGGAGGCTTTGGTGTCTATTTATAATGAATAATAAAGATGACACGATACCTCCAGTCCGATGTGGGACTCGATACAACTTAACATCTAACAAGAATCAATCAACTCATCTAGAGAGTATTCTACAAAATCTTTGCCTTCTTTAATGGCTACTTTCTTTGAATGCCACTTCTTTGGTAAGGCTCGAAGTATTCTTTCAATCATCACTTCATTCTTCATAGTTTCACCAAGTGTAACCATGTTGCTGACAATCTTTGTTGGTTTGTTGAACATCTCATTCACACCTTCACAGTCAGATATTCTAAATTCTTGAAATTCAACCCTATAAATGTCAAGCTTAGTTCTCTGCAATTTGTCAGTTCCTTGATAAGTGACTTTTAAAGTCCTCCAAATGTCAAAAGCATATTTACAAGAAGATATATGACTTCTTCCAATTAATGTTTCAAGTTCGACTTCAGGTATTTTATAAGGTCTAGCCATGATGGTCCAATATTCAATACATATATTTTTCAAAAATACCTTCATTTTGTCTTTCCAATATTTGTAATCACTTTCATTAAAATGAGGTGATCTCAACGGATTCAAGAATTCAATCTCCTGAGTTGTCATCACTAAAATAGATCTTTCCTTAGTCTTGTTAAAGGCTAGGATACAAGTTAGCTCAAATAAATAAGTAAAAATAAAAAATGAATGTCCTTTCAAGGACAACCTATAATACCAATTTATGGTATTAATAAAAAGACAACAGAGCATAACTAAAGATTCCTAAAAGGGTAGCCCTTATATACCAATCGTTGGTATCTGGAAAAAGAATAACAGAGCTAAGCAATCCTTAAGAAGGTTATGCTTTGATGTCAAGTGTTAGGTATCAGGAAAAAAAATGAGAGAGCTAAACTGTCCTTAAAGCAAGGTCAGACTCTGATACCAAGTGTTATATCTGATGCGTTGATGATAGATGGTCTAGAGGGTAGGTGAATAGACCTTTATTAAAATTATCAAAGTTGTTAAAATTAATTGCGGAATTTGGTGGTTTAAAATTTATTAAACATTTTTTTATTAAAATAATAAAAATAGTGAACGTGTGAAGAGTATATGCAAAAAATTAAAGAGAAGAATACAAGGAATTTTTATAGTAGTTCGGATCTAAATGATCTTACTCTATTCTTCACACCTCAACCGATGGAGTATGGCACCCACTATGAAAGAGAAAGAGACTTTTACACGGGAGCAACCTAAACTCAGACTTTTACATGGGATGAATCCCAAGGCAGAACTTTGTGAGGAGAAGCCTCAAACCTAACAACACACAGCCTTTTGCAGGGGTGGACAGAATCTCAGGCTTTCTACAAGGAGCAGCCCCAACTTAAGTATTCTGCTTTTTGGTAAGGTAAGCATAACCAAGGAATTGCCTTTTGGTAAGGTACCACAACCACAGACCACTTTTTATAGGTGGTATAACCAGTTGTGTGAAAAATAAAAGTGCAAACAACTCTACCCAACCCAAAAGAAATAAATACAATAATTACAGAATCGTTGGAGAGTTGTAGAAAGAAAGTCATACATGAAACAGTTGATGCAGGCCCTTTGAAAGGATTTGAATGATGAAGTCTAGGCATTCCAGCAAAGGTACAGTACGCCGCTTCAAGGTGAATAAAGTTGAAGAAGATTTATTCGTCCCTTGAGAGTTCGTCACAAAGGATGTAAACAGTTGAGTACTGGATCACTTGATTGACGTAAGAGTATGAACGTATGAGATCGCCTGTTATCGTTGTCAATCGTCGTCGTCATTGTTCCAAGCATCCTTGAGTCCTTTAAATACAAATAAACTTAACACGGTCAAGAAAGGTTAGCGAATTCAAAATTCAAAAACGATAAAACTGGATTATTGGAAAGAGAGAGAAAAGAGAAAAATTATAGTTGCATAATAATCGCTCAACTCATGTCTGGTATTCAAAACAATAAAAAATAATTCAAACCAATTTGAAATCATCCGATAAATAATTTAAACAGTCTCCATCAAAGAAAGATCCCATGAAAATAGCAAGTTTGAATTTGAAATATGAAATTCAAAAACATTTCGTTTAAAACAAGCGGTAAATATGCGAAGAATATCAAAAATTAATAACACTGCATTAAATATATTAAAACAAGTTTGAATGAGTTTAATATCAACTAATATTAATTTAGAAATAATAGAATCAAAGAAAACAATGTAAAATAATAAAAACAATTTTTGAGTTTCAAACTGCAAGTTTCATGCGTGAAAATAAAACACACTTCGATCTTCATAAAAACATGTTTAAAACAACGCAAAACGGTTCGCTTAGGTTCTACATGATTAATAGAGATTTATAGTCATTAGAACAATTTAAATATGTGAAATAAACATGCAGCAAATCGAAATATGAAACAATACGTAAAACAGAGCATATAATTTCAGATTTTAGAAAAACCTACAAAAAATCACTAAACAATGTAGGCAAATTCACGGAGGTTTTTTATGTAGGAGTTTTACTCTACATAAGCGAATTGACCCAAGGGAATCGAAGTAGTCGAATCCACATAAGGGAATCGAAGTAGTCGAATCCACATAAGGGAATCGACGTAGCCAAATCTACGTAGGCGATTCACGTAAGGGATTCAAGTAAACAAATTAACCACATAGATGATCCGCGTATGCGAATTCCTGAAAACCGTAAACAAATTGACTTCTCAAATTTCAGAGCTAAAACATACATAGATAAAGGTAGAATTAGATTTGGTTCCTTCTTAATTATATTTAAACAATTTCATTAGCTTTCTAAAGAAACAAGAATCACCTTAATTGGACATCTATAGCTCAAGTTATGATAAAAAAACAGTAGCAAAACAATTATGGAAAACTGCAGAAAACAGACTGAAAACATACAGTGACTTCTAACCTAATTTCAAACATGATATAGATCGACTCACAAGTTGTTTTCTTCTAATGAAATGTAGATAATCTTCTTATCTTTCTAACAAAAAAAAAGAATCACTCAATTTATGTAGCTCAAGATATGGTCGAAATACAGAGGGTAACCGAATCAGGAAAATCGGCTACGTGGATTTCAAAACGGCTACGTGGTTAGCATTTGGCTAAGTGGTGAACAATGATTTTGTTGTATGAAAACAATACAAAACATGTCTAAATTATATTTTAAGGTCTCAAAAGACTTATTTAGCCTAGGAACACTGTATAAAACCTGTAAAACATGTTATGAACAATCAAAACATGAAAACTAAAGACATTTTAAGTATAAAATATTGTGACATGATCAAAATTAAACATACTTTAATCAATATTCAATTCCAAGAATTAAGACGTTTAAATGAAATAAAACAAATAAATCTTTGTAATTATCAAAACATAAAGTTGCTCAATGAGCCACTCAACAATTCTTATGTCAACAATGAGAAAAACATTACTTCCTTTTTGCCGAGTTGATTGATTCTAGTTGAACTATTATTTAGTATTAGAGTATTACCAAAACATTTATAACGTGTGTTAATTGGATGCAACGAGACATTATTCCTTTTGGGAATGAATGTTATTTGTGGTACTTCATACTCAACTAATAGTTCAGTAATACTTGAATCATTAGCGATAAATGATGAATATAAAATGTAAGACTCTATAATACCCAGTTGTGGCAAGATAAAACTTGGTCAAATCAAGAAAATATCAAGAAGGGTGTTTAGATTCTTCATGAGAAAAAACTCTTACGTATTCGACATGATTACTTATTAGGTTTAAAATGAACAAGACACCTTAAAGGTGATAAAGCGGCAAAGCTTCTAAAACTAGTTCAATAAGAAATGTGTGAACTATTTCAAGTAGAAGCTAGAGGTAAATTTGTGTTCATGAGATTCATTTAAGAAACTGAAGGAATGCAGAAGTAAAGAAAGGAATATGCTTGGTAAGAAGATAAGACATATATCAGATTAGTGAGCCAGACAATATCTTAACCAAGCATCCATTGATCATGAAAATGTAGATTGGTTTTATTTCTAAACTCACATTTCCTTGTACACATTAGATTCATGATGTTAGCGAAAGGGGGATCGGTGATGAGTCTTACAAGCGTTCATTGATAACGATCTGCCCCGTGATGAGGCTTCAGTGTAGGGCACTGGTCCTGACGCAGTACCTCCGGGTGGTCCGCCGGTTGAGCCACCACCTGTTGAGCAGCAGGTTGTGCCGGCAGTTCAGAATGAGGATGCGTGCAGGATGCGTGCAGGTTGCGTGCGTTGCAGGAGTTCCAGAGGCAGCGATCACTGAGGTATCGGGGTGAGCCAGATCCTCGGGCAGTTGATGACTGGCTTGAGGTGGTCATGCGCGTTTTCCGCCTTGTAAGGACACCTCCTGATCAGATAGTGGTCCTAGCGGCGAGAATTCTGCAAGATTCGGTCGGGCGATGGTGGAGTCTGGTGACGCAGACCTACGATGAGGCGGCACTCACTTGGGAAAAGTTTGAGCGGCTCTTCAAGGAAGAGTTCTATCCAGCCACGTTGAGATCGGTGCGTATCCATGAGCTTCTGCAGATTTGGCAAGATAACATGTCTGTGGCAGAGTATTCGATGAGGTTCACAGACCCGTCGCGATACTCCCTGGATATGGTTCAAGATCCGTTTTTCAGAGCACGAACCTTCGAGCAGGGCTTACTGTCACGACCCGTCCTCGGGGCCCGTGCCGTGACTACCCCAAGCCCGCCTTCCATAGGCCAGGGGCTGGCGACTAGCACCAAGGCGTAAATCCCAACAAAAAGGGAAGGCATTGCCTTTGAAAAGTAAACAAGCACCACAGAGTAAGCAAGCGGAAAAGTAAACACTAAGTAAAAAACTGTACAAGCTGTGCTGAAAGTAAAAGGGGCCGGAAATACAAGCTCAACTGTAAAGTACAACTGAAAGGAAAAACAGCAACAAAAAGGTAAAACTGCAGCGTCAAGCCGTCCTCTGGAAGTCCCACCTGAAGGGTGGGTACAGATAGCCTCCACTGCTCCTCGGGTCCACCTAACCGCTCCGAGTACGTCCCGCCCAGTGGTCCACCTCCAGGTACTGTCCTGCTCCGCACGCTTCCTCCACGATCAGCGCTGTCCGTCGTCTGCAACCAACACCACGAAGTGCGGGCATAGCCCGTGCAGGGGTGAGTATAAGCTACTCAGTAGGGACCCCGAGACCCCCGAAGGTCTCCCGAAATCCACAAAGGATAAGCCACGAAGGAGAGATACAATCACGAAATAACATCTGACACGGCTTAGGTATATGCCCATACATATACCTAAGTCATCAATTCCCCGATCGGCTCCAACGTCCGAGCCCTAGCACAACCCAGTCCACACAGGAAAGCAAAACGCATACTCACGCAGGATAGAACAACACAATCCACAAAGGAGAGTAAACAGTAAATCCGCACAGGATAGCTCAACACAATCCACAAAGGAGAGGAAAACGTAATCCACACAGGAAAACTCAACAGATAACTCTCATAGGTATATGCCCATACATATATCGAAATTATCAGATAACCCATCTCAATCAAGAGGAAACACAAGGATTATTGACTCAGCTCAAACCAGGATTTTCATTATCAAAAACGTAACTGCTGAAGAGCCCCATCTCTGAAGTGTACAGTGGTCCTGTCACGACTCCGAGGTACTTCTCACTAACCTAAGACTGCTGAGGTACTCCTCCTGTCGAGTACCGCGGGTCTGCTGCCAACTACCGGGCGCTCCGTCCGCTGAGGGTCTGCTGCCAAATACCGGGCGCTCACCCAAATAGCCTACAGAGGTACTCCTCCAGTCGAGTACCGCGGGTCTGCTGCCAACTACCAGGCGCTCCGTCCGCCGTGGGTCTGCTGCCAAATACCGGGCGCTCCGTCCACTGGGCTAGTCGACTCACTCCAAGTCGAGTCGGTCGAGCAGTCTTCAGGTCTCAGCCGGCTACACGGTCTCCGTACTCCGTACGCTCGTCTCCAGTATCGCGGGTCTACCGCTACAACCAAGCGCACCACCTCTATCGAGTAAAACAGAAGATTCAGCTCACACAGGTATACTTCTTCGGATGACGATAAAGATGATCCCTGATCCATATAAGTCGTCGGACCCACGAAGGATCGATAGGTAACTAATCTCTGCAGTGACCCACACAGGATCGGACCCACGCAGGATCGGGCCCACGCAGGACCTGAAGCCCTGATCCACGTAGGATCGCTGAGTGCAGTAGTCGTCGCAGTCCGCTGAGGATCTCTGCACAGTCGTCGCCGCAGTCCACTGAGGATCTCTGCACGGTCGTCGTCAGAGTCCACGGAGGATCTCTGCACAGCCGTCGCTGCAGAAGTAGCAGTCGCAGCCAGCCTATGGTTCCCGCACACAGCAAGCTCGTTCGGGAGGGTCCGCTCCACGAGCCGAGAGGCTGATACATCAACTGACACAAAGTCCGAAGTTGATGTATCCAAAAGTTCTGTATCGTCAACAGGAACTCAACGTCGCAGACGGCGCGTCAATCGGACGCCCGGTCTGAGAGATATTGGCATTTTCGTTCCAGGGGCCCGGTTGGTTTTTTAAGGCAAAACCAACCCGACCGCACTCCACCTGCGTCCGAACCTCGGGCGGAGTATGCCAAAAGATCCGTCTCACTTAGAGGAATTCAACAAAGCTGACGGCACGTCAATCGGACGTTCGTAGCTCAAGATATGAGCGTTTCCGCTCCGAGGGCCCGGTTGGTCTCGTGTACGAACCAACCTGGCCGAACTCAAAGTATTCCGAAACCTTGAGTGCGATATACCGAAACGACCGTCTCGATCCAAGGATCGCGTTGCCGCTGACGGAGAGTCGTTTGGAGGCCCGTAGCTCAAGATACGACCATTTGAACGAAGACGTCCGAAGAAGGGGGGTACGGGCCCGGGCCGACCCGACCCGACCCCCCCTGGGTCGGCCCGAACCGGGTCGACCCGACCCGGGTCCAACCCGGTTGGCCCGGCCCGGCCCGGCCGGGGCCGGTCCGGCTCGGCTTGGCCGAGGGGCAGGCGCCGCGGGCGTTGACCCGCGGCCTGAGGAAAACCGCGGCCCGCGTGCGGGCCGCGCTGGTGAACCGCGGACGCGGCTCTGCCGCGTCCCGCCTGGGCGAACCGGACCCGCGCGGCCGCGGGTCCGTTGGCCGCCGCCGCCGCGGCGGCCTCGTCCGGCGGCGCGCCGGGGCGCCGCCGGCAGTTTCCGCGGGCCGCCGACGTCGCTCCGGTGGCCCGTTTTCCTTCCCGTCTACGTCGTTGCTCCTCCCGGGATCTGTTCTTTACTGCGGGATCGTCAAACATCCGCTGCGGCACGATCCGTCGTCGTCCGTCAAATCCGCACAAAACGAAGAACGGCGGAGGGTCGTCGGGCCGTGTTCGTTTGGCCCGCACCCTCCGCGTTAGAGATAAACCACCGGGAGAAATTTATTCCACACAGGAAACAACAATTTTTTAATAAGATTAAAAATTGTTCACAAAAACGGTTCTTTAATTTCTTTAAAGAAACAAAGACGGGAAATAAACAAAGAGGGGTATTCCAAAATTATAAAATCCCTACCTCGTCGATCGTCGCGCGCGGGCGTTCTTCGCGGAAAAGATCGTCGCGGAAGAGAGGGATCGTCGCGTCGTCGCGGGGAGGCGTCGCGTCGTCGCGGAATCCGGTGTTGAGTCGGCGAACTCAACGCACCATGAAACAGCAGATTTAATTTAATTAATTAAATCCGTGTTTTTGGTTAAGAACCACGAAGGAGATTAAGGAAGGTCCGAGACTCTTACCTCAAGAAGCCGATCGAAGATCCGTCGCGGAGGAAGAGACGTCGCAGAAGAACGTTGTCGGCGATGCGGATCAAGGCGTCGCGTCGTCGATTTCCGGGTTCGGCGTTCTTCGCGTTCTTCGCGTTCTTCGCGAGGGAGAAGAAGAAACAAGGATCCTCTCAAATCTCTCAAAAGATTTTGGATTGGTCTTATTTTATTAATATGCCAACACACGAAAAAAGGTTAAGAAACGATTGAATTAATTCAACGAAAGAAACAGGCCATTTAATTCACGAAAGAAACAGCCCAATTAAATGGTCTGTTAAGAATTTAGAAAACGCGTCAGTTGACTTTCATTAAGACGGGTTTTCACGGGTGCGTTTCTTAGCGGAAAGAAACGGCGGGGCTCGTGCGGGCCCCACCTCACAAATATCCTACCAAGGGGGTAGGATATTTCTGGATAGCATCCTATCCAGTTCAAATCAGTTCAAGCCGCCTTTAAGTGGCTTCAAGTGGCTTCCAATTGGCTTAAGTGAAATAAGATAAAGTTGTCGCAAAATTATTTTATTTCTTAACTTTAAGCCCGAAAATTAAAAACCACACCCGAGCAAACGCAACTCCGGAAGAGGCGTTTCTAAGCGAATACCGGCGCTGCGATTTCATTGGTGCCCTCAGAATTCGATTCCGGGCATCGGCTCAAAAGTTAGAAAAACCCGCTCGTCCGTTCACTGAACGTACCCGAGCCAAACTTCGGAAAATGACTCCGGGCACACCGGGCCTCGGAATCAGGTGCCGTCAGAAACTGCGCTCTTGTAAAATTCCAAAGAAAATTAAGGAAAAAAAAAATTTCTTGAAATTTACGGGTCTTTACACTTACACTGGGAGATCAGGAAGTCTGGGGTATTGTTGTGCATTCTCACCTATGCTGGAGTGCTTGAGCGGACTTTAGTGGTGGAGAACATTCTAGCTAAGCGGACTCCGACTATTAGAGTTGGGCACACAAGAGCTGAGACCTCAGCAGCTGGTAGCCGACAGCGGGCTCAGGGATCAAGGTGTGCAAGACGCTTCAGGAGATGATCCCAAGACGGAAGATCTGAGACTCAAGGCTTCTAAGCCGGTTCTGGTCAGTTTCAGGAGAGGTGGTGTTACGCTTGCGACGACCGGGGACATCTTACTCGAGATTGTCCGACCCGTCGTGCTACTGAGAGGGAGACGGTCGATGGACCGCCCTGGCATAGCAGCGTTTGGAGCATGGAATTCGGCGTGATGGCGGACGTAACGGAGGAGCGAGGATAGCAGCAGGAGGTGGCAGACGGTTCGAGATGTTGTCACCGCCACCCCCAGGTGGTCCGCGCCAGGCTCAGGGAGCTGGGGGACGGGGGCGATGATAGCTGCAGGCCATAGATGCCTATGACCCGGAGGCTCCGAGGATGATTAGAGGTACGCTTTGTGCCCTTTCTACTTTATGTAGTAGTATTGCTAAACACTGTTGTGAGGTTCTCTATTCTTGTCGCTTCTTGCTCGAGGCTTATCCAGGGTGACGTGGGGCGTCAGTAGAACCCTATGTTAGTGTTGTTTGACGTGGCTTCGGATGCACGAGGAAGAGGGATGCTTTCCCCACCGAGACGCGTTTTTGTGACGCGAGTAAAACCATGTGGACAAGTCAGTGCCGCTCAAAACGGATAGTGTCAAGGTGTGGCGGACGAGTTCCTTAGATTTGTGTGTTCGGGGCGAGGTTGCGTGTTGGAGGTTTGAGCGGAGGGCCTTGTAAGACCCAGTGTGTGCGCTTGGGCAGCCCTGTGTTGTTCGTTGGTACCCACGTGTTCTCGGTGTCAGAGTTGTGCATCAGACGCTTAAGGAGGACGTGGTGTGATCCAGCTAGGGGAAAATGAGAACTGTCGGGTTTGATGGTCTGCGTCAGGTTAGCGAGGTGATGTACCGCTAGACCATATGATAGCAAATGGACAGTGGTGCTTGGTGTTTTTCATCTGTCACGACAGAGGAGACATGTGTCTGTTTTGTTGCACGATGTCAACTTAACTTGAGCTGGACGTTGGGTGTGGTTGGCCTTTGTGGTTCCTCTGAGTGTGTGCTTGTAGGTAGCACGGGAACCCTTGGTGAGCTCGCTGGCGTGGGAGTTCTAGTTGAGAGCTCAGTTTTGCACTTCCTGCCTAGACTTTCGCTTTTCGAGGACAAAAAGTTTTAAGGTGAAGAGAATGCAGCGACTCGGGTTTTGACCTGTAAGACTTAGGAATATTTTGAAGAATGTTTCTAAAGTCAGGAGCTAAGTCGGCGCGGGATTCCGGGGCCCGGAGAGCCTCACTACGGTGATATTAAAAATATTAAATATATTTTATCACGCGCGTTCAATTTCTTTGGAAACGTGGTTTAACTCTCGTGCGGAGTCTCAGATCAAAAATCTGAGGTTGCGGTTGAGTTCAGAACGTGGTGTTTGCCTTATGCGCGACATAAAATTTATCAGCATCAGGTGTCAGGTCGGAGGCGTTTTGGCGGGGTGTTAAATGGAGGATATTGATTTAATAAAATTAAATCAATACCCTCCCCACCTTGTGTGCGCACGATAGAGAGGAGAGCCCCCCCCCCCCCACCCCCACCCCCCGCACGACAGATGAAACTGGGGCGGATCCAAGGAGAGGGGAAGTCACTGATCTCCGATCTTGACGACGATCGCTCCCAGAACGTGGTGCAGCGGCTTCGGAGCATGGATCTGACCCTGAAGCTTCGGCGTTTTGCCACGAGGTAGGAAGATTTAAGTTTTAAATCTTGATCCCCCTTTAAATGTGTTGTTTGAGGTTTTTAGAACCCTTTTACGACTACTAGAGATCCCCTCGGGGTCGATCTTTAGGTTTCGGGGGAAACCGGGGTGTTTCGGGTGACTCGCAGGGAATTCCCGATCACAAGGCATGTAATGCAGGGTCACACGCCGTGTGTTCTTCTCGTTCAAGGAAGATGACTTTTGAGGAGTACACGTCATGTACCGGGGTTACACGCCGTGTAGTGAACCCAGGTCGTGTGGCCATGAGACATGGTCAAGGTAGCCGTGTCAGGAGACATGGTCGTGTGAAACTCCACAACCAGAGTACACGGGCACAAGGTGTCTTACACGGGCACGGGTAGACGACACGACCAAGAGGCCGGTTGGGCGGGACACGCCGTGTGACGGACACGGTTGGTCGAGCCGTGTGGGGAAAGACATGGTTGGGGGCCTGGGTGAGGCGAGACACGTCGTGTACACTATGTACACGCCGTGTGAGCTCACATGGCCAGCCAAACTGTGCAGCAGAGGACACGACCGGGTGTTTAGGTGGGGTCACACGCCGCGTGGACCGTACACGTCGTGCACTTCTCTTGGAGACTTCCACTCAACGTATCTTCTCCGAGGCTCGAATTCGGGCTTGTGAATAGACTATCATGAGCAGTTTTTCCACGTAGAACGCGTTAGTGGCCACGGTTTGGGCCTTAGAGATGCGATGTGAAGCGATGTTGTGGGTCGCTTCTGCTAGCGATGTTTGGACCAACAGCGGTTGAGTGAGTCTTTTGGTCTATACCTAAAAGGTTACAATGTGGCATTACGTCCTCAGTACAGGATTGTGATCCCCTCGATTGGATGAGCTTGAATAGAGTTGTTGCATCCCTCCGGGGAGGCCGGGGCGGGATCCTCTATCGTATTGTTTTCCCTAGATTGGGTTCTTGGTATCGTCGTGACCAACACTACATGGGCAGCGATCCCCTATCTAGCATGATAGCCCAGTAGGGTTTGTGGCATCGTCGATTATACGATCTCCTACGTAACAGACGATATCAGTAGGGTTTGTGGCATCGTCAGTTATACGAACCCCTACTCAGCAGACGGTTTAAGTAGGGTTTGCGGTATCCTCGGGAGTACGATCCCCTACTTCGCGAGTTGTACCAGATGGGGTTTGTGAAATCGTCATGACCAACACTACACGGACGGTGATCCCCTATCTGAGTGATATGATCTCTGGGATGTCAGATTGGGTTTGTGGTGTCCTCCAGCGGTACTGGGTGTGATCCCCTATCTGAGTGAGATCTTTGAGTTACCGGATTGGGCTCGTGGTGTCCCCCGACGATCCTAGGTTCGTAGTGTCCCTCAACGATTATGGGAGTGATTCCATTTCTGAGTGATGAGACCTTTCGTAGTTCCAGTAGGGTTAGTAGTGTCTCCCGATGGGTGAGATCCCCTATCTAAGTATCGAGATCCGCTGGGTTCCAACGTGAGTTTCTTCGTGGTGAGATCCAACGAGCGTGTTCTCTCGGATGTATGCCACCTGGGATGGCGGGGATGTACCGTCGGCTTGTGATACCCGATGGAGTGGTATCTCTCGAATGTACCATGTGACGTCCCGGACCCGGCTGCCCCTCAACCCGAGCCCGGTTGGCCACATTACCCCTGGCTCACCTCCCCATATGCCAGGGGCTGCCGACTAGCAGCGGGGGTTTAATGGTAAGTCGGTGGGGAGACTTTACCCCCTTTTCATAGTACACAGCGAGAAGCAGTAAAGTGATAGAATAGCGGAAGCACAAACAATGGATAAGCAGGAGAACAGGAAAACATACAACCGGACTACAAAAGTAAAGTAAACCCTGTATAACATACAAAAGCCTCATAGGCTGTGTCTAATACGAAATGAATGCATGGCATGCTGATACAAAAGTAAACAAAAGACTAGCATGTTACAAGTAGTACAAAAGGAACAAAAGAACAAAAAGGAAGTCCACGAGCATCTCTAGCCAATCTCGGTCCTCTGCTCAGGAACTCCAGCTAGAACATATATATAGACATCAGCAACCTGAAACAGGGCCCTTGCCCCTACTAGTACTTGCAGCAGAAAAGTCTACACGGGTGCCCAGGGGGCCGCCCGGGTAGGGAGTGAGACAAGTCTCAGTAGGCCACCACCAACGGTGTCTACGTGTAATCCAAAAACGGTGATCGCAAGTAAACAGTGTGTAATAGACTGCAAGCAAGTAAAGCAAAGTAAATAGCAACCTTCCCGCTCAGGTTCCGGAAGGACACCTGGCGGGTCTACCTGCTTCAGCTCATAGATGGTATGTCTGAATGAGTCACCTGCTTATTTAGAGATAGATATATATATACATATATATAATATGTTGGGTAGGACCGGGACGGAACTCACGGACGTCCTTAACCCAGGGGCAGCGCTCTCGATCCTACCCCTGGCCCAACCTTGGGGAAGCTCTCACGGTCTATCCCCGACCCAAAGGCGAATCATAGGGGAGCTCTCACAATCTACCCCTAGCCCGAAGCTTAATCATTTAATTAGCATAGGTTATAAGGCATACACTTCTTATAACATTCATATCAATAAAACATGGCATTTCCATCTCACAATATCACATAATCACACTTCAAGCAAACATGCATTTAAAATATAAAAGGGGTTTGGGCTAACTCATCCTAGCCAAGCTCTAACCAAACCATCCCATTTGCCTCACATGGCAAATGGCTTTCAAGACATATCCATAAGGTCCAAAGGTGAAAAAGGGCTAAAACTCAAGGTATAACACCTATGGGTGTCCATACCGGGGTCATACGGTACCCAAACACCCAAATGAGGGCAGTTCCCATAAACTCCTATCACAAGGGTCATTTAGACAGTAAGCAGTCAATAATAATAAGAGTTTTGGCGAAAGGCAAACCTCGGCACGACGGTATAAACCCGAAAAGACAAAAACCCAAAATGAAAACCACGTGACTACCTACCTTAGGGCTGTAGACGTAGGCTCACTTGATATCGACCTCAGATTTGCAACAGGTTAGGAGAGATCTGAGTTCTAGTCCAATGCCCTGAAAATAGGGCATATGAGCCTGCATCAAAATAGCGAAGAGGATACCACGATTCATCGAGGAAAGAAGGCCAAGTGTGGTAAGCCTTACCTTAGGCTATCCAACGGCTTCGACGGATCGAGGATTGGACTTCAGACGAAGAAACCACAAAGAAATGAGAGGGAGAGGAGATTGGAGCTCAAAGAAGGGTTCCCCTTCTGTTTCTGGCCGCTGGAACCAAAAAGAAAGGAAAAAAGATCTTAAATAAACTTAAGGGCAAAAGTGTAATTTCACCATATACAGGGTCGCACGGTTTACGCAAATCGTGCGCAAACCGTGCGCACCTCACTGCCTCCAGAATGCAGGGCTGCATGGTTTATCCAAACCGTGCAACTTTACTATTCATGTCGTACGCAAACTGTGCGCCTCAGTCTGCAACTCCAAATCTCAAACTCCCGGGCTCCGAACAAGCCCCGGACACTCCCCGAACCTTCCTTAGGATGTTACACACATTAAGCAAGCTTAAAGGAAAGATTTAAAAGCAAAACTAACGATCTGTACCTTTGCCAAAGAGTCGGGTCGTTACAACCTCCCCTCCTTAAAGCAACTCGTCCCCGAGTTGGCCTTCCGAGGGTAAAGAGGTGTCACCAGCGAAAAGCTCCGGCCATTGAGATCGTATATCAGTCTCTCGCTCCCAGGTCTCGTCTTGGACCCGGTTGTGCTGCCATAGCACCCGTACAAGAGGAACGGACCTATCTCGGAGTGTCTTCACGCTCCGGTCGACAATTCGCATCGGGTACTCCTCGAAGGAAGCATCCATATCCAGTTCAACCTCATCAGGCTGAAACACATGAGTCGGATCTGAAAAGTACTGGCGAAGCTGAGATACATGAAAAAACATTGTGCATGGCCTGATATCTTTGCGGAAGTGCAAGCTGGTAAGCTACTGGTCCGATCTGCTTCACCACCTCAAAGGGTCCTACGAACCTCAGCGAAAACTTACCCTGCTTCCGAATACGTCTCTGCCCTAACCTGGGCGAGACCTTCAAGAAAACCCGGTTCCCGACCTCAAACTCAAGTGGTCGTCGGTGCTTGTTAGCATAAGACTGTTGTCTAGACTGAGCTGTCTGCATACGCTTCCTGATAAGCTGTATCTGCTCGGTAGTCTCCTGCACAAGACGTGGTCCTAGAACAGCTGCCTCCCCTACTTCAAGCCAACACAAAGGCGAGCAACAAGGCCTACCATATAAGGCTTCATAGGGAGCCATCTCAATGGTAGCCTGGAAGTTATTGTTATAACTGAACTCGACAAGAGGAATGTGTTTCTCCCATGAACCTCCAAAATCGAGAACACATGCACGTAACATATCCTCTAGTACCTGTATAGTCCGCTCGGTTTGTCCATCAGTTTGTGGGTGATAGGCCGTACTCAAAAGTACCTGCGTACCTAAAGCCTTCTGTAAACCCTGCCAGAACCGAGATGTAAAACAAGGATCTCTGTCCGAAACAACCGAACGAGGTGGTCCATGAAGGCGTACTATTTCCTTAACATACAGCTTTCCCAAGTCATCAACCGTGAAGGTCTCCCGCACTGGTAAGAAATGCGCGACCTTCGTCAGACGGTCGATGATAACCCATACTGCATCGTTGCCACGAGGTGACCTGGGTAATGCAGTTACAAAGTCCATAGAAACATCGTCTCATTTCCACTATGGAATGGACAACGGCTGCAAAAGCTCAGCCGGACGCTGATGTTCCGCCTTCACCTGCTGACAGGTGGAACAACGCGTGATGAAACTGGCTATCTCCCACTTCATGCTAGGCCACCAATACTGTCGTCGCAAATCACGATACATTTTGGTGATTCCAGGGTGAACTACCCAAGCTGAGGCGTGGAAATCCCTCATCAGCTCCTCTCTGATGTCTGTTGGGACCCATACACGCCCACGGAACAACAAAGTATCACCCTCATCCACGGTCCAATCAGTAGAGGCATCATCAGCGACACTTTCCCGTAGGACAAGGCCTTCTAGATCTGATAACTGTCTTGCCCTGACCCGTTCCAGAAGAGTAGATGTTACCGCTAAGGCTGAGAGAACGGTCTGACCCTAACCCTCCTGAACCTCAACGTGCATCTCTGAAAATAGGGCCATCAGCATCCACTCCTCATTAGATTCTCGAACCACTTGTGACTGGGTTTTCCGACTCAGAGCGTCGGCTACTGAATTTCCTTTCCCAGGAGTGTAGACCAATTCGAAATCAAAAGATTGCAGGTACTCGGCCCACCTGTGCTGCCTAAGATTCAGATCCCGCTGAGTGAAAATATACTTGAGGCTTTTGTGATCAGTGAATACCACAAAACGCTCTCCCAACAAATAGTGTCTCCAACAGCGTAAAGCGTGAACAACCGCTGCGAGCTCGAGGTCGTGCGTCGGATAATTCCGTTCATGAGGCTTTAACTAACGAGAACCATACGCAACGACTCGCTCATCCTGCATCAAGACAGCTCCAAGCCCGATACCTGACGCGTCACAATAGACCGTATAAGCCCTGCCCGGCTCCGGCAAGATCAATATCGGCGCCGAAGTCAGTCTACCCTTCAGTTCCTGAAAAGCTGTTTCACAAGGTTCCGACCACTCGAATCTCACCCCCGTTTTGGTCAAAGCTGTAAGCGGTGCTGCTAGGCGTGAAAAGTCCTGAATGAACCGCCTATAATATCCAGCAAGCCCCAAGAAACTCCTGATATCGAAGACGTTCTTGGGTTGCTCCCAAGAGACTACAGCACTCACCTTCTCAGGGTCAACTGAAACTCCAGACTCAGAAATAATGTGACCCAGGAAGTGAACCTTATTTATCCAAAAGTGGCATTTACTGAGCTTAGCATAAAGATGATGCTCTCTTAGTGTATTCAGCACAATCTCAAGATGGGTTGCATGGTCGTGTCTTGAGTGTGAATAGACTAAGATATCATCCACAAATACCACCACAAAAGAATCAAGGTAAGGGTGAAAAATCCGATTCATAAGAGCCATAAACACTGCAAGTGCATTCGTAAGCCCAAACGGCATGACTAGGTACTCATAGAGACCATACCTGCTCCTGAATGTCGTACGAGGTATGTCTGAAGTCCTGACACGCACCTGGTGATAGCCCGACCTCAAATCTATCTTGGAAAACACCTTCGCTCCTCGGAGCTGATCGAAGAGGTCATCAATTCTAGGCAAAGGATACCGATTCTTAATCGCCAGCTGATTTAATTTACGGTAATCCACGCAAAGACGAAGGGTATCATCTGCCTTCTTAGCAAAGAGAACCGGTGATCCCCAAGGAGAAGTGCTGGGACGTATAAAGTCTTTTGCTTCCAGGTCCTCCAACTGACTCTTGAGCTCCAGAAGCTCCTTAGGTGTCATCCTATAAGGAGGAATGGTCACTGGTGCTGCTCCTGGTACAAGCTCAATGGTAAACTCCACCTCTCGCACTGGAGGTAGATCAGAGAAGTCATCAGGAAAGACATCTCTAAAGCGCTCCACTACAGGAGGATAAGCAGTGGGTTGTAACCCTTGGTCATCGAGATAAAGACTGGCAACTTGTGTCGTGACACCACCCAACTTTTGTTGTTCGGGTCCTGCTCGTGTCGCACTAAGATCCCATTCTCCCTTATACACATGTGTGTCGCCCTCTGGTGATGTAAACGTCACCCTCCGACTATAGCAGTCAATACGTGCTCTATAGAGAACTAACCAGTCCATCCCAACTATTACATCAAAACTTGTCATCTCCAGAACATACAAGTTCCAAACGAAAAGGTAACCGCCCACCTCGAGGGGACAATTCTGACAACGGCAAACGCCCTCTGAACGGACACCTAACGGGGTATCTGGCGTAACCACACCGTGATACGACTCAACGTCGAGGCCCAAACTCTCCGTGCTAGCCTCTGATATGAAAGAGTGAGAAGCGCCTGTATCAAACAAAGCAGATACCAATGTAGAGGCAACTAAAATCGTACCTCGTACAGTAGATGGCCCAGCATACTGCTTCTGCGGCGTAGGCTCGACTGCATATAACTGGCCGGTACCACGACCCTGAGTCACAGCCTGACTACCCTGAGCAGACCCGCCCTGCTGGTGCTGAGAGTCATATGCCTGGTTACCTCTGCCTCGACTGCCGCCACGGCCTGATCGGCCGGCGGTATTCCAGCCGCCTGACTGACGTGATCCTGCCGATCCAGCACCAGATCGTGGAGTAGGTGCAGATCCCTGCTCACTAGGCACTGGAGAAAAAGTCATGCAGAAACGTTGAAGGTGACCCATCCTGCCACAGCCTCTGCATTCCACTGGGTTCCACGGACATTGCGCCCTGAAGTGTCCCTTCCTCCCGCACTGATGGAAAATATAAGAACTATCTGTGCTGGGAGCCTGACTGCTGCCTCCCCCACGAGAAAACTCAAAACATCTCTTTCGCCCTAAAGAAGACCCACTGGAAGCTTTTGGTGTTGAACCGCCCTGGTTCGTACTATCTGCTTCCCTCAGATTCCGCTCAGTAATCAAAGCTTGGTTAACAATCTTAGGAATAGATGTCAACCTGAACACGTTTACCTGAGACCGAATGGCGTAACTCAGCCCATCCTCAAAACGCCTAGCGGCCATCAGATCATCGGCAACTAGCGATGGGGCGAAACGCTGCAGCTCGGTGAATCGGGACGAGTACTCCATGATTGTCATGGTCCCCTGCTGCAGGTTCATAAACTCCCTAGCTCTGTCAGCTCTCAAGGTCTGGGGAAAGAAAAAGTCATAAAAGACTGCCTGGAAATCTGCCCAGACCATGTCTCCCTACTGTCTCGACTGGGTGATGACGTCCCACCACCTTCTAGCTGAATCGCGTGGCATATAAACGGCTAATTTGACTCTCCGCTCAGGAGGCGTCTCGAGATGTTCAAAGATGGTCCGGATCACCTCCAGCCAAGACTCAGCAGCAAGAGGTCCGCCATCTCCCGAAAAAGTTGGAGGATGTTGTAACTGAAACTTGCGGGTCAACTCTGCCATACTTGGGGCAGATCGCACGCCGCCTTGAATATTCTGCATCATCCTCAAGAAACCCTCACGAAACTGGGCATCGGCGCCCATCTCAGGAATAGCAAAAGGAGCCACGGGTGGCTCGACTGGAAGATCAACTGGCGGCTCAGGGCCCGCCACCTCAGGAACGTGGTCGTCGCCGCCTTCAGCGCGCACGACTCGAGGACGTCGTGGAGGCATAACGCTACAATGCCAAACGAACGTCTCAGAAAAGGAAGCCAGCAAATTAAAGGCTGAACTCTAGAAGCTAGGACAGGTACTACGCCTTCCTACCTAAGATCACCTACCCACACCTACAAGGGTTCTTAGCAAAACAAGCAAACATTCAAAATTTTCAAATCCAGTGATATGGCATTTCTCAGCCCATAAGGGCCTATACTCCTAATGAACTGAAAGATGACACACACTTGGATGTCATTTCTCATTTACTTGTGCTAGTTAATTATTAAAAAAAAATCTTTACAACGAAGGATTGGTTTAGTTGGAATGTCATTTTCTGATCCATAAGGGCCCATACACCTTATGAACCAAAGAGTGGCACCCACTAAAACCACATCTTTTCCATAATCCACAACCTGCAGGAAAGGTCAGCACAGTTACATACATATTAACAAGGCATGGAAATAAACAACAGACAATGCTCGCTGAAAATTTAAACGTGACATAGAAATATGCATGACCTAATCATGTTGTGCCTATCGTGATGCATGTTCAATGCATAACCCTCATTTCATCGGGTCGAACAATGAAATACAAATTTCAACCCCGCAAGTATCAATAACATCGCAAAACAAGTGAAGCACCCAACGGTGAAACGGTATCAACAGTAAACAGCAAAATCAATAACATAATTTAGGAAACTTAGTCTTTACCCCGTACATGGGTTCGCGACGCCCAAGCACAGCTTATAACTAAGTCCCTAAGCGTTCCCATTTTCCAATCAATTGTCGCCAAATAGTAAAGCAAGAAAAAAAGAAAATCCTCTGATACCACTTTGTGACGTCCCGGACCCGGCTGCCCCTCAACCCGAGCCCCGAGCCCGGTTGGCCACATGACCCCTGGCTCGCCTCCCCATATGTCAGGGGTTGCCGACTAGCAGCGGGGGTTTAATGGTAAGTCGGTGGGGAGACTTTACCCCCTTTTCAAAGTACACAGCGAGAAGCAGTAAAGTGATAGAATAGCGGAAGCACAAACAATGGATAAGCAGGAGAACAGGAAAACATACAACCGGACTACAAAAGTAAAGTAAACCTTGTATAACATACAAAAGCCTCATAGGCTGTGTCTAATACGAAATGAATGCATGGCATGCTGATACAAAAGTAAACAAAAGACTAGCATGCTACAAGCAGTACAAAAGGAACAAAAGAACAAAAAGGAAGTCCACGAGCATCTCTAGCCAAGCTCGGTCCTCTGCTCAGGAACTCCAGCTAGAACATATATATAGACATCAGCAACCTGAAACAGGGCCCTTGCCCCTACTAATACCTGCAGCAGAAAAGTCTACACGGGTGCCCAGGGGGCCGCCCAGGTAGGGTGTGAGACAAGTCTCAGTAGGCCACCACCAACGGTGTCTACGTGTAATCCAAAAAGGGTGATCGCAAGTAAACAGTGTGTAATAGACTGCAAGCAAGTAAAGCAAAGTAAATAGCAACCTTCCCGCTCAGGTTTCGGAAGGACACCTGGCGGGTCTACCTGCTTCAGCTCATAGATGGTATGTCTGAATGAGTCACCTGCTTATTTAGAGATAGATATATATATATACATATATATAATACGTTGGGTAGGACCGGGACGGAACTCACGGACGTCCTTAACCCAGGGGCAGCGCTCTCGATCCTACCCCTGGCCCAACCTTGGGGAAGGTCTCACGGTCTATCCCCGGCCCGAAGCCGTATCATAGGGGAGCTCTCACAGTCTACCCCTGGCCCGAAGCTTAATCATCTAATTAGCATAGGTTATAAGGCATACACTTCTTATAACATTCATATCAATAAAACATGGCATTTCCATCTCACAATATCACATAATCACATTTCAAGCAAACATGCATTTAAAATAATAAAAGGGGTTTAGGCTAACTCATCCTAGCCAAGCCCTAACCAAACCATCCCATTTGCCTCACATGGAAAATGGCTTTCAAGACATATTCATAAGGTCCAAAGGTGAAAAAGGGCTAAAACTCAAGGTATAACACCTATGGGTGTCCATATCGGGGTCATACGGTACCCAAACACCCAAATGAGGGTAGTTCCCATAACCTCCCATCACAAGGGTCATTTAGACAGTAAGCAGTCAATAATAATAAGAGTTTTGGCAAAAGGCAATCCTCTGCACGACGGTATAAACCCAAAAAGACGAAAACCCAAAATGAAAACCACGTGACTACCTACCTTAGGGCTGTAAACGTAGGCTCACCTGATATCGACCTCAGATTTGCAACAGGTTAGGAGAGATCTGAGTTCTAGTCCAATGCCCTGAAAATAGGGCATATGAGCCTACATCAAAATAGTGAAGAGGATACCACGATTCATCGAGGAAAGAAGGCCAAGTGTGGTAAGCCTTACCTTAGGCTATCCAACGGCTTCGACGGATCGAGGATTGGACTTCGGACGAAGAAACCACAAGGAAATGAGAGGGAGAGGAGATTGGAGCTCAAAGAAGGGCTCCCCTTCTGTTTCTGGCCGCCGGAACCAAAAAGAAAGGAAAAAAGATCTTACATAAACTTAAGGGAAAAAGTGCAATTTCACCATATACAGGGCCGCGCGGTTTAGGCGCACGGTTTACCCAAACCGTGCGCAAACCGTGCACCCTCACTGCCTCCAGAATGCAGGGTTGCATGGTTTATCCAAACCATGCGACTTTACTATTCATGTCGTGCGCAAACCGTGCGCCTCAGTCTGCAACTCCAAATCTCAAACTCCCGGGCTCCGAACAAGCCCCGGACACTCCCCGAACCTTCCTTAGGATGTTACACACATTAAGCAAGCTTAAAGGAAAGATTTGACAGCAAAACTAATGATCCGTACCTTTACCAAAGAGTCGGGTCGTTACATACCATCTAGGATGGTAGGGTTGTTCCCGATGGAGTGTATCTCTCAAACGAGTGTCATATGGGATGGTCGGGCTCGTGGAGTGTGTTCTCCTGCTCGAGTGTTACCCTCTGAGCCTTGAGTAGAATCCTGTGGCTGGCTATGAGGTCGGAAACTCATGAGATTTGGAGTTTGAAATGAGTATATCTGGGTGAATTCTGGGTTTCCTTGCAGTATCGTCACATCTCATGGTTGACACGCCATGTGGTTAGAGCTGACTAGTCGTGTGCCGAGGATGGTCGAGAAGGGGTTTCTCTCTCGTTTGGGTTCCTTCTGGCTGGGTCGAGCGGACTGTTGTCTTTCAGTTGCTCCGTATTTATTTTGGGTATTTGAGGCGTCTACTAGGTATTGTTATACTCACCCCTACACGGGTTTTGCCCGTACAAGTTGTGTCTTGTGCAAACAACAGACTTTTCAACAGAGTTCCGAGAGGACCCAGAGTAGGCTGGGCTTGGAGAGCTAGACTGACCGAGATGTTTGTCGGTGCTTGGCCAAAGAGCTTTTCGGCAGTTGCTTTTGATAGCGATCTCCTCCTTCTGAGCAGGTTAGACGCTTTTACAGTTTTGGTGGGCGTATTTTGCCCTTTTTGTACTTCTGTGGTACTCTGATTGTAGGATAGATGTATACATGCATTTTAATTTCAGTTTTATCATCTTTGCACTGTTGCATGGAGATGTGTGTGGGTGGGTGCATAGGCTAAGGCCTCCCATTTGTGTGATATGCCTATTCGGCACTAGACGCCAGCCCCTGACCTATTGGAGGCGAGCTTGGGATAGTCCTAACTCGGGCTCCATTGGGTCGGGTCGTGACATAATGTTCGCAATTAGATAGCTATTATCCTACACATATTGTGTAAGATATACCATGGATGCCCAACTTTAGTATGAAACCACCCATTTGATCGATCAAGATATAGACAAGTGTAATCATTGAAAAACATATAACGACTTGATATTTATAATGAGAGATTTCAATGATCTCGCTATTAAGTTAATATGCATCTCATGCATCCTTAAATGAAGTATGTTTTTATGGTATTTAATTTTTGAATCTTGTGTTCGCCCACCATTTTAATGTGTATCACATATGCATTGTGGCATGCTTTAATATACATCTCTTGTCATTTGTATCACATACAAATATTATAAACCTCGTCCCAATATTTCAACATAACTCATATATACCTTGTGCACGTGATGCGTAGAAATATTTTATGTACTAGCCTTAATATAATAACACGCATAGACCTAACTCCCAGGTAGAGTTGGTGAGGTAAGCACGGGACAGTCAAGTCAACCTAGAAAAAACAATTGTTTTCAAGTAGGTTGATGACATTGACTGAAATCCCACTTATTAAGTCATAGCTTAGACAATGTGGCCAAAACGTAATAAAAAATTTAATACATTTGATATGTTAAAATATATCCCAGGGTTTATATAGCATACTCATGATATGCAAAATGGTGGATTAGGCTTAAACTCCTAAATCATTAAAGAAAAGACTTAAGAATGCGCATAAGAGAAAAAACACAAAATGTGTACGGATATAACCAAACTGATATGGAATGCCATGATCGCGGTGGAATAAACCAATAAACCTTACCAAAATTGAATTAGGGGAGATTATATACACCTAAAACTAAAAATGTAAACAAAATATTATAACTTACAATAAGTTCAGTGTCAAAACTTGTTTCTTTTTTAAGTGATTCTCATTTGAATATCAAGATCATGAGCTCTGATTGTAGGAATTGGGCCTCCAGATGTATTCACCGATCTCAAAGCGAATCTCTGATGGCTTTCTCTAAGCTCTGCCATATAAGTCACCCAGTTTTCCACTTGTTCTAACAACACCCTGCATAACAAAAAATACCAATGAAATAAAAAAGAGAAAAAGAAAATAGATCGTCAAAACTTAAATCAAAGC
Organism: Viscum album; assembly: GCA_963277665.1. NCBI lineage: Eukaryota > Viridiplantae > Streptophyta > Magnoliopsida > Santalales > Viscaceae > Viscum > Viscum album. Next base: position 1,985,456,234 of record OY728136.1, read on the forward strand.
TCGTCATCAGCAACTAACCATACCATAAAAGGGGCGAACTGTGAAAATTGGAAGGATTAATGGGACTGGATATGATTGGCATGTGTAGCAAAACAAACCATTTATTTAGGTACATTTATAATAATGGGCAGAGTGAGACGTTGACATAATGCATTTCAAAAAATCAGTTGTTGCATTATAGTGTGAAGAACTGCGACGAACAAATATACCACCACAATACCTTACTAGCCCACAATGTCCCTTCATGCCTAACACCTTCCCATTTATACCCCTCTTACATGATCAAAATTAACCAACAACTGCCAAATGCCTTCAAATTTAAAATTAGAAAACATAAACAAGGGGAAAAATTGAATTTAAGAGCCCTGCTTGTTCTAAAGAAATTAATATCTCAACAAAAACTCAAATTATCATGAGGCTTAAAATGATTCAGAAAAAGTAAGGCACCATGCCTTAGCTTGAGCAGCTCGTTGTTGTCTTTGTAAAGTTGTTCCTCTAGCAAGTAATGATAAAGAAAGGAGGTAGAATCCAAAACACAAAACTAGGTTGTTGCTAGATCACCGGTGAATCTTCATCACAGTGAAAAGAATCCATCACCAGGGCATCATCAGAAATTTCTGTCCTAAAAGTTAGTAAAGACAGTATATGGCATAATTCTTCACCCAGTGCATGAGACCAATCACCAGAAACAAATTTGAAAACCCGATTCTTGATTTTAATCCAAGACCATCCAGGCTCCTTCACTAACCCCCTTGATCTCATTAGCTTTCTTATATCTCCAGCTTCTCTCCACCACCCTTTCAAAGAGTACATGTTAGCCAGGGTTATGTGTGTCCAAGCACTAGTAGGTTCCACTTCAAACATTTGCTCTGCGGCAGTGATTCCACGATTGAAATCACCATTGATGGCACATGCTCTGAGCAGGGTTGACCATACAACATGATTGTGTTTGCACGGCATACTCCTGATCATGCACTCAGCATCCGCTAGTAGTCCAGCTCTGCAAAGGAGATCAACTAAACAACCGTAGTGCTCTTGGGAAGGAATAATCTGGTATTTTTTGCACATTATATTAAAATAGTGGAAGCCGAGATCGACCAAACCAGCATGGCTACAAGCACTAAGAACTCCGATGAAGGTTATGTGATCCGGCTTCAAACCAACAATGGGAATCATTTCAAACAAATTTATTGTTTCGTGGCTGCAACCATGTTCGGCATAACCATTAACCATGGCCGTCCAAATCACAATATCATCATTTGGTCCGACGTCAAAAATCCTGAATGCTTCTTCAATGCTTCCACATTTTGAATACATACTAATTAAAGCACTCCGTATCATAGATGATCCATCCAATCCAATGGTAAGGGCATGAACATGGAGCTGCTTACCTTGCCCTAGAACTGCCATATATCCACAGACGCTGAGCATGCTTGAGATGGAAAACTCGTCTGGTGTTTCTCCGTCCCGCCTCATTGATGAAAACAGCTCAAACGCTTCCTCAACACAGCCACCTTGGGAATATCCAGCAATAATAGAGTTCCATGAAACAATATCTCGTCTATTCATTTGATGAAACACTGTGGACGCTGACGTTAACTTCCCGCATTTAGCGTACATGCACATTATAGAGTTTGCCACTGACAATGAATCCATGAAACCCATACGTAAAATGCGACTGTGCAGTTGTTCACCCCAGTCACTCCTGGATAAATTGATGCAGCTAGAGACTACGGCGGCAAATGTGTAATCATTAGGACTGACTTCTAACTCTTGCATCTCTATGAATTTTTCAATCGCATGTGTTTCTTGATGCATTTTAACATATAATGTGATAATTGTTGTCCATGAAACCACATCTTTCATCTGCATAGTTTCAAGCAAGCGCACTCCATAAGGTAACTTTCCACATTTATCGTACATAGCGGCAAGATTATTAACCACAAATGAGTTGCTGTAAAAGCCTTCCTTCATTACTCGAGTGTGAATTGCCCTTCCAAAATTCAGTGCATCAGAATCCACACAAGCTTTCAGTGCTATGGCATAAGTGTGTGAGTCATAACCAACATTCGACCTCAACATTTCAGTAAAATATGTCAAACCATCCTGGTTATAACCAGAGCGAACAAGGCCGGTTATAATAGCAGTCCAAGTGACAACATTCTTTGCTGGCATTTCATCAAAAACTCTAGAAGCACAACCGTCAGAAATCCTGGTGGTTTTGTTGTACATGTCAATAAGGGCACTTCCTACAATGACTGAGGTGGCCATACCAGTTTTTACCGAATATGCATGCAATGATTCACCAAAATCGACGTCCTCTTCGAGTCCACAAGCCTTTAACGCGAGACTCAATATATAGGGATCCATCCAGGCAGTGGGATCGACCAGCATGGCTGAGAAAAAAATCAATGCTTCAGAGCGTTTCATGTTGGAATTGACGTAACCAGACATCATGATGGTGCGTGAAATTTCATTCCTATGGGGCATTCTGTCAAACAAATGCCGAGCAGCATCCAATTGACCACCTTTAACAAGTTCCCTTAGCCGAGTGTTGGGTCTGCAGGCATCTACATGTGGAATCTGATAGGTTTTCTCAGTAAAATTTTCCTTGGCTGGTACTAAAACCGGTAGATTACTGATTTCAGTACAAGCAACAGCCGAATCGACGAACAATTCCCTGAGTAAAAACCTCGTAGATTGAAACACGTTACTGGAAGCCGGGTGGACACGCCGCGTCGCAGATGAAGAAGTGGAATTCAAGAATGCCATCAGAGCAGGTGCCTGACTGAGTCAGAGGTTAACCCTTCCACGTTTATGGGTCCATGGATTCGGCGTGCGTGTGTTTTTCCCCGGAAATGTTTCAAATTTCTCTAAAACGATGTCATCTACGCTTTCTCTCATGTGAAATTGTCGAGTTTACCTTAACCGGAGCCCTTGCAAGCAGGGATCCTTCACCGTCTGGCGGTCGCGAAACCGGCGACGGTGCCCGGTGGAAATTTTAGTTAAAATTTTTTAATTATTATTTCGTAAATATAACTTCTGTTTTTTTTAAATTAAAAAAAAAATGAGATTAAGTTTTGACAATAAATCACCTGAAAAAATGAAAGAGGCCGTGGGAGTCCATTGTATTGTTTATGCACGTGTTCATGCCTTCACATATGCACGATGAAATGTAAAGTTTTAATTAAACAATTATTGATTAAACAATGAGTTCAAGATCATGATCTAAATCGATATGTATTTCATTCAAGAAGAGTTGTTTCATAATTTCAATCTATTATCATTATGTATTAATGAGGATTTGTCTACATCTGTGTATTTAATGGTTGAGACAAATATATTGATATCTTAATGTGTATAATTGTCCTCAATATATATATATATATATATATATTTAATTTAAAAGTTGAGGGGCAAACCCTATTTGTTGAACACAAAAGAAATATCTCTTTTTGAAAACCGGGAAAAGAAGGAACTCATTTAATCATGCGACGTGAAACGATATTAGATTTTTAAGAACAATTGTATATTCTCAAAACAATTTTACTTTTGAGTAAACAAACCAAAGTCGTCTTTTATTCTTTAATCACAATCATTGTTGAGAAAATTCTTTTAAAGAAAGAGAAACTTTTTAAAGAGATTGGTTTTCTTTATTCGTTACTAAGAACATTGCCAAGAAAAATTCATGAAATCTAGTTCCCCAAATTCTCCATTTTCCATGAATTATTCTTGAAAACGATATTTGATCAAATTACAATCAATTTCTTTATATCATAATTAAATTAATCAAATTTTAATTATTTCGTCAGCATAAAAAAAACAATGTGATCTAATCACGAGGATGAGAGGATCAAATCACATGAACGTAAATTAGGCTTAAAGGGAAAAAGGCAAAGTGTTCTACCTTGTTGGCGATTTATTAACGCTTCGTCATTATTTCTTCAATCCACATCCATTGTTGCAACATCATGTGATCATCGTTGTCATGTGAATTATCCATTCACCGCGAAGGAGATGTACCCTAAATCCATTACGCATATGTTGCATTTAGCTATACTGTATTGTACGATATGGGGATATCGTATTATATGATATGGGGACATCGTGAAACATTTATTTATGACACTGCTCATTGCTACAAAACTGGTCTTTAACAACACTGGTATTTATCAGCGCTAGAAAAAAACACTGATAAATGACATATTTATCAGCACTAAAGAAAACATTAATAAATTTAACCTTTTTATCAGCGTTTTTTAGTGCTAATAAATGAAATCTTTATCAGCGCTAATAAATGGTAACATTTATCAATGTTTTTATTTTTAACACTGATAAAGGACACCCTTTATCGACGCTTTATTTTTAGCGCAAATAAATATTTATTTCATCAACGCTGATAAATGTCCGAATAAATAAAATAAAATAAAAAAATAAAATAAAAATAAAAATTGTGTTTATCAAAAAAAATATTACAATTTTTATTAATAAAATAATCATTGATAAAAATGAATAAATTGATTATACATTATTAAATATTAAATATTTTATTAATTAGATAATTATGATAATTAATGTTATTAAATTGTATATATTAAATATATAGATATATATTAATGTGTATAAATATGATTTATATATTACAAAATATTTACATGTTTTACATTAAATAGTCATATATTTATTGAATAATGGTTTACAATTAAAAATTAATACGAATTAAAAATATTGACTAATTGTTTGATTTTTCAATTTAACATAGATCAAATATGTGTTATATTGATTTCACATATACGTAATTAATGCATTTTTACATACAATGCATACACATAAAAAACGTATCTATTTTTTCAATATTGTTAAAGTATACTTATTCTTAATTTTTTCAATTTCACTCGTTTTTCACATATATGCATGCACTTAAAATTAGATATCCATTAACAATGTTAAAAATATAACTGTAAAAAATATTTATAAATGTACATTTACTATATCTATACAATTATATATTTATAATTATAAATAAATAAATATTTTTTAAAAGTATTTATATAATTATAAATAAATAATTATATACATTTAAATAATTATTAAATTTATAATAAATTTACTTAAATAATGAATATATTTACTATATTTATATTTATATATATTTATTAAGTATATATAAATATTTATAATTTTTTATTTATAATTATAAATCATTTATCAGCGCTTAAGTAATAAGCGCTGATAAAAGCATCTTTAGCAACATTTTTTTTCACACTGATAAAGTTGAGACTTTATCAGTACTAAACAAAGCGCTGATAAAGACCTACCTTTGTCAGCGCTTATTACTTAAGCACTGATAAATGAAATTTTTATCAGCGTTTATTTGTAAGCATTGATAAAAGTGTCCCGATCTATTTAAAAAACCCTAATCATTTGTGAACCCATCGCTATATCAGAAGCTTTCCGCAGAAGCCACCCGCTATCGACGATCCTCCTCAGTGAATTGAAGCTCGAATCACACCACCCGACTGCCTCCAATTGCTCGAACATCTCGTCTGACATTCGGTGTTTGATTGCAGTTAGGGTCTCTGAAGAGGGTCTTGGATTTTCTTCAACTTAGTGAGGTAGGCCTTCTGATTTTCTTTGTGTATATTTGGTTTCGTTTTTGATTTCTTCTTCGACGATGCCATTATTTGTGGTCTGGTGATTGTATACTATTTTGATTTTAGATTATGAACAGAGTAATTTGTTCATGATCCGTTGTTTGATTGGCTATCAATGTATGAACCCTCTCGATATATGGAGTTATTGGTTATATCTGACACTGAACCTTGGATTTATTCATTGTAGTTTTATTGCTATGCTTTATATCTTCTTACTAAATAGTTTTTTCATATATTTATATAGATGTGTAGAAATTTTTATGTATATTCTTGTTTATTGACTACCGATTTGAGGCACATTGGTGGTTCCCTAATGATTATATAAATGTTGACATCTTTCATGGACACCTCAGTGGACATGCAGCTTCATATGCTATTTTTCAGGAACTAAGTTAGTGGAGTGATGTATGTTCCTCTATTGAATCATAGGATCTAGTTCCTATTAGAATTCTCTATGGTCCTTAGTTTTCTTATGGAGCAGATTCAAAGGGGTCATCCCCGGTTAAGCACATTAGGTTTTATCACATCAAGCCTTCACTTTTTGAATCATTATGGTGCCTTCAATTCATGTTATGTTTGAATATCATGTTCTTATCTATTTGATATTTCTTATAGACTATAAGTGAGTTTTTATACTGGCGTGACATGTATGTGTGTCTATATAGCTATTGCATCATTTATTTCCATAGTTGTTTGTCTAACAGGTATACCTATATTAGGTAATGATGATTTTTGAGTCTGCATGTCCATTGACCACAAGGGTCATGTTAGAATTTTGTTCAACCTTTGGTACTAATTGAATCTATTTGGGGGGGGCTCCCATTTATGATTTTTTACACCCAAAGTTTAAACCATCCTTTAGTGACTCTGAGGTGTGTTAGAGGTCATATGATGATCTGACCTGGTGTTGTTTGGGCAATTCGGGCTAGGGTCATTACACTATCCATCTTCCGATTTACACCTATAAAATTCAATGATAATATCATTTATTATCCGCCTTTATCTCCCTTTCATTGTCATATTCTTCGAGATGATTCAACACAGTGTATCCATCCATGTCCATATCATATATCCTCAAATCAGAGACATAACTAATAACATGATTCATCAAAAATATGATGCATCCCCTATGTGCCTTATATAGGCATCCTTCTCACCCTCACTCTCTTTACGGGGTTGATAATCAAGTACAAGGGATTCCAATAAATTTAACTTCTATTCTTGGTATAATATAATGCGTTAGTGTTTGTACCGCTTCTAGAAATTTTCACTAGATATGAGATTCTCTTTCTCCAATTCAGATCATAAGTAAGTGATGTAGTCAAGTAACTTTCCATTATCTACAAAAATCAAATAATATTTATTACATTTTAATGATTATTGATTGTGATGTTATTAATGATTATATTATATCTCACACTATTTTTTCAAATCCCAACAACCCTTATTGTTGGATTTGGAATATCTAGTCGCTCATATATTATAGTAGAAATGATCCATATTTCCCTTCATCGAAGTATTAATCCCCTCGAACCAAGATTTATTCCTTTATTTCCAAATGCACCAAAATTCTACAGAAAGAATGATAGTTCTCTCCCTTTTGTCATTAGTGTTATTCCTCGATCCATGAAACCACTGATATAGTTGATTGAATGAGAGTTTATTATTATTGTTTATCATATTTGAGTTTCTTATTACTCCCTAATTACCTATATTATATTTTCATTTATTTAGGGGACTTAATAAAGATTTGATGTGGAGTAATTCTTTTATTAAATTTAATTACCCATTTTATTCAACATATTGAAATTCTTTAAAACAATCAAATGTTGAGTTTCTCTTATTAGAATTGTCTATAACTTTCACTTTTGATAATGAATATCTTATGTGTATTTATTTATATGATGTATAAAATTAATCCTTTATGAACCCAATGGGATTAATATGAACCGAAAATGGATGCACACTAATCGTTTGACAAAAGAATATGAAGATGAAGTTAAAGAGTTCATCAAGTTTGTAAGAGAGCATGCAAACGACCCTTCTAAAATCCTCTGTCCATGTTTATGTTGTTTTTGTTGTTCAAGATGAATTAGTACATAAGATTTGGAATAATATTGATGTATATTTGGCTCTATTTACCAATGAATCCAAAACAAGGATTGGTTGTGCATCACTCACAAAGATAAAAACAAAACTAAGGATCCTCTGTGCACTTCACTACTGTTGGTTAACTACCGCTTAGCATAGCATCTGACCTAAACTTCCTACCTGACGTCCCTGTGATGCTCTTATCCCACACATAGAGAGAAACAAACTAATTAGATTCTTGAACATAAAGAGAAATTTTTATAGAATAAGCTAATTCATTGGGTAAAGGTTTTGTGGGAAACACATATGATTGAAGAAGCAACATGAGAATCAGAAAATGCTATGAAGGAAAATTATTCCCACTAGTTTAAATAATGAATAGAATTACGAGGAAGAGAAGGAAAAGTGAAAGCTGAATGGTGATATTATAGAGATGGTGGCGAGTGTGTGTGGGATAAGATCATCATAGGGGTGTCGGGCAGGAAGTTCAGGTTAGATGCTATGCTAAGCGGTAGTTAACCAATAGTAGTGAAGTGCACATAGAATCCTTAGTTTTGTTATTAACTTGGTGTGTGATCCACACCCAATCATAGTTTTGGCTCCATTGATCAATGGAGCCAAATAAAAAACAAAAAAATTAATTTTCTCATACTTTCCTAACATCCATATAGTCTTCTAAAGCATAATGAAGTGCACAGAGAATCCTTAGTTTTGTTATTAGATTATATAGGACCAAATAAACCCTTTGGAATGATGTAAAGGTAATGTTACAATATACTTTCTCTATTTTATTGAAAAATTATATAATAAAACATTGATTTAATTTTCATTATTCCTTGTAGAGTTTGTTTATTTTAGAAGATTTTTTTTCCACGTGTCATGTCTTTGCAGGAAGAGCAATGACACTGTCTTTGCTCAATCACAAAGGTAATCTTGATGTTTGCATAATAAAATCATTGTCCATAAAATTATTATATTGTTTCATATTTATGTTTAATTTACTTCTTTTTAGTATTACTCACATAATAATTGTTTTCTTATACAAGTGGATTCTTTTGTTCGAGTTGGGGTGCTCTATCCATCTTTCATGCCTTTCTGCACCAAAACTTTCACAGACTTCTTCTCCCTCAAAACCTTTTCACCCCTATAGTGTTGCATTTATCAATTTCTTTCAAGTTCTCTCTACTACCTTTATAGGAAGAGTAATGATGCTGCCTCTACTCAATTACATAGGTAATCTTGATGTTTGCACAGTAAAATCATTATTCATAGAATTAATATATTGTTTCATATTTATGTTTAATTTATTTCTTTTTAGTATTACTCACATAATAATAATTTTCTTATACAGGGGGATTCTTTTGTTCGAGTTGGGGTTCTCTGTTCAACTTTCATGCTTCTTCTCCCTCAAAACCTTTTCACCCCTACAATGTTGCATTTATCACTTTCTTTCAAGTTCTCTACACTGCCTTTATAGGAAGAGCAACATCACTTCCTATGCTCAATTACAGAGGTGATATTGATGTTTGTACAGTAAAATCATTGTCCATAAAATTAATGCATTGTTTCATATTTATTTTTAATTTATTTTTTTAGTATTACTCACATAATAATTGTTTTCTTATACAGGTGGATTCTTTTATTCGATTTGGGGTGCTATGTCCATCTTTCACCTTTTTCTGCACCAAAACTTTCATAGACTTCTTCTCCCTCAAAACTTTTCACCCCTACAGTGTTGACATTTATCACTTTCCTTCAAGTTCTCTCCACTGCCCAATCACAAAGGTAATCTTGATATTTACATAGTAAAATCATTGTCCATAAAATTAATGTATTATTTTATATTTATTTTAATTTATTTCTTTTTAGTATTACTCATAATAATTGTTTTCTTATACAGGTGGATTCTTTTTTTCGAGTTGACGTGGTTTGTTCAAAGATGTTCACGCAGTGTTGGAAGTTTGACAAATAAAGTCAATTGAAATCATGGTAACATTGACAGTTAGTATTGTTTTGAGACTTTAGGATGTGTAGGAATCATATGCACCTCAATCCAACATACAATGTGACAGGTATGACTCTAGTTACTTCTTTCTATTTTAAATTGACATTAATTTTAGTAAAAAAGACAACTGACTCAATGTTTCCATTATTAGTTTAAAATAGACATTTGAATTTAAAAAGTTTCACTCATTGAAAACTGAGAAAACATGCTCGTATTTTCTTGATAATTTAGGGAATAGATTCATAAATCATTTATGATGTATAGAAATCAGTCTCACATCAAACCAATACATGATGCGATCTGTATGAGTCAAAGTGTGCGTTTCAAGTTTAAAATGACATTTTAGTAAAAAAGAAAAGTGACATACTCAAAACCAAGAAAACACATTAATATGGTTTTTATACTTTAAGAAAATAATCTATATGTGATTTATAACCTGTAGGAATCATCCACACATCAATCCGATGCACGGTATGACTGGTATGACTCTAAGTGCATCTTTATTTAAAACTGACATCAATTTTAGTAAAAAAACCGACCTACTCAAAACTAAACAAACACATTAATATTGTTTTGATAATTTAGGAAAACTATCCATAAGTGATTTGAGACATGCATGAATCATTTTCACATCAATCCGTCTCATGGTGTGACCGATATGACTCCAAGTGCGTGTTTTTATTTAAATTTACATCAATTTTAGTAAAAAGGCCAACTAACCTACTCAAAACCAATAAAACCCATTAAAATTGTTTAAATACTTTAGGAAAATGATTTATAGGTCATTTTTGATGTGTAGGAATCAGCCTCGCCTTAATCTGATACACAATGTGATCGGTATGAGTCAAAGTTCATGCTTCAATTTTAAAATAACATTTTAGTAAAAAAAGACAAGTGATATACTCAAAACTAAAAAAACACATTCAGATTATTTTGATATTTTATGAAAATGATCCATAAGTCATTTGGGTCATGTAGAAATCAGTTGTACCTCAATCCGACGCACGGTGTGACCGATATAACTCAAAGTGCGTATTTTTATTTAAAATTGTCATCAATTTTAGTAAAATGAACAACTGTCCTACTAAAAACCAAGAAAACACATCATGATTGTTTTGATACTTTACTAAAACAATCCATAAGTCATTTTTGACATGTAGAAATCAGCCTCACCTCAATCTGATAAATGATGTGCCCGGTATGACTCAAAGTGTCTGTTATCAGTTTAAAATCGATATTTTAGTTCAAAAAGTGCGACTCACTAAAAACCGATCAAACTTGCTCATATTTTCTCAATAATTTATGAGAATGATTCATAAGTCATTTTTGATGTGTAAAAATCCATTTCACATCAAACTGATACACGATGTGATCAGAATGAGTCAAAAGTACTTGTTTCCAGTTTAAAATGACATTTTAGTAAAAAAACAACTAATGTACTCAAAACTGAAAAAACACATTCAAATTATTTTGATAATTTATGAAAAAAATCCATAATTGATTTGGAACGTGTAGGAATTAGCTTCACCCTAATCCGATGCACGATGTGACTGGTATGACTCTCACTACCACAAAAACAGTTTTTCGCAGCGCCCCCCCTTTATCAGCGCTTTTTCGTTAGCGCTGATAAAGCCCCCCCCCCTTTATTAGTGCTTGTTTAGTAGTGCTGATAAAGGGGCCCTTTATCGGCGCTAAAAAAAGCGCTGATAAAGGGTCGGTTTAAAAAAAAAAAATAAAAATATATTAATATATTAATATATTAATATATAAATATAGTTATATTGTTATATAAATATAATATATAATTTTTAAATATATTTTAGATAAGTATAAATGTACATTTACACTTATTATACTTAATATATAAGATATTTAGTGAAAATGACTTCTTAAAAAATTTAAAAAATATTTTTAATTAATAATTTGGTAATCATTATGGAGTAATAGTCATTTAATAACAATTTGAGGACTAAAAAAATTTAAAAAATTAAAAAAAGATCCAAAATATGTTGAAAACGCAACTCAAACTTCAAACGACCATAACTTTTGATCCGAGTGTCCGTTTGAGCTCTACCACATATCAAATCAAAGCCTGCGGCGAGCTCTACATCGCTATAATTGGGGAAACCCCGATCAAGCGTTTTTCGAGGCCAAAAAAGTCCCAGAAGGCCTCCAAAATAGAGTTTTTTGTCAGGGTACCCAGATTTTTTAACATTTTGTGGATTTTCAAACTCGTTTAAGGGGGTATTATTGGCTTTTTTTGGCGGGGACTGAATTTATTCCAAGTTATTACATTCATATTGATATTATGTCTTTGAAATTTTATCCTTTTTTATAATGAACTGCTATTTATAATCAAATATATAACTATATGTACATATTTTTTATATATTCGCACCTAAAAATTAAATTTTTTAAATAAATAATTAAACATATTTACATATAAAATATATTAGCTTTATCTAAATAATAACTAATATCCATTTTATTTAAAATACCAATATATGAATATTTATATACCTATATATTAATCTAACTATATATATATTAATCTAACTACATATATATATATTAATCTAACTATATATATATATATTAATCTAATAACTATATATATATTACTATAACTACATATATATATATATTAGTATTACTATAAATATATATATTAATATAACTATATATATATATTCATATAACTATATATATGTTAATATAACTATATATATATTAATATAAATATATATTACTATACGAATAAATATAACTATATATATATATATATATATTAATATCACTATATATATATATATTAATATTACTATATATATATATTAATATAACTATATATATATATATATTATAATATAACTATATATATATTATAATATAACTATATATATATTAATATAAATATATATTACTATACGAATAAATATAACTATATATATATATAAATATAGATATATATTAATATCACTATATATATATATTAATATTACTATATATATATTAATATAACTATACATATATATATATATTATAGTATAACTATATATATATTAATGTAAATATATATTACTATACGAATAAATATAACTATATATATATATATATATATATATATATCATGAATTGGAAGACAAATCAAAATAGAATAGTGGTAAAGGCTTAGGCGCGCAGGGGGGAGGTCTCGAGTTCAAATCCTGGGGGAAGCAGGGGCGTGCGCGCATGGGGGAATATAGCAGCAAGCGCTGTTAAAGGGTGAAGGGGGTGCGTGGGGTGCTGTACAGGGGCAGAAAAGCACTGTAAAATGGGGGGCTCAAGCGTTATAAAAGCCCACCCGATTCGCAGTATTTTTTAATTTTTTTTTTAATTTTTTTTTTAATTTTTTTAATTTTTTTTTTAACTTTTATCAGCGCTTTTGAAAAAGCGCTGATAAAATGGTCCTTTATCAGCGCTAAAACGAAAGCGCTGATAAAGGAAGCGCTGATAAAGGGGACCCCCCCTTTATCTACACTGGCTTTATCATCGCTTTTCTAGCGCTAATAAAGGCCATTTTTAGCGCTGATAAAGACCGTGTTTGTAGTAGTGTCTAAGTGCATCTTTATTTAAAATTGACATCAATTTTAGTAAAAAACAATGATTCATAAGTTATTTGAGACGTGCGTATTTGTTTTGATACTTTAGGAAAATGATTCATAAGTTATTTGAGACGTGAATGAATCATCCACACCTTAATCCAATTCATAAAGTGTTCATTATCAATTTAAAATCAATATTTTAGTTCAAAAAGTGTCACTCACTGAAAATCGATCAAATGCACTTGGATTTTCTTGATAATTTATGAGAATGATTCATAAGTAATTTGTGATGTGTAGGAATCCGTTTTACATCAAACTGATACACGATGTGATCAAAATGAGTCAAAAGTGCATGTTTCTAGTTTAAAATGACATTTTAGTAAAAAGACAATTGATATACTCAAAACCAAGAAAACACATTTAGAATATTTTGATACTTTAGGACAACAATCCAAAAGTCATTTGAGACATGTTGGAATCTACCTCACCACAATCTGATTTGCGGTGTGACCGATATAACTCAATGTGCATCTTTTTATTTAAAATTGACATCAATTTTAGTAAAATTAACACTTGCTGTTAACTTATTTCTTTATATTATTACTAACATACGAATTATTTTATTATACAGGTGCATTATTTTTCTCGAGCAGGGGTGGTTTGTTCAGTAATAGCATGAGTTGGGTCATGATTAAAAGATAAAGGAACATTGATGTTTTTGAATGCATATAATAATTTGTATTTATATAATTGTATGAACCGATGTTTGAAATGTCTATAATATAGTGTTTTTCTTGTGTTTGTGTTATAAATTCCATCTCATTTAAATCCTATATTGGAACTTGTTTTTATTGATATCCGGTGTGTTTCTGGTGCTGTGGTGTGCTAACACAATGCATTATGGCCCTTTATTAGTGATCATAGAAGCGCTAATAAAGGTCTATTTTATCAGCGCTCAAAAAACACTGATAAATGGTTCCTTTAGCGGTGCTAAATTAAAGAACTGATAAAAGACCAAGGCTTTCAACCTCACTCATGTAGTCAAAAATTTTCTAGCACTAATAAATGCCATTTATAGTACTGTTAAAGTTTGGTTTTGTAGTAGTGGATCGTGTAAGTTTTATTATATAACTAACTATATCGTAAGGCATGGTATACGATGCCATGCCACTGTCTTCAGTTTTTTGGGTGGTTGTAAAATCCCATGTATGTGAGAATGGTGATTTGGTTTGGATCTTGGATCGAACTTATGCATTTGGACTTTGTAATGGTGTTGGGTGTGTCAGTATAGGTTGGTGATCGAGTATCAAGAATTGGCCTGAGTCAGGGGCTGGTTTCTATTATTTTTTTAATTACTGGTGTAATTAGGGGAAGTTTCCAGGTGCTGCAATAAATTGGAAGAGTTTAAAGTGAATTAGATTATTTTTTAGGCTGTAACATATTTTCAAAAAAAATCCAAGTCTAAAACCTTACATACTATAGGGATATATATATATATATTATGTATGAAAAAATAATATCACATAAGGTTTTACATCAAAGGGAAAAACCTTAAGTATGGTTGTTTCCAACGCTTTCTTCGGGGACGTGCACATCCGTCAAACAGAGGACGCGCATCTGTATCCCCGCATTACCACTTTCCAAAGGTGGGCGACATCCACTCCTTATTCAGGGACATCTTCTCCTTGATCGAAACGGGATGATGGGATTTCAATTCTTCCTTCAGTGGATTCCTCCTCGGAACTCATCACCTAGTTCGGGTCTCCCTCATAGATTTAAGACGTAGTTCGTGAAGCTCTTCCTGGAACCATATCTTCATGGACACCAGTTAATTACACCACTTATGTCAGGACCTTCCAAGGGGTCCAGTTAGGGCAGCAACCTTCGGTTAGGAGAGTAGTCACATTGGTCATCTCTGGCATCTCTGGACGCTAGGGAATTGGCATGTTTGTCTTCTGTCCCTTATTATAGGGATTCTCGAGAGCACGGAAGCCCGAGACATCCCACATCGAACGCGGGTAATCCTATGCCATAGGCATGTATCTGAGGTTTTCTTCAGCTTCCCATGTGGAACACAGGGTATGCCGCAAGTTTAACATCCAACGGAGATGGATCAGACTGATTGGAACACTGATAAGAGTGGATCAGATTGAGGAACCCCCTGGAGGGAACACCGATATTGGGGCCAACACGTGGGTGACTTCCTGAATGTTGTGGAGGGGAATGGGGAATGAAGTGGCATGATCCCACCGGGATGTGGTGGCCCAGGTAAGAATCAGGATGGACAATGGTCTTGGGCTTGGGTCTCGAGGAGACTTCCTATGTATCCCCGTGGCAGGGAATCAAAGTCCGTGTAGTTTGATGATACGGTGGGACACCTGAGGAGGCGGCCCATGAGAATGGACGCATGGATGGGACCCGGAAGAAGTTGAACCTTCGGGATAGGGAATGTGCTTCCCGAGACATATAGGCTTGAGAAAAATGTCAGGATGAGTCATGGGTGATGGGCTTGAACCTCATGGAGGCTTCCTACGTATCCCCGTGGTAGGGAATCAAAGACCACGTAGTTCTGGTGGCGAATACAGTTTAACGTCATGCAGGACAGGGGCATTTGGGGCTTATTCTCTGAGGCGGCCCATGGTGTTGGCGAACCGAAGTGAATGGGGTCAGAATGATCGGGTGGTGGGCTTGAACCTCGTGGAGGCTTCCTACGTACCATGCCTTAACACAGATCAAAGTCCCCGTAGTTCAGGTGAAAAGGGGCTTGGCACACCGACATAGAGATGGTCGGGGCCAATGATTGTTGGGTTTGAACCTCATGGAGGATTCCTATATACCATGCCTTAGCACAGATCAAAGTCCTCGTAGTTCAGAATGGAATGGGGCTTACACTCTGAGGCGGCCCAAGGTGGTTGGGGATTACACTCTGAGGGGGCCCATGGTGATGGGGCTTGAACCTCGTGGAGGCTTCCTACGTACCATGCCTTAGCACAGATCAAAGTCCCCATAGTTCAGGATGAAATGAGGCTTACACTCTGATGCAGCCCAAGGTGGTTGGGGCTTACACTTTGAGGCAGCCCATGGTGATGGGGCTTGAATCTCATGGAGGCTTACTACATACCATGCCTTAACAGGATCAAAGTCTCCGTAGTTAGGGATGGAATGGGGCTTACACTCTGAGGCGGCCCAAGCTGGTTAGGGCTTACACTCTGAGGCAGCCCAATGACATGGGGTCGGTGAACCGATGTGAAGGGACCAGGGGTCCAGGTGGGCTTGAACCTCATGGAGGCTTCCTACGTACCATGCCTTAGCACGGATCAAAGTCCCTATAGTTCGGGTGTACAGTTTAACGTCATGCGGGACGACATACAGTTTAACGTCATGCGGGATGAGTATGGGGCTTACACTCTGAGCCAGCCCATGGTGTTGTCGCGGTCAATGATCACTCTAATCCCACGTGAGTCATACTCGGTGTGAGAAACAAGATATAACAGAGACCCGACGATCAAGTCGTGAAAGGTGCGTCCGTGGGAAATGAAGTGGGGCTTACGCGTTGAGTGGCCCATAGTGTCGGGACTTACTCCAGGATGGAGGATCGAGGGTGATAAAGCGCAGCGGGAGAGGGATTTGGCACCCAGGAAAAGAGGAGGAGCTCCGTTCCCTATCATGACCTCCGTTGGCCTTGGGACTGAAGAAAGGAGGAGCAGGGATGCTGCCTCCTGTAAGGAAGGCTAGGGGCTTACACCAAGGTGGATTCCCTTCCCACATGAACAAACGCCACTCCGACAAGGAGGATATCATACCCTGTGAGAGGTGATCCCATCCCCGTGGAGATTAGTGGGTGTGGAGAATGTCCAAGGAGGGGGGACCCTGCATGCGAGGAACGAGGCCATGTCATAGTTTAATGTCATGTGCTGGGGACGATGGTGCTTGACAGTTTAACGTCCTGCAGCTCGGACGAAGTGGGTTCGCTCTGCACCCCTAGGAATTGCATAACTAGTACCCTCTGCTCCTTGTGGGAGGGAAGTCATCGGCAAGGCCATAGAGATGGGGTGTCGCGGAGCGAACCATCGAGGGGTCCACGTTAGCGTGGCTATGCGAAGAAGTAATAGCCGTTAGCATGACTATGTGAAGAAGAATGAGGCAAAAAAACACAACAGGAAATATCATCCACGGGACTTTGAAGTTATCTCATACGAGCCTAGAAGGCCACACAATAAAATGGCGCATGACACGAGTGCTCGAGGGGATTGCGCGCAACCTTTGAGGCTTGCACGCGAAATAAGGGTCCTGCGTAAAAAACACCGGGCTGGCGCGAAATCGGTGATGCTTGAGCGGAATTGGAACCAAGGTTTTGCATGCAACTAGAAAGGATTACACGCAAGGAGTATGAATTGCGCGCAATCGGTAGAGGCTGCACGCGATGACTGGGGTGTGCGCAATTTGAAGGAATTGCGCGCAACAGAGGGGCATGCACACAACAGAAGGGGATTGTGCGCAACTAGCCAGCCTGCGTGTAATAGAAGGGATTGCACACAATGGTCACCCCCGAAGGGATTGGAATTCAGTCTAAGCCAAAGGGGATATCGCGCGAAAGCGGACCCCGGGGCGACTGGGCGTGAAAAGAACCGTACCCGATGGCCATATTACATGCGCGCGGAAGCCGAATTTCGCGCATGGAAGCCAGTTCAGATTCTTCAACCCTGAAATGGAATGGGGTCACCTTCTATTTATAGGCACCCGGCGGCGCAGAATCTCAGGTTGCGTGAAATAATTGCACGATGGAGGCGGCGATGTGAAATGTCAACCGCGCGGGGCGCGGGCGCGAAATTATTTCGCGCCGGCGCTGAGGGCTCTTCGCGAATCCTGGTACTTTCCATGCAGGACAAATTTTTTTTGCGCACTTCACCATTTTTTCATGCAACACCTTCGGTCCCTCCGAACCGAGTCTCCAGGTTCGAATACGACTTCGCTTTGTTGTTTTGAAGCTTTCTCCAACACTTAAAGCACTTTTCGGTGTCTACAAATGCCCCCCCTCAGAATTGGACTGACAAAGAGTCGCAACAATTGTATTCTGAGGGAAAAACCGAAATGCAGGGCTTCGTGGGTCCCCTACGCGCAAAAATCATGAGCAGCACACAAAACTCAACCGAGCGCGAAGAGGAGGTCCCTCTGCCGAGTTTCGAGGTTGATACCCTGTGGTCATGGGTGACCCGTGAAGATGACCTTCCTTGATACAACATCACCAACAACGATCACCCTGCCAGAGAAACCAGGCATATGGACGTCTATGTTCTCAATCCCAAGACCAGGACCATTGCTGGGGGTGACCCTATTGCAGAGAGTTCGCTGACCCTCTATGCGAGCACCTTTCGTCAGAGCATCACTGACGAGACCAAAGGCTGGCTGCAGGACTGGGACCTACGGTCCAGAGGTAACTTCACCAGTGAGTGGGCCTAGGCATATTGGGTTCTCCATACGTGCGACCAATTTGGGGTTGATCTGCGGCATATTGGCCTATTCGAGGCGGTGTGGACATCGTAGTTCCACTTCTACCTCCAGCCTGAGCTCAGGCTGAAGCTATTCACCCGATGGTCCCCCGATACCAACACTTTCCACATTCACCATGGGGAAGTAGACATCAGTCTCTGGGACATCCACTAAATCGGGGGAATTCCTTTGGAGGGCCATCAATATGATGAATTCCTCCCGTCGATGAATACCTGGGGTGATAGATCTTGAACCCCTATACTGACGTGGCATCTGCTGGAGTTGGCCAAGGAGAAGCTGAGAGTCAAGGACTTCTTGAAGGACATCACCTACAAGGACTGGTTCAGCCTATTCCTGGAGAAGGACCCAGAAGTCAAGATGCCAGGGATGGGAAGATGCTGTACAACTGCGGCTCAGAGGAGCAAGAGCGGATCATACTGGAGGGTCCTAGAGGCGGGGCACTACCATTCATGGGGCTACAATGTAAATAAGACCCAGGACCCTAACATTCGGTACGCCAGATTTCTCACCACATTCCTGAGCAGGTGGATCCTTCCGGTGAGGGATGTAAGGATGGGCATCCGTCCAGTGACTCTGGTGATGGCGGGCATCGTGGATGCCAACAAGAGGTTCAACCTGTGGGTCCCCATGCTGGCTCGGCTGTATGCCATTTTGGGATGCATCTTGAGAGGGGGATCAACTAGGAGAGTATGTGACCCCTTCCAAATCTTCCATGGCTGAGTTTCAGCTCATTATGGCGGCTACACCTTCCCAAATGCCATCCGTCCCCCGGGAAATGGCTTGCGACCCTCTCTACTGAATATTGCTAGGGTCATGCCGATGACTCTCAACGAAGAGAGAGTATGACTCAGGATTGGTAACCATGAAAACTTCACCTTCAACCCATTCCCCACCCTAACTGGCCAAATGGAAGACAATGGGCAAGGCTCACTGGAGCAGAGGGAGTACTTCCAGAGCATCAGAGGCAGGGTGCTTATGGCCCGGATTGATGGTAAGATCTTCTGCGATCCTTACGTGCCGTCTAGGTTTGCTAGGCAGTTTGGGTGCCTCCAGCGAATGCCGAAGAGAGTATACATAGACGTTCAGGAGGATAGGCATCCCCGTGTTCTTCGTCAGCTGTGGCTGATGTTCACAACCTACGACTCTGGTGACATCATCAATTTTCCTCCCATCAGGGCCGACGCTGGTCTCTCAACTGAGTATGCCGAACATTGGACCATAGCATACCCTAAGGGGCTTCTGCGGAAGCGATTTCGGAAGCTCAAGGTTGCCAGTACGGAACACGGGCGGCAGGAGAGCAGGTAAAGTGTCGTAGGAATATCAGAAGCGCGTCACGCAACGGGCCCTGCGCAGGCCAGGACCTCGAAAGTGGGGGCATCTCATGGCATGGTCGTGCCCTCGTCACCTAGAGGAGGGTCCCGCGGGGCGGCCAGAGAACTTCCCGGGAAGAAAATAAGATACCTGCTTCAACCTTCCCAAGATGTTGTTTTCCCCGCGCTATGGTCATCTTGGATAACCCTGCGACAATCAATGAGTACTGAATCCCTCTTGTAGAAGATAGTGCGAGACGGGATCCAGCTACCAGAAGTCGGGCTTGTCCGGGTCGCCGAAAGAGTGAACTTCCACTAACGGCATGCATACCTAACGACCATGGACACATACGCGCGCCAACGAGGTCGACGTGTGGAGCCAACTCTCTTGGTGAAAGTGATGCTCGACCAGGAGCATGATCCGGAAAGGATGCCGCCAGGGGAAGATGATAACGATGATGAATCTGAGGGTAGTGAGGCAGAAGGAGAAGGGGAAGGTGAAGGAGAAGAGGAGCCCAAAGGTGAAGGGTCCTAGGGGGCATCCCACCAAGGGAGTCTTCGGGAGAGCGGCGAGATCGTCGGCTCCGATATGGACGTGACCGAGCTGCTCGAGGTATGCTTCAACCCTTATCTTATTCTGTATTCTCTTTCCTTTACAATCCTTAACCCACCTTCCTTATCTTACCCAGGAGCACATCGGCGCTGATCAAGCGTCTCCAGTTGAAGGAGGGGAGTAAGCACAAATGGGGAAAGGCAGGGCACTGACGCCCATTATCGCATTGACGAGTGCTGAGGGATCCCCCGCCATGGCAGCTCTTGTAGAGGCCAGAACGCTGGAGGCAGGCGCCTTGGGTTCCCGTAAGCTTCTTGCTTCAACATCGGTAATTATTGTTGGAGGACTCAACTGATTAGGGTGCTCCTTGTCTGTAGAGTGATCACGATATTAGAGGCTCGTCAGGATGTAGAACCCCTACCATCCGCGGGCGGGCTGATGGAAAACATACCACCCCATCCAGAACATGCCTCCCAAGCTGAGTTGGCCACAACAATCGGTGAGCAGGAAGCGGTGGACACCAGTGACGCTGTTGTCGGGGCAGGTCCAGAAGTCGACGAGGGTGCTGCCAGGATCAAGGGGAGAGAGAAAGGTCACCCAGATGCTGGGGAGCCTATTCCCCTAGGAGGAATCTCTAAGGAAGACCCTGCTGCTGGCCTATTGGCTATCTTCCCTTCTTATCGGCCTTTTGATCCCGAAGAAATTGATGATTCCAATTTGGAAGTGGTCGAAGAGAGCCGGATGATGCGACACAAATGATGGAAGTGAATCCGGTGTTTTCTTAGTCAGCCTCAGACAGAATGGATGAAGCGAATGGGGTCACTCCACACCTGACTGCATTTCCTGTGCGTTGGAGGGGCAAATGCTCAACGCCTTCACCTGACGGTCTGTGATTACATGGCCAAGAAGATGCATGAGAGCAGCCGGCGCATCGACGTCATTCGGTGCCAGGAGGAGTCAGGGAGTACCCGAGCATTTCTGAGGGCAGATCAGGAGGTCCAACGCCTCAAGGAGCAGGCGAAAGAACAAGAGATATTCATTGCGAACTGCTCTGAGCTCGTGGAGCAGTTGAGGGTCCAACTTGCGGATGCTCAAGAACTACTCATGGAAGCGAGTCACCAGATAACCGAGCTCCAGGATGAACAGGCACGGGCACAGGCCAGGGTCAGCGAACTGCGCCCCATGGCCACTGATGAAGAAAGAGTCCTCAGGGGATGGGAGACAGTCCTGGAGGCCACCAGCCAAAAGGTGGTGGCATTGGAGATATCTATCCAAGGAGCCGACCCTTAGGGGACCTGTTTTGTCCAAACCCATAAACTTATCCCTCCTTACTGCTTTTTGTTGTTTCCCCCCCTTTTTTTTCAAACTGAATGTTTGGAAAAATTTATTTACTTGTCCCTTTGGCTTAACATTCTTGTCCCTTCGACTTAACATGATCAACCATAATCCCAAAATAAATAGCAATTCATCCCTAAGCTCACATGGGCCGTGAGAAGCAAATGAGGCTCGTATTATCACTTCGTTTGATCGTGGGAGCGTTAACCAAGCTTCGGGCATTCAAGATTCGAACCCGGATTTCCGAAGAGAAGAGGGAGTCCCAATCAAAGGAAGAAGACCTCAGACCAATAGATGTATCATATTCTCAATGTGCTCTAGCGCACGAGCGGGGCAATGCCAGGGGCATTGGAATCAGTCAAAACATAGGGGAATGAAAAATGTGAATCATGTTACCCAAATTCGGAACACTATGAGAGGGCCATGGAAATAAAGGATGACTTTTGACCATGTTCGAAACACAGCGTCCCTATTGCGTTAGCATGAAATGGGGACAATAAATGAGGGTCGTCCGCTGACCATGTTCGCAACACGGGACCTAACTCAAATATCATCCATCAGTCTTCCAGAATGTTGGCCCAGAACAACAGGCAGACCATAGGTTGAGCATCCATACTATTAGGGGGTCCCTTTAAACGTGATCAGTCTTCTGGAACATTGGCCCAAAACAGCAAGCAGACCATAGGTCGGGCATCCATACTGTTAGGGGGTCCCTTCAAACGTGAAAGAGGATGAAGATCCGAATAAAGGGGAACGCAAAGCGTGGAAAATGAAGTGGTGTTTTGTTCGAACAGAATCCAACACTCCCAAGATTACGCCACCATGGTGGAAGCACATTAGGCGGGCGCATTAATCTGATCATGGATCATCCCTACTTTTAGACAGGGTCTCTCTGGCGAGGGAAATGTAGCTTCCCAATTTCAACACGGGGCATCTCGAACTTGTTCGGGGAAAATGTTGCAATTACACAACTCCTCAAAAGGGTCAGGCCGAGGGGCCGACAATGAGGAGGGATGGGATTGGTGATCCCCAAGGCTGGACCCGAGACGAAATGTTTGGGCGTTCCTACGTATCCCATAAGGATGGGAATCAAGCCACACATAGTTATATAAAGGGTCTTATTTTAAGGTCTTAGAACTCGGACCAGGGAATAGTAAGGAAGGCAGAAGACACATGGTAAGGTGATTATGAAGCCTGATGCGAATGAGGACATAAGCCCAGATTACCATGTGTTCCTTGGGAAACTGTTTAGGTCAGAGGACCGAACACGAAAGTTAGGCTGGGCTCGTGGGGCAGTTCCTAGGCATTCCTACATATCCCATAAGGATGGTAATCAATCCATACATAGTTCTAGAAAGCAGCACGGTAAGGTACCAATGAAAAAGATGAAAGGGGAGTGCAGGTCTAGCTCTCACACCAAAAGAAGCAGCATTTGATGTATCTTGTTTGTCCATTAAGGCGAATGGTTTTTTTATGAAGCGATCGGCCTAGGATAGAAATTCTTGGCATCGCCACAAGAATCAATTCGTATATAGGCATTGACAAATGGTATGGTAAATTACCGATACCCAACGTGATGCCCTCTATGATGAGGTCATCACAATGCAGTATCGTTTTCCATCGTGCGGCCAGGACGATATTAAGGTCATGTGATTTGACCCAACAACATAGTTTAAGGTCATATGGCTTGGACCTGAGGGAATGCGCACGACGTGATAAAGCATACCTAACGTGAATGAGGATGAGGTCCATATTACCACTGTGCACGATTCTAGGAGAGGAGCCTCAGGCCAGGAGGCCAGTGAGGGTCAAAGGATAAGGGGTAGGAGAAACTAGCTCCCAGCTGAGCTGGACCCGGAAGCACGATGTTCGGGTGATCCCACGTATCCCATGGGGATGAGGCTCGAGCCACACATAGAACTTAATGAAGATCTTAGTTTATGGTCTTAGATCTCGGACCATGGGAGCCTCGAAGGATGCCGTATTGCAGCTTTTCCCCCCTGACGTGCGGAGGTGCACTGAGAGATAGTGAGAAGAGTGTCGAGATTCCACCTGGACATGGTGGGGTGGAACATAATGTGAATCATGTAACCAACATTCAAGGTCTAAAGGGGTTGGCGTGATGATGGAGGATTACTATTGACCATGTTCGTAACACAACATCCTGTCGCGTTAGCCTGAAATGGGGACAAACAAATGAGCATCGACCTCTGACCATGTTCGAAATGCGGGATTTGTATCAATTTTTTGTCCGAAACCCTCGGGGGTGTTAGCTCGTAACAGTAGGAGAGCCCTTAGGCGTGGTATCCATGCCATTTTTTGGGGGTCCCTTCGGGTGTAAAAGATAACGGGGGCCCAAATGAAGGGGAACATGAAGCTTGAAAAGTAGATGAAAACTTTCCCCAGTTGAATCCAACACTCCAGGTCCTAGATCAGAGTACTCTTAGACACATCGACGAACCACTGCAATGGGTCGAGGGGCACAATTTGAGAGTGGCCAAGAGAGGGTGAATTCCCAGGAGAAGGGGGGGGGGGGCATGGTTCCAAAACCCAATAAGAATGAGGGCATAAACCTGCACCACACCTATATACCCCCCTCGTGGAGAGGAACAGGCCAAGGGGCCTAGGTGCCCGGGAGATCGGGGGATCTCTAAGAGATAGGGCTGGACCCGAAATCTAAATGTTCAGGCGGTCCTATGTATCCCATAAGGATGGGAATAAAGCCACATGTAGTTCTTGAAGATACAGTTTAATGTCATGTGGGATGAGATACAGTTTAACATCATGCGGGATGACATACAGTTTAACATCATGCAGGACGACATACAGTTTAACGTCATGCGGGACGACATACAATTTAACATCATGTGGGACGACATACAGTTTAGGGTCGTGAAGGACCAACAGTTTAAGGTCGTGCGGGACCGTAATCCAGTTTAAGGTCATGGGGGACCCCATGGGGTCAGGAAAAATATTGCTTAAGAATCTTGTCATTGGTGGGAGGAGTTATACTCTCACCATCCATGGTCACCAAGGAATACGCACCATTGGGATAAACCTTATGAATAATGAAAGGTCCTTCCCATTTGGGCTCCAACTTGGGTGGTTTCCTGCCAGGGATCATTGGTGCTATGAGGGATAATACCAAGTCACCCTACAGGAAAGAAAGGAGGTGAACCTTCTTATTGAAAGCTCAATCCATCCTACTCTGATGCCTTTCTAGGTTGTGCAAGGCACGAATCCTATTCTTGTCCAGTGCTTCCAATTCAGCTAGATA
This sequence comes from Viscum album, assembly GCA_963277665.1. Classification (NCBI taxonomy): domain Eukaryota; kingdom Viridiplantae; phylum Streptophyta; class Magnoliopsida; order Santalales; family Viscaceae; genus Viscum; species Viscum album. The sequence continues at coordinate 1,985,481,554 of OY728136.1, forward strand.
GATTTCATTCACTCTATTCGATGATTGCTGGTCATATATTGCTGTGAAAAATGAGGGAAATTGAATCTCAATGGGTAGTACAGCCTTAGTTCCATACACCAGGTAATATGGAGTCACCTGGGTGGAGTTACGAGTCGTCGTCTGATAGGCCCAGAGGGAGTTGGGGAGCTTATCCGGCCAACTCTTCTTGTTCTGACCAATCATTTTCTGCAGAATGTTAGAGAGGGTTTTATTGAACGCCTCAATCTGTCCATTTGCCCGTGCGTGATAGCGGGAGGTATGGTTGGAGCGGATGTTGTACTTGGCGTACAACTTCTTCAACTCAGCTGCTTGAAAGTTGGTGCCGTTATCGGTGAGGATAGCATGAGGAACCCCAAACTGATGGATGATATTGGAACTCACGAAGTATACGATAGAATGGTCCTTGACTTCCTTGAGCAGAATTGACTCTTCCCACTTGGAAAAGAAATCCGTAGCAGTCAGAATGAATCAGCATTGGTGAGCCATTGACCGTGGGTATAGTCCTATGACATCTAACCCCAAAACTGCGAAGGACCAAGAGTACTTGGTAGTATGGAGAGGCTCTGGCGGCCGATGCACAATGTTAGCATGAAATTGGCATGCATGGCACCTCTTGGCGAACTCGATGCAGTCATGGATCATGGAGAGCCAAAAATACACCAGTCTCTAGATCTGATGAGATAGTTTTGGCCCAGCCTGATGGGCGCCGCAGGAACCAGCGTGAACCTCTTGCATGACTTGTGGAATCTCGACCCCCTGAATGCAACGAAGGAGAACACCATCAAACCCACACTTATAGAGGATCTTCTCAAGACTAGGACCACTCTAGAGAGTAAACTACAGCGCGTGGCGTTAGATTCGCTCGCGCTCGGCCCGATCAGCTGGGAGGCATCCATTTTGGAGATACTCGACAAAAGGAGCTCTCTAGTCAGGAGTTGCTTCAACCACCACATCTGAAAAACCTGGGGTTCCTAACGTGGAAGCTCCGATGGTAATATGGACTACCCACGGGCCATCATCATCCTTTGGGGTGATGGGAGAAATGACTCTCTGGTGTGCCACATGGATAATTAGATCATCTTACTTGGGTTCTACGAGCGACGCAGCCAGGCTGGCCAAAACATCTGATCGATCGTTCTGTGACCGAGGGACATGGACAACCTCTGGCTGAGAAGGGAATTGGGCCATTAGCTAGAGAGTGCGTTCTAACCGTGGTACAAGCTCTGGATTCCTAACAACATAGTCACCGTTGACTTGCTTAATAACTAGCTCGGGGTCCCCTTTCACATGCAGATGGGGAACATCGATCTCAAGGGCCAGTTCGAGGCCAGCAATGAGGGCCTGATACTCTGCCTCATTGTTGGTACAACCTTATGACAACAGGAATGAGTATGACAGGACGACTTGTGCCGAGGTGATAAATACAATACCTAGACCCACTCTGTTGAGCCTAATATCATTGAGTCTCCTACCGGTGGGGATTTAGGAGGCACCATCAAAGTGCATCTGCTAACACGGAACAACTTGATCGACCGAGAGGATTGCCTCATCGGGAAAATCCAAGTCCAGGGACTGGTCCACGAGGGTTGGATGGGCAGCTAGAAAGTCCGCCAATGCCTAACCCTTGATAGCCTTCTGAGGCACGAACCTAATGTCAAATTTCTGGAGGATTACTGCCCACTGCGCTAGTCATCCAGTCAACATGGGGCAGTTCATAATGTACTTCAGCGGGTCTACCCGGGAGACCAGCTGCACCTCATGGTGCTGTAGGTAATGTCGCAATTTCTGTACTGTGAATACGAGCGCAAGGTAGCTTTTCTCGATGGGGGAGTACTAGGTCTCCATATCGACGAGCATATGGATGATGTAGTAGAGGTTGTTCTCCGTCCCCTCATTGTTCTTCTGGGTGAGAAGGGTGCCGAGGGATCATTCTAGGGCGGTGACATAGAGAATCAATGGATTCCTGGAGACGGGTGGCATCAAGACCGGAGGCTGGAGAAAATATTGCTTGATTTCCTCAAAGGCGGTCTGGCACTCTTCATCCCACTCATAAGTGGTGCCCTTATTCATAATCCGACAAAAGGGCTTACACTTTCCAGCCATATTCACAATGAATTGACGTATGTAGGCTAAGTGTCCTTGGAGGCCTTGAAGCTCACGAATATTGCTCGGGGGAGGCATCTGTATGATGGTCTTGATCTTCTCTGGGTCAATCTTGATGCCCCGATATCTGACAACAAAGCCAAGAAACTTCCCGGAGGTGACCCCGAAGGCACACTTCAATGGGTTCATCTTCAAATGGTGGGAACAGAGGAAGATGAACACTTTCTGAAGGTCCTTGAGATGGTCCTGGAGTTGGCGAGATTTGACTACTAGATTTTCCACATAGCATTCCACCAATGTCCTGAGGATCGACTTGAATATGCGGTGCATGACCCGCTGATAGGTGCCACCTGCATTCTTCAGGCCGAAGGGAATAACCTGGTAACAGAAGGTACCTTGGGGCACCCTGAAAGTGGTAGAATACTCATCCTCAGGGGATATGTGGATCTGATTATATCCAGAGTAACCATCCATGAAGTAGAGGTCTTGTAACCCAGCCGTAGCATCGATCAACAATTCTGTCACTGGAAGGGGAAAATCATCCTTCGGACAGTGACAGTTGAGATCTCGAAAGTCGATACAAACTCTGATCTGTCCATTCTTTTTTCTAACTGGCACAATGTTGGCTAGCCACTTGGGGTACTGGACCTCCTTGACGAAGTTGTCTCTGATAAGCTTGTCAACTTCGTCCTCGACCATGGCACCGTGAGACGGATGCATCTTTCTAGGAGGCTGTTTGAACCCGCGATGATTTGTCGGGAGACCGAGGCAGTGGATGGCTACCTGAGGATCTAGTCCTGGTATATCATTGTAACTTCAGGCGAATACATCACAGTGCTATTTGAGGAAGTCCACGTACCGCTACTGCTCCTCAAGGGACATGGAGGCACTGATCAATGTAGGTCTCGTATCTGCCTTGCTACCGAGGTTCACCTGTACCAATTCATAGACCGTGGTAGAGAAACCTTCCTCAAAGGTAGGGGGAGCATCCTCTATATCTTCTTCTCCACTTATAGAGGGATCCTCTATGGGGGAAGATTCTTATGAGCTGCCAGGCCCCGATGGGAGGCTGGTACCAGCTTGAGCGGCAGTAGTTATTGCATTGGGGAACTCCGGCGCTGCTGTGACCATAGTGACGAAGGGTGTCGACCCGATCCCATCTGGTCTCCAGCCTAAGGGGCCATGCTTGATAATATCAAAGCAGTAGTGGTGAGTCGGCCGAAGCCAACTTATTCCATACCGGCGAAACAGACAAGTATGACGCACTACCGTTGCCATGAGCCAGACGTCTCTATACCTAACGGGAGTGGGAGGATCCTGGATCACTGAAGCCTGGTTCGTGTAGGAGTACGAGGTTATTTTCTATCATTACCTGGACTTGGGAATATGCCTTCCTCTTGTACCCTAAACAAAAAAACATTTCCCCATGTTAGGGGTCGTGGCCTCCAACCGATGGATCGAGAAGACATAGGCGTCATTCAGGCCTGCCCAAGGGTCGGTCATAGCGGCGACAGGCTCAACTTTTCTTGCCTAGACTTGTTTATCCTTGCTCTTGTAATAGTCAACATCCATGTAGAGGGCTTCAAAAGAGGAGAAAGGAGACGCATCACCTTGGAGTACACCTACTCAACCATTAAGGGAGTACTTGAGGCATTGGTGATACAATGAGGGTACCGCCGCGTGCAGGTGGAGCCATGGACTACCCATAAATGCATTGTACTCGGTGTCCTGGGAGACAACCATGAACTCGGTGTTGGAAACTAGGCCACCGAACTGGGTCTTCAGATGGATCTTGCTGACCGGGGTCTGCTCTATCCTATCATATCCCTGGATCCTCAAATCGGAGGGAGTCAGACCATCCTCAGATAACCCTAGCTTCCACAGTGTCCGTGTTGGGATAAAGTTGATCCTGGAGCCAGTGTCAATGAGATAGCGGTGAACCTCCACGCCATTGAATTGGCCAGTGATATAAAACGGGTGAATGTGACCCTGTATGGGAGAGCCTTCATCCTCTCCCAAGAACGAGATGATGGCCTGACATTCGACATTCTCAACTACTTCAGCATGAAAGGCTTCTGCAGCTGCTACCTCCATCTCAAACTAGAGGGGGATCCTTAAAGCCTCAGTGAGGGCTTCGCACATATCTGGCGATAGTCGAAGGGATTCAAGGATGGAGATCTTCACTGGGATGCCAAAAATATGCTTGATAACATAGTACTTCTGTTCCAAGCGTAAACTTTTGCTTGCGGGAGACCGCTCTGCGACTGGAGGCATGGTGGACCCTGTCGGTTGGACCGACGACTGACTAGTGCTGGGTGTATCCTATTGATCACTAGTCAAAGCTCGGAGGGTAGCTACCGGATGAGGACCAGATGGCTGGGATCGGCTTTTAACGGGGCGAAGCTGGTCACAGCACGACCGTGGTGGTTCTGCCTGATCCAGCTGCACAAACGGTGGCGGAGGTGGGCCTGTCGATGCCAGATGAAGAGGTTGCGCGTACTGAGTTCTGTGCTGGACCTGCTGTCTGGTCTCAATGGCATGCACGGCCTGGCTGTAGGTGCCAACTGGTGCACCTCGATGACTCATATAGCCGCGGTTCCACCGATATTGGCATCGGCTGGGGAAATTATGGAGGTTCGCCTGGCATTCCCCCTCGTCGGGAGTCATATAGGGATTTACCAACTCAATGGTGTTAACCAAAGCGTATCCTTGACTGTCACTTGACGAATCATCCACCACTAGGCAAATTCTTGGAGGTATTCCCATCTCCGGGGGTATAAAGTCGTCGAGAGTGCCGGATGAAGACAACATTTGCGGGGTGCGTTGCTTCTTCTTGCGCTGCCGATGCTTGCTCTTCTGGGAAGAGGCCGACTGAGACGATGATACAGAAGTGGTGGCCATAGCTTCTGGAGGCTCTGTATGATTCAGGTGTGATCTAATGATGCCATGGGAATGGGCAATTGTCTTGTGGGCTATCCAGTTTCTATACTTCTCAGACCCGCGATCATAAACCTGCTACCAATCGCCTTCGTCATCGCTACCGCTATCTGACCTTACGAAGACACCCACCACTTATGCCAGGGTCGAGCCCAACCTGACTATGTTTTGGTCAACATGGTCTTAGAGCCAGTCCTTGAACACATAACATTGCTTGATGTTGTGCCCCAGGATCTGATGATAAGGGTAGTAGTTGGGGCGATCAATGAGGTGTGCCTCCTCTGGATTTTTGCACTCAGGTAAGCACACAATTCCCTGCTCTAAAGTGCTACCGAAGTAACTGGGGACCTGATCCTTGTTGAATGAGTAGATTCGATTTATTCTGTCCGGATAAGGGGGCTCTGGGAGCCTGGCCCTGACGGGGGGCTGGAGGAGCCTTCCAAGGAGGCGGAACTTGATTATCTCGCCTAGGCGGAGGCGGCGCGTTACGCGGGGGTGCCTGCCGATTCTGAGGATGCTGCTGGGCTGGAAGATGTGCCCGAGGTGGAGGGCCTCTGCGGGGCTGCGGGGCTGGTGCCATTGGTAGCAACTATAGTTGCCTGGGGGCTTCTACTTGAGCTACCGCGGCGGGCTCGGCTCTGGCAGCCCTCCTCGATGGGATTACAGGAGGCAACGAACGTGCCTGGTTGGCCTGTTGCAGGGCTTCTTCGAGGCACTGGGCCTTATCTGAGAAGTATCATAACCCTCTGTAATAGGTCTGAGTGATCAGGGAGGGAACCAGTTCCGTCTTGACATTTCACACACACATCATCAGTAATTGCTCCTGAGTCAATGGCATGTCAAGGGAGTATGTGAGCCCCTTCCACTGGGCGATGAAGTCCGCGACTCACTCATCGGGACTTTGCTTACATCTGAAGAGGTCTGTGATGTTCTTCTTCTTGGTGGTAGAGCTGAACTGGTAGAGAAACTGCATGTGAAGGTCCTCCCAGCTTGTCACAGATCCAACGGGGAGCTGGCTGTACCAAACGAAAGTTGGCCCCTCCTGTGTCTGAACAAAACAGTAGATCTTGGCAGCCTCCTGCTGCGCTGGGGTCCCTAACATAGGCCCACACCTCGATTTGAAGTGGGCCAGGTGCTGCGGCGGGTCCCCCGTCCTGTTAAAGGGGGATAAGGTTGGATTTCTGAATCTCAGAGTTGCCGACATGTCATCCACCCATGTCGAGTATGGCTTTCCATCTGGTGGGATTGCCACCTGCCGCTTCTCTAGTGCCTCTAGGTAGGCAATGAGTGCCTCCATTAGATCATCCGAATGGGGGTCCTTGTCTTGACGGGGATCTTGAACCACGAGCGCGTTGCCGGGTTCCTCAATGTGGTAGACAAGCTCAACGGCTCGTGGAGCGGTTGGTGGAGCGACCCATGGGACGGACAGGGGAACCCGGACTAGATCCCTCGGATTTCCACTTCGTTTAGGAGGATTTGGAAAGACATACCATTCCCTCTTATCGTGGGCTCCAGATTCTTCCCTGTTAGAGAATATAGCATGGTTAGGGTTTCCTGGAGAAATCTCGTCAAGGGGTAGTTGTTCCCGCCCCTACTGCCCCGGCCTAGGATCACCGTAGTCGGGTCGTCGCTCTGCAATGCGTTCAGCCAGAAGTTCATCGACTAACTTCTTCTGTTCAGCAAGATGCTGGTGTAGCGCGACCTTCTCAGGGTCCTCTTCCGTCTTTTGCACTGAGGCGGACGGTTCAGAGAGCCTGACATCTCCAATATGCTCTTTGCCTTTACTGACATTCCGGCTCAGTACCAATGCCTCGGTGGGTGGAGGGAGACCTAAGAGGTTCCTATACTGGCAGGTAATCCTCCCCGATGGGTCCAGTGGAAGCGCATCCTCAGGGGGGACGTCCCCATCAAGAATTCCCAGCTCATTATCTCCTCCTTACAGATTGGTCATGTTGACTGCCACTCTTCTTGGGGGCATGTCCTCAATGTCTCCTAGTGAGTCAGGATGCCGGCGAATCGCACTGAAAAGGAGGACAGTGTACTGCCCCCAGCCACGGACTTGCGTGTGGGGGGTATCCTCCTCAATAACTTTGCAAAGTACTTGGAAACTCTGAACGTATTGCTGCTAGAGGGCCCTGTGGTGGCCAGGTGACTCAGGGTGCCAGACCGCAGGGAGTGTGTCTAGGTCAACCAGACAACATTGCTCGCCGATGTATTCAAGGTGCACTTGGCTCCTGGGATAATTCACTCGTTGGTGGTGAAGGCAGAAGTGAGTCGCCCAGAGGGTTCGGTGGAAACATTCAAACTCCTCTAGGGTGAGAGATTCTGGCGTACAAAAACTCGATCCTGTGACCGGACAAAACTTCTCAGGGAAGTGACCTGCTGCGAGGATGGTCCAGAAGATCCTCGGCTCAGATTCAAGGTCTGTCCCTTGGTTGACCCACTCGGAAACTGGGGGTGTTTGAGGAACTAGCGGTGGCACCGAGGCAGACTGCTGGGATGGAAAGATGGCCGGGGGATAATACAGTGAGCGGGTTGATTGTCCGTCGAACCTTAGGCTGTCCCTTGAGGATTGTAGCGATCTGGCCTCCATATCACGATAGGATGGCCCGACGACCATAAATCCAGACGCAGCATCAACATCCACCGAGGGTGGGTTATACCGCGACTCTTCTGCCACTGACCCCCAAAAATAGATCTCCATAGTCTCTAGCCGAGGCAGAGGGTGCTTCCAGAGATGCCGATGGCGACTACATGGTTGATCCTGGGGAACATGTCAAGGTCTCGTCCTCCTAGACATACCTGCAGAGGTAAACAGGGATCCTGTGGATCTCACATTCCGGAAGCACAAGGCTGATGCGCCTCATTCCTACCACATCCTTTGACTCAGAGGACTGAGGAGAGGGCTCCCACGATGTGTCGCACTCCACTTCAGAGTCTGAGAAGTGGACTGGTCTGATTCCTGTCTGACCTTTCCCAAAATTCCTATTGCGGTGGCGATGACCCACCTTCCCGCCCCTTGGTGGTTCCTCGGGACAGGGCTGATTTCCGACATGGGGTCCTCTGTCCGCACTAGTGCTGGGGAAGAGAATATTTCCACCTGAGGAAGCCGGGGTGAGAGAAGCATCAGGAAAAATGTCGAAAGGAACACAGGGAGGACCTCTGTGCTGGCGAGTGATCGAAAATGCAATGTATCCATACCGGCAATCTACAGCAGGGGGAGTGACCCCGTACCCAGTGTAGTGAGTGCGGGAGAGACCCCCATATAGATTGTTTCTATCACGGGGAAGGAAATCGCTTGGATTGAAGGTGGCATTGGGAAAACCCCAAAACTGAGGTTAGAATTAGGGAGGACCCACGCCTTCCGCAGTGGTGGTGCAGAGTGAGCCTCCGTGCTGGGCGGCACTGCTGCGAATTGATCCGCAGCGGCCAGAACCTGCGCCGACGACTGGGAGAGTTGACCCAGCCTGCCCGTGGGGCGGTTGGGGCCTCGATCCAGGTCGGGCGTGAAACTTTCCCTGCTCAACATATGCAGGGATTTGGGGATATGAGTCAGCGGTGGCTCGGGACACACTAGTCACTGATGTTGACACCCCATGACGAGCATCCTCTTCCCTTTGTGCCCGACGCTGGTTCCAGGTCAGATGAATTGGATCTGGTGGTGCAGGCGAGTGGATTACCTGCTCTTTGGCTCAGGAAATTGGGTGGCGGTGCTGACGCGGCCTAGTGGGGGCCCTCGCCGGGAGCCCTTGAAGCGGGACCCCGATCGGGCTTCCCCAGACATCCCCTACCTCGTCGGCATAGGGAAGGGAGCTTTCAAGACGCTCCAGGGACAAGCTCCCAAAGCGATTGAATGTTGGGGTGGGGAGCAGCGGATCCCTGCACAGACCTCAGGGGCAGTGTGGATGGTGATATGAGGCTACCTCGAGATCTAGGCGGGCCATATCCTTGGCGGGGATGACCCCTTACTCCTCGTACCTGCGTAAACAGTCATTAATTACCCTTCGCTGGATAATTTTTTATGGGGAGAGGGGGCGTGGGTGCCCAGCAGTCATGGAGGTCGAGGTCGTTGTGGAAGAGGCAAAACCGCATGGGGTAGCCACGTCAATATTTCCCCTTCCCCTGCACCGGTGGGCAGGTGATCGAGCTTCGGATGCAACAACTTGATTCATGAAAGTAGGGAGATGAACTCATTAATACTGATAGGAAAAGAAATCGACAACCAGTGCCTCATCATCATTTTGTCTTCCATGATCGGCAAGAGGGATCCACACTGACAACACCGCAGAATGGAATGATCAACATCCTGACTGTCCCAACTTCTAGTGAGTTTAACGTCAGGCCTGTTTGGTGAGACCTGGTACCGGATGATGGGGTCGGATGACATGCTAAACCACCGATGCCTCGAACTCTACTAGTCTTCATGCTGAGGAGAATCCCTTCACGTCAGGTTCACCATTTTATGTTCCCGACACTTTCTCCGGGGACGCGCGCATCCGTTACGAAGAGGACGCACAACTGTAGCCCCGCATTCCCACTTTCCAAAGGTGGGCAGCATCTGCTCCTTATTCAGGGACATCTTCTCCTTAATCGAAACAGGATGATGGGATGTCAGTTCTTCCTTCTATGGATTCCTCCTCGAAACTCTTCACCCAGTCTGGGTCTCCCTTATAGATTTAAGATGTAGTTCATGAAGCTCTTCCCAGTGCCATATCTTCATGGACACTAGTTAATTACGCCACTTCTGTTAGGACCTTCCAAGGGGTCCAGTCAGGGAAGCAACCTTCGGTTAGGAGAGTAGTCACATTGGGCATCTCTGGCGTGTTTGGACGCTGGGGAATTGGCATGTCTGTTTTCTATCCCTTATTATAGGGCTTCTCGAGGGCGCGGAAGCCCGAGGCATCCCACATCGAACATGGGGAATCTTATGCCATATTCATGTATCTAAGGTTTTTATCAGCTTCTCATGTGGAACACAGGGTATGCCGCAAGTTTAACGTCCAACGGAGATGGATCAGACTGATCGGAACACTGATAAGAGTGGATCAGATTGAGGAACCCCATGGAGGGAACACTGATATTGGGGTCAACACATGGGAAGCTTCCCGAATGCTGTGGAGGGGAATGGGGAATGAAGTGTCATGATCCCACCAGGATGTGGCGGTCCGGGTAAGAATCAGGATGGACGATGGTCTTGGTCTTGGGTCTCGAGGAGACTTCCTACATATCCCCATGATATGGAATCAAAGTCCGCGTAGTTCAATGATACAGTGGGACACTTGAGGAGGCGGCCTGTGAGAATGGATGCATGGATGGGACCCAGAAGAAGTTGAACCTCCGGGTTAGGGCATGAGCTTCCCGAGACACATAGGCTCGAGGGAAAGGTCAGGATGAGTCATGGGTGATGGGTTTGAACCTCATGTAGGCTTCCTATGTATCCCTGTGGCAGGGAATCAAAGACCACGTAGTTCCGGTGGCGAATACAGTTTAACGTCATGCAGGATAGGGGCATTTGAGGCTTACACTCTGAGGCGGCCCATGGTGTTGGTGAACCAACATGAATGGGGTCGGAATGACCGGGTGGTGGGCTTGAACCTCATGGAGGCTTCCTACGTACCATGCCTTAGCACAGATCAAAGTCCCCATAATTCGGGTGGAAAGGGGATTGGCGCACCGGCATAGAGACGGTTGGGGCCAGTGATTGTTGGGCTTGAACCTCGTGGAGGATTCCTACGTACCATGCCTTGGCACGGATCAAAGTCCCCATAGTTTTAGATGGAATTGGGCTTACACTCTAAGGTGGCCCAAGGTGGTTGGGGCTTACACTCTGAGGTGGCCCATGGTGATGGGGCTTGAACCTTGTGGAGGCTTCCTACATACCATGCCTTAGCACGGATCAAAGTCCCTGTAGTTCGGGATGGAATGGGGCTTACACTCTGAGGTGGCCCAAGTTGGTTGGGGCTTACACTCTGAGTCGGCCCATGGTGATGGGACTTGAACCTCATGGAGGCTTCCTACGTACCATGCCTTAGCACGGATCAAAGTTCCCGTAGTTCGGGATGGAATGGGGATTACACTTTGAGGCAGACCAAGGTGGTTGGGGCTTACACTCTGAGGCGGCCCAATGACATGGGGTCGGTGAACCGACGTGAAGGGACCAGGGGTCCAGGTGGGCTTGAACCTCATAGAGGCTTCCTACGTACCATGCCTTAGCACGGATCGAAGTCCCCGTAGTTCGGGTGTACAATTTAACATCATGCGGGACAACATACAATTTAACATCATGCGGGACGAGTATGGGTCTTACACTCTGAGCCGACCCATGGTGTTGTCACGGTCAATGATCACTCTAAGCCCACGTGAGTCGTACTCAGTGTGAGAAACAGGAGATAGAAAAGACCCGACGATCACACCGCGAAGGGTGCGTCCGTGAGAAATGAAGAGGGTCTTACACATTGAGCAGCCCATGGTGTCAGGACTTACTCCAGGATGGAGGCCCGAGGGAAAAAAAGCGCAGTGGAAGAGGTATTTGGCACCCATGAAGAGTGGAGGAGCTCCGTTCCCTATCACGACCTCCGCTGGCCTTGGGACCGAAGAAAGGAGGAGAAGGGATGCTACCTCCTAGAAGGAAGGCTAGGGGATTACACCAAGGTGGATACCCTTCCCCTGTGGACAAATGCCACTCCGATAAGGAGGATATCATCCCCTGTGAGAGGTGATCCCATCTCTGTGGAGACGAGTGGGCATGGAGAATGTCCAAGGTGGGGGGACCCTGCATGCGAGGCACAGGGCCAGGTCACAATTTAACATCATGTGCTGAGGATGATGGTTCTTGGTAGTTTAACCTCCTGAAGATCAGATGAAGTAGGTTCGCTCCACACCCCTAGGAATTGCATAACCGGTACCCTCTTCTCCTCGTGGGAGGTAAGGCATCGGCAAGGCCGTAGAGAGGGGGTGTCATGGAGAAAACCATCGAGGGGTCCATGTTATCATAGCTATATGAAGAAGCAATAGCCGTTAGTGTGCCTATGAAAAGAAGCATGAGGCAAAGCAACACAACAGGAGGTATTGTCCATGGGACTTTGAAGTTACCTCATACGAGCCTAGAAGGTCGCACGGGAAAATGGTGCATGACGCAAGTGCCTGAGGGGATTGCGCGCAACCTTTGAGGCTTGTGCATGAAATAAGGGTCCTGCGCGAAAAATACCGGACTGGAACGAAATCGGTGATGCTTGCGTGAAATGGGAACCAAGGTTTTGCGCGCAACTAGAAAGGATTACGCGCAAGGAGTATGAATTGCACGCAATCGGTAGAGGCTGTGCGCGATGACTGGGGTGCGCGCAATTTAAAAGAATTTAGTGCAACAGAGGGGTGTACGTACAATAGAAGGGGATTGCGCGCAACTAGCCTTCCTGCGCACAATGGAAGGGATTGCATGCAATGGGAACCCCCAAGGGATTGGAATTCAGTCTAATCCAAAGGGGATCTCACACGAAGGCGGACCCCAGGGTGACTGGGCGCGAAAAGAACCGTACCTGAAGGCCATATTGCACGCGCGCGGAAGCCGAATTTCACGCACGAGATCCGGTTCAGATTCTTCAGCCCCTAAATGGAAGGAGGTCGGATTATATTTATAGGCAACCAGTGGCGTGGAATCCTGGGTTGCGCGAAATAATTGCACGACGGAGGCGGCGACACGAACTATCAACCGCGTGGGGCGCGGGCGCAAAATTATTTTGCGCCAGTGTTGAGGGATCTTCGCGAATCCCAGTACTTTCCGTGCGGGATAGATTTTTTCGCTCACTTCACCATTTTTTTCGCGCAACACCTCTAGGCCCTCTAGACCGGGTCTCCGGGTTCGAATATGATTTCGCTTTGTCGTTTCGAAGCTTTCTCCAACACTTAAGCACTTTTTGGCGTTTACAATGGTATATATATATATATTTATATATTACATATGAAATATATACATTATGTATGAAGAAATATGACTAAGTCATATACTTTACATATGATATATATATTACATAAGGGGGAAGCATATTATGTATTATTTTTTAACTAAGGGAAAAACTTTACGTAAGGATATATATATTACGTATGAGAATATATATTATGTATGAGGAGGAAAACATTACATATTGTTTTTTATCCTAAGGTAAAACCCTTACATACAAAAATATATATTATGTATGGACTAAATATATTATGTAAGAGTGTTTTTCTAAGCTGAAAACCTTATATATTGATGAAAAATGTTATGTACGGGAAAATATGTTATGTATTGGTTTTTGGTGAAGGAAAAAACCTTAAGTACAAGAGAAATATATCACACATGGAAAATATATATTATATATGGAGGGATGAACTATACATATCAACAAAACCACATTTACATATTAAGAACATAACCAATTTTCTAGTCTTCTTCTGCTCAACATCGAGGTGACCTTTACGTATCAGAGGGCTGTCATTTTTTTGAACAACACCAGAGCGACACTTGCATATCAATATGAAGACCCTTACATATTGAGGAATTTACCATTTTAAAATCCATCTAATCATATATAATCTTATGTATTAGAGTAATAACCATTAAATGCTATGAACTTTGACAAATCTTATGCCCTCTAATCCTAGTTACCCTTATGTATGAGTAAGGTCACTCTTATGCATTGCCTTTTTCAATTTTGTAGACTTATGTTGAGAGTTACCTTTATGTATCAAATTTTCTTGTAGAACTTTATCATTTTTTAGTTCATATACTCATTGTCACCCTTATATATTCCAGTGATCTTTAAAATGAATTTTACATACGAGACTTTCCAAAATTTAGACCCAATTCTACTTGACTCCAAAAACCTTCAGACTTCATCAAAACACTTTCAAACTTCTTATAAACACCTTTAGGATTCTAAAAAACCTTCAAATCACATAAAAAACTTTATTTCATGTGATTTTGAATATTATTTATGCATTGCAAACAAAATACAACACATGAACTATATCCACTTCATTATCTTTACACATCTTCTTTCCTTTTCCAAAAAATCATGAAAGAGATTCTACTTCAACTAACGATTATAACAAACTCTATATGGGTCCCAAAAAAATTCTCAAGGTCACAACAACTTCATATTTCACAATCTCCCTAAATCATATCTTGGTCACAACATGGTGTATTCCTAGTTGACCCCTTGGCACACACACACACACACACAATGTCAAGTATAGTACATGCCATGCATTTCCTCCATTTATAGTATATTTCACACCTTCCAACTCATATGTCAAAACCAGACAAGAAAATAGTTCATTCTGATCATTTTCTATGTATAACTTGATATAGGGTCTTCTTCACCACCATAGGATGATTACGAGTCATTTAGGTAGTTTGAGTTCTTTAGCACTATTGAGATGATGACTAGATATGAGTGAGATGTTCATAGGAGGCATGGGGTTTGATACTCACCTTAACATTGTATGAATGACAAGGTGAGAGTCCCTCACATTCATTATAGAGTTTGGTATTCCCTAAGAGTTTTTTAGTATCTGTGGATTTATAAATGATTAGTAGAAGAGCCGAAAACACTAAAGCTTGCAGTCAAGCCTTCTATGGTTCCCTTATAGTAGTATGGAAGTTGGAGGAGGCCTGTAGATTGTCATTGAGATCATAAATATTTTTTTATCTCCCGTGCGCTTTATGTTTGAGGTTTAATCATGTAAAAGGAAGTTTTGGATATTAGTCATTGAATCTTGGTACATCTCAACCTTTGGGACCGTCGCAACGAGAGTGGGGAAGGTTAGACAATCACTCCCATTTATCATGTTTGTAGGTTTGTTGCAAGATATAGAAAGTAATCCTCTTCTTAAGAGTGTTCTCAGGGTTATTATTTCACTAAATCCTCATTTTCAGTAGCTATATAACAATTAATGGTGTGACCTTGGGTTTAGGTACTCCCTCGGTCAAGGTATCATCGATGGGGTTTATGTTACCCATATATTGATGTATTTAGTACTCCCCTAAAGATTTAGGAGTGGGTTCCCCATATTTGATATGGGTCCTTAGAGACTTATTTTATCGATGAGGTGTGATTTCACTTGTGTATGATAGGTAGGAAAATCCATTGTGGGGTGGGGTGTGGGTCTCCTCTCTGTGGTGTATATACTGCCACGATCAATATATGTTCCTCTGGCAAGGTGCAGGTCCTTTATAATGACTATAATTTTAATACACGATTCTTGATATGAGGTTATTCTGATGGTTTATCTTGGTAAAAAATGTTGTTCCACGAATAAGAAGGCACCAACATGTCCAATTGGTTTCCCTCATGGTCGGGTAAGTAGTGATCTAAGTAATAGTGATGTAACATACTAATTGGAGAGATTATATATGGGTTATTTACCATCGGTTACCCAATGGGTGATGTATATATTTGAGGCCATGACCTAATTGGGTAACTGAATTCATCCCCTCTCTTTTATTATCACGAGTGCGCAAGGAGGTGTAGTTCTCCCTTGTGGCATGGGGTCTAGTTTTGGGTGTTTGTTGTAGCCAAAAATTATTTTGTTGGATCTTTTTTTAATTAGATTTTGGATTCATTTTAATTGGTTTTGGAATTATTTTGGATAATTTTTGAAAATTTAGATTTGTTCAGGTTTCTCTAAAATTAACTAAGTCTATTTCATAATGGTAATTTTTTGGAAAAGTAAAATTTCATTAGTGTACTTTAATTTTGTTAGGGCACTTTGATTTTGTAAGGTTAATTTTGTAGCAAAGTAAAATTTCACAAGGGTACTATGATTTCATAAGGTTAATTCTAAGTAAATGTAAAATTTCATAAGGTTACTTTACTTTTGTAAGTGTGGTTTGATTTTATAAGAGTAAATATTTAGAAAAGGTTAAATTTGTAAGGGTTATATGTTACATCATAAGAGTTATTTGGAACTTCATAAGGGTAAATTTATAGTAAAGGAAATGTTTATAAGGTTCAATAGGACTTTATAGGGATCATTAATACTTTGTATAGATAAAAACCTGACTTCATAAGGATACTATGAACTTCATAATGTTCACCCCCTTTGTGAATCTTGGTAGTCAGGATGCAGCTCAAGGGAAGTTTCATAAGGGTTATTTCCCTTTTAATTTTCATTGAAAGATTGACCAGATTAGTTTCAAAGTGTTTTATTAACTGTTAAATATGATTAATAACATATTCAATTTAACATGGATAGAATCAAGCTAGTATTGAGGAAGGGTTTTTCTATGTGATTTTTAGTGATTTAAAATATAGGGATTATGCAGATTCAATACCTAACTGAAATCACACCGCATCTTAGTTTTTTTTTCACTATGTGTCAACATGCATGGAAAATTATTAATCATAATACGTGTTTAATATTTTGGTTAAGCGTGAAAAATAAACTTGTGAATTTTGTGGAATAAGTTAAGACCACTATTTATGAGGAAGATATCAAAGATTATGGAACTTTAAAATAAAGGATTACCTGAAACTGGTCTAAAAAAATTTCCACATTCAAAATATGTAAATTATAAAACTTGGGTTAAAAAAGAGATTTTTTTCAGTTTTCATGGGAGTTTCCATATTTTAAATATAAAAAATATATCATGCTTTAAGGAGAGAAGAATAAGAAGAGAAAGACCAATGTTGTTAATGCTACTATTGAAAAACCATTTGTATGAAGGGAAGCATACGAGTTTGTGAAGAAGATACAGATGAATATACTTGAAGATTTGGAGTTAAATAAGAAGGAAAAAGAAAATTATAACACCCTTACTATTTTTGGTGTTCATATTACACCCATGAACAATATTTTAGAAACCTACGAGTTGTATTCCTTTTGTAATACCTTAACTCAAGGAGTGAACACGAGATCAATAAGAGGAGGTTCTCCTTGTATCTGTAGTGATCCTTTCCCAAAATCTTTTAACAACTAAAGTGGTTAGTGTTACCATTTAGTATATCGACACACTATAAAAATATGCTCCTTGGATTAGTCCTTAGCGGTAAGCTAAGTAAAATACCATGTTCTTGACTTTACTTTCCTATATTAAAATTGTTATGTGCATGATAATATAACCAGAATATTCATAATGATCTTACTAAGATGAGAAAAATATCCAACAATAATAAAATAAATTCACACCCTAATTCACCCACTTTCTTAGGGTGTATTGGTCACTGGTTGAAATAATGTTCCTTTGTGATTAAATGAGCGAATTATCCAATTTCTATTACTCCATTTTTCATGATTTGGTTGTGGTGCATTTGGGAAATGAATTCATAACTTCCTCATCTTTAATTATACCTTTTTCATTTCACCTATCTACCTTAAGCATAATAGTTTTTCAATTTTGTATCTAGTTACAGGTTGACTTTTTTGTTTTTTCCTTTCTTTTGTTATCAAGGCATCCTATTAAGTATTTTCATACCCACCCCTATATAGGTGTTTTAGTCTACACAAGTTGTGTCTATGAAGACGATGTTCAGTTCATGGGTGATCTTAAAGGACATGTTGTTTGCAAGGAAAGTACGTATTGATGCTCGATGATGATGGCTTTTGGTGATGTTCATGTCAGGAGTTTTGGTGATGAGGATACATCTTACCCTTTTTTATGATGGTTTTTGTGTCCTTAGTTCCTTTATTCTCTCCCTTTTTTCCTATTTTGGAATTGACTATGTATTAACCATAGATGATTGGTAATTTCTATATATATATATATGTTTGATTTCCTTCATAGTTATTTCATCTTGTTTCAAATTGTAGATATATGTATGGTTTATGTTTTAATTAGGGTAAGGCCTCCCAAATATGTTATTCCTTTTTGGTGCTAGTCACAAGCTCCTTCCCTACCAGAGGTGATCTTGGTGTGGCATGCTCATCCCAACTGTCGGTCTAGGAGAGTTATCAAAGGGTAAAGTCATGTCAATAGTGGTTTGCATCCTGACCACAATCTAATATTCTTCTATCTCTATTTCATTTTTCCTCCCTTTATTCAGCTTGGTTTCCATGGAATCTGATAGATCTAGTGGGTTAAGTGAATATTGGTGAGCAATTTCTTTAAGGTATGTGAGTGGTTAATTACTCTTGATTAAGGATTTTTGTCACTTTATAACCTAGGAGTAGGTGATTGATTGGTGCGCACAAGGATCCTTGGGTGTATTGGTTGATTACACCATCAATAAACAATGATACATGGGTACTCAGATGATGTTTTTTGGCGTTCATTATGTTTGTCTAAGATATGTTTAAGTGATAATGAAGGAACATGTGGGAATTATCCAAAGAGATAACTTCTTTATTCCCAACTTCATTGTGTTTTCATATACTTTCATTTTCATTTTTTTCATGTTTGTTTTTCTATATCCATCACACAACTAACCCCTCATTTACATTATTTCATTTAAATAGAAATACCAAGAAAACATAATAAGTTAAAAATAATAGTGAGTGTTAAGCGAGCTCATTGGGAGATGGCCATGGTCTATAGTATAACCACATTCTAGGAGAAACATAAATACTATTTTAAAGAGGCTCACACCAAACCTCTTCCAACGACCAAATTGAAGATTTAATCAATAATAAGAGAGATCTATGATTAATATATTTTTGGTGTCCCAATGAACTCTTCTTAGGCTTTGATTCTCTTAGGAATTAGTGTGTATAGAAGGATGGGTTATGCGGTATCTTATATTGGCTAATAATTTATGGATTTAAAGAATGATATTAATGGACGATCATCAAAAGGATCGATCTTTAACAAGGTAAGGGATTAAAAAATATATTTTTATGTGTATTAAGTGGTGTTTTATATTTTTATTGATATAGTGATGAGTAATTTTTATAATCTACATGAAACTAATGACTAATAAACTAAATTGATTGGGATATGTGTGAAAATGGTAATTAAACATTCATGGGAAGAGAAAAATATAAAATAGTTTATTTATTATGGTTAATTATACGATGAAGTTATGTGAAGTATATTTACTAACAATGATGGATAATTTTATGAACCTTGAGAATTGTTGTTGATATGATGAAACTAGAGGCATGATGATTGTTATATAGTTATATGGTTATGATATACTAGTTGTGGCATGTGGTTTGACTATGGATGATTGATGTAGGTTACTCTAGGACATGTGATTATTGTTATGATATAAATTTTGGTTACATATTATGTCTAATGTTGTTATTTGATATAATTATTAGAATATCATATATTGATTTTATGTTGTGGAATTGTGTTAAGCTTGCTTGAAAGGCTCATGATGTGGTTTCTTAGTGGAGTTTGTATTCTTAATATTGATGTGATGTGAGGGATGTGGTATTCTATGATATAGATGTGAAAGGGGTATGTTTTTTTCCACAATATATATAGTTGTTGTTGTTTTAGCTATAAATTAATCATTACAATAATAGATAATTATTGTGTTTGTAACTACTATCATTAAAGTTATAGATAATGAGAGGTAGTGTTTGATGTGACAGTTAAAATGTTGTGTTTTTGGAAATATGAGTAAGGTGGTGGATGAATTATAATGTATTATTTTTTGATTTGTTATGTTTTATTGATTAAAATTTAATTATGTCATTCATTGATGAGTTACTATTTCTCTTCACTTGACATAAGTGAGGTTGGAGGAAAAACCTATTAGGTATACTTGCATGCTTGCCCCATTATCCTATGCTATTTTCAGACTTATTGGATTGTGTTGGGGGTGGTGAAGGGAGACATTATTTTTTCCATGAGGAGATATAACTAGGATTATGATTCATTCTTAATAATTTCCTTTATCTTAACATTAAATTTTTATAGTTTGGTGTGATGATATTACTCATACATATTCCTCATTTGAGCCGTCAAGGTTAGATCATTTGTTTTGGTGAATTTAGTGATTGTTTACTTAAAATAAGGGTAATTCCTTCCATGTTCATGATTTATACCCTTGATTATAGTTTTTACCCTATGTACTATTTGATGTGATCATTAGGGGCCACTCTTAAATACATTGTTAACTTGGGATTTGTTTTGGTTTGTTTAGGATGTGACAAGTTTTCTCCCTTGTTTTCATGCCTTGAAATAATGATTACTCTATCTTGTCCCTTGATAATATAAGTCTTCTTGTTAAAGTGGATAACGTGGATTGCATAACACAATTATCTTATTCCAATTAAAATGCAACTCCTTACTTTTTCCTCTAATAAATTTATCTTTCACATGTATTTTCCACTGATTTTAGATTTTCCAGATCCGATGATCTTTAAGCATTTATCATTTCCAAAGTGTATGACTCCTTCCTGGTTATACTTGAAACTCTTTAATATATTATTGTTTCCTATAATATAGGATGTTAATTCACTATTCTTTATAATATATACCTACTATTTCACATTCATTGGTGATTGATAACCAATCTATTCTTTCTAATATGAAGGATTCTCTTTATTTTGTAAAGATTTGAGTATTTTTTGAATTTTTATCTTACATGATGAATCATTGGTTTATGTATTTACACCATCATCACTATTTTTATTTACAATTATTTTCCTCCTTAATGAGTAATACATAGATTTTATATATACCCCATATAATAAAAACATTATACATGAAAAACATAGTTAGAATGTTCTATTTTTATTTATTATCTTTGTTTTACTTATACCTCTAGTTTTTTTATTTTATATGGAACACATACTATAAGAGTGATAAATATTTCCATAATAATAACAAAAAATTTGAGGTGTACGCTTGTGTGTCATATTTGGTGGCACTATAGCCTTTTGGGTCTCACCCGAATTGGTTTTCCTTCTTAGAGTAGGGGATTATTTCTTCACTTAAACTTTGATGAAATTTTTATTAGTATCAAACCCCAAGACTTACCTACCTTCATGGTGTGACTATTTTTATTTTAGGCATTCATCATGATTCTTTGATGATTCTCCAAACTTATCCTTAGCCTTCTTAGTTAATAAATTGAGAAAATTACTCAATATCATTCTAGGTTTCATAGATCTTAGTTGATCATAAATATTTTTCCACATATCAATAACCTATTTTTGAGATCTCCAATTCACTTTCACTTATCATTCAATATATTAGCCATATCATCAATGATTCATTATTTCTTCTCCACCTTGAGATTGAGTTTAATAAGATTTTTTATGATCTTCATTTTTTCAGATTTAATCTTTTCAATATTAGGCTTCAACTTCTCATTATCTTATTATTGATGTTGCATATATAATTTATAGTCATGTACCACATAATGTTTCTTTTTAGTGAAGGTTTTGGGAGCAGTAGAAGCTAGTTGGGCCCAATCTAGACAATGTTTTTTTCATTATATCTAATGGATAATCCATAATATCATGATGAAAAATTGCCATTTATAATGAATATAATAAAATAAATTAGATTAAAGGAATCCTTAAACATAGATAGGATATTTTCACATTAAATTTATAATTAATTTAATAAAAAAATTACCTCAATCTTGATATTATTTCTTTGTTGAAGATGTTGATCATTTGAACTCCAGACAAGTTGTATTGTTATTATGCTAATAGGATCTAAAGTAGAATCCCTATACCAGTGATATACACATGATCCACAATCTCAAAACAATGCTAAAGGAACTTTGGTATCTAGTGTAGATGATCCAATCATATTGCATTGTTTGAGTTGATTGCAACAAAATCCTTCAGGCTTGAGGACTGTCTCTCTTGTTTTCTCAATCTTGAAGGAGAGGAAGGATATGGAGATATTATCTCAGTTGTGAGATAAACCCTAGAGTTTTTCTTCATAGTTATAATTTTCCAAGGATATGATGTGTTGTGCATAACACAAAATGATCTCACACCATCTCTAAAATGATTTAATTGGGTATATATAGAGGTAGGGTTTTAATATTGATAATTACATAATGGACCTTAATAAAATATTGAACCTAATATATTCCCCATGGTAATAATAATAATAATAATAATATTATATAATGTAATGTGTCGATTTTAAAAAATAAATATTATAAAATAAATAAATTCTTATTTATTTAAATGATATCTAAGATTATATCATTTCTGTTACTGAGAATTTTTCTCTACCCATCCACCTTCCTTGAGATTTATTGAACCTTGAATAATAAATAAATTTTATCCATTAAATAAATGAATAAATATTATATTCATGATCTTGTATATAAATATTTATTTTAATATTCGCATAAGTAAATAAATATTTATTTAATAATAAATATTATTTATTACCTTATAAATAAAATAAGAGATAAATAAATATTTTATTTGAAGGTATTGTGAATAAATATTTATTTAATATTCAACTCATATTTCTATTTTGATTCAAATATAATTGGTGATTGAATAATTGCAATCAAATAAAATCCCGAATAAATATTATTTCTCAGTCTTGATAATAGTATTTATTACCACTATTAAATTCAAATAGAATTTAATTATGATTTATGAAAACACTAAGTGTGTGATCCTCTAGGCCTCTTACTTAATGTAATTAGGTAGACTTTCCTAAATTCCAAGATCATCGTCTAATAACATGTCAAGGAACCCATGGAGGAATAAGTTAACATCGCAACAGAAAAACCACATACGAACACTCATTGTGTAATATAATATCTTTTCTTGATATCTCATAAAGTAGGTTGCATACTCGTGTCATCAACCTATATGCTTGATAAATTTTCTTTGATTAACTGAAACGAACTTGATAAACACCATGACCTTGGAATTTATGAGACAGTTCCATTTCAATCAAAGGGATAGAGTTATCAACTTCTATAAATGGAAGAGATGAATCCTTTCTCAACTTATTATCAATTCATATCACTCATGCCACACCCAACGTATCATAATTCACCGTGAGTATAGTTTATCATAGTTTTCATCAATACATCAAAGTACATTACTCATGATATACATCAATAATAATATTAAAGTTTAAGGACCATTACACATGTTTATATATAGGAATATCCAATGACATGTAAACATGTGGAATTCCTACTAAAAGGTATATCCTCATAATCTCCCATATTGGATATTATCAAGTGAAAACTTCATAATATCATGTATATTCCACTTACAATAATCAAACACTTGATAATCTGCATCATCTATGTCCCATCAGATTGTATCATTTGACTATTGGACTTATATGTTCTAGAATATTACATAACACTTGAAGGTTCTCATCACAGTGAAGAACTATTATGCCATTTAAATTTTATAAATACTCTAAATAAACTATCACATTATTTTTATGAAGAATAATATATATAATTTGATAATAAATTTATTAATATTAATATATTTGAATATACAAGTAATCTAAAGTAAAAAGTAGTTAGTTTAGGGCATAAAATCTAATAGATTCCCACTTTACTAGATCCAAATACTAACCATCTAATTAGTTTATCCTCACATGATAAACATGATTCTATTGAGGTATGGTTATATCTTATAATATCACCATATTCTTGTGGTTGTTCTACTTATTACGACTTCATCTCTCTAAGATAATCCCCTAAGAGGTGATAACCATGAGTATTTACCTATTGCCTCCTTATCATAAAAAACATATTGTTTAATACCATAGTTAAAGTTTATCATGGAAATTATAATACTATACTATTTTGGTATAACCAAAATTGGAACAAATCATTTCTAAACTTCTTCTTAAATTGCATCAAAAGTCACAACGTACTTGGTTATTATAGATATGACAACCACTGGTTATAATAAGTTTGTCTTTTATATTATCTTATCCCCACTGTGATCCTAGATCAAAATGATTTGAAGTAAAAATAATATTATATCCTATTAAACACTAGTATTACCATTTCTCCTTTTACTAAGAACTCATCCAGTTCTACTTTCTCAAGTACCGTTGGGTAGTTCTAACTACAAGTTTGTGAAGTTATCATGGATTTGTTTGATATTTTCACTCCATAAAACATGTATAAGTAATATTAAAAATCAATATATATCATGTAATATTAGATAGATTCCAAGAATTTAATTTTGAGATATTCTATTTATAATTTTCTCCCTTCAAGGAGATATTATATTCCATGTGACATGGACAACAATTTAGTCTTGAATTATTCCATATTTTCAAGGCATGTACTATGACTAGATTGAGAAACCCCATGAATCTATGTCTTTAGATCTTGTTACTTAGAACTAGGATTGTTATTTTAAGTCATTTTATGATAAATTCATTCATTAATCATAGAAAACTAGTAAAAGCAACTATCTATTTTCCAAATGTTATAAACACATCTATTTTGAAAATATTAGTGCTCCCATTAACCTCTTATAGACACATGAACCTTATGGTTGTGTTATATAGACATTATCCATGGGGTATTCATTAAGGAAACTAGACTTGACATCCAACCACCTAATAGAATGATCATAGAGTGTTTTTATGAAAAATATAATTGAAATATAGTTTAGTATGGTTATTAGAGTAAAGGTTTTTTTCATTGAATATGTATTAGACACCATTTAATCATTTTAATAATTATTAATTATTTTTTTCTACTAAATTTTTCTATATATATATAGTTTATCTAGAATAATCACCAACAATATCATGTCTAGAAACATCTAAAATACAGATTCACTGAATTCTGGTACATGGGTTCCATTAATAAATTCATACATACTTGTCAATATTAGAATGTTTCCATTTACCAATTCTTTACAGTAATAATTATTCTTATCTAAATATCCTTTATGATGTTTTTGTAATATGCTTTGTATTTTTGTGAACATCTTGTCTGTGAGTGTTTTGTGTTTTAGGAGAAAATGAGTTGCTAAAGAAGTTTAAGAATGTTTCCTTATCGACTTAAGAAACTTTACTTATTAATTTAGACAATGCTATGGTGATCTTTAAGTTCCTAACATCATGAAGATTTTTTTGATCCAAGCTAATTTTTTATGAGTTTGTACAAAAGGGATATGAGTTAAAGTTCAACCTATGATGTTTGTTTTGTGGGTGTATAAAGTTCAATATGAAGTTATTAGATAGAAAATGTGTAAAAAGTTGAAGTTTCAAGCTGTAAAAAGTTGAAGTCTCAAATTTGAAGTTGCAAACAGTATAAAGTTTGAAATTATAAATTAATGTAGGTTTCTATTTTATAATGGATATTAGTTTGAATATATCAGACAAAGATCCATCAAATTGAGTTTTATATGATAGAGTCATTGTCACTCCAGCAGAAGGCAAGTTCATTAGGTCATAGAATGGGAAGGTGCAAATATGATCATATAGAAGTGTATAAAATTTACCGGATGGACATATACAAAGTTACATCAGATGGAGATGAAGATTGTCCACTGATTAGATTAAAGTTTTGAGGAAGTATCTAGATCGATTCTACCAAATTCAATAATGTTCCATAGGATAGATGTTTACATTGTCCATCGAAAGAACTTTTTCAAAGTGGTTTAGGTAGATAAAGTCTACCGAATGGAAAATGAAAAAATTCCTACCAAGAAGAGAAGTTTAAAGAGAGGGTATGTAAGTTTAGCAGGTTAAGATTATTGGTCAAATATCCATTGGATAGATTAGCATTAGACAAAAAAATATGATGCCATTAGATGGAATATTCTATGATGATGTATAATATCAAGTTTTGTGAACTAAGAACTATATGAATTTGAGTTGTAGAAGATAGGGATAAGTATTAAAAGTCCACTAGATTAATCTTTATAAGGTCCTTCACAATTATTATACTAAGATTTTATTTCAATGTTTTTTAATCTATAAAAGATATGATAAAGTTAAAATAAATTTATTGATGTTGTATTCATAAGAAGCTTCAAGAATATTCCAAAATGTTCAAGAGGCATCCAACAAAGTTTAGTTGAGTGGGAGTTTCAAATTTCAAGTCTGAGTTGAGTGGGAAAATATATTTGGGTTCCAATGATTTCTCATGGGGGTGTTCCTATTTAAAGGGGTGAAGGAACCATATGAAGTTGCACTATTTATGAACAAGAGAGAGATTAAGTGCAGAATATTTTATTAGAAGAGAAAGTAGAGTTTCCAACCAAGGAAACTCTTGGCTGAAGAATATAGGTGTAATAATCATAGGTGAAACAAAAAGAGTTATACCATATAGAGGTACTAGAAATAATATCATAGGACATAAGTACTAGATAGAGATAGGTATTTAAGGTGCATCAAAAAATAATATCAGATAAAGATATAGGTGCACCGAACAAAGTCATATCAGACAGAGAGTATACCCAATAGAGATATTCCAGAAATATTTTTCATGAGATTTTTTAAGTTTCTCATCTTATATTGGATTTTAAAGATAAGTAAACTTTTTAACAAAATAGAGTCAGTATAATTACCTTTCATGAGACATCAGGCACCTGATAGGAGTTGTCTTAATTATATTCACTTTATATCATAGTGAATTTCCATGGACCAATAGAAGTCACCATGGAAATGATATATTCACTCACATTGGGGTCGAACCTTGTAAATATTGTGCATTTTGATTTAGTTTCCTATCTTTTTATACAAGTAAGGATGAGATAAAAAGTTGAAAAGGATAGAAACTTTAACAAGTTTCAGGGGTTAATTTCAAGAGAAAAGATATTGTAAAAAATCACCACTGATTCAACCCCCTTCTCAATAGTTATCACATTCATGGGAACTTCAATTAGTATTAGATAATTTGAGCTCAATTTTTAAGATCCTTTCTTTATTATCTAGGATAATCTTAAATCAATTAATAGAAAATATATCCCTGCCTTTGATGGAAAAAATTATAATGGATAAAAAACAAGATGATACCTTATCTTATGTCTCCTATCCTGGAGGTGATCGATGTAGCTAAAATTGAGTTTCCATCTATTTTGAAATATGATCCTATGATATTTTATGACAAAAGGAAACTTTATGTTAATTGGAAAGCTTAAAATTTTATTATTATGTCCTTGTCATAAAATTTTGATATGAAGGTGATGGGTCTTAAGATAACTACAAAAACTTGGGTCAAACTCAAAAACATATTCAAAGGTAATATAAAAGTAAAGGAAACAAAACTTAAAATTTTGAGAAGAAAGTTGGAAGATATAATAATGATGAAATATTAATATATTGATTACTACTTCACTAGAGTTAATGAAATTTTCAGCAACATCAGAGGATTCAGGGATGTCTCAGAAGATTCTAACATTGATAAGAAATCGATGAGGAACTTTTTAGACATGTTTGATCCTAAAATCTATACTTTATAATAAAAAGATTATTTATTTCATGATTAATTGCATAAATTTATTATTTCATATGATATGAGGAAAGATCCATCATTAAAAAAGAATATTATTGAAGAAATTACTTTTGAAGATATGAAGAAGCTGTAAATTCATGAACCTGGACATGAGATAAATGGTTTAAATGATTCAAAATATAATAAAGATTGTGCTAAAATTAATGAGAAGATTTTATCCCTTATATCTAGAAATTATTGAAAAGGAAGAGGTAAGTATAAAGGAAAACTCCAAATTAAATGTTTTGAGTGTGGAGGCATTTGAAATTTTACTATAAATTGTTTGAAGAATAAAGTTGGAGATTATGGTGATGATTCTAAAGAAAATACTTGATGCAAGAAGTGAAATAAAACTTCCAAGGAAGATAAAAAATCCACCAAAAATAAGAAAAAGTTTGTAATGCCCCGACCCCAGTTACCCAGAGTCGGTGCATTATTTTAATACATTGGCATGATATAAGGAAATCATGTCCCAAAAGAACAATCAGTTTACCAGTCTTGGAAATAGATTATATACATCAACTACACATTACAATTTCAAACATAAAATACAACATAGATAGTTCTTTGATAATGCCATTATTCCCTTTTAGCTTAACCATGCATATCAATCATAATACACTTCTTGGAAATCCTGGGAAAATAAAACACAAGAAAGAGGTGAGCTCAAATTCTCAGTAAGGGTAAACAATTTAGCGGAAGATAACATAAACAATATGCATGGTGAATAATTGAAAACACATGCCTTTACAAATAATAAACATAAACAATTTATGGAAGAAATATGAGATGAGTAAATAATGACATAATAAAACATAGTCATAGGTATTCTACTAGTTAAATAACCACATGAACCATAAATATTATTTTCATAATGAGGGAATGTATAATGTCAGACATTCTGAAATATTTTGTCAAGGCCTTGGCCAAGGCGTCTAAAAATGATTAAGGCCTCGGCCAAAACAATATATCAAATTGGGAAAGGCCACAGCCAATTTCATATCTAATTGTCTCATGAGACATATCGATACATCGAGGAACTATAGCGGGCTCTACCCGCCACTTACTATGTCCAATACATTCCTCATATGAAAAGGTTGAAACATAGCATAAACATTCGTATTAGAAATAGCATACGAAATGTCAATACTTTAACCCTAAACCATGAATGGTATAAAAATAACACATCCACATTCAAATATATCACAAAACCTTCAATACAATATGGAGGATTTATATCATAATAAATCAACCTTGATCAAGAATAATATCCCGTAAATGATGTTGGCATAGTTGAAAATGACCAGTAAAAATCTTTGAGAGAAATATCCTTTTTTCATGAAATCATTTAAAAGTTACATAATTTATAAAGGAATTCATTTAAAAGATAGTTTTTAATAAAAGTTTCCCATACCACTTTGAAATTTTTTAAAGGAATTAAAATTTTAAAACATTCATGTCCATATAAATAAATCCTTTAAACCAATTTGAAAACATAGACATTAATGAGAAAGGTTTAGAAGAATAAATATTTAAAACATTTAAAATGATGTTTTAGTAAAAAAGTCCCTTAAAAATAATCCCTTTGAAAACTATTTTATGAAACATGGAAATCAATAATAAATATGTCCTAGTAGATACTTCTGTAAAAACAACCTCGGATAATAAAGAGATTGTGAAATTGACCCTTACCTTGCACTTTTCTTTGGTCGAGGGTAAGTTTAACCACCTATATAATGACCATAGCATGTTATTAAAATATAAAAGAACCATATTCATATTTATTATATCATAAATTATTCATTTATTACTTTATACTACCCATTTAATAATGATTTCTATGTTAAATTAACATTTCGGGTAATAACTGCTTTCTTTATCGTACGTGTTTTAACTTGTTATTCTTGATCGTATCATTTAGATAATGATTTAAATACTTCCAGAATATAAAAATTTATTTATATACTATATATATTTAGAATATAAATATTTATAATATATATATATATGAAATGGAAGACACCGTTTATGGAGATGATAGGTCGTACGTACACATAAACGCTGTTTCCGTTTTCATATCGTATTGAATGGAGGTAAGTGAATAAGATATATGTAAGTACATAAATACATATATATATATATATATTCAATAGAATTATTATGTCATATATTACATACTTATTAATAATATATATTTTTATAATCATCATTGAATGGTGAATGTGGAAATGAATCTCATCGCGTTGTGGAGATGGTAATCCGTACGTACGCACGAGCGAAAATATCATTATATTAATGGTAAAATTGTATGTAATTGGATGGTATATAATATATAAATAATCATTAACATGTTATATTTATTATTTAAATCAGTTATACTCATTATTATACTCATCCAAATAATGAAGTGTTTGAATAACAAACTACACCACGACGTGGAGACGGTAAGTCGTACGCACGCACATATGATGACTTTGTTATTTATAGGATGGATAGAATAATGAATATGGTTGTACCATATTTATAATAACATCAAAATATTTAGGAGGTACTGGATTTATTATTTTGATATGGAAACAACAAAGAAAGAGGAAGTGGAAGAAGAAAAGAACTTGAAAGAGGGTAGTGAAATTATTACCTCTTCTTCGGGTGTTTCCTTTTGAGTTGATCAAAAGGGCTCCTTAGGTTGGATTTCTAATCAAATTAATAACTATAGGTTTATTTGAGGGAAGTTGTGAGGATATTTGGTCAGGGTTTGGTCGAGACAAATGGCTTTGGAGGTGTGATTTTGAGAGAAGGGGAAATGCCCTTTTATAAGAGAGGTGAGGGTCACTTTAGGAAAATATTGAAATATTATTTTATTATAAAATCATATTCGGTTTATAATGGCTCAAAATGAATTTATTTAGAGACTTAGGTGGTTATGGGTCTAAATAATCTCAACCAATAGGTTTTAGACAAGTTTAGGTTACCATATTAACCTTATCTTTTAGATTTAACTCTTAGTTAAATAATTTAACATTTACCATGTCTCCTTGTATTTTTATATTATATGGTTAATAAACTTATAATAAAATGCCAAGATAAACCCAAGTGGTTAATTAATGACATATATATCATTATAAGAGTTCTTTGGCCGAAACTTATATTTTTAGTACTGTTATATAATTTAATGATATAGTATTTGTTTTTAAAAACTCATTTATGTCAATTTTGACACTATTTGGTATTTTGTTTTTTGTGAAAGTCATAACAACATGATTAATTTGAACAAAATACATTGAATCAATAATAAAATGTCATATTCACCTATAAAATTCATGGATTTCATAAAAAATTTGAAATTATATTTATTTTAATATTTATAATACCATTTATTTAATTCTTTCATTAATAAGGTAATTATTACATCATCATTGTGTCATAAATAAATTAAATTATTAAATATTTTAAATTAAAAATAAAACACCATTATGTAGGAAATATTTTTATCTTTATAATTAATATTTATAGTCGAATTTATCTTATGTATAACCCTATATTAAAAATGGTTTAGTTAACAAACTTTGAATTTAACACTTTTAACTCTTCTTTAAATAAAATAATAATAAATGTCCTAATCTAATCCAAGTGGACCAAAGAGGATGATATTTTATTACTAAGATTGTTTTTAGTATAATTACACTTATAAAATAGAATTAGGACATGTGTTAGGGTAATTTTAATATCATTTTTACCCTTAATTACCCTCTTTACTTTTAACCGCGGTAAAAAAAGTCAAAAGTTACTATTCATAAAAAAATATTTTCATATTATTGAACCAAATTTTAATTATTGATTTCAACCATGTCTCTTGGATTTTTTAAATTCAACTCACAGAAGCAGTAAAATTAAGTTTTATGCAAATTTGCAAATGCTCCTAGAAGGTGGGTAAAAAACGTTAAAAAGTTCAATACAATTTTATACGTCTAATTTTATTATAAAATGACTACAATGAATTAAATTGAACTTATATAGGTATTATATATATATTTTTACTTAAAATAAATTTAAATAAAATAAATAATTATTTAAATAAAAATTCGATTTTAAATAATAACACAATGTTTTTCACTATTCATCAAAAATTGAAAGTTTTTAGAAAAATACCAAAAATTTACCCTAAGATAATTTGGATATTCTAAATTAAAAAATGAATTCCATTTTACCAAATTAAAAACATAGAATTTTCATTTATTAATTTAAAATTAATTTCCGTTGTCAAAACCAAAAAGCGGGTTTTTAAAAAAGTAAAAACTATCAAAAGATTGACATATGTTCATGTCAAATTTAAATGTGAAATTACATATAATGACCTACATTGTATTAAATGATAAAAATATAATCTAATTATACTTCCAAACCATTCAAATGTATAATTTAACACTATAAATTATTTTTATTAAAAAAGATGTTTTCAATTAAAATTTAATATTTTTCACTGTTCACCCAAACATGAAAGTTATCAGAAAAATACCAAAAATTTATCGAAACTAAATTTTTATGTCCAGAATCTAAATTAGAAGTTTATTTTTTCAAATTTAATATATAAAAGTTTCAAATATTGGATTTATAAAGGGTTCTCCATTAAAAGGTGGTAAAATTTCATTTTCTGAAAAATACTTCCTTTATTTGAAAAAAATGAATTTGTTCTTATATTATGTCTAATAAAGACATAATATGGATGTTAAAATTATATGGAATATATAAAATTTAAAATTCAGTTAATAATATTCATAACCGCTTTTGAACGGCTAGTTTGGTAAGTCGTGGTGCGCTTGAACTCGATGTTGTGTATAGCGCAAGTTATTGAATTACTTTGAAGAAATAACATACTATGAAATCTTGGGGTGTTACAAAGTTCACTAAAAATAAAATATGTTTGTTGAGTATGAATCTACTAATAACAGTTCACTATAAGATGAAAATCTAGAGAAGTTTAAAAACATTTTTTATTAATGTTGAAAGAAAGAAAGATACTTAAAACAATGAAGAAGAAGATGGTGAAGAATCCTATATGGAATATTATCTGAGATTAGAACTTGTATAATGCGTTGATAAAAACAAAAAATTCAAGAAAAAATCCATAATTTTAAATAATTTAAGTGAGAAAAATAATTAATGGGTATGAATAATTCTTTAGAAAGGAAGATGATTACATTGAGGAAATTAAAAACCTCAAGTTGAAAGTTACAAAATAAGGAAATATGGTGAATGATCTTAATAAGAAACTCACAACTAATCAAGTAGAGCTATGTAAGACTTAGTCAATATGTATCATGGATTAAATTTTTTTGATTAAAATGAAAGAAAATTTCAACAATGCTTTAGAGGAAAAAACTAAAACATCTCATGCTACAGAAAGAACTCATCCCAAGTATCAGGTGAAATCTACACCCACTCAACACAAAAGTTCATTTGATTGTGCTAAACATATAGGTGATAAAAAAAACTATGGGAAAACTTAGTTTTAGAAAATATGTGAGAAACACATCAAATCAATGAAAGTTAAAAATAACCTCTATAAGAAATTTTACCCATACTAGTGGGAATAATATATATAAAGATGTATTGAAGCTCAATAAACTAATCATAGAGAAAAACATATTTCTATATAAGATAGAGGTTCATTGGATATTGTTGGTGTTTTGGTGTATATGAGAATAAGACATATAATTATTGGAACAAAATGTCTCTCCCTATAAGTAGGAATGAATTGAGGGGGATAAATAGTGGAATAAAAGAAAGTAACTTTCATAAGTTATAGGAAGAAAGAAATTCAAATTCATCATAATTTAGAGAATTTCCAAAGAAAAAACAATTTGATTTCTTAAATGACATTTGTGGAAGGTGTGACCAACCAAGTTATTATGCTAAAGAATGTATGACAACTCTTCCAGGACAAGTTTCTTATACTAGAAAAGAAAAGGAAGTTGGGAATAATAAATTTGAAGTCATAGATTTTGTTGTTGAGGCTAATCTAAAAGCTTATAAAATGAATAAAATATTGATTCATGAAAGTTATTATTCCTCACATATGATAGGTAATGAAAATTTTAATAAATATTGAATAAAATGAAGGAGGAGCAGTTACTTTTAGAAATGATAGTTTCTTGAAAATTAGAGGAATTGGAATGACTAAGATTGAAGTTCAAAAACTAAATTTAAAGGAAGTTCTGTTTGTTAATGGGATTAAGAACAACTTACCAAGTTTTATCCAACTTTGTGATGATATTAAAGAAGTTATCTTCAGAAAATATTCTTATATCATTCAATTTTTGAAAGATGGAAAATTTTTTACTAATAGAGGAAGAACCAGTAACAATCTATTTCAAATTGGAAATCCTTTTGATTATTATTATCTAAGAACTGAGAATGAAAATAAGATGTGGCATCGAATACTTGGACATATTAGCCAGAAAATTACAAGAAAAGTTTTAAATAAAGATGTGGTAAGAGACCTAATATAACTGAAAAGGAAATATGATGTTTTTTGTACAAATTTCCTAAAAGGAATTATTCTAAGTGGAATATGTAAGAAAGATGAAATCCATTCCACTAGACCTATTGAGATCATACAATATGATCTTTTTGGTTTGATGAGACATCAATCAAAGAAGGTAAATCTATACTTTATTACTTTTATTGATGTTTTCACTTGGATGACTAATATAATTTTCATGAAACATAAATAACAGGTTGTAGAATTTTTTAGTTTTTTAAGAAGGGACATTGAGAAAGAGATGAGTATTTATATAGTAAAGTTAATAACAAATAATGGAAAAGAGAAAAAAATTAACACCTTTAAATCCTATCTAAAGAAACATAGAATCAAACACCAATAAAATGCTCTATAAACTCCTTAAAAATGTATTAGTGTAAAGGAAAAAACATAAGTTTCATTGAAATAGGTAGAAGAATGATCGCTAAATATAAAATTTCTAAATTCTTCTGGAGAGAAGCTAAAAGTATAACTGTGCATGTTCAAAATAGATGTTTACTTTAACCATAATAAAAATGACTCTATATGATTTGTGGTATAAGAAAATGCCTATAGTGAAGTACTTTAGAGTTTTTGGGAGTCCTTTTTTACTAAAGTTAAAAAATATGGGTTTAGTAAAGTTTGATTAAAAAATATAAGAAGGAATTTTATTGGGAATTTGGTATACAGAAGAAGTTAAAATTGTTAGAATAAATGACTATAAATTTTGGATGATTCCTTTGAAGTGAAAGTTATTGAAAATCAAACTTAAAAAACATTGTTGAAGATGATAATGAGGATGTTATAGAATATAGAGTGATGATTTCCAAAGAATAAAATGAGAATGAAGTTGACTATGATCCTAATATTGTAAAAATTGAATCAAATTAGTTAAGCGTTGAGGAAAGTAATCCCATAATAAAGTTAATAAAATTACAAATTTTACAAAAATAGGTTGAATTTGATAATATTATTGGAAATTAGAAATCTCTAGTTTAGACCATATGAGAATATTACATCACTTATCTCATAGGTGGAACCATAGTTAGTTTTAGATGTAGTTGAACATAAAGAGTGTTTAAATGTGATGAATGAAGGTTTAGATAAAATTAAGAAAAATAAAACCTAGGATATTGTTCCATGACTGGAATGAAATAATGTTATAGGGATAAAATGGATTTCCACAATCCAAACCTAATTGGGGCTCGAGCCACAAATACCCTAAGCCCGCCTCCATAGGCCAGAGGGTAGAAAAAAGCACCAAAAGACATATCCTGAATGGGAGACATTTTCCTAATATACCTATATGAACACACACATGACTATCACAATATAGAAGCAAAGACATACAATAGTAAAAAGATGTAACAACTTGAAAGTAAACCAAACATAAAAAACCTCTATGGTGTACAAGAGTAAAATAGTGAAAACTAAAAAGTAAAGGGAAAAAATACACACCCAACCAGAAATATGTCCCAACTTGAAAAATCTAGAAAGTAAAATGCTGAGAGAGCCTAGATCCTAATCTTCAAGCCATGACCACTATATGCAGTCCACAAAACCTAGTATCCCTAAGCTCATTTGAAGTCATTGTTGATCTGTCCATCATCTACATAAGACATGACATGTGCGGGAAAATCCCATTAAGGGGTGAGTATATACATACCTAATAGGATGCCTCGAAAGCTGAAGAGGGAGTAGTAAGAGATACAACAGGAAAATAAATACAGAATATAACAAACATGATGCAACTCAAACCAAATAAAGAGAAAGCGTAACCTCTCCTAAGAACAGGGGGATCAACACGGTGTCTAGATGAACTACACGTCGAGTATTTTCTACCCATAGTAGGAGAGTAAACTCATCCAACCATGATAAGATAAACACGAAAAGTAGGTGGCATACCTCGTGCATCTTTATAACCCATGGTAGAAGAGTAACCAAATCCAAAGGTATGGATACATAAGTATATATATGGTCATCAAAATAATCCCAAATGAAAGATAAATGGGATCTTCATCTCATATCTCATCATAGGAAAAGATTCTCTAATAGTTCCAAAAGTCCAAAAATGATGCCCAATATCTTGTGTGTCTTCCCAAAAAAAACCATATAAGTCAAGCCATTCCCTATCACTATGCCACATAGTCAAGGGGTCACAATATCTAGGTATATGATCCAAAACCTGGTACAACAGGAGGGTTCCACTCAGTGGATAAATAAAGGAACCATACCCTATTCCAACAGGAGGGTTCTACTCTAATAGTTGGTAGAGTACCCATGCCCTACCTAGTAGGAGGTTTCCACTCTATAATAGTTGATAGAGGACCCATTTTGTGGTATAATAGGATGGTTTCACTCTCTAATAGTCGATAGAGGACTCATGCCATGGTACAACATGAGGGTTCCACTCTGATGGTAGAATACCCATGCCCAGCCCAACTGGAGGGTTCCCCTCTAGAGGTCGATAGAGAACCCATGCCCTGTGAAGAAGGAGGGGTACACTCTAATAGTCAATGGAAGACCCATGATATTTCCAGCAGGAGGGTTCCACTTCGATAGTAGAGGACCCATTCCCAACCCAGCTGGAGGGTTCCACTCTAAGAGTATGTAGAGGACCCATACCCAACCCAGCTAGAGTGATCCACTCTAGTCATCAAGGACCCATGCCCAGTCCAACTGGATGTTTCAACTTGGAATGCCTATAGCGATCCTGTGTGATCATTACCATCGTCGTGCATCACCAAAATATGCATCATTCCCATAACATCTTACATTATATCCCAAAAGCCACAATATAGGGAACTATTGTATTCTACATGAAAAAAACTCAGGATAGGCTACTCACAAGCCAATATCCGAGTCCAAACGAAGCAGATAAGAGATATTGAAATTTCCTCAAAAGGAACTAAGGGGTACACGACATGTGAGGGGACTCACACAACGTGTGGTCCTGATCCATCACTTGGTCATACCCTTGAAGGTACATGGATTTCCTACTATGTAGGTATACACGACATGTAGGGGATATACATAGTGTTCCCAAACAACTCGAGGTCCCGCCCATGTGCTTGGCCATGTTCGTGTATCCACCTCATGTTTGTGTACTTTTAACTTGTATCCGTGTACACAGGCCGTGTCTATGTACCTCAGTACATAGTCGTGTGCCTTCCTATGTACTCCCACATGGGATCCTTCCTATGTGCTCTGCCACACATATCATCCACCTGGGTAAGTGATACATGGTGTGTAGAGAGTCTACACAATGTGAAATCCTTATAAAATCCCAAAAACCTAGCTGCTACAATATAGGGGATACATGTCATGCGTTCATCACGGTACACAATGTGTAGTCACATTTTTCACAGTTTCTCAGATACATAATCTATGCTTCAAATCTAGATTTTTCGCTTTGAATCTGGCCTCATTCCTTCCTGAAAATGGTGGATTTGTCTGTGGATTATTGTTTTCATATCTCGTTTTCTGAAAATTGGATTTCATCATCCTGTGGGGGTTCGTTGTACATACCACACATCTCTGATCCTTCCACCATCAAAGGTTTGATCTCAAATCATGTAAATGATCATCCAAATCCCAAAAAATCCTAGATCTATGTCTTATTCTCTGATCTGTCCCTATTCTGTCATTTTGTCGCAATTTCGATGGTCTGATCAATCTCAGTACCGCCCGAAAACATCGAACCGGGATTTCAGGGTCCAACCGATGAAGAACACAAAGAAATTAAGGGTGGAAGGCATAAAAACAATTTTTTATCGATCGTTTCCATGTGTTCATGGCCAATGATCAAGAATATGTATATCTGGGGTTATAAAAATTAAATAATAATTAAATATCCGGTACATGAGGATATGAAAAGGCCACAATTGTCGTAGATCAAAGGAGGGGATTGATCTGCTCCATAAATTTAATCAAAATGGGAATAATCCAAAAATTTATGATTCCTACCTAGATATTGGACCATTCTTCATCAAAAAATGTGATCACCAATGATTGATGGAAGTCATTGTATTCACTACGTTTTGATCTTCTCTGATCTAGAGTTTCGTTGTCATCCGATGTGATTCACCAATAGAAGGAGAGGAAGAAAAGATCTCAAAAATCCTAGGGTTATGAGGCTAACCCTAAGAAATTCATCGTAATGATAGATTTATAGGAAAATTTTTAGGTTAAATGAATGTATTAATTAATTTAAATAATTAATTAATCCACTAAACATACCACCAATGAGCGAGATATTCGAACACCCTGTGACGACCTATTTTTGGTCACACTTAGGGTAAACAACGTGTTACACACTCAACTGTGGTCTCAAATTTTTGATCTGAACTTCCGTTTAAGATTTATCCTATTTTATTTAAAAAATTATGTGCACGTAATATAAAATATATTTAATATTTTTATAAAATTAATTCTGGGAACATCGGGTCTCAGAATTTCACTCTGTCTTAGCTCATGGCTCTAGAAATATATGTAGAAATATTTAAAAGTCTTACAAGGAAAAAATATGATCTCTAAATCATCACCTCCTTCAATTTTTTGTCCCTAAAAAGCAAAAATACACAAACAACTTAGGATACTTATCCCATGTCTGGATCTCCCACTCTCAGGAGCTCTCATGCATGTTCCCATGAATCCACAACATACACACCAAGGGGATAATCCATCCATATAGGGTCCTCTATTGTTGATCCTCAATCACCACCGGGTGCTCTATAAATGTGAATCCATACTTGATGTCTAACTCACCCCAATTGATGATGTGCATAGGTTCATGAATGTATCTCCTCAGCTACGACATGTGGAAGATGTTGTACACCCGCTCCAGTTGTGGGGGTAGGATAAGCAATAAGAAATCTCTCCAACCCTATGTGAGATCTCTAACAGCCTGATGAATCTTAGGGATAACTTACCTCCCTGAACGAACCTCCACAATCCTCATCACGGGGAGACTCTCAGGAAAAGGCGGTCTCCACACTCAAACTCCAAAGGCCTATAATGACGACCTGTGTAAGATTTCTGTCTGCTATGGGCCATCCTCATCCGCTCACAAATGACTTGGACCTTCTCCGTCATCACTTGTAGTATATATGGTCCCATAAGATATGTCTCAACAATATTTTTCTAGCACAAGGGTAACCTGTAGGGTCTCCCATACAGGTCCTCAAAAGTTTCTATACCAATGGTAGAGTGGTAACTATTGTTGTATGCAAACTTTACCAAGGGAAAGTGATCCTCCCAGCTCTGACTGAAGTCTAACATGAAATACCTCAACATATCCTCCAACACTTGGATAATGTACTTGGTCTGCCCATCAATATGGGGATTAAAGGATGTACTCATACTCATATGGGTCCCAAATTCCTCCTACAGGTCTCTCCATAATCATGACATAAACTGCACATCACAATAAGAGACAATCATTAAGGGCACCCCATGGAGGCGAATAGTCTCCTGTTCGTACAACTTCTTCAAACTATCCACTGAACTCTACTCCTTGATAATAAGGAAGTGTGATGACTTCTTGAGTTGGTAAAATATCACCTAGATGGTATCATGACCCTTTACTATCTATGGAATCTCTATCATGAAGTCCATGGATATGTCATTCCACTTCCACTTCAGGATCTCAAGGGGCTACAATAAAAATTATAGAACCTAGTGCTCAACATTCACCTGATAACATGTGAGGCACTGAGAGATGAACTCAGATACTCTCCACCTCATGTTGGACCACCAAAACTACTATTTAAGGTCTCTTTACATCTTCCCCACATTGGTATGTACAACCAAAGTAGAAGTATGGAACTCTTGCATCACCTCCTATCGCATCATGACTGGAACTACCACCCATCCCTAGATAAAGATAAAATGATTCCGTCCTTTAAAATATCCATATGGTGAATACCCTATGGATATCTAGTCACAAAAGACCTCATAGTCGATGTATCCCATCTGGGACTCTTTCACATGCTTGAGAAGTGGAGGAGTCAACACCATCGACTGAAGAAAATATGCACCCTCCTGCTCCACCAAAGTAAGCTGCAAGGAATCCAACTGCTTAGAATCCTCCTGTACCAAGAGGGATTGAGACTTCATACTAAGGAAATATTTAACTATGTTTCCCTTCCTTAGAGTATAGACTATCTCAAAGTCATAGTTCTATAGGAATTCCAACCAACACCGCTATATCAGGTTCAAGTCTCTCTGCGTGAATACGTACCTAAGACTCCGATGGTCTGATTAAACCATAATGTGCCCCCCCATAAGGTAGTGCCTCCACATCCTCAGGGAAAATACTACCACTTCTAGATATAGGTTGTGAGTTATGTAGTTATTCTTGTGGGGTATCAACTCCCTCGACCTGTATGTGATAACCATTTGTCACTACATTAACACAATGCTCAACCCATATCCCGAGGCATCGCAATTAACTACGTACTTCACACCCTCCTCTGGTAGTCTCAACATAGAAGCACTCATAAACCTCAACCTCAACTCCTCGAAGGACCTTTGGCACTATTTAGTCCAGGTAAACAACTTCCTTTTTCATGTCAAGGTGGTCAAAGGGGCTGTAATCTTGGATAAGCCTTCCAAAAACCTCCTGTAGTACCTCACTGATCCAAGAAAGCCTCACACATATGAAATGCTCTTGGGTGGATCCCAATCAAGAACTACATTGATCTTCACTAGGTCCATGTCTAAACCATGCTAAAAAATGACATGCCCTAGAAAGTGAACCTCATGAATCCAAAATTGGAACTTTTAGGGCTTACCATAAAGTTGGTGATCTCAAAGAAAATCTAGAACCATACTTAAGTGATATTCATGCTCCTCCTATGATGCAGAGTAGATGAGTATGTTGTTGATTAATACAATAAAAAATTAGTCAAAACATATCTAAAAGATCCAGTTCATCAAAGCCATAAACATGGCAGGGGAATTCGTCACACCAAAGAGCATCACTAAGAACTCATAGCATCCATAGCGACATCATAATTTCAGATTTGGAATATCAGCCTTGCAAACACTAAACTAGTGGTAGCCATAGAAAATATCAATATTCGAGAACCATATTGTGCCTCACAACTAGTTAAATAGGTCATAAATCCTAGAAAGGGGTACTTATTCTTTATTATGTCCTAGTTCAGGTGAAAATAATCCATGCAAAGCCACAAGCTTCTGGCTGCCTTTTTCATGAACAACACCGGAGCTTCCTAGGGGATACACTAGTCCTAATGAAACCCTTCTATCAAAGGTCCTCCAACTATAACCGTAGCTCCCAAAGCTCGGTAGGGGCCATCCGATATTCCACAAAAGATATCATTGTGGTCCCATGATGCAATTCAATGAAAAAATCCATCTCCGACCTCATAGGTATTCCTAGAATGTCCTCAGGGAAGATATCCATATAATCCTATACAACTAAAGGAATCCAGATGCCTAAAGAGCCTACTTCACTAAGGGATATACTCTCCAATTTATGGAAGATGGGATACAACCTCTTTCTTATAGAACCCACTCGTCCCACCATGATATCTCTCTCACCCATAAAGGTGAATCTCTTACCATCAGTGCATAGGCATTCGACTCATCTATGGTGATAGTCAATCTAGGCTCATATTATGGACAACCAATCCATACCCAAGATGACGTCATAATGTTCCATTAAGATGACCAAAATGTCCCATGTGAACCTATTTCCATCAATAGATAACTCGCACTGTCGAAAAATAAAAGATACATAAGAAGCATCCCCTGTAGGAACCTCAAGACAAAGCTGCTGGGCTAGTGCCTCAACTAGGAGCTCTAGATCTCACACTAGAAGTATATAGATGAAATAATGGAAAAAATTTTTGTCTAATAACACTGAATAAATATTATAAAATACACAGATCATATCTCTAATCATCTCATGCACTGTAGGTTCATAAGTCTCCAGAGCCTAAAGCTATCTGTGACCCCGACCACTAGCTCCCTAAGCCTGACATGGTCCGACTGGTGGTGGTGGATCTCATAGCATAGTCCACCACCCATAGATCCTCCTTCTCCTTTTCTAGCTCCTCCTCCTTGGGGGCCACCCTACCCTTTCCTGGGAGATCCCTGATCATGGTGCTGCCTTTGTCGTGGCAGTCCATCAATTATCTATCTATACTCCTCAGCATGTTTGGTTAGGTAGTCAAGCACTATGTGACCTATCCCATCACAAGAAAAGAACCACCCCTCTCTGGGCTGCCCTGATGGTCTGCGGTGTACCTATGTCACATGACCACATGCCATAGTCCGATCATGATAGGATCTTCTGAGCTGATATCCCACTAATTGGCACCTACTAGCTACTACAGATAACCTAGCTCTGTGACACCCACTGCCATCTCCAGCTTCCTAGATCCCCTCTGACATGAATATCTCTTTCACTAGTGCCCACTCTCTTGTGGGAATGCACAAGGGAACCCCACTATAAAGAATATCTCTGTGGAGTCCCTACTCAAACTTATGTGCTTAGAAGTATCCATATAGGATCACGTCAAGGGAGTATCAGGTAAGGTCTATGAATCTCGCAGCATACTCAGCCACTATCATCCCTCCATTCTATAGCTCTAGAAGCTCTAGAATCTAAACTGAGCATAAATAGGAGGGGTATTACTCCTCACAAAACAAATTTTGGAAGTCAGTCCATGAGAGTGTTGACTCATCATGAATCTAGGTAACAAGACTCTACTAATACACAAATGATCGATGGAAAAGTCTAGATTCTAGGTCAACCAATAGATCCTTTGGTGTCTAAATAATCCTGAAGATATAGACCAATGAATCTAGCCAACCCTCTACTGCCTGGGGATTGGCTCACCATGGAACCTTAGTGACCTCTGGTGTGAAAACTTACATAGCATACTAATTTGGCACATATCCTGATCCTTCTCTACTGGGATGATATGATTCTCAACATGGTGGTACTGATACCTGCCCACCTAGAGAAAGAATCTCATGGGATGGACCCTAAACTGAGGCCTAATCACTCATCCGATCATTATTATGATCCAGAACCGGTATCCTGGCTGGCTATCATTGCAGAGGCATCCTGAAATTTAATCAAGACATACCATGGTCAGATGAGCACACACATACACACACAACAATAATGGGGGAGTTGAATCAAGAAAGAAAATCAAAGACTAAATCCTATATGATTTATATACCATTGATCCCTGTAACCAATGTATCAGCATGTTGAGTCAACAAATAGGTAGTCAAGCTCCTAGTGAATGGATACGTCGGCCACCTGTTCCATCACCAGATTCCCTATACTGAAAGCAACACTCAAGATACTTTGAAACTATTTCATTAATCCCAATCAAATCCTCATAAGGGGACTACTCTTGACAAAATCCCAAGGAATGAATTGCTTTGATACTAATATGTCAAGACCTTACCCTAACTAGGGATCAAGCCATAACTACCCCAAGCCTGCCTTCATGGGACATGGGGTGGAGACAAGAGCCGAAAGACATATCCTAAAAGGGAGGAATTTTCTTAATGTACCTACACACACACACAACCATATTAATGTAGATGTATAGAGGAATAATATTAAAAAAATGAAACTACTAGAAAGTAAACCAAGCATGAAAAACCCATAGAGTGTACAAAAGCATGATAGTGAAAACTAAAAAGTAAAGGGAAAAAATACACACCCAACCAAAAATATATCCCAACCTAAAAAAATGGAAATTAAATCGCTAAGAGATCCCATATCTTTCTCTCTAAGCTACGACCACAATATGTGGTCCACAACACCCAATATCCCTAACATCATCTGAAGTCACCACTGACCTATCTGTCATCTGCATAATAAATGAAAAGTGTGGGAAAATCCCATGCAGAGGTGAGTATATACATACCCAATAGAATGCAATGAAAGATGAAGGGGGAGCAGTAATAGATATAATAAGAAAAGAAAGATAAAATATAGTAAACATGATGTATCTTAACCAAAAGAAAGAGAAATAGTAACCTCATCCAAGAAAAGGGGGATCAACACGGTGTGTAGATGAACTACATGTTGAGTCTTTTCCACCCATAGTAGGTGAGTAAACTCATCCAACCATGAGAATATAAACATTGAAAGAACATGAAATACTTCATGCATCTTCGCAACCCATGGTGGGAGAGTAACCAAATACAAAGTTATGGATACATAAGTGTATATATATGCTCAGCAAAATAAGCCTATATGAGAGAGAAAGGGGATATTCATCTCAATTATCACCCCAGGAAAAGAGTTTCCAATAGTTCTAATAGTCCAACAATAATTCCCAACATCTCACGTGTCTACCCAATAAAAACCATCTAAGTAAATCCATTCTTCATCACTATGCCACATAGTCAAGTAGCCACAATATCTAGGTAGAGGACCCGTGCCCTAATACAACAGGAGGGTTCCACTCAGTGGATAGATAGAGGACCCATAACCTATTCCAACAGGAGGGTTATACTCTATTAGTCAGTAGAGGATCCATGCCCTTCCTAGTAGGAGGGTTCCACTCTCTTATAGTCAATA
Source organism: Viscum album (assembly GCA_963277665.1). NCBI lineage: Eukaryota > Viridiplantae > Streptophyta > Magnoliopsida > Santalales > Viscaceae > Viscum > Viscum album. Next base: position 1,985,526,066 of record OY728136.1, read on the forward strand.
GAGGACCCATTCCTTGTTACAATAGGAGGGTTCCACTCTTTGATAGTCGATAGAGGACTCATGACCTGATACAATAGAAGGGTTCAACTTTGATAGTAGAGGACCCATGCCTAGGCCAGTTGGAGGGTTCCACTCTATAGGTTTATAGAGGACTATTCCAATAGGAGGGTTCAACTCTAATAGTTGATGGAAGATCCATCCTCTAACCACCAGGAGGGTTCCACTATGATGGTATAAGACCCATGCCCAGCCCAGCTAGAGGATTCCACTCTAAGAGTTTGTAGAGGACCCATACCCAGCCCAGATGGAGGGTTCCACTCTATTAATCGAGGACCCATGCCCAACCTAACTAGAGGGTTCCACTCAGAATGCCTCTGGTGATATTGTGTGATCAATGTAATCGTTAAGAATCGTCTAAACACGAATCATTCCCTAAACATCTCACATTATATCCCAAAAGCTACAACATAGGGCACCATCATGTTCTATGTGAAAAAACACCCATCACAGTCTACTCATGGGCCAAAATCCAATTCCAAATGAAGGTGATACAAGAGATCAAATTTTCCTCAAAAGGGACCAAGGGGTACACAACGTGTGAGGGGACCCACATGATGTGTGGTCCTAAACTATCACCTGGATATGTCCCTGGAGGCACAAAACTTGCCTACTGTGTAGGTATACATGATGTTTAGGGGATATACACATCATGTCTATGCCACTAGGGGTACCATCCATGTGCTTGGCCATGTCTTTATATCCACCCCATATCTATGTACTTTACCCCATGTCTATGTATACAAGCCATGTCCATGTACTTTGGTATATGACTATGTTCCTGACCGTGTACTCCCATAAGGGTTCCTTCCCATGTGCTCTTCCACATAGCTCATCCACCTGAGGAATCAGTACATGGCATGTATAGAGTCTACACAACATTACATCCTTATAAAATCCCCAAACCCTAGCCACCACAAAATAGGGGCTACATGCTATGTGTTCATTATGGTAAATGATGCGTAGTCGCATTTTTCATAGTTTCTCAGATACAAAATCTATACTTCAAATCTAGATTTTCTACTTCAATTATAGACTTATTACTTCCCAAAAATGGTGTATCTATCCATGGATCGTTGTTTTCAACCATCATTTTCTAGAAATAGGATTTTGTCATCTCGTGGGGGTTCATCGTACATACCGCACATCTCTGATCCTTTCACCATGGAAGGTTTGATCTCCGATCATTAAAAAATCACCCAAATCCTTCAAACATCCAAGATCTATCCTTTATTAATTGATCTATCCCTCTTATGTTGTTTCGTCATGATTCTAAGGGTTTGATCGGGCTCATTAGCACCCAAAAACTTCAAACTGGGACTATGGGGTCCAACTAGTAAAGATCTAGAAGCAATTGAGGGGTAAAGACACAAGAATAGATTTTTATCAATCATTTATAAGAATTATTGGACAATTATCAAGAATGGGGATATCCAAGGTTAGAAAAACCAATGAATAATTAAATATTCAGTACACGGGCGCATGAAAAGGCCACAATTGGCATAAATCAAAGGAGGGGATTGATATGATCAATAAATTTAATCAAAATGGACACAATCCACAAATTAAAGAGTCTTAGATAAATATTGGATCATTCTTCATTAAAGAATGCACTTTAAAACTATTGAATGAAGTCATTGAGTTTGCTTCATCCCGATCTGATTCGATCCATAATTTCATCGTCATCTGATGCGATTCTCCAATAGAAGGAGATGAAGAAGAAGATACTGACAGTACTAAGGTTACGAGTCCAACCCTAGGAAATTATACATAATGATATATTTATAGGAAACATCATTAGGTTGAATGAATGAATTATTTAATTTAAATAATTAATTAATCCACTGAGCATTCCGCCAATGGGTGAGATATACGAACGTCCCACGCCAGCCTATTTTAGGTTTCACTTAGGGTAAAAAACATGTTCTAGACTCAACCGTGGTATTAAATTTCTGATCTGAACTTCTGTTTAAAAGTTATCTCATTTTCTTTAAGAAACTACGCATGCGTAATATAAAATATATTTAATTTTTTTATAAAATTAATTCTAGGCACACCAGGTCTCGGGATCATACTCCGTCTCATCTCCTAGATCTAGAAATATATGGAGAAATATTTCAAAGTATTAAAAGGAAAAAACCAAGTCTATACATGTATGTTTATAAATAATCTCAATGAACATGGGGAAAATTCATGAAACAAATCTCTTCTTGTTTTCAAAGGTTACTCATAGGTGGAAGGTGTTAATTTTGAAGAAACTTTTTCCCCTATTGCGAGAATTGAAATTATAAGAATGTTCTTGGTGGTTTACACTCATCAAAATTAAAAATTCTATCATATAGATGTTAGGTATGATTTCTTAAATGAATAAATTTAACAAGAAGTTTATATTGAGTAACCTAGTGAGTTCATAATTGATAGTGATGGAACCATAGTGTGTAAACTAAATAAATCTTTATACTATTTGAAATAAGCTCCTCATTCTTGGTATTCAAAACTTGATAGTTTCCTGAAGTAGTTGTACTTTTTTAATAGAAAAGTTGACAATAACTTGTATGTGAAGGATATGAGCACATGCACCCTAATTATCATTGTTTATGTTGATGATATAATTTTTTCAATAGACATGGATAAAACTTATGAATAATTTTTTAATAAAATTAAGAAGAACTTTGAGATGTATATAGTTAGAGATTTAACTTTCTTCCTGGGCTTATAAGTTTAATATAAAGGAAGATACATATTCCTCTCACAAGAAAAGTATGCTAGAGAGTTATTATAAAAGTTTGGCATGGATGATTCAAAGGAGGTTTATACTCCTTTCTCTGGTGGTATGAAGATAAGTAAAGATAAATATAGGAAAATCATGAATCAGAAATACTTTTAAAAGTTAATTGGAAGCTTACTCTATCAAACTGATTTAAGACTAGACATTTCATATACTATTACTTATATGAAAGAAATCATAATGTTATGAAGGAATCATATATTCTAGTATCTAATAGAATACTCATTTATGTTAAAGTAACATAAAATTATGTCCTAATGTATAGAATAAGTAATGAGATGACCTTTCTTGGGTTCACAAATGCTTATTGGGATGAAGATTGTAATGATAGAAAATCAACATTAGGAGGAACTTTATTCTTGGGAGATATTGTGTGAGTTGGAATAGTAAGAAACATACTTCTATTACTTTGAGTACAACCAAAGTAGAATATTTTTCCACCACCAAGTCTTGTACACCAATGATGTGGATGAAAGTTCAGATTGAAGATTTGATAGTGAATGTTATGAAACCATTAACGATTCTTTGGGACAATCAAAGTGACATTGATCTCTCTAAAAATACTATACAACATTCCAGATAAAAGTACATTGATATTAAATATCATTTCATTGAGGAGAAATTTGCTGGTGGAGATGTTATGCTTGAGTATATTTCAACAAAATATCAAATTGATGATGCTTTCACAAAAGCTATGCCAAAGGAATGGTTTATTGAATTAAGTATGAAAATACATGTTCAAACTCCTCTAATGAATTTATAAATTTTGTAAAAAAACAACCCCCACCTTAATTTGGATTATTTTTTCAAAGGGTGAGAATAAGTATAACTTTTTTAGAAGATGTATAAACTCTATTTTGTGAATCAGAAACCGGTGTTATCATAAAATGGGGGAGTAAAAAATTGAGGGGTAATTTATCAATATCATGGCCACAAAATTTATTTTCACCAAGGTATGGAATTACTTTAATAACATCTCTCAATCCAGTAGTGTGGTGTCAGGACATTATCTATAAGAAAGACTATGGTTTTATGAAAGTAAAAATATATTGAATTATTAACAATGTTTCCAACAAATACAAATTGGGGGTATTAAATATCCTTTTTGATGTTTTTGTAATATGTTCTACATTTCATGTCAACATATTTTTTGTGAGATTTTTTTTGTGTTTTAAGAGAAAATTATTTGTTTAAGAATTTTAATAAATTTTCCTTATTGAGTTAAGAAACATTCCTTATTAAGTTAGATGATGCTATACAGATCTTCAAGCTCCCAAAGTCATGATTATTTTCATGATCCAAGCTGAGTTTGTATGAGTTTTTATAAAATAGATAGGATTTAATGTTAGAAATATGAAGTTTGTGTTGTGGGTGTACAAAGTTCAAGATAAAGATACTAGACATACAATGTGTACAAAGTTGAAGCCACATGATGTATAAAGTTAAAGTCTCAAAATTAAAGTTTCATATAATATAAAGTTTGAAGTCATAAATCCATGTAGGTTTCTATTGTATGAAGGATATCTATTTTAATCCTTCATAAAAAGATCCATTAGACCAAGTTTTATATGGTAGAGTCATTTTAATCCCATCAAAATACAAGTTTGTTAGGTCATTGGATAGACAATTGTAAATATGGTCAGATGAAGGTGTATAAAGTTTACTAGATGGACAGATACAAAGTTACACTAGATAAATATGAATGTTTTATACCGATCAGAGTAAAGTTTTGAGGAATTGTAAGAATCCAAATCTTATTTTCAGGTATACATCTTGATTTCAGGTTTTTTTTGAGGAAAAGAAAGAAATGAGGTTTTTCTAAGTACATGCCGTGTACTCCTGAGTACACGATGTGTACACAGTTGTTGTTTACAGCCATGTACTAGCCATGTAATGGCTGAGTACATGGCTGTGTGATGACCTAACTGAACCTCTTAAGTTGAGGGCTGGTTGAGGATAATACACAACGTGTACATTTAATGAACATGCCATGTACTTTTCTTTATTTATTTGATAAATAAAAGAAGGGTCATGTATCATCTTTGGAAACACCTTCTTCTGGCAGTGGTTCATACATGAGAGCGACAGAATGACCGATGAACTCTGAACCCCTCCTGATTCTCCGTCCGACCTCCGATTGAGATGTCGTCAGGTGAGTTGGAATCCCACCGGTGAGATATCAAAACCCCTAGAGTCTTTCTTCCTGATTCATCCTCTCTCATGAGTTATTCAAGGTTGAACATTTTTTTTACCTTTTTATAGATCTATGCTGATTTAGGCTGATTTAAGGGCCGACGTTCAAGTATATAAATCATGAGACATCTAGGTAGGTGGTTTGTGCCTTTTGTTGTGTTGTTTTGGATTATATATGCATAACATGCCACATACCCACGTTTGGGGTATTGCTTGATTTGGAATTGACCCTGTTTATCACCTGCTATGGTTTATTTAATTAATAAAGGATAGTTTATTATGAATAAGGTATTATACACTTTTTATGGACAACCGTGGATGTGTTTTCCTTGATTGTTTGTTTATGTCCATTTGGCTTCGGATTCCTGTTAGGCTTACCTTGTTTTCTATGCCTTGTTTTGTTAGGATGGAGTTACTAATTATATGAGATTCCTATTATATGCATTGTGAAAGTTTGACCAAGGGGGATTGGATTGTGATAGCTTCTCGAGGTAGGGTCATTTATGTATGTTTTACTGTTATGTTAGACCAAGGGTATTGACTATGAGAGCTTCCAGGAGGTCATAGACCTGGGGGTTTAGACCGTGAGAGCTTCCTAGGTGGTAGTTTATAATTTATTGATGCTATATTTACCAAGGGGGTATTGACCGTGGGAGTTTCCTAGGTGGTAATTTGTAAATGATTAGTGCTATATTAGAACAAAGGGGTTAGATAGTGAGAGCTTCCCAAAGGGTCATTATTAAATGAATTATTGTTATGTTAGGCCAGGGGGGATTAGACAGTGAGAACTTTCCCAAAGGGTCATGATTGAATAATTGAATGATCGCGACGAGTCTCTCAAGACAAAGCACAATCTTGGACTCGGTTTTACTTGATTGTTTAGATGGTCTTATAAGACATCTATTTTGTTACTATTATACAGAGGGATATAGAGCTTAGGATAGACCCTGAGATTACATGATTCAAAGGATGAATAATAAATATAAATGAATGTAATTGAAAACTGTAGGATTTTTTACTTTTGAGTACTTCCTAGTTTATTGCTTCATTTCTGCATATTACCTGCTATATATATATTCACTGACAGTTAGGCATAGATATTTTGGTGGTTGCATAATGGGATTCATTTCACACCCTATTTGGGTCATTATTTGGACCCAAACAGATTATATGGTTGCAGGTATAGATAAGGGAAAGCACCCTTCTTCACCAGGTACTTGATTTCTATTGGAGCTGGAGAGAATGGGACCAAGATGAGGCTTGCGATGCTGCTGGAGTTTACTTATTTCATTTGTACTTTGTTTTTTATATTGATTTTCAACATTGTGACTTGTTTGGATATTTTCTTTGATACATATTTCATGCATCATATATATATATTGTGGCTTATATTGTATTTACTTTCAGTCTTCTGCTGTTTATTTTTGTTTGGTATTATTGCTTCTGCTATTATTTACTATTTTTTATCCATTGTGTATACTCTGCCAATGAGGGAATAATTTCCCTACTGTCATACCTTATCCATAACTACTAGTCGACAGCCTCTGGCATTTGGGGAAATGCGCTTGATGTTATGTGACCAACCGGGTTCGGTGCACCTGTGGGCGGCACCCGGATCTGGGACGTTACAAAGTGGTATTAGAGGAACAATTTCTTTTTTTCTTTGCCTTACTATTTGGAGCCTATAGACTGGGATAAGAAGTAATAGGCAGGTGGTAGTAACCTGTTCTTGGAAGTAGATAACCCGTGTACAGGGAAAAGCCAAGTTACCTCGAATATTGCAATTTTTTCTAGTTTTTCAATTGTTACAGTTGATTTGATTTCACCATTGGGTGACACACTTATTTTGTGCTATTATGGTTTATATCATTGCTGTTTTATTTCTATTGCAATCTGATGAGATGAGGGTATTCCATCTCATGCATCATATAGACACTTTCTAGAGATCACATGTCATGCATTCTTGTCATGCTAATTAGGGTGCATTACTGATTGCATGCTACTGTGATAGATTATGTGATATAAATACTTGCTATTTTGATAGGGTATTGGTATATATAAAGTTTAATTTGGATGGATGCCAAGATTTGGTCCCTGAGGTGTTATAGGCCCTCTTTAATCAGAATTTAGTGGATCATGTTTGAACTTTAATTGAATTTTGTTAATATGATATGGTTAAGGATGACAAACTTTGATTCAAGGGGAGTATGGCTCTCACAGATAAAAAATTGGCTTGACTTGGAATTTTTTTTAAGTTTTTAAGGGTTTTAGAGAAGTTTTAGAGGCTTACTGTTTGCAAACCAAGACAACACAACATGTGATGTTAGGAACACATGTCATGTGTTCTTTTATTTTGTAAGAACTAACTTTTCTTAAGTACACGCCATGTACTGTATGTACACACCATGTAGTTATTGACTGTGTGAATGACTGTGTGAGAAGAGACACATGGTTGATAAACATTTGGTAGAACATTCCATGTACTGGGAGTACACGCGGTGCTGTAAAAGACTATGTATCTAGTCATGTGACTAATGACATGGGTGGATAAAACTTAAGTTGTACATGATGTGTCTAGGGTGAATATGCCATGTAGTGTTACATTGGTAGAACCGTGTAATTCTAGCTGTGTAGGAGTACTTGGACAGGAGGGAATATTCAAGTACACACCGTGTTCCATGAGGAACACACCGTGTTTATGGGGTGTTACACGACCAGAATATAAGAGGTACGTGCCCATGTTAAAGCTTAAGGAAACACACTGTGTAGTGGTTCTACACATCATGTAAACATCTTTGTGAAAACTTGAATGCGTTCCTCCACCTGTTTCATAATTTCACTTCTAATTTGATGTCCTTTATAATCTTTAACTGAGGTGTGCACTTGACCTTGTAGATTCATGCCACCAAGACGTCCTCCGGTTGTACACTAGGTGTAGGGAAATGACCAGACATTGGAAATGGTAGATCAGGGACTACTAGCAAATTCTACCATCGTGCTCATCTTGGAACCAACTATTATACCAGACACAGGTGTTGATGCGTAGTTCTGTGAAGGATTTATGAGGATGATGAAATTTTTTTAGGGAGCACTACATCCTACCCCAACCATGGCAGAGTTGACATGGGTGTTCCAGCAGTAGCATCCTCCCACTTTTTCATGGGATGAAAGACCATAGGTTGTAGAGTCATGGTTGGGGGCCATGCTTTCTATCTTCGAGCATCCAGAGATGCCTTCCGAGAGGAGGGTGAAGCTCACGACATACATGCTATGTAATTCCGCCAAGAGGTGGTGGGATGATATCTTATAGGTGGGACATCATTGGGATATGGCTTGAGAAGAGTTTTAGAGGACCTTATATGATTAATTATACCCCAAGACATTGAGGGCTGACCGAGACTGGGAGTTCATGCATTTGGAGAAGGGTGCTCTTTCAGTGATGGAGTACTATTCTTGTTTTATAGAGCTTCAACTCTTCACACCTGTTTTAGGAGGTGACGAGTTATCACTGGCTAGGAGATTTGAGGATGGTCTCAGGTATGACATTGATCATAGGTGAATATTTTCAGGCTGACTTCGGTGACTACTATAGTAAATCAGGCACTAATTACTGAGTGAAATATGAGGGAGTTTGGAGCTGTGAGCCAGGGTGGTTCAACATCCAGGGTTGGTACTCTTTCGACCGATAGCAGGAAGCGCCGCAGGGAGCTCTCATGTGATGTTTCATGTGATAGCTGTGTGGTGTGCTACCAGTGCGGGAAGAGTGGGCATACGAGGCCATATTTCCCAAAGGACCTAGTCAAGTGCTGATATTGTAAAAGTATGGGCCACATTCAACATTTTTGCATTAATTTCTCACTGAAAGTGAGTGAGAGGGGATATATTATAACTCCACATACAGGAGCAAGACCACCGGTTTCTCCTCAATCAGAGAATTGGGGTTCATCATGCCGAGGAGGTGGTCGTGGATGTGGTATCCAGACAACAAGTTCTCAATGACAAAAGGGTGGATCAGCTCAGGTTAGCCAATCAGGTTCATAGAGCCACAATATAGGACAAAATTTTTCGATGGAATAGACCTAGAAGAAGCAGGATCCTAGACCCTCTACGGTTATAGGTACGATTCTAGTTACCTTAGTTTTAGATTTTTCTCTTTTTGATAAAGGGTATTCCCATAGTTTTATATCTATTGTCGTTGTGGAGATCCTTGGGCTCTGTATCTTTACTTATGATGATGTTACAACACTAGATGCTCCATTGGGGATTAAGATGGCTAGTATACATCAGTGTAAGAAGTTCCCTATTGAGGTTGGTGGGTGTCACTTCTTACAAGACCTCTATGTCTTTGAGATGAAAATATTTGATGTCATTCTTAGAATGGACTAGTTGGTCTTATTTTAGGAATTTTTTGACTACTATCACCATAGGGTGAGTTTCATGTCACTAGAGGGTGAGTCTTTTCTACACATGGGCGAATGGGATGTCTAGACAAGCAGAGTGGGACCTGAGTATCATGGGTTGGGATGAATTACATCCCAAATTTCTATTTTATATCTAGATAACCAGGGGACTTCACAGATGGACTTTCCTCTAGTGATGGATCTCTTCAGAGATGTCTTTCCTGACGACTTTTTAGGTTTAGCTCTGGAGAGAGAGGTAGATTTCTCTGTTGAGCTTGTGCCAGAAGCGGAACTAGTGTCTATTCCTCTATATAGTATGGCTACACTAGAGTTATAGGAGCTCAGGAAGTAGTTATAGGAGTTTCAGGTGAAGGGTTTCATCTGACCCAATACTTCTCCTTGGGGTTCACCAATCCTTTTTGCGAAGAAAGCAAACGGTACCCTCAGACTGTGTGTGGATTATTGGAAGATAAACTAGTTGACAATCAAGAACCGATATTCCTTGCCAAGGATTGATGATATCTTTGATCATATTTGAGAAGCCTAGGTGTTCTTAAAGATTTAATTGAGATCCAGTTATCATTAGTTGCACGTTAGACCATCAAATATACCTCTTACATCCTTTCAGAGCAGGTATGGTCTATACGAGTATTTGGTTATGCCATTCGGTCTCACGAATGCATTGAAAGTTTTTATGGCACTGATGAACTGAGTGTTCCATTCTTACCTGGATTCTTTTATGGTAGTTTTAGTGAACGATATCTTGGTGTACTCCCACACTCGACATGACTATTCAACCCATCTTGAGATCGTATTGAGTATACTAAGATAGAATCAGTTATATTCTATGCTCTCAAAATGCCACTTTTGGATGGACCAGATTCACTTCTTGGATCATGTAATCTCAGAGACAGGAGTATCAGTAGACCCAGAGAAAGTGAGAGTAGTAATTTCTTAGGAGAAATCGAGGAACGTATTTGATGTATGGAGTTTTCTGGGGCTGGCTGGTTACTATAGACATTTTATTTAGGTCTTTTCATGCTTAGTAATGCCACAGACAAGATTAATTAAGGAGGGTGCAAAGTACTTGTGGAAAGATTCCTACAATTCGGCCTTTTAAGACCTGAAAGGGAGATTGACTACAGCACCAATACTGATTTTTCTAGAGCCAGGAAAGAGTTACATTGTTTACTACGATGCATCAATTATTGGTCTGGGACTAGTGCTTATGTAGGGGGAAGGATTCATTGCATATGGGTCTCGACAGTTGAGGCCACATGAGAAGAATTACCCAACATGTGATCTTGAGTTGGTTGCAGTTGTGCATGCTTTGCACTGTTGGAGAAATTATCTTCTGGGATAGAATTTTTTAGTATACACTAACCACAAAATCCTCAAGTATATCTTTACTCAATGAGATATAAATTTGAGATAGTGAAGGTGAGCTGAGTACCTTCAGTATTTTGACTTTAAGATTTCCTACATGTCTGGGAAAGGCAACATAGTGGCTAATGCATTGAGCTGGAGGACTCAGATACAGGTAGTTTAGGAGGACAACCGTGAGTGGAAGCTTATGGATCTATTCTCTAAGATGCATTTTGAGGTTCATGACAGACAGGGGGATACTTTTCTTTCTTTTATAGCTATTAACTCTACTCTACTAGATCGTGTGAGAATGAGGCAACTATCATATTCTGAAGGCCTGGTCCTAAGGGAGAGTGTGTCAGGTCACGACCCTACTCTTGGATATACCATAGGTGAGGATGAGGTTCTACGGTTTCATGGGCATGTATGGATTTCAGAAGACATGCGCGAGGAGCTGATGCAAGGTTTTCATGCCTCCATATGGGCAGTTCATCCTAGTGTCACTAATATGTATTGAGAGCTACATAGTAATTATTAGTGGCCAGGCATGAAGAGGGATGTTGCTAGGTTTGTGATGAGATGTTCCACCTATCAGTAGGTGAAGTCAGAAAATCAGCGAGTGGTAGGGCTATTACAACAGTTACCCATTTCTAAGTGGAAGTGGAATGATGTCACGATGGATTTTGTGATGGGTTTACCAAGGTCTCCCAGAGGAAATGATGTTGTATGGGTTAATGTTTATAGACTCACAAAGGTTGAAAATTTCCTACCGATCAAGGAAACCTTCAGTGTTGATGAGATTGGACCATTATACATCCGAGAGATCATACATTTTCATGGAGTTCTACACTCTATTATTTCAGACAGGGATGCCCGATTTACTTCTCATGTTTGGAAGGGACTATAGAGGACTTTAGGTACATAGGTACTTCTGAGTACAACTTACCATCCCCAGAAAGATGGCCAGTCCGAGCACACGATTCAGGTTTTGGAGGACATGATTTGAGCCTGAATCATGGATTTCAGGGGATCTTGGGAGAGACACATACCCCTGATGGAGTTTTCCTATAATAATAGTTTTCAGGTAACAATTTAGATGGAACCTTATGAGGCTTTGTATGTTAGACCATATCGATCACCCCTATATTGGCTGGAGGTAGGAGAGGCAGCTATGCTGGGACCTTTTCTTGTCAAGGAGACCACTGATTAAGTGGAGTTGATTTGAAAGAGAATGGATACTGCACAATCTCACCAGAAATCTTATGCTGATTGACGAAGATGACCTCTGGAGTTCAAGGTCAGAGATCGGGTTTTTTTATGTGTCACACCGAGGTTGGGAAACAGAAGGATTGGGAGACAGGGGAACCTTTCACCAAGATATATTGGGCCATTTAAGGTTTTGGAGAGAGTTGGTCCACTTGACTATCAGTTACATTTACCTCAGAGGTACTGGGACATGCATGAAGTCTTTCATGTTTCTCAATTACAACGTTACTTTTCAGACCTGTCTCATGTTTTTCAACCTGAGGAGGTTGAGTTAGAGGTGGGTGAATCCTTTGAAGAGCACCCTCTTCAGATTGTGGATTGCATAAAGAAGGTTATCTATGGATGATCTATTCCTCTGGTATGGGTGCTATGGTAGCACGGGTGAGTACAGGATGAGACTCGGGAGAGGGAGGCTGACGTATGATCACAATGACCGGAGTTGTTCATAGATTCTTCTTCACCACCCTTGGAAGGGAAATTCGGGGAAAAATTGATTTAAGGGGGGAAATTTGTAAGAAACTGAATCTTATTTTTAATTATGGATCTTGATTTCAGGTTTTTTTTGAGGAAAATAAAGAAATAAGGTTTTTTAAGTACACTCCGTGTACTCTTGAGTACACACCATGTACCCGGTTTCCGCACACAGTCGTGTACTAGCCGTGCGATGACTTGACTAACCCGCTTAAGTTGGGGGATGGTTGAGGCTAATACATGACGTGTACATTTAATAAACACACTATGTACTTTTATTTTTATTTGATAAATCGGAGTGGGGTTGCATCTCATCTTCAGAAACACCTTCTTTTGGTAGTGGTTCATACAGAAGAGCGACATAACGACTGATGAACTCCGAACCCATCTCAATTCTCCGTTTGAACTCCAATTGAGATACCATCAGGTGACTTGGAATCCCAATGGTGAGATCTCAAAACCACTGGAGTATTTCTTCATGATTCCTCTTCTCTCGTGAGTTATTAAAGGTTGAATGTTTTTCACCATTTTGTATATCTACACCGATTTAGGCCGATTTAAGGGCCGATGTTTAAGTATATCAATCATGAGACATAGAGGTAGGTGGTTTGTGACTTTCGTTGTGTTGTTTTGGATTATATATGAATAATGTGAAACATACCCATGTTTGGGGTATTTCTTGATTTGGAATTGACCCTTTTTATCACTCGCTATAGTTTATTTAATTAATAAAGGGTAGTTACTTATGCATAAGGTATTATACCTTGTTTATGGAACAACCATGGATGTGTTTTCATTGATTGTTTGTTTATAACCATTTGGACTAGGATGACTATTAGGCTTGCCTTGTTTTTTATGCTTTGTTTTGTTAGGATGGAGTTAATGATTATATGAGATGCCTGCGATATGCATTGTGAAAGTTTGAACAAGGGGGATTGGATTGTGAGAGATTCTTGAGATAGGGTAATTTATGTATGTTTTACTGTTATGTTGGACCAGGGGTATTGACTGTGAGAGCTTCTAGGTGGTCATCGACCCAGGGGTTTAAACCATGAGAGATACCCTAGTTGTCGCTTATAATTTATTGATGCTATGTTGACCAAGGGGGTATTTACCATGGGAGCTTCCTAAGTGGTAGTTTTCAAATGATTAGTGCTATGTTAAAACAAAGGGATTAGACCATGAGAGATTCCCAGAGGGTTGTTATTAAATGAATTGTTTTTATGTTAGGCCAGGGGGGATTAGATGGTGAGAACTTTCCCAAGGGGTCATGATTGAATAATTGAATGATTGTGATGAGTCTTCCAAGACAAAGCACAAGCTTGGAATCAGTTTTACTTGATTGTTTAGATGATCTTCTGAGACATCTATTTTGTTACTATTACATAGGGGGATATAGAGCTTAGGCTAGACCTTGATATTACATGATTCAAAGGATGAATAATAAATATAAATGAATATAATTGAAAACTGTAGGATTGTTTACTTTTGATTAATTCCTAGTTTATTGCTTCATTTCTGCATATTACTTTTTATATATATTCACTGACAGTTAGGCGCAAATCTTTTGGTGGTTGCCTACTGGGATTCATATCACACCCTTTTTGGGTCAGGATTTGGACCCAAAAAAATTATATGGTTGCATGTATAGATAAGGTAAAGCACCCTTCTTCATCAGGTACTTGATTTCTATTGGAGCTGGAGAGCATGGGACCAAGATGAGGCTTGTGATGCTACTGGAGTTTACTTATTTCATTTGTACTTTGGTTTCTGTATTTTTTTCTAGCATTGTGACTTGTTTTGATATTTTATTAGATACATATGTCATGCATCTTATATATATATATTATGGATTCTTTTAGATTTACTTTCAGTCTCCCGTTGTTTATTTCTATTTGTTATTACTGATTTCTCTATTGTTTACTATTTGTTATCCACTATGTATACTCTACCAATGATGGAATAGTTTCCCAACTATCAGACCTTGACCCTCGCTACTAGTTGGCAGCCTCTAGTGTTTGGGGAAATGCGCTTGGGGTTATGTGACCAACCGGGTTCGGGGCACTTAAGGGTGGAACCCAGATTCGGGATGTTATAGGAATTCACCAGACAAAGTCTACCAAATTCAATAGAGTTCCATCAAATAGATATTTTAATTATCCATTGAATATTTTTTTAAAGTGGTGCAGATGGGGAAAGTATACTTGATAAAAAATGAACAAAGTATTACTAAGGATAGAAGTTTGAAGAGAGGGAATACAATTTTAGTAGGTCAAGATGATTGGTCAAAGATCCATCAGATGAATGATCATTAGATAAAGAAATATGATTTCATTAGATAAATGATTATACGAAGATGTACTAGACTGAGTTTTGTGAACCAAGACTTATATGAAGTTGAGTTGTAGTAGGGGGATAATATTGAAAAGTCCACCATACGAGTCTTTTCAAGGTACATAGGATAGAGGAAATCTTTTCATCTCACCAAAAAAAACTTTTAGAAAACCATTAGACAAAGGAGTTCTTATAGAGTTCATCAAATAGAGGAATAGTCACTGGATGAATAAGTTCTTAATAAATTTATCGGACAAACATTCAATGGATAGAGTTTTGAGAAGCATTAAAAAACCTTGTAAAGTACTTAATACTCATGATGTTAAGATATTATTTCAAGTTTTGTTAATATATAAAATATATGAGTAAGTTCAAATAAATTTATTGATGCTGAGTTTGTAAGAAGCTTCAAGAATAATCCATAATGTTTGAGAGGAGTCCATCGAAGTTGAGTTGAGAGAGAGATTTAAATTTTACATTTTAGCTAAGTGGAAAAATACATTTAAGTTCCCATTCTTTCTCATGGAATCATTACTATATAAAGGGGTGAAGGAACTATACAAAGTTAAACTATTCATTCATGAGATAACTGAAGTTTTGAAGATTTTTTTAGTAGAGCGGGTTGAGTTTCCAACTAAGGAAACTATTGGTTGAACAAGAGGAACCAAAAAGAGGTGTAATGGTCATAGGTTCAAAAAATAGAGTTATACCAAGTAGAATTACTAGATAGAGTATCACTAAATAGAGTCATTAAAAAAATACACAATGATTTGAGAGGCATTGGAAGAAGTCATACTAGAAGAAGAAAGAGGTGCACCAGATGAAGAGTGTACCACACCAAGAAATTATAGACAAAGTATTCATGAGTTTTTTTCAAGTTTCTTATACTATGTTGTATTTGAAAGATAATAAAACTTTTTAAATTATGAGAGTGAATATAATTACCTATCAGGAGATAGAACGATATTAATAGGAGTTGGTTTAATTGAATTCACCTCATATCACAATGAATTTCCATGGACTGATGAGAGACACCATGATAAGGATGTAGTAACCCACACTGGGTTTGAAACTTGTAAATCTTTCATTCATTACTTTACATTTATATATTTATATATGATTAAGGTGGATATACAAAGTTGAAAAGGATAGAAACCCTAACAAGTTGCAAGGGTTAATTTCAATAGAAAATAAATTATAAAATATCACCACTAATTCAACCCACCCTTTTTAGTAGTTCTAAAATTCATAAGAAATTCATTATTAAATAATATATAATTGGTCTTGGTGAATATAAAATCACCCTTTGGTTTTAAATTCCTACTCAGTATGAATATCTTATAACAACACTTACCACTGAGCTTAGTGAAGTCTATGTTTCTATTCTAACACATATGTGTCTGAATCCTAGACTTAATTTAAGTCTAGACTACTCCCAATATCTCAAAAGATATGTACTTCCTTATTATATAAATATAGTAAGTATTGAATAATTATAGATGTTAATATCCTTAGTGTCTATAGGATAATTAACTGATATGCACTTAGTGTTTTCTTTGATGTTCTATTGTAGCTAAAGGCTACTTTTAACAAATGGTTCTCATCAAACAATAGATGCCGTACCTAATGGATTCCTTGTCATATTTTAGTTAATATGATATCCATTAGTAAATATAGTTGGAACATGGTTATTTATTGTATTTTTATTTGAAAAACATGTTCTAAAAGAAATTATGGAAGATTTTCAATACATACAAGACATTTTATCGGTACCCATTTACTATAATCATAAATTTGATGTATATGGTAATAAAATTTTGTGATTGATTTCACTACATATATTAATGATTGATGAAAACTTGGTTATGATGAACTTAGACAAGCCCACTCAAAGGATCCTATATCCTCTACCAAGTGTATTCATTTCTTCATTGAGGATTCCTAAAATCTCTTAAAGGAATATCATAAAGTATATAAACTTACCAATTAGATTCAGTTATATAATAGTTCATGTGGTAATTGTGAACTAATTCTTAGAATCTTTGGGGTATACCTTTATTTCTAAAGGTTTATTTGTCAAAACATGATAGTGAGTTTGTTAGTATGCCTAGTTTCTTAGCTCAAAAGTGACTATAACACTCTTCTAGGTATAAAATTATAAACTAATATCATTTTTAGTTGACAAAGAATTATCTTTCCATAATGTGGTATTTTGAGTCTTATATTTATATTCATCATCAATTGATTATTTTTGAATATCTGTGATTCAATAATTACTAAACTATTTGTTGAGTATGAAATACCATAACAATATTCATTCCAAATTATAAAATAATGTTTTGTTGTATCTAATTAAATACTGAGAATTTTTTTGGTAATAATAATTACAAAACAATAGTTTAACTTGAATCCATAAAGAAATCTAGAAGTTGTGAACTTATTTATACTGATATAGGAATCAGCCTTCTTCAAATTATTTAAGAATTCACCAAACTTATAGTAATATCTCTGCACTTTCTTAATTTCTATGTTTGAATACACATTTACTAAACTATTTGTTGAGTATGAAATACCATAATAATATTCATTCCAAATTATAAAATAATGTTTTGTTGTATCTAATTAAATACTGAGAATTTTTTTGGTAATAATCATTACAAAAAAATAGTTTAACTTGAATCCATAAAGAAATCTGGAAGTTTTGAACTTATTTATAATGATCTAGGAATTACCCTTCTTCAAATTATTTAAGAATTCACCAAAATTCTAGTAATATCTCTGCACTTTATTAATTCCTATGTTTGAATACACATATATAAACATATTTTATTTAATACCCAAGAAGTAATATAGAATAATTACATTAAAAAATATACTTAAAGCGACATCTTAAACTTCAATTCATTATAGTTTTTCTTCTAATAACCTTTCTTTACATAAGAGAATAAGATAATGTTTTATTCCTTTTCTTTCCCCTTAGTCCTCCTTTTCTTGTATGGGTGATGTGAATAATATTTATACTTGGATTTAGTCTTGGATATCTTTGCCTGAAATTTTATCTTGTTCACTATAAGTATAAAAGGATTTTCATGATTCATATCCTTATATAACTGATGATATAGAGTAAAGAGATTCAAGAGTGACTTATCAATGTTATTAATATTAAAAATCACAAAAAATATGGATGATATTTGAGGGAGTGAATAAAGTATGAGATCAATGTTCAATTTATTAGGTAGTTTAAACCTTAGAATGTCCAAACACTCAATATAAAAAATCATCTTGACTACATGTGGTCTAACAGGTGCTCCCTCTCTAAGTTTTCATGTAAATAGTGCTTTATAAATCTCATACCACTCCTATCTAGCTCTTTCCTGATAAAGATCATGGAGATTTTTGAGCATGGTATATGCATCCATGTTCACATGTGACTTCTAGATTTCATCAAACATGGATGATAACATCAAAAAATAGACATCTAGTGCATAATACAAGTGTTTTAAGTAGACAAAGATATCTTTATCACTTTCCTTAGTAGGAAAATAAAAAAATTGGGGACTCTAGTATGTAAAGCTTTCGTTCTTGGTGAATTACAATGCAAAAATGTCTGTACCACTCCTGAAAATTAATGCCAGTCAGGAGGTTGTATTTCTCAAGTATAGATCACTAGGATATAATGTTTGATGTATTTTTCATTTTAAATAATAATATACAAGTACATTTTTATTTATTTATCTTGGTTTCCAAAATATGTGAGATGTAATGATTTCAATTATCTTTTTAGTATACCACTATTTTATCAAGTTTAAATACCCCTCTATATTGGACTCAAAAAATATCCTATCGTATGGACATCCTAGTATAATTTATCTACATTTCCCTTCTCATAACCCAGATAAGGTTTGGTCCAATTACTTGAAGGTATTTATGTAGATAGTTTTTCAAAATGCCATCTCACAACTCCTTAATCTGTTGAGTGGAATCCCCACTCAAAAAATCCTGATTCAAACTTCCTCAACAACGACCTCCAAGTTACACCAATTCTATTAAGGTACGCTCATCTTGATGTAAAATTGGTTAAGTCAACCCAAAATCATCATTATAACTCCTAGATATAATTAAGTTTCCTAACAAGGGCCAGAATAATACTTTGTTTTATGGTTCTATTTTAAATCAAGTAATGGAAGGTTTTTCGACTTAATATTTTATCAGGATATTTTTTTTCTTATGAATAATTTTTTCTTTATTTTATACTTTAAATATATTGTTAATATTATGTAGATTTTATATAATTAATTAACAATGTATTGATAATATAATTTACACATAATCCATTTATTTTACTTTATCTTTCATGTTTTTTTATTTTATTTAGTTTATGTGATCGTGTTAAAATATAAATCACATAAAATAGATAATTATGAATATAAAAAAATAAAATAAATAAAGTGACCCGATCATGTGATTTTTAATGGTCGATTTATCGAGAAAATGATAAATCAACCTATGAACCTAGGAAAAAACCCCTTAAGATGGTATTGGCTCAAGTTGCAACATTCTACCATTGACCTTAGTATCTTCTTGGTTGGTTTCACCTTAATTATGCAGTAACTATCATGTTCCTCACAATAAATAAAATTTTGAACCCAAGTTAAATTTAGTAAGAGTGAGACTCATGTTGCCTTTAGCAAGGAGGAATTTTTTAGTGTTTTTTTCATATGTTGAGCGGGTTTAGTGTGTTCTGAAAACAAGAATCAATTATGTTTGATAAAGTAATTAAATTGGTATTTTAATTCAGTTTAAAAAAGCGGTATAACCTTGGACATTCCCTTCACTTAAATATTAAATCACAATTCAATTTAACTCTCTCCCCTCTCTCTTTAATTAGATTAAACCTCAACTGATCACCCTCACCTAGTAATATTAGATTGAACATAAAAGTGAAATAATCACTAAATTACCTATTATTTCCTATCCTAGTGATCAAATATCTCTAATAAATCTTTAATCAACCCAATTCCCTTGATCACAAAGGCAGTGAATAAGGTTTAGGTGGGCTGTGTGTGAAAACCAATAAAGAAGGGAAGAAGAATTTAAATACAACGATAAATAGAAACCTCTTATTAACTAAGTAATTAAACACATAAAAAGGAATTAAGTAGAATAAAATTAATAACCAATCACAAAATTCATTAATATGTGTGGGGATAATATCCTTATCTTGACCATTATGGGTATAGTGTGCCATAACTAGTGATAGATTATAAAAATGAAATAAATAAAACAAACACTATAGAAGCTTCTCTCAGTTCAATCAACCAATTATAATTTTCTTTTAGTGAACATTAATCCTCTTTATAAAAGTATCACAATGATTTAGGGATCCTTTTTGAATTATAGTAGCTTCATCTCCCACATGAGCAACATGATTTTATCCTTTTTCCTTGAGTAATTCTAATGACTTCAGAATCCTCCTGAGTTTTAGTACCCAAATACCATTTCTTTTGATGACTTCCATATGTAATGCTTGAGTATCTAGATTCTTTAGTTGGATATCTCAAACATTCCTAGCTCTATTTAATTCCATGATCTTCTCCTTCTTCATTTGGATGGATGCTACATGGATTATTGGAATCATTGTACCTGATTTGGGAATACTAAAGGAATGTCAATATATTTTGATCCATTCCCTAGTTATTTTGGTAATTTTCACTATTGGTTAACCTTATTCAGAAAATCCATAAAGTAAAGTATCACACATATGAAAATGACTCATATACTAGTTGTAGATGGATCATACATAGAGATGGTGACTCATATGTAGGTATTGTGACTAGTACATTGGCCACTGATGACTTATATGAAAATGTTGGTGACTCATACATAACCCAATGAATAAATTGTATGTTAGAATCCATGAATAATACATATATGTTGGTGAATTGTATGTAGCCTAAAAAATTATTCATAAATTGGCCAAGACTTATCCAATTTTCAGCCTTATACTTGAAACTCATAAAAACATAAACTTAGTGTAGTCTTGTCTAGTTAAACCAAAATTGATTCAAAATAGAGAAATATAATAATTAAAATATTGTTAAAATTTTATGCACAAAATTTGAAAAAAATGTATTTATTTTTTTATTAATTATATATATTAATGAATCCATTAAAAATCATATATTAATCCATTTATTAATTTCATTATAGATTCAAAAAATTAACAATAATGAGTAAATTTTCTAGGTTTTATATCAATTATGGGGTTAATTTACATTGAAAAAATGAATAAAATTTCAATCTTTTTAGCACTCATCACCCCCACACTTACACTATTTCAATCCTAGGAAATATAATGAATTTAATTATAAAAAGTATCATCCTGCCTAATTACAAACACACAAGCTGAAAAAGTGATAAAAACAAAGACTCATTCATCATTGAAGATATCATGCCTCCTCTATGAGTCCTACCCACTACCCCACTTCAATTCAATCAAAAGTTACAATTCTAGGTTTGTAAATAGAATAAATTTTAATGAAATTAAGATTTTAACAAGTGAAACTTTTATAAAACCCTCTTTCCTATGTTCCTTATACCAAAGCTCAATTTCCCACTTCATTGATACAACTCAAATTAAATTATTATAAGTAAATTTCCTCGTTGTTCATCTAGGTTCAATATCCCCCACTTAAATCCGTTTTTTTTCAATTATCTACTTGATGATTTTTCCCATCCATTTTTATGAAAATAACTTATTCAATATACAATCAAATCTTGTTACTCACACACCCAGTGCCTAATTATCTTATAAGTTCACGTGGAATCCCAATTACCCATTTTAACTAAATTTCAAAGAACTTATATGAATTTATTTTTGAGTTGAATTCCTATGGTTTTCTTTTTTATAAATACAAAGTTATCTAAGATAAAGTTCAAAATTCAAGTTTCCTCATGTTATAATTTTTATTTCACTTGAATATTTTCTGTCACACTCCATTCACTAGTTGCAAAACAAACATTTACATGAAAGTTATTGAAATTATCACTCAATTATCCTCTAAATTCAATAACTTAAAAATTAGCATAATCCCTCAAAACAAGCATGGTATTTTTCACTAAACATGACAAATTTAAAACTCAATTCTCAGCATAAAACCATTCCAAAAAATAGAAAATAGAATTTATTAATGGATTATATAAAATAATTAGATCCTAAAAAGACTTTAATAGGTTCTAAACTAATCTTAAATAGGTGGAAACCCCCACACTTATCTTAAACATCATTTCTAATTGATTTACTCATATAATTATCAATAAATATTAAAAAACTGAATTAGAGTGTCAAGGATAGTGGTAAGAAAGGAGAAAACTTTATGGTTCTTTTATTTATATTTAACAGGGAGGAGTTTTGACTCCTCCATTGGTTCCTAAAAAAATCCTCATGAAACTTATTTAGCTACCACCCATCCAACTTAAAGGGTTACTGGAATTCAGTTCCTTTGATCTCAACTATACCAAATAGAAATTTTTTAGTCACTATAAGTGATCCAGTCTATTTGCAATGAATCTTACCAAGAATAAGTTTCATCCTAGAGGATAAAAAAATGTTTTATATCTAACTTAAAAGTCTCTTTTTTTAATGATTTTTTCATGGATAGATCTAGACTTTCCTTACACAATATGGAGTTTTTATAATCTTACCTTCTCATATCCTCTAGTTCCATAATTTATAGCTTTATTTTCTCTCTAGCCTTGCTAAATTATAATTTTACTTTCCTTATAGCACAATAGGCTTTGTGATTTATCTAAAAAAGAAAGTGATTTTTTTTCCATAAACTATTCAGTAAGGGTACATACTTATGGGGTTTTGAAGGAAATTATGTATACCAAAAGTGTATCTTATATATTTTTTCTTGAGTCTTTCTAGTTGGGATGCATATTCCTTTCCAAAATTTTCTTTAACTCTCTATTGGATGCCTCAACCTTCCCATTTGTTTGTGTGTGGTAGATAGTATATATATTATGTTGTATTATATACTCATTCATGAGAGATTCTTTGCTTCAGGTGTAGAAACATGTGCCCTGATCACTGATTATTTCCTAATGTATTCTAAACCTTTAAAATATGTTTGAACTCAAAAATCCAATAATAACTTAAAAATCACACGTTCTAGTTGCTCAGGATTTAATCCACTTGGAAACATAATCTATTTCTAAAAAATGTAAATAAATCCAAAATATATAGGAAATTGTCCCATGAAAAATAATCCACATTCATCAAATATTTCACAAAAAATCAAAGGTTGTTAGGGAATTTCTTGTCTTTTAGAAATTCCTCCAGTAAATAGGTAGTTTTACATGTTTTTACAAAAGGTATGTGAATCTTTAAAAATTATTTTCCAAAACAAACCAAATTCCAACACTTTTTTATCTATTATATAAGGACTAAAATGTCCTTCACATGCAAGGGTATGTAAAAATGTAATAAAAGAGTTTACCTATTCCTTGGATATATATATTTTAATTACTTGATCACTATAAATTTTCCACAATTTAGTGTCCTCCCTAGCATAGTATTATAATTTAGATTTCATATTAAGAGTTTTATTCTTAAAAAATAAGGAGGGTACATTTAATGTGACCAAATATTTCACCATTTTAGTATACCAAGATAATTTTGTGATTTCATATAGATAATTACTAGAGAAAGAATCATTTAGGTTTGTCTCTGTGGGTGTTTCTACTTCAACATTGTGGGGAAATCTGCTCATGTGGTATACAAATAAGTTCTCAAAGCCCCTCTTTTCATTTATCTTCAAGTTGAATTCTTGTAGTAGTATAATCCACCTTTAAAATTTTGGATTTACATATTATTTCTTGATCATATATCTGAGGGATACATGAATAGAATAAATTATGACTTTACTTCTTAAAAAATATGAACACAAATTTTTCCAATACTATAAAAATATCCAAAAAAATATTTTTTTTGTAGTTTTATAGTTGATTTGAGTTGTGTACAGTGTCTATTAAGCATAAGCTATCACATGGGAGTGTCCATTGATCTTATGGGAAAGAAATACCCCCACTAATTGGTTATAGGGATCACAAAACACTTCAAATGGGTCTTTCCAATTTGGTATACTAATCATAGGGGCTGTGGTTAGGCTTTCCTCGAATCTATTAAATTTTTTCTTGCATGATTCATTAAACAAAAATTCATTATCCCTTTTTACTGGGTTTTTCAAAGGAAAATAAATATTGTTATAATTCTTAATAAAACTTATGTAAAATTCACAATGTCCTAAAAATGATCTAATATTTTTCATATTGGTGGGGAAATGTAGCATGGAAATGATATAACCACGACCTTATCCACTTCAATACCTTCCTTAGAAATTATGTGGCCTAGAAAACTGAAATTTTCCACCATGAAGTGGCATTTTTTTTAAGTTTAAACCCAAGTTCTTTTGAATAAATTATTTTAAAACTTTTTCCAAATTGTTAAAGAAGATTCAAAAACATTTCCCTTATACAATAAAGTCATTAAGAATTACCTACAAGTATATTTCAATTATATCTGAAAATATTCTTACCATGTAGCTCTGGAAAGTACTTGGGGAATGTTATAGCCCAAAAGTCATCCATTAGTATGAAAACATACCAAATTGGAATGTGAATGTAGTTTTTTCTTGATCTTCTATTCTTGGGGACTTGAAAATATCCATAAAACCAATTAAGAAAATAATAGTGATCTTTTCCATCTATTATTACATTTGATCTATAAAAGGGATGAGAAAGTGATATTTTTAGGTCACATGGTTCAATTTTCTAAAATCAATGCAGACCCTCCAACTATTTTGAATCCTAGTGGGAACTAACTCATTATTTTCATTTTACAAAATGATAAATCTAGCCTTTTTGGTCACAATATGAATGGTACTAACCCATTAGAATTATGAGATGTACTATATGATCCTAGATCTTAACATTCTTTCAATTTATTTTTTTAAAACTTCCAAAAGTTTTTGGTTGAGACTTATTTGGGGATGTATTGTAGGTTTTGAATCATGTTAAAATAAGATATAATGCACATAGGTTATGGAGACTAATACTAGGGATGTATCTTAAGAAATATCCTATGGACCTAATATTATATTTTATAATTTCCAATAGTTGGTGTTCTTGATAAGATTCCAATTTATTTGAGATTATCATAGGTAGTTTGTCATATTCATTAATAAAATAATATTTCAAATTAGATAAAAACATATTAAGTTTTAGTTTAGGTGGGTGTTCTAATGATGGTTTCAACTCAGTGTTTCTGAGACTTGAAACCTATAAAAGTAATGAAATTGTGTTAGTAATATATTTAAGTAAATCATAAAAATATTCTTCATCTAGTTTCTAAAAATATTCAAGACACAAATCTGATTCTTGATTTAATTAATTTTCAAAAAAAGTTTTATTAGAAAGATTTAGTAATTCTAAGGCCTCTCTTAGGTTGATTATTTCATCTAATATTTAATTTATTCCTAAAAAAAGTAGGCAATTTTATAATGTGATAGTGTGAAAATAGATTGTTCCTCTTGAGGATATTTCGTTAAATCCAAAATACTAAAATTAATAGTTTATTTTCCAAAATCCATTAAAAGTGTTCCTTCATGAAAATTTATTATATTCTTAGCTATCTTCAGAAATAGAAAACCTAAAATTATAGGGGAATGAGTTATATCTATTTATTTATCCATGTTCAAGATATAAAAAATTATTAGGGAATAATAATCTTTTCAGTCTTACTAGAACATATTCCAGAACTCCTACTAGGCAGGTAATGGCTTGGTTTCCTAGTTGTATAATTTTTTTGGCTTGATTTTCCTATCTATAAATAATAATAAATTTATTAAGGCATAACATTAATTAATGATCCTAAATCACACAATGTACTTGAAAAATCAATCTCTCCTTTGGTGAAGGGGATCATAAAAGTACCTGGGTCTTGACATTTTTTGGTAGTTATATGGTTATTAGAGTATAAACATTTCTTTTTTAGGATTTAAATTAAATTTCACAATTTTATTTTCTTGGTACACATATCCTTGAGAAATTTTGTATACCAGGGATTTGGTGGACAAAAAACAACAAAGAGATGTTTACTTCCACTTTCTTGAATGTTTCTATTATTTCTTATAGTTGGGATTTTCCCCTAGTCTTCTTGGGTGGGTTCATTATTGAGGGGAAGGTAGGTTAGTGTTGAGGTATATATTTCATATTGGATTTTCCCTTGCCTTTTTTCACTAGTTATATCTCAATAGGACCTCACCTCTTATTTCCTCTTAGGGTTTTCTTCTTTCTTGGGTTGTCCAATTCTAGATTTAACTTCCATTAGTGATTTTTCACTGATTTTAAATTCCCTACAACATTTTAAAGAAATAAAAATTACATATACCTTAGGTTTAGGAATTGATTTGACAAGGAGCTTACTTGAGCCTTGATTTACCAAGTTGTTCAGGGTAGATATGATCTACCAAACTAACCTTTAAGCTCCTTAAACTTTGATCCATGAGTTGTGAGAGTGTATTTTTTATTAATTTGGGACTTCACTAGTTGTATTTGCATGTACTTCATGGAGGGATCCTGGTTCAGTCCTTATTGGTATCTTGTAGATGTTTGAGAGTTATTCTTTTTTAATGGTGGTGGATGATAAGACTATTGAAAATTCAATAGGAAGGGTGGTCTTTGAAGGTACAGGTTCTCAACTCTATATTTAATTGTATAGTGATCCTTAAATCCTTAATTGATTTCCTGATGTTGTAGATACTACCTCTAGTACATGGAACCAAAAATCTCATTCTCTTACACTTAAGGGAAGTCATTAGTGAAATTCTCCAGAGAATAAAAAGGCTAATAGACTTGAGGGGGTGTGGATAGTGATTCTTTATGAACTTTATTTAATGATAACTATCTTAAAAGATAGTTTATTTCTTCAATTTTAGTTTCAAGTAAAGTAGGGTTAAAACTCTTTACCTCATATGCTACTCTAGTGTTAGATATAGTACCAAATTGTTAATAGTTCTATGATACCCTTTATATTAGTTATCTAGCTTCAACCAGTGATTTTTCTATTAGTGATCCTATTGAATATTCATCAAGTGGGTTTATATCATTTTCCAATAATCATTGGAAAAATAATAATAAGAAATGGTAATCTTTAAATGATTGATGTGGAAAGGACGTTTTTAATCTCTTGAATCATTCCCAAAAATCATATATAGTTTATCCATTGGATTGCTTGATCTTAGACTTCCTTTCTCATCTGAGTACTCCTTAAAGTAGGGAATAAATTCTAAAGGAATTCCCTTTGAAGTTTATCCCAGTTGGTGACTTATCTCAGCTACAGGTTGTACATCAACTCCTTATCCAATCCTTCTAGAGATAATGGAAATTACTTTCAACTTATTTAAGCTTCAGTTACTCCTTTGGATATGAAACAACCACACACATTCTTAAATTATTTTAGATGTAATTTGGGGTATTCTTTTTCTAAACCATGAAACTTAGGTAGCAGTTGAATCATTTTAGTTTTGAGTTCAAAATAATTTTGATTGACTAATAATTATTGTTGTCGAATGTAGGTTTATATAGTTCTCTAAGTGTCCTATTTAATTGAGCAATATTATCTTCCATGTTTTCAATTCCTAAAGTAACACTAGTTGAAGAAGAATAAGATAATGGATTATATTTAAATGGAATTATGAAAAAATACCTCTCCACTTTCTCAACTGTTCTTTGATTTATAACTCTAGCTAGTAAAGTCCTCTCATCCTTAGGATCAAATCCAAATAGGTGATTTGAACTAGACCTGGTCATGTATCAAGTATATCTCAAACAAATTCAAAATAAACATGAAAATAAAAAAACACATACATTCCTCCCTAACAATATTTTTAGTTAATTTGGTGAATATCACAGGCCTTGTGATAAATAAATTTTTGAACCCATGTTCAATATAGTAATATTGGGACTCGAGTTTTCTATAGAGAAGAGGGAGTTTTTAGTGTGATTTTCTTATATTGAGTGGGTTTGTTGTGTGTTGAAAATAGGAATCAATTATAATTTATAATTAAATTAAATTGGTGTTTGAATTAAGTATAAAAACATTGGTATAACATTGAATATTTACTTTATAATCCTGTTAAATCATAATTAAACTTAACTCTCCTCTCTAATCACATGAAACCTCAACTGATCACCCTTACCTAGTAATTTCATCTTGAACATATAAGTGAAATAATTACTACATTCCCTATTATTTCATATCATAGTGATCAGATATATCCAATCACTCCAGAATCAACCCAACATCCTCCATCTCAAAGGTATTAAAGAACTTTTAGGTGGTCTATGTGTGTAAATCAATGAACAAGGGAAGAATAATTTAAATACAAATATCAATATAAACCTCTTATTGACTAAGAAATGAAATACTTACAGAGAAATTACGCATAATATAATTAATAGTTAATCACAAAATTCATCAACAGGGGTGTGGATAATATTTTTGGATTGACCACTTGAGGTCTAGTGTTCCATCACTAGAGAGATATTATATAAATAAAATAAAGAAAATAAACTCTCTGAAAACATATCTTAGCTCAATTTATCGACTTTCCTTCTCTTTTAGTTAACAATAATCCTCTTTATAGAAGTAATAGAATGATCCACGACTCCTTTATATGATTTAGTAGCTTCATCTCCCTTATAAGTGGAATAATTTTACTTTTTTCCTTTAATGGTTCTAATGCTTTCATAATCCTCATGAGTTTTAGTGCCCTGCTCCCATTTTATCTGATGTCTTTTACATTTATAACTCCAGGGTCCAAATTCTTCAAATGGATATCTTAAACATTCAAAAATTGGTTTAGTTCCACGATATTATACTTATTCATTCATATGGATTCCATGTGGTGTCTTGAAATCATTTTACATGATTTGGGAAGAACAAATAAATTAAACTATATTTGGATTCGTTCCCTAGTTTTTTATTTGTAATTTTAACCATTGGCTGATCTTCTTCAAAAAATAAAAAAGGTAAAGGATCACACATACATAGATGAATCCCATGTAGATGACTCATATATTGGTTATAGATGACCTGCACATAGGGATAATGACTCATATGTAGGGTTGGTGACTCGTATGCTGTCCATTGATGAATCATACACAAATACTAGTGAATTCTATGTAGCTTATTGAATGACTCGTATGAAATCCTCTACGAATCATACATAGATGTTTGTGACTCATATACAAACCAAAAAATTATTCTTATACTTTTATGGAGTTATTAATTTTTAGCCTTAGACCAGCAACTCATGAATACACATACTTAGTATAGGCTTGTCCAGTTAATCCAGAATTGATTCAAAACAATGAAAGATCAAAATTAAAATCCCATTAATAATTTAATCACGCAATTCAAAAACCAATATATGTATTTTTAATTAATTATTGAGATGAATACATTAATTAAAAATCATAGATTAATCCATTTATTAATTTTATTCTAGATTCAAAAAAGTAACAAGAATGAGTAATTTTTCCAGCTTTTATATCAATTTTGGGGTTAATTTCCATTGAAAAATAGAATAAAATTTTAAAAAATATTGTATCTCATCACTTGGCTTAGGTTTTGAATCACCTCCTATTATCGACACTCTATACTTTACATGTTTTATACTCACATGTAGTTTAGGGAAACTAGGGGTTTGAGATGAATAAAATAAACCATGGACACACAAGTCCTACACAGTAAAGGTGAGAGGGATGACATGCAGAACATCATATTTAATTTGATAAAAATTTATCACATATAAAACCTATGAAATAATATTAAACCCAAACACATATATAGGTCAGTAATGCTTATGACTGGTCACATATATGTAATGTAATTGCATTCAAATATGCTAGAATACATTTTAAATCACTCTTTTAATTAAGAAAATTTCTCTGGAATTAATAATTAATAATTATTTTTATCTCAATACTAATCTGAATAGTATTAAAGATATATAATATTCCCATCCTATTATAATTTTAAACAAATTAATAAATTAATTTTATTTAAAATATTAAATTATATGGCATGTACCTAGAGGCAACATGATGTGCGCCATTCTGAATATGGCTAAACCCATTTCTGACATTTAACAGTTACACGATGTGTTCTATTACAAAAAATAACATGTAATATATAATGTGTATACTTTTGGTCATTTACTATGTACTCACATGGTGAGTAATCATACAATATATGTTATTATATACACATCATTCAGTTCCATGGGTCAATTTGTGTAGTTATCACAACGTGTTTGACTACACAACACGCTTGCATCTACAAATCACGCACTACTATCATTGTGTGTAATGCACACAGTGTGCATGGTTAGAATACACAAAATGTATTTATAGAATAACGTGTAAATTAATTAATCATTTAATTTTTACCTGAAATGGTGAGAAAAACTCAACGTGTACATGGGGTGAATTAATACATATCATACAATGTGTATAATTATCTATAAGAGATGTAGTTTGTATTTAATCCTTAATTACATGCATTGAATCACATGACCCTCTGGGCTTGGTATGTCTCTTTCATGAGTTGGAAGGAGTTACACAATGCATATACTGGATACACAACATATACCCCCATTTCTTAGCCATTCCCATTACATTCCTAGAGACTTGATGTGTAATATGCGTGGATGTTTAAGTATTGCACGACATGTACAAAAAAATACCCACCATGTAGTTACTTTTAGTCTGTGTTGCTTTCCCACCAGTTAATATGCGAAGTGTATTTAAGGTATGTAATAAATACATTCCACATACTTTTACCACATAGTTTCACCACAACCTGTGTGAGACTAAATGACGTATAGTCCAACTATATGGAATGAAATCAAGCCTTGATATGTGCAAACATGTAATACTCATGTGATGTGTTGTAATAAAATCCATGCAACAGAAGACACATGCAGTGTCATAATTTATGTGAGTGTTCCCTTGTACATTGACTGGGGATACACAACATGTAATTTCAGTTACACGCCATGTAATCACATCAATTTTTCAGAATTTATGGCACCTCTAGATGGTATATTCATGCATTATTCACTTTTTCTTTGCCTCATATGAATGTGATTGAAAATATTATTTGGACTATATAGATTAAGAATAAAAAAATGAAATAAAAAATAACAAAATAACTGAGACAATGATAAATGGATATTAAATAATTATAAATTTAAATATGACCACTCAACTACAATTTGAAGGTTTTTAGTGAAGTGAAAGCCGATTGAGCCCATGAAAAATAATGTTTTTTTAGATATAATGGATAATCCATAAGATCATGGATAATAATCATTACATCTAATTAATATAACTGAAGAAACTAGAGGAAAGGAATCCCATAATACAAAGAGAATATTTTCACATTAAATTTATAATTAATTTAATAACAAAATTACCTCAGTCTTGGGATTCTTTCTTTGATGAATATGTTGATCATTTAAAACCATGTTAGTTGAATTATCATTATTCTAAGAGGATCCAAAGTATAATCCCTATAGTGGTGATCTATATGTTCTCTACAATCTCTTAACGACTCTAAATGAACTTTGAGTTCCATCATAGATGATCCAATTGCCTTTAATTGTTCATGTTGATCAAAACACAATCCTTTGGTCATGAAGATTCTCTCTCTTGTTTTCTCAATATTTAGAGATGGTAAGTAGGTGGATAAATTCTATAAGTCTTGAGATAAACCCTATATATGTTCTCTATAAAGAGAAATTTCTGGGGAGAGGATGTGTTGTGCATAACACAAAAATGATTTCACACCATCTATAAAATGATATAAGTGGGAATATATAGAGATAGGGTTTTAATATTGATAGTTTCGCAAATAACCTCAATCAAATATTAAACCTAATATATTTCCCATTCCAATAATAATAATAATAATATTATTTTTATTACATAATGGCACACATCAACTTGCACAAATAAATATCATAAAATAAATAATTTCTTATTTATTTGAATGATATTTAAGATTATATCATTTTCATTATCGAGTGTTTCTCTCGGATCGTCTTCCTTCCTCAGCATTTACCATAACTCAAATAATAAATAAATATCATATATTCAATAAATGAATAAATATTATATTCACTATCTTGTGAATAAATATTTATTTTAATATTCACATAACTAAATAAATATTTATTTAATAATAAATATTATTTATTACTATGGGAATAAAATAATAGATAAATAAATATTCTATTATATGGTATTATAAATAAATATTTATTTAATATTAAACTCATATTTATATTCTAATTTGAATATAATTGGTGACTGTATATTTTCAATCAAATAAAATCTTGAATAAATATTATTCTTTAGTACTTATAAAAATATTTATTCTCACTATTAAATTCAAATATAATTTAACTTAAATTAATGGAAATACTAAGTGTATAACCCTATAAGTATCTTCCTTAGTGTAATTAGTCAAAATTTCCAAATTTCAATGATCAGGGTCTAACAACACATCAATACACCCATAGAGTAAGAAGTTAATGTTACAAGGACAACAACCACATACGAATACTCTCTATATAATATAATCCCTTTGTCTTGATATCTCATCAAGAATGTTTCATACTCATTTCATCAACCTATATGCTTGATAAACTCTCTTTAACTGTCTTAAATTAATTCATCGTACACCATGACCATAGAATTTTTCATACATCTCAATTTCAATCAAAGGGCCAAAGATATCAACTTCCATAAAATTAAATGGACAAATACTTTCTCGACTTATTCATTAATTCATATCACTCATGATACACCCACCATATCCTACCTCACCACAAGCATGGGCTGTCACTGTTTTCATCAATACATAATGGTACATGACTCATGAAATATATTAATAATTATCTTAAAGTCTAAGGATCATTAAACACATTCATAGTTAGGAATATCCAATAACATGTAAACATGTGAAATTAATACTGGCGGTTCTATCCTTATAATCTCCCATCCAAGATATTAATAAGAGAGAACTACATGAGATGAAGTATCACCCACTTATGATAATCAAACACCTAATAGTATGCATAATTTTCATCCCATAACATGATTTCATTTGACTATATTACTTTTATGTTCTAGAATATTGTCATAACACTTTAAAGTTCTCATTATATAGGGGAACTTATATAACCTTTTGATGTGACAAATTCTTTAAGGAAATTATCACATTAGTGTTATACAGAAAAATATACATCATGCTATAATAAATTTAGTAATATTCATGTCTTTAAATATTTAGGTAATATAAATTATAAAGTATTTGGTTCTAGGGAACCAAATCCAACATTTAGATCATGCTCTTAATAAATTTATTTATTCTTGGATAGCATATAACTCCCCTTTTAAGGCAATAACCCCCTTAACTTCCATGTTTTTTATCATTATCCTCATGGAATTTAGATTTATCAATGAAAGCCACTAACACATCATCTTTGAAGTCTTTATATTCATAAATATCTTCCATTTTAGTTTCTCATGAGTTATCATACTCTTGTAAGAGAAAATTATTCTTATTGAAGAAATTATACTTTATACTCTAATTTTCCTTCACATCTCTTAAGATTATTTGTATGGATTCATTGGAATAATCCTTCTTGATGTTTCAAAACTTCTTTAGAAACTTTAAAATAATGTTTATAACCTTTACATACTAAACCTATTTGAGTAGAAGCTTCCCCTTGAACATTCCTTTTCTACTTTTTAGATTTTAGGAAAGTAACAACATTGCTTCATTGAACTCCTTATCTTCTAAATAATCCTTTATTGTGAGCTAATTAATATCATTAAAATCCATTTTATTATACATATCTTTTTCTATAATATTATGTTCATTCAACCTTCTCTCTTATATAATGAATATGCTTTGAAAATTGTATAAGGATACAATCTTGGTATCTCATTACTCAATCACCAAGACCATCAATTGAAATAAGGTGGTAGACATTATAAGATCAATGTCATAATAATCACTTCTTATAAAGCTTCTCTATGTCCATACATGTCCTCCACTAGATAATGGGTTTTTAAGGAACATATCATGATAATAATAGCATAATAAAACCATTAAATAACCAAATTTTCATCATCAACTCAACAAACAAATGAAAAACATAAAATAAATAGGCGTGAATCATATCTAGAAAGATCTATATTGATGAATTATATTTAATGAAGATTTCCACATGACATTAAAAAGACTCTCACCTCCATAGGTACTACACTAACCACTATAATCCTCGTACACTATGAGAAGAACCCTCAAACACCAAAGGTGTGCTAGCACGTTCCCCTCGAAGATAAATAGTAAACAAGGAAGGATGATAGAGAGATTGAGATTAATATTATTAAATCATTTCAAACCCACACCACAAATGAGATATGTTAAAATATTTTATAAGGCTCCCATAATCAATATAAGAGGTCGATCATTGACTGTAATTATTTATAAACCACCATATAAACATATTACTATTTGTATATATGATTGGTTGGATACTCCAATGATCATATATTATTTAAAAAGTCATTAATAATTTATCTTAATGAATTATAACTGAATGAAAACCATTTATAATACATAGAAATATCCATTCATCTGATATCACATATTGTAGGACATTTAACATGTTATATCATACAATAGAAGTATCTAAATTCCTTTAACGATATGGACAAATAATAACCTATGATATGAATAATATACATACCATGGTTTATGATATAAATGAATTTTATAATATGATTAAACCCTTTTAGTGCATATCCATAAATATTATACTTACACTAAAATACCTTAATGAATTTATAAAAATATTTACCACTCTTTGTGAAACCATCCAAATTTATTTGGATATGGTTTATCAAACTCCATTCATTTTGGAACAAAAACGTTGTCAAAAATTTAATCCTTATTCTAAGGATTAACTACATGACCCTATGGGACTTTGTAGAATTGAAAAAAATATGAATCCCCAAATTTATAGATGTAATCAAAGAGTGGTCTATAGAAAAAAATCAATGATACTAAAGCTACAAAGGGTTCTAATGTGATCTCAATCAAGCACACTCATATCTCTATATATACATGTCCACCACAATATGTTTCATATACACTTTATGTATGATTATATAATCACTTTTTCCATGACATCTAGTTACCAATAGACATGGAACATTTCAATGTAGTATAGGTTAACTCATACATTTTCGATTCTCTAAGTAGATTGATCATTCATAATGATTACATCATATATCAATCATTATAGCAGATAAGAATATCACATGACACTTATTTAAGCATGAGCATACATTTCATAAATAACTTAATAGAATACCTAAACATCTTTCCTTGTCATATAAGTGTAAAAATATCATCTTGGTTAAAATAAACTAATGAAACAATCAATAACATACCAAACCAACCCCTGACTAGCTAAACTTTAAGGCTGGAGTAATAAAGTTATCAAATTTTGAAGTTTCACATGCTAATTATTTTTAAAACCTTAGGTAATGGGGATTCATAATAATAACACATCCCTAAGTATGTCAACGACTGTATGAAATTAAATGTAATATACTTTCATGGTATAATCCACATAACAAGTCTTTATTTATTATCTCATGAGTAAACTCTTTATATCACATATATGATTCTACTCATGCTAATATTAACATATCATCACAACCCTTAATACTATGTGATGATAATAGATTAAGAAAAACTCAAATTTATACTTTTAGGGGATTTTATCATTCTATTATTCATGTAATATATGCAACATGCATGAATAAATGATAAAAGAGATCACATTTATTATAAACTTATAATACAATCCAATTGATAAAAATCATTACATCCATTTTCTCATGTATCTAATACCTAGAGACATTACATGAACCTAATGATTCTAACACATTAATGTTTTTGTTAATGTACCTTCTACATTATCTTATGTATCCACCTAATAATTCTTCATATCATCCCTCCTAATGATATATCAAATAAGATGGTGTTTTTAAAGGATGTGTTTGGTCCTTTGGTGATACTGAGGTTCCTTAGTCTAATAAATAACTCTAATATTTTCATAGTAAAGATCAATTTCTACCTTAATTCTAAGAACCTCCCCTAACTCAGTAATGAACTTCTTTAGACAAATGATTCCTTTAAAACATCTAATGCAATGATGTAATCTACCTTTGTTTTCAATTCTTCTATGATGGATTGTTTGAAACTATTCTAAATGATATATCCACAATTTCAAAAAAAAAAATTGAGATCTCATATCATCTTTGTTATATTAGAATATAGAATCAATGTAGCCCCTACAATCAGCTCATCCTTTACTTCAAAGACTAAGAAAACATCCTTACTTTTTTCTCAAGTACTCAAGGTCATCATGTTGAGTACATAACATGAAATATAAGATATATCCTATGGTGGAAACATAAGTAATTCTATCCATCCTCTCTAACATTTTAGAAGGATCTTGAATATTCCTAAGATTCGTGCCATGCAACATTGGTAAAGACCCCTTATTGTAGTTTTCCATGAAAAAAAATACTTTATCACTTTACTAATATATGTGTTTTTACTCATTCCAAGAATTCTATTCAATCTATCTATTTATATTTTCATACCTAGTATGTAGGCTATTTTCACCCATATTTTTCACTAAAATCATTTTCCCAACCATATATTTATAGAATTTAAGGTTGGGTCATAATTTTTAATAAGTAGTATGTCATTTTCATAAAATAAAAAAAATATCATAACACTCCCACTAAACCAATTTTATACACAAGAATCATATGTGTTCTTGATGAAACCAAACTCTTCAATTTCATTAACAAACTAATCATTCCAACTTTAAGAAGATTTCTTCAATCCATAAATGGATTACTGCAACTTTAAAACCTTAACAAACTCATTTATCATTTCAAAACCTTCAGGTTGTATCATATACATGACTTAGACTAAATTCCTATCAAGGAATTCAATTTTTACATCTATTTGATATATCTTAAAATCAAAATGATCTATTATGGAAAGAAACATCCAAATGGGATTTATCATCACAATTAGAGAAATTTTTTCTTCATAGTTAATACTATAAATTTATTTGTAGCCTTTTTTCCACTGAGTGATATTTATAGGTAGACACTCTACCATCCATGTTGGTTTTCTTATGGAAAACCAAATTTCATCCTATGGGTTTTATCCCTTCATATGCATCCCCTAATTTTAAAACTTGGTTAGTGTACATGGAATCCATCTTGGATTTCATGGAATTCAATCATTTCTCAAAATACGATCTCTCAATGGATTATTGGTAAGTATTTGGTTCATAATATATAAACATCACTTCATCATCATTTTATATAATAAATTTATATCTATCAAGCAATTAATTAATCTTACCATACATTAGATATTCTTATGTAACCTAAGTCAGTTCTTTCTTCATAACTCTTTATAGGACCAAATAAACTTTTATCTCATTAAAAATTCCTATTTGTTAGTCTTTAACTTCTCTAAGTTAAAAATTATTCCCACTAAATCCTCAATTTATGTGATCCTTCTTAAGGAAAATTTTATCTCAAGACACAAACACTTTGTGTTCAGTAGGAGTGCAGAAGTAATATCTCTTAGTTTCTTTAGGATAACCAAAAAATAATATTTTTTTTCTTATTTAAGTGTAAGTTTATTAGAATATAGATTTTTTATGTGTGTTTCATAACCCCAAATAATCATAAAATATAAATTGGGGTGTTTCCCAGCCTATATGACATTTATATTATTTATGAATACTTTAGATAGAATATGATTAAGTAGAAATGTATCAATTTTAAAATCATATCCCTAGAATGAAATAGGAAGGTCATATTGAATCATCATTAATAGAACCATGTTTAAAAGGGTATGATTCATCATATTAGATGAACCACTCCACTATGGTGTTATATGCAGATTGATTTGTGAAATAATTCTACAATGTCTCAGATGATTAGCAAATTCTTGGATCAAGTATTCACCACACCGATCTGATTGGATAATCTTAATACTTTTACCCAACTAAGTTTGTACTTCATTATTAAACTATTTATACCTTTTAAATGTTCCAAAAACCACATCTCATAAAAAAACATAACCATATCAATTTAATTCATTAATAAAGGTTACAAAGTATCTATACCAACTACTTTCTTGATTACTAATTGGTCCACATACATCACTATATATAAGATTCAATGATACTCTATCCCTATCACATTTTCCAATAAAAAGTGATTCGGTAATTTTTCCTAATAAACAAGATTCAAATGTATTACACAAGTCATAACTGAATAAGTCCAAAAATCTATCTTTATGGGGACTTTGAATGCATTTCACGTTTATATGTCCAAGGAAACGATTCCAAAGATAAGTGGTTTTAGAATCAATATCGAACTTCTTATTCTGAATGTTATATATATGATTATCCATATCTAAAATGTATAAATCAGTAATAATATTCCCAATGACATAAAATATTTCACTCATATATATAGAACAACTCATGTCCTTCATAATGAATGAAAATTACTTCTTATCTAAACAAGATACAAAAATAAAATTTCTATTTATGGTTGGATTATAATAATGATTTTATAATTACAGAACTAATCAAATTGATAGGATTAGATCATAAGTGTTGACCTCCAATACAAAAACTCTTTACCTATCTCTAACATGAAGATATACGTCACCTTTTATCAATTCTCTAATATTTTTGAGTCTGTTCTTATTAGAATTTTTTTTAATGCACACCTGATATCAAATACTATCGATTAAAAATTAAATAAATTGATTTCTATAACATTCACATCCATATGATCAGAATTATTCTCTTTGAGAACACTTCTCAACCTTAATACCAATCTATAACTACTTTATAAGTCACAACTATAATAGACCTTAAAATGAAAATCATGATGTATTCCATAATCAATAACAAAGACATGTCTATGGGTGAGTATCATGTTTTATATCTTTTCATCAATAAATCTCAATGAAATTAATCCCACTAAAATTATTACCCCATATATCATTACCTTTAGTCTATCAAGATCTATGTTTCATAATTTATGACATCTCTTTGGCATGAATCCATTACATTATCTATTTAGGTAGGCCATTCTACTGATCATATCACATATGACTCTTGGATAGCCGATTGGAAAACTCATTACCCATATTCATAATATGGATAATACTCAACTATATTCCTAATTTATCCTAAATATTAGGGTTTACTAGATAAGTTTTACCCTGAATATCATAACAAGATATGGTTACATAACTCCAAGGGTTATACACACTCTCCATGGATTACATAAGATAATATATGGGCACCCTACTTTGGCATAGACTAACCTGGTTGGATGATCAAAGTCTTGGAATGTGTTTTGTTTGGAAGGGATCTCACATTTAGTATATGAGGGGTTTTATTTTTTATACCATTTTAATATACATCATATGCATATTAAATCCATAACTATAACATCACATGAAATCATTATTATCTCATGTTTTATTCATTTAAATATAAATGATTCTAACAATTTAGTTTTTTAATTTCTATCCCATACAAAAATTTTAATACGTTCAAACCATATTAATGTGAAAATACTTACATAACTTATGGTTTGTGTCACTCACCTAAAAATAGAAGCTAAACATATTCACACATATTCAAACATATCCCATGAATGAGGTATATGAAACACTTTCATGTAAAGTATTAGAATTATATGAAATCAATAACCTCCATAGGAATAATCACTACAAAAAATGACTTCTACCAACAGAAAATTACTAACAGACAATATATATGTTGGTAAAAATAAACAATTCCAATAGATGTTAAGTTTTATCAGTATTAAATTCAAGTACCAAAATTTATTTTTACCAACAGATATATCTGTTGTTAGTAATTTTATAATACCAACATATATTTTACCAACAATTAAATTTGTTTCTTTATCATATAAATACCAGCAATTGTTTTATCAAAAAATTTATCTATTATTATTAATTATCATTAACAACAGTTTTTTTCCCAACATATAATTTTGTTACTAGTATTTTTTGGTCACAGAAAAATCATTTAATTATAATTTTTTTACTAATATCAGTGATATTAACAAAAAAAATTGATAAATATTTGAAATATATTTTAAAAAATAATTTAGGATATTTTATATTCTGTATAAAATTAAAATTACATTTTAAATATATCGTATTTGAGGTTAAATATTATATGAGTGAGATTTTAAATAACATTCATATAAAATTTTAAAAAACTGGAAATAAAGTTCATCATTAATATTTAATAATCCATTTAAAAATAAAATAAAATAAATAAATAAATAAATAAAATAAATAATTAATTAATCATATTCCTCCACATCCCTACTTTCTCACCGCAGCTCCCCCTCTCCCTCGATTGTCTCCCATTCTTCATCTCTCACTGCCCACACAGGAATCTCCACCCATGTCACACTTCCGGTTCATCACCATCGAGTGCAACCACACCCTCACCCACACCCTCGATTATTTAGCATTGCTCACACCCCCTGTCGACATTCGATTTCTTTTTTCCTATTCCATGTATAAAGATAAGGAGTTGGGATCAAATTGGACACAACCCCATTTCTCATTCAATCGGTCGATGT
The DNA here is from genome assembly GCA_963277665.1 of Viscum album. Taxonomy (NCBI): domain Eukaryota; kingdom Viridiplantae; phylum Streptophyta; class Magnoliopsida; order Santalales; family Viscaceae; genus Viscum; species Viscum album. Next base: position 1,985,566,839 of record OY728136.1, read on the forward strand.
TTGGGCCTCTTATCAGGCATGAAATTCTTCTCTTTAGGTTTTAAACACCTAAAATCCTGGGTATCTAGTGTTTGAATTAAATTTCAGTTAGGGTTTCAGGGTGATTCTGATGAAAAAATCATTATTGTCTGTAAACTCTGCGTGTAAACTCACTGCATAATATCATTACGTAATCTGTGTGTGCAATATTTCTCTCTGTGTGCAAACTGTGTGCAGGAAACCCGAGTCTCACAACCCAATGACTATCCACTCTAAAGTAATGTTCTTGCATATATTTATTATCATAATTATCATTGTGTGTAAACATCAGTGTAAACTCAGTGTGTATTTTCAGTGTCTAACTTCATTGTTCAATCTGTGTGTTCAATATTTATCTGTGTGTGTAAACTCAGTGTGTAAACTCAATGTCTAATTTGTGTGTGCAATCTGTGTATGCAATCTGTGTCTCTGTATACAATATGTGTATGTAAAATCAGTGTGTAATATGTGTCTTTAAACTTAGTGTGTGATTAGTGTCTATAATCTCTATTGTGGGGTTATGAAATCTTTCAAAATCTCAGGTGCCTACTTCGGCTATTCAAGATGACTGTTTGGGACAACAAGATGGGTCCCAAATTGGGGATTTGAAATCAGAGATGCTCACTGCTGGGCACTTCCGGTTCGATGTTGGGACCATTGAGATCTAAAATCCACTTGATTGCTGAAGATGGGTTTGTCTCATGGTATCAGCTTGTGTAGAGATCCATCATTCTAATATTAGGCATGGAGTTCATTTGTTCGTTCAAGGATGAATGTTGCACTGATTCAATTGGAACTGTCCGTTAATTCAAGGAGAGGTTTGATTTGGTGTAGTTAGTTAAAGTATGCTGCATTGATAGTGATTTTTAGCATAACTAGCATAAAGTTATTGGATCTATTTTCTGGTATTGGATTTTAGTAGTTTTCAGCTTATGTTTGTTCATTTTTGTCAAGCTATTGAGTTGTTCGGGTGGTTCGAGTTTGGCCTAAGGACATTAAATCGAGCCAAGGAGCTAGTTCGTGTGGACAATGAGCTGTTTGGGCTGTGAAGATTGAGCTAATTATGGGTTCCACCAGCACTGAAGGCATATCGGGATATGGTTGTTTGGAGTTTTTCCTTTTTGCTAGAGTTATCTTCTATCTTGAATTGAAGTGTACATATCATCTGATGGGAACACTTGAGGATGGGGGAATAGACAGAACTGACCGAGAAGGTAAGGGGAGCTCTCTTACAGGTGTTTGATTAATTTCTTTAGTGATGTTACTGGGGGATGAGACATGTGCGAATGTATATTAAATACTACAGATCACATGAAAATTGGTGTTCCCTAACTAAGAAAGAATATATAATATGGGGTTGTTGTGAGTTGGTAGCAATAAAGTGATACATGGAAATTTGTTTAGGTTTAGTTAGGGAGTGTTTGGCTACAAGTTTACTAATTGTTAAAGGATTATTGGATGGAGGAAGTTAGAGTTTAGGAGGAATTTAAGAGGGAATGAATGCAGCAGGTGATGGGGCATTCTGCATTCCTGACCAACTATTCCATACTGTTGCAAACTGAGAGAAATATGGAGAACTTCCAAGATGGATTTAAGAGGAAAACTTGATGGATATAGAGCTACACATTGAGTGGATTTTATTCTTATTCCTTATTTCTTTTTCTATTTATGGTGATTTCTTCCATTTCTATGCTGCCAACTAAAATTGATTATTAATTTCAGAATGGCTGGAGTTTGAAATCATCAAGGGGATTCTAGTAAACTCAGTGTGTAATCTCATTGTGTAATCTGTGTGTGCAATATTTATCTCTATATGAAAACTGTGTGTAGGAAACCCACGTCTCACAACCCAATCACTATCCACTCTAAATTAATGTTCCTGCATCTATTTACTAGCATCATTATCATTTACAACCAATATTTCAGCATTACCTTTTTATTGTTTTTTTGTTATCATTTTAGGAACTTTATTCATCCTGTAATGTTGGTTAAATATTTTTGTAGGAAACCCAAGTCTCACATTTTATTTTCAATGAAACCTTGCAATAATACTGACACCATAGCTTTTATCTGAAGACCTGGTCTTGGTGCATTGCTGTTTTTTCTTATACAGGATTGCTAGTTCACGTTTTCTAGGCCATAGGATGAATGGATTCACATGGAAATAGAATAGGTTAGCATCCTATCATATGATTGATGAAATATTGAAGGGGGTTCACTATGTTGATGTTGCACTAACTGGAGACCACAGGAATGTGTTGATGGAACTATCTGAAACTCTTAGTTCTGTAACAGTACTGTTGATTTCTAGAACATGGGTTTGAGATACTACTGACCAGATTTTGTGGCTGGTTTATTCTGAATCTCGATAGGATTATGAGTTTCTTTATCACATGTTTAGTTCCTATTGGATGAAGTTCATTATAAGTGGTTCGATAAGGTTAAAAGATCAAAGTATCTCACTTCAACAAAATTCATTAAAGGGGAATCAAACCGAACAAGTGGAGAGCTAAACTAAAAGAGGTAATGAATTTATTATGAGATAAATAAAGCTACCACATGATTCTGCCACATAGAAAATTGAAACATAAATGAAAGGTAAATTCTATCATGTGTTGTCATTTTATGTTTAGTTAATCTTCTTGTTAAGATAATATTAATGTTAATTTTTATCATGTGTTGTTATTTTATGTTATGTTGTCATGGGTTGTTTTATATTGTTTTGGTCACTGGTTCTTCTGTTTTTTTTTGTATTTTTGTTGTCACTGGTTATTTTTCTATCTTGTGTTATGGATGTTTTTTGCATTCACTGGTTATATCTTCTTATTGTGGTCACTGGTTTGATTTTCTTTTAGTTGTTTATATCATGCATTATTATTTTTATATCATGTATTTAGATGAAAACTGTTTGTTAAGGCTAATGTTTGGGTACTCAACATGCTGTTTATGATGGTGCCTCTCTAAAGTGGAGGGAGCTCATGTCATGTGTAGCTTCAAACATAGATGTGTGTTCCACCAAAAAGGGATGGTGATGTTGTGCATTTTTAGATCCAAATCAGCATATGATAGCTTGTGTGAAGTGTGAAGGATTCCAAATCTAGTTGATTTTGTGGTTGGTTCACATTGGGTGGAGCACATAACTCCATGTCAGGTCCACTACGAGATTATTCATTACTACTGCTACTCATTGAGCATTTTGAGTTTTTTTTCTGTGGACTGGTGCTAACATTAGAGGCTAGTAGGGTATATTTTGTAGACTGTCATTGGTTTGTGTCAGATGCATGTTTCATGTCAAGACATCTTATTTTTGCTACTTGTTTATTTCTGGGAACATGTTTACAGCTATTAGGGTAGCGTGTTCATACTGCCATTGTTCACTCATTAAATATCGAGCAGGTATGCCCATTTCTCTTTCCAGGTCTTCTTCAAAGTGTTTATTTGTTAAAAATTTTCCTGAACCAAACACAACATTATTTCTAATCATTTGGAGAGGGGAAGTGATTCATATTTTTTTTATTGTAGATTTTTCCCAATAGACCTGATGTCAGAGATGGACCGAATTTTGTGGTGGGAGTAGGCCATGGTTAATGGGAATATCCACCCTTACCAGATTCATGTGATGTCAACAGGAATGATGAAAAATGATCACTATGCAAATAATTTTTTTATACCTCCATTTATTTATATTTTAATTTCAATTCATGCAGATATTTTGGTCTGATTTGATCTGGAGGTGGATCGCTGGTCCTAAGACATGGATGAGTTGTTGTTCACTGGTATTTGGTGTGTCATGGCTGGGCTGCTGTTGGTTGTTGATCGCTGACATGGATGGGGTGCTACTGGTTGTTGGTTCTTGCTGGTCCCTGGTGTGACATGGACGGGCTTCTGGCATGGATGAGCCCGCTGATCCTTGTAGCATGGATGCGCTTCTAGCACGGGGGAGGGGTGGTGTGGGGTGTGGGATAGATCATGTTGGGGGTTTGATTTTGTATAGATTCATTTTGTATTAAATTTCATTATTAATATAATTAAATTTTTTCTAATTTTGAACATGTGTGAAAATGTTCCTCTAATAATTTAAAAAGTGTAATATATGATAAATTAGTAAATATAATATGAAAATTTATTAGAAATAAAAATTTATAATTTTTATTCAAATTTGATTTATAAACAGATATTATATGTTGGTAATATTATTACCAATATAAAAATTTGTCATTAAAAACTATTTCTAAACATTTAAACCAACATATATATTATCTGTTGGTATTATTATAATTGTAACATAATGATTTATCTGTCGCAAAAACATTTAGTGACATAGTTTTTACCGACAGTTTAGTGATAGGGACATATATGTTGGTAAAACGTTTTACCAACAGAAAATGTACTTTTACTAACAAATATGACCCCGTTGAAAAAATTGAAATATTTTGTAGTGAATCATGGAGTGATAGATATCCAACCCCCACTTTTATAGACAATTCATAAACCTCCAGAATAGTGAACATTCTGACCCAAAGTCCATCCACCCATAGTTCTTTACCCAATATAGAACTCAATTTCATCATAACTCTAATACCTAATTTTTCTAAACTATATTCAACCTCTGAATTCAAGTTTATAACTCCATGAAAAACTGAATTCAAGATATATAAAAACTAATTTTTTTTTGTCATACCTATCTTGTAATGCATGGAATGATAATTTTAAAAGAAATAATTTATCACATAAATTTAAGTATACATAATATTAACATCATATAAACATTTTATATACATTAATATTAAATGGAATAAATAAATAAATACAAATTGTATTTATTTTTCCCAACATGAGATATCAATATAAACATTTTATATTTTATTTATGCATAAAAATATTCTATTTATAATTTCTAGAACTTATATTTTACAAACAATTTACAAACTGTAATCATTTTACATAAAATATTAAAATATTAATATTTTAAGAACATATAATATTTCATGATAGATAGTGAGATTATCTATCATAATCCATGATCCTATGATGGAAAATGACAAGATCTTTTACTATTTTACAACCATATTTTATGATATGTGTTATCGTGTAGTGTGGTGAACTAAATCATATTCGACGATATCATATATATCTCCATTATGATTCATCACTCTATTTTGGGAAATTTCAAACATTATTCATAGCCTATGAAAACACTTATCATAGCTTAAAACATGGTGTAAAACTGTGGGTTTTGATGAATCAAATATTATGATTTATCTAGTTATACTCTACGACTTAACAAAACCCCAAATCACATGCTATGATATTAAATATTGTAAACCAAAATAGATCAATCCAACAACTAATGTTTATCCATGATTTATCATATTTTATGATATATTTTTAAGAAAATTATAATATACATGCTCTTCATAAAATTAGTATGAAAACAAGTTGATTCAATGATGAAGGTGGATTTGATACCACTAATGGGTTTTGTAGGAACATCTCATGCTCATAAAAGTGGAAAAAATCCATTAAATAGATATATATATCATAATCAAATCAACATAATAATGAATAAAATAAAATAAAAAAGCATACCTCATATTTATCAAGTTCCATATTAATGGAGTCTGATAGATATCACCTAGAAATAGCCAAAAGAGTCTTGCCTCCACAGGTAGTACACCATCCACTAGAATCCTCATACACTATAAGAGGACCCTTCAGACTAAAAAGGTGTGATAACACCTTATACTTTAAGATAAATGGATACATGGAATTATATGAGAGATATTCAACTTTGGATTATTAAATAATTTCAACCAAACCACAAACTGGACAGACCATACCATTTTATAAGGCTCCCTCAATCAATGTAAGAGACTGAGGATTGACTATGAATGTTTGTCAATCACCATACCTTACATAATATATGATTGTTTGTATATGTGATCAGTTGAAAACTTTGGGTTAGAGATATGGTAAGAGGGGGGGGGGGTGAATTTAATTTTTTATAAACTAAAGAGAATAAATAAATCGATGCTATAAAATATATGATCATATAAAGCAAGCAATAGATATTATCAAAGTTAAGTGAAGCAGAAATAAAAACAAGGCAATTATGTGAAATAATTATAGAAAAGTAAATGTTAAAAGATAAATGGACACAAAAAATTTGTTAAAGAAGTTTGGAAATAGTACATGAAGATAACCCTACACATCCTTACCATGATAAATATCATGAGGTTCAATTTAATAAAACCCTTGGTTTGAACAAGAAACAAGAAACAAAAAACCCTTTGTTTTAATGGAAACCAAGAAACTCAAAAACCTTTATTTTAATAGAATATAAAGATACTCAATCCCTTAGTTTTAATAGATAACCAAGAACAAAAAAACCTTGGTTTAAATGGATAACCAATAACTAAATAAATAGAGGGAGAAGAGAATAGATGACTTGGTTAATTGTAATCCCTTTACAATTCATGAACTTTACTCACTCTTAAATAAATAGATCAAGATAATAATAGATAGATATATATAAGGTTAATAAGTGATATACAAGGGGTTTTAGAAAAAGACTCAATATGAGGAGAGGGAAAGAGGCACAAAAATATAGAACCAGAATGTTGTTGGTGCTTTGTATGTAGTAATTGAAGAATAAACCCTTCTTGATTTGATGCCTTTATCTCCCTAGATGATGAAATTTTGATGACCCTTGAAATATTAAAGTTTATAACTTTAATCACTTAATATATTTTGAGATAATTGGAACAAATTTGATATTTGGGAGCATTTTATCATTAAAACTTTGATTTAGTGGAAGTGGTAAGAGAATTAAGGTTTCCTTGATCTCCCTTTATAGCCTCCATAGGGTTTCATGGTCTAATAAATCAAGATAAGTCATTAAATACCTAAACAAAAAACTTTTTGTCTATATTGAATTCCTCCTCAGACTAGCAGTCTTGACCCCACTAGACATCTTATAGCCTCCATTGGGTAGCCGATGGACTACATGGAGTTGCACCAATTTTGTATACTCCCACTGGATATCAGGTGGGCCTTTTAGAGTCTTGGGTGTTCTTCCATATTCTACCAACTGACTGGTAGCACTGCACTGACTAGCCAGTGATTCATTGTTGCATATGTTTTGAAAGAGTCCTTTTAATCATATTTTGAAGCTGAATTATGGTCATATTCATTCCTTAAATTATAACTTAAAATAAAAAAATTAAATATACTAAAAAAAATAAAACAAGTTAGAAAAACATTATATTATTTGAAATCATTAAAATAATTAAACTCTAGGGTACAAAAATATCCCCTTTTTGATGATAAAAAACACTTGATATTAAAATCAAGAAAATGAAGAGGGAAAATATAATAAGAAGGATTTTACCAAATAAATGTGAAACCATGTATCCTACTTTGTGAAACTTTGAAACAAAGTTATCTACTTGATGAAAAATTAATAAAAACCAATAATATTTTTTATCTTTTACCTATAATGAAAACTTCTCCCCATTTGATATTATCAAAAAAGAACTTACAAATCACAGAGGTTAGAGGAATAATAAATATTTTAAAATAAATAATAAAAGATCATAAAAATGTATAAAAAATTAAAACATGCTTTTAGAAAAATATAAATCATAGAAGATCAAATCACTATTTTAAATAAATATAAAATATAAGATATAATATTAAGATTTAAGATAAATTTGAAAAGAAATATGAAAAGGGAAAATAAAAAGAAAATATTTCAAAAAACAAACCTCTCATTTTTAAAGAAAACATAAACATGAGAGAGGATAGATTTTAAAATTAGATTCAAGAGAGAAAAAATGAAAATCAATGGAGAAAATTTTTCTATGAAGTTAAAGATTATATCTAAAGATTCTTCAAAAAGGAAAGTTCTAGGCTCCCCCTCATTTAGATCATATAACATTAAACTCAAGGTGAAAAGGGTTGATCAATTACTTTAAGGGAAAAAACAAAATTCTTTATAAGATTTCATCATTTGATAAAAAAACGAGGCCCATTGGAAAATACCTATAATAAATCATTTAAAGGATCATTTTGGTACCCTTGAGGGTCCTATAGTGTTAACACAAAATAATTTGGGTATAGAAACAAATTTAGGTCCACAAAAATTAGAAAGTAAATACTCGAGAACCCAAAATTTCTTATATTTTTTAGAAATATTAGATGAAATATAGACAGACTTAGGCCTACCATATATACTATTTTTTAATCACATTCATATATAATATATCTATATTTACAACAATATTTGTAAAATTTATTTTAAGAAACACCTTTCATAATGGAAATGGTTTTTGAAGAAGTTTCATTATCTTTTGAGAAACAAAAACCATGATAGTTCCTTCTAGTGAATTGAGACCCAAGGAGTTAATTCAACCTAGGTGAATTTTGAAATAGAGATTTTGAGATCCTTAGTTATAGTTTTTAAGACTTCAACATTAGGTTGATTTTGTAATTTTAAAACAAAATCATCCTTTTATTTTAAAATAATATCATTTTATTTTAAAACTTGTTTATGTTTCTCATTAATCTTTATGAAATCAAAATGAAGTTTTAATAAACCTTTTCCAATTTTATCATAAGTATATTCAATATCCTCATAGGTCATGGAAATTGAAGAAGAATAAGAGAAATAAGAAGAATGAGGAAAAATTAAGAGAGTGATAAATTGGAGTACTAACCTAGTTACCTTCCTCGAGATGCACCATAAGACATTTTGGACTGGAGTCACTTGAGGAGGAAGAGTATATAAAATCATCACTAGCACTCCAAGTAGTGAATTTTTGAAATTTATTACCTTATTATTTTCAACTTCTTTTGTAAATCATACATTTTGGTATTATATGACCCTTTTTGTTTCATTCATAACATGTTACAACCAAAGCTTCGATAAGAAATTTATTTTTGGAATGATGGGGATATTTATTCTTCTTAATAAGTTTTTTCACAATTTTAACAAGTTTTTATGGTTCACCTTCTTCATCAGTTCCACTTTCAAAAGAAATTCCATTTTTAATTTATCTAAAATAAATGTTCTTATTTGTTTTCTTGAACTCCATAACTTATTTCACTACTTATTGTTTCATAATTATATCATATTTAATTAAGAAGCATATGAGTTCCTCAATATCTATCTTCTTCACATATTTGGATTCTTGGATTGCTTTCACTTTGGTATCCTACAAACTAGGTAAAATATGACAACCCTTGTATTTAATACACTTTATTTCATGATTTAATATATAAAGGTAAACATAAAACAATACCAGAATCTCATGAAGACTAGTGTATTTGGGAATTAGGTACATATCACATTAACTTGATACATTGTTACAACAATGTTATTGAAAACTTCTTTAACATGCTTATAATATTATGTATCTTTTAAAACTACATAGTATAACTTGGGGATATACATAAGAAAGGGGTGAGATATAAATCCTAGTAATGGAATAAAAAATCATAACAGATGAAAGTATTACATGAAATTCAATCGTAATTTTAATGGAACATAAAAGGGGTGATAATCATAAACATGAACATCAAATTATGATATATTATGATAACATAAAGGAAACATGGGAATGCGACAACAACATTAAACATGACATCATAAACATAGGTCAAGGATAACCTCCAATACATTATAACATGGTGGAAACCCCAATAATAGATTATATTTACTCCCTAATCCCATACATGATATATCATGAGACTAAAATATTACCCAATTCATTGGATCACTATATAATTTTGGGTGCATCCGTTTCATTCATATCGTGTACATGCATAAGTATTCCATATAGATCATTTAACATAGGATCATATTTCATCAAATATAATCCCATTATTAAGGAGTGTGTAATAAATAAATTCAATTACCTAATAAATAAATGATATTTATATCTAGGTGAATACCCTTGAGTTGAAATGGAAATAGAATTCACAATACAAAATTTTGGCATTGAAAAATCATAGGATAATTTTGGTGGAATAACGAGGGGTACATAATGAATAATGGGAGGGATTAATGAAATTTAAAGGGTTTAATCATCACTTGGAAATCATAAGGTCAGTAATAGGGATGTGTGATAATATACCCCATTATGAACAAATAAAAAACAAAAGGCATAACACAAATGAGGTGCTTGAATAAAGAGGAGAAAGAGAGGATCCCTTACCATGAGAGGGTATTTAAAAAATCTTAGGAGGAGACTATTGAGATCTTGGGGGAACCTTGTTAGGTATATATATAAAAGGTACTAGTATAGTTGTGATACAAATTTTTTTAGTGAATAGGAATTAGATATTGGTTGGGTTTATATAGGAAAATAGTGGGGATTTTTTTTCCAAATTTAGGTTCTGGACTCTATATAATAAAGTAATAAAAACATAATACCTTAAAATAGATTTTTTCCATGGTTTACACCAAATATAAGTGGTTTTAATTATTTTTATAATTACATGAACTGATCACATTAAAATAATACCCTTGGTGATGTGGAATTAAGTCATGTTTATAAAGAATTGACTTTAAAACCTTAAAATATAATATAGGTTTTGGAGGATTCATAAAGGGTTTATAAAATTAATAAAATAACCTAAAAAACACATTATTTTAAATTTGAAATATATTTTTGGTAGTTTATTTCTTTTATGGAACATACTACATCACTTTTGGGTCATTATGATGTCATAATACATACCGTATATTTATACCATATTCAGTTTTACCAAAAATTCCGCTGTGTCAGAAAATTATGAAAAAATAACTATTGGATAATTTAATTGTGATGATTCCAAAAATAATATTTATTTTATGAAAATAATTTTCTATATATGATGAATTAAACTTTTAAATTTAAATCCCCATTTATTAAAAAATAATTTTTTATAATAATAGTTTTCTGACCCTTATAAAAATTACAATTTCACTTTATAAAAATTATATTTTCATTTATATTTAATATAAAATATTTAATAATAATATTTTATTAAAGTATAATTTAAATAAATAATCAATTAAAATTAATTCCTTAATTGAAATTGCATATTACCCAAAAATACAATTTGAGTTTTTTTGAATTAAAATCAATTTTTTATCAAAATCATTTATTTAATAATTTACAATGTAAAAAAATAAGAAATAAATATAATAATTATTTTATTGAAAATAAAATATACATATTCATACTATTAAGGTTGAGATACATATCCCTTTATTACACCAATGAACACCCTAAGGGTAAGGTGCATGATGGTGAGATTTTCTTAGGGTGGTTAGGAGGACATGGTTTGGGACATGATATCGATGATATTAAACTTATACTATAAATAGTTTTAATCATGATTTAGTTGTAGAATATTGGATTGGGTTTGGTCAATGTAAAATCCTAGATATTCTGTCACCCTTGGAAGCTATGATAAATGGGATTTATAGGGTATCATCCCACTGGTTGAGGCCATCACTTCTTTTATCTGTGTCAATTGGATTTATCATAACCCTTAATGGTATTTTAAATTTTATAGGATATAACAAAGGAAGTTCATGTGTTTTCAAATCAAAAAGTGAATTTTATTTATAAAAGTTCAGGTCATTACATTATTCCCCCTTCATAAATTTCACTCTCAAAATTTTCATTTCATACACTAAAATAGATGAGGGTACTTATATTTCATCACCTATTCCAGTTCCCATGTTACTTACTCAAACTTGTGGTTCCTCCACAACACTTTGACCAAGTGAGTTTTAATTTTTTAGAAATTTGTATCTACAATCTAAGATCTTCACTTACTATTCCTCGCATGAAAGATCATTCTCCAATGGCACCACCTATGGATTTAGTACATGTGAGAAGTATGATATGTAATTTATCAAGAGGGATACATGGAATACATCATGTAATTAAGATAATTTAGGTTGGAGTTATAGTCGATAGTCCATCGCTTTGATGTGATCAAGGATCTAAAAGGGTATAATGTATCTTGGACCAAGCATTCCATTCTTCCCAAATCTCATTACTTTCTTCTATGTTGATATATGAAGGAACACTTTATCACTGAAATAAAACTCTAGGTCTCATCGACGATTATCTGCATATCTTTTTTATCAAATTTTCATCGATTTAATATGGAATTGAATGGTTTAAACCTTATCTATCATCTATTGGATAAGATCATGTCCTATTATCTTCCACTCTATGACTTTATCCCACCATGTTAGAGTCTGACACCTCTTCCCATACATATCCTCATAAGGAGCCATTTAAATGCTAGAATGGAAACTATTTTTATATGAGAACTCTACTAGGGGAAGGTGATGATATAAATATCCTTGTAAATCCATTAAACATGATATCATTATATCTTTCAGGGTTTGAATGTTCCTTTAAAACTAAACATCTATTTGAGGGTGATATGTAGTGTTGAATCTCAGTTCTCTATCCTTCTCCAAAATATTGAAGAAAAACTCAGATCTTGATTAGATAAACTAGAGATTGGAACTCCATGTAGTCTTACCACTTTTATTATATATATCTTAGTGATTTTTTCAAGAGATAAAACTTTCTTGATAGCAATGAAATGAGCTGAATTGGTAAGGTGATCAACTACCACCCAGATGGAATTATTTTTTAGGTGTCTTGGGGAGTCCTATAATGAAATCCATGCCTATGTTTTTCCATTTCCATACTGGTATGGTAAATGTTTTCATCATACCCTTAGACTTTTTCCATTCCAATTTGACTTGCTAGAATACCAAGCATTGAGATATAAACTCCGCAATCTCCATCTTCATGTTATCCCACCATAAATTTTTATTCAAATATTTATACATATAAGTGATTACTAGATTAATAGATAAGGATGATCTATGTGCACCATCCAAAAGTTCCCTCTTAAATTTTGGTTTTGATGGGATACATATCCTGGTTCTAGACCTTATAACTCCATCTTCAACAAAGTTAAACTCTAGAATATTTTTTACATTTTTCTATATTAACTCACCATCTTTCTAAGCCTTCCTAATTATATCAAGAATAGATGGTTGAGTAGTGATTTGAGAAAGTTATAATGAAGATCCTTTTATTATTCCCATTTTCATCCTTTCATGTCCAAGAAGATTAGATCCCTTGAAATCCTTATCATGGATAGAGTTACAAGATACTTTATACTCATAGAATCTGATACTTTGTTTTCTCTCCTGGGATGGTAATGGATTGAACAATCATAATCCTTGATCAGATCTAACCACCTCCATTGGTACATATTAATCTCATTTTGTGTGAATATATACTTGAGGCTTTTATAGCCTGTATATATATATATATATCACACTTCTCCCCATAGAGATAATGTCTCTAAATTTTAACAAAAAATATCACTAAAACCAATTATATATCATGATTTATGTAGTTATTCTCATGGATATTTAATTGGAGGGAGGCATAGGATATCAATTTTTCATTTTTCATGAGCACACAACCCAAGGCCTTTTTAGATTCATCACTGTATATCATAAATAATTCCCCACTAGTGGGTAATGTGAGTACAAGTGTAGTGATTATCCTCTTCTTAAACTCTTTAAAACTTCCCTAACATTCACAATTCTAGACAAACTTGACTCATTTCTGAGTTATCTTGGTTAGGGGGCATGACAATCATGATAATTTTCTCAAAAAACATTGATAATACCCAACTAATCCAAGGTAATTATGGATTTCAATCACATAGGTTGGTTTAGGATACCCTTTAACCATATTCATTTTTGAAGGATCCACAAATATACCTTTTCTAGTGATGAAATTCCCTAGGAATGTTAATTTCTAAAAACATAACTCGCATTTAAAGTACTTTTCATATATATTTTATTTATGCATGGTCCTTAGTACACTATTCAAATTCTTATCCTGTTCCTCCTTGATTTTGGAGTAGATAAGAATATCATCAATAAATATCACCCCAAAATTTTTCAAGGTAATCCCTAAAAACTCTATTAATAAAATCCATGAATATTTCTAGAGAATTATTGAGTCCAAATAGATTCACTATGAACTCATGGTACCCGTGCCTTATATGAAAATTTGTCTTGGGGATATCCTCCTTCTTCACCTTTACTTGATAATATCCCAAACTAAGATCTGTATTAGATAACTATTGGGCCCCATAAAGCTGATTAAATAAGTAATCAATCCATGGTAGAGGATACTTGTTATTTATCATGATCTTGTTGAGATCATGATAATCAATGCAGAGGCACATTGACCTATCCTTATTCTTGATGAAGATGATCAGTTGACCTCATAGTGAATCACTTGGGTGTATAATCCCTTTATCCATATTCTCCTATAGTTTTTTATTTATCTCTTCAAGTTCAATAAAGACCATTATATAACAAGTCTTGGATATTATAAAATCTCCAAGTATAATCTTGATTAAAAATTAAACCTATTTACTAAAAGTAAGTATAAACAATTCTTTAGAAAACACATTATCATATTCCATCACAACACTCATGTATTCAAGGATTATTTTTTCCTCAATAATTTTAGCTAGATACAATTACTCACAAGGAAATAATATCCATGCTTGAGATTTTGCAACTGAATAAGATTCATCCCCCTCCTTGAAATTTTATATAATTGGAGAGTAATTTTTGATACAAAGGGTGATTTACTTCTATAAGCAATTTATTTTGGATCTATATAAGGAAATCCAATCCATACCCAGAATAACATCAAATTCCACTAAAGGGAGCATCACAAGGTTCACTAGATTATTCAACCAACAAATTTTAATAGGGGAGGAGTTATATACTTAGGATGCAATAATATCACCATTTATCATTTTCACTAATAGTTCTACTTCCATGCTTTATGGTGGTGTTTGAAAAGTTTAACTAAACTTTCAAGATATGAAATAATGCATATAACCATGGATGATAACCCTAAATTAAACTTTTTATTCTGGTTCTAACCATTATATCATCCAAAATAGAATTAGGGAGGATAATTTTCAAACTATTAAACAAATAAATAGGAAACTATGATTATTAAATGGATAAATCATAAATAACATATATTCCTCAATATATGAATTTCTAGGTTTCAATATAAGTTATCCATAATCTATTTCCTAATATAAAATCTTATGAGATTTTTTTGTTCCCTTAATAATGGATCATAATAAGCTTGTGAATTTACCAAATAATATCTCATGGGAGTGTCAAACTAGGTGTGTAGAAAGGCCCATTATCTTGCACTAGTTCTTGATTGAGTCTATCTCAATATGGTGTTTTTAGGGTTATTACCCCTAGGTACATCTGTTCCAGAGCCACATCCACTTGTAATATCTAGATAGGGATTCATTTTCTTAGAAAACACTTACACTATACTTTACCAAAATTTAGGGATGTTTTATTACATTTAGTATTATCCATAATACTTTAAATAGAGTTTTCAAATCATAATCCCAAAATAACTAGACTTTCCTTTGATACCAACTATGACAACCCTTATCATTAATACACTTTATTTCATGATTTAATATATAAAGGTAAACATAAAAAATATCAAAATATCGTAAAGCCTATTGTATTTTGGAATTAGATACATAGAATATCAACTTTATACATGGTTATGATAAAATTATTGAAAACTTTCATAACATGCTTCTAATATTCCATATCTTTTAAAACTTCATGGGATAACCTGGGGATATACATAAGAAAGGGGTGAGCTTTAAAGCCCAATAAAGGAATAAAAAAAGCATAAAATGATGAAAGTATTACATCTTAGAAAATAGTCATTTAAATGGGGTATAAAAGGGGTGATAATCATAAACATGAACATTGAATCATGATATACGATGATAACATAAAGGAAATATGTGAATATGGAAACAACATTAAACATGAAATCATAAACATAGGTCAAGGATAAAAAAAAGACATCATAAGATGGTGAAAAATTACCATAATGAATTAGGTTTAATCTCTAATCCCATACATGATGTCTTATGAGACTAAAATATTTCCCAATTCATCTGAGATCTATATAATTCTGGGCGCACTCATCACTTTCATATCATGTACATGCATAAGTGTTCCACATAAATCATTAGACATAATATCATATTTAATCACATTTAATCCCATTATTAAGAAGTGTGGAATATAAATATGGAATTAACCAATAAAATAAAGTATAGTTACATCTATTTGAATACCCTTGAGTGGAAATGGAAATGGTATTCATAATACAAAAGTTTGGCATGGAAAAATTGTTAGATAATTTCAGTGACATAATGGGGGTGAAAAATGAATCATGGGAGGGATTAATGGGACTTAAAGGGGTATATAATCACTTTTAAATAAAAATTTAAGTAATATAGATGTTTTATAACATAACCAAACATGATAAAATGGGAAATAAAAGGCATAACACAAAGGAGGTGCTTGAATAAAGAGGAGAAAGAGAGGATCCCTTACCTTGAGAGGGTGTTTCCAAAATATTGGGAGGAGCTTATTGAGATAATGTCGGAACATTGGGAGGGATATAGATAGAAAATAGAAGATTATAGTCATTCTTTAAAGGTTTTTAGTGAATAATAATGGTATCTTGGGTGAGTTTACATAGGAAAAGAGAGGGGAGTTCTTTATTATTTTCCAAATTTAGGTTTTGGACTCTATACAATAAAGTAATCAAAACCAAAAACCTTATAATGTATTTTTACCATGGTTTCTTCCAAATAGGAGTGGTTTTAAATATTTTATATGTTTATTAAATGATCACATTAAAATAATACCCTTGTTCATGTGGAAGTGAGTCATGTTTACAGATAATTGATTTTAAAACCTTGAAATATAATATAGGTTTTGGAGGATTCATAAAGTGTTTATAAAATTAATAAAATAACCTAAAACACATTATTTTAAACGAGAAATATATATTTGGTCTTGGATACCTTTTATGACACGTATTACATCACTTTTAGGTCATTATTATGTCATAATACATACCGTATATTTATACCGTCTTTAATTTTTACCCAAAAATCTGTCTATCTCAGAAAATTATAAAAAATTCATTGTTGGACAATTTCAACATGATGATTCCAAAAATATAATATTTATTTTATCAGAATAATTCTCTAAATATTATAAATTCCACTTTTAAATTAAAATCCTCATTTATAAAAAAATACTAGTTTTTTTACAATAACAGTTTCCTAACCCTTATAAAAATTACAATTTCACTTCATAAAATTATATTTTAATTTATATTTAATATATAATATTTAATAATAATATTTTATTAAAATATAATTTAATTCATGAATACATAAAAAGTAATTTCTTAATTGAAATACTAAAAAATACAATTTAAGTTTTGTCATATTAAAATATATATTTTTTCAAAATAATTTATTTAATCATTTATAATGTAAAAATAAATAAGGAATAAATATAATAATTATTTTATTGAAAATAAAATATAAATATTCATACTTTTAGTTTCAAGATACATATCGATTTATTACACCAGTGAAAACCCTAAGGGTAAGGTGTGAGATGATGGGATGTTCTTAGGATGGTTCGACGAACATGGTTTGGGATGTGATCTAGATGAGCTTAAAATTATCCTATAAATGTTTTTTATTATGATTTAGTTTTTTAATATTTAATTGGTCTTGGTCAAGATAAAATCCAAAATATTTTATCTCCCTCAAAAGCTATGATAAATGGTAATCATAGGGTATAATCCTACTAGTCGAGACCATCACTTCTTTCATCTGTTTCAATTAGACTTATCATAACCCTTAATATATACTAATCATATGATCACTGTTCAACAATTATATTATAAACGATCACCATTATTAATAGTATTTTAAATATGATAGGATATAACCAAGTAAGTGAACATGTTTTCTATAAATAATTTACATAATAAGGAACAATCACTAAGGTAATTTTATTTTTAAAAGTTCAGGTAATTACATAAAACCCATATGATTTTTTCACAAGAATTTATATGGAAATTAATCACCAGGAGATTTTATTCCATTAAAAATGTTAGTTAAATGATTAAACATGCTAGTAATAGATACATTTTCATTCATGGAGAGACTTTCAAAATCTTGACGATATATATCCAACCTATCAAATTTTACTTTATTTGTTCCATCATGAGTGAATTCTAAAAATATCTAGATTTCATTGGTGATTTTAAAAGTAGATATTATATTAAACTCATTTTTAATCAAAACAAAAATTAAATTCATTCATAGGTTTGCTATTAAATTAAAAATTCTTAATATCTTTGAGATTCCATTTTTCTTATAATTATTTTTTTGGAACAAACTCATGCATAACCATTTTCCAAACGGGGTAACTAATAAAACCAAGAAAAGTAGGTCCGTGATTTTTTCAATAATATTAATTTAAACCATTAAAGAAAGGATCATACAAATAAGAATAAAATTCCATAATAAAATCAAAATTTGAAAATCGAATAAGGTTTGAAAATAAAAAATCAATCTTAAAGAACAATTTTTTGATAAAAACTCAAAGGTCTACTTTGGTACCAATTATTGGGTATAAGATATGTAAAGAGGGGGTGGAGGGGGGGGGGTGAATTTACTTTTAAAAAATTAAAGTGAATAAATAAATCGATTATATAAATGATACGACGATATAAAAAAATCATTCGATATTATCAAAGTTAAGAGAAACGAAAATAAAAACAAGGAAATTAAGTGAAAGAATTATAGAAAAGTAAATGAAAAAGATAAATGGACATGGGAAATTTGTTGAAGTTTAAAAATAGTACATGAAATTTCACTTATATTTACTCCCTATGATAATGATCATGAAGTTCAATTTAATAAACCCCTTTTTTTGAATGGGAACCAAGAAACCAAAAACCCTTTTTTTTAATAGAAACCATACAACTCAAAAACCTTTCTTTTAATTGAATAACATGAACCTCAATCCCCCAGTTTGAATATAGAACCAAGAACCAAAAAAACTTGGTTGAAATGGATAACCAAGAACCAAATAAATAGAGGGAGAAGATAATATATGAGCTTCTTAATTTCAATCCCTTTACAATTCACAAACTTAACTCTCTTAAATAAATAGATTAAGATAATAATAGAGTGATATAAGGATAATAAGAATGATACAAGGGGTTTTAGAAAAAGTTTTTATAGTAGGAGAGATAAAGAGGCAAAAAATATGGAATAAGAATGTCATTGGAACTTTGGATGTAGTTGTTAAAGAACACACCCTTCTTGATTTTGTGACTTTAACTCCTTAGATGATGAAAGATTGATATCCCCTTGAAATATAAAAGTTGATAACTTTAATATCTTGATATATTTTGAGATAATTGGATCAAATTTGAGCTTTAGGATTATTCCTACATTAACAATTTATTTTGATGGAAGTGGGATGAGAATTAAGTCTGCTTTGATATCCTTTTATAGCCTCTTTATGGTGTCAGGGTCCTATGAATTAATCCAAGTAATTAAAGAACTAAACTAAGTGATTTTTTCCACATTTAATGCCTCCTTGAACTAGTAGTATTTATTATACTAAATACCCAAAAATATCCACTAGGTAGCTGATGGACTATTTGGAGCTGCAAACATTATGTATGCTCCCACCAGATGGCTAGTAGACCACCACTAAGTATCTAGTGGGCCTTTTAGAGTCCCGAGTGTTCATCCATATGCTATTGGATATCTAGTGATTCACTACTGCATATGCTTTGAAAGAGGTCCTTTAATCCTATTTTGAATTCGACTTATGTCCAAATTCATTCCATCCATTATAACTTAAAATAAATAATAAAGATATAATATAAACACATTGAAACAAGTTAGAAAAAATTATAGTGTTTGTGATCATTAAAACAATTAAACTTATGGGTACAATATAAAACTTCAACAATAATATATTATTTAAAAATTCATTAATAATACATCCAAATGAATTATAATCAAAGTAAAATTGTTTAGAAGACATGGAAATGCCCATGTACCCGATATCACATACCATAGGCCTTGTAACATGTCATAGAATATGAAATAATCATTTATATTTCTTTAATGATATTTAAATATCATAAATTATGATATCCATAATATTAATACCTTGGTTTATGATATGGATGAATCATATAATGTGATTCATCCCTTTTAGTGTATATCTATCACTATCATGTCTACCTTGTTGAAGAATGCACCAATATTTTTTATCGGTTATATCCTTATTTCTACATTTTTTTTATAAAATTTGAAGTTTCCTCCCTTCACCTTTAAATAACTTTATAGATATTTAAAAATTTCTCCCATATTGAATTTGGGTATTTACATGATACCAACTTAATGTAAATAGTTTTGGATAAAAATCCCCCTAGATCATTGGGTCATCTATCTATATCTATACAATCCTTTTTAGAGATCCACTTTTACCATCGAAAACAATTTCATGTATAAAAACATTATATACATCTAGTTAAATAGATAAGAAGTAGTGTTGTATCTAATCCTTTCAAAGTTGAAAATTATAACAATCTAAGATAAAAACTCCTTTATGTTTGAATATATCTTTCATATTAAATAAATATGGAAAAATACCATTAGAAAAAGAACTATTAGCTTTAATACCACTTACTAGACCCACTAAATAATATACCTTGAGATGGGGGTGAATAAAGGTATTTAAATTAAAAAAATTTCCTTTTAAAAATCATGTTCCTATGATTATCTAGAAATATTCTCTTATCCTTTATTTACAAGTAAGATCAAAATAACATGACACATATGTTTTTTATTTTTTTCACACACACTAGAATATGTTCAAGGATTATACATCTGGCGATGGGTTAGTGTAAAAAATTCACTAAAAATAATACTTTTATAATTTTGAGCATACATAATTTTATATAGTTTTATAATTCCAACTATTAAAATATCATTACCCTATTTATAGGTATTGGTTCAATATAAATTACAAGTAAATATGGTAAAATTTACTGAAACACAAAGATAATAATTACACCATTGGTATTTGTGCATCTTGAACCTCCATTTTGCAATAAAATCAAATCTTCATTTGGTTAATGAAATAATTATTCATCTTAATTTGGAAAATTATTCCAATGCTACAAATATTAGTCTCATATATTTTCTCATAAAAATTACAATTATTGATCTTTTATAAAAAAAATTATTAAAGAATATGTTCAATATCTTTACGATATGTCATATATTTACTTCTTGATAATTGATAGGTCAATACTTCCCAAATAATCATTAGAATTTTTGTGAAATAATACTATAATGTTTCTAATATTTAAAACTTGGGATTAGATATAGATTATAAATTTTTAATTAACTTCATATAAATTAAAATATGATATCAACACCACTGCATGATTCCTCTAGTCAAACATTGACTTCCAAAAACAATGACCTCCATATCTTCTTATACATTATTTTTTACCCATTTCTATATTTTGAATTTTATATTTGGAATTAACCGTGGTGTAATTAAATCCAAAACAATACATGGTTTATTCAATATAGATATAGTAGTTATGCCATATAAAATGAACAACTTCATGACTAGTATTATAAAGACTCCCTATATTTAATAGGATTTTTACAAAACCTAAAATTGAACCTTGAGATATACCATGAAATGGTTTCCTTATTCAATTCATGTTAGATAAAAAATCCACTCAACCTATCTTAAAAAATAATAATTTACCATGACATGATTTCATATTAACTTCCATTTTTTTAATCCAACCCCAAAACAACTTCTAGACCACCACATGATTCTTGATCATCCCATTTTGGATGAGGAATTTTGAAAAGATTATTCTCACTACGATTTAAAAAAAATGTGATTTTTGGATATAGTATATAGTATTTACATTATATTATCTATGATAGATCATAAATAATTTTCCTTTAGTATTTTACCAATTTTTCCAACCCATCTGATCTAACAATGCCATAGCATACCTAACATTGATATGGCTTTTAGTTCTTCAACCAAAACTTTTCTAGTTTTTTATAAAATCCATGAAACCCATTATAAATATCTCTCAATAACAATATGATTCATTTCAATGGTATTTATTTAACTTTATCAATAAACAAAACTTAACAATGCTTTCATGTATTTTAGCTAACACATTAAGTAATGATTTTATTAAAAAAATGTCACCAAAATCTATTTATAAATAGCCCCCTACACCACCCACTATAAATCAAGACTAAAATCCATTTTTACTACTCAATATATTCTAAAAGTTCTTATAAAAAATATTTTATTCATCTTTGTGAGGATTTGAACATAATAAATCCAAATATATTTAAATCTTAGAAGGTAATAAGTGAAGAACTTGTTTCAATAAAGTAGTAATTACTTATTTTTGAAAGGTTTTATTCTTATATTAAAATTCTAAATCTTTATAAATATATTTTTTTAGTTTATAAGATTCAAATAAATATTTTATATCTACTAGTAATATGAAAATAATTATCAAAGGTTCATTTTTATCTCATTCTTTATTTTTCAAGCATGATCATCATATGGTCAGTTTATCAACCTCCATGGATATTAGTTTTCACCAATAATGGCCACCTTGATGGATGTTTAATAAAACATATTTTTTTAAATATATAATTAATGATGTATTAAAATCATGATTAAATATATATAATAAAAAATCTATATGAAAATTTATTATATTAATTAACTCTTTATGACCAGTAAAACTACCTTGAATGAATATAAAGTTAACTATTTATTTGAGAACTAAAATATTCCCATTAGGAAATTGACTTGAAACATAAAATAATATAGAAATATTATTAATAAATTCCCTTTTAAATATATATATGATAAAATTTTGGATAAATATCGAGGAAACATATCACAATACCAAAGTAACCAAGTAAATCTAAGGAAAAACATATGTTAATGATAAAAATGAAGTAAAAATGTTTATTAAATAAGTAATAAAAATATTAATAAGTAATTATAAATAAAATAAAAATAAATGAAAATAAAAACAAAAACAAATAATTAATAAATAATTTTTTATATAATAATTTGCATCAAGGTGTGCTAAAACTTAAGGAAAGAGGATTCTTTCTCAGTTATATTTTTATGTTTTAATTTTTCTATTATTTATATATATATTTTTATGTTATATATATATAAACACCATATTATTAATAAATATTATTTCATTTTATAATATTCTTCATGTATTTAAAATCCTATTTATTATCCCCACTTTGATTATCTATTACTCCACACACTATGAACTTTGTTAGGGGAATTTTTATCGATTATCTTTCTTTTTCTTGAAATATTATATTATTGTAAATATTCCATTATGATATATATATATTATTATTTAAACATATATTATTTAATTTTTATTTCATTCTATTTATTTACATGTCTCTTTACCATATTTACATTGATTTATACATACTTAAAGCCTTACAAAATTGGTAAAAAAATTCCTCTATTTTTCTTTATATTTATTGTTTCTTCTTTTCTTATTCAAAATTACTTGAGAATTTTTGTATCATATACTCTGAATATATTATATAACCTTTCTTATGTTTATAATTTCTATTTACATGAAATTTTACTCTCATTTCCTTTTTATGTCTACTCCACAAATTATGAAAATGCTAAGAAATTTCATTATTAACTTCTTATCAATATCCTCTCTTACACATTATGATTCTTATTATTTATCTATATTATTTTATGTATTGTATATTGAATTTTTTTTAAAACTATTTGTACATTTTTTTGATTTCATGGGGATCTACATTTTTTATGTCTACTTTTGAAATTTATCACTAAAGACTCCTTACCCTATTTTTCTATAACTTGTACCCTTACCCTCATGGGTTAACCTTGATATAATTTATGATTGATGCATGATAATATAATTATATAAATAATACATATATATGGATATATTACGATGGTGGGCCTAGAATTATACAACATTCAATGTATTGGTTGATGTTTATATTTCATGAGATTCTATGTTTGGGTAATGGGTCATATGCATAAACTAACTATTTTATAATGTCATATAAGGGAGACTTGAATTATGTATATGATTACACTTTATTAAATATGTTCTAAATTCTTAAGATTTACTTATTCCTATGATATTATTAATGTTTATCATATGTTCTTGTTCTCTTGATATACTCAATGACCACACTATATCTCATGTTTATCCTTCATTATATGTTTTTAATTATTATTACCTTACCATGCTATTAAATAACCCTTTATTTTAATGTATTTACCCAATTATTATATTTGAACCCGAATTCCCATAGTACACCCTAATATGGGGGGAGGGGGTGAATTAGGGTGTTCAAAAATTTCTTCTTATCTCAAATTCAAACAACTCTTATCCTCAAATTTACAAAGACACTTTGAATCTATCATAATGATCATATAATTATATAATAAAATATAGAAAGTGAAGATAATAGACACTAAGATTTTACTTGTTTCACCTAAACTGGTCTATATTCAAGGAGATTATATTAATGATGTGTTGATATTCCTAATAATCACTTCTCTATTGGTTAAAGATCATAATTTTTAGGAAAAGATCACCACTCATTTAAGGTCCAAAACCACTTCCTCTTCTACCCTAATATATATCTAAGAGGGTTACTCAAACATATGGTTTTTATATATTGGTTAATCTCATAAGAATAATGATATGAAAAATAACACCAAATAAAAAAGGGTGTTCTATATGATTCTTTGTTCTCTGTTGCCTGATCTTCACAAGTATGCGAAACAATTATTCACTATTAAACCTCTAATTTGTTTTTATAATCATAATATATAAAAGTGTTTCTAATTATTTTTTTGATTATATTTTAGTTATTATGTTTAGATATCAAGATATGATGTTTTCAGACCAAATCGAGAAGTTAAAAGGAGTTTATAAGTTCAATATGGAAGCTTTAGTCCCCAACCTTAAAAAAAACTATTATTCATTTCAAGAAGTTTCTTTCACACCATGAATAAATTGAGGAGGATTTTAGAGTTTTTGGAATAAATATGTTCACACCATGACATATCAGCTCATGTCGTAAAATAGGCTGGTTAGGTAGTCAAAACCTTCATTATTTATGGTCAAAATCTCATTAATCCGGTCACATTTGACTTCAATAAATCTGAAGCATTCCAAAAGTTTTCCATAAAATTTGGAGGCTATGAATACAAATCAGGGGAGGATTGTATCTAAAAAAACACGTATGAAATAAAATTTACACCAAATGATTCTTGATCGATCCATGATGAACTTTTTCATGAGATCTCCAAGAAAACTTCTTTTCTCCAAAGGTATCTAAGCTTCAACTTCTTCAATATTTTTTCCTTTTACTTTTATCTTTATTCCATTTACTCCCTTGTTTTATTTCTTAAAGGATCTTCTTATACCCCCTATCTCTCTCTCTTTATATTTTATATTCTCTTAAATATTTTATAGAGATTTTATTAATTTATAAAGTGTTTAAAAAAAACTTTTCATATATTCATCTTAATCTTTAGGTTCTCACCATCATTAAAGTGAGGTTTCTTAATTTACATTAAAACTAAGGGTCTTATTTTTGGTTCTTGGTTTCTATTAAAACCGAGGGATTATTTCCTTTATTCTTTGGTTCTTGGTTTCCATAAAAACCAAGGGAGAAATATAGCCATGTAAATACTTCCTAAGGGGAGGATACATAGGGGGTCATTCTTGAGACGTTGGAGAACTCCGTTATCAAATTGAACCCTTTTAATTTCCAAAATTTATTTCCTAGTACACTTAAAGTTTTACGTTCTATTATTCTCACTTTAATTTTATTATTCAATACATAAATAAAATGATTTCATGATAATAACTTTTATTTATAGCACCATTTTAAAAATTTTCTTAAAGGAAATTCACCCCCTTTTCCATTTTACACCGACCTATATTTGGAATCAAAGGGAATATTTGTGTTTTACTCAAAATATACTCATTTTCAAAAATTGATTTTAGTTTTCAATATATTTACCGATTTCAAAGTTTATTTTTTTAAATTGAATATTTTTCAAACACCCATGATGCTTCCTAAGGGAAATCTATGGGTTATACACCTCATTTGTATGAATCTAATTACATTTATTAGAAGACTCATATATCAAAATTTCTTAGATATATTGGTCATCCTGTATAGAATTTTTTTATCATGGTTATGTTCCTATTAGTGAAAAATAAAAAAATGGTTCCTGATGATATTGCTGCTTTTTAATTAGATTTCATTATGTATTAGAAAAAAATGAATTTAATCATATATATACATGAAAAAATACTCATAAAATCTATAAACTCTATGAAGTTAATCATAAAGGAACAAATAAAGTTAAATATACTAGGATTGATATTTATAGGTAAATTGTTTGAAATATTTAGTATGTTTCCAAATGAATATATTACTGAAATATTTATACCCTTTACTGATATTTTAAATGGTTGAAAGTATCTTAGCGATTCTTTTTATACAAAAACTTCAATGAAAATATTATATAGGAATTACCTATCTCTTGGGAACCTAAAGTGAGGGTAATACAAGAAATGAAAACATAAAAAACATTCCAGTTGAGGAGCACATCAGATATTTCATGACTTATGAAATCAAAATTAAGCTACAAGACCAGAAGGAATCCAAATAAGTCATGTAGAAAGAAATGAAATACTTCAAAGAAATTA
This sequence comes from Viscum album, assembly GCA_963277665.1. Classification (NCBI taxonomy): domain Eukaryota; kingdom Viridiplantae; phylum Streptophyta; class Magnoliopsida; order Santalales; family Viscaceae; genus Viscum; species Viscum album. The sequence goes on from OY728136.1 coordinate 1,985,593,715, forward strand.
ATTATGAATCTTAAGGTGGTGGTGAAATATCCCATTTACCTAAAAATATGAACATATTATTCAAAATAATGAATTAAAACCAACATTCCAAAAAGGCGGATGATCAATGCAAACAATAAGTATGCTTTGAATGAAAAAATAAGGGAAACATAAGTATAAAATACCCCTTGATCAAAAATAAAAAAAGGATGAGAAGAATAAAATAAATAAATCCTTCAAGGTTTGAACCTAAAGTGAAAGAGATGATTCCATCTCATCAAGTGAATCAAATGATGAAATTTTCAAGTGTCTAATGGCTAAAGTCTAGGTTAGTAATGAAGTAAACTCTAACTCCTATTCTTATTCATCATAAAATTACCCTTCATCCTCCTATTATTCAAATCACCTAATATATGAATATATAAAATATACTCATGATCAAATTGAATAATGTTTTTCTAACTATATTTAATTTATAAAGAGTTTAAAAAGAAGTATAATCATAAAAAGATCAACTCTTAATAGAAAAAGATGAATTATCCACAAAATTGAATGATCAACTGAATGTGCTTGAGTTACAATTGACTATTAATAATATAAAAAAATTCTCTCATGAAATTCACTCAAGGAGAATAAAATCTAAATAAAATATTGGGTTTAAAACTCCATGGAAATAATAATCTTGGAATTAGTTTTATAAAAAATGATTGTTCTTCCAAAAAGATGATGTTTGTAAAAGGAGTTTATCATTTTTTTGTAATAATTGTCATAAATAAAATCATCTAATTTATGAATGTAATTTCAAAAAATGATCAATATATTCAAATAAAAAGTATCCATATTTCATCCCATATATCCTCTCAAAAACCATTTCAAAGACAATTTGGGTACCAAAATCCCTCTTAGCTAACATATGTGGACCCAAAATTTGGATACTAAAAAGCATAATTTCTTAATTTTATAGGAAATGTATCTAAAGATTAAATACCAAAATTCAACATAGTACATGTAAAGTGGATGATTTTGACACATGTTTGGTTACCCATATAAATTTAATCAACTTGAAAAACTCGATGGAGGATACATGAATTTTAGTGACAATTCAAGAAGTAAAATCATCAGTGTAGGTATAATAGGTTTTATAAATTCTACTCTTATAAAATATGTTTTATTAATTTATGGTTCAAAACACAATTTTATAAGAATTATCCAATTATTCTATAATGGTTTTAAAATATCTTTAAAAAAAAAAGATTCTTGGAAGGTTTTTAATTTTAAAGGATTTTTTTACTACTTTTATTTTTAAAAATGTTTATATTATTTATTTTAAATATCTTTATTCTAAAAATGTTAAATTATTGACCATTAATGATACTGATTATTGGATTTGGAATAAAATCCTTAATCACTATATCACACACACACACACACACTCATTAATCTCAAACAACATCATCTAGTATGAGATTTACCAAAATTTTATTTCAAAAATAATGTTGTTTGTAAACATCTCCAACTTGGTAATCAACAAAAAACTTATTTTAAACCTAAAAAAGAATTATTAACCTCTAAATCCCTTTATCTTATTCATACTGATCATTTTTGACTAACTCAATTCAAAAGTATCAAAGAAAAATAATATTCTTTTGTGATTGTTGATGATTATAAAGGATTCACTTGGGTATTTTTCTTGGTACAGAAAAAAGAGTCTTGTAAAATATTCATAAGATTTACCAAGAAGTTCAAAAAATGAAAAATGTTACAAAATAATTTCCATTCAAAGTGATCATGGGAGAGAGTTTGATAAAAATGATTTTGATGAAATTTATAATTTATAAGATTATAGTCACACTTCTTATGATCCTGGAACACCTTAAAAAAATAAGGATTTAGAAAGATAGAATTGAACTCTTCAAGAAATATCAAGATCCCTCTTGAATAATCTCAATATACCACAATAATTTTTGGCTGAGGCGGTCAATACCACTTGTTATATCATAAACCATGTTATCATAAGACCCATCCTCAAAAGGACCCATTATGAAATTTGGAAAATTAAAATTATATAATTTGGATTTTTTCAAAGTGTTTGGATGTAAATGTTATATTAATAACACTAAATACGACCTAGTGAAATTTTATCCAAAATAAAATGAAGGAATATTTCTTGGGTACTTGAATTTAATTAAATCCTACCGAGTCTTCAATAAAATAACCAAAACCATTAAAAAATCCATTCATATAAAATTTGATGAAAATATTCCTAAACCTTTATCCTATTTAAAATATGTATATAACTTTGAACCTTTAACTTTTAATGAGCCAACTTATACTAAAAATTTCATCGAAGATGGATATCCTTCTAGTGATTTACTTATTCATTTATTTATTTTCTAGAACCTAAAAACCTTTATGATATTATTAATGATGAAAATTGGTTTTCTTCAATGCAAGAAGAGTATTGGGACCCAATCCCTATTCAACCAATAATCTTGAGTTTTAAATTAATAATTCATTTTATTACATTACTAAAACCTTTTTAAGTTCATATTTATAGAGAATTATGTCATAACTATTATATAAAAAACTCATACATCACAAAGTGAACACTTCCACTCAGTATCCCTTTTTTCTATAATATAATATTTTAAAATGAAACATGATTTCTTTTGAAAATAAATCTTCATGATTTTCAACTTGAATTAATGATTGCACACACTCATCCTTAAACCCTATGATTTTTTTTGAAAACATGGGATGATCAAAAAAATCTTAGTAAGGTACATATACAAAGAAAAAAAGAAACTTGTTAGTCCATTTCAAAACCATGAGATTATATAAGAGAGTTTTTCTTTAACATAACAAACTTTGAGCTCAAATAATCATTTACTTAAATGGAAAATTTTATTTACTACACAAATTGTTTTATAAAACACTTTATAATAAAACATAAATGAATTATCATAATCATTAGGTTTTTTTATAAAACATGAGAACCCATGAAAAACATTTTCTTAATCACATACCTTTTTACACTTAAATGGAATAATAATTCCTTTAAACAAAATATCATTAACATACCTTATAAAATAAAAATATTTTTATGAAAAATAATTATAAAGAATAAAAAATTTATGTAGGTTACTTGGGACATCATCTTTATTGAACCTTCACAATAACCCTTACAAATGGAATAACTTACTTAGTTAATTCTAATATAATTATTTGGAGAACAAAATCATTACCAAATTAATTAGAGAGATATGTTGAGATCACCTATTATAATAATAAATATAAAAGAACCATAACATAAAATAAAAACATAAAATATTTCATTTAAAACATAAAAATCATAAAAATATAATTTTAAACCCACAAGTAAAACATTTTTGGATATTGATATTTTTCTTTCTTTTAAAACCCTATTTTCAAAGTTAAAATACCCAGAAAAAGGGGAATAAGGGTTTTTATTTGAATAAAAAATGGAATATTATTAATTAATCCAAACATAAAATAATTATTTTAGAATTATGAAAATTAATTGATGTCGTATATGTTAAAATAGAATATTCCTTTTTTCCTTTCTGTAAAAAAAGTCAAAACATTTCGTATAAAATAAATAAAAAGATTACTTTTAAAAAAAATTGAAAAAAAGTAAAAAGAAAAATAAAACATCATATATAATTTATTTATTTCAATATAAATTCATACATATTTTAATAATATGGAAATTCATGAAAAATATTTAGAAAATAAATATTTAAAACATTTAAAATGAGGTTTTAAGATAAAATGTCCCTTACCCCGATTCCGAATTGTCACATAAATTATTTATATTCCTGAATAATAAACTTATGTTAATTATTTAATTTATTAATAAAAATTTTAAATTTCATTATTTCTTTTATTTCACTAAAATATATGTTATACTTAATTACTTAATCAATTAACTCCACATCAGACGTTTTGAGAACATTCAACTTATAAGTAGAAAATGTATTTGGCAGATTGACTATGATAAAATAGTTCATGATTATATAATTTAAATAAATTAAATAATGTTTTAATTATCATTTTTATACAATATTTATACTTTTATAACAAACCATTTTAGATGGTTATGAAAAATGAATTATGTTATAACGTAGAGATAATAATCCGTACGTATGCATGAATAATATTTCCATTTTTCAACAAATAGGAGGTAAAGAAGGTAAATATTATTTTATATATAAATAATTATAATTATATCATAAATTTAATATTATTTCTTTAAATAAATCTATATATACAATCCATGTGATACAATGATGAAAAACAAAATACATCGGTTCACAAGGTGGTGGTTCGCCCGTACACATGAGTAATGTTTTTTATTTTTCATTGGATGGTAAAAAAATAATTGGAATATTTATTTACCATTAAAGAATTAAATTTATGTCATATATATCATATTATATCATTTTTATCCATTATTATGACCATTAATAAGATTAAGTGATGAAAAATGAAACACATTATCTCACCAGGCAGTAGTTTGCACGTACGTATGAGCGATGTTTTCATTTTTCATTCGATGGATAAGTAGATGAAAAGGGTTCTACCATAAATATAATAAAATTTATTTATATTTGAGAAAGTTATTTTATTATATTAAAATCTTTAATATATTTTCTAAGGAGGTGAAATAATAAATAAAAAGAAAACACTCAGTTAGGAATTATGATGGTATCCTGATCACATAGGGAACTATAAGACATGGGGATGAATGTTATAAAGTTATTAGGGAAGGTATTTTATAATATAATAGGATCTTGTAGTGTAAATAAGAGAGGATATAGGTGTCCCTTTATAAGTGATGGAGAGGACACACTTGGATTTTTTCAAAAGATTAAGATATATTAATGTCTTACTCAAAAAAGGCCCCAAAATAGACCATTTTAGAATATTATATAAGATAGGGTCTATATATGACCATAAAATAGGTTTTATACAAGTTTATAGGTAATTATCACCCTTATCATTTTAGTTTTAATCTGTTTAGCCCATTTTAACTTTTACTGTAGTTACTAAGTTTTTTTACCGAAGTTACTATTCCTAATGAAAAAAATAAAAGTGACCTAATTAAATTTTTTTACATGATTATTAAAAATATATATTCCATTTTATAAAGTTATATTTTTATAATTGGTAGAAATTGATTTTAAAATAAACCCACAAAACACGCTGAAAAACCATTTTCTAAAAAAATGCCATTTTACGTATAAAAATGTTTTTATACCTAATTAAAGTATAAAATTTATTCAAATTAAATTGATTAGATTATTTATAATAAAAAGGGACTAATGAAATTTTAAAATTAAGATAATATAAATACTTTAATAGAAAATATAGTTTTCTTAAAAATCAGTATTTTAACTATTTACCCAAAAATCAACTTTTTTAAAAAATTCTAAAAAAATAAATCTAAGATAATTTTGTATTAATTATTTAAAAAATAATATTATTTTTGTAAAATTAAAATTCTAGAATTTAGAAATTAATTTTTTTAAATAAAACCATATAATACGTGCAAAAAAATTTAGTACAAATAAAACTATATACATTTTGATTAGAAAATTAATTACTATTTTTATAGTGAATATAAAACTATAAAATATAATTAATGAATATTTATAAGGAATAAAATTTATCTATTATCAAAATTACCTGAGTTGTTACATTCTTCCCCCTTTATTAAATTATGTCCTCATAATTTTATTCATTACTTGAACAAGTATGAATATTTTTCATTCACTACATTTTCTGATTATCATGTTGGTTCTTCTATCATATGGGTTTTCCAAAAAACCTTAACCTAGTGAATCACCTTATTATATAACACCTACTCTATACGATAATGTAAATAGTTTATTCCTTATAAGAAATTTTGTCTTCCAACTGAACTAATTCAGGACTCACAACATAAGATGAATTTGGTACAAACATCTTTAACAATAAAACATGAAAAAAATTATGTACCTGAGATAAAATTAGAGGTAAATACACTCAATAAGAAACTAATACAATATTATTTATAATTTCATAAGGTCTAAAAAACCATGGACTTAACTTTCTATTCTTACCAAAATGCATAACACTTTTCTATGGAGATACTTCTAAAAAAACATAGTCATCTACCCAGAAAAAAATATATTTCCCCAGGTTATTTGAATAACTTTTCTACCTCTCTAAGATACCCTCATATGTTTATAAATATTCATGAACTTATAAACCTTTTCCACTAATTATAGTTCTAAATAATTTTTTTCAAAATCTTCATCCCAATAAGACATATTTCTACACTGATTTCTATATAATTCCTTAAAAGGTTCCATCTATATACTAAAATGAAAACTATTATTATAAGAAAATTCAACTAATAACATATGTTAATCCCAAATTCCCTAGTAATATATGAAACAATCTCAAAACACGTCTTCCAATGTATGAATCATTCTCTCTAATTTTCCATCATATTGAGGATGAAAAGCTATACTGAAATTTAATTCATTACCCAATGACTTCTGAATGATTTTCCAAAAAATTAAAGGTAAATATGGGATCATGATCAAATATAATCTAAAAGTGAATCTATGAAATATAATTATCTCTTTAACACAAATTATAGAAAGATGATCTAAATACATAATATCTCTAATATGAATAAAATGCATAGATTTAGTAAAATGATCGATAATAATCCATATCGCATTATTACCTTAAGATGTATTTGGTAATATAACTCTAAAATCCATGGATATATTCTTCCATTTTCATTCCAGCACTATAAAAGGATGAATATTTCCCTTCAGTATTTTTAATTCAACTTTAACCCATTGAAAAGTCAAACATTTTATAGAAAATTTAGCAATGTCTTTCTTTATTATTTATCAAAAAAATGTTCCTAATGGAATCTATACATATCAATGCTTTTAGGGTGAATATAAAATAGATAACTATAAGATTTAATCAATATTTATTTCCTTAACTAGGAATCACAATGCACACATAATATTTTATGAATCTAAAAACACCTCCTTTTTCAATGTTAAATTCAGGAAACTTCCCTTTCCTAAACAATTCTATTTTTTTACATAAAACACAATCCTCCTTCTGAGATTGCTTAATTATACCCAACAATGATGAATACACTAACACCTAAAATAAAATAGGGTAAAATTTCCTACATACACAATTTTTAGATCAATACTCTTAAAATCATTTACCAAATAATCATATTCCAAATAATCATATTTAATGACACTTTATATTTTTAACCTAAAGTATCAACTACTTTGTTTTCTTTTTCTAGATAGTAATGAATCGTGTAGACATAATCCTTAATTAGTTCCAACCATATTCTATGCCACATGTTAAACTCTATCTAAGTGAATATATACTTTAAACTTTTATGATCAGTATAAATTTCACACTTTACTCCATATAAATAATGTCTCCATATTTTTAAAGAAAAAACCACAATAAATAGTTCAAGGTCATGTGTAGGATAATTTATCTCATGAGGTTTTAATTTACACGAAACAAAAGTAATTACCTGGTCATTATACATCAGAAAACAACCAAATCCCCTTAAATAAGAATCATGGTAGATAAAAAACTAACCATTTATAGATGGATAAGTTAAAACTGAAGAATTCACTAATATTATTTTAAATTACTAGAAATATTCATTATATTATTTAATCAAGATAAATTTAACTCCTTTTCAAGTTAACTTAGTTAGTGATCAAGATAAATAAGCAAAGTTTTCAATAAATTTTCAGTAGTAACCCACTAATCCAAGAAAAATATTAATCTCTATGACATTTATAAGTCCTATCCAATCTTAAACCACTTTATTTTTAGATAGATCAATAGTTATTCTTTATTTATTTAAAATATATCCAAGGAAAAAAATCTTTCACAACCAGAATTCAAATTTACTAAATTTTCCATATAACTTATTTCCATTCAATATTTTTAGAAAAATACTTATGTGGTTTTCACGATCCTTATAACTTTTCAAACATACCAAAATATAATCAATGAACACAACCATATATTTATCCAAAATCTCATGAAAAAATCTATTCACAAGGTCTATAAATATATATAGATCATTTTTCAACCTAAAGGGAGTAAATAAAAACTCATAATACCCATACCGAGTATGAAACACCATAATTGAAATTTCATTTTTATTTACCTTCATCTGATGGTACTTAGACTTAAGATCAACCTTTAAAAATTACCGAGCTCCCTGGAGCCGATCAAACAAGTCATTGATATGAGGGAACATATAATTATTCTTAATAATGATGTTATTAAAAGATCTATAATCAATGTAAATACTCATGGATCCATATTTATTTTTAATAAGAAAAATTGGAGGACCCCATGATGAAGTTCTAAGATGAATAAAAACCTTATCAAGAAACTCTTGCAACTACTTATTCAATTCCAAAAGTTTTATTTAAGATATTCGATAATGAGGTTTTGAAATTGACTTAGCATAAAACACTAAGTTAATAATTAATTAAATCTCCCAATTAGTTACAATAATAAGAAATTCATCAAGAAATACATGAAGATATTTATTTATTATAGTAATACCTTTAATTTTAATAGTTTCTTTATTCTCAACAATATGTGAAAGATAACTTTAATTTCCATATTTAATCAATTTTATAGATTCTTGATATATTATCAAAGGTATGAATTCATTCTTGTATAAAAACTGAAACTCATTACAAAAAAATTCTTCTTTATCTCTAAAATATATCCTAGAACAATAAATAGAAATCTAATCCATACTTTAAATAATATCAAGCTCTGCAAGGGTAAAGATAATAAGGTTTTCAAGCAAAGACTTTTTATAGATGATAAAAAGAAGATTATTATAATTTATTTTTTCTTTAATACTACTCATAGGTGTTTTCACCAAAAGTTTTTTATTTATTTCTTGAGGTGGAATTTCCAATTTATCAGTAAATTTCATATAACTTAATGAATGTGAGGACCCCAAATCAAACAAGACATTAGAATAATCTGAATAAACAAGTAATTTACCTAAAACCACATCGTAGGATGATCCAAATTCCATTAAAGTAATCCCAAAGGATTTAACAATACCTTTATATTTGTGATTTTGATGAATTTTATCCTTTATTCCTATATTTGGACAAGTAATCACATAATTACCTATGCCATTAAAATTAAAACATGTTACTATCGACTTTTCATTATTTTTCCAATCATCACTATAATAATTTTCTTTTCATTAATGAGCCACATATCCAAAATTACCATATTAAAATCACTTTTTAATCTTTAAAAGATATTCCCCAAGGTGATTTTTTCTATACTTATCACAATATAGAATTTTGATTTTATTACCTTTGGATTTCTTTGATGAATTCTTCCTTATTATCCTCCATCTCGACCACTTTTTTTGCTTGTTTTCATAAAATACATGATCAAAAATAATCTCTATTTCTATCTACTTATCACATTGAACAATCTTATCATGAATTTTTAATTCATGAGAAGATAATTTCCTTTGATATCTTGGATTTAATCTTGATTAAAATTGATTACTTTTACTATCAAGATCCTAGATACAATTTGGTGCATACCTTTCCAAATGGGTGAAGTTTTCTTCATATGTGGATACTTAATCTTTCTCATTTTCCTTAAATTACAAGAATTTCTCTTCCATTATAATTCTAGAGACTTTCAAGAAAAATATTCTTAAATTAATCCCATTCTAGGGCATCAACATTTTCTATTTCTATTATATTCTTAACCATTGACCACCACTAATTAGACCCACCTTCAAAAAAGTAAGTAACAAGAGTTATATTTTCACGTTCTGAACAACCCATGACTACAAATATCTTCTCCAAGGTTTTATCCTATCCTTTAGCTATCATAGGGTTAAATGATCTACTAAATTCTAGAGGGTGTTGTTTCATGAAATGATTTATAATAGACATGTTACTTTATGGTGAACATGATTTCTCAGTTGCATGGATACCACCAACGTTTATAGCATGTGTTGGCTAATCCATCATAATAAAAAACTACTCTGTTCTAATTACAACTATTCCATGTTGTTGATTTGGAAGGATATTATCCTTTTGGTTCCTTCATACTTATGTTTTCCATTTTCCTATATGGAAACCCATTTTGAATAGACATAGTTTATATGAAGTAACATGGTAATATTTAAATTCTATATCATGATAACCATAAATTAGAATCTATTAATGGTACTTATATGAATTATCCTAATCTATAAAATTATCTAAACCCTTCACTGATATCAACTATATGGACCCGATCCTTATTCAACCCATAATCTTGAGTTTTAAATCAAAAATTAATTTAATTGAATTCTTAAAGACCCTTTTTGGCTTAGAGTTTTAGAGAATTAGTTAACAAATCTTATATAACAAACTCATACATTATAAAGTGGACAATTACACTCAGTATCCATTTTTTCCACAATAAAATAATTTTAAAATGAAACGTGATTTCTTATCATGATTATTCTTCACGATTTTAACTTGACTTCATCATTGTTCTTAATCACCATTAAAACCTATGAAAAAAATTTAAAAACATGGTATGAGTAAAAAAATCCCACTAAGGGTCATATATAAATAAGAAAAGAAACTCGTTAACCCATTTTAAAACCATGAGATCATATTAGAGAGTTTTCCTTTAACATAATAAACTTTGAGCTCAAAAAATCATTTACTTACACATGAAATAAATTTTACTACCAATTGTTTTAACAAAACACTTTACAAGAAATAATAAAGTAAAAATCATTATCATGAGGGTCTCTTATTAAACTTGATAACCCATGAAAATTTTTTTCTAAAAAATATACCCTTTTAACCTTAAAGGGTATAATCATTCCTTAAAAAATGATCATTATATTACATTATGAAATCAAAATATTCCCATGAAAAATCATTAAAAAGCATATAAAATTCACATAGGTTCCTTGGGACATCATCTTCATAGAACCCTTATAAGAAACCTTACAAATGGAATAAAATACTCAGTTAATTCCAACATAATTCTTCAAAGAACATAATCATTACCCAATGTATTGGAGAGATATATCGGGCTCACACATCATCATAAAAAATTTAAAAGGACCATAAAAAACATGAAATAAATAAAATATTACATTTTTATCATCAAACTCATAAAAATATACTTTTAAACCCATAAGTAAAACATTTTTGGATATTGATATATCCATTTCCTTTAAAACTATATTTTTAAAGCTAAAATACCCAGAACAAAGTGAAGAAAGGTTTTTTTATTTAAATAACATTGAATATTTTAAATTAATAAAAACATTAAATAAATGTTTTATATTCATGAAAAACCATTGATGTCATATATATTAAAATAAAACATTTATTTTTTCTTCTTGTAAATAAAGTCAAAATATTCTGTATAAAATATGTAAAAGGATTCCATTTTAAAACCTTTTAAAGAAATCTAAAAGAGGCATAAAATGTTATTTATAATTTTTTATGTTAGTATAAATACATCCAAAATATAATTTTAAGAATATAGACATGTAGGAAAAATATTTATAAAATAAATCTTTAAAAAATTTAAAATGAGGTTTTAAGGTAAAGTGTCCCTTACCTCGAGTCCAAATTATCATGTACATTATTTAAATTCATGAATAATAAAATTATTTTGATTATTTAATTTATTAATAACCCTTTTAAATTTTATTATTTCTTTTATTTCACTTAAATCTATGTTATAATTAATTTCTTAATCGATTAAGTTCATGTGGGACGTTTTGAGAACATTCATCTTATAAGTCAGAAATGGATTTGGTAGGTTAAATATGGTCAAATGGGCTATTATTCTATCATTTAAAGAATATTAATCATGTTATAATTATCATTTTTTTACATTATTTATATTTTTATGACCAACCATGTAATATGATTATGAAAAATGAATTACGTTACAACATGGAGATGATAGTCCGTATGTACGCATGAGTAATGTTTCCATTTTTAAACAAACATGAGGAAAATAAGGTAAGTATTATTTTATATTTAAAAAATTATAATTATATCAAAAATATAATATTATTTATTTAAATCCACCTATATATGAAATCCATGTGAGGCATTGATGAAAAATAAAATACATCGGTTCGCGAGGCGGTAGTTTGCAAGTACACATGCGCGATGTTTTTATTTTTTTGTTGGATGGTAAATAAAGAATTAGGATATTTATTCAGAATTAAATAATAACATTTATATCATATATATCATATTATTTTATTTGTATCCATTATTATGAACATCCATAAGAGCTGGTTATGAAAAATGAAATACATTATCTTGCGAGGTGTTAATCTGTATGTACAAATGGGCGATGCTTTTAATTTGCATTAGATAGTTATGTAGATGAAAAAGGTTTATACCATAAAAATAATAAAATTTAATTATATTAGATATAATTATGTTATTATATCATAATTCTTAATATAATTTTGAAGTAGTTAAAATAATAAATAAAAAGAAAATGCTCAGTTAGGAACTATACCTCTTCTTCGGACAACCTCCTTAGGTTTATAGCTAATTCCATCATATAATGATATCCTGATCAAAAAAATACCTTTATAACAAAGATAGGTTTTCTATGAAGGTATTAGGTTTTATATTTTCTAATCTAATATTATATTGAAATGTGAAGAATATAGGAGATGGGGTGTCCTTTTATAAGCGAGGGAGAGGAAACACTTGGAATTTTTAAAAAGATTAAAATCTATTAATATATTACACATGAAAAATGGATAAAAAATGAACCATTTTAGAATATGATATTATATAAGGTATAAATATGACCATATAATTGTATTTCGATAATTTTATATTCATTTTAACCCTTATCATTTTAGTTTTAATCCTTTTAACCCATTTTAACTCTTATCGTGGTAACTGACTTTTTTTTTACCAAAGTTACTATTCATAATGAGAAAAAATGAAAGAAAAATCATTATTTTTTTAAATTATGATTCAAAATATGGATTCAATTTTCTCAAATTCAATATTTTATAATTGGAAAAAATAGTTTTAAAATTATCCCGCAAAGTGCGATGCAAAATAGTTTTCTAGAAAAATGCATTTTTATGTATAAAAATGTTTTATACCAAATTAAAGTATAATGTTGATTCTAATGAAATTTATTGGATTAATTTTATTCAAAATTAAATAATTAAATTTTATAATTAATCCAAAAAAATTATTCTATGTAAATAATTTAATAAAAAAGATAGTTTTCTTAAAAATTGATATTTTCTATTATTTACCTAAAAATCATTTTTTTAGAAAATTTATAAAAATTCATTCTAAGATAATTTTGTCTTGATGATTTCAAAAATTATATAATTTTTTTTGAAATTAAAATTATATAATTTATAAATTAAACTTTTTAAATAAAATCATATAATACATGTAAACAAATTTAGTATGAATAAAATTATTTTCTTTTTGATTGGAAAATTAATTAATATTATTATAGTGAATATAACTCTATAAAATATAATTCATGAATATTTATAAGGAATTAAATTGCTCTATTATGAACATTACCTAGGTTTTTACAAATATCTAAACTAATTCCAATGGAATAATGTTTGGACTCTTATTGAAAGTCCTAACAATCATCCTGTTATCGGTACAAAATGGGTTTTTATAAATAAATTAGATGAGAAACGTAACATCACACATAACAGAGATATACTCAAAACCAAAGGATATAATCAGGAATAAATAATTGATTATGGTGAGTCATTCAAACCCTTTTATTAGCTATAATCTAATATAATATTATTATAATTCACCACCCATCTAAATTTCAAACATTTTGAAATGAATGTTAAAAGATATTTTTAAATAGTTTTATTTCTGAAAATGTTTTTGTGGAACAAAAACCTTGTTTAAAAAAAAAATCAAAATTACATTTTTACGTTAACCAAGACTTTATATGGTTTGAATCAAGTCCCTTGGTATTGGTATAAATGGTTAACAAGTTTCATTTTATCAAATGATTTTAAAATGGGAAAAAAAGATTCAAAATTATTTCTACAAAATGTTTCAAATGATATTTTAATCATTCAAATTTATGTCTATGATGTAATTTTTGGATTAAAAAACGAATATCATTGTAATTATTTCTCAAATCCTATGAGAAAATAATTTAAAATGAGTTATATGGGTGAGTTAAAATCTTTTCTTTGATTTCAAATATCTCAAAATAGGGATGGTACTTTTCTAAGACAAAGAAAATACACAAATGAACTTATTAAGTGTTTTGGAATGGATCATGATATGGAAATAAGTACACTTATGACTAATTATTGTATACTAACATTGGATGAATCTAGAAAACCAATTGACAACAATATTTATAGAAGTATGATTGGGAATCTTCTTTACCTTAATATGACCTAGCTTGAAATTATGTTTTGTGTTTGACTTTATTCTAATTTTAAATCAAATTCTAAATAATCGTGTCTAAAATATATTAAAAAGATTTTTCATTTTTTAAAAGGTTCTAAAAATCATGGTTTATTTCATCCTAAAGGAACCTCAATTCACAAATCAAGTTTTTTCAATGCCAATATCGAGGGTTTTCAATTAGTTAATAAACGTAAAATTGGGACTTGAAACCTTCTTGAATATTCCTTAATCTATTGTAGTAGTAAAAAGAAAAATTCACTTTATCTTTTTACATAAAAAATGGAATATATAGTCACAAGTAGTTTTTTCACCCAAATTATATGGATGAAAAAACTCTATTAGACTTTGGGCTAACATTTATTCATGTTCCAATTAAATGAGATAGTTTTAGTTTCATAAGCATATCTAGAAACCATATTCATCATAAATAAACTAATAACATTGATATTTGAAATCAATTTTTGATATAACACTTTCAAAAAGTATATATCGTGTTATAATATATTAGCATGAATCTTTAATTAATCAATATCTTCAAAAAGACACTTAATTTCAAAGATTTTAATTTTATTAAGGGGTATTTAGGAATATATTTATTGGAATTGTTTTCTTATATATTATTTTCTATGTTTTATCTTTTCAAATATTGATTTTCTTTTTAAAATCCTTTATTTTATTATTTTTAAAAGATATTATTAAAATTTTCAAAATCATGTTTTTACAATTACCTTGATTATCTTATGCATGTTTTATAGCTTATATATCTAAACCTTTTTGGTTTATAAGTCTTTTTTCTAATTAAAAATGGGAGAAAAGTTTAAATTATTATTAGGGGAGAAATTTTTTTATTAAGGATAAAGGTTTAATGTTAAGGGGAGAAAAGACTAAAAGTTTCTAAAAATAGGAAGATATTTAAGAGAAGGATTTCGTTTCAAGGGGAAGAAATATTATTTCTTGAAAACGATACTTATAAATATTTTCTCTTTCCTATTTTATTTTTTCCTCATTCTTATTCACCTATCTCTTATCTTTTATTTATTTTTTAATTTTAAATGAGTGTTTGTGATTATTAAAAGGGGGGAGATTGTTGAACCTATCATTTATTTTTATGATCACAATCACTAAAAGTGTGTTTAATTATTTTGTTTGACTATATTATAGTTATCATATTTATATATCAATATAGAAAGTATTTGGACCTAATGGAGTATTTTAAAGGAGTTTTGAAGTTAAATCTAGAATATTTAGGCATTATTCACATTGTGAAACCTTATTTGTGTCATTAAGGTTCACCTGGAATTTCAGTTCATGTCACAAATTGTTTTCACAAGGAGTAGTGACTGTGTTTTTTTACATAACTCTCATTCATGTCATGAAACTTCTTTCATGATGTGAATAAACTGAGGAGGATTTTAGAGTTTTTGTAATAAATATGTTCATGTCACGACATATCAATTCATGCTATGAAACAGGTCAAGTAGGTAGTCAACACCTTCATTCTTTATAGTCAAAATATCATTAATCTAGTCTGTTATGACTTCAATGAATCTGATAAAATTCAATAAGTTTCCTAGTATCTTTAGCAACTATAAATTTACATCAAGGGGGGATTAGATCTAAATAAAAACACCAATGACAACCAATTTTCACCAAAAAATTATTGATTTATCCATGTTGAACTTTTATAAGAGGTCTCTAAGAAAAATTCCCTTCTCTAAAGGAAAATGGACTTCAACTTATTCAATACTTTTTCTTTTTTTCCTTTTACCTTTGATCCATTTTATCCCTTAATTTATTTCTTAAAGGATATTATTTTACCTTTTTTCCTCTATATACATATCTTTTATGTTATTATAAATCTTCTAGAGAGTATTGAGTTCTTTATAAATGATTTGTAAAAAATACTCACTTATTCATCTTCTTCTTTAGGTGATTTCAACCATTAAAGTGATGATTATTGGTTCTTGGTTTTATTTAAAACCAAGGGTATTTGATAAAACACTATTTTTTTGAATATTTTATTGATAATAAATTAAATAATTTCCTCACATTGTGTTAAATATGTTTATTTATAAAATATTTGGGATTTGATCATTCATTTGAAAATTTGGTGAAAATTCTAGTTTTACCCTTAATAGTGCACTGTAGTATTTCAAAGATAAATATTTTTATATTTATTATTTGAATTTAAACTTTTGTAAGAGTGTTAATAACTTAATTTTCTACAACTTTCATTCATGACACTAGAGCTAAAGAGTGCATTTGGATGGAGTAAATGGGCCATTAATCCAATGGTAGGATGGACTCGGAAGAATGGACATGGGTTCTGTATTTGGGCCATATGTTCTTCATCATGGCTTGGATTGAGCCCAAATTTTGAGGAAATCTCGGGGACATTATTTGGAACAACCATCCTTATGGAATGCCGGTCAATTCACGCGTGTTGGAGGTCAAATGGGCGGTGAAATTTGGAATAAAATATTTAGCCGAACTTCCACATTCACACTTGAAACCACTTGTAACCTATCCTCCCCTCCCCTCTATAAATTGGAGTTTTTCTCATTTTGAGGGGTTGGGACGTGAATTGGGAAGTTGAGGGCAGAGGATAAGTGGATCCACTTCAATTCTCCAACCATTTCAATAAGGGTAGCTCTTGAAGCAAGGATCCCTTCGACGAAGCCTTCTTCTTCTCCTTCATGTTGTAATGATTTTGTTTGTGTAATAAAATTCTTTGTTCTTCTTTTATTTCTTCTATTTTCTTATGTTTTGTTTAAATTTATTCTTCTATTAAAATTTCTCTTTGGGTTTTAATTCTTGAGTAGAAGCGTTATTGGGTTATACCCATTATAAACCTTTGCACATGCAAAACGCTTCTACGATGATTACGCCACCCATGGAAGAGTAGTCTTTTAGTAATCGATCTATCTTCTACCCTCTTCATTTAATTATTTTGAATCAATGATCTACTGTAATTAATATAATATGATCCATGAATTGTGTTTTTAAATTACAATAAACTAAGTAAGCAATTGAACAATTAACACAAAAACACGCGAGGTCGGGATTTTGTGTAAATTGTGAGAGCGTAATCTTAATCGGTAACACAAGACCACACGGGATAAATTTGTAGAGTTAAAATATAATCCCTAAACACAATTCATCCTCATTTCAAGATTGGATATGTGATCTAATTAACCACTGACCATAAGCTATCCTTAGAACAACAATCAAAGCAGGGTGCTGCGATTGCGTGTTCCGAAGCTAGCCTAGGGTTTAAGTAATTTAATCTTTGTGGTTAAGTTAACTCTCGTAGGGTTAGAGAGATAACAAATTAGGGGATCATAATTAAGTGTATATTTATTTAAATGATAATGATTAATAAGTTAATGAAGAGGTAGAGTTATATCAATTACGCCTTTTAAAATATATTTCTAAAAAAACATCTTTTTGTTGTGTCATTTCAATCGAACTTCATTTCAAAACTAAAAACAAAAAAATATACAATCTTCTTCTAGATTCATAAACTATAACAAACCCCAATCCTTTAAATTAGTGTTTTTATTCTATTCTATTTTATTTTTTTAGAATACCTTTAATAATTTGTTAAATTCACTTCTTCCTTTGAGAGACGACCTTGGTCAGCCACTCTACTGCACCTAAGTACCCCAAAATCACATTAATCATTTGAGGGCGCCCACAAAAGTGCTCTATCAAATTGGCGCCATTACCAGGGAGTCAAGTAATTATTTCAACCAATTAGAGGTATTTATTTTATTTTACATTCTAATTATCTTCCTCTCTTCTTTCTTCCGTCTTTACCCAATCTGATTTTTTTCCTTCTTATTTTATTTCCTTCTACTTATTTTTGGACCATCAACTCAAACTTCTAATTTTTATTTTACTATGGTCCACTTTATTTCTTTTCATTTTTATTTGATTTATGACACGAAATAATCCCGAAGATCTATTAGATCTTGACCCTGAGATTGAACGTAGCCTTAGGGCACGAATCAGACATTCTCAATCTACGGGAAGTTTCAATATTCAACCAGTTGGTGAATTCCTCTCTTCTGGAAACATTGAAATTGGAAGAAATTCAAATTCAAACATAAAAGAGTAACCAATGGCTGGGAATAATGGAAATGAACTTAATAGAACCATTCAAGAATTGGCTGCACCGGATATTAACTATCAACCAAATTGTATTGCATACCCAAATCTCGAATCGGACTTTGAATTGAAATATGGATTAATTCACCTTCTTCCAAAGTTTCATGGCTTATCTGGTGAGGATCCCAACAAACACCTTAAGGAATTTAATGTGGTTTTCTCAACTTTGAAACCAAGAAATGTTTCTGAAGATCAAATTAAATTAAGTACATTCCCATTCTCACTTGATAGAGCTGCGAAAGATTGGATGTATTATTTACAACCCGAAGATGTAACTTGTTGGAATGATTTGAAACGTATTTTCTTGCAGAGATTTTTTCCAGCATCAAGGACCACTTCCATTCGTAAGGAGATCTCGGGGATCAAGCAAGAACAAGGGGAGTCAATGTATGAGTATTGGGAGAGATTCAAGAAGTTGTGTGCAAGCTGCCCACATCACCAAATCAGTGAGAAACTACTCATCCAGTACTTCTATGAAGGACTCACACCTATGGAGAGAAGTATGGTGGATGCTGCGGCTGGATGAGCATTGGTGGACAAGACACCAGTGGCTGCACGTGCATTGATCGACAAGATGGCCCAAAACTCCCAACAATTTGGTGATCGAGGTACATCACATATCAGGGGAGTACATCAGGTAAGTCCTTCTTCTCTTGAGAGTCATTTGATTGATACCAAGTTAGAAGAATTGAAAACTATGGTGAGGAAAATTGCTTTGGAAAAAAAGACATCTCTACCCCCTCCTTCAAGGCCTTGTGGTATTTGCACTGAGACAAGCCATCCAACTGACTGTTGCCCACAACTACAAGAGACAGAGGATTGTGCAGCAGTATTCCATGGGAGACCATTTCAGCAACAACAATAACCATATCCCCAAAATAAGTTTGATTCATTTGCTCCAACATACAACCAAGGGTGGAAAGATCAACCGGATATGAGGTATGGATCTGTACAACAACAAAGGCCCCCTTTTCAACCAAACTTCCAGCAGCCTCCACCTTACCAATAGGGTTTCCAAGAACCCCAAAGGAGATTTGAAGCTCAAACATCAACAAGTCAGCAACAAGGGAATCCTCCACCAAAGGTAGATTCTAATACTGATGATATTTTGAAGCAAATTGTTCTTAATCAATAGAATGAGCTGAAGAGTCAAAGTTTGAAGCTGAGGGAGTTGAAGACTCAAATGATCCAGATTGCCACCGCCCTCCATGAACTTGTGAGTAAGAATTCTGGAAATCTACCTTCCCAACCCACTCCAAATCCAAAGGGGAATGTCAGTGCCATCACATTGAGAAGTGGGAAGCAAATGAACAATACATCTGTACCTACCATTCCACCAGGATTCACCTCAACTCCAGAGCATCCGCATTCCAAACCAACTGATGAGAAATCCAAGGAGAAAGATAAAGGTAAGAAAAAGATTGATGATGTTCCTTTTAAACCCCTTCCTTTTCCAAACAGGGTTGTTCAAACCAAGAAGATGGCTGAAGAAGCAATGAAAAAGGAGGTTTTGGACACATTCAAGCGTGTGTAGATCAACATTCCTATACTTGAAGCCATTAAGCAAATCCCAAGTTATGAAAAATTCTTAAAAGAACTCTGCACCAATCGAAGAGGGCTCAAGGGAAATGAGAGGATAAATCTTGGAAGGAATGTGTCAGAACTCATTACACCAACTCTAGCAATGCCGACAAAGTGCAAGGATCTAGGGACATTCACCATCCCATGTACCATAGGGGAGTTTCACTTCTCTGATGAACTTTGCGATTTAGGTGCTTCCATAAATGTGATGCCTCACTCTGTATTCTCTTCCTTGCAGGTTGGTGAGTTGAAGCCAACAAGAGTAGTGGTGCAGTTGGCGAATAGAGCTACGACATATCCAGTGGGAGTCCTTGAGGATGTACTTGTCCGGGTAAGAGACATGATATTTACAGCAGATTTCTATGTTCTTAACATGGAGGAAGATCAGGTAAGTTCTCATGATCCCATAATCTTAGGTAGACCCTTCCTTAAAACTGCAAAAACTATCATAAATGTCAATGAGGGTACACTTTCCATGGATTTTGGAGATGAAGTTGTGATATTTAATGTTATGGATTCCATGAAGTACCCCTCAGAGGATCACTCTGCATTTGTTATCTCCCATTTTGAACCACTAAATAAAAACTACATGGAATTTTATTGTCCTATGCTTAGGGAGATTATGAATATTGGTTCGAGTTTGATGTCTAAGAGAACTTCCACACATGTTGCTGATACACAATCCTTTCTTGGATTTGATTTTGATGTGGATTCATATTTTGATTTTGATCATGTTCACTCTGATTATGACATGACTGTTGAGTATGCTGATGGATTTTATGCTTTATTCTCTGATTTTGATGATGTATATTCTGATACTGATGCTCTTTGTGCACATATTTTAGTTCCTTCAATGTCTCCATCCATACTACACCCTCCTTCATTAGAACTCAAGCCATTGCCACCAAATCTGAAATACTCATACTTGTTGAATGGTGAGAGATTACCTGTTATCATTGCTAACAATATCCCTTTTTAACATGAAGAAAATATTTTGAATATTTTTAGGGAGAACATCAGGGAGATTAGGTGGACCTTGGATGACATATCAGGTATTAGCCCCTCCATTTGCATGCATAGGATTCTCTTGGAGGATGGGGCTAAACTGGTGAGACAACCACAAAGGAGACTCAATCCCACCCTCCTGGAAGTTGTTAAAAAATAAGTTGAGAAATTGCTCGAGGCAGGTATAATCTTTCCCATTTCAGATTCTCAGTGGGTAAGTCCTATTCAGGTTGTGCCTAAGAAAAGTGGTGTTACTGTTGTTAAAAATGAGAAAGATGAGTTAGTTCCAATGAGGGTGAAAAACAGTTGGCGTGTGTGTATTGATTATAGGAAACTAAATCAGTCCACTCGCAAAGACCATTTAACCATCCCATTTATTGATCAGATGCTTGAGAGACTAGCTGGGAAGACACACTATTGTTTCTTGGATGGATTTTCTGGATATTTTCAGGTTCCTATAGCTCCATAGGATCAGGAGAAGACTACATTCACCTGTCCCTTTGGCACATTTGCCTACCGGAGGATGCCATTTGGAATTTGCAATGCCCCAGGTACCTTCCAGAGATGCATGGTGAGTATTTTCTTAGATTTCATTGAGACCTGCATGGAGGTATTTATGGATGATTTTACAGTTTATGGATCCTCATTTGATGAATGTCTCTCTAGTTTGAGTGATGTGTTGCATCGTTGTATTGAGAAGAATTTGGTCTTAAATTTTGAAAAATGTCATTTCATGGTCGAAAAGGGAATTGTCTTAGGTCATATAGTCTCACAACATGGCATTGAAGTTGATAAATCTAAGGTAGACATTATTTCATCACTTCCATATCCTACATGTGTGTGTGATGTTCAATCATTCCTTGGACATGCTGGATTTTATTGACGCTTCATCAGAGATTTTAGTAAGATCGCTCTACCCTTATCTCGATTGCTTCAAAAATATATTGACTTAAATTTTGATGATTCATACAGGGTATCATTTGATGATCTAAAGAAGTGTCTGACCACTCCACCGATCATACAGCCCCTGTGGTGGGACCTTCCATTTGAGCTTATGTGTGACGCCTCCAACTTTGCGGTTGGAGCTGTCTTATCTCAGAGGGTGGAGGGACATTCACATGTGATCGCCTATGCATCGAGGACACTGGATTCAGCCTAATCAAATTACACAACTACGGAAAAGGATTTTCTTGCTATCATATTTTCTTTAGATAAATTACGTTCATATTTATTGGGCTCTAAAGTAGTTGTTTTTTCTGACCATGTAGCTTTGAGGTACCTCCTGAAGAAGCCAGATGCAAAGCCACGAATTATCCGTTGGATGCTCCTTCTTCAAGAGTTTGACCTTGAGATAAAGGACAAGAAGGGGTCAGAGAATTTGGTGGCGGGCCACATGAGTAGGATTACTCACACACTAGAGGATGACACCTTGGACCAGGTACCACTTCGGGACACTTTCCCCGATGAGCATATTTATTCCATCTCAGGTACGCATCCTTGGTATGTAGATTTAGTTAACTACATTGTTGCCTCTGAAATCCCTGCAAATTTAAAGAAACATCAAGTCCAAAAATTAAAAAGTGAGTCTAGGTATTATGTGTGGGATGATCCTTACCTCTGGCGCATGTGTAGTGACCAAGTCATTAGGAGGTGTGTTCCCGATCATGAGTTTGAGTCTATTTTGCATTTCTGTCATACAATTGCTTGTGGTGGACACTTTGGACCCCAACGGACAGCTAAGAAGGTTTTGGACTCTGGATTATATTGGCCTAGCTTGTTCCATGATGCCCATGTGTTTTGTAAGTCATGGTCTCATTTCCAACACACTGGGAACATTTCTAGGAGACATGAGATGCCCCAACAACCCATACTATTCTGTGAGATTTTTGATGTATGGGGAATTGATTTTATGGGTCCTTTTCCTAGTTCCTTTGGTTTTTTGTATATTTTGTTTTCTGTTGATTATGTGAGTAAATGGGTGGAGGCCAAGGTCACCAGGACTGACGATTCTCATATTGTTGTGGAATTTGTCACAGCACAGATTTTTTGCAGGTTTGGAGTACCAAAGGCCATCATTAGTGACCAAGGGACACACTTTTTCAATAGGAGTTTTTCTTCCCTCCTTCGGAAGTATGGGGTGAAACAAAAAATATTAACACCATACCACCCCCAAACAAATGGCCAGGCTGAGGTTTCAAATCGTGAGCTGAAACAAATATTAGAGAAAACCGTGTAGAAAAATACGAAGGATTGGAGCAAGTGCTTGGATGATGCATTGTGGGATTATAGGACAACATACAAGACACCCATTGGTATATCCCCATTTAGGATTGTTTTTGGGAAAGCATGTCATCTCCCAGTGGAAGTCAAGCATCGGGCATATTGGGCTATAAAGAAATGCAACATGGATTTGGCCCAAGATGGAATTCAAATGAAGTTGCAAATTCAAGAGCTTGAGGAGATTCAACTATCATCATATGAGAACTCAAGGATCTACAAGGAAATATCAAAAGCATATCATGAAAAAATGATCCAACAAAGGGAGTTTCATGTTGGAGAGAAAATCCTTTTCTATAGTTCACGACTCAAGCTGATGCCTGGTAAGTTGCGTTCCAGATGGTTAGGTACTTATATTGTATCTAATGTTTTTCCTTACGGTGTAGTGGAGATCACACAAGAGGACACTGTAAGGAAATTTACTGTCAATGGGAAATGTTTGAAGAGATACATTGAGGGACTTCCTACTGATGTAGTGGATTTTATCACACTGCATGACCCCATCATCACTTGATCACATCAGGCTGTTCCTAACCCTTTCAATTTTATATTATTTGTCCAATTTAAAAATTCTACATTTAATGTGAATATATCATATCATGGGTTCACATTTAGGACAATGCAATATTTTAAGTGTGGGGGAGGGAACCTTTTAGTTTAGTAATTTCAATTGTTTTCCTTTAAAAAAAACCAAAAAAAAATTGTGTGTTTTTAAAATTTTGTGTGTTTATTTTACAATTTTCTGCGTGTTTTTGAAACTTTTGAGCTGAAATGATTCTCATCACCATTTTTAAATCCATATAAATAAGTGAAACAATTTACCCCTTGAAACTAAGCTTAAATGAATGCTGAAAGACTTTGTTTCAAGTTCAAATATTTAATAATTTCATGAAAAGTACACCGAATTTTGAATCCCATGCCACATCTCACTGTCTTTATATTTGAAATCACTTTCCTGTGAGGCTTCTGAACCATTGTTTTCATATTCTTTACATTCACCTCACTTCTTGAGAGAACCAAACCATGCTTTATTTAACCAGAATTTGATTTATTCCTGTCAAAACGTGAGGGTTTGAGGTACTTATGTTTAAATGATTGAGGAATTTGTTTGGTATTAAATCCCCTATTTCAAATAATACTTTTTTATAATGGCCTACCTTGAACATTTAATCCTTGTATCCATTAGAAGGCATGCACAGCCTGTTAGGTTATCCACATTACAAGCCAATTTCCCCTATCCAACCAACTCTTGAAGTGAAATTGCATAATCTATTTGAGCTTAAGTGTGAGGGAAGCTATCTTGTGTTGTGCTACCACATCCTATGATACTATGGGTGGAAAATTAAATTCTTAAGAGATGTGTTTACTGCTGAAGAAAGTCATTATATTTAAATCTGTGCCTTTCTAGAGCTTTCATGACAAGTGAAGTTGTGCCTTTTCTGGAGCTTCTAATTGAGGTGGAAAGCTGTGCCTATCTGGAGCTTTCAAGAAAATCATGTTTGAGAAGATTGACAATTTTTGATGCTGAAATGAAGAATGGTGTAAAATTTTCATGAATTTTCATGATGATGGAGATTAATTGATACTATGGGGATTGAGGATAAGACCATATTTAAGTGAAAATTAGATTAATGCAATTTTTCTTCAAAAAGAGTCAAGCCCTCCTTATTCAGCCTCAGAATTTTTCACATCTAAATCCTACCAACCGAAAGCCACAGAACAACCCTAAAAAGTACTCATGATAAACATATGTCCTTGAATCACATTGGGTAGCGATGTAGGAATCTATCAAGCCTATGGTGACCCTTGTATGAGTTTGGATGAGAAAGACATTGCAAAAAAAATGATATTTGTGTGATGAGAGAAAATTCAAGCGAGGTAAGTGTTTTGTGCATGGGATGATAAATTAAGTGTAAATAAATTGAATAATATAAATGAAGAACTTGAAATAATGGTTTTTTATGAGGCATGATATATTTTGTTTCTTGGTGTATAATTTTTTGATCTCAAGGATATGTTTTTTAAAATTGGTTTTGATTTGATATTGATGTTTACTTGATATGAGATTTTGCTCAGGAGTGCAAAAAGGTAAGTGTGGGAGAGTTGATAAAACACTATTTTGTTGAATATTTTATTGATAATAAATGAAATAATTTCCTCAAATTGTGTTAAATATGTTTATTTATAAAATATTTGGGATTTGATCATTCATTTGAAAATTTGGTGAAAATTCCAGTTTTACCCTTAATAGTGCACTGTAGTATTTCAAAGATAAATATTTTTATATTTATTATTTGAATTTAAAATTTTGTAATAGTGTTCATAACTTAATGTTACAAAACTTTCATTCAGTACACTAGAGCTAAAGAGTGCATTTGAATGGATTAAATGGTCCATTAATACAATGGTGGGATGGACTTGGAAGAATGGACATGGGTTCTGTATTTGGGCCATATGTTCTTCATCAGGGCTTGGATTGAGTCCAAATGTTGAGGAAATCTCGGAGAAATGATTTAGAACAAATAATCCTTCTAGAAGGCCGGTCAATTCACACGTTTTGGATGTCAAATGGGCGGTGCAGTTTGGAATAAAATATTTGTCCGAATTTCCACATTCACACTTGAAACCACTTGTAACCTCTCCTCCCCTCCCCTATATAAATTGGAGTTTTTCTCATTTGGAGGGGTTGGGACGTGCATTGGGAAGTTGAAGGAATATGAGAAGTGGATCCACTCTAATTCTCCAACCATTTCAATAAGGGTAGCTCTTGAAGCAAGGATCCCTTCGACCAAGCCTTTTTCTTCTCCTTCACGTTGTAATGATTTTGTTTGTGTAATAAACTTCTTTGTTCTTCTTTTATTTCTTCTCTTTTATTCTATTTTGTTTAAATTTCTTCTTCTCTTAATCTTACTCTTTGGGCTGGAATTCTTGAGTAGAAGCGTTATTGGGTTATACACATTATAAACCTTTGCACATGCAAAACGCTTCTACGATGATTATGCCACCCATGGAAGAGTAGTCTTTTAGTAATCGATCTATCTTCTACCCTCTTCATTTAATTATTTTTAATAAATGAGATACTGTAATTAATATAATATGATCCATGAATTGTGTTTTTAAATTACAAGAAACTAAGCAAGCAATTGAACAATTAACACAAAAACACGCTAGGTCGGGATTTTGTGTAAATTGCGAGAGCGTAATCTTAATCGGTAATACAAGACCACACAAGATAAATTTGTAGAGTTCAAATATAATTCATAAACACAATTCATCCTCATTTACAGAATGGATATGTGCTCTAATTAACCACTGACCATAATCTATCCTTAGAACAACAATCAAAGCAGGGTGCTGCGATTGCGTGTTCCGAAGCTAGCCTAGGGTTTAAGTAATTTCATCTTTGTGGTTAAGTTAACTCTCGTAGGGTTCGAGGGATAACAAATTAGGGGATCATAATTAAGTGGATATTTATTTAAATGATAATTATTAATAATTGAATGAATAGGTAGAGTTAGATCAATTACGCCTTTTAAACTATATTTCTAAAAAAACATATTTTTGTTGTGTCATTTCAATCGAACTTCATTTCAAAACTAAAAACAAAAAAATATACAATATTCTTCCAGCAAACTTCTTCTAGATTCATAAACTATAACAAAACCCAATAATTTAAATTAGTTTTTTTATTATATTATATTTTATTTGTTTTAGAATACCTTTAATAAGTTGTTAAATTCACTTCCTCCTTTGAGAGACGACCTTGGTCAGCCACTCTGCTGCACCTAAGTACCCCAAAATCACATTAATCATTTGAGGGCGCCCACGACAGTGCTCTATCAGTCTTATTTTTTCTCTTGGATTCTATTAAAACCAATGGATTATTTCCTTTATTCTTTGTTTATTTGTTTCTATTAAAACCAAGTGAGAAATATAAACCTCTCAAGCCTTCTTTAGGGGAGGAGACATATGGGATCATTCTTGATCTATTACCAAAATCCTTTATCGTAGTGTGCCTATTTAATTTCCATAATTTATTTCCCACTGTGATTAAAGTTTTAATTTTCATTATTCTTTATTTACTTTGATTGTTTTATACTTAGATTTAATGCTTGAATGATAATAAATTTTATTTTATAGCATCATTTTAATTTTTTTAAATGAAATTCACCCCCTCTTTCCATTTTAATTTGACTTACATTCATTTTCAAACTTAATATTCAAGGAAATTCAATCCATTCACAACTCACTCCTTAATTCCAAATATTTAATGAAATCCACATCCTTCTCTATTCTATAATTTTTCTTAAATTTTCTCTATTTTTTTCTTCTATCAAGAATTATCTCCTCTTTTATTTTAATAGGATCCCTTACAAAATTTTCCAGATTTTTTTGAAATTATAATTCAATATATTAACTACCTTTTACTTCCTATACTTTAAATTCACCCCTTGGATCATTTTCAAGTGAATTTTCCACCACTAAACTTCATTTAGGTTGATAAAGTTCATTTCATAACCACCAAATAGTTAAAGCATTACAACTCATCAGTTCTAGTTAAAACCTCTAGTTTTATAAACTCCATGAAAATTGATCTATAAAAAAAACCATTTTTAATATCTATATTGGGATTGAACATGAAATTGTACAATAATTTACATAACATATGGATCCTCTTGAAAAAATGACCTTTGAAATGGATTACTCCTTGCTCAAAATTCCTGTTATATTCAAGAAATACCTATACTTTAAATGGATTCCTCCATGGCATGGTGATTCTCTAGTTGCATATTTTGAATACTCTTGCATAACATCTACAACAATAGTCAAAACTCTCATTTCTATGTATCTTATTTTACATATGGATGTTTTTATTATAAAATTCCATTTTCTATGGCATGGATTGAATCATCTATTCATTTTAGTAGAACCCCCATACTTGGAATTTTCCCTAGAACCTGATTACTGAATAAAAACCATTAGATGATATCACATAGTAGAAAACTAGGTTTTTCATAAGGACTCACTCAAACTTGGTTTACTATAATATATATATCCACACACCCACCATACCAAGTCAATCCTATCACACACTCAATAAAACTCGCACCTTGTAAATAATTAGGTGAAAAATGATAAAGGAAAGGAAACAAAGATTTATATGGATTTGATAATGTGTCCTACATCCACAGGGAAAACACTAATAATTTTTAAATATAATTATATGTTATAATAATAAAACTTCAATATAAAAAATAGTTAGTAAATTTTAATTATATAGATTAACTCCTTTATAATTCACTAATCTTCTGATAGATTTGAATCACTGTGTACATTGTCCCATATTTCATTTTATAGAAGGATTTAGCTGGTCATTTTAGTTGAAATGAACACCTATATTTGTAGATCCTCCCCATTTAGAATGATGACTATTGATATCCAGTAATAATATAAACTTAATCACTTGTCTTGGTGAAGAAATCAAGTTACACTTGCACCAGTAAATTCCATTTTACATCTCTATATACAACCACCAGTACACACACTATCAAATAGTATCACCATACAAACAACCTACCATTCAATAAATATATTCTACTATCACTGTATGCACTCCATGGTTGATCTATTTTCTAGTTCACATAGTTTGGTTGACTTAAATAGACTATAAGAAAGATTTACACTCCCAACTATCTCACACTTGAATAATAATTCATGGAACCAATGGAAACTATCAAACACTTAAGAAAAAAATAAGTGAAAACTTCCTTACATAGAAAATAGTGATTCCATTATACTTATATACACCCAAGTCCCACTAAGGTATAATGTTGAATTATACTTTATTGGACTAACATCATGGTGAACATATCTTTTGGGTAATATTTATCATCTATCTTACTCAAATACAACACTCTATCCTCCAACATGTTTCAGATGAAATGGTATTTTAGGTCAATATGTTTTATCCCTACACAAAACACTAAATTTTGAGCTAAATGGATTACACTCTAATTGTAAAAAAATAATAATCCTTCAAAGTTTCTTTAATAATAACATCAACTATACCAATTCATTTCCCACTTATATTGTTTCTATAAACTCAACTTCCATTATGGATAAAATAACTATAATTTACATCCATAAAATCTAGATGATATTCATTCCTCTATAGGTGAATAAAAACTTGGTGGCAATCTTCTAGGTATATAAATACCTAGAAAAGTATAAATCGATAGAACTTTACAATGGATCATCTTCCCTAAAGAAAATTTTGTATCTTATGATCCATTCATGTATCAAATGATCCATTTCATAGCCTCCCAATGTTCCCTTATTGGATTTGAAATGAATTAGATCACCACTACCACTGTAAATACAATGTCCTATGGAGTACATATCATGGAGTACATTATGATACCTACCACTAATGAAAATGTAACTTTCACCATGTACTAGAACTCATATTTAGTTTTAGGAACCTTCTCTATAGACAATTTGAAGTGTCTATCCAATTTATTTGAGACTGACTTATATCTAGACAACCCAAACCTCTCAATTATCTTCTAGATGTAATCCCTTTGATATAGTACCAAAGTCCCAAATTTTTTATATCTCTTGATCTTCATTCCCAGTATCTTATTGACCTACCCATAATCTTTTATCTTGAATATTTTAAACAAATCACACTTCTTTTTATAAATCCTATTAATGTATATACCGGTATAGGAGAATTATGATGAAGGTCCCATCATCCCATAACTTCTATTAGAAAAACTAATCAACATTACACTGAGTGAAATCTTCCTCATCCATAAAAGAATTACTTTTTTATTCCAATACCTTGTAACTTATTTTAAGATATTGTGACTTCTCTTCAAATTTCATACCATGTTATCATTCCCCTAGTTCATGAAACCCACTAGTTTATTCATGTAAATTTCCTCCTATAAATATCCATAAAGGAAGTAGTCCTTTACATATATTTTATCTAAGTGAATATCATCAAATAAAATCATTCTTAACACTATCCAAATATTATCATGATTAACTATCAATGAGAAAATATTAGAAAAGTAAATTCCCTCCTTCTGTTGGAATCCATTCACCATAAGCTATGCCATGTACCTCTTCCTTCCTATAGCTTCCTATTTCAAATATAAGTCCCACTTGTTCTCAACTGATCACTTACCTTGTAGTTTCTCATTTGGCCCCATGCTCTGTTGGTATCCAAAAAACACATTTATTCCTTAATTATTGACTCTGAATGTCTAGATTCACTGAGAGTGTCCACCTCATCTAGGATTTTTGGTTCTCTACTATTCATTATAAGTAGAAACCTTATGTTAGTTACAAACCTCTAAACTAGTTTTCTGACTCTAGTAGATCTATGAAATTTAAATTTTAGCATGAATATATTTAATATTATATATTCTAGTGATATATCATACAGAGTTCTATCTTTTGGAGCATTTCTCCGAGCCTCGGAAGACCTAGAGAATTCTGGAACATCTTCTAATGGTTTATTGTTTAGACTTCTAGTGCTTCTATAGGAACTCTCTAGAACTTGTTTCCACATATTATCCTAATTTAGATTAACTTGTACTTGGTTAGATGATCTATTGACCTCAATTTCCTTCTCATAAAAGTTATGGTCCTTCCATAAAACCTTCTCGTTAAAGAGAACATATCATCTCTTGATGACTTGTTGTTTGCTACCATCCCACACCCAGAATCCAAAATATTTATTTTCATATCAAAAAAGGAAACATTTCTTGGGATTTAACTCATATTTTTCTTAGTCCTTAGTATCAACATGGAAATAGGTAATAATTCCAAATATTTTTAAGTGGATAACTTCTGATTGTTTACCAAACCATAGTTGTCTCAGAACTTCATGTCCTATATGAGCTGATAAAATTAGATTAACCAAGTATGATTACATGTTCACTACTTATTCTCAAATTTTATTGGGAATTCCTGAGTGTACCTGCATAATTTATTCATTTTATATTTAAATTAAATTAATTTTCTATTTCACACCATTCTTCTATGGTGTACCAGGAATGATTATCTCTAGACCGATCCCTTTCTTCTGATAGAAGTTCCATATGTTCCTTCCATTGTACTCACCACTATTGTCAGACCATAGTAATTTTTACTTCTGATAAGTTTCCTTCTCCACCATGCCATTCTATTAAATAAATACTATAAAGAAATTAGTCTTATACTTTAAAAATAAAATGAATACATTCATAGTCATATCATCAATGAAAGTTACAATGTAAAATGACTCATTGTAAGATTAGACCAAGGAAGGTCCCCAAATGTTTGAGTGAACCAGTTATGGATTTTGAGATATGGGCTTCCATCCATTTAAGTTTAAGGAAAACCTCTTCTACTTTCTAAGAACATAAATCTCATAACTTCTAAGATTAGTGTTATTGAGCTTAAATATTACTCTTTTTTCTATTATAAATTTTATATTCTTCTCATCGATATGTCTGAACTAGTAATTCCAAAACTATGGACTATTCGATATTGATACACTGATAATTACCACTCTATATGATATTTCAGTCAAATATAGTGTCCCATAATTTACTCCTTGTACCACCACTATGGATACTTGAGTCATATTCCAAACTATGGTGGAAAATATAGTACCATAACCTACTTTATCATGCTTCCCTACCAAAATTAAGCTCTTCCATAGCCTTGGGATGTGTTTGAATTCATTTAGATGCAAGAAACTTCCATTATTCATCCAGATATTAACATATCTTTTCCTCAAGTCTTACATAGACTCATAGTTCACCAATTTTACTTTTCTAAACTTTCTAGACACATAATTACCTATGAATCCTTGATCTATCATTGATTGGATTGATGATCCTAAATCAATCACCCATGACTCTACTAAAATGTTGACATTAAGATAAAAGAATTTTCCTCCCTCAATTGTACTTATAAAATTTAAACTTCTATAAGTTTATGTC
Organism: Viscum album; assembly: GCA_963277665.1. Lineage (NCBI taxonomy): Eukaryota > Viridiplantae > Streptophyta > Magnoliopsida > Santalales > Viscaceae > Viscum > Viscum album. The sequence goes on from OY728136.1 coordinate 1,985,626,287, forward strand.
TTTTTGAAATCCTCTTTTTATTATTATAATTCCATAAAAGATATCATCTTTTCCCACATGGCCAATATATAGGAATTGAACTACCCAATTTTCTTCAGATTATCTCTCAAAACTTATCATCTGACTATTTTTTTTTGATTTCTCTATTAGGGTGACCTACTCATTCATCAGTATTGAGTTCACTTTTAGACAGTTATTGGGCTTCCCTCCATCTGAGTTCTTCATACAGGATTAAGTTCTTAACATTCTCAAACACTAAATCAGTTTTTACATAGGAATTACTCATTATAATTACCATTATATCTCATGAATCCAGAAGTGATGATAGTATTAGAAGAGCCTAAAAATCATCCATTAACTCTACCTTCACTGATTCTAGCTGACCTAAAATCATGTTGAAATCATTCATGTGATTTTTCGCTAGTCTATCTTTTGATTGCCTAATGTTGAATAACCTATATATCATGAAAATTTTATTAAGTGTATTCATCTTCTCATACATTTATTATAGATACTTCATGAGATAAATCATGGTCTTCAATTCTCGAATGATAAAGGATATGTTCCATACCAATAAAATCCTCACCAACCCAAGTGCCACCCTATCCAATTATTCATATTCTTCCTTTTCCATCTTCTCTAGTTTGATTCCATCTAATGAAACATATAGGTCCTTTTTAATGAGATTATCCTATATTTATATTCTCCAAAATCCAAAATATATTCCATTGAACATATCTATCTAGACCTCAACTTTGTCCTGCATGATATATTTTAATTAAAATAAAATCCTATAGAAATTAAAATAATGTCAAGGAAAGAGAATGGGAATTACTTGAGCTACATCAAAAGTGTGTTGATGAGCGGGAAAAGAACCACAAGATCTGATACCACTTGCTTGGAATCAACCTCAGTGCCGATTACTAAATGAAAACCACTAGATGATGCCATACAATGGAAAAAGAGGTTATTTGGAAGGACTCCCTAAAACTTGGTATACTAGAAGATAGAAAGTGACACATCCTACTCATCATACTAAGTATATCCTTTCACACACTCAAGTAAACTCACACCTCACAAATATTCAAGAAAAAAATGATAAAAGAAAGGATAAAAAGATTTACATGGTTTAGAAAATGTGTCCAACATCCATGAGAGAAACACTACATATTTTTTTATTATAATTGAAAGTTATAAGAATTATACTTAAAATGAAAAAACTAGTTAGTAAAGATTAATTACAGAGAACTATAATTCATTGATCTAATGAAATATCTAAATCACTATGGACATGGACCCACATTTCATTTTATGGAATGATTTATCCAGTCATTCCAGTTGCACCAAACTACTATCATTGTAGAGGTCCCCCATTTAAAATGGTGACTATTGATATCAAGTAACAATTTGAACTTGACCACTTGTCTCGATGAACAACCCAAGTTACACATACACTAATAAATTATATTCACCATCTATATAAACTACTACTAGTTCACATGTCATTAGATATTATCTCCATTAAAATAACATACCATTCACTGTAGAGATTCTACTTCTACTATCTACACCCCATGAATGACCTATCATACGATACAATCCATTGAGTTTACTTGCTCAGAACATAAGAAAGATTAACTCCTCTAAAATATTATCAACCATAACATAGATAGACTGACCATTTACAATAGAAAATTCTCTAGATAGAAATGAATTCAAAAATTCCTACAACCCCTCCATACTCATTATTTCTTAATCCACCACAACACAACCAGTCTCACCATGATATGGTGGCTTTATCGTGCACTAAACATATCCATATTTATATAGATTGAAACACTAAACTCTAATTAACTCCAATTGAAAAAAATATATAACATCAAATCATTTGGTTGTAACATTACCCCCTTGGGATTTTATTATCAATCTATCAATGTCAAGTTATTCATGATTCATGTTAACCCATCCATGCTCTCCTACAATATGGATCTCCCCTAAAATTCAATCATTATACCCCTTTCATAATAAAATTCAAAGGGCTTTTAATCTGGATATGATCAATTATGAGAATTCATGAAACTTATCAATTATATAAAGACTAATCAAAGAGTAATTAATAAAATCATTATGCCTACATGAGTCAAAGATAATTGTAAGAAAAAATAAAATATGTCAATTTATATAGTGTTTCTCATATTATATAGATCAAAACTTCATTATTTATATAATTCCCCACACATTGTTTCTCCCTTATATACTTACACTTAAAAAATGATGAACACCTATAAAAAGACACAATATCCAAGCAATGCATTATTTATAATGGGGAGAGGGATTATTATTTAACCTATTTAGTTTGAGGAAATTGGTTTAATTCCTAGGTTCAACTGATGATATTTAAACATAATTGTATCTAATGATTTTGTAAAGATGTAACACCCTGGATGAAAACCACTCATCGGTGTCCCAGCTAGAGAGATACATGACTTTAGGCACACCTCTATGTACACTAGAGTCCACCGACTAGATAAGAGGGCCAAAATAATATGTTGGGGAGACTATGACCTCGATATCATAATCATCAATAATAAATAATAATAACCAAACATTATACACAATAATAATCAAAGTGAATATAAATAAACATGATATATCAAATGAAATACAACATACAATCATACATCTCAACTGGTCTCTCACATGTCTAATTACATATATAATAAACTAAAGAAATAAATACAATACAAGGAGGAACTACTTACATTATTGATCCTCACCTCTATCCCATTCTCCAATACCCTATCAAGGTACCTCCTCCTGACCCACTGTACATCTTGTGTTCTACCTGAAAGTAGACATAAGGTCTGAACATGCATTAGAGTGCCCATGTAGGGTGTGAGAAAAAAACTCAATATGGTCTCAACAACTGACCCTAATACATGCCTTAATATATGTATATGAATGAGGAAATAAATAATATAAATCAAACACACAAGTATACATGTTGGGTCTTTGTGTGTTAACCGGAATACCATGAAACCTAACCATACTTACTTCAGTCAGTGCCATATATCTCTAAACATTCCATATCCATACATAGGTTTAGATAATCACTACCCATAATAACATCCATACCATAATAAGGGGAATGAATCTCGCCCTGTAATACCATTATATCACATCATGGGGGAATGTCACTCTTCTCTGGAATCACATATACCATCAATGGGAAATGACGCCCACCTTCGAATTACATATCTTATTAGGGGGAATGGTGCCCCCCCATGGAATCACATATACTATCAGGGGGAATGGACCACCTCCCTGGAATCACATATCTCATCAATGGAGAATTCCAATCCTTACAGGAATCACATATCTCATCAGGGGGGAATGACACCCCACCTTGGAATCACATATCTCATCTAAGGGGAATGTGGACCCTCCCTGGAAACATATAATATATCATTGGAGGGGGGGGGGTATGGAAACCTAACCTATAAACATATCATATATCATTATATGTAATGTTTCCTCTCCCTATAAATATCTCATATATCATTAGGGAGAATGGGGCCCTTCTGTAATGCCCCGAACCTAGAAGCCACCCAACAGTGCTCCGAGCCGATTGGCCATATGGCCTCAAGCGTATCTACCCAAATGCCAGAGGCTTCTGACTAGTAGTGAGGTTCTAGGTGTGACAGTGGGGAGACTATTACCTCATTAAAAGAGTGTAACATAACATAGATTATAACAAATCAATAGCATAAGTGGTAATACCATACAACAGAAATAAACAGCAGAAGACTGATAATATAAATAACCAGAAGTCATGTCATAAAAAATATGACGCTACATGTTACATGTTTTATAAAATATAAAAATTAGGTTACACTTTATTCATATACAATATAAGTACTGGAAGTAAAAAAGGGGAAAAAAGAAACTCAAAAGCATCTCAAGCCTCAACTTGGTCCCATGCTCTCCTACTCCTAAGCATTATATCAAGTACCTGTAGGAGGGTGCTTTCCCTTATTAACAACTACAATGATATCATCTATTTGGTCCCAAAGAATGACCCAAATAGGGTGTGAGAATAAATCCCATTAGGTAACCACCTAAGGTATGTTCCAATCTGTTAGCGAGTAAATATAACAGGTAGTGTAAAATAGTGAAAGCAGTAAGCTAGGAATTTCCCAATGTAAACAGTTCTACAAGTAGTGGTTTCCATTCCATGTTCAATTAGAAATTAAATTACATTGAAAGATACAAGTCTTGAGATCTAGCCTAAGCTTTATGATCCACCATATAGCAGTAAGCACAATTAATACCTCAGAAGATCATCTAATCAAGAATAAGAAAATGACCGAATATAAGATTATGCTTTGGCTTAGACGACGCGTCACAAACCATTTCAAATATATAATAACTTGAGACCATCATTGAAATTCCTAAGATGGAATTCAAGTATCACTCCATGTGAAAATACACTAACATCCTACATGCCCATCCTGATGAACCTCACAGGATCCCAATATCACTCTAGGTGTGGTAGGTCCATGTTAACCGTTCTCGTCCTTGGCGGTCTTATAGGGAGCCCCGAGTATTACTCATGAAATATACATGCCTCTTGATCCCATCCATGAAATCCTATAAGGATCCATGATTCACTCGACATTTAGTTCATAGCCTCTATGATCCCTTCCATGGATTCCATGCTTCACTCATGGCTTTACAATTATAAACAAAACCATTGAGCCCATCCAAGGCATTCCAAAGGAATCTAAGGTTCACTCAAGGGACAAATGTAAGATATAAATATAAGCCCATACATATAATTACAAAAAATCCATGATTCACCCATTGCTATTTACCATTTAACCATAATAGGTTCAAGTTAACAAAACATTAGACAAGCTAGGGTCATCACCAAAAGCCTCCAATATACAACCCACCACTAAGGGTATCTCAACTAGGACCAACCTCTAAGTCTTATAATAACATTACTAACATGGTAATAATTCATATAACAACCCTATCTTGTAATCTAAACCATTAAAAGGCTTTAACATAACCTAACTCATGTGTATAAGTTCACAATCAGAGCAAAACATTCCAAACATGATTAAACAGGCATAGACATTCATATGGGTCAAGGGGAAAGTCAAGACATCCCATTCCCTTAAAAAATTCAATTACAATTAAACACCATTAAAATTACATTTAATAATAAATTTATTTTTAACAACCCAAGAATGGGAAACAAAGGCATGCCTCATAGGCATCCTAGGCCAAATGCCCATAAAGTTTATCGAAGGGAACTCACTCATGGGGTGGCCCTCATTCCAGGTATACAACCTAATACATGATTTGAAACATTCAATTAATTACCTAAACAATGATAGGTAACAACATTTATGATTTATTAATCAAGGAGAAACCCCAAAAATGGGGGTCCGACACTCTGGCATATATAAATAGCTTGAAGACCACCTACCTTAGGCTCATGATAGATAGATCATCCAGTATCAAGCTCTAATTCATCCTGGTTTGAGAGAAATTTGAAGAACAGATGAAGAATGAGATATTAGGTCATGTGAGCCTAATTCCAAATAGCGTAACTATTGTTTCGAAGAATCAAGAATGGCTAAAAAGGAATCGAGGAATTACTATTGCAGATCTAAGGAGATAAACGACACTCGATTTGAAGATCAAACAGAGCGGGTGACTAAAATCCTAGGGTATGCACTCAAGGAGAGATTCCAACATGAGGGGCTGCTATACAATGGAAGGAGGAGAAGAAATTTAAGGTTAAAAACATTTTAGGGAAAAATGGTCATTTTACCCAAAATATATGGGGCGCACGGTTTACCCGCATGGTTATCAAAACATGAAGAAACCATGTACAACTCACTGTAACTCACTAGGGCACTTGCAAAACTACCCCGCATGGTCTGACTAACCGTGGAGTAACCGTGCAGTAGTCTCTACCTCGGTCTGCAATTTCTACAGACCTACCGTACAGTTTCCTCTAACCATGCAGAAGACTCAAAATACTCAAGAGTTGGGTTCCGGGCTCCCAATGAGTCCCAAATACCCCGATCCTCCCATTACCTCAATGGGAATCCAAATTAGGCCATATTTAAGCAATTAAACTGAGAATTGATGGAAAAAACCAGATCTGTACCTCAACGAAGAACCAGGTTCTTACACCCTCCCTGGAAATATAACTCATATCACATACACCTAGGGGCATAATCTCTCCCTGAGAACTCATATATCATACACCCAAGGGAATACTCACTTCCTGAGATCTCATATATCCCATAAACACTTATGGAATCCACATCATGTGACCAAAACAACCCCTCTTATGGGAGATCACACATCATCACCTCAGAGCCCAATCTTCTCACCCGATGTTGGCCCAATATCCAATCCCATACATACCACATCACCCAGGATACTTCTCTCTTCTAGGGCGGGTCTTAGAAGAATATCCAGAACACTACAATCTCACTCAAGGTGAGTCCATCACTACAATAAAAGTGGATATTTGTGACGGTCTATTTGTGATGGGCCATGGACCCATCACAAATAGTCTAGGATATGCACTTATTTGTGGTGAGAAATACTTTCCATCACAAATACTTTTGGCGCGAATGACCTGCATATAGTGGGAAGGGTTATTTGCGATGAAAGTGATTCTCGGTCGCAAATAATTCTTTATATATATGATATATTTATTAATTCCAACGGTATTCATGATATGGGTCGTTGCTAATAACTGGTTATTAGCGATGGTCTTGTAGCCAATAATCTGTCGGCACAATTTATTTGCAATGGTTCCCATTGAAAATAGTATTATATCACCACGAGAGGTATTTACGGCGGGCACTATTTGCGACAGAACTTATCATAAATAGTCCTTCACATCTAATTTGACTTATATATATAACCCTTGGCCAAAATTTTCAGCACTATTCATTCACTCTTCACATCCCACTCCTCTCATTCATCACTCTCTCTTTCCCTTCTCTAATTCCTTTTTTTGTTTTCTAGAGATCTAACACTATCAGCAATCCAACATTGTTTTAATTCTGTTAAAGCATCACTTTTGAGGTACTTACTGTTACATTTTTAATTTTTAATTATTTTATTTTATTTTTACATTATAAATTATTAGAAATAATTATTTTTAATTAGTTTTAATCAGTATTAATTATAGATAATTGATAAATAATCAGTAAATAATTATTGATAATTAGTAAAAATTTACAATAATTAACATTAATTAGTAATAATTAGCGATAATTTACAATAAATAATGGTAATTAGAAAAACTTAGCTATAATTAGAAAAAAATAGAATTAATTATAAACAATTAGCTATAATTAGAAATAATTAGTAGTAATTAGAAATAATTAGTGGTAATTAGTAAAAATTAATGATAAATAGAAAAAAATTAGCACTAATTAGTAGTGATTAGAAATAATTAGCATTCATTAGTAAAAATTAGCTGTAATTAGCGGTAATTAGTAAAATTTTGTATTAATTAGTAAAAATTAGCGGTAAATAGCAAAAATTAGTAGTAAATTGTAAAAATTAGCGATAATTTGTAAAAATTAATGGCAATTAGTAAAAATTAGTGACAATTAGAAAAAATTAGTATTAATTAGCGATAATTATTAAAAATTAGAGGTTATTAGTAAAAATTAGCATAAATTAGGAAACAATAGTGGTAATTAGGGAAAATTAGTGGTAGTTAGCTATAATTAGTAGTGATTAGTGATAATTAGTAAAAATTAGTGGTAATTAGTAAAAATTAGCAGTAAATATTAAAAATTAGTGGTAATTAGCGGTAATTAGTAAATTAGTGGTATAAAGTTTCCAAAGAAAATAATTTATTATTTTGTTAGTGGATTATGGATTTAAGGCTATGATACGGTTATGTTTCCAATTTGCCTAGATGTGTCAGAAATAGTCATATTATTGGATTAAAAAGTCATGATTATCATGTTATAATGGAAAGACTTATACCAATTAGATTTATAGATTTATTGAATTATTCAATTTGGGATGTGCTAAAAAAATATTACATTTTTTCCAAGACATTTGTATAGTGAAAACAAACTATGATGCACTTAGTATACTACAATATGTTGTTTTAATTTTATGTAAACTTGAAATTTTTTTCTGCTGAATTTATTTGACTCAATGGAACATTTGATATTACATTTTCTATATGAAGAAAAACATGGAGGGCCGATACAGTTCCGATGGATGTACCCATACAAGATATGCATGAAAAAATAAAAGAAAAAGGTATGTAATAAAGTAGTAGTTGAAGGTTCAATTGCAGAAACTTATTTATAAGAGGGAATTTCTTTTTTCATCTCCGATTATTTCCAACGTAAATATCCTTCAAAACATAGTTGAATGTTCTGTAATGATGGAAATTTTGATGATGAAATGAACACTAAATTATTAGTTTTTAATCTTCCTGAACTTGGATTTAGTGGAGTTCATGGGTGTTGGATTTCAAATGATGAACATCATAGGGCTAATAAATATATTCTTATCAACTGTGAATAAATGAAAAAATTTGTACAATGAGTTCTACTATTACATATTTTTAATTTTTTTAAAATTAAATGAATATTATTTTATTTGTAGATTATATGATGATCATATTAAGAAACATTTTTCACAAATTACACCAGCTGATCTTGAAGAAAGTCAACAACATAATTTTTCTTACTGGTTTAAAAGAATGCTAAAGTAAATTGTTTATGGTTTAATATATAAAATCAATTTATTATTTTCTATATTGATAATTGTTTTTCAAATTTTTAGGTATCAAAATATGTTGATAAAATTAATAATCGAGTGTTAGTATTGAGTATCCCACCATCCAAAATGGTTAAATCGTATAATGTATATGTGGTGAATGGTTATTGATTTCATACACATGCATAAGGTGAATAAAATACAAATAATAGTGGGGATTTATTGAGAGGATCTCATCACAGATAAATTGAATTTGACTTTTATGGCATGATATATGAAATAATTGGGCTATGTTATATTGGAAACAATTATGTAATAATGCTTAAATGTCATTGTTTTGATACTAATAGAGGATTGCATGTTCGTTTGCACCATAGAATCATTGAAATTAAATATAAAATCATTATTGTATTAAATAAACCATTTTTTTGTCTCATCAAGCACATAAAATTTATTATACAAATTACTGTTCTTCTTCGAGAGATTTAATCAATTGGTGGAGCATTATAAAAATATTTTTTTTGAAAACCAGTTTATGAAAAAGTGAATATTGTTCTACTAAAGTGCAAGGAATTGAAAATTTTCAAGAGATAGATCCAAATATATCTTTTCTATGAATAGACATGAATATCAATGATGAAACCACACAATTATAAGTTTATGGTGACAATGATGTTGATGATGTAACAAATGAATTTGTAATAAAAAGAGATGATGAAGTTGAATCTATTATGAAAATTGATGATACTAAGAAGGAAGATGAAGATATTGACATTGTTATATATGAAAATGAGGATGAAGATAAATAATGACACAATTATATACTAGTTAGTCATAATTAATATATATATATATATATATATATAGTACTCATTTTCAATTATTTTCTGAAAATATTATTTTCATGTTTCAAATGGCTGATGATGATTTATCTGAGATGTTATCTAGCCTTGAGGAGGCTATGCTTCCCAGTGATGAGCCTGATGCTTCATCATCGAACCCACAGGTTGCTGGAAGTTCAACTTCAACTCGAAGTGTTTATAGTCTTATGAGATTGATGATTCCTGACCCTATTTTTGATCAACATCTATATATTGATTTTGATCCATGAATGTGGAGGTGTGCTCAGTTGTTTATTTTAGTTAATTTTCACTAATTATCATTAATTTTCATTAATTTATTTATGTACTAATTGTTTGATTATTTGTTTTTTTCCCATTTTTTTGCATATAGCTATTGGACATGGGATTACTATTCTACAGAATTATTTTTATAGAGAATTAGTAATGTAGGATAAGATTCCCATTGATGTTTAGCACCACATGTTTGATCATTGGATGGTATGTAAATAAATAATAGTTATTTTAAAATTTATCTAATTATTAACTTGATATTATTAATTATTTATAGGTTTTATGGTATCTATCAAAAATAGTATGAGAAAGTCTATCTGGGAGGCATGGTAGGCCTGTATGTGTGAAATTTTTCATCATTTTTTTATAATCTGAGGAAGAGAGACATGCAGAAAGTTGGATCCATAGTTGTTGACCAGTATTGATACATACATCAATCCGATTATATCTCATCTATCATTTGGGTTGGATTGTGATGATATTGGATGAGAGATAGTTTTTAGAGGAGATCATCATCAGGTTGGAAAAAATGGGGGAGGAAGGAGGTCATGCATAGAGCTGGTAATCATACATTCAATACTTAGTGATGACCTATGGAAAGTACTTTTATTTAATAATTTATATAAATTTAAATGTAAATAGTTTATTTTATATTCATATAGGTAGTTGAGAATCCCAATATTACAAATTTTAATGTTTATAAGAGGATGTACATTGATCATGTCATTGGAGATATTACTGGTGGTTGAAAACATCATATTGTGGTCAGTATAATTTTTTTGAGTTTTAAAATTAACCAAAAATAATATCTTAACTATTTTAATTTCAAATTTCATTTGAAGGAGTAATATGATGCCAGGAATTCGCATACACATGATGAGAGTCAGGCTGAGACTGAGGGTCAGGCCACCAGTGTGTTAGGATTTGATGATGTAACATGGATACAAGTGACTCAGTATGATTTCAAGAATGACCATTTTTTGGTATCAGTTCTCAATTTTTGATTGGTAGTTATTACGGTACTATTGTGTGGTCTTCACCCAACATGAGGGAATATTATGAGAGTTTTCATCATCAGATTTAGAGTATGAGTATAAGTTGCGAGCTTGGAATGAGGTTATAGAGACCCTGTGTAGGGAGTAAGAAGAGCTTCATCAAAACTAGAAACAACAATAGGAGGAGAAGATTCAATGACAGGAGCAGCAATGTGAGTAGATTATGGAGTACACACGATGACTGTTATAGGGTATAAGGATAGAGTTCCCTCCACCACCTCCTCCAGATGATCCTCACCCTCCATAGTGATTAATGTATTTTTTGACACATTTATTATGAAAAGATTTAAATGAACATATTATGTGTAATATTGATATTAATTCATATTTATATGATTTATATATATATTTTTTAATTTATTTTGATTTTTTTTTTATTTTATTTTTATATTTTTTTTAAATTATTTGTGATATATTTTTTATTCCGTCATAAATAGTTATCTGTGATGGAAAAAATCCATTGAAAATGATCATGTGAATATAATAGGTGATTTTTTTTATGATGGATGAAATACCCATCTCATTTTTTTCTACGATAGACCATCATAAAAACTAGCTTTTTCAATGGGATCCTATCACAAATAACCCATCATAAATAATTCATTTTTGAGTAGTGCATATATCTAGTATTGGACTAGGCAGAGTTTTCTATGGATGAGTTTCAAGAACTTGTGTATTCACTTTCCTAGATAAGGATGACATGGGAAACACATTACCATGTTTTGTTGGTCTTATTTATAGACTCTTTTTAGTGGGATTTTTTGGCCCTATTTACTTTCCAGTACTTTCATTATTTTACTCTGGTTGTGGGTAATAGTAGTTTTCATACATTTTTACTTAGTTTTTTTACATTTTAGAGTTTGGGGCTTGGATATTCTTGCATGCGTATAGGTACTTAGGAAAATGCCACCCATTTGTGGGATATGCCTACTTGGTGCTAGTCACCATCCCCTAGTCTATTGGAGGCGGGATTGGGGTAGTCATGACATGGGACCCTCTAGGATGATTTGTGAGAGAGTGGTATCAAAGGAGGTATATTATACTTTAGGACTGGGAGTCTGTGAGGCTAGTTTGGGGAAACAGTGTTAAGTGTTTTGAGTTCAGCTTTCAGGACAAGGACTCTAGTGTTGGTGCGGTGGCCTATGTATCCATACACCAGGACTCTGACTACCTACTTTTTGACTAAATACATTAAAACACTGGTTTTAGGAAAAAAACAATAGTACATGGATCATATAAGAATGGTTTTGTTTTCTATGTCCTTCTTGAGTCACCTCTCTAGATATACTCTATTGATTATAGTACATCTTGTTTCATTTCAAGATTTCTCCATGTAGAAATCCATCCAAGATTCCACTGCATGATCATGAGGATGATCCACATAGTGAAGATGCATCCGTATGAAAGCTTATACTAGAGATGGCACCTCAGGGTGGTTTTCCATCTATACTACCACCCGTCAAGCAATAACTACTACTATCACTACCAACTAAGGATTCACGTAGGCTGAGTGTGTTTCACGAGTTCCATAGGTAGTTACCTCTTAGGTTTTGGAGTGATCCAGAACCCTAGTTACATGAGGATTGTCTAGAGGTAGCCACCCATATTTTTCTCTTTGTGATGATGCATACCATCCAGATGATAGTCCTCACCATAGGCCTTATTTAGAGCTCCATAGGGTGATGGTGGATCTTGGTGACAGTCTCACGTTGAGACAACTCTCTCTTATATAGACTTTAAGTATATCTTCAGAGTGGAGTTCTATTCATCTAAGTTGCAATAAATATGCATACATGATCTTATACATCTACAGTAAGGCAAAATGACCATGTAGGAGTACTCAGTAAGGTTTACTAATCTTTCAAACTACTCCATTGATATGGTGTGAGACCATTTCTTCAGGGCTCAGACCTTCAATTAGGGCTTACACTGAGACATTAGGGTGTTAGTGGTATCCCTTATAATTCCTACTTATGCTGGGGTACTTGAGTGAGATATACTAGTAGAGAGATTTCTAGAGGAGTAAGCATCGACAGTGGGAGATAGCAGTGGGCACTGAGTAGATGAGACCTCAGAAATAGGTAGCTGATGACAATCACAGGGACCCAAGAGGGTCATACACTTCAAGAGACAACCCCAGGACTCAGGATCAGTAGTTTAGGGCTCATAGGGTGGATCAAATTATCCTAGGGGATAGTAGTGTTACACATGCGGTGATTAGGGACATCTTACATGAGATTTCCCAACCCATCATACATCTTATTGAGGGATGATCTATGGAACACCGAGGTAGAGGTAGAGATATGATCTTGGTGGTCTTTAGGGAGGTGGATGTAGAGGAGTAGGAGGGGTAGTAGAAGGTGGTCAGAGGTTTGACCTATTTCCACCACCACCCCCAGGTGGTCCACACCTGGTTTAGGGAGCTAGTGGATAGGGATGAGGTCAGCTACATGAAATGGGTGATTATGACCCCGATGCTCCAAAGATGATTCAAGTTATGATATATGTCTCTTCCACTATAGCTTTAGTTTTTATAGATACAAGTTCTAGTCATTCCTTTATTTCTATAGACCTTGTTTGGGGCTTGGAGATTATAGTTGAACCGTTGACTCGACCCTTACACTTAGAGACTCATATAGGATGATATTTGATGATCACACACTGGGAATGATAGTGTGACCTAACTCTTGTAGGTGAGAGTTTCAATTGAGATCTCTTTGTAGCCACATCAAGGCCTTATTATGTCATGTTCGGTATAGACTGGTTATCCACAGTTCATGCTTAGATTGACTATTTTAGGTGCATAGTGCAGTGTGTCTGCAGTTATGGAACCAGGTTTTCCTTTTTGGGTAAAAATGAAATGCATGAAGCATAGTATGGACTCACACATAGGAGGGTGAAACCTATTACTCATCAGTTGTCTAGCCTTACCCTTGGTGAAATGGATGATATGAGTCCTCAGTTTTCTATAGTGGTGGCAGAGTATGAGGATGTATTTCCTGAGGATGTTTTGGGATTATCTCTATGTAGGGAGGTAGAATTCTACATTGATTTATACCTCAGGATGACACCGATATATACATCTTCATATCAGATGGCTCCCATAGAGCTTCATGAGCTGAGGGTATAGTTGGAGGACTTGTAGAGGAAGAGCTTCATGAGACCTAGTGTTTCACCATGGGAAGCCCCAGTTTTGTTTTCCAAGAAGGTAGACCAGATCTTGAGGTTATGTGTGGACTTTTGGTTCCTAAACCAGGTAACTATAAAGAATAAGTATCCATTATCTAGGATCAATGAACTCTTTGATCGGTTTAAAGGGGAACCGTGGTTCTCAAAGATTGACCTCTGATCACGCTATCACCAGCTACTAGTACAAGATGAGGATATACCGAAGACAACCTTCAGATGTTGTTATGACCACTATGATTACTTGGTGATACCATTTGGCATGATGAAAACCCCATAATTGTTTATGAGACTCATGAATATGATCTTCTAGATTTTCTTAGACTGATTTGTGGTGGTCTTCATTGATGACATCCTAGTGTACTTGGTGTTTGAGGAGGAGCACGCAAAAAAATTGAGGATGGTCCTAAAAAAACTTTGAGAGAAACATATTTATGGTAAGATATTGAAGTTTTAGTTCTGGATTTGAGAGGCCCATTTTCTAGGACACATCATTTTAGAGGCTGGAGTTGCAGTGGATCCAGTGAAAATTGAGGTGGTGCTTTCTTGGGAGCCACCTAAGAGTGTTATCGAGGTGTGGAGTTTCCATGGATTGGAAGGATAATATCTAAGGTTTATACCTGACTTCTATCGAGTGGTATCACCCTTGAAAACTTTTATATGGAAGGGGTAGCCTTTTGTGTGGACATAGAAGTGCCAACAATGATTCTAGGAGCTGAGGAAGAGGTTGAAAAGTGCTCCCATATTGAGATTTCCAGAGGAAGGCATTGAGTATGTAGTGTTCTGTGATGCATCTGGGACCGAGATGGGCTATTTCCTAATTCATGGGTAAGAAGTTATTGCCTATGATTTGTGCTATTTGAGACCACATGAGTAGAACTACAAGATCCATGATATTGAGTTAGAATCGATAGTCTTCACATTGAAGATGTGGTGAAAATACCTAATGGGAGAGTGGTTTATCATCTACTATGATAATAAGATTCTAAAGTATATATTCTCTCATAAGGATATGAACTTGAGGTAGAGGTGATGGCTAGAGTTCCTCCCGGACTATGAATTTTAGATTTTCTATACTCATGGGAAGGGGAACTTGGTGTAATATGATCTCATCAGTAGATCTAGTTTACAGTTGTTGAATGTGGCATCAGAGCAGTTGGCCTCATTATAGATATCCCTTATAGATGGATATGGAGAAACTTACCTTCAGTAGATGGTTTTCACCCCTCCACTTTTATAGAAATTCTGGGAGGAAAAACTTATGGATACCAACTATGATACCCTACATGCTTAGTTGTCCATAGAGCATGCTCTTAATAGATATTAAAAAGATGGGGTGAACATAGTTCATTTCAGAGGGTGCATAGTTGTACCCTTGGCATTGTGGGAGGAGGTTTTGAGGGAGTTACACACATCCCCTTTGGCGGTACACCCTAGTGTGGTGAAGATGTACCAAGACCTCTGATGTCATTTTTGGTGGCTAGGGATGAAGAAGAGATTTGAAGAGTTCATATACCAATGCCTCACTTGTCAGCAAGTGAAGACTAAGCACTAGGTTTCTGTGGGTTTAGCCCAACCCCGTTAGGTTCCAAAATGTAAGTGGGATGGGATATCGATAGAATTAGGGATGGTATTACCATGTACTTCTAGGGAACATGATTCCATCTAGGTGATAATTTACTGACTCACCAAGTCGGCCCACTTCCTAGCAATTTGGAAGCAGAGTTCAGTAGAGATCTTGGGACACCTCTATGTGTAAGAGATAGTTTGACTCCATGGAGTCCCATTAATAATAGTTTCATATCATGATTCTCACTTTACATCCTGGTTGTGGAAGGGATAATAGGAGGTATTTGAGACTCAGTTACGCTTGAGCATAACATTTCACCCACAGAAAAATGATCAAATTGAGTGGACTATTTAGGTTCTGGAGGACATGCTGTGGGCTTTCATGTTAGATTTTGGTCATAGTTGGGAGGATTAACTACCTATGGTGGAGTTTTTGTACAACAAAAAACACCAACCAAACATTATTATGGAACCATTTAAGGCCTTGTATGGGTGGTCCTATAGGTCACCAATTTTCTAGAATGAACTAGGATAGTCAGCACTCATGGGCTCGGAGTTGGAGCGAGCTGCTATAGAGAAGGTACATATTATACAGGAGTGGATGAAGACTACATAGAGCTATCAAATGTTCTATATTGATAGGTGATAGAGGCATTTGGAATTCAAGGAAGGAGACTATGTGTTCCTTCAGGTATCACCTCAATATAGATTACAATGATTTGTATAGGGAAACAATTTATCTCCGAGGTTCATTGGACCTTTATAGATTCTAAGTAGATTTGGCGAGGTGGAATACCACTTGGATTTACCTTCACAGCTAGAACTGGTACACAATGTCTTCCACGTGTCAGAAATGAGGAGGTACGTGCATGACCCATCGCACGTCATTGACTAGAGAAAGATGTACCTCGACGATGGGGTGAATTTTGCTAAGTACATGGTAGAGATCAAGGATTGGAAGGAGAGGATCCTTTTTAGGTGGTTAATTCCCCTAGTGTGCATTCAATGGAAACACGATAATCTTCATGATAGCACATTGGAGTGGGAGGCTCAGATTCATACTCAATAACCTCATTTGTTTGAGTAGTATTTGTTTTGGATTTTAGGGATGTAAAGCCCCAAGTTGGGGAGAATATAACTTCTCATATTTTTCCATGTATTATTTTTAGATATTATATGGTTTTATTTTAAGACCATAAACTGAGACAATGTGCAATTATGAGGCCCGGTGTGTCCATAATAATTTTTTAAAAAATATTAAACTTTTAATAGCACGCACAAACAATTTTCTTGAAAAAATGGAATAACTCCTAAACAGGTTCCTGAATCAGAAATATGAGGGAACTATTAAAATTAGAATATAAGTTTTACCCTAGGCATGACTTAACATTTTTAGATGCGGGTTAACTATGAGAAAGTTGTCACAGGATGTAACGGGAATAAAAATATTTTTATTTGATGCAAAAACATTTTATTTTTAATAATCCTTTGTCAAGAAATTCAGGGTTATCACTATAAGCCTGAAATTACTCTAAGATGTGGAAAGAAACCCTCTTGAAAAACAATGATGATAGACTCTTGGATCAAGGATCGTTCTTGATTGGTTTAGTTAGTGGAAACCAGTATTCAATAGTGAACAATCCAATTCCCAGGTAGGGTGGTTGTTTCTTTGTGATTTACCCATTCTTGATTTTCATGATCGGGTAAATCCATGAACATATTGATCTGTGGATAAATCATTGTGAGATAGTTGATAATTATGGGGTTTATTAATGGGAGATTATTTTAAATCCTTCTCCGTTCTTCATTCCAATGAGAACATATTGAGGCTGACATGAATAGAGGTTGAGGTTCATTCCTCAGGGTGTTATTCATGTTTTTATCTCCCCTGTTCTTGGAATTATTCACCATTGGAACCTCATGTTCATGACTCGACTTTTCAGGAGGCTCCAAACATAGTCAGACCCCCCGGATTAGAGGAAAATTGAAACAGAGGTCAGACATGTGTAGACTGGGACTCGAGTACTGAGGATATGCATTTGTTTCAAAAATATGAGCATTGGAGATGGCTCAGTGGTCTGCAGAAGGGACCATCGACATGAGTTTATCATGATAGTCTGACAAGGTGGTATGAGGCAGTGTGACGACCAGAGGTGGCAACCATAGAAGGTGACGACAGGCCATGTGGGATGGGGAAGGAGGCCGCGTGTGGTGACAGTGCATCATGGGATGCAGGGGCGGTGATATCAGTCATGGATGATGCAGCCAGTGACCGTGTTGACCAGGATAGATGGCCCATGCATGAGCGGGTTGGGGCATAGAAGGTGGGCCATCCCAGGCGGATCTGGACGGGCCCAGGAGAAGTGGGTCAGGACCAGTGGAGACGGACTAGGTCGGGTCGGACCTAGGGCTATCAAACTGGGAAACAGTTGACCATGGCAGTCGACCATAGGGGTGGATGATCGCTATGGTCGATGGACTAGTTGTATAGTCGGTCTATAGGCCTAGTGGCCTTACCCCTTATAAAAATTCAAATGAGCATAATTTCAAATGATGCGTCCGTTTGACGAGCCATCTACGACATTGGAACCCTACCGATGAGATGGTTCTTTTGACATAATGTGGTGAGTTTTTAGTTTGGAGCAATATAGGGTGAGAGTGTTCCCTTGGTCCTTTTCTCAAGGGTTTAGTATGAAATTATATCCACATTACTGGATTATAGTCCCCTCTAGAGGTCGAGTCCCATATAGAGTTATGGTATCCCTCCTTGGGACTGGACTGATCTTCTATCACCCCTAGTGGAGTTTTTTTTGGAATCGACATAACCTTTAAGAGAAGGCCATTGGTCCTCCATCTAGCAGGATATATCAGTAGGGTTAGTCCTGTTCTCTAGGAAGGATCCCATACATTAAAATCCACATTGATAGGGTTTTTAGTATTCTTTGATCATGATCCCTTATTTTACAGAATTATCCATATTGGGTTTGTGGTATTTTTTGGAAAAGATCCCCTCTCTGTGCATCATAAATATTCCTTGACTAATGTGTTCTCTTTGGGAAGGGTAAAAATGAGCTAGACCTCTTCATGAGGGTCTCTGATGATATCATGGATTGAGGAGTAAGTTCTCATAGAATGATCATGGCTCAATTAGAATCCTGTAGCTAGAAATTGGTTGTATCTTACCTTTAGACTTTGTGTCTTGAAATAGGTATATTTGGATATTCTTGGTATATGTGTTATTGATATATACCCACGTGGAGGTGACTGAAATTTTTATTTTGTGGTATTTTTCCTTTGCCTTATTTTACTTTTTAGTTTTGGGCTGTCATACTGAGTATTGTTTTACTCACCCCTGCATGGGCTTTGACCGCACGTGTCATGCCTTATGCAGATGACCAACCCTTTGACGGAGTCCTAGGTGGACCAGGACCAGGCAGTTCTTAGAGAGGCCAGACAAATGATGTTCTCCTATGGCTTCAGAAAGTAGTCCCAGTACCATTGCCTCCAGGTTGGATCAGGTAGGGTTTTCTATGGATGGGTTTCAAGAACTTATGCATTCACTTTCCTAGACAGGGACAACATGGGAAACACATTACCATGTTTTGTTGGTCTTATTTATATAATCTTTTTTATGGTCTTGTTTTGGACCTGTTTACTTTCCAGTACTTTCACTGTTGTACTTTGGTTGTGGGTTATAGTAGTTTTCATCCATTGTTTACTTAGTGTTTTTACATTTTATCATTTGGGGCTTGGAGATGTGTGTGTTCATACAAGTACTTAGGAAAATTCCTCCCATTTGTGGGATATGCCTACTTGGTGCTAGTCACCAGCCTCTAGCTCATTGAAGGTGGTCTTGGGGTAGTCATGGAACGAGCCCCTATGGGACGGGTCATGACATCCACTCTCCCAACCCTCCTTCCAGTTCTTGTGTGCATCCCACCCACGTTTGGTTCCCATTCCACTCTCCCAACCCTCCCTCCAGTTCCAATGTGCATCCCACCCTCATCCCTCTAGTTGTCATTTCTATATCCCTCTCATTCCACTCTCTACCTACACCACGCCCATCCTATTCATCCACACACGACTATAGCCGAGCACAACCCATCGCATGAGTGGAAAATTTCCCATCTGTTAGGATTTGAAGCAAGGACGTTTCCCATCCAAGGAAAAAATAGACTAACTCACAAAATTATACTTGAATATTTTATTGTATTATATTTTATTTATATATATAAATACATTTCAGTATTTAAGAAATTAACAATTTATTTATATATATTTATATATTAATATATATATGTTTATGTTTTATATTATATATTTTATGTTTATTTATATGTTTATATTATATATATATATGTATATATTTTATATATATTATATGTTTATATTAATATATATATATGTTTATATATATATATATGTGTGTGTGTGTGTGTGTATACATATATATAACTATAATTATAATTATATATATATATATATATATAATTAGCCATGTTTTAAAACACTGATAATAATGTCACTAAAATAGCCACACTTTATTAAAAATGTGATTAATTTAAAATATATATTTGTTTATATATATGTGTGTGTGTGTGTCTATATATATATATATATTTATATATGTGTTTGTGTTTATATATGTTAATATATATATATATATATCTAAATATATGTTTCTCTGTTTATATATGTTTATATAAATGTGTCAGTATTTAAAAAATTAATAATATATATATATATATAATTTTATACATTAATATACATATATTAATATATATATACATATATATATATATATATTTAACTTTATATTATATATATATGTTTATATTTTACTTATATGCTTATATTTAATATTATATATATGTTTATATGTTTGTATTTTATTGATATATGTTTATATTTTATGTTTATATATATATGTTAATATTTTATTATATATATATATATGTTTATATTTTATGTTTATATATATGTTTATATTTTATATATATTATATGTTTATATTATATATATATCATATGTTTATATTAATATATACATGTTTATATTATATATATATATGTTTATATATATGCGTGTGTTTATATAAATATATATATATATATATATACATATTTGTATATGTGTATCTAGACACACACACACACACACATACAATTATCCACATTTTGAAACACTGATACAAATTTCACTAAAATAGCTATGTTTTCTTAAAAATGTAACTAGATTTAAAATATATGTGTGTTTATATATATAAATATATGTATATATGTGTGTGTGTGTGTGTTTGTGTTCTTATATATATATGTGTGTGTGTATGTGTGTATGTTTATATATATATATATATATAAACATATATTTACATTGATGTGGGTAAATGAGATATATAAATATATATTTTTAATGAGTTTTTCTTAAAACATGGCTAAATTAGTGATGTTTTTCCATAAATGTCATTAATTGAGCGACGTTTTTCAGGAAAAATCTCTAATTTAGTGACACTTTTTTTGAAACGTTGCTAATTTAGCGACGTTTTCTAGGAAAAATTGCTAAATTAGTGAAATTTTTCACAAAAAATCACTAAATTAATAACGTTCATAGTAAAAATCACTAAATTAGAGACTCTTTTCACAAAATGTCTCTAAATTAGTGACGTTTTTAGAAAACATACCTAAATTAGCGACGTTTATCACGAAACATTTCTAAATTAGTGATGTTGTAAGGAAACATCGCTAAATTAGGAACATTCATAGGAAACATTGCTAAATTAGCACCACTTCCTCAAAAACATCGCTAATTTAGTGAGATCTTTACGAATCATTGCTAAATTAGCGATGTTTGCAAGAAAAATCTCTAAATTAGAAACGTTTCTTAAAAAACGTCACTAAATTTAAAAATTGGAGATGCTTTTAAAAAAACGTCTCTAAATTAAAATTTCTTGTAGTTCCTCCACAAATATTCTATGAGGATGACCTTTTTTGCATATCTTTTGTGAGCATATATCTTTCATGAGGGTAATCATCATTAAAATCCTTGCCCATCAATCAAGTCACATCATCCTATGATGATCATGTAGATCATGTCATCCATGAGATTCAATCATTATGAGATCAATATTTTCATCAAAGGGAGTTTGAGCTTCATGCATGTGATATATACTTCCATGAAATATTTATAAAAGCTTGAATTCATGTTTTTCTCCAATGATGAAGCTTTATTTTCAAACAAGTAAGATCTAAATACTGAGATATACATGAAATTTCACTTTCATGTAAATAGACCATTTAAGAAGAATAAATACATCATTTATAGGGTTATCTTGAGTCATTGATCAATTTTGAAAGCTATAAGGACAAATATGATATGTTTGATGCATTTAATATCATGCATGAATCAATGAAATAGGTTAAATGCATACATGAACAAGGAAGATACATGAAGCATCATGCATTCCATGCATGAAGATGATAAAGTCACATGAGAATAAATGAATATTATTATATGGTATTAAACATGAAATAATACCCATGATAATAATGGAGAGTTTAGATTAAATATGATGATGTAATTAAGCTGAAATTTAATGACATAATATCATGATACACAAATCATGATTCATAAAACATTTAAATGAATATTAAACATCAAATAATATCCAGAATAAATGAGGATTTTTATAGATTCCTTGATTGAATTAAAAAATAAATACCAGCTGTCAAAGATCACGGTGTTTCCATATTCATGGATTAATTAATATGATAATTATGAAAAATATATTCATGATATTCTTTGTGAATATAAATGAAACATGTAGGTGATGAAGAATGTGTTCAAATTGTATGAGTTTGTGCATTCATTAAAAAATTCCAAGAGATCCTGATACACCAAAGTGTCAATGAGAAAATAGAGATAAATCCACGAGTCCCTGTAGGTGAAAAACCTAAATATTTGAAAAATAAGGAGATTCCAGATCACACTAGATTTATAAGGAGTTTCAAGACTAATAGACTTTTTCAAAGAAGTTATTGAAGATATTGAAGGTGTATATGAGAATTAATGATCCTATAGGATTGTATAATAAGATCACTATAAATAAGAAAGAGTATTATCTACTACAGGATCAACACTAAGAAGAATAAGGATCTTCTAACTATGGTGTCTAACTAGTCACTGAAGAGGCTCGAAGGCTGTAGTGTATAACCAACTGAGGAAGATGAGGAGGAGAAGGACAGTTGGGGTGTATAATGGTTTTTTGTATAAGAGTTGGTGGATGGGGTATAAAACTATGGTCAACTAGTGGATTGAGTAATGAGGTGTATAACTAGTTATTTCCTATGCCTTTGAAATCCTAAATAAGGTTATAGTGGAGAATCCATGTTAGGGGGGAATAACTCACATGATAAGCAGTAGGCTTTCAGGCCGAACCTTGCAAATACTGTGTGTTTCTCTATCTTTAATTTTAAATGCACATGAGGTGATCATGAGATATTATATTGAGTGGATTGATAACTATAATAGGTTCAAGACAATGAATTCAAAATAGAAATATTTTATAAAAAGATACCACTGATTCACCCCCTCTCAATGGTAAATTGGACCGGGGATCTAGACACAAAATTTTCTACTTCAAGGTGACACGATCCAATTTTTTTGTGTAAATAAATCTGATTGGTGATTACAATTGTATGGGTTCAAGGACATACCCTTTCATGAGATTCTTGTGATAATAAATAGAAACCTATGTTTATGGGATAATAACTATGACATACCAAGGAGGTAGTTATCCATCTTAGAGGTGAAACTCATTAACAAATACTTTTATATTATTTCATTATTTACTTATTATCATCCATTCATACTAACCATATAATAAATAGGGTGAGATATAAAGTTATATTCATTCACTTAATAAGTAGGGAGGTGAAAAATCATAAAGGCTTTAAATTTGTTTAAAAGATACAAAAAATGATTCACCCCACCTCTCAGTGTTTGGAATATACCTTATTGATCCTATCACACTTATATCAAAAAAGAATTTACCATTATCTCCAAGCTCTACACATCCTTATCCAATCCCATCCATGCCCCATCCAAGCTCTTACTAACACCTGATCTCCTATATTAATCCACAACACCCAAATAATTAATTATATAAATTTGTAATTAATTATTCAATTTAATCCAACAAGAAATAATAACCTAAAAACTCATAAATACACTCCTACTCACTAAAACCATTATTTAAGACACACCAACATATTATGGCATTCTCTTGGTTCCCTTACAAACAAAAACTCCATCATATGACACCTAATCACTCACTCGTTTCATCTAATTTAATAAAAACCCTTTGAAAAATTAATAAGGCTATGTAATTCTAATTAAATAGTGAGTAATGAAATGTGATATTCATCATGAAACATTATTAATACATGTTGAGTAAAATCCCCATCGACTAGGATGATTTTTACCATGCTTTGATGGAATCATCACTAAAATCCTAGCCTAAATTGCAACAGATTAGAGGGCTATAAAGGGAAACAAGAATGAAGTAATAATGGGAAGAACTCACCTTAAATACACCATGGAAACATATAACAATCAATCCTATCTAAGGGGAATCAAATGAGGGAAGATAGGGTGAGTGATATAACCAAAATGGACCACCCCACACCCTACTCAAACTAAAATTAAAGGGGGGACAACCCTAAAATAATGGTTCTTCCCCTCATTTTAAAAACTAGGATAGGTCCCTATAAGAATTTTCCCTATATGGGTCACTATTTGATATCCTCCCATGGTCACCCATAATGGCGTCGTCCCATAGGTCATGGTGTGAGGCAACTCCATCATCCAAAAAAACCCCTTAGACTACCCCTCATGGAATGACCCCTTTGGTCATAGTGTCTCATACCCACTTGGGTGGATCCAAAGATCCCAAGGACCTAACCTCCATGGTGTGGACTCATTCCTTCCATACATGGACTCTACTTTATGACCATGAAATATATTCTCCACACCATGAAACCCCTCAGGTAAATCTATCATAGCATAACCCTACTGGTTATAGTGTGACTACATATTCTTCATGAAAAAACTCAAAAAAAAAGAAATTATTTTTAATATATTATGTAAATTTACTCTCCAGGGTAGGACATTCTCAACCAAAATTTTATGACCATACATAATATCTTTTCCTTTTTCAAAACCAAACAAAAAATACATCATTTTTCAACACCCATTGGTCATAGCATGATTTTATACCTACCATCTTTTATGCCTAAATTAAACTCTTTTCATGGTATGATCCTTCACTATCATAATATAATAAGATTGTTACAGTTAAAATCAATAAAGGGGTTACCATAACCCTAATTTGACATTCACCCAAGAACCTATAATACCTACCAGGCCTCTAAAAAAATTTAAAAACACATCCTTGAGATGTTACAACCCTTGGAATCCTGATTTGAATCTCGATTTTTGAAATTTTCCCTGATCTAGGACAAAAAAATAAAATTTCCCATGATTTTCACGATTCCTAATGATGTGGGTATTTATAATATATATTGTAGAGACCCAAAGCTTGACATACATGGACAATACATTACTTTTTCGGAATACTTAATACATAACAAAAACCAAAACTCAAGGATCGTAATAGTTTAGTGTCTTTGGAAACTCGGAATATAATCTTCTAATATTGATGAAATATCTTCAACAACTCCCACAAAGATCTTCCCCTTTTTAATTCTTACATAAAACCTTTCTTGAAATCCTGGGGAAAAGAAAACATATAAAGGGTGAGCTCAAATGCTTAGTAAGGGTAAGCATGGAGAAAATAAAACAAACCATATACCATTGAACTTAAAAACATTAACATAATGTTTAAACATCAAAATCCTGAGCAAATGCATAAATATTGGAAGTACGTAAGGCATGTATCATAATGTAACATCAATCTTGATAAAATAGAATGGGAATAAAACATGTAATTGTGGAAACCATTCATCACTTTTTATGATTTCCATAGTAGCCAAGACATTTCTCCCAAGACCATCTTAGTGGACAAAGTCCCTTTCTGAATCGAGTTCACTCCTCGTTCCAGTCCTGTATCACTGAACTGGATTAACTTACCATTCCAGCCATGTCTATATCATGAGATATAAATCTTTACCCAATTCATTGGAGGGAGATATAGGTCCCACCCATCTCATAATGAAACCATTCTTATGTGTGCCACAAAATCATAAATCATACATCATAGCATAACCCATGTAATAAAAATGGGATTCTTAAACATCATGCCATAATAAGATAAAAGGACATCATAAAAATAATTCCATCATAACATAATCAAATCAATGTCAAAATAGGGATAGAAACAGAACCCTATATTATCTTAGATGGAAAATAATTTTGATAAAACACTTGAACTCTATTCTTGAAAAAAATATGCTTTCTACTTCAAAAACAATTTTCCTTTCTTAAAATGTCATACAATTTTAAACTAAAAGAAGTTGATTAAAAATAAACTTGAAAAATTGTAAATTAATCTTCATGTAAATAATGTTATAAAATTCCATTCAGGCCGTATAAGTTAAAAAAAACATTCTTCTCATACTTTGGCTAGAAAAGTAAAAAAGTACATCGTACTAAAAACGAGAAAAGATTCCTTTCATATCTTTTACCCAAAAAAAAACTCACCAATGTGTAAAATTGTATTTAAACAATTGTAGTTGGATGGAAATAATATTACATATTTAGGAAACATGGATGTGGATGATAAATATTCCCCAGTAAATTCTGAAGTATAAACAATCTCGGATAAAAATGAGATTGTGAGATTTTCCCTTACCTTATGTATGATATGCTTCGTATGTATCCAAAACTACTGTATAATGATTTAAATAATGTCATTGAGTTATTATATAATCATATTAATTGTTATTATATCATATATAGTTCACTTAGGTATTTATATTACCCGTTCATTTATCAATTCAATGTTAAAGTAGCGTTTTGGGTAAAAATGTTTGGACTTGTTGTTCTTGATATTATTATTAATTATATCATGATTTACTTAAAAAATTTAAAACATGATTTATATATCATATATATTCAGTATATATATATATAATAGATAGATAAATGAAATGAAACACACCATTCATGGAGATGGTAGGGCGTACGTACGCATGAACGCTGTTTTCCTTTCCTTATTGAGTTGAATGGAAGTAAGTAGATGACATATATATATATATATATACATAAATACAGTAGCTTTATAATGTCATATATTTTATTATTATTTCTTATATATACTTTATAATCATTCTTTAATGGTTAACATGGAGAATGAATCTCATCACGTCGTGGAGACGGTAGTCCGTACGTACGCACGAGCGATGATATCATTTCCATAATTATTGAATTGAATTGGAGTGGATGATACAATATATTAGAATAAGTATGATGTTATAATAACTATGTATAGTTATTCTTTACACCATTATACCCATCCAAGTAAGGTGGTGTTGGAAAAACAGATTACACCACGGCGTGGAGACGGTATTCCGTACGTACGCACGCGCGGTGATTTCGTTTTCCGTAGGATGGATAGAAGGTGAAATGGGGTTGTTTCATATTTATAATAATATATAAGTATATTAGGGATACTTATGTTATTACTTCATAATAAAACCTCTAAATAAGATGATGTATAAGAAGAAAGAAACTTGAATGAATCGGTAGAAGGTATTACCTCTTTCTCGAAGTTCCTCCTTTGAATTTCCTCTTAGGGCACTAAAGTTGGTCTTTTGAGAAGACCGGTACCTCTATAAGGTTTATAGGGAAGTGGGGAAGTGAAATGGTCAGAGTTTGGCCGATCTTTAAGGCTAAAAATGGTGTTAGGATGATAGGTAGGACGTGCCCTTTTATAAGGGAGGAGAGGGGCACCTTTGGAATTATAAGAAATATTAATTTATAATAAATTCCAACCCCACTTAAAAACCTCCAAAAATGACTCATATTCTAAGATTAGATGAGATAGGGTTTTAATATAATTAAATAATAAAATTTAGACATGTAGGGATTTTATTTTAAACATTATCAACCTGATTTATCCTTATTTAATTTATTAAATTTTATTTGTGGTAATAAGATTCTAAATTTTAAATTGTTAAAAATAATTACTTATGTGCTGTGAATTATCCATAATTAGATAATTTATTACATTTTAGACTATCTAAATTTCAATTTATAATATTTAAATATTTTTGTGATTTTTAAACAATTTAATAATATGTTATTTTTATAAAATAACAATAGTGTCAATTTTGACACTATTCATTTATTTGAATTTAAATAAAATCCAAACTGAGGATATATTCAAACTAAGATATTTAATAGGTTCCTAAAATGTCATAGTAATCTAAAAAATTAGTGGATCACATTAAATAGTTCATATAATATTTATTTTACTATTTGTAAAACCATTTATTTGATATTTCTCTTAATAAAATAATTACTACAACATTTTTGTATAATTATTAAATATACTTATTTGTTGAATAAAAATTATAAATAAAATACTAGGATGAAGATAAATCTTATATATTTTATAATAATACATTTAGTCGGATTTATCTTCTAAAAAACCCAAATTTTAAAATGTTATATTTATTAAATTATGAAGGTGACAACTTTGACATCATATAAAATAAAATAATATAAGTGTCATAATCACTTTTATAAGACTCCAAACGGTCATATATTCGGTCACTGGATGATTATGGTGTATATATACACTACCAATAAGTTTTTTTCAGGTTTTTGAGCCCTTTAATATGTATTACTATTTCAATAAAAACAATATTATGGATTTTTTTACTAAATAAATAATTTATGCATCATTAATGTATAAGCTAATAAGGTAATTAAATAACTCTTAAAAATTATAAATAAATTACCATGATAAAGAAAAAAAATTTATCTTTCAAATTAGTATTTATAACCGAATTTATATTCTATATAGCCTTATATTAAAAATACTTTAATTATTAAAGTTTGAGTGAGACATATTTCACTTTCCTTTAAATAAAATAAACTAAAGGTCTTAATCACCTCCAAGTGGGTTCTAATGGATTCCATTTCAACAAAAATATGACTTAGGACAAAATATAATCATAAAATTATATTAAGATAAGTGTTAGGGTATTTTTATAATATTATATTTACCCTTAATTACCCGATTTACCTTTTACTATGGTAAATAAAATTTACCGTAGTTACTATTCATAATGCCCAAAAATAAAAAGTAGTCTATTAATATAATTTGAACCCACTGATTCCAAATATGGAATCCATTTTTCCAAATTAAATACATATAATTTTCAGAAATTAAATTAAAATTAATCCCGTTGTCGAAGGAAAACAAGTTTTTGTTTAAAACATTGCAAAATATTGAATTGATTTAACCTAAGAATTCAATGTAAAATCAATGCTAATGACATAAATTATATTAAATGGTAAAAATATATTCAATTTATACTTTAAAACCATTCAATATTATAATTTAACCACATAAATTATTACAATGAAAAAAGTTGTTTTTAATTAAAATATAGCGTGTTTTTACTATTCATTAAAATTTGAAAGTTATCAGAATAATATGAAAAATTTATCCAAGGTAAAATTTTATATCCTGATTCCAAAGAATAATTTTATTTTGTAAAATTGAACTTATAAACATGTCAAAAACTAGATTTAATGTGGGTGCACCATCAAAAGGCGACAAAACTGCATTTTTTGAAAAATACTTATTTTACCCGAAAAATTTATTTTATTCTCATACCATGTTCTAGAAAATGTGTAAGATGAATAATAATGTTATAAAATTAAAAATTTAGTTAATAATATTCATAACGGATAGTTCATAATAATATTATAACCATATATCGTTATTTAGTGAAACCCGGTATTGCGTACAACACACGCTATCGAAGAAGGTCGCGATTGCATGTAATGCAAGCCAAGTCAGGGTTGCGTGTAGTGCAAGACTTATTTGTTGTTTTTTATAACATAATCAAACCATATTTCATTTATACATTGAATATATATATATATACACACACACATATATATTCACTCAATGTTGCGAACTTGAAATTGTGTGTAACACGATCCAAGAATAGTGTTGCGTATACTGCAAAATAATACGGTGTTGAATATAGTAATATCTAATCTTGGTGTAGTGTAAAAAATAAGATATGAAATAAATTAAAAAGAATATATCTTATAAAATCTCGAGGTGTTACATTCTACCCCTCTTAAAATGAATTTCTCCCTCGAAATTCATCGGGGTTATAAATGGTTTACTACTCGAAAGTTTCTTTAATAGAAACCCACATCGTAAAAAGTAATATCAAAACTTATCTTTAAAAACTAAAGTATGAAACATAACAGTTACCCAAATTAACTAATCACTGGGTTTCCACATAGGAGAACATAGGTGAAAATATGGATATGGAAGAGAAATCTAACCATCATGTTCTGATGGAGAGTGGTAGAGAACATGGATATGAAAAAGCCAACAATCACAAAGCCATAGATTTGTGATGATCTAAGGTACCATCTGATTCATCGGATATAAGGGCACTAGGACAACATTTTTTGTTTTCAAGATCATTTCCCTAAAGTTGAAGAAATTGGAATTAGAATAAATACTTTCGTGATTTTGGTACAGTCTCACCATTGGTCGTTCCTCGGAAAATTTACACTTCATCTCTTGAAGAAATGAAGTTGAATTTTTCATTCATGAAGTGTTAGCAGATCTTGTGATAGAATGATGGTTCATTCCATCTGTCTCAAAAAAAAGGTTAGAAAAAGTTATCAAAAATACATAAGTCCATCTATAGTGAGATTAATCATATATGGTTCCTAAAATGGACTTATACTTCATATATCATACTGATTAATATAATAAAACTAGTTTATACTAAACAGGGACTTCCTGTAGGCCAGTGGTAGGCGATAAAGGCCTGTCGCACTTCAGTTGTGGGTTCGATTCCCACAGCCTTGTCCGGCGCGATGGGTTGTCGCCCGCCCTGCAGGTCATCCTTTTTCTAAAACTACATTATTATAACAATCCATAAATAATATCGAAAAAAAATTCTAGCCTTAAAAAATTCTATCTGATGTCTAACTTAATCCATTCCAACCTTTAAGCTTATTGAAAATACTTCGGTCCAATCTCATAGTGTATGGAAAATGATTACTTGAGAGGTCACATAACAAGTACGTGAATACCATCATTTATCCCCCATATAAGATATATCTTGTTGGTCACATTACAAACATGTGAATACCTTAATCGTGTATTCTCTTAAAATATTAATACCCATTGATTCTTAGTGAAAACATGAATGATGTCAAAATTTAACTCTTTCCACATACAAAAATCCAAAAATTCTATATACTCAAACCATGATATAACTTTTTTCCTTATATTAGTCATGAGCTCATGAATACTATCAAACATTTCATTTTCTCCTTATCCCTTCATTATGTGCATATCATCTTCTTTCCAAAAATATATCAATCACTTTCCATGGTTACCGGTATCATAAAATTATTGAAAACCACAATAGACCAATACATAAATATTCCAATATTCCACGATACTATATACAACATTATTTTGGAATCCCATTACATAAATAATTAATCATTCCACCACATCATTTTCATATTCAACATCGCCAATAGTGATCGCATGTGACTTCCCTTTGTCCTTTGACTTAAGTGGTTTCTCATGTTGATCATCATTAACCCTTGGATTAGGGCATTGATTAACATAATGCCCCATTTCATTGCACTTGAAGCATTGAAGTGTTGGTGGTGCGTTCTCTGTAGTCTTTTCTTTATTCACATCATTAGAAACCCTTTTTCCATTACTTCGACACTCAGCTACTCGATGAACTTCTTTTCCACACTTAAAAAATTTTCTAGTCCCTTTAAGACAATATCCACCATGCATCTTTCCACACTTTGATCATAAAGAAACATTCATCTTCTTTTCACCATTATTCTAAGATTTCTCCTTGAACTCCATCTTTCGTTTCTTGTCAAAACCATGAGATGGATATGTTACACAAACTTCTAGTTCTACCTTGATAGAACAATGCACAATTTCTTCATAGCTCCTGAAGTCTCTTATAGATAATGCCCTTCGAATACTTGGTTTTAAGCCACTGAAAAATCGATCAACTTTACTTTCAGGTTGGATGATAAAGCCAGATGCATACCTTGCAAGTCTTGTAAAATTCACTTCATATATACCAACATATTCATCATCCTTTTTCTTAAGCTCAAGAAACTCCTTTTCCATCTTTTTTCGAAGAATACGAGGGAAGTAATTACTGAAAAACAAGTTCTTGAACTCGTCCCATTCCATGGATTCAATTTCATTTTGGGGCCTTGTATTCTTAATTAGAGTCCACCACTGGTCTGCTTCACCTTCTAAATGGTAAACAGCTAAAATGACTTTTTCATGTTCTGAACAGCGAAGTATGGAAAATATCTTTTCAATGGCACTGATCCATTATTCAACAACAAGTGGATCAGAAGACCCATTGAAAGACGGTGGATGTTGCCTCATGAAGGACTCAATAGAATATTGTTCCCTTCTCTGATCATTTGTAAATCCAGAATGATTCATAGCTTGTGTAAGTATATCAATAATATTTTTTACTCCGTATCCCATCACATTTGGTTTCTTGGGAGGACAATCATTGCATTTTCCATTACATTGATCAACACGGTTCCTTTGGGTTCCGGCCATCATCTAAAACCCAAAAAGAACAGTATGAGAGGAAAAAATCATGCTAGGAAAACAACATAATAAAGGGGGAGTACCTTCAATATCTAACATCTTAGGTTTAATTCTAATATCGTTACTATAATTCTAGGACTATAAACAATACTTATACTTAACCTTAGGAACATCCCTAGACATACCTTAGAAATATATTTAGGTATCTCACTAAAGTTTTCGCATCCTAGTTTCCAAAGGTTAACTAAAACTTTCCTATGATACCAACTATAGATATCCAAAGCTTGATGTACATGGACAATACATTACTTTTGCGGAATACTTAATACATAACAAAAACCAAAACTCAAGGATCGTAATAGTTTAGTGTCTTTGGAAACTCAGAATATAATCTTCTAATCTTGGTGAAAGATCTTCAAAAACTCCCATAAAGATCTTCCCCTTTTGATTTCTTACCTAAAACCTTTCTTGAAATCCTGGGAAAAAGAAAACATATAAAGGGTGAGCTCAAATACTCAGTAAGGGTAAGCATGGAGAAAATAAAACAAAACATATACCATTGAACTTAAAAACATGAACATAATGTTTAAACATCAAAATCTTGAGTAAAGACATAAATCTTGGAAGTACGTAAGGCATGTATCATAATGGAACATCAATCTTGATAAAATAGCATGGGAATAAAACATGTAATTTTGGAAACCATTCATCACTTGTTATGATTTCCATAGTAGCCAAGGCATTGCTACCAAGACCATCTTAGTGGACAAAGTCCCTTTCTGAATCGAGTTCACTCCTCATTCCAGTCCTGTATCACTAAACCGGATTAACTTACCATTCCAGCCATGTCTATCTCATGAGATATAAATCTTTACCCAATGCATTGGAGGGAGATATATGTCCCACCTATCTCATAATGAAACCATTCTTATGTGTGCCACAAAATCATAAATCATACATCATAGCATAACCCATGTAATAACAATGGGATTCTTAAACATCATGACATCATAAGATAAAAGGACATCATAAAAATAATTCCATCATAACATAATCAAATCAAAGTAAAAATAGGGATATAAATAGAACCCTATATTATCTTAGATGGAAAATAATTTTGATAAAACTCTTGAACTCCATTCTTGAGGAAAATATGATTTCTACTTCAAAAACATTTTTCCTTTCTTAAAATGTCATACAATTTTAAACTAAAAGAAGTTGATTAAAAATAAACTTGAAAACTTGTAAAGGAAGATTCATGGAAATAATGTTCTAAAATTCCATTCAGGACATATAAGTTTAAAAAAACATTCTTCTCGTACTTTGGTTGGAAAAGTCAAAAAGTACCTCGTACTAAAAATGACAAAAGATTCCTTTCATATATTTTACCAAAAAAAACTCACCAATGGGTAAAATTGGATTTAAACAATTATAGGTGGATGGAAATAATATTACATATTGAGGAAACATGGATGTGGATGATAAATATTCCCCAGTAAATTCTGAAGTATAAACAATCTCGGATAAAAATGAGATTGTGAGATTTTCCCTTAGCTTATGTCCGCTATGCTTCGTATGTATCCGAACCTCCTGTATAATGATTTAAATAATGTAACTGAGTTATTACAGAATCATATTAATTTTTATTATATCATATATGGTTCACTTAGGTATTTATATTACCCGTTCATTTGTCAATTCCATGTTAAAGTAGCGTTTTGGGTAAAAATGTTTGGACTTGTTGTTATTGATATTATTATTACTTATATCATGATTTACTTACTTAAAAAAAGTAAAACATGATTTATATATCATATATATTCAGTATATATATATAATAGATAGATAAATGAAATTAAACACACCGTTCATGGAGACGGTAGGCCGTACGTACGCATGACCGTTGTTTTCCTTTCCTTATTGACTTGAATGGAAGTAAGTAGATGACATATATATATATATACACACATAAATCCAGTAGCTTTATAATGTAATATATTTCATTATTATTGCTTATATATACTTTATAATCATTCTTTAATGGTTAACATGGAGAATGAATCTCATCGCGTCGTGGAGACGGTAGTCTGTACGTACGCACGAGCGATGATATCGTTCCCATAACTATTGAATTGAATTGGAGTGGATGATACAATATATTAGAATCAATATGATGTTATAATAACTATGTATAGTTATTATTTACACCATTATACCCATCCAAGTAAGGTGGTGTTGGAAAAATAGATTACACCACGACGTGGAGATGGTATTCCGTACATATGCACGCGCGGTGATTTCGTTTTCCGTAGGATGGATATAAGGTGAAATGGGGTTGTTTAATATTTATAATAATATATCAGTATATTTGGGATACTTATGTTATTACTTCATAATGAAACCTCTAAATAAGAAGATGTATAAGAAGAAAGAAACTTGAATGAATCGGTAGAAGGTATTACCTCTTTCTCAAAGTGCCTCCTTTGAACTTCCTCTTAGGGCACTAAAGTTGGTATTTTGAGAAGACCAGTACCTATATAAGGTTTCTAAGGAAGTGTGGAATTAAAATGGTCAGAGGTTGGTCGAGCTTCAAGGCTCAAAATGGTGTGAGGATGAGAGGGAGGAGGTTCCCTTTTATAAGGGAGGAGAGGGGCACCTTTGGAATTATAAGAAATATTAATTTATAATAAATTCCAACCCCACTTAAAAATGTCAAAAAATGACTCATATTATAATATTAGATGCGATATTTTTTAATCTCATCAACCAATAAAATTTATACATGTAGGGAATTTATTTTAAACATTATCAACTTGATTTATCCTTATTTAATCTATTAAATTTTATTTGTGGTAATAAGATTATAAATTTTAAATTGTTATAAATAATTACTTATTTGATGTGAATTATCCATAATTAGATAATTTATGACATTATAGACTATGTAAATTTCAATTTATAATTTTTAAATATTTTTGTGATTTTTAAACAATTTAATAATATGTTATTTTTATAAAATAACAATAGTGTCAATTTTGACACTATTCATTTATTTGAATTTAAATAAAATCCACACAGAGGATATATTCAAACTAAAATATTTAATAGGTTCCTAACATGTCATAGTAGTCTATTAAATTACTGTAGAATATTAAATAGTTCATATAATATTTATTTTACTATTTGTAAAACTATTTATTTGATATTTCTCTTAATAAAATAATTACTACAACATTTTTTTATAATTATTAAATATACTTATTTGTTGCATAAAAATTAAAAATAAAATACTAGGATGAATATAAATCCTATATATTTCATAAGAATACATTTAGTCTGATTTATCTTCTAAAAAACCCAAATTTTAAAATGTTATATTTATTAAATTATGAAGGTGACAACATTGACATCATATAAAATAAAATAATATAAGTGTCATAATAAATTTTATAAGACTCCAAACGGTCATAGATTCGGTAATTGGATGATTATGGTGTATATATACACTACCAATAAGTTTTTTTCAGGTTTTTGAGCCCTTTAATATGTATTACTATTTCAATAAAAACAATATTATGGATTTTTTTACTAAATAAATAATTTATGCATCATTAATGTATAAGATAATAAGGTAATTAAATAACTCTTAAAAATTAAAAATAAATTACCATGATAAAGAAAAACATTTTAGATTTCAGATGAGTATTTATAACCTAATTTGTATTACGTATAACCTTATATTAAAAATACTTTAATTATTAAAGTTTGAGTGAGATGTATTTCACTTTCCTTTAAATAAAATAAACTAAAGGTCTTAATCACCTTTAAGTGGGTTCTAATGGATTCCATTTCGACCAAAATATGACTTAGGAAGAAATATAATCATCCAATTGTATTAAGATAAGTTTTATGGCAATTTTATAATATTATATTTACCCTTAATTACCCGATTTACCTTTTACTATGGTAAATAAAATTTACCATAGTTACTATTCATAATGCCCAAAAATATAAAGTAGTCTATTAATATAATTTGAACCCACTGATTCCAAATATGGAATTAATTTTTTTCAAATTCAATACACAGAAGTTGCATAAATTAAATTAAAATTAATCCCATTGTCGAAAGAAAACAGGTTTTTGTTTAAAACATTGCAAAAGATTGAATTGATTTAACCTACGAATTCAATGTAAAATCAATGATAATGACATAAATTATATTAAATGGTAAAAATATATTCAATTTATACTTTAAAACCATTCAATATTATAATTTAACCACATAAATTATTACGATGAAAAAAGTTGTTTTTAATTAAAATATAGCGTGTTTTTACTATTCATTAAAATTTGAAAGTTATCAGAATAATATGAAAAATTTATCCAAGGTAAAATTTTATATCCTTATTCCAAAGAATAATTTTATTTTGTAAAATTTAACTTATAAACATTTAAAAAACTAGATTTAATGTGGGTGCGCCATCAAAAGGCGGTAAAACTACATATTTTGAAAAATACTTATTTTACTTGAAAAATTTATTTTATTCTCATACCATGTTCTAGAAAATGTTGAAGATGAATAATAATGTTATAAAATTCAAAATGTAGTTAATAATATTCATAATGGATAGTTCATAATAATATTATAACCATATATCATTATTTAGTGAAACCCGGTATTGCGTACAATACACGCTATCGAAGAAGGTCGCGATTGTGTGTAATCCAAGCCAAGTCAGGGTTGCATGTAGTGCAAGACTTCTTTGTTGTTTTGTATAATAGAATACAACCATATTTCATTTATACATTTAATATATATATATCTACACATATATATATTCACTCAATGTTGCGAACTTGAAATTGTGTGTAACACGATCCAAGAATAGTGGTGCGTATACTACAAACTAATATGGTGTTACATATAGTACAATCTAATCTTGGTGTAGTGTAAAATAGAAGATATGAAATAAATTAAAAAGAATATATTTTATAAAATCTCGGGGTGTTACATATATCTTCCAATTTTTGATAAGTTCTAAAAAAATATATTTTCATAATGTTTTTCTCCACCTTTTCCTTTATAAAGTGGTAACAGATCTTGATATATTTCATGTGGGAGTGTTGTGGAAAGTTATTTGTTAACTCAATGAAACTATTATTGTCATATCAAATGGAAATATGTTGTCTCACCATTTATCCATGATCCTATAACTACTAATTCATCCACATCAACTGTGTAAAGTCCTTGGTACATAGAATATATTCTACCTTTATTGTGCTCAAGGATATACTTTACTGCCTCTTAATTAGTCATCCAAAACAATTTCTTTCAATAAAAAATGATCCACCACTTGTGATTTTTTTATTCATGACATATACTACTTATTATAAATATAAATAAGGCACAAAATCTTGATTTTACATATATTTTAAAACCAATATATAGTTTAATGTTCCCTGGATATACCTAATTATCCTCTTTAATACTAAGATATGTTCTTCCTTTGGAAAAATCTGAAATCACGTGGCCAAGAACACAAAATAAAAGATATCTATCCTTATTTATGTGAGTTTCAATATACTCCCAGTAATTATTTGATATAATATTAAGGCTACTCCCTTTATATCCTCAAGCTCACCAAGTTTCATTCCAGCCACTATTGAAGTTGAAACTGATTTGCAATCTTCTATTACAAACTTCTTTAATATCTATGTGGAATATTTTACTTATGAGATTAATGCGTTTCATTACTTTTTATGTACTTATAGACTAAGGAATTAGGTTAGTGCTTCAATATTTGAAATCTAAAATTATAAACGCATGAATTATAGAAAAATATCATTGGAATTCTTTTTATTTCTACCAAATTTGATATCATCCATATACACCATCACCATATAATTATCTTTATCTGAGACTTTCATATATTGGTTTTAATAAACACCTCCCCACTTTAACTCTAACATTCTCATATACACGTCCAACCATTCATACTAAGCATGAGGTGGTTACTTCAGGCCATACAAAACTTTTTTTCAACCCAAAAACCTTTAAATCATTATCTCCAATAATAAATCCTAATGGTTTTAGATAGAGACTTGTTCCTTAATAACTACATTTATAAATGTCAACTTCACATATATTTGATAAAATTTAAACTTTCTTTTAAAAAAAATAGGAAAAGTATGATATATTCCATCATTTCCACCAGTGAAATTATTTCCTCAATGTCAAATACTTTAATCTGAGTAAAACATTTACAAAACAATCATGACTAGTTCTGGACCATTCCTCCATGTTTATCATAATTTTTTAAAGACCCACATTATACCAATAAAATTATGATTTATTGGTCTATCCACTAGCCCTAATATTTTATTCTTGTCAATCTGATCCATCTCTTTATTCATGAATTTCACCCATGTTTCATCCTTTGTTTCTTCTTTGAATGAAGTTAGTTTCACTTATGATAATACAAAAATATGCTCTATTATTCCATTGACAAGTTCTTACCAAAAAAGCTTCATGATCCATCCCATATTTTTCTAAATAACCTTCAACATAAATGTAAGTGTATTCATTTTTATTATAAAACTATTTAATATTTACTATTATTCTAGTTTCATTCTTCAGTATTATTTAGAATATTTCGATACAATCCAACACTTCTCTATTAGACTAGATGAATATAAAACATCCAATATTACTATAATCATCAATAAATTCCCCACACCGATGACTATGGTGGTAGGGAGAGTTAAAGGTTTGGGGTGGCGGTCACAGGGCTGAGTCCCCGTGCCACATATTTGTAGCATGTGTGGATCCTCCCTTGGTGGTTGTAATATTTAAAAAAAAATAAGATAAAACATTTATCACCTCAGGTTGAAACTTAATTTATGAGACCACACACATTAGTATAAACTAAATCCATTAGATTTGATACTTAGTTATTTTTTTTAATGGTAGGGGTTTCTCAACATATTTCCCCTCAATCATGAATCATAATTATTTTCTCTATTTCTCATCAGAGAGTGAATATCAACAAAAATTTTCATATTTGAAAAATTCTCCATACTCTACTGATGAATGTGACCAAGACTCATATTCCACTAGCTATTATTGTTTTCTATACTAATAAGATAAGTATTATCCTTTATATCCACCTGATACAAGTTCCCATTCATTATCAATCCCAACATAAGGGGATTTATAGTCTTTCCCTTGATATAGAAGCCATTATGATTAAAATTAACTTCCAATCCCAAGTCACATAATTGAATCACACTCAAAACATTATGTTAAAGGACATTAATAGATAAAAATATAGTATTTTTCCATTCATATTTGGTCAAATGAGTCTTACCACTTCTTTTTATCTTTAGATATCTGTTATTTTAAACTTGAATCATTCCATTAACTCTTATTTTCACATTATTGATAAGATTCATGTTACTCATCATATGGGATGAGCATTCACTATCAATAATTCAATTACTAATATTCTTTATATATTTTGAATCTATATCATGAAATATAAATTTTTCCTTCATATTTAGCTTCTTCACTTTCTAAGAAACTCTAGGATAAGTTGAGACATATGTAAAACTCTTCCCTTTTCCTTCAACACAAGATATCAAGTCATATTATTTTTCCTATAATGGATAAAAAAATTCCTAAAGAATTTATTTTAGGTTGACATGAATCTATAATTTTTTTATATCTATAAAAATAGTTTTTACTCTATTTTATATATTCATTAGATTTATTCCCAAAGTTAAATCAATTGAAAAATATATACATAGAATGAATTTCTATTTTAAGATAATGAAAATGTTTTGATTCATTTTTGTTAACTTAACATCTATTATCCTTTCAAGTAAATCCCAACTTCATTGTAATAAGACATTATGTGGGCTCGTATCCATGAAATTGGAATTTCATTAGAGGAAATATTTTTTTTCTACCATCTATCCACATATCCCCTTATTTTTATTAACTCTTTAATTATTATTATATTATTTATGATTGAGAAATTTTTTCTATTTTATATTTCCATTTGATATTAGAAATTTTTTGTATTTATTTTTTATGTTTCATCATTAAATCCAAGACCAATTTTATCCTTTAAATTGGGTCTTTGAGTACTCCAAACTTCCTCAAAACCAATTGTGCCTCATCCAACATTTTATTTTAATATTTTATTTGAGAACTTTCCAAACCGTATCTTCTTCCTTGATCCATATGATTTTATTTTGAGAATAAATATTATTTATAAAATATATAAATTCCTTTTAGAGTGTTTCAATCTTCTTAGCTTCCAACTTGATGAAAATATTAATATCATCAATGATATTATATTTTCATAAATCTTTGACCTGTATTTCTTAGTTTCTTCATGTTTCATTTGTTCATTTTTCATGTTAATCCATAACTTTATCCTGGTGATAAATTTATGCTTCAATACCATCATCATAACTTGATAATTATTTCAGTAATCCTCAAATATTTTTATTATTATTCTCTTATATTTCATGATCCTCAAGATCTCCTTATAACTCTACATTGAGATCAAGAAATCTATCCAGTTTATCATCCCTTTCTTCTTTAGTTTTTGATTTATTAACTATAGCCATCATAACATCTTCTATGACTGAGATAAGATCGGTTTAAAGACCTTTTAAAGAATATTCTTTAGCATCATATTCCTATATACTTACCAACACTTTTCATTGAAACTTCTTTCCACTTTCATTTCTAGAATTTAAGTTCCTTCTAGGGGAAAAATTCTTTCTTGAATTTTGTGTGAATTGAATATCACTATCCTATTTGTAAAATATTTTTGTACACTTAGTAGTGATGTGACGAAACTTTACACAATGAAAACATACTAATGGAATATTACCTTAAAATATTACTTTACTTCTCTTGAACTTCCTTTCTATAAGAGATAACAAATGACCACTTACATATTCCTATTCATTTTTAATATTCTGTATCTCATGATTATCTATAGCTTTAAAATCTATTTCTTATGATGAGTACTCTAAATAAATTTATATTTTAACTCACATTTCATGTGTGATTGAATTATTGGGTAGAACATCAAGAGATAAATCCCCAATATTTACTTCTTCAACTTCCAACACCTTTTGTTCATAAATAGATGGAAACCTTTGCATGATATTCTTTATTATATCAACATCTTTAAACTCATGACCATGTACACAAATAAATACAATAAATTTTAAAATATGTTTAAAGAAACTATCAATATTTTCACTTGAAATCATCTTTAAATCATCAAATTTGTTATAAAGAACATGAAAATTCCCCACTTTCACTTTTCTAACACCTTCATAAATATTAGGAAGCTTAACATTCCCAAATTTCAGTTTTTCATAATTTTTTATTTAATTATTGATTTTATTGGAATTAGTTTGGTCTTAGTTTGTTTTTTAAAAATTTTAAGATATTTTGTTAGTTGTATGCTCAATATATGGTTAACACAAGATTAATAGTAACAATGTGTCCTTATATAATGTATGGATAACCCTACAAGGTTAGAGTATGATCAAGAAAAATCATGGAAAGAACTGTTATATAGGGTTAAATTTCATCTAGTGTTTATTTCATGGTTATAACATGATTTATGCTTGGATAGTACTAACCATGTATATTTATCTCATGTAGGAAAAATCTTATTTTAGTATTGGTGCATGGTTATGAATAACCATTCAAAATAAACTTATATAAGGTATTAACCATGTGACTGTTGATAATTGATTCCATTATATTGTACATGATTGGTGCATGGTTTAGTAATCTATGTAGTCTAACCATGTGTCTGTTATTAGGTGATCTAGTGGTTCTCACATGATCAATGTAAAGTTTGGTTTTTGGTTTTTACAAAAATCCCCTTATTGAATTTAACCCTTATTTAGGTCTTATAGTCTTTATTCCCACATGTATCAACCAAGGTAATCCCTAGACGAGTTTCTATATTCCTATAAATGGGGTTTGGGTATTCAAATATTTATTCCCTTATGGTTTTCTAAGGTAAATCTCCTATTAATTTACATTTTATTCCTCATCCCTTCTCTATCTCCCTTATCCTATACTTTTCTTCCTCTTTCTCACACCCTAGTGACCATGATAGTGGAACCACTTTTCTAGGGATTGTCTAATCTTGATATTTTTGATGTATAGGGATAGTGAAGTCCCCTTCTTAACATAATATAGTATTATTATTTTAAGAAAACATGATTATATTGGATTAAGGTAAGTTTTTTTTGCGAAACTCCTTTTATTTAACATGCCATGGGTGCTTGAGTTTTTTAAAACTATCCTTTAATTTAAAAAACTATATATATTCCTATATTGATGAATTTATAATGTTTATATTTGTGTTGGTGTTTTAAATTTTGTTAAAAAGGGGGTTCCTAGTGGGTTTTAAGTTATATACACCAAGAATAATTTTGCGTGCACTATGTGTTTTCTAAAATGACTAAGTGGATATTTTTTTAAAATAATTGGTAACTAAAATAGTGTTAGAACATCATATTTTTTTTACAAATAATTTTACATGGGATATTTTATAATTTTAATGGATTTAATGCTTTAAGGGATTTTTTGGTTGGAATTTTATTGTTATTGGACTTCCATGAGTTTCTTAAATATGTTCTTATGTCATTTACATATGAATTATTTCCACAATATTATTCATATTGTCTAATGTTTTTTCCCTATATATTATATATTGGAGATGTTGGATTAAAGTTTATTTTTAATTTTTCCTCAAATGAGATTTCTAATTGGGACTTGGTTTCAAAATGGTTTTCAAAGAAGGTTTAAAGTATTTTATTATTGGCTTAAATATAAAGTCCTATTTGGTAACTTACATTTTTTTTTCATTCTACAAGATACAACCTTATCTTTGGCCCAATCACACTATGTTTTTTTGTAATCCTGACCATTATTTTAGATGAATTTTTTATCTTTTGAGATATGTATAAATGTATATGGGACTGCTTCTTTAAATAGTGTTTGGAGTTGGGAAATGGGTTTTTTTATATTTTATT
The DNA here is from genome assembly GCA_963277665.1 of Viscum album. NCBI lineage: Eukaryota > Viridiplantae > Streptophyta > Magnoliopsida > Santalales > Viscaceae > Viscum > Viscum album. The sequence continues at coordinate 1,985,669,945 of OY728136.1, forward strand.
ACAATAATAATTGGTTGATATTATGATAAAATATTCCCTCACATCCATTAACTGGTTTCATGGGAACTCTGTGTAGCTAAGTGGGAAATATAGGTTTGAGTTATACACTAGTTTATTATTATACACTGGCTAGTGGACCTAAGTAAGAATATGATCTTATTAAAGGATTTTTTCCATTATTAAGGCCAATTAGGGTAAAACCAAGTTTTTATGTAACTTAATAATATCAGAAATGGTAATTAAATGGATTCTTTTAATATGTTATATAAGTTTATATCACTAGTTCTCTTGGTTTTTTCACTTATATGTATGACCTTACTTAGTTTTTATTATTATTGAGTCTCAATTTCATATCTGATTTCTATAATACTATTTTTATATTAGATCTCCATGGTTTTATTTCATTATATTGAGTATTATTTTAGTTTGATTACTTATGTTCTTTATTATTTAAATTTATTCATTCTCATTTATATTCCATTATTTTACTTGCATCTATTAATGATATTTATTTAATTACATCCTATTTAACTTGATTTAAGACTTTGGCTTATATTTGGTGTTCTAATTCATTCCATGTTTTAGTTTTCTACTCACCTCATTTCAAATGGGCTTATATTTAAAATAAAGATCAAGATGTTTAGAAATAAATTTAACCTTTTCTTTGGTTACTTGAAAATCATTCGTATATTTTATAAGGTATTTAAATTGGATATTTCAAAAAAGTATCACTCTTTCCAATGTACACTTTCATAGAAGAAACGTTTCATTAAAAATAAGAGTTAAGGCTTGTTATTAGTTTTCATTACATACCCTCTCATGATAAAAGTTTTTTCTATATGTATTTCAAACTATATTTCTTGAATTTCCTTAAAAAATATTTTCATAAAATATTTGGTGAAATAATATTAAGAACATGTAGCTCACACCCAACATACACACCTTAGTGTGTATGTGGTTTTTATATCTTCTGTAGATATATAGGTTATGATCTCATATCAATGGAATGTTTCACTTTACTAGTTTATGCATGTTTTGGGGTGTGGGGGTGACCCTGGGGTCACATTTATTAATCATCAAGTGGTTCAAGTTTAGTGGAATGTATCAGGATGCATTGTATCACCCCCTTGAACATATTTCTGTTTTTGGTATCCATCATCAGCACTGGTTATGTGTTATTTAGTTATTCTATATTTGATAACAATTTTTTTATTAATAATGATTTATTCCTTCTTTGGTTTCTATTTATTTTGAATTTTATTTATTTATTTATTTATTTTTCATAGAAGTGCAATGTATGGGATCACCATTTCAGATTCCTAATACAAATACATAGATTTTTATTATTTTTTGAAGGATTAAATCAATACCATAGAGTTATATTTTATGCCCTCAATGCTTTTATATATCCCATGGTGATCGAGAATGTGCTTCGGTTCTTTTTATGGGTTGACTTGGGTGATGTGTCCAGTTGACCGAGGTTAGTTCATGAAAATAGGGATCTAAATCACAAATTTAAGTTTTTTTTAATTTTTGATATATCATGATTTAAATTGATGGTATTTAAATCTATAATGAATTTATATTGGTTATTTTGAGGTTTTATTAGTTATGGGGTGGAAATGGAATAAGGGAAAGAGGAAACTAGTTAGCTTGCATGGTCTAGAAAACCATGAATAGGGTTATGAAAACATTTGAGAGACTGTTTCATGGTTGGTGCATAGTCTTCCAAACCATGTGGCCAGATTACACATATTTCTCCATCCATCCTGAATTTTTTATTTAGCCTTATTTAATTCTCAAATTGATTCTAATGACGTTTATCAATTATTTTAGACAAATTTAAGGATTTTTTATGATACATTGATATTATTTTTTACTATGGTATTTTATTTCCCTCCATAAAAACTAAGATTTTATTATAAAAATAATTTTATAAAAATGTACTATATTTTAAAATGGAGTTTTAAAATGTTTTTTTTTGATATGAGAATGATATTTTTGTTTAAAATGAATTTTGAGGAAGAAATTTGTAGTTTTTCTATATCAAAATTAAATTTTATGTACAATGAGAATTTAATAGGACAATTTTAAAATAAGTACAAGACTTTGATTTTTGATAAACCTATGAGGGGTGGATATAGGCGTTTTCTAGATATCATTAGATATTTTGAAAGGTGTTATATGAGTGAAGTAAATTTTATCATGGGGTAGATTTTATTAAAAGTGGAGTTTTGATCTGTAATTGATTTCAAAATTATTATTGATTTGAAACTGATATAAATGTTTTGAATTTCAATTTTTCAGAATTTTTTTGAAACTTCATTATAATGAATGTGGTTAAAGAGGTTTTATCTTTTGATCAAATAATAAAATTTATTTTCTTATAATTTTAATTACTATAAAGTATTCTTAAAGTATTTATGTTTTTATAAAATGATCTTGACGATTCTTATTAAATGTTTTAGTACTAATGTAAACTTTCCTTGTATTGTGTCTATATTTATATGGTACTGATGAGTTCCTTAATTTGATGTTATTTCATGGGTTTATATTTGGTTCATGTAATCTAAATCTTGAAGTGTATTTTTATTAATTTTCATATTTTGTGTTATTTAAAGTATGCCTAATATAAAGGTCTCAAAGTAATCCCTTTCACATCCGGATTTGGTATTTTGTATTATTGACTCTACCCAAACATGAAAAATAGTGGTAGAGACAAATACTTCTTGGTTTTTGGACCACATATTAGAATTCATAAGTGTCCTCTTTCTAACCTTAAAACTCATGTAGAAGTAGTTGGTTAGGTCATGATGGTGAAATCATTACTAACAGGGAAACCTATGGTGGGTGAAGATTCTATTCCCTATAGAATTAACATGGGTACTATATCTCACAAAAGAAAAAAATAATATGAGTTAAGATAAGGCGGTAAGAATATAGGGCATTCTTCTCAAACCCACTACCACTTTTCCTCTGAATAGTCTCCCTCTCTCATGTTATCATCATGGTAAACTTTGGAACCCTAAACCATCATTTGAAATATCTAAAGACCTATATTAAATGTGGATATTTTTATCATATTAAAGAGTTATACAAGTTGAACTATTGATTCAAATGTCTAAACATCATTCATTAGATTGACCTGATATCACTATCTCTTGGGGTATTTTCACATATTTCATATCCTTTGAGAATTTTTGAATCCCTATTTTGGGTTTCCATAAGTGTAACCATGGTAAAGTTTCTCTGTTCTTGATTAAATCCTTCCATGGTAGTGAAATTTCATGTGTCTCACCATATTAAGGTGAAACCTTACATGTTGGGGTGGACTATAATAGGTCTCAACCATTTTGGTATGTAACTGTTAGTATCACTTGGGAAATAATAGACACTAAGAGGGGGTTGGTGAATTGGTGTTTATATTTTTATTTCAAAATATAAATTTCTCTCTTTCTTATTTGATACAACCCTCTAAAAATCACAATAGATTAGAAATAAAAAAGAACACAATAAGTTTTTTAATGTGTATCACAACCACAAAGGATGATTATTTCCCTAGTGTATAGTAGTTTTTATCCCCCCCACACACAACTCTCCTTTTATTATCAAGAATTAGCTGCCAAAAAGGGAATGAACTTTTAACTGCTATAATTTTTAGAACCAACCAGGATTAAATAAGAAATAAGTTATTAACACCAAAATAATACTTATTTTAAGATCAATCAGTTGTGAAAGTTCATTTCACAAGGAAAAAGTATATGTGATATTCTTCCCTCTTAACTCAACAATAATTTTCAATTTTCTCTTAGTTATTATTTCTTTGATACTCAAAAAATAATCCACACCATACAGTATCAAGTTAAATTCTTTATATATATTCTAGTATCAGTTACTTACTTTTTATTCAAAATCATATGAATATGTTTTCTATAATTTTAATATGGAAAACTTCCTCCAATATTAGCTATGTGATCTCTCATTCAACCTTCCATAATTCTTTATCCACTATATCTAATATTATTAAAAATATTAAAATCATGAATACCTGAACAAGATAAAAACATGATAGACCTCATTAATTCTATAACTTTTAATATCCAATCATAACTATATAATAATAAACAATTACTTATATAGATTCCACATTTGAATTTTTAAAAATATCGGCCGTTTTCTTCTTCATGGCCATCCTTAATAATTGTGGAAAATATTCTTATTCAAACTTCTAGAAATACCACAATAACTTAATCCACATCTAAATGAAAAACATTTAGTGGGATCTGTAATAACATGAAAATTTCCAATTACACTCACTTCATTATGCACCATGGAATGGACTTCTCCTCACAATGTGTGTGTATCTTAAGTTAGAAAACCTTATTTAGATTGAATTAATCCCTAGAAAACTTCATGATGTGATATTATTATTTTTGTAATGGAAAAAACTTATATTTTTCAAATCATTGATAGAAAATAATCATGATTATAACAATAACCATGATATGTATACCACTGAATATCAACATAAAATAATTACACTTGATTTTTGGATATATATTCCAGAAAATATTCAAGATCATTGCATTGTTCAAACTATTAAAACCTATGAAATAAATATAATTTATTATGAATAAAAGTGAGATATCAAGGACTTGATTAATGTTTTTTACTTTTCACATTTCCACATGAGCCTAAAAAATTTCTTACACAACACCACCAAAACTTATTCATGCTGCAAATATCTTATACATCCCATTTCTTTTCCCTATTTCTCTATATAAATTTAGAAATATCTTATGTATCACTATGATTAATTACCTTTTCCTTATTTAAATATTCTAAATAATATTATTAACCAAATTTTTTACATATCTTAATTTTTTTCCTTTTTTTAATGAAGTTTTTGGAATTTTTCATTTTCTCTAAAATCTAAAATTTCTAGAATTTAACTCTAGGGTTCTCAACAAAAATTTAAACTCCTTCAACTACCATAAATAAACTCAAGAACATTATCAACAATTCAAACAAATGTATTGAAAAAAATACAAAATCATACTCAAGTGGTTTTTAAAAATATCCCCATTTATATTTTTTTCAATACTAATACCATACATTTTAGTTTTCTTTTCACATATGAAATTTTATCCCCTTTAATCTATGAAAATAAATTGAATTTTGGAATATTCCCCCTTATTGATAATAACAATAAATAGAGTTTTTGAAGGAGGTGGTATTATCTTATTTAAATTAATGACCCATAAACCAATAAACTCTAAGTCTAATTGAGTAAGCTTTGTGTAGAAAATAAGAGTGATTAATTTAGACATCAAACTTAAAATGAATGGTTCAAAAAATGACTCCAGCTCATAATATTCAATATATAAATTAAAAATTTATTTCTAAACACTTTTTTACACTCACACAATAAAAAAATTAAAAACATTTCTAAAATAAGAAGGATTATCTCTCTATAAAATACTTATCTCCATTTATGGAATGTGGAACAAAATTAAAAGAAGGTTGGAAACTAAACAAGAAACGTGCCTCATGTTTGGAAGTAAATTACAGCCCCATTTGCATCTCCATCTTCTCAAAAGATTCAATTTTAAGTGATTTTTTAATAATATAAGCAATAGATCCATGTATGGAATAAATTCCAACTTCAGGATGCCTTTAGTCACCTTCTCCTTAAAAAATGATACTTGATATCAATGTGCATTGATCTGGAATATTACACTGGATTCATGGATAAATTTATAGAACTATGGTAGTCAAAACCAATAACTTGTGGGTATACATCACTCACATTCATTTCCTAAAGATTATTCTTCATACATATCATCTGTGTATCTTCCTGTGATCCAACCACATACTCATCTTCAGTGGAACTCAAGTTGACTAATGATTGATTCTTTTAATTCCATGATACACTCCTCTGAATAATCTCCCTCCCATGTTCTCTCAGCATGGTAAACCTTGTGACCCAAAAACATCTTATTTTAAAAATCCAATTACCTATCTTCAATGTGGATAATTATATTAACTTAAAGAGTTCTAGAAACTGAATTATTGATTCATAGATCTAAACATTATTCATCAGATTGACCTTATATCATTATCTCATGGGATTTGTTTTTCATATTTCATGTCCTTTGAGAATTTTAAATCACTATTTAAGGTTTCCATGAGTGTACCCAAGATAAAGTTCTTCATTATTGAGTTATTCCTTCCATGGTAGTGTAATTTCATATGTTTCACCATATTAAGGTAAAACCTTATATAGTGGGGAGACCTATAGTAGGTCTTGACCATTTTGGTATGTAACTGTTAAGATCACATGAGAAATGATAAACACTAAGAGGGGAGTGGGTGAATTTGTGTTTATATTTTTTCCCTTCAAAATACCAATTTTACTCTTGATTATTCAATACAACCCTTTATAACTCACAATGGAGTAGAAATAAAAAAGAACAAAACAAGTTTGTTAATGGGGTTTATAACCAAAAAAGATGATTATTTACCCAGTGTATGACGGTTTTTATCCCACGCACACAAAACTAACCTTTTATTATCAATAATTAGCTACTATAAAGGAAATGAATTTATAAATGCTACAATTTCTAGCACCAACTAGGCATAAATAAGCACTAACTTGTTATAAAAAAAGAATACATCTTTGAAGAAAATCACTATTATAAGTGCATGTCACAAGAATTTGGGGATATAATGACCCAAAAATTCCCTTAATAAAAGAACACATGTTTCAAAATTACTATTTTATTATATTTTACAATAGAATCCCATAAAAATAATTTTACATTTCATTACATATCATGAATTAATATTGACTATAATATATAGAAATAATATAGGGATATAAAAAAACAATTCACACACTAATATAAAATCCATAGGCTTGAATTATCCAATGAAAATCGAACCAAATATAAAAATAGTAAAAGGAAATAAAAGATTTGGTAATATGAAAGACATTATCAAGGGAAGTGTAGAACCTTTATAAGTGAAGTTGAAAATGATGAAATATGATAATTATTGAGTATATATATAGTGTCTAATGGGCAACATTACTGTTAAGATATAACCATTACTTGATAATTGGTCCATAAAACCATTGTAATTAGTGTATACAATGGGAAATGATATTATTTTATTGATGTATAAGGGAGAAAAAATGGATCCAACTAGTAGAATCATGCCTTTTTAAGCCCAAATACCATAAATTAGAAGGGCGGTGGTGTCACTAGGGTTTAACCTTGGTCAATCCCAAGAAGATCTTTAATAAGTAAGTCTTGAGTGAAATAAACTACAATATAATTTCAAGTTAGTGAATATTACTACTAGATAAATGTCAACTAAGCCACCCCATGAAAACTTTGATGACTCAGACTTGGATTCCACTTAATAGTGCCCCGATCCTAGTGGTCCACATGGCCTCAAGCACATCTTCCCAAATTCCAGAGGCTACCGACTAGTAGCAAGGGCCTAGGGTGTGTCTGTGGGAAGAATATTCCCTCATTAGTAGAGTGTAGAATAATAGATGGAATATAAAGGAATAGTAAATAGAAAAAGTAATATAAATAAACAAAGAAAGAAAACTGATGCAATAGAAAAATGAGAATAACAATAACATTATCAACTGGAACAGTGATGGTATAATTTCATGTCACTAGAAAACAAGAAAAGCATGGATACAAGACAATCCAAAAAACATGTTCTACAAAGTAAAAGAAAAAAAGTATACCCCAAGCATCTTAAGATCGTACTGGGTCATTTGCTATAAAGCTCTATCCTATCAGCATAAAATCAAGTGTTGGAAGCTGTATGCTTCCCTTTTTCAACAACTGCAGTCATATAATCTACTATGGGTACCAAATAGTGCCCTAAGAGGGTGTGAGATAAATCTCAGTGGGCCACCACCAATGGTTTCTATAACATACGGCCTGTGTAATGGAATATAGAAGTGTGTAGGAATGAATATATAATTAAAGAAAACAATACAAAATAACTAAATACCCAAGTACCTGCTTCAGCCCTCGGCTAGTGTTTGAACATGTAACCAGTTCATTTTATTATGTAATTACCATTTAATGTTAATAGGTCACGTGAGGCATAGCCAACACTGACATCACCTCGTGATAGTATAAGTAGTGAAGGTCCCAAGACCTAATAAGGAAACCTGACAATGATATCTAGTGAAATAGTTTCAGGGTAATAACTAAGGTAACATAAATCTCACAGAACACTAACTCAGTAGTATATGAGTCTAGCTAAGGGGTAAGAGTGTAATATAAAGTGTGTAATCCAATGAATTCCACAATAATGAGCCCACCAAGTCCAAGATTATTGACCAAGGTAAAATAGGGCTAAGCAAGGACAGGGCCCTATGGCCTTTCACCATGGCACCTACTAGTCAGAGTTAGATCCAAGGAGTGTATCTGAGGTATCATGTAATAATGAAAATGACCCTATAGTATTATACCAGGCATCTAAGGAATAGACAAGAACTGAATTCTAGGTGGGTATCAACATAAGAAAACTGTATCCTTGAATTAGAATGGGGTTATTGAGACCCAAGGTATTCTCCTCTCAGAATCCAAGGTGAGATCAAGTTAGTACATTTCTATTTGATATTGTAATCATGTAATAAATCATTTGGTTTGAGTATTTCCTTCCATTAGTGCATATAGGTCAAGTAGAGTTGAAACCATTTATTTATTGGTCCAAGCCTTGTCTTCCATTAGTGTGGATATGCCAAGTAGAATTTCAACCATTTAATCAAGTCTTAATTAACCATTAAGGCATATTCAATTAAAGAGGCTCACTCCGCTACCTTCCATTAACATGTAAAGGGGTGCTACAGACATGTAACCTTTATTCTATCTCATTTATTAAGGCCAATTTATATACTTAGTATACTTTCCATTTCACATTTCACATTTAATAACCATTTGGAAGCACTTACCTTAAATGAGTCAAGTGGTCAGCATACATGGTACATTCCATTATGTGATTCTCACTAAAAACAAGTAATTTATTATAGAAGGATCACCTTTAGGATAGTCAAGCAAAGGCACACCTGAACGGTGGCTCAAATGTTCTGAAACACTAGAAACCAAATTATGGGATAACCTTTGACATGGGGCAGATTGATTTGTGGGTGTAACCACTAACAACTAATCACATATTTAGAAAGATCATAACATATGATTCTAACAAGTATAATCATGGCATGTAAATTTAAGAAACGGTTTCCAACAAAACTGGTGGGCCCCACACAAACATTCCAAAATCAACAAAATTTAGGGATAAGTTATAGACCACCCATTTTAGGGTTTTACGATCCTTTTCCTCTGATATCGACCCTTGATTGGCTTGAATTGGAGTATATCCAAGAAAAGGTAAAAACTCTTACATGGAGATAAGTAGGTTGAGAGAGAAAGAGAATAAGAATGGATAAAGAGGACTTGAGTACTTACCGTTTCACATCCAATGTGATGAAAGAAATCTCAACTAGATGCTGGATGAAGGAGATCTATTGATTCCAAGTTTAGATCTTCAAAAATTTTAAAAAAGAGAGAGAATTAGGTCAATCCTGCATAAACTCAGATTAGGGAGGAAGGGGTTGGATTAATAGACCATTAAGGGTATTTTTTAAATTTTACATAGGTTTTTAGCCTACACATGGTTTGTCCACATGGTTTTTCAAACTATGTGCAAATTGCATGAGAAGGTTCTGCCCGAAAAGGATTTCTCCACACGGTTTGATCAAACCCTGCGTCAGCCATACATGGGTAGCTGGAAAAAAAGGGGCACTCGTATGGTCAGGCTGCATGGCTATGCACCAAATGTGTGAGGTGGCACTGTCCAAAAAAACACCATACACATGGTTTGGAAAACTGTGCGGAAATCCCACACAGTTTACTCTAAAACGTGCGTAGAGTCTGTTTTCTCCAAAAAGGCGGTTTCCAGGATCCGAAAAATCCCTAGACACCCTCAAAAACTTTAATAACTCAAAAGGAATTAATATTAGGTCAAAAGTAAGAATTTAGACTGAAAAAAATCAAGGATCCATACCTGATTGAAAACGGGTTCTTATAGTCTTCCCCCCCCCCCCAAAAGAACTCATCCCTGAGTTCCCCTTACAAGGGTAAATAAACACTTTTTGAGAACAACCTTGGAAATTGGGAATGTATGTTGGATTCCCTCTCCCAAGTCTCATCCTGTACTTGGCCATGCTACTATAACACCCATATGAGGGGGACAAAATTTCCTCGGAGAGCCTTCGTGCTTCGGTCAACAATGCGTACTAGATACTCATCAAAGGTAGCATCGACATCTAACTCAACTTCCTCAGGATCAAAGGTATGTGATGGATCAACATGATATTGGAGAAGCTATGAGATGTAAAAGATTTCATGCATGGCATGATACCTCTGATGTAGTAGTAACCGATAGTCTACCGGCCCGACTCTCTCTAGAATTTCAAACGACCCTACGTAACAAGGCGGCAACTTTCCCTACTTCCTTAAGTGTCTATGACCTAGCCTGGATGATAACCAAAGGAAAAAACGATCCCCAACATTGAACTTAATAGGTCATCAATGATGATCAACATAAGATTTAGGTCTATACTGAGCAGTATTCATATGCTTCCTGATCAGCTGAATATGTTCTGAAGACTTCTGAATGCGACGAGAAACTAGTAAGGTTTCCTCACCTACCTCTAGTTAACACAAGGGTGAATGGAATGGCCTACCATATAAGGCCTCAAAAGGATCCATCTGAATCGTCACTTGAAAACTGTTATTATAAGAGAACTCGATGAGAGGGATATGATTTTCCCAAGAATCTCCAAAATAAAGGACACATGATAGGAGCATATCCTCTAGAACCTGTATTGTCCATTATAATTGTTAATTGATCTGAGGGTGAAAAGATATTCTTAGAATCAATTGAGTCCACATAGCCTTTTTCAAACCCTACCAGAACTGTGAAGTGAAATGAGCATACCTATCTGAAACAATAGTATATGGAACCCTGTGTAGTCATATGATCTCACGGACATACAGTCTTCCCCACTCATCAATTGAGAAAGTATCCCAAATAGGAATAAAGTGGGATGATTTCATTAGTTGTTCAATGATTACCTAGATATCATCACTACGCCTCAGTGACCTAGGTATGCCAACTAAAAAAATCATAGAAACATCTTCCCATTTCTATTCTGGGACTGAAAGTGGATTTAACAAGCCTGTAGGTATTTGGTGCTCCGCCTTCACCTGCTGACAGGTGGAACACCTAGTGATGAAGCCTGCAATCTAACGTTTCATCCCAAGACACCAATACTAGCATCATATATCTTGATACATCTTCGAGATTCCTGGATGAACTAACCATTAAGAAATGTGATACTATTTCACAAACTCATCTCTCACATCTACAGGAACCTAGATACATCCACGTAGACATAGGATGTCATCTCTATCCATAAACCAATCTAGAGGTGGGTTATCTCATGATATACTCTCATAGAGAACCAAATCTTCAGGATCTAAAAACTGTTTACTCTTCACCTTATCAAGGAGAGATGAGGTAAATGTTAAGGCTATGAGGTAAGACTACTCATGACTATTGTGAAACTCCATATTATGTTCAGAAAAGAGGGCCATTAACTTTCATTCATCACTAACTTCTTATACGATCTGCATTTGAGTTTTCCGACTTAGTGCATCTACAATCACATTGCCTTTTCTTGGCGTGTATGCAAGCTCAAAATCAAAGGATTGTAGATATTCGACCCATCGTCATTATTGGAGGTTCAAGTGACACTGAGAAAAGGTATACTTGAGGATATTTTGATATTTATAAACCACAAAGTGCTCACACAAGAGATAATATCTCCAGCAACGTAAGGCATAGACAACTGCTGCTAGCTCGAGGTCATGCGTCAGGTAATTTACCTCATGAGGCCTCAACTGCCGAGATCTGTATGAATGAATTTGTCTTCCTACATCAACAATGATTCTATTCCAATGCCTAATGAATCACAGAATATGATATAACCTTTACTAGGTTCTAGAAGAATCAGAATAGGTGTTGATACAAGCCTCCCTTTCATCTCCTAAAAGGATTTCTCACATGATTTTGACCATGTGAACTTGACACCCTTCTTTGTGAGACCAGTAATAGGTGAATAAAGATGATAAAAGTCTTGTATGAAAGGCCTATAATATCTAGCCAACCCCAAGAAACTCTGTATATCAAACACGTTCTTAGGATGGTCCTAGGAAACTATAGAACCAACCTTTTTAGTGTCAACAGATACTCCTGATTCTAAAATAATATTACCCTAGAAGTGGAATTTGTCAATCCATAAGTCACATTTAGAAAGATTATCATAAATTTGATGCTCTCTTTGTGTAATCAGAATGGTATCAAGATTTTTTTCATGGTTGTTAGGAGTGCGAGAATACACTAATATGTTATCCACAAAGACCATGAAAAAGAGTCCAAATAGGGGTGGAAAACCCTATTCATCATGGCCATGAAAATGGTAGGAACATTCGTAAGACCAAATGACATAACAAGATACTCATACATACCATACCTACTATAGAAAGCTATACGAGGTATGTTTGATGGTCTCACTTACACCTAATGATAACCTGATCTCAGTTTGATCTTATAGAACACCTTTTCTCCTTAGATCTATTCAAAGAGATCATATATTCTAGGAAGTGGATACCAGTTCATGATTGTAAGCTGGTTAAACCTTCTATAATCCATGCATAAACAAAGAGTTTTATCCTCCTTCTTTGCAAAGAGCATGGGTGAACCCCAAGAGGATGTCCTAGGCCATATAAAGCCTTTGGCCTCTAGGTCCTCTATCTACCACTTGATCTCCTGAAGCTCAGTAGGTTCCATCCTGTAAGGAGGAATGGACACTAGAGATACTCCTAGAATAATCTCTATTGTAAACTCTACCTCTCTCTTAGGAGGTAATCTAGAAAATTCATCAGGAAATAATTCTCTGAAATGATCAACTACTGGAGGGAAATCAGTTTGATGCAAACCCTAATCCTCCATGAAAATATTTTCAATCTGGGCGGTCACTACACCTAGCCCATGATGCTTCAGTCTAGACCTCCCAGCCTGGACATCCCTCTAACTTTTGAAAAGAAAACTGCTACCTTCTGGTGATATAAAAGAAACCCTACAATGATAACAGTCTACAAAGGTGTGATAGTGGACTAAATAGTAAATCCCAAGAATGACATTGAATCCTGTCATCTTGAGAACAAATAGATTCCATAAGAAAGGGTAACTTCCTACCTCAAGGGGACAGTCCCAGCACTGGCGTATTCCCTCTGTCTGTATTCCCAATGGTGTATCGAGGGTCATTACACCATAATGATACTATATCTATAGTCTAAGACTTTACAAGATAGATATAGAAATAAAAGAGTTTGAAGCACCTGTATCAAACAAAGAAGATACAATAGTATAGGCTACTAGAATAGTACCTCATACTGTAGATGGTCCCACAACCTGATCCTTGGGTATCGGCTGTAAGGAATGTAACTGACTTGATCCACGGACCTATGCAAAAGATGGACTACCACGATCATGACTGCTCTTCTAGCACTGCTGGTGATTAGGGATCAGACTACCATGGCCACGACCTCCTCCTCGGTCAGACCCTCTAGTGCTATTCCAACTCCCCACCTGACATGGCATAAAAGAACTTACTTCTGAAGGTTGAGCTAACACAGATCCTTTTCCACTCGAAGATGGTAGAAAGGTCCTACAAAAGCGTTGAAGATGACCTATATGGCCGCAAGCCTAACACTCCATAGGGTCTCTATCACATTGGGGATTCTTATGCCCTGGTCTTCCACACTAATGGAACACCACAAAGCTATCAAACTGGATACTCTATCTACCACTTCCCTGATGAAAAACCTAAAGGGAATGTTTCCTACCACCGAAAAAACTAATGGCCTGCCATGACACTGATCCTTTAAACCCATTACTTGTGCCATCCATTAGGTTATTCTCAGTGATAAGGGCCTGATCAACTATTTAAGAAAAGGTAGGAAGGAGAAAGACATTCACCTGAGTTATGATGGTGTACTGGAGCCCATCTGCAAAACATCTAGCACACGAAAGCTCATAACTGGATAGAATCAGTGAAAAGTGCTATAAATCAGTGAAACATGCTTAATATTGCATAACTAACATAAAAACCTGCTCAATATGCATGAAATATCTAGCCCTATCATCTCTCAGTGCCTGAGGAAAAGTTGATCATAGAAGGTAGTCTTGAAATCAACCCATAACATGCCATGATGACGACCAGCTTGGGTAACCACATCCCACCAATTGTTGGATGAATCCCGAAGCATGTATGTATAAAGCTTGAATCTCCACTCTATAGGTGTTTCCAGATACTCAAAGATATACATCATGGCCTCTATCCAAGACTCAATGGCCTGAGAATCGTCATCCCCTAAAAAAGTAGGAGGGTGCTGCTGCTGGAACTCGCAAGTCAGATCATCTATCATAGGTGCAACCCGTGGAGAAACTTCCATGGAATGAATTATATGTAGGAAACTATCACAGATGTGGTCATCAATTACCATATCAGGTACATCGGGCGGTGCCTCAAGTGGCACTCCTAGAAGTAATACTAGTGGATAAGGGCCCACCATGTCTGGAGCATGTTCATCACCACCCTCATGGCGAATGACATGAGGACGTCGTGGAGACATTGGTCTAAAAATGCCAAGCACACATCATAGAAAAATATTAGAAGCATAGGATAACATCACTAGAAGAAACTTATCACAAGAAAACTCATTACCCAAGGCATACTACCCAAACTACCTACTTAGTAAGCTAGGTATAAGTAAGTGATCAAGTATAATATTCATGTCATTTTGTAGTAAATTTCTAGTTTCACCCCTTTACCTTTCATAAACATGAAAAGGTAGGATAAGGATGTTCAACCAATTCATTTTAGATTTCAAGATTCACTTTATAATGGATAGTCATTTCCAATGAATCAGTTCCCATATAACTATCACTAGAAACAATAGCCATTTCTTTATAGTATAATTGATAGACTTGGTAAATTACTCATCCCAACCCATGAGGGCCCATACAACTCATGAATTGAGACATGAAATCATTAAATCAAATCCAAAGTAATATAAGTACAAGAAACTATCACAACATCACTATGCAATTATAGGAATATCAATCAATGAAAAGCAGTGGAATGCACCTATATGTCATGGAAATATGCATGACCTAGAAACTCTAGGTGCCTATAATGATGTATGTAATAATGATCCTTTCCCTCATATCATCAAGATAAGGATGAAATAAATTATCAAAATAGTAATAATCAACAACACCACACATCATGTGCATTACCCAATGGTGAAATAATATCAACTATAATAGGAAAAATTAAACAACAATTGCATTTTGAGTAACTTGGATTTTACCCCGAACATGGGTTCGTGATGCCCAAGAATGACTTATGACCAAGTATCAAGCATTAATATTCTCCAATATATTGTTTCCAAATAGTAAATCAAGAAAAGAACCACCTATGATACCACTTTGTGACAACCCAGACCCGGATACCACTTAACGGTGCCTCAAGCCCAGTGGGCCACATGGCCTCAAGTGCATCTTCCCGAACACCAGAGGCTGCCAATTGGTAGTGAGGGCCTAGGGTGTGTCCGTGGGAAGACTATTCCCTCATTATAAACGTGTAGCACAATGGAAGGAATATAAAAAGGAATAGTAAATAATGGAAGAAATACAAATAAACAACGGGAGAAAACTAATGCAATAGATAAATGAGAATAACAATAACTGTATCAACTAGAATAGTGATAATGTAATGTCATATCACTAGAAAATAGGAAAATAATGGATACGAGACAATAGGAAAAACTTGTTCCACAAGGTAAAAGAAAATAAAGTATACTCAAAGCATCCCGAGATCCTACTCGGTCATCTGCTATAAAGATCCACCATATCAGCACACAATCAAGTGTTGGAAGTTGTATGATTCCCTTTTTCAACACCTGAAGTCATATAATCTACTCTGAGTACCAAACTATGCCTGTAGGGGGTGTGAGATAAATCTCAGTAGGACACCACCAATGGTGTCTATAACATCCGTCCTGTGTAATGGAATATAGCAGTGCGCATGCATGAATATATAAGTAAAGCAAGCAGTACAAAATAACTAAATACCCAAGTACCTACTTCATCCCTCAACTGGTGTTTGAACATGTAACCAATTAATTTTATTATATAATTACCATTTAATGTTAATACATCATGTGAGACATATCCAACACTAATATCACCTTATGATAGTATAAGTAGTGAAGGTCCCAAGACATAACAAGGCAACCTCACAATGATATCTAGTGAAGAAGTTATAGGGTAATAACCAAGGTAACATAAATCTCATGGAATTATAACTCAGTAGTATCTGAGTCTATATAAGGGTTAATAGTTTAATCCAAGGTGCATAATTCAAGTCATTCCACAAAAGGGGCCTACCAAGTCCAAAGTGATCGACCAAGGTAAAACGGGGCTAATCAAGGACAGGGCCCTATGGGCTTTCACTATGGCACCTACTAGTCAAAGATGGATCCAAGGAGTGTATCTGAGGTATCATGTAAAAATGAAAAGGACCCTATGGTAGTATACCAGGCATCCGAGGAATAGATAAGAACTGAAGTCTAGGTGGGTATCAACCTAAGAAAACCATATCATTGAATTGGAATGGGGTTCCCAAGACCCAAGGTATTCTCCTCTCATAATCCAAGGAGAGCTCGAGTTAGTCTATTCCTATTTGATATTGTAATCATGTAAAAATTCATTTAGTTCAAGTCTTGACTTCTATTAGCGTGGATAGGTCAAGTAGAGTTGAAACCATTTATTTATTGGTCCAAGCCTTGTCTTCCATTAGTGTGGATATGCCAAGTAGTGTTGAAACCATTTAATCAAGTCTTAATTAACCATAAAGGAATATTCAATTAAAGAGGTTTACTCTACTACCTTCCATTAACATGGAAAAGTGTGCTACGAACATGTAAAATTTATTTTATCTCATTTCTTAAGGACAATTTATATACTTATTAAACTTTCCATTTCACATTTCACATTCAATAAACATTTGAAAGCACTTACCTTAGACAGATCAAGTGGTGAGTATACATGGTACATGCAATTATTAAATTCTCACTAACAATAAGTAATTTATTATATAAGGCTCAACTTTAGGATGGTCAAAAAAAGGAACACCCGAACGGTTGCTCAAATGTGTTGAAACACTAAAAACCCAATTATGGCATAAAATTCGACATGGGGAAAATTGAGTTGTGGGTGTAACCACTAAAAACTAATCACATATTTAGAAAGAGCATAATCATACGATTCTAACAAGTATAATCATGACATGTAAATTTAAGAAACAGTTTCCAATGAAACTGGTGGGTCCCACCCGAACATTCTAAAATCAACGAACTTTAGGGATAAGTTATAGAACACCCACCTTAGGGTTTTATGATCCTTATCCTCTGGTATCGGCCCTTGATTTTCCTTGAATCAGAGTATATCTAAGAAAATGTGAAAAATTATCACATGGATATAACTAGGTTGAGAGTGAAAGAGAAGAAGAATGACTAAAGTGGACTTGAGTACTTACCGTTGCACATCCAACGTGATGAATGGAAGCTCGATCAGATGCCGGACGAACGATATCTCTTGATTCAAGTTTTAGATCTTCAAAAAGATCCAAAAAGATCCAAAAAGAGAGAGAATTAGGTCAATCCTGTATAAACTAGGATTAAGGAGGAAGGGGTTAGCTTAATAGACCATTAAGGGAATTTTGAACATTTTACACAGGTTTTTAGACTGTACATGATTTTTCCGCACAGTTTTTCAAATCATGCACAAACTTTGTGAGATGCTTCTGCCCTAAAAGGCTTCCTCTGCATAGTTTGATCAAACTGTGTATGATCCATGCACAATCGCTCTCATAATTAGGCTGAATGGACGTGTGCCAACTGTGTGAGGTGGCACTGTCTGAAAAAACACTATCCATACAGTTTTTGTCATGAAATAACCCAGGTCAACCCTGAACTGGTCACCCGAGCTGGTCCATGATATGGCCTGAAGGGCATTCCCGATCCCCACAGGCTGACAACCAGTGACGGACATCAAATTTAACCATTGGGAATGATTTGGACCATGAATAAAAGATAAATAGATAAACAAAATTGATGATAAAAATAAAAACTAGCAGTATAAAGAAAAAAACTGTACATACCTCCTTGTGACCTCCTAGGTCACCACCCAACTAAGGACCAAGCCAGCTCCAACATTGAGCAGCTGAACCAAGAACCTGTATGAGTAACTGAACCTGTAACTGGAATATATAAAAGCCGTGAGTACCGAGATTCTCAGTAGGGATGCCAAGAATAAAGCATTGAATCCAAAAGTTCTCTTTTTTGAAGAAGTACATAAACAAAAGTTTGAAATACAAGTATGAAAGTAGAATTTTCACATTTTAAAAATAAGTAATGTGTTTTTACCATTTAAATTAAACCCAACACATGATACATACCATTACCAAAACCACTTTTCATTTTATAAATAAAACCAATATGGAAATACCAAGTTTGTGCTAAAACAAAACAGGTAAACTGTGAAAACTGAGAATAAACTAATAGTCATAGCTGAAAGTAGACAAGAAATGTAAATAATTAAGTAACCATGGGTGATCCTAAACATCCCTAGAAGACCCCTGGATATACTTGGTTTGGAACCACCTGATAGCGTATGGTGAAGCTCCTAAGTCTATAACCAATCAGCAGTCCTAAAACTAACCAATCCAGTGGAAAAGTCGGCCTAGCCTGACAAAAAATACAAGGGGTACCAAAACACCTAATCGGGGTTGATCAGAATCCGTCACACGATCATCTAAAAGATGCCTAGGAACCCATGGTGGTTATAATAATACTTTGTAAGTGGGAGGGCCTCAAACGTGTGACTCATCTCACCACACTTGCCTACCCCAAACACGGACACTTCCTATGCATTAACCCATAAAGGGTTACCCTAGATAGAAGCACCTCATATACTTATATATATGAATACATGTCAAACATACACAGTTCCAATCGGGCCATCACATCATTCAGTTATCAAAACCACTTTATTAAACACTTGGAGTTGTAAATCGGGCCTCTAGTTTTACATAATCAAATGATTTTATGAAAACATTGCACAAGAACTTCTAAAACAACTCTAGACACCACTTTTGTATTTAAAAAGCCAAACATGCCCTTAGGTTCCAAGTTTCAAAGCATTTCCATAAAATTATTTAGTGATACTATGCTCAATTTTGTAGAAACAAACAAGAAGATTCCTTACACCACACACTCAACAAAATATTTACACCAAAATCCAAATGGGCATATACACATGGATTTCTTTTCAAACCAATTTAAGGAGCTGCACAAATAGACCCACAACATTTAGAAAACAAGATCCGCTTATAAAACCGAGGTTTCGAGGAAAATACCAATTCAAAGAGACATGAAATCATTTCTACAAAAACACTAAGTTCCATAAAACCAACCAACGTAGGACAGACAAGTTCCATAAAATCTTTCTATAAGAAAACACCACTCAAGACATCTAACAATACCATTTGAAGATAAAGGCATTTAGTTCTAACCAAGTTGGAAAGGCATAAAAAAACACTAAAATAAATAAACTATCATGCTTATAAAGGTGAGAATAACATTTATAAATTAAATGAAATCATGAAAGTGACTATGGAAAACTTCTACAAGAGAGAAAGGATGGAAACACCAACCCCAAAGGGGAACCAAGTCATGCTGAACACTTGGAACCTAATGAAAAAGGCAACAATAACTCGTAACCGGCCCACACTCGCACACACATACATACATACATATATATATATATATATATATACATTTGTCCATAATCCAATGCACGTCTTCCCCATGCCATGAGGGAATACTTACATGGAGGGAATATATATATATATATATTATATATACATACCTTAATATATGCGTGTGCACACCTTCAAAGTTGTCCAAAACTCTCTATAACAAGTAAAAAGACCATAAAAACTCAACAAAAAGGATCAATGCACACCCAACTAAATTATTAAGAAACCATAAACACTTTACCACCCTTAAATAAAGGTATGACGCCAAATAGAGGGTTTAGAACCTTACCTAAAACATTGGTGGCATAGCGAAACAAGCCCATCCGCCCCGCCCTTGGCTGTGGATGCTGGAACATGGACCAATGGGTTCAGATACATTGATCACATACTCTATACATGGTGAAAAAAAAATCCAAAAATGAAAACTGAAACGTCAAAGTTTGATTAAATTGAAGAAAACACAAAAATTGTAATAAAAATATACCAGAGGAGAGGAGTTTGCACTGGGAGGGGTGGTGAAGGGGGTCCAGGATGCCAGAAACAAGGAGTGCAAGGGGTTAATGCCACCAAAAATAAGGCGTGCAAGGGGTTTGGGCTGCCGGAAGTAAGGTGCACAAGGGATTTGAGTTTTCCACTGCTGATTGCCAGAGAAAAGGGGTGCGGTGAGGAGTTCGGGGCAAGCGCAGATGGGCTAGAGCGGCAGGGCGAGGATGACCAGGACCAGATGTGCGGATTGGGAGTGCCATAGGCGGCCAAATGTGGGAGGAGGCCATTGGGGAGCTTAGTGCATCGATGGGGAAACCGAAGGGGGGGGGGGGGGGGGTGCGGACCTGTAGGGCGTGAGGTCAGGGCATCGCTGGCCGGTTCAGAGTGGCGAGGGCGAGAGACCAAGGCCTGGAGGGTGGCTGACACAGAAGCTTGAGGGTGAAGGCGGTACTGTGTGCGGGGAGATCTGGGACGTGACAGGGGTGAGGGGAAAGTAGAGGGCGAAGGGGGTGAGTGCAAGGCTGACAGGCATACCAGGGGGCGGGGTCCTGCATGTAAGAGGCGGAGGGGCCACTGGAGGTTGGTGGCGAGCGGGTGTCGGCCAAAGCGGGAGGCTGAACTGGGGGAGGCGGCTAGGATCTAGATCGCGGCAGGGGGCGCGCAACGCGGAACAACGGGGGGGGGGGGGGGGGGGGGGTAGCTCGTGAATAGAGAAGGGGGGTGACGAGAATTAGGGTTTTGTTTTTTTCTCATTTTATAATAATAATAATAATAATAATAATAATAATAATAATAATACCATAATAATAATAATGATGATGATACAAACAACAACAACAATAATACCAAAATAATAATAATAATAATAATGATACAAACCACAACAACAACAAAAACAACAAAAAAACAATAAAAATAATACTAATATTTATAAAACTAAGAATAACAACAACAACAACAAAAACAACAACAACAAAAACAAAAACAATAATAATACAATAAATACATTAATGATAATAGTAAGAATAACAAGAAATTTACCGGCTCCTAGGCTGACTGCGCGGCTACTGCCAACCGCGTGATGACCGTGCATGGGTTTGAATCCCAGTAAAAATATTAAACGAAATTTTTTTTGATTTGGAACCCAGCTTAGACCTTGGAGAGAGAACCTGAGGCCAAAAATTAATAAAATAAAAATAAATTAAATGTTGGGGTGTGACAATTCTCCCCACCACAAACACTTTCTTCCCTTACAAAGTCACCTAGTAAAACGATAGAGAAAACCTAAATTCATGCCCGGTTGAAACTGAAAGAAACCACAATACGAGATAATGGGAGAACATGAGAGGGTTCTCCCCACCACAAGAACTCAACTAGCATAGAAATTTAACACCCAAACATACCACCCCAGGAGGGGGGGGGGATGAGGGAACTCCTAACCGATCCAAACTAACTTTATAGCATGAGCAGATAATGCCTCCTAGAATAATTTAATATCACTAGTACACCTGAGCATAAATAAAATCATTTAATCCTTTGAAGGCACTTGCATCTCCAAACGAACACCGCTAAACCAAGATCAACCCGTACAGGGCCAAACACACCTTTAAGAAAAATGCACGATTTGGAAAACCATAATCAGAATAACAAAACTGTTTGGATTACAATAGAACATGTCTGTCATAACTTCATGACAAAAAAATGATCTTTAAACAAAGTCAAAACTTTAACAACATAAAAAAAAGAATAAAAAGACTTTAAATGTTCCATCACCAACATGGAAAACAAAACCCAAACCAAGGCTTCACACCCATGATAACTCCTGACTGCGCGTGAGCTTCACACCAAGAACTGTGGCTGGGGATCTGATGGCTGAAGCATCTCCTGCCTTCTAGTCACGCACTTGAATCCTTCAGTCACAACATCTTATTCAGGTGACACTTCCTGCAGAACTTCTCTAGATGACCCAGACATCCGTAATGATGGCACGTCTTCGGAGGGATGCGACATGACGACTTCATGTGCCCAAACCAGCCACACTGGCGGCACACCACTGAATGGTCTGATGAACTGAAAGCCATAACCACTAAAAAGGAATCTTTAGAAATATCTCCCTCTTGCACACCCTTCTCTCCATATGGGGAACCTTCACGAGCAACTAGATATGCCGGATTTCCAACCATCTGCGCTCCGGAGAACAACTTAGCTAAAAACGCCTCATCCAAAAACTTCTCAAAATAATGGTACTTAAAAGGGAGGACCCACTCCTTGATCTATGGACGAAGACCCAAAATGAAGAGATAAGTCTTCATCAGATCCTATGATGATACCTCTGAAGAAAATGACACTAGTTCCTTGAAATGGTCAACATAAGTCTTCACCATCCGTTGTCCTTATTGAATGCACATAAGTTCTTCCCTTTTCTTCATCTTCAACTCTTTAGGTATAAACCATCAGATGAAGATAGACTTAAATACATCCCACGTCATCCCAAATTTCATTGATGGTGGGGAAAATAAATCCCATTCGTCCAGAGCCAAACCTTCAAACAGACCCAAAACATCATGCACTCTAACAGCTTCGAGAGTTCCCAAAACCCTGAAGACACACTTGACCTCTTCCTCCAATGGCCCGAAGGTCTTCATTTTTTATTGATTTTTGATAATCCACATTTCAAGGGGTGAGGTGGAACCCTTACATGGCCCGTAGGCGTAAGTATTACATGGCCCATAGGCCTAAGAGGAATTAATTTCCCGTAGGCTTAAAACATTACATACAACCCAAACTAACTACTTGGAACTACTCCTCCCACAGCATCTTCATCGTGAAATCATCTCTCCACCTTCGCATGGCTGTTCGGCTAGGCTTTCCCGTGCATGAACAGGCTTGTCCCGATGGCAGGTGCCATACCCTCTCATTCTTGCAATCCGTTTAGCTTCTACTATGGTGAATGATCCTTGCCCCTCCTCCTTCTGAAGCTTGTTCCTTGTAGGTTGTCTGGTTTGCATCTGCACTTAAGGTGGCCCAAAGGTCTTGAGGTGGCCCGAAGGCCTTACTGACCTGAAGTCCTAGGTGGCCCGAAGGACTTAAAGGACTCAGGGACCAAATCGGTGGCCTGAAGGCCCAAACGGGGGCATATTCCTGGCTTCTGCAGTGCCTACTACAGTTCCTGCTACAGTTCCTGCTATAATTCAAGCCACTCTGCTGCCTCTAACGGACCCCGATCACCATGAAGGATAAGAAATGTCAAAGAAGGACTAAAAATTGGTCATGAATTATCAGAAACTCTAGAGACCTTTCTGGGCAACATTTTATGAACAACATATAAAACACAGATCCAAACCCAATATCAAGCCGAAGCAATACCATTGAAATCACTTTCATCCGAAAAAAACCATCTCAAAAACCAAACAAATACAAAAATAACCCAAAATTCCCTTTTTCATTTTCAAAAGTACACTCACACCCACCAAAAAAGAAACAGCACTCAAATTGCATCAAACTATTGGAGTGAGGGACTAGTAGTCATGCTTAACCTGGTGACATGGTAGTGGGCCATGCCCTAAGTAAGAGTTAACAACCAGAAGTAATTTTAACTGTGTACTCGGGCTCCACGTGGGTTACTACTCCATGTGTAATCATGATGTAACATCAGCTTTCCTCTATTTTCATCCCTCATTCTAAAAAAACCCAGAACAAGACAAGAACTCAATTCCCAGACTACCCCTAGTGACTCAAGGTTTGAGACAGGCGAGGGTTCATGAAGTCCTTCCCGTACCTAGCTATCAAGTCCCGATAGTCTTAATCTCCATCAACTGAACACCCCAAATAATAAGGGTCTCCTCTGATACCATTTTCTCATGAACCAACCCGGGTCGACCCTAAAATGGTCACCCGAGCCAGTCCGCAACATGGCCCAAAGGGAAATCCTGATCCCCATGGGGTGTCAACCAGAGTCGGGCATCAAAATTTAATCATTGGGAATGATTTATCCCCTGAATAAAAGATAAATAGATAAATAAAACTGATGATAAAAATAAAAACTAGCAGTGGAAAGAAGAAAAACTATACATACCTCCTTGTGACCTCCTAGGTCACCACCCAACTCAGGACCAAGCCTGCTCCAAAATTGAGTAGCTGAACCAAGAACCTGTATGAGAAAATGAACCTGTAACTGGAAGATATAAAAGGAGTGAGTACCGATATGCTTAGTAGGGATTCCAAGAATAAACCACTGAATCCAACAGTTCTCTTTTCCGAAGCAGTCCATAAACACAAGTTTGAAATACAAGTATGAAAGTAGGCTTTTCACATTTTAAAAATTAGTAACATGTTTTTCCCATTTAAAGTAAACCCAACACATGCTACATACCATTCCCAAAACCACTTTTCTTTTTATAAACAGAACCAAGACGAAAAGACCAAGGCTGTGCTAAAAAAATAGGTAAATAGTGAAAATAGGGAATAAACTATCAAAAATAGATGAAAGTAGATAAGCAATGTAAATAATTAAGTAACCCTGGGTGATCCTAAACATCCCTAGAAGACCCCTAGACGTACTCAGTTTAGAACCACCTGTAGGCATATAGTAAAGATCCTAAGTCTATAACCAATTGGCCACCCTAAAACTGACCAATCCAGTGGCAAAGCCCGCCTGGCCTAACAACAAATCCAGAGGGTACCAACCTGTCTAACTGGGGTTGATCAGCATCTGTCACGTGATCATCTAAAAGATGCCTAGGAACCCATGGTGGTTATAATAATACTATGTAAGTGGGAGGCCCTCACACACATAACTCATCTCACCACACTTGCCTACCCCAAACACGGACGCTTCCTATGCGTTCAACCATAAATGGTTACCCTAGATAGAAGTTCCCCATATAATTATATATATACATACATGTCAAACATACAAAGTACCAATTGGGCCGTCACATCATTCGGTTATCAAAACCACTTTATTAAATATTTGGAGTTGTAAATCAGGCCTCTAGTTTTACATAATCAAATGATTTTATGAAAAAATTGCACAAGCACTTCTAAAATAACTCAAGACACCACTTTTTTATTTAAAAAGCCAAACATGCCCTTAGGTTCCATGTTTCAAAGAATTTTCATAAAATTATTTAGTGATACTGTTCAATTTTGCAGAAATAAACAAGATGATTCCTTACACCACACACTCAACAAAATATATACACCAAAAGCCAAATGGGCATATACACATGGATTTATTTTCAAACCAATTTAAAGAGCCTCACAAAGAGACCCACAACATTTAGAAAATAAGAACCTCTTACAAAAATGAGGTTTCAAGGAAAATACCAATTCAAAGAGACATGAAATCATTTCTACAAAAACACTAAGTTCCATAAAACCAACCAACACAAAATAAAAAAGTTCCATAAAATGTTTCTATAAGAAAACACCACTCAAGACATCCAATAATACCATTTGAAGATAAAGGCATTTAGTTCTAACCAAGTTGGTAAGGAATAAAAAACACTAAAATGAATAAACTATCATGCTTATAAAGGTGTGAATAACGTTTATAAATTAAATGAAATCATGAAAGTGCCTATGGAAAACTTTTTAAAGAGAGAAAGGATGGAAAAGCCTACCTCAAAGGGGAACCAGGTCATGCCAAACACTTGGCACCTGATGAAAAAGGTGGCGACCACTTGTAACCGGCCTACACTCGCACACACATACCTACATATATACATATATATACATATGTCCATAATCCAATGCACATATTACTCGCACCATGAGAGAATACGTACATGGAGGGCATATATATATATATTATATATATACATACCTTAATATATGCGTGCGCACACCTTCAAAGTTGTCCAAAACACACTATAACAAGTATAAAGACCATAAAAACTCAGCGAAAAGGATCAACACACACCCAACTAAATTACTAAGAAACCATAAAAACTTTAACACCCTTAAATAAAGGTGAGATGCCAAATAGAGGGTTTAGAACCTTACCTGAAACAATGGAGGCATAGAAAAACAAGCCCATCCACCTCGCCCTTGGCTGCAGATGCCGGAACATGGACCAACGAGTCCTAACACACCGATCGCATACTCTAGACACGATTCAAAAATCATGAAACACAAACCGAAATGTTAAAGTTTGATTAAATTGAAGCAAACACCAAAATTTTAATAAAAATATACCTGAGGAGAGGAGTTTTCTCTAGGAGGGGAAGTGCAGGGGGGTCCGGGCTGCTAGAAACAAGGCACGTAAGGGTTTAAGGCCGCTAGAAACAAGGTGCACAAGGGGTTTGGGCTGCCAGAAGTAAGGCACGCAAGGGGTATGGGTTTTCTGTTGTTGTTATCTGGAGAAAAGGTGTACGGCGAGGAGGTCAGGGTGAGTGCGGATGGGCTGGAGCAGTAGTGCGAGGCCGGCCAAGACCAGGCATGCGGATCAGGAGCGCCAGAGGTGGCCAGACGCAAGAGGAGGCTGCTGAGGAGCCTGGTGCGCGAACAGGGAAACCGAAGGGGGGGGGGGGAGTGCGGACCTTCCGGGCATGAGGCCGGGGTGTCGCTGGCCAGTTTGGAGTGGTGAGGTGAGAGGCCGAGGCCTGAAGGGTGGCTGGAGTAGGAGCTTGAGGGTGAAGGTAGTACTGGGTGTGGGGAGATCTGAGACACAGCAGGGGTGAGGGGTAGACTGAGGTCGAAGGGGGTGAGTGCAAGGTTGGCGGGTGTACCAGGGGGTGGGGTCCTATGGGTAAAAGGAGGAGGGACCATTGTAGGTAGGCGACGAGTGAGTATTGGCTAGAGCAGGAGGCTGAACTGAGGGAGGCGACTGTGGACCAGATCGCAGTAGGGGGCGTGCAACGTGGAACAACAGAGGTGGGGGGGGGAGGGGTGGCTCACGAACGGGGAAGGGGGGTGATAGAATTAGTTTTTTTTCCTCATTTTATTATAATAGTAATAATAATAATAATAATAATACTAGAATAATAATAATAATAATGATACAAACAACAACAACAACAACAACAACAACAACAACAACAACAACAACAACAACAACAACAACAACAATAATAATAATAATAATAATAATACTTATATTAATAAAACTAATAATAAAAATAATTAGAATAATAATAATAATAAAATAAATACAATAATGATAATAGTAAGAATAATGAGAAATTTCCCAGCTCCTGGGCTGACTGCGTGGCTATCGCTAACCGTGCGGTGACTGTGCATGGGTCCGAAGTCCAGTAAAAATATTAAACAAATTTTTTGACTTGGAACCCATCTCGGACCTTGGAGAGAGAACCCGGGGCCAATAATTAATAAAATAAAAATAAATTAAATATCGGGGTGTGACCGTTTTCCAAACCATGCGAAAATCCCGCACGATTTACTCTAAACCTTGCATAAAGTCTTTTTTCTCCAAAAAGGTGGGTTCTGGGCTCCAAACAAGCCCCAGACACCCTCATAAACTTTACTAACTCAAAAGGAATCCATATTAGGTTGAAACTAAGGATTTAGACTGAAAAAATAAAGGATACATACCTGAGTAAAAAACTAGGTTCTTATAAAAATACTATCATTACACACCTTACCCTTAGAACATATATCAGTGTAATAGGGGGTTATATTAAAAATTAGTATTATTAGGTATAATTTTTTTTTAGAAATAAAATAGTGGTCTCTTCAATCTCATTTTAATTATTATTTTATTTAATAAAATAAACCTAAATATAAGATAAATATAATAAATTGATTTTTTAGATACAAATAAACCATAATTATATTTTTAAAAATATATAATTTCATTTAAAATAAAATTTTATAATAAATTCACATATTTTAAATAAAATTTATTTTCATGGAATAGTCTTATAAATAATATTTTTATAAATATAAATGATAATATAATTTTAAAATGTCCCAAGTAGTTTTTATAAGGTCTATAAAGTTGATTATGTGATAAAAACAATTTTTTTTCAATGAATAAATATTTTATTTTAAAAATTAAATTTATCCTATTTAGATAAATTTTTTGATAATTTTTTTGTCATTTCTAAAATCAACACATCTATCCATGAATTATTTTTTATAATTTTTTGATATAGTTGAATTTTTAGATAAAAAGTAAAATATGGTATAAATATACGATGGGTATTATGAAATCATAATGAAATAAATGTAATGTAATAAATAATTAATAGGATTTCTAAACAAAAAATCATTTTATCATTAAAATAATGTATTTTAAAGTAATAATATTAATTTTACAAACTTATAAAGAACCTTTAAAAATATAAAAGATATTTTATGTTTTTAAAAACAATTCTTTATAAATAATACTCACTTTCATATCATCAATGATATTATTTTTGAGAAGTTCCATTCCTAAAATAATAAAATATTTAAAACTAATCCTCCTTGGAAAATACCATGGGAAAAAAACCATTGGAAAACCAATAGTTTTTTATTTTTTTATTGACTATATTTCTAATGCCCAAGTTTAGAAATTAATAAAAAATCCCCCCTCTTTTGTTATAAAAATCCACCCATTCTTCCATTACTCTCCACTACTAAGTATTTTAGCATGAAGTTACTCTCACTTTATCTCTCTATAGTCTTTACAAGAAGTTGTTAAGGTTCCAAGAAGCTCATCCTAATAATTAAGAATTAGTCTCTCAAGGTAAGGGGTTCTCTACCCCCTATTTTCTATTCAATAATTTCCTTTGTTATAAGACTTAATTTTAAAATAACTATGTTTTCACACATTCGTAGAAATCCATTACTTTCCAAAACAATGAGGCACCGCCTTTTTCTTTCATTAAAACCTTCCATGAACTTTTATGTATACCCATTATGTTTCCAAAATTATGCCTTGATTTTCCATGTCATATTATTGAGAATACCAAACACCATTTTTATTCAAGAGTTTTTATCTAGATATAACTACAATTCATTGATTGGGGACTTCAATTTATGAAACCCACATTCCCTAGTCATAGGTTAAAATGATGATTTTTTTATGTTATATGATCTATGTGGAACACTATAATTTAGACATGTGAAGGGTGTTTTTTATGAAAACTTGGTGATGAGCCTTAGTGATATTCTTATGAACACTACTGGAAATAGGCTTATTTGCGCTGGGTCATTTGTGACGGGGGTCCGTCACAAATGGTCCGTTGCGGAAAATGGCTTCACAACTAAATCTATTTGCGACGGAGCCATCACTAATAATATTATTAGTGAAGGGAAGAATTCTCATCGCTAATACTAGTCGATGTATTTAAAAAAATCATTAAATAATCATTTGCGACGGGTTGAAGAGCCCGTCGCAAAGAAGTAAAAAAAATAAACATTTACGACGGTCCCGTTACAAATGTTATTTTCGTCAGGTTACTCATACTATCGCAAATAAGTATAAACAAAAATATTCAAAAAATATATTAAGAAGTATTTGCGACGGGTTCGTCAGCCCGTCGCAAATAAGTATAAAAAATATTAATATTATTATAATTCATATTAAAAAAATATTATAATTAAATTAAAATATTTGAAAATTTTAATATATATAAAAATAACAACTATTATAAAATATGAATAATATTATTAATAATATTAATATTATAATATTATATAATAATAATAATAATATAAAGAATTCATATTATTAGAAATAATTAAAAAATTATAAAAAATAAAAAAAATAAAAAATTAATATAATAATAATAATAATAATGATATTATAATTCATATTAAAAATATTTTAATTAAATTAAAATATTTGAAAATTTTAATATATATAAAAATATTAACTATTATAAAATATGAATAATATTATTAATCATATTAATATTATAATATTATATAATAATAATAATAATATAAAGAATTCATATTATTATAAATAATTAAAAAATTATAATTTTACTTAAAATATTTTAAACTTTTTATGTATTAAAAATATTGAATATAATATTATTAAAATAATTAGAAAATAAAAATATGAAAATTATCAAAATTTGCAAAAAAATATAAACAAATAATTAAAATACTAAGTATAATATTATTATTAATAAAATAAATAATAAACTATTAAAAATAAATAGAAATTAAATAATGCAATATATAAGAGAGATAGAAACTCTGAATAGAAAATATTATATATTTTGAAAATGAATGTAAATATTACATGTGGAGATAGAATGTGAAAATATTTCTAATTATCTGGTAATTATTCTAATTATCTGATAATTATTTCTAATTATCTGGTAATTATTTCTAATTATCTGGTAATTATTTCTAATTATCTAGTAATTATTTCTAATTATCTGGAAATTATTTCTAATTATGTGGAAATTATTCTAATTATCTAGAAATTATTCTAATTATCTGGTAATTTTTCTAATTATCTGGTAATTATTCTAATTATCTGGTAATTATTCTAATTATCTGGTAATTATTCTAATTATCTGGTAATTATTCTAATTATCTGGTAATTATTCTAATTATCTGGTAATTATTCTAATTATCTGGTAATTATTCTAATTATCTGGTAATTATTCTAATTATCTGGTAATTATTCTAATTATCTAGTAATTATTCTAATTATCTGGTAATTATTCTAATTACTAGCTAATTATTAGCTAATTATTTAAATTATTTATTAATTATTTTGATTATTAGTTAATTTCTAATTAAATTAGATTATTAGAAAACTAATATCATCCGGGAGTGTCGAACCAAGAGTGCAGCAAGGCCCGTTGTCGTGTACCAGGATACCATGGGTTCGACCCGAAATTCCTTGTCGGGACTTTCACCCCTAGGTACAGCTGTGCCAGAGCCGCCTCTATTTGTTCGTATCCAGACAATGATTACTTGATTGATAAAGAATCTAATTATGCCAAATTATATTATTTATCTACTAATTATGCCTAATTATTACTAACAAAATCATTTTATTAATAAAACTAAATATGAATAATAAATTAAATTAAATTTATCTAAATTACAACTAAATAAAAAAAATTAAAATTAATATAAAAAATTAAATGAATATAAAAATAAATAAAACAAAAATACCTTATAGTTTATGCTGAACTTTTTGACACCTTCGAATTCCACTCAAAAAAAATAATTAAAACTATTAAAACTGAATATTGTAGAGAGAAAATAGAGAAGAATTGGATGTTCTGAAAAAAAAAAACGTATGGGGGTATATATAGGTTAGATTATTTTCAACGGTAGTATTTGCGACGGGTGTACCGTCGTAATTAGATGTATTTGCGACGGGACCCGTCACAAATACCTTCGCCGCATTAATTACAGCCTGCGGTTAAAAGGGAATTTGCGACGAGATCCATCACAAATACCCTTGCCGCCAGAACTTTTTGCGACGGGTAGCGAGCCCGTCACAAATATTATTTACCACCGCCTACTATTTGCAATGGTGAGGATACGTCCCGTCGCAAATACCTTCGCTGCATTAATTACAGCCTGCGGTTAAAAGGGAATTTGTGACGGGACCCGTCGCAAATACTCGCGGTGTAAAAGGTTATTTGTGATGGGCCCCGTCGCAAATAACCCTGCCGCCAGATCTTTTTTTCGACAGGTAGCGAGCCCGTTGCAAATATTATTTACCGCCACCTGCTATTTGCAATGGGGAGGATACGTCCCGTCGTAAATATCCTTCCCGCGTTTTGGCGCGAAAGCCGCGCCAAAACAATTGCGACGAGGCATCTCTCACCATCGCAAATAACTAATTATTTGCGACGGGAATGCATTCCCGTCGCAAATGTGTCTTCAGTCGGACCATTTGCGATGGGAATATATCCCGTCGCAAATGACCCGTCACAATAACACAGTTTCTCATAGTGGAATGTCTCATATTTATGTTATATCCACATTTCCATGTTATGCCTCATGTACTTATGATCATTATCTTATGTTATGCCTCATGTAGTTATGATCATGGTCTTATGTAATGCTTAATGTATTTATAACCATGCTATATTATTATGCCCCATGATTTATCCAAGTTCAAGTACTTCATATTTCCTTTTTTACCCCTTACTAGGATTTATTCTCACCCTTTACTTTAATACATGTCCCCAGGAAATATCATGTAGTGAAGTGAACTGGGATGATATTAAAGGAGTATTTCATGAGGATTAAATAATATTTATGTACTTAATGTAATATGTAACTAGTTTCTAAGACACTAAAACTCAAAATGAAATTACAAGTTATTAATTTAATATTTTTTCAATGAATTATGTTAAAAGTAATATATAGAAAACCTGGGTCTCCAAAGTTGGTATCAAAGATAAGATATAGTTATTTATGGAAATTAGGAACCGAAAACATTAGTACGAACACTTGGTATATGTCTAAATATAGGAAAGACTCCTGAATTTTTTGTAAAGTATAAATAGAGTGGATTAAAAGAAATAAAATACCTATCTATATAATAAGTGTATTTGGATTTATCATAGATTTAACTATAAGTAATAACCCCTAATGGGATCATTGGGAATTGAATTGAATTTTACCTGGTGCATGATAAATATGTCTTGCCACACACCTAGTTTGACACTCACAAGAGACATGATTTATCTAATCACATGTTTTTTAGAAAACACTATGAATTATATATTAATAATGTAATTTTTTAAAGATTGAAGTATAAAATACTAGAAGTGGGTTATTAGAAAATTTTAATATAAACTTCTCTTTAAAACTATTATCATAAGATTTAAAATAATAGTAATTTTCTCATTTGAGTTTTCTTCTTCTAGAAAAATGGTGGGAAATATATGATCCCATGTGAATAATGGATGAGATGGACAATAAAAAAAATACTAATATGATGGAATCAGGATTTAAAAAATTCATGATGATGATGAATTGGTTCACTTAGGTCATGAATAACAACCCAAAGTATATTGAGCATCCGAATTCACCAAGGAAATATTAACTAGGAATTAAATCTTTTATGAATCAATAACCACATATTTTTAGTGTAAACTTTAATCCTATGATCATATAACAATTTATTAATACTATAGAAAATATATTTTCTATTCTCTATTGTTTTGAGTAAGAGAAAGTTACTTTGGAAGTATACTACTTATAGGGAGAAGCTGATCAGTGGTAGACACTGATCAAGAACACGAAGCTATAAGATGAGTTTGAAGCTATAGAGTTGGGGGAATTCAAGAAATTTATTTTCAAAAAGTATTTTCCTCACACTCTTCAATACAAGATAGATAGGGAATTAATTGAGCTACATAAAAAGTATAATGAATTAGCAGGAAGTTATGAGATGAAATTTACAAGGCTTTCTTGATATGCTTTAAGATTTTTTATCGATTCAGATGAAAAGATTGACTAATTATTTGGTGGTCTAAGGAATCATATATGAATAACTCTTTCAATCCGAGACTTTGGGAGTTATGAGGATACAATATAGTATGATCTAAAAGTGGAATTAGAGTTTGGAGATGGACAATAGTCTTATATACTGAATGATAAGAAGAAGAGGATGAATCCAAATTTTAGAAATAATTTTAACTATAAAAAGGAAGAGAATAAACAAAAAATAATCATGTGAAATAAGTGTGGGAATAAGAATTCAGGAAATTTTTTTCAAGGAAGTTTTAAGTGTGGAATATATGGCTACATAGCTAAAAATTTTCATAGAGATATGAAGCCTTAACATCTAAATGCCAATGAAAAAGGAAATATTATAAAAGTAAAACTTGTAGTACAATGATTTAAGTGTGGGGAGCATGAAAATTTCACTAATCAATGTACAAATCAGAAGATAATGAAGGGAAATCACCATCAAACCTAGAAGAGTCCAAGGAAGAAAGGTTATGATTTTTCCATCAAAATAGATAAAGTCAAGGCTCTGAATGAATTACTGGAAAGTACGCTCATCATATTCTCAAATATAGAAAGTAAATTGTTTGATTCTAGGTACACACATTACTTTGTTTCATTTAAGTTTATAAATAACATCAAATTAAACCCTGAATTGTTAGTGGTAGAGTTTTAGGTTAAAAATCATAGAGGAACTATTCAACTATCAAGTATATATAGGGACCCCCTTATTAAATTTGGTGAGTAAAATATACCCACAAACCCAATGGTCATTCCAATGGTGTAATTTTACATAATACTTGGGATAGATTTGTTACAAATCATAATTCTAAGATCAATTTTATAAGAAAGAAAATTTTAGTTATCTTGGAGGGACAACCTAAAATTATTTTCAAAGGAGAGATATACCAGCTTGAGTCATGTCAAGAACCACCTACCATTTCCTCTTTTATAGAAATTATTAGTGAAGAATGAGAAGAAAAATAAAGTATAAAGTTAAGAGATGTACCCATTATTTGGGAATACATTAATGTATTTCTTAAAGAGTTACATAGAACTCCCTAAGAAATAGAGTTATAGATTTAAATTAAACTCATAATTAGATTAAATTCAATATATAAGACCCCATATAGAGTAGAATATACTGATTTAGATGAATTAAATAAGAAAATTCAAGATCTTTTATAAAAGGATTTTATTTAACCAAGTATGTCTCCTTGGGGAGAACCGATTCTCTTTATAAATAAGAAGGGTAGATCTATTTAGTTATTCATTGATTATAGAAAACATAATGAGATCATAATGGAGACCAAATACCCTATTGTATGAATTGATGATTTGTTTGATTATCTTTGTGGTGCTCAATTATTCTCCAATATTGACCTTTGATCAGGGTATTATCAATCAGGGGTGAAGAAAGAATATATTCCAAAGACTGAATTTTGAACAAGATATAAACACTATTATTTTATTGTTATTCCCTTTTTATTGACTAATGCTCCTATCATATTTATAGATTTTATGAATAGAGTCTTTATATATTAAATTGATAAATTTATGGTGATCTTTATTGATTATATTTTTATATATTCCAAAATTCCTGTAGAGAATGAGAATTTTCTAAGTGTCATATTACAAACTACGAGGAAAGAGAATATTTTTGGAAAATTCAGAAAATGTGAGTTCTAGTTACACAAAGTTTCATTATTGGGACACATTGTGACCAGTAAAGGAATCTCAGTTGATCCAACAAAGATAAAGGTTATAGTGAAGTGTCATTGGCCTATATAAGTAACCTAGATTCACTATTTCCTTGGTCTAGTAGGATACTATAAAAGGTTTGTGAAATTTTTTTTCATGGATTTCTAATCCAATAACAAAGTTAAATTGAAAGAGAGTTGTATTTATCTAGACAAAGCAGTATAAAGAAATTTTCCTAGAACTGAAGAAGAGGTTGGTTAGTGAACCTGTTCCAACTTTACCCTCTAACAGGGAAGGATTTTTCATTTATAGTGATGCATCCTTGAAAGGACATGAATGTGTACTCATGAAAAATGAAAAGGTTATTACTTATGAATATTTACAATTAAAGCCTCATCAACTGAATTATCCTATCCATAATTTAGATTTAACAACATTTATATTTTTATTAAATATATGGATACACTATCTTTATGGGGATAAGTGTGAAATATACATCAAACACCATAGTTTGATGTATATATTCACAAAAAAAGAAACCAAACATGAGATAAAGGAGATGGTTAGAACCTATTAAGGACTATGATTGTTCTATTCATTATCACCTTAGATGTCACAAAATGACCCAATAGGGCCCGCATGGCTGGTGGTAAGCCAAGAATGACACCCCAAGACTACCTCCAATAGGCTAGGGGCTGGTGAATAGCACCGAGTAGGCATATCATACCCATGGGAGGCCTTAGGATAAAGTACCTGTACACACACACACACATCTATACACTAGTATAATGTAAAAAAGATAAAAAAAATGATACTATAGGTGCATTTATAATAGCTACCCCACATCAAAGTACATCAAGAAGTACTGAAAAAGTAGAAAGGTCTAAATAAAATCCCACCAAAACTAGAAAATTACCCAACCTAGGAAGCTACCCAAATGTAACTCCTGAATCCACATGAGGTCCATCTAGCACAACCAAACTCCCCAATAAACTCCACTTGATCTTGGTCCACATAGGACTCAATGAATTGTATGTATTCTGTATAAGACATGACATGTGTAGTCAGAGCCCATATAGGGGTGAGTATAAAAATACCTAGTAGGTCATGCCAAAATCACCAAACATAAAGCATCAAGAGAGAGTAGTTAGCTCATCACCATTGAGGTATGCCAATCAGAATGTAAGAAAACAACCATAATAATAACCCATATATGCTCAACAAGAATCCCAAATAAAGGGAGAAAGGGGATCTACATCTCCATAGACTAACTAAGAACAATAATTCAGCCTATAGCCCTAAATGTCTATCTCTGTTGCCCAAAATCGTGTGAAACCACACAATAATTCATTTAGAGGGTCCCACACCTTGAAACCGTGCTCTAAAACTAATGGATATCTAAATCTTATACATGTATCTTGTTTAAACTCTCAAAAATCTATGTGGAGGGCCCGAGTCCTCTCCACTACACTCCACTGTCGAGGGAGAACTAACTCTAGTGGACGAACCACTCCCTACCAAAGCTCAAAGATGGGAGAATACCACTCAATAGATAGAAGAACTACACACTGCTATAGTATGGGGTAGTACTAAATCTACCTATGTAAATAGTATGGGGGACTCACACCCTAGTACATAGGGGAATACTGACCCCAACATTTCTCTAAATATCACACTTGATCGCTATCATCAGTCAAGCATTGTTGAAATAATCATCACACTTATTTCAGCTAATTTCATATCTATGATTCCAAAAATGAAGGCCACCATCATGTTATTTATGAAAAAATACTCAGGATGGACTACTCATGAGGATAAATAAAAGTCTAGAAAAAGGATATATGCAAGGTGGAAGTTTCCAAGGAAGGTATATGACATGTACCTTGGGTCACAGGGAATGTGACCCTACTTGAAAAATTGTATATGTCCTTATCTACACACATCTTGGATATCCATACATGATATTTATAAGTGGTACACAGTATTTCTTGGCTACCCGAGATCTGCCTGTGTCCTTTCATCATATGCCTGTGTATACTGGGCTTCCCAAGTGAACACATTGGTTCTAAAAAAACCCATGCTCTATATATTTATCCAACCACACCTTCATATCTCACAACTACATGAGGTTATATAATATTCTAGCATAGATATCGTTTCTTCCCTAGGTGTAGTCTATGTAAAAAACTTCTGATAGGGAGGTAAGACTAGTATATCCTCAAGGAAGATGCCCAAATACTCTTCCAACACCATAGGAAACCAAAAGTTCATAACATTCATTGCTCCAAGAGTCATACTAGACAACTAATAAGAATTTGGTTGTATTATCCTGAACATGAGCTCTTCTTGCTCTACCTAGGATCAATCCTTACCAAATAAGGAAAAATCAACCCCACAACTCAGATACACTGAAACCCTCACTAGTAATAGTAAACTATGCATGGATGTTACAAAACCAATCCATGCTAAAGAAAAAATTATAGGGTATCACTGCCGTTATGGAAAGATTCCATGCGAGGATCTATCTCCTCTCAGAGTCAGGTAAACATGTAGATAGAAGTGTGTGATCACTGATCCTCTCTATGAGATCCTCTAAACACAAGGTTCAAGAAAAAATGATCTAATTTTTTCTCTAGACCTTGAATAGGTGCTGCATCTAGGGAAATATGGCGTGAAATTGTGTACTAAAACTATAGGTGGAGTAGAGAAGACACACGTTGTACCTCGAACACACCTAAAGCCTTAGGGTCACAAGCCTCTACTACTTAAAGACATATTTCCCCTTTCCTTACTATACTCCTTAACTAGGGATTAGTTTTACACCTTAGTGTTGTCCCATAGAATGGATAACTACAAACTCAAGAGGGGGTGAATTGAGTTCCTAAAGTTTTCAATACCTTAAACTACCCTCTTTGAGGTATGTGATATCAACTCTTTCTCTTAATAAAAATAGGCAACATAAATTTAAAATCTTAGTAGAAAGAGATTGAACACCAAATATTTATAGTGGTTAGAGAAATAGAAATCCCCTAGTCCACTCCACCAATAGTCTACTCTATGATCTTGGTTATTTTCACT
The DNA here is from genome assembly GCA_963277665.1 of Viscum album. Classification (NCBI taxonomy): domain Eukaryota; kingdom Viridiplantae; phylum Streptophyta; class Magnoliopsida; order Santalales; family Viscaceae; genus Viscum; species Viscum album. The sequence goes on from OY728136.1 coordinate 1,985,708,649, forward strand.
ATGAAAACCCTTTTTCTAGGGGATTGCAGTTGAGTACAAGCAGATGTTACTTGTTACAAAGGTATAAGAGAATTCGAATAGGCTCTACCTTTACAATACTTATCCATAGTCTTAACACACTCACTTACAATGGGTGTAAATAGAACAGAGATGAATGAAATTTAAATAACTGTTATAGTACATAGTTTTAAGAATCAAATTAAAGTAGATGAAGATACATCATGAGAATATGATGATCTTCAAAGAATATCTCTAGATGATATTCAATTGAAACTGATATAATTTTAAGTGCAACACATGACCATTTTATATGATATTGTATATGAAAAATCATTCATTTTTACTATTATAAGATTATTGGTATGTATGTTCATGTCTCTGTGTATATATATGCATTTATAGGATAACTATATCTATTTATATATCCTCTTTGATTTTTAACTTAATCACCCTAGATAATCACAATGGTTGAGTGAAGATTCAATTGAAAATTTGATAAGATAGGTTATTAATGGTATGCATCCATTCCTTCAAAATATGATTATGCAGTGGTGATGTCAGAAATATTCTTCTTCAGATATTTCCATTCCTATAAAATTGACACTTTATACAAATCAAACTTTCCTTAATTAGAGAATTACTTTTATTATAAACTTAATGGAATGAAATGACTCATCAAGATATTATGAAAGTAATCATGACATTCTTCAAAATAACAAGTTCTTCATAAGATATTCAACTGATAGTACTGTTCTCATAAGATAAATTTCTAGGAGGTATCATAAGATAAAACAAACCTTTGAATTATACTATGAATAAGATAAACTAAATTCAATATTGCGTAGAATAATTCTTCTATGTAAGAAAATTATGTTATTGAAGTGTGATACTTAACTTTCAAAAATTCTCTTGGTTCTCACTAGATAATATTTTGTGAATATCCTTTTTATAAGATAATGACTTTTCATAACTACACTCTGACTAAAATATCTAACTTTTAACAAATGATATCTAGTCTATTATCCTCATAAGATATTATATTATATAGTGAGATAAAATTTCAATACCGAGTTTTCTAATTTAGAGGAGATGGAATATAATATTTCAAGAGTTCGATTCTTGTAGGATGAAATTCTTTGTCATAGATTGAACACTTTAGTTGGTGAAATATAATCACTTATATTCAATGTAAGATAAATTATGTATACAAAAATATCATCTGACACACTTAAGATACACTCATTATAATAAAAACAGAGATTTTTTGAATCATAAAAACACATAAAATATGAGATATTTTAGAAAAAAATAAGTATGTATAAAAATCTCCCCAATTTTGATGATAAAAAACCCATTGAATAGAAAATAAATTTTTTTGAAAGGATATTTTAAATTAATTTTATTTTTTGTAATATCATTTTTATTCTCCCCTTTTTAATTTTATATTCTCAATTTTCTTCTCACCCTTTTTTTGATATAAAAAATAAGTAGAACAAGGAAAAATAATATATTCAATATTGCATAGGAACTAGCGTAAATAGTTAATTATACTGTATTAACAAAAATATTGAGTAGAAAAAATCATTAAATAATTAAATAAAGGTAATAAAGAGTAAATAGAAACATAAACCAAGAATAGTGAATAAGTTCTACGAATAAGGTAAAAAAATATTGAAAATATAGATAAAAAAATTCACCAAAAACTATAATAAGAATGAAAGAAAGAACTGTATTAAAAATAAATTCATTATAAGAATGAATGCATTCAAATATTTTCTCAAAACAGCATTCAAATGTTTGTTAAACATCCATTAAACCAAACATAAAAATTGTAAAATTATTCCAGTTATGTGGAATTAAATGACTTTTTATAGGTTTTTTGAATTATATTGGATGGATAAAAGTTATGTAAGATGTGGGTAAATGAACATCAGTAGTTTATCCAACAAAATCACTAAAATTGAGTAAAGATGCTTCATGTATAGCTTGATAACTTCAAGCAATCCTTACAGTGGTGGAATTAATGTTGAGTGAATCTTGTTGTGAACTTTCCATATCAAAATTAGTTATAGGGAAAAAGGATAGATTGGAAGATGGTTCAGGTAAAGACAATGATACTTCTTGTACATACCTGAGATTTTCCCTTAGGTTGATTTTAGAATTTTCAAAAATCTCCTTGAATCATTTAGAGGTAGATGCATGATGGTCGGAAATAGGATGTCCTAGAAGGTTTATTCCTTTCATTTAAAATGGTACCTATACACAAGAATCAATTATCTTCACCATATCATGTTTTCAATAATCCAAAAGAGTTGTGACACTGTTCCAGACCCCTCGAGTAAAAATTTCAAATAAAATTTTCACATCTCATTTTGTTGATACTTGATGCTTCTATGGTTTATAAAAATGATACACCTCTTCTTCTTCATCATTATAAGATTTTGGATTTAAACGACTTATGACTAACTAATGATGATTATAAAATTTCCTCTCAAACACTTTGAAATTGTTATCCAACAATCTGGAAATTATTTACAGTATAGAGACAACAAAATTAGTATCCTTTTTCACTTGAGCTGAAAGAGATTTAATTTCTATTATGTTTTATTTTAGTAAGGAGTTGATTTCCCCTTGATATTGATCAAGAGATAGAATATAACTCTGTGGAAATAAATACAACCTTTTAATTTTAGCAATAAAATACCTTTGAAGATCTTGAACCATTTCCCTAAGAAGAAGATCACATTACATAGAAGCAATAATAGAATTCATTGTGTCTATATTTAGAGACAATCCTTCTAATCTTGATTGTAAATATAATTGGTTTGAGGATTTTACAATAGGTTCCTTCAAAAACCTTTACCACACCAATTGAATCAACAAATTCACTTCATGAACATCATCTTTGGAAACTACCTTCTCACAAAGAGTCCTAATGTAACTTCTTGAATCAACTAACTGAACTTTCAAAGATTCCACTCCAAGCATTAACTTAGAATAACTTTATCATGCTCTCTCATCAGCAACATCCAAATATTCTATGGGAATTTCTAAACATTTATGATATTGAAGAATAGGAGAGAACATACCTTAATGAAATTATATACTTTGAGTGTCATAAACTTGTTTATTTTCACCTACTCTAGGCACTACTTCCATGAAAGATGGTTCTCCATATTTCAATATGGATCTTCTTCTTGTAACCAACTACGTTACATCCTCCAGTTCTTCTTGTTCTCCTCTGCCTTCAATATATCTATTGATAAAACTGACTGGATATGTTCTAACTTTCTAACTCATCTCCCCATACAAATACACTCAAAAATATGTATCTCAACTGACACTATTGAAATGGTCCTTCCCTAACCAACATTAACCAAAATAATAATGTTCGAGGCTAGATATTTTCTAACATTAGGTTTAACTATTACAAAATTAGGAGTTGAGCTGAATTCACAAGTTTTTCCTTCACCAAAATAAATAACAACTCTTACTCTCCTTCACCTTTCAGTGAGAGTTTCATTATTTAAACATACATCACATCAAAAATTTTCATAGTTTCTTCCAAAGTAGTAGGAGTACTTGCAGGGTATAAACAAACTACTTCACCAGAAACTACCATTCAAGATGAAGCCCCCTGAGTTAAAGTGGGGTCTATCTCAATTTCTTCTTCATATCTAACAGGAAACAACTTATTTAAAAATTAATTCTAATAAAAATCACTTCATTTTAAGATACTTTCACTCAACATAGTTAGTCCATGACAACAAGTTCCAATAGTGTCATCCAAATAGACACTAAATTTACATAAAAATAATGTCAAAATTCTTCAAAAGGGATAAAAATTCACTAAATTATTCTGAATATAACATATATACTTCATAATATAACATTCCAGATTCATAGGTTTTTCAATCATAAACAAGTATAATAATGTGACATCTTCAAAAAGAACTTTTTAGAACTCAACATTTAATTATAAAATGGTGGACTGAATAAACTTTACAAGAACATTACTTTTGGGTTCTAACTCTTTTATTGACTTATTCTCAATATAGAATGTTCCAAACATAGACATTATCATTTCTGAAGTACTTACCTTTTCTATAGAAACCAATGAAGTATTGAAGTTGGCATACCATTCATGGGGACATTTAAATGCTTCATCCATTACCAGAGAAGCTATAAAAAATAATTTTTGATTTATATTAGTTGTAATCAAATATTCATTGTCACCGAAATGAAATATGGATATCTCATAAAAATCAATAACTTATTTCTCAAAAAAAAAAAATTCAATTCGTTTTTCATCAAAAAATAATTCCTATCCTTGATGATTTATAACCTTTTTGAGTAACATATCAGTTCCATATAGCTAACTAAAATCTATTTATCTTCCAATTAATATTTATATGGTGGTTCTTTTATGTTTTATTATTCTTGAGGTATAACTATAATTAATTTTGTATTTTTCCATTCTTTAAAGGGTTTGGAAGATTAGAGGGTTAGGGAAGAGAGGTTCAAGTAGCAGAGAGATTAAGGTTCAAATGTTTACAAGGGTTTCACATGTATAATTGACTTAAATTATTTTGTTTTGTGGTAATTTAAAAATAATGTAGCATAATGTGTATGGTAATCATGAAAAAACTAGGTGACATGTCCTATTTTTATAGTGACCCCAAATCTCAAATAAAAAAATGTAAACAAAATATTCACTCAATCAAAAAATTATGCTACTAAGTAAGTAAAATTAAATTAAATTTAATAAAAATAAAATAAACCTAATTTGGATTTGATAAAATCAAATCTTTCAATAGGAAATGATTTAGTAAAAATATCTACTAATTTATTTTCAGTGCAAAAAAATTCTTTAGAGATATCTCCTTTTTGTGCACGATCTCTTAAGAAATGATGTCTTGAATCAATGTGATTTGTTCTATAATGGTGGATTTTATTATTTAAAATGTTGATAGCACTAGTTTTATAAAATTTTATTGGAAAAAAGTTATAATTTAATCCAAAATCTATTAGAGCATGTTTCATCCACAACTCTTGTGCACAGAAACTTCCCGCTGTAATGTATTTAGCTTCAATAGTTGATAATGCGATAGAGTGTTATTTAATAATTGACCAAGATACAAGAGATTAACCAAGAAAATATTTCATTCATGAGTAAATTTTCATATCTATTATACATATAAAAAATAAGAATGTAAATATGAAGTTAAATTAAAATCATAGGTTTTTGGAAAAAGTAGATAAATAAATACCATTTATTTTAAATATCCTAAAATTCTCTTGGAATCATTTAAATGAAATTATTTAGGATTTAATTGAAATATTACAAAAATTTATACCGAAAATATAATTTATTTTATACTTATAGTAAGATAAAGTAAACTTCCAATGATTCCTAAATACAAATTGTTATCAATTGGTTTTTCAGTATCATCCATATAAAGTTTAATATTGGAGCTCATAGGAGTTGAATAAGTCCTAATGATTTCAAGTATAAACTTTTTAAGTAAATCAAGTATGTATTTTCTTTGGTTTAGGATATTTCAATTTTTTTTGATAAATTTTAAATCCAAGAAAATATTTTAACACAACTATAATGATCATTTCAAAATCCTTTTGTATAAGTTTTTAAAAATCATTACACAATTTTTGGTTTTTTAATCCAAAAATAACATCATCAACATATATTTGTACTAATAAAATATACAAAGATGAAAATTTCTTAAATAATATTGGATCCTACTTTCCTACCAAAAAACCATTTGATAAAATAAAATCACTTAATCTTTCGTACCATGCTCTAGGTTTTTGTTTAATTCTAGATAGAGATTTTGTAAGTTTGAAAATAGAAATTTGAAAGTGAGGGTCTTCAAAAAAAGTGTTTGTTTAATGTAAACTTCCTTCATTAAAAATAAATTTTGAAATTCAGATTTAATATCCATCTGATAAAATTTAAAATTCATATAAGATGCATATTATAGAATAATTATAATTGATTCTAACCTAGCTACAAGGGAAAATGTCTCTTCATAATATATTCCTTCTTCTTGATTGCAACTTTTTTCATCTAATGTATCTTTATTTATAGTGATCACAACATGATCATCATGTTTGTTTCTAAATACATATTTTGTTCTAATAATAGGATATCCAAAGGTACTTTCAACTAATTCCCATACTTTGTTCCTCTCATACTAGTTTTACTCATCTTTCATAGCTAAAAACAAAATTTCATCAGCTAAAGCTTCTTCTACAGTTTTGGGTTCTAACTTAGAAAAAATTCAGAGTATTCTATTAGGTTTTATATATTTATATTAGTGATAACTCCTTCATCTAAACTTCCTATAAGTTTTTCTAGAGGATGGTCTTTAAGGTTTCTAGGTAGTCTAGGAAGTGCACTTTTTGGTTCACTAGTATCAACCCATACAAGATTTGGTTCAAAATAATCAAGTTCTACATCATCATCCTTATTTTTGTTAAGTAGAGGTTTATGTCTCATGTACTTAAGGGAATCACTCAAATCATTAGTTTGAGTCATGTTGATCAAAAGGATCACTCTCATCAAACTTCACATTAGTTGATTCTTCAATAGTCCTTGACCTTTTTTTTTGAAAACTCTATAAGATTTGGAAGTAGTATAATAACTTAGGAAGATTACTTCATTATCTTTTAAATAAAACATACCAATATTTTCCTTAGTTACAAGATATAAACCTTTTATCCAAATACTTTAAAGTATACTACCTTTGGTTTTATATTATTCCATAACTCATATGGTGTTTTCTCTAAGAAAATCTTTATTAGAACTCCGTTGATGACATAACATGATATGCTAATAGATTCAACCCAAAAATAAGTAGGAATGTTATATTCACATAGAATAGTTATAAAAATTTATTTCAAATTACTACTTCTCATTTCAAAAACACCATTTTGTTGAGGTGTCCTAGGTTCAAAAAAGTATGTTTAATACCTTGTTTTGAGAAATATGAATTAAATTCGTGATTCTAAAATTCTCTTCTTTGATCACTTCTCAAAGTCACAATTTTAGAATCTTTTTCATTTGGAAATTTTTATAGAAATTAATAAAAACAGAACAAGATTCACTATTTAGTCACAAAAAGTAAACACATGTAAATCTTGAAAAATCATCAACTAAAACATAAGAAAATGATTTTCCAACAAGAATTATAGTTCTAATAGGTCTAAATAGATATATGTGGATAATATATAGAGGTATATATGTGGAAAATACCTTAATTGGTTTTAAATATGACTTGTTTTGATTTCCTATTTTACATGTATCACATAGTTTTTTTATCTGATTTATGGTCAAGAAAATTAGAAATCAAATGTATCTTAGACATCTTTTTCAAAGGGCTAACTTTACAATGTCCAGGCCTTCTTTGTAAAATCCATGATTGATCAATTTTAGCATTCAAAAAATTTAAATTTTATCTGCAAAATAATTAATATATAAATTATATACATTATTAGTTCTTGGTTCTTTAAACATGAGTGATTTATCTTTGAAAACTGAATAGGAATTGTTAGAAAAAACAACTGAATAAACATCATCACAAGGTTGAGAAATACTTATCAGTTTGTTCTTTAAGACTTAAATATAAATACATTTGTTTATGAGGATATATTTATTATTTTTAACTACTCTAATACCAACAATTTTTCCTTTTTCATTTTCACCAAATGTGACATAGCCTCCATCAATCATGGATAGTGAGTGAAAGTTCGAGAAATCTCTACTAGTGTGTCTTGAACAACTACTATCCAATTTTTTTGTGTTGTTGTTCATGTGTTTTTATCCTTACAATGAAAAATCAAAGAATAATATTTTTTAGTCTCCAAATACTCTTAGGTCCAGCAATTTTATCTAAAAAAGGCTTGGGGATCCAAATATGCTTGTATTTTACAGAAAAATTGTAGACACATTTTGATAAATTTTGTGTAAAAAGGATTTTTTTAATTCCAAAAAATTTAGGATTATTTAGATTACATATATTATCATAATTACATACTTCTCCATAGTGAAAACAAGTAACCTTAGAGTGGTTTTTATTTCTATAACTAGGTATAAAATAATTTTTATAATATTTCTGTCTTTCACCCTAACTTCATATTCCAAATTTTTATTTTTTGTGTTGATTTTGACTAAGAATTTTGTTTAGGTAATATTCTCTTTTAGTAAAGTCATTTGAAAAATATTTAAAGTTTTGAACCTCCTATAGGTTCTCAATATTTTTAACCTATTCGGTACATAATGCAGTAGACTTTTCCAACCGATTTTTGAAATCTAAAATTTGTTTGTTTAAGTACTCCTCTTCATTAACAATTTTATTATAGGAGTTAGTTTGGTCCAAAAGGTTCCTAGATTCCCTAACAGAGTGGTGGTGAATCAGGGTATGGATATTCTTTTCAAAATTCTTCTTACCCCATTGGATCTTGACCTCTTTATTATAAGGTTCACTTTATTTTATCTTTAGTGTTTACATTGATCTTTTCATTTCCAACTTTATCTGATGACGATGCATAGAAATTAAAGTAGAAAAGAAGTCATAAGCACACCCAAATTTTAGTTAGTTCACCCTCACTTGGATACGCCTAAAGAGCATACAAAAACAATGTGATGATGTACCAAATTTACAATAGATCACTACTAAATCAAGGTTTGGGCTAGATCAATTTGATGCCCAATGTTTAGAGTTAGCTCACTACTTTACTAAGGGTCACTCTCTAACTCTCTTTAGATGGATCACTTCTGGTGGAAAGGATCACCTTATTCCTATTCCTTTTATCACTGCTCTGGAAATGATCCACACACATTTTTTATACATGTAGGTCCCTCCATTATCAATAATGAATGCATCCTCAACTATATTTTGATGCTATATTGAAGTTATTTCTAGGATAATTTTTCACTTTCATGAAAACACCTAGACACAACACTTCCACTTTCTAGAAAATTGGAACAAACTTATCTTTTTTTTAGACACAAAAATTACCTCAACTTTGGTAAGATTTTCAAGAGATTTCAAGTCTTTCTTTTACTACATTGAATATAGAAGTGAATGAACTCCTTCTGCAAGTATTTTCAAATAGTGAAAATCCTATGACTTATTCTTCTTATTATGAATTCAGATATGACAATGATATTGTTCACTAGGTAATGTATGTGTGTATCTCCATGCACAAGATTCTAGTGTGATACCCCCATGAGAGACCCTAACACATAACTCCTTGCATGATATCATGGCACATACCCTTGCACGATATCCTAGCGTATACCCTGTTCATTCTTTGTGCGATCTCCTTGAGCGAACCCCTAGTGTGAACACCCAACATGAACCCTATTCATGCTTTGCATGATCTCCTAACAAGAACTACTAGCACAAATACCTAGTGCAATCCCTGTTTGTGCTTTACATGATCTCTAGGAACAAACCCCTAGTGTGAACCCTATTCATTCTTTGCATGAGCTTCTAGTAAAAACCCTTGTTTACGCTTTGTGGAAGAATTTATTCAGATCATGCACAACACATACACAATGTATATTCCTTCACGAGTCCCCTCCATGAAACTCCTTCATGATATCTCTCTGAGAACCTCCCTCTCGGACGTTGCTTTAGATATAATACCGAAGAAAAAATTATTCAATGTTTAAGGATGGTTTATGGGGTATTTATAGGCATAAAGGCACCACCTTAAATCTGGAAATCTTGGACAACCTTCCATTAAACCACCTCAGCACTCACACTCTATGAGTCCCCATTTAGATATCTTGGCAGGAGTTCTATTTTCACTTTGTAAACCTCTAGGTGTGAGTCATGTTTACACTTTGAAAATGTAACGACCCGAATCCGGAGCCCCTCCACTCGTGCCCCATACCCGGTGCGCCACATGACCTCAAGTGCGTTTCCCCAAATGACAGAGGCTACCGACTAGCAGTGAGGAACTTGGTGAGTCGGTGGGGAAACTATGCCCTCATTCGGTAAGGTATACAAGATAAGGAAACAACAATAAACAGCGGAAGCAGTAAACAACATGCATAACAACAGAAACCAAACAGCAGAAGCAATGCATATATATAACAATGATGACAATAATACAGCAGGTACAAGTATCTATGGAAAGTAGAAAACACAACAATGTGATGGAATACAACTGAAACCAAGTGAAAAATAAAAACAAAGAAATCTCCTCAGCATCGTGATCCACGGCTCGGTCCCATGCTCCCCAGCTCCAGTGCAATCAAGAACCTGAAGTAGAAGGGAACTTGCCCTTATCTATACCTACAACAACATAGTCTTCTTGGGCCCAAAAGCATGGCCCAAAGAGGGTGTGAGATACAATCCCAGTAGGTAATCACCCAAAGATTTGTGCCTAACAGTCAATGAATACATGGCAGTAAATAAACAAGAAGCAGTAAACAGGAAAGCACAAGAAACTACAATCCACAGTTCTAACAAGTAAAGTACACAAGTAAGAAACCAACAACAAGAAGAAAACAGGTAACCCCCTGGGTAGATCTCATAGCCTAACCCCTATGGTTCAACCTATGGTACTAGAAACCCTATGGGAGGTACACACAGTCTCACCCCTCTGGTTCAGCTACGTAATTAAGCAGACTCTCTAGGGAAGCACTCATCGTCAATTACCCCTATAGTCCCGTATCATGCTAAAGGATCTCTGGGGAAGCACTCAATGTAAATTCCCCCTATGGCCCATGTCGATGATCTACAGACTCTCTGGGGAAGCACTCAATGTCAATTCCCCCTATAGTCTCACATCGTAATTAAAAGACACTCTGGAGAAGCCCTTCCGTCAATTCTACCTTTGGTCTACTACTCTAGGTTCTCACAGTCTTGAGTATAACTAAACATGCTCTGTGCACGTGCATCGTCCAAGTAAAACTCAAGAACTACTTGGCTAACAACTAAGGCTCAACAGTAATAACAAAAGAGACAGTTCCACTATCCTACAACAAGGTATGGCAACTGGAAAAACGCCCAACAGGAAAAACAAGCATGGAAAAGCATCCTGAGCACAAAAAAAATTACTCTAATCACAAGAAATAACCTCTACGAAAGCAAACAAGCAAAGACAGAAAAAAGCAGGGGAAAAATAGGAAACACGCAATACCCCATTCATGGGTATTGGTGGAATTTTCACATAATACTCATCAACTTTCTACAGAAAGGCACAAACCACCTACCTCGATCTGAGGAGATCGATATACGTGAACCTCAATGATAGATTCCTCTTAGAACAACTTAGATCTGAGAAAATTCACAAAATGTTCATCCCACGATAACTTGGAAATGAGGAGGAATCAAGAAACAAGGCTAAGGAAGAAGGAAGAACTCACCGCTGCGATTCCAATGCAATCGACCGTGCTTGAATCGGAGAACGGACGGAGAGGCAGGAGCCCGTTGAAGATCCGGCCGTACGGTCGCTCTCAGACGGATGAAAACTGAAGAAGAAGATGAAACTGGGGGTTAGGCGCGACCCTGGTCCGTTTAATGAAAAAAAAGAAAGTACACGGTGTGTACTTCTTGAGTACACGACGTGTACTTCAATTTTCCGTACTCTGAATTAACCGGCCTCCACCTCAGCCTTACACACCGTGTGTGTGGCCCGGACATGGCTAGCACACGGCTTCGAGCCGGGGAAGAGTACACGGCGTGTACTCAGAAAGTACACGGCATGTACTTCTAAAATTTCCAGAAAATTCATTTTTCTCAAAAACTCCAGAAAAAGGAAAAACGTACCGAAAAGAAGATCCGGGTTCTTAAAAACTTCCCCCCTTAAAGAAATTCGTCCTTGAATTTCCCTAACGAGTTGGAGAAGAAGAAACCCCGAACAGCTCCGGCCATTGCGATCGTACATCGACCTCCCTCTCCCTGGTCTCATCCTGTACTCGCTTGTGCTGCCATAACACTCGTACCAGAGGAACAGACTTCCCATGGAGAACCTTCGTACTACGATCGACAATCCGGATAGGATGCTCCTAGAACGACGCATCCACTTCAAGCTCGACTTACTCGGGCTGAAAGACATGAGAAGGGTCTGAAAAGTAACGTTGGAGTTAAGAGACGTGGAAGACGTCGTGCATGGCCTGATACCTCTGAGGTGGCTGCAACTGATAGGCAACCTACCCCACTCTCTCCAAGACCTCAAACTGCCCAACGTACCGCGGCGAAGGCTTACCCTGTCTGTGAATCCTTTTGTGTCCCAACCTCGGTGCGACACGTAGGAAAACCTGATCACTGACCTCAAACTCTAGAGGTCGTCTCCACTGATCATCATAAGACTTCTATCAAGACTGCGCTGTAGCCATCCTCTTCCAAATCATCTCTATCTACTCTGAAGTATCCTGAACAAGATGAGGTCCCAACAAAGCTGTCTCTCCTGCCTCCAGCCAGCATAAGGGTGATCGGCATGGCCTACCGTACAAAGCCTCGTATGGAGTGATCTGAATGGTCGCATGGAAACTGTTGTTGTAGATGAACTCTACCAGAGGAATATGCTTCTCCCAAGAACCGCCAAAGTCAAGAATGCAAGCTCGGAGCATATCCTCAAGCACCTGGATCGTGTGCTCGGACTAGCCATCAGTCTGGGGATGGTATGCTATACTCAAAAGTACCTATGTACCCAAGGCCTTCTGAAATCCCTGCCAGAACCGAGAGGTAAAGCGTGCATCTCTATCTGAAATAATAGAGAGTGGAACTCCATATAGACGAACGATCTCTCTGATGTAAAGTCATCCCAGATCATCAACACTAAAGCTCTCCTTGATCGACAAGAAGTGAGAAACCTTTGTAAGTATGTCGATGACAACCCAAATAGCATCGTTCCCTCAAGGTGATCTCAGAAACCCGGTCACGAAGTCCATCGCAAAATCCTTCCACTTACACTCCAGAATGGGTAACTGCTGTAAAAGGCCTGCTGGTCGCTAATGCTCTGCTTTCACCTGCTGACAAGTAGAACATCTCATGACAAAACCAGAAACATCATTCTTCATACCTGGCTACCAGTACTAGCGATGAAGATCCCGATACATCTTGGTGATGCCAGGATGAACTGCCCAAACTGAGGAATGGAAATCCCACATCAGCTCCTCGCACCCATAAGCTTCCTTGGAAATGAAAGATCTCATCCTCACCCACTGTCCATCCAGGAAGAGGGTCCCCTCCTAACACACTCTCCTACAGGACTAAGCCTTCCAAGTCTGATAGCTTCCTCATCCGTACCCGATCAAGTAGCGTGGAGGTAACAGATACAGAAGATAGAAAGGTCTGTCCCTGTCTATCGTGCACCTCCAGATGCATCTTAGAGAATAGAGCTATCAGCTGCCACTCACTAATGGCCTCCTGAACTGCCTGAATCTGAGTTCTCATGCTCAACGCATCTGCCACGACATTTCCCGTTACCGGCGTATAAGAAAGCTCTAAATCAAAAGACTGAAGATACTCGACCCACCCACGCTGCCTCAGATTAAGATCACACAGAGTAAAGATATACTTGAGACTCTTGTGGTTAGTGAAGACCACAAAGTGCTCTCCCATAAGATAGTGTCTCCAACAGCGCAAGGAATGAACAACAACTTCCAACTCCAGATCGTGCGTAGGTTAGTTCCTCTCATGTGGCCTTAGCTGCCGAGACCCATACGCAATGACTCCATCTCCCTGTATAAGCACAGCTCCCAGCCCGATACCCGAAGCATCACAGTAAACAGTGTAGATCTTGCCTGGCTCTGGCAAGACTAGTATCAGTGCTGATGTCAACCTACCTTTCATCTCCTGAAAGGATGACTCACAAGAATCTGACCATAAGAACTTCGCCCCCTTCTTGGTCAGACCTGTCAAAGGTGATCCTAGATGAGAAAAGTCCCGAATGAAACATCTGTAGTATCTAGCCAGACCTAGGAAGCTCCGTACCTCAAAAACGTTCTTCGACTGCTCCTAGGAAACTATAGCTCTCACTTTCTCTAGGTCTACAGATACTCCTGCCTCTGAGATGACGTGACCCAAGAAGTGAATCTGATCCATCCAGAAGTGGCACTTTGAGAGTTTAGCATAAAGCAGATTCTCTCTCAGTGTACTCAGAATGATCTCAAGATGTGTGGCATGGTCATGTCGAGTGTGAGAGTACACCAAGATATCTTCCACAAAGACCATGACGAAGGAATCCAAGTGAGTATGGAACACTCGGTTCATCAGTGCCATGAAAACTGTAGGTGCGTTCATGAGTCCGAAAGGCATGACGGTATACTCTTAAAGACCGTACCTTCTTCTGAAGGCTTTCAGAGGTATATCTGATGGTCTAATGCACAACTGATGATAACCGGACCTCAAGTCGATCTTCGAGAACACCCGGGCTCCTCGAAGCTGATCGAAAAGTTCATCAATCCTTGGAAAATGATATCGGTTCTTGACCGTCAACTGGTTCATCTTCCGATAATCCACACAAAGTCGAAGGGTACCGTCTGCCTTCTTCATAAACAGAACATGCGAACCCCAAGGAGAAGTACTGGGTCGGATGAAACCCTTAGCCTATAGCTCCTCCAACTTCTTCTTGAGCTCCTGCAACTCAAGTGTGGCCATCCTATATGGAGGAATGGACACCAGTGCCGCTCCTGGCACGGGCTCAATAGAGAATTCTACCTCAAGCTCCAGAGGCAAACCCAAAAATTCCTCTGGAAAGACATCCCTGAAGAGATCCACCACTAGAGGAAATTACAACTGTGGAGTCCCCTGATCATCTAGGTAAAGGCTAGCAATCTGGGCTGTCACCCCTCCTAGACCAAGATGCTCGAGTCCCGCCCGACTCGCCCGAACGTCCCATTCGCCTCTATGAAAGAAAGATTCACCTTTTGGTGAAATGAAACTGACTTTGCGGCGATAACAGTCAACGACTTCCTAGAAGGGAATCAACCAGTCCATGCCGAGAATGAAATCATAGCCTGTCATCTCTAGGACATAGAGATCCCATAAGAAGTGATACCCTGCAACCTCGAGAGGGCACTCTCTACACTGGTGTACACTAGATGTCCTCGTTCCCAAAGGTGTGTCTAGTGTCAAAGAGTCTGCAGAAGAAAAGATGTAGAGTCCAAGGATCTCCACAATGGAAACAGAGATAAATCTATTCATAGCACCAGTATCGAAAAGGGATGAAGATAAAACTGAGGCTACTAAAATCATACCTCGAACAGTAGAAGGGCCGGGATCCTGCTCATGATAAGTCTTCTCCACGGTGAAAGAATGGACCGTGCTGCGGCCCTATGCCCCTGGCTTACCACTCTGAGATGAACCTCCCTACTGGTGCTGAGGAACTGGTGGCTGACTTCCACGGACTCGACCTCCCCCTCGACCCGAACGGCCGGAAGAACTCCAGTTTCCCGACTAGTGAGAAACTGGTGGGGATGTTCCTGAACGAGGAGTCATGGAAGAACCCCAGTCACCTGATACTAGTGAGAAAACCTAGTAGAAACGCTGAAGGTGACCCATCTTTCCACAAGATCGGCATTCCACGGGGTCTCTCTGGCACTGCGGCCTCGTGTGCCCTGTCCGGACACACTGGTAGCATGTCACCTGGCTGCCTGATGATGCGTCTCGCTTCCTCGAATCACCGCGTGTAGGCTCTCTACAGCTCTTACTACTTTTATATGGAGGCAAACTACCTCTGGAAGCAGACCCGCCCTGGCTTTCAGCTCCAAAGTCTCTCAGATTGCGCTTCACAATCAGTGCCTGGTTGACAATGGAAGTAATGGAAGTCAGCTGGAAGATGTTCACCTGTGAGCGGATCTCCCACCTGAGTCCGTCCTCAAACTTCCTCACCAAGAACACCCCAATACCATCCCGAAGAGGTGTAAAATGTTGCATCTTAGTGAAACGAGAGGAATACTCCATGACAGATAGAGTACCCTGCTCTAAGCTCATGAACTCCCGGGCTCGATCGGCCCTCAGGGTCTCCGGGTAGAAGTAGTCGTAGAACACACGATGGAACTCCTCCCAAGCCATAGCCTGCTGTTGACCCACCTGTAAGACCACGTCCCACCACCTCTTGGTGGAGTCTTGGAGCATGTAGGTGGCGATCTTGACCCGCCTCTCTGGAGGTGTCTCCAGATGCTCGAAGATAGTCATCATGGCTTCCATCCATGACTCTGCAGCCTGAGGTCCTCCCTCCCCCGAGAATGTGAGATGCTGCTGCTGCTGGAAAACCCGTGTCAAGTCTTCCATAGACTCGGCAGTAGGTGGTGCTCCCTGGAAGGCCTACATCATCCTCATAAAACCTTCCCTGAACTGCGCATCAGCGCCCGTGACTGGTACAACAATCGGTGCCAAGGCTGGCTCGGTTGGGGGATTGATAGGAATTCCTTGATCAGCCCTGTCTGGTGTCTGATAACTTCCTGACGACAGACGTACGACCGAAGGACGTCTCAGAGGCATAGCTCTGAAAGATCAAAAGCACACCTTAGATCAGCAAAACAAGGATAGAGAACACAAGAGTACAAAACGGGAACAGGGGAAGAAAAACACACAAGATTGAAAAAAAGACTACATGGCGTGTATAAAACTAAACGACATGTCTTCTTAAACCACTGACATGGGCGTGTACTCTCACCCTACAAGTCATGTACACTTCAAACTACATGGCGTGTTGACCCCCACACACGGCGTGTACTTGAAAACTATTCCCTTGCCCGAGTCTCCTTACACGACCAACCCACACGGTCCGACTCAACCCGAGACTACACGGCGTGTTCAAAACAAACACGGCATACACTAGACAAGGCTTCGGCGGTCCGTGTTGTTGAGTACACGACCGTCTACATGGTTGGACCTTACACGGCGTGCTAACGACCAGAATCCGGATCCCCTCCACTGGTGCCCCGTACCCGGTGCACCACATGACCTCAAGCGCGTTTCCCCAAACACCAGATGCTGCCGACTAGCAGCGAGGGCCTTGGTGAGTCGGTGGGGAAACTATTCCCTCATTTGCTAAGGTATACAAGATAAGTAAACAATAATAAATAGCGGAAGAAGTAAACAACATGCATAACAACTGAAACCAAATAGCGGAAGCAATGCAAATATATAACAATGATGACAATAATGTAGCAGGTACAAGTATCTATGGAAAGCAACAAACACAACAACGTGCTGGAATACAACTGAAACCAAGTGCAAAAGAAAAACAAAGAAAGATCCTCAGCATCGCGAGCCACGACTCGGTACCATGCTCCCCAGCTCCAGTGCAATCAAGAACCTGAAGTAGAAGGGCGCTTGCCCTTATCTATACCTGCAACAACATAGTCTTCTTGGGCCCAAAAGCATGGCCCAAACAGGGTGTGAGATACAATCCCAGTAGGAAATCACCCAAAGATTTGTGCCTAACAGTCAATGAATACATGGCAGTAAATAAACAAGAAGCAGTAAACAGGAAAGCACAAGCAGCTACAATCCACAGTTCTAACAAGTAAAGTACACAAGTAAGCAAACAGCAACAAGAAGAAAATAGGTAACCCCCTAGGTAGCTCTCAAAGCCTAACCCCTATAGTTCAACCTATGGTACTAAAAACCCTATGGGAGGCACACATAGTCTCACCCCTCTGGTTCAGCTACGTAATTAAGCAGACTCTCTGGGGAAGCACTCACCGTCAATTCCCCCTATAGTATTGTATTGTGCTAAAGGATCTCTAGGGAAGTACTCAACGTCAATTCCCCCTGTGGACCACGTCGAGGATCTAAAGACTCTCTGGGGAAGCACTCAATGTAAATTCCCCCTATAGTCTCGCATCTTAATTAAAAGACACTCTGGAGAAACCCTTCAGTTAATTCTCCCTTTGGTCTACTACTCTAGGTTCTCACAGTCCTGAGTATAACTAAAAATGCTCAGTGCACGTGAATCGTCCAAGTAAACCTCAAGAACTACTTTGCTAACAACTAAGTCTCAACATTAATAACAAAAGAGACAGTTCCACTATCCTACAACAAGGTATGGCAACTGAAAAAACGCCCAATAGAAAAAACAAGCATGGCAAAGCAACCTGAACACAAAAAAATTTACTCTACTCACAAGAAATAACCTCTACTAAAGCAAAAAATCAAAGCAGACAAACATCAGGGGAAAAACAGGAAACACGCAATACCCCGTTCACGGGTATTGGTGGAATTTGCATATAATAATCATTAAATTTCTACAGAAAGGCACAAACCACCTACCTCGATCCGAGGAGATCGATATACATGAACCTCGATGATAGATTCCTCTTAGAACAACGTAGATCTGAGAAAACACACAAAACTTTCATCCCAAGATAACTTGGAAACGAGGAGGAATCAAGAAACAAGGATAAGGAAGAAGGAATAAATCACCGCTGCGATTCCAACGCAATCGAACGTGCTCGAATCGGATAATGGATGGCAAGGCGGGAGCCCGTCGAAGATCTGGCTGCACGGTCGCTCTCAGACGGACGAAAACTGAAGAAGAAGATGAAACTGGGGGTTAGGTGCGACCCCAGTCCGTTTAATGAAAAAAATAAAGTACACGACATGTACTTCTTGAGTACACGGTGTGTACTTCAATTTTCTATACTCCGAATTAACCAGCCTCCACCTCAGCCTTACACATCGTGTGTGTGTCCCAGACACGGCCAGCACACAGCTTCGAGCCGGGGAAGAGTACATGGAGTGTACTCAGAAAGTACACGACGTGTACTTCTGAAATTTCCAGAAAATTCATTTTTCTCAAAAACTCCAGAAAAAGGAAAAACGTACTTGAAAAGAAGATCCGGGTTCTTACATAAAATCTCCAGGAATGAGTCCTATTCGTACTTCGAAAACCTTTGGGCGTAAGTCTTATTCTCACTTCGTGAACCTTTAGGTGAAAGTCTTAATCACTCTCTATAAAAGATCATACATTCTCACTTTTCATGATATCAAAGAGTTATCACTTGCATGAGATCATAGTGCTCATGATTCAAGAGCTTAGTTTAGCATTTGTGCTCCACGAGCTCAGTTCAGTATTCACACTCTATGAGCTTAGTTTAATATTCACACTTTATGAGATTAACCATCCATGCTAGCTCTTCATGCCATCATTGAAAAATATCCTTTGTCAACAACCTCAAACCTTATCAAGAAACACAATCAAACCAAAATAACCATCATGAGAGATTTTTTCTTAACAATCTCCTCCTTTGGGTTTATCAAAAACTCTTCACATTTTGATACCACATTAAATATTATTCCATATTCTACCAAAAAAATTCACTTCTTGAAATTACAATAACGATCAAAGATTTAATCAACACTGACTCTAAGAACATATGATCCATGATCGGTGTGAGAAACAAGAGTAGCATAAAAATTTCATCAATAAAACACTTCATTCCAAAACCATTCACCTAATTTAATCAAGAACCTTATCTTTCATGATATATAACCTTTGATCGATCATTCTTTAACATTGTAAAATTTAAAAATCCCCCTAATTAATTTCTCCACCTATCAGCTTCTCCACCTATCTTGAATAAAACATTTTCCCCTTTTATGGCCTTAATTCATCCTCCTTTTCCAATGAACCTATAGGTCACTTCATTGTGGTATGTAATAAGGTAAAGAACACTAATCAAAATATTAGGGAAAACACATCATACCTCGGGGAAAGGGGGTCCCACATCCACACTTTTTCAAGTGCGAGGAGTCGAATGAACTCCAAGATCCAGTTGTTCCATTCAAAAAATTATTTGGGTAAGGACATTATCATAATGTCTACAACATATAGCTTTATAGATAGATACTCAAACTTCAAATGACCTTGATCCACCTTCTCCTTGATAAAATTATACTTGATTTCAATTTACTTTGTCCTTGAGTGATGAAAAATATTTTTTTATAAGATTTACATCACTTGAATTATCACAATGGATTCCAATCAGTGACTTTACTTCAACTCCCATATCATCAAGATGCTTCTTCATCCACAATAACTGCATGCATGCTTGAGTAACCACAATATATTCAACTTTTGTGGTGCTCAAAAAAATGAAATCTTGTTTCTTTCTTATCCAAGAAATGCGCAATTATCCAAGATATAATACACCATCTAACATTAATTTTCCACAATCTATTGATCTGTCCCAATCTGTATCTGTATAGCTCAATAACTCTTGCTGAGATTTGTCATTGTAAAGAAAATTGAAATCCACCGTGCACTTGATATGTTATGACCCACCCCCTGAGGCCTATACCATGACTACCTGAAGCTCACCTTCCATAGTCCAGGGGTTGGAGACTAGCACCAAAAAGACATAACCCAAAAAGGAAAGGCATTTCCTTTAAACCTATACACACAAAGACTAGATACACACTGCATAAAATTAAAACACAATGAAAAAAGGGAAAGTATAACCACTACTAAAAACCACCAGTGAGAGTAAAAGTAAGTACTGAATGTAAAGGGGGCCAGTATACAAGACCAACTGGAAATAAAGTACAGAAAAAAGGGAAAAAGTGCTCTAGAGGTCGTTCACCAAGGATCCTAACTAAAGGGTAGGTACGACTCATTTCCTTCCTTCGCTTCCTCTCACTAAGTTTATCAATCACCTTAGAGCACCATCTAACCCTGGATCCTTAAGTCTCAGTCAAGCTGTCCGTCATCTGCACAAGACAAAACAAGGTGCGGGAAAAGCCCATATAGGGGAGAGTATAAAAATACTCAGTAGGGACCCTGAGACCCCAGAAGGTCTCTCATAATTCCTCAAAGGAAAAACCACAAATCACGATCTCAATCAAAAATAATAAAGTAAAAGACAACTCACACCATGTATATAACTTAAAGAACCGAAATAATGATGATTAGTTGTAAAGATAAATCATATTATTCCATTGAGAAGTAACACTTATGAACAATGAAGAATTCATTCTATTACAGATCCACATGGGTTCATAATTCAACAATCCACACAGGGTTGTAAGTTGTCGATCTACATAGGGTCATAAGTTGTCGATCCACACAAGGTCGTAAGTCGTTGATCCATGACAGGATGCTCTAAAGATGATCCTCATTGGGTCATGATACTGCTGATCCAAACAGGGTCGTAAGTCACTGATCCACGACGGGCCTCTCTAAAGTAGGTCCTCATTGGGTCACGCTACTACTGATCCACACAGGGTCATAAGTCATCGATCCACATAGGGTCGCTCTGAGGCTGATCCACAAAGGGTCGCTCTTCACTTGGCATCCAGCCACAAAATTCCCGCACTCGGTGCACTTGAGTTATGTAGATTCTGCTCCTAAACCCATTGGTCATACCTAAACTTCCACGAAGTCCATGAAGAAGTAACCCTAATAACTTCCATGTTATAAGGGTTCCAATGAAATAGAAAGAACGTTAATCGGACGCCCAATCTGTAAGTTATATGCATTTTAGCACTGAGGGCCCGATTAGATTCAAGTTTGATACAACCAAACTATACTCTAAATTTCTCCAAAACCCAAGTGGAGTATCTCAAAAGGACTTCCTCATCCTTAGGGTTCCATCGCTGCAGACGACGCATCAATAAAATTCTCGGTTTTCAAGATACACCTAATTTAGCTAAACGGGACCGATCGGGTCCGAGTCCGGTAGGGGTCTGGCCCGACCTGCCAGTTGGGCCTACGGGTCCAGCCCGACCAGTATGTCCGGCCTGGCAGGTGGGTCTAGCCTAGCTCGCAGGTCTGGCGCGGCAGGCGGTTTCGGCCTGCTTATAAACCCGACCCGCGCGGATGCAGGCTGGTTGCTGGACACACCGATCGGACGCGGTGCATCCAGTTCAGCCATCTGGTAGCACCATCAAGGTGCCGCCCCTCCTTCCTAAACAGCCAGATGGAGCCGACTGCTGGTCTAGAAGAGTGGCCCGATTAGGATGCTCCTTTCCTCATAAGACACGTCGGCACCATGCCATTCCACTGCCACATCCCTGCCGGTCGTGGCTCCTGCCACTGCGGTGCCTGCGGGCACCGCTCCTCTAAGCGACCAGCTACCACCATCGGTTTTCGGTGCTGCCATACCAGCGGTTGCTTCCATGGGCCATCATAGATGCTTCAGTGGTCCATTTTCTTTCCCATCTACACCTACGGGCCTCCCGGGTCACCACCTTCATTGTGAGACCCCCGAAATAGCCTTGCCACCATGTTGTTTGGTCGCCCATGAAGAACGCATAAAACCAAAGAGCGGAAGAGGGTATGAGCCTTGTTTGGATTGGCCCGTGCCCTCTATGTTAGTGTTCTAACACGGGAGTGAAATAATAATCATCAAAGTTTAATATTATCCCCAACAATGAAACTCCACAACAACCACCCACAAGAATAAATGAGACATGGATCAACCAGTTAGTTAGTTGATTTGCGTTCATTGTATTTTCCAAGAATGGGGTGGGAAGAAATCATAAACACTTAGAAATAAAAATAATTCCCCGTACCTAGAAATTATGTTGTAGATGAAGGAGAAGATCCGTGTTCGAAGTTGTTCATAATTGGAGAGGAAAGTCATCGGCGTTTTGTCAAAGGTTCCTTCCAATGGTTTCCAATTCCTATGCCAAAGGTTTGATTAAATAAAAGAAACCACACCACATTGTGTTTATTAATATGGTTTATTAATGAACTGAAATTAATGAACCTTTAATCTATGAAATTTGTGGTTACACATCCACAGGGATGTGTCATTAAATGTCTCTTATTTAATGTTCATCGTTACACTGTAGTCCCACCATCCACCGCTCAACGGTTGTAGAAAGAATAAAATAACTCATTTAGTTATTTTATTATTTTTTCTGAAAAGTCCAAAAATTAACCTTTTCATCCGACCCTTTCCGGTCAAAGTTAAGCTTCACCTAAGTGAATCTCAGTGCCATGAATTCAATAGTGCCCTCATATTTTCAATTTTAGCACTGGTTCAAAAGATATAAATCCTTGCTCTCACATTTACTGAACATACCTAAAAAAAGTTAAAAAATTATTAACTGTCACCCTCGACCTGCGCCGATCGAGGTTAGGCTCCACTTAAGGGGAACATTCCCTCAAAATCTCAATGGTACTCTCAAATTTCCAATCTGAGTTACTGTTTAGGAGTTATAAAAATTTTACAATAAAATAATTGTTACTTAATTGTTTTGTTTACGGCCAAAAACTAACTTCCACTGTTGGCCTGCACCGGCCAATGTTAGGATCTGCCTAAGAAAATCATACCCTCACGAGTTCAGTGATGGTCTTAAATTTTTTAATCCAAGACTCCATTCATGAGTTATAAGCATTTGAAAAATAAAATAATTTTATTTAATTTTTTTATTTACGGTTATGCCATTTTCGGGTTTCCTCACTAGAGGCCAGCGCCGACTAAACTTGAGTCACACTCAGGGTAAACCTTCCATCCTGAATACAAAAGTTCCCTCAAAGTTTTGATCTGGGTTCCAGTTTAAGAGTTATTACACTTTTTCAAGAAAACCCCTCACACACTCTATTTAAAGCTTAACATTTATCAATGGATCATTCCGGTCACTCAGGGCCTCAAAATCACGTGCTGTCAAATTTCGCAGTCTTGAAATAATTCTATATAATTTAAAAAAAAATTATCGAAATTGCAGGACATTAAATTTTCCTCACCTTAGGGAATTACATCCCTGAAAGCTAAAAAAAGTAAAAACAAACAAGTCGGGGTACGGAGCATGAATCTGAGCCACCCGCTTCCATGTCCTCCACCGAAGGTTCCCGTGCTGCCACCGAACTCGCACCAGAGGAATCGACCACTCCTGTAGGACTGGCTCCTACTGATCCTTTATCTCCACCAGGAACTCCATGAATGTCTCCCCATCGTCAATGTCCATCTCTCCCCAGTCAATGACATGCAATGGATCATGCACATATCTTCTCCGCTGCGACACATGGAAACTGTTTTGCACTCAGTACATATATGGGGGAAAATCTAGGAAGTATGCCACCTCACCATATCTGTTGAGAATATGAAAAGGTCTAATGATCCTAGAAGATAACTTTCCACCCAGGCCAAATCTCTGTAATCTTCGTCGAGGCGAGACCCATAGGAAGACATGGTATCCATCCTTGAACTCCAAGGGTCTCTGTCGCCTATCGGCATAAGAATTCTGTCTTCTCTGTGCATTCCTCATCTGCCCCTAGATGATTCGCACCTTCTTAGTGGTAGCCTATACTAACTCTGGACCCATGAGTGCTGACTCCCCTAGGTCTATTCTGCATAGAGGTGATCTGCATGGCTGCTCATACAAGGCCTCAAATGGTGCCATGCCAATGGTGGAGTGATATCTATTGTTGTATTCAAACTCCTACAGTGGTGAGTAGTCCTCCCAACTATGACCAAAATGAAGAACACAAGTATGAGGCATGTCCTCCAAGGTTTGTATTGTCCGCTCCGTCCGATCATCAGTTTGGGGGTAAAATCTGTGCTCAAGCATGCTGAAACCTGATGCTCTGATTTCACTTGCTGATAGGTGAGGCATCATGAAACAAACTCGACCATCACTTTCTTCATCCCTGGCCACCAGTACTGACACCGGAGGTCCTAATACATATTCTCCATACTAGGATATACTGCCAAAGGGGATGTGTGGAACTCCCTCAACACCTCATATAGTAGCTTCATTGGTACCATAGTGCATCCTATGAAAAGGATGATGTGCTCCCCATATTCAAAAAATCCTTTAAGAGCCTATATTGAGGATATCTGAGCGCATCGGGTCTCGCAGTCAACATACCCAAGATGTGCCTCCCTAACTCGCTGAAGGAGTGGGGGAGTGACTACCATAGACTGGAGGTAATCTACTCCATCACTATCCATGAAGGATAACTACAACGCGGCTAGCTACTATGTCACCTCACTCAGCAACTATAAACCAGACCTCCTGTTGAGTGCATCTTCCACCAAATTCCCTTTCCCAGGAGTGTAGACTATATCAAAGTCATAATCATGGAGGAACTCTAGCCATCGGTGCAATCTCAGCTACTGTAAGGCCTACAAGAACCTTTCTATCCACATGAAAAGCTACCCATTTTAACTGATTGATGTGCCAATAAGCCCTTTGGTAGTGGGTACTCATTCCCCACAACCACTTGGTTATAGTGCTGGTAATCCACACATAACCTCAAACACTGGGTCTTACTAAGACCTTCCTCTGCAAGTCCCCCAACTATACTCTCAGCTCCTGGAGCTCCACAAGAGCCATCTGATATGCAATTATATATATTAGTGTCACCCTTGGGTACAAGACAATGTAGAAGTCCCTCTCCTTATGGGGACGTAATCCTGGAAACATCTTCTGAAAGGATGTTCCCGCACTCTTCCACTACTTTTTGGAACTGAAAACTCAAAACACCTGCTTCCATGAGGGTAAGGCTGGCCGACTCAAGAGTGATCGACTGCACCCTCCTATGCATGAGTTTATCCTATGCTTCCTGGGTTTCCTTTTTCTCTAACCATGAAAAACCCTATTCCAATGCTGTAGATATACCACATCCTTTTTCCAAAAATAGTCAATCTAAGCATGAATTGTGGATGACCAGTCCATACCCAAACTAACATCATAAGGCCTCGATGCTACCACCAAGAGGTTCCAACCAAAAATCTCGCCTCAAGGGCCAGATCACACCATTGGTATAAGTGTGATTATCGATTATCCTCCCATAGGTATCTCCAGACGTAAGGGTCAAGTCAACGGTTTAACCAGAAACTCTAGGTCTTGAACAAGGTTTGTGATAAGAAGGAATGATTAGTACCTATGTCTATTAATACAAAAGCTATTAGTAGACACAAATTGTACCTTGAATCATTCCTGGAGCCCTTGAGTCACACTCCTTGACTGCATGCAGCTACACCCTTCCCCTGTCCTCCAGCTCCCTAAGCTTGGTGGGGACCACATTGGGTTGGTGGTTGTAACATGTCAAAATATATACCACCTCTTACTTCTCTCCTAGATCCCCTTCTACATCTTCTACCCTACAGATTCATCTGTCCCTATAACTTCCTCTTCCCGAAACATTCTACAAGTCTAAGTCTTTGAGACTAACATCGGTTTTCTGATTTCCCACTGCTAAAATTCACTGGCTGCATTTGCTCAGCCAAAGAATTTTCAGCCACAAAGGTTCCCTCTATCACCCTGACATAAGTAGGAATGCACAGAGGAGTAGTGATAGCTTGGATGTCCCTAAACACATCTCGCTTGGAGATATGAGCCCTTAAGCACTGGTCATATCGTTTTCATCGAGTACCTAGAATGGTCGGTACACCTTGACGAATACTCAGCTGCCAGTATGTCATCCTACCGAAGTTGTAGAAGACCTTCAGAACACATACCCCTTATATTTTTAGGGAAAATACCCCTTCTTTGGGAAAATTTCTCAAGCTAAGTCCATAGAAAAGTCACCTCATCATAAGATAAGGGTAATCTAGACCCTACCATTGCCCTGCTGAGCCATGTAGAATGCTCACTGCCAGGACCACCATCTGATCTAATGGTTCCCTGTCTAGATGGAAAATCAGTCAACACCTCAAGCCATTCCTTAGCTTCCTGTGATTCAGGCTATCCTCGGAACCTTATGGGTATCTATCACTGAAACTTGTGTAAGGCACTAAGCCTATATGTGTCCTCTACCAGTAGTGCTGGTAGTAACTGCTGACCAAAGGGTAGTGGTATTACTGGGACACTGCCCAAAGGTACCATCTCGGGCAAAAGTCCTTGTACTGAAGCCTCATCACTATATGAATCATCCTCATGGTCACACATTGGAATCCTGGATGAATTTCTATGTGGAGGAATCTCGAAAGATAATCAAGATGAATCACGATCAATAAGTTATAATTGGTGATCTGACTCAAAAGAGATCCAGAGAAAAACATTTTCAAAATAAATGTAATTATTATTTTCATGTACCAAGTCATAAAATAGAATTCAGGGTCCTGGTGTATGGATACATCAGTTTCCGCACCAACACTGGACTCCCTGGACTGAAATCCGAACTCAAGATACTTAACACTATTTCCCCCATTGAAAATATAGTCTCTTAGTTCTTCTGGTAGAACTGATCGTCCTTTGATACCACTTTATCATGACCCATCTTCTAGGGCTCATGCCATGACTAACCTAAGCTCGCCTTCCATAGGCCAGGATTTGGCGACTAGCACCGGAAAGGCATAACCCAAAAAGGGAATACATTACCTTTAAACCTATACACATACAAACTAGGTACACACTACATACAAGTAAAACACAACGAAAAAAAGGGAAAGTATAACCACTATTAAAAACCACCACTAAGAGTAAAAGTAATTAATGAATGTAAAGGGGGATAGTATACAAGACAAACTAGAAAGAAAGTACAATAAAAATGGAAAATGTGCTCTGGAGATCATCCACCAAGGATCCTACCTGAAGGGTAGGTATAGCTCGTCACCTGTCGTCACTACCGCTCACCACGTCTTTCAATCACATCCAATCACCATCTAGCCCTAGATCCTTGAGTCTTAGGAAAACTTTTTGTCATCTTCACAAGACACAACAAGGTGTGGGTGAAGCCCGTGAATGGGTGAGTATAACAATACTCAGTAGGGACCCCGAGACCCCAGAAGGTCTCTCATAATTCCTCAAAGGAAAAACCACAAAGCATGATCTCAATCACAAAGCATAAAGTAAAAGACATCTCACACCGGGTATATAAATTAAAGAATAGGAATAATGATGATTAGTCGTAATGCTAAATCATACTATTCCATTGAGAAGTACCACTTCTAAACCATGAAGAAGTCATTTTATTGCCGATCCACACGGGGTCGTAAGTCACTGATCCACACAGGGTCGTAAGTCGTCGATCCATACAGGGTTGTAAGTCATAGATCCACACAGGTTCATAAGTTATTGATCCACGATAGGCCACTCTAAGGATAATTCTCATCTGGTCCCGCTACTTCTGATTCACACAGGGTCCTAAGTCACTAATCCACGATGGGCCGCTCTAAGGCTGGTCCTTGTCGGGTCGCACTAATGTTGATCCACACATGGTCGTAAGTTGTCGATCCACATAGGGTCGTAAGTAACTGATCCATGACGAGTCGCGCTACTACTTATCCACACAGGTTCATAAGTCGTCGATCCACATAGGGTCGCTCTGATGCTGATCCACAAAGGGTCACTCTTCACTTGACATCCAACCATAGGATTCCCACACTCGGTGTGCTTAAGTTCCGTAGATTATGCTCATCAAGCCATCAATTGTACCAAAACTACCATTAAGTCCCACAAATAAGTAACCCAAAGAACCACCATGTCATAAGAGTTCCAATTCAATAGATGGTGTGTCAATCGGACGCCTGGTCTGTAAGTTATAGGCATTTTAGTATCCAGGGCCTGGTTGGATTTGAGTTCGATCCAACCCAAACATACTCCAAATTTCTCCAAACCCAAATGGAGTATCTCAAAAGTACTGCCTTGTCCTTAGAGTTACAATTCCACTGACGACACATCAATCAGATGCCCGGTTTGCAAGATACGTCTGATTCAGCAAAACAGGACCTGTCGGGTTTGGGTCCGGTAGGGGTTCGGCCCAGCTGGTGGGTCCGGCATGGTTGGTAGGCCTGTCCCAACTGGTGGGTCTGGCCTACCTAGAAATCCAACCTATGCAAATACAGTCTGGTTGTTGGATGCACCGACTGGAAATAGTGCATCTAGTTTGGCCAGCTGGCGGTGCCAGCGCGGCGCCTCCCCTCATTCCAAAATGGCCAGTTGGAGCCGGCTGTTGTTCCAACTGGAGCCGGCTATTGGTCTAGAAGAGTGGCCCAATCGGGCCACTTCTCTCCTCGCACGATGTGTTGGCACCACACCCTTCCACCGTCGCGGTCTGACAGGCCGTGGCTCTTATTTCCACGACACCTGCGAGCGCTACTCCTCCACGTGGCCGGCTCGTCCGACCAATGCCACCGGTTGTCATTTCCACCACACCAGTGGTGCTATTCTGTCAGTTACTTCTTTGGGCCACCGAAGATGCTTCGGTGGTCCGTTTTCTTTTCCATCTATGCCTACAGGCTTCCCGGGTCACCGCCTTTACTATGAGACCCCCGGAATCTCCTTTCCACCAGTTTGTTTAGTCGTCCATGAAGAATGCATAAAACTCAAGAGCGAGGGAGGGTCTGGGCCTTGTTCAGATTGTCCTGTGCCCTATGTGTTAGTGTTCTAACATGGGGGTGAAATAATAATCGCCAAAGTTTATGATTATCCCCAAAAATGAAACCCCCCAACAACCACCGACAAGAACAAATGAGATGCAGATCAACTACTTAGTCAGTTGATTCGATTTCGTTGTATTTTCTAATATTGGTGTGAGAGGAAATCATAAACACATAGAAATAAAAATAATTCCCCCTACCTAGAAACGGTGTTGTGGATGAAGGAGAAGATCCCCATTCAAAGTCGTTCATCATTAGTCATCGATCTCGGGATAGATTCCCCTAATGGTCATCGTTCGTCCACCATCATTCATTGGAGAGTAAAGTCATTTGAATTTTGTCATAGGTTCTTCCCCTGGGTTTCCAATTTCCATACAAAAGGTTTGATTAAATAAAAGAAACCACACCATATTGCATTCATTAATATGGTTATTAATGAACTGCAATTAATGAACTGCAATTAATGAACCTTTAATCCAATAACATTTCGGTTACACATACAAAGGGACATGTCATTAAATGTATCTTATTTAATGTCTATCGTTACACTATGGTCCTACCATCTGCTACTCAATGGTTTTAGAAAGAATAAAATAACTCATTTAGTTATTTTATTATTTTTTTCTTCTAAAAAGTCCAAAAATTAACTTTTTCATCAGAACCTTGTCGGTCAAAGTTAAGCTTCGCCTAAGTGAATCCCGGAGATTCAAATTCAATGGTGCTCTAAGATTTTTAATTTGAGCACTGGTTCAAAAGATAGAAATCCCCATTCACACGTTTACTGAATTCACCTAAACAAAGTTAAAAAATTATTAACAGTCACCATAAACCCACGGCGGTCAAGGTTAGGATCCACCTAAGGGGAACACGCCCTCACAAGCTCAATGGCACTCTCATATTTCCAATCCGAGTTACCGTTTAGGAGTTTTAAGGATTTGACCATAAAATAATTGTTACTTAATTATTTTATTTACGACCAAAAACTAACTTTCACTGTTGGCCCGTTCCAGCCAATGTTAGGGTCTACCCAAGGAAAGCATACCCTCATGAGTTTAGTGGTGGTCTTGTATTTTTAATCCAAGTATCTGTTCATGAGTTATAATCATTTGAAAAATAAAATAATTTTATTTAATTATTTTAATTACAGTTATTCCATTTTTGGGTTTCCTCACTAGGGGCCTATGACGACTAAACTTAAGTCGCGACTAGGGTAAACCTGCGATCTTGAATGTAATGGTGCCCTGAGATTTCTGATCCAGGAACCCATTTAAGAGTTATTCCACTTTTTTAGGAAAACCACTAACGTGAACTATTTAAAGCTAATTTTTTTTCAACGGATCATTTTGGGCACTCTGGGCCTCAGAATCACGTGCTGTCAAATTTTTCAGTCTCGAAATAATTCCATATAATTAAAAAAATTATTTGGAAATTTTGAGACATTACATGATATACCAAAGTTTCACTTCAAGAAAGTGGGATTTCTTAGGATTGATTTTATACTGTGCTTCTTAGCATGTGAAAAAAATTCATGCCTTTCCAATTTCAAGTATAATATACTACCAATTATTTTCATGTATTCTGCAACATTAATTGCATTGCCTTCATCATCCCATGAAAGTTTCATCTGGGTAGCCACTAGAGTCATCATCTCCTTGGAATTATCCATTTCAAATCTTCTCAAAACATCCTTGGCATATTTATATTGGGAAATGAGTATGCCATTATTTCCTTGTGTCACCTATAAACCAAGGAAAAATGTCAGTTCACCAATCATTGACATTTCAAATTAACTTTTCATAAATTATGAAAACTGATTGAATTATGATTCATTTGATGTACTAAATATTATGTCATCAACATATACCAACACCATTATCCTTTGATTATTGTCATTATTGAAATATAGTTTATAATAAACTCCACCACACTAAAAACAAATCTTCTTCAAAAACTAATCGAGCCTTGAATACCATACTCTCGATGCTTGCTTCAACCCATATATCACCTTCTTTAGCCGATAAACTCTTTTCTCATGTTCATGAATGAAAAAACCATCTGGATGCTCAATATGAGATTCTTCTTCTAGAAACCTATTTAGAAATGATGGCTTGATGTCCATCTAGAAAAATTTGAACCTTATTTGTATTACTTTGGATAAGAATAATCTGATTATCTCTAGCCTCACAACAGGTGAAAATATTTCATCAATATTATTACCATATATCTATAAGTACCCTTTGCACACTAGTTATTCTTTATTTTGAATCACTGTGTTATCTTCATTCATATTATTTCAAAAGAACCATTTGGTCCTAATGAAATTATTATTATTTTTGGTCTCGAAACAATATACAAGAAAACCTCCAGCATTAGATTGATATAAATCATTAATAATATTTTTTAGCTGATTTCAAATGTGGAATTACTCTTCAGAGTGGAAATACCAATTGTTAGAAACACTGTAAGTATTCTCTCATAGATTCTTGGTATCCTAAAAACAGTTAGATGATTTCATATCATTAGAACAAAATAGATAATAATGAAATACATAAATGTTGCTGCTTCTCCCCCAATCAGTATTATTGATGTGAGACAACATAAAATTTATTTTATTCTATACCATTGAGACCTTGCATGTTATTAGAATATATAATGACCCCATATGATATGAAACTCTTCATGTTATTAGGACAACTATTTAGGCCCACAAACAATATTCTTCTCCTATATAATTTCTTCACATGTGACTATAGGTTTGACAAAATTCTCTAGCTTAATAACATTTTCCAGTAATAACTTCCTTCAATAATATTTTTAGTGGGTAAAATTACCACTTATTAATGAGCCATCAATAAATCCTCTAAGCCTTATAAGTCAAAACTCAATGTAGGAAACAACAGATAAAGTTAATAACACCATCACTATCCATGGAACCCAATTACTTCCATAGATATCAAGAAGATATAGATGATTAAATCCTTTCATGGAATTCTTCTAGATATGTTCTTCATCTATGGTAACTAATTTGAATCATTTGACATTCTAGAACACATCACATCACTACTTTTCATATTTTGATATAACTTCCCCTTGGATTGTATCACCCGTAAAACATGAAATAATTGACCATCGGTTAACAGCATTTAAACACATAGGGAGAGGGGTTACTTTGGAATCCTCAAGAAGAGGATTGTGTCTGATCATGATAGATCAAAAATTTGATACTTTCTTTAAAATCACTAAACTATTTTTGTGCTTGTTCCAATTTTACATCAAAATTTAACCTCCCTGTCCATATAACTATACATTCTTTGACCACATGGTTAGTCTTATTATGATGTTTAGATTCTGTAGGATTTGTATTTTTAACAATGTGGGGTTTAAACCCACTAGTAAAAATTTCCTTCTTTGATGCTCCACCAAAACTCCATTTTTTTATGATTATTTCTATGAGCAGAAATCTTTTCACAAATTTTCTTATCTTGCTTCTTCCTCCATTGGAGGGCCATTTCTTCTGAATTCACTTCTCACCATATGGAATGACATGTGAGTTTTTCAATACATTATTTATTCATTTTTATTTTATCTGTTATCTGAGGCACCATGCTATTTATTGCTGGTGGTAGGTCCTTCACTGAAGGTACATTCTTCTTACTCACAACTGGAGCATCTGATCCCTTTTTATTTCAGGTTTGTTCACATTTTTTCCAATTGATCTATTTTGAGTGTAACAGAGGAGTTAATTGATACATCTTTTTTTGAGATCTTTTGGTTTCCTATGAAGATGTAGACCTATTTTTTAACTTAACATATTGTATTATAATATAATATTTTTCTTTATACACTACCAGAGTTGGAGATCTCCTTCCGGGTTTCTTTTCCTTTCCTTATTTCTTCATACTACAATGTCTTTCCAAATTCCCCTGATTATCACATATAAAACATCTTCCATTAAAGACATACCATGTGTCATGATTTCTTAGTTGATTTTTTGATACAACTATTGTTCTTCTTCTTACATTGATCTCATGATCTTCTTGACACATACTCATGGTGTGTACTAGTCTTCCATAATAGTAGCATTACATGCCTACCTTCTTCTAAGAGTCACTAATTTCTTATTTCTAAAATTTTTTCTGCTTATTATTAGATTTAGAAGTATTTATACCATCAAAACATGAAATATATTCCAAAGCCTCAATACAAAAACTTTATGTATTACCATTCATCCCACATAAGTATCACATGTTGTCATTACTTCCTGTAAAATCCTTTTTAGGTATGTATTTAGTGCCTACATGATTTTACCTATTTCTAGAATTTTTCATAGCTCTCTTCTTATCTTTAATGGGAGAGGGTTAATCATATCCAATATCGATTTTCCCCAACATGCATAGCCTTTGGGAAGAGACAATCCTTTCATGTTTTTCCTCTGAATTGGAATATTTGATTTTCATTTCATTATCATCTACTGAAGTATAATAAAATAGTAAGTGCAAATCATCCTTCAATTTGTGATTTCATTTGGAATTAGATTTCTTCACTTATTTCTTGATCGATTCTATCTCTTCTTCCAATTGTTTAATATTCTTATCCCTTGATTCAAGTTTATCATTAAGTTATCTCTTGTGATTCTTCCCTCTTGTTATCTCATATTTCAATTTCCAAGAGAGATTATCCATAATGTTAGATTTATAATTTATTTTATAATTAATCTGAGCAATAGAATCATTACAACATACATTCTATTGTTTTTGTCTTTTCTTCTCCTGAATTAGTTCAGACAGGTGTGTAGCAAGATCATCACTTCTATATTTCAAATTCTGAATTTTATTTGAGTCCAAATTCTTTCCCATTTCATCAGCATTCAATTTTTGTAGTTCTTAAGCCTGGGAATCATTTTTGTCTCTTAGATATGTATCCACTCCAACAAGACTTTTATTCAATATTCTTTTCTTTTTGACTTCAATTTCCTTCACTTGGATTCATATATATTTATATTTAATTTCTTCATTGAGTTTTTGAACAAATTCCTTTGTTTTATAGACAACTTCCACTTTTTTCTTTCATGGAGTTTCATCATCATCAAAAGTTTCAGAATCACTTGGAATATGAGGTTCTTCACTCATTCCTACAACATCATTGAATGAGTATATATTTTCACTATCCAATTCATCCAAACCATTCTTCTATACATTTTTGGTTTCCTTAAACCGAATCATACTTTTTCCATATACTCTTCCACACCGAGGAATACCACATGACTTCTTCTTTTTAGTTCTTCCCTTTTCCATAGAACAATGAGATAATAGAATAAATAAGCTTTAATTTCAACAACAAACCAAACCAATTCAGAGAAAAAAATCTAATAAAAGAAACTAATGCTATGATACCAATTGTTTGGTCCCAAAGGAGCCTAGATACCCTAAGAGGGGGGGGGGGGGGGTGAATTAGGGTATGGATATTATTTTTGAAATTATTCCCACACAACTAGATCTGGACCTCTTTATTATAAGGGTCACTTTGTTTTCTATTTAGTTTTTATATTTCTATTTTCCTTTCCAACTTTATCTGATGATGATTTATAGAAATTAAAGAAAGAAATAATTCAAAAGAACACACAAATTTTACTTGGTTCTCCCTCACCCGACTATGTACAAGGAGTATAAAATGATAATGTTCCAATGTATCGAATTTACGACAAATCACTACCAAATAAAGGTTTGGATTAAATCAATTCTATGCCCAGGTTCAATGCATTTACAATTTTTAGGGTCAACTAACTACTTTCCTAGGGTCCACTCCCTAACTCTCTTTAGATAGATCAATACCAGTGGAAATGATCGCCTTCTTTTTTTTCCTTTTATCACTACTCTATAAAAGATCCACATATAGTTTATGGACATGTAGATCCATACATTATCAATAATGAATGTATCCTTAACTGTATATGGATTCTCTGTTGAAGTTATTTCTGGGATGCTCCTTCACTTCTATGAAAACACCTGGATACAACACTTCCACTTTCCAAAAAACTAGAACAAACTTCTCTTTTATGTAGACATAGAAATTACCTATTATTTGGAAATATTTTCAAGGGAATAAAAGTATTAAATTTATTACCATGAATTTAGTAGTGAATGAACTTGTTATTAAAGTTTTATCAGACGGTGAAAAAACTCTGTCTTCTTCTTATTATTCTTCTGAATTTAGATATGAAAATGATAATGCTAATTGGGTAATATAGGTGCATATCTCTATGAGAAATATTGTAGTGTGATAACCTTATTCTAGACCCTAGTGTGTAACTCCTTGCATGATATCATGGTGTATACCTTTACGTGAGATCCTGGTGTGTACCATGTTCGTTCTTTGCATGAGATCATGGAGAAAACCCCTGACGTGAACCCTATTCATGCTTTGCATGAGCTCCTGGCATGAACCCCTAGCACGAACCCCTGGAACAAACCCTGTTTGCATTTTTCATGATATCCTAGTAAAAACCCCCTGTGTGAACCCTATTCGAACTTTGTGAAAGACTTTATTCAGATCATACACAACACATGCATAATGTATATTCCTTAGAGTGTCCTCTACGTGAACCTCCTTCATGATATGTCTCCACAATCCTCCCTCTCAGATGTTTCTTTATATAACAATGAGGAAAAACTATATAAATGTTTAAGGATAGGTTATAGGGTATTTATAGGCATAAATCCACCACCTTAACTCCAAAAATCATGAAAAACCATTTGTTCCACCACCTCATCACTCACGATCCACGAGTCCCCATCATGAGATCCAGGCACGAGTCCTATTCATGCTCTGTGAACCTTCAGGCATGAGTCCAGTTTTTGTTCTATGAACCTTTGGGCACAAGTCCTATTTTTTCTCAAAAAACCTCCAAGTGTGATTCCCATTCACGCTCTATGAAAGATCATACATTAGCTCTTTGTGTGAGATTAAAGAGTTTGATATTTCATGAGATCAAAGTGTTCGCACTTTGTGAGCTAAATTCAATATTCTCACTCCATGAGCTCAGTTCGACATTCACACTTTGTGAGTTCAATTCATAATTCACACTCTATGAGCTCAGTTTAGCATTATCTCTTTGTGAGATCAAACATCCATGCTAACTATTCATGGATTCTTTGAAAACTAGCCCTCTTCAACAACCTCAAACCTTATCAACAAACATAATCAACCCAAAAAATCCATCATGATGGATTTTTTCCTAACACAGTTCCTGAGATATTTTTTATTTTATTATAAGATTTCATATATAGTTTCTAAAATTTTATAGTATTCATTCAATTATTCATATGAGTAATTTTTATTTTTTTGATTCACAATCATGATTATAAGAATAATAATAATGCACCTCTTTGAATTTTATATAAAACATATGTTGGCCTTTTTATTAAGAGATTTAGATTTAGATTCTGATGATGTGCATTCACTAGAATATTCAAAAGCACTCAAAGTGGAATTTATATATTTCTTGTATTTATTTTTATATCAAGTATTCTTGATGAAATATTTTTCAGACTTTTTATTTTCTTGCAATTGCTAAAAGTCTGGATTAATATGTCCAAGATTTTTGCACTCATAGCATCTTACTTCTTGTGATTATCACCTTTCTTCCTGAACTTGTTGAATGGTCTTCTGAAATATCTTATCTTGTTATATAACTTTCTAAACTTCTAAGAAAAATGTGCAAGTTCATCATTTGATCTAGAATATCTTGGGGGAATCTTCTTCTTCATATGTTTTAGATATCTATATACCTTTATTCTTTTTTTTTCATCTTTATAAGTTGAAACATTCAATGAAACATTTTATTTCTTAACAATTTTAAATTCTCCAACTTCAGATTCCATTTATAATTCATACATCATAAGAATTCCAATAATATCTTTTATTTTAAAAGTCTTGACCTATGTAGATTGTTTGATGGTATATGAGATTTCATTCTACTTAGGTAGTAAAACTCTTATAAATTTCAATGCTTTCTCAGGCTTAGTGATAGGTGTTCCTAGAGAAGTATAATTGTTAATAATCTTAGTGATTCTTCCATTCAACCGAGAAATGATTTCTCCTTAATCCATTTTAAAGGCGTCAGACTTAAGTTTGGTAGTATCATTTCTAAGGGCCTTAACATTATCTGTACCTCATAAGAAACTACTATAGTATTCCACATTTCATGAGCTATTTGATATTGAGAAACTAGATTAAACTCATATAAACCTAGTCCAGATATTATAGAATTCATGGATTTAAAATTTAGATCATATCTTACTTTAGTGTTGACATCCCATGTTTCTGGTTGATTCATTGGAATTTTATAGGGACTCACTAGTTTAAGATAAACCTTTAAGCTGAGGTTCTTTAAATATATGGCAATACATGTTTTCCAGCAACCATAATTTTCTCCATTAAAGTAAAGAGCTCCAATAATTGACATTCCTTCTCTGTTATCATACATAAAATCTATTTTAAAGCATATTTTTGGACTTCAACCTTTGACAGCTATGAACTATAGAGTCACGAGCTCTGATAAAAATTATTCTCCCAGAGAATGGATAACTAAAAACTCAATAGGGGGATGAATTGAGTTCTTAAAATTTTCTTTACATTAAACCAACTTCTTCAAGGTATGTGAGTTCAACGATTTTCCTTAATAAAAATTGGTAGAGGAAATTTAAAATCTTAGTGGAAATAGATTTAACACCAGATATTTATAGTGGTTCAGGGAATATAAATACCCTAGTCCACTCCACCAACACTCTAATCCATGATTTTAGCGATTTTCACTATAAAAAACCTTTTTTTAGGGCTCCCAGCTGAGTACAAGCAACTGTTAATTGTTACAAAGGTATAATATCTTTCAACTAGGATCTCCCTTTACAAGAATTATCTAAATTCTTAACACACTCACTTACAATGAGTGTAAATAGAATAGATATGAGTTAACATTAAAGAACTATTATAGCACACAGTTGAAAGAAGAAGCTAATAATAAATGAAGATACATTCTAATAATATTATGATCTTTAAATCACATATTTTGATGATATTTAACTACAACTGATACACATATAAGCACAACATGAAAGTCTCATATATGATCTTATCTATGGAAAAGCGTTCTTTGTTACCATTATAAGAGTATTAATATATACATGTGTGTATCTGTGTATATATATTCATGAAGAATCTAAATATATATATATATATATCCTCTTTGATTTTGAACTTAATCACACAAGATAATCACAATGGTTGAGTGAATAATTCATTGAAAATTTTATAAAACAAGATATTAATTCTATGTCTCCATTCCTTCCAAATATGATTCTAAAATGACGATGTCAGGAATCTTCTTGTTCAAATATTTCCATTCCTATAAAATAAAACTTTATATAAATCAACCTTTCCTTAATTAGACAATTCCCTTTTCGATATGCTTAAAGGAATGAAATGAATTATCAAGAGATTTTGAAAGTAGTCATGAAATTATGCATAACAACTAGTTTCTCATAAAATATCCAACTAATAATATTATTCTCATAAGATAAATTTCTAAGAGGCTTCATAAGACAAACCAGACATTTGAATTATAATGTCCATAAGATAAAATAAATTCAACATTATGTAGAATAATTATTCTATGTAAGATTATCATGTCACTGAATTGTGATACTTAACTTTCACAACTTATCTTGGTTCTTACAAGATAATATTTTGTGAATACCCTTTTCGTAAGATAAATACTTTTCACAACTACATTCTGAATAAAATATATGACTTTTATCATGAAGTAGCTAGTTTATTCTATTCATAATATATTATATTACGTAGTAAGATGAATATTCAATAATGAGTTTTTTTATTCTAATATGATATAATATAATCTTTCAAGAAATCAATTCTCATAAGATAAAACACTTTTCTGCACATTGAACTCTTTACATGTCATAAGATAATCACTTATAGTCAGTGTAAGATAAATTACATATAAAAAATATCATATGAAACACTTAAGTTAAACTTATTAGAATAAAAATAGGGTTTTTTTGAATCATTAAAACAAATAAAAGCTGTGATATGTTGGAACAAAATAATTATATCCAACACTTAACACATAAAAATGACCACAAACAAACAAGTAAAAGGAACTCATCTGCCACACCTCGAAATTATCTTCTTTGGGTGGAACTAACTCACCCACATAGTTTTGGATCATGTCATAAGAATGAATCTCAGTGGGGGAACTATCCCTCTTCCTTGAATGTATGAATTCACGTTGAACATCACCAATATAGGGCTCTATCGACACCCTGCATCACCCTGGAGAAGTCTCACCACTAGGACCGCCATCAGGAGGGGTCTTATCCAAGTGGGACTTTTTCACCACAAGATCTTTCCATTCCTCTACCACCTAAGAGAGGTCCTAGCTCAACATGAAACTTGGGTGATCTTTATCTTCAAAACCTATGATGAAAAATCCATACATGTGCATTGATTATTGGTACCACTAGAACTAACTAATACTGCATGAAGAATACTAGTTATGAGAACAACTATTTAGTCATCTGGGGTCCGCACAAGTTGTAAATCCTATACCACCACTTTGAACCAATTCTCCACTGCATGCAAGTTTGGCTCACCATTGAATCTGATTAGTCTCTATTAATGGAAATCATGTAATGTTTGACATCATCCTATCATACTAGATCCATTGATTACTCAATATATAGATGATCATCTGCTTGGACCACCAAATGTGGGTCCATGTTCTTCTCAATAGGTGGTAGCACTGATTTGTGCCTACATGGAGGAAAAAGCTAAAGAAAAGGTCATTGAACTGAGACCTCATCGCTTAACCCATCATTATCATGACACTATCTCGAAATCCTAGTTGGATGTTATTATAGAGGCATCTTGAAAATTATTTAGACATTCCATGGTCAAAGAGAATATCTGGGGAGCTAACTCGAGAAGGACATGGAATCCACAACCCATTCCTAAATGATGAATGTACCAATGTTTTTCTTTCAACCAATGCCTATATGTTTCAATTTGAAAAGCAGGTTATCAAAGTCCTAATGAATACATACATAGTTATCCACACTAATACTAGGTTCCCTATACTGAAAGTCCAACTTAAGACACTCTAACACTATTTCCCTAGGTACCAAAACAATCCTCACAGCTAGAAAATCACTAAACTCCAATCATAAGATAAACTGATCAAATACCAATCTAGTATGACCTGACCCACCTGGGACCTCCTAGATAATGATAAGCTAAGAATAACACCCCAATACCACCTTAAATAGGTAATGGATTGGTTACTAGAACCAAGTATTCATATAATACAAATGGGAGGCCTTATCCCAAAGTACCTATACACACTCACACATCTCCATACAGCAGTATAATGTAAAAAAAATAAATAATTGATACTATAAATGAATTCATAACAACTATCCCACATAAGAGTACATCAAGAAGTCTAGAAAAAGTAGAATGGTCCAAATATAAGACCACCAAAATTGGAAAAAACCTAACCCACTGAAAACATTGGGGAAGCTATCGAAATGAAACTCCTAAATCCATGTAAGGTCCTCCTGTCACAAATAAGCTCGAAAATAAACTCCACCTACTTCAAGTCTACAAAGGACTCCAAAAATTGGCCTATCTTCTTTATAATACATGACATGTGTAAAAAGAACCCATGTAGGGGTGAGTATAAACATACCCAATAGGACACCCCAAACTCACCAAACACAAAGCATCAAGAGAGAGTAGTCAACTAATCACCATCAAGTATGTCAATTAGAATATGAGACAAAAACCATAATCATAACCCAAATATGCTCAACAAAAATCCAAAATGAAAAGATAAAGGAAATATCCGTCGCTACAACCCAAATAAGAATGATGAGTCAACTTGTAGCTCCAAAGGTATATCTTCAATTTCCAACATCATGAAAAGCTACACAAGAATCCATATGGAGGGGCCCTCAACTCACCACTATGCTCTTTAACCGAGGGAGCTATAACTCCCGACCATACATTTCACATAACCTCTTAAGAATATATATGGAGGGGATCACTTCTCACCATTTCACTCCACAATAGAGGGAGAACTAACTCCAATGGAGGAACCAATCCCCACCAGATCTTGAAGATTGGAGAGAACCACTTTATAGATAAGGGACTCATGTCCTACTATATTATGGGGGAGAAATAAATCAATATGTGTAAAGAGTATAGAGAACCCATTCCTTGGTAAGATAAGGGAGTATTGACATCAACATTACTCTAAAGATCACACCTAATTGCTGTCATTGTTTAAGCATCACTAAAAGAAGCATCATAGTCGTATCACCACATGTCATATCTCAAATGAGAAAACAAAGTCCACCATTGTATTTTACATGAAAAAATTCTTAAGATGGGATACTCATGAGCCCAAATCTGAGTCGACAAGAAAGAGAAACACAAGGTGGAATTTTCTAAGGAAGGTGTGTGACATTTACTAAGGTCCACACGACATGTGACCATGTACACTAGCTGTGAATGGGTATCCTGACCTTATCAGAGTACATGGAAATGATCATTCACTATGGTCATTCCTTTTTTCCTAGTTGCATCTATGTCTATATACCCCTGAGGTACATACCAAGCTGCCAAATCCAGGCCACATAGTGTGTGTGGGACATACACAGTGTTTGATACTTATATTCACCCAAAACCCTATCCACCATAGTTAGGGGACTACACGACATGTGTTCCTAGACTACACATCGTGTATGTCATGAATTTTTATAAATTCTATATTTTTGTGTAGTTTCACCTATGCCTCTATCATTGCTGACAATTCCATCAAGAATCACACCGCAATGTCCGGATCTATGTTGACGATACTCCATGGTTGGTTGAAAGTCGTATTATGGACATTATTCTTCGAAAAATCATTATTCGTTACATTTTGGATCACCACACTATCCAACCCATGACAACCCCACTATCTGTGCTGGCAAAGGGTTTCCACTGTCATTGATGGCCAGATTCTAACCACACTTCGCTTGGGGTCACCCATCACTTATCCTATAGATATATCATCTTCATATAGAATAAAAAACCATCATTACTGAAACCATTAAGAGATTCCCATTTTTTTCACTATGCCTCTACCACATCTCCCAAAACCTGAAGACAAAACCATGAACTTGATCCATTATGCCAAAGAATGAACACTCAATAATTGATCTTCCCAGGTATCATCGAATCATTAGTTAATGAAATACTAATGATGAATGTCAATAATAGTGGTAAAAAGGAATATAAACACTAATTAAATTTTGATTTATTCCTGTGTTCATTTAGACATTATCTATGGAATCTGATAACGAGATGGGTTTTGAAATCAATAAATCCCAAATTGAATAGAACTCTAATTCATAGGTGAGGGAAGAGAAAATAGACATTGGACCAACCAATATAAATTGATCTATGAATCAATTTTGGAAATAATTAATCTTTATTCATCTTAAAATATAAATGGGGATAAAAACACAAAACCAAATTCCCTACCTTAGGTTTGTATTGATCATTGATGAAGACTTTTTATGCATCATTTTCATTACTGAGATTCAAAAACTCCATTGATGGTGATGATCCTCATGGTACTTCAATCATTGATCCATGATCCCATGTCCATCTTCTAACACACTCACCACCAGAGATCTATCCTCTCATTCCCTCTAGGTTTATACAACTAACCTTGAGAAAATTTCCATAACAGGGTTTATATAGAGGTGTCGTTTAGGGTTTGGAAAATAATTACAATTAAATTAAATAATTTATTTAATTAATTTAATTTTTCCAGGACTTCACTCTATCAAAATTCTCAATGTCAAAAAAATATTATGTCACACCTAGGGTAAAAAATATATTCCTAATTTAATGGATGTCTCATATTTCCGATCGAAGAATCCATTCAAGAGTTATTCCATTATTTCAGTAAAAATACCTAGGTATGATATAATAAATTTAATATTCCTATTATATTCTCATTGAGGATTTTGGGACTCTAAATCCCACATGAAATATTTTCCTAGATTTTAAAACATTCCTTAAAATTTTCTAAAGTCTTACATGAAAAAGATAAAGTCATTACACTAGAAAATAAAACAAAGTCCCTAATGCATTGAGTAAGAAAGAACCCAAAGTTCTTG
This sequence comes from Viscum album, assembly GCA_963277665.1. NCBI lineage: Eukaryota > Viridiplantae > Streptophyta > Magnoliopsida > Santalales > Viscaceae > Viscum > Viscum album. Next base: position 1,985,752,161 of record OY728136.1, read on the forward strand.
CAATGATAAGGATTAAAGGATCCATTCATTAGGGACTTGGTAAATATATACATAGAAGTCATAATGGGAGGAACATCATTAATCATATCCCAAATTATTTCCCAACAAACATTATTGGAGATGATCAATAAATTAAAAAGTGATAATCCTAAGTTATAAAAGAAGATAGAATCTATGAAAAATGGGAAAATTTATGAGTTCAATGTTGATAAAGAGGGAGTAATGAGGATTTTTACAATGCTATGTATCCCATCTATTACATAGTTAAATAAAGAGATGATTGATTAAGATCACAACTCTATGTTCTCTATACATCCAAAAGAAACAAAATTTAGTAGGATTAATGAAATAATTATTGATGGGATAATATGAAAAGAGATATTGCTAACTACAATTCAAGATGTTTTTTATATCAAAAAGTGAAGTAGGAGTAAAAAATACCCAAAGGAGTGATAAAAAAATGACCCATATCCATATATAAGTGGGATAGATCACCATGTGTTTTATTACTAACCATCCTAAAACATCTAAGGGAAGAAATTCCATATGGTTAATCATTGATAGGTTAACAAAGTCTACTCATTTTATTACCATATGAAAATATTTCTCCCTCGATCACCTTTCTATTATATATATTAAAGAAGTGGTGAGCCTTTATGGGGAACCACTATTAATTTTTTCATAATGTGATCTAAGATTTACTTCTAAGTTTTGGAGGTGTAACATCCCATTATTGATCTATTAGGTACGTCTTTAACCTCATCATGGTTTTCCTTTTCTTGTTGTTTGTATAGGTCCATAAAGGAATTGAGAGGATACCTATAATAGAGAAGTTAGATATTTGTTGGAATCTTATCTTTAAATAATTTTTTTGTAGGCTACAGGAGGATTTCACACCATAAAACTAGGTTACATGACGTGTAAGAGTTTCTAGATTCAAGTTGTGAAAATATTTCACGCTATGAAAGGTTAAACAAAATGAATAGATGTTTTACATCATGAATGTTTTAAATAATGTATTTTAATATGAGGTGACGATATTTCTAGTGTATGTGGGACTTTGAAGGTTACACACCATGTATCCAAGTTACACACCATGTAATGACCCACGTACAATTTTTATAAAAGGTGTGAAACTATTTTGTTTCGATTATTTTCTCTAAACTCTCTTTCTCTCGACCTAGGAAAATTACTAATATATTTTAGAATACTCCTCTCATTCTATAATGATTCGATCGATGTTTGATCTTTTTTGTAGTTGTAGTGTGTCTTTTCTGGTAAGTGATATTTTTCTTCTTCATTGTCTTTGACCGCAGTATCACCCTTGGGTTTCTTTATCAGTTGCATTGGTCTAAATTGGTTTTTTTCTCTTATCTTCTTCAAGATCCATTGTGTGATATCATTCCAGAGTCCATTACTTTTTTGTTCATGATGCAGTGGGTGTTCATTCTTGAGGTATGTGGGTTTTCTCCCTTCCCTTGACCCCTTTTTTTCTAAATTGTATCGATCTTATAATGAGGATGCAATTCTAGAGCCTTTGTAGACGTTTATGGGTTTTCATTATTTATGGATCCCATTGCAGTCGTGTTCGACTAGAGTTTCAAGGTAGGTGGTTCTGTCTCTATCCTATGTTGATGAACCTTATTGTTCCTACTTTATAAATTGATTTATAAAATGTGCTCACTTTAATGATTTGTAATGGCCCAAAAATTTCTGGTTAATTCCTTTGTGAAAAATAGAGCGTTTGTAGCATTCTTGTAGGTCACAATGACTCACTGAACAATGACTCACAGAACTATGAATCACCAAATGGCTCACACCTCTAGATTTTTTTCTTTTAGTTTCATCCCTCTTATGTTTTAATTAAAGTTAAATGAAGAACATATCAGTGTTTTACTGTTTCTCAAGCTGTTTCCACCATCTCCAAGGAGAATGATTTTATATTAAATATCAAGAAATGGCCAAGACTCAAGGTAAGATACAAAATTCAAGTACTTTGAATTCTTCTCCATGATTTTAGGATATGAAATTTTCTTAATCCAAGATCATATCTTCCTTTAAACCTTCAGTTTTCTCTTGGTGCACCCATAACCTTTCTTTCTAAGGATTCATGCTCCAATGGTGTACCATCATGTTCATTTTTTTCATTGGAGTCTCCTGCTCACACGTCCCTCTATTTTAGAGCAAGAAAGGATCATTAGTTGCCTGTTTTTCCAAGTAGTAATTTCCTTCATCTCTCCTTTCTTGTGTATCATGAGGGGTGGGTGTAATGATGCCTCTTTTGTGAAAACGGTTGAATATGACCTTTAAAAAAGTAATAAATGGGTAATATGATGATAACAAAGATAATAAAACTATTATGATAATGGGTTGGGAATGTACTGATAATCATTTTTTGTTATCTGTTATCTTTAATTCATGATGTGAACTGTATGGTATGGGCTGTAAGCCTTCTAAAAATCATGGAAGCTGGTGGTCTTTGTTTGGGAACCCACAATATCTTGGGAATTATTTCTGTAAATATCAATATGATTAATCATGTATACTTGGTTAAATGAAAAGGATTCCCCATGATCAAACTTGTTTTGTGATCACCCCTGTTTATCAAAGTGGATTTAAAGAACCTTAGTTGGATAAATATGAATACACCTGGCTTGTTGGTGTGGCTGTGTCCTGTGTGGGTTTGTTGGGATTTGTGCCTTGTGTGGGTTTTATGGTGTTGCTATTGGTATCATGGTTATGGGTACAGGGGTGGATAGAGGGGTTGGATTTGTGAGTAGGGTGTGGTATGTGTGTGTATAGGGGATACAATTTTGGTGGTGTCTGCTGTTGAATTTGTGTATGAGGTGGTGGAGAAGGTGTGATATAATCTCAAGTTGAGATATTGATTTATTGTGGAATGTATGAACTTGTAGATTAGTGGGACTGCATCTGGATTGTGTTACAGTTGTGGAACAGTGTTGTGCAGTGGGACTGCAATCTGGTGGTACTGCTGAATGTGTTGGGTATGACTGTGGTTGGTAGTTTTCCAAGTAGTGTTGGAATGAAATAAGTGAACTTCTTAATAAATAATGGAAGAATGTAAAATAAAAGGGGTGGGTTTATATTATGGTTGTGGCTTTTTGTGTGGTTGTGCATGTAGGGGTTGCAGAAAGAGCTATTTGTGGTGGGATGGTTGTTTGTTTGGAAACCCATAGGTTGGGATGATAGTTTTTTTACCTATACATATAAACTATAGTTCCTTATTATTTCTATACACACCCCACTTGTGTTGAGCACTACGTACCGAACACCCCCTTTGTTATGGGGGAGGGTGTTTTTCCCAACATCCCGATGAGAGGATGGATGGATAGTTATTGGATCCCCTGCTCCCTCTTCTAGGAATTCATCACCCAAGACTCTTCGGACAAGATGTAATTAATTGAATTTTATTCTCAGATTTATGGTACTGGTTTTTGTGAGATGTGGTTCATTTCCCAGGTGTCTTTAGGATAGGGCCTAGGTGTTTTTGAGTGAGACATGTGGTGGTTGTGGTCTAGGTGCTTGTAGGCAGGATGTGATGTGGTTTATGGAGAAGGTGTGTTCAGGTAGGTTATGATAGTGGGTCTTGTAGAAAAGTGGTAGAACCGGGATGTTTTCCATTAGGGATGAGTAGTTAACTAGTGAGAAGTGGTGCATGGTACCCTATCATCAATGTAATTATACTATTACTTTACTTGACATGTGTTATTTGGTGAGTGTGCCTTTATGAGGATGGGGCAGTTATTATTACCTATTAGGTTCTTTTGAGGCTCTACTACTTTATCACAGGGGAATTAGTATGTTTCCCGCACTTATGCACGAGTTACTTGGGTTTTCCTACTGAGTATACTTGTATGCTCACCCTACGTATATAAAACTATTTTTAGGTTTCCAGGAGGAATTTGAGGACCATTCTGGACCTTACTAGATTGGGCATTGGGATAGTTACTGTGTTTCTTCTTAGCCTTGTTTTTGGTATTGTACTTGGGTTTCATTATACTTCATATAATTTTTTTAAAACATGCATGGGTTGGTTTTTTAGTTTCTTTTCCTATAAATTTGTTTGGAGTTGTTTGGGATTTACCATCTTATCTCCTGATATTGTTTTCTTTAAAAAGGGTAATTCCTCCCATCTTGTGTGAATCTTTACCTACCCTTGGTGCTAGTCACCACCATGGGAACCTTTATAGGTGGGACTCAGGGGTCATTATCTCTCCTTCATCTTGGGGAAGGAAGGTCTTGGCTTCTTTCTAGCCTATCCCTTATCTTGAAGAAGGTGGGTTATGAAAGATTGATACCAAAGGTGATGGATGAGAGATAGGATGGAGTTCAGAGTTAGGCATTGTGATAAACATATGGGATGGTAGGAAAATAGTGTTAGTTTTTCTTGGTGCATGACACAGGCAAGGGAAGATCGGCTAGGACACAAGATTTTATCCCCCCATAATTCGATATAAGGACTCTGAGCCTACTGAATGACCTAGTGAGGTTACAATGATTGTAGGGTAGAGACCCTAAAAAAGGTACATGCATCATAATGACAATTGTTATTGTTTTTCTTGGTAATTTTTGGGAATTTAAAAATAAATAAATAGTTAAAATGAATCCTATAAGAAATTACACACTACCCGAGCTTAGGAGTTCCCTGTTTTCCTTTCAGCTATGGATCCTAAACATCACCCGCATGTTATACGAGCATTGTAGGATTAGTAGGCTGACCTGGTTGACTGATGGAGGGTTAAACCCGTGGGAGAGGATGACCAGTGGTAGAAGACCCTTCATTCTTTCCAGCGAAAGACTCTGGGGAAGTATGAAGGCAGTGTTTTAGATATAGAGACAGGGAGTTGTCTTGATGAGTTGGCAATCCACTTCTACTTGATCCAGGCTCTAATAGAGTACCGTGTTCTAATGATAGTGAGCTAGATGATGGGAGCAACATGTTGGTGGTGGATGCTTTACCTTAGGGATATGAATGAGACCGATGTTTCATGGGTTGTCTTCGAGAAAGAGTTCTGAGAAGAATTCCTTTCTTTGACAATGAAGAAAAAGAAGAGACAAGAGATACTCCCCCTTAAATAGGGGAGTATGTCAATGAAGAAACTAGGTATCAATTTGAATGATATCCTATGTTTTTCTCTAGAACTTTTCCTTGATGAAGAGTCTTGGACAAGACACTTAGAGGAGTCCATTCATCACTCTTTTTAGTATGCAGTTACTCCCTTAACCCTACCGATATACTTAGAGGTTTAGAATAAGGATGAGGTAGTGGAAATGATGCACTCATGAGGAGGTTTACCAATGATATGGGAGCCAACCAAGTTCTTAAAATGGGAATGCTGTCAATAACAGGTCTCCGACATCAGGGCCTTCCAGGTTTTGGCCAGTGGGGAGCCGACCCCAATAGTTTCAGTTCCAACTTTCTAGTCCTTGTCCTTTTCCCATAAGTTTTTGGGATAATATGTTTTTCTTGTGGATTCCATGGGAACCTTCAGAGTCAATACCCAATTTGAGCTCAGTATGGTGGAGGTGGGTAAGTTCAGCACTCGCCTCAACAGTAGTTTCCAGCCAGGCCATTCTAGTAGTAGAGACAACAGGCTCCCGCTCCACTGAGGTGATATGGTGTAGGTGGAGGATGACCTCAGGGTGATCCTCAGGGACCATGACTAGGGCATGGTTGGGGAGGCAGTCGGCTACTGAGAGTCAAAAGAGCTGGGCATGGGCAGTTACACACCACAGAGGAAACAATTCCATCAGGGTCAAAGATCATCTGAGGTATGATCAGTTTGTTCAGTACTCTTTCTTGTGATTTGTTTGATTTGGGAGCTTCAAAATCCTTAATTTCACCCAGTCTGACCCATGCGTTGGGACTATACATAGAGATAATTTCCTTTCCCCTAGTTTTGAGTATGCTAGTTGGAGATTAGACCAACTTTCTTGACATTTGGCGGGGATGTAGACTGATATTGGGGCCACATTAGTCTAGTGGGGATCTCTTTCTACTGAAGATGTAGCTGTAAAATGTCATCCATGGCATTGAATGGTTTTTTTCTATGCATTACTTTATCGACTATTTTTGGAGGTGAGTTTTGTTTTCTGATGTGGATGGCTAGTGCGTAGCTTTCGTTAATGAGTAGAGTTATCGGGTGGGTAGCCGGAATGTAGAGACTCTTCTTTCTTTGTTGGCCGAGATATTAGTGGGATCTATAGATGCTGAGATGTTGGAGTTTCTAGGAGTTTTTGGAGAGTTTTTGGATGTTTTCTTTGAGGTGGTTGTGACTCAACCCCCTCAACGTGATGTTGATCTTGGGATAGAATTATAGCCTAGTGCTCATCTGATTTTGATGGATCCTTATCAGATGATGACTTATAAGTTGTGGGATTTGAAGATTCAGATCAATGATCTTATAAAGAATGGATTTATATGACCCAATGTGTCACTATGGGGTGCTCTAGTTTTGTTTGTGAAGAAGGTAGATTGTGGTCTACGGCTATGCATAGACTACTGGAGACTAAATCAGGTGATAGTCAAGAACTATTACCCTCTCCATAGGATATAGAATATTTTCAACTAGATAAGGGGAGTAGTTTGGTTCTCTAAGATTGATCTGTGGTCTGGCTATCACCAGTTAAGGGTGAATAAGGGTGATATCCCGAAGACTACTTTTAGGTGCATGTATGGGAACTTCAAGTTCATGGTCATGATGTTTGGTGTTATGAACATTCTATTTATGTTCATGGGGATCATTAACTCTATCTTCCATGAGTTCCTAGACCGATTCATCTTCGTGTTCATCGATGATATCCTAATCTACTCAAAGTTAGAGGAGGAACACATCGATCATCTCAGGACTATCTTGGAGGTTCTTCGATGCCACCAGCTCTATGGGAATTTGTCCAAGTGTAAGTTCTAGACACAAGAGGTGCACTACCTTGGACATGTAGTGTTTAATTAGGGGATAATAGTGGATCCATTAAAATTCAAGGTGGTTGTTTCTTAGTAATAACCCAAGAATGAGGTAGACATTCATAGCTTTCTTGGTCTGGAAGGTTATTACTAGAGATTCGTAGTCTTCTTCTATAGATTTGTAGCTCCATTGATGCCTTTGAATAGGAAGGAAAATACCCTTACATGGAGAGAGAAGTGTTAGGAATCTTTCATCTATCTGAAGGGAAAGTTGATGAATGCTCCATTACTCAAGTTTTCAGAGGAAGGAGTACAATTTCAGGTGTTCTATAATGCTTTTAGTCTAGGATTGGGATGTGTACTAATGGAGTAGTAAGTAGTGATCTCTTATGGGTCTAGGAAGTAGAATCCCCATGAACACAACTATGCCACCCATTATCTGGAGCTTATAGAGGTCATGTGTGCACTGAATTTGTGGTGAAACTACCTCATTGGGGAGTGTTTTTTGGTTTTCATGGATCATAAGAGATTAAGGTACATCTTTTCCTAGCAATACCTAAACTTGTGGAAGCGAAGGTGGATGGAGTTTCTCCAGGACTAAAACTTAGAGATCTATTATACATGAGGAAAGGGGAACGTTGTGGCTGATTCCATATGTAGTTGTAGAGAGAGGCAATTTGGGAATCTATAGATGCTTAGAAGGCAATGAAGGAGTTGGATGTCTTACACCTAGATACAAGGATAGATAGTGGAATAGGTTGTCTGTTTTAGATGATAGTGTAGTCTTATCTAATGAGGAAGGTGGAGGAGTCTTAGTGGGGAGACTTGGAATATGAGGTGATGCATGATCACGTTGACCAGGGTGATGCTCTAGAGGTATGGTTAGAAGATGTTTGGAATCAGATGATGTTTATTGGGAATCAACTTGTCCTAGTGGAGATGCATGAGATATTTATCCGTGAGTTTAGTAGTTATCCCCTGGTGGTACACCTATGAGTTTCCAAGATGTACTGAGGCTTGAGGGAACAATTTTGGTAGCCCGGGGTGAAGCAGGTAGTGGTGGAGTTTGTGGAAAAGTGCCTAGTGTGTTAGCAAGTGAAGGCTGAGCACCATGTTTCTGACGGTTTGTTGTAGCCCTTGGATTTCCCCAAGTGGAAGTGGGATGAAATCTCAATGGATTTCGTCACATGGATACCCAGGGCTCAAATAGGATATGATTATATCTGGGTAGTAGTGTATCAAATGATGAAATCATCTCACTTCTGAGTGATTAAGGACTCGAGCATAGTGGATGCCTTGGTGAGGAGGAATATGGATGAGGTGGTGCAGATGTATGGGGTTCTAAGATCCATCATCTCAATTCAGGACACACAGTTTACCTTGTGAGTCTATAGGGGATTGCAACATGCTTTTGTCACCCTGTTACACCTTAGCACTACTTTCCACCCTCAGACGGATGGGCAGATGGAGAAAACCATCCAGATGTTGTAGGATATGCTACGGGCTTATGTTATGGGCTTTAGAGGATCATGGGTAAGACATTTTATCTTAGTATAGTTTTCTTACAATAATAGCCACCACTCTACCATTATCATGGAACCATTTGAATCCTTATAAGGGAGGCTGTTTTGTTAACCCTTTTGCTAGATGGGGGTTAGAGAGAAAACTATTTTTGGTTCGAAGGTAGTGCATAGCACAATAAATAATATTCAGCTTGTGAATGAGAGGATGAAGGAAGCACGTTACCGGGAGAAGTCGTATGACAATCATAGTTGGAGTACCTTGAAGTTTGAGGTTGGGGACCAGGTGTTCTTGAAGGTTTTCCCTCGATGTGGGCATCATAGGTTTGATAGGGGGCAAGCTCTCTCTCAGGTTCATTAGATCTTTTGAGGTGTTGAGATGAGTTGGTGAGGTGGCATACCAAACTGGCACTACCACTGTAGTTGGAGAGGGTCCATGACATCTTCCATGTCTACCATATTCATCGGTATCTACATGATGACTCCCACATCATTGACTGGGGAAAGTTGGATATTTAGGATAATGAAATTTTTTGGAACAACCAATAGAGATCTAGGATCGTTAAGAGAAGGTGCTATGTGGATGGGTCATTCCCTGTGTCTATGTGTTGTGGAGGCATGGTGGCCTCGAGAATACTACTTGGGATCGAGAGGCATAGATGCGTTCCCATTACCTGGAGATGTTTTGAGTTTTTTTGAGTTATTTTTTATAATGTAATGATTGAACCTTGTTTTCTATATGAGGAACTGTTTTCCCTGTTCTCTAATGTGCGAAAAAATCCTGACATGTTGGAAGGGGAGGACCTGATCCCTAATCAAAATGCATTAATGCAGATGTGATTAAACCCATTCAGGAAAGTCAGTTCCACCCAAAGGGGATAATATCTCGATATGGAGGAAGGAATTACCAAATCCATGTGTCCAGAAAGTGTGAACTTTGGTGTTTATGTGGTTGTTTGGGGAATTAGATGTTGGTATAAGTGTTCTTGGATGTTGAGGATTCACTTAAACTTTTGAACAACACAAGGTGGTTTATCCTTGAGAGGTATCTTGCAGGGTAGTTCTTCAGACCCCTCTTTATTTTGGGTTTGGTTTTGAATTCTCAAGGGAAATAATAGTTTGAGAAGTATCTAATGTAATGGTCCATACCACTCCGATCCATTCCTTTTTAAAAAACAGAGTGTTTTTAGTGTTCTTGTAGGTCACATTGGTATGTTTCAGAAGTTTTCAAAAAATCCAATTTTCCAATGGTATCTCATATAATGGTAGGTCACCGAATGAAAACTCACCGAATGGTGACTCACTAAATAGTAGGTCACCAAATGGTGACTCGATGAATGGTGACTCATAGAAGGGTGTCTCACAGAAGGGTGGCTCACCGAAGGGTGTCTCACCTAAGGGTGGCTCACCGAATGGTGGCTCACCGAAGGGTGGCTCACCGAAGGGTGGATCACCGAAGGGTGTCTCACTGAAGGGTGGCTCACCAAATGGTGGCTCACCAAACGGTGGATCCCGAAATGGTGGCTCACTGAATGGGGTGGTCACCAAATGGTGGCTCACCGAACTATGGCTCACCGAACGGTGGCTCACCGAACGGTGGCTCACCGAACGGTGGCTCACCAAACAGTGGCTCACCAAACGGTGGCTCACCAAAGGGTGGCTCACCCAATGGTGGCTCACCCAATGGTGCATCACCTTATAGTAGCCCACCGAATGGTAACACACGAAACAGTGACTCACCGAATGGTGACTCGCTGAATGAAGACTCACCAAATGACGACTCACCTAACAGCTCGCACCTCCCTAAGTTTTTTCTTCCAGTTTCATCCCTATTACATTTTAATTAAATTTTAATTAGAAAATTATCAATGTTTTACGATTTCTCAAGCCATTTACATAGTCTCTGAGGAGAGTGATTGTCTATTAAATATCATGAAATGGCCAAGCCGTGTTATACGATTCAAAATTTATGTAGATGAATTTTTCTCCATAATATTAAGATATAGAATTTTCTTAAGCTAAGATCATATCTTCCTTGAAACCTTCAATTTTATCTTGGTGAACCCATAACCTTTCTTCCCAAGGATTCATGCACCCATACTATACCATCCTGTTTGGTTTTTCCTTTGGGTCTCCTGCTCATACAACCCCTGTTTTGGTGTAAGAAAGGATTATTGGTCACCTATTGTTCCAAGTAAGGATTTACTTTATCTCTACTTTCTTATTTATCATGAGGGGTGGGTGTAATGATGCCTCTTTTGTTAAAATGGATGAATCAAACCTTTAAAGAAGTAGTAAATGGGGAAGATGATGATAATAAAGATAATCAGACTATTACAATACTGGGCTGGGAATGTGTTCATAATAATTTTGTGTTGTCTATTATATTTTATTCATGATGTAAAATATATGGTATGGGCTGTAAGACTTCTAAAAATCATGGTCGTTGATGGTATTTATTTATGCACCCACAATAACTTGTGAATAATTTCTAAAAATATCAATCTGATTAATCACATATACCCAGTTAAATGAAATATATTCCCTAGGATCAAAATTGTTTTGTGATCACCCATGTTTATCAAAGTGTAATTAAAGAACCTTAGTTGGATAAATTTGAATACACATGGATTGTTGGTGTGGCTATGTTCTATGTGGTTTTTTTTGTTTTGTGCCTTGTGTGGGTTGTATGGTTCTGTTGTTGGTAGCATGGTTGTGGGTACAAGGGTGGATAGAGGGGTTGGATTTGTGAGTAGGGTGTGGTATGTGTGTATAGCAGGGTTGTGTTTTTGGTGGTATATGTTGTGGGAATTGTGTATGAGGTGGTGCAGGAGGTGTGATGAACTATCAAGTTAAGAGATTTATTGATTATGGAATGGATGAACTTGTAGATTAGTGGGACTGCATCTGGGTTTTATTATGTTTGAGGAATAGTGTTGTGTAGTGGGACTACAATCTGGTGGTGCTGCTGAATGTGTTGGGTATAGTTGTGGCTGGTAGTTTCTTGGGTAGTGTTAGAATGAAATAAGTGAACTTCTTAATAAATAATGACAAAATGTTAAATAAAAGGAGTGGGTTTATGTTTTGGATGTGGCTGTTTGTGTGGTTGTGGATTTAGGGGAAAAAGAAAGGGTTGTTTTGTGTGGGTTAGTTGTTTTTTTGGAAACCCGTAGGTTGGGATGAATTTTTTTTACCTATATGTATAAAATGTAGTTCCTTTTTATTTTTATACTCACCCCACTTGTGTTGAGCACTATATGCCAAACACCCCCTTTTTTATGGGGAGGGTGTTTTTCCCAACATCCTGGTAGGAGGATGGATGGCTGGTTATTGGTTCCCCTGTTCCCTCTTCTAGGCATTCATCACCCAAGACTCTTTAGGTAGGATGTAATGGATTGAAGTTTATTCCCAGATTTATGGTACTAGTTGTGTCAGAGGTGTTTTTTTCCTAGGTGTCTTTGGGACGGGGCCTAGGTGTTTTCGGGCAAGACGTGTGGTGTTATTGGACTAGGTGTATGTGGGAAATATGTGTTGTGGTTTGTGTCCCAGGTGTGTGCGGGTAGGTTGTGATAGTGGGTCTTGTAGAAGAGTGGTAGATCTAGGGTATTTTCCATTAGGGATGAGCAGTTAACCAATGGGAAGTGGTGCGGGGTACTATATCACCGATTTTCTTAAACTATTACTTTACTTAACTTGTGTTATTTAGTGAGTGTGACTTGGTGAGGTTGGGGTGGTTAGTATTCCTTATTAGGTGCTTTTGAGGTTCTGCTGTTTTCTCACAGGAGCATTAGTATGTTTCCCCCACTTGTGCATAAGTGACATGGGTTTTACTATTGAGTATAATTGTATGTTCACCCTACGTACATAAAACTGTTTCCATATTTCCAAGAGGACTTTGAGGATTGTGCTGTACCTTACTAGCTCGGGCGTCGGGATATTTGTTGTGTTGCTTCTTAGCTTAGTTTTTGGTACTATACTTGGGTTTCATTTTACTTTATAACAGTTTTTTTAAATCATGCATGGGTTGGTTTTTCAGTTTCTTTTGATATAAAGTTGTTTGGAGTTGTTTGGAATTTACCATCTTATATCTCAATCTTGTTTTCCATAAAAAGGGTAATGCCTCCCATCTTGTGTGAATGTTTACCTACCCTTGGTGATAGTCACCACCCTGGGGCCTATTGGAGGTGGGACTCGAGGGTAATTATCTCTCCTTCATCTTTGAGAAGAAAGGTCTTGGAATCTTTCTATCCCTTCTCTTATATTGAAGAAGGTGGGTCATGATATGATTTTTGTGTGTTGAAAAGAGTTTTAAATAAAAAAATGGGTTTCCCTTTATTATTGATAAATGGAAAGAGAAAGGTTATTTTCAAATAATTTAAATGGATTTGCGAAATGGTTTTGAAATGATTTTTTAAAACATTGAGATGATTTTTATAATGAGCACATGGGTTACCTTGGGTATTAGGTGGAAGGTTTATCTTGATGCCATCATCCATTGTGGGGGTTCACTTTCTAGGGTGTTCCAATTTCCCTATAGTGTAGATTATTGAATCTAGGTATATATATGATGTTGGGGTTTCAATTTTTGGGGTGTATCCCTGGTCCTGAAGTGTAGATCATTGGCTTTATGTAACGCAATTCACTGATCATAGATTTTGGTTATGAGTAGTCTACTGCCTGACCTTTTGCATTCCTTGGTATTGTGATTCCTATACCACAACTATTATTTTTGTATTTCTTGGATTTGTACTATTTTATACTTGACATTCATGTTGATTCTTGTGAAATATAATATGAAAAAATGTTCCTTGAAAGCGATATACCTACTTTTGTTTTAGAACTATGATAAAAGGGAAATGCTTACCATGTTTTCTATAAAACTAATTTACTGCTTATCATGACATGTTTTATTTAAAATGAGCATACATTAATTTTTATATAGATAATTTCTATGGAACACCTAGGTGGGATCCTTTTAAGCATGTTATCTCACACACTGCACACCTCTTCTGTGGTGTGTAGAACTTTGTATGTCTTCCAATGCAAGGAAAGTAATGGCTCCACAGTGAGGCGATGAGGTTTCCTGATGGTGGTGAGATGGTGGGATTTCATTCACACCATCACATGAAGTTTCTATTTGGTTTTGTTCCTTTGTAGTTGGACTTTTCTCTTAGAGTTTTTGCTACTTTTACAATTGTCTCATTCCTGCTATCTTCTTATAGTTATGGAATATATTTATTAATCTTCCTTTGTCTTTTTATTTTCTATGTGTATATATATTTCATGTGTTTGTACAATTTGGGATAAATCATTCCCTATTTTTTTTATGCTTGGCTGCTTGTTGATAGCTTGTGGGGATCGAGAATTCCCTTCGGCTGTGTGGAGGATCAGGTTAGGTGCTAGTTTTGAGGGGAAACTAGGTTGATTCATTACAAAATGGTATCAGAGGATCATGGGATAACCATATGGGACTGGTTGAGTTTGTTTACAACAACCATTACCAGTCATCGATAAGAATGGATCCCTTTGAGGCATTGTATGTTCACCCATGTAGATCACCTATGAGGTGGTATAAGTATCTTTGGTTAGACCAAGTTTGGTCGAGGATATGTCAAGAAAGATTCATGAGGTATATCGATGTATGGTTATAGCCCAGAGTCAAAAAAAATCCTATACGGATTGGTGACATTGTCCAATTGAGTTTTATGTTGGTGACTGGGTTTTCTTGAAAGTTTCTCCTTTTTTGGGTCACCATCAACTTTGGAAACATCATGGTACTTCTTGAGCTGAGATATGTGAAAAAAATCATGAATACCTATCAACTAAACTAATAATTCTAACTAATAAGAAAACTATATGATATAATCAGTGAAATTAAATGGTCCAACATATCTCAGATATAACTTTTCCTATTTTCCAAGTTGATGGTGATCTAACTGAGGAGAAAATTTCAAGAAAACCCAGTCACCAAAGGAAAACTCTAGAGTACGACTCTGCTGATCCTCATACAATTTCTATTGAATCTGGGATATAAACAGAAATTAATGTACCCCCCATTCTCTTTTACCAGAAAATAGATGGTTCACTTCAGTTTTGTGTGGACTATCAGAAGTTTAATTGGGTAACATTTAATAAAAAATATCTTTTTCCTCCTGTGGATGACTTGTTTGATCAGTTAAAAAGGGAAAAATAGTTCTTGAAGATTGATCTTCGTTCGGGTTATCAGCAATGCAAAATTTGGGAGTCTGATGTATGAGAGACAACTTTAAAGAGAAGGTATGTCCATTATGAATATCTTGTGATGCCTTTTGGTCTAGATAATTCTCATAAAGTTTTTTTGGATTTGATGAATTGGATATTCCATCAACATCTTAACACTTTTTTGGTTGTGTCCATGGATGATATTTTGGTTTATTCGAAATCTAATCATGAGCATGAGAACCATATATGTTTGGTTCTAGAAATTATGAAAAGTAACCATTTGTATAGAAATTTATTGAAATGTAGTTTCTGGATTCTAGAAGTAAAGTTCTTAGGGCACAAAATTTTGGAACATGGATTATTAGTTGATCTGGAGAAGGTGAAGATTGTTTTGTCATGGAAGGAACCACAAAATGTCTTTGAAATTTGGAGCTTCCTTGGTCTTTATGGATACTACCAAAGTTTTGTTAACAATTTCTCTAAGATGGAATCAACTTTGACTAATCTTACTAGGAAGGAAGTGGGATTCACCTGGTATTTGAAGTTTCAGTCTTCTTTTGAGGAACTGAAATGAATTCTAACATCAGCTCCTATTATGATCTTACATGAGCCCGATAAGGGATACATGGTGTTTTGTGACACTTTTGGTGTCGGTTTGGGATGCGTGGTTATGTAGGATAACCATGTGGTAGCTTATGACTCTCATCACCTCCAACCTCATGAGAAGAATTATCCCACTCACAATTTAGATATTGATGCAGTTATGAATGCTCTTAAATGTCAGTGGCACTATATTTTGGGGGAGAGGTTCATAGTCTACTATAATAATAAGAGTTTGAGTTTATCTTTTTTTAGAAAGAATTTAATCTCAGATAGAGATGATGGTTTAAATACCTTCAGACACTTGACTTTGATATCACCTACACCCCGGGAAAGGGGAATGCTATTGTATATGCTCTTTGTAGGAAAGTACCATCATAGTCTATTCCAGAATTGAAGGAGGATTTAACCCTTATGAGTATTTTCACTCAGTTTCACCTATATTCTCAGGAGAATGTTTTAGGTATGGTTTTTTCTAGTGTTCAGTTATCACTATATCTCACGGAGTCTATCTTGCAGATTTAGTAGTAAGATGTCAAGTTTAGTAAAGTTCAAGAAAACCTTTATAGTGGGGAGACCATTTCTAGTTGGTATCTCTCTTCAAATCGTATACTCCACTTTGAGAAGTGAGTTTTCATCCCAATATTCATGAGGATTTTAGTATTGTTTAATTTTCACAACTATTTTTGGGTCATCCATATAGGTGATACAAAGATGTACTATGAAATGAAATAATAATTTTGGTGGCTGGGTATGAAGCGTGACATTTCAAATTATTTGTCCCACTTTTACACCTATCAATAGATAAAGGTAGAACACTTTAAGTCCTCTGGTTGGTTTTAGCCTCTTCTGGTGTCAGTCTTGAAATAAGACAAGTTATACATGGATTTTTTTATTGGATTACTACAGACTTCCTAAGGGAGGAATTCTATCAAGTTGTTTGTTGACTGGTTATTCCGATCAAGGATACCACTAAGGTTTCAGAACTGGGTAAGCTGTATGAGTAGGAGATTATGAGGTTACATGGGAGTCCTTATGCCATAGTTTTAGATAGGGATCCTAGGTTTACCTCAAGGTTCTAGAGGAGTCTCCAAGAGGCAATGAGAACTCAGGTCAAGTTGAGAAAAACATACCATCCATATATAGATGGTCAGATGGAGTGTGTGATTAAGATCCTAGAGGATATGCTTCATTTCTATGTCTTAGATTTCAATGGATAATGGGATATCCATATAGTACTGGTTGATTTTGTTTACAAAAATAGTTATAAGTCATATATAATAATGGATCCATTTGAGGCGTTGTATGGTCACCTGTGCATATCACCTCTTTGTTGGGAGAAGGTGGGTGAAATAGCCTTGGTTGGACCAAGTTTGGTCTAGGAGACATCCAAAAAGATTCTTAAGGTACATCGACATCCAGTTACATCCCAAAGTTGATAGAAATCATATGCAGATTAGAAGCATCATCCATTGGAGTTTTCCATTGGTGACTGGGTTTTCTAGTGTTTTTCTCCATATTTAGGTCACCGTCGACATAGAAAATAGGGAAAGTTGGCTCTGAGATATGTTGGACCATTTGAGGTCACTGAGAAGCTTAGTCAGGTTTCTTATCAGTTAGCATTGTTAGTTCAGTTGATAGGTATTCATGATGTTTTCCACATATCTCAGCTCAGGAAGTACCATCCTGATCCTGCTCACATTCCGAGTTAAGTGGAAATTGAATTAGATCTGTATGTTTCTATTTTAGAGAATCCAATTGAGATTGTTGACTCTCAAGTAAAAGTCTTGCATGGGAAGTTGATATTGTTAGTCAGAGTACTATAGAAACATGGATTGGATTCTCATGAGACTTGGGAATGTGAGTCAATGATGAGGGATTTGTGGCCTCATCTTTTTCCTAGGATTACATCTTCCACATGACTTACTGGGGACAAAAATTCTTTATGGTGGGGAGTTTATAACATATCATTACCGATCTATTGGGTATTTCTTTAAAATCATGGTGGTTTTACATTTATCTTTGTCTTTATATGATCAAGAAGGAATTGGTAGGATGCTTATAATGGTGAGATCAGATATTTGTTAGACTCTTATCTTTAACCAGCTTTTTTTGTAGGTTGTAGGAGGATTTCATTCTATATAACTAGGTTACATGACATGTAAGAGTTTCTAGATGAAATTCATGAAAAGACTTCACACTGAGAAAGGTTACACAACATGAATAGATGTTTCACATCATTAATGTTTTAAATAATGGATTTTAATATGAGGAGACATGTTTTCTAGTGTATGTGGGACTCTAAAGGTTACACACCGTGTAACTAGGTTACATTCCATGTAACTACCCATATATAGTTTTTAAAATAGGCGTGCGACTATTTTTTTTGGTTATTTTATATGAACTCTATTTCTATCAACCCAGAAAAATTCACAGGAAATTTTAGGAGACTCCATTCATTATAGAATGATCCGATTGACATTTGATATTTATTGTGGTTAGAGTTAATCTCTTCAGGTAAGTGATCTTTTTTATTCTTCTTTGATCACGGTAGCACCCTTGGGTTTAGTTATTGGATCTGTTGGTCTAAATTGGTGTTTTATCTCATCTTCTTTAATATCTGTTGTGTGATCTCATTCTGGAGGCTATTCCTTTGTTAGTCTTGGTGTGACATGAATTCGTTCGTGAGGTATATGGGTTTAATACCTTCCTTTGACCCCTTGTTTTCTAAATTTGATCAATCTTGTGATGAGGATTTGATTCTAGGGAATTTGTAAATGTTGTTGGGTTTTCATTATTGGTGGATCCCTTTGCGGGTGTGTGCGACCCAAGTTTCAAGGTAGGTGGTTCCGTCTCTAGACTATGTTGATGAACCTTATTTTTTATGCTTTATAAATTGATATATACAAGGTGTTGGCACGATTTATTTATGTGTATTGAAAGGATTTTTAAAGAAAAAATGGGTTTCCCTTGAATGTTGATAAATTAAAATAAAAAGGATATTTTCAAAGCATTAAAATGGATTTATTAAATGGGTTTGAAATTATTTTTCAAAACATTGAGATGATTGTGAAAATAGGAACATGGGTTACCTTGGGTACTAGGTGGAAGGTTTTTCTTGAGGACATCATCCATTGAAGGGGTTCACTTTCTAGGGTGTTATTATTTTCCTAGAGTGTATATTATTAGCTTTGGGTACATATATGATGTTGGGGACTCATTTTATAGGGTGTCTCCATGATCCTAATGTGTATATAATTGGCTTCAAGTACCATAGTGCACTAATCATAAATTTTGGGTACAAGTATTCTGATACCTGACATTTTTTATTCCTTGCTATTGTGATGTCTGTGATACTACTATTATTTTTTCATTTCTTGGATTTTTATTGTTTTATCCTTGACATGCATGTTGATTCTTGTGAAAGATAATATGGAAAAATATGCTTTAAATTTGATATAGCTTCTTTTGTTTTAGAACTGTGATAAAATGGAAATTTTTACCATGTTTTCTATAATACTATATTACTACTTATCATGCTTATTATATTTAAAATGAGTATAAATTAATTGTTATATAGATACTTTCTATGGGACACCTGGGTGGGATCCTATTGATCATGCTATCTCACACCCTACGAACCTCTTCGTTAGTGTGTAGAACTTTGTATGTCTTCTAATGCAGGGAAAAGAAAGGTGTTGCAGTGAGGCAGAAAGATTTCATGTCAATCGAGTCAGGTAGCTAGTGGTGTGATGGTGGGAGTTCAATCACACCATCCCATAGAGTATCTATTTTTTTGGTCCTTTATAGTTGGTCTTTTCTCTTGGAGTTTTGGCTACTTTTACAGTCGTTTGTTTCTATTGAATTTCTTACAGTTATGGAATATATATTTTGGTTTTCACTATTTATTCTTTCTTAATATATATATGTCATGAGTTTTATTTAGTTTGGGTGAAATCATTCCTTTTGGTTTGTTGTTTGATATCTGGGTTATTGTTTCCAGCCCGTGGGGATAGGGAATTCCCTTCAGGTATGTGATGGATCAAGTCATGTTCCAGTATTGAGGGAAACCTAGGTCAGTTTGTTATAGGAGAAGCCTTAAAAAGTTCATGAATACTAAATTAAACCTTAGTATAATCTATAATCCACAAATTTATGGGTAGTCTAATAGGGATATTCAAATATTGGAAGACATGTTAAGTGCTAACTCACTTTATTTTTTTGTGAGTTGGGACCAACATATTCCACTTATCAAATTATCCTATAATAACAGTTTTCACTCAATTATTCAAATGGATCCTTATGAATCACTCTATGGGAGGAGTTTAAGAACTCAAACACACTAGGATGAAGTTATAGAAGGAAAACTATAGGAACTAGACATTATGAAAAATATTACATAGAAGATATAAGTGATCCACAAACATAGCAAGGTTGCTAAGAGTCAAAAAAAGAGTTATGCTCACAATAGAAGGAAGGGATTAGAATTTATCATTAGGGGTCATATATTCCTAAAAATATAACCATTTAAAGGGTTCATGAGATTTGTAAATAAGTTTAAACTAAGTCCAAGGAACAATGGAAAATTTGAGATTCTAGAGCATGTCAGAGCAGTTGCCTATCGGTTAACACTACCTTAAAATTTTTCCAATGTATTTGAAGTATTCCATGTGTCCTTATTATGAAAGTATATTTTTTAATCAACACATATACTAGACCAAAATGATATGGAATTATAACCTGGAATATCATATGAAGAAAAACCATCCATATTATTGATGAAAGTGAACAAGTTTTGAGAAACATGACAACCTAACTTGTGAAAGTATTATGGAGAAATAAAAAGTTTGGATAAACAACCTGGGATCCTGAAGAAATGATGAAAATATAAATATACCATTTATTTTAAGATAGGATATAAATTTAATGCAAAAAATTTTTTAATGGGAGATTTCACGACCTAAAAATTTTCTTAATAAAGAAACCCATGTTTCACAATAATTTTTTTTATAGTTTACAATAGAAAAAAAGAAGAATTTTTATATTTAATTAAATATCATTAATTAATATTGAATATAAACATTAGAAATAATATATAGAGATAAATTAAAAGGAACAATGTGTTGTAATTATCTCTCTCATTGTGTTTTCAGGATCACAAATAGTCACCTATGTTTCTAACAATTTATTTTAAGTGGGTTTCAGTGTTTATATTGAATGATAAGTGATGAAATTTAATGGAATATTAATTATATTTTCAATTATTTTTTGATAATTTGAAATATCTTTTTTCATACTCAAATTCCTTGGAATCATGTTTGAAGATCCTTAGGAGGCATTAGACGGAAGTGGATGTGGATACACATGAATATGGAGAAGTATAGACTAAATCCGATAGCTAGTGTAGGGAATCGATCAACCGGTTTCATGATGGAAGAATCTTAGATGTAAAAAAGTCCCATTTGCTAGATGGAAACTCATTCAGAGGGGAAGAATTATTTTCAAAGGCCATCAGCCAACCGCTGGCCCATAGTGGTAGACCAGTAGTGGTTTTATAGAAGCCCCCAGCTTTAGGTAGGCCATCGTATACTTAGTGGTGGCTACTAGGTAACCAGTGGAGTCAATATATACTCTCAAATATTACATTTAATGTAGTAATAAATGTCCATTATTGATATTTTTCTCAACTTCATTACACCTAAAAAAATCTCTAAGTTTACCTCACCTCTTGGAGCCTATAAAAGGAGTCCCTTGGCATCTTGGAAGTGAAATCAGTTACCAACCAACCCTGCTCCCCATAATTCAATGTCA
Source organism: Viscum album (assembly GCA_963277665.1). Lineage (NCBI taxonomy): Eukaryota > Viridiplantae > Streptophyta > Magnoliopsida > Santalales > Viscaceae > Viscum > Viscum album. Next base: position 1,985,773,218 of record OY728136.1, read on the forward strand.
AAGTTATAAAATAATAAAAAAAACTATAAAAGAGACTAATTCATATTCTAAATCTCTCAAGAAAGTCACAATTTATCTCAAATCTCTCATCCCATATTATAATCATCCTTTAAAGATATTTGTGAGAGGATTTGTAATGGATTTTCTCAAACAAACCTATATCCTATCGTTACCTTTCTCTAATGGTTTCTCACTCTAAAAAAGTAAGGGATGGGTTCCTTATCTACCATTGAAGCTCAAGAAGGTTCTCACAAACCACAATTACGAGGGATGGGTTTCTTAATCACCACCAAGATCAAGGGATTAATAATAATGACCTCTTGAGTCAAGGGTTGGAGACATTGGTACCTATATTGAGATATTATTGAACTTCTTATCAATTATTTTTTCTCTCTCTTTACTATATCATATTTCATCATTTCTCATCGATTCATATACTTTCATAAATTTTATTCAATCACTTCTTTAATTAATTTACATTGATATTATCTTTATAACTTGAATAAAATTTATCAAATATCACTCAATCGATTTATCCCTTAACCGCTTTAATTAGAATTTATCTTTTACTTTAACTTTTAAGTTTTTAAAAGGTAAATTGAATCCCTATTTGTAATATTTTTGTGACAAAAATTGATATCAAATGAGTGATTTGAGTTTTTATAAAAAAATTCTTGTTTTCAAAATTTCCTTCCAATTTTATTTTCAAATCTTAATTGATTTCAAAGCTTGATTTTTTATGGAATACAATTCTTATTCACATTATTCCATTTTTTATAACACCAATCAATCCTATTGAAAAAACTAGATGTTTACTTTTCTTGGTATTATTAGTTACCCTATTTGAAAAATGGTAATGCATGAGTATTTTCCAACTAAAGAATCTGAAGAAAAATTACATTCCAAAGATATTTAGAATTTTGAAAATAATAACAAAGTTATGAATGAATTACATTTTGGTATTTATATTAAGGAGTTTAATAGTGATTATATATGAAAAAGTCTTACAAAATATAGAAATTATTAGAAGGAATGCATGAAGGCATGAATAAAGTAAAATATACTAGATTGGATATATATAATTAAGATTTTAAAACTTTCTCTATTCATCCTAATTAATATATTTCTAGCTTGTTTATGATATTTACTCAAATTTACAATGGTATAAATTCCCTTAGTGATTATTAATCTATAGAAATTACAAAAAAATAAAATATTATGGGTTTTACCTAGCTCTTGAGATCCCAAAGTCACAACCATTCAAGAAGAGAAATATGTGAAGAAAAAATAGGTTAAAGAACTCATCAGATACCTTATGAAATACGAAATAATGATTAACTAACAAGTGTAAAAGGATGAAAATGAAGTAAAAGATACAAATAAAACCATCAAATTCAAATCTATTAATGATGAACCATCCATATTTGAGGTATAAGAATTTTCTCAACTCACTAAGAACATGAACAATTTCTTCAAGAAGAATAAATTCTCCAACCAATCCAATAAGGTAAGTTAAAAGGTTGAACCATAAGTGACATGATATAAATGTAAAAATAAAGTTAACATAAATCCATAATTCTCCATCTATAAAAAGAATCTTAAAGAAAAGAAACAATGTAAGAATGATTTAAAATTCACAACATGGAGTGCAAGTGATGACTCCATGGAATCAACTTATTTATACACTTCAAGTGACTCAATTCATACGTTCCTTATTATACATATTGATGAATAAATTGATCTTAGTACCCCTCTACCTATTTAATCCTCCTCTTCCTCTTCTCTTAATTCTTACCCTCTCTATTCTTCATCTTTCTCCTCAAGCCACCTTAATTATGAAGACCTAAAATATACTCATTATCAACTTAAAAATGGATTTCATCAACTTGCTTCATTATATAAAGAAATTGAAAACTAATATAAGAAATTGGTTTAAGATAAATAAAATCTCTAAAAAGAAAATAATCTTATCTTAAAGTAAAAAAGAATATTTATCCATGAAAGTTAAGAAACAAATGGATGTTGATAAACTCAAATCCACAATTAAAGACCTCAAAATTTATCTTTCCAAATTCACCCAAGGAAAAAATAATTTAAATAAAATTTTGTGTTCTCAATGAAATGAAATATAATGGGTTGGTATTCATTTCAAAAATCATGAAAGCACCTCTAAGAATCTTTTGAAAACTATTTTTATTAAAGTTTTCTTGCAAGATAAATCTTATATTTATTATAAAATAATTTTTTGTTCAATTAATTAATGTGATTTCAAGAATACATGATATATGAGACTAAATTAAATTAATATTTCATCCAATATTTCCAAAAATGAAAACGCATGAAAAAAATATGGATTCGTAAATCTTTATTGCTTAACATTAGTAGACCCAAGTTCATTTGGGTACCAAAACCTTTCTTTATTTGATTTTATAAGAAAATTTTCTTCTAAGAAAAACTAAATAAGGACTATGGTTCCTTGATAGGGGTTTATCAAGAAAAATGTGTGGTGAAATCTCCTAATTAAAAAAATGATAAACTAGAAGGTGATCATGTCACTTTCAAGGATAAATCTAAGGGTAAGATTATTGGTGAAGGTACCATCAATTTTTCTAAATAAACTCTTGTTAAACATATTTTATTTGTAAAAATATAAAAACACAATTTACTAAGTATTAGTCAATTGTGTGATAGAGATCTTAAAATTTATTTCAGGAATTATTTTTTAAAATTTTTTAACTAAAAAGAAAAATATTTATACTATCATTTTAAAATCTATATCTATCCAAAACATAAAATGATTGTGTAAAAAAAGTTAGTGAGTCATGGATTTTTAACAGATGCTTTGGTCATTATAGTACACACTCACTTTTCAAAATAAACCATTACCAACTAGTATGAGATCTAAGCAAACTATATTTTAAAGATGACATGGTTTGTGAAGCATTCCAACATGGTAAACAACACAAATATTCTTTTAAATAAAAAAGGGTTTTCCTCTTCAAAATATCTAGAATTAAATCATCTTTATTTATTTATACCTTCTCAAACTGAAAGTCTAGGAAGAAAATCCAATAATTTTTTAATTATTTATGAATTTATAATATTCAGATGGGAATATTTCTTATCTTATAAAAGTTAATCTTAAAAATCCTTTATCAAGTTTTCTAGAAACTGAAAATGAAAAGTTTTTAAAATTATTTCAATTTGAAGTGATCATGGAAGAGGATTTGAAAACAAATAATTTGATGATTTATATTCTTATAAAGTCTACAATCATTCTTTTTCTACTCCTAGAACCCCTTAATAAAAAAGTGTATTTGAGAGGTGAAATCAAATAATCCAAGAAATTGTTTAAAATATTTTAGATGTTCTTAATTTACCAAAATATTTTTGGTATGAGACGATGAATATTTCATGTTATATCATTAATCATGTTTTCATAATACCTTTTCTCAAAAATAACCTTTATGAACTTTGGAAATATAAAAATCAAAAAGTTTGTTTTTTAAAAGGTTTGGGTTGAATTTTTTTATTTTAAACACCAGAGATAATATTATAAAATTTGATTCTAAATCTAATGAAGGTGACCTTATTGGGTACTCCAACTCAAGTAGGCTTACCGAGTCTTTAAAAAAGGAATAAAATGGTGGAAAAATAAATCCATGTTATTTTTGTTGAAAATTTTCCAAAATCTATTTTTCAAAATTTTTTAAAAAATGATATTTTAAATGAACAATTTAAAACTAAATAATTCGAATAAGAATCAAAATATCCTTCAAATTATTTACCTAAAGATTTAAAAAAAATCAAAAGACAATCCCCTTGAATATATCATTAGAAATTTTAAATAAGGAAATCATAATGGAATATTGTGTTTAGTGGATCCTTTCCATTCTCATCTTAATCAGGTTTTGATAATTACTTCAACATATCATTATTTTTCTTCTAAATAAATTTATTTATGTGTTTCAGATTTAGAATGTCACTATATTTATTTTATATCTAAAAAATAATAATTGGATTATTAAGAAGTTTATTCAATCATAAATATAATAATATTATATTTATTTCATATATTTATGGAGAAATCCACTTCAATTGTTTCAATGGTGAGAAAATTCACCAAAGATGTTACAAGCTATTCAAGTGACATTACAATTTTCATCTCAAAGTCACCTATGAATTATGATGAAATATCAAGCTACAAATAACGGATTTTCATATGTCCTATGTCATTGGATAGGTAAGTGATTCATCTAAAATTCATTAGTTTATAATGAAGTATTAAAAGAGTATTTTGGTACTCTAAAAGGTCACTAAATTTTCTACAACAGTTTCAAAACTCTACAGTTTTTATATTTGGAAAACTAATATATTTGATTTATTGAAAGTTTTATAGATGTTATAATTACTTGAAATCTAGTGATATATAAATAAAATATGATTATCTTTATTTATTTAGTTTACATCGAAGTCTAATTTTTTTGGTTAGTTAATAAATTATTTGAACTTATATGATGATTTTACAGAACTATAGTTTTTATAGAATGTTATTGATTATGTTTTTTAAAGATATCTATATCTGTGGATGTTATATTGATTTTATTATTTAATTGTTGGAAATATATTAATATTTAATCAAAATAAGTCTTCTTGTACAAATTATTAATCTTATGTTAAGAGGCTCTAAAAATTTAGTGAAGTTTGAAATTAATATGTTCATATTTTTAGAGAGTTTTGTACCCTACATTTGAACCCTACATTTGAAAACTACATTTGAACCCTAATTTTGGACCCTATTGTTCAGAAACCCTACTTTTTAGTTAAAAGTATGTTTAATGAACTATATATTGGATCAAAATTATGGTCCATTTACCATACATTGTAATGAAATGGACCCTATGATACTTTCATGAAACCTACGCTACTTTCATAAACACTACACTCCTTTCATGAACAATATGTTCTGGTGAAAATATACCATAAGTTGTTTCTTTCTCCATGTGCTATTTTGATGAATATTATTTCTATAATAGAAGTTGTTTCAAGAATAAATCTCACACATATTTCTATATTCTATTTCATCAACCTGCTTGAGGAGGTTGTCTGCTAGTATTTTCTAATGGAACTAAAGATTGAAGAAGATGAACAACACATTGAATCAAATATGAAAAATGATATATGATGAATTATTCTAAAATGCTGTAACATTCACGAGTTGCTATATATGGGAACATGACATGGGTGTGTTACAGGATCTCTCTCAACGTGGAAAAAACCGATGGTATGCATAGATGAAATTATACGAGTTATTACGAAGCTTGTGTGCTAAAATATAGAAGAAATATTCAGTGCATTGATTGTTAAACATGTTGTAAATTAAGGACTCTTGAAGGAATGAAGATATGTTCAGTAATTGAAGCAAGGATGAACTTTATATGGCTACCACATTATCATAAAATATAAAGTGCTTCAAGGGATATGATATATTTTGTGAATGGTTTTCTGGAGACATAGATGATATTATTGATTATCATAAATATAAAAATATCCAATATTTTGTATATTTTATAAGAAGGTGATGATACTCTGTTTTATATGTTTATTAATATTTTAATCTACTACATTTTTATATGGATTAATTTTAGTTGTTTATCAGATGCATAAATTATTATAAAATCCAAGGATTATGATCGATCTATTTGCGAAGGTTTTGGTTCAGTATTTAGAGAGAAAAAATAATTGGTTTATTGTAACATCATTTTTCTGAGAATATGGAGGATAATGAGTTATTTAAATAAAAATATTTGAATTATCTTATGGATGTTGCTACTAGATTTTAGGGATTACTTAATCTATTTTAAATAAATGTTTAATTGGTATTTAAATCTATTTCGGAGGATCATTCAATGTTTCTTATATTTTGGAGATTTTATTATAGGACTTATTCATATTATTTTGAATTATTTTATTAGAATGTTATTTTATAGGAATAAATAGGAAAAAATACTATTATTTTTATGGAGATATTTGTGTAAGTTCTTGACTCAATTTATTTTGAATATCCGAAGGAAGTAGAGTTTATGCAACTAATGGATATTTATTCTCTCTCTCTCTGTCTCTCTCTCTCTCTATATATATTTAGCAGGAAAAGAAAAATAAACAGAATATCTAGGACATGAAAATGCTTATGAAAATAAATTTCTCCAAATATTCATTAGGTTGCTCATATTTTTTAAGAGATAATTGAAATAATTTTTGTATCCATTCTCTCACTGTGTGAAGAAAAAAAAAGAAGAAGACAACCTGTGCTAAAGGAGAAATATTTTACTCACTATTGTTTAAAGAAGAAGAAGATTCCTATGTAACATTGAAGATTATTTTTCAAATTTTGTACATTATTTAAGATCAAATACAACTATAGGTGAAATCTATTTTCTCAATCAAATCAATTAATATTGATTTATTGGAGAATATGATGCTCAGACTTAGTCATTGTAGAGTGTTAGCTTCTTATACAAATTTCTGGATATTTTGGATCCCTATAAAAGAACTAGTAGACCTTATAAAATCCTTGTAAGGTTTTAACTTCCTATACTCATTTTATAGGTTTCAATATGAGAGGACCTAATAATAAAAATTACTAAGATTGTGGATTAGAGAATTGGTGGATCGGTCTAGGAAAGTTCTGTGCCATAAACCACTATATATCATAGTGTCCATTTCCTTTATTTATTTTTATTTATCACTTGTCTTTAAGAGATAAGGAAATGATTACTTCAATAGGGAAAATTTAATTTTTTCAAAAAAATTTAAATGACATAATTCACTCTCTCTTATGTCTTTTTCATATCCATTCTGACACAAAAAGTGGTATAAAAGGTTGTACACTTTTAGAATATTAATGTTTTATTTTGGATCTAGTAAGACCAAGTTAAAGATTCATACAAAGAAAAATATTAATGTCTAATCTTAGAGAAGATATGTTGATGATCTATTCACCTTAGTTTAATGGTAATAATTATGGATGCTAGAAATCTCACATGACTATTTATTTGATGAATCTTGGTTTCAAAGTTTACATGAAGATTTTCCAACCATATGAAATCCTAGAAGAACCATAAAAGTGGGATGATTATAAGTAATATAAATATGATGTTAATTCAATAGAGATGAATGCAATTATATGTGGAATTGATCCTAATGAATATAATTACATTTGTTAATATGATACTGCCAATGAGATGTGGCAGACAATCACAGTTTCTTATGAAGGAAATGATAAATTGAAATAAGTTTGCAATGATGTTGTTTCCTTGAGAACTCCAATTTTAGAACCAGACCAGGTGTTAAAGGAGTTTATTTATATGTGTGAAGTTGAGATACAAGCATAAATTAAAAATCATATTTCTATAAAAAAGGAAAATTCTACACTCAAAGTTTTGAGGAATGAATTTTCTGATTATAGTCATTTGGATTCAATAAATAAATGAACTACAAAATATGAAGCTGAGCATGAAAATAAAAAGGAAAATCTAAGCCTTATAGATCATGTTTATGAGGTATAATCATCTTACTCTGAAAATTCAGATTCATATTTTTTCCCATGATGAACTTGATAAATATTGTTTTATGATTTGAGAAAAATTCAGCTCCTTAAAGAAGGATAATAGAAAACTTTGAAAGTCATATGATTCTATTTCAATTGATAATGAGAGTTTTTTAAATAAAATTTCAGATTTAAGATCTAATTCTTTTAAACTTTTTTGTGATCTGCATAAAACTAAAATTAAAGAATTATTGGATGAATTTAATACTTTAAAATAATCACATAGTATTATTTTTAAGGGAGAGAATTATTTGAATAAAATTATTTATAAAAATAAAATTCAGAAAGGAAAACTCAGTATTACTAGTAATGGAGAAAAGCCAAAATTATAATAGAATTTTTTTGTTCTTGGTTCGAACAAAAAAAACATGTCTACTGTTAAATTCTTTTATTATGGTATTAATGGAAATTATGATAATGAATATTTTTTTTTATAAAATCTCAATTTTTTGGTATCAATAATGTTCATTATTCAAAATATTTATCTGAATCTATGTTTAATATTTCTACTCAAAATAAATAGGTTTGGTTACCTAAAACTTTAATTGATAACACTACCAGACCCAAAAGCACATGGGTACCAAAAGGAACTTGTATTTAATATTTTGTTGGTTTTCACCACTAAACTTCATCTTTATATCATTAAGTGGTTTCTTGAAAAATACATGGAGATTTATTTAAATTATTTTATAAAGGATGAACATCTCTGAAGTCATTTTTTATTTTAAAATTTTCATATAGATGGAAAGATTAAATCCAGGAAGTATTTTATTTTTCATTTTAATATTTGATTTAAATTCACTAACTATTTTATATATGGGGAGAAAAACTTTTTAATGTTTTATCTTTTATTCCTCTATATTTAATTGTTCTTATTGTTAAACTGTTAAATAATTTTCTCACTCTATTATTTTATGAATTAATTCATTTATTTATTCTATCAAGCAATAACCATTAAACATACTCTTATGATTTTATATAAATGGTTATCCTTCATGTAAGAATGTGTTTAATATATTACTATTTAAATTAATTTCATGTATTGAATTAATCAATAAATGCATGTGATAAATCATTCTATTATTAGATTAAAATGTTTTGATCAATTATGAAATGTGCTAAAGTTATTTTAAGTTCATTGAAAATATTCCACTTATAATTACCTAAAAATATTTTATTTAATTCATTGAATATATTTTATAATTATGCTATATATTAGGGGGAGTTATTTTAAATACTTATAATGTCTTTAAATATTTTATTATAATGGAATGAATTGAATGGTTTGATACATTCATTGAAAACCTTTATTATTCATTGAATAATATTTTATATGTTTTCATGGTCCATTGATTATATATTTTATCCTTTTTAAAGGAAGCATAAATTTAAGGGGTGTTTATATTACTGCATCTATTAAGAAAATCTTTTAAAATAACTCATACTTTTTATATTCTAAAAAGAGGAAGAATTTTTTTTCTTCAAATTTTAAATATTTTTGATACTAATGCTTAAATTTTAAATTCCCATTCTTTATAAAAGGTGTAAATATTCTGTGTTATTTAATTTTATTAATAAATCTTCCTTTTTATCCTTATAAAAAAAGTGGATAAAAAGTTGGTAGATAATTAAGGTTATTTAATTATCAAAAAGGGGGATAATGTTTAGTGTCTCTTTGCCATTCTCATCTTAGTTTGGTTTTGATAATTACTTCAACCCATCATTCTTTGTTTTCTAAATATATTTATTTAAGTGTTTCAGATTCAGTATGTCACTATATTTATTTTATATTTGAATAAATAGTGATTATATTCTTATAGATTTTATTCCATTGTAAATATAATAATATTATCTTCATTTCATATGTTTATGTCAAAATCCAATTTAGTTGTTTTGATAGTGAAAAAATTCACCAAATATATTACACGCTGTTCAAGTGACATTGCAGTTTTTAGCTTAAAGTCACATATAAATTATGATGATATATAAATAGATAATTAATGGATTTTTATGAGTCTTAATTTTTTTGGATATCTAAGGTATTTATATAAACTTCATTATTTTATGATAAAATCTGAAAAGTCTGTTTTGGTACTCTAAAAAATCACTAAAGTTGCAACACAATTTTCACAACTCTATAGTCTATAGATTTGGAAAGCTAATGTATTTGATTTACTACAAGTGATACAAACATTATAATTACTCAAAACCTTTTGAGATTTAAATACAATATGATTATATTTATTTTTTTAGTTTAAATCAAAGGCCAAAATTTTCATTTGTTTGGTCATAAATTATCTGAATTTATGCAATGATTTTACATAACTATAGTTTTTTCAGAATGTTATTGATTATGTTTTTCAAATATATATGGAGATGTGGATATTATATTGTTTTTATTCTTGATATTTTGGAAATATATTCATATTTTATTAAAATAAGTATTCTAGAAAAAATTCTGAATCTGATGTTAAGAGGCTTTATGAATTTATGGAATTTTGAAGTTAAGATGTTTAGATTTTCAAAGAGTTTTGTACCCTATGTTTTAACCCTACAATAGAACACTATATTTGAAACCTAATTTTGAATTAAAATTAAGTTTATTGAACCATACGTTGGATCAAAATTATGGTTCATGTACTATACATTGGAATGAAATGAATCATGTTCTACTTTCATGAACCCTATGATACTTTCATGAACCCTACATTCCAGTGAGAAAGTACCCTATGTTGTTATTACCGCCATGTGATATTCTACTGAATATTTTTTCTATAATAGAAGTTGTTTCATTCCTTAACATCTCACATATTTCTACATGATATTTTATCAACCTTCTTGAGAATATTGTCTGCTAGGTTGTTCAAATGGAATTAAAGCTTGAAGGAGATGAACAACGAATTAACTGAAATTTGGAAAATGATATATGCTTAATTATTTTAAAATGATGCAACATTATTGAGATTTTATATACAGGAAAATGACACGGTTGTGTTATATGATATCTCTCAAGGTGAAACAAACTAGCACCATGCATGAATTTTTTTTTACGGGTGATCACATAGCTTCTGTGCTAAAATAGAGAAGAAACATTTTGTGCGCTGTATGTTAAACATGATGGAAATCTAAAATTTTTAAAGGAATTGAGATATTTTCAGAAAATTAAGCAAGGATGGAATTGATATGGCTACCACATTTTCATAAAATATAAAGTGATTTAAGGAAGATGACATATTTTTTGAATGGTTTTCTGGAGATATAGATGATATTATGGATTATTGGAAATATGAAATTATCAAATATTTTGGATATTTCATAAGTAGGTGATAGTACTCAGTTTTATATGTTTCTTGGTAATTTTATCTATTGCATTTTTATATTGATTAATTTCAATGGTTTATCAGCTGGATAAATTCTCATAAAATACAAGGATTATAATCGATCTATTTGTGAAGGTTTTGGTCTAGTATTTAGAGAGAAAAATAATTAGTTTATTATAAAATCATTTTTTCGAGAAGATGGAGGACAATGAGTTATTTAAATACAAATATTTGAATTATCTTGCGGATGATGCTACTAGATTTCATGGATTATTTTAGCTATTTTAAAGAAAGGTTTTAATAGCATTAAAATATGTTTTTGTCTATTGTTCAACATTGATAATATTTTAGAGATTTTATTGAAGGAATTATTCAAATTATTTTGAATTCTTTTATTAGAGATTTATTCTATAAGAATAAAGAGGAAACAATGCTATGATTTATATGGAGATATTTGTGGAAGCTCTTAACTCAATTTATTTTGAATATCTGAAGGAAGTGGAGTTTATTCAACTCATAGATATTTATTCTCTATCTATTTATATATATATATATATCTCTCTTTTATAGGGAAAAAATATATACATAAGAATGGAGAAGTGAAAACACTTTAGAAAATAAAGTGCTGCAAATATTCTTTCTATTGCTCATTATTTTGAAGAGAGAATTGTAATAATTTTTTATATCAATTATTATATAATTGTGTATAGAACAAGAAGAAGAAGACATCCTACACTGAAGGAAAAATATTTTACTTACTATTGTTTAAATAAGAACAAGAATCATGCACAATATTGAAGATTTTTTTCTACTGTTGTACATTATTGAAGATCAAATAAAACTGTTTGTTGATGCCGCAATTGTAAGAAAAATATTTTTTTTCAATGAAATAAATTACTATTTATTTATTGGGTTATAAGCTATTTAGACTCATTCATGGTGGAGTGTTTGTTTCTCAGACCAATTTTTGGTTTTTTTGATTCCTTGTAAAAGAACCATAATTCCCTATAAAATCCTTATATGATGTCAACTGCCTATACTCAGTTGTAGAGGTCTCCAGATAAGAGGACCTACTATTGAAAATCACCAAACTTATGAATTATAGCATAATTGGAGTGAAATTGGGGATTTATGTTCCCCAAACCACTATACATCATTGTGTTTTTTCCTTTTTTTATTTCCACTGCTCACTCATATTTAAGAGAGACAAAAATGATCACTTCATTTAAAGATAGACATTTTAATTTTGCTAATATTTTTAAAGTACAAAATTCAACCCCTTCTATGTATTTCTCATATCCATTTTTACAGAACAATTTGTTCTTAAATGATATTGAACACCTTTCCTTTATCTCTCACCTAAAATCCCAAAGCCTAAAAAATTACCTTAACGATGAAAATTGGAAAGTTTCCATGCAATATGAACTAAATAAATTAATTTAAATTTTTATAGACTCTCATAGAGAACCTTAATGATCATACTGTTATAGGATCTAAATGGGTTTTTAGGAATAAGCTAGAAACACTAAGAAATATCAATAGAAATAAAAGTTGTTTAGCAGCTAAAGGTTATAACCAAGAATAAATAATCAACTATGGTGAAAACTTTGTACCCATTTCTCGGTTATAATATATTATAATCTTTTTATCATTTATATATAATATTAATTTAAAACTCTTTCAAATGGATATCAAAATAAACTTTTAAATGATTTTATTTCCAAAAATGTTTTTGAAAAATAACCACCATGTTTTGAAAATACATATTTTCCAAATTCTATTTTCAAAAGATACAAGGATCTTTATGGTTTAAGCAACCCCCTTGAGCATGTTATGAATGTATTTTAAATTTTATTTTATCAAATTGTTTTAAAATGGGAAAATCTGATTCAAAACTTTTTATAAAACACATCTCAAATGATTTTTTACCTGTAAAAATTTATGTTGATAATGTGATTTTCAGATCTAATAATGAAAATATTTTTTTTGAATGTTTTTATTTAACAAAAAAATAATTTAAGATTAGATTTATGGGTGAACTCAAATTATTTATCAGTTTTCAATTTTCTCAAAGAAATGATGGGATATTTTTAAACCATGATAAATAAACCATTGTAATCTTAAAATGTTTTGGCATAGATCTTGATAAAGAAATTAGTATTCCCAATATTAAAACTTATAAGATTACATTGGATAAATCTGGTAAGTTGGTCAACAAAAATATTTATATAAGTATGATTAATACTCTTATTTATCTTACTATGACCCAAATTTTTATCCTGTTCAGTGTTTGTATTTTTGATAATTTTTAATAAAATCCAAAGGAATATCATTTCAAATATATCCAAATAATTTTTAATTATTTTAAAAGAACTAAAAATCTCTATATGTTTTATCCAAAAGGAATTTATTTTGAATTAACTAGCTTTACCAATGTTGATTTTTTTAGGTTTCCAACTAAATTGTAAAATTACAAGTGGAAATTTCCCCATACTTAGAAAATCCCCCATATCATAGAGTAGTAATAAGAATAACTCAGTTTACCTTTCTATAACCGAAGAATAATACATGGACAATGAGAGTTGATGTGGCCAAATATCATGGATAAAACACCCTCTCTTTGAATTCAGGCTTACATTTAACCTTATACCTATTAAGTGTGATAAAATTAGTTCCATTAATATCTCCAAAAATTCTATCCAGTACTCTCTCACCAAACACATAGGCCTTAGATACCATTTCTTAAGAGTTCACTTCAAAAAAGGTGATATTTTATTAGATTTTGTTTCAATAGAATATAAACTCATTGATATTTTTACCAAACCTCTATCCCTTGACCATTTTTAATTCATTAAAGTTGAGTTGGGAATGGTTTTATTGTGACTCCATTCATTTTATCTATGGATATCATGAGTTATATTTCCAATTTTTTTTAATATTATTTCAAATGTTTTTAAAATGTTTTTTTTAATTCTTGATTTTATTTTAAAACTATAACACCCTAATATTTAATGGTATGCCCTTCTTAAAATAATTTCAACTCATTAGATAACTCAAAATGCACAAAACAATGAGTCTTTATAAAAAACACTTTTCTATAACCTATCCGTTAATCTTAATTTTTCACCTTCTGTGATTTGAATTTCAAAAAACAGACATACACGGTTGTGATTAGTATGATATTTAGAGTTTGACTTGGTCAACTTAATTTTTCATGAATAGTAACATACCCTTAAGAATAGTAACCTACCATTATAAATAGTAATATGACCCTTATGAATATTAAATCTACCAAATGAATAGTAACCTCACCCATGAGAGTATAAAATAAAATTTAGGCACCTTATAAATGAAGGTGAATATTTTTAATTATGTGTTGAAATTTTTGTGAGTAATAAATAAATAATTAAAATATTATAATTAATAAAATGATTTAAAAGATAATTAACTTTCATAAAATGTATTCATAAATCAATATTTTCTTTCCCAATTATTTTAGTATAATTTAATGTGACCCTAGGGATTTTTTCAAAGTGTCATAAAATCAGTTATAATATAAAATTGGTATTTTTCAAGTAAATGATGATTTTAATTAATAATTAAATTTGGATAATTCAAAAAATTATTTTCATAAAATGGAGTTCATTTTTATATTCTACATGTCGAAAAATGGTTAGGGTGGATTTTTGGGATTTTTATGAAATATTGAATTTTTGTGAATAGTAAAATATAGTAATTACGGTACAAATACATTATGAGAAAAATAAACTATTCCTTGCATGATGGATGATTTAAGAAACCATTAGTTCGGAATCACATGTACTTATTACTATTATTTGTCACAAAAATCAATATTATTTCTTTTCTTGAGCAAAATAAAAATATAATGAATAAAATATTGAGAAATCACTCGTCTCCTCCACTATATAAACCAACCTCACCATCTCTTCCTCTCACAACAATAAAGATTTGATACTTGAATAAGTTATAAAAAATACACTTCCAAATCCCTCCACCCAAGTCCAAGACCTTCTGGTCTCACCAGAAGGCCAAAAACAAAGGCCTTAAGGATATTATCAAGGAGGAGTACTCAAGAGGTGAACCTCTCTTCCTTTTTATTTCAACTTCTTTTACAAGTTACATTCTTTTGTTTCTCTCCCATCACCTACCATCATTGAAATGATATTATAATTAAATTACCTGAAATTAATTTAAATTTTATTATTCTAATGGAATATTTCATCATCATCTCTCTTTTCCCCTCCTATTATACTAAAAATGAAAACACCGTCCGAGATGTGTTAATTTATCACATTCAAGGATGACGGGTTTTCAATTTCTATTACCATATTAAATTATGGTAATGAAACCATTTTTATGATTGAAATAGAACATTATATATATAATATATTCTATTTAATTTTCTATAATCATTTTTTAGACATTTTATTTAATTATAAAATTAAATGAGTTCATGATGATAAAAAAACCATCAAAATAATCAAAGCGTTTATCATTAAAATTTTGTATAATGATTCATCCTCCCCCAAAACAACCAAATGATTTATATGATAATTTAAACTTATTTATGATCATTAATTTCTCATAACTTCAATTCTATATTTCAATTTCTATTTTACACGAACTTCCATACTCATATACATGCAAACCGATCATGAAAACCAAGGAAGAAAATGCTTCCAAAATAATAAAATTGAACCTCTTAAACCCATAAAAAAGGCCATGAATGAACCTAATAAGGTTATAATAAATAAATTACATTTATATGAGGTTATATAATTATTAATTAATGAAGCTTAATTTTATTATTTAGTTCATTGAAATCAACCGAAGAACACATTCTCGCATAAGGTAAGGGGTTTCTCATCTCACTTTTATTTCTGTGATATTTACATTGTTTGACACTTATTTCTTGTATGCGGTGTATGTTTACTTACATTTGATATATAACATCATTATTATCTTTATATTCAGGTATTTATTATTCACTTGATGATTATTAACTCGATTGATTATAATGTTGTAAGAGACTTTGTTTCAATTTACATTTCATTGTGATTTACTTGGTATTGTGAACCTAACCATTCTTATGTGGTGTAGCTACTACACCATTTGAGATAATTTTTCATTTGAAATTGTAATTAAAATATATATCCATATTCTTCTTACATGGATATAATTATTTTCTTAGTTGTATACCATTTTATATACAGTGTTTATGTGGAATGTTGCTTTAACAGTGGAAATATTGATGAATTCATATACTAAATAGAAATAATGAAAAGGAATATTTTTCTTGTATTAAATATTTTTATAAATAATAATTTTGACTGTAAGTGATATGTGAGGTCCACTATAGATCCTCGATGCATCAAAAGGTCTCATGAGACAAATCAATTGGTAGCAAACCCTTCGAGTTTGTTCCAAAAAATTAGACGGATTTCTACCCACAGACTAAAACCGTCTTGATAGTATAATGGTTCATGTTCTAGATACATGATGTAAAAATAATAATAATTCTATTTATTCATTATTTAGTTATTACTATTCATGATGTTTTTACTATGACACAATCCGTGGATTCATTTTTATTCTCGACTTATTGATGATAATTGTTTTCATTTATTCATCATGCCATATTAGTCATATCTAATTGATTGTGATTAACTTATTATTGATTCATGATTCCACTATATTTAACCCTTACTAATCATTTTAGTTCACTCTTATTATGTTTCCTTTCCCCAAGTTATAAAGAATAGAACCTTGAATAATCTTTCAATGAGGTAGTTTATTTTAGTTTATTATGTATCATGTATTATTTTCTATCTTTAAAAATATACTTCGAGAATCATGTATGTAATATGGTCTTCAAAAACTACTAAACTAATCATTACTTCAGGATTTATTTCTTATATTCATGCCAATATAATTAAATAATGAACCGGCTCTGGGTTCCGGGGTTTGGGGCGTTACAGTTGGTATCAATGGAAGTTTAGCAGAAATCTTGGAAACTATATTTAAGAAACATGGTTTAGAGGACATACCCTAATATAGAATTTAAGGACAAGTATAGAGTAACATCCTAGAATTTTGGTAAGGAAGAGACTATGTGGGTCTTCCTAGAAAATACATCCCTGTCTGGATACTACAAGTGCACGTGATTCTAGCACAAATGTACCTATGAGTAAAAAACCCAATAAGGAGTTTCAGGCTTGACCCAAGGTATCCTGGTACATGAAAACGAGCCTTACTTTGCACCTGGTTTGACACTCCTGTGGGATATTCTTAGGATAATTAACATTTTCTTTAAAAACCATTATAAAGGATTTAAAAGTAAATAGAAACCATGTTTATGATTATGAGATTTGCTTTGCATAAATTTTCAAATTATGTTAAGTGTTTTCTAGTTACAAATTATGAATTATGGCCTAATTTAGTGTATTCCATTGTTTAGTGATGGCACCTAATAGAATAAAGGGAATCAATACCCATGGAAAATGTAGGGATTTCCCCACTAATCAAGTCAACATAGTCAGTGTTGGAGAAGATCAGATCATGGCCATATTGAGACAACTTACTCAGGTTGTGTTGATAACCAAGATACACCTATATTGGATCATTTCATATAACATAATCCCCTATCTTTTAGTGGGTCTACCAATCCATTGGTAGCTAAGTAGTGGATCAATTCCCTTGAAAATATATTTCTGGAATTAAGATGTAATGAAAATGAGAAGGTAGTACTGTCAGTATATTTCCTCAAGGGTGATGCTAATCTATAAGGCCCCAGCCTTAAACCTTACTTAATCTTAAGTTAATACAATATTAAACATTGAGGATATTTTTAGGTTTAGAGTTTTAGAGAATTAGATCATAAAACTTGTATTACATTCCACATTTAAAAAAAGTGGTTACATAAAAGATAGTATTCATTTTTCCCATCAACGGAAACATATTTAAAATAAAACATGGATTCTTTCTTGACACTTACTTGACTCTATCATCATATCATGTACCTTTCCCTTGACCCGTGAAAAACATTTCAAAAACTTGGGATGAGCACAAAAAGCTCAGTAAGGGATATAAAAATATATGGAAAGGAAACATGAGTACATGTACACATAAGAATCAATGAAATCATACTTTACTCATAAAACATAATCACTTTAACATACCTCATAAAATCATGAAAAAATCATATAAATCATAAGACATAAAGGTAACTTGAGGCATTCATAACATTCTTACGTAGGGAGTAACCCTCTTGGTTACGTTTGGAATACCCTCCAAAGTATATTCCCTAAATATCTTCGGAGAAACCTTAACGTTTCACTCCTTCGCGTTACCCAATGCATTGGAGAGCTATATCAGGCTCACCCGCCCTTATTTTATCACGGAACCACCCGTCTTCATGATAATTCCCAAGAACCTCAACATAATCGTATCACATAAAACATGCATAAAGGAAACTTAACATTTCCACCTTTCAATCCCAAGATATCAATACAACACATTGATATAAAAATATTGTGAAAACCATTTTCAATACCAAAATAAAAGAAAAGTAAAACATGGTATTTATTTTTCTTTAAAAAAAGGTATGGATTGTAGAGGAAGCCGAAACTCAAATAATGGTCACGGCGGCGGAGAAGTCGTTGTCGCCGCATACGTACGACAAAAACATTCCCTTTTATCGTTTAGTAAAACTCTTCGTATAAAAATATTCCTTTTCGATAAACGTAAAAGTCAAAGGGGTTTATACACCGTATAAAGGTAGGTTGTGTATAAAACAAAATATGCCTCAATGAAAGGAGATTGAGACGAAGTCCCATACAAAGACGGTATCCTTGGATTAAGGATAAATCAATTACATAATTATGCGTGACAAAAAAATACACCAAATATAAGTGGATATTAAGTGAAAAAAAATCAGAGGACGTTCACACATATTCATAGAACGACATATTCAAGGAGTACAAGTTTATCCCAAAGAATCAAAATTGGGTTAAGAAGTTCCCTTGCAAAAATTCGACAGCCTAACGGCGTCACTTAAAAATTCATAAAAAGAGTTGATGGGAGATAAAAAGGGTACCTCATCACCTGGACATAAAATTTACATCAATAAGGATATAGAAGAACATATCCCAACATAATATTATGTGAATTAAAAGACATAACAAAGGAAGTCTTTTAAAAGAGGAGGATGAAAGGTTCCCTTACCGACTTGGGTAACTTTCAAAACATACACCCCATTGAAGAAGGGTCATACAATGAATATGTAAATACCCATAAATGAAATTATATTACAAAAAGAGTATAATAATGGTCATTACATAAACCACTCAAAGGAAATAGTGGCAATCGTATCATAAATGTCACAGGAATAAAAGTGAGATGTAAAATCCCTTACGAAAACTCGGTAGCCTAACAGCGCCACTTAAAACTTACAAAAATGGATTTATGAGATCAAATTGGGTCTCTCATAATATGAACATAAAAATTATAGTATGAGGAATATAAAATAACATCCCCAAACATAATAAAGATGAGCTTAAAATAAATTACATAAAAAGAGTACTTAAAAAGAAAGAGAGAAGTAGGACCCCTTACCTTGGGTCCAACTTGACTCGATCATTATTTAATCTCCTGAATAATAAACATGAGTTAATTTATAATTCCTTAAGAACATTTTTCAAGTTCATTATTCCTTTTATATCACTTATTACCATGTCATGAACACTATGTTATTATTTAAGTTAATAACGGTCGTTTTAACGATCATTGGTACTTGAGTTAAAAATACTCTTTATAATTACAAGTTGTTCATGTGGTAAAATATCCATTATATACAGAATTTTATTCATGATGTAGATATCATATATATCATATATATCCAGTATATTCATGCATTTATAATATTACATAACATTTAGAGTTAAGAAATGAAATGCACCGTTCATGGAGACGGTAAGCCGTACGTACGCATGAACGATACTTCCATTTCTATTTCATATTTAATGGGATTAAAACATAATTATACATAATAGTATTTTAATTACAGTATGATATCATATATAATATCATTAAATATATCCTTTATACATACCACATATGGTATTAACGAATCAAATCACTTTGAGGGGGCGGTAGTCCGTACTTCCTAAAATGAAGATATCGCGAATACCCATAATGGAAGCCATAAAGGTATGGCATAAATGAAAAATACAGAAGCTTAAGGAAAACATAAACATATTATATATCATATATAAATGTAGTGACATCATAATGGCCACCATGAAAGGTGTTAAGAGAAGATTGAACAATCATCGTTTCGTGAGGCAGTAATTCGCCATCCACAGAAACAGTATGTTCTTTAACCATTAGATGAAGTTGTGTGTAAGTGTAGCTCTAATACTTAACATAAAAACATCCTAGTATATTGAATATACTTTTTTTGTTACAAAATAAAGGAATAAAAAGAGTTTAGTGGGTTGGAGAAGCAAAATAAAACAAAATGACTCAAGTGAAGACATTACCTTAAAATCGGGTAACTCCCTTTGGTTTGAGCTCAAAGGCTTCCTTGGGAAGACTTCTGCCCAAATTGAGGCTTCTAAGAGTTATAGAGGGATGTGGAGAGACAAAATGGTCAGGGTTTTGCCGAGCCAAAATCTTTGGAAGTGTGGGTAAGGAGGTAGAGGTGGGGGCCTTTTATAAGAGGAGGGGAGGGGCACTCTTGGAAAGTAAGGAAATGTTACTTTATTTTAGAATGAGTTTCGGATTTTAATGGTCCCACATTGATTTTTTTCTAGGATAAGGTGATAAGGGTTCTAAATCCACCCATACAATAGGTTTTGGACATGTTTAGGTCTTAGATTTTACATTATCTTCCCATTTAAATCGTTAAATAATGAGGTCATCGCTGCATCATCATGATGTCATAAATAATTTAATTTATTTAATGTCTAAAAATTATCAAAAAAATACTATGATTTATAAAATCCTTTTAGCTTTACAATGACTATTTATAGCCAAAAATCTGACTTGTATAACCCCATTTAAAATTTTTTTTAGTAAAACATCTCATGTTTGTGTCATTTAAACTTTAACATTAAATAAAAAGTTATTTATGTCATTTCCCAATCAAAGTGGCTCCATGGAGTCCCCAAGTTGACCCATGGATTGTCTTGGTCGGCCATGACACATACAATGAGGGTAGGACATATGTCAAGATCATCTCATATTATTAAAACATTATTTTTACCTTAAACTACACTAATTACCTCTAATCGCGATTAAAAACATAAAAGTTACTATTCACCAAAAAATTATTTTAATCCCATTGAACCACATTTTACTTCTTAATGACAACCATGTATGTTGGATTTTTGAAATTAAAAACACAAAGGTGGCAAAATTTCATTTAAACGGAAAATCAGTTTTTATAAGTACCACTTAGTGGTTTCACTATTCATCAAAAATTGAAGTTTTTCAAAAAATTACCAAAAATTCACCGAAAGCTATATTTGATATTCCAAATTAAAAAATGATGTCTATTTTAAAAAAATTCAAAACATTTAAGTTGCATTAATTAATTTAATAATTAATTCCCGCTGTCAAAACAAATAGCGTGTTTTTATGAAACAAAATGTATCAAAAGATTGACACTAGTTTAAGTCCGATTTCAAAGTGAAATTAATTCCAACGACCACTATTGGATTAGATGGTAAAAATATATTCTAATTTAACTTTAAAACCAATTCAAAGAATAATCTAATCATATAAATAAATTATATTAAAAAGAGTTTTTGAATTAAAATACAACATTTTTCACTATTCAAAAAAATGAACTTTATCGGAAAAATACCAAAAATTTACACAAAGTAAATTTTGATGTCCTGATTCTAAAGAAGAATTTTATTTTGTCAAATATAACACATAAAATTTTCAAAATGTAGATTTAAAACAGGTTCTCCATCAAAAGGCGGTTAATCGACCTTTTAAGAATATTAGAACGTTTACACTTAAAATTGGATTCATTCGCATTTTTAATCCTCTAACATTTATTGTAACAATTAAAAATATTTGACAAACATATATAATCATTTTTTAGTTAGTTCTGTTCATTCCCTCCATTACAACGGCTAGGCGTTAACTACTATTTAAAATAATATTATTTTATTATTAGAGTGCAACATAAGATTCCCAAGAAACTCGTTGTTGCGTATTGGGTACGCCATCGAGCATAGAATCCCCTTTAAAGTAATATTAATATTTTATTCACAAATATGGATAAATATAAAATTGTCATATTCTTTATTTACTTGGGGTGTTACATCCTTCCCCCCTTTTGGGAATTGCGTCCTCACAATTTTAAAATTGAGCTTGGAAACATCCTTGAAAGTCCCACATCAGAACAAGAGTCGGTAAAATAATCACTTTAAAATAAAGAAAGATAAGTATAGAGGTCACCCGAGTTAACCCATACTAGGATTCCATGTAGGAAAACATGGACATGGAGGAGAAAATATAGGGTCATGTTCTGATGGAGAGTGATAGAAAACATGTTTAGGAGAAAGTTAACCACAAGAAAATCACAAACTTGTGATGGGTTAAATGGTATTCGATTCCCCAGTAGGAAAAGTTAATAGAAAAAAAATTTGTTTTAAGTTACTTTTTATTGAGGAATTTATTCATAAGGAAACATAATCACTTATCATTTTGACTTTCAACTTTCATTAGATTCCTTACACAAACTCATATTTTCTCCAAAAGACGAGTATTTAGGAAGACTTGTTCACGTTAAGAGTACTGTAATCAATTTCTAGAGATTCACCTAATCCAAAAAATAGAACTATATAATTCCCATGTCTTTAGACTTTAACCAAAACCAAAACCAAAAAGGTTAGTACATGATCAGATAATCCAGAAAAGGATAACCCTTTATAAAAAGAAAATCTATTCTTAATCTCCAAAATTTGTCCAACAAAACCCAAAGTTCAACGAGGACCATTCGATAAACAATTTGTCCATAAAATTCTTCAAAGTAAACCAAACTAAGATTGAAACCCAAATATTTTAAGGATTTAGTCACATAGTCTTCCAAGTTAAATCGTAACATTTATCTCTAAACAACATCAGTTGCTCT
The DNA here is from genome assembly GCA_963277665.1 of Viscum album. NCBI lineage: Eukaryota > Viridiplantae > Streptophyta > Magnoliopsida > Santalales > Viscaceae > Viscum > Viscum album. Next base: position 1,985,796,316 of record OY728136.1, read on the forward strand.
TAAAGTCTCGTATTGAAGAGTAATTAACCTAATCACATATCCTCCTTGATAGGTTAATAAATTTCCATAGATAACCCAAAATCAACTTACTATTAATTCATAAAATCATCTAACTAAAAAGACTCAGTCAAACTAACTAGGGACTTCACGTAGTCCAGTGGTAGGCGATAAATACCAGTTGCACTTTGGTTGTGGGTTCGATTCCCGCAGCTTTGTCCGACGCGACGGGTTGTCACACGGTCTACGTGTTGTTCTTTTTATAAAACTCCAAAAAATAGCCCTAACATGCTTTAATATCAATAGTTTCCTTATACCTATAATTTTCATCCAAATTCATTACGATCTCAACATCTTAATTCTTTAAGTCTTATTTCACCACCATATGATAAAATAAAACGATTCCCAAAATGAATAACAGTATACCTTGATCATGGTGTCCACTCGGTTTCATCGTCATCTTGCTCACCTAGGTAGAAGTCCCATGCATTACAAAAATGATTTAGAGATATTTTAAAATCATTTGCTTCCTCCATCCAAATACACCCTGTACAACATGGGTCATATGGGTGTTCACAGAAAAACAGTTTTGGAAAATAATCATGTATGACATATAATTCCAAAACATCTGATAAAACATGATTTCTATAAAATAGTTGGACAGAATTTGAGTTGAAACTTTCTATTATTGGTCCTTTTAAAATACTATAAGTATGTGCTGAGAGACTATATTTTAAAAGCAAATATAAATAGGTTGTGCAAGGTTCTCCTTCCTCAGCACCATTTTTAAAATCATAATATGCTTCAAATTCTTGTGATAAGGTAAAATATTTGAAAATACCTTGATAATATTTAGCTTTCTTGAAAACATGAGAATATTGTGAAAATAGTATTTGTCTAAAAACAACCCATGATCCAGGATGATAACGAGGTATAGTGGAGGTGTTTGATATCTCAAACAACTGCTTGCAAGTGATTTGTATGCTAGAAAAAGTTTCACAATCATCCGAACATGACTTTGCAATAATTATTGCAATCATGTCATCAGGAAGAGATAAGAATGTCGTTTGAGATCCTTCTGCTTCCATTCGTAACCGACTTTACTTGACCTGAAAAAAGTTATAAAACAAGGATTTAACAGAAATAATAGATATAGGGACTAATCATGTGTCTAACAAAAACTCCTAATCCCAAAAGTTGTCTAAACCGACCTCTGATACCAACTATAAGGCCCCAGCCTTAAACCTTACTTAATCTTGAGTTAATACAAGATTACACATTGAGGATCTTTTCAGGTTTAGATTTTTAGAGAATTAGATCATAAAACTTGCATTACATTCCACATTTAAACAAAGTGGTTACATAAAAGATAATATTCATTTTTTACCATCAACGGAAACCTATTTAAAATAAAACATGGATTCTTTCTTGACACTTCCTTGACTCTATCATCATATCATGTACCTTTCCCTTGACCTGTGTAAAACATTTCAAAAACTTGGGATGAGCAGAAAAAGATCAGTAAGGGATATAAAAATATATGGAAAGGAAACATGAGTACATGTACACATAAGAATCAATGAAATCATACTTTACTCATAAAACATAAGCACTTTAGCATACCTCATCAAATCATGAAATAATCATAGAAATCATAAGACATAAAGGTAACTTGAGGCATTCATAACATTCTTACATAGGGAGTAACCCTCTTGGTTACGTTTGGAATACCCACCACAGTATATTCCCTAAATCTCTTCGGAGAAACCTTAACGTTTCACTCCTTCACGTTACCCAATTCATTGGAGAGCTATATCGGGCTCACCCACCCTTAGTTTATCACGGAACCACCCGTCTTCATAATAATGCCCAAAAACCTCAACATAATCGTATCACATAAAACATGCATAAAGGAAACATAACATTTCCACCTTTCAATCACAAGATATCAATACAAAACATTGATATAAAAACATTGTGAAAACCATTTTCAATACCAAAATAAAAGAAAAGTAAAACATGATATTTATTTTTCTTTAAAAAAAGGTATGGCTTGTAGAGGAAGTCGAAACTCAAATAATGGTCACGGCGGCGGAGAAGTCGTCGTCGCCGCATACGTACGACAAAAACATTCCCTTTTGTCGTTTAGTAAAACTCTTCATATAAAAATATTCATTTTCGATAAATGTAAAAGTCAAAGGGGTTTATACACCATGTAAAAGTAGGTTGTGTATAAAACAAAATATGCCTCAATGAAAGGAGATTGAGACGAAGTCCCATACAAAGACGATATCCTTGGATTAAGGATAAATCAATTACATAATTATGTGTGACAAATGAATACACAAAATATAAGTGGATATTAAGTGAAAAACAATCATAGGACATTCACTCATATTCATAGAACGACATATTCAAGGAGTACAAGTTTATCCCAAAGAATCAAAATTGGGTTAAGAAGTTCCCTTGCAAAAATTCGATAGCCTAACGGCGTCACTTAAAAATTCAGAAAAAGAGTTGATGAGAGATAAAAAGGGTACCTCATCACTTGGAAAAAAAATTTACATCAATAAGGATATATAAGAACATATCCCAACATAATAGTATGTGAATTAAAAGACATATCAAAGGAAGTCTTTTAAAAGAGGAGGGTGAAAGGTTCCCTTACCAACTTGGGTAACTTTCGAAACATACACCCCATTGAAGAAGGGTCATGCAATAAATATGTAAATACCCATAAATGAAATTATATTACACAAAGAGTATAATAATGGGAAGTATATACACCACTCAAAGGAAATATTGGCAAACGTAGCATAAATGTCACCGGAATAAAAGTGAGATGAAAAATCCCTTACGAAAACTCGGCAGCCTAACGACGCCACTTAAAACTTCCAAAAATGGATTTATGAGATCAAATAGGGTATCTAATAATATTAAAATAAAAATTATAGTATGATTAATATAAAATAACATCCCTAAACATAATAAAAATGAGCTTAAAAGAAATGACATAAAAAGAGTACTTAAAAAGAAAGAGAGAAGTAGGATCCCTTACCTCGGGTCTCACTTGACTCGATCGTTCTTTAATCTCCTGAATAATAAACTTGAGTTAATTTCTAATTAATTAAGAACATTTTTCAAGTTCATTATTCCTTTTATATCACTTATTACCATGTCATGAACACTATGTTATTATTTAAGTTAATAACGGTCGTTTTAACGATCATTGGTACTTGAGTTAAAAATACTCTTTATAATTACAAGTTGTTCATGTGGTAAAATATCCATTATATCCAGAATTTTATTCATGATGTAGATATAATATATATAATATATATCCATTATATTTATGCATTTATAATATTACATAACATTTAGAGTTAAGAAATGAAATGCACCGTTCATGGAGACGGTAAGCCGTACGTACGCATGAACGCTACTTCCATTTCTATTTCATATTTAATGGAATGAAAAAATAATTATACATAATAGTATTTTAATTCCAGTATGGTATCATATATAATATCATTAAATATATCCTTTATACATACCACATATGGTATTAACGAATCAAATCACTTTGAGGGGGTGGTAGTCCGCACTTCCTAAAATGAAGATATCGCGAATACCCATAATGGAAGCCATAAAGGTATGCCATAAATGAAAAATACAGAAGCATAAGGAAAACATAAACATATTATATATCATATATAAATGTAGTGACATCATAATGTCCACCATGAAAGGTGTTAAGATAAGATTGAACAATCATCGTTTCGTGAGGCAGTAATTCGCCATCCACAGAAACAGTATGTTCTTTAACCATTAGACGAAGGTGTGTATAAGTGTAGCTCGAATACCTAACATAACAAAATCCTAGTATATTGAAGATACTCGTGTTGTTACAAAATAAAGTAATAAAAAGAGTTTATGGGGTTGGAGAACCAAAATAAAACAAAATGACTCAAGTGAAGACATTACCTTAAAATCGGGTAACTCCCTTTGGTTTGAGCTCAAAGGCTTCCTTGGGAAGACTTCTGCCCAAAGTGAGGCTTCTAATAGTTATATAGGGATTTGGAGAGACAAAATGGTAAGGGGTTGGCCGAGCCAATGGCTTTGGAAGTGTGGGTAAGGAGGTAGAGGTGGGGGCCTTTTATAAGAGGAGGGGAGGGGCACTCTTGGAAAGTAAGGAAATGTTACTTTATTTGAGAATGAGTTTCGGATTTTAATGGTCCCAAATTTATTTATTTCAAGGATAAGGTGATAAGGGTTCGAAATCCACCCATCCAATTGGTTTTGGACATGTTTAGGTCTTAGATTTTATATTATCTTCCCATTTAAATCGTTAAATAATGAGGTCATCGCTGCATCATCATGATGTCATAAATAATTTAATTTATTTAATGTCTAAAAATTATAAAAAAAATACTATGATGTAGGAAATCTTTATAGATTTCCAATTATTATTTATAGTAAAAAATCTGACTTGTATAACCCGATTTAAAAATTGTTTTAGTAAAACATCTCATGTTTGTGTCATTTTTACTTTAACATTAAATAAAAAGTTATTTATGTCATTTCCCAAACAAAGTGGATCCATGGGGTCCCCAATTTGATCCATGTATTTTCTTGGTCGGACATGACACATACAATGAGGGTATGAAATGTGTCAAGCTCATCTCATATTATTAAAACATTATTTTTACCTTAAACTACACTAATTACCTCTAATCGCGATTAAAAACATAAAAGTTACTATTCACCAAAAAATTATTTTAATCCCATTGAACCAAATTTTACTTATTAATGAAAACCATGTATTTCAGATTTTTTAAATTCAAAACACAAAGGTGGAAAAATTTCATTTAAACGAAAAATCAGTTTTTATAAGTACCACTTCGTGGTTTCACTATTCATCAAAAATTGAAGTTTTTCAAAAAATTACCAAAAATTTACCCTAAGCTATATTTGATATTCCAAATTCAAAAATGATATCTATTTTACAAAATTAAAAACATTTAAGTTGAATTAATTAATTTAATAATTAATTCCCGCTGTCAAAACAAATAGCGTGTTTTTATGAAACAAAATGTATCAAAAGATTAACACTAGTTTAAGACTGATTTCAAAGTGAAATTAATTCCAACTACCACTATTGGATTAGATGGTAAAAATATATTCTAGTTTCACTTTAAAACTAATTCAAAAGATAATCTAATCATATAAATAAATTAGATTAAAAAGAGGTTTTGAATTAACATACAACATTTTTCACTATTCAAAAAAAATGAACTTTATCAGAAAAATACCAAAAATTTACACAAAGTAAATTTTGATGTCCCGATTCTAAAGAAGAATTTTATTTTTTCAAATATAACACATAAAATTGTCAAAAAGTGGATTTAAAACAGGTTCTCCATCAAAAGGCGGTTAATCGACCTTTTAAGAATATTAGAATGTTTACGCTTAAAATTGGATTCATTCGCATTTTTAATCCTCTAACATTTATTGTAAAAAGTAAAAATATTTGACAAACATATATAATCATTTTGTATTTAGTTCTGTTCATTCCATCCATTACAACGACTAAGCGTTAACTACTATTTAAAATAATATTATTTTATTATTAGAGTGCAACGTAAGATTCCCAAGAAACTCGTTGTTGCGTATTGGGTACGCCATCGAGCATAGCATCCCCTTTAAAGTAATATTAATATTTTATTCACAAATATGGATAAATATAAAAATGTCATATTCTTTATTTACCTAGGGTGTTACATAATCAATGGTGGTACTTGATACAAAATGTCAAAGAGGAAGAAGAAATAGAAGATATAGAATGGAGGAATTTTAAGGAAATATTCTTTAATAAATATTTCCATCGTGAACAACGAACTCAAATAAAGAGGAAATTCCTTAGCCTAAAGAAAAGGGAAGAAGAGAGTGTTGTGGAGTATGAGGTTACCTTCACAATATTAACCAACTATACTATAGATTATGTATGTGATTATGAAGAAAATATTGATCATTTATTTGAAGGTCTTAAGACAAGTCTTCAAAGGGAACTGTCTTCTAAAAAATTTTCATCATATGATGAAATTGTATTAAGTTACATCAAAATAAAGAATGAATTTTTTAGATCAAATTTTTTCAAGGTAAACTAAGATAAGAAGAAGTACTCTAATAACCATGGAAAAGGTGAATCGCTAAAGAATAAGAAGAAGGGAATGAAGAAATTCTCATTATGTGAGAAATGTGGAAAGAATCACCCTGGGAAATGCTTTAAAGGCATGAGAGTCTGGTATAAGTGTAGAAAAAATGGTCATAGATCTAATTAATGAAAGGGGAAGAAACATGTCAATGACATTCAATGCTACAATTGTAGAGAGATGGGACACTATCCGAATGAGTGTCCTAAGCCCCAAGGAAACTTGCCTTAGAAAAGGCCATACAAGAAAGGGTAAGATTATGTGATTACAACCATGGAGGTTGAAGTTCCTAATGATGTGGTGGTGAGTACTTTAATTATTTTCTCAAACATATACAATGGTTTATTTGATTATGGATCATTGAAATCATTTATATATTACCAGTTTTCAAAGAAAACTAGACATGTCCAATTTGATTTATTAAAGGAGTTTTCAGTCAAAACTCATAGGGGATGTATCATTTCAACAAAGATGTGTCGATCAGTCCCCCTCATGACACATAAACGTGCTTTATTAGCTAACCTTATCATCATACCCATGATTTAATTTGATATAATCCTTATTATGATTCAACTTTCATGTTATGATGTGAAGATATATTATAAGAAGTGGTAAGTTATGAATTTTGAGAATGGTGTTGAATCTCTTATCTTTAGAGAAGAAACATCACCAGACGATTCTTATCTAGATTCACCCCCAATAGCTATACTAAATTCAATTATTGGGGAGGAAGCAAATGAAATAACTATGTGTGAGGAAAGGAATGTTCAAATAGAGGACTTACCTATTGTGCAAGAATATATTGATGTGTTTCTGGAGGATTTACCTGTACATCCTCCAGAGTGGAAAGTTAGGTTCTCTATTGATTTAATTCCTAGTGCAAGACCTATATAAAAGACTCCTTATATAATGGACACTATGGAATTAGTAAAAATCAAGAAAAAACTAGAGGGATTGAGTGATAAAGAATTTATCTTCCCTAGTCATTATCCATGAAGAGCCCCTATTCTCTTTGTCATGAAGAAAGATGGATCTATGAAGTTGTGCATTAACTATAGGGATATCAATGCTATTACAATAAAGAAAAGTATCATCTTCCTCGCATTGATGATTTATTTGATCAAATTCATGGAGCCCAATATTTTTCAAAGATTGATCTTAGATTGGGATATCATCAGCTGCGTGTGAGGAAAGAAGATATTCCTAAGACATCATTTCAAACTAGGTATAGGCATTATGAGTTTACAATAATGCTTTTTAGACTGACTAATTCACCTCGATTTTCATAGATATGATGAATATTGTTTTCAAAGAATATATTGATGTTTTTTGTGGTATTTATCAATGATATACTCATATAATACAAAAGCTATGAAGATCATGAGATTACTTGGAGGTCATTCTGAAAACTCTTATAAGAAATGACTTCTATAGGAAGTTTAGAAAGTGTGAATTTTGGATTCAATCAGTTTCTTATTTAGGCCATATTTTCTATAAGGATGGAATATTAGTTGATCTTGCAAATATAGAGGCAATACGGGAATGACCCACACTAATGAACATAATCGAGGTACGTAGTTTTATTGGATTAGGAGGTTATTATCAGCATTTCATTTAGAATTTCACCTGACTGGATAACCCTCTAACCAAGCTCACACATAAAGGGGTTAAGTTTGTATGGAAGAAAGAATGTACAGAATTCTTTGAAAAATTTAAGAGAATATTGGTTAATGCTCCAATTTTAACTCTTCCCTCTAGAAATGATGGATTTGTGATATATAGTGATTCATAAAAGAATGAACTGGGTTGAGTCCTTATGAAAAATGATAAAGTTATTTATTATACATCAAGGTAATTGAATACTCGTGAGAAAAATTATCCAACTCATGATCTTGAGTTAGAAACTGTAATCTTTCCTCTAAAAATAGGGAGACACTATCTTTATGGTGAATGATGTGAGATATATATGGATCACAAGAGTTTGAAATAAATTTTTACATAGAAATAACTCAACATAAGGAAAAATATATTTCTTTAGTTACTAAAATTCTATGATTTTTCAATACACTACCACCCAAGAAATGAATGTAAGGTGACAGATGCATTAAGCAGGAAAGGTCATGGACTTATGACCCAAATGAGGATTGAGAGAGATCCTATATTCATGGATCTGTTAAAGACAAATATGAGAATTATTAAGGAAGGGGAAACATATTTATTCTTTCAAATGATTGCTAAACCATATTTAATAGAGAAGATAAAAATCTCTCAAATATGATGATGAGAATTTATAAAAGAAAATTAAATCTATTAAGGATGGATGATTGGCAGAATTCATGTATAAGGATGGAGTTATGAAATTTGGGAAAAGGTTATACAATCCATAAATACCTGAGCTAAAAAGAAAAATATTATATGATTCTCATAGCTCAAATTTCTCTATACACCTTGGTAGAACTAATATGTATAAATACCCGAAGGAACATTTTTGGTGGGATAACATGAAGCGATAAATTGCTGACTATGTGTCAAGGTGTCTAGTTTGTAAACAAGTGAAGGCTGAGTGACAACATCTTAGAGGGTTTATGAAACCTATACATATTTCTATGTAGAAGTGGGATGACATTACGATGGAATTTGTCACAGGACTACTGAGGACACCTAGAAGGAATGACCCAATATGAGTAATTGTTGATCGTCTCACAAAATTGGAACATTTCCTTACTATAAGAGGGTATTTACCACTTGAGTGCCCGGAAAGACTTTATATTAATTAAGTTATAAGACTTCATGGTTCACCTCTATCAATTGTGTCCAATTTAGATCCCTGATTTACATCAAAATTCTAGAAAAGTATCCAGAAGGATTTGGATACTGAGCTTCATATGAGTACTACTTATCACCCCCAAACTGACAGACAGCCTGAAAGGATTATTCAAACACTATAAGACATGTTGAGATCATTCTCCCTTGAATTTCAAGGTATGTGGGATCAATACCTGCCTTTGATGGAATTTTTCTATAATAATAGTTTCCATTCTAGAATTCAAATGGAAACATATGAAGCATTATACGGTAATAGGTGTTGAACTCCAACTTATTGGGATGAATTTGATGAGAGGAAACTTATAGGACCAAAACATATCAAAGAGACAACTGCAAAGGTAAATAAAATTCAGGCCTATATTAAAGTATCCCAAAGTAGGAAAAAGAGTTATGCTGACAACTGGGGAAAGGATTTGGAATTAAAAGTAGGGGATCATGTCTTTATAAAAGTATCTCTATGGAAGGGTGTCTTAAGGTTCGGTAAGAAAGAGAAACTGAGCCCCTGGTACATCAGACCGTTCGAAATTCTAAAAAAAATTGGAGTTGTAGCTTACCATTTAGAAATGCCACAAAGTATATCCAAAGTTCATGATCTATTCTATATTTAATTATTAAAGGAGTACATGCGAGATCCAACACATGTACTCACGTATGAGAAAATATAACTGGAACCTGACTTATCTTACTTTGAAGAGCCTATCAAGATTCTTTAAACCAGATAGAAAGTATTGATAAATCAGATAACTTGACTGGTAAAGGTTCTCTGGAGAAACCATAAAATGGAAGAAGAAATATGGGAACTAGAGGATGTTATGAATAAGAACTACCCACATATTTTTAGGGAGCATTATACATGAAAAATTTCATGGACGAAATTTCTGAAGGAGGGAAGAGTATAACACCATGATATTTAATGGTATGTCCTTATTAAAATAATTTCAACTCATTAGATAGACCAAAATGCACATAAAAATGAGTCTTTGTGAAAACAAACACTTTGCGATAACCTATCAATTAATTTTATTTTTCCCCTTCTATGATTTGAATTTCAAAAAACAGACAAACATGGTTACAATCAATATGATATTTAGAGTCTGACTAGATCAACTTAATTTTTAGTGAATAGTAACTTACCCTTATGAATAGTAACATACCCTTATGAATATTAATATTACCCTTATGAGTAGTAAATTGGTTAAACAAATATTAACTCGCCCATGAGTGTAAAAATACAATTTAGGAACCTTATAAATGAAGGTGAATATTTTTAATTTAGTGTTGACATTTTTGTGAGTAATAAATATTTAATTACAATATTATAATTAATAAAATGATTTAAAATATAATAAATTTTCATAAAATGTATTCATAAATCAAAATTTTATTTTCCTATTATTTTAGGATAATTTAATGAGACCCTAGTTATTTTTTCAAAGTGTTATAAAATCAGTTATAATATTAAAATTGGTATTTTTTGAGTAAATGATGATTTTAATTAAAAATTAAATTTCTCAAATTTAGAAAATTATTTTCATAAAATGGAGTTCAATTTTGTATTCTACACATCAAAACATAGTTAGGGTGAATTTTTGGGATTTTTCTAAAATACTTGAATTTTTGGTGAATAGTGTAGTACGGTAATTACGATAGAATACAGTATGAGATAAATACACTATTCCTTGAATCATGGATGATGTAAGAAACCATTTTTTTGAACTCACATGCACTTATTACTATTCTTGGTCACAATAATCAATAATATTGCTTGTCTTGATCAAAATAATAAAATAATGAATAAAATATTGAGAAATCACTCCTCTCCCCCACTATATAAACCACCCCTCACCCCCTCTTCCTCTCACACCAATCAAGATTTGGGACTTTCCTAAGTTATGAAAAATAAACTTTTCAAGACCTCTCCCCATTTCCAAGACCTTTTGGTCTCACCAAAAGGCTAATAACAAAGGCCTTAAGAAGATTCTCAAGGAGGACTACTCAAGAGGTGAACCTCTCTTCCTTTTTCTTTCAACTTCTTTTACAAGTTAAATTTTTTTGTTTCTCTCTCCTCACCTCCACTCATACAAATTCTATGATAATTATAGTACCTTACATGAACTGTAATTTTGTTATTCTAATGTAATATTTCATCATCATCTCTCTTTTCCCCCTCATCTAATACTAAAAAATGAAAACACTGTCCGAGATGTGTTAATTTATCTCATTCAAGGACGATGGGCTTTCAATTTCTATTACCATATTCAATTCTTGTCATAAAACCATTTTTATGGTTTAAAAATATCATTATATATGTAATATATCCTATTTAATTTCCTAGAATCATTTTTTACACATGGTATTTAATTATAAAACACAACGAGTTCGTGGTGATCAAAAAACCATCAAAATAATCCATGCATTTATCATTAAAATTTTGTTTAATGATTCATACTCCCCAAAAATAACCAAAGGATTTATATGATAATTTAAAATTATGTATGATCATTAATAAATCATAACATCAATTCTGGATTTCAATTTCCATTGTACACGAACTTCCATACTTATATACAAGCAAACCAATCTTGAAAACCAAGGAAGAAAATGCTTCCACAACAATAAAATTGAACCTCTTAAACCCATAAAAAAGTCCATGAATGAATATAATAAGGTTATAATAAATAAATAAAATTCATATGAGGTTATGGAATTATTAATTAATGAAGATAAATTTTATTATTCAAGTCATTAAGATCAACTAAAGAACACATTCGGGTATAAGGCAAGGAGTTTCTCATCTCACTTTTATTTCAATGAGATTTTCATTATTCAAAAATTATTTATTGTATGTGGTGTATTTTTACTACCAATTGATATATAATATCATGATTCTCATTATATTCATGGACTTAAGTGAATCACTTAATGATTATTAACTTGATTGATTACAATTTTGTAAGGGACATTTTTTCAATTTCAATTTCATTATGATTTACTTGGTATTGTGCACCGAACAATTCTTATATGGTGTAACTACAACCACTTTGAGATAATTTTTCATTTTAAATTATAATTAAATTATATATTCATAATATTTTTACATGTATATGATTATTGTGTTAGCCGTATACAATTTTACATATGGTGTTTATGTGGAATGTTGCTTTAACTATGGAAATTTTGATGAATATGTATCCTATACTCAATAAGGATAATGAAAAGGAATGTTTTTCTTGTATTAAATCTTTGTATAAATAATGATTTGAACTAGAAGTGATGGAAGGGCCATGTTATATCCCCTCAATTCATCGACAGGTCTCATGAGACAAATCAGTTGGCAGCAAATCCTTTGAGTTTGTTTCCAAAAATCATATGGGTTTCTACCCACAGAATTAAATCGTCTTGATGGTATAATGGTTCATGTTCCAGATACATGATGTCTAAATAATAATCATTATCTTTATTAATTATTCAGTTATCACTAATAGAAATTTAAGCTATAGCCACGGATCTATAGCCACGGTTTTATAGACCCGTGGCTATAGCTTATTTATAGCCACGATTTTTTATATACTTTGTGGCTAAAAATTTGCGCCATCTTTTTTTTCCAAATCCCGTCGGGCTCCTCCTTTATTCTCCCCCGATCGCTTTTTTTTTCAAAATGTGTCGGGCTCCTCTTCCGTCCTCCCGTGATCGCGACCCTCCGAAACTTGGTCTCTCACGGTGATGACCCTCCGAACCCTGGACATCTCTCACTACATGCGACCCTCTTTCCCCAACCCATCGCGGCCTCTCCTCTCCTCAATCCTACTCCACTGACGGTGCCCCTTGTGACCCTCTAAACCCTCTACGTCTCTGACGGCGGTGCCCTCCCCCCCGATACCCACTGCATGCGACCCTCCTTCCCCGACCCATGGTGACCTCTCCTATCCCTGATCCTCCTCCACCGATGGTGCCCCTCGTGACGGTGCCCATCGCTGACACCAAACAAGGAAACCCCACCACGAGCCGCTGCCACAGAACGCAGGACACCTCACCTCCCTCGCCGACACTACTCCTAGGTGGCCTCTCCACCTCCTCTGGCGTTCCTCTGACGTGGCCAACCCCCTTCAGGTGATCCTCCTCCTCCTTTTTATGAACAATTATGTGTTCATTATTTTGTTATCAGTGTGTAGGAGTAAACTGGAATAGTTTCACATGTTTGAGTATGGTAAATAGGTTTTTGAATTATATACATTATTCTAATTATAATTGATATGCGTGGAGTGAGGGACAAGTGGTTTTCGGTGAAGAACCAATTAGTCTAGATTGGGAATCTGCATGGTGGAGTTGTGGACAGTTGGAATGGATAAAAAGTGATGGTATCAAATTTTGATGGTTAAATTAGGAATCAGGGGATCATCATGGATGCTTCTCAAGGATTTCAATTCTTATATTTGGGAGTTTCTAATGACCCACACAATTAGAGGGTTGGTAATTTTAGAGGAAATTTGATTTTTTTGCCTGAAGAAGGGAGATTTTTGAAAATTGGGATATGAATTGGAATTTCAAGAGTTAATACATCTCTGGGATGTGTTTTCATTTGAGGCTAATGGTTATTTAGAGGGTTGGTTTCCAAATCTTAGGGTGGTGGCTAACCGAAATAGACTTCAGTAGTTATTGGGTATTCAATTGGGAGGCACTAGGTGCCTCTTAATGGGTTTGTAAAAAACTACACCCTTTATAAGGTACCCGATGGAGGGGTACCAGGTACTCGGTGGGCAGGAAAGTGTATCAGAACTTTTATAAAGGCCATCAGGTACACAGTGGAGGTGGATTGGTTACCCAGTAGGGATGGGTGTTGTTTTTTAAGGATAACAAAATAGTTATTCTGTATTCCACCTCTAAAAATTCCTTATGGGGTTCTTCTACTTTAAATAAATAGAGGTAAATGTTCCTCTTTTACCTACATTATTCTTTCGTATTTATATCTTTTAATATTTAGTTTTTTTAGGGTATGGTTTGTGTCAGATTTCACCAAGACTTATTGTGGCACATGAGAATGTGATGTTTCCAAGATTTATTTATCCTTTGACGTGTTAGAAATATTTTGGCACATGGAAACATTGTTTTCTTTTTATCATTATGTTAGATACTCCAATTATTTATTATTTATTAAAGTTATCCTTGATGAAATCATTACATTGTCACAATTCCCTCATAGAATTTGGTGCAATGATATTAAACTTCCACATTCTCATCTTTAACCAAGATTTCATGTGATTTTATTCTTTATTATATTTTGATATCTTTACCCAAAAAAACATACCAATTGATATAGTATATGTTTACTAGCATGATTATTATTTATCATGGTTGATTCCCTACATAAATATTCTCACAATAGTGTTTCTTATAGATTGATTATATGTTAATACTATTCTAATATTTCTTGGATTCAGGTATGAGAAAACATGACCAAGATGTATCATGATCAGATTTTGGTGTTATATTAAAAAATATAGATGTTCTAGAATCATCCCCAAGCTAAAGGTGAGCTCATGGAATTTACGAATCTATCCTATAGTGATAAAATCAAATATTTAACCACTTATTATTCTTTTTTGGTTCACCATTATTAGATTTAAAATTCTCAACAGTGATAATGAAGTTACCATCATTGAAGCTACCATGTGATGAAATCGGACCAATGATATTCTTCACACTAGGAAAATTTTTAATGTTACATCTTCCTCTTTACCTACAGTTATCAAGAATAATATTTTTTTTTTCTAAAAACAATAAGTAATTTCATAATTCTGAAACTAAACCTCTAAACATGTCAGAGTGAATTGAGGTTCTTCAACATGTTCAATTTACTAATTTCATAAATATTATTGAAAGAAAACATAGTGGAGACATGGTATCTAAAAACTGTACTAATCATGGGTTCCTCTTCATTCCATGTGTTCAACATTCAGAAACCCATGTTTCTTCTCTGTCTGACTTCGACAGACCCTCTTCGTGTCAATCCCTTCCTCTCCCTCCCTCCCTCTTCGGCACGCGGTTTACCTCAGATTCTTCTCCAGCTCGGGGTTCATCTCTTATCGACCTAGGGTTCGTTGTATTCCTTTGCATCATACTGTTTCTTTTTCCTCACTCCCTCTTCTGCACGCGGTTTCCCTCGGTTTCTCCTCATGCTCGTGCTTTTTCTCTTATCGACCTATGGTCCCCGCCGACCCCCGTCATCATCTTCCTCCTAATCTCAGTTCTCGTCCACTCCTCGGATTCTCACGCACTATTGTCGTCATCGTACTCCAATACCATCCTTCGCATTAATCCACCCTAATTCCCTCTATTGTCTGTGATTCCGCCTTCCTTTTCTGGCTCTAGAATTTGTTCACATCAACTCCAAGTATCGATTTCCCTCGGTTTCTCCTCCCGCTAGATTATTACCTCCTGTCGAGCTAGATTTTTCGCCTACCCCGGCCGACATCTCCCTCCATCACCCGGTTCCCCTCCACTCCTCCACGTGTTCCTGGTATTATCTATCTCCTATGAGATCTACCTCGATGAATCACGCCCTGTACTCACTTCACGTTTCCATTAACCATCATCGAAACTTTCTACTTTCTTCAAAAATCTATCTTACTGTTGCTTCGTAGAAATAGACGAGAGGGTAGAAATTTTCCCTAAGAGTAGATTCATACAGCTCCTGATGAATCATGCATATGGTATTTTCTCTTCTGTAGCATCTCGGTATCATTTTTCTCTGCTCTATAGTTTCACATTTCACTATGTTCATACTAATTTTGCAGGGTGTAATACAATATAGTGCTTCACAAATGGTGGGTTCTGATAAGTTTCTAGAAAAAAATTCAGTTCTCTCCAAGATTTAGTTTTTCTAGCTACATATGGATTTTTCAAACATCAATACAATATATCTCCTGTTTTGATTCACCAATTACTACTTGTACTTCTTTTTCTTGGCCACTATTTCTTCATCTAAAATTTCTTCCATGGTTGATCAACTTATAAGTTATTAGGCTTTTTTATCAACACTGGAGAACTTTTCTTTGTAGCTCAAAAGTGTTTGATTTTCTTTGCGCTTTCTTATTTCTCCCATTCTAAACATTTATGTTGAGGAAACATGGTTTTTTCTTCTTTCACATGTTTATTATTATTTGAAAATTGCATATTCACTTGATCAATTAGAGAAATCTCAATGTTTTTCGTTTTTTTGGTTTATCCTTTTATAACTCATCAGAACATATGATCAAACATTCTTTCTTATCATGTTCAACCTTCTTCATAGGTGTGGATCCATTTTTTGTTATGATATATTCTATTTGATTAGAAATTGTGTCCTCTAGTAAACTTTTATTATAGGGTGGGATAAAAAACTGTATCTATGAAAACCAAATTAAGTTGAAACTCGAGCCAAACTAATTATATACCATTAACAGGAAGAATAATTATTAATTAATAGGAATATACTATTTGATAGTATCATTTTGAAACATGGATCTATTTCCCCCATGCTTGCAGGAACATGATTTTACCCATGGGGCATTGTGGTTCTTATATGTTGGGCGATGACATGTATAGTAACAGGAGACGGGTATGTTTTAGTTTAGTTTTTATTTTATTTTCTTTATCACATTGGCCACTTATGCCTACAATGTATGTTTGTAGTTGTTTTGTGTTGACATGACCACCATAAATTATCAGTCCAATGGGAGTGACTAAATGATGATATTGTGGTAATAATAGAAAGGAATTATAGAATCTATAATGGTAATGGATTCATGTATCATTTATCATCACTGATCACATATATATAAGAAGTTGTTATATCTCATTTCTTTTCCCACTACTTTCTTGCAGGTTGTTTCTTATGATGAGGCTGGTTCTATCCACCACCATCGATGGTAGTGAGTTCAACATTGGATTTGGGTAAGATTTATTTCGTTTTTATTCTTTGACCAAATTTTAATTAGGGCTTTTGTGATTTTTGGGTTCTTTATATTTTTGTAGTGCTTTCTGGATCTCGTTGAGGTGGATTCGAGTTGCCATTGATGAAGGCTTACATGTGTATGCATAGGTAGTCATATAAATATATAAGTTCCCCCTTTATATATATTCACTCATGGCAGTATGAATATATATATTGGGTCTAGGTGTGCTTATATATAGATATGAAAAATGCATACATGGGTAAGTGTAAAGGGGTATATGCAAGTATAAACATACATATAAGGATACCCTTGTGTATATTTGTCCATGAAAATTTGTACATAGGGTCTAGGTGTCCTTATATATATGTGAAGTTGCATATGTATGCAAGTGGAAAAGAAGGAAGATTCGAGTTGTCGTTAAAAGCAGCGCCTTGAGGTTAAGGTAAGTTTCCTTTGCCTAACCCTTTAATTTGAATTCTATAATTGCTCGAGTATTTTAAAAACTTTTTTCATTATTATATAATGTGTATATGCTATTAAAATTGGTTATGTCTCTTTATAATGACATTTTCACCCGTTTTACATGATTTCCCTAAGCCTTCAACGTGGACTAGTAGAAAGTTTCAGCAAACCCAATAGTAGAAAATGAAATTTCCTTCACTTTAGAGATGATAGTGTCCTCATTTTGAGAAAACATCAACCGAGCATTCTCATAAAAATCTAAAACTTAAAGATTTTTTTTTTCATTTTATCAAACACAAAAAACCTGCTTTGAAAACTTGATACTTTCTTCAGTAACATCATTGTAAAACACTTGACATAGAAAAAGACAGAATTTAACCTATTAAAATAAATCCACCTAGGCATGATTCACGGTGTGACCAGGGGTTTCACACCATGAATCCCTACCCTTGTGAATTTCATGGCTTGAACTGAGGTTTATAGCCGGAAATATTATTTGTTCATTGTTGGTTATGGATTCATGTATCATTTATCATGTACAGTTGACACAATGATCACATATATATAAGAAGTCGTTACATATCATTTTCCTAATATTTTCTTATAGGTGGTTTCTTATGATGAGGTCAGTTCTATCCACCACCATTGATGACAATGAGTTCAACATCAGATTTGGGTAAGGTTTATTCTATTTTTATTCTTTGGCCCAATTTTAATTAGGGCATTTGTGATTTTTGGGTTCTTTATATTTTTGCAGTGCGTTTTGGATTTCGTTGAGGTGGATTTGAGTCGCCGTTGATGAAGGCTTACATGTGTATGTATAGGTAGGCATATACATATATAATTTCCCCCTTTATATATATTCACTCATGGAAGTATGAACATATATATTAGGGCTAGGTGTGCTTATATACGGATATGAAAAATGCATACATGTGTAAGTGTAAAGGGGTATATGTAAGTATAAATATATATCTAAGGACCCCCTTGTGTGTATTTGGACATGAAAATATGTACATAGGGGCTAGTTATCCTTATATATATGTGAAGTTGCATATGTTTGCATGTGGAAAAAAGGAATATTCGAGTTGTCATCATCAAAAGAAAACGCGCCTTGAGGTTGAGGTAGGGTCCCTCTCCTAACCTAATTAATTAAAGAAGGTTTTAAATTGCATTTAGTTTCCTTATTAATTCAGCATGTTTATATTAAATTACAATTCTTGAATAAGTGTTAGTTAAGATAATTGTTTCGTTTGATAAATAAGTCATGGTTTTGTAATAAAACCCCTCCAACGGAGGTGCGCTGTCTACAAAAACTCACAGTGGTATACCTTGCTTAACATTATTGCATTGATGTTTTCCTTATACATGATGTCGTTGTTAGTCACAAAGCACGATCATAATTGACCCTTTTTATATCCCTATAGGGGGTTTCCCTCTTTTTATTAAAATGGTTGTTTGAACCAAGACACTCTTTAAGTGTCGTTAGAATTTTAAGATGGGTCCCATGTTGTGTGACCATGTCACATGGCATGTGATTTTTAAATCCAACCAAAAGCCCAGTTCCACAGCCCAGGGGCCCCGCAGTACCAGTAATGTCAGATTACATGTTATGTAACCTATGATTTTTTGATCCCATGGGGTATTAATTCCTCTAAGTATTCCTACACATTGTTAGATCTCCAAACCTTTAGGTATATCAGGGGTCATCCAATCCTCTAGTCATCACAGATTAGCATTCATTTCTTTAAATATTATGAGAAAACATCCTCTCATTCCATCCATATCATCCTATTTGAAACTAAGTGGAAGATGCTGCCCCGCGGATGTCGTTGGACCAGGCCAACACGCTGCGGTCAGGCCACAGTCACGCCGTGGTCACGCCGCAGTCATGCCACGGTAATGTAGTGATTTGGCCCTACTCCATCCACATATAACCCACACCAACCCCCTTCCACCTTCATTTCACCCCACTGCCACTAGCATTCCAGCCCGTAACAACCCCTCTTTAACCTTCGAATCAACCCGCACCATCCCCCCAGCACCTACAACCAACCCCCTACCACATGCATTCGAGCCCTCACCGAATTAGGTATATCAGGGGTCATCCAATCCTCTAGTCATCACAGATTAGCATTCATTTCTTTATAATATTCTGATAAAACATCCTCTCATTCCATCCATATCATCCTATTTGAAACTAAGTGGAAGATGCTTCCAAACAGATGTCGCTGGACTGTGCCAACACACTGCGGTCACGCTGCGGTCACGCCACGGTCATGCCGCCATAATGCCATGATTTGGCCCTGCTCCAACCACATCCAGCCCACACCAGCCCCCTTCCACCTTTATTTCAGCCTGCTGCCATTATCATTCTAGCCCGCAACAGCCCCCCTACCACCTTCAAATCATCCCACACCATACCCCCAACACCTGCAACTAGCCCCCTTCCACCTGCATTCGAGCCCTCATCGAATTAGGTATATCAGGGGTCATCCAATCCTCTAGTCAACACAGATTAGCATTCATTTCTTTAAATATTATGAGAAAACATCCTCTCATGCCATCCATATCATCCTATTTGAAAATAAGGGGAAGATGCTGCCCCACGGATGTCGCTGGACTGGGCCAACACGCTGCGGTCACGCTGCGGTCACTCCACGATCACACAGCGGTCACATGGCGGTCATGCTGTAGTCACACCGTGGTAATCTCGTGATTTGGCCCTGCTTCAGCCACATCCAGCCCACACTAGCCCCTTCCACCTTCATTTCAGCCTGCTACCACCAGCATTCCAGCCCACAACAGCCCCCTGCCACCTTCGAATCAGCCCGCACCATCCCCCCAGCACCTGTAACCAGCCCCTTCCACCAGCATTCGAGCCCTCACCGAATTAGGTATATCAGGGGTCATCCAATCCTCTAGTCATCACAGATTAGCATTCATTTCTTTAAATATTCTGAGAAAACATCCTCTCATTCCATCCATATCATCCTATTTGAAACTAAGTGGAAGTTGCTGCCCTGCGGATGTCGCTGGACTGGGCCAACACGCTACGGTCACACCGCGGTCACACCATGATAATGTTGTGATTTGGCCCTACTCCAGCCACATATAGCCCACACTAGCCCCCTTCCACCTTCATTTCAACCCGCTTCCACCAGCATTCCAGCCCGCCACAGCCCCCCCTGCCACCTTCGAATCAGCCCACATCATCAACCCAACACCTACAACCAGTCCCCTTCCACCAGCATTCGAGCCCTCACCAAATTAGGTATATCGGGGGTCATCCAATCCTCTAGTCATCACAGATTAGCATTCATTTCATTAAATATTCTGAGAAAACATCCTCTCATGCCATCCATATCATCCTATTTGAAACTAAGTGGAAGACGCTACCCTGAGGATGTCGATGGACAAGGACAACACGCTGCGGTCACGCCGCTGTCACGCCACAGTCACACCACGGTAATGTCGTGATTTGGCCCTGGTCCAGCCACATCCAGCCTACACTAGCCCCCTTCCACCTTCGTTTCAACCCACTGCCACCAGCATTCCAGCCCGCAACGACCCCCCTGATACCTTTGAATCAGCCCGCACCATCCCCCCATCACCTGCAACCATCCCCCTTCCACCAGCATTCCATCCCCCTTCCACCTGCATTCGATCCCGCACTAGCCCCCAGCCACCTGCAATCCAGCTCACACCATTTAGGTCATGCCCTTTGGATTAAATAATGATGACACTACATACCAACACTACACACATTATATCATTAATACCTTCTTAGAAATAATAGATTAATGATTTTGTTAATGACATGGTTATCAAATCTCAATAGAGATGTGATTATTTCAAAGATCTTGAAACAATATTTAAAAAGTTGCAGTAGCACAACCTAAACATGAATCTGGTAAAATGAATTTTCAGGGTAACGCTAGGGAAATTCGATTGATTTGTGGTGTGATACAATGAAATTGAGTTTGAATCTAAAAAAAACAAGTTCAGTTTTATCAATTTCACTCCCTCAGATTCTTATAGAATTGAGGGGGCTCTAGGGTAACCTTTCTTACATTTATATCTTCATAGCTAACCTGGCTGACATGTCTGTACGCTTCACCATGTTAATAAAGAATTGATTCACCTTCCATTTCGATGAGGAATTCCATGAAGCCTTTGAGATTCTAAATAAATACTTACTGCACTGACCAGTATTGATTCCATTGGTGGAAGGAATTACACTCATCTTATTTGTGGCCTTCATAAATTGATTTCTCAGTGTTCTCATTGCACATAAGAATGATGCGGGGAGTGAAACAAGTGTCTATTACATTAGTAAAATAATGTTAGGTACTAAGAAACAATATTATGATGTTAAGAAAAACTACCTCACACTAATCTTCCCAATTAAAATATGAGGCTTTACTTGTATCCTTACAAAGTTCACCTGGTCACTCGTATTGACCCGCTCAAGTACATCCTTAGTTGCCCTATGTTGACTAGGAATTTTTCCCTATGATCAGTCACTTTAAGACAACATGATATCCAGTTCATATCACATAAGTTAGTGAAAGGGAATACCCTATATAATTTCCTCATGGCACATCCTTCCCAAGAAAGTATAATACTAGAAATAAAACTTCTAGATTAGAAGGTTTTCCATTCCCATGAAGCTCCCCGAACACAGGATATGTATTTTTTTCTGCCTCCCAGAGTCCTATCAACAAAAGTATGGAGAACCCAAAGATTATCTGTGTATGTCCAGGGATTGTATTAATTTCTCTTGACAAAGTAATTTTTCTATACTCTTTCTCACTATCTGATGGATGGACAAATAATTAGATAGAATATGAAGCCCTAATTTCTATCTTGGAACTGGAACTATAGATGAAAATAGACTACCTAAATATCATAGGAGATTCAAATCTAGTGATAAAATATATGATGATTAATATGCAATAAAAAAGAATGAACTAGCCCCTCTCATTAGATATGTTTGAAGATTGATGGAATATTTCTATTTTGAACCCACATTGTATCTTGTAACCTATCAAAAAATGATTTTACTGATGTAATGTCTAATGAAATCGTAGTTTTAGCTGACCCTGATCAGTATGAGGTTTTATACCACATTATGCATCAAAGGATGATCTCATATATCATCATCTGTGACATGGAATAAATCAATCAGATCAAAACTTCCCTAGTTCCTGATGAACTGATATCCACCCCTAGATGGCAGGTGCCCATAATTGATTATCTTCAAAATGGGACCCTCCTGATATAGTGAGTTGAAAGGGAATAAATTTGGAATCAAGCATAGATATTTACGCTTCAGGATGGACCAAAATAAAAAAAATCCTTCTACAATATGGAAAATGAGACCAAATTATTCTATAGATAGTTAAAGAAAGTGTACCAGGAGTATACCATTGAGTCTAACTGATATAATCCAACAGATGATGAAAAGTAGGATGCTGTGAGATGTTGTTTGGAAGGGGGAATAATAAAAGGGGGATATTATTTTTTAGAAAACAGATCTGTTGTGCAGATACAGGGGCAGCAGCCATCGGCCTCGCGGTGCGACCACGGGGATTCCTTTCTTCAAATGTTCTTCTTTTTTTCCTACTGTAAATTCTGCTCGTTATTGTAGTAGAAATCAACAAAAACTCTTGTTTTTCTTCTCTCTCTGACTTGAACACCTATCACTAACCACTCATACCACTATCATGTAGCAAAAAATGGAAAGATTCAGGCCTCCAATAACTCTCTATCGAATAAGTAGTAGAAGATGGTTGAAAAATAGAATAAGTCCTAGACGGAAAAGCTCCTACATGATTTATGGGCCTACCATACCACCATGTGAACTACTAACCAAGCGACACCATACAAAAAACTAAGCTAGTTTTTCCCATTGAAGTCCAGTTTCCATCGCCAGAAATAGCTTTCTGCGGAAAACTCTACATTTGGGCCAGACCTATATAGGGAACAACCCGTTCATGAACTACATGTGGGTTTAATTCTCCCATGACATGATACATAGTGACACCCATATCTATTGTCTTGGGTCCATCCATAATATTTAATTTTCATTCCATGAAACCTACATCCTTTATGCATGACATTAAACTACATGGTTTTTGAATAACTATGTGTAGTTTGATTCCAGTCATCTCACGATATGTAGTGATGCATGAAGCTACCATCCTTGGTCCAGCTGCAAAAATCAATAGGAACAATATCCCCCTCTACATATGGGTCAAACCCACATAGATAGTTTCCCATTAAAGAACTATATATGGATTTATTTATGTTATCACAGGATCTAGAGTGACACCCAATTCTCCAATCTCGTGTCCAGCTACAATAATTAATGGAAAAATGCCCCTCTATGTATGGGGAAGACTTGTATAGATAGTTTCCCATTCAATAACTTCATGTGGCTGTATTTATTTCATTATAGGATATTTGGGTTTGATTGGATCTCCAATCTTGGGTCCATTTACAACAATCAACATGAAAATGATCCCTCCTTGCATACGAGTTAGACCTGCATAGGTATATTTTATAGAAGAACAACATAAAACATTATTACTTCCATCATAGGATAAATATAGAAAAATAAATATTTAATAATGGGTTCAATCACAACATGTAAGATGATAAAAATGCAGCTCCAAACATCATACGGACTGGACCTATGTAGTAAGCCATCTGAGACCCACTCTCGCACAACTTAACAAACTTCCTAGTTTTCCCCTGTTTCTCCCACTGATCATTTATCATGTGAGATCAAGGAACCTGGATTACTAATATGGAAAATGATAAGGGGGACCATTTAGATCAGAAAAAATGACATTACTACTTGATGTTATACTGCACGAAAAATTTCCTTACCACATAAAATTAAACTGTGAGGAAAACATCTTGTCACATGATGTTAAGCTGTATGATAGATAAATCCCCACTACATGATGTTAAAATGTGTAATCCATCATACATCATCATTATTTTTCAAAGTACCACAAGATCCTAGAACCAATCAACCAGAGAATGGGGTGCCTCCATTATCTTTTTGAGCACCTTAACCCATAAACCACCTTTCATTACTTGAGTGACTTGGGTTTCCAATAATCTCCCATTAACCCTAAAAGGGATATATATCTCCATTTTTTATCTTAGTTTCATTTCATAAGGGATTTAAACTAGCAATTGGAGACATCTTAGCCCTGCAAGAAGGACGTTCTAATCTTTGTGAGCCTCATGTAAATGTGGAAGAACCCAACACCTTAGAGTGTTCTGGGCCATCCTTGGTATGATTGTCTCATGACATTAGTCATGACCCAATAAACTTGATCCAAGATTTACAACATTTTCACCTACTTCTCAAAAGGATCATGACACCAGCCACCACCCCCCATCCAAACACTCATGCCAGCCCTCTGTCACCTTGCCAAACACTCATCCTAGCCCCGTAGCCAACATCAACCAACCAGACCAGCATCCCTATCGAAACAAAGCCTAGAGTGAAAGACCTATAGACAACCATGCCAACTAATGTCCACTACACTAACACCTACTTTCACAAGAACCCTAAACCACACCAGATCTAACCACAATAAGCACCTATAGTAGACACAACACCCAAAATATTAGCTAGAAACCAAATCATCCCCAAACCACCATCTAGCCCCATCCATCACCATCTGAACACCTTACATCAAAGTGGGCCACCCCACCATAAGAAAGTATAAAAAACCAGCAGTAAACTAGTACCATCCGTCCAAAGTTCCCCACATCACCCACGCCTAACCCATCATACAACCTAAAGAATCTCCAAGAAGTCCCTGATCCAAATGTGAGCTAATACCCATCCTGAATCCAACACCTCTAGACCCAACAAGTAGTTTACATGCACCCACCCTAGAAAGAGAACCACCCATATACTAGAAACATGCTTCTCAACCTACAGTATCCAGCATCTCAAGGGAATTTTAGAACATCCACCATAGAAATCCCTACACCATCAACAACCAGAATACACAAGATGGAGAAACTGAGCACAAGCCAACTGGACTTACTTCAAACCACCACCTGATGACCCAGCCCAGACTATATCCACCACACTAGACAATCGAGAGAACCAGAATCCTACAATAGTAATCCAAAACAAAGAAGAAACACCATAAATCCAACCCCTATGCACCCAAAACATGTTACCAACCATAGTAGAAATCACAAACCAACCAGCACCATGCACCATGTAAGTGTATCCTGTACTACACCATGTAGAAAAATCCAAATAGAAACACCCCCAGCTGAAAGCCATCTTCAAAGGTCCTATAATTCCAAACAGCAACACGAAACTCACAACCGCACCTCCTAAATACTCCACAAGAAACCTATAACCCCACTATGAGAATATATGTAAGTCTCTATTGGATAAACCCAGTATCTCCCAGCTTCAACCTTAAGAAGCATCCAAAGTGGGGGGGGATGCTGTCTAGGGGGTCCAGCAGGGGGGGTTATGTCCAGGGGGGATGATGTCCAGGGGGTTCAGGGGGCTGCTATCCAGGGGTCCAGCAGGGGGTTTCTGTCCGGGAGGGGGGGGTGCTGCTGTCCAGGGGGTCCGGGGGGGGGGGGGGGTGCTGTCCAGGGGGTCCAGCAGGGGGGGGGGGGGCTGCGGGTTTCTGTCTTGGGGGGGCTGCTGTCCAGGGGGTCCAGTAGGGGGGGGGTCCAGAAGGGGGGATACTGTCCATGGGGAGGGGTTGTGGGTTTCTGTCCAGGGGGGCTGCTGTCCAGGGGGGGGGGGGGGGGGGGCTGTTGTCCAGGGGGTCCAGCAGGGGGGCTGCACTATTCTTGTTTATTGAGTTATATTCTTTGTGAATATTCTAAGATGTTTTGTTTTACCATAATTTTAGGAGATGAGCACTACTATGTTCTACCTTGTGTTGTAGGTACTTTTGAGCTGGTTCCAGACTTCTTTGATAGTTTGTCTTATAGGGAGACTCATGTAACTGCAGTTATGTGTTTTTTTATATTTGGATTTGTTTAATTCTTATTATGTAAGTAGCTTTCGTGTATAATTTAATTTGGAGGGGACCGGTAGGGGGCATGGGAAAAACTATCATGGGGGGAGGGGGCTGGCAGGGGGTGCAAGTGGGGGATGGTAGGGGGTGAAAGTGGGGGCTGGTAGGGGCAGGGGGGAGGGGAAACAGGCGGGGTGGGGGTGGGGGGCAGGACTAGGGGGGTCTGGGGGGGGGATTCCAGGGTCTATCCAGGAGGGTGGGGGTGGCTGTCCAGGAGGGTGGGGGTATCTATGGTATGGGGGGATGTCTAGGGTCTGGGGGTGTCTAAGGTCTATCTGGGGGGGGGGGGGTCCAGGGTCTGTCCAGGAGGGGGGCTGTCCAGGGGAGGGGGGTTTATATAGGGTGGTGGTGTCCAGTGTCCAGGAGGGAGGGGTCTGCAGGGGGGGTATGTCCTGGGGGGGGGTGCAAGGGGTGTCCAGCAGGGGGGATGTCCGGGGGGGGGGGGTCTGTTCAGGGGGTGAGTGGGGTATGTTCAGGGGGTGAGTGGGGTCTGTCCAGGGTGGGAAGGGGGCTGTAGAGGGAGGGGTGCATGGGGGGATTTAAGGTGCAGGTGGGGTGCAAGGGGGAGAGTGGGGGGTATTTGCAGGGGGCGGTGTGGAGGATGCAAGGGCCCAGCACCGGCTGAATGGTGCTGGTTTTTTTATAGAATGTGTAGGTTTAAAGCCATGGTTTTAAACCGTAGCTATAGGTCTACATCCACAGTTCCTAACTGTGGCTTTATGTATATATCCACAGTTTCAACCGTGGATCTAGGAGATGAGTTCTTTCAGCCTATGCCACGAGTTGAAAACCGTGGCTTTAGGGTTGTTTCCACGGTTGGAACCGTGGCTATAGGTTTTACCCTATAGCCACGCCAATACTAGCCACGGTTGTGGAAATTGTGGCTATAACTTATAGCCACGGTTTTTGGGCCTATATCCACGGTTTAAAACCGTGGCTATAGCCTGATTTTGTAGTAGTGTATTACTATCCATGAGGTTTTCACTATGACAAAATCTATGGAAGCATTTTTATTCTCAGCTTATTGATGGCAAGTGTTTTAATTTATTCATCATGTCATATTAGTCATGTATAATTGATTATGATTCACTTATTATTGATTCATGATTCCACTATATGTGACCCTTACTGAGCATTTTATCTCACCCTTATTATTTTTTCTTTCCCCAGGTTATGAAGAAGAGAACATTCAATAAGATTTCAAGGAGTCAGTTTATTTCAGTTTATTATGTATTATGTTGTATTTTATATCTTTCCAAATATACTTTGGGTATCATTTATGTAATCTGTTTGTCCAAAACTTCTAAACTAATCAACCCTTCAGGATTTATTTCTTATATTCATGCTGAAATAATTAAATAATGCACCAGATATAGGATTCAGGGTTCATGTGTTACAAAAATCTTTTAAAATATTTTTTAAAATTGAAATTCTTATTTTATTTTTTTATTTTATCTTGGCTATAATCCATTTTTCTCACCCATGATATCATTTTAGGTGGAGCCTTATCTCTTTTTAATTTGGAAATTTTCCTAAATAGATATTTTTTTAAATTATTTTTTTTTCAAAATGTTTTCTCTTATTTTCAAAAACTAAAAATCTATTTTCTAATAATAAGTAATTTTTATAATATTATTATAGTTTTTATACTAAATTAATTTTCAAAACTCAAAAAATTATTTATGTATATACCCTCTTTTAAATAAAAATGTTTATTTTTTATCTCTCTTTAAGGAGGAAGATTAATGATGAGTAAAAATAAATTGTACAGTTGTGTCTCTAATAATATTATTGAGTTGTCTTTGATGGAATTAAAATCAAGGATGCTTTATAAGAATGTTTCACCTCAGAGGAAATTTTTCTAATGAAGAAATTAATCAGTGGAGTTAAAACCATTCCTTAAACAAAGTTATTCCATAGAAAAGGTATGTATATTATTTATTTTATTTCATTTTCTCTTTTTTATGTTTTCTCTTTTTTATGTTTTCTCTCTTCTTTTATTCCTTTCTCTCTCTATGTCTCTATTAAAAATGGTATTTTAAATTTAAGAGGTCTGTTCAAAATCAATTTTTTCTCTTCATTTAAAAATCATTTTCTCTCTTGAATTATCTTTTCAAAATCCCTATTTTTGGTCTTATAAAACTCTATTATGTTTCTCTCATATCTCCTTGTTTTTAACTTTTTGATATTAACAAAGGGGGATAAATTTACTAAAAGTTATTATTTTCATTACAAGGGGAGGAGTTTCTTTAAATATTACTCTAATTCTTAATTGTTTTACAAATGGAGAGATTTTAAAATTCATTTTTATTATTGTTAATCACATTCTTGATGTGTTTTATTCTCTTAGATCATATTTAATATCCTTTAAATTATTCTGGTTTATATAATAAGAATGTTAAATACCTTGATCTCCAATATCTTGAATTTCTTTGATATCATGAATATCTTTCACTCTTGATTTTCTATTAATTTATCATTTTATGTTAGGTGTTTGTGATCATAAAAAGGGGGGATTTTATTGAATCTATCTCTTTCATAGTGTTTTCATGATCACAAACACTCACATATTTTTCTAAAAATTTATTTTAAGTTATTTTTAGTGTTTTTATTGAATGTCAATTGATGGAATTTAATTTCATCTTAAATATATTTTGAAGCATTTTTGGTGCCTTGAAAATATCTTATTTCATGATTAATATACTTGTAATCATTTTTTAAGAACCTTAGAAGAAATTATAATGAAGTGGAGGATTCTCTACATGAATATGGAGAAGTGTAGACAATATTGAATAGCCTATGTTGTGATAGAATAAGATCATATATGCAGAAGTCCCACTGGCTAACCATTAGAGGGGAACCAACTAGCTAGAGACTCATCTAGAAGATAATCATTATGTTATAAGGCCATTGACCATACACTAGCTAGTAACATCTAATAGGTAGTTGTTTTCCAAAATCCCCCAACTTCAGGTAGGCCATTAGATACCTGGTGGTGGATATTGAGTAACCAGTTACGTCGATCCAGCCTCTCTGAGATTATAT
This sequence comes from Viscum album, assembly GCA_963277665.1. Lineage (NCBI taxonomy): Eukaryota > Viridiplantae > Streptophyta > Magnoliopsida > Santalales > Viscaceae > Viscum > Viscum album. The sequence continues at coordinate 1,985,825,881 of OY728136.1, forward strand.
TTAACGCAGTCAAAAATACCCATTATAGAGGTCTCCCTCCAATTCATTACACCCAAATAATTCTAAAAGATTCCCACACCTATTATATTCTATAAAATGAGTCCCTTGGTATCTTGTATGTGACATTTATTACAAATTAACCATGCTCCCAACAAAGCTTTCAAGATCAAATCAACATCGAAGTGTTATCTTTCTCAAAATCCTCTAAAAAACCAACTTCATGTTCTCAATTTCTCAAGGATCTCACCATTTTTTCAAATCTCTCATCCAAAATTATAATCATACTTTCAAGATATTTGTGACTAGTATTTTAATGGGTTTTCTCAAACAAACCTCTCTCTTCTCATTACCTTTCTCTAAGGGGTTCTACCTCCACAAAAGTGAGGTATGGGTTCCTTGGATACCAGTGAAGATCAAGAGGGTACTCAAAAACACCAATTGTGAGTGATGGGTTTATTAATTGACTCTAATATATAGGGATTAATAATATTTATCTCTTTAGTCAACAGGTGGAGACATAGTGGCTCACATCAAACTATTTCCAAACTTCTCATCAATTGTGTTTCCTATTTCTTTACTTTATCACATTGCATCATTTCTTATTGATTTGAATACTTTCATAAATTTGATTCAATTTTTTTCACTCTTAATTTATTTTGATATTATCTTTATAACATAGATCAAATATATCAACCATCACTCAATAAATTTATCACATAATCACTTTAATTAGAATTTAAATTTCACTTCCTATTAAAAATTTTAAATGGAAATTCACCCCACTAATTCCATATTTCTCCAACCAACAAAATGAATACACTAATATAAAATCCACATGATTGAATTCTCCAATGAAGATTTTTTATTCCATAAAAATAGTAATATAAGAGTAAGGAATATTATAACCATTATCAAGGTAAGCGCATAACCTTTATAAGTGAAGAAGTGAATGATGAAGTATGAGAATGGTGGAGTATATTTATAGTGTGTAATGGGAAATATGGCCATTATGATCTTACTATTACCCAACCATTGGTTAATATGACCATTGGAATTAGTTTATATAATGGGTAATGATGAGATATAATTAATGTAGAAGGGAGAAACAATGGTCTCAACCAATAGAATCAAGCCCTTTTAAGCTCATCTATTAGAACTTGGGAGGGGGGAGGTAGCGTCACTAGGGTTCACCATTGAATAAAACCAAATAGTGAGCTTCAACAAGTAAGGATTAATCAAAATTGACTATGGAAGAAGTTAAAATTAGTGGAGATCACCACTAGATCAATGTTATCTAAGCCACCCGATGAAAGTACCACCATCACACACCTTACCCTTAAGGATTATGCTGATGTAATAAGGGTTTATTTATCTATACCTTAGTATTATAAGGTAACTTTTTTTAGAAATTAAATAGTTATCTCTTTAATCCCATTTTTTTATTTAATAAAATACACATGAATATAATATGAATATGATAAATAGATTTTTGGATACAAATAAAACATAATTGTATTTTTGGAAAATATATAATTTCAATTAAAACACACTTTTATGATAAATTAAGGCATTTTAATTTTTTTTTTCAGGTAATAGTCTTATAAAACACTATTTATTTAAATATAAATGATAATATTTTTTAAGTTTCCAGATAATATTTATAAGGGTCATAAAGTTGATTATGTCATAAAAACATTAATTTTTTTGATAAATAATTATTTTATTTTAAAATTTTAATTTATACTATTTATATATTTTTTGTATAAAATGAATTCCATTTATGAAATCGGTACATTTAAATTATCCAGTGGTGATTTTTTTATAATTTTCTGAGACCATCAATTTTTTAAGTAAAATGTAAAATACAATATAAATATACATTAGGTATTATGAAATTATAATGATATAAAAGTGATTTAATAAATACTTTACTAGCTTGATCAACCAAAAAACTGGATTCTAATTAAAATAATTTATTTTAAATTAATAGAATCAATTTTACATACCTATAAAGAACCTTCCAAAACCTAAATGATATTTTTATATTAAAAAAATATTTATGAACATGACTCACTTCCACATCATCAATGATATTATTTTAAGGGGTTTAGTACCTTAATTAATAAAATATTAAAAAAAATCCTCTTTAGAAAATAACATGGGAAAAATTTATGGGAGGGACAATGGGTTTGTTTTTTATTTACTAGGTTTCCAAGTCTTAAGTTTAGAAATTAATAACAATCCCTGCTCTTTTGTTATAAAAGCCCACCCATTCTCCCATCCATATCCACTCCCAAGTCTTTTATCATGAATTTCCTCATAATTTCTTTCTCTAGAGTCATTACAACGAGTTCTTAATGTTTCAAGAAGATCTTCACAAGCTTTAAGAAGCAACCTCTCAAGGTAAGAGGTTATCTCCCTCTTCTTTTCAATTCAAGAATTTCCTTTGTTATTTGCCTTTTTATTTTCAAATAGTTATGTTTACATATATTAAAAGACAACCCTTAATTACCAAATAATGAGATGCTACCTTCCTCTCTCATTAAACCCTTCTATTAACTTTTATCTATACTCATTATTCCACCGAAATTATCCCTTGATTTTCCTTGCCATATTTTTTTAAATACCCAAATCTATCTTCAATAAAGTGTATTAATCTAGATATAACTATTATTCATTGATTAAGTAATTACATTTATGAAACCCACATTAATTACTCATGGATATAAATAATATTTTTTTACATTATATGATATATATAGAACACATGAATTTAGACATATGAAGTGTGAACCCTAATAGTGGTCAAATGGAGTGGGTAAATAATTAATCTCTAGAGATAACATGTTTACGATACCTTGGTGAATAGACTTGTTAACATGTTTTATGACTCCTTGGTGATATTCTTATGAATGTATCATAATTTATTATATTCACATTTCCATGTTATGCCTCTTGTTCTTATTATCACGATATTATATTATTCCTAATGTACTTATGATCATGCTATTATGTTATGAATCATGTATTTATGACCATGCTATATTGTTATGCCACATGAATTATCCATGTTGACATAATTTATATTTCCTTTTTTATCTCTTACTGGGCTTTATGATCACTCTTTTCTTTGCATGCCTCCAGGAAATATTATGTAGTGAAGTGAACTAGGATGGGATTAAAGGAGTATTTAAAGAGTATTAAATATTTTTTATGTATTTCATATATTATGTACCTAGTTTCCAAGACACTAAACCTCAAAAATTCCTTTAAAATTATTTATGTAATATTTTTTCATGGAATTATGTTAAAAATCATGTCTAAAAAAGGAAGGTCTCCATAGGGGGTTTTCCTGAGTGGTATAGGCACCCTATAATTATATATGAGGTCAGGGGTTCAACCCTCGATAAATCAATATTTGGGGGATTTTTTGAGGCACTATAGAACTGGTGGATACTGTAGTAATCACAATAGTAGTGTCAGTACTATAATAGGCACTATAGTAATGGTGGACATAGTAGAAATGGTGGTTACTGTTGTAGTACTATTCATAGCAGGCCTTCAGCGTGTATTTAAGGAATTTGTGCCTCTAGGCCTATGAACCATGTACTCTAGAGACTTTTGGACATATAAGGGTTCCTTCTCAACCTAGTTAAGAAATTTTTTATCTAAAAATGAAAAAAAATGGAGTAAGTTCATTTTATAAGGATAGAGTAGATGTGTCCTTCCCTATTGACTCAATAATAATTTTTAACTGTCTCTTCTATTTTATTTTTTCAATACTTATAAAATAACCCACACCATACCGTATCGGGTTTACATCTTTCTATATCTTCTATTATATATTACATCCTTTTTTATTCAGAATCACATGAATATATTTTCCATAACTTTAATATGAAAAAATTCCTCCAATCTCGACCATGAAATCTCTCACTAAACCTTCCATAATTATAATTCTAGTCTATCCAATATTAATAAAAATATTAAAAGCATGAGTATGTTACCAATATGAATCAATATTAATACTTATTAATTCTAAAACTTTTAAATATCTATTCATAGATGTAGAATAATAAACAATAACATTGATAGCTTCCATATTTTAATTTCTAAAAAACTTATCTTTTTTATTCCCCATGATCTTCCTTAATAATAAAGGGGGATTACATCCCCAAATTCAGTGCAACCCAGTTCATCTCAAAAAATATTTTTGAAGATGATATTTTTATTCATGATGAGATTTTTTCAGCATGTAGTATCAAGCATCATGAGCCTAAATTTGGGGTCAAGACTCATGGTGAAGAATTAGGAGGTGATGGAATCCTCTGATCAATTGAAAATCTCTCTGAATACGAATGTCATGAAGAGGATAGGAAGTTTGGAAATCCCAAGTTAGGTACTCTATCTTCTTGTGAAATATTTTTTTCCTGGACTTCTGTCATCTGGGACTTTGGTAGAGGTGACTATCATGACCGACGAGGATGGAGCAAGTGGGAGGACTCCAATGGTGGAAAAAATATGCTACTTGAGGTCTTTACATATGGAGGAGAAGGTACCCTTAGAAAATATACTACAGGTCGGAGATGTTGGGACCCTAGTAGTGGTGTACGACGGAGGAGAAATTTGCTGCGATAGTGGATACTGACCACCAAAGAGTGCAAGATGATGAGGACCTCGACGCGGGGATCGGGCTGATGATGACTGTGATCTTAGACGGTGAACTCAGGATGTGTGGCATCATCAATGACATTGGGAAGTGGAGATCTCTTTGATCTTAGGATTATGTTCAAGATATTTTGGTGTCCCGATGGATCTGATGATTATTATGCGGCCGACTCAATGGTGAAGGATGAGCGCGACGATGGTGGATGCTCATCGGCGATGGTTATGCTGGCTGAACGCGATGATGAACTCGGTGGAGGGGTCCTTGAGATTCATGTAGGGAGCATGGCTGTTTTCAAGAAGTGGCATGAGTATCTAGTGCGATAACTGGTCATAGTGGGTGACACGCTAGTGATGTGTGGTCATTTTCGGCTGATCAAGTATTTTGGGGCTTTGGGGTTCTTTTAATTAAACTAGCATAACGATATTTATGCATCTTGGGTGGTTCCAAGGGATGTGATTTTGTGAAGGTATTGGATGGGTGGGTCTTTGGGTCATTTGTTTTCAAGTGGTACTGTTATGTCACTTTTTTTGGAGGGTCTTTATGTGTCCCACCTTTGTTCATTACTATTTGTACTTTTTATTTTCCTTAATAATTTTTTGGTCTGAGTACGCTTGGTACCTGAACATTCTTGGTAAAAATTATAAAAATCCCACAATAAATTAATCCATGTCCACATGAAAATCATGTAGTGACATCTATTATGATGTGAAAATTTCAAACGAAACTCTCTTCCTTATGCACCATAGTGTGGATTTCTCCTTATTATGTGACTGCATCTCAAATCACAAAACCATATTTGTCTTGAAATTTTCCTTAGAAAACTTAATTATGTGATATTATTCTTTACTGTGTGTAAATAAACTCATCTTTTCCAAAATTCAGCATCTAAAATCTAGAATAATGATATTAACAATAATTCTGATATTTATACCACTAAAGATCAACATAGCATTGTCACGCTTAATTTTTGGATATATATTCTAAAAAATCATCAAGATCATTATATTTTTCAAACTATTAAAACTTACAAAAGAAATATAATTTATTTCACATCACAACATGAGATCAAGAAATTACTGAAGGTTTCTAAGTTTTCACATTTTTGTATGATACTTTTCAAATTTCTTACACAACACTAAAAAATCTTATGCATTATCTAAATAACTTATACATCTCATTCCTTTTCACATTTCTCTGTATTCATTGAGAAATATCTTACATATCACTATGAGTAAATCTATTTACTACATTTCAACACTCTAAAGGATATTACGTATGAACAAAATATATTATGTATCCTTAGAAGTGTTTTTCCTTTTTCTAATTCTCATAAATCTAGAAGATGTTACATAATAGATCAAATTACTTACATAAATATGGAATCTCAACAGTTAGAATTTTTTTTTGTGAATTTCAGAGAATATATTACGTATATATCCAAATAATATTACACATCAAGGGGATGTTATGGAATTTTCCATTTTTTACAAATTCTATAACTTCCATAACTTAACTCTAGGGTTCTCAAAATGACATAAAACTCCTTTAGATATCTCAAATAAACTTAAGAGAATTATTAAAACTTCAAACATTTGTTTTGAAAAAATACAACATCATCCTCAAGTAGGCTCAACAGTAACTACCATACATAGGCATCCCCTTGATTTTTTTAAATTCAATGGTACTTGTATATAGAGTGATAAAGAGAGTTACCACAAGTGGTCTGGAATGAGTGTGATTACTTCAATGGATATTTATGCCATCTTCATCAATAAATCCCAAGAATCTTGTTCTTGAAAATTTTATTTAACTTTTTATTAGACATCAATGATGAATTATATAAATTGTTCCCATGTTGGTTCCCTATAAGGGCCTACCTTTTAGACTTCATGTTTCTATGATTATGAAGTTGGTTAAGGTTTAATTTTTTATTTTAATAATTAGTAATTATATTATGTTTTTTGGAAATTCTGTATCTTTTAGTATTATTTTTCATTGGTCCTACATGAGTTTTCTCTGCCCTATATATAATTGAAGAATAATATTATCAGACATTATGACATATTATTTTAAATTCATTGATGACTTTCCAGGGGTATTAAGTATAATCATGGGGAAAATTATCACACCCAAATATAAATTTTAAATAATAGTTTATTTAATTATTGTTTTTATTGAAATAGTTGAGTTTTAAGTTTAATTTTTTTAAATTTTTAATAGATTTTCTTAGAATCATGGTCATTTCATGGATGGTGCACTATTATTAGTAACCATGCGACCTTATTTTATGTATGATTAACCCTATATAGTTGTTGTATGGTTATGGAAAATTATACAGATTAATCATTCATAGTGTGAAATTCTATCTTGTGTTGATTTCATAGTTAGATCATGGTTTTTGGATGAATATTAGTAACCATGTATCTTTTTCTTATGAAGGGTGAATCCACTTTTAGTTTAGGTTCATGGTAGGAGTAACCATGTAGACTAAACTTATATAGGGTCCTAACCATGTGAGTGTGTAGAATTGATTCAATTATCTTTCACATGGTTAGTACACAGTTTGTTAAATCATGTGGTCTAACCATATGGTGTAATGCCACGACTTGAGTTACCCATAACATTGGCATGATTAAAAGGAATCATGTCCCAAAAGACCGATCAATTTAGTAGTCTTGGAAAATAGATTACATACATGAACTTAAAATTACAATTTTAAAAATAAAATACAACATAGATAATCCTTTTAGAATTTTATTATTCTCCTAGATTAAACCTACATATAAATCTTAATACACTTATTGGAAGCCTAGGAAAATAAAACATAATAAATGGTTGATCTTAGATACTTATTAAGGATAAAAAATATAGTGAAATCTATCATAAATAATCATAAAATTTTATAGCAAGGTATAAAATTGAAACACAAGCCCTTTAAACATAAACTTCAGCATAATATGGAAAAGATAAATCAAATAATTTTATTTAATTATTCCCAAGGATATTCTATTAGTTGAATAATCACGTGTAATATAGCTTACTAATCTCATAATTATGAAATGCATAATTCCAAACATCATAACCACATAGTCAAGGCCTCACACCAAGACTAAAAATAAAAATATTGTTAAGGCCTTGCGACAAGACACTAGTCTATCTCATGAGACCAATCGATGCATCGAGGGGATATAGCGGTATCCACCCATCACTTACCACATCCAATGAATTCCTTATATGAAAATGGTGAAACATAACATAAACATTCATATTAAACTAGGATATTAAATGTTAATACTTTTACCATAAACCATAAATGACATAAAAATATCACATCCAAAGTCAAACATATTATAAAACTATCAATACAACATAGAATATTGTATTATAATAAATCAAGTTCAATGAAATATAAAATCCAACAATAGATGTTGACCTAGATGAAATAAACCCAAAAACTATTTGAGAGAAATATCTCTTTCTACTTTGAAATCATTTAAAAGTCGCATAATTATAAAAGAAAATATTTATTTTAAAAATATTATTATAATATTTTAAGGGAATATACGAAGGTGTTATAATGATAGAAAATATCTACACCCACCGTATAAGTTAAAAAACATTCTTTCCTTAATTTTGTTGAAAAGGTCATAAAGTGCCTCGTTTGGAAAACAATTGAATGATTCCTTTGAAAGTGTTTTATAAAAAGTAAAATAGGGGTAAAATGACTTTAAAAAATTTTCTGAAAATATATTGAAATACATAGAAACATGGATATGGATGATAAAGAAGTCCCATTAGATACTTACGTATAAACAACCTTAGATAATAAAGAGATTGTGAAATTAACCCTTACCTTGTACTTTATTTTAGTTAAGGGTACATTTAACCTCTTTTATAATGACCATATTATGTTATTAAATAATAAAATAACCATATTCATATGTATAATATCATACATTATTCATTTATGACTTTACACTACCCATTTAATTATAATTTTCATGTTAAAGTGACATTTCAGGTAATAATCACTTTCTTTATCATAGGTGTTTTAACTTGTTATTCTTGATAGTATCACTTAGATCATGATTTACATACTTCTAGAATATAAATAATTATTTATATATCATATATATATATATATATTAATAATATAAATATGTATAATAGACAGATATATGAAATGGAAACATTGTTCATGGAGACGGTAGTCCGTACGTACGCATGAACGTTGTTTCCATTTTCTTATCGTATAGTATATACGTAAGTAAATGACATATATTTATAAAAATAAATATATATTATTCTAGTATAAATATTATTTCATATATCTCATAATTAATTAATATATATATATATTTATAAATATTCTTGAATGGTGATCGTTGAAGATGAATCTAATCACATCATGGAGACGGTAAGCTGTAAGCACGCATGAGCGACAATATCATTCTATTGATGGTGAAAAAGTATTTAATTGGATAGTATATAAAAAAAAATTACCATTTTATATTCATTATTTAAATTAATTATACTCATTATTATACCCATCCAAATAATGTAGTGTTGAATAAAAAACTACACCAAGACGTGGAGACGGTAAGCCATACGTACGCACACATGGTGAATTTTTCATTCATAGGATGGATAGAATATTTAATATGGTTGTGCCATATTTATAATAACATCTCATAATATATAAGTTATTGGAGTTATTATTTAAGTATGGTAAAAACAAAGAAATAAGAAGTATAAGAAGAAAAGAACTTTGAAAGAGGTGATAAAATAATTACCTCTTATTCTGATGTTTCCTTTTGATTTGAACAAAAGGTCTCCTTAGGTTGGATTTATGCTCAAGGTAAGGACTATAGGTTGAATTTAGGGTATTTTTGAGGAGATTTGGGCAGGGTTTGTATGATACAAATGGATTTTTAGGTGTGAATTAAAGAGAAATAGAGGTTCCCTTTTACAAGAGAGGAGAGGGAAACTTTAAGAAAAATGTTGAAATATTAATTTATTATAATATACGTTTCAATTTCTCATAGATAAAAATTAATATATTTAGAGTATAATATAATTATGGATATAAATCCTTTCAACCAATAGGTTTTAGAATAGTTTAGGTCATAAAAGTATACTTATCTTTTGGGATTAACCCTTAGTTAAACAGTTTAACTCTTACCATGTCTTCTTGTATTTTTATACTACAGGGTTAATTTAGTTACTATAAAATTACAATGGAACCTAAAGTGTAACATTAATAAATTTTTTTATCATTATATAAGTAATTTTGACAAATCTTATATTTTAAATATTTTTATATCATTTAATAAAATAGTATTTCTTTTAAAAACACATTTATGTCAATTTTGACACTATTTAGTAATTGATTTTTGTTAAAGTCATAACAAATTTATTACTTCTAAAAAAAGTATTAAATAATCCCTAATATGTAAATTTCATCCAAAAAATTATTTTATGGCATGAAAATTTTTAAATTATATTTATTTTAATATTTAAAAATTCATTTATTTGAATAATTCACTAACAAGGTAATCATTGCATCGTCGCTATGTCATAAATAAATATATTTATCTAATGTCTAACAATTATAAATAAAATACCATGATGTAGGAAATATTTTTCTATTTATAATGAATATTTATATACATAGAGATCATTTATATAACCTTATATTAAAATTTATTTAGTAAAAGATATATGTTTATGTTATAATTAACATTACTTTAAATTAATTCTTATAACATGTCATTATCACACCCAAGTGGTCCCATGAGGAACTAAAGTCTTCCTAAGGATACCCATGGTCATAAATATCTCATACAATAGGATTATGAAATGTTTTAGGGCAGTTTAATATTATTATAATATTATTTTTTACTCTTATTTACCTGATTTACCCTTTAACCATGGTAAATAAAAATAATTACTGAAGTTACTATTCATAATGTCAAAAAATAAAAGGCACCTATTTAAAAAATTTGGACCTTATGATTCTAAATATGTAATCCATTTTTCTAAATTCAAATCACATAGTTGGAAAAAATTAATTTAAAATTAATTCCCGTTGTCAAAACTAGAAAGCTGGTTTTTAAGAAGTAAAAACTATCCAAAGATTGACATGTGTTTATGTCCAATTTAAATGTGAAATTACTTAAAATGACATATATTATATTAAATAATAAAAATATAATATATTATATTTTAAAACCACTCAAATTTATAATTTTACATTATAAATTATTTCGATTAAAAAAGTTGTTTTCAACTAAAATTTAGTATTTTTCACTATTCATCAAAATATGAAATTTATCAGAAAAGTACCAAAATTTTATCCAAACTAAATTTTTATGTTCTGATTCTAAATAAGAAATTATTTATTTAATTTTAATATATAAAGTGTCAAATATTGGATTTAAAAAGGGTTCTCCATTAAAAGGAGGAAGAAATGCATTTTTTAAAAAATACTTCTTTTATTTGAAAAATTAAATTTGTCCTTATATTATGTATAAGAAACAAAAAATATGAATGTTAAAATTATATGGGATATATGAAATTAAAAATGTGGTTAATATTATTCATAACCACTTTTTAAAGGGCTAATTTGATAGGTCGAGGTGCGCTTCAACTCGGTGTTGTGTACATCGCTCACTATTGAATTATTTAAAAAGGAAGCGTACCATGGAAGTTTGGGGTGTTACATTATCCCCTAACTCAATAAATCTTGTCCTCACAATTTAAACTCAGGATTAAAAAACTAGGGGTTTTATATTTTAAAATATCTTATTTGAAATCCCACATCGAAAAATTGATTAATGAGTCCTCTATTTTAAAATAAAGAAATGTAGGTATGAAGGTTACGAGAAATAACACATACTAGGGTTCCATATAGGAAAACATGGATATGGAAGAAAAAAATCCATCAAGTTCGGATGTAGAGTGATAGAGAACATGATTAGGATAAAGTTAATATTCATAGAGTAATAAATCAGTGATGATATAAGGGACCATTTGATTCATCAAAAATAGTATTAGGATAATATTTTTTTTAGTTTCAAGATCCTTTCCCTTGTGTTAAAGAATTAATTTTCTTTATAGACTAAGAACACAAGTAAGCATACTTAATTGACATGTAGAGTTTCATCCATTAACTAATTACTACTACAAACTCATCTTTCTTTTCAAAAGATAATAAAATTAAAAAATATTCTATTTAAATTAATAGTATAATGTTAAAAATATAAACATATACTATTTAAATGAAGAAAACTATTTTATAATAATTGGAGACTTCCCTTAGGCTAGTGGTAGGTGATAAATCCTTGTAGCACTTTAGTTGTGGGTTCGATTCCCGTAGTTTTGTCCCACACTATGGGTTATTGCCCGACCTATAGGTTGTCCTTTTTCTAAAACTATAGTATTATTACATTACAAAAAAACAATCTTATGAAATGTTTTAACCTTAAACAATACTATGAAAAGTTCAACTTAATCTATTCTTACCTTTAGAGTTATCCAAAATACTTCTATCCAAAATCTCTCTAAAAGGTCTCAAAATTTCCAAAATCAATTGTAACATCAGATTCCCCAAAAAACATAAAGTTTCTCTTATTGTAACATACTAAAAATATGATTACCTTTATCATATTAAAACCTTAATGAAAACAAAAAGTACTACAGTACCATCCTTATATATATCACATTATTCTTATAACTGGAATATAATTCTTGAATCCAAAAAACACAAATACATTAATTATTCCACTTCGACTGTAGTAATAGCATAAGCTTAACCTTGATCCATTTTCTTTTTCTGAGCTATATTTTCTTGACTCTTTAGAAAATCATTTACATAATGTCCTATTTCTTTGCAATTTTAGCATTGAACATTGATAACCTCTTTCTTCCCCTTACAATCACGATCTTGTTGGCCTTTTTCTCCAAATTTGTAACAAATTCTCATTCCTTTTAAGAAAATACCAGGGTGTTTCTTCCCACATTTATCACATAAGTGAAAATCCTTCTTTCCTTTTTTCTATTTATCTGTCTCTTAATCCACCATTCTCTTCTTCTCTTGCTTTAATTTAATGTAATAAAACTTAGAGAATTCCTTTTCTATCTTGATAGTACACGAGACAATATCTTCGTACGATGAGAAATATTGTGCAACCAATACCCATCAGAGGAATGGTTTTAACCCATCAAAGAATCGATTAATCTTATATCTTGGGTTATGTATGTAGTCTACAATGTTCCTTTCTAACCTTGTGAAGTTACCCTCATAATTTGTAACATTATCCTCCTCATTTTTTTCTCAGACTCAGAAATTTCCATTCCATATCAGTTCATTGTTCATGAGGAAAATATTTCTCTAGGAAAAGTTCTTTAAACTCCCTCCATTCCATATTTCTTACTTCTTCATCCTCCTTTTTGTTTTGAATCAATGACCACCATTGATCTGCATCTCCTGAAAGATGATAGGATTCCATAACAACCTTTTCCCTCTCGTTACTCCCCAAACCATGAAATATTTTCTCTAAGGAACTTATCCACTTCCTAGATACAAAGGAATTTTTAGTCCCATTGAATGATGGAGGCTATTGTATCATGAAGCGGTCTAACAATGATCCTCTACGTTGTGGATCAAGATGCTCCATATAGGTAAGGTTATTATTTATAACTTGAGTCAGTTGTCCCATTATGGTTATAAGATGTTCAATACCAGTTGTGTCACCAGCTCCACTATCATTATCTTTCATAGGAGGGTAATCCATACATGGATTACAAGCATTGATATGATTTCCATTTCTTCTACTAGGATCCATTTATAAATAATGGAATATAATATATTATGTTATGAATCATATTGCATAATTCCAAACTAGTTAAATACTTAACATAAATTAAAAAATTTATGCATATCTAATCCATAATCATAAATATTTTTCCCTTGAGTAATTATTTACTCATAAATCCTACATAATGGTTTGTAAATAAAATATGAATTATTCTAAGCATATCCCCCGAGAGTGTCAAACCAGGTGCACAGTAAGACCCATTGTCATATACTAGGTTACCCTGGAACACCTTGTCATAGTTTTCCCCCCTAGGTACATCTGTGCCAGAACCATGTTCACTTGTATTATCTAGACAAGGATGTATTTTCTTGGAATACCCACATAATCTCAATTTTAAAATTCTAGGATTCTTTTCAATACTTATCCTCAAATTCTATCTTAGGGTTATGATCCCTAATAGTAGTTTTCTATACCTATTTCCAAGGTTGTTTCTAAACTTCCTCTAATACCAACTATAACTCCCTAACCCCAGTTACCCAGAGTTGGTGCATTATTATATAACATTGGCATGATTACAATGAATCAAGTCCCGAAGGACCGATTAGTTTAGTAGTCTTGAAAAATAGATTACATACATGAAATTCACATTAAAATTTTAAACATAAAATATAACATAGATAATAATTTTATAATTCCATTATTCTCCTAGATTAAACCTGCATATAAATCCTAATACACTTTTTGGTATCATAGGAAAATAAAACATTGAAAAGGGGTGAGCTCAGATGCTCAGTAAGGATAAACAATATAGTGGAAGCTATCATAAATAATCATAAACTTTTATAGAAATGTATAAAATTGAAACACAATCCATTTAAACAAAAAATTCATAATAACATGGAAAAGATAAATCAAATAATACCACTTACTTATTCCCAATGATATTCTAATAGTAAAATAATCGCATGTAATATCAATAACTAATCTCATAATGATGGAATGCATAATGTCAGACATCATAACCACATATTCAAGGCCTTGTGCCAAGACTACAAATAAAAATATTGTCAAGTCCCTGTGACAAGATACTAGTTTGTCTCATGATACCTACAGAGGCATTAAGGGGCTATAGCGGTCCATTCCCATCACTTACTACATCCAATGCATTCCTCACATGAAAAGGGTGAAACATAACAAAAAAATTAATATTAAACTAGATTAAAATTGTTAATTATTTAACCATAAACCATGAATAGAATAAAAATAGAACATCCACAGTAAAATATATCATAAAACTATCAATACAATATAGAATATTTTATCATAATAAATCAACTTCAATTAAACATAAAATCCAACAATAGATGTTGACATAGATGAAATCAACCCAAAAAATATTTGAGAGAAATATCTCTTCCTACAATGAAATCATTCAAAAGTAACATAATTATAAAATAAAACATTTATTTGGAAAAAATTATTATAAGATTGTACGTAAAACTTTGAAGGTGTTATAACAACAGAAAATAGTCACACCCGCTGTATAAGTTAAAAAACATTCTTTCCTTAATTTTATTGAAAATGTTATAAAGTTCCTTGTTTTTTAGTCCAAATGGCCTGAAGGCCATCTTTTTTTTATTTTTATTATGAATAATCCCCCTTTTAAGGGTTTAAGGGGAACTCGTACATGACCCGTAGGCCCAAGGAACAGGGCCCGACAAACCCGCAATACATGACCCGAAGGTCCAGAGGCATACCATTACCAATACATGACCCGTAGGACCAGCCCACTTGAACCACCCCTCCCCAGCTTTCTACGTCATTGATCACCTAGCTCCCCACCTTGCATTGCTGATCATCTAGCATTTCCCCATACAAAGCTACACGGTGCCTGGTCCCGATGGCAGCTGCCATACCCTCTCATTCTTCCAATCCGGTTAGCTCTGCATCTGGTGGCTGGTACTCATGTTTCTCTAATCCTCTTCTGGGGAATGTTCTGTGTGAACTGGGATACTTCATGGTCTATGTGACTCGAAGGCCCTGAGGCCCGAAGACCTTTGATGACCCAAAGTCCCTGGAGACCCATAGGCCCAAACCAGTGGCCCGAAGGCCCAAATCAGGTGAATAGTTCTAGCAACTACAGTACCTAACATTAAATGCTAAAGTGACTTCTATAGTGACTACTACCGTACTTATATAGTACTTCTATAGTACCTGGAAATTCTCCTCCACCCGGTTTTGAACTCAGGTCTCTTGGATGCCAAGCAGGAGCCCTTACCACTCGGGTACGGGCTCGTTGGCATAAAGTTCCTTGTTTAGAAAACGATGAAAATATTCCTTTGAAAGTGTTTTATAAAAAGTAAAATATGGGTAAAAATTACTTTAAACAATTTTCTAATAATATTTTAAAATACAAAGAAACATGTATATGGATGATAAAGAAGTCCCAGTAGATACTTACGTATAAACATCCTCGAATAATATAGAGATTGTGAAATTAACCCCTACCTTATACTTTCCTTTAGTAGAGGGTATGTTTAACCTCCTGTATAATGACCATATTATGTTATTAAATAAAAACAGAACAATATTCATATTTATTATATCATACATGATTCATTTATGACTTTATACTACCCATTTAATAATAATTTCTATGTTAAAGTGACATTTTGGGTAATAATATCTTTTTTTATCGTACAAGTTTTAACTTGTTATTCTTGATCATATCACTTAGATCATGATTTACATACTTCCAAAATATAAAAAATTATTTATATATCATATATATTCATAATATAAATATGCATAATAGATAAATATATGAAATGGGAACACCATTCATGGAGACGGTAGTCCGTACATACGCATGAACGTTGTTTCCGTTTTCTTATCGTATAATATGTAAGTAAACAAAATATATTTATCTACATAAATATATATTATTCCTATAGAAATATTTTTTTAATCAATATATATATATATATTTATAAATATTCTTGAATGGTGATCATTGAAGATGAATCTCATCTCGTCTTGGAGACGGTAAGTTGTATGTACGCACGAGAGAAAATATCATTCTATTAATGGTGAAATGGTATTTAATTGGATGGTATATAAAGAATCATTACCATTTTATATTAATTATTTACATTAATTATACTCATTATTATACCCATCCAAATGATGTAGTGTTGAATAACAAACTACACGAAGGCATGGAGACGGTAAGCCATACGTACACACGCATAGTGACTTTGTCATTCATAGGATGGATAGAATTATGAATATGGTTGTAACATATTTATAATAAAATTTCAGCATGAATAAGGTACTGGATTTATTATTTTATTATGGTAAAAATAAATAAATTGAAAGTAGAAGAAGAAAAGAACTTTGAAAGAGGTGATAAAATAATTACATCTTCTTCGGGTGTTTCCTTTTGATTTGAACAAAAGGGATCCTTAGGTTGTATTTATTATCAATTTAATGCATCTAGGTTTAATTTAGGGTAGTTTTTAGTATATTTAGGTAGGTTTTATCCGATCCATATGGCTTTGGGGGTGTGAATTAAAGAGAAAAGGAGGTTCCCTTTTATAAGAGAGGTGAGGGGCGCTTTAGGAAAAGTGTTGAAATATTAATTTATTATAATATAATTTTCCATTTATAATAGTTATAAATTGATTTATTTAGAGTATAGGATTGTTATGGGTATAAATACTCTAAACTAATAGGTTTTAGATATGTTTAGGTCATAAAAGTATCCCTATCTTTTGGGATTAACCCTTAGTTAAATAGTTTAACTCTTACCACATCTTCTTGTATTTTTATACTATAAGGTTTATTTAGTCACTATAAAATTATAAGGGAACCTAAAGTGGATAATTAATGAATTTTTTATAATTATATAAGTTATTTGGATGAATCTTATTTTTTTAGGATTTTTATATCATTTAATAAAATAGTTTTTTTTAAAACTCATTTTTGTCAATTTTGAAACTATTTAGTAATTGATTTTGGTTAAAGTCATAACAAATTGATTAATTATAAAAAAGGTATTAAATCATCCCCAATATGTCAATTTCATCTATAAAATTTTTGTTTGATATCAAAATATTAAAATTACATTTATTTTAATATTTAAAAATTCATTTATTTGAATAATTCATTAACAAGGTAATCACTGCATCATCACTATGTCATAAATAAATATATTTATCTAATGTATAAAAATTATAAATAAAATAAAAGGATTTAGAAAATATTTTTATATTTATAATTACTATTTATAGACATATATATCAGTTATATAACACTATATTAAAATTGATTTAGTAAAATATATATGTTTATGTTATAATTAACGTTACTTTAAATTAATTCTTATAACATGTCATTATCACACCCATGTGGTCCCATGGGGACCTAAAATCATCCTAAGGATTTAAATGGTCATAAATATCTCATCCAATAGGATTAGGACATGTGTTAGGGTAGTTTAATATTATAATAGCATTATTTTTTACTCTTATTTACCTGATTTACCCTTTAACCAGGGTAAATAAAAATAATTACTGAAGTTACTACTCATAAAATAAAAAATAAAAGATACCTATTTAAATTTTTTTTGACCTTATGATTCCAAATATGGAATCTATTTTTCCAAATTCAAATCATATATTTTTCAGAAATTAATTTAAAATTAATTCATGTTGTTAAAACTAGAAAACAAGTTTTCAAGAAGTAAAAACTATCGAACGATTGACATGTATTTATGTCCAATTTAAATGTGAAATTACTTCCAATTAACTAAATTATATTAAATTATAAAAATACAAACTAATTTTACTTTTAAACCACTCAAATTTATAATTTTACACTAAATTATTTCGATTAAAAAAGTTGGTTTCAATTAAAATTTAGTATTTTCACTATTCATCAAAATATGAAAGTTTTTAGAAAAGTACCACAAATTTATCCAAAATAAATTTGTCTATACTTATTCTAAAGAAAATTTTAATTTCATCAAATTGAGTATATAAAATTTTCAAATATTGGATTTAAAAAGGGTTCTCCATTAAAAGACGAAAAAACTGCATTTTTTGAAAAAATAATTATTTTATCTGAAAAATTGAATTTGTACTTATATTTTGTATAAGAAACACAAAATATGAATTTTAAAATTATATGGGATATATAAAATTCAAAATTTTTTAAATACTATTCATAACCACTTTTTAAATGACTAATTTGATAGGTCGAGGTGCGTTTGAACTTAGTGTTGCGTACATCACATGCTATTTAATTATTTATAAAGGAAGCATACCATGTAAGCTTGGGGTGTTACATATGGAAATTAATAGGTGATTAGGTAGATCTTGTATGGTTGGTTCATGGTTTAGTAAACCATGCATCCAAGTCATGCGACTTACCTAGAATTTTATTTTTGTGGTTTTCCAAAAATTCCTTTATTAAAGTTAACCATTATTTGGGTATTCTAATATTCATTCTCACATGACCCAACTTATATAATCCATAGTGGAGTTCCTATCTTATTGTCCTTGGGTTTTGTTTCTTGAATTCTTAATTCTATCATGGTTTTCTAAGGTAATCACTTTTTTCTATTACCTTTTCTTCTTCCTTACTTCTCTATCTTCCTTATCGCATACTTTTATTCTCCTTTTCAATCCATATTATCCATGGTGGAAAAAATTATAATCTCAGGTTTTTTATAATGTTTCTATTTTCTATGTTTAGGTATTGTGAAGCTCCATTCTTAACCTCATCTATCATTGTTCTTTGAAGGCAACACAATTACATTGGATTAGGGTAGGTTTTTTTGTTCAATTTGACATGCCATGGGTGATTTAGTTTTATAAAAATATCCTTTAATTTATAAATATATATATACATGCCTATATTAATGAAGTCATAATGTTTTTGTTTATATTATTGTTTCCATGTTCATTAAAAATGGGATTTATAATGGTTTTTAATTTATGTAAACCAATAAGAATTTTGTGTGCACTTTATGTGTTTTTTAAAATGTTTAAGAGCCTCTTTTCAAAATAATTGGTAACTAAAATGGTGTTAAAACTTATCAATTACTTCCAAATGATTTTACATGGGATATTTTATGTTTTTAAGGTTTTTTAATACTTTAAGGGATTGTTTAGTTATAATTTCATTGTTATTGGACTTTGATTAGTTTCTTCGATATTTTTATATTCAATTTACATGTGACTTATGTTCGTGATATTATATATATTGTTTCATGATGTTTGTTTCATATATATGATACATTGGACATGTTGGATTAACGTTTAGGCTTCTCTTTACTTTAAATAATATTTATAATAAAAACCTAGTTTTAAAATGATTTTCAAAGAAGGTTTAAAGTATTTTATTATTATATTAAATAAAAAACCCCATTTGGATCCTTGAAAAAAAGGTTTTTCATTCTAGAAGATAAACCATTTATTTTGAGCCCCATCATACTATGTTTTTGTACACTATTGAACATTATGTTATATGAATCGTATATCTTTTGGTATGTATATAAATGTGGATGGAGCTTCTTCTTTAAAGGGTTTCTAGAGGTGGGTTATGGATTTGTTTTTTTTATAATTATGATGATAAGTGGTTGATATTACAATAAAATGTTTTCTAACCTCTATTATCTAGTTTCATGGAATACTTGAGTATCTTGGTGAGAAATATAGGTTTTATTACTACACTAATTTATGATTTCACTCTGGATAGTGGTCCTAAGTAGGTATATTTATTACTTTGGGTATTTTTCATCTTGGTTAGTTTAGGTAGGGTAAAAATGAGTATTTAGGTAGTTTAATTGCATTAGGATGCAATTAGATGGATTTTGTTAATGTGTTTTCCTTGATTATCTCACTAGTGACCTAGGAGTTTCCCCTGATATGTATGAACTGATTTATTTTCTATTATTAATGAGTTCTGATTTCATATATAGTTTCCTTTATACTATTTTAATATTAGCTTCCCATGAATTTTATTCATTGTATTGATTAAGATATTACTTTGATTACTTGAGTTCCATAATCATTTATATTTCTTTATTATCTTATGGAATCTATTGTTTTAATTGAATTTATTGATGTTATTGATTTAATTACGTCTTGTTAACTTGTTTAAAGACTTTTATTTCTATTTTTTGTTCCCCTCCTTTCCATGTTTTAGTTTTCTCCTCACCTTATTTCAAATGGGTTTTTACTTAAAATAACGATCAAGTTTTTTTGGAAAGAAAGTTAACCTTTTATTTGGAAATAAAAAACCAGATTTATCTTTTATATGGTATTTAAAGTGGGTATTTCACAAAACTATAACTCTTTCTAAAGGAAACGTTTATAGAAGAACTATTTACTTAAATGGGGGAGGGTGTAAGGATTGTTATTAGATTTTATTACACACTGTTACATGATAAAAGTTGTTTTCTATCTGAATTTCAATCTATAAGTCTTGAAATTTATTAAAAAATAATTTTTATATATTTGTTGGTGAAATCCTACAGGTCACTTGTAGATCATAACCTATATACACATGTTATTGTGTATGTTGTTCATATGTTTTCTATGAATATATAGGTTATTATATCATATAAATGGAATGAGGATCTTTACCAATTTATTCTTGTTTTGGGATGTGGGGTGGCCCTAGGGTCATGTGGTGTTGATCATCAGTTGGTTTGTGTTTAGTGTATTATCTCATGATTCATTGCAATGGGCCCCTTTGTCACAAACCAATCTGAGTTTCCATCCAACCTGACACCTGACCCAGCCCAAGACATGGCCTGAAGGGAATTCCCAATCCCCAGGGGTTGGAAACCAATTCATGGGTGTTAAAAATACACTTTTGGGAACAATTTCTCCCATGTAGTAAACAATAACCAACAAATAAGAATAAGACATAAACACATAACTTATATCCATAACCAAAAAGGGATACAACAATATTCAGATTCAATGTTTTACAAATTAACCAAAAACAAAATACCATGATAGAAAGGGAAATGACTAAACCAAAAATCAAAAAACTCCTTGAAATGAGACAAATATCACCCCCAAGCCACCACTGTGAACACATGCATGAAGTGAAACACTAGTAACCATATCCACCATCACCCTGGAACATCTTTCCTTCACTTAGGTCATACATAACAAAGTCTACATACACCCAAGGGTGTATGTAGGGAGTGAGACAAATCCCAGTAGTATTCCACCCAAATAAAGGTCCATGATATAACATTAGAAGATAAATCAACATACACCTTTTCCTAAAAACATTTGAAACATTTCTAAGAATTTTTTTTTCAGGAAAACACTTTTATGGGAAACCTTTATCAAAAGAAACTTACTTTGAATTTACAATGTACACAAGTTCCACTACATACTGATGTTGAAAAAAACATAATAAAGAACCAATTCAAAAGAGATAACCTTAGGAAAATCCCTATAGGTAACTATCACTAGTGCTTGCCTATGAACATCATAACTTAGTGATAAGATCCTCTAACCAAAACCCATATCATCCTCATGTATGAGCCACTAGAGGGGATCCCATCCTAAGGTCAGTGCTCTCCAATAATAGAACAAAACCCACAGTATTCTTGTGCATGAGACAATATAAGGGAATGCATCTCAAGGTCTGATAAAACACCCTATTCATAAGAACCATAAAGACTGTTGGAGCATAGGTCAATCCAAAAGGAATGAAAAAATACTCAAAATGGTCATACCTTCTTCGTAAGGCTATTTTCGGAACACCCGCCTCTCTAACTCTGACTTGGTGATACCCGTAATGCAAATATATCTTAGAAAACTAACTTACCCCCTTAATTTGATCGAAAAAGTCATCATTATGGGGAAAAGGTACTTGTTTTTATTTTCTCCTTATTCTGCATTCGATAATCAATACACAATCTGAGAGATCTGTCAACCTATTTCTCAAATAGAATTGGAGAGACCCAAGGTGAGATTCTTGAGTGAATGAATCCTTTGGATTCCAAAACTTCTAGATATAAATTTAATTCCCTAAACTCAGTGGGGTCCATACAATACAAGGGAAGAGATATGAGTTCTGTTCCTAGTGCCAAATCTATAGTGAACTCCACATCCTGCTCTGGAGGAAAACCAAAAAATTTATCTAGAAATACATTTAGAAACTCATCCACCATAGAAGGTAATCCACCCTCAGGAACACCATAATCATCCTCCAATGCGAAGAATGATATCTAAAAAATGATGTTGCCCAATTTCAGAAGTGGAGGTCCAACATGTCCTAACTGAGGATCCCATTAACCTTGAAAAACCTTGTTACTTCCATCAGCTGCCATAAAACTTACTCACCGTTGATAGAAATTGATGTGTGCCTAAAAATGCACCATCCAATCTATACCAATAATCACGTAAAAGAGGTCTATTTATATAACCAATAAATCACATTATAGCTTAACCCATGACATAGTAAGTGAATAAGATAAAAAACTATAACCCTGCTCTTGTTTCTTACTGAGTGTAGTTACTAAATCCATCGCATAAGTCATAATTCCGGTTTCCAAGTTTAACACATCAATAATATTGGAAGAAATAAAAGAAACATAAGCACCAATATCAAACAGAGAAACAACTAATGATGATGCAATAATAATGGTACCTCAAAATTTTACAGTTCTTGCATCTGATTCCATTGGCACTCAATCCACAACATGAAGGTTCCAAATATCCACCTGACCCTGAGAATAACTGTTAACCTACAGATCTTCCCTAAACTAACTCTTCCCAAAAGAAGATCCAGCCATGCTACCATGACCTATGAATCAATAACCCATTGTCCTAGATGATTATGACTGGGATGACATCCATTTGAAAGCTATAGATCCTGCACTGCCCTGATGTGAATCTGCCACCTTGAAAAATCATTGCAAGTTCCCCATTTCTCTGCATCGATGGCATGGTCTGAGACGACCTAAACAAGATGATCACATGTGTCTTGCATTCCCACACTAAAGGAATACAACAAACCCAACATCAGAAGCCAAAAATAATGTCACCCAGGAAGGATGTCCTGAACTACCACCTCCCCTCTTCTCTTACTCACCCCCACTTCTTATTCTTATTAGATAAGTTTCCACTAACCTGGCCCACTATTGACACTGATCTGAAGAAACCAGACATTCCTTGAGGATAAATCTCTAGCATCAAATCATGATCAACCACCTCAACATAAGTATTCAACTTGAACAAAAAATCTTGTGATCGGATATCTGATCACAACCATATCTCAAAATTTTAGCCTTCAGGTGTTCATTGGAAACTATCTTAGGTTCAAATGGAACCAACTATAAAAAATAGTTAGCAAATTCCATCATAGTCCAGTTTCCCTGGTGAAGATCCAAAAAACTCTTGGGGCTTGGAAAAGAAAAATGTCTCAAGGAAATACTGCTCATTGAAAATGACCTTTAAATCCTTCCAACCCATCTTTTCATGCTTCCTAGCTTACACCACTAATTCCCACTACTTCTGACTGAGGCCTTACAACATTAACATAGCAAACATTACCCTGACCGCCATAGGAGCATCAAGAAACTCAAATATTCTCTCAATCTTCTCAAGCCAATCCTCATCTTCCTGGTGATCCATGCCACCCCCAAAGGAAAGACCCTGGTTCCTAAGTAACACCTAAGATTTTTCATTTCCAGGTCCGGGCTTAAATTCCCTAACATGAGAAGAACTAGTGCCCCCTCTATGACCTAAATCTTGGATAGCCCAAACCATGGATTCCACTAGTCTCTGGTCAAATGCTGAGGGAGAACTCTCTTAGGATTCTTCCTCCGATTGTGCAGGAGGTCTCTGGGGAGGAATCTTGTTATAAAAAGAAATAACCACAAAAGAAAATCATCAATAAGACCATAAAAAAACATTCTAAAAATTTATACTAATAAAAAAAATTCTTAAATAGTTTCATAAATCAAAACAAAAGCATAACAAAATCAATCAGCAAGATCAACCACTTAACCCCACATGATTTTCATGAATAGTATGTAGCCTTTAAATCTCTCCTAAAGGTGAAGTCAAACCAAATTTTCGAACATCTCATGGTGACTTAAGTCTGGTCACAAGGTGTGTTGGATAGAAACCCCACTCATAACCAGAACCTCAAGTCCCGACATTCCAAGCTCCAGTCTATCCAGACTCTTCCCAAGTAACTTGATGCAAAAATAGAAAAACATAGCACTGATACCATTTTTACACAAACCAAGCCAAGGTGTCATCCAACCCAATACCTGAACCAGATCAAGATATAGCCCAAAGGGTGTTAATAATCTCCATGGGCTAAAAACCAGTGTCTGTGTGTTGAAAACACAGTTTTGGGAATAATTTAACCCACATAGTAAACAATAAACAACCAAAAAGAATAATCCATAAACACATAACTGATATCCATAACCAAAAATGGATACACCAATATTCATATTCAAATTATTAAAATTCTAATCAAAACCAAAATACCACAATGGAATGGGAAACAACTAAACCACAACTCAAAAATCACCATGTAATGAGAGGGATATCACCACTAAGTCACCACCACCAACATCTGAAATAAGTGTAACACTAGAAACTAGATCCACCATCACCCCAAAAAATCTTTCCTTTACTCGAGTCATATATAAAAGAATCTACATACACCCAAGGGTGTATGTAGGGTATGAACCAAATCCCTATAGGATGCCACAAAAAGAAATATTACAAGCTATAATGTTAGAAGATAAATTAACATGCACATTTTCATAAGAATATTTGAAAATTTTCAAAGAAAAAAAATTCAGGAAAACACTTTTTAAGGAAAAAATTTCTCAAAATAAACTTACTTTGAAATTAAAATGTACACAAGGTCCACCGCATATCGATGGTGAGAACCACATCCTAAAGAACCATTTCAAAAGATAACACCCTGGGAAAATCCCTATATGAAACTAAAACTAGTGGGACCCTAAGAATATCGTACCTCAACAATAATCTCCTCTAACCAAAACCCACAGAATCCTCATGAATGATCCACTAGAGGGGATCCCATCCGAAGTTCTAGTGGCCTCTATTCATAATCCAAAACCCACATCATCCTCGTGCATGATCCACTAGAGGAGAATTAATCCTAAGGTCTAGTGGTCTCTGATCATATCACATGTTTAGTTTGTGTTGTAGTGTCAACCTTTCTAGAAGAAACTGGGCCTTAGACCTATCAAATCAACTAGTGTCCTATTTATAGTTCTCCAACCTAGATACCTGAGATTCCCTTTGTTCTCAATTTCCATTTCACATATCACATAAATAAACACTTTTACATACACATTCTAAGCATCATGAACACACATCAACATCCATTTATTTCACAAGAACATTTATCCAATAATCAAAGCTCACATGGAAACCTCCATTTTCCATAATCAAAACCACTTTCAAACTCACACGTACACCACAGACATTTATAAACACATTTCTCACCACGTTTATAATTTATAAAACCCATTTGGAAACATAAAAATAAGGTCACACATGAAATCCAACAATTTCTATAGGAAAATCGTATTTAAAAACCATTCACACACCAAATCCATTTTAAAACGTTCTTCAAAATACTCACACAATTAATAGCACATATTTAATAACATAATAAATAATCTCACAGAAATAAAACCCATTTCCTTTGGAAAACCAAATTTCATCACATATGTACCTAAAAAACTCTTTAAAACATATTTCTCACCTTTCACATAATCCATTGAATGCATTTATAAAGCAGAAAAAATAGGAATACTTGAAACATAATCAATTTATTTTAGAAAACCATATCCTAACACATGAACACTTCAAATCACTTTTAAAAAACATCTCACACCACAAAAATAATCCATATAACACATTTATGAAACTATGAAAGTGTATAAAAAATCATATAATAATGTAAAATCATGGAACCACCTACCTTAATATTGGAAACTTCTTTAATCTAAAGGAAAACCAAAACCACACCATATGAGAACCCTATAAAGGCAATATTGAACCATAAACATCAAGATTTAACTCAACAACACAAGATTGAAACCTTATTAGGTCAAAAAACCCATAAGGAAAGAATAACCCTTAGAGGGAGGGAGAAGAACCCTTGAAGAAGGAATAAATTGAGAGGAATGAGACTTACTTGATGATTCCTTGAACATCCAAGGCCAAAACCACCCAAATATTGGAGTTCAAGGGGTCCAAGAAGGAGTGGATGAATCTCTTATGGCTGAAAATCCTACATGGATTGAATTAGGGTTGATTCAGGGTTAAATTCAAATAGGTAAAAAGAGTAAATTTCTAATTTTTAATGACCTGGCTAGGTTTCACAGTTAGATCACATGATTTACCAAATCATATGGCAACTGTGAATCCCTATCTATCTAAGAGGAATGATGACGCATGTTTTCCTGGGGGAGGAAGCATGCTCGTGCAGCTGGTCACATGTCATGGACAATGCCACTATCCAAGGAGCATAATTTTTTCTAGGCTAGCACATGGTTTCCCATAACCATGCGCCAACAATTTTCCACACGATTTCAGCTCCCAAAATTCTATTTTTTTACAAAAAATCATGGTAAAACAAATGAAACAAGGTAAGAAAAAAAAATGATCAAAGGAATGCCTCAAAATAAAATCATGGATGTGATACCCTTGGCCATATTTCCATTTTGGTATCTATAATTGGTACTAGTAATATATTATTTAATTATAAAATATTTAAAAGTAATTTTGATTATTCATAATGCATTGTGTCACAAATTTTTTGGTTTTTTTAAAAACCAAGTATTTATTTATTTATACTAAAAGTTTAATGTATGGGAACACCATGCCAGATTCTCAATACAAATTTGTGGATTGTTTTTATTTTTTAGAGGTTGAAATCAATCCCACATGGTTATTTTTGATATATAAATCACTTATCATCACCCCGTTGCAATCAATAGCATGCTTCATACCTTTTTATGGATCAACTTGGGTTACATGGAAGGTTGAACTAGGTTGGTTCATGAAAAATATTTCCCCAAACTATTTTGGATGTAATAAAACCCATCAATTTCATGTATATATGATTTGAGAAACTCTATACCAAGAATTCTGAGCCTTTTTATCATTATTCTATATTTTTTTGCATCTTCTATCATGGACATTTCCATAATATCACTGACTTGTATTCTATGAACTTTTTCCTAGAAAACATCAAGCCTAAGTGATCATAAATGTGATCTAATTTTGTTCTTATACACCTAAAAATTATAACTATAAAATAAAGGTACAATATTTTCATTCACATCATTCTCCATGACAAAAAAATTCACTAATAGAAACAAAAACATTTAAACTATGGCCCTGATAACACTTGTTATAATCCAAGGTCCCATAATACATCCTAAGAGGGGGGGGGGGTGAATTAGGGCGTTTGTAAATTTCTTCTCATCTAAAATTAAAATGTATATTGTCATCATGTTTTCAAAGATAGTTTGAATCTATCACATTGATCACAAAATTGTGAAATCAAATAAATAATCTAAATAGAGATGACATTGATATTTTATTTAGTTCACCTAAAGTGGGATTTATTCAAGGGACACATATCAATGATGTGTTTATAGACCAAATAATCACTACTTCACTAGTTTATTATTAAAATATTTGAGACAATATCAATACACATTAAAGTTCTATGAATTTATTCTCTTATCTTCTCACTTATTTCCAATAGGGTTAGAAAAATAGATATTTTTTTAAATATATGTTGATCATAAAAGAATAATGATAAAAAATACCACAAAATAGATATGTGCATTCTCTATGATGATTTGTTATCCACTACCTTCTTTTCAAAAGTATGTGAAATAACCCTTTACTTATAAACCTAATATTTAATGAAATTAAATCTATTCATGACCCAATATTTATTTTTAGATACTCAATAACATCCAAAAACCGCTCTATTCTCCATTATTTTTATGTTTTTTATCTATTTTTCATTCTTTTTTATCAAGAATTTTATCCTCATTTGTTCCAACAATCTCCCTCCATATTTTCAAGATATTTTTTAAAATTAAAAATAAAATTCAAGATACTAACTACCTTGAATCTCATCTAATTTAAATTCATCCCTTGTATTATATTCATGTAAATCTCTATTATTAGACTTTATTTAGGATAATGAAGTTTAATTTATACCCACTAAACCATTAAAAATTACTAACTCATCAGTTATTATAGAAAAATATAGTTTTACAAACTTCATAGTATGTACTCCACTCAAAATGATTGTTTCATGATCCATATTAGAAAAAACCATGGCAGGGTACAACTATTTCTATGATATATCACTCCTAGATGAAAATTTACCTTTAAAATAGATTCTTTCATGCTCATTATCTTGTTTCCTATTCCATTTTAGAAATCCTGATACTTGAAAAACCGTACTCCATAGAATGGCGATTCTGTAGTTATTTTTTTTACCACTCTTACATACCATACATAATGTCCTTCAAACACTCGTTTCCCTGTATACCATTTTACACAATGATTTTTCCAAAAAAAAACACCATGTACCATGACATGGAATGAATAAAATTATTATTTTTATTGAACCATAAACTACCATGATCTCTAAAATTCCTAATAAATTATCTTTCATATAATTTCACAATATATAGTTCTTCACATTTCAATAATTCTCCAAAACACACATTAATACCTTCATACTTATCATTTAACTCATCCGAAACACTACCAAACAGGGTGTGGAAAACCACTCCATTTCCAAATAAAAATTTATATTAATATAAATGACTTAGAAAACACCCAAAACTCCTCCATAGTCATTGTTTATTAATACACCATTATATTACCAGTCTCATCAAAACATAGGTAGTTCATCCTACACCAAGCATCTCCAACTTACCATAATGTCAAACACAAAAATACAATTGATTAGAGTTAACTCCAATTGATAAAAAATCAAATATTACAACCATTAGTTTCAATAGATTCACATGAAATGATAATAGACAAAAATATATTAGAATATGTTTTATAGATGAAATGGATTTCTAGAGGGTATAAATAATGTTGTTCTTTATGTGAAATTATTTGGGAGTTACTATAATTAATAATTATTTTAAACTTTTGATTTAAATCATGAACATTTTAGTGTTTTAATATTTATATAAAAACATTTAATTATGTGATATTTTTTGGTTTTCCACAATTTTAACTAAAACACCATAAAAAAAATAAAAAACTGAATATTAACCTACCAGTAAGAATATTATCTATAATATCACCAGTAGATCATCACTTATATCCCAAGTATAATAATTAAAATGGATTTAAATATAATATTGTATATGGTTAAAGAACCTAAAAATAGTATTGAGGGCAACCGAAGTAAATTTTTTTCCTATAAATTTTCACACTCTATGCGCAATACCCACTTAGAATGAGGATTATAATAATGTCATATTTGATGGTCACATTTCCCGACTTCATCAATATTGATAATTTTTCTTTAAAATTACATAATTTATGAGACCCATAAGGAGATACACTCTATAAAATATCATTATTATAGGTTTCATCACAAATCTATTATAGTAACTGAAGTTCCTAAGGATTGAAAAACAACTGGGGGGGGGTTGAATCAGTTGTTCACTTTTTATGAGTTTTAAGTATTTTATAAACATAACCCCTAAAAACTATTAATATTAATTTTTTTATCATATTTTAATAAATAATAATGCATGAAAAATTAGGAAATAAATCAAAAAACACAAGATTTACAAGGTTCGACCTTAGTGTGAGAACCTACATCCTTTCCATAGCTACTCCCGTGGGTCTATGGAAATTCACTATTATGAATAAGTGAATAAAAATTGAAATAAATCCCATTAGAAAACATATATATCTCTATAAGAATGATTATAATTACTCCCATTAGTTTACAAAGTTTATTACAAAAAAATTGTGCCAAAAAAAATAATAAATACTTTGTTCAATTTACTCTACAAAAGTTATTGGGTCTGATGACCTTGAGTATAATGGCCTTCAATACAATTAACCTAGTCCGATTATCTCAGTATGATCAACTCAATTTGATATTAACTTTCTCAATATTCCCTTCTCAAACTCTAATTAAAAACTTAGTCTGATCTTCCTCATTCTGATTAACTCAATAAGATCTTATCAATATGATGTTTCTCATTCTGAATATCAAAACAAAATATTTCTGATCTTCTAATGAGATCTCTATTCAGAAGGAACTCTTTATAAAATTCCTCAGTGCTCTACCTTTTTTTCCTTTGTGAAAATTTACCAAATATGAATGAACTGTGCCTCGATTTATAGGTGACTCAAAAAAGAAATGTCGGGATACTAAAAAACTTTTCCCGCTTACTCAAATTTCAAAACTTTGAAAATCATTCAAATTTAAACTTCAACTTTGAATTCATAAAAAATTCTCAATATTTCTCTAAAATTAGTATTCTTGAACATACTATCTTTTCATCGGTCTGATTATATTTCTCAGCTTCAGTCCGATTATTTTACTTAGATTTAGTCTGATTGTCTTGATCAACTTCAAATTCCTCTTTTCATTATGATCTTCATTTCTATCTCAGATCAATACAATCTACCTTTATTTATCATCTCATTACGATCTGAATATCTTAAACTTATCATTATCATCTGAATAAATTTCACTAATCATTAATATCTGACTATCTTCCCCATCTCATTATGATGAACTTCCTCATTAGATGACTTATTGGTGTCACAATATTATTCTATTACAAACCTTAACTCTGTATTTTTTTCTTCTCAAGAAAACAAAATTATTTTAGAATCTTCAATTATTTTAATAACCAATCCCATTTTATAGATTGACATAAAAAAATATGATTACTTTGATGTTCTTCATCCAATGTGTTATTAGTGTGAGGCATTCATTTTGATGAAATGGTGAATATTCCTGATATGATTAATCTTCCTCCTTAGAGTCGGTCTAGTTAAAATCACCATTATGATGAAATTATCATTATGATATAATTATTATTATGATGTTTTTCATCCAGCGATGACTCTACTCAACAACACTGAAATTCTTCAAACTTTATTCACTTTACAATTTTTGACTTCTATCAACTTCTATGTTCGGTACTTCTAGATCTGATCTTTTGTGTTCAGGTATATGGAACTGATACACACTTTATGATTTCTCTATTTCTTTCAAATATTTTACCATGATAGTTTTAATGAATTTTGAGAACTTCATGACCATTAAAGCATTGTCTGATTTTGGAATACAATGTTTAAGAAATTTATAACACTTGACTTCACTTTCTTCAACAAACCTCTTCAACATCATTATGACTTCCCCATTCTAAATCATTAGAATTTATAAAAAATGGTGAGTCTAGTGAATCTAAACTTTAAGTTGATGGATGTGAGGCTGATGCTTCATCTGATCAACTACTTTATCTTTTAGATGACTCATACCACCAATGTTTCTCATGTAGAAATTCTAAGTTTGGTTATTCTCAGTCTAAAAAACTAAGTTTGAAAACTTGTGTATGAATTTTTTTTCCTTAAAGATCAAAATTTTATCTCTCTTTTTGTTTGGGTTTCGAACATTTAGAAACTTTAAACTTTCTTTCAACACCTCATTCTGATGGACTTGATCTGATCCTGAAAAACCAAAAAATTCTTATAAAAAAATTTAGTTGTAAAAAAACACAAAAACTTTGTGAAGACAAATTATCATAAAGTTTCTTCAATATTTCCATTTGTATTTTTTTACAACCCTCATTAACAACTCTTCTAACTCTTAGAAAAATTTTCACAACTCAACTTTTGTAAAAAAATCATGTTTTTTGAATTTTAACAAAACAAAAATTTTCTCAAAAGATAGTGTCCTAACACCAAACTTTTGGATAAAGTAATGTTTTTGAAGGAATTCCATCTCTCAGTGGCAAGAAAATTTTGCATCCATGTTAAGATAAACTTTCCTCAATTTTTTTTTTCTCTCACATTTTTTTCTCTCCACCATTTTATAATAACCACAACTTCAAATTCATAAAATAAAGAAAATTAAAAACTTATTACAAAGTAAAAAGTTGTTACTTTATCTCCCCCTTTGTCAACATAATCCAAAAGCACAGTGGGAGATGTTTCCTTAAGAGGATTATAAAGTTATTAGAGGAGGATGAACAAGAAGTTGAAACCTCAACTCAACAAACCTTTCATTCGGCATTACCTTTGTGAAGATATCAACAATTTGATTTTTCTTTGAGATATATTCTAGTAAAACATTTCAAGTAGAGATTTTTTCCTTTATAAAGTGAAACTTTACATCAATGTGTTTTGATCTTGAATGCTGGAAAAGATTTTTAGAAATATCAGTTTCACTCTAATTATCGCAAAGTTTCTTAAATGGTTTAGAAACTTTTACATTCAAGTATTACAGATAAACTTTCATTCACAACATATGAGTACAATCCTGAGTAGATTCAATATATTTTGATTTATCTATACTTAAAGTTTCTAAAATTTGCTTCTTACTATGAAAAATCACACAACATTCACTCAAGAAAAATGTTCCTTTAGAGGTTGATTTTATATCATTATAATCTCTTACCCAATTGGTATCAGTATAACCATGAAAATTCATCTCACTATTTTTTTTATAAAAACCCATGTGAAGTTGTTCCTTTGACATATATCATAATTCTTTTTACTGCCAAAAAATGTGATTTTTTGGAATTAATTTTATACATAGCTCACAAATTCATAGCATAAATAATATCAGGCCTTAAGTTTGTAAGGTAAAGTATATTTTCCATCAGCTTCTGAAAGTATTTTTGATTCACACCTTTTACAGACTCATATTTACTAAAATTTATTATCATAGAGATAGGAGTGGAAACTTATTTGGATTCTTCCTTGCTAAACTTTTTAAAAAATTTCCCGACATACTTTTTGTTAAATATGAAAAAGTATTTTTCTTTTTGTTGAACCAGTAAACCAATGAAGAAAGTTAATTCTCCCAAAATTTAAATTTCAAAATTATTATTCATTTATTCAGAAATTATTTTAAAAAAATATTCTATATCTCTATAAAAAATTATATCATCCATATAAATAACTAAAATTAGAGTTCCCGAGTCAACATCTTTCACATATAAGTTTTTATTAATTTTTCCTTCAAAAAAATTCAACATTCTCAAAAAACTGTCAAGCTTATAATGCCATTCAAGTGGATATTTTTTTATCCCATAGAAAGATTTATTCAATTTTAAACTTTTTTAATCCTCATTAAGTAGAAACCCACAAGTTTGTTCAATGTAAAGTAATTATTCAATTTCTCCATTGAGAAATGATGAATTTATATCCATTTGATATATTTTTGTAATTCCGATGAGAATACAATGCTAGAAATATTATGATTATTTCTAACCTTAAAATGGGGGAAAATGTTTCATAAAATATATACACCTTCCACCTATGAATAAAATTTATAAACAAGCCTGTATTTGTTTCTTGAAACTTCTCCATGTTCATTCAAATTTTTTCTATAAACTCACTTTCTTCCAATAAAAATTTATTTGTTTTCCCTGAAACAAGTTACCATGTTTCATTTTTCTCAATCTAATACAACTCTTCATTCATAACATCCACACATTATTTATGTTGAATAAATTATAAAACTAATTCTAGTTCAAATTTTTAGATAAGTGAAGTCTGATTTTATAATATCAACTTTCTTCTAGTCTGAAATGGATCCTTCTATATTCCAATAGTATTTTTTAGATTCAACATGTTTTTGTATTGTAAGAAGCTTCAAATTTTCTTTCCTATATAAACATTCCTCATCACACAAATCTTATGAATCTTGATAAGGATGTTTTGACTTACTTTCACTATTATTGGAAATCTCCACTTTATCCTCCTTAGTATTCTCAACAACTTTTGTTATGGAATTTTTATTTTCAATTTATTTCACATAATATGAGCACATCAACTTTGGTAAACATTTATTCCAACATTTTTAACTTCTTCTACTAGGTGAATAACCCTTAAAAGTTCCTTATTCATCTTTTTTATAAAACTTTCCCAAATTAGGATTTTTGATTTTAAGTAAACATGAACTTCTAACAACTTTGAAGCACTTAAATGAATGTTTTTTATTATACCAAATTTTATAATAAGTTATGTTAGTTTTCATTCTCAAAAATAATATATTTTGAACATGTATAAAAATACTAACAGCTTCTATCTAATAAAACATTGAATTTTTTTATTCTACTAACATACTTCTTCACATTTTCACCAAACTTATATTATTTCATTATACTAGTCCATTTTTGTCATGGAGTTTAGGGAGAACTATAATGATGCTTGATACCATGATTTCTCATATAAGTTTCTAAAGTATTACTTGTGAATTCAGTGTGATTATCTATTCTCAACATCTTTATATAAATTCCAATTTCCTTCTCAACTTATTTTCTAAAAAATAAGAACATTTCTACAGCCTCTGATTTATGTTTCATAAACATGATTTTTTCCATCGGAGTGAAATAATTAATAAAAGTGATAACGTATAAATCTTATTTGTTTGATTCATATCTTATTGGACCACATAAATTGGAATGAATAATTTCCAGAAGTATGGTAGAAAAAATCTCAACTTTCTTATGAATTTTGTTAGTTATCTTCCCTTTCTGAAATGTAACACAAACATCTTCTTATATTATTTTTAGTTCTGAAAAATAATGGAAAAATCAAATTTATAAAGTATGTTCATTATTTTTTATCCATTTTTCCCAAGTATTGAGTGCCAAAATTTGTATTTATCTTCAGCACTCAAGTAACAGGAGTTATTAAACTCTCAAGTTGGAAAAAGATTATCGCTAGTTCTTTATCCTTTTGTGATAACTTTTCCGTCTTTCACATTTATTATGATAAAAGAATATTTTCTAAAAACAACTTATTTTTCATCATCAAAAATTTGACTTACATTAAGTAATTTATATATTATCCAATAAATAAATAAAACATCCTTAGATTTCAAATTTTTCTCTTTAATCTCAACTGTTATGATTCCTCTAATTTTTAAGGAACTATCATTAACTAAGATAACTGCTCCTCCATCATGACTTTAAACATGTTTAAATATTTCTATATAACCTTTAATATGTGAAGAACAACCACTATCAATGTATCTATGGTTTTTTCATTTTATTTTCTTTCAAATATGTCTCAATAGAAAACGATCTTTCCTCAACTTTCTTATTTTTAGATTCCTTTTATTTTATACCATAAGAATATTGTTTCAAAAGAAGTTTTATATATATTTCAGTATAATTACTAGCCTCATCACATATTCCAAAAAATTCTTCTAGACATTAAATTTTTTTTTTGTTGGAATGTTTCTAACAGCATGAGATTTTTATTTTCTTACTTTTTGTGGTTTAGTAAAGTTACTCATACTTCTTCCACCATTATTTTTAATTTGTTTAAACCTTATTCCAAGACGTGACAAGTTATGCCAAAATTATAAGCCCTATTACCATTGATTCCACAAAACAAAAAATAGACATCAAATATTTATTTTCTATTAAAGTAAGATCTTTATCCCTAGAAACATTGTTGATATAAATAACCTATTCCCATTTTAACAATATATAGACATGGACCATATTTTCTCCTAAGTGATTTTTTATATTTTTTATATGTGATATGTTTCTAAATTTATTTCTCCACCCAATATTTTCCAACACCCTTTTTGGAACATGAAATGTTAAAAGAATCAGATGAAATGTTACTTTTGGTGAATTAGTATTTTACATGATTCTTGTTTTGAGACTTCTTAGAAACTTTATAAGTATCATATTTTACTTTAGAATAGTTTTTGTAAGTTCTCATTAATCTTATTTTAGGTAATTTCATAAAAAATAATTTTTGACTAAAACTTGTTAACTTCATCTTCCTTGGGTTCCAGCTTCTTTATAAGATCTTCAAACATATTTCCCTATTCAACAATTATAATTTTGTAAATTAATATCTATTGTATTTATTCTTCCTCCTACTTGATGACATATTTTCTTCCTTCAGAAAATTATCCACAATATTTATTCATTACTCTGATTTCTTTATTGAGAATCTTTTTTTCTAAATACATTCAAAAAGTTCTATTATAAGTTGACACTCTTTATATGATTATTCACCAACTTCTTCACCATCTAAGGAATCTTTTGTTTTATCAACTTTTGCAATGAAGGTTCTAAATTTTTATAAGATTTCATCTTGTAAAGAATTGTTGTTAGCTGAGTCTGATTCATCTTTCTTACTCAACATACTTCTGTTATTCTCAGTAAACTTATTTTTATATTTTTTGTATGACTTTTCTTCTTTAGAAATTTTGTTTCACTTCTTCCATCTAGGTTTTTCAGTAGAATTATCTTGATATTTTCTAACTTTCTTCTTGGGAAAATTCACAGCAATGTGTATGATTTCACCACACTCAAAAAATTTGAGAGGAAGTTTACCTCTATATATTCCTCCTCCTATTAGATAGTTATTATATATAAGATACACGATTTTTTCATTTAAATCATTATTTTATTTATCAATGGAGTCACAATGATAAACATATTCAACATCTTGTATTTTAATTTTTCTTAGTGAATCAAAATACATTTCATCTTTCATATTCTTTCTGAACATTAGAGATTTCATAATTTCCTAAGAAACAATAAATTTATTCAATTCATTGATATATAAATCATCCTTATCTTCTAAATAGGAAATTTTAGAATTAAACCTTTCTGAAACATTTCTTATAAGTTTCTTCACAATTGTATAATCTTCCAGAAAATCTCTTAATCCTCTGATATTGAAAAAAAATAATTTAATATGGTGAAATATTCATCAATAGTTTATTCACTTCTCATTTTTATGTATTCATACTTACTATTCGATATTTTTATCTTTTCTTCATTCAATTTAGTATTCCCTTCAAAAATACATTCCATATTGTCCCACATACGCTTGGAAGTTTTGAGACCCATTACCTTCATATAAAATTTTTACAATAAGGACATAAGGATAGAATTTCTATATTTTCCATCAACTTTGATATTTTTTTTTATAAAAAAAATCATCAGGGAATCCTTATAAATAGGTGGAAAACCAATTTTAGTAGCATAAACAACTTACAAGCTAAGAGATAGGAGATAAAGAATAATCTTATTTTTACATTCATAATATTTTTTCCATAAAATGTAGGAGTTCCTCTACTATTAAAAGAATTTATATTATACATGATAATGATTAAACAATGTAACCTTTGGATATGATACCAATTGAAGTTCTAAAATATCTAAAAACAACTAAGAAGGGGGGGGGGGTTGAATCAGTTGTTCAATTTTTATGAGTTTCAGGACTTTTAGAAACATAACCTCTTCATCCTATTATGATTAATTTCCTTATCTTCTTTTATTAAATACTCATGCATGAAAAAATTATGAAAGAAATTAAATCACAAAATATTTACAAGGTTTGACCTCAGTGTGAGAAGCAAAATCCTTACCATATCCACACCAGTTGGTATATGGAAATTTACAATTATAAATAAGTGAATAAAACTTGTGCCAAATATTGTTAGACACCTTATATATCCTGATAGGAATGATAATACTAACTCATGTTAGTTTATAAAGTTTCTTAAAAAACAATTGATCCAAAATAAAAGAATAAATACTTTATTCAATTTTCTCCACAAAAGTTACTGGGTATGATGTCCTTGAGTTCAATGGAATTCAGTCCTATTAACCCAGTATTATTGTCTTAGTATGATAAACTCAATATGATATTACCTTTCTCAATATGAACTTCTCAAAATCTGCTCAAAAACCCAGTCTGATCTTCCTCAGTCCAATTGAATCAATCTGATTTTCTCAATATGATGTTTCTCAGTCTGACTATCAAAAAAATAGATGTTTGATCTTTTAATGAGATATCTATTTGGAAGGAACTCTTTCTCAAATTCATCATCACTCCAAATTTTCCACACTCTTGAAAAGTTATAAATTGTGAATTAACAGTGCCTCTATTTATAGGTGACTTAGAAAAGTAAAGTCATGAAATTGAAAAACTTTTCCCGCTTACTCAATTTTCGAATATTTGAAAATAACTCATATTTAAACTAAAACTTTGAATTCTTCCAACCTTCTCAATATTTATTTTAAACCAATATTATCAAACATACTAACTTTTCTTTAGTCTGATTATCTTGCTCAGCTTCAGTTCAATTATCTTGATCATCTTCATTCTGATTATCTTGCTCAGCATCAGTCCAATTATCTTGCTCTGCTTTAGCTTCCTCTTCTCATTACGACCATTCTTTCTTTCTTAGTTCAATATTACCTACCTTTATTTCTTATATCATTAGGATCTAACTATCCTGGACTACTCATTAATATATTACTAAGTTTCACTGCTCATTAAGATTTTAATATCTTCCTCAGTTCATTATGATGAACTTCCTCAGTATATGACTTATTGGTGTTATAATATTATTCGATTACAAACTTGAAATATCTCTTTGTTTCTTCTCAAAAAAAGATACACTTTTAGAATCTTTAATTATTTTCATAAATGATATCCCTTTTATGGATTGGAATCAATAACTCTAATTACTACGATGTTCTGCATCCTATGTGTTATTAGTGTGAGGTATTCATTTTGATGAAACAATTCATGTTCCTGATTCAATTTATGTCCCTCCTCAGAGTCTGTCTGGTTAAAATCCTTATAATGATGAAAATATCATTACAATATAATTTTCATTATGATGTTATATATCTAATGATTACTCTACTCAGTAACATTGAATTTATTCAATCTTTATCATCTTGACACATTCTGACTTCTGCAAACTTTTGTGTCTGGTACTTCTGGATCCAATCTTCTATATCCAGGTATCTTGAACTGATACACACTTTTTGATTCCTCCATTTCTTGAAAATAGTTTATCATTATAGTTTTAATTATTTATGAGAAATTAAT
The DNA here is from genome assembly GCA_963277665.1 of Viscum album. Taxonomy (NCBI): domain Eukaryota; kingdom Viridiplantae; phylum Streptophyta; class Magnoliopsida; order Santalales; family Viscaceae; genus Viscum; species Viscum album. The sequence goes on from OY728136.1 coordinate 1,985,865,543, forward strand.
TAAGCGAAAATCACTTCTTAATTTAGGATTATAATGTTTATAGACTTTCTATTATCTAAATTCACTTTCTTCAACACACATCTTCAACATCATTCTGAAATCCTCACTCTGCAACTTCATACTTTCTAACAAACACTGAGTTTGATGAATATGAACTTCAAGACCATGTATTTGTTTTCGATGTTGCACTTGATCAACTAATTCATCTTTTTTATTACTCCTGCGATCAATGCTCCTCACTCAGACATTCTAAGTCTGGTGATTCTTAGTTTGAAAATATGAGTCCAGAAACCTGTGTCCGGAATTTTTTATTAAAGATCAAAGTTTTATCTCCCTTTGTGTCTGGGTTTGAACATTTAGTAACATTAAACTTTATAAAACACCTAATTTTGATAGACTTGGTTTGATCCTAACAAACAAAAAAATTCTTATACAAAATTTTAGTTGTCAATAAATACAAAAAAAAAATTAAGACAAATTTTCACAAAGGATATTCAGTAACACTGATGTTTGAAATCATTTTATTAAATTTTATATACCTGGGAGATTAAAATGGTTCATAAAAGTTTATAAATTCATCCAACCCATATAAATAAGAAATATTGTGTTTTTGAGACCATTATTAGACTCCACTCCCCACTCATCACCCAAAACCATGGACAATTGATGATTCCATACTGAACCTCCTTCCAAAAAATGATTTGTATGTACTAACTATGAGGTTACATGGTGCCTCATTATGAAAGGAATTTTGGTTCATATAGATATTTTCACTACATGATCCAACAAGATATATCTAAAAAAATCAACAATGATAATGATTCGATCTATAGTTCGACCAAGAAACCAATAAATGACAACGATCTTTTGACCCTATGTAATTATTCTATCCAAATTACATAACATGGAATGGTTTAGATAATGTCATATATATGATATTTATATTTAATAAATTTCTCAATATGGTGGCGATGGTTTCCATATTTTTATTCACTCAAGAGTTTTTACATATTATGGTAGATTAATGTATGTGATCATATAGGCCTTTAATAATCTTACAACTATAATATATCCATGTCAGCTGCATGATCATATTTACTTTAATGAGTTGCATGGTTAATCCAATTATTATAGATAATATTCCATAATGGAAGGGTGAGGTAAAATTATATAAATATTACAATGTTACTTAATTTCTATAGTTTAACCTTTAGTTCTTCTTATAGTGGTATATGGAAGAGGGGGTATGTTAGATTTGCATCACCTTGAAGAATCTAATTCATCCATATTTTTTTAATAGATCTACCCCTGGTGGAAAATTCAATAAATGAGAATAAATTCAATCATATCCTTCATTGATGAATTCCTTGGTTTTTTCATCTACTAAACCATATGGATGGTGGGTTATGTTTCAAAATGACCTGAAAATACTCAAACTACCATAATTAGAACTTTTATATCCCCAAAGGGTCACATTATTAGGGTTAATAGGGTATTGGTTCTATAAAACTATTTTCTATATTAAATTTTGTTTTCTTAAATAAATTTACATAAATTAAAATAAATTAAAGAATTTTATTATAAAACTTCAGTGAATTAAAAATTCCTAAATTCAAATAGAACATGAGTGGTTAAATCATTATACCTTGAGGGTATTTTTTTCACTTGGTTTGTACCTCAGGGAACTATCCAACCTTATTTTTTTTAAATGATAGTAATTAAAGTGTTGATCCCCTATTTATATATAGTATACATCTTAGGGGGTATTTAATTAAAATGTTTCAAACTTTACCTATTAATAAACCACTATTCTAGATAAAAATTACACTAAATTTTTTCTAATTTAAGGTTCTATTTGAAAGATATTTTCATATTTTCAACATGTTCCATTTCTCATGAAAAATATTAATTATATAAAAATAATCAATTTTTATCTTCTAATACATTATAAATTATTCATAAATTCCATATTCTATAGTAGAAATCAAAACCTATCAAGGGATAAATATTATAAGATCAATTTCTAAAAAAATAAATAAAGGAAATATATAAAATTATGATACACTACATTATTTAAACCATTAAGTATTTTAATCCTAAAATGAAACAATCGAGTGAATAGGTGATGGAAAAATCTTGTATATGGTCATCACACTCCCAGGTGATCTTCTTGATGTCATTGTGCCTTGAAAGGAATGCAAGGTCATTCATACTTCCTTAAAGGAAATTATACCGATAGTCCTAAATCTATATGGGAGCCTCAATGAATGTCATTTCATCCTATAAAACAATATTCACTGAATCAATAACATAAAAAAAATAAGTTATGCATTTCATGAGTTATAACATATAAGATATTTCATACACTCAAGCCATTTGTGATGGTAACACAAAAAATAAACAACCTCGAAAACACAACTCTATATGTTTAATGGTTCAATGAATCTTGGGGATAAATTGATATCCTAATAAAACCTCCTCATACCTCAATGTGGTTATAAATTTAAGAAAACATGATCACATACCTCAACTTTCATAGGTAACTCTGGTTTTCATAGGAATTATAATCATTTTGGTAATTCCTCATCCACTCAATGATCACCAACACCTTCTTTATAGTTTACTGAACTATCTCTCGTCCAATAATTATTATATATACAATGTTTATCTAGAAGAGTGGTGGCCTAAATATTTTTACATACAAATCATCAAAAATCACCATGACTACCATAGAGTTATATTTTTTATTGTGTGAATTTTGTATTAAAGGAAGATGATTGGACCAGACCATAACAAGATCAAGAATTAATTATCATGGAATATCCATAAGAACATATATATTTGTCTTTTTATCTTTATACATTTAAATATGGAATACCATACTCTCACCTAGATAAGTCTTAAATGTTTCTTATAACCTTTTCTATAACTAGAAGGTGAATTTTCAATCACATTTGAATGTGATCATTGATAGTTCTATATTTGGTTGAATAAAATCTTCCACATACAGGTGGCCAAATATTCTTATTTATTTTTATGATCATATGAGAAATAAGTTAAAATACACTATAAATATGTCTACAAATACCCAGATGGTATTATGAAATTACATTAAATGTGAGATTTTTGTAATAAAGTCTATTAATATGTCATTTCACTTCAATCATAAAACTCACATTGGCAGGGTTTGACCACCTAGAACTCTATACATGACCACTACTTACTGATTTATAATTAATCTAGTTATGAACTCATGTATAATCCTCTTCATATCTAGCTACCAATATTGGAATCTCAACTTCAAGAACATATTTGAGACTCTTGGATGTACCACCAAAGAGGTGGTATGTACATCTCTTAGAACCTTATTTAAAAGCTTATTTGTAACTACCAATCACCCTTAGAAGAGGATATCATTCCTACCTCCTTCAAATAGTCTCTTAAGCGAATTACTTGAAAAAAAATGTTCATGTTATACCTCAAAATAGACATATCCTCACTAAAATTCCTTCACCTGATAAATAAGGGGTTGATTCATAATCATAGATCTTAGGTAGGATAAATCTAACTCATTAACTATATCTGGGTACATTTAAGCTATTTTACTCATCATATTTCACTTCTCAAATGAAACCCTTTCTATTAATGTTCACGATATTCTGTTCAAGGTATCTATCAACACATTCCCTTTACCTTGAGTGTAGGAAATATCAAGGCCATAATACTATAAGAACTTAACCCATGTCAACTTCCTCATAATTTGATTTATCTTAAAAATTATATATTTAAGGATCTTATAGTTGATCAAACCAAAATTCACTCCCATAAAAGATAATGTCTCTATTCCTCCAATGAAAATACCATTAGTGATACCTTTAAATCATGGTAAACATAATTCTTCTCATGGAGCCTTAGATGTTGGCAACAATAATTAATCATTGTCCCATCCTTCATCAAGACAAATCATAGAGTTGTTACTATATACATCATGTAATACCACATAAATGATACCCTTCTCTAGTAATCCTTTTGTTAGTGTACTGGACAACCTATTCACTACAAAAGAAACTATAATTTACTGACTTTTTTAGGAAACACCGCTAAATTAGTGAAGTTTTCAGAAAACATCCATAATTTTCTAATGTTATGTGAAAACATTGCTAAATTCATGATGTTTCCTAAAAACATCATCAAATTAGCGATATTTCATGCAAAACATCCTGAAATTCACAACATTTCCTAAAAAAATGTCGCTAATTTAGCGACGCTTCCTGAAAAATATTTCTAAATTAACGATGTTTCCTAAAAACATTGATAAATTAGTGACGTTACCTTAAAAACATCTCTAAATTAGCAACGTTTTCATGAAATATCCCTAATTTAGCCATTTTTAAGAAAACATCGCTATATATATATAACTCATTTCCCCACATCGATGTAAATATATATTTAGATATATATATATATATTTATATCTATATTAATATATATAAATAGAGACACAAATATATAAACACACACATATAAATATATATTTATATATATATATATATAAACACACGCACGCACACACATAACTATACATATATACACATATATTTATATATAAAAACAAATATATATTTTAAATTTAGTCACATTTTTAAGAAAAATGTGGCTATTATTTTAGTGATTTTTTTATTAGTGTTTTAAAATGCGGCTAATTATATATATATATATATTTAAAATTATCATTATGTATATGTATATATACACATATATATTTACACACACACACACATAGATATATATAAACACACACACATATATTATTATAAACATATAATATATATATATATATGACCATATATATATATATAATATAAACAAAAATATAAATATAAATATATATAATATAATATAAACATATAAATAAACATAAAATATAAACATGTATATATATATATTATATAAACATAAAATATAAACACACACATATATAAATAATATGAAACACACACACACATATATATGTATATATGTATATATATAACATAAACACATATGTATAAATAATATAAAATATAAACATATATATAAATATAATATAATATAAACATATACATATATAAACATAAAATGTAAAATATAAAATATAAAATATAAAAACAAATATATATATATAAATATATATTATTAAATTTTAAATACTAAAATTTATTTATATATATATATATAACATCATAAAATTAAATATTTTAAATTTCGTCATGTTTTTAAGAAAACATGACTATTTTAGTGACATTTGTACCAATGTTTTATATATATATGGGTGTAATATATTAATATAAACATATAATATATATGTAATATACATATATATATATATAAACATAGAAATATATATATTAACATAAAATGTAAACAATTATATATATATAATATAAACACACACACACTTATACATAAAATATAAACATAGACATATATATAATATAAACATATATATATATATTAATATATGTATATTAATATAAATATATAAATATATAAATATATAAATATATATATTAATTTTTTAAATACTAAACAATTGTTTATATATATATATATAACAAAATAAAATTATTTAACAATAACTCAAATGGTTGAGTTGGAAGGTTCTCTACTTGGGAAGTAGTAGGTCATGAGTTTGATGTTTTTTGGACACACCTTTTTCCATGGTGGGTTGGGTTAGAGGATTGGTGGTGGGGGGGGGGGGGGTAGGGGATGGTAGAACGAGATGCGAGAAATAGAGGGGAGGGGTGGGTACCAGAGGGCGAGGTGGGACGGGGGGTGAGGGATGTGGGAAGAGCAAGGTTGGGTACTAGAGGGCGAGGTGCTACAAGGTACTGGAGGAAGAAGAGAATAAGGGTGTAGGATAATGGTATGTGGTAACATCAGGGTGGAGGAGGGAGAAAGTGGTACTTGATGGGGGTTATACGTGGGGTGCGTGTGAAGTGACACAAGTATTGGAGTGGGAAGATAACAGGATGGGGTACAACCAAGCAGGGTGGTAATTGAAAATATTTATGATAAAAAAATATAAAATTAATATATACATATATATATACACATAATTTCAAACAAAAATTTGCTGATTTTTTTTAGAAATTTAAAAAAAATTACTGATGTTTTCTATAAATGTCAATAAATAACACATCATTTACCATCATTTCTTCACGATTCTTATAAACATCAATAATTTAGAGACACCTCATTTATCAATGTTTTCTAGAAATGTTAGTAAATAAATTAGAAACATTTTAATATGTCACAAGTTCAAAAAACATGCCATTATTTATTATTATTTTGTATTGATTATTCCGCTCCTTGAATGTTTCCTAGATTTTTTATCCATATAAATGGATAATACTTTTTAGTAAGGACAATAATGGGAGATGTGATCCTAGAGAATTATAAAAAATATATTAAACAACAACCATCAATGCCTAGAAATCAATATATATGGAATAAATTGTTTTATGGATCCCAAAAGTCTAATACCTTAGTCCTAGTGGGTTGAAATCTCACTTTTCCATATATAATAACAATATCTAAGAATTAAACCTATTATATATAAAAAATTTCACTTCAATATTTTACCATACAATATATTCTCTGATAGAAACTTAAGATCCATCCTCAGTTGTACGACATGGTCCTCCTCTTTTCTATAATAGATGAGGATATTATTTATACAAACCGCCATTAAGAGATCCAAGAATAGTAGAAAAGTTTGGTTAATGAGGCTCATGAATACTATGGGGGTATTCATCACTTTTAATGTCATTAGTATGAACTCTTGGTAACCATAATGATATCTAAAAGGAATTTTTTAATAAATACTTATACCATACTCAAATATAATGGTAATTGAATCTAATATAAATGATTGATAACCACTTTCTCTCATTAATTAACTGAATTAAATTTTAATCCATGATAGTGTTTATTTATTATTTAACATCACTTGATTTAGGAAATTTTTATCAATATAGAGTCTCTAGATCTCATTCAATTTCTTGGTGAATAATATAGTTACTCTCTAAGGTGATGTATTAGGATTTAAAAACACTTATCTAAATGATCTTTTAATTTCACTGTCATATATTTGAGATATGATAGATCCATTTGATAAGTTATTATCAATATCAAATATATCTAATGTAAATCTCAATGTGGAAAATAATTTATTTATCCAGGGCAAACCATGAAATTTCCTTAAGAAATAAATCCATACAATCCTTCACCACTATTAAAAGAGGATCCAAATTAGTCTTTATTATGAAAAGGGGAATCTCTAACTAATATAAAACTACTTTAAGCTCCCTCCTCCTGGGTCTGTCACAACCTACTTGGATATCCCACTCATTTATGAATGTAAAATAAATCACATATTCTTTGCTGTATATTACTCTATATCAATACAAATTCACCCATACTTTGTACATGAAAAACCACAACATTTTAGGAATAAAAATTTAGGGATATAGATCCATTAAAATGATATCCTAAGTGAATATACACTCTCTTAAAACAAGATCCCATCACCAACATATGTGTAATATCTAACAGGTGTCTTGTATGGGACCCCCTATCCAAAATTACTAGCTTAGAACCTTTATAGATATCTCTTACTCTTTAACAATGGACACAGTGATAAAGGATTGTGGTGATAAAATTTTAATAAAGACAAGTTCTAAATTAGAAATGACACACCTTTGACCAAAACTGATGTTGCTATAATAAATAAATCTATAGAATATAGTTTTACACATTCCTATTTTACCACTCTTAATCCTTAAAAACACTCCTACATCATCCTAGGATGACAAGGTTGTTGTGGTGGTAGGTTTGGGTCAAAGACTCATAAACCCCCAACTCCAAAAGAGGTACAATCATATATCTCGCCCAGTTATCCTCAATAACCCCCTCTAGAATAACCTCACTCTTCATGATATATATAATGAGTATGTCTATCAATTATCTCACTCTGTATAAATTTGAATTAATTATAAAAAAAATATCAATACTTGTGGCTGAAATTTCCATATGATGAGTATATGATACAACCTTACTGAATTGATATCCCTTTGGAGTGTCCAGTTTTTGGTCCATAATAAATATATCATAACTCACTAAATTTATTCCTAAAGGATTTGAAGGAAAACTGATAAAAAGTGTATCCTGATGAATAATATCAAGTGAAATAAGATTGTGGGTCTTCCCTCTATCATTATCCTATCAAAAAACTCTCAATAATGACCCTTTATTGAAAAAACTAAATATAATTAAGGATAAAATGATAAAATAGTATCACATGGACTCCCATCAATAGTACATTCTTAAATCATTAGTCTCCTATGAAATCATCATACACTATATCCTATAGAAACCATTCCAAGTTTATAAATCATAAGGTGTACTCAATAATATACATATTTACCCATAATATGTATAGTAGATTGATCATACTTAATAACGATGGATAATATTTTTTTCTAAATAATCACTCAAACTATATCCATTTCATAGAAGCCTCATCACATGTATAGAGACTCTTGGTCTACCATCCTATAGTTAGACTGTGTATGAGACTCAATAATAAAATCACCTTATAGTATCTGGGATTCATCATTAGGTAGAACACCCTACTCTAAAAAATCCCCAACAACCAGCAGACCAAGATTAATTTGAAACATGGGTATCCTTTAAAGGTGAAACTCATAGTATGCCTATAATTTTTATATTGTTTCTGTATCCTTGATTAGATCCACCTTATCCTCTATTTATTGTGTAAGACCCTCATACATGGGAAAATTAACTATCTATTGATCAATCTCTTAGATATTAATGGTCATCACAAAAATGGGTACAAGTTCTTCCTGGTCCTGAATTTATCTCTTATCTAGATATTTATGATTTAAAATAATATAATTTAAGAAATATATGATCAAAATTTTATTTAAATTATTATTATATAAAATTATTATGTTATGAAAATGGAAATTATTACTAATGTTTTAATCATAAAATAACTCTCTTAGAACAATCAATCACTCAAATAATTATATCCTACAAACTGTTGTATGATACGCGTATTAACCTAATTATACCCTAAAGTAAATGTAATAAGTACCCATTTTATTCTTTCAACAATCAAGGTATGTGTAGGATTGTGTTAACCGTAATATCCTTAGATAATATTGAAACTAAAACCCTTGAGTATTTTTCTCCAAAATAAAAACCAAATCCTTACATTTTCTTTTTATAAATATCATCATTAATAAAATATCACTTTAATAAAAAATTTAAACTACCTGATACTATCAGGACACCATCTGGATTGATAATTAATTCATGAGTGAAACATCAAAATCACATTGAATAAGTTAGTGGTTTATAAATAGCAATGATATTGAATGTGTAGAAAATGTGATTGATTTTCCTTGAAAAACATGTAAAAAAATCTCTAAACTACCAATATAAGTGAGACACCGTAGACATGCACTCCCGTATCTAGTGTTAAAATCAAATTCTTTACATACCATCTTTGATATCTAATGAGATGACTCAATCTGAACATACATAATTTAAACATGGCATCTCACAATAATCACCCAATCCTAAGATCTAAAAGTTTAGTGTATTTTGAGATTATCTACATAAAAATATTATTTTGAACATTTCTCCATAATCAAACCATATAATATTCCCTTATAGACATCTATTAAGTTATTATCATATTTATAACTTAGGGAAAAGAAAAAAAAAATAAATGGGTGAGATTAGAAACTTGGTAAGGGTAAACATAAGATATAAAAATTGATTATCATAAGTGATCATAAGATAAACATGTTGGTATGAGAGCATACTGAAGGTCCATGAACATAACATTATAAAATCATACCCAAGTGAACATAGATAATTAATAATAAATAAATTCATAACTATATTAGGATGACATAATACATGATTTATAAGATTATAGAACATCAAATAACCTTAATCCATTAGAATATAAGATAGAAATAAGAATATTACATAAGAGTGTGGCATAAACATTTGCATAGAAATCATATGTCAGGGATACACACCAAGAAATTAATCACATAGTAGGATTTATATAACCATCCATGTACCTTATTAGGTTTGGAATTATCACCTTCTTACCCTTCATGGGCTTGGTATTACCACCCTTGTACCCTTGGTCTTGGGTTTACTGATCATGTACCCTTCTTGGGATTGGGATTACCACCTATGTTCCCATGGGGCTCGAGATAACCTCTCATGTACCCTTGATATTGGTGATCATGTTTTCCTGAAGGTATCTCCATGGAAGGGAGTCATACGTTTTGGTAAGAAAGGTAAATTGAGTCCCAGGTACATCGGACCTTTCGAAATTCTAGAACTAATTGGGGCTGTAGCTTACCATTTGGCAATGCCGCCAAATCTCTCCAAAGTTCACGATGTGTTCCACATATCACTATTCAGGAAATACATGCCTGACCCAACACATGTACTCACCTATGAGGAATTAGAACTGTAAACCGATCTGTCTTATTGCGAAGAGCCCGCCAAGATTCTTGATACGAGAGAACAAGTACTAAGAAACTGGATGACTAGTCTGGTAAAAGTCTTGTGGAGAAACCATAAGATGGAAGAGGCAATTTGGGAACCCGAGGAACTTATGATGAAGAACCGAACGAGTCTTTTAATGCGGTAGTATTCTAGAAATTTCGAGGACGAAATTATTTTAAGGAGGGGAGAATGTAACACCCCAAGATTCTACGGTACGCTTCTCTTTGAATGATGCAATAGCGTGTGTTGTATGCAACATCGAGTTCTAACACACCACAACCAATCAAACTAGCCGTTATGAATAGTAATACCCACTTTTTGAAATTTATAAATTTTATTTTTCAAAATGGACTTCATTTTTCGATTCGTAATATCGAAATTAGCCTAGGGTGAATTTTTTGTTTTTTTTTGAAAAACTTCATTTTTTGATGAATAGTGAAACCACTAAGTGGTAGTTAAAAAACTGAATTTTTCATAAAACTTAATTTTACCGCTTTTGTGAGTGGAATTTCGAAAATCCGAGAGACACGGTTAATATAAAGGAGTAAAATGTGGTTCAATGAGATGAAAATAATTTTTGGTGAATAGTAACTTTTTACTTTTATTTACCACGGTTAAAAGTAAATAGGGTAATTAAGGGTAAAAATGATATTAATATTACCCTAACACATGTCCTAATTATATTGGACAAGTTTATCTCGACCAAAAACAACCTTAAGAATAAAATATTACCACTTAGGTCCACTTGGATTAGATTAGGACATTTATTATTATTTAATTCAAAGAAGAGTTAAAAGAGTTAAAATCAAATTTTATTTAATAAAACATTTTTAATATTGGGTTATACATAAGGTAAATTCGATTGTAAATATTCATTAGAAAGATAAAAACATTTCCTACATAATTATATTTTATTTATAATTTTTAGAAAATAAATAATTTAATTTATTTATGACACAATGATGATGAAGTAATTACCATAATAGTGAAAAATTAAAATAATTGATATTATAAATACCCAAATAAATATAATTTGAGACTTTATATGAATTAAACTAATTTTATAGGCTAATATGACATGTTAGGAATTATTTAATTAACTTTTTTTGAATTAATAATTCTGTTATGATTTTCACAAAAATCAATTTTCCAAATAGTGTCAAAATTGACATAAAAGAGTTTTTAAAACAAATATTATATTATTAATTGATATTCAATTCCTAAAAATCTAAGGTTCGGCCAAGAGACTTATATCATGATAGGTGTATCATTAATGGACCACTTGGGGGTCTATTGGAGGTATATAGTAAGTTTATTAACTATATAATATAAAAATACAAAGTGACATGGTAAGTGTCAAACTAATTAACTAAGAGTTAAAAATAAAAGATAAGGTTAATATAATGACACAAACCTGTCTAAATTCTATTGGTTGAATGGTTTTATACCCATATCCACCTTAACCTCTAAATAATCCACTTTTGAGCCATTAGAAACCGAATATTAATTTTTCATAAAATAATATTTCTAGCTTTTCCAAAGGTGCCCCTCACCCCTCTTATAAAAGGGCACTCCCCCTTCTCATTAATTCACACATTCAAATCCATTTGGCTCGGCCAAAATATGACCAAATACTCTCTAAACTTACCTCAATTCATCCTAGAGGCCTTACTTTAGTCATAAAGCAAACCTAAGGAGCCCTTTTGATCAAATCAAAAGGAAGAACCCGAAGAAGAGGTAATGTTTTCACCACCCTCTTTCAAGTTCCTTTCTTCTTCAACATCTTCTTTATTTCCCATTATAAAATAATAAATCCATTATCTTATATATTTTGTGATGATAAGAATATGGTACAACAATAAATCCATTATCTTCTTTATTTACCATTATAAAATATGGTACAACAATATTCAGTATTCTATCCATCCTTTGAATAATATGTCACCATACGTGCGTACGTACGACTTACCGTCTCCACGTCGTGGTGTAATTGTTAGTAAATAAATTATTATTTGGATGGGTATAATAATGATGTGTAATTCATTTAAATAATAAATATAACATGATAATGATTCTGTATATATGATATACCATCCAATTATATATTAATTTGATATCAAAAGAATGATATTGTCGCTCGTGCGTACGTACGGACTACCGTCTCCACGAACGCGATGAGATTCATTCTCCATCATATCCATTCAAGTATAATTATCATTTGAAGATTAATAATAATGTTTAAGGACTTGATATAATTCTGGATATGAATAAGATACAACCTATCTATGACAAACATGTCTTACGTAACAAAACATATAAAAGAAAATGAGTAAGTTAACACCCGAAACAACGATAATACTAAGATATTATTAACAAATCAATGTTAAAAGATCATATATGATATCATATTAATGTGTATGATTCTTGTATAATTTAATAACAATTATTCCACCATTATACGGGAGGTTAACCTACCCTCAACCAAGTAAAATTACAAGGTAAGGGTTTATTTCGCAATCTCTTCATTATCTGAGGTTGTTTATACGTAATAATCTACTGGGACTTCTTTATCATCCACATCAATGTTGATTAAAATTGTATTTCAAAACATTTTTACTATTTACTAGAATATGGGTTAAAGTAATTTATACCCTTTTTGAATTTTATAAGTGGTTTATAAATAAATATTTCCATCTTTTTCCAAACAAATTCCTTTTTAACCTTTTCAACAGAATTAAGGTAAGAATGTTTTTTAACTTATACGGCGGGTGCGGCTTTTTCTGCCTTTATAAAATCGGCGAAGCTTCCCTTACAAGCTTATAAGAATATTTTCAAAGAAAATGTTTTATTTTATAAATATATGACTCTTAAATGATTTCAAAATAAAAAAGATATATTTCTCTAAAAAGAGTTTTGATTTCATCTATGTCAACATCCTTTGATGGATTTTACGCTTATTTGAAGTTGATTTATTATGATATAGAACTTCTATATTGTATTGAAGGTTTTGTGATATTTTTGACTATGGATGTGTTATTTTTATACCATTCATGGTTTATGGATAAAGTATTTACATTTCGTATGCTAGTTTTAATACGAGTGTTTATGTTATGTTTAAACCTTTTCATATGAGAATGAATTGGACTTAATATGTGACGGGTGGAGCCCGCTATAGCTCCTCGATGCATCGGTAGGTCTCATGAGACAAACTAGTGTATTGGCACAAGGCCTTGACAAAATCTTATTTGTAGTCTTGGCACGAGGCCTTGGCTATGTGGTTATGATAGTCTGGCATTATGCATTCCATCATTATGAAAGTGGTTATTGATATTGCATGTGAATATTCAATTAGTAGAATATCCATGTGAATAAGTAAATGGAATTATTTCATTTTATTTTTTCTATACTATGTTGAAGTTCAAGTTTAAAAGGATTTTGTTTTAGTTATACATTGCCTTAAATGATTATTCTTATTTATGAAAGTTTCCGCTATATTGTTATCCTTACTGGGCATTTGAGCTCACCCCTTTTCTTTGTTTTATTTTTCCCAGGATGTGAAGAAGTAATTTATGAATGACCTGCAAGGATAGTATGAGGGGATAAGAGTGTGGACTATGGAGACTATATTATTGTAGTTTTCATTTTATGATGCAATGTAAACCTTATTAATGTATCTAGTTATTCTAAGGCTACTAAACTAATCGGTCTTTCGAGACTTGATCTTTCTTGTGATCATGCCAATGTTATGTAATAATGCACCGAATCTGGGTAACTGGGGTCGGGGCATTATAGTTGGTATCAGAGAAAATTTAGTACAAACCTTGGAAGCTAGATTTAGATAAACTCTGATTAGAGCACATAGACCTAAGATGGAATTTGTGGATTAGTATAGAAGAACTTCCTAGAATTTTTGTATTGTAGAGATTTTGTGAGTTTTCTGAGCAATACATCCCTGTCTGGATACGAGTAGGTAGAGGAAGCTCTGGCACAGATGTACGTAGGGGTAAAACCTGAAAACACTGCTTTGAGTTGGACTCGAATGGGAATTGGTGCACGACAATGGGCCTTGCTTCACTCTTGGTTACAACACTCCCAGGAGATATGCTTAGGATAACTCTCATTTTATTTACAAATCACTATGAAGGGTTTATGAGTATATACTTCCTCAAAGAAAACATTTTTATGATTATGGATTATACCCATAAATAGTTCAATTTATGTTAAGTGTTTTATAAGTGTGGAATTATGTATTTCGATTCATAAACTGATCTAGTTTATGCCATTGTTTAGAAATGGATCCTAGTGGAAGAAATGGAAACTGTATTAATGCATGCACTCCATGTAGGGATTGCCCTCCTACTCAAGATAATTATAGTGGAGCTGGTGATGAAACTGGTGCTGATAAACTAATCACTATACTAGGACAACTCACTCAGGTTATGAATAATAACCTTACCCATATGGAGCACCCTGGTCCATAGCGTGGAGGATCAATGTTAGATCGCTTCATGAGGCAGCAACCACCAACATTCAATGGGAGTAAAAATCCATTAGTATCTGAGCAATGGATAAGTTCCCTAGAGAAAATATTTCAAGCTTTGGGAAGTAGTGAAAAGGAAAAAGTTATCATGGCAGTTTACCGCCTCACTGGAGATACTGATCAATGGTGGTCATTGATTCAAAACACGAAGGAAGATGATGAATTATCAAATATGGAATGGAGGGAGTTCAAAGATCTGTTTTTAGAAAAATAATTTCCTCATGACTATCGAGAAGATATGGAAATGCAATTTCTGAGTCTGAGACAAAAGGAGGATGAGAATGTCGCAAAGTATGAGGCTAACTTTACAAGGTTAGCAAGGTATGCTGGAGATTATATACGTAAGCCAAGAAGTAAGATTGATCATCTCTTTGATGGGTTAAAACCATTAATCCATCGAGCATTAGTCTCACAATCCTTCTCGTTGTACGAAGAAATTGTCTCATGTGCTATCAATATAGAGAAAGAATTCTCTAAGTCATATGACTTTAAAGCAAAGCAAGAGAAGAAGAGATCTGCTGATCAATTTGGGAATGGAAATAAAGGGAATAAGGAAAAAGTTGAATATCCATCCTGCAGTAAATTTGGGAAGAAACCCCCTGGTACTTGCTTAAAAGGAACGAGAGTCTGTTACAAGTGTAGTGAAAAAGGCCACCAAGCTCGTGATTGCAAGGGGAAGAAGGAAGCTACTGATGTCCAATGCTACAATTACAAGGATATGGGACATTATGCAAATGAATTTCCTAAGCGTCAGGGGAACTTACCTTAGAAAAGGCCAAGGGATCAAGGCCAAGATTATACTATCACTACTGCTGAGGTAGAAGCTCTAAAAGACGTGGTGGCAGATAATTTAATGGTTTCCTCAAGTTTAGAAAATGCATTATTTTATTCTGGATCATCGCATTGTTTCATATCTTCCCAGTTTGATAAGAAAATTAGGTATTTCCAATTTGATTTAACAAGGGAGTTTTCAGTTAAAACTTTTAAGGGAAGTATCATTGCAACAAAGTTTTGTAAATCAATCCCCATTAGAGCACATAAATGTTCTTTATCTGCTGATCTCACCGTCATACCTATGATTGAGTTTGATATAATCCTCGGTATGGACTGTATTTCAGACCATGATGCGAAGATTTATTGTAAGAAGAATGAGGTTATGATTTTTTATGATGATGATAAGGAACACCTTATCTTTAGAGTAGAATCGTCACCACCTAATTCTTATCTAGATCCACCCCCAGTAGCTCAAATAAATTAAATTATTGGGGAGGAAGAGAATGAAATGACTGTGGGTGAGGAAAGGAATTTTCAAATAGAGGATGTACCTGTTGTGAAATAATATGTAGATGTATTTCCAGAAGAATTACCTGGACATCCTCCAGAACGAGAAGTTGAGTTTTCCATTGATTTAATTCCTGGATCAAGGCTTTTATCGAAGACCCCTTATAGAATGTCCACTGTAGAATTAGTTGAACTAAAGAAACAACTAGAGGAATTGAGTAATAAGGTATTTATTCGCCCCAGTGTTTCTCCATGGGGAGCCCTTGTTCTTTTTGTTAAAAAGAAAGATTGATATATGAGGTTATGTATCAACTACAGGGAGATCAATGCTATAACAATAAAGAACAAGTATCCCCTACCTCGCATTGATGATTTATTTGACCAACTTCATGGAGCTCAAAACTTTTCAAATATTGAACTTCTATCTAGATACCATCAGTTGTGTGTGAATAAGGAAGACATTCCGAAGACAACATTTCAAACCAGGTACGGGCATTACGAGTTTACAGTAATGCCTTTTGGATTGACTAATGCACCTAGGTATTCATGGATTTGATGAATAGAGTTTTCAAGGAATATATCGATGAATTTGTGGGGGTATTTATTGATGATATCTTTGTATACTCCAAAATCTAAGAAGATCATGAAAATCACTTGCGCATTATCCTGAAGACTCTGAGATGACATGAATTATATGGGAAGTTTAGCAAGTGTGAATTATGGCTTCAGGAGATTTCTTTTCTTGGCCATATTGTCTCTAAAGATGGAATCTCTGTTGATCTTTCTAAGAACAAGGCAATACAAGAATGGCCAGCACCTACGAGTATAACTGAGGTACGCAGTTTTATTGGTTTGGCAGGTTATTATCGACGTTTTGTCCAGAATTTTACCCGATTGGCTAACCCATTAACGAATCTCACACGTAAAGAGTTTAAATTTATTTGGACAAAATATTTTGAAGAATATTTCTAAGAACTGAAGAGAAGATTAGTCAATGCTCATATATTGACTCTACCATCAGGGATTGATGGGTTCGTTATTTATAGTGATGCATCAAAGAAAGGACTTGGTTGTGTCCTTATGCAGAATGATAGGGTTATTGCCTATGGATCACGACAGTTGAAAATTCATGACCAAAACTATCCTACTCATGATCTTGAATTAGAAGTTGTGATATTTGCTTTGAAGATATGAATGAACTACCTCTATGGTGAAAAATGTGAGATTTATACTGATCACAAGAGTTTGAAGTATATTTTCTCACAAAAAGAACTCAACATGAGACAAAGGAGTTGGCTTGAATTACTCAAGGATTATGATTGCACGATACACTACCACCCGGGGAAGGAAAACAAGGTGGAAGATGCTTTGAGCAGAAAAGATCATGGATTTTTGAACAATATGAGAATTGAAAGGGATCCAATTTTCATGGATCTAATGAAGATGGACATGGGAATAACTAGGGAAGGTGAAACATCAGTGATTTTTCAAATGGTTGCCAAACCATATTTACTAGAAAGGATTAAGAGTTCTCAGACTGATGATGAAGAATTTCAAAAGAAGATTAAAGCTGTGAATGGTGGGAGATTGAGAGACTTTTTGTATGAAGATGGAATTTTAAAATTTGGGAAGAGACATTGTGTTCCTGATATACCTGATCTAAAAAGGGAATTGCTGGATGATGCTCATTGTTCTAATATCTCTATACACCTTGGGAGCACCAAAATGTATAGAGATTTGAAGGAACATTTTTGGTGGGACAACATGAAGAGGGAGATTTCTAATTTTGTGTCAAGATGTATGGTTTGTCAACGAGTGAAAGCTGGAAGGCAATAGCCTGGAGGAGTCATGCAACCTATTCCCATACCAGAGTGGAAATGGGACAATATTATGATGGACTTTGTCATGGGGCTACCAAAGACTCGTAGAAGGAACGATGCAATATGGGTCATTGTTGATCGTCTTACCAAGTCAGCACATTTTCTTGATATAAGGGAAGATTTACCACTTGAACGACTAGCAAGACTATATATTCATGAAGTTGTGAGACTTCATGGAGTACCTCTATCAATTGTTTCTGATCTTGATCCCTGTTTTGCTTCACGATTCTGGAAAAGTATTCAGAAAGCCTTGGATACTGAACTTCATTTGAGCACTGCCTACCACCCTCAAACAGATGGACAATCAGAACGAACTATTCAAACCTTAGAAGACATGTTGAGATCCTGCTCACTTGACTTTCAAGGTATGTGGGATCAATATTTACCTTTGGTAGAATTTTCCTATAATAATAGCTTCCATTCGAGTATTCATATGGCACCATATGAAACGTTATACAGAAAGAGATGTCGCACACCAAACTGTTGGGATGACGTTGGTGAAAGAAAACTTGTAGACCCAGAACTGGTGGAGGAAATGATGGAAAAGGTGAAGGTAATTCAAAACCATATCAAAGCAGCTCAAAGTAGGCAGAAGAGCTATGCCGATAATCAAAGGAAGGATTTGGAATTTCAAGTTGGTGATCATGTTTTCCTGAAGGTATCTCCATGGAAGGGAGTCATACGTTTTGGTAAGAAAGGTAAATTGAGTCCCAGGTACATCGGACCTTTCGAAATTCTAGAACTAATTGGGGATGTAGCTTACCATTTGGCAATGCCGCCAAATCTCTCCAAAGTTCACGATGTGTTCCACATATCACTATTCAGGAAATACATGCCTGACCCAACGCATGTACTCACCTATGAGGAATTAGAACTGTAAACCGATCTGTCTTATTGCGAAGAGCCCGCCAAGATTCTTGATACGAGAGAACAAGTACTAAGAAACTGGATGACTAGTCTGGTAAAAGTCTTGTGGAGAAACCATAAGATGGAAGAGGCAATTTGGGAACCCGAGGAACTTATGATGAAGAACCGAACGAGTCTTTTAATGCGGTAGTATTCTAGAAATTTCGAGGACGAAATTATTTTAAGGAGGGGAGAATGTAACACCCCAAGCTTCTATGGTACGCTTCTCTTTGAATAATGCAATAGCGTGTGTTGTACGCAACATCGAGTTCTAACACACCACAACCAATCAAACTAGCCATTATGAATAGTAATACCCACTTTTTGAAATTTATAAATTTTATTTTTCAAAATGGACTTCATTTTTGGATTCAGAATATCTAAATTAGCCTAGGGTGAATTTTTTGTATTTTTCTGAAAAACTTCATTTTTTGATGAATAGTGAAACCACTAAGTGGTAGTTAAAAAACTGATTTTTTCATAAAACTTAATTTTACCGCTTCTGTGAGTGGAATTTCGAAAATCCAAGAGATAAGGTTAATATCAAGGAGTAAAATGTGGTTCAATGAGATGAAAATAATTTTTGGTGAACAGTAACCTTTTACTTTTATTTACCACGATTAAAAGTAAATAGGGTAATTAAGGGTAAAAATGATATTAATATTACCCTAACACATATCCTAATTCTATTAGACAAGTGTATCTCGACCAAAAACAACCTTAGGAATAAAATATTATCATTTATGTCCACTTGGATTAGATTAGGACATTTATTATTATTTAATTCAAAGAAGAGTTAAAAGAGTTAAAATCAAAGTTTATTTACTAAATTTTTTTTAATATAGGGTTATACATAAGGTAAATTCGATTGTAAATATTAATTAGAAATATAAAAATATTTCCTACATAATTATATTTTATTTACAATTTTTAGACAATAAATAATTTAATTTATTTATGAAACAATGATGATGCAGTAATTACCATAATAGTGAAAAATTAAAATAATTGATATTATAAATACCCAAATAAATATAATTTGAGACTTTTTATGAATTAAACTAATTTTCTATGTTAATATGACATGTTGGGAATGATTTAATAACTTTGTTCGAAGTAATAATTCTATTATGATTTTCACAAAAATCAATTTTCCAAATAGTGTCAAAATTGACATAAAAGAGTTTTTAAAACAAATATTATATTATTAATTGATATTCAATTCCTAAAAATCTAATGTTAGGCCAAGAGACTTATATCATGATAGGTGTATCATTAATGGACCAATTTGGGGTATCTTGGAGGTATATATTTAGTTTATTAACTATATAATATAAAAATACAAAGTGACATGGTAAGTGTCAAACTAATTAACTAAGAGTTAAAACTAAAAGATAAGGTTAATATAATGACCCAAACCTGTCTAAATTCTATTGTTTGAGTGTTTTTAGACCCATACCTACCTTAATCTTTAAATAATCCACTTTTTATCCATTAGAAACCGAATATGAATTTATCATAAAATAGTATTTCTATCTTTTCCAAAGGTGCCCCTCACCCCTCTTATAAAAGGGCACTCCTCCTTCTCATTAATTCACACCTTCAAACCCATTTGGCTCGGACAAACTCTGCCCAAATACTCTCTCAACTTCCCTAACTTCATCCTAGAGGCCTTACTTTAGTAATAAAGCCAACCTAAGGAGCCCTTTTGATCAAATCAAATGGAAGAACCTGGAGAAGAGGTAATGTTTTCACCACCCTCTTTCAAGTTCCTTTCTACTTCAACTTCTTCTTTCTTTACCATTCTAAAATAATAACTCTAGTATCTTATATATAATGTGATGTTATTATAAATATGGTACAACCATATTCATTATTCTATCCATCCTTTGAATAACATGTCACCATACGTGCGTACGTACGGCTTACCGTCTCCACGTCATGGTGTAATTGTTATTCAATAAATTATTATTTGGATGTGTATACTAATGATGTGTAATTCATATAAATAATAAATATAACATGATAATTATTCTTTATATATGATATAAAATCCAATTATATATTATTTTAAAATCAAAAGAATGATATTGTCGCTCGTGCGTACGTACGGACTACCGTCTCCACGAACGCGATGAGATTCATTCTCCATCGTATCCATTCAAGTCTAATTATCATTTGAAGATTAATAATAATGTTTAAGGACTTTATATCATTCTAGATATGAATAAGATACAACCTATCCATGACAAATATGGCTTACGTAACAAAACATATAAAAGAAAACGAGTAAGTTAACACCTGAAACAATGATAATACTAAGATATTATTAACAAATCAATGTTAAAAGATCATATATGATATCATATTAATGTATATGATTCTTGTATAATTTAATAACAATTCTTTCACCATTATATAGGAGTTTAACCTACCCTCAACCAAGGAAATGTACAAGGTAAGGGTTTATTTCGCAATCTCTTCATTATCTGAGGTTGTTTATACGTAATAATCTAATGGGACTTCTTTATAATACACATCCATGTTTCTTAAAAATGTATTTAAAAACATTTTTACTATTTACTAGAATATGGGTTAAAGTCATTTTTACCCTTGTTGACTTTTATAAGTGGTTTATAAAGGAATATTTTTGTCATTTTCCAAACAATGTCCTTTTTAACCTTTCGACATAATTAAGGTAAGAATGTTTTTTTAACTTATACGGTGGGTGCGGCTATTTTCCGCAGTTATAAAATCGTCGAAGCTTCCCTTAAA
Organism: Viscum album; assembly: GCA_963277665.1. NCBI lineage: Eukaryota > Viridiplantae > Streptophyta > Magnoliopsida > Santalales > Viscaceae > Viscum > Viscum album. Next base: position 1,985,887,527 of record OY728136.1, read on the forward strand.
AGAATATAAGAATATTTTCAAAGAAAATATTTTATTTTATAAATATATGACTCTAAAATTATTTCAAAATAAAAACAGATATTTCTCCAAAAGGAGTTTTGATTTCATCTATGTCAACATCCTTTGATGGATTTTACGCTTATTTGAAGTTGATTTATTATGATGCAAAACTTCTATATTTTATTGAAGGTTTTGAGATATGTTTTACTGTGGATGTGTTATTCTTATACCATTCATGGTTTATGGATGAAGTATTTACATTTCTTATTCTAGTTTTAATACAAATGTTTATGTTATGTTTAAACCTTTTCATATGGGAATGCATTGGACTTAATATGTGACGGGTGGAGCCCGCTATAACTCCTCGATGCATCAGTAGGTCTCATGAGACAAACTAGTGTCTTAGAACAAGGCCTTAACAAAATTTTATTTGTAGTCTTGGAACGAGGCCTTGGCTATGTGGTTATGATAGTCTGGCATTATGCATTCCATCATTATGAAAGTGGTTATTGATATTGCATGTGAATATTCGATTAGTAGAATATCCATGTGAAAAATTAAATGGAATTATTTAATTTTATTTTTTCCATGCTATGTTGAAGTTCAAGTTTAAAAGGCTTTTGTTTTAGTTATAAATTGCCTTAAATGTTTATTCTTATTTATGAAAGTTTCCGCTATATTTTTATCCTTACTGGGCATTTGAGCTCACCCCTTTTCTATGTTTTATTTTTCTCAGGATGTGAAGAAGTAATTTATGAATGACCTGCAGGGATAGTATGAGGGGATAAGAGTGTGGACTATAGAGACTATATTATTATAGTTTTCATTTTATTATGTAATGTAAACCTTATTAATGTATCTTGTTATTCCAAGGCTACTAAACTAATCGGTCTTTCGAGACTTGATCTTTCTTGTGATCATGCCAATGTTATATAATAATCCACCGACTCAGGGTAACTGGGGTCGGGGTGTTACAGCAGTGGTATCAGTGTAGAAAGTTTGGCCACAAGTGGATATAGTGTCTCTACCCTACTTTGGAGTGTCATTTTTGCAGTTGTCTAGGTTACCTTTATAGTTTTTGTAGGGACATGCAGTAGAAGAGCATTGGCAGGGGATCAGGTTAGGTACCTAAGTCTGGGATGGATATAGCTAACCTTTAGTAGACTAATATTTGGAGTTCCACCAGACATTCATGTCAAGGAAGGGGATGTGGTACCCTAGTATAGGAGCATCAATATTAGGAAGATGTAATAGTGTATGGGAGTCAGACTGGAGCCCAAGGAAAAGGGGAAAGTCATCTTCATGATAAGTAGACTACTATAGATAATGTGGATATAAGATCTTAAACTATTAGAGGTTTGATTATTGTATAATCTAACCTTTCTTGAATTTTTTTAATATAGTATCATCACATTCATTTTTATATTCTCTTTTTTCATATAGTTTGGTCTTGGTTGTTGAAATATTGGGTGTTGTTTTGACCATCGATACACCATTGGGAGTTTGGTCATAGAATATCAAATGTTTAAAGATGTGTTCTCTAGAAATTGGTGGTTACTATTTATTTTTGGAAACGTTTATATAGGAAATGAATGATTTTGATTATATTCTTGGTATGAATTTACTAGCTCTATATGATGATCATATTGACAATAAATGGAGAAGAGTTTCCTTTTTTATCTCCAAAAGGAGAAAACTATATTCATAGGGTGAGTAGGATCTTCAGGTAGGTCATGTAGGATTAATTTAGTGCAAATTGGATTGACTCACGGCTCATATGACATGTTTTTCTCTATATAATGGTGGAATGTAGTGGGATAATTTTCCTCCAATAGTAGACCAATTTTAGGATGTCTTTCCTGATGAGGTCTCACTACAAAAAATGTTAATTAGAGATATTTTAAAACATTTGTCACGACCCGACCCTACCCGGGCTCGAGCCACAACTACCCCAAGCCCACCTCCATAGGCCAGGGGCTGGAGACCAGCGCCGAAGGCACAACAACTCGGGGAGGCCTTTGCCTAAGAACCTGTACACACACACACACACAGCACACTCAATGAAAAAGTGCAGAGTAAAAAAGAAAAGCAAAGGGAAAATGCTATAAACAACTACAAGAGTGCATCGACCTCTAAACAGTACAAGAAAAGTGCCGGAAAGGAAAAAGGGGCAAAACACGTGCCCAACTAAAAAGTGCAACAACCCGGAAATAGGTAAACAAAAAGAAACAGATGACGGGTCTCCCACCTAGAACCCGGCCACGACCACGACACACAGTCTAAGCTCCAAAGCTCCTACGCTCCACTGAAGCCATGCTCCACCTGTCCGTCGTCTGCAAGGGACACCAAGTGCGGGAAAATCCCAAGCAGGGGTGAGTACAAAAATACTCAGTAGGTTACCCCGAAGGCTTGAGGGAGAAACAAAAGAGGTACCGAAGAGTGAGAAGTAGATCGAACATGGAGTAGAACATAAGTACAATAGAGAGTGCAGTAAAGAGTCCAGCTCAACCCAACAAGAGGAAAGAAGGTAGAGTCGTCCAGACACAAGGAGCTAGAAACAGTGAGAAGACGAACTTCCCGTCGAGTCTTCGCTACCTATAGTAGGAGAGTAGACTCGTCTGACCATGAGAAGTTAGACACGGAAATCATGTGGCATACCCCTCACGTCTTCGCCTCTCCTGGAAGGAGAGTAAACAAACCCAAGAAGTGGGTACTAGAACAAGGTTTATACAAGTCCATATGCTCAAAAAGAAGCCCGAACAAGGTTGTAAGGGGATATCTATCCCATAGCTCAGCCCAAGAAAAGAGTAGCCAACAATCCCAGAAGTAACACCATTGATGCACATCATCCCACACGTCTGGCCCGAACTACAAGTCAAAGGCTTAAAACACCACACCTCGACACTATCTGCTTTGGGCGGCACTGACTCGCCTGTACAGTTTTAGGTCGCATCATAAGTATGCATCTCGGTGGGGGAAAAGCTCCTCATACTTGAGAGTTCTAGGGGAACGTAAACCACAACTCGTCATTGCCCCGCAGTCGATAGGTCTCAAAGTCGACAGGTGACCCCCTACCCAGCCCCGCTGGAGGGTCCCTAAAAGTCAACAGGTTCCCACTACAGGGAGACCCGGAAAGTCGACGGGTGCCACACTGCCCAGTCCCGTAACAAGGTAATCCACTGGAGGGAGACCCGGCTAAAGTCAGCGACGAGACCACTGCCCAGCCCAGCTGGAGGTAACCTGGCATCGGGGACCACTACCCAGCCTAGCTGGAGGTAAGCCCGGCATCGGGGACCACTGCCCAGCCCAGCTGGAGGTAAGCCCAGCATTAGGGACCACTGCCCAGCCCCGCTGGAGGTAAGCCTGGCATCGGGGACCACTGCCCAGCCCCGCTGGAGGTAAGCCCGGCATCGGGGACCACTGCCCAACCATGCTGGAGGTAAGCTCGGAAGTGCTCTGGCCATCCCTGTTGGATGGTACTGCTCAGTGAACACCACTGTACTGGCCATCCCTGCTGGATGGTAACCCACTGGTGAGACCTTCTCGAAACAACCTCAGCCCTGATGGAAACAACCTCAGCCCTGCTGGAAACAACCTCAGCCCTACTAGAACAACCTCAGCCCTGCTGGAAACAACCTCAGCCTTGCTGGAACAACCTCAGCCCTGCTAGAACAACCTCAGCCCTGCTGGAAACAACCACAGCCCTGCTGGAACAAACAAACACACAGAGGGACCCTCTACGTCGCGAGAGGTCAAAGTACGCAAAGCAGAACACAACACACACATGGATCCCACACGACGTATGGACCCACGTCAACATCAACCAAGCGCATGAACATCTCAGGTACAAACCACACGTACCTTCAAGCACTCTCGTATACTCCCAGAGTATACCACGTTCTAGACGAAAGGCTATCGTGCACACGACACCCAACATCAACGCAAAGGTGTGACGTGAGATTTCCAACTTTCCACCTCAACGACCGGGGCACAAACAACCACATATCTTTAACCACCAATATCACTCTCCCAGGAGTGCACACGATCATATGCCAAAGGTCCGCTACAAACACGGTAGAAGAATCGCCAAAGGGGCACCTTTCACATTTCCACATTTAATAAGATCATGTACGAGGCTCCGGACAACCGAACGGATCATACCGTTGTAATCCTCATGAAAAAACACGCGATATCAACTACTTACTTGCCCGAAACGGATATCCGATGGAAAAGTCACCAACAACACCTCACGCCTGAACGACGTCCTGTGATCCCGAGCCTCGGCCCTGAAAACAGTCGGCGCATCGCACCATTGCGATCCCCTCAGGAAAACATGTCAAAAGAACTAATCACTTGAGTGGAACAGATATCCAGAGAAAACGATACGTTCTGGCGCCCCGCGCACGAGCGGTACCACACGGGACCCGCACCCCAGTCCCTAAACTCAACGAACAGATCGCACCGTTGCGATACTCTCAAAAAAGCACATAAGATGAACTACTCACTCGTCGAAAATGGTTGCCTGGTGATAAGGATGGAAAAACACCGTCGACGACCAAACGACCCTCATGGGCCCCGCACCATCATGTGGAATTACATCGGGAAGATTTCACCATTGCAATCCCCTAGGAAAAACATCCAGAATAGACTGATCGCACGCCCCGAATGGACGCCCGGTGAGAAATGCGTGAAACGCTACACGCATCTCGAAAGACAGGTCGTGGGGCCATGCCTCAACTCCGTCTTCAACGTCCGAAACCACCCTGGAAAACTTCGCCCCGACGCCAGGGTCCCAACACCACTGACGGCGCTCAAAACGAACGTTGGACGCGTCCACGCCATCCAAAGCAAGATTCCCGGAAAAACGACAATTCACTTAAAGATGCATCGCACCTCTGAGGCCCCTCATTTCGAGGATTAAAAATTCCCAAAACCATCTCAAAATATCCCTCCCATTCCGAGGCACGTGCCGCCACAGACAGCTCGCGAAAACGACTCCCGGTTTATGATTTATTGAAATATAAATCATTTTATAATAATAATAATAATAATAAATTATTATTATTATTATTATAACCTTATTCTTTTTTTTATAAGAAACCAGACCGGCCAGGATGCCCGGTCTTCTTCTTCTACACGCCTCCAGCAGGACCCGCACTTCGTGGGTCCTTGATCCCCTTTGCAGACCGGCTTTGGCAGGTCATCTTCCTCCAAAACAGGACCCGCGGGATGCATGTCCTTCTTGCCTGCCAGCTGGCGTCCAAAGACCCCCGACCTTCCTCCGCAACGACTGGCCAAAGGCCGGCCCTTCTCCCCAGCGTCGCGCCTACTGCCAATGACCGCCGCGACCATCGCCGCGACCCCTGTCGCTCCCCGCTCAATGTCGTGACCCGCCGCGCACCAGACCGCCTCTCCGTCGGCTCCGCCTGACGCCATCCACGGCTCCTCCTCCTCTGAAACCTGCTTGCCCAGCTGAGAGCCTGGCACGTGCTCGCCTCAGCCGGCGCCTCCTGCTCGGACCGGCCGAAGACCACCCGACCGACCGCCCTGCTGAACTGCCGCGCCGCTTCCGAAACCTGACCACCGCCGCACACCGGCCCGCTGAACACCGCTCGATTGCACCGTGTGCCCTCTGCTCGCACCTCCGCTCAACGATCAGCGGATTAATGCGTTCAAAATTGGGTGATGAATATACGCGAAGAACAGATGGATTTAGGATACATTCATAGGCTTTGAACACGTATTGATGACCGTCATCGATGATTGATAAAGGAATGATGAAATAATATGAGCAAGAATGAATTTACAAGAGCAACTTCAATCTGAAAACAAAATTTGAAATAAATCCTACCTCGATTTGTTCGTCGGTCGATGACGACACATCCGCTGCGATCCCGCCTCGATCCGCAGAGGCTTCGTTGTCGATCTACCAACAGAGAGAGTAGAGGAGAGGAGGATAAGAGGTTGGGGGAGGAGTATGGGTTCTCCATGGGAGAAGGAATTGGTGAGGGGGAAGGGAGAAGGGAGGCTTAAATAAATAAAATGAATTAACCCCTTTAATAAAAAAACTCAACCCAATTTAAATCCGCGCCCGAAACCCCAAATGCACTGAAAGTTAGGTCGCGCATAAAGTAAAAAACACCTCCCGAGCACAACCGAGGTCTCAGAATTTTAATCCGAGGCCCTGTTCAAAAGTTATAAAACTGAACGCCCGAGGCCGCCAAATTACGAAAACGCCCCTGGGGCCATTTTTTACAGACGGCCCGTGCCCGCAAAACTTATACCCCTCCTAGGGTAAACGGAGCATTCCGAACTCAAAGTTGCCCTCAGTTTTCCAATCCGAGCCACCTTTTAAGAGATACTCGAGTTTAACCATTAAACGAATAAATTAATTAATTAATTTATCCGTTTAACATTCCGAAAGCGAGCGAGGGGTCCAAACATCCCGCGCCGACAAGTTTTATGTCATTCCTAGGGTAAAAACCCCATTCCGGACCCATCCGTACACTCGGATATCTGATCTGGAACTCTGTTTAGATGTTATCCCATTTATTTGGCGTCTCCAGTGTGAACGCACTGAAAATTTAATTCCGGCCACTCCGGGGCTCGGAATCGCATGCGGTCTGAAGGCGCTGCTCTGGAATATAATCAAGAATATTCCAAAGTCTTCCGCAGAAAAAAATGGGTTCTTACATCATTCACTCCTTCAAGCTTTTCGTCCCCAAAAATCAAAACTAGGGAGCAACACAGGGTACTAAGCCCACACCTGGCTCTTCCGTACCCAGAAGAACTCTCGCACAGCTCTGCGCCACCGCACACAGACCAAAGGATTGATCCATTCATGCAATGTTGGACCTTTCCGATGTCGTGCACCCAATCCAGAATTTGGGGTTAGGGAAAGGTGGTAGGGAACCTTGCCATCCCTTTGCACGGTCTCAAACAGCCCGAAGGCTCTCGGGGGTAGCTCACCCCTCCCCCCGACCGAACCCTTACGTCGCACGATGTGACTGGAATCACCGCCCACACCTAGAACAAGGCCCAGTGATTCCCTCCTTCAGAATATCCATATGGTGTTACACCCAAGGATATCTGGTTACGCGAGATTTCACAGTTGATGTCTCTCAACCAAGACTCTCTTACATGCTCAGAAGCGAAGGAGTTAACACCATCGACTAAAGGAAAAGGTCTCACGCCTTTTTCCTTACCAGCACAGGGTTACACCCGACACCCTGCGTCACCCTGGTAACACCTCAAACAAGGAGCAGGGGGAAAAGCCTTTCACACGCAGAGCCCAACAATTCTACTGCAAAAAGTAGAAGAGTCGCAAGGGGTACCTCTCACCATCCCATGCTCTGTAGGATCGTAGACATCCAAAGCTTGCGGTTGTCCATGGTCCCAATCGTCAGCTCCCAGAGCCTGATGTGGACTGCCTAGTGGTGATGGGGGGATCTCGTAAAGTCGTCCCCCACTACCATCTCCTCCCACTCCTCTGCTAGCACCACCTCTCTGGGTGCTACTCCGATCACGGCGCTGCCTCTGTCATGGTGGTGCACCTGCTGCCTGCCCGAAGCTCTCAACAACTCGGTTCGGGCAGTCTCGTGCCAAGTGACCTCGCCCGTCACAAGCATAGTACTGACCCTCTCTGGGCTGCACTAGTGCCCTCCAGCGCCACTGTGGTGTACGACCATGCCCCTGAGTCCGGTTGTCATAAAGACACCTACGTCGAGGTTCTGCTTGCCGAATCCCACTAGATGCGGCATACATCTCGGCTCCAACGTGCCTGTTGCCACCACCAACTCCAGAACATGACAGGAAGCCCTCTGTCACCAGCGCCTGCTCTCGCACCCTGGCATATGTGGAAATTCCCAAGGGTACTATGACAACACGAATCTCTCGGCGGAGACCCTGCTCAAACTTCCGCGCTCGGATGTTATCATCATGGATCAAGTCTGGGTAAAAGCGTGCACGGTATGAACAACTAGCCGCGTACTTGGCCACTGTCATCCCTCCCTACTGAAACTGCAGGATCTCCTGAATCTGAACGGAGCACAAGCAAGAGGGGAAAAACGCCTCACGAAACAACAACTGAAAGTCTCCCCACGAAAGCGACGACTCGTCAAGAAGCTGAGTCACTAGACTCCACCGACGCCAAGCTACTCCACGAAAAAGGGTGGCTGCCAAAGCCACTCTCTGATCTGTCAGCGTCTGCACAAGCTTGAAAAGGTGAACCACTGCCTCGAGCCAAACCTCTACTGCCTGAGGGTCTGACTCACCACTGAACCTCAGCGGTCTCTGCCGCTAGAAATCACGGAGCGCGCTCTACCTACGCTCAGGCCCCATCTGGTCTACTGAAGCTGTCTGCTGCTCAACAGGGGGGGTGCTGCTACCGGCCCACCCGAAGAAAGGGATCATATGATGGGTCTTGGACTGTGGTCTCGTAGCTCACAGGGTCGTCGTCACGAACCAAAGCTCGTATCCTGGCTGGCTGTCCTCGTGGAGACATCCTGAAAATTATCAAGGAGTACCACAGTCAGATGAGCATATCTGTATATACCAATAACAACAACGATGGGGAGCTGACTCAAGAAGTGCTGTCAAAGACTCAATCCTATGTGATGAACAAACCGAATTTTCCCTACAACAAGTGTCTCAGCATGACATGTCGACAAGCGGGTTATTAAGTTCGTGGTGAATGGATACGTCGGCCGCCGCACCATCACTAGAATCCCTGGCCTGAGAGCTGCTCTCGAGACACATTAACATTGTTGCCCTAATTCCCAACCAATTCCTTTTATTTTAGGGACATCCGCACAACGTCCCAAGGAATGAACCACCTCTGATACCACTTTTTCACGACCTGACCCTACCCAGGCTCGAGCTGCAACTACCCCAAGCCCGCCTCTATAGGCCAGGGGCTAGCGACCAGCGCCGAAGGCACAACAACTCGGGGAGGCCTTTTCCTAAGAACCTGTACACACACACGCAGCACACTCAATGCAAAAGTGTAGAGTAAAAATAAAAGCAAAGGGAAACTGCTATAAACAAACACAAGATTGAATCAACCTCTAAACAGTACAATAAAAGTGCCGAAAAGGAAAAAGGGGCAAAACACGCGCCCAACTAAAAAGTGTCACAACCCGGCAACAGGTAAACAAAAATAAAAACTGACGGGTCTCCCACCTGGAACCCAGCCACGACCACCGCACGCGGTCCAAGCTCCCAAGCTCCTATGCTCCACTGAAGCCACGCTCCACCTGTCCATCGTCTGCAAGGGCACACTAAGTGCGGGCAAAGCCCAAGCAGGGGTGAGTACAAAAATACTCAGTAGGTTACCCCGAAGGCTCGAGGGAGCAACAAAGGAGGTACCGAAGGGTGAGAAGTAGATCGAACAGGGAGTGGAACATAATTACAATAGAGAGTGCAATAAAGAGTCTAGATCAACCCAACAAGAGGAAAGAAGGTAGACTCGTCCAGACACAAGGAGCTGGAAACGGGGAGAAGACGAACTTCCCGTCAAGTCTTCGCTACCTATAGCAGGAGAGTAGACTCGTCCGACCATGAGAAGCTAGACACGGAAAGAACGTGGCATATCCCGCGCATCTCCGCCTCTCCTGGAAGGAGAGTAACCAAACCCAAGAAGTGGGTAATAGAACAAGGTATATACAAGTCCATATGCTCAACAAGAAGCCCGAAAAAGGTCATAAGGGGATCTCCATCCCGTAGCTCAGCCCAAGAAAAGAGTATCCAACAGTCCCAGAAGTAACACCATCCATGCCCAGCATCCCACAAGTCTTCCCCGAACTACAAGTCAAAGGCTTAAACCACCACACCTCGACACTATCCGCTTTGGGCAGCACTGACTCGCCCACACGGTTTTAGGTCGCGTCACAAGGACGCGTCTCGGTGGGGGAAAATCTCCTCGTACTTGAGAGTTCTAGGGGAAAATCAACCACAACTCATCACTGCCAAGCAGTCGAGAGGTCTCAGAGTCGACATGCGACCCCCTGCCCAGCCCCGCCGGAGGGTCCCTGGAAGTCAACAGGTTCCCACTACAGGGAGACCCGGAAAGTCGACGGGTGCCACACTGCCCAGTCCCGTAACAGGGTAATCCACTGGAGGGAGACCCGGCTAAAGTCGGCAACAGGACCACTGCCCAGCCCAGCTGGAGGTAACCCCGCATCAGGGACCACTGCTCAGCCCAGCTATAGGTAAGCCCAGCATCAGGGACCACTGCCCAGCCCAGCTGGAGGTAAGCCCAGCATCGGGGACCACTGCCCAGCCCCACTGGAGGTAAGCCCAACATCGCGGACCACTGCCCAGCCCCGCTGGAGGTAAGCCCGGAACAGCTTTGGCCATCCCTGCTAGATGGTACTGCATGGTGAACACCGCTGTACTGGCCATCCCTACAGGATGGTAACCCACTGGCGAACCCTGCTCGAAACAACCTTAGCCCTGCTGGAAACAACCTCAGCCCTGTTGGAAACAACATCAGCCCTGCTGGAACAACCTCATCCCTGCTGGAAACAACCTCAGCCCTGCTGGAACAACCTCAGCCCTACTGGAACAACCTCAGCCCTGCTGGAAACAACCTCAGCCCTGCTGGAACAAACAAACACACAGAGGGACCCTCTACGTCGCGAGAGGTCAAAGTACGCAAAGCAGAACACGACACGCACATGGGGCCCACACGACGTGTGGCCCCACATCAACCCCAACCAAGTGCACGAACGTCTCAGGTACAAACCACACATACCTCCAAGAGCTCTCGTATACTCCCAGAGTATACCACGTTCTAGCCCAAAGGCTATCGTGCACACGACACCTAACGTCAACACGAAGGCGTGACGTGACATTTCCAACTTTCCACCTCAACGACTGGGGCATGACCAACCACATCTCTTTAACCGCCCACATCACTCTCCCAGGAGTGCACGCGATCACATGCCAAAGGTCCTCTACAAACACGGTTGAAGAACCGCCACCGGGGCACCTTTCACATTTCCACATTTAATAAGATCGCGCACGAGGCTCCACACAACCGAACGGATCGTATAGTTGTGATCCTTGCAGAAAAACATGTGATATCTACTACTTACTCGCCCGAAACAGATATCCGACAGAAAAGTCACCAACACCGCCTCACGCCCGAACGGCGTCCCATGATCCCGAGCCTCGGCCCCGAAAACAGTCGGTGCATCGCACCATTACGATCCCCTTGGGAAAACAGGTCAAAAGCCCTAGTCACTTGAGTACAACGAATATCCAGATAAAACGATACGTTCCGGCGCCTCGTGCACGAGCGGTACCACGCGGGACCCGCACCCCGGTCCCGAAACTCAACGAACGGATCACATCGTTGCGATCCCCTCAAAAAAGCACACAAGATGGACTACTCACTCGTCCAAAATGGTCGCCCGATGATAAGGATGGAAAAACACCGTCGATGCCCAAACGACCCTCGTGGTCCCCACACCATCATGCAGAATTACAGTGGGCGGATTGCACCATTGCAATCCCCTCAGAAAAACATCCAGAATCGACTGCTCGCACGCCCCGAACGGACGCCCGGTGAGAAAGGCGTGAAACGCTGCACGCAGCTTGAAAGACGGGATGCGGGGACCACGCCTCAACTCCGACTTCAACGCCCAAAACCACCCTAAAAAACTTCGCCCCGACTCCAGGGTCCCAACGCCACTGACGACGCTCAAAACGAACATCGGATGCGTCCGCACCGTCCAAAGCAAGATTCCTGAAAAAACGACAATTCGTTTAAAGACGCGTCGTGCCTCCGAGGCCCCTCATTTCGGGGATTAAAAATTCCCAAAACCATCTCAAAATATCCCTCTCATTCCAAGGCACACGCCTCCACTGACGGCTCGCGAAACCGACTCCCGGTTTATGATTTATTGAAATATAAATCATTTTATAATAATAATAATAATAAAATATTATTATTTTTATTATAACCTTATTCTTTTTTTTATAAGAAACCAGACCGGCCAGGAGGGCCGGTCTTCTTCTTCCGCATGGCTCCAGCAGGACCCGTGCTTCGCGGGTCCTTGCTCCCCTTTGTAGACTGGCTTTGGCTGGTAATCTTCCTCCAAAACAGGACCCGCGGGATACAGGTTTTTCTTGCCTGCCAGCCGGGGTCCAAAGACCCCCGACCTTCCTCCGCAACGACCGACCAAAGGCCGGTCCTTCTCCCCAGCATCGCGGCTACTGCCGATGACCGCCGCGACCGGTGCCGTGGCCCCTGTCGCTCCCCGCTCAATGCCATGACCCACCGTGCGCCGGATGCCTCTCCGTCGGCTCCGCCTGACGCCATCTGCGGCTGCTCCTCCTCTGAAACCTGCTCGCCTAGCTGAGAGCCTGGCGCGTGCTCGCCTTAGCCGGCGCCTCCTGCTCGGACCGGCCGAAGACCACCCGGCCAACCGCCCTGCTGAGCTGCCGCGCCACTGCCGAAACCCGACCACTACCGCACACTGGCTCGCTGAACGCCGCTCGACCGCACCGCGTGCCCTCTGCTCGCACCTCCGCTCAACGATCGGCGGGTTAATGCGTTCAAAATTGGGCGATGAATATACGCGAATAACGGATGGATTTCGGATACATCCATAGGATTTGAACACGAATTGATGACCATCATCGAAGATTGATAAAGGAATGACGAAATTATACGAGCAAGAATGAATTTACAAGAGCAACTTCAATCTGAAAATAAAATTTGAAATAAATCCTACCTCGATTTGTTTGTCGGTCGATGACGACGCGTCCGCTGCGATCCCGCCTCGATCCGCCGAGGCTTCATTGTCGATCTGCCAGAGAGAGTAGAGGAGAGGAGGATAAGAGGTTGTGGGAGGAGGATGGGTTCTCCAGGGGAGAAGGAATGGGTGAGGGGGAAGGGAGAAGGGAGGCTTAAATAAATAAAAAGAAATTAACCCCTTTAATAAAAAAAACTCAACACAATTTAAATCTGCACCCGAAACCCCAAACGCACTGAAAGTTAGGTCACACATAGGGTAAACACCACCTCCCGAGCACAACGGAGGTCTCAGAATTTAAATCTGAGGCCCCATTAAAAAGTTATAAAACTGAACGCCCGATGCCGCCAAATTACAAAAACGCCCCTGGGGCCATTTTTCAAAGACGGCCCGCGCCCGTAAAACTTATACCCCTCCTAGGGTAAACGGAACATTCCGAACTCAACGGTACCCTCCGTTTTCCAATACGAGCCACTGTTTAAGAGATACTCAAGTTTAACCATTAAACGAATAAATAAATTAATTAATTTATCCGTTTAACGTTCTAAAAGCGAGCGAGGGGTCCAAACATCCCGCGCCGACAAGTTTTATGTCGTTCTTAGGGTAAACACCCCATTCCGGACCTATACATACACTCGGATCTCTAATCCGGAACTTCATTTAGGAGTTATCCCATTTATTTTGCGTCTCCAGTGTGAACGCACTGAAAATTTAATTCCGGCCACTCTGGGGCTCGGAATCGCACGCAATCTGAAGGCGCTACTCTGGAATATCATCAAGAATATTCCAAAGTCTTCCGAAACAAAAACTGGGTTCTTACAACATTGATAATTTGTTTACCATTGTTTCTGAAAAATTTCATTAAATGAGGTGTCACTAATTTTTTGGCATTTATAAACCTAAAAAATTTAGTGATGTTTATAAATGTCATTATTTATAAACACATCATTTACCAATGTTTTTTGAAACATCGATAAATAAACAAATCTAAATTAGTGATGTTTATAAACATCACTATTTAGAGACACCTCATTTACTGATTCTTTTTATAAATATTGATAAATGAAACCTTATTTACCGATGTGTTTAATAAACCATGATATTTTTTTGAAATTTATATATATATTTTGCAATGAAAAACAAGATTATCAACGTTTAAAGTTAGTATTTAAAAAAAATTGAATAACAAAAATATTTACGCCAATCCCTTCCACCCCCCCCAAGCTACACCCCCTCCCCTCCCACTCCATCCCATTCCCTCACACTACAAACATCCCAACACCTCTCCAATTCCATTCACGCACTCCCAATGTTAAGGTAATTAAATATGACTCCGCAAGGATTTGAACTGACAACTTAGAGTTAAAACCTAAAGACCTGACCAACTCACCTATGCCAATTATGAATATAAAACTGTATTATGTTTTATTTTTACATACATATAAATAGACTTTAGTATCTAAAAAATTAATATTATATATATATATATATTTATATATATATATATGTTTATATTCTACATATATGTTTATTTTATTATATATATATGTTTATATTTTATATTATATATATATATGTTTATATTATATATATATTTTTATATTTTATGTTTACATATATATATGTTTATATTTTATATAATATATAAATGGTTAAATATTTTGTTTATATTTTTTGTTTATATTTTTTGTTTGTATATATGTTTATATATTATATACATGTTTATATTATATATATATATATATATGTTTATATATATATATGTGTGTGTGTTTATATATATGTGTGTGTGTATAAATATATGTGTGTATGTCTACATATATATATATAATTATAATTATATATATATAATTAGCCACATTTTAAAACATTAGTAAAAATGTCACTAAAATAACAACATTTTCTTAAAAATGGGACTGAATTTAAAATATATATATATGTTTTTATATATAAATATATGGGTTTATATATATATCTGTGTGTGTGTGTGTGTGTGTTTAGATATATATAAATACATATATTTTTATATATGTGTTTATATATATGTGTATGTGTTTATATATATATATCTAAAAATATGTGTTGGTTTTTATATATGTTTATATATATGTGTCTGTGTTTATATATATTAATATATATATATATATATATAATCTAAATATATGTGTCTGTGTTTATATATGTTTATATATCTAAATATATGTGTCTGTGTTTATATATGTTTATATATATGTGTGAGTATTTCAAAAATTAATATAATACATATATAATTTTATATATTAATATATATGGTTATTGGTTTATATGTTTATATTTTATATTTTATGTTTATTTATATATATATATATGTTTATATTATATATATATATATCATATATTTATATTTATATATATATGCATATGTATATATATATGTTTTTATATATATTTCTCTCTGTGTGTATAGATATATATGTGTATGTCTACATATATATAATTAGCCACGTTTTAAAACACAGGTAAAAATGTAACAAAAATAGCCACATTTTCTTAAAAACATGACTAAATTTTAAATATATATATATATATTTATATATAAATATATGTGTATATATCTGTGTGTGTGTGTGTGTGTTTATATATATATATATTTATATATATGTGTTATATATAAATGTATATATATATATATATCTAAATATATATTTACATCGATGCAGGGAAATGAGATATATAAATATATATATTTTTAGCGGCGTTTCCTAAAAAATGTCGTTAATTTAGCAGCGTTTCCTAAAAAACATCGTTAATTTAGAGACGTTTTTAAATAAAATCACAAATTTTTTTTTCTAAATTACAATTTTTTTGTAGTGTATATGGCTTACCACCCGAGTGGGAGATTGAGTTCACTGTTGAGTTAGTTCCAGGAGAAGATCTAGTTTCTATTCCACCTTACAAGATGGAACCTTTAGAGTTTCAGGAGTTTAAAGTTCAGTTGTAAGATCTAGAAGTTACAAGTTTTATACAACCTAGTATATCTCTACGAGGTTCTCCAATTATTTTTACCAATAAGGGTGATGAGACTTTGCGCTTGTGTGTGGATTATAGAAGATTAAACCTGATGACAGTCAAGAATTGTTATCCCATTATGTGTATCAAATATATCTTCGATTAGTTAAATGGTGCTAAGATCTTCTCTAAGATCAATTTGAGATCAGGATACTACCATTTGAGTGTGAGACCATCAGACATACCTCAGACTGATTTTAAGATATGGTATGTCTTGTAGGAGTTTGTAGTGATGCCGTTTGGTTTGATGAATACACTGGAGGTATTCTTGGCCTTGATGATCTGGATATTTCATCCTTTTCTAGACCAGTTTGTGGTGATGTTTTCATCAATTAAATCATTGTGTACTATTATTTAGCAGATGATTATTCCCAATATCTTGACATCATCTTAAGTACATTGAGAGAGTACTATCTTTATGCTAAGATAACCAAATATTTTTTTTGGATTGATAAAGTAGACTTATTAGGCCATGTCGTCTCAGAGGCCAGAGTTCCAGTGGGACCAATGAAGGTTCCAGCCGTGGTATCTTGGGAGCGACCCAAGAATATCTTCAAGATTCTATTTTTTCTGGGTTTAATAGGTTATTATCAGTGCTTTATCTAGGAATTCTCCCATCTGACAACATCAATGTTTGGGCTAACCAATAATGGAGTGAAGTTTGTTTGTTCAGATGCTTGTGAGAGAGATTTTCTAGAGATGAAGAGAAGGATGAACTCAATACCTATCCTTACTTTACTT
This sequence comes from Viscum album, assembly GCA_963277665.1. Classification (NCBI taxonomy): domain Eukaryota; kingdom Viridiplantae; phylum Streptophyta; class Magnoliopsida; order Santalales; family Viscaceae; genus Viscum; species Viscum album. The sequence continues at coordinate 1,985,904,077 of OY728136.1, forward strand.
GTACCAGGTAAATCATATACTATGTACTATGATGCATCTAGAGTTGGACTCGAAGCATTTCTAATGTAGTAGGATCAAGTGGTTTTTATCTCTATAAAGACGAGACTACCTGAGAGGAATTATTCTACTCACGATCTAGATTTATCTTCGGTGGTTCATACCTTGAGATTCTAGAGACATTATTTTATGGGTGATAGGTTTGTGGTGTACACATACCACAAGAACCTCAGGTACATATTTTCATAGTGAGAACTAAACCATATACATAGGAGGCGGGTCAAGTATATGTAGTCTTTTGTCTTCGAGAAAGCTTATAGACCATTCAAGAGAAATATCATTGTTGATTCCTTCAGTTGGGAGACAAATAAATAGGTAGTGCAAGAGTTTTCTGATGAGTGGTGGCTGATGAAACTATTTGCAGATATATATCTAGATGTTCATGATTCCTAGGAATAAGTAGCTCTAACTTTGAAATATTTCATTCCATGCTTCTTAAATGGATCAATACATGGTAGTTATCTAATTCGTAGGTCTTAGTTATGGGAGACAACATATATGGTGGGGATCCACCATTAGGATGGACTCTTGGAAATGAAAATTATCTTCTTTTATATGGTTGAGTATGGGTTACTATGGGCTTGTGTGAGGATATAATGAAAGATTATCATGATTCTAGATGGGTGGAACGTCTTGGTTTGACTAAGATGTATCTTGATCTATGTAGAAAGTATTGGTGTTCAGGAATAAAGAAAAAGGTAGCATTCTTTGTGGGGAGATGTTTCACCTATCAATAGGTGAAAGCTAAGCATCAGATGCCTGTTGGGCTATTGCAGCCTCTCACCATTCCAGAGTGGAAATGGAATGATGTCACTATGGATTTTATGATAATATTACCCATGAAAACCAATAAGAATGATATAGTATGGGTGATAATGAATCAACTGACAAAGTTAGACCACTTTTTTCCTATCAGGGAGACCTTCACCATTGATGATATGGGTAGTCTTTACGTGTGAGAGATAGTTTGGTTGCACGGTTTTTTGAGGAGTATTATTTCTGATAGAGATCCCCATTTTACATTATGGTTATGGAAGGGTCTTCAGAAGGCTATAAGATCATAGGTTTATCTGATTATGTCATATCATCATTATACTAATGACCAGTAAAAGAGAAATATTAATGTTCTAAATGATATGTTTTGAGACTATGTTTTGGATTTTAGTGGTTCATGGGAGATGCATATGGAACTTGTGTATTTTTTATATAATAACAGCTTATATGAATCAATATATATGGAAAATTTTGAGGCCTTCTATGGAAGGAAATCTATTTAACCTCTTTATTGGTTTGAGGTAGGAGAGTCGGTGCTTGTTGGGCCTAGTATCATGTAGGAGATGTCTGAGATGGTTCAGTTGATTAGGAAATGGTTGGTGACTACACATAGCCAGAAAAAATCATATGATTACCATCATATACAACCTCTAGATATTGAGGTTGGTCATCATGTTTTCATTCAAGTGTCACTTGGGTTGGGGAAACACCGTATTAGGAAACATAGAATCTTATCACCCAGGTTTGTCGAGCCATTTGAGATAGTGGAAAGGGTTGACCTAGTGGAATACCAATTGGCCGTTCCATAGTGTTACAGTTCTATGCATGACCTGTTTCACATGTTACAGCTTAAAAGATATCATTCGGACCCATCTCATGTAGTATACATAGATGAAATCAGGTTTGTTGTTGATACATCCTTTTAGGAGCATCCAATGCGGATTGTGAACTGTAGTGAGATGTACTCCGGGGTAGGACCATACCTCTAGTTCGAGTGCAGTGAAAGTACGAGAATGTTCAAGATAATACTTGGGAGGGGGAATCTAATATATGAGCATAGTGTCCAAACTTGTTCACTGAGACCCCATAATGATGCTTGGTGCAACTTACGGATGGGCTATTATATAGTGTGGAGGTTGTAAGATCCTATATTTTTTAGGTACACCTCTCTTTTAGTTTTTCATTGAACCTATTTCGTTTGGGGTTTCATTTTTCTTTTAAATTTGGAGGTTGAGTCTCATTCAAATATAGAGAGTTTCTATTAGGGAAACTGACCTAAATGTTGGGGATTTATGTTTTTTTGAATTAAAAAAGTTTAGGTATAAATGTGAAAAAGGTGCTTATGAGGGTTTCCTAAGAGTTTAGAAGGCTCCAAAGGTGGTTTGGGTGCTTTTGTAGAAGGTGGTCTTAAAGCTGTTAGGAGGTCATTTACACATTGTATAACTTTATCTAGGTAGATTCCTTGAAATTGGTTCATGACATGAAATGAATACATGTTGTGAAAATGGTTCACATTAGGTAATGTTTGAGAATGTTTGTTTTGACCCTAGTCAACATGTTTTTCTTTGTAAGTAAAAAATTAGGAAATACAAGATGTAAAAAGATTATAAACCTTGTATTTATCATGATCAACAATTTTAAGGCCATGATTCAAATGAAATTTCTTTTCATATGCATGCATCCCTCTTATCTCGATCCCTAGGTGATTTCTATGTAATTTTAGTGTCTCCTCTTCCCTTTTGGATGCCTCGTTCAAGCGGCCAACTCCGATGAGTTTTTTTTCTTAGGTTTTCCCCTCTCTTCTATTTCTCCCCACTATAGGGGTGGAATCACTCTACCGTGGTTGTTTTGTATGTTTATCATGATCTTTTATGGTCTAGGTTTCTTCTTGGGATCATCTTTTCCTTTTTTTTGGTTTTTTCTATTAAAAGCATTATGTTAATCACCGGTTAAAGGTAGGTGGTATAAAAACAAAACCTATGGTATGTTTAATTGTTTAAATATGTACAATATTGGTATTTTTCTGACCCAATAGGTGAATTAATTAATTATATTATTAATGATGATATATCATGGATTGGATTATTATTTGGATCCCTTTATATTCAATGGTGTTGTGACCTAGATTACGGCTACCTAGTGGGTAAGCCTACCATGGAATAATAATGAATTGGATAATGGTTTAAAGTATGTTTATCATGAAATGATACCTCAGGTGATCATAGGATATATAATCACCTTGGTAATAGATTATTTTTATTGAAATGGATATGTTTGATATGATATAATTGGGTGTAAACTAACATGTTAATGGTTTAAGACCCACCAGATAAATGAAATGTGAAATTAAAAGAAAAATGGTAATTTTCAGAATTAATTATTAAGGCTTATGCTATTATATTGATAATTACTTGATTTTATGGATTGTGTTGTGATGTATGTTGTAATGATTATATAGTGGGCTCGACCTAGTTTTATGACGTAATGCTTATATAGTGGGTCTGGCCTAGTTTCATGTTGTAATTCTTATATAGAGGGTATGATCTGGTTTTATGTTTTAATTTTTATATAGCGGGTCTGGCCCAGTTATATGCTATAATTCTTATATATAGGGTTGTGGTTGGGATTATTAAATGCTTATACATAGGGATTTACGTAGTTATATGATTATACAATTGATTTGTGGTTATGGTTGGAATGGTTGTGCTACATGCCGAAAGATATTTTGACATGGTGCTGAAGTAGGTTGATTTTTGTATTATACTTATTGATTAATTAATAAAAATGTTTATCTCTTTATGGAATGCACTTATTATCAGACTAGTTTTGTTTAGAAATGGTGGTGTCAACCTACTGAGTTTCACTCACACCCTATTCGGGATGCCATTTGGTAATCAAGAAGATTACATAGATGTAGGTTTGGACAAGGGAAATGTACATTCTTTTTATGATTGTTGCTTTCTAAATTGGTTAAATCTTGTAGATGGTACTGACATGTGGTTTGGGACTGGGGTCTTTTGAGTTTATTTATGTTATCTTGTTATTTTATTTTTATTGCTTTAAGTTTCACATTTATATACATTCCACTTGAAATTACATGATTCTTTATTATTATTTTATTGGTTCATCCTTTCTCTTCCCAATGGTATGTTTTATTTTTTCTGCTTTTTTGTTACTAAGATATTTATTTATATTGTTTATTTCCACTATATTATTGCTCTTTACCAGGGGTATAGTATCTCTACTATACTCATCACACCCATACTGCTAGTCATCAGTCTCTGGAATATGAGGAGGCATGATTTAGGTCCCATACCCAACCTGATTTGGAAACATGAGAGAGTGTTAGATCGGGGGTTATTACACTATATTTTAAAACCATAGTCAAAGAGAAATAATTATGACTCTAGAAAATAAGTCGAGTAAAGAAAACCCCTTATGAATTTTATAACATTTAATTCAGAATATCATGAATGATAAAACATGAAATGAAACATTAAATACAAAAAAATTAATAATAGTATAATACATAAAATAGTTATTATATACACCATATAAACAAAAATATTTGCTTAATACAAAACATGTCTCAAAAAAGGAAATTTGTGATGAAACCCTTAAATTAATTATTTTCTTCCATGAAAGTGATTAAACTCATATATACTAAACAAAAATCTTAATAACTCATATAAAAACATCATTCATATATATAACCCTATTTACTTTTTGGTTATAATCATTTATTATACATTTATTATACAATTATTAGTTATTTATCATTTATCTTCATTATTGGAGGTTGTAATTCTGATTGTTTCTCACATGTTTCAGAATGAAAACATAAAACCATGTTAATTGACACTAAGTTAACCATTAATAGATTAGAAAATATATTTAAATCCCTATTTTTTAATTATTTATATATCCACAAGTTTGTTTTATGGTGACCATGGGAATGTTTAAGAGAATGATATCCAAGATGAGCTTTTTTAGGCAATCTACTGATAACAACAGATTACTTCATAATGATCATAATTTTTTTTCATACCTTAAAAAATAGTTATAATATATATGAATCATTTATATTATATATTTTCACCAAATATTTTTTATAACCAAATGTGTAATGTGGTGTTAAAAAATAGAAAACTTCATTCATAGAGGCAGTAGTCCGCAGATACTCATGGATGGCGTTTTCATTTTAATAATAGATGAGAGGGGAATAGATAATAGTTTTAACATTAATTTAATATAATTTTCTAATACTAATTATACTGATGTAATTATATTCATATGTTTATAACATGTTCGTAGGAGGTTGGATGTGGATATATAGAAAAGAAATTTGGAGAGTGGATAATACTCACATTGAAAAAATGAGTTTTCTCTTGAAATATATTTTAGACATAGTGGAATTAGGATAATGTATTATGACCAGAGGCTTGGGAATGTGTAACATTTTTATAGTATAGTTAAAATAGTTATAGGTTCAATAGGAATTATAATTTTATCATGTATGTAAAAAGTGTGGTGAAAGTATCCTTTATAAGTGAAGAGAGGGGAATTTTGATAATAATATAAAAATGAAAAGTCACTATTCAATGAATGTGGCTCCAAAAGTGATAAATAATGGATAATGGAAGAGTGTTAGTCTATAAAACCTCTCATATTATAAATTTATAGATAAATTTATGTAATTTTAGGCATTTTTTCTTTATCTTTAACTTTTACCAAAATTTAATTTTACCACGGTAACTTTTTTTAACACTTGGTAACTAGTTTTTATCACTAAAAAAATTACCCTTATTAGATAACTTGGATATTATTATTCTAAATATTAATTTTTTTTATAATATTAAATTTATAAAAGTTATAAAAAATAATTTTAAAATAATAAATGTATAACGTATAAAAACTGTTTTTTGAAAAAAATTAATTTCATTCCAAAATTTTAATCATGGGTTTCTAAATTAAACATAATATTTTAAATGTAAAAGTATAATTACTAAATACATATTTTTTATAAAAAAAATTTCATAAATTTTTATTTCATAATTATATCCCAATGATTTCATAAAATTCACATTATTTATTAAAAAATTATTTTTCACTATTCACTTAAAAACCATTCTTTTTATAATAATCCCAAAAATTTATACTAAACTCATATTATAATGTTGAATCCAAAAATAAAGTCCATTTTTATACTTATATTTCATAATTTGGTTAATTCTATTTATACCCTTCAATTCAATGACCACATTATAATGATCACATTTAATACTTATAATTTTATCTTGACAAACTATATCGTGATTTATTTTAGTTTACGATTGCATGTGGATGAAGATATTCAACATAGTATTTATTTATATTCGTACTAAAATCCTATGGAATTACAATAAATATATACCAATAAATATAATATAAATATATATTTATGAAATTGTATGAATTCATGCAAGAAATGTCAAACCGTCTCCAAGTGGTCAACATAATATAATCTTAATGTCATAACATGAGATAATCCTAAAATGTATAGTAAAGGTATAATCCTAATTTGTTAATGAAAAATTAAATGTAAGAGAAAAAACTAATCTTCACCACTATATCACTAATGTAGACTACTCCATCGATACCACCATGATCTTCTATAAAATGAAAATTGTCTTCACAATCATGTATATGTAACTACACAAGTTCATGTGTAGGGGTGAGTGTAAAGTTACACAATAATATATACAAATTAATAAATAAAAAACTAATTTATACTCATGTATTTATGATAATAAAGTGATGAAATAATAATATAAATTCATTATATCACCTTTTAGTACCCATCGAGGGCATCATTAGGCCAACATCAACTAGGAACGTAAACCCATAATAGGAATCCATACACAGTGCTCATCATGTTCATTGATTCCTAAATGAAAAGTTTTTTTTATAGACTAATGAAGATAAATAAAGTTCCCCAAGACTATACTCTTATACATTAGGAATCTATAAAATTCACCATGAAGAAAAATAAATGGTCCTTATACTTTGGGATAATAAGTAGGATACTCACCTCATTGAGGATTATATTTTTTGGGGGTGTTGTAACTACATCTATGTAGAACCCTCACCTAATAGAGGATAGTCTTGGGTGTTATAATTCTATCTATCATCTCAATATTTACTCACGAACATTTAAACCTGTACACCTATGTTAGTACATTATTGAGGAAACTCAAGGTTTTGTTTTTATGTAGTGGTATCATTAGAAAATAATAAAAAAAATAAAAAATGAACATAAACCCATCATAATGATTACCATATCCCATATTATTATTAGGTCATCACCTAGATCCTAATTCCAATGATAAAAAAAACTCTCCATATAGTTTTATTAGTGTATAATGAATTTTGGTGTGGTCATGAGGTTAACTAGAGGTAAATATCCTACTTAATATTTCCATATTCTTCTTAATATTTCCATATTATATACACACTAGTTGAATATAACATAGATTACGAGAGAAGTTTCATCAGGAAATCATTTCACCAACTTCATTGAACTTATAACACTCACTTGAGAATTATATAACTCATACAACCCACCAGGATATTCTATCTACAAATTGTTATAATTTTAGAATTATCCACACACCCATTATTTTCATAATCACATTTGGAATCATTATTTTAAAAAATGATATTATTAAGAGCTTTGAATGATATATGGAAGGGTCCTAAAACATCTAAATGATGGGTTTTATTGAAATTTTGTTTTGGTTGTACCATTAGGCCCATAAATAACCTCTTGTGTGGGTCTGGATATGGGATAATTGGTGGGTTCCATGTGACCCCACAACTGATCCAATGGTCATGGATCATCTTCCTTCTTAAACGTTTGGGGTGTCATTACATATGATTAACGATGACACTATACAAACATAATAGTAACCTTGGTTCTTTATATGGAAATTTACATTAAAAGAGGTTACATTAGCTTTAATTTGGCTTGGATAATTTGATTTTGATATTCTTTTTCAATGGATCTCCCCTTGGTGGAAAGATTGAGCAGGGAAATAAAATCCAATCATAACCTCCACATTTAGCTTCTTTGGCATTTTTTAGCCACCACCCTATACTATTGGTGGGTTAGGTTTTATAATGGCCGTGTAGTACTAAGGCCATCAACACCTCTTCCAAAACGACCCATGTAGGGTATTGTCTTCATGGCTACAAGGTGGGGCAGATTCAACCACCCATAATTATTCTTTTATTTTTTTGATAAATCAAAATAATAATCAATATTTAATTAAAAAGATTATAATTTTATATTTTAAAACATTGATAAAATAAATTTACCTAAATTTTAATAGAACATTATTGCTATAAATATTGTACCCAAAAGGGGGTTTATTTTATTTCATATGTTACTCATGAAGCCCCCATGCTTTGAGGAATGTTCAAATTATTGAAATTAGAGTGTTAATATATTATTTATTTGTTAGGGTTTTAAGGGGTCTAAAAATCATAATTTTTAAACTCCATCCCTATTAAAAAATCATGCCTCGAGAAATACTTCACTACTACAAAACATGGTTTATCCAATACTTGGATTTATCAGCGCTAGCTAAAAAACCGATAAATTCCCCCTTTATTAGAGCTATAAAAAGTATTGATAATGGGGGAATTTATCAACACTTGTAAAAAAGCGATGAGAAATCCCTCCTTTATTAGTTCTATTAAAAAAGTTCTGATAAAGGGGTGACCATTATCAATACTACTAAAAAAGAACTGATAAATGGTGGTCTTTATCAGTTCTAGTAAAAAAGTGTTGATAAAGGGGGACCTTTATTGGTTCTTTTTTTTCTAGCAATGATAACGAGTATAATTCATAAAAAAATAAAATTAATTAAAAATAATATATTAATATATAAATATTTTTATATTGATATAAATACAAAATATATTGTTTAAATATGATTTAGATAAGTCTAAATAAGAATTTACTCTTAATATATAAGATATTTAGTGAAAATGAATTATAAAATAAATAAAAAATATTATTAATTTAAAATTTTCTAATTATTAGTGAGTAATAGTAATTTAATAACATTTAGATGACTTAAAAATTAAATGAATTAATGAGCAGGGTAAGATAATTTGAAAACACGACTTAAACTTTAAACAACCATAAATTTTGATCTAGGTGTCCATTTGGGCTCTTAAACACATCAAATCGAATCCTATGAATATATCTATGCACTGGTGATATAATGGAACCTTTTTCACATTTTTGTAGGCCAAAAAAGTCCTAGAAGACCTCTAAAACTGGGTTTTTATTCGAGGTATCCTATTTTATTTAACATTTTATGGAATTTTAGGCTCGTTTACAGGTTTTTTAACAATTTTCATTAGGGACTAATTTTATTATTAGAGATTAAATTCATATTGATTTTATGGTTTTAAAATTTTATCATTTTTCATAATTTAGTTTTATTTATAATTAAATATATTCATATTTTCTTATATTTACTTATAATAAATCACTTGAATAAATACATATATAAAAATATTTAAGTAAAAATGTATTTTTAAATATGTAAATAAATATTTATTATTCATTTTCTCTAAACTAAAAAATTATCATTTTTATTTACTTTATAAAAATGCATTAATATGTATATATATAACTATACAAGTAATCTTTATATATAAACATGTTTCTATCAATAGAAAAATATATATGTATATGTATATTCTAATATATGTAAATAAATACATATTCTAAAAATGTATTTAAAATAATTTGTTACAATTTTTTAAAATATAAAAATATATGAATATATATATACTTATACATATATAATTATATATATATATATATAATGTTTATATATACATATATGGGTGTATTAATAAATATAAATAAATATATATATATATATATATATTATATTTTAGTATATTTAAAATAATATAATATATAATATATAATATATAATATATAATATATTTAAATAAATATAATTTTATATATAGCACACACACACAAACATATATTATATATATATATATATTTAAAAATACCTACATAAATATATTAATAAAAAATATGTGTAAATTTATATAAATAAATAGAAATATCATAAAATAGATAATAAAACATCTTGGGGTAGTGGTAAAGACATTTGAGTTCTAAAGGATAGGTACATAGATCAAATCCAGGCACACACATGAGGATGCAATTTCTCAAAGTGACGATAAAGGGGATGAGGAAGCGATGATGGGTGCGGGGGGGGGGGGGGGGTTAAAGAGGTATAAAACATTTTACCCCTTTATCAATGCTAAAAAACAACTAATAAAACCCCCCTTTATCAATTATTTTTTACCACTATTAAAGGGGGCCTTTATCGGTGCTTTTTTCAAGCATGGATAAAGACCACCCTTTAACCTTACATTGGTAGTCTGCTTTATAAGAGCTGATAAATTCCCTTTACCAGCATTGTTAAAAGACAATTTTTTATCTGTTCTTGTAGTAATGATTTTCTAATATAATGTCTCACTTGTGATATATTTTCACATTTTCTCTAATGATCCTTACTTATAAAAATAATAATTATTTAAAACTAATCAATTTCACTATTAATTATCCATAAATTATTTAAAGATTCTATCACTAATAAAAAGTTCCCAAATCCATCAAGGAATAAATATTAAGTTCATATCTTATGAAAAATTAAAATAAATGAAATTCATAAAATACCCAAGTGGTACAAATGTAAATATATTACAAAAATCATACATTTACCAATGAAACAATAAATAAAAAATGTAGAGTATGTATTGAAAATGAACAAAAATTGTAAACACTTTCTTTTCATTTTTTTATTTTTTTATTTTTTCATTATTGATCATTTTCTTGATAAAATTTATATATAAATTTACCCATATTATGATACTCCAAATGATTACCAATATGTAGCACCCACCACACTTATATTTTTATATGTCCATGGATAGATCAACCAAACCAGTGAATTGTAATGTAAACCCCTTCTTAAGAACTCAATGATGCAATATATAAGGTACGTATATTCAAGGGTGGGTTGGTAGGATATTGGGTTACATAATCGAATTTTCAATTTAACAAGTTTATGTATAGATTAAGTTATTTAATCAACGATATATAAAATTAGGTAGGATAGAAGAAAAAATGATCTCTAGAATATAAGAATGAATTAAGGGACTCAATTATATTGAATTTGATATGATAATGAAATTTTGATAGAAATTTTAGGCAAGTTATATAATCATTATATGGGGAGAAAATTATCTCATAATAATATGTGTGTTAATAAAAATATAAAAGGTAAATAAACTCATAGTTTGAGGAGAGTTTTTGTTCTTAAAAATAAAAAATACTATGATATATCATTTATATGATATAATACATATAATGTAGGAGATAGTGAGTATATTTGTGAATGTACATTTTTATGAAGTAATTTAATAATGTCTATAAATATTTTTTAATTTATCAATAGGGAGAGAGGTTTTAGAAATAAATATGTTGAATCATAATATAAAGTTAAATAAATTTTGTAATAGATGATGAGTGAAAATATATAATTAAGATGGAGGGGTGAAAGGAATTGAGTAAAACTTAATTAGTGACCTAAATTTCAAATTAAGGTCGATTTTCACTAGTTGATGGTGATTTTGGTTGACGTGGTGCATTTTTCGAACTATACTGAACAAACTAGAAAAGTTACACAATATATATATATATATAATGTGAGAATAAAAATCTTATAAAATAAACATATAAAAATAATATTCAAAACTGGACCCTTTATCAAACGATATACAATAATAATATACATGAAACACATATATAAAAATATAGAGTAATATATTTATTAAATATGTAATGAAATAATATAGGAGACATTTTAAATCCCTTACTCTTTTTCACTACCATTGGTTTATGAATCCCCTAAAAAATGGATAATGGGTTAATAAAGGTATTGAGTATGAAATTACTGGTCCTCTATGAAATATTAAATATGAGAGAAAAATGAAGTGAAAGACTATGGAAATAAATAAGCACCGGTTGTAATGTGGATACGATCAAAAATAGTTTTGGGTAAAAACCAAATTTAAATAGGAGGATCATATCATTACCACATGATTACTGCAATCACCTGATAGGGGGGGCTGGGTGTAGCTTAATATTTTATCAAATTAAAATTTATATTTTAACTGTCCCCCTTTGGCATTTGAACCTTTGTTTCAGATTAAAAAAATGTATTTTTAAATTATAACTAACATGTAACACACACATGAAATGTAAAATATAATTAAAAACCAACACATGGCGTTTTTATAAGGTTAAGACCCTCCCAAAAAACCTACTCCTTACTGTGATTATGTGGTATAAGTCACTAATTCTATACAATAATATTTTCATCGATTAATAGTGGGTTGGGTGGGGATTATCCTAAAAACATTCACCATATTACATAGGTTAATATTCACTATATTATGTAGTTTAATAGATGTTACCTCTCATAGGTTCTTTATATTTTCTCCCCAAATTTCCCAATAGTCTTATTGCATTTTTAAGTAGATATTAAATCTTCTCAAAATGTCACAACATCTACCAATAAGCTATAATTCCTCAGTAAATAGTCTTTGATTTCCTTTGTATCTTCAAGAATATCATTATGTAGTTCCGAATCTACTAAAAATCAGAGTTCCCAGATATTTCTCATAATATGATCACTATATTCTCTCAACTCAAACTCCAAGGTCTTCAACAACCAATAAGTATTTTGTAGTACTTCCCAAATGCTATCCTTTCTTAGTTATTCTTCTTAATATTCCATCTCAGACTCTTTTAATACTGGTTATTATAGGATTTTATTCCCCTCTTCTTATTTAATGATCTGGATCAGCTTCAAAAAACTACTATTAGATTATTATTCTTCTCTGTTACATAGAATGTTGTTCTTCACAAAGAAGGGTCGATTTATTCTTCCCTTATTCTCAAGAGTTATTTTTTTATATAGAAGAGAAAGCACACTCTCTTTTTCTTATTAGATTCTATATTATTAGATCATAGAATTGTTTTTTTCTATATTTTTAATATTGAAAATGTTATACAATATTAGAACCATGATACTCCATCTCATTTTCCTCAAATTTTTAATATGGGTGTATCCCCATGATCATATGGTATTATTATTTCCTTAATTGCTTGTCTAAAATGGTATTGAAGAAACACCCTTTCTTGATTCTTCACATTTTATCTTAGTCAAACAAAAACCTATTATTATATAAGGCTTTTACTCTTATCTATAAAACATTTCCAAAAATATCCACATTAAATAACAATCATTTTTGTATCAAAATATTCAATAGTTATCACTAAGAAATGTATAATCACCTATGGGGTGAGTGCATCTAAAATACCAATAGGCTTTAACTTAATTCACTGATGATATCAAAATGTGATCTCATTTTTCTCAACCATGTATAACATCCCCTCATTCCCATATTTAATAAAAAATTAATTTTATGATATTTAATTCACTGAATACGTGTATAATCATCAACATATTTAATTCATATTTGATAAAAAATATTGATTTTTAAATTTTCATATTTAAAAATCACAGATTAATGGTACAATGATCTCCTCAAACTCTTCTCATTTAATCTTCTTCAAATAAAAAATTAAATCATGGATAACCAAATAATCATGATTATTTATTCTTGAAAGTGATGCTTCAAGATCATATGATATAATTTTCTCTAGAATTAATTCATTCCATAATTTCTCATATTTTTCATTATAAAAAAAATAAAAATTTTATGAAGTGATTGAATCTTAAAAAGTCTTATATTACTCTTATGAAGTCTTGGTTTAACCTTAAAAAGTGATCCATTTTCAATTTGTCACAAGCCGATAAATCTTAATAAGTCATGAAGCTACTATTATGAAGTAATAACTTACTCTTCTGAAGTCATTATTTAATCTTCCAAACAATGGAAAATAATCTTTTGAAGTTTCAATTAATCCTTTAAAGTTTCCAGTGACCCTTCCAATTTCATGATTTTATTCTTAAAAAGTCTAATTTTACTCTTCCAAATTCATTCCTTTACTATTTTTTAGTATGGGATTCATTGGATGACTCTTAGGAATTCATACATAGCCAATTTTTAGATTCATTCATAGAATTCAAGAATATATTCAAATTATTTCAGAGTTTCTTCAATTAAACTATAGGCCATATCAATTAATCCAAATTATCTTTAAACACTTTAAATGACTCTTTAAAATATAGGAACATTTTTAAAAAAATTTAAAAAAACCCCAAAGTCTATTACTATATAAAATACTCAAGTTATAGTATCTCATGTATATTTACCACCTCTTCAATTATAGATCCTAAATACATCACTCCATACTTAATCTAAGTGATTTTAATCACTAAATATAGTATTCATATTTTTAGACAACACTAGGATTTTTTCCCAGTAACTATAACCAACTCTTTACAAAACTTTGAACATGATTTGATCTATTTTCTAATATCAACTTTACAAGTTGTTCATTGACCAATTTAGTAACGAACTTCTAACTCAATTGGCATGCGCATTGGAAAAATATTGTATTCAATGCATTGATATTACATAATCACAATATGTTGATGATTTACAAATCATATCTATAATCCTATGATTTACTAGTTTCTACTTATAATTTTTCCATCTAGTTATTCTAAGGTAGTTTCCTCACTTTTCTTTACCCATTGACACATGGGAAGAACATTCAAGTTCTTCATTAGGTTTATTCTTTCTCCATCACCCAATATTCCAATATACATAATCTTCCCTTCAAAACTATATTGACAAAAAAATTACAACAAATAAAACATTAGATATATTAATCCACTTGGGCACTTCAATCTCCACTTTTGGATTTGTTTTCAAGAAAACATTTACTCTTAAAGTCAATGTAACTCTTCTGCCACTTACTAATAAAAAATAAAATGGAAAAAGATTTTATCCCCCTTAATGATACCATAAGTGTATGGTAAGGTATTATAATCTATGTCACCTTTTTTAATTTAAAAAGAATATTATATCACACTTTCTCCCTTCTCATTTATTTATTCTCTCCATTTATTGAAATACTCCACTTGAGAGAAATACAAACTATTTTTCACGAGTGAAGAGTGGAATTACACTTTTCATAGTAACATTCCATCAAATAATGAACTCCAAGTCTATGTGGACTAACTCAATGTAGAAAAAAATAGTGACGAATTTAGAAAATAAAGCTATTCACATAAAATCCTCAGTGTGATACCAAACCGGATTTCACTTTTTAGGGTCTATAAAATAATATTTTCAAGAGATTTTACGATCCTTCAATAAAATTCAACAAAAAATAAAAAACATTCATGTATAAGTTGATTTTCTCTCCTATTTTCTTTTAAAATAATCCCCTTGATAATTAGAATAAAAATAAGTCAAAATAGTGATGGGAAAGTGATGAACATACCTTAAACATCAATTTATTCAAGCCGGTATAGAATTATAGAATTAATAGAAATAATTAAACTCTAACAACTTCAATTATTTGGTATCTCCCCCTCAAGGGATTTTCTCTAATAATCTTTATCATGATTAGTCTTCATCAGAAATAATCTCAAATAATTTGTAATACCAATTGAAGTCTGATAGTAATTAATATTTTTCAAATGATCCCACTTGATATATGAAAAATGATGCGTTTCGATGAAATAAAATGATACCATTTGAGATATTTCATGAGGGATTTTTCTTCTTGTTTTATAAACATCAAAACATACATTCAATTCTCTCTTTTCATGCTTCACCTTCAATTTCCAGCATAAGGTAAGAGAATTAGGTATGTATGAGTATAAAGTGAGTTACCATTATTTCATTAATGAGATAAACATAGATGATACTTGGATATCAACCCAGAAAATACTTTCTTTAAAGCTCTAAAACATTAAGAACTATTCATTATTGCTTCATCCTTTATTTTTCAAATATGTTTATCTTTAAGAAGTATTGATTTCTTTTCCATTTGAGATTTATTCTTTTCTCGAATAACCCTATTCACTTTATAATGTAGAGAACATTAATTTTTTTCAACTTTATCCATCCTTTTATCCATTTTCAACTATGTTGGATAAATTTTTATACTTTATTTAGGACTATGTTTAGTATTTTTCATGTGTGTAGACTCCTTGAAAATATCATTTAAAGTCACTGGTGCTTTCCCTTTATTTTTAACAACCTATATTGTTGTAGAAGATATGTCATAAAATTATTAGTTTTATGACCAAACATTTTTCACCTTATACACAAACTTTTAGTAGTATTTGATTTTACCTTCCTAGGTAGCCTCTCAATTCGTTCTTCATTCAGAGTGATAACCACTAAACCAATATCTTTATCTCTCTTATGGATTGATTCTTTCCATGTTGAATCTATCTTTATCCCTTATTTATTGATGTTAATGGATAATTTACCATGATTCATGATGTTTATTTTCCTTATATAGTAAAAGAATATCTTCCTTGTAGGTTGAACACACTTTTCAGATTTATGTTTTAGATTTCTTGGTAGTAGTTTATTTAAGAGTTTTTTTTCTATTTACTCTACAAGGTAGAGTTTTCCTCCTTTCTCACATAATTATTTCTTGGGTTTTCTCTTCTATTCTCTTTAATATATGAGTTTTGATTGATTTTTAGATACTATAACCCTTTATAATTATGACTAAATTTTATATATCACTTATAGAAATATTCAATGAAATCAAATATGTTTTTGTATGACATATAATTCTTCTTTTATGTGTTCTGAGTTTGTAAAAAATATTTCTTCCTTACTTTAACTATTCCCACTCCGAATTTAGAGATTCTAACATCTTTAGTTATTAACATGTTGTTCTAACAATCTATATCCCTATTCCCAATCTTCCAATACAAAATATATCTACCAATTAATCTTATTATTGTTTCTTTAGCAACAGTATGTCTATATTTTACACCTTGATATTTTTGAATATTTTCTCCACTATTTTGAGATTTATTAGGGGATATAATCTTATTATAAATACTTAACTACACCCTTGATGATTTGGTGGGGTTTTAAAAAATTTCTTTGCTCATATTTTTCTAAATTTTAATTTGAATTCCATTATATCCATAAAAACATTAGTATAAACTATTTTATCTAGATCATGTATTACTTTCCTTAATGATATTATTTTATGTTGATTAGGATATGATCTCAAGATTTTGTTTTCAAAACATAAGTATTATTAGATGAAATATTCATTTCAAAAAAATCTTTGGTAAAACATCCCTTCTTAGAAGATTGTGAAAATTTTTCATGGTTGATTTATATATTTCTCAGCTTCACTAACTCAAGAAATTTCTTATTAAGAATGTACTTATGGTATTCAAGTGTTTTAACCCTTTATTTATATTATATTTTTAATTTTTAATATAATTTTCTTGAATTTGACCAGCCTCTAGTATAATATAATCTAGATATTTTATTCTCTTTCTTTTAACTTCTAGTTTATCTTCCTTGTCATTCATAAAGATTATTTGTAATTTCTCCAATGAATGGATTATTTAAAAAAACCTTTCTCACCTAAAAAATTATAAAAAAATATCTCTTTAAAAATCGTAAGTAATAAAATAAAATCTTTTATTTACAAGTGAAACATATTCTTTCTTAGCTTTCACATGTTTTGTGATAATGTTTCATATGCTCTCATTTTTAGCTAATGAATCTTTCATTTCATCAAGTTCCAACTATAGTGGTGATTGTTCATTATATATTCCCTAGATGAATTAAAACATGTTTGTGACATTCTTGATAATAAAATTATTTAGAAAAAACATGATATTTATGTAAACATACTAAGTGATTCATTAAACACATCTTCACCACAACTAGTACTTGATTCATCATCAAAGAAACCATTTCCAATTTATTTATCAATATATCCATAAAAAATTACCACTTTGATTACCTATATGAAGTGATTGTTCCTCTTTCACCTTTTAATTCTTTATCAGCTTCTTGGACTCTCTTTTATTCCTTTTTTTTTTCAGAGTCTTAGCTGAAATATCAATATCATATTTAATTTTTCATATAATAATCTTATAAGATATATTCAATTTTTCACTTCATATACTTCAAGTAAAAACACTAGGTCAAGGAAAAAAATTTCATTCAATTAAAGGTAACCTTTTCTTTGATACTAGTTGTTATTCCCCCAAGATCAAGGCATTCACTTAGGGTGGTGAATCAGGTAGAAGTAAAATTTTAATTTTAATTTATCTTTTAAGTATTTACCCTATTTGGTATTTGAACCCATTTTTTGGTTAAGAAAAATAGATTTGATATTTTTAAATAACATTCAATACACACTTTCAATAAAAAAAATATAAGTAAAAACCATCACATGGTGTTTTTACATGGTTCAACCCCTCCCAAGAAACCTACTCCTTACTATAATTGGGGTGTATGGGTTATATATTCTCCACTACAATCTTCCCATAAATTAAAAGTAGGTTAAGTATAGATTATCTTGAATTCCTTTACCATATTACGTAATTTAGTATTCACTATATTAAATAGGTGGATATATGCTGCCTCTCACGAGTTTGTTACATAAGCTCTCATTAGTTCACAACAGTACTCCAACCTTTTAAAGTAAATCTTTAATCTTCTCAATATGTTATTATATCTACCAATTTAATATTCTTCCTCAGTATAGAGTCTTAACTTATTTTGTATCTTTAAGAATAACAACATGAAACTCGATCTCAACTAGTCATCCTAGTTCCTAGATATTTCATAGAATCTGATCACTAGTTTCTATGAACTCAAACACCAAAGACTTTGATAGTTAATAAGTAATTTGTAGCACTCCAAGAATGTTATACTTTCTCAATTATTATTATTATTATTATTATTCTTATATCTCATACTTCTATAATACTGGTTATTGTAGGAAATTATTATCCTATTATTCTTCGATGATCTAGATCAACATCATAGAAAAGTCATCGGGTTCTTCCCCCTACTTAATACATAGAGGGTAATTAATCCTAAAGAATTATCAATTTAATCTACTTTTTTTCTCAGGAGTTATTAGTTTTTGAATAAGTGAATACAATCGCCTTTTATTCTTAGATTATATATTCTAAGACAACATAATCATGTTTTATATATTTTTAACATATAAAATCTTATATAATATCGACACCATGATCATCCAACTCATTTTCCTCAACTTATTCATGTGGGTGTGTCCCCATAATCACAAGATATTATTTTTTCTTCAACCCCTTGTCTCTAATGGTACTATGAAATTACTATTTCTTAATGATTCTCATTTTATCTAAGCTAATTCATCCCTATTATTTTAGAATGATCAATACTATTCTTCTAAAATTATTTCCAAAAAATATCTATATTAAACAATCTTAATTTATGTATCGAAATATATGGTAGTAAGTGTTATGGAATAGACCATTATTCTATGGAAAGGGTGAATATAAAATACCAGTAGGATACATCTTAATTCGTAGGCAACATCTCAACTTGATATCCTTTTTCTAAATCATTAAGTGCATCTTCTCATTCCCAGCTTGAATCACAATTAATTTTGTGATATTTAATTATCTGAATATCATTACAAGCATTGAAAAATTTAATTCAGCTTTGATCACAAATATTGATTTTTAATTTTTCAAATTTTAAAATCATAGATTAATGGAACAATGATATAATAAAACTCTTCTCATTTAATCTTATTTAAAACACAAACTGTATTATGGATAAAAATTATCATAATTATTTGTTCTTTAAAGGGTAGCTTCAGTATAATATGATTTAATTTTAATCATAATTAATTCATTATGGTATTTCTCAGATTTTTCATTCTTTAAAAAACATGTTATTTTATAAAGGGACTGAATCTTACAAAGTATTAGACTACTCTTCTGAAGTCTTGGGTTACCATTCCAATGTATTGAGTTACCCTTATCAGGTCATCCTTTGTGAATTTCTTATAAGCAGATGAATCTTATAATGTCTTAGAGTTACTCTTATAAAGTCTTAGAGTTACTCTTAAAAATTATTAGAGTACTCAGCCAAAGTCTTTATTTACTATTGAACTTTGTAAAATACTCTTCTGAAGTCACAAGTAATCTTATGAAGTTTCTAGGAACTCTATCGATGCTTGTATTTTACTCTTCCAAAGTATTATTTTACTCTTATGAAGTCATGAATTTTTTATTTTTCGGTATTGGATACACTAGATGAATCTTATGAAGTCATACTTTTCTAAATTTAAGATTCATTCCATGAATTTAAAAATATATTCAAATCAATTTAGATATTTTTCAATTAAAATATAGACCTTATAAATCACTCAAAATAAACTTCAAATACATCAAATGACTCTAAAAATATGGGAACATTTTAAAAACTTATTAAATTTATTTATAAAGTCTTACATCATATTAAATACTCAATTTAGACTATATAATGTATCTTCACCACCTATTTAATTCCACAATCAAAATCTGTCACTCCTAGATTTATCCAATTGATTCTCATAACTACATACTACAACCTTCTTACTAGATAACACTAAGGTGGTTTATCCACAACTCCAGCTAGATTTCACAAAATTTTGAGCAAAATTTTATATCTTTAATAACCTCATATTTAAAAGTTGTTCATTGTCTACTTCAATATCCAATTAAAAACACCATTGAAATTATAATTAGAAAACTATTGTATTCAGTGCATTTAACTTCCATCAGCACTAAAAATTGAGGCTTTAAAAATAAAATCTATAATCATCTAAATTATAGTTTTTAATTAGAATCCATCTATCCAGTTATTCCATAATGGAAACCTTGCTTTTATTTACCCATAAATGCATGGTTATCATCTTCAAGATATTCATTGGGAAGATTTTTTCTCCATCAAACAAAATTATAACATGGATTGAATTTCCTTCACAAATATATTGAAAAAAAAACAGAAAATACAACATCATATCCATTAATCCACATGGGAACTTCATATTAATATGAATAAAATATGGGTACATATGTTATCAATATCTCAAAGATAACACCCTTATAATTTCTCTCCGGAATAAATAATGAAACCACATCCAAAATACACAATCTCAAATGAATAAAAGGGAGAATTGATACTAAAGATATAGATGAAATGATATTTAATCAAAGACTAGGGAGTTATTTTTATAAGAAATCCATATCCCATTATCCTACATACAACACCTCCTCTTTTCTAGGTTGATGGTAGGCTTTTACACCTACCCATCGACCCCAAACTTACTCATTCATAAATGAGGGTTGGGGGTATTTGAAGCATAATAAAAATAAAGAGAATATTAGGGGAGTGGATATTGAACCACAGAAAAATAGGGGCTACTGATATATCTTTCACTTAGATATTTGATTGAGAACCAATCACATATCCATGGATCCTTTATATATTTAAAATCATGATGTCATTTCATAGTGTGGAAACTCAAGGATTTTTACCATTGTAAATTATAAAATACAATCACCTTCATCAATAAATCTATAAAGTTTTCTTTATGATGAAATATCTACATTTCAACACAATAGGACCCCAACAACAACTCCTACTATCACAAAATTATCTGATCTAGGATTCCTCCTGAATAATTTAGTTTTTCTTAGGGATCACTTACTTGGGATATCAACCATATAAAAAAAATTTTGATGGGTATGGGAACTCATGGGTATTATATTCCATGCCCAAACCCTTCCACACAACAATATGAGACTCATGTCAAAGGTGTCACAATGTGATACTCATTGGTCACACAATGAAACCCTGGTGCCAAGAAGTAGGGATGTTAAACCCATGTCATGTTCTCCTAGGACATGTGTTGCATCCAGGTGGGACCTATAATGTCCCCCTAAAAGCTTTCCGTAGGCACCGAGGCTATCCCTATGCTCTGATACTAGTTGTAGGACCCCATAAAAAGCTCCTACTGTGACAATATTGTCTTATATAGGATTCCTCATGAAAATTGTTTTTCCTATGGATAAATGGCTTGGGATATCACCCTAGTGGAAAAGAACGTTTGATGGGGAGTGAAACTCATGAGTCTTATATTCTAATCCCAATACCCCCCACACCCTGATGTGGGTATCATGTCAAAGGTTTCACATCATGATACTCACTAGTCATATCATGACACCCAACTAACAAGTAGTAGGGTTGTGAAACCCATGTCACATTCACCTAGAGAAGATTATGAATCTAAGTGGGACCCAAAAACACATAATTACTTCACCATTTATCAAATAAAATGATATTGTACTCTGATATGATTCACACTTGAATGAAAAAATAGATTCAGTTTAATATTTAAGGTGAATTGAGTGTCAAAAAATAAAAGAATATGTGCCTATATATAATAAAGCTCCTTTTTTTAATATTCTCATTCAAATTACCTCTTTACAAGACCATGTAGTTTCCATGTATTCTAACATGGTTATTGATAGAGAGAGAACTGATTTCAACTCATAAATCTATCCCACAGATCCACCTACAATATTAAACACATAAAAAATAGTGGAATTCCTTATATCAAAATAACCTATAAATTTTGAATCAACATATCATTTGAAAGAAAACTCTATCCCACTATAACATAATGCAATATTGTAGGTCCTCTAAATGTATCTCAAAATCATCTTAATTATGTTCTAATGCTCCAATCCTAGGTTTTCCATGTACCAATTGATTGCTCCTACTGAACGTGTAATGTATTGTCTAATAAAAACCTTAACAAACATGAGAATTCCCACTATTGATGTATATGGTACTTGAGACATCTCTATCATCTCTACTTAAATGTTAGGAATAATAATAGAGGATGACTAGACATTAATAGGAAGATGGGTCAAAATTGGATTACAATTATTCATGTTAAAACACATTAAGACTTTCATCAATTAATTATTACATGATAAATAAATCATCCTAGTAGTTATATCTCAATAAACCTGCATCCTGAGAATCTTGTTTTGATAGCCCCAAGTCCTTAATATCAAAATCCTCTACCAAATGTTCTTTATCCTCTAATTTTGACCATTGTTGGGGATCACGTCCAATATGTTATACGCATACAATAAATTAATAATAAAACCACTACCATACTATATGAAACATTGTATTTAAGCATGTTTTGGTTTTATGTTTAGTGGTGTCTATAAACTTGGATAATTCATTTACCCCCATTTAGTAAAAATGTTAGGAAATAGTGTTTCATTAATTTAATGATGTAAATAAACTTGACTAATTTAGACATGTTTAATTTACACATGTTTATAAATGTGAAAAAATCACCTGTGTTTATAAATGTAACTAATTTATCCATGCTTTTAAACATTGAAAAATTAGTCACACAACTTTTACCCACATTTTATGTAAACATGGTTAATATGAGTCATCAAATAGATTTTTTTCAATAAACATTTCAATTTATTTTTTTCAATTTTATTGATCCCACTCAACCCCATCGGTTTTTCAAAAAAAATTGTTCCTGCACCGCCAGAACTCCTGATTTTCAATGACCCCACCTCCCCCCTTATTTCTCACCATTGTCTGCCAACCCTCCTGCTCGCCACCGACCACCGATCCTCACTCTCACCATCATCATCTCACCGATCCCTACTCATCATCAATTTTCATACCTCTTGATGATAATCAAAACCTCACCCCCTTGATGATGTTCATAATCGACTACCGACCCTCCTAGTCACCATCATCAGCCCATCCCTATTGGATTTCTACCCTCCCTATGTCCATCATTAATTGGTTGGCCCTTGATTTTCATCAATCACCGACCATCCTTCTCACCATTTTCAAACCCCCACGACCCCTTTGGCACCGTCCCCACTCTCTCCATCCTACTTGTACATGACCATTTTCCCCTATGTCATCCAGACATTAGCCCCCTCCCAAATGCTTAGGTCTATATAAAATACATTGGTCATGATAATCGAACCTATGACCACCGTTTTAAGAATCCATCGACAAACCAACCCGATCAAATAAGTTTTCTATTTATCATATTTATTACAGAATATTTGTACAAATGTTGATATATTTTGTAGATAAATAAAAATTAATATATATTAATATATAATTCTATAATTATATGTATATACATTTATATATGAATAAGTGTAATTATAATTATATATATTTTTTATTTATTTATATATATAATTTAATATATAGATTAATATATGTTACATATCAATATATAAATTAATACATTTTTTATTATATATTAATATATTTGTTATTATATGTTACACACACACACACATATATATGCTATTGTGTATTTATATATAAATTAAAATATATGTTATTATTTATATATTTTTGTATAAATTAATATATATTTTATTATATATTTATATATAAATTAATATATGTGTTCTTATATGTTACATATATATATGTGTGTGTGTGTTATCATATGTTATTTATTAATATATGCGTTATATATTATTTTATAAATTAATATATCTGATATTATATATATTAATATAAAAATTAACATAAATATATATAACTTAATATATATAGTTATATATGTATATATATTAAAAATTGTTTATACAATTATTATTTATTTGTTATAATTATGTTTTAACTTTTGTGTTTGTATGTTTATATGTATGTATGTACGTGTGTGTATATGTATAATAATTTTATATAGATAAAATTCATTTTTAGTGCTATATGTAATATTATTAGTATGGATGTGTGTGGCTTGATCCTCAATTGAGTGATACTCACTGTTGGCCTCCACATCCAAGTGACCAGGGTTCAATTCCTCACAACCCCTTAGGGGATTTCTGGATAGTGACATGGACGATGAAGCAAACATATGGTGGCGTATAGAGATGGTGATACGGTTATTGTGACCTAGGAAGGATGATGTAGGCAAGGCGTGCAGACCCAGTTCCATGATGATGTAGTGTAGGGCCTTAGGCCCATGTAATGGGATTTTAAATCCAATAGGTCTTCAAACCATGTATTGTAATAAAATAGATCCAGTGGGTACTTCTCATTCCTTGTGGGGAATGATGAGGTTTGACCCACTGAGGTGTTTGGATGTGTGTGTGTTGTTTGGTTGCTTGTAATCTATTCAACCTAAAATTAGTAAGTGTGTGTGTATGTGCACCCTCAAGAAGGTCCCATAGGATCCAACACCCTGTTAACTAATAAATTTTAGAAAATATGGGAGTTCGAACTCGAAACCTATAGTTTAGAAATGAGTGATCAAACCACTGGGTCTATACAAAATTTATGTTATATAATAATACTACTCTATATTTATATCTATGATAATATATCTGTATATAATTAAAAATTAATATATAAATATATAAATATATCATTATTGATTATTATATATATTATTATTATATTTATATATGTATAAATTCATATAATTATATTTACAAATAGGTACATATATATATATTATATTTATACACATGTAAATATATTTGTGTGTGTAAATATATATACCTATAAATTAATATATTAATATATATATATATAAGTATATATATATATATTAATATATACATATTTTAATGTATTAACACACACATATATTAATATATAATCTAATACACATAAAATAATATTAATATTTTATAATTAATTAATTAACTACTAGTATATATGAATTTATATACTTATTATTAATTATTTATTATTAAGGATCACTTTTTTATTTGTTATTGTCAAATTAATTATAATTATTTATTAAATCATAATTAATAATAGTTAATTTAATTATATATATATATATTAATTTTATGTAATTCTATTATATGTGTACTTTGAATATGTCTCTCTCTCTCTCTCTATATATATATGAATATGTGTGTGGGTTTATATATAGTATAATATAATAGTATTATATGATATTAAAATAACATATTTGAATAACACACACACACACATGTATTATTCATATATGTTATTCTTAATACTATATAATATTATTATATATGTGTGTGCATGTGTAGACACACACACACACACATGTATATATATATGAATAAATTAATATATATATATAAATATAAATTAATATATTTATATAGATATAAATTTATTTATATGTAAATTATTTTTATATTCTATGTTATATTTATTTATATGTTCAAATATAAATTTATTCATATCCAAAAATATATATATATATATATGAATATATAAAATAATATATATATTTGTATATAAATATAAATATATATATATTATTATATAACTATATAAATTAATATGATGTTATATATATATATTACATATTAATATATTTGTGAGTATCATATATTAATACTTATAAGTTTGTATATTTATTTATATATTAAAATATTAATATATACATATATAAATATATAAATATATATAAATTAATATATGAATATATATAATTTAATATATATATATATCAATATAAATTATTATAAATTAACACACACAGAGTGATATATATATATATTAATATATTTATATATATGTGTGTATATATATGCAAAAATTATATATATATATATATATATATATATATATATATATATATATATTCAATTTAGCCACATTTTATAACACAACTAAATTAGTGGCATTTCAAAACGTGGGTAAATGAACAACATTTTAAAATGCAACAAAATTAGAAATGTTTTAAAACATGGATAAAAAAGAGAAAAATAGCTATATTATAATTTAGTTCTATTTTTAGAAAATATAGCTGAAAAAACATATGTAAATCAAAATCTTTCCATGTTTTGAGAAAACATGCCTAAAAGATGTGGTTAAAAGCCTATTTTTTTTAGTTCTAGCTAAACAATTAATTTAATTAAACCCCAAATCTAATAAATGAGAGCTAGTTCTTACCTTTTTACAGTGGTACAAGATATAAGGGATCACATGACCTAATATTGATCAGTTTAGTAGTCTTGAATGACTAGATACATATCAATCCTAGTACACTTCCTAACATCCTAGGGAAAGGGAAAAAAATAAAATGGTGAGCTCAGATACATAGTAAGGTAATGCACACAATATAAGCTATCATGGAATAAATAAAGCATTAATAATATTACATGAATAAATAATGATAAAATAATTCCATATAAAGAATCACATGAGATCAAAATTTATCCATGAATAACATATCTATTCAAATAATCACATGCATATCAATAATTAATTTCATAATGATGGAATGTATATTTTTTTGCATCTTAAACTTACCGTTGAGGCCTCATTCCAATAAAAAATATAATAATGGGTAAGGCACATGCCAAATATGAAACCCTTTTTGTCTTATGAGACCTACCAATGCATAAAGATGATACATAATTCTGAGTCCCACCCATAAATCCATAACTTAAATGCATTAAATATATGAATAAACAATATAACTTAATCATCATGGCTTAATAATCAATAACAATCCATATTAGAAGAACTAACATATAGGATGTCAATACTTTCCCCGATCAAAATTATCATAAGACATATGATGGGCGGAGAAGAAAGGAAGTGATGGCAAGAGGGGGGGTGAATTGCCTTTTAAAAAATGATTAACAAATTAAAAATCAAAGTAAAGATGCAGCGGAAATAAAAGAGGCAAGACACGCAATTGATAACGGAGTTCGGCCTAAAACCCGGCCTACGTCTCCGCTCCCAACTCAACCGTTGAGAGATTTACTATCCCTTGCTTTTCAATGGTTGTAGCAAGAAACCCACTAGCCTTTTTACAGGTGAAGGCTAGCTCACCTATTATAGCTTGCTTTTTAATGGTTTGAGCAAGAAATCCACTAGCCTTTTTACGGGTGAAGGCTAGCTCACCTTTGACTCAAGCCTTTTAAAAGGAAAGGCTTGACTAACCTCTTCACACCTTAAAGGTGATTTGAAAACCCAAGAGAGAGGATGAGAGAAAGAGTTGGGGGTTTGTAGGCACAAACCCAATTTGATGCTCAAAATAAATAAAGAAATAAAAACCGTAATGGGGAAGTCTTGGGCGCCAATGGATTGATGGAGCTGATGAAGGGCGCTCCCAAGCTTCTTTGGAGGTGCTCCTTGGATGTGGAAGTGTGTTGGAGCAAGTGGGGTTCCCTTGGAGGAATCCGCCGGAGGTTCGCCAAATGATGGGAAATGTGTCCGTTGGCTTCACAATAGTTCCGGCGTTAATCCTTAGGCTTCCGGGGGTTCCTAGTCCTTTATTTATAGAGGGGGAACCCTCATATGGACGTTGGAGGCCTTTGGAGCCGTTGGAGAAGCTTTCGGAGCCGTTGGAGGCCAAGTGGACAGGCTGGTCAAAAGCCCAACGGCTAGTTTGACTGGCTCCACCGGCTGACCGGTACAGGGCCACCGGTTGGCCGGTGCTTGCAAAAAGGAAGAGGGCTCGGGCTCAGGCTCCACCGGCTGGCCGGTGAGGAGGCCACCGGTTGGCCGGTGCTGAGGCAGTAGGTGTCACTGTTCTGGCTGGGTGCCACCGGCTGGCCGGTGCTGAGGCCACCGGTTGGCCGGTGTGGAGGCAGTGGCTGGACTCTCGGTCTGGGCTCTACCGGCTGGCCGGTGCTGAGGCCACCGGTTGGCCGGTGCTCTGGACAGTGGAGAGCCTTTCTGTCAATGGTCCATCGGCTGGCCGGTGTCATGCCACCGGTTGGCCGGTGGACTGAAAACAGTCCAAGTTAACTCCTTTGCCACTTCTTGCTCCTGAAATCATGCCTAACAACACAAACACTTGAAAAAAATATTAGATAAATGAGAGGGTGATTGTGATCATGAAAATCAAACCATTAGGGGTATGAGAGGTACAACAATCTCCCCCTATTTTGATGATCACAATCACCAAAACAAACAATGTAAAAAAGATGAAATGAAAAACATGGTTTAAAGAATTTTCCCCCCAATCAATCAATAATTTCTCCCCCTTTGTGATTATCAAAATAGCACGGGGCATAAAACTTGATTGAGGGAAACGATTGAAAAACAAGAAAGAGATTTTAAACCAATTGAAATTTTTGAAATTTGAATTGAAAGTTTTGAATCAAAAATTTTGAAATGAAAAATTGAATAACAGTTTGAATTGAAAGTTTTGAAAAGAAAATTGAAATGAAAAATTTGAATTGAATATTTTGAAATGAAAATTTTGATACCAAGTGTTGAAATTGAAAGTTTGAATCGAAAATTTTGAAATTGAAATCAAAAGGGCTTAAACGATCCTAACTCCCTCTAAATAAAAACAACAAAACTCCGGGAAGAGGATTATCAAACCGAGACAAATTTTGGGCCGGTAAGACTCGCTAAAAGGGATTTTTCAATCCATACTTGTCTATTGGCGGGTCTTCTCCTATAAAATTCATCATTAAAGGAAATAGTTTTGGGCCTACCATACCGGGAATTTTTGCAATTGCACTCATAAATTAAGTGCCCGAGTTTTTTGCAATAATTACAAAATTTGAATTGGGAGCTCCCCCTTACAAAAATAGTGGGTGCATGGGAGGAGGAAGCTTGCTTGGAATAGCCAAGCCCTTCGGTGGTTCTAGATAAACGTTGGGAACCGAGGAGTTTGGTTAAATTTTGTTCCCCTTGGGTGAACTTAGCTAGGGATTCCCTTAAATCTTTGATGGTTGATTCCATGGAATCAACATCGGGAAGATTTTGGATTTTGAGGGTCAACTCTTCCTTCTCTTTGAGAAGTTGTTCTTTTTCGGAAGAGAGTTTTTTGAAATTATTTTTTAAAGAAACAAATTTGGAAGAATGTTCGTGAAAACCTTCCTCCAATTGGTCTCGCGCATGTTGGAGATCCTCGTATGACAAATGATTAAAAGAATTAGAAGAACTAGAGGATGAGGAGTCGGAAGATGATACCTCATTACATGCCATTAGGCATTTGTTACCGTTGTCACTCGAGGAGGAGGAGGAGGAGGAGCTGTCACTCCATGTGGCCTTGAAAGCCTTCTTCTTCTCCTTTTGCTTGGCCTTTTTCTTGTTGAGTGGGCAATCGGGCTTGTAATGGCCTTTCTCGCCACACCCATAGCATGTTACCTTGGGCTCGGATTTTTCGTCGTGTTTTTCCTTTCGAGCCTTGCAGGATTTCTTCTTCTTGTGCTTCTTCATGAATTTGTGCATCTTGCGGGCAAGATTCTCCATTTCGGAATCGCCGCTTGAAGAGGAAGATGATAAGGAGGATAAGCTTTCTTCTTGTTGAACTTTGAAGGCAATGTTCTTTGGAACTTTGATCGGTTTGCCTTCCTTTTCAGCTTGCCTCCTCATGGTGATCTCATAAGTCATGAGGGATCCAATGAGCTCTTCGACCGGCATGTTTTTGATGTCCTTTGCTTCTTGGATTGCCGTGAATTTCGGTGCCCGTGTGCTTGGAAGGATCCATAGGATCTTCTTAACCATCGTTTCTGCAGAAACATAATCACCAAGGGACTTTCTCCCATTGCAAACATCAGTAAAACGTGTAAACATTTCAGAAATATATTCGGATGGATGTATGGAAAAAGACTCAAAATCTTGATGGTACATGTCCAATCGAGTATCCTTCTCTTTGTTGGTCCCCTCATGGGTAACTTCCAAAAGTTTCCAGATTTCATGTGAGGAGGTGCATGTGGAAACTCGATTGAACTCATTATGATCAAGGCCGCAATGTAGAGCGTTCATGGCTTTGCCATCAAGCTCGAAATTTCTAATATCGGCTTGGGTCCATTTGGATTCATCAGGAGAGGAGAGAGAATAACCATGCATGACAATTTTATAAATGGGATAACCTATACTTCTAAAAAAAGCGGTCATGCGGGTTTTCCAATAGTTATAGTCGGTTCCATCAAAAAATGGATCACGACCCAAAGAATAGCCTTCGGGGGCGAAAGAAGTGGAAGCCATCACAATGGATCTTGAATTTGAAACCGGTTAGGGTATTACTCAAATTTTCCTCTGATACCAATTGATGGGCGGAGAAGAAAGGAAGTGATGGCAAGAGGGGGGGGGGGGGGGGTGAATTGCCTTTTAAAAAATGATTAACAAATTAAAAATCAAAGTAAAGATGCAGCGGAAATAAAAGAGGCAAGACACGCAATTGATAACGGAGTTCGGCCTAAAACCCGGCCTACGTCTCCTCTCCCAACTCAACCGTTGAGAGATTTACTACCACTTTCTTTTCAATGGTTGTAGCAAGAAACCCACTAGCCTTTTTACGGGTGAAGGCTAGCTCACCTTTGACTCAAGCCTTTTAAAAGGAAAGGCCTGACTAACCTCTTCACACCTTAAAGGTGATGTGAAAACCCAAGAGAGAGGATGAGAGAAAGAGTTGGGGGTTTGTAGGCACAAACCCAATTTGATGCTCAAAATAAATAAAGCAATAAAAACTGTAATGGGGAAGTCTTGGGCGCCAATGGATTGATGGAGCTGATGAAGGGCACTCCCAAGCTTCTTTGGAGGTGCTCCTTGGATGTGGAAGTGTGTTGGAGCAAGTGGGGTTCCCTTGGAGGAATCCGCCGGAGGTTCGCCAAATGATGGGAAATGTGTCCGTTGGCTTCACAATAGTTCCGGCGTTAATCCTTAGGCTTCCGGGGGTTCCTAGTCCTTTATTTATAGAGGGGGAAACCTCATATGGCCGTTGGAGGCATTTGGAGCCGTTGGAGAGGCTTTCGGAGCCATTGGAGGCCAAGTGGACAGGCTGGTCAAAAGCCCAACGGCTAGTTTGACTGGCTCCACCGGCTGACCGGTACAGGGCCACCGGTTGGCCGGTGCTTGCAAAAAGGAAGAGGGCTCGGGCTCAGGCTCCACCAGCTGGCCGGTGAGGAGGCCACTGGTTGGCCGGTGCTGAGGCAGTAGGTGTCACTGTTCTGGCTGGGTGCCACTGGCTGGCCGGTGCTGAGGCCACCGGTTGGCCGGTGTGGAGGCAGTGGCTGGACTCTCGGTTTGGGCTCTACCGGCTGGCCGGTGCTGAGGCCACCGGTTGGCCGGTGCTCTGGACAGTGGAGAGCCTTTCTATCAATGGTCCATCGGCTGGCCGGTGTCATGCCACCGGTTGGCCGGTGGACTGAAAACAGTCCAAGTTAACTCCTTTGCCACTTCTTACTCCTGAAATCATGCCTAACAACACAAACAGTTGAAAACAAGATTAGATAAATGAGAGAGTGATTGTGATCATGAAAATCAAACCATGAGGGGTACGAGAGGTACAACAACATATAGATAAATATGGTGGATTATATCATTAGAGTATATCCACTTTAAAACACAATATTTTTCAAAATATATTCACCTAGATGAAAATACTTTTAAAATATCACCAGAACATTTCTTAAAGAAATAACCTTTTCATTTTGAAATAACTTATTTAAAATATAAAAATTCAAAAAATATTAGGGAAACTATTTTCATTGGAAAGAACCATGAAAAATATTAAATTAATCTTCAAGTAAAATAGTATTCATGATGGTAGGAAAATTCATTCATGCGGTAAATGTTAAAAGAAAGATCTCGTTCACACATTTTCTAAAAAGTACCTCGTTTGGAAAATGATAAAAAGATTCATTTTAATTTTTTTATATAAGTTAAAACATGTGTAAAAATGAATTTAATAAATCCTTATATAATATTAAAAACATTTTTGAATTTTTTTAAAGAAATTATAATCATTAAATAAAAATATTCTCGAACAAATAGAAAAAAATCAGTTTTCCTTAAAAACTTTATTTCCGACTTTTGAGTACTTAGAGAGAGGAAAACAAAAGGATAAATTTTAATTTATAAGAATAAACAGAGGTGAATAAAATACATGGGTTTTAATATAAAATTATCATATAATTCCTCTAATGGAAACTTAAATATAAACAACCCCGAATAGGGTTGATATTGTGAAATAAACCCTTATCTCCAGTCCAACTTGCTTCATAAGTTATTTTAATATCTTTCATAATAAATTGAAATTTATTATAATTATATAACATAACTATATGAATAAATATGAAATAATATATGACCCAATTATAATATTTCAACACCAATTTATTAATAATTATTTATTAAAATCATTATTTTTTAGTGTTATCTATTTCGTTTTTCATATAAGTTTTGGTTCAGTAAATTCAGTCATTGAATCTTTATCATGGTTATATAATCTCAAGAATTTTAATCATGATATAAATATCATAAATATTCATTATATACATATATATGACCATCCTTGAAATATGGACATAGAAAATGAATCATATCGCTTTGTTGAGGTGGTAGTCCACACATACACATTAGCGATATTATCATTTTTTTGATGGGTGGAAGGGTAAGAAGAAAAAATAGAAATTATTTTTAAAGAATTAAAATTATTTCATAAATATCATATATATTCATTAGTTTCATATTTATTACCATCCTAGTGAAGTGGCGATGAAAAAAGAATTACACCACTATGTGGAGATGACAGACCGTATGTACGCACGAGTGATGTTTTAATTTTCCATATGATAGTAAAGAGGTGAATAATGGTTGTTCCACAAGAAGAATAATATTTAAGTATATTTAATATAATTATATTATTATATGAACATTTTTATAGAATATATTAAGGAGTAATAATAAGAAATAAAATGAACACACTCAGTTAAGAGTTATATCCCTTCTTCATAAAACTAGCATTGGATTACAACTTAAGCCTTATAGGTTATTCATTTGATGATACTAAAGCCTCAAGGGAATTTGAAGGAAGGTTTTTAAGGGATTTTCGTAGGTATTATTTGAGATACATGTCTCAATAAGTGTGAGGAATAGAGGAGGAGTGGTTTCCTTATATAAGAGAGTAGAGGGGCACCCTTGGAATTAATTAAATTATTAATATAAATTAATTCTCAGGTTCAAGTGGCACCAAATTGATAAATTTAGAATATATAGTAAATAAAATTAAAAATAATACAGTCCAATAAAATATAGACAATTTTAAGTGTGTTTTTAACCCTTATCTATAAGTTTTAACCCATGTTAACTCTTTTTGATGATTATTGGAATATCAATGTTTTTTACTCTTTAGAGGTCAAGAAAGTTACAATAAAAGGCATAGTGACCCATAAGTGGAAAATGGTTGATATTATAAAACATATCCAATTCACTTATATAAATATAATATTTTTATGAATTTAAAATCATTTAATAATATATTATTTAACATAATATACCATTAAAGTCATTTACAAAACTATTCACACAGTTGACGTTAAAAAAATATAAATATAGTAATATAGTTGAAATATAATATTTTAAGAAATTAATAATACATTATATTTATATATTTTTTTTAACACCATAAATCACCCAAATAACATTACTTTGTATGGTTTTAAAATCATTTAATTTATTTTTTAGTTGCTTGCACAAACATTGAGTTGGTGTTGAGTAAGCATTTAAGATAATCATTTCATTACTAAACATTTAAAATAGATTACCATAATAAAAAAGTTATACATATTCATAATTATTTTTATAACAATTAATAACATTTTTTTTATCTTTGTCAAAAAATATTATAGATATTAAAATCAAGAAAGATACATTTTGGAATTTTAATTTACTTAAATTAATATAAAGGTCTAAATCAAAGAAAAAAAGTCCCAAAAATTCTATATTTTAAAATATAATAAGGTTATGTTTGAAATAAAATAATAAAATTAAATATAAAAAGGGGTATGAATTATTTTTAATTCTTATTTCATAGTTTTAACCTTGCTCTACCCATTTTACCCTTACTGTGGTGAAAACATTTTTACCAAGGTTACTATTCACTATGAAAAAAATAAAGATAAACTTTTTTTTTGAAATCATGATTAAAAATATAGAATAAAATTTACTAAATTCATTCCATATAATTTTTATATATTAATTTTAATATAAACTCCTAAAATGTGATAAAAAACGATTTTTCTTAAAAATGCATTCTTTAGTATAAAAATGTTTTTCTTACCCAAATTAAGCATAATTTAGATTACAATGAAATTAATTTAATTATTTTTAATCAAAATAAACTAATTAAATTTTAAAATAAATTCAAAATGAAATGGTAATTTTTAAATACTTGAATTGAAAACATAGGTTTCTATAAAATCGCTATTTTTAACTATTCACTAAAAAATTATTTTTTCTAGAAAAATCCAAAAATTTCATCCTAATATAATTTTGATATGATGATTTCAAAAAATTTATTATTTTTATCAAATAAAATTTATAAAATTATCCAAATTCAATTATAATATTCCCTCACCAAAAACAATAAATATAATTTTTGAAGAAAACATATTTTTGAATCGTAAAACTATTCTACTAAAAATTGAGTGCTTAATTATAAAGCCTTAATAAATAAATTTTTATTAAATATGACCTTTAAACACACACATATATATATAAATATATCATAATGTAGTTTCTCATATTCATACCTTCTAATTTAATAACTAGGTTATAATAATCATATTTAAATAATATTATTTCACATTTTGTATGAGCTTAGTGTTGCGTGTGTCACATGATACCAAACATAGTGTTATTTTCAAAATAAAATATAAAATAAAATATTGGGATATTACATTATACCCTTATATAAATTTAAACCTTGTAATTTAAATTATTTTTTTCTAAACTGAATACAACAAAGTAATAAATCAAATATTGATTTTATTATGAACATAATTTATTGGTTATAAGTAAGAAACATATTATGAATGTATATCTATAAGAATATTACTTGAAAATGAGTCTATAAACATGTACATTAGTAGTTGAGTGTTACTTTTCACATAATACTTGATAGATTTATCTTCAACTTTCTTGAGTTTGAGAAATTCCTTTACCATTGTGATATAAAATATGATAAAATTTACTTACATGATCTCTTCCCATTATATAATAATAATTTCATCCTTATATATTAATCATCATTATTAGGATTAAATTTTCATTTCTAAAGAACTAAAATAAACTTTTAATCGACTATAAGATCCACAAAATGATGAAAAGTTATTTTTACCATCTAAAATAGAAATAGTTATCGCAAGCTAAAATAATAAAAAATATGAATAAACCTTTTTATGAAGAAATACTAAATTAATCTCAAAATACTCTATAATAACACCCAAATATGAATTTAAATCATTACATAAGTAACTAACCTTAAATATCTTCAAAAATATTAATGGCCAAGTTGAAAACCCAATAACTAGAAATATTTGATCACATATTCTTTTCAGATCAATTTAAAATTTATCTCCAAATTATATTAGTCACTCATAAAGTTATATACTAAAAATATATATTCCATAGCATATAATATCCAAAATATTTCAATCTTTCCTATAAGTAAACCGAATCACCATAAATCCATTAAAAATTACACATGATCCCAAAAGACAATTCAACCATTATTCTTCAAATAAAATCCCAGATTAGACAAAAAAATTTCCATTTACCTTAACTATATAATGCTCCTAATATAGTGGAATTCTTTGAAAATAAAATTAATCACTTAGTTACCAAATCACTTTTTAATCTCATGGTTATCTATAATACCCTGACCCTAGTAGCCTAGAGTCAGTGGTTACTTTATTACATTGGCATAAGATACAAGTAATTGCATCCTGAAGGACCATATAGTTTAGTATTATTGATAAAATAGATAAATAATTTACATTCACATTACAAATAATAACATAAAATGCCCAAAGTGTTTTCTTTGAGAATTCCATATTTCCCCTTAGCATATCCCTGCATATCAATTACAAAACACTTCCTGGTGTCCTGAGGAAAATAAAAAATAATAAAGAGATGAGCTCATATGATCAATAAGGGTAAGAATACAATGAAAAATATCATGAATAAATAATAATAACAAATATGTAAAGTGTTTTTTAGAGAACATAGTTTTGGAAAAAAAGAATTTTCGACCTAAGAGAGAAATGAAGTCAGATTTTATTAAAAACAATTTCACAACAATTTTAAGTACCAGAGAGAAAAATGGTAATATTACTTTCAAAGTTAATGAATAACTATATTATAAGAAATTTTATGAGTTTATTGAGTGATAGATCATAATATTTAATCCTAAAAAATTTAATCTTAAACAACCCCGATAAACGATGAGATTGTAAAATAAACCATTACCACTTTGATAAGTTTTGAATCATAATCCCCATAAGATAAATAAATTAAAATTAAAAATTAAATAACAAGAATAAAAATATATTCATGATATAACATATAAAATTGGCAGTATATACACCACAAAAATAATTAAGTAAAAAATATGGCATACGTCTCATAAAAGTAAAAGTGAGACGAGAAACCCTTACCTTAGGTTTGATTTCCTTCATATGTGTTTGAACATCCTATATAATAAATATAGGTTTATTATAAATCTATTAAATAACTATAATCATATATTTATACCATATATTATTTATTTATAGTCTTTTATAACCTATTTATTAATAATTCTTTTGTTACAATCACTTTTTCATGTGGTAATTGGGTCATTTTTCATGTACATTTTGGTTCAGTAATTTTGATCCTTTTATATTTATCATGTTTAATTCATATCCATAATTTTAATCATGATATAAATATCATATATATTCATTATATATATATTTATAGTAATCTATAAAATTTAGAGATAAAAAATGGATTACACCATTTTTGGAGATGGTATACCATATGTATGCATAACGTTGTTTCCATTTTTCTCGATGGATGAAATCTAATGAAAATAAATATTAATTAACCATTAAAAATAATAATTATTTTATATATAGAATTTATATTAATCAAATAAATCCTTATTACCATCCATTTAAAAAAAAAATAAAAAACATTTCACATCACTATGTGGAGGCGATAGTCCATACGTATGCATAAGCAACATTATTGTTTTCCAATGGATGTGAAGATAGAAAGTTAGATGTGATATTATATTTATAGAATTATTTTTAGGTAATAAATATCATATATATTCATTAAATATATCCTTAATACCCTCTATGTAAATTGTATGTGAAAAACGAATCATATCTCTTCACGAGACGGTAGTCCAATATAGTCACAAATGATGTTAATGTATCCACCATAGAATGGAAATTAAGAAGGTATATGTGATATAATAATTTATAAAGTATAATAATATCATAAATATTATTTAAATACATTAAATACATCATTATACCCATCCTTAAAATGTATTGATTGAAAAAAAATTACATTGATTCACGCGGTGGTAGTCCACCATACACATTATCAAGAGTCTCATTTCTCATTTGATAGAAGTTGAGATGGGGATGGGTTATAAATTAACATAATAAAATATCAGTATATAGGGTATAATAATTTTATTTTTTTATCATATTTTAATATTATTTTAATGATGTGTAAGAATAAGTAAAACAAATATGCATGTTTAAGTATTTTACATCTTCTTCGGAGAGCCTCTTTAGTTTTATACCTAAAGCCTTCTTAATAGAGATTCATAATAAAAATAAGGACTATATGATTTAGGGAGGGATTTATGGAAGATATATTTTTATGTATTGTCTGAACTAAATGGTTTTTTAAGTGTGAATATAAGAGAGGATGAGTGACCATTTATAAGTGGGGGAGAGGACATACATGAATTTTTTAAAAAGATAAAGTGATAATCATGTTTTTCTCATGACAAAGTCCTATAAAATGGGTAATTATTGAACCTTAGATGTTATAAGGTCCATATATGGAAATAAATGAGTTTTTTAAAAGTTTTAGGTTATTTTTAATCCTTATATTCTCAGTTTAATCCTGGTAAACCAATTTTTTACGTCAATTACGATAATTAATTTTTACTCTTTTGACTATTAATTTCAGTAAAAATTTAAGTTAAAAATATTATATAGTATAAATTATTCTTATTCCAAATATGGAATCCATTTTAAAAAATTCAATTCATATAAGGGGTATAATTCAATTTAAAATTAAATATGCAGATGGGTAGAAAAACGGTTTTTCCAAAGAAAGTTTTTCAAAAGTATAAAAAGTTTTTATATAAAAATTCAATATGAAATTGATTAAAATTAATCAAATTAGTTAAATTTTAATATAAGTGAACTAATTTTACTTTAAAACCAATTTAAAATATAATTTAACCTTTTAAATAATTTAAAATAAAATATTATTTTCAATAAAAATCAAAATTTTTCACTATTCATCAAAAAATTAATCTTTTTAGAAAAATCACCAAAATTCAATCAAATATAATTTTTCCATTTAAATATCAAAAATGAATTTTAATTTCTCAAAGATTTTTTTTTTAAAATTTTCAAAAAATAATTTTAAATTATGCATACAAAGCACAATTAAACCGCCTTTTAGAAAAATATAGTTCTTTAGTAAACATTTATTTTTATTTCAAATAATTATTATTCTATTTCTAATTAATAAATAACAATTGAATTTATTTTATAAATTCTAAAACCATATAATTTTTATAATTTATTTTTCTTATTCATACCCACCAACTTAATGGATGAGTTATAATGGTCATGTTTTAAATAATAATATTTTAATAGAGTATTGTGTTTTGTTTAAACCTAATGTTGTGTGAATAGAAAGATATATAATTGACTGAATTTATTTATAAAGAAATATATCATAATGTATTAAGGTGTTATATTCTATTCTAAATTTTTGTGTGTGTGTAATATATTCTTTTAAAGATGATGTTCTTATTTTTAAGACTTTGGGAATTGAATTCTACCCCCTTAAATAAATTGTGTATCCCAATTTAATCTTAATCGCATAAATTAAGGGTTTGAAATTTTAAAAAATATATATTTTTGGAAACCTACATCATGAAAATGGTTAATAAAACATCTTCTTGATAATAGAGAAATGGAAGTATGAAGTTCATCCAGGACAACACATTATTAGGTTTTCAAGTAGGAGAACATTTGTGGGAAATGAAAATATGGACATGGAAGAGAATACTAACACCCAAGGATTAATAGAGAGTGATAGAGACCATCGATCAAAATAAAGTGAATAATTAGTATAAAGTTAATCACCTAAAAGACATAAATCTATGATGAGTTAAAGGACAATTTGATTCATTAGAAATGAAGGTAATAGGATATCATTTTTGTTTCAAGATCCTTTTCTAAAAGTTGAGGAATTCCTTGACCTTATAGTTAGATAATTTAAAAAAATATAGTGACTTGATATATTTATACTTCATAGGCACAATTTCATCTTTTTTATGATCTTATATCAATTCCTAATCCATTTCTTAATCTAATAAATAAATATCCAATATGAATTTTTTACATGAAGAATTATAGTTAATATTTAACAGATCATTAGCTTAATAAAATATTGACGAGTCATTCCTCTTATCTCTTGATATTTTCCAAGACCAAAATGGTTAGCACAAGTTATCCAATATAATAAATTAATATCTAATACCTTAATATCAACTCTCAAATTTAAAATTTCAAATTAATACATTTCAGAAATATTTATCCTTAAGAATTGTCAAAAATATGTCTAACAAAATTCAAAGGAAAAAAAATTAGAAGGAAGTTAACTAAATCAACATTATATTACCCAAAAAAATAAAGTGGATCTTAATATCACATTAAAAATATGTTAATACCTTGATCAAAATAAAACCATAATGAAAACATACATTCTTCCAAAAATAAAAAACTCAGGTTGTCAAGTATATTCAATAATTACAAACATGATGTAAACTCCAATAAAGATAACATAATCCATCAAATCACTAACCAATTTCAATGTCACCAATACTATACAATAAACACATATTTATCATTATTATCTCAATATCAAGCACACATTAAGTGTTATCTTACCTAAATAATGTGTTTTCCAAAAAGAACATCTTTCCACTAAATCAATTTTCTTTGTACCATTTCATATATACTTTCAAATACTTATATAAAAACTATCATAGTATAATCCTTATACATTGGATGAATATTATAAGCAAAATACCGTTGGTAAAAATACTTCTACAAAATAATTCTTGAATCCAAGCACAAAAACACTTTAATAATTCCACTTAAGATCTATTAATAGAATAACTTTACCTTGATCCCTTAGATTATTTTGAGGTATATTCCCTTGATGCTTGGAACATTCATTTGTATAATGCTTCAATCTTATTAAATTTGAAGCATTGAACATTATAAATTTCATTCTTAACATTTCAATCATGATCATGGTGTCCTTTATCTCTAAACTTGTAAGAAACTCTCATTCTCTTTAAGATAGTACCAGAGTGTTTCTTTCCAAAATTATCACATATGAGAAAACCCTTCTTTTCATTATTACCCTAATATATTTTTCACTATCATACTCTTCTTCTCTTGATTCCCTTCAAATCCATAATTATAAAATAATTATTTCTCTATCTTGACAGCACATGATATTATTTCTCATATAATGAGAATCTTGGGGATACTAGTTCCATTTAAAATATTGGATTAATACTATCTAGGAAATGATTATAATTAATGTTTGGATTACATAATTTGATATGGTTCCCATTATTTCTACTAGATTCCATTTCTAAATAATTTCATATACTATATTAGATCATAAAATTATGCATCATATTTTATAATCCCAAAACTAGTGAAATAGTTAACATAAATTGAAAACTTTATGCATGGATAATATCATAATCATAAATATGGTTTCTTTGGAAAGGTTTCCAAATCATAAATATTTTAAAATCCTTAATAACAGGTATTAAATAAAATATGAATTATCTAAATAATATCCAATGGGAGTGTCAAACCTGGTGAGCTATAAGGCCTATTGTCATGTACCAGGCAACACTCTAGTCAAGAATGATGCTATTGTTTAGAGTTTTTAACCCTAGGTACATAAATGTCATTACCACATCCACTTTTAGTATTCATATATGGATTTATATCTAGGAAAAACACATATTCTTTACCTTACAAAAAATTTAGTATGTTCTTCTATACTTATAATTAATTTTTATCATTAGATTATGTTCTCAAATCTATATTTTCTTAAATATAGTTACAATGATATCTAATACACTTCTTATAATAAAAAATATAAATACCCTAAACCCTACATCCCACATTTGGTACACTGGCATAATGTAACACCCTGAAATTTTATGAGATAGATTCTTTTTAATTCTTTTGATGTATTGTGTTGTACGATACACCAAGATTATCTTGTGTTATATGAAACATCTTCTTAACTTGCGGTATATGCAAAACTATTCTTGGATTGTATTACACACAATTTTGAGTTCATTTTATAGAATACATTTCATTCAAGACCAATTTTATATGAATAATTAAATTATCTTAGAACCTAGTCATTTTAATGGAGGATATGAACAATACTAACTTTCTTTTGAAAAAACATTTAAATGTAAATAAAATAACGAAAGAACTATTGATGGATATTGTTAATGTAATATATATTTAATATATTAAATCCAATTTTTAAAATTCATCTTATATTTTTTCTAGACAAGATATAAGAACAAATTCAATTTTTTAGAAAAAAGAAGTATTTCTCAAAAAATGTAGTTTTGTTACCTTTTGATTGCGCAACCATTTTAAATATAGTTTTTAAAACTTTTATATATTCTATTTAACAAAATAAAAATTTTATTTTGAAGTGGAATATAAAATTTTAGTTTGGATGAATTTTTGATACTTTTCTGATAACTTTTTTATTTTGATGAATAGTAAAAATACTCTAAATTTTAATTGAAAAGAACATTTTTCATCAAAATAATTTATATGGTTAAATTATAGTATTGAATGGTTTTAAAGTATAAATAGAATATATTTTTATCATTAAATATAATTTATGTCATTAGCATTAATTTTACATTGAATTCAGATGTACAAACATTTCAATCTTTTGCAATGTTTTAACTTTTAAAACCCTATTTTTCATTCTGACAACAGAATTAATTTTAAATTAATTAATGAAACTTCTGTGTTATGAATTTTGAAAAATAGATTCCATATTTGGAATCAGTGTATCCAAATTATTTTAATAGGTTACTTTTATTTTTTAATATTATAAATAGTAACTTTGGAAAATTTTATTTACCATAGTTAAAGGTTAATCAGGTAAATTTGGGTAACTAAAAACATGATAAGGATAA
The DNA here is from genome assembly GCA_963277665.1 of Viscum album. Lineage (NCBI taxonomy): Eukaryota > Viridiplantae > Streptophyta > Magnoliopsida > Santalales > Viscaceae > Viscum > Viscum album. The sequence goes on from OY728136.1 coordinate 1,985,947,311, forward strand.
TAAAATTACCCTAACACCTGATAAAATCCTATTGGATGAATAAAAATCGAACCATATCACCTTAGGGTCGGAATTTATTCATTTAATGGACTTTTTTTCATGAAAGTGATGTAATTATTATTAAAACAAAATAAAGTGACAACATGTCACTCTCTTATCTTTTATAAGTATAATAATTTTAATATAGTGATAAACATGATGAAACATATAAAATAAATAGTGTCTATAAATATAATTAAATTATCTACATAATGGATTTTTTTTAATTTTAAGAGATTAAATATTTATCATATATAGTGACACAATAGTAATATAATAATTATTTTATTAAGAGAAATATCAAAATAAATGATATTATAAATATTAAAATAAATATTATATGACATAATTTAGGTCATCTAAAAATTTTATGGATGGATATTAAATGTTATGATTGATTTAAGTTTTTTTAATTAATCAATTTGTTATTATTTTTTGAAAAAGTCAATTATGAATAGTGTCAAAATTGACATAATTCATAACTTAAAATATAAAATAGTTTATTAAATGTTATAAAATTCATAAAAAATAAAATATTCTAAACAATGGTTAATATAAGTCCTAATATATCATAAATTACACTTTTTTGGTTGTTTTACATGTTATGATAATTACATTAACACACAATGTGTAAATAACATTATATCACGAGAAGATTAAAAAGGGTAAAATAAGGGTTAAACCAAAAAATATATGGACTAAAAAATATTCAAAACTTTTATAAATATTATTATATGATTTTTTTCAACCCAATATCATATTATATTAGAAATAAATGAGTTTGGGACCCTTAGATACTGAAAATCAATAAATAATAAATTAATATTTCAAGACTTTTTTAAAGTGACCCTCACCTCTCCTATAAAAGGGAACTTATCATTATCTTTTAATCACACCTATAAAGCCTTTTTTCTCAGAAAAAAACTACCCATTTCAAATCCTAACTTCCCTAACTTTATCATAGATGCCACACTTTGGGTATAAATTCATCCTAGGGAGAAATTTTGTGAAAATCAAAAGGTGATACTTGAAAAAGAGGATGTTCAGATACATACAAAGGATATCAGACCTAAGGTTTTAAATAAATCATTTAAGTGTGAGTACTAAAGGGGAAGATCATTATGGGATTTGTTTAAGATCTTTCACAAGTTATGAAAATGTATTCCAAGCTTCTAAAGGTGCTAAAATATTACGGTCCTTAGGCGTGCATTTATAAAATGTAATGAATATTCATCTAAAAAGATATAATATTCATATACGTCATGCTTGGGTTGTTAGTGTTGGTATCAGAGGGAAGGTTTAGTAAACCTTTGGAAAATAGGATGTTAAAACTTTAGTGATATCCCTAGAGATATTTATAAGGATATGTATAAGGATTTATTAAGGATAAGTCAAGTATAAGTTACAATCCTAGGTTTTTTTTGATATTCATGACTAACCTAGGGTTAAAATGAAGATATCATAGATTGAAATATTATAAGTATTTTACCTTAATTATGTGTTTATACTATATGATATGTATTTATCACAATTTTCTTTATATTATTAGTCAATATCCATAACTATATAGAACATAGTTAACCATTGAATGTTTTAGATGTGAAAAGTATGCGAATTATGAAGATAGATTTACAATATGAAAGCATCATAATGAGAATCGTGACAATGGTATGAGTATTGGTTATACTGGTGAGGATAAATAGATTTTAAATTACATGTTAAAGGTATGTTATGTTCTTACAGTATTGTTTACATTAGACCTAATAAGATTGGGGTTGAGAAACCTTAAAACATGATTCATATTTTAGGAATGTCAAAGATGATGGGTTATGAGTAATGGTTTAAGAATAATGTCAGATGATTGAGGTGTATATGTTTCAGAATTCAAATATTATGTTATATGAGTCATGAAATATATATGTTTTTTCAGTATAATTTTTTCAATAAGGATTGGAAAGGATATGTTGAATAGTTCTAAGGAGCTAAAAATTGATTTAAGGGTAAGGTGATATTCTTTGAGAACACATGATTAAGGAAAAGATAACCCTTAATATGTCCATTATGTAAAGATAATGATGTTTGGATAAAGATATATTGGATTTGAATAAGTAAATTGGATGATGTTTATTTCTTGGGAACTAATTATGGAGATGTTGACATATTGGTTATGATATCTCAGATGAAGATTACATCTTTTTGGACTTAAGAATAAGAAAATATACATGTTTTCAATAACGATATCTGATAATTCAGGTTGTTTCCATGACTCAAGAGAATACATGATGAAGGTGTTCACATTTTTGGAATGTTACCAACCAGATATATCTTATAATATATGGGGGATAAATGTAAAGAAGATACTGTGAACCGTTTTCTATAGTTTTAGATTTTCATCTTTCATAAGGATTGTAAGGTTATCAAATTTTGGAAAAGTTTAAGTTAATAATTAGATAAATTTTGTTAGAATAATGTATTATCTCACCATATATGGACTTATTCATATTTAACAACTTCTGATAATCTTTTTTTTTGAGACAGATGGAATAACCTATGATTCTATTTATGGATCACATGATCTACTAACACTTTAGGAATGAAAAATTAAACTTTATTTCGTTGAATAAGATATGAAGTGGAAATTTTTCAAGACCCGACCAACGGTGAGATTTTACTGAAATCAAGTAAGTATGTCTTATCATTCAAATCCTTGAACATTAGGAAAAATAATCATGATGTAAAAGGGTGTCTTATTATCATCATTTATTTAACGATATTAATGACATCTTTAAATCTTCTTTAGTTTGTGGTTTTTTTTAACTTTAACTAGAAAATTAAATTTCTTATGATCAGTTATTTTTATCAATGATTATTTATACTTTTCATCCATTCCCAATCCTCACATATGTTCTCCTATGTAGAGACCTAGTTATGATTTACTCTGGGTAACTTTTATTTTCTGAATATTATTTTTTTAAAGAATGTTTTAATTTTTATGATTTGGGTATCTATAATTTTAAAACCCCAAATAATTTTGCGGGATAAATTAATTTTAAGGGGGTAGAATGTAACACCCCGAGATTTTATGAGATAGACATTTTCTAATTCTTTTGATATATTGTGTTATACGCTACACCAATATTAGCTTGTGCTATACAAATCAATGTCTAATCTTGTGATATATGCAACACTATTCTTGAATTGTGTTACTCACAATTTCAAGTTATTTGGATAGAATCAATTTCATTTAATATTTATTGTAAGTGAATAATTAAATTACCTTAAAACATAGTCATTATAATGGAGGGTACAAACAATATTAACTTTCTTCTAAAAAACCATTTAAATGAAAAAAATAATGAAAGAACTATTGATGGATATTATTAATTTGATTTATTAAATATAATGTTTAAAATCTATCTTATATATTTTCTTGATAACATATAAGAACAAATTTATTTTTTGAATAAAAGAAGTATTTTTCAAAAAATGTAGTTTTTCCGCATTTTGATTGAACACCAATTATAAATATAGTTGTTGACAATTTTATATATTACATTTAACAAAATAAACATTTTATTTCGATGTGGGATATAAAAATTTACTTTGGATTAATTTTTTATATTTTTCTGATAACTTTCCTTTTTTGATGAATAGAAAAAATACGATAATTTTTAATTGAAAACAAATTTTTTCATTGAAATAATTTATATGGTTAAATTATAATATTAAATGGTTTTAAAGTATAAATAGAATATATTTTTATCATTCAATATAATTTATTATATTATAATTAATTTTTCACTGAATTTATATGTAAAAATATTTCAATCTTTCGCAATGTTTTAACCTTTAGAACCCAATTTTTCATTTTGATAACAGAATTAATTTTAAATTAGTTAGTGAAACTTATGTGTTATGAATTTTGGAAAATGGATTACATGTTTGGAATCATGAGTAAAAATTATGTTAATAGGTTACTTTTATTTTTTGGATATTATGAATATTAACTTCGGTAATTTTTATTTACCATAGATAAAGGTAAATCTAATAAATTAGGGTAACAAACTATATGATAAGGATAATAAAATTACCATAACACCTTCCAAAATATTATTTGATAAATTAAAGTCTACCCATATCACATAAGGGTCATAATTGATTAATTTAATGGACTTTTATCCATGAAAGTGATGTAATTATTATTAAAACAAAAGAAAGTGACAACATGTCTCTCCCTTATCTCTTATAAGTATATTAATTTTAATTTATTGATAAAATTAATGAAACATATAAAATAAATAGTCTCTAGAAATATAATAAAATTATCTACATAATTAGAATTTATTTTTAATTTTTAGAGATTAACTAATTACCATAAACATTGACACAAAAGTGATATAGTAATTATTTTATTAAGAGAAATATTAAATAAATGATATTATAAATTTTAAAATAAATATTTTATGACATAATTTATGTTATAAAAAATTTTCCCAGATGACTATGACATTTTATTATTGAGTTAATGTATTTATTTTTGAATTAATCAATTTGTTATTAATTTTTGAAAAAGTCAAGTATGAATAGTGTCAAAATTGACATAATTCATAACTTAAAATATAAAATAGTTTATTAAACGTTATAAAATTATTAAAAAATATAATATCTGACCAAATGATTAATATAAGTCCTAATATATAATAAATTTGACTTTTTTGGTCGTTTGATATGTTTTGATAATTACATTAACACACAATGTGTAAATAACATGATATCACGATAAGATTAAGAAAGGTAAAATAAGGGTTAAACCAAAAAGATAAGGATTAAAAAATATTCAAAACTTGTATATAAATTATTGTATGATTTTATTTAAACCCAATATCATCTTATATTAGAAATAAATGAGTTTGGGACCATTAGATACCGAAAATAAATTTATAATTAATTAATATTTAATGAATTTCTTAAAGTTCCCCTCGCCTATCATATAAAAGGTAACTTCTCCTTCTCTTTTAATCACACCTCTAATGCCCTTTTTCTTGGAAAAACCCTACCCATTTCCTCTCCCAACTTCCCTCACTTCATCATAGAGGAAATAATTTTGGAATTAAAAAATACTAGGGAGACCTTTTATGCAAATAAAAAGAAGATACCTAAAAAAGAGGAGGTTCAAATACATATGAAGGATATCAGACCTAAGGTTATAAAGAAATAATTTATGTAGGAGTACTAAAGGGGAAGATTATTATGGGAGATTTTGAATATCTTTCACAAGTTAGAAGAATGTATTCCAAGTTTCCAAATACACTAAACTATTATAACCCTCAGGCATGAATTTGTAAAATGTAATGAATATTCATCTAAAAAGATTTAATATTCAAATACTTCATTCTTGGATCATTATACATAAGATACAAGGAATCTCATCCCATAATACCATATATTTTATTAGTCTTGGTAAAATATATATTCTTGAAATTCACATTACAATTTAAAACATAAAATACACAACATTTTTTCTTTTAGAAAGATATATTTCCCCTTAGTATATCCTTTCATATCAATTAAAAAACACTTCTTGGTATCTTGGGGAAAATAAACCATAAGAAAGTGGTGAGATCAAATGATTAGTAAGGGTAAGATTACAATGGAAAATATAAATAATAAATAAGAATAATAATTATGGAAATTTAAATAACTGAAACAAATTCCATTTAATCAATTACTTGATCATAATATGGAGGGAATAAATAATGATCAAATAATGAAATATAAATAATCACATGATCTTGGAACTTAACCATAGATATTATATATAATAAAATAATCACATGGATATCAATATCTTATATCATAATAAGGAAACACATAATGATGGACATCTAAAACAAACTATCAGTACCTTTCACAAGACAATTTAAAATTATGGGTAAAACCAATTTAATTTGGCCAACTAATTTGTCTCATGAGACCTACCGATGAATCATGGAGATATGTAGTTCTATTCCCCACCAATAAATTAATAATTAAAATTCATTCATTATATAAAAGGGGTGAAACATAATCAGCATATAGATTTTTATTGGAAGTATTAGCATACTAAATGTTAATAATTCCCCCAACCAATATAAATAATCGTAAACATTTTAGAGTAATATGGATAATGGTATCAAAATATAACATTAGAATAAATTGATCATAAAACATCCAAATAAATAATTAGGTTGGAATCATTACAAAAAATTCCCAAAGGATCATAATGTAAAATTAGGGTTGTTGTTGTTAATGAATATAAATACTATAAAAATTCTATTAAAACATTCTTGAGGGAAATTTCCTTTTCTTTTTGAAAATAAAAATTTAAAATAAAAATTTCATAATAAATTTTGAAAATAATTTTCTTTGAAAATAATCTTGTAAGCTTGTAAAATAAGCTTTAAAATGTTGACAGGACATGAAGGTGGAATTTTTTATGCCTTATATGTTAAAACAAAGATTCTACTCATATTTTTCACTAAAATCCAAATGAGAATTGTTTGTAAAATGACATGAATATTCCTTTAATTTTTTTTAAAAGTCAAAAATCGTAAAAAAATTATTTATTAAACCATTTGGATAATTTTAAAAACATTTTGAGAAAACATTTTTCTCGAAGAAAAAGGATTTTCGACCAAAGAGACATAAAGTCACATTTTTTTAAAAAAAATTCACAGTCATTTACCAAAGAGTGGAAAATGGTAATATTACTTGAAAAGTTCATAAATAACCATATTATAATAAGATTAATAATTTTATAGAGTTATATATAACAATATTTCATCATAGAAAACCTAATCGTAAATAATCCCAATAAATATTGAGATTGTAAAATAAACCCATACCACTTTGGTAATATTTGAATCGTAATCCCCATGAAAGAAATAACTTCAAATGAAAAATTAAATACCATTAAGATAAAGGAATTCATGATATTACATATAAAATGTGAATTATATACATGGAACAAAATATCTAAGTGGTGAATATGACATACGTCTCACAGAAGTAAAAGTGAGAAGAAAAAAACTTACCTTAGGTTGGATTTCAATCGTATGTGTTCGATCCTCATATATAATAAATATATGTTTATTATAAATATATTATATAAAAATTATAATATATTTAATATCACATATGATTTAGTTATAGAGTTTTAAAACCATTTATTAACAATTCTTTGTTAAAATTCCTCTTTCAGGTGATAATTGCATCGTTTTTCATGTATGTTTTTGTTCATTAATTTTAGTAATTTTAAAATAGTAATGGTTAAATAATATATAGAATTTTAACCATTATATAAGTATAATAAATATTCATTATAAATTTGATAGTAATCTATAAAATTTATAGATATAAAATTGATTACACCGTTCAAGGAGATGGTAGGCCGTACTAACACATGAATATTGCTTACATTTTTCTTGAAGAGTGGAATGAAATGTAAAAAATTATTAATTAAAAATTAAATAATAATTATTATTTCATATATATCATTTATATTAATTAAATAAATCCTTATTACTATCCATGTAAAAATTAAATAAAAAACATATCACATCGCTATGTGGAGGTGGTAGTCCACACGTACGCACGAGCGACATTATTATTTTTCAAAAGATGGGAAGGTATAAAGTTATATGTGATATTATATTTAAATAATTATTTTAGGTAATAAATATCACATATATATTCATTAAATTTGTCTTTACTACCTTCCATGTAATGCGTAAGCGAAAAGTGAATCACATCGCTTCGCGAGGCGGTAGTCCACCGTACGTGCGAGCGATGTTATCGTATCCCCCTAAGAATGGAAAGTAAGAATGTTTATGTGATATAATAATTAAAAAAGTATAATAATGTGATAAATATCATATAAATATGTTGAATCTATCATTATATCCATCATTGAAATGTGGTGATGGAAAAAAAATTACATCGGTTCGTGAGATGGCAGTCCGTTGTACACATGACCAATGGTTTCATTTCACATTTGATGGAAGTTGAGATATATATGGGTAATTACATTAAAATAATAATATATTATAATATATAGGATAATTTTTTATTATATTATCATAGTTCAAGATGATTTTAAGGATGTGGAAGAAAACATAAAGCAAATATGCATGTTTAAGAATTTTACCTCTTATTTGGAGAGTCTCTTTAGGATTATACATAATGCCTTCATAGAAGAGACTCCTAATAAACTTAAGTCCTATAGAATGTGTATAGATAATTAATAAAAACATTTGGGAATTTTTTGGATGAAACTAATGGTTTTGGAAGTGTGAACAGGAGAGAAGAGGGGGTATCCTTTTATAAGAGGGAGAGATGACACACATGGATGTTTTGAAAAGATGAAGTGATACCCTCATTTTTATCATTCCAAAGGCCAAAATAACGGGTCATTATATTAAATTATAAGTTATAAGGTATAAATATTTCCATAAAACGTTTTTTTGAAAAGTTTTAGGACATTTTAACCCTTATATTCTTAGTTTAACCCCTTATAAACCCCATTTTACCTTAACTATGGTAATTAATTTTTACTGTTTTCACTATTTATTTTGGTAATTGTTTTAAACTTATTATTTAAAATAAATTAGTATTATTAAAAAATTGAAATCCATTTTTCTAAATTAAATTCAAATAATTGGTATAATTCTATTTAAAACAAAAACCGCATATGCGTCGAAAAAATAAGGTTTCCCAAGAAAATATTTCAAAAGATCAAAATGTTTTTATATAATAATTTAATATTAAATTTATTTCAATGAATTAATTTAGTTAAATTATAATATAATTGAACTAATTTTAATTTAAAACGAATTTAAAATATAATTTATCCTTGCAAATAATTTAAATGAAAATAAAGTTTTCAATAAAAATCAGTATTTTTACTATTCATAAAAAAATTAATATTTTCTGAAAAATACCAATAATTCACCTAAAGATAATTTTTACATAAATATATAAAAATAATGTTTATTTTTCCAAATAAATTTTCAAAAATTTGTAAAAATTAATTTTAAATTATGTGTGTAATGTTTGAATAAATCACCTTTTAGAAAAATACAGTTTTTTAGAAAACATTTTGTTTTATTTAAAATAATGATTATTTTATTTATAATAAATATATAAAAATTAAATTATTTTATACATGTACTGTAACATCCCTGACCGTGTGATACACACCAATGCCCCGAGCCGGTCGGTGACATGACCTCAAGCGTACCTCCCTATACGCGAGAGGCTGTCGTCTAGCAGTGAGTGTCTAATAAGTTATTCATTGGGAGACTATACCCTATTTGATTGGAGTAATATAAAAATGGAATATATATATATATATATCAATAAACAACACCAATATCTCATGGTAATCAAATAAGGAAATACAATATCCAACTGAAGCAGAAACATGTCATGTTAATGTATGTGTCAAGTGTTTAAAATGAAAACTGAAAATAAGGACACTGATGACTCCCAAGTGTTGGTTCCAGGTGTAGTAGAAGCATGAAATGGGTGGTTCCCAACATTATTTTTTTCATAATTGATGATCAATCTAAGATCTATATGATGTTTAATCTCCATGATCAATGGAATTGAATCAAAGATAGACAATATTAATCACACTGGAACCAGAGAGAGGGGATCATCACATATTATTTATAATCAATTTAATTTAATAATAATTACCTCAAAGTAATAATTTCTTCATTGAGGAATCAGTGACAGATATGTGGTGCACCATCATTGTGTTATAGAAACCAAGTATAGATTTCCTCTAGCGGTGATCCACACGTGTTCCAGGAATCTCTAGACATCATCGAAGGAGTCTCCAGGTGCCAGTACGGAAGATCCTTGCACTTGCATCGTCTACCTTTGATCACCTCAAAATGTTCTTCCAAATCATTCTACTTGATCTGGTGGAGAAATATTGCTCTCTTTCCATGGGATCATTCTTGGAGAAGGGAGCTCTCTAGGATTGAAAGGATTCTCTAAATCCGTTGTGAACAACCAAATCGGCTAATGAGAAAATAACATAATTGGGTATTTGTATTGTTAGAGTTAAAATAAAATAATTTCAAAAGTTCCATTTTATTTATTTAATCTTAGAAAATACCCATGTCAAATAATAATAGTATTATTATTTTTTCTCAATGTGCAGTGAACTTGCAAATTATAATTAAATATTATTTAATTAAGTAATATTCAATATTATCATTTGTCAACACACCATTAAACCCTGTCTGCCATTCCTCCACGATATTTTTCAAGCTTTGAATAATTTCAGTTTATTTATTAAATAAATATAACTGCATTATTTTTCTATAAAAAAATAAATATTATATTCACTAAATATCAAATAAATATTCATTAAATATTCCACTCACAATATATTCTCTCGAATAACTAGTGACAGAATAAATGTGATTAAGCATACATGAATAATTATTAAATCACATACATGAATAATATTTATTCAACTTATTAAATAATAAATAATAATATATTATTTAACTAAGATTCTGGACAAAATTAGTGTGTGACCCTCTAGGCCTCTTTATCAATGGAATTAGGCAAAAAAGCCTAAATTACAAGGTTAGAATCTAACAACATTCCAAGACACCCATAGAGAAAGAAGTTAATGCCTCAATGACATGTAACCTCATAGGAATTCTTACCATGTAATATAATCTCCTTATCAAAATATTTCTAATTGAGTAGGTTTCATGCCAATGCCATCAAACTATGTACTCAATATCTCTTTCTTTGACTTTATAGAAATGGAACATTCATATAGAAAACCATAGCCATGGATTTATTTAGGATATATCATTTCCATAAAAGGGCCTGAGATATTAACTTCCATTAATGAATATAAGGTATAAACCCTTTCTTGCATTATTCATTAATTCAATATTACTCGTGACACACACAACATATCCTATTTCATCGTGAACATATCTTATCATGGTTTTCATCAATACATCTAAGTGCATGACTCATAATAATCATTAATAGTAATCTTAAAGTCTACAAACTAATACACACGTCCACAGATAGGAACATCTAATGACACATATAAATGAGGATTTCCAACTGGCGGGTCTCTTTCTCATTATATTCATATAGAACATTACCAAGGGCATACACCATGAGAAGATGCCTCAAAGTACTATGAGTCTCCACCCCTAATATCCTATATAATTTATGTGCCTCAAATGATATCATCCGAATATAGAACATATATTCAAGTATAGTGTCATAGCAATTATATATTCTCATCATAGAAGGAAACTACTATGACCTTTTAGTGCGAAAACTACTCTTATGAAATTTTCACATACCTTGTTACACACATGAACACTCATGATGTTATAAAGAGTTTATTAATATTCAAAACCATGAATAAAAGTTTATCATAAGGTACAAATAAGTGGGTTCTAGAGAACCAACTCCAACAAACTCCCACTTGCACTAGATCCAACTGATAACAACCTTCAGTCCACTAGCTCTCACATGAAACTCATGCTTCTGCTGAGATAGGACCTTAGTTAAGGGGTCCACTATGTTATCTTTTGTCGGTACTATTCTCACTACAAATTCTCCCTTATGATATAAACCCCTCAAGAGGTGATACTTTTAGAGTATATTCTTTGTATGTTGGTGTGACCTTGGCTCTTTTTCAAGAGACACCACTACCGTATTATCACAATAAAATGTGATAGGGTCTTTACTTCTAGGTACCCCATCAAGAACTTTTTAATATTTTCCCAAGCCAAATGGATTACTTTGCTACATCAGAAGCTGCTATATACTTGGACTCCATTGTAGAATCAGCAAAAACTGGATGTTTTAAACTCTTACAGCTCACAAATACTCTGTTGAGATAGAAAAAATATCTTGATTCTCACTTCAGATCATTTTGATCTATCTAAAATCCAGCATCAGTATAACCCATGATGACCAAATCTTAGTCTCATCCATACACTAGGAACATATCCTTTGTTTTTATAAGACACTTAAGGATAGTCTTAACAGCAGTCCAATTTTGTTCTCCTAGATCTGCTTGATATCTACCTACCATGCTCAGTTCATATGAAACATCAAGTCTAGTACATAACATGACATACATGATTGATCCTACAATGAATAGTATATGATATTACTCATTATATCCTTATCTTATTGTTTCTGGGGACACATTTTCTTGGAAATATATAAACCATGTGACACTATATCCAATCCCCTCTTGGATTGTTTCACACTAAATCTCTTTAGTATCTTGTCAATATATGTACTTTGACTTAGTCCAAGTAGCCTCTCAGATCTATCATGAATGATCTTGATCCCTAGAATATAGGCTTCTTTGCCTAATTAATTCATATAGAAACACTTGTTCAACCAATCCTTGAAAGATTATAAGATTGTTATGTCATTTCCAATAAGTAATATTTCTTCAACATATATTACTAGGATAATGACCACATTCCCATTAAACCTCTTATGAACACCATATCACATTCATTCTTAATGAAACCAATTTTTTTTTATGGATTCATAAAATTAAATGTTCCATGACCAGACTGCTTTCTTCAATCCATAAATGGATCTATGTAACTTTCAAATAATTTTGGAATCACATGGAGTCACAAACCCTTCTAGTTGTGTCATATAAACATCTTCCTGAAGGTTACCATTAAGGAATGCAATTTTGACATCCATCTTCCAAATCTCATAGTCATGGTAAGCTGCTATAACAAGTATAATTATGATGGATTTAAAAATGGGACTTGGATAAATGGTTTCATTATAGTCAATTACTTGACGCCTTTTAAAATATTTAGCCACTATCCTTTCTTTATAGGCACTTACTTAACCTTCCATGTCAAGTTTCCTCTTGAATAACCATTTGCATCCAATAGGATTTACATCAACTGGTGCATCGACCAGAACCAAAAATTGGTTCTGATCCATGGAATCCATCTCAGAATTCATAACTTATAGACATCTTGTAGATTCTAATCTCTATACTACTGCCTTGTAGGATAGAGGTTCGTCATTGTCAACTAATAATGATTCACTATCCCCATTGACCAGAAAACCATATCTCTCTAGTTCTCTTACCTCTCTTACACTACTACACAATACTTGTGTTTTAGGAACCAATTATTCCATGGTGACTTTTGGAATCTGTTCCTATACCAAATCTTCTTTACCTTTATCATGGAATTCATTGAAGTTAATCTTTCACCCACTATCCTTTTTAAGGATTTACTCCCTCTTAAGAAATATGACTTGTCTGGAGACAATGAATTTCTTGTCTAAGGGGTTTTATAGGTATTATCCCTTTATTTTCTTAGGATACCATATAAAGATACTGTCACACCCTGACTGACACTTCTTTTAATTTAATTATTTTAAGTCGTTCTTTTGAGTTTCAGTTTGAATCAGTTCAATTAAAAAAAATGATTTGAGATCTTTTACGAGTACTCGACCATAATCACGACTAGGCGCGCGAATGTGCCCACACACGCGACTGCAAACACACCCGCACACGCGACCGCACACGCGACCGTGTGAGGTGTCCAACATAAATTAATAATGATGTTATTATTTTGGTTGGTTTTATTATTTTATAATTATTATTAAATATGAAATGATAAATATTTCATTATTATTATTATTATTTATATTATTGTAATTACTATTTTTATTCTTTATATTATTAATAATAATATTATTGTTTCTTTCTTATTATTTTATGTGTATTGTTATTAGTATAAAATAATGTTTTGGTTTTCTTTTATTTATTTTATTTTCCTTTTGTTTTTGTTTTATTTATTTTATTTTATTTTGGTTTTTGTTTTATCTATCTATTTATTTTATTTATTTTATTTTATTTTGGTTTTTGTTTTATTTATTTATTTATTTTATTTTTACTCTTTTCCTACCCTTTTATATTTTTTTCCCGTAACCCTAAGCCTGACATGACCTCTCTCCTTTTCTTTTCCCCATAGACCTATGTGCCGCAACCTCTCCTCTCTTACTCCCCACCAGGAAGGTCGTCCCCAGATACCCCCCTCTTCCGCGCACCTCCCAGCTGACCAGTGCTCCTCCTTCCTCCTGCCATTGCGCTATCCTCTCCCAGTCGGGCATCCTTCAGCTGCCCTTCATCCTCTATCCGCATGCAGTCCACCCCTCTTGCTCTAGTAGCGCACCGGCCAACTCCACCAGGTCCGCTGCACCACCCTGCTCCCGCTGACACCGTCAGACTAGCCGTACGCCGCCGAAATCCCCTCCTTCCTGCTCCTCCTTCCACTACCCCTACTCCGTCCGGCCGGCGACACCCTGTTTCCCTTCCCCGTTTGCAGGACAGCCACCCCCGTTGTCCAGACCGGCAGCCCCCTCCCTTCCAGCTCGCCTTCAGCTCCCCCGCATTGTCCCTGCTGCCTCGCACGGCAGGACCCGTGCCGCCCCTTCCTTTCAGCCGGTTTTCCGGTGCGACGCACCTCCGGAAACCCCTCGTTCTTCTTGGCCAGCCCTTCTCTTTCTCACTGCAGGTGCGTGCTACACCGGTGGGTGTTTTCTTCCTCTTGGCAGTGTTGCAGGATTAGGGTTCCATTTTATTTTTATGGACCAATTGTGATATTTTTTTGGTCCAATTATTGAATTAGGACATATGCGAGTTTGGTTGAAGTGCGGTTGACTTTGCGCAAAATCTTGCTGGTGTTTGGTATATATCGATGTTAGTGTTTATGCATTTAATTCTTGTATGATGAATTAATTTTCTCATTTAGTTAATATATCATGTTTATTAATTAGTTTGGTTGGTGTGGAATTCATTTTTATGCGTGTTTATTATGTGTTTGATTTTTAAAGTGACATGTTCATGTGAATTATGGTGCGCCTTGGATAAAAACTAATATTTCATTATTAATTGGTGTTTCATAAATTTTTCAACTGGTATATTAAATATTACAAGGGTTGTAAATTCTTTTTTTGATATGTTTTTGGGTGTGTTTGGTCATAAAGGAAGTTTTTGAATGAGTTGTTGTGTATTGTGTTTTGGTTTGGTTTTGTTGTTGCGTTCTCTGTTCTGGTTGGGTTTGTGTTTTGATTTGGTGTTGATGTGCGGTGTATTCTATTCTGGTATTGTGTAATGTCTTGTGATACCTCTCAGGTTTTGTTTTATAAATTTTTTAAAATGGTTTATTAAATTATATTGATGGTGCAAAACATGTCTGGAAGGTGGTTTGGTGTTGCGCCAAGGGCGTTTGGTTTTAAAAGGATGTTTTGAGTGAAGTTATAGACATTTAAAGTCATGCAAAATATTTTGAAAACTCTTTAATAAATTTTTCCAGTGTTTTGTTTATCCGTGGAAATGGTCTTTAAAATTTTATTTATAAATTTTTTCAAAAGGTTTTATTAAATAATTACTAAGGATAGAAAATTATCTTGTTTAAGTTGGGTAAGGTTTCCAGTTTTAAATGTCCTTCGGTTGTTGCAGCCAGTCATCAGCGGACGTCCGCGACACTGCAGTTATCGGGTTGCGCATGCTTATACGCAAATGTAAAGCGAGTTGTGTCGTTACGATTGAGCATCGAGTCGAGGTAGGTCCCCCCCTGCACTTACCTTTAGATTTAGAATTTATTAATTTCTTGATGATTTATTAATTTTAATAAATTGGAAATAATACGATATAGTTAATTTTTATATAATTATTTGGTGAGAAAAAAGCAGTTTATTTTATACCGAACAATTGAAAAATTTTCTTGACGAGCGTACACCCAATATTGAAAGAATGCTCATTTGGACTTTAAACATAATTCACGGAATTTCAAATGTACTTCTGGTTTTAAAGATAAATTATTTCTTTTGAACAAGTGTTATGGGTTTTCTCGAAGATGAGGTTTTGCTTTAAAATTAGTGAAGGCTCGTTTGGAACTTTAATAAAATAGATTATTTTGGAAAACCCATTATGGGGTGATCTTTGGTGGGTGTTGATTTTGTGAGCTGTATATGATGTTTGAGCATCGTGACTGATTGATTTACATTGTGGACGCACCCCTTTTTATTTTATGTGTTGACATGGGAACCTGGCATATTGAGTGAATCTTCTGAGAACGATTACTGCACTAGTTTAGAACACACACTGGCTAATGGCCCCATATTAGGGGAATACTGAGTTATTGCTGATATGGGGATTGGGCCCCTCGGTTAGGCCATGTAGGGCTATGTCGAGCGTTAGGGCGTTATGACATCATCGAGTTAGGGCATGCCTTCAGGATGAGTCAGATGTATAGTATGTTTTGGATTGTTCACGATCTCCTAGGTTCGACCCATGTTTCTTTTAGTGTTTATTTGTAGGTGGTGGGTGATTGAGAGGTCTAGTTCGGTTTCTGGCCCCGTGTGCCACTTTTTCCATTGCCCTTAGTGTGTGTTGTGTGTTGTGTGTGGTTTTCCATTTGACCAACAACTAAAATTTGGATTTCTAAATTGTTCGCAAAAGTGTTTTAAAATGCAATGCATCTGTTTCTTCCAAACAGTAAACCGGTTCTTTAAAAAAAGGGCAATGGAGTGTTACTTGTTTTAGAAATGAAAGTGAGTGTGAAAACCAATATTTTATATAATTTAGTTCAAACCTGAAATTGATAGATTCTTTATTTAATGGTATTTTCATTGGGAATAGAATAAGTCGGGCCTACCTACTGAGTTTTAATACTCATGCCTATAGTGTTTTCCTGTTTTTAGTTTTGCTGCAGGTTTAGTTCGAGCTTTCCCGCCGTGGGTGACAGTTTGTTGTAGACTGGTGAGCGACTCTCAGAGTCGCGAGGAGTTTTGGTCGAGACTAGGTTAATGTGTATCATTGGTCATTCTTTCTTTTCAGGGTCATTTATTTACTTTGAGTTCTTCTACTTTTCTGCTGTTTTATTTATTTCCATTGGGTGAAATCATTCCCACTTGTCTTGTTTTGATGGCCGGCACTAGCTGCCAGCCCGTGGGGATCGGGAACGCCCCTCAGGCCTTGCCGCGGACTGGGTCGGGCATCGGGTTGGATGGAGACCCGACTTGGTTCATGAAAAAATGGTATCAGAGCAGGTTTTTGTTCTTGTTATTTGGGGGTGTCAGGTAGATCGGAGATAGGACTGTCGGTACTCGAGTGGTAGGTGCAGGAAGAGTCCCGTGAACTCTTACTCATTCCGATCCTCGGGTAACCAGGGGTAGTTTGGGATTTAAGTCTTTGGCTTTGGCCTATGTGGACGGGGGATGACAATTGGAGTAAACTGGTGTTGCGCGTGGTCTCACATGGAGTAGTGACCCATGTGATGCCCGAGAGTACGATTTGACAGTCCTAGTGGTTGGCACTTGCCTATGGCATGGTCTGCTAAACCATGTAGCAGGGTTAGGCATGAACACTAATTCTCCATTCAAGTGCTTTAGGGGTTGCTTCTATATTTTTTATCTTGGTGTCAGTTTGAAATAATTTTTAGGGTGTGTTTTCCTTTGACCATATTTTTGGAATTTGGTGATTGATTTGTTGAAATCGGGTTTCTAAAAGAACGTTTTGGGTTGTTTGAAATTGAAGTGAGCTATTTTGAAAATGTTTTGTTTTGAAAACGGAAGAGCCTTGTTTTGTACAGTGGTATTCCTAGGGTGCTCGCGTGTGCATATGGTTGTGATTAATGGATAGTTGGTGGATTGTGTGGATGGGTGCCAGGGTGGCATAGAAATGCAAATCTGCGAGGCATCCAGGAATATCAGTGGTGAGTGTTTTATTTTAAAAGCTGCATCTTTTTTCATAAAAAGTGGGGTTTTCCCTCAAACGAGTTTTTGTGTTTAAATGGTTTTGGAATTGGTAAATGGTTTTGAGTCTGGAGTGAAAGCGATGAGTTCAAAAGAGATATTGTGTTTTAATGTACTGTGCATGGTTTTTCAAGTGAGTGTTTTTCTTTGAAAATGAATTGACCTTTTAAAATTGTAATTATTGGATTGGTTTATGGAATGTAGATGTTTGTTTTGTGATGTGTTTGGATTTGTGGAAGGTTGTTTTGTGTTTCTTGTTTGGGATATGGCCCCTAGAAAGGTCTAATGGGGTTTTAGTAGGTATCTCAATTCTTGGCTTATCCCAGACTCCCAGTGGAGTGGCGGAGTTGGATCCTGCTTGGTTGTGTCGATTGTTCGTAGACGTTGAGGTTAGTTGGACAACATTAAATACTTTTGAGAAGTCTTAAGTGTCTCCAGTTTCTGTGTAACTCCAAAAGTTGTGTGGGTGCAAGTTGTCTCTAGTATGTATGGTGGAGCGGGACTACACTAGCAAACGGTGATGGATCCGTTTTCGTTGCAAATGAGGATGTCGTGAGATATCCTTAAGACTAGCCTCATCCCACGGTTGTACCTAAGGAAGTAAAGGTTCCTTATTCGATGAGGAGTGTGAACTGAAGGGGCCTGTTCTTGGACCGCTAAATTTCCTATCTCTTGTGTGGGCATCCAGACACTCTAAGTTGTTCGATGAAATTCTCAGTTGGTATGTTGATAGAGTGGCCACACAGGACATGAGGAGAAGTATGCAGGCTGTTTTTCCAGCAAAGGAAGTTCCAGTCAGAGGTGGTCAACTTATGGCTGTGAGGAGGTAGATGCTTCTGAAATCAGGGCCCCAACCATAGGTCTCGGGGTGAAGATTGCGCGTAGTTGAAACTTATTAGACATAGGATGAGCTTGGTCTGACTTAAGTTAATAGTGTCAGGATGGGGATGAATTAAGTTTCCCTACTGCAGTATCATCACTGAAGTTTTAATTTTTGTTGTGATGGGCATAAAGGCTTCATCTCCTTATGGTGGTCTTGAATTATGGAAGTTCCTCTCAGGATTTAAAGAGGTTCAGAGAATCCCTCTTACAACGAGTTCACTCTGTGACCCTTCTGGTGGTTGGCTATGAATCAAACTGTACTCGTTTTAGAGATGCTCATGTCTTATGAAATTGTCATGCAACTATTTGGTTCGCCTCCTGGTTAGGGGTTTCTGCTATCAAAGCTATCTCATGTGGCAGAGTGTTGTCCACGGTAGGAATAAGTAGTGCGGGCCGGCCCATGTGGTGGGTTCGCGATAAAGGGTTCAGTCAATATTGCTTAAAGTAAAATGGGAATTCCCGCGTGAGTTTCGTAGTGTTAGGAAATTTTAAAATGGTGGGGAGACCCTGTGCGGGTCTCGCCAATGTCCCCTATTATGTTGGTTTAACATAGGATACTTTGAGGGTTAAGCTAGTGTTAGAGGTTGTATGAGTTGTGAGTTGTTTTGGTTTGAAGAACCAATGTTTGACGAGAACCCTAATATGGTGGGGAGACCACCATATGACGGGCTTGTGGAAGACTCTGTTTTCAAAGTGCTCTTGGCGGAGTAACCCCTTGCATTTGCTCCGCCCAACCTCGTCCATGCTAATTGGTTAGCTCAGATAGTGGGTCTCTTGACCAGTGTTCTTGGAGATCTCAAGCGGCCCCGGTGACCCCTAAATCAGGGGTCGGGGTGTTCCATGTTGTAGTTCTATTTCGAGGTGAATTCCTTGTCGTTGTTCATTTTTCTTGGTGATTCTGGTTTTGAGATCTTTGATATTTTAGGTCATCGGCGTTTTAAATTCTCGGTATTTGGGATATTGAGGTTTGGTTTTAAGCATCTTCGCGGTCTTACTTGGAACCCTTGGTTGACCAGGTCTTTTGGGACTTTCTGGGGGCAGAAAGTGTCATGGTTGGGAGAATTTTCACACCCCGATTGAAACTTATTTTAATTTAATTATTTTAAGTCGTTCTTTTGAGTTTCAATTTGAATTAGTTCAATTTAAAAAAAGGATTTGAGATCTTTTACGAGTTCTCGACCGTAATCGCGACTAGGCGCGCGAACGCGAATGCACCCACACACGCGATCACGAACGCGCCCGCACACGCGACCGAACACGCGACCGTGTGCGTTGTCCAACATAAATTAATAATGATGTTATTATTTTGGTTGGTTTTATTATTTTATAATTATTATTAAATATGAAATGGTAAATATTTCATTATTATTATTATTATTATTTATATTATTGTAATTACTATTTTTATTATTTATATTATTAAAATTATTATTATTGTTTCTTTCTTATTATTTTATGTGTACTGTTTTTAGTATAGATTAATGTTTTGGTTTTATTTTATTTATTTTATTTTGTTTTTGTTTTTGTTTTATTTATTTCATTTATTTTCTTTTCTTTTGGTTTTGGTTTTATTTATTTTATTTTCTTTTGGTTTTTGTTTTATTTATTTATTTATTTTATTTTTACTCTTTTCCTACCCTTTTATATTTTTTCCCTTAACCCTAAGCCTGACATGACCTCTCTCCTTTTCTTTTCCCCATAGCCCTATGCGACGCAACCTCTCCTCTCTTCCTCCCCGCCAGGAAGGTCGCCCCCTGATACCCCCTCTTCCGTGCGCCACCCAGCTGACCAGCACTCCTCCTTCCTCCTGTCATTGCGCTATCCTCTCCCAGTCGGGCATCTTCCAGCTTCCCTTCATCCTCTATCTGCATGTGGTCCACCCCTCCTGCTCTAGCAGTGCACCGCCCAGCTCCACCAGGTCCGCCGCACCCCCTGCTCCCGCCGACACCCTCAGACTAGAAGCACTCCACCGACATCCCCTCCTGCCTACTCCTCCTTCCGCTGCCCCTACTCCG
This sequence comes from Viscum album, assembly GCA_963277665.1. Lineage (NCBI taxonomy): Eukaryota > Viridiplantae > Streptophyta > Magnoliopsida > Santalales > Viscaceae > Viscum > Viscum album. Next base: position 1,985,968,100 of record OY728136.1, read on the forward strand.
TCCGGCCAATGACACCCTATTTCCCTTCCTCGTTCACAGGCCAGCCGCCCCCTTGTCCGGACCAGCATCCCCCTCCATTCCAGATCTCCTTGAGCTCTCCCGCATCATCCCCACTGCCTCGCATGGCCAAACCCGCGCCTCCCCTCCTTTCCGGCCGGTTTTTTGGCACGACGCACCTCCAAAAACCCCTGGTTCTACTCGGCCAGCCCTTCTCTTTCTCACTGCAGGTGCATGATACACCGGTGGGTGTTTTTTACTCTTAGAAGTGTTGCGGGATTAGGGTTCCATTTTATTTCTATAGCCCAATTGTGATATTTTGTTTGGTCTAATTCTTGAATTTGGACATATGTGAGTTTGGTTGAAGTGCGGTTGACTTTGCGCACAATCTTGGTGGTGTTTGGTATATATCTAGGTTAGTTTTTATGCGTTTAATTATTGTATGATGAAGTAATTTTCTCATTTAGTTAATATATCATGTTTATTAATTAGTTTGGTTGGTGTAGAATTAGTTTTTATGCGTTTGATTTTTAAAGTGGCATGTTCATGTGAATTTTGGTGCGTCCTGGATAAAAACTCATATTTCATTATTAATTGGTTTTTCATAAATTTTTCAATTGGTTTATTAAATATTATAGGGGTTGTAGATTCTTTTTTTGATATGTTTTTGGGGTGTGTTTTGTCATAAAGAATGTTTTTGAATGAGTTGTTGTGTGTTGTGTTTTGGTTTGGTGTTCTTGTTGTGTTCTCTATTCTGGTTGGGTTTGTGTTTTTATTTGGTGTTGATGTGCGGTGTATTCTATTCTGGTATTGTGTAAAGTCTTGTGATACCTCTCAGGTTTTGTTTTATAAATTTTTTTTAAACAGTTTATTAAATTATATTGATGGTGCGAAACATGTCTGGAAGGTGTTTTGGTGTTGCGCCAAGGTGCATTTGGTTTTAAAAGGATGTTTTGAGTGAAGTTACTGACATTTAAAGTCATGCGAAATATTTTGAAAACTCGTTAATAAATTTTTCCAGTGTTTTGTTTATCCGTGGAAATGGTCTTTAAAATTTATTTATAAATTTTTTCAAAAGGTTTTATTAAATAATTACTAAGGATAGAAAATTATCTTCTTTGAGTTGGGTAAAGTTTTTGGTTTTAAATGTCCTGCGGTTGTTGCATCGTGTCATCAGTGGAAGTCCGCGACACTGTGGTTATCGGGTTGCACGTGCTTATGCGGAAATGCGAAGCGAGTAGTGTCGTCACGATCGAGCGGCGAGCCGAGGTAGGTCCCACACTTCACTTACCTTTAGATTTAGAATTTATTAATTTCTTGATGATTTAATAATTTTAATAAATTGGAAATAATACGATATAGTTAATTTTTAGATAATTATTTGGTGTGAAAAGAGCTGTTTATTTTATACCGAACAATAGAAACATTTTCATGACGAGCGGACACACAGTATTGAAAGAATGCCCATTTGGCCTTTAAACATAATTCACATAATTTAAAATTTACTTCTGGTTTTAAAGATAAATGATTTCTTCTAAACAAGTGTTTTGGGTTTTCTCGAAAATGAGGTTTTTCTTTAAAATTAGTGAAGGCCCATTTGGTACTTTAATAAAGTAGATTATTTTGAAAAACCAATTCTGGGGTGATCTTTGGTGTGCGTTGATTTCGTGAGATGTATGTGATGTTTGAGCATCGTGACTGATTGATTTACATTGTGGACACACCCCTTTTTATTGTATGTGTTGACATGGGAACCTGACATATTGAGTGAATCTTTTGAGAACGATTGATGCACTAGTTTAGAACAAGCACTGGATAGTGGCCCCATAGGAGGGGAATACTGAGTTATTGCTGCTATGGGGATTGGGCCCCTTGCTTAGGCCATGTATGGCTATGCCGAGCGTTAGAGAGTTATGACATCATCGAGTTAGGGCATGCCTTCAGGATGAATCATATGTATAGTATGTTCTAGATTGTTCACGATCTCCTAGGTTCGACCCCTGTTTCTTTTAGTGTTTATTTGTAGGTGGCAGGTGATTGAGAGGTCTAGTTCGGTTTCTGGCCTCGTGTTCCACTTTTTTCATTGCCATTGGTGTGTGTTGTGTATTGTGTGTGGTTCTCCATTTGACCAACAACTAAAATTTGGATTTCTAAATTGTTCGCAAAAGTGTTTTAAAATGAAATGCATCTATTTCTTCCAAACACTAAACTGGTTCTTAAATTAAAAATGGCAATGGACTATTACTTGTTTTAGAAATGAATGTGAGTGAGAAAACCAATATTTTATATAATTTAGTTCAAACCTGAAATTCATAGATTCTTTATTTAATGGTATGTGCATTAGGAATAGAATTAGTCGGGCCAAGTTTTAATACTCATGCCTATAGTGTTTTCCTGTTTTTAGTTTTGCTACAGGTTTGGTTCGAGCTTGACCGCCGTGGGTGACAGTTGGTTTTGGACTGGTGAGCGACTCTCAGAGTCGCGAGGAGTTTTGGTCGAGACCAGGTTAGTGTGTCTCGTTGGTCGTTCTTTCTTTTCAGGGTCATTTATTTACTTTGCGTTCTTCTACTTTTCCGCTGTTTTATTTATTTCCATTGGGAGAAATCATTCCCACTTGTCTTGTTTTGATGCCCGACACTAGTTGCCAGCCCGTGGGGATTGGGAACGCCCCTCGGGCCTTGCCGAGGACCGGTTCGGGCGCTAGGTCGGATGGCGACTTGGCTTGGTTCGTGACAAAATGGTATCAGAGCAGGTTTTTGTTCTTATTATTTGGGGTGTCAGGTAGATCGGAGATAGGACTGTCGGTACTCAAGTGGTAGGTGTGGGAAGAGTGTCGCAAACTCTTACTCATTCCGATCCTCGGGTAACCAGGGGTAGTCCGGGATTTAAGTCTTTGTCTTTGGCCTTTGTGGATGGGGGATGACAATTGGAGTAAACTGGTGTTGCGCGTGGTCTCACATGGAGTAGCGACCCAAGTGATGCCCGAGAGTATGGTTTGACACTCCTAGTGGTTGGCACTTCCCTAGGGCATGGTCTTCTAAACCATGTAGCCGGGTTAGGCACAACCACTAATTCTCCATCAAAGTTCTTTAGGGGTTGCTTATATCTTTTTTATCTTGGTGTCAGTTTGACATAATTTTTAGGGTGTGTTTTCCTTTAACCATATTTTTGGAATTTTGTGATTGATTTGTTGAAATCTGGTTTCTAAAAGAATGTTTTGGGTTGTTTGAAAGTGATGTGAGATATTTTGAAAATGTTTTGTTTTGAAAACGGAAGAGCCTTGTTTTGTCCAGTGGTATTCCTAGGGTGATCACGTGTGCATATGGTTGTGATTAATGGATAGTTGGTGGATTGTGTGGATGGGTGCCTGGGTGGCACAGAAATGAAAATCTGCGAGGCATCCAGGAATATCAGTGGTGAGTGTTTGATTTTAAAAGCTGCATCTTGTTTCTTGAAAAGTGGGGTTTTCTCTCAAACGGGTTTTTGTTCTTAAATGGTTTTGGAATTGGGAAATGGTTTTGAGTCCAGAGTGAAAGCGATGAGTTCAAAAGAGCTATTGGGTTTTAATGTACTGTTCTTGGTTTTTCAAGTGAATCTTTTTCTTTGAAAATGAATTGATTTTTTAAAATTTTAATTATTGGATTGGTTTATGGAATTTGGATGTTTGTTTTGTGATGTGTTTGGATTTTTGGAAGTTTGTTTTGTGTTTCTTGTTTGGGATATGCCCCCTAGAAAGGTCCAATGGGTTTCCAGTAGGTCTCTCAATTCTTGGCTCAGCCCAGAATCCCAGTGGAGTGGTGGAGTTGGATCCTGCTCGATTGTGTCGATTGTTCATAGACGTTGAGGTTAGTTGGATAACGTTAAATACTTTTGAAAAGTCTTAAGTGTCTCCAGTTTTTGTGGAACTCCAAAAGTTGTGTGGGTGCAAGTTGTCTCGAGTATGTCTGGTGGAGCGGGACTACACTAGCTAACGGTGATCGATCCGTTTTCGTTGCAAATGAGGATGTCGTGAGAGATCCTCAAGACTAGCCTCATCCCACGGTTGTACCTAAGGAAGTAAAGGTTCCTCATCCTATGAGGAGTGTGAATTGAAGGGGCCTGTTCTTGGAGCACTCCTTCCATCAGTTCATGTTGCGTGTCAGATAGACCGCTCAATTTCCTATCTCTAGTGTGGGCAACCAGACACTCTAAGTCGTTCGATGAAATTTTTAGTTGGTATGTTGATAGAGTGGCCGCATGGGACACAAGGAGAAGTATGCGGGCTGTTTTTCTAGCGAAGGAAGTTCTAGTCAGAGGTGGTCAACTTATAGCTGCGAGGTGGTAGATGCTTCAGACATCAGGGCCCCAGCCATAGGTCTCGGGGTGAAGCTTGCACACAGTCAAAACTCATTAGACATGGGATGAGGTTGGTCTGACTTAAGTTCACAGTGTCAGGATGGTGACGACTTAAGTTTCCCTACTACAGCATCGTCTCTGAAGTTTTCATTTTTGTTGTGATGGGCATAAAGGCCTAATATTTTTGTGGTGGTCTTTACTTATGAAATTTCCTCTCGGGCTTTAAAGAGGTTATGAGAATCCCTCTTACAACAAGGGTGCTCTGTGACCCTTTTGGTGGTCGGCTATGAATCAAATTGTACTCGTTTTTGAGATGATCATGTCTTATGAAATTTTCATACACCTATTTGGTTTGCCTCCTAGTTAGGGGTTTCTACTATCAAAGATATCTCATGTGGTAGAGTGTTGTCCATGATAGGAATAAATAGTGCGAGTCGGCCTATGTGGTGGGTTCGTGATAAAGGGTTTAGTCAGTATTACTTAAAGTAAACTGGGAATGCTCGCGCGAGTTTTGTAGTGTTAGGAAATTTTAAAATGGTGGGGAGACCCTGTGAGGGTCTCGCCAATGTCCCCTCTTGTGTTGGTTTAACATAGGGGACTTTGAGGGTCAAGCTTGTGTTAGAGGTTGTATGAGTTGTGAGTTGTTTTGGTTTGAAGAACCAATGTTTAACGAGAACCCTAATATGGTGGGGAGACCACCATATGACAGGCTTGTGGAAGACTATGTTTTCAAAGTGCTCTTAGCGGAGCAACCCCTTGATTTTTCTCCGCCCGACCTCGTCCATGATAATTGGTTAGCTCAGATAGTGGGTCGCTTGACAAGTGTTCTTGGAGATCTCGGGCGGCCCCGGTGATCTGTAAATCAGGGGTCGGGGTGTTCCATTTAGTAGTTCTATTTTGAGGTGAATTCCTTATTATTGTTCATTTTTCTTGGTGATTCTGGTTTTGAGATCTTTGATGTTTCAGTTCATCGGTGTTTTAAATGCTCGGTCATTGGGCGATTGAGGTTTGGTTTTAAGCATCTTCATGGTCTCTCTTGGAACCCTTAGTTGACCTAGCTTTTTGGGACTTTCTGGGGGTAGAAAGTGTCATGGTGGGGAGAATTTTCACACCCCGACTGACTCTTCTTTTAATTTAATTATTTTAAGTCGTTCTTTTGAGTTGCAGTTTGAATTGGTTCAATTAAAAAAAAGGATTTGATATCTTTTACTAGTGATCGACCATAATTGCGACTAGGCGCCCGAACACGCCCGCACACACGACGACGAACGGGCCCGCACACGCGACTGCGCACGCGACCATGTACGGTGTCCAACATAAATTAATAATGATGTTATTATTTTGGTTGGTTTTATTATTTTATAATTATTATTATTTATATTATTGTAATTACTATTTTTATTCTTTATATTATTAATATTATTATTATTGTTTCATTCTTATTATTTTATGTGTATTGTTTTTAGTATAGATTAATGTTTTAGTTTTATTTTATTTATTTTATTTTCTTTTTGTTTTTATTTTATTTATTTTATTTTCTTTTGGTTTTTGTTTTATTTATTTATTTATTTTATTTTCTTTTGGTTTTTGTTTTATTTATTTATTTATTTTATTTTTACTCTTTTCAGACCCTTTTATCTTTTTTTCCCTTAACCCTAATCCCAGTGTGACCTCTCTCTTTTTCTTTTCCCCATAGCCCTATGCGCCGCAACCTCTCCTCTCTTCCTCCCCGCCAGGAAGGTTTCCCCCTGATACCCCCCTCTTCCGCGCGCCACCCAGCTAACCAGCGCTCCTCCTTCCTCCTGCTGTTGCGCTATCCTCTCCCAGTCAAGCATCCTCCAGCTTCCCTTCATCCTCTATCTGCATGAGGTCCACCCCTCCTGCTCTAGCAGCGCACCGCCCAAATTCACCAGGTCCACCGCACCCCCTGCTCCCGCCGGCACCCTCAGACCAGCCGCACGTCACCGACATCCCCTCCTGCCTGCTCCTCCTTCCGCTTCCCCTAATCCGTCCGGCCAACAACACCCTGTTTCCCTTCCCTATTCATAGGCCAGCCTCCCCCCTTGTCCAGACCTGTAGCCCCCTCCCTGCGAGCTCACCTTGAGCTCTCCCGCATCGTCCCCTCTTCCTCACACGGCCGGACCCGCATCACCCCTCCCTTATGGCTGGTTTTCCAGCGTGACGCACCTCCGGAAACCCCTCGTTCTGCTCGGCCAGCCCTTCTCTTTCCCACTGCAAGTGCGTGTTACACTGGTGGGTGTTTTCTTCCTCTTAGAAGTGTTGCAGGATTAGGTTTCCATTTTATTTTTATGGCCCAATTGTAATATTTTTTTGGTCCAATTCTTGAATTATGACATATGTGAGTTTGGTTGAAGTGCGGTTGACTTTACGCACAATCTTGGTGGTGTTTGGTATATATCGATGTTAGTGTTTATGCGTTTAATTCTTGTCTGATGAATTAATTTTCTAATTTAATTAATATATCATGTTTATTAATTAGTTTGGTTGGTGAAGAATTAGTTTTTATGGGTGTTTATTATGTGTTTGATTTTTAAAGTGGCATGTTCATGTGAATTGTGGTGTGTCTTGGATAAAAACTCATATTTCATTATTAATTGGTGTTTTCTAAATTGTGCAACTGGTTTATTAAATATTATAGGGGTTGTAGATTCTTTTTTTGATATGTTTTTGGGGTGTGTTTGGTCATAAAGCATGTTTTTGAATGAGTTATTGTGTATTTTGTTTTTGTTTGGTGTTGTTGTTGCATTCTCTGTTCTGGTTGGGTTTGTGTTTTGATTTGGTGTTGATGTGCAGTGTATTCTACTCTGGCATTGTGTAAAGTCTTGTGATACCTCTCAGGTTTTGTTTTATAAAATTTTATAAACGGTTTATTAAATTATATTGACGGTGAAAAACATGTCTGGAAGGTGGTTTGGTGTTGCGCCAAGGTGCGTTTGGTTTTAAAAGGATGTTTTGAGTGAAGTCATTAACATTTAAAGTCATGTGAAATATTTTGAAAACTCTTTAATAAATTTTTCCAGTGTTTTGTTTATCTGTGGAAATGGTCTTTAAAATTTTATTTATAAATTTATTCAAAAGGTTTTATTAAATAATTACTAAGTATAGAAAATTATCTTGTTTGATTTGGGTAAGGTTTCCAGTTTTAAATGCCATGTGGTTGTTGCAGCGTGTCGTCAGTGGAAGTCCACGACACTGCGGTTATCGGGTTGCGCGCGCTTATGCGCAAATGCGAAGCGAGTCATGTCGTCACGATCGAGTGGTGAGTTGAGGTAGGTCCCCCACTACACTTACCATTATATTTAGAATTTATTAATTGCTTGATGATTTATTAATTTTAATAAATTGGAAATAATATGATATAGTTAATTTTTATATAATTATTTGGTGCGAAAAGAGCCGTTTATTTTATACTGAACAATTCAAACATTTTCTTGATGATCGGACACCCAGTATTGAAAGAATGCCCATTTGGCCTTTAAAAATAATTCACAGAATTTAAAATGTACTTATGGTTTTAATGATAAATGATTTCTTCTGAACAAGTGTTTTGGGTTTTTTCGAAAATGAGTTTTTTCTATAAAATTAGTAATGGCCCGTTTGGAAATTTAATAAAATAGATTATTTTGGAAAACCCATTCTAGGGTGATCTTTGGTGTGCGTTGATTTCATGAGCTGTGTGTGATGTTTGAGCATCGTGAATGATTGATTTACATTGTGGATGCACCCCTTTTTATTGTATGTGTTGACATGGGAACCTGGAATAATAACTGAATCTTCTAAGAATGATTGCTGCACTAGTTTAGAACACACACTGGCTAGTGGCCCCATAGTAGGGGAATACTGAGTTATTACTGCTAATGGGATTGGGCCCCTCGGTTAGGCCATATAGGGCTATGCCGAGCATTAGGGCGTTATGACGTCATCGAGTTAGGGCATGCCTTCAGGATGAGTCAGATGTATAGTATGTTCTGGATTTTTCACGATCCCCTAGGTTCGACCCATGTTTCTTTTAGTGTTTATTTGTAGGTGGCAGGTGATTGAGAGGTCTAGTTTGGTTGTTGGCCCTGTGTGACACTTTTTCCATTGCCCTTAGTGTGTGTTGTGTGTTGTGTGTGGTTTTCCATTTGACCAACAACTAAAATTTTGATTTCTAAATTTTTCGCAAAAGTGTTTTAAAATGGAATGCATCTGTTTCTTACAAACAATAAACTGGTTCTTAAATTAAAAAGGGCAATGGACTGTTACTTGTTTTAGAAATGAAAGTGAGTGTGAAAACCAATATTTTATATAATTTAGTTCAAACCTGAAATTGATAGATTCTTTATTTAATGGTATGTGCATTGGGAATAGAATAAGTCGGGCCTACCTACTAAGTTTTAATACTCATGCCTATAGTGTTTTCCTGTTTTTAGTTTTGCTGCAGGTTTAGTTCGAGCTTTCCCGCCGTGGGTGACAGTTTGTTGTAGACTGGTGAGCGACTCTCAGAGTCGCGAGGAGTTTTGGTCGAGACTAGGTTAATGTGTATCATTGGTCATTCTTTCTTTTCAGGGTCATTTATTTACTTTGAGTTCTTCTACTTTTCTGCTGTTTTATTTATTTCCATTGGGTGAAATCATTCCCACTTGTCTTGTTTTGATGGCCGGCACTAGCTGCCAGCCCGTGGGGATCGGGAACGCCCCTCAGGCCTTGCCGCGGACTGGGTCGGGCATCGGGTTGGATGGAGACCCGACTTGGTTCATGAAAAAATGGTATCAGAGCAGGTTTTTGTTCTTGTTATTTGGGGGTGTCAGGTAGATCGGAGATAGGACTGTCGGTACTCGAGTGGTAGGTGCAGGAAGAGTCCCGTGAACTCTTACTCATTCCGATCCTCGGGTAACCAGGGGTAGTTTGGGATTTAAGTCTTTGGCTTTGGCCTATGTGGACGGGGGATGACAATTGGAGTAAACTGGTGTTGCGCGTGGTCTCACATGGAGTAGTGACCCATGTGATGCCCGAGAGTACGATTTGACAGTCCTAGTGGTTGGCACTTGCCTATGGCATGGTCTGCTAAACCATGTAGCAGGGTTAGGCATGAACACTAATTCTCCATTCAAGTGCTTTAGGGGTTGCTTCTATATTTTTTATCTTGGTGTCAGTTTGAAATAATTTTTAGGGTGTGTTTTCCTTTGACCATATTTTTGGAATTTGGTGATTGATTTGTTGAAATCGGGTTTCTAAAAGAACGTTTTGGGTTGTTTGAAATTGAAGTGAGCTATTTTGAAAATGTTTTGTTTTGAAAACGGAAGAGCCTTGTTTTGTACAGTGGTATTCCTAGGGTGCTCGCGTGTGCATATGGTTGTGATTAATGGATAGTTGGTGGATTGTGTGGATGGGTGCCAGGGTGGCATAGAAATGCAAATCTGCGAGGCATCCAGGAATATCAGTGGTGAGTGTTTTATTTTAAAAGCTGCATCTTTTTTCATAAAAAGTGGGGTTTTCCCTCAAACGAGTTTTTGTGTTTAAATGGTTTTGGAATTGGTAAATGGTTTTGAGTCTGGAGTGAAAGCGATGAGTTCAAAAGAGATATTGTGTTTTAATGTACTGTGCATGGTTTTTCAAGTGAGTGTTTTTCTTTGAAAATGAATTGACCTTTTAAAATTGTAATTATTGGATTGGTTTATGGAATGTAGATGTTTGTTTTGTGATGTGTTTGGATTTGTGGAAGGTTGTTTTGTGTTTCTTGTTTGGGATATGGCCCCTAGAAAGGTCTAATGGGGTTTTAGTAGGTATCTCAATTCTTGGCTTATCCCAGACTCCCAGTGGAGTGGCGGAGTTGGATCCTGCTTGGTTGTGTCGATTGTTCGTAGACGTTGAGGTTAGTTGGACAACATTAAATACTTTTGAGAAGTCTTAAGTGTCTCCAGTTTCTGTGTAACTCCAAAAGTTGTGTGGGTGCAAGTTGTCTCTAGTATGTATGGTGGAGCGGGACTACACTAGCAAACGGTGATGGATCCGTTTTCGTTGCAAATGAGGATGTCGTGAGATATCCTTAAGACTAGCCTCATCCCACGGTTGTACCTAAGGAAGTAAAGGTTCCTTATTCGATGAGGAGTGTGAACTGAAGGGGCCTGTTCTTGGACCGCTAAATTTCCTATCTCTTGTGTGGGCATCCAGACACTCTAAGTTGTTCGATGAAATTCTCAGTTGGTATGTTGATAGAGTGGCCACACAGGACATGAGGAGAAGTATGCAGGCTGTTTTTCCAGCAAAGGAAGTTCCAGTCAGAGGTGGTCAACTTATGGCTGTGAGGAGGTAGATGCTTCTGAAATCAGGGCCCCAACCATAGGTCTCGGGGTGAAGATTGCGCGTAGTTGAAACTTATTAGACATAGGATGAGCTTGGTCTGACTTAAGTTAATAGTGTCAGGATGGGGATGAATTAAGTTTCCCTACTGCAGTATCATCACTGAAGTTTTAATTTTTGTTGTGATGGGCATAAAGGCTTCATCTCCTTATGGTGGTCTTGAATTATGGAAGTTCCTCTCAGGATTTAAAGAGGTTCAGAGAATCCCTCTTACAACGAGTTCACTCTGTGACCCTTCTGGTGGTTGGCTATGAATCAAACTGTACTCGTTTTAGAGATGCTCATGTCTTATGAAATTGTCATGCAACTATTTGGTTCGCCTCCTGGTTAGGGGTTTCTGCTATCAAAGCTATCTCATGTGGCAGAGTGTTGTCCACGGTAGGAATAAGTAGTGCGGGCCGGCCCATGTGGTGGGTTCGCGATAAAGGGTTCAGTCAATATTGCTTAAAGTAAAATGGGAATTCCCGCGTGAGTTTCGTAGTGTTAGGAAATTTTAAAATGGTGGGGAGACCCTGTGCGGGTCTCGCCAATGTCCCCTATTATGTTGGTTTAACATAGGATACTTTGAGGGTTAAGCTAGTGTTAGAGGTTGTATGAGTTGTGAGTTGTTTTGGTTTGAAGAACCAATGTTTGACGAGAACCCTAATATGGTGGGGAGACCACCATATGACGGGCTTGTGGAAGACTCTGTTTTCAAAGTGCTCTTGGCGGAGTAACCCCTTGCATTTGCTCCGCCCAACCTCGTCCATGCTAATTGGTTAGCTCAGATAGTGGGTCTCTTGACCAGTGTTCTTGGAGATCTCAAGCGGCCCCGGTGACCCCTAAATCAGGGGTCGGGGTGTTCCATGTTGTAGTTCTATTTCGAGGTGAATTCCTTGTCGTTGTTCATTTTTCTTGGTGATTCTGGTTTTGAGATCTTTGATATTTTAGGTCATCGGCGTTTTAAATTCTCGGTATTTTAGCTCATATTGTGTTTTCCTGTTTTTAGTTTTGCTGCAGGTTTGGTTCGAGCTTGCCCGCCGTGGGTGACAGTTGGTTGTGGACTGGTGAGAGACTCTCAGAGTCACGAGGAGTTTTGGTCGAGACCAGGTTAGTGTGTCTCGTTGGTCGTTCTTTCTTTTTAGGGTCATTTATTTACTTTGTGTTCTACTTTTTCGCTGTTTTATTTATTTCCATTGGGAAAAATTGTTCCCACTTGTCTTGTTTTGATTCCCAACACTAGTTTCCAGCCCGTGGGGATAGGTAACTCCCCTCAGGCCTTGCCACAGACCGGGTCGGGCACCGGGTCAGATGGTGACCCGGATTGGTTTGTGACAGATACTCTTCATTCCCTGAGGTACTAGTTTATTTCTTTATAAGGCCTTAACAAATTCCTCAAAACCCCATACATGTGTGCGTGATAAAATGGGTTTCATTCCACTATATAGCTCGAAGGTAATTCCATTTTCCACTTTATTTGGTACTCATTTTAATGTGTATTCTACAGTTTTAATGCATATCCCCAAAAGGATAATAGAAGATCTGCATGAATCATAATCGACCTTAAAATATCTAATAAGGTATGACTCTTCCTTTCAATAAGACCATTCCACTATGGTGTATAAGGGGGAGTGAGTTGAGATAGAATCCCAAACTCTCATAGAAAGTCGATGAACACTTGATTAGGTTATTCACCACCACGATCCGATCGATGCTTCTTTATCTTCTTACCAAGATGATTCCCTATATCATCCATGAATTCTTTGAATTTCTCAAAGGACCCATACTTATACCTCATCAAGTAGATATAGCCTTATCTACCTAATTCATTAGTATAAATGATGATATAAGAATATATACCTCTAGATTTTATAGAAAATGATCCATAAACATCAGTGTGTACCAATCCTAGAAGCTCTGTGGACCTTTCACCATATCCACAAAATGGTGGCTTGGTGATATTTCCTTGTAAAAAATCATGACATCTATCAAGTGGTTTTAGCGTGGAAGATTCTAAATAGACATCTTGATAGGGATTTGTCAAAATATTCTCATTTACATGACCAAGACGGTGATGAAAAAGATGAGTGTTAAATGGTTCATTTGAACTTGATACATTATCAATTGCTAGCATTTGGTTTTCGTAATTTAATAAATACAAACCATTATTTAAAATCGCCATACCACAACATATATTTTCCTTATAAAAGAAACAAATTTTATTTCTAAACATGAAAATAAACCCATCTTTATCTAAAATTGATACAAAAATTATGGTTTTGGTAATAGTTGGTACATAATAACAATCACATAAAACCAGAATCAATCCTATTGGAAATGAAATGTGGTAGTCACCAATGGAAACAATAGTTATCCTCACACCATTGGCACATCACATATCCACCTATCCTCTAGAAATCTTTCAAAATCTACTTGGTTCTTGCATTTGGATATATATGTGATCACCATAAGCTATATCTAATACCCAGTGTGTAGAAATGGAAATATGTCAATCAATAATGAACACAGGTTTTGCTTACCCTTGCTTTTGGGTGCAGTTCCTATTATAGTGGCCTGGATTTCCACAGGAAAAAAAATACTTCTTCCTTTTCCTTACCCTGCCTCTGGATCTTCCCCTTCTTGGAAGAATAGTTCTTGGGAGATTTAGAATATTTATTGTTCTTGGGACCCTTTTCTTTTTTCTTCCTTTTCTTATACACTATAAGGACTATGGGTTTGTCACAGCCCATGTCCTTATCCACTTGGTGAATCAAGATCAAAATTTATGATAGAATCTTCTCATTATTTCTCATATAATAATTTACAGTCAAGCTAGAGAAGGTATTGGGAAGAGATGAAAGTATGATATCTGTATGCAACTCATTTGAGGATTTAATCCCTAAGATGTCTAGGAGTTTAATATAGCCAATAAGTTTAACTACATGAGGCCTAGATGGTGCAGACTCTCCAAGATTAGTTGTAAAAAAATCATTGGATATCTTATACCTCTCTTTTCTCGTCTTATATTGATAGAGATCCCAAAGGCAAGACATCATACTATATGAATCCATATCCCCATGTCACTTTAAAATATAATTGGACATGGATGATAGAATGAAGCACTGAACATCTATAGTATCATTTAGATGTTACTCATAGAGAGATATCTCTTCACCACTTGCCTCATTATTAGGTGAAGCTGGTAAAGGTTCTTCAAAAACATACAATTTTCTTTCATGGTAAAGGACGACCCGTAGGTGCCTTTGCCACTCCTGAAAATTTGTTCCGGTGAGAAGTTATTCTTTTTCAAGTATGGATCACAATGATATGTTTGAGGTAATTTTATTCCTATTTATAGTAAATAAGATAAGCATAATTTTATTACTTTATCTGATAAATTTATAAAAATAAATAAAAATTATTTTTATTAGTCTCCCACTATTTTAGAAAAACCCATAGTCCTCACCACTAGCTTCAGAATATCCTGTTTCTTGGACATTCTTGTGGTAAGGATCCATATTACCCTTCTCATTACCCTAACAATAACTGGTCAAGCAACTTGAATGGTTTTTTGTTAAAAATTCCAAATTCCAACTGCATTAACTCATAGTTCCTAGATCTTCTAAGTGGACTCCCCAATACTGAAAACATTAATTTAGATTTCCTCAGCCTTTTCATCTTAGTTACACAAAGTCCTACCTTGGTAGAAAAATCTTGATGTGAACCAAGTTAATTAAAACCCAAAACCTCATGTTATAATTCCATAATAATTAAAATCACCCCAAATTTGGATGGTCAAGCACTTTGAACTACAGTTCCATTCTAACAGAAGTAATTGAAGGCTATACCGAATTAATATTTTATTGATATCTTTTATCCTTTTACGAATAAATTGAATTTTTCTATCTTTATCACATAATTTTTAACATTATGTGGGATTAATTAGGTGATTAACCATATATTAGATAATATTTACGCATAATACAGTTTATTTTAGTTCCATCTTGCATTCTTGTTAATTTATTAATTATGTTATCATGACAGTATATCCATAATGAAATAACCATGCAACTGAAAAAATTAAAATTAAGGGTATGATCATGAGTTTATACCAATGGTTTGTTTATCTAGTAATTGATAAACTAACCATTGATCTAGGGGAGAAACAACTTGAACCAATTGTGGTTCATGTTTACAGATTTTCCACCTATCCACCTTCATATCTCTTTGGATTGGTCTCTCTTTGGTTCCAAACTTGAACCACCTGTACTAACTTGGGAGCACCATCCATTACATATGACTTTTACTCACATGCATGTGAGGGGAACAAAGTTTTACATAAATAAAACCATGGGAACACAGGGCCTAAATAATAATGAGAAGATAAGGCATGCATGCCAACAATTTAATTTAACAATAAATTGAATGAAACCAATCATATACAAAAGGTCTGGTCCTGCTCATGATCATCCACATGCATGCAATGAATTACACATTTAATAAAACTAGTATTTAATTCTTTAATTGTTCTTATTTAAGATAAATCACACTCTAATCAATTAATTATTATCTTTAATTAATAAATAATTTTATCTTAATTCTTATCTAACATTCCTCAAGATTCTCATCCATTATAATTTTAGAAAAATTAAGTAAATTCATTTAAAATAAACTTTGTACATAAATTGTACCTTAGAGGTAACATGGTGAATACCCATCTGATTCTACCCAACATGTATTATACTCATATCCAATTTTACTCTTATGAAATATAGCATATAGTACTTATCACGTACATTCATGAGTACTTCAGGAATGATTACATGAAGTACATTATTTTTTAGTCATGTGTTATGCTTCAAAGCATGTAGAGTAAAAACTGGTAATACAACTCATACATGATATCCAAATCTAAACATTACATAAATATTAATTAGAAATTTAAATATTTATGTATATTAAAACCTATCACATGGCATGCCCTATCTTTATGAACACACACAAGAACACATCCCAAGGTTTTCATTGTAAAATAAATAAATTTTAAATCTGCGTAACTTGGTATAATTACATGGTGTATAGATTAGATCTACACAACATGTATATCTCTAATCATCTATCCAAGACACATGCCTAGGGACTTGGAATGTAGTTTGTGCCTAAAAAATGGATTACACAACTTTTCCAATGGGGCACACACTGTGTTGACTTTGTGTTACATGGTCACAAGTCAGGTAAGTCGTGTATTGAATACATGGTCTGTCTTTGACACAAGGGACTACACACCGTGCACATGGGATACACAACATGTACTCTGACTGACCATGCACAAGCCTATCCCATTCAACAAGTGATTTGAGAATTAACTACACAGCTTGTCATTAGTGCACAAAGGTTGAGTAATTTCCAAATTAACTCCTGGTGCATTGAACAAAACTACATGGCTTGTAACTATGGTTACATGGCGTTCACTATTTTGTTATTTAAGAAGAATCCTTGGCTTCTTCGGATGAGTTCCTTGATTTTATTTTAATCAAAAAAATTAAACATCTCTATTATATCTATGAGAAATGAATTTGGAATAAGTAGATCTCAAAATTTAGATTAAAATAATGATTAAACTTTAATTGAAAAACTAAATTACAAATACATAAATCAACAATGATTTTAAATAATTTTAAATAATTGTGTGACCCCTTTGGTACCACTTGTAGGTTCCAAGCACAGTGGAAGCATGTGATGGGCGGTGAACAACATTGCTTTTGTCATGATCAATGATCAATCCAAGATATATATGATGTTTAATCACCGTGATCAATTGAATTGAATCAAATATAAACAAAACAAATCACTATATAACCATAGAGAGAGGATCATCACATATTTTTTATAATAAAGTTAATTAAATAAAAATTACCTTAAAGGAATTCTTTATTCATTGATGAATCAGTGACAGATCTATGGTACACCATTGTTGCATTATAGAAACCAAGTGTAGATTTCCTCCAGGGTGATCCACAGATGGTCCAGGAATCTCTAGACATTACTGAATGAGTCTTTAGGTGATATCATGGAAGATCCTTACACTTGTGTCATCCTCCTTTGATCACCCCAAGAATTTCTTACAAAGAGTTCTCCTCGATTTGGTGTAGGATGAATGCTCTATATTATTCAGAGTGTTCATGGAGAAGGGATCTCTCTATGCTTTAGAGAATTCTCCAAAATCATTGTGCACAACCAAATTGGCTAATGAGAAAATAACATAATTGGGTATTTATATTTCTAGGGTTAAAATAAACTACACAAGTTCCCTTATTATTTATTTAATCCTAGAAAAAGACCTTGTCAAATAATAATAATAATAATATTATTTCTCAACATGCACTGAACTTGCGAATTATAATTAAATATTATTTAATTAAATAATATTCAATATAATCATTTCTCACCAGACCATTAAACTCGGTCTGCCATTCCTCCACAATATTTATCAGGCCTTGAATAATATCTATTTATTTATTAAATAAATATCACTGCATTATTCGCCCATAAATAAATAAATATTATATTCACTAAATAGAAAATAAATATTCATTAAATATTCCACTCATAATATATTCTTTCAAATAACTAGTGATGGAATAAATGCGATCAAGCATATATGAATAATTATTAAACCATGTACAAGAATAATATTTATTCTACATGTTAAATAATAAATAATAATATATTATTTAATTGATATTTTGGAAACACTTAGTGTGTGACCCTCTAGGCCTCTTTCTCAGTGGAATTAGGTGAAACAGCCTAAAGTCCAAGGTTAGAGTATGGAAAAACTCCAAGGCACCCATAGAGAAATAAGTTAATGCTGTAATGAAATGTCACCGCATATGAATTCTACCTTGTAAAATAATCTCTTTATCACAATATCTCTAATTGAGAAGGTTGAATACTAGTGCCATCAACCTAGTGCTCGATATCTCTTTCTTTTAATTTCCATAAATAGAAATTGATTATAGAAAACCATGGACATGGATTTATTTAGGCTATATCATTTACATCAAAGGGCCTGAGATATTAACTTTCATTAATGAACAAATGGGATAAATACTTTCTCTCATTATTTATTAACGAAATATTACTTATAAAGAACCCAATACATCTTACTTCACTGAGAACATCTATTGTCACATTTTTTGTCAATACATCTAAGTGTGTGACTAACAATAATCATTAATAAAATATTAAAGTCTAAGGACCAATACATACCTTCATAGATAGGAACATCCAAGGACACATAGAAATTTGGATTTCCTTCTGGCAGGTCTCATTCTCATAAAATCTATATTGGACATTATCAAGGGCGTACACCATGAGAAGGTACCTCAAATTCCTATAAGTCTCCACCCCTGATATCCTATATCATTTATGTACCTCAAATTATATCATCTGACTATAGAACATATATTCAATAATAATGTTGTAGTTCTTCTAGGTTCTAATCATAATAGGGAACTGCTATGACCATTTAGTGTTTTAGCTACTCTTAGGACATTATCACATACTATGTTATGTATAAGAAAAATTATGATGTGATAAAGAGTTTATTAACATTCAAATACATGGATACAAATTTATCATAAATTATAAAGAAGTTGGTTCTAGGGAACAAACTCCAATACCAAGAGTGTCCCAAACCACATTTGGTTCCCTCATCTAAGATCAATTCCCAAATTATCCATATAACCCAATGCATTTTCCCTTAACCTGTCCTACAACAATAAATTCTATTTGGTTACCGATCAGGTAGCCGGTGTAGGGTGTGAGTACAACTCAATAGGCCACCACTAACAGTGTCTAAAATGAAATCCATTCAGATAATAGTTCATGAAGTTATATAACTAATATGTATAATGCATAAGTAAATAGTTATCACATTATAATTTATTATTTATTTAACCACATTAACTCCAGGGTTCATGTGGAAAACCATACTCATTCCATATCCATCTCATGTCGAAGCCCAAAGTGTTCTAGGTAATATCATATCTTAGTACCTGGTTTGACTCATGCAAGATCCTGAAGAATTCAATGATGATATCATATCCTAGTACCTATTTCAGCTCATGTCAGAGCCCCAAATATTCTCAAGTGAGGACATATCTTGGAGTTACTTTGTTACAATTCTTTAGTTCATACTTGTTTTACCCGTGTTACAAAATTCTTGAATTCCCATGTTACCACTCAAACATCACACAAAATAATGACCAAGTTCCCACTTTTATTCACAAGTATAATGACCATGTTACCATGTACACTTCTCAAATTTATGACCATGTTACCATTCCTTTAATCACAAGTATAATGGCCATGTTACTATGTATACTTATCAATTGAATGACCATGTTACCACTCCTTTAGTCAAAATTATAATAACCATGTTACCATGTATAATTCTCATTTCAATGACCGTGTTTCAATTCCTTTACTCACAAGTATAATGACCATGTTACAACAAAATTTCTCAATTGAATGACCATATTATCATTCCTTTAAACATAATTAATTTAACAATTAATTATCAACACAATTTACATCACTAATTAAACATTTATTTTATCACATAATTAACCTTAATTAATTCATCAATTAATTAAGTTATCACAATCATTGATTAATTTAACCACTAATTAATCAATATTCACAACTCAAATCCCATAATTAATTTTCCAAATTAATTATCTCATTATCAATATCAACTTTTCATAATTAATTCCATAATTAATTATCTATATCACAATATCTAAAGCACATAATTAAATCCACAATTAATTATCTCAATTCATTCAGTTCAATATCTCATAATTAATCTTCTCATTAGTTATCTAATTCAAAATACCTAAATATTGTAACTAATTCCCCAATTAATTATCAATTTAAACAATAATAGAATAAATCAATTGGCCACATTAATTAACCCAATTTAAGAATTAAAATTTCTAAATAACTCTAACAATTATATAATTTTCTTAAACATATCAAATTCATGACTATGGGAATTGAAGATTAGACCACTTAACTTTATCCAAAAATCCAAAAATGTTTCCAGTATTCAAAACTGATGAGGAAAAAGTGTGGTTGATTGCAAGGGGGTTCCAAGATGAAGATTTATTAGGATCAAAAGCAACAAAATAATTTTCCAAGGAATTTCACCATAATGGGTTGGAGAGGAAAGAAGAGAAAGAAGAAATCCATCCAAGAGGACTTGACATGGATTGATCGTGTAAATGGGACATCCTAAAGGGGTTTTGGAACTCAAAAATCACATAGAGGGTCACCCTAGATTGATAAGAGGAGATATGTAGTGGATTCCAATGAAAAATAATCCACACAACCACATTAAAGTGTAGGTCGAGCATTTATATGTCGTGTATTTCAGTTACACATAGTGTAAATATTTGTAATAATTTTCCCTGCAAAATACCTCACCTTGAATTTATTTTATTAAAACCCTTGAACAATTACACGATGTTTAATACCATTATAGGATGTGTAAATGTTCTTCAGTTGAGTTTTTAGCCCATTTTCCCTTTAAAGTCTCTCAACTCACCACAAACCCATTTTAACACCTAACCCATTTATACCCAAACTTCATTAATTCAAAGAAGTATACTTCCCCAAACATTAGGTCATTTTCTCCAAAAAATGATCTCCGTCTCTGAATAATATTTTTCCACTAAGACTCAAATGAAAGAAGAATATGAATAAAATAAAAAAAACTTATAGAAAAATGTACCTATAAAAAGATGGGATCTTAAAATATCCCCAGCTTATAACAAATCATCCTCAAGTTTCACACCCAAGAATCTCTATGTTTTGAAGTCCAAAATTTTGGGACACTATTTCCATATATCTATTTCAATTTCCTAAGTTTCTACCTGCACACATCCATGTTGCCACAATACATGAATTATCAGCATGGTCCTTCCCCACAACACTTTATCAATGTGATCCAACAAATGCATCAGATGATCCTCAAAGGATGCATCTATCTCAATATAATCATCCTCCACCTTGATCATATGATATGGGTCAGGGTGATACTACTGAATTTATGATACATGCAAAACATAATTCATAACACTATACTTCTACGGAAGAGCCAATCAGTATTCCACTGGACTGATTCTCTCAACTATCTCAAATGGTCTAACGAACATGGGAGCCAACTTTCCCTTATTTTGTATGATATGGTGAATCATCCTAGAAAACACCCAAAAGAATACATGATCACCCTATGTAAATTCTAGGGGTCATATCCATCTTTTAGCATACGACGTCTGCCTACTTTGAGCTATAGCCATACATTTCTGAATTAGCTACACCTGCTCCGACATCTCCTGCACGAGACTTGGTCCCAATAACTCTGAATCACCAGCCTCCTTCCATTATAGCAATTATCTATATGTCCTACCATAAAGTGACTCATAATGTTACATCTATATAGTTTCTTGATAACTATTGTTATAGAAAAACTCCACTAAAGCCAAGTGTTTCTCCCAAGATCCACTGAAGTCAAGAAAACACACCCGCAACATATCTTCAAGCACTTTATAGTATGCTCTGAATGACTATCTGTCTCTGGGTGGAAAGCTATACTCAATAATACCTATGTACTAAGTGATTTCTGAAATAATTTATAGAAGCATGATGTGAAACATGAGTCACGATATGAAACTATTGTCCATGGAACCCAATGAAGATAGACTATCTTACTAACATACAAATCTCCCAACTGCTCTACTGATAAATTCTCTTGTATATGAAATTAATGCTCTAATTTAGTCAGTTAATCCGCAACAACCCAGATATAATCATTCTTCCTTGGCTTCTTCGGGAGACCCAACACAAAGTCTATTTTTCACATCATCCTATTTCCACTCTGTAATGGGTAACAAATGTAGAAACCCTCCATGTTATTAATGCTCTATCTTCATCTTCTAACAGGTGTAGTATCATGTCACAAACTCTGCTATCCCATTTTTCCAACCCATACACTAAAACTTCCTTTGAAGGTCATGATAAATTTTGGCCACACATTAATGTACCGCCCACTTTGAGGAATGAAATTACCACATGAGTTCCTCTCATATGCTCATAGGTGCAACAACTCAATTCATGAAATAGATGATCTCATCCTCATCTATGCTCCAATCTGAAGGACACTCCCCACCTTCAAGGTTCCCCTCAAGGTCAAACACTCTGGATCCCCATACCTTTTATCTTGAATCCATCTCAAAAGAATTTAATCTACTGAAATATATACTAGATCCATATATTGCTGGTTATCTTGAACCACAACATGCATCTAAGTCAGCAAGGTAATCATCTTTCACTCACCACTAGACTTCTGAACTTCCTAAGTATGCATTTTTCTGATCAAATAATCAACAACACTGTTTCATCTCCCGTCCTTATATGCCATATCAAAATCAAAATATTACATATACTCAAATGATATTCACTGCTAAAGATTAAAATATCATTATGATTATATGTACCTTAGGCTATTGGGATCGATAAACACCATAATCTTATTTCCCAAAAAATAATGCTGTCAACACTTCAAATCATAAACCACAACTGCTATCTCAAGGTTATGTGTAGGGTAGTTCTATTCATGTGTCCTCAACTGTCGAGACCCATACAACGCAACTTGTTTTTCATGCATCAACACACAACTGAGTCCAATCCTAGAAGCATCATAATAAACTATATTCTCCTCACATGGCTTGGGTGGGATCAAGATAGTTGTCGATGTTAAGTGCTTATTAAACTCCTTGAATATTTTTTCACATGCTTATTACCAATAAAACTTTATCTCATTTTTGGTTAAGTATTAAAGTGGTTCTTCTAATCAAAAAAATTCCTGGGCGGACCTCTTATAATATCTTACTAACCCTAGAAAGTTTCTGATACCGAACATGTTATTGGGATGCTGTAAAGAAACCACTACTTGAACCTTTTTTGGGTTCACTAACATACCTTACTTTGAGATGATGTGTCCAAAGAATTTTTCCTGATCAATCCCAAAATTGAACTTAGATATATGGAAATATAGCTGATTTTATATCAGTATACTCAAAATGATCTTAAGATGTTAGGAATGATCATCATGAGTCTTGGAGTACACCAAAAATCCATCCCTGAATACTATAATAAACTGATCCAGGTACGGGTGGATGATTCTATTCACCAAGGACATAAATGTTCCTGGTGAGTTTGTTAACCCAAACAGCATTAATAAAAACTAATGAAGGCCATACCTACTTCTAAAGATATTCCTCAGTATATCCAAAGTTCAAACTCTCAATTGATGATACCATGATCTCAAGTAGATCTTCAAGAACACACAATCTCCTCTCAACTAGTTAAACAGATCATCGATACATGGGAGAGGATTCCATTTCTTCATAGTCATTCAGTTTAACTTTTGGTAATCAATGCATAAGTGAAAACTCCTATCATCCTTCTTTGTAAACAACATAGGTGATCCCTATGGAAACATACCTAGATAGATAAATCCATTATCCTCCAACTCCTCTAGTTGAGTCTTGAGTTCTTGAAGCTCGGTCAGTGCCATTCTGTATGGTGGAGTAGAAACTATCTTAGCTCTCAGCATAAGATCAATAGTGAATTCCACATCTCTCTCAGGTGTCAGTCCTAAGAAGTCTTCAGGAAAAACATCCTGAAACCATTCCACTACTGGTGGGAATACATACTTCTTCAAACCTCCATCATCCAAAAATAAACTAGAAACCTCGGCTGTGATCTCTACCATTTTCTATGTAATTATCCCTTCTCACCCTTCTTGGATATCTCACTCCCCACAGTGAATAAAATGGTCAGCCTTATGAGATGTAAAAGTCAATATCCCATGGTAACAATCAATGTGGGATCGGTATGCAACTGGCTAATCTATACCCATAATTATTTTAAAGCATGACATGTCAAGTATATAGAGATCCCACAAAAAAATATACTCCTTGAATTTAAGTGAATGTCCCTTGAACATACATATGTCTCTAAACTATACTCCTAGTGGTGTATCGATAGTCATTATCTCGTTAATAAACTCCAACACCAGGCTTAAACCATTAACATGTTTTGAAGATATAAAGTAGTGAGAGGAACTAATATTAAATAAGGCACTAGATAATGTAGAATCTATAAGAATAGTACCTCTCAATACCAAATATCCCACCTATCCATCCCTAAGTGTAAGATGCACTTTAGGAAACTTTCCCCCCCTCTTCCCTATGATTTCATTCGACTCCCTTGAGTTACACCACTCTGATGGTATGAGTACTCTTTCCCAGAGGCACAAAATCCACTACCTCTACTTCCTTGGCCAGTAGAACTCCAGCTTCCACACTGATTTGGTGTAGAAGACCCTATTACCACACTCTCGTTCTATCTATCTCCTCATTCAATAACCTTATGTCACTTTTTATTATAGAACTTTTGTAGATTTCCCATAATTCCCCAAGTCTATAACTCTACTAGTGGTTGAGGAAAATTCTAATGATAGTGACCTATCCTACCACACTGATGGAAGATTACTCAATTACGGTCCTATGTAATTGATTATCCTGTATGCATGCTCTTCTTCCCAGTGACCTAGATAAAGTTCTTATAAAAAACTTCCAACTTTCATAAGTCTGAACTCCTGATCATCCAGTAGAAACTATCTTTCTAGAACCAGATTCCTCCTTTAGTTTCCCCTCAGTTATGGGATCATGATCTACCATCTTAGAAAAATTCATTAATTGAAATAGGTTAAATTGTGGATTAATCACACACTTAATTAATTCCTAAAATAATCTTTCTATAGACATATCATCTCCTATCAATGATGGAGAAAAGCACTTCAGGTCTATAAATCATCCAGAATATTCCAACATGGACATGCTCCCTTGAGTCACCAACATGAACTCTAATTCTTTCTCCTTCCTCAATGTCTATGGAAAAAAGTTCTCCAAGAACCATTAGTCCATCCATAACATACCTTCATTCTATAAAATTACTTTCTGAATGTCCCACCAATGCTTCACTAATCGTCATATCATATAGGAATCCCACTTAACCCTCCTCTCACCAGGAGTCTCCAAATGGTCAAGTATCATCTCAATGGACTCAACCCAGAACTCAGATCCTTTAGTTATACCCTCTCTAGTGAAAGTTGAAGGGTGCTGCAACTAAAACTCTCTCATTGGGTCGAGAATTATTTTCGCAACCTGCTCTCGGTATCTTCCCATGAATTTCATGAATCAAGTGATGTTCTATTGGAACTTCTGCCTTTATTCCTCACTCGACACTATCGGTGCCTCAAGTTCCGATACTAGTAGAGAATTACCAATAGTAACATAATTTTATCCTCTCAACAAGTTTCATACTAGAGGAATATCTCTACAATGACAAACACACGTCCTAGGACTCATAAAACAACCTTATCACACAAAAAAACACAATAGGAATAATCAAAAAGTCTTTTCCCCAATCCTCACCCCATGGTCAAAACTGAGGTGCTATCACTACCCTGAACCATCCTACACCTATGTATTTTTTCTCAAGGGTATTCTAATTAATCATGTTTCTTATTTAGACACCCAATTATTCACCTTATTTCATCATTTTAGCACTTTTAATTTCACATTATGAACCATTTTCAATTAAATTTTACATGTAATTAAAAAAAATAATTTCAACAACTTACCAACAACCAATTTTATCATGCGTTCCTAGAATTATGCATGTCAGAAAATAATCCTGAGTCCCTAGAATAATCCACATGGACTAAAATCTCTTTCCATTCCAGACCACGAGTCAATTCTCAAAGAAAATAAAAAATAGTAATCACATCACACAACAAGTGTGTCACCCAAGATTAAATAATATTCAGCTGTAATAGAAAGCAACAATAACAAAAATTCCACCTTTTGTACTTGGGTTCTACCTCATACATGGGATTGAAACTCTAATTAATAAGTTAATAACCAAGACCTGACTCTTCCTAATCTCCTATCTACCTTTACCAATAGTAATATAAAAGAAAAATAAAAGAGAAATGGGATCTGATACCACTTTGTAACATCTCAGCCTGGGTTCCACACACAAGTGCCCCGAGCTGGTCGGTCACATGACCTCAAGTGTACCTCCCCTTATGCCAGAGGCTACCAACTAGTAGCGAGGGTCTTTTAAGTATTTCATGGGGATACTATACCCTCTTTGATTAGAGTAATACACTAGTGGGAGTAATAAAAAATATCAGAATATATATATATATATATATATATCAATAAAGAACACCAATATCTCTGGGTAACTAAAGCAGAAAATACAATATCCAACTAAAGCAGAAACATGTAATTAAAATGTATGTGTCAAGTGTCAAAATGAAAACTAAAACTTACAACACCAATGACTCCAAAGAGGGTCCCAAACCACATCTTGTTCTCATATCCAAGCTCCATTTCCAAATTATCCATCTAACCCAAGGCATTTTCTCTTAAACTATAATACAACAATAAAGTATATTCAGGTACCGATCAGTCATCTCGAGTAGGGTGTGAGTACAACTCAGTAATTCACCCCAATGATTTCTAAAACAATATCCAGTCAGATAACAGTTCATGCAGTTCTATAAAGAAATAATTGTAATGAAAAAGTTAATAGTTATCCCATTATCATTTATTCTTTATTTGAAAACATTAACCCTAGGGTTCCCCAGGACACCCTTAAATCATGCCAACTTAGGCCCATGCCATATCATAATGTATTCTAAGTAATACCATATGTTAATACCATCTTTGGATCATTTTAGAGCCCAAAGTATTCAAATGTGATATTATATCTCAGTATATGTTTCAGCTCATGCTGGAGCCTAAAGTATTCTCAAGTGAGGCCGTATCTCAGAAGGCCTTTGTTTCCATTTCTTATTTCATACTATATTTCCTCATGTTACCATAATTAAATTCATTCTTGAATTCACATGTTACCACTCAATCATTACACAAAATATTAACCATGTTCCCATTCTTATATTCACAAGTATAATGACCATGTTACCAGGTATAATTCTTGATTGAATGGCAATGTTACCATTACTTTACTCACAAGTATAATGACCATGTTACCATGTATAATTATCAATTTAATGACCATGTTAACCTTCCTTTACTCATAGGAATAATGACCATGTCACCATGCATACTTCTTAATTGAATGACCATGTCCCATTCCTTTACTCACAATTTTAACGACCATGTTACCATATATACTATTCAATTGAAAGACCACATTAAAATTCCTCTACACATAATTAATTTAAAAATTAATTATAAACACAATTTACATGACTAATTCAACAATAATTTTATCAAATAATTTTTTTAATTAATTCATCAATTAATTAAGTTATCATATTCATGGATTAATTTAACAAATAATTTATCAATATTCACAACTCAAATCCCATAATAAATTTTCAGAATTAATGATCTCATTCTCAATCCCAACTCTTCAAAATTAATTCCACAATTAATTATCTATATCACAAAATATAAAGCACATAATTAAATACACAATTAATTATCTCAATAAAACTAGTTCAATATATCATAATTAATCCCCTAATTAATTATCTAAATCACAATTCCTAAGTCTCTTAACCAATTCCCCAATTAATTATCAATTTTAACAACACATCAATAAATCAATTGGGAATGTTAATTAACCCAATTTAGGAAATCAAATTTCTAAAAAACACTATAAATTCTATAATTTTCTTACGCATATCAAATTCACGACTATGAGAACTGAAGATTAGACCACCTAACTTTATCCAAAAATCAAAAAATGTTTCTAACAAAAAAATCCCATGAGGAAAAATTTAGATGATTTCAAGGGGGTTTCTAGATCAATATTGATCAAGATCAAAACCAAAAATGAAATTGGACAAGGAATTTCACTGAAACTGGTTGGAGAAGAAAGAAGAGAAAGAATACATCAAACAAAGAGGACTTACTAGGGATTGATCGTGTAAATGGGACAACCGAAAGGGGGTTGAAACTCCAAAATCACTTGGAGGGTTTCCCTAGGTTAAGAGGAGAATATCTATATTATATTCCAATAAAAGATCAGTTGCACAACCACTTTAAACTTTAGGTTGGGCATTTACAAGCCGTGTAATTCAGAAAAACATCATGTAAATCTTTTTAATATTTTTTTCTGAAAAATATTTCACCTAAAATTAGTTTATTGAAACCCATGAACAATTACACGATATGTAATTCCCTTAAAAAATGTGTAAATGTTTTTTATTTGATTTTTTTATCCCATTTCCCTTTAAATCCTCTCAACTCACCATGAACCTATTTTAACACTTAACCCATTGATACCTGGACTCCATTAATTCAAAAAATAATACAACCTTGAAATTTAGATCATGATCTCTAACAAAGGTTCTCCTTCTTCAAACAAGACTTGGCCACTAAGGCTCAAATTAAATAAGAGAAGAAGAAAATAAAAAAACTTGGAGAGAAACATACCTAAAAAGGATGAGATCTTACATGTGTAAACTATATAATTTCCATAATTTATTTAGTCGTATTCATACCTTACAACTTAACATCTATGTTATAATTGTTATGTTTTAAATGATAATTTTTTAATAGTGTATCACATTTCCTTTACACTCGGTGTTTCTTTCATCTAAAGAAATTAAAGAGATTGAATTTATTTAAAAAGAAATATATCAAAAATTATTGGGGGTGTTACATTCTCTTTTAAGCTTGATGTTTCATGTCATATACTCCATCAAAGATGATGTTTCTATTTTAAAATAATTGGGTGTTACATTATCTATATTATATAAATGTATTCCCATAGTTTAATAACTCTTTTATCCCAATTAACTAAATTAACATCAAAGAACATGTTAAACCTAATGTTTATCAATACCTTTCAACTTATATCCAAAAAATATAAAATATTTTTTCCTTAAATAAAATTTTCATTAAAATTAATACTAAACCAAATGGTTTTATACTTATATAAGTATTCAAAAATATCCTTAATCATTCTAAACTACAATCACATAAAACATCAAAAGGGGTATATATGAATTTAAACTTATGATCAACTTAGAATTATAAACCCATGAAACTTTAGGTTAATCCCATATTAGTATGGAAAATCATAGGTTTTCATAGGTTCTATTATCATTCATCATAATGGTTTATAAAGAAAATGTAAATCAACCCAAGCATATCCCTTGGGAGTTTCTGGCCTTGTGTGTAGTATTATACCCACTCATCGTGCACCAGTGATGATTGTGTTAATACACAATCCACCCTTTTTAATGTTGTTAACCCCAGTTTATTCTATAAAAAAACCAAATGCACTTACCAATATATATAGAAGGATTTATTTTCTAGTGAAATGTTAAAATCCTATGATTTTATGAAATTGTCTTGAATAAATTTAATTTCTTCAATATCTTGTGTTACACGCAACACCGAGTTTTAACAAACCATGATATATTATTATTATTATTATTATTATTGAATATTATAATCTGGCCATTAAATTTTATGGAATGGATAAGAATAAAAAAAATTTAAAATTATTTATAATGGTTTTAGATAAATAATATATATTTACAAATAAGTACATAATTTTTCATAGTCTTTATATTCTTTGAAAATACATTTTTCTCAAAAAATGTCTTTTATTGATTAAAATTAAATTTTAAAATTTTTATAAAATTTATTATAAAAAAATTAATTCATTTTTGGAATCATCATGTCAAAATTATCTTAGGGTTAATTTTTTAAAATTTGTTGAAAAGATAATTTTTTATGAAGAATAGTGAAAAGTAATGGTTTCTATTAAAAAATTCCTTTTAATTTAAAGAGTTTACAAAGTTCCATATTATTTAAAAATGTTTTAAAAATAAAATTATTTTAATTATATTATTATTAATCAAATTTAGGTCACTGGAACCAAAATCATGTTTAATTTTGATATTTAAACCTTCCACAGTTATGAAAATTTTCTCTTTGGAAAGCTGTTTTTTCATCACATTTGTAGGTTTAATTTTATATTAAATTTGTATACTTTTCTGAATGTAAAATTGAAAAAATGGATTAAATATTTTTAATAAAAATTATTAATAATGCATAATAATTTAAACATAATTTTGGGTCAAAATGAATAATAAAAAAATGAAAAATTAATTACCACAGTTAAGATTAAAACAAGTTTACTGGGGAATTAAACTAAAATGATATGTGGTAAAATAACCTCAAAACCTACAAAAATACCATTTTATGGACATATTTATACATTATATCATCTAATGTTCAATAATTAATCATTTTTGCCCTATTTTTTCATGACCCGTCCTTGGAATCCATGCCGTGACTACCCCAAGCCCGCCTTCCATAGGCCAGGGGCTGACGATTATCACCAAGGCGTAAATCCATAAGCTGGGAAGACATTGCCTTTATAAAAAGTAGACACACACAATCAGAGTACAGAATTATAAGCAAAACACTAAGTAAGACTGAATACAAAGGTAGTTCTGAAAGTAAATGGGGCCAGAAAAACAATACCAATAGTAAAGTACAAGGAATAGACAAAACAGGTACAACTAAAATAAAAACAGATGGAAGGTGTCTAGAAGCTTCTGGATCATCCACCACAGATCCTACCTGAAGGGTAGGTACAGATAGACTCCTCAACCCTCCACATCCGTCAGTCTCCTCTGGGTACCGATTCATCGTGAGGTCAACCTCCGGGTACCGTCCAGTCCTCATATACTCCGCCTCGGTCAGCGCTGTCTGTGGTCTTCATCCAACACAACGAGGTGTGGGCATATCCCGTGCAGGGGTGAGTATAACGATACTCAGTAGGGAACCCGAGACCCTCAAGGTCTTACAAAATCCAACAAGGATAATCCACAAATTTTGACTCAACAGATAACCATTACTTAGGTATATGCCCATACATATACCTAAGTTATCCAATAACCCATATCAATCATGAGGAAAGAACAAAGGTCATTGACTCAGCTCAAACCATGATTATAATTATCGAAACCAAGACTGCAAGATAACTCCTCCTCTTTCAAGAACAGTGGGCCTGTCACGACACCAGGGCACTTCTCACTAACCTTGGACCGCTAAGGTACTCCTCCTGTCAAGTACCGCGGGTCTACTGGAAAATACTAGGCACTCCTCCACTGTGGATCTGCCGCCAAATACTAGGCGCTTCCCCTCAATAGCCTGTAGAGGTACTCATCCTATCGAGTACTGTAGGTTTACCACAGAATACTAGGTGATAATCCTCCATGGGTCTGCCGCTAAGTACCAGGCGCTCCCCACTAGGCTATTCAAGTCACTCTGAGTCAAATCGGTCAAGCAGTCATTAGGTCTATCAGCTACTAGGTATCTGCACTATGTCTGCTTGTCACGGGAAGGATCCGCTCCACGAACTACCAGGAAATACTCCAACTATTGTGAAGTGACACGAAGAAGTATCTCAACAGTCAGCCACATCATTGGTATCTCAACGCAATAGAGGGAGCGTCAATCAGACACCCGGTCTGTGAGTTATTAGCCTTTTAGTCATGTGGGCCCGATTGGTTTTGTGTATGAACCAACTTGACCGTATCTCAACTATACCCTGAACTCCCACAGGGTATTCTCAAAGGGACAACTGCATTCCAAGAATATTGGCGCCACTGAAGGTTTTTCAAACAGACGCTCGTAGCCCAGGATATGGGTGAAAAGGTGTAATCAGGCTATAGCGGGTCTGGGTCTGGTCCGACCCAGTCGGACCCACCCGGATCGACCTGGTCCGCAGGTCCAACCCTATCTGAGGAAATGGCCATGCCTGAAGGGACGACCTGACTCGAAGGCGGCCCGACCCGAGGGAGGCCCGACCGAGGGCGGACCGGCCGAGGGTGGCCTGTTCAAGGGTGGCTCAGCTGGCTAGCCCACGGGGCTCGAATGGCCACGTCGCGGGGGGGGGGGGGGGGGGGGTGCGGCGCTTCTTTGGTTTCCAAAGGAACCAACGCTAGGTGCCGGTTTGGTGAACCGCGGGACCCGAGGGGTACCACCTGTAGTGCGCACCAGCGGCCTTCTCTACCGGCCGCCCTGGTTCCTCCACCGCGGCACGACGGCACCGCGGTCCTGTTGGCCTCTGCACAGCACGATGACACCATGCTCGTCGTCCGACCACTGTGGCCCTCCTGGCCACGACTCTTCCTACCGGCGTAGTGCAATGACACCGTGCCCCTCCGGCACCACCGCGGCCAACCTGGCCGCCGCTCAGTTCTCTACGCGGCACGGTTGTGCCGCACCCTTGTGGCGACCCGACGACCTTGCTCCACTGGCTTCTTCGTGGCCGGCTCGTTGCCATTCGTCGGGTGTACCACCTCCGTCTTCATCAAATAAGAACAAAGAAAATGGGAAGGTTGGGCCATGTTTGTTCGGTCTGAGCCCTCCTCATCATGGCGAACCATAATCCGTAAATTTAAATGATGAAGAACAGATTTTTATACTCTTATATAAAATAACCCAAAACCCCCTACCTCGAGTTTGGTGATGTTGACGGAGTCACGAGAAGGCGGTGTTGTTCCATCAATGTCGGAGGAGGAAGAGTTCGGAGAAGACGAGTCGAGATGATGTCGTCAGAATTCTTCATGGGCAGGGACACATCCCTTTCTTACCTTGGTTGAAGAAAGAAGAAGATGGTTTTCTTCGTTCTTCGGTGGTTGTTTGTTGGAGAGAAATGGCTCCACCAATTTCTTTCCTCTATTTAATCCTCCCAACAAAAATTATGCCAACCCCCCAATAATAAAATATAACATCTTATTATAATGTTGGCATGAAGAATTCCAAATGATTCAAATTAATTAAGTTACATCACTTAATTAAATGGGCGGAGTTGGCTCATTAATTGTAGGGGGAAGGTGAAGAGGCTCCCCTACTTAATTGGGGGTTCCAAGGGGTTTAAGGGGGTTAGATGAGTTTAAGAACTCAAGTGGGCCCCACCTAATAACATCCTCCCAAGATAGGTTATGCTCGGGTGGGCCTCACCACCATAACCTCCCATGGGAGGTTTGGGTGTGGTGGCCCCCACCTCCGACCTCCCCTTGGATGTTTCAACCACTAAAATAAAAATAAAGTTAATACTTTATTTTTATTCAATTTAATTAAAAACCCCAAAAAATATCTTCCACTCTCGTTAAAACGCAACTGTGATGAAGATCTTACTAAGCAATCAACGATGCTACGAGTTCAACGGTGCCATCAGATTTCAGTTCCGAGCACCGGTTCAAAAGTTATAAAATCCCATACGTATGTTTACTGAACGTACCCGAATAAAACTTCAGAAATTGATTCCGGACACACCGGGCCTTGAAATCAAGCACCGTCAGAAACTGAAGACTCGTAAAATTCAAATGTATTTAAGAAAAAAAAATTCCATGGAAATTCTGGGTCTTTACATTCTCTCCACCTCAGGGATTTACATCCTTGTAAGCTACAACTCGAACTAAGGGAACGAATGGGGGCACTGAGCATGCATCTGAGCATCCTTCTCCCATGTACTATCCTAGAGGTTCCCGTGCTGCCAACGAACGCACACCAGAGGTATCGACCATCCACATAGGACCTGCTACTTTCGATCCTCAATCTCCACTGGATCCTCCGAGAAACTCGCCTCATCATCGATGTCCATCTCCCCATGGTCGATGATGTGGGATGGGTCGTGCACGTATCTCCTCGGCTGAGATACGTGGAAGACGTCGTGCACCCGATGCAACTGATGTGGAAGATCTAAGCAGTAAGACACCTCGTCTACTCTGCTAAGGACCTAGAGAGGTCCTATAAATCGCGAAGATAACTTGTCGCCTCGGCCAAATCTCCATAGACCTCGTCGAGGTGAGACCCGTAGAAAGACGTGGTCGCTATCCTCGAACTCCATAGGTCTCTGTCTCCAGTCAGAATACGAATTCTCTCTGCTATGTGCAGTGTTCATCTGATCTTGAATGATCCGCACCTTCTTCGTGGAAGCCTATACCATCTCTGGTCCCACTAGTGCTGACTTCCCTGGGTCTGTCCAGCATAATGGTGATCTGCAAGGCCGACCATACAAGCCTCAAAAGGTACCATACCTATGGTGGAGTGATAGCTGTTGTTCTAGGAAAACTCTACCAAAGGCAAGTGATCCTCCTAGCTATGACCGAAGTCGAGGACACATGCACAAAGCATGTCCTCAAGGGTCTGAAAGGTCCTCTCGGTCTGACCATATGTCTGAGGATGGAAGACGGTGTTCAGAAGTAGCTGCATCCCGAAAGCCTCCTATATCCCCTTCCATAGCCGGGAAGTAAACTGTGCATCTCGGTCGGAGACAATCATGGAAGGTACTCCATGTAAACAAACTATCTCCTATACATAAAGGTGTCCCAATCTCTCAACTGATCCCTGCTCTCTGATTGGTAGGAAGTGGGCCAACTTGGTGAGTCGGTCAACGATCACCCATATAGAATCATGACTCTTGGATGTGCATGGAAGACCCGTCACGAAGTCCATAGATATCCCATCCACCTTCCACTTTGGGACCTCTAAGGGCTGTACCAAGCCTGCTGGTACATGGTGCTCTGCCTTCACTTGCAGACAAGGGAGCCACCATGAGACAAACTCCGTTACTTCCTTCTTCATACCTAGCCACCAATACAGTCGTCAAAGGTCTTGGTACATCTTAGCTAATTCTGGATGTACTTCTAGAGGGGAAATGTGTAACTCCCTCAACACCTCCTCTTGAAGTGAAACTGGCACCATGGTACGTCCTCTAAAGAGGATGATGTGCTCCCCAACTTCAGAAAATCCATCAGGTGCCTGCCCTATGGATATCTGAGCACGTCACATATCATAGTTAGTGTCTCTATGCTGGGTATCCTTGAATCGCTGAAGAAGTGTAAGAGTGAATTTAAGAGACTGAAGATAGGCTACTCCATCCCTATCCACAAAGGATATCTGTAAAGAAGCTATCTACTATGTCACATCTCCTAGTAGCTGAATGTCAGATCTCCTACTGAGAGCATCCACAACAACGTTTCCTTTCCCAGGAGTATAGACTATCTTGAAGTCATAGTCCTGGAAGAACTCAATACAACGCCGCTGTCTCAGGTTCAGGTCCTTCTAAGAGAACATATACCTGAGACTCTTATGATCAGAGTATATGGTAAAATGTTCGCCCATCAGATAGTGTCTCCACATCTTCAAGGTGAAGACCACTGCTGCTAACTCCAAGTCATGGGTAGTGTAGTTCTGATCATGATATCTCAGCTTCTGAGAACCATACACGATCACTACTCACTCCTGCATCAGGAAACACCTGAGTATGTTCCCTGATGCGTCGTAGTAGACTACGTACCATATGCCTTCCTATGGAAGCCTCAATAAGGGGGCACTAGTCAGCCTCTGCCTCAGCTCTTGAAAGCTCTTCTAGCATCTCTCTGACCACACGAAGGGTTTCCCCTTCTTTTTCAAGGATGATAGTGGTGTCGTAACTCTGGAGAAGCCTGGAACGAATCTCCGATAGTATCCAACCAAGACCAGGAAACTTCGTACCTCCGTCACACTCTTGGGTGTCTCCCAAGCAAGTACTGCATCGATCTTCACTAGATCCACTACAACTCCATCCTCCGAGATGACATGCCCCAAAAAGTGAACCTCTCAAATTGAAGTTTGGCACTTAGAGATCTTACCATAAAGCTAGTGCTCTCAGAGTGTGTCCAGTACTACCTAAAAATGGTAGGCGTGCTCCTCCTCAGTAGTTGAGTAGATCAGTATATAGTCGATGGAGACTACGATAAAGCGATCAAGGTAAGGATGAAAGATTCTGTTCATGAGACTCGTGAACACCGATAGAGAATTGGTTACACCAAAGGTCATAACCAAGAACTTGTAGTGGTCGTAACGACATTTAAAGGCCATCTTCTTCACATCCTCATCTCGAAATCTAAGCTGGTTATAGCTAGATCTAAGGTCTACCTTCGAGAACCATCGTGCTCCCTTGAGATGATCAAAAAAGTCGTCAATCCTCAAAAGTGGGTACTTTTTCTTCATGGTCACCTGGTTCAGGCGATGGTAGTCGACACAAAGCCTCAAGCTCCCGTCTGCCTTCTTGGTGAACAGAATCGGGGCTGTCTAGGGAGAAACACCAGGCCAGATGAATCATTTCCCATGAAAGTCCTCCAACTGTACCTGTAGCTCATGTAGCCCAGCGAGATCCATAAGATATGCTGGAGTAGATGTCGGTGCCATCCAGGGGTACATGTCAATGTAGAAGTCCACCTCTTTGTGAGGATGTAGTCCTGGAACATTGTCAGGGAAAACATCCGCATACTGGTCCAAAACTACAGGATAAGTCAGACTCTCTACATCAACTGCTCTGAGGGTAAGGCAAGACAAATGGTGAGTGATCGGTTGTACCCTCCTCCAAGTAAGTCTGTCATGCAATACAAAGGCTCCCTTCTCTCTGATGAAGGTGAACCTGGTCCCATCCGTGCATACACACCGTACTTTGTGCCTAATACAGTCGATCTGAGCATAGAATGTAGATAACCAGTCCATACCCAAGATGAAGTCGTAAGTCCTCGACGCCACTATGAGAAGATCCCAGCCAAAGCTCTTGCCAACTAGAGTAAAGTCACACTAACGTCACCAGTGCGTAATCATCGAATCTGCTCTCGTAGGAGTCTCTAGCCGTAAGGATCGAGCCAACAGCTCCGTCGGAATTTCCAAGCTCCGAATGAGGGCAGTGGCTATGAAAGAGTGACTGGAACATGTGTCTATAAGAAATGCAGCTAAGGTGGAGTAGACACATATCGTACCTAGAAACATCTCCAGAGCTCCATGGTCATATGCCTCAGCTTCCTGAAGCTGAGCTCTCCTATATCCACCTGCTCCCTATGGTCAGGGTGGACCTCCTGGTGGTGGTGGCCGTAGCACCTCGTAACGTCGTCCACCACCAGCAGCTTGACCAGCTCCTCTTCCACGTCCGCCTGCGCCCTGCGGACCACTTCAATCGAACCTCTTCCTCTGCCTGAGAGGTCTCTCAACTGTCTGCTGATCATCTGTATGGCGGGTTGGACAGTCTCGTGCCATGTGACCCTGCCTGCCGCATGAGTAACACTATCCGCTCCTGGCATGTCTCGCTCTGTCTTCACTCCAGGTGTCTCGCACATCCGATCCTGAGTCATGCGTTCTACCATCTGTAGGTCTGGTCCTATTGGACCTTTGCGTCATCTGTCTAGTGCCAGCTATAGAAGACTCCGTTGCATGTCAGCTAGTGGTGGGTCTCATTGCTAGAAACTATTAAGTAAGGAAACTCTCCACTAGGAGGGCTCGCTCCAACACTCCTTCCTATGTCGGAATGCTATGGGAGATCATCGGAGCTCTGATCTATCGCCTGAGCCCCTACTTGAAGTTTCAGGCCCTGAAGAATGGGTCTCGTACCATATCTGTGGAGTAGCGCGAGAGGTCAGTGAACCTCAATGAGTACTGTGCTACTGTCATGCTGCCTAGCTGTAGATGAAGTAGCTCCTGTATCCACACTATTCGAAGGGTGGATGGTACAAACTCCACCCGGAACAGGCTCTCGATGTCTGCCCAGAGTAGTGCTACCTCATCATGGACCTAGAGCATCCAGCTCCAACATCTTCCTGCTCCTGTGTGAAAGAGGCTGGCAGTAAGGATCACCATGTAGTGTGCTGGTGTCCCTACTAGCTTGAAGACTCTCACCACAGCCTCCATCCAATCCTCATCCACCTGTGGGTCCATCTCTCCTCGAAACCTGGGTGGCCTCTGGCACTAGAACTCATGCAGCGTGCTCAAGTGGCATGCATCATCTGCTACTGGGGCTGGTGGATTTAGTGGACCAATGGGTGGTGGTAGCACTGGTGCCTCAACTGGAATGGGGCCCTGTACTGAGGCCTCCTTGCTCGGCAGGCTGTCAGTGTATACAACTCTCAGGGCTCTAACTGGTCGTCCGCAGGGAGTCATCCTAAAAGAAACAGATGCGACATGATCAAACGATTATACCTGGTGAGTTGACCTGGTTGAGCTGACTTAAATAAAAAGTTTTGAAACAAACAAACAATCAATTTTTTCGTGCACTAAGTCGGAAATTAGTAGTCAGGGTCCTGGTGTACGGATACGTAGGCCGCCGCACCAACACTGGACTCCCTGAACTGAAAACCACACTCGGTACCCTTAACACTATTGCTTCACAGAAAAGAAATATCAGAGTCCGAAGTTATGTGGTAGAACCGAATCCTCTGATACCAATTTGTCACGAACCGTCCTCGGGACCCGTTCTGTGACTACCCCATGCTCTCCTTCCATAGGCCGAGGGATGGCGACTAGCACCAAAGGCGTAAATCTATAAGCTAGGAAGACATTTCCTTTATAAAAATCAGACACACACAATCAGAGTACACAACTAGAAGCAAAACACTAAGTAAAACTGAATACAAAGGTAGTGATGAAAGTAAAGGGGGCCTAAAATACAAGCCCAATGGTAAAGTACAAGGAAAATACAAAACTGGTACAACTAAAAGAAAAACAGCTAGAAGGTGTCTAGGAAATCCGGGATCATCCACCATAGATCCCACCTAAAGGGTAGGTATAGATAGCATCCTCAACGCACCACGTCCATCCATCTCCTCCGGGTACCGATTATTCTTGAGGTCCACCTATGGGTACCGTCCTGTCCTCGTATACTCCGCCTCGGTCAGCACTGTCCATCGTCTGCATCCAACACAACGAGGTGCGGGCATAGCCCGTGCAGGGGTGAGTATAAAGATACTCATTAGGGACCCTGAGACCCTCAAGGTCTCAAAAAATCCAACAAGGATAACCCACAAAGTATAAATCAATGGATAAACATTACTTAAGTATATGCCCATACATATACCTAAGTTGTCTAGTAACCCATCTCAATCATGAGGAAAACACAAAGGTCATTGACTCAGCTCAAACCAGGATTTTCATTATCGAAACCACGGCTACTGGAGAACTCCTTAGATGTCGAGAATAGTGGGCCTGTCGCGACACCAAGGTGCTTCTCACTAACCTTGGGCTGCAGATGTACTCCTCTTGTCGAGTACTGCGGGTCTACCGGCAAATACCAGGCGCTCCTCTGATGTGGGTCTGCAGCCAAATACTAGGCGCTTCCCCCTAATAGCCTGTAGAGGTACTACTCCTATCAAGTACCGTCGGTCTGCTGCCAAATACCAAGAACTCCTCCACCATTGGTCAGCCGCCAATTACCAAGCGCTCCCCACTGGGCTAGTCGAATCACTCCAAGTCAAATCGGTCAAGCAGTCGTCAGGTCTATCAGCTACTAGGTCTCAGAACTTTTTCTGCTTGTCAATGGAAGGATCCGCTCCACAAGCTAATAGTAAATACTCCAACTATCACGAAGTTACACGAAGAAGTATCTAAAAGTTCCTACATTTCATAGGGATCTAAACGCAACAGACGACGCGTCAATCAGATGCTCGGTCTGTGAGTTATTAGCCTTTTAGTCCTGGGGGCCCGGTTGGTTTCGTGTATGAACCAACCAGACCCTATCTAAACTATACCCTTAACTCCCACAAGGTATTCTCAAAGGGATAGATTCGTTCCAAGAATATCGGCGCTGCTGACGGTTCATCAAACGGATGCCCGTAGGCTAAGATATGGGCGAAAAAGTGTAATCAGGCTGTAGTGGGTTTGGATCCGGTCCGACCCGGTCCAACCCGGTCTGAACCGGGGTCTGACCCAGTCCGTGGGTCCGACCCGTTCATAAGAAATGGCCAGGCCCAAATTGACGGCCCTACTTTATGGCAGCCCGGCCCGAGGGAGGTACGACCGAGGGCGGCCCGGCTGGCTAGCTCATGTAGCCCAGATGGCCACACCGCGGGGGGGGGGGGGGGATAGTTTCCGAAGGAACTGAAGCTAGGTGCCGGTTCGGTGAACTGTGGGACCTGAGGGGTCCCGCCTGTTGCATGCACTGGCATCCGACTCAGCCAGCAGCCCCAGTTCCTCCACTGTGGCGCTACGACATCACTATCTTGTTGGAATCCACGCGGCGCGATGGTGCCACACCTCCTCCGCCGTGGCCCGGCCTGGCCGTGGCCTCTCGCTCCTCCATGCAGCACAATGACACCGCGCTTGTCGTCCGACCGTCACAGTCCTCTTGGTCGCAACTCTTTCTTCTGGCACGGTGTGACGACACCACGCCCCTCCGGTACCACCGCGGACTGCCTTCCCGTGGCTCGGTTCTCTACGTGGCACGGTTGTGTCGCACCCTTGTGGAGACCCGGCGGCCTTGCGCCACCAGATTCTTCACAGCCGGCTTGTTTCCGGTCGACGCGTGTACCACCTCTATCGTCATCAAATAAGAACAAAAAAAAGGGGAGGGTCGGGCCATGTTCGTGTGGTCTGAGCCCTCCTCATCATGGCGAACCATAATCTGGAAATTTAAACGATGAAGAACAGAGGTTTATACTCTTATATAAAATAACCCAAAACCCCCTACCTCGAGTTCGGTGATGTTGATAGAGTTGTGGGAAGGCGACGTTGTTCTGTCAACATCAGAGGAGGAAGAGTTCAGAGAAGGAGAGTCAAGATGATGTCATCGACATTCTTCATGGGAGGCAATGCTTCTGTTTCTTTCCCCGATTGATGAATGAAGAAGACAATGTTCTTCGTTCTTCGGTGGTTTTTCGTTGGAGAGAAATGGCTCCACCAATTTCTTTCCTCTCCTTAATCCTCCCAATAAAAATTATGCCAACCCCCCAATAATAAAATACAACATCTTATTATAATCTTGGAAGAAAGAATTAAAAATTATTCAAATTAATTAAGTTACATCACTTAATTAAATGGGTGGAGTTGGATCATTAATTGGAGGGGGAAGGTGAAGAGGATCCCCCACTTAGTTGGGGGTTCCAAGGGGTTTAAGGGGGTTAGAGGAGTTTAAGAACTCAGGTGGGCCCCACCTAATAACATCCTCCCAAGGGAGGTTATGCATGGGTGGGACCCACCACCATAACCTCCCATGGGAGGTTCGGGTGTGGTGGCCCCCACCCCCAACCTCCCCTTTGAGGTTTCAACCGCCAAAATAAAAATAAAGTTAATACTTTATTTTTATTCAATTTAATTAAAAACCCCAAAAACTATCTTCCACTCTCGTTAAAACAAAACTGAGGTGAAGATCTCACTAAACCATCACCGGCGCTGCGAGTTCAATGGTGCCCTCATATTTTAGTTCTGAGCACTGGTTCAAAAGTTATAAAATCCTGTACGTATGTTTATTGAACGTACCCAAACAAAACTTCAAAAATTGATTCAGGGCAAACTGGGCCTCAGAATCAAGCGTCATCAGAAACTGCAGACTCATGAAATTCCCAAGTATTTAAGAAAAAAAAATTCCACTGAAATTCCAGGTCTTTACATTCTCCCCACCTCAGGGATTTACATCCCCATAAGCTACAACTCGAACTAGGGGAACAAATGGGGGTACTGAGCATGCATCTGAGCCTCCCGCTCCCATGTGCTCTCCTGGAGGTTCCCATGCTACCATAGAACGTGCACCATAGGTATCGACCATCCACATAGGACCCACTACTGTCGATCCTCAATCTCCACTGAAACCTCTGTGAAAGTCGTCCTGTCATCGATGTTCAGCTCCCCATGGTCGATGATGTGGGATGGGTCGTGAACGCATTTTCTCAGCTGAGATACATGGAAGACACCATGCACCAAATGCAACTGAGGTGGAAGTGATAAGCGGTAAGACACCTCGCCTACTCTACTGAGGACCTGGAAAGGTCTTATGAATCACAGATATAACTTTCACCTTGGCCAAATATCCGTAGACCTCGTCGAGGTGAGACCCATAGGAAGACGTGGTCTCCATCCTCAAACTTGAGAGGTCTCCGTCTCCTGTCAGAATATGACTTATGTCTACTCTATGCAGTCTTCATCCACTCCTGTTTGATCTGCACCATCTCCATGGTAGCCCGTACCATCTCTGGTCCCACTAGTGCTGACTTTCCTCGGTCTGTCGAGCACAGTGGCGATCTGCAAGGCTGACTATACAAGGCCTCAAAAGGTGCCATACCTATGGTAGAGTGACATCTATTGTAGTAGGAAAACTCCACCAAAGGCAATTGATCCTCCCAGGTATGATCGAAGTCGAGGAAACATGCACAGAGCATGCCCTCGAGGGTCTGAATGGTCCTTTTGGTCTGACCATCTGTCTGAGGATGGAAGGCGGTACTCAGATGTAGCTGCATCCTGAAAGCCTCCTGAAACCCCTTCCATAGACGGGAAGTAAATTGTGTATCTTGGTCGGAGACAATCGAGGAAGGTAATCCATGTAAACGCACTATCTCCTGCATATAGAGGCATCCCAAGCTATCAACTGATCTCTTCTCTCTGATGGGTAGGAAGTGGGCTGACTTGGTGAGTCGTTCAACGATCACCCATATCGAATCGTGAATCCGGGATGTACGTGGAAGACCCGTTATTAATTCCATGGATATCCCATCCCCCTTCTACTCTAGTACCTCTAAGGGATATACTAAGCCAGCTGGTACCTGGTGCTCTGCCTTCATTTGCTGACAAGTGAGGCATCGTGATACAAAATCCGCTACTGCCTTCTTCATACCTGGCCACCAATGCTATCGTCGAAGGTCTTGGTACATCTTCGCCACCGATGGATGTAACGCTAGAGGGGAAGTGTGGATCTCTATCAACACCTCCTACTGAAGTGCAACTGGTACCATGGTACATCCTCTGAAGAGGATGACATGATCCCCACCTTCAGAAAATCCATCAGGTGCCTGCCCTGTGGATATCTGAGCACGCCACATCTCACAGTCAGTGTCTCCACGCTACACCTCCCTAACTCACTGAATAAGTGGAGGAGTGATTGTAAGAGACTGAAGATAGGATGATCCATCCTTATCCACAAAGGATATCGGTAAAGCAGCTAGCTACTATGTCTCCTCTCCTAGCAGTTTAATTCCTGATCTCCTTCTGAGAGCATCCGCAAAAACATTCCCTTTCCCAGGAGTATAGACTATCTCGAAGTCATAGTCTTGGAGGAACTCAAGCCAACGCCGTTGTCTCAGGTTCAGGTCCTTCTAAGAAAAGATATACCAGATACTCTTGTGATCAGAGTACATGATAAAACGTTCACCCATTAGATAGTGTCGCCACATATTCAAGGCGAATACCACTACTGCTAACTCCAGTTCATGGGTAGAGTAGTTCTGCTCATGCTGTCTTAGCTGCCTAGAACCATACGCGATCATTACTCGCTCCTGCATCGGGACACACCCGAGTTTGGTCCCTGATCCGTCGCAGTAGACTACGTACCCTACGCTTTCCTCTGGAAGCCTCAAGATGGGGGCACTAGTTAGCCTCTTCCTCAGCTCTTGAAAGCTCTGCTTACATCTCTCCAACCACACGAAGTGTTTCCCCTTCTTCTTTAAGGCTGAGAGTGGTGCCACAACTCTGGAGAAGTTTCGAAGGAATCTCTGATAGTATCTAGCCAAGACCAAGAAACTCCATACCTCCATCACACTCTTGGGTGTATCTCAGGAAAGTACCGCCTTGATCATCACTGGATCCACTTCAAATCTAGCCTCCGAGATGACGTGCCCCAAAAAGTGAACCTCTCGAATCCAAAAACAGCACTTTGAGAGCTTACCATAAATCTAGTTCTCTCGGAGTGTGTCTAGTACTACCTACAAATGGTAGGAATGCTCCTCCTCAGTAGTCGAGTAGATCAGTATGTCGTCAATGAAGACTACGACAAAGCGATCAAGGTATGGCTGGAAGATCCTGTTCATGAGACTCATGAACACTGCTGGAGCATTGTTTATTCCAAAGGGCATAACCAATAACTCGTAGTGGTCGTACCGACATCTGAAGGCCGTCTTCTACACAGCCTCATCTCAAACTATGAGTTGGTGATAACCTTCTCTGAGGTCTATATTTGAGAACCATCGTTCTCCCTTGAGTTGATCAAAAAGGTCATAAATCCTCGGAAGTGGGTACTTGTTCTTCACGGTCACCTAGTTCTGGAGATGGTAGTCCACAAAGATCCTCAAGCTCCCGTCCGCCTTCTTGGAAAATAGAATCGGGGCTACCCTGGGAGAAACACTAGGCCGGATGAATCCATTACCCTACAAGTCCTCCAACTGTACTCGCAACTCAAGAAGCTCAGCGGGAGCCATCCAATATGCTGGAGTAGATATCGGTGTCCGCCCAGGGTACAGGTAAATATAGATGTCCACCTCTCTTCGAGGAGGTAGTCCTGAAATATCATCAGGGAAAACATCCGCGTACCAGTCCACCACTAAAGGAGAAGTCGTACTCTCAACATCAACTACTCTGAGGGTAAGGCAAGCCAACTGGTGAGTGATCGGCTGTACCCTCCTTCGAGTAAGTCCATCTTGCGCTGCAAAGGCTCTCTTCTCACCGGAGAAGGTGAACCTGGTCCCATCTGTGAAGGCACACCACACTTTGCGCCTAATACATTCGATCTGAGCATGGACTGTAGATAACCAGTCCATACCCAAGATGACGTAGTAAGGCCTCTACGCCACTATGAGGAGATCCCAACCGAAGCTCTCTCCTCCTAGAGTAAGCTCACACTGCCGGCACCAGTGCGTAATTGTCGAGTCTACTCATGTAGGAGTCTCTAGCCATAAGTATCGAGCCAATGACTCCGTTAGAATCTTAGAGACCTGAATGAGGGTAGTGGGTATGAAAGAGTGACTGACACCTGTGTCTATAAGAACTGCAGCTAAGGTGGAGTAGACACAGATCGTACCTCGAAACATCTCCGTAGTTCCATGGTCATATGCCTCAGATGACTGAAGCTGAGATCTTCCCTATCCACCTGCTCCCTACTGTCGGGGTGGACCTTATGGTGGTGGTGGTGGTAACACCTCGTAACGTTATCCACCACCAGCAGCACGACCAACTACTCTGCCACATCCGCCTCCGCCCTTCGGACCACCACGATCAAACCTCTTCCTCTACCTGGGATGTCCCTCAACTGTCTGCTAATCGTCTGTACAACAGGTTGGAGAGTCATGTGCCATGTG
Organism: Viscum album; assembly: GCA_963277665.1. Lineage (NCBI taxonomy): Eukaryota > Viridiplantae > Streptophyta > Magnoliopsida > Santalales > Viscaceae > Viscum > Viscum album. The sequence continues at coordinate 1,986,013,023 of OY728136.1, forward strand.
ACCCTGCCCACCGCATGAGTAACACTATCCGCTCCTGGCATATCTAGCTCTGCCTCCACTCAGGGTGCCTCGCACATCCAATCCTGAGTCATGCGGTCGACCAAATATAGGTCTAGTCCTCTTGGATCACTGTGTCATCTGTCTACTACTAGCTTTATAAGACTCTGTTTCTTGTCATCTAGTGGTGGGTATCACTACTAGAAACTGCTCAACAAGGAAACTCTCCACTAGGAGGGCTCTCTCCAACACTCCTTCCAGTATCAGAATGCTGAGGGAGATCATCGGATCTCTGATCTCTCACTTGAGCCCCTGCTCGAAGGTCTGGGCCCGGAATAATGGGTATCGTACCATATCTGTGGAGTAGCGCAAGAGGTTAGTGAACCTCGCTAAGTACTGTGGTACTGGAATGCTTCCATGCTGCAGATGAAGTAGCTCCTATATCCGAACCTCTTAAAGGGTGGTTGGTAAAACCTCCATCTGGAATAGGCTATCGAAGTCTGCCCAGAGTAGTGCTGCCTCATCATGGACTTGGAGCATCAGGATCCACCATCTTCCTGCTTCTGACTAAAGGAGTATGGCATCAAGGATCACCATGTAGTTTGCTGGTGTGCCTACTAGCCTGAAGACTCTCACCATAGCCTCCAGTCAATCCTCAACGGCCTGTGGGTCAGTCACTCCCCGGAACCTGGGTGGCCTCTGGCGATGGAACTCTTGCAGCGCGCTCAAGTGGCATGCATCGTCTCCTACTGGGGATTGTGGAATCAGTGGCCCAACGGGCTGTGGTATCGCTGGTGCCTCCACTGGTGCCTCAACTTGAAAGGGGCCTTACACTGAAGCCTCGTCACTCAGCGGGCTGTCAGTGCATACAACTCTCAGGGCTCTAACTGGTCGTCCGCGGGGAGGCATCCTGAAAAAAATAGATGCGACATGGTCAAATGATTATACCTGGTGAGATGACCTAGTTGAGTTGACTTAAAGAAAAACTTTTGAAACACACACGCAATCAGTGTTTTCATGCACTAAGTTGGAAACCAGTAATCAGGGTCCTGGTGTACGGATACGTCGGCCACCACACCAACACTGGACTCCCTGAACTGAAAACCACACTCGGTACCCTTAACACTATTACTTCACAGAAAAGAAATATCAGAGTCCTAAGTTCTGTGGTAGAACCGACTCCTCTAATACCAATTTGTCACGACCCGTCCTTGGGACCCGTGCCGTGACAACCCCAACCCCGCCTTCCATAGGCCAGGGTCTGGCGACTATCACCAAAGTCATAAATCCCTAAGCTGGGAAGGCATTTCCTTTATAAAAAGTAGACACACACAATCAGAGTACACAACTAGAAGCAAAACAATAAGTAAAACTGAATACAAAGGTAGTGTTGAAAGTAAAGGGGTCCAGAAATACAAGACCAACATTAAAGTACAAGGAAAAGACAAAACAGGTACAATTAAAAGAAAAATAGTTGGAAGGTGTCTAGAAGCTCCTGGATCATCCACCACGGATCCTACCTAAAGGGTAGGTATAGATAGCCTCCTCAGCACTCCACGTGTGTCTGTCTCCTCCGAGTACCGATTCGTCATGAGTTCCACCTCCGGGTACCGTCCAATACTCGTACACTCCACCTCGGTCAGCGATGTCCATCGTCTGCATCCAACACAGCGAGGTGCGGGCATAGCCTGTGCAAGGGTGAGTATAACAATACTCAGTAGGGTACTCGAGACCCTCAAGGTCTCAAAAGATCCGACAAGGATAAGCTACAAAGTATGAATCAATGGATAACCATTACTTAGGTATATTCCCATACATATACCTAAATTATCTAGTAAACCATATCAATCATGAGGAAAACACAAAGGACATTGAATCAGCTCAAACCAGGCTTTTCATTATCGAAACCATGACTACTGGAGAACTCCTCCTATGTCGAGAATAGTGGGCCTATCGCAACCCCAAGGCGCTTCTCACTAACCTTGGACTGCTGAGGTACTACTCCTGTTGAGTACCGCAAGTCTGCCGCCAAATACCAAATGCTCCTCCACTGTGGGTCTGCCACCAAATACTAGGTGGTTACCCCTAATAACTTGCAGTGGTACTTCTCCTATCGAGTACCGCAGGTCTGCCACCAAATACTAGGCGCTCCTCCTCCATGGGTCTGCCTCCAAGTACGAAGCACTCTCCACTGGGCTAGTCGAATCACTCCGAGTCAAATCGGTAAAGCATTCATCAGGTCTTTCAGCTGCTAGGTCTCCGCACTCTGTCTACTCGTCACTGGAAGGATCCTCTCCACGAGATACTAGGAAATACCCCAACTGTCACGAAGTGCCATGAATAAGTATCTCAAAGGTCCCCCACTTCATAGGGATCTCAACGCAACAGACGGTGTGTTAATCGGACGCCCGGTCTGTGAGTTATTAGCCTTTTAGTCCTAGGGGCCCAGTTGGTTTCGTGTACGAACCAACATGACCATATCTCAACCATACCGCAAACTCCCGTAGGGTATTATCAAAGGGACGAATTCGTTCCAAGAATATCGGTGCCGCTGATGGTTCGTCAAACGGGCGCCCATAGCCCAAGATATGGGCGAAAAGTTGTAATCAGGCTATAGAGGGTCTGGGTCCGGTCCGACCAAGTCGGCCGACCCAGCCCGACCCGGTCTGAACAGGGGTCTGAAGTGGTCCGTGGGTCTGACCCGGTCTAAGGAAACAACCAGGCCCGAAGGGATGACCCGACTCGAAGCCGTCCCGGCCCGAGGGAGGCCTGGCCGAGGCGGCCCGACAGAGGGCGACCCAGCTGGCTAGCCCGCGTGGCCTGGATGGCCACGCCGTCGGGGGGGGGGGGGTGCGGTGCCCCTGGTTTCCGAAGGAACCAGCTCTAGGCACTGGTTTGGTGAACCGCGGGACCTGAGGGGTCCTGCCGGTAGCGCGCACCGGCGGTTGGCTCAGTCGGCCGCACTGGTTCCTAAACCACAGCGCGACAACGCCACGGTCCTGCTGGCCTCCGCGCGGCACGATTGCACCGTGCCTCCTCCACCGCGGCCCGGCCTGGTCGCGGCCTCCCGCTCCTCCATGTGGCGTGACATCGCCCCGCTCGTCTTCCCACCACCGTGGCCCTCCAGGCCGCGACTCTTCCTTCCGACGCGGTGCGACATCACCACGCCCCTCTGGAACCGCCACAGCCCGCCTGGCCGTGGATCAGTTCTCTACATGGCACAACTGTGCCTCACCCTTGTGGTGACCTAGAAGCCTTGTGCCGTCGACTTCTTCTCCGCCGGCTCGTTGGTGGTCGCTGCGTGTACCGCCTCCGTCGTCATCAAATAAGAACAAACAAAAGGGGAGGGTCATCCGTGTTCGTATGGTCCGAGCCCTCCTAGTTATGGAGAACCATAATCCGGAAATCTAAACGATGAAGAATGGAGGTTTATACTCTTATATAAAATAACCCAAAACCCTCTACCTCGAGTTTGGTGATATTGACGGAGTCGCGGGAAGTCGGCGTCATTCCGTCAATGTCGGAGGAGGAAGAGTTCAGAGAAGATGAGTCAAGATGATGTCGTCGGCATTCTTCGTGGGCGGTGACTCTTCCCTTTCTTGCCCCGGTTCAAGAAAGAAGAAGACGATGTCCTTCGTTCTTCGGTGGTTCTTCGTTGGAGAGAAATGGCTCCACAAAGTTCTTTCCTCTCCTTAATCCTCCCAACAAAATTTATGCCAACCCCCCAATAATAAAATATAACATCTTATTATAATGTTGGCATAAATAATTAAAAATGATTCAAATTAATTAAGTTACATCACTTAATTAAATGGGTGGAGTTGGCTCATTAATTAGAGGGGGAAGGTGAAGAGGCTCCCCACTAAATTGTGGGTTCCAAGGGGTTTAAGGGGGTTATAGGAGTTTAAGAACTAGAGTGGGCCCCACCTAATAACATCCTCCCAAGGGAGGTTATGCTCGGGTGGGACCCACCACCATAACCTCCCATTGGAGGTTAGGGTGTGGTGGCCCCACCTCCAACCTCCCCTTAGATGTTTCAACCACCAAAATAAAAAAAAGTTAATACTTTATTTTTATTCAATTTAATTAAAAACCCCCAAAACTATCTTCCACTCTCATTAAAACACAACTATGATGAAGATCTCACTAAGAAATCACCAATTCTGCGTGTTCAACAGTTCCCTCGGATTTCAGTTTCGAGCATCGGTTCAAAAGTTATAAAATCCCGTACATATGTTTACTGAACGTACCCGAACAAAACTTCAGAAATTGATTCCGGACACACCGGGCCTCGGAATCAAGCACCATCAAAAACTGAAGACTCGTAAATTTCCCATGTATTAAAAAAAATTTCCATGGAAATTCCGGGTCTTTACTTGTTTAATGTGAAAAATTTGGGTACACTTTATTCTTTTCAAATATTCCATGTGTGTCATCTCCCCCACTTATAAAAGGGAACCCCTTCTTATCTTCTATTCACATGTATAAATCCTCTTTATTTTGACAATAACTTCACAAATAATTTTATTAATTCCATATTTACTTTAGAGATGATTTTTTGATAATGAATCCAACCCAGGAAGGCTTTTGGTGTAAACCTAACGAGGTTATCTAAAGAAGATGTACCGTTCTCAACTGAGCATTTCTATTTTTCTTCTTCTTCTAGCTAGTTAAAATATTTTTAAATTATGATGATATAATAATTAAAGTATCTAAAATATACTGATATCTCAATATTTTAATGTAATAACCTATATTCACCTTCTATTCCATCAAATGAAAAACAAAACCATCGATCATGTGCAAGGCAGACTACCGCTTCACGAACTGAAAGAATTCGTTTTCCATCATTGCTTCCCATGGATGGATATAATGATTAATTTAACATTTTTATATAATTTTTATGACATAAATATACTTTTGGTATAATAATATCACATATACCTTCTTAATTTATATTCTAGGAGAATATGATAATGTTTCTCATGTGTACGACATACTACCGCCTCACAAAGAGATGCAATTGATTTTTCATTTTCAATTTACATGGAAGGTATTAAGGATAAATTTAATTAATATATATATATGATATATATTACATAATAATTATTCTATAAAGTTGATTTTTTTTAAATTTCCATCATTCCATTCTATTAGAATATGAAAACAACTTTCATGCATATGTACGACCTACCGTCTCCATGAATGGTGTAATTAATTTTTCTATCTATACTTTTATGGATAAATGTAATTATTTATATAATAAATATATATGATATTTATATCATTATTAATTTTTTTTATATTTTGGTACTATAATCCAAGTACACAGACCAAAACCACTGAACCAAAACATACTTGTAAAATGAAGCAGTTATTACACGAAACGGGATTTTAACAAGGAATTGTTAATAAATTGGTAATAAAAGGTGATAAATAAATATTATATGGTATTATATTTATTTTAATGGTTATATAATAGATTTATAGTAAATATATATTAATTATACATTAGTTTTTAATGTGTATGAGGAAAGTTGAGACTTGAGGTAAGAGATTTCTAGTCTCTCTTTTATTTCTGGGAGCCATATGTCATATTAACCACTTATTTATTTTTGTGTGGTGTATATAATACCAATTTTAAATATTATATCATGAATATAATTTTTATTATATTGAAATTTTCATTTTATTTCATTCTTTAATTGGTATTAAGATTCAAATGTTTCAAAAGTGGTATGGGATCTTCGTATCACTTTTATTTCTGTGAGACACATGCCATATATACCACTTGTTTCTTTTGTGTGGTGTATATAATACCCATGAATGTATTTTGTAACTATTATCATGAAATTATAGGATATAATTATCCATATAATTTTATGTATTTCATGGGGCTTATGATTAAAAAGATACCAAAGTGTTAAAAGTTTTTATGTCACAATCTCATTATTTATTGGGATTATTTATGATTAAGTTTTCGATAAGGAAATATTATGATCTATATCTCAATAAACTAATGAATTTTATTATACTATAGTAATTTAATAAAAATATTTTTTTATTTCATTTTATACTCTTTATGTAATCAATATTCCTATATAATATTTTTAAAGAAAAACAAAAATCATTTATCTCTTCACTCAAAAACCCATTTTATTCCACATCCATGTTTTTTAAAAAAATTTAAAGAAAATTTTATTAATCTAAAATTAATGTTTAAATAAATTTCAACCAATGTTTTAGTTTTCTATTTTTTAAATGAATCTAATTTTGATTTTCCAAATGAGGTAGTATTGACATTTTACTAAAAATGTGGATGGAATCTTTGTTTTAACATGCATGTCATGAAAAAAATTTTATGTTATCATGTACATTAATTTATTTAAATATTAAATATCAAATTTTAAAGTTTATTTTCAAAAAACTAGTTTCCTTAATTTTTTTTTTATATTTTAAATAAGTTATTTCAAATTAAAATGGTATTTTACTCAATAAATTTTTAATGATATTTTATGAAATTTGTATTTAATAATGATTTTTTGGGGATACTTATGTTTTATTGAGGATATGATCCAATGGTACCATACTTATTATTTCCTTTTATTGTTTATGTTTCTATTTATAATGAAAATATTTTAATGAAACCCATTACTTTTCCATGGGTTATGATACGATGAAATGATGAAATGTTAATGAAACCTGTCTCTTTTTTATGGATTATGATATAATGAAATTTGTATGTCACCCATTACTTTTCATGGGTTTTGATATGATGAATGTTTTATGATCTTATGACATATAAATGTATTTATGAAGTTATGGGTGGGACCTATATCCTCCCTAATGAATTGGGTAAAAATTTATATCTCATGAGACAATGATGGGAAATAAGTTGATGTGCTTGATCCTATATGGGAAATATACCGATGATGTTGATCTAATATAGTATATATGTGATGATTCCTGATCCATTTGAACTGGGAAATAGGGTTTTATTCCTTATCTGTTATGATTTTATGGTCTAGGTTGTTAACCTTGACATATGAAATTATTTCTATACTTATGATAGTGCCACACTTATATGACATGAACTTATGGTTCATGATTGATTTATGATGATTATCATTATTATTCTTCATGTCCTTTGAAATAATGTTGTTTTATTCCATGTATCATGTTTATGATCCATGGTAGGCTATGTATAAACTTTTTAAGTTATATTCATGATCTCATGACCTTATTATTATCTTATGATTTCATATGATCATCAATTGATATCATCCATGTTTACCCTTACTAAGCATCTAAGCTCACACTTTCTTATATTTTATTTCCCAAGATTATGAAAAATGGATTAAGTAGGGACTGCCTATAAATAGTACTAAATGGTAAGATATTTATGGGATATGTTGAATATTTTTCATTAAATAAGAATATTATGTATCTATTACCCAAATTCACTATAACTTTATGGTCCTCAGGCATGTATTTGTGAAATATATTGAATATTCATATATTAATATATAATATCTATGCAGGAAAAGTATGGGTCTTTATATTTGGTATTCGAGAAAAGTTTTATTTAACCTTTAGGAACTAGGATAAGAAAAATTTAGTGAGATACCCAAGGTTATGTCTAAGGATAAGTCTAATTATATTTCAAAGTATAAAAAATGTCTTGGAATTTTGGCGAGGGATAGAGCAAGTGGTTTTCAATCAATTACATCCCTATCTGGACACTACAAGTGGATATGGATCTAGCACAATGAACATAAGGGTAATAACTCAAAAAATAAAACATTGAGCTAGACCTGATCATCGCATGGTGCATGAAAACTATCCTTGTTTCACACATGGTTTGATACTCCTAGGTGGATATACTTTGGAAATTCACAATCTCATTACAAACCATTATAAAGGATTTGAATAATGACCATGAATGACCAAGGTTAAGCCTAGGGTGTCATAGGATGAAAAGAATATGTCATGATTTAGACATCCAATGAAGTATTTTTCACGATTAATCACATTGATTAACGATGCTTTATGGATGTACTAACCATATTGGTTTTAGAAAGGGAATGAAGATAGAAAAATGAAGTTGGGGTGGTGATAGATATTCTCAAAAACTGAAGTATATTATTTTAGAATTAGTTATATAAATTCCCTTATATCATAAAAATTATCTTGTAATTTCAATTTCTATACTCAATGATTAAATGTTCAATTATCAGTAAAAACCCCTAATGGATTGATAATCACATTTAATGTCTATGATTGTTCCTTGGTTTAAGATTTTGGGGATGTACTTCCTACAAAAATTGTTATTATTATTATTGTTTAATTTGATGTTGTCTTACGCATTGTTCAACTTTCTATACCTAAATCCCATATCAATTTACAAGGAAGGGAAGTTATGTTTGATAATACAAAAATACCTATGACTGTCTATCAGTGAGATGGTAAATATGAACTTTTGATGGAGATCACATCCCTTGTATTAGTATTTATTCTTATTAAAAAGTGGTGTTTATCTCAGATGGTTGGAGATAAACTCAACATTGATGATATTACAATTTTTCATGAGTTTATTGATATTTTTATAGAATAGGTTTCTAGTCTTATGATGAATTGTGAATTGAGTTTTCAATAGAACTCATAGCTAGTCCGAAACTTATTTCAAATACCTCATATAGAATGGCCTTGATTGAGTTGTAAAAATTGAAGAAGAAACACTATGAGAATAGTGACTAGGGATTTATTTGGCTAAGTGTGTCACCTTGGGGTGAACCTACTATATTTTAATAATAAATATGGATTGATGCGACTCTGTATTGATTATTGGAAGGTAAAAAAGATCACAATTAAGAGAAAGTATCCCCTATCTCATATTGATTACTTGTTTGATCAAATACGTTGAAATTAATACTTTTCCAAGATTGACCTTTATTATGGATAGCATTAATTAAGGGTTAAAAAGCAGGATATACCCAATAAAAATTTATGTATAAGTTATGGATACTATGAGTATATAGTGATTCCATTCAGTCTTATTAATTCCCCCATTATCTTTATTGATTTAATGAGTAAAGTCTTTAGATATTACCTTGATTGTTTTTTGGTAGTCTTTATAGATGATATTATTATATATTCAAAGATAAATGAAGAGTATGAAGATCAATTGAAAATTTTACTAAAAACTCTAAGGAGAGAAAAAATTGTTTGAAAATTTTCATACTGTGATTTTTTTTCTATAAAAGGTTTCATTTTTGTGTAATATAATCTCTTGTGGGGGTATATCGGTGGATCCATCAAAGATAGAGGCTATTGAAAGTTGTCCCATACTAACCACAATAACTAATATCTAATTTTTTTGGTTTGGATAGATATTTTTGATAGTTTGTGAATAATTTCTCAAAACTATCTAATCCTCTAAACAAGTTAACACTTACGGGATCCATGTTCTTCTAGACAGATTAATGTGATGTAATTTTCATGGAACTGGAGATAATATTAGTCAACACACATATAATTACATTAACCTATAGTAGAGAAGAGTTTTTAATCTATAGTGATGTATCCAAGAAGTGATTAGGATGTGTTATCAGGAAGAATTACTTGGTTATAGATTATACCTCATGAAAATTGAGGGTTTATGAGAAAAATTACCCAACTAATTATTTAAATTTAGATGTGGTATTTTTAATATTAAAGATATGGAGACATTATCTTTATGAATACAATTTAAATATATATACTAATCACAAATTTTTAAAGTATATATTCATACATAAGGATTTGAACATAAACTAGAGAAGGTGGTTAGATACGATTAAATATTATTACTAATCAATACATTACCACCATGGGAAAGTGAACAAGGTGGGAGATGCTTTATGTTTAAAGGATCATGCTAGCTTATCCATGATTATGATCATAAAAGATCCAATATTTCTATATTTTCAAAGGATGGATCTAGAAATTAAGATGTAATGGGAGAAATATTGAATTTCGCAAATGAGTATTTACCTATCTATACAAGTGAAGATTAAATAGGGTTGTAATAAAGATGTAGAACTATATAAATATTCATGATAAATAGGATGAGAAATATTCCTGAGTTTAACATTTATTGTAATGGAATGATAAGGTGTAAGTACTATGTATGTGTTCCATCCATACCCGATTTGAAAAAGGATTTGTTAGAAGAGTCTCATAGTTCATCATTATCTATTCATCCTGGAAGTAAAAGAATGTATAAGGATTTGAAAGAGTATGTAATCAAGGTAAGGATAAGAGAAAAAAGTCTTAGGGGATGTTACAACCATTACCCATACCAAAATGGAAATGGGAAAACATCACCATGGATTTTGTCATGGGTCTACAAAAAATGGTTAAAGGGGATAAAGATATATGTGTTATAGTCAATCAACTTACAAAATTAATACAACTCATCACTATTAGATAGGATTTCTATCTAGTTCATCTTTCCATGATATACATTAAAGGGGTGGTAAGGTTACATGGAGTACCACATTCTATTATATCTGGCCGAGATCCAAGGTTTACCTAAAAGTTCTACAAAAGTCTTCATCAGGCCCTAGACGTGGAGCTTAGTTTTAGGACTATGTATCATCCTTATATAGATGGTCATTTTGAGAGAAAAATTCAAAACTTATAGGATATATTAATATCATTTTTTCTGGATTTCAATGGCTGTTGGGATCAAAACCTTCCTCCGGTTGAGTTTTTATACAATAATGGATTTCACTCGAGCATTAAAATGGATTTTTATGAAGACCTCTATGGAAATAAGGGCAGAAATCCAACATGATGGTATTAAGTTGGATAAATAAAGCTATTGGGTCTTAATTTAGATAAATAAATTATAGATAAGGTTAGATCCATTGAGCAATACATAAGGGAAATACAAAGTTGGTAGAAAAGTTATGATGATAATCCCTAGTGTGATTTAGAATTTAAAGTTAGTGATAACATGTTTCTGAGAATTTATCCTTAGAATAAGGTAAGATATTTGGAAATAAGGGAAAAATAATCCCTAGGTAAATCATTATCTTTGAAATTCTTGATCATATTGGGATGACAGCTTATTGATTGGTGCTTCCACCGAACCTCTCTCAAGTCCATGATGTGTTCCATGTATCTCTTCCAAGGAAGTAAATAAATGATATATCACATGCTCTAAATTCAGAGGTCACACCACTAGATTAAGATATTTCTTATTAGGGACAAAAAATGGAGATTCTATATCATACATAGAAAGTGATATGAAATAAGGCCACTCACCTAGTCATAGTTTTGTGGTGAACCAACCAATTTGAAGAAGCTATGTGGGAACATGAGGATACTATGACACAAAAGTATACTTATTTATTTTTATTAAAGTGATGAATTTTTGAGGATGAAATTAATTTTAATGGGAAATAATGTATCACTTTTAATTTTTGTGATTTTTTTCATAAATTTATTTTCTTGGATAGCTTGTGTTACACACAACACCGAGTATTAAAAAACCGTGATATACTAATTCTATTATTATTGAACATTACAACTTAGAAATTAAATTTTATGGTTTGAATAGTAATAAAAACATTTTAAAAAGTAAGTATAAATGATTTATATAAATTAATTATATTTATAAATAAGTAAATTATTTTTAGTAAAGTCTTTATATGATTTGAAAATACCTTTTTATCAAAAAATGACCTGTATTTTTTTTTTGTGAACAAATAATACAATTAATTTTTGAAAATTTTATAAAATTTATTTGAAAAAAATTAAATTCATATTTTTAATCAACATGTAAAAATTATATTAAGGGGATTTTTTTGAAAGGATTATTTTTTCAGTGAATAATGAAAAATAATGGTTTCTATTAAAAATACATTTTCATTTAATGAATTTAGAAAATTACATATTATTTTAAAATGTTTTAAAGTAAAATTAGTAAAATTATGTAATTATTAAATAAATTTATTTCATTTTAATCAAATTCATTTTTTACTTTTGATATTACAACTTTCTACACTTATGAATATTTTCTCTTTAGAGAACCGTTTTTTCATCATGTTTGCAGGTTTAATTTTAAATTAAAATTTAATTATTATATGAATTAAATTTGAAAAAATTGATGGAATTTTTGGAATAAACATAATTAATATTTTATAATAAGTTTAACTTATTTTTTTGTCAAAATAAATAGTAAAAACAATAAAAATTAATTGTCACAGTTAAGGTTAAAACAGGTTTACTAAGGGGTTAAACTAAATAGATAAGGTATAAAATGATTTTTTTTCAAAATACTATTATATGAAAACGTTTGAACTTTATATAATCAAAATTTCTATAATTATCCATTTTTTTTATCATTATTTCATGTGAAAAATGTGGGTACACTTTATTCCTTTCCAAAAATCAATGTGTGTCCTATCCCTCGCTTATAAATGGGAACCCCCTCTTCAATCCTATTAAAACTTATAAAACATATTAGTATATACAATAAATGAAAAAAATACTTTAATTACTTCATTCCTCACATCCTAGAGGACTTTTTTTGTTAGAGATCCAACTTGGGAAGACTTTTGGTGTAAACCTAAAAAGGTTATCAAAAAATGAGGTGTCGTTCTCAACCAATTATTTCTATTTTATTTATTATCCCACCAACTTAAAATATTATTCAATTATGATGATATAATAAAAAATAATAAACCATAAAATTATATTTTATTTTGTTAATTTTATAACCAATGTTCACTTCATCATCCATCAAATGAGAAACAAAACCGTTGATTGTGTATATGGGGGACCACAACCTCGTGAACGGATGAAATTAATTTACCATCATCGCTTCTCAAGGATGGATATAATGATTTATTTAACATATTTTTATGATATTTATGACATAAATATACTTCTATAATTATAACATCACATATACCATCTTACTTTACATTCTGTGGGAATACGATAGTGTCGCTCGTGTGTATGGTGGAGTACTTCCTTGCGAAGTGATGTGATTCATTTTTTACTTATGATTTACATGGAAGGTAGTAAGGATAAATTTAATGAATATATGTGATATATATGAAATAATAATGATTTTCTATATTTGAATTATTATTTATCCTTCCTTTATTCCATCCATTGGGGATATGGAAACAACATTCATGCGTACGTACAACCTACCGTCTCCATGAACGATGTGATTCATTTTTCTATCAATATTTTTTTGGATAAATATAATTATGTATATAATGAATATATATGATAATTATATCATTATTAAAAATATGTATATTATGGAACAATAATTAAAGTACACATACCAAAATTACCAAACCAAAACATACATGAAAACAAAGTAGTTATTACCGGAAACTAGATTTTAACAAGGAATTGTTAATAAAATGGTAATAAAAGGTTATAAGTAAATAATATATGGTATAATATATATGATAATTATTATAATATATATATATATATATATAATAAATTTATATCTATTATATATAAGGTTCCAATGCATACAATGGAATTCGATACTTGAGGTAAGAGATTTAGTCTCACTTTTTTTTCTAGGATATATATTCCATATTCACAACTAGTTTATTTTGTGTGGTGTATATACTAACCCTTTTATATGTTATATAATTAATCTAATTATTTTAATTATATTTAAATTTTCTTTTAATTTTGTTCTTTAATGGGGATTACGATTGAAACGTTTCTGTAGGGGTAACGTGATTTTTGTCTCAATTTTATTTCTATGGGACACATGCCTTATACACCACTTGTTTATTTTGTATGGTGTATATATTTTACATGAATTAATTTTATGATTATTATCATATAATTATTGTTTGTAAATATCCATATAAGGTTATTTCTTTCATGGGGATTTTGATTCAAAAGATAACAAAGTGGTAAAATGTTTCATGTTACAATATCATTGTTTATCAGGTTTTTTTATGATTAAGTTCCTGGTAAAGAAATATTATGATATATCTCACAAGAAACTCATTATTTTTCTTATACTTTGGTTATTTCATGAAAATTCATTTTTTCATTCATTTTCCTCTCTTTATGTACTCAATAGTCTAAAAAATTATTTTAAGGAAAAAACTAATTTATTTCTCTATTCGGTTGAAAACCATTTTTATTCCATATCCATGATTTCTAAAAATATTTTAAGTAAAGTTTTACCATTACAAAATGATTTTTTTACAGAAATTTAAAACCATTTTTTACTTTTCAATTTTTTTAAAAGGAATTTTTTTTGTTTTTGAATGACTTAGTTTTAATTTTTTACAAAAAATGTGAAAGGAATATTTGGTTTAACACGTACGACATCAAAAAAAAATTCCATCATCCTGGAAACTCAATTATTTTATGCTTCCATTAAAAAATTTCAATGTTCTTTTCAAATAAATGTTTTCCTTAATATTCTAGAAATCTTTTGATTTTGAAGAAGTGATTTTAAACAAAAAGGATATTTCCCTCAAGGCTATTTTAATGATATTTTATGGAATTTATATTCATCAACAACAATATCTTTTGGTGATACTTATGATTTAGTGGGGATATGACACAATGTTACTATCATTATTATTTCTTTGTATGGTTTATTTTTGTTTTTATGATGACAAGATTTTTATGAAACCCATTCATTTTTCATAGGTTATCTTATGATGAAATGATGTAATGGTTATGAAACCTACTTCTTTTCCACATATTATGATATGATAAAATTTTTATGAAACCCATTAATTTTCATGGGTTATGATAGGATGGATGTTTTATGATCTTGTGGGAAAAAAATTATAGATTAAATTATGTGTGAGACCTATATCTCCCTCTAATTAATTGGGTAAAGATTTATATGTCATAAGATAAAGATGAGAACAAAATGATGTACTTTATCATCTATGGAAAACATGTCGATGTTCTTGATCCACTATAGGAAACAGGTGATGATTTCATATCTATTATGAAATGGGAAATACGTGTTGATGCCCGATTCATTATGATTTGATATTCTTAGTTGTTAACCTTGATATATGAAATTATATCTATATATATGATGGAACCACACTTATATGACATGAACTTATGGTTCATGATTTATTTATGATGATTTATCATTCATATAGTCCATGTATTTTGGAATGATTATGTGTTATGCCATGGATCATGTTTACAATCCATGATAGATTGGGTATGAACTTTGTAAGTTATATTCATAATCCCACACCCTTATGATTATCATCTAATTTCATATGATCATTTATTTATATCTTCCATGTTTACCCTTATTGATCATATGAGATCACCCTTTATTATGTTTTCTTTCCATAGTTTACAAATAATGTTTTAAGTAGGGTATGTCTATAAATATTACTAAATGGGGAAATCTTTATAGGAGATATTGAAGATATTTTATGAAATAAGAAGATTTTGTGTCCAGTCTCAAAAGATACTAAAACTTTATGGTCTTCAAACATGATTTTGTGAAATATATTGAATATTAATCTTTTTAGATATAATATATATATATATATATAAATATTGGTCCATTATAAATACCATAGAATCCTTACTTTACTAAGGATACATGATATTACCACATACTTGGACTTATCCCAAGAATCTATCATATGGTTATGTTGTATAATATATGTTTTACTAAATCTATTTACCAAGGGTCCTACTAAACATTCTTTGATACCAAATATAACACCTTGAATCCATAACCAATAGCTGGTGTTTACTTTTTTACAATGGTACAAGATACAAGGGATCACACCATCCATGATCGATTAGTTTAGATATCCTGGAAAAATAGATACATGCTTGAATCTCACATTAAATTTGAAAACATAAAATACAACATAAAATTTTATTTGAGAACATTATTATTCCCCCTAGAATATCCTTTTATATCAATCATAGTAGACTTGCTGGTATCCAGGGGAAATGAAACAAAATATAAGGGTGAGTTAATATTATTAGTAAAGAAATTCATACAGTGAAAGATATCATAGAATAAATTAAACATGAATAATATAGAACAAATAAATGATGATAAAATAATTCCATATAAATAATCACATGATCTTTAAACTTATCCATATATTACTTATCTATTCAAATAATCACATGTACATAAATAATTGATTTCATAATGATATAATACATAATGTCAGACATATTAAACATAATTTTGAGGCCTTATTCCAAGACATCATACAGAAATGGGTAAGGCATATGACTAATACCCAACATATCATTTATCATGAAACAAATGAAAAGGGTATTATTTTCTATATGACCCCGTCACAAATAACACATTGGAAAAAATAGAATCACAATTTTTTTAAATAGATTACTTACACAATTTATTATAATATGTTAAGTGACCCGTCATGATAAATTATTTGTGATGAGGCTCTAACCCATCTCAAATAAGTTAAAAAATAAATTATATCAAAATATCAAAATAATTTAACCAATTGTAATAAATAAAATTTGAAACATATGAAATAATAAAAATATTACACAAAATATTTTCATTGAAATTTTAACATAATAAATATGTACATAATGTATCAATCACCTTGGAGGGGTAGGGTTGTATGAAATAGGAGGGGGATGGAACTCTATCCCTAAACCATGAACCAACCATGACATGTACTTGTTATAATATTCCTACCATCATCACATATCCTCCTCCTTTCACTAGTGCTATCGACAGAGCTCTTTCTACTCCCTACCCATGACCTATATAACCTCACTATGAGCTTGAAGATTCTCCTCATACTATGAGACCTATTAATAAGACTCTCTATGATATCCCCTCTATATTGATGTAGACCATGCAAAAATACAATAAAAACTTTCAGGCATCAGTCTAGAACCGATACCAACCATTCGAACCTTCTCAAAGTCATATTTCACCATCTGCATCTATGTTGTATCATCAAATCCTACCACACCAGTAGCCTAACTCTGAGTCTCATCCAAACTATCATACTATGTTTGAGAATTAATGACCTAATATGACTCCTTCAATTACAATTTAAAATTAAAATAGTTAAAATATTATTTTCAGTTAATTTTAAAACTCAAAATTTTTTACTGACAACAATCTGATGCTAGAGACATCCCGTAATCTCTCTAGTGATAGGATCATTGTACATCATCTAATAGACATTTAACTTCATAACATAGGTATGTTTAACTACTAATATGAGAATAAAATAGATATTTTATATTTAAAGTTATATGAATTGTTAAAAAAATTACTTACCATATGTCATTGATGTGTACTGAATGTATGACTACTATCCCGATGTGTCACCTCTTACCTTCTCCAATTCTGTCAACCTAATGATACTCTCCTCTTAAAACTAGCTCTCATTAAATATGAACACAATCCATATCAAACCTGATATGAGAAATAATCAGGTTAATGGGCATAACAAGACTGATCAAAACCCATGGCTCCCTCATTCTTCATGGTTTTCCTTCTTAAATTCTGCAAAAAAATGATGACAACTCTCACACACACACTCCTCCCAGGCCTCCCTGATGGAACTCTGCATGCTATCATAGATGAGATACCCTAAACCCTACATTTTTTAAGAATATAAAGTTAATAATTAAATAAATTTCAAAATAACTATTATTTATTTATGTATCATCTAATGACTAGACATGAGGTTCTAAACATTAATGATAATCTGATCTCACATCACCCAAGACTTAGAGAAATAGCTCTGTAGAATAACACGCCCCTGTGCAACAACTATATGAAAAATTTAAAAAGAAAATAAGACAAATAATCAAACAATTATCACATATATAAATTAATGAAAAGTGATGAAAACTAACTAAATTACACTACTAAACATACCTTTGAATGAAGGGATCGAAGACAAGATGTGGACATCACTTGAGAATCGGGTTAGGAATCCTCAAAATCGCAATACTCCAACCCCTCCAATCAATGATAAACCGGTAGGAACCCAAGGGTTAGATGGTAAAGCATTAGGCTCACCACCAGTTAGTACAACCTCTTCAAGGCTATAAAATATATCATCATAAGACTCATTAGCTATCCAAAACACAAAAATAATGTTGTTAGGAAATAAGGAAAAATGAGTATTATATATTTATTTATTTTGAATATAACTAAAAATTAATTGTTTCATTCTTCATATTCATCATGGAATGAAATTGTAAATTTTATTGAAGAGAAAAAGTATATACACCCGGATAGAAAGAAAGAGAGATAGAAATGAAAAAAAGGGATTAAGGAGTTCTGAAAAAAGGAAAACCTAGAGCATCACTGATAACAATGTTCATACCCTCCAATTGGATAGAGCCGAGGCTAGATAAGCAGATGAGCGTGTCAAGTCGAGAGACTCGAGAAGAAAAGAATTCTACTACTCTATTCCCTTTATGGAAGGTGTGGGAAATGATAGTACTTCCTTGGATCATTATTCTACACTTTTGAACATGATAAGAGATATTCCAAGGATAAGGGGATCTCCCATTTATTACATTAAAAATAATCTGAGAGTCTATCTCCACACAGGCCAGAGAGATGTTCTTCATTCTGCATAGATTAAGACTGAAGAGCATGGAATATGCCTTCGATTTCAGTGAGTCTCCCTACCCATATGGCATCAAGTATGACAAGATAACAGAACCTCTGTAATCTCACACAAGTCCTCCACCCCTCATCACACACATACTATAAGAGCCATCACTATTGATCTTGAATCTTGAAGAGGGATGGGACCATTTAATCTAATGGAAAATTTGTTGAACATGAGGATTTGTAGAATTGTGTGATATCACATAGGTTCTTTTATCTTGACCTACTCAGCTCTATTTTTTTAAACACAAGGATTGGAATACTTTTATGAGATCATAGTTTTAATATCTTTATCTTTCACCTGAATATCATAAATTTCCATAGGAGTTTAACTTCATCATCACTTGTTAATTAAAATTCATTTCTATGTCATTAGCATCATTGTCACCATCGCACCACAATAGTGTGGTGTCATCATCAATATTCACATCTCTTCAATGAAAATATGTATTTTGAGCTATCTCTTGAAAAATTTCAATTCATTGTACTTCAATAGAATCACATTCAATTTGCATAAATTTATTTTCAGGGTATTTTATTTTTATAATGCTCCACTAATCAATTATATCTCTTTAAGTAGCACAATAATTGTCATAATATATTTGGTGTTATTTATGAGAAAATAAAAATTGCTAATTTACTACAAAAAGGATTTTATATTTAATATAAACGATTCTATGGTGTATATGAACATGCAAGATTCTATTAGTATCAAACTAAAGACATTTAAACATCATTACATAATTTTATCCGAAAAAACACAACTCAATTATTTCATCAAGTAATCCATAAAAGTCAAATTCACTTTCTCTATGATGAGATCCTCTCAAGAAAACACTATTATTCAATGTTTCTTATTCACGACATATGAATTATAATATTTATCCATTTTTTATGATGAGTTACTCAATACACACAATGGATTATCAATTTTATTGGTATTTTAAAATACATAATAAATTGAAAAGAATAATAACAATATAAATAATAATAAATTTATTTCATATGTTAAGCTATAAAAAATTACTTTACTGGCCTTTGAAACCATTAAGAAAAATTATGTTGTCGACGCTCATCAAGAAGTGATACTGTATTTTTTGGAAACTGTTTCTTGATATGATCATCATATAATCTAAAAATTAAATAATATTTATTTATTTTTTCTAAAAATTTATAGAATATATGGTAGTAGCACTCACTATAAAAATCATGTAATTTATTCACAATTGAGAAGAACATACGTATAATACCTGTGATGGTCATTATCTAAAAGACATTATTCATGGACTCCACCAAATCCATGTTCAGGCTGATTGAAGACTAATAATTGAATGTTCAGTGAATCATCATCATTTCTTTCATTACATCCCATTTATTTATATTTTTAAGGATATTCAAGTTGGAAATAATGGGAGAAGAAAAGAGAAATTTTATCTTGTAAATTAGCTTCTAAAATTGGCCCTTCAACCGATTAATTGTTACATACCTTTTTATTTAGTTTCTATATTCATATATCATGTGGATAAATCAATCCAAACTATACTGACCCTCCATATTTAGTTTCATATAGAAAATTTAATATCAAATATTCCATTAAATTAAGGAAATCTGACAGATTTTTTTAGTTTATATAAAATCAAAACAATATCTTATTATAGTTTACTAAGTGAATCATAGTATATTGTCGCAACACATATTCCTTAGAAAAAATATGAAATTTTTGTTAGCATATCCCAAATAAAATAATTCAAAAAAAATCTAAATCCAATAGATTTATTTCTTTCTAATATAACATGATAATCCAAACCTTTTAATCTAGTAATATGACAGTTTCTGACACATCTAGCCAAATTGGAAACATAACTATCTGTTAGTCTCAAATCCACAATAAATTGACAAAATAATAAGTGATTCTCTTTGGAAATTTTATAATATTATTTTGTATTCATTAACTTCTATGATATTTCATTTTCAAACAACTCATGTTATGGTCACCTATAGATTCAGGCAAGATCTAATTAGCCTTTAAATTATATTTGGCCTTACCAGGATTGTCTAAAACCATATAAAATATATTATAAAAATAGTTCTTCTCAATATTCATGACATCCATCATGTGTCATACCAAAAAATCAGACCGATATTGAAGATCAAAAAATATTATACTTTATTTAATCCAATTGTGATCTTTCCCAAAGCCATCTATTTTTTGTTTGTTTATAGTTGGTACAAATGTAATGGGAGGTAATGAAGGGTGTATCACCCCAATAATTTACTATATTTTCCTTTTAGAATAAATTTAATTTTGTTTATATCTTTCAAAAAATGTAATACTGAGTTAGATTGCAATGCACACAACACCCAATTTAAATAAAAAACTATTCAGTCACGTTTTTCATAGGAAATTAAATTATAAAACTTTTAAAAAAATTATATAGTAAATTTATATTTTATATATCTAAGAAAATATTTTGCCATTCATTAAATATATTTTATTGGCATAAAATATTAATAAACCCAATTTTACACATAAAAACCTATTTTTTTTATAAAAGTAGTTTTATTGCCTTTTAATGGAACACCTATTTTCAATATAAATTTTGTAACTATTATAAATTTAATATGAAATAATAAAAATCCTTTCTTAAATAGAAACATGAAAATTAGTTTAGAGTGATTTTTGGTATTTTTGTGTGAAGTTTTATTTTTTGATGAATAGTGAAAAATACTGAATTTTAATTCAAAACTTGTTTTTTTCTAGTTTATTTATAAGGTTATATTATATTTTTGATTTATTTTAAATATAAATTAGATAAATGTTAAATATATTAATCCAATTTAGTTTATTTTAATAATTTTTAGTTTGAAATTAGATATGAAAACTTAACAAACTTTTGAACATTTTTACTTTAAAAATCCACATTGTCGTCCCGTCCACAGGATTAATTTTGAATTAATTTTTTCCACTTATGTGATTTGAATCTATAAAAATGGATTATATATTTTTAATTAGAGTAATTTATAATTTCTAATAATGTCAACTTGGTTTTTGACCAAAAATATTAGTGAATGTTATTATAATTAATTACACTGATTAATAGAAAAATTAGCTTAACAAATAACTAAACCTTGAAATTAAGGGCCAAAATGACCTAGAAAATTTTGGAAAATTTATTTTATGTTCATATTTCTACCCTATAATCCATTTTATCATTTGTTTTCATTATTGAGTAACTTGACATTGGAAAAATGTTGGTAGAATTCCCTTTTCAAAAATTTACAAGAATGCCACTCCTCCTCCACTATAAAAATGCACTCACCCCTCCCACTTATTCACACCTCTAAAGAAAATTGAATCACCAAAAATATACCAAAATAATATACCAACATACAACCCTTCATCCTATAAGACTTCCTTTATGAATAAATTCATCTATGTAATCCCTTTAGTGAAAACCAAAAAGAGTTACCCAAAGAAGAGGTAACACCTTTCATCATGATTTTTTTATTCTCAATATCCACCCCAAAAATCATATTATTACATGATTAAATAATAAGAAATATCCTAAAAACACTTATATGTTGTTATGTTAAGGGTTAGACCTACAACTACACACACTTCCATCAAAATAGTAATGAACTTACCATCCATGTACAACGAACTACCACCTCACGAAACAATGTGGTTCATTTTTTCCATTACCACCTATCATGGTAGATAATTATGATGTAAAAAATGTTTTTGTATGATATATATGATATTTAAGTTGTATTAATACTTCTTTAATTTTTTATAACACATTCCATCATTCTTTCTGTTTTGTGTAAATACAATAACATCATTTGTGGAAGTGTGAACTACCGCCTCATCAAAGTAATGCGATTCGTTCATGATATACTTAGAATGTTTAAAGAATAGTTTTAATGAAAATATGTGACATATATAGAATAAATATGATACTGTAATTATAATATACATATATATCACTTATTTTTTATTATTTTAATATGATAAAGATATATAAGTAGCGTTCATGCATACATACGACCTACCATCTCCATGAACGGTGAAATTAATTTCTTATCTCCAAATATTTTGGATAATTCTAAATATACATATAATTTATATATATGATATTTAAATCACATTTTACATTCTGGATATTATGAAATCATAATATAATTAATATTAACATGTAAAATAGTCAAAACATACTCGAGAAATAAGGCAATTAACACAAAAAATAATAAAAGTAATGAAATATTGTTAACAAATAGGTAAAAATATATTGTTAGAAGATAATATATGAACACAATTTAACCTAATGTATAATGGTTTTAATAAATTTGTTAAATTATAACAGAACCATAATCATATTTATAATATCCTATATTATCTTCTTATAATATCTTATTACCCATTTGTTAACCATCTTTTATTATTTTCACTATTTCTCGTGTTAATTTCCTTATTTTTTGAGTATGGTTTGATTTGTTACTTATTGATTCTATTAACACCAGAAATAATGAAAATAATAAAATATTGTTAAAAAATGGATAATAAGATATTATTAGAAGATAATATAACATATTATAAGTATGATTATAGTTTTTTTATAATTTAATAACATTTTTAAAAACATTATACATGAGGTTAAAGTACGTTCACCCAAAATGAAACATAAGGTAAGAGATTTCGTCTCAATTTAAATTTCCATGAGAATTAATTGTTGTTATTCACCAATTCATTTTAATGTGGTGTATATACTGCCCCATTTTTTTTAATATCATGATTCTCTCATAATTCATTGTATTTTATGTTTCACTTTGAATTATCTCACCCAAGGGGTTTAACTTGATAATTACCAAGTGGTAAAATTTATATTTTCAATATCATTTTGTTTTGTGATTGTTAACTTTCTCTTGAAATAATCACTTTATTATAACCATTTAAAGATATATATTATTGGGTGATGGATATTATTATTTTCTAAATATACCATTTTTACATATGGTGTTCACTTGATAGTTATTCAATTAATTATCGAATTATTGATAAATCAATATATTTTATTCAATACAGATATTTCATAAGGCATATTGCTAATTAATTAAATAGATTAATCAATATGGGTAATTCTTTGGGCAGTCAATGATGGGTGGGGCTTGGAATTTATATATAACCTATATGCATCGACAAGTTCTCATGAGATAAATAAGTTGGATGAATTAAATAGGTTTCTACCTGTAGTTTTAAACTATTTTGTGAAATGTATTGATGGTATATGTTTTCATGTTCGTCAGAAATGATTTCCAATAATTAAGAATTTCCTTCATAGATATTTTAGTTATCTTTATTACTTTCTAAGATGTTTTAATATGATAAAATATATGGATTAATTTCATTAACAATTTATTTACTAGATGGAATGTGTTTTAGTTATTTACCGTGCTATATTTATTATGTCTAATCTAGTTATTTAAATGTAACGTGTTTTTAGGTTTTCACTATTCCATGTTTATTTATTCTTATTGATTTATTATTTCTTCTTATTTACATACCCTTATTGAGCATTTGATCTCACCCTTTTTATGTTTCATTTACCTAGGTTATGAAAAGGAATCATTTGAATGAGTTTCAATGATGCTAATATTTTACTTTTGTTATGATTTATTTTCATTTAACAATGTATTATGGGTATCATGTATGTAATATGGTTTTCCAAAATTACTAAAGCATTTAGTCCCTTGGGATTTGAATCTTGTATCTATGCAAATTTAATAAAATAATGGAACAGATCTATGCTTCTAGGGTCAGGGAAATACAGTTTGTATCAGAGAAGGTTTGACAACAACATTAGAAACTAGATTTAGAAAACATAGATTGGGGAAAATAAACCTAAGATCAACTTTTAGGATAAGTATATAAGAAGGTCCAAGAATGTTGGTGAGGTATATATTATGTGAGTCTTCTTAAAAAATACATCCCTATCTAGATACTATAAGTGGAAATGGTTCTAGAACAAGTATACCTAGGTAAAAAATCTAATGAGGAGTGTCGATCCTGACTCAAGTTTAACCTGGTACACAAAAATAGGCCTCAATGCACAAATATTTTGAAACTTCTAGGGGATACACTTAGGATAATTCATATTTTCCTTACAATCCATTATGAATGGTTTGAATGTAAATATGTACCCAAAGAAACCAAAGTTTATGATTCTAATATTTATGATGCATAAATTTATGTTATGTGCTATACCATATTTGTAATTGTACATTATGATTTTATGATATAATCTAGTATATTCCATTATTTAGAAATGGAACCTGGAAGGATGAATGGTTTCAGTACTAGTGTAAAATGTAGAGATATCCCCTTTGAAGAAACCAATATAGCTGGTATTACAACAATTAAAATCATTGAAATATTCAGGAAACATAATACGGTTTTGAAAAATATCCTTGCCTGAATTGAGAAACCTATTCCAAGAATAGAATCTCCAATTCAGTATCACTTTATGTGATAGAATCCCCCATTGTTTTGTGGTATTACTAATCTAATTATAGCTGAGAAATGGATTAAGTCTCTAGGGAAGATATTTACAAAATTGGGATGTAGTGAAATGGAAATGTTCACACATGTGGTGAATTGTCTTGAAGGAGATGTTGACCAATGGTGGTCCTTGATACAGAATACTAGGGAGGTAGAAGAAATATAACTCACGGAATGTATAACTTTTTAGGAGACAATCTTTGATAAATACTTCTCTCGTGATCAATAAATTGAGATGAAGAGGAAGTTCCTTATCTTAAATTAAAAAGAATAATAAAGTGATTCATTTTATGAATATACCTTTAAAAGGTTATAAAAGTATGATTTATATTATATATGTAACATAGAGTGAAAGATTGACCACTTATTTGAAGGGATTAATCCAAATATTTGAAGGGCACTAGTTTATCATACTTTTAATCATATGATGAAATAGTTTTATATTACACCATAACAGAGAATGAATTTTATCAAATCAATATATTCATGGAAACCAAGAGAAGAAGAGGATATCTTAGAATCATGATAAAGGGAATGCATCAAATAAGAATAAGAAGTTAGATAGATTTACATCTTGTGAAAACTGTCTGAAAAAGTATTATGGGAAATGTTTGAAGGGACTGGGGGTTTGTTATAAGTGCAAAGATAGGGTTCTCTAGGCACATAAATGAAAGGGAAATAAACAAATAAATGATCTACACCATTGAAATTGTGAATAGATGGGAGATTATGAAAGATAATTCCCTAAGTGTCAATGTAATTTACCACAAAAGAGGCTAAGGGAAGATATCCAATATTATGTGATCACTACAGTAGAGGTAGAAGTACCAAATGATTTGGTTGAAGGTACATTAACCATATATTTAAATTTATCCAATGCCTTATTTGATTTTGGATCATCACACTCTTTTATATCTACCCTATTTTCTAAGAAAATTAGACATTTCATTTTTTTGATTTAATAAGAGATTTGTCAATCAAAACACTTAAGGGAAGTCTCATTTCAATAAAGATGTGTTGGGAAGTCTCAATTATGATACATAAACATGATTTACTTTTTGACCTCATTATCATACCTCTGGTGAAATTTTATATAATCTTTGTTATATATTAACTCCCAAAATATGATGTAAATATTTATTACAAGAGGAAGGAAATTATGATTTGTGAGGAAGATGTAGAATCCCTCATCTTTAGAGAATAATATTTCTCACATTTTTTTTAAATATATCCACACCCATTATCTCTATTGAATGGAATTATTTGTGAAGAAGATCAAATAACATCAATTGATAAAGAATTTAGTCTTCAAATTGAGGATATAACTATTGTGGTGTAAAACATTGATGTATTTCTTGAGGAATTACCTAGACATCCCCTAGATAATTTAGTTGAATTTCTATTGATTTAATCCCTGATAAAAGAACAATATCAAATACTCCCTACAGAATGGACACTATGCAATTAGTGGAGTTGAAGAAACAACTAGAGGATTTGGGTAATAAGGGATTTATTTACCCCCAGTGTTTCACTATGGGGATCCCCTAATCTATTCATTAAGAATAATGATGGATCCATGAGGATGTAAATTGATTACATGGAAATCAATTCTATTACAATAAATAATAAGTATCCTCTATCTAAAATTGATGACTTGTTTGATAAACTTTATAAAGACCAACATTTTTCAGAGATTGATCTTCATTCTAGGTATCACCAATTACGAGTGACAAAGGAAGAAATTTTTAAGATAGCTATTCAGATGAGGTGTGGACATTATGAATTTATAGTAATTCCATTTAGATTGACTAATACATCCTATTTATTTATGTACCTAATTAATAGATAATTCAAGGAACATCTTGATGATTTTTTGTGGTATTCATTAATGATATTCTGGTGTATGATAAAAGCTATGAGGATTATGAAAATCACTTGAGGATAATTATTAAGAATCTTAGAAGAGAAGAGTTATATGGAAAATTTAGTAAGTGATATTTCTAGATTCAAGAAGTTTTTTTTCTTGGCTATATTGTCTCCATGTATGGAATATTAGTTGATCCTACAAAGAGAAAAGTAGTTAGAGAAAGGACTACACCAACAAACATAACCAAGGTATGTAGTTTCATTGGTTTATAAGTTTACTATCAACAATTTATTCACAATTTTACTTGATTATCTAACCTGTTAACCAATATTACATGTAACGAGGTTATGTTTGTTGAGATAAAGGAATGAAAATAATGCTTTGATGAACTAAAGAGAAGATTATTCAATTCTATGATTTTGACTCTACCATCTAGAAGTGAAGGGTTTTTTATATACAATGATGCATAAAAGAATGGAATTGGTTGTTTCCTAATGAAAAATGATAAATCTATTGAATATGTATCTAGGTAATTGACAACTCATGAATAGAACTATCTAACCCATGATATCGAGTTAGTAGTTGTAATCTTCTATTTGAAAATATGGAGACATTATCTCTATAGTAAAATATGTGAGATATACATGAATCATTAAATAATGAATACATCTTATCATAGAAATAACTCAACATGAGATAAAGGTGATGGATTGAGCTAATCAAGGATTATGATTTCTCAATACACTACCACACAAGGAAAGAAAATAATGTAGAAAATGTGTTGAGTATGAAGGATCAGGGATTTCTAACCCAAGTGAGGATTGAGAAGGATCCTATGTTCATGGATCTTGTAAAGATGGATATAGGGATTTCTAAGGAAGGAGAGACATCAATATTTTTTCAAATGATTTAAAAAACATATTTATTAGAGAAGATAAAGAAGAGAACTTTCAGAAAAAAAAATTAAATGGGTGAATGAAGGAAAATTAGAAGACTTTTTTGTGAATATGGTGTTCTAATGTTTGGATAGAGGCTATGTGTACCAACCATACCTAAGATAAAAGGGAATTATGATGCTCATAGCTCAAATTTATCTATACAACCTAGAAGCACAAAGATGTATAGGGAGTTGAAGGGACATTTTTGGTGGGATAACATGAAGTGAGAAATTTCTGATTATGTGTCCAGATGTTTGGTTTGTGAAAAAATGAAAGCTGTGAGGAAATGGGTTAAAATTTATATGGACTTTTTCATAAGACTACCAAATACTCTAAGAAATACTGGCACAATATGGGTTTTTGTTGATCACCAAACCAAATATAAAAATCTACTTCCTATAAGAGAATACCCATATCTTGAGTACCTCATAAGGCTCTATATTATGGAAAATTATAAGACTTCATGGTGCACCTCTATATATTGCTTCAGATCAAGATCCCCACTTTACATCAAAATTATGGAAATCTCTTTAGAAGGATCTTCACACTGAGATTCATTTGGGCACTGCTTACCATCCTTAAACTGATGGACAGTCTAAAAGAAAAATTCAAAAAATGGAAGACATGTTGTGTCCATGATCACTTGACTTTCAAGTTATGCGGGATCAGTAGTTACCTTTGGAATAGTTTTTCTATAATAATATTTCCTATTCATGTATTAAAATGTCGTTGTCTGAATCATTATATGGAAAGAATTTTTTTACTCAAACTTATTATCATGAAGTTGGTAAAACAAAGGGAAAGAATCTAAAATAGTGAAAATATTAAAGAATTTAAAATTAGGTAAAAGAGTTATGCTAATAAATAGAGAAAATATTTATATTTCTAAGTGGGAGTTCATGTTTTCTTAAAAGTTTATCCATAGAATGGTATTATAAGGATCTATAAGAAAGGGAAACTATATCCTAGGTAAATCAGACCCTTTTAAATTATTTAAATAGTTAGATTTGTTGCTTATATTTTTTAAATTCATCCAAATCATTCCAAGGTACATGATGTGTTCCATCTATATATGCTATAAAGTACATACTAGACCCAACACATGTGATAATCTATGATGATATAAAGTTGGAACTTAAAATTTCATACTATAAAGAACCTATCCAGATTCTTGACACTAGAAAGAAAGTTTTTAGGAATTGGATGACTTGTCTGGTAAAGGTACTCTGGAGAAATCACAAAATAGAAGAGGCAACATTAGAGCGAGAGGATTCTATGAAGAAGAACTATCTGTATCTTCTTATATGGTAATACCCCCTAAAATTTTTAGGAAGATATTTTTCTTAGAGGTATGAATGTAGAACCCCAATACATTACCATATATTCTTTTTCATAATAAATTTATTTTGTCAATATCTTGAAAAACATGAAATATAGAGTTAGTTTGAAATCCATGCAACACCTAATTTAAACAAAAAACCATTTAGTCATGTTTTGCACAATTAATTAAATTATAAAACTTTAAAAAATTTATATAGTAAATTTATATGAATATATCCAATCAAATATTTTCACATTTATCCAATATATTTTATAGGAAAAATATAACAATAAACTCAATTTTACACAAAAAATCTATATTTTTATAAAAGAAGTTTTACCTCCTTTTAATAGCGCAGCTATTTTAAATATAAAATTTTGAAATTTTATAAATTTAATATCAAAAAATAAAATTAATTTTTTAAATAAAAGTGTAAAAATTATGTTAGGGTGATTTTTTTATTTTTCTATGAAGTATTATTTTTTTATGAATAATGAAAAATATTGAATTTTAATTCAAAATAGATTTTTTCTCTTTATTTATAAATAAGGTTAAATTAAATTATTCATAGGTTTTAAATATTTATTATATAAATTTTACATATATTAATCTAATTTAGGTCATTGTAATCATTTTCACTTTAAAATTGTATATAAAAACTTAGCAAACATTTGGACATTTTTACTTTAAAAATCATCATTTTCATCTCATCTACGAGATTAATGTTAAATTAAATTCTACCACTTATATAATTTGAATTTGAAAAAAATGTATTCCATGTTTTTAATAATAATAATTTATAATTTTTAATAATTTAAAATAGGTTTTTGAAAAAAAATTTAGTGAAATTGTTTAAAATTAATTACAGTAATTAAGAGGAAAATTAACTCAACAGATAACTAAACCTTAAACATAAGGGAAAAAATTACTTATAAAATTGTAAAAAAATAAATTGAATGTTCATATTTAGACCCTATAATCCATTTTCTATAACTTTTTTTAATTATTGGAGCTACTTTTCATGGGAGAAATGTCGGTGGAATTCCCTTTTCCAAAATTTACATGAATGCCACTCCTCATCCACTATAAAAAGGCACTCACCCATCCCACTTCTTCACACATATAAAGAAATTTGTCTCACCCAAAATCTAAATATATATTCTCACAAAATCACTACATTAAAACTATAAGCCTCTAATTTGGAAGAAAGACATCGAAGGAAGCCCTTTGGTGCAAACCAAAATGAGTTACCCAAAGAAGAAGTAACATCCTTCCTCAAACTCTTTTGTTTTATTCTCATTCTCTACCCACTAAAGTATTATTATTAAATGATTAAATAATAGAATAATTATCCTAAATATACTTATATGTTTTTATGTTACGTTTTAGACCTACACCTACATACACTTCCATCAATTTGTTAACAAACTTATCGTTCATGTACGATGAACTACTGCCTCATGAAATGATGCTGTTCGTTTTTCCTTTACCACATCTCATGGTTGGGAATTGTGATGGACATGATTTTTTATATTATATATATGATATTATTTTTTTCTTAATAATTATTTAATTTTTATATAACAATTTCCATTATGATTTCTATTTTATGTAAATACAATAACATCGTTTGTGGAATTGTGGACTACCTCCTCCTCAAAGTGACGTGATTTGTTCACAATATACATGGAATGTATAAAGGATATTTTTAAAGTAAATATTTGAAATACATGAAATAGATATGATAATTTAATTATAATATACATATATATCATTTAATTTTTTTTATTTTAATACGATTAAGAAAATTAGTTTGCGTTCATGCGTACGTACAACCTACCATCTCAATGAACAATGCATTTCATTTATTATCTAAAAATATTATGGATTATTATAAATACCCATTTAATGGATATATATGATATATAAATCACGTTTTACATTATTTATATGATTAAATAATTATTTAATTAATTGGAACAATAAGTAACATGTCAAAACATACTAGAAAAATTAGGCAATTAACACCTGAAATAGTGAAAATAATGAAAGATTGTTTACAAAAGGGTAATAAGATATTATAAGAAGATAATATATGATATTATAAATATTATTATGGTTGTTTTATAATTTAATAACATGATTAAAACCATTATATAGAAGTTTAAAGGATATTCACCCAAAAATAAATGCAAGGTATGAGATGTTGTCTCAATTTACATTCTATTGAGACTTATTTATTTTTATGAACCAATTATATTTAATGTTGTGTATACACTACCCATTTTTCTTTTAATATAATTATTCTCTCATAAATCATGGTATTTTAATTTTCACTTTGAATTATATCACCTAAGGGTTTTAGCTTGGGAATTACTAATTGGTAAAAGTTATCTCTACAATCTCACTTTATTTTGTGATTATTAACGTTATTTCGAAATAATAACTTTACTATAACAATTTAAATATTAAAATTCTTGTATGGTTGATATTATTATTTCCCAAACCATATACCATTTTTATATATGGTGTTCAATTGAAATTTATTTTATTAACTACAAAATTATTGATAAAAATGTATCTTTTATTAAATATGGATATTTGATAAGGCATATTATTTATTAATTAAATAAATTACTTGATATGATGAATTATTTGGATAGGAAATGACAGGTGTAGACCAGTATTTATGTATCCCCTTGATGGATAAATATGTTATAATGAGGCAAATAAGTTAGCCAAATTAAACAGATTTCTACCCATAGTTTTCAACCGTATTATGAATGGTCTTGACAGTGTAGGTTTTCATGTGACTCGGGCATAACATCTAATAATTAATAATATATTTCATAGGTATTTCAGTTATCATTATTATAATCCATGAGTTTTTCATATGATAAAATCTATTTATTCATTTCATTCTCAGTTTATTGACCAGATGGAATGTGTTTCTGTTATTTACCTTTTCATATTGATTATGCCTTATCTAGTTATTTAAATGGAATGTTTTATTAGTTATTAACCATTTCATTTTGATTTATTGTTATTGATTCATTATTTATTCTATTTTACATACCCTTACTGAGTATTTGAGGTCACCATTATTATGTTTCCTTTCCCCAGGTTATGAAGATGATTCCATTGAATGAGTATCAAGGATGCTGATATTTTAATTATGTTTTTATTTATTTTATTTTCTTAATTTATTATGGTATCATGTATGTAATCTAGTTTTCCAAGACTGCTAAAATATTTGGTCCCTTGGGATTTGAAGCTTGTATCTTTGCTAATGTAATAAAATAATACACTGGCTTCAAGCTTCTGGGGTCGGGGCGTTACAAAAAGACAATATATTTTAAATCAATACTTGAGATAATTTTTGGAGGTCCATATATTTCAATTTTACCATTTCTAAAATAATTTATATTCCTTTGTAAAGGATGCTAAATATGAATAAATCTGTGATGATATTAAAAAACATGGTTTTCTCCCATTAAAGAGCATAAACGCTTTACTGCCAATCATAGAGTAAGGACATGATTTTGTACTATGTGTACTCTATCGAGATAACAATACATATGATGGGAACACAACAATTTTACACATTAATGCATCTTTAATTAGTAAATTTTGTTTCACAACAACATTATATATACTGATACCATTACTCTATAATAAATTTATTTCATGAATTAATGAATTCAAATAAACATCGATAATCTTTTTTGGTTATCCTGGAATTAATAAGGTCAAAAAGATATATGGATCATTCATCAATATCCAAGGAGGTAATTTTTATGGAGTTATAAAGATGGTCCAACAAGAATATTGATTACCATAAGAACCAAATCGATAGAAACTATCAGTAGAAAGACCTAATAGCACGTTATGAGGTTCTGTAGAAAAATTCACAAGTACCTAGTCAGAATATTTCCATGAATCACCACACTACAAAAAAGACTTATAATAATAGAAATTTATTAACAAATAATACATCTATTGGAAAATATGAGTAATTCTAATAGATATTAAATTTTATTTGTAAAGATTTTAAGTACCAACACTTGTTTTAACAAACTGTTATATATATTGATATTGACAATTTAACACCAACAAATATTTTACCAATGGTTAAATCAATTTTATTTGAAATATCCATACTAACATTTTTTTACTAAAAAGAGATTATATTACTATTTATTGTTATTTCCAAAAAATGTTTTACCATTATAAAAATTAGTTATAATAAAACATCCAATAACATAAAATATTTCACCAAAATAAACTATATACATATATATTATTTTCAATAAATGTTATAAATTATAAATATTTTAATAAAATTATATAATCATATGTTTTCATTGATACATTATATGTTTGTGATAATATATATATATATATATATTTATATATATATATGATATAAAATTGATGATAAATGATTATAATTTTTAGAATATTGAATGCAGTAAAAACTAGAAAAAGAAAGTTACTTATATATAATTTCATTATATGTAAATAATATAATTTTTATCTGAAATATATGTAAATTGTAAAACTTTTTCATTATTTAGAAATTATATATAAATTTATTATATGTCATGAAGTTTTTTTAAATTATACCAATAATATTACAATCTCTTCCCTAAATTAAAAGTATTGAGGTTCAATTATCATATCACCGCTACCTCATCTCCCATTTTCACACCTTGACTTAGTTAATTTTCTTTTGTGAGGTCCACAATTCATGAGACCTGTTAAATTTTTTTTGTTTTTATTGTTATTATTTTCATAATCATTATTATAATTTTAATTATTATTATTATTAAACCAAAAAACCCCATTAATTTTTCTGGCAGAGGGATCCCATGGCATGACCTAGAGGCTCAGTAGGTATTATACCCATGACTACATGACCTAAAGTCCCTATCCATGTATGTTATATCCAAATTACCCACCCATTCTGCATGATCCAAGACCTCACACACATGTTGTCATAAACGACCTGGTCTGCCATTTCCTATCGTTAGGGGCACCACCCAGTCCTCCACCTCCGACACTTTATTACCAATTATGATAAATTATTGTTAGTTACTTCTATTGTTTACTAATTACCGATATTTGTTTTTGTAATTACATCTAATTTTTAGTAATTACAATTAATTTTTAGTAATTACCACTAATATTTAATAATTACTGCTAAAATTCTTAAATTACACCTTATTTTTACTAATTTACTTTTATAAAAATTATCAGTAATTTTTACTAAGAACCTCTAATTATCATTACTTTTTACTAAGTACCGCTATTTTTAGTAATTATCGCATTTTTTTAAATTATCAATATTTTTTTAAAAGTACCAAATATTACCATAAATTATTCCAAATTATGGTAAATTATTTCTAATTACCCTTAACTATTTATAATTATCACTAATTATTTTTAATTACGACTAATTATTAATAATAACAGCTAATTAATTCTAATTACTGATAATTTTTAGTAATTACTATTTTTTAGTAATAACCGATAATTTTTAATAATTATTGCTAATTATAAATAATTATCACTAATTTTTATAATTATCAATAATTTTTTCTATGTATCGCTAATTACCGCTAAGTGTTACTTAGTATCGCTAATTAACACTAATTTTCACTAAGTACTACTAATTTCTGTTAATTTTTATTAATTATCATTATGTTTTACTAATTACCACTAATTATTACTAATAACTGCTAATTATTACTTTTTACTGCTAATTATTACTATTCAATACTATTTTTTCCTATGAACCGTTAATTTTCACTATTTACCGATAATTATTACTATTTACCCCTAAGTTTTAATAAAAACCACTAATTTTCACTATTTTCTACTATGTACCACTACTCATCATCGATTTTTACTAATTACCACTAATTTTTAGTAATTAACTCTAATTTTTAGAAAGAACCACTAATTATTACTAGTTACTACTAATTAATACTAATTACCGACAATTTTTAGAAATTACTACTAATTTTTAGTAATTACCGCTAATTTTTAGTAATTACCACTAATTTTTATTAAAATCATTAATTTTTATTAATCACTACTAATTTTTAAAAATAACCTGTCATTTTTACCAATTACCACTAAGTATTTGTAATTACCACGAATTATTACTATTTATTTCTAATTATTATTATCTAATGTTAAGTTTTACTAAGAACCACTAATTATTAATATTTACCACTAATTATTATAAGGAACCTCTAATTGTCCCTAATTTTTACTACATATCGCTAATTATCACCAATTTTTACTAATTTCCACCAATTTTTGTAACTGTCGCTAAGTTTTAGTAATTACTGCTAATTTTTAGAAAGTACCTCTAATTATTCCTAATTACCACCATTTTTTAAACTCTAATTTTTAGAAATTATAACCAATTATTCCTAATTACCTCTAATTTTTAGTAATTACTTCTATTTTCTATAATTAGCACTAAGTTTTAGTAATTATCACTAATTTTTTCTAATTACTTCTATTTTCTAGTAATTACCACTATTTTTTAGTAATTACTACTAATTTTTACTGATTACTGCTAAATTTTAAAAAGTAGTACTAATTTTTATTAATTACCCCTAATTTCTACTAAGTACCGCTAATCATAGATAATTTTTAACAAGTACCGCTAAGTTTTAGTAATTATCTTTATTTTTAACTCATTTTCTCTAATTTTTATTAATTCCCACTAATTTTTTAAGGACCACTAATTACCGCTCCTTTTTTAGTAATTACTATTAATTATTTATTAATTTTTAATAATTATCACTAATTATTACTAATTATTGCAAATATTTACTAATTACTGCTAATTTTTTGAAAGTATCACTTATTACCGTAATTTTTTAGAAATTATCACTAATTTTTACTAATTTTTACTAATTTTTATTAAGTACCACTAATTACAGTTAATTTTAAGGAATTATCGTAAATTTTAACTAATTTTTTCTAATTTTGAGTAATTATAACTAATTATAGCTAATATTTACTAATTACCACAAATTATTACTAATTCCCACTAAATTTTTACTAAGTACCACTAATTTTTAGTAATTACCACTAATTATCCTTAATTTGTTTACTAAGTATCACTAATTATCAGCAATTATCGCTAATTTCTTACAATTACCATCAATTTCTAATAATCACCACTAATTTCTTACAATTACCACTGATTGTTAATAATTACCATTGTTTTTTATTAATTACCACTCATATTTAATAATTATTGTCGATTTTTTAGTTATTATCACTAATTTGTAATCATTATATCTAATTTGTTCTAATTAGTTTAGAATTATTTATATTTATAGTTAATTATTAAAATTTAGTATTAATTACTACAATTTATTAATTCTTAAGTAATGTTAATTGCTGTCCATTTTCGTTAATTTTTACTAACTTTTTTTACAACCGCTAATTTTTTTTACTAATTAAAAAATTTTATACTAATTATCGCTAATTTCTAATAATTACCACTATTTTTTTGAAAATTACCATTAATTATTGATAAATAAAACTACATACTAATAATTAAAACTAAATAAGAATAATTAAAACTAATTACTTCTAATTAAACAAAATTATTAACAATTATAACTAAATACGTTTAATGAATAATAATTACTACTACTTAAAACTAATTTTAGAAAAATAAAACTAAGTTATCATAATTAAAACTAATTACTACTAATTAATAATAATTATAACTAATATAAAAAATAAATTAATTAAAAAATTTAAAACATTAATTAAATATCCTAAAAATGAACTTTTTATCAGTTGGAGGGATTCAAATGTTCTTCCCTAAAAAATTAAAACTTCTAAAAGTTTAATCAGAAGAAAAAAAGAGGAGAGGAAGGGAGGAGAGTTCAAATGATAAGAGAATGAAAACAATTCGGGTTGGGGGGTATATATAGGTTAGATTATTAGCGACAGAGGTATCTACGACGGAAAAACCATCACAAAAAATATTATTTGTGGTGGGTCATGTCGCACATACTCATCTACCGACAGTTTTTTTTATAATGAGATTTAATTCCTATCATAAATAACAAAACAAACGAAAGGTATTTGAAACAGGGGTCTCAGCTCAACTCTGATTATGTTCCCATGGTTTTGCACACCCATCATGCCAAATGTATTTATGACGAGAATGTTTTCCCGTCGCTAATAGTCCCTCAACAAGGACTATTTGCGATGGGTGATGGACCTATCACAATTAGCCTGCCGTAAATGCCTCATTTTCCTTAGTGTGAGACCCACTAATGCATGAAGAGTCTATTTAATTTTGGGCCCGACTTATCAATTAATAAATCTAATGCATTCATCATATGAATAAACAATTCAACTTAATCATCATGCCTTAAAAATGAATAACTACCCATATTGAAGGAACTAGAACATGAAATATCAAAACTTTCCCCAGTCAAAATAATCATAAGCTATCCAGAGAAATATTTTTGAAGGTATCATTAGAGTATATCCATAGTAAATCATAATAATAACCAAAATATGTTAACATAGATGAAAATACTTTTGAAAGATCACAAAAATATTTCTAGAGGAAAATACCCTTTTTATTTTGAAATAACTTATTTAAAATCTAAAAATTTCCAAAATTCTAGGAAAATTTTTTATTTGGAAAGAATAATAGAAAATTTTAAAGGAAGCTTCCGGGAAAATAATAGTTGCAACGTCGAGAAAAGTCATGTGTGGGGTAAATGTTAAAACAATGATTTCGTTCACACCTATAGTAAAAAGTAACTCATTTGGAAAATGACAAGAGGATTCATTTTGAAACTTTTTATAGAAGTTCAAAGATGGTTAAAAATGAATTTAATAAATAATTTTAGAATAGTAAAAATATTCTTGAAAATATTTTCAAGAAGATATATACATGGAAGAAAAATATTTTGGACTGAATAGAAAAACAAATTTAGTTTTCCTTAACAATATTCTTTTAGAATTTTGTGTACTTAGAGGGTAGAAAATGAAAGGAAAACTTTAAATTTTTAGAAATCGACAGAGGAGAATAAAATATATGGGGTTTAAGATATAAAAACAATATAATTCCCCCAACTGAAACATAATCATAAATAATCCCAAAAAAGGATGAGATTGTGAAATAAAACCTTACCATGGGGCCAACTTGCTTCATATGTTCTTTAAACCTCCTTTATAATAAATTTTAAATTATTATAATTTTACACCAAAACTATATACATACTCATAATATCATATATGATCCACTTATAACATCTCAACACCCTTTTATTAATATTTATTTATTAAAAGCGTCATTTTTAAGTTTTAGCTATTTCATTTTTCGTATAAGTTTCAGTTCGATGGTTTTCATTTTTGTATATTTATCATGGTTTCATCTTCTCTAGAATTTTAATCATGATTTAAATATCATACATATCCATTATATTCAAATTTATAACCATTATTGAAATTCGGACATAAAAAAGGAATCACATTGCTTCGCAGAGTTGGTAGTCCACACACATCAATTAGTGACATTATCATTTTCTTAATGGGTGAAATGGTAGGCACATAAATTATAAATTATATTTAAATAATCCTAATTATATAATAAATATCATATATATTCATCATTTCTATCTTTATAACCATCCAAGTGAATTGGCCATGAAAAATGAGTTACACCGCTATGTGGAGACAATAGGGTATACGTATGAATGAATGATGTTTTCCTTTTCCATATGATGGAAAATAGATGAATAATAGTTGTGAAACCAAAATAATAACATTTATTTATATTTAAAATACTGTTTTTGTTATATGGGAGTGGCTATAGAAAATTTAAATGTGGTAGAATAGGAAATAAAATGAAAACATTCAATTAAGAGCTATACCTCTTCTTTAGAAAACCACATTTGAATTACACCATAATCCTTCTAGGTTGGTCCTTCAATGAGACCAGAGCCTCTAGGTAATAGAGAGGAAGGTTTTTATGGTATTGTTTTTGATTTCTTTATATTCCTGGCTCAAGAAGTGCGAGGGAGATAGGAGGTATGGTGTCCTCATATAAGAGTGGAGTCACCCTTGGAATATTAATTTATTAAATTAATATAAATTAATTATCCTTTAAAAGTGTAAAAAATTTATTTATAAATATTATTTGGTGAATATAATTATAAACCATATCATCCAATAAAATTTAGGAAATTATAGGTGACATTTTAACTCCAATCTCTTAGTTTCAATGACCCGTTAACCCATTTTATGATTACTGTGATATAATTTTTTTTACACTTTTGGATTCAAGAAAGTTACTATTAAAGAAAATTTTACCAATAAGTGGATAATGATTAATATTTTAAATAATATCATATTCACTTGGCTGAAGATAATATTTTTATAAAATTTAAATCATTTAATAAAATATTATTTGACATAAGATATCATTAAATTCATTTCCAAGACTATTCACAGAGTGGACTTTAAAAAAATAAAAAGATATTAACATAGTGTGAATATATCTTTTAAAACATCGATAATAATTTATATTTATCAAAAGATTAATGTAACATCAAAAATAACCCAAAAAATATTACTTTGTATGTTTTTAAAATCATTTAATTGCTTTTTTTACTGCTTTCACAAGAACTGTGTTAATATTACACAATCATTTAAGGTAATTATTTCATCACTAAAAACTAAAAAAATTTCAATATTAAAGAATTATTTGTCTTCAAAATAAAAGTTTATAACTATTCATAAGAGGTTTTTATCCCTATCACAAAATATTATAGATATTTAAAACACGAGACATTTTGGAATTTTCCTTTACTTAAAATAATATAAAGGTATTTATTAAAGAAAAAATGGAACTAAAATTCCATATTTTTGAATATATAAAGGTTATGGACGAATTAAACTAATAAAATAAAATATATTCAATTGTATGGATTATTTTTAATCCTTATTGTATAGTTTTTACATTGTTCTACTCATTATACCCTTACCATTGTGACTTTTTTTTACCAAGGTTACTATTCATTAATACAAAAAATAAAGTAGAAGTATCTACCAAATTTGAAAATTATTATTATAAATATAGTATTAATTTTATCAAATTCAATACCTATAAGTGGTAGAAATTAATTTTAAATCAAACCCACAAAACGCAACGAAAAACAATTTTCAATAAAAATGCACTGTTATCATAAAAATATATTTATATTAAAATTAAAAATAATATAAATTTATATGATATTAATTGGATTATGCTTCAAAAAAAAGTAATTACTTAAATTTTAAAATCAATTCAAATAATGGTACTTAGTAAATACTTGAATGAAAAATACATTTTTTTATTAAATCAGTATATGTTCACTATTCACTGAAAAATTAATCTTTTTAGAAATATTGAAATATTTCATCCTATAATAATTTTGATATTATGATTTCCAAAAATTTATTCCTTTTAGAAAATAAAATTTAAAAAATTGTAAGAAATTAATCATAATATTCTCTCACAAAAAGAAATAAAAACATTTATGAAGAAAACATATTATTGAAGCATAAAATGAATTTACTAAAAATCAAATTCTTATTTCATAAGAGTTAATAAATAAATTTTTGTTGAGTAGGACCTTTATATATAGAATATTTTTTTACTCCTATTAACATTATCCAATTCAATGGCTAGGTTATAACAGTCATATTTAAATAATACTGTTTCATGGATTGTTTAAGCTCGATGTTGCATGTACTACACACTATTGAACATAGTGTTCTTTTTAAATGATATTATAAAATAAAATCTTGGGGTATTATAATTAAACTATATTCATGTATTTCAATAATTATTTTTTTACCAAAGTATCATGATATAAGAATCAAATTTATTGTACCAATATCTTGGCGCCTGATTGAGATTACAGAGAGATGTATTCATCCTACAAATTGGTTTCTCTAAGATTTTTTCTAAAAAGAGATTATGGTTATAGAATATGGATTTATTTATCAATTTTTACATGGAGAAAATTTTTATTTAGATCAAATATCTCTAGATGTAAACTCTATATAGAACAAATCACTAGAAGTACCTAAATAATCATGTGTCTAATAATAGGATAACATATTTCAATAAAATATATACCTTATTTCTAATAATTTTATTTGACCACCAATATTTGAAAATATATTTCCATATGGTCTTTTTTATCCCACTTGAACTTAAAGACCCATTTCTTTCTCATGGACTTACTTTCATGAGGCAATTGAACAAGATCTTAAGTATTATTCTTATACAAGACTTCAATTTCCTTATACATCACTTCCACCCTTGTGGATAAATAAAGACTCTATCTTACCTCTAAAAATTAAGATAGATCTCTATCATCTTTCAATAATTAATATGATATATTTCTCTTAGTGATATAATCAAAGTTGCATATAGTTTTTCTTTTCTCCTGAGATGGACATTGTGGTTTAAACTCAAACAGTTCTTGAACATCATGATTTGGTAATGATTTAGAGGAAATATGCTTTTTCCATCAGTTTA
The DNA here is from genome assembly GCA_963277665.1 of Viscum album. Classification (NCBI taxonomy): domain Eukaryota; kingdom Viridiplantae; phylum Streptophyta; class Magnoliopsida; order Santalales; family Viscaceae; genus Viscum; species Viscum album. Next base: position 1,986,054,976 of record OY728136.1, read on the forward strand.
TCCTCCACCTTGAATGTTTTATTTTTATTCCCTTTATCCATTTCTATATATATTATTATTCTCACCTTGTATTCTAAATTTTTTTATCCTTGTTAATGATAAGTTTTTGGGTAGTGGGTCCACACAAAGGATTCATAGCCACACCAACAATATATCCAAAGAAAACAATTTCCCTAGATCAAAAATATAGCCTCAATATTTAAATAATGAATATAAGAGGCTTTAAAATATATTTAATCATTAATAGTTAATGATTTTTTCATCAAAATCTCATTAATGTTTTCAAATAAATTTCCACAAAAGGATATTGATTGATCACATAATAACTGGTATTTAATATTTTCCCCAAAAGTCTTGGGAACTCCAGCTATATTCAATATCACTCTTATTATATATAACTACATTGGGTTTATCTGTTTTACCAATCTATTAAACCAGGTATTTTATTCCACCAAAATTTATATATTAATGCCATCTTATTGAAAAAAGTAGCAAACTCCTCACTTGTATATTCACCACCATTGTCATTCCTCAAACACTTGATCTTATTTCTTTATTCAAGTTCCTTCAATGCATTGAATTTTTTGAAGACATCAGAAATAGTCACCATTCTCATGATTGAGTAAACCCAACATCGATTGGAATAGTGAAAAATGAATGATACAATGTGCCTTTTCCTAATAAATATATATATTTTATTTTAAAAAATTCGGAATGGATTAAGTTTAGGATCTCTATGGTTATTTTCATTAATGTAAGAAAATTTAACCAATGTTTCTTACTCCAAACACAATGTTCAAAAAATAATAAGGATACCTTAGTGATCCTGATAAAAAACTTATGATTCGTAATAATATTCAATCCTTATTAAAAAATATCATTATGATTTTAATTCCATGATACCATAATTGATTTCATTATGGTAATTGATATAATGAATATATCTACATCATTTTATGCTTTATTAATAAGAATTTATGGGTAATGTGATATTTTCTACACCTTTATCACCATAATTATTCCCTTTAAAATCTTTATCACACATCTCTCAGTGTGAGGATTTCACTCAATGTCATTAAATTATCTAAAACACAATATATTTTTCTTTTTTCCTTTCACTTTGTGTATTGTTTGTATTGTTTAAACCATACCGACATTCATCTTCAATTTGATGGAACCAAATCAAAAAATATTCATGGTATGATCATTCCTCAGGTACATAAGTCCTTTAAGAATAAGTTTATATTAATGAAAGTATTCCCTTTGAGATTTCATGTGTCATGTTGATCTTATGTTGATTATACATGAACCACTAAGGTATTTTCTACCTCTAGTAACCATCATCACTTCACTAAAAAGTATATCACAATTATCAAATGTACTTTCTAAATTTATTTAATAGCTATTCTCTACTCTATTGTTATTTGAATAGTTCTTCTTGAATCAAACCTTATTTCCAAAATTATCTCATGTGACATTCATTTTATTTCTCATTTACTTCAAAATTATATGATTATAGCTCCCATTATAACAACACTCAATTTTCCTTTTTATCTCCATGAATAGAGCCACTACTTGGTGTAAAGTTGTCAATTTTTCATTATTTTTATTTCACTAAATTTATTTTTCAAGAATTGAAAATAAAACATCATTGAAGAGTAACATATCCATGCAGATATTGATGGTGAGGTTGATAATGAGCCGATCACATGAATATAGAAGACTTTGGAATAGAATATCTACAAATATATATCCTTTAATTTTTAGATCAATGCTATGATCTAAGAAAATACAGTAATTTAGAGTGTTTATGTGTTTATTCATTAATTATTACTTCACTATTCAAATATTTTTTCACATTCTCTTAATGGAAATTTTATTATGCATTGAATTAGACTTATATAGCACCATTAAAATACCATAAATTTCCTTCACCGTATTTTTCTATATAATGATCAGAAATATACCATAATCTAATTCCAAATGTATAATTTAAATAACATTCCATGAATATCTCTATCCATTTAATATCAATTACACCTTTTGGGTTTCCATGAATTTCAAATAGGTAAATATATTGACACAAAACTATTTTCATCTTCGTATTCCACATTGAAAAATTATTTCTAATAAATTTTTCAATATATAATTTCACCACCATTTCAAAACACCATAATTATAAACATACACTATTTTATAAAGGTATATTTAAGGATCTAAATATTTTTTTGATGTGAATGATAATTGAATTCGAAATCATAGAGAATACTAAAATTATGAGAATTATCAATACCAAAATAAATTAAACTTCACCCAGATAGAACCTCACATTGATATCAATTATCTACACCCACATTATTGTCCCTTAGTTTGGTAGTAAATATGTTAAAAAATAAAGTGTTAAAATATAAAAAATGAAGCAACTCTATATGTAACATGAAACCCCACAAATGACATGGGGTAAAAAACATAAGAAAATAGAAAGATAAAAATTGAAAAAATATGGGTACACACTCTCTCACTAATCAATAAGAATACCCTTATAATTTATCTCTTTAATAAATTAAAAAATCACCACAACAATACACACACTCAAATAAATAAAAGGGATAATTGACATTGAACTAAGGGTGGAGAGCCCCTATAAAAGGTAATTTGTGTCTTCTGTTCCTATCTTCCACTTATAATATTTGAAGAGTTTCCATATGGGTTAGACACTTACCAATTTACTATTGAATCCCAACTTAAATAATGAGGGTGTTACTACCACACCTCTATAAAAATAATTTCATTATTGGGGGGGGGGGGGGTAGTGGAAGAACCATGGACAAAACTAGTGCTATTTATATAAGGGTGAGTAGGACTAATAGGTTGGTCATAAATATAAATTTAAGAAATGTATTTTTGGGTAAGTTAGGGATAAAATTATATTAGTAAGGGTTATATGGATCTAGATCCATCAGTGGTGATCTGATGGTATGGGAAAATCATCATGGACCGCCCAGTTCATAATGAGGATAAGAGAGTAGGTTTATTGGGATAATGGGTGGGATAAGATATTTATAGGATCTATTTAGGATATTACCAAAAATATGTGGGTGGAAGAATTGGTGCTGGTGACTATTGATCAATTTTAAAATTTTTCACTTCTTTTACCTATACACTTCTTCAGTTAATGGATCTCTCTAACTTAATCCAGACCTTTTTTTTATGTACTTAAATCAAGAAAGTAATGTAACAAGGACACTGGGATTTTTTATGAGTTTCACCTCCAATATGGATAACTACATCCCTGGTTTATGGTGATTATTTTCCCACTTGCAGAAAGTTCCTCTCTTATTATCAAGAAAAGCTTTAGAAAAAGAATATCCTTGAACCCATATTCTTAGCACCAACCAGGTAAAATGGAAAGAACTAACTTTTTACTATTTGGATAAAAGAAAGGAATTTAACCTCCTTGAAGTAATATAAATAATAAAGGCTTGTGTTCCTACTAGATAATGTTGATAAGATCTTATTCCTTAACTAAGAGCAATCATGAGAGTTTCCTCAATCTTTTTCAGATCTTATAATATAAGATTATTATATGTTTGGATCCCTCACTTTCTTCTTTTTCCTATAATATTATATAAAAAACATAATCCTCCCTATTTCTCTTCTTATTCATCTTAAACACATAATAATAATATGTTTTACAATTACTTTTTATCACAAAAGCTTCAACCTAAATGATTTCTTTACTATAATAGCACTTTGAAGTATTTTCCTTCAATTTCATCAAATTCATAGAATATTTAAGAAATTCAAAATATCATATTACATCTCTTTTTTATTCTTAGTATATATATATATATTCACTATATATGTCAAAATAATTTCCACCACTCTTGATTCTTCTAATTACCTCAAATATCATCCATGAAGTCCTCTGATATCTTTATTCTTTAGTTTTATTCATATTTATCATAAATAATACATTTTTTAAATTCTATTAAATACTCAACCATTGTATTCAATATGAAATCATCAATATCATAACCCTTCCTTCTATTCATAAAAACCATATGCTCATAATCCTTGTATGTATAAGAATCATGCATTATAATAGCTGTGTTCATGGTTCATCAAATTGTATCACAAAGTTATAAAATAATTTCTTTCATCATTACAAATTTTGGCATGGAAATACCCTAAAAATATGGAATAGATTACACATCATTTTCATCTTCGATCCACCATGATCTTATCCATGGGGTTTATTTTTCATTTCATTTCTCATAGGAAAATATCTTTCATGAAACACTCACTACCATGACATGACAATCATAATCTTCTCATATTATAACCACCATGATTTTTTTTCTTATTATCCTTTTCATGGATGATCCTCAAACTCTTACACTATAAATATCCGGTATTTCTTAAATTTTTTATTCTTGATCACCGAATTCATCTCTACTAGAATCATGGATTGAATAAAATAATAATGATATTTTTACTTCGAATAATATCATAGTATCGCCTGAATTGATGTTAATTAATATTTTATTTAGTGAATGAGTCTTATGAAGTTCCTTGTATGTTAGTGTCATTCAATTCCATAATGAAATTTTCAATATCTTCATCTTCATAAGGTTAAATGAACCTTATGAAATTTGTTTCAACTGTATACAGTCTCAATATTAACCTTACATACTTCAATATGAACCTTAAAAAGTATTCTACCAACCATTAGAAATCAGGGATAAGCCTAAAAAAGATTATAAATTAACCATAATAGGTTATATAACAACCTCACAAATTTTAGTACTTTTACATTTTCAAAATCTAAGTTAACCTTATGAACTTTCCTTTTCTATTTTCTGCATCAGAGTAAACCTTAAAAGTATGTGAGGTGAAACTAAGAAAGTTATAATTTTTTATTTTCTCATAATTCTACCCAGTGATAAACTTAAAATGTCATATGATTCACCCTTAAAAATATTCAATAAAATATTATGATGTTTCATAATGAAACATATAAATATTTAAGTGAACCTTATAAAGTTCTCTTTTCTAAATCTTTATCTTTACTTCAAAATTCCGGAACCTTTCATATTGACTTGGAATTTATCCCTTGATTATCACACACTTTAAATCAGTTTGGAATGATTTAAAATCATCTTAATGATAACATTAATGACTCCAAACATGAATAAAATATATAAAAATCACTTATAAAATTTTAGTGATATTTAATTGACTTAATTCAACTTCTCCAACTTCATCTAAGTGTACTTTCATCCAAAAAATAATCCGTACTTATAATAATCACAAAGATGTATCTTATTAGTTGAATTAATCAACTTCCACAAAGAGATAATATATCTAACATACTATACACTCCATGAAACTCAAATCCAACTTGTTATTTTTATTAGAACAATAACTATATAAACCTATTATAAAAATTTTATTTACCAAGCATGCACAATATTTTCATGCTTTAATCAGCAACATCTACTTTATCTTCAAATTTAAAAAAAATAAAATAATTGTAATAAAATATTATTATTTACAAAAAATCATGTTTCCTTCTCTATATAAAAAATGACATAAAACTAAACTTCTAAGATTCAATGTACATCTCCAATCTTCATTCATTGCTTAACATATATTAGGACCTAGACTTAGGTATTCCAAATTCTCACCAACCAACTTGGAAACTCCATGCATCTTCCAAGAATTTATAATCAAGTAAATATTGACATCGTGCATATTTTATTCATATTTATTAATAATAAATACAACCAAACACAATGTGGGTTCAATAATATCACCTTTTTATTTGTTTTAAATACTAATATCAAAAAAATTATGTTAATATATACTTTTAAAATCTTATCTCTCTATTTTAAATTTTCTTTTCTCTCCCCTTATTAATAATAAATATAATGAAAGACGATGTAATTGATTAATTTAAGAAATTTAGCATCAATAATTCAACATTATGTTTACATGATTTATCCTTAGTGTACAAAACAAGAAGGTTTAATATCGACAACAATGTTGTACGAAATTCAAAGAATATGATACCACTTGATATATTTTTTAGGGGCTTCTAAAATATATTTTGGCTGATAAAAATTGTAGATACCAATTTTTTTAACTATTATCATGAAATATTATAATATAAATACCTATACTCATCTTAAACCTCATGTTAAAAAAAAAATCAAAAACAACTATAGGTTTTAACATTATAAATAAGCACCAACACTTCTCAAATTTTCAGTTTTCATTTCACGGATTAAATAAATTTCACCAAAAAATATCATAATTTATTGTTGTGAAAATTGGGATGATAGAATATGTATGGACACCTTTTTAAAGAATTATTTAATGAAATTTCCAAAATTCATATTTGAATGATTTTCATGAGATTATTATTCTTATAGTTTCACAAATTTCACTATTTTTCTCCCCCTTAAGGGGAAAATTCAACTTCACTTCATCAAGAGTGAGCTATTAATTAAAAAACATTATCACACCAATTTTTGAGATTATAAAAATAATTGTAACTTATAATCTATTTTCAAGTTGTGAAGCTTTCTCATCTTCATCAAGGTTGATCTTTTTTAAAAAATTGACTTCAACATTCCAACTGTTATATCATTCCAAGATAGAGGCTTCTTATTTTATAACTATATTTTCTAGCATAATCATTATCATTAGTTCTCCCCCTAAGAACTATCATCACCTATGATTCCTTGCATGGAAAGAACACAAGTACAGAACAATAGATAAGGAGATAAAGTGGAGATATTTTTATCATCAGTGTGAGAAATAAGGATCAATGTTTATTTATAGATAGGATTATCATGTATTTTTTAATGAATCCCTTGTAGATTTCATTATAATATCTATTTTTTCTTATAATCATTGGTCTTCTTGAAAATAATGGTTTCTTTCACTATTTAATCTTCTTTGTTTGGTAATTTCTTCTTTACATCATCCATTAAGGAACATGTATCTCTTGATACAAGATTTAATATATTTATCCCTTATTATAATAGTATTATTTCAAGATAATAATTTGAGTTGTATCTAGCCTGATTGCATATCCAACACAACACCTCTTGAGATCTTAGGTATTCTTCTCTTCACAACCTCTCTTGAAATTAATTTTATTCTCGTGGAATCACTTTTTTACCTTTACAACTTTCTTTCACTTGTGATTCTTATATATTTATTTCTGATTCTAGTTGTGTTGAATATATGATCATACATTCTTTATAAACTTTAAAAACCTTCTTAGAACTTCCACATGACTTTTTAGAAATTATTTTCCCTAAACTAGCCCTATTATTTTACCCATGGGATGATATTCCTTTCTACTCCAACTTAATTATTTTAGAATCTACACTCATGTCTTGTTTACATATTTTCATGGTGTTTAATAATCTTTCATAAAAGAATAAACTTTATATTTTTGGGGTAACACACTTCTTGAACTTCTTGCGATTATTCTATTAAACGTATACCTCAAACTTCTTTCCAAAGAAAAACTCATCTTTGTTTAGATCTTGTAGTCTTTTATATTTATAATAATTTGAAACATACTTGATGGATTTAAAAAAACTTATTTTTCACTATGGAAACTTTAATTGTAATTTACATAGAGATTTTAAAATCTTTTAAAAATATTTGAGATAGATAAATTATTACAAATTTTCTATGGAATTTTTATCATCTCAGCCTTTCCCTTAGATGTAGGCTTCCTTTGATTTTCAAAAGTTAACATGTTATGCCAAAAAAATCAGCATTATGACCAAATCTATGAAAACACACGTAATGGAAAACAAATCAAGACCTTTTCCTCTACTCATCAGACTACCTATATTTTATTGATTCTTATTTTTGTTTCTTTTGATCATTTATATTAAATTATTTAAGTGAAAAACTTCTTCTACAATTACTCATATCCACCATAGATATAGTGGTGGGTTACTCATTACTTTTCAGCATCTAATTTTGTATATATTTTTATTTTAAACCAACACTGTGAAAGAGACTAGAATTAGTATAAACATACCTTTTTGGTGTAAATGGTATATTTTTATTTGTGACTACTGATAATTTATCATTGAATGAATTTAATTTCTTTTTTACACATGATATAGCTCTCTTAGAATTATGACCCTTTTTGATATGTTCATGGTGACATATATACACTTAAAATTTTATAAATACTTAGCTTGAACATTTTCCCTATTTTTCAATCTGACTTCTGATTCAAAAAATTTAATATTTATGATGTTTTTATCATTCTCTAATGATTTTATTTTGTCTTTAAACTGACTTTTTATCTTATTAACATACTTATAATGATCTTTTTGAATCTCATTATTCTTCTATAACAAGGTTTCGATCTCTTTGATCTTATTAAATTTGATCTTTAATTGAGTATTGTTGATATCAATGACATTATTTTGTTTTTATTATAATTAAAGAAACATATACTAAATCTAATCAATGGATCTATATTTCTTTAGGATTTATTTAGAATAATAATTTCCCACTTTGGAGAATATTTTTTTTATGATCTATATTTTTTAACTCTCAAAATTTTATTTCTTAGTGAGTTTTACACTCATCAATACATTTTGTTCACATTTCTTTTCTCTTTTCTCAAATTATTTTTCATGGTGGGTTATCTCCTTTGAAAATATTCTAAAATAGACCAAAAAATAAGTGACTATGTATTTTTGGAGAATTATAATGAAATAATATTATAGTGGATATTGATTCATCTTATGAATCATCAGAAATGTGATATTTCTTACTTGTGATTGTATATTAAAATATATAGTTTTGGATGTATCAGTTAACTCATTTTCATCACAAATATTATTTGAAACTTTTGTGGTAGAAATATTGTCCATCAATTTGGTAACTGATGTAACTACCAGACCTTCTTTTATGCTTGATCTGTCTTTATTAGGATTAACGTTTGGGGAAACTAATTCTTATTTCTTATTGAATTAGAGGGATATATTTTTATTATTTTTCAATTATTTTATTATTTTATTCTTCAAATTATTGGTATAAATATAAATATGATCAGTAATTGAACATTGATATATAATCATGATTAATTTGGATGAGAAACAAAAAGATTCAAATATTTAATAGCAGAGAATATAATCAGAGGTGTGACTTGGTTCCTTGATAAAAATTGATAGGATTAGTTTGGGATATTCCTAAAACTAGCAGGGGTGAATTGGTATTGGTGATTCTTGGTCAATTAAAACTTTTATCCATTCTATTATCTCTATACTAATTCAGTGAATGTATCACTTTTAAACAATCCTCACCTTCAGTTTACATGTACTTAAAGTAAGAAATTAAAAGGAGGAGGGGTAGTTTCAAGTAGTCATTGTCTAGGATTAATTCCTTTAAGACATTCATTTCCTGTACTGTCATGAAGCCTACATGCCATGTACGAGTTCCCCTTCAAACATTAAAAGTGGGATTATCAAAAATGAAAAAAAATGAAGGCCTTTAGTCCTTTCAGTAAAGTAATAAGGACACTATGATTTATTAATAAGGTTCACCTTTAATTTGGATGACTATGTACCTAGTTTAAAGAGGTTGTTATGACACTTTAACACAACTCTTATTTCATATAACAAATATTGGGAAAAGGAATATACATAGACCCATATTATTGGAATAAAATAGGTACACTAGAAAGCATCGACATAATATTACTTAGATAAAATAAAATACTTGCACCTCCTTAAACTAAAATCAATAAAAAGGCTCATGTCCCTCCTAGAGAGAGTGGATATGATCTTCTTCTTTGTGGGATGCATAAATATTCTTAAAATCTTGAATTATAAGAATATTGTATAAATGGATCACTCACTTTATTCTTCAAAATATAATATTATCTGATAGAAGTAAGTTTATCTCTTTCTATTCTTCTTTTTATTCAACCTATAAGATAATATAATAGAAGTAAGTTTATCCTTTAATATTATTCTTCTTCTTCATCACAAAAGAATATTATATTTTAAAATAACAATGTATCTCACAAGATTCAAAACAAATGTTTTTTTGGTAAAACTAACCAATATGCCCTCAAAATAGGTATTCGACCCTAATTAACACATACCCGAAGTGCATTCACGATCCCCATGGACTGGAGACTAGAATTTGGGCATAAAAAAAACTAGAGGAAATAATTTCTGCCAACTTGAAGTGGAAAAAATTATATATATTCTTGAAGGTAATAAACAATATAAAAGAAACAATTATAAATGTCATAACAAATAGAAAACAATAGAAATGATACAACTCAAAAGTAGCTAAAAAATATCCAAGAGACATGTCCAACATCAAAGAACAAAAAAAAAAAACAAAAGTAGATACTCCATGTGATATTGTGGAAATATTCCCACCATATCACCATCATCTACTGAGTCTCAGCTAATAGAAACCTGAAGACCTCACTACAGTTCCTTTCCATTCCCTATATTGAAATAAATTCAATGGTCTATGCACCGCTGAAGGGGTGAGTAGAGTGTAATCTAACTGGCTTAGTAGGATCCCACCTAGGTTCTATATAACATGTCTATGTATAATAATCTAAATATACTCATTTTTGATAAAAATAAGGAAGGATACATAGTTAAATAGTTTTTATATTAAAATCAAGGTAAAATATTTAATTTCACTTTTTATACATTTCTAAAATAATCCAGGTAAAACATATCAAATAATTTAACATATATAAAAGTAGTAAAATCAATTTAAAGAATTTATCACATATCATATTAGATCTGATAAATATAAATCACATGTAATATCATACACAGGATCACTACTGGCCATGTTTATGACAACCCTTCTCCTTATTATACATTAATTCATGATTTATTACATAAGATTACACATAATACAACAAAAAAGATTGATAATTCTAGTGTATTTGGGAAATAAGTACATTACATAACAACTTAAAATGGACTATACATCACCATTATTGATTACTTTCTTAATATGATCATAATATTCCTTCATACTTTAAACTGTATTGGATAAACTGAGGAAATACATAAGAAAGGGGTGAGCTGTAAAGCCCATTAAGAGAATAAACATGGAATAACATGAAGAAAGTAAAACATGTTAGACAATAGGCATAAAATAGTTCATAAAATGAGTAATAATCATAAAAATGAATAAAAATACATGATATAACATGATAAGAAAAACAAAACCTGGGAAATGTGAAAACAACTTAAAATATTACACCATAAACATTGTTCATGTATAACTTCCAAGACATCATGATGGAAAAAGTCCCATACTAGATTAGGATCAATTAAAAATCCCTTTAAATATGTCTCATGAGAATAAAACATTACCCAATGCATTGAAGTGCTATATAATTTGAAGTTCACCCGTTACTTTCATTTCATTCTCATGCTTAAGTGTGCCACATAAATAATAAAACAAGGAATCATTTTTCATCACATTTTATTCCATGATTATGAAGTGTGGAATAAATACATTTAAATCCCCAATCAAATAATTATATGTTCATAAAGGTTAACAAACTTGATTGTAAAAAGGGTATGGGTATTCACTACACATTTTTTCAACATGGAAAATTGTGGTGAAATCTCAGCAGCATAACAACATTACTTAAATAGTTATAAAATGATTTGATGAGAGATAAATTGGTCTCTCATAATTTGAAAATAAAATAGACAGTAATAGGTAAATTAAAAAACATATCCAAATATTACAAATTGGAAAAAGAAGTCATAAGATAATGAAGAAGCATTGATAAATAAGAGGAGGAAATGATCCCTTACCTAGAGAGTGTGATTCCAAATTCATGGGAGGAGCTTCTTAAGACTTTTGGGAACTTTGGGTGGACTCTAGAGAGGGTAGGGAAGATTAAGGGAATGATAAATGGTATTTTAGTGAATATAAATGGGATATTAGGTGGGTTTATATAGAAAATGAGTGGGGAATTATTTATTATTTCTCAAACATAGGTTTTGGAATCTATATAATATAGTAATCAAAACCAGAAAGCCTCCCATAGATTTTGAACATTGTTTCTTCAAAATGGGAGTTTTTATATTTATTTTATTATTCCAAGTTTCAAAATTAAACAAATAATACCCTTTCTGATGTGTGAGTGAGTCACGTCCTTAAAGAAAATATTTTAAAACCTTAAAATATATTATAGGTTTTGAAGGATTCATAAAGGATTTATAAAATTAATAAAATAAAAATAAAAATAAATTATTTTAAATGGGAAAAATATATTTTTCTTTGGATACCATTTATAGTATTTTTTACGTCACTTTTGGGGTATTATGGTTTCATAATACATAATGTATATTTATACTGTATTTAATTTTTACCAGAAAATTCAACAATCTCAAAAAATAATGAAAAAATCCGCATTGGATAATTTCAGTTTTATCATTCCAAAAATAATATTTATTTTATCCAAATAATTTTCTAAATATGTTACTTTTTTTACTTTTAAAATAATAATTGACATTTATTGAGAAATGTAAGGTTTTTTTGAATGTAATAGTTTTCAAAGCATTATAAAAATTAAATTTGAATTTACAAAAATTATATGATCATTTATATTTAAAAAAATTATATAATAATATTTTATTGAAATAATATTTAATTCTAAAATCTATAAGTTCATGAAAATAAAGTCCTTAATTGAATTTGAATATTACCTGAAATTATACTTGGTGATTTATTTTGTCAAAATTGGAATAATTTATAAATTAACAATAATAAGAAGTAAATTTAACCATTATTCTATCGAAAATAATGTACATGATCATATTTATAGGGTCTTGATACATTTCCACATAATACACTATAAAACACCCTCAGGGTAAGGTGCATTACAGTGAGACTTTCATGGGGTGGTTCAACATACATGGTTTGGGTCATGATCTCGATGAGCTTAAACTTCTCCCATAAATGGAATCACTAATGATTAAGTTGTTTAATCTTAGCTTGGGATTGGTCATGGGAAAAACCTAGTTACTCTATCTCTCTCGAAAGCTCCAATAAATGGGATTTTTAGGGTATGATCTTACTTGTTAAGGCTATCACTTATTTTGTCTATGTCAATTGGGTTTGTTAAAACAAGATATTTATACTAATTATATGATCACTATTCAATGACTATATTATCAATGACAATGATCCTTAATAGTCTTTTAAATCCGATAAGGTATGAAGAAACCAAATAGGTTTATGTATTTTCAATATCCATAATATATAATAATTAATTTAATTATATTGAAAGAGGAATTTTATTTATAAATGTTTAGGTCATTAAAAGGCTTGTAGAATACTCACGCCATAATCAATGACTAGTGAAAAACCAATTCCTTAGAACATAGGCCTAAGGATCATAGGAACACCCCATGATAGAACCCCCCCAATGATATAAATATCAATTCCCTAAAAAACGGGCTTAAGGAATACAAGAAAAACCAATGAGTGAACCCCCTAACAATACATGGAAGATGGAATTAAGATACTCCTTCCACCTAAGTACCTAGGTCTTACCATGTGCAATAATTTACAAACCATTTCATTAAAACCATGTTTTTAAAACCATTTCAAAAATACATTTTACAATGCTTTGAAAATTCATTTTATTTTACCAAAACAAGTGGAAAACCATATTTTATCAAAAACCTATTTCCAAACACACAAAAATCAAACATGATAATTAATTTATAAAGCAATTTTAAAAAATAGAACAATATGGTTCATCCAACATAGGCTAGAGATAGAACCACCTACCTCAAACTCGGGTCGCACATGCCGAAACTGGGATCCTCTAATACGGATGAAAGAAATGATATCAACATAGGACCTATAATAAATCCTCAAAAATAAAAATACATTCAACAAGAAAATAGGTCAGTGAAGAGTACATATCATGACAAACCTCAAAGAACACCCTCCCACCATACTGCGACCAATAAAGGATCAGATCCTAGAAGAAAATCATGCTATAGATCTAGAATGAATTAAGAATATTATCATCATAGATCAAAAAATCCAATAATGAATCACAACAGTGCTACCACAATCAATGAAAATAAAGAATCATAAGGATTACTCACCCAGATAAATTCAACACAACCTTAATGGAGATGAATCACTAAACAAAGTGATCTGAGAGGAGAGGAGGTCGCCAAAATCACTTGGGAGAGCTCCTAGGTTGATAGAGAAAAAACGTATAGTATAATGAAATAAAAATAATCTTTACAGTGACTTAAAATCACAAACCATGATAATTAAATGATGTTTAACCCCTTTTCACATTGTACAATATATGAAACCCAAAAAAACTGAAAAACCCACTGCCTCGGGTTAAAAATCATGATTTTACCATTAAATGGTGTGAAATATTTTAATGGCATATAAAACCTTCATGCATTTAAATATTTAATGAAATAATCTTGATAACCAATAAAGGATGTGTAAACTTAACATGGAATGTAAAACTTTCGTGATGTGTAATTCATTACATGACATGTAACCGCCCACCAATCCATGAATTTTTTTTGATTTTACACAAAAGATCAAACCACCACCAATATTCTTCAAAACCCGGGAGAAACCTACAAATATTTTAACACATTAATATTAAGACTCCACTTATTAAAACAAACATACATCCCTAAACTTTGTTCCATTTTTCCTAGATAATTATTTTCATCCTTAGGAGTCCCAAATCACACCTAAATAATGAGGGAAATGAAATGTGAGAAGATAAATACCTAAAAGTAGGTAATGAGATGTTACAAAATCCACACCATAACACTTTCCATCCCTAGAAAGTAATGTGGAATAATGATGTCTAAAAAATAGGAGAATCCACTGCTCCTTCATCAATTATTCATGCCCCCATGTCTTGTGAGAATCTAATACATGCCACTATAACAATTTGACCAACAGAATAGACTTCCCAAAAAATAAATTCACTTGAGAGTCAACGATATCTGTTGTCCACTCAACAATATAAACATATGGCTATAACTCAATATCTTCCCAATTCAGGATGTGAGTGGGATCAGGATGGTATTTCCTGAGCTGCGATATGTGGAAAACATCATGGATGTATGTCAACTGAAATTAAAATTCCATCCAATAAGAAACATTCCCCACATTCTTAGTTATATCAAATAGTATAACATATCCTAGAGCCAACTTTACATGATTTTAAAGATGATAGTGACCCAAATGAGGAGAAACTTTTAAGAAAACCCAATCACATAAGGAAAAATACAAAGGACGACATCGATGACTCACATAGGTTTTTTGTGTACTCTTAGCTATAAACATACATCAGCATATATCTTAAATTCTCATTTATATCTCCTTAATGAAACTCATTCCTATAAGAGAGGCTTCTCCCACCTCTTACCCAAAAAAAGGTAACCTACATGAGTGACCATACGAAGCCTCTAAGGGATCCATTCTGATCAATGACTGATAGCTGTTGTAATAAGAAAACTAAACCAGTCCTGGATGGATATCCCATGATCCCCCAAAATTTAAGATGTAGGAACAAAGAATATCCTACAAGATTTCAATAGAATACTCCATTAGACCATTTTTCTGTGGATTGTATGTTGTACTCATCTTGAATAGATTCTCCATCACCTCATGGAGACTCCTCCATAACCTCAAAGTGAACCTAGGATCCCTATCTAAAAAAATTAAAGAAGAAACCCCATATAACCTCATGGTCTTTTTCACATATATATTACCTATATCTTTAAATTTAGTGGTGTTCTTGATTAGAATGAAGTAATCTGACTTTTTCAATTGATCAATCACAACCAAAATATCATTCCCCCTTGGGTAGTCCATGGTAATCCAAAAACAAAATCCATTGATAATACATCCAATTTATAAACCCGTAATATAAGTGGTTGGATCAAAAAATAAGTTTTAAGATTATATGCCTTTATCTATTTGTAGGTGTAACAATGGGACACATAATTTGTAATGTCTCTCTTCATAAATGGCCACCAGAATAAATGTCTCATGTCATAATACATCTTTATAGTGCCCATATGAACAGTCTACAAAGAACTAGGACATTGAAACAAAACTAAGCTCTTCACATATGATGGGATGATAAATTGATCCCTATAATGAATAATACTATGAATATAGAGACCAACAAAAAATGTTCTCCCCACCATATAGGGTTTCTTTAATTCTTCTAATCTCATCATATTGTTATTGAATCTACAGAATAGACTCCAAGAGAGATGATGATAACTGAACACTAGTTAAAACTACACAAAAAAACCCTCCTAAGCATCTAGATGTAACTAGGGAAATATCCCAATAAGGTTCCACTCTTCCTTCGATTCCATAACAGCTTGTGATGGTACTTTTCCACTGAGAGCATCTGTAATGACATTCCCCTTCCTTAGGGTGTATGTGATGTCAAAGTCAAATGTTTGAAGGTATTCCACCCACCAAATCTATATAAAATTAAATTCCTCATGAGAAAATATATATCTCAAACACTTATGGTTAGAAAAGAATATGAACCACTCCCGAAAAAGATAGTTCCACCAACAATTAAGTGAATTTATAACCCTTACAATCTATAACTAACAAGTGGGGTAATTCTTCCCATAAGTTCAAAGTTGGAGAGAGCAGTATGTCACCACCTAGTTATACTACATAAGCATGAAACCCAAACTAGCACCAGAAGTATCATAGAAAACCACATACCCTTTACCAGGCCCAGATAAGGTCAAAATAGGATATGATGTTAGAGGTTGTTTTAGATCATCAATATAACACTAAAACTTTTAATCCCATATGAATTTCACCCCTTTCTTAGTATGAATAGTCAATTTTGATTCTAACTTTGAGAAATATTTGACGAACCTTCGGTAGTATCTAGTAAGACCAAGGAAGATCCAAATCTAAAAAACATTCCATGGATCTTCCCAAGAAAAAATAGACTTAACCTTATTAGGATCAACTAATAATCCATGCTAAAAATTCATGTACCCCAAGAACTTCACTTCTTGAATCCAGAAATTTTATTTCAAAGGCTTTGCATATAACCAATGACTCCTCATGATTTGAACTACCAAACTCAAATAGCGATCTTGTTCACAATCAAATCTCAAATAAATGAAAATGTCTTCCTTGAACACTACCATAAAAGTATCAATATATTCATAGAATATTAGATTAATCAAATCTATAAAAACTTTAGGAGTGTTATCCAAACCAAATATCATTACAATATATTAATAATGGTTCTAACTACACCTAAAATTAATCTTTGGTATATCAAACTCATGAAATCTGAGTTGATGATAATCTGATAAAAGATCAATATTTAAAAACCACATTTCCCCTTTAACTGATTAAAAAAATAAACCATTGAAGGAAAATAATACTTGTCATTAACCATTACCTGGTTGAAATTTTGCTAGTCCACACACAATTGGAGTGAACTATCCACCTTCATGGAAAATAGAACATGGGATGCCCAAGTCGAAACACTTGGGTGAAAAATACCTTTCATAATTCAGTTATCCAACTAAATTGTGATATCTTTTAGCTCTGATAGTTCTATAAGATATGAGGGTAATGTAATTTTCTACATACCTAAAACCAAGTTAATCATAAAATCTACCTATATCTCTTGAGTTAGACTAGGGAAATAATTTTAGAAAACATTAGTAAAATACTGAAAAATAGTGGGAAGGTCAGTAAGAGAAGAAACACAATCAGGCTCAACTTCTACAATAGAAAATAAACTCTCGATCTATGGGTGGGAAGGTCCTGCATGACTTGACCTCAGATTCCACTCTCCCTAAAATACCCATTATCTCCTATAAAGTATAATAAATACGACACATTGATGATAATAATAAAACTTAGCATGATGGATGATAAGTCAAACCATCCCGATGATGACTTTAAATAGATCTAGATTGAGAATGAGAAAATATCAGACTAACTCCGCATCGTCTATTGATAGAGAATAATAAGGACACCGAACCCCCTACTCTTTCTTATTCTGAGGAGGTGTCTTTAACTCCATAGCAAAGGAAAGGATCTCTTTTGGAAGTTTAAGCATGTCAATAGAATAACCAGATATAAATTAATGTGAAGCAATAATATCAAATAAAACAATCTCTACTGAAGATGAAATAAAGACGAAAACTCTCAAAATCACTAGAACAACATCTAACTCCATTAGAGACAAAAATACTACATAAATATGCTTCACAACTAAGGACTATAACTAGATTCCCATAGTCTTTGAAGAATCTAACTATGTTGTGGTATCCTTTAAAGCCAATGATCCCTAACCATATCAAGGCATAAATATAGCCTAAAATAGATTCTACATATTTTAATAATTTCTAAAACTGTTTCACATCTTCATAGATGCAGGAAAATAATTCCTGGGGTGTTGAACCTTTCCACACTAATAGTAAATCTCGAGAACACTACTACTTATAACTGAAGGAGAAGTGGAGGTTTGTTTCTAAGAACCACCTCCACCACTAATGTAACGATCTTTCCACATCCTCATTTCCCCCTACATTCCATTGAAGCTTCCATTGGGTATAATAGAAGGGGATGGATAACCAGCATTTCCTACCATATTCCTCTTGAACATCATCTCCCTACCTGTTATCTTCGCATAGTTCAAAATTATTAATATAAATATTTTTGATCTAATATCTGGTTGAAAATCCTATAGGTACTTTTGAGCCATTATCTTATTATTATTTACTACCTCTGGAGAAAAAATAACCAACTCATAAAACCAATTAATGTACAATGATGTTGAATTCTCTCCCTACTATAAATAGAGGAACTCCAGAGACTTCACCATCATGAGCGACTCTAGTCAAAAATTATGTAAGAAGTGATTCTTGGAACCCTTCCAGTATAAGAACACATGCCTATCCTCCAATACCATGGAGTCCCAACATTTCTTACTGGGAACCTCATGTTTGTACACTTCACACTTCACCTTGATACTTTAAGGTGTATCCAAGAAGTCAATGATCTGATCAATTCTTTCTATCCAGTCCTATTCCTCTTGAGGTTCATTCACAACCTTAAAGGAAAACGTCTTCTAATGGAAGAAAAGTCATTATCTATACCTTTATCCTCCATCTCATGGATGTACCTCAAAAAATGTGTTCTATATTTATGGTACATTTTAATATACAACATGAAATTTCCATATGATAGCCTCTATAATATTTTGATCTATAGGAAAATTCTTTTGAGGAGAATCCATTGCATCCTCCCAAGGAACTAATTGAAGTCATATCATATCCATACCACTGCACACTAAAATAGAAGAAATGACCAGAAAATATAATAATCTCAGTTCAAACCAGAAAACCATACTAAAAATATGAGATTAATATAAATAACTCAAAAAAAAGAAACATCCCAAAATCCCAAGGTAACTTGAGTCATATAATGGTAAGTACTGAACAAAAACTCACTAAAAACTACCTCTCATGTCCCATAAATCCCATATTCAGTCCACTAGATTTCCCAAGACAAGAACTCTTGAGGACAAACCTCCTCTGATACCAAACCATTGAAAACGTAACCCGTATACCCTCTCAAATTGGTACTTGCGAATTTCCAAAAACCCTAAAGGGAATTCCTAATCCCCACGGGCTAGAAACTAGCACCTAGGAATAAAAAACAACTAGAATAAATGATTTCTCCCAATATGAAGTAGACTACATGACATATATATACATAAAAGGAAGAAACATTGGAATAGAAACAAGTATACATGTCATAAAAAAGATACTTTATAAGTGATACAACTCAAATGTATCTAAACAATATCTAAGAGAAAATTCCAACACCAAAGGACAAAAAAACCAAAGTAGCTACTCCATGTGATAACATGGGTAAACTCCCACTATATCACCACCAATTACCCAAACACATCTGATGGAAATATCACTACCTCACTTTGGAACCTTTCATTTCCCTACATTGAGATACATACTAAGGTCTACACACCATTGAAGGGGGGAACAAGGTGTAAGAAAACTAGAACAGTAGGATCCCACCCCACGTGTTCCATAACAATTATTTACATAATAATATGAACATGCTCAAATTTAGTAAACTAAGTAATGATAAACTGTTAAATATTTTTTTTATTGAAATCATGGTAAAACATTTAATTTCCCATTTTTCCACATTTCCAAAATAATCTATGTAAAACAGCTCAAATAATTTCACATATATAAAATTAGTTAAATCAATTCAAAGAAAGTATGACATACTAAATAAATTCCAATTCAAATCAAGAATATGTAACATTATGACAAGGATCAATACACGTTAGGCTACAAGAATAATTGAACCACAATAAATGACTAGTGCACAATGAATTCATTGAACACAGGAATAAGGAGAAGAGGAACAACGCATGAAAAACCCCCCTAATGATGTCAATATCATTTCACTAGAACAACGAGACTATGTAAAATAGGAACAAACCATGAGTGAATCACCTAAAAACCATTGTAGGATGGACCTAAGCTATACCTTCAACCTAAGTACTCAAGGATTCCCAGGTGCTTTATTTTTCAAACCATTTTATTACAACTATGATTCGAAAACCATTTCAAAAATACATTTTCAATGCTTTTAAAATAACTTTTATTTTACCAAAAAAGGATAAATCCATATTTTCTAAAAAACCCATTTTAGAACACACAAAAATCAATCATGCCAAATAATTTATAAAACAATTTATCAAAACTAGTTAAATATGATTCATCAAATATAGGAACGATATGGAACCACCTACATCAAACTTGGGTCACACATGACCATAATGGGATCCACACATATGGAAGAAAGAAAAGGTTGAAATAGAGGCCCTAGAATCAATCCTGACAACTTAGAATCAATTCAACAAAAAAATTGGTCGGTGGTGAGGAAAAATCATGAAAAACCACAAAGAACACACTCCCGCTTCACTACACCGAACAAAGGATCGACCCTCAGGGTAAGATGACACAACAAATCTAGATAGGTGAAAGAATATTATCATCATAGATCAATGAATTCAATACACAATACAAAAATTCTACTATGATCAATGATAATTAAGAATAATAATTATTACTCACCTAGGGAAATGCACCAAAATGAAAATGAAGATCAACAACTAAAAAAAGTTTTCTAAAAAGAGAAGAGGTCCCCAAAATTGCATTGGAGAGCTCCTAGGTCGAGAGAGAAAATAATTTTGGCCGAATGTAATAAACATCATCAATGAAATGAACTAAATAAATATATTTTTATAATTACATGGAATCTAACCCATTTTAACATTATGTAATCCACTAAACCTGAAAATTATAAAAAAAATAAAAACCTCGAGTTAAAAATCATGATTTTACCATTACAAGGTGTGTAATATTTTCATGGAATAAACCCTTCACACCCTACACTAGTTCATGAAATATTCCTAACAACCAATTCATGACATGTTAACTTTACATGGTGTGTAAAAATTTCAAGAAATGCAATTCATTACACAACATGTAGTAGCCTAGAAGACCATGAAAACTCTAGATTCTACTCAAAATCCCAAACCACCAGTGATATTATTTGAACTTATGGAGAACCCTAAAATTCTTTTAACAGATTTATACCTAGACTCCACTAATTAAAATAAACATACATCCCTAAAATTAAATTCATTTTCCCCCAAAAATGCTCTATATCCCTGGGAGTCCCAAAACACACCCAAATAAAGTTGGAAATTAAAAGTGATAAGAGAAATACCTGAAAGTGAGTAATAGGATGTTACCATATTTCTTTACTATAATAGAAGTTTTGATTATTTTCCCTCAATTTCTTAAACTTCACAGAATATTTAGGAAATTAAAATCATTAGATCTCTTATCTTATTTCTTCTTAGAATATATATATTTATATTCATTGTATGCGTGAATATAATTTACAAAAATTATAGATTTATTAAACTTTTTGAATTATTTGGTTTTATGTCCACCTACATATTCGGCCTCTAGTTTTATTTAAATTTATCATAGATAATATATAAGTTAAATAATCCTAATGTTCAACCATTAACTTCCATATGATATAAAAAAATATCATGTACCTTCCTTATCTATATAAAAACTACATGCTCATAATGCATTTATTCAAGATAATCATGAATTATAAAAATTATGGTCACAGTTCCTCGTGTTTTGGAGAAAATATCTCCTACAATATCTTCCATCATGACACACTACATCATTGAAATAACCTCATGACATGGAACAAATTACACATAATCTTTAGAACTGAGCCACTATAGCCATAACCATGACATGGATGTGTCTCTATATTTCTAACAAGGAAACATCACACATGAAAAATCACTAATGTAATGTGGAATTCATAATCTTCTCATTTTACAACCTCTATATTTGTTGTATTCTTCTCCAAAAAATAGGAACCACAAACACATGTACCGGTCCCGAATGATATTTCTTCTATTTTCATTATTCATCAATAAATTCACATATATTAAAATCATAGATTATAAATAAGGATCATGGTATTTATACTTTAAATAATAACATAGAATAATATGAATTGATATTTATTGATATTTTAAAAAGTGAATGAACTTTAAGAAGTTCCCTATATATCAGTGGTGGCCAATTAATTTGTGAAACTCTTAGAAACATCAACTTTATAAGGTTAAATAGACCTTAAGAATATTATTTCAACATTATGAAGTCCCAATATTAACCTTATGAACTTTAGTATGAACCTTAAAAAGTAAGGCGCTAACCTAAAAAGTTTCAAAAATTAACCTTAGGAAGTTATAGAACAACCTTAAAATGATTGAGGATTTTCCATTTTTGGCATCTGAGTTAACCTTAGGAACTTTACATTACTATTTTCTACATCTAGATGAAACTTATTAAATTCATGATATGAACCTTATGATTTAAACCTCTATTATTTTCTCATAATTTTTACAGTGTTAACCTTATGAATTCATAGGATTCATCCTTATGAAGTTTCAACACAAACTTAAAATGTTTCATAATAAACCTTACACATATTTAAAGTGAACTTTATAAAGTTCTCTTTTCTAAATATTTGTCTCTAATTAATAATTCTAGAACCATTCAAACCGACTCAGAACATCTTCATAGCTTCTTAGATACTTCAAAACACTTTGGAATAATTTTAAATTTTCTTCAATGATCACCAAAAGTATTCTAAATACTAATGGAACATGAAAATATTTGTTAGAATATTTCAATGAGCATCCACTACCTTAACTCAACTTCATCCAAGTGCACTTTTATCCAAACAATAATAATCACTTATAATAACCATGAGTATGGATCTTCTCAATTAACTTACCCAACTTATTCATAGTGATAATAGATCTAGCATGATCTACACTCCAGGAAAATCCCCTCCAACATGTGTTTTCTCACAAATCAGTGAATATAATAACCTACTATACAAATTCTCTTTTATAAGTATATAAAATATCATCATGATTTAATGAGAAACACCCACATCATATTCATATTTTCTAATGAAATATAATTCTCTTAATGAAATATTATTATTGGTAATAACTCATGTTTCATTTTCCATATAAAAAATGGAAGGAAAATAACCTTCCAGGTTTCAAGGTGCATCTCCAATCTTCATTCATATCTCAACACATATTGGAAAATGTATCGGGGAACTCCAAATTCACACCAACTAGATTATAAATTTTATAGTTCTTCTAAGATGTTATACTCTAATATATATTTATATCATGCATATTGCATTCATATTCATTGATAAAAAATAAAACTGAATACAAAGAAAGTTCAAAAGATATAAATGGGATAGTGGGTTGGGATGATAAGATTACAATTTATTAATATGGGGGTTGTGGGTGAAATAATCTATGAGATGAGGGTGGTAGGGTAATGATAGGGATAACTAATTGAGGAAAACCATGATGGTTATATCATATAAGTATCAACAATATAATTATAACTCATAATGGATGATCCTTAGGGTAATGGTATCAAAAAATATGTTCTTGGAGTCCATAGGAATCAATAGAGGGATATGGTAAGTGGGTCAATTTTGGGGTGTAGGTCTACATTAAAGTGTTGGGATATGGGACTAAGTTTATATGATAGAATTTGAGTTCTTAGTATGTGGTATAAAAATGTAGTTACATTATTAAAACCATAAACACTTATCATATATAGCCTATGTTGGTTGTGATGGTAGCATTAGTGTAGTTGGAGTTTACCTCTAATTTATTATAACCAATTAGAGGAAGTTCTAGTCATCACACTCATCCCAATAAAGCACTCCTATGTTGTTGATAATTTGAGTATAAAATGAATGGGTTTAGTTCCTATCTATTAGTAACCATGAGTGATATAATACTTGTATATATATAGAGAGTTTTATGGAATATGTTTCTATAAATTAGTGTCCCCTAGGATAAAAAATTCTAATAATTATACTAGTTAATTTGATAACTTAGATCATCTAGAGTGCCTTTAATCATCACATCCATGAATTATGGGTTACAAATGGTGAAATAATTAGTGGTATCAAATCAAGCATTCTGAATGATAATAAATTATTCAAGATGTATAGAATATTAAAAATTCATGTTGAATATATGATTATATAAAGAAAGGATCATTTATAAATGATAATTGAGTAAAAAAAAAATCTAGAATGACTTTATCTTTATAGAATGAATTATTTACATCTTTATCACATTGAATTCTCTTTGTTTATGATTCAAATATAGAATCAATCCAATAGTGGTGTCTTAAAAAATATCAATGCGAAAATAAATCTCATCACGAAATATTGGATTTAAAATCTTCTTGATTGGGATAGTAATGGAATGCAAGATATTAGTTCATGATATGGGGGTGCAGTAAGATTTATCAGTTTTTATAATGACGATGAACCTCAATCAAACAATCAAAAAACAACTCAAACAAATTTCACATAAAATTCAAGGTGATAATATACTTATAGAGGTTATGAGAGATCATAGATCATTTCATCCACCAATGTTTTGAATGATAGGTTTTCTACTATTTAATAAATTCAAAGGTACATATTAATATTTGTTCACATAGAAGGGGAAAAAGTGAAACATCAGATGTTTTAAGAGTTATTTAGAAAATTTCCTCCCATCACATTTATTTAAATCATATACAAATAAAGATAATTATTTTATACATTAGATTATTAATTAATCTCACCTAAATGTGATTTTGTTTTCAAAAAATAACCCTATGGTTCCCTTATTTTTATTCTTTCAAATTAATATAGTACACATATAAAAAATAGAGCCACATTAGAATTGGGCCGATGAGAGGTTGCATGTGAATTGAAGATGGAGACTGTGAGTCTAAACTAAGATTTTGGGTTGGATTATACACCATGGGTGATGTTAGAGTCACTTAAAGAAACAATAATGTGTGTGTGTGGGGGGGGGGGGTGGGGGGTGGGGGGGGGTGGGGGTGGGGGTGGGGGGTGGTATGGTGGGATTCTTGATTGGAGAAAGGCAGAGACGTAGGCCCATGAAAAATTCAGAGCGAAAGAATCAAAGAGTTGGTAATGTTGAGGGTTAGGGAACACAAGAAAGAAGGTGCTGAAAATTCATATATATATATATATACTAAAAGTAGTGTAACTCAATTACATGTGGTATTTACTCCTTTATTATTTACCTCCCAAAATTTTCACCCAAACAATCACTCGATACATACTTTCCACCCTCCTGATACTCCTTCCCTCTCTACTTTATCCTCCACAAATTCACTCCTCTCTATCTCCCATCATCTCCACCACCACTTCTTCCTCTTCCTTACCATCCTCTCTACTTCCACCCATTCCTCTGAACAACTATCTTGTCTTCTCCACCACATCCTAGCCTCCATCTCCCTAACATGAACTCCTTACCTTCCCACCCCTATCTCCTTCTTCTCACCCTTACTTTATTTCCTCTAAAAATAGAAATATTTACAATTATAATACCTAAATTTGATTCACCACCTCTTCATCCTCGCTTTTACCTCTACATTCACCTCAATATTTTCTTCTACTCTTCTAATTCCTAATTTTTTTCACTTCTAATTGACCACATATTATTAACTCTATATTGAAACCCCATATATTAATTTATTTTCAAGATCCATCTTCCAAATTATAATCCTCCATTCATTCTAGCACACTACCCTTTAGAAATTGTCTCTCCATATCCATGAACTTATCTCTGCTAGTTATGAATTCTTGTAGTCCTATGTTACTTTTGAGTCACCTATTTAATCCATGTCACATTTTTATGCTCAAAACCACCCACACTTGGAACTGTATTGCCCTTGTCAACATTTCCCCACATCTATGACAACTACCATGTGTGGTTCAATCTGAATTAAAATTACCTACATGGCTATGACATCCAATCACTATGCATGATTGAAGGTAATGTATTTTTTTTTCTAATATGATGTATTCTTATTAACAAGTGTAGAAAATACTTGATTTTTAGTTCATTAAAATGTGGTATTGACTTTATTTTGTTTTTTTAATTATATATTAATGTTATCATTGACTGATTATCCATGATAGTAAAACATATCACACAAATATTTTTTGAATAAAATCATGTAAATTGATATTTTTTTCATTGATTATATTTTAATATATTTTTTGTAAATAATTTATGGTTTTTTCGTTAGTCATAATTAAATATTTTTAATTAAATGAAAAATTGATGTAATTTATTTAGTTTAAGTATTCTCCACACATGTTGATGGGTTGGTTTTATTTGTTTTGTTTTGATTTTATTATATTTTTTGATTTCATTTAAAGATGTTATTTCATTTTTGTTTATTTCAAAAAGTTTTGATTTCAGTATATTTCCATGATTCCTTTATAATTTGTTTTTGGTTATGTTACAAATTCATATATCAAATTTTTCTTCAATATTTTTACAATTACTGTACTTTTTGTGATAACTATAATTTATATGACATCAAATTCATTTGGATATAGTTTTTATGAATGCTAAAATTTTCCCTAGATTCACAATATTATTTTTTATGACTAATATAAATTTCTATAGTTTTAGGTACATAGTGAATTCATTTTAATGACCTCATTTTCAATGCCACCATGAATGTATTTTTATATACAATTTTTTTGGTATTAATATTTTTTTGATGATTTCATTTTCGTGTACACACTTAATACATTTTTTTTCTAGATGTAAATTTTTTCATGTTCAAATTTATATGTTAAATTTTTTGAAAATCATGATTTCATCGTATCCCTTATTGTACTACAATTAAAAATATTTCACACATGTAATCAAAATAAAATTCTATGGAATTTATATTACAAATAAAAAAACAAGGTTGTAAAAGAATTCTGATGATCATATAAGTGTTTCAAAAAAAATTAATGCTATACTTGAAATATATATTTGGTTTTTTCTCTATAGTTTTATGACCATTGTTTTTTTAAAGGTTGGGGTCAAAGCCTCAATTTATTATTTTAAGAAAATACCTCTTTAGAGTGGGTAGAGGGAGACCCAATACATAGCACGAAGGCCTAAGGCCATGTGGCCTGAATACAAGGCTTGAAAGCCCATTTTTTGGCCCAAAGGTCCCCTTAATGAACATTACTGCTACAGTATCCACACTGTTACAGTACCAGCTATAGTACCACCGCCGCTACAATACCTGCTACAGTGCCTCTACATCTACAGTCTGCCGCTACTACAGTTCCACCACTGCTACAGTCTACTACAGTGCCCTGCTAGAGTATTGGTAAAGTACTCCTAGAATTTATCATTAGGATCAACTGTTACTACATTTTTTTCTTATATCTTATTGTGAACCATCCACCCATCTACTGAACATATAAAATTTAATGGGTATAAAATATTAAATGGTCATATCCATGAGTTCTCGGTTTTAAAGGCATGAACTCTCATGATTTTCATTATAATACCTTAATATTTGTAATTATCATAAAATATATTCATTTTTTGTTATATCTATTGATTTATTTCAATTACATCATCATAAAAACGTATAATATATTAAATTTTATTATAAATAAATAATTTCATTTTATTATTATAATATTTTTATTTTTATTTAGCTGACAACAATTAATTTTTTAATGAAATACTAAGATCTATTTTTTTCTAGATACATCTTATGACTCAAATATTGAATATTTTTTGGTGTCTACTGAATTTATAGGTATGAAATTATTTTTTATATGTTTGAAATATGACCAAAATTTATTTTTAAATACATATGTTTCTCCTTGTGTTTTACTTATTTTCTATAACTTATTTACATATTTTTACACTAATATTTAATTTATTGAATATTATTCCAATATCTCTAAAAATTAGTATCCTCTATGGAATATATATAATTTATGACTACATGGACATGAACTATTTAATTTTTATCTTACAATACGTATCGATTCACTATAACTATATCATGTATAAATACACTATGTGTGTAATGTTAAATATGTATATGTTACAATAAAAAAATAGATTCATTTAATTTTATATATACATATATTCAATATTTATTATTTATTTTTTAACTATTATATATAAATACACTATTAAATTCCATATACTTAATATGGATGTCTATAATATAATAAATTAATAGATACAATATTAACCCCTAATGATTATCTTTAAATTACTATTATTTCATATAATATGTATAAGCTGCTATTGCATAAATGATTTATACACTATTATTTCACACACTATAAATGTATACATTATGCGTAAAATTTTATTTAATCAATTATGTAAATAGTATATAAACTATATATAGTGTATAAACAATATAAACTATGTATAATATGCAAAAAGTATTACATACAATTTAAAAATTGGTACCACATACGCTATTTATACACTACTACTACATATGCTATAAAATATTGATATCTAATGATTGTTTATTATCTCAAATGAGTGTCTATATACAAAATTGTTATATGCATCACTATATATATAGTAATTCACTATGTAATATATTTTTAAATAAGTAGTGCACTATGTAAAAAAATGTGTAATCTCTATTGAATCTACCATCTCATATTATTATTCTATCACCACCTACCACATCTCTTTAATAATTTTTTAATATTTTTAATAAAACCACCTTTTATGTTTTAGTGGGAACCAAAACAAGCCCTCAAAATGATTAAAAATTATAAAAAAAATCAGTTTTAATTAAAAACCAAACCACTATTAAAATAATAAAAAAACATGGGAACTTGAAAAAGGCCTTGACTTGAATCAATATAGTTTTAGTCTCATTAACATCAAGAATTATAGTTATTTCAAATTTCTATTTGGTTTAGAAAACATGAAATTTCTTGTTTTTATATCCATTATAATGTCTTATTAGTATCTCATCATCCATTATTATGAATTATTTTTTTCCAATCAAGTTAATATAGCTCTTATATTAGATATTACCATCTCTAAATTTGAATTAATTGATTATAATAGTGAATTGTATGCTTTATTTTTGAATTTTTACTGGAACTAACTCCCTGAATAATAAAAAACCATATGTGTTTTTTCTTCCAATTCAAATGTTTTTATTCTACCTTAAACATAGAATTCATGTTGAATAATAAAAAGGAAATAATAATTTATCATTTTACATTATATTTGTAGTATATTTTTGGTTTCAAGGTTCTATTAGTTTATTTTTCTCATGAATTTATTAGAATAATCCAAAGAAATTAAATAATTCATTTTTTTATTTAGTGGCCCCATTTATGATTCGTTATTTATCATTATTCTTAATTTCCCTATATTATGTGGTTTAAAGGATGAATAAAATCTTTTTGTTATGTTTTTAGGTTAATTATATCATTAACCATTCATTTCATTTTAATTTTTTATCAATACAAATTTTTTGCTAAATAGATTAATATTTATCAAAATTTAATTTCCACATTCTTATCTAAAAAATATCAATTATTTCAATATATTTTGAAATTTATTGTTCCTTATTTATTTTAAATTTAAATATATAAACTGATTCATTGTAAATATTATTAGAAAATTCTATTTAGTCAACACATGAGGTACACATTATTGATTTATATTACTTTCTATATTTTAATTAATTTATTATATTTTTAGTAAAGCATACTTTATATGAGCTATTTTTTATTTAGAAATCGTTATAAATAATTGAAAATAACAAAGTGTTTATTCATTATCATTAACTTCATTTCATTATTAGTACTTAAAAATTATAATTATTTTTTTCTTATATTATTTACTATTAACATTATTACAAGTTATTTTATTGTTATATTTTAATTCCATCATGTTTTCTCTAGCTCCCAAAATTTCAAATGATATGAACTATGATACCCTCTAGGTAAAAGATATTCCTTAGTCAAGCCATGGGTTTTTCTATTTTTAGGTCTGGGAAGATTTGATGGATCGGTGGATGAAAACATGAGAATTTGGGAGAAACTTAAAAGTCGCACCGTTAAGGTGAACGATTAGTTTAACCATGTGGTAACCATGTTGTATGACTTTGTGAGGATAATGTGGTATTTCTAATGGTTTTATCATTGTTATAAAAACTATTTGACATGACTAAGGGATCATGTGGGGTTTTTGGAGGTTATCTAGGGGTGTCACATAGTCTGATCATGGTTAGCTCAAACCATGTTCCCCCTAATGAAAATCATGCACCCTTTGGACAGAGGGGGTTTTATAGTTTGTGCATGCTTAAAATAACCATGTTTGAAACCATTACCCACCCATAATGGAAAATAGGGGTTCATAGTTAAGGCATATGATTAGTTTAAATATGCTTCCTTCCCTAGGAAACCATGCGACTCCCTTCCAAACAATTAAAAAGTTGGATTTCCCCATTTTATCCTAGTGGTTTTAAAGCCTAATCATCCCATAATCTCATTTATTTTTCATCCTTAACCTTCTATATCACATTATAGGTACCTACCCTTCAATTAAATGTGGAATTATTTTATTACTAATGTATCACATCAAGGTATGTTGACTTTTTTATAATATTAATCCTTTTATTTGTAGATCCTTAGAATATCTCTTGTCCTACCATATCATGCATCCGAAAGGGGCTATGTATGCTGGATATAAGGGGGTTTAAGAAGGATTTTTGTTTTTTCTTGTGGATCTAGGATTTTGAGGACCCAATCTAGTTTTCCCTAGTTGTCATTGTCAATGTTGAATTATTCTACATCTTTTTTGAGGTAGGTGTTTCTATATAATGGGTTAATTCTACAAATTTCCTATCCTTATCATAAAATTATTTTGGGTTATACATTTATTTGAAGTGATTTTTGGTATCAATGTATTTCTTGTAAAGATTCACATTTTAAAGTGGATTTTCTTAAAAAATGGGGGTTTCACACCAAGTGTTTGGTTAATTTCTTTTATGGTGGGTTTGGATGGGAAATGGGGTTTCAAACACTAAAGTGGATTGGATTTTAAAATGTTTTATAAATTGTGATCATGAATTTTAAATGTTTTTGAAAAACTTGGAACATTAAGAACCTTGGGTGTGTTAGGAAAGGTACATAGGGGACCCTAGTGTGTGTGGAACCATTAGAAGTTACTTTTTGTGATATTACTGTACTGTGAGAATAATTGATATTGGTTGGTACCAACATGTGACTTTTTAGAATATTTTATGTCTAGTATGTATTCTCATAGACTATGTCCCAAATATGGTGTTCTTTTCATTTTTTATTTAACTCATGATTGATTTATTTCATGTATTATTTTCACATGTTTTTACATGAGGTTGTATCACATTGTATTTCATAATGGATTATATCATGGATATTTTTTTACTTTCTTACATTCTTGTGTATAGATATGCATTAATTTTTATTACTTATTCTTATCATGTTCTTGGATTTTTAGATATAAAATACTTTTATGAAAAAATAATGGAAAATGATTTACAACTGGGTTTTTATTTATGAGAATTCTTGTAATTTTTTTTGTTTTAAAAGTTAGAAATTTTGAATTCTAGATATCATACCTTGTATAGACTCTGTGGTGGTATTCTTATGGAATTCGTGGTCACAACATACTTTTGACATTGGGTGGTTTTAGATGTTTTATTTCAAGATCCAATAAAGGGAAGGGTATCTTGTAGAATGTTGTCTTCTAATGTTGTCACACCCATTGGTTTAGGATGGTTTGGAGGTGATGATTGGTCACATGGAGACTTTTTGGTCTTTCTGATTGTTAATTTTTTGGTTTATCCTATTTGTATTGGTTTTTATGGATTTGGTTGTATATTTTTCTTCAACTTTTTAATTATTTTATAATTATTTTTTTTATATGAGACTATTTTTTTTATCTTCATGCACCTCACCATCATGATAGGATGTCTTGGGTGGCTTGTCCTATTGGCCTAGGTTGGTTCGTTATAGAATGACATTAGTGGGATTCTTAACCTGAAGTGTGTTAATAATTCCTAAGTATAGTTATGTGTCTTGGGTAGATTAAAGTTAGGACCATCATAAATCACGTAGTAAGTGTGGGATGGTGACTGGATAGATCACTTCCATGTATGAACTCGAGTTACCATGGGTTGTTGGAATTTTTTTCCAAGTTTGAGACTTGGAGTTTCATGTCATTTGAATGAACTATATGGTGAGTTTATTTAAATGGATATGCTCCTTTTAAGAATTATTTTTCATTCATAGAATTTATAATTTATTTAAATTGTAGGTGTTTTAAAGCATGTATTTGAATTCTTGAATTTAGTCATAAGATTTTGGAATATTCTCTATAGTTGATTGGCAATTTCCTTATGCATAATAGAAAATGTCTCCGAGAAGATATCATCTAAATCTGATAGAGGAAGCTGCGAGACAAGATCCATAGGAGAATACTCCATTGGTCCCTTCTTTGGTTGAAGCTGTAATCTATACAATACTAACTATAGGTTAAGTGGGTGTTAGTGACCTAAGATGTGTAGTGGATTATGGATCTAAATTAACTAATAAGAATCCACATGCCTTACATGGTGAAAAGGGACCCCAAGAATATGAGGAGTGTCTTGAGTGGATTTAGAGTATCTTCAAACTCTTAAAGAATCCCATGGAATATATGGTGGTTTTTTCACATATATTATTGAAGGAATATGAAAGATATGGGGGAAATCTATTTTGTAATCTATGTTGCATGAGGACATTACTTGGACTTCTTTCAAGAAAATATTTAATCAATAGTTTTAACCAAAGATTTTATGTGTGGTGAATACTTGAGAGTTTCTGACTTTTTAGGAAGGGGATAATACCATTATGGGTTATTCAACCTGCTTTTTTGATCTTGTGTATTTGGAACTGAAGATAGTAACTAATGATTACTTAAAGGATCAATGGTTTGAGTTGATACTGAGGCGGAATATTCAATCAATAATAATTCTCATGTGACTTATGACCATAATGAATGTATTCAACAAAACATCTATGGATGAGGTGAAAATATATAAAAATACATGTTTGGGTGGAGCTTCGGTTAGTGTAGGTGTTAGCCATGGTGTATCTTCTATCCAGAAAAGGAAGCATAACGGTGGTCAGTTTTCTTCATAACTAGTTTCAGGGGCTCCACTAGGATAATATAAATTTTTATGTTATCAATGCGGAAGGTGTGGTCATAACAAGCCTAATTAAAGTGAGTCTCTTAATACTTTTTATCATTGTATACTATCAGGACATATGAAGCATTTTTATAAAATGATATCCCAGGTTATTAAGGCAAGATCCAATCATACCAAGTGTTCACAGGTTCATAAAAATGATTCCAAGGGTGGTGGGTCTAATCCTTAGGACAAGAGTAATGTTCATGTGGATAAGAAAAAAATGCAATTATACGGTAGAGTATGTGTGAGAGGAATTTAAAGCAGGTCCAACTACTATTAGATGGATTATGTTTATTTCATATTCTATGGTGCTATTTTTTTTGATACAGGTGATACCCATTTTTTTATATCTTCAAAGTTATTTGATGTGTTAGGATAATGTTCGGAACTTATACCAAAATCATTGGTTATTTAAACACCTTTGTGAAAGAGTTATGAATAAGGTTTTAACTGTCCAGTGTGTTGGGTTGTGATAGTCGATTACAAGGTGATATGGGACATTTTGGTTATCAATATTGACATCTTTGACATGGTACTTGGCATGGATTGAATGATCATTGTTAAGGGCTATATATACTATTATCGTCACTGGGTTTATTTTTTATCTTCTAACGGGTCACCCATGTTTTTCAAGGTGAGTGGGACTCTGGATAGGGAAGGGTGGGGGATGTAGTTTCTTATGCTAGGGTAATCTCATGTTTGTTTTTAGATATGTTTCTTGATGTCATTGACACTTTTTTGGGTATTTCACTTCCTATGGTGGTGAGAACATACCCAGAGGTATTTATAAATGATTTTTATGGTTTAACATCATAGATAGAGTTCAAGTTTACTATTTACCTTTTCCCAAGAACAATTCTCATTTCTATACCAGCTTATTGGATGGAACCTTCTGGGTTGGTGAAACATAAATTAAATATTTAGGATATAAAGATAATATATTTATTCATCCTAGAGTGTCACTGTGGGATTCACCTATTATCGTTTCTAAGAAAACATACAAGAGTATTAGACTTTGTGTGGATTATTGAAATTTGAATCAGGTTATTGTTAAGAACAAATATCATTTTCATAGGATTGATGATATTTTTCTCTAGATTAGAGGGGTATGTTGGTTTTCAATGATCTAACTTTGGCCAAGGTACCATCAGTTAAGATTCATAGAAGAGAATATACCCAATAAAACATTTAGAATCTGATATAAGAATTTTGAGTTACTGGTTATGCCATTTGGTCTCACAAACACTCTTTTGGTATTCATGGATTTGATGAAATGGATATTTCATCAGTTCTTGGACTCTTCCATTATTGTGTTCATGGATGATATTTTAATGTACTCTAAAAAATAGGAGGAGAATATAAACAATTTGGATATCATTATTCAAACCATTAAAGAACATCATATATATGGTAAGATTTCAAAATATGAGTTTTGGATTTTGGAAGTGAAATTTATAGGCTATGTGATATTTGAGAGGGTCGTCTCAGTGGAGCCAGAGAAAATATAGGCTGTTATGTCCTAGGATCATCCAAAAAATGTGTTTGAGATTTAGAGCCTCTTGGGTTTGGATGGTTACTATTGAAAATGTGTTCATAATTTCTCCAATATCAAATTTTTGATGATCAATTTAAACCAAAAGGGTGTAAAGGTTTAATGGAATGAAAAATTTCAAATATCTTTTTAGGAGATGAAGGTGAGGTTGACTTCAACACCTATTTTGAATCTTCTAGAACCGGGTTTGGGTTATGAGGTCTTCAGTGAGCTTCTAGTATGGGTTTGAGACGTGTCTTAATGAAAGGGAAATAAGTGGTGGCCTATGGATCTTTCCAGTTATTCCACCATGAGAAAAAATACAGTAACCGTGATCTTGAGTTAGCAATAGTTATGCATGCACTCAAAAGGTGACATCAATTTCTATTTGGGGAGTGGTTTATAGTGTATTTTGATCATAACAGCCTACAATATATTTCTACTCAGAGGGATACAAATTTGAAAATGAGGCACTAAGTGGGGTATCTTTAGACATTTGATTTTGATATTGTATACACTATCATGAACCATCCCAATGGGTCTCGTACCATGACTCCCCAAGCCCTCATCCAATAGTCAATGAGTTGGAGACTAGCACCAAGTAGGCATATCAATAACATGGGAGGGATTATAATAATGTACTTGTACACACGCCACATCTTCAAGCCCATATAATGCTGAGATGTAAAACTGAAAAACCATGCATTCATACATCTAAATCCGACAACCAGAGTATGATGAAAAGTAATGGAAGGTAAAAAAGGCCAAATACAATCCCAACACAAATATTTTAAAAAAAAGTCATACTTGAATGTAAAGATGGGGATTTCTATCAAATTACCACATGTACGTACCTCGGTCAATCTATCTCACTAAATAATTCTTGGTCTTGGTTCCCCTAGGACTCCATCAAAGGGTAAATCATATGCATAAGAAATGACACATGCAGGAAGATCCCATGTAGGTGTGAGTATAACAATACCCCATAAGAAACCATGAAACTACCAATCATATAATAACCAGAATAACAATAAAACCTACAGAATAATATTTATACAACACATATAACAAAAATATCCAGATATACTCAACAAAGACACAAAATCTCTAGGTAAAATCACAACTAAAATGAAAACCTATAAATGTTTTAGCGAACCCCAAAACATGTTTCACAGTTTCTTAGAGGTTGTTCTTTGTATCTATTGAACATAAAAATAAATTTTTACTTGTATAAAAACCTCCAAAACATGTCAATCTAATCCCAAACCACTCAAAACCCAACCAAAGTATTATATAGACTAAAACAATAAAAATGGTCAACTACCTAAACCTTGGGGTTTCAAAATTCCATAAAACTCTTCATATCATATTTAGAACACATAACTTAATATGTAAATCAACACATTAGTTGAACAATAATGAATAATACCAATTATAGTGCACATCATCAACCAAAAATATATTTCTTTATTTATATTAGAAGTGGGGATATAATGTACCAATTTCAAAATAGTATAATTTATCAGCAAACCATGTATAAACTTTTATATTAGCATAAAAAGGTTTATCATTTGGGAAATAATCATTAATGACTATATATTTCTCTTCCTCCACATACTTTAATGTATTTTGTTTTATAAATGATCAAACAACAAATTTTCTAAGCTCTTTTTTATATGATCATGATGTCAAATTATTTCAAAAAAAAATCATCGAATCAGGAATATTTTTATATCATTTTTAATTAAAAAATACCTATATGTAGTGTAGTTACTAATGATGATTAGTTTATAAAAAACATGATATTAAATTATCAAAATAAATAGACAATTCATCCTGTTATTTCTCTATATTATAGTACTTTATTTGGGTTTTTTTGAGTGTGTGTCTTGAAAAATATATGGGTTAAAATGCATGATTAACCAATTATACTAAAGTAACTCCTAAAATTATGTCACTCACATCACAACCCAACTCAGTAGTATTCTACCAATTAAGGGAGATCATGATTATATTGGCCAAAAAATTATACTTCAAAGTAGAAAGGTATTCCTTTAATGATTCAAAAATATTAAATATAACTTCCTTTAACAAAATATGGTTTATTGGTAATGTTATATTTGAGTATTCATTGAAAAATCAGTGGTTGAATCTCACATTAATAGTAAATATTCAAATCCCTTTCATTATAACTAGATCATGTAGCTCTTTTATACATTATATTTTTTTAGATCATCCTTAATTATATTAATGGATATCCTCTTCCAACTGAAAATCCATTATTTTACCATGGAATTTATTATTACCTGTAAATATTTTGTCACTTCTCCTCACACCTATTGAGATAAAAATATCAGTTTTTAAGGAAAACCTAAAAAGATCTCCAAAAATTGAAATTCATAAATGATATCACCATAAATTACTCCACTATATCATGAAATATTTGTTTCATTCAGCAAGATAAATTTACCGGTGTATGGAACATTCTGAATAACATGAGATGATAAGATAAGGTTCCATATGGCAATATAAAGGTCGAAATATATTAGTTTACTAGATCCACTAATATTTTTTTATAACCAGAGTATCCATCCTAGAAAAATTATGATTCATGTTCAGTTATCCCATAAAACATTTGATTCATGAATTGGAGTGGAAAGTTGTTCTTTCATGTGGTAGTGTTTATCTTCTACTTATCAATTCATACTCTCTATACTATAACAATCCTCATTCAAATCAATACATTATCATTATTCTTGATGATTTTAATGCCTACCTTATTTGGTGTGACTTGATGTGGCCTTACACATTAACCATTAATTATTTAAAATATTATTCCCACATCAAAGGAATTTGAGAGATTACTTTTTACCACATATTTTATTAGTGATGAGATCCTGATTTGATATTGTTATCTTGGTTTTACTCATTATTCCAGCATTATAATATGTGTAAAAATGGTTGTGTTAATATCTTTGATGCCAAAAATATTCCAAGTGGTTTATTTATCTCTTTTCCTTAAAACCTAAAAAAATTAACCTCTAAATCCATTATAAATTATATATTAATTATCCTCAAAATGAAATGTTTTTCTCAATTTTTTTTTGTGTGTATATAACTTCCACTCAAGTGTTAGTGGCATGATCATTGAAGTGATCAACACTAGGGTTGATACCTTGATGAGTAATATATACACTATATAACTTCATTTTATTTTCCCCCATCTACATGTGCAATCTCTCCTTTTCTATTAACAATCCCTTTAATGAGATTTATTATGTTCTCATACTCTTCTTTCTATAAAATCATAATAGTAGAGTGATATTTAGTAGTAAAGATGGTATGAAAGTCCTCTAATTGGGTTTAATGCTTAAAAAAATTTATAATACCATAAGTGAATTATTTATCACTAACATAGACTATCTTTCATCCTTGATTCATGTTAATGAAGGAAATTATTATTTTTAGTAATATCCCCTATAGACAATTGAATGTTCAAATTCTTCTTCCATTTCAAGGATCAAAAAGTCAATGGGAAAGATGAATTTCCCCAACATCATAAGAATGTATTAAATAATTACTTAAGGGTATTTTACTAAATAATTAGTGACTTGAATTGATACTCATATTGGTTTTGGATTAACCATTCCAAATTTTCAAAACACACTTAGTTGAATTAGATTGACACTATCTTTTAAGTCAAAAATTTCCTTCCCAATAGTTCATGATCCAATAGTCCAAAGGATTCAAAATAACTCATAAGATCATATTTTTAGATTTGTCTTTCGTTGAAAAATAATATAAATTTCTTTATTCAATGATATAAATACAAGATCCTCTAAATTATTCCTACTAAAAAGAAGATCCCTTATAAATTTTCTATAAAACCATACATAGAATTTTTATTTAGTGAATGGTATATTAATGAGTAGTTTTTAAGTATATTATTGTATTTATTGCATTTAATTTCTAATATTTCTTATTTTATCCTATTTTAAAATGGTAGAAGGGGCCTATATGGTTTTAGTTTCTTATATTCCCCCTCCTGTTTTTATTTTTTATATTTATTTCATTTTTTCACTATCCTAATTTCTTTTATATTATCATATTTTTCACTCAACTATTTTTTTCGACCTCCTTCACATCCACCTTTAATATTATTTCCTCCATCTCACACCATTTGTGACATTCTAAGACTTAACTTCACATGTGAAATTTTATTTTCATTATCTAACAGTGTATCTAGTAGTCACTCTGATAATGTTTTATAAATTTTTAGAATGTAGTAGTTGAAGTTTAAGAGAGTGTATTATGGATTCATCAAAGTAATTTTTTATATTTTAATCAATTGACACAAATTTTTGTTTATGGTATTCATCATACCATCATGCAATTTTTTTGGGGCTTGGGTGGTGTTTTTGGTATCAATTACTATGAAAGATGATTTTTTTGGGGAATAAAGGGTGGGTATAGTTTAAATGATCTTAGTACTTATGGTTGAGGGTTGTATCTAAGAGGAAATGTTTTTCTGTTTATGTTTTTGGAACTTTTATATTGATTATATGATAAATTTTAGTTTAGATATTGGTTAAAAAAATTATTTTATTTTATGTATTTAGGAATATGCTATAGAGGTTGATTATAAATCATAATGTCGTAATATAAATATAATTTTTCTTTTAAACCATCTCAACATTGTTAGTATACATGATTCCATTCACACATAAAACAATATTATTAGACATGGGTGGGTTTTGGTGGATGATGTTGAGTTAGTGACACTAACTAGAAATAAACTAGTTTTTTGGATAATGCTATCCCTTAGGAAGCCAAAAAGGATGTTTCCTATACATAATAGATTCTTCTCTTTAGTAGAACCCTAATAGTTTTCTATAATGAATAAATGTGAGAGATACCATTAAGAATATCTCTGATAATTTTGTGATTTTTCAGCATCAGTCTTCAATCAACAGAAGCATCAATCACTGTTGAGGACATCCTCTATAGAACTAAATATAAAATTGTCATTTATATCCAAACACCAAGACAATGGTGAGTGAACTTCCATAATTTATCCATTAATTAATACCACAATAAAAAAATGGGCTCTCTATCATATAAAAATAATGTTAAAGATCACATTGTAAAACATTATCATCCTTATAGTGGAATGAATTTATCTAGGAATATTTTTTCAAAGATGTCCCATGTAGTGATAGAACCAATCAATTGAGTTTTCAATGAATCTTACATCCAATCATGGATTGAGAATGGGAATTCCCTTAACCTTATAGAATATAATGAAACATAATTTTTATTGAATGTTTTATATATCTCTACCATTCAAGGGATAAACTCTTTGGACTTCCTCCTAGCTCAACAATACCCTAAGGCGGTGATGGCCACATTTATGGTCCCTCCCCCATAGAAGGGGGACTTCCTCTATATTTCTTAGGGGATATACTATCCTTTTAACCATTCACCAACCCAAATTTACATATCCATTTCATTAAATAAATATTAGACCTAAAGTATTATATCTTCATGCTGGTTTAACATAACTCTCAATTTCTCCAACAGAGTTCACTAGAGATTTAACTCTCATGAATTTGACCTTGGTGGCTCACTTTAGTCAGCATAGTCCTTTAGTAGAAAACTTTGACATGTTATTATTTGGATATTGTGGATTATAGGATCAAGAGATCATTGATATTATTTATAATTGACATATGATGCTTCATTTTCCATCAGAGGAGGACTTGATCCTTTCCTAGTCATAAGTTCCTCACACTTGCAACAAATCCTACTTCTATTTATTTAGTAGGACTTATGTTTTCCAGATTAAATGAGATGTTTCATCTATGGATATTTTGTTAATCTTTCTTAACTTACCTCTCCCATTCCAAAATAAATTTATTATCTATATGTTTGGAAACTTGGTCATCTGCGTTTTGTGCTCGGATAGTCGAATAGATTTGGTTGTTCA
Source organism: Viscum album (assembly GCA_963277665.1). Taxonomy (NCBI): domain Eukaryota; kingdom Viridiplantae; phylum Streptophyta; class Magnoliopsida; order Santalales; family Viscaceae; genus Viscum; species Viscum album. Next base: position 1,986,096,359 of record OY728136.1, read on the forward strand.
CCCTATATCGGCGTGTCTATGCATTGAGGTATAAATTTCTATGAATCCTATTTAATGGGTCTGTATCATAGTTGGGGAGGATTTCAGTGAAATAAAATGGTAGTCTTCATGACATATACATAGTTTTTCTTCTTATTCTATTGTTTTGGACATTTGTCCTGTATTTGACATCAGAGTTGCATGCTTCATAATGTGGAGGTTGATTCTGTTGTATAGAGTGGGTGTTTTTCTCCTACATGTTTTTTAGTTAGATATTTCATAGTTTATGAATCAACCACAGATCATCCAATTACTAAATATAATAGACCATGGAAAACTGATATGAGGGTTGCTGATATATTTTCTATTTTGAAATTTTATTTGGTTTCTTTCTTGATGGAAGTGAATATTATCAGTTAGGACTAAATAATACATAAGAAACCCTGTACCTCCTTTGATGATACCATGAAGGCTAGAGGAATTGATAAATTACATGATCATTCCCCTTTTTCTGGATCCAGGTTTGATAATTATAGTACTTCTATTTCAAGTTAATCCTATTTAATTCAAGTGTCCCCTGGTTATAATGTTTAAAATGTTCAAGAACATTGATCTTCTTATCATTAGGATGCATGGAGTTTGATCCATATTCTAAAATACATTACATATTTTCAATTAAATGATAAATAAGGTGTAGTTTCTTGAGGGTAGAAGATGTTTTACCAATATGGAAAACGATACATGCTGGGAAAAGTCTCATTGATGACACTAAGTCGAGTGATAAAGGAACTAACTCCAAACATGTTTCGGATGATGACCGTGAACATAATTGGAACATGATAGTTATATCTATATAAAGGAAGCATAAGAAATTAAAACTTTTGTTGGGTAATTTCCCATTTTATAAGGGGGTATTGAGTCCCAAAAATGATTACTCGAAGTTACCAATGACTATTGTAACAATATCATTAGGTAAATCAAAGTAAGGTTGGAAAGTAATAGGGATTGAAGAGCCATAATTTGTGGAAGTGGTTAATGAGGATCTAGTTAATCAGGAACCTAGATTCAAAGCTCTATGTGGGGTTAATAAGGTGCCTTAATATTTAGTTATTCACCAGACATGGAACCAATGTCTTCTAAAGATCTGAATGTAATGATAGGGAAAAGGGAATCCAAAAAAGGAGTATTCCTGGAGATCATTATACACTCCAAGGAATAAATTCTCAAATAAATCATCAATATCAAGTCTCATAAGGGGGATATCAATGGAATATGTAACATAACAATTCAAATTGATACCAATGAGGACTAAAGTGCGTGGATCAGTAAATAATACCATATTTTGTCTTGAGTATTTAATGAAAGTAAGATCAATGCGATAGAACACATCTAGACATGGGACAAGATGGAAAAGTTTTTCTAAGATCCTATCAAGAATGATCTAGATACGTAGCTAATCACACATCACTAGGAGTTATATATGTAATTTAATTTCAATCATATTAGTATTGTATTTAATAATTTTTTGAGTTATTTATGTGTCTAACTCCCCTTTGTGTTTCCTTATGTGGTTTATCATATTTTTCAAAAATGTTTTTTAATTATAAACATAATTATCTAGTATAGTCTATAAAATTCTAGAAAATTATCCTTGCGGATAATTATTTTTTATTCTTCAAAATTTTCCCATGTTAGGAATCACTTGGAAAAGGAATGGAATGATTTCAATGTTTTTTACAAGATTTTTGGTCAAGAAAATGCTCAAGGAAACCCCAAAAATGGATGGTAGACCATAGTCCATGATGGATCTAGGCCTTTTCACTTTATATTATCTATATTTTTGGCCATTATATGTGAATTTACCAATATAATTATCAATTAAAACAACGATAATGTTTCACATCATGCTTGATCTTAAATGAGAGGAAGAAAACCTATCAATCATAGAATTATGATTCAAAGGCTCATGGGAATAAAAAAATCCTTGATTTAGTGGTAAATGTACTCCTCATATATTTATTATATTACATTCCAAAGATAAGCAAAACCTATTTATTGAAAACTAATAAATCTAAAAAAGGAAATGAGGTGAGAAGAGAGGTGGGTTGATCCATATGTATTTTTGAACTCTTAATTTCATTTTGGATCACATGAAATGGTGACAAAAACATAAAGTGACATGTCAACGTTAGTAATTTTTTTTATTTATTATATTTTTTTATTAAATGTTCTATATCCATTAATATGACTCTAGGGAACTGAATAATTAATGTTTGAGATTATCTATAAGGAAAATGAATTGATATCAAGATATCTATTTTAAATTTTCTTTTAACCAATAAATTTTTGAAATTAAGGGGTCAATAATAAAAAAAAATAAAAAAAAAGGTGTTTGAAAATAATAAATTAAAATGAAAAGTAACTAATTTAAATTTATTATTTTATCATAAAATATATTATATGTTTTAATCACAAATTACTAGATTTTATTGGTTGCGTGTTTTTTAGGCTAACTAAAGTTTTATAGTAATGTGTATTGATCATTATTAATCTAACATAGTTTTTGGAATAAATAAATAATACAAATTAGTGAATTAATTTTATCCTTATAAAAAAGAGATGAATCCAAACTATTTTTAATATTTTAGTCCTCTTAACCTACTTAGATGTCCTCCCTTAATAAATCTATTTGTTAAAAATTTATTTTGAAATGGAATATTAATTTTATTCTAAATTTATTTATTAATAAAAATAATATTTTAATTAATAAAATTGAGATAAAATTATGTAATAATCTTTATAATTATCATATTTTACTTTATAGATGACTATAGACTCATGATTTTAAGGAAATCAACCAAAATAACATGAACATTATAAGAAAAAAGTGAAAGGAAAAAATTTAAAATAAATTGGGAATGTACATATAAAGAATATAAAAAATGGAAATAAATCTAATGTACTATAATTAATGATTGATTTGATAAAATTAGGTTTTTTGAAATGAATACATGTATATAAGAACTCTAAGGAATAAAAGAAATTTAAAAAAAAAGTTAAAAATATATTAAAAGTCTGTATGATTATATTATATTTATAAAATACATAAACCATAACAAAGATAATATCACTATTCCATGGTGGGTTATTATCAAAAGAAAAAATGGATATCCAATCCCTAATATTTATTCAAAATGGAATAAGATTTATCTCTAATCTCACAATGGATTATTTTGAATTATTTTTATCAAATAAACCTAAAGTCATTCGTTTGGCCTTTAAATATTTACAAAAGAAAATTAGTTAAAAATGTTATAAAATATGATAAATCACATTTATATAAATTTAAACACAATCTATTCCATAAGTAGTTACCTTAATACTCATTCAAAATACATTTATCCAAATTCACAATCCAAAAATTTAGAATGAAGGTCCCTACATTTCCAAAATCAACTTAACATAATATTTCCCCAAATAATTTATTTCTTATTGTAATATAAAAAATTAATGAATACCTTAATATACATTAAATTTTTATAAAACATTTAGGCTTCCAGGATTAAAAATATCAGGTTGTTAAATATATTCCACACATCCAAACGTCTAATAATTTGAGCATAAAATAAAACATAAAATTAAAAACCACCTTCCTAGTCACAAATATTTTCTCATAAAAATCTATTTATTATCATATCAATATAAAACACATATTTAGGGTTATATTTCACAAGTCATGGGTTTTCAAAAAGGTCAACCTACAATAGACACATTTTTCTTGATTACTGGTAATATTCATCACATGCTTTTAATTCCTTAAAGAAGAAGTACAGTAGTAAAGTACTTATATATATTATGAATATTATAACCATAATATCATTTATAGAATAATTTTATAAAATAATCCATGAATCCAAAAACATAAAAACATTAATTAATCCACATAGATTGTGGTAATAGTATAATTTTGAGTATGACCACCTTGATTATTCTAAGGTATATTCCCTTGATGCTTGAGAAATTCATTTTCATAATGACCCATCTCTTTAAATTTGAATCATTTAACATAGGAATCTTCTTCCCTTCCCTTAAAATCATGATACTATTAGACTTTCTCTCCATATTTGTAATAAACACCCATTCCAAATAGGTATGTCTCATGATGTTTCCTTCCACATTTATTTGAAGTTGGGAATTCTATTATTCCATTCTTCAATTTCTCCTTATTTCCTTTTCTAAAGTACACAACATACCTCTTTATATCTTTCTTCCCTTTTAATTCATATGTCTTAGAAAAATATTTCTCTATCTTGATGGAACATGTTACTATATCCTCATATGATGAGAATGTTTGGTAAACTAGTTCCCTTTGTAGGAGTGGCTTAAGACCATCAAAGAAATGGTAAATTTTTATCCTTGAATTATTTATATAGTCTACAATATGAAATTAATACCTTGTAATGTTGGATTCATACATAGAATTTTTTTTATCAACTTTATGTATTAGACTAAAGAATTTTCCCTACATACTCACTCTCTGCTCGTGAGGGAAATATTTTTCCAATGAAATTTCTTTAAAATCCTTTCATTCCATAGTTTCAATTTCTTTATTCTACATTGTGTTTTGAATTAATGACAACCATTAGTACGCATATCTTGAGAGATGATAAACTATTATGAAAATATTTTCCCTTCTGTCATATACCAATGTGAAAGATATATTCTCTACATAACTTATCAATTAATCAACTAGAGATGAGTTTTAGTCTCATTGAATAAGGAAGGATGATGTCGCATGAAGAAATCTAGCATTTTTACAACACATTGTGGATTAGTATTCTTCATATAGGTAATTTTATTTCACTTAACCCAAGTTAGTTTTACTAGTACAGTTATAATTTTATTAGATCTAGTTTTAGTTCTTTCTCTAGCATCATTAACTTGCATTGGATGTAAATCCATACATGGATTATGTGCGTTGATACAGTTTCGATTCCTTCCACTAGAAGCCATTTCTAAAAAATTGAATACACTATAATATATCACAACATTATGAAACATATTTTATAATCTAAAACTAGTGAAATACTTACCATAAATCAAAAAATTAGGCATCACTAATCTCTAAATCATATGCTTGGTTACCTTGGGAATATTACCAATGTTAGTTATGGGGTTATATTTCCCTAATCTGGGTTTTACAAAATTTAGTTTCAAAGTTTCCTACTAAACATACTATGATACCAACTATAAAGATCACGAACCCAGTAGCACAGAGCCAATGACTTACATTATTACATTGGTACTATGAACAAGTGATCACATCCTCATAGACTGAATAGTTTAGTATCATTAGAAGGAAAAATAAAAACATAATTTTTACATTACAACATGAAAAGAAATAAAACATAGAAAATACTTTGTAATCATCCTTATTATCTAAGATTATCCTAACATATTATTCATAATATAAATCTTTACTTCATAGGTAAAAATAAAACAAAATAAATGGGTGAGCTCAGAGGCTTAGTAAGGGTAATAAATATAATGGAAGTTATCATAAATAAATATAAACAATAAGGAAAGGTGAATAACTAAAAATAAATTCCATTAAAATATAAACATTATCATAATATGTATGGAATAAAAGATGATCAAATAATTTCATATAAATAATTACATGAACATGAAACTTAACCATGGTTATTCTACTAATTGAATAAACAAATGGAATATAAATAACTAATATTGTAATGATGGAATGTATAATGAATGACATCATTAACACACAATCAAGTATTTGGCTAATACACCATACATAATGGGGTAATTCATCATCCAATACCCAAACTAGTTTGTCTCATGAGACCTACCGATGCATCGAGGGGCTATAGCAGGACCTCCTAAAACTTACTAAGTCCAATTAATTTTTCATATGAAAGGCATGAAACAGAATAAACATATAAATTCATATTTAAACTATAATATGAAATGTAAATAATTTAAAAAATTATTAAACATAATCATAAACTATCCCGAGTAATATGAATAGTGGTATCAAGATAGTACATCCCTAGTCAAAATAATTGTAAACCATTCAATAAAATATGGTTGATGGAAACTTAAGATATCAATCCCAATTAATCATATGATTTTATAGAGGGTGTTTAAATATATAAAAATACTCTAATAAAATAATTGTTGAATTATTGAGATAAGTACCCTTTTTTTCTTTAGAAAGAAGTGTTCTTTTGAAAAATCATTTGTATTTTCATAAAATTTAATTGTAAACATGTATATCCTAGAAAAGAAAAGGGATGGATAAAGAAACTATATTTGAGGAATATTAAAAAAATATTAACACTGAAATTTTCATAGATCATGATAAATTATGTTCAACGGATGTGAAGATATGTAAAAATATTATTTAAAAATATTTTTATAAGATCTACTTTGGTGCGGTTTAAGGGAAAATATAAGAGTCTTTAAAGGGGAAAATATATAATTTTTTGAATAAAACTAGAAATGAACTCAGATTTTTTAATGAATAAATGAGTAATTTTATAAAGATACTGGTTTCTTAAAACAAATTTGGGAGTGTACTTGAAAATGGTTTTGAAATTGGGAAATTCTCTTCAATCAGGCTTGCCTGTTGAGAGTAATCAGAAAGGGAACCATATAAAACATGTATTTCACCATAAAAAAAGAGAAATTAGATAGTTACATATGTCTGAAACATATAAATAATATTTGTGAGTAAATAAGAATAATTAAGAATTATATTAGTGTAAAGAGAGAGAAAGTGTAACCTGAAGTAAAAATGGAGATTCAGGGAGAATCCGTCACCACTTTGCAAACAGTCATACTATGTACCCCATAAAATTAATTATCATCAAATGAAACATTGAATACCCTGTAGATAATGTGATTCATGATATGATATATAGAAGGTCATTATACATTCACTACACACAAGGAATAAGTGGTGAATAAGGTATATCTCACAGAAATAAAAGTGAGATTTGAAGACCCCTACCATATGTCCGAAAGTGTTCCACACTTTCACTTAGTGTCCAAGATAATGAAATTAGATTAATTAATAATTTAATTCATAGCCTATTAAAAATTTATTTTATTTCTTATAATTTTTTTAAGTTCATTTATGGCCTTTTTAATGAGTTATAAGATTCATTTTTGTCATTCAAGAGTGTTTATTTCCATGGTTTTCATGATTAATTTAATTTTTTAAATTTATGAAAGATCATGTGAAATTGGAATACTTATCAAGAATTGAAATTATATGTTATTAATGAACTTAAATAATATTAAATGGTCTTATATATCATTTTTTCTAGATATGATGTAGTGTCCACAACTCGATTAGCCACTCGAATAGTGCTTTTGGGCCAGGTTCCACTGGCCTTAGGCCCACCTCCCCAAATGCCAAAGCCTTCCAACTAGAAATGTTGGTATAAAGAGGTAATAGTGGGGAGGATTACCCTTAGGGGATGATATAGTAATGGTCTGAGTAGTTATCTAATAATAATCTAATGAAAAGACTCTGTAGACTTGAACCAAACCCACCCATGGAAGAAGCATAATAAATAATAGAAAAAATATAAAGAGGTAATAAACAATAGAAGAATAAATAAATATAGGAATTATAAAACATAACATTTTTAGAAATTAAAACCGTGCATGAATACACATTAGGCCATACATATCTATAAATAGGATGGTCTCCAATATATGAACATAGTACATGCATATATATAACTTCATTCCAAAAGAGAAAGAAAACTCAAAAGGTAACTATAGATAATGCAGGAACCTCAAGGTACCCTACCATCCTTCCATTCCAACTCAAACTCAAATCCAGCTCTAGAACCTGAACCCTTACCTGAACATAAAAGCATATAGTCTACATGCGTCCCAAAGGGTCTGTGTATAGAGTGAGAATGAGTCTCAGTAGGGTACCTCCCACGTGTGCATACCATAAATTTGTGATTAAGAAGGTGTAAATATAATTAGATAAAACAACATCACATGAATATAAATAAACCCACACTTTACTAGTAGTCAAAATACAGTAGGAAACTATCACCTGCCTCAACTAATGCTGAAATGTCATAGGAGAGAGGATCCTTATCTAATAGCCCAAGAAATCTCATGATGTTAAAATTCATAGGAGAACACTCAGGTTCTACCAACAATGTAACCCCACACCTAATTCCAAAACATGTCACCAACTTCTCGATGTCACACCCAAATAAGTACATACATGGCCCCTCAAACCCCAAGCTTGAATGTACCCATCGGCATGAAGCATGATGTCCATAGGAACAATGATATATGTACTCAAATTAAAATCACTATTGTATCAAATCATAAAATCCCAAGTAATGTATATTCCCATCCTAAAAAATAATCCGATCCCAATGGCCCCAGGCATGGTAGGCCTCATCCCCCGACCAATAGACTAAGCGCTATGATATGATGGATCCTCAAAATCCCAGTGAATTTTTACAGAATTCACCCCCGAACCAATTATATAAGATACACTACCTGGGGCCTCTTCCCACAATAGTGGTCAGAACCACCTCATAATTGATTCAACCAGTGTTCACATGACTCCAACCACAATTTGGATAATCAGAGGTGAGCGATAATCACAAAAATAGAACATATTCCACATTAATTAGCACCTCATTCCCCTGCAATCATATCACTCAAATATGATGGTCATGCCATAAAAATATCCCAGTCTATTCCAACAACCTGACATTCTTTATGCCTCTAATGGATGTCCATGATACCCAACTGGTTATCCCATCACCCAAGTAGCTCGGTCCAAGACAATCCTAATGATCATTTCGCTGCAATTCCTGATGTCCATTTCCATCTCAATCCTCAGGCCAATCCCATCATAATCCCATAGATATCAACAGTACATCAGAAGAAAATTAATTTATATATAATTCACTACAATTTAAAAAAAATGTAATATAATTTAATTTAATAACTCAAAATAAATATAACAAACCAATTTAATATAAGGAACACCCTACCTAACTGCCAAAGTGGCCAACAACCTCTAACCTAGCCTCACATGTATAATAAGGGGAGGTCATTCCCAACAGCATCCCATATAACCAATTTATTTAATTTGAAACCAACCAAATTAATTAAGGGGTCTCTCTAAGTCGACACAACAATTCACTAAAAGATGAGCCCCTTGATCCATCATGAAATCACAAAGAAATTTATACACCACCTACCTTGGAGTCGTAGATGTAGGCACGTCCGAATGGGCCTCTAACTATGATAAATTTAAATAGAATTAGTATTTTAGCTGAATTCCCTAAAAACATAGAAATACGACTCAAAAAAATTCATAAGTCTTTGAGGTTTGAGAAATGAATAAATGAAGTATGTTAATGGAGATACTAACTGATGCATTTCCAATGCACCCAATGATTATCAAAACAGATCTTAAAGAGTGAGTTCAGACCAAACCATAGGTGGAGAGGAGGAGGAGAGTTCATCCTTACTACTGTGAAAACCTTGATGGATGAGGGGGGGGGGGGGAGAAGAGGAAAAAGAGAAAATATAAAGAGGGTAAGAAAGGTTATTTGGACCCTTTAATGAGGCGGCATGATTATCTGGCATGTTTTTCTAAATAGTGTATGACCTGCTTCTATAAACCCATACCTTGCACATTTATCTCGAATGGGTTTCCATACAGTGCACATACCATGTGGATTACAATGTTGAGGGACTACCTATAGGATCAAAATATGAGATGTAGATACTAAATAACAAGAGTGGGTGAATTATAAGTTTAAAAACATCCATTTTTAACCATAAGGAAACTCTGTTTAACAATATTAAACAAACAAGATTCAAAAAACCCTCTACTATATTTAATAAAGAAATCAGAAGGGACCATGGTATGAATATAAAGATACTATAAATAAATAAGAACACATGTATACATAATTAATATTCTACCATAAAGCATATATAATCTTGAATCAGAGTTAATACGATAGGGAATTTTTAAGCATGATACACTTTCTATCTTTAACAAAAATGCAGCGGAAATTAAAGAACATGTATTTAAATTAGTAGTACAAGTGTAATAAAATATTTTAATCTAAATATGAGGTTTTCCAAAAACCTTGGATAAAGATCTATTGATTTATATTTTTTAAAAAATTTGTATTACCCACACTAGGGTAATCCCTCGATATGAATATCAGAATCTATCTTACTATACTAGAAATCCCTCAATCTGTAAGGTGATCAACACCTCTGTCTTCCTTAAACATGAAATCCATTGATTTATAAGGTAATAAACACCTCTATATTCCTTTATCTTGGAATCCCTCGATTGTACAAAATAAATTTGGAATCATAAAAGGAAAATAAAGCTTGTCAAATATTTAAGTATGTGGCAAAAGTTGTTCATAACTTAAACTCTTTAAGGATTTCACACAAAGTAAATATAACAAAGCTCTCAGAGAGTGTCAATTCTCTCGAAAGATCATAGCATTGAAAACATTCAAATGATTTTTTATTTATATGAGAGATCTAAAACAGTCACATTTTTCTCTAATGGTTATATTTTACATGAAACCTCAGAGGGACTGGGACACGTGGCATTCATAATAGTCATATTGTACCTGAAACAACGAATCTATTTACATAATAAAAGCTTTCACAAGTAACCTTATATTAACAATAATATATAAGAATATAAAAGTATGAAACATTATATTAGGGAAATATAAAAACATTAAGAAAGTTATGAAATGATAACATTAAGGAAATATGGAATCTTCAAGAATGTTGTAAAAATCAGATAAAATATAAGAAACTATGAAAATTTGATCTGAAAAAATTGAGAATTGAAATCTAAGAAACATGGTAAATTGAATTTAATTTTCAGAACGATTCGGTATCTAAGAAATTTTGTGATTCAAAATTGATTTTTTCTGAGAAATTTTGAATCTAAGAAATGCGTTGATTCGAAATCGGTTTTTCTGAGTGATTAAGAATCTAATAAATGCACTGATTCTAAATTTATTTTTCTAATTAATTTAGAATCTAAAAAATAGGGTGATTCAGAATTGGGTTTTCTAAGCGATTTTGAATCTAAGAAATGCAGTGTTTTGAAATCTAAGAAACACCAAAATCTTGATTATATGAACACGTATCTTATTTTTCATTTGAACATAGAATCTAATCGGTCATGATGAGAATTATGTTAGACTTATCTAGAAATTATAACAAAATATGTTTCTTAATATAATTATAACAATCCTAAATTTTATTAAAGAATGAAATATCATTAAGGAAAATGTGTTTGTGATTTCAAAAATATAAAGTTATGAAAAAGTCAAACGGAAACTTTTGACTCAACAATCTCCCTCTTTTTGGAAAGCACAAATAACAGTTTTAGAAAAAGAATATTTAAAATAAAATGTTTACATATTGAACTTTGAATGAAATACTTACCCCCTAAGTTTATGACTATCATTGAATACTTATAACTCCCCCTTAGGTTATGAAACCCCCTAAGAATTGTATTATTGACTTTATAAAATTTCCATCTTTTTTAAGGAAACAACTCCCCTTTTCTTATGAATATATTCTTTAAGTAATCACCCTCTTACTAAGACATTATCTTACATAGATTTATATTCTTTTTATAACATCTTCCCCCTTCTCCCCCTTTTTTATTTTCAAAAACAAATAGAGGACAGTATAAGGTACCTGAAAAAATTAGGAAACATACAATACACAACATTGGATAAGATCATTTTGATTAAAGAAAAAGTTTATACAACAAAAGATCAAAATGAAATGAAATTATTCTTCCTTATATGGGATTATTTTTTTGAGCATAGACTTCAACTTTTTTAGCTCTTTATGATCATCTTAGAACTACTCTATAAGATCTTATTTATCCTTACTCTTATTTCTAAGAAAGTTGATCTTTTCTTGTTGAATTTAAATCTTCCCAACCCGAGACTTAATATTTTCATCTAATTAATCTATAAAATAATTTATTCTTTTAACTTAATGAGCAACATAGTTGAGTTTCCCATTCATATATCTAACTTTTTGAAACCGAATATCTTTCCTTTCCTTTATCTTCTATGAGAAACTGTTATAAAGATCTTTAATATTGTCCTCATATTCAGTGAAATCTCCCATGACTATCACAAACTAGTCATAAAAACCATTAAGACCATGGTTGACTTGCTTCGATGAATTTGTGATTTATTTTCCATAATTCATATAGGAATCATAATTGAGAACAATGGTTTTGAAATCACGTTCAATATTTAATAGTTTCTCCATGAGAAGAGTTATAGAGTATGACTTATGTTTTATTGATTCTTGAATAAATAAGAATTGAGACTCAAGGTTTGGAATATATGGGATGGAGTTTACCAACTTCTTCAATGATTAAACAACAAAGTCTTATCCTAGTGAGGAGGAAGACTTTTTTGATTCCAATGCAATTTCATTAGATGTCTCAATATCTAATTTCTTGCATTTATCCTTTATAGGTATTGGATTATTTGTTTTTTGAACTACTTTCCTTTCTTCAAGAACATTAACTATCCTGTCACCATTATCATCATAATGATTAACATCATTACTACCAAAATAATGTTGACCTGCATCATCTTATTTATCAATATTATCTCCATTAACATCATTATCATCAAATGTGATTTTATTCACTTTGGTTTCAACGACATTCTATTTTTATCGAGTAGATTTCTGAAAAGATTTTACTTCAGATTGAAGATTAGAAGAGGAGGCTTGGGATGTTCTTATCGATAACTTGTCTAACTGACTTTGCCTTTGAGGTTCACCAATTTGTCCAATATCATCATAAATTTCTTGATCTTCACTATTTACATATTCTTCATGAACATGGAAATTTGATACTAATTATTAGACAACATATTAGCCTTTATTTACTAAAGAAGTTACTATAACTATTTATTGTGATTACTGAGGAGGTTCGATTTCTTGGACAAAGGATTCCAAAATTTGAATCTGTTATGAGGATCTTTCTATATCTTTTAAGAAATACTGAACTATCTCAACTTTAGAAAGCTTCTTATTGATCTTGTTTTCCTTAGAATGCCTCTCAATCTCTTCAGCAACTTGAATTTTTAATGCCTTTTCTTCAATTGGGTTTATCACAAACATTGGACCTACGTCTTTACATTTCTCTATATCTTCTCTACAATTGGATACAACTTCATCAATGTAAGAATTTTGTTTCTTATACTTAGGGGGTTCAAAAACTTGAGTTGTCCACAGTTCTAACACGTGATCTTTTCTTTTCTTTGGTTCTGATTTGGAACTCTCTCCAACTTGGCTAGTTTTCCCGTAAGATTAATGAACTAATTAATCTCAACATCGAAGGAGTATTTCATTATTTTCTAAGCATCATCACTTAAAAATATGATCTTAAACATCTTGGTCTTTGAGATTCAATGAAATTTTAAAAAATATAAAGTACTCATGATGAGATTTGACAAAATTTCTTGGTACACAATAATTTGTGACTTGATTGTCTCATCCTTTTTCTTACTAATCATAAGAAAGATAAACTTAACCAGGTTAATTTCCATTAGATTAATTAGAAAATATAATATGACAATATCTGTGATTATCAATGTGTCCTTGTCTCCTTTACTTGGTATTAAGAAGCCTTGTAACCATAAGAAGACAATCTAAAATCTAGATAAAAGATTATAAAATTTGGGGGTTCTTGAATCCCTTAAGTCCTAAGGATTCAATAGCTTTAACTCTGTTTAATGTACCTTAAAAATATGGAATCTTATGAGAAGGATAATATGATTCTACAACATAATATATCTGAATAATGTTAAAATATTTCTTATAAGGCATCTAATAGGTCTTTCCATAACTCTTAAAATGAAGTTTCTCTTTTCCACCTTTAAGTAAAATTCTATTGACTGATAGAATTCGATAACCAAATCAGCATAGCCCAGATCTTATTCTATCTTATTCTTTAAGATACAAACATTCTCCTAGCATTGAAACATAATGATTTTTGAAATAAAAGAATCTCATTTGAGAATGAAATCTTGATCGACTAACCTTTCTCTGAATATCGCCCAATCATTATGTTCTTTATGAGCATGCATTGAAGTCTGAGATGATATCTCCAGAAATATTCGAAACATTAATAAATATGATATGAAAAATGGAATTGAGGATTTTAAGTATGGTAGAGCTCCAGTGATAAAACTATAGAAATTGATGAGGGACATTGAAAAAAGGGTTCACTTTATATATATCTTGCGATGTTGATTCATATTCTAGACATGATAAAATGATTTACATTGATCTAGTCTGATCCGATGGTTGAAATTGTGACAAATAATATCTATTGGTTCTGATCTTTTTTAGGTTTTAAGTAAATAAAATGGATAAAAGGAAATTTTAAATCCTTTATGGTTTTTCTTAAAATAGATTTGAAATTCCCAGCAATGAAGTGTAAGAAAAAATAATAAGTAAGAAAACGTACCTTCCAGAGTTGTTAGAAGATTTTTAAGTATTATATAAGATTCTTTATAGAAATATTATATTTCAAAATGTTTTTTTAGAGTTCGAAATATTTTTAATATGTTCTGAAATTTTTTGTTAAGTTTATGAAAACTTTTGTCAAGGTTACAAAAAACATTATTAAGTTCTAAAAAACGTTTATTAGGTTCTGAAATAATATTATTTGGTTCCAAAAAACTTTTATTGGGTTTTAAAAAACATTCATAAAACAAATTCATTTCTAAAAGAATAGAGAATTCATAAGTCCATAGTTCAATTTAAATAGTGAAAAATTATTTTCAATGCTTTTAAATTGGATTCTATTGGAATTTATTGTTATCTTCCACATAATCATACTGAAAACATTAATTCTGGATGAGTGGATATTAAGTATATTAACCTTCATATAATACCTCTAAAAGATGTTTGATCTATTGGTTTTCTAGCTTCATCAAGATCAAGATTGTTTGAGGTACCGATTGGAGTACTTATAATTTTAGTGTTTTCATATCCATACTTTTTAAGAAGATATTTAATATACTTATGTTGAGATATATAAGTTACTTCTGGTTTTTAAAAAATTAAAAAACCAAGAAAAAATGTTAAATCACCCATAATACTCATTTAAAACTCATATTTCATAAGATTCGCAAATTAACCAGTTAAGGATTACTGAGTTTTTTTGAATATAATTTCATCAACATAAATTTTAACAATTATAACATTTTTCTTTTCTTTCTTTATGAAAAGGGTTGGATTATCAGTTCCCATAACATAGTTGTTTTGTAACAAAAATCATGCAATTCTATCATACTTGGCTCTAGGGGATTGTTTAAGAGCATATGAAGATTTTTTATGTTTAAAAACATGATCAATATGTTTTATGTCTTCAAAACCAGGAGGTTGTTTAACATAAACATCCTCTTGAACATATCTATTAATTAAATCACACTTCACATCCATTTGAAAAATCATAAAGTTGAAGAATGTTGTAAAATCTAAGATTATTTTAATAGATTCATGTCTAGCTACTAGAACATATGTTTCTTCATAGTCTATTAATTCTTGTTGATTATAGCCTTTTGCAACTAACCTTGATTTATTTCTTACTATTATTCCATTTTAATCACATTTATTTATGAATACAAACATTACTCCAATTACATAAGTATCTTTAGGTATTTTAACCATGGTCCAAACTTTGTTCCTTTCAAATTAATTTTGTTCATCTTGCATAGATTTAATCCAATCATCATCACAAAAAGATTCTTTATAACTTTTAAGTTTTAATTAGGAATGAAATGATATATTAAATACTTCATTTCTTAAAGAACTTTTAGTCCTTACCGGTTGATATACATCACCAATTATATTATCACTGGGATGATTCTTTAGAAACAATCGACTTGGGTTTTTTAAAACATGTTCATAAATATAAGGTAAGAAATCTTCTGGAGTGAATACTTTAGAAACATTTCCTTGAGTATTCTCATAAATAGAAGAATATTCCATCAAAGGTTGATAATTAGTTTTTTAAAACACTTCTAAAGATGTAAGTCGGGGTTGTTTAAAAACAAAAGGATCAATTTCATAAAATTTAATATGTACTATTTCCTCAATACTACACGAGTTTTAGTTAAAAACACTATAATCCTTAAAGGTTGTGGAGTAGCCTAAGAAAATTCATTCATCATATTTGGGTGAGAATTTATGAAAGTTATGTTAAGTATTCACAATGAATACTTTGCATCCAAATGCTTTGAAGTATGAAACTCTAGGTTTTTAGGCTGTCCATAACTCATACGGTATTTTAATAAGAAATGGACTTATTAAAACTCGATTCATAGTATAAGAAGACGTAAATACACCTTCATCCCAAACATATTTAGTAATTGAGTATTCAATCAACATGGTTCTTGTTATCTCTTGAAGAATTCATTTTCTTCTTTCAGCAACACCATTTTTATAAGGAGTTCTCAGAGATGAGAAGTTATGAGTAATTCTTTTCATTCTATAAAAAGTTTCAAAATATGAATTTTCAAATTCTCCTCCATGATCACTATGAATAGTTATCAAGGGAAGATTTTTATAATTTTTAACTTTGGCTAAAAAAGATTCGAAATTGGAAAATTCTTCAACTTTTCATGCTAGAAAATAAAACCATATAAATCTAGTGTATTCATCAACTAAAACAAATACATAGTATTTGCCTCCAATACTTCTACTTTTTTTTGAATAAAAAAGATCCATATACACTAGCTGTAATGCATCATAAGTTGATACTTTACTAATATATTTAATGCTTGAATTATGTTTCTTTCTATATTGACAAGGATAAAAAACATTTAAATAATCAATCTATGATCTGGTAGATCCTTACCAAGTCTTTTATTAGAAAGTTTACATACGTTAATAAGAATACAATTTCCAAATCCTATATACCATAACCAATATTTATCTTCCATTTTACTAAGGAAAGGTAAGTCTTGGATCCTAAGGTCTTCTAAGTTAAGTGTATAAAAATTCTCATGTTGATGGGTAGAGAGAATGAACACATCCTTGGAATTGTGAACTAAACATTTATCATTCCTAAAATTCACAATGTACCCTTCATCATATAATTGTATTATTATTATAAGGTTGTGCTTATGACCTTTAACAAATAAAACATTTGAAATTAAATATTTTTCAAGAAGAAAAATGTTACCCATACCAAAAATTTCTATTTGAGAATTGTCTCTAAAAGTGAATCTTCCACCTTTCATATTAATAATATTTTTAAAGAATTTTTTGTTACCAGTCATGTGATGGGAACATACACTATCCATGTACCATGTATTTCTGTTGGTACTTAATGTTTTTCATAAAAATGAAATAGTTAGACTTTTAAAATCCAAAATTTCATGGATCCAGAAATGTTAGAAAATAGAATTTTAGGTATCCACATTTTCTCAGAAAAGTGGGATTTATAAAAACCCAAGGATTGATTTTAATTTAAAGAAATTTTTTTCTTTCAATGGACACCATATTGAAACTTAGTGAAAAATGAATATTTTTTAGGAACAAAATAGTTATGATTGAAAATATGGTTTGAATGAGAATAACCAAATATAGAACTATTCCTAAAAGGATGAAGTTGTGAAAACATTTTATTAAAACCACCCTTACCAAGAGTAAATATTGAAAAACTTTTCTTTAAGAAAAATATTTTTGAGTTTAGTATAATGAATAAATTTATATCCTCACAGTTATTAGTCATACAACATAAGTTTTTCTCTAATTTTTTTTTCATAGAAATAACATTTTCGAAATCCTTAAAAATTTTATCCTTCCTAGAATTAAAATCCGTAAGGTTTTTTGAAATAAAAAAAAATTACAAAAAAAATTTCATTCGGATCTTTAGAAAGATATGATACTTATTTTGATAAAAAATATATTCTATAATTTTCTTTGTCAAGTTTCTTTTTGATCTTGCCATTTTCATTCACCAGAATCTTGGTAAACCTAAAGACTTATTCAAATAAAGGTAAAGAATTATCTTCTACTGAAGAAGATTCTTCATCCGAAGATTTATAATTTTATTCATTAGGATAATTTTCATTTAAAGATATATTGGTTAAATATTCAGTATCATGTACCCTAGCTATAATAAATTTATTCTCTTTATGAATTTTGGCTATAACAACAATATTATTTTGTTCAGAAGATTCAATATATATTGATTCATCATATGAGTCTCCACCAATTTCACTCCATGAATCATTTTCCTCCAAGACATTGTTTCCCTTAGACTTACAGTATATTCTCTAATTCCTTTTAGATTTTCATTATTTCTTGTCCTTTATTTTTAGCTTAGGATAATCAGGTATCATATTTCCATCTTTAGTACATTCATAAAATGTAACTTATAAATATTTATTATCTTTCCTTTCATTCTTCTTATATATGTAATGAAAATACATTTTTCCAACAATTTTTTTCATCCATAGAGAATGACCGGCTATCACAATTTTTGACTATTTGGATTCACTTGAGTCTGATTTGAATAAAAACTTTCTTAGACTTTGTTTTCTTATTAAATTTCTCAGGAGTCTTGGATTTAATATTATTTGAAGTAGTAGTAAAGGAAACACTCTAATTATTCTTCTTTATATTATTAGAATATCTCGTAAATATGTTCTCATGTTGCAATAGAGTCCCAAATAACTCATAAATAGTGGTTCTCTTTGATTCCCACTCATTTGGAATGATATCAATAATATTTTCAACAAGTATTTCATCATCTAAGACTTTTTCACCCATTGAATGTAAGATATTCACAATAGTCATGAATATTTTTTGAACTTCAACTATTGGTTCTCGATAAGGAAAAAAACCATTAAAATCATCTCTTAGCGTAGATCTTTTGGTTTCAATAACTTTTGATGTTCTAAAATGTGTAACATCATGTTTGTTCTAAATACAATTTACTGTTTCACATAATGATATTTGGTTGTATATATTCTTGGTCATAGAACAAAATATAGTATTTTTTACCTTATAGTTAAGATTATATTATTTATTTTCTTCATTGATAAAAGTTTTGACTTCCTTTTCTAGGATCTTATAATAACCAGTAAGCATAACAATGTTGTCAACTCCATTGTTAATAACAAATGTCTTCATTCTATCCCTTCAATATTCATAATCATTCCCATAAAAAATTGGAGGTCTTATAGGATTTATATTGTACATAGATCCAACATTCATTCCTTCCATAATTCAAAATAAAAACTTTTCCACTCCATAAGTTGGTGTAGTAATTATTAATTAACAAATTGTTTATAAAATTAATTATCAACAACTTGCAGAAATAATTATAGTGTATGTAAACTAAGAAGTGAACAAATTATTTATTATACAAAGTATAAGTATCAGTATCTCATGGACCTCCTCTGACTCCAATTGTAGGATTGAAATATGAGATGTAGATACACAATAACATGAGGGGGTGGTGAGTGAATTGTAAGTTAAAAAACAATCATTTTTAACCTTAAATAAACTCTTGTTAACCAAGTGAAATAATCAAGATTCACAAGACCCTATACCATATTTAATAAAGAAATCACAAGGGCCCTTGGTCTGAATATAAAGATATTATAAATAAATAATAACATAGGTATAATTAAGTAAGATTATTCCATAAAGAGTATTGAATCTTGAATCAGAGTTAATACAATAGGGAAAGTGTAAGAAAGTTTCACTTTCTATCATTAAAAAAATGTATTAGAAATTAAAGAAATTGTATTTAAACAAGTAGTACTTGTGTAATGAAATATTTTAACACCAATAGAAGGGTATCCAATAAACTAGGATAAAATTACATTGAATTATACTTTCAAGAAAGTCTATCTTACCCACACCAGGGTGGGATCTCATTTTGATGATCAAAATCTATCTTGATATCCCCACAAGCCCTCGATATGTAAGGTTATCGACACCCCTATCTTCTTTAAACAAGGAAACCCTCAATTAAGAAGGTAATCGACACCTCTATCTTATTTCTTCTTGGAATCCCTCTATTTTAAGCAACAAAAATCAGAATCATTCAAGGTCAACAAATCTTGTCGATAATTTAAGTATGTGGAACAAGACGTTTACAACATAAACTATTCAAGGAATTTACACAAAGAAAATATAGCATAGCTCTCATAGAGTGTCAATTCTCCCAAAAGTTCACAACACGGAAAACATTAAAATGATTGGGTATTTATATGCGAGATCTCCAACAGTACCATTTTCTTCCAACGGTCTTGTTTTCCATGAAATCTCATAGGGACTTGGACATGTGGCATTCATAATTGCCATATTGTAACTAAAACAACGAAACCATTTAGATAATAAAAGCTGTCACAAGTAAAATTAGATTTTCAATAATATGTATGAATCTAAATGTAAGAAACATTATATTAAGGAAATATAAAAACCTTAAAAAAGTTATGAAATAATTATATTATGAAAATATAGAATCTTTATGAAAGTTATAAAATGAGATCACATATAAGAAACTATGAAAATCTAATCTGATAAATATTGAGAATCATAATATAAGAAACATAGAAAACCAGATTCAATTTTTTGAGCGATTTGGTATCTAAGAAATTCTATGATTTGAAATTTTATTTTTTGAGAATCTGAGTATCTAGGAAATGTACTGATTCAGAATCATTTTTTCTGAGTGATTTGGAATCTAATGAATGCACTAATTCAAAATTGGTTTTTTTGAGAAATTTCAAATATTAGAAATGCACTAATTTAGAATCAGTTTTTCGAGTGATTCAGAATCTAAGAAATACGGTGTTTTGGAATCTAAGAAATTCATTGATTCTGATTATATGTACATGTACTTGATTTTTCATTTGAATATAGATTCCAATCGGTCTTGATGAAAATTATGTTAGACTTAGCTGGAAAGTATGACAAAAGATTTTTTTGAATATAATTCTAATAAATATAAAGTTTCTTAAAGAAAGAAATATCATTAAGGAAAAGGTGTTTGTGATTTCCAAAACATAAAGGTATGAAAAAGTCATAAGGAAACTTTTGATTCGTCACTACCTTAGTGTCACTACACATGTAGCATGCAAACAGTTTTCCAAACCCTGTGCACCCTATTCAAAATTTCTCTGCAAAACCTATAGAGGTTCACGCACTGCTATCCACCTCACCCCACATATTATGTCAAATCGAGAGTAAATGAGAAATAGGGTTACACAATTTTTTCAGAGAGGCCACACGGTTTACCCAAACCATGAGCCTCAACCTAAAAATTCTAAAATAGGTCCTTATGGCCTCTTACGCACCAAAAACACTTCCAAACACCAAGTGATTTGCTAAACCTCTAAATCAATCTAAAAAATATATTTGGTTATCAGAATTAGGTTATGATGATCGAAAAAGAAATTGGCATACCCACCAATTCCCAAAAATTCAAAAAGGGAGATGTTTTCGACCCACTCCCAATACCCAAGACATTACATATTAGGATGATTCATTTAATAAAACACCAATGATAACCTTTTATATTATTCTAGAATTTATTCAATCATCATGCACTATTTTTTTATTAATTAATTTTTTTATTAATATATTTGATTTACAACACTAAATAAGTTTTAATACACATAATGTAATATATTTTAACCATAAAAATGGTTTTATGACCAGACTTTAAGTAGGTATTATAAAATAAAAAATCATTATCCACAAATGTGGTGAATCAACACCTCATAGATGATGATTCCATTTTTAGAAAAAAAGGGAAGAAGTGATAAATGATAGTGGATATACCATTAATAAAATAAAATTCATGTATATATATTATACATGAGTTATCATGTTACATTGTAAAATTGAGTTGATAAGAGAATAAAAAAGAAATTGAATTATAGAGAGATAAAAGGTTTTACCTCTTGAGTGTTGTATCCTTGAGAGCCTAATTAAGGGATTTAGGACTGTTCTTTTGGTGAGACCAGCAAGACCAGAATGTGGGAAAGAGGTTTGGTATAGGAATTTGTTATAATATTAGAAAGATCCAAGTCTTAGAATGGTTGAGGGTAAGGGGTGGTATTTATAGTGTATGAGAGTGTGGTTTTTTATTATTTTATCCATTAGTTTAATATTTTGACTCAAGACTATCAATTGTATTGATTCTTATAAGTAAATATAGTAACTATAGAATGTGAGTTTGAGATAATGGACACTTATATAATCCATTATTCAACCATGAATAAAAAAATAATTTATTTACTTATAATGTTAAATACCATAACTTATCATATTTTACTATCGACCAAAAATTCAACTATTTTAGAAAACAAAAAAAATTCCCCTTAGCAACCTTTTGATGTGTAGATTTTAAAAATGGAATTCATTTTATGAAAAGAATTTTCTAAATACGAGACATTTAATTTTTAATTATGATAATTATTTATTTTAAAAATACTGATTATAAAATTATAACTAATTTTATGAAAAATTTAAAAATTAATTAATGTCTCAAAAAATTGTATTATAATCATAAGACAAAAAATAATAATTTATGAATATATTTTTTGAAATTAAAAATTATTTTAAAACATAATATTAAGTAAAATATTATATGTAAACATTTATACTTTGAAAAAAATTGAAATACTTAATTTATCTCTTTTAAAACTTTTATTTAATTATTCTATGATATAGATATATTATATTTTCATTCATAAGATACCTATAATTTATTTAAATTTTCCTTAGTGAGAATACTATTCTATTGTGTAGATTACTATACTAAATGTTCATGTTACTATTCCTATGGTCAAGTTATTATTCCATCGGTATATGTTCCTTAAATTCTAGAAATCCCTCTTATTTCATTAATTATTAATTTATAAAGTTTGTATTCTGTTCTATATGTTAATGTATGTGATTTATACAATATATAATAATTATAATAAGGGATATTCCATTGATAAAAATTTGTGTCATTACATTCCCTCATCCTCCAATAAATTGCATTCTTTCAATTTTAACTTGTGATTGGTAATCATATAGTTTTCATTTTAAAATACCCTTGTGGAAATTCCACACCATCAACAGGGTTAATAAAACAACTTTTTTAATTGGGGGAATGGACAATGTGATTGTCAATACAAAACCAGGTTTCCCTATAGGAGAACATTTTTGGGATGTGAAAAAATAGGCTTTAAAGAAAAATATAACTATCATGTTCTTATTGAGACTGATAGGGAACATGGTCATTAAAAATTATACCATAAAAACCATAATTTTTGATCGATTAAAAGACCATTGATTTCTTATTAAGAAAACTAAATGAACAACTCTATTATTCCAAAATCATTTTCCTAGAGTCGAGGGATTATTTTACTATATAGATAGGTACTTGAGAACATAAAATTACTTGATTTATTTCAATATAATAATCATATCCTCAGATTTTGGTAGTGGTTTGATGCATATACACTTCATTTATTAATCTAAATGATTGATATTAAAGATGATTTTTTATTTTTGAAGACATTTTATCAAATGAACCATAATACATTCATTTGGAATGTAAATAAATACCAATAGAAAATTGGGTAGAACATGCTATCCAATATGATAAATCATAGTTTATCCAAAGTTAAACTTAATACACTCCATAATTAGTTACCTTAAGACTCATTAAAAATACATTTTTAGAATTCAAAGTCCAAAAATGTAGAAGGAAGGTCACTATATTTCCAAAATCAACTTAACATAAGATTTACCCAAATAATGTTTTTCTTATTTCCTCATAGAAAATATATTAATACCCTAATATCCTTTAAACCTTTATGAAACATGTATTCTTAAAGGAGTAAAAATCCCATGTTGTTGAATATATTCCTTTAATCAAAACATCTAATAATTTGAACATAACATAAAGGATAAAATTACTAACCACCTACTTGGTAACCAATGTTTTCCCATAAACATCTATTTATTATCATATAAAAATCAATCACATATTTATGTTTATCTTTCCCAAGTCATGAATTTTCATAAAGATGAACCTATAACAGCCACAATTCCCTTGATTACCGATCCTATTCATCACATGATTCCAATTCCTTAAAGAATAAGTACTTCAGTACAATCCTTACATATATATCATGAATCTTATAACTAGAATATAATTTATAAAATACTATTACAATATAATCCATGTATCCAGAAAGATAAATACAATAATGATTTGACTTTTACTGTAGTAACAACATAATTTTTACCATGATCCCTTTTCTTTTTTTGAGATATATTCCCTTGACACTTAACTCATTGATTTTTATAATGTCCTATATCCTTACAATTGAAGCATTAGAAATGCAAAAATTAGTTAATTCCATTACAATCATGAGATTTGTGTCACATCTCTCTACACTTGTAGTAAAATCCAATTCCCAAGAGGCATGCCCCATGATGTTTATTTCCACATGTATAAAAAGTTTGAAATTATATTTTCCCCTATTTTATTATTTCCTTTTCTAGTGTACTCAGAATCCCTATTCTTAGATTTCTTCCCTTTTAAGTCATATGTCTTAGAAATTATTTTCTCAATCTTTATGAAATATGATACTATATCCTCGTATTATGAGAATGTTTGGGAAACTAGTTTCCATCATAGAATTGGCATAATTCCATCAAGGAAATGATAATTTTTTCTCCTTGGATTATGTATATAGTGCACAACATGACTTTATGACCATGTAATGTCAGATTCATACTTAGAATTGTTTTTATCATCTTTATGTCTAAGACTTAATAATTGTCTTTCCATTTTCACTCTCTTCTTACGAGGAAAATGTTTTTCTCAGAAAATTTCTTTATAGTCCTTCCATTCCATAGTTTTATTTTCTTCCTCATCCTTTGTGTTTTTATTTAATGACCACCATTGATCCATATCCCCTGAGAGATTATAAAATTATATGAAAACATCCTCCTATTCATTACTTCCCAAAGAAAGAAATATATTCTCCAAGTAAATTATCAATTTATCAGCTACAAATGGGTTTTTAGTCCCATTGAATAATAGATGTTGTGGTCATATGAAGTGTTCTAAAATTCTCAGAAAACATTATGGATTAGGTTTCTCCATACAGGTAAGGTTATAACACATAATCCAATTCAGTTATCCCAGTATATTTAGAATTTTTTTGGATCTACCTATAGTTCTAGGTCCAACTTCATTATCTTAAATAAGAGGTAAATTACTTCATGGATTACATGCATTGATACAATTTCCATTCCTTCTACTCGGATCCATTTCTAAAAAAATTCATAAACTAGATTATATCAATACATTATGAATCCTAACGTATAATCTATAACTAGTGAAACACTTATCGTAAATCAAAAACTTGGGTATAACTAATCTCTAAATAATAACCTTGATTATCATAGGAATATTCCCAATCTTAGTTATAGGGTTATATTTCTATAGTATATGTTTTAATAAATCTAGTTTCCAATGTTACTATTAAAAATTATCTGATACTAACTATAAATACCTCAAACCTAGTAGCCTAGAGATGGTTTCTTACTTTATTACATTGGTACAATGAACAAGTGATCACATCCCCAAGTACCGAATAGTTTAGTAGCATTGAAAAACCAGATACAAACAAAAGTTTTACATTACAACATGAAAATAAGTAAAACATAGAAACTAATTTAAAAACATACATATTATTTGATATTATCCTTTTATTTCAATCATAATACACATCATGGAATCCTAGGTAAAAATAAAATATAAGAAAGGGGTGAGACAAGATGCTTAGTAAGGGTAAGAAATATATTGAATGTTTTAATAAATAAACTTAAAAAATAATGAAAGGTGAATAACTAAAAATACATGCCATTAAAACATAAACTTGAGAATAATATGGATGAAATAATATATGATCAAATAATTCCATATAAACAATTATATGAGAATAAAACTTAAACATGGATATTATAAATGTAAAATAAACAAATGGAATGTCAATAAATATTTCATAATGAGGGAATTCATAATGTGGGACATCATAAACATACCGTCAAGGCTTTTTATAATAAACCACATATAACTGGGTAAGAAATCAACCCATACTAAAACTATTTTGTATCATGAGAACCACCAATGCATTGAGGGGCTATAGAGGTCCCACCCCACACTTCTTAAGTCTAATATTTTTTTAGTATGAAATATGTGAAACATAATAAACACATACATTCATATTTAAAATACCATATTAAATGTAAATAATTTCCCAATTTAGTAAATATGACCATAAACTATCCACAGTAACGTGGAGAATAGTATCAAGATAGAATATCCCTATTAAAAATAATCATAAACCATTAAATAAAATATGGTATATTGTAACATAAGAGATAAATCCCAATTAATCATATGATTCAATAGATATTTTTTAAATAGATAAAAATACTCCAATAAACTAATTGTGCAATTCTTGAGATAAATACACTTTTTTACTTTATAAAGAAGAGTTATTTTAGAAATTCATTTGTATTTTTCCTAAAATCATATGGTAAACATGTATATCATAAAAAAAGTAAGGATAATAAAATTATATTTAAAGAATAAAAAAAGAATATTTAAACTTAAATTTTTCATATATCTTGATAAATTATTTCCAAATGATGTTAAAATATGCAAAAAAGAGTGTTTAAGAATCTTTTGAAATGAGCCACCTTAGTGTGGTTTAAGGGAAAATATAAAAGAGTTTTAAAGAGGGAAAGATATAACTATTTGAATAAAACCAGAAATTGAATCAGATAGTTTTCATGCTGATATGGGTGATTTTATAAAAATAATGATTTATTAAAATTTATTGTGGTGTTTACTTGAAAATAAGCATGAAATTGGAAAATTCCCTTTAATCGGGCTTACTTATCAGGAGGAATTGGAAATGGAACCTTATAAACATGTATTTCCCCTCAAAGAAAGAATATTTGATCTAGGTATATATGTTTAGAACATAAAAATGTATTTATTAGGAGTAAATAGGATATGTTATGAATTATATTTTGGTAAAGAGAGTGAAATCATAACCTAAAAGAAAAAATTGTGGTTCAGGGGGAATCCATTACCACTTTGCAAACAGTCAAACAATATGCCCCATAAAATTAATGATTATCAAATGAAAAATAAAATACCCTTATGTTAAAGTGAATCAAGATATTATTTATCATATAGAATTATATATGCACTATATACAATTAATAAGTGGTGAATAAGGCATATATTCTATAAAGAAAAGTGTGATGAGAAAACCCTTACCTTATGCCTGAAAGTGTCATGTGATTGCACTTAATGTACTTTTTAATGAAATTAGATTCATTAATAATTTAATTTAGAACTGAATAAATGTGTCTTATATTTATTATAATTTTATTATGTTCATTTATTTCCCTTTTTATGATTTGTAAGAATCAATTTCATTATTTTAGAGTCTTCTTTTACTTGGTTTTCATGCTTAATTCACTCGTATACATGTAGGAAAGATCATATAACATGTGAATAGTTATCCAGAATTGAAATTATAGGTTATTAATGAAATTATATAATATTAAATGGTCTTATAAATCATTTTTTTTTCATATATGGGGATAATTTATTAGATAAAATGTTAATGGTAATCGTTTAGATTATTTGTTCTTTTTTTTCCTATCATCACGCACTAGTTTTGTTTTATTAATTAATATTTTGAATATATATTTGTTCCATAACACTAAATAATTTATATTAAAAATAATATAATGGAGTTATGACCTTCCTTGATGGTGTTATTATAAAACTAAAATTCATCATCCATGAATGTGGTGAATTGACACCTCACGTACAATGTTTCCATTTTTAGAAAAAAAGGGTAAGAAATGCGAATTGTTAGTGGATAAAACATTAACATAATAAAAATATAGTATACATATGATACTGGACTTATAATTTTACTTTTTTATATGGGATGTGAGAAAAGGATAAGAAAAGTAATTAAATTGAAAGAGAGAGAGAGAGAGGGGATTTTACCGATTGAGTGTCTTCTCTTTGAGAACCTCTTTAAGGGACTTAGAAATGGTCTTTTGGTGAGACCAAGAAGACTAGAATATTGAGGAGAGGTTTGGCAGAGGAATTGGGGAGAATATTAGAGGATACAAGGATTATATGGTGTGAGGATAAGGGGTGGTGATGGGTGATATTTATTGTGTTGGCGATAAAGGTGTTTTTTGATTATTTTATTCATTGATTTTTTATTTTGGCTCTAGAGTATTAATAATATTGATTCATAAGACCAAATATAGTAACTGGAGAATGTTAGTTCTAGATAATGGCTATACATATCATCCATGACTCAACCATGACTTAAAAATTAATTTATTTACATATTATTTCAAATACACTAAATTATTTAATTTCAGTATTAACCAAAAAATTCAACTATTTCAGAAAAATCCATAAAAACTAACCCAAATAACTTTTTGATGTATATATTTTAAAAAAATATTCTCCATTTTATAAAAATAATTTTCAAAATATGATAAATATTACTTTTAGTTAAAATCAACCTTTATTCGAAAAATAGCGATTTTAAAATTATAAATTCTTTTATAAAAATTTTAAAAATTAATTATGGTCAACTAAAATTATATTATAATAATATGGAAAATATTAATTTATGAATATATTTTGTAAAATTAATTTTTTTGTCAATATTATATTAATTATAAAATTTTAATTAAACATCTACGCATTACAAAAATACTAACGCTTAATTTATAATTTTTAAGAAATGTGTTTACTTATTCCATGATATAAATGTATTATATTTTAATTCATAATATATGTATATTTTATTTACACTTTCATAGATGATGTTAATATTTAATTGGGAGGTTTAATATTCCTAATGGTCATATTACTATTCCAATGGTCAAGTTTCTATTCCATCAATATACGTTTCATTATTTCTAAAAATACATATTATTTAATTTATTATTAATTTTTAATGTCTGTATTTTGTTATCTATGTAATTTTATGTGATTTATACTATATAACATAATTATAAGAAGGGAAATTCAATTGATAAAATTGTGGGTCGTTACACTGCATATATCATCTAATAAATGTATTTGTATAAAATTTAACATTTCTTATTTGGGATATATGTGTCTTCATAATTCTATTAATGATGTATCCTTAATTCATGCCTAATAAATTATGAGCATTGTAAGGAGAATCATAATATCTCTATCATTATTTAATAAAATTATCTCTCTTATATATTTCTTATTTTATGTATTGTGTATTCCATCCATTTTTATTTATATTGTTCTAATTTGATTAATTTTTTTGATATTTACATTTCCTTTCACCATACTCAATCCCTTACATAAATACACACTTTTTAAGGGATCTCTTCTTCTGTCAACTTATTATTTTATCCTTGGATTTCTCTATCTTATTCTTATATGTATACATTCATTTGAAAAATTCTATAGAATTTAATATTAATTTCTAAAATTACATTTCGTTTTTATTTAGATTTAAATTCACTATATGTTTTCTTAATTTTAGTTTCTTAAATCATAATGAAATATATGGAAAATTTATTTCTTATTTTATTGAATTTCTTTATTCCCCTCTTCAAGGTTATATTGGTACTTTTATTTCTTTATATATATCATTGGGATTTCTTATATAGTGTCATATAAATGATGGGTTTATATGAAAATATTATGAAGGATATTTTTTTTACCAAATAGATATTGTTTTTTAAAAAGTTTTAAAATATCAAGCTAATATGAAAAGATAATAAACTGTTATATTCTGGTTGTGTGTTTTACATGATATTTTATGTATTTTTATGAGAAAATTATGTCAAAATTAATATATGGGATATATAGGCTATTTTAGTTTGTATTAGATTATGATTTAGTTATTTTTAATTATCATGTTGAATAGAATTATATTAAATAAATTTTAAACACCTAGTATAAATTGAATGTTTCATAATTTTATCATATGATATATTTTTGTATAAATTTTTTTACATGAATTTAATTTAATGATTTTATTTTTAATAGTTATTTTTTAATTTTAGTAGATGGATGGAAATAGGGGAATCTTAGTGAACAATTAGTGTGATGGGAAATGAAATTATTGTGCTAAGGAGACGTAAAACATGATGTGTGATAGAGTCAAAGTATTTATATTTACATTAAATAAATTGATTCAGGACATTAATAATTTATTGAATCATACGAATCACCCAAATTCTCAAAATAATTAACAGTTCTCCATTTATTCATGTATGTGACAACATACACTACTATTTAATGAATATTCCTATATATTATTAATAATAAAATGGATCAACTCCATTGACAATATATTTTATATGACAAAATTTTTTAGTAAGAAAGTTTATCTGGGAAATATAATATATATATAAGTGAAATTTCATTTTTGGTGGAAATAGATCGATAACACTATGAAAATGAATAAAAATATGTTAATTAAATGGAAGTATTTTATAATTTCTTTTTTAATTTTTTTCCCTGGAACTCTTAACCATAAATTGGAGAGACAATTATTTGAACTCAAAAAAATATGGGATAATATATTTGTCCTATATGTAAAACTTAACAATAATTTGAAAGTAAATTTATAGATTTTTCATTAACTCAAAAAGAAAATTCGATTTACACTTTTATAGCTTAAAATAATGTATTTAATATGATTTAGAAATTTTAAACATTGATAGTAAGAAATTTATAATAAAATGTTTACAAATAATTAAAATATAGATTATAGAATTGATTTTTTTAAGGAAATAGATATAAAAATAATAATAATAGTGTTTAATTCTCTAGGGTGAAGGGGGAATAATCAAGGTGGAGAGAAAATCCAATTACCCACATAGAACAAATTATTGGAATAAGTATCAATGAAATTTACCAAATGAAATGAGAAAATAATTCATGTATAGAAGAGGATAATATTTTAACACCCCAAGTTATTATTACTATTTTTTGATAAATTTAATTTCTTCAATATATTGCAATACATGAAACACTGAGTCCCAACGGTCTACAATATACTATTTATATTACAGTTTAATATGGTCTTTATGAACTAGAAATTATAAATTACAATTGAATATGAATACATTTTTTAAATATTATGTATTATTTTTTTATATGAAGAAAATATATTTATAAAATATCACTTATTTTTAAAAATCCTTTTTAATGTTTTGAAAATACTATTCTATAAAAAACGATTTTACAGTTTCTTTGATAAAATAAAAAAAAGTAATTTTTGAAACTTATAGAAACTTTATTTGAAAAAATGAACTTAATTTTTTTAATAAAAAAATCACAATTATCTTATGGTCATTTTTTTGTCTTTTTTAAAAATATTTTTTTTGAATGAATGGTAAAAAATATTTGTTTTTATTAAAAACTGCCTTTTGTTTAAAAAATAAGGTTAATTTATTTTATAAAATTCTATTAAAAGTAAATTAAGTTAAATTTTATTATAATTAAAGCAATATAGTTCAATAAAATAAATTTTATATTGAATTTTTATATAAAAACTTTTTAAACCGACGAATTGTTTTTATTTGCAAAAATGATTTTTCATCACATATGTGGGATTAAATTAAATTAAATTACACTAATTATATGAATTGAAATAAAAAAAATTAAATTAATTTTTTGAATCATAATAATTTATTTCATATTTTAGGGTCAACTTAATTTTGGAATATAATGAAATGCGAAAACCACAAAAAACCAATTATGGCGGTTAAGGTTAAAACAATTTTACTAGGGGTCAAACTAAAATGATAAGGGGTAAAATCTCCTAAAAACATATCCAATTGTTTTTATAAACATAATTAGACATTATCATCTATATGGTTATATAATTTCACATTTTTATATGTTTAATATATATAAAACAAGGGTACACTTGATTCTTTTAAAAATTTCAGGTGTGTCCTCTCCCCCTTTTATAAAAAGACACCCCCTTCCTCCCTTATTTACAATTACAAAACCATTTGTCTTGGCCAATACCGTACAAATTAAATTCCTTAACTACATACCCTAATCATAGAGTCCTTATTTTGATTCTTAAACCCTCCAAAGATGGATTTAGGTATAAACCTAAAGAGTCTCTCTAAAGAAGACGTAATATTCTTAAACTTGTGTTTTTTGTTTTTTTTATTCATAGACATCATTTAAATATTATTAATCCATGATAAAATAATAAAATTAGTATCTTAAATTTAATTATATGTTATTATGTTAATTTCATTCACTTCATCTGTCAATTATTCCCTAAAATAAGAAACGAAACCATCGATCGTGTGCAAGGAAGACTACTGCCTCACAAATGAATCTTATTTGTTTTCCATAAACACCTATCATGGATGGATATAGTGATATATTTATTGTTTATATATGATATTTATGACTTTATTAATTTTATTAAATCATTATATAATTTTTTTTCTTACTTTTCATCCCATGGGGATACAATAATGTTGAGTGTGTGTACGGCGGACTACCGCCATGAGAATCGATGTGATTTATTTTTTACTAATGTTTTAAATGGAAGATAATGTTGATAAATTTAATGAATATATGTTATATTTAGAAACTAAAAAGTAATATATATAGTTGATATATTTTTTAACCTTACTTTCTTTCTATTCATCGAGAAAATGGAAATAATATTCATCTTTACATACAACTTACCATCTCCATGAATAGTGTAACTCATTTTTTATATGAAACATTTATGGATTAATATAAATACAAATATATTGACTAATTATTATATTTATATAATGGATAAATGTTTTTATATTATGTAACCATAATCAATATAAAAGGGCCAAAACATGAAAAACAAAGTAGTTATTAACCAAAACGCGATTTTAACAAATAATTATTGATAAATGGGTAATAAAAAGTTAACCATATATAGTATGATAAATATTATTATGGTTTTTAATATATTTATAATAATATTATATTTATTATATTGTAGAATCTATGGTGTATGGAGTAATTCAAGACTTAAAGTAAGGGATTTCCCTCTCACATTTTATTTTCTATTAGACACATGCCATATTCCCCATGTGTTTCTTTTATGTGGTGTGTATACTGAGTATGAATGTATCTAAGGATTATTATATAAAAATTAATTTGATTTAAATGTCCATTTTAGGATATCTCTTTCTTGGGGCTTACTATTCAATGTTACTAAAGTGAGAAGGGTTTTCTGATACAATCTCATCATTTATCAAGATTATAAATGTTTATTCTTTTGATGATGAATTATTATGATACATATCTCAAGAAACACATTAATTTTATTATAATCTTGTTATTTAATGATAATACATTGTTTATTTTTAG
Source organism: Viscum album (assembly GCA_963277665.1). Taxonomy (NCBI): domain Eukaryota; kingdom Viridiplantae; phylum Streptophyta; class Magnoliopsida; order Santalales; family Viscaceae; genus Viscum; species Viscum album. The sequence goes on from OY728136.1 coordinate 1,986,129,942, forward strand.
TTTCTTCTCTCTATTTACTGAAGAGTTAAAAATAATGTTTTATGAAAAATTCACTTTATTTATTTATTCATTTGAAAACAAATTTTATTCTATATACTTACTTAAAAAAATGTTTTCAAGATATTTTCAAAAAATATCTTAAGTTTTTTTATATTCAAATCTTTCCTTATTTTAACTTTCAATTTTTTTAAAGGAATCTTCTTGTCATTTTCTAAATGATTTGATTTTGAATTTTACCCAAAATGTGAAAAGAATCTTTGTTTTAAAGTGTATGAAATGAATTATTTTAAACTATTATGAAAACTCAATGTTTTAAATATTTAATTAAATATATCCAATATTATTTTGAATGAAAATATTTTCACTAATATTTGGGATGCTTTTAGTTTAAATGTTTTTATTAAAATTGTAAAGGATATTTTCCTCAAGGTTTTTAAATGATCTTTAAATTTACCATTATAGGATTTCAAGGTTATTTTCTAAGATAAGGATTTTGAAAATGTTTTCTATTTTAAAAAGTGTTTTTCAAAGTGTAAAGGCTATTTTTATCTAGAAATGTTCCAAGTTATCTTCCAATATAATTTTCCATCTAATATTGTGTCCTTTGATGTAGCATAAGATTTATTGGGTATATGATATAGTTATACCATATTTATAGTCCCTCTATATGGATTATATTTATGATAAAAATATTCTTATGAAACACACTAATTTTTTCCATGTTTTATTTTATGATGAAATGATTAAATGATTATGATTTTTTTATTTTCTATAGGCTATACTATGATGAAATGTTTATGAAACCCATTTTATTTCATGGGTTCCGATGTATTGAATGTTTTATAATCTTGTGGAACATGTATATATGATTTTCATTATGTGAGGGGTGAGACCTATTTCTCCCTCCAGTTAATTGGGAAAATATTGAAATATCATGAGATAAATAGGATTATAATGGGTAGTGAACCCATTTTAGTAAGGGACATTGTACACTACGATCATCTTGGGAGTGAACCTTGAGTACTATGATAGTTTGGGGAGTGAACCCATTACACTATGATAAATTAGAGATGATCTTTGAATACTATGGAAGTGAGTTTCTATGCTTATGTATATGCCAAAATTTTATGTATTATGTCAATGTTATGCTCTCATAGATAAGTTTATTTGATTTTTTTATGAATCATGTCTTATAGACTGTCCATATTTATGACATGACTCAAGATTATGATATTTCATATGCAGGGTATTGTTTTAATTTTTTTTCACATTATCACAAACCCTTATATAGATTTTATGTTTTCATATCTGCCCTTTTTACTATTAATTAGAATATGATATCACCCTTTCCTATGTTTCCTTTACCTTGGTTGTTAAGAAATGTATTATGTATGACATGTCTATGAAGGATGTAAATTATGAATAACTTAGGGGAAGATGATGTAGTTTTCATATGAACGAGTTGTTTATGTTTCAATGTTTCTAAATTCATGATACCCTTATGATCCTTAGGCGCGTGTTTGGGTAATGAAATGAATATTCATATAAAATGATTTAATATTCATATATGAGAAGCCAAATTCTTTATAGTCAATATCAGAGTATATTTTAAGTTATACTTTAGAAATGAAAATGAGACAACTTTAGTGGAATCGTTAGGATACGCCTAATTATGGGGTAATATCCTAATGTCTTATTAAGGAAGTGATTATGTGGTTTACCTAGAAATAAATCCCTATATATACATTATAAGTGGATGTGGTTCTGGAATAGATGTACCTAAGTGTTATACCATTGAAAAGGGAATGTTGGGATTGACTCGAGTATTACCTGGTACTGAAAACATGTCATACTATATGCCTAGTTTGACACTCCTGAAGGACATAATTTTTAAAATTTATATTTTATTTATGAACCATTATAATTTTTTGGAAAAGATTATGACCATGTAAAACCTAGGTTAAACCCTAGGTGTCATGGATTTAAAATATGGTATCTTAATATAGCTCTCTTATAAATGATTTTACACACCTATGTGTTTTCTTATTACGATTATTTCTTAGAATATGATTTTTGGTTTTAGTCGATGTATGGAAAGTGACGTATCCATGTTAATTGTGATTTCAATGTAAAATGAAGTGATTTTTCTCCTGAGAAACTGAATGTTATGGGAGATGTAATGAAAAATAAAATTTTTATGCTTATAAAATATTCAAAACCTATGAAACATAATGAATTTTAAAATAATTAATGGATAGAGAAACATTTTATTTTTTTATTCATTAGGAAATTTCCACAATATTTTAGTGTTTTAACTAATCCTCTAGTAATCGGAAAGTGGATTAATAACACTTAAAATATATTTTTTGTTCTCATGTGTTTAGAGAATAAAAAATTTATTTTTTTTCAATCATTTAGAATGGGAAAGAGATTAATGGTTGAATCTCATAAAAATATGATAAAACAAGATTAAATTAACTCCATGGAGTGGAATGAGTTTTAGAGGTTATTTTTCAATAAGTACTTTTCTCCCATATTTTTAATGAAAACAGAGAAGTAAATCCTTCAAATAAAGCAAAAGGATGATGAATCGTTTGGTGCCTATGAGGAAACTTTTACAAGACAAGCATGGTAATCTTCTGGTATTATAATCCCAACTTAATATATGGTTGATCAATTCTTCAATAGATTAAGAGAAAGAATTATAAGGGAATTACCCATAATGATATTCAGTAGCTGTGTAGAAATCATTTGATGTTATCTCAAGGAGTAAATAGAGTTAGGGGTCACCCATAGATCACATGGTTTTTACAAAAAATAATGAGTCAGTTAAATGGAAATAATAAGAACCATGTAGAGAAGAGAATTAGATTTACTTAATGCTTGAAGTGTGACATGAAACTTGTATGAAACTTTTATAGGGGTACTAGAAAATTTTTACATGTCTAAGGGATGTTCATCAGGAAATAAAATGACCATGTGATGGGAAGAAGTTATCCAATGATGAAAATAAAGATAATGCTCCACAGAATAAACCACCCAACATATAGTGTTTCAAATGTAAGGATAATGGGAACAATGCTAACCATTTAAAAATTTCAAAGAATAATGATCTTGATTAATGTCAGCATCCTCTTAAGATAGAGGACAAGGGGAAATCTCATGAAATCACTATTTCTGACAAGGGGGTGAAAACGATGTGGTGAAAGGTACACTTACCTTCTTCTCTATAACTTCTTATGAATTATTTGACTATGGATCTACCCATTATTTTTTATCTGAAGAATTTTCTAATGGTATCAAGATGATGCCAACATGGTTAGATATATAATTATAAATGAAAAACCATAATTGTAAGATGATTACATCTTTAGTAAATGATTCCTCTATGGTGGACATTTGAGGTAATGTACTTCCTAAAAATGTTACGATTCTTCGTCTATTTGAATTTGATGTTATCATAGGCATGGATTGGATATAGATACATAAATCCCACGTCATTTTTTGAGTATGTGAATTCATGTTTGATATTCAAAAACAATATATGATCATATATTAGTTCGATGATAAATAAGAAATTATTATGGAAATCATGTTCATCATATCAGTTTTTTATTCCTATTCCAAATTATTATTTATATCTGATGGTTAGAGAGAAAATTAACATTTATAGTATAACTATTTAAGGGATTTTGTTTATGTATTTATAGAATATTATTTTAGTCTTCCACTGAATCATGAAGCTTATTTTTCAATATAACTCATACCCTATGCCGCACCATTTTTAATGAATTTGTATAGAATGATCCTGATTGAGTTACTAGAATTAAAGAAGAAACTACAAGAGAATCTTTAAAAGGTATTCATTTTTCCATGTTAATCACATTGGGAATAAGATATTGTCTTTTTGAAAAATAAATATGGACTTATTCGAATTTTTATTTATTATTGAGAGCTGAAAAAGATCACAATAAATGAAATGTATCCTCTACCCTGTATTGATGACTTTCTTGATGAACCACGAAAAGCTCAAAACTTTTATAAGATTGAATTTCATTATGGATATCATCAATTGAGGGTCAATAAGGGGGATATATACAATACAACATTCCATACATGGTATATAAAATATGAATATATAGTGATTCTATTTGGTCTTATAAATTCTCCCACTATGTTCATGGATTTAAAGAATAGAGTCTTTAGAGATTACCTTGATCAGTTTGTGGTATTCTTTGTAGATGAAATTTTTATCTATTAAAATATAAATTAATAGAATTAATATCACTTGAGAATTTTACTAAAGATCCAAAGGAATATTATTTTTTATTAAAAATTTATAAAGTGTTAATTTTTGATGCAAAAGGTTTCATTTTCAGTCATATAATCCCATGTGAGGGTATATCGTTGGATCTATCAAATAAGAAGGTGATTGAATGAAAAGAATAATCACAAATGACTGAAATTATTAGTATTATTCATATGGATGGATATTATCAATAGTTTTTATAAAATTTATCACAACTATCTTTTCCACTCACCGTGTTATCTCTTACGGGATCTGAGTTCCTTCAAACAAATGAATGCAAGGAAAATTTCAAGTAATTGAAGATAAGATTTTTTAGCACACCTATGGTTACATTACCTTATAGTGGATAATGTTTTTTAATCTTTAGTGATTCATACATGAAGGTATTTGGATTCATTATTATAAATAATGACATGGTTATAGATAATGCCTCATGAAAATTTAAGGTCGATGAGAAAAATTACATAACTCATGATTTGGAGTTAGCTGTGGTAATTTTTCCATTAGGGATATGGAGGCTTTATCTTTATAGAAAAAGTGTGATATATATATACTAATAAAAAGAGTGTAAATATATATTCAAAAAGAATTAGTTAAAAAATTTCCAGATGATATGGTTAGAGTTGATTAAATATTATGATTAATCAATACATTACCACATTAGGATACTGAACAAGGTGGTTGATGATTTGAGTCAAGAGGATTATGCTAACTAATCCATAATGAGGATAAAAAAGTTAAAATATCTCTATATTTTTAAATTTTTTTTATTTAAATCCTTAAGGAAGGGGATAAATATTACCTTTCATATATGAATTTTTTACCATCTATCCACGTGAAGATTAAAGAGGCACAAAAGGAAAATATCAAAAAACAAAAGAATTGGATAAATGTTTTTATGTTAAATATTGATTTTGATGGAATGACAAGGATAAGAAACTTTGTATGTTTTCCATATGGAAGATAGAGATTTTGGAACATATAGATTAAGTTAAATGAAACAATACCACTCACTTGGTCAAAGTTTTGTGGTGAAACCACCAGTTTGGAAAAGCTATGTGGGAAAATGAGAATGTAATGAGGCAGAGGTATCATCATTTATTTATTCCAAAATGATTAATTTATTGAGGTACATTTATTTTATAGGGGTAGAATGTAAAAAATTGATATTTTATGAATCATTTCCATGTAAATTTAATTTTTCTGAAATCTTACTCTACATGAAGTGCCGAGTTCTAACAGACTGCAATATACTTTTTATATTACTATTTTACATCATCATTATGACCAAGATTTTAAACATAGTGATATAAATTTTAATAAATACATTTTAAAAAGTAATTATAATGGTATTATAAAAATAAATCGTATTTATAAAAAATATCTTAATTTTTGGAAAAGTCTTTTTATGTTTTGAAAATACAATTTTCTCACAAAATTATATTTATTTTTGTGAAAAAATAATATAAATTTTTTCTTGAAACTTTTAGAAAACATAATTGAAATTAAATTAATTTTTTTAATCAAGAAGTCAAAACTATCTTTGAGTGAATTTCTAGGATTTTTTGGAAAATATTAAATATTTAATGAATAGTTAAAAATACTGTTTTTATTAAAAACATCCTTTTCATTTAATTGATTTATAAAATATAATTTAGTTTTAAAATTATTTTAAAAATAAAATTATATCAATTATATTATAATTTATCTAATATATGTAATTTTAATCAATTTATTACTATATTTTTTTATATAAAAAAAGATTAATCTTTTGAACATTTTCTCTTTGGAAAACCGTTTTTTCATCAAGTATGCTGGTTTACTTTTAAATTATAAATTTATAATTATAACAATTTAATTAATAAAAATGGATTAAATATATTCAATAAATATAATTAATATTTTCTAATAAGGTAAAATTAATTTTTGACTATCATGAATAGTGAAAATGTTAAAAATAAAGTTCCTGAGTTATGTTTAAAATAATTTTACCAGGGGTAATTTGAAAAGATAAGAGAAACAATAACCTAGAAACTTTTCCAACACCCATTTTATAGAAATATTTAGACCTTATAACCTATAATATTCTATAATTAATTTTTTTTATCTTTTTTTAATTTTAAAAACTCTGGTAAACTTTATTCTTTTATAAAATTATATGTGTGTCCTCTCCCCCACTTATAAATGACCACCACCTCTCTTATCCCCTTCACAGTTCCAAAAAAGTTTCTTTGGCCAATAAAAATCAAATTATATTCATTATTTCGCACATATAATCTTATAGTAATTATTTTTATTAGTAATACCTCCTAATAATTATTTAGATATATACCTCAAGAGGTTATCTAACGAAGAGGTAAAATTATGAAACATATGTTTTTATTTTATTTTTTCCTCCACCTTATTAAAATATTATTAAACCATGATAATATAATAACCTTAGTATCTTAAATAGTATATGTTTTTATTTAATGAATTTAATTTCTTTAATCATTCCCCTCTTTCATAAAATATTAAACGAAACCATCGATCGTGTTTATGAAGGACCACCCCTTCACAAATTGATGTTTTTTTCCATCACCACATATCATGAATGGATATGATGTTGTGTTTATTTTTATATATGACATTTATGATATTATTATACTTTTTAAATTATTATATCACATATTTATTCTTTCTTTCTATTCTGTGGGGACAAAATAACATAACCCATGTGTATGGCGGACTACCACCTTATGAAGCGATGTGATTTGATTTTCACTAAATCTTTGAATATAAGGTAATAAGTATAAAATTAGTTAATATTTTTTTACATATAAAATATTAATACTATATAATGGTGATATATTATTTATCTTTATTTCTATTAATATATCATTAAAATGGAAACAATGTTCATGTGTATGTATGGATTACCTTCTACGTAAAATGTGCAAGTCATTTTCTATTTATAACATTAATGGGTTACTGTAAATTAAATTATATTTAATATATAATATATATATATATAATTACTGAAATTTCTAAATTATTTAACCATGATCAACGTAAAATGACTGAAAATACCAAAACATACATGACAAACGAGGTTTTAAATACCCAAAACATGATTTTAACCTGGAATTATTGATAAAGTGGAAATAAATAGTTATAAGTAAATCATATATGGTATGATATATGTGAGTATATTTCTTAAATATATATAAAATAAACTTATATTTATTATAAATAGGTTCAAATGTGTATGAATGAAGTCAAGACTAAAGGTAATGGATTTCTATCTCACTTTAATTTTCCCTTAGACACATGCCATATTTACCATGATTTACTTTTATGTGGTGTATATACTTGCCCTGAATTTATTTTATGATAATTCTCCTGAAAATTATGTTTATTGACATATCCGTTTGTGTATCTCTCATTCATGGGGCGTACAATTAAATATTATCAAATTGGTAAGGATTTTATGATACAGTCTCATTATTTATCTGGATTTTTATATTTATACCTCTAATGATGAAATAGTTTGTTCCATATCTGATAAAAATAATGAAATTTATTATACTTTATTTATTTAATGATAATAAAATTTCCCTTAATTTTATTCTATTAATGTACATAAGAGTTTAAAATATTATTTTTAAGAAATATCCCCTTTATTTATCTCTTCTGTCTAAATCCTTATTTCTACCATATCCATATTTCTAAAATATGTTTTAAATTTGTTTTAAAAAATATACTAATATTTTTTAATGTATGTTTCTCCATTTTTTTTATTTTAAGAAATTTTTTAGAGGAAATTTCTTATCATTTTTTGAATGAGTTTATTTTGAATTTTACTAAAAATGTAAAAGTAATATTTGTTTTATAGTGTACGACGTGAACATAATTTTATATCATCTTGACCAGTAATTATTTTAAGGAATCCATTGAAATTTTCCATGATTTTTTTTTATTTTTTTTTTATTTTTTGGGATGTTTTTAGTTTTAAAATAAAAATTTTCAATGTATAAAGGATATTTTTGTTATTTTATGAAATTTTCTTTAAATATTCTCGTACAAGCTTCCAAGGTTATTTTAAAATAAAAAAAAATTTAAAAATAGTTTCTGTTTTAAAAAATGTTTTTCAATGTTGAAAGCATATTTTCATCAATAAATTTTCCAAGTGATCTTTAAAAATCACTTTTTATCTAATATGTCATCCTTTAATGTAACTTATGATTTTCTGGGGATGTGATCTATTTATTCCATAATTATAATTTTTTTGGATGGTTTAGGTTTATAATGACATGATTATTATGAATCCTTCTTCCTTTACATGGGTTATTCGAGTATCAAATGATGCTATTTTTGTGAAACCTGTTTATTTTCAATAGGTTATCCTATGATGAAATCTTTATGAAACCCATTTCCTTTAATGAGTTATAATATGATGAATGTTTTATGTTCTTTTAGAACATGTAAGTTTGAATTTAAATATATTATGGGTTAGACCTATATATCCCCCCAATACATTGGGTAATGATTAAAATATCATGAGATAAATAGGACATGAATGGGGAGTGAACCTAGATTAGTAAGGGACTTTTTACATTATGATTGTTTGGGGAGTGAAACTTTAATTCTATGACAGTCTAAGGAGTAAACCAGTTTCGCTATGATTGAGTTGGAAATGATACTTGACTACTATGGAAATTATTTTCTATGATTACATATATACAATAATTCTTTGTCTTATGATAATGTTATGGTCTCATGGATCATGTTATTTGATTTCCATATGATTCATGTCTTATGAATAGATAATATATATGGAATGTATTAAGATTATGATCTTTGATAACAAGGGTATGGTTTTCAAATATTATGATAATTTTCACATACCCTTTTACATATGTTATGTTTACATATCTCCCTTTTTTACCCTTACAGAGTATTTGATCTCACACTTTCTTATGTTTCCTTTCCCTTGGTTATGAAGAAATGTATTATGTTTTAATCATGAATAAATTAGTTGGATATGATGTAGTTCACATATGAACTGTTGTTTATGTTTCCATATTTCAAAAGGCATTATACCTTTATGATCGTCAGGTGTGAATTTATGTAATGTAATTATTATTCATATTAAATGATGCAATTTATATATATGCGAAACCTCATTTGTTATAAACATTAATATAAAGGCTATCGATTATTCCTATAGTGGTGACTTAATATGATATTAAAAAGAAATTTTTCAATCAACAAATATCCTATTATTTAGTTTTTAAACATAAAGGAATAGGTTATTGAGAATGTAAATGAACTAAAGAAATGTTATTTTATTAAAATCAATGAATTTAACCTACAAAGATAAAATATTAAGAAAGATATTTTATCCTCTTAACCATTGAGGTGGATCAATAAATTAAACTGGGGATAGGTGTAGTCATTATTCATTCGAGAATGGATTTTTTTCATTTTAATCTGGTTCAATGCATAATTTTATATAGTTTAGGTTATATAGAGAAATTAAAGAACCAAATTATAATTTTTTGAGTGGTTGATTAGTGAGAAAAATTAGTGGTTCAATGACTGTATTTATAGTATATAACTCTTAACCATTGGCATTTATGGTCATGATAATTTAACAAAAAATTATTTACTCCTTTAAAATAAATCATTGTTATACTAGGAAAGGATTTAATTTCAGTATAGAGAGATAATTCCACCTTTTGAGAAAGGGAAATATCATTTAATGTCTAAATCCATCCTATAATTATATACAAACTCAAGTAAAATTGTGAAGTTTATTTAGAAACTATTCACAACTATGTGTATTATTACCCAAGGAATAAACATATTTGAAAAAATGTTTAAGATAATGGAAAAGATTAACCTTTATGACATATATATTATGATGGAATATATTGATGTATCTTGAGAAGGGCTTCCGATTCTTCCTCTAATTTGGGAGGTATAATTATCAATATATCAAATATGTAGTGAAACTAATATATCTAATATATCCTAAAAATACCCTGATTGAATTAGAGGAATTAAATAAAATACTCTATGTGCACCAAACAATGGATTTATATGATAAATTACTTCACAATTGGGTAAATAATTGACCTCTATTAAAAATTAATAATCACCAATGATTTTTTCATTTATTATAATGATATTAACATAATCCTAATAATGAACAAGTAACATATATCATGGGAATCTTTTCTTATCAATGTTGAATGTTTATCAAAAATTCATAATAATATCATTTGGAAACACATATTCTCAACAATATTCATAGACTTTATGAATGGAGTATTTAAATAATACCATAATAAATTAATGGTAATAATTATTCATAATATTCTGATAAATTAAAAAAATTAATAATAACATGATTAAAAAAATTTCACCATCTTGAATACATTGAATAAGAATAAGTTAATCACAAAATACATTATACATAACCATTGAATAGAATAAGTGGACCTCCTGGGTTATGTGATTATAATATACATGATATTTTTAGATTCATTAAGAACTATACATATTAAATAATAGAACAAAAAAACTCTCATGATAAGGAATTTTAATTTTTATTGATCATCTAGGTACTGTCAATGAATTGTGAGGACATTCTCATGATTTTCTAACAAAATGACCAATTTAACTCTGAATGAAGTAAAATTTCATTTTAGAGTGATTTAAGAACATTTGAAAGAGGTTAGTAATTATATTTATACTCATAGTAGCCTCAAGTCGAGAATATTTTATCATATAAAATAATTCCTTAAAGAAGGTCGTATGTAGATTTCTCATAAAGAATGATGGGTAGATATCTTATATGCCACATTAATTAAATATCTAGGAGAAAAATTATAAAAAATTATTTTCTGTTAGTAATAATAATAATTACAATAATGATTTTAATTAATTATATATATAGAGCTAAGTATGATATATATACTAATCATAAAATCATAAATTATATATTTAAATAGAAGTATTTGAATAAAAACAGAAATATCTTGTTAGTGTTAATCAAGAATTATGATTTATTAATATATTACCTTTCTAGGAAGGAAAATATGGTGGGTAATTTTCTCAATAAATATTATCTTAGTACCTTATCCATACTAAGGATTTAAATAGATCAAATTTTCATCGATATTATCTTGATGGATATTGAAAATATAAGGGAGGGGATGAAGTCTTCTATTTCTAAAATTATTGATCAATATTATATTCATGTGAAGATAAAAGAGGTGCATTAAAATGTAATTTGGATACAAATGAATGCAAGAAATATTTCAGATCAAGACCTTTATAGATAAATATTTTTATTATTGCAAATATGATTGTATGTTAAATCCATGATAAAATTAAAGAAAGTTATGATGAATGATACATATGAAACATATTTCTCTATTCACCTAAGAAATACCCAAATTAATAAAGATCACTAAGATTATTTTTCGATGGATAAAATTAAGTGGGGGGAATGTATAGAATATATTTTGATTCTTGGATTGCAATACAGTAATGGAATAAAATTTAATTATGAAGGAATTATGAAACCATTACCCATACCAATATAGTGTTGGGAGAACATCACCAAGAATTTCATCATCGGTCCCACCAAAAAATCTATCATAACTTTTTCCATTTGGGTTGTGGTTAATCATATTAAAAATTTATCAAACTTCCTTATCAATCAAGAATATTTCTCACTCGACCAACACGACTTGATATATAAGAAGGATGTTTTTAGTCATAATGTACTACAACATAAAATTGCAATTGATCAAGATTTTAATTTTATAACAATGTTTTTGAGAAGTGTTCAATGTGGATAAATATAGAATTAAAATTTAAATATATTTATCATCCTTAATCTAACAGTAAATATGATTATATCATTTAATATTTTGAAGATACACTATTATTGTAAATTATTGACCTAAAATGTGGTTGGGGTTAATATCTCAACATATCATGTTCTTATATAAAAACAGTTATCATTAAAGCATAAAAATTATATGATACATGGATATATATAGAATTAAATGTAGAAATCAAAAATATTAAGATGAATTGATAGAGAAAAAAAATTTGCGACCCAAAATTTTTCTAGAAGATACTAATGAGATTCAAGGAATCTTGTAATATATCAATATATTATAAAGTCAACAGAGGGGTTAAATTGATAAAAAAATATTTTGGCCTCAATATGGGGGTGGGGGAGTTTCTTTTGAATATATCATCAGATGATGGTTTTGAGTTATGGAAATAATGGTAATCTAATACCTAGGTATATTATCCTCTATAATATTAAAATCACTTAGTAACACTCTCATATCAACTAGAAATTACACTAAAACTTTCACAAGTACAAAATTTTTTCCATGTATCACTTATGGGAAGTAAAAAATATATGAATTAAATATTATGAACCTATAGGATGAAAAATTCTATATATTTTTATGATAATTAACCGAGGAATTTCTTATATTATAGAGATAATTTAATATAAAATATGACCTCTCACCTAGTTAATGCTTTATGGTAAAAATTTTTGGCACTAGATGCATCTTGGAAGCATGAAAGGAAGAAAAATTAAAACATTTACACAATAAAAATGTCATAACATAAAATACGGAATGGTATTACCACATTATCAGTGAGAGGATATCTGGTAATTAAAATAATAATGAAGTCTAAATCAAAACCATAACTCATTCAATTTAATGACAATGTCATATCCTGGTCATCATAAGTGATGTTTTCTTGATCAGAAGAGGTAACCCTCTAGATCTCCCATACATGGTTAAAATTATTTCTACTACATTGATCTATGTACATTATGTGGAATCATGATGAATCAATGTATCTTTTAATGTAATCATGATCAACAGAGCACTAATTACTTGATGTGGGAAAGAAATCTTAGATTGATGTGCTCCAAACACGCTTATCTCACTTAAGAAAATCATAACGATATGGGAGAAGATATCAAATTAAAAGGATAAATAATACCTATGATTTTGGTATTATTTTAGTGTAAATGGATAGTTTAAAACTATAACATTCCTCAACCCCCATTGTGGGCCAACCATGTTCTAAACTATAATTCATTATAATTATAAATATTTTTAAACTACTTTGTGTGTGGGTATATGGGTCATTATCTAAATTTTAGTAAGTGTCACTCGTAGACTATGAGTGGTTTCTAACCAAACCTCATAACCACTAAAGAGATGGTTAATATATAGAATCAACAAAATTTCCCACAAACATACAATGTGTAACATAATTGGTTTTTATCATGCAATCTTATAATGATAGAAGCATATCATATGTCACCATCCTTATATGATTTATTTTTTCAATATTTGATAATACTGGAGGGAATTACATCCTTCTTCAATGGAAAATGAATTAATTAAGGTACAGAAATCCTCATCAATAGGGCCAGAGATAACCGTGTGTGAATTTCATGAGAAGAAGTATCAATGCTTATAATTCCACAACACCTGATAGTCAAACATAATCATTTTCCCTTAAGAATGATGTATCTAGACCATATTAAATATGTTTATGATAACCTTCATGGTATCTAGATGTTCTAATTATAGTTTTAAAATTCTATAGAATTTTTATAAAATATATAATATAAAAAAATTACCATATATATTATAAAGAGAAGTAATATTATTATCATGATAACTGATACACATGTAGAAATAAAGTTGTATACATGTTAATGTAATCAAATTACACATTGAAGTTGGGTCTAGAGAACCCAATTTTAAAAAACATCCAACATAATTACAGCCAATTGATAACAAATCTCAATCTATTATCTCTCACATGAGAACGAGGCTTCGAAAGAGATATTCCTTCAGTCAGGGGGTGTTCCACATTATACTCTTTGACTACTCTTTTAACTACTACTTCACCTATTTGTTTAAAATCCTTCAAGAGATAAAAATAAAAAATATATTATTTGTTCTCTGGTTTGAACTAGGCTCCTTGGAAGGTAACAATTCTACTATAATATCATAGTATACTATAATATGGTTTTCACAACTACATAAAATGCCAAGATCTGAGAAAAAGATGCATATTTAAACTATTTCCATAAATGCATTATAAGATACCATATTTAACAAACTAGGTAATTATAGAATAAATTATTTTTATGTTTAATAAATTGAATTATATTTTTGTATTCATTATAAAAATATTAAGTAATTTTTAAATCAAAAAGGAAATAGTTGTAACAAAACTCTTTAATTATAAGGTTTTTATTTATAATCATATTTTTTAAAATATATAAATTGAATTTTAATAAATATATTTAATTTTTTAAAAATCATAAAAAATTTAACTTAGGGTTAAATTTTGGGGTTTTCCATAAAATATTATTTTTTGGTGAATAATGAAAATATAGATTTTTGTAAAAATGTAATTTATTTTCAAGTAATTGAGTAATTTAAAAGTATCATTATTATTTTTGAATATTATTTAAAATAATATAATTATTTTTATGTTATATTTCATCAAATTGATTAAATTTGAATCATTTTTATATTGTATTTTAGTATATAATTATTTTTTGGTTTAAAAATGAGATTTTTCCGAAAACATTTTTAAAGTGATTAATGCTTACCTATTTTAATTAATTAAAAGGAGAAATAATGAGGAATTATTTAAATTATGTTTATAAATAATTTATATATAATTTATAAAAATTATTAATTTAATTTCATACAATGATGATTACTAGAAATAGAGTTAATGTAAAATCATTTTTTATGAAAAATAAACTTCTTGGAAAACCCATTTTTCATTGCGTCTGAAAGTTTAATTTAAAATGAAAACTTTCCAGTTTTGTTAATTTAATTTTTTAAAATGGTTTAAATATAGGGAATAATAATAATTTATATTATATGAGAAGTTCAACTTAATTTTTGTCCGAAATGAATAGTGAAAATTGTAAAATTTAATTACGGCGGTTTAGGTAAAAACATGTTTAATGAAGGTATGAAATAAAAATATAATGATTTAATTGACTTAGTAACTTATTTAAAAAATATTTTATGGTCATATTTTGACCATATCATTTTTAATACTAGATAATGGTCCATTTTGGAGACTTTTTTCTTGTAAAAAACTTGTGTATACCTTTTTATTTTAAATAATTACATGTCTTCCACTCACCTCACTTATAAAATGACAACACTATCCTCTTATATTATCACATTAAAATCCATTTAAATTTTCCAATAGCATCTCCAATATCTGATTTAATTATCTAAACATGACATATATCCCTCATTTTGATCAAAAATTTATCCTATAATGGCTCTTGGTGCTTACTAAAGGAGGTTATCTGGAGAAGTGATATCCAGCTTAACTGAACGTTTTTTATTTTATTTCTTCTTTAATATTATTTAAATATAATTATGTTTTAATTATATAATAAAACAATTATATCACATATAATTAGATGTTATTATTTTAATTTCATAACCTATATCCACCTCCTCTTCCATCAAATAAGATACAGAATAATCATTCTTGTTTATGGAAGACTACCACCTCACGAACTGATGTAATTCATTTTGGATCATTTCCTTTCAGAACATGTTATAATAATTTATTTAAAGTATATATATATATATATATATGATATTTTAAACATATTTATACTTATATATTTATTATATCATATATACCTTCTTACTTTCATTTCAACAGGGATATGATAACGTCGCATTGTTTTCACCACAGCCTACCGCCTCACGAAGCGATGTGATTCGTTTTTCAAAAAAGATTTAAATGGAAGGTAATAATGATAATGATAATGAATATATATTAAATAAATAAAATCATTAGTATACTAATGTAATATTTATTATTCTTTAAAATTAATATATAATTGTCTTTATTATACTAAATAATGAGGTCGTCATTCGTTCACACATGTCGACTACCATCTCCACAGAGCGATGAAACACATTTTTTCATAAACACGACACATGGATGATATATATAAATATATTTAAAGAAATAATATTTTTTATGATATTATGATTATTCATGAAATATAACAAATTAATTTTTTTCCATAATGATTGTTGAAAATGGAAACATTACTCTTGGATGTGAATGTCCTACTATCTCTATGATTGTAACATAGTTCTTTTTTCATAAACATATTTCATGATTAGTTTTAAAAGTTTAAATTATGTAAAAAATGATAATTATTCAATTATTATTATTTTTGAAAAGTTGAGAAAATGACATCTTTGACAATGGTTAACACACCGAATCCATTTTGAAACAATGAAACAAACTTAATCAAAACATTCGACGTAAACTTAATCTATAAAGTAATTGTATATAAAAATATTAGAAGTGAAATAAAAGGAAAAATAAATATGATTTTTTTAAAAACTAAATAATTAACATAATATCATTATTCTGTAATATAAATAACTTATATGATATGTTGGAATCAAGGTAAGGTACTTCATCTCAATTTCATTTTTGAGGCATATTTTTATGTTGCACCCAAATATATCTAGTTTAGAACATTATAAATTATATGGTGGGTGTTACCTAATTGTTCACCATTTCATTGTGTAATGATTATATTTTCTAGAGAAAGATATTAGAGGTTTTTTGTATGGTTATTCTAAAATTTAATGGTTTTTAAGGGTTCTATGAGATGATGTCCCAAGGCACCTACTTGACTTTCCTATGATTTTTAATGAGTTACCATGGAAATAATTCAATTTCATTGGTAAGATAACGAACATCTTAAATCAATGATGATATCATTTTTGGGTGAAAAAGTACATTTTTAAAAAATGGTTTTTCAAGTGTTTTCATTTTTTTCACTAGAATGAATGTTTTATTATTTTTTTCCCTTATCAAAATTATTGTTCTAATCCCAGAGTTTAATTTTTTATAGGGGTTAAGGATGGGTAAGGGATAAGAAGAATTCAATATGATGTCATGAATATTTTTAATGGTAAGAAATCATGTTTTTTAAATGTTTTATATCATCAAAATAATTTACAGTGATCAGAAGTGTCCACATTATATTATTTGTTTTTTATGTATGTGTTGTGAACTAATTATCTAAAACATTAAACCTAAAAAGATCCAAAAATTAAAGATAGTGAATTATTGGATTAAAAATCAATATTCGGTAATGTTTTCAACTAGTTCCTTATAATTGGTATCAGATGAGAGGTTGATATATTTTTAGAAGTTAGGTTAATGTTAACTTTATTGATATTTATTTGTGATGAAATTGAAATGATATAGAATTTGAATATTACCATATTTATTTATCTAAAATATTCTTTTTTAGAATGATTTTTTATACAGAAAATATGGAAGCATTATTAGGTAGGCACCTAGATTGAAATATCCTTCAAAATCAGTATCTCGATATGGTTGTAAATGGAACTGATAAGTTTGTTACTATGATGGCTCAGTTGAAACATGAAATAAATTGTGGTGGTGTCCATGATAGGGATATGATAGATCTTAATTATAGGGTTATGATAATATTATATCTTTTCATGAGACAACATCCATAATAATTTAGTGTATCATCTAACTCTATGGTAACCAAATGATGAATCAATTCACTGGAGAAGATATTTGAAGTTATGGGTTGTTTTTAATTTCAAAAGTTTACCCTTTCCATTTATAAATTTTAATGTGATTATAATCTATGGTGGTATTTAGTTAAGAATACTAGAGATAATTATGATCTTGTAGCCATGGAATTTGATACATTTAAGAATACTTTTCTTGGGAAATATTCTAGTAAGGCTGTTTGATTAAGGATATAGAATTGTTTTTGGAATTAAGGAAAAAAGATGAATATTTTGTAACTTTATATGAATTAAACTTCACAATATTTTCCAAATATGTTTTATTTATTATTCAGCACACTGATAGAAAAATTAAAAGATTTAAACTAGGGTTGAACCCAATTTTTGGAAGAGAATTCACCACATGAGAACTTAAAATTTATATGAAAGTGGCGTATTATAATGAGAAAGTTAAGATGGAACTTGATGGTAATTTTTTTAATTGTGATGAAACTGTAAAAAAGGACAATGTGGAAGGAAACAAATAATAAAATAGCTAAGCATTATATAGGTAATCCCAAAAAAATATTACATTTAGGGTAAACTATATTTCTAGGAATGTTTTAAAGTATCTGGAAAGTGATTCCGGTGTGGTCAGTTTTCTCATAGGGACATTGATAGTCAACAAAGGATTCTAGAATAATCAAATAATGAGTTAATTGATAGTCATATAATATTGAGATGCTTTAGCTTTAATGTGTTGCATAAGTATTCTAATATATTCCCCAAGTTAGTAACTTAGGTCATAAATCATCAAGATCGAATGAAAATGGGTGTGGAAAAATATTTTTCTACTACAATAATTGTTTTTGGGCCATGAAATGAAGTGGTGAAAGATATGTTAATTCTATATTAAAATTACTTGAATCGTCTTTTTTTCTCTAGATCATCACATTCCTTCATTTATGAGAAATTTGAAAATGAAATTAAAATATAACCACATGGAAAAAAGATAAATATTTTGAAGAAAACTCCAAGAAAAAATATTAATGAAACCATGATTTAGAGTAATATATATTGTCATTAGTGGGATATAATTGTTAAAAATTTTGTTGAACTGACCATAGTAGATATTGATAACATTCTTGACCTGGATTGGATGTCAGTTTATCATACTGAGATAGATTATAGAGATGATAAAGTTATGTTCAATGATTTCATGACGTCAATAACATACCAAGAATCATAGAAATTTATTAGAGATGATAATGAAAATTACCCAGCACATATTCTTGAAAATAATGAAACTTTTCATATTATTCATTTCCCATCACCAAATGAATTTATGGATTTATTTCATGATGATTTTCTAAGTGTTATTCATAATTTCATGGTTAAATTTACTATTGACTTAGTGCATACTGATAATCCAATTTCTAAAGCCCCTTATAAATTTTTTCAATTAGAACATTTATATTTGGAAAAAAATGTATGAGTTTTTAGACAAAGGTTTCATTCTACCTAGGACATCACCATAGGATGATATAGTTTTCATTATTAAAAATAAATATGGTTCAATGATAGATTGCGTTGATTATATATCCTTGAATAAAATAAATATTAAGAATAAGTGTCCTATGACTAATATTTATGATTTTTTTTATCATCTACAATAACGACATGATATTTATTAATAAAGGAATACATTCTTGATAACACACAAGATACACAATACCGAGAAAAAACAGTTCATGAAATAATAATATTTTAAAAATGAACATTATAACCTAGCCATTAAGTTGGAGGGTATAAATTTTATTATATATATATATATATATATATATATATTTATTACCCAATATAAATTATTGATAAATTCTTATAAAATAATCAATAATTTTTATAGTAAAATTTATTTATTCTTCAAAAATATTATTCCTTCAACAATTATTTTAATTGATTTTTGTGAGACAATTTTATAATTATTTGTCGTAAAATTTATAAAAATTATTTGATAAAATTACCTTCATTTTTTAATTCATAACAAAAAAATTAACCTAGGGTAAAAATTTTGTATTTTTCAGAAAATAATGATTTTTCAGTGAATAATGAGAAATGGAGATTTTTTTAAAACTACCATTTATATTCAATAAATTAAGTAATTTAATAGTAAAATTATATTTTTAAAAATATTTAAAGTCCCATAATTATTCATTAATAATATTTAATCCACTTAATTCCATTTTTAATATTCATTATATTGAAATTTATACTAAGTTTTTCCTGAAAAGTTTTTCAAAGGGCCTAATGTTTATTCTATTTTGTTAATTAAAACAACAAATAATTAGGGATTATTTAAATTAAATTTATATATTATATATAAAAAATATTAATTGGTATTCATTTAATGATTATTATTAGTCATAGATTTATTATAAAATCATATTTTTCTTGACAAATAAACTTATCAAAACCATCTTTTTCATCATGTTTGGGGATTTAATTTTAAATTAAAAGTTTACACTTATTTGAATTTAATTTAGTAAAATGTATTCCATATTTTAAATAATAATTATTTATACTATATAATAAATTTAAATTAATTGTTGTGTATAATTAATGGTAAATACAGTAAAAATAAATTACCACGGTTAAGTTGAAAATGGGTTTACCAGTGGGTTAAATTAAAAATATAAGGGTTAAAATGACTTATAAACTTATCTAAAATTTATTTTACGGAAATATTTATACCTTATAATTCCTAATTATAGATAATTGTTACTTTAGGTGCCTTTTTCCATGTGATAAACATGGGTACACCTTTTTATTTTAAATAATTACAAGTGTCCCTCTCCCTCACTTATAAATGGTTACCATTATCCTCCCATATACACACCTTCAATGCCCCTTTTATCAGCCAATAAATGAACAAATTACTTCTTAAAATACATCCCCATGTCATATATCCCTTTTCATAATCTTAAATTCATTCTATGATGGATTTTGGTGTTAACCAATGGAAGTTTTTTGAAGAAGTGGGATCATGCTCAACCGGGCATTTTTTTTCTTCTTCAAACTCCATAGAATCATTTTAACTTAATATGATATAATAAGGCTAATAAATATAATATAATTATTTGTTTTTATATCCATTAACATATTTAAATCCATCCCCTCGTCCATTAAAAGGGATATAAAATCATCATTCATGTGAATAGAGAAACTACCATCTCACAAATTGATGCCATTTGTTTCCCATAATTGCATCTCATGGATTGTTATCATATTGGATTTAAAGTATATATATTAAAATTTTAATATATTTATATTATTTGAGTTATTATATAAAATATAAAATTTTACTTTACATTCTATGTGGGATACAATATCATCACTCGTGTGTACGGCTGACTACTACCTCACAAAGCGATGTGATTCATTTTTCAGCAACGCTTTAAATGTAAAGTAATAAGGATAAATGTATGGAATATATGTTATATAATTGTAATAATTATGATATGTATGAAATATTTATCATTATTTAAATCGAATATATCATTTTCCTTCTTACACTAATAAATGACAACGATGTTCGTTCGTATTTAGGGACTACCTGCCTCCATGAAGCGACATGTCTTTCTATTTATCACTAAATAACATGGATGATATATATATACTTATTTAATTAAATAATAAACTATTAATGATAATATTATGATTCTATAAGTTCAAAATAATACATACCTCCTTTTCACAGTGATCATTGATAAATGGAAACGTTACTCATCCGTACGTATAGCCTACCGTCTCCATGTTCGTAACGTAGTTCATTTTTCATAACCATATTTACTGATTATTTTAAAAAATATTATATTATATTTATAAATATGATAATTATTTAATAATAATTATTTAGTATATTTTTAAACAATTACCTCTTTTACCATGATCAAAACACCAAAGCTATTTTGAAATAATGAACAAAACATTCTAAAAAACCCGATGTGGACTTAATTGATTATATATTTAAATATTTATTTAAAAATAAATAAAATAAATTATTTAAGTATAAGATATTAAAAATTTTAATGGTTATTATGAAATTAAATAATTTATTTCAGCATAATATACATGAGTTAATGAACATACATGGAAAGTCTAGACTCGAGGTAAGGGTTTTCTCATCGGATTCTTTTATTTCTGTGAAACATATTTCATATTTCATAACTTGTTTTTCTTGGGTGGATTATAAAACTCCCATAATAAATTTAATATAATGAATAATTGATAGATCCTGATATTTTCAGTTTCAAAATAAAGTTTTTCATCAAATGGGGTTTGACTTGAATGTTACTAAGTGGTAAAGAATTTCATGATTCAATTTCTTCTCATTCAGTTATATTACTTATTCATTATATTTGATCTTCTAAGATTATGTGTGTAATTAATACTCAAAATATTATGTTTTATTTAAACTTTTATATGTGAATTTAAATTTTATACACATAATAAATAAATTGATTAATTCTCACTTCAATATCATGATAATTGTAAGGGTTTCTCATCTCATATTGCCTTCATTGAGATATGTGTTATACTATATGCATATATTTAATAATGAGGTGTATCTACTTCCCATATGAAATTTAATAGCATGAAACTTATTATTTTCATGATACTGAAGGTATAATTTGAATTTATTCCTTCATCAAGCTTATAATTAAAGAGTTACAAAAGTGGAAAAGGCTTTATGTTACATTATCTTTTCTATTGGGATTGTTTATGTTCAAGGATTGTTTGGAGGAAATAATTTGATATTATTTTCCTAAGACATGTATATTTTATTATCCTCTAGAAATATTTTTTTTCCTATTTTTAATTTCCATTTCCCCATTATTGATTAAAGG
Source organism: Viscum album (assembly GCA_963277665.1). Classification (NCBI taxonomy): domain Eukaryota; kingdom Viridiplantae; phylum Streptophyta; class Magnoliopsida; order Santalales; family Viscaceae; genus Viscum; species Viscum album. Next base: position 1,986,152,774 of record OY728136.1, read on the forward strand.
AACAACACGAAATTCATTTGTAAGTGATACAAATATTGTATTTTTCTTTTAGATCGAGTATCTTTATCTTCCATATTAATTTTTTCTAAAATGTTTTTAAAATATTATTGTTTATAAATAAATTTTTTCCTAAATCCAATTTAAATGTTTTTTTACTTTCTTTTAAAAAATTTTAAAATAATTTTTTTAACACATTCCAAATGGTTCAATTATGATATCCATTTTTAAAACATTTCTAAAAGAATGTTTATTTTTAATATTTATTACCATAATGGATATTCCCACCATGATGTAAATTATTTTCCTTGATTTTTTTTAATAGATTTCTAGGTTTTTTGTCAAATAAATATATTTTCACTATATTTTTTTTTTAATTTTTTAATTTTAAAAGTTGATTTTTAAAATAAAAACATTAATTGCCAAAAAAATGTTTGTAATGATCTTTTAGAGATATTTTCATTCATCAATGTCAATAACCCTTTTTTTACATATGATACAATGGGGATATTTTCTAATGGTTTCATCCTTATTCTTTATATGTATGGATTATTATTGTATCAAATATTTTGATGTGGAACCCCTTTCTATTCAACGATTTAATCATGTTTCAAAGATATTGTTATAAAACTTATTTCATTTCCATGGATTAATTATGTTAGAAAGATATTTTAATGGAAACCATTTATATTACATAGTTTAATAATGTTTTAAATATATTTTTGCGGAACTAATTTCTTTTTCCCTTGGTTAATCAAAAATCTGAATGAAATAAAGTTTATTTCAATGAATTTAAGATTAAATGAATACTCTATATACTTTATTCATGATACAGTGATTGGAAATTGTTTATAATGATGGATTATTCTATTATAAACTAAGTATGGGTGGTTCTTTTAAAAACCAAGTATTGTTGGTTATGTTATAAAACAAGGATTGGAGGTCACATTATTAACTAAGGATGAGAGGTTTCATGATAAATCAAGCATGTGTGGGTTTATGATAGCCCTCCAATTCATTGGGTATTCTAGAGATGGATGTTGACCATACTTGAAATTCCATTTGTAAGGGTTGTACGAAGATAATGTTCAAGTTATTAATATTTATTCTTTATGCATGCTATGAATACAAATTCGTCATTTGATCAAGAGTGATATTACATGGAGTATGATAATTGATTATAATTATAGTTTCTTTTGTGAAAGCCTTATTTTATGTTTACATGTATAATGATCTTGGTATTTATGGGTATAAATATCTTTATGTTATTCTAATGAACTTCAATTATTTCATAATACCCTTATTTCTTATATTTCCCCAAACTGAGAATTTGACCTCACTGTTATTTTGTTTTCACTTCCCCAGGTTATTAATAATTATGTTAAATGAACTATTTCTAAAGGGGTTTACTTTGTATTTCTAGGATGAATTAATAGGAAATATTAAAAACTGAGTATATGCGTATAAATACACTCTTGAAGTCATGAGTTTTATTTATGTATGAGTTTATCCTAATTCTTTAAAACTCTAAAACTAAAAGGTCCTTGGGTATATAATTGATCCCATATTTCCTTTTGATGTTGCATGTTTTGGATGATGAAAATTTTACCACCATCACGAGGATCAATTCTATAAATGAAAAGTTTACGATTCTATCATCATATTTGGGAGTGCGGGTTTAGGAAAATTATTATTGTTGTTAGGGGAGAATTTAAATAACAATAAATATTAGGATGTTTTCATGTGAGGTTATATTAAGAGTGATTTAAAAAAAATTTGTATTTAATATAAAATATTATCATATGATAAAATCTTAGACAGAACATGAGGTTTTAGGTGATGACATCTTAAAGAAATTAATTCATTTTTAAGGGATGTTTTATTAGATTTAATTATACATAAATATTTGGATTAATGTGAATTATGACTTTGCATTTTTTGGAATTTTTTAAGGAATTAATAACCTTAAGGGTTTATATGATCTTGTATATTGATTTAATTATGGGAACACAAGTTTTATCATATAGATAATAAAGGGATTAAAAATTTATTTGGTGATTAAGCAATTAATGTTATTTTAAAATAAGATTGAAATATTTTTTGTCATCATATATTAAAGGTATGAGATATAATTTGAGGTTAAAACACTCTTAATTGATGAGGTTACTAAGTATTGATTTAGTTTAAACATGGGATATTACTATAACAACCCAATCTTAATTTACATAGACATTACATCAATTTTTCGGAATAAATAAAAAATTATACAAACAAATTCCCAAAGGTCATATTAGTGTGTTTCCTTTGGAAACATATAAACATAAAAAATTATAGAAAAATGAGATACATTATCTCCCACTAGGTTCTTCTTGACTAGAACCATTCTTAGACACATCAAGAATAATACATATATTCATAACTTGGTAAAGGAAACATAAAATTGGTGATCATAGATGATCTATAAGGGTAAATAAAGGAGAAATGTAAGCCTAAAAATGAGCATAAGGTTATGGGAACAAGATCACGAAATTAGAAGATCATACCCTTCATATCAAAGATAAAAAACCTGAATCATGGCATAAATCATGGAACTTAACAAGACATGAATCATAAGGAAATAAAGATCATAATCCATAAAATCATAACATAAGAATAAAACATGGAATTGTGGTTGACACATAAGTATATAATATGATTTCCATAATATCTAAGGAATCAATTCCAAAACCAACTTAGAAGTATGGTTTCACTCCCTATACCATCTTGCTAATCATGGTTCACTCCCATGGACATCTTAGTAGCATTATCTCACTCCTAATACCATCTTGGTAGTCAAGGTTCACTCCGATGTATACATTGGTAGTCAAGGTTCACTCCCAAGACCATATCATTCTATCTCATGAGATATAAATCTGTACCCAATGCATTGGAGGGAGATATAGTTCCCACCCATATCATAATGGAATCATAAATAAATATGAAAAATATCATAAATAATCATATCATTACCCATGAGATGAAATTAAATGGGTATTATAAATAAGTAATCACATCATAAACTTTGTAAAAATATATGTTTCATAATCATTTCAACATAAACATAACCCATGAAAAGAAGCGGGTTTCAAAACCAAGTAAAACGTGGAATAGAAACATGTGTCATAAGTATTATTCCATCAAACCATATATCATTCAAGAAATAATATGAATTGAACCTTTGGATAATTTTCTATAAGGGCATGACTAACATCAAAAGATGTCATCTTAGATAGGAAATAACATGAAAATTATTTTTGAAAACATTTCTTGAGGAAAATATATTTTTTTCTTTGAAAAAATCTCTTTAAAACATTAAAAACCCTTTAAAAAAGTTTTCTTGAAATTAAACTTAAAATATTATAAATAATTATTTGAATCCATTTTGGAAACCTATTTCTTAGAAAACATATAAAAGAAGCTTGAAAACCTTTTAAAAACTATTTATTTGAAAATACTTTGAAAACTTATAAAGAAAGATTTAAAACATTTTGAAAAACATTTTTACATTGAAAACCTATATAGGTATATTTTAAAAAATTTTTAAAAAAAATTATTGAAAAATTATAAAGAAATATCTGAAGCATTTTGAAAACTATTTTCTATAAAATCTAGTAAAATAATCTTGAAAACCCTTTGAAATAAACATTCCTTGAAAAATATAATTAAAACTTATAAAGAAATCATTAAATGGTTTTAAAATCCATTTCATTGAAAATAATTTTCTTAAAAAATGAACTTTTAAACATACAAGGGATGCTTCATATATGTGATGGTGAGTAAATATGTACATGTCGTACGAGGTAAGAAGTGCATTCCTTTTTCACGGTAAAAGGTTAAAAAATATTACATGTTTGTAAAGAGATAGAATATTATTTGAAAACATTTATTAAAGAAAATAAGGTAAATAATTATTTTTAAATATTATAGGAGAATAATAGAATATTTTTAAAACACCATTTTATAAAACATGGTCTTCATGGAACATAGATTTATGACCGAAGATTGGGTAATGTCCGAATTTCTTAAAAAATCTTTCTAAAATATATTATTTACCAAATATTAGAAAAATGGTACCAATACATGAATATATCATGAATAACCAAGGTAGAATAAGATTCATGGGTTTTATAGAGGGATGGATCATAATATTTTAGTAAAGGAATCATAATCATAAACAATCTCGAAAAGCAATGATATTATTTCAATAATCTATTATCAATTAGTATCATTGAACCATACTACCCATGTAATAATGTTAAATTAAAAAAAAATTAAAATATTATTAAAGGAAGAAATTTAATGATATAACATTTTCAAGGTATTATGTACACTTATATAAAAATATAGGTTCATAACACGACATGTGTTTCAAAGAATGTAAATTTAGACAAAGCAGTCTCACCAATTTGGAAAATTTTAAAACATAAAACCAGTGAAATAAAGATAATAAAATAGATATGTAATTACAAATAAATTTAATAATAACAATAATATAATACATTCATGTTCAGTATACACACCACACACAACAAGTGAGTGGTTAATAAGGCATGTATCTCATGCAAATAAAGAGTGAGATGAAATTACCTTACCTTGTGTCCTAAATCTATTCATACTTGTTCAAACCTCCTATATAATAAATATAAATTTATTATAAATATATAAAAGAAATATATTATTACTTAAAATACTATAAATGGTTTTATTATGTCTTTATATTACCATATTTTTATCAATTCTATGTTAATATTTCACTTTGGGTAATATCTGCTTTGTTTTTTGCATGTGTCTTAAATTAAAATATCTCTTGTCCTTATACTTATATAATGATTTAAAGAAATATAAAGAATGATTTAAATATAATTTACATTCAGTATGTTTTTTTATAATAATCAATAAAATATATATGTATGAAATGTAATACACCATTCATGGAGATGATAAGTCGTACATACACATGAATGCAATTTTGGTTTAATTATCATAGTGAAAGAAAGAAATTAAAAGAAATATATGTATATATATGTATATATATCATTATTAATCTTGATTTATTATATCATATATATCCTATATATTCACTAAACCCATATTTAAAACATTTAATGTAGTGTATGAATGAATCACATCACTTTGAGTGGGTGGTAGTCCACACTTCCTCAAAGGAAATTAACGTATTAACAATAAATGGAAAGTATAAAGGAATGTGTTTTAAAAGAATTAAATAATATTAAATAAATAATAAGTATGATATATAAAACATATAAATAGAGTTTCCGTCATAATATCTACCATGAGAGGTGGTAAAGGAAAAATGAACTACCATTGTTTAGTGAGGCGGTAGATCGCCATACATGTAAACAGTATATTTGTTACCAATTAGATTGAAGTGTCTATAAGTGTATGTCAAAAAATATAATGAAAAAATTATAGTATATTTTGTATACTTGTGTTGTTATACACGAATGTAATAAGAATACATGAGGTAGTAGAGAAAGAAAATAAAATAAAGGAGTTTGATGGAGGGTGTTACCTCTTAATCAAGTAACTATTTTTTTGGGGTTTAACCATTGGGATTCATTGGAAGGAATTATTCCCAAAGGGAGGCCTAAAATATTAATTTAGTTATTTTTAGAATTAATTTTTGAAATTTTTTGTCGATTCATAGAGGCTTTAGAGGTGTGTGGAAGTGGAGAGGCCTTTTATAATGGAGGAGGAGTGACACTCTAGTAATATTTTCGGAAAGGGAAGCCACACCAATGTTTTTTATTGAAAATGGATCCAGTAATGGTATAAAATAGAGAAAATGGAGGATAGTGTTAATATATATACTGAAAAAGTATTTTTCACAAGTTTATAGGTCATTTTTGTCTTCAATATAAAGTTTAGTCCTTAGTGAAGCTTAATTTTACAATAATCTATGTAATTAATTTAAATTATTATTTCTATTATTTTGGTCAAAAACAAAGTTAAACTTGTTATAAATTATAAATTAATCCTATTAAAGATATGAAATCTATTCTTCCAAATTACTATCATAGAGGTTCCTGAAATTAATTTAAAATTAATCCTGCATTCGGGTCGACAATGCGGGTTTTTAAAGTAAAAACATTACAAAGTTTGCTACGTTTTAATACACAATTTAAAAGTAAAATTGATCTAAATAACCTAAATTATATTAATTTATTAAAATATTATCTAATTTGAATTTTAAAACAATTTAAATTTAAATTTATCCTTATAAATAAATAAGATGAAAAATCAGTTTTGATCTAAAATTCATTATTTTTCACTATTCATTAAAAAAATAAAACATCATAGAAAAATATCAAAAAATTACCATAACATAATTATTTTGTTATGATTTCAAAGATGAAGATTATTATGACATATTAATCTATTAAATTTTGAGAAATATCATTTAAATTTTTATCAATTAAAAGGTGGTAAAAATGCCTTAATAAAAAAATCAGGATTTAAGCATAAAATTAGTGTTTTTAATATCTTATGTCTATAAAATATATTGGATTAATATAAAAATTATTTTATTTAATGTATAACATATATAGTAAATTAATTTCTCTCCTTGATTTTAATTAATATAACTTATTATGGTAGAACAAATTTGTGACCATAAAAATAATAATATTTCACTTTATATTCAATTAGTTTTAATATTCCTTACTAATTAATTGGTAACCAATTAATTAATATAATATTTGGGTAAAACACATATTTTAAATAATTAGTTAGTACTATTAATAACCAATAATTTAACATCTAGGTTATATCTTATTATATTATGTAATAATAATTTAATGATATACTATTGTTTGGTAAATCTGTGTCTTGAGTGTTACGCAAGCCTTGGAGGAAGGTCAATTTTGTGTGTAATATAGGATAACCTAATTGTTCTATGTAGATAAATCTAGTGTTTATGTTTCTTTTCGTCCATAGTTAACTTGGTGTTTCATATAACTCAAGCCAAACATAGTTCTTTATTATTAAATAAACAATCTTCAGTGTTGCGTGAAATGAAAAATATCAAAATGGTTAAATTATTTAGAAAAAAATAATTCAAAAAATATAAGGGTGTAATATTATACCCACCATAAAATTAATTTCTCCAAAAAAAATCCATCTGGATTATTGAAGGTTTAATAATTGAAATATTCATTCATTAAAACACACATTGTAAAAATGAACACTAAAACATCCCTTAAAAAGGGAAAGGTGGAACCATAAGAGTACCCAAAGTAACATATAAGTAAGTTTCTACTTAGGATAACATAGGTATGGAGTGAATATTGGACATGTATGAAAATTTTAAATATTTATAGGGATTTATTAAGGTCATCAATCAAAAATAATTGAATGATCAAAGAAAAATTGGGGGACTTAAAGTCATGAATCTGTGATGATTTAAAATTCCATTGGTTTAAAAAAATTAAGGTATTTGGACAATGAATTTTATTTTTATCACTATCCTAAAATTGATTAATTATATTATTGACCAAGAATATAAGTAAATATACTTACTTGATAAATTTACATATAAAAAATTCATTCATTAGTTTTTATTTTATCTATTTATAATTCATCTATTACATCAAGAATGGATGTATATAAGTAACTCTACTTGTCTAAAATTCTATAGGTAAAAATTGTTTATATACTAATATGTAAAAATAAAAAGTAACTCTACTGGTTCATCATTAATAATTATTCAAAAATAATAATTACACATTATCTTGGACATCACATAGGCCTGTGGTAGGTGTGAAACCGGTATCGTTCTTCGGTCAAGGGTTATAGACCCATGTCCTGACCAAAAATGATTGGTTGCCCCCTGAAATACAAGATTTCCTTTTCGAAAAACACACATATATAATTTAAAAAAGAAATAATATATACATCTTTGAAATAAGGTTAATCACTTAATAGCCTTTTAACCAATATTTTCAATACAAAGTCAGTGCATAAATACTTCATCCGATGTTTAACTTGAACATTTCATGAATGTTTAACCTTATAAACCTTATGAAAGTTGAATGTCAAAGACTTTATAAATAAAATCATGAAATTAACTAAAAAGTTATTCCCCTATAAGTCAAAAATTATCTCTTGGTTGTCATATTCCAAACATGTGAGTACCCTCATTATTTATTCTATTGAAACATGGTAATAACCTGAATTACCTTAAATACTTATGGAAAACATGAATTCTTCCTTATTATATATATTATTTGATATATTCAATAAATACAAGAAGTTGTAAACTTCATCCAAGATAGCATAAAATACTTGTCAACACGTCCTTAATTAGTTCCAATGCAATCAGTATCATCGAATTTACTTATATAAAACAAATCTTTATCTGAAAAAAATTATCTAAAAATATGGAACATATTAATTGTTATCTTTCCCCTAATCATCTGTTTTCCATAGACATAACCCTTCTATTAAATAAATTTTATATTCTATCATATCCATTCAATATATTCTTATAAATCATTAGCCAAAAAATAAACTTGACAATCCTTATATATTTCACCTTTCAAATAATATAAATCTTGAATCCAAATACATAAAAAAAAATTATTATCCCACTTCATCCTTATTCCATTAATAAGGCTACCAAATAATATTACACAATACAAATTTCCTTTCATATTTTATCTATAGTCTCGTCATCATTAGAAATTTAACCATTACTCACACCACCTTGTTGATTCTCTTCAAGAGCATTCATCTTGGGACATTGAGTTTCATAATGACAATTTATTCCACACATAAAACACTTAACCTTTGATAATGACTTAGAGAGGACAATATTCTCATCCATTTAACTAACCAAACTCTTCATTTTTCCCTTGTAGTCACTTTCTTTGTGTCATTTTCTATAGTCAAAACATATCATTTTTTCTATAAGACATTAACTTAAGTGATTCTTTCCATATTTTGGACACAAAAAAACTGAATATTTTTTCCTCCATGGTCTCCAATACCCAAAGTCTCAATAAACCCTTTCTTTATCTCCCTTGGGGTATATGAGAGTTTGTTATAGGATACATTGTTAATAATGTTCCATGAAAAATGATTTGGCACAGTCACTACATCATTCACCCCAGTGATCAATTCACCTAACTTTTCATCATCAAATCACCCATAACATTCATCATGAATACAATTTCATTTAGTTCCCACCATCGAATAAAACCTGAAGCATAGTGTGAGTATTACTTACTATAGTAGAAAACCACATAGTCATGAAAAGAGTTACTTATAGGATTTCTAAATCATGACAGCTTCCTTATTATATGACAACCTAGGTTTTTCCTCGGTTATTCATAGACAAATTATATTTAAATCCTTCAGGATAGTTCATGACAAGTTTTGTGAATTCCCAAAGCATATTTTTTGCGATTGTCAATCCAAGTCTGCAGAAAGGCCTATTGTCATGTACCATGTTACCCCGAATTAGGCCCATAATATTTTTCAGAGTTGTTATCCCTAGGTATATCTCTGCTAGAGTCACATCCACATTTCATATCCAGATAGTGATGTATTCCTAGGAAACCACCCACTCTATTCTTTACCAAAATTCCAGGACATTTTTAAACGTTTACTCATCCTTATACTTATCCTTAAATACATCCCTAGAAATATCCTTAGAAATATATATAAGGATCTCACTAAACTTTTCTCATCATAATTCCCAAAGGTTAACTAATAAGTTTCTCTGATACCAACCATAACAACCTAGTCTTATAGTACACATACATTAAATCACTTTTTTGGAATACATAAAACAAAATACACTACTAGAAAAAGGTTTTTCTGCGATGGACCATTTGCGATGGGATCCCATGGAAAATGGACCATTGTAGAAAAGGTAATCACAGATATTATATTTTTCTATATTCCATCACAAAAATTTATTATTTGTGACGGGAAATGGCACTTCCAAAAATCGGTATGACATTTTTTTTGAAAAAAAAACTCTATTACGACGGGCCAACCACACATAACAAATAGTTTTCCTGATTTTTTTAAAAACTTTTTTGCGACAGATCATCAAAATTATTATTTGCGACGGGCCCATCGCATTTATTATTTGTGATGGGCTCTTTGAAAATAGCTAAAAAATAAAATAAAAATAAAAAAATAAAAAAATAAAAAATATTAATAATAATATAATATTAATATAAATGGAATCATACTATTAATATTCGTAGAATAAAATTTATTATAAAATAATTAAATAATAATATGATATTATTAATAATATTAAGGAAATAATTAAATTAATATTAGTAATATAACAAAAACCTCAGTATTTGAAAAAATATTAAAAAATATTAATTAATAAAATAATAAATATAATAAAAAATTAAATAAATTATAAAAATTGTAATATTTGAGAAAATATAAAAAACATACTATTTAAAACTTTAAATAGTTAATATTATAAAAAAAATTTCATTCCAATGTTTCATTATAAAAAAATACATCATAGAGGGGAGGGTCATTTGGAAGAGCTGTAGGAGATGGTGGAGGGAACTCCATCCCTAAACTGTGAGTCAGACGTCACATGTACTCAATCTTCTCATGCTCTTGCTGATGCCTCTGTCAGTGCATATCATCCTGTATATCCTCCTGCTGTTGCTACTGCTGTCATAGGAACTCTTCAAACTGCTACTACTACCACTGACACATATCCTCTTGCTCCCTACGCATAGTCTCTATAAGATCACTCTGAGTGCACATTTACTGCTCATACTGTGCATGAGATGAAGATGACTCTCCGTGAACTCCTATCGAGTTGGAAACCAACATTGCAGAGGAGTCATAAAAATCTCATGCAGTCAATTGAGTGCTGAAACCAACAACTCGGCCTTTCTCGAAGGCATACTGGGTCACCTGCATCCATGGTGCCTCATCAAATTAGGGGGCACTAGTCTGATAATCTGTCTCAACCTTACTCTCAACTTGTGTATGAGACATCACATCCTCATATGAATCCTTCAATTGTAATTTAAAATTAAAATAGTTAAAATATTATTAGTAGTTAAATTTGAAACTCAAAAAGAAGTTATACTGACCACAATCTGATGCTGAAGATCACTTCTGAAATCTCAAGTTGCTGGATCACTATACATCCTCCTATAAACCATGTAGTTCATTATATCGGGTTGTGCAACTACCTATAGGAATATAAAATAAATTGTTTACATTTAAAGTTATATACAATATTTAAAAAATATTCTTACCATTTTCTCTCTATGCGTATTGAATGTACGACTACCAGCTCGATGTTTCACCTCCTGTATCCCCCAATTTTCAGACCTACTAATGATCTACTCTAAAACCACCTACTCAAAAAGTGTATACATAATCCATCCAAAAACTGAGATTAAATATAATCAGGTTGGTGGATGCGACATATCGCATCAAACTCTATAACTCTTGATTTCTCCATTCCTTTCATTTTCAAATTGTGAAAAAACTGAATACAACATAGATGCCTAGCTCCCTACCATGCCTTCCAGATTGCCTCACATATGCTCTCATCAATGGGATACCATAAACCCTACAAATAATTTATAATATGATGTTATTAATTAAATTAATTTTAAGATAAATATTATTTTTTTCCATTCCGACCAATGCTCAAACTTGCAGTGTTGTACATCAATGAGAATATGATCCCATGAAACCCATGCATCATAAAAATAATTGTAAAATATAGTTCTCCCCTATCCAAAAACTATATGCGTAATGTTGTGAAAAAATAACTATTAAACAAACAATTTGAATATAAATAAATTAATGAAATCTAACTAAAATACACAGGTAAACAAACCTATTCTTGTGTAGATTGAACCCAAGATGTGGATGTCACTCGGGGATAGGGTCGGGAATCATTAGTCATGCAACCCTACGCCTCTTGAACCTCCAATAGTATGAGGTTCAGATGATCTGACATTATTCTCGTCCAAAGGAAGATCGGCCTCTGACAACATTTGATACAAATCCTCATCCATATGAAACATGAAATGATTGTTTTTAGAAAATAGTTGAAAATAACTATTATATATATATATATTATATGATTATAACCAGTATTTAATGATTTCAATGTCCATCTTTATCCTCATATTCATAGTTTTCAACGTCAATACATTCATCTTCCTCCTCAGCATCATCAATTTCCATATTTTTTTTAGTTTCATCATCTCCTATAATTTCAAATTCGGTTGTAACATCATTAAAATCATCGTCACCATCAAACCTTAATTGTGGGGTGTCATTAATGATATTTTTGTATCTTTGGAAAAAAGTTGAATTCAGAGTAGTCTCTTGAAAAATTTTAATTCCTTTCACTTCAATAGATTTACATTCAGTTTTAGTAAACTAATTCTCTCGAGAATTAATTTTTATTATGCTCCACCAATAACCCAAATCCCTTGAAGTAGCACAGTAATTTGCATAAAAAAATTTATGTTTGAAATGATCTAATAAAAATGGTTCATTTAATGTTAGAATACTTTTATATTTAATATTAACAATTCAATGGATTGTATGAACACATAAGCCTGTCTCAGTATCAACCACGGACATTCAAACATCGTTACATAATTTTGTATCAGATAACATAGTTCAATGATTTCTTCCAGTATGCCATAAAATCCAACTTCAGTTTCTCTAAGACAATATCCTCTAAAAAACACCACTATTCATTGTTTTTTGATTCCTCGTATGCACATGTATGATATCAAAAACCATTCACCATATATGAATTATATTATTTAACTATTTTGGATGGCCGATTACAAAATAAACACAATCGATTATCAATTTTATCAGCATGTTGATATACCTGAAATTTTTTAAAACAATTATCACAATAAAATCTATTAAACTTATTATTATGTGAAATAAAAAATAATTTCTGTTACCAGTTTTTGAAACCAATAATAAAATCTTTTTTGACGATGTTCTCCCAGAGTAGCTACTATAATATGTGGAAACTATATATTGATATGATTATCATATAACCTATAAATAAAATAAGATTAATGTACAATTAAAAAAATTATATAATAAGTGATAGGAGCAATCATAGTATAGATGGTGTTATTTCTTCATAGTTGAGTAGAATATATGTATGAGATCTATGATGTTCATCATTTGAAATCCATCGTTCATGAACTCCACTAGAGCCACGTTCGGGCTGATTGAAAATTGATAATTGATTTCTCATTTCATCATCAACATTTACCTCATTACGGATCATGTGTTTATGTTTTTAGGGATATAAAAATTAAAATTATTGGGAGAAGATAAAATAAATTTCATCTAGAAAATAAGTTTATGCAATTGATCCTTCAACTAATGCTTTATTATATACTTTGTTTTTTAAATTTCTCCATGAATCTCTCAAATGTGTACATCCCTCAGAACTATTCTTGATCATGACCTTTTTTTCATGTGCAAAATGTAATATCAAATGTTCTATTGTGTCAAAAAAACATGGCGGGATTTTTTTCTGGTTTATATAAAATTAAAATGACATCTTCTTACATTTTTTTACTGTATCATAGTCAATTGTCGATGCACTAATGGATCGAAAAAAATATGATATGTCTATTAGTGCATCCCAAATCATAGGATTTGACAAACCTCTTAATCAAATCTGTAGAAGCCTTTCCACTAAAACATGACAGTCATAACTTTTCATTCTAGTAACGTAGTCATTTCTAACACATCTTCCCAAATTGGATGCATAACAATCTGGAAATCTCAAATATGCAATCCACTGACAAAATAATAAAAGATTATTTTTAGGCAGTGTGTAATATTCTTTTGTCTTCATTATCTTCTGTGATCTAACATTTCCAAATAGTTCAAGTTCCGGTTGCTTTCAAATTTTGGCAAGATCTAATCATGCCTTCACATTATTTTTGGTCCTACCTGGTGTATCTAAAATTGTGTGAAATAAATTATCAAAATAGTTCTTATCAATATTTATCACATTCAACATGTGATGTACCAACAAATCATAATAATATATAAAATCCCAACAAAATTATCTGTTTTATCCAATTGTGCTCTTTTCCAAACCCATCGATTTTTTTGGTTTATTATTAGTTCAAATGTGATGGGAGGTAATTAATAGAAAATTTATTTTAACTCTATACCTGAGATCATTGTTGGAGGCCCATATTTTTCAACTATTCATTTTCTAAAATGATATTTTTTTCTTTGAAAAGAATTATTGGTTGGATAAAATATGCTATGATAGTCGAAAAACCACATTTTTTCCATTGACAAGAATAAATGATTTACTATATATCATATAGTTCAAACATAATTTTGGACCATGTGTACTCTAACCAGATGACATTCCATATGCTGTAAAGTATCTAATTGTCCACATCAATGCAGCTTTCAGTTGAATTTTTTTTTGTAGCAACATCATATGTACTAACACCATTAATCCATAGTGAATTTAACTCATCAATTAATAGTTTCTAATATACATAAATATTCTTCTTCAGATGACCAGTAATTAATAAGGTGAAAAAGATATATGGATCCTTCATAAACATCCACGTAGGTAAATTATACAGATTTTTAATGATAGGACAACATGAATACTGACTATTGTAAGAACCAAATGGATATAAATCATTAGTATAAAGACAAAATCACACATTTCAGAATTATAATAAATACAAAATATGCACTTGGTCTAAATTTTTCCATGAATCACCATCAAAGTGATGATTTAGGCTTTTACTGGTTGAAATGCTAGTTTTGTTCCATGACATCAATGATGGTATGTTTTGAGGCTTAAATAAATGAAACAATCTAGGTGTGAGTGGGAAATATCTAAATTATTTTATAGGAATAAATCCATACTTCCCTAGTTGAGATTCTTTTTACCATTATTGTCCACATGTAGGATAAATATCCAATAAATCATTTTTACCATAATATAAGATGTAGTCATTTAGACATGCATGAATATTCTAATAACCAAGACACAGATTACGAACTAGCCTCATGCTCTCATAAAAATTTACAGGCAAACCATTTCCTTCAGGGAGCAGTGTTTTTATCAAAGAGAATATATGATCAAAACAACTATTTGATATTCCATTATCTTATTTGATATCTATAAATTTAGAAATTTCATCAAACTTGCTTATCTTGCAACCAGGATATAAGGAATCCTCAACAGACCTCAACAACTCATATAAATGAGACAGTTCCAACTCAAGAGTTAAATCAATATGATCCTGAGTTTTAGTTTGTTGAAAAGATAAACCTACCACATCATGTACTAAATTTTGAAATCATTCTAGATTCGGAACCAAATTATTAGTATCTTCTCCAGAACAGTGTTCACCATGTTGATACCAAAAAATATAATCTATTTGAAAACCAAAATGTAATAAATGATAACCAACATTTTCAAATGTGTCATATATCCTCAGAGAACATTTTTTACAAGGACACTTAATTATCAAGTCTGATTTTTTTGGTTGTGATGATGAAAATGATAAGAATGCTTAAACACCCTCGATATATATAGGATTTAAACTAGAACAGTTTGGATTCCTACACTGATTTATCCAAGCATGATCATCCAATAATAACTATTGTCAACTTCCTTGTTCCATATTTTTCTAAAAAATTTGAAATAATTAGTTATTTTGTATAATTAGATATAATATAAACACTATCCAAAAAATAAAAGACAATCAAATTCTCTTTTCTAGAAATTTATAATAATTTCTATTATTTTATAGCTATTTATACTATTTTTTTAAGATTTTATACTCATCTACACTCATTTATAAAAATTTATACTAATTACAATTAATTTTTATTAATTACAGGTATTTTGTATGAATTATTGTTAACTATCAGTGACATAATTTCCAACAGATTGGTGGAAACTCTTTTGCCCGACGACTCATCCCCTTGCAAATTTTTGCAACTAAAATCACTATGAAAAGTCTACTTCAAAATACAAATATCTATTTTTGTAAGCAGGAGAATGGAGAGTAGGGAGGCCTCGCCACACTGGTCTCCATGCTCATGCATACGAAAATGGATAATTATACATCGAATTAGACTTTTTATAGTGATTTTATTGACAAAAAGTTGAAAGAGGATGAGTTGTCGCGTAAAAGAGCCTCTTTTTTCTGACGAATCACCTCCTTGCAACTTTCTCTGAATTAAATCACTATGAAAAATCTACTTCGACGTATGTCAAAGCATATTTTTCATACTGATTTTAGTGGGAGAAAGTTGCAAGGAGCCGAGGCATCGATAAAAGGGAATGCTGCCAATCTATTGGAAATTGTACCACTTTATCGATGTACTCGAATTTATTCAAATTTATTACTAATTAAACCAAATTAAACCTAATTAATCATAATTATTAAAAATTAATCCTAATTATTACTAATTAATCCTAATTATTGTTAATTAATCCTAATTATTATTAATTAATACTAATTATTTTAATTATTACTAATGATTAGTAATTATTACTAATTAATCCAAATTATTACTAATTAATCCTAATTATTACTAATTAATCATAATTATTACTAATTATTACTACTTATTACTAATTATTAAAATTTATTACTAATTATTATAATTTATTACTAAGTATTACAATTTATTACTAATTATTTTAATTTAGTACTAATTATTAAAATTTATTACTAATTATTGCAATTTATTAGTAACTATTAAAAATTATTACTAATTATTTCTAATTATTACAATTTATTATTAATTATTTATAATTATTTATAATTATATCTATTTATTCCTAATTATTTATAATTATTACAAATTATTACTAATTGTTACAAATTATTACAAATTATAATAAATTATTATAAATTATTACAAATTATTACAATTTATTACAAATAATTACAATTTATTACTAATTATTACAATTTATTACTAATAATTGCAATTTATTACTAACAAATACTAACTAATACTATGTAAAAATAACTAATACTAACTAATACAAATTATTTCTAATTATTTTCAATTATTACTAATTATTACTAATTATTACTAATTATTACAATTTTTTACAAATTATTACAAATTATTACAAATTATTAATAATTATTACATATTATTACATATTATTACTAATTATTACAATTTATTACAATTTATTACAATTTGTTACAGTTTATTACAATTTATTTCAAATCATTACAAATTATTACAATTTATTACAATTTATTACAATTTATTACTAATTATTACATTTTATAACAAATTATTACTAATTATTATAATTTATTACAAATTATTACAAATTATTACAAATTATTACAAATTATTACTAATTATAACATTTTATTACTAATTATTACAAATTTTTACAAATTATAACAAATTATTATAAATAATTACCAATTATTAAAAATTATTACAAATTATTACAATTTATTACTAATTATTACAATTTATCACTAATTATTATGATTTATTACTAATTATTACAATTTGTTACTAATTATTACAATTTATTACTAATTATTACAATTTATTACCAATTATTACAATTTATTACTAATTATTACAATTTAATCCTAATTATTACAAATTAATGTTAATTATTATTAATTAATCCTAATTATTACTAATTAATCCTAATTATTTCTAATTAATTATAATTATTACTAATTATTACAATTTATTACTAATTATTTCTATTTATTATAAATTAATACAATTTATTACTAATTAATACAATTTATTACTAATTATTTAAATATATTTCTAATTATTTCAATTTATTACTAATTATTTCAATTTATTACTAACTATTTCAATTTATTACTAATTATTAAAATTTATAATTAATTGTTAAAAATTATTACTAATTATTAAATTTTTTTACTAGTTATTAGAATTTATCACTAATTATTACAATTTATTACAAATTATTAAAAATTATTACTATTTTTTACGATTTATTTATAATTAACACTGAGACATAATTATTCATAAAAATAAATACTGAAAAAACAAATATCTAATTCAAATTTAATTCAATTGCATCTAACTAACAAAAATTATAAATAATTTAAAATAAAATAAATTAACTAAACAATAATAAAATAGATAAATCTCTTGAAACTAAAGCTTTCAGAGTATAAAATCCGCGGATTATGCTCCGATTTAAAAGTTTAAACTATAAAAAATTTTAGAAGAAAATTTTTCAGAAGTGATTGATAGAGAAGTTGAGAAAGAAGTAGAATGAGAGGAAAAGCAGACGAGAGTATATATAGGTTAGAGTATTTGCGACGAGACCCATCACAAATTCCCTCTACCAGCATTAAGTACAGACGGTCGGGAAAAACCATTTACGACGGGACCCATTGTAAATGGACACCTACCGACATACTATTTATGAAGGGACTAATATCCCGTCGCAAATACAAAAAAGCACTGCCGGGCATTTGCGATGGGAATAAGAACCCGTCCCAGATACTCTATTGCCTGCAGTTTGGCATGCATTTGGGGCAAACCTTTTGCGACGAGTCTTTACCCTCCACCCCATCACAAATTCCTATTAATTGTGACAGGATAATGGGTCGGTCACAAATAACCCTTTCAGACGGGTTATTTGCGATGGACCCCTGACCTGTCGCAAATAACCTGTCTTAATTGACCAATTTTTCTCTAGTGATACAAATAGATGCCCAGAGATCGTATTTCTCCAGTGCCTTTGGATACATGGAAACACAAACATTGGTACATAAATGAGATACATTTTCTCCCACTAGGTTCTTCTTGAGTATCACCCTTCTTAGAAATATCAAACATAGTACCTATATTCATAACTTGGAAAAGGAAATAAAAAAAGGGGTGAGCCCAGATGCTAAGTAAGTGTAAATAAGGGAGAAATGTAAGCATAATCATGAGCATAATGGTATGATAACATGATAAAAAATTGAAGATCTTACCCTTTATATCAAAGATCATAGACATGGATCATGAAATAAATATTGGCTCTTCAAAAGACATGAATCATAAGGAAATAAAGAACAAAATCCATGAAAGAATAACATAGGAATAAAACATGGCATTGGGGCATACACTGAGCACACAATATGATTTCTATAGTAGCCAAGGCATCACTTCCAAGACCATCTTAGTAGTATGGGTTCACTTCCCATACCATCTTGGATGTTATGGTTTACTCCCATGGCCATCTTAGTAGCATGATTTCAATCCTCATACCATCTTGGTAGTCATGGTTCACTCCCATGACCATCATAGTAGTCAAGGTTAACTACCAAGACCATCTTAGTCTATCTCATGAGATATAAATCTTTACACAATGCATTGTAGGGAGATATAGGTCTCACCCATATCATAATGAGATCATGCATACATGTTCCACAAGATCATAAATAATCATATCATAACCCATGAAATGAAATGGGTATTATAAACATGTAATCATATCATAAAATATGAATAAAATATAGGTTTCATAATCATTTCGTCATAAACATAACCCATGAAAAGAAACAGGTTTCAAAAACATATAACCTGTGGAATATAAACATGTACCATAATAATCATTCCATCATAACATACACCATCCATGAAATTATTTTAATGTAACCTTTGGATCATTTCCAAGAAAGGCTCGAGTAACATGAACAGATGTCATCTTAGATGGAAACTAACATAAGAAGATATTTTAAATACATTTCTTGAGGAAAATATCCATTCTTCTTTGAGAAAAAAAGATTTTTAAAATATAAAAACATTTTTGAAATCCATTTTATTGAAAATAAACTTTAAATAATATAAATAATTATTTTAATAAAAATTGTAAACCCTTTTCTTTGAAAATATATAAAAGATGTTTGAAAATGTTTTAAAAATTATTTATTTAAAAATACATTGAAAACTTTTAAAGCTTTTTTTAAAACATTTTTCAAAACATTTTCCATTGAAAACATATAAAGGTATCTTTGAAAACATTTTGAAGAAAAATGATCCTTGAAAACATAGAAAAGAATTTTGAAAAAAATTTAGAAAACTGTTTTCCTTAAAATCATATAAATGAATCTTAAAAAACTTTTGAAAAACACTTTTCTTAAAAAATAGTTTGAAAATTTATAAATAAATCATGAAAAAATATTTAAACCCATTTATTTGAAAATTATTTTTTAAAATTATTTTGTTAAAAATTTAACTTTTAAACATACAAAGGAATCTTCACAAAGATGACGACAGGTAAATCAATACATGTCATACTGGGTAAGAAGAAAATTCCTTTTATATGGTAAAAAGTTAGAAAAATGACTTGTTTATAATGTGACAAGAATATTCCTTTAATAAATTTGTTAAAAGATAAAAGGGGAAAAATTTCTTTTAATGATTATAAGAGGATATTATAATATTCTTGGAAACCCTTTTTAGAAAACATGGTTTTGAAGGGACACAGATTCCTAATCATAGAGAGTGTAAAGTTGGGATTTCCTAAAAACACTTTCTTGACTATATTATGTACCAAATATTATAAAAATTGTACCAATACATGAATATATCATCAATAACCAGAGGATAAGAAAATTCCTCACTTCTCTTAAGGGATGGGTCCAGATATTTAATGAAAGGAAGCATAATCATAAACAATCTTGAAAAGTGATGAGATTGTTTCAATAAACTATTATCACTTATTAACATTGAACCATACTCACCAAGTAAGAAATTGAAATTACATTATTCATAAAATATCATGAAAGGAAGGATATTCATGATATAATATGTCCAAAGTAGTATGTACGCCTCATAAAAAATATAGGTTCATAACAAAACATGTGTCTAAAAGAACGTAAATTGACACAAAACTATCTCATAGATTTGGTATATTTTGAAACATAAAACCAAATAAATTAATATCATAAAATGGATATCTATATGCCCATAAATTTTATAATAATAATCATATAATAAATTTATTAGAAGTATAATCACAACACAAAAGAAGTGAGTGGTGAATAAGGCATGTAACTCATGAAAATAAAGAGTGAGATGAAATTCCATTACCTTGTGTCTTGAATCTCATAAAATTCATTCAAAAATCCTTTATAATAAATATAAAGTTAGTATACATATATCAAAAGACGATATTATTTCTTCTAACACCATATATTGTTTTATTATTTCAATATATTACCCAAATTTTACAATTCTATGTTAAGATTTCACTTCAGGTAATATCCAATTTGTTTTTTTGCATGTCTTAATTTGTTATATCTTTGTACCTTATACTTATATCATGATTTCCAAAATTTAAAACATGATTTATATATAACTAGTACCCAACCCATGCATTTTCACAACATACTCATTTAATTACAAATTCAATTACATGAAATTTGGATTTTTTCCAATATGCAATCTTGGAAAATAAGCGCATACATTAATCCACTAATATAAATGAACTTATATTTTATATATGTGTATATAGGTAG
Organism: Viscum album; assembly: GCA_963277665.1. NCBI lineage: Eukaryota > Viridiplantae > Streptophyta > Magnoliopsida > Santalales > Viscaceae > Viscum > Viscum album. Next base: position 1,986,174,373 of record OY728136.1, read on the forward strand.
TTTATAGTGAACAATAAATTCATAGAGGAATGAATACAATAGTCATGTCACACTGTATTGAATACTAAAAAAATAATCACATAACTAAATATGTATATTGGAAAATAAATAAAAATATGAAGCTGCATAGAGAATAATTGCATATAGAATAAGGTGATGGCCTAAAGCACTTCGTTGAGGACCGTCTGCAAGACGTTCAAGTATTACAGCACCGTGGGGGATCAGATCAAGGATCTAAGATCCTGGGTCTATAATTGGGACATTTCAATGGACTTTAGGTTCAAAGAGTAGCTAAGGGGGGCTGATGATGGGTAAGGGGAGTGATTCCTTTGTTCCACCCAGGGGTTTTGTAAAGGGAAGGTATGTTGGTGGGGTTGAGGAGGCCATGTAGATGGTATAATAGGGAAGGTTGAAGGATGTACTAGAAGGATTGATGATATTTAGAGGTCAGGTTGTATAATTGGGGTATGGGGGCTGCTAGTTTATGCCCTGTTTTAGCTACAATGGGAGTTGTAAGAAGAGGGAGGAACTGAAGGAAAAGATTCTGGGGAAACGAACAAGTGTTGTTGTTGTGAAGTTCATTTATTGTAATGATAATGGATTGATGATATTCCATGTATGCACTAGACTTCCCTATTTTTATTTCAAATAACTTCTGCTTCTTTATTCTCTTAACGCCTCCTTATTTAACAACTTCTCTAGTGATTCAACTGTTGTGGACCATTTCATTTGTCTTAAATTATTTTGAAATGTATTTGTTATGGGATTTTGTTTTGAGAAGAATATGTAAACACATATAATTATATAAAAAATTTCTTATTTTCAATAAGCATTTCCCAGCCCTAGCCTCAACTTCAATCCTTCTTTCCTCATTCTCAGTTGGCATTTGGATACCCTCTTCCACCCTGGGTATAAATCCCAGATTACCTGGGAAACCAAAATAGTTCATCTACTACCATCATGTTTCTCACTCAGGAAAGCACAAAAATATTTTTTCTACACTAGATGGACAAACCTTTTCTACAATTTAACTCTTTTTCATCATGAGAAGACAATACTTTCACTGTTTGTGATGCTGGATGAACTAATTCTGGTCCCCAGAGTTCGGATTCGGGTGTAGGGAAAAATCTATCTTTACCTTCCTACATATTGAAGTACTGATTGTTTTTGGGACTGTTGAATGAAGAGTTAAGATGACCTATGTGGATTCTTCTAGTCTATGTATGTGGGGATCAATTGGCTAAATCATAAAGGAGTAAGTTGTTTGAAAAATATGTAGGAACTTGTGAATATTATTTTTTTACTTTTTTTCTTTTCAGCTATGAGTTGTTTTGAGAAACACTTGTAGAATATAAAGCATCATTCATAAAAATATCATTTTCTATTTCATATATATATATATATACATATATATTTATATATCTATATGTCTAAAATATTCCAAAATTTCATAGCAGTATTGAAAAAGGTTTTAAACAACTGATCTAGTAAAAGTATAAATATTCATTATTTACTGAATATAAATGAAAAGGGAAAATGTTGTGGATTTGTGATGTACAATTTAATATAATGAAACATGAAGATTTCACAAATTCAAACATCGAATGTTAGTACTAAACATACTACTAAATAAATTGTAATGATTAAATGAAAATATTTTATGGTTACCTTTCACAGGTTGGACAGAACATAGTTGGTTAGGATATCAACCTGAAAATATATAACTCCATGTTCTTCTCATTCCATCCCATGACTTGATGTTGTCCCGATGATCTGAAACATGGATGATCCAACAACCACAAAGATGAAGAACCTGAGAAGGATAATTCCAACTACATATTTTCATCTTTTCTTGGTGAGGACTTAGAAACCAATCCCCTCATGATATTTTTCTGAATCATCTCAACTTTCTTATCCAAGAGGCGACTCAAAGTCATCATTGTGCTTCCGATTGAAAATACTAAAAATGTGATATGAAACATTTTAAGCACAATGAAAATCCTATAATGTTGTATTATAATTTAAAGGTTTTTTCTGATTATAAAATGCTTCGATAGTCCTAAACCAGACTTATAGATATCATTAGTAAGAGACTGACTCTTGGCACTCCCCATACAAAAAAATACAGCTTCATCAAAGGTCACTATTTCAAACTTATATTTTAGAGATAGATTGTGAATAATATCCCGTATTAAAACATATAAAATGTAAATGTAGAAAAACATTTACATCAATGAGTCATGAGAAGTTATGTTTATCTCTACAATGGATGTTGACATCACAGATACATTTAACATTCAAGCTAAGTAAATATGAAATATGAAATGAAGAATATATAATTTAGAATGGAGATAAAAAAAATTTCATGACAAAATAATTTTTATTTTAATTGATACAAAAATTATACAATCAAACATTTTTTATGATTCAATAATTAAATAAGAGTAAAATGAAACAGACACATGTAATGAAAAAAATGAAAATTAAAACTATATTGATACACTGATTTTGATTACAAATGATAAACATACTATAATTTATATACTAAATATCGATTATATGTATTATTATATATATATATTATAACATTACAATTATAATTTGGTAAGAATTTTAGATTATTTAACACATATATTGACATATATTGACATAGATTATAAAAATAGATTCATAAAACCCAAATTGTTGTAATTTTTTACTATGTTACAGAAATTATAAACTGAATGTTGTGTAATAAAATTAAACATACACAGATGTGTTCATAAATATTTTTAATTCAATTATATTCTTACAAATGAATGAATATTTACTTAAGTTAAATTATAATGGTGAAAGTGATTAGATAACATTAGAGATCACAATTTATTTGATCCACTGGATTATTTTTAGCTTCACATTCTCCCAGATAGCAATTTATTTTCTTCTACAATGGCTCTTATGAGGTACAAATGTCAAATATTGGTTTGAATAATGGAAATGATCCTCAAGGCACCAAGAATTAGGGTTGGACCATGTTATTTTTTTAAACAACATTAATAAAAAAAATAATATCCTTATATGAAATAATCAGTCTTGTGTGGGATTAAATTAATACCTATCCTCTCACATGAATATTTAAAAAATGAAAATTACTTTATTGATAAAATATATGTCTACCAAAAGAAGACAAATAATGAAATATTACTCATGGAACACATATATAGAATCTATCCAAATCAGATTCACTTCAAGGTATGAGATCATGGGGGTTGCATTCAGAATTTCAACACCTACAACTGCATCAAAAATATAAATATAAAATTAATTATAATAAACACTTTTGGATATTTCTAATATACTCGAAATTTCAATATGCATATCTACAACATGATGCATCACCTCATTCAATAACACGAGAAGGTGTTAATCATGAAACACAAAATTCTAATGCCACAACCATAGATCTCATCAGACAATAACAATATAGAGGGATGAAAATAAAGAATAATATAAAAATATAAAATCATATGGTTTCATACTGATATCTAGTGATCCAATCATAATGAGGAGAAGGTATAAATTTCATAGTTCAACCACACCAATTATGCGGAGAAATTGGAAGATCTGTATGAAAATGAAATATTTATGACAACTGATAGATATATTATTATTTTACAACATGGAATAGACATGTCACAACCCAATATAAGCCATAAATAGAAGAAATAAACCTCCTATATCACATGAATATGAATCATGAAATCCAAACAAATTTGGATGTAAAAAAATAGTGAAAATAAAAGAGATCTACCTCTTAGTCCCTTTCAAGAAAAAATAATTCAATTCAATGGAAAAATTTATCTATTCAAGTGAAATCCAAATCATCATGGGTGAATTCATTATTGAATAATCACATGGAACCATCATAATAGAACTAAAACATCTAAAATAGAAAAAGACTAAAAATAAGGCCTACTTTTGATTATTCTCATATTAAATAAAGTGATTATAAACCTCAAAATGCCTAATCGGAAAGATTTATTAAAAAAATTATTAATGAACGACATTTTGGTAAATGTTTTTTAAAATAATAAAGGTTTAAATATATTATAGAATAAATTATATACCTCATCAGGTCTGAGCTTTATCAAAAATCTAGTTCCAATTTTCTTATAAACAAAGTGAATAGATCTCCCATATCAAACCATTCTTGATCAAATTATTGTTCTAAATGTCTCTGCAAATAATTTTATGAGAAAAATGTGAGAGAAACCTCATAACGAAAATAATATATAATTGAATGTATTGAAAATGAAGATTCATTTTTGTAAAAATGGTTGTATCTATTAGTAAATGCACCAACCAATCTATTAGAAGGTGAGGTATCCAACAGTGAAACTAATTTTGTGTCTTCTTGACTCTAATAGTGATTTTTCATAGTTTGGAGTTAGTTTCCAAAGGGGTGAGAATTGGTACCCCATTATTGAAAATGGTTTAACCAATCCATTCTTAGTACTTTCTGAAATTCATGTTGTATATACACTAAACTACTGTACGAACTACAAATGGATAGTTTATTCCATTGAATATACAATCTGGACTATAAATGGATTGGTTATTACATTTAATAGACAAAATTCATGTTAATTTTCCGCAATTCATATTTAATATACTGAAAATTTTAGAACTAACAAAATGAAAGTTCATTTTTTTATTCATTGCTGAATATTTAGAGTATAGAACTAATATAACTATAAATGAACTTATATTGTATGAAGAACATACTAATGTTCGAACCAATCCATTTTTATTATAATGACTTAGTTAATTGAAAGTACCGAAAATAAAAATGTATTTTTTCACACAGTGTGTATCCTCTATTTTTTTTCCCCAACAATTTTTGGTCACACACAAGCTGTATATAAATTTTTTGTTCACACATAATGCGTATTCTATTTTGACACTCCATTAGAGCTTGGGGGAATATTTGGATTTCAAGTAACATGCTACTTCTAGGCCTTCTTATAAAAATATAAACCTATGTTTTTTTATAACATTAAATTAAATAAAAAAATTTAAAACCTAAAATAGGACATATCTAGTTTTGATACTAACCTATATTAGATGGAATTCTATAACAAACATTATATCTCAATATCTCTTTATAGTTCCAATGATTATTTCAGACTAGTATATATGTAAATATTATTTTCCAGTTGGCAAACCCCCAACAATATAAACCATAATATGGATATATATGTCTATATCCATTACATGAGTAGTAACCTTTTGGTAAGAGGGAAGTAAATAGAGTGATAAAAAGTGAGTGAGTGAAAATCTACAGTGAGTTGAGCAGTTGTTGGCACCAAAATTCAGGACCAAGAAGAGGCCCAAAGAAGGCCCCATTGACTACCTCACGAAGCTACTTCGTAGATTCCCTCAGCACTGCGGCCACCATGAAGAAAAGAGGTGGGAGGCTCCGTGAACGCATTTTACGTTCGCGACACCTCCAAGAAGCAAAGAGGCGGGAGGCTCCGCGAATGCATTTGATGTTTGCGACCCCACCGCGAAGCAAAGAGGAGAGAGGCTCTGCGAATGAATTTGACATTCGCAACCCCGCCGTGAAGCAAAGAGGAGGGAGGCTCCACGAACTCATTTGACGTTGCGACCCACCGCGAAGCTACCAAGTTGCCATTGACGCCACATCAGCTCTACTTCGTGGCACCCCTTGCCTATAAATACCGGGCTCCCCCTGAGCCCAAGGGATGGACAATCCAACATTTCATATTCCCAGCTTCTGAATCACGAAGCATCCTTCTACTTTGCGAACCATGAGCTGTGCGAGGTACTTCTCCTCCGTGATGTGCCTCCCTTCCACCTTGTTTTGATCCCCTCTTCCGAGAGGGTTTCCTTACGCGTGGCCTAAGGGCCTTCGCGAAGGAAGGGGACATCCAAGGGGACCTGGGTTGTCACCGATCATTTATGCTTTAAAAAACACCCTTCATGTACACATAATACACATGCTAAGATAAGGTTACTGTACTTTACAAAGCACATTGCTTCCAGACAACTTACTTCACGAGGCACCTTTGCTCCGCGAGGCTGTGCTCCGTGAATTCCCATCCAATTCGCGAAGCACCCTGAATATCCACCTTTTCCCTATGCTTAGGATAAGGTACCCCACATCGCGAAGAACACCCCTTCGCAAGTGCCCTCCACCATGCGGAGCATCAGAGCTTCACAAGGCCCTTTCCTATGGACCCCTTTTTTTTGCCATTCCATTTCTCGTGCGACCCTCCCGGTTTGCATGATGTGGCTTCAAATTCCCCTGGACAACACAACCCATTGCGTTGCTTCGTCTAATGCTTCCTCGCATAGGCTTGCTAATGGATATTGTTCCTTCCCATAGCCATGATAATTTGGACCCCTTGATGGTTCGCTCTGTGGAACCCCCTTGCTACGGCATTGCTGGGGCCTTCCCTCCCACAAAGAGGAGAGGGTACCAGTCATATAAGTCAAAGGGGTGTGGAGTACACCCACCTCGTACGTGCGGTAAGATCTTAAACTGTCAAGCACCATCGTCCTCAGCACATTAAGTTAAACTGTGACCTCACCCCTTACCTCGCACGCGGGGTTCCCCCACCTTGGACATTCTCCATGCCCCCTTGTCTCCACAGTGTTTGATATCCTTTTTTTGGGAGTGGCGTTTGTCCACAGGGGGAAAGGGTGGCCATATTGTCATAAGCCCCTAGCTTTCCTTCTAAGAGGTAGCATCCCTGCTCTTCCTTTCATCTTCAGTCCCTAAGACCATCGGAGTGCGTGATAGGTAATGAGGCTCCTCCTTTCGTCGGTCCCAAATCCCTCTCTCCCTGTGCTTTGTCGCCCTCGGGCCTCCATCCTAGAGTAAGTCCCGACACCTTGGGCCACGCAATGCGTAAGCACCTATTCACTTGCCACAGACGCACCTTTCACGAAGTGGTCATCAGGCATTTACTTCCTCTTGTTTCTCACACTGAGCATGACTCACATGGGCTTAGAGTAAGCATCGACCATGAAATCACCCCCATCCCACATGATGTTAAACTGCATCCCCTTTTCACCCAAAATATGGGGACATTGATCCATGTCAAGGCATGGTACGTAGGAAGCCTCCACGAGGTTCAATCCCACCTGAACCCCTGGTCCCTTCACGTCGGTTCACTGACACCATCTTGAACTATGGGGACATTTATCCATGTCAAGGAATGGTACATAGGAATCCTCCACGATGTTCAAGCCCCTCCACCTTGGGCTTCCTTAGAGTGTTAACCCCAAATTCCTCCGTCCCACATGAAATTAAACTGTATCCACCAACCTGAACTATGGGGACATTGATCCATGTCAAGGCATGGTACGTAGGAATCCTCCACAAGGTTCAATCCCCCTATCCACCGATTGTTCCAACCCCCTTCATGTCGGTTCACCAACCCCTTGGGCAGCCCAGAGTGTAAGCCCCACACCCATCCTGAACTACGTGGTCTTTGATCCATGTCAAGGCACGGTATGTAGGAATCCTCCGCGAGGTTCAAGCCCACTCGGACCCATGGTCCCTTCACGTAGGTTCACCGAGACCATCCCGAACTACGAGGACTTTGATCCATGTCAAGGCATGGTACGTAGGAAGCCCCCACGAGGTTCAAGCCCACCTGGACCCCTGGTCCCTACACGTCAGTTCACTGACACCATCCCTAACTACGGGGAATTTGATCCATGTCAAGGCATGGAATGTAGGAAACCTCCATGAGGTTCAAGCCCCTCCACCTTGGGCTGCCTCAGAGTGTAAGCCCCAAATTACCCCATCCCACATGATGTTAAACTGTATCCACCAACCCGAACTATGGGGACATTGATCCATGTCAAGGCATGGTACGTAGGAAGCCTGAATGAGGTTCAATCCCACCATCCCCCAGTCGTTCTGACCCCCTTCACATCGGTTCACCAACACCTTGGGAAGCCCAGAGTGTAAGCCCCACACCCATCCTGAACTACGTGGTCTTTGATCCATGTCAAGGCATGGTACGTAAGAAGCCTCCATGAGGTTCAATCCCAAAAATCATTGGCCCCGACCATCCCTATGTCGGTGTTCCAAGCCCCCTTTTCACCCAAACTATGTGGACTTTGATTCCCTTCCATGGGGATATATAGGAAGTATCTTTGAGACTCAAGCCCTAAACCATCGTTGCACCATGACGGTTCCACCCGATTCACCACTGATTTCATTCAACCGCTCCATCATCCATCCTGATTCTTACTCGGGCCGCCACATCTCGGTGGAATCATGCCGCCCCATTCCCCATTCCATCTAACAACATTCGAGAAGCCACCCACATGTTGGACCCATTATCGGTGTTCCCTCAAGGGTTTACTCCATCTGATCCACTCGAGTCAGTGTTCTGATCAGCACGATCTGTCTTCGCGGGACGTTAAACTTATGGCGTACCCTGTGTTAAACATAGGAAGCTGAGGAAAACCTCAGATACATTCCCACGGCATATGGTTCCCCACGTTCGATGTGGGATGCCTCGGGCTTCCGCGCCCTTGAGAAACCCTATAATAAGGGACAGAAGACAGACACGCCAATCCCCCAACATCCAGAAATTCCAGTGATTCCCTAAGGTGACTACTCTCCTAACCGAAGTTTTCTGCCCTGACCGGACCCCTTGGAATGTCCTAATAGAGGTAGCGTAATTAACTAGTGTCCATTAAAACATGGCACCAAGAAGAGTTTCACGAAAAATGTATTAAATCTATGAGGGAGACCCTGACTAGGTGACGAGTTCTGAGGAGGAATCCATGGAAGTAAGAACTGATATCCCATCATCCCATTTCGATCAAAGAGCAGACATCCCTGAATAAGGAGTGGATGCTGCCCGCCTTTGAAAAGAGGAATTTTGGGGTAACAAAAATCCATTTCCTTCATCCCTGAATGAGACGGATGCACGTTCCCCAACAAAATAATCAGAAACAGAAATGGTAAACCCAGCGTGAAGTTCTTCTCCTCAATGTGTAGATTAGTAGTGCTCGAGGAATCCATAGATTAACGTGTCACCGGATCCAGCAATGCGGCACCGGGACCCACGAATAAATTATCCGTCCTAGCGTGAAACTCCCCCGAAGTTGGGGCAATAGGACAATGGATATCCCATTCTGCGATGTTGTCAGCGTGGATCCCTCTTACCAGAAACGGAAGACAGAACGATGCTGGGGCACTGGTTGCAGATTTCTTTTCTTAGCAGTGTTAACGAGTTCATCTCCATGATTTCAGGAACCAATTTGTTGCATCCGAAGCCCGGTCACCCACCAACCAGTGTAGGGGAAGGGTAAATATCGACATGGCTACCCCACGCAGTTCTGCCTCTTCCATGATGGCTTCGACCGCCACAACTGTTGGGAGCCCACACCCCCTTTCCCTATCGAAATTATCCAGCGAATGGTAATTAATGAACTCGTACGCAGGTACGAGGAGGAGGGGATCATCCCCACCAGGGATATGGCTCACCTTGATCTGGAGGAGTTCATGCCTTGCCATCAACGCCACCCCCAAGGGCCGTGTAGGTAGCCCCTTCTCCCCACTCCAACATTCAATCATTTCAGGAGCTTGTCCCCAGAACGCCTTGATGACTCCTTGCATTACGCTGATGAGGTAGGCGATCTCCGGCCTAGCCCAGTCAGAGTCCCAATCTAGGGGCTCCCAGTAAGGGATCCCACCTGGCCGCGTCAGTGCCGCTATCTGGCCTGATCGGATGAGCAGGTAAGCTATGCACCTGCACTGCCAGCCCCGAATCGTCTGAACTGACGCCAGCGTCGGGCACAGGTTGAGGAGAACAACCATAAAGGGGCATGAAAGTCGACAGCTACTGTGGCCCAAGCCACCACCGACACATATCATCAAGTACCTACATACACCAAGTAGGGGAAATTATACACCCAACTGGGATCGAGGCCCCAACCGCCCCATAGGCAGGCTAGTTCGACTCTCATGGTCACAGGTATGAGCAGTGGTCACCACGAACCAACCTGCAGCAATGCCACCCCGTTTGTAGGTCCTCCCCATACCACTGCCATAGAGAGCATGGGCCTTCCCTGGTCCAGGGCTCGGCATGGAGGTCCGCCTCGTGCTACCCCCAATCCAAATGAGGGTCTGCCCTGCGGAAGTGATGTTTTGTATGGAAGCCTCTCTCATGACCATCACACCAGGTATGGAGTCATCCCTCCTACCCTAGACTGTCAATATGGAGAAATTTCCCGTCCGGTCAATCTCCAACGTGGGGATCCTTCATACTTCCTTTCCGTAGTTGGTGAAGGTCCTCCTCGCCCTGAAAATCAGAAGGGTGAAAGCTAGCCTCGCTCCACCCGCACCAAGAATGAAGGTCCTCCCCATGATCCCGCTGATTCCTGTAGAGGTTCTGCCTGCTCTAGTGCTATTCATGGAGATCCTCCCTATGTACCCTTCGACATTTGTCTCGATGCTGCTCACACCCCGGCACTCTCAAGTGGAAACCTTCTCCGCCCCATCACCAGTGTGGCTGAAGGACCCATGTCGGAAATCAGACCTGTCTCGAGGAGCCTCCCAGGGGTAGGAAGGCGGGTCATCACCACCACAAGAAGAATCCTAGGAAGGCCCAGACGGAGATCAAACTAGTCCACTTCTCAGACTCTGTAGTGGAGTATGACTTAGCTCAGGAACCCTCCCATCTCTCATCTGAGTCAATGACCGAGGCAGGGATGAGTTGCATCATCTCGGTGCTCCCGAAATGAGAAGTCCACGGGATTCCCACTTCCATCCATAGCTTTATCCTGGATGATGAAAACATGGAGACCCCGTAGGTTACGATCATGTAGTCACCACCATCGTCACTGGAAGTTCTTTCTACCTCCACAAGAGATCATGAAAAGCTATTATGGGAGCTGATGGTAGGTAACCAACGTCGCGACCTATCACCAGCAGCCCTGGCCCCTGAGCTAGGAAAGGCGTCTGTCATCTCGTCCTACCATGACACAGTGGCTAGGTCTCTCCACTCTTCAGAGGACAACCGGAGAATCGGAGGCCAGTCAGCCTGTTCGCCGTATTCTCCGCCGGCCAACCTGTCATCCCAGCGGTCTGCCTCAGTACCGCTGCTAGTTCATCAACCAACCCCAATTGGAGAGTGGGGAAATCAAGGAACAGACCTTGAATTTGATTCGAGGAGTTTTTGGAGCATTCTTGTAGCGTACCACTTCCCCAAGGTGTTCTGGCCCGTGACAACACATGATTTCTGTATACCTGAGTCTCTCACCCTAGAATAAGTTGAGTGCTTCCACTACACCCTTTGGGAGATGCATTTCAGTATCCTTAATCAGCATGTGGTTTATCCAAGGATCCAAGTGCATTTAAAATATGTCAGCGAGCAGTTCCGTCTAGTCGATCTGGTCACACTCCCTATGGAACAGTGCCCCGAGTCACCAGGTCGTTGTGAGGCTCTCCAATAGCAATGCGTTCAGAGTATCAAGGTACTCCGCATAATTATTAGAGAGGCTACCCCCATGTAAAAATCCATGGCTGGGGGCAGTATGCTGCCCTCTTCTTCATCCCTATCCGGCAGAAGCCCGACACGCTATGCGACATTGAGGACATGCCCACAGGAAGGGTCACGATCCACATTGCTGACGTAGTGTACAAGGAGGATGAGCTGGAGTTTCTCAATGTATACTTACCCCCTAAGGGTGTACCACCATTGTTGGACCCATTGAGGATGATTACCTATCAATAGAGGAACCTCTTAGGTCTCCCTGCGCCCACTGAGTCATTGGTACTCAGCCGGAACGTCAGCAAGGGAAAAGAGCATGTCAGAGCTGTCAAGCACTTCATCCCGTCCGCCTCAGTGCAGAAGACATAGGAGGACCCTGAGAAGGTCACATTTCATTAGAAAAATGCTAAGAAAAATAGGTTGGTTGAGGAACTCCTGGCTGAACGCATTGTAGAGAGACGGACTAACTACGAAAATCCTAGGCTGGGGCAGCAAGGGCAGGAACAACTTCCCCCAGCGAGATGCCTCCGAGAAACCCTGATCACACTGCTCCTGCGGACAGGACTGAAGCTGGAACTCATAGAAAGAGGGTGCAGTATGTCTCACCAAACCCTCCCAAACGATGCGACAATCCAAGGAATCTTGATCGGATTCCCCCAACTGCTCTGCAGGCCGACCCACCAGCCGCTCCATGAGCCGCTAAGCCTATCTACCATGTCGAAGAACCCAAAAATGCATTCGTGGTTAGGGATCCCTATCAAGACAGGGACCCCCACCTATAAGATCCTATGGCGGCACTCATAGCCCGCCTGGAGGCATTGGAAATGCGACAGGTGGAAATCCAACCTGATGGTAAGCCATACGCAGCATGGGAGGATGATATGTTGGAACCTCCGGGTTTTGGGAATCCAACCTTCTCCCCCTTTAATGGGACGGGGGACACGCCAATACATCGTGCCCACTTCAACTCAAGGTGCAGGCCCATGTTGGGCACTCCAGCACAACAGGAGGCCGCTAAGATCTGCTATTTTCTTCAGACAATGGAGGGACCGACATTCGTCTGGTACAACCAGCTCCCCGTCGGATCCGTGACCAGCTGGGAGGACCTTTGCAGGTAGTTCCTCTACCAGTTCAGCTCTACCACCCGGAAAACAAGCATCACCGACCGCTTCAAGTGCAAGAAAAGGCTTGATGAGCGAGTTGATGACTTTATCACCCGGTGTAAGGGGATCACATACTCCCTTGACATGCCATTGACTCAGAAGCAATTACTGATGATGTGCATGGGGAATGTCAAGACGGAACTAGTCCCATCCCTGATTACTCAAAACTATCCTGGAGGATTCCGAGACTTCTCCGACAAGTCCCAGCACCTTGAGGAAGCCCTAAAGCAGGCCAGACAGGAACGTCCGTTGCCCCCTGTAATCCCCACATGGAGATCTTCCAGAGCCAAGCCCGCTGCGGTGGACAAAATAGATACCCCCAGGCAACTAGAATCGCTACCAGTAGAACCGGACCCACAGCCTCGCAGAGGCTCTCCACCTCAGGAACAACCTCTGGCTCTGCAACATCCTCCGAATCGGTAGGTGCCTTCATGTAATGCACCACCACCTCCCAGGTAGGACAATCGAGGTCCACCTCCTCGACAGGTTCATGTGGCCCCCCATCAGGTCCAGGCTCTAAGGGCCCCCTATCAGGAAAGAAGACACCATACTTACTCGCTCAACTAGAATCAGGTCCTCAGTTACTTCCGTAGTGCCTTAGAGCAGGGGTTTGTATGCTTTCCTGAGTGCAAGAGGCCAGAAGAGGCGAATCTCACTGATCACCCCAACCACTGCCCTTATCGTCGGATTCTGGGGCACACCCTCAAGAGGTGCTATGTGCTTAAAGACTGGCTCCAAGACCAGGTCGATAACAACATATTCAGGTTGGGCCCGACCCCAGCATAAGTGGTGGGTATCTTTGTAGGATTTGGCAACGGTAGTGACAATAAAGGTGAGTGGCAGAAAGTTTCCACCCTTGGATCCCAGAAGTACGATGACGTTTTCTTGCACCCATGGAATCATTCGGGCATGCCTAAATCAAGCGGAGCCTTCAGAAGCTACGACCGCCACTTCTGTATAATCATCTCAGTCAGCCTCTTCCCAGAAGAGCAAGCATCGACAATGAAAGAAGAAGCAACACACTCCACCAATTCTGTCGTCATCTCGCACTCTTGGAGACTTCATGCCCCCTGAGATGGGGATATCTTCCAGAATCCACCCAGAGGTGGATGATTCTTCGAGCGACAGTCAAGGGTACGCTTCGGTTAACACTGTTGAGTTAGTAAACCGCTATATGACTCCCGAAGATGGGGAATTCCAGTTGAACCTCCCCAATGTCCCCAGCCAGTGTCAACATCGGTGGAGCCCTGACTATACGGGTCGTCGAGGTGTATTAGTTGGCACCTCCATCTAGGCCTTGCATGTCACTGAAACCAGACGGCAGGCCCAGCGCAGATCTTAGCACGTGCAACCTCTTCATCTGGTGTTGTTGGGACCGCCTCCACCACCATTTATGCTATTAGATTAGGAAGAACTACCTCGTCCAGATCATGGCTAGCCTCGACTGGCTACAAGCCAATCTCAGTCATCTGGTCCTCATCCGGCAGATACTCTTCAGGATTCGACTAGTGAGAAGAAGGCTATGCTCAGAACCAGTCAGCTGCCGGTCCAGCCAACAGGGCCAGCCATGCCTTCAATTGAAGAGTGGACTCCTATAAGAAGAAGTTCACACCTGACATGGAAGTACGATGTCCTCAATCACCTCTCCGATATCCCAGCAAGGATTTCTATCAACGAAGATCTCCGCCTATCATCAGATATGCGTGAAGCCCTCACTGAGGCTTTAGGAAGCCCACTCCAGTTTGAGACGGAGGTAGTAGCTGTAGAAGCCTTTCATGCTTAAGTAGTTCATAATGCTGAATGCCAGACCATCATCGCGTTCTCGGGAGAAGATGAATGCTCTCTCATTCAGGGGCATATCTGCCCGCTGTACATCGCCAACCAATTCAATGTTGTTGAGGTTCGCCACTGTCTCATTGACTTTGGCTTCAGGATCAACCTTATACTGACACAGACGCTGTGGAAGCTGGGGTTATCCGAGGATGACCTGAATCCCTTAGATTTAAGGATCCAGAGGTATGACAGGAAAGAACAAACCCCAATCGGCAATATCCATTTGAGGACCCAGTTCGGTGGCCTAGTTTCCAGTACCGAATTTATGGTCATCTCCCAGGACACAGCGTACGATGCATTGATGGGTAGGCCATGGATCCACCTGCACGTGGTGGTTCCCTCATCGTATCACCAATGCCTCAAGTACTCCCTTAATGGTTGAGTATGCATACTCCAAGGTGATGCATCTCTTTTCGCCTCTTGTGAAGCCCATTATCTGGACACTAACTATTACAAGATCAAGGATAAGTAGATTCTGTCAAGTGAGGTTGAGCCCGCCCAGGTCACAAGTGACCCCTAAGAAGGTCTGTATGACGCATACATCTTCCAGATCCATCGATTGGAGGCCACGTCCCCCAATATGGGGCATTGCTTTGTCGTCTCGGGTACAAGAGGAAGGCATATTCCCAAGTCCAAGCGACAAAACAAAATCACCTCATAATACTACACAAACAAGGACCGGGTGATCCCGGAACCTCCTACCCCCATATGATATCGGGATGTAATCCCCATGGAAATAGCAGTACATCATACATGTCTTTTTCACTGGGCTGGAATAAGTCTACTCCAGACGACACACCACTATTAATTTGATATTTTCAAGCATGGTCCCTTGGGCTGGAGACCAGATGGAATCGGGTCGACAGCGTTCATAGCCAAGGTCTCGGTAGTGCCAGATTTCCCTGATGCAAAAACCACTGCCGCACAAGCTGGTACCAGCCTCCCATTGGGGCCTGGTAACTCAGAATCAGCTTCCCCCATGGAGGATACCTCCATAAGTAGAGAAGAGGATCTGGAGGATGCTCCCCCTGCCTTTGAAGAAGGCATCTCTACCACGGTTGATGAACTGGTACATATGAACCATGGTAGCGAGGCATATCTGAGACCCACATTGATCAGTGCCTCCATGTACCCCAAGGACCAAAATTGGTATGTGGACTTCCTTAAACAACACCGTGATGGGTTTTCCTGGAGTTACGATGAGATGCTAGGACTAGATCCTCAGGTAGCCATCCACCGCCTCGGTCTTCCGACAAACCATCGCGGGTTTAAGAAACCTCCCAGAAATATGCACCCTTCTCATGGTGCCATGTTCGAGGACGAAGTTGATAAGATTATCAAAGACAACTTCGTCAAGGAGGTCGAGTACCCCAAGTGGTCAGCAAATATCGTGCCAGTCAGGAAGAAGAATAGACAGATTAGAATCTGCATCGACTTCCGAGACCTCAACCGCCATTGTCTGAAGGATGATTTCCCCTTACAGTGACAGAGTTGTTGATCGATGCTGTGGCGGGGTTCCAAGCCCTCTCCATCATGGATGGTTACTCTGGATATAATCAGATCCGGATGGCCTTCGAGGATTAAGATTCCACAGATTTCAGGGCGCCCCAAGGTAATTTCTGTTACCAGGTTATGTCCTTCGGCCTGAAGAATGCAGGTTCCACCTATCAGTGGGCCATGCACCACATATTCAAGACGATCCTTGGGACATTGGTGGAGTGCTATGTGGATGATCTGGTAGTCAAACCTCTCTAGCTCCAGGGCCATCTCAAGGATCTTGAGAAAGTTTTCAACTTCTTCTATTCCCGCCACCTAAAGATGAACCCGTTGAAGTGTGCCTTCGGGGTCACCTCTGGGAACTTTCTTACCTTTTTTTTTCAGGTACCGAGGCATCAAGATCGAACCAAAGAAGATCAGGGAAATCAGCCAGATGCATCCCCCGAGCAATATTCGGGATCTTCGAGGTTTCCAAGGACACTTAGCCTACATACGCTGATTCATTGTGAATCTGGTTGGTAGGTGTAAGCCCTTTTGTCGATTAACGAAGAAAGGCTCTTCATATGAGTGGGACAAAGAGTGCCAGACCGCATTTGAGGAAATAAATCAGTATCTTCTCCAGCCTCTGGTCTTGATGCCACCTATCTCCAGAAAGCCGCTAATCCTATATGTGACTACCCTAGAAGGATCTCTCGGTGCCCTTCTTGCCCAGAAGAACAATGTGGGGACAAAAAACAGTCTCTACTACCTCAGATGCATGCTCCTCGATACAGAGACCAGATACTCCCCTATCAAGAAGAGCTACCTTGCACTGGTATTTTCACTACAGAAGTTGTGACATTACCTAAAACACTATGTGGTACAGTTGGTCTCTTGAGTAGACCCGCTGAAGTACATTCTAAACCACCCAATTTTTACTAGCCATCTAGCACAGTGGGTAGTAATTCTCCAACAGTTCGATATCAGGTTTGTCCCTTGGAAGGTCATCAAGGGATAAGCATTAGAAGACTTCCTAGCTACCCATCCAACCTCCACGCACCAGTCCCTGGACATGGATTTTCCTGATGAGGCAATCCTCTCGGTAGATCGTGCCATCCCGTGTTGGCAGATGCACTTCGATGGTGCCTCCCGGAGCCCTACCGATAGGAGGCTCATTGATCCTCAACTCAACCGAGTGGGCCTGGGTATCGTATTCATTACCCAAACGAAAGCTGTTCTGCCATACTCATTCCAGTTGTCAGAAGGCTACACCAACAATGAGTTAGAGTATCAGGCTCTTATCACTGGACTCGAGCTGGCCCTCGAGATTGATGTGCCCCATTTGCATATGAAAGGGGATTCCAAACTAGACATCAAGTAGATCAATGGTAAATACGTTTTCAAAAATCCAAAGCTCGTACCATTGTTAGAATGCACCCTCCAACTAATGGCTCAGTTCCCTTCTCAACCGGAGGTTACCCATGTACCTCGGTCACAGAATGGTCGAGTAGAGGCTTTGGTCGGCTTAGATGAATCACTTGTAGAGCCTGAGAAGGATGATATGATTATACACGTGGCCCACTGGAGAGTCATTTCCCCCGTCACCCTAAAGGATGATGACGGCCTGCGGGTAAGACATCTTACCGCCGGAGCCACCGTGATAGGAACCCTAGGTTCTTCAAATGCAGTGGTTGAAGCGACCCTGACTAGAGATCCCTTTTTGTCGAGTATCTCCAAAATTGTTGCCTCCCGGATGATCGGGCCGGGCATGAGCGAATCCGATGCCACGTGCTTTATTTTACCCTTTAGAGTGGTCTCAGTCTTGATAAGATCCTCTATAAACTAGAATTAGATGGTGTTCTCCTCCGTTGTATCCAAGGAGTCGAGATTTCTCAGGTCTTGCAGGAGGTTCATGCCAGTTCCTGCGGTGCTCATCAGGCTAGGACAAAGCTATCCCATCAGATTCGGAGATTGGGGTACTTCTGGACCTCTATGATCCATGATTGTATAAAGATTTCCATGATATATCACACATTCCTAGTTCATTCTAACATCATGCATCGGCCACCAGAACCTGTCCACTCCCCCAAGTACTCTTGGATGTTTGTGGTATGGGGACTCGATGTCATGGGACCATACCCACCGGTGATAGCTCACCAGTGCAGGTTCATCCTATCCACCACAGATTTCTTTTCTAAGTGGGCTGAGGTAGTTTTTCTCAAGGAGGTCAAGGCTTTCTCTATCGTTGACTTTGTGATCTCCAACATCATCCACCGACTTCGAGTCCATCACGCCGTCCTCACCTATAATGGCCCCAACTTCTGAGTAGTCAAGCTGAAGAAGTTGTATGCCAAGTACAATATCCGTTCGAACCATACCTTTCGCTATCACGTGCAAGAAAATGGGTAGATCGAGGCGTTCAAAAAAAAACCCACTCTATCATTTTGTAGAAAATGGTTGGCCAGAACAAGCAGAGTTGGCTAGAAAAGCACCCCAATGCCCTCTGGGCTTATCGGACGATAACTCGCAATTCCACCTAGGTGACCCCATATTCCCTGGTGTACGGGGCTGATGCTGTTATGCCCATCGAGATTCAGCTACCTTCATTACGCACCGTAGTCTATGAGTAGAAGGCTCCAGATAAGGGGGCCAAAATTCTTCTGGCTGAATTGGAAGCACATGATGAGAATAGGCTCCGTGCCCTGCCCAATCTGGAAAGGCATCCAAATAAGATAGCTAGAGCTTTCAACAAGAAGGTTCTCCTCCGCTCTTTTCTGCAAGGCATTCTGGTATTGGCCCTTCAAGCACCAATGATCTATGGCAGGAAACCACCCAAGTTGGAGCCCAAATGGGAAGGCCCTTACATAGTTCCCAAGGTTTACCCCAATGGAGCATACTCCTTGGTGACCGTGGATGGTGAGAGTATAAATCCTCCCAATAATGCCAAGTTCATCAAGAAACACTTTTCCTGAATGGGATGGTCCTACACGACTTTAAACTGGATGGTCTCGCATGACCTTAAACTGTCCAGTCATGCATGACATTAAACTACGCATCATCCTGCATGACGTTAAACCGCATTTTTAGAACTATGTATGTCTTGATTCCCATCCTCATGGGATACATAGAAATTATCAGACGCCTCATCTTGATCCCAGCCTCAAAATCTTCTCTTTGACTATTCCCCCTGGGTATATATTTCTCGAAGGATCCTTGCATGATATGGTGTAGGATTCCATAGCCCCACTAATACAAAGATTATAATGGTCGCACCATGTTCCCTCTTCTGTTCTTCTATCCTCCCACATCTTCACCGCACAACGTTAAACTGCATGGCCTTCGAGAACTACCTATGGCTTGATTCCCATCCTCATGGGATACGTAGGAATGCACGGAAATTTTGTCTGTTGGCCCAGCCCAAACGTCAGAATCTTCCCCTCGGGTCAATACCTATGGTGAGGTGCATACTTTTTCTCTAATTCACGTCGAGCTAGCCTCGATCCGACCATACGTCCCACTCCGTGGAGACATTCACCTCTTTCATAGATGGGTACAACCATGCTTCACCCACTCTTTTGATTGGTACTCCTTCATTTTACCCATCCAGAAGGGCCCCTGAATGGTGTGGATGCTTGGCCTAAGGGCTCTCTAACCACTTTGGGGAAACTCCCTCGTGGATGTTGAGAAATAAGCCGATATAAGTCCCACGTTTCGAATATGGTCAGTGGTCGATGCCCATTTGTTGCTCCCATTTCAGGTCACTATAGGGAAAATGTGTTTCCAACATGGTCAACAGTTGTCCTAGATCATTAGGACCACTCCAAGATGTCCCAAACATCGAGTGTAGTGGTTAATTCTGCCCCATTGTATCTCTGAGAAACAAACTCCCTTTCGGTGACTCCAACTATCTGGCCCCGTTTGATGGAGATAGCTGTGACAAGCTCCTTTTTTCCCACACCGAGCACTAATCGCATGGGATTATGACCTGTGATGAGGAAATAACCCTACAATAGGGGGTATGGCCTTCCATCCGAGGCCCAGACTTAGGAACCTTGGCCTTCTTGGGCCCCCGACCCAGGTTCTCTCTTTTGGGATTGTACGGTGTGGTGTGGTATTATGTCCTCATTCACGACAGGTTACTCGCCATGCCGTACACATCCTCGGATGAGATGCCTCTTCTTCGTTCTCACTAAAAGATGTTAAACTGAAAACTGGTCAGGCCTTCCTGACTGAGGCCCAACCTCAGGCCCCTTGGCCTTCTCGCCCCCCAGCCCTTGTCCTTACTACATGACGTTAAACTAAAAACTGGTCAGGCCTTTCTGACTGAGGCTTAGACTCAGGACCCTTGGTCTTTTCGGTCCCTTAGCCCAAATTCTCTCTTATGGGATTATACGGTGTGGTGTGGGATTATGTCCTAATTCACGTCGGGTTATTTTCTGTGCCGTAAACCTCCCTAGTTTAGGGTATCTTACTCCACTTCCTCATCCTCACTACAAGACATTAAACTGAAAACTGGTCAGGCCTTCCTGACCGAGGCTCAGCCTCAGGCCCCTTGACTTCTTAGGCCCCGACCCAAGTTCTTACCAAGAGTGTATGGCATGGCATGGGATTATGTCCTCGTTCGCGTTGGGCTTATAATGACCACGCCATGTACCTCTCTTTCCTAAGAGTTCTCTATGACCTTACTCTATATTCATCCATTCAAATCGATCACTCTCAAGTTGAGAACCCCCGTCGACCTTCTTCGGTAGTTCATCAATGTGCCTAAGGGTACTCTGATTTAGTACCTAGAATGTCAAACTCTGCTCGGACATGCTTCAACCCACTTTTCAGGCTTTGTGTTCCCTTTAATTAGGGATTTCATCACCTTTCACACCTGAAGGGACCCCCAAGTGGCATGAATTCTAGGACTAAGGGCTCTCCTACCATTATAGTCCAATGTCCCTAAGGGTTATAGAAAACAAGCTGATATAAATCCCACATTGCAAATATTTTCAGCGGTCGATGCTTATTTGTTTTCCCCACTTCAGGCTAATGCGATATGGATACTGTGTTTTGAACATGGTCAACAGTTATCCTCCATCACCACACAAACCCCTTCAATCCCAAAATGTCAGTTACATGATTCACATCCTTCTCCACCTCTTCATGTCCAAGTAGAACTTCTAAACTCTTGGTACTATTCCTCAGTGTGCATCCGCACTTTGTGAGGAAAAAATCTACGACAGGGCGATCGTTCAGGGCTTCACTGATTTCCCCTTGCATGCATCTCATGTATTTCGAATACTTTATCCGCCCTTATTTCCTACAACGAGTTCAACTCAAGTAGGATTATTGATTGGGTTAAGGCCCACCATTACTTAGGACAGTCCTGCTTCTCTATGGTCCGAGTTCTAAGACCCTAAACTAAGATCCTTTCATATTGTCCCTTTTGAAGAACTACGTATAGCTTGATTCCCATCCTTATAGGATACATAGGACCACTCGGATGCCTTGTTTTTAGGTTCAGCTCAGTTGGGAGCTAGTCTCTCCAGCCCCATTCCCTCATACCCCTATTTGGGCCCCTTGGCCCGAGGTTCCCCTCTTGGAATTGCATACGGTATAATATGGGATCATTTACCCATTCACATCGGGTATGTTTTATTGCACCATACACATTCCCCACCTAGTATCGTATCTATTACATCTACGCTTCATGACGTTAAAATGCATGCTTGGTCCCATCACATGACCCTAAACTGTGATATTATCATCCTGGTCGCACGACGAAAAACGGCACTGCATCGTGGTGTCCTCACCCAAGGGGATACCATGTTTGGTATCGGTCACACACCATACCATTTTTCAACACCTGCTATGGCTTGATTCTTATGGCGATTCCAGGGCCTGTGACCCTAGGCCTGTCGCGTCAAAAAAACCACTCACCTTAATGGACAAACAAGATTCATAAAATACCGCTTATTTTGGTGTGAGGGCCACGTCCTCACACCCCCTTTAACCCTAGCACTGGTACATTACCATGCCACCTTAAGAACTACGTGCATCTTGATCCCCATCCTCATAGGGTACGTAGAAATGTTCGTGAATCTTTCCTTGGGCCCTACTTAACTCTTGGTTTTGGTCCCTTCACCTAAAATCCTCCCAGGGAACAGGTGGTGGTTAGATCCCCAGGTCCCCATCCACGTTAGGTTTTATAATTAACTCACCATGAGTCTCCCGCATTTCCTCCCATCCATGGTCTGAGTTATACGACCCTAAACTAAGATCTCCCTATGGGAAGGGACTCAACTCCCACTATCTAATACGTCTCTTTGTTGTATTTGGATGCTTTTTGAAAAAGAGCCTGAATTATGGAATTTTCATGGAGACATTCCCCTCATTCCATGTCCAAGCTTCGTGATCTCACTATTTGGACCCTCATCCTCTTCCACATCCAAAAGGACCCCCAGATGGCATGGATGCTAGGCCTAAGGGCTCTCCTACCATTTTGGGCCAATGTCCCTAAGGATCTTGGATGACATTTACGACAGGTCCCATGTTTTGAACATGGTCAAAGGTCGACCCTCATTTGTCTATCCCCATTCCAGGCTAACGAGATGTGGATGCTGTGTTTCTGCCACGGTCAATAGTTATCCGCCATCGTCACACCGCAATCATTATGATCCAGATTTTGAGCGTCATGATTCACAAATTTCCACTTCCTCATGTTCAAGTGGAATTCTGACATACTCGGCTTCACTTATTCGCGCATCTAGGTGCGTTACATGGATGGGTTAGCATCATTGGGCCGACATTCACCATGAATCCCTTCTCTCTAACATGTCCCTTTTTGTGTCTGGAAATTCCCCCATTACATCTTGTTTCTCATATCGATCATGACTCACGTGGGCTTGGTAGGTTTGGTGGGATGTGCACCGACACAACCAGGCTTCTCGTAATCTCGCATGATGTTAAACTGTGATTCCAGAACTACATACGGCTAGATTCCGATCCTTATGGGATATGTAGAAACACCACGGTATTTTGACTAGGGTCCAGCCCCAGGAACCATAAGTCCCGTTCCTCCATACTTCCAGCCCTCGGCCTGACCCCTTGTTGGCAACCACGTGGATGTAATTTTTCCATGAACAAGTACGGGATTCCCCAAGGTGACATTGGGAAGTGACAACTCCCTCTCCCGAGAGGTCAAGTATAAATTTTTCCCTGAACAAGTTTGGGATGCCCCAAGGTGACATTGGGAAGTGACGAATCCCTCGCCAGAGAGGTCTTTCCTAAAAGAGAGAATGATCCATGATCTGACCGATGATTCCATCTAATGTGCTTCCACCATGGTGGCGTAATCTCGAGATTGCTGGATTCTGTTCGAACAAACCATCACTTCACATTCCATGCTTTGCATGCCCCTTATTCGGACCCTCGTACTCTTTCACATCTGGAGGAACCCCCTAACGTTATAGATGCTCGGCCTATGGCCCTTCTATTATCTTGAGCCAACATTTCGGAAGACTAATAGATGAAATTTTCAACATGTCCCATGTTTCGAACAAGGTCAATGGTTGACCCTCATTTGTCTGTCCCCATTCCTGGGTAATACAATAAGAATACTGTGTTTCGAATGTGGTCAATAGTTGTTATTTATTGTCGTGCAACCCCCACAATGTTCAGAATCCTAGGTATCGTGAATCACACCTCCCACTCCCATCTGTTCGGATTGATTCTAGCGCCCCTAGAGTTACACCGTTTGTGCACAAGAGCACACTGGAAAAATGGTAATTCAACTGTTTTGAGAGCTTTATTCTCTATTCAGGTCTTTCCCATTTCCTCCTAAAAATACAGACTGGTTGTTCAAACCCCGGATGCCCAAATCTTGGTTTACTCTCCTACATTTGGATGGGATGATAATGCGGTCATCACTTGTTTCTCACATCGGGCCAGACCCACATGATCTTAGGGAACGATCGCTGGACACTCCGCGAACATTTCAAAGATGCAATAAACCAATGTAAATAGTGGAAATCTTTCATGCTATGACATCAAACAATTAAAGCATGAAAACACATTTGAGGGTTTGTAATCATTACAGTACCCGAGGGTCGGCTACCCTCATGGATGGGTTAACCTCATCAAAAGAGCGTAGAAGCTCCTCCACCCTATGGATGGTGGAGTCCAAGAGTTATTGCTGCTTGTTCAGATCCTTCTCCTACTCGGTGGTGAGAGGGCGCAATCCGTTGGCTACAATCTGGGCCCACTCCACGTCGGCCTGGATGATGATCATCTCCTTAGAAGCTCACTTCAGGCCATATTCACCTTCCTCAAGCTAAGATTTCAGCCGCGAGACGAGCTCTAATTGCGCATTGAGAGAAGTGGAATGTTCATTCGCCCGAGCATGCAACCGTTCAACCTTGTTTTAGGTCTCTCAGAGCCTCTTGATTTCCACCGCCTTCTTCCGCTTCCATCCCACACCGAGGCCATGGTCATACTCTCAAATCTCCTCCACCATAAGATCTCAGACAAGCAAGTGAGGGCGCTGGGCATCCACTCCCCCAACACACAGTTTAGGCAGTCTCGAGCGAAGTCTATCCATCTCATCTAACCATATTGCTGGGGGGGGTAGTGTTATTGATGAAGCGTGTGATCAGCATCCACGATCAGCAACATACTATTTTGTTGTCATCCTCATCAGTGTCCGTCTCATCACAGTCGGCGCGATTGGTGGGCTCGTATACAGGGAATCCCCCCAGGAACTCCTCAGCTAGGTCCACGTCTGGAATTGGATCAGGCGTAGAGGGGCGTGGACTGTCTGGCTGATCCTCATCATCGGATCCCACCTCAATAACCTCAGGTGCATCCCCACTGGCATCCCCCCAGCGATTGGGAGCACTACAGGTCGGTCAGGCTGGATGTCCACCTCCACGATTGTTGGCATGCCACTAGGAAAAGCGCTACCGGAAGTCCCTACCAACTTTTCCGTAGCGGCCTAGTACAATTGAAGGACTGTACATGCCAAAAAGGGGATGTGAATGTCAGCTAACTTGGTCAGGGGATGAAAATTGTGAAATCAGTAGAGGAGACTTACAGAGGTCAAATATCTGGTCTCTCCCTTGGGATGATGCCATCGAAACCCCAAGGCGCGACCCCCCATATATGGTTGGCAGGTCTGGAGACTCCGGGGGAGGTGCCTCTAGTGTCGTAGCCCCACCGGACACGAAAGTTGATGCAGCCAAAGGTTTGGATCTTTAAGGTCCCACACCGGCACCCACTGAGGGGAGAGAACGAGGTCCTCCTGCATAGTGTAGACACTGATAAGGAATCCAGGTTAACCTGAGGACAGACTCTGAAGAAGGGACTTGTGATTTTACCTCGAGAGCCCCTACGAAGTCTTTGAGATCTGAGGATTGATCTCCAACTTCACCCTCCTCCAACAGACTCCCTCCACCGGCCTCGTCACCCCAGGAGGACATGTCCGATTCTTCCGGTAGAGGAAAGCGCTCACTTAAGTCAGCAGCTGACAGTTGTGGAGGGAAGGTACGATCCATCAGCACCCTGACCCAGTCTGTCATCGGGATCTGTGCACCCCATGAGTGGATAAAGTCTTCTAGCTCGGCTATGTGTTGCTCCGCCCCCACCTGGGATACTGCAAAACCGGCTCTAATAGGGCCAATCCCCGACAAATCCATCTCTTGGCGGTTAATGTGATGCCATAACTCAGATGGGCCAAGGAATTGTCGGTTGACCTCCCAAAT
The DNA here is from genome assembly GCA_963277665.1 of Viscum album. Lineage (NCBI taxonomy): Eukaryota > Viridiplantae > Streptophyta > Magnoliopsida > Santalales > Viscaceae > Viscum > Viscum album. Next base: position 1,986,200,113 of record OY728136.1, read on the forward strand.
GTCCCAGGTCTCTGGGAAGACAAAGTTATCCAGTTTGTCAATATGGCGTAGCCGTTTCCTTAGGTCTTGAGTAGAAATTCTGCGGAATCCCCTCGGTGGCCGCCCCTATGGATAAATCTGTTCTCCTAGGAGCACCAGCTTCGCTACCGCTACCAGATCTGATGCCACTTCTCCCCCTCAACTATTTCAGTCGTCACCGTTACAGCATCCCCGCCACTGCGGGATGCCCTTTTCGCCATCCGGCCTCGGCCCCGAGGTCGGGGAAGCTTAGTCTCACTGACCAGGATGGTTGGTCGGTTCAATATCTACCCTGGATAGGCCGCCTCCCAGCTCTGGGCATATTCTTTCACCAGCCCAAGGACGACGGTCAGTAGAGGCAGTACATTTCACATCTTCCCGTTTTCTAGTGTGAACATGAGCCACATCTGCCTCATCACACATGGGTGATCCTCGTGACACACCTCCAAGTAAACCTGTAGGGTCAGTCTCTATAGGCACTGGAATTGCCTTGCAAATCAGTGTGGGGTGTATGGCTCACTGATACACTCGCGGTCCACCTTGGACACCAAGACTCCACCTCAAAAGGCCATGAGGTAGGCCCAATTTTCTTCCGTTCCCTTACCATCATCCGTGAAGGCCCCCATCGGCAATGGGAATGGGAGGAAATTGAATTCCTCCACCCTCCACACCCAGTTCAGGACCGATAGAGCCGTCATATTGGTCGAGAAGCTCCCCGCGACATTCAAGATCGATGGGAAGAATTTAGACCCTGGAGGTGAGATGGGGTTCAGATACTCATAGATCCCTGTGATGTGTGCCGCCATCCACCCATACATGAGATGGAACGGCCCACATACCCTTTGTGGCCTTTTCCCATCACTGATGTGCCACAACATTTTGTACAACATAGAGAGCACCGAGATCCCTAGGTTGACCCTCCCTTCTACCGCTAATGTAGACACCATGATGAAAGTGCTTGGTCACAATACCAAGTTTGTATACCTCACCGGAAGGATCTAACCATAGATGAGGGCTGCAATGAATGATGCCATCCTGACTATTGGCTGTTTCTTGGTGTTGAAGCTCAACCCCTAGGTCTTCCACTAGCATTTATCCAACGACCGCCAATATGAGTGTTCCTTGCTCCAGGCCCCCTTTGGGAAAGTTCGAGGCCTCTCCAGGAACAACCTATTTTCTAGGAAATTTAGGAATTGCTGGAACCACCTCCTTAAGTGGACATCCCTCATGGAATCCTTGTCCTCCCCAAGAACGAGCTCCATAAATGCCATCGCCAGACGCAACATCTCCTCTGGATCCTCCCATGAACCCATAGCTGAGAGGAACTCGTCATACATCGTCCCCATTATCGGGACCCCCGAGATCTGATGCACATCCCATAAGATGATGTCGACCTCCCATTGATGCAAGCAGAAGGTATTGGTCCCCGATGAACTTTGTCTCAACATCTCCTGCATTAGCTGCTTAGGATGATAGATATGAAACTGGGAATCCCATGTTGCCTCATACAAGACCACTCTTCTCAGCTCCACTCTGAACTCATCACACGAGGCACCTACCCAATAGGCTTAGGCACAATAATCTGTGAAGTTGCCGCCCTGGCGCAGGTCCCATTCCTCAAACCGCCCCTTCTTTGGGTTCCCTAGTGCCGCCTTAACGATGGTTCAGTACAGTGGAGGGGGCGTCTCCGGAAGAAATGCCTTTACATCGACATTGTTCAGATGATTGTATAGGCTGTCGAAAATGAAAGGCATAAAGTCCTCCTGGGATGACCATCGGGCACCCTGAACTATCGGTGCTGACACGGCGTACTCTGAAACCAATAAGCTAGCTCTTCCCTACTTGCTTCAGGGATGAATACATCATCCCTCAACCCGAAACCATAAAAGGGAAACCTCCTACACAGTGGGTAGTTCTTCTGGCCCTCTGACAGAAGCTCCACCACTGAACTATGGTCCGAGTGGCTAAAGACTAGCTCTCCTAACCCCAGACTATTTTCCATTTCATCCCTTCGGCCGGCATCCGCAAGGACCCCTTGGGTAGCTTCTTGGTGGGCCATTCTATTCTGTAACTTGGACATTTTTTTGGTTGGTTCGTGAATCTCGTTCGCAAATGAATTTCGTGAAGTCTGTTCATGAAGGTTGTTCGCAGAGTGTTGCCGAGGCGTTAAAAGCTGGATCACGGAGCGCAAACGCGGAGTCAAAGACTTGTTGTGCGCTGTGAAGACTTGATTCGTAGAGAACACTCACGGAGTACACAGAGTTTCGCAAATCGATAGCGCAAGAGGACAAATTCACGGAGAAGGGAAAGGAAAAAAGAAATAGAAGGCCCCCAATTTATAGGCGACAGCCTTCGGAGCTTCGCGGTGCATCCAGTTCACCTAGAGCTTTGTGGCGCGCTCGACCCCGCATTCCTTATCCACCTTGCGAGCTCTATTAATGTGTCAACACCGCGAAAGACTGAGGATTTTGGCAATTTCCCTCAGAATTCTACCCTTGATCTCTCCACGGATCCAAGTCTGAGGGGGGGAATTTTTTGGCGCCAAAATTTGAGACCAAGAAGAGGCCCAAAGAAGGCCCCATTTACATCCTCACGAAGCCACTTCACGGAGTCCCTCAGCACCTCAGCCTCCGCGAATAAAATATGTGGGAGGCTACGTGAATTAATTTGATGTTCGTGACCCTACCACGAAGCAAAGAGGCGGGAGGCTCTACGAACGTATTTGACGTTCGCCACCACGCCGGGAAGCAAAGAGGCAGGAGGCTCTGCGAATGCATTTGACATTCGCAACCCCACCGCGAAGCAAAGATGTGGGAGGCTCTGCGAATGCATTTGATGTTCCCAACCCTGCCGCAATGCAAAGAGGCGGGATGCTCCGCGAACGCATTTAATGTTCACGACCCACTACGAAGCAACAAAGTTCCCCTTCGCGCCGCATTAGCTCTACTACACGACGCCCCTTTCCTATAAATACTAGGCTCCCCCTGAGACCAAGGGATGGACAATCTGACCTTTTGGCTTCCCAACTCCCAAATCACGAAGCATACTTCCACTCTGTGAACCATGAGCTGTGTGAGGTACTTATGCTCCACGAAGTGCCTCCCTTCTTTCCCGTTTTGATCCCATCTTCCAAGAGGGATTCCTTTCACGAGGCCTAAGGGCTTTCGCAAAGGAAGGGGATCCCCAAGGGGACCCGGGTTGTTGTAGAGTGTTTATACTTCTCAAAACACCCTTCATGTACACATCATCCACATGCTAAGGCAAGGTCACAGTACTTCGCGAAGCACATTGCTTCGCAACACCCTTCTTCCCGAGGTACCTTTGCTCTGCGAGACTGTACTACGCGAATTCTTGTCCACTTAGCGAAGAACCCCCCATATGCACCTTTGCCCTATGCTTAGGCTAAGACACCCCACTTCTCTAAGAACACCCCTTTGCATGTTCCCTCCGCCATGCGGAGAAGAAAAGCGTCACAATGCCCTTGCCTATGGACCCCTCTACTTGGAAATTCCTTTTCCCGTGTGACCATCCAGGTCTCCACGATGTGACTTCAATTCCCCCTAGAGGACACCACCTGTTGCATTGCTTCGTCTAATGCTTCCCCGCATAGGAATGATAACGGCTATTACTTCTTCACATAGCCATGCTAACGTGGATCCCTCTATGGTTTTCTCTATGGAACCCCATTGCTATAGCGTTACTGGTGACTTCCCTCCCATAAGGAGCAGAGGGTACTAGTTATGTATGTCCTATGGGTGTGGAGCACACCCACCTCGTCCGAGCTACATGAAGTTAAACTGCCAAGCACCATCGTCCTCAGCACATGATGTTAAATTGTGACCTCTCCCCGTGACTCGCACGCAGGGTGCCCCCAACTTGGACATTCTCCATGCCCCCTGGTCTCCACATGGGATGTTATCCTCCTTATGGGAGTGGTGTTTTTCCGCGGGGGGAAAGGGCGGCCATATTGGCATAAGCCCCTAGATTTCCTTCTTGGAGGCAACATCCCTGCTCCTCCTTTCATCTTTGGTCCCCAAGGCCAGCGGAGGGCATGATAGGGAATGTGGCTCCTCCTTTCTTCGATCCCAAATCCCTCTCCCGCTGTGCTTTGTCGCCCTCAGGCCTCCATCCTAGAGTAAGTCCCTGCACCTTGGTCCGCCCAACGCGTAAGCCCTTCTTCACTTCCCATGGATGCACCTTTCACGATGTGGTCGTCAGGCCTTTGTAGCCTATTGTTTTTTGCACCAAGCATGACTCACATGGGCTTAGAGTAAGCATTGACCATGACATCACCCCATCCCGCATGACGTTAAACTTCATCTCCTTTTCACCCGAACTACGGGGACATTGATCCATGTCAAGGCATGGTACATAAGAAGCCTCCATGAGGTTCAATCCCACCTGGACCCCTGGTCTATTCACGTCGGTTCACTGACACCATCCTGAACTACGGGGACATTGATCTATGTCAAGGCATGGTACATAGGAAACCTCCATGAGGTTCAAGCCCCTCCTCCTTGGGCCACCTCAGAGTGTAATCCCCAAATTCCCTTGTCCCGCATGATGTTAAATTGTATCCACCAGCCCAAACTATGAAGGCTTTGATCCATGTCAAGGCATGGTATGTAGGAAGACTCAATGAGGTCCATACCCACCATCCACCGATCGTTCCAACCCCTTTCATGTCGATTCACCAACACCTTGGGCAGCCCAGAGTGTAAGCCACACACCCATCCTAAACTATGTGGTCTTTGATCCATGTCAAGGCATGGTACGTATTAAGCCTCCCCAAGGTTCAAGCCCACTTGGACCCATGTTCCCTTCACTTCAGTTCACCGACACCATCCCGAACTATGGGGACATTGATCCATGTCAAGGCATGATACGTAGAAAGTCTCCATGAGGTTCAAGCCCACCTGGACCCCTGGTCCCTTCATGTCGGTTCACCGACACCATTCCGAACTACGAGGACTTTAATCAATGTCAAGGCATGGTAAGTAGGAAATATCCACGAGGTTCAAGCCCCTCCACCTTGAGCCACCTCAGAGTGTAAGCCCCATATTTCCCTATCCCGCATGACATTAAACTGTATCCACCAACCTGAACTATTGGGGACTTTGATCTATTTCCAGGCATGGTATGTAGGAATCCTACATGAGGTTCATGCCCACCATCCACCAGTCGTTCCGACCCCCTTCATGTCAGTTCACCAACACCTTGGGCAAACCAGAGTGTAAGCCCCACACCCATCCTAAACTACATGTTTTTTGATCCATGTGAAGGTATGGTACGTTGGAAGCCTCCATTAGGTTCTAGACCAACAATCATTGGCCCCAACTATCCCCATGTCGGTGTTCCATGCCCCATTTTCACCCAAACTACATGGACTTTGATTCCCTGACACGAGGATACGTAGGAAGTCTCTTGGAGGATCAAGGCCAAAACCATCATTTCACCATGATGGTTCCACCCCATTCACCACCCATTTCATTCAACCACTCCATCATCCATCCTGATTCTTACCCGGGCCGCCACATCCCAGTGGAATCATGCCACCCCATTACCAATTCCCTCTAACGACATTCGTGAATCCACCCACGTGTTGGCCCCAATATCGGCGTTCCCTAAAGGGGGTTCCTCCATCTGATCCACTCTAGTCAGTGTTTTGATCAGCCCGATCTATCTCCGCAGGACGTTAAACTTGTGACATACCCTGTGTTAAACTGAGTAATCTAAGGAAAACCTCAGATACATTCCCATGACATATGGTTCCCCATGTTCGATGTGGGATGCCTCGGGATTCTTCCCCCTTGAGAAGCCCTATAATAAGGGGCATAAGATAGACACGCCGATCCCCCATCGTCCAGACATGCTAGTGATGCCCCAACATGACTAATCCACTAACCAAACGTTGCTGACCTGACCGGACCCCTTGGAATGTCCTGAAAGAAGCAGCGTAATTAACTGGTGTCCATGAAGACATGTCGCCGAGAATAGTTTCATGAAAAACATATTAAATCTATGAGGGAGACCAGGACTAGGTGATGAGTTACAAGGAGGAATCCACAGAAGGGAGAACCGACATCCCATCATCTCATTTCGATCAAGGAGCAGACATCCCTGAATAAGGAGCAGATGCCGCCCGCCTTTGGAAAGAAGGAATGCGGGGTAACAAAAAGCCGTTTCCTTCGTCACCGAACAAGACGGATGCGCACAACCCACCGAAAGCATCAGAAACAGCAGTATATATATAAATTTCTAATATTAAAAGAATCTTGAAAACATAAAGTATAAAGTATATATGTTTATTAATATTAATTTATTTAATGAAAAAGTTCTGTAATAGTTGATGGGTCGCTAATTTCAAAATCATATAAAAAATATATTCTAGGAATTAACAATAAATAATTCAACTATAATTTCATTTTAATGAGAAAAAATTTATACCTAAATTGAAAGATCCTCGGTGAGGAAACAATAAGAACCTATAAAAAGGAATCCTGAAATAAGCATTATATTTGCAATTATAAAAGAAATATAGTTTCAAATAGCTTCTGTATCACATATATAAATCTAAGAAGTACATGAATATAAATCCTTCTATAATAAAAATCTAATCCCACGAAGAATATTGAGTAAAAAATTCAAAATATTGAAAAATAATTAGAATATAGGCAATTATCAGCTCAAAATAAATAAAAAATAACCTCTTAAAATAGAATAGTTTAAAATAAATAATGTAATAGTGATGAAATTAAAATTATTATAGCAGTAACATACCATGATTACAAAGGAGAGTCACATGGAGAAAGAAAAAATTCACCACATGGTAGAACATACATAGTTCATTATAGTAATAACATACCTTCACATAAAAAGCATTTGATGATAACATAAATTAACATCAAAAGTGTTAGATGGTAAATTATGTACCACATGGTAAATTCATGTAGATTATGTCCAAATAGAACATTTACTAGTCCACTAAAGAAAGGTAACATATCCTATAAGACCAATTGTGATGTTAAATAGTCATTCTTTTGTGTTCTAAAATTTAAAATATGAAATCATTTAAAAATTAAAGATAAACATTGAAATTTAGAGTCTATAGATGTGTAATATTGAATAAAAAAAATATTGTGTAGGTGAATATCTCCAAATAAAATGTGAATGGAATTTTATTTATTTTGTTCATCTAGTGATAAGAAATCATGTGTATGGTATGTTCCCTTGGTGATAACTTCGAGATCTTGGAGCTCCCAATATAAGTGATAAAATGAAAATAACTATCAATATCATTACACTAAATGAATCACTGATTAGAGAGGGACTTAAAGTGGAGAAATATCCATGGAGTTAGAGCCATATAAACACTAACCCAAAACTCCATCAAAAACCATTAAAAGAAACTACTTTAGATATAAATTAAAATCATTACCACCACCTAAAAAATAAATAGTTGTTTAGATACAATACATTTAAAATCATCACATATTCTTTAATTATGTTGGGGATTAATTTAAAAGGTTAACGATATAGGAAACAATGTAAATGTGATAAAAGTAATATCAATACATGATAATAAATAGATATGTAACATCAAAATGGAAACATGATATGATCATATTCTTATATTACACCAAGTATAAAAACCCATAACAATACATAGATAATTGGGCAATATGTAGATCAAACCTATAAAAATACAATAACCAATTAAATAAAACCTAAAACTTCATCAATGATAGGAAATATGAAGGAACCTTTAGTAAAAAAAATTTCAGAGAATTATTAACATAATTGCAAGCAACTAAGGCTACAATTTTCATGGACACCAGTTGTAAAAAGTATTTCATAGAAGTATTAAACACATTACCCAGAGTAAATTATTATTTTTCATATAAACCAAACTTTTAAAATAATCACACATTATTATATTAGGAGGGGGTTAGATAAAAATGATGCAACAAAGAAGAAAATAGTGTCAAAGAGATATAATAAATATTCAAATATTCTAATAAATATATAAAAAAATCAATAAAGAAACATTATATGATATTTTTTAAAAATAGATCCTAGTATACAAACATAGTTCATGTTCTATAGATCCACCATCGCAGACTCATTTAGAGTGATAACAAAACCCAAAATTTTAGTTAAATAATATGATATAGGATGGAGTTAATAGGGAATACAATAATTAAAAAAAATACATAGTTAAACACAACCTAGGGTAAAAATATGAATTAAATACCCCAATATTATGAGTGAGACTCAAAAGCACTCATAAATTGACTAAAGGACTTCACAAGCATTGTCATGCACCTTATAGCTTCACAGAAAATTTCTCTATGAATCATTATTAAATAGGTACTTAAGGAATGTGATATTAGATACATATAAATATTGTTGTAGAATTACCCTAAAAACATGATTATATAATCAATTTTTTATATTTCATCAAAATAGATCATCATGATTCAAAAACTGAAATGCCATAAAAGAAAATTACCATTCCACTAACAATTAATAAAAAATAATCTATATTAAAAGATATAAATCCATCCATACTGGACCGTTTATGTAAGGGATTCTGGATTCAGGTATTATTCCTAATGTTTCTAGAAATCAAGTTCAAGTAGGGTTTTTAGGAACTTTGGGAAAGTGGGTTGTGGAGTTTTTTTATCTCCGTTTTTGAGAGGACGATCTCTATTTTCCCAAAAGTGTTATATCCCAGTTTCTTACTATCCTTGCTTTCCCAATGCCACCATAGGAAGATCACACACTTAACCAACCTAAAACCAAGCACATACAGAAAAATAATGAAGTAAAATAGAAAACCAATAATAAATGAGACTAATGTATCAAAAAATTCAAATTCATTTCCTAGAAGATTAATAGACACATTTAATCCAAATGGACCCTGTAACCAAAAAATAATGATATCCTATATTAATGACATGATTATTATGAATTTTACTTGAAATTTATGAATGGGTTGGAAAGAAAAAAACATCAGTATTGGGGAAATGGGTGAAATGAAAAATAATTAGGGATCAAGAGTGGTGAAAGGAGGTAAAGGTGGAGGTAGAGTCTCCACATTCATCTTGCACCCTATGGGAAGTTCTCTTTATAATGGCTCTACAATCTGCTTCCCCAGATATCACTCAAATTTACCCATCACGTATAGACCCTGGTCTCTCTTCATGAAGAATCCATTCCTAGAACCCCTGATGACACCACTCTACATGACAGATAATCCTGATTCATGCTGATTCTGGAACCCAATACCATCAGAGGTGGGGATGACAAGTGTGAAATGTTAAAAAGATAAGAAGAGCTCATCAGAAAGATATAAAATCAATGAATACATACCCTAAATGAGAAATTAGATTCCAATGCAGAGGAGTTACATGTGGAGACCATGGAAGAGGAAGAGGATTAGACCAAGGAAGAGAAGGTCTGAATAGAAGAGGGAGACACAATCATAGGCAAAGGAGGGATAGAGTGAGTTAGAGGGGGAGGCGGAGGTGGAGGCTGAGGCTAAGTCGTAAGAGGATTTTCATGTAGAAAAGGAAAACACAGAGTATATGGATGGTTTGATAGAGGGGGAGTCGTAGTATGAGGTAGAGACCAAGGTGGAGGAAAACACGGTGGAGAAGGAGGCAGTGGAGGAGGGGGTGGAGGAAAGAGGAGGAGACAGAGGTGGGATGGAGGTGGGATAAAGGATGTTACAAGAGGAAGGAGGGGATAGTGATGGAGAACATGTGGATCTTGTGATGGGATGTAGATATTGGAATCATGGGAGGAGAGTTGGGGGGTGCATGGGAGGAATTATAAAGGAGAGTCAAGGTGTGGAGGAGGAATTGATGTAGAGGGAGACACATAAGGTATAATTTCTATGGAAGTGACATGTGGAGAGAAAAAATAAAATCTATATTATAGATGATATATATAGGGAATGAAAACATATGATAACCAGAATTAAAATAAATGTGTTATTAAAAAAATGATCCATGCATTTTTTTAAAAATTCATGCCAAAATTAAAAACATAGATACAGATTTACCTATGGGAATTTATCAGGAACCATTCTATATTTGATTTCATAAAAGTGGGTTTAATACATGGTAACAATATGGAAGTAAATTTTTTGAAATAACACATAAAAATATATTGTTAAAAATTTCTATAGTTTTATGTAAATCATGTGTGTTAGGAATAATCAAATATAAATTTAATATGGTTGTTATTGAGAACAAGTGATAATCAAAGAGAAATTAAGACATAATTTTGAACCATTTGAAGGAGGTATTGTTAGAAATAATGATATTTTTCAAGAATTCCATACCACAAAAGATGGAAAAAGAAAAATTATTAGGGATGTAAACTGAATGAATATATCCCAAAAAATTAGAAAAGTGAAAAAAATACTAAAAAAGAGGGAATATTCTGTTGTCATGCATGAATGTATAAGGGGTAAACATACATGTACCTTCTATTTGTAACCTTTTTCATTGTACATATAACATATCTTCTGATAAAACATTACATGTTTTGTTCCATACAACCCGTGTAATGAATGACAACAACATATGAGAAAACAACCTTTACAACATAATCTAAAACAACATGTGCAATAAATCTCATGTTTCCCAAACTAATGCCTCTTTTATAGCTTCAATAAACTAAATTTCATCCTGACATAATGCTAAATAATAAAAGGCTTCACTAAATGTTTCATGACATGTATCATTGATAGTCAAGATTTCATAATAAGTGGTTGTCCCTCTTACCTTCTCCAATTGTGGGGGTACGTAGTGAAACCTTCCTATTGAAAATTTGTGTTTTTGAGGGTAACATTTTCGATCAACTACATTGAATAAAAAGTTTAATGGTAGTTATTCATATGTGAAACCCTACCCGACGTGATAAATTAGATGTCTAGAAGACATGACTAATTGAGTAGTAAATGAGGCTAGTGTGAGTTGATGTTGGGGGGGGGATGAAGGTGATTGGAGGTAGACGAAACCTTTATTGAAGGTTGTATGTAGTGAAACCTTCCAATTGGGGGGGGGGTACATAGTGAAACCATAAAATTGAATATCAATGTTTTTAGGGTAAAATTTACAATCACCTATATTGAACATATGATAACCAGAATTGAAAGAAATATGTTATAAAAAAAAGTTGAATACATTATTTTTAACAATTCATGTCCAAATAAGAAAAATCAATACAAATTTCCCAATGTTTATTCTTTGGGAACCATTTTGTATTTGAATTAATGGAGGATGGATTGTTAATAGAATAACATATCATAGGAAACTGATGACAAACATTTAGTAGTTTTGATGTTGACGGCCGACATTATATTACAACAACATGAATAGAACAAAACTGATGAGCTCCTGATTCTGAAGTATGACCTAGCAATGATCTGGAAATTACTGACAGGCGAAGGGAGGCTAAGTAAGATTAGGAAACCTACAACAAACAAAAATAGGAAGAAATTGAATTAGATCGAGATTCAATGGGGAGATGCAATTGGTATTCTAAGGAGGTTCACGATGGAGAGGAGTTCGTTCTAGGGTTTTGACCATCAATATTGGATACGAAGAGAAGAGAGTGAAAATGATACGTGTGGAGATGTATCCCAGGATGCAGTGATGCAAGGATGTAGTGGAGAAGAAGAAACAGAGTTATAGAGAGGGTAGAGAGGGGAGCTAGAGAGGGAGATGGGGGATAGGGAGGGGTGGGAGGTGAAGAGAGAATGTGAGGCCAGAGAGGAGGATGAAGGGCATAGAGATGAAATAAGAAGTGGGGATAGGTGGGGAGATAGATCCTAAGATGTGGTGATGCAGGGAAGTGGTGAAGAGGAAGACAAGGAGCCAGAATATAGGTAAAGAGAGGATCTAGAGAGGGAGATGGGTTATCTAGAGGGGAGGTAGGGGAGGGAGTTAAAGAGAGAATGTGAAGTAAATAGAATGCACAGGGATGATGACACGTTAAAGAAATGAGGGTGGAGTTGACATGTAGAATGATATTTATAAGCTATAGTATAGATAATAGATTTATATTCAGTATATGTTTATTATAATAATCCAAATAATATAAAAGTATGAAACATAATACACCATCCTTAGATACAATTAGCCATATGTACACATGAACGCTGTTTCTGTTTAATTGTCGTGTTGAAAGTCATAAAGTAAAAGACATATATATATATATATATGTGTGTGTGTGTGTGTGTTTCATCATTAAAGTTAATTTATTATATCATATATATTCACTAAACCCATCCTTAATAAATTCCATGTAGTGTGTGAACGAAGCATATCTCTTTGAGTGGGCGTTAGTCCACAATTCGAAAAACAAAATTGTTGTATTAACACAAAATTGAAATTATAAATACGTGTGTTGTAAAATAATAAAATAAGATTAAATATACAATAAATATAATATATAACATATATAAATATACTTTACATCATAATTTCTACCATAAGAGGATGTAATGTAAAATGAACAACCATCGTTCGATGTGGCTGTAGTTCACCGTACACGTAAACAGTATCTTCATTACCCATTAAATGGAAGTGTGTGTAAGTGTAGGTAAAAAAATAGCCTAAAAATATCATAGTATATTGAGTATATTGTCTTTGTTATAAAATAATGTAATAAGAATACTTTAGGGAGTGGATGAAGAAAATAAAAGAAAGGAGTTTGAGGGAGGGTGGTACCACTTAATTGGGGAACTCCTTTTGGTTTGCACCAAAGGGATTATTTGGAAGTCATTACGAAGATGGGTGGATTTAATGATTAAGGGAGATATATCTAGGAGTTATTTTGGTAGAGATTATTTAATCCAAGGTATCTTGAGAGTTGTGAAGAACTGGGAGAATATTATGACTTTTATAATGGAGGATGAGTGACACTCTTGTAAAATTATGGAAAATGGAAACCCCACCCACATAGTTCTAATTGAAATTGAATCCAATAATGGTATAAATAAAATAAAATAAAGAATAGGGTCAAAATATGGACATCGAATGGCTTTTTTAAAAGTTTATAGATCATTTTGGGTCTTAAATTTAAGGTTTAGTCCTTAGTTAGGCATAATTTTATCTTAATCGATGTAATTAATAATAATTACCCTCCCTAAATTTTTTGATCAAAAACTATGTTGACATTAATAGACATTATAAATTATTTTTATTCTAAATATGGAATAAAATATTCCAAATTCCAATCACATAAGTGTCAGAAGTTAATCTAAAATTAATCTCATAGTCGGGTCGATAATGCGGGTTTTTTAAAGTAAAAAACTATCAAAAGATTGCTAAGTTTTTATAACCAATTTCAAAGTGAAATTGATAATGACCCAAATTTTATTAATTGATAAAAATATTATTTAATTAAACTTTTAAATAAATTAAAAATATAATTTAACCTTATAAATTAATTAAATGAAATAACAGTTTTTAACTAAACTTTGGTATTTTTCAATATTCATTAAAAAATTAAAATTCCCAGAAAAATACAAAAAATGAATAATAACATAATTAGTATCTTATGATTTTAAATATGAATTTTATTTTGGAAATATTAAATCAATAAAAGTTTAAAAAATTGGATTTAAAATAGGTTCAATATTCAGAGGTAATAAATATGCCTTAATAAAAATATTGAGTTTTAAGAATAAAATTGGATTTCTTCTTCTCTTATGTCAAGAAAATATATTGAATTAATATAAAAATTATTTTATTGGATATATACAATATATATCAAATAAATATAACTCACTAATTGTAATTAATATAATTTATTAAGGCAGAATAAGTTTTTGACTATAAAAATAATAATATTTCTTTTTATATTCTTTCAATTTGAATATTAATTTCTAATTAATTGGTAACCTATGAATTCATATTATATTAGGGTAAACCATATATGTTAATAAATTAGTTAATAATATTCATAAATTTTAATTTTATATCAAGGTTATATGTTATTATATTAAGTATTTTCATTTTAATGATATTATTTTATTCAGTAAAACTCAGTCTTGTGTGTTACAGAAGACATAAAGGGAAGTCATTATTTATTGTACACAAGATAACCTCTATGTTACATGTAGAAAAAGATAAATATTATGTTTCATGTTTTTCATGGTTAACTTGGTGTTGTGTACAACTCAAGATAAACACAGTTATTTAATATAAAATAAACCATAATTAGTGTTGTATGAAATGAAAAATATTAAAAAGGATAAATTAATTCAAAAAAAAAATAATTTACCAAATCTCTGGCTGTTAAAATTACAATTTAATTTCATAGATTAATGTATTATTTCTTAATATTATGGTTTACACATTTTTTGAATTATCTTAAATTGTGCTACCCTTTGGGTTTTGGATAATGTCAAAAGGTAGGTGTAATATATTTATATCTATTATATGGTTATGTGATCCTTTAATAGTTTATTTTTAGTCCTTTACGCATAGAAAATCATCTTGACACTCATAATTGAGATGAAAATATGATATTGTGGTGGAAATTGATTAAATGAAGAAATTAAAATTGACAACTTAGTATGTTTCCTTATGTTTTCGGTATAGATGGTAATTGAATTACTCTAATACAGTAGAAGGATATTGAATAAATAATGTTATCCTATTAATTTTATATATGATGAAATAATGGTCATTTAACTCATCAAAGTTTTTTGTCCAGTTTTTAGGTCCTTAAATTTATATTGATCATTTAGTTTATTACGATCAATTATCTCTATCACTAACTATAATTATTTATTATTTAATTCTAATTCCACATCATTACTTTACAAAACAATTGATCATGAGCCTCAACTCGGTTGGTGAGGACTTGGTAGGTGCATCCAAGAGACCCGAGATCAAATCTGGGTGGAGGTGTATTTTGGGGGCACGGTAGCTGTACTGTAGCAGGTACTGTTCAGTACTATTGCAGTTGAAACTATTCATCCATCTAGGCCTTCGGAACACCAGTTTGGTCCTCGGGTCCTGTAAGGATTTCTGGCCACCCAAGGCCTTCAGGCCAGTTGATTTTCAAGGACTTTGTGTCACATTAAGGCCTTTGGGCCACCCCAAGGCCTCCGGGCCACATGAAATTTCAAATGTACCAGTCAGACTACAAGGGACAAGGCTTTAGAAGAGGATTCAGGGCAGGTGCATTCACTGGAGGAGAGCTAACCAGAATTGGAAGAATGGGAGGGTATGAATTTACCATCAGTACCAGGACTGTGAAACTTTTCATAGGACTACTAGCTAACCATCCCTGCAAAGGTGGAGTGCTAATATCATGACAGAATTCCGGGGAGGAGCAATTCCAAGTTGTCTTTTCTGGATGATTCACTCTAAGACCAACCGGTCATGTAATTGTATCTAAGATTTCGGGCCTTTTTAGGGTTCCATGTAACACCCCAAGCTTCTACGGTATTCTTCTCTTTGAATAATGTGATAGCGTGTGTTGTACACAACACCGAGTTCTAACACACCATAACCAATCAAACTAGCCATTATGAATAGTAATACCTACTTTTTGAAATTATATATATTTTATATTTCAAAATGGACTTTATTTTTAGATTAGTAATATCGAATTTAGCCTAAGGGGAAATTTTGTTACTTTTCGGATAACTTTAATATTTTGATGAATAGTGAAAATTAAAAATTTTTAATTAAAAACAACTTTTTTAATCAAAATAATTAATAGTGATAAATTATTAAATTGAGTGGTTTTAAAGTATATTTATAATATATTTTTACCATTTAATATAATGTTGGTCATTGGACATAATTTTACAATTAAACCGAACATAAACAAGTGTCAATCTTTTGATAGTTATTATCTCTTAAAAACATGCTTTTTGTTTTGACAGCGGGAATTAATTTTAAATTAATTTCTGCCACTTCTGTGTTTTGAATTTAGAAAAATGGATTCCATATTTGGAATCAGGATGTTAAAATTGTGTAAATAGGTAACTTTTATTTTTAGACATTTTGAATAATTACTGCGGTAAATATTTTATTTACCATGGTTAAGGGTAAATCCGGTAAATAAGGGTTAAAAAATAATATTATAATCATACTAAATTACCCTAAAACGTGTCCTAGACTTATTGGTTGATACATGTTCGACCATAGGCATCTTTGGTTTGATTTTGGGACCCCATGGTGCCACTTGTAGGTGATAGGGACACTTTTTTTTAATTAAGTTAAAATGAATACAAAAATGACACAAGCATATATCTTTTAGAAAAACACTTTTTGAATAGGGTTATATATGTTTGATTTTAGATTATAAATATTCATTAGAAAGATAAAAAGATTTCCAACATAATTATATTTTATTTATAATTTTTAGACATTAAATAATTTAATTTATTTATGACACAATGATGATGAATTAATTACTATAATAGTGAAAAATTAAAATAATTGATATTATAAATACCCAAATAAATATAATATGAAACTTTTAATGAATTAAAATAATTTTCTAGGATAATATGATATATTAGGATTGATTTAATTTACTTTTTTATATGTAATCAATCTGTTATGAGTTTCACAAAAATCAACTATTGAATAGTGTTAAAATTGACATAAAAGTGTTCTTAAAAAAATATTATATTATTAATTGATATTAAATTCCTAAAAATCTAAGGTTTGGCCAGGAGACTTATATCATGATAGGTTCATCATTAATGGACCACTTGGGGGTCTCTTGGATGTATATAGTTAGTTTATTGACCATATTATATAAAAATACAAAGAGACATTGTAAAAGTGAAACTAATTAATTTAGAGTTAATACTTAAAGATAAGGTTAATATAAGTACCCAAACCTATCTAAATTATATTGGTTGAGTTTCTTTAGACCTATACCCACCTTAACATTTAAATAATCAACTTTTGAGCCATTAGAAACCGAATATAAATTTATTATAAATTAATATTTCTAGCTTTTCCAAAGGTGCCCCTCACCCCTCTTATAAAAGGACACTCCTCCTTCTCATTTCTTCATACCTTCAAAGCCTTTTGGATCGGACAACCTCTGCCCAAATACTCTCCCAACTTCCCTCACTACAACCTAGAGGAATTATTTTGATCAGAAAGGCAACCTAAGGAGCCCTTTTGATCAAATCAAAAGGAAGAACCCGAAGAAGAGGTAATGTTTTCACCACCCCTTTTCAAGTTCCTTTCTTCTTCCACTTCTTCTTTCTTTGTTATTACCATTATAAAATAATAACTACAGTATCTTATATATACTGTGACGTTATTATAAATATGGTACAACCATATTCAGTATTCTATCCACCCTTTTAATAGCATGTCACCATACGTGCGTACGTACGGCTTACCGTCTCCACGTCGTGGTGTAATTGTTATTCAATATATTATTATTTGGATGGGTATAATAATGATGTGTAACTCATGTAAATAATAAATATAACATGTTAATGATTCTGTATATATGATATTCCATCCATTTATATATTATTTTAATATAAAAAGAATGATATTGTCGCTCGTGCGTACGTACGGACTACCGTCTCCACGAACGCGATGAGATTCATTCTCCATCGTATCCATTAAAGTATAATTATCATTTGATGATTTAAAAATGATGTTTAAGGACTTTATATCATTCTGTATTTGAAAAATATACATCCTATCCATGACAAACATGGATTATGTAACAAAACATAAAAAAGAAAACGAGTAAGTTAACACCCGAAACAACGATAATACTAAGATATTATTATCAAATCAATATTAAAAGATCATATATGATATCATATTAATGTATATGATTCTTGTATAATTTAATAACAATTATTTCACCATTATAAAGGAGTTTAACCTACCCCAACCAAGGAAAAGTACAAGGTAAGGGGTTTTCATCTCACTCTTTATTCCCGTGAGATTCATGCCATATTGTCACCATCACCTTTTGTGTGGTGTATGTACTGCCCATAATTATATTCTTTGTGTAATAAACTCTAATTTATGTGTATTTACATATTCATTTTATGATACCTCTTTCATGTGTTGTATGTTTCATAAGTTACCAAATTGGTAAGGGTTATTTCACAATCTCTTCATTATCCGAGGTTGTTTATACGTAATAATCTACTGGGATCTCTTTATCATCCACATCCATGTTTCTTAAAAATGTATTTCAAAACATTTTTACTATTCACACGAATATGGGTTAAAGTCATTTATACCCATGTTTGACTTTTTATAATAGGTTTATAAAGGAATCTTTCCGTCGTTTTCCAAACAAGGTGCTTTTTAACCTTTTCGACAAAATTAAGGTAAGAATGTTTTTTTTAACTTATACGGCGGGTGCGGCTATTTTCCGCCGTTATAAAATCTTCGAAGCTTCCCTTACAAGCTTATAAGAATATTTTCAAAGAAAATGTTTTATTTTATATGGATCATAAATGATTTCAAAATATAAGAGATTTTTCTCTAAAAAGAGTTTTGATTTCATCTATGTCAACATCCTTTGTTGGATTTTACGCTTATGTGATGTTTATTTATTATGATACAAAACTTCTATGTTGTATTGAAGGTTTTGTGATATGTTTGACTATGGATGTGCTATTTTTATACCATTCATGGTTTATGGTGAAAGTATTGACATTTCGTATGCTAGTTTTAATACGAATGTTTATGTTATGTTTAAACCTTTTCATATGGGAATGCATTGGACTTAATATGTGACGGGTGGAGCCCGCTATAGCTCCTTGATGCATCGATAGGTCTCATGAGACAAACTAGTGTCTTGGCACAAGGCCTTGGCAAAATCATATTTATAGTCTTGGCACGAGGCCTGTGCAATGTGGTTATGATAGTCTGGCATTATGCATTCCATCATTATGAAAGTGGTTATTGTTTTTTCATGTGATTATTTGATTAATAGAATATCCATGTGAATAAGTAAATGGAATTATTTCATTTTATTTATTCCATACTATGTTGAAAGTTCAAGTTTGAAAGGATTTTGTTTTAGTATACATTGCCTTAAATGTTTATTCTTATTTATGAAATTTTCCGCTATATTTTTATCCTTACTGGGCATTTGAGCTCACCCCTTTTCTATGTTTCATTTTTCCCAGGAAGTGAAGAAGTAAATTATGAATGACCTGCAGGGATATTATGTGGAGATATGAGTGTGGATTATAGAGAAAATATGTTGTTGTAGTAGTTTTTCATTTTATGATGTAATGTAAGACTTATGAATATATCTAGTGTTTCCAAGGATACTAAACCAATCGGTCTTTTGAGATTTGATCTTTCTTGTGATCATGCCAATGTTATGTAATAATGCACCGACTCTGGGTAACTAGGGTCAGGGTGTTACATTCCAGCTCACCCCTTGAAAGGAGTATTATCAAAGATAATAAAAAAATGAAGGCCTTCTGGCCATTCTGACTGAATATCCAAATTTTTTTACCATATATTAAAATATAGTTATCTAATGACATTTGTATTCCCTTTCCCTCCTTTTATGAGAATGTTTTATGAACCCATTTTACAATGTTGGTTTCCAAAAATGGTATTTATAAATTTTCAACCTTTATTTTTAGAGGAAAATTTCAAATTGAAAGGAAAAAATATATTAAATGGGATAGGATGTAACAACTTGATGTTTAAAAAAAGGAAGTTATGATCGATAGTGTACACGACATGAAACACCGTGCATAAACAAACAATAATGTAATATTATTTTAAATATAATAGTTATAACCTATATGTTAATTTTTATATTATAAATAATAGTAAATAATTTATGATATATATATATATTTCCTTCTTAATTTAAATTATTGATAAATACTTAGTAAATAATCAATCATTTTTCAAGTAATGTAATTTTATTCTTAAAAAATTTATTTTCTTCAGAAATTATTTTTGTGAGAAAATATCTTAATTTTTTTTAGAACTTTTATAAAAGTTATTTTAAATAATTAAAATCATTTTTTGAATCACTATATAAAAAATTAACATTGGATGAAATTTTGGGATTTTTTGGAAAATATTTTTGTTTAGTGAATAATGAAAAATACGAATCTTTGAAAAACTATCATTTCCTTTCAATAATTCATGTAATTTTAATGTCTTATTATGTTTTAATTATTATTTAAGGTAAAATTAGTATTATTTAGTTATATTTAGTCTATTTAATTACATTTTAATAATATTTATATTGTATTTTCTTATAAATTAATTTTGGGTTTAAAATAGTAATTTTTTGAAAACTATTTTAAAGTGCATAAGTTTTCTTATTTTTAATTAATTAAAAAACACATAATGAAGGACATATTTAAATTATAATTATTTATTATATATCAATAAATATTAATTTTAATTCATACAATGATTATTATTATTCATAGAGTTAATATAAATTCATCATTTTCTTAGATAATACACTTCTTGAAAACCCCCTTTATCAACACATCTATGAGTTTAATTTTAAATCAATATTTTCCACTTATGTGAATTGAATTTGGTAAAATGATTTCCATATTTTTAATAATAATAGTTTTTATTTTATAATAATGTAAACTTATTTTTTTTAAAAAATGAATAGTTAGAATAGTAAAAATAAATTACCATAATTAAAGTGAAATTCAGTTACTCAAGGGAGTTAAATTAAAAATATAATTGTTTAAATGAACTGAAAAACATATCTAAAATTTATTTTACATACATATTTGGACTGTATCCTGTATAAGTCTTAACAATGGTAAAATATTTAGTCTTTTTTCCTCTGAAAAACGTGGGACACCTTTTTCTTTTCAATAATTTAAAATGTTCTACGCACCTCACATATAAAAGGCCACCGCCTCTCCTATCCTCTTAAAAAAATAATGCATTAATATCTACTAATAACTACCCTAATTATTTCATAAAATACCAACCCATGACTTGGTCCATTTTTTATCATAAAACCCTACTAAGAAGTATTTTGGGTCTAACCTAAGGATGAGTCTGAAGAAGAGGTATAATAATTAACTTGGCATTTTTATTTTATTTATTTAGCCACATCATACAAATATTATAAAATTAGTTAGATATGATAATACTAGTGTATCCCATATACTTATATAATGTTATATTAATATCATAAAGTAAATCCATCTCATCTTTCATAAAATGGGATATAAAATCATCATTTGTGTGTTTGGTTGTCTACAACCTCATGGACCAATGTCATTTGTTTTCCATCATCACCTCCCACCAGATAATTATAATGATATATTTAGAGTATATATAAAAAATTTCCTATTTTTATAATATTAATTACTTTGGAGTTATTATATCACATATACATTATTAATTTCTATTTTGTGGGGGATATGATAAAGCCACTCGTGTGTACGATGGACTACCGCTTCACAAAGCAATGGGAATTGGTTTTCACTAACGCTATACCTGAAATGTAATATGGATAAATAAAATGAATACATTTTATACATATGAAATAATTATAGTATTAATTAAATATTTTTCATTATAAAAAAGATAATATATCAAACTCTTTCTTACTTTGAAAAATAATATAGTCTTTGGTGCGTATGTGTGGACTACTGCCTCCATGAAGCGATGTGAGCCTTTTTTCCTAACTAAATCACATTTATGATATATATGTGTATTAAAATAAATAATATGTTATTTATGATATTATTATTATTCTATAAAGATAACAAATACACACATTCTTTCCATAATGATCATTAAAAAATAGAAATGTTACTCATGCGTTTGTACGACCTATCATGTCCATGATTTTCATGTAGTTCATTTTTCATAATGATATTTCATAATTGATATTTTTAAATTTATAAATTATTTATAAATATAATAATTATTTCATTATTATTATTCACAATATGTTGAAATAATGATCTATTTGACCATTGTTAACACACCAATGTCATTACAAAATAATGAACTGAACTTCCCCAAAACACCCAACATGGACATTACAAATTAAGAATTTAAATATTCCATTAAAAATAATATAAAATATTTATGTATAAGGGATTAAACCTAGTAAAGGTTATTAAGAAATAAAATAATTTATTTATTCTTATTATACAAGAATTAAAAAAATACATTTAAATTCACGACTCAAGGTAAGATTTATCATCACATTTTTTATTTTTATAATAAATAATCCATATTCACCACTAGTTTTTAATGTGTGTTGTATATACTTCACAATATAAATTTAATATCATGATTTTTTCATATATAATGGTAATTTATGTTTCAATTTAAATTATTTCATCTATAGGGTTTTGAGTTTAAAGTTACCAAGTTGTAAACAAATTCCCAACTCAATTTCATTTCATTGAGTTATATTACTTCTTCATTACCTTTGATATTATAAGATTATGTGTGTGATGAATTTTTACTATATTATGTTTTATTTAACCTTTTTATGTGGATTTAAATTTGATACACTGAATCTATCATTGATTAATCTACACTACAACATTATGATCATTGTAAGGGTTGCTCGTATCAAATTGTATTCTTTGGATCCTATGTTATGTTATAAAACTATATTATTTAATGAGGTGTATATACAGACCCTTTTAAATTTTATACAGTTAAACTTATTATGTTCATGATATTTAATTAATCATTTTATGTTATTCTTTCTAGAGTATTAGTGTTGAAGAGTTACAAAGTTGAAAAAGATTTATGTCACAATCCCATTTCTTTTAGAATTGTTTATGTTGAAGGTTTTTTTAGAGGAAATAATGATATGTTATTTTCTTAAACCATATCTATTTTATAATCCATTGGTTATTAATGTGGTTCTTAGGTTTAATTTCAATTTTCTACCCTATCAATAATTTCATATATAAGAGGTATTGATATTTCCTTTTCTTCTAGATCATTTATCTTTCTCTTCTATATACATTCTTTCTAAAATGTATTGATTTTTTTTTGTAAAAAAGGATTTCTAAATTCCATTTTATATGATCATTTACATTGTATTAAAAAAAATTACAAGTAAATTTCATAATGTTTTCCAAATTGGTTACTTTTTGCAGCTTTTTTCAAAATAATTTGAAAAGAATGTTTATTTTTAATATGTATGACATGAATGGGTTTTACCACAATTATTTACATTGTATTCCATGAAGTTCACTTTATATATTTCCAATTTTTTTCCAAGAAATTTATCTTCACAATATTTTGTGATTCTTTTCTAATTTTATTTTTAAAATGAAAATGTTATTTTTCTCATAAATGTTTTTAATGGTATTTTATGGATATTTTCATTCATTAACATCAAAACCCTTATTCATACTTATGGTTTGATGGGGATATTTTTTAATGATACCATCCCCATTATTTTTTCTATATATATTAATATTGTTTCAAAAATATTGTCATGTCATTCATTTCTTTTCCATGGGTTAAGAATATTTCCAAGAGATTATTATGGAACCAATTTCTTTTCCACATGTTAATAAAATTATGAGGAGATTGATATGTAACCTATTTCATATACCTGGTTTTATCATGTTTCAAAGTGATTTTTATGGATTTTGTTTCTCATTAAGTGTTTTATAAAGTTATAAAAAGAATAATGGTTGTTTCAATGAGTATGTGATGAAATAAATGATCTATATAATTTATTTATGATACGGTTCATGGAATTTTTTTTAAAATTTTGGGTGGTTTCATTATAAAACATGAACTAGTGGTTATATTATATACTAGGTATGGGTGGTTCCATAAAGAACCATGGATGGATAGTTACATTATTTACCAATGATGTCTGGTTCAGTGATAAATAAAAGATGGGTGGGTCCATGATATCCCTTTAATGCATTGGGTACTCTAGAGATGTAAGTCTACCATACTAGTTATTCTATTGATAAGAGTGATATAAAGATAATGTTCCATGATACCAATGCATTTTCATTATGCTTTCTATGGTTATAAATGTTTCTTTTAATCATTATTGATATCACGTGGCTCATGATTGTTGATATTGATGACTCTTACGTTTCTCAAATCCTTAATACATGTTTTCTTTATTGATGATCCATGCATTAATAGGTATGAATATTCTTATGTTATTATAAATATATTTTATTATGTCATCATACACTTATTATCTTCCTATGATCAATGATGTAATTCAATTTTTAATGCTTATGTTTACCCAAAATAAGAATTTGAGCTCACCCTTATTTTATTCTCTCTTCCCAATGTTATCAAGAATTAAGTAAAATTAATTATTTTTATAGGGGTTTCATATAGATGATTAAAATAAAATAATATTACATTTTAATGGATGAGTATGGGTGATAAATAAACTCTTTAATTCATGAATGATTTTTATGTATTATTTTTTCCAATTTCTCTAAAACTCTAAACCAAAAATATTATTAGTTATATAAGTGATCTAATATTTCCTTTTGATGTTGTATATTTTGTATATATAAAATTGGGTCACCTTAATCTGAATCAATTCCCTAAATTTAAAGATTTTGATTTTATCACTGGATGTAGGAGTGTAGGTTCATGGATATTATAGCTCCAGATAGCACAATATTTTTCAAATATTGATCTCGTGTTTGGGTAACATCAACTAAAGGTGAATAAGGATGACATTCTGAAGAAAACATTTCATACTTGATATAATTATTATGAGTATGTATTTATTCAATTTAGATTTTTTAATGAACCTTTGTTATATATGGACCTTATGAATAGGTTTCTCCATGAGTTCTTGGATAAGTTTATGGTTCTATATATTTATGATATTTTGGTATATTCTAAACCAAGAGTAATCATTTTTGGAACCCAATAATCATCTAGAAACTCTAGTGGATGATGGAATGTGACACAACCAGTGCTAAGATCATGTAGGTGATGTTTGATACCCCAACTGGATTTTTCTAGGACTACGACTCGAGTTAGGTAGTGGAATATACTTGGGTAATATTAATGTTTTAGTGTTGTGGATTGACACACAAGCACTGTCTTTGGGGTAGTAAGGTGGAGGAAAATATAGTATTATTTGAACCATAAGTTGGAGATCAGGGATTATAATAATGTAGTGTTCATCGCTTGGGGACACTAGTAGCCTCCACTAAAATATACTAGAAAGGCCATGGGGGTCGATATAGCCATTGGTAAAGGAATCCTAAGTAATTAAGTTTTATATATGGGTGAGGATTTGAGGACCTTTGAGGCCAGTCCCAATATGGAATCATTAAAGCATCTACGATCAATCGGAGACATACCAAAAGACACATCCCCTAATGAAGACTAGAGGATATGGAACAAGGATATAGATGATCTACTCATGGAAGAGGATGTGTGTAAATATTCATTTAGTGAAGATGTAATTTTCCAACTTTTGGTATGTAAAATCCACATTCATGGTCCCATATAAAGAAATAATGGACTACCTTAACGAGCTGGATGATATTGTGTACTCCCACACTCAAGATTGTGTCTTCAAAATTGGGTAATGAAAATTATTTAGCGGTCACTTAAAAAAGGATCATCGTATTTTACAATATATAATGGAATGATATATAGGTATTGTGGTAGTAAATACTTCTTGGGAAGAAATGATGGATGGGTGATGTCCCCTATTTAGGATGAGGTTATCTCATCTAACAAGGAGTTATGAATGATCTCGCTATCTAATTAATTAATAGATCATAGAACTACCACCACATCATTATATTCAAAGAAACACTAACACACATATATATATATATATATATATATATGATTTTTTCAATATTCAATGAGTGAAGAAACACTATATGATCCCTTGGATCATGTATAAGGAATAGGTAGTTAATAGATCTTGAGAAACCATAAATCAAGAGTAGTATCCCCTAAATCTATATCATTTCAATTCATTAAAATGGTTCTACCTACCAACTCCATGGGAGTGTTGTTAGCCACTAATAATTTTAAATTCTTACATCTTGAGGGTTTTTTGATTATCTAACATCAATAGATCCTAGAGATATAAATCAAACCCTTTTTACAACATATTGTTTTTATGAAATATTTACTAACTTGGTTGGTTTTCCCACTGTATGATCAACATTTCAGGCCAAGGACACCACATTGGACTTCTATTTCCCATTTTTGATGAGGATTCCCTAAAAGTGGATACTTTATTTATTTCAATAATCCTTAATATACAAGTTGTTTTGATAAATAAGTTAGTATATGTTTATAGGTCCCCATTCTTTCTAATATAGGGGGAATATGTTCTATTTCGCACTATTGAAGTAGGTAAAACTTCTTCTTTTTACTACCAATTTTCTTTTCTTCCATTATTTTATAAACTAATTTATGAGTTCTTATGAATGTTTTCCCCATAGTGGTTTATGATTTGGGAATAGAATGTGATAGAAATAATTTTTCATCGACTCTGTGGGTGTTGGGGTTGAGGATGAAATAGTATATTCCAATGCCTAATAGGTGTAACCAATTTGTATATGGGTGGGGGAAGAGATCCTTGAAGTTTGAAATTCCCATGAAGAACAAATCATGATCTCAAGGGAGAATCTACTACCTATGAAGTTTCTAAAGCTATCCATCCCTACCAATATAATGTAACTGAGAAAGGGATGACTTGTAGCTGAGATTCAATTAGTACATGTTCATAAATTTTTAAAGTATGAGTCTTTCTTATTATAAGAAGAAACAATGAGATCAAACATGTAAAAGAGAACATGATGATTTAAATAAGGGGGTGTATGTACATATGGGGAATTATTACCCATAATAAATTGTATCAAATGGGGTAATGGATGTAAACTCTCTGCCACTAGGTAGTGAACTTAGGAGCTATTGGGATCATATGTTTTACCCTTTATATATTTTTCCATGATTTCATGGTTGAGTGGGAGTTTATATAGGAATAGAAGGACAAATATATTATGAATGAGTATGGAGAAAATAATATAGATTCTTTTTAGGAGATTAAAAAATAGATTAATCAGTTGGAGTAAGAAGGGATCCAGATGAAAGTCCTCAATATGGGGGGGGGGGGGTAGAGGCTGTAACCCACCTGACAGATCATCTTGAAGATGCAAAGGCTATTTCATCTAGAGTGACGAGCCATGTACTGGAGTATAGGGTTTATCAAGAGGATTTAAATGTATAAGAAACCCATGTGTTCTAAAATGTGAATTCTGTAATTGATGAACTATAAAGGCTATTATAAGATACCAAATCCACTAATAATTAGTTGACTAAGTTTGGAAAATGGATAACTCAATCACTATCATAGACATATTTTTACTAATAGAGAGGATCTAACCTCTCGTTGAAAATTCTTAATTTTATTCATGAAATAAAATCATACCTATTTGTACTCACAATCCTAAATTTCAATACATCACAATATCATTAATGAAACAATCCAATGAAGTTTCTAAGCCCATATGAGTGACGGTCGGTGTGATAATTAAGGGGAAATAGAAAATCATTAACATTACTTTAGTGTGCATCATTAGGTAAGATAGTAGAGGTTAATAATGTCATATCAATCATTATATGTAAACCTATTAATATGGAATAAATGAACAAAATATTGTTCTAGAAGGCCAAGTCACACTACCAATGTGAAAAGATATACAAGTACATAACACTAAAGGGGTTAAAACATCACCTGAGAGAATAGATAAAGAAGAAAAGGTAAATCATGACTTATAGAGTCTTAATCAAAGGATAAAGGGAATATAGGTTGATGATGACCATTATGAAGATAAACAAATGGTGGGTTCCAATATCATACTTTTAAAAATTAGGGAAAACAATTTAATAATACTACTCAGAAAATTTATGAAAGTAAGGTTCAATTATGTTGTCAGTAAGGATATCTTCTTCAAGACATGCACCCTAGATGGGATGTTGGGTAAGACCGGGGAACCTATGTTTTATCATAAACCAAGGGGATTATATTAAGAAAATAAATATTGATGAGGTTATTTATTTTCAAAGGAAAAATGCATTTTTTTTGAAGAATGTGTGAGGATCAAGAAGAGTTTATTAACAATGGGGGAAAGTTCATTTTTCATTAGGCATACAGAAGGGTCTTACCAAAGAAGAAAGTGGATGGAATAAAGGGTATATGTATATTAATTCCCCATAATAGGCATGTAATAGGGTGTAATAAATATTTAAATAAGGTACTGGTACAATACGTAAGGTTTTATAGTTTATGTTCATATTATTAAGTCATAATAAAACTATAGATTAATGTCACATGAGTTTGAGTATAATGATTATTAACAATTTAAGGCTTGTAAGTCAAACAATAAAGGGTTTCTTCCTAGTTTAATTTCATAGGATGTGGACTAAAATATTCTATGATTTATGGTTATACATTGTTAACCATGTAGTGAGGCAACCAATATGATAAAAGAAAGGTGAGTCTGATTGAAATTGGGAGCCCAAGGATATTATAAGACATATCAGGAATGTATACATGAAATTTAAGGCCATGATTCTGGAACCAATTTTAGGATACTAATTTGTAGGTATATAAAAAAAATTGTAGGTGTGTTGTTTTTTTATATTTATAATACTCATATAATAGCATTAAAGGAAGGTGATGTTTAAACATCAGGTGGGAAAAGGTAACTTAATTGGGGTAAAAACCCCTCGATGAATCGATAAACATAAAACATCTATCAGGGGATATGATTTTAGATTTGAATTTCTCTACATTTCTTATTAAATAAAAATCAATAAACATGTAGTTCCATGTGAAAAGGAATTCATCCAAACATTGTGCAATTGTGAGAAGACTTGATGTCAATTAGAAAAGTCATACATTAGCAGAGAGATTTATGGGGGGGGGGGGGGTTGTAGTTTTTCCTAATAAATGATATGTATTTATCACAATGTATCATGTAAAATAGAAATCAACCTAAAAATATTTCGAAGGGATTACCTAGTATGTGGTGGAATATTAAAACTAGACAATAATTAGTAAAAGTGTTATCATTGCGGGTAAATTCAAGAATGACCTATTCACAGATCTAAAACACACATAATAGAAGATTAAATGGAGAATCATTCAAGTGATAGAAGACTAATTGGGGGTAGTATTCAACTATAGTCAAATATGTTTTATGTGAAATAGGACAGAATGATGTTAGAATTAGTAACTTGGCTTAGGAGAGGATATTTCAGTGTCACTACATACCTTGTGTAATATGAATCATTTCATGGATTGTTTTTTCAAAGAGGTATATTAAGTGAATATTAGAATCGTAAAGAGTTATTCCTCTTGATAAGAGAATTTATATTTTAATTTTAAATATTGTATAGAAATATTTCAACCATACAGTTTTAGGTTATGTAGTGAGGGCCATGGTATCATGTAATTTAATTTCACAAGATAGGGATAGATTAATGCAATGTAGAGTCATGCGGTGAGGATGAAAAATCATTTAGTATAATGTTTTACTATAGGGATGTAAATTTATATATATTAAAATTATGCCTCTATGTCATTATTATATGTTGTTAATCGTCATATAGTTTGGATGATGGGTTATCCAAATTAACATCATGTTGCATGTACATTATGGTATGTAGTCTAAGTCATATAGCTAAGACTATGGTATGTGAAATTTGATTTCATAATATTTGGATGATATGACCATGGAGCTTGATATTATGAATAAAGGAAGAAATGGGGATTGTGTGGTCTACAAATGGTATATTTTTAAGAACCATTATTTAGTGGGAGGTGTGATTTTATCCCTATCCATAGTAACAATGAAATATACACCATTAGAGTAGAACTTGTGCATGATAAGTGGGAATTAATACATAGGATCCAATATCTATGGTTTTATTTCTGGTTTTATCTTAATTCTCGAGGAAAATACCAAGTTACCCTAGATAAACGATCAAAGAAGGAAGTTGTAATTGAATGATTAGAAAAATCGATTCTGATAGAACTCAAGATATTGAACTTCCTATAAGTGGTTTTAATCAAGGGAATCATCTTAACCTATTATAACTCATGGCCGCTCATCTTGGGTCAACATGAAATAAATGGCCATTCAGTGTGATGATGTCTGAACTAATATGGGAAGAAATACCTTTCTTCTATACACTAGGGAGTAAGGGATCTCTTTAATAGAAATATGAGTAATGTTATGATGCACTCACAAGGTATTGGATATTTTTTAGTGAATAAATTTTTTTTTTGATATAAGATATTATATATATTATTTAGATGAATTTTTTGAATTCCTTAATTTTTCAATTCAGTGATGCATGATAGTTGGAAGTGTGGTTGGATCAGATAATGTACTTCTTCTAGAACTTAATTATTTGATGACCTATAAATTAGTTATTTGTTTGTATTAATTCTTTGATTATTACCAAACTAAAGAACAGTGTGGGATATCATGAACTCAATCATATACATGGTATTATACTTATTCCTAGGGAAAATTTTATCCGATTTCATAAATAAAAAAGTAATGTTAGGTATGAACTTGAACTATCACATTATTACTTATGTGTAGGGACCCATTATAACAATTTCTTATATATTGAATGGTCATGAGTACTTACTGTTGTAGTGATGTTTGGGAGACTGATGAATGAAGTTGCTTGGAACATGGAATGCATGTACCTTCATGGTATACACTACAATGTCATGAATCTTGGAGGGATAAAATCATATAGCTTATGATTTTAGTATGGGATATATAATATAATATGATGAGTTTGACCTACTAAAACATAAATATTTGATAGGACCTTAGGAATTTTCATTCCCTTGGTGTGATAGAGTACAATTAATTCAACACATATAAAATAATTTCTCTATGTTTGACTTAAAATTGACTTTTTTTATTATAAAAATCACTTTTATGGAAAAATTGATATATAATGTAGGTTTGGGGTAGGATAATAGTCAACATAATAAGAAATAACTAATTTATTGAAATCATGGTTAAGACTATTAGAAACCTTACCTCTATGATGACTGTATTTTAGGTCATTGACCTTCATGTCATGATCATCTATGATGAGGTTTTTAAAGCTGCAGGCCATCTTGTCCCAGGTTTTTATAAATTCTTCCACACCATTCTTCCTTTCATTGAAGTTGTGTGTCAAAATGTGGGTTTTCTTGTCGATCCTTTCACACTATTCTTCATTGAGGTCTACTCACATCATTTTATCATCCATCCCATTGAACGCTTCTTAGGTATCATTGAATTCAATTTTATTATCAACATTTCTTCATTAGAATGGGAGATAAGATCCCATAATTCACTATTTTCATCATCTAACTTATCAGCATCCCTGACCATACCATTAGGAACCACATGTTCCTTGATTAGAACAACCCTCATGTCACCATCCTATTTATGTTCCTTAACCACACCAAAATCGATCTCCTAATTTTCACTTAGAATAATTGAATTTATTTCCTTATCCCGAGGAGTTAATTTACTCTCCAACACCTTGTTTTGTTAACAAAACTTGTTTAAACCAGATTAAGTTTTTGAGAATTGTCATCACAACCATTATAACTCTTCCCTTTAACCATAATTCAACACCATGAATCCCTTATACCCTTCTACCCTTCTTCGATTTTGGAATGTGAATACCTATTTTGTTCTCTCCATCGATGTTTTCCCCTAAAGTATGTATTGGAGTCTAATCCCCTGAGTATATCCCATGAGAAAATTGATCATCGTAGGATTCATTTTCAGTGATAGAGTTTTCTTCCCTTCACACCATGGACCTCATCACATTTCTCTTGAACCAATCATTAGGAAACTAAATTTTGAAATCTATTTCTGGGATGAATTTCTAGAATGATACTTTGTGACCTCATCTTGATTATTACTAGCACCCAATCCCCATTGCATCCACTAGTTGGGTAGGATGATGAAAGTTTATATCTTTATTACTTTATACTTCCTTTAACTCCATCCCATGTAACCACACCTTCCACATTTTCTTCCTCTAGAACATCTTTTCATTGAAACTCCACATGACCTATTACACACACCCCATTCAGGTTACTTAATAATATTCCATAGATTTCAAAAACTCTCAGATCAATAGGAAAAATATGAGTATCCTTCTATTTTTTGTTCTCCTTTTTTTTCCTGAAAAAAACCAGGTGATCAGAAGTATTCCCAGCAATAAAATTCTAGGTTGGCTCCCTGTCCTCCTATGTTCCATCATGCATAATCTCCATGTAGCTACTTCAATCCATTAACACTGCAATTGGAATCTGTTTGTTTTGGATTTCACCATAGCTACCAACCACTTATTTATTATTGGTTCCCATACCAAAAAATATCATATGAAAGAATTTGATATCCCATGTCGACACACTACCAACGAGTGACCCAATTTCTTGTATAAATAATATAAATCAAACCATTACACGAACGCAACTGATTTACTATATCATAATTCTTCTCCAAAATCAACCTATATGAACTCAAATAGGATTCTTGAAATAACCAATTCATCAAATATTTTCATATACATAGGATGGAAAACTAACCTTATTCTACTATTAGAGAAATGATAACAAATTAAATTTTTTCTTAACATTCTAAGAATCATATTATTTTGAAATGGAATATGGAGTTATGGAAATCTCACCCAAATAAAAATCATTGGTGCATCACATTTCATGTGAAATTATTAGGTCCACTAAAAAGGTAGAAAGAAAATCCATTGCAGGTATAAGGAGTTTTAGACTAGGAAAAAACAAAATCATTCTCTGATGAGAACCTTACCATGACATGTCTATTTTCAGGGAGACCCACTATAGATCAATATTACAAACCCCAATATCTAAAAATAAATATTTCAAAAGAACCACTAAAGGATGATGATGATTAAATATTTCAATTAGTGTTATATTCAGCAATTATGAGGCATTTGTGAACTCCGAGAAGGAGATCAAACACTAAAGGTAGCCTTTAAAAAAATCCAGTACTTTAGGGATAAGTGGGATCTAAGGGAAGAAGGTAAGATTTTAAGGATAGTAAAGGGGAGTAAAGAATTTTACAGATCTCTCTCATGGGATGGTGAAGGACCCTCCTCGGTTAACAGGGAGGGGTACGACACAATGGTCATGATCGTCTTTGGCATGGGGATCATCCTACGACATAAGAGAGTGGAATATCTGGCATCCTTTTATACATTTGAAATCTCATATAGGATTAAATTGGAAACCAACCTATGACTCTATTCCTAGTTAGCATAGAATGATGGTAATATCCTTAAGGGGGGGTCCAATAGAATAATTCTTCCACCAAATAGGAATATGAGAGAACCACACATGATGAGGAAATTTTTAGTTGAATCACCTATAAGTATTTACCATTCAGAATGGTGGGGGCTATTACCTTGTGATTCTCCAAATTGGTGACCACATATCCTAGTCTGGGTAAGTTAGTAAATGTATCCACATAATTGTTACAAGAATGTACAACATGATACAAATTCATTTTATCAGATAATTTCACCATTATATCAAAGTCCTGTTCATTTAATGAGATGTGATCCTACATATTGATGACGTTATACTGTTGAATTTATTTATTAATAGTTCAGAGTTCTCTTTCATGTGAAACTGGGGAACCAAGTTCTCGAGGTCCACTTCAAGTCCAATAAATAGGTATGGGTATTTTTCCTCCTTACCGGTACACCTCTTTAAAGGGGGAACACATATTTCATGAGGTTATTTAGAAGAGAAAACAATAAAACTATAATAACAAAGCTATTAATATTAGTGTTGGTTATCCTTTTTCTAATTGGTCTTTTGGAGGAATCATGAAAATCCATCTCCAAACTGGGCCTTTCATCATCAACAGATATAATGAACTCATTGAGAAAATCAACATCATGTGGAAACTCCATAAGGGAAGGTTACGTGGTACATTAATTAGAATGTTCATGACCCTTGACAGACTACTGGGGGTTGAATCTGATGTCAAATTTATGGAGAATCACTCACCGTTATTCTAATCATTCATTTAGAATGGAAAAAATGAGGAAATAATTTCATAGGATAGTGTGGAAAACTAGATGGACATCATGATGTTATAGATAATGGTGTATCTTTCAATCCCTATAAAAGGGGTCAATGAAAATCTTATAAAAAACATCACATCAAAACTATAACTCTATCATCATTTGAATAGTGTAATATCCAATATTCTCTTTACCCTTAAAGTTATTTTAAACCGAGAGAAGACTTGGATATCACTTTAGAAATGTACACAGATGACTAAGGATTTCCCCTAAACATTCTACATTAAAACTAGAGGTTATATAAAATTCTTCTTAATTTCATAAAATAAACTTATCAATTTCTCATCTTAATGGTACACTCTATCCTTCATCATCAACTCTGATAAGTACATACACTTTCCTATTATATTAGATAAAAAATTCCATATATAATCTATAAACCCTTTAAATCCTCTCATATATCATAGATTTTATAGAGGAAGAATTTAAAAATTGGATTTAACCTTCTTCATGTCAATTTTGATGCCTCTATTTAGAATAATCAACATGATCAATTTTATAGATGAGATCTTGAATGCACACTTGAAGGGGATCATCTGCAGATTATTAATAAAAAGGATGCAGAATATTTTCTCAAGATCAATAAAATGATCTTGAAATCTGTGATATTTCACTATAAAATTATCCTAATAATTATCATCCATCATTACTATTTGGGGTGTTATGGTTTGGTTCATATCCCATTGATAGGTGGATATAAATTCTTTATACTAATGGGTATCACCTAGTAGAAATACATCCCCCAAGGGCCATAAATTTTGTTTCCTCTTCATCATCAAATTAAATAGACATTTTATTACATCCAAATAACCCATACATAATGTAGAGGGAATGGAATATAAATTTTCATCAATTAAAATATCTAAGACTATGAAAAGGAATACATCCTTCAGATAGTGGAAATTGAGATATCAAAAGTAGACATAGACTCATATCTACACATTTTTCTTCTTAACTAGGACATTTGTATACATTTACTTATGGCACTAAACCACCTTGAAGAATTTTAATTTTATCAACATTATAGTTATATCCTAGACCATGGAATCATGGGAGGCATGCATCTTTTTGGGTGCCTGCTTTTATCCATGAGGATTGATGGGTTTAACATTATAGAGGATAAAAACCTAAGGATCAATCAATTTATTTTTCATATATTTCAAGGTGAGTACATCACAATGTTATTTTAGGAATGTTACATATGTCATTTTTCCATTATGATGCATAATAGTGTGAATTGACGTTGACCTCAGGACTTCCTTTGAACAAAGACGCACATACAACATCTCATTGACGGTCGGAGAAACTCTCACCTTAATAGTAATTGTTGATTTGTGTAATTGTTATAGATTAAAATCATTAGGCATGGAATGTGTATTCAAATCCTTTGGAAAATGATGTTTTGTGGTGGAATCACCTTTCTTGGTAGAGGAAGAATCTTCAAAAGTGGACATATAAAATTCTATCTTTATGGATACAATATTAGGGGAAATATTGGATCTCAATATTTGGGATATCTATATAACATTTCCTTACAAGATATCAAAACACTGAAACTTATTCAATAACCAATTTTATCACCTTTATTCCAATATACATGACCGAGTTGCAGATTCACTGGCATAGTATAAAATAATTGATGCATGACAGTAGGTAATTACTCCTAATTTTTATTTTCCTCTCTCTTATACAAGAAGTAGGTGATCTGGGTCTTATATTTAGTCTCTATCATAATTAATTGATTTTTATATCTTGATTCATCACTTGAAATTAGTGTATTAGTTTTAGAACAATTATTTTCATATCTACCAAATAATTTTATGAGGTGGATGTTAGATTATTGTGGATTTTAACGCATTTGTCCCCCTCTACCCGAGGATTATTTCATTGGACTTTTTAGAACCTAAAATCATCGTAATGTGTCTCATATGATAATAAGGGAGGAATAATCACCCATTAACACCTATACAAAATTATTGAGGGAGTATGGTGATTTGAAAAAGGGAGGATCACATGACTGTGCACATGAGGCCTCTATAATAAGGTGTAGAAAGTGGTGTCCTCTGAGACTACCATGAATTTTTCAATTGTAAAAAAATATAAAAAATTGGTATTCAATTGGATATTTTCAAGTCTAATTTTTATACTCAAGTAATACCTATTAATGTTTATGTTATGTGGGGATACATTGAATTCTGTATATCCACATTGGTGAAGCACCTGGGCCATGATCTGGTTGATCTCAGAGCCAATATCCACTATGTATTAGTGTGGAAAAATACCATTGGTATTTCATGAAATATAAAGGGGTTTGTCTAGACTTTTATTATTTCACCCTTATCATATATAGAAAGGTGGATAATGATCTACCATTATTTCCACTTGAAGGCTTATGTACAATATGCATTAGTGAAAACCACTTCGGTATAACACTTAATGAAATATTAAGGGTAGCAATGAGGGCATTGAGAAGTTTGTTAAATAAGAATAATGAATCAAGTATGTACAACCATGTTGGGATTTACCTGATGTCCTTGAAAATTATTTAAATCTTTGAAAGGTTCATACTTTGATTCTAGAGGGGTCATTCCCAAAACAGAGTAATAAATCTCATAAAAGAATTATGAGGGGGTTATTAGGATACAACCACCATATAATTCAATGTTTTGGTGGTCTTGAATAATTTAAATGGTCAAACATTATTTTGGATCATATATTTACATTGTATGTTACATATAAAAATGACTTCTTTGACTGATACTGAAGTAATTATTACCTTCTTATAATGGGATAATAAATAATAATTGTAAGGAAATAACCTTGAGCAGTTGTAATTATTGATGAAAAAATTCACCTAGATAAATAGAGTTAAATAGATTATATTAGAGATTAAATATTTGATTCATCCCTATATTGAACTAAAAAGTCTACCATTTTGATGTCATTAATATGAAAAAAATATTATTCCTTATAAAATGATTCATCTACTTCTAGGAAGAAATGGAATTTACCCCCAATGATGGGGATTGAAATCCCTGAGAGTGTCAATAGATTTTTAACCAAAAGGGTCTATTCATTACCCTTATGATATCATAACTAACCTCCAAATTCTCATGAGGTCTATAAAGCTGATGGTGTCACTAAAGAAATTGAGTTTATTGGGGTGGGTATGATTGGTTCATCCATGAAAATATTATTCCATCAGACCAAGTGGTTTCGTTAAAGATGTGAAATATTCATAATTTTATGTGCCTTAATTTTTGTATTATATTCAATTCTTAGTTCATAATCATCTAAGGTGGATGTAACACATGTTAACTCCACCAACGTGTTTTCTAACTGACCAATGTCATGATCTACCATCTTCTATATCCACTCTTTTATGATAAATAAATTTTGGATAATTTCTCAACGAACCTAATATAGGGAAAATATTTGGGATGGTTCCCCATCATGGATTATTGTGGATTTCAGATGTTAATGTTGAGAATGTCCTTTTTCATGTAATATATAAATAATCCATGAACTTTCACATCCCTGAAAGAGTTGAACATATTATTTGGATAGTATAACATTATATCCACCCGTACCTAACATGATCCTTGATAATTATTCCCAACATGAGATTTTACCTAAATAAATTTGTTTTTAGGGACACATAGAGTTATATATGTTGAGGGGGAATGATATATGAACATACACATTGTCTAAAATATTTTGAAAATTCATTTAGGTGAGATAAGTAGCGGATGAGACCTTTTCTTGGATTGCTACATAGCCTTTTATAAACTGTGTTCTCTCTTGGTGGACTCTCAAAATAAATTAGGATACTTCAGAGAGATGGGACATATGACAGACTAATCTTTGATTTTCTCTATACACACTGCCAATAGAAACTCATGTGGGATTAAAATTTTAAGGGTGTGTATAAGACCCTTCCAGTGGGGAATAAAATTAGTGATATATTTATTGTCACATTATTTTCACATAGATATGTCCCTAGAACTCATCATGTACATGGTGGGGCTAAACTAGCGATGAACTATAAGTGAATATCTTAGAAACCAGTAATGGAAACTCATACTAGATAACATACCATAAAAATCCCAGTCCTTTAAATGTTTGTGAAAATGGATCTATGTCTCGTCCTTCTTCTCTAAATTTCCCAATATTGGGAAACATTGGTAAGAGAAGTGTGAGAAGTGTTTCTTTAGGTTACCGATACCATTAAAATCTAACAAAATCCCGATTCTGAAATTTTGGGGAGGGGGAAGT
Source organism: Viscum album (assembly GCA_963277665.1). NCBI lineage: Eukaryota > Viridiplantae > Streptophyta > Magnoliopsida > Santalales > Viscaceae > Viscum > Viscum album. The sequence goes on from OY728136.1 coordinate 1,986,238,581, forward strand.
GGTCTACCCACACTAGAAACATCTTCTTTCAGAGTTTGATTAAAACTTGATGCATCTTAATAGTTTCCATGAAAAATATAAGGGAACCATTCATCTCATCGAATGACTTAATCATGAATTTTTTCACTACCTATAAACCTCACTCGTGAAGTTGTGTGGTCGTGTTCCATTGGTGGGAAGATACAATGATCCATTAGAGGGGGATATATAAGTACTAATTGACTTGGCCTAATGTTTTTGGAACACATTTCCTCAATTATATTTATTTATAAAAGCATCTTCAATTGATATTAATCCATGAGAGGTGTGATTAAATCATTATATGCCCGATTCTAATAAATATAGTATCCCTGAAGGAGGTTATAATAAAGCTATATATAGCTATCAAGCTCTTGGAGTAAGGTAGTAATTTTTTCATATTTAAAGATTATGTCAATGATTTTGGGTACACTAGAAGGATTTTTTAAACCATTACCTTTATTAAAGTACTAGTAGGTGTTTGGGAGTGGTTTGATAGGTACACTATAAAGATCCATAGCCCGTATCTACTACTATGGATGGACAAAAATTGGTGGGATTCACATATAATGGAAGTTCTATCTCGGAAAAAACATCCTATCATACATAATCAATGGTATCGTTATTATAGTTATCAATGGGTCAAAATGTGACAACATTCACTATCTTGTTGGTTAGAGACAAAATGTTTCATATATCATTGGAGGGATAATATTTGGGAATCAGTTGTCAGTGTCTGAGAGGAGAGAATTATAGGGTCACATACATCCCTCGACAATAGACATGTATATAATAATATGTTTATTTAGCGATATAGTGGAGTAATATAATCCATTTAGTATATACATAATATAATTTCTAGTGATACTTGGTATAGTTAAGGTGATTTTCAATAAAAATTATTGTAACATTTACCATTGAATATCTATTCTCGAGGTTTTTAATATGTTATATGATCCTAATATACACCAACTATTGACTATATGATTAGTTGATCATCTAAAACTGATTCATCAAGATATATGTACCTTGGTTTTTGGTGACAACCAATTGGTAAGTGAATTATATAATTTTATATGATTAAAATATGATAGGAATCTAGTCTATCACTAGAACCTCCCATAACATCTCTACTTTCTATTTATATTTTTCTAAAGTAATGTCATATTCTTAAGTGGTGTAATGAAACTACATCAAACTCTATTAATGGGTCCTACTACTCTAGGATTTGACAATGTGATAATGGTAATCCAAATGATGGAGAAATAGAGACCAACTTTTTTTACTAACACCTATGAATTATTTTTTTGAACTAAGATGTCCTACACTAAGTTGGAGAGATATCTTACTAAGATAGATTAGGCTTTAATATAATCTCAATATAGAATGTGTACCTATTTCATCATATTTAACGAACTTTTTTGGTAGCTATGACTCCTTCATATGTTTTTCATCATCTATGAATGTTGATCTTGATCATGAGGTCTCCCCCATACCTATTGTAGAGGTTGAGGGAATTAAAATTTAATGATCAATTTATTATATCACAACCTGTTACTAAAGAGAATACATAATATTCATTATAAAATAGTACATGTGTAGGTTGTGAGAACCATATGCACATTGGTTTTGGGAACAAACATCCCTAGCTGATAAGTGATCACTTACAAGGGTTGTAGTGGTGTGTGCATGATTATGGTATCTAATTCATCAATATCTATGTGTTATTAAAGATTATGGACCATACTTCATTTATTCCTCATGTTATCTATATTATCAAGGTTATAGATTCCCAAGAATAATATTTTATTTACTATAGGGAGCCTTTATAATGGATCTATGCTTTGGTTACATGTGGAGGACCTTTGAAAAAAATTCTAATCACTGCACACTGGAGAGGAAATTTTGGGCGATGTACTTCTCTATCATGTTGAGGAACACTATAACATTTTCTAGTGGTTTTATATGATGATATATTCAACAAAACATTCCTATGGGTGGGTGGATTATAGATCAATGTTATATAAAAAAACCTCGAGTCAAATTTGTAGTATATTGGGGTATAACTGTAGTTACATGAGTGGTTTCCTATAAATTTAAGATAGCGGTATCCTTTATGGAATGGATAAATCCTAACCCTAAAATTGGTTCCATCCAGTTTTGACCTCAGAGTGAGATCAATCAGTTAATCTATAATCTTGGTGTCTCAATGTTTAAATAGGTACTGGTTTGCAGGATCTATCTTGAGTGACTCCTAAGTGGATGCTGAAACATTCACTTCAGGGACCCACCCAACCTCTTCTACATTGTGAGAGGTGGGGTTGATATGCACTGAATATATGATCATGATGTCATTTGAAGTGATAAAAAGGGTGATTTACCTCTATAAGGTTTCTACTATCATGGACATCAATGTGGAACCATAAAAACCAAATCATCCCAAAACATCTGTTGGATAACAATGATACCCTACTGATCATACCATTGGAACATGGAGTTGATCACAAGATGTTAGATCACATCTATTATGTAAAAAATGTGAGGGAATCAAGAATATTTAGGATATGAAGAAGTCATCATTAGGTAATATATGTTTGAGATCACTACGTGTGGGAATATAATGATTTTTTAATATTAGTTTTTTATACCTCAATTCCTATTAGTAGTGATAGGGGAACCGTTCTTGGAACAGATAGTGGAAAACATTTTTTATAAGTTGAAGACAATAATGAATATAGGTTTGATACTAGTTTTACTCAATGTTATATATCCACTCATTGTTTATGGAAAACAAGATTAAATAAGGTTTAATAGTTTCATTGACAATGAATAGAACATAGGATGATCAGGACGTGTCATTTCCAGTGATCAAGTCTCGTGTTCTAATTTTCTAAAAGAGAGAATCCTTTACCCAAGGGGGAGATGATTAAGGTAACATTGATCAAAATTCCAGAATGGAAGTTTGGATCATCTAACTAGGGTTCATGTTGCAATGTCTAGGACTCCGCCATAGATTTAATTCATTATAATAAACCCCTTATTGGCATTATCTTGGTAGAAATTATTTAATTTCATCACATTATAGTAGGTTTCAAGCGTAGCAGAAGCGTATGATGGGTGGTGACCAAATTTTCTTTTTTTCAGGACAATTGACCAATATAATATCTACATGATGATAATCACCATGATCTATATTACTAGATCAATGAAATTAGACAATGGTAATCAAACTAGTACGAGAGGGAGGATAATAATATATCGTTTATAATAAATTTAATTTATTAAAGAAATATCTTAATTGTAATTATATATTACTTTATGGATATAGAAACAGTCATGCATCACACCACCATTGCATTATAGAAATAATGTAAAGATTCCCTCTATCCATGATCCACACATGTTCCACGAATCTTCAGATGTCGCTAAAGGATTCATTGGGTTCTAGTATAGAAGATCCTTATGCTTTCATCATAAGCCTTTGATCGCTTAGAGAATGGATTCATAAGTGTTCCTCTTGATTTGGTGGAGGAATAATTCTCTCCATTCTTGGAATCATTATTGGATAAGGGAGATATCTAGGGATTCATAGAATTCTCCAATTCTTTTGTGCACAACCAAGACAAATGAATTGGATCTTGAGAAGATAACATAACTAGGTTTTTATAACTGTAAGGTTAAAATGAAATTTTTTCACAAGTTCCCATAGTTATTTATTTAATCCTAGAAAAAACCCCATGTTAAATAATGATAACAATATTATTTCTTGACATGTACTTAAATTGAAAATCAAAATTAAATATTATTTAATTATATAATATTCATTATTCATTATTCATTATTTATCACCAGACCATTAAACTCAGTATTCCATTCCTCCTTAATATTTATTATTCCTTGAATAATGACTTTTTATATATTAAGTAAATATCATTTCCTTATTCTCTAATAGATAAATAAATATTATAATCATTAGATAGAAAATAAATATTTATTAAATATTTTATTCACATTGTATTCTCTTAAACAACTAGTAATGGAATATATGTGATCAATCACATGCGGATAATTATCAAACCACATTCTGGAAAATTATTTATTGAACTTATTAAATAATAAATAATAATATATTATTTAACTATGATTCTGGATAAACATAGTGTGTGAGCCTTTAGACCCCTTTCTTAGTGGAATTAGACAAAGCATTCTAATGTACATGGTTTGCATATAGAAACATGACCAGTCACCCATTGAAAAAGAATTTAATTTCATAAAGACATAATACCTCATATAAATGATTATTGTTTAATATAATCCCTATATCACAACATCTCAAATCAAGCAGGTTGCATGCTGGTGTCATCAACCTATGTGATGGATGTCTCTTTCGTTGACTTCTAGGAAACTAAACTTGCCTATAAAACACCATGGCCACAGATTTATTTAGCCTATATAAATTACATTAAGTGTAAATAGATATAAACTTCCATTTAATAATATAAGGGAAAATCCTTTCACATATTATTCATTAATGAAATATTACTTGGGACACACCAACTGTATCATACCTCACTGCGAATATATGTCATCACAATTTTGAGAAATAAATTTAATTATAAAACTCTTACTACTCATTAATAATAATATTTAAGTTTAAGGATCAATAAATAAATCCAAAAATATAAATATCAAATGAAACATAGAAATATTGATTTCCTACTAGAGGGTCTCTTTGTAATAATATTTTACATAATATTTCCATGGGAGTACACCATGAGAAGGTTCCTCAAAGTCCTATAAGACTCCAACCCTAAAATCCTATATCATTTGTGTCCCTCAAATGATATCATATGACTATAGAATATATATTCATGAATAGTTTCATAACACTTCATATTTACCATCATAGTGTGGAACTACTATGAACTTTTATTGTGACCACTACACTTAATACATTATCAGATACTGTGTTACGCAGAAGAATAATCATGATGTGATAAGAAGTTTATTAATATTTAATTCCATGAACATAATTTATTATAAAGTATATAAAAGGTTTTTCTAGGGCACGAACTCTAACATAATTCCACTTTCACTAGAGGAAGCCGCTAACAACCTTTAGTATTCTAGCTCTCACATGATACTCATGATTCTAATGAGATAGGTATTTATTCAAGGGGTCTACCACATTATCATTTGTGGTTACTCTTATCAGTAAAACATTACCCATATGATTGAAATTCCTTAATAGGTGATACTTATAGAGTATATTGTTTATCTGTTGGTGTGTCCTTGGTTCTTTTTCAAGATCCACTATTGCAGTATTATCAAAATACAATGTGATTGTGTCTTTAATTCTATGTACCACATCAAGCATCTTGAAAAAGTTGAAAACCCAATTAGATTTGTTGTATTAATCAGAATCCACTATATACATAGAATCTTATGTAGAATAAAAAAATAGATTTTATGAAATCTTCCTGCTCACTTCTCCTCCATTGAGATAGAAAACATATACTGATTGGGACTTCATATCACTCAGATCTATCTGAAAACTAGCATCAGTATAACCTATTATTTCTAGTTTGTCATGTCCTACAAACACCAAGAACATATCTCTAGTTATTCTTAGATACTTAAGGATAACCTTAATAGTATACCAATGCTGTTCTCTTGGATCTTCTTGATATCAGTCTACCATGCTCAATGCATAGGAAACATCATGTCTATTACATAACTTGGCATACATGATTGATCCTATAGCTTAAGTGTATGAGATATTACTCATTCTCTCTTTCTCATGTTGTGTTTGAGGAAACATTTTCTTAGAAATATGTAATCCATGTGACATTAGAATCAATCCCCTCTTGGATTTTTCCATACTAAATCTATTTATTATTTAGTCGACATATGTAATTTGACATAGTCTATGACGAATCTTGGATCTATCATGAATGATCTTAATCCCTAGATAAAGGCTGCTTCAACAATGTCCTTTATGGAGAAAAATTTGTTTTACTATTCCTTAATAGATTATAAGACTTATATTTCATTTCTAATAAGTAATATGTCATAAACATATTCTATTAGGATAAGTATTGCATTTCTACTAAAACTCTTAAAAATGAATACCTCATATTCACTGTTAATGAAACTAAATTCATTTATGGATACATCGAATCAAATTTTCCATAACCAGGATGATTTATTCAATCCATAAATGGATCTATTGTACTTGATACTCTTTTGGGCATCACCTGGTGTCACAAAACCTTATGGTTGTGTCATATAGAAATATTCATGAAGATTTCTTTTTAGGAATGCATTTTTGACATCCATATGCCAAATATCATAGTAATGGTAGGCTTCTATAGAAAGTATAATTATTATAGATTTAAACATGGAAACTAGTGAAAAGTTTTTTTTAATGAATTCCATGACATTGCTTAAACCTTTTAGACACTAGCCTTTCTTTATTGGTATTTACATTACCTTCCATGTCTAGTTTCTTCTTTAATACTAATTTTAATTTGACAATCTTTACATCAAATAGCACATTGAACAACTTCTAAACTTGGTTTTAATACATGGAATCCATTTTAGAATTCCTGTATTTTTTCATCATGCAGCTTTTCAGCTCTCCACTATGTCATTATAGGAGATATTTTCATCTTAATCGACCAATAATTAGTCACCATCATTGGGGACTACAAAACTATATATATCTGGTTCTATTACCTCTGTTATAATCATATTAAATAATTTTGATTCAGGAACTACTTCTTCTATGGGGACCTATGGAATCCGTTTCTATACCAACTCTTGTGTATCTTGAGCATCAACTTCATCTAAGACAATCTTTCTCACACAATAATTTTTGAGGATGTGATCCCTATCAATAAATATGGTTTCTCGAGAAATAATAACTTTATTATATGAGGGGTTGTATAGGTATAACCCCTTTCTTTATTTGGGATACCCAATATATATACACTATTTTCCCCGAGGTGCTAGTATGATTCCTCATAATGTCTTAAAAATTGCACCGTAACCCCATACACATGTTTGCAACAAAATGGGTTTCTTTCAACTCCATATCTAGAAGGGAATTACATTTTAAACCTTATTTAGTACATGGTTTAATTATTATTCAATAGATTGTAATGCATATCCTCAAAAGGGAAATGGAATATCTACATGACTCTTTATCGAACTTACAATGTCTAAAAAGGTTTGGTTCCTCCTTTCACTGACACCATTCCACATTGGTGTATAAGATGAAATGAGTTGAGATAGAATCCCAAACTCCCATAAGAATTAGATAAACACTTTTATAAGATATTCACTATATTGATTGGATTGATGCTTCTTTATCTTATTACCAAGTTGATTCTCTACTCCATTTTTGAATTCCTTAAATTTATCAAAATACACAGAGTTACACATTATTAAGTAGACAAATCCATATCTACTCAAGTCCTTAGTAAAAGTTATGAAGTAATAATACCCACCACTAGATTCTACTTGAATATGTCCACACACATCAGTGTGTACAAATCCTAGAGGCTCTATGGCCTTTCACACTATCCACTAAATGGTGGTATAGAAATTTTTCCTTATAAAAAATCATGAAATATTTCAAGTGTTTTTAGCTATGAAGAGTCTAAAAACCATCTTGATATAGATTTGACGAAATATTCTAATTTAAATGACCAAGATAGTGGTTCCAAAGTTGCGTGTTATATGAGTCATGTGAACAAGATTCATTATCAGTTTCCAACACATGGTTTTTATAAGTTAATATATAAAGATCGTTATTTAAATGTGCCATATCATAACATATGTTTTAATTATAAAATATACAACCTTTATTTCCAAATTTGAAACAAAACTTGTCCATATCTAGGAATGATATAGAAATTATAATCTTGGTAACTGTAGGTACATAAAAAATATATTTTAAAACCAAAATCATTCTCATTGGAAATTAATGGTGGTCATTACTAATGGATGGAGAAGCCATCCTATCACTATTAGTAACTCTCAAATCCATCTCTAAATTGGAAATCATTCAAAATATACTTGGTTCTTGTATTAGGAGACATATGTGAGCATCACAAGATATATCTAATACCCAATGTGTTGATATTGAAATATTAAACTTGATAAAAATCTCACCTTTGGCTTAACCTAGATTTTAGGTGCGGTTCTTCTTCCAGTTGCATGAATTTACACATAAAAAACATATTGTTTCCTTTTCCTTGCCCTACCTCTAGATATTCTTCTTGAAAGGGTGGTGCTCAGAAGATTTATAATATTTATGGGTCATGGCCCCCTTTTCTGTGTTATTCCTTTTTTTATTCACCATATCGACCACATGTTTATCATGCCTCATGCCCTTATCCACTTGGATAATCAATGTAAGAATTTTCAAAATACTCTAAACATTATTTCACATATTTTAATTAAAAATAAAACTATATAATGTATTGTTAAGTGATTAAAGTATTAGATTTGTATGCAAATAATCTGGGAATTCTATCCCCAATATGTCTAAGCATTCAATGCAGCCAATAATCTTTACTACATGAGGCCTAGATGGAGCAGAGTATCTATGATTAGATGTTAACAAAGCATTGGAGATCTCATACCTCCCTAGTCTTTCCTTATCTAGATATAGATCCCTATAGTGATACATCATGCTATATGAATCTATGTCCTCATATTGCTTCAAAATATCTTTGGACATGGATGATATTATGAAATACTAAACATCTATTCATCATTAAAATATTTATTATATAGAGATATCTATTCATCACTTGGATCATTACCAAGATCAACTTGAAAAGGTGCTTCCAACACATATAATTTCATTTCATGGTGAAGGATAACACATATGATCCTTTACAACTCTTGGAAATTTTTGCAAGTGAGAAGTCTATCCTTCTCAAGTATGGATTAAAATGATATGATTGAAGTCATTTTAAGGAATTTTTTATAAAATAAGATATGCATAATTATAGTATTTTATCTCAAAAAATTTATACAAAAATATATTAAATTTATTAGTCTTCCACTATTTTATTGAAACCCATAAAACTCAGCATTGGAATAATAATATCATGTTTCTTGGATATTCTAGTGGAAATGATCAATATTAAATTTCTCATTACCCCAACCTCAGTTAGTCAAGAAAATTTACTTTTTTAGCTAGGAATTCCAAATTACAACTGAGTTAACTCATAGTTCCTTGATCCACTGAGTGGAATCCCCAATAAAAAAAATACTGAAATTGGATTTCCTTATCATTCTCCTCTCAGTTACAGCATGTCATGCTTTTCTTGTCAAACCTTGATGTAAACTAAATTAATTCAACCTAAAACTTCAAGTTATAATTCCACTATAATTGAAATAATGCCAACTTTGGATGGTTAATCACTATGAACTATGGTTCAATTTTAACCGAAGTAATGGAAGGCTATATCGACTTAATATTTATTGTTAATGGATTTTATTATTTTATTCTTAAATAACATATTATTATATTTATTTCATGATTTTTAATATTAAGTGGGTTTACTTAAGTGATTAACCACGCCTTAGATAATATTTATGCATAATCTAATTTATTTTAGTTCTATCTTGCATGCTCATTAATTTCATTAATTATGTGATCAAGAAAGAACATCCATAATGAAATAACCATACAACTTAACTGAAATAAAATAATAATATGGTATGATCATGAGCATATACTAATGGTTAGTTTTTATAGAGGTTGATAAATCAACCATTGAACTTGGGGAAAACAGCTTGAACAAATTAAGGCAAGTGTTAAAACCTTCCATATGTCCACTAATGTATCTCGCATGGATTGGTTTCCCCTCGAATCTATACTTGAACCATCTCCACTAGATTGTGATCTCTATCCATTACATATGCTTTTACTCATAAGTAGGTGAGGGGAAATAGGTTTACATTAAAGATACCATGGCCACGTATGACCTGGATAATAAGAGGAGATAAGTAACGTATGCCAATAATTTATTTGAATAATAGATTAAATGAAACCAATCACATACAAAGGTCTGTTCTAGATCTGGATCATCCACATGCATTCAAAAAATTACATATTTAATAAAACTAGAATTAAATTCATAGTAGTTATTATTTATGATAAATTTCTCTCGAATAAGTTAATTATCATATTTAATTATTAAATTCTTTTATATTAATATTTACCTGAATTTCATTAAGATTCTCATCCATTATAATTTTAACCAAATTAAATAAATTCATTTTTACTTAACTATTTATATAAATGCACATCGAGGCAATATGGTGAATACTCATCCGAATCTACCAAATATATATTATACTTGTATAATATTTAATCTTGTTAAATAAGTAATACGTGACTTATCACGTACTTTCATGATGTGTAATTCAAGGATGAATACATAAATTACATTACTGTTCAGTCACATGTTATGCTTCAATGCATGTAGATTAACAATATTTAATATAACTCATACATGATATGGAGATCTAAACATCACACAGATTTTTATTAAACATTTATATATTTATGTATATTAAAATCTATCACATGGAATATCTTATATCTATAACCCCAAGGAAGTAAATGAATCATGGTTTCCAAATTATAATAAAAAATTTAAAATCTAGGTAATATTGTATAAGTACACGGTGTGTGCATCAGAGCTACATAGTGTGTACATCTTTCACCATCTATTTGAGGTATATTCCAAGGGAACCGGTGTGTAAATAATACCACAAAAATTGTATTACACTATATGAAGAGTGGGCTACATGGCATGTGGACTCCAAATTGCATAGTCACAAGTCAGGTTGGCCACCTATTATAAAACATAGCCCATCAGGACTCAAAGGGATTGCACATCATATATGTGGGATATGGGGTAATTAATCAAGCAGAATGTAATGCCCCGACCATAGTTACCCAGAGTCCGTGAATTATTTTAAAAGAATTTCATGATTACAATGAATCAATTCCTGAAATACTGATCAGTTTAACAGTACTAAAAAATATATTACATACATGAATTTTACATTACACATTAGAAAATAAAACACAACATAAATGATCCTTTGAGAGTGCCATTAATCCCATATCTTAACCCTTCTTATCAATCATAATACACTTCTTGTAATCCTGGGAAAATAAAACATAAGTAAGGGGTGAGGTCAGATCCTCAGTAAAGAAAACAATATAGCGAAAACATTCATAAACAGGCATAAACATTTGAGGTAATGTATAAGACTAAAAAAAGCCTTATTAACTTAAACTCTAGTATAATATAGAAAAGATAAAATAAAATAATTCCATTTACTTATTCACATGGATATTCTACCAGTCAAATAATCACATGCAATATCAATAGCCACTTTCATAATGATGGAATGCATAATGCCAAACTTCATAACCACATAGTAAAGGCCTTGTTCAAAAACTAAAAATAAGATTTTGTCAAGGCCTGGTGCCAAGACACTAGTTTGTCTCATGAGACCAACCGATGCAGAGATGAGCTATAGCGGGATCCACCCGTCACTTACTAACTCCAATGAATTCCTCAAATGAAAAGGTGTAAACACAACATAAACATTCATATTAAAACTAGCATATGAAATGTCAATACTTTATCCATAAACCATGAATGGTATAAAAATAACACATCCATAGTCAAACATATCACAAATCCTTCAAAACAATATGAAAGATTTGTATCATAATAAATCAAATTCAAACATGTTTAAAATCCATCAAAGGATGTTGTCATAGATGAAAATGTTTTCTAAAACTCTTTGAGAGAAATATACCTTTTTAATAAAAACATTTAAATGTCACACAATTTATAAAGGAAGACATTTAAAGACATTTTTGAAACAAATTATCCCATACCACTTCGAAACTTTTGAAAGGAATTAACATTTTAAAAACATTCATGTCCATATAATTAAATCCTTAAAAATCATTTTGAAAACATGGAAATTAATGAGAATTATTTAGAAGAATAAATATTTAAGACATTTAAAATGATTTTTTAGTAAAAAATTACCTTAAAAATAATCCCTTTGAAAACTCTTTTATGAAACATGGACATGGATAATAAATATGTCCCTGTAGATACTTACATAATAACAATCTGAGATAATAAAGATATTTTAAAATTAACCCTTACCTAGTACTTTTCCTTAGTCCATGGTATGTTAAACTCTTTTATAATAGTTAAAACACTATTATTAAATTATAAAAGAATCAAATACACAAATATTATATCATATATGATCTTATAATATTTCTTTGTTAATAATATTTTAGTAGTATCATCGTTTCTAGTGTTAAATGATTAATTTTCAATTATATGTTTTGTTACATAAGATGTGTTTGTTATGGATAAGATGTATTTGATTTATATCCAGAATTAAATTATGTTCTTAAACATTATTTATAATCATCAAATGAAAATTATTTTTGAATGGTTATGATGGAGAAATGAATCTCATCATGTTCGTGGAGACGGTAATCCATACGTACGCACGAGCGACAATATCATTCTTTTGATATTAGAATCGTATATAATTGGATGTTATATCATATATACAGAATAATTATAATTTTATATTTATTATTTACATCAGTTATACTCATTATTATACGCATCCAAAATAATTAAGTGCTTGGATAACAAACTTCACCACGATGTGGAGACGGTAAGTGGTACGTACGCACGTATGGTGACTTTGCCATTTATAGGAAAAATAGAATAATGAATATGGTTGTACCATTTTTATAATAAATTTAAATAATATAGAAGATACTGGAGTTATTATTTTATAATGGAAACAAAAAAGAAAGAGGAAGTGGAAAAGAAAAGAACTTGAAAGTGGTGATGAAGTATTTACCTCTTCTTTGGGTTCTTTCTATTGATTTGATCAAAAGAGATCCTTAGGTTGGATTTATGACCAAAATAAGGCATCTAGGATGAAGGAAAGAAATTTGGGAGGATATGTGGGTAGATTTTGGACATGAAAAAAGGATTTTGAGGTGCTAAATTAAGAGAAGGGGAAGTGCCCTTTTATAAGAGAGGCGAGGGTCACTTTTGGAAAAGCTTGAAATATTATTTTATAATAAAATAATTTTTGGTTTGTAATGGCACAAAACTTATTTATTTATAAGATAAGGTAAATATGGGTCGAAAACCTGTCAACCAAAAGGTTTTATATAGGTTTAGGTCACCATATAAACCTTATCAATAACATTTAACTCTTAGTTTAATAGTTTTTCATTTACCATGTCTCATTGTATTTTTAAATTATATGGTTAATAAAATTACTATAAACTTCAAAGGGAACCCCAATAAGTTCATAAATAACATATATAATATTATTTAGGCCCTTTTACATAACCTTAAATTTTTAGTAATATTATATCAACTACTAATATAGTATTTATTTTAAAAACTCAATTATCTCAATTTTGACATTATTTAATAAATGAATTTTGTTAAAGTCCAAAAAAAAATTATTAATTAGAAATAAATTAATATATTAAATTATAAAATGTCATATTAACCTATAAAATTAGTCTAATTAATCAAAATTATCAATTTACATTTTTTTGGATATTTATAATATCAATTATTTTAATATTTCATCATTAAGGTAATTACTGAGTCTTCATTGTGTCATAAATAAATTAAATTATATAATGTCAAAAAATTATAAATAAAATATCATAATGTAATAAATATTTTATATTTCTAATAAATATTTATATTCTAAGAGATAGATTATATAACCCCATATAAAAACGTTTTACTAAATGATACATGCTTTTGGTATTTTTTTCTTTACTTTAGATTAATTAATGTAAAATGTCATTATCACTCCAAAGTGGAACCAAGAGGTCCCAAAATCTACCCAAAGATAACCATGATTGGAAATGTATTATAAAATAGGGTTAAGACATGTGTTAGGGTAATTCAATATTATTATAATATTATTATTTACCCAAATTTACCTAATTTACCCTTTCACCATGTTAAATAAAATATTTACTGAAATAAATATTCATAATGTCTAAAAATAAACGTTACCTATTTAAAAAATTTGGACATCCTGATTCCAAATATGGAATACATTTTTCTATATTCAAAACACATAATTGGCAGAAATTAATTTAAAATTAATTCCCGTTGTTAAAACCGAAAGCGTGTTTTTAGGAAATAATAACTATCAGAAGATTGACATTTGTTTATATCCAGTTTAAATGTGAAATTACATAAAATGACATAAATTATATTAAATGATAAAACTATAGTCTAAATATACTTTATAACCACTCAAATGAATAATTTAACACTATAAATTATTTTGATTAATAAAGATGTTTTTAAATAAAATTTAGTATTTTTCATTATTCATCCAAATATGAAAGTTATCAGAAAAGTACGAAAAATTTATCCAATTTTTTTTATGTTTCTATTCTATATAAGAATTTAATTTCACTAAATTGAATATTTAAAAGTGTCAAATATTGGATTCTAAAATGGTTCTCCATTAAAAGAAGGAAAACTGCATTTTTTTGAAAAATATCTATTTTATCATAAAAATTGAATTTTTATTATATTATGACTAAGAAACAAAAAATATAAATGTTAAAATTATATAGGATATATAAAATTTAAAAAATTTTAATACTATTCTGAACATCTTTTTTTGACGACTAGTTTGGTAAGTCGTGGTGCGCTCGAACTCGGTGTTGCGTGTAGTGAAAGTTATTGAAATACTTTGAAGAGATAACATACTATAAAATATTTGGGTGTTACATTATCCACTCCTTTTATAAATTTATTCCTCGCAATTTGAAATTGTTAATCGAAAAAAGGCTAAAAATAGAAAAATATCTTTGTGGAAAACCCACATCGAAAATTGGGTTAATAAAATTTAGTCTTAATAAGAGGAAAAGTGAAATGAAAAAGTCACCACAAAATTATGATCTCGGTTAAGAGAATATTGGTGGAAATTAGAGACACATAATTGGAGGAGAAATAGAAATATTTATAGGGAGTTATTGAGTTCATCAATCACAAACAATTGTAAAATTAAGGGCCTCAAATCCATAAATCTATGATGATTTAAAATATCATCGGTTCAAAAAAACATAAGGTATTAGGTTAACACATTTTTGGTTTTAAGATTCCTAACCTAATGTTTAAGACTTAATTTATTCATATGATAGGAGGGAAAAAATGTACTTGACAAGTAGAGTTTCTCCCTTAAGTTAATTCCTATCACAAACTCATCTTTCACACCAAAGGATAATAGAATTAAAAAATATTCTATTTGTCATAATTGTATATGGTTCCAAATAAAATTTATTTATAATTAATCTGTCAGACCATTTAAAAAAACTACATTCTACAAACTAAGACATCACATAGGCTAGTGGTAGGCGATGCACCCTTGTCTCCCTTCGGTTACAGGTTCAAGTCTCGTGGCCTTTCCGGATGCGACATGTTGTCGCCCAACCTCTGGGTAGTCCTTTTTATGACAATCCAAAAATAATCTCATGAAATGATTTAACCTAAACAATAGTATCCAATGTCAAACTTAATCAATTCCATATTTTAGACTTATCCAAAATACTTCTATCTAAACTCATAGTCCCAAATTTATAAGGAATGTAAACACATTGAAGATTGTTTTTACCACGTAATAACATGTGAAAACCTTCATCATGTATTCTTTTAAAACACCGTAACAACCTAAATTACCAGAAAACCTAATTGATTACATTAATTCTCCATTATTCATTATAAAATACTAGATATACTCCATATATCCCAAAATTTTGTAAACTCCAACAATGATGGAATATACAAATCATTAATCAGTTTCAAGGTAGTCAAGAATATCCAACATAATTTATCCAAATCAATGACAAATTATTCCAAAATCACTACCTTAGTATCAGAACTATATTATTGTTTATATTTATCTGATCCATGTATTTTTGAAAAATATTTAACCTGCTATTGAGTCACTTTTCATGGTTCCACACAATCTCAAGTCCTTAGTGAAATAGTACTTCAGTACAATCCTTTTATACTCTATAATTATTATAACATGTACATCATTGATACAATACTAAAATGACACAATACATTAATTACAACATAATAACTCTAATCATTCCACTTCATCTTTGGAAGTATCATAACTATATTATTATCCAATAGTAGAATTTGGGGTATACTCTGATGATTTAGACATTGCTTCACGTAGTGTCCCAACTCCTTGCAGATGAAGCATATACACTTGAAACCTTTTTCTTACCCTTTCAATCATGTACTTGGTGTCCTTTTTCTCCACTTTTATAACAAATTCCCATTCCCTTCAAGAATTTACCATGGTGATTCTTTCCACGGTTATCACATATGGGAAAATCCTACTTTCCCCTATACCCTTTATCTATGTTTCTCTATTTCATCCTTTTATTCATTTTCTTACCTTCAAATCCATAGGGCTCAGAGAATTATTTACATATCTTATTAACAAAAGATAATATTTATTCATATGATAAGAATACATGGGAGACTATTTCCCTTTTAAATGTTGGATTATTACCATGAAAGATATGATCCTTCTTAATCTTTCGATCATGCGTATTGCTTGAATTATAATTCCTTCTACTAGGCACCATTTCTAAAAATGGCATAAACTAGGTTAGTTTATGAAACACAATTCATAATTCCAAACTTGTAAAATACCTAATGTAAATTGAAAAAATTATGCATAAGGCCTATAATCAGAAAATGTTTTCTTTGAGGAAGTATTAACATATAAATCCTTCATAATGGCTTGTAATTAAAATTTGAATTATCCGAAGCATATCCAATGGGAGTGTCATAACCAAGAGTGCAACAAGGCCCATTGTTGTGTACCAGGATACCCCGGGTCAAGCTCGAAACTCTTTGTCAGATTTTTCACTTCTAGGCACATCTATGCTAGATTCGCCTCTACCTACTCTTATCCAGAAAGGTATGTATTGCTTGCAAAATACACAAAATATCTACATTACCAAAATTTTAGGAAGTTCTTCAATACTAATCTTCAAAGTCTATTTTTGGGTAGTGTTTTATAATTAGAGTTCTTCTAAACCTATTTACAAGGATATTGCTAATCTTCCTATGATACTAATTTTAATGCCCTTAATCCAATTGCCCAGAGTCAGTTCATTATTTTAATACATTAGCATGATTATAAGAAATCAAGTCCCGAAAGGCTGATTAGTTTATCAGTCTTGGAAAATAGATTACATACATGAATGTTACATTACACATTAGGAAATAAAACAAAACATAAATGATCCTTTGGAAATGCCATTAATCCCTTATCTTAACCCTTCATATCAATAATAATACACTTCTTGGAATCCTTGGAAAATAAAACATAAGAAAGGGGTGAGCTCAAATTTTCAGTAAGGATAACAATATAGCATAAAACCTTCATAAATAAGCATAAACATTTAAGGAAATGTATAATATTAAAACAAAATCCTTTTAAACATAAACTTTAGCATAATATTGAAAAGATTAAATCAAATAATTCAATTTACGTGTTCACATTGATATTCTACTAGTCGAATAATCACATGCAATGTCAATAGAAACATTCATAATGATGGAATGCATAATTAAAGACTTCATAACCTTGATGTCAAGGCTTTGTGCCATGACTATAAATAATATTTTATCAAGGCCTTGTGCGAACACAATGGTTTTTCTCATGATACCCACCGATGCATTGAGAAGATATAGCGGGCTCCACCCGTCACTTACTAAGTCCAATACATTCCGCATATGAAAAGGTATAAACATAACATAAACATTCGTATTAAAACTATCATACGAAATGTCAATACTTTATCCATAAATCATGAATTGTATAAAAATAAAACATCGACAGTCTAACATATCAAAAAACCTCCAATATAACATTGAAGATTTCAATCATAATAAATCATCTTCAAACAAGTTTAAAATCCATCAAAGAATGTTGACATAGACAAAAATGATTTATAAGACTCTCTGGGAGAAATATCCATTTTTATGAAAACATTTAAAAGTCACAAAATTTAGAAAGGAAGAAATTTAAAGAAATTTTTGTAACAAATTGTTCAATACCACTATGAAACTTTTTAAAGGAATTAACATTTTTAAAACATTCATGTCCATATAAATAAATCCATAAAACCCATTTTGAAAACATGGACATTAATGAGAATGATTTAGAAGAATAAATATTTAAAACATTTAAAATGATGGTTTAGTAAAAAATTCCCTTAAAAAGAATCCATTTTAAAACCCTTTCATGAAACATGGACATGGATAATAAATATATCCCAGCAGATACATACATAAAAACAACCTCAGATAATAAAGAGATTGTGAAATTAACCCATACCTTGTACTTTTCCTTAATCGATGGTATGTTATTCCCCTGTATAATATTTGAAAATTGTTATTAAATTATACAATAATCATGTACATAAATATTATATCATATATGATCTTATAATATTGTTTTGTTAATAATATTTTAGAATTATCATCATTTCAGGTGTTAACTGATTCGTTTTCCTTTATATGTTTTGTTACATAAACCATGTTTGTTATGAATAGGATGTATTTTATTTATATCCATAAGGATATTATGTTCTGAAACATTATTTTTATCCCTCAAATGAAAATTATTCTTGAATGGTTATGATGGGGAAATAGATCTCATCGCGTTCCTGAAGATGATAATCCGTACGTACGCAAGAGTAACAATATCATTATTTTGATATTAAAATCGTATATAATTGGTTGGAATATCATATATACAGAATCATTATAATGTTATATTTATTATTTACATCAGTTATACTCATTATTATACCCATCCAAATAATGAAGTGTTTGAATAACAAACTTCAACACGACGTGGAGACGGTAATCCCTACGTACGCACATATGGAGACATGGTGTCATTTATAGGATGGATAGAATAATGAATATGGTTGTACCATTTTTATAATAACTTCACAGTATAGAAAAGATATTGGAATTATTATTTTATAATGGAAACAACAAATAATGAGGAAGTGGAAGAAGAACAGGTCTTGAAAGAGGTGATGAAATATTTACCACTTATTCAGGTTCTTACTTTTGATTTGATCAGAAGGGATCCTTAGGATAAATTCATGAACAATGTAAGGAATACAGGATGAAGGGATGAAAGTTTGGAGGATATTTGGGTTTAGGTTTTCTGAGTAAAAAGGCTTTGGAGGTGTGAAATTAATATAAGGGGAACTTCCCTTTTATAAGAGAGGTGAGGGTTACTTTAGGAAAATATTGAAATATTATTTTACAATAAAATAATTTTCGGTTTCTAATGGCACTGAAATGATTTATTTAGAGACTAAGGTATGTATGGGTAGAAAACCACTCAACCAGTAGGTTTTAGATAGGTTTATGTCACCATATTAACCTTATCTTTAATATTTTACTCTTAGTTAAATAGTTTGTCCTTTACCATATCTCTTTGTATTTTTATATTATATGGTTAATAAACGTACTATAAACTTCTAAGAGAACTCCAATAGGTTCATTAATGACATATATAATATTACTTAGGCCCTTTGTCCGAACCTTATATTTTTAGTAATATTATATCAACCAATAATATAGTATTTGTTTTGAAAACTCAATTATGTCAATTTTGACATTCTCTAATAAATGATTTTTTAAACTCCTAAACACTTTATTACTTCGAACTAAATTAATATATTAAATAATAACATGTCATATTAACCTATTAAATAAGTGGAATTCATCAAAATTCTCAATTTAAATTTCTTTGGATATTTATAATATCAATAATTTTAATATTTCATCATTAAGGTAATTACTGCGTCATCATTGTGTAATAAATAAATAAAATTATTTAATGTATAAAAATTATAAATAAAATAAAATCATGTAGGAAATTTTTTATCTTTCAAATTAATAATTATAGTTGAATAGATAAATTATATAACCCCATATAAAAATGATTTACTAAAAGATACATGCTTTTTTTATTTTTTATTTACTTTAGATTAATTATTGTAAAATGACATTATTACTCCCCTATGGCACCATGGGGTCCCAAAATCGACCCAAGGATCCCCATGGTTATATATGTATTAGAAAATAGGTTTATTACATTTCTTAGTGTAATTTAATACTATTATAATATTATTTTTTACCCAAATTTACTGGATTTACCCTTTAACCATGGTAACTAAAATATTTACTGAAGTAAATATTCATAATGTCTAAAAATAAAAGTTACCTATATAAACAATTTTTACCTCCTCATTAAAATATGGAATCCATTTTTTTAAATTCAAAACATATAAGTAGAAGAAATTAATTTAAAATTAATTCCCATTGTTAAAACAAAAAACATATTTTTAGGAAATAATAACCATCAAAAGAATGACACTTGTTTATGTCAAGTTTAAATATGAAATTACATCAAATGACCTAAATTATATTAAATTATAAAAATATAGTATAATGATACTTTAAAACCACTCAAATGTATAATTTAACACTATAAATTATTTTGATTTAAAAATTAATTAAAATTAATTATTATTTTTCACTATTCATCAAAATATGAAAGTTATTAGAAAAGTACCAAAAATGTAAGAAAACTAAATTTCTATGTCCCTCTTCTAAATAAGAATTTAATTCCACTAAATTGAATATTTAAAAGTGTCAAATATTTGATGTAAAAAGGGTTCGCCATTAAAAGGCGGAAAAATTGCATTTTTTTTTGAAAAATACTACTTTAATCTTAAAAATTGAATTTTTCTTATATTATGTCTAAGAAATTCAAACGATAAATTTTAAAATTATATCAGATATATAAAATTTAAAACGTGGTTAATACTGTTCCCAACCTGTATTTTGAAGGGCTGGTTTGGTACGTTGTGGTGCGCTCGAACTTGGTGTTGCGTGTAGTGCAAGTTATTGAAATACTTTGAAGTGAAAAAATATTATAAAATCTTGGGGTGTTACATAGAATTTGTACTCAGATGGAATGGTAAACACACAATGTATGAATTAATTATACTATGTGTAATCAATCCATCTAGTTTGAGTAATTATTGAATTAAATTCATGGTATACTGAACACAAGTACACGACATGTAACTCCAATTAATGAGGGTGTAATCTAATGTTTTCTAGTCAGAAACCTTAGCAAATTATGATGAGTTCCTTGATTTTATTTGAATCATAAAATTACTCATTTGAATTATAACTATGAGAAAAAAAGGAGGAAGAATCATATACCACAATTTGTATTAAAATAACGATTAAAATTGAATTGAAAAACAAAATTTAAAAGAATAAATCATTAAAGGATCTTTAAATAATTATAAATAGTTATGTGACTGCTTTGATAATACTTGTAGGTTCCAGGTACAACAGAAACATGTGGCGGGCGGTGCCCAATGTTTTTTTTTCATGATTGATGACCAATCCAAGATCTACATGATGGTAATGGATGTGATATATGGAATTGGATCAATGAAATAAGACGAGGGTAATAATTCCAGAACTAGAGGTAAGATCAACACATATTATTTATAATCCATTTATTTAACCGTAGAAATAATTTTTTTGGAAATAGTTTTTGTCAATGAATATGAAAATAGATCTGTTTTTCTCTATAATTGAGTTGTAAAAATCAAATGAAATTCCCTCTAGCGGTGATCCACTTGTGTTCCATGAATCTCGAGAAGTCGCTGAAGGAATCTCTAGGTCCTAGAACAGAATATCCTTATACATTCATTATCTACCTTTGGTCACCTTGAGAACCACTTCTGAATAATTCTCATCGATATTGTGGAGGAAGACTACTCCCTATTCGTGGGAGCATTCTTGGAGAAGGGAGATCTATAGGGATTGAGATAATTCTAAAATTCTATTGTGCACAACCAAGAAAAATTAATTAGCTATTGAGAAAATAGCATAACTGGGGTTTTATATCTCTAGTGTTTAAAAGATAATAATTTCACAAGTGAAATTAAATATTTATTTAATCATAGTGAAAACCTAATGTCAAATAATAATAATATTTTTATTTATCGACATGTTCATAAACTGGAAATTAAAATTAAATATTATTTAATCAAATAATATTCAATATTTATTATTTATCATCAAAACATTAAACTCAATCTTCCATCCCTCCTTAATATTTTTCAGGCCTTGAATAATAAATATTTATTAATTAAATAAATATTTCAATACTATTCAACAATATATAAAAAATATTATACTCACTAAATAGAAAATGAATATTTTTTAAATATTCTTATCATATTATATTCTCTTGAATAACCGGTGAAACAATATATGCGATCAAACATACATGATAAATTATTAATCCTTGTTTTTGAGTAATATTTATTCAACAAGTTAAATAATAAAGAATAATATATTATTTAACTGAGATTATTTATACACTTACTGTGTGACCCTCTAAGCCCTATTCTTAGTGGTATTAGGAGAAGAAGCCTAAAGTCTAATTTTAACATCTAGAAACACGCCATGTAACCCATAGATAAATAAGTTAATGTTACAAAGACAAAATACCGCATATAAACACTAACTATGTAATATAATCCCTTCAACATGATATCTCAAATCAAGCAGGTTGCATGCTGGTTCCATCGACCTATGTGCTTGACGTCTCCTTCTATGAATTCCTGGATGTTAAACATGCCTATAGAAAACCATAACCATGGATTTACATAGGCTATATCATTTTTATAAAAGGGATAGAGATATCAACTTCTTTTAAATAATAGAAAGGAGAAATACTTTCTTTCATTATTCATTAATGCATTATTACTCATGTCGTACCCAACATACCCTACTTCTCCACAAATATCTTTCATCACAGTTTTCATAAATACATCTAAGTATGAAAATAAAAATACACATTAATAATAATAATAATTTAGGAGGATTAATACACAATTATTCATATAGGAATGTCCAATAACATATAGAAATGTGGATTTCCTATTGGGTGGTCACATTATCATATTATCCTACTAGATATTACCAAGGGCGTACATCATGAGAAGGTGCCTAAAATTCCTATGACTCATCACCACTAAAATATTATACAATTTGTTTCCATCAAATGATATCATCTAGCTATATAACATATATTCAATAATAGTTTCATAGCACTTCCTGGTTCCCAACATAGCAGGGAACTTCTATGACCTTTTAGTGTGACAACTACTCTTAAGACATTATCACATACTATGTCACACAGAAGAGAAATAATGATGTGAGAAAGAGTTTATTAATATTCAAAACCATGAATATAAGTTATCAAAAAGTATATATAAGTTGGTTCTATGGAACCAAATCCAACAATTCAACCTTAGCAGATTCAATTCCTTATAGTCAGAGGTTTGAATTTCATTCTTATGTTAGACATGCTAATTTTTCATCGAATCATGGTGTGATGGAATATTATGAGTGAGAAATAAATAGAGTATGGATATATTGGTTTAAATCCATGTATTAGATGACATTCATTATTTAAATACTACTGGGGATGTTTTTGATTTAAATTCAAGTGGGGATACTCATTGTTTAATGTCATATAGGGACACTACAGATTTATATTCCCTTAGGGATACTCATGGTTGAAATTTCCATGGGGAAGATTAGGAATTAGAGTCCACTATAAACACTCAATAGTGGAATTTTCATAGTTTCATTTATTGTGGGGAAGTAAATGGTATAAATACTATTGGGCGAAATTTTCATTAAATTTATAGCGGGGATTATCTTTTGAATAAAAATATTTAGTGATGATCTTTACGAGGTTTGGTGAACTTAGGTAGAGGTTTGGGAGTTTCCTCTTCTCATAGGATATAGGAAATATAAGTGGTTTTGGGATATGAGTATATTAAATTAAAGATAAATCATACATATCCTGTTGATATAGGAATGAAAACCCACAATTTTCAATTTTCTTATATTAGGTTTATATGGAAATATTGGTTTGTGAAGTTTAATGATATATTGTAATGATGTATTCATCTGAAAAGGATTTATGTCATGGTATTTACCAGGGCCTAAAAATTTTATTTCTTAGACCATTCATTGAAGAAGAAAGGATATGTGTGTGTCTAACGAAAATGGTGTACAACACTTATTTGATACCAAGGTCTCAGATGTTTAACCCAAAGTTCATATTATGTGTATATATTTTTCACGAATGAATCCATATTGGGAAGAGATAGCTTCCATGATACGAAATATTCATGGATGTTTGTCTCAAAAAAGTGGTATCAAATGGGATGGTAAAACACTAACTCATGAAACATTTTTCATTCCCAAAACAGAGGGTCATTTGAGACATTAATCCATTGCAATATATGTGTTTTAATGGAGGGTGAGTAGTGAAAAATATTCTTAACTACATTTCAATGAATTAAAGGGATTATATAAGTTAGTTATCCTTAAATTCCTCTACTATAGGAGTCCATGTGATATTTCTTGTGTAACACCCCCGAGTTTCATAATACATTATCTCTTTAAAGTAATTCAATAGCTTGCGCTACAAGAAACACTGAGTTAAAGGGCATCATAACCTATCAAACTAGCCATTTAAAAAAAGGTTATGAATAATATTAACCAAATTTTAAATTTTATATATATCATATATAATTTTATCATTCATATTTTGGGTTTTTAGACATAATATATAGACAAATTCAATTTTTCATATAAAAGAAGTGTCTTTCAAAAATGCCATTTTACTGCCTTTTAATGGTGAACCCTTTCTAAATCCAATATTTGACACTTTTATATATTCAACTTGACAAAATAAAATTCTTCTTTAGAAAC
The DNA here is from genome assembly GCA_963277665.1 of Viscum album. Classification (NCBI taxonomy): domain Eukaryota; kingdom Viridiplantae; phylum Streptophyta; class Magnoliopsida; order Santalales; family Viscaceae; genus Viscum; species Viscum album. The sequence goes on from OY728136.1 coordinate 1,986,263,630, forward strand.
AGGACATAAAATTCTATCTTGGTAATGTTTTTGTTACTTTTCTAATAACTTTCATATTTTGATGAATATTAAAAAAATATTAAATTTTAATTAAAAAAAACATTTTTATTTGAAATAATTTATAGTGTTAAATTATAAATTTGAGATGTTTAAAGTATAATTTGATTATATTTTTATAATGTAATATAATATAGGTCATTTTAAGTAATTTTAAATTTAAATTTCACATAAACACATATCAATCTTTTGATAGTTTTTACATCTCAAAAAACCCCTTTCTAGTTTTAACAATGGGAAATAATTTTAAATTAATTAAAAAAAATTCCAAATTTTGAATTTGTTAAAATATAAATCACTTTTTAATTTGGAATATAAAAATTAGCTTTGGGTGAATTTCATTTTATTTTTTTGAAAACATTCAATTTTCGATGAATAGTGAAAAACACTGCATTATCGTTTAAAATTTATTTTTTATTTAAATAATTAAATTTAAATTTAAATTTATTTTGAAGTGAAAATAGATACATAATACTTATATTAATACAATTTAATTCATTGGATTCATTTTATAATTAGATTAGATATATAAACTTTTATTGATTTTTTTAACGTCTTTTACCCACCTTTTAGGCACATTTTCCAATTTGCATAAAAAGTAATTTTACTACTTCTGTGAATTGAATTTAAACAATCTGAGAGACATAGTTGACATCTGTATGTAAAATGATAATATAATTAACCACTTCTTTGAATTTAATTTTACCCACCTTTTAGCACATTTTCCAATTTGCATAAAAAGTAATTTTACCACTTCTGTGAATTGAATTTCAAAATTATGAGAGACACAGTTGTTTAATAGGATGAAAATAATTTTTGGGGAGTAATAAATTTTAAAATTTTATTTACCAAGGTTAAAAGAAAATATGGTAATTAATGTTAACAATGATTTTATAATTACCCTAACACATGTCCTAATTCTATTGGATTAGTGTTTTTCAAAAAAAAAAATAAACCTTAGGAAAAAAACAAGATCCTTTTGATTCATTTGGGTTAGATTTGGAAAATTATTATATTTTATTTAAATTAGTGTAAATTTTGGCGCTCTCAGGAGATCCACTCTCGGGAGCACCCTAGGGTTTCAGATGCCTTCCGGGTGGCACAAGTCATCGGAGTGCGGAGGGCTTTGGCGGTACAGATCCATGGTGGTAGGCGATGGTGGCTTCATCTTCTACTGTGGATCTATCTTTCGAGCAGCGATTCATTCATTGGCTTGGCTTGGGTCTTCAGGTGAAGGATCTTGGCTCAGATTTTGGTTTTCAGTAGTGGTGAAGGTAGTCACAACATTGACGGTTCTGGAAGCGGGCTCTTGCTTTTTAGCCTTCCCTGCTCAGCGGTCCGGGTCTTTGGCTCAGGTCGAGTATTCGTGAAGATGACTAAATCTTGGTGGAAGATCTCCTTTCTTGTTTGATATCCTCATTTCTTAGCTTACTTTAAGTTTTCAGCAGAGAAAGGCAACTAGGATCGTTGGAAAAATAACTCAATCTTAGCGGTGGATCTCCTTTATAGCACGATTTGGCTTGTCTTTTGGTTTTCAGTAGAGCAAGGTGGTGTGTTTGCCGATGAAGGCGCGGTCGTTGTTGCGATGGTTTTCAGTGGATGAACATCAGCGATGTGGCGGCCTACCTCTACAAAGCTATATCTGGTTCAGAATACCAGATCTGGGTAGAATCGATCTAGGTGTGATGGCACTGGAGACTGCGGTGTGGAATGGTCCTGTTTGAGGGACTAGTGTTTAGGAATTTGTTTTCTGGTCTTCAATCATGTAATGGGTTATCTTTTTAAGCTTTAGAGCTGCTGTATTAGGCTTTGTAGTGGGTTGATCCCTCTAGCACTACATCATGTAATGGGTTTCTTCTACACAGTTTTAATGGGGGTTTCTGTAATATTTTTCTTTTCTTAATAAATGGGATTGACCCCAACCATTTTGGTATTTAAAGAAGAGTTACAAGTGTTAAATTCCATGTTTAATAACTAAAAAAAGTTTAATATAGAATTTAACATAAGATAAATTTGACTATAATAAATAATTATAAATATAAAAATAATTTATACATAATGGTATTTTTTTTATAATTTTTAGAAATTAAATAATTAAATTTATTTTAGACATAAAGATCATTCAATAATTATCTTAATAATGAAGGATTAAAATAATTTATGTTAAAAATATTAAAATAAATAAAAATTGAAACTTTGTATTCCATCCATGAATTTTCTAGGTTAATATGAAATGTTAGGATTGATTAAATGTATTTTTTTTCTAATTAATCAAGTTGTTATGACTTCCACAAAAACCAAATACTAAATATTGTTAAAATTGACATAAATGTGTTCTTAAAACAAATACTATATTATTAAATGATATAATATTACTAAAAATATACTATTTGACCAAAACGACTTATTTAATGTTATATGTGACAATAATGAACCAATTTAGGTTCTATTGTCATTTTATAGTAATTTTATTAACCATATAATATAAAAATACAAGGATACATGGTAAATGTTAAACTATTTAACGAAGAGTTAAATCTAAAAGATAAGGTTAATATGATGAGCTAAAATTCTAAAAAACCTATTGGTTGTGATAATTTCGACCCATCCCCAACGTATCCTAGAAATAAATCCATTTGGAGCCATTAGAAACTGAAATTTATTTTATAATAAGATAATATTTTAAACTTTTCCTAAAGTGACCCCCACCTCACTTATAAAAAGGTACTCCCCTTATCCTAATTTCACAACTCCAAAGCCATTTGGCTCAGCCAAAACCAACTAGAATATCCTCCCAACTACCCTCAACTCAACCTATATGCCTTAATTTGATCATAAAGACAACCTAAAGATATCTTTTTATCAAATCAAAAGGAAGCACCCAAAGAAGAGATAATTATTTCATCACCTATTTCAATGTTCTATTCTTCTTAAAATTCCTCTTTATTTGTTGTTTCCATATCAAAATAATAACTCCAATAACTTCTACATAATTTTATTTTATTATCAAAATGGTAGAACTATATTCATTATTCTATCCACCCTATGAATTACAAATTCCCCATACCTGTGTACTTACAGCTTACCGTCTCCACATTGTGGTGTAGTTTGTTATTCAATATTTAATTCTTTGGATGGGTATAATAATGAGTATAATTGATGTAAATAATAAATATAACGTGTTAATGATTCTGTATATATGATATACCATCCAATTACATGCTATTTCTGTAACACCCCAAGCTTCCACGGTACGTTTCCCTTCGAATAATGCGATAGCGTGTGTTGTACGCAACCTCGAGTTCTAACACACACCACAACTAATTAAAATAGCCGTTGTGAATAGTAATACCTACTTTTTGAAATCATATATATTTTATATTTCAAAATGGACTTCATTTTTGGATTCGGAATATCGAAATTAGCCTAGGGTGAAATTTTGGTACTTTTCGGATAACTTTTATATTTTGATGAATAGTGAAAATTACTAAATTTTAATTAAAAACAACTTTTTAATCAAAATAATTAATTGTTATAAACTATGAATTTTAGTGGTTTTAAAGTATATTTAGAATATATTTTTACCATTTAATATAATTTTGGTCATTGGACATAATTTTACAATTAAACCGAACATAAACAAGTGTCAATCTTTTGATAGTTATTATCTCTTAAAAACACGATTTTTGTTTTGACAACGGGAATTAATTTTAAATTAATTTCTGCCACTTCTGTATTTTGAATTTAGGAAAATGGATTCAATATTTGGAATCAGGATGTTCAAATTGTGTAAATAGGGAACTTTTATTTTTAGACATTTTGAATAATTACTGCGGTAAATATTTTATTTACCATGGTTAAGGGTAAATCCGGTAAATAAGGGTTAAAAAATAATATTATAATAATACTAAATTACCCTAAAACGTGTCCTAACCCTATTGGTTGATACATGGTCGACCATGGGCATCTTTGGGTCTATTTTGGGACCCCATGGATCCACTTGTAAGTGATAATGACACTTTATTTTAATTAAGTTAAAATGAATACAAAAATGACACAAGCATATATCCTTTAGCAAAACAATTGTTACATAGGGTTATATATGTTGGATTTTAGATTATAAAAATTAATTAGAAAGATAAAAAGATTTCCTACATAATGATATTTTATTTATAATTTTTAGACATCAAATAATTTATTTTATTTATGACACAATGATGATGCAGTAATTACTATAATAGTAAAAAATTAAAATAATTGATATTATAAATACCCAAATAAATATAATATGAAACTTTTAATGAATTAAACTAATTTTCTAGGATAATATGATATATTAGAATTGATTTAATTGACTTTGTTCGAAGTAATAAATCTGTTATGAGTTTCACAAAAATCAACTATTGAATAGTGTCAAAATTGACATTAAAGAGTTCTTAAAACAAATATTATATTATTAATTGATATTAAATTCCTAAAAATCTAAGGTTCGGCCAAGAGATTTATATCATGATAGTTTCATCATTAATGGACCAATTTGGGGTAGCTTGGATGTATATAGTAAGTTTATTAACCATATTATATAAAAATACAAAGAGACATTGTAAAAGTGAAACTAATTAACTTAGAGTTAATACTTAAAGATAAGGTTAATATAAGTACCCAAACCTGTCTAAATTATATTGTTTGAGTTGTTTTCGACCCATACACACCTTAACCTTTGAATAGTCAACTTTGGAGCCATTAGAAACCGAATATGAATTTATTATAAACTAATATTTCTAGCTTTTCCAAAGGTGCCCCTCACCCCTCTTATAAAAGGGCACTCCTCCTTCTTTTTTTTTTTCACACCTTCAAAGCCTTTTGGTTCGGCCAAACTCTTCCCAAATACTCTCCCAACTTCCCTCACTACAACCTAAGGGCCTTAGTTTGATCAGAAAGCCAACCTAAGGATCCCTTTTGATCAAATCAAAAGGAAGAACCCGAAGAAGAGGTAATGATTTCACCACCCTTCTCCAAGTTCATTTCTTCTTCCACTTCTTCTTCCTTTGTTGTTACCATTCTAAAATAATAACTTCAGTATCATATATATACTGTGATGTTATTATAAATATGGTACAACCATATTAAGTATTCTATCCACCCTTTGAATAACATGTCACCATACGTGCGTACGTACGGCTTACCGTCTCCACGTCGTGGTGTAATTGTTATTCAATATATTATTTTTTGGATGGGTATAATAATGATATGTAACTCATATAAATAATAAATAAAACATGATAATGATTCTGTATATATGATATAACAACCATTTATATATTATTTTAAAATCAAAAGAATGATATTGTCGGTCGTGCGTACGTACGGACTACCGTCTCCACGAACGCGATGAGATTCATTCTCCATCGTATCCATTCAAGTATAATTATCATTTGATGATTTAAAAATGATGTTAATGACTTTATATCATTCTGGATATGAATAATATACAACCTATCCTTTACAAAAATGTCTTACGTGACAAAACATATAAAAGAAAACAAGTAAGTTAACACCCGAAACAACGATAATACTAAGATATTATTATAAATCGATATTAAAAGATCATATATGATATCATATTAATGTGTATGATTCTTGTATAATTTAGTAACAATTATTTCACCATTACACAGGAGGATAACCTACCCCAACCAAGGAAAAGTACAAGGTAAGGGTTTACTTTACAACCTCTTCATTATCCAAGGTTGTTTATACGTAATAATCTACTGGGATCTCTTTATCATCCACATCCATGTTTCTTAAAAATGTATTTCAAAACATTTTTACTATTTACTAGAATATGAGTTAAAGTCATTTATACCCTTTTTGACTTTTATAAGTGGTTTATAAAGGAATATTTTGGTCGTTTTCAAAACAAGTTCCTTTTTAACCTTTTCGACAGAATTAAGGTAAGAATGTTTTTTAACTTATACGGCGGGTGCGGCTATTTTCCGCCGTTATAAAATCTTCAAAGCTTCCCTTACAAGCTTATAAGAATATTTTCAAAGAAATTGTTTTATTTTATATGGATCTTAAATGATTTCAAAATAAAAGGAGATATTTCTTTTAAAATAATTTCGATTTCATCTATGTCAACATCCTTTGATGGATTTTAAGATTATTTGAAGTTGATTTATTATGATACAAAACTTCTATATTGTGTTGAAGGTTTTGTGATATGTTTGACTGTGGATGTGCTATTTTATACCATTCATAGTTTATGGTGAAATTATTGACATTTCATATGGTAGTTTTAATACGAATGTTTATGTTATGTTTAAACCTTTTGATATGGGAATGCATTGGACTTAGTAAGTGACGGGTGGAGCCCGCTATAGCTCCTCGATGTATCGGTAGGTCTCATGAGACAAACTAGTGTCTTGGAACAAGGCCTTGACAAAATCTTATTTGTAGTCTTGGCACGAGGCCTTGGCTATGTGGTTATGATAGTCTGGCATTATGCATTCCAACATTATGAAAGTGGTTATTGATTTTTGCATGTGATTATTCGATTAGTAGAATATCCATGTGAATAAGTAAATGGCATTATTTCATTTTATTTATTCCATACCATGTTGAAAGTTCATGTTTGAAAGGCTTTTGTTTTAGTTATACATTGCCTCAAATGTTTATTCTTATTTATAAAAGTTTCGGCTATATTGTTATCCTTACTGGGCATTTGAGCTCACCCCTTTTCTATGTTTTATTTTTCCCAGGAAGTGAAGAAGTAAATTATGAATGACCTGCAGGGATGTTATGTGGGGATATGAGTGTGGTTTATGGAGACATTATGTTGTTGTAGTAGTTTTTCATTTTATGATGTAATGTAAAACTTATGAATATATCTAGTGTTTCCAAGGCTACTAAACCAATCGGTCTTTCGAGATTTGATCTTTCTTGTGATCATGCCAATGTTATGTAATAATGCACTGACTCTGGGTAACTAGGGTCGGGGCGTTACAGTTGGTATTAGAGGAAGTTTAGTACAAACCTTGGAAGCTAGATTTAGATAAACTCTGATTAGAGAACGTAGACCTAAGATGAACTTTGAGGATTAGTATAGAAGAACTTCCTAGAATTTTGGTATTGTAGAGATTTTGTGAGTTTTCCGAGCAATACATCCCTGTCTGGATACGAGCAGGTAGAGGCGGCTCTGGCACAGATGTACCTAGGGGTAAAACCCGAAAACACCGCTTTGAGCTAGACTCGAACGAGAACTGGTTCACGACAACGAGCCTTGCTGCACTCTTGGTTACGACACTCCCGGGGGATATGATTAGAATAACTCTCATTTTCTTTAAAAATCATTATGAAGGGTTTATGATTATATACTTCCTCAAAGAAAACATTTTTATGATTATGGATTATATCCATAAATAGTTCAATTTATGTTGAGTGTTTTATAAGTATGGGATTATGTATTTTGATTCATAAACTGATCTAGTTTATGCCATTGTTTAGAAATGGCGCCTAGTGGAAGAAATGGAAACTGTATCAATGCACGCACTCCATGTAGGGATTTCCCTCCTGCTCAAGATAATTATAGTGGGGCTGGTGATGCAACTGGTGCCGATCACCTAATCACCATACTGGGACAACTTACTCAGGTTATGAATAATAACCTTACCCGTATGGAGCACCCTGATCCGCAGCGTGGAGGATCAATGTTAGATCAATTCATGAGGCAACAACCACCAACGTTCAATGGGAGTACAAATCCCTTAGTAGCCGAGCAGTGGATAAATTCCCTAGAGAAAATATTTCAGGCTTTGGGGAGCAGTGAAAGGGAAAAAGTTATCATGGCAGTTTACCGCCTCACTGGAGATGCTGATCAATGGTGGTCATTGATTCAAAACATGAAGGAAGATTATGAAGTATCAAATATGGAATGGAGGGAGTTCAAAGATCTATTTTTAGAAAAATACTTTCCTCGTGACCATAGAGCGGATATGGAAAGGCAATTTCTGGGTCTGAGACAAAAGGAGGATGAGAATGTCACAAAGTATGAGGCTAACTTTACAAGGTTAGCGAGGTATGCTGGAGATTATATTCGCAACCCAAGAAGTATGATTGATCGTTTCTTTGATGGGTTAAAACCATTTCTCCGTCGAGCATTAGTCTCACAATCCTTTTCATCGTACGAAGACATTGTCTCATGTGATATCAAGACCGAAAAGGAATTCTCTAAGTCTTATGACTTTAAAGAAATGCAAGAGAAGAAGAGACCTGCTGATCAATCTTGGAATGGAAATAAGGGGAAGAAGGGAAAGGTTGAATATCCATCTTGTGGTAAATGCGGGAAGAAACATCCTGGTACTTGCTTGAAGGGAATGGGAGTCTGTTACAAGTGTGGTGAAAAAGTCCACCAAGCTCGTGATTGCAAGGGGAAGAAGGAAGCTACCAACGTTCAGTGCTACAATTGCAGGGAGATGGGGCATTATGCAAATGCATGTCCTAAGCGTCAGGAGAACTTACCTCAGAAAAGGCCACGGGATCAAGGCCAGGCTTATGCTATCACTACTGCAGAGGTAGAAGCTCCAAAAGACGTGGTGGAAGGTAATTTAATGGTTTCCTCAAGTTTAGCAAATGCATTATTTGACTCTGGATCGTCGCATTTTTTCATATCTTCCCAGTTTGCTAAGAAAATTAGATATTTCCAATTTGATTTAATAAGGGAGTTTTCAGTTAAAACTCCTAAGGGAAGTATCATTGCAACAATGTTTTGTGAATCAGTCCCCATTAGAGCACATAAATTTTCTTTATCTGCTGATCTCATCGTCATACCTATGATTGAGTTTGATATAATCCTCGGTATGTACTGGATTTCGGACTATGATGCGAAGATTTATTGTAAGAAGAAAGAGGTTATGATTCTTGATGATAATGATAAGGAACACCTTATCTTTAGAGCAGAATCATCACCACCTAATTCTTATTTAGATCCACCCCCAGTAGCTCAACTTAATTCAATTATTGGGGAGGAAGATAATGAAATAACTGTTGGTGAGGAAAGGAATGATCAAATAGGGGATGTACCTGTTGTGAAAGAATTTGTAGATGTATTTCCGGAAGATTTACCTGGACATCCTCCAGAACGAGAAGTTGAGTTTTCCATTGATTTGATTCCTGGATCAAGGCCTATATCGAAGACCCCTTATAGAATGTCCACTGTAGAGTTAGTCGAACTAAAGAAACAACTAGAGGAATTGAGTAATAAGGGATTTATTCGCCCTAGTGTTTCTCCATGGGGAGCCCCTGTTCTTTTTGTTAAAAAGAAAGATGGATCTATGAGGTTATGTATCGACTACAGGGAGATCAATGCTATAACGATAAAGAACAAGTATCCCCTACCTCGTATTGATGATTTATTCGACCAACTGCATGGAGCTCAATACTTTTCAAAGATTGACCTTCGATCTGGATACCATCAGTTGTGTGTGAAGAAGGAAGACATTCCGAAGACAGCATTTCGAACCAGGTACGTGCATTACGAGTTTACCGTAATGCCGTTTGGATTGACTAATGCACCCTCTGTATTTATGGATCTGATGAATAGAGTTTTCAAGGAGTATCTCGATGAATTTTTGGTGGTATTTATTGATGATATCTTGGTATACTCCAAAACCTATGAAGATCATGAAAATCACTTGCGCATTATCTTGAAGACTCTGAGGAGGCATGAATTATATGGGAAGTTTAGCAAGTGTGAATTCTGGCTTCAGGAGATTTCTTTTCTTGGCCATATTGTCTCTAAAGATAGAATCTCTGTTTATCCTTCTAAGACCAAGGCAATACAAGAATGGCCAGAACCTACGAGTATAACTGAGGTACGTAGTTTTATTGGTTTGGCAGGTTATTATCAACGTTTCGTCCAGAATTTTGCCCGATTGGCTAACCCATTAACGAAGCTCACACGTAAAGGGGTTAAATTTGTTTGGACAAAAGAGTGTGAAGAATGTTTTGAAGAACTGAAGAAAAGAATAGTCAATGCTCCTATATTGACTCTACCATCGGGGAATGATGGGTTCGTTATTTATAGTGATGCATCGAAGAAAGGACTTGGTTGTGTCCTTATACAGAATGATAGAGTTATTGCCTATGCATCACGACAGTTGAAAATTCATGAACAAAACTATACTACTCATGATCTCTAGTTAGCAGCTGTGATCTTTGCTTTGAAGATATGGAGGCACTACCTCTATGGTGAAAAATGTGAGATTTATACTGATCACAAGAGTTTGAAGTATATTTTCTCACAAAAAGAACTCAACATGAGGCAAAGGAGATGGCTTGTATTACTCAAGGATTATGATTGTACAATACACTACCACCCGGGGAAGGCAAACAAGGTGGCAGATGCTTTGAGTAGAAAAGACCATGGAGTTTTGAACAATATGATAATTGAAAGGGATCCAATTTTCATGGATCTAGTGAAGATGGACATGGGAATAACCAGGGAAGGTGAAACATCAATGCTTTTTCAAATGGTTGCCAAACCATCTTTACTAGAAAGGATTAAGAGTTCTCAGACCGATGATGAAGAATTCCAAAAGAAGATTAAAGCTGTGAATGATGGGAAATTGAGAGACTTTGTGTATGAAGATGGAATTTTGAAATTTGGGAAGAGACTTTGTGTTCCCGATTTACCTGATCTAAAAAGGGAATTGCTGGATGATGCTCATAGTTCCAATTTCTCTATACACCCTGGGAGCACCAAAATGTATAGAGATTTGAAGGAACATTTTTGGTGGGACAACATGAAGAGGGAGATTGCTGATTTTGTGTCAAGATGTATGGTTTGTCAACAAGTGAAAGCTGGAAGGCAACAGCCTGGAGGAGTCATGCAACCTCTTCCCATACCGGAGTGGAAATGGGACAATATTACGATGGACTTTGTCATGGGGCTACCAAACACTCCTAGAAGGAATGATGCAATATGGGTGATTGTTGATCGTCTTACCAAGTCAGCACATTTTCTTGCTATAAGAGAAGATCTACCCCTGGAACGTCTATCAAGACTATATATTAATGAAGTTGTGAGACTTTATGGAGTACCGTTATCAATTGTTTCTGATCGTGATCCCCGTTTTACTTCAAGATTCTGGAAAAGTCTTCAGAAATCCCTGGATACAGAACTTCATTTGAGCACTACATACCACCCTCAGACAGACGGACAATCAGAACAGACTATTCAAACCTTAGAAGACATGTTGAGATCTTGCTCACTTGACTTTCAGGGTATGTGGGATCAATATTTACCTATGGTAGAATTTTCCTATAACAATAGCTTCCATTCGAGTATTCAGATGGAACCATATGAAGCGTTATATGGAAAGAGATGTCGTACACCAACCTGTTGGGATGATGTTGGTGAAAGAAAACATGTAGGCCCAGAATTGGTGGAGGAAACGGTGGAAAAGGTGAAGGTAATCCAAAATCACATCAAAGCAGCCCAAAGTAGGCAGAAGAGCTATGCCGATAATCGAAGGAAGGATTTGGAATTTCAAGTCGGTGATCATGTTTTCCTGAAGGTATCTCCATGGAAGGGAGTCATACTTTTTGGTAAGAAAGGTAAATTGAGTCCCAGGTACATCGGACCTTTCGAAATTCTAGAACGAATTGGGGTCGTAGCTTACCGATTGGCAATGCCGCCAAGTCTCTCCAAAGTTCACGATGTGTTCCGCGTATCTTTGTTGAGAAAATACATGCCTGACCCAACGCATGTACTCACCTATGATGAATTAGAACTGGAACCCGATCTGTCTTATTGTGATGAGCCTGTCAGGATTCTTGATACAAGAGAACAAGTACTGAGAAACCGGACGACGCGTCTGGTAAAAGTTTTGTGGAGAAATCATAAGATGGAAGAGGCAACGTGGGAACCCAAGGAACTTATGATGAAGAACCACCCGAGTCTTTTTATTCAGTAATACCCTAGAAATTGAGAGGACGCAATTATTTGAAGGAGGGGAGAATGTAACACCCCAAGCTTCCACTGTACGTTTCCCTTCGAATAATGCGATAGCGTGTGTTGTACGCAACCTCGAGTTCTAACACACACCACAACTAATTAAAATAGACGTTGTGAATAGTAATACCTACTTTTTGAAATCATATATATTTTATATTTCAAAATGGACTTCATTTTTGGATTCGGAATATCGAAATTAGCCTAGGGTGAAATTTTGGTACTTTTCGGATAACTTTTATATTTTGATGAATAGTGAAAATTACTAAATTTTAATTAAAAACAACTTTTTTAATCAAAATAATTAATAGTGATAAATTATGAATTTTAGTGGTTTTAAAGTATATTTAGAATATATTTTTACCATTTAATATAATTTTGGTCATTGGACATAATTTTACAATTAAACCGAACATAAACAAGTGTCAATCTTTTGATAGTTATTATCTCTTAAAAACACGATTTTTGTTTTGACAGCGGGAATTAATTTTAAATTAATTTCTGCCACTTCTGTATTTTGAATTTAGGAAAATGGATTCCATATTTGGAATCAGGATGTTCAAATTGTGTAAATAGGGAACTTTTATTTTTAGACATTTTGAATAATTACTGCGGTAAATATTTTATTTACCATGGTTAAGGGTAAATCTGGTAAATAAGGGTTAAAAAATAATATTATAATAATACTAAATTACCCTAAAACGTGTCTTAACCCTATTGGTTGATACATGGTCGACCATGGGCATCTTTGGGTCTATTTTGGGACCCCATGGATCCACTTGTTTGTGATAATGGCACTTTATTTTAATTAAGTTATAATGAATACAAAAATGACACAAGCATATATCTTTCAGCAAAACAATTGTTACATAGGGTTATATATGTTTTATTTTAGATTATAAATATTCATTAGAAAGATAAACAGATTTCCTACATAATGATATTTTATTTATAATTTTTAGACATCAAATAATTTATTTTATTTATGACACAATGATGATGCAGTAATTCCTATAATAGTAAAAAATTAAAATAATTGATATTATAAATACCCAAATAAATATAATATGAAACTTTTAATGAATTAAACTAATTTTCTAGGATAATATGATATATTAGGATTGATTTAATTGACTTTGTTCGAAGTAATCAATCTGTTATGAGTTTCACAAAAATCAACTATGGAATAGTTTCAAAATTGACATAAAAGAGTTCTTAAAACAAATATTATATTATTAATTGATATTAAATTCCTAAAAATCTAAGGTTCGGCCAAGAGACTTATATCCTGATAGTTTCATCATTAATGGACCACTTGGGGGTCTCCTGGATGTATATAGTAAGTTTATTAACCATATTATATAAAAATACAAAGAGACATTGTAAAAGTGAAACTAATTAACTTAGAGTTAATACTTAAAGATAAGGTTAATATAAGTACCCAAACCTGTCTAAATTCTATTGGTTGAGTTTTGTTAGACCCATCCTCACCTTAACCTTTGAATAGTCAACTTTGGAGCCATTAGAAACCGAATATGAATTTATTATAAACTAATATTTCTAGCTTTTCCAAAGGTGCCCCTCACCCCTCTTATAAAAGGGCACTCCTCCTTCTTTTTTTTCACACCTTCAAAGACTTTTGGTTCGGCCAAACTCTGCCCAAATACTCTCCCAACTTCCCTCACTACAACCTAAGGGCCTTAGTTTGATCAGAAAGCCAACATAAGGAGCCATTTTGTCAAATCAAAAGGAAGAACCCGAAGAAGAGGTAATGATTTCACCACCCTTCTCCAAGTTCATTTCTTCTTCCACTTCTTCTTCCTTTTTTGTTACCATTCTAAAATAATAACTTCAGTATCATATATATACTGTGATGTTATTATAAATATGGTACAACTATATTAAGTATTCTATCCACCCTTTGAATAACATGTCACCATACGTGCGTACGTACGGCTTACCGTCTCCACGTCGTGGTGTAATTGTTATTCAATATATTATTTTTTGGATGGGTATAATAATGATATTTAACTCATATAAATAATAAATAAAACATGATAATGATTCTGTATATATGATATAATGACCATTTATATATTATTTTAATATCAAAAGAATGATATTGTCGCTCGTGCGTACGTACGGACTACCGTCTCCACGAACGCGATGAGATTCATTCTCCATCGTATCCATTCAAGTATAATTATCATTTGATGATTTAAAAATGATGTTAAGGACTTTATATCATTCTGGATATGAATAATATACAACCTATCCTTTACAAAAATGTCTTACGTGACAAAACATATAAAAGAAAACAAGTAAGTTAACACCCGAAACAACGATAATACTAAGATATTATTATAAATCGATATTAAAAGATCATATATGATATCATATTAATGTATATGATTCTTGTATAATTTAGTAACAATTATTTCACCATTATACAGGAGGATAACCTACCCCAACGAAGGAAAAGTACAAGGTAAGGGTTTACTTTACAACCTCTTCATTATCCAAGGTTGTTTATACGTAATAATCTACTGGGATCTCTTTATCATCCACATCCATGTTTCTTAAAAATGTATTTAAAAACATTTTTACTATTTACTAGAATATGAGTTAAAATCATTTATACCCTTTTTGACTTTTATAAGTGGTTTATAAAGGAATCTTTCAGTCATTTTCAAAACAAGGTCCTTTTTAACCTTTTCGACAGAATTAAGGTAAGAATGTTTTTTTAACTTATACGGAGGGTGCGGCTATTTTCCGCCGTTATAAAATCTTCAAAGCTTCCCTTACAAGCTTATAAGAATATTTTCAAAGAAATTGTTTTATTTTATATGGATCTTAAATGATTTCAAAATAAAAGGAGATATTTCTTTTAAAATAATTTTGATTTCATCTATGTCAACATCCTTTGATGGATTTTAAGATTATTTGAAGTTGATTTATTATGATACAAAACTTCTATATTGTGTTGAAGGTTTTGTGATATGTTTGACTGTGGATGTGCTATTTTATACCATTCATAGCTAATGGTGAAATTATTGACATTTCGTATGCTAGTTTTAATACGAATGTTTATGTTATGTTTAAACCTTTTCATATGGGAATGCATTGGACTTAGTAAGAGACGGGTGGAGCCCGCTATAGCTCCTCGATGCATCAATAGGTCTCATGAGACAAACTAGTGTCTTGGCACAAGTCCTTGACAAAATCTTATTTGTAGTCTTGGCACGAGGCCTTGGCTATGTGGTTATGATAGTCTGGCATTATGCATTCCAACATTATGAAAGTGGTTATTGATTTTTTCATGTGATTATTCGATTAGTAGAATATCCATGTGAATAAGTAAATGGCATTATTTCATTTTATTTATGCCATACCATGTTGAAAGTTCATGTTTGAATGGCTTTTGTTTTAGTTATACATTGCCTCAAATGTTTATTCTTATTTATGAAAGTTTCCGCTATATTGTTATCCTTACTGGGCATTTGAGCTCACCCCTTTTCTATGTTTTATTTTTCCCAGGAAGTGAAGAAGTAAATTATGAATGACCTGCAGGGATGTTATGTGGGGATATGAGTGTGGTTTATGGAGACATTATGTTGTTGTAGTAGTTTTTCATTTTATGATGTAATGTAAAACTTATGAATATATCTAGTGTTTCCAAGGCTACTAAACCAATCGGTCTTTTGATATTTGATCTTTCTTGTGATCATGCCAATGTTATGTAATAATGCACCGACTCTGGGTAACTAGGGTCGGGGCGTTACAATTTCATCATAAATATAATGGTATTGTCACTTGTGCATACATACGAATTACCGTCTCCATGAATGTGATGAGATTAATTCTCTATCGTAACTACTAAAGAATAATTTTTATTTTATGATTAAAAATAATTATTAAGAACATAATATCATTTTGGATATGAATCAAATACATCCTATCCATAACAAACATGTCTCATGTAACAAAACATATAAATTAAAATGAACCAGTTGACACCGGAAATATTGATACTACTAAAATATTATTAACAAAGAAATATTAGAAGATCATATATGATTTAATATTTATGTATGTGGTTATTATATTATTTAATAACAATTATTTAACAATTATACAGGAGGTTAATTTATCCACGACCAAGGAAATGTACAAGGTAAGGTTTAATTCATCAATCTAATTATTATCCGAGATTGTTTATGTGTAAGTATTTACTGAGACATCCTTATCTATCCATTTCCATGTTTCTTAAAAATGTTTTCAAAAGGAATATTTTAAGGATTTATGGAAGGTACTTTTTAACTAGATCATCAATTTAAATGTTGTAAAGACTTATTTTTTCAAAATCTTTTTAATTAATGTCCATGTTTTTAAAATAATTTTATGGATTTATTTACATAGACATGATTTTTTTAATTTCAAAAGTTTCAAAGTGGTATGGGACACTTTGATTCAAAAAAAAATTTATATTACTTTTTTTATAAATTTTGAGACTTTTAAATGATTTCATGAAAAATATATATTTCTATTAAAGTGATTTAATAATCATTTATAACTATGTCAATATCCTTTACTGGATATTATTATTGATTGAGGTTGATTTATTATAATACAATAATCCAAATTGTATTGAATGAGTTATGATATGATGGATTTTGGATGTGATATTTTTATACTATTTATGGTTTATGTTTAAATTATTTACATTTTTATTCTATTTTTAATATGAATGATTATATTATGTTTCAACATTTTAAAATGAGGAATGCATTGGACTTAGTAAGTGATGGGTGGAGCCCGCTATAGCTCCTTGATGAATCGGTAGGTCTCATGAGACAAATTAGTTTCTTGGCACATGGCCTTGACATAATGTTTATTTGTAGTCTTGGTATGAGGCTTTGAATATGCAGTTATGATGTCCGACATTATGCATTCCCTCATTAATAAATTAGATATTGAATTTACATGTGATTATTAGACTAGTATAATATCCATGTGAATAAGTAAATGGAATTAATTGATTTATATTTTCCATATTATGTGGAAGTTTATGTTTAATAGGAGTTTATTTTAGACTTATACATTTCTTTAAATGTTTAGGCTTATTTATAATAGTTGTTTCTATATTGTTATCCCTACAGAGTATCTGAGCTCACCCATTTCTTATGTTTTATTTTTTTCAGG
Organism: Viscum album; assembly: GCA_963277665.1. NCBI lineage: Eukaryota > Viridiplantae > Streptophyta > Magnoliopsida > Santalales > Viscaceae > Viscum > Viscum album. The sequence continues at coordinate 1,986,280,902 of OY728136.1, forward strand.
ATGTGAAGAAGTGTATTATGATTGATATACAAGGTTAATCAAGGAGAATAATGACGTTAACAAACGATTATTTATGTTTGGTTTTATTTTATAAATTGTAATGTTAAATTCATATATATAATCCATTTTCCAAGACTGCTAAACTGATCGATCCTTCGGGACTTGATTCCTTATAATCATGCCAATGTATTATAATAATGCACTGAAAATGGGTAACTAGGGTTGGGGAGTTATAGTTAGTATCACATGGAATTTATCAACAATCTTGGAAATAGATTTAGATAAACACTGATTTTGAATCATTACCCTAAGATATAATTTAAAATTAGTATCGAAGAACATCCTTGAATTTTGGCAATGTAGATATTTTTTGAATTTTCCAAGCAATACTTAACTATCTGGATATGAGCAGGTAGAGGTGGCTCTGGAAAAGATGTATGTTGGGGTACACCCAGAAAACACAACTTTGAGCTAGAATCAATGGGAACTGGTGCCCAATAATAGGCCTTACTGCATTCTTGGTTATGACACTCCTAGTGGATAAGCTTGAGATAATTCACATTTTTTATAAACCATTATGAAGGATTTATGAGTAAATATGTCAGCATAAAAATTATTTTTATGATTATGATACAAGATGTGTGAAAATATTCAATTAATGTTGAGAATTTTTCTAGTTTTTGGATTATATATTATGATATGATCTAACCTAGTGTATGTCATCATTTAGAAATGGAGCCTAGTAGATAGAATGAGAACTACGACAATAAACATGATCCAAAGAGTCAGAAAGATCAAATATTTCTTGGTCATAAGCCAGCATTTAAAAGGGAAATAGTTTCCTAGGTATTCTAATCATATGAAAAAATATTATCATGTGTTAATATTATTAGTAATTAATTCTATGAGTCCTATGGATTTGAAGTGAAATAAGAGCAGAAGGGGATGGAAAAGAAAAATATAGATAAAGGGTAGAAGGGAAAGAAAGATTTTTCTACATGTGATAACTGTGGAAAGAATCACCTTGGTAAATGCCTAAACAGAATGGGAGATTGTTGTAAGTTTGGAGAAAAATGACACCATGTTACTGATTGTAAGGGTATGAAAACTGTTTCAAATGTATAATGTTTCATCAGAAAGGAGTTTGGTCACTATGCAAATCAATGTCTCAATAATCAGAGTATACCCCAAATGATGCTATAGGATAATAATCATGTTATGATACCACTATAGATTAAGTGGAATAATTAGTGTTCTTATGTAGTTATTAATGAATTATGTCATTTGAGTGTTGTATCAATGATGTACTGGTTATATGAATTATAGAAATACATAAGGATTGTACTCTGGTACTATTTCGTTGAAAATTTTAGATTATATGGTACTAAGAAAAGTTACTCAACAGTAAGTTAAATTTTTTGGAAAATACATGGTTTAAGGAAAGATAAACATTAATATGGTCCTGATACTGAGGTAGTAATTTTGGAATAAGAGATGGATGATTTGGATAAATTATATTGGATATTATTGTCTACCATGGAACTAATTAATGGTTTTTTATTCCATTATTATTGGAGTATTAAAAAATTTTGGATATAAAGAATATATCTACTATTATATAATGAATAAGGGAGCATGAATGTAATCAATAAGGTTCTATATTAATTCAGGGTGTTACCATGTTAAAAGAGAATAAATTATGAAGGCACTCACATGTTATTATGTGGAAAAAAGATATCTTCATTATGTTATGCTGACCGTCCTTATAATTTTTTGGACTTTGAGTTTGGACACAAGTGTTTTGAAAAATTATAATGATTGGAATGGACTAATTTGGTCATTGGATACTATGGTTTATTGTTAAAAAATTTCTGAAGATTATTTTTTTTAATTTTTTTATAAAAAGGAAAACCCGAAGGTCGGACGACAACCCTTCATGTCTAGCATGACCACAAGACTTAAACCTGCAATAGAAGGGAGACAAGGGTGCATCTCCGACTACTGTCCTATGTGATTTCAATGTTTTTATAATGTAGTATTTTTTAAAATGGTAAGACAGATGAATTATAAATTCATTTTTTTGAAACCCTATATGATTAGGTTTAATAAAATATTTTTGAATTCTATTATATTTTGGAGAGAAAGATGAGTTTGTGGTACAAATTAGTTAATGGATGGAACTCTATATGTCATGTTTTTTTCTTATTCTATGAAAACATTAATTTTTAAACATTAGGGAAATGATCTCAAAACCAAAAATGTGATATCCTAATACCTTATGTTTTGTTAAACCGATGATATTTTTATGGCTTTGAGGCCCTCAATTTTCCATTTATTTTTCCCCTACTTTTGATTGATGTCTCAATCACTCCCTATAAATATTTACATTTACCTCCAATTATGAGTCTATAATTTCCACTAATGTTCTTCTATTTGAAACCCTAATTTGATGGTGAATTTTTCATTTCCCTTTCTCTCTTATTGAGACTAAATATTAGTAACCCTATTTCCGATGTTGGTTATCCACAAAAGAATTTTCTATTATCCACCTTTTATTTTTGATGAATAATTTCAAATTGTGGGGTTGAAATTTATTGAAGGAGTGGAGAATGAAACACCTCAAGATTTCATAGTATGTTATCTCTTTAATGTAATTCAATAGCTTTCTCTACATGCAACACCGAGTTCAAGCACATCATGACCTATCAAAACAGTAGTGTAAAAAGAGGTTATGCATAGTATTAAAAATATTTTTAATTTTATATATATCCTATATAATTTTAACATTTATCTTTTCTGTTTCTTAGACATAATATATAGAAAAACCTAATTTTTTAGATAAAAGAAGTGTTTTTCAAAAAATGCAATTTTACCACCTTTTAATGGAGAACCATTTTAAAATCAAATATTTGACACTTTTATATATTCAATTTGACAAAATATAATTTTTATTTAGAAACGGGGCATAAAATTATAGTTTGGTTAAATTTTTGGTACTTTTCTAATAACTTTCATATTTTGATGAATAGTGAAAAATAAAAAATTCTAATTAAAAACAAATTTTTTAATCAAAATAATTTATAGTGTTAAATTATACATTTTAAAGGATTTAATGTATCATTAGATTTTATTTTTACCATTTAATATAATTAAAGTCATTGGAAGTAATTTACATTTAAATTGGACATAAAACCATATCAATCTTTTGATAGTTTTTACATCTCAAAAAACCCACTTTATGGGTTTGACAACGAGAATTAATTTTAGATTAATTAATGAAACTTATATGATTTTACTTTGGTAAAAGGGACCTCATTTATGAATTTATAATAATAAAATTATCTTTGGGTGAATTTTTGGTATTTTTCTAAAAACATTCAATTTTTTATGAATGGAGAAAAACACTGTGTTAGTGTTTAAAACAGAATTATTATTTAAATAATTATTTTTAAATTTAAATTTATTTTAAAGTGAAAATAGATACATAATACCTATATTAATCCAATTTAATTTATTAGAGTCATTTTATATTAATATTAGATATATAAAATTTTATTGAAATTTTTAGCGTCTTTTACCCAACTTCTAGGAACATTTAAAAATTTGAATAAAATGTAATTTTACCACTTATGTGAATTGAATTTCAAAAATACAAAAGACACAGTTGACATCAGTAAGTAAAATTTGGTTCAATAGGATGAAAACAAATTTCGGTGAATAGTAACTTTTATATTTTATTTACCACGATTAAAAGTAAATATAGTAATTAAATGTAAAAATGATATTATAATTACCCTAACACAAGTCCTAATTCTATTGGATAAGTGTTTTTTGAATAAAATCAAAGACAGGAAAAAAATATCCTTTTGATCCATTTTGGTTAAATTAGGACATTTATTATATTTTATTTAAAGAAGAGTTTAAAGTGTTAAATTCCAAGTTTAATAACTAAAAAATTTTCAATATAGGGTTACACATAAGATAAATTCGACTATAACTACTAATTAGAAAGATAAATATATTTCCTATATAATGGTATTTTATTTATAATTTTTAGACATTAAATAATAAAATTTATTTGAGACACAAAGATAATGCAATAATTACCTTATTAATGAATGGTTAAAATAATTGATGTTATAAATATTAAAATAAATGTAAATTGAAACTTTTGAAGCCACCCTCAAATTTTCAAGGTTAATAGGAAATTTTAGGGTTTATTCAATGTATTTTTTTAATTAATCAAGTTTTTATGACATTAAAAAAACCAAATACAAAATAGTGTTAAAATTGACATAAATGAGTTTTTAAAACAAATATTATATTATTAAATGATATAATATTCCTTGAAATCTAATAATCGGTCAAAGGATTTATATAATGTTAAATGTGTCATTACTGAACCACTTGAGGGTTTTTTTGTCATTTTATACTATGTTTATTAACCATATAATATAAAAATACAAGGATACATTGTAAATGTCAAACTATTTTACCAAGAGTTAAATTTAAAAGATATTGTTAATAAGATGACATAAACCTATCTAAAACCTATTTATTAAGAGGTTTTTGAACAATACACACCTTATACTCAAAATTAATCCATTTAGAGCCATTATAAACCGAAAATGATTTTATAATAAAATAATATTTTAAACTTTTCTTAAAGTGACCCTCACAACTCTTATAAAACGGTACTACCCCTTATCTAAATTTCACAACTCCAAATCCATTTGGTTCTACCAATCCCTGCTCAAATATACTCCCAACTACTCTCAATTCAACCTAGAGTCATTACTTTGATCAGAAATCCATCTTAAGGATCCTTTTTGATCAAATAAAAAGTAAGCTCCCTAAGAAGAGGTAATTATTTCATCACCTCTTTCAAAGTTCTTTTCCTTCTTCCAGTTCATCTTTCATGGTTGTTTCTATACCAAAATAATAACTCCAGTACCTTCTACATAATGTGATATTATTATAAATATGTTACAACCATATTCATTATTCTATCTATCCTATGAATGACAAAGTCACCATACGTGCGTACGTACGGCGTATCGTCTCCACGTCTTGGTGTAGTTTGTTATTAAACACTTAACTATTTAGATCGGTTTAATAATGATTATAATTGATTTAAATAATAAATATATTGTTAATTATTCTATATATATTATATACCATCCAATCACATATAATTTCACCATCAATATAATGGTATTGTTGCTCGTGCATATGTACGGATTTCCGTCTCCATGAACGTGATGAGATTCATTCCCCATCGTAATAATTCAAGAAAAATTTTCATTTTACAATTAAAAATAATGTTTAAGAAATTAATATCAATATGTATATGGATAAAATACATCCTATTCAAAACAAACAAGACTTACGTAACAAAACAAATAAAAGAAAATGAATCACTAAACACCTGAAACAATGATACTACTAAAATATTATGGAAAAAGCAATATAAGAAGATCATATATGAAATCATATTTATGTATGTGGTTCTTGTATAATATAATAACAATTATTTAACTATTATAAAGGAGTTTAATGTACCCTCAACCAAGGAATGTACAAGGTAAGGGTTAATTCATCAATCTCATTATTATCTAAGATTGTTTATGGGTAAGTATTTATTAGGACATCGTTATCCATAAATTACCATGTTTCATAAAAATGATTTCAAAAGGAATCTTTTAATGTTCTATGGTAGGGACTCTATAACTTGATCATCATTTAAAATTTTTTAAAGATATTTTTTTTCTGAATATTTTTAATTAATTTCCATGTTGTCAAAATGATTTTAAGGATTTATTTTCATGGACATGATTTTTTTAAAATGTTAATTACTTTCAAAAGTTTCAAAGTGGTATGGGACAGTTTGATTCAAAAATCAATTTTAAATGAATTCCTTTATAAATTTTGATACTTTTAAACGATTTCATGAAAAAATATACTTCTAAAAATGAGATATTCTGTTCATTTTTAACTACATCAACATATTTTATAGGATATTATTCTTGATCGAGGTTGATTTATTATAATACAATATTCTATATTGTATTGAATGATTTATGACATTATTGACTATGGATGTTCTATTTTTATTACATTCATGGTTTATGGTTAAAGTATTAAAATTTTTTATTCCAGTTTTAATACGAATGTTTATGTTATGTTTCATCATTTTCATGTGAGGAATTTATTAGACTTAGTAAGTGATGGGGGGAACCTTCTATAACTCCTTGATGCATCAGTAGGCCTCATGAGTCAAATTAGTACCTTGGCATAAGGCCTTGACAAAAAAAAATTTAGTTTTAGTAGGGGTCTTTGACTATATGTTTATGATGTCTGACATTGTGCATTCCATCATTATGATATTATCTATCGAATTTACATGTGATTATTTGACTAGTAGAATATCCATGTGAATAAGTAAATGAAATTATTTGATTTATCTTTTCCATATTATGCTGAAGTTTATGTTTAAAAGGCTTGTATTTTAGTCATATACATTTCTTTAAATGTTTATGCTTATTTATGATAGCTCATGATATATTGTTATCCTTACTGAGCATCTGAGATCTCCCCTTTCTTATGTTTTATTTTTCCCCGGATGCAAAGAAGTGTATTATGATTGATATGAAAGGTTATGCTAGAGGAATAATGATGTTCTTAAATTATTATTTATGTTATGTTTTATTTTAGAAATTTTAATGTATCATTGATATATGTAATATATTTTCCATGATTACTAAACTGATCGGTCCTTAGGGACATGATTCTTTGTAATCATGCAAATGTATTAAAATAATCCACCAACTCTAGGTAACTGGGGTTGGGTTGTTACATCTTGATTGTATTTCAGGATGTTTTTAATCAGACTATTGTGTGCGTAGATAACTTTATATTCATAGAAGGATAAAAAATCACTGAAAATATATAGTTGGCGTGTATCTATAAGTCCTTTGATCTTCAAATTCTGATGATAATGTATATGTTTTTTGCACATGAATCATAGGGTTCTGTAATACCTCAATTTAAAGACTAATGCAACATGATACACCTGAGACTTGGGAAAAATTATCCATTTTTTTTATAATTTACCCAATTTACAAATGTGATTCTCATTGGAATTATTTTGAAGTATCAAAAAATGTAATAACTTTACAATATTTGAAAAAATTCCTAAAATTGGTCAACGAACCTAGCTGAGTGCCACCACCTCTAATGATCCTTAAATTGAATAGTGCGAGGTCTAAAAACTCTCTATCATTTCTTAAATTATTGAAATATTTTAGTTAAAATTCATCTATCATAGGAAATTGTGATCATTTCTGGATTAATCCTAAACTCCAATTTATTCATACATTACCAATTTAAATTAATGTAATGAATGGATTGTTTATTCTTATATAGCTTCCTCCATAAATTGAAATCAATTTTTTGAATGTGGTGACACATCTAGAAATCCTCATACACCACATTCTCTAAAAAAGTGTGACTTTCCATTTCCTCCAACTCTAACATACACTTAATCTACCAGAATTATTGACTCTCCAGATTTTGAAGAAACTGTATCCATCTATTTTTTCATTGTTTCTTCTTAATTCCCTATTTTGGAAATCCCACCACTAAACTAGAAAAAAATTCTCACAAAAAAAAACATAACAATATCTAACTTGAGAATATTTTTCATAGAATAAGCATAATAATCTACCACATTTAGTCCATTATCAAGGTTTTAATGAATTTATCCAACTATATTACAAATGTTTTATTCTTTGGACATTTTATCATGGGTTTTTAGCACGTCCCTCTTCTTCTAGGTCCCACTAGCATAATGTTTTTTTTTAAAATTTTATGAATCTAAAAAACCATTACGTTTTCTATTAGACTCCCCTAATTTACATAAAAAAGTTTCCATACATTTATCTCTTTAAGAACCACAATAATATTATAAAACTCCACCAAAAAGGATTTTATGTATATGGTTTCACCACCATTCCTTTCATTCGCATTTCAATAAAACTTATTTTCTCATGTGTTATTCACCTAACAAGAACATATACAAAAACCATGTTTTATAACTAAATACCACTAATTTATTATATATATAATTCCAAACCAATGGGATTTTGGATAATTATCCATATATAAGTAAATTAATAAGTCATTTCCCACACTATGAAATGAGCCACTGTATACCTCATCCCACACATGAGAAAATAGTTCTCTATGGTACTGCTTCTTCTAATATTTATTTACAGATTCTATAATCTGGTGTTTCAAGTAATTATAATTTATTTGAAACCATATAAGCCAACCTCAATTTGATGTAACTCTATTAGAAATCATGTTATCAACAAACTAAGGAATTATTAAGGAAATTTAGAATATAACCTAGAATTTTATCATATAAAACCCTTGACAGAAACTGATAATTTGACCATGACTATATTCTTCCACCTGATTCATATCATTCATATGATCCCCCCATCAAAGGAGAAATTTAAATACTATGATGTTATTATTTAAGTCTTTTTTATAAATATGGAAAAATTCTTTCATCACCACTTGTTACAAATAAACATTCCAAAGACTTTGGGATGACCCTTTTTATCCTTTTATATAAATTATTGTGGATGATATCTCTTGAGGAAATTGTTGTGAGTGTCCTAGAACATCTCTTACATTGGGTTATCCACCAATAGACAACTATAATAATGACAAACATTTCCTTATTTATAATATGCTTATCTATATTATAGGCATTTCAAATAATAACTCCACTTTTTTTCATGAGAAGGAACAGTGACATATGTTCATGTCTTATCATTGATGTATTTATAAGGGTACAATGAAATTTTATTTAAATAAGAAAAAATAAAATAAAAAATCATTAGTTCCTTTATATTTTTAAAATATTACCTTCCACTAGTTATTATGGTTTCACTCCCCACATGTTTTATATTGCATATTTCTAAGATTCCATGTACAATTAAGACTAGGATCACCCAAATTCTCAATCTAGTGATTAGATATGGACATGATAATATCACTTCTTCAAGGATTTTTTTCAAAATTACCTGATAATTCTACAATCCCCATTAAATTTTAAATTTTCTCTCACTTTTCCACCATAATATAACACCCATGAAAAAAGTTCCATACTCCAAAAAATATCAGTATAGAAAAACAATATTTAGATGACAAAAATAATAATTTAATAACAGGTATAGGTATTATAATCCCTTTGAAACCCTAGATAAATAGAAATCATATGGTATAGTGTCACCCCAAATTAATACATCAATTTCCTAATACCTTTGTGATTAGAGGTCATTCAATGAACTCACTTTTGGAACTAGAGATTTTGGTCCAACTAGTCTTTTACAAAAATCCATATTCTTTATCAATAGCATTTATAGAATCGGGCCTAATAGAACCATATCAACTCACTCTTCATAAATAAGTTCCCATTCTTGATATCAACCTTATCTTTTTTTACTTCCTTCATTTCATGTGGCCATATTCTATACCAACCCCTTCTAAAACTCTTTCAATGTGACTTAAAGTTATTCCTTTCCATTATTGCTTGAACTTGGTCCATCTAAATTCAAAAAACTCAGACTATTCCCTCTTTTTAAACCCTATTTTGGATATAATAAACTCCCATTGAATACCAAATGTGTAAAGGAAAGAACAGGATTCTAATGTTATGTACATAGACAGCTTCAAAATACCACTATACTTATTTCATTCAAGAAAAAAAACTCGACCAATTTCTGACATTATAAACTCATAAAAAAAGATCTAGTATCAATTTTAAACCTTCAACACATTTTTGAGATGCAAATATCTGAATCCTACAATGATGAACAAGTTCTTGTAAAACTAGAAAAAATACACCATGATGTCTATGTTTCTAGAAATAAGAAGTCCCCAAACCCTCGTAACCACATTGAATTACCTAAGTTCCATAAAATACATTCCAAAGATCAATCAAATAGAAGAAAAAATTTTATACGATAAAAAAACAAGGATTAAAAAGGTTATTAATATAATTATATTCCTTGGTAGAACAATACAAATTAAATTTATTTGAAAAAATAAGGATATGGAATATCAATGAAATACGATAACCTTTCTTCTAAAAACCCGACATAGACACCAATTTAAGGGGGATCCAAATTTAGGACACTTTACCAAAATATGAAATATTATTTCTCTATCTTCTCCTATAAAAAATATTTCTATATAAACACTAACTGTGTCTCCCACACTTGGTAAATAGATAGATCTTTGTGAAGTGCTTAGATCTAGGTTACTCCATTTAGAATGTGGGATAAACTAGTGGATATAATTTTTTTTCATTTCTTTTCACTTTAAATCAACCTCCAAAACCTACTAAATTGGTAACCACACATATACCAATTCATAGCCTCACTCTCACAATCACAAAATTTATGTGTAATGAATACAATTATTTTTAAAATGTTTAGATCCTACCCTAATGGATTACTCTATTCCATTGTTTTTTATTCTTCATAACTATGTATTATAAAATATAATCCCAAATAAATTATAATTACATGTATGTGTATATAATCACACTATCCCTTTATATAGTCACAATAAAATACAAATCGTAACACTATAGATAAAATATAATAGATTTAGATTAAAAAAGATCACTTCACAACATTATATTCTTCAGAAATTTTGGATTTGATCATTCTCCATGAGTTGTCACAAATATCCAAAAATAATCTTCTTACTCAAAAAAGAGTAGGACGTAGATATTCTAAATAGATTTTAAACTCATTTGATTCACCAAATTCTCAATCAAAATTGGATATATATGATTCCTTCTAAACCTCGAGAACCAGGATCTCTTGTTTTCTCTCCATGTGGATACAAATATTAATTAAATTCTTTAAATCTATTTCTTATATTTCAAATCATATTCTACAAAAAATCAAAAAAATAAAAAATTCAATTCTAGCAATTCTTTTTCAAGAACCAAAATCTAAATAATTTTCTAAATAAATCATATAATGTGATTATTTATTTTTGTCATTTGGTTAGGCTCTCAAAAATGCACCATGATCACAAAAATATTATTATCATTAATTAACTACTCATCACTAAAAAAATTCAAGTTAAACTCTTTATATCTTTCTAAAACAAAGTAAATATATGCTCAAGAACCTTCTATAATATTGAATATCATCATTAATTCACAATTAATGTTTTAATCCTTATTACTAATCATAAAAATTTTATGGATTTATATATATATATATATTTTTATAACACTTATAAAACAACCTGAAATTATTTCACAACCTTTAAAAAAATTTCAAAATCATTCAAAAAAACATTTGTAGACTCTCAAAAAATTCAAAAGTTTTTTATTAATGATTTTTAATGAATGAATAACATTAAAAATTTAGCTGAACTTATAATGGACCAGGCCATATCAGCACATTCCATTTTATTATATTGAGGATCTGTGGTGTTGTGGTTGATTTTAGACCAATTATGGAAGTTATGTAAGTGTTTTTGAGACAATAATGATTACCAAACCATAGTAGTGGAAATCATGCTCTTGGTTTTTAATGTTTTGGATTTCATGGTTATTAGTGTTGTGCTTGGTAAACCTCAAGGTGTAAAATGTAAGGGATGGATATTTAACTAGAAGTTTCAACTGAGTGTTTCACCTATGTGAAATGGGAAAGTAAAAATCCTTAAGGTGTTAATGGTGTTGGAATATTAGGGTGCGGTGAGAATGATCATACAAGAGAGGGAAAAAACGAATAATAAAGGATATCTATATCATGGCCTTCAGTGTGGTGGATTAAAATGGTGAGGGTTTTATCCCTATTTTATGGCGATGGTCATGTGTGGTTTATAAATCCACATTAGTGTAAAGTAGAGTTATATAAGGTTGAATGTCTATTTATAATTACCTATATAAATGTACGTCCGTTGGACTATATCAATTGATGATGGTCTTTTAATCTTTATAATGGTATGGAATGTTTTGTTTGTATTATATGAAGGTTATTTTCCCATTCACATAAGGATATTTTTTTATTTTATTTTATCTATATGAAGGTACTCCATACATTTCATAATGATTATTTTCTCTTGAAATATGGGAAAGGTTTCATTTCCATAGGTCTCATAAGTGTAGAACTGATTATTCAGATATCACATGTGGGTAGTCATTGTCTCATACAATGGTATATTTATTATTGTAAATAGATTACTAAAACTATGCCATATAAGGGTAATTAGAATCCACCCATACATATGAAACCCCTCTCATGTAAGGGTGTATTTTTTAATCGATATACATGTATTCTTCTCAAATATTTTATATATTTTTTTAAAATAAATAATTAAATAATGAATCGAAAATTTTGTTTTAAATATATTATAAAATGTGCGAATTAAATAATTAATTTAGAATTTTTTAGAGATTAAATTGGGTCATGTGTTTGAGGACCCGACCCTAAATATTACTTAATCTTGAGATAAGTCAAGAATGTTAATTTATTTTACATTGAGGATATTTTAACATTTATAGTTTTATATAATTTTGTCATAATTCTTACATAAAAACTCAAATATTAAAAAAGTAGACAATTCTACTAACTATTAATTTTTTCACATAGTAAATGTTTCTAAAATAAAACATGATTTATTTTCATTCGTAAAAATATTAATAAAATTTATATTGACATTAAACTTTCGCTTACCCATTATTATACCCTATGAAAAAATTTTAAAACATGCTATGGACACAAAATTTGCAGTTAGCATCATAAAAGAAGGAATGAAACCGTTAGCCTATGAATATTTTAAACTCATGAATTGTTTTCCACAAAATCATACTTTTCACCCATAAAATATAAACAATTTAGCTTACATCATGAAATAATATTATTCATGTAAAACTAATAGAAATCATAAATCATAAAGTTAACTGGTTGCATCTATATTATTATTACATTGTGGCTTTCACGGTTACATAGGGAGTAATATTCATGGTTAAATTTAGAATACCCATTAAAGTATATTCTTTAAATATCTTATGAGAAACCAAATCAATTAAATCTATCTCATTAACCAATTCATTGAACAACTATTATAGGCCCACCCACCCTCAGTTTATCATGGAACAACTGGTATACATAACTAATGCGCTTGAACCATAACATAATCATAACACATAAAACAAGCATAAAGGAATAAATAAAATTTTCACCTTGGAAAAAAATTTCATTTATAAAATGGCACACACTCATAAATGAAAAAAATTATTTGAAAATAATATGGTAAACTTATAAAAGAAACATAAAAATTAAAAATCAACATGAAAGTGAGAAATTCTATTCCTGGTGTGTATGTTAAAAATATTCATTTTGGATTTCCTAGAAATAGTTGAAAGAGTAACTTTAAATAAGGATTTTTTATGAAATTACCTTACCAAATCCCATTTAAAAAAGAAATACTCAAAAAATGGAAAGGGATTTTATGTTATTTTTAAAACATGAAGTCTTGTAGATGAAGCCAAATATCAAATAATGGTCACCATGGTGGAGAAGTTGTTGTTGACGTATACGTTAAAAAAAATTCCTTTTGTTCGTTGTCAAAATATTCTGTATAAAACATGTAAAAAAATTCCTTTTGAAAACATTTTATTTAAATTCAGAAAATATATAAAAAATTTCCTTGAAAAACCTTTTATTATACAAATAATAAACATGTAAAACAATATGAAGAATATAGACATGAACATGAGATGTGATAATTAAATCTTTAAACATTAATGGTTTCCCATACCACTTTGATCATTTTAATCATAATCTTCATGAAATAATAAATTCAATAAATAAAATATTTAAATAATATGGATATTAAATTCCAAAGTGTCTGTATATATACATTATAAAAAAATGTGTATCATTAAGTAATTCCTCAATGAAAGGAGATCGAGACCAAATCCCTTACTTTGAGTCTGATACATCACTTATGTTTTTAAATTCCTAAATAATAGAGTTAGGATAATTAATTACTTTCATTATAATGTTTTTAACATTCATTATTAATTTTATATCTCTTATTACTAATATATAATAATTAAATAAATATATAAGTTCATATCTGATGTTTTGTTGATATTCAACAAATGAGTAAAAAATGAACTTAGTATGATGTCAATAGTTCATGTGGTCATAGGTCCATTATAAATCGAATAATAATCATGAAATATTGATAAATTTTATAAATTTTTGTACTATTAAACCAAATAATTAATTTTTTTTATGAAAAATGAACATTTTTATAATCATGGAGACGATTGGTCGTACGTACACATGAGTAACAATTTCTATTTTTCATTGATCATTATGGAAAAATGTAATTATTGTTTTATCATAAAATAATTATAATAACATCATTAATATCATATTAATAATTTTAATAAACTTATATATATATATATATCATGGTAGTGATGTAGTGAATACAAATGAATCACATCACTCTGTGGAGGTGATAGCTCATACGTATGCACAAACGATGTTATAATTTTTATGTGAATGGAAAGTAAGAATCTAATTGAAATATTATTATCTTATAATACTTAATATTTCATTAATATTATATATTAACATTAATTAAATCATTATAAATAGTCATGTGAGATGTTTATGGAAAAAAAATTATATAAGATCGTGGAGGTGGTTTTTCACACACACACACACACAAACGATTAATTCCGTTACCCTTTCATGAATGTGTAGATGGTTTTAGGTGATTATATATACATAATAACATTTAATAATGTTAAGTATACTGTATTTATTATTTCATCATGGCTGGAGAAGATTTTAAGGACATGGAAGACCAAACAAGATAGAAACACTTAAATAAAAACATTACCCTTCCTTTGGATGATCATCATTATTAACACTTTAACACCTATAAAGAGGGTGTTATTACAAAAATAAGGACTCTATAATGTGGGTAGGTATTATAAGAATTGTGTTTGTAATATATTGGTCGAAACCAAAGGTTTTAATGTGTAAGGAATATAGATTAATGGGTTCCCTTTTAGGAGAGAGGGGTTATACACTCTGGGATTTATTAAAAGTATTAAGTTAGTATAAATTTATTTTTATGAAATATGGGTCAAAATTTATTAATTTAAAATATAGTATGAGTATGGGTCGAAATATAATCATCAAATTAACAATAGACATGTTTTAATGCTTTTTTAATCATTATATTTTTTTATCCAATTTTGACTCTTACGGTTTTATCTGGTAATTTACACTTTGAGAGTTTAAATAAATACCAAAACATTTCCAATGACAAATTAATTATTCATTAATGAAATTTTAAGAATTGCCTAAAATATTTGGATAATGAATATTCCTATATAAAATTTATATCATTTAATAAAATATTTTATATTTTAAAATATAGATTAGGTCAATTTTTACACAATTCACTACTTAACTCTTTAAAAAATAATAAAAGCTTGATTCTGTAAAAAAAATTAAATAGTACCCAAAATGTCAAATTCATACATAAAATTATTTTATGGCATCAAAAATTTCAAAGTAAATTTATTTATATATTATTAGTATCATTTATTTGATTCTTCCTTTAATAAATCTATTATTTCATCATTATTATGTCACAATTAAATTTAATTATTTTATGACGAAAAAATATAAATAAATTATTAAGATATATATAATAATTGTATTTTCATGTAACTATTTATAGTAAAATTTATGTTCTTCATAACCCTATATTAAAAATTATTTACTTATTACAAATATGAGAATGACATTTTTTACTTATCCTAAATACAATTTAATAAGTGACATATTCTTACCCAAGTGGATTAGAAAGATTATAATTTCATCTTATGGTTTATTTTTATTGAAACCAAATCATAAAATGAAATTAGGAGAAGTGTTAGGGTAATTTTATATTATTATATTATTAGTTTTACCTTTAATTACCTGAGTTACCTTTAACCATGATAAATAAAATACAAAAGTAACTATTTATAAAAAATTAAGTCGACCCTATTAGATCCAAATTTTCAAACCTATTACACCCATGCATTTTAATTTTTTAAAATTAAGTTCACCTAAGTGGATAAACTAAGTTTAATAGTAATCCCACGGATGTGGCAAGAAGGCTGGTAAAAGAGATGTTTAAAATTTCAATAAGTTTTGATATATAAATTTAATATAAAAAATATTCAAATGACATACATTATATTAAATAATAAAAAATGTAATTTAACTTTAAAATCAATTATAAGTATAACATAATTAAATAAAAATGATGAAAAATTAGTTTTGAACTATATTGCAGTATTTTTCACTTTACATTAAACAATGAATATTATTAGAAAATACCATAAATTTATCCGAAGTAAAATTTTATGATCCTATTCCAAAGAAGAAGATTATTTTTTTCTCAAATATAATTTATAAATGTAACACAAATAATGATAAAAATGGGTTCTCCCTCAAAAGGAGAAAAAAATTCTTTTTTAAAAAAATAATCCATTCATTTGTAAAATTGGGTTTGTTATTATATAATTTCTAGAAAACAAATAAAATTAAAATTAAACATTAGAATGAATAATATATATATATATATATATATATATTATTAATATAATCCAACAATTGTGATTTGATTATTTATTGGTATAAATCACACTTGTAGACATTTAAATAGTTTTACAGAATAACATTCCCTTTTATTTTAAAAATGGATTTACATTAATTTATCATTAAGTTTTAAGAAAATAATTAATTTTATATACATTTTTAATCCATGTTTTCATTATTTATTTAATAATATTCATTCCTGAAATTCTAATGTCTCTATTTTAGTGGTAACATTTAAATATGAATTAGTTATTCGCTTAAGCTGGACATGGAGTATCATTTATGCAATCAAACATAGTGTTTCTTTTTAAAAACTCAGGATGTCAGATTATACCCATTTTGGTAATTGCATACTTGCAATTTGAATTTGGTTTTGGAAAATGAGGTATTAATTTTCAAAACACCATTCTTAAAATCCCACATTGGAAAAAGGAATAGTAAAAATGATACCACAAAATAATTTAAGGGAAGTATGAAGATCACCTATGAAAAAAAATATTAGGGTTCCATGTTGAAAAACATGGATATTGAAGAGAAAAAAATCATCACTTTCTAATGGAATGTGATAGAAAATATTTTCAAGAGAAAGTCAAAAATCACAAAATGATAAATTTGTGCTGGGTTAAACAGTCGTTGATTTCATAGTAGGAAAATAAAATGAATTTTGTTTGTTTTAAGATCATTTTCATAGTGTCGAGGAATTATTTTACTACATAGACTAAGAAAAAAAATAAATTTAATTCCTTGAAAAGTATATTTTAATCAATTTCCACATAAAACTCAGCTTTTTCTCTAAATTATGAGTATTCAAGATGAATTTTTCGTTCTTGAAGAGCTTGAATCAACTTCTAGAGAATAAAATAATCCAGAAAATATTAACTATATATTTCAGCTATTGTGAAACATCAACCAAAACCAAAATGGTTAGGATAAGATAATTATACAATATTAATAAACCATAGTATGATAAAAAGTACTTTTAATATCTATAATTATATTGTAATTCCATAAAGTTCAACATAGACCATTTGATAGACAACTATCCTTAAAATTCATCAAAATAATCCAAACTTAGATTGTAACCCAAAGATCATAAGGATATAATCACATAATCTTCCAAGATTAAATTTCAATATTTATCTCCTAATGAAATCAATTACTCTTTAAGTCTCACACCAAAACACAATTTTCTTAGTAATATTCATAGTACATTTACAATTTCAATAGATAACTTGAATTACCATCAGTCCATAATAAAATCATAGATTCTTCCAAATTAAAATTAATCCCTTACTCCTCAATTAAAATCCCACACTATTATATTTAACTTAATCATATAAAGTTCCCAAATTATAGAACTTATTTAAAAATATCTTTCATCACTTAATACCAAAATAATTTTCCAATACCAAGGATATCCATTTGAAAAAATAAAGGTTCCCAAAATCAACTTATTCATATTCCATTAAATTGTATAACAAAAAAGAAAAATAAATACTAACCAGGGACTTTAAATGGGATAGTGGTGGGTGATTCAGCCTTTTCATCCTTAGGTTTTTGTTTTTATTCCCATGACCTTTCTGGATGCAATAGTTTATCACCAATACTTTGGGTTTTACTTTTTCTAAAATGATATAATTCTTATTAAACACTCCAAATGAGATAAAATCCTCAAATAAAATCATAACATGTTTAAACCTCAATGTTTGTCTTATTCCCCTCATTTGATTCCCAAATCATAATTACTTCATCATATTAATTCATGAAATTTTATATATATTGACATTTTTTTCTTTCACCTCCATATGATTTAATAAAACTATTCCAAAAAAGATAGAATGTTGTACCTTGATCATGGTGTCCACCTAATTTCATCATCATTTCTTTGACGTAGATATAAGGTCCATGTATTTAAATAAAAATTTATAGAACCTTAAAAATCACTTTATTTATTTTTCCAAATACACCATGAATAACATGGGTCTTATGGGTGTTCATAGAGAAGTAGTTTTGGAAAATAATCTTGTATGACATATCATTCAAAACATCAGATAAGACATTATTTTTATAAAACATTCCGACCGAGTTTGTTTTAAAATTTTTAATCAATAGTACATTTAAAATTCCATAGTCTTGTTCTTGAACACTATAACATAAAAAAGTATAAATAGGATATATAAGGGTCTTATTATTTAGCATCTTTTTCAAATTAATAATATGCTTCATAATATTTTGACATGGTAAAATATCTAAATATTCCTTGATAATATTTACCTTGTTTGAAAATGTTATAATATTGAGAAAATAATATTTGATTAAAAAAACCCATGATTGATGATGGTATCATGATATTGAGGAGTTTTTTTATATCTGATACAAGTTTTTGCAAGAGTTGTATGTTCAGAAAAGTTTCAGAATCATCCAGACATGACTTTGGAATAATTGTTGCAAGCATGTCATCGAGAAGAGATAGGAATGTCATTTGAGATCCTCCTCCATCCATTTGTAATTTAATTACCTTGATGTAAAAATCTTATTAAAATAATATTTATCTAAAATAATAGACATTGAAACATACCATATGTTTGACCAAAAATCTTAATCCATAAAATTGTCTAAACCATTCCTTTGATACAAACTATAAGGATCTGACCCTAAACATTACATAATCTTGAGATAATTAATTAATTTTAATTTATTTCACATTTAGGATCTTTTCAGGTTTATATTTTTATATAATTATGTCACAATTCATAAATAACAACTCCAATATTACAAAGTACACATTTCTACTCACTATCCATTTTTTTTCATAAATTAAAACTTTCTAAAATAAAACACCAATTATTTTTATTGATAAAAATATTCATAAAATTCATATTGAAATCCTCCTTTTTCTAACCCATCCTTACACTCTATGAATTGTTTTTAAAACATATTATGAGCAAAAAAATAAAAGTAATGGGAAAAAAATAAAGAAACCATTAGTCCATGAATATTTTAATCACATGTAAACATTTTTACAAAATCTCAATTTTCATCCATAAAACATAAACCCTTTACCTTACCTCATGAAATCAAAAGATTCACCTAAAATGTATATAAATCATAAATTATACATGTGGAATCCATATAATTATTACATTCTATCTTTCATGGATACATTGGGAGTAAACATTATGTTTAATTTTGGAATAAAAAACACAATATATTCCCTAAATCTCATAGGATAAAACCAACCAGTTTACTCTACCTCATTATGAAATGAATTGGAGAGGTATCATGGGATCCTGTGCCCTCAGTTATTCATGGAACCACCTATATATATAATAAATTCCCATGAATAATGAAATAATCATAACACATAAATCAAGCATAGATGAAAAATAAAATTTCTAATTTTAAATAATATATAATTTTTACAAAGTTTCACACTCATAAATGAAAAAACATTATCTGAATATAAAGTGGTAAAATTTTATAAGAAACATCAAAACATAAATGTGACATGAGAGTGAGAAATTACATTCACGACATGTTTATTACAAAAATTCAATTTTGGATTTTGTAAAAATAGTTTAAAGGGTATGTTTAAAAAAAATTTTGAAATGAAATTCCATTAAAAAAACCCATTTCAAAAAGAAATACTCAGAAAAGGGGAAACATATTTAGTATTATTTTAAAAACATGAAGGCTTGTATAAGAATCCAAATATAAAATGATGGTCATGAAAGAAGAGAAGTTGTTTTTGTTGTCCTATACGTTACAAAGAACAATCCTTTCGTCATATGTCAAAACATTCCATATGAAACATGTAAAAATATTAATTTTCAAAATATTTGAATTAAATTTAAAAAATATAAAAAAAATTCCTTTAAAATCATTTTAAACACATATAATAAATATGTAAAATAATATCAATAATATTAACATGAATAACAGATGTGATAATTAAATCTTTAAACATTGACGATGTCCCATGCCACTTTGATCATTTAAATCATAATATTAATGAAATAATAAATTTTAGAAAACATTAAATATATATAAAATATGGATATTAAATGTAAAAGGGGATTTATATACACCTTATAATAAAATAAATATGTATATCATCAAGTAATGCATCAATGAAAGGAGATTCATTCCTAATATTTTGACATGAGTTTGATTCATCATGTATGTAATTTATCTTCCTAAATAACAAACATA
The DNA here is from genome assembly GCA_963277665.1 of Viscum album. Lineage (NCBI taxonomy): Eukaryota > Viridiplantae > Streptophyta > Magnoliopsida > Santalales > Viscaceae > Viscum > Viscum album. The sequence goes on from OY728136.1 coordinate 1,986,301,838, forward strand.
GGTTAATTATTAATTTTATTTATAACCTTTTTCATTTTTACTATTCATTTTATATCTCTTATTACGATGTTATAGCAATTACATAATTATTTAAGTTCATATCATACTTTTTGTCGATATTCATCACTTGAGTCAAAAATGAACTTGGTATCATGTCAATAGTACATGTGTTCATAATTACACCATATACATAATAATATTCATGAAATAGTGATCACTTTTATAAATTTATTATACTTATAAATCAAATAATTAATTATAGTTATTGAAAATTAATAATGATATAATCAAGGAGATGGTAGGCCGTACGTACGCATGAATAACGTTTTCCATTTTTCATTGATCATTATAGAAAGATTGTAAGTATTATTTTATCTTTATAAAATTATCTTAAAATCATTAATATAATATTAATCATTTAAATAAACTTATATATATCATATAAGTGAGGTAGTGAATAAAAATGAATCAAATCACTTCGTGGAGGTGATAGTTCGCATGTACGCATGAACGAAAATATTATTATTTTGTTCATGGAATGTAAGAACATAATTGAAATATAATTGTCTTATAAGGATTACTATATCATTTATATTACATGTTAAAATTAATTCCATCATTATAGACATTCATGAAAGGCAGTTATGGAAAACGAATAATATTGGTTCATGGAGGTGATAGTTCACATGTATGCACAAATAATTAATTACATTCCCATTTGATGGAAGTGGATACGTATTTAAGTTTTTATGTTAATATAATAACATCTAAGTATATTAATTATACTATAGTTATTATCTAATAAGTGATAGAGAATATTTGAAGTAATTGGAAGAAGAAATAAGATAGAAACACATAAATAAAAACATTACCTTTCCTTCAGATGATCACCTTTCATAACACCTTTACACCTATAAGAAGGGTGTTATGAATAAAATAAGTCTTCAATAATGTGGGGAGGTATTCTAGGAGGATTTTTTAATAGTTATTTGTTGGAAAATGGGTTTTAATTGTAATGAATAGAGATGAATGGGTTGTTATTTATAGGAGAGGGCTGAGGAACTATTGAAATTATCAAAAGTATTAAATTAATATAAATTAATTTTATAATAAAAATGGATCCGTATTGATTTATTTTAAGATATTATGTGTATGGTTCTAAACATAATCATCCAATTATAATTAAACATGTTTTAATATTTTTTTAATCCTTATCTTTTTGTTTTAACCCAGTTTTACTTTTAATGTTTTATCAAATAATTTACAGTTTGAGAGTTTAAATAAATATAATAACTTGAAAAAGAAATATTAATGAGACATTAATGAAATTTTAAGGCATACCTAAAGTAGATTTATGAATATTAGATATTTATAAAATTTATAACATTAAATAATTTTTTTATATTTTAAAATATAAATTATATTAATTTTGACACTATTTATTACATGACTTTTTTAAAAATCATAAAAACATAATTCCTTAAAAACCACTTTAACACTTACCTAAAATGTCAACTTAATCCATAAAATGATTGTATGACATTAAATATATCAAATTAAATTTATTTTAATATTATTAATATCATTTATTTGATTATTCCTTTAATAAATCTATTAATGCATCAACATTGTGTAACAATTAAATTTATTTAACAAATATATAAAAATTATAAATAAATTATCATGATTTATCTAAACATTTTATATTTAAATTGAATATTTATAGTTTAATATATCTTCTTTATAACCCTATATTAAAAATGATTTACATATTACAAATATGAGTATGGCATTTTTTTTACTTATTATTAAATAAAATATAATAAATGTCATATTCTTATCCAAGTTTCTTAGAAAAGGTATAATTTCATAAGGTTTCTTTTAGTCTAAAACCACTAATATAATTAAATTAGGAAAAGTGGTGTGACATTTTTATGTTATTAAAATCTAATGTTTACTTTTAATTACCTAATTTACCTTTAATCATGGTAAATAAAATTCTAAAGTTGCAATTCACCAAAGATTTAGTTAATAATATTAGATCAAAATTTTCATAATAATTATAACCATGTATTTACAATTTTCAAAATTCCACTCATAGAAGTGGCTAAATTAAGTTTAACTAAAATCCCACAGATGTGGCGAGAAGATGGGTATAAGGGACGTTTAAAATTTCAATATATCTTTATATCTAATTTCAATATAAAAAATATTATAGTGACATAAATTAGATTAAATGACAAAAAATATTACAATTAGACTTTAAAACCAATTAAAATGTCAATCTAAATTTATAAATTAGACGATTTTTTGAACTAAATTGTAGTATTTGTAACTATACATTAAAGAAATGAATATTATCAAAAAATACCTACAATTTATCGGAGGTAAAACTTTATTACATTCTTCCAAGTAAAATGTTAATTTTTCAAATATAATGTATAAAAGTGACAAAAACTAGGATTAAAATGGGTTCTCCATCCAAAGGTGGAAAAACTACTTTTTTTGAAGAATAATTATTTTATTTGTAATATTGGATTTGTTCTTATATAATGTATACAAAAAACATAAAATAAATTTTGAACATTAGAATATATATATATAGATAGATATATATTTCATTAGTATAATACAACAAGTGTGATTTGATCATTTAATGGTAAAAGAAACACTTGTGCACATTTATATAGTTTTTCAGAAAAACATTCACTTTTATTTTAAAACGAGATTTACATTAATTTATAATTAATATTTTTTACCAAATAATTAAATAAATGAACATGTGTAAACCATATTTTTATATTTCATTTAATACTGTTTATTCCCTATATTCAAATAGTTAGGTTTTAATGGTAACATTTAAATATTAATTACTTGTTTGATTAAGCTTGACATGGCATATCATATACCTTATCAAACATAGTGTTTCCTTTTAAAAAAAATGTTATATTAAAATGTGGGTCCAATTAAAATCCTAAAAAATTATTATGAATTAAAATGTAAATATGGGTTTAGTATTTGTAAAACATCCTTGATATGTATTAATTTATGTTATTTATCTAAAAACCATATTCATTCACCTTATTCAAATCTCCGTGATCCTTCCTTTGATTATGGATAATCAAAAAAATTATATTCAAGATGTGATATCCTTAAGAGATTATTTAAACCCCCTTCCTCACATTGAGGATGATTTTTCCTTCTCTCCCTTCTCTGTTATTGTTATAGTAAATTTACAATCTCCAGGAAAAAGTAGGGTACTCATGACCCAATAATATATTTTGTAGTAATGTTGACACCATCCTTATATTTTTTCACAAGTTAGTTAGAATGAAATAATTGATGGAAGATAAAGTAATTCAAAATTAAGATGAATGAAATGGGATGTTCTGGTCATCTTATTTATTAATATTTCAATGTTATTTTACTATGAAATCATGATTTTTATTTTTGTATAATAAAAGGTATTATTAAACAAGAAAACATGACATTAAAAGAGTAAGAAAATATATAGAGATAAAGTGATTTATGAAACATTATATTCCATTTATGGGTCATCCAAATTATATTTAAGAGAACTATTTCATGTTTTTTATTATGATATATCCTAGTTTGTGGTTGTTAAGTGATTTACATTTAATTATATCTTGTTGTCATGTTTAAAAGTCCTGAACTATTAATATGAATTTTTTTTGTTGTAATTATGGTATCACTTTTTATAATTAAAAAAAATTAAAGATGGTAAATAAATGAGTTGTTCGAATAATTAGAACTTCATTTATGTTAATCCCGCACCATGTAAATTAGATTATAAGAAATAAGTTTGTTACTTATTTATATATGGTTGTTGATATGATAAATGATGTGAAGTTGTTTTAGTTTACTCGTATTGTAGAATGAGTCTGAAATAAATAAATTTTGTGCTGGTAATTAAAATTTATTAAGGGGATATGATCTATAATTGAATAATTTTAGCATGAAATTAATGTTCTCTAATTGAATTCATGTTATAATCTATAATGAATATGATAGACCATATGAAATCAAACGTAGGGGTGGTTAGAGTGAATTTTCATCATATATGGGATTAAAATGGACTAATTAATCAATGGTGTTTGGAAATGTGATAATATGGAAAATTGTGGAATTGTTAAATGTAAAATAGTGAAATGCAGACTCTGTGTGGTTGTTTTATGAAGATATACATTTCATGGTGGAAGATGGTAGTTGCTATATTTGGTAATGTTAGAATGGTGTTAATGGTAGAAAGGGATGATTATATTTTAATATAAACCTATAGTTTGTTCTTGTGTGTTATTATATGTATGTGTATAGTATTTTCCTAGATATTTTTAAATTCACAATACATGAGTTTAGTATTTTATAAAAATGAAAAAAGATTCAGATTAGGTGTCTTCCCCAATATCAATATTGGGGACATAGATGGATGACTACCCCCTCTTCCCCACTCCCCCTTTAGTATTAGACTAGGTGTGATGGAAATAGGTTGGTAAGATCATCCATGGTGTTGGCATGGAATGTGGTATACTTGATGAGGAGGTGGTGATAAGAACATGGTTATATAGTAGGGTTCATGAATTTTAGGAGGCGAGAACAATGTTAATTTATTTCATGTTAAAGATACCATAGTACTCTGGATCTAAGGTGATAGATATGGATATGGTGTGGTATAAAGTTTCCCATGAATCCAACACGAGATGTGAGACCTTTAGAGAATTTTATATGGTAGGATTGTGACCTAAACCACATCAAATAGAATGGGATAAGAGCACTATACATTTTACATTGGGGCGTGAGAGTTGAAAACCAATGGAATGTGGTTGTGAGGTTCCTATAATTATATTATTATACTATTTTACCTGTAAATATGGATTTAATACTCATTTATTGGTACTTGGTTAGGGTATGAAAGGGTAGTTGACCTAATAAGTGCATTATGGTTCTTCTCTTTAGACATAAGATAATTAATATGTTTTTCTGACATGTTCAAGATAATTACTAAGAACATTCATATTTATTATACATGTTGTTATTAGCCTATGTAAATAGAAACTATTATTATCAATTTAGGAAGGTTTTAATGAACAATATGGAAATTATAATCCTGTATTGGAGAGTCGTCATTGGAGATACTTATTTAGAGTTGTTTTGGAGTATCTATTCAAGTTTGTTTCTAAATTTCATATCACAAATTTCTATATTCTATTGTAAGGGATATTATTCTATTTATATGTTATTATATTGAATTGTGCCTTTCCTATTATCACTTTTCTATATCCATTTATGAGGGAAATGACTCTCATTACGTGTTTTACTGTCTTTATTTTTTTTTCACTAACTTAGGGCGCATAGGATGTGGAATTCTTGGGACACTCCTTCAAATAATTTATAGTATAGTATGGATATGTGTGTGTGGTGGGGTGGGTTCATGATAGAGTTACATCAAAGGTGATGTTTGAGAGATAGGGATGAGATTGTAGTTAGGTAGTTGAAGGAATTCATTGTTTGATTACGTTATAATATCAGTTAGGACATAAGATTTTAGGGGGGCCCATGTTTGAATGAAAGGACTTTGACACTATTAAGAAATACAGTGATGTGGTAGGGTAGAGACCTATAAAATGTACATGCATTATTTATACTTAGTGTTATTTTTAAAATGGGCGATCAAAAAAATTTCTTGAACCTAGTTAAACGAATTTAAATATATTCCATGCTACTAGATATAATGATCTGTTTTTAAGTGGTAATGTACATTTTAGATTCATGAATATGAAGAGGGTAGACACTTACCATATTTCAAAACATTATTCCGTGATATGTTTTAAATTCATGTGGGTGAGTTAGGGCCTCCAAATAAAGAAAATTCCATTATGCGGGGGATGGATTCCCTTGATTGAATATCTTCTATAGCCCTATTCACGTTACTTTTGATAACATAACGCTTTTTGTTTATTAGTATGTGAAGTGATTCTATAAATTAGTTTCCTTGACTTGAATTTAATTCGACATTGAATTTATTTACCAACAAGAGATAATTTTTCTTTTAATAATGGTTTTTATATATTAAAAAATATATTGTAATTGGTTTAAGGTGTCTTTTTGCCTTATTTTTTAAAATAAACTTAAAAGATTCTATGAATTTTCTTAAGGATTATTTAAAACTTACATATCAAAATAATTCATTGTTTCTTAAAAAATTAATATCCTTGGGTTTGAAGGAAAAAATTACATAATTAATTTTATGAGAATTATCTTTAGGTTTTCTCAAGCCTTTTAAATTAATTAATATTCTTAAAGTACAGGAATCATTGTTGTTTTTTTATATAAAATGATAATTTAATTTTTTATTATTTTAAATGAATTTACTATAATTTTTATAATTACATTTCATTTATTTTTTAAAATAAATTAGACCATGATAACAAAAAATATGCTTTCTTACAAATCATTACATGATGTAATATTTAGTTTACACTTCTTGATGTTCTATACTTGTTTTAATTTAAGGATAAATATATATTAATTAGAAAAAGTTTCAAGAATGATAAAAAAAATAATATTATTATGAGTTGTCTGTTAATATGTTTTCATGAGATAAGAATATACGATTACATTTTATTGGTAAATATTTTTTCACACTAAAATTAAATTAAAGAATTTTCTTGATGATTAATTGTTAATTAATTTGATTGTGTTTGAAATAAATGTTTTAAGAATATTATTTTATATTTAAATATTTATTAATATGAATGATTTCCTCACTTTTTAATATGAATTGATAATTTTAGGATTTAAAAAAATATTCTTTCTCAAATAAGATTTATGTTTCATTTTATCTAGGGTGCATGAATTCATTATTTAAAATTACCATATTTCATTGATGACTGAGGTGAATACCCTTCAATAAAACATCAAACAATCTTTATATCTAAATGGATGGAGATGGAGTTAATGGAAGAGTACTACATTTCTTTCTACATAAGAAGGTGTGAATGTTAATAATATTAGGAACATGTCTAATAGTTAGATTGTAGATGGTACATGAATGTAGGGCGGATTTTTCATTATCCATATCAGGTTAGAACCAAATGTTATTAGTGTCAGGTGTGGGAAATACCAGTCTCATGTATTAATCGATTCTTTTATAGGTGTTACCTAAATCATGATATATAAGAGAAATTAAAATCTACCCTTACATATGGTTCCATTTTCAAGTAAGGGTATCAAATTTAATATAGTGTCTCCATATTTTATTCCAATATTTTTCCAATAATGTCATTAAATAACAATAATTATGAATAATGATTTAAAAATAATGGTTTTAAATCTATTATCAAACATTAGAATTATATATATGAATTCTTAATTTATAGGAGATTAAATTATACTGTTTGAATCAAATTAAAATAAAACAAGAATTATTTTGATTTAAAATGGAATTATGTGACAAGTATTATTTAAATATACTCGAGTGATACTGTAGTATATTATTTCAATAAAACCACATTCTATTCAATTATTCATGCCTTCCTAAACATCTAATAATAATTGTATTTATAAAAAACCTCCATTAAAGATCTTCTCCCCTCATGTGATCAGTTCAATCCCATTCCTTGCATTCTATTCCAATTATTCCTTCTCCATATTATTTGATTTTATTACATTAAATTGTGTTGATCCTTACATAATATGAAGATTCAATACCCCCTCCCTTATTTTGGGATGAATTACGAGTTTATGATGCTTTTTTTGATTGAGTTATTAGAATAAACCAACATAAGGAAGATAATATAATATATAATTCATAGGAATGAAAAGGGAAGTGTTGTGAATTTTATTTATTTATATTTATATTTTATTTTCTTATATAGTCACTATTACTTTTCTTCTAAAATAAATTTATTAAATTTTAATGAGAATTATGTCACTAAAAGTGATTGAATAATTCTAAATATAATTTATTATATCAATCATGATATTTCTATGATAGGTATGCCTTATTAATTTGAAGATAATTAGTTTGTGTTTGGTCATTGAGATGAATCCTTCTATATTATTGGAAATTAATTTAAATTGGATTCATATTTTTTGGGATAAAATGTTGTGAACTATTCCCATGAAGTATTTTTTTTTGAGTTCTATAATTGATCACTATAATTAAATAATAATTAAAGTCAATAATTAAAGGAGTTTTTTGAATAACCAAGACATGAATGATGTTTATATTTCCCCTTTTGATATATAGGATTGTGGATATGCTTAATTATTACTATTTTATATTTTTATATTTGATAAAGGATGTGATCATGTTATAGAATCTTGATAGTGTGGAATTAGGATATAATAATGAAATTATGGGAGGTTAATTGAATTTAAAGGAAATATAAACTATAATTGAGTATTGTAACCAGGTAATTAATGTTTTATAATTGAATTGATGTTTTAACTATTAATTATTAGGATGGATATTAATGAAATCTAATATGGGGGATAGTTAGTGTGTATTTTCATTAAATATGCGATTAAAATGGATTAATTAAAAAAAGTGTACAGTAATGTGGTCATCTAGAAATTGGTAGAATATGTGAATGTAAGAAATATAATTGTGGACTTTGTGTGGTCATTGTATATTATGTTTCATTTAGCGGTGGAAGAAGTTTTTGTGGCATGCTGTAACAGTAGTATGGTGTTGTTGGTTGATGTAAATGGTGATAAATTAATGTGAAACTTTTAGGTGAGGCATGTGTTCATGTATGTATTTTCACATATATATATATATATATATTATTTTCCTTGTTATTTCTAAACATACAAAAACAGATTCGAGTATATTAAACAAATACTTAATGTTTCCATTACATGTTTATTCCCCAATATCCTAGTCGGTGAGTGTGGATGGATGACTTCCCATCATCCCTACTCACACTTTAGTAGTTGGCTAGTTATTATGGATCAATTTTAGTATGATCATGAAAGGAGTGGGAGTGGAATGTGGTGTACTCAATGAGGTCATGATGTTGGGATGATGGTTATGTGGTGGGGTTCATACATAGTAGTTCAAGGGAATGAGGTTCATGTCTTTCACATAAAACGTAACTAATTTATCTATTACTATGTTTATGGATGTCGATGTGATGTATTATGTAGTTTTTCTCGATGTGGAAATTAGATGTTAGAACTAAAGAGTTCTTGGTTGGGTAGGGTTGTGACCAAACCCATATAATACTGGAAGGGATGTGAGTACAAATTTTTTTACTTTAGAGGGTAAGAGTAGAAAAATAGTGTAGAAGTTGTTTTGGGGTGCATATGATTATATTATTCTTACATTATCACATTATACATTGATGTGATACATGGTGAGTGAGTCTTATTATGGTTTGGAATGCGTAGTTGACCAAATAGGTGAATTCTGGTTCTTCTCTTTAATCACTATATCATTTTTGTTCTTTTATATCGTTTTCATGAGAGGAACTGAGGAGGGTCCTATGAAGTATAGAAGTTATTTTAACTATATGTAAATATAAAATATTATTAATTTTAATTGAGAATATTCATGACTAAGATGGATCATACAATCATAGGATGGAGAGTTACTATTAATGATTAATCTTAAGAGTTTTTTAAAATTTCATTTGGAGTTTTATCCTATATGACATGAAACTACTTATTGTATTTCATTTTATCACATCACAGATTATTTCTAAGATATAGTGTTGATCAATATTTACTCTCTTAACTATTTTCCTTATTTTTTATAATGATGGAAATGCATCTTTTTTTAAATTTATCCTTGATGTTAGTCTCTGTTGTAGTGCCTATTGAATATGGTATATTGGGGTCACTCTTTCACATCATGGGATGGTTGGGAGGGGTAACAATAGAGGGGGGATGTAGGGTCTTGATATCACTTTAATATGATACTTTTTTATTTTTAGAAACTCTATTAAACTATTTAAAATAATATTAGATATATCTATGAATTAATAAAATATTATGAGACTCATAAAATCCTAGATTATCTCTCACAAGGGGATTCATGCACCGTAGTATCAGATGAGGTAATTATTTTTAGGGAATTAAAACCCTCAATATCAAAAAAATGAGGCTATGTGACTAAGAAACCCCCCCTAATACACCAAACCTTTTCATACATCCCAAAATTACCACTAGCAGAATTATCCATAGAAATAGAAGAATGACTAGTGAACATTCCACCCTTTATAAGGATTCTCTACCCCACGGATAAATATTCATGTCACTAATTTATCCAAAATTTTTAATAGAAACCAAATCCCATTGGGAAAAGGGTCCACACATATTACTGTGGTTGGAGTCCGATAAAAATGGAGTTACATCCTCAACATACAAAACCCCTCCTTTAGCATTGATTTTTTAAAGATATCTAAAAATTTATTATGAGTATAAATTTATTCTATCTTGAAATCTCCAATGAACACCATTTACCTAATTAAATAAAACATGGTGTGTATTTTTATGGATCTATAATGTTTTATAGGGTTATTTTTATGATTATTATAATATTATTTTCACACATTATCTTTAATGGACTCTCAGTATCAACTTGTAGATCATCTAAATGCATATATATCCCTAAAACCATTGTGTATTCATGATTGGAAACTAAATTAACTACCTTATATTTACTAAGTAGCATTGAGTTATATTTCTTACTATAGTAACTTACACACTCCATACAAATGAATTAAGTACCGCTAAAGGATAATTTTTTGTTCTATAAAATTTCCTAGACAATCTATATCGATGAAACCATGTATATTGAAATTTTTACTACATATTTATAATATCTCATTGATCATTTTTTATTATATATCTCAGAAACATTTTGGTTGTATGAATATATAACTCTATTGGGTCACTCTAAAATCTAGCACAAATAATCAATTCATGGTTAATATTTTGTCTTGATTCATTAGAATACAATAAAATTCCAATGAATCTTATAAATTAATTTTGATCATACATTTTTTTCATTATCATACTTACATTATTTTTCTAAAATAAAAAGTGCATTGGAATATTATCTCAACTCTTCTATTATAAAAATTTTAATTTAATATAATCATTTTATTTATTGGGAAAAAATATGTTCTCCATTTTATATTTAACCTAAAATCCTGGAAATTAGGTAACATCTTCCAGAAAATACATATTAAACTAATATAACATGAGCCTAATCTCTATTTGTGAGGACTCCTTAAGTGCATCTAGGCGGAGGCAAAATTTTCAGGGGGTACTGTATCATAACTGTAGCTGGGACTATAGCAGGTAGTGTTCGGAAATGTAGTAGCCATCAATATTCCCCCGTTTGGGCCTTCGGGACACCGATTTGGTGCCCGAGTCCTTTAAGGCCTTCGGGCCACCTGGGCCTTCAGGTTAGTAAGCCCTTCGGGCCACCTCAAGGCCTTCAGGCCACCTTATGTGGAGATGCAAACCAGACAACCTACAAGGAAGAAGCTACCAAAGGAGGATGAGAAAGGAGATTTCACCATAACAGAAGCTAAACAATTTGTAAGAATCTGAGTGAATGACACCTGCCATCGGGATAAGCCTATGCATGAACGATAAATCCAAACCAAATAGTCATGAAAAGGTGGAGAGCTGATTTTACGATGAAGTTGCAATAGAGGATCAGTTCCAAGTAGTTAGTCTGGGTTGTATGTAATGTTTGAAGCCTATGAGTAATGGATTCCTCTATGCCTATGGTCCATGTAATACTTATGCCTAAGGACCATGTAAGGTTTCCACCCCACCCCTTGAAAGGTGTATTATCCAAAATCAATAAAAATTGAAGGCCTTCAGGCCGTTGGAGGAAACTAATTTTACATCTACTAAGTATATTCCACACAAAGATACACATTATCATTAGAAACAATTATATCATCTATATACACTATGAGATATAGTATACTTATACATAGATCAATTAAAAAAAAGTTTCAATCATTCTGTTAGGAAAAATCATTTTTCTTAAGAGGCAATAATGTTTATAATTCCTTTACATATACCCTATTTCAAGACATAAAATTACTTTTTTAGTCTACATACTATGCTATCATTGATATAAAGGGGAAATTAATTATATTATCAATAAACACTCCATTTTCAAGTTCACAATTCAAAATTGATTATTTCACATCAAGTTGATAATCTTTAAAATGATTGTGTATAGCCAAAAGCGAGAACATTATTATGATTTACAAACTTTCTACTATGGAATTGTTTTATTTAATGTCTATTCCTTAAAATTGTGAATATCCCTTTCAAAATAATCTTATATTGTTTCTTATTATATCACCCACCTCATTTATTTTGTTTCAAACTAACCACTAAATGCCAGTGACATTTTTATCCTCTAGAATTGGGACAAGAACCCAAGTTGATTTCTCTTCAATTTAATTCAACTCATCATTTATTTTATGTACCATTTTATCATGCTTAATAACTTCAACTATATTTAATAGATTTACATGTAATATTAGATTTGTTTGGTGTTTAATTCATATAATTCTTCTAGTTTTCACTAGTTCCTCTTAGTTGGTCATTATATTGTATATGTAAACTTTATTTGAAAAAATTTTATGTCTCATAATCTGATTTAATATAGCCTGATTATCATGAATTTTTTTCAAAGCCAAAATGTAAAATATTATACTCAAATTATTCTTGTTAAATAAATTATTATTCAAAATTATGATTGCTTCCATCTTGCATTAACATATCATAAAAAGCAATATAATCCTTTAATTTATGTATATTTTTTGGGTTCTAGCATTAGAAAATTCATCTAAATTTTTACCCTCTTAGTCAAACAAGTGTACCAATATTTACTAGATAATTAAAATATAAAGACCACATCATTGGTTTTCTCTTTAATCTTTTCTAGATTGTAGTATCTGATCTTTATAAATCGTGGACTACCAAATAGTATGAAGTAATTGAAAATTATATTCTTCTTATACAATATGTCATAATGATTATAATATGTATTTTGTCTAAGAAGACATCAGTTCTAAATGTGTACAATAGTACATGTGAATTATCTATAAACATATATTGAGAATTTTTTTTCACCTTACATTGTATTACCGATATCCCCAATACTTCTATTATTCATTTGAAAAACCCAGTTTTTGGGGTGTATATGGAATGTTTCATTGATTCTAAATTCCTTTTTTCGAGAAATATAGATTTAAAATTCATCGCAGTTATATTCTATTCTATTATCATATCTTAGTTACTTAATATGTAGTCCCACCTCTTTTTAACTTATATTTTATAATTTATATAAATCTTAAAGGATTCATTAATGTGCTGGATAAACATCACAAGAGTTATTAGATTATATTCATTCATGAATGTGGTGACATATAAATAACATCTTATAGAACATTTCCTCATGGGACCGCATAAATCAATGATAATTATTTCATGTGGTCAAGGTAAAATTATTTCATGCTTTTTAAGATTTTATTAATCCATATTCCCTTTATGTAATGTTCAATAGAAAACATTACTTTCTCTTTTCAGATTAAATAGATATTTCACAAAATCATGTTTTTTAATTTTTCATAGCCTCTTTGGCCAGGATGACCAAGCCTTATATGCAATGGAATAAAATCACCTTTTGTACCTAAATAATAGAAATTGGTTGCATCAATAATTTTAATAAATTAAAATTTATTCACTATCAATTTAATGATCCTTCAATCATTAATGATATTAAGGATGCATGTGTTCTTTTTAAAAATTTATTCATGAATGTAAACATGTAGATGACATAAAATCAATATATGTTGCTTCATCACTTACACATATAATGAATAATTTAATTTCAAATTTTTAGCATCAATTTCTGTCAATATTATCCCATTGCCTTTTAAAGAACAACAATTATAAAATATGGGTTCACTTAATTATTTTTTCACAATTGTTTTTTATAATATTCATGTCACCATTCATATGGGATGATACCCCACTATTAAAAACACGTGACTTAGTTTTTTATACATTAATTAAATTTTCATTTCCATGGGATATTTAATAGATTTTATAATCTCATCATAGGAATCCTAAAATGAAAATATTTTTATACAATTAAATACACAATGATTCTATGTTTCATAACATCAAAAAACATCCTCAAGACATTAAAATCTATTTTGAGTTGAAATATTGAAAAAATTCATAACCTATTTTATCTTAGAACCTATTTTATTCCAATTAACGAGTCTTCTTGACTTAACACATCATTTCAAGTTGTGACATATTATACCACAAATCGTAGAAATTATTCCCAAACCCTCCACCACATAAACCAAGTCCTTATAATCTTAATTACTTATATTCCAAAACATTCTTCCTAAAACTCTGTCGTAATTTCAATTCATGCTATAAATTTTAGGTCTAAAGTTTATTTAAATTCATTATTCAAAAGGCTTCTTGATGTCTCCCTTTATTCTACTGATATTGCTGAATATTTCTCAACATCTTCTTTTGTACATAAATTTTCAAATTTGGAGATTGAACAATCATTATTAGTGGAAATAAAATTAAAATAATATTTTCAAGTTCATATTTAACCTGATATTTTGTGAAAGTTATCTTACTTGATTTAGACGATTCAACCTTAACATCAATAGAAATCATGAAATCCCTTTTTATCATCTTCAATTCTTTCTAAGATTGAAGACAATTATACCTTGTATTTAATAATTATTCTTCATTCCAAGTGAATATATCATTAATTTTTGTTATCATATTCTCTTATTCATACTATTTAAATCATAATTTTATAATGTAATCAATATGTGTTTGTTATTTCTTTTCAAACTCATTCTTCACTTCAGTTAGCCTTATTTTTTGTTTCATCAAATTCTTCTTTTCTTTCTTGATATTAGTATTTTCTCAAGTTCAGCTTACTATTTAACCTTTATATTTTGTTCCGTCATATCTAGTTCGGAATCATATTCTTAAATACATGAAGTTTTAATTCCATTTTATACATGATCTATGAAATTTTTTAAATTTCTCACCAGATTCAAATTAAATTCACTACAAGATGAATTATCATATTTTTCTTCTTATCTAGTTTGATTCATTATCACGATTCTATAAAAATATATTCTTTATTATTTATTCTGGGGAAGATTATTTTAAAATTTTACCCCACTTTGTTTTATAAGGCTTCTTATATTATTTAAATTTAAAAACTAGTCACTTCATCATAGGAAAATTAATAGAATGATTCCTATTTTACATAAATTATTATCCAATAAGAGGAAAATTGAATTTGTTGTTTCTATTCCTCTTATTGATTCTAATTTATTTATAAGAAATAATTGTTTAATAGTATCTATCACCATCTTTATTATCATATCCACATGAATATACCTCATTGATATTTTCATTGATTTTAAATTTTATCATGGCCTTCATAAAAATTTCATCTTTAACCTTCTTCATAAAGACTACATGTGTTCTCAACTCATATGAAATAATAACATTATAAATGTCATCAAATAAAATGTCATATATATCTTTAATAGATTAGATCCTTGGGTCAAACCTATCCAGAAATATACTCATCATATTTTTGACAACGGCTGAATCTTCAAGTATTTAATAAAATCCTAGGATATTTCATACAATTTAATTAACCCTTGAAAAATAATCATCATTATTATCTTCCATAATAATCTTGTTATAAATAAATTAGATTCTATAAATCCTTAACATAGACTCCTTAAATATCACATTCCCTTCTTAGTTAATTTTTATTTTATCCTATATTTATTTAGTTGATTGAATTCCCATAACATTTATATATAATATTTCTAAAAAATACACTAAAATAGATTTTTTTTCTTTTACATCAACCTATATATTACTTCTACCTAATAATTTATTTAGAAAATTATCTCCTGTTGGTAGAAAATCAATAACTA
Source organism: Viscum album (assembly GCA_963277665.1). Classification (NCBI taxonomy): domain Eukaryota; kingdom Viridiplantae; phylum Streptophyta; class Magnoliopsida; order Santalales; family Viscaceae; genus Viscum; species Viscum album. The sequence goes on from OY728136.1 coordinate 1,986,317,848, forward strand.
CTATATGTATGATCTTCAATACAAGGGATAGAAGATATAGAAACATTATGTTATTCAAGATATGATAGTTTTATCCATGAAATTCACGAACTACGTTGTAATTAGAAGAATTCATATTGTCTATGACAAGAACATAAGTGGATTAGAAAAAGAAAATGATTCCCTAATACTTATTCAAGTGCATAGGATTGGGTTACTCTAATAGAAAAGAGGATATGAATTATGGTAGATTAGTTTTGTTTCAATTTTATTTCTTTTTAAACCAAATTCCACGAACTGTTAAAGTTTAATCGACTCAAATACAAATTTTTAGTCTCCCTCAAACATGAAAAAATGTAAGAGTATTGAATATAAGTATGTCACAAGGTTTGAATCCTTCCTAAAGGCCCCCTTAATTCATCGCTCTTTAGCCTCCCAAACAATGGTTTCCATCCATTAAGAATAAGTTAATTCTGATTACATTTAAAAACATCGTATCACACTATCCCATTCTATAAGCACAATAAATTGTGCTACATGACGCATAATATGAACTATAATCAAACCAAAATGTTAAGTATCTATTAAAATATTTTTTTGACACAACCATAATGGATATTATCTTTATATATGAGCCTTCATTAATATTAAATAAAATATTTCACACCCTAGGTAGAATACGAAGTAGAACTATTACTCAATTTTCAATCATAGTTGTTTCAGTGAATGCTCAAGCTCAATGTTATAAAGATAATGTATTTTTAACTTTAGATACCATGATATCTTTTTATATTTATAGTTTTATACAGAACTTAAACCAAGTTATATAATCACTCTCTCTCAAACTAATCTCCATGTTAGGGAAGCGTACATAAATAAAAAAAATAAATTCCAATAATTCATTTTCCTAAATTAAAATATTAATACTTCTATCAATAGAATTATAAAACATAATTAATCCTATTAAACAATAATTTTGGCTAAAAAAATACCCCATTACCAAAAACTTATTCTCAACATTAATTAATTTAATTTCTCTACCATAATTTTCTATCTAACCTTCATATCATTTATCTACTTAGAAGAAAATCATTCCAGAACCTTTCATATATTAGATCATTAGAAATAATTCCAAAATAGTGTATATAGGAATTAAAATAATTCCAATATTCTTATTATTAATTAAATATCATTAATCTCAATTTCTATTATACTATTGTGAAATTTATAAATTTTCAATTTGTAAATATCAGAAACATCATTGCATGAACAATCAGATTCGAAAACCCATCACGAGAGACCCAATTGATGGAAGGAAATATTTTTTATTTCAAGATAATTCATGAAATAACTTAAATAAAATTTTCATTGTTATATTTTAACCTTTTAAAATAATCTACAACATCATCATATGTAATTCATTGTAGAAAATAAAATTCTATAAACACATAATTTATTAAAGGTAAATTTATCCATGAAATCTCATTACGATGCATGAATTTATACTTATTAGACTCCATGACTATGGAGTTCATGCTTAATCTGACCTAAAATATCATGTTTATTCATATTAGGATTATTATTAGGGTAATCATAAAATTTAAGGACGAAAGACCATTTTAATAATTATCCATATAGACTTAATGATGATTATATATCATTTATTCTTAACCAAACCTTCCTTTTAACCAAAACCAAAATCATCCTTATAAAAGATCATATTTACATGGATTATATGATATTTAAGTTCAAGGAAAATAATTCTTCCATTTAATGATAGAATTATCCTGACCACTTTCATCCTTCTTTCTTACACGATGATTAAAAATAATTCCACATTTCATAAAAACATATATAACCACATAAAATATTCTCAGAGCCTCTCAACCTATCCATTCATAGATAGGATTCTATGAAACTATTCAGACATACTATTTTCTCCACCTTCCAAATTTTATAGACATCATGTCCCTAGAGAAGGGAAATTTTATGAAAAACACCACCACAACAAATATTTCTAATAAAAATACAATATATATTTTCTCTAGTGATTTTCCCTAAGTAAAATTTTTCGGAAAATTATCCTCTTGAATCTATACTTGATCCTGTATTAGTATTCATCCATTACCCAAGGAAAATATTAACTATCGACATTAATTTAAGCTCATGAAATTTTTATTTAATCTCTTAAAGATTCATATATCACTAAAAATTAATTTTTTGAATCCCATACAATATCTGTAACTCATCTTACATCACTTCCACTAAAAAGTTATTATTGCTTCTATAACCATTATATTTTTCTCATACTTCAACATCTAGATATCCATAATTTCTCAGTTATTGTAATTTTTCCTATATCTTGTTGAATTGAGTCAATTATGAATGTTGTATTGTAAAAATCCAATCAATTAACACGAAACTAGATAAAAAACATTAACAAATTGATCATTTATCCACTAAAGAAGAATTATGTTCCCTAGAAATGAATCAAAACACCAAAACCTTTGACACAATTTCTATAAATTCTTAAATAGTACTCATAAAAAGTTATCTTTGAACATCATCATAATGATGGACCAACTATAATACCAATCTGACATCAATTAGTCTACTAAGGCCCCACCTTGGTAGGAAATAAGTAGATTATTCCATTCTAATCCAACCTATAATAGTCTAGGGGTTGGAGTCTAGAAATTTGCAGGAACAAATCACAAGAAAGGAGTCCTTATCCTAGTGTACCTACACATAACCACAAATATACATAAAAATAACAATAATTTAATACTAGATGAATGTAAAACTAGTATATGTATAAATTCATAATGCTCATGTAAAGACCAAAAAAGGAGTAACAAGATCATAAATTATAAAATAAATTGAAAAAATACATGACCAAAATAATAAAAATTATAAAACCAATCAAAATTTTTTTTGGTGAAGGTATTTATACATGAACTTGAAACAGACATGAACATCAACTTCTACTATCACTTATGGGTACCACTAAGATTCCACTTCGCAAGCCCAGTTTCCACCACAGTCACCATTAAAACCTCTAAGATTTTTATAAAACCCCACACATGAGGATGAAACACCCATGTTAGGGTGAGTACATACATACCCAATAGGATTCCTTAAAAAATATAAATGAGTAAAAATGGTATAGTCAGCTCAAAACCACCTTGGTAGAAGTTATTCCACTCAGGGAAGAATAACATGAAAACCAAAACCCAAAAATTCATTATCATAGAGAACCTATGAAACAAAGTCTCAGTTTTATATCATATCCAATCAATGAAATGCATTACCATGACAAACCTATGAATATGATCTACCTAGTTAAACCAGAAACATGTTATCACACTAGATATAGTGGGAGAACAATGCCTTTCCCAGACAAGTGTCAATCAAGGGTGTATAAACACCTGATGAAGGAGCCTCTATTCAAAGAATCAGGTTACTGAATAAGGGAGTACCTTACTCTATATATATGGATTTTTTTTACCCTAATGATTTAGATAACATTAAATATGGGATCACCAAACTCAATTAACCATGTAGTGGAACTGTGACTTATGAAGCCCAATAGAGCACCAACTCTATGACTGAACTATATAAGACTCACACTCCATGAATTTTGGGGAGTAACATACTCTATTACCCTATGGGGGGTCTATGAACTATATCAATATAAAAATAACGGAGCAATGAACTGTGGGTCCGGGTTTTCTCATCACACCTAATCCCAATCACCGGTCCTATAAAGCTATTGATACTAAACTACAAAAACCAACTTGTACCTCACCTATGATTCCAAAAGTGGGATATGCTATATGGTCATATATGAAAATACACAGAATTTGGAAATTTTATAGCCTAATTCAATACTATAGTTTAAAGGATATGTATATTCCCATGAAGGGATCACATTGTACCAATTTTATTTATTTAAAGGAATAGTCATGGTGTGATCCATACTTCCATTTCACATCACCTTACCTTTAGGTTTTGTACCACAATAAAAACACTACATGACACAATCATTGTACACAAAATCCTTCCCCATGTTGTAACCAAGCATCTATGTCACAGCCATAATCTTCACATCAATTAAATAGCTTCAATGTCAAATGACACCTTAAATAAGAATATTGTATGGTTAACAACCTCTATGTAATAATTAATCAAATCCATTCATAGTGATCTTCTTACTCTTTCATACCAATGTTAAGGGGTGGACATGGTGAAACATGGAGTGTTTTACCGTGATACTTCTATGATGGCTATTAGATATTCAATTGACCTTGCATTGTGGTGTGATATTCCATAACAAAGTTAAAAAATCCTAGAAACTGTATACCTCATTATATCATCATTTCTATCCAATACTATTTCACCTAGGTAATTCCTCCACAACTATAAACCAATTAAAAAACCCCAAAATTTTGAGGGCTAGTGAATTTTACTCAATAAAATTATAATAAATAAAATAAATTTTGAGTGAAATATTCAAGAACATGATATTGAATATATGAAAGTAATCAATAGGGGGTTTATTTTAAAAAGTGAAATTATCACAGGGATTAATAAGAATTCAAAAAAGTTTTATCATAATGAAATCTTTAAGAAAAAATAGTTTAATTCTTGATCATATCATGAAGTAATAGACCATGAGATAAGAAAAGAGTCAAACCTCAGATCTAGTTCATAGATAATATTTTATTCCATACTCTCAGAGTGATAAGGTATATCAAAGAAAACATAATCACTTGACCGATCATCAAATAATATTATATCTTGAGAAATTCTAAAATATAGGTTGAGAGGTTTTGAGATGAAAACAGACATCCAAGGGAGAAATATTTTAGATAATATTTATAATGAAATCCCAAGTCAGACCAATCATTAAGCAGTGTAAATGGTTTCAAAATAATTCTTCAAAGCTATAACAAAATAGTGATTCAATAGGTTCCTTGATGAAACAATAGACCTGTTTCAATTTGATATTCAAAAAATAATTTATGAGAAAAACCCATATAAATCCCCATGAAAAATAGCGAACTCCCATAACTTCCTATGGATTGAGAAAATTGGATCATGACACTATGTTTCGTGGTATTATCCATAAACCGCCAATAAACACAACATGAATACAATTACTATAGTGTAATGGTCCACGAATCAGGTAAAACATTGGGTCACACAAATATTGCGTCTTTAGAATAATATTATCCAATTAATACATGACTAATCACAAAAAAAACATAAAATCATGGTTGAATAGAAAAATCATGCTGTGATTAAACACAAAATTCTTTAAGGGTACACTAACTCAAATAATAATAATAAAGGATTAGAGAGAAACATTCCATGTTATTATTGTCAAAATCTCTACTTTTATCTATTTTATTTCATCCAAAAACATCCATATTCCTATATTAAATGAAAATTTCAATTATATCATTACGAGTGTTTAGCTAAAATTTAGTGCATGCTTATTCATAAAAAAACAACACTAATATCTTGTATTGTTACAAAATCTTCATCTAAAATACCTTTGTGAATATATTAATTATAACCTTTCATATGTTCAATTTCTACCATAGTTAAATTTTTTATCATATCTAGAATCTTAAACTCTTTATCATGTTTATCTTGGCCTCTTGGAAATATTGAAACAATATTTTCTACCATTTCATGTCTAAATCTTAGAATGAATAACTTCCCATTAAATATAAATTAATCCCAAATGTATTTTATTTAGAGGTATTATATAACTTTATATGATTCATCATTTTAATTTCCTTCTCCATTTTAGTTTTATATAGATTAAAATTTAAATTTCTTAAATAAAATTTTCTCCTTCGATAGTTTAGGTTTTACCCTTGGAAAAAATAATGCAATAATGTTGCAATGACTAGATTAGATGAAATAATAATATAAATTTACTTCCTTTTTATCTGAACCAATTATTCTATAACATTATTTAACCGATATTAATATTTTTCACAATAATATCATCTTATATGTATCCCTAATCCTCTTCATGATATCAAGTACTTCTATAAATTTTTTATAATGATTATATGATTTTTTGGAACCATTATCATGTTCTCAAAGTAATTTCTCAAAACTCTTAGCTTTAATTTCCTCACCATAGAGTCATAATCATAAATAATTCATAGATTATCTAATGTAATGATTTTCATGGAAACATTCATAATTTTAGGATATTATTTATTTGATAATGTATTTTATGGGGAATTTTACACATTATAATCTATAATAACATTTCACCATTATATAAAAAAATTATTTTATAGTTTCATTAATGAGTTAATACATACTCATTAAATTTTTATCAAAATAAATAATAAAATAATTAAAGGGTGAAATAATTATATTTTTTAGAAAATATAATTATCACCATTAAATAAAGAATCCCAGTTTTTTGTTAACTAATAATTCCATAATTTAAGTATCTAAATTTCAATCCAATAAAATAAAATAGTTACTTGAAAATATTGTGAAATAAATTACAGAACTCAAACTATAGTGTTTACAAATAATATCAATTTTTGGGAAATTAGGGTCCCAAAATTTAGGATAAATACTAAAAGAGTTAGGTACACTATTGTTTGATACATTGTAAAAATAATTTTTTTAAAAAATTGTTATCTTTTACTTTATTTAGTATGATATATTTTTCTAATTAAGTAGAATTATATTACTATAGAAATTCTATATCTATATAATATTAATAAGGATAAAAAAAATAAACCTAACAATTTAATGAATTACACTTCCAACATGGCTAGTTTATCCTTGATACAAAAAAATTTAGTTATTGAATTCATGTAATACTAACTCATTGTTTTTCAATGAAAGACAAGTTTTTGGGTTGATTCACTAGAAACATGAATAATTTATTTCACTTCTTTTCCATTTTTCATGAATATATGAAATGGTTAACATGTAAAAAAACTAATTTGTGTATAATTATTGTAAATGATGAAAATAGTAGACTCCATCATGCTCCAACAATTACAAGAGTGATAATTTCTTTTATATTCCTTCTTTATATTAAAATAATAAGTTTTTTCATTTATCTGTTGTTTTAATTTTATATTTTTATTTAATTTAACAAACACTTTATTATTTTTATAAGTAAATATTTATATCCATTTAAAACATATCTTAATAAGAAATTATCTATTTGTGGTAAATCCAATGAAGATTTTTCTCTGTGATTAATATATGTGACACATTAATTAAAATTCGTAAGACCCTTTTAGGAAATTAATTTTACCAAATTTAAATATAATTAAATTAACATAAATCCATATTAACTTCATTAAAACATTGTTACATTGTTCTTAAAATATATAATATTTATATGAGAATGAATTTGGTTGTCAATATATTAATAATTAGTTTTCATAAAAAATTATAGAACCCCCCATGATATTTTTACCTCCAATGTGTGTGAAATAAATAATTAAGAGTTAGAGAAAATAAATACTAATAGTTATATCATATATAACACTTTTGGATCTAGACCATTGATTTTTTTGGATTTTTTGTTAATCAACGATTCATGTAATATCAATAAATTCTTAGAGGAAATTTAGGAAATTACTGGTGGAAGTGAAAACCAATAAGATTTGATGATGAGAGGACGACATGTATGTTTGGGAGATGGTTGTGAAGTTAACTTAAATATTACAACAAGTGATGATTGGTAACATGTTTCAATGGGTTTTTAAGAATCTATATTGTTTATAATGGTGTATACATGAAGGATTTCATTATAATTTAGAAGTTGTAAAGATAATTAGAATTTATATTAAAGATAAAGAGGAGGTGGAATTATGAATCAAATGTTCCAAATTAAGTTTTAATAATTTAATATGTAGTAAAATATGTGTCAATGATGTAGATCAAATATGATGGTTTTCATTTCTATACATAGTGAAAAATTCAAAGGGGGAGAGGAAAATTGTGTAATATATTATAGGTTATATGATCATGTAAACTATTAAGGGACATATAACTATATATGCATAGTTGATTTAAGTGGCCAAATATTCATGAAAGATAAAAAAAATCATGTGAATACAAAGATATCTTTCAATCATAAGAAGGAAATGTGCTTGTTTTTTATTTATAGTTCTCACAATTTAAATATTTTTTAATAGTGAAAAATCATGAAGAGATAACATGATGATGTATTGCGAAGTGAAAGAAATGTGATATGATAGAAATGATAGAATTATTTTGTTGAAATATGTCTAAAAACTGATCAATATTAGAAAAATAAGGTCTGGATGAATGATTCATGTATTTCATATGAGTAAAACATATAGAGAAATATATGCTTGAAATTATATTGAACACCTACAACTTTGAGATATTGTACTTAGCAGAGTCATTAAATGAAGGAATTATGTGATCCAAAATTGGCTGCTATATATAATTGAATGTTTATGGGAGTCCTATGAAAATGATATTGCAGTAGAGGTTGGGTGAATTGGTTATTAGTTCACATTAGTTTAATATTGATACATGATCAACATATTGCCATGAATGGTGAAGTAGGTATTGCCTATGCCATTGTAACTGATGGAAAACCACATTATTCAGATTTTATGTAGTTTAAAATACTCTATAAATACCCATTATTCATTTCATGATATGCATATTTTTTGTTCCTAAGTGATTTCTTACAGAGAAATGAAGAAGGGAGGCTGAATGTGGAAAAAGGGGTCCCACATAAGGAGATACATACCAGGTATCTTACTTGAGATTACACTAGGAGATACATTCTATGAGTCTTGAAAATTATTGGGCATAGGGAGAAACACATCTAGGAATAACAAACTAATAGAATCATTCAAGGTGTTATATGAAAAAGAGTCTCACACCCTTCAGTCTTTCACCAGTCGTCTTGCTCTCAAAGACATATGAGAGAGATACATGATGGGAGTCATTATCCCAATTTTATGAACTCATTAGTATCTCACTTGGTGTTATATATCCAAGGTTATGTGATCCAGTTTAGATGATAGAGGATATGATATATTGTTTTGTAAAAACAGTTCTCAATATTGCAATTTTTATATACATCATTAATATGTGAAAATAATTCATTGAAAATATAAACACAGGGAATAGAGAATATTTATTATATCCATTCTGTAGAAAATAGTATTTTCAATATAAGGGTTTTAATGAAAAATTTGGTTGTTTCTTTATATGAAAACAATAAGATAATATCAGTGTGGAATTATTCTCATCGAGAGAATTTTTTTGTGATAGATATGTGTAAGAAAAGAACATAAATCTTTCCTTGGGAATTTAGTATAATATGGTATAAAAGAAATAGAGTGAATACATGAATAAGATCATAATAGAGAATCTATCAAGAGTTCGGTTGCAAGAATAGTCTTGTGTTGAATAGAGGTAGACCATCACGATCCTTATTTAATGAAGTGACATGAATGTGTATAAACTATGGATGGTATGTTATAGAATATTTTTATTAAAGTAGAGAAGAAGAAGTGTACCATGGGTGAGGAGTAAAAAAACACTAAAATTTTTAAATTCAGTGTTCCTAATATATAGGGACACTATATAAAATAGAATATTTTAATAAATAGTGGATTTTAGTGGATTTTGGTACATAGATACATCATCTTTGAGTATTTATTAGGGAAATACCTTTATTATAAAAAATATAAAATCATTTTTTTATGTGAATGTGACACTTTCTGGCATATATGTGATAATTTTAGAGATTATAATACAATTAAATAATGTTTGAACACAATTCTGACCAACATGGTAGTGATATATTTATAGAAATTTCAACATCTTAAATATAAAAGTTTAATTTGACTATCACCCTTATTTACCAACCACCATCTAAGTGTGTTTCTAAATGAAAAAATTTATATCAAAGGGTAATGTTTCAAACAAAATTTTCAACCTTAGAAGAAATGGTTTATTTTTTGAACTTGGATTCTATGATGATGCCTCCAATTTTTTATAGAACAATATTTGATGTATGGAAGAAATAAAATAACATGTTCACATGTGATTGGAGTAAGGATGATTTGAAATACATCCTTTTCTAATAAATTATGACTATGAATGGTGATAACATTGGTAAATAATGAATTTAGAATATTGTAAATATTTTTTGACCAATTATTTTTATATGGAAGCCACTCGTTGTGCTACATCTTTTGAAATTTGGAAAAATATAGAATTTGTTTTTAGAAACACTGAAAATATAAATCATTTTTTAATGTTAACCACAAGATAGGGTTTCAAACTTAGAAAATATGAGATTATAGTGAATTTGATGGGTGAAAATATTTCAAGAAAAAAACAAAAAATCATAAAATGATAAATAAGAATATTGTCGGGAGATCACGTACTAAAATCAAGCTAAATGATTCAAACTATTCTATTTTATCATAATAAATCCATGTTGTGAATGTTTTTTATATTTATGTAAATTATGAATTATCCCTATAATATGAAGATCTAATTAGTTTTTTTACCATCATGTAGATCCTGAAGGTTCTCTTAAATAATTAGATACTCAAAGAATGAAAAATAGAAATATTGGTGGTCTCCTAAAATAATCTAATGATTATATTAATGAGCTCGAATAAAATATTTAACAACATTATAAACAGTTAATTGATCAATCATATAGTATAGTGAAATAAAAATAAAAAGTGAATATGAAGAAAAAAATAGAAGAGCTATCCTAGGTGATTGAAAATTTGAAGGCTTATTTTGGAGAATGAAATTAAATTACTGTGTCTCTAGTAGATGAAATTATATAATATAAAAAAATTAATAATAAATTTAGAGATAATATCATTGAGAATAAATGTTTTCTATGATTTAGTGGTAATGATAAACCACTCACTTATGATGAGAACATTGAAAAAGATGAATTGGATATGACATGTGGTATTTAATTAGAAGATAATTTCTTACTAGATCAATAAGGGATCTAAAATGGACAAGATAGGTGGATCAGTGTACAATCATACAATAAGTGAACTATTAAATAATTACATAATTGTGCATAGTGATTAATATATCAAAGGAAAATATGTGGCCCAAAATGTTGACAAAAATAAGATGTGTTCTAAAATGAAATGACATAGGTATCTTCTTGAATAAATTCAAAATGAGATCAAAAATAATATGGGAATGTAAAAAAGATATGAAATTGGGTATCATCCCACTCAAGTAATTTATTTACAGGAGGATAAAATATTTAAATTAAGGTACTTAGAGATTAATATAGTTATAATCCCATATAAAGAAGATATATCAGGAGATCTTGGAGCATGAGGTAAAGATCAATTTATTCAAGGGATAAGAGAGGTGAGGGTTTCCCTCCAAATAATAATCTATAAGTAGAGTATGCAAGGATATGAATTTGAAGTTTATAAATCAGAAAAAGAATATAGATAAATCAAAAAATAGAAGAATATATGTGGAAATTATATAAGTATATCATTTAAAAAGAAATTATCCATGAAATCATACTATTTTGGAAGACATATACACACCATTATTATTATTCTATAAGCCAAAAGGTTAAATTATAGATGAATAACACTAATTTTATTTATATCTCAATTTATAAATTATTAAAACAAGTGTGTTTTTATTGTGAGTTGTTTTACATTTTCTCATTATGCTTATTTATAAAGATATTTCAACCAGAAGAAATAATTGAGGAAAATGGATTAATTAGGAGATCCTTAACTCCTGTGAAATATGATGAGATTGTATATATAGTAAGATAGATTATTAAGATAAAAATAGGTTTATATTCCAAGAGGAAAACCAATGAGCTCAAGAAAAGGTATTCTAGGAACCTACTATGTTAAACTCACAAAATCCATAGGGGTAGAACATAAATAAATCTGGATGAAAAATAGAGAATCTAAATTAGTTGCGAGTTACCATGGTAGGAAAATATTTAACTTAATGTTATGTCTAAAAAAAGGGAGATACATGAATGTGGTTTTCTAAAGCATTCTACAACAAGAAAAATAAAGGCATGGGAAATAACCCTCCAGTAGAAAAGGATGAGTGAGTAGAAGAAATGTGGTGATTAAATGAAGAAAATTTATACATGTGAGAATAATCCCACTACAGTCATGAAAAATAACCCCATGAAACCCACATCCAAGAAGATGAATTAGTGTACTTTGAAAACAAACATAAAAATATGGCTTGGTTAGTTAGAGTTTTACAAGGATATGGAAAACAGAACATAAAGATGAATTTTCAAAGCATTCAATTAAAAACAATATTATTAAAATAAAATGAGGTTTTAAAGAATGAATTTGATGTGAAAAATATATATGCGATGACATGAAATGATCCACTACAATTATTGATAGGTGAACAAATTGATGTAAAAGGTTGGTCTACCAGGATCAACCACAACCCTTAATTTTAAGATTTCGGAGAAACACCTCTCCCCCTGCATTTAACTATTTATAATATATGTTTAAAGTGGTATAATATTAGTTGTAGATATGATCCAAGGGGGTTATATTATGTATGGGTAAAGGTGAAGAGATGAATAGAGATACACCTAATAAGAATAATCAAAACATATGAAATTCACATATAGTTTCAGACTTGATAGGTAGTTTCTAAAAATCACTTTAATTATCAAAACTATATATGGAAGATTTACGCATAGAAAAATAAATATTATAAAAAAAATCATTATATGAAGATCAAGAGCTATAAAATATATATTTTAATGATCTTTTGGTACCATGTCATATTGAATATTCAACCATTGGTATCACAACTTAGTTATAATGGTATTATACAACCAAGAGAAGATAGATCAGTAGAGAATCAAAAACCTTAAGGTATTTCATAATTATCTATTATTTTTATAAAAATTATTTATTAGATTTATATTTTTAGAATACCAAGTAGTTTCTAAAAAATCAATAGAATTTTTCACAAGAGATATCCCTATTATGAAGATTAATTCAATATTTAGATTAAACATAACAATTAGTTTCAATAATCCATACCATTCCAAAGATGGAGATATTATAGTGGATTTGGTGATGAGTAATCTAGGATATTTATCCTTATCAGACAAAGGAGTCCTACATAGAATAAACGATCACGTATACTATATTGTATCATGAAGTAGTATATAACTTGTATTATCATTTGGATTAACTTGTGGAATGTATCAAACAATTTTACATAATTTTTTATTCACTGACTACTTTTTGTTAGTGTTATTGAGATGACATGATGATTTATAAAAGAATTAGATACATGTTACTTTTATCAATGTATGTAATTAAGTGATATGTATAGTTGTGGTTCTTATTGGATTAAAGACTTTTTTTCTATAACAAGTTACAACATAGTATATTTAGAGTATTTATTATTATCTCATTTATAAGTGGTAATTACAATCACTATAAATCTAGTAGTATTGTGCAGTAATAAAATGAGAAAGTGGCTCCAATATTGAAAGGTTGTAGGAAGAGAAATGTTTCAATATTTTGGGCCTCAACCGGTTTCTGAAGATAATTGAAAATCTAATATAGAGAGATTATTCATTTAGATAGAGTAAATACCAAGGTAAAGAAATCCTTTATAGAATTAAATGAGAGATTGAGATTTAAAATAAATGGGAAACATGAAGGTACCGTATGGGGGTTAGATGTTATTGTATGCCTCTTTTTACTTTGATTTCAAAGGATGATAATATAACGAAATCATGAATCCATTGAAAGAGAACATTGGAGATACATTTTCTATCTTAAAAAAGGTGTATTTATGATAAAATTAGAAATAATTCCCTGAAGTTGATAAATTTAGTTCCAGTCCTATGTTTTTTGTTGGATTTTTTGTCAATAATTGAGTCATGTAGTATGAATAAAGTATTGTACATTTTTGAAGACATGAATGAATTATGAATAATACATGATGATCTTAAGGATGAGATTTGGACCTAGAATACTGAGAGAAGTTTGTTACATTGACTACCAGATCACAACATAGGATGATTGGTTACATGGACCAATTATTCTTCTTGAATAAACATGTTATCAAAATATTTATATTTAAATGATTAAAAAATTATTGAGAAGTTTTGATAGAGATCAGAATTGATATTGGAGCTCAAAAGGAGGTGAAATTGTGATGTTGATGTTGTAAAATATGTTTCTATAGATTATTCTACAAGAAAAGTGGTTTCATTGAATCATATTTAACAATTTTGTCCATAATTATAGGCTTATTGAAAAAAATAAAGGATATGAAGGAAATTCACATGAAATTTTATAGGTTTCATGATTGTATAAGCATATAAGGGAAACATGACTACATATGTAAATTTGATTCAATAAACCATGTATTATAGGAGATTATAAAAGATAACATAAGCATGAGTAGATAGTTTAATTTCATGAATAAAATATTGTAGTTTTTATGGATAGTATTTAGTATTTTTAAATAATTTTTAGTGTAAAAACATGTAGAGAACATAAGATGGAGTCTTGTAAAGAAAAAAATTGGTGATACATTAGAAATAAAAAATGTGTTCTTAAAAAGATGTTCCCAAAATGTTAAATATTTTTAGGATCAAATGTATATAAAATTTTGAATATAAATATGTATGTAGATGGAACAATACAAGAGGCGGGAGGGGTAAAATGTAGGTTTAACAAGAATTCATTATCAAACCTAAAATAAACTTAGTTGAAATGGATTTGAACTAATCCAATTCACTGTACCTCTAAATATGATAAAACTATTAATTGGAATGGTCCTTGGTACTGATGAAAAATAAAATCATAATTGGGTTGATTTTGATATGTATCATAATCATATTGATTATGATAAGTATACCACATGTTGTATTTAAAGTAAAATTGTAACTTAGATAAATATGATGATTAGAGTAAGAGAATAAGTGACTGTACTTACAGAGGTTATGATAATAAGAGTATTAAAAAATAGATGATTTTACCATTAAACATATAGAATCATAATCCATAATACATTGTGAAATTCATGTATTTTAATTGAAATAATTATAATGATATGACTTATGAAAAGAAAAAAATAAAAGATCTATCAATATATTACAATTAATGAGGAAAATGTAAAGAATAAAATTATTTTAACCTAAATAGAAGAGTAAAATTTGACCTAGGATAGAGGTCCATTGATTTATACTTTCAAGAAAGATTGTCTTACCCACACTACTTTAAGACCTTGATTCGAGGATCAGCTTTAGTCTGTCTGCGTATCTCCGACATCCCACAATTAAGTAGGTAATCAGAACCTCTGTCATTCTTACCTTAGAAGCCTTTGATCCATAAATTATTAGAACTGGTCTGTCTGCCTATCCTTGGAAGCCCTCAATTGTAATAATAATTTATTTTTATCACAAAAAGAAAATCTAACTCCTCAATGATATATGTACATTGAACAAGCTATTCATGACTTGTATTATTCAAAGATTTCACACAATGTTGTGATTTTGATAGAGCTCTTGTTGAGTATATCTATATTGAAAAAAGTGTGTTGAGGTCCATCGAATGACTTAGTATTTTTATACTTCTACCAGAAAATCATATTCATGCTCCAACAGTCATATTTTTCATTAATATTTGGATGGACTTGGAATCTTGGAACTTCAATAGTCATATTAAAATAGAATACATGACATCATTTATATTTAAATTTATAACTAATTACATGACATCATTTAGATATAAAATATTTCATTTTACGATATTTTATATTTACGGGAAATGATAAGGTTAAGACTAATGATTTTCATAAAGAAAAGAGCAGGTGGTTATGATTGAAAACAATACATGTAGTTATAATTGAAAATAATACATGTGGTTACGAATGAAAATAATACATGCATTTATGATTGAAAAAAATACATGACGTCATGATTGAAAATAATATATTTAGTTGCGATTGAAAATAATACAGGTGGCTACAATAGAAATCAATACATTATAAATCATATTCAATGTCAATAACCTTAGAATAAATTTAGAAAGAGTTTTTGATTTCCAAAAAAAATGAATGGAGAATTCGAAATAGAACTTTTGACCCAACAATATCCCCCTTTTTTGAAATCAAAAAATGAAAAGATAAATATAAAACAAAAAATTGTCTCCCGCTGAGTTTTATAACTATTATAAGAATAATGGTGAATATGACTAATTCATCCGTAGGAAAAAATTATTCCTAAGGATCATACTGTCTTCTCTATGATATTTTACTCCCCCTTTCCTAAGGATTTTACCCCTTAATATAATATTATTCCTTTACTAAAAACATTATCCATAATATAAAACATTATCCTCCACTGTGATTTTAAAAAAAAGGAAAAAATATAGATAAACCTTTAATGGGTTAGATAAATAGAACACATGAAACAATAAATATAAAACAGAACATGCATATTATTTGATAAAAAAATACAATAATATTTCAAAATGAAATAATTTCTTCTCATACTTCTTCTCCATGAGATTGAAAATATCTAACTTTATCTATTTTAATTATTTTATATCCTCCATCAACTTGTCAAGATATTTTAACTGATCCCCAAACTTTTAATCCTATTATGAAAGCATATTGTATTGCTTACAAATTTCTTATTTTTGAAGCCGATTAATCTCTTCCTATACTCTGAGCTTTCCTTCTTGATCATGAAAATATTCTATTTGGATTGTTAAGGCCTTCTCTAGGATTTGAACTCTATTTTTCAAAAAAACTTTTTCATTTGGTAAATCTGATATTTTATTCTTGGGATTGTGAAACTCTTCAGTGTGAAATTATTTTGATGTTCTAGGCCTTTAAAAGGCCTTTACATTCACATTTATATCACTGATGAAACTTTGGTACATCATATTAATTTCATTTACAAGATTCCTTATTTCCTCAATCTTATCCTCATGACGTTTTATATTTTTATCAATTTTATACGACCACATGATGACATTATTACAAGACTTTCTATGATCAAGAGTATGTTATTAAAAAACATTAAAATTGTCTTCAAGTTTAATAAATATACCCATCAAAATTATTACAGAATATATTCTCTTAGTATGGATATTAGAAATATTTTCTATCATTACTTCATTTTTTGAAAATCAATGAATTATTTTTTCCAGTCCATTCACTACTTTCTCTATGTATTTAACTCCTTTTATTGTAATTTTTCTTTCATAATTGGTATCTTAAATAAAATATAAATGATCACCATAATGAGTTCTTATAGCCACATTCTCATTTTTTTGATTCTGATTTTTATCAAATTCCGCCTCTTCTTCTTCTTAATCTAGAATTTGAATTAATTTTTGGGGTACTGTCTTATGAGAAACTTATTTTGAAGACAGATAATATGAAGATGAGAAATTTAATGATGATTATTTAGAGGATTCTATAGGGAATTTATTTTGAGAAGAGGTTTTCGTGTTTACGACTTCTTCTAGATTTTCATTTTCATCATCATCCTCTTCCTCCTCCTCCGATTATTAATATTCATCTTCTTAGATTCCAACCTTCTATTTCTTTTTATCAATATATTTACCAATTTTTCTTAGTTCACTATCTTCAACTACTTCTTCTCTCTTTATTGATTGATAGTTTGAGGAGACATTCCTTTTCCAAATATTTATTTCCCTTTTTCTTGAATATACAGAGGAGACTGTCTTTATTTTAAAACAATATCTGAAATATATTTCTCACCAATTTATAGAACACTATCAATATCAATGGCCTAATAATTTCTCTTCTTCATCCTCTTTTTCTTCTATATTTCTTTGAGTGTTTCTTCTGTATGATTATTTTCATCGAGAGCCTTAGAAGGATAAATTACGATTTGGGGTTCACCCTCTTTTCTTTCTGCCTTTTTGTTTCTCCATTCATCTACAACCTCATCAGGTATTACTTGTTTCTTATTTGATTTATTGGATGTTTCATACTTAGCATTATTCTTTTTAGAAACAATCAATTTTGATGGTTTTGTAGCTTTCTGACTCCCTCAATCTATTTCTTTCTTCTTTTCTGCATCAGAATATTTTTCAAATATCTTTGATTCTATATTTACATGTAAATTCATACCCCTAATTGAATCTGAACTGATAAGTGTAACTTTGGAACTTTTCATCATTGACTTAATTTTTATATTGCACAACACTAGATATCCAGAAATAAATTTTCATAGGATTCAAAGAAACATAATCAACTGATATTTGGTTTCACCAGACTTCAATTTATTGATTGTAAAAATGTTAACCCCATGAGATTGAATTTCCTTATATTCACCAAGTAGTTAAGGACATAAGTATAAAAAACATTTAGGGCTTCCTTATCACTTTTTCTCAACACTAATAATCCTTGCATCTAGAGGGATATTAATTGGTTATCAGCTGAAAGATAATTCACCTTTCTTTTATCATCATGAATCTCAAAAAGTGATTCATATGCCCTTTTTTTAATCAAAACTCTGTTTTGATTTCGGCCACCTATGGGATGGAATTAAAGTATACCCTTCAAAAAGAAACTACCAAAAAAATTGCGGCATTATTTATCTAAGTGGTGTATTTCTTATCATACATTATAAAAGAAACTTTGATATTATCATCTATTTCAATAGTATTATGGAATTACAGCACCTCCTTAGTGTGAACATGCTCTTGATCAGATCTGGGTCTTTCATCTTAAATGGTTATAGACTTGAAGTCCTTTTAAGACATTTGTTTTGGAGATGTGGTGGTTCATTTGGACATGAAAACTGGAAACTTCCTCTAAGTACAAAAGCAATGATTTTCCATCGTTACAGAAACAAATGACATCATCTATTTTGAAGGAAATAGAGCTTCAGTTCACTTTAATGAGAAATCAATGTGGGATGAGGTATGGGTCCCTTTATATAGGTGATGGAAATCTGACCATTTAGACTCTATATCTCATATTTGATAAAAAATTCAATTGTTGAAAATTATTTTCAACTCTTAAGGTTTAAAAAAATTATCATATTCTAGTTGGATCTAACAATGTTTTAAAACCAAGTGAATGAATTGCAATAACAATAATTTTGAAATGTAATAGAAAGAGTATGATTTTGAAATTTTCACTTTTAGGGTATCATGGTATATGTATTGGATTTAATATATTTTTCGTATGAAATAGTTATTAAAAGTAGTGAAATATGATATATTTTTAAATATATTTTTGAAAACAATTAAAATTTTCATGATAATTAAATACAAAATAAATTATAATACTGATAAAAATGTAATGATGATTAAAAACATGAAAACAATTAAAAAAATGAAACCGATTAAAAACATGAAACCAAATAAAAACATGAAACCGATAAAAACATGAAATAGATTAAAAAAAAGAAAAAAAAATAAAAAACTTGAAAATGATTAAAAAATTATACCAATTAAAAACATGAAACTAATTCAAAAAAATAAAAACATATATACTCTCTATTTGAAAAGAATTATCTTAATGTGTGGAGATTGTTTAAATGTGAAGTATATGTGAATGATTACTTTACATTGATCATTCCTAGATTCAGTTTAATGTATTCTAATCTATTTGAAGGTAACAGTTTTGTGAAAATATTAAAAATTTGTTCTTGCATTCTAATGAATTTTAAAATGATTTCTCCTTTATGTGTGTGATCCCTAAGAAATTGATGCCCAATATCTATGTGTTTTTCATGGGAGTGATGTGAAGGATTTTTACTAAGGGCTATGGCACTAGTGTTGTCACGTAGTATTTGAGATTTAGTAAAACTCATTCCATAATCTCTGAGTGTGTGTTGCATCAATAATACTTGATCATGAAAACATCTAATTACTAAATATTCATCCTTAGTTATGGAAAGTGCTACAGAGTGTTGTTTCTTACATAACAAAGAAACTAATGAATCTCAAAAGAAATGAAAAGTTAATGATGTACTTTTTGAATCCATTCTACATCCACCAAAGTCAGCATCCAAATTTTTTTAATTAAAATTGATTTCTAGACGTAAAAAAATTCCTAAATACATAGTTTCAATTAAATATGAAAAAAATTATTTTTAGTGCGTTTAAAAGAGATTCTTTTAAATTAGATTTATATCTTGGAAATAATAATACTAAAAACTTTATGTCTAAATGAATAGATGTTATGTATAGTAAAATTCTTATCATACCTCTAAAATATGTTTGATCTACTGTATCCTAGCTTTATCAAGATCAAGGGTATTCAAGGTACTAATTGGAGTACATTTACTTTTAGTTTTGTCATATCCAAACTTTTTAATAAGATATTTTATACAATTTTGTTAAGATATATAGGTTACTTCTAGTTTTTAAGAAATTTTAAACTCTAAAATGAATGTTAACTCACTCATCATACTCATTTCAAACTCAGATTTCATAATATTTACAAAGGAATCTGTTAAAGATTGCTGAGTTGATCCAAATATAACGTCATCAACATATATTTGAATAACAATTTTTTCCTTTTCTTTCTTTATAAAATGAGTTAAATCCATAGTTCCCTTAATATAGTTGTCTTGCAAGAAAACTTATGTTAATTTGTCATACCCAGCTCTAGGGGCTGGTTTAAGGCCATATAAAGCATTGGTAAGTTTGAAAACATATTCAGGATGTTTTTATCATCCAAACTAGGGGTTATTCTAAAATAATTCTTATTGTACATATCTTTTATGGAAACCACACTTCACATCAATTGGAAAATGTTTAAAATTAATAAATTTTATATAGGATAGTAGAATAATAATAGATTCAAGTTCAGCTATCAGATCATAGGTTTATTCATAATCTATTCCATCTTGTTGATTATAACTGTTATTAACAAGTCTTACATTATTTAGATATATTATTTGACTTTCATAACATTAGTTTCTGAACACCCATTTACATAAATTATAGTGGTTTATTTAGGTCGTTCAACCAATGTCCAAAATTTATTCTCTTTGAATTCATTTAGTTCATCTCTCATAGATTTTATCTAATCTTCATCACCTAAGGACTCATTTGGATTTTTAGGATTAATTGGGAAATAAATGCTAAATGTTCTACTTCAATACTCAAAGGGATTACAGTCATTACTAGTAGATTTACGTCACAAAATATTTTATCACTGTGATGATTAATAAGAAACAACTAATTTAGGTTTTTAAAGCCTATTAATCAAATTAAGGTAGCAAGTATTCTGGGGTAAATACCATAGATACATTTTCTTCAGTATTATCTGGATTAGAATATTCTACCATTAAAGGATGATAATTTGTTTCGGAAAACATATCCGAAGATATATATTAGAGTATTTTAAAATCAAAAGGATTAGTTTCATAAAATTTAACAATTATTGTTTCCTCAATAGTATAAGAATTTTTATTTAAAACTCTATAAGACATAGAGGTTGCGGAATAGCCAAAAAATATTACTTCCTCAAAATTGGGTGCAATTTTTTTGTAATTTATCTTTTGTATTCAAAATAAATACTTTTCATCCAAATACTCTTAAGTTTGAAAATTTAATTTTTTTTATATCCACTATTAATAAGGTGATTTATTTAGAAATGGTATTATTAAAACTCAATTAATCGTATATCAATCCATACTCACATATTTTTCCAAAAAATGATTAGCAATTATGTATTCACTCAACATGGTTCATGTAATTTCTTGAAGAATACGATTTCTTTTTTAACAACACCATTTTGATGAGGAGTTATTGAGAATTATAAGTTATATGTAATGGCTTTCTTACTACAAAATTTTTTGAAATATGAATTTCAAAATTCTCCACCATGATCACTATGTATAGTTATCAATGGTAGGTTTTTCTCATTTTTAAATTTTCCTCTTAATGTTTTAAAATAATATAAGGCTTTATATTTATTTTCAAGAAAATAGACCCATGTAAATCTAGTGTAATCATCAACTAAATAAATAAATAGTATTTTCCTCAAATACGTTTTATTTGTATTGGACTAAAAAAGATTCATATGAACTAACTGTATTGCATTATATGTAGAGACTTAACTTATGGATTTAAAGATATACCTATGTTGTTTTCCATATTGAAAAGGATTATAGAATTTTTAATAATCAAATCTAAGATCCAATAAATCCTTAAAAAGTATTTTTATATAATGTTTACATAAATTTTTTAGGTTACTATGTCCAAATATTCTATTCTATAACCAAGATTGGTATTTTATTACACTTAGACAAGGTAAGTATTGGCTCACAAATACTTCTATGTTTATAGTGTAAAAAATTTCATGCATATTGGAAGAAATAATAAATTCATCCTTGTAATTGTGTACTAAGAATTTATCACTCATAAAAATCACAAGTTAACCTTTATCATATAATTGAATTATTCTTATAAGGTTGTACTTACGACCTTTAATAAATAAAACATTTGAAATTAAATATTTTCTAAGAAGAATAATATTACATATACTAATGATCTTTCCCTAAGAATTATCTCCAAAGGTAAACATTACACCATTAATTTTAATGAACATTTCAATGAAATATTTATTTCCAGTAAAGTGATGAGAACATCCACTAACCATATACCATGTATTGTTGTTGGTACTTCATTTATCTTCCTAAAAATAAAACAATTATATTTTTAGAATCTAATATTTCTTGGATCCAGAGCTATTCGAATGTAAAATAACAGGAATCCACATTTTCATAGAAAAGTGGGATTTATAAAATTCTTAGGATTGGATTTTGTTTAAAGGACAATTTTTTCCTTCTGTCAACCAATTTGAAACTTTGTGAAAAAAGGGGAACTTTGAGGTACAAAATAGTTGTGATTGAAAACACATTTTGAGTGAGTATAAACCATTCTAGAAATATTCTTAAGAGGGAAAACTTGTGAATTTTTTTTATCAAAACCTTTCTTACGAGTAGTAATGTTTGATAAAAGTTTATTTAAGGTAAATATTTAATATTTTAGTCAAATGGTTAAATTATTATCCTAATATAATTAGTTTTATAATTGAGTATTATTTCAAAAACATTTTTCTCGAAAAATATTTATTAAAGATCCTTTAAATGTTTATACTTCTTATAATTTACTTCTTTATGATTTTTATAAATAATTTCCAAATCAAAATCTTTTTTTCAAGATCTTTTGAAAGATTTGATACTTCTTTTATTAAAACATATATTCTATTTTATTCTTTATGAATTTTCTTTTTTGATCGTATTATTTACATTTTCAAGTAACTTAGCAAGTCTTGAGACTTATTCAAAAGAAGATAAATTAGTACTATCACTAACTAAATAATTTTCTTCATACGGGGATTTAGAATACTTTCTATTATCATCATTAGTATTTAAAAATATATTGTTTAAATATTCAGCATAGTATACCTTATACATGAAAAAATGATTTTATTTTTGAATCCTGGTATAAAGACCAATTTTTTTAGAATATTCAACATCTGAAGAGTCACCAGATGAGCCTCCACCACTAGCCCTCCATGTATCATTTACCTTGAGAACTTTCTCTCCCTTGGTTTTCCAAAATTTCTTTTGACTTCAATTTGAATGTTTATCCCTTTTATCTTTTTTTTATGCTTAATAAATTATTCTCTGATGTGTTGTATTCTTTTAAATTCATAAAAGTCACTTATGAATATTTATTATAGTTTTTATATTTGTTTCTCTTTTTATATATTTAATGAAAATCCTTCTTTCTAACAGTATTTTCCATCCTTGTAGAAATATTAGCTAATTCAGTTTTAGATTTCTCATCTTCACTTGAGTTTGATTGAAAAACAACTTTATTTTTCTTTGATGACTTTACTATTTTATTAAGAGTCTGTTATTTCAATTGATTTGTATTTGATGTAAAAGAGACACTTACATTCTTCTTCGTTTCATTTTATGCATCTCTCTTCAATCTGTTTTCATGTTTCAAGAGAGTTCCAAATAACTCATCAATAATTATAGTTATAACATTCCTTGACTCATCAATAATAGTTCTCTTCAATTTCCATTCATTAGGTATGATGTCTATGAAATTATCTACAATAATCTCATCATCTAAGCCTTTTCTCCCATTTATTTCAATCATTTTATGATATTCATGAATCTTTTTTGAACATTAACTATTGGTTTTCCTTAGGGAAAAAACCATGATAATCAACTCTAAGCATGGTGATTCTAGTTTCTATAACTTTAGATGTTATGAAATTTGTATCTTCGAGTTTATTACATATGTTATTAGCTACGTCACAATATGTTATGTGGATATATATATATTTTGGGTCATATAATAAAGAAAAGTACTGCATACCTTATTATTTTACTGATATTCTTTCTTTTCTTGATTGGTAAAAGTTTTGACTTCCTTTTTATGCACTTTATAATCTATAGTAAGAATATTTTTTTGTAAACTCTAGTACTGATAATAATAGTCTTTATTCTATCACTCCAGTATTAGTAATCATTTCCATTGAATATAGGTGGTCGTTTAGGGTTTAGATTATCTAAGGATCTAACATTCATTCCTTCCATATTTCAAAACAAAAATTTTACACTCCACACATTTTTGTATTATGTAAATATAAACAAAGAATTTATCATTGAAATAAATATAACTTATAAGAGAAAAAATGTAAAATAAACATAGTGGATTGATCTTCTACTAAAAATATGTATATTTTTATTTCAGATACTAGCTCTAATACCAATGGATGGATCAAAAAATGTATGTACATGGCACAATATAAGAAAATGGTGAATTTTAGGTTTTAAAATCAATCTTTATCAAACCTGAAAGAACTTATTTTAAAAGGATTTAAACTAATTTAATTCACAATACATCTAAATATTATAAAACTATGAATCAGAATGGGCTATGGTACCGATAAAAACGATAATCCTAATTGGGTCAGTTAGGATATGTATCGTAATCATATTTGTTATGATAATTATACCATAGGTTGAATTTAAAGAACAATCATATCCTAGATGATTACGATGATCAGAGTAAGAGAATAAATGATTGTAATTAAAATGTTTATGAAAATCAGAGTATTATAACAATAGATGATTCTACCATATAGCACATAGAATTGTAATACCTAATACATTGTGAATTTTTGTATTGTAATTGAAACAATTACAATTATATGAAAAAAGAATAGAAAGAAAAACTAAAAGATTTATCTTTATATCACAATTATAGCGGTAAATTTAAAGAATACAATTATTTTAACCAAATGATAAGGGTATCATTTAACCTAGGATAGAGGTCCATTAATTTATACATTCAACCATGTCTGTCTTACCCACACCAGGGTAAGCCCTTGATTCAAAGATCAGCTCCAATTTTTCTACCCATCCCTTGCAGCAATCAATTAAGAAGGAAATCAGTAACTCTATCTTCCTTGCCTCAGAATCCCTTGATCCGAAAAAGATCAACACTAGTCTATATTCCTATCCCTGGCAGACCTCGATTGTAATCTCAATTGATCGATATCTCACAAAGAAAATAAAAATTCATTGAAGATATAATTACTTGGAACAAGGTATTCAAGACTTGTATTATTAAGAGATTTGACACTAGGAAGTGATTTTGAAATAGCTATAACAGATTATATCTAGATTGAAAAAAGTTTTTTGAGCTGAGTCGAATGACTAGATATATATATCCTTCATCCCAATGGTCATATTCATGCTCTAATGTTCATATTTTTCATGAATATTCAGAGGGACATGGACACCGGGCACTTAAATGGTCATATTAAAACATAATACATGACATCATTTTAATTTAAATACCTAATAGATTACATGACATCATTTTAATTTAATTACATAATATATTGCATGACATCATTTTGATATAAATTTTTTTTAAAGAATTATACCTTACTAGAAATGATAAGGTTAAGGCATATGATTTTCATAAATAATAGAATAGGTGGTTACTATTGAAAATAATAAATGCGGTTACAATTAAAACCAATACATGTAGTTGTGATTGAAAATAATACATGCAGTTACGATTGAAAAAAATACATGTAGTTACGATTGAAACACAATACCTGCAGTTATGTTTGAAAACAATAATCACAGTTACAATTGAAAATAATACATTATAAATCATATTCAATGTGAATAACCATGGAATGTATTTAGAAAGAGTCAGTTATTTCCAAAACAAAATGGATGGATATTTGAAGACATAAATTTTGACTCAACAGATTATTGACTTTTGTAAAACTCAAGAGTTGATTTCCTAAAAATTTAAAATTTATAAATAATGATGATCTCATGAGACTGTGATATATCAAGCTCAGATGATTTTTATAGAAAATGAATTATATAACCTAAAAATGGATGATACACACAATAAAAAAATGATGAGATTCTTAGAAAAATGGTCTTGAGATATATGCCATACTTAATGGTAGTATGACCTCATGATTTCAAAGATGTTGCATGATCAACAAGCTACCAGGTTTGGTGAAGCATGTATAGACTGAGTCGGTGGAATAGAAGGAATAATTTGTTTTTTGAAGTTGAGTGGGTGGAATAGATTTTGTAAATACCCCAAGGTTATTTCATTTAGTGATTATTTTTACTTATTAAATGATATCATTATAAGAAAGGGATAATGGAAGATGAACATTATGGAAGGGGTCTCACAAAAGGATATAAGCACTGGGATAATTTTGTAGGATCCGGACGTAGTGGAAGATCGGTTGTTTGGAGGGCCCAAATTTTTCTTTTCCACAATAGAAGACCAATCTAGGATCAATATGATGATAAATGCCAGTATCCCCAGATTAAGATCAATGATATAGTCAAAAAAAGAATAGGTTGCAAGATCCTAGAGAGAGGATCTTGCACATCATGTTTATAATTAATTTAAATAATTTCTATAGAAATTAAATAACAGAATCATTGGTAAATTATTCGTTGATGATATTAATCATTTGGAATACACCTTCCATAATTTATCATTATGCTTGTGAGGATCCAAATTAGCATCCGTCTAGTGGTGTTTCACAGGTGATCTAATGGCCTCCGATCAACACCACTATTTATCCAGGAGCTAGCGCGGTGAAGTGAGTTTCTAGAATCAGTAATTCTTGATCTCCCATTCTTCAGTCTTGTAGAATATCTCCCGTTATTGAGAGAGGATAAGAGATGATTTGAGAGGGAAATTTTTTTTGCTCAACTATTCTCTCACCACCAGCACTTTGGTTCACCATGCATGATTACTCAATAGACATACCTATCTATTTAACAACATGGGGTTTCCATTAAAATATTTAATTACCTAATAGAAATTAAATACATTCATAATCTTGGATAAAACTTGTTATACATAATAACAATAAATACACCACTATTCATGGTGCACCGATTTACGTAAAACTGAATCATAAACAAAATCTCCTTACACATAATGATAATAAATTTATTTTTATTTTTTCTTGTGGAAAATAGTTAAATAATTATTTATCATATTTTAAATAATTATTTTACTACTGGACCGGCTTTGGTCCACTCGAACTCCACTTCCATTTATTGAACACCTGAAGAAAAAAAATATTTATTCTCTTAAAAAATTATTTTATTTACAAACTAGTAAATAAATATTTATTAAATGTTCAATAAAATATATATTTTTTATTTAATTTGTGAGATAATTTTAAATTGAATAAAATTATTCCATGGTCTTTTGAATAATATTTCTTCCAATAAATAAATTAAAATAGAATTTAATCGAGACCAAGTGAAACACTTAGTGTGTGACCCTATAGGGTTTTTTCTCATTGGTATTGGGAAGGCTTACCAAAATTCCAAGAGTAAAATCTAGTAATGGTTCAATGAACCCAAGATAAATAAGTTAAATTTACAATGAGGACATACAAATACAAATTATCACTGTGTATTATAATCCCTTTATCTCAATATCTCATCAAGAAGGTTTCATGATACTATCATCAACCAGTTTTCTTGATACGTCTTTCTTTGACTACCTAAAATAAACTCATCGATACACCATTGACATATAATTTAGGAAAACAGTTCTATTTCAATATAAGGGATGAGATATAAACTTTCATAAATGGATGGGACAAATCCTTCCTCCACTTATCCATTAATAAGAAGTCATTCATTAGGCACCCAACATACCCTACTTACCGCCCACATATGGCGTGACAGTTTTTATCAGCAAATATAAGTGCATGATTCATGAAACATATTAATGATAATCTTAAATCAGAAGGACCATTACATACACTCAGAGATAGGAATATCTAATGACAGCAAAACATGCAGAATTCCTACCAATGGGTCTGTTCTCATAATCTACCATCTTGGAGACTACTAAGTGTGGACTTCATGAGAAAAAGACTCAGCTGCTTACGAGTACTCGCAACTGATGGTATTTATACTATGTGTCCCATCATAGTATGTCATCCAACCGTAGAACTATATTTAATTATATTGTCATAGTAAATCAAGGTTCACATCATAGTATGGAGCTGATATGACCTTATTAATGCGACAAATACTCGAGGAAATTATTATATTATAGTTATACAGAACAATGAACAATATTTAATATGATATTAAATATTTAAATACATTAAATATTTATGTAATAAATTTACAAACAATTTGTTCTAGGAAACAAACTCTAATAAACTCCCACTTGAACTAGAGCCAACTACATACGACTTTTAGTCTGCTAGACATCACATAGTGATCATGTTTCTACGATGTCAAGTATTTAGTCAAGGGGTCCGCCAGGTTGTCTTTCATTGAAATACTACTCACTACAACTTCACCATTCTGAGAAAAATTCATCAAGAGATAATACTTTGATATTTTGTGATTCATCCATTGATGTCACCTTGGCTCTTTTACAAGATCAACCAGTGAAGTATAATCACAATAATGTGTGATGTGATCTTTACTACTAGGTACCACATCCAACTCTTGGATGATGATATACATCTAAAATGCTTCTTTTGATACCTCAGATTCTATGATATACTCTAAATATATTATATAATCTACTACCACACCTTTCTTTGAGGTCTTATTTCTCACAACACCTCTATTCAATGTGAATATGTGTCCCATTCGCGACTTCATGTCATCTTGATCAGTAGGGAAATCAGTATCTGTATATCCTTTGATGACTAAATCCTCATCTCCTCTTTAAACCATGAACAAATCCTTAGTATTCCTTAGATACTTAAGGCTATTCTTGACTTCCATCCAATTGGGATAACCTAGATTAGCTTGATATCTTCCTACCACACTTAATGTGTAGGAATCATCTATCCTAGTACATATAATATCATACATGACACACCCTATAACTAATTCATATAGAATCATTTCAATTATCTTTATTTCCTCTTGCGTCTAAGGACAAATTATCTTGGAAAGATGAATTCCATGTGATAATGGTAATAATACACTATTTGATTGTTCCATACTAAATCTCCTAATTATCATACCAATTTTTTTACATTGACATAGACCCAACAATCCCTTGGATCTATTACAATGGTTGTTTATCTCAATAATATATGCTGCCTTACCCAAGTCCTTCATGGAGATGCATTGATTCAACCATTCCTTAACAGACTATAAGACTGGTATCTTGTTTCCAATAAGTAATATTCCATCAACATATACTATTTGAAAAATGAATACACACACAATAAACTTTTTTTAGACATAAGGTTCGCATTAATTCTTTATAAAACCAATTTATATTATGGATTCAACAAAATGAATGTTCCATGACGTGTCTGAATGGCCCAAAGGACTTCATTTTTTATTGATTTTTGATAACCCCCATTTCAAGGGATGAGGGGGAACCCTTACAAGGCTCGTAGGCTTAGAGATTACAAGACCCGTAGGCTTAAGAGATTACATGACCTGAAGGTCTTAGGGAATTCGACCAGACTATCTACAAGGAACTGACCCTCCCCAGCATTAGTGTCAGGATATTAGATCTCCACCTTTGCATGGAAGTCTGGATAGGCATCCCGTGCATGAACAGGCTGGTACCTATGGCATAGCCATACCCTCTCATTTTGAAAATCCATTTGCTTCAGCTCTAGTGAGTGGACCTACTCTGAATCCTCTTATACGGCTGCTCCTTTTATGTACTGTGTCTGGGGAAACTGCATGTGGACCGAAGGCCATGAGGAGGACCAAGGGCCTTAAAGGTGGCCCGAAAGCCTTACTGACCTGAAGGCATGGGTGGCCTGGAAGCCTTAAGGACTCCAAGCCCAAACTGGTGGCCCTAGGTGAATAGTTCCAGCTGCTACAGTGCCGAACAGTACCTACTACAGTAACTGCTTCAGTGCCTGCTACAGTACCGCACCGTGTACAGTTCTGCTACAGTACCCACATTGTGTATAGTACTACTATAATGATGCTACCGTGCCTTCTACTGTACCTGCTACAGTACTGCTATAACCCAGTAAATATGCCTCTACATGGTTTTAAACCTGGGTCTTATGGATGCACTTAAGGATACCTCACTAACTAGGCTGAGGCTCATGTGGGAATGTTCCATGACCTGGATTCTTTTATTAATCCAGAATTGGATTTTTTTTCAACTTTCAAACCTTATTGGCATCCATTGGAGTCACAAACTATTCACGATGTGTCATGTAGACATATTCTTGAAGTTTCCTATTAATAATGGATGTTTTGACAACCATTTTCCAAATATCATAGTTATGATAAGCAGTTATAGACAATATAATTATGATGGATTTCATTACTGTAACTGGTGAAAAGGTTTCATTATAGTCAATGACTTGATGCTATTTAAACCCTTTTGAAACCAATCATGCCTTATAGGTTCTGACTTGTCCTTCCTTGTCCAGGTTCTTCTTGAATACCAATTTCTAACCAACATTCATTACATCAATTAGAGGATATACCCAAATCAAGACATGGTTTTGGTACGTGGAATCCATTTCAAAATTCATGGATTATTTCCAATTGGAACATCTATTCCCATTAATGCTTCTATTTATGTTATAGGATCATTATTATCCACTAATAATGAGCCACCATCTTCGGTAACTCGGAAACCAAACAATAATAGTTATCTAACCTCTATTCTACTCCTATAAAATACTTGTGTCTCTATAATAGATCGTTCTTCCATAGTTCTTTTTTGGAATCTACTCCTCTACCAAATCTTGTATACCTTGAGCCTCAAATTCATCAAAGTATATCTCACTCCCACTATCTCTTTTGGATATGTACTCCCTATCTTGGAATATGGCATGTCTTTCCACAGTAACATTTTTTATGAGGGTTCATATTGGTAATAATCCCCTTATTTTCCTAGGGTATCCTCTAATGGTACACTTTGTTCCTTGGGGTGAGAGTTTGTTACCTAAAGATGGCTTAATGAACACTTTACTTCCCCACACACGTAAATTTGTTAATATAGATTTTATTCCACTCCCAAGGTTGTATAGAATCCCATTAATCGATTTAGTTGGTACTTGGTTTAGTAAACATTCCACTTTTTGTAACACATATGTAAGAACCCAGATATTCCTTTTAGGTGTGTTTTTTGTATTCTGGTCGTTTTTGAGAAAAAGAGGAAATTCTGGAATTTTTTGGAGTACACGCCATGTACTTCCTTTCTGCAGGAGACCGTGTGTTGGCCGTGCCCTGGCCACACACACAGTTGTGTGGGGTGACGTAAAGGCCACCTAAAGTGGAGTACGAAAAAGGTGATTACATGTCGTGTACTTCAAAAGTAGATGTCGTGTATTTTGTTTTTTTCATTAAAGGTAACGGGGTCACGTCTGATCTCCAGAAGTGTCTTCTTCTTGGTCTCGTTCGACTGAGAGAAACCGTACGGTGCTGAAACTTATCTAAGCCACCGAGCCTCCATCTGTTCTCTGAATCGACCCATGTTGATTGCATTGGAACCGCAGTGGTATGCTCTTTCTTCTTCTAGAGCATCGTTTCCATATTCATCCTCTTTTCCAAGTTATTATAGGTTTAACGTTTTATTAATTTTCTTAGATATATGGATTTTTAAGATGATTCAAGCCTCGTGGGTCAAGTATATTGATCTCTTAAACCCAAGGTAGGTGGTTTCTGCCTTTTCGTTAGAATTCTTTAATTATTACGTGAAAATTCCACCAATACCCTTGAACGAGGTATTGTGTGTTTACCATTTTACCCCATTTGTTTTCCTTCCATGCATGTATTTTTGTGTAGAGGTAAATTGGATATGTATTAGGTTGATTGCTATGTCTTGGATGTTCTACTCATGCTTTGTTCTGTTTACGAGCATTTGGTCCAGTTTAGCCTATTGGTCATTTACCTATTTTCCAGGCCTTGCGGTCGTAGGATGGAGTGTTATTTTCTGACATTCTTGAGATGTTTTAGAATGGTTATACAAGTATTTATGTAGGTTTTCTTGGGCCATATATCATTACTATGTGTGGACTTACATAGGTCTGTGAGAACCTGGTGTTATACACTAAAAGAGGATAGACCGAGCGAGCTTCCTTAGAGAGTTTTTAGACATTATATACTATAGGGGGATAGATTGAGTGAGCTTCCACAGAGAGACTTTGAGCTTTATAGAGTATAAGGGGATAGACTGAGTGAGATTATTCATAGAGTCTTTGTTTTACTTGAATTACCTTGAACCACTCTAGGCTATAAGAGGAATTGACTGAGTGAGCTTCCTCAGAGAGTTTGTGAACGACCTGGGGCTATAAGAGGAATTGACAGAGTGAGATTCCTCATAGAGTCTCTTGAAATTGGGGCTATAAGAAGAATTGACTATGTGATCATCCTTAGAGAGTCACTAACTACCTTAGGCTATAAGGGGAATTGACTGAGTGAGCTTCCTGAGAGAGTCTTATAACATTCATATGACCAAACCAGAGGGGTTGTGCTGAGTGTACTACCCATAGGGTTGTTGGTACTTGTTAGGTAGGATCAGGGGGGATGAATGTGAGTACTTTACAGAGGGTTACCTGTTTTTGTTCAGCTACTTGTTAACTGCTGCATGATACTGGAACTATGGATTGATTACTGCAGAGTATTTTCCTATTTACTGATTTCTGTACTTTTACCTTCAATATATTAACTGACATTTAAACACAGATATTCGGGTGGTTGCCTACTGGGATTAGTCTCACACCCTATTTGGGCCATGATTTTGGGCCCAAAAAAATTATATTGTTTCATGTATAGATAACAGAAAGCACCCTTCTACTTCAGGTACTTGAATTGCTGTGGAGCTAGAGAGCATGGGACCAAGCTTTGGCTTGCGATGCTGAGAACCTGTTTATCTTTTCTTTTGTAATTTGGTTCAGTACTTTTGTATTTAACATTTTTTCTTGTTTGGCTATTTTCCTAGAAGTATGTATCATGCATCCTTTATTATTCATTGCTCTAGTTGTTTGTTATCTCTAGTCTTCCATTGTTCACTTGTGTATGGATTATTACTGCTTCTGCCATTGTATATTGTTTCTCATCCACTATGCACTTTTCCAATGAGGGCATAGTTTCCCCACTATCACACCCAATGCCCTCGCTACTAGTCAGCAGCCTCTGGCATTCAGGGAAATGTGCTTGAGGCCATGTGACCAATGGGTATGGGGTGCCTATGGGCGGCTTCTGGTACCGGGACATTAAAAAGCGGTATCAGAGGATTTCTTTTATCTTGACTTACTATTTGGATCCTATATTCAGGGATAGGATGGAAGAGGTACCTGGTTGTAAGTTGTGCCTGGGAGTAGCTAACCCGTGTACATGGAAATGACAATATACCTTGTTTATTTCAAATTATTCTGGTTTTGCATGTTTACGGTTGATCTGATTTTCACCGATGGGTGACTCACATGTTTTGTGTTGTTACTGTTGATATTATTGGGGTTCAATTTCTGTCGCAACCCGATGAGATGAGGGTATTCCATCTCATGAATCATATAGGCACATGCTAAGAATCACATGTCATTCATTTTGGCCATGCCATTTAGGGTGCATTAGCGATTGAATGTTTTTGTGATAGATGTTGCGTAGAATATGCATGCTGTTGTGGTAGATGATTGATATAATACATGCTCTCAATAGGTTTTTCTATATGTAAAGTCTTGTTTGAATGAACGCCAAATTTTTATTCTTGAGGTGTTATGGGCCCTCATGAATCAGAACATGGTGGATCATTGACTTGTTTCCCTTGTATGTGACATGTATAAGTTTCCAAGAATTGATTCACAGGGAGTAGGGGCCCTCAAGGATCGGAATTTGGAACCTTAACGCTTGTTTTCTGTGTTTTCTAGGCCCAAGAGAAGTTTCTGAGGCTACTATATAGAAAAACCTAGAATACAGGGCGCATACATTATGAATACACACCGTGTAGTAAATAACCATGTAACTGATTGTGTGGGTAGGGACACGAGGTTGTGAAAAATCTTGTAGGAACACACAGTGTACGGTACGTACATGCCGTGTTATAGTGACCGTGTGTCTACCCATGTGACTAACGACACATATGGATGAAACATCTACTATACATGTTGTGTCTGGATTTCACACATTGGGCAGTGTATCCTAGGTACTTGGTTGTGTCACGAACAACACAGGTTGAGGAAATCCTTTAAGTACACGCCATGTGCACATGGAGGGCATTGTTTAGAGTAAACCGTGTATCTGAAGGTGTAACTAACAACATGGGTCATTGAAACTTGTCTAGTACACGCCGTGTCCTTTGTGAACATGCAGTGTAGTCTAGGATTAAGAGGACCTTGTGGGTTAGCCGTGTAAGGAGACTCGGGCAGGGGAATAGAGTTCAAGTACATGCCGTGTGTTGGGACAACACACCGTGTGGTTGGGGTGTTACACGACCAGTTGTGGCAGAAGTATATGCCCATGTGAATGTCTTAATAGGACATACCATATAGTGTTTATACACACCATGTAGTCATGTTCTGTCAAACGTGAATGTTTCTTTATCTTCTTCACTTCATGTACTCTTATGTTTTTGGTCCTTGATAATCCTGATATAAGGTGTGCATTTGACCATTCATAATTATGCCACTGAGAAGTCCTCTGGTTGAATGCCAGATTCCAGACGGTGATCCGACACTGGATATGGCTGATCAGGGACTTCCAGTAGATCCTCTTGTTGTGAATACCTTGGCACTAGCCGTTATACCTGGCATAGGTGCTGATGCACATTTCAGGGAAGGCTTTCTGAGGATGATACATGCTTTTCAGGGAGCACCATATCCTGCCTCGTTGATGGTGGAATTGACGCGGGTTTTTCAGCAGCAACATCCTCCTACTTTCTCAGGGGATGGAGGACCCCAGGCTGCAGAATCCTTGCTAGAGGCCATGCTGACAATCTTTGAGCATATGGAGATACCTCCAAATAAGAGGGTGAAGCTCACTACCTGTATGCTCCGAGACACCGACAAGAGGTTGTGAGAGGTGATATCACCATCAGGACGCAAGCAGGGCTTGACTTGGGATGAGTTTCGGCACATCTTATAAGATTACTTCAACCCGGAGACCTTGAGGTCCAATCGAGCCTAGGATTTTATGAGTCTGTAGTAGGGTACTCTTTCTGTTATAGAGTACTCGTCTCACTTTCTTGAGCTGTAGTATTTCACGCCAATTCCAGGAGGCGATGAAATATTCCTTGCATAGAAGTTTGAGGATGGTATGAGGTACGACATCTAATCGCAGGTGAACATCGTCAGGTTGAATTTGATATTCTCTATCGTCAACCAGACACTAATCACTGAGTGCAATCTGAGGGATTCTAGAGCAGTGAGCCAGGTTGGTTCGACATCCAGAGTTAGTGTTCCTCCTACTAATAGCAGGAATCACCATAGGGAGTCTGTTGGAGGAGAACAGAGTAGGAAGGATGTTTATTCGAGCAGCCAGGTGGTGTGCTACCAGTGCAGAAGGAGCAGTCATACTAGGCCTCAGGGCCAGAGAGACCTAATGGAGTGCCGATCTTGTGGCAAGATGGGCCATCTTCAGCATTTCTATCCGATCTTCTCACCTGCAGCTGGTGGTAGGGGTTCTTCTATGACCCCATGTTCAGGAGAAGCATCGCCAGTTTCTCACTAGTCTGGGAACTAGAGTTCTTCCGACCGTTCGGGCCGAGGTGGAGGTCACGACCGTGGTGGTCAGTCACTAGGCTACCAACGACAAGAAAGTTGATCAGCTCAGAGTGGTCAGGCATGGTCACATGGCCGTCGACCAGGCTGGACCTTTGCAGTGGAGCAGACCCATCAGGAGCAGGATCACGACCCCTCTACAGTTCGAAGTATAATCTTAGTAGCCTCAGTTTTATCACCATCTCTTTTCGATACAGGGGATACCCATAGATTTATATCTATCACTTTTGTGGAGAGTCTTGGTCTCTGCATCTTTTCTTCATCCGATATCTTGACACTGGACACACTGTTGGGAACTAGGACCGCTAGTGTACATCAGTGCAAAGAGTGCCCTCTAGAGGTTGGTGGGTGTCACTTTCTATGGGACCTATATGTCTTAGAGATGGCAGGTTATTATTTCATTCTCGGGATGGACTGGATAGTTCCCTTCCGGGTAGTTGGTGATTTCTATCGCCGTAGGGTGAGTTTCATATCACCAGAGGGTGAATCATTTCTTCATAAGGGCAAGTGGGATGTCCAGGAAATTAGAGAAGGTCCAGAGCATCTTTGGTTATGAGGAGTTACAACCTATATTGCCAGTCTATATCTGGAAAACCATGGGACATCATAGTTGGACTTTCCTCTTATGGTGGATTGTTTCAAAGATGTATTCTAGAGGACTTTTCAGGTTTTCCTTCGGAGCATGAGGTAGACTTCTCTATTGATCTTGTGAAAAGTGCGGCACTGGTGTCCATTCCTCTTTATAGTATTGCTACACCAGAGTTTCAGGATCTCAAGAAATAGTTGGATGAGTTGCAGGCCAAGGGTTTCATCCGACCCAGTACTTCTCCTTGGGGTTTCCCTATTCTATTCGCGAAGAAGGAAGATGGTGCCCTCAAGCATTGTGTGGACTATTGGATGATGAAACAATTAACGGTCAAGAACCAATATCCCTTTAATAGGATCGATGACCTCTTTGATCAGCTTCGAGGAGCCTGGGTGTTCTCGAAGATTGACTTGAGGTTCAGTTATCATCAATTGCGTGTTATACCATCTGATATACCTCTCACAGCCTTCCGGAGTAGGTATGGTCTATACGATTATATGGTTATACCGTTCTGTCTCATGAACGTGACTAAATTTTTCATGGAACTGATGAACCAAGTGTTCTGTCCCTATGTGGATTCCTTCGTGCTAGTTTTCATGGATGATATCTTGGTGTACTCTCACACTCAACACAACCATGCTACCCATGTTGAGATAATTTTGAGTACACTGAGGGAGAAACAGTCATATGAAAAGCTCTCGAAGTGCAACTTTTGGATGGACCAGATTCTCTTCTTGGGTCATGTTATATCAAATACAGAATTATCAGTAGACCTAGAGAAAGTGAGGGTAGTAGGTTTCTGGGAGCATTCGAAGAACGTCTTTGAGGTGCAGTGTTTTCTAGGGCTTGCGGGATACTACAGATGCTTTATTAAGCATTTTTCACAATTAGCAGCACCGCTGACATGTCTGAAAAAGGAGGGTGTGATGTTCTTGTGGTCAGATTCTTGTGAGTCATACTTTTAGGAGATGAAAGGGAGGTTGAATTCAACACTGATACTAGTCTTGCCGGATCTGGGCTAGAGTTATACCGTTTAATATGATGCGTCGGGTATCGTGCTGGGAGATGTTATTATACCGGGAGATGGAGTCGTTGTGTATGTGTCTCGGC
The DNA here is from genome assembly GCA_963277665.1 of Viscum album. Lineage (NCBI taxonomy): Eukaryota > Viridiplantae > Streptophyta > Magnoliopsida > Santalales > Viscaceae > Viscum > Viscum album. Next base: position 1,986,355,832 of record OY728136.1, read on the forward strand.
AATTGATGCCACACGAGAGGAACTACCCAGTGCACAATCTGGAGTTGGAAGTTGTTGTTCATGACTTACGCTATTGGAGACATTATCTGTTGGGAGAGCATTTTGTGGTTTTCACCAACCAAAAAATTCTCAAGAACATTTTCACTCAGTGTGACCTGAATTTGAGTTAGAGAAGGTGGGTTGAGTATCTCCAGTCTTTCAACTTTGAACTTGCCTATACACCGAGAAAGGGAAACGCAGTGGATGATGCATTGAGCAGGAGGACCCAGAGACAGGATGTTCAGTAGGAGAGTTTTGAGTGGCAGCTTATGGCCCTAATCTCTGAGATACATTTGGAGGTGCATGACCTACTGGGACAGACATTACTTTCTTATGTAGATGTTACCTCTACGCTTCTTGATCGAGTTCGAATGAGGCAACTATCATATTTTGAAGGCCTAGTCCTACGGGAGAGTGTGTTAAGAGAGGACCCTATTCCGGGGTGGACCAAAGACGAGGATGGTATCCTTCATTTCCAGGGGCGCATATGGGTTCAAGTAGACATACACGAGGAGATAATGCATGATTTTCATTCCTCTGTTTGGGCAGTTCATCCTTGTGTCACCAAGATGTACGGTGATGTACACTGCCAGTATTGGTGGCCAGTTATGAAGAAAGATGTTGCAGGTTCTGTCACGAGGTGTTCCACCTGTCTACAGGTGAAGACAGAGCATCAGTGACCCGAATGGCTTCTACAGAAGTAACCCATTCCTAAGTGGAAGTGGAATGATGTCGCGATGGACTTCATGACTGGTTTTCTGAGGTCACTGTGAGGGAATGATGCGGTATGGGTTTTCATTGATAGACTCACAAAGGTTCATCACTTCTTATTGATCAGGGAGACCTTCAGTGTTGATGATTTGGGATTTTTGTACATCCGATAGATTGTACATCTACATGGGGTTCCCCTATGCATTGTCTCATATAGGGATTCACATTTTACTTCTCGGGTCCGGCAGGGGCTTCAGAAGGCTTTGGGTACACAAGTACTTTTGAGTACAACATACCATCTTCAGATAGACGGCCAGTCCGATCATTTGATTCGGGTGCTTGAGGACATTCTACGAGCATGCATCCTAGATTTTGGAGGTTCTTTGGAGATGCATATACATCTTGTGGAGTTTTCCTACAATAATAGTTTCCTGGCGACTATTCACATGGAACCTTATGAGGCTTTGTATGGTAGGCCATGGCGATCAACCTTATGTTGGCTAGATGTAGGAGAGGCTACTACAATGGGACCTCATCTTTTCCAGGAGATCACAAATAGATAGAGTTGATTCAGAAGAGAATGGCTGCAGCACAATCTCATCAGAAGTCCTATGCTGATCAGTAGAGATGACCTCTGGAGTTCGAGGTCAGGGATTGAGTTTTCCTACGTGTCGCACCGAGGTTGGGACACAGGAGGATTAGGAGGCAGGGTAAGCTTTCACCAAGCTACGTTGGACCGTTTTATGTGTTGAATATAGTTGGGCCGATTTCCTATCATTGTATTTACCTAAGAGGTACCGAACTATGCCCACCGTCTTCCACATTTCTTAGCTCTGAAGTTACTTTTCAGACTCGTCTCTTTTCTTCCAACTTGAGTAGGTTGAGCTCAAAGAAGATGTATCATTTTAAGAGCATCCTATATGGATTTTCAATCACAGTACAAAGGTTCTATGTGGCTGGTCCGTTCCTCTGGTATGGGTGCTATGGAAGCACGGGATGGTACAAGATGAGACTTGGGAGAGGGAGGCTGATGGACGAGCAGAGTGGCCAGAGCTATTTGAGGTTTCTTCTTCTCCATCATGCTAAGAAATTTGGGGATGAATTTCTTTAAGGGGGGAATTTTTTTAAGAACCCAGATCTTTCTTTCAGGTGTGTTTTTTCTTTTCTTGTTGTTTTTGTGAAAAAGAGGAAATTGTGGAAGGTTTTTAAGTACACACCGTGTACTTTATGAGTACACGCCGTGTACTTCCTTGCCACATGAGACCGTGTGCTGGACATGTCCTGGCTACACACATGGTTGTGTGGGGTGACGTGGAGGCCGCCTAAAGAGGAGTATGGAAAAGATATTACACACAATCTAATTCAAAGGTACACACCGTGTATTTTGTTTTTTTTCATTAAACGGAACAAGGTCTCATTTGATCTCCAGAAGTGTCTTATTCTAGGTCTTGTAGGACCGAGTGAAACTGTATTACACTGAAGCTTCTCCGAGCCCCCGATCCTCTGTCTGTTCTTCAAATCAGCTGTCTTCGATTGCATTGGAACCGCAACGGTAAGCTCTTCCATCTTCTAGAGCATTGTGTTCTAATTCCTCTTATTTTCTAAGTTATCGTGGGTTTATAGTTTTAAGAGTTTTTATAGATCTACGATGTTCTAAGATGATTCATTCCTCGTGGTTCATGTATATTGATCTCCCAACCCCAAGGTAGGTGGTTTGTGCCTTTATGTTCGAAGTCTTTGAGTATTATTTGCAAATTCCACCAATACCCTTGAACATGGCATTGCGTGTTTACCATTTTACCCATGATGTTTTCCTGCCAGGCTTGTATGCCTTTGTAGAAGTAAATTGGGTACGTTTTGGGTTGATTTCTATGTCTTGGATGTTCTGCTCATGCTTTGTTCTGTTTACAACTATTTGGTCTTTTTTAGTCTATTGGTCGTTTACCTGTTTTCCATGCCTTGTGGTCATAGGATGGAGTGTTGTTTTCTGACACGATTGAGATGTTGTAGACTGGTTAGCCAAGTATCTCTCTAGGTTTACTAGGGCCATATAGCATTACTATGTGTTGACTTACACAGGGTCGTGAGACCCTAGTGTTATAGTCTAAAAGAGGATAGACCGAGCGAGCATCCTCAGAGTGTCTTTGGACATTATAGACAATAGGGGGATATACCGAGTGAGCTTCCTCAGAGAGTAATTGATCTTTATAGACATTAAGGGGATAGACTGAGTGAGGTTCCTCAGAGAGTCTTGGTTTTACTAGAATTACCATGAACGATTCCAATCTATAAGAGGAATTGACCGGGTGAGCTTCCTCAGAGAGTCTGTGAACGGCCTAGGGATATAAGAGGAATTGACCAAGTGAGCTTCCTCATAAAGTCTCTTGACATTGGGGATATAAGGGGAATTTACTGTGTGAGCATCCTCAGAGATTCTATTACTACCTTAGACTATAAAGGGAGTTGGCCGGGTGAGCTTTTTTAGAGAGTCTTATAATATTTATATGACCAACCAAAGGGGTTAGGCAGAGTGTACTTCCCAGAGGGTTATTGGTACTTGTTAGGTAAAACCAGGGGGGATGAATGTGAGTACTTCCTAGAGGGTTACCCATTTGTGTTGGGCTGCTTGTTAGCTGCTGCTTGATATTGGAACTGTGGATTGATTACTGCTGAGTATTTTCCTATTTACTGTTTTATGTACTTTAACCTGCCATATATTCACTGACTGTTAGGCACAAATCTTCGGGAGGTTTCATATTGGGATTTAGTCTCACACCCTGTTTGGGCCATGCTTTTGGGCCCAAACAGATTATATTGATGTAGGTATAGATAATAAAAAGCGCCCTTCTACTTCAGGTACTTGACTTGCCGTGGAGCTGGAGAGCATGAGACCACGCTTTGGATTGCGATGCTGATGAGCTGTTTATCTTTTCTTTTGTACTTTGGTTCAGTACTTTTGTATTCAACATTATGACTTGTTTTTATGTTTTCCAAGACGTATGTATCATGCATCCTTTATTATGAAGTTCTCCAGTTGTTTGTTATCTTTAGTTTTCTGTTGTTCACTTGGGTATGGATTATTACTGCTTTTACCATTGAATATTGTTTCTCATCTACTATGCACTCATCCAATGAGGGCATAGTTTCCCCACTATCACACCCAATGCCCTCGCTGCTAGTCGTCAGCCTCTGGAATTCGAGGAAATGTGCTTGAGGCCATGTGACTAACCGAGTACGGGGCACCTATGGGTGGCTTCCGGAATCAGGATGTTATAACATATCCCCAAAAGGATAATGGAATACTTTCATGACTCATCATTGATCTCAACATGTCTAACAAGTTTCAATTCCTCCATTCACTTCCACCATTCCACTAGGATGTGTAAGGAGACGTGAGTTGAAATAGGATCCCATACTCTCGTAAGTAATAAATGATATATTGATTAAGATAATCTCCCCCTCATTCTAATCAGAGTTTCTTAATCTTCTTACCAAGCTGGTTCTTAACTTCATTCCTGTTTTACTTGATCTTATCAAAATAATTTGAGTTAAACCTCATTAAATAGATATATCCATATCTACTAAAATCATTAATAAATGTTACGAAGTATGAGTACCCAGCCCTTAATTCAACTAGAAATGGTCCACACACATCAGTATAAGCCAATTCAAGAATCTCTTTAGATCTTTCATCTGTCCCACTAAATGGGGATTGGGTCATTTTTCCATGTAAACATGCATGACATACACCAAGTGGTTTTAGTTATAATGAATCTAAATATCCATCTTGATGTAACCATGTCAGGTGTTTTTCATTTACATGACCTAGTTGGTGATGCCAATGTTTGGTGTTGTATCAGTCATGTGAAGTATCTTTTTTATTGATTGCCATTACTTGGTTTTTTAATCCAACATGTAAAGAGAGTTGTATAAATGTTCCATACCAAAAAAAATGATGTCTCTATAAAAGAAGCAACATTCATTTCAAAAATAAAAAAATCCATCGATGTCTAGTATGGATATAGAAAATTGTGTTTTTGGTTATAGAAGGAACACACTAACAATGATTTCAAACCAATACCATCCTAATTGGCAATGTGAGGTGGTAGTTCTTGACGATAAGAACATAAATTATAGCTCTATTGGATAATCATAGGTCTACCTACCCTCAGTCAATTGTCTAAATCTACTTGGTTCTTGTATTCGTATACATCTATGAGCACCACAATATGTATCCAATACCAAATTTGTAGAAATAGATAAATTTAATTCGATAAAAAATTCACCCGATGCTTCCCTTTTCTTCTTAGGATGGGTGAAATTATTCTTCCAGAGGCCCTTCCTGCCACTTGCGAAACAAAAAACTTCTTGTTCCCTTACTTCCTATTTGATATTCCTTTTCATTAAAGGGCATGGAGATGCTTTATGATTAAATATATCCAAATTCTATTTCCTCTTATTCACCATATGGAGAGAAGGATTTTTGCAGTTTATATCTTTTTCCACTTGGTGAATGAGGATAAAAAAATTAGATAGAGACTTCTCAATGTTGTTAATATTAAAATTAAAAAAAACAAAAGAAGCTTCGAGGAAGTGACACTAGAATGCGATCAGTACCTCGTTCATCGTGGATTTTAAAACCTAGAACCTCCAGATACTCAATGTTGACAATTATCTTAGCTCTTTGAGGCCCGTGTCCAATATTACTATGAAAGAGTGCCTTGGTGAACTCAATATGTTCCTATCTTTCCCTCTCCTAGTAAAGACCACATATGTGCCCAAGCATGCTATAATAATTCATGTTTTCATGAGACATCATGAGTTTACCAAACATTAATGGTAACATCCAAAATTTAACATCGACCACATCGTTCATATGTTTCTCATACACCAAGATATCTTCATAACTCGCCTCTTGGGTAGGTAGATCTGGTAATCAGGACTCGAGAATGTATGATTTACATTCATGGTGTAAAATGACCCAAAGGAATCTAAACCATTCCTAGAGGTTATTGTTAGTGAGGATGTAGTCTTTATCCATAATTCATCATAGGGATAGTGTGGTTGAATATCTTTTCATTTTATTCTTTAATTAAAAGAGTATATTATTAGTAATATCTTGATTAAATTTTATGAGAAATAAAAAATTGATTTTATTAATTCTCCCACTATTTTATCATGTCCCAATGGCCCTAACCACTTAACTCGGAATGTCATGTTTCTTGGACATTCTAGTGGCAGCGATGCATATTCTTCTTCAAATAACCCCAACACGGTTTGGTCAATCTATTATATGGTATTTAAGTAGGTGTTTTTTTCAACTACGGGTTTGCAGCTCCTTGATCTATTGTGTGGACTCCCCAATCCAAAAATCATTACTTGGATTTCCTCAACACTTGCCTCCAACATTAGAACATATATAGAAAGGGATACTCCTCTTGATTTAATATTGTTAATTCATCCCAAAACATTCATAAGGGAGTCCTGTATAAAATTAAGTGTCCCAACAAGGGTTGTTCAAAGACATTGTTTTACTGAGTTTTACCCATAATCAAGTAATGAATGTCTTAGTATGACTTAATATTTTATTGAGGGAGTTTTATATCTTATTAATAAATTTATTATTTTCTTTATCACATGCTTGTTAATATTTATGTGGAACTTATTTATGTGATTAACAATTTCTTGACCATATTTACGCATAAGCATTGTTTATTTTAGTTCTATCTTGCATGATTATTTAATTAATTAATTATGTGATCATGATAACACATCCATTATGATAAAACATGAAACTCAATGAAATAAAATAAAAGAAAGGTCATGATCATGAGATCTTATAATGGTTAATTTATCTAGCGGTTGATAAACTAAGCACTAACCGAGGGGAGAAACACCTTGAACCATTTATGGATCGTGTCAGTAACATTCCACAAATCCACCTTTATATCTCATTGGATTGGTTTTACCTTATATCCTTAACTGAACCACCTCCACATGCCTGGGAGATCCATATATTATATAAGATTTTTAACTCACAAATTGGTGAGGGGTAAAAAGGGGGTTTACATAAAAGAAACCATGCACACATTAATGAGGAGAAATGGAACACATCGAACCAATTTAATTTATAATAAATTAAAAGGAAACCAGTCACATAAATAGGTCTGGTCTAGATCATGATCATCCACATACATGAAAAAAATTATACATTTAATAAAAATACCATCCAATTACTTAATCATTTTTATTAAGAGTAATCATGCTTGAATCGGCTAATTATTAACTTTAATTAATCAATCATTTTACCTTAATCCTTTTCTTGATTTTCCCTATGATTATCACCTATAAAAATGGATTTAACATGGTGAACCCCCATTTAAATATACATGGTATGCAATTCTGTACATTACAAAAACATTAATGTTTTAATTCACTATAATTTTGTAAAGTACATGACTTGTAGTTCCGACTACACAACATTTACTGCCTTCACTGTCTTATCAAAAGTACATTCCTAGGGACTCAGTGTGTGAGGTGTAATTCAGAAATCATGGAGTACACGATGTGTTTAGTGGGTCACATTCTAGGTTGTCTCGGTGTTAAACAGTTATCAACTATCTTAGCCATGTATGGGATACACAGTTTGGCCCTTGACCCGAAGGGACTACATGCCGTGTCCAGTGGGCCACACGACATGTAATCTAGATGATTGTGCACCAATCTATCTTGGACAAAAAATGATGTATGAATTAACTACACTGTGGGAAATTATTACACATGACTTGAGTAATTTTTGAATTAATCCCAATGCATTGAACACAACTAAATGGCGTGAAATCTGGATTACAGGGTATGTAGGAAAGATTACATGTCATGTAACTATGAATACATGGCATGTACTATCATGTTACTTGGGTAGAATCATCGACGCCTCTTTATGAGTTCATTTATTTAATTATAATCATAAAATTATTTGTTTATATTAGATCTGGGAGAAATGATAGATGAAGAGAAGATCTTTAAATCCAGATTACAAGAACGATTAACCTTGAATGGACAAACTAAATTATTAAATGAAAAATCATCAAAAAATTATTTAAATAATTAGAAATGAGGATGCAAACCATATGATACCACATGTAGTAACTGGATGTAGGGGAAGCATGGTGGTTGGGAGAGAACAATTTTCCTTTTCCATAATCGATGAAAAATCCAAGATCAATATAACGAAAAATGCCAGTATCCACGGATTAAGATCAATTATCTAGAAAAAAAGAAGAAAATGGATTGATATATGAGAGAGAGGATCTTGTGCATAATGTTTATAATTAATTTAAATAATTTATGCTGAAATTAAATACTTGGATCTTCGGTAATTTCTTCGTTGATGATGTTGATCATCCGAAATGACCCTTCCAGATTGTCTCATTATGCCTACGAGGATCGTAACTGAAATTCCACCAGTGGTGCTCCACACATTCCACAATGGCCTTTGATAGACACCACTCATTATTCCGGTGCTAGTGCGGTGAAGCGAGTGTCCTGAGTTGGTTGTTCTTGATCACCCGCTCTTCAGTCTTGAATAATGTTTCTCATTATTGAAAGGGGAGAGGAGAGGATTTAAGAGAGATTTTTTTGGCTCAACAATTCCATTACCACAGAAAATTTGGTTCACCCGGCATGATGGCCCAATAGAAATATCTATCTATTTAACCACATGAGGTTTCAGTTACAATATTTTATTTTGTAAAAATAATCAAATACATTCATAACCTCATAGAAAAACCATAATACATAATAACAATTACATCACCTTTATTCGTGGTGATCCAACTTGTTCAAAATGGAATCATAAATGAAATCTTGTTCTACATAATGATAACAACGTTATGATTATTTTTTCTAGTGCCAACTAGTCCAATAATTATTTACCATCTTTCAAATAATTAATTTTCTACCATACAGGGTTTGTCCACTCGAACTCCACTACCATTTATTTAACGCAAGAATAAATAAATAATTTATTGTTTTAAATAAATATTTTATTTACAAACTAGTAAGTAAAAATTTATTAATTGTTCAGTAAAATAAATATATTATATTTAATTTATGCGATCATTTTAGTTTGAGTAAAATTATTCCATGGTATTGACAATAACATTTATTCCATTAATTAAATTAAAATAAAATTTTATCTAGATCATAAGAAAAAAACAGTCGGTGACCCTATAGGATTATTTCTCATTGGCATTAGACAGGTTTGACTAAAGTCCAAGAGTACTATCTAGCAATAGGTCAAGGAACCAAAGAGAAAGAACATAATTTCATGAAGATGAAATCCACATACGAATTCTCACAGTTTAATATAATCCCTTTATATAATCTATCTCATCAAGAAGGTTTCATGATAGTGTCATCAACCTATTTTGTTGATATGTCTTTCTTTCACTAAAATAAATAAACTCGTCAATACACCATGACCATGGAATTTAGGGAGAATGTTCTATTTCAATTAAAGGGAAGAGATTTAAACTTCCATAAATGTATGGGAAAAATCTTTCCTTGACTTATCCATTAATTACATGTCATTAATTATTAACCCAATGTACCCTACTTCCCGCCAACATATGGCATGACAGGTTTCTTGAGAAAATCTAAGTGCATTAGTCAGGACACATATTAATGAAAATCATAAAGTCTAAGGACCATTATAAATGCTTGTATATAGGAGTATCTGTTGACACCAAAATATGTAGAACTGCTACTGGAGGGGCTATTCTCATAATCTCCCATCTTGGAGATTACCATGTGTGAACTTCATGAGAAGATGTCTAATATGCTTATGAATACTCACACCTAATAGTATATATACTATATATCCCATCATAGTATTTCATCCATCCTCATAACTATATTTTATATTATTTTCATAGCACATCAAGGTATTCATTATAGTGGGTAACAGATATGACCTTATTTATACAACAAATGATCTAAGACATTATTACATTATAATCATCTAGAATAATGAAAAATATGTAATAAGTTGATTAATATTTAAATATATTAAATATTCTTGAAATCAATGTACAAAAAGATGGTTCTAAGATACCTACACTAAAAAATTTCACTTGATCTTTCACAGGGTGATACACATCACCATTCATACTCATAATATATATTAGGGAGATAAACTCCCAAGAGTTAAGATATATAAAACTCTCACAACGTGTTATGTGAATAATAGTCTCTCTCCCATGAGTCATATGATAGTTATCATGTTCTTTAATTTACATTCTAGGGGTACATGCCATGGATATTTCATTTAAGGATTATGAACATAGTAGCTTCATTCTTCTTTTTGTACATTTAGAACTGTTTGATCATGTTTTTGTGACATAGGTTATGAGACAAATTTTTTCAAAAATTAACATCAACTAGACTATCATTATACAATGTTGTTATATGAAAATAGGAAGCATTGGAACTTTTAACATAGTGAATATAGAATATTGACTATATCTGTTTTTAAATAAGACATGTAATCAAATGAAGAATCAGAGTGAAAAACTATTTTGATAATGTTAAGGAATCAAACAAGGTAATTTATGTTTGCAATTGTCTTCATCTGGAGAACAAGTGAGGATGTTAAATATTTGTGTAATAAAAATAATAAACTCTCTGAATTAGAATTTAATACCACATAGCATATAAGATGAGTAATACAATGCTTGAGAGGATTGTAATAAATAATATATATGGAGTTATGATCCAAGAAGATTATTGTTATGAATAGAGGAAGAATATCATGTTCTTTATCTGGTGAAGATACCTACAAGTCTATAAACAAAGGAAGATAGATCAGCTATTCAAATTGTATATCATGACTAGCTATTCAAATATATTACTGTATATTAGTTATTTTTCATATTACTGAATATATCCAAAAATATATTATCACAGAATATTATAATTTCTTACTAAAAATAATTCATAAATTACATTAAATACCATAATGATCATTATCGATGAATGATATACCATCTAAAAAAATTAATATATCAAATAAATATATTTTATTATTTTATCCTAAAACATAGTAACAAAACATTGAAAATAATAGAGTGAAAAAGTTTACACTCTATGGAGTAATTATGGGGATTTGAAAGGGATATACCTTATCCAAAATAAGGATAAATAAACCATAAAACCAATTTTATATATGATCTAACCATTCATTTGTATTAAATAAATATAAATGAATAAATTTTTTTTGGTGAAACTAAACATCATATTCATTTTCATTATGATTAGTGAAGATCCTTAGGAAGCATCCAGGGGACTCATTCCTTATAGGGTATCCCTATGATGTTGTGAATATCCTTGTAATTTGTAAGGAATAAACTTTGATCAACAATATATTGGAAACATGAGGTTAAAGTACAAAGAGAAATAATATTTTTAGCATTATATTTTCAAAAAAAAATCCAAAAATATCTCCATATCACACAGTTTGAAGTCCACAAACAAGATTATATATCCAAAAATATAATAACATGGAAATGAAATTTTTTACAATCACTATGAATTTTAAATTGTTGAAACAATTCATAACAATACAACTATTAATAACGTAAGTTCACTATTATACATAATTTTTAATGGTTTACAAATTTATTTGATGTTTAAAACATGATAAAAATCATTGCATGATTTTATAATGATTTATAATTTCTTAGAGTAGGATAGATAATCAGTAAATATTCATTATCATATAATGTATTCACTTATTTTCATAGAATTATGATTTGCTGACCTTCAGTAAGACCTGATTTACTCTATCACAAACCACGATGTGGTTAATACCACCATGTCTATGTTTTATCTTTATAGAATATCTCTACCAGTGTACCATCTTCACTAAATTGTTATAATCTTTCTTCATTTCTAGATTATATCACATAAAATGTAATAAATTGTGAAATCATATACCAAAATTATTTTTCATATCCTTTAAAACTCCCTTTTTACTAATCACCATTCATTTTCAGTATATAAAACATCAAATAAAAAATTTACGAAAATATATTTCTACTGTTTTTAACATCCTCCAATATATTTTTAGAGTAGCTCTCATTGTGTTGTAAAAATAATTTATAACAAAACATAATCATCATTCACATTGACATAATGTGTAAACCTACAGGTCTCTACAACATTGATATTATTTTTTAATTATTTAATTTATAATTTTTATGATAAGATAAAACTAAAAGAAAACCAATGTTAATTATGTTTAAAATGGATCTCTCATAATATCTATCAAGTAAATGTATTATAATACTTATGTGCACGAATTATATCATATAAAACATGCATAATCATAAAATCCATTTGTCTAAGTCATTGTGTTTACATGCAACGAAATATTTTCAATATAGTTTAGACAACTCTTATATTATTGAATCATAGAGTATAAACTATAAATATTTATAAACACATGAAATGTTATTCCCCCATATTTCAATATATATCACATGTACTCAACAAAATTGAAAAAAACCACACATTTTACTTATCTTGGGAGAAATATACACATATTCATTCAATCCTAATAAAGGCCCCAATTGTTATACTCTTAATATGATATGATAATTCCCATCATAATTAAACCTCAACTATAGATATAATCAGTAACATACCAAACCACCGCATGATTAACACGTACTTAATTTTTGTTTTGAAATTAATCAAAACATATAGGTTATCATCCAATTTATCTTTTCACGACCAGGTAATATGGACTCAATATAAAATATACACCCCTATTAAACTAAATACATAGTGCATGACACTCCATGTAGAGTAACTAGCAAGTTATCTAATATAAAAAGAGATTTTGTGACTCAAAAAATAATATTATATCACAATAATTACAAAAAATTTGTATCATCTACATATGTCATCATAACCTATAATACACTGTTCTGCCCATTTATTGGGGATAAAATAAAAATTTCAATTTGATAAGTTAATTATCATTATTCTTCATGTAATTTCATATCCAACATGAATGTATAGTAAATAGGGGAATTGATTTTTTATAACATTATAAATTATTAATAATATTAATTTACTTTCATGAATACACCCAAAAAAACTATACATAAGCACTACTTGAATTATATAACATATTAATACAACTAGAGATAAATCTTGTTTCCTGTATTTTTATGCACATTAAAATAGTAAAAAAAATTATTTAAAAAAATTAATTTATAATTCCATATATTTATAAATGATGTTATAATTTATTTTTTACATTTGTTATTAAATAAACTAGATAAAAAATAACATCTTTATCAATGGTTACCTAAACATTTAATGTTTCAAATCATTAAAAAATAATAAAATTTCTAGCTTGAAAATTTATGTTATTTTAGTCGCTCGACCTCTATCGAAATTTTTACCCATTCCAATCCCAAACCCGAAATTTGAGGATCTTGTTAGCCGCCAATCTATTTTCCAATCCTTTTTCACCACCCTTAACCTCAATCTATCATTATTTCCACCCCCCATCACTCTCTTATATCATCTTCTTCAACTCAATATTTTTATTTAATATTGTTTTAGTTCTTTTACTAGGTTGATATTTTACTATTCCATGTTAATGAATTTTGTTTTTATTTAAAAATTTATATGGTCAATTTTTCCCATGATAGTTGTAGAATATTGATGTAATTGATAATTATTATATTTTTTTAATTAAGAATTTTTTCATTACTATAATTTCTATGTTTTTAGAATTATCTTACACACATAATTGATAATCTATTATACATTTTTATTATATTATTTTCACTTGTATTATTCCTAGATTAAGTTTTACATTAAGTTGGTTTTCAATATATGGAATTTATTTATTTAATAATTTAATTTTTTTGAATTTTATAGATATTAGTTTTTAAAATAAAACATTAATTTTTCGTATGATTTATATTTTCAAAAATAAATATAATTTATTTAAGAACATATGCTATATGTGGTTTGGAAAATATGTTTTTTATATTTCTAACTATAAAAAATATTTTTCTTTAGAGTTTTACTAAATAATATTAAATTTTATTTCACATAAAATTTTGATAAAGATATACCATAGTGTGACTAATAACATATAAATTATTTATTTTTTTAAAAACAATTTAATAATTAGTACTTATATTAGGTTTTTTAAAATCATTATCATTGTTTGAATTTTTAAATAAAATTATTATTTTATATTTTTTTTATGAAAGTGAATTTAAATATAATTTTCAAAATAAAATATTTTATATTACACACATAAATTTTAGTATTGGTAGTAATAAATTATATTTCAACTATATAGTGATGAGAAAGTGATGAATATAATAAAGGGGTTGATGTGTTTTTGAAATTTTCAAAAATCAATTGTTCTAAAAAATAATCAGTTTTTATATCCATGATTTAAATTTTTTAATATGATAATTTTTCCATAATATATCTAAAATATTATTTATATTTTGATGATATTAATATATGTTACAATCCTTTCATTTGACATGATGAAATTGGGAAAAATTAAACATCTATGATGATGTAGATTTTTAAGATGATTCTTCTGATCAAATTGAAGAAATGATTCTTGATAGTGTTGTGGAATCAATTATGAAAATTTATATGATCAATTTCATGTATTGTGATGATATGGAAACAATATTTTCTATGTTATATTAAATTTATGGAAATATCATTGTGTTAATAGTGGTTAAAATTAAATATTGAAATCAATTGAGTGAAAAAGGTTTTATAGAGTTTCTATAGAAATTCAAAAACATACAACATAAGAAAATAATCTACCATATTCACATTATATTGTAAAAAAATATTATATTAGATGGTATTTGGGTATAAAAAGATACCTGTCTTCCCCCAAAACCATGTAATATATAGAACTGAATACGATTGCCTTTCAATGTTTTCTAAATGAGGTATATCATGGTATAAGTTGAAATATAAATTATGAGAAAACTAAACAATTAACCCACATAAAAAGACTCCTATTATATAAGTTTGTTATACTCTATTAATTCCATATATTTAATTTTCATTTGAAAATTCAAATGCGGAAATGTCTAATAATTTCTTACATATCATCGAATATATAATGGATAATAATGAAATATATTTGATTGTATATAATGAAATAAAAATTATTAATTATTTACTAAATTCAAAAATAAAATATGAATATCAAAAATGGATTGTGAATTTATATTAACCATTGGGATTAAAATTTCAAAAAATTAATTTTGAGAAATAATTTTCTTTTCAATGAAAAAATATATTACTACTAGAAAATTATATATTAATGGATAATTTGTGTCAAAATAATAAATCATTTATTTTTTTGATGAAAATGATGATTTTTTGGGCTTAATATTTTAATAGTTCTTTACGATAATTTTTTAAGAACCTATATTTTTGTGATTATTTTATCAAAATATCATTTTTCATGTATTTTATTGAATTTGGGATAATTAAATTATATTTTAAAATGTTCCTTGTTTTTATTTTTAAATGATAATTTGGGGAAGACACTTTTTTCCATAAATTATTAGTTAAATTATTGTGGGTGAAGACCTTATGAAGATGGATCTATGAAGAAAGATATAAAATATTTTCATGGAAGTATGGTGGATTATGATAACATGACCTAAATTAACATGCAGGTGTTGAAAAATGTTGAGAAGTTTAGTTTGAGAAACCTAATGAAGAATATGATCCATAGTAACCCATAATGTATGGATACCAAGGATTTAATGGGAGATTCTGATGGTAAGTTGTCGAGACAGAGTCATCATGTGCCTAATTTCAAAATGGGATATCAAACACATATAGTTGGGGAATGAATTCAATCAACCAATTATTAGGAGAAATCATTCATTACGATTACTATGATATTATTAAGTGGAGATGAGAAATAGGAAACTCGACAATACTAGGACTAGGAACTGCTACTTCTCAAAAGAGAATACACTTCATCCTTTAGACCTAATTTTACTAGGGTTCTATTACTAATTAGATAATGTATTATGATTTATAGAACAAGTTTATTAGATAAAATCAATGTTGAAGGGAATAAAATTTCATCCAACTAATTAATTATAACCAATTATTTCTTTTTCAATTAGGTTTATTTCCTTTGATTTTCTCTTATTGAAAATTCATTCTAAACCTTCAAGAATAAATTCACATCGATATTGGTTATATTCTTCAAATATTAAGAAAGTATTTATAAACATATTTGATAATATATGTTTCAATCAATGAATATCATACTAAGATCAATGAAAAATGGATCTTGGTGGGACCAATTTCTCTATATTGAGTCACTGAGAATACTTAAAAATCTATAAATTGTTGATAATTACACGTTTAGAGTCTGTTATCTTAATATTTAAATTCGATTCATTATTAAAGTGTATCATTAGAATATCCTTCACTATTTAATAACAGAATATCATTTTTATGGGTAGGAAATTTGAATCCCCCCAAATACATTAATTTATGGGTGAGTATGTTTGAGGTTTGTTCATGTTTTTATTTAATGTATATTTATTCGTTTTTTCTCTATTTAGCCATATATTCTTGCACTTCACCCCTCAATCATTGATTTATTTTCTACTTTTCGTGTTATTTTATTGAGATTTTATTATTTTCTTGGATTTCATGCAACCTTATTTGTGGGTTCGACCCCTTCTTATTATTTCACTAGAGTTATGTAAGGAAAAAAATACAAATATTGGATTGTATCAAGGAAATATATAGAATTTTGGAACTCTTTCTAGGAAGGGTTTATGAAAGTAGCAAAATATAAAAACCCAAAAAACTATAAAAACCAATTTTCAAAAGAATCTATAAAAAACTAAAAACGTTTTCATGAATAAGAGATCAAACACAAAATTATTATTTCAAATAAATCCTAAATTTAAAAAAATGTAATAAAGTTTTCATAAGAGGAATATTAAAGAGATCATTGAAAACCATAGAGTGGCCTAGTATAAAATGGGAAAAAAATTATACCCTAAAATCATATCAAAATAACCATGGGGAGAATGTTTTGACTCTCTAAAATTTTAGGAAACCCATCCGACATTAGGAAGACCCCTAGAGTTTAGAATTATTTACATAAACACAAATACATGTAATTATTTTATATTATTAATCCCTTTTTCAAATGAGGACTCACAATCATTCATTAGGGTCTTCTATAATATATTAAATTAGGTAGTACTTCAAGGGCTATGTTAAAATGACCTTAAAATGAGGTTCTTCACATAATGTTTAAATGGAAATGTAAGGAGCTAGTTTTATGCTCGATTTGAAAACATCTATGAAACATGGGAACAATTATATGAATCATTTATCATTAAATTATACCTTATAAGACATAATATATTGTTTTGAAAAAAATCACCATCTTTTATCAATAGGATGGAGATACCTTCTATGAGGCCTCAGATAAATTTAAGGGCCTACTCATGCAATTTTTGTAACAATAAATTCCTTAAAATATTAAAATGGACACATTCTATGAAGGTTTTACACCTTCATGAATGAATATAGTGGACGAAAATATGTAGGTAATTAAATAGATAATATATTTCAATAATATAGATAAATTTATTGCACAATTCCCCATAATTTACAAGACAATGAATCAAGGAGAAGAAGAGTAAATAAGGGATAATGAAAAACTATATTAGGTCTATAAATGCTTTATCAAGCTATGGAAATAACATAAAAATACCAGCCCTTAATGAATCAAAACTCCACAAAATGTTTAATCCAAATTGGATGTCAAATTCAGAACCAAATCCTGAGAGTGAAATTCTATCAATTTGGCTGGTTTGGTTACTCTAGAAACTGCCATACCAATTATAAATTTCTATAACAATAACTATAAAATGATAAAATTCATATTTATAGTTATATGATATTGGTTAGAGATAAACCATTTTAAAAAATTTATAATCATGTACATGGAATCACCCTATGTTGTGAGGGATAGAGAGTGGAATGTTAATATAGTGACCGCTAGATTCCCTATGTAGCTGAGAAAGAAATTCCCGAAAACAACCTAAGGATAAAACCTCAAACTATAAAGGAAATATACAAGGTCTATGAATTAAATTTTAAGTGTAATTCATGCTTAAGGGGCCAAAAAACCCAAATATTAATCTGAAAAATCCCTATATGATTTTAGGATACATAATATAGAATTAAAAATTGGAAAACTGGATAGGGGAATTAAACAAGTGTAAAGTGAAATCCTCATATAACAACTAAAATTAACCATAGGGTAAATTTCCTAGATCTAACCATAATGAGTGCTTTAGAAACTAATCAGGGAGAAAAAAGTTAACATAGAACAACCCATGATGAATAGTTAAATAAACTCACAGACCAATCTTTAGAATTTAATAATACTAGAAATATTGATAGACCTAATTATGTTGAGATTTACCATACTATTCCATACTAAAAACTACAAAAAAGGTTTAAAATCTACGAAGAATAATGTAATAAAATGGTGAGGGAAAACATGATAGGTTACCAGCAACATGAAATAATCTTACCTCAAACTTATGTCTCCCACATAGAATTAGTAAAAATCGACATCTAGATAAAATGGTAATATTTATTAATCATTTTAAAAATATTCACAAAATTGTTTCATTCAATCAAGATTTAGTGTTTTTCCAATCATATCTAAAAATTATTAAACTTATTACCTCAAATAATAAAAAACATGAAGAGTTTTTCACCTAAAAACAGTTAGAGGAATCTATGTCTATAGTTTATAATAGAATACCAATTACTCTGAAATATCCATGTAGTTTTGTTATCCCTTTAACCTTTTGAAATAGTGTAAAATTAAATTTTATTAATGACCTTGGAACCATAATAAAAATTATTTCTTACACACTATTTGTATATCTGATATTAGGAAGAAACATTACCACCATATTTTTCTTACAACTGGTTGGACACACATCATAGATCCAATTGTAATAGTGTCTTATTTAATATTAGGAGCAAAAAAAATTACCTACTGAACTTCTTATCCAAATCATGGAGAGTGATAAATAATTCTCTATCATTCTTGGAAGGCTTTTTCTTTCCACCGGAGGAGCGGTTAATAAGTTTTCAAATTGTAAATTATTTTTTAATTTCTTTTCCAAACTGAGAAGATTAATGTGTTTGGGAGATATAAGGTACCTCTATAATGTGGAATAGGCTTTATAGATAAACTAATAGAATTTGAAGAACCATTTTTTAGAAAACATAAGCCTTCTTATGAATGATTCAAGAGATTAGTAAAAGTCCATGACACATATAAATTTATAGAATAATCATATCTAAGTATGTGAATGAGCCTTGTGATATGTATAAGGGTGATTTTTAGAACAACATGATAAATTTATAGAGGAAAACCACTTGACACTATCCTTGGATTCTAAATTTAAGGGGATATCTAATCAGGATAATAATGAGTATGTGGCTTTATTTAAACTCTACTAATTATTTAAGAAAAAATTGAAGTCCTTGACCCTCAAAGACCCAAAGTCAAATAGAATGAAAAAAACATCCAAATTAGTGATCAAAACATCACCCACTAATATAAAATATTGTTTTTCATGTTAGAACACTTTAATAACTGTTATTTTTTCTACTAAATTGGTAAAAAAATAGAGGGATATAAGTTTTGGATGATTCTAAAAGAGACATACCAACCATAGCCTCGTATATAGTTAACATCAAAGGGAGTATCCATTTACTCTACATGTATAAGATCCATATAGAACCTGTTAAAAAATAGTTTTGGGCCAAGTGAGTCTCAATTTAAATATGAAATGTGTTGTGAGAGAATAGGAGATAAAACTCAATAATGCCTGGAATATTTATCTAATTTCTTTCATAATATTATAATTATAATACCAAGTTGTTCTAATGAATTGGGGAAACATTTCTATAAAAAATAATTTTTTTAAAAAATTACAGTTATTAAAGAATCCTTGTAGGGATTTTCTTTGATTTCAAGAAGTTCAACTCAACTACTAGAAAGGATTATTTTACTATTAAATTTATAGAAAAAATGATATAGTGGATATAGAGAAATGAGTTCTTATATTTTATGTATTTTTTTCTTGTTACAACCACAACCATGTGTCTCTAGGATATTAGGAGAATATTATTTTCACATTCCCCTTTATGAAAATTTATTTCTAGTGAATACCTTTAGACTATGTGGTGCCTTGACTACCTTTAAATGATGTATGATAAATATTTTATGGTAAATTATTGGAATGTTTTTTATGATTTTAGTGGATGAATTTTTTATAGTGGTAATCATATTTCAATGCAATTTTAAAAATATAGAACAATACTTGAAATGTTTTCAACATACCATCCTCATTATAAATTGTAAATAAATGCCAATTCACTTCCAAAAGGGGCATTATGTGAGGAAATATGGTCTAAAAAGGGGAATATAAGTAGAAAATAATAATAAATAGGTGATTTAAAGGATATCCCATAATGAAAATGTAGAATTACAGGTGATTTTTAAAGTTCATATGATTTTATTTCAATGGTTTATTTAGTATTAATCAAAAATCACAAGGCTCCTCTATAATATTTTTGTTAAGGAGACACCAGTCATTTTTTATGAGAAATTAATATAATTATTCAGTCCTATTAATAAAAACATTACATAATCACCCATAATCACCACCCCATATTGTAAATTACCTTTTAATTAATGTGTGATTATAGTGATGTTTATATAGGGGAAATTTTAGGTAAAATAATAGAAATAAAGCTTCATGTGGTGTATTTTGAAAGTATAATTCGTAACGATTCCTAAAATAATTACACCAAAATTAATAAAGATTTATCATTAGTTTATTTGACATAGGAAATGTTTTGGGGGTACTTGATTATATCTAATTTTATAAATATTACAGACTATGCTACTACTAAGTATTTTTTTAGAATGAAATATATAAAACCTAAACCAATAACATGGATCCTTTTAGAACCATATTTTTTTGGAAATTATATATATGTAAAAAGTGAATAGTATTATGGATGGTCACATATCAAGGATAACTAATACCACAATTGATAACCCAAGAGAGATCAATTCCCTTTTCAGTAATGAAAAACATCTTGTTGTATTAGTGAAGAGAACTTCTTAGTATATGGATTTTTAAATTTCATGTTATATGGGTGATTACTACGTATATTTCACATCATATGATAAATAAATTCAATAATTAACTAAATATCTACATTTAGAATAACCCATTTCCATTTTGGAGATGTGATGATGGGATTTTAATGGGATATGTGCCCATAGAGAAAATGTTAAACATCCTAGATATTTGTCCTTCATTACCATTAGGAGGATAGAATAGGTAAAAAATAACAACTAAAATTGAATTAAGGATCATTTTATTTTTATATATTTGTTAAGGATACATGAATCCTTATTTTTATTTATTACAAGTGAAAAAGGATGAGAAATGTTGGTGGAAAATAGGTCTTACCTCAAAAAGAAATTGTTGAGGTTGTAATGTTTGGTTTGTGGTGGATGGATTTTATGGGATCATTCCCATATTCTGATGGAAATGAATAAATAGAGTAGTTATTGAGTATGTGCTCAAACTGTTTGAGGTAGTGGATCTTCCAAATAATTAGTAAACTAGTGTGGTGAAATTCTTTAAAAATAACATCTTTTATAAATTTAGGGTGACCAAAACCATTATAAATATCAATGGAAAACACTTTATGAACACAAAATTGAAGGAATTATTTGATATATATGGGAGAGTAAAAAAAACTTATGCTATATAATATACTCAATATAGTGTAAACTTTTAGGATACAAATAGCATGTTTAAAGATATTTTGGATAAAAAAGTTTTTTCCTTGTAGGAATATTAATCCTTAAATTAAGATGAGGTTTTATAGTCATATATAATGGATTTTTATAATCCCACTAAAATTTAACCTTATAGTATCTCTTTGGTAACTAATTTTTATTACATGAGGATCTTTAATACATGTCCTTTTAGGTAGTAAAGGACTTTAATTTTGATTTAAAATATACTAAAGAGGGAGGATTTTTATGATGAGTGAGCTTAAGAATATTAAAAGGGAATCCTATAAGAATTTTCAGAAATAAAAATGGAGATAAAACACTTTCATGAATTGATCATTTAGATTGGAAATATTATGGTTATCCACGTTTCAATTGTTTTTAATTATTAACAAAATATTTTCTAAGGAAAACTAATGAAAAAATGGAGGAGACTATTTAACATTATGGGGTATTTATTTAAGAGGGTTTTAGAGCTAGTGGTAGAAGAGAATAAACAAGTCTACATTAATATAAAAATTGAAAATCACTGATTTCACACTCAAATGAAGGGCTTGTATTCAATCTCTATTTTTAATTTTTTTTTCTTTTAATGCCCACTTAGGAATTTAAAATTATTTATTTTTGGGAATCAGAACATGATATATACTTTTCTATCATTCACTAAGGTGAAATATAATATACTTATATGTCAAAATTTATCCTACTTATTTCACATATTGTTTCTATGGAATATACCCTTATACATAGAATCAATAATTTTGTCTTGGATATAAGATAAACACCAAGAATCCCTTGGTTTCACAAGTCTCCATTTGACCTTATAGGTACTGACTTGTCCTTCCTTGTCCTGTTGCTTCTTGAATACCCATTTTTAACAAACATTCCTTACATCAATTAGAGGATATACCCAAATCTAGACTTGGTTTTCATACATGGAATCTATTTCATAATTCATGTATTCTTTCCAATTGGAAACATCAATGCCCATCAATGCTTCATTGTATGCTAGAGGATCATTATTATCAACAAATAATGATCCACTATCTTTGGTAACTAGAAAACCATATCGTTCTAGTTCTCTAACCTCTCTTCTACTCCTATACAATACTTGTGTCTCTAGAATAGGTCATTCTTCCATAGTGCTTTGGGGAATCTGCTCTTGTAAAAAATCTTGTATACCTTGAGCCGCGACTTCATCAAATTCTATCTCACTCCCACAATATCTTTTGGATATGTACTCCCTCTCAAGGAAGGTGGCATGTCTTTCCAATGTAACCTTTTTCTATGAGGGTTCATATAGGTAATAATCCCCTTATTTCCTTATGGTATCCTCTAATGGTACACTTTGTGCCTTGGGGTAAGAGTTTGTTACCTGAAGATGCCTTAACGAACACTGCGCTTCGCCACACATGTAAATTCGTTAAAATGAATTTTCTTCCACTTCAAAGCTCTTATAGAATTCCATTTATCGATTTAGTTGGTACTTGATTTAGTAAAAATTCCACTATTTTTAACACATATCCCCAAAAGGATAATGGAATACTTTCATGAATAATCATGGATCTCACCATGTCTAACAACATACACTTCCTCCTTCCTCTTCCACCATTCCAATAGGATGTGTTAGGAGAAGTGAGTTGAAATAGTATCCCATACTCTTGTAAGTAATAAATGAAGTCATGATTAAGATATTCTCCACCTCGGTCTGAGTGGAGTTTCTTAATCCTATTACCAATCGGGTTCTTAAATTCATTCTTGTATTACGTGATCTTATCAAAATAATTTGAGTTATACCTCATTAAATTGATATATCCATATCTACTAAAATCATCAATAAATGTTATGAAGTATGAGTACCCACCCCTTGATTCAACTAGAAATGGTCAACACACATCAGTATAAGACAATTCAAGAATCACTTTGGATCTTTCATCATTCCCACTAAATGGGAATTTGGTCATTTTCCCATGTAAACATGCATGAAATACACCAAGTGGTTTTAGTTCAAAAGATTCTAAATATCCATCTTGATGTAACTCCGTCAGGTGTTTTTCATTTACATGACCTAGTCGGTGATGCCAAAGTTGGTTGTGGTATCAGTCATGTGAAGTATCCTTTTTATTTATTTCCATTACTTGGTTTGTTTAATCCAATATGTAAAGAGAGTTGTATAACTGTTCCATACCAAAAAAATTCTATATTTGTAAAGGAAGAAACATTCATTTCAAAACATGAAAAACATCCATCTATATCTAGTATGGATATAAAAATTGTGTTTTTGGTTATAGAAGGCATATAATAACAATGATTTCAAACCAATATCACCCTAATTGGAAATGTGAGGTGGTAGTCTCTGACAACAACAACAAAATGAATAGCTCCATTGGATGCTCGTAGATCTACCTCCCCTCGGTCAATTTTTCTGAATCTATTTGGTTCCTATATTCGTATACATCTGCGAGAACCACAAGATGTATCTAATACCAAATTTGTAGAAATAGATAAATTTCATTCGATAGAAAATTTAACACATGATTCCATTTTCTTCTAAGGATGGGTGCAATTTTTCTTCCAGAGGCCCTTCTTTCTGCATGTGAAACAAAAAACTTATTGTTCCCTTGATTCCCATTTGATCATCCTTTTCTTGGAAGGGCATGAAGAAGCTTTAGGATTAAACCTATCCACCTTCCATTTCCTCTTATTCACCATAAGGACAAAAAGCTTTTTGCAGTTCATATCTTTTTCCACTTGGTGAATGAGAATAAAAAGATTAGATAGAGACTTCTCAATGTTTTTCATATTAAAATTTAAAAAAAACTAGAGAAGCTCTGAGGAAGTGACGCTAGAATGAGATCAGTACATAGTTCATCAGGGAGTTTAAATCCTAGAATCTCTTGATACTCATTGTAGACAATGATCTTAACTCTATGAGTCCCGTGTCCAATATTACTATGAAAGAGTGCCTGGTAGATCTCAATCTATTCCTATCTTTATATCTCCTCATAAATACCACATAGGTGCTCAAGAATGATAGAGAATTCATGTTTTCATGAGACATCAAGAGTTTACTAAACATTAATGACAACATCAAACATTCAACATTGACCTCATCGTTCATATGTTTCTCATACACCATGATCTCTTCATCACTCGCCTCTTGGACAGGTTGATCTGGTAATCAGGAATCAAGCATGTATGAATTACATTCATGGTGTACAATAACACGAAGGCATCTAAACCATTCCAAGAGGTTTCTTCTAGTGATGATGTTGACTTTATCCATAATTGATCATAGGGGTAGTGTGGTTGAATATCTTGTCATTTTATTCTATAATTAAAAGAGTAGATTATTAGTAATATCCTTATTAAATTTTACGAGATATAACAAATTGATTTTATTAATTATCCCACTATTTTATGAAGTCCCAATGGCCCTAACAATTTAACTCAGAATTTCAAGTTTCTTGAACATTATAGTAGCAAGGATTCATATTCCCCTTCAAATAACCCAATAAGGGTTGGTCAATCTATTTGAAGGTATTTAGGTAGGTGGGTTTTTTCCAACTATGGGTTTGCAGCTCCTTGAACTGTTGAGTGGACTCCCCAATCCTAAAATCATTACTTGGATTTCCTCAAAACTTTCCTCCAACATTGCACCATATCTAGAAAGGGATACTCCTCTTGATGTAATATGGTAAGTCATACCAAAACATTCATAAGGGATTCCTATATAAAATTAAGTTTCCCATCAAGGGTTGGTCAAACACATTGTTTTACTGAGTCTTACCCATAATCATGTAATAGATGTATTAGTATGACTTAATTTTTTATTCAGGGAGTTTTATCTCTTATGCATAAATTTATTATTTTATTTATCACATTCTAGTTAATATTTATGTTGAACTTTTTTATGTAATTAACTATTTCTTCACCATATTTATGCATAAGCGTTGTTTATTTTAGTTCTATCTTGCATGCTTAATTAATTAATTAATTATGTGATCATGAAAACAATTCCATTATGATAAACCATTCAAATGAAAGAAATAAAATAAAGGAAAGGGCATGATTATGAGCTCTAATAAAGGTTATTTTATCAAGCAGTTGATAAACTATGCACTGACCGAGGGGAGAAACACATTGAACCATTTATGGGTCATGTCTGTAGCTTTCTACCTATCCACCTTTGTTTCTCATTGGATAGGTTTTCCCTTGGATCCTTAATTGAACCGCCTCCACAAGCTTGGGAGATCCATTTATTACATGTGGTTTTTAACTCACACATTGGCAAGAGGTAAAAAGGGGGTTTACAAAAAAAAGAAACCATGTGCACACATGCCCAACATATTAATGAGGAGAGATGGAACACATGGAAACTATTTAATTTAAAATTAATTAAAAGGAAAACAATAAAATACATAGGTCTGGTCTAGCTCATGATCATCCAAACACATGAAAAAAATTACACATTTAATAAAAATAACATTCAATTATTTAATCATTCTTATTATGATAAATCAGGCTTGAATCGATTAATCATTAACTTTAAATAATCAATCATTTTTTCTTAATCATTTTCTGAATTTCCCTAAGATTATCATCTATAAACATGGAGGTAACAAGGTGAACACCCATTTGAATATACATTTTCTGTAATTATGAACATTACACAAAAATTAATGTTTCAATTCACTGCAATTTTATAATGTACATGGCTTGTAGTTCCGACTACACAATATTTTCTGCCTTCACTATCTTATCAAAAGTAGACGCCTTGGGACTTGGTGTGTGAGGTGTAATTTAGAAATCTTAGAGTACATGATGTGTTTAGTGGGTAACGTTCTAGGCTATCCCTAGGTTACATAGCTACCAATCAGCTTAACCATGTATGGGACACACTGTTTAACCCTTGACCCGAAGGGACTACATGCCGTGTTCGGTGGGCGACACAACATGTAATCTAGCTGATTCTGTGCCAATCTTTCTTTTATTACACATGGTGTAAGAATTAACTACACTGTGGAACATTATTACATATGACTTGAGAAAGTTCCAAATTAATCCCAATGCATTGAACAAAACTACATGGTGTTAAATTCAGATTACACGGCATGTATAGAAGATTATATGGCATGTAACTCTGAATACATGGCTTGTACTATCATGTTACCTGGACAGAATCATTGATGACCCATTATGAGTTCATTCCTTTAATTATAGTCAGAAAGTTATCCTTTTCTGTTAGATCTTAGAGAAATGATAGATGAAGATCATATCCTAAAATCCAGATTACAAGAATGATTAACCTTGAATGGACAAACTAAATTATTTAATGAAAAAATCATCAACAAAATATTTAAATAATTATATATGATGATGTAACCCCTATGATACCACATGTAGTATCAGGATGCAGGGGAAGCATGGTGGTTTGGAGGGACCATGTTTTCCTTTTCCTTAATCGATGAAAAATCCATGATCAATACAAGGAAAAATGCCAGGATCCAATGATTAAGATCAATTATCTAAAAAAAAGAAGAAAAGGGATTTAAATCTGAGAGCGAGGATATTATTCATCATGTTTATAATTAATTTAAATAATATATTCTGAAATTAAATACTTAGATCTTCGATAATTTCGTTGTTGATGATGTTGATCATCTGAAATGAACCTTCTAGATTTTCTCATTACGCCTGTGAGGATCCTAACCAAAATTCCTTCAGTTGTGCTCCACACATTCCATAATGGCCTCTAATCGACACCACTCATTATTCTGGTTCTAGTACGGTGAAGCGAGTATCTTGCATTGGTTGTTCTTAATCACTTTTTCTTCAGTCTTGAATAACGTCTCTCATTATTGACAGGTGAGAGGAGAGGATTAAAGAGAGAAATTTTTTTGGCTCAACAATTATTTTACCACCGACAATTTGGTTCACCAGGCATGACGACACAATAGAAAAACCTATCTCTTCAACCACATGGGGTTTTGATTATAATATTTTATTGTGTAACAACAATTAAATACATTCATAACCTCATAGAAAAACCATGATACATAATAACAATAACATCACCATTATTCATGGTGAGCCTACTTGTTCAAAATGGAATCATAAAGGAAATCTTGTTCCATATAATGATAACAACGTTATTATTTTTTTTTCTAGTGCCAAATAGTTTAATAATTATTTACCATCTTCTAAATAATTATTTAACAACCATACAGGGTTTGTACGCTAAAATTCCACTTCCATTTATTGAACACACAAATAAATAAATAACTTATTATTTTAGATAAATATATTATTTACAATCTAGTAAATAAAAATTTATTAATTTTTCAGTAAAATAAATATATTATATTTAATTTATGCGATCATTTTAGCTGGAGTAAAATTATTCCATGGTATTGACAATAATATTTATTTCATTAATTAAATTAAAATAGAATTTTTTTCAAGACCACAATAATAACTTAGTGTGTGACCCTCTATGATTATTTTCTCATCAGCATTAGGTGGGATTGCCTAAAGTACAAGAGTATTATCTAGAAATGGGTCAAGGAACCAAAGAGAAAGAACATATGTTCATGAAGAAGACATCAAAATATGAATTATCACTGTGTAATATAATCCCTTTATCTAATATATCTCATCAAGAAGGATTCATGATAGTTTCATCAACCTGTTTTGTTGATATATCTATTTTTTACCACAATAAATAAACTCGTTTATACACCATGGCCATGGAATTTAAGGAGATAATTCTATTTCAATTAAAGGGCAGAGATTTCAACTTCCATAAATTTATGGGAAAAATATTTCCCTTAATTATCCATTAATAACATGTCATTCATTATGCACCCAATGTACCCTACATCCCGCCAACATATGGCATGGCAGTTTTTTTAAGAAAATCTAAGTCCATGAGTCATGACACATATTAATGAAAATCATAATATCCAAGGACTATTAAAAATTCGTGTATATTGGAATATATGTTGACATAAAAATATGTAGAATTACTACTAGTGGGTCTATTCTCATAATCTCCCATCTTGGAGATTACCATGTGTGAACTTCATGAGAATATGCCTAATCGTCTTATGAATACTCTCACTTAATAGTCTATATACTTTGTGTCCCATCATAGTATTTCATCCATCCTTATAACAATATTTAATATTATTTTCATAGCACATCAAGGTTCTCATTATAGTTGGTAACTGCTATGACCTTATTAATATGACAAATGATCTAAGACATAATTACATTATAGTCATCCGAAATAATGAAAAATATTTAATAAGTTGTTTAATATTTAAATACATTAAATATTCAGACAATCAATGTAATTTTTTTTTAAGATACCAACACCAAAAACATTCACTTGATCTTTCATAGGGTGATACACACCATCATTCATACTCATAATATATAGGAGGGAGATAAACTCCTAAGAGTTAAGATATATAAAACTCTCACAACATGTTATGTGATCAATAGTCTCTCTCCCATGAGTCTGATGATAGTTATAATGTTCTTAAATTTACATTCCAGGGGTACACTCAATGGATATTGCATCTAAGGATTATGAACATAGTAGCTTCATCTTCTTTCTATATAGTTAGAACTATATGATCATGTTTATGTGACGCAGGTTATGAGATAATTTTTTTCAAAAATTAATATCAATTAGACTATTATTATACAGTGATGATATATGAAAATAGGAAGCATTAAGAATTTAAACATAGTGAATATAGAATATTGACTATATCTGTTCTTAAAGAAGACATGTAATCAAAACAAGAATCAGAGTAAAATTTTATTTTGATAATGTTGAAGAATCAAACAAGGTAATTTAAGTGTGTAATTGTCTTCTTCTGGAGAAGAATTGACGATGTTAATGATTTGTGTAATAAAAATACTAAACTCCCTAAATGATAATTTAATATCACATTGCATATAAGTTGAATTGTACAATGCTTGAGAGGATTGCAATAAATAATCTATATGGAGTTTTGATCCAAGAAGAGTATTTTTATGAATAGAGGAAGACCATCATGTTATTTATCTGGTGAAGATACCTACAAGTCTATAAACAATGGCAGATTTATTATCTATTCAAATTGTATATCATGACTAGCTATTCAAATATATTAATGTATACCAGTTCTTTTTCATATTACTGAATATATCCAAAAATATATTATCACAGAAATTTATAATTTCTAACTAAAAATACTTCATAAATTACATTAAATACCATAAAGATCATTATTGATGAATGAAGTACCCTCTACAAAAATTAATCAATAAAAAATATATTTTATTATTTAATCATAAAACATAGTAACAAAACATTTAAAATAATAGAGATAAAAAGTTTACACTCTAGGGAGTAATTGTAGGGATTTCTAAGGGATATACCTTATCCAATATAAGGATAAATAAAACATAAAACCCATTTTATATATGATCCAACCAGTTATTTGTATTAAATAAATATAAATGAATAATTTTTTTTGGGTGAATCTAAACTTCATATTCATATTCATTGTGGTTTTTGAAGATCCTTAGGAAGCATCTCGGGGACTCATTCCTCATAGGGTATCCACATGAGGTTCTTAATATTCTTGTAATTTGTAAGGAATCCACTTTGATGAACAAATATATTTAAAATATGGGGTTAAAGTATAAAGTGAAATAATATTTTTAGCATTGGGTTTTCAAAAAAAATCTAAAAATATCGTCATATCACACAGATCACATTCCATAAACAAGCTTATATATCCAAAAACAAAATAACATGGACATCAAATATTTTACAATCACTATGAATTTAAAATTATGGAAACAATTCATAAATTTAAAAATATTAATAATGTAGGTTCACTATTATGCATAATTTTTAAATGGTTTAAAAATTTATTAGATGTTTAAAACATGATAAAAATCATCACATGATGTTATAATGATTTATAATTTCTTATAGTAGGATATATAATTAGTAAATATTAATTATCATATAATGTATTAACTTATATGTACAGAATTATGATATTCTGTCCTTCATTATGACTTGATTTACTCTAGCACAAACCATGATGTGGTTAATACCACCATGTCTATGTTTTATCTTTAGATAATATCTCTACCAGTGTACCATATTTACTAAAGTGTTATAATATTTCTTTATTTCCAGCTTATATCACATAAAATGTAATAACCTGTGAAATCATATACCGAAATTATTTTTCATATCCTTCAAAACTACCTTTTTACTAATCACCATTCATTTTCAGTATATAAAACATCAAATAAAAAAATTATGAAAATATATTTCTACTAATTTTTTATATCCTCCAATATAGTTTTAGAGCAGCTGTCATTATGCTGTATAAATAATTTATAACAAAACAAAATCATCATTCACATTGACATAATGTGAAAACCTAAAAGACTCTACAACATTGATATTATATTTATATTATTTAATATATAATTTTTATTCTAAGATAAGACTCAAAGAAAACCAATGTTACTTATGTTTAAAATGGATCTCTCATAATATCTATCTAGCACATGTATTACAATACTTATGTGCCCAAATTATGCCATATAGAATAGGCATAATCATAAAATACATTTGTCCAAGTCATTGATTTTACATGCAACCAAATATTTTCAATATAGTTTAGACAACTCATATATTCTTGAATCATAGAGTATAAACTAGAATGATTTATAAACACATAACATGTTATTCCCCCATATTGAAATATATATCACATGTACCTCAACAAAATTGAAAAACACCACACATTTTACTTATCTTGGTAAAAATATACACATAATAATTTAATCCTAATAAAGTCCCCAATTTTTATACTCTTAATATGATATGATAAATCCCATGATCATTAAAACTAAACTATAGATATAATCAGTAACATACCAACCACCCCATGATTAACATGTACTTAATGTTTTTTGTGAAATTCATCAAAACATATAGGTTCTCATCCAATTTATCATTTCACCACTAGGTAATATAGACTCAATATAAAATATACAACCCTATTAAACTAAATACTTAGAGCATGACACTCCATGTAGCGTACCTGGTAAGTTATCTAATATAAAAATTGACTTTGTGACTCAAAAGAGAAAATTATATCACAATAATAACAGAAAATTTCTATCATCTACACATGTCATCATAACCTATAATACACTGTTATGCCCATTTATTGGGGATAAAATAAAACTTTCAATTTGATAAGTTAGTTATCATTATTCGTCATGTAATTTCATATCCAACATGAATGTATAGTAAAGTGGAGAATTTATATTTTATAACATTATAAATTATTAATATTCTAAATTTTCTTTTATGAATACACAAAAAAACTATACATAAGCTCTAATTTAATTATATAACATATTAATACAACTAGAGAGACCTTTTTATGTATTTTTATGTATATTAATATAGTAAAAAAATTTATTTAAAATAATGAATTTATAATTCCATATATTTATAAATGATGTTATAATTTATATTTTACATCTGTTTTTAAATAAACTATATAAAAAATAACATCTTCATCACTGGTTATCTAAACCTTTAATGTTTCAAATCATTAAAAAAATTATAAAATGCCTAGCTTGAAATTTTTTATCATTTTAGTCGCTCGACCTCTATCACAATTTTCACCAATTCTAATCCCAAACCCCAAATTTGAGGATCTTGTTTGCCACCAATCTATTTCCAAAACCATTTTCACCACACTCATCCTCACTCTATCATTATTTTCCGTCCCCCTCCACTCTCTTATATCATATTCTTCAACAAAATATATTTATTTACTATAGTTTTAGTTGTTTTACTAGGTTGATTTTTCACTCGTCCATGTTAATGAATTGTGTTTTTATTAAAACATTTATATGGTCAATTTCTCCCATGATAGTTGTAATATATTGAAGTAATTGATAATTTTCTATTTTTTTATCTAATAATTATTTTACTACAGTAATTTATATGTTTTTAGAATTATCATACACACATCATTGATAATCTATTATACATTTTTAATTATCTTATTGTCACTTGTAGTATTCAAAGATTAAGTTTTACCTTCACTTGGTTTTCAATAAGTGGAATTTATTTATTTAATAATTTATTTTTGTTGAATTTTATAGATATTAGTTTTTAATATAAAAAATTAATTTATCCTATGTTTATATTTTCAAAAATAAATATAATTTTTTTAAAAACATATGTTATATGTGGATTGTAAATTATGTTTTTATATTACAAACTATCAAAAATATTTTTGTTTAGAGTTTTACTATATAATATTAAATTTTATTTCACATATAATTTTGATAAAGATAAACCATAGTGTGACTAATAACATATAAAATCTTTATTGTTTAAAAAAATATAATACTTAAAACTTATATTCGTTTTTTAAATCTTTATCTTTATTTATATTTTTTAAATAAAATTATTATTTTATATTTTTAGTTGTGAAGGTGAATTTAAATTTAATTTTCAAAATAAAATAATTTATATTACACACATAAATTTTAGTATTGGTAATAATAAATTATATTTCAATTATATAATGATTATCAAGGGATAAATATAATAGAGGGGTTGATGTGCTTTTCAAATTTTAAAAAATTAATTGTTCCAAAAAATGATCATTTTATATATCCATGATTTAAATTTTTTAATATGATAATTTTTCAAAAACATATCAAAAATATTATTTATTTTTTCGATGATTTTAATCTATGTTACAATCCTTTCATTTGAAATAATGAAATTGGGAAAAATTAAACATCTATGATGATGGAGATTTTGAAGATGATTCTTCGGATCAAATTGAAGAAATGATTCTTGATATTAGTGTGAAAGCAATTAGGAAATTTTATATGATCAGTTCCATGTATTGTGAGGAAAAGAAAACAATATTTTCTAAGTAATATGAATTTTAAGGACATATCATTGTGTTAATAGTGGTTAACTTTAAATATTAAAATAAATTAAGTGAAAATTGTTTTATAGAGTTTCTATAGAAATTAAAAATCATAAAACATAAAAAAATGATCTACCATATTCACATTATAATGTAAAAAAATATTATATTGGATGGTATTGGGGTATAAAATGATACCTATCTTCCCCAAAAACCATGTAATATTTAGAAATGATTACGATTGCCTTTTAATGTTTTCTAAATGAGGTACCTCATGGTATAAGTTGAAATATAAATTATAGGAAAACTAAACTATTAATCCAGATAAAAAGACTCCTATTTTATAATTTTGGAATACTCTGTTAATTCGATATATTGAATGTTCCTTTGAAAATTCAAATGTGGAAACGTCTGAAAATTTCTTACATATCATCGAATATATAATGGATAATAACGAAATATATTTGATTGTATATAATGAAATAAAATTGATTAATAATTTAATAAATTTAAAAATGAAATATGAATCTTAAAAATGGATTACGAATTTATGTGAACTATTGGGATTAAAATTTCAAAAAAAAATTAATTTTGAGAAATATTTTTTTTTCAATGAAAAAATATACTACTACAAGAAAATTATATAATAATGGATAATTTGTGTCAAAATAATAAATTATTTATTTTATTTGATGAAAATGATGATTTTTTGGGCTTAATATTTTAATGGTTCTTTACGATAATTTTTTAAGAACCAATATTTTTGTTATTATTTTATCAAAATATAATTTTTCATGTATTTTATTGAATTTGGGATAATTAAAATATATATTAAAAAGTGACTTGTTATTATTTTTAAATGATAACTTTGGGAAGAAACTTTTTTCCATAAATTATTAATTAAATTATTGGGGGTGAAGACCTTATGAAGATGGATCAATGAAGAAGAACAAAAAATATTTTCATGGAAGAATGGTGGATTAAGATAACATGACCTAAATTGACATGGAGGTGTTGAAAAATGTTTAGAAGTTTTGTTTGAGCTACCTAATGAAGAATATGATCCATAGTAACCCATAATGTATGGATACCAAGGATTCAATGGGGGATTTTAATGGTGAGTGGTCAAGATAGAGTCATCATGTGCCTAATTTCAAAATGGTATATCCAACACATATAGTTGGGGAATGAATTAAATCAACCAATTATTAAGAGGAATCATTCATTAGGATTACTATGACTTTATGAAGTAGAGATGAGAACTAGAAAACTCAACAACACTTGACTACTGCTTATCAATAGATAATACACTTCTTCCTTTAAACCTTGTTTTACTAGGATACTGTGTAGA
Organism: Viscum album; assembly: GCA_963277665.1. NCBI lineage: Eukaryota > Viridiplantae > Streptophyta > Magnoliopsida > Santalales > Viscaceae > Viscum > Viscum album. Next base: position 1,986,390,900 of record OY728136.1, read on the forward strand.
GACTCGCTGCTTAACATACATGGACATTACATTACTTTTGCGGAATACTTAATACATAAGAAAAACAGACACACAAAGACCGTAATAGTTTAGTGTCTTTGGAAACTCAGAATAAAATCTTCTAATCATGGTGAAAGATCTTCAACATCTCCCAATAAAGATCTTCCCCTTTTTTTTCTTACCTAAAACATTCATTTATATCCGGGGGAAGAGAAAACATCAAAGGGGTGAGCTCAAATTCCCAGTAAGGGTAATCATATAGAACATAAAACAATCCATAAACATTTGAATGGAAAAGCTTGAACATAAAATCTAAACATCAAAATCTTGAGAAAAGACAAGAATCTTGGAAGTACGTAAGGCATATATCATAAGGGAACATCAATCATGATAAAATAGCATGGGAATAAAACATGTAATTGTGGCATCCATTAATCACATTTAATGATTTCCATAGTAGCCAAGGCATTGCTGCCAAGATCATCTTAGTGGACAAAGTCTCATTCTGAATCTAGTTCACTCCTCGTTTCAGTCCTGTATTACTGAACCGGTTTAACCTGCCGTTCCAGCCATGTCTATCTCATGAGATATAAATCTCTACCCAATGAATTTGAGGTAGATATAGGTCCCACCCATCTCATAATGAAATCATTTTTACTTGTGCCACAAAATAAACATACATCATTCAGAATAACCCAATGAATAAAATGGGTTTCAAAAACATCATCCCATCATCACATAATCCATATAAAAGAAAGGGATATCATTTCATAATAAGAAATGTGAAACCATGTAAATTATAAAGACATTATACTTGAAACATACACATATTAAATAATATCAACTTAGATGAAAAATGGTTTTGATAAAACACTTGGAATGAATTCTTGAGGAAAATATCCTTTCTTCATCAAAAATTGTTTTCCTTTCTTAACATGTCATACAATTCTAAACTGAAAGAAGTTGGTTAAAAATAAACTTTAAAACATGTAAAGTCAGCTTCTTGGAAATAATGTTTTAAAAATCCATTTATGCCGTATAAGTTAAAAAAACATTCTTCGTACTATTGTCAGAAAATTAAAAAACTACCTCGTATGAAAAATGATAAAAGATTCCTTTCATATCCTTTACTAAAAACTATCCGAAGGGTAAAATTGGATTTTAACAATTGTAGGTGGATGGAAATAATATTACATATTGAGTAAACATGTATCTGGATGATAAAATACACCCTAGTAAATTTCAAAGTATAAACAATCTCGGATAAAAATGAAATTGTGATATTTCACTTACCTTAGGTCCGATTTGCTTCGTATCTGTCCGAACCTCCTATATAATTATTTAAATAATGTCATTGAATTATTCTAGAATCATACTCATTGTAATTATATCATATATGGTTCACTTATGGCTTTATATTACCCGTTCTTTTGTAAATTCCATGTTAAAGAGCATCTTGGGTAAAATCGTTTCATTTGTCATCCGTGTTTTGACTTGTAATTATTCATATGATTACTTAGATCATGATTACTTAATTCCCGAATATAAAACATTATTTATATATAATATAGATTCAGAATATATATATATATATATTATATCAGTAAATGGAAAGAAATACACCATTCATGGAGACGGTAGACTGTATGTACGCATGAACGCTGTTTTCTTTTCCTTATTGAGTTGAATGGAATTAAGTAGATGAAATACATATATATTCAAATAAATACAGAATCATTATTATGTCATATATTTCATTATTACTTATTATATATAATTTATAATCATTCATGAATGGTTAACGTGGAGAATGAATCTTATGGCGTCGTGGAGACGGTAGTCCGTACGTACGCACGAGCGATGATATCGTTCTCATGATCATGAAATTGTATTGGAGTGTATGTATACTATTTCAGAATAAATATCACTTTAAAATAATCATATATAGTTTTTATTTACACCATTATACCCATCCAAGTAAGGTGGTGGTGGAAAATAGATTACACCACGACGTGGAGACGGTATTCTGTACGTACGCACGCGCGGTGATTTTGTTTTCCGTAGGATGGATAGATATTGAAATAAGGTTGTTTCATAATTATAATAACATATAAGTATATAAGTTATACTGATGTTATTAATTCATAATGAAACAACCTAAGAAGAATAATTGGAAGAAGAAATAAAGATGAAAGAATCGGTAACGAACATTACCTCTTCTTTGAAGCGCCTCTTTGAGATCTCCTTTTAGGGCACTAAACTTGGTCTTTGAGGAAGACCAGAACCTCTAGGATGTTTCTAGGGAAGTGTAGAAGGGAATTGGGCAGGGTTTGTCCAAACTTGAAGGCTCAATGTGGTGTGAGGAAGAGAGGGAGGAGGTTCCCTTTTATAAGGGAGGAGAGGGGCACCTTTGGAATAACTAAAAATATTATTTTATTATAAATCCAAATTCGATTTTAAATAGCTCCAAATTGATTAATTTCGAAGGTAAGGTGGGGATGGGTATAAATACTCTCATACAATATAATTTAGACACGTTTAGGTTCCTATTGTAACCTTATCATTTAGATTTAACATTAAGAAAAATAATTTTTCTTTTACTATGTCTTCTTGTATTCTTATAATATAAGGTTAACAAACTTACTATAAGAAGCCAAAAGAACCCAAAGTTGTTTATTATTAATATATATAACCTTATCTAAGTCATTTGGCCGAACCGTAGATTTTTAGGAATAAAAGAACAATTAATAATATAATATTTGTTTTAAAAACTATTTTATGTCAATTTTGACACTATTTAGTAATTGATTTTTTTGAAACTCATAACAGAATTATTAGTTCGAAAAAAGTTAATTAAATCAATACTAACATGTCATATTAACCTATAAAATTAGTGTAATTCATAAAAAGTCTAAAATTATATTTATTTGGGTATTTATAACATCAATTATGTCAATATTTCATTAATAAGAAAATTACTGCATCATCTTTGTGTCATAAATAAATTAAGTTATTTAATGTCTAAAAATTAAAAATAAAATATCATTATGTAGGAAATCGTTTTATCTTTCTAATGAATATTTATAGTCGAATTGATCTTATGTATAACCATATATTAAAAATGATTTAGTTATTAAACTTTGATTTTAACTATTTTAACCCTTCTTTAAATAAATTAATAATAAATGTCCCAATCTAATCCAAGTGGGCCTAAATGGTCATATATTATTCCTAAGTTTGTTTTTGGTAGAAGTAAACTTGCCCAATAGAATTAGAGCATGTGTTAGGGTAATAATAATATCATTTTTACCCTTAATTACCGTATTTACTTTTAACCGTGGTAAAAAAAAGTAAAAAGTTACTATTCACCAAAAATTATTTTCATCTCATTGAACCAAATTTTATTACTTGATATTAACCATGTCTCTAGGAGTTTTGAAATTCCACTCACAGATGCGGTAAAATTAAGTTTTATGAAAAATCAGTTTTTTTAACTACCACTTAGTGGTTTCACTATTCATCAAAAATTGAAAGTTTCCAGAAAAATACCAAAAATTAGGCCTAAGCTATATTTGATATTATGAACTCAAAAATGATGTCTATTTTAACAAATTCAAAACATATCAGTTGCATTAATTCATTTAAAAATTAATTCCTGTCATCAAAACAAATAGCGTGTTCTTAAGAGATAGTAACTATCAAAATATTGACACTTGTTTATGTCTGGTTCAAATGTGAAATGACATCAAATGAACAAAATTGTATTAAATTGTAAAAATATATTCTAAATATACTTTAAAACCACTGAAATTAATAATTTATCACTATCAATTATTTCAATTAAAAAGGATGTTTTTAATTAAAATTTAGTAATTTTCACTATTCATCAGAAAATGAAAGTTATCCGAAAAGTACCAAAATTCCACCCTAAGATAATTTCGATATTATGAATCCAAAAATGAATTAAAATTTGAAAAATAAAATTTACAAAATTTCAAAAAGTGGTTATTACTATTCATAACAGCTAGTTTTAATAATATTTTAATAGCATATCGTTGTTCAGTGAAACTCGGTATTGCGTACTACACACGCTATCGAGGAAGGTTGCGATTGCATGTAATGCAAGGCAAGTCAAGGATGTGTGTTGTTCAAGATCCTTTTGGTGTAGCGTACAACACAATACATTAATGAAATTAAAAAGAATATTTTTCATAAAATCTCGGGGTGTTACATTAATACCCACCTTAAAATGAATTTCTCCCTCGAAATTCGTCGGGGTTATAAATGGTTTACTACTAGAAAGTTTATTTAATAGAAACCCACATTTTAAAAAGGAATACCAAAACGAATCTTTAAAAACAAAATTATGAAACATAACGGTTACCCAAATAGACTAATCATAGGGTTTCCACATAGGTGAAAATATGGATATGGAAGAGAAATCTAACCATCATGTTCTGATGGAGAGTGGTAGAGAACATGGCTATGGAAAAGCCCGCAATCAAAAAGCCATAAATTTGTGACGATCTAAGGTACCGTATGATTCATCATATATAAGGGCACTAGAACAACATTTTTGGTTTTCAAGATCATTTACCTAAAATTGATGATATTGGAAATAGAAGAAATACTTTCGTGATTTTGGTACAGTCTCACCGTTGTTCATTATTTGGACAATTTCCACTTCATCTCTTAAAGAAATGAAGTTGAATTTTTCATTCATGATGTGTTAGTAGATCATGTGATAGAATGATTGGTCATTCCATCTGTCTCAAACAAAAGGTTAGAAAATTTATCAAAACTTACATAAGTCCATCTATAGTGAGATTTATCATATATGGTTCTTAAAACGGACGTATACTTCATATATCATACTGCTTAATATAATAGAACTAGTTTCTACTAAACAGGGACTTGCTATAGGCCAGTGGTAGGCGATAAAGGCCAGTCACACTTCAGTTGTGGGTTCGATTCCCACAGCCTTGTCCGACGCGATGGGCTGTCGCCCATCCTGCAGGCTGTCCTTTTTCTAAAACTAAATTACTATAACATCTCATAAATAATATCGAAAAAACTTCTATCCTTGAACAATACTAACTTATGTCCAACATAATCCATCCCAATCTTTAGGCTTATCCAAAATACTTCGGTCCAAGCTCATTGTATATAAATGATTACTTGAAATGTCACATAACAATCACCTAAATGCCATCATTTATCCCCCATATATAATAAGATATATGTTTTTGGTCAAATTACAAACATGTGAATACATTAATCATGTATACCCATTGAACCTTAGTGAAAACATGAATGCAGTTAAAAGTTAACACTTTCCACAAACCAAAATCCTCAAAATTATTAATACTCAATCCATGATATCACTTAGTCCTTATATCAATCATGATCTCATGAATACTATCAAACATTTATTTTTCTCTTTATCCCTTCATTATGCGCATATCATCTACATTCAAAAAATATCTGAATAACCATTCATGGATACTGGTACCATTAATCATACACTTTCAAAACTCAAGGAAAGACAATAGTGAAACAATCCATAAATGTCTCTTTATTCCATAGTACCATGAGATTACTTATACAACATTACACATGATAAACATGTAATCATTCCACTACACTCTTAAACCATTGACCGAGCTTCAAGAATTATTTTATCTCACATATCATTTGTAGTCTCTTCATCATCATCAACATAAATACTACCCATACGACCATACTGATTCTCTTCATGAGACTTTCCCTTAGGGCATTGGTTTGCATAATGCCCGCACATTCCACATTAAAACATTTAACCATTGTTGATGTCATAGCAATACCATTATCCTCATCCCTGGTGTTAACTGAACCTTTTCCTTTGCACTTACTGGATTTGTGTCCTTCTTTTCCACACGCAAAGCATCTTCCAGTTCCTTTGAAACATTCTCCTTGATGCCTCTTCCCAGATGATTTACATAGGGGAAATTGAACTTTCTTTCCTCTATGATCATCATGAAACTCCATCTTTCTCTTATTAGCCGAGTCAGGAAACTTACCAAATTTTACTTTATTGATCATATTATGAGATTGCTAATTCGGCATAATAATGATGTTTGGACTTCCAAATCCCATTTCATTTGGTTTCTCATGAAGAATATCATTCCATTGTCCATCATATCCTCCATTATCGTGAAACATCTTGTTTCCAGCCATTTTCTAAAACCCAAAAAGAATAGTGTGAGAGGCAAAAATCATAATAAATGGGGAGTAAATTCAATATCTAACATCTTTGGTTTAATCTAATATCGTTACCATAGTTCTAGGACTATATCCTATATGTATACTTATCCTTAGGGACATCCCTAGACATACCTTAGAAATATCTCTAGGGATCTCACTAACGTTTCGCATCCTAGTTTCCAAAGGTTGACTAAACCTTTCCTCTGATACTAACTATAGAGACTAGAAGCTTAACGTACATGTAAATTACATTACTTTTGTGGAATAATTAATACATAAGAAATACAGACACACAAGGACCATAATAGTTTAGTGTCTTTGGAAACTCAAAATAAAATCTTCTAATCGTGGTGAAAGATCTTCGAAATCTCCCAATAAAGATCTTCCCCCTTTTTTTCTTACCTAAAACCTTCATTTATATTCTGGGGAAAATAAAACATCAAAGGGGTGAGCTCAAATGCCCAGTAAGGGTAAACATAGAGAACATAAAACAATCCATAAACATTTGAATGCAAAAGCTTGAACATAAAATCTAAACATCAAAATCTTGAGAAAAGACATGAATCTTGGAAGTACGTAAGGCATATATAATAAGGGAACATCAATCATGATAAAATAGCATGGGAATAAAACATGTAATTGTGGCATCCATTAAGAACATGTAATGATTTCCATAGTAGCCAAGGCATTGCTCCCAAGACCATCTTAGTGGACAAAGTCCCATTCTGAATCGAGTTCACTCCTCGTTTTAGTCCTGTATTACTGAACCGGTTTAACCTTCCGTTCCAGCCATGACTATCTTATGAGATATAAATCTTTACCCAATGAATTGGAGGGAGATATAGGTCCCACCCATCTCATAATGAAATCATTCTTACTTGTGCCACAAAATAATCATACATCATTCAGAATAACCCAATGAATAAAATGGGTTTCATAAACATTATCCCATCATCACATAATCCATATAAAATAAAGGGATATCATTTCATAATAAGAAAAGTGAAACCATGTAAATCATAAATACATTATACTTGAAACAAACACATATGAAATAATGTCAACTTAGATGAAAAATGGTTTTGATATAACACTTGAAATGAATTCTTGAGGAAAATATCCTTTCTTCTTCAAAAAAACTTTTCCTTTCTTAACATGTCATACAATTCTAAACTGAAAGAAGTTGATTAAAAAAAACTTGAAAAAATGTAAAGGAATATTCTTGGAAATAATGTTTTAAAAATCCATTTATTCCGTATAATTTAAAAAAATATTCTTCGTACTTTTGTCGGAAAAGTCAAAAAGTACCTCGTACGAAAAACGATAAAAGATTCCTTTCAAATCCTTTACTAAAAACTCACCGAAGGGTAAAATTGGATTTAAACAATTGTAGGTGGATGGAAATAATATTACATATTGAGGAAACATGTATGTGGATGATAAAATACACCCCAGTAAATTTCAAAGTATAAACAATCTCGGATAAAAATGAGATTGTGATATTTCCCTTACCTTAGGTCTGATTTGCTTCGTATGTGTCCTAACCTCCTGTATAATGATTTAAATAATGTCATTGAATTATTATAGAATCATACTAATTTTTATGATATCATATATGGTTCACTTATGGCTTTATATTACCCATTCCTTTGTAAATTCCATGTTAAAGAGCGTTTTGGGAAAAATCGTTTCATTTGTCATCCATGTTTTGACTTGTAATTATTCATATGATTACTTAGATCATGATTACTTAATTCCAGAATATAAAACATGATTTATATATAATATATATTCAGAATATATATATATATATATATATATATTATAGATCAGTAAATGGAAAGAAATACACCGTTCATGGAGACGGTAGACCGTACGTACGCATGAACGCTGTTTTCTTTTCCTTATTGAGTTGAATGGAATTAAGTAGACGACATACATATATTTACACATAAATACAGAATCATTATTATGTCATATATTTCATTATTACTTATTATATATACTTAATAATCATTCATGAATGGTTAACGTGGAGAATGAATCTCATCGCGTCGTGGAGACGGTAGTCCGTACGTACGCACGAGCGATGATATCGTTCTCATGATCGTGGAATTGTATTGGAGTGTATTTATACTATTTCAGAATCAATATCACTTTAAAATAATCATATATAGTGATTATTAACACCATTATACCCATCCAAGTACGGTGGTGGTGGAAAATAGATTACACCACGGCGTGGAGACGGTATTCCGTACGTACGCACGCGCGGTGATTTCATTTTCCGTAGGATGGATAGATGGTGAAATAAGGTTTTTTCATAATTATAAAAACATATCAGTATATTAGTGATACTGATGTTATTACTTCATAATGAAACAACCTAAGAAGAAGAAGTGGAAGAAGAAATAAAGATGAAAGAATCGGTAACAGACATTACCTCTTCTTTGAAGCGCCTCTTTGAGATCTCCTTTTAGGGCACTAAAATTGGTCTTTGAGGAATACCAGAACATATAGGATGTTTCTAGGGAAGTGGAGAAGGGAATTTGTCAGGGTTTGGCCGAGCTTTAGGGCTCAATGTGGTGTGAGGAAGAGAGGGAGGAGGTGCCCTTTTATAAGGGAGGAGAGGGGCACCTTTGGAATAACTAAATATATTATTTTATTATAAATCCAAATTTGATTTTAAATAGCTACAAATTGATTCCTTTCGAAGATAAGGTGGGTATGTGTCGAAATCCTCTCATCCAATAGAATTTAGACAAGTTTAGGTTCCTATTTTAACCTTATCATTTAGATTTAACATTAAGTAAAATAATTTTACTTTTACCATGTCTTCTTGTGTTCTTATACTATAAGGTTAATAAACATACTATAAGAATCCAAATGAACCCCAATTTGTTTATTATTAATATATATAACCTTATCTAAGTCATTTGGACGAACCTTAGATTTTTAGGAATAAAATAACAATTAATAATATAATATTTTTTTTAAAAACTATTTTATGTCAATTTTGACACTATTTAGTAATTGATTTTTGTGAAAATCATAACAGAAAGATTAGTGCGAAAAAATTTAATTAAATAAATACTAACATGTTATAATAACCTAAAAAATTAGTTTAATTCATAAAAAGTCTCAAAATATATTTATTTGGGTATTTATAACATCAATTATGTAAATATTTCATTAATAAGAAAATTACTGCATCATCTTTGTTTTATAAATAAATTAAATTAAATAAAGTCTAAAAATTACAAATAAAATATCACTATATAGGAAATCTTTTTAGATTTCTAATTAATATTTATATTCGAATTGATCTTATGTATAACCCTATCTTAAATATGATTTATTTATTAAACATTGATTTTAACTATTTTAACCCTTCTTTAAATAAATTAATAATAAATGTCCTAATCTTATCCAAGTGGGCAAAAATGGTCATATTTTATTCCTAAGTTTGTTTTTGGTCGAATTAAACTTTTCCAATAGAATTAGGGCATGTTTTAGGGTAATAATAATATCATTTTTACCCTTAATTACCCTATTTACTTTTAACCGTGGTAAAAAAAATTAAAAAGTTACTTTTCACCAAAAAATATTTTCATCTCATTGAACCACATTTTAGTCCTTGATATTAACCGTGTCTCTCGGATTTTCAAAATTCCACTCACAGAAGTGGTAAAATTAAGTTTTATGAAAAATTCAGTTTTTTTAACTACCACTTAGTGGTTTCACTATTCATCAAAAATTTAATGTTTCCAGAAAAATACCAAAAATTAGGCCTAAGATATATTTGATATTATGAACTCAAAAATGATTTCTATTTTACCAAATTAAAAACATATCAGGTGCATTAATTCATTTAAAAATTAATTCTCATAGTCAAAACAAATAGCGTGTTCTTAAGAGATAATAACTATCCAAAGATTGACACTTGTTTATGTTTGGTTTAAATGTGAAATTACATACAATGAACAACATTGTATTAAATTTTAAAAATATATTCTAAATATACTTTAAAACCACTCAAATTAATAATTTATCACTATTAATTATTTCGATTAAAAAGGTTGTTTTTAATTAAAATTTAGTAATTTTCACTATTAATCAGAAAATGAAAGTTATCCGAAAAGTACCAAAATTTCACCCTAAGCTAATTTCGATATTATGAATCCAAAAATGAATTCCATTTTGAAAAATAAAATTTAAAAAATTTCAAAAAGTGGTTATTACTATTCACAACGGCTAGTTTTAACAATATTTTAATAGCATATCGTTGTTTAGTGAAACTCGGTATTGCGTACTACACACGCTATCGAGGAAGGTCGTGATTGCGTGTAATGCAAGGCAAGTCAAGGATGCGTGTTGTGCAAGCTCCTTTTGGTGTAGCGTACAACACAAGACATTAATGAAATTAAAAATAATATTTTTCATAAAATCTCGGGGTGTTACATTCTACCCCCCTTAAAATGAATTTCGCCCTTGAAAATCGTCGGGGTTATAAATGGTTTACTACTCGAAAGTTTCTTTAATAGAAACCCACATTGTAAAAAGTAATACCAAAACGAATCTTTAAAAACAAAATTATGAAACATAACGATTACCCAAATAAACTAATCATTGGGTTTCCACATAGGTGAAAATATGGATATGGAAGAGAAATCTAACCATCTTGTTCTGATGGAGAGTGGTAGAGAACATGGCTATGGAAAAGCCAGCAATCACAAAGCCATAAATTTGTGACGATCTAAGGTAACATATGATGCATCATATATAAGGGCAGTAGAAAAACATTTTTGGTTTTCAAGATCATTTCCCTAAAATTGATGAAATTGGAAACAGAAGAAACACTTTCGTGATTTTGGTACAGTCTCACCGTTGTTCGTTCGTTGGACAATTTCCACTTCATATCTTAAAGAAATGAAGTAGAATTTGTCATTTATGATGTGTTAGCAGATCATGTGATAGAATGATGGGTCATTCCATCTGTCTCAAACAAAAGATTAGAAAAGTTATCAAAACTTACATAAGTCCATCTATAGTGAGATTTATCATATATGGTTCCTAAAATGGACTTATACTTCATATATCATACTGCTTAATATAATAAGAATAGTTTCTACTAAACAGGGACTTTCTATAGGCCAGTGGTAGGCGATAAAGGCCAGTCGCACTTTGGTTGTGGGTTCGATTCCCACAGCCTTGTCCGACGCGATGGGTTGTCGCCCATCCTGCAGGTTGTCTTTTTTCTAAAACTAAATTACTATAACATCTCATAATTGATATCGAAAAAACTTCTATCCTTGAACAATACTAACTTATGTCCAACATAATCCATCCCAATCTTTAGGCTTATCCAAAATACTTTAGTCCAAGCTCATAGTATAAAAATGATTACTTGAAATGTCAAATAACAATCACCTGAATGCCATCATTTATCCCCCATATATCATAAGATATATCTTGTTGGTCAAATTACAAACATTTGAATACCTTAATCATGTATAACCATTGAACCTTAGTGAAATCATGAATGCAGTTAAAAGTTAACACTTCCCACAAACCAAAATCCTCAAAATTATTTATACTCAAACCATGATATCACTTAGTCCTTATATCAATCATGTGCTCATGAATACTATCAAACATTTAATTTTCTCCTTATCCCTTCATTATGCGCATATCATCTACATTCCAAAAATATCTGAATAACCTTTCCTGGATACTGGTACCATTAATCATACACTTTCAAAACTCAAGGAAAGGAAACAGTGTAACAATCCTTAGATGTCTCTTTATTCCATAGTACCATGAGATTACTTATACAACATTACACATGATAAACATGTAATCATTCCACTACATTTTTAAACCATTGACCGAGATTCAAGAATTCTTTGATCTCACATATCATTTGTAGTCTCTTCATCATCATCAACATAAATACTACACATACGACCATACTGATTCTCTTTATGAGACTTTCCCTTAGGGAATTGGTTTGCATAATGCCCCCACATTCCACATTTAAAACATTTAACGGCTGTTGATGTCGTAGAAATACCATTATCCTCATCCCTGGTGTTAACTGAACCTTTTCCTTTGCACTTACTGGATTTGTGTCCTTCTTTTCCACACCCAAAACATCTTCCAGTTCCTTTGAAACATTTTCCTTGATGCCTCTTCCCACATGATTTACATAGGGGAAATTGAACTTTTTTCCTCTATGATCATCATGAAACTCCATCTTTCTCTCATTAGCCGAGTCAGGAAACTTACCAAATTTTACGTTATTGATCATATTATGAGATTTCTTATTCGGCATAATAATGATGTTTTTAATTCCAAATACCATTTCATTTGGTTTCTCATGAAGAATATCATTCCATTGTCCATCATATCCTCCATTATCATGAATCATCTTGTTTCCAGCAATTTTCTAAAACCCAAAAAGAATAGTCTGAGAGGCAAAAATCATAATAAAGGGGGATTAAATTCAATATATAAAATCTTTGGTTTAATATAATATCATTATAATAGTTCTAGGACTATATATTATATGTATACTTATCATTAGGGACATCTCTAGACATACCTTAGAAATATCTCTAGGGATCTCACTAACGTTTTCGCATCCTAGTTTCCAAAGGTTGACTAAACCTTTTCTCTGATACCAACTATAGAGACCCGAATATTAACATACATGGACATAACATTACTTTTGCGGAATACTTAATACATAAGAAAAACAGGCAAACAAGGACCGTAATAGTGTAGTGTCTTTGGATACTTGGAATAAAATTTTCTAATCGTGGTGAAAGATCTTCAACATCTCCCAATAAAGATCTTCCCCTTTTTTTCTTACCTAAACCCTTCATTTATATCCTGGGGAAAAGAAAACATCAAAGGGGTGAGCTCAAATTACCAGTAAGGGTAAACATAGAGAACATAAAACAATCCATAAACATTTTAATGAAAAAGCTTGAACATAAAATCTAAACATCAAAATCTTGAGCAAAGACATGAATCTTGGATGTACGTAAGGCATATATCATAAGGGAACATAAATCATGATAAAATAGCATGGGAATAAAACATGTAATTGTGGAATCCATTAAGCACATGTAATGATTTCCATAGTAGCCAAGACATTGCTGCCAAGGCCATCTTAGTGGACAAAGTCCCATTCTGAATCGAGTTCACTCATCGTTTCAATCCTGTATTACTGAACCGGTTTAACCTTCCGTTCCAGCCATGTCTATCTCATGAGATATAAATCCTTACCCAATGCATTGGAGGGAGATATAGGTCCCACCCATCTCATAATGAAATCATTTTTACTTGTGCCACAAAATAAACATACATCATTCAGAATAACCCAATGAATAAAATGGGTTTCATAAATATCATCCCATCATCACATAATCCATATAAAAGAAAGGGATATCATTTCATAATAATAAAAGTGAAACCATTTAAATCATAAAGACATTATACTTGAATCATACACATATGAAATAATGTCAATTTAGATGAAAAATGGTTTTGATAAAACACTTGAAATGAATTTTTGAGGAAAATATCTTTTCTTCTTCAAAAACACTTTTCCTTTCTTAACATGTCATACAATTCTAAACTGAAAGAATTTGATTAAAAATAAACTTGAAAACATGTAAATGAATCTTCTTGGAAATAATGTTTTAAAAATCCATTTATGCCGTATAAGTTAAAAAATCATTCTTCGTACTTTTGTCGGAAAGGTCAAAAAGTATCTCATACGAAAAACGATAAAATATTCCTTTCATATCCTTTACTAAAAACTCACCGAAGGGTAAAATTGGATTTAAAAAATTGTATGTGGATGGAAATAATATTACATATTGAGTAAACATGTTTGTGGATGATAAAATACACCCCATTAAATTTCAAAGTATAAACAATCTCGGATAAAAATGAGATTGTGATATTTCCCTTACCTTACGTCTGATTTGCTTCGTATGTGTCCAAAACTCTTGTATAATGATTTAAATAATGTCATTGACTTATTCTAGAATCATACTCATTGTTATGATATCATATATGGTTCACTTATGGCTTTATATTACCCGTTCGTTTGTAAATTCCATGTTAAATAGCGTTTTGGGTAAAATCGTTTCATTTGTCGTCCGTGTTTTGACTTGTAATTATTCATATGATTACATAGATCATGATTAATTAATTCCAGAATATAAAACATGATTTATATATAATATATATTCATAATATATATATATATATATTATAGATCAGCAAATGGAAAGAAATACACCGTTCATGGAGACGGTAGACCGTACGTACGCATGAATGCTGTTTTATTTTCCTTATTGAGTTGAATGGAATTAAGTAGATGACATACATATATATACAAATAAATCCAGAATAATTATTATGTCATATATTTCATTATTACTTATTATATATACTTTATAATCATTCATGAATGGTTAACGTGGAGAATGAATCTCATCGCATCGTGGAGACAGTAGTCTGTACGTACGCACGAGCGATGATATCGTTCTCATGATCGTGGAATTGTATTGGAGTGTATGTATACTATTTCAGAATATATATCACTTTACAATAATCATATATATTTTTTATTTACACCATTATACCCATCCTAGTAAGGTGGTGGTGGAAAATAGATTACACCACGGCGTGGAGATGGTATTCCGTACGTACGCACGCGTGGTGATTTCGTTTTCCGTAGGATGGATAGATGGTGAAATAAGGTTGTTTCATAATTATAATTACATATCAGTATAAAAGTTATACTTATGTTATTACTTCATAATGAAACAACCTAATAAGAATAAGTGGAAGAAGAAATAAAGATGAAAGAATCGGTAATGGACATTACCTCTTCTTTGAAGCGCCTCTTTGAGATCTCATTTTAGGGCCCTAAAATTGGTCTTTGAGGAAGACCAGAACCTCTAGGATGTTTCTAGGAAAGTGGAGAGGGGAATTGGGCAGGGGTTGTCCTAGCTTTAAGGCTCAAAGTGGTGTGAGGAAGAGAGGGAGGAGGTTCCCTTTTATAAGGGAGGAGAGAGGCACCTTTGGAATAACTAAAAATATTATTTTATTATAAATCCAAATTAGATTTTAAATAGATCCAAATTGATTCATTTCTAAGATAAGGTGGGGATGGGTCGAAAGCCTCCCATACAATAGAATTTAGAGAAGTTTAGTTTCCTATTTTAACCTTATCATTTATATTTAACATTAAGTAAAATAATTTTACTTTTACCATGTCTTCTTGTGTTCTTATACTATAAGGTGAATATACTTACTATAAGAAGCCAAACGAACCCCAAGTTGTTTATTATTAATATATATAACCTTATCTAAGTCATTTGGCCGAACCATAGATTTTTAGGAATAAAATAACAATTAATAATATAATATTTTTTTAAAAAACTATTTTATGTCAATTTTGACACTATTTAGTAATTGATTTTTTTGAAAATCATAACAGAATTATTAGTTCGAACATATTTAATTAAATAAATACTAACATGTAATATTATCCTATAAAATTAGTGTAATTCATAAAAAGTCTCAAATTATATTTATTTTGGTATTTATAACATCAATTATGTCAATATTTCATTAATACGAAAATTACTTCATCATTTTTGAGTCATAAATAAATTAAATTATTTGATATCTAAAAATTACAAATAAAATATCATTATTTAGGAATTATTTTTATCTTTCTAATGAATATTTATAGTCGAATTTATCTTATGTATAACCCTATATTAAAAACGATTTACTTATTAAACTTTGATTTTAACTATTTTAACCCTTCTTTAAATAAATTAATAATAAATGTCCTAATCTAATCCAAGTGGGCCTAAATGGTCATATTTTATTCCTAAGTTTGTTTTTGAACGAATGAAATTTGTCCAATAGAATTAGGACATGTGTTAGGGAAATAATAATATCATTTTACCCTTAATTACCCTATTTACTTTTAACCGTGGTAAAAAAAGTAAAAAGTTACTATTCACCAAAAATTATTATCGTCTCATTGAACCACATTTTAGTCCTTGATATTAACCGTGTCTCTTGGATTTTCGAAATTCAACTCACAGAAGCGGTAAAATTATGTTTTATGAAAAATTCAGTTTTTTTAACTACCACTTAGTGGTTTTACTATTCATCAAAAATTGAAAGTTTCCAGAAAAATACAAAAAATTAGGCCTACGAAATATTTGATATTATGAACTCAAAAATGATGTCTATTTTACCAAATTCAAAACATATTAGTTTCATTAATTTATTTAAAAATTAATTCTTGTCGTTAAAACAAATAGCGTCTTCTTAAGAGAGAATAACTATCAAAAGATTGACACTTGTTTATGTCTGGTTTAAATGTGAAATTACATCCAATGAACAAAATTGTATTAAATTGTAAAAATATATTCTAAATATACTTTAAAACCACTCAAATTAATAATTTATCGCTATTAATTATTTCGATTAAAAAGGTTGTTTTTAATTAAAATTTATTAATTTTCACTATTCATCAGAAAATGAAAGTTATCCGAAAAGTACCAAAATTTCACCCTAAGATAATTTAGATATTATGAATCCAAAATTGAATTCCATTTTGAAAAATAAAATTTAAAAAATTTAAAAAAGTGGTTATTACTATTCATAATGGCTATTTTTAATAATAATTTAAAAGCATATCGTTGTTTAGTGAAACTCGGTATTGTGTACTACACACGCTATCAAGGAAGGTCGTGATTGCATGTAATGCAAGGCAAGTCAAGGATGCATGTTGTGCAAGCTCCTTTTGGTGTAGCGTAAAACACAAGACATTAATGAAATTAAAAAGAATACTTTTCATAAAATCTTGGGGTGTTACATACTGTTACTAATTATATACTATATTATGATTTATTGAACAAGTTTATTAGATAAAATCAATGTTCGTAGGAATAAAAATTGATCATGCAAAGTCATTATAACTAATTTTTTTTTTCAATTAGGTTTATTTCCTTTGATATTCTATTATAGAAAATTCACACTAATCCTTCAAGAATAAATTCCCATTGATCATGGTTATATTCTTCAACTGTTAAGAAAGTATTTATAATAATATTTGATAATATATGTTTAAATAAATTAATATCATACTAATATAAATTAAAAATGGATCTTTGTGGGACCAATTTCTCCATATTTAGTCATTGAGAATACTAAAAAATCTATAATCTGTTGAGAATTCCTTGTTCAGAGTCTATTATCTTGAGATTAAGATTCGATTCATTCTTAAAGTGTTTTTCTAGATTATCCTTCATTATTTCCTGATGGAACATCTTTTTTATGGGTAAGAAATTTGAATCCCCCATAATACATTAATTTATTGTTTTGTATGATTGAGGTTTGTTAATGTTTTTATTTAATTTATATTTATTCATTTTTTCTCTATTTAGCCATATATTATTTCACTTAACCCCTCAATCATTGATCTATTTACTAATTTTCATGTTATTTTCTTGAGATTTTATTATTTTCTTGGATTTCATGCAACCTTCTTTGTGGGTTCTACCCCTTCTAATTATTTCACTAGAGTTATGTAAGGGAAAAAACACAAATATTGGCTTGTATCAAGGAAATATATAGAATTTTGGAACTATTTCTAGGAAGGGTTTATTCAAGTATAAATATATAAAAACCCAAAAAACTATAAAAACCTATTTTCAAAAGAATCTACATAAACCTTAAAACGTTTTCATGAATAGAAGATCTACTATAAAAGAATTATATCCAACAAATACTAAAATTAAAAAAATGTAATAGATGTTCTCATAATAGGAATATTAAAGATATAATTGAAAACCAAAAAGTGTCCCATTAGAAAATGAAACAAATATATCCTAAAATAATATTAAAATACCTATCAGGAGGGAGTTTTGACTCCCTAAATTGTTAGGAAACTCATCTTACATTAGGATGACCCCTAGAGTTACAAATTATTATCATAAACACAAATACATGTAATTATTTTCTATTATTAATCCATTTTCCCAATGAGGAATCAAAATCCTTCATTAGGGTCTTTTATAATATAGTGGAGTAGCTAGTACTTTAAGGGCTATGTTAAAATGACCTTAAAATGAGGTTCATCACTTAATAATTAAATGTAAATGTTGAGAGAAAGTTTTATGCTTGATTTGAAAATGTCTATGTAACTTGGGAAAACATATATGAATCATTTATCATGATATTTTACCTTATAAGACATAATATATAGTTTAGAAAAAAATCACCATCTTTTATCAATAGGATGGAGATACCTTCAATGAGGCCTCAAATAGATTTAAGGGCCTACTCATGAAATTTTGGTAACAATAAATTCCTAAAAATCTTAAAATGGATAAAGTCTATGATGTTTTTACACCTTCATGAAAGAATATAGTGGACCGAAATTATGTAGGTAATTAAATAGATAATTTTTTTAATAACACAGAAAAATTTATTGCACAATTCCCCATAATTTAGAAGACACATAATCAAGTAGAAGAAGAGTAAATAGGGGAGAATAAACCACTATATCAGGTCTATAAATGCTTTGTCAACATACTGAAATAAAGAAAAGACACCATCCTTTAATGAATCAAAACTCCACATAATGTTTAATCCTAATTCGAGGTCAAATTCAAAACCAAATCCTTACAGTGAAATTCTATCAATTTGGCATGTTCAGTTACACTAGAAACTACCATACCAAATCTAAATTTCTATACTTACAATTATAATCTGATAAAATTTCTATGTATAGTTATGTGATACTGGATAGAGATAAACCATTTTAAAAAATTTATAATCAAGTAAAAGGAACCACCCTATTTTTTGAGAGATATAGAATGGAATGTTAATATAGTGACCCATAAATTTCCTAAGTAGTTGAGAAACTAATTCCTAAAAAACATAGGGATAAAACCTAAAACTATCATGGAAATATAAAAGGTATATGCATTAAATGTCAAGTGGAATTTATGTCCAAGAGGCCAAAAAACCCAATATTATTTTGAAAAATCCCTATAAGATTCTAGAAAACATTATCTATAATTGAAAATGGGAAAACTGGATAGGGTAATTAACACATGTGTAAAGGGGAGGCCTCATATAACAACTAAAATTAACCATAGGAAAAATTTCATACCTCTCACCATAAGGAGTGCTTTAAAATCTAATCAGGTAGAAATAAGTTAACATAGAATAACCCATGATGAATATTTAAATAAAATCACATACCAATGTTAAGAATTTAATAATAGTAGAAATCTAGATAGAACTAATTAAATTGAGATTTACCCTATTATTCCATACTAAAAACTATAAGAAAAAGGATTAAAATCAAAGAAGAAGAACAAAATAAAATGAAAAGGGGAAACTTGATAAGTTACCTACTATATTAAAGAATATTACCTCAAACTTCTATCTCCACCATATAATTAGTAATAATAGACTGATAGATAAAATGGTTATATTTCCAAATATATTAAAAAATATTCACAAAAATATGCCATTCAATCAAGATTTATTTTTTGTCCAATAATATCTTAAAATTATTAAAATTATTACTTAAAATAAGAAAAACATGAATATTTTTCCACCTAAAAAAAGTTAAAGGAATTTAGGTCTATAGTTTATAATAAAATACTAATTACTCTGAAAGATCCAAGTAGTTGTGTTATCCCTTTAACCTTTGTAAATAGTGTAAAAGTCAATTTTATTCATGAACTTGGAGCCATAATAAAAATGATTTCTTACACACTATTTTTATATTTGATATTGGTAGAAAACATTACCACCATATTTTTCATACAATTGGTTGAAAACACGATCACACATCCAATATTAATAGTTCCTTATTTAATATTGGGAGCTAAAAAAATTACCTTCTAAACTTCGTATCCAAATCATGTAGTGTGATAAATAATTCCCTATCATTACTGGAAGGATTTTCTTTCCATTAGAGGCGGGGTTAATAATTTTTCAAATTGAAAATTATTTTTTAAATGTTTTTCCAAACTGAGAATATTAATGTGTTTGGGTAAGGTACCTCTATATTGTGGAAAAATATTTATAGAAAAACTAATAGAATACAAAGGACCATTTTTTATAAAGGAGAAGACATTTTATGAATGATTCAAGAGATTAGTAAAAGTCCATGACACATCTAAATTTATAGAATAATCATTTCTATGTATGTGAATGAGCCTTGTGATATCTATGAGGGTGATTTTTAGAACATCATGATAAATTTATAGAGGAAGACCTCTTGACTCTAACCTTGGATTCTAAATTTAATGGGATATCTAATCTGGATAACAACGAGGAGGTTTCTTTTTTTAAACTCTACTAATTATTTACGAAACACATTTAATTACTTGACCCTCAAAGACCCAAAGTGAAACAGAAAGAAAAATATCAAAATTATTGATCAAACCATCACCTACTAACTTAAAATATTCTTTTTCATGCGAGAACACTTTAATATTAATTATATTTTTCTACAAAATTGGAAAAAAATAGAGGGATATGGTTTTTGGATGATTCTAAAAGAGAAATAAAAACCATATCCTGGTCTATAGATAACATCAAATGGGTTATCCATTTATCCATATGTAGAAGATCTATATAGAACCTGATAAAAAATAGTTTAGGGCCAAGGGAGGATCAATTTAAATATGAATTATGTTGTGAGTGAAAAGGAGATAAAACCCATAATGCCATGATTATTTATCTAATTTCTTTCATAATATTATAATTATTTTACCAAGTGGTTCAAATGAAAGGGGGAAACATTTCTGTGACAAATAAAGAAATTAAAAAAAAACTACAATTATTAAAAAATCTTTGTAGAGATTTTTTTGATTTAAAGAAGTTCAACTCAGCTACTTGAAAGGATCATTTTAATATTAAATTCATAGAAAAAATGATATAGTGGATATAGAGAAATGAATTATTATATTTTATTTATTTTTCCTAGTTACAATCAGATCCATGTGTCTCTAGGAGATTATGATAATATTATTTTTACATTCCCCTTTGGGGAAATTTATTTCATGTGAATACCTTTAGACAGTGTGGTGCCTTGACTACCTTTAAATGATGTGTGATGAAGATTTTATGGGAAATTATTGGAATGTTTTTTATGATTTTAGTGGAAGAATTTTTTATGGTGGTAATCATATTTTAGTGCTTTTTAAAAAACATGGAACCATATTTGGAATGTTTTCAAGATACCATCCTCATTATAAACTAGAAATAAATGCCAATTCACTTCCACAAGGGGAATTATGTGTGGTAAAATGTTCTAAAAAGTGTAATATTTGTATAAAATAATAATAAATAAGTGATTAAAAGGATACCCCATAATTAAAATGTAAAATTATAGGGGAGTTTTTAAGTTCATATAATTTTTTCAAGGGTTTATTGAGTATTAATCTAAAATCACAAGGCTCATCTGAAATATTTTTGTTAAGGAGACACTGGTCATTTTTTATGAGAAATTCATATAGTTCTTTAGTATTGTTAATAAAAACCTTACATAATCACCCATAATCACCACCCCATATTGTAAAATAACTTTTAATTAATGTGTGACAGTATTGTTGTTACTATAGGGGCAATTTTAGGGAAAATGAGGAAATATGGCTTCATGTGGTGTATTATGAAATTAAAATTCTTAATGATTACTAAAATAATTACCCCAAAATTAAAAAAGATTTATCATTAGTTTTTTTACATAGGAAATGTTTATGGGGGTACTTGATTATATATAATTTCAAAAATATTACAGATTATGCTACTCTTAAGTATTTCTATGAAATGAAATATGTAAAATCAAAACCAGTAACATCGATCCTTTTAGAAAAATATTTTTTTTGGAAATTATATATATGTAATGAGTATATAATGTTATGAATTTTCACCTATCTAGGATAAATAATACCCCAATTGATAACCCAAGAGAGACCAATTCCCTTTTTGCTGATGGAAAACAACTTTTTGTATTACTGAAGAGAACTTCTTAGTATATGGATTTTTTAAAATTTCATGTTATATGGGTGATGCCTAAGGATATTTCACATAATATGATAAATAAATTAAATAATTAACTAAGTATCTACATTTAGAATAACCCATTTCCATTTTGGAGATGTGGTGATGGGATTTTAATGAACTGTGTGCCCATGGAGAAAATGTTACACATCCTATATAGTTGTACTTATTTACCATTGGGTGGATAAAATAGGTAAAAATTAACAACAAAAATTGAATTAAGGATCCATTATATTTATATTTTTTAAGGATACATGAATCCTTATTTTTATTTATTACAAGTGAAAAATGATGGGAAATGTTGGTAGAAAATAGGTGCTACCTCAAAAAGAAATTATTGAGGTTGTAATATTTGGTTTATGGGGGATGGATTTTATGGGGTCATTCCCATATTCTGATGGAAATGAATAAATATATTATTTGTTTATTATATGCTCAAATGGGTTGAGGTTGTGGATCTTCCAAATAATTAGTGAACTAGTGTGGTGAAATTATTTAAAAATAACATCTTTTCTCATTTAAGGTGACCAAAACCATTATTAATATCAATGGAAAAAAATTATGAACATAAAATTGAAGGATTTAGTTGATATATATGGGAGAGTAAAGAAAAAGTATACTACCTAATAAACTCAATGTAGTGTAAAATTTGAGGGTTCAAAGAGTGTGTTTAATGATATTTTTGATAAAAAAAAATTTTCCCTCGTGGAAGTATTAATCCTTAAATTATGATGATGATTTATAGTCTTATATAATGTATTTTTATAATCCCACTAAAATTAAACCTTATAGTATCTCTTTGGTAAACAAATTTAATTACCTGAGGATCTTTAATACATGTCCTTTTGGGTAGTAGACACCTTGAATCTGGATTTAAATTATAGTAAAGAGGGAAGGATTTTTATGACGAGTGAGCTTAAGAAGATTAAAATGGAATCCTATATGAATTTTAAGAAATAAAAATGGCGATAA
This sequence comes from Viscum album, assembly GCA_963277665.1. Taxonomy (NCBI): domain Eukaryota; kingdom Viridiplantae; phylum Streptophyta; class Magnoliopsida; order Santalales; family Viscaceae; genus Viscum; species Viscum album. Next base: position 1,986,414,252 of record OY728136.1, read on the forward strand.
AACCATTTCATCAATTGATTATTTAGATTAAAAATATTATGGTTATCCACGTTGCATTTTTTTTAATTATTAACTAAATATTTTTTAAGGAAAACTAATGAAAAAATGGAGGAGTCTATTTTACATCATGGGATATCTATTTAATAGGGTTTTAAAGCTAGTGGTAAAAGAGAATAAAAAAGTCTACTTTAATATAAAAATATAAAATCACTTATTTCACACTGAAATGAATGTCTTGTCTTCAATCTCTATTATTAATTTTTTTTATTTTAATGCCCACTTAGGAATTTTAACTTATTTATTCTTTGGAATGTGCAAATGATATATAATTTTCTATAATTCACTAAGTTAAAACATAATCTACGAATATGTCAAACATTATCTTACTTATTTCACATACTGTTTCTATGTAAGATACGTAAAATCAACAATTTTTTCTTGGATATAAGATAAACACCACGAATACCTTAGTTTAACAAGTCTTAAATTGACCTTAAGTGTGAAGGCATCTTTTTTTGTAACCCCAATAAACCATATATGTAACTGGAGGATCATCTAATATAATAGGGGGAGGATTGAAAGTAAGGTCAAATTTATATAAGATTAAAGGCATGATTGAACAAAAGGGAAAGGAATGGGTCAACAATTGGGCTAATCACCCATAAGTGTACAAGATAAATTGAACATAATATAAAGAAGATGATTGAACACATGATAGTGGCTGGACTGACCTTGAGTTTGACTAGCCACGTGCCGATCAACCAAAAGAGTAATAGTGAACAAGATTACAAAAAAAATAAAAGGTTAATTTAGGGGAAGGCTTGAGTCTAAATTACCAGAAGATAGAAGTATTGAACACAAGGTGAAAAAAATAAACCTTTAGCTTGATTGACTATCATAATTGAGGATCTACATAAAGATTGAGTTTTACTATGCAACTACATGAATCACTTTTCATTTAATGTAGCCTATCATTTTTTATATTATTAGATTTAAATGGTGAAATATAATGATGAATTTTTTCATCTCATATGTACTATAAAAACCAGATATGGTTGTATTAATTAATTGAAAAATGGAAGGTGTATTATATTGAAAATAATGATTGATAATGAATTATTTTAATTTAGTTTTTTAAATTATGTATTCTTTTTTCAGGTCATTCATTTATACTTATAAAATTGCATGCTTCCTCATATATGGTAATTTCTTTACATGAGTAAATTTTATTATTAACATTTTCCAACTATATGAAAATAATTCGGGGTGGGTGGACTTGTTAATTGTTATGAACTCAATTGAAATAGAATCTATTTTTAATTTTTTGTGTCTTTCATTTCTTTGTATTCATTATTGAAATTAATTTTAATTCGCATAAAAACCATGATTATCACCATATATATTTTCTAAAAATGAGTTGAATTATTGTAAATTAGTTTTTTTTATGATGTAATTCTTAAATCACTGATAATCATGGTAATTTCACTATTAGTTTTTGAAAAATTATTTTGTTCTATCAATTTAGAGAATGGAATACTTTTTTAAGCACCATGTTTTGGGAAAACTACTTGGAAAATTCTGAATCATGCAGTTTGAGATTTATTAACACCCTCGAAACATTATACATGATTTTGAACTTTTAAAATATATTATAATCAGATGATTTAATAATTTTCCAGTATTTTGATTTTAGTATTGGGAAAATTATTGGATTTTATTTTTGGTGGAAGGGTATTATGTTTTGCATATAGTTTTATAATGTTTAACACAAAAACATCCCTTATTATTTTTAATAATTGGATACCTTTCAAAAATAAATTTTCTTATTCAATATAAGAAATTCTTTTCAAAAAAACTGGAGAGTATTTTACTTATTCGAGTGATTAATGAATTCTATTCAACCTTGGATTTAGTCAGGGAACTTTTTTTCAATTTCGGATCAATGGAAATTATTTAAGTTAAATTTTTATGAAATTTATATAATAATTATTTTATTTGAACATTTTTGATGGTTTTAATATAAAAATTATTTCATTTAAATCATCTAGAAATTCACTCCTTAACCTACGATGTGCTCTTTACACCATAATATAAAATTGATGGATGAGTTAATTATTTATCTTTGATAATTATTAATTATACTAATCTAATAATTTATGTATAATTCTTATTTTTTAATTGTGTTTTTCTACTATCAATGGTGTAAAAGTAAAATTTAAATGGAAATTTTAATATAATGTCTGGTTGGCCTATTTCTTTAAAAAATTGAAATTCAAGCATAAGTGTAAAAAAAGAACCAAATTCTCCCCAAAAATTTTATTTTTATTTAAAAGTCTTATTTATTCCCTTGAATGATTCCATGAGAAAATTTGTTTCTAAAAACAGTATATTTGTTATAATTATAGAGATTTCCTTTTTAAGAATAATTTTCATCCACTAAATTTTTATTATTGAAATCACGAGGATTAGAAATAGGTAATGTGTAGGGTAATTTAATGTTTTCTATTTTGGAAAAATTTATCCAAATCAATTTTGATATATTTTTTTTTTGATAAAAAATATAATTTTACTAGAAAATTATTTATTATTATAAAGATTTAAGAGAAATAATAATTCATTGAATTTTTATATGAAAATGAATAATTTTTTTTCTAACATGATTAATTTTTATCTAATTTATTTTTAATTTTTTACGAACCCAAAATATTTTTTATATTTTATTAAAATGTAATTTTTATTTTCGTTATTTTATTTTTGGTTTGTGGATTTCAATTTTAAAATAATAATAATTAATTTTTCAAATATTAATTTGGGGAAACTATTATTATCCCCAATTTCTTATTTAAACATTTTTGTGTTAGAGGACTTATTAGGATAGAGCACTAAGGAAGAAAATTGAAAAGTGTCATGGAATATAGAGGGATCAATATCATGTGATCCGTGATTCACATGGGGATGTAAAATATTTTGGGTAACTTTATCTCTATTAACTCAAGTAATAATATCATTTAATGTAACCCATGACACATAAAAACCAAGGATTTTGTGGGAGATGATGAATGCATCATGTGGTTCTTGAGTTTCATGTTCCTATATTCAACATGTGATAACATGAACATATAGAGGGTCCATACTTTCAATAAAAATATTTTGGTGAGCTATTAACCATTGGGATAACTTAGAGATTGAGAAGGAGATAGGATAACTATGCAACCTAGGTACACCTGTACTTAAAAAAAAGATATGTTTAATAGATAAACAACTTCTTTCATTTATTCTCTTTCAACTATGTTACTATTATAAATTCATTATTTTATTCTGATTTATTAATCTTGAGTATTGGATAAAAACATTTTTAGATTAAATAAAAATTTAGTTTTATTAATTCATTTACCACATTCATTCATTTAAAATAATTTTCATTCCTTTCCATGTAGCTTAGAATCAATTATTTCCAAAAATTTATGAATCAATACCCTTTGATATTGATTTTAATTTTCCTATATTATTATTTTTTCTTATAATATTTAATAAAATTTATTTGAATTAGTGAATCATACAATAATATCAATGAAAAGTTGATGTTCTTGGGACTAATTTTACTATTTTAATTCCTTGAGAATACTCGATGGTTGAAAATTTTCTAGACATTCCTATTTGAAAGTCATCAATCTAGATATTTAGGTCGCAATCATTCTCAAATTTTTTCTTTATAATATCCTTTATTATCAAATGAATTAATATTATTTTTAAAGAAAAAAATTTTATTTTTCCCTAATGAAATCATTACTAGTTTTTTCTATTGGTTATCTATTCTTCTTTTCATTTAATTATTTATGCATAATTTCATTATTCTGTCAACTCTTTTTTCATATTAATACTTAATAATTGATCATTGGGATACAATTTGTTTTATTTTATTTTTTGTTTTCTACTTTTTTCTATTCCACTCAAACATCTTTATGGGGTTTTCCCTTTTTACTATTTTACTAGTGGTATGTAGGGAAAAAATAAAAAACTAACTTGGTTATTTTAGTGACACAGGTCATGCACAGATGAAATATACCGATATTATATCCTTAGTATCAAGCATAGTTCTTGGATGTTTTGTTGGTAATTTATATCTTATGTCTAGAATTTTATATAGAGTGGATATATATCATATTGAGTCTCATGATTTCTATACAGAAAAAGTCAGAAAATACTATTGATGTACACTTTACACTATTAAATAATGATTTTTAACACCTTTGGGAGGAATTTATCATTGTGTATGATTATTTTAAAGTGGAATATTTTCAATTTCAGGAAATGATTATTTTTATTACAAGTAGCTTATAAATATATAGTTATATTTAATGATACAATGTTAAGGGGAACTAATCTTATCACACTTTTAAATAAGGAACATTATTTTGACAATAAAAACATGACAGAAAAATAGTATAGATTTCTAAATGATGGTTTTTATCTATGGAACACTCTTAATAAATATTTTTATGGAAATTTAATGACTAATTATAATTTGATATTGGGGAATATTCTTTTCCAACTGACCATTACATTGAGAGGGTGATAAAATATTATGTCACTTTTTTAAAGAAAAAAATATATGGTAATTATAAAAATATGATGAAGAAATAATCACAACTATATGGGCATCCATATTTAAGATATCATTTGTTAAAAAAAACATTTATGTGATTCATGCTGAGAAGAATATATATGATATTTGGATGTGAACATTGTTATATTTTTAAATCAAGGAAAAGGGTGGTTGGAATAAAATATTGGAATTTTTTTCTATGTGAATTCATTTGTAGTTATTTATCACTCTTAAATATGAGTGAACATACTTGTATTTAGCTTGTTATACATCATAAAATATTGAGAAAATAAAATTTATTAGTGTATATTTATTATGAAAGTTATTTATAGTTATTTATTAAATGTAAAAAATGTCTTATAAATAAAATAATTACATTTAATAGGCATGGATTTCAATACTTTCATGTAATTATGAAAAAACACATAATTTTATACTACATGAAATGTTACCAATCCGTGGCAGATTACGTATCATCAAGGTGTGTTATTTTTTAAATTACTTTTATAATAAATTTATGGATCTTAATTCACTAATCAATTTGGAAAACAACACAATTAATATAATTTTCCAACTTGAAATGTAATTTGCTAAAAAAATTTATAATATCAAGGTACATTTAATTATTCATTTAGTGTGAAAAATAAATCATTTTTCTTGAATATTAATTTTTTATGTTTCTGTTTTAAATGGTATAAAATGAAATTTAAGGGATATTATAAGAATATATATCAAACATAAGCCTCTATTGTTGAAAAGGAAATTCATAAAAAGGTAGGAGATCATTTTATAGAATATTTCATTATAGTTTGTCACATCTATCTTCCTATATCTCTCTATGAATGGGTCAGTTTTTTGGGAATGTGGATCCATGGATTGAAAATAAAATTTCTAATAGGCGAACACATAATGAAGAAATATTTATTCATCTTGATGAATGATTATGGCTCTTATTCATATATAAAATCTTATATTAATGTGTTTAAACAATGTGAACCAAAAAAGTAAATATATATTGGTATATAATGAGCATACGAAAACCTTTTTTCCAATGTTTAACGAGATTATGAAATGTATATCTGATGTGCTAAAAACACTAAAAAGGTTAGTGAGTGGTCCTAGATTATATGGGATAATATGGTATGAGTATGTAATTAATGTACACACATTTTCCACCAAACAAAAAGAAAATAGAAGAGCCATTCAGAATACCAACGTATTGGTGCTATTTGAATTCTAGTAAAAAAATACAAAACCATAATCATTGAATCAAGTGTATATTATCAAATAATTAATAAAATTGGAGATAATTTTTATATTAAATTTTTTGTAATTATTTTTAACATTAAATTGGTTGTCGGTAAAAATAGTTTTAGATGTGATGAAATTGGTATGACACTAGAATATTAGAAAACAATTTAAAAAAATATTTCTTTTTTATCCTATAAACATACTTCAAAAAAAAATATGTTCACAATCCCTTAAATGTGCAGTTTTATATCATTTTAAAATTAAAAAATTATAATGGTGATGAAAAAGTTGTTGTTGATGGTGAATTATAAGAGATACCTACTTCCATTGAATGCTTATCAATTGGTATTAGCGACCATGGTCTTGAAATGGATTATTCCATATAGAAAAATCATGAAGTGGAATATATGAAAGCTATAATTTATTAATATCCTAATATTAATGCTTCCAAATAATTATTTACTAGTTTACAATTATAATTTTTAAAAAATAAAAGATATGAAATTTATAATTTTAGCTCTCATTCATGTCATATATTTTAAAAATTTTGATAAATTGTTTTTAGTACTCAAAAATAAAATATATATAAATATTATATTTTTTATTTTTATAATTTTAAAAATTAAATAATTATTTAATTATATTTTAAATATCATTTCATGTTCCATAAAATTTTTCAAATTTTTTAGCGATATAGATAACTACTATAAAAATATATTGAAAAAAGGGTGTTCAATTTTATTTAAAACTATTAATATCATTATCTAATTATTCAATTATATATATTGAAATTGGATTTATATACACATTTACTTAAGTAGTTTTCTCTGAAATACATTTTTTCATGTCCCATAAATGTTTTTATTAATTTTTTTCATTATAATTGTTTACTCTAATGAATTTGATAAAGTGTGTGTATATTTTAGGTTATTTGGTTGTATAATTTTCTATTTTCTATTTAATTTTAAATTAAATAGTTGGATCTGTATAATATTTATATTTTATATTCTCTATATAAAACTTCTTGTCTTATCATTGGTGTTAATTTTTTTAACATTTTTTTATAACGACTCAATGAAATATGACAAATAGAGTGATGAGTTTAGTTAATTTTAATTATTCCACATAATTTTGTAGCAGATCCTCCCCATTCTACTCCACATGAGCCTTCTACATCTACATGGAAAGATAAGACTTCCATGGGTTTTAAAAATGATCTTAAATGTTTTAAAAAAATTTCACTTACTCATAGATAGGATTAGATGAGATCGCTCATGTTTTATTGTAATGGTAATCATAAAGGTCCAAATTTAAAGAAACATAGAGGCTTTTGGGATAATCATGATTGGGAAAAAATAAACATTATAATTTCTGATTAGATAAGAGTTAACATGAATAAAATATCTCTTATATGAGATATATTTTTTTAATTCCCTTATTAATTACTTTTTTTATGATAAGTTTTCACTAATATAGTTTATTTTCTCATCTCATTAGATGGAATAGTATTTAACTAGCACTAAAGGATAGAGAAGGAGATTTGTATCCCTCTATAAAAGTAATTGGAGGGATTTCAATTCAACCTTGAATTTGGATTTCATTTTTAATGGAATATAGTATGAAAATTCTTGTAAAATATCTCATTTCATAAATGAGTATACAAGAAAATGTTAATTGAAAGTAGATGCTAGGAATCATTTTTACTAATTGCAATGTAAACTATTTGAAGTGTTTTTAATATATCTCTATAAATTATCATATTAATTTTTTCTTTATTAATTAATTGAAATTGAGAATATCTCATCTAGATATCTAAGAAAAATACATATACCCACACACATTATCTTATAGAAGGTTTCTATTACTTGATGAAATCATGGTTGAACTGTTTGAAAAATTGAGAGATGAGTTTTAAGATCCAAAATTGTTTCCCTCCATTCACGATATATAGAAATAAAAAATTACAAAATTTCTGTAATAATGAAAAGGGGAACTGTTATTATAAAAGATTCAAATGGTATAGATGAATATATTGTAGGAAATAATTTCAGTTGTTCTTAAACTCTACATTGTGTAATTCACTAATAAAATTTTAAAATAATCTTTATAAGAATCCCATGAGTAGAATTACACATAGGGGACCCTCATACCTGGGGTTATATAGTCTATTTTGACTATTTCATTGGGAAATATAGAACACCCAGATCATGTATAGGTATATATAACTGGAATATGAATTAAAAAAAAATCATTCTAAGATTTAATTGGGGGGATTTATATATAAATATTGATACTTTAGAAGACAATGTTTAGGCAATGGGTGATAGATGAATGATATGATTTGATTATTATTAAAAATTTTGTTTATATACTTGTAGAGTTAATTTTAATTTATATATCCCACTCATCCACTAATTCCTATATATTACAATCTTCCACCATTATATGAATATCCAACTCCTCTAACTCGTCCTTTACATTTTACCATCTACTATAAGTTATATGTCATGAATCCTTGATATCTTATTATAACATATCAGATAATTCATTATATTGAGTATATCGTAGATCATCAACAAATAATGGTGGATTAGCTTAGGGTAATGGTAAAGGATATATAAATGCTTTGGCTAGAGTATCCTTCCATACTCATTAGGTTTCTACAATTACACAATGTATTGAATTTTTTTTAACTTTATCTATATAGATATTTCAAGAAACTTACCATTGAGGTATTTATTGATTATTAAATTTATTTATTATTATTTTCATGTTTTCTATTATATATATATATATATATATTCTTATAATACATTAATGTTAAAGACAATCTTTACACAATGCAACAACATGTTGAGCTGCCTTCAACTTTATATTCGAATTTTTATGGAATTAATCAATTATCATTATATGAATTTATATTTTTGGATATTTTTGAGCTACTAATTAGTGGAATTTTTTTTGGGTGTTATTATATGGTGATGATTTTTCAAAGAGATTCTTTATAGCTTCTAAAAATTGATATATTGGGATTCATTGTGCTGTAATTATTTTCATTGTAATATATTAATAATATTTATTCAAATCACATAAATTTAATCTAACGTACTACTTATGTTGGTTTTGTAGTAGGTATTTTCATAAAATTGTATTCGATATGATATGAACTCAGTCTATATATTAATAGGCACATAATTGTTTCCAAAATAACAAAGGCAATTCTAGGTAAATAATGATTATGTTATATTTCTCAAAGTATTGAGAATTAAGCTATTATGTTTTTAATGATTATTTATCTTGATGGTAATGAAAAATATATTTCAAACAATTTTATTTTAAATAATTAAATAACCACTAATTTCATTTATATATTAGTGTTTTTTTAATGTTTGATGTTTTTTATCATCAAGAAAATAACATTTAAGGGTTATTCTCTATACATTATGATATTTGAGAAAACATTAAAGAAGCATTAAAGAATATTTTTTTATTATTTTAATAATTATGTAATATATATTTTTATTTTATTTCACACTTATCAATTTCAAATATGGAATATAAGCACTATAACCAACGAATCAGAAACTAGTGAATAATATAACTTTTTCTATATAAGGATGTCACATTTTAGAAATACCAAAATTTAGTAGATATATACAATGTTTTTTAATTAATAACTTCTTTTGAAAATTATTTTTCATTATAAACAAGGATTAGTTGAATATAATGATTATACTCAGATATTTATGTTGGAAATAATTAATACTAGGACAATTACAGATTAAGATGAGATTAAATTTTAATATAAATTTTCCTTCTATTTATCACATAACATTACTAATAACAAATATTCAATACTTCATTTTCGATTTTTATCTTTAAGATGATACATTTATCTATAATGTAAATTAGATTAATCATCAATGGGAATCATGTGAAAATTATTTTTCAATTTTCATTTAGTTTTAATATATTTACATATATTTTAATTATATATATTTAAATTTAAATTAAAAATATATAAAGTCATATTTTTAAAATGTTTTTTATAAAAAAAATATTAGTGACTAGTACTTCATTTTTTGATGTTGTTTCTATTGGGGTTTTCTACTTTTATTATATTACAAGTTTCAGTGGGTTATTTGTGAATACATTTCTTCTAAAAACTATTTTGTTATGGAAGTTGTTTTTATAAATGTCCTAAAAATCAACATCAGTTATGAAATAATCAATTTATAATTCTTTTTTATATCAGATATATAAAATAAATGATGTAAAATGGCTAATTAAACATCAATTATTTTATAACTAATACAGAAGGACTATTAATTTTTTATTTTGAGAGGTTTTTCAAGGTCGCTTGTTTTTATAACTGATGTACAAGATTTTGATTTACATCTGTTAAAATATTTTAGGAAAAAATTTATTTAAAATTCCACATTAAATGATGTCAGTTATTAACTGATGTTAAAAATTGAAAAAATACATTAAAAACCTTCTTTTTACTACTATCTTAAAATCACTACATCACTATGTATTTCCTAATACATCTCTATTTATACTTATAATAAAACATCCCATTAAAATTCATTAATGGGACAACAACTATGATGATATTTTATTTAAATATTTGGGATATTGTGATTTACCTTCTTTATTTTAAACTCTTTGAATATAGCATTGATTCTTTTTTATATTATAACATTCAATGCCCTGAATTTAATTACATGAGTCACTTTTTAGTACATAGAACTCCTGTAATATTCTTCATCGTCATCTTGGAAATATTTTGTGCAATTAAACTTCACATTGAGAATGATTTGTAATAAAATTAAATACTACTCTTTGTATTTATATTTTTCTTTAAAATAATGTCTTGTGATATTTTGTAAAACAATGTTACATCAAATTTTAATTTCACTCCTATAATAATTAATTTATTACATTTTCAACATCTATAATTTCAAAAATACCACAAATACCTCATTGAAATTATATTTCATCTAAAATATTATTAAAAATTAGAAAATAAATTTTATGTACCATCAGGTTACCTTATTTATGGTTTTTCTTGACACTAGTTTTTATCAACATTTTATGGGTGTATTTCGGGTCTCTTGGGGAAAATTTTTTTTTAGGGAAAATGTCCTCATGTTTGGGAAATGTATTATTATGTGAAATAATGAAGTTCAGGTATAAATATTTTAATGGTTTTAGAGGGTTTTGGGAAGATTCTAAGAGTTTACTTTAGGGGTAATTATTTGGTACAACATGAAGGAGATATTTATGGCATAAAATTATAGATTACGGTGTATGTTTAATACTGGGCATAATTCATGGAAACACTTTAGGATGTAAAACCTTTTAGATTTTAAAATTATTTTACATTATAAAACCAATTCATACAAAGTATAATCATTTATCTAGTAAAAATTAACACATGAAAATATGTTTTTTTGGAATATATGAGTTATGGTAAATTTATAGAGTCATATTGAGATTTATAGCATAACCACCTCATTACTAGTGGGTTTTATTCCCTGCTCATATAACTCCTATATTTTTCATTGTGAAAATATATCCCTCAAGCACTTGTTCCACCCTGGAGTTTCCCTATCATTCTCTCTCCTTGATATTTCTTTTCTTGGAGTGGTTGATCACTGGTGTGGTTGAGTGTCATACTTCAAGAAAATGAGATATAATATCTCTTTGATTAGATTTGTTGAAATAACATTGGAAGAGTCATGTCTTACCGTTTTTTATAGGTCTGATAAACAAGATACAATCCCGATCAGTACTTTGTATTCCTCCCTTATGCCAGGACTTTTATATGGATATTTTCATTATTTTAATCTTTCTTGTTAAAGGCTATTAGGTGACCTATATTTTTGATTTAGGTGCCTTTATAAATGGGGTTAATTCATTAATGTTTGTGTGTTATTTTTCAATTCATTTGGGTAATCCAAATAAAATACATGATTTGAAATTGTAATGGTTTTTAAATTATATTCATTTTATGGGGGTTTTTGTTAAAAGTTTATTTACACACACAATGTGTTTGAAAATGGTTTTAAAATGTAAATGATTAATTGAAAATGATTTATTAAATGTGATAATGGATTTAAAATGGATTTTTATAAACTTATCACATTGGGTAACCTTGGGTGCATCATGAATAGACATTTCACTCATTACTTGTATGGTTCCTCAAGAGTTTTATGTAAACATAGTGTTTGTAATTTCACTAGATTTTTTATTGGTTGGATCTTTATCAGGCTTATATTGTGGAACTTATGTCATTTATAGTACATATACCCATAGGTTAGAGACCAAATTGTGTTCGTTTTCATTTATGATTAGTTTATCACATGATGGTATTTTCATGGTTATTATCTCACATTTTATCTTAAGGGGTATACATGGTTTCTTACCTTATTTATTTCATAAAAGGAATTTTACTAGATTTGGTGAATATGATTTACTCATTTCAATACTAAAGAAATGTTTTATATTTTTTTTTAATTTAAGTAAATACCTTTTAAACAATATTTGTTATGAAGATAAAATGATGATTCTTGATATTATAACTTGTATTGAAGAATTTTTGGTATCCTATTGTAGTTTATGCCAACACCCTAATTCTTCCGTTCAGTGGTTATAAATGTTTTTTTAAAGGACATGGTAAAGGTGAAGAGAATTATGTAGCATTTTAGTTTCTCATGTTGTCATTTTCATTAAAGAGATATGGAATGGTGGTGATAGATAGTCACATAGGGACTGGTTTAGACTTTTTATATTTTATTTTTCTAGTTTGGCTTATTTAGATTAATTTTTCATATCTCATATATATGTTCTATGGATTATGCTTTGAACCATATTAGTCTTCCTTGGTCATTCATATAATGAGAAATGTTTGTTCTTTGTTGGTGTACTTCACCATGTGGTGGACCACCTTTATTTACTTGTAATGTTACACCATGGTGGTTCATTAAAAATTGGTATCGATGGGATTGAAAGGAATGAAGTGTTTTTACATTTCTTAGGTTTAGTTTAGTGTGTTGGTAGACTAGAGTTATGATTATCGAAATTTGGATATTAAATGAAAGAGGGGCAAGTATAGCTCACTCCTATGGCTGAATCTGAGTTATAATGGCCTTATCTATTTACACATATTATTACATTATTTTAAGCATAATTAAACATAAAATACAAACAAATGATCATAAATTCTAGTATATATGTAATATTGGTACACAATTATAAAGCATGAAACAAAAACATAAAAAATGTTTTACATAAGCTCTATAATGATCTCTTAACATCAATTGAGATTTTACATCTGCATAGGATAACCTTATAAATTCATTAACAAAGGGATGATCTAAAAGTACAAGTACGGTAATTAATAATGTAATAAAGCAAAGCACATGGGTTTGGAGGTTAAACATGGTGACAAAAAAGGCATGAAACATGAATAAAAATATGGAAGAATAACATATAGAACATGGAATCATGTATTCATGGAATCATTAGAATATATAAAAAATATATTACATTACAGAAACATGAGTCAAGGCTAATTTGCAGGACAATATCCCATGGTGTACAAAGTCCCATAAAGGAATTAGGGTTTCTCTATTTCCAAAAAATATGTCCCATGAGAATAAATATTAAAAAATCCATTGGAGAATAATCTTTGTGAAACCATCATAACATGTTCATGCCTTTATGTTCCATGTAAAGAATGAATTATACGAATAAACATAAGGGTTACCTAAAGAAAAAATGGATATCATAATCATGTCATAAAGAATAACCAAGGGGTGTTTCATTATGGTGTATAAGAAAGAATATATTATAATCATACATAGAAATTCATAAGGGAAAATAGTCATAGATCAGGAAAAATTATGTCCAATTAAAGTGAAAACATGTAAAAAGAGTGTTTAAGAAACATTATAAATGGGCCACTTTAGTGTGGTTTAAGGGAAAATATAAATGAATCATTATAGAGGAAAATGAATAATTATTTTCATAAAACCAAAAATCAACTAAGATAGTTTTTCATAATAAAAAATATGTTTTTAGAATAATATTGGGGGGTTAAAACATATTAAGGTTTTTAATTGAAAATGGGTAAAAAAAATGGGATGTTCCATTTAATAGGGCTTTTTTATTAAGAGGAATTGAAAAAAGAACCTTATAAAAATTTATTTCCCCAAAAAATAAATAATAATTGATCTAGTTACATATTATTTGATTATAAACACATATTTATGAGGATAACATAATAATAATTAAGAATTACATTACAATAAATAAAGACAAAGCATAATTAGATTAAAAAATTGTGGTTTAGAAAGAAACCCATACCATATGTCTAAAAGTGTTATTCACTTGTACTTAATGTACTATATAATTAAAATAAATCCATTAATTAATTAATTGAAGACCTATTATACATATATTTAGTTTATTATTATTTTATTAGCTTCATTTATGGCAATTCTGTTGACTTATAGTGTTTGATTTTATCATTTTGGGAGCCTTCATTTTAGGATTTTATGATGGTTTCCATTGAGTTTTGTAACTTCGTGGACCACTCAGTTTAATTACTTTGTCAAAATACCGTGTTTGAGGTGTTATGGGAGGAAAAAATAGATAATTTCAAGAGTTTTTCAAAAATCAATTTTTTTCATCGATAGGTCACATCAGTGACTCAATGTTGGTAGGTTGTTTTGGTGACTCAGCATCGGTAGGTTGTGTAAGTAACTTTGTGTTAGTAGGTCACATTGGTAGGTAGTTTTGATAGCTTAAATCATTAGATCATCGTTGATAGCTCAATTTATGGGGCTCAATATCAATGTCTCAACATCGGTGTCTCAACGTTTGTAGGTCAGGAGTTGGTAGGTCAAGCATCGGTAGGTCAGGTATAGGTAGGTCAGGATTCTGTGACTCATTTCGGCGAGTCAAGCATTGTGGAGTCAGGTTAGTGACTCACTATCGGTGGGTCACGTCGGTGAGTGATTGTCAGTGAGTTACTATTAGTGACTTGCATTGGCAACTCACCCATCAGTGTCTGATTTCCAGGTCCTTCCAATTTTTTCAGTTTCACCCCTCTTACGTTTATTTGACATAAACCAAGTTTAAAATCATGATTGAGTTTTAGTAAAGGAATTTCAAAGTATATTAATTATATCTTCAATATCTTAACTCTACCTGGACTTTTAAATATTGAAACCTCGTAATCTGAATCATGATCTGATATTAATGGCCCTTGAAACTGTTTACTTTAGTTTAAATAGGATCAGGCTCTTCAATGTTGAGATCTTATATACCCCATTTATCCATGAGTTGTGCTATGTACTTTGAATACAGTTTCCATTAGATTCTCTAACTACTTGCACAACCCTATATTTTTTTCATAAAGAGGATTTATTGATTTTATTTTTCTCAAGGAGTAAATTCCTTCATCCCTCTTTTAATTGTGAAATATGCAGGGTGGGTAAAATCATATATCTTTGAGAATACGGTTGAAACCAAATCGAAATTAAGGATTTTGTGAAGATGAACAGACCTGTTACAATGATCAGTTTTTCTACCTTATAAATAAATAATGGGTGGGGAAGATGGTGATGATTCTTATGTTCTTTATCTATTATATTTGAATCATTATGTGAATTTTGTGTTATGTATGCCCTCTAAAAATCATGTATATTGGGGGTATCTGTTTGTACACCAGACACATGAATACTTGTTATTAATCTTTAGTTGACCGACTTTGAACATGAATACTTTATTAACTATGTATATTCATTTCATTAAATAGATTCCTTAGGATCAAAATTGTTAAGTGATAACCCCTGATTTATCTAATTGAAATTAAATAACAAGTGTTTAAAAATATGAATAAACCTTTTTTTGTTGGTGTGGTTGTGTGTTGTGTGTCCAAATTTTCTGCCTTGTGTGGGTTATTTGGTTCTACGTTTGGAAACACGACTGTGGGTACAACGATGGAAATAGTGTTGGTTATGTGGGTGCAATGTGGAATATGTGTACAGTAGGGATTTGGTTGTGGTGGAGTGGGAGCGTGGATACGTGTATCAGGTTGTGCAGGTGGTGTAATGTAATCTAATATGGAGAGTTTGATTGATTGTTGAATGGATTAATTTGTTGAACAATTTTTCTTCATCTGGGTTGTGTTATTGTTTTTTGGCATGGTATTTTTGGGTAGTGAGACTGCAACCTAGTTGAGTTTTTTTGTTATTATGCGATGTGGTTCTTTTCGTGGAGTGGGGCTACAAAGGATGTTTTGGGAGCTATAATTTCGAAGAAGGATGGGGTTACCTTATGTGGGTATTTCACCAAATGTTTCAAGAGACATTTGTGAAGTGTGTGTGGTTTATGATTTTCATTATGGTGTACTGTGTTTGGTAGTTTCCCTTGTAGGTATGTAATAAATAAATTTTTTTATATAGAGTGATAATTTGGTTGAATGAATTGGATGGGGTTTTGAATTAAGTATGTGGTTGGCTGTTTGGTTATGCATTTGAGGTGGCAGTAGGGGTAGTTTTTTGTGGGAAGGTTGTTGGTTTTAGAACCCATAGGTTGGGTTGAGTGTTTGGTATATATATATATATATATATTATAGTTCCTTATGATTTCTATACACACACCCCCTAGTTGAGTACTACGTGTTGAACACCCCCATTCCATGGGGGAGGGTGTTTTCCCAACATCTCAGTGAGAGGATGGATGTATGGTTATTGGATATTCTATGTGCCCAATTCTATGAATTGGTAGTCCATGATTCTTTATGATGGTTTTGGGGTGGTTTTAATGCCCAAGTGTATAAGGGAGAAGTGTTGTTTCCCAAGTGTCTGTGTAATGAGATGTGTTGTGCTTTCCCAGGTCTCTCGGGGATGTGTTTGTGGTTTTGTGGCATAGTTGTCTATGGGTAGGATGTGATGAGGTTGTGGCCTAGGTGTTGGTTGGTGGGATGTGGTATGTGGACCATGTGTGTGTGGGTAGGTTATGGAAGATCATGGTATTGTTTCGATGTTCTCCATTATAGATGAGCAGTTAACCAGTAAGAAGTGGTGCAGTTAACCTTTCATCGATGTGCTTACGACTTTAATTTATTTGACTTGTGTTATATGGTAAGTGTGCCTTGGTGAAGTTGGGATGGATAGTATACCTTATTAGGTGTTCTGTGTTTTTACTATTTTTCTCATCGGGGAATTAATATGTTTCTCCCACTTATGCCTGAGTGACTTTAGATTTTACTACTGAGTATACTTGTATACTCACCCAAAATATATAAAAACTTTTTTTAGGTTTCAAGGGATATTATGCAGACCATGTTGGACCCTACTAGCTCGGGCTTCGGGATAATTGTTGGGTCACTACTTCGATTTTTTCTTTTGGAATTTAATTTGTAGTTTTTCATTTTATTTCTAGAATTTTTACTTTAAAAATACTCGTGGGATAAATTTTTCCTTCTTGTATATACGTATTTGAGTTTTTTGAGGTTGATACATCTTATCTCCCAATTATGGTTACAATAAAAAGGGAAATTCCTCCCATTTTGTGATATTTTTATACCCTTATTGTTGGTCACCACCCCGTGGCCTACTAGATGTGGGAATTAAGGGACGTTATCTTTTTTTTTCATCTTGAATAAGGAAGGTCATAGAACCTTTCCATACCTTAGCTCATCTTAATAAAGTAGGGTCATGATGGAATGGTATCAGAGGCTGATGGTTGAGATATAGGATGGTGTTTGGAATTTGCCATAGTAAGTATTACATGTGTTGGTAGGGAAACAATGTCATATGATCTTTTTGTGTAACATAGGCTGGGGTAGACTGTATAGGACATGGGATTTAGGGGCCCCTATGGTCCAATGTAAGGATGCTGAGCTTACCAAATGACCTAGTAAGGATACTCTGTTTGTAGTGTAGAGAACCTAGAAATGGTTTATTCTTCACGATGAGTGGGGTTATTTTTTTGGGTATTTCATGAAAATTTAAATGAATTAAGAGTTAAAATTAATCTAAAAAAAAATTCCATACTACTCAGGCTTAGGAGTTCCTTTTTTACCTTTCAGCTATGGCACCCGGTCGTCATCCATGAGTGGCTCAGGTAGCGGAGGTTGAGTAGGCCAATCCAATTGATCGATAGAGGGTTGATCTAGAGGAGTAAGAAAAATAGTGGTAGAGAACATTACATGATTTCTAGTGGTAGACCTTAGTAATGTATGATGGTAGCGTCTCAAACATGGAGACAGATAGAAAGTTCATGTATCTTGAGATCACCTTTAGTCTGATCCGGGTTCTAATGGAGTACTGGGTTCCATTAGTGGTTAGTCAGATGAGGGGAGATGCACATCAATGGTGGAGGATGTACCTATGGGAGAGAATGGAGGATGATATTATGTGGGTGAATTTTAAGAAGGAGTTTCATGCAGAATTCCTTTATTCGACCATGAAGGATTAGAAGTAACATGAGATACTATCCCTCTCTTAGGGGAGTATGTCAGTATGAGAAATGGGGATCATATTCAAGGATCTCTTTCACTTTTCTCTAGATTTATTTCTGGATGAGAAATCTGTAGAACCCCCGGTTTGAGGTATGTAGGCCTTTTTTTATGAATTTTTATGTGTTTAAAGTGCATGGGATGAGTTGGGAAGAGGTTGGGAGAGTTTGGAATGGTTTTGGATGAGTTTGGATGCTTTTAAAGGGGTGCACGGTTTGAGCACGGTTAGAGGAAACCGTGCGGATTACGCTGGAAACTATGCAAGGGAGATAGTAGGATTTGCACAGTTTGCCAAACCGTGCAAGGAAACCGTGCAGACCCTTGCTCCCGAGGTAGTACCATGCACATGGTTAGCGCATGGTTTGCCAAACCGTGTGGGCTAACCGTGTGGCCACATAAAAATAGGTTTATAAGTTTTGGGATCCCTCGGGATTAACCTATTTCAAACCAATCTTACTCCCACTTGATCCTCACTCCGGATTTTGGGTTCTCAGGGGTTAAGGGTGCTCTCCCACTTGTTTTGGAAGCGTTTCAAAGGGTTTTCAAGGCGTTTTGAAGGTGTCTTCTCCCAGATATGTCTCTCCTCTTGTTTCTATTGTGTTTTCCTCTAGATCTACATACCTCTCTTTCGTGGTTTTCTAGATGTACACTTGCTCTGTGTAGATCTAGGGTTGTGGTTTACTTGGATGTTAATATTAAGGCTTCTGTATGTTTGGGAAATGGGATCTAGAGAGGTTTCAGTGGTGCGTTCACCAGATTTGAGGCGCAGTTGTTCGTGGGTTGATTTCTCAGGAACCCTAAAGGTAGGTGGCTTCTCTCTCGACTCCACTTGGTTAGAACTAGTGGTTCTTTTTACAATTAATTTTTCTACTGAAAATTAATTTTGAATTATTATGAAAAATTGGTTGGAAACCCCTTGGGTGATGCTTTGGGGATATTTGGGGAAAAGGGGGTTTTATGGTGAAATGCTATTCTTGTAGATTTTAAAATGAAGATGTTATAATGGGATGATATGGTTGATTTGTGAAAATGGTTGATTGAAAAGTTTTTCAATAAATGTATTGTTTTATTGAAATGTTGTTTGGAATGGAAAATGGTTTTCAATAAATTGGTGATTTATTGAAGTGGATGGATATGAAATGGAATTGGTTGATTGCATGTGGTTGTGACCTTGGTTGGTAATATGCTTGGTTTTGGATTGTTTTAATGTGGTGTGGAAGTGGAAAGAAGTTCCCCTATAAAAAGGGGATGGATAGTGGACGGAAGGGCCACCATCAATGGTAAGTGTACGGGAAGTGCCGCTTAGTGTGAATGGGTGAATGAGTTGGACGGAAGCTCCACCGTTTGGTTGTTTGGTTGTTCGGTTGTTTTGTTGTGCATTGCTTTGCAAGGTGGAAATTGTTGTGATAATTTTTAAATGATGAGATGTCTTGTGGCATGTTTGGTTGCATTTCCCTCGGTTTCTTGGTTTGGGTGTGATGGCTTGGTAAGGGCATGTGTCTTATGAAAATGGTTTCACTTGTGATTTAATTTATATAAACTATTTTATATAAATGTGCTAACGGTTTTATCCTAGGGGTGTGTATAGGTAAGTCATTTGGGGAAATCCTAATGAGTTTCCATACTCACCCCCTATTTTGGCATGTTGGTGTCTTTGCAGATGTTGTGTATCATGACGTGGGCAAAGGTAAGACATCTCCCTCCTTTAGTGGTGCATTGTGATGTCTCAGTGGAGCTTGGAGCTTGGAGCTTGGTGTGGAGCTGTGGTGGTGTCATGGTTTGTTGTATTTGTCGCTCAGTTTCTTCTTGTACTTTGATATGGTTTGTTATATAGGATTTGGGTTTTATTGTGGAACAACTTTATTGTCTTTTGGGAATACATGTTTGGGTTTGAAAGTGCATGCATCATGTAGTGATTGAGAGTGGATTGTTTGGTTGGTTTTGTCTTAAGGGAAAATCGTTCCCCAACATGATCTTCCAGCCCTCGGCATTCATTTCTAGCCTTTGGTTTCTTGGGAATGTCGCTTAAGGCCAAGTAGCCCTCACCGCCTCCTCAAGACAATGAGGTAGGGGAGGGGTGTTACAAGTGGTATCAGTTTGTTCAGTCCTTTGGAGTTGATTCTCGGATTTGGTGTTGACATTCATTGTGGTATACTCCTTGAGTCGGGATGGTAGAAAGGCATAGGATTGTCGGAACTTGGAATGTATTGCATAAAAGGACGTATCAAAACCTTTTATGATGAAATTAAAGTTACCAGGGAGTTGGGTACATAAGTGTTTTGGAGACACTTATAGGCATTGGATATCTCATTATCAGGGGTGTAGCCAATGAGATGAGCATGGAATGTAGAGTAGAAACGACTTCCCACTAGGATGTATATTTCATTGAGGTATAATGATTTATGATGTGATATGAATGTGTGAAATTGTAATGTGAATAAATTGGTATTTTGAAAATTGTTTGGTTTTCAAAATGGTGAAACATGGAACATGTAGAAAATGTGAACAGTGGAAAGCCTTATTGTGGTAGTGTTGTGTAATGAGATTTGAAATTGGATTTCGTGATGTCTACATATGTGATAATAATGGTTATTTATTTTCTAATTATAGAAATGGAACCAGTTAAGCATTATAGAGACCAACCAGAGGGGGCTGCGGTGAATGTGGTAGCACCTTAGCCTCAGGTGAACCAGCAGTTAGTGAAAAGCAAAGTGCAAGCTTTCCAAGATGTGGGAAGTCAAAATAAAATGGATTAAACAAGGCAAGTGGATCATGCAGTTTAGTTTAAAAGTAGAATCCACCCATCTTCAGGGGTGATTCAGTGCCTGAGAGGCCAGAAGCATGGTTGAATAGAATGAACAAGATCTTTGAGTTCTTGGGAATGCCAGTAGATCTAAAAGTGATGTTGGCCACGTATATGTTGGAGGATCTTGCCCTTTAGTGGTGGGAGTTGGTAGTCCAAGTGGGGACATACCATGGAATGATGTGGGAAGGATTTGAAGAATTGTTTAATAAAAAATTCTACCCACATAAGTCCAGAATTCAGCGTACGACTGATTTCTTCAGTTTGAAGAAATTCTTATATCTGTGATAGAGTATGCAGCTACGTTCATGAACATAGTGCGGTTTGAACCTGAGGTGGAGGGTAGCACATCGTTGAAGGAAAGGATATTTCAAGTAGTATTAAGGCAAGAAATCCATTCCAAGATAGTGGTTCTATGTATAGATGATTAAATAGAGATGGTGAATAAAGCTTCAGTGTCTAAGAGGCATTTGTTGGGTGCTCCTGGTGAAGGAATCATGGTGGTACCCATGAGGAATAGTGGGAACTCTAACGCTGGATTTTAGAGAAGGAGGGACACTTATTCCCAGGGTGGGAATAAGGCATATAATCCGACAACAGGATCAGTAAATCTTCCTCCGAAGTTCTAGAGCAATCCAGGATGTTTTCCATGTGGTTCTACGAGCCACATCAAGCGGGATTATACGGAACAACCTCAAGCATGTCATAATTGTAAGAATATGGGGGCATCTGAAGAATTATTGTTGGAATGCTCCAAGGTCGGGTGTGTGTGACACTCCTCAGGGATCACATACGTCCTATGCTTCGACGGGGCGGGGACAACAGCATACCCCTCGTCAGCAGAGTAAAGTGGGTCATGGTGATTCTCAGAATACCACGATGCCTCAATAGAGAAATAAAGAGCAGAGTGTGGCAAGAAAACATCTGTTTGTAGCTGAGAAGGTTATGGTGGATGATCATTCGGGACCATCCATAGTGCGAGGTACTATTAATTTAAATTCTACCATGATGCAAGTGTTTTTTGATACGGGTGCTTCACAATCTTTTATTACTGCACATGTGGTTTATTTGCTGGGTTTAAGGGTAGAAATGATGCCCTCGGCTTTGAAACATCAAACACCTCTGTATCGAAGAGAGTGTCAAGCCTTCTTGTGTAGAAAATGTTGTATTGTTGTGGGAAAGATTGAGATAATGTGAAATTTCTCAATGCTTGAGATTGATAGCTATGATGTAATAATTGGAATGGATTGAATGGTGGCGTTTGAGGCCCATATCGACTGTGATGAGCAGACAATGGCTTTTACGACACACGATGGTGTTAGAAATCTCTTTAGAGTGGAGAAGAGTGAAAGTCAAGGCGCAATAGGTTTGCTGGCCCCAACAGTGGGTACATTTTCGTATCAGTTAGCAGTTTTGTCATTGGAATCGGTAGAGGGTGTTGAGAAAACTGTTCTTCCAGCAGTGGTAGATCAGTTCTTGGATGTTTTTCCTGAAAGTTCTCTAGGTTACCTCCCATCAGAGAAGTAGAGTTTACGATTGATCTTCTTCCGGGGACTAGTCCTATCTCACTTCTGTCTTACCAGATGGCACCTACTGAATTGTGGGAATTGAAAATTCAGTTTGAAGAGTTAGAAAACAAAGTGTTTATTTGTCCTAGCACGTCTCCGTGGGAAACGCCGGTGTTGTTTGTGAAAAAGAAGGTTGGAACTTTGAGGATATGTTTTGATTATCATAGACTTAACCAAGTTACGATAAATAATAGATATCCACTTACACGAATTAATGATTTGTTCAACTCGTTGAGGGGATACATGTGGTTCTCCAAGATCGAACTGAGGTCGGGATATAATCAATTGCGGGTGAGGAAGGAGGATATTACTAAAATAGATTTCAGAAGTATATATGGACATTATTAATATGTGGTTATTCCCTTTGGTCAAACGAATGTGCCAGCTTTGTTTATGGAATTAATGAATCAGATATTTCAGAGATATCTGGAATCAATTGTGGTGGTGTTTGTAGATTATATTCTGGTGTATTCAAAGAAAAGGGTGGAGCTGAGAAACACTTGGCGATAGTGCTGGGGATCTTGAGGGATCATTGGTTGTATTCCAAATTATCAAAGTGTGACTTTTGGATACAGTAAGTTTGTTTTATTGGCCATGTTATTTTGGAAAGAGGTGTTTCAGTAGATCAGGAAAAGACAGAGGCTGTTAACTCCTGAATACTGCTAAAGAATGTGTCTGAGATACAGAGTTTTCTTGGTCTAACTGTGTATTATCGACGTTTTGTTTGTGATTTTTCACGTTTGGCTTCGATGATGACAGATTTGACAAGAAATAATGTTCCTTTACATTGGAATGAATAGTGTCAGCAGTGTTTTGAAGAGCTAAAGGGGCGTCTTACATCATCACCAATCTTGGTTTTTCCAGAATCATGAAAAGGGTACGTGGTGTATTACGATGCATCGAGATCAGGTTTGGGGTGCGTTCTCATGAAAGGGAATCATGTGGTTGCATATGGCTCATGATAGTTGAGAGTTCATGAGAAGAACTACCCAAGTTATGATTTGGAGTTGGCTGTTGTGGTCCATGCTTTGAATGTGTGGCGTCATTATCTCTTCGGTGAGAAATTCATGGTATATACAGATCATAAGAGCTTGAAACACATTTTCTCACAAAGGGATTTGAACATGAGGCAAAGAAGATGGATGGAATATCTCCAGATGTTTGATTCTAACTTGTTGTACACACTGGGTAAGGGAAATTCGGTTGCAGATGCATTGAGTATAAAATCATATGCTCAGGTGGTAAAACATGCATCAGACCAATGACAGTTGATGTCGGTTATAGATGAAATGCGGTTGGAATGTGGGTACCATGGTGATAGAGCAGTCTTCTTTCCAGTTTTGTTGATTCTTGACTTGGATGGCCTGGTTAGAGAGGCACAAATATATGATTCCGAGTGTGTGACCATGGGGTTGAGACTCAATGGTAGGGAGACCATTGAGTGTTGGCAACTGAATGTGGATTCAGTTTTTTGTTTTCAGAATTGGATAGTTGTACCAGTTTCTTTTCAGGAGGATCTTCTCAAGGCATATCATCATTCCAGGTGGGTTTTTCATCCTGGAATTCAAAAAATGTATAAAGCGTTGAAAGCACAGTTCTGGTGGTCTGGTATGAAAGGAAGTATGGAAGAGTTTGTTTCGAGATGATTGAATTCTCAGTAGGTTAAGGCAGAGCATCAAAGGCTAGCAGGAAGGTGGCAGTCTTTCCCAATCCATGTTTGGAAGTGGGAGCAGATAGCGATGGAATTTGTCACAGGTCTCCCAAGAACGGTCAGAAATCACGATACCATCTGGGTGATAGTGGATCGGCTAACGAAGTCTACCCATTTCATCCTGATTCGTGAATCTCATACGGTGGAGGACCTACCCAAAATCTATATCTGGGAAGTGGTAAAGAGGCATGGTGTTCCTGTTTAGATTGTATTAGATAGAGATCTGAGATTTACATCTCGTTTCTGGAAATCCTTACAAAATGCCCTTGGAACAATGTTGACTATGATTACGGACTATCACCCTCAAACGGATGGTCAATCCGAGAGGACGGTAAAAACTATAGAGGATATGTTGCAGGCATGTGTCATGGATTTTGGTTGCTTTTGGGAGGATCACCTTTCATTTGTTGAGTTCTCATACAATAAAAGTTATCTTGCATCCATACATATGCCTCCGTTGGAAGCATTGTATGGGCGGCCATGTTGTTCTCCACAATGGTGTGTGGATACTAGTGAGTCCTCGATGGTTGGACCGAGCCTTGTATAGAAGACGACAGAGAAAATAAAGTTGATCAGGAAGAGAATGGAGATGGCTCAGAGTCATCAAAAATCTTATACGGAACATCGTCGACGACCATTGTCATTCGAGGTGAGTGATCATGTTTTCTTAAGGATCTCTCCTAGGTTGGGACATCGTCCATTTGGAAAGAAGGGGAGGTTATCTCCGAGGTATATTGGACTTTTTGAGATTCTTAAGCAGGTAGGTGAGGTGGCTTATCATTTAGATTTTTTACCTAGGTTCAGTGCAGTGCACAATGTGTTTCATGTGTCACAGTTGAAAACGTATCAGCTGGATCGTTGACCATGTGATTCGATGGGATCATGTTGAGCTAGAACTGGATGCTTCATTAGTGCATGTGCCAGTGCAGGTTGTGGATAGGCAAGAGAAAGTATTGTTTGTTAAAAGCATCAGTTTAGTTCGTGTTTTGTGGAAACATGGCCGGATTCCAGAGGAGACTTGGGAGCGGGAGAATGATTTGGTCGAGCAGTGGCTCATGCTCTTCCGACCAAGGGCGGGTTCACTACTTTCTGAGGACGAAAAGTCCAAGGGTGTGGAGAATGTAGCACCCCCAGTTTGAGGTATGTAGGAATTTTTTTTGTGCATTTTTATGTGTTTAATGTGCATGGGATGAGTTGGGAAGAGGTTGGGAGAGTTTGGAATGGTTTTGGATGAGTTTGGAGGCTTTTAAAGGGGTGCACGGTTTGAGCACGGTTAGTGGAAAATGTGCAGATTCCCCAGGAAACCGTGCAAGGGAGATAGTAGGCTTCACACAGCGTGCGCACGGTTTTCCAAACCCTGTCAGGAAACTATGCAGACCCTTTCTCCCGAGGCAGTAGCACGCGCACGGTTAGCGCACTGTTTTCCAAACCGTGTGGGCTAACCATGTAGCCACTTAAAAATAGGGTTATAAGTTTTAGGCTCCCTCAGGCTTAGCCTATTTCACTCCAATCATCCTCCCACTCAAGCCTCACTCAGGATTTTTTGTTCTCAGGGGTTAAGGGTCCTCTCCCACTCGTTTTGGAAGCATTTCAAAGCAGTTTCAAGGCGGTTTGAAGGTGGGTTCTCCCGGGTAAGTCTCTCCTCTTGTTTCTCTTGTGTTTTCCTCTAGATCTACATACTTCTCATTTTTTGTTTTCAAGATCTACACTTTTTGTGTGTAGATCTAGTGTTGTGGTTTCCTTGTATGTTAATATTAAGGCTTGTGGATGTTAGGGAAGGGGATCTAGAGAGGTTTTTATGGTGCGTTCACCGGATTTTAGGCGCGGTTGTTCGTGGGTTGATTTCTCAGTAACGCTAAAGGTAGCTGGCTTCTCTCTTGACTTCACTTGGTTAGAACTAGTGGTTCTTTGTTCAATTAATTATTGTTCTGAAAATTAATTGTGAATTGTTATGTGAAATTGATTGGAAATCCCTTGGGAGATGTTTTGGGGATTTTTGGAAAAAATCGTGTTTTATGGTGAAATGTTATTCTTCTAGATTTTAAAAAGAAGATGATAAAATGGGATGACATGGTTGATTTGTGAAAATGATTGATGGAATGGTTTTTCAATAAAAGGATTGTTTTATTGAAATGTTGTTTGGAATGGAAAATGGTTTTCAATAAATGGGTGATTTATTGAAGTGGATGGATATGCTATGGAATTGGTTGATTGCATGTGGTTGTGAGCTTGGTTGGTTATATTTTTGGTTTTGGCTTGTTCGAATGTGGTGTGGAATTGGTGAGAAGTACCACCATAAAAAAGGGATGGATAGTGGATGGAAGGGCCACCCTCAATGGTAAGTGGATGGGAAGTGCCGCTTAGTGTGAATGGGTGAATGGGTTGGACGGAAGCTCCACCGTTTGGTTGTTTGGTTTTTTTGTTGTGAATTGCTTTGAAAGGTGGAAGTTTTTGTGCTAATTTTTAAAAGATGAGATGTCTTGTGGAATTTTTTGTTGGATTTCCCTTGGATGCTTGGTTTGGGTGTGATGGCTCGGTAAGGGCATGTTGGCTTATGAAAATTGTTGCACTCGTGATTTAATTTATATAGACTGTTTTCTATAAAGGTGCTAATGGTTTTATCCTAGTGGCATGTGTAGGGAAGTCATTTGGGGAAATCCTACAGAGTTTTATTACTCACCCCCTGCTTTGGCACGTTGGTGTCTTTGTAGATGTTGTGTATCGTGACGTGGGAAATGGTAAGGAATCTCCCTCATTTAGTGGATCATTGTGAAGTCTCGGTGGAGCTTGGAGCTTGGAGCATGGTGTGTTGTTGTGGTGGTGTCATGGCACATAGTGTTTTTCATTTAGTTTCCTCTAGTACTCTGATATGGTTGGTAGTATTGGCTTTGGGTTTTATTGTGGATCAAATTGGTTGTCTTTTGGGAATACATGTTTGGGTTTTAAAGTGCATGCATCATGTAGTGATTGATAGTGGATTGTTTGGTTGGTTTTTTATTATGGGTAAATCCTTCCCCAACATGATCTTGAAGCCCTCAACATTCATTTCCAACCTTTGGAATCTTGGGAACATCACTTCAGGCCAAGTATCCTTCACCGCCTCCTCAAGAAAATGAGGTAGGGGCAGGGTGTTATAGAATCTCATGAGATATTCTTGGAGGAGGCACTTCTTCCTTCTCTCAGGTATCCAGTTACTCCCTTTACCTTGCTGACATACATATAGGTCCAGAAAAAGGCCAAGATCGAACTTAGGGGATTCCTCAAAGGCCTCGAACCAAACGTAGTCAAGGAGGATGCCAATTGTAGCGGAGAAGATTAGTTGAGTTCTAGTACATGCTCTGGGACTCGACATAGAGAGAATAGGGACACTTTCATCATATTTTCACCTTGTTTGATTCAAGAGCATTGAAATCCTCTGTTTCACCCGGTCTAGCACATTATCAGGGACTAGACAAAGAGAGAATTTTTGTGCACATTTTGTTGAGTACACCAGTCGGAGGTTAGGCCATCTTATTGGATGTGTTTCAGGGATGCAGACTGAGGATAGAGAAACATCAGTCCTGTGGGGATATATTCATCTTTGAGATGCAACCATTCAATGTAATCCATGGCATTTAATGGTTATACTATGTACATGATGTTATCGACCGATAACAGAGAAGAGTCATGTTTTTAGACCTGGATGGAAAACATGTGGCTTTTGTTGGCAGGCAGAGTTGTTTGATGGGAAATCAGTGTGTGTGGCCTCTTCTTTTCTTTTTGGTCGAGTTTTGGGTAGAATCAGGGGATGCTGATATTAAGGAGGTTCCCAACGTTGTTAATTTGTTCTTGGATGGTTTTCCTGAGGAGGTTGTCACTCTTCACCCATTATATGATGTTGAGTTAAGAATAGTCTTGTTGCCCGGTGCTCCTCCAATTTCGATTGGTCCTTATGAGATGACTGCTTCTAGGTTGGGGGAGCTATGGATCTAGATTGATGATCAAATAAAAAGGGATTTATGTATCCCAATGTGTCATCATGGGGTTCTCTATTCTTGTTTTAGAAGAAGGATGATAGTGGCCTGAGGCTGTGTATAGACCACCAGAAGCTAAATTAGGTGATAGTCAAGAACTGCCACCCCCTTCGGTGGATAGATGATCTTTTCGACCATCTTATGGGAGCAAGTTGGTTCCCTAAGATCAATATTCCATATGGATATCACCAGTTGATGGCGAAGGAGGATGATATCCTGAAGACTTCTTTCAGGTGCAGGTATGTGATTTTCAAGTTCATGGTTATATCATTCGGTGTCATGAACGCACCATACTTGTTCATGGGGATTATGAATTATGTATTTCATGATTTATTGGACCAGTTCATCAGCATATTCATCGATGATATCGTGATCTACTTGAGATCAATTGAGAAGAATTCCCAACACCGTAGGATGGTCATGGATGTTAATTGATGCAACTAGCTCTATAGAATTTTTTCCAAGATCATGTTTTGGACAAGGGAGTTCCAATTCCTTTGATATGTGGTGTCTTAGAAGGGTGTAATAGTGGAACAGTTGAAGGTTGGGGTAGTTTTTTCTTTCAAAACTCCCAACAATGGGGTAATAGTTCATAGTTTTATCTGTTTAGCAGGCTATTATTTGGGGTTTGTACATGATTTATCTTGATTTTCATCTATGTTGATGGACATGACCAGAAAGGACAAGGCCTTTTTGTGGAGTGATCAGTGTCATGTAACTTTTAGATACCTAATGAGGAACATGGTCAGTGATCCAGTTCTCTGGTTTCCAAAAGAAGAGGTGTTTTTCAAGGTGTTTTTCAATGATTCCCATTTAATATTGGGTTGATTACTGATGCAGTAATGAAGTGTGATCTCTTATGGGTATAGGTTGTTACATCTCCATGAACGTAACTATGCCACCCAAGATATGAAGCAATATTTAGTCATGTTTGTGCTGAAGTTGTAGCAACATTATCTCATTGGGGAGATCATTGTGGTCTTCACAGATCAAAATATATTTAGGTATATCTTTTACCAAAGAGATCTAGTGTTTTGAAAGTGGTGGTGGATGGACTTTCTAGAGGACTATGACTTTAATATTTCCTACACCTCAGAAAAGAGGATTTGTGGTCAATTCCTCGAGCAGTAAGTCACAAAAGGAGGTAGTTTGAGAATCTATGGATGCTTGGAGGGAGATGAAGGAGTTGGATACCTTGTAATTAGAAGGATGAATGGATGGTAGTAGAGTTTTTCTGTTTTAGATGACATCATAGTCATCTCTGAGGAAGGAGGTGGATGAGTCTCTGTGGGGAGACTTGGAGTTGAAGGAGAGTTTTGATCGCATTGACTGAGGTGATTATTTAGAGGGATGGTAGGAGGATGGTAAAAATAAGATTCTATTCCATGAAAAGATATTTGTTCTAGTGGTGATGCATGAGGGAGTTCCATGTGAGTTTCATATATCACTCCAAGAGGCACACCCAAGAGTTTCCAAGTTGTACCGTGGCTTGGAGGAATAGTTCAGGTGGCCCAAGATGAAGCTGTCAATGGCGAAGTTTGTGGAAACGTGCCTAGTGTGCCAATAGGTGAAGGCTGAGCACCGTGTTCCAGGCAGTTTTTTTATAGTCCCTAGATTTAACCAAGTGGAAGTGGGATGACATATAAATGGATTTCATCATAATATTACCCAGGGCTTAGGAAGTATGTGATGCAAGCTGGGTAATAGTGGATCAGTCGACAAAATTGGCTTACTTCTTACCAATTAATGAGTCAGGCACAATTTATTCCTTAGAAAATAGGTATATGGATGAGGTGGTGAGGCTTCATAGAGTTCCAAGATCCATTGTATTTTATTAGTATACACATTTTACCTTGCGAGTTTGGAGGATAACGAATCATGCTTTTGGAACTCAGTTACGCCACAACATTGCTTTCCACCCTCAGATAGATGGGTAGATAAAATGGATAATACACACATTGGAGGACATGTTGTGGGAATGAATCTTGTATTTTGGTGGATATTGGGTGTGATACCTACCCTTAGTATAGTTTTATTACAATAATAGTTATCAATATTCCATTGGTATGGATCTATTATAATCCTTATACAGGAGACCATTTCATTATCCTTTATGCTAGGAAAATGTTGGGGAGGCATTTATTCTTGTTCCAAACTTTGTTTATAGTATGACTGAGTAGGCGCAACTTGTCCATGAGAGGATAAAGGTAGCACATGACCAATAAAATTTTTAATCCGATCATAGGAGGAGGCCCTTGGAGTTCGAGGTTTGAGACCATGTACACTGGAAGGTTTCTCCTCCACATGTGAAAGAGAGGTTCTAAGGAGGGGGAAATCATTCTCACATGTTCATCAAGCCCTTTGAGGTGTTGGGGTGAGATGGAAAAATGGAATTACACTTATAATTTCCACTACAATTGGAGAGGATCCATGAAGTCTTTCAGGTCTCTCAACTTCATTAGTATATCCACGATGAATCCCATGTCACTGACTGGGGAGAGTTGTATATTAAGGGAAAAACAATGTTTGTGGAGTGGCCAGTGGATATCCAAGATCATCAAGAGAAGGTTCTACATGGAAATAAAATTCCCCTGGATCACATACTAAGTAGAAATGGTGACCTAGATGATATTACATGGGAGTGGGATGTGAATATGTGTTCCTTGTACTCAAAGTTGTTTTGAGTTTTTATTGTGTGATTTACCTATAATGTAGTGCATAAACCATGTTTTCATTGAGATGGGATGTTTCCTTATTCTGTAATGTGTGATGAATTCATAACATTTATAAAGAAGATAACTGGATTCCTAATCAAGAGGCATTAATTAAGATGTGATTAAACCTGTGCGGGCAGGCCAATGCTGCCCAGAGTGGGTAGTATCTCAACATGGGGGAAGGAATTCTTGGATTCATGTGACCAAATAATGTGATTTTAGTGCTCATGGGGTGTGTCTTTTGGTCAGTATGAGGTAGTAGATGTTGTAGGATGTGTTCATAGATGTTTTTGTTTCACTCCACCTTTCAAACAACACATGGAGACTTATCCTGGAGAGGTATCTTATGGGGTGGTTGTTTGGACCCATATTTCTATTGGGTTTGGTTTTAAATTCTCAAGGAAGAGAATAGTTTGAGTGCTATATGATGTAATGGACCGGACCCCTCATGTTCATTAATTTTTTTTAAATATAGTGTTTGGGTTTTTCTAGGAGGCAATGGTAGTTAATTTCAAGAGTTTTTCAAAATTATAGTTTTCCATCGATAGGTTGTGTCGATGCCTCAACATAGGTAGGCCGCATCGCTGAATCCATGTCATTAGGTCTTGTTGGTGATTTGGAATTGGAGGGTCGCATAGATTTCTAGTGTCAGTAGCTTGCATTGGTATCTTATCCTTGGTAGCTCAGTGTCAGTGGCTTAACATTGGTGGCTCTATGTCAGTGGGTCAACCTCGATAGTTTAGGCATCGGTAGGTCCGACATCGATTGGTCGGTCATTGGTTGGTTAGGCATCGGTAGGTCAGACACCGATAAGATGGGTGTTGGTAGGACATGAGTCGATGACTCACATCAGTGAGTCAGGTGTTAGTGGGTCACATTAATGACTCACTGTTAGTGGGTCACGTCAGTGACTCGCTGTTATGGAGTCACTATCAGTGACTCGTGTTAGTGACTCACCTATCGGTGAATCATTTCCATCATTTTAAATTTTTTCCAATTTCACCCATTTTACATTTTATTTGATGTAAAACGAGTTTAAAACCTTATTTGAGTATTTTTAAGGTGTTTAAAAGGATATTAATTATATATTTAATATCATAATGCTCTCGGGACGTTGAAATATTCAAATTGTGTAATATTGATCATGATCCAACTTTATTGGACCTTGAAACAGTTTCCTTCCATTGATGTTGGATTTGGATCTTCTAATCTAAGATCTTCTCATCCCCATGTTTTTGTTTTTTTATCTTGGTTTTCCCATGGCCTTTCTTCCCCATGGAGTCATTTTTTGGGTTGTGGCCTTCTAATTAAGTTTCCCTTGGAGTCTCCTTCTATTTTAGTGACCCTCTATTTCAAAGTAAGGGCGAGTTTATGATCATTTGTTTATTGAGGTAGAAATTCTATCATCCCTATTTTAATTGTGTATCATGTGGGGTGGGTAAACTTATGTCTCTATGAGAATAGAGTCAAATAAAAATATATATTAAGGATGTTGTGAAGATGAATGAACTTGTTACGATGACATGTTTTGTTTCAATAGAAGTAAATAAGGGTTGGAAAGATGATGATGATGCTTGTGTTTTTTATCTGTTATCATTGATCCATGCTATGAATTGTGTTGGTCACATTCCAACAAAAAATCATGGCCATTGGTGGACTCTGTTTGCACACTGGACTCACATATACTTATTTTCAATATTCTATTGGATTGTTGTGAATATGAAAACATGATTAATCACATATATCTAGTTAATTAAATGGATTTCCTAGGATCAAACTTGTTCTGTGATAAACCTTAATTTATAAAAGTGGAATCAAATAATGTCTTGGTTAAAATCTGAATACACTTTGAATTATTTGATGTGGGTGTGTGTTGTCTGTGGATATTTTTTATCTTGAGTGGGTTGTGTGGTGTTGTGGATGGAAGCACTGATGTGGGTACATGGGTGGATATGGGGTTGGCTTTGTGGGTGTGGAATGGTATGTTTATCAGTAGGACAACATTTTTGGTGGAGTGGGAGTGAGGATGTGTGTATGAGGTGGGGTAATGGAATATCATATAGAGAGTTGGACTGATTTTGGAATGGATGTACTTTTTGAATAGTGGGCTTGCTTATGGGATTTGTTACGATGTTGGGCGAGGTCTGTTTTTGTAGTGGGAATGCAACCTGGGTGAGTTTTGTTGTAATTGTGGGATGATGTAATTTTTCATGTAGCTGGGATGTCAGGGATTTTTTAGGGGGGATAAGTTTGAATAAGAATAGTGTTACCTTTCATGGGCATTTTTCTTGGAGTTTTTAGAGACTTTTTTAATGTTTGTGGGGGTTATGATGTTACTTTTGATGTGCAATGTTTGGTAGTTTCCTAGGTAGGGATGAAATAATGAAATAATATTTTTTTTAAATAGAGAGTGATAATTTGGTTAAATGAATTGGTTGGGTTTATGAATTTAGTGTGTGAAAGGATGTGCGGTAATGCATTAGATGTCGCAGCAAGGGTAATTTTGTGTGGGCAGATTGTTTTGTTAAGATCCCATAGGTTGGGAGGAATGTTTAGTACATATATATATACTTATAGTTCCTTATGATTTCTATGTGCACCCCACCCTAGTTGAGCATGATGTGATGAACACCCCCATTTAATTGGGGATGGTGTTTTCTTCCAACATCTTGATGAGAGGATAGATGGATGTTTAATGACTCGCCTTTTCTCCCTCTTATAGGCATTGGTAGCCCAAGAATCTTAAAGTAGTTTGTGGTGGGGTTTTGAGGCTGAGGTGTTTGCGGGCGGGGTTTTTTTCCTATGTGTCTTCAGGATGAGATGTGTTGTGCTTTCCCAAGTTTAATTGGGATGAGGTTGAGATATTTTGGCCAAGGTGTCTGCGAGAAGGATGTGATTTGGTTTCAGACCAAGTGTTTGCAGGTGGGATGTGGTATGTATCTTAGGTTTGTGTAGAAATGTTGTGGTAGTGGGGATTGTGGAAGAGCAGGGTAGAATTAGGAAATTCACCATTTGGGATGAGCAGTTAACCAGTGGGAAGTGGTGCGAGGTATCCTATCATCGATTTTATTACTACATTACAATTTTTTCATTATTTGGGGAGTGTTCCTTGGTGAGGTTAGGGTGGATATTATACATTGTTAGGTTCTTTTGAGTTTCTATTTTTTTCTCACAGGGATATTAGTATGATTCTCCCACTTGTGCATGCATTACTTTGTCTTTTCTGAGTGAGTATACTCATATTCTCACCCTATGTATATAAAAATATTTTTAGGTTTCCGAGGAGATTACATGTACTGTGATGTACCCTAAAAGCCTGGGCATCAGGATAGTTTTTTTTTCTACAAAGCTTTGTTCTTTTGGTATTTTCATTGGATTTTTACTTTTTATTTCAAGTAGTTTTACTTTAAACATTCATTTGGAATGGATTTTGGATATGTTTATATATATGTCTCAGAGTTTTTTGAGGTTGATACATTTAATCTCCTCATATTGGCCAAAATAAAAAGGATAATGCCTACCATTTTCTGAGATATTTATACCCTGGTGCTTGTTACCACCCCGAGGCCTACTGGAGGTGGAGCTCAGGGGGTCATTATCTTTTTTTCATCTTGAGGAAGGAAGGTCATGAAACCTTTCCACCCCTTCACTAATCATGATGAAGGAGGTTCAAGAAAAATTTAATAATGAAATTAATTGTCAAGAAAACTAAAAATAAATAAGTGGAATTATAAAATATAGATGCACCTATAGAATTTTAATGGTCCCATATATCATTTGTTTTGATATTATAATGATTCATTAAATAAAAAGTTAATGATGAACAATAGTTTGTTTTGGTTAATTTTCGATCATAATAAACTGTATTTCTATTATTATTTAATATTATGTATATATAGTAGTTTTAGAAGATGCAAAAATATATAATTTTAAAATTTTCATATATTTTATCTATAATAATGGTTTTATGACCAACCCTGAAAATGATAATAGAAAAAAAAAACACATCATCCAAAAAGGTGGTGAATCAACACCTCGTAATTGATGTTTTAATTTTTAGAATAAAAGAAGAAGAGAAAGGATTCAATTATTGATATCCCATTATTATAATAAAACTATATTATATATATGATACTAGATTTATCATCTAACATAAGATAAGGGAGGTTAGGGAAGGATAAAAAAGAAAATAAATTAAAAGAGGAAGAGGGATAGTTTTACCTCATGAGTATTGTCTCCTTGAAAAACACCTTATGGAACTTAGAAATGGTATTTTACTGAGAAAAGAATGTCCAGAACGTGGTGTAGAGGATTGGGAGAATCATTTGGTAGAATATAAGAAAATTTTAAGAGTTAAATGGAATGAGGAGAAGTGGTGGTGATGGGTGTCATTTATAGTGGGAGTAGAGGGGTGTTATTGATTATATTATTCACTTGTTCATTATGTTGGATGCAGACTATCAATAGTGATGACTACTATTACTAAATATAGTAATTATAGAAGACTAGTTGGATATAATAGAGTTTGAAACATTTATATATCATTAGTAACTCAAAAATTAAATTATTTACTTATAATTCTAAATACTATAAAATATCATATTTCACTATTCACGAGAAGTTCAACTATTCTGAAAAATTCAAAAAATTCACCCTTACAATGTTCCTAGATTTAGAATTAAAAAATGGAATCTATTTTATCAAAATATATTTTTAAATAAAATAAATTTAGTTTTTAAATAAACTCATCATTTACTGGAAAATACTAATTTTAATATTATAACAACTTTTATGGCACTTTGAAAAATTAATTAGGGACTCAAAAAGTTATTGTATAATGATAAGAAAAAAATATTAATTTATGAATATATTTTATGAAAAAATTTCTTTTAAATCTTTATATTAATTATAATATGGAAAAACAGAATTATGTTTCAAAAAAATATCAATACATAATTTATCTTTTTAAAAACATTTTTTAATAATTATAAGATATAAATAAGTCATATTTTAAATTTATAATCCATAAATTTTTTTCCAATTTTATAGGTGAGTTTCTATTCTATTGGCTAGATTATTATTCCTAAAGGTTATATTACTATTCCAACGGTCATGTTACTATTCAATTGGTAAAGGTTCCTTAATTTCTATAAATACCTTTTATTTCATTAATTCTTCATTTATAATGTCTGTATTGTGTTCTCTATGCGATTTTATGTGATTTATACTGTATTAAATAATTATATGAATGGAATTTCAATTGATAAAATTATGGGTCCTTAAACTCTTTCTTCTTATGAAATTTCTCCCCCAAAATCATTTTATACATTCTATGTTGAAAATTGGGTAGGAAAATTCTCGTTCATCACTTCCTCTCGTTCCCAAGTTTATTCATCAAACTAATGGTTCCTCTACAGTACTCTGAATATGTGAGTTGTCCTATTGTGTAGAAATTTATCTCTATGGTCTACGATCTTCACCGGATACTTCTCATAATAGAGATCATTTTCCAACCATACCACCTCTAGATTCAATACATGTCAAGGATTTGGTATGTACTTTATCATGTGGGATACATGGAATACATCATGTACTAGAGAAGTGGTAGGTGGAAGTGTTGTTCGATAAGAAATAGCTCTCACATGATCAAAAATATCAAAGGGGTAAATATACCTTGGTCTCAACGTTCCATTCTTCACAAATCCCATGGTACTATTCCATGGTGATATGCAGAGGTACACCATGTCTCAAAACTTAAACTCTACATCCAATCAACAATTGTCTGCACATATCTTCTGTCATCTTTGGGAAGACCATATATATTGATGAATTATTTTCACCTTTTACACCATTTCATCGATCAATTCAGGTCCCAAAAGCTTCTGTACAATGAATTCATCCTAGAATTCTAGTGTTCTACATCTATTCCCATAAAGGGCTTCATATGGATCCATTTGGATTCTTGATTGGAAAATATTTTTATAAGAGTACTCAACTAGAGGAAAATGATGGTCACATCCTCCATTTAAGATAATATAACAACATCCCTTCATGTATTATAATGTATCAATTTTCCACTACGATTGGATATCATTTTCAAGATGATAAGATGTACTAATGTTCAACTTAGTGTTTAGAGTAAGTTTTAGTCATTACAAAAACATGGTGGTAAATCTTTGATCTTGATCAGGTATAATAAATATTGGTACTCCATGCAACCACACCATTTCAATGATGTATATCCATGCAATTTTATTGAGGTTGAAGTCATATTGAATTTTAATAAAGTGATATGTCTTGTTAAGAAGGTCTAGAATGACCCATACAACATTAATTCGTATGGATGTCTTTGGAAGTCTAGTGAACAACCCCATGGTGATTTTTTTGTACTTCCATGTTAGTATGTGTAATGTTATCATCATCCCCTTACACATTTTACTTTCCACCTACACTTTCTAAAATACTATACACTTTGATGTATATTCAATGATCTTTTTCTTCATATTATCCCATAAATAGAGCTCTTGGTGATCTTGATACATCTCTATACATCGTAGGTGAATAGTGAATGTTGTGATATGCGCATATTTCAGAAGCTTATTATTTATCTCTGTATTGGATGGTACACATAGTAATAACCAAAATCTTCTTATTCCATCTTCATAAATTTTAAACTCTATGGATTTCCCATTTTGGATACCTTCCACCCTTTTCTTGAATTTTCTTATTATTTTGTTGAGAATCCATTATTTTATCCTTAAGGGGTGGTTAAGAAATCGTTTGAGAAATGATAGATGATGTTTATTATTTAATTATTCCCATGTCTATCCTTTTTAGGTATAAGAAGATTGGACAATTCTCAATTCTCATCATAGATAAAGTTACAGGATCCTTTCTACCTAGAGCATCCACCACATTATTTGATCTACTAGGATGGTAGTGGATTTAAAAGGTGTAATCCATAAAGATATATTACCATATTCATTGGTGAATAATAAGATCCATCATTGTGAATATATATTTTTGACTCTTATGAGAATAATATCTCTCAAATTTCCCCCAATAGAGATAATGACACTAGATTTTCAATGTGAATATCATAACAAAGAACTCTAGATTATGTGTGGTATAATTTTTACCTTGATGGTTCAACTACCTAGAGGAATATGATATCAATATATCATTTGGTATAAGTATACATACAAATCCTTAATCGAATCATTTTTAGTTAACATTGAGAGTTCCCCACTAGTCGAATGTGTGAGGATTGGTGTAGTGATAAGCCTATTTTTCAACTCTTAGAGGTATTATTCACATTCACTGGTCTAGAAAAATTTAAAACCCTTAGGTTAATCATTTTTAGTGGGATTTACAATCATGATAATTTCTTCCAAAATTGTTGGTAATACCAAGGTAGACCAAGGAAAATATGGATCTCAGTTATATATGTTATCTTGGGCCACTCTTTAATTGCATTTATTGTGGAAGTATACATTGATATCCCTTTATCGATGATTACATTCCCTAATAATGATACTTACTCCATATAAAACACAAATTCAATGTACTTTTCATACAATTTATATCTTCTTAAAATATATATAGTAGTGTTAAATTTCTTCTCATGATCCTCCTTGATCTTGGAGTGTATAAGAATATCATCAATAAAGAGTACCAATTTTTTTTGAGGTAATATCTAAAGACTCTATTCATTAGGTCCATGAAAATTTATGGAGTATTAGCGAGATAGAAGGGAAACACTATGAAAACATATTGTCTATCCATTGTTTGAAAGGTAGTCTTATTAATATCTCCCTTATTCACCTTTAATTGGTGATATCACAATCGAAGGTCCACCATAGAGAAATACATGGCCCCACATAGTTAATCAAACATGTAATATATTCAAGGAAGGGTATAATTTTTTATCATTAGGATTTTTTGAGCTCATTATAATCAACACATAGGTGCATCGTTTCATCCTTCTTCTTGAGAAAGTGCGCTTTCACACCCTATGGTGAAGCACTTGGGCATATAAAACCATTTTCTAAATTATCTTGTAACTTCTTCTTTAATTTCTCCAACTAAATGGTGGAAATTATAAAATTATTATATTTAAGAATATATTAATAATCAAGTTTAATTAGAACTCTACCACTCAGCTAGGAGGAAGACTATACAATTCTTCATAGAACACATTTTATAGTCCCTCACAATGGGAATGTCTTTGATAATGATTATATTCTTTGTATAAATCATTTGAGCTAGATTAATCACTCATAAAGAAATAATTATCATAGTTGATACCATGATTCTAAAGTATATTCATGATCCTGGTTACACTTATACATAATTGGAGGATTACTCAAGATGTGAAGAGTGATCTCCCTTTCCAGGTATTTGATGTAGGTTTTATATACAGATAGTCAATCCATGGCTAATATAAAATCTAACTCCACAAAAGTATGCAGGATAATATATCCTGGGAGGTTCATTCCAAAAACATTTACTTGGGAGGAGTTATATAATTTGGATGCAATAATGTTTCCATTTTCTATTCTCATAGAAAACAAAACCTCTATATTTTGAGGTGGTGTTTCATTAGTTTTAGTAAACAATAAAGTTAAGAAAGAATGTGTAGAATTAGAATAAAATTTTATGTTTCCAATTATTTCATTAATAACCATCATACTGATCACCATATCATTTTCAAGATCTATATTAGTAATAGTGATAAAATATGCCCTTCCTGGCTTTCTTGGAGGTTTTTGTTGTTTATTTCCTTTGACAAACATTAGATTAGGGTATTGGGTTGCATAGTGATCATGTTCCTTGAAGTTGAAAAACTTTACTATAGGTTGATCATTGATTTTAAAATTAATTTCTACTTCCAAATTAGTGGGATTATTTATATCCCATCTATAGTTGTTAGCCATATGCCCCTCCTTTCCATAGTTGAGGCATCTTTAGTTTCCATTTAGGCAGTTTCTAGGATTCTTCTTCCCACACTTTTTTCATGTGGGGTGTTATGTTTTCTTTCCATCATGGGATTTATCTTTTTATCCTCCCATATTAATCACCATTTTATATTTTTATATCATGTCCAATGAGGCCATATGAAGACTTCTATATTCATTTCATCCTTAAAGGAATAATGGAAAATATCCTCATATGTTTCAATATCTCAAATCACAAACGGTTTTGATAGACTCAACTTTAGTCCAAAAAATAATTTATCCACCTTGAATTAAGTTTTCATGAAAATACATAGGTGTATTGTTCAAGCGTTGTAATGTTTTTATTTTACACCCTGATACACTCTTCTTCCTTTTTCATCAGTATGGCGAACCCCCTCTACATATTAATATGGATATTCCTGAGAAAATACTTTTCGAAGAATACTTTTTGGATAAATTTCAATTCCATGGAATCAATTTCCTCATTATATTTTTTTGATCAATATCCACCTCTAATAAGATTCCCCAAAAAAAGGATAGACCTACAGTATTACATTCACTTATTTTAAGCATTTATGAACATAGAATATATTTTCAATGGAGTTAATCCACTGTTCCATGATGAATGGAAATGAATATCCACAAAATATGGGAGGCATTTTCTCCATAAACGATTAAACCGAAACATGATATTTCTTCAGAGAATGAGGAATTTCCACATTATTCATGTTATTATTCATAATACGATCTTTTTTAGAAAGTTATATCATGAATGTTTTAGCTCTCATTCCCATAAAATGTTGAATTTTATTTGGGAAAGTGTCACACTCACTACCATATTCACTATTGGCAAGGGTTCTCCTATTTAGAACCATTAAATAAAAAAGGAGAGTAAAATTTGGGGTCTTGTGTTCATAGATAGTAAACATATAAAAATTAAACATTGAAGATATGAGGATAAACTTATAAATTGAAATTGTATTCTATCTTCTGATTGACTATGTTTCAATATAAGTTATCCATGGTGATATAATTATCCTTGGGATTCTAAGTAATGTTTTCTAGTCCTAATCTCCATAATCAACTAGACTATTCTCTGATAACAAATATAAATTCCTTATAATTTTACACATATTATTACATGATTTTAAGCATAATTTACCAACAAATATATATTAAGGATCGTAAAGGCTAGTATCTTTGAAATATTAGGCAGATAATTATAAATCTTGAAACCAAAAAATAAAAAATATTCTATTTAATCTATATAATGGGATATTAACTTCCATGGAGCTATTACATATGCAAATTATTATCTTGGGAATTCATAAACAATGGGATGTGCTAAATAGCCCTGTAAGGGAATAAAAAAGGGAAAAAACATAGCACATGGGTTAAAAGGCATAAATTGAAGAAATAAAAATCCATGGACCATGAATAAAGCTATGGAAACATAACATATAGAACATGGAATAATTTTCTAATGAAAACATTGGAATAGGGAATCCATATATATCATTCCATAAACATGAGTCAAGGCTATCTACGAAGACTATATCACATCATGGACAAAGTCCCATAATGGAATCAGGTCTACTCTATGTCCCAAAATAACATCTCATGAGACTAAATATTACACAATCCGTCTAAGCACTATATATAGATACCCATCATAACAAGTTCATTCATATGTGTTCCACATAAACAATCAGTCATGAAGAATAAACATTATTAAGTGTTACCCATGGCATTAAATTGGTATTTTAATCTTGTCATAAAGCATAACCAAGGGGTGTATCATAACGGTGTAGATGAAAGAATGATATAAATCATACTTTGTAACTTATAAGGGAAACTAAGAATATATCCTGATAAATTATTTCTAACTAAAGTGAAAACATGTAAAAATATTGGTTAATAATCTTTAAAAAGGATTCACTTTGGTGCGGTTTATGGGAAAATATAAAAATGTAGTTAAAGAGGAAAATGGGTAACTATTTTAATAAAAATAGAAGTTAGCTAATATAGTTTTTAATGATAAAAAACATTTTTATAAAAATAATCATGGATTAAAACTAATTATGTACTGTTCATAAAAATGGGTATGAAACTGGGAAGTTCCCTTTAATAATGCTTTCTTATCCGAAGGAATTGAGAAGGGAACCTTATAAAGCACCTATATCCCTATCAAATAAATGAAAATTTAAATAGCTATATATGTTTAGAGAATAAAAATAGAATTTAAAATGGTTAAATAATAATAATTAAGAATTACATTTGGGTTAATATAGGGAAAGCATAAAAAAATGGTGGTTCAGAAAGAATACCTTTCCTTATATCTAAAAGTGTTATTAACTAGTACTTAATTTACTGGATAATAAAATTAAATAAAATATTTAATTAATTAATATCTTATTATACATGAATTTAATTTATTATAATTTTGTTAGGTTCATTTATTTCTATTTTTTAGCTTCTAGTGTTTAATTTCTTCATTTTGGGAGTCTTTGTTTCCAAATTATTTTTATCACTTCCCTTGTGTTTAATTATGGGAGTTATTTTCAAATGAAATAAAAACTAAAAATTGGAATTTTATTATATTTATTCACCTAAATAAATTTAAATTTTCCCATACATCATATTTTTCATATATGATAATGATACATTTGCTAAAATTGTAATGATGAATGTTAGTTTATTTACGAGAATGTCTGATAATCATGAACATTATTTGTTTTATTATTTATTGTTATGTATATAAATTAGTTACATAAAATTAAATAGGATATAATATAGAATTTTTAATGTTTTTTGACCATAATAATGGTTTTATGACCATCCTTCAAGGTGGTAATTGAAAATGAAAACTCATCATCCACGAAGGTGGTGAACCGACACCTCATGAACAATGTTTTCACATGAAAAATAAAATAAAAATTGAATGGATTTTATGATGGATATTCCATTAAAATAATTAAATTTCTTAATAAGTATGATAATGGGGTTATCATGTTAACATGGATAGGGGAGGTGATGGAAGGATAAAAAAAAGAAAAGAAATTAAAAGATAAAGAGGGAGGGTTTTACCTCTTGAGTGTTGTCTCCTGGAGAAACTATTTAATGAACTTAGAAATGTCCTTTTGGTGAGACCAGAAAGACCATAATACATGGAGAAGTTTGGTAGAGTAATATTGTTGAATATAAAAATGTTCCAATGCCTAAATGGTGTGAGTAAAAGAGTTGGCGTGGGGTGGTATTTATAGTGGTAGGAGAGGTTTGTTTTTGATTATTTTATTAATTTGTTTATTATTTTGGAGAAAGACCGTCAATAATGGTGATTTTCATCAATAAATATACTAAAAAGGGAAGGAGAATTTGAGATAATAGTTTTTACATCATCCATTCATCATAAATGACTGAAAAATTCATTTATTTACTTATAGTGTCAAATACCGAAAATTACCATATTTCACTGTTGACCAAAAAATAAACTATTTCAGAAAAATATAGAAATTCATACTAAACATTATTTGGAATTTAAAATTAAAAAATAGACATTATTTTTTAAAAGGAATTTTCTAAATTTATGAAATATAATTTTAAAAAAATAATCATTTACTAAAAACTTACTGATTTAAATATTATAATAGATTTTACGACACATTGCCACAACCATTTTTTTTATTTTCTATAGGTCGGTTTAAGGGTTCCCGGTACCCAAACAACACACATAAAATAGCCACATTACACATTCAATATTCCAAAAACCATCAAAATTAAAAATTCAAGCACACCACCAGCCACGCCTCAAACCGTGAACCTCGCATAACGCCTCATACAGTGAACCCATCACACTTGACCAATGCCGCCTCGATCCACGACCTGCCTCGACAGACAAAACACAGAAAATCAACTAGGCCACCGGAGAGTTTCAACATCGTCCTTCACCACCATCACCATCAGCGTCTATCAACAAACCAACCATCATCGTTGCCGAAGCCCAGTCGACCACAACCTTCATCCTGTCCACTGGAGAAACATCCACAACCTGCCTTGAAACAACAGGAAAAACCGCAACAACCCAAACACGAATGAGATTCACCCAACATCCGTTTCCACCACCTTCAACGGTTCAGAACCAAAACAAACACCCCTCCAAGGCCAATAACAACCAATCCGAAGACAAATACATAGAAACCACCACCAGATCAAAGAAAATGACAAAACAACATTCCCCAAACCAAATAAATCAACTCAACATTAACCGCAACTCTAAAAATCTTATGAAACCCTACTCAAAATGAAAAAGCAAAAAGAAAGCAGCAGAAATCACCCATCACCACCATCCATAAATCCCACAGAGGACATGCTCAATATTCCCCAAACCAAAGAAATCAAATCAACATTAACCACAACTCTAAAAATATTAAATAAACAACATAAATATTTATGAATATATTTTATGTAAATAAATTTTATTTTAAATCATTGTAAAATTATATAATTTCTAATAAACAATTATGATTTCTAAAAAAACAAATACTCAATTTATCATTACAATAAAAATTATTTACTTATTCCATGATACAGAGATATCATATTTTCATTTATAAGATACATAAATTTTATTTATAATTTCATAGGTGAGTTTACTATTCTATTGGATTAATTAATATTGTTAACATCAATATTACTATTTCAACAGTCATGTTACTATTCCATCAGTAAAGGTTAATTAATTTAAAGAAATACCTCTTCTTTATTTTGTTAT
This sequence comes from Viscum album, assembly GCA_963277665.1. Lineage (NCBI taxonomy): Eukaryota > Viridiplantae > Streptophyta > Magnoliopsida > Santalales > Viscaceae > Viscum > Viscum album. The sequence goes on from OY728136.1 coordinate 1,986,459,184, forward strand.
TTATTTATAATGTTCTCATTGTTTTTTATATGTGATTTTATTTGATTTATACTGTATTACATAATTATTAGAAGTGTATTTCCATTGATAAATATTTGGGCCATTATATTATTTACAATGGGTGGTTAAGGATTTTTTCCGATCTTGAGACTTAGTGGTTGATGTTATTTCAATGAACCAAATATGGGGATTATTAAAATAGACCTATTCTTTAATTTTTTCCTATTTTTTTATAATATATATATATATATCTATTTTAATTTCTTATCATTTAAAAGCACTGATATTTATACAAGAAGTTGGTCTTCTGATTTTGGAATCTTCTCATGACTGATAGGCTTTTCTCCTATGATTGTTTGAATGTTACTTGTAGAATATTTAATCCAAATCTAACTTAGGAATCCATGAAATAGTTTATGGAGATAAATCCTATATTGTAACCTCATATAGTAGATGTTTTATTACACACTATTTAGTCTCTAGGTCATGATGAAATCTGGAACTCAAGGTGGACCATGGCTCAAAATTTACTAAGTATAATCCAGAAATATTTTGTGCTGAAATGGTCTCCAAGAATAATAGGAGTGTATTGAGAAGATTTAGAGGATCGTCAACTTTATAAGGAATCATGAGGAATATAAGTTAGGGTTTTCAACGTATATGTTTGAGGGACCATGAAATATATGGGGGAATCTATTGTGAATGATAAGTTGCGTGAGGATATTACATGGGTATCATTAAAGAATTATTAAGGAATATGTTTTATATGGATTAATAATGTGGGAAAAATACTTGGGAGTTTCTATTTTTAGACAATGGGTTTTATACCATTATCTAGTTTTCCACTTGTTTTACAGAGTTGGATCATTTGGCATTGTTTCTTGTCATCAATGATTACCTAAGGGATAAAAGGATTGAGTTGGGATTAAGGGATGATTTTCAATTGATATTTATTATACTCTTTCATATAACTATTTTGGCGGTATCTAATAATGTTTATTTGGAAGAAGCATATATATATGGAAAAAATTATTGGGTCGGAGCTTCAATCAATGTGGTTGTTTTCCAGCATGTGCCTTCTAGAAATAAATGGACGCACAGAGATAGAAAGTTTTCTTTAAGACCCGTATCAAGGGATTTGTTAGAATAAAAAAATATTATCTATTATCAATATTGAAGGCTTGGTAATTACAAGACTAAATATATTGATGTTTTAAAGACTTTTCTCCTTTGTTTAAAATTAATCTAATGCATTTTTAGGAAGGATTCCCCAATATACTAGGGTTGGATTCACACTCAACATGGGTTCTGAGGTATTCTATGACAATTCCAATGGTTGTTGGAGTTATCCTAATAATAAGAGGGATGTTCATAGGGATAGTAAATATTTGAGAATATCAATAATAGAATTTATTTATTAAGTGCCCTATACACAAGAGGAATCCAAAGTAGTGTCTTTATCTATTAGAGATACAATATTTATTTCATCCTATATGGGGAATGATTTGTTTGATAAATGTTTACCTAATTATTTTATAATTTAAAAGTTATTTAATTTTTTCGTATTTCAATCAGATCTTATTTCATTCTTGTTAGATATTTCCACACCATTGGAAAATATTTCAATACAAAGATTAATGTGTCAAATATAAAAACTGATGATAGATGACCTTATTGTGGAGCAGTACTTCTTTGTTCCTAATCTTGATATCTTTTTCCGGATTTTGGAAATGGATTGTATGATTTTCATTAAGGACAAGATCTAATTTTAGCATCATTGTGTTTTTTATCTTCCATTAGAGTAACTAATGTCTTTTAGTGTGACTAGGATTATAGGTCTAGGATAGTGGAGCATGTTGTTCCATACACTATAGAGATATAATGTTAGTTAGTAGAGATGTTCCATGACATGGTTGATCCTTGTTTATGTATTAAACTTCTATTAGTGGTGTGTGAATACCCTGAGGTCTTTAATGATGAAGTTTATGGTTTACCAAAACAAATTTACGATTATTTTATTACAGAAATAATACCTGGTACGATGCCCATTTCTATTACATCTTACCATATATAAGAAATTCAATTGGCCGTGATTAATTATCAGGTTACAGAACTCTGGGCTTCACCTGTTTTTATTTCATTGAATACAAATGGACCCTTTATAATTTTTTTGGATTATTGGAGGTTAGATCTTGTTATAACTAATAGAATATATCCCTTTACAAGTATTGATGATCTCTTTGATCTTATTATAATAGATCATTGGTTTTCAATGATTGACCTTTTTTTAGCTTACCACTAGTTGAGATTCCTATAAGAGGATATACATAAGTTAGTGTTTGTAAGATAATATGGGCATGTTTGGTTTCTATTAATGTCATTCAATCCCACTAATTCATATACTATTTTATTGGGTTGTTGAACAAGATCATTTAATGGTTCTCGGTCCCTTTTGTGGTTATGTTAATGGATTATATTTTTGTGTACTCTTTGTCCAAATAGGAGAACATGGTCCATTTATATATAATTATTTTAACCATAAGCTATTATAATCCAAATGTTAATTTTTAAAAAAGTGAAATTTGTAGGGCCTATTATTTTTAAGATAGAAATCTCAGTAGATCTGAAAATTATATAGGTGGTTATTTCTAATGATAATTCCAAAAAAAATATTCTAGATATGAAGTTTCCTGGGGTTTGACAGTCATTAAAAATAGTTTTTATTGGATTTCTCTATGATCTCATATTTTAGGAAAACATCAACCTATAAGGATATAATATTTTAATTGAATAAAAAATTCCAGAGTTCTTTTGGGAAACAGAAAAACTAGTTTAATTCATTTCTGATTTTTATTCCTATGGAACCAAGTTTAATTTATAAGGTTATCGATAATCCCTTTGGTATGGGTTTGGGGTGTATCTAGATGTAGGGAAAACATGTGTTGATTTTTGGTGTTGAGTCCCTAATTTTTATTACATAACTGTTACATATCTTTAATGATAAAAAACATAATAGGTATATATTCAAAGATTCAAAGGATTAGTGTATTGGTAAAATTAAGACCATATATCACGCATACATAATAAAAAATAAACATTATTAAAATATTTTTTCTTTATACGGATAAAATATATCACATTCCACTTTGTACTTATAGTCACTTAATTATGTATATAAAAGAAAGGGGTGATCTAAAATCCCAATAATAGGAGGAATAAGGGGAACTAATCAATATAAAATGGATAAGAATAATTATCATAATCACATCATATACATTGGATTAACATCTTGATCATGATGGAAACATTTGATAAGAAAATGGAAAGTGGAAAGTCATAAAAATGAAACATAATGTAATAGTTGTCAAATTGCACACATATTCATGAACAAATCTAGCATCATGTTCATACATAACATGTGTGAATAATCATAACATCATCATTTTGAGACAAAATAGAATCATGTTCACTCATAATAGATATTAGGTCATTAGATACATTTAATTAAATAATTAATTTTAGGTAAATATAATTATGGTCCCACCCAAAACATCATAATATATACATAATTAAGCATGTCATATAGATCATATAACATTCATAGTCATGAAATAACCCATGTAATATAATGGGTTTAATAAATATTTCATAAAGAATATATTAAAAAATAAAATTTGGGGTTAAAAAATGATAATGGTAGACCATAATATTGGATAAAATATAATTTTTATTTGGTTAAGTGATAACACATGATCTATCAAAGGGGTTTTTTTTAAAAATAATTTTTTTGGAAAATCATTATATTTGGCATAAAAATAATGGTGGAAATATGTATATCCATAATGAGAGAAGTGTAGAATAGTGAAATGATATTTTAGTAACTTTATAGGAACAAACATATGGAAAATTATGTAAAATAGGGATAACCTAATGGAAATAGAGTTGAGTTCGATAATCCCATTACCTTAAATCCCACTTTATTTCATCTCTGTTCATCATCTTGAATAATAAACACAAATTTATTAACATATTGATCCAAAATTTAATTATTATAATTATTAAAACTATTTATATATTATAATAATTTTATTACAAATCTTAATTTCCTTGGTTATAGTTATGCCTTTTTGATATAAAAATTTCCTTAAATATTTCCCATTTTTCTTTGATTACTTTATTTTATTCCATGTAATTTATTCAGAAGTATAATTAATTCCAAAATTTTAAAATACATATATTTATAAATTTATATTTTATAAATAATTTATTGTGACCAATAACTAGTTTGGTGATAATAAAAGGATTGAAAATTTCTTCATTTGTGATTATCCAACTGTTTATATGACACTGTTGAAAGCATGAGAAAGAGAAGTTTGAAATTTATATAAGAAGAATTATGAAACTTCTAGTAGGTTGAAATCATTAATATAATATTAACTGAATCTATAATTAATTATATAATTAATTATTTTTAGAAATGATTTAGGAAAAAAGAAAGATAAGAAGAAGATAAATGAGAAGAGTTGATCGAAACTTTTTCTTTCCTCGATGTAGTCTCTCTTGTACGACACTAAAACTCCCTTGATCTTGGGAGTGAGTTTACACCAAAAAATATCGAGGCATTATAACCATATTGAGAGGGAGGATATTGGTAGAACTTTTCCTTTTTAAAGCGATGGAGGAGTGGTTTATAGGGGGAGGGAGTGGGGTTATTTACACATGAGGACACAAGTATTTCTAGAATAAAATATTTAATAAAATACTAAATTAAAGAGAAAATTTTTAATAGTGAATTTTGGAAAATAAAATCACACACACACACACATATATATATATATATATAAATTAATGTTTTTATGTATTTAAACCTCATTATAAATAAAATTCACGGTTTTATAAAAAATGAATGCAAAACAATTTAAAATTTTTATTTTAATGGTTCAATTTTCACTTTTGGTTTTGGAAAATTAATTTTAGGTTTCAAAATAATATTTATTGTATTTTAATGACCAATTTACGAAATTTAATATATTTTTAGAAAATGTGATATTATATAAATTAGTAGGTTATTATTATATCATGAATGATTTAATTTACGATGCACTGGTTACATGAAAAACTATATTTTTACCATTCACTTGAATAATAGTATTTTAAAAAATTAAAAAAAAAAATCACCCTTTTAAAATATAGACATGGAGATTTAAAAAATGATATTAATTTTATGCAAATTTATTTATAACATAGGAAATTTAAATTTTTATTAAAAAATTATTATTTTTATAGAATACATTAAGATAATTTTTATTTAAAAGTGATAATATTTTCATTGAGTTTTTAATAATGAAATTTATTTTTCAGGATTATAAAAGGTATATTTTTTAAATTAATTTTGATATGTATTATTTATATATATATTTTTTATTTTAGGAAATATTAGTATTCTAATGGTTAGATTACTATTCACAACATTCATATTATTATTCCTAATGGTGGGGTTACTATTCTAATGGTCACAATACTATTCAAAAGGTCAAATTAACTCTTATAAATACAACTTAACTATTTCACTCAGTATTCACTACAATTCATCCCATGATTATATATTTTTATATTCTAAGATGTTTATTGGTTTACTAAAATACTTTTTTATTTACACAATTTTTTTTGGAGGGATGATTCTAGAAGATTGGGGTGATCCCTATTTTCCCATTGTAGTTTTTATATTATCTATTTTTTCCTTTGTAATAATTGAAATTTTAATGGGTTTATTCATTTACTAATTTAACTATTTTATGTAATTAAATAATGTGTAATTTGTTTCTCTATGTGTTTTTTGTGTATAATATTGTTTAATATAATATAAAACACACGTATTTCAAGGAAAAAAATATCATTTATAAAGTCGGGGTTGATAAATTATTCCCCTCTTAAGAAATTTCACTCCTAAATTTCAAATCATTTTCTCAGAGGAGAATATGTACTTATGTTTCATTATTTCTAATGGATCCCTTGTTTACTCTTTATTATTATGGTTCCGCCCAAGAACTTTGATAAGGTTAGTTGTATTGTTGCGTTGAACTGTAAATCAATGGTCTAAGATCATCATTGGTTGTTCCTCATATGAGAGGTAATTCGATAGTTGTACCACCTCTAGATTCACTACATGTGAGGGGTTGGGTATATATATTATCATGAGAGATATGTGGATCAAATCATGAATTTGATCCATATTTCATGGAAGTCCAAGATGATATGACACTTATCCTATATGGTCAAGGATCTCAATGGGGAAAATGAACAAAGGCCTATGTTCCCCTGTCATTCCAAACATTTTTCTATATTCCATAGAGACATTCAATGGAAATGTTTCTCCAAATTAAAACTCCAAATCCCTTTGACGGTTTTACACATATCTCTTTTTTCTGAATTAAAGTGAATTTTATATTTTGTTGGATGGCTTGAATATTCTCTATAATCTCTTTCAGAAGATCAGGTCCATGTTTCCTTCTTTTTCTAATTTAATCCCAAGAATTTGGAGTACAACGTTACTCCCCTTAGAGATATTCATATGGGTGAATTTTAATAATCGAGTTGAAGATATTGTTTTTGAGAACTCAACTCATGAGAGATGTTGATCCCATCCTTTAGTAAAGTAAATTAAGAAATATCTCAACATCTTCTCAAGTGTTTGAATAGCCCATTCAAATTGGACATCTATTTTTTGGGTGAAAATTAATATTGAAGTTTAGATCAGTATTCAAAGAATATTAATAAATTCTACCAAATTTAGAAGTGAACCTTGGATCCTAGTCATAGATGATTAAAAGTGTCACCCCACCACTTCATTTATATATATCTATTAATTATTTTCAAGAAATAGATATTTCAATATAGCGATGAAGTAGGAAATATTGGTGAGTCAATCCACCACACACCATATAACTTTATTTCAATCAGGTTTCTTCGGGAGACCAGTGACAACATCCATAGTGATGTTATCCCATTTCCACATGGGTATAGAAAATGATTACATCATCCCTTTGTAAATTTTTCACCCTTATTTGACTTGTTGACATACCAATAACCTTGAGATATACTTCATACTCTCCTTTTTATTTTTTACCGACCAAAATACCCTTCAAAGACTAGATTACATCATGGTACTTTCAAGATGGATATAAAAATATGATCTATGTGCATTATCCAATATATCCTTCATTATATCAGGTGATGAAGGAACAAAAACTATAGTTCAGAGTCGAATCACACCATCCTTATCGATTTGGAAGTCATTTTTCTACCTTACATTTACAAATTTCACATTCTTTTAAAGATCTAGATTATCCCTTTTTGTACCACGAATCGTCTCTTTGATATATGGTTGGTAAATTATTTGGTAACGTTATGATGTATTACTTAGTATTATGATATCTATATCCATCCTTAGTATATCCATGAAGATAGAGTATTTCTCAATCAATATCATGGTGAAAGGTGCATAATGTTTTTTAAGAGAAACACCTACATTACTCATCTTTCACATATAGTGGTGAATATAGAAATAATATTCCTTGATTAGATATAACCTTATTTTTTGATTCATTTTGGTATTGTTATTTGTGAATATATACATTAAAATTTTATGACTGATATATATGTCACCCTTCTCACCATATAGATAGTTCCACCAAATATTCAAGGTAAAGATCATAGATTCTAAATCAATATCATGCACTAGGTAGTTCATCTTATGGATCGTTAATTTCTATGAGGTGTAAACTCTCCTTTTTCATTCTGCATTAGTAAAAAACACAATACATTCTTAAAAGAATAATTGCATATCAAAAAACCTTCTCCACTTGTTGGTAGTGTGAGTATATGCATAGTGGCTAGCCTCTTCTTGAGCTCTTCAAAGACTTCCTCACATTATTATATGTAGACATACTTTATCCCTTTCTATGTTATCATAGTTAGTGGGATAAAAAATCAAGATAAATATCTATGAAATCATGAGTAGTACCCTGATAAACCAATATAACTATGTATTTGAATGACACAAGTTGGAATGCACCATTCCTCAATTACATTTGTCTATTAATGCACAAATAAAATTCCTTCAATTGGGATCACATACCCATGAATGTGAATTTCTACATCCAAAATACATACTTGTTGAACATAAAATACATTTTATCATTCCTTAATGTATCCTGTATGATCCTTAGATTCCATTCATGTTCCTACCTTAACTTAGAGTAAATGATAATATCATAGAAAAATACTTCCAAAAATTATACTAGGTAGTATATAATGAATATAATCCTCAAATCCCTGAATATTGTAGTGGAATTAGTAAGTCTCAATTGAATCAATATAAACTCATAGTCTCCATAAATTGTATGAAATGTAGTCTTTTGAATATCTTATTTATTTTATTTTATAAAATTATATCTAGAATAAAGATCATCCATTGAGAAGTATTGTGATCCTCATAGTTGATCGAATAATTCATCAATTATTGGTAGAGGAAACCTAATCCTTATGGTGATCTTCTTGAGAACATAGTAATCAATACATGACCAAATTAATCTATCCTTTTTCATCAAAAAGGGAACTTGTTCACCCCAAAGTGATGGACTAGGGAATTTGAAACCCTTATCCAATTTTGTTTTTACCATTTCTCTAACTCCACCAGTTCAATCGAGACCCTCAAGTAGGAGACTTTTTAGATATTATTTTTTCAAGTTATAGGTTATATTGATAAATATACAACACTATATAGAGGTGTCTAGGAAACTCTTCTAAAAATACCTCATTATATTCTCTAATAATGATAATTTTTTCTAGGTTGATACTTTCCGTTGAATCATCTATTTTGGCGAGGTATTCTAATTCTTAGGGTGTCAACACCCCCCTTTTGATGGATTTTACAAAAGATATTCGTGATATTATTTGTATTTTTATAGGATAATGAGATGGTTCTATATATGAAAATACATTTACCATTAAAAATATTTGATGTGTCCTCTCTATAATGAAATACAATCCTTGCCCTGTGGAGTGTAAAATTTCACTAAGGGATGGATTATGAGATTCTCTGAAATAATCTTACTGCATACAACAATAGGAGAAAATTACAACACATGGTTTCCAATGATCACACCACCTTGTGTATTTATAGATATCTATATATCAAGGCTTCAATGATTTGATTTTATAGTTTTACCAAACATACATAATATAAAAGAATATGTAGAATTAGAATAAAATAAATCTTTTTTCTATTCTTGAGTGAATAATAATTGCACCATGTACACCTTAATTTTAACGCTCCACTTCAACTTAAATGATGGCATAATATTTCATTTTATCCTATATCATTAGTGTTTTTGGTTATTGATTACCCTCAAGGACTAGTGAATTAGTGAATTAGATAACATAGTTCCCTTTCTTTGTATAATTTATGCATAGAACCAAGGGTGGTTCCTTCCTCTCATATGCCACATTGGATGGGTTCTTCTTGTATCTTGAACATTAATGGTATTGATGGCCTTCTCTTCCACACTTTTAATATTTACTTATCCTTTTTGGAAGTTCTTATGATGCTTCATCCCACACTATTGATATGTTTATGTTTTGGACTTGTTTCCACATTTTTCATTGATCTTCCAACTTGAGACACCATAATTTTTTTATATCTCCATAACCATGGGACCATTCTCCAAACTCTATATCTATATTGAGAGAACATAAAAAACCACTTCATTATTTTCAAATTTTTGGATATCCTAATCCCTTTATAGGGATACTTTTAAGACACTAAATAATCTATTAAGATTTTATATCATTTTTGATAAAAAATGTGAGATTAATCTTGAAATCTTTAGAAAATATTACTCATAAGTTGTGACAGATTCACCTTCCTTTTCCTTAATATCTAGGAACTCTATCACTATATTTCTTCAAAGATATCATAGAAAATTATTTTTATTAAATAAATTATTAAAGTCATACCACTACATTTATTCCATTTTATCCTTCGACTTAGAATTATTTATCTGTGGCTACCATTGATCGACCTCTCCACCTAGATAATATACTTCTAGAGTAACCATCTCCTTATAAGAATAGTGTAGAAAAGAAAGTATATCCTCGATTTTGTTAAACCACAATATCTTAATAATTATATTAGAAGATCCAATATGAAACATTGGTCATTTTCATATAAATGTTTTTATTTCTTGTTTCTCCTTCTTAGGAGAAGGTGGAAATTCCACATTGTTTAGGTTATTATTCATAGCCTGAGACAGATGGGTAAGAATCGACATAAAGTTTTAAACTACACACTCCATTGCAATGGGAGGTTCATTTGGTAAATCATATCATTGTCCCTCACAAATGTTGTTGGCCCAGTTTATCCTAGTTCACACCACATTCTAAAATAGAAATGGTTTGACCAAACAAATGTCAATACGGTATGAATTATCATATTATTGTTGATACAAAATTAATTCTAAAATAATTTCTTATGGAATACTTAGGATTATAATTTTTAATGAACATATTTACAGGATCATTTAATTTAATACATATCTAAATTTAAAAACAATAATTACTTCATCTATCTATCCTTAAAAATGGTTTTTATTTGAGTTTGTGACTAACTGAAGAAAATACATTGGGAGTGTTAAAATAGGTGTGAAGAAGATCCATTTTTGGGCACAAGTTCCTAATCATGTATATCTCAATAGGGTGTGTTTGGGGTTATTACCCCTAGTAAAATATGTATAACAGCCACATCCAATTGTAGTATCTAGACGTGGAATTCATTACTCATAAAACACATGCTCTGATACTTTATCAAAACCCTATATGTTTAGAAATACCTAGAAGTATACTCATTGTTTTCAATAACAGTTACTAATCCTAATTCCCAAATTAACTAAATTGTTCTATGATACCAACTATAGACACCCTACATTTTCTTACGTGACTATTAAACCATTTAAAAAGATAATCAACAAAATATCTATACATTGAATGATATAATGTTTATGTATCATTTGAAAATTAGGACCACACAACAATTATACATAGTAAAAATTTAAAATTATTAAATTACATCATATTTATCAACATAAAATATCTCATGTTCTCATTAGTACATTAGTCACCTAAGGATATACATTAAACAAAATGGGTGAGCTAAAATACCAATAAGATGAGGAATAAGGGAAATGAATCTATATAATATGGGGGCCTCGAATAATCATCACCACATCATAAGAATAGTATATTCATTATAATCATGAGGGAAATATTTGTTAAATGTGTATAATTTAGATAAGCATAAAAATTAAACATCATGTCATAGTGGTCAAATTCCACAGATAGTTGGTAACAAAGCTTGAATCATTTTCACGCATAACATTTGTGCATAATCATAAAATCATAATTTTGAACAAAGATAACATCATATTCATACATAATACACATTATTTATCGAGATAAATAACATTACCCAGTTAATTAGATGTATATATATATGAAATCCCACCCATTACATCATAATATTCATGTAATCATGCATGCCACATAGAACACCTAACAATTGTAGTCCTGAAATACCGCATGGAAAGGACTGGGTTTCATAAGGATTTAATAAATAATGCATTTATAAATAAAATATTGGGTTCCCAAATGAAAAAAAAATTATAATAATTTGGGATAAAATGTCATTTTTCACTCGATAAGAAATAACACCCGAGGATTCAATGATTTGTTTTAGAAAGAAAATACTTTTTCAAAACATTCATATTTCACTTAAAAAACAATGTGGAAACATGTAAATTCCATAAAATAGAAGGCAATAATAGTGAATGGATATTTATGTAACATTATAGGAATATACATAATGAAAATTCTGTAAAATAGAGATAACCCGTAGAAAACATAATTGGGTTCGAGAATGTTCTTAACTTAAATCCCTCTTAATTTCTTCGCTTTTAAGCCTCCTAAATAAAAATAAAAGATTTATTAAAACTATTTTCCAGAAGTGAATTATTTAAATTTTAAAAAATATTTATAAATTATAATAATTTTACTATATTTCTTAAATTACTCAGTTATAGATAAGTTATAATGACATAATGTTTCCTAAATAATGTCATGTTTATCTTCGATTTTTATATTTTGTCAATGTTGATTTATACATATGTATAATTTTTTTTATAAGATTAAAATAAATATATTTTTAAATATATATATCATTAATAATTTATTTTAACCAACCATATGTTTGGTAGTATGAATATAATTGTTAATGACCTCATTGGTGATTAACCAACTTATGATGAAACATTGTTAAAAGCACGTGAAAGAGAAGTTTGAAATTCATATATGTCATAATTATGATACATCTAATAGGTTAAAATAATCAATATAATTTTAAAATATTACCTAATTAACTTTATAATAGTTCTATTTAAATTGAATTGTGGAAAAAGAAACAGAAGAAGAAAAAATGGAATCTTACTCTTTCCTCGATGTAGCTTCTCTTGTATGGTAGAAACAAATACCCGGATGTTTGGATTTTCATTACTCTAAAATGACCCTTGGAATAAAAGGGGATTTATAAAGAGGGTATGGGTATATATTTGTCTTTGAAAAGTGATTATGGAGTGGTTTTCCATGGGAAGAGAGATATATTATTTATACTTGAGGGTATAAGTATTTTTTGAATAAAATATTAAATAAAATAATATATCAAAGGTAACACATGTAATAGTATATTTTTGTAAATATAAGAAATATCTATAATATAATGGTTTTTAATAATATAAACTTTTTTATAATTATAATTCATTATTTTATTAAAAATTAATGTAGAAAAAATGAAAAATTATTATTTTGAGGGCTCAATTTAGAATTTAGGTTTTCGAAGATTCTTTTTTTTGTTTCAAAATTATGTTTATTGTATTTTAATGAATAATTTATGAAATTAAATATATATTGTCCAAAAATTTAGTTATATAAATTATTAGCTCGTTATTAAATCACGAATGATATAATTTAATATACATTAGTTATGTGAAAAACAATATCTTTACTATTTATTTGAAACTTAAATTATTTTAAAAATTTTACAAACAATTCCCCATGAAAAGTCTTGACATGTTGATTTCAAAAAATGAAACTCATTTTATATAAATAAATTTTCAATGTATGTAAATTTATTTTTTAGTGAAAAAAGTATTATTTTCCTGAAATACATTAAAGAAATTTTTAATAAAAACGTGCTTATATTTTCATTGAGTTTTTAATCTTGTTATTTATTTTGAAGAATTATAATATTTATATTTAATAAAAATAATTAGTATAAATAGTATTTACATCAAAAAAATTTATTTTGAGGTTAAATTGTTATTCAAATAGTCATGTTACTATATACAATGGTTGGGTTATTATCCCCAATAGTCAAGTTACTAATCCCATAGTCACATTACTATTACAACAGCCACATTACCTTCCCTAAATAAAAATTAATTAATTCAGTAAATATTCACTAAAATTCTTCCAAAGGTTATAAATTTTCATTATATAAAATGTTAATTTCTTTAATAATATTTTGAATCATTTATTTAGTGTTGTTTATAGGAGGGATTTTTGTAACAGATTGGGGAAATCCATATTTTCCCATTTTAGTTTTTCCTTTTTCTATTTTTTCTATCCTTTTAATAATTTAAATTTTATTGGGTTTATTTATTGATAAAATTAATGATTTGGGTTAATGGAATAATGTGTAGTTGGGTTCTCTTTGTGGTCTATGTGTATAATATTGTTAACATTATATAATAAGAGTTCATTTTAGAAACAAATATCATTTATAAACTCTTGGTTGTTACATAAGTATCTCTCTAGTTACATGTTAATGAAATTAATAACCCTACCCATGATCTTGATTTAGAAGTGGTTATGCATGCACTAGAAATGTGATGTCACTATTTCTATAGGGAGCAATTTAAAGTATGTTATTATCCAAAAATAATGAATTAAATTTTCATTAAGAATGATCTAATGTTGAAACTTAGGTTATTGGATAAGTTTATGTTGAATTATTATTTTGATATTTCTTATAATTGTAGTAAAGTGAATGCAGCTGTCAATGTGCTGAGTAGGAAATTACTTGCACAAGCCAAGAGGGAAAAAGTGTAAGAGTAGTATCTGATGAGTTTGTTTACAGAGATGAGAAATAGATTTGAAGAAGATAGAGGGTAGGTTCTCATGGATTCAAGATAGGATGAATTTTATTTTTATGGATGTGTTTGGCCCATATAGGTTCCCAATATTGAGTTCTAGTGAATTTTTAAAATCCTAAATAGTAGGGAGTCCTTATGTGAGTGTTCTTGATATCCTAATGGAAATTTTAATTTCTAAAGAAGGTTGGTTGTTACTCATTAATTGGGGTAGGATTTTATTAATAGTTAAATATATTATAGTTTCTCTTTGAACCCAAGGAATAAAAAGATGTTTCACTACTTGATACATAAGTATTGGTGGCCAAAGATGAGATGATCGATTACGGATTTTGTAACACGCTATCTTCTATTTCATAGAATAAATGAAGAGAACCAACAACCTATATGTTATTTATATTCCATATCCATTTCAGCATAGTAGTGTGATGAGGATTCTATAGGCTTTGTCATTTTTTCCATGGAATACTAGTTGTAAGTATTCATTTTGGTGGATCATTGACCGATTCTCAAAATATCAGTAAATTTCCACACTCTCTAAGAGATGAATAATGTGTAATAGTTTATAGTATTGTATGTTTGAGAAGTTGTAAAACATAATATGAATTCAACTATGGTAATTTCAAATACAGACCATGGGTTCACATCACAATTTTGGAATGTTTTTCATCAGACGATGGGTTCACAAATAAAATTCTAGATAACAGATCATTTGAATAATGATTGAAATATAAGGAGAGCTATCCTGTTTCTTGAGGATATGCTTTAAGAATGTGTTCTTTTTTTCAATCATTCTTAGGAACACTATTTTACACTATTCACGTTTTACTATAACAATAGTTATCAATCAGTGATTTAGATGGGCCCCCATTGACCCATTTTATGGGTGGCTTGGTAGTTTTCCCTCATGTTGAAATTACATGGTAAATTAGTCAATAGTTGGGTAAGGTCTTATTCAAGAAATGATGAAAATGGTCAAGTTGACCATGAAGTGGTTGATCACTGAATAGATTCCTCATAAATTAAATGAAACCCATATTTTTTATCCACTATATTTTAATATGGGTGATCAATTTTCAATTTGAGTTTCACCTTGATTGGGACACCTTATGTTTGGTAGATAGGTTAAATTGTTACCAAGTCTTGTATACCCCTTTAAAATTATGGATAATCTAAAAAGGTGGCATATTAGTTGGACTTTCTATAATGTTTGACTTCCATATATGACATGCTTTATATTTTCTAGAAAACTAGGTATCAACCATATCCTTCTCATGTAATTGAGCAGGAGGATGTTGATTACAAGTCTAGAACCATGGTGTTTGAGAAACTAGTTTAGATTATAAGTTTTTTGAGAGAAGGTAATATAGGGTAAAAAACAGTAGTCTGTTTACTTTAGTAGATTTCACGGGATAACCATGATACATGGGACGGAGAATTGGTGACGAGGTAGAACTTTACGTAAATTTTTTCATGTCTAGGATGTTGAAGAATTTTTGGGGACAAATTTTTTTTTGGTGTAGATATTGGAACATCTTGTTACCTTCATCTAGGTAATCATTGAATCTTTCTTTCATCCACTTTTTTGGATAACTTTTTGGCCTTTATTGGATATAGAAACTTTTTGGGCGAAATAAAATAATGTTTTTGAATTTATGTTCTTTGAATTAATGGATTTAGCATATAAATTTGTTAAAGGATTTTAGAGAATCAAGATGTTAGATAGAATTTTATATAGGTTTCCGTATTTGATACTAATTATAGGATATATTTATTCCTTAAATATATAGATTACAATGTAAGTTCATCACTATGTATAAGTCTTGAAAGCACTTAATATCATAAAACCGTTTTGGATATAAAATGGTTTTACATCTTAAAACTGATTCTTATAACATATAATCGTCACTCAGTTGAAAATTAACCTGAGGTAATTTTTTTCATCACACATGAGTTATTGGAAATTTATAGTGTCAGACTAAGATTTAAAATGTAAAACCATCATGCCTTGTGGTATTTCTTCACCACTCAAGAAACTCCATTCCATTTCCTGGTGCTATATTTTCCCTCGAGCCCTAGTTCCTTCCATATATTTTTTGTGTTATCCTCCCTCTATATTATTTTTATTTGATTGGTTGATCAACATTGTTTTTAAGTGTCTCCCTTCAAGTATGTGAGTTCTCCTATCACCATATTTACCTTTTTTTATCTCCGTTTTGAAGCGACATGTTCTATGGTTTTCCATAGGTCTAAAAAATGTGATATTCTACCGATCAATCTACTATAGTTTTCCCTCAAGCATTATCATTAAGAGAAAAATATGATTGTTCCCAATATGTTTTCCGAAAGGAAAATAGGTTTCCTTTAATATTTATATAGTTGTCTATATACAATGAGTTAATTATTGAATTTATTTTTGTGATTTCAAATTCCATTGGGCTATTCAACAAAAACTTATTTTTTCATATTAGTATGATTTTGTTTGATGAGGTTTATTTTTAATGTGTTATCTTTAAAAATAAATATTCACACAAAATGTTTTAGATTAAATTATTTTAAGGGTGGGGTTTTTTTGAAATTGGTCTTCAATCCTGGAAGAATAAATACTTGAGTTAAAATGTATTATTAAAATTGACCTTGATTTTGTAATTGGTTTTGAAAAACTTAGCACATTGGGGATCCTCATGTGTGTTAGGAATAGAATTTCCACACTTTGTGTGTCTGATATTACAACAGGGTTTTGTAACTTTATTTTTTGAAATTATATAAGAGGTTTTACTAGTTAGATCCACCATAATCCCAAATTAGGGAATTTCATTCATGTCTAGTATGTATACCCAATGGTTCGAGTTCAGATGGCTTGATTTGTTATTCATGGTTGGTTTCTCACCTGATGGTATTTTCATGGTCATTTTCTCACAGGATTATCTAATAGTGTACCCATGGTTCATTTCCTTCTTTCTTGTATACTCAACAAATTCATAGATTTAGTGAAAATGGTATGATTTTATGGAAAATAAAGTATCTTTTTATATATATGGGTTTTATATTATGTTAATTATTTTTAAAATTTATTTTTTAAAATCTCTAATTTATAACATTTTATATTTGAAAATTTATAAATTCTATGGTTGTATCATACAAGGATTTGTGAAAACATAATAATTTTTTTTCCTTTAGGTTCTTGTAGAAGTTGTTTTTCAGAACATAGATTAACATATGGGAATTGTGTGGCATTATAGTTTCTACTTTTGTCATCTTCTTCATAGTAGGATGTATTGGTGGTGACATATGGTCACATAGGGATTTGTTTAGTCTTGCCTTTTATATCTTTCTCATTTTCCATTTTTATCCAGAATTTGTTTTTATCTTAGATATGTTCTATTATTTACAAATTTTATCTATTTTGTTTTATTTTTTAGGTTTATCATGATATATGTTTTTTATTAATTGTTATTTTTTTCCATTTGTCAGACCACCTTGGGTGAATTTTCTAGTTGACCCGGTTTGGTTCATTACATTGTGAAAAGAAATAAAATTTATTTACTCTATGAAATAATTAAATAAATAAAATTTATATCCATATAATATATTTTATTGTATATGTTTGGGAAATATAACATAGTTGGGGAATAATTTAATCCATCATATATTAATAAATAACTTAGATAAACTATTTTCTCTAAGAAAAACCCTTTTTACATTATATTAATTTCAATATTTTTATAGAATTTTATTAAATCAGTAACCATGTATACTAAATACACCAACCCATTTGTTGATAAATTTTTTATTTGACACTCATATCAAATAAGAGAAAATTAGTTAAAAAATACCAATATTTTATTTGTTTTCAAAATCATTAAATCACAACTATTTCCATATAAATGTAAATTTTCATAATTATGACCTCATCCACATTATTTTTATGAAAAATAAAAATTTAATCCATCCGTTCCTTAATTTTTTACTCTTGTATATTTTTAAAAAATAGAAATATATATTTATTTTCATATACCTTTTAAAAAAATAATTGTTTTTTATAATATTATTACATGACATGGACTCTCCATAGAGTTCACTATAATACATTGGGTATTCTATACATTACCTTTTAAATACATTGGTTCACTGTAATGGAATATTCATTCCTCTTTTCTGATACATTTTTTATTACTGTAATGACCAATATTGACTTTTAGACCCTCAATCTTATTATTTTACCTTAATTTTTGACATATTTATACTACCAATCGAGTTCTTAATCAAATAACATGAATTTACTAATTTTATATCCTTAATATGTTGATTAATCAGGTTATTTTTCCTTTAATTTATCAATATTATCATTAATTCTTCAATAATTATTGAATAATGATGTTAACAACAAATTATAACCTTAATGGAATCCTCATCCTCTCAAAGTCATTGGTATACCTAAAGTTAAGGACTCAAGAAGGTTATTCATTTAGTTATTTTATCTCTCAATAATTTATTCTAAACCATCATGAAAATATTTATTTACGCTTATCATAAGAATCTAGGTCATCTATTTAAAGAGGTTAACTTGTCAACTTCAATAGATTTTTTACTCTGACACATAGGATTTTCCTCCTTTCTAATGAAAATTATTATGTTTTTAAACTAATCTAGAATGTTTCATTTATTAAACCAATAATTTTCTATAATAAATCATAAATTAGTTTTTTATAATGATGATAATTTTACATTTTTTCGATAATTTTTTTTATCAGATGTGTCTCGGGGTTTATAGTCATTTAATACGAAATTTTGTTAAATGCATTTCCATTAAAATAATGTACCCTTATTTTTTAAATTAAATATTATATATTAGTTTTCCATGGACCATTTTTCAATAATATTGGGTCTCATTTGTGTTTCTCCCATGACATAGTTATTTTCAAAAAAACCATTTTAATTATATCATATATGACTCTTGAAAAGTTGAGTATATAAATCCTTTTAAAATTCCATAGATATGGATTATCCTAACTCAATTTATCTAGTATTGAATCATTTAATGTTTACTGAATATGGGCCACCAATGTCTCACTCATGATAAGGGAATATATTCCACTTAGGGTCACTAATATTTTACTTTATATTGTAAAGATAATCTATGGGAACCAATTTTAAAAAGTACTAAATATTTGGATGACTAATTTATTTATAGGTCATCAAATTGATAAGATTCTGAAAGACAATATTATAATAGTTTTAATTATCTCACAATATCATCTCATGTATTTATATCAAGTATTCATACTATTAATTATTATTTTTCATAATATACCTTTAGGAAAATTAATATTCTCAAAACATATTAATGTATAAAACATTATAAAAATCATGATTTGTGTTACATACACAAAAATAAAAATAAATTATATCCAAAAAATTTAAAATTAATCTGATGAATAAGAAATAATGAAACCCTTTATGTAAATGTTAATAATAATATAAATCCAAAATACCCAAAAGATGACGTTTGGTGAAATAGGTACCCAACTCCCACTTTTATAGAATGAAGCTAAACCCTCAAATCGACAATATGTTCAAACCAATTTATTGTTATTAATATATTAATAATTAATATAGGGACACATTCTAATTAAATCATAAAATATAATATTGAAAAAAATATAACCAACCAATACTATTGTGTTCACAACACATAAATTAGTCAAATTATTGTTTAAATTTAACAAAATAGGATTTCATATATATATTATAACTCCATAAATAAATGTTATAGAAAATTTTATTACATTAAACTAAAACATGAAAACATTTATTATATAACCATTTTTGATTCTTTAATTAATAAATTTTAGAAGATAATAATGTGAATAAACATTTCATAAATATAAACAGGAGATAAAAATCATTAATAATTTAGTAAATAAAAAACTTTAAGTACCGTACAATTAAATATGCTTTATAAACATTCCACCAGTAGATAAATATAAAATTTTTAAATTGAT
The DNA here is from genome assembly GCA_963277665.1 of Viscum album. NCBI lineage: Eukaryota > Viridiplantae > Streptophyta > Magnoliopsida > Santalales > Viscaceae > Viscum > Viscum album. The sequence continues at coordinate 1,986,479,447 of OY728136.1, forward strand.
TACATTGTAAACTATTTAATATTGTTATTTTATCTATAATTTAATGTGAAGTCTTTCATAATTCATATATTTTATACATATGAAAATATATACCCTATTATATTCCATATGAACATTTAATATATAATATAATTTTTTAAAATATATGAATTTATATATTTCATTTCCTTTTAACCAAGAAAAAATCCACCAAACTCTTTAAAGTACATTAAATAAAATTATAAATAAAGACTTCACTATAAACATTTCATATTATTATCTATGAACATTTAATAAAATTATATAAAGTAATTTATATTTATATTTACTCTATAATTTATAATTATTTTAAACAAAACATGCAAATCAACTATAACCCAAGATTGAATCTGTTGAAATATTTTTCAGTATGTTTTAATTCCCCTTTAGAAGGACGTCACTAGAGATAGTTTTAAGAAATCAATTATTCAAAATTATAAAACCTATATTATTTTTCACTATATTCCATATAATTTTATTCAAAAATTAAAACAATTTAAGAATTTACTATAGAAGAAAATGATTTCTTAAACTTGGTGGATGTAGTTTTGGAAAAACCATTCTATATTCCTACATTTATATCCTCATCATTGTTTTGTTTATCTATTTTCTTGTTTTATTATTTAAATCACATTATAAAACAATCATGGACAATTTTTTTAAAAAAACATACAAAAATGTTTTATGGTACTATTTTTTTAGAAATACTTCATAAGGCCATTTTTCATAGAATTACATAATGGATATGAAATTTTTTAGGTAACATACATAATTTTTTTGAAACAACTCATGGTTTTTGAAATCTTCATTTTTCTAATTATTATCATTCCAAATATTAATTAAAATGAAATTAAAGTATATATGACACCACTATAGGGTTTTATAGAGGATAACATTTTCTAAATACATTGAAAAGAAAACCACTAAAATTCAATTTTTAAAAAATCAAACCATTAATTTGGATTGAATAAACATAAATGAATAATGTTTTTCTCACATGAAATTGTTTTTCATATTTTTCATGAGGGTTGAGGAAGATCTATAATAAAAAACTATGTAATCCTTCCTCCCAGGTAATTATTGATCTAAAGTTATTCGTTCAATGCTTGAGATGGATTCCCATTTAATAAATGATTTTTAAAAAACATGTAATTAAAAATGAGGACAAATGAGATCATTATATTTAGTGTTTCAAAATCTCTATAATAACAGCTTCATGCCCTATAATTCAAAAATCATGATTATTTCATAAAGTGATACTCCTTAGATCTCAATAATTTGTTAAATTTTTAAACATGAATGAAAATTTTCATAATGTTATAACCCTAAAACATTTTCACATCATTTTGTATATAATGTACTATTTAAAAAATTTCTTTGGATATTTAAAACTATTTATTGAGAACATCTAGTTTTTTCAAACATTCATAAAAGATTACTGTATTTTCAATAATAATTCAATATAAATAATCATATATTGTATTCAATTACATCTATAAAACTATGATGGGGTGAACTTCACCGTGGCATTTGTTTCTCTAGAAGAATACATGATATGGTTAATACAACCACTTTATGGTTTTATCTATATTGAACGTTTTTAATAATAATCATGCATCAAAAATTATAACATGAATAGAGATGGATGTGTATTTTATGTGATTAAAAAACATGATTATTCAAAAATATTTTCATGTATTAATATGTGGAACATATCACTTAAATTGATAGAACTATATTGATTCCCTATAGAAAAGGTAATGATATTTCAGATGATTTTTAACTATATATTGTAAATTATTAATTAAAAATTTATATAAATTGTATTTAAATTGAATTGAAATGATTATTTATAAAATAACATAAATAAGTGTACTTATCAAAATAAGATCATCATACCTAATTTTCCAAACATATAAACCATTTCTAAGGATAAACTAGAAATTCAGAAATGATGCTATGATTCCATATATAATATTTTTTGAAACAATACCATTTAGGATAACTTTACCTTCAATATCAATTATTTTGAAATAAACTAAGGAATAATACACATAATTATAGACAAATGATACCATCTAAATTTATATACATTTTCAACATGGTTTTTACTTGTTAATTTATATAGTTATTAAAACTGTTTTAATTTTTTATGATATTTGGAAACATTGATATTGGAATAAAAATTAGAGGATTTCAAAAAAAATATTCAATGAATTCCGGACATTTCACATTAGAACATGAATGTTTACAGTTTGATTCAGTTGATGTTGTAATAGAATATATATATTCACGAAAGAATCGTAACACAAGAAGAATATAATTTCCATAGTGGATCTATATATGAATATAAATAATTTATGGAGAAACCATGCCACAATCGACATGTTTCAAAATGAAATTCCGATGTTCTATTAAATACTTGGAATTAAAATGTGCTTTAGAAGAATATGTTATGGTTTATAATGGATATTTTGGATATTATCCATGAATATTTGGGAATATTTAATATAATTCACATTGTCATGAAACTGAAGAGGAACCCTTTTATCATGAAAAGACTTGGTGTATTGTATGATTATTGTTTAAGAATAAATTATCAAAGCAATGTAGAACTAAATTTATTAACATGAACATATAAGGTTAACCTAGTATAGATATAATATGTTGATCTAAAGGAGGCTGAGATCTATTGTGAATAAAATGATATGAATATGTCACGATGAACCATCTAGCCAGATCAAGTCTTGAAGATCCACATAAAATCACATCATGGTTGATGCATGTTGAATTGTGACCTGATAGATAAAATGGAGACTAGTAAAACATTAATAATAATTTTATATCTTATATAAATTTCCCATCTTGATGTTTGAGAAGTAAATACCCCTACCCTAGTATCCCACATTTTATGGTTAATTTTTATCCTTAGAAAAATATTCAACAAATTTCATCCCAAAGGAATGAGTAGCGTAGTTGTTTTGTAAAACAAGATTAATCACTCAATATCACATTACATTTGATTACACAAATTACAAGATTTTGAAAGTAAATATTTTACATTTATGAAATCATTTAATGATTCCTTCTTTATATCCTTGGTAAAGTAAAAATAATAAATGGTGAGATCATATGGACAATAAAAGTTATTTATATTAGAAGTTATCATGAGAAAATAAGCAATAATCAATATGTAAAGGTAAATAATAGAAACAACATTCCATTAAATCAGTAACCATATCATAGGATACATCCATCTATAATATAAATGTAGTAATATAATGTATAATAATTTTTCAATTCTTAATGAAAGAAATGCCTAATATGGTACCTCATGATATCATAGAACACGATAACTATTTGGTCCATACCATGAGCCAAAGAAGGTTATTTGATTGGATGGTAAAGAATAAAACCCCATTTAATGTTAGATTACTAATTTATCTCATGAGATCTATTAATTCCTTGAGGGGATTTCTATAACAATTACCAACTCATCACTACATTTCCAATGCATTCCTTATAAAGTTAAAGATCAATTCAATTCATAAACAAAATTACTTATCTATAAATATCTATATAGAGTAAGGTATATAGGTTTTCTTGATTTTCAATAGTTGATAAAATAAAATTCATAGTACAACACCATATGTAAATTTTTTATACATTTTAGGTAATAACAATATCCATGATACAAATAATATTTATATGTAATTGATTTATAATGATCAATGGTCATAATAATGTTAATGTTTCAATAGAAAATTAATAACTTAAAAATTAATTAGGTAAGTGAATTTTAACACCTTCTATAGTTAAACTAAACATAATCCATCCAATGAAACAATAAGGATTGTATCGTTGAAAACTGTCCCCAATGTAGTGTAAGTTAAATAAAGGATTTATATTAATGATGAATATAAGTATAATAAATAGATCATTAAAAATATTCTTGAGGAAAATACACTTTTTTACTCAAAAATCACTTTTAAAACAAAAAAAAAATCAATAATATTTGAGAGAAAAATTTAATTGGGAAAGACCATTTAAACTTTTAAAGGAAGATTCAACTAAATGCTCGGTCATGACACTGTGAATATTATTTTCATGCTGAGTATGTTAAAAAAAAGTTTCCCTTCATGATTTCGATAAAAATAAAAGGTACATTTTTTGGAAAATGATAAAATAGAATATTTTAAACCATGTTTTTAAAATTCAAAATTTATTAATAATGTCTTCACTAAATAATTAGATATTATTACAAATATTCAATAATTTTTTATGAGAAAATATTTATATAGAAGAAAGAACTTTTTCAACAAAAAGTGAAATAAATTTAGTATTCTTAAACACATTTTCTCAACCATTTTAAGTAAAATTTATTGTAAAATGGAACTATTACATGAAAAATTCATTATTAACCAGAGTAGAGTAAAATTAAATTGGTTTATTAAAAAATTATCAAATTATTTATGTCAACTAGAATATTAGCATATATAATTTTGATTGTGGGATTGAAGTATTAACCATTACCAATTTGGTATCTTTTGTATCATAACGCCTATGAATAAAATCACATTAAATGAAACATCATAAACCATTAATGGAAATAGATTTATCATATAACATATCAATGGGTTATTACATACATATCATAAAATTAAGTAGGTGTATATTACTATATATGTCTCAAAGGATGGGAAATTGAGAGTACATCTACTATAAAGATCCTACTGTTGAAGTGACAATTAATCAATGAATAGATTATGTGTATCAAATTCAAATAATTATAAAAAAGTGAATATATACCACAAAATTATATAATTTTATTAAAAACATAGTATTATAATTTCAAATACTATGAAGAAGTAATATAACATAATTAAAATAAATTGAGTTATGAACCCCATTACAACTTGACAACATTCATGTGAAAATCAAATAAATGAAATAATTTTAATTGAAACCTAATATATCGTGAAGTGTAAATTATTGATGATATAACATGTAAAATAGGTAGTATAAAAATCATATAAAATAAATTATATTCATAACATTGATATATGCCTCAATGAAAAAATTGTGACGAATCACCTTAGATAAGCAACTAATTGTCATGTAATTGATTTATCTTACAAAATAAAAAAATTATGTTTATTATTAACTTGGTTAAGAACATTATTCCTATAATTATTCATTTTATTCTATTTATTAACATGATATATTTAAGGAAATAATTACTTATGTTCACATCATAGTGATGCTATTCGATTTATATGTCCAAAATGTCATTGGTTGGTTGAGTATGATCAATGAAGTGATAATAGAATAATATATAAAATAATAAAAATTAAATAAATATCATTTTACACATAAATTATACTTTGAAAACCAACCACTTATTATGGTTAGGATAAATGAGATATGTTACAATGATGGGGATGATATGTTGTACATACCCCTGGGTAATGTTCCCATTTTTCAATGACCATTATGGATAGAAAGTCAGTGTTTTTGTTTGTTTATATAATTATAATCATATCATATATATAATAATTTATATTTAAATATACTTATATATATAATACATTTTATTAATTGATAAAAAACTAATTGAATCGCTTCATGGAGGCGGTAGTCCACACTTACGCACGAATTACTTTATCATTTTTTCAGCAAATTAAAGGGTATGAAAGTAAATGATATATTTTATTTATATAGTGATAAATATTTCATGAATAATATACATATATATATTAAAAAATTAAAACCATACATAAGATGAGGTTATGTTTAATGAATTATATTGGTTCAAGAGGTAGTAATCTTCCATACACAAGAATAATTGTTTCTTTTCCCATTTGAATTGAAGAGGAGATCAATATTGGATATTTAATTAACCTAATAATATATCAGTATATTGGATATAATTATTTTATTATATTTGAATGTTTGAACATTATTTGAAGGAGTTGTAAGAAAAAATAAAACAAAAATTCTTAGTTTGGAACAATACCTCTTATCCAGACATCCTCTATGGGATTAAAAACAAAACCTTCCATGATTGGGTTAATAGTAAAACTAAGGCCACTAATATGTGTTTAGGGAATTAAATAATGTATTTGGGTGGGTATTAATTGAACAAAATGGTTCATGAATTTGGGAGAGGAAAAGATCGAGATTTCTCTTTTTAAGTGTGGGGAGGGGTGCTTTTGGAACAAGTTAAAGTATTAAATTATAATAGGATTGTATTCAATTAAAATACTTAAAAATGGAAAGGAATAGAATTTTAGATATGAAAAGGCTGAAATATTCACATAAAATATGAAATTAATCCATTTAAAGAGATAAATATCCCTTATCTAGTGGTTAATCCTCTAATAAACCCATTTTTACTTAACTTCGACAATATAATTTTCTAATAGAAAGGGTTATAAGTTTACTAATATGATAAAAATTTTATTTTAAATAGGAATGGGAGTAAATTTTTGACCATTTATCCATTTAATTTATATCTTTCATGATTTTTTGGATTTTTAAATAATTTAACAATATATTATTTAATACAAAATATCATAAATGTCAGTTTTGACACCAATCAATAAATTTGAATTTTAATACACTAAGATAATAATTAATTTAGAATATAATCTATTTCAACATAAATAATACATAATTGAATACTAAAAAATTAATTTTGAACTAGAACTAATCCCAAATACATTACTTTTAATGTTTTTAAAATTATTTACATTATGTTTTTCACTGTTAACAAAATCATTGTACAAGTGTTTTATAAGTATTTAAAGTAAATATGCAGTCACTAAAAATTTAAAATATACATTAATATTAATTCAACCATTATTTTTTCCCAATGTGAACTTATAATTGATTTTTAATGGAAATATAATGACATTTTGACTTTTTATTTATTTAAATTATAATATTGGTCAATTTAATGGAAAAGTAACTTGTAAATAACTTAATCTGGAGACTATGGTGATGAGGGTTTAAATAAATTCATAAATAATAATTAATATAATAAATTATTGTATTATCACTTAATTTTACCCTATATCAACCTGATTTACACTTTTACTGTGGTGTGGAATTTTTTCTTTTTTACTATTCATAATGACAAAAAAAAGACGAGTTTATTGAATAATATGAATTATATTGATTTCAAATATTAATCCATTATAATTTTTATAAATTAATTTATTTTATAATAATCCCACAAAGTGTGACACAAAGTGGATTTTCAGGAAAATGACTTTTTCGAACAAAATATGTTATTATATTAACTCTATGAAAATAAATGTAATGACCCACACATATCATGAATAAATATAACATCTTAATAGATGAAAATTTATTTAAAAAATATAATTCATTCAACAATCATATGGTTCTAGTGCCTATGGAATCATTAAAACCTTATCTATTGGTTCATATGTGAACTACATCATCCCCCACATAGTTTATCATAACTAGCACCCTTCATAGAAAAATCATACATTATACCATTATTCATAAACTGGGGGAAGGAAACATAGTAAAGGGTGAGATCAGATACATAATAAGGTTATGTGAGGGAGATAATAACATAACATGATCATAATTGTATATGGACTTGGGAATAAAACATGAATACCATAAGCTGAAAATCATAGATCATAAACATGAACCATGGAATAAATCCTTATAGTTCATATGACATGAATTAAATTGGAATTAAAAAACTTGATCCATGTGATCATATCTTTGTCATTGTAGATATATTATTGGAAGGAAAAAAATCATTGTAAACCTTATTTCAGTGTTACACACCGAGAAATTCATAACGGGCATGAGATAAAAACCCATGTACGGGCTTCAGGCTTGGGATAACCTTTCATGTACCCCCTTTTAATGATTTTTATAAAATATAATGTAAAATATTTCTTTAAAGGTATAACCACTAAATTACCCTACGAGTTCATATATCATTAATCCTAACCCAATGCATTGGATAGAGAGATAGGTTCCACCTATCATATATTTCATAATTTTTTTGCACAAGAAAATAAAAAATTCATCAAATCAAAACCCTTGAAAATAAATTGGTTTCATTAACATTTTATTGTTGTATAACTCATTAAAAAGAAATGGGTTCAATAAACATCATTTCATCGTAAAATAACATATGAAAAATGAATAGGTTTCATAATCATATAGTCAAATCATATCCCATGTAAAATGAGGGGTTTCATAAATATATTTTAATCATAAACATAAACCATATATAGAAATAAATATGATGGTATCATTGGATAATATACCAAACAAATCATAGGAAAAAATAAAGGTTTACTTCTTAGATGGAAAATGATTTAGAAAGATCAATTCAACACTTCTTGATGAACATTACCTTTCCATATTGAAAAGGTTTATCTAAAATCCAAAAACTCCTAAAAAATAAATGGAAATTTTTTATTTGGAAATAAAATTAGAAACATGTATCGGAATCATTAAACCATTTAGTTATCATGATAGCAAAAAATTCCATTTAAGGCACACACATTAATACAAATATTCCATTACCATTTTCTATAAAAAGTCAAGAGATCCTTGTTTAAAAAATGATTATTATATTAATTTTAAACCATTTTAAAAGTTGTAAAACGTGGGTGAAAATGTCTTTAAACATTAATTGTATAATATTGAAAATTTTATTCTAATAATTTGTTGAAATAAATGACATGGAATAAATTAGTTCTTAGCCTAAGTGAGAAATAAAATCATTTTTCCATTAAAATATTATTTTAGAATATTGAAAACATAAATAGATAAAAATAAAAGGGAAAAAATTAATTTATATAAATAAAAAATATATTAATATAAGGTATAAATGTTTTGAGAGGTATATCATAAAATCTCAATATTAGATCCATACTAATAAATAACCACAATAAATAATGAGAATGTAACATCAAACCCTTAAAATTCTAGTATCATTTGATTCATAATCACAATAAGAAAATTAAAATAAATATAAATTTAAAAACAAATAGATTTCATAATAATTAGTATAAAATACATTCACAGGTATTATACATACCCAAAAAATAAAAAACGTGGGCAATATGGATTGTGTCTTATAGAAATAAATATTAGATGGAAACCCCTTACATGCTTTGGTAAATTTTGAATTGTAAAACCATGAATAAATAACATTAAATGGAACATTAAATATCATGATAATAGAGAAATTAATGATATATCATGTCAAATGGGATATATATATACACCTTATTACATTATATAGATACCAAACATAATAGTCATCCCAAATAAGGTAATCTGAGACTAAAATCCTTTACATGCTATGGTAACCTTTTAATCATAAGCCTTATGATGGAATAAAATTAAATAAAACATTAAATATCATGATAATAGAGAAAATAATCATATATCATGTCAAATTAGGTTTATCTACACCTTATAAAACAAGATAAGTTTATAACATAATGTTTTTCCTGAAGAATGAAATTTGAGAAAAAAATCCATTATATGCTTTGATAACATTGGAATCATAATTCAAATGAAAGAATAACATTGAATGAAACATTAAATATAATGATATTAGAGAAATTCTTGATATATCCTATCAATGGGGTAGTATATACACATCATAAAATAAGATAGGTTCATAACATAACATATTTCCTAAAGTGGAAAATTTAATACCAAAATCAAAAAAATGTTTTTCTCACTTTTGAGTAGAAAGCCCCATTAAAGAATAACATTAAATGAAATAATAAATATCATGATAATATAAACATTAATGATATATCATGTCCAAGGTTCAATATGTACACATAATAAAAGGATATAGGCTTATAACATAACATATGTCCCAAAGAGGTAAATTTGATGGAAAAATCCCTTACCTTAAGTCTCGAGTTCTTTTATAACCATTCAAACATCCCCCTCTTTAGAGAAACCGTTCAGGTTTAGACCTAAAGTATTCATAAGACAGTTTTTGAATAAAACTAAGGCCTTTAGTAAATGAGGAGGGAAATAAGGAATGGACTTGGGTAGGGATGGGTTAGAAAAAAATTATATAGGAGCGTGGAGAGAAGGGTAGGGAAGAGGAACTTTTATATGTGGGGAAATGAACCCATTTGGAAACTATATGGAATTTTCCCAAAAGAATCCAAAATGGTTAATTCATTATCATGGAAAAATCCTAAAAATGACAAAATATTCGAACATGGTAAGGATATTATTGAAATATGGTCACCTATTGGTTATAGAAAATTATTCTTTCCAATCATACCCATATCATTTTAATTTATCCCTGAGAAAACCCAATTTAACCATAACCATGATAATTAATTTTTAATGTTTTTAATAATAATTGTTTTAAAAATTATAACTACCCATAATAAATAATAATAAATATGCAGATTCCAAATATGGAACCCATTTTACAAAATTCTATCCATAGAAGTTGAATAATTTAGTTTAAAATTAATCATGTAGACATGGTGAAAAATTGATTTTCTAATGAATTTATTTTCATAAGTATAGAAAGTATTAATATAAATTTTTTAAATAAAATTGATTAAAATTAAATAAATATTTTAAAAAAATATTTAATTGATAGAATTTTACATTCAAATCCATATTTAAATAATATGGAACATCTAAATTCTTTGTTCCAAAAGAAAATTTTGTAATAAAAAGTAGTTTTTTAATCTTTTCAAAGAACATATATTTGAAAAGAATTCTCAAAAATTTTCTCAAATATATTTTTGAAATTTAGACATCAAAATTGAATATTATCTTATAAAATAATTTTTTTTAAAGTGAAAAAATTACTATTATTATTTTTTCACGAACATAAATATGATCATTTTTTTAAAATAGTATTATCAACACAAATAAATACTTGACTAAAAAGTAGTAATTTTTTACAAGTATAATATTTTATATAAATCCAATATATTAAATTATTAAAAAAATTATTCTTATTCATTCTACCATGTTTAATAGAAAATGTTTTTAAGGACATGTTTAAATAATCTAATATCTATTAAAAAGATGGGTGTCTTCCTATACATGTGTCACAATTTCCATCCCCCTCAATCCTCATCTACTTACAACCAATATCATTCACCCCATTCCCCACCAATCATACTTTTGAATTTCCATGCCCCCTCCTAGGGTTACCTATGTATATATTGTACTTCGTGCTCTATGTATTACATACCCTTTGATAGTTTCTTCACTGTCAATGAGCTTTTTCTGCCCCTTCATTCTACCTTATACATATTACTTCCTCCTATTACCACCACTCCCATTCCATCCATTACCCAACCCTCCGACACACAAGTTTCATATCAACCACCTAGGGTTCCTGATACATATTATATTCTCTCTGATCTACATCCCACAACCCCTTTTATAGTTTCTTCACCATTGATTATATTATTTAGAACCTCCAATATTCCTATATTTCTCTTCAACCAACTATCGACCACTTTGCAACATGCCCCTTAACCACTACACGAATCACATAACCATCTCCATCACCTCTTTTGTTTATGGAAAGTTTATCTTTGAGATAGTTCATAGATCATGATGATGGGTCAATATTTTATCTTACAACAAATTCATCACATTCCCAAATACAAGAAAGTCAAATTCAACCACCATACTCATCCATAACCCAACACATCCCACATACATTAATTTGTTCTTCTAACCATATTTGTTAAATTTTAGTCTCATATTCCCATTTTCATATAAATTTATTTATTCCAAACTTTTATAATGTATAACAATGAATCTTCTTTTCCAAATCATGAATTAGGGCATCTAATTCATTTGGTCGGCCAACATTTATTTACCACTTTCTGTCTTTAGTGACCATAAACATCCATTAATCCGTAAGAGGGGTTTTCTTCTAATTTTCTGAAATATTTTACATTATCTCTATTATTTAGTATTTAACATTTAATAGGAATATTTCACGTGTTACTAAAATACACATACATTTCTAATTAAACAATTACATGATCAACTTCCTTCTATCAACAATATTTCATGATCTATATTTTCTTACAGGATTAAAACATATTTCTTCCACATAATCTAAGCGTTTAGTATTTTAGGCAAGTCAAAATAATTTTATTCAATACAAAATTTTTTCTAATTATATCATGAAAATTTTATGTACTACTCATTTCTATTTTTTTAAACTTCTTTGATTAAGTTCATATTCAAATTGTTGTTTTCCATTATAATAGATATTAAATTTACTATACTCAAAATTATACATAGAATGTTTTCTTTTAAATCCTTGAAAAATTAATAAAAATATAAATAATATAGACATGAAATCCCCATAAAGATCAAGATAATAAAGGGTTCATAGGAGACTACAAAGAAAACAATAGAATTTTTTTTCAGTAATGTATTATCATTACATAATACTGTTCTATTATTTATCATTCATTCACTATAAATATTTACTACATTTACATTATTATAGGTTTACCATCTCTTTGAAATTATTCTAATACATATATTAAATTGTATTTAACTCTTACAACTGAACCGCTACCTCTAAATTGTAGCATGTAGAGAGAAACACATTATCCATTATGACTTATATCTATCAATGGTTCATTAATTTTAAATTTAATAGTATAACCAATTTGATTTTACAATGCAATTATAATTATAATTAACTGGTAAAATTTATCTTATTTTTATTTGATAGTGACTAAAAAATGTGCTAATATTTCAGCCATGAATGTTGGACCAAAAAAGTTAAAAAAATATTAGATACCTTGACACAACATGTTATCTCATATTATAGTTATGATGTTACTGTATTATGATGAAAAATATGCATCTTATCTAAGCCTTGTATTTATATATTGAATGTTTATTCATTAATATTTCTAGATTTGAGAAATGATACTAATATTTATACTATTTCAAACCCTACCTCCTCATCCAAGTAATTAAAGCTCAGTCTTTTACACATATTTTTCTTTATTATTTTAATATTATTTTTTATTCATTCCACTTCTAAAAGAAATAGTTTTATTAATACTGTTATTGGAAAATCAATTCACATTCGTGCCTAGGTGTGTTTGAAATTAAAATTGAAATAGAACACTTTACTTATATATATATGCATTTATTCTATATAATATTTAATAATATTAAACATTATTATTTTATAGAGATGAACTACTACTCAGGATGCATTTTCTATCAAATAGATTTTATAAACTGATCATTTATGATTTTATAAAAGTATTTGGTTACAGGAATTGTCAACTTGTGATTTTCCGTTATAATATATATTACAAGTACTATAATAAAAATTACACAAAGAATTTTTTTTATAAACACCTTTAAAATTCAATAAAAAAATAAAAAATATAAACATACATTCCCCATCAAGATATAGAGAAATAAAATTTCCAAGGATACTAAAAAGGAAAAAATATTGGAAAATGTTGCTGAGTTACGAATTATATTTAAATCAAATTGTTCAGTTGTTTATCATTCTCTAACTATGTATATTTACTATGTTTCCAAAGTTAAATGTTCAGAATATCGTTTAAATTATTCTATTTTATATATACTAAACCTTTATATTCTCCGATAATAGAACCAATACCTCTAAATGGTTGCATAGAGAGAGGAACATACAAGCCATTATCACCTATATATATCAATGGTTCGTTCATTTTGAAATTACCAATAAAATAAAATTTCTTTCATAATTAAATTGAAATTACCATAAATTAGTAAAATTAATCATTTATTTATTTTATGTGGTGTCAACAATGTGTTAATTTTTCATCCATACAGATTGGAACAAATAAGTGAAAAAAATATTGGATACCATGATACAACATGGTATTTCGTATTTTAAGTATTATGTCACTTTACTATGATAAAAAATATTATTCTTATCAAATACATTAATTTACTAATGGAATGTTTCTTCACTTATATTTATTATATTGAAGAATACTGCTAATATTCATATTGAGTCAACCCTTGTCTCATTTTCATAGTCATCACAACTCATTCTAGTATACATTTTCTTCTATATGATTTTGATATTATTTCTTAAGACTTATAATTTGAATATAAACTATTTTATTTATACTACAATTGGTAAATAAAATTCATTTTCAATCCTAGTTATTCTAGAAATCACAATTGAAATAGAACACAATAATTATATATATAAATATATATATTATATTGAATATTTAATTATATTTTACCATATGGTGTTATGGAGACAAACTACTACTTTTCGTGTATGTTCTATCAAACTTCCCGAGGTTTAAAATTCAATAAGTCATAAAATTTGATAAACACTTGTAAGGAAAAATGTTTTTATAGATCAATTTTTCTATTTTTTAGGTATGTCAACATACATGTTTTATTTTTGAAAAATAAACAATTACCATATTTTTTACTATTATGAAATATACAACACTAAAAAATATAGAAACATTGTTTTCCTCAGAAAAATCACTACAAATTTAAATTATAGAACACATGCATTAGATTAATTACATAAACTATATTATTATAATAATAAAATTTTAAATTAGTTTATGATATTATTATTAATTTTTCAAAAACATATCACATTATATTCCTTTGTTATCCTAAAATATTTAGATATTTGAAATCCTTGTACCATCAATCAATAATGTGGTTCAAAATTCTAGTTTGAAAATATAATTAAAAAATGTACCAACAAACATAAGCCACATTTCACACTATGTTACTAATTGGGTAATATTTCATTAGAAATAATGCCTGCATTTCTACAATACCTTTGAATATTAGATTTGAATTATAATCTTATAATGGAAGGAACATTCCATGTCTACAAACACATTTAATATTCTATATTTTCAATCAGGTTAGTGGGTGTGAAGGTCGATAGATCGGTCAATAATAGTGGGTATCCAAATATATTTTTATTAAATTGAAAAAACTAACACCACATTGGTATTTTATTTCCTTCCGATGGACAACCACCAATTTTTCCCAACTGTAGGTGTACGACACTACAATTAAGGCTCAAATTAGTACACATACCGTCTAGTTACAGTTAAATTATGTAATAACCAATTCATTGATTTTTCTATTTTATATTTGAATATATTTTGAATAAATCATTAATGAACTAATCATTATATTATTTATTGATTATAGTATAGTTTAGAATGTTTAAAAAATCACCTTGTGAACAACTCTTTTTCTTGTCATTTCAAAAGTGAAATGGATGTTATCGAGTCTCATGAAATTCCATAATTAAAGCTATGTCTCATTAAAATTATAGGAAAAAATCAAATTACATACAAATTACTAACTAAATATGAAATTTAAATTGTTATTGTTGGCTATATTGATGAACTTTTTTTAGAAAGGGATACAATCATCCAAATAAAAATTGGTTTTTAACATTGCATATATGTGCTTCACCTAGTGTACCTTCTATAGAAATATCCATTGGATTTCATATGTGGCCGAGATGGATATTTTGAAAACATATTCCAATGTTATACATCCTTCACTAATATCACTAAATATAAAAATGTATCAATGAGATATTACTTCTCTTTTAACATGAACATCTATTCCAACGACGCATCAAATCTACTTTATTATATAACGGTATTGAAAAATTTTGTTTGATATTCATATAAAATGATTCAATCTCAAAGTATATCATTTATTATCATTAATAAAAGGTAATTGAGTGATTTAATATACAATGTGTTGAGATTTTAATTCATTATAGGTGACTATGATGGGTTTTTATTTGTAAGGAATATCATTTTTCGTTCTACACTTATAGTTGGTACAAGGAATATGATTAAAAATTTATCAAGATGCGATGCTAATTTGTAATTGGGAAGGCTATCCATATTTTTTTTAAAATATTTACATGTAATCTAATGTGGCATGATGTTTCTAGATTTTTAAAAGATAATTATCTTTTACCTCTAGACTATCCTCAAATACTATCATGTGTTTTCAAAATTATGGTTTAATTTCTCATGAATGATTTATTCGAAGAATGTTAATTTTTAGATTGTCGACCAGGTAAATATCTTAATAGCTACTAATCATTAGGTTTTGAAAATCCATTATTATTGTATCATATTCTATGTAATTTAATTAATACAACTTTTTACCTTGAAGTTGATCATAGGGATTGTCACGACCCATCCCCTGGGACCCGAATCATGACTACCCCAAGCCCGCCTTCTATAGGATAGGGGCTGGAAACTAGCACCAAAGGCGTAAATCCCTAAACTAGGAAGGCATTGCCTTTATAACTGTAAAAAAACATATCAAAGTGCACAACTTGAAGCAAAACACTAAGTAAAACTGAATACAAGAGAAGATCTGGAAAGTAAAAATGGGGCTGGAAATACAAGCCAAATAGGAAAATAAAAGTACAAATGAAAAAAAGTACAACTAAAGAAAAGAAAAGAAGCTACTAGGTTGTCCTATGGGGTTCCTACCTGAAGGGTAGGTACAGATGGTCTCCTCAGCACTCCACATCTTTTCGTCTCCTCCATGTACCGTCCCACCAAGTTGTCCACCTCCGGGTACCGTCCAATCCTGCTACTCTATGCCTCAGTCAGCACTGTCCATCGTCTGCAACCAACATAATGAGGTGCAGGCATAACCCATGTAGGGGTGAGTATAACGATACTCAGTAGGGACCCCAAGACCCTCTAGGTCTCACAATATCCTAAAAGTATAAAACACACGGTATGAAATCAAAGGATAACCATTACATAGGTATATTCCCATACATATACCTAAGTTATATAGTAACCCATCTCAATCATGAAGAAAACACAAAAGTCAGTGACTCAGCTCAAACCAGGATTTTTATTATCGAAACCACGGCTGCTGGAGATCTCCTCCTTTGCCATGTATAGTGGACCTGTTGCAACATCAAGGTGTTTCTCACTAACCTTGGACAACTGAGGTACTTCTCCTGTTGAGTACTGTGGGTCTGCTGCCAACTACCAGGCGGTCCTCCACTGTGGGTCTGCCAACAACTACAAGGCAGTCCTCCACTGTGGGTCTTCCGCCAACTACCAGGTGCTTCCCATTGGGCTATTCGAATCTCTCTAAGTCGAAATAGTGAAGCAGTCATTAGGTCTGCCAGCTACTAGGTCTCCTCACTCTGTCAGCTCGTCACAGGAAGGATCTTCTCCATGAGCTACTTGTAAATACTCCAAATATCACGAAATGCCATGTAAGAAGTATCTGAAAGGTCCTCCACGTCATAGGGGTCTCAACACAATTGACAGCATGTCAATTGGATGCTTGGTCTGTGAGTTATTGGCATTTTTGTCCCGGGGGCCTCGTTGGTTTTAGGTTAAAACCAAACCGACCATACCCCAACTATGCCCAAACCTCATGTGGGGTATGCCAAAAAACTATCTTGCTACAAGCATTATGTCACCAAAGATGGTTCGTCAAACAGACACCAGTAGCCCAAGATATGGTTGAAAATGTGTATTCGGGTTAACGGGTCCCGACTGGGGTCCGACCCGGTCCGCGGGTCCGACCCAGCCTGAAGGGGCAGTTTGGCCCGCACTGGGCGGCCCAGAGGCCCGTGGGGGGTCTGCCTCAGTTGCGTAACGGGGGAGTCCGTGCGCCCCCTGGAACTCCTGAACAGAAGAGCTGTTCTGTTGGGGACCAAACTAGTGCCAGGTGGTGCCGGTCCAAACCACATGGGACCCAGCGGGGTCCCACTCCTCCCGGATGGTTGAGCGGCCCGCTGATCTACACCATTGGCAGCCAACCTGACATCGGTCACCTCTTCTCCTCCGTCACGACCCGCCCTAGCAGAAGATCTCCTCCTCTGCGTGGCACGACGGCGCTGCGCCCGTCCGCCGCTGCCCGCCCTGACCGTGGTGCCCTTCTCCTCCGCATGGCATGACGACGCCGCACCCTTCCACCGTGGCCCACCCAGGCCGCATCCACCTTTTCCTCCATGCGGCGCGACAGCGCCGCACCCTTCCGATGACCTGGCGACATTGCGCCGCCAGTTTCTTTTGCAACAGGCCCGACGTCGTCCGCCGTTGCTCCCTCGTGGTCATCAACAAGTGGGGAGAAACAAAGGAAGAGGGTTGGCCCGTGTTCGTGTGGCCCTATCCCTCCACATTATGGTGATATCAATGAGCAAATCAAATACCCATGATTAAATGATGTAGAATGGAAAAAATTTCAAACTCAAATCCCCTATCTCTTATCGTTGTTCCTTGACGATGACATGGAAAGGCGGACGTTGATTCGTTGACATTGAAAATGAAGAAGCCAAGGATGGCATCATCATCATTCTTTAAGGACGACGCTCCCTCCTTTGTTTCGGTTGAAGAAGAAAGAAGGTGTCATTCATTCTTCGGTGGTCATTCCTCATTGGAGAATTATTTCTTCCTTGGCATTCTATCTCTATGAGCTCCTAAATTCTATCTTCCAACAATGAATGTTTCCAAAAAAATGAAATAATAGTTTCTCTATTATTTTATTTGATGGCATGAATTCAAAATATGGAGTTTAATTAAATGAGTTAACTCACTTAATTAATGGATTGATGTTGGCTCAATTAATTAGTGGGGAAGTTCAAGGGTTTTCTACACATAAATGAGGAGTTAAAAGAGTTAAAAGATCGGGTGGTCCCCACTAAAATATTTCCTCCCAAGGGATATTATATTCTATTGGTCCCCACCACCATAACCTCTCATGGGCAGTTAATGTGTGGTGGCTCCGTCCCCCAACCACCACTTGGAGGTTTTAACCACCAAATAAAAATAATCTACAACACATTATTTTTATTTAAATAATATTTAAAACCCCAAAACTAACTTTAATTCTCGACCATTATCCATCAAGGTGAAAGTATTCATAAGAGAATACCGGCGTTGTGAGTTCCACAATTCCCTTGGATTTCAATTCCCTGTCCCAGTTCAAAAGTTATAAAAAACCGCTTGTACGTTTACTGAACGTGCCTGAAAAAAACTTGAGAAATTGATTCCAGGCACACCGTGCCTTAGAATCAAGCTTAGTAAAGTTTCACAGACTCGCCAAATTCTTATGTATTTTAAAAATAAAATTCCATGGGATTTATAGGTCTTTATATTCTCCCTACCTCAGGGTTTTACGTCCCCATAAGATAAAACATGAACTAAAAAAATGAGGGTACTGAGCACACATCTTAGCCTCCTGCTCCAATTTGGTCTCCTGGAGGTTCTCGTGCTGTCTTCGTATGTGAACCAGAGGTATCGACCATCCATGTTGGACCCGCTCCTGTCAATCCTCAATCTCCACTAGAACCTCCGTGAAGGTATCCCCATCATCGACGTCCAGCTCTCCATGGTCGATGATGTATAAAGGGCCGTGCACGTATCTCCTCAGCTGGGATACGTGGAAGACGTTGTGCACCCGGTGTAATTGAGGTGGAAGTGACAAGTGGTAAGCCACCTGGCCTACCTAGATGGGGACCAGTAAAGGTCTGATGAACAGTAGAGAAAACTTGATGCCTTGGCCAAATCTCCATAAACCTTATCGGGGTGAGACCCGTAGAAAGATGTGGTCACCATCCTCGAACTCCAGAGGTCTCTGTATCCTGTCAGCATACGACTTCTGAATTCTATGTGTAGTCTTCACCAACTCCTGGATGATCTGCACCTTCTTCGTGGTATCCCATACCATCTCTGGTCCAACCAGTGCAGACTCCCCAGGGTCTGTCCAGCACAAGGGTGATCTGCAAGGTTTCTCGTACAATGCCTCGAAAGGTGCAATCCCGATGGTGGAGTGATACCTGTTGTTGTAAGAGAACTCCACCAAAGGCAAGTGATCCTCCCAACTAAGACTGAAGTCGAGTACACATGCACATATCATATCCTCGAGGGGCAGAATGGTCTGCTCAGTCTGACCATCAGTCTGAGGATGGAAGGCGGTGCTCAAGTGAAGCTGTGTCGCAAAAGCCTCCTGTAACCCCTTCCATAACTAGGAAGTAAATCATGCGTCATGATCAGAGACAATCATGGAAGGTACTCCATGTAAACTCATAATCGTTTGCACATAGAGGCGTCCCAAGCTCTCTACTGAACCCTGCTCTCTAATCGGTAGGAAGTGGGACGACTTAGTGAGTCTGTTGATAATCACCCAAATCGAGTCGTGAACCCTAGATGTACGTGGAAGACCCATCAAAAAGTCCATGGATATCCCATCCCACTTCCTCTATGGGACCTCTAGAGGATGAACCAAGCCTACTTTTACCTGCTGTTATGCCTTCACTTTCTGGCAAGTGAGGCATCCTGAGACAAACTCCGCTACTGCCTTCTTTATACCTGGCCACCAGTGTTGTCATCGAAGATCCTATTACATCTTCCCCACTCATGGATGTAACTCTAGATGGGTGTGTGGAACTCCCTCAACACTTCCCCTAAAGTGCCACTGGTACCAAGGTACGTCTTTGGAAGAGGATGATGTGCTCCCCACCTTCAGAAAATCCATCAGGTGCTTGACCTGTGGATATCTGAGCACGTCATGTCTTCCAGTTAGTGTCCACATGTTGCGCCTCCCAGACTCGCTGAAGAAGTGGGGGAGTGACCATAAGAGACTGTAGATAGGCTTCTCCTTCTCTATCAACAAATGATATCTGTAAAGTATCTAGCTACTCCGTCGCCTCTCCTAGCAGCTGTATACTAGTCCTCCTGCTGAGCGCATCTGCAATAATCTTCCCCTTCCAAGGAGTATAGACTATCTTGAATTCATAGTGCTGGAGGAACTCAAGACAACGTTGTTGTCTCAGGTTTAGGTCCTCCTGAGAGAAGATATACCTGAGACTCTTGTGATCAGAGTATACGATAAAACACTCACCCGTCAGATAGTGTGACAACATCTTCAAGGTGAAGACCACTGCTGCTAACTCCAGGTCATGGGTAGCATAGTTCTGCTTGTGTTGTCTCAAATGCAGAGAACCATAAGCAGTCATTGCTTGATCCTACATCAGAACACACCCATGTTTGGTCTCGGATGTGTCGCAGTAAACTACGTACCCTACGCCTTCTTCTAGAAGCCTCAAGATCGGGGTACTAGTCATCCTCTGCCCCATCTTCTGAAAGATATGAGGGCATCTCTCTGACCACACAAAGGGTTTCCCCTTCTTCATCATGGATGATAGTGGTGCTGAAACTCTAGAGAAGTCTAGAACGATCCTCCGATAGTATCCATCCAAACCAAGGAAACTCTATACCTCTATCACACTCTTGGGTGGATCCCAAGAAAGTACCGCATCAATCTTCACTGGATCCACTGCAACTCCAACCTCCGAGATGACATGTCCCAAAAAGTAAACCTCCCAAATCCAAAACTGGCACTTTGACAGCTTACCATAAATCTGGTGCTCTCGAAGTGTGTCCAGTACTACCTTCAAATGTTAGACATGATCCTCCTCAGTATTCGAGTAGATCAGAATGATATCGATGAAGACTACGACAAAGCGATTGAGGTAAGGCTAGAATATCCTATTCCTGAGACTCATGAACACTGCATGATCATTTTTTATGCCGAAGGGAATAACCAAGAATTCGTAGTGGCCGTACCGACACATGAAAGTCGTTTTCTTCACATCCTCGTCTCGAACTCTGAGCTAGTGATATCCTGATATGAGGTCTATCTTCGAGAACCACTGTGATCCATTCAAATGGTCAAAGAGGTCTTCAATCCTCGGGAGTGGGTACTTGTTCTTCACAGTCACCTGGTTCAGGCGATGGTAGTCGACACAAAGCATTAAGCTCTCATTCACCTTCTTGGAAAATAGAATCGGGGCTGCCCTAAGAGAAACACTGGGCCAGATGAATCCCTTCCCCTGCAAGTCCTCCAGCTATACACATAGCTCGCGAAGCTCAACGAGAGCCATCTGATATGCTGGAGTAGATATCGGTGCCATCCCAGGGTATAGGTCATTGTAGAAGTCAACCTCTCTTAAAGGAGGTAGTCCTGGAATATCATCAGGGAAGACATCCACTTACTGGTCCACCACTACAGGATAGCTCGGACTCTCCACATCTACTGCTCGGAGGGTAAGGTAGGCCAACTGATGAGTGATTGTCTGCATCCTTCTCCTGGTAAGTCCATCCTATGATGCAAAGGCTCCCTTCTCACCGGTGAAGGTGAACCTAG
Organism: Viscum album; assembly: GCA_963277665.1. NCBI lineage: Eukaryota > Viridiplantae > Streptophyta > Magnoliopsida > Santalales > Viscaceae > Viscum > Viscum album. Next base: position 1,986,501,728 of record OY728136.1, read on the forward strand.
TCCCATCCCTATAGTCACACCACACTTTTCTCATATTATAGTCAATATGAGAATGGACTGTAGATAAGCAGTCCATACCCAAGATGACGTCGTAAGGCCTCAACACCACTACGAGGAGATCCTAGCCGAAGCTCTCGCCTCCTAGTGTAAGCTCACACTACCAGAACTGGTGCTTAATCGTCAAGTCTGCTTCCCTAGGGGTCCCTAGCCATAAGGATCGAGCCAACGGCTCTATCGGAATCTCCGAGCTCTGAACGGTGGCAGTGGCAATGAAAGAGTGACTAGCACATGTGTCTATAAGAACTGCAGGTAAGGTGTAGTAGACACAAATCGTACCTAGAATCATCTCTGGAGCACCGTGATCGTAATCCTCATCTTCCTGAAGCAGAGTTCTCCCCTATCCACCCACTCCCTACTATCGGGGTGGACCTCGTGGTGGTGGTGGTGGAAACACATCGAAACGTCATCCACCGCTTGTTGCACGTCCAGCTCCTCTTCCACGTCTGCCTCCTCCATGCGGACCACCCCGATCGAACCTCTTCTTCTGCCTAAGAGGTCCCTCAACTGTCTGCTGATCATCAGAACAGCGAGTCAGACATTCATGAGCCATGTGACCAAGCCTGCCACATGAGTAACATTGTCCTCTCCTGGCATGTCTGGATCTGTCTCCACTCTGGGTTCCCCGCACAACTGATCATGAGTCATGTGGTCGACCTCCTATAGGTATGGTATTCTTGGACCTCTGTGACATCCGTCTACTTCCATCCGTAGAAGACTTCGCTACGTGTCTTATAGTGGTGGGTCTCACTGCTGGAGACTACTCAGCAAGGAAACTCTCCACCAAGAGGGCTCTCCCTAACACCCCCACCTCTGTTAGGATGATGAGTGAGATCATCGATTCTATGATCTCCCATCTGAGCCCCTGATCGAAGGTCTGGGCCCTAATGAATGTGTCCCACACCATATTTTTGGAGTCTCACGACAGGTTGGTGAACCTCGCGGAGTACTCTGCCGCCGTCATGCTACCCTACTGTGGATGAAGTAGCTCATGTATCTGCACCGCTCGAAGGGTGGCTGGTACAAGTTCTGCCCAAAACCTGCTCTCGAAGTCTGTCCATTGTAGTGTCGCCTCTTCATACTCCTGAAGCATCAGAATCCACCATCTTCCAGCTGCTTCCTGAAGGAGGCTGGCAAGAAGGATCACCATGAAGTCTAATGGTGTCCCTACTAGCCTAAAGACACTCACCACAGCCTCCAACCAATCCTCAGCCGCCTGTGGGTCAATCTCTCCCCTGAGCCGGAGTGTCCTCTTGCGCTGAAACTCATTCAACATGATCAAGTGGCGTGCATCATCTAATTCTAGGGTTGGTGGCATCAGTGGCCCAACAGAAAGTGGTACCGCTGTTGCCTCTGCTCGTAAAGGGCCCTACACTGAGGCCTCGTCGCTCGGTAGTCTATCTATGCGTACAACTCTCAGGGATATAGCTGGTCATCCACGGGGAGACATCCTGAAAGAAACAGATGTGACATGGTCAAAAGATTTATACCTGGTGAGCTGACCTGGTTGAGCTGACATAAAGAAAAACTTTTTAAAACACACACGCAATCAGTTTTTTTGTGAACTGAGTCGGAAATCAGATGTCAGGGTCCTGGTGTATGGATATGTCAGTCGACCGCACCAACACTGGACTCCCTGAACTGAAAACCACACTTAGTACACTTAACACTATCACCTCACAGAAAATAAATATTAGAGTTCTATGTTCTGCGGTAGAACCGTCTCCTTTGATACCAATTTGTCACTACTCGTCCCCCGGGACCTGAGTCGTGACTACCCCAAGACCGCCATCCTTAGGCCAAGTTCTGGAGACTAGCACCAAAGGCGTAAATCCCTAAACTAGGAATGAATTTCATTTATAACTGTAAACAAACATATCAGAGTACACAACTAGAAGAAAAACACTATGTGAAACTGAATTCAAGAGAAGTGATGGAAAGTAAAAAGGGGCCGGAAATACAAGACCAACCAGAAAGTAAAAGTACAACTGAAAAGAAATTACAACTGAAGAAAAGTAAAGAAACTACTAGGTCTTCCTCTAGGGTTCCAACCTAAAGGGTTGGTACATATAGTCTCCTCATCACTCCATGTCTGTATGTCTCTTCTGTGTACCGTCACGCCGAGTGGTCCACCTCCGGGTACCGTCCAGTCCTCCTACTCTTTCCGTTAGTCATCACTATTCGTCGTCTGAAACCAACACAATGAGGTGTGAGCATAACCAAGGTAGGGTTGAGTATAAATATACTTAGTAGGGACCCTGATACCCTCAAGGTCTCACAGAATCCAACAAGTATAAACCACAAATTATGAAATCAATGGATAACCATTACTTAGATATATTCCCATATATATACCTAAGTTATCTAGAAACCCATCTCAATCATGAGGAAAACAAAAAAGTCATTGAATCAGCTCAAACCAAGATTTTCATTATCGAAACCATGGCTGCTGGAGAACTCCTCCTCTGTTGAGTATAGTGGTCCTATCACGACATCAAGGCACTTCACACTGACCTTGGACTGTAGAGGTACTCCTCATGTCGAGTACCACGGGTCTGCTGCCAACTATAAGGAACTCCTCCGTTGTGGGTCTGCCGCCAACTACCAGGTGGTCCCCCTAATAACCATCAAATTTACTCCTCCTATTGAGTACCGTGGGTCTACCGCCAACTACCAGGTGGTCCCCACTGGGCTAGACAAATCACTCCAAGTCGAAACAGTCAACCAGTCATCAGGTCTGCCAGCTACTAGGTCTTCGCACTCTGTCTGCTAGTCACTAGAAGGATCTGCTCCACTCACTATTGGGAAATACACCAATTGTTGTGATGTGACACTAAGAAGTATCTCAATGGTCTTCCACATCATAGGGGTCTCAACGCAACATAAGTTGCGTCAATAAGACGCTCGGTCTGTGAGTTATTGGCATTTCCATCCCGGTGGCCCAGTTGGGTTTAGGTTCAAACCAACCCGACTATACACCAACTATGTCCAACCCTCGAGTGGGTTATTCCAAAAGAACCATATCACTCCAGTCATTCCATCACCACAGATGGTTCATCAAATAGACTCATGTAGCACAAGATATGGGGGAAAAGGTGTATTCGGGTTAACGGGTCCGGACTCGGGTCCGACCCTATCAGCGGGTCTGGACTGGGGTCCGACTCTGTCAGTGGGTCTGAACTGGTCCACAGGTCTGACCTGGCCCACTCCGTGTGGCCCGACCAATGCTGGGTGGCCCAGCGGCCATACAGACCGTGTGGGGTCCGCCTCAGCCTCATCCAAGGGGGAGTCCACGCGTCCACTCGAACTTTCGAATGGCAGAGCCATTCGGGTGGGGACCAAACCAGTGCCAGGTGGTGCCGGTCCCGGCCACACGAGACCCAGCGGGGTTCCTCTCCTCTTGGATGGCCGTGCGGCCAGCCGCTCCGCTCCGCCGGAGGCCGGCCCGATGTCGGACACCTCTGCACCTCTGTCGCGGCCTGCCCTGGCCGCAGCTCTCCTGCTCCGCACGGCGCGACGGTGTCGCACCCCTCCATCGCAGCCCACCCTGGCCACGCCTCCCTTCTCTACCGCGCGGCGGGACGGTGCCGCCCCTTTTGTTGTGTCCTGCCTTGGCCGTGGTCCCCTTTTCCACCGCGCGGCGTGACACCATCACCCCCTTCCGCCGCGGCCCTCCCTGGCCATCTTCCCCATCTCCTCTATGCGACGCACCATCGCCGCACCCTTCCAGCGACCCGGCAGCCTTGCGCCACCGGTTTCCTTCCTGGATGGACTGACGTCGGCCGTCGTTTCTCTGTTGTAGTCATCAACAAGCGGGGAGAAATGAATGGGGAGGGTTGGGCGGTGTTCGTGCAGCCCGAGCCCTCCACGTTATGGTGATATCAATCAGAAAATCAAATACCCAAGATTAAACGACCTAGAATGAAAAAAATTTCAAACTCAAATCCCAAATCTCATATCATTGTTCGTTGACGATGACGCGGAAAGGCGGACGTCGATTCGTGGACGTCGAAAATGAAGAAGTCGAGGATGGCGTCGTTGTCATTCTTCAAGGACAACCCTCCCTCCTTTATTCCAGTTGAAGAAGGAAAAAGGTGTCTTCCATTATTCGGTGGTTGCTCCTCATTGGATAATTCTTTCTTCCTTGGCATTCTATCTCCAAGATCCCCTCAATTCTCCCTTCTAACAAAGAATGTTGCCAACAAAATGAAATAATTATTTGTTTATTATTTTATTTGCTGTCATGAATTCAAAATGGGGAGTTTAATTAAATGAGTTAACTCACTTAATTAATGGCGTGGAGTTGGCTAAATTAATTTGTGGAGAAGGTCCAATATTTTCTCCACTTAAAAGAGGAGTTAATAGAGTTAAAATATTGGGTGGTACCCACCAAAATTTATTCTCTAAAGGGAGGTTATGTTCCGCTCGGCCCCACCACCATAACCTCTCATGGGAGGTTCAGGTGTAGTGCCCCCACCCCCAACTTCCACAAAGAGGTTTTAACTACCAAATAAAAATAAGCCACAACACATTTTTTTATTTAAATAATCTTTAAAACCCCAAAACTAACTTTGATTCTCAACCATATGCTGTCGAGGTGAATGATTTCTTAAGTGAATATTGGGGCTGCGAGTTCAACAGTGCTCTCAAATTTCAATTCTGAGCACCAAAAACCTTCTCGTACATTTACTAAACCTACCCAAACATAACATAAATTATTTATTCCGGGCACACTAGGCCTCAGAATCATGCACCGTAAAGTTTCACGGACTCATAAAATTCCCATGTATTTTAAAAAAAAAATCCACGGGATTTCTAGGTCTTTATAGGGTTTAGTTTTAAAATTGAGGGTTTCCTCATGTACACATTCTATTATTTTTTATTGAAAAGGATGACATGAATTGACATTAAGAGATTTTTTTTTGATGAAATTTTGAATAATCATACCTTCCCTAGACTTCATGATTTTATTAAAAAATTTAGGCTACATGTCCCTTTTGGAGATGATAATCATGTCTCACCTTGTATGATAAATGGAAAATGTTTAATGATTTATAAAAAATATTTTTTTTCATACAATATTTAATATTTATAGTTATGTAGTATATCAGAGATGGAATTGTGGAAGTACGATCCTCAAGAATGGTTTTGATTTTGATCATCAGTTTGTTTCCCCATACAGTCCTATTTTTCTGTTAAAGTATCTGGCCCATCTAAATATTGAATGTTTTAATCAATCATATTCAACGAAATACCTTTTTAAATATATCATGAAGGGTCATGATCAATCTATATCAGCACTCTATGATAAAAATAATAGACACTTTATAACATCCCACCATTTTATAACATAAACATTCATTACATTACACAAAACTGAGGATCTTTAAGGTCTAGTGTCTTGGAAACCAGGAACATAATACATGAAAACAACATAAAACATTTTCTTCTTAAACACTTTAAAGGCGTCTCCTTAAGTTCATTCTAGGTTCATTACTGCATCTCATAACCTAGGGACATACATCAAAAGAAAGGGTGACCAGAAGGCCCAGTAAGGGAAACAAGAGGAACATTTTACATGTGAACTTGATATACTTCAATAAGGACATGAAAAGAACTTTAAGGCATGAGAAAGAAATCATGAGGCATTTCATAATAAAAATAACATTTTTCATAACATGAAGATGTGGCTACATAATTTATCATAGAAAATCATGAACATATCACCAAGGTCCATCCCCAAGGTGTCATTTGAAAATTACCAAGGTTATTCACCAAGGTATCGTGAAAATTGTAATCTCTAGTGGTTACATCATTACCCAATGAATTGGAGCGCTATCAGGTCGCACACTTAAATTTTACTTTATTATCATGTGAGCCACATATATCATCATCAAAAATTTCACAAATAACCCACATAGCATAAAATAAATGGGTTTCATTTCATAATCATAACGTTTTAAAAACTGCTTTAAAGACATGATATTTACGTCACTTTAAACCCACAGAAAGGGAAAGCGGGTCTCATGTATGTAAATCCCAGAATTTAAAATGGAACATTTTGATATATATGTGAATACCCTTGTAGAAATAAGAGCTTTGAGTATTCACTTTATAGCATAAAATAATTTTGAGAAAAGAGGGAGAGGCATTTTGAGACGAAAATTCTGCAGCATAACGGCTATGTTTTGGGGTTTTAGAAAACATTGAAAAGAGAGGGGACATGGGTCACCCACTCAAAAGTGATCCATAATACAGTAGGGGACAGAATAAAAAGGATATATGCACATGGTAATGAAATTTGAAGGACATACCATTTGAAATGAAAAACATGGAAGGACGACAAAAATTAGATTTCTCTTATGAAAATTCGGCAGCCTAACGGCGTCACTTAAACTTCAATAAAAAAGAATTGGCAAAATCAAATAGGGTCCCTCATCATATGATCATAAGAGATCAGTATGATAGATATAGAGATAATACCCCAACATAATAAAAAGGAACTTGAAAGACTTGACATGAAAATCTAACTTGAAAAATGAGAAGGGTGAAAGAATCGCTTAAAACTTCGACAGCCTAACGGCGTCACTTAAACTTTCATAAAATGAAATGATGAGAGTAAGAGGGGATCTCTCATAATATAAACATGAAAGGGAAGTAAGAGGAATATAAAAGAACATCCTCTCACATAAAAACATGGAGAATAAAAGGAATGACATAAAAGAGATTACATGAAAAGAAAGAGAGGGGTCGGATCCCTTACCTTAAAACGTGACTCTTGAAACTCAAAGGATTGGACCTTGAGGGCTTGGGGGCACCTTGGGAGGACTCTTTGGAAGGTAAGAAGACCAGAACTTTGTTGGGGGAGAGTTGGGAGTGAAAACTAAAGGAGGAAAGGGTGGGTATTTATAGGGAAAGTGAGGGGACAAAGCATTAATGGCCAAGGGACACCTCACATGTGCTTTTCTCAAACCCATGTGCTCTCCCTTGGCATTTATCATGGAGTTAGGCCACATGGGTCCCCCGAAACAATAATTCATCACCCTTGTCCGGCCAACCCTCAAAAGATCTCATGAAATCATCATGACACCGTTATGATGTCATTAAACATACCGAATCCCTAAAACTGTATTTTTTTACTATTCACTGAAAATTCAACTTTCTCAGAATAACCCCAAAATTTCACATTAACCAAATGTCGATGCTATGATTTCAAAAAAGAACTCCCTTTTATAAAAATAATTTTCTAAATATTTTTAATTATATTTTTAAATAAAAACACTATTCATCGAAAATTCACTTTTTTCAGAAAAATCCCCAAAAATTACCTTAACATAATATCGATGCTCTGAGTTCAAAAATAAAGTCCTTTTTATAAAAATAATTTTCTAATTATTTTTAATTAAATTTTTAATTAAAAAACACTATTCATCCGAAAAAACTAATACTTGAATAATAATTTATGAAACCGTTATTTAACCATTTTATTGAATCACATTACTTAATCAAGGTGTCTAAATTATATTTAAACTTTCTTTGAGTGAAAATTACTAATCCATTTGGTCACATTACTAATCCTAAGCATAAAATCACTATTCATAATTTACTATTCATTAAAAATTAAGTTGATCTTATTAGACTCCAAATTCCTTAATGAACACTTTTGTAGAAGACCATTTTTTTGAAAATCATTACACATCATTAGTTATTTAGGGTTTACATAAATATTTCAAAATATCCCTTTTTCAAAATTCATCAATAAAATACATTCTAAAATTATCTAGACATTTGAAATTTCACAAACATCACTAATGGAAGAAATCTCAATTTATTCACCCGAAAGGATTACACAAGGAAATTAGGGTCTCATCACATAGCCCCTTGTAACACTTGCATAAGACCTAAGTGTAAGGTGTGCTATGGTGAGAGAATCTGAGGGAGTCTCAGATAACATTGCCCTAGTAGCAATCTCCACTAACTTGAACTTCTCCTGCAAGCGTTTTCGTTCAAGCTTGACACACTGGAGCTCGGCTTGGGCTTGGTCCAAAGCGAAGCCCATAGATGCTACCTCCTTCCCAAGCTCTGATAAGTGGGCTTCGTAAGGGTTGAGTCTACTGGATGAAGCCATCAACTCCCCTTTCTGCATTAACCATTAACGTCTTATTAAATCATTAAGAGTAAGTTAATATAATACTCAAAAAGATTGGGTCGTTACATTCTCCCCCCCTTAAGAAATTTCGTCCCCGAAATTTATACTTGAGGCCTAGCTGAAAAGGTGAGGGTACTTTTGCTTCATCGTTTCCTCGGGCTCCCAAGTCTCTTCTTCGTACTTATGATTCCTCCACAACACTTTCACAAGGTGGGTAGTCTTGTTTCTTAGAACCTTGTCTCTACGGTCCAAGATCTCCACTGGCTGCTCCTCATAAGAGAGGTCATGTTCAAGTTGTACCACCTCTGGGTTCAGTACATGCGAAGGGTCGGGTATGTACTTCCTCAAGAGAGATACATGGAAGACATCATGAACTTGAGCTAGGTTCGGTGGAAGTGCTAGACGATAGGCCACTGCTCCTATGTGATCAAGGATTTCATAGGGGCCAATGTACCTAGGGCTGAGCTTCCCTTTCTTCCCAAACTGCATGACTCTCTTCCATGGAGAAATTCGAAAGAAGACTTTGTCACCAAAACCAAACTCCAAGTCCCTTCGACGATTGTCAGCATAGCTCTTCTGCCGACTCTGAGCAGCTTTTATGTGTTGCTGGATGGCATGAACCTGTTTCTTCATCTCTTGCACGAGATCAGGCCCAAGAAGCTTCCTCTCACCAGTTTCATCCCAACAAGTAGGAGTTCTACACCGCTTTCCATACAGAGCATCATAGGGTGCCATCTGAATACTCGCATGGAAGCTGTTGTTATAGGAGAACTCAACTAATGGGAGGTGTTGATCCCATCCACCTTTAAATTCCATTGAGCATAATCTCAACATGTCTTCGAGTGTCTGAATAGTCCTTTCAGATTGGCCATCAGTTTGAGGATGATAGGCCGTACTAAAATTCAATTCAGTATTCAGAGCATGCTGAAGACTTCTCCAGAATTTTGATGTGAATCTTGGGTCACGATCAGATACGATGGATAGTGGTACCCCATGCAGCCTTACCACTTCCTTCACGTATATCTTGGCAAGCTGATCCAGAGATAAATCTTCCCGAATAGAGATAAAATGTGCTGTCTTGGTGAGACGGTCCACAATAACCCATATCGCATTGTTTCCTTTGGATGTTTTTGGGAGACCAGTTACAAAGTCCATGGTTATATTATCCCACTTCCATACTGGTATGGGTAGCGGTTGTAATACCCCATTAGGAAGTTGTCTTTCTGCCTTTACTTTCTGACACACCAGGCACCTTGTAGTGTAATTGGCAATCTCCCTCTTCATGTTATCCCACCAATAATGATCACGAAGGTCTCTATACATCTTAGTGCTTCTCGGATGTATAGAGAAAGTAGAGCTATGAGCTTCATCCATCAGTTCGTTCTTTATCTCCGGAATAGATGGAACACATAGTCTTGTACGAAATTTCAATACACCTTCTTGATCAATATTGAAATCAGGGGACATACCATCCTTTACAGCCTCGAACTTCTCCTGCAGCAAAGGATCCTCTTTTTGAGCCTTCTTGATCTTCTCTAGTAATGAAGGTTGAGAAATCATTTGGGATAGGGTTGATGATGTCCCTTTCCTTATAATTCCCTTGTCCAGTTTTACTAGATCTTTAATCAAGGGATCTCCCAGGATCCTCATTGTTGCCAGAACAACTGGATCTTTCCTGCTTAACGCATCCGCAACTTTGTTTGCTCTTCCAGGGTGATAATGAATTGAACAATCATAGTCTTTAATAAGCTCCAACCATCTCCTTTGTCTCATGTTCAATTCTTTCTGTGTGAAAATATACTTTAGACTTTGGTGGTCAGTGTATATATCACATTTCTCCCCATAAAGATAGTGCCTCCATATCTTTAGAGCAAAAAAAACTGCCGCCAGCTCTAGATCATGCGTAGGATAATTCTGCTCATGAATCTTCAACTGTGGAGATGCATAAGCAATTACTTTTTCATTTTGCATGAGGACGCACCCAAGCCCTTTCAGAGATGCATCGCTAAAAATAACGAATCCTTCTCCGATAGAGGGTAGTGTTAACACAGGTGCAGTAACCAATCTCTTCTTCAGCTCTTGGAAACATTCCTCGCATTCCATTGTCCAGATGAACTTAACCCCTTTTCGAGTCAACTTGGTTAGTGGATTAGAAAGCCATGAAAAGTTTTTCACAAACCTCCTATAATATCCCACTAAACCAAGGAAACTACGAATCTCAGTTACTGTTGTGGGTTGAGGCCACTCCTCCACAACCATTGTCTTTGCAGGGTCAACCGAGATTCCTTTATTGGTTACGATGTGCCCCAAGAAAGCCACTTGTTGTAACCAAAACTCACACTTGCTGAACTTCCCAAAGAGCCTCTCCTTCTGTATAGTTTTCAAAACAACCCTTAGATGATCTTCATGCTCCTCACGACTTTTTGAATATATCAAAATATCATCAATAAAAACTACCACAAAGTTATCAAGGTAGTCCTTAAAGACTCTATTCATCAAATCCATGAAAATAGCAGGAGCATTAGTCAAGCCGAAGGGCATAACAGTAAACTCAGAATTCCCATATCTTGATCGGAAGTCAGTCTTTGGAATATCTTCCTTCTTCACCCTCAGTTGATGATAACCAGATCGAAGGTCATTCTTAGAGAAGGATTGAGCCCCACGAAGTTGGTCAAATAAATCATCAATTCTTGGAAGAGGATATCTGTTCTTCACTGTAATCCCATTCAGTTCTCTATAATCAATGCATAGCCGCATTGATCCATCCTTCTTCTTCACAAAGAGAACTGGTGCTCCCCAAGGAGACACACTCGGTCGGATAAACCCCTTCTCCAACAAGTCTTGGACTTGTTTCTTTAGCTCCTCTAGCTCCACATTTGCCATTCTATACGGAGTCTTTGATATCGGTTGATACCCAGGTACGAGTTCAATGGAGAACTCTACCTCTCTTTCTGGGGGAGGTCCAGGTAACTCCTCAGGAAATACATCCATGTATTCCTGAACAATCGGAACATCTTCAATTTGTATGCTCCCTTTCCCTTCTTCCTCATCACCGATTAACTCCATAAAGAAAGCTATAGGAGGTGCTTCTAGATAGGGATCAGTTCGGGATATCTCTCCTCGGAAGATAAATGTAGGTCGTTCATTCAATACTACTGAGATTTCCTTACTTATGCATTTGATCTTAGCATTATACTTTGAGAGCCAGTCCATCCCTAGTATAACCTCGAATTCCATCATGGGGATGACTACTAGATTTTCGATAAGATTGTGCTCACCAAAGTAAACACTAGAGTCTCTAAACACTGTTGATGCATGGATAATCCCACTTGGAGTCTTGACTGACAACTCTACCTCAAGCAATTCGGGTATTGATTCTATATTCTTTGCAAACTTGGAAGAAATAAAGGAATGCGTAGAACCAGAATCAAATAAAGCACTTGCTAGTTTTGAGAGGACAACAAGAGTACCTGCTACCACATCGTTCGGAACTTCAACTTCAGTTGTTGTGATAGCGAAAGCATGACCTTGCTCCCTTGGCCTCTGCTGAGGTTGATGGTGATTCCCCTCCACCGCCCTCGGATTTGGACATTGATTAGCAAAGTGCCCAATCTGTCCACACTTGAAGCATGTGACTTCAGGTAGGGCCAGAACCATCTTTCCTCTGTCGTTAGTGTTGGGAAGTTGAGGCTTCACATCACCATGACAATTCTGAGAAATATGGCCTTCTTTTCCACACCTATAGCACTTGCCACTTCCGATCAAGCAGTTCCCCGGATGCTTCTTCCCACATTTATTTCATATGGCATGTTGCATATGCTTTCCACCTCTTTCCTGATCAAAACTTCTTCCCATGCTTGGTTCTAGAGTTCTCTTCTTCTTATTAGATTTGTGAGACCATTGTGTCTCCCCAAACTCTAGTTCAACTTTCATTGCACTTCGAACTATTTCTTCATAGCTATCGTAGTCCCTGTTGGCTAGATACTTCCTTAGAGGTGGTCGTAGTCCACCAAAGAATCTATCAACCTTCCCATTAGGGTCCATGACAAAGCTTGAGGTATAACGGGAAAGCCTTGTGAAGTTCATCTCATATCTTCCGACAGATTCGTTCTCCTTCTGCTTCAGCTCGAGAAACTCTTTCTCCATTTTCGTTCTCATGGAACGAGGGAAATACTTGTTAAAGAAAATCCCCCGAAATTCTTCCCACTCCATAGCTTCCATCTCTCCTCGTGGCTTCGTGTTTTTGATCAGTGACCACCACTGATCAGCTTCTCCCTCTAGGAGGTAAACAGCAAGGGTGACTTTTTCTTGTTCCGAACAATGAAGTACAGAAAAGATCTTTTCAATGGAGCTTATCCATTGTTCCGTAACCAATGGGTCAGTATATCCACTGAATGTTGGCGGTCGTTGACGCATGAAGGACTCAACAGAAAGTTGTTCCCTTCGTGGTGAGGTCGGCCTCTCAGCTTGATTCAAGTTATTACTCATAACTTGAGTTAGTTGGTTCATCATTCGCATGAATGTTTCCATTCCGGCTTCCATCAGAGGGCCGTCAGCACAAGGTGCATTGCGGTCACCATCGGCACAGTTTCTCCTATTGCCCGACATTTTCTAAAATAATAAAACCTTAGTGAGAAACTTATTTCATTTATGAATCTTTTAACTAAGACTTCGTGCTTAGAAAATTATAGTTCTCTATAATTCCTTCATAATGATTCATAAAAAGCATGGGATTAACCAAACATATCCCCCGGGAGTGTCGTTACCAAGAGTGCAGCAAGGCCCGTTATCATGCACCAGTTCCCGTTCGAGTCTAGCTCAAAGCGGTGTTTTCGGGTTTTACCCCTATGTACATCTATGCCAGAGCCGCCTTTACCTGCTCGTATCCAGACAGGGATGTATTTGTTTGATAGACCACTTACTCAATACTTACCAAAATACCAGGAAGTTTTCCTATATTTAAACTTTTTTATAGGGTTCTTCCAAAAGTTTTTATATCCTAATTTCCACAAATAACTAAACCATCCTTCGATACCAACTATAACATCCCGCCATTTTATAACATAAACTTTCATTACATTACACAAAACTGAGGATCTTTAAGGTCTAGTGTCTTGGAAACCAGGAACATAATACATGAAAACAACATAAAACATTCTTCTTAAACACTTGAAAGGCGTCTCCTTAAGTTCATTATAGGTTCATTACTACATCTCATAACCTGGGGACATACATCAAAAGAAAGGGTGAGCAGAAGGCCCAGTAAGGGAAACAAGAGGAACATTTTACATGTGAACTTGATATACTTCAATAAGGACATGAAAAGAACTTTAAGGCATGAGAAAGAAATCATGAGGCATTTCATAATAAAAATAACATTTTTCATAACTTGAAGATGTGGCTACATCATTTAACATAGACAATCATGAACATATCACCAAGGTCCATCCCCAAGGTGTCATTTGAAAATTACCAAGGTTATTCACCAAGGTATCGTGAAAATTGTAATCTCTAGTGGTTACATCATTACCCAATGCATTGGACCGCTATCAGGGCGCACCCTTAAATTTGCCTTTATTATCATGTGAGACACATATATCATCATAAAACATTTCATAAATAACCCACATAGCATAAAATAAATGGGTTTCATTTCATAATCATAACGTTTTAAAAACTGCTTTAAAGACATGATCTTTACGTCACTTTAAACCCACGGAAAGGGAAAGCAGGTATCATATATGTAAATCCCAGAATTTAAAATGGAAAATTTTGATATATATGTGAATACCCTTGTAGAAATAAGAACTTTGAGTATTCACTTTATAGCATAAAATAATTTTGTGAAAAGAGGGAGAGGCATTTTGAGACGAACATTCTGCAGCATAACGGCTATGTTTTGGGGTTTTAGAAAACATTGAAAAGAGAGGGGACATGGATCACCCACTCAAAAGTGATCCATAAAACAGTAGGGGACAGAATAAGAAGGATATATGGACATGGTAATGAAATTTTAAGGACATACCATTTGAAATGAAAAACATGGAAGGAAGACAAAAATTAGATTTCTCTTATGAAAATTCGGCAGCCTAACGACGTCACTTAAATTTCAATAAAAAAGAATTGGCAAGATCAAATAGGGTCCATAAACATATGATAATAAGATATCAGTATGATAGATATAGAGATCATACCCCAACATAATAAAAAGGAACTTGAAAGACTTGACATGAAAATCGAACTTGACAAATGAGAAGGGTGAAAGAATCCCTTAAAAATTCGGCAGCCTAACGGCGTCACTTAAACTTTCATAAAATGAAATGATGAGAGTAAGAGGGGATCTCTCATCATATAAACATGAAAGGGAAGTAAGAGGAATATAAAAGAACATCCTATCACATAAAAACATGGAGAATAAAAGGAATGACATAAAAGAGATTACATGAAAAGAAAGAGAGGGGTCGGATCCCTTACCTTAAAACGTGACTCTTGAAACTCAAAGGATTGGACCTTGAGGGCTTGGGGGCACCTTGGGAGGACTCTTTGGAAGGTAAGAAGACCATAAATTCGTTGGGGGAGAGTTGGGAGTGAAAAATAAAGGAGGAAAGGGTGGGTATTTATAGGGAAAGTGAGGGGACAAAGCATTAATGTCCAAGGGACACCTCACATGTGCTTTTCTCAAACCCATGTGCTCTCCCTTGGCATTTATCATGGAGTTAGGCCACATGGGGCCCCCAAAACAATAATTCATCACCCTTGGCCGGCCAACCCTCAAAAGATCTCATGACATCATCATGACACCGTTATGATGTCATTAAACATACCGAAACCCTAAAACTGTATTTTTTACTATTCACTGAAAATTCAACTTTCTCAGAATAACCCCAAAATTTCACATTAACCAAATGTCGATGCTATGATTTCAAAAATGAACTCCCTTTTATAAAAATAATTTTCTAAATATTTTTAATTATATTTTTAAATAAAAACACTATTCATCGAAATTCATTTTTTTCAGAAAAATCCCCAAAAATTACCTTAACATAATATCGATGCTCTGAGTTCAAAAATAAAGTCCTTTTTATAAAAATAATTTTCTAATTATTTTTAATTAAATTTTTAATTAAAAAACACTATTCATCCGAAAAAACTAATACTTGAATAATAATTTATGAAACCGTTATTTAACCATTTTATTGAATCACATTACATAATCAAGGTGTCTAAATTATATTTAAACTTTCTTTGAGTGAAAATTACTAATCCATTTGGTCACATTACTAATCCTAAGCATAAAATCACTATTCATAATTTACTATTCATCAAAAATTAAGTTGATCTTATTAGACTCCAAATTCCTTAATGAACACTTTTGTAGAAGACCATTTTTTTGAAAATCATTACACATCATTAGTTATTTAGGGTTTACATAAATATTTCAAAATATCTCTTTTTCAAAATTCATCAATAAAATACATTATAAAATTATCTAGACATTTGAAATTTCACAAACATCACTAAAGGAAGAAATATCAATTTATTCACCTGAAAGGATTACACAAGGAAACTAGGGTCTCATCACATAGCCCCTTATAACACTGGCATTAGACCTAAGTGTAAGGTGTGTTATGGTGAGAGAATCTGAGCGAGTCTCAGATAACATTGCCCTAGTAGCAATCTCCACTAACTTGAACTTCTCTTGCAAGCGTTTTCGTTCAAGCTTGACACGCTGGAGCTTGGCTTGGGCTTGGTCCAAAGCGAATCCCACAGATTCTACCTCCTTCCCAAGCTCTTATAAGTGGGCTTCGTAAGGGTTGAGTCTACTGGATGAAGCCATCAAATCCCCTTTCTGCATTAACCATTAACGTCTTATTAAATCATTAAGAGTAAGTTAATATAATACTCAAAAAGATTGGGTCTTTACACACTTGTCTCAAAAAATGTAGATTATATTAAAATATATTATGACTATCAGTACATCTCACCTTGTTATGCTTCTTGGAGGATGTTTTTCTATGATATCCATTGTAGATATCCTCTAGTAGAGAGATTTCATTTTCATTTACCATGAGAATGAATTGTGACCTGTATTGATAGAGATAATATTAAATATATATTGAGTAATACAAACATTTATAAAACAATTTTTATTTCTTGGTTTAAAAGATGATTTAATGTACCTAGAAGGAAGAAGTTTAACCTATGATGAATTCCCAATGAGATTTATCGTCCGCATTCATAAAAAAATGGTATCCCCAGAAGCATGGATTATGTATTGGTAGATTTTATTATGTTTCACAAAAAAAATGGAGTGCCATATTACATACAAATATTGATTAGAAAAAGCACATGTTAAAATTAATATGAAGATATTAAAATAGGGAATGTTATTATTCATCAAAAATTCAGAGAGGCCAATTCTACTTTGGAACAATTAGCAGATCATAAAGAGTTTATTGAAGCTATAAAAGGGATGTGAGAATGGGTAATGATTCCCTTTTGAGTAGAATCTTCCCCAATAGGTTAATCTCATATAATATTTCTCACCCCGACATTGAATGGCATGACACATAGAACATCCTGAGTAAAGATATTCTATATTTCCAAAGATAAGGGCTAAAAAAGGTACATCATTTTAATATATTTGTGATTTTATAAATAATTCTAACTAACTACAAAAATTATAGTTGCAATATATTTCATATATTCTTAATATTATATGTTATGAAATTCATTCCAAGGATGAAATTATGTTTCAAGAAAGCTACACATATCAAAAAAACAATATGATTAACTGCTTTTTATTTATAATAATTCATTATTCAAATTATGAACATGATTACAACAAATAGTAAATCATCACGATTGGAAACATCTACGAGTTTGGGTTATCATGTAACTTTATATATATTATTTTATCATGCGATCTATACATATCCATAATAAAATATGAATTAATTTTTTCCTAAAAAAATTTACTGAATGTTTTTTTTCATATGTTAACATATTCTAAAAAAATCATTACTATAATTTACCTTAATCTCCGTAAAAATGTTTCTAGCATACAATTTTTGATGGAATTTTTTCCTTGTAGTAATAAATCATTTAATAATAAAAAAATATCATTATGTTCCAATAGGGTTATAGGTTGCAGGGTAAAACATGGTATAAGTAATTTATATATCCATTAAAAACATTTTGTTTCATAAACAAATTGAATTATACTTATATACTAATTATTATTTAGAATAAATCATTTTTCGAATTATGGACACAATTGTAACCTATAGTAATGTAGTAACCTCAACCTCTGAAGGTTTTTCATTTCTTATGTGAAGATATTATGATATATCTTAATTTTTTGTTACCTTATTCCTCGAGGACTCTTCTGAAACATACACCTTCTAAAGGAATCATTTTTTGTTCCTTTCACTATTTAGACATTCAACTCATTGAAATATATATGATAATGATCCTTTAGTGTTATAGGTTGATTGGGAAATAATTATATACATATTTTTATAAAGTAAAAAACAATATCTCTCAAAAAAAAATTACCATACAGATTTATTATGTGATATTTATGACAAATAACTCTTCAAGTTATGGATATGCATGAAACCTATAATAATACAATATTATAATTAATTTATATCAAATCTACTTTTTTAATCAATATCTTTCATTAAATCATACATTTCAATTATTATGATTGTATAAATATATTATTATACCATTTTCAAATAGTATTAACGAATTTTCTACATTTGACACTCACTTATTATTGAATAAAAATTTATTATTTTCTTGAAATATGAAATATTCTTTGCTGCATTGGTAGATATGTTCATTTATATCCTCATATTCTAATTAAATATTTTTTAATTGATACTCAATGAAATAATTTAGTTAACTAATAACCAAATTATACAATATAAATCCTTCAAAATAAGCATATTCTTACATAATAGGTTTACAATAGAACAAAAAAAGGTAATGGGTTTCATTATGTCTTTATTATCTTCTGCTGTTGGGTTTTTATCTTTCATGAATATAGAGGAATGGGTATGAAATTCATTGTGATAGTATTAAAATGTATTCTATAGTCTGAACATAATATTGTTATAGTAGTTTCTTCTAGTCGAATATAATCATTACCCCATCCTGGTGGGATGAAGACCAATTCAAAATTTTGTATTCTAGTATATGTTCAGGAGTAGTCGGTTTTAAATATTCATCAAGGGAGTCATGTTGCATAACTTCTTTAGTTAAGGAAAATAATTATCTTGGATGGGGATTCAATGATTCATAAACATTTTCTTCTAGCTCTAGATCATAAAATGAGAAATATAATGTTAGTAAATAATGTTAATACATCAACCATTTGGTGTCCTGACATGGGTGGGGATTTCAAAAAAATACAATCTATAATACCAAGTGGTTATAGAAGTGTTATTTTCATAGTAAGTATAAAGTCATAATATTATTCGAAATACTTCCAGGATTTAAATTTTAAAATGAATTCATTAAATTTATTCCACTATTGATTCAGATGAAGTATAAAAAATTTTTAGGTACACATTTAATATTTGTGAAGGTCGAGTTCGATACCCTAAAAATTATGACGCAGTCATTCAAATTCCATTACCATATCCTATTACATCAGTAGAAAATCCAATGACTATAGTTATTGAATATACATACTCGACTTTCAATGATAATTATGGAGATGTTAATTATTTAAAATAACGTATAATATTGGCACTAACCCGTGATATTTTTCAAGAAGTATATGACTACATTTATCTTTCACTACATGTGAAAGAAGAGATTAAATAAGTTATGAATTTATTTACAATTTATTTTTGATATTGTTTGGCTAGAGAACAAATACACAGATGAAATTTTAAATGTTATCCATATATATGGGTTTCCTTCCCAAAAAATTACATTGAATATTGGGGTACCCATTATGTTTCCTAGAAATGTAGACCAATCACTAGGTTTATGTAATTGTAATATTATGATCATTACACTCTTGGGTGGCCATGTAATTGTAGCATAAATTATAAGTGGATTTAAGTCTAGATATCTATCATTCATTCCATGAATACATATGACACACATTGATAGTATATTTCCTTTAAAAAAATATTTCAATATCCTTTGATTATTTCATATGGAATAACAATTAAAAACATTCAAGGACAACCGCTCTCTTGTGTAGGGTATTATATTTGAATTATTTAGTTATATTAGGGACAAAATTATGTTTTATTATCTAGGTTCACGTAAAAATGTGTATAAAAGTAGTATTTTATGATAAAGATAACATAGTCTCTAATTGCACAAAAGAATTTATCTATAAGGAAATTTCTGAAAAGTTGTCTCATGTATCTTTTAAATTTGAATGTTGAAATTTCAATGTGGTTTTACATTACACATATATAGATGTTAATTATTTTCATTATCAGTTCCTATGTTTAATTTATATAAAAATTGAAAACATATAGATTTTAAAAAATGATATGATCAATAACTCCATTAAATAAGATTACCTTTGAGGATTATGAAACACTAAAGATAAAAGTTTGTGTATTCAATATGTTTCCCAATTAATCAACAATATACTCCAATGGAGTTGTTTCTATTGATAAAATTCTTGGTGTTGATCATGTGATTTTACCATATAAAGATGAAAATATGGGTTTTTTTCATTAATGTGTTATCGTGTAATAAATTGAAATAAATTATTCTATAATGATAACATATGATATCTGTTTTTTTATTTTTAGTCATTATTTTAAAATACCTTCTATAGGGTACAATGATTCTATTTAAAATTAGTTGTTATTACCAATCTACATGAATTTTTTGTGTGTGTAGACGCTCGTTCAATATTAAAAAAACATATAAATATATGTAAATCATAGAATTTAATTAGATACTGGGAATTTCTCCTGAAAAATGTTCACATCAACCATGTATGTTTGGCCATCTGATGCTCTACTACCACTGTAATGTTTTGATTTTACTTCTTTTGATGATATTATTCATAGAAGTGTTCTAGAAAAACATCTAATGGGTAAATTTTACAATCACTTAAGTATTTGTCTTCTAATTAATTTTCAAAACATATTTACCACACAGAAAGAAAAAATCGCTATTATAAAAATAATAAAGTCACCGAATACTATTAAATTTTTAAATTATATGTAAAATAAAATATTTAAATAGAAAAAAATTATCATTCAGATTGTTCTAATGTTCATTAAGTAAAATTTAATTTATTCTTATATGTTTTATAAATTATTGGACATCAATGTTACTCCCCTACTATGAAATCTATGGGGAATTCAAACATAAATATGAAAATTGTTTCACGGATGAAATGTTAGCTATTTTATTCTTCTAACTTTATGTGATAAATAAATTATATAATTTTTTTTCATTTATTTAATTATAGAGGGTTACAGTTTAACTATATTTTATAGGGTGAATTTGTATAAAATGTCGCATTACTTGAATTTGTTTCCCTAATTTACTATTTTGTTATTGGAACTTTTTAGGGTAAATAGACTAAACAGTAGAATATCTGTCTACATAGTACATTTTTTATCTTTCTATTTACTATTAATTTTATATATTACTCCATCAATATACTCTCTACTTCTGTTCTGGAACATCTTCCATCCTTTGTTATTGTCGTAACTACCTTTAAAGCAACGAAAATACTTTTCAACCAAGATACTGTAAGATTAGAAAGCGTCAAAATCATATTCCATATTATATGAAATTAATTTTAATTTTTTTTATGTTTCACACTATCTATGTCATCGATGTATTCTCCCAAATTTTTTATTTATAATAATTCATATTATGAAATTATCAGCTTGGGGTTGATCATTCCCTAATAGTTGTGTAGTCCACCACAAACACATTTCAATATTTTTATTATAAATATGTTTTTCGATAATAAAAAAACAATTTATCAATTCAAAAACTATCAATAAGTATGTAATATATCCTAAACATTATAATTTCATTATATAGTATTACATAATGTTCAATTATGTCCTTATTTACTCTATATTATAATATATACTCAATATTTTGTAGCCTATAAGGTGTTTCATTTTAGATATAATACAAAAATTCAAAGCCCCCAAAATTTTTATTATGAATCATGAAACTCATGCATGAAGAAAGGAAAAACATCAAATGGATTTATTTGGTTCCAAAATTGCAAAACTTTTTCCAATATCACTACTCTGAGGTTATCATTTGTTAGTTTTCATTAATAATTAATATTACATTATTATTTAGTTAGTGTTTGAGTATATTATATGATATAAATAAATTTCTAATCAAATTTTTAAATCAAATAGATTTAGAGGGACATTGATGGTTATATATCACAAATACCAGTTTATTTTTGTTCTATTTAATAAGAAATTAATTCAATTTATAAATAAAAATATTGTAGAGTTGAGGGATTCTTTTATACAGGTAAAACATTACAACTTTTTATATTATGTCAACAGATTTGAGGTTAATTTAAACTAAAATTTTAATTTATTTTCAAATTTGGACCACGATGAGTTTAGTTTTCCTCCAAAGTTAATTTCTTTCAAATAAAATGTTTTTTTCAATTGATGCAGCAAATCAGAACATTTAAAACCACCATCATTCTTCAGAACAAAGCACCGGAAAATTTATCTCCATCATGAAAAATTAAAATTAAAATAGTAATTTTAATAACATATTTGAATATAGTTACTTAATACTTATTAAAAATTCATAAATCAAATTTAAAAAATGAAAAAATATTATTCATTTTATCCTAAAAATATTGGATCATTATATAAGAAGATCTTTAAGAGTTAGTAGTAGAATTGAACATAAATAGTTAATATTGTTTTCATTTTATCCAATTTTATTTGTTAAAAAATATAAATAACCATTCTTCAATATTATTTTTATCCTCATATCATAGGATAAACAGAGTAGTGGATATTTACGACTAAATAACAACATTGACACTTGATTTGTTTAATCAACCAAAAATATTTCATATACTCATTTATATATCATTTATCTTGATTGATTTTTTATTTTCAATACATCATTTAAACTAAAAATATCATTTTATAGGTCATTTTTATATTTTATATATTTAAAACATAAAATCCATTTATTCCACTCAATTGGATATTGTTAACATTTTTATTTTTGATTATTTGATTTTAGTTGACATTATTATTTTCTAGTTATATTTTTATGTCCATTATATATGATGAAAAACTTGTTCCATGAATTTGATGTTGAGGATACAGTGTAAAAATTTTATTTAATGACTTGAGACTCCATATCTATAATAAGTAATGCTAATGAACTACATTCCCCAATGAAGGAAAACATAAACAAGAAGACTCATAAATATGATAGAAATTTTTTGGCGCAATAGAACGTTAATATGAAATTGTGAATGGTTGTTTTATTTGTGAATTTATTTTTTATTTTTTGTTTAGGATATGAACTATATTAGAAATTACAGAGTACCAAAAATCTTATTTGAACATGTGTTTTCCACAAATTTTTAGTTTGGAATATTTATTACATATCCACTATAGAGATTATTATTTACCCATTTTTTAAACACTATTCAATAGTCAAGGATTGATCACCTCATCCTACGAAGATATGGAATTCTTTGTGATAGTGACATCCTGTAAATAACATATGGTCTTTGATCATCCCTAATGAAGTGTGTAAAATCATCAAAAGACATGATTACATAGAAACCCTAAAATATGTAGACCTTTTTTAAGAAGAATAAGGTTATATATCCTTACCTCAGATATATGGGTGGTTACAATAGTGGATATGTAAATTCAAAGCCTGAGTATTGGGATCCTCAGTCACCTTTCCCTCCTTATGATTTGATGTCCTGTCCTAGGGGTTGTCTATAATCCCTATATTATTCATTTTATTAACCCAATATATTTCAACCTTACTAGTGATTTAAATTTAATGGTATTTTCTATTATAATATTGAGAGGTTTTACTCAAACCATCATATGAATATATAGCCTTAGGTATAGTTTTTTTATCCAAGATATGTCTCCTTATTTTCCATAGAAATTTTATCCAGAATCAAATTAACATATGTTGATTCCTTAATAATATGAATTATATTTATAAAAGATGAAATATGTATAACCTAATAAACTTCATCACCTCAACCTAGTAAACTCATGGTTCTATTAGTAGTAGATGCATCCTTCCTTCCAGTGTCATCATTCCTAACCAACATAGCATAGTTACTAGATGGATTGGGTTTTTCATATCCATATAAATATTGATTAAGGATAATATCCCCATATATAAATAATTATTTTGAAGGATCCATTATAATGACATTAAAATTATTGGGAATAATGATAAAAATTCCACTTATAGTTCTTAATGGTATAGAGTTATGAACAGTGGTCTGTTTAATGGAAGGATTCTTTCTAATTCCCTGCTTCATATAATGAGAACCAATATACCCAATACCTACAACATAGACAATCTTTATATCATACGTTTCTAAAGACTGAAAACTACTATCATTGCCTCTATCATAATCAAATTCAATATGACCATCGAACATAAAATTGTTGTGAGAGTGAATGTCATTAAGAATTTTTATACATACTTTTCATTGAGTTATGTTATAAATAGACTACTGTTAACAAATAAAGTCTTATGTTAACAAAATGATACTTATGTTATGAAACACAACCTTCTGTTAACAAAAACAACTTTATTTCCAATACCACCTTATGTTAACACATATTTTTTTATAATTTCTTAGTTTTAAACTATCTCTATTATGTTAGAATGAAATATTTATATTTTTAGACTTCAATATTAATTAATATTTATTCTTCTTTTTAAACGTTATTATGTATGGAAAAATTGTGTTGGAATCTTTTGAAGTTGAAGATTTAGTTTAAGGCGACATCATCATTAGTTAATTCTACAAATTCAAGTGAATGTAGGTGAATGATAAACTTCTACAAATAGAAACATAAAAATTTATACTATAATTATTGACTGAATTTTTATCATTATTTATTAAAATTTACCAGTCTATCTTTTTCTCGTATTGATTATTAAAACCACTTCCTTCTATTTTAGTTTTCATCACTTTTAATTTATGTGTAAAAACCATTATTTTTGTGAATGTAATTAGAAATTTAGGTTCAATCATGTAATTTATTTTCCATTATAAACATATATTTTCAGTCCATTAAATTATCCACAATGTTTTCTACAATATTGTTGATGTCTCAATAGATTCTCTATTTGTAATCCAATATTATGTACCCCATAATTAATATTTAAATATATTCAATATTAATATTCATTATTGTCTTCAAAAAAAGTGTTATCTTATCCAAAATAAGTATTGATTTATTTTGTTGTGCAAATGTACACACAATGTACGATTAATAATAACATCATATTACATATTGTTAAAACTTTGTGTTTTTTGTGACATAAATTATCAAATAAATAAAATTTATTTCAAAAAATTCATAATATATCATGGTGATATAATATATTGCAATAAAATTAATTTCACCCTTAAAATTTGTCCCTTCTATTCAAATTAATGAGGACACTTGTTCCTTATCATATCCTCCTATTCCCATAGAGCTTCTTCAAATTGGCGGTTTCACCACAAATCATTGACTAGGTGGGTGGTCTTATTTCATATCACCTTCTCTCTACAATAAATAATATCCAATAATTGTTCATTGTGAAGGAAATATCCCTCCATTAGTATGAACGTTGTGTTCAGTACTTTTGAATGGTTTAATATGTACATCTCAAGGAGAGATACATGGAACACACTATGGTCTTGAGAGTGGTTTGATGGAAGAGCCAAGAAAAAAGAAACTATACCCACTCATTTAGGATTCTGGAAGTGGAAAATAAACTAAGGTATAAAATTAACTTTATTCATAAATATTATAACCATATTCCATAGAAAAATTTATAGAAAAAACATCATACCAACTATAAACTCTAGATCATGCTGACTATTGTTAGCATAACATACGCTAATCTAGAACTCTCTAATGTTTCCAAATCATATTGGTTACTAGACATAATGTGTTCCTCCTATATTTTATATTCTAATGAATAAGAGAGGTTGTGTAAAGAACAATGTAGGGAGACTACACCCCTGATATAGAGTTCCCATACAGTGGAAATTAATAAATATTAATGTGATAGAAATAGAAGAAATTGTGTAACATGGTAGATAAACCAAACAAAAAATATCAACTGGAAAATCCAATCATACTAAGAGAATAATAAATTAATAATTTTGGATATAAATAAATATTATGTGAGATACCATACAGTTAAAATAAAATCTGTCATCGATAAACTCAAAATCCATCAGTCCTGAATCCCACATCGATCCAGTCTCCCAAAACCAACCCACCCAACAAGAAACAATCAGCAACAAGGTCACATTCCCTTTTCTGACCCTGAATTCATGCAATATTCTTAGATACTAAATAAATTACTTTATATAATATCAATATAACTTAGTAGTTTGACCCCACAATGTCTAAACAAAACCATTCTAATATTAAATTCCTACAATAAAGTGATAAAAAAATATTATTAATTAATCCACTAATATAGTATAATAATAAACCTACTTCAAATCCATGAAATAATATCTACGAGCATGTAGCATTATGATGATAATTGTAACCACAATTCCATGTCATAATCATATACCGGATCAAAATACATCTCTATTTTAATTTTACCATTACCGAGTTGACACCTATAATTATTACATCAAAACTGAATCAATCCATAAATATATAAATCTAAACATGACCAGGATAATCCCTCTAATTATTAATTTTGTTATAACTGGTCCATGACCTCTATATAACCATTTCAGAAACCTGTATATTCCCTCAACATAATCATTATAACATGAACAATAACGTAATTTATAATGGTAGGAATAAAAAAATAACATCATAATCCAAAATAGTTAATTGAGTAAATTACAATTTTTATTTCAATTAAACATTAATTCATAGAAATATATTTTAATCTATTATCATGTAAGTGTACACGCTCATATCATATAAAATTCCCATAGTTCATTTCAATAAATAAGTATACAATCTTCCAATGTAAATCTATCAAAATTAATCACCTGAGGTGTCATGTCATGCTAACTTTTTTAAACCAAAAATCTAGTTCATTATTATTAAAAGGTAGGTTCACCCAATAGGTAGCCACAAGAGAGGTCTCAACAAAATTTTATCTATAGGGATCTAATGAGTAGTCCAAAAAAATGATTATCATCCACCAATATTCCATTAGTTAACATGCATGATCAATTGGTGAAATCACAAAATATTTCAAGAAATTAATAAAATTGAATAAAAGCATTTAGATCTTGTCTAGTCCACTTAAATTAATCTAGTGATAAAATTAAAATACTCAACATGGAATTCCAACAAATGAAGTTGAAGGAGAACACACCAAAAACCTAGATGAAAAAACATCAAGACCAATACTAGATTGAATGGTGGTCAATATATCACACCACAATAATGAATAATACTTGATGAGAAAGGAGAAAACCAAAGAAAATGAACTCTCCAAATATTAAATTCTAAACAGAGACATCTCAAAAGAATAAATTTCCTAAAAAACACTTGGAATCAGCATATGGTCTGAGATAAGAGGCCACATGGTGTTTGAAAATAGGGTCATATAAACAACATGGTTTAACATAGATTCTCGTGAGATAATTAAGATGTGATCGCATTTCATGATGTAAATTTCATGATATATAATAAATTTTAAAATATTTATCA
Organism: Viscum album; assembly: GCA_963277665.1. Lineage (NCBI taxonomy): Eukaryota > Viridiplantae > Streptophyta > Magnoliopsida > Santalales > Viscaceae > Viscum > Viscum album. The sequence goes on from OY728136.1 coordinate 1,986,528,848, forward strand.
CCTCGGTTTAAAATAGCCCCGATCGACTATTTATTAAAGTGAACTAGATCTATGGTTTATAAACATTTCATGCTCTCAACTTGTTCATGGAATATTATTGATACATATTCACATTGTGTAAAAAATTAATGACATGAATTTTTATAGTAGACAACTCTCAACACAGCTTCTATGGAATGAATCCGAACCACCTATAATGCATTCTATACCCCCATAGACACTCATTATCTCTTTGAAACACTTATACAAGGACTAAATTAATTAGAAAAACATAATCCCAAAATATTAATTAATTTTCCCTTGAAAATAACCCCATCCCCAAAAACATATACCACCAATGTATTAATAATAATATAAAACCCAACTAAAAGTATTCAACGAATGAACTAGATGGAAATACATAGAATATATGGTCTCTTAATGCATTGTTTCATCTGAAAAATATACAAGTTGATGGTGATCACCAATTTTATAGGAAAAAAGGTTTAATGAGAACTCGGTAGTCTATCCATTTTATCTTTTATTATATATTCCATAAAAATATGATCTTATTCTAGGGTTTTCTCACTACTTTTCATAACTGTGTAGCTAGATTTACATGATGATTTATTATGGGGAGGGGGGTCACTATTTTTTATAATCACCTATGTTGGGTTCTCCATTCATGTAAATATTTCACAGAAACTCCCAATAGTTCCAACATCCATAACTGGGGACATACCTTCTTTTTAAAGGTAGGTATTGAATAGGGGTTTCATACAAAATAGAATTGGGAAACTATAATTGGTTTATAGTATGGGAGGTCAGGATCATCACACCCTTTGGGGGGGGGGGATTGTTAAATACTCTTGGACAATATAATAGATTTAAGATATGTTCAGGAATTTCTTGCCGATCTCGATATGAGAATGATTACCTTAACAAAATGATCATAGGTTAAATTATATTATATATAAAGGGAGATGTTTTTAGTAAATACCTTCATATGTATCTGATTTTTTCATCCATTTCCCATTTATAGGTAGATTCTTATGTGTTGAAGTCATATAAATAGACCCTCTAAAGTTTTTTTCCATCCAGGGAGATGGTATATATTTCAAGGATGGGGTTGAGCTATTATAGGGAATCCTATGTATCCTTATTTATAATAGGAATAGAATAACTTGTAGTTAGTTTAATCTGTGTAGTTTATCACAATGCGAAAAGGACATATATGGGGGAACTTAGGCACCTGATATTTAAGCGTGGACATCTATGAGGCATCCTATATGCCATGGTTATAATAGAAATAATAGTTCTCCTTGTTAAATAATTCCCTTAAGAATTTTCCTCAGGTAGATACCCTAACATGGGGTTGTTAAATTATTCCAATAATCAGAGCATGCACACCTAGGATTCCATGGCTTGTTGATATACATGATGCAAATAATGCGATAATTGAAACTCCCAATGCCCACTTGAGTTGTTCTCAGTGTAGAAAACAAGGGTTAAAAATTCATCAGTATAACTTTATTTGGATGTGCATATTACATATTAGTACATCCATTAGGATGTCTAACATGGAGATTAGGCCTTTTTAATTTGTCCTATGTATCCCATCTATGGAAGGAATCAGAGTCATCGTAGTTCACTTGACTTCTCAATATGTTGTTGGATGAAGACAGATGACCCTACCATGGGGCAGATTAGGCCCTAATTATTATAATGTTGATGATATGGTAGAACATACACTTAGGTGGATTCCCATTGGATATAGGGCCTTATGAATGCATCCTACATATCTTGATTATGGATGGAATTAGAGGTTCTTTATTTTAGTTTTTAGAGGGCTTACACACAATGGATGCACTCATGATGGGAGAAATATCATATTATGTAGCCGATTAGGGATTGAACACTGAGGTTTTCATGTTTAATAGAGGCCCAAGATGCAAGTGATATGATCATTGAAACTCCCTAAGACCAATTGTGATATGGTCGGTGTGAGAAGCATGTGATAACATGTAATCGATCTCACTACTTATGGGTGTAGGAAATACATTCTATGATAGTCATTTAGATGTTTAATATGTTGGGACCACTTTGTATATGAAGATTGTATTTGTTGTCAACTGTTGTCAATGCTGGTCAAAATGAAGAAGGAGATGAAGAAGGACTCCAAAGCTAATGGAGATCGACTGAAGTGAGGATGCTTGTAGCATTGTTATGTAATCATAGCATTGAATGTCAGGCTTGGGCAACACTTCATGAAGCTAAATCAGACGATGCATTGCTGGTATGTATTTCACACAAATCATGAGTTAGGAGAACTTGTGATGCAAGCCTTGTGAAGGAAAGGGGGAGAAATGATGATGCCAGTCATATAATGTTTTGATTGGAAGGAATGATGCTGCTGGAAGATAGGAAAGATTCAGTTCCCATTGCAACTCTGACAATGCTTAAGCTGATATTTCTAAGGATAAATATCACGATAGTGGGATTCGTGATAAGAGCAGAAGAATGGTTATGGGAAGCAATAAAGAGATAAAATGGAAAAGCAATAGACAATCTGGGGATGGCAGAAAAGCACAGTTTAAGGTGGAGCCATTTTCCAGTGTTTGCCAAATTTTAGGGCCTGAAAAACGGGAGATGAAGAAATGTGAATGGATGTTGCGCATAAGATTGAAGATGGTTTATACATGCAAAAGAGTTATTTAAGGTCAGAACGTTGAAAAATGACAAAGGAATGGAGTGCGCGGAAATTTAGGCATGTTTCGCGCAAAAATAAAGTGGTGCGCGCAATATTTGCGGGATGCGCGAAATAGTAGCGGGTTGCGCGAAAAATCTGCGAGATGCGCGAAATATTGGCATGGTGCGCGAAATTGAGGAATGAAGTTTTCGCTCAAATGATGGTTAGAGATCAGAAGATCAAAAATTGGCAAAGGCATAAAATGCGCGAAATATTGGTGTAGTGCGCGAAATCTGATGTTGCAGGAAAGATTGGGTTTGCGCGCAATATAGAACGTGGTGCGGAATTTTGCGCGCAATTGGTGCTTCATGCTTAGAACGATGAAAGATGGAAAAGGCATGAGGTGTGCGGAATATTGAAGCATGGCGCGAAATATGAAGTTTCATAAAATGAGTTTTTATGCGCATGGAGGAGGTTTTACGCGCAGGAAGAGGTTTTTATGCGCAAGGTCAAAACTGCCTATAAATATGGGGTGAACCCCTCTCATTATGTGAGACTAGACACTTAGACAAATCCCGAGCTCTGGCGCGCGGAAAAATTGTAGTATAGAGCATTACGCGAAAAGAAGAAGTGTTGCGCGGAAAAAGAATTGTTGCGCGAAATAGGATGTTCTGCACGAAAAAGAAGAGTTGTGCGCGAAAAGGGTTTTCCGCGCCAGAAGGTGTTTTTACGCGCAAGGCTTGAATATTTTGCGCAAGCCACCTAGAAGGTTGCACGAAAAATTTGAGGGTATCACAGGCCTTTGATAGGTACAGAGCACTCTCGAAGCAGCCTTGTGGAAGAAAAAGAACTGTGAACCATTCGGTTTTACAAAGAGAAGTTGAACCGCACTCACACGACTGGTGTTTAACACTCTCATTGAGCTTTGCGAAGTGAAGAAGAACTAGACGTGCAATTGAACTCATATCTGCACAAAGGAAGAATTCAGTATACCAATACACTGAGGTGTTGGTATTGAGAAGAGAAGGAAGAGAAGAAGAAGAACAGAGTATTCCCAACTGAAGGCTGACAATTATTCAGGGTAGTTTAATTCAGATGATGCTTTGTGAGCAGATCTTCAGTGATTGAATAATCACATTGGTGTATGTGATTCTATCTAAAGAAAGAAGGTGATTAGTGCAGTCAGTTGTTGCACTAAGAGGAAGAAGGAAGAATAACTAGTGCAGTTTGTTTTTGCACTAGAGAAGAAGAGAAAGAAAGAAGAGAATTGCTTGCCTACTGCTTTGCAAGTAATCAAGTGAAGAGAACTACAATAGATCAAGAGCAGAACCAACCTTTTGAAGAAGGAAGAAGACTGTCTCGATAGGCAGTATAAAGAACCAGCTAGAGGCTGCAAGTTGGACTTGGCTTTCACCAGTCCAGGGAAGAGGATTGTTTCACACCCCCCTCCAAAGTGTAGGGACTCACACTGGCTAGAGGATTCTTTTCCTAGCCACTCCATTGTAACAACATTTTACTTTATAGTGGAGAATCCATGCAGTGGTCATACCCATGCATGGCAAGGACGTAGCTACTCTTATTGAGTGGTGAACCTTGTAAAAATATCGTGTGCACATTTTTACTGCTTTCTATTATTGCATGCGACAGGGAAAAGAGAATAAGAAAATCAAGATCCTAAAAGGTCTAGAGGTACAGGGATAAAAGTTGGAATTGGTTTAAAAAGCCCCCAACATTGATTCACCCCCCCCTCTCAGTGTTAGGTATATCCCAAACTGGTCCTTTCATAATATAGAGATAAAGACTTAGAAAGGATCTTACATATCCCAAATATGGAATGAATTAGAGTCATGGTGGTTCATTTGGAAAATGGATTACACACTATGGTTTTCCATCTATTGGAATATGGACAAGGTTATCATGACGTAGGATACCTGCTTGATCTAGCCTGGTTGTCTGCCTGGCCTTCTTGATTGTCTATCTAACATGCCTTGATTTTATTCTTGATATATAGAAGGATATTTAGAAATTATTGGATTTATAGTAGAAGAAAATACAATAACAATATCTATTTTAATTATCTTCGGAACATAGAATAATATAAATGAAATGTGTGAGGGCCATCGCTTGATTGAGGATGACTAGTCTAGAGGACATTGCAGGACCTGGTTGAATTTTCCTAGAGGATATAATAGTATCTCAGATGACATGTCCAAAGGGTGTATCATGATCTGGGTGACATTCCTAGTGGGTGTCATAGGATCTTGACTAACATGTCTATAGGACATGACACGATATTGGATGACTTGTCTGGATGACATCGCATTATCTGTATTAGAATCTATTGGTGATGTCAAGAGCCCTACCTGGAATGTTTTAATTATTGCATGAGATCTAGATGGTTTTTGTAGAGGTCTCTTTGAGGTTTAGATGACATATAATGGTGTCACCTAACACTTTCAGTAGTATGTCTCGGGTACATCACAAGATATGGATGTTGATCCCTCAGGGCTTCATGTACTCGGTTGGCATACCCAGATGACATTATGTGACATTCGGGATGTGTACGGAGGATATAAAATGATCCAATGGATATTTAAAGGGGACTTCACATGAATTGAGTGACATTAGCTTATTTTATATCATAATCCGGACGATTCATGTGAAGCGCATAAGGATTAGCGTATATGTTCATCACATAAGTCTGCCATCCTTTAATCTTTATTCCAGTTTTTATTACATATATTCCTTAAATGTTTTCAGTGTTCTCTTGATTATGTTTCAAATGATTTAGTCAATATGTGGGATTTCCATATCATAACCATCTATATTTCATTCACACAATCTATGAGTGATCACTTGATGTTCCTAAGCATGTCACATGATCTGTAAGGTCGTTCCCTAGATTTTTATCAGATACAAGACATTGTGATTGCACGATTGGCCGCTCTAACATGTTTACCCTGATTCTTGGTTTCCACGGTGTGTGAACCAAAATATTCATTTTTTTCATAACTAGGAGGTCTATTTAAGGAATCTACACCCCAATTATAGGATTCTTTTTCAGTATGTATTACAAAAAAACAAGAGGTGTTTGGTTTCACACACTTTAAAAAATCCATCCATACGTATTAGCTGATTTCAGTGACCATGGGGTCAAGCCATCATTGTCACATTTATCAAATGTTTTTTCCAATAAAAGTGGTTTTTCATAATTATATGGACATGCCAAGGGGTTTTCACATTGTTAGGATTAAATTTCTGGGGAATTTGAGAAGATCAAGATGCAACTTGAAGTGTATTCATGTGATCCGAGATGCTTTGGTCAGGATGGTCCACGATATAGAATTGGATTTTTATGGGGTCTTAATGAGATCAATATGGATTTTCTATGGGGTATTACCTGATCAATGGTGATCTATAGGGGATTATAACTTTTTTTTACCACAATATTAGTGTATTTACCCCTCACAAGATACTCCCATCATCTCCCTTGTTTATTTTATTGTTTGTTTTACAAGTTTCATAATCTCAAGAGTTTATATGAGTGTTTCTAAAGACTATCACTATCCCTATTGGTGATGCATAACATAACCAAAAATGGTCATGTGTTGATGTGTGAGCATTACCATGTATAATTCTTATTTATATATTTTGATTCAGAAGGTGAAACATTGGACAACCTAGAGAGGTATGGAACCCTTTTAATAATAAGTGTTTCATGCCAGTGGACACTCAAGTGAGATGGTTGGGATGTAATTGGGGCTTCATCAGTGACTTTCTAACCCACTTGGGTGATTTACATGATGTTTTATGACCAAAATAGTCTTCTAACATTTGCATATTTTTTACTTTACATTAAAATGATTATTGAATGGTTGGTGAGGAAGCTTTTGACTAAAAAGTCCCATGATTTGAAGAAACTCATCTAGCATCTATCATTCTATTAGTAAATGCCTTGGTCTCCTTCATAATAATAGGGAGGGATTGTAAAATAGACTACGTGTGATCTGTCGATAGGTTATTCATTGTTCATGAGGTTTCCTCATTACATTTTTATGGTCATGTGATTGTGTGTCCTATTTTAGGCCATGGGATCCATGTATATTGGACACATTTCCTTTATTTTAATTTCATGTAAAATAATACCCATGTATCATGTATGTCTTCCCTTGTGGATTTTATAATGCTTGTTTTTTTGGTGTCAACAAATCCTCCACCCTCTTAGGAGGATTTTCTCATGGACAAGGGCTCGATTCTGAGGAATGTGAATACCCACATAAGGTTTGGGTACTATCCCCAATTGGTGTCTTAAGATATGGTCAGTCTCTATGGTGATATTTGGTATTTTGTAAAGGACCCCATACATTGAGGAAAATAGAGAAGGTTTTACCATTAGTCATTCTATGAAATAATATAACAAGTCATCTTAACATGGAAAGAATTGGATTCTAGTTAGAGTGAATTGTGGAACCTTGATGAAGTTAAATCCTTATATATATTGATGATTGAAGCTTCAGAGGTGTTGAAATAGAGTCACCAATTTATGTCTAAGATTTTATCCCAAATGAATGTACTGAATGTGCAGATATGTTGGTATGAAGAAATCTAGGATCACTCATTCCCCGACCTTTATGCATCATCATCCTTTCTAGAAACCCCTTAGAAAAGTGTCCAGAAGTTATCTACATTGATTGGTTCCCTTCATCCAAGGGTGGAAAAATAAGAAGTAAGGAGAGTGACACGTTAGTGTTCAATGGATTCTTCTCGCCAAACTCTTTCTAACATGTCCTACTCAGCTGATAAATTCTTATTGTAGTTATATAATTGATATGTATTTTTTTTAATAATATTATTAGAGAGACACAAAAATGTGGAGATTCCTCTTTTCACATGTTTTGAACGAATGGATCTACTGAATGTTATATTTTTTGTCCAGTTCTCATTCATTCATGACATGCATGATATTTCACTAATCTAATGATGCGTGAATCCTTAAAAATACCCTTGTTCATCATAATAGAAATTAAACATCAATTCCTATATTTAAATATCAAAATTATTATATTTTCTTCTTTATAAATGCTTATAAATTCTAAAGAACATGACATTCAACATTGATATATATTTTCTAGATATCTTGAGATTACTTGATTCAAAAAAGGATAAATTATGCATAAAATATGTCATAGAGGGAGAGTTATCTATCTTTTGATGAATTTTTTTTACATGGAGTTCATAGATTAATTTTTTTAAGGATATATAGTGGGACTGAAAATATTTTAATCCTTCTAATTGTTATAGAAAAAAATTTATTGTGTAGAAGTTTAAGTTATTTTAGCTTAGAAATTATATTTTTAATGTTTGGGGAATTTTATCTCAAACCTTCTAGCCTTGAAGTTCATGTTATCTCAGCACAGACCTTCTATCAAAATATTTTAGGGTGTTTTAGCTTAGAAATTATATTTCTATAGTTTATGGTCTTTTATATCAGACATTTTATCATTGTATTTTAGGGTCTTTAAATCATACTATCTATCTATATATTTTAAGTTATTTTATCTAAAATATTCTATCACTGTAGTTTAGTTTATTTAGATTGGACCTTATTTGGGTCTTGTATCTTAGAACTTATATTGTTGTAGTTTATCATATCATATATTGGACCTTATATTGAAGTAGTTTAGTTTCATTTTAGCTCATACATTCTATTATTGTAGTTAATGTTCATTTATTTCAGACTGTCTATCACTTTATTTTATGCTCTATTAGATAGAGATTTTTATCATTGTAGTTTAAGTTATTTTAGCTCTACCATTCTATCACTATAGTTTTAGGCCTTTTATCTTGGAAAATAATTTTTTTTTGGTTTGGGGTCTTTTAGCTCAAACTGCCTATTATTATAGATTTGGTTATTTTAGCTTATACCTTATATTGATTTAGTTTATGGAATTTTATCTGAGAACTTATTTTGATAAAAAGTGAACAAAGGGAAGACATTCTAGGGATGACCCAAGACACCCTAATGTTCTGAGTTCATCAATGGTGTTTCCTACATTCAGGAGGATTGAAGTTAATTTCGTGCAATGATGATATGGTGATGATTGGTTGGTCATAGCTTGTATAATTTGAGATAATGGCCAAATAGTGATGTCCCCAATATTCTATAGGGGCCGGTGAATATTATGGTGGTGATATGGGTTGAGGGGAAAAATACCAAGGAAGATGAGTCCACCCGGATAGTTGGATTATGGGTTGAATAAGTCATAACCCAAAATTTTGAGTCTAGGAATATGGGATGTGGATTATAGGCTAGGGATGACCCATTACTCCCTATGGTGTTGGGTTTTTCTGTTGTGTTACTAGGTCTCATAAGGTTCAGAGATCCATTCTTGCAGGGAATGGATGCCTCTCGTTGGTATGTGTAATACCTTATGCATCAATATCAATGTAAAATAGATATTTCACATCTATTTTACAACGGACATGAAAGATTCATAAAGACTCAAACTTCTAGATGAAATAGTTTTGAAAGTAGTAAAGGATATCTTGGAAGGGTTATGGCACCCTTGGGTAGTTCAGATCTTATATGAAGCCTAATCCCTATGCCATGTGGTTTCAAATCATAGGGTGTAAGACAAAAAATGTTTGGGAATTGAGTGTCACGTTTTTGACTTGATAAATGATTCCAAACACAGTTAAGTTACACTATGAATGGAGAATATACTTGAATAGTATGGCTATGGGATTTGTAAATAATGGTTCAGAGAATTAGGTTAATGAGTAATGATGTAGGAAAATAATGTCGAGAATATCCCAAAACAAACTAACATTCTAATACATGAAAAAGTAACATTAGGGATAACAAGGATTAGAAATACAATTTTTTAGAGTGACAGTTTTGTTTGATGAAAATAAGCACATATGCAGGTTCCATAAGGAGAAATTCATAGTCAAACAAAGGGTTCCATGAATCCATCTATCTTTTTCGAAGTTCTATGGAGGACAGATGAAGACCCAGGATGCTCAAATTAGGATGTGGGATTTGTTGAAAGTGTAATATTCAAGAATGTTATGATCTACCAAAAGGATGTGTCTCCACCAATAAAACATATTTTCACAGTGGGGAGATATGAAAAATAATCACTCTAACTTTTTCCAAGACCATAGGGGTCGCGAAAGCCTAAATTTTCTTCTAATAGGTATGTAAAGTAATACATATGAACTTTATGCATTATTTATTTATGCCATAAATTTTTCCTGAACCCTGGAGGTGAAGAGTTAAGTGAAAGAAGACTTTACTTCTTCTCAGGCCATTTTTTGTGGGTTTTAAACCTAAAAGGTTTTGTGCCCCTTTCTTTAGTTGTTTAAGATCATTATATTTGGACCATCAAAGGGTAGAGTTTAAGGTGGTATATATTTGTCTAAGGTGAATGAAATTTTAATATCATGACACAAATAGAACTAATATAGGGGGAATGTTACAATAGATCTTAATTTGGATGGCTTGGGTCAAGAGTAGTCCAATACCCTTCTAAGAGGGAAATGGTAATTTTGTAAATCAAAACTAAAGGTTCTATGGATATGACTAAAGATATGGGAAAATAATACTATTGATGACCCAAAAAACCATTAGGTTATGAGTTCCACCATAGTGACTCTAGGATCACTGGGATCAGAAATAAGTCCTTACATTGCCATGATATCTCAAGTTGGTATGTCTAATCCCTTAGCATCGATAACATTGTCAAGCATAGATATCTCTTTTCATTTACAAGGCACATAGATTGTTGTAGAAACCCATGGATCTCAAGACATGAAGTGTGATTCATGGGATGAGGGGATTAAGATTGTTATATATGAACCCCATACTCAACATGACCTAAGTCAGAATATTATGGTACTTTGATAAGGGATGATGATGGGTGATGGTTTTTAACTTATAACGTCTTGTAGTAGGGATGCATTTTTGGGGATGTTTTAATTTCAAGAAACTGTGACATTTTCCTTTAGTTAACATCATGTAGTGAGGATTTATTTCTTCCCTGTAGTTTAATGTCATCCGGTAAAGACATGGGAACCATCAGGAAAAATAATGCTATGTATATTACATTCACAATAAACCCTTACACATATATTATTCATACATAGGACCAAATAAATTTCATGACAAGATGGTTATAGATATTGGGATGCATTTGTTTTCCATTGGTTATTATAGCTGGACCCAGGATTAGAGATCTGGGATTCACTATGTATATTGTGATGACATGAATCTAGCCACACATTGTTCTTGAGGAGCCGTAAAGTTTAAAATCATGTTAGAAGGAAATAGGATTAACAATTTTTAAAAGGTATTATTTTTGATGGGCCCATGAATGGAGGTATTTTAATCCCTAAATATCTTATGTAGGAAGTAATACTTCCATTAGAAGTTCATAAATAGAAAAATCTCTATGTAGGGCTAGATTGTACTTCGAAGAAGGGGGGGGGGATTTACCATTTATTTGTATAATTGGGCCAAGAATTGGTGATCCAGTAATCATAATGTATCATGTTTTGACACGAATCGAGCAACACATAGTTCTTAGATGAAGACTCCCTATGTCGTATTTTCTCATACACATAGAGGGTAATGTTTTATGATTACTTGTTGTGATTGGTCCCAGGGTGGGAGATCCATGTTTCACTATGTATCATGTGACAAAATGAATCAAGGAACATGTAGATTTTGAATGGTGGTGCGTCAAGAGTCCAACACCAACTATAGTGTTCCTCTCGGGTGAGGTCCACAAGAATGTATAGTTTTATGTAATGAAAGGGATATCAATTGTGAAGTTTAACATCATAGGTAATTGAATCATGGTATTCCTTTTTTAGGTATTTAAATCAAGAACACGGTAACCATATTTTTAATTGGAATTCATTATTCATGTGAGGGAAACCCTTAAAAAAATTCCTAATCTCACAAGGGATACGATTGATGTGATAAATAGGGAATGTAAAAGGATTCTCAGGACATGGTGGCAACATGGAGAAAAGAAATAGGTATTTTATATCATGCGGGGCATGGGATAGGATATGAGATCCAAGATTCTCTACATATCTCACTAGATTGAGAATGAAGACATATATCATTCTATAAACTTGTGTATATTAATTTTGTGCGACAATGACATTAAGAGTGAAATTTAATGGCATGTGGTAAATATGATGGTTACTTGATGTGAAATAAGAAGAAGCTTGTTTTTGGGACCAATAATGGAGGTATTTATATCACTATATATCCTCTTATGATAGGAATCATTCCATACATTTTTCATGAAAAAGATATTCCCAATGTGGATGTGACTCTCATATAAGGGAAATGGTATTTAATATTTCCTTCGAAACGATCTAGTTCATGTTCAATTAATTTTTGGTTAGAATATTATTACTATGTGGTTTAGTGATATGTGGTGAGATAATATTTCATGATGGTTAAATTCATAAGGAATGGACCTACTCCATAAAGTTCAACATCATGTGTTCAGAATGAGATATGTTATGTAGTTTAATGTCTTTCTTCCTAGATGATGGTCACCCAACATGAATGGAGTTAAATATTTTATATATGTGTTGTTTAAAATCATATAATAAGTATGTTTTCCATACAGTTTGTTGTCACACTCTATAAAACCATGATGCTATGTAGTTTAAATTCATGCTACCAGGACTTCTTTGGAATATTTTAACATCATGCGATCAAGATGAGAAATGTTCTGCATTTTAACAGCCCGCTGCTTAGAAGAGCTCCATATAATTTCACATCATGTCGTCAATATGTGAGCTACTATGTATTTTAATGTACTGTTTCTATGATGAGATATGTATAGTTTAACTTTTTGTTGTGAGAACATTAGATGTTTTTCAGTTTAACATCTTACATCCCAGAAAAGCTCTGTATAGTTTAAAATAATGTGTTTCATACATGAAATGCTATGCAGTTTATCATATTTCTTCCAGGATGAAATTTTAATAGTTTAAGATCATCTTTTAAGGATGTGAGACATTGTGTAGTTTAATTTATTGCTACCAGGATAGGCTCTGTATAATTTAACATCTTGTGGTCTGGACGTGAGATGTTGTGTAGTTTAACATATTGTTGTCATGAAGATATTCTCATATAGATTAACATCATGTGGTTAGGATAGATATTTTGTGTAGTTAAATTTCTTTCTTCTAGGAATAGATCTTGATAGTTAAAAATTATGTGGTTAGGAAGTGATATGTGGTGTGTTTTAATTCCTTGTTTCCAGGATGAGCTTCATACAATTTAACATCACATATTCAGGATGTGATACATTGTTTATTTTAACATCTTGCTGTCAAGATGATATCCATATAGTTTAATGTATTTTGGATAGGTTGTGAGATTCGATGCAGTTTAACATCTTTCTACAAGGATCAGCTCTATATAGTTTAGTGTCATGTGGTCGAGACATGCGATTTTGTGCATTCTAGTGTTTTCAAACCTGGATGTGATTCTTTATGGAAGATATGAACAATATTTTTTAAGAAATATTTCATTTTTTGGGGGTGTGATGTGTTCCCCATCCATTCTGGCCAATGACTCAGCTCCATTATGATAGACCTTATGTAGGATATAAAGCCCTTCCCATTTGGGTTCCATATTTATTGGATTCTTTCCTAGTATCATTGGGGTTTTGAGAGACAACACAAATTATACTTTAATAAACAAATTGAGATATTCCTTTTTATTAAAGGCCTATGAGATCTGATTCTGATGGATTTCTAGTCCATGCAATGTATGCAACCTATTATTGTCGAGCCACTCCACCACATCTAGACGCTTTTTATATTTCTCTTCATCTGATCGTTCTCCTCAAATGGATATTTTATGTGAGGGAAGCTGGACTAATATTGGTGACACAGCATCTATCCCATACCCAAATTAATATGATGTTTATTGAGTAGTAGTAAGTGTGGTGGTGTAGTATTCCCATAGATCATGGAGGGTAGTTTTTTCAATACTTGTTTTTATTCACCATAGTCTTCGAGTATATTTGAAAAATTTATATTTAAGGAATCAATCTCTCCATTTTCCACTACAAGATAGTGAGGTGAGTGAATAAACTCTATCTTTTACACATGGTAAATTTTATTTTACTTAGTAGAAAAAATTATGGTTCCATTTTCTATCAATATTGTGTGAGGGACTATGAACCTAAAGATGATATAAGACTATATGAAGTTCATGATGTTATTTATTCAGAATTATTTGATGGGTATTTCCACAACTAATTTAGAGAAGAAATCAGTGACAGTAAGGATGTACTTAATCTTGTTATTTGTAGATGGGTATAAAGCCTCACAACATCAATTACCCATACAAAATTTACCCAATCATATTTGGTTGTATGTAGATATTTTATGGGTTGATGGATGAAGTTTTCATGGATATGAGATGCATGATATTTCTTGGTGAATTCCACATAGTCCCATATCATGGTTTCCTAGTATTAACCAATCTACCAGATTTTGTGGGAGAGTCTAGTCCTAGATAGATGAGCATCGTAGAAGCTTGCATATATTTGTACTATGATAGTGAGGATCTTTCTTTCTACTTTGAATCTGAGGAGGATTCCATTAGAGCCTCACTTATAGATTTAATATTTCTCAATAGGTCCATACCATAGGGTATAGTTCACTTTTGTCCATAAATATCTATTCCCTTTCATATCAATTGGTCAAGAGAGTCACATTTTTGAGATAAACAATTACATGATCCAACTATCCAGGGATGGATGTCAGTTCATCACACTCTAGGGTGGTGTTTCATGGATTTATTTCTTCTATATCACATATGACAGTCGATGTGGCCATTATTTTGTGCATGATATAGAATATTACTTCCTCTTTATTGGTCTTGGACAAGACTATGGATAAATTAGTCAATGAATCAAAATCAGAATTTTTCTATTTGGGAACATGATGATATGTGGGAAACAAAGTGAAATCTTACATTAATAGCATAACATAACAAGTGTGAGAGTCCGACTCATTAGTATTATGGAAAATTCTTCATTGAACTTTTTTATTACTAACTATGAATCCAATTTAATATTGAAGTAGGGTGTTTGTAACTTTATGTCTAGTTCCATGCCAGTGATCGAGGCTTTGTATTTTACCGCATTATTTTTATAGATATCAGATAGTGAGAAAACATTGATAAAAGGTTTTTTTAGATAAACATATATAATACCTATCCCAGCCATATTTATTTATTTTTATTTTCCACCCCTTTTCTAATAGGACTTCGCAAGGTTCCATCAAATCACATCTCCCATGTCTGGGGAGTGTCATGGGAATTCAAAAACTCATTTGGGAGTGTGGTTTCTACTAGTGTACTTTTGGAGGTGATATATTGGGTGTGGAAGTTAGCCAAGGCTTTCCCTTTAACCACCTTTTGTGAAAAAAACTTAATGTCGTACTGTTGTAAAATGACAACCCATTGTGCTAGACACCGAGTTAGCATGGGTTGGCCAAGGATGTACTTGAGTGTATCAATACGATTGAAAAAATACACTTAATGGTTCTTCATTTAATGCCCTATATTTTTCACTTAAAATATGAGCATGATTCAGTTCTTCTCAACAACATAGTATCAGGTATCAATTCCTAGAGTCATTCAAATGAGGTAGTAGATAATTTTATCACTCCCTAGATAATTTAAGCGGTGAGGAGGGTAGAAAGTGATATTTAAATGGTTGCTATATATATTATTAGTGGATTTCCTTCTTATGGTGGAATTAGGACCGATGAGTGTGGAAGGTACTACATGAGACTCACACAAGATACTTGGTAGTCCTTGTCTCATTAATAGGTGATTCTATTCATCATTATCTTTGTGAATGGGACATATTTTACAGATTGGTTGGCTATAAAACATTGAATGTATGAAAGGATCCCATGTATTTTCCCCCATTTTAGTGAGTTTTATGGGGGTGAAATTGCTAAAACAACACTAGCCTTTTCCAGGCCAACCATGATTCCATGGTGGCATACCATAAATCCATGAAAATTCCATAATGTTACTCGAAAATTCATTTTACTAAGTTCATCTTTATGATATGTTGTTTATGTTTGTCAAATACAATTTGAAGATCATTGAGGTGATAACCTCACTTATGAGAATTGATCATCTGGTCGTTGACATAACATTCAGCTATTCTATCTAGGAAGCTCTTAAATATATGATCCATGTCATATAGATTAGTAGTGACCATTTTATTTAAGAAAAAAGGAATCACATAGTAGAATAATATCCCTTGTGGTGATCTGATGGTAGTGGATTCCTCTTCTCTAGGGGCTATCATTATCGGATTTTTTTTCTAAACAACAAACCATGGAGGATAGGTATTGGAGGCCCATAGTTGAATTGGTTAAGAATTTTTCAATTGAAAATGGGAAATAATCCACTGGGTAGTGTCCACTAAGGTATATGAAATCAATTTAGTCCTTAATATCCCCATTATTTTTCTTAACATGAATGATATTTGAGATACATATTGGTTATTGAACTTTTCAGACAAAGTTTTCATTGATAAATTTTCTTGATTCTACCTCAACATTGGTAGCATGAGAGTGGTGCATCATATTGGATACAGAGATTAAGCCTTGGTGATCATTGGGTATGTTGAGATGGTCTATAGCCACATCTTGTTTCATTATTGGAATTTATTTATAAATATATGCTAACACATATTATAGTTTCTTTAGAAATGAAATGTACATCTATTTCTCCATGAGAGGCATGGAAACACTAAAAATTTTAGTCCATGGGTCTTCTTATGTTCCATGATTTACCTTCCAAATCTCATGAATGGTGGTGGATATTCCTTCATCAAATACGAGAGGATATTTACTGATTCCATCTTATTCTTTATAAACCTATGAGTTTGTGAAGGAATTTTGTGAGGAAGTCAGCAATCTAGGGGCATGTCTATCACTGTCAAGGTGAGTGGATCCATGAGAAATGAACTTATCATCCCCAAAATCTATATTCATTTCATAGATATTCCAAAAAATATTTTGTTTTACACTATCATTGGTGAAGAAAATGATATTATAAATTTGGGATCAAGTTTTTTACCTCATGTAAATTTTTGCGGAGCACATAATCACTATAAAACATAGTCTATGGATTCATAAGAGTGGTCCTTAAACCATTGGGCCTAAAAAATATATATCATTTTCCATAATTATTTATTTCCTTCCCTTTCGTAGAAACCTGACTCAACATATATGGATTCACAAGGAACAAAGGGAAAACTATCACCATGTAGTATGCTGACCTTCACATTAAGGGGTACTGCAAAGATAGATGGAATGTTGAAGGTACCAACACATGGATATGGAGCCAAGTCCTTCCAAGAAGAAAATTTTATGCAGTGTCTTGATGGATAACCATAAACTCTACATTATATGTGTCATCCCCAAATATTGTTTTAAGAATTATCTTCACACAGAGTTCTTTTCGTACTCTTATCATACCCTTGAATCATCAGTTTTTTGAGAGAAAAATATCTCCTCAATAAATCCAAAATTTAAGAGGGTTCAAATAAGGATGAAGTTTATCCTGGAACCATTCTCAATTATATACCTTTGGATTTCAAAATTATAGAGTTTACCCAAAATATAGATGGGTATTAATTTCACTAGTTTACCCCATCCTAACCCTGATCTGAAAACGAGATGGTGACATGACATTCTAATGGAATGGTCTCCACTCAGTAGACCTCGACTGTGATTACTTCTATCTTTAACTCCTTTGGGTTATGGTGGGCTTCAATGATTGCCTTTCATAGTTCATTTGAGTACCGTAGCACATCCATGATTGAGATATTGGTTGAGACAATAGCCAGATGATTCATGAAATCATACTTTTTTCAATAGGTTGGTGCTACCTGAGGTGTTATTTCACCTGATTACAAAGTGCAAGAGATAAAGAAATTGAGTGAGATGGTCCTAGTTATTGTGAGATGGTTGAGGGAGTGCCTTTTTTTAGTGTCATGTGTTGTTTGTTCTTCCTCATTGTCTGGGATGATTAGATAATAATAGTCCCGCTAGGCCGCCATGTAAGAAAAGTAGTTTTGGACAACCATTTGAGATTTTCAAGACACCTTCCCATCTATGTTAGGCATGATGGAGTTCTTTTAAATGAGTATTGGATGAATATATTTACTATGATGGGACATGAATGAAATATTGTGTCTGATAAGGCCTGTTCCATCCCATTTATCCTCTATTTCTACACATGTGTTGTCATATTACATGGTTATCTGTGGGGAATTCATACTTAGAGGAATAATCATCATCAGTTAAGTGTTAATAAAAGTGAATCACATTTAAGAAACCAAATATTATCTCTTATCCTGATGAAGATCCCATTGGTTTTTGGAGGTTTACATACTTAGGAGGTTTCAAGGAAGAAATATTCTAGTCTTAGAGCTTATTTTGGGGCAGAATATGACTCTTCTCTTCTTTCTCTTCCTGTGTCTAATAGTCATGTCCACCTTCAAGAGACATATCCGTTGCCGCTTTTATTGGTGGCATGATTTTTTTGGGTTTGTAAAGCTATGATGTAAGGGTGGCATGAGCTTTGTTTACTATTTTTCAAGTCATGCAGTTGTTGAACTTCTATCCATGCATGGCTAGAATATTTTTCCAATATTATTTTTCTGTCTAGGAAACAATTATTCAGGACACATTATATGAGGATTTATCTAATGTCACCAGTACATAATTGACCATGATTTGGAAAACATAATTTAATATGAATAAATTATATATTTTATGACCCAACCATCTATGGAAAGGGTTTTAGTCAAGATGATAGGTGTGGTTGGACTCATTGGGCTCCCAAGGTTGTGGCAGCATGACTAGGTCGTTTTCCAGGGATGTAAGGAAATAACTACGAATTATTTAATTTTAGAAGAAGTATTTTTTATTCATACATTTCTCAAAACTTAGGTGACCCTGATTTTTTAGTATTTTTATTAAGGGACATTTTGTCGTTGTTTCTACTTCACTGGAGGCAATGGGATGTTTGGGACCTACCTAGGTGCATGAATTATCACTACTGGTAGATTAAGGGTAACTATGGCAGTTTCATCCATGATGATCATTCTTCATTGTGTTGAGGGTATGAGTTGAGATTTATCTTAGGTTCACCGAATGGAATCTTCTAGATGTTGTTCCATTTAAATAGCCTCACAGAACCCACCTAGATACTTATTTGGGATCAGAGGTGCCTATCGATCTCCCAGGAAATTTTTAGCAAAGAGTTCCTATAATTATTCCTATGGTATGTAGATGATGATACAATATGTTAAACCCTTCTATATAGATATGATGTCAGATACTCTAGCATTTTCATGTTTGACTCAATTTTTCTGGTAAAAAATTGTCATCTTCCACAACATATAGATAAACATGTAAAGGAATTGATGTTGATGGTCTTCCCATCCTTCAATAGATCGTATTAAAAGTATTTTGTACTATGAAATGGATAGAACTGATAGAGTCTGTACAAAAACAACTTCACCTTTTCACCTCATATTAATCTCGAGGGCCCGTCATCGAACCACATCGACATACAAAGTTTGAGAGGTATTGTTTGTGGTCTCCCATGCTATCATTGTTGGAGAAGGATGTATTAGTTAAACTAGGTGGGTGCAATGTTACATCCACCAATTTAGGATATATATTTATCAACTGATACATATGTGTGTGTAACACTTCCATGGCTCCCATTTGAGTAGTAAGGGACTCAGTTTCATTGAGAAATTACGGAGGTACTACTGTCTGATCCACCTCCTATCTAAAGGGAGTGGGAGGGAGCTGTTGAAGTGGCCATTTTTTTGTATTCCATTGATTATTGATCTATCATAAGACTGAATGATCACCAGGTATAGAGAAAGTATGTTTCCTCAAGGGATTGAAGTCATTATAATTTTCAAATTCCCCATTTATGTACATCAGCTTCCTAGATCCGGAGCTTGTCCAACACTCAGACGATGATATTTTTGGAGGATCAGAGCTTTTTAGATATATGGGAGGAAGAATATTTGACATATCTAGAATAAGACACCCAAGAGGAATATATCCACTGATTATATCCCCATTAATTTTTCTTAGGGTTTGCATCTCATTCTCATTTTGTGAAAACTATTCCTACATGGATGGTTTTTTGTTTCTTCTATGTGGTGATTGGTATGTATCCACACCTTTATATATATCTTTGAATGTGTTCCTCCATCGATATGGGAACACTTTATTTATAGCTTCCAAATCCTAGATCCTCCTATGGTCATATTTACATGTAGCCACAATGGTTCCATCCATACCTTTCACTCACGATAAATTTTCTATACTATATCTCTGTACATTTCTATTATAATCCACATTATCTGTTCTTTTTATAGTGAAAAAATTCTTACTGGGGTATCCGGAAATGGTATTTTCCCCACTTCTCTCATCATAATAGGATGATTCTTCACTTCCTGTATTAGGGTCATCACTCAAGCACTTGGAAATACTAGGCCACTTTGTATTGCAACCCCAAAAGGGTTTGATGTTCATTTATTATATTCTCCTTCCATCTCAACCTATGAGAAGTGACTTTATGGAAGTTTCCATTTGTTATTGTTGAACCTGCCCAAAACAAAAGAGGTTTTTATTCCAGCAAGAGGAAGGATAGGATGAAAACCATCTATATTTACCTCCAAACGTGGTGAAGATTGATTCCATATAAGGTGATGATGATGATGATGATGAAACTACCCCCAAACATATTGGATGGGAGATATATAGTTCATCAATTAGAAAAAAATGATAATTTTTTTGAGGATCTGAAGTTTCTGGTTGAGGATTTGATGATTCATTATATGGGAATTGAGATATAATTTCCCATATCCTAGAAGGATTCTATTGATCTGGAATCACTATATATATCCTTGTTACCCACTCAGGGGATTCTGAAACTCATTATAGTGATTGCTATAAAAATTCCCCAAGCCTAATAGGATAGGGTTTGTTGGAATTTTCTACAAATATGTTCTGCATACTTTTTCAAATTGATGATATGAGGGGTGGCGGCAGTGATTGATATTATCCCAATCTATAGGGTTTGGTTATCACCTTGAAAATTATAAGGACAACTACCACTATGACAGGTTTAACATTACATATTTATTATCATGTTGTATATGGGTTCAATGGAAGCCCCTGTTGAAGGTCAATATATATGGTAATTCAACAAGTTAATCTCAACTGTGTACTCAATGTCTGAAATGAATTCCCATTGTTTTGATGGTCCTAGTTAAATGTACTATTGGTTATCCTTTTCCTCCATTCATGATGTTTCATCATGGATAATATGGTAATATTATATTTTAGTAACTAACTTGTTCGATAATTACCGAGCAATGTGATTTCATCAAATGATATGAGATTACATGATCCCATATTTAACGGTACTATGCTATTCTAGGGGTGTGGTAATTTTTAATGCTCCATAATTTCCCTATTCTTGAATACATATGCATGAAGTGGATTTAGCTTCTAGTTACCAAAGAGTTGTGATGAAATGGTAGAAATCATGCTGTATATTTTCACGATAATTTTCAAATATTGGTTCTCGGGCCATGGTGATAGAAACCAGGACTAGCTGATAAAAGATTCTATTTATCCTATGAATGCGTCCCTCATATCTTGGATAAATTAGATGTCTATCCTTCATTCACTAATGATTGGCCCAATTTTTTGGTGTAGATAAGGAATTAACCCCTTTTCTAAATCATGTAGGAACTCATAGTCAGAAGTGGAAAGGGGATAGAACATAGTGGGGAGGTTTTTTCCAACTAACTCTCTCCATATATCAATTTCTACATCCTCTTCATCTAACTTGCACACATCCATTTGATCAGACCATATAAGGTGCTTCTTGGGGTAACCTACTAACCAGAGTGGAGTGTTACTGGATGTTTATGAGGAAATATATATAGTTAACACTAATGTTTCGATCCACTTTTTATACAAACTATTTTGTGTTGTGGAAACCATTATATACATAGGTTTTTGGGAAAGGGGAGGATTTTCTTTATTCGTGGGATATATAACTATGGGGAGGTTGACCATAAAATATTTCAGGAGTAGTGTACTTATGATCCATCTCCACACTACCTCAAGGAGTACTATCAATGTACTGATCATATTCATCTTAATTATGAAAGTTAACATGCCCTTGGGATGTTTAAAATGAACCTAGAACAACCTAAAGGATAGGGAAATTGATAATATTAAGGATAATATCCTTGTTATACATCCTCAATGGAATATCCTGACTAGCCTCTTGGAAGTGGGCATGGATATGAGCCTCATATATAATTGATTTCTGAAATTCTTGATAAACATCTAGTGTTTTCATAGTATGATATCACCATTGAGAAGATACTTTAATATTAAAATGTGCATCTTCATTATTGACAAGAATATGAGCCTTCCATGGGAATGTACCATTCTAACATAGTGATCCTTAGTTATAATGGGTGATATTATCCCAATACCAATCCTTTGGAATATACAGCCAGTCTTTTTCAATAGTAGTATTAACCTATCTTGAGAAATGTGCCACTCTAACTTACAGATCCCTATTCGGAACAACAGTATAATCCAGGTTTTAATATTAATTTTCCATCAGATAATGCCAACAAACCTTTAGAGAGGAAGAAGGTATATAAGTATCATCCTGTATGTCCTTAAAAGGATGCTCACACAATCATTCATTGGTAGAAGTAGGAATATGCACCTTTCTTCATTGAGCTATTGGAATTTTTGGGTAGATTTACGGGATGGAATATGAGCCTTTCCCAAGGAATATACCACTCTCATTTGGTGAACCCCTACCAGAATGGGGATTTGAGACCTATCTTAGTACATTGGAGTATGTTGTTGGTCTTATTAAATTGGAATTTGAGCATTTCCTGAGGTATGTGGTACTCTCACATGGTGAGTCCCATCCACAATTGGGATATGGGCCCAATGCTATTCCTTTGGAATATACAGCAAAAATTTTTCAATTGGATTTTCCCCCTTTCCTGAGGCATGTGCTGCTCTCACCTGATGAGCCCTAGTTGGAATAAGAATATGATCCAGTTTTGGAGCCTCATCCTTATCAGAATATACCGATTATCCACCTTGAATGGATCAATAATGTGTGATTTCTCTAGATTCACCTCTTGTTCACACTGATCAGTGTGTTCTGATTCCCAAGACATAGAGATTTAAAAATGCACATAACACTTTATATGTGTTAGTCTTGGAATTTTTTGGAGGAGTTCTTCAGTTGTTGCTATGATTTAATGATATGTTAGAAAATTTTATGCAAGGATGTATGTATGCACATTTTCTATCTCCAATATTCAGTGGAAGATACATTCAGTTGAATAAGGGATATGATCCCATTTTTTTCCACCTTTTTCTACAGAAATATATAGATGGAATTCATTCTTGACTGTATAAATTTGTGACCTCCCCATGCTTACTATTGTAATATGCTTGAAGATTTTCTTTGAGTGATCAGGGATATGAGATTACTTTCTATTTATTACAATAATATATCAGATGAAATCATCTACATGAGTGGAGATATGATAAATTTAATTATTATTAAAGTCCATCTACACACAATGAGTCTTCCTTGTTTTCTATTCATGGGGATCAGAGGTAGAAGTGTGTCAACTGGTACCCTTAGGAGGTGACTGATGGCAATTGGTGGGATAGTGCTAGTAATGACAGTTGACCAGGGCCCTCAAAGGAGGCCCCTAAAGAGAAATTGAGCTATTTTGGTATCATTTATTTACCTTCATCATATACATAATGTTATGATTGTTGTGCTTTAGGGATAATCATTCAATGTTGTTGGTTGTGGCAACGATCTCCATGGGCTTTACTACTACTTTCATTCAATGATGAGAACCCACTAGTTTTAGCCATTTTAGACCCTCATTGCCACCTCAAGGGTTAGGATTGTACCATGTCGATGGTATTGATGAATCATTTAATTTTCAACCTTAAGTTGAATGGGTTGGGTATATGAGGTTATTCTGAGTCCCATATAGGTACCAACTATAGCTGATTTTATTTAACTTTCACTAGATTAAGAAATTATCTCTGGTCAAGTGTTGTTTTTGAGATTAGTATATGTAGTAACAAAGGAAAGAAGGAATACAGGAACCAATCGATGCATCATTGTTTGCATGATATGTTCTCAAATAGATATGCATTAGTAACACAATTATTCTCTTATCTTGGATTAGATCATTATTCTCGGGTGGAAATTTCAAAGTAAGGATGGACATATTTCATGAGAACCTCAACAATAGAGTATTATCTATATGATTAATATCAATTCTTAAAATCATTTTTCTATTTTATAGATTCATGCCACATTCCCCATTTTTGTTTCATCCAAAAGATATACATGTTGATGGTGATCTCCCATTTGATGAGATGAAAATAGTCTGATGATTTCTAGGAAGTCTATACATTTTATCATGTGAAGTAGATTCTGTTGTTAAATGATTTCACAATAGGTTTCTCACTTTTTTTTCAGAATGGTGTGGATGGATTGACACAACAATGTTATTGTTGGGGGTTCACAATTTTTTACCATCCTTCATATTAGTTTCTCCATTCATGTTCATATTTCATATAAACTCCTAATAGTTACCACATCTATAATTGGGTATAGAATTGATTCTTAAAGGAAAGCATCCAATTATTTTTTCAAACCAAATATAACTTGGTAACTCTCTTTGATCAAGAATATTTGTGGTAGGGCTCATGAAACCCTTTTAGGGGGAATTTTTTCCTACACTGGGACTCTCTTATAGATTTAATATATGTTCAGGAATCACTTCTTAATCCCAATACTGGACCAGTTACCCTAACAAAATTATCACAGGTTAAACCCTTCTCTATAAAAAGGGGGATATTATTGGTGAATCCATCCATATGTAGATGAGGCTCTTCATCTATTTCCAATTGATGGGTAGATAAGTTTGTGTTGAATCCATATAACTAGGTTGTCCATAATTTATTAACATCCAAGGAGGAAATTAATATTTCTATGATGGGGTTCATCTATTATGATTCACCCTAAATATCTATGTTTTTATTAGGAATAAAAACCAATGTATTACATTAATCCTATTTCATTTAGCATCATCTAGAATGGACATTTATGGGGAAACGTAAGAACCGAATATTTGAGATCAAACCATGATGAGGCATCCACCCTCTCATAGTTATGGTAGGAATCAATGTTATCATAGTTCAATAAATCCCTTGAGACATTCCCATAGGTAGATACACTAATATGGGGGAACTTATATCATTCCACATATTAGGGCACGAAAACTGAGGATCCCATGACTAGTGGAGATTTATGATGAAAATAATCTAATCATTGCAAATCCCTTTGATCACATGTGATATTATCAATATAGGAAACAGCAAATAGTAATTAATCAGTCTCACTATATATGGATGTAAGGATTAAATTCTTGGACAACCCTTTCGATTTTTATGATGGATCTCAGCAATCCTGGTTATGGAATGAATTATAGTCATCGTAGTTGAGTTGACTTCTCAATAAACTAGTGCACGAGAAAGGATGACCAACCCATGGGGGAGGGATTATGTCCTTATATTGGTAATTTCATAGGCATGTAGGGACTTATAGTAATGGAAATTCCCATTTGATCTCTGGCCATAGTTAGTAATCCTACCTATCTTGGTTATGGCAAGAATCAAATTTTTCATAATTTAGTTTGAATGAGGATTACACACTGAGTCATACCTAATATCAGGGGAAATTTCATATTATTTACTGATTAGATCGTACAAAATGATGTTTCCCTATATATTAGATGTTCATTAAGTGAGTGATATGATCGTTACAACTTCCTAATCCCACATAATCTATTAAATATGTGAGAAACAAGGGATAGAAAGTAATCGTTCTTACAACTAATGGGTGTGGGACTTACATTCTACGATATCCCATTAGATGCTTAATATACTTATTGACCTATTTAATGGAGTACTATGTATCTTGGTAATAGAAGGAGTCAAATTCATCACAGATTAGTTTGAATGGGGCTTAGATTGTGACGCTTCCCTTATATTGGAGGTTGGACAATGTTATAATGCCCTGGGATGCCTGGTTGATTTGGACTAGTTTTCTACCTGACTTTATTGATTCTCAAACTAGCATGCCTCAATTTTATTCCAGACATGTCTAAGGATGTATGGTTGTATTTTTTAAAAAAGTAAATAACATGATCTAGTTGACTTGTTCAGAAGAACATCACATTATCAGAATGTAATGTCTAAAGACAATCTATTGATTGAGGATGGCTTGTTCGAAGGACAATGCAACAATGTGATCCCTTTTCCTATAGGCTATTTCATGATCTTTGAATACATCCTAGGATAATGTCACAAGATCTGGCTGAAATTCCAGGTGGGTTTCATAGGAGCGCTAATGATATTTTCAATGGATGCTACATGTTATTGGATAACTTGTCTGGAGGACACCACATGATATATATTGGAATATCCAGGTTTTGGTTTGAGTCTTAGCTAGCATATTTGATGGGCGGCATGAAATATGGATGGTAAGTATGGAGTAATTCACAATACATAGTAGACACACACCTTTGTTGAAATATAATTTGGAATTCATTTCTATAAGACATCACAAGATTTGGATGGCAATCCTAGAAGACTGCATAACACTCAGGTTTCATTCCAAGAGGGTGTCATTTGACATTATTGATGTGTCTAGAAGACTTCACATGATCCAAATGGTATGTTATGTGGTCATGTAATGACTTGAGTGACATTCACTAGTGTTGTCTCAAGATCTGGATGAGTCATTTGAAGAACATGAAAATCAACATATATTTTCATTTTATAGGTCTTTAATATATTATTCTTTATTCCATCTTTTATTTCATATGTGCCTAAAATTTTCAGTGTTATCTTGTCTATGTCTCACATGATTCAAAATATATGTGGGATGTCCTTCCCATAACTATCCATAGGGCCTTCTTGTGATCTATGAGTGATCACGTGATGTGCCTATGCATGTCACCTGATCCAGTAGGTCATTCAATAAGTTTTTAACTATTAGAAGACCTTGTGATAATAAGATTAGACACAACTTGATGTCCACTCTAATGAATGGTTCTACTGGTTCATGGATCCAAATATGTATTTTTTTTATGATGAGGTGGAAGATTTATAGGCCTTTCCACCACAATTATTTTCTAATTTTATAGACGCGTATTACACATATCTAGGCTGGTGTCAGTGGAGGGATTTGGTGTCATGTTCTTTAAAAATCCCACCTTAGGTGTCACATTATTTTTATTGACCATTGGAGCATCTATTCAATTCCCCATTTATTAAATTTTGTACCATCAAAGTGGCCTTTCCAAATCATGTGGAAAATAGAAGGGGTTTTGAAAATGTCAGACCGATATGTATAGGGTATTTTGAAAGATCATGATTCCAGTTAAAGGGCCTTCACAGGATCTGAGATGCTTTGTTCAGGATGCTCCCGGAGACAAAGGTGTATTTATAGGAGGTCTTTTAGAGATCAATATAAGTTGTTGAGGTGTGCATATCATGGTCAATGGTGATCACATGAGGCATATAACAATGTTTTTCTATGATCAAAATATCTTCCCCAGAAAAGATGCGCGCATCAATGAATTTTTACCCTTATTTATTTTACATGGGTTGGGAATCTCATATGTTTGTATGAGTGTCATAAAATAAAATTAATCTCTCCATTAGTTATCCATCATGTAACCAACAATGATTCCTACGGAGATTCATGAGCATTAAAATGGCCATGAATTCATTATATCTTTGGGACCCTAAGGGGAAGCATAGTTCCACCTAGGCTTGTCTGAATCCCTTCATGTGATGAGGGTGACATGACAGTGGGGTCTTGCATGGCATGGATGGAATGTAGCATGGGATTCTGTGGTGTCTTGTGAACTCACATGGTCATCTCTTATAAAGGGTTAAAGCCGAAAGAAGATCCCATATTTTGAATATTTGCATCCTTATTTTAGATGTATTTTTGTATGGTTGGTCAAGAACCCACTGAAGGGAAAGTCACATGATCTGGAGAAACTCATATGAAAGTATCCATATGATCAATGAATGTATCAGATGAAATTTAAAAAACATGGGTGGTCATAAATGGGGATCTTCATGATATACTAATATTTTATGCATCACACATGAAGCTTCCCCATGTAATTTTGAAGGTCATGTGATCATGTGTCCTATTACAAGCCATAAAATCCATGTTTATTGACAAAATTTTTTTCCTTATCATTGTGGGGAAAGTAATAACCATGTTTCATGAATGTCTTCCCTTTTCGATTTACCGATTCTAATTAGATGGAAATAAAGAAACATCCCCAACATATAATAACTCATCCTTGAGATAATAGATGCATCACTATGGGGTCTTGAAAATAAATTCTTGCCACTGTGATCACATATTGTATTACCTCTCCCATGTATCTTCTTCAACAAGCCCACTCATACACTACACCTATGCTATATATATATAATTTTCTGGGAGACACTTTCTCAAAGGATTCATCGACACCAATCTCAACATCATCAATGTATATCACATAATAAGGGCCGTCATTATATCTTCAAAGTTATAGAATGTGAAAAATATTATCCATCAAAATGTATCTCTAAGGATGTTCCAATCGATATGCCCATGGACTGACCATTCAACTATCCCTAATATTTTTACAAACCTGGGTACAAGATTCCCCTATTTCTATATGTGGAATTACACCACTCTCAGAGAAACGCAAAGGAAAATATGATGAACAAACTCACACTCTAGAGGTTATATCCACTTGTCAGCATTATATTTCATCCTACTTTACATTGTCTGTAACAAACTCTTGATCAGTTGAATATTCTCAGATATCTCCCACATGAGACTAGGTCCATTAAGCACTAACTCAACTACCTCCAACCAATAATAAGAATATTGGAATGGAATTCCATGAAAAGACTTAAAAGGATCCATATGGATTTATTTTTGGAATCTATTATTAATATAAAACTCTATCAAATCCATATGTTTGTCCCCTGAACCATAAAAATCAAAAAATTAGTTGCGAAACATATCATAAAAAATAATAATAGGTTGTTATGATTGGTTTTCTATATATTGATGATAGATTGTGACCAAAAGAACATATGATCCCAAAGCCTTCTAAATAACCTTCCAGAATCGAGACATGAATCAAAGATCAATAAATGAAATGATACTTGTTAGAACACAATGAAACCAAAATATCACCCACAAATAAATACTACTCAGATCATCAATAGTGATGGTCTACATGATGGGAATGGAGTGGGATACCTTCGTCAGTCGATCTGTAATCATTCATAATAAATTATTTTTCAATGTTATCCTAGGTAATTATGCCATGAAATCTATAGTGAAATATCCAAATTTTACTTTAGAATAAGGAGAGGTTGAAACAGACTATCAGGCATTTGATTCTCATCCTTCACCTAGCAGTTAGTGAATCATATTGCATCAAATCCTACTACCCCTTCTTAATTCCTTTAAAAAAGTACAATAATTGGAGTTAAAAATAATTCTTTATCATAAAAATATGTACCAACCATATAGATGAATGAAACATTCTCATTTGCTCATCGCACAAGCCCATAGAGACCCATACTCAACCATAGAAAAGAAGAGTATTTAAACTACAAAGAGGCCATACTGATGGTGTGATCTCACCATATATGATGTCTCTCATAGCCAAGCCCTCTAAATCAGATAAATCCATTCCCCTAATATTTTCTAAAAGCCTAGTTATAACAGATTTCAACGGGGGATCTACTCAACTCGGGGACTCATAAACATCTAAATGCATGCTTGAATAGAGTTCCATCATTAAAAAATTATTGCCTGACTATTTGACTAACTTATTTCACGTCTTATAGACCAATTATTTAACAATTTTCATTCACATTAACTATATTGAATCCTTGTCAAATTCAATAGATTATGGACACTTGACCCTCCTCCTATGACAATGGTTTAAGGCCCACTGAGAAAATATACACGTGATCCACATATTGTCCATGTACATTAAAAAACTATCACTCAAAAGATAGTGTCTCCAATATTTTAGGGAATGCACAACTATTGCTAACTCTATATCGTGAGTAGGATAATTTATCTTTTGTAGTCTGAACTATTTAAAGGCATAAGCAACCACTTGATAACATTATATCAATATTTCTTTGAATACCACTCTGGATGGATCACTATAAATACTATATTCATTAACAACAATTGGAATTGTTAGGATCAATTATGAGGTATGTGTAACCATATAGTTTTAAAAATATCTATCATAAGAATATGATCAAACAAACTTTACCCCTTTCTTGTTCAGGCCAGACATCAAGGCCTCTAGATGAGATAATTCATGGGTAACAAACTAGAGATAACCTTCATAACCCTGAAAAATATTAATCAAGAAGGAATTATTGGGACCCTACCAAGATACCATAGTTTAAAACAACCTTGGGTCCACAAACACTCCACCCTATGAGATGAAATTTCACCATAAGTTCACATAATCAATTTAAGAAAATGCAATTATATGGCTTGAAATAAATTCATTTCTCACTCAATATAATCAAGATGATGTTTAGATGTGAGGAATAAACATCTGATAACTTGGAGAACAATAAGTAATCATTGATGAAAACAACCATAAAATAATCCATAAAATGATGAGATATTTTATTTATGAAGGATATGGATTCTACTAGGGCACTCATCCAACGGAACAATATCCTTATCAACTCATACAAGACATACATTCTCCAAAAATTAGTCTGAGGTATTTCTTATGGTCTTAATAAAAACTAATGATACCCTGATCTCAAGTTAACCATATAGTAAATCTTGTAACCTCTCAACTAATTGAAGAGATCTTCGATGTCTGGAAGGGGATATCAGTTCTTGACTATTATCTGGTTCATTTTCTATTTTTCCACACACAAGAGAAAAGTACCATAACTTTCATGGAGTGAAGCATGGAATAACACCAAGGTGACATACTAGGTCATATGAAACCCTTAGATTCCAAAATTTTCATCTAAACCATCAAATATTGAATCTCCGTTGGATTCAACATACATTGAAGAATAGAAACTGGCTCTGATCCCATAACTAACTCAATCATGAACTTTATCACCTTCATATGTGGTATGTTATATAAATATTAAGTGGAACCATCATGAAAACGGAACACCATTAGAGTAAAAGGTTCTTATATAATTCCAAAAAAAAATATCATGCAATCATTTCCTTTATAAAAAATAATTTTCACTAAATTGGTCCTACACGACCTGCCTAAATATCCTACTCACCATAGTCAAAATAGATTCCCCCTTATAGAGATAGAAAGGTAACTCTCATCTAATAAAAGACCATAAGAATATGGTATAAAACTAACCAATACATTCCCAGAATAAAATCTAAACATATTATTTATATAAAAGATATTTCCCAAAAGAAATCGTAATCACCAATTTCTAGAGAATCTAACTTTTATAGACTGATATTAAATGACCACACTCCTAACATTGTGTCCGTAGGGTCTTGAAAATTCCCCAAGGGGGAAATCCAATTACCCCAAAACTTGGAAGAGGACCGAACCGGTCCGTATACTGGCTCCCAGCAAAAGTACGTAGCCGGTTCTGTGAACCGACCTCCCGCGGACCATGTCGTTCGCGAGATAGGGTGGGGGGGTAGGGGGGGGGTGAGCGCCTACATGGGCGCGAACCAGGAAGATCGCCGGATGTCAGGCCGATCCACCGATGTGAGTTTCCCCCTCCACAGATTGCTATCATTCGTGGGACAGTGGCAGAGTGGTATGCGACCGCGGAGCAATTCCGCAAATCTCGGTTCCAAAAATCCCTAGTTTACTGAGTCGTTCGCGGGTGGGGTTTCATTCATGGGCTTCCACAGAAAGTGCCATTGGCCCATCGATACCGCCTCTTCGTGAATCTATAAATATTCACCGAGGGGAACCACAAAAAGAAGATAGGAAGGACATGTGAAAACCCGTGGGGAGGCGTTGGAGAAATCACTCCCAGCGGTAATGTTCCGCGACCATCCGTGGACCCCATATCATCCGCGGATGAACTCTTCCACGTAGAGGAGAAACCAAACCACGAACCACATTCATCCAGCTCCTCTGAAACCAGCCCTTAGCATCCATTTCCATCACGGATAGTCCCTCCGTGGCCACCCCCTCCACAGACCAGTGTCATTTGCGAAATAGAGGCGGGAACACCTCCGCGGGTGCGAAGTAGGACGGGCGCCAGCCCCTTTGCAGACTCCCCTCGCGACCATTTCCTTCACGGCCATCTCATCCGCGGACACCCTTCATAGAAGGCTATCTACTCCGCGGACAGCCTCCTTCGCAGATAGCCTCTTTCATGGACAGCCTCCTCTGCACCCTCCTTTGCGGCCAAGTCCTTCACGGCCTACGCCTTCACAGCATGCTCCCTCCACAGCAATCCCCTCCGAGGAAACCCTTCGCGGACAACCAAACCAAGAACCACATGCGGCCAGTCCTTCACGGATGGCTCCTCCACGGCCCGCCCAATGCGGAAAACCCCATGCACTCGCTGGTCCAAACCGCGGGGGCTACGCCCCCGTCCCTACTCGGGGTCAGTGTCAGGCTGCAGTCCCCGCCCTCCTGGCATGTCCCTTCTATACCATCACTGACCCCCATGAATAATGGAGAGTCGCACCGCGAACCTTTCGGGCCGGGTCAACGGTATTTTACATTGCACCCTTGAGCTGCCCCAACATTCGTCCTATACATGTCCTAAGTCAAGCTACTCCTCATGACTCACCTATAACCCCATTACCTATATCCTTTTTCTAGGTTCTTCCAGAAAGGGCTGCCCTTTTTTAATTCCCACACCAACCATTTCTATGTATCTCCTATATAGTCTTCCTGACCACATGACGTTAAACTGTATGGCCTCATCCTATCCATATGACGTTAAAATATATGGAAATAGTCCCTAAAACATGACATTAAACTGTGATTTCATTATTCCTCTATACATGACTATAAACTATATCATTCCTTATCATTCAATAATTCGATGCCTCTTGTTCTAAGCAAGAGAATCCTTATTCTCTAAGCATAAGATGTCTGACGCTATGTTTAAAGTGGCATAATTTCAAGAGCGCTGGAATCCATTCAAACATTCCATCACTCCACCTCACGCTTTGTGTGTCCTTCCTTCGGATCTTCATACTATTACATGTCCCAAGGGACCCCCTAACGGCCTGGTCCCATGCCGCATTGGCTCACCTACCATATTGGGCCAATGCCCCTGAAGAATTTGGACGAAACGTTGAGTCTGGTCCTATGTTTCGAACATGGTCAACAGTCGAACCTCATTAGATTGTCCCCATTTCAGGACGACATTATATGGATGTTAGGTTTCGAACACGGTCAATATTTATCCTCCATCACCAGTCCACCCTCATTGCATTACGAATGTCGAGCATGTTATTCACACTTTTCATCTCCCTTTGTTCGGACTGATTCCAATGCCCTTGGTGTTATCCCTCTTGTGCAATAGAGAATAGGTAAATGCCTCAACCCATCAGAGGGTTGGGATGCCCTGAAGGACAAACATGATGAATACATATGGGCGTCCATCTTGGAGTATGCCCCGACTTTATGGGCCGCCTCTATGCATAAGCCCCACTCCACTTCCCACAGACGCACCTTTCACGACGTGATTGACTGGTCCCTGCTGCCTCTTATTTCTCACACCAAACATGACTCACGTTGGCATAGAGTAAAAGCATCGACCATGACATCCACTTATGGTCCTCCTCAGAGTGTAAGCCTCAATCCATTACTCTGGGCTTCCTCAGACATAATCCCCAATCTCTTGCGAACTACGGGGACTTTGATTCCCCACCACCGGGATACGTAGGAAGCCTCCATGTGGTTCAAGCTCAATCACCATCGGACCCTCGGGTCCACATTCACGTCGGCTCTCCGAAAATCCTATAAGAACTATGTGAAATTTGATCCCTATCTCCTAGGCAGGGTACGTAGGAAGCCTCCCTGTGGTTCAAGCCCAACAACCAGCCGATCTGACTATCTTCACGTCGGTTCACGGTACCAACCCTAGTGCCGCCTCAATGATTCCAGACTCTTCGGGTTCATTAATCCAACGAGGGATGGTAATCCTCGGGCATAAATGATTCTGAACCCCTGCCTCCAGCTGACCATTTCCAGCCAAGAGTAATCTGTGGATACTATGATTGGGTATAAACGAAAGATTCGCGAACATATGAATACAAAAGCAGGTCCGCGTATCATCAGATATGAAACTGTTGGGAGTTTCAAGACTGACCCGGAAGAAAAATGGTGAACCCGACATGAATATCTAACTAAGAATGACATATTTAACCTAATCCCACCATGTTCCCCCTTTATACTCACAAGGAGGGCCAAGAAAAGTCAATAATTATTCATGGGGCAATGAGATGCTGCTTTGACGAGTTTTCTACTTGTACTTGTAAAAATGTTTTACAAGTACCATTCATAACTCCCTTAGATCCAATGGCGTCACGAAGAAACTCTCAAGCATGTGATTCTAACTATGCAATGACCAGATTTCTTCACCAACGGAGGTCCCTGTCACCTACCTGACATCTTCAATGCTGGGTCTCGGATGCACTGATCCAAGAGTACCATGTGAATGGTACTCTCCCAACGGTGGAGGCGGCCATGCACGCCCTCCAATCTGATAGGGATCGCCGGTCGCCTACCCAGCAGCATCTGAAAAGGCAGATCCAGACGACCCCTGTAGCGGTCTCAAACCGTTTCAGGAGTCTATCCCCAGAACAGGACAATGCGTACCTCCCTTATATTAGGGAGGCGGATGAGGTCGAAGTCGAGGACTTCATCCCCACTGAACGGGGGTTCCGATCCGAGGCCCCCGCCGACAGACGTCATCGCGGTCATGCCACGACTCAACATCCTCAAGCTCTGGAGGATGTATCCCCAAGGATCCAGGTCCACGCTCCCCGAGCTCTGGCCCCTCAGACTGCCCGACGAGGGCAGAAAACATACAACCGGGGACCGGTCATCACCCTTGTCCCCGAGGAGGAGCTCTGTTGTCCAGTCACGGAGATGCATTGCGAACAAGCACATACACCTATTTTATCCGCCAAAGCCCGCCATCCAGACATGGGGGCTCAACAACCAGACATGGCGGCATCATACGAGTAGGCGTGCATCCCCGCCGAACTCCATCATGCTCGTCGCTCACACAGGATGACACCTACCCGGCAGGCACCTCTCCCTGCCCAGGGTCGTGAAGCCCACCAACCCGACATAGTGGCAACCCAGCGTTTGCAGGACCAGATCCTAGAAGATACTTATGACACCTACCATCCCTATATGGTGGCGATAAACAAAGCCCGCCACCTAGATGTGGCGGAAACTCATAGGCAGGCACGTCTCGCCGCCAATAAAGGCCACCGACTCAATACGGTGGGAAACCAATATATGCAGGGCCAGCTCCCTGCGGATGGAAGCAATGTCCTCCATACCTATGTGGTGGTAAATGGAGATATAAACCGGCGTATCCCGGTATAGGGGCAGATTCGTTCACCTTCCCTGACACAGGAGAATTGTCAATACCCAATGACCACTGGAGGACCGGAGCAGGATATTCCTACTCCGATACTGGAATGGGCCTTCATACCCGTTCCATCCAAAGATGTCCCTCTGCATATCCTAGAAATGATGGAGGAGTAGGTATTGATCCCAGATCATATCTTTTAGACTTTCCTGAATGTAATTACATCAGTAGAAAAAGCAAGGACTCAGGCCCGTGAGCCTATCTCCCCAATTGAGGCGACTCATCTAAGAGATGAGATAGCCACCGCGGAGCAGATCTGCATCCCTGATTCCTCCCAGAAGGGTCGCCAGCTATATTCTGTGATGCAAGGGAAACCAGATCAACCAGCTTCACTTGTTACAACTAGGGGACACCCGTCCATCACGGTGGATACACTAGAGCAGGCATATATCCCTGCAAAAAGTCAATATGTTTGTCGGCGTATCCCGACAGTATCACGAGACCCAATTAGGGAGGGACCCAATGGTGAAGGTCGTTTTCAACAGCCGACGGTCGCCGCTTCCCGCAAGAAAGTGCCCCAAACGCACCGAATGCAGTCGGAATGTAATGAATGGGTTCATGATTTCGCTCTGCTAGAAGCTGGGATTCCCAACGCCGCTAAGCGTATATCGAAGGCTTAGAACCCTGTCCACCCATTACCATATTATGGGAGTAGTAGTA
Source organism: Viscum album (assembly GCA_963277665.1). Taxonomy (NCBI): domain Eukaryota; kingdom Viridiplantae; phylum Streptophyta; class Magnoliopsida; order Santalales; family Viscaceae; genus Viscum; species Viscum album. The sequence goes on from OY728136.1 coordinate 1,986,565,089, forward strand.
GCAGTTACGAAGGTCCTCCCCATAATCTCGCTACCAGCAGCTATGAAAGTCCTACCCAGAGCACCCATGGGGGCCTCCCCCACGAGCATATAACGATCGATCTTGAGAGATCCTCTTTTGATGCGAGTCATGTAAACCCTCAACGTGACCAGAAGATCGAGCCGCAAGAAGGTCCTCCACTTGCTACGGTCCACCCTGAAGGTCCTCCCTGGTGTATACACTGAAAACACTCTCCATGCAATGGGACCACAGATTATCATAGTAGTCCTCGCTATCATAGTCGCAACTGCGGAGGACCTCCCCGCAATGACGTCTTATCATGAAAAGAAGGCCCTCCCCTTGTCGTGGCCTACCCTGAAGGTCCTCCCCAGGGTTTACGCTGCAATGACACTCCACGCAGCCAGGCATCAGATAATGATGGTGGTCCTCGCCACCCTGATAATGGAGGTCCTCCCCATAGAGACGTCAATCAACAAGAAGGCCCTCCCCTTGTTGCGGTACATTCTGATGGCCCTCCTCCGGGTGTACCCCATTGATATTCTCCCTGTGGAAGCTATAATGGTATTCCTCACCATTGCAGCAGCTATGATGGTAGTCTTCGCCACCATGACCTCCATTGCGAAGGTCCTCCCCGTAGTGGCACCAAACAACACGAAGGTCCTCCCCTTGTCGAAGTGTGTCTTCAAGGTCCTCCCCAGGATACAAATCGAATGTCAAACCATGATGGTCATCCTCACCATTATGTTTATTGTTGCGAAGGCCCTCCCCATAACAACGCTACGCAGCCAGAAGGTCGCCCCCTTGTGGTGAAATGCCTTGGAGGTCCTCCCCAGGGTGTGCACTTCAAAATTTCTCTATGAAGTGAGGTGTCGTGCTGTAATGGTAGTCCTCGCCATTACAACCATCATTGAGAGCCCCCCCCCCCCCACAATGACATATCATATCGATAGGGAGGTCCTCCCCCTACCGAATCAATCAATGAAAATCCCCCGACTGCCAAGGCACTCAGAAGGACGGGATCAAGCATGTGAGATTCCCAGTTAGTCACCAACGACATCCTTCTTAAATTAGGAGATGGTCCAGGGCCACGCTCATCTTCTGAACCACCCAAAAATTGCCCACGTGACAATTCAACACCTACCGGTCCCACTACCTTTGACCACACTATGAGTGAGCATCTCAGTTGGGCTGACCAGGTAGAGGATTCACTAGTGGAGGAGTATGCTGACATGTTGCACATGAGGAATCTACTGGACATGGATGATATACCAGTTGTGTTTTGGAACATGGCCAACTCTCGGTTCAACAAACCCAGAGAGTTGTCAAAAGAATGCGCGCACGGCATCCACCACAGTATATGGATGACCCTCTACTGACTGAAATTAAGCTTTCTTCCCTATGACGGGTATATAGACCATGTCAAAACAATAGGAGACCTCTTGTGTCACGTCGACCTGGAAGCTCTTCCTTCGGCACGACAACAACGACCTGAGGGGAGTAAAGAAAACATGTAGATAGCCTACCTCCGTGCGCTACACCAGTTGGGTCGCCTCATCGGTGATGCTCCGACGGGAGTCCATATAAGGGGATGGGGAGAACATGGAGCTCTGAATTTCACTCCAATCCCCACCGAGAAGAACCCATTCAGAATAGTGTCTTGCAACATTATCACATCAAGACAACAATCGAGTGGTATCCCTGTTCGCGAAAGGCAACACACCCAACAGAGTCAGGTCTTGAGTAAGTCCCAGAAGTGTCAGGCCCGAGGGGAATAATCCATTCAAGAACTTTTGATCAGGCCACCAAGAGAAAAAACATGACTCTCGCTTAAGAGATGCCAATTAGCAGTCATTTCCTGCCTCCCCAGAAAGGGTTGATTCATAGGTGAACTCAGCACCAAACCCAGCTCACCCCCGAATGGGGGCACACAAGATCAGACAGGTAGTGATAGCCATAGCTATAGCCGCAATCCAGGTTCAACCCCAGCATGTAGGGATGGGGGAATTTTTAATAAGAAATGCCCCCGTAAGGCCAATAAAAACGGGGAGAGACTCAACGTCTGAGGAACGGAGCCAACCCCAGCAGACAGGGCTGGGGGCATTATTACCCTCTAAACAACAAATTCCCCCATGAGAGTCAGTATTCTCTCGCCTAGGGAGGACAGTCAAAAGAGGGGGTTCATGCCCTATCCCGTCATTTGAATCATCATCCCCTCCAAGAGGGAGGCGTACCATAAGGGTGCATCTGAAAACACTCTGCGTCACCCTTTGTTAAGATACCCGAAAGCATTCTCAGGACAGAAGAGGGATACATTTAAAAGAAACGGGAGATACTCTTCCTATTTGGAAGATGATATCTTCTATACCCTACGATATGTATCCATAAACACCATAGAGGCTAGCCCCGCAGGTCACACCGAGGATGATTCAAATCTGGATGGGTCAGGAGATGATGGTTCCGGTCAGGCTGCAACCTACAACGAACCACCAGGTGTGCACAGCTGGAACCATAGGGCCTCCCTAAACATGGCCGCCCCTTCAGCCAACCATCCTTTTCTAACCCTGTGAGCCTCCAACAAGGATAAGAACAAAGGAACTGTTACCCTTAACCCACCTCCTTCTCTTGATAAAGACGAGCCACATGCGCTCGAAGAGAGGTTCGCTCGACAGGAAAAGGTGATGAAAGAATTGAGGTGGCTTAATGCCGAGCAACTGCAGAGGAGCCGTCTTATTGAAAGTGCTTCTCAAGAATAGCCCCATCATGCACTCCCATTAGGTACACCTAAAAGACCAAGGTTTTCCCTGGAAAGAGAAGCACTGTCAGGGCTTACCCTGCCCAATGAGGAGCCTGGCCCATCCAACTACCTAAAGGTGGATCCGGATGAATACCGGGACTTACCTCCACTCAGGAAGCAACCGGAGTGAGTACGTCTGAACCCTCTGAAGGTGTCACAAATAGCACATGGTCCCCTGGTGCCAACCGAGCTAGATCCTCAAGAAATTCCTCAGTCGACACATGCCCAAGACCGGGCCCAATGGGATGTAAACCCGGGTCTCACCAACACCATCGAGGCACTAACGGCTCGATTGGGAGAAATGGAAGGTCGGTGCACTTAGATACAGCCAGATCGGAAGCCCTACCCAGATTGGCTAGCAACATGCCTCCTCTACCCAATTTTGGGAGCCCTGTATTCCCCATCTTCAATGAATCAGGCGATCCGGAACAGCATTTGATGCACTATGAGTCTTATTGCGACCCTATTATGGGAACTCTGGAACAACAAGAAGCAGTGAAACTCAAATGCTTCATATGGACTTTACAAGGATCCTCCTTCGTCTAGTATATGAGTATTCCAGCCCAGTCCATAAAAAGCTGGGATGACCTTTGGAATCAGTTCCTCTTCCACTTTAGCTCAACATTTCCTAAAACAAAGGTCAGCGACCACATGAACTGCAACCAGAGGGAGAACGAGAGAGTCTCTGACTTAATCGCCAGATGGAATGGTCTGACCTACTCTCTGAACAGGTCAATGCGTCAAGATGAGTTTCTTACCATATGCATCGACAATCTTCGAGATAAGCTGCGAACTCCACTCATACCAGTGGAGTGCACCACTGGCTTTCGCCATCTCTCAACCATTTACTTGAGAATTTAGGACTCCCTACATCGGACCAATTTGAAGTCCTGAGTGGCCTCACAGGCTCTTGCAAAGAGGATAGTTAGAGCTGAAGCGTCCTCTGTCACGCTCAAGCCAGCCCCTATGCCTGCTCCACCGCTCAAGCCTCCACAAAATCGTCAAGGTCCACTTGTATATCAGCGACTGTCTCTGCCGAGGTGGGATGATCAGAAAGGGTCAAAGCGGAACAAGTTTGAGGAAGAAAGACACAAAGTATACTCGTTCCGTTAGGACCAAATCCACAACAATTTCATTGCCGCCATGAATCGTAACTTGCTCCGCCTCCCAGAGCCAAGGAAACCCAAAGAAGTCGGCCATGATGAAAGGCCAGACTACTATCCCTACCATCGAATGTTGGGGCCCAATATCATAGAATTCTTCGTTTTCAAGGACTTTCTGAAAATGATGGTAGACTCCGGGAAGGTCGAGCTATGACCACCCTCAACAAATGTACCATATATTTCTACCACCGACTCTAACAAAAGGGATGGGTGGGAGGAAGTCACCAGCATGAAAGGGCATAAATTTGATAACTGGATGACTCGGAATACTGTGAATCGGGCATAGGGCATACTCTGAGCTCAACTAAAGCAGCCAGTGTTCCCACCAATAGCCCCTGATGTCGCGCGACCGATAGTATCGGCCACACAACTCTACAAGAGCCGGTCACCCAAGCATAATCAGAGAGGAAGGAGGCATGTTCAAGAGGATCAATCCGCGAGAAGCCAAAAGTTAGCCCCGACACTGCCAGATTTCATGCCCTCGAATTTGGCACCACGGGCACCGACCCACCAAACGGCACCATCAGGGACAGCCGACTAGGTTGACCTGTCAGAGGATGAAGCAGTAATATTTGGTTCCATAAACTTCATCCATCTTATGGAATCACTCCCTGATGAAGGTTATGGTTATGTAACCGAGTTCCTGACACGAGGAGCCAGGATGAGGAATCACAGAGGCAGAGGATATCGGGGAAGGCACAGTCGCGACTGAAACCAACCCTACAGTTGGAACTCATCCCGAACTGTCAATATCACAGAAACCTATGGGAGAGCCCTTCAAAGGACTCAGCAGGAGAACGAGAATCCCTCGACCACCGCAAGCGGCCACTCTGCCATCGCCATTCTGTGCTACCCATCAGAGGAGGAACACGTGTCTAGCCGCCTAGTGCACACAAGCATAATAGCCGGGCCGAGTCCCCAGAACCTGGGAACATCATCGTCATTTGACCCCGTAGTCGGTCCCTCCACGTCACATACTCCAGCTCCCAAGCTGCCCACTAAAACTCTCTCACCAATGGAAAAGCATCGGCCACTAGAGAAAAAAATATGAAATCCTCAAGCAGCTGGCATCGGTACTAGACAAGCGGTCAATCCTGGATGCCCTGAGTCTATCAGCTGACCTTAGGGTGGCACTTATTAAATCCTTGCTCATCCCCCAAATGTTTCCTACCGAGGTAGCTTCCGCCGAGATTTTCCGGATAGAGACTGTCCCGACTGAATGCAATCTGGTGATTTCCTTCACCAATCAGGATGAAGACACCATCATTCAAGGACACATCAAGCAACTATATGTGTCTGACACACTAAATGACATTGAACTCCGCAAAGTCTTCATCGACAATGGATCTGGAGTTAACCTCCTACCCCTATGGACACTCCGTAATTTGGGCTATAGTGAGGATGATTTAATACCCTCAGCCACAACTCTATTAGGTTACGACAAGAGCGAGAAAAACCCAATGGGACAAATTAAGCTAAAGACCCATTTTGGATACCTCGTGGCCTACTTGGAATTCCTGGTGGTCTGGCAGAACACAACATTCAATGCACTATTGGGAAGGTCGTGGCTCCATAAGCACATGACTGTTCCTTCATCCTACCAGCAGTGTATTAAATACTGCATCAATGGGAAAAGTGGGACGTTGCACGCCGACAAGGCCCCTTTCAAGCTCTCTGAGTCACACTACATTGACGCTATATTTTTTGAGAAAAAGAAGAAGAAGCCTTTGTTTGATGGTGTCGACTGGATCCCCACTCCCAATTGTATGGAAATGGTTCCTAACAACCTCCTCAGACAGCTTGGCAGAGACTACGTACTACCCATCAACCACGTTGAGAGTAGGGATTCAAGTCCAGACACACACTCAGTTGTCTTCATGACTTCAGCCGTAATGGTCGGGTGTGAAAATGCAGGAACATCTGCCAACCCACAATCCGGGGATTAATACTCGAGCGGGGATTCCCACGATGCCTCTTCCTCAAATCCCCTAAGGCTCGGACTTAAAACTCTCCCCTCGTCGGATCAAGAAGATGAGGATTTGGGAGAGGAAGAGGAGGAAGATCTCAGGGATGCACCTTTTGCATTTGAGGAAGGCATATCCACCACGGTGGACGAGTTCAAGGAAATAAACCTGTGTACTGAGGAAGACCCAAGGCCCACTCTTGTTAGTGCATCCATGTCCCCCGAGGAGCATGAGGTATATACCTCTTTCTTGAAGCGGCACCGGGATGTATTTTCCTATAATTAAATGGAAATTCCAGGGCTCGATCCCGAAGTGGTGACACATAACCTAGGTCTTATAGAAGACCACCGGGGCTATAAAAAGGCCGCCAAAAGGACACACCCCTCACATGCTGCCAAAATAGAGGCTGAAGTCAACAAGATCATTAAATCAGGCTTCATTCAGGTGGTCATGCACCCCATTTGGTTGGCCAACATCATCCCCATTAAGAAAAAGAATGGACAAATCTGGGTCTGCATTGATTTCAGAGATCTCAATTGTAATATCCCAAAGGATGACTTCCTGGTCCTGATCACCGAGTTATTAATCGATGCAACGATTGGGTATGAGGCTCTATCCTTCAAGGACGGCTATTATGGGTATATTAAAATCAGGATGGCCTGAGAAGATGAAGAATTCACTGCCATCAGGGCCCCTCAAGGAGTATTCTGTTACAGGGTCATGCCCTTTGGTCTCAAGAATGCGGGCGCCACATATCAACGCGCCATGCATCATATATTTAAGCCATTCTGGGAGAAATTCGTCGAATGTTATGTAAACAACTTGGTGGTTCAGTCCAGGCATCCCTCAGATCACCTGTCAGACCTTGAAACCGTCTTTAACAAACTTCGACAACATAGTCAGAAGATGGACCCCTTGAAGTGCACATTTAGGGTTACCTCAGGGAAATTCCTTGGCTTTGTCGTATGCCATCGTGGAATTGAAGTCGACCCTGAAAAGAAAAAGGCCATCCTTGACCTAACTCATCCCCGTAATCTCACTGAGTTGAGAGCATTCCAAGGGAACTTGGCCTACATTAGGAAATTCATAGCCAACATGGTGGGAAAATGTTTTCCCTTCACCAGGTTAATGAAGAAGGGGGTCATGTACTAATGGACAGATGACTTGCAAGAGGCATTCGACAGCCTAAAGAGGTACCTTTTAAGCCCACCGGTGCTCATGCCCCCGGTTGAAGGAAGACCTCTCATTATATACGTGACGACACTAGAGCGGTCACTGGGATCCTTCCTCTCACAAAAGAATGATGCGGGCAGTGGGAACAGTCTCTATTATCTCAGCCGAACAATGATTGATGTTGATAATCAATACTCAAACATCGAGAAGAGATGTTTTGCCTTAGTCTTCGCAGTTCAAAATTTGCGACATTATCTACAACATCATGAAGTCCATTTGGTCCCACGTAATAACCTGTTAAAGTACATCCTCAGCCGCCCAATGCTGACTGGGCGCCTATCCCGATTGGCAGTCATCCAACAATAGTTTGACATCCGTTTTGTGCCTCAGAAGGCCATCAAAGGCCAGACGTTGGCAGATTTTCTGGTAAAGCACCCTTCAACAGGGACTGCCACACTGAACGTCGAGCTACCTCACAAAGACATCTTTGTGGTTCAAGAGGAGATCTTAACATGGAAAATGTACTTCAACGGTGCCTCCTGATTCCAAACTGGAAAAAGGAAGTAATATACCATATTTAACAAGGTGGGTCTGGGGATAATACTTGTGTCCCCGGAAAAGGTGGTTTTTCCATATTCATTTCTCCTGTCAGAAAAATGTACAAACAATGAAGCGAAGTATCAAGCCCTTATTACAGGCCTGGAGCTCGCACTCCAGGCACAAGTACACCACCTTAAAGTAAAAGTTCACTCAGAACTGGTCATCAAGCAAGTAAATGGTGACTATACTATCAAAAAGGAGGAGCTGATTCCCCTATTTGACCATGTCTGAGAGCTAATGTCAGAATTCTCTACAGAACCCACATTAACCATTATTCCCTGGTCTCAGAATGCCCAGGCCGACACATTAGCTAATTCAGCCACAGCCCTAGCCGACCTAGACTGGGATGAAACAGTCATCAGTACTGCTCACCGTCGAATGGTCTTGCTATTTGTCTAGACTAAGACAAAAGAAATCAATGAAGTCAGTCCTGTTCCTGATCCATATGCTCCTGCCACCAGCTGGATGACCCCCATTGTAAACTATCTTAAAAGGGGATAACATCCATCAGACAGGGCTGAACGAGAGCAAATACAGAGAAGGAAAATCAACTTTGTCCTATATGTCAGCACAGGTCAACAAGAGGTCCTCTACAAACGAGGCCTCGACTGAATCCTACTTAGATGCATTGATGGAGATGAAACCACTGCCTTCATGACTGAAGTGCATGACGGAGTATGTGGAGCACATCAGCCAGGGTCCAAAAATTCCCATCAGGTTCGAAGGCTTGGATACTATTGTCCCATAGTGGCACGAGATTTCCAAAAACTTACTGCACAATTCCACTCGGGCCCAATCCATGTAAGCTTCATACACCAACCCCCGAAGTTACTTCATCAGGCCAAGTACTCCTGGCCATTTTCCATCCGGGGAATGGACGTTGTGGGACCATATCCCCCCACCACAGCCAAACAGCTAAAGTATATCCTCACAGCAACTGACTTCTTTTTCAAATGGGCAGAAGCCAAACCCCTTAAGGAAGTCGGGGAAATAAATGTTGGCAGCTTTGTGAAAACCAATATCATCACCAGGTTTGGTGTCCCTCATACCATACTGACGGATAACGCACCAAATTCTTCTCTGCTGAATTGCAGAGACTATACCAAGAGCATGGTATCAAGGTTAAACACTCATCCCACTACCACGCGGCGGCCAACAGACAGATAGAGGCTTCCAACAAGACCCTTTCCTACATTCTTCAGAAAATGGTGGACAAAGACAACATGTCATGGCCGGATAAACTCCTCCATGCATTGTGGGCTTATCGAATCACAATCCGCATAGCTACTCAGGCAACTCCGTACTCATTAGTATACATAACAGAGGTGGTATTGCCCATTGAGCTCCAATTTCCCTCACTCTGTGTTGCCATTTTTGATCTATTATCAAACGATGAGCAATCAAAAAAGCAGCTAGGTGAATTGGAATAGCTAGACGAGAAGCGGTTGCACACGTTGCACCATCTGGACATATACCAGAACCAGATTTCATGAGCTTTCAATAAAAAGGTTCGTCTTCTGTCTTTATTGTAAGGAGAATTAGTGTTGGTCCTCCAGACCCCAATGAATCCAAGAAGAAAACCTCCAAAGATGGAGCCCAAATGGGAGGGACCATATGTTAAACATAAGGTCTCCTCCAACAGAGCATATTCTGTAATCTCCATCGATGGGAAATTCACCACCGCTCCTGCAAATGCAAGATTCCTGAAGAAGTATTTTGCATAGAAACCAAAAGTATACCTTGTACATAATGGATGACGATAAACAACAAGAATAAGAAAAAAAGAGGGATCATCCGAGCTGCATGCCGTTAAAGTTCCAAGCATCCAACAGTCTAAACTCTATGACCCTAAACTAAGACTATTACGTCTGCAAAAGAATAACTAAAAGCAGGGATCGTCCGAGCTGCTGGATGTTAAACTGCCAAGAACCCTACGGTCTTAACTCTATGACCTTAAACTAAGAGTATTTCGTCCTCACCGAATGACGTTAAACTGCACGGATAAGATGTTTTAAAAATTCCCCCTCCCCTGTGTATGGACCAGACCTACATGGGATGTATTGTCTTTTAGAGAACTACGTATGGATTGATTCCTGCCTTTGCAGGATACGTTGTGACACCAGGACCCCCCATCCTGGCCCAGCCACCCCTGAAAAAAATAAGGAAAGAAAAAAATGCTCCCTCCCCCGTGTACGGACAAGACCTGCACAAGGTATACTCATCGTCCTCACCGCATGATGTTAAAATGCACGGATTTCAGAGAACTATGTGCTGCTTGATTCCTACCCTCAAAGGATAAGTAGTGACATCAGGGTTCCCCGTCCTGGCCCAGCCACCCCTCAAATAAAAAAATACCCTCTTCCCCCTTGTATAGACCAGACCTGCACATGGTGTATTTAGTAGAGAACTATGTGTAGCTTGATTACTGCCGTCGCAGGATACATAGTGACTCCAGGGTTCCTAGTCCTGGCCCAGCCGCCCCCGAATAAAAGTTATGAATTCCCTCTCCCTCGTATGCGGACCATACCGGCACAGGGTGTACTCCTCGTACTTACCGCATGATGTTAAAATTCATGGATAAAAAGATTTAAAAATACCCCCTTTCCCCTGTGTATGGGCTAGACCTACACGAGGTGTATTTTTATATCCTCTCCGCACGCCGTTAAACTTCATGGACAATGAAAGTTATAAATGCCCATTTCCCCCGTGTATGGACCATACCTGCCCGGGGTGTATTTTTTTCATCCTCACCACACGATGTTAAACTGCACGGACCACGTCCTCAATGCCCGACATTAAACTGCACAAACTATATAGCATCCCGCCTTTTTATCACATAAAATTTCATTACATTTTACAAAACCGGGGATCTTTAAGGTTTAGTATCATGGAAACCAGGAAATTAAAACATGAAAACATAAAACATTCATCTTAAACTCTTGAAAGGATTCTCCTTATGTTAATCCAAGGTTCATTACTACATCTCATAACCTGGGGACATACATCAAAAGAATGGGTGAGCAGAAGGCCTCGAAAGGGAAACAAGGGGAAACATTTAACATGTAAACTTGAGATACATCAACAATGTCATGAAAAAGAACTTTAAGGCATGATAAAGAAATCATGAGGCATATCATAAAAAATAAAGTTTTTCATAACTTGTTGTTGTGGCTAAAAGATTTAATATTGACAATCATTTCTGTTTCACCAAGGTCCATCCCCAAGGTTTCATTCAAATCTACCAAGGTTATTCACCAAGGCATCATTAAAAAATAGTCATCTCTAGAGATTAAGTCTTTACCCAATGCATTGGAGCGCTATCAGGGCGCACCCTTGAAATGTATTTATTATCATGTGAGCCAAATATATCACCATAAATCATTTAATAAACAACCAATATAGCATAAAAGGAATGGGTTTCATTTCATAATCATAACGTTTTAAAAACTGCATTAAATACATGATCTTTGTTTCACTTTAAAACCCACAAAAAAGGAAGGTGGGTCTCATGTATGTAAATCCCATAATTTAAAATAGAAAATTTTGGTATATATGTGAATACCCCTATGGAAGATAGAGCTTTGAGTATTCACATAATAAAATAAAATAACTTTAGAACAAGATAGAGAGAGACATTTTGAGATGGAAATTCTGCAGCATAATGACTAAGTTTTGGGGTTTTAGAAAACATTGAAAAGAGAGGGGACATGGGTCAAACATTCATAAATGACCCATAAAACAGTAGAGGGACTGAATATGAAGGATATATGAAAATGGTTAAGAAATTTTAAAGATATAATATATGAAATGAAGAACATGAAAGGAAGACAAAAATAAGATTTCTCTTTTAAATTTCGGCAGCCTAACTGCATCACTTAAACTAAAAAAAAATGAATTGATGAGATCAAATAGGGTCTCCCATAATATGAGCATAAAATATCAGTATGATAGATATATAGATAATACCCCAAAAAAATAAAAAGGAACTTGAAAGACTTGACATGAAAGTAGAACTTTGAAAAATGAGAAAGGTGAACTGATCCCTTAAAAATTCGGCAACCTAACAGCGCCACTTAAAACATAAAAATACTGAATTGAAGAGAAAAAATTTGGTCTCTAATAATATGAACATAAATGATCAGTATGATAGATATAGAGATCATACCCCAACCAAATAAAAAGGAACTTGAAATACTTGACATGAAAATAGACCTTGAGAAGGGTGAAAGAATCCATTAAAACTTCGACAGCCTAACGACGCCACTTTAACATTAATAAAATGAAATGATGAGAGAAAGAGGGGGTATCTCATCATATAAACAGGAAAAAGAAATTAGGAATAATATAAAAGAATATCCTCTAACATAAGATCATGGAGCATAAAAGAAATGACATAAAAGAGATTACTTGAAAAAAAGAGGGAGGTTGGATCCTTTACCTTAAAACGTAACTCTTAAAAATCAAAGGTTGGGAGCTTGAGGGCTTGGGGGAACCTTGGAAGGACTCATTGGGAGGTAATGAGACCATATCTTCATTGGGGGAGAGTTGGCAGTCGAATGGATGAGAGGATAGCTTGGTATTTATAGGGAAAGTGAGGGACAAGGCATTAATGGCCAAGGGACACCTCATTAATGGTTTTGAAAAAACCATGGGCTTGCCCATGGTATTTTCCCATGGTATTGGCCACTTGGTACACCTCATACCTTATCTTAAAATTCATAAGTCGACCATATTGATTAATACTTAATACATCATTTAATGATGTCATTAAACACCCGTAACATAAAAACTGTATTTTCACTATTCATCGAAAATTCAACTTTCACCCAAAAATCCAAAAATTTCATCTTAACCAAATATCGATGCGCTGATTTCTAAAATGAACTCCATTTTAAAAAAATATTTTTCTAAATATTTTTAATTTAATTTTTAATTAAAAACACTATTCACCGAAAATTCATTTTTTTCAGAAAAATCCCCAAAAATTACCATAACATAATATCGATGCTCTGAGTTCAAAAATGAAATCTATTTTATAAAAATAATTTTCTAAATATTTTTAATTAAAGTTTTAATTAATAAACACTATTCACCCGAAAAAACAAATACTTGACTAATAATTTATGAAACCGTTATTTAACCATTTTATTGAATCACATTACTTAATCAAGGTGCCTAAATTATATTAATGCCTTATTTAAGTGAGATTACTATTCCATTTGGTCACATTACTAATCTTAAGGATAAAATCACTATTCATAATTTACTCTTCATCAAAAACTAAGTTGATCATATTAGACTCTAAACTTCGTACTGGACATAATTGTAGAAGACCATTTTTGAAAATCATTACACATTTTTAATTATTTATGGTTTACATAAACATTATTTTAAAATATCCTTTCTCTAAAATTCATCAAAAATATGCATACTATATTTATCCAGACATTTGAAAATTCATAAACTTCATCATAAGAAGAAATCAAAATTTTTATTTAAAAGAAAGGATTACAAAAGGCAGTTACGATCTCCTTACATCGCCCCTTATCACACCAGCATAAGACCTAAGTGTAAGGTGTTCTAACGTGAGAGAATCTAAGGGATGCTCGACCAACACCGCACAAGTAGTAATTTCTCTCAGTTTGAACTTATCGTGAAGGCGATTCCGTTCTAGCTTCATACGATGAATTTCGACTTGGGTTTGGACCAGAGAAAAGCCCAGTGGTGCTACCTCCTTCCCAAGTTCTATTAGATGGGCTTCGGTCGGTCCAAGACTACTGGGTGAGGCAATCAAATCTTCTTTCTATATTAATTAACCAAAATCACTTGTACATAGAGACAAATATCGAAATGTTTAGTTTCCAGTGGTCATATTGACCAATGGTCATATAAGGGTCAAAACCCAATAGTCTCATTATAATTATACTCATGTTATCAAATGAAACAGTTTTGTTGAGTATAAAAAAAAATAACACACAAAATTAGGAAACAATATTTATTCAAAATTTTGGGTCGTTAAAATCTTCCCCCCTTAAGAAATTGCATCCTCACAATTTTTAAAATTGGGTTTTGAAATTTCATTTAAAGTCCCACACCGGAAAAGGAGTCAGTAAAACTATTACTTTAAAATAAAGAAAGGGAAGTAAAAAGGTCACCCGAGTTAACCCATACTAGGATTCAATGTAGGAAAACATGGACATAGAGGAAAAAACAAAGGGTCACGTTCTAAGGGAGAGTGATAGAAAACATGATTAGGAGAAATTAAACAACAAGAAAATCACAAAATTATGATGGGTCAAACAGTATTTGATTTCCTAATAGGAAACGTTAACAGACAACATTTTTTGTTTTATGTTCCTTTTCATAGTTTTGAGGAATTCATTTACTGTAAAGAATAAAAACATAAGGAAATATACCTACCTTCAAGTAGAGTTTAATTCTTTAATAAGTTTTTACCAAAACTAATCTTTTTTCCAAACGATGAGCATTCAAAAACACTTGGTCTCATCAAAAGCACAAGAATAATCTTCTAGAGAATCACGTATTCCACAAAAGAAAAACTATCTATCTTTAAACATTTATCCCAAAAATAGAATGGGTAAGATAAAACAACTCTTCATAAAGAAATAATCCCATATGAATGGAAACTAATTTTAAATCTTCACACTTCCATGGTACTACCCAGAGTTCATCGTAGACCATTTTGTAAATAACTGTCCTTAAAATTCCTCAAAATAACCCAAACTAAGATTGAAACCCAAATACAAGAAGGACTTGATAACATAGTATTCCAAGATAAACTTTATCGTTCATCTCTAAACAACATCAACCACTCCTAACATATTATAAAAAAAGTAACTAACTTAAACATATTTTCCCATGATAGGACAATCATTTCCATAAGTAACCTATAATACCATAAGTTTGCCTTAAATTCATCGATTCTTCAAAATATAAGTCAACCTTTACTCTTCAAAGAAAATACTGTAGTAATCTATTTACCTCGATCAAATAGGGTTCCCAAAATAGTGAACGTCTTCCAAAATAATAATAATATTCTAATCCACTAATCTTCTCTGCCATATTAATATGGAAATCGTCACATTTCCTATCACATTGGTTGTTGGGACATGTTCTTCCATTTCCCACAATTAACTAAGGAAAGAAAGTACAATTAGGGGCTTACATACTTATCCAATAATCATTAAAAGGAAATATAAATCATAGAAGGATAAACTTGTAGAAGAAAAGTATACCCTAACATGGGATCCCCTAGGTCCTAATCTAGGTTATCCATGATAATATATTCTCATGTGAATCTTTATTTTATTTTATCTTTGTTCCTTTAATAATGGTTCATACTAAGCTTATGAATTTACCAAAGCATATCCCCTGGTAGTGTCACAACCAAGAGTGCAGCAAGGCCCGTTGTCATGTACCAGTTCCCGTTTGAGTCTAGATCAAAGCAGTGTTTTCTGGTTTTACCCCTATGTACATTTATGCTAGAGCCACCTCTACCTGCTCGTATCCAGAAAAGGATGTATTCGCTTGGCAACCCCTTTCTCAATACTCACCAAAATACGAGGAAGGTTTACTATATTTAAACATTTCTATAGGGTTCTTCCTAAAGTTTTCATATCCTAATTTCCACAAATAACAAAACCATCCTTTGATACTAACTATAGAATCCCTCCTTTTATCACATAAACTTTCATTAAATTTTACAAAACCGAGGATCTTTAAAGTTTAGTGTCTTAGAAACCAGGAACTTAAAACATGAAAATGTAAAAAAATATTCTTAAACACTTGAAAGGATTATCCTTATGTTCATCCTAGGTTCATTACTACATCTCATAACCTGGGGACATACATCAAAAGAAAGGTTGAGCAGAAGGCCCATTAAGGGAAACAAGGGGAAACATTTAACATGCGAACTTGAGATACATCAACAATGTCATGAAAAAGAAATTTAAGGCATGGGAAAGAAATCATGAGGAATATCATAAAAAATAAAGTTTTTCATAACTTGAAGATGTGTCTGAAAAATTTAATATTGACAATGATTTCTGTTTGACCAAGGTCCATCCCCATGGTGTCATAAAAAATTACCAAGGTTATTCAGCAAGGCGTCATAAAAAAATAGTCATCTCTGGAGATTAAGTCTTTACCCAATGAATTGGAGCACTATCAGGGCGCACCCTTGACATGTCTTTATTATCATGTGAGCCACATATATCATCATCAATCATTTCATAAAAAACCAATATAGCATAAAAGGAATGGGTTTCATTTCATAATCATAACGTTTTAAGAACTGCTTTAAAGACATGATCTTTGTGTCACTTTAAAACCCATAGAAAAGGAAGGTGGGTCTCATGTATGTAAATACCATAATTTAAAATAGAACATTTTGGAATATATGTGAATACCCCTATAGAAGAGATATCTTTGAGTATTCACTTAATTAAATAAATTAACTTTAGAACAAGAGATAGATACATTTTTAGATGGAAATTCTGCAACATAACGACTATGTTTCGGGGTTTTAGAAAACATTGAAAAGAGATGGGACATGGGTCAAACATTCATAAATGACCCATAAAACAGTATAGGGACAGAATATGAAGGATATATGAACATGGTAATGAAATTTTAATGATATACCATATGAAATGAAGAACATGAAAGGAAGACAAAAATAAGATTTCTCTTATGAAAATTGGGCAGCCTAATGGCGTCACTTAAACTTCAGAAAAATGAATTGACGAGATCAAATAGGGTATCTCATCATATGAACATAAAAGATCAGTATGATATATATAGATATCATACCCCAAAAAAATAAAATGGAACATTAAATACTTGACATGAAAGTATAACGTTGAAAAATGAGAAAGGTGAACGAATCCCTTAAAAATTCGACAGCCTAACGGTGCCATTTAAAAATTCAAAATACTGAATTAAAGAGATAAAATAGGGTCTCTCATCATATGAACATAAAATATCAGTATGATAGATATAGATATCATAACCCAACAAAATAAAAAGGAACATTAGACACTTGACATGAAAATAGAACTTGAGAACGGTGAAAGATTCCCTTAAAAATTAGGCAGCCTAACGACACCACTTTAACATTATTAAAATGAAATTATGAGAGAAAGAGGGAGTATATCATCATATGAAAATGTTAAATACAGTAGGATGAATATAAAATAACATCCTCCAACATTAGAGCATGGAGCATAAAAGAATTGACATAAAAGAGATTACTTGAAAAAAAGATGGAGGTAGGATCCCCTACCTTAAAACGTAACTCTTAAAACTCAATGGTTGGGACCTTGAAGTGTTGGGGGAACCGTGGAAGGACTCCATGGGAGGTAATGATACCATAGATTAGTTGGGGGAGAGTTGGGAGTCGAATGGATGAGAGGATGGCTTGGTATTTACAGGGAAAGTGAGGGGACAATGCATTAATGGCCAAGGGACACCTCATTAGTGGTTTTGTTAAAACCATGGGCTTGCACCTGGTATTTTACCATGGTATTGGACACCTGGGACACCTCATACCTTATATTACTATTCATAATTCGACCATATTGATTAAATACTTAATACATCATTTAATGATGTCATTAAACACCCATAACTTAAAAACTCTATTTTCACTATTAATCGAAAATTCAACTTTTCATAAAAATCCCAAAATTTCATCTTAACCAAATATTGATGCTCTGATTTTAAAAATGAACTCCATTTTATAAAAAATATTTTTTTAAATATTTTTAATTTAATTTTTAATTAAATACACTATTCACAAAAAAATCATTTTTTTCAGAAAAATCCCCAAAAATAACCTTGACATAATATCGATGCTCTGAGTTCAAAAATAAAATCTATTTTATAAAAATAATTTTCTAAATATTTTTAATTAAATATTTAATTAATAAAAACTATTCACCCAAAAAAACTAATACTTGACTAATAATTTATGAAACCGTTATTTAACCATTTTATTTAATCACATTACTTAATCAAGGTGCCTAGATTATATTAATGCTTTATTTAAGTGAGATTACTAATCCATTTGGTCACATTACTAATCCTAAGCATAAAATCACTATTCATAATTTACTATTCATCAAAAATTATGTTGATCTTATTAGACTATAAATTTCGTACTAGAAATAAATGTAGAAGAACATTTTCTGAAAATAATTACACATTTTTAATTATTTAAGGTTTACATAAACATTTTTTTTAAATATCATTTCTCTAAAACTCACAAAAAATATGCATACTATATTTATCCGGACATTTGAAAATTCATAAACATTATCATAAAAAGAAATTTTTTTTATTTAAAACAAAGGATTACAGAAGGCAGTTACAGTCTCCTTATATAGCCCCTTATCACACCAGCATAGGACCTAAGTGTAAGGTGTTCTAAGGTGAGAGAATCTGAGGGAGGCTCGGCCAACATCACACGAGTAGTAATTTCTATCAGTTTGAACTTCTCGCGAAGGAGATTCCATTCTAGCTTCTTACGGTGAAGATCGGCGTGGGTTTGGTCCAGAGCAAAGCCCAGTGCTGCTACCTCCTTCCCATGTTCTGTTAGATGGGCTTTGATCGGTCCAAGACTACTAGGTGAGGCCATCAAATCTTCTTTCTATATTAATTAACCAAGATCACTTGTATTTAGAGACAAATATCGAAATGTTTAGTTTCTAGTGGTCATATTGTCCAATGATCATATAACAGTCAAAACCCAATAGTCTCATTTTAATTATACTCATGTTACCAAATGAAACAGTTTTGTTGAGTACAAAAAAAATAACACAAAAAATTAGGAAACAAGATTTATTCAAAATTTTCGGTCGTTACAGAATTAATCACGAACCACTTAAGATGTATGGAGAAATGATGTGGAAATACACCTTGCGCATTTGTATATATCCTCTCCATACAACATACTCCACAGCCTGTATAACTATGGATCTTCATAACCATTCATGGCCATCGGAAGCAGAAATTCATCGACCCGTGGAAACCTTTGCATGACTATGCATACCATGCCCTCAGCGGCTCTGCATATTGATCGCCCCTGGCCCATCTACCAAAAAAAATATTTCCATAGGCGACAATCTTCCTTGCTCCTTACACTTACCATCCTCAGATCCCTCATACCATATCTCCCGATACAGAAATTTATGGTGAAGTTGTTTACAAGTTCACCCCTTTTGTTTCACATCCAAACATCGCTAGGGAATCCCTACCCGGTTTAGCCTATGTATCCGCCCATGGTTCACATGAAGACTTGCATCTACGAACATCAAGCCACAGCTAGGCTATTTTGACTCAACGGACAATTACAGTGAATATACTTCTTGTATGCTCGGACACCATTATCCCCATATGCCGAACTCTGTACTATGAGAAATCTCAGGCTATCATAATCATTCATGGCCATCGGAAGTGGAAATTCATCTACCCAGGGACACCTTTTCAAGGCTATGCATACCATGCCCTCAGCGGTTCTGCATATTGATAGCCCCTGGCTCGTCTATGAATGGTAAGATTTCCTCGGGCGGTACTCTTCCTTGCTCCATATGCTTACAGGGCCCAGATCCCCCACACCACATCTCCTGATCCGAGAATCCTCTGAGTTGCAGTTTACAACCTTCATCCCTCACCCTGTTCAGAGTATATCAAGGCATGGTATCTCAGTTATCCTTCGAGTGACTGCAGTAATAGTCACCCAATGGTCCGAGCTTTATGATTGCTAAACTAGGAGTACATCGTCCTTACCGCACGACATTAAGCTGTATGGAGTGAAGGTACACCCTTGTGCACAAGATAAATCAGCGCAGGGAGCTCTCTAAGCTTTAACAGAAACCAGGGCTGAATATGGCTGACATGTCCAGATATTTTCCTACCAGATAACAGACTTCGTGGCTCAGACAATTATGGATCTTCATAACCATTCATGGACATCAGAAGTGGAAAGTCATCGACCCGGGGACACCTTTTCATGACTATGCATACCATGCCCTCAGCGGATCTGCATATTGATAGCCCTTGTCCCATCTACCAAAGGAAAGATTTCCTCAGGAGGCACTCTTCCTAGCTCCGTACGCTTTCCAGATTCACATCCCTCATATCATTTATCCTAATCCAAGAAGCCCCGGAACCACGATTTACACCATCAACCCCTCTCCACATCTTGCGCATGCTGAGGTGTTCAAACCCAGTTACATTATAATCAAGAGAAGCCTTTGCCACTACGTCCTTATCACATGACGTTAAAAAAACGTAAGATCTTGGCCGCTTGGAATAATGCTGAAAATACCATGAATTAAACATTCATGGAGATTCCTCTAACTATGAGAATTTTCATTGGTTTAATAATGAACTCTTCCTCACTGCATGATGCTAAACTGCATAACATCCTTTAATAATGTCCACGTCCTTGCTGCATGATGCTAAACTGCATAAAAACCATTAATAGTGCCCCCGTCCTTGCTGAATGATGCTAAACTGCATAACATCCTTTAATAATGACCCTATCCTCACCGCATGATGCTAAACTGCATGACATCCTTGAATAATGCTCCTCGTATTTACCGCATGACGTTAAACTACATGGAATTTGTCCTTACTTCATGATGCTAAACTGCATGGTCAAACCTATCATAGGTTCGATAAGGAACAAAGGCTTTTCTCTGTCCCTCAGAGCACAGGTCATACCGGAACAAAACACCATCTCACACTAGTGTGATAAATAATTACTTCACCCATTCTTGGTATATTTAGCCTAGATGTTTCTCCCGTATCCAGGAACCCTCTCCTCATAAACCATAATCTGTACTCCGGAAAATCCAAACTCTCATAAGCCACATTCCGTGGTCCCGAACCTCAACTTCCCTGAAGTTGCTCGGCTATCAGGAGAACGCAATCATTGACCAATGGACACCTTTGCATGACAATGCATACCAGGTCCTCAGCGGCTCTACATATTGATAGCCTCTGGCCCATCTACCAAATGCATGATTTCCTTAGGCAATACTTCTCCCCGTACACCTCTTATCCCCTGAGCCCCCATGTTCATCTCGAGATTTAGAAACCCTCTGAGATACAGTTTACTAGAATCTTTCACAACCCTACCAATATATAGTGGAACGTCTCTGGCGTGATTACTAAGAACTATGACAAGCCGTTCCATTCTAGATAATTTCCCAGCTGCATGACGTTAAACTACGCCACACTCCAACCGTCCTTTATGCTAGAAAAATGTGTAGGACATGAACTTTTCTTCCACACTCTTGATTGATACAGATGTTCTCAAAACCTTTCAGACATCACATACCCTTTCCGAGCCACCCCCGGTGGTTTTCATAATTTTCCAAGCCACCCATGGTGGTTTCCATAAGACGGAATTTCATGAAGTCCTATGGCCATCAGAAGTGGAGAGTCATTGAATTAAGGACAACTTTGCATGACTATACATACCATGAATTCAGCGGCTCTGCATATTGATCACCCCTGACCCGTCTACTAAAGGCATGATTTCCTTAGGCGATGCTCTTCCCACCTCTGCAAGCCAGTATGGCTCCCATGCCTTGAGACATGCCCTGCATGTCGTTCAAATTTAAACACACTCCCTCCACATGCATCTGAAGGACATCGAGAAATCTATTAATTAACCAAACCTCATTGGGGTCCTTTCCCCACTATATTTGGTCAAATCTGTTCGACCTAAAACATCAATAATGATAGTCTTGACGGTGGGAATTTAAACCGCTCCCAAAAGAGGCACAAAGCCTATTAGGACAAAAACCCAAAAAGGGATACCTAAGAAAAAGTCGGGCCATACCCACTGGGTCCACACCAAATAGGCCATGAAAAATTACAGTATTAAAAGAAAAGACAAAATGTTTTTGGGGTTTTTCTAAAAAACCCTAGGTTTTACCTGTTTCAATCATGATCATTATTCAAATCATTCATAATGGTTCGTATATAGTTATTGATCATCCGATGCATATCCTATAAGAGTTTCATTCCTGGTGTAAAATAATTCAAATTTTTATATACCATTGGATGATCAAGTCCATCTCAATCATCTCTTTTTAGAGTTATTACCCCAAGGTACAATAGTTCATGAGACACAACCACATGTATTATCGATAGAGGGATTTAATTTCAAATAAACTACATTATCTAACCATCAAATAAAAAAAGTTCATTTTCCTATACTTTAAATTCTCTTTTGTCTTATCCATAGACATATCATTAAGGATCTAACTAAAGTTCTAGCATCCTAGTTTATAATGGATAACTAAACCTTTCTATGATAAAATATGTAATAACCCACACATCTCATGAAAAGATATGACATAGTAATAGATGAATATTCATTAAATAAAATAATTATCCCCACTAAATCATATGGTTTTAGTTATTTTGTAATCTTGGAAACATAATAATTGTGTTAATAAATGAACTACATCACCTCCCACTTAGTTCTTCATAGCTAGAACCATTATTAGACTAATCATACATAATACCTTGTGAACTACATCACCTCCGACTTAGTTTTTTATACCAAGAACCATTCTTAGACTAATCATACATAATACCTTAATTCATAAATTATGTAAAGGAAACATAATAAAGGGTGATATCAGATTCCTAGTATTAGAAGGCATGTTAGATGGAAACAAAAAAATTGATTAATGTAATAAGAACATGTAAAAACCCATATATTTCAAGGAATTTTTTTTCTTAAAAACTTTGGAATTTTAATAGTTTGTGGTTTCTGACAGCACTTGATTCTGAGGCCCAGTGTGCCCAGAATCAATTTCTGAAGTTTTGTTTGGGTACATTCAGTAAACGTACATGTGGGTTTTCTATCTATTGAACCGGTGCTCAGAATTGAAATCCGAGGAAATTGATGAGCTCATAGCGCCAGTATTCTCTTAAGGGGACCTTTACTGTAGTTTCATTTTATTCGTGTTGAGAGTTAATTTTTTCGGGTATTTAGAATAAAATAAATAAAATTGTAGTACACAATTTTATTTAAAGATGTTAGTTATATCCTACAAGGGGAAGTTATAGGTGGGGCCCACACCCACATAACCTCCCATGAGAGGATAATGTGAGTTGGGGCCAACACTAACCCCTAACCTTTCAACTCCCTTAAACTCCCCATTAATCCCCCCTTAAAGAATTTGACAACTCTCCCCTTAATTAATGTGATCTCTTCACCTCCCTCTCTCCTATTAAATTTTTCCAACACTTTTGATCAATGAATTTAACAGTACAATTAATTAATTAAAGTGTTTTACTTTTGAAAATTCATGTGTGAATAAAATAATAGCTTTAGCTATTATTTTAGTTTGGCACTCGTTGTGTTGAGAGAATTTTGGGAGAGCCCTTGAGAAATATAAGAACAGACTTCTTCTTTCGACGAAGAACCGCCGAAGAATGACGTTCATCTCTTTGAATATTTGGCCTAGCCAAAGGAGAAGGAGCAACCCACAAGTAAAGCCAAGGATGCACCTTCCTCGGCCTCTTCTTCCCCGATGTCAAAGAGTTGACACCGTCTCCCCGCGACCCCATCTACGAACGAACCTTATTTTGAGGTATGGGATTTTCTTCAGTTTTAATTGAATAAAATTGTTCTTCGTTCTTCGTTGAAACCATGTTTTATCTTTGAACAAATGATATTACCTAACGCAGGGGGCGCAGGCCGAACGAACACGGCCCGAAGACCCTCCGTTGATCCTTGTTTTATTTTGATGGAGGCGGTGACATAAGAGGCGGTGGCGACCAGAGGAAGCGGCGGCCGTATGTCGGCCATTTGGAGAGGAGCCGCGGACCGCATCTACGGGCCACTCTACTGAAGAAGAATCGTCCGGCTGTAGCCGGCTGGGCTGGTGGAACCGCGATGATCCATGGTGCCGTGCAACAGAGGACTGCGGCCCACACTCCGCAGGCTGCTTCGGTAGGCGAACCGGCCGGCTCGTCGGCAGGCTGGGTTGATAAAGGCCGCAACACCCGCAGTTGCCGCACAGGAGGACTACGACCCGCCCATGAGGGCCGCTCGTGCCAGGAAGACCGGACAACTTTGGACAGCCGGACAGGAGGGATGAACTGCCGGTTCGGGAAGTTGGGGGGCCACACTCCCCCCATATCGCTCGACCACCAGGGCTGAGCCGCGGACCGCTCGGTCGGGCCGTGCCGCGCCGCGCCCCGCCGGGCTGGGTAGTGCCGCGTCGCGTCGCGCCGTGACGGGCCGCGCTCTGCCTCGTCGGGCTGGGCCGCGCCCCACCGGGCCGGGCCACATGCTTCACTGGGCCGATCCAACACCAGCTGGGTTGGACCTGCCAAAACCGGGTTGACCCAACCCGCCAGCCCACTGGGCTTGATGGGCCGGGCCTGTTTTCACTTAAACGAGAATAACTATAAGACTGCATGTCCAATCGACGCGCCGTCTATGGAACTGGAACCCTCATGATGAAGCTATCCTTTTGTGATACTCTAAGTGAGGTTTGGAAGAATTTGAAAAAGGGTCGGGTTTGGAATAAACATAATTTCAACCGAGCCCCTGGAACGGAAAATCCAATATCTGTCAGACCAGGCGTCCGATTGATGCGCCTTCTGTCGCATTAGGTTCCTTTTGACCAGACAGAACTTTGGGATACATTAACTCTGAAATTTGTGATAGTTGATGTATCGCCCCCTTGGTACAAGGAGCGGACCCTCCCGGAATCGAGCGTGCTGTGTGCAGGAACTATAGAGCTGGCATCGACTACGACGACTTCCGTACTGGAATCTTTCATGGGTTCAACGACGATGGATTCCATTCTGGAATCCTCCGTGGGTTCGAAGACGACAACAACTGTACTGGAATCCTCCGTGGGTTCAACAGAGATGACTACTATACTTGTATCCTACGTGGGTCAGGCAGTTTGATCTCTATAATTGTATCTTGAGTGGGTCCGACAGAGTAGCTGGTCTAGTATCCTACGTGGGTCTGACAGCATAGCTGGTCTAGTATCTTACATCTGTCTGACAACTTAGATGAATTAGTGTTTATATCTAATCATCTCTATCTCAATACGAAAGATGTATACCTGTGTGAGCTAAGTCTTGACTTTCAATCATTATCATCGATGTGATTGACTTTCTTTCCTATGTGGACTGGGTTGTTCTTGTGCTCTATAGTTGGATCCGAACGGTGATTGATAACTTAGGTATATATATATGGGCATATAACTAAGTAGAGTTGGATGATACATGATGATTGTATCCTACTTCTATGGTTTATCCTTCATGGATTCTGTGAGACCTTCGGGGGTCTCGGGGTCCCTACTGAGTATCATATACTCTCCAATGCACTGGTTATGCCCGCACTATGTTGTGTTTGATGCAGACGACAGACAACAATGATTGAGGTGGAGACTTCAGGAGCTAGATGATACTCGGAGGTGGACCACATTGTGAGACACAAACGAAGCGGATGAACAGACACGAGGTGATGAGGAGCCCATATGTACCCACCCTTCAGGTGGGATTATCGGAGGACGACTTAGTGGTTGCTGTTTTACTTTACTGTAGTTGTACTAGCTTTTCAGTTGTACTATACTTACTGTTGGACTTGTATTTACGGCCCCTTTCCTTTCTACACTTACTTTTGTATTTAGTATTACTTATTGCTTCCTTATGTTTCGTAATCAGTGGTTTTTGTTTACTTTTATAAAGGCAATGCCTTCCCTTCCTATCGTGATTATGCCTTTAGTGCTAGTCGCCAGCCCCTGGCCTTTGGGAGGCTAGCTTAAGGTAGTCATGTCACGGGCCCCGAAGATGGGTCATGAAAAATCAGTATCAGAGAAGTCAGTTCTACCACAGAACACAGGACTCTGATCATTCATTTATGTAATGAAATAGTGTTAAGAATATTGAGTGTGGTTTTCAGTCCTTGGAGTCTAGTGTTGGTGTGGCGGCCGACGTATCCATACTCCAGGACCCTGACCTCTGATTTCTGACTTAGTGCACAAATACACTTATTGCGTGTGTGTTTCCATTGAAAGTTTATCTTTGTGATTATATTGTATCAGCTCACCAGGTATATTGTTTGATCGTGGCACACCTATTTTTTTAGGATGGCCACACGAAGGTAGCCAGCTAGGGATCCGAGTTACTTATGGGATAGTATCCCACCGAGCGACGAGGTCTCTGTGTAAGGCCCCATCACAGCAGAGGCACTAGCAGTACCACTACACGCTGGGCCACTGATACCACCAGCCCCAGCAGTAGAGAGTTCACACTGCCTGAGTGCGTTGCATGAGTTCCAACGACAGAGGCCGCCCAGGTTCGGCAGAGAGACGGACCCACAGGAAGCAAGGGATTGGCTGGAGGCTATCGTCAGGGTTTTCAGATTGGTAGGGACACCAGCAGAACTTATGGTGATCCTTACCATGAGTCTCTTGCACGCAAAAGTAAGTAGATGGTGGAGCCTGATGCTCCAGGTGAATGACAAGGAATCTTTACTCTGGACGGACTTCGAGAGTCTCTTCCGCTCGGAGTTTGTTCCAGCCACCCTTTGTGCGATGTGGATTCATGAGTTACTTCATCTGTAGCAGGGTAGAATTACCATATCCCAGTACTCAGGGAGGTTCACCGACCTCTCATGCTACTCCACAAACATGGTATGGGACCCGTTCTTCAGGACCCGAACCATTGAGCAGGGACTCAGACATGAGATCAAGGCTTCGATGATCTCCCTCAGCATTCCGATGCATGCAGGAGTACTAGAGAGATCCATTCTTGTGGAGATCGTTCTTGCTGTGCCGACACCAGCTGCGAGACCTAATACAAGATGACACGTAGCGGAGCCTTCTGCAGCTGATAGTAGACAGTTGACGTAGAGTTCCAAGTGGACCAGGCCATCAGGAGGGTGACCTTAGGATATAAGTTCAGTTGTGCGGGGCACCCGAAATAGAGCTAGCTATATGAGGAGCAGGCAGTGCTATGCATGCGGCGGGTAGGGTCACATGGCTCGAGACTGTCCGACCCGCCATGCGGATAAGCAACAGAGAGTATAGGGACCTCCTAGGAAGAGGCAGTGTTTTGATAGTGGTGGTCCACCGGGAGCAGGTGAATGAGGCAGAGGAGCTGGCCGAGCATCAAGTGGTGTATGAAGTTTCAAGACTCTACCACCACCACCACCAGGAGGTCCACCCTGACCATAGGGAGCTGGCGGACAGAGGCAGGCTCAGCTCCAAGCAGTTGAGGCCTACAACCACGGCGCATCTAAGATGATTCAAGGTACTATCTGTGTCTACTCCACCCTTTCTGCAGTACTTATAGACACAGGTGTGATTCATTATTTTATTTCTGATTCCCTTGTTCGGAGATCAGAGATTCTGACGGAGCTATTGGCTCGATCCGTACAGCTAGAGACTCCAATGGGAGAAAACTCTATGATTATGCATTGGTTCCAGAAGTATGAGCTTACTCTAGGAGGTGAGAGCTTCGGCTGGGATCTTCTGGTAGTGGCGTTGAGGCCTTACGACGTCATCCTGGGTATGGACTAGATATCTACTGTCCATGCTCAAGTCCACTATGTTAGGTTCAAGGTGCGGTGTATCCGCATGGATGGGAGAAAGTTCACATTAACCGGCAAGAAGGGAGACTTTGAAGTGCAGGATGGACTTACATAGAGGAGAGGGTAGCCGATCACACATCAGTTGGCTAGTCTCATCCTCGGAACGGTTGATGCACGGAGTCAGAGTTTTCTTGTAGTGGTGGAACAATATGCAGACGTTTTTCCTGATGACCAAAACTACCTCCCCACAGAGAGGTAGAATTATACATAGACATGTACCCTGGGACAACACCGATATATACTCCAGTATATCAGATGGATCCCGCTGAGCTTCGTGAGCTGCGGGCAGAGCTGGAGGACATACAGAGTAAGGGATTCATCTGACCAAGTGTTTCAACCTGGGCTTCTCCGATTTTGTTCACCATGAAGGCAGATTGGAGCTTACGACTGAGTGTTGACTACCGTTTCCTGAATCAGGTGACCTTGAAGAACAAGTACCCACTCCCATGGATTGAAGACCTCTTTGA
Source organism: Viscum album (assembly GCA_963277665.1). Lineage (NCBI taxonomy): Eukaryota > Viridiplantae > Streptophyta > Magnoliopsida > Santalales > Viscaceae > Viscum > Viscum album. Next base: position 1,986,592,919 of record OY728136.1, read on the forward strand.
TCAACTCAAAGGAGCATGTTGGTTCTTGAAGATAGACCTCAGGTCAGGCTATCAACAGCTCAGAGTTCGAGATGAGGATGTGCAGAGGCTGTCCCTCAGGTGTCGGTATGGTCACTACAAGTTCTTGGTTATGCCCTTCAGCATAACCAAAGCTCCAGCAATGTTCATGAGTCTCATGAACAGGATCGTCTATCCTTACCTCGATCGATTTTTCATAGTCTTCATTGACGACATAGTTATTTACTCAACTACTGAAGAGGAGCATGCCTCCCACTTGCGGGTTATACTGGATACACTCCGAGAGCACCAACTTTATAGTAAGCTCTCAAAGTGTCAGTTCTGGATTCAGGAGGTTCATTTCTTGGGACACGTCATCTCAGAGGCTGGATTTGTGGTGGATCCAGCGAAGATCGAGGTAGTACTTGCTGGGGAGCCCCCCAGGAGCCTGACAGAGGGGCGGAGTTTCCTAGGTCTGGCTGGGTACAATCGAATATTTGTGCTAGAATTCTCCAGATTTGAAGCACCGCTTTCAGCTTTGATGAAGAAGGAGAAACCAATCATGTGGTTAGATAGATGTTAGCAAAGATTTCAGGAGATGAGGAAGATATTGACCAGTGCGCCCATCTTGAGGATACCAGAAGAGGGTGTATGGTACGTAGTTTACTACGACGCATCAGGGACTGGAATCAGTTGTTTCTTGATGTAGGAGTGAGTAGTGATCGCCAATGGTTCACAACAGTTGAGGCATCACGAGCAGAACTATGCTACCCATGACCTAGAGTTAACATCAGTGGTCTTTTCCCTGAAGATGTGGTAGCACTATCTGATGGGAGAGCGCTTTATAGTCTATTATGACCACCAGAGTCTTAGGTATATCTTGTCACCGAATGACCTGAACCTGAGACAGTGATGTTGGCTTGAGTTCTTCCAGGACTATGACATTGATATATTCTATACTCATGGGAAGGGGAACGTTGTAGCTGAGGCTCTCAGTAGGAGATCGGGCATTCAGCTACTATGATAGGCGACATAGAATCTAGCCGTGTTGTAGATATCCTTTGTGGATATTGATGGAGAAGCCTTTCTTTAGTCTCTCAAAGTCACTCCTCAACTTCTTCAATGAGTCAGGGAGGCTCAGCGTGGGGACATTGACTGTGGGACACGACGTTCTCAGATAACCTCAGGAGAAGAAACTAATAGATTTTCTGGAGGAGGGGAGTACATTATCCTTTTCAGGGGATGTACCATGGCACTAGTCACACTACATGAGGAGGTGCTGAGGGAGTTTCACACTTCCCCTCTAGCGGTACATCTAGGAGTGGAGAAGATGTATCATGATCTCAGACGACAACACTGGTGGCCAGGTATGAAGACGGTTGTACCAGAGTTCGTTTCACGATGCCTCACTTGTCAGTAAGTGATGGCGGAGCACCAAGTACCAAAAGTCTTGGTACATCCCTTAGATCTCCCAGACTGGAAGTGGTATAGGATATCCATGGATTTCGTTATGGGGATTCCACATACATCTAGAGGACATGACTCTATCTGGGTGATCGTAGATCGACTCACCATGTCATCCCACATCCTATCGATCAGGGATCAGGGCTCAGTAGAGAGCTTGTGACACCTCTACATTCAGTAGATCGTACGACTTCATGGTGTGCCATCATCTATCATTTCTGATCATGATGCTCGTTTCACTTCCTAGCTGTGGAAGGGGTTAGAGGAGGCTTTTGGGATGCATCTACGTTTGAGCACTGCCTTCCCTCCTCAGACGGACGTCCAGATAGAGATGACCATTTAGAATCTAGAGGATAGGCTCCGTGCATGTTTCCCTGAATTTGGTCATAATTGGGAGGATCATTTACCCTTGGTGTAGTTTGCGTACAAAAAATTCTACCACACCACCATCAGGATGGCACCATACGAGGCACTGTATGGACGACCCTGAAGATCACCTCTATGTTGGACTGAACCTACGGAGTCAGCACTTGTAGGACCAGAGATGGTTCAGGCTACGACGGAGAAGGTTAATATCATCCAGGAGAGGATGAAGATTACATGGAGAAGATAGAAGTCCTATGCTGATAGGAGACAAAGACCGCTGGAGTTCGAGGATGGTGACCATGTCTTCCTACGGGTCTCCCCTCGATGAGGTCTATGGGGATTTGGCCGGGGCATCAAGTTATCTCCGCATTTCATTAGACCTTTCCATGTCCTCAGCATAGTAGGCGAGGTGGATTACCACCCGGCCCTTCCACCTCAGTTGCACCAGGTGCGTCACGTCTTCCAAGTATCTCTGCTAAGGAGATACGTGCATGACTCATCCCTCATCATTGACAACGAGGAGCTTGTCATCGATGACGGGGTGACATTCACGGAGTTCCCGGTGAAAATCTAGGATCTACAAGAGCGGGTCCTACATGGATGGTCGATTCCTCTAGTGCGCATTCACTGGCAGCATGGAAACCTCCAGGAGAGCACTTGGGAGCGGGAGGCTCAGATGTGAGCTCAGTACCCCCATTTGTTTCCCTAGTGTGAGTTGTATCTTTTCAGGTACATAAATCCCAGAGGTGGGAGTAATGTAAAGACCCTGAAATTTCAAGGGATTTTTTTTATTAAATACTTTGGAATTTTATGAGTTTGTGGTTTTTGACGACACCTGATTCCGAGGCCCGGTGTGCCCGAAATAAATTTCTAAAGTTTTGTTCATGTACGTTCAGTAAACGTATGTGCATGTTTTTCTATCTTTTGAACCATTATTCAGAATTGATATTCGAGGACACCGATGAACTCCCAGCACCAATATTCTCTTAAGGGGACCTTTACCAATGTTCTGTTTTATGCGGGTTGAGATTTAATACTTTTGAAAATTTAGAAATAAATAAATAAAATTGTAGTACACAATTTTATTTAAAGATGTTAGTTATATCCTACAAGGGAAAGTTATAGGTGGGGCCCACACACACATAACATCCTATGAGAGGATAATGTGATGCGGGGACCACACAAACCCCTAACCTTTCAACTCCCTTAAACTCCCCATTAATCCCCCCTTAACTAATTTAAAAACTCTCCCCTTAATTAATGTGATCTCTTCACCTCCCCCTCTCCCATTAATTTTTTCCAAAACTTTTGATTAATGAATTGAACACTATAATTAATTAATTAAAGTGTTTGAATGTTGAAAATTCATGTGTGAATAAAATAATAGCTTTTTCTGTTATTTTAGTTTGGGAATCGTTGTGTTGATAGAATTTTGGGAGTGCTCTTGAGAAATAGAAGAATCGAGTTCTTCTTTCGACGAAGAACCACCAAAGAACGATGATCATCTCCTTCGATCTTTGGGAAAGATGAAGGAGAAGAATCCACCGGAAAGGAAAGCCGACGACGTGCCTTCGTCGACCCCTTCTTCGACCCCTTCTTCCCCAACATCAAAGAGTTGACGCCACCTCCCCACGACTCCGTCTATGAATGAACCTTATTTAGAGGCAGGGGATTTTCAACAATTTTAATTGAAAAAAATTATTCTTCCTTCTTCATTGAAACAATGTTTTATCTTCGGACAAATGATCCCGCCTAACGGGGAGGGCACGAGCCGAACGAACAAGGCCCGATGACCCTCCGTTGATCCTCATTTTTTTTCGATGGTGGCGGTGTCAGAAGAGGTGGCGGTGACCGGAGGAAGCGACTACCGTTTGTTGGCCGTGTGGAGAGGAATCGCGACCAGCATCTGCGGGCCCCTTCGGCGGGCGAACCGGCCGGATCATCGGCCGGTCGTCTTGATGAAGGGCACGACACCCACAGGTGCCGTGAAGGAGGACTTCGGCCCACCCATGTGGGCCGCTCGCACCGGGAAGACCGACCAGACAGGAGTGCGACAACACTCGTTCGGGACGTTGGGGGGGGGGGGGGGGGGGCGCTCTCCCTGCATCGCTCGGCCAGCCGGGCCGAGCCACGACCAGCCAGGCTGGGCCGTGCCACACCGGGTTGGTTCGGGCTGCGATGCGCCGTGACGGGCCAGGCTGCACCGCGCCGGGTCGAGCCGCGCCGTGCCGGGCGGGGCCGGGCCGCACCGCGTCGGGCCGGGTCGCGTCGCGCTTTGTCGGGCCGTGCCCCGCCGTGCCCCTCGGGCCGGGACGCGCCCCACTTGGCCGAGCCATGCGCTTCACTGGGCCGGTCCGACACCAGCCTGGTCGGACCCGCCAAAACCGGTTCGACCCATCCCGCCAGCCCACTAGCCTAGACGGGCCGCACCCGTTTTCACTTAAACGTGAATAACAGTAAGACCGCGCATCCGATTGACGCACCGTCTGTGGCACTGGGATCCTCATGACGAAGCGGTCCTTTTGAGATACTCAATGTGAGTTTTGGATGGCTTTGAAAAATGTATTGGTTTGGAACAAGCGTAATTCCAACTGGGCCCCTCGAACGGAAAAGCCAATATCTCTCAGACCGGGCGTCCGATTTACTCGCTAGCTGTCACGTTGGGTTCTTTTTGACGAGACAGAACTTCAGGATACATCAACTCTGAAGTTAGTAATACTCGATGTATTGACCCCTTAACTCGAGTAGCGAACCCTCCTGGAATCGAGCGTGCTGTGTGCGGGAACCCTAGAGCTGGCTGTGATTGCGATGACTTCCGTACTGGAATCCTCCGTGGGTTTGACGATGATGGCTACCATACTGAAATCCTCTGTGGGTTCGACAGCAATGACTACTGTACTTGTATCCTACGTGGGTCTGACAGTTTGACCTCTGTACTTATATCCTATGTGGGTCTGACCGAGTAGCTAGTCTAGTATCCTACGTGTGTCCGACAACATAGCTGGTATAGTATCCTACATGGTTCTGACATCTTAGATGAATCAGTGTCTATATCTGATCATCTATATCGCAATATGAAATATGTATACATGTGTGAGATGAGTCTTGACTTTCAATCATTATCATCGATGTGATTGACTTGCGTTCCTATGTGGACTGGATTGTGCATGGGCTCGAGAGTTGGAGCAGAACTGTGATTGATAACTTCGGTATATGTGTGGGCATATACCTAAGTAGAGTTGGTTGATACTTCGTGATCGTATCTTACTTCTGTGGTTTATCCTTCGTGGATTATGGGAGACCTTCGAGGTTCTCGGGGTCCCTACTGAGTATCGTATACTCACCCCTGCACAGGCTATGCCCGCACTACGTTGTGTTGGATGCAGACGATGGACAACACTGATCGAGGTGGAGAGTTGAGGATCTTGATGGTACCCGGTGGTGGAACACTTGGTGAGACACACACGGAGCAGACATCCGAAATCGAGGTGCTGAGGAGGCCATATGTACCAACCCTTCAGGTGGGATTCCCGGAGGACGACTCAGTGGTTGTTGTTTTACTTTACTGTAGTTGTACTAGCTTTTCAGTTGGACTGTACTTACTATTGGGCTTGTATTTCTAGCCCCTTTCCTTTCAGCACTTACTTTTGTATTCAGTATTACTTAGTGTGTCATTCTGTTGTGTACTCTTTTGTGTTTGTTTACTTTTATAAAGGAAATACCATCCATTTTTGTTTGGATTATGCCTTTGGTGCTAGTTGCCAGCCCCTGGCCTATGGAAGGCGTGCTTGGGGTAGTCACGACACGGGCCCCGAGGACGGGTCTTGACAGAACACGAGAATAAAACATGAAAACCGTACATTTCATATCATATATCACAATCATAAGTCATCGAATAAATCTTGGTCTGTCATAAGAAATTAATCATAAATGAATAAAATAACATGAGCTTTGATAATATATAATTGTCATAATAAATATATTTGTAGAAAAATTCATCACATAAAAGATTACATAATGTCTACCCACCAAGACATTCATAAAATATTATGCCTGGGATAACCTGCCATGCACCTTCTTTAGGCATGGAGTTACCTCAGTGTACCATATGTTTAGGGATTAGAATAAACTCCAATGTAACCTATGAGCTCATTGATCATTAATCAATTCCCAATTCATTCTAGGGAAATATCAATCCCACATAACACATTCTTTAGACATTTGTGTTTCAAAAGATCATAAAACACTCGTAATATCAAAACCCATAAAAATAAATGGGCTTCATAAAAAAATACATTTAATAATTAGTGGACAATAAACAGGTTTAATAAAAATTTCATCAATTTTTCATTGAATAAAAAGTTGATTAAAAATGGCTTTCACAATCATTTCATCATATAATAACATATTGAAAAGGAATATATTTAATAAAAGTATATTATTCATAAACATATACTATCCATAATAAAATATACATGATATAATTTGATCATATCTATATTAATGATTTAGTAACATCAAAATATATCATCATAGATGGAAAATTATATTAAAAGATAACTTGTAACATTCCTTATGGAAAGTAACATGTCCACATTGAAAAATATTATTGGAAATCCAATAAATACTCAAATATTAAGGCAATTATTCTTTTGAAAATATAATTGGAAACATATTAAGGAATAATTAATTTATTGGGTTTTCATGATGTAATAAACATTCCATTGATGTGGTACACATTAAAACAACTTTTGTTTCACATTTTCAATGAAAATTTATGTGGGACTTGTTTGAAAATGGACCAAAGATTCATTTTAAATGATTTTTTAAAAAGTGAAGAATCATTAAAAAATGTCTTCAAACAACTATTTAATAATATTTAAAACATTATTTGAAACATTTTTAGAAAACATTGACATGAAAAAAAGTTTTTTGACTGGAGAGAGAAATAATTTTTTTCCTTAAAAACGTATTTTGGAATATTGAGTGCATAAAGAGAGGAAAATGATAGAAAAACCTATAATTTATATAAATAAGAATATTATAATAAATATCATGAGTTTTTTAGAGTTATATAATATGCGGTCATCATTATAAGAAAAATATTAAATAAGCCCAAAAATTAATGATATTGTAACATCAAACCCTTACCACTGTTGTGATCACTGAATAATAATCCCCTTGAATGAAATAACCATATATGGAATTATAAATCCACAATAATTGAATATGAAAATCATAAAAAATAATAAAGGGAATTATATACACCATAGAAAATAAATAAGTGGTGAATTTGAAATCTATATCACAAAAATATAAGTGGGATGAAAATCCCTTACATTATTTGGTAACGTTTGAATCGTAATCCCCAGAAAATAATAGAATTAAATGTAACATTAAATATTATTTGAGTATATAAATTTATTATATATCATGTCAAAGTGTCTGTTAATACACCTTATCAAATAATATATGTGCATAAAGTTGCATATGTATCAATAAAGGTTATTTGAGACCAAAATCCTATACATGCTCTAGTAACTTCTGTATTGTAAGACCCATGAAAGAATAACATTAAATAAAAATTTATATATCCTAAGAATATATAAATTACTGATAATTTATATCATAGATAATGTATATTAAAATCAAAGATGAATATATTTTTAGAATATAACATATTCCCCGAAGAAGTAAATTTGAGACAAAAATTCATTACATGCTTGGGTAACTTTTGAATCGTAATCCCCATGAGTACATAACATTATATATAACATTAAATATCAAGATAATAGATAAATTAAATATATAGTATATAAAAATGGTTTTATATACAACTCAAAATAGAAGAAGGTTAACAATATTATATATATCCCAAAGAAGGCAATTTGAGACAAAGATCCCTTACATGCTTTAGTGCCTTTTGAATCGTAATCCCCAAGAAAGAATAAAATTAAATGAGTCATAAAAATCACGATAAAAGATAAATTAATGATATATCATGTAAAATGGGATGTATATACACCAAAAAAATTAAAATAGGTTTATAACATAACATATTTCCCAATGAAGAATATTTGAAATAGAAATCTGTTACATTACCTTTAATTACCCTATTTACCTTTATCTGTGGTAAATAAAATTCCAAAGTTACCATTCATAAAAAATTATTTTCATCATATTGAACCACATTTTACTTACTAATGAAAACTCTTCCTATCATATTTTTGAAATTCAACTCATAGAAGTGGAAAAATTACATTTTATGAAAATTTGTAAATATGCCTAGACAGTGGGTAATTGATGTTAAGAAGTTAATTAAAATTATATATATATATATATATATAATTATTATAAAATGACTCCAATGAATTAAATTGGACTAATATAGGCATTTTATATCTATTTTTACAATAAAATAAATTTAAAATATAAATAATTATTTTAATAAAAAGTCAGTTTAAAACCATTACACAATGTTTTTTAATATTAATCCAAATTTGAATGCTTTCAGAAAAATAATAAAATCCTCCCTAAGATAATTTTGATATTCCAAATGAAAACATTTAGTCTATTTTACCAAATTCAGTTTTTAGGAGTGTTTAAAAGTAATTTTATTATTTTTACAAAATGACATAAAGAGTAGTTCTTTTAAGAAAATTGTTTTTCTAAATGTATGAATATTTTAACATAACTTATAAATTTCATTATAAATATGTTTTATTTATGTCAAAAAATTTTAAATTATAAATAATATTTAACATTTTCTTTACTATTCATATTATAATTTTTAATTGATAAATGAGTATATCGTTAAAATAATTACAATACTGATGTGTTGTTTCACAAAAACTCAATCTTGTGTATAACGCATGCCAAGTCGGTGTTGCATATAGTATAATATATTAAATTAAATTAAAGAGATAAAATACTATGCAATATTTGGGTGTTACAATATAAAATATATTAGGTCATTTAAACCCTTATCTCATTATTTTATCCCCAAGAAAACATGTTTTACCATTAATAGTGTTAACATATTTAATATTTTTTTATACTATTCATTATGAACATAAACTATGTTGAACTAATTTCCTAAATTTAATCATTTAGATTCCAAATATGGAATCCTTTTTTTTCAAATCCAATTCATAGTATTTGTATGATTAATTTTAAATATAAACAAGCAAAACATTTCAAAAACGGTTTTTCAAGGAATGCATTTTTTGAAGCATAAAGCAATCATATATTAAATATATGAAAAGAAATCATTATTATATGTATTTAAATTCATATGGTTATATATAAAATCTATAAATTTTATTTACAATATACATAATTAAAAAATATTTTTATCAATTAAAATGGATAGAAAATATGCATTTAGAAATGGTTTTCAATATGAACCAAGACGTTCTATTATTCATGGAAAATTTGATCTTTTTTATAAAAATACAAAAAAAATCCATATAATTATTTCTATATGATGATTTAAAAAATGAAGTTTATTTTTCAATAAAACTTTGTATATTTGGATGAATTAAATTTCATTACCTATGCAGAAAAATCAGTAAAAAACATTATGAAGAAAACATTTTTATGAAGCCTAAAATAACATTACTAAAAATTGTGTTATTAGTTACTCATAATTAATAAATAAATTTATATTTATTATTTTCATTATATATATATATATCATAATGAGTTTAATCCTATTTTTGGCCACCAATTCAATGGATAGGATATAATAATCATATTTAAATAATATATTTTTTGGGCCACTTATGTTCAGTGTTTTTTTCATTTACACAATCAAATATAATGTTCATATATTAAAATATCATGTTTTTATATTCTCCCCACCTTCAATAAATTGTTTCCTCACAATTTGAATTTTATCTCAGCAATCCATGTGTTCCTTCTGAAAATAAATTTTTTGAACACCCACATCATATAAAAGTTTAATAAAACATCCTCTTAATAAGAGAGAGAGAGTGGGTGAAGTTAAATTGTCATATTATATAAAACATAATTGTGTTTCCATGTAGTAAAACATTAGTGTGATGTTAAAATATGACATGTAAGAGAATCATATTATAAAAAATAATTATAAAGTGTGACAGATAACATATATTATAAAATATTTAATGATCATGAGAATATTAATGACCAAAAAATTTTAAATGAAGGAGGTATGAAAAAGAACATCCATTTATCAGAAATAAATGTTACATTATAATGTTGTAATCAATATCATTTTCCCAGAGTTGAGAAATTCTTTGACATTCATGGAATATAATATAGAAAATATAATTTATTGATATCTTTTTATTTTATAAGTATAATTTCCTCCCCGGTTCGACTTTAATCAATTTCCACTTCATTTAGTTCTCTAAAAATAGAATATCCAAGATGAATTTGTGTATTCCTAAATCAATTGAATAAACATATAACTGATAATTTACTACATTAAATAATAAAATGTTATTCCTATTATCTTTGCTAAAACGAAAAATCGATAAACAATGTATGGTAGTACATAAAATGAATTAAATTTCATACATTAATATATAGAATTAAATAATAAAAACAAATTTTCAATAGAAATAATTCCTTAAATAAATATACTAATATCCCAAATAACACAAATAACCTCAAAAATAAATAATGTTTTAACCCCAATCATGATATCATAATCTTCATCTATCACTTATAAAAACATAATAAGTTCTATAAAAATAATATTTTTTGTAAAACCAAATGGATTTATATAACTCCACCAAAAAATATTTTCCTTGAAATGTCAATAATATCCTCAAAAGCATAAAAATTCTACAATATTTTATCCTATAACATGCTTTAGAAAATCATTATAATATTTTACCATTAAATTATTTAAGTAAAACCAATGTCATTATAACCAAGGAATCACATAGGAATATAGTTGGAACTTCACCCTTTTCACCACTAAAGCGTGGTTTGAAGCCCTGTAACCAGGACAGATATGATGGGTTCATATCATAGGCATACATTGTTCTTTTTTCTATAAGTAAATTAATATTATTCTTATAACATTAAAACAATATGATGAAAGTAATAAAAATAAAAATAATAATTAAATTACATTTAAACACTAAAATTTTCAATATAACTTATTTTCATTCCAAAAAATTAAATAATCATAATTTACAATTATTACCATTACAACAATGTTAATATTAACACAAAAGGTTACCAATAATATTAAACAACTATCTAATAAATATAAAATAATTATACCAAAAAAATCATTTCACTACAACCCATGTTATACATAAGGGTTATATATACGACAAATATATATTAAAAGTCACTAAATGTCCTTAAGGTACTTCTTTCACACACAAAATTAGAATAAATAACTATTATTTTAAATTTATTATCAATATTATATATATTAACCCATTATAATTCATAGAAATATTAAATTAACCTTATCAAAATAATTTACTTACTGTGTTTGGGAAGTACTTCACTGTCTATTATAGGTCTATTTTACCTCATCTGTGTTTGTATAAATCTAGTTCTAAAGGATTCTACTAAACAAGCTCTGACACCAACTATAAATTCCTCGAACCCAATTTCCGAAAGTCTGTTCTTACCTTGTTACATTGGCGTAAGGTGGAAGTGATTCCATCCCAAAGGACCAAATAGATTTCTAGAATTGGTAATTTTGATACATAAAATAATATTACATTAAATCTAAAATAGAAAAATTCAACAAAGGGAAAGTAAATATTCATCATCTCTGAAATCATTCTAATATTCCTTCATCATATTCTGGGGAAAGAAATAAAAATATTATTGAGATAAAATGATCCATAAGGGTAGGTTTAAAATAGAAACTATCATGGGTAAACAAGGAATATCTTGTTATATTACTAAATTTTTTTTCCATTTAAAAAAATAACTTGAGCATTACAAATAATATAGAAGGAATTAATGATGATAAAATATTTCTATATGGATAATCAAATAATCTTGAAACATATCCCTATTTATCATAACTATTCAAATAATCAAATTGACATCAATAAAAATTCCCATAATTAAAGAATTCATAATTTAGAACATTAGAAACATTCCATCATGGTGTCGTTGCAAAACATCATACATAAATGGGTAAATCATCATCCAAATACCCAAAATACATTGCCTAATGAGTCCTACAGAGGCATAAAGGGGCTATAGATGGCCTCAACTATCACATAATAGGTTAAAATTTTTCATCATATTAAATTTGAGAATAGAAACTCAACACATAATCAATATAATCATTTACATTAAAAAACTAGAAAATGAAATATTAATATTTCTCATAGTCCATCTAATTATAAACGATCCAGAGAATGAATAAGGATTGTATCATTAAAGCTTATCTCTAGAAGAGAATAATTAAAATAATGGTTTATCTTCTTTGATAAATATAAATACCACAATTATATTTTAAGAACATTCTTGATGAAAATTTCATTTTCACGTTGGAAGACTATTTCAAAAAATAAAAATTTTCAAAATTTTAGAAGAAATTTATTTGTTGAATATAAACATTTAAAATTGTAAAGGATTTATTAAATAATTTAGAGGTCATGATAATATTAATTTCTGTTCATGATGATTATGTTAAAATAATTATTCCTTTCACATTTTCATTAATATCTAGAAAAGTACCTTTTTTGGAAAAAACATGAAGATTCATTTAATTTTTTTTTAAAATTAAAATGTGGGTAAAAGTTAATATAATAAATAAATTGAAAATATTTAAATTTTTATTTAAAATGGTCTAAAAATCATTGACATGGAAGTTAAAATTCTTAACTAAAGATAATATAACGTCAATATTTAAATGATTTTTTTTGATATTTTGAGTATATAAAAGAAGAAAATGAAGTGAAAAATTATAATATTCAATAATAAACACTGGAGGTGAAAATATATTGGTCCTGCAATATAAATATCTTATAATTCCCCAAGAGGAGAATTAAAAATAAATAACCCCATATAATGGTGATATTGTGAAATAATTCCCTTCCACTTTGTTATCTTTTGTATAACAACTACCCTGAAATAAATAAAAGAAAATGAAACAATGAATTCCCATAATATAAAGATATCAATGATATAATATTTTAAAGGATAAGTATTTATAAATCATAAAAGAAGATATGAATATAACAGAACAAATGATCCAAAGAATGCAATTTGAGACTAAGAACCCTTACATTGGTCTTAACATCAAAGTAAGAGTTAAGCAATGAATTGATTATGTTTATCAAATATTAATACACATAAAACATGTCCAAATAAAACACAAAAAAATAAAACTTAATTACACACATAATACTATAATATCAAAGATAATTAAGAAGTAATAAATCCCAAACAAAAGAAATTGATTTATGAACACCCTTACCACTTGGTAACTTTTAATTGAAATCTACTTCGATGAAATAATTTTTATTTATACTCAATATATAATTAAGTATAAAATTTTCATTATATAACATGTAAAATGGTTGTATATAAACCATAAATAAATTGGTGCATAATAAATAAAATATGCTCGAATGAAAGGATGTTGGGAAATAATACATTATAAAGGTCATACAGTTGAAGTGTGGGTTAATAATTGAAGAGACTATGAGTTAAAATTGTAAATCCCAAAGAAGTTGAAACATAAAATAAATAATGAAATAAAATTTCAAACACAATATTGAAATAGTATAATAAATGGAGAAGTTATTTAACCCAATGAAAGAAATGTGTGTTATGAAACACTTAACACTTTGTAACTTCCTAGTCAAATCACATTAGATTAAATAATTATAATTTATACCTAAAATTACATGAATTATAATGGATTTATGTCATAATATATATAATGAGAAGTAAAAAAACCATATAAAAGTAATAAGGTGCATAATATTAAAATATGGCTCAATAAAGGGAAATTAATACAAAATATCTTACCTCATGTCTGACACATCATATAGATTATTTATGTTCCTAAATGATAATTTTATTTTAAATTTTTAATTAATTTATAAAAAATTTAAATTTCATTATTTAATTTAATTTATTTATTATTACCTTATATTTAATTACTTATTCATGTATACTAACTTGGGATGTCTTGAAAATATTCTGTTCATATGTAAAAAATGACGTTATTATTTTGACAGTGGTTAAGGAGATATTTGTGGCACCTTATCTAGTATAATAATTATAAAATAATTACCATTTTAGACATAAATTATATTTTTTATAATAACCATGAAATATGGTTTTGAAAATTAACTATCTTACAATCATGGAGATGGTATGTTTTACATATGCATGAGTAAAGTTTCAATTTTTCAATGATTATTATAGAAATAAAGTAATTATATGTTCCATAATAATAATTATATCATATATAACATATTAATTATTTTCTTATACTTATATATATAATTTATTTTATGTCTTGATGAAGAATTAATCACATTGCAACATGGATGTGGTAATCTATACCTACACACAAATTAAGTTATCATTTTTAATGAATGGGATGGTAAGAATGTAAATAATATAAGTAATGTTTCGAATAATAAATTCATCATTAATATCATATATATATAATAAATAAATATTTATAAACATCTATAATAGGAGGTGATGGAAAATAAATTACATCAATTCATATGGCTGTAATTCACTTCACACATGGACACCTGTTTCATTTCCCATTGATTGGAAGAGGAAATAAATATAAGATATTAAATTAACAAAAAAGTATCATTATATAAGAGATAATTATATTGTAATATCAAAATGGTGTAATAATATCTTATGTAGGTGGATGATGGAAGAAAACAAGAATGTCTAATTAAGAACTACACCTCTTATTTGGACAACCTCTTAAGGATTACAATGGAAGCTTTTATAGGATATTTTTTGGATAAAAAGTCTTGTATTACTTGGTAAGGGATTTAAGAAAGTTATTTCAGTTGGTATGGTCCAGAAATATTCTATTAATGTGTGAATTGAAGAGAAGAAGTGGTTCCCTTTTATAAGAGAGATAATGGACTATCATGGAATTTCATAAACTGTTAAATTAATATTGATTAATTTTCACATTAAAATGGATCCAAATTGATTATATAAAAATGTAATATGAAATTGTGTCTTTATACTCCCATAAATAAATATTTGAATAATTTTATATTTGGTTTTAACCATTATTTATTTATAAGCATCATTACTCTTTTTTGAAAATTAAAATGGTATCAATTTTTAAACTTTAGGGTTCAATAATGTTTCAATAAAAATTAAAAAAACCTATAAATTTAACATGGGATATATTATAAAAAATATATCATGTTATTAGATGAATAATTTTTTTTGATGTACTAAACCATTAAATAAAACATTATTTATTATAAAATACTGTTAATGGTAATTTGGAAATTATTTATTTAATTTAACATCCAAAACATTAATAAAAATATTAAATATTTAATCCATAACATTCAAACTTATGAAAAATCTTATAATTATCTTATTTTTTTTTGTACAAAAATAATGTCTTCAAGTTATGTTAATTTGTATATTTTTAATATCATTTATTTTATTTTCTATTTCATTAAATTATTTAAACATTAGCAATGCATAAACAGTTAATGTAAATATTTCATCAGTAAAAATTATAAATAAATTCCCATAATAAAAATAATTACTTATATTTAAAATTATTATTTATATCTTAAAATACCACATTTTAATCCCAATATACACATATAAGATATTTTTAAAAGTAAGAGAATATGATTTTTCGATATAGTTACATATATTAATATAAAGGTCATTATCATGGTCATATGGCTCCAAAGAGGGAAATTTATTTCAAATTGATGATATATGGTCAAAATATATCAATAAAATATAAATTATAAAATTTCTAGGTCTTTAAAATTCTTAACTCTTTAGTATAATCTACAATAAAGCTGTCTCATCCTTATCCTTGGAAATATATTTTTACTAATTTTAATTTTTATTAGGACCATAAATTAGTTTCAACTTATTAAATACTATTAATTATTTTGATCCCAATTTTGAAATCCATTTTATCAAATTTTATTCAATGAAATGAATGAATTTTATTTTAAAATACTCTTTAAAAACATGTAAATAAAAAGTGGTTTTTATGGAATGGAGTTTTCAAGTGTAAACTGATCTTATATTAACTATATGAGTAGTGATCATTACTATAAGAATTTAATTAAAAATAGTTAGATACATAAACATTAATTTTTTTTGATTATTTATTTAAAAATTTTGTTTTAATAAAAGTAAAAGTATATTTATTATGGATATCAAAATACTGTAAAAAAAGCTGCATTTTCACTATTCATTGAAAAATTTAACTTCTCAGAAAAATCCCAAAAAATCACCATAATATAATTTCAATATTTTTATTTAAAAAATCATTCTATTTTATAAGTATATTTTCTAAAAGTGGATAAAATTTAATATATTATCCCTGTGTAAAAGTAATAACAATTGTTTTTGAGGAAGATATATTTCAAAAGGGAACATTATTTCACTAAAAATTATCCGCTTATTTACTAATAATTAGTGAATAAATTTTCATTTATTATTAAAATTATATATATATATATATATATATATATATCATAATTTGTTTATTCATATATGGTACCTCCAATTCAACGGCTTGGTTATAACAGTCATAATTAATAAATATTTTATATAGGTTTTTTATGCTCGTTGTTGTGTCTCATATACAATATCAAACATAATGTAATTATTTTATAATATAATGATGTTACCAACATTTTTTGTTTGTTTTTTATTGGATAAAGAACACTTCCCAAGATCAACTATTCGATGAAATTCCAAGTAAATATTTAAATGTTTTCTTCATCTACTGTGTTTTTTCAGGGAAGTAAGTATTCCCAAGGTAATATAATTATTGAGAATTTATAAAGGAGACCAGTTAGTGAAAGAATATATTTAATATACCATTATAATAGTTCCTTTCTCTTCTGATTTGGATGTCGATGAATTGATGAGGTCATGGTTCTTTACCTGAATCCTACATCCAATTCTAAGGTTAATGTTGCTTCAATGTGGCCTTACTAACATTGTGGTGGTGATGTATAAGTCCATTATAATTGATAATTTTTCAACAATACATCCATTAAAAAGTTGTTCTTTGAACCCATATGGCTTTATTAAATGTTATCCAACATGTGTAATGAAATTCTAGTAGTTTTCATCTAGTGTGGGATGTTTTGGAATGTTAGATGATATTGTATAATATCTTTGAACAAATGTCATTAGTATATTTTTCTAGGTAACATTCAAATGATTTTAAATTTGAACGAACAAAAAATAATATAGGATGAGGCCTAGCTATGATATGAAAAGTGTTTTGCAACATCACTTCAATAGGATAGTGGAAATAACTTTTTTGGTGTTGGCAAAGACCTATTTTGTATCCCATATTTTTTGTAAAATGTTCCATATTATTTATACACCCTATATATATATTTATAATGGTTAGCATATTTTCTTAGTCATGTTATTTTATTTTTAGATGATCATTCTAAGTTGGATTTGATGATTTTTATCGTTGTTCATAGTGTGGACCACATATTGATGTTTGATCGATTGTTGACATGTGAATATATTAGGTATGGGATGGGGTGGTTGAGATAAATTTTTTTGTATCTAGATAGACCTATAGAGCTAATAATCTTGGGTTTTCTTTTAATATCACAATGTGTGGGTCTTCTATGAGTTTGGACATGATTTAATTTTTTTTTTTTAGACATGATTTTAGAATCATTACATCTCTTTTTGAGTCTTGTTCATGTTTAGCATGTTAGAACAATTTTTTGGAGTGTGTTATCTTAACAATATAGTCATGTTACATTTTTTAGTGTTTATAATGGATTTTCTATCATTTTTTTAGAGTTGGTAGATTTTGGATTGTGGAAATTTAAATTCCATAGTGATGATTGGTATTTTGGGTGTGTCTATCTTTAGTTCCACCACTTTTGATAAAGTATAAAATTAATGGAAGGCTAAGGTTGGACTCCATGTTCTTCACTTACTTATGGGATATTCATTACAGGATTTTTTGGTAGATACCCGTTGAAGATTATAGTTCATACGACCTCAAATGTTTTGATAGAATTAGTGTTTATTTCCATTTTGTTCAGGTTTGGGACATAGAAAACACTTGTGGATTTTGATATGTGTATTTTTTGGTTATCCTAAATTCAAGGTTGACTGAAACTGTTTTTTCAACAAAAATTCATTTTGTAATTAATTTTCTTTAGTATTAGTATTGATTTTATGTCCGGTAAATTTTAAATAATATTTAGTAGTCTTCAATATGAGTAGGACACTTATGTATCATGTTATTGGATTCTTGTGTGGCACATTGTCCCCATTTATGTTCCGTTATTTCAGTAACTTGATCTAGAATTTTTCATTGAACTAAATTATAAATAACTTTTTAATGGAAGATAATAAAATGGTGGGGAAAATTATAACACCCCAAAATAAACTTTTATTTTGTATGTTTTTGTTTCTAAAATATATAGTGTGTTTGGGGTGATTCAATATAAAATATTGCAGTTTTTGGAAATTTTCTAAGGGAATACAACTTAGTCTTTTAGATTGAGAAACTATGTAGTGAAAACTGCATGCCTCCATCATTTCCGAGTAATTTCCATCATAAAACAACCAAACATCCAGGTAAGATGTATGGGTAAACAATGACACCTTGAATTTTTTGGATAGTTTCACCATAAATTTACCACGTGGGTTGTGAAACCCTGTTGGTAAACTATATGACCTACTCAGGATGGGGTGTTATGTTCATTTTGAGTTTTTTATATTTGGTTTGTCTCCCATAAAGTATTCCATTTAATGTCCCCCATTTAGGGAACTTCACAAATGCCTATCATGTAACACTCTTAGAGTTTATTAATAACATATATATTTATATTTTCTGTACTTCCCTTTACACACAAAATCAATCATAAACGAACCCTGAAATATTATGATTATTTTAAACGAGGAATTAAAATTGGTAGGAATGAGAAACTATCACATCTTTGTGAAACATATTTACACATTCACTACTCAATATAAATGTATTGTAATATTAATTATAAATAATAACTCATTTTTAATTAATTAAAATTATTATCTAAAATTATATTTTCTACGAAAATGGATTTTATTTTCTTTTATGAGAAAAAATTATAAATAATGTGGAAAAAATTTAAAAATATAGTTTTATAAAAATGATATTATTTTTTAAATCGTCATACCAAAATTTTATCTTATGGTGAAAATTTTAGATGTTTCGGATATGTTTATATTTTCAATTAATTGTTATAAATATTGTGTTTTAATGAAAACAATATTATTTTTAAGTAAATAAAATATAAAATTACATTTTTGAATTATTTTAAAATTAATTATTCCATTTTAATTAAAAATAATCTAATTATAGTGTTTGGAATGAAATTTTTTGTTGAATTTGTTCTAAAATATTTTTTATACTTTGAGATGTATTTTTTGGAATAACTGTTGTTCTTTTTATTTTGGTTTTTAATCATAAATAAATTCAGAAAACCTATAAAAATTGAACCATGAAAAATAGTTTACGTATTTGGAATCAAGAACTCCAAATTAGTAAAATAAGTATCTTTTTTTTTCATTGTGAATAGAAATCATAGTTAATAAGTATTACAATGAAAATGTAAATCAGTTAAGTGAGGTTAATATTATTATGATATGGATAAGAAAATAACCCAAAAACATTCATTGGTTTTATTTTATGATTATAATTCATCTATACTCATCCAATATTCAGATATATTACTTATTTTTATTTGGATTTGATATTGAACTATATAATAATTTTTTTAAAGAAAAGTAAAAAAGGTCATTCTCTTTGTTAAATTATCAGTATATTTTTTACATTGTCTTATAAAGAATGTATGTTCAGTTATAAATGTTCATTTTAAATATAATTTATTTCTATTTATAATGGTAGTTTATTTTTAGTTTTTGGTGATGAAATAATTATCTTAAATTATTAGACAAATCAGATGCATTATTTATTTAAATAAATGGGAAATAATATATACGTAATATTTAAAATATCTAATGTTATTTAATTTTTGTTTTTTATATTATTATAAAAAATTTAAATTCAAATTAACTATTATGAATGTGTGAAATAATAATATTCTAATTCCTTCATTGTATATATTTCTTAAAAAGAAATTAAATGAATAGTCCCAAAAGTGACAATAATTACATTTTATTATAAATAATAGTTTTTGAAATGATAAAAAATTAAAAAACAATATTATACTAATCAAAATTATTATAATATGGTTTAACATATAAACCTTGATCTATTAATAATTCAATTTTTCATTTATGGTATCACTCACAACAATTCAATGTTGAAATTATTATTACCATAGTTGAGGTAAAAAATATTTAACAAAGGGGATAATAAAAATAGAAACATAAAGAAATAAAAAATAACATATATAAAGATTATTGGATGATATTAATTTGACCATATAATATATTTATAAAATTCATGGACAATTGGAAGCATTTTTTATGCATATTATATTATTATATTTTAATCTTTTAAGAAATACCTAGTGTGTCCTCCCGCTCCATGATATAAGGAAACTTCTATATTCCATTCATTACACTAAATTGTGCCTTCTAGCCCATCAATCCCAAGTTAAATTATAATCAAAACTTCCATATACAATTTTTAAATGTTTTTGAATTCCCAAAATTCCATCATATTGTCTGTTAGTAGATATTTAAAAGAGTTGATTCCAATAAGAAGTAGTCACCTAAACTAATATTTTTTTAATTCATCATTTACCTACACTAAAGTTATAGTATTTATTAGAAAATTTTAAATTAAGTATATTAAATATACTAACTATTTATTAATATTATTAAAAAACCATCATAAACCCTATATATCATAAAATTGAGTGTGAAAGCATCACTCTTGGGTATATAAGACTTAACATCTCTATGAAGTGGTAAAATTTATTTTTAATCACCTTATTTTAAGGATGAGTATTATGATGGTTTTAATATTCGTATAACATATTTAATACAATGTGTTTATAAATTAAATATAAAATCATATATACCTTCTTACCCTCAAATCAATTGGAAAAAGAAAACATTTATCTTATGTATGTGTGGAATACCACCTCAATGAAAGGACATGATATTTTCTTTAATTATATTTTAAATGGCTGTTTATCAGGATTTATTTGATGAATATATATGACATATATGATATAATAATTATTTTATAAAGATTAATTATTATTTATCTATCTTTCATTACATCTATTGAAAAGCGATGAGAGTGTTCTTGTGTATGTATGACCTATCGTCCCCATGAATTATTTAACTCATTTCTTGATATAAACAATTATAGATCACTATAAATATACGTATAATGACTATATATGATATAATAAACTTGTTCATTATCCTTTTATGTTATTTTTATAAATTTAGAATTATTTCAGAGGAGGTTAAAGAACATTCAACAGAAGTCAAACTCGTGGTAAGTGATATTTATCTCACATTTATTTATGTGATACACATTCCAAATTCACATCATTTATATTAGATATGATGTATTTTATGCTCATGAATATATTTTATGATTATTAAAATAAAAATTATGTGATATCCTAATCCATATAAGGTTCTTTCTTTCGTGGTTCCTATGATTAAAAAGGTGTCAAAATGGTAGGGGATTTATGTTCAATGATATTAATTAGGGATTGTTTATGATTTAAATTTTATTAAAGAAATTATTTGATCCTTATATGATAAAACACTTTAATGTTTCTTATATCATGGGTATTTCTTTATCAAACTTTTTATTGTTCATTTTACGCAAATTTTGGATTTATGAGGCTAATTGTTTTTACAGAAAATTATTTATGATTTACTCTGGTGGGGAATTTTTATCTTCAATTTAATGTTTTATAAAAATATTTTTGAGAATATTTTTATTATTCTCCAATTATTTTTATAAATCATTTTTAGAGTTGTTTAACATAAAAAATAGTTTCCTAAAATGATTAGTATTATAATTTTCAAAATGAAGTAATTTTAAACTTTTTACAAAAAATATGAAATGAATATTTTTTTCAATCAAATCATACTCCATTGATATAATTTCATTCCATAATAAGCCCTAAATTATATGAATATTTTTGTGAACATTCCCAAAATTTTTTAATGAAATGCTTTCAATAATATTTTTTTATAAATTTAGATTTTAGTTAATTGATTTCAAAATCAAAGGGTTATTTTTTCCAAGAATTATTTTAATGATCTCAAATGGTAAATATAATCATTACAAACACATTGATGTTTATTATGATTTACTAGGTATATGGTCAAATTATACCATTGTTATTCTTTTTCTTGATGTTTTATAGTTATAAAAATGAAATAATGGTGAAACCAATTTTATTTTCATATGTTAATGTTGCGTTTATGTTACATTTAATGTTTTTATAATATTGTGGAATACATATGAATATATTTTTTATTATATGATTAGTGGGTAAATTATATAACACTAAATCATAGGTTATTTTTTGACAATTAATGATGTAAATATATAATTCTTGAACATGATTTAATGTTCTTAATTTTATGTGTGGAACTATTTTTCTTATCAATAAGTTTCTTTATATTGTTTTCATGTCTATATGTTTATGCATAAACATGGATTTATGCTCATAATATTATGTAAGGAACTATTTTTATGTCCACAATTCTACATGATATCATAATTTTATGTCTTTAACATAATTCGTGAACCAATATCTATTTATACATATTCCAAATGATATAAATATATTTTTTTACAAATAAATGTCTTATTTCAATGTTATACTATAATTTATCATGTTCAAATATTCATTTATGACTCATGTCTTATAAACATCCATGATTTAATCTATTTAAAATTATTTTGATAAATTACTTATAGGTTTTGGTTAGAAAATATTATTCTCTATTCAGATTAACCAATACTCATGACATGTTCGATTGGTCATTGATATCTTCTATGTTTTCCCTTAATAATCATATAAGATCACCCTTTATTTGGTTTCCTTTATCCATGTTATGAATAATAATTTTATTTTGGGAATCTATTAGTATAGTACTATCTAGTAATATCACTATGGGAGATGATTAATTTTTTAGGAAATAAGGATATTGTGTATCTATCCTCCAAAGAAACTAAACATTTATGGTAATTTGATGTGTATCTATAAATTTTTATAGAATATTAATCTAAAAATGTGTGATATCTATTTATGTAGATCCTGGATCATTAATGTTTTTATCAAAGCAGGGTTTAGTAAATCCACGTTGATTAGGGTTAGAAAATATTTGTGAAAACATTGGGAACAAGTCTATGTATATGATATAATATTAAGGTTTTAGTAAGGTAATTATTATGTGTTTTTTCAATAAATACATCCTAGTTTTGATACAACATGTGGGTGTGTTTTTGGAATAAGTGTATAAAGGGGTTACAACCCAAAACATCATTGGTCATGTAAATGTCATATATCATTATGGTGAACATGGATTGTTCCCCTACTATACACCATGTTTGACAATATTGGGGTGATATTCTTAGGATAATTCACATTTTTTAGAAACAATAAAAAATTATATGAATAAATTATAACCATGTATGACTTAGGATAATCCTAATATGTCATATATTGAAAAGAAAGTGTCTTGATTTAGACATTATGGGAAATATTTTTCATGAAAATATGATTTCATACTATGGATGTTATTGCTCACATTGTAATTTTTTAGTTAATAGATGGAACCTATGGAATATGTGTGAACCAATAATGTAATATTCTAATGAGACTACTATTATCTTGAGAAAAAAATTGATCAAAGAGATGGGATGAAACTTTTTGTGGCTATTCTCACTCAAATCTCTCATTATTTGAGTGATAACTTGGGTATTATTGAAATTATTAATACACTAAGTAGGGAGAAACATTCAATTAAATCATTAATTTGATAACATAAACCATCATTTTGGAGCATTATGATCTACTAGTCATTAGAACAATGAATCAATGTGATGGAAACGATATTATCCATTCTTCAGTTACCAAGCCATGAAAGTGTTTTCCTCAAAGTTTACCATTTGGAATTAGAAATAGATCAGTGGTGGAATCATATCATGAATATGTGGAAAGTTGAAGAAATTGAATCAATTGAATGGAATGAGTTTATGAGGATTTTTTTATTAATTATTTCCACCATATTCAATGTATAAAACAAATAAGGAATTCCTTGAGATTAAGGAGAAGGTTTATGAATCCATTGAAACATATAAAGAACATTTTATAGTATTTTCAAGGTATAATTGAGGTATAGTCATCATATTTAAAAGAGAAATTGATTGATTCTTTTTTTATTTGAAACCAAGTCATCTAAAAGCATTATCGATATGGGAATTTTATATTCAATGGGGAAATAATTTAATATAAACTAAAATTAGAAATAGAGTCTCAAATCTCTCAATTATTTAGTGATATGAAATGGAAGATGGTGCTTCATGGATTCCCCAGTTTTATTTCACTTAGAGGTTAAAAAATTTTATCCGTATAATTTTCAAGAATGTGGGAAAGAGAAATTTGGTGAATTATTGAATATAATAAAAATTTTATTCTTGTATAGTAGGTCTAAAAATAGGGAATATGAATGTCAAAATGATATGAAGTGGTCGGTCAATTAACTGAATGGAGAGATAGATCAACAGAACACACCACTCACACTTTAGTTTTTTAAATTAATGGAATTTGGGTATTATTGGAATAAATTTATTAATATAAGGTAAAATGGGGACAATAATCCATAGAAACTTGTGATAAAAAAGGAAAAAGGGAAATTTTATGAAATAAAAACTATTGAAGTAAATTATGATAGTTAGGGAACACATATCTTCAAATAAAAAACAATATTGTATATCTTGATTTTTTTATAAATAATACCAATGATAATGTTATCCTTAAAATAAATTTAGTGACTATGAGCATTAAATATATCTCCCTATATATATTATATAATAATTTGTAGAATAAAGAAATTTTATTTGATATTGTAAATGAACTTATGAGAGTCTATTAGTGCAAGGATCAACCATAACTCAATTGGAAATATTTTTTACTAATATAAGAGCATATTTTAAGAATAATGTTTGAATTATAATTTATATTCCACTATGGTATTATTTTGACTATATTTTGGGGAAAAATTAGCATATATTAGAGAATAAATGATGAAGCAATATAAATTTGGGTATTAGGAATTATAAGTGATAAAAATTATCAACAGGTTGATCATCGAAGGATATGTGATCAAATCATTTTAATATTTCAGTTTCCATCATAGTCAGCATTTTTTTAGGAGTCATAAGTATAACTATTTAAGAAGTGGATTATCTTGAAATTGTTGTATTATTAGTTGTGGTTAAATATTGATTTATTATATTGGATGAACTATCTAAATTATTTAGTTTTTGTTAAATATATAGGCAAGAGGAATGAATTATCAATAATTTATAGATCTTTTGATTCATTAAAAGGAAATTATAGTGATTTATGAATGAATATTTTATCTTGAATTTTAATTTATTGGAGGAGGATATGGAGTATAAATTGTATGAAGAAGATCCTATGGATGAAATTTGGCTTATGGTATAGTAGAAAATAAGGTAAGTATATTTTTTGTATATTATCTATCTTGATCCATCCAATTAAGAGAAAGATCTTGAAATAAAATGTAATAATTTAACAATTAGTTCCAATAAATTGAAAGACATTCATCCAAAAAATATTTATGGTTTTGTGGTCATTAAATTTATCTTACACATGTTTTATATCTGTCTCAATTAGTCATTCAGTGTTACTTTTCTCTTGTATGTACATATTTTTTCATCCCACTAATTTTATCTTTTTTGAAAACATATAATTTTTTTCATATGACCATCATATTAACTTTTACCTTTTTAGGAGAATGTTTTTATAACCCATTTTAAGATATAGGTTTCAATAATAATTTACAAATGTAAAACAATTTATTTTAGATAAGGAGTTTGAATTTTGAGGAGGTAATTTTTTAAATGTGGTAGAATGTAACACTAAGAGATTTTATGATATATATATATATATCATAGATTTTATGGCAAGGAACACCAAACCTAAAACAAACCCTGAAATAATATGACCATTATAACATAGACATTAAAATTTCTGTTTTTGAATATGATTAACTACTTTATGAAACATATTTTTAACAATCCTACTAAATATAATTGTATTGATAAATTATTAACAATCAAACAGTCAATTTTTAAAAATGACATTTTATTCTTATAAAATAAGTTTTCTTCAAAAATTGATTGTACTTTTTTTTGGGGAAAAATATTTTAACCAATTTTTGGTTGTTTTTAAAATATTACTTTATTAAAATTATATAATTATTGACATTATCGTATCAAAATTAGCTAATGATCCAATTTTTATATTTTTTTGAAAATTTTTATTTTTCAATAAATTAGAAAAAATACAAATTTTTATTGAAAATGAATTTTATTTTTAGAAATTTATGATATAAAATAATATTTTATATTATTTTAAAATTTAGTAACATTATTTTGATGAAAATAAATTATAGTCTTTTTAATTAAATCAAAAAATGAATTATGAATAAAATTTTGTTTATAATTAAATAATATTTTTTCTGGAAAAGTATTTTTCATTTAATTTTCTGTTTTAATATTATATTAATTTTTCCACATATATAAATGGAATCAGGAAATATGAATAACTTATTTAAAATCAATTGTTTAAAATTTTCTATAAATTTCTGTTCTGTTTTGTGGTCATTATGAATAATAACATTAAAAAATAGTTTTCACTGCAGTATGGGTAAATCAAGTATATAAGGGAAAAAATAATTTAATAAAGACTAAAAAATGAACAAAAAAAATTATGTTATTTTATTTTTGGAGTATATTTCATCCATATTATTTTTATTACCTTCTATTTCCCTTTAGATGTGATTTTGATCTTTATAATAATTTATTTAAAGAGAAGTAAAAAATTTAAATCACTTTGTTCTTTATCATTAAATAATTTAAATTATCAAAAAAGAAGGGTTTTATTGGATTTAAATAATCATTTTAAAGATAAGAGTTTTATATTTATCATTTTAATATATTTTTAATTTTATTTGATGAAATAGTTGCATTAAATTCTTACACAATACATACATGATATTTATTTAACTAATTGAAAAAAATAAAACAATTAAAAGAAATATAATTTGAGGGATCTATAGTGTTCCACTCATGTTTTAGATACATATAACATATTAGGGATATTTTAAGGTATTATATATGAATTCCATCATTTCCTTGGATTATTCAATGTCATATTAAATGAATATTCATGAAATTGACATTATGTTATATTATATAATAATAATATTTTATTAACTGAAATAAAATTCATAAAATTATTAACATTGGCCAATTTAATGTAATATGGTTAAAAATATAAAAAAAGTTCCATTTACATGTAACTTTGAAATTAGGGTATCTTTCGGAACCCTTTAAGTTTAAAATAGTGGATACCATGGTTAACCATACAAATCATTAACGAATAAGTTAATATAAATGTATGATTTATAATTATATTAAAAACCTATGTAAAATTAATTTTTTACATTATTTAATACTTAAACTCTTATTATTGGAATTAATGTTCATTTTGAATCATTTTCAACAAGAATAACTTTATTATATTCAAATCTCTTAGTAAATTCTAACTGTGTCTTTCCCCTCCCTTATAAAAGGACACCCCTCAATTCAATTATTTACACAGCATTGATCCTTATAGATCATACAACCCATTAAAAATTACCTTATATACATTCAAATACATGTTTTAGTGGTTTTTTCCTACCAATATTACAAACCCTAGGATCCATAAGTGGAGATCTAAAGGAAATGTTTCAAAGAAGAGAAAATCACCTTAACCGGTCAGTTTATGTTTAATTATTTTCTTACCATCACTAATTCTATTATATTTATCACCATATAATAGAATAATATTAATAAATATAATTAATAATATTATTATTAGTAAAAAACAATCATACCCCCTCATTACCATCAAATGGAATTTTAATGTAACATTAGAGTGTAAATACAACTTACAATTTACACATAGTGATATAATTAATTTTAATTCAAAATATTTTATTATTGTGTATTTTGATGTGTTTAGTTTTTATATAATATATTCATGAATAAATTATTTTTCATTAATTATAAACATATATCAACATTCTTAACTTCTAATATATTTGGAAATTATGAAACAACTCATGCGTATGAATAGACTACAACCTCCATGAAGATATGTGATTTATTTTTTATTTATGTTTACATGGATGGTAAACTGGATGGATTTAATTAATTTATATGATATATATGAAATAATAATGAATATTTAAAGGTTAATTATTATTTATCATTCTTTCATTCCATCTGTTAAAATGTGAAAACAACAGTCATGCATACGTGTGACCTAGTGTCTCAACATATGATGTAGTTCATTTTCATATATCAAAATTTATGTACGAATATATGTATATATAAAATTAATATATATGATATGATAATAATTTAAATTATTATAATATATAGTTAAAATAAATTAAAATTTATTTTAAATGAGTTTAGGAAACATTTGAAGCAATTCCAACATGAGAAAAAGGATTTTAAACTTACTTTTATTTTTGTGAGACATGTTCCATATTCACTACGTTCATATTTAATGTGTTTTATATAATTCCCATGAATTTATTTTAAGATTATTATCATGATAATTATGGTGTATAAAAATCCATATAATTATTTTTCTTTCAAGTGGATTATGATTCAAATGTTAAAAAAGATATAAGTGATTTATGATTAAAACTTATTTTAATTAGGATTATTTTTGGTTTAATTTCCATAATGAAAATTATTTGATCTTTAAGTAATATAACCGTTTCATGTTTCTTATAATCTATTTATTTCATGATATTACATGTTTTCCTTTCACTTTCCTCAATTTATGTAATCATGAGGCAAAAATAATGTATTTAAGGGAAATAAACTATATTTTAAAATTCTTTTATGAAATTTTCTATTCCATGTCCATGTTTTCTAAAAAAATTTACATAATAATTTTACTATAATCTTATGATTTTTTTGATGACATTTTTTCGTATATGATTTTTTAAAAAAATGGATTAAAAATAATCTTCTTCCTCATTTCTTAATAGTTACTTGTTTAATTTTTATAAAATTTATAAGAGATGTTTCTAATTCTACATTATATTAAAATATATTTCCACAGTTTTGAAAACTAAATTTTTTAATGCTTCCATTACCTGTTTTCATAGTTATTTAAAAATAAAATGTTTTCCATAATAATGTTATTATTTTAATATTTTAATGAATTAATTTTAATAAATGTTTTCCTACAATAAGGATTTAAATGATCTTTCTTGATATTTATATAAATCAGTGAAAAATCCTATGACACTTCTTATTCATTGGATATGATCTAATGATACCAACATTGTTCTTTATATAACTATTTTATGGTTATAATATTTAAATATTAATGAACACATTTTTATTTCGTCAAGTTATAATGTAATGAATATTTTTATAACATTTTGGCATATATATGAATAGATTTATGAAAATGTGATAGTTTATTATTGTAAATTTTATAAAGTTTCCTTGGAAACATTGGATCCCCACTCACATAGAGGCTACCCAATTTTCTCTCGGCATTACCTCTCCTCCAAGGGTTTTTGTGGAGATAATCATTGAATAAGATCTCTCCCCTTTTCTCCTAATTCTTAATACTTTCCCCTTTCCATTATTCTTCTTTGTTCTCAAGCTCTCCTTGTTCTTGGTGGATCAATATTCTTTCATGTTTCTTCTCTGGTGCTCACTTCAATGGGATTACTTATACTGAACTTTTAGTCTTCCCATTGAATTTTGTGTTTTGGATAAGCCCTTAGTCATCTAAACAATTCTCTGACCTCCTAATCCTATGTCCCAATCTATGTCATATATAGTTCACTTATAATAAATTGGTTTTGGTTTAGGTTGTTTGGTGGTCTATATGTATTTCTGGAACTACTGTGGTTAACTTGTTCTGGAAGCTTCATGTTCTCTTCTCCAAAAAGACTTTCCTAATTTAGAGCCCACATCCACTTAGATCCCTGCTCTAACCTTACATTTCCATTATCATCTCCCAATTGGATCAGGTGTGGTGGTAGCTATGAAGTTTTAGTATGTGTGGTTCGATGTACATCGACACCCTTGGCGAGTAATGAGTCAG
Source organism: Viscum album (assembly GCA_963277665.1). Taxonomy (NCBI): domain Eukaryota; kingdom Viridiplantae; phylum Streptophyta; class Magnoliopsida; order Santalales; family Viscaceae; genus Viscum; species Viscum album. The sequence continues at coordinate 1,986,623,353 of OY728136.1, forward strand.
TACAATCCTGTGAATATTGTAACTAGTTTTTTAGATATACAAGGTATTTCGTCCTCAAAGAAATTAGGGAAGGTTTGGGATGATCTTTAGTGGGGTACTCTCTATAAATATAATAAAATCTGAGGGTATGCTTCTAGGAAGATTTCATACCAATATTACATGACCCAATGATGGGATAGCATGATCATTTTATTTTTAAATTTCTAATTGGGATATTTGGTTTTAGGATATTATAAACTATGATAGGTAGTTTTAAAAATATTTTTTTGTTTTATGTTTTTTGAATTTCTTAAGTTGGGTACATGTTTGGTTTGAATCCCATATCATATGAGGTTCCCACATAATCATAAAGTGGATTTTAAAATTGAAAAAAAATTTATTTTAGGTTAATGGTTTAGTCCATTACATTCCTCCATTTAATTTGTTGAAGATGGATAAATGAAAAGGTAAATATGGTTTTCATGAACAATATTTCAAGTTTAAAATTATATTCATGTAACTGATTTCATGTCCATAATTGATTGTGTGGGATAGGTTTTCATGTCCATGATGTTATGAATGGTCCTATATTTTATGCAATAAGATTATTCATGGACTAGGTTTCATGTCTATAAATCCACATGAGGTCATTATTAAAATAATGAGTAAACTTGTTTCTATTTTTACAAGTTCACATTTGAATAATATTATATTTCTACAAAATATCTATCTTATGAAAATGGTATGACCTCAAGGATCATGTTTATTAATTCCATTACGATTCATTTCTTATTCACAACCCATATTTAGTCCAATTTTGAAAATTCTTATCAACAGTTTGTAGGGTATTTATTAAAATATTATAATCATGTCCTCATATCCCTATACTCAAGTTATGTTTAAGTTATCGTTGATATATCCCATGTTTACCATTATTGAGTATATAAGCTCTCCATTTCTTCTGTTTTCTTTCCCAAGGTTATGATGAAAGGTTTTATGTAAAGTATGTCATTGAAGTGTATTATGTGAGTAGATGTTTTGGGAGATATTCAAGATAATTTATGAAATAAAGAGATTGTGTTTCTTGACTGCAAATAAAATAAACCTTTAACATAATCAGACATGTATTATTGAATTATATTTAATATTCATCTAAAATGATATTATATACATGTATCAAGATCCTCATTCATCATATCTCCTCCTCTTCTTAGATCATCTATAGAGGATTCAGAGTGGCTTCATTGTGGTTTTCGACCCTACATGAGAGATATGATCTGTTATTTTCATTTTATATTGGTTTCTTAATTTTTTCTATTCTCCCCTATCACTAATGGTTCTAGTTGTCTAATTTATATTGGTTGAGTTGTCATAGAATTGGATATTTTGGTATATAATTCTTTTGAAACTTCTTAGGATAAAATATATAGTTTAATTCATCAAAGCATACATGGTTATGCCTATTAAGGTAGATATTTACATTCCAAATAAATTTATTAAAGAGTTCAATTGATTCTTGGGGATCTCAATTATTTAGACTAAACTATTGATGTATACACATTCTAGATTAATTTTTTAATGGTTTACCATGATTGTATGGGTTTTCCATTAAAAATGGGTGACTTTTGAGGTTCAATTGAACATATATTTAAAATATGGGGTTGTGTATTTCACGAGTTTGATGAAATTCTATTGATTGTATTCATTAATAAAATTGATTTGTTCACGTGGATTTAGGCCAAATAATATTTTTATAGTGGGGTTTCTTTTACATAAATTCATCATAGGTTCTAAAAAGTGATATGAATTTATTCTTGATTTGGGTTTTTAGATGAATCCATTTTTTGATTTGTAATGATGAAACTTTGCTGTTTTTTATTTTTTTCTAAAATTGAACATTCATTAAATGTTTTTTGAAAGGGGATTTCCATTGTTTTAAATTTTATTGTGTTCTAGTGTTATATGTCACTTCCCATGGTTTTTATTTGAAAATTAAATGGTTTTAAAGAGTTATATTCATGATATAAAATTGTTATATTACAATAGATATCATGGTTTACACCATGTGTTATGTTGTTTGATTATACATTTTTTACCCTATAGTTGATCCTCATGTTAGGAATTATTTATTCTTGTATAAATGTGTGAATAATTAATGTAATTATAATTAATGTTATGTGGTTTGGCTTTGGTGCTTGTTATTGATGGGTGTTTGCTGGAGGTAGAAATTTTTTTATTATTGCATTTATGGACATTGTGATGTGTTATTTTTAGGAAATTAACATCAGATTGATGGTGGTATATATATTTTTTTCTCTGACATCAGGAACCCTAGGTTAAAAAGTGATGTTTCTAGGATTGTTAATAATTATAATTGAGATTTACACATTTGAGAATACACCCCAGTAGAATTTTATAATATTATAAGGGGGTTGTATAAGGACCCATCCTTTTTCAATATGAAATTTCATTTTCCTATAACCATTATTTTTATATTACCAAACATCAATTCCTGTTTAGTGTCTTATAGAATTAGTTCATAACCCCTATATAAAAATCCCATAAATTGAAAATTATATACTTTTACTTAGTATCCATTTTCCCACAACATGAAAATTTAATGATGAAAAACATTTTCCATTTATGATAAATCATTGTGAAATTCAACATGTCTTTTTATATATCATTATTCATATTTAAACATTGTAAAAAACATTCAAAAACATTTTATGAGCATAAACATATCATTAAGGTATAAAAAATATACTCATTAGTCTATTTTAAAACCATTACATCATAAAATAGTTTGTTCAAATGACTTAACAACCATTGAGCTCAAATAATCATTTTCTTATAAATGAATGAAAAATTATTTCCCAAACAATTTTATAAAATCACTAAAATAAAACAGAATGGAAAAATCATAATCATACGTGTTTCGGAGAAAAAATTATCACCGATGAAAATTGACTCCATAAAAACATAACTTATTACCCTAAAATGACATAATCCATCCATTAAAACAAAATATCATTACGTTACAATTTGAAATATAAATATTTACCTAAACAATTACTAGAACACATAAAATATTGATACATATTCGACAATATATAATCCGCAATGAACCCTTAAAATAAAACATACAATAACCCTTAGAAGTTGAATAACTAATATGTTCTACTTTGAACGTAATTATATGGAAAAAATAAACATTACCTAATGCATTGGAGAACTAGTTCTGCTTCATTCCTCATCATTATTGATATAATGCCCACCCGTCATTCAAATAAAATTTACAAGTACCATAACATGGTTGAAATCAATAAAATTTTTAATTTTTATATCATCAAACTCATAAAATTAAACTTTGTCAACTGGAATGAAATATAGTTTTAGATATTAATATATCAATCTTTTTAAGAACACCATTTTCAAAACACAAATTCCTAAAATTCATGAGGGTTTTTTCTATGAAGAAAAAATGTATTTTTATAAATTAATCTCAAAATAAAATAATTATTATGGTGGAGGTAAAATTCATTGAGATCACATATGTAATTTAAAACATTCCATTTTCTTTTTGTAAAGAATTTCAGACGTTCCATATAAAATGTGTAAAAATATTATATTTCTAAACATTTAAATTAATGTATAAAGTGAAAAAATTATTAATTTATGTTTATATTAATATATCATTAAAATATTATTAATAATATTGACATGTAATAAAAATATTCAAAATATAAATATTTAAAACATTTTAAACATGATTTTATAGTAAAGTGTATCTTAATATGAGAATAACACATCTTCTACATTTTTTATTCATAAATAATAATTTTTAAATTATTATTAAACTTATTTTATTTAAAATATTATTATATACAATTACACAATAAATTATGTTCACATTTGATCTTTTAATGATATTAGACTGATATATACCAAATGACATTGGTATATTGACAATGGTCAAAGAGGTAACAATGAAATCATCTCTTTAATAACAATCAAGAAGTAATTAATATCTCTGTATATCAAATACATATTAAAAATTGAACAAGAATAATTATTATGAAAAATAAATTATATTATAATCAAAGAGACGGTTGGCCATACGTATGTATGAGTAACATTTCTATTTTACAAGTAACAATATAAAAATAATATGGGTATTATTTTACCATTATATAATTGTGATTATATGAATTATATAATATTATTACTTTAAATATAGTTATATATATTATTAATTTGATGTGGTCATGAAAAAAAAAATCAAACCGCTTTGTGGTTGTAGTTGTCCATACGTTTTTAGGAATAACAATTCGTTCTTAAATTGACGGAAAGGTAAGAAATTATATGATTTATTATATTTATAGAATAATATATATGTAATGAAATTATATAGATATATATATATATTATATTCATAATTATATACATTTATAATATGTTGTTAGGGAAAACAGATTACATCAGTTTACGAAGTGGTGCTCCTCCATACACACAAATAATGGATTAATTTTCCACATTATGGAAGAAGAAGATGAATCTAGGTTATTATATAAATATAAAAAAATAATAATATATGGAATATAATTGTGTTATTATTTAATAGGGTTTTCAGAATATTTCTATGTGTTATAAGAATAAATAAAATGAAAATGTTTGGTTAAGAATAATATATATTTTTCCAACAACCACTTTAGTATTATATATAAATCCTTCCTAGGTAAGTTTTATGGTTAGTAAATTTAATATAGAACATTTGGAGGAATTTTACTAAGTTATTTTGGTATGTATTTTCATGAAAAGATTCTATTGATGTATGGAGCGAAGAAGAGAGAGGGTTTCCTTTTATAAGTATGGGAGGGGACATACATGAAATTTTTAAAAAGATTAAAATTTATTAACATATAAATCAATCCAAATAGCTCTAGAAAGAATATTAATATTTAAGAGAAAGGTTCTAAATATTAAAATAAAATATTATTTACAAAATATTAAATATAATTTTAAATCTTATCACACTAAATTAACCCATAATAAACATATTTTAACCTCAATGGTAGTAATATAAATTTTGTTTTCTATTTTTAATATTTATATTGACCAATAAAAAAATTAAAATTACTACATATAATTAATAATAATGAATTCAAATGTATATTCAATTTTATAAAATCCATTTTATATAAGTTCTATTATTTGGTTAAAAATTAATCCATAAAAATGTGATTAAAAATATTTTGTTAGAAAAATGCCTTCTAAGTATAAAAAAAAATTCATACCAAAGTTTTATTTAAAATTTATCGAAAAAACAGAATTGAAATTATTTTATCAATATTAATATTCAAATTTTTAATCAAATATAAAATTGAATATTAATTTTAATAAAAATTCAATTTCATATAAAAATGATTATATGTCATTATTCTTTGAATTTCATAATTTTCAAGTAATTATCAAAAAAATATAATCCTATGATAATTTTATCATGATGAATTAAAAAATGAGTTTCATTTTTTTAAATATTATTATATAATTTGGTATTTTAAAATAAACAATATAATTCATGAAATCCTACTTAAGTTAGAAATGAATCCTTTTAATTTTAATAGAAAAATTACATAATATTAATATAATTAATGTGACACTAAAAAATAAAGTTAATGAATGTTAAAAAGTCCTGAAAATGATTTATCTTAATAATATTTTAGTTGTTAAAATCTTCCCCTATTTTAAATTTGATCTATATAATTATTTTTACATTTTAATTAAGTGGGGATACTATTCCCTAGTAGCATTTTATAAATCTCATCATTCTTCTTGGATCATATAGTTCATAATCAAAACCTTAACATGATGAATCACAACATTCCATAACACTCACTCTTTATATTCAATAATAATTTTTTATGCCTTGTATGAATGGTTTTATTTTAATTGATCTAATTTAGTCCCCAAAACAAGAGATACATTTGGTATATATTTTCAAATCAACGAAACATGAAATACATCATCTACCTAAGATAAACTCATAGGAAAATACACTTCGTAATAAATTAATCCAACATTATCTTGTATTCTATATGGTCTAATGAACCATGGACTTAGCTTCCCATTTTTTCAAAAACCCATAACATTTTTCCAAGGAGATATATTAAAAAAATGATCACGTACCACAAATAAAATAGCATCTCTTTGATTGTATGTATTTGTTTTAAGCCTACATTTATCCATCCTAATATTTTAATTGATAATCTATAACTTCCAAAAAACATTTATCCCAATTATAATACCAAAAATATTATTTCTCCTACTTCATCACAAATAATAGAGTCCCACACCAGTTTCTATATATTGCCTCAAATGGTTCGATCAGTATACTTGAATAAAAACTATTATTACAAAACAATTATCTAATGATATTTGATTATTAGAAATTTGTAGTTAATCTATTGAGAAACCCCAAGTCATTAATTCCAAGGTATTAATTATTCTCTTAGACTATCTATTAGATTTAGGATCAGAATATCTACATAAATAAAATTCAATACGCAACAACTTCTAAAGGCCATTAAATATTATAATTAAATCTATGGTAAAAAATAGATACAATAGATATATGAACTCTATGTAACATTACTATATCACTATGGTTCATATGAGAAAGTCGATATAATGACATAATATCTCAACCAATAAGGAAATGTGTATATTTAGTTATTTGATAAATAATAATCCCAATAATATTATTAGATCAGGATTTACTTAGAAATCCCACCATGAAATCCACTGAAATATTTCCCATTCCCATTCTATAACTAGAAAAGGATTAATCATCTCATTCGGAAATTTTCATTATTCTTTAAAAAATTGAAAAGTCATAAATTTTATATCAAATTCGAAAATATATATTTTTGTTCCATCTCCCAATAACACTACCAATATTCTCTATACACTGTAGTGACTCCATTATGAATGGATAATGGTGAACTATAATCTTCAATAAAAAATTATCTATTCAACTGTGAATCAAAAGGAATGCATAACATTAATACAAATATGCTAACGAATTTTTCATATAAATTGTACTCTACGAAAATATATTTCATAACTAATTCAACATTTTCCCAGAAAAAATAATCACCCTTCCAAGATTGCATAATTATTTCTAACAAATATGATTGTATTGACATATAATACAAAATAGAGGATGTTATTTCATGAAAATTTTAAGGGAAAAACTTATCCAATAATAAACCAAAGGGTTATGTTCTAAATATAATGTGGTTAATATAGTAATATGTTTCCAAATAAAAAAATAAAAAAAATAAATGATGGTAATGAATCTTGCTATCATAATCCTTAAATACTTTTTTCCATATTATTTTCTTCATGGTTAAATATTTTTGTGTGAATATATACATAAAACATTAGGTATAAATATATGTTTGATGCTCAACATATTATAAGTTAATCCATGATATTTTTTAAAGAGAATACAACTAAAACTATTTCCAGATCATGTGTAGGATAATTTAGATAACGAAGATTTATTTTATTTTAGGCATACTAAATCGTAATATCATTCTAAACTAGAATGTAACTGTGTCTATTAAATAATTCAACATTATAGATGAAATATTCCCCATTTCTAGGGGGAAATTATAATACAAGAGCATTTACAATCATCCATTTTGGTTCCTAGAAAAAATCATAACACTATTTTATCAAGATGAATTTAATACCCTTTTGAGTAACTAAGTCATTGGGATAGATACCGAAAAAATATTTTCAAAAACAACCATATGTTGTAACTTGATACTTTAACAAAAACTAAAAATCTCTGTGAAATCTGCTGGTCTTGGTCATTCTTCAATAAAGTTTGTTAGAAGGTTCACAAATTATTCCATTATTTGAAATAATATACTCAGGGAATGAAATTGTTTGCATAAAAATTATTTTATAAATTTTTTCTATATAACGTCATTCCATTCATGGTTTTCAGAAAAATGATTATGATTATTTCATGATCCTCATGATGTTTAGGATATACAAATATATAATCAATAAAAGAATAAAATCATATATAAATAGTCATGGAAAAATATATTTAGGAGAGAGATATATATATATAGATGGAACAATTTACAACATAAAAATCATAACTAAAAACTCATAATGCAAGTATCTAATATGAATTAATGTACTTAGAATATCTTCCCCCTTACCTTCAACTGATGGAATCCAGATCTATGATCAATATTCAAAAAATAATATAACCCAACAGGTGGTAAAAAATAGTCAATATCAGGTAAATGATACATGTTATTTGTATTAATGTTATCTAAGTATCTACAATCAATGAAATGTCTCGTTGATCTATCCCTTTTTAGTAAAAAAATAGAACAACTACATTGTGAAGTGAAAGGATGAAAGAAAAAATTATCTAGAAACTCTTACAATTTCTTTCTTAATTCCAATATTTTTACTAATGACATTTGATAAAGAGGTTTTAATATTCTCTAAGAATCAGTCACTAATTCACCAGTAAAATCAATTTCTTATTTTGTATTATAATAAGAATCTCATCTATAAATAAATTCATATATTCTTTAAATATATAGACATCACTAATATGAAAAGTATCCCTCTACTCAACAATATGTGAAAAAAATTTCATTTCTATATTTTAATAGTTTCTTAGGTACCTATTATATTATCAAATATATGATTTAATTCTTATTTATAAATTGTAAGTCATTCGAAAAAAATTTTCACATGAATACAATCTATCTTCATATTGTAAATAAAAAACAAACCTATATCCAGAATAACATTAAACACTAATAGTGCAAATACAACACGATTGTTATGTAAATCATTTCCATAAATAATAACAGGAGGATTATTATAATTTCTTTTACAGTAATATATCCACTATATATTTTATCAATATTTTTGGAAGCATTTTTCAAGGTAATGTTTTCAATTTATTATAAAATTTCATAGTAGTGAAAGAGTGTGTAGACCCTGAATCAAACAAGACATTTGAATTCTATAAATAAACAAGTATAATATAAAAGACCACATTTTAGGATGGTACACCATCTTTGGAAGTAGTAACAAAGGATTTATCCACACCTTTTTTGTATGTTATCTTAATTATTTCCATCCTTCAATACTATATTTGGAAAAATATTCACATTATGACCCATATAAATATGATTAAATCAACTTTCCAATTAATTTTCATTTTTTCACTAATTTTATTATTTTTAGTCATGAGCCACATGCCTAATGTGTCCACATCAAAAATATTTCCACATTTTATAATACATTCTCAATATTGATTTTTTCCACATATATGACAACATGGAAAATTTACTTTATAACATTTATATTTAATTGATTGATGATTCCTAATTTTATAACTTATGTACCTTTCCTTCTTCATGATTTCATGAAATATATGCTCATTGAAAAACTATATTTATGCCTTCTCATTACATCCAACAAGTTTCTCATAAAATTTGAAATCACTAGATGTCAATTTCATTTGATATATTTGCTTCAATCTTGAGTATATTTGAATAATTTTACTATTAAGATCCCAAATTAATGTTGTTTCATACATTTCCAATACATATAATCATCCATCATTATAATTCACTAATTTTTTTTAATCATTCATAAATTTATAGAATTTATGTTCTACCCTAATTTTATAAACTTTAGGAATATTTTTCTGAAATAAAAAATCCTTAAATATGTCCCATTTCATGGATTCAATCATTAATATTTTAAATGTATCAATAACTATTTTACAAAATTGATAGATATAGACTAAAAAATTTGAAAATATGAAGCTTTATATTTTGATGATAGCACAACCCATAAGTTAAAATATCTGTATATAGTTTTAATCCACCACTTAACTACCACTTATTAAGAAGATCCATTGGATACTGAAGGATGATTCCTCATAAAATATCTTACTATTGACATTTTCCCCTATGATAGATCTATATTCTCTCTAGAATGGATGATACTACTATTTATAGATTTTATATACTTTTACTTTATAGTAAATTCCTTTTTTATTCTAATTATAATAATTATAGAATGCTAATTTGGAAGGATATTGTCCACTTCATGGCATCTTATTTCAAATTCCCTATTTTTATTGTGGAAATCCTTTTTTAGTAAACATATTGTAGATAAATCAATATGGTAATCTTAAAATACAATATATTTACAACTATAAATTGAATTCTCTTAAGGGTATTTACATTCATTATCTTATCCTTTATAATGTTATGTACCTTTACTCTAATAGAAAATATAAGGATTTGACCCTTATTTAATTAATAATTTAATTTTCATAGATGAATTCCTTTTATTAAAATCTCAATGATATTTTTATATAAAGATATTCAAATACAATGTTCATTTATTTTATTTAAAAAACCCATATATTACATAGTGGACACTTCGACATAGTAACTAATTTTCACACAATATAAAACATTAAAAATAAAACACATTTTTATTTTATGAAAAATATTCATACCTTTAAACATGACCTCTTTATTATTAATCATCTATAAACCCTATGAAAGTATTTTAACAATTTTAATTAATAAAAAATTTGTATTAAGGCATATAGAAAAAATAAAAATGGTAGTACATTTTAAAACCATCATATCATAAATTAGAGATTCCCTTTAACATAATAAACATTGAGTTAAATAATTGCTTACAAACACATGAAATTATTATAATTTCCCAAAGTTTCTTATATATAACATTATAAAAACATAATGGAAAAAATCAAAATCATGGGGTATATTAGAATAAATTAGAATCCATGAAAATGATTTTCTTAAAAACATACATTATTACTCTATAGGGGAAAAATAAGTTATTAAAAATAAAATATCATAATTGTACCTCTATATATAAAACTATTTCCATTAAAATCATTCGAAATAATTGAAAAGTCATATAGTTTCTATTTTATAACATCTTTATATAAACCATACATTAACCCTTATAAAAAAATTAAATATGTAATAAACAATACATTCCAATTCCAATATAATCCTCTTGAGGATATAATTATTACCCAAAGCATCAGATAACACTATTTAGCCCACCTATCATCTTAAGCTATATCAGGCTCACCTGATTTTCATATACAATTTCCAATGACAAAAAAAAGTGGAAAAAACATTTATTTTAATCATCTAACTCATAAAAATAAAAATTTGAACCCATAACCTAATCATTTTTATATAATGATATATTAATTTTCTTTAAAACTCAATACTTAAAAATGAAATACCCAGAAAAATAGAAGGTGTGTATTTATTTTAAGAAAACATGGAATAAAATAAAAGATTCAGAACATATAATAATTGATTTATTGGGGGGGAAATCTATCGATGCTGTATATATTGATATAGAAAACTTTTCTTTACCTTTTGTAAATAATATAAAAAAATTGATTATAAAATCTGTTAAAACATTACTTTTATATACATATTAAATAATGTTTAAAGTTAAATTAAATAATTAATCTATGTCCATATAAATATATACATAAAATAATTTTTATGATATGTTCAGGGAAGATAAATATTTAAAACAAAAATCATTAAAGCAAATTAAATAATGGGTTATTAGATAAGGTGTCCATTTCCTCGAGTATGTGTTATCTCTTGAATTATTTATCTTTCTAAAAAATAAAAATATGTTAAATATTTACCTTTTAAGGAACTTTTTTCATTTTTAATATTCCTTTTATTTTACTTTTTATCATCGTATAAAAAATTACATAATCAATTAACATCACACATGATGTTTTGATGATATTCGACACTTTTTTCCAAAATGACTTCGGTAATTTGACTACGGTCAAAGAGAAAAATATTTCATCATTTAAGGAATAAAAATAATAAAATAACTATGAATTTTATACATAAATTATAATTTTTCTACCAACCAAGAAATATGATTTTAAAAAATGAGCTACATTATAATCATGTAGATGGTAGGTCGTACGTACACAAGACTAACAATTCCATTTTCAACGAAAATAATGGAAATATTGGATATATTATTTTATCTCTATATAATTATTATTATAGAACAAATATAATTTTATTTATTTAAATAAATTTATATATGTGATCCATGATATGTGGTTATGAAAACAAATCACATCGCTTCATGGAGGTGATAATCTACACGTATGCACAAACGACGTTTTCATTTTTCAATGGGAGGAAGGTAAGGAAGTAGTTGATATATTATCTATATATAATAATAAAAAATTAATGAATATATATATATATATATATATATATATTAAATCTACCATTATATATATTAATAATAGGTTATGGTTGAAAAATAATTGCATCGGTCCTTGAGTCGGTAGCCTTCCATAAACTGAAACGATGGATTCATTTCACATTTTATTATAGAAGGAGATAGATATTGGTTATGAATTTTTTTTAAACAATATATGTATTTTTATTAGAGTGGTGTTATTATTTATTGATGTTTTGTGAATATTTTATGAATGTATACATAGAAATAATTTAAAACACTCATTTAAGAAGTATACCTCTTCTTCAAACCACCTCATTAGGTTTATACCAAATGCCATATTTGGATTGTTTTATGATAAACTATGGAATATAGTATGTGGGGAGGTAAGAAAGAAATGGATTTGGGAATTTATTTTCTAAACCAAAAGTACCTTTATGCATGGAGATGAGAGGATAGGTGGTGTCCTTTTATAGGTGGGGGAGTAGATACACTTGAAAGTTTTGAAAATATTAAGATATATTAATGTCTTACTCTAGAAAAATAGATAAAAAATGGATAAATTGAAAATATAAGATTGTATAGGGTTGAAATAGGCCATAAAATAGTATTTATACTAGTTTATAGGCCATTTTAACGTTTTTTTATTTTTTTTAATCCCAAATAAACTTGTATTAACCTAAACCATGTAAACATATTATTTACTATTTTTAGTATTTATTATGACCCAAAAGTATGTTTACATTGTTACCTAATTTTAAATTTTAAGATCAAAAATATTAAATCCATTTTATCGTATTTAATTCGATGAATTTGATGAATTTAATATAAAATTAAACTAATAAAATGGGATGAAAACATGTTTTTGAAAAATCCTTTTTACGTATAAAAATGTTTTTACATAAAATTAATGTATAATATAACTTCTATTGACCATAATATGAATGTTTTAGTAAAATGGTTGAAATGAAAATATAAATTTATACCAAAATATAATTTTACATTGTTAATACATAAAATGAAAATACAGTTTCCAAAAAAATCAGTATTTTCACTATTCATTGAAAATTCAAACCTTTTATAAAATTGTCAAAAAATAATCCTATGATAATCTTGACACTATAAAACCAAAAATTCAATTCAATATGTAAAATTATGATTACCAAATTTATAAATAAATCTTCTAAATTAAACCATATAATGCATGGGAACACAATTCAATTAGATATAAATCATTTTCATTTTTATTGAAAAATTATATAATATTATCATGATGAATAAAACTCTCTAAAATACAATTAAATACAATTAAAAATAAATTTAAAAAATTTATCATAAAAATAGTTGGGTTGTTACAAGTTGTCTTAGATGATACTAGTTAGAGTGATTCAGGTGATGGGTTGTAAAAACATCAACCTTCTAGTAGTCAGTTCCACATCTACACATATAGTACACGTCGAATTAGTCTCTTTGGTATTACCTCATTACATGTATACTATGTTATGAATATTTATCTTTTAGTTTAATGTTATTTCTTAACCCATTAATTGGGAATTATTTTATTCGTTCTTTATTTACTTTAGAGCATTATTAATTTTAGCATTTCATTGTGTTATTTTTTTTTCATTTTCTAGTGTCTCTTCACATATTTTTGGTTTATTATGTTTTACATTGATTATATGTGTGGTGTGTGTGGGTATGAGTTATGTTTTTAAAAATTATAAAAATGTGCTTCATTTATATATTAGAAAAATATAGTGATTATTTTGAAAACTTTTTAACCAAGTGATGGTCTAATTTTAAAAGGATATATTTAGCAATATATAATGTTTAACTTCTTTGTTTTAGAAATGAATGTTGTTTTAAAAGGTAATGGTTTATTTTTAAAAATAATTTCCCAAATAAATATAACCATATGAATATTTTATAAATTAATTAATTAAATAAAATATATAATGTATTGTATATTTATTTATTTTTGTATAAAGTAAGTAAGAACTTTTTTATTATGTTTAAACTAGTAAACATTGTCTCTTTATAAATAGAATACAATATACTAATCCTAGAATCATACTGGCCTTTATCTGACACATTATATAGTCACATTAGTGGGTATATATTCATTATGTTCTCTATAGGTTCTTAGGTTTTGAATTATATATTTTGTTTCTACCACTCTCTGATAAGAAGTGGGTGATGTTGGATATGGTGGTGTCTTAAGGGTTGCATGGTAATGTTGGGTTTTGTATCCCGAGTAATTTATACTCAATAGGGCCATGTGGTTTATTGTGTTCCATGACTTAATTATTTTATTCCAGTTTTCTTCATTTATTTATTGTGAATGATTTATATTGAAATTAATACATTTATATAGAATTTTTTTTTGGAAAAAACGTATTTGGAATTTTTATTCTTTATTTGGATGTAATTATTTTTTAAAAGTTTGTTTCACTTTGTTATGTTTGACAATTTCATGGAATCACTAGGTCGGGTACCCAGTTGGGACCCATTATTGATCCATGATTTATTGTTAGTGAATTCATTCCCACAAGTTCATTTATGTTACCCTAGAACTTATCACCACTATAGGGTGACTAAGGGAGTGAGTCGAGCCTTGGGGATAAATGGATTAAGTGTCATGTTGGGTTAACCTAGGTGTATTTGATACAAGATGTATAAGAAAGATGTTGATAAATCATTCAAGGAGTTTTGAGTCTTTAAATCCCTTCGATTGAAACCTTGAGATCACTTATTTTCTACTCTCTCATTGACAATATATTATGAAATGACTTGAATATATCAATGGGACAAATAGAAAACTCCCCAATGAAAAAAAATAAGATGGGATAAAACTAATTTCCAAGGATAAATCCATAATATATTTTCCTCTTTCATCCATTGGTAAGGCCACCGAAGATAAATTTTATCCTCCAATTTATAAAAACAACATTAAAAGTGAGATGAAACTTATCTAGATTACCAAGAATGTCAAACAGTAATGTATTTTATTGACTGAAGATCCTCATTAGCTTCTTTTCAAATTTTTTGAAATATAAAACACAAACATGAATAATATATTTCATTTATGTACTAAAAGGATGTGATTTTCCAATTATAATTTCAGAAATCATTAATGTTATTTTTGGAAACCTATTCAATAATATCATTAAAAATTTGGCATAAGCTCAAGAATCTATTCTCATGTAATCATTTTCGTTCACCTAGAACGTAAAAAATTTAAAGTGATATTAAATATTCATCCCAGATTAATGTAGAATCATCATTATTGGATTATGATATATTTAAAGAGATTTTTAATATATCTTAACCTAATGTACTTAATATTTGGCTATATAAAATAATGATTTAAAATGGATTATAGCCTGTGGGGTGAGCCATGATTTATGCTTCATCAAATGGAAGCCTCATGATGAAAACTCATGACGTTTCATGATATATTTTCTATGAGATCATTTAGAAATATTGTATATAGAAAATTAAAATTACTAAATCAAGGATAATAATTCCTTAATTGGAGGAAAATACATGATCGACCACTCAAGTGGATAAATTAATTAATAAGATATAAATTTTCCTATTTATATAAAACCTACTTAACAGTTGTTGCAAAATATACCACCCATACCCTGACCACAATCTTGTGAAATGTGTGAAGGATCCCACTATTATTAAGAGTTTGACAATAGTTTATATGAAAATAATCATCTATATTTTAATTAGGTATGATATTAAAAAACACCTCAATGATACCAAATCCATTACACTTAATGGAGCTTAATATAGTAATGTGTATTTAAAAAAACCATGTCCAATCATCCTTTTCACTGTAGACACAATAACAAAGGATATACCAACTATTTCTACTTCCCCAACCATAGTATACTTATCCTCCATTGATGTTTTTACAAAAAACCCCACTCCCGGCCCATTTCTTAATCTCTCAAGGATATAATAAAATCTTACAATCATAAGACCAATCAGTGGTTGAAATAAAAATAAAATTATTTGATAAATGAACAAAATTACCTCAAAAACCAAAAGTATCAATTGTTGTAAAACTCATAAATGTAAATAGATAGATTAGAAATTACATTTCATAGAAATATTAAAAAATTCTATTGGAAGAGAAAAATTTAGTGACACTATGTATTGGGAAATTTAATAAAGAGATAAAGAAAAATAATGATGAAAAGAAGGAGATAAATGGTGAAAATATTCAGTTAAATAGGAATATTTTGAGCGAAAACATGTGATGAAAATAATTTTGAAAAAAATAAAAAATAAATACAATATGAGAAGTTGGAGGGATAATTTTTTACATCCATATAGTCCAATTATTCTATTCCTGTAGAGGATTTTCAAGGGAGAGTTCAAATATAGTATAAGAAATTTATTGAAATATTTAAACATATTTATATCAATATTAATTTTTTAAAATATGTCTCTAAAATTATATATTATATTAATTTCATAAATGATACTCTATCAAATGAATTACTATTTGGGGATTTATAACATATGTATCTTATTAAATAATGATCACTAGAATCACTAAGAAATATCCCCTTAAAAATATTTTATCCGTGGAGTATTTATGTCCCATGAATTATTGGTTCATTCACATTTGGGAAGTATCATTAAAAATTAGGAGAATATGTGAATTTAATGTTGGTATATGTGTTTTGAAATCTAGGATTTGATAATCCTAAACCTGATATAGTAGCTCTCTATCTTATTGATAATTTAGGGAAATACCCCTAAGGAATTATGTATGGGATTTATTTCAATTTGGGAAATTTTGAATTTCAAAATAAATTTTTAATTTTTAAGATAGAATATAATTAATTTTTACCCATTATTCTTGGGAAACAGTTCATAAAAAATAGAAAATCACAAGCATATGTCGACCATGGATGTCTAATATCCATATACGACAATAAAAAAGTTGTTGTAATTGTATCCCAATTTGTTTTAAAGTTTATATTACATATATATATATATATTCCGAGATGTTAATATAAATAAAGTTCATATCACATATTTAATGTTCTTTTGTTTAAAATTAAGGTGATAATTCAATAGAGAATCTTTCATATTTGAATGTTCATATAAGATCCCCTCTTTGGTGAGGACCTTGGAGTTCTCTTATTTTATTCTTACAATTAGGTCATATGGTCAAGAAAACATTCTATTATGACACACACATTATTTTTACAATAAGGTGTGACAGTTCATAAGTAGAAAAATACTTCATCTATATATGTTTAACTTGTTAATATATATGACAAAATATTAAAAGGATATATGAACTAGTAGGAATTTGAAAAGTTTATATGTCATTTAATAACCATGCTTATTATTGTGTGTAATAATGTAGATAATTTAGCATTATTATTAATGAATATTAGAAACCACAAACTTTTACGTATTAAAAAAATCCATGATTCCATGTATTCATTTGAAGTATCATAATTTGGGTGATTCATAAATGAAATTTTATAAATAAATAAATCAACATTGGATTATTCATATTTATCTGTATGGATGTTAATTTATTAGCTCTTTGATTTGACTGTAACTCTCTAAATAAAATTCCATGGCCCTTGTAGTTGACAGGTTTATTTTAGGTTGTTAGGAATGTCATATCGAGCATATGTGATGATGATATGGGTATGAAACCTACTTGATGGATTATTAGAACAATTATATTATTTTTCATAGAGAGTGTTCGTATGTCAACATCATTTTTGTGAAATTATAATTTCAAATAAATGGGTTTCATTTCATTCTATTATATTAAGATATTGATATTTACGGAAGCCTTCATAATTCCATTAAGGAAGAGGCATTGAGATAAATACACTTCGTATTTTTATTGATCTTAGTAAAGTACTATTTGTTTATAATAGTTAGAATAAATTTTATTCTAAAGAATGAGAAATAATATTTATTTAAGATCTATTGATTTCTATTATTTAGTAACTATTTCTTTGTGATTTGACAATTTAAATAAATACTTATTTATAAGAGTAGTGAATAGAATGTTTATTTATCTGTGGTTTTAATCGACAAAAAATGTTTTTTTAAATTAATAAATTAATTTGGAAATATAAATATTAAAATAAATAGTTTTTCACAACATCATGTATGAAATATTAATTTATTTATCAAATTAATAATATCTATTTATTAATTATTTGTTTATAATTACTAAGGATGTTTCAAAGGTCATGTGACATATCTGATAACATAAAAAATATAATCATAAATATCATTTAATATATTTTTTCAAATGATATTTATATATGATGGATTACAAAATATATTATATAATATATATTATTTTTATTATTTTTAGGGTTTTTATATTAGTTTAATCATTTTAATAATGGATTTTTTGAAAATAATAATAATAAAAATAGTCTATATTATTACCATGTTATATAATTTTTAGTGTCTGATAGAATCATTTTAAGTGTGTGAAAAATTTAATATCCTTAGAGAAATATCATAATATAGAAAATATATAGGGGTTGTCTCAATGTCAATCAAATTAATTAACCACATTCCACATCTCAAGAACAAGATAATAATAGAGACACAATTCTCAAGCTTAAAGGATTGTGTTGTGATCAATGAATACAGTAGAAGACTATCAGATAATTATCTCAAGAAAAATACATTCCATAGGTGTCCTATATAGGTTGTTGAGGACATGGTTATTACATATAGGTATACCATAATCTCAATAATGTTTTTATATTTCCTTTAATACTCAAAAAGTCTTTTAATGATAGAAATATTCATCAAAGAAAGAATCCCAAGAATGAGGTCATTCTTTTTGATATATAAATTATAAGTTAATTTGAATGATCCTTCCACTTGGTTTTCTTATTATTTATCAATTTCATTATTTAATTCATTAGATACATCGATTCATTTACATGTTCTTTTATATAGTAATATTTGATTCATATTTGTAAACAATTTTAAATGAGTTTTGAAGGATTTTTAAAGTAAATGGAAATGGTTTTTAATAATTTAATCTAACGAAGGAAAATATGGAATTTAGATTTTAAATTGTTCAAAATAGATTAAATAATGTTATATTTGTTTAGTTAGTTTTGATTATGGAAAGTTAGTTTATAAGCGGTGAAATTATTGGTAGTGTTCAGATTTATAACTATTATATATGTACTTTATCAACAATATGGCCACCTTGGGCTAGCCCTTAACTAGGGCCCACATGCCACTTTTGTAAAACAAAAGTGGGTAACCTAGAAATGAATGACCAGAGAGAGCTAGCATGTGACAAATTAGTAAACACTGGGGGTTAGGCCCAAGAACAGGGCCTATATGGATTAAATACAAGTAAATAGTTATCACACAGTACAAGTGTTGACGCGTGGGTGGACTCCATGAAGTAGTGGGAGGAGATATTTTCCATGGATATGGTGGTCCAACAGTGGCAGTAAGATTCCTCGAGCACTTTTGCTACATTATTTTTCCATAGGATCTACGTGATGTCTTATAAAGGCTCATTCATTGTACATATGTTTAGATGTGGGATCACCGCTCCATCGTGCTCTACTGCACTCCCCCTTAGCTGATCACCCCCTGCCACTGCACATCTCAAAACACCCCTTACAACATTGTAAAAGTCCATTACAACCATCATATGAGCTCAAAATAAGATCCATAACCACTGTTGAAGCCTAATTCCACCTCTGATCCTCTATTGGGACTCAGAATACACCCATAATGCTAATTATGATATCATCCATCCTTAAAAGTTGATGGATGAATGAGTCCCACTACCTCTACTAAAATCCTCCATGACCATATACCTCTAGCTCCACCTTCACTCCAAACTACCATATATTACCTCTACACCCTTGGAATAACCCTATGGGTTCAATTCATGTGTCCTTCATCTACTATTAAGGCTATAAATGTGGAGGGGGCATAGACCACCCCTTATCATGCAATCATACAACACTGTTGCCACTCCAAACACATCTATAATGTGGAATAGCCTAGGTCGATCCCTCACACCCCATGCATGCATTCATTCCCTATATATTCTACTTATTCACAAAAATTCTAAAAACCTTCCATAAGTAGGTGTTTGATATATCACACATGTGGGTATTATGGCTGTGATTTACAATATTGATATCCTCTTGGGTCTTTGGGAGCTTTGGAGGAAGAGGAACAGGAGACCCACTCTCCCTTAGCCTATAAAACGATGCCAAACACTCACACTCATCGACCGATCACCGCCTAATGGAAGGAATCCACCATATGGTTCCACTACTGCACTTTATTCTTCTCTATTTATTTTATTTTATTTTTTATTGTTTTATTTTATTTTTTATTTCAAATAGAAATAATAGTTCTCTTTTATTAAATAATGTAATTAATGTATTTTTGTTTTAAGGTTATTCAAACACTAATATTATTTTCATATTCATTCTTTCTTCTTTATATTATTAGTATTGTTGTAATTATTATTATTATTGTTATTATTATTTTAAATTTCATCTCATTTTTTTATGTTATCTATTTTATTTATTATTTTATTTTATTCTTCAATTGATCTCTTCTTATTCTATTTTGTTATATTCTCCCCCTCTCTCTAATCCCAATTATGTTTATTTTATTATCTTCTTTCTCTAATCCATAATACTTCTTCGGATTTTTATTCTAATTATTCTTCTTTCTATTATATTAGTTTATATCTATTCAATATTTACACCAATGTAATATCTTACTCTAGATAATGGGAGGTTGAACCGTGTCCTGGTCTAGGGGAGGCTAACTTGTTCTTGAATTTTTCTAAAATATTATTTTATTTGAGTAGTAGATTTGAGTAGCTTGAATGGATGAGGAGAATTCCCCCTGTGTGGTGACTTCCCCCAATAACATGAAACTTAATTTATTTATATTCTTTTTTTAATCGATTTACCCAATTTTCATTTGATAAATATTCACAATATGGATTTGAGAGAGTTTATGAATAAATAAGAATCTATAGAGCTGGGTCCTAGAAGATGGAACACCCATGACCAAGGATTTTCATCAACCTTGATTACCAGAGGAGGTGGAATTGAGATTATACAGGTAATCAAATATTATAAAAATTTGAAATGAAAAGAATAGTTATTCATCATGTGATTTCATTTTTTGATTATCAAACTAAAATAAAACAAATAAAGGAGAATAATTATTGAACCCCAAACCTCCCCTAAAACTATGTTCTTTTATTCAAATTTTATTTGATTTAGAGTTACATGGTGGTTTAAATTCAAATTTCTATATTTCATGTCATTAAAATATTTAGAAATGTATTCTAAAACCAAAAATATTTATTATTATTTTCATAATGTAATAAGAAAAATAAATAGTTTAGGTGAATTTGATTATGTAGGAGAACAAACTGTGAAGCTCCTCAAGTGAAACCACCCTGGTCATCCACTATGCTACACTAGGAAAATATTTTTTTTCACCACTCCATAAAATAAAAATGTTTTAAAATGAACCTATTTCCAATTATATAATCACTATTTTTCCTTACATTTTCAATTTACACATTTTAGATAATTTTTAGGTCTTTTAAAAAAATATAATTTTATTCCATTCGGTATTAAAATAAATTTTATTCTATATGGACTGAAAATTACTCACATATTAAAGAAATAGTATATGAAAAACAATTATCTATATAATTTAGTGTTGGAATGTGGGCTATACAGATCAAGGTATCCCAATGATAAATAATCGTAGAGTAATAATTCAAGGACCGCATCCATCATCTCAAGCAGACCCTTGAGAAACAAGTGGATAATGGATTGGCGATAGAGAAAAAATTAATTTTGGGAATAATTCAAGGAATTTTATCAGGAACTAGATGCGACACCAATATTTATATCATCGATTCCTCCTATCACTTTTGAAGGATTCCCCAGAATAATTCTAGTTATAAGTGGGGAAAAAAATCCAATATGATATTCAAGATCTTGAAGAGACAGTCAAAAGAATAAAAGGAATAATGGATTGTTTAACTGTATATTTCCACAAATCATTAGTATATCCTAAACTGAAAATAAAATATGAGCCACTTGTCTTCCCTGATTTACAAAAGGAAACTAATGGGGAAGAAATTCCTATTGATATTCATATGGAAGATCAATAAAAACAAGATGACTTCTAGAATGAATGTGAGTAACTCTATGATTTCCCCATACCAAGAAAAGAATAAGATCTTACACCATTGAAGGTAGAAACAACCCAAGTGGTGGAATTAAAAGTAAAAATGGAGGAGATTAACTACCTTCCTTTACCCACTATGAATCATAACCAAAAGGCTATCACCGCTAAAGAAAATATTATATCTGACAAAACTATGCGAATTTATATTTTTAAAAAATTTATTTAAATTTATTTTTTAAATAACCATTTGATTATTAATTCCCAATTCATTGAATATTTTGATTCAAAAAAATATTTTATATTCTTTATTGGAGTATGAAGAAATT
Organism: Viscum album; assembly: GCA_963277665.1. NCBI lineage: Eukaryota > Viridiplantae > Streptophyta > Magnoliopsida > Santalales > Viscaceae > Viscum > Viscum album. The sequence continues at coordinate 1,986,646,239 of OY728136.1, forward strand.
GAAAATGCACCTACTGAGGAACACATGTAGCTCCCATATTTTTATGAACATACCTTTTATGATCTTTACTAGAATATCCATATAGGTGAGCGTGAGGAAATCAACAAATAGGATTATCATATTTTTGGGGAGAAATTACTTAATAAAAATTAATATTAAAATTTTATTGAGTTATTTACTTCCCCTTTGATAATTCAATTCAAGAAGCCCCTATTGAGCCATCACTAGAAGAGGAATAGAAGGTTACACAAATATAATTCAAAGACGATGATAAATGAAACTTCATCCAACTCACTCCATGAAATATATATGTAAATTTGAAGGGGGGAGTGTCTCATGTACTATATCCACGTATCATTACTCGCTATGAAGGATGAAGCACAAGCTTGGAAAAGGCACTTGTTATAGTTCCAATCAATGAAGCTTCATCCACCATCAGACATTGGATAACAGCTGGTTCTGCCCTCTAGAGGATGTAATTTTGTTGCCCACTTAGGGGACCATTTCAAGACTTTTCCCTTTCATTATTTTCTTGGTATTTATATGTAAATTTCAGTTCTAGTAGGAAGTCTAACATGAATCCCACTCCCTCTTATCTTTTTGATCCAAAATGATGGATCCTTGTGATTAATTGTTTAATTTTATTTTATATGTTGATTATGGATGAAGGTATCCCCAATAGTTAATGATAAATGATGAATATGCTTCATTGGAAAGTGAGTTCACTTTTATTTCTTATACTTTAAAATCCATAAATGTTTTTCCAACAACACTATTTAAGATTTAAATTTGAAATTTCTTGCCCATGGTTGAGTTATGATTTAATTAACTTTTCTACGAGATATGATTTCATTTAGTTTATATTGATTACCAATTATAAATTAATATTAATAAAAATGAATTATAAAAATGGAGAACTAAATGATTAAATTGAAACATGGATATTAAAATGAGGACTCATGATTTAATGTAATTAGATAATTCTCGTAAATAAAATTTGGGATCCATTTTTTCATGTTTTTAATTTTTAAAATTATTCTGAATTTATTTTTTATTATTAATCATGCCATGAGTGATTTTTAAAAATTATATGTTTCATTTAGAATAGGATTTATAGACCAAGTAATTTCTATTTTATTCATGAGCATGTTTCTTGAGTGATCTGGGGAAATATTTCTTACCGGAACTTGTATTTAAACCTACCAAAGCTATGACTATGAAAAAAAACATATAAAATTATTGAGGAATATTTTAAAAATCTAATATCCGCGATTTTTTAAAATAAATCATTATTTAAACCACATAAACCATTAGTGACCTTTTTAGGAATGATCCATGTTTTAATCCATTTTTATCTATTCATATGCTTTTTTATTATATTCATTTTAAACAAATTTTTGGGGATGAAGGGAATCATTCTGGAAGGGATGATATACATTCTTAGGAAAATGTGTGGGGGGTTCTAATTGTGCGAATATATGGAATATTTTGATTCATTTATGATACTTTAATATTTTCCAATCCTCAATTAAAAATGGAAAATTAAAAAGAACAAAAAATAGAGAAAAATGGGTTGTGAATCGGGAAACACAAAAACACAATTACTAGAAAACTTAATTCTATCATATGTGGTTAGATGTTGGATGGGATGGATATTAGATTATTTTTTTTGAAAATCTAAAAAAATTAAAATGATATTTGAAAACAAAATAAAAATATAAAAGTATATAAAATTTCAAGAGGGTGCACAAATCCTTCATTATGATTAATCTAATCATGATCTTTATTTTGCATTTTGGAGAAGTTAAGAGTTGTTATAATTTTATGTGGATAATTTCATTAAAAATTATGTTTTAATATCATGATTATTACTCAATTGATTAACCTATTATTTGATCCATATGTTTTAAACATCAATTCCAACCAACCTTAAGCCTTAGAGACATTTGAACCTTAACTAAAAGATCAAATGATTTTATGTGTCTTTATAATTTACTATGTGGATAAGGTAGTTCATTTACAAGGATATGGATAAGGAGTATGTTTTCATTATTTGAACATAAATATACTTTAATTAAAATCAATAATTATGAGTGGAAAGATTCAAAAGTTAGGTAAATCTAGAACGGATTTATCATTGAAAATTAATAAATTTAATTGATATTTTATATGGATTTTTTAAAATTGGATTTTTAATTTTAATTTTTATGATTTTATTAACATGAAATTGAAATATTGATAATATTGACTCCTTATTGAATTTATTAATGAGATTTTGTGATTGGGTAAAATAATGGTTTAAGTGTGGTGATATATTATAGGCTAATATTCAATGCATATTTTCAAAAAAAAAACCAATGAATTTTGATGGATTTTTAATGTAAATTTCAATGATTTTAAATATATTAATCAAATGATTGAAAATTTTGAATACATAATTTAAATGTTTTAAAATTCATGAAATAATTTGTAATTTTCATTATTAGATCTTAGTATATATATTTTGTTTATATGTTGTGAAATTATTATGAGTGTTTAAATTTCAAACTATTTTCTTATGTACTTTACCAAAAAATGGGCTACTATGGACCATCCCTCAACAAAGGGACACAAACCACATAGCTGGTCAATAAGGTGGAAAATCCACCTTGTAGCTCCCGTAAGTGTTAGAATAATAGGCAAGGACTTCACACAAGGTGCCAGACCCATGTACAAGGTTCACATTAATAAAATCATTGATCATAACTACAGTAAGGTGTAAGTGTCATAACACGAGGTGACTCTATGTAGTGGATTGAGGGAAGCACCGCTATGGATGGGGTGGTCTAGTAGTGTAATTTGGATTCCTCTAGCTCTAGTCTGGCTTCATAGAGGTTTTTTAGTAGCGGGATGACTTATAATGTCTTGCACTCCACACATCCATTTTGATGCAGGATTGCGGATCTGCTATGTTCTGTTGCGCTCCACCTCATATTATCACCCGTTTCCACCACAAATCACTGGAGTCCCCTTCTAACACCGAATAATTTCATGTAATAAAAAACACAAGATTTTTTAGAGCTATATCACCACTATCGAATCCATATTCCACCTACGATTATCAAATATTACTCAGCTTACACCCTTAATGCCAATTCTAGCATAATCTAACTTTCAAAGTGGCTGGATAAAGGAGTCACGTTGCCTGCACTACAGTCCAACCTAGATGGATACCCCAATATCCACCTTCACATTGAGCCACCTTATCTCACCATTTCACCATGGAATAAACTCCATATGAACAATTGGAGCATTCTCCGACCATGAGTAATGATCAAGGTATTGAGGGAGAATGTTCCACCACTTCCCATATAGGCCTCCACCACCCCTTCTAGTCCTGATCACCCCTTCCATGTATAACATTATACATAATCCCCCACACCCAATTAATGAACCATTTCCCAGCATGGAATCCTTCCATGTTCAAATATAGACAACCACCATCAATGATTTTTTCATATTTCACACCCATAGGTCTCAAGACTTTAATTTCAGAAAAAAGAGATCCTCTTTGATCTTGAGGATATTTGAAGGAAGACAAATCTGATACCAAATCTCCTATGACATATAAAAGGAGAGGTCACCCTCACTATTAATGATTGTTCGACACCCAATGGAGGGAATCCTCCCCAAGAAGTCGCTACATCACTTTCTTCTTCTCAGTTTCTTTTATTTATTCTAATTATTATGTTTTTGATGTAATATTTTTAATTAAAATATGAATTCTCTTTTATTTAATAAATTAATCCACGAATGTTTGTTTTTAGGTTCTTAACCCATTTATATTGTTTTATTATTATTATTTTTTAATAATAATAATAATAATAAAATTATTATTAAATTCGGGTTATTTTTATTTATTTCTTATTTATTTTCATAATTATTGTTATTATTAACTCTCCATATTCATTGTTTCTTTTATTGGATTTCTATATTTGTCTCTCATTAAAATTATTTTTATTTTATTATCATCACTTCCTCTTCAAAAATTCTACTTTTCATTTTTATTTTCATTCTCCTACTTTGTATTTTATTATTTCTCATTCTCATTCACATCTCTATCAAATTTCTATTTTATTCTTGAAAATAGGAGGCTGAAAAGAGTCTTTTCCTAGGGGGTTGAATGTGTTCTAATTTTTTTTATAAATTTTATTTGTATATTTTCTGTGGATTTGAGTAGCATTCATGGGTGAGGTGAATGTACCTAGTGTGGTTATTGAACATATAAATAAACAAAAATTGATTTATTTTTATTCTTTTGGTTATAATATTTTTACTTTTTTTATTGGATAAATCATTACATGACATAATTTAGAGAGTCATTGAATGAAATGACATCGATAGATTATGGCCCTGAGAGATGGCATAACCTTGACCATGGTGCGTCATTAACATTTATTATAGGATAATTTGTAATTGAGATTGCTTAGGCATCAATGGATTCTACAATATCTAAATGAAAACAGTATTAATTAATCCCTTAATTTTTTTTATTATAAAACTAAAATTTGAAAAATAAAGGATAATAATTATTGAACCCAAAACACACACCAAACCATGTTTTTTATTTCTAATTTCATTATATTTAGATTTTATTTTCCAGTTAAATTATAATATCCATATTTCATGTCATTTAAATATTTAGATAATTAATAAAAAACAAAAAAAATATCATTGTTTTCATAAAATGAAATTATATAAAAAAAAAAATCATTTAGGCGACTTTGATTATGTTGGTGAACAAACTGATAAGCTCTACAAGTGAGATAACTTAGAAAATGTGCTACACTAGAAAAATAGTTTTTCCCCATTTTGTATGGCATACATACATCATTATTATAGAATTTTCATAAAAAATGATTAAAGACATGTTTGTAATGGGCTTGATCAGTGCTTCTGTTGTTCCCATAACATTTAAGTTGTATCTGATTGATCATGTTTAAATTTATAATTTTATAATTTATTAATCAATATCATTATTCTTATGATATATTTAAATTTAAATTTTTTGTTCTTAATATCTTATGCAGACATAATGAGATTGTTTCACATTATATGATTAAAAACAATGTACAAACTATTGATGAATGAATCATTATCACATATGGACGTGACAATGAATATAGATAGATAATATTGGATAATAAGATATGTAGCCTAAAGATACACACCGCAAACCCATATTCACCACACTAAGACAAGATTCAAAATAATAGGTCAGTTGGGTGGTATTTAGAAGACATAATTACACTCTTTATCTTGATTGAGAGCATATGACACATTATTTAAGGGATTTCATGACATGTTTATATATTGTATGTTAGTTATTTCATTATAGTAATAATAATTAATTTTTTGTATGTAATTAATAATCATCAATTATAATAATAAATTCTTTTTTAATAAAAAATAACACTAGACACATAATTATATTCAACAGTGTTATTAACACAGAAATTTTCAAATTTTATAAATTCAATTTTCATACATTAAGTAATTTTTTTAAATAGTCATATCAAAATTATTTTGGGGTGAAATGATTTGAATTTTCTAAAATGATTTTGTTTTTAGTGAATAATAACAACATAAATATTTTTCAAATACATTTATTTTATTTTTATAATATAAATAAATTAAAACCGACCATTATATTTTAGATTTTATCTAAAAATACTATATAATCCATTTTATTTATAATAATATAATTTGAATCAACAATTTTTTTTTTTTAATAAGTTAATTTTAATGCTTATAAACAAATTTTTCAAAAAAACAAATTTTCATTGAATTTTACATAATTATATTAATATTTATTTCTAGAAAAACTAGAAAATCAATAAATAATATTTTATACCATATTTAGAATACATAGGTTATAATTTGGTAAATAGTCCCCTTTAATTATTACCTATTATGAATACTATCCATGATAAAATTTATTACGTTGATAAAGGGTAAATTAGATAAATAATGATAAGAATAATTTTCAAAGGCATTAAAAATTATCCCAACATTTTTTTATTCATTATATGGGTTTAATTTGTCCATAGACATTAAAAATTTGAATATAAATAATTTTGGATCTATTTGACCATGGTAATGAGATTTATATTATTTTATGTAATGAAAATTCGAAAATGACCATCAATTTCATATAGTTTCTATTATAAGTTTACATAAGGATAAGAATATGATGCGAACGATTATATATAATTACATTAAACATAATTAATTTTTTACCACGATAACTTATTTTTAATTTTTAGTGATTTAATATTAGCTTAAATGTTGATGCAATGTCGATACATTATTTATTTCATTTTTATAAAAAGAAAACAAATTATTTTAAAACTTTTAAAATAAATACAATTTGGTTATGTTATAATGCCCCTTGAGTTTTATAGAAAATCTGAAATATTATATTTATATTAAAATACTATATTTGAAATAAATATCTCTCTTAATTCCCTTAAAATCAATATAATAAATATTATCAAATATTACATTATTAAGATTTGATAAAAACAATATTTTTTTAAAATTAATTAAAAATCATAGAAATATTGAAGAGATCAATATGAAGATTATATTGTCTTAAATTTCATCCAATATTGATTTATGATAAAATTATTACCCTAAAACTAAAATTATAACCTTTGATGAATTTGGAAGTTGTTACTACGGTTAAAATTAAAATTTTTATACAAGAATTTATCCAATAGATAAAATTTAAAATGACAAAAAATCCAGAAAGAAATTAGTTAGATGAGTACATTTTGACATTAGACTAATTTAATCTAATAACTAGCCATTTTTATGTACTTTTATGAAGAATGACTTAATTATATTTTATTCTTTTTAGAAATTCCAAGTGTGCAATTTCCAGCCCTTATAAACGGACACCCATTTATCTCAAATTTTCACACCGAAGTGAGACATATTTCCGGACCAAACCATGTAAATACCCCTTATAAATATAATTATTCAGGTTTTTGTGGACCTTTTATTTCTAAAAGAACAATAATAGGCCCCTTAATAGAGGATTTAAAGGAACTCTCTTGAAGAACATGGAATCATCTTATAAAGTATTTCCTAATTAATTCCTCTTCTACTTAACCTTAATATGTTTTACCCTTACTAAAATAATATATCTAGTATCATTATTATACTTATATATCATTATGATTACTGGAAAACCATTTTAATCTTATTTTAGATGATAGCGAAATATAAAACATCGCTCGTGCATATCTACGAGTTACCATATCCACAGAGGCGTAATTAATTTTCCTTCACAATTTTACATATATGATTATAAATATAAAACCAATGTTTTTATATGTTATTAATTACATAATTATTCTTCTATATTTTTTATATCATATATACCATCATACCTTCCAATCTTATGGAAAATGTTGATGTCACACTTGCGTACATGTGGACTACCACATACCTGAAGTGACGTGTTCCATTTTCCATTTAGCCTTTTACATAGACGGTAATATAGATATATATAAAGAATATATAAGATATTTATATGATGATTAAAATTTTGGATATAATGGAACCATAAGAAAATTACAATGACTAGAACTTCCATGAAAAAACATTCATGATAAAATAAATTAGATTACACTTGAAGCAATGATAATAATGATATATTGTAAACAAATGGATGATAATACATTTTTATTGGATAATATATGATTTTTTAAATATTAATTTTATTATATTAAAAGTTAATAACCTTTATAAAACCAATTTAAACTTTTTTAAGGAATGATCAACTTAGTAGAAGCTTGAGGTAGGGGATTTATTCTAATTTTCACCCCCATTGATATATAATTTTAATTATGGACCTATTTTAATGTTATGTAAATAATAAACATTTCAATAATTTAACTTGAATATATATTTATTCATTATTAGTAATGTTTTGATTCATGTTTACACTTTTAATGGGTTATGATTTAAATGTTTTTCAATATGATAGAATTTATTTTACAAACTCACTCTCTTTTTGGGATTTCATATATTTTCATTGAATGAATATTTTAAATAATCTTTCATATGATCCAATAATTTTTTATATTCTCTATATATTTAATGATTTTATATATTTTTTTCCACCACTTTCTCTGTTTGGATCATGTATGGAGAAAATAATATTTTAATAGAAAAGTTGATCTTATTTATATTTTGATCGACTGTGTTCTTCATCCATGTATATAATTTTAAAAATTATTTTATTAAATTATATTTATTTCATCAAATTATTTATTAAATAAATTTTAATTTAGAATTGATAATTTCATTGGATTGTATAGAATCATTATAGTATATTAAAAGTGGGTCATTTTTGACTATCATTCTAAAAATTCAAATTGAATGTTTTCTTAATATTTATGACGTAAACAATATTTTGTGCCACCATAATTTTTTAGGATCATATATTATTCTATAAGTTTGACATTTTTTTACAAAGAAGACTGTTTAATAAGATATTCTTTTAATATTTTTGTTCCATTAAATTTGTTTATCTAAAGATAGGATTTTATTATGAAAAATATATTTCTGATGAATTAATGATCAACTTTTATCTCTTAATAATATTAGGGTTCGAAAATTTCATTTGAAACATTCACACAAATTTATAATTAGATATAATAGAACCACCCTTAAACATGGACTTCTATAGCCAATTATGGGCGGTTCTACCCACTCCTAACTTGATATCTAAATTTAAGGTGTTGGGAAGCACATTTAATCTACCCGATTATGGTGAATTAAGGGTAAAATAAGGTGGGGTTAATATTCCCAATAATTTAACTACTAATAATCAGAAGCCTATTATACCATCACTTAATGAAACCCACCTCTAATCCGAGTCGGAGGCCACTTTAGTGGCAGTTATGGGTAACCATCACTAATGTATTTAGAAGGGTTATAACCCCCCTCTAAATGAAAACATAACCCCTTATCATTTACAATTTTTTGTGATTTAAAATTGTATTTATTTAAAATATTCATATTATTTTTATCATGGATATGATTATTTCCAAAACCATGTACAATTTCAATATATGATTTTTTATTTTGAATGTTATTTTATTTACTAGGGAAATATTGATATTTTGTATTGTATACCCAATTCATACATTTATTTATAAGTAACACTATTTATTATGTAAATTAATCATTAAATATATGAGGAATACATTGAAAATGATACGATGAGAGTGGAACATAATTATATGACCCATCTCTTCATCAACATCATAGGAGACTAATATGTTTTCAAATTAAATGGGTTTTTTATATACCTACCCATAGAATAAGCTGTCATGGAACAAATTTTTTATGTAAGATATTTTTAGATTTAGGAGATCTTTAATTAGGACATTATGAATTTAATTAAATTAGATCTTAGTTAATATTCTACATGGTATTACTTCTTTTATATTATCCATTATTTCATTTCATGCTCCAGTAATTTGTTAAATGACATGTGTTACCTGTTACTTATCTTTCTATATTTATTATTACTTATTTAATCAAAATGGATTTCATTTTACTAAAAACTTACTAATAACATTATGTGACATTATTTTTATTCATTTTTAATTGATATGAATAGGAAATTGTTAATGATTTTTGAGGATGTCAAATATTTTCTTGTGATTTGTTTTATATTTATTTCCTAATATAGATTGGGGTTCATGGATACCTCTGGTTCTACGAGACTATTAAAATAATTAGTATTTTGGATGATATTCCTTATACATTATCACACATTAATCAATTTTAAATCATTTATAGTATAGTAGATTTGGAGTATTACAGTTGATATTAGTGAAATTATAGTTGAATCTGTTGGAAATAGATTTCAAAAGATCATTACTAAAATGAAAATTATGATAACCTGCTATAGTATTTGAGAAATTATTCAATTAGAGGCATTTTATTTTACTAATCAATATTAATGATTATTATGAGATAACTGAATGAGATCCATTATTTTGTGGTTTTACCTTATAGAAAAGAGTGAATCAACACTCGTGGCCAATATACAGATTTTATTATGGAGGATTCAAATACAACTAGTGTTGGATATGGTTATATTATGAAAATATTAGGGTACCTAACATAGGTGATGTGTAATAACGTTTATATTATGAAAAAAATTATTTACCATAGCATGATACCTCTCAATTTTATTGTTTTATTTGTCATAACACTCCATTTTTTTGTAACTAATAAACTAGTGGTTGTTGAGCAATATATTAAGTATCTTTAAAAGATATTACTCACTATAGGATGTAATAAAAGGGATGTAGTTATGCTAATAGTTAATTTTATTAGTGGTTATGAAAATAAATGGTGGTCAATGATCTATATTAATAGATAGAATGAATAAATATTAAATATATAATGAAGATATTTTAGTGTAATATACTTTAAAAAAAATTTCTCATGGGAGATGACCTAAACTGAAGAAAAGTACCCCCATATTAAATAAAAAGGAACAAGAAAGGGTTATAGAGTATGAGGATGACTTTACAAGACTATATAGGTATGCTACGCATTTCATTCATAATCCAAATATCATGATTTACAATTTCCTTCAAGGCCTTCTCCCAAAAATTGAAAGATTGTTTTTTCTTCATCATTTTCTTAGTATAATTAAATAGTATTTATAACATCCCAAGTATTTATAGAATAATACATAAAAAATATATATTAATATTTTGTAATTTAATATTAATTTTAGTTTAAAGATGAAACTATGTATGATTGCGTACCCAACACACAACTATGGGGTTTTCTAAAATCATAGGTTGCACAGAACACTGAATAATACCAAAAAATGATACATTATTATTATTATTATTTTAAATGGTAGTTAAAACCTATCCATTGTATTTACTGTAATGAACAGAATTAATAATATTAGGATTTTACATATTTGTTAATTGTTTTTTACATTTATCCAATGAATTTTAGAGGCTAAATATTAGAATAAATCCAATTTTAAGCATAAAATACTCGAATATTTTTATGTGGTTGTTTTACAACCTTTTTAGGGAGAACTGTTTAAAAAAGTAGTTTTGTAAATTTTATATATTATATTTTATCAAATATACTTATTCTTTATAAGCATGAAAAAAAATTACATTGATTGAAATTTTGTTATTTTCTAATAAGATCCATATTTTTTTGAATAGTGAAAAATACTGCATTTTAATTGAAAACTAACCTTTTATCTAGTTTATTTTTATAGTTATATTGTACATTTAATTGGTTTTAAAATCTAATTAGATAATTTTTTTTTCATTGAATCCAATTATGATCATTTGAAGTAATTTTCCATTTAAATTTGATTTAAACACATGTTAATCTTTTGATAGTTTTTATTTCGTAAAAATTGTTTTATAGTTTTGAAAATGACAATTAATTTTAAATTAATTTCAAACAAATCTGTGTTTTGAATTTTTAAAATAGAATTATATATTTGGAATCATAATATCCAAAATATATAAATTGTAAATTTTTATTTTGGGATATTATGAATTGTAACTTCTATAAATATTTTTATTTACCATGCTTAGAGTTTAAATCATGTAAATGGGGGAAAATAATATTATAATAATATAATATTACCCTAACACAGGTCATAATACTATTGGATGAGATATTTTTAAAAATGAGTATCCATGGGTCGAATTTAGGATCATATGGAGCCACATGGATTTGATAATGACCTTTTATAAGACTTAATTTAAAGAAAAGAAAAATAAAACATAAACATATATCTCCTTACTAAAACAATTTTAACATGGGTTACATAAATGATCTCTTAAAATATAAATAGTAATTATAAATCTAAAAATATTTCCTATATCATTTTATTTTATTTAAAATTTCTAGACATTATATATATATATATAACACAATAAGGATGTAGTGATTTTCTTATTAATGAAATATTCAAATAAATTATATTATAAATATTAAATGTAATGTAATTTTAACATTTTGATGCCATACAAGATTAATCTTCATTAAGTTCACATGTGATGGGTGATTATTTTCCTTTTTTGAAGGTATAAATATTTTATGACTTTAAAAAAATCAATTTTTAAATATTGTCAAAATTGACATAAATGATTTTTTAAAACAAATGTAATTTTATTAAACAATATAGCAGTCCTAAAAATCTGTGATTCATAAAACTAACTTATATAATGTTAAAAGTTTCATTAATGATCCACTTGTGGTTTTCTTGTCATTTCATAGTAATTATTGTAACCATATATTATGAAAATACAAGAAGACATAGTAAGAGTAATTGTTTTTTAACTAAGGGTTAAAGCTAAAAGATAAGTTTAATTTTCTGACCTAAACTTGTATAAAACCTATTTAATGAGATTATTTTGATCCATACTCATATTATCCTTTAATTTCATCAAATTGGAACGATAATAATTCTAAAATAAATTATAATAAAATTATATTTCAAGACTTTCCTAAAGTGCCCCTCCTCCCTCTTATAAATGATAAACACCTCTACCCCCTTACTCACACATCTAAAGCACCTTAGATCATCCAAATTCAGAATAATTAGGAAACCATCATCCCAGTATTCATTGTATAAGAATTAACTTTGGTGGAATCCAATTCATAAAAAACAATTGGCTAAAATTAGAAGGAGTTACCCAATTTAGAGGCAACAACTTCTCTCAATCTTTTTTCATTTATTTTCCTCTTCCAACCTCCAAACCAATATTTATTTCTTTATTTAATGAAAAAATATTATCCTAATATATACTAGGATGTTTTTATTTAATTATTCTACCTAAACTTACCAACACCTACTTTTAATGGATATAGAACATATTATTTCTGATTACGGTGAACTACTTACTCACAAAACGATGATTATTCAATTTTCTCCTACCACCACTCATGGTGGATATTATGAAGTATCATTATTTATAAAGGATATATATATATATATATTTTATCTATGAATATTTAATTTTTATTTACAATATACCTTCATGATTTCCATAGTGTTAAAAAATGATAATTTCATTTGGAGAAGTGTGGAATACCACCCCTCAAATTGATATTACTCATTAATTCCATACATGTAATGTATAATGGATGGAATTAATGAACTTATGTAACACATATAACATAAATATTATACTATAATTATTATATACCTATTTATATTCTATTTTTTATTCCATTAATATGACTATGAAATGAAAGTAGGGTCCATACAAACGTTCGATCTACCATCTCCATGAACGGTGCATTTCATTTATTATAACCAAATGTTATGGACTATTATTAAAATATATAAACTGAATATATTTGATATTTGACTCACTATTAATATTTTTGAGAAAATGGACTTATGACTGCACAAATAATTTGTATCAAAACAAGATGATTTTTGACTCAAATACACAACATCATCAAAACATCTGATATGAACTCAAATAATTAGCTAATTAATATAACATGGTAATAAGTGGCATAAAATTTATAACAAAATTTAAATAGGTTATAAGTCAAGTCAATATTAACCTAATTTTATTATTTAAGAAATTAAGGAATGAATGTGACAAGTCGGACTCAAGTTAAGGGACTTTATCTCAATCCACTTTCATTGAGGAATTTCTTGATAACATTCACTTTTATTATTTTATATTGTGTGTATACAACCAAAATGACATTTTATAACCATATTTTATAAATTATAATGATATTAATTATATACCAGAGATTAATATTAAAATTTTCAACGTAGAATGGGATTCCTTGAACATTTAAAGATTTAATTATCAAATCATTTTCTACCTGATTTTAAATTACACATTTATTTATATGGACATAAAAGGAATATATAAGAACTTTTTTTGTCACTCTTGAATTTAATTCAATTTTTTCAAAATGAATATTTTTATACGAATCATTTTACTTTCTTTAAAAAATGACAAAATAAATGTTTTCTAACGTATACAACAACAACTAATTCTCTGGTGTCATTACTGTTATTTGATATTTGGATTCCTAAATAAGCCTTTATGTCTTTTAAAATGAAAACTAATCATATATTACATTATTTGTGTATCATGGTATTGAAAATGGGTTCTTAATTTAAAATTTAATTTTTATACCAAAATGTTTTTTCATATGGGATTATAAAATGCTTTCAAAAGAGGGTTTTTAGATGAACGTGTTTCATTCATTAAATTGTACATGAGAAATATATGAAACAACTGATTATGATATAGCTTATATGATTGGATGAAAACCATTATAGCACAAAATTGAGCCCGATAGAGCTTATAAGAAGGTTTGATCCCCATTATAGCTCACAGGTGATCCCGGCACAAATTATACAAATGTTTGGGCCCCATTATAGCTCACGGGTGGGCCAGATATAACTTATACGAAGGGTGATCCCCATTATAGATATCTAGTTTTTTATTAAACCATATGATTATTCTAATTGGATTATTTTTAATGGGTTTTATGTATATGATTTTCTAAGTCACATAAAGAGTTTTAATTACTTATTATTGGTTTTAGTGATTTTTTTTTGAGAAAAAAGAATGAGTTTAATTCATGTGATATTTTTTTGTTTCATACACTCCAAGAAGATTGAATGGGTTAAAATATGTTAACTATACTAATGGTTTTTCTTTATTTTTTTTCCATTAGAGATCTGTTTGTGCTCATCTGATATTTTTAAATGTTTTCAAAGGATTTAAGGGTGAATAGAGACAAGGATAGAATCAAGGAAAAATTATGATGATTAAACATGAAAAGAAACCATGTTTCTTTTTAAATTATTTTATGTTGTAGAAGAAAAGGATAATGTTGTAAGTTTCCACTTTGTATTTCTATGGTTTGGTTCTGTAATAGTTATGGAATAATTCTCTAAATCTCTAACTGTAAAACATTCATCAATGTAAATTCTTGACTTAACTCAAGATTATATAACATTAAAGGATACAACTTTATAGTTGGTGTCAAAGGTCCATTATTATAACATTAGAGGGTAGGATGGTGTTAACTACTTTCCTTTATAGAATTTTAATTTATGGTTAAGTTTAAATTATGTAGCCTTTAAAACTTCCTTGTTGATTTAACTAAAATATATCTATTTTGAATATTTTTCCACAAAGGAAATGTGAACACTATAATGGGAAGGAATCGAGAGGGAAAAAACCTTACTGATCAACAATATGAGGAGGAGTGAATTAGAACTGAATAGTTTGTTGTAGTGATTCAACAATTGACTTAGGCTATAAATGATAGTGGTATCCATGAATGAGATCAACCCGATCAACCATAGAAGAATAGGTTAGTTGTGGAACATTTTATGAGGAAACATCCCCTATAATTAAATGTATCATATGACACAGTTGTAGCTGAAGGCTGAATCTATACCATGGAGAAGATATTTGAAGTAATGGAATGTTAAGAATGTCACAAGGTAACTGTTTCCATATATTTTTTCAAAGGTTATGTTCATCGATGGTGGTAATTGGTTGAGAATACTATAGATAAAAAGGATGTTGATGGTAGATAATGGAAACAATTTAATGTTATTTTCTTTCAAAAATATTTCCATCTGGTTGTTCAGATTAGGATGGAGAAATAGTTCATTGAATTAAATAAAAAGGATATTTATTTAGTTTCCCCATATTTAGTGAACATCTTTATATTTTTCATGTATGTCCCAGATTTTATTTGTGACATAGACAACAAGATTAATAGATTTTAATAAAGATTGGAACTAGGGATATATAGAGATTTTTCCTCCTATGAGTTTAAATGTTTTGAAAATGTGGTTAATTGTGATAAGAAAGTTGAAATGGAGTACTCCGAAACTTAAGTTACACAAGATGATAAGAGTAAGAAACTTTCATGGTTCCAGGAAACAGAGAAGTAAATAACTAAGAATTCTGGAGGTAAGACCAAAACATGTTCTTAATGTGGTAAAATACATTTTGAGTAATGCATGTCATGATCTGGAAAGTGTTACCGGTGTGGTATTTTTGGTCTCAAGGTTCATGACTACATAGAAAAGTGTCCTGAACAGTCCCATAATGAGATAAAAGACATCTAGTCTACAATAAGATTCCTTAGCTGAAATGAATTGGGACATTATGCGAATAAGTTTCTGAAGTTAATTACACTGGTAGGAAATCGGTATGATCAAAAAATGGGTTAGAAAAATATTTTACTACTAAAATAGTTAAGGTCAATACATTAGAGGAAGTGATTGAAGCACATGAGATACTGGTATTTTTCAAATTATAACAATATTTTTAAGGTTTTATACACACCTTTTGAGGTTTTATATGAGCTGATAAAAAGTTATTAAGGACCATTCTGGGAGATGTTGTTTGGGGTTATGTTTATGTTTGTTTTTTAATGTGTAAGTATTACTTTAATTTCAGACCTCCATTTTAAGATATTGATATCCTTTAGGGTTTGTGTTTTATTTTATACACATGGTTATTATTAGGGATGTACATCATATTTTAGAAATATTCTCTGGAACAAATTGTGCTTATAAAATAGAAACATATCTAGTAATTATGTTTCAAAATGTTTTCATTCTAAGAAGTAAATAAATTCCCCAACTATATCAAAATGGTCTTAAATGAAAAACATTTTTCATTTAATTTTTTAAATGGACTTTAGATCAATCACATAAATTTCGTTTTGTTATTGATAACATTCCAATGTGTATATTCTCTATCACTCTCTATTATTCTTCAAGAGTATGTTTTATCATCCATGTCCATGTTTTTATACAAGGAACCCTGTAATATGATATCTAAAGTGACATTTGTACCTTTATGTAAATATTTTAAATTGATATTTTTGTTGAATCTTTTTCTCATGTCGGATTTTTAATTATGTTTTGGAACCCAATTATAAAATTGCAAAGATGCAATTTCGAAATGGGTGAATGTTGTAACATCCCAGGTATTTATAAAATAAAAAATATTCATATCAATTATTTTTATTGAATTTAATATCAATTTTAGTTTAAAGGGGACACTATGTATGATAGAATAACCTATGCACAATAACATTTTTCTCTAGAATCTTACGCAGCATATGACACTATGTTATACCGAAAAACAATAAAACCATAACGTTATTATTTTAAATAGTAGTTAACGGCTGGTTTTTGTATTGAATGGAATGAAAAAAATTAACTATATTATGCTTTTACATATTTTTTAAACGTTTTTACATTTATCCAATGAATTTTAGAAGCTTAAAAGGAGAATGAATCTGATTTTAAGCATAAAATAATCAAAAACTTTTAAAAGGTTATTTTTCTACCTTTTGATGGATTACCGTTTTTATAAAGAGTTTTTGTCACTTTTATATATTATATTTTATAAAATAAACTTATTCTATATAATAGGGCCCTCAAAATTTACTTTGGTTTCAATTTTGGTATTTTTTTGATAAAATCCATATTTTTATGAATTAGAAAAAATATCGCTTTTTAATTAAAAACTACTTTTTCATCTAATTTATTTACATAGTTATATTATAATTTTAATTGGTTTTAAAGAGTAATTGGATTATTTTTTTATAATTTAATCCAATGATGGTCATTGTAAGTAATTTTACAATTAAATTGGACATAAACACATGTCAATTTTTGGATAAATTTTACATCTTAAAAACTTTTTTTATTGTTTTAACAATTGAAATTGGTATTAAATTAATTCCTACCAATTATGTGCCTTGAATTTGGAAATTCGGATTCAATTTTTGGAATCATAAGTTCCAAATTTTGTAAATAGGTACCTTTTAGTTTTTTAAATTTTGAATAGTAACTTCAGTAATTATTTTTATATGCCATGGTTAAAGGGATAATCAAGTAAATAAGGGTAAAAAATAATATTATAATAATATAAAATTACACTAACATATATCCTAATCCAATTAGATGTGATTTTCCTGACCATGAGAATCCTTGGGTCTAATTTAGGACACCATTGAGCCACATGGGCATGATAAAAACCTTTTATATGATTTAATTTACAGAAAAGGGAAATATAACACAGACATCTTTCTCCTAACAAAAAAATTAATATGATGTATACAAATGATCAGTTCGACTTTAAATAGTAATTAGAATTATAAAAAGATTCCACATATCATGGTATTTTATTTATAATTTTTAGAAATTAAATAAATATATATTTATGACATAATGATGATGCAATGATTACCTTATTAATGAAATATTCAAATAAAAGATATTATAAATATTCAAAATAAATTTAATTTGAACCTTTTGATGCCATATACAAATTTTTTGGAAGATATTGACATGTGAGTGATGATTTAATTCCTTTGTTTCGAAGGAATTATGTTGTTATGACTTTAACAAAAATCTATTTCTAAATAGTGTTAAAATTGGCATGAATAAGTACTAAAAAAATTGATTTTATTAACTGATATAAAAGTTCTAAAAATCTATCATTTAGCCAACTGACTTATATAATTAAAAAAGTTTCATTATTGATCCACTTTTGGTTCCATTATAATTTTATAGTTACTATCTTAATCATATATTATGAAAATACAAGATGAGATGACAATAGGTAATATTTTTAACTAAGTGTTAAAGATAAAAGATAAGGTTAATATTGTGAACTATAATTTTATAAAAACTCTTGGTTGAGATTATTTAGACCCGTAATCATCTTATCCTAGAAATATGTCACTTTATAACTATTATAATTCTAAAATCTATTTATAATAAAAAAATATTTAAAGAATTTCCTAAATTTCCTCTCCTCCCTCTTATAAAAGGCCACCACCTCTACCCACTTACTCACACCTCTAAATCCCCTTGAATAATCCAAATTCAGCTCAAATAAGCTCAAAAAATCCCTAAATTACTCCTAGAAGTATTACCATAGTTATAAATAAATTCAAGAAAACCTTTTGTCTAAAATCAAAAGTAGATAACTGATTTAGAGGTAACATCTTCTCTCAAGCTCCTTTCCTTTATTTTCCTCATCCAACCCTAAAAAAATATTTATTACATTATTTTATAACATCATCAATATAAAAAATATAATAGGATGTTTTTTGCACAGTTTTCAACCTACAGTTTCACACACCACCATCTAACTGATATAGAACATGTTATTTCTGTGTACGAAGAACAACTGCCTCAGGAAACAATGATTGTTCAATTTTCTCCTACCACCTATCATGGTGGAAAATATTATGTAACTATAGTTATATATGATATATATTATATTTATATTGTCTCTATTCTTCTTTATGTTTTATTTACAACATAACATTACGCTTTCCATGGTTTGTATTTGAGGAAGAGTGGACTACTGCCCCCTCAAAGTGATATGACTCGTATATTCCATACATGGAAAATATAAATGATATATTTAATGAACTTATATAACATATATAACATATATATGATACTGGAATTATAATAAACCTATTTAACTTTTATTTTTATTACATTAATATGACCAATATATAAAAGTTGTGGTCTTGTGTACGTATGACATACAGTATCCATGAATGATGCATTTCATTTATTATGTACAAATGATATAGACAATGATAAATACATATATACTAGATATATATGATATTTAAAACATGACTAATATTATGGAGATAATTTACCTATTACCACATGGATAATTTTCATCAAAACAAGTTAATTTTTGACTCAAATACCGAACACCGAAAAAAACATCCTATATGGAATCAAATAATTAACTAATTACTATAAAATGATAATAAGTGATATAAAATTAACAATAAACATGAAAAGGTACTAAAAAAGTATAAATTAACCTAATTTTTTTATTTAGAATATTATATAATAAACGAGACAAGTCAGACAGAAGGTAAGGGACTTTTTCTCAATCTCCTTTCATTGTGGCATTTCATGATAATATGCACATTTATTCTTTTAGAAGATATATATATATCCACTTTGTCATTACATAACCATATTATATATATATTAATTATATTAAATAAATAATGGAGATTAATATTTAAATGTTTACAATGGTATGGGATACCTTGAACATTTAATGATTTAACAACCAAATATTTTTATTCATAATATTAAATTAGACTTTTATTTATATGGGTATAAAAGGAATATACAAGAAATTCAATGTCACTATTGAATTTAATTCAATGTTTTCAAAAGTATTATTTTTATCTAAGGAATATTAATTTATTTAAAAAATGACAAAAGTTATTTTTATAACATATACTGCTACAACAAATTCTCCACCATCGTAACCATTATCTGATATTTGGTTTCCTATATAAGCCATAATGTCTTTTGAAATGAAAATAAATCCATTCATCCTCTATTTGGTTATATGGGTATTGAAAATGGTTTCTTAAATGGAAATGGTATTTTAATATGAATTTTTTTTTCATTTGGGATTAGAATGAGCTTTCAAAAAATGGGTTTTGTGATTATCATGTTTATTCATGAAATGGTACAAGACAAATATATGAAATGGGTGATCCCAACATAGCTTATACAATGTTTTGAGCCCTATTATAGATCATAGGTGATCTCTATATATAATATACAAAGGTTTAAGCCACATTATGTCTCACGGGTGAGCCCGATACAGCTTTTAGGATGGGTAGAGCCCCATTATAACTCACGGGTGAGCCCTATATAACACATAAAAATGGTGATCACTATTATAGATCCCCAATTTTGATTTCAAACATATGGTCATTCCAATTGGAATATATTTTAATGGTTTTTATATATATTATGCTCTAAGTCACCTAAAGATTTTATAATTTATTACTATTGGTTTTTGTGTTTTTCTTTGAGAAACAATTATGAGTGTTATTCATGTGAAAATGTTTTGTTTCATCCGCATAAATAACATTTAATGGGTTATCTGGTATTAACTAGACTAATAGTTTCTCTTTATTTTTATGTCCCTTACAAATCTTTTTGTACTCATACCATGTTTTTAATTTTTTTATAGGATTTAAGAGAGAATAGTGTCAAGGATGGAATCAAGGAAAAGTTTTGAGGATTAAACATGAAAAGAAACCATGTTTATTTTTAAATGTTTTTATTTTATGCACTACTACACAAACGACCTATATCAGCGCTAAAAAGGGATTTAAAATCTCTAAAAAAGCACTGTAAAGCTCAGTGCTAATATAGGGGGTCCCTATTATCAGAGCTCTGAAAAGTGTTGATAAATACCGCTTTTATCAGTGCTAAAAAAAGCGCTAATAAAGGAATTTAAAAAAATAAAAAAAAATAAAAAATATTACGGGGGTGCTTTTATTAGCACTTCACACCCCCTTTATCAACGCTAAGAGGTCTCCCATGCACTGCCCTTCCCGTGCATCCTCATACACGCGTACCCCCTTCGCTTCCACCCGAACTCGAACCTAGGACCTCTCCCCTTTCGTGGCTGCACCTTTACCACTATGCCATTTTGTTTTGTTCTATATTTAATGATATATATATATATAGTTATATTTTGTCATATATTGATATAGATTCCAATTAATGTAAATATATTTGTTTATATTAGTATATATATATTAATTTGTATATTAATATATTTATATATATATTTTTAGTTATAAATTTTTATACATATATTTATGTGTATATTAAAATATACTTATAAGATTAGATTTAAATACATTTATGAAAAAATATGATTTTTATGTGTGTTTATAAATAAATAAATACATACATATATTCATACATACATAGATATATAAAACACACAGAAACACACATAGATACACACACACAAACATATATATATTTATGAATAAATACATATATATGTGTATTTGAAAATCCATAGAATGTACTTACAAAGATTATTTTTAAATACATTTTTGAAAAAATATCTTTTTGATGTGTGTTTATATGTAAGTAAATAAATAAATACATACATATATACATATATACAATACAAAAACACACACATAGACATCCACAGAAACACAGACACATATATATTGAGGAATAAATACATATATATATATATATGGGAATTTGAAATTCCATAAATTGTTAAAACGACCATAACTTATAATCCAGAATTCCGTTTCAACGCCACAACCAGTAAAATCGATGAAAATGAAACAATATTCCATATGATATGTGGTACAGGCCTAACGGACATCCGGATAAGAAGTTATACTTGTTTGAATGTTTACCAATTGGGGTATCTCGGCTAAAAACTCAGTTTTAGAGGCCATCCTAGCCCTTTTTGGGCTCGAAAAATGTGACAGAGGCTTAGCCTCAGTCACCAGCGCGTATATCTTGTCTCAAGCTTCAATTTGATTTTCTTTAGAGCTCAAACGGACACCCGGATCAAAATTTATGTCTGTTTGCAGTTTGAGTTACATTTTCAACATATTTTAGATCTTTTATTAATTGTTTTAATTTTTTGTGTCCTCAACATGTTATTAAATGGTTTTTTCGATAATAATTAAAAAATTATTAATTTATAATATTTTTAAAAATATTTTGAAGCTATTTTCACTAAATTTCTAATATATTAAATGTAATAGTCAATTTATATGTATCTATAACATATTTAAAAAATATATATTGTATTTATATAAATATAAATATACATATATAACAAAAAACTATTTTTCATGAAAAAATGTTTTTTTTTGAAACTCAACATTTATCAGTGCTCGGGAAAAGTGCTGATAAATCCCCCCTTTATCAGCTCTTCTTAAAGAAGCACTGATAAAGGGGTCCCCTTTATCAGTGCTAAAAAAAGTGCTGATATAGGGGGGCCTTTATCAGCGTTAAAAAAAGCGATGATAAAGGTGGCCTTTATCAGTGCTTTTTTTGCGCTGATAAATGTGACCCTTTATCAGCGCTTTTTTTAGGGCTGATAAAGGCCCCCTATATCAGCGCTTTTTTAGCGCTGATAAAAGTAAAGTGCATCCCTTGACCGTTTTTGTAGTAGTGATGTAAGAAACATATACTTTTGGATATGTCCAATTTGTATGTGTATGTTTTTATTATGTAATAGTTATGGCCTTATTCTCTAAATCTCTAATCCTGAAAATAGCCTCAATGTTAATTCTTGAATTACCTCAAGATTATGTAAGGTTTAAGGCTGGGGCCTTATAGTATTATATTCCATGAAAACATAGAAAGAATATTCATGTTTCTATATCACCATGTGAAATTAAGATAAGAATATGTAGTATAAAAACAACGAAAAAGGAAAAAATAAATGAGTAATAAGGGAAAAAAATTAATTTTCCATCATATGACAATTATAGAAATAAAAATTCTATAAATTTATTTAAGGACATGGAATATTATTACATTTTAGGAGATAAGGGTAAACTATTTAATTATTTAATGGTGAACAAAGAAACTAATGATTTACAATTCATAAAATATATATAAATAGGAAATTATTAAAAACAAATTCTTATGTATCAAGTGAACCTACAAAAGTAGACGATAAGGGGAGAAAGCCAAGATTATTTGTTCACCAAAACTCATCTTTATGTTCTTAAAGATATGGTGATGGGTAAATTAATCATATCCTCAAATTTTGTTAATGTATCGCTGGAACCTTATGTTTAGAGTTGTGAGTAAAAACTCATAGTGAAACTATTACCATAACAAGGATGTGTTATCCAGTAGCAATGAAAAAAATAATATTTATATATTTTATTGTTATGATATTGGTTGATATTTATATAATAATTTTTATGGATTTTACAATAAAATAAAATACAATTTTTTTCCAATAGTAGGAAATTATGAGTTAGGATGAAGATTTAGAATTCCTTATATTTAGAGTTTAGACATCAACATTTTGTTTCCATATCTAGATCCACCACATTATCTCTTTTGAATTTGATTCATGATAAATAAGAAAAAGAGTATGCACAATCTACATATTGGAAATGAAATAATATAATTGTGATTATACCTATTCTAAAGGAATACATTAAAGTATTTCATGTGTAATTTTCTATACATCCAAAAGAACTATATTTTTTACTTTATATGAATTTAATCCTAGATTCAATACCTATATCAAATAATCCTAATAAAATGGCCATTGGGGAATAAGTGGAGATTCAAAAAAAAAACTAACTAACATTTTTGATAATGTACTTATAAATCTTATAGTTTCACCTTCGGGAGCCCCTATTATTTTTATTAACAACATATTTTGATATGTAATTTTATAATTTATTTATAGAGAAATCAATTATATTACTATAAAAGAAAGTATCATTGACCTCACATTGAGGAATTATTCAATCAACTTTATGAGTTTATTGAATCAATTTTATCGATATCAACAGTTATAAATTATTATACTTAATTCTAGATATCATTAATTATGATTAAAGAAGGAGTATATATCAATAAACACATTTCATAAGTGGAATGGACATTATGAGTTTATTTTAACACCATATGGGATGAATAATTCAACCCATGTTCTTATGGGTCTAATTTTTAATGAAATATATTGGTATTTTTTTAGTGGTATATATTGATGATATCGTGGTGTACTCTAATTTTTATGAGGACCATGAGAATTAAATGTTGATAATTCTTGAGAATCTAAGAGAAAATCTATTATGTGAGACATTTTAAAAGTTTGAATTAGAGTTACAATTTTTTTTCATATCCATATTGTATCCATGGATGGAATCTCAGTTTATCATATAAAGGAAATGGATGAAAAATAATTTCTGACACCAATAAACATAATTAATGTATGTATTTTCCTTGGATTGGTAGGTTACTATCAGTGATTTTTCCTAAAATAATCTTGATTGACTATCCCATTATCAAATATTTAATGTAACGGTTTTACATTCAAATTGAAAAATTAATATTGATATTAATTTGAAAAAATTAAATATGATATTAGTGAATTATATTATTTTGACTATAGAATTAGGAAATGATGTATTTTTTATATATATTTTATTCATCAAAGAATGAAATATGTCGTATCCTTATACAGAAGGGCATTTCTTATAAATCAAGGGAGCTATATACTCAGGAATATAAATAACCTACTTATGATCCCAATTCGGTTTCCATAATCTAATCATTGAGGATATAGATATATTTTCTATATCATGGAACATGTGTGATTTATATCGACTATAATATCCTAATAAATATTTTCATAGAAAGAGGTCAATATTAAGAGATGGTGATAGATGAAGCTACTAATGGATTATTACTGCTTAATACCCTACCTATTTAGAAAGTAAAATAAGGTAGAAAGTATATTGATCAGGAAAGATCATGGAGTCTGGACCAAAATCTGTATTGACAACGATCTGAAGTTCATTTTATTGTGAATATAAATATAGAAATTATTATAGAAGGGAAATCATTACTTAATATACAATTGTTTTTAAATCATATTTAATATAAAGAATAAAATGTTTTTAGCAAAATGATGATGATTTTCAAAAGAACATTTATGTCATGAATGTTGTCAAATTTTCTTACATTTTTTATGAAATTGGTGTTAATAAATTTATAAAGAGGTTATCTTTTAAATCTATTATCATGTTAAAATGGATTATTAGATAACTCTCATAAATCAAATTTATCTATACACCCATGTACATCAATGATGTAAAGATATTTGATGAAACATTATGATTGCGATAATATGAAGGGGGAAATTAATGATTATATGTTAAGATGACTGGATATTCAATAAGTGAATGTTTAAATAATTTATCCTAGAGAAATTATACAACCTCTATATATTCTTATGTTGAAATGGGATGAAATTACTCTATACATATTTACTATATTGAAATATTATCCAAGAAAGAATAATGTAATGTTGGTTATTGTCTATCACCTTACCAAATATGAACATTTAATTACTATATGGGAATATTTACCTCTTGAGTTCCTTTCATGACTCTATATTAACAATTTATTAAGACATCATCAAATACCTATTTCAATTATGTCTGATCATGATCCATGATTTAGTTTTAAATTCATGAAAAATTCTTCACAAAGGTCTAGATAATGACCATCATTTGAGAACTTCTTATCATCCTCAAATTGAGGGAATGTGAAGAAGAGATTTTGAAACAATATATGGAATAATGTACTCATGATCACTTTACATTCATGTTACGTGGCCCAATTATTTTCCACTGGTGGAATTTTTATATATTAATAACTTCCATTTTTGTATTCAAATTCCATTGTATAAATCATTATATATAAAGATATTTCATACACCATATTTTTTGGATGAAGTTAGTGAGTGAATTCATGTGGTCCCAAAACATATTGAGGACACAAAAATACAAGTTAAAGAATACACCAACTGATATTAAATCATATTAATGTTTGAAAATGTGTTATGTTGATAAAAAATGGAAATATTTTGAATTTTAAATAGGAGATCACATTTTTATGAAATTATCTCCATGAAATAATGTTATACGTTTTTGTAAAAATGTAAAACTTATCCTCATGTACATCCAACCTTTTAAAATTATAGAATAAATTGGAGTTGTGGATTACCAATTAGAAATTCTCCCTAAAAACTCAAAAGTACATGATGTGTTCCAGATATATATTTATGAAATAAATTCTAGATCCAATACATGTTGTCACGTCTAAGGAAATTGAATTGGAACCATATTTATCTTGTGGTTAATATCATATCCCAATTCTGGACACTAAATAATAACTATTGAGGAATTAGATGACTCGGCTGATAAAGGTTCTTTATAGAAGTCATAATATTGATGAATCGGTATTGTATCTAGATGAAATTATGATGAATAATAACCAAAATATTTCCATATAGTGAAATTCATTAATTTTATATGATGAAATATTTTGAAAGAGGGATGAACGTAATGCCCCAACATCAATTACTTTCAGCACTTCTTTTTAATGAAACAGTAACAGAATACACATTATTTTATTCAATAATGTTATTAAAACCTAATTTATCAAAATTTATAAATTTAATTTTCATAAATTATCATTAATTTAAACATTTATTAAAAATAACTAAGGGTGAGATTTTTGGAATTTCATAAAGTCAATTACTATTTTAGTGAATTGTGAAATAAATCATTTTTAAATACATTCATTTTTTTATTAATTCATGTTATTTAAAAGTAATATTATATTTTATGTCTTAATATAAAATACGATACAATTTATTTACTTAAATTAAATTTTAATCAAAATACTTATGGATTTCAAAATAAGATAATTTTTATACATAAGAACACGATGTAAAAAATGATGTTTTCACTCTGTTGTACATATTTGTATTGAAATTAATTTTTAAAATGTATTGAAAATGAATCTCATAAAATCGATTCCATGTTGAGAATTAGTAGGTAAAAATATGCTAAATAAGTCCTTATTATATTTAGGTTTTTTCAATAGTAACCACAGTAAAATTATAGACATCAAAAAAGGGTAAATCATTTAATTAACGTTAAAAATTTTGTGATATGAAATTAAAATTGATCCAAAAGAAATAATTTATTTCACTCGATGATATAAATTTTTCAATAAACATCCCCAATTTTTATATATAACTTTTTTGGATCCATTTTACCTTGGTAATGAAATTTATATTATTTTATGTGAAGAATATCCTCAAATTATAATCTTTTAATTTTCAATATATATTATATATTCTTATAAGTATAAGAATATGTTATGAATGAATATAATG
Source organism: Viscum album (assembly GCA_963277665.1). Taxonomy (NCBI): domain Eukaryota; kingdom Viridiplantae; phylum Streptophyta; class Magnoliopsida; order Santalales; family Viscaceae; genus Viscum; species Viscum album. Next base: position 1,986,674,114 of record OY728136.1, read on the forward strand.
GGTTATTTTTATCATAATTAATTATTTTTTATAAATTAAATTAATTTTATCTTATAATGTATTTATTTGTTGCATAAATCATTGTGCAACAGTGATACATTTTTTATTCAATTAATAGAAAAATAAAAAATATATTTTAAAAAACATTAAATGTAATAAAATTTGGTAGAGGTCTTGTGTTAAATGGGTTTTATAGATATATTTCAAATATTAAATTTATTTTAAATGTGTATATACAAATTAGTTATTTGTGTTTATGTCTTTGAAGTCAAATCAAATTAATACTTTCTGAAATGACTTTATTGTTATTTAAAATATATAATAATATATTACATTATTTAGAAATCCTAAAAATCAAGAAATAGGATATGGGGGATATGATCTTTTATAAAATATTACCCTTGATACATTTATTTCAATATTATTACCTTATAAGTTAAATTGTAACCTTTTTATATTTAAAAGGTCATTATCATGGTTAAAATTGAAATTTCTTAACCAAGGGGTTATACCAAAAGTTATGGTTCAAAATAACATAAGAAGATAAAAAAATTTAATTAAATGGGGATAATTGGAAAATGAACTCTCTTTAATAAATATATCCTTATTGGGATCAGTTTTCTCAAAAATTAGTTAATTATACTTTAATCTTTTTATAAATTCAATGTGTGTCATTTCCCTTCCTAAAAAAAGTCACACCTTTGGCTCAATTTCTCACAAAATATTGTGTTATATTTCTTTAAAAAACCCTAATTATTCATATAATAAAAATAATAATCTATTTATAGTGTTATATACTTACAATAGAAAAATCCTAGGTCCCTTATGTGGAGATCTAAGCGAAGTCTTCTGAAGATAATGTAAACATATTTATCAACACTTTCATGTTTATTTGATATTATACTTTATATTAATGTCTTATACCCATACCAAAATAATAAATATTGTCCCTTAAATATAACGAGACATTATTATGATTATAGGAAAACCATTTTCGATTTCCTTTCCATCATATTGAAAGTGAACTCATCGCTCATGTGTGTGTACGACTTACAATCTCCATGTAGCATTGTGATTTAATTTAGATCACAATTTTTCATGGATGATTATAATGATAGATTTAATTTTAAAAAATTATATTTATTAAATAATTATTATACTTGATTATAATATCATATCTACCTTATTATCCTCCAATATATTGTAAAACAATTACATCTTTCATGCATATGTGTGGACTACCACCTCCATAAAGAGATGTGAACTGCTTTTCACTAAAAATTTATATGGATGGTAATATGGATAGATTAAAATAATATATATGATATTTATGTATCAATTAGAATTATATATCTGATTTAACAATAACCAAACTAAAATACCCATAGCTTCTATTATAAAATATGCATGATAAAATAAAGTAGTTAGTAACCCAAGAAATGATAATAATGAAATAGTTTTAACAGATATATGATAATTTCATGTAAGAGGATCATATATTATATTATAAATAATAATATGGTACGTTTATAAATAAAAAAACATTTAAAATCATTATTTGGGAGGTTAAATAATATTCAATTAATAGGAAATGTAAGGTAATGGATTTTGTCTCAATTTCCACTATATGGGATCAAATTTGTTATTATATATTTTTTATATTTATGTGTTGTATATAATAACACTTTTAGTTATTTAACATGAAAATATATAATTATTAGTTATTATTAATGTTTCATGTTATACTTGATATCTTACAACATTTCATTTTGAATGTGACGAAAGAGGTAGAAATTTATTTTACAATGTCACTTACATATTGAATTGCATATATTTTAATTAAAGGAAACATAGAAATTAACCCTAAAAAGATAAAATAATTTTCTTATCATATAGAAACATTAGTATTTTACATATTTTTACTACTTTTCCTTTCATTGGAAAATAAATTATGTCACACCATGGAATTATAATATAAGAACATTTTATTCGATAGCGCAAGTGACATCAAACACCAAGATTAGAAAAAAATTATAACACCATGAGACTTTATGATATAATTTTTTTAAATAAATTCAAATGGGTAAATATATTTCATTACACACAACACTATTTTTAGGTAGTTTTACAAACAAAACTAACCATATCTTTCATTACACACAACACAATGTTTAAACAAAACATGACACATTATTAAACATTTATTGTTTAATGTGACAGTTATCACTTAAACGTTATATCATTGGGTATGAATAGGATTAAATAAATTATGAAAATATATATTTTAAACAAATTAATATTTTATTTACCAATTAAAAATTAAATAATAATCATTTAAATGAAAAATAAATATTTTTTAAAACACTGTATTTTTATAAAATAATGTTTAATCACTATTTCTGTACCTGATTTAAAATTATTTGTCACCACTTTTAAAAAAATAATTTTTTAAAATAAAATAATTTTTAAAAAATATAATAGAAAAATTATCCAATGGATAATTAATATTATTTTTCTAAAATTTTTCATTTTTGGATTAATACTGAAAATAATAAATTTTAATTAAATAATACATTTTCATTTAAGTAATTTATAATGTCAAATTATATTATGAATTGTTTTTAAAATAAAATTAGTGCAGATTTTTATAAATTAAGACAATATAGGACATATTAATAATTTTCATATTGTATTTTTATATAAAAACATTTTATACATTTGAACATTTATTCTTTAAAAACTTTCTTTCTATTTTCATCTTTAGGATTAATTTTTAATTAATATTTTCCAAATATATGAATTTAATTTGGAAAATGTATTAAATATTTTTAATAAAAATAATTTATAAATCCTAATATGGTGATATTATCTTTTTACTAAATTGAATTATGAAATAATTAAAATTTAGTTATCAAGGTTAATAAAGAAATGGATGTAAAGAGGGTTAAACTAAGAAGATAATGGTTAAAAATGACCTACCAAATTTTTTAAAACCCATTTTAGGGATATATTTGTACGTTATATATTCTATGATAATGGGCCATTTTCCAAGATTATTTAATGATAAAATGTGGGTATGATTGAAAAAATTACATGGGTGTCACTCACTTCACATATAAAAAGGCACCTCATATCCTCTCTTATTCACACCGTATAACATATTTTCATAAAAAAAAAATTTAACTAAATAAATTATCAACATAACTCCCATCATTATAAAATACTTAATTTTGGATTAAATTTAACTTGAGATGTCTTTAGTGTAAACCAATGGGGGATACACAAAAAATAGGGAATGTTCTTCAATAAGAATCTTTAATTTATATTTTCCTCTACCTCCTTCCATTATAGTTAAAACATGATGATATAATAACATCATTATATTTCATTGACTTTAATGTTTTTATAATGTTTTAATGATAAAAAATCATCACCACTTCCAACAAATGAGATACAAAATCATCATTTGTCTATATGGAGAACTCCAACATCATGAAACGATGTCATTTGTTATTACATTACCACGTATCAAATATTTATATGATAATGGATATAAATTATATATATATTTATGATATTGAAAAAATTCCTAAACCTATAGAGTCATTACATCATATACTGCTTTTTTTTACCTTCTATTTCATACGAGAAACACTAACATCGCTCGTGTGAATGAAAAACTACCGCCTTGTGAAGCGATGTGATTTTCCTTTCACTAACACTTCTCATAGATGGTGATAATGAAAAATATAATGATAATATGTGTTGAAAATTACACAATTATTATACTCATGTCATATTTATCATTATATAAAGATAGTATATCAGTTTATTTCTTACCATTCCCTTCAATTAAAGATGATAATATTGTTCATGTACTTGTGGACTACCACCATCACAATGTAATGAATCTATCTTTTCATACCCACACCACATGGATTATTAATATAGGTATATAATATGGAATACATTATATTATTATCATTTTATAAATATTATATATTACTTACCTTATTTCCATAATAATAATTGGAAAATGGAAATGTTACTCATGAGTACATATATCCTGTTGTCTCAATGATCGTAACATACTTCATTTTCCTCAACCATCATTAATTATTTGTTTTAAAAGTATAATTTATTTAAAAATATGACAATTATTTCTTAAGTGTTATTCTATATATTATTACAATGTCATACACCAACCCTGAAAATACTTTTATTCAATTATTTTTTTAGATTTTGATCATTTGGTTGTAATTAAGGTTGAAACATGTTTAATGTTTTGAGTTATAGATGTTTTGGGGTTAGTTAATTCATAAAATGTTGATGTTTTGGTTTTTATTGTAGGTGGAACATGGTTAGAGCATGGTTAATGGAAACCATGCAGATTTATCCAGGTATCATCATGTCTTGTTTTGGGGTCTAGGGGTAAGATGCACAAGTTGTGTATGGTTTGAAAAAAAATGTTTTTTGGTTCTAGATTTTGATAGTGGTGTTTGGAATGGTTTGCTCATGGTGTGGAAACCATGAAACCAAAAAATTTGGGTTACCCTTTCATTTAGTAGAGGGTGTACAGTTTTGATAGTTTCATAGAAATTTTAAAACATTAAATTCCATCTTTTCCCTCCCATGGTTTAATCTAATTTGGAATTTCCTCATTTTTGACTCGTTTCTGGTGCAAAAAGTGTCTCCCAAAAGAACATCACTTGGTTACGCCCCCTTTTTGGTGAATCTATTTAAAATATAAGGTGATTTTTTGTGATTTTTTTTTTCTATTTTTCTCATCTACACTATTCCATCAATTAGTTCCTTGGGTGTTCATTAATGTAACCTATCTTGGATGAACCCTAAGTGTGATAGATGATGTGTGGTTCGTTTTATTTGATGTTATGGCTTTTGGTTTGTCTCTCTGGGTTGTATCTTATTCCTCATAATGCTTGGTTTCATTCTCACGTCATTGGGGTAGGTGTTTTCACCAATTTTCTTTCCGATACATTTTTTGAATGCTTGATATTTCTATTAATACTTGAAAAATCTGATAATAATTCTTCTGAATTATTAGTGTGGATTGTTAAATTATTTTCAGTAAGGAAATTTGATGATAAATGGATCTCAAATGGGTTTATTAAAAATTTATATATATTTATATACACATATGGGGTTTGAAAAAATTCCTCTTATTATCTAAAAAGGAAATTGAGCACTTGTGGTGTAATTTCAAATTGCTTGTAATTTGGTTTCTTGGTTGAAATGTATAATTGGGAATGATGTGTTTTTCTTTGGATTCCACTTCATGGAATAATGATTTGTGCTAAAAAATTTGAAAGGGTCTCTCAGTATTTATATTATTATTATAGATGTTCTAATTATGTGACATGTTTTGTGGGGATATATTGGAAACATATGGTTTCTTTATGGTTTTCTGAGGCCTGTTTGGAACCTGAACAAACATGGTTCTATCTTGACCCCTAGTTTTCCAAAGTCATCCTCTACCCTTCCAATTTATTTCACTAAAATGGTTCCATGATTTGAAAATTTATTATTGGTACTTAATGATATTTTAAAGGTCATTTAAAATGTGATCTTTATTGATTGTCTAGTTTGAAATTTTGAGATATGTTTTCGTGAATGGTTGGAATAAAGACTTGTTTTTCACTCTTATTATTGTTTCATGTATCAATATAGTTTAGAAATGTTTTTGTAAATATATTTGGATTGGATATGTTAAATCTTCATCTTGAACATTGTGATGTTTTGGAATGGATGGTTTTGATTTGATTTGATGTGATGGACCAGTTAGTATTTTATAATCTTTTGGAAAAATGATTCAAAACTGAAATGATCTGAAAGACCAATTAGGAATTTTGAATGTCTTTTTGTGAGATGGTAACCTCAAATAGGATTACCCAAATAAGGGTTTATCATATAGGTGGTGTAAGTGTTTGTTATAGGAATGTACAGTTGTAGAAGGTATGGTGAGTAACACATGTGAGGGCCTCCTCCATTCACTATATATTATTATAATGGGATTTTAGGGAATCATTTATAGGTTCCAGGGATTGTTAATTATTATACCTAATTATGTGGGCTGGTATCACCTAGATTTGATGTGCCACTAGATTGGATAGTTTATGGAATCCATTTTTTTATTGAATATAGAGATGCACCATATGTAGGAAGGTGAGTCTAATCTAAGTTCATACATGGATTCATCTAGGGATGTTTATGAAAATATCATGAATAAATATCTATATGTTCTAGTCATTTATTTATATTGATTATTATCTTTTCAAGTTTTCCCTAATTGTTTGGTTTTCTTTACTTTCAGCACAACCCATTTTTTGTTATCTTTTTTGTATATGTATTGGTGTTTTTGTTTTGATATGGGTTGTGGAATGTGAAAATATTTTTAAAAATGAAAGAAACATGTGTTTTTTAAAAGCGTATTTATGGAAATAATTATTTAGTAGTTTTAAATATTTAAAAACCTATTAAATAATGTACTTTAAACAATTGTTTGTTGACCATTTTGGGAAAGTAAATGCATGGACTCTGTGGTGATTAATAACTAGGTTGTTTGACCACACACCCAACTTGTGCAACTCAGTGTCAGTAGAGCTGAGCTCTTTTTGGGTTCGGGATTCTTTTTTGTGATATCACCTTCTAGAAGGTTCATATTCTTTTTCTTGGTGACCATGTTGTTATGATGATATACTTTAGCATGTTCGGTCATAGTTTTGTACGCAGTTTTTGTTTTTCTTAGAAATTTTCCTATTTGGATCATTTTTTATATTTATTTTAGATTTTTTATGGTTGGTTATTCCACTTTTTTAGTTCATTTATTTTAGTATGGATTATTTTGAAAATTCATTCCCATAGTGGATACTTTTATGCTCTACACTAGTTTCCTTCCCATGGTGATTGGGAATGCCCTTCAAGACATTTCCCAAACCTGGTCAGAGGCTGGGTTTGATAGAATCCTAGTTTGGTTCATGAAAATAGTATCTAAGAATGCCCTTGTTATTTTGGGTGTCTCTAAGATTAAATTTTAATTATATCATGACTTGGGAGGTAGTTATGGGAAGGAAGTTGGGAACCCTTTCTCATTTATATCCTCGAGTTTCCAGGGGTATTTTGGGATTTTAGTATTTGGTCTATCTTTTTGTGGATTGGATGAGGAATGATAATGGAGGTGATCTAGTACCATATTGTGATCTCACATGGATTAGTTACCCATGTGGATTCAAAGTTCATAGTTCTAATATTTCATTATTTTAAATAACTACTTGGGGTGTGTCCCCCTAAATATGTCACTTAGTTAGGAATAGTCACCATTTAATACTCTATTATTTTATGTGTGTGTTTGGTTTAACATTGATTTTGGTTGAGTTTAGTGGTATTTAAAATGGAAATTATTTCTCTCATGTGGTTTTGAAATTGGAAATAATAGGTTTTAAAATAAAGTGTTTTAGATTGAAAATTGGGTAAATTATTTGGTTTTGTTAATTAAATGGAAAGTCTAAAACTTGGGATTATTTATCAACATTTACTTATTTTGTGGGTATGTTGGAAAATATAATGTTGTAATGTGTGCATAGATAATATAAGAAAAAGTGGGACAGAAATATATGTAACGGTTTATAGTATTTTATGGGTTAGAATTTCTGATAAGAGGTTCAGCTTTATTTTTTTGAAATGGTTTTTGAGTGGAAAATTATTTTTGGAATATGATTTTCGTTATAAAGTGGATTTTAGTTTTAGGAAAGAGGCACTTGAAGATTTTAGTTTTAGAAATTAAAATAATAATGCAATTTTTAAAAATATTATTTTTTTGTACTTTTATGTGTTTGGCTTGTTATAATGTTGTTTTGGATCAAAATGTTCATTTATATTGTGTTTTGGATTGATGTTAGTTTTGATTTCATGTTTCTTATATAATTTACAATTTTACACTTATAGAGGTCCCAAAAATTCCTTGAGGGCCTTGTTTAGTATTTGGTTCTTCATGGTGATTATCTATCTTTTCTGGTGAATATGGTCCGTTAGAGGTAGTATAATGGCTTGAGGAAGATGAATGTGTCTTCATATTATTTTGTACTCTCAAATCTATAATAGTTCATTCAATTTTGATTTTGTTTTACGGTCTGACTTTGGATTAGTGGAGGGTAATTTATTCAACATCAATATATTTTGGGATGATGTGGAATGTGATCGAGACCACTTTGTTCCAATGGTTTGAGCGTGAGGAGGCGAAGATGAAGAAAGTAGAATATCCCTTGAGTTTTTAACAATGCCCACGGTAAGTGAAATATTATGATGATTTTAAATGAGAATGTTTATTTTTATTCAAATATAGAACCATTGGATCCAATTAAAACTCCACTTTTAATTTTGGTTCATCGTCCAGAGATCTAGGAGAGAGTCCTTTCGTCTGGGGATGATTAGTTTGAAAGGTACATAGATAAAGCATTCCTAGTTGAGTTGGTTTCCAAAGTATAAGTAGTTGGAAATCTAGTGCCTCTACTTACTCATTGTGTTTCTCCATATGGAAAGAGGTGTGTTTTTTATAAACCTATTAATGAGGAGTCTCCTTCGTTGGTTTTGTTTTCTCACAAGGCATACTAGTCATTCTGGTGCTTTCATTGTGGTGGTTCAAGAATTTGAAGCCATCTTCTCTCAATCCTCTAAGGGTGTGCACTCGTTGTGGTTTTCTTGGGTCACATGAAATTTTTTTAAGATGTGTTTCTTTAATAAAGAGTATTGATTAGTGGACTTTAATGAATTATTGTGACAAAGTGGATTCTTCAATTATCAGAACCCCATCCAATGTCCTCAGAGTGAAGCTCACACACTACCAGTATATCACTGAGGGCTCGTTAAACCATGGCCCAATTTATATTTCCAGTGTTTTAGTAGAGACACTCTATGTTTCCTTTTATAGTTTTATTCTCATTGTATGTTTCATTTATAAATTTAAGAGCCTTAGTAGTCATATTCTCTTGTAATCCTGTTTTTGTGCCATGGATGTGAATCAATAAATCGATAGCCTATTCATGAATCTGTTCTATTTTTCCATTTCCCTTGTTTATAGATTTTAATGCTTATTGAAATTTATGGTTTTATTTTCTTCTTGGGTTCTGTATTTGGTTTGTGATTATTTTTGGGGTTTCCCCATTATTTTGGGGTATTCGTGATGTGTGGGGAGTACCCTATTTCTTGTCTCGGTTCTGGTGGTGGTGTGGTTTATCTTGCATAGAAAAGTTATTGTTAATTCATGTTGAGTTTCCCATGTCAGTTTCACCATGTTATGATGTAAATGTTGGTGGTGTTAGGTGGGTATTTTTTGTGGGGATAACCCTCTTGTGCTATCCCATTTTTTTTCATGCACTGGTTTCCACTTTAGATGGTTGGGTGTGACTTATGAAGTGAAAGGTCCCCCTCAGGTTCATGGTTCGGGTTTTCTATTTTTAAATATAGGAATGAGTATTTTTTTCCATTAGATGGGTGAACTTATAAGAGAACAAAGTGTTTATGGTGGGATTAATTTTCACACCCCAACCATGGGAGTCCTTTAATTTAATTATTTTCATGGATTTGGATTATTTGGATGTAATTTTGATTTATCCTCAGTTTGAATTTATGAGTTCTGGAAGATTTATGTGTGTATATGTTGAAAATTAGACGTTTTTTTGGATTGATAGTAGGTGGAATAATGTTATCACACATTTAATGGGAATTGTGTAGCTTCAACCATGAAACGATGTGGAATGTTTTTGGGTCCATTGGTAATGCACTTGTTTGTGCGCAGTTTGAGAAACTATGCAACAACCATGTAGTTTGATTATGGATTTTTAATGTGAAATTTGTAAGGTATTGCACAAGGTTTCGAAATTATGAGACCAAACCTTCCAGGGTTCCCCTTTAATCTAGTAGAGGTTTCATGGTTTATTTCAGGTTTCTCAAACTGTGCGGCCCAACTGTGCCAGTTTCCAACAAATTTGAAAACTGAAAATTCCAAGTTTTCCTTCTTATCTTATTACCCAATTTTTTAATTTCCTCTATTTTGGATCATTTTTTGAGCTCAAAGGGTCTCCAAATGTACCTTCTCTTTGGTTATCTCCCCTTATTGGTTCTTCTCCATTGATTCCAAGGCGAGTTATTTTGATTTTTGGATATTTTCATTCTCTCCTCCCTTCCCCCAATTGATTCCTTAATTTTTCATCAATGTAACATTTCTTGGTCAAACCCTTAGAGTGAGGGATATTGATATATTAATTTTCATGAATGTTATTGTGTGTGTTTCATCTTTTGGGATTGGAGCTTCCTCCTCCAGATTTTTGGTTTCATACTTAAATCATTAAGGTAGGTGTTACTATCCATTTCCTTTCAAGAGTATTCTATTGATGCAAAAAAATTCGTTAATTATTTAAAATTTTGATAATCTTTATTTTGATATGATTTTTTGGATTTTTATGGTGTTTCATGATGGGAAGTCAGTTTGAAATGGTTTCAAAATGGTTTTATTAAACATGACTATATATATATTTTCACATAAGTATTTTGATAAAATACCTCTTATTTTCAAAAAATGATATTAATTAATTGCGGCTTCATTGGCATTGGTTGTATTTTGGTAGCTTACTTGAAATGAATATTTGGGCATGATGTGTGGTTTCGATTCCTCTTCACGGTGTAATTATTTTCGGTAGGAATATGTTTTGGAATGGTTTGCCTTGTCTTTAAATTATTATTGGTGATGTTTTTGTTATGCGACATATTGTGTTTTGTTATTTTTGGAAATGTGTTGTTTTTTAATGGCTTCTTGAAGGCCAATTGGCACCTTGATAAACATACTTTTTAAATGAATCATGGACTTCAAAAGGCATCCTCTCCCCTTCCCCTTTATTTCTCCAAAATGGACCCATTATTTTCAGATTGTTTATTGTTTCTTCATGTGATGTTAAAAGTGACATCAAATGTGTTCATTAAAGCATGACCTATTAGTTATTTTGTGATATGTTTTAGTAAATGATTTTCATAAAGTCACGTTTTGAACATTCTATATTGTTGCATGTTTCACTCTAGTTTATAAATAGTTTTTCGAATATATTAGGATGGGACAATTTAAAGGCAAATTTGGGACTTTGTTATGTTTTGGAATGGTTGGTTTTGATGTGATGTGATGTGAAGGAACAATTGTTAATATATAATGTTTGGGTAAAGGGTTTTTAATCTCAATGATGTGAAGGCCCACTTGGAACTTTTTAATTGATTTTTGTTATATGGGAACTTATATAGAGGATTATAAAAAGAGTAGGGTATCACATAGGTGGATTTAGTGTTTGGGGTTGGAAAGTGTGGTGGCACAGGTAAGGTGAGTCATGAGTACATGGGTATCCTCCTATAATGGTGTATTATTATCATGGTATTCCTGAGTTTCATCTAGTGGGTCAAGGTCAGTTACTTATTGACCCTATTAGGAAGGGTTGTTAACCTTTTGACTTGATTAATCTTGGTGGGACATAGCCATGGATTGGCTAGATTAGAGTGTCCATTTGGTTATTGACTATGGAGATGCACCCTATGTCGGTAGGTGAGTCTGGTCTAAGTATGTCCATGGATCACTCTAGTGATATTTAGGAAAATATCATGATTCACTATCTATATGTTCTAATTATTTCGGTTGTATATTTGTTATTATATTTTCTTATTATGCCAAGTTATTTAGTTTCCTTTGGTTTCTATAAAACCCTCTTTTGGGTTATATGGTTTGGATTAATATTTGGGTTTTGGTTTTTGAAATGGTTATTATAAAGGGAGAATTTTTTTTTTGAAAAGGAATGATGTGTTTTCCTTTTTAAAATATATTTTGTGGAAATTATTTTTTAGTTGTTTCAAATAATTAGAACCCTATTTCTAACTATATTTGAAACTAGTTTTTTGTGGACTATTTTGGGTAAGAAATTCATAGACTCAGTGTTGATTACCTATATATATGTTTAAAGTCACAACCTACTTATTCCACTATATGTTGGTTGAACTGAGTAGTTTTTTAGTTTCAGGGTTCTTTTTCATGTTCTATCCATGGAGTAGGATGGTCTTATGGTTAGTAGAGGCCACAATTTCAGGAGGAGATCTTATAGTGTGTTCTTCTTAGTTTTGTAATTAGTTTTTGTTTTTACCAATAATTATTGTATATGGATTATTATTATTTATTTATTATATATTCGGGTAATATTGGTTATTCTTCATGTTTAGTTTATTAATTTGATCCTGGTATATTTTGAAAATGTTGTTACTATATGGGATATATTGATGTCAATCACTAGTTTCCATCCCATGGGGATTAGGAATGCCCATCCATCCATGTCTCGAATTGGGTAAGATATTGGGTTGGATGGAATCCTATCTTTTTTTGGATAGATATTACTAAATATATCAAATAAATAGATCTTTAATGAAAAAACATTCATTTTAAAAAAAGAAAATTATCACATTAAAAAATGAAAATAATGAAAGATTATTAACGATTATGTGATGAGATGTTATAAAGGGACATCATATGATATTATAGATAGTAATATGATTCTAGAGTATGTTAATAACTTGTTTAAAAACAAAATACATGAGGTTAATGAATATTCAATCAAAAGGAAGAGTGGGTTAAGGGATTTCTTAACTGAATTTCCATTCATTGGGATAAACTTATGATTCATTGATTATGTAATTCCAAGATTATTTGTATATAAAATTTGGATTACTTTATTTTATATTTAGACTTTTTTATGAATATATACTGCTAAAAAAAATATTCAATTCATTTATTAATTCTCACATTAATATTTAGATCATATTAAGGTTTTATTTCACCATTTCTTTCTAATTGAGAATGTTTATTCATGAATTTCTATTAAAGGAAATTATAAGACCATTTACTAATAAACCCATATAATTTTATTCTCTGTTGGAAATTAATGATATTTTCTTGTAATTGTACCATTTTATACTCTTTGGTAATTAACTATATTCAAAAATTTTTTTAGGAAAATCGGACTTCATTTAACTCTTTGGGAAGAAATATGTTTTCATCCAAATCCATATTTTATAGAAAAATTTTCAAAAATGATTTTACCTTTTTCAAAATGATTTATTAAAGTTATATTTACACATTTTTAATCCTAAAACTTTTTTCAATTCAATCTTATTCCATTTCCAATCAAATCCCTATTTTACCATAAAAGTTAAGGGAATCTTTCCTGAAGAAGGAACTTTCCTATCTATTTTACAATGTAAAAAGAATGTTATTTTTTATCATATATGAAATGTATTGAATTAACCACCATTATTACCATAATTTCATCTTTTCTTAATGTTCATGTTTACAAGGATTATTTTAAAGAATATTTTTAAATGTTTTTCTCAAGGAAAAGAATTTTCAAAATGAAATCGATATATTCCTGAATAATTTTTTAAAATATATTTTTACTGTATTTATATTCATAAATGCAATGAAGCCATTACTTTTTTATGATCAATTGGGAATATGTTTAACTTATATCATCCTTATTCTTATAATGGATGGTTTATGATCATTATTATTATGTATGTTCTATTGGGATAACATTCACCATATTAACCTGGATGGTTTTTGATTCTGATTATTTTATTGGAGTAAGTATTAACATTTAATATGTATGTTTTTAATATCAATTATATCATTTCACTCATTTAATATGAGGAATGCATTGAAATTAGTAAATGTTGGGTAGGGTATGATATAGATAGAACCTTGATTCATTGACAGGTCTTATGAGATGAAATAAATTGACCAAAACTTATGAGTTTATACATAGTAGTTTTTAAAAAATCTTGTGAAATTTCATAATAATTGAAGAATAGTTGGCCAAAATAGATTGGATTATATTGAGTAGTTTGAAAAAAATCACAAGGATATATTTTGATAGTAGAGGTTTTCTTGTTCCCATGACATGATGTCCAATAATTAAGAATTTTCATCATTTAAAATTCAGTTATAATTGTTATCCATGAAATTTTCACTAAGATTTTATATATTTATTCATTTAATTCTCAATTTTTAAAATAAACATAACGTTTTTGCAATTATTTAAATTTCTATATTGATTGTGGATTATCATATCATGATAGTTATATTATTTAAATGGTATGTTTGTTCAGTTAATAACCAATCCCTGTTGATTATGAATATTTATTCATGATATATTTCTCTATAAATTAACCCCACATAAAATTTGAGCACCCCCTTATTTGGTTTCCATTCATAGAAATACATGAATTGTAGTTTTTTGATATGAAGTGTTTTGATATAGAAAAAAAATGTTCTTTTCAAAACAAAATGTTGTAATTTTTTTTATTAAAATGTAATGAAATATTCATGTATTTGTCTAGTTTACTAAGACTATTAAACTATTCGTTCCTTCGGGATGTGATTCTTATGTCTTATGATAATATAACAAAGTAGACATAGACATTGGGATACTAGGGTCAGGGATTCTATAGGTGATTTCAAAGTAAGATTATTATAAACACTGGGAACTATATTTATGACAAAATAAATTAGGGATGATAATCAAGTTATAGAAATTGAGGTTAAGTATATAAGAACATCCAAATGTTTTGGTAATGAAGATATTATATGGGTTTTCTTAGAAATAAATCTCTATCTAGTTACTACATATGGAAGTGGTTTTTTCAGATAGGTGCCTAGGGGTGATAAATTTTTAAAGGGATCATTCCGATTGACCTGATCATCACTAAGTGCATGATAACAGGCCTTACTACACACCTGGGTTAGCACACTTAGTGGATATTCTTTGGAAAATTAAATTATATACAAACCATTATGATGTATTTTTAAAATAGTTTTTTCATCATAAAAATCATAGTTATTATTAAAATATTATCAATATATATATTTTTAAATTTAAGCTATGAATTTCAATAGTTTTGGGATTATCCTTTAAGTTTCAAAATGGTATTATATAGTCTAGTGTATGTTATTGTTTATAAAAGGTTCATAGAAGAAGAAATGGGAACTTCATAAATTCACATAATATAAAGAGTAAGAATGATAATTTATGGGATAGGATTAAACCAATAAATATAAGGTAAATAGTATCCCAAAAATTACACACCTATGAGGACATAGTATCATATGCCAAAAATATACCGAAGGAATTATCTATGAATTATTAATTTAAATGGATGTAAGAGAAGAAAAATATGTAATAGAAAAAGCTGAATAAAGGGATTAAGATAATGAACTATTTTCCCATATGTGATACTTTTGGAAGGAAACACCTTGGAACATGCTTAGAAGGAAAATGGGGTTTTTTCAAGTGTGTGGGAAAAGTTTACCATCCTCATGATTATAAGGAAATGAATAATTTTCCAATGTAAAATTATTCAACTGTAAGGATATGGGGAACTATAAAAATGAAATCCCAAAGATTCAATGACATATAGCTTAGAAGATGTTTAAAGATAAATGTCATGCTTATGATATTACAACTGATGAAGGGGAACGATTAATTTTTTTGTGTGGTCAGATTCAATAATTATTTAATGTGAGTATTTTATCAAGAATATCAGGGTTATAATAGTTATGAAATGGCTAAGGATAATAACAGAATACTTTTTCTATAAGGATTTAAAAGAGAATGTTGAATTTTACAAAGAAGATTGATTCGGTGGAAAGCTTAAATTCATAGAAAACACATGATTGCGGGAAAGATAACACTTGATATGTCCTTGTTGTTGTGATATTGATGTTGAGATAAGGAGATAATTGATAAATTAAATTGGATATTATTGAATACCTTCGAATTTTTTAATGATTTCTTGAAAAAGTAGTTTATACAATCATTTTTTTGTTTATAACATCTTTGTATTTAATTAATATATCCAATAGTATGTTCTTCACATTAGAAATGAGGAAGCATTCATTTTTTAATTTTTTTATGTTAATTCATGTTATTATTATATTTCCGAGAATTCATGATGAAGGTATTCACATTTTTTGTTTTTGAAAATTAGGAGATGATTAATATTGTTTTTGAGATTAATGATAAGTTCATTTTATAAACTCAATGACCTTATTTTTAATGTTATGGATTTTAATATATTTTAGGATCAATAAATTTATCCATTTAATAAATTTTTTTACATGGGATGAGAATTTGATTATTAATGTATTAATTTACTATATGAATATTTATGCATAGCTGATATCTTAAACTAACCATATTGGGTTTGGAAAATAGTTGCTGCTAGGTGGAAATATTTTCCCTGCTTCAATGGGTCTTATAAACTTTAAAAAGTGATTTTTAGTGCATTTGGCATAAAAAAAATCATTTTAGGTATTCATTTATCAATGTATGTGATGATATAAAATGTTTTTGAAGAAAAAATAAGGGCTGAAACTGTGTTTATGATATATAAATGTACCGTGAATATATATTTCATTATATTATTATAAAATAAATTAATTCCTCAGATTTTTAAGGGAGTCTTGAATAAAAATGCAATCCTAATACATTCATTTTGGTTAAAGAAAATGATCTTTTAAATCAGTATAGATTTATGGTTTTTAGGCCCTTAACATTCCTTTGATCATTCAGCTGCTTGAGATCATTAATATCAATCACCCTCTATGATTATTTTCTTTCCTTCATTTTTTATATCATTATATTCAAGCAATTTTCTCTCTATATTGAATTGTTGTTATATTATATTCTATATGAATTCTTTTACTTATATATCTACCATATTAAGAGATTAATTTATTAACACGTTTTCAATTTTTTTCAATAGATGAATTTTAAAATACCAAACTCTAAATTAATTAGATCATGTTTAAATTTCAAGGATAAAATTTATTTATTTCGGGGAGAATGTTACACCCATAATTTCTAAAATAATATCATGATATTAGATTTCATATGAAAAATGTGACACCAATATTAGAAGAAAATATAACATAGAAAGAAAATTATGACTCTTTACCTCTTAAATAAATTCAGTCAATTACATATGATTCATTACAAACAATACTGAGTTTATCATTCATTACATGCTACACAGTGTCTAAATAAAACGTGACATATTATTTAAATATTATTATTTAATGTGATCGTAATCACATTTTCATTTGAATGATGTGTATTAATAGTATTATATAAATTATTGGTCTATATAGTTTACACATGTTAATATTTTATTTATTTGTATATATAAAATTTGAATTTATTTAAAATTGGAAATTTTTTCAGAAAACTGAAATTTTTATAGAAGACATTTTAAATCTACAATGTTAATATAATTTAAAATTAATTTTTACGACTTTTAGAAAAATTTATATGATAAAATAAAAATAATATCTTATTTCATAATATTTAAATTATATTAGGCATATTTTTAGTATTTTTATGAAATGTTTCATTTTTTGATGAATCGTGAAAAATAATGAATATTAATTGAAAACTACATTTTCCTTAAAAAAAATTTAATATTAAATTATATTTAATTGGGTTTATTGTAAAATTATTTTAATTTTATATTATTTATTCCAAATTTTTTCATTTTAAACATTTTTAGTTTATTTTTTTTATAAAAACGTTTTACACTTTTGATCATTTTCTATTTAAAAATTTGTTTTCTAATTGCATCTGTGAGATTAATTTTCAATTAAAATTTTACACTTCTATGAATTGAATTTAGAAAAATGGATTTCATATTTTCAATAAAAATTAATTATCATGCATATTATGATCAAAATAAATTTTTATTAAAATTAATAGTGAAGACAGTAAAAATTTTGATATCATGGTTTAAATAATGAAGTATTTAATGGGGGTTAAACTAAGAAGATTAATGTTAAAAATGAAATAAAAACTTGTAAAAAAAGAATTTGATTGCCATATTTAGACCTAATAACTTCTGGATTATATAATTTCCCATTTTTATTTTTATTTCATGATAAAAACGTGAGTATGATTGAGTATTTTCAAAATAGTACAAGTGTGACACACAACTCCAATGTTAAAGGCTGCCCACTCTCCTCTCCTATTTACACATTAAAACATATTTTTTTCAACTAATTCCTTACCAAATAACTTCCTAAATTCCCTCCCCTAATCATAGAATCATTATTTTAGTCATAATTCTAACCTACAAAGTCTTTAATGGAAACCAAAGGGTAATACCTGAAGAAGCAATGACCTTCAATAACTGTAATTATTTTATTTATTTTTCCAATTCATTAAATATTTATAAAACTATATTGATATAATAAAAACATTATATTTAATACATTGATATGTTTTTATAATATTTTTTTGGCCTAAAACCTTATTTTATTACATCAAATGTGATAAAAAATCATCATTCATGTGTTAGATGAACTACTACCTCACAAACTGACGTCTTTCGTTATTTCAATACAATATTTCACAGTTTGGTAAGATAATGGAAATAAATTTTATCAATGATATTTATAAAATATTTAGACATATTTAGTCATTAAATAATATATATATTCTTACTTTCCATTCCCTTGTATATATAATAACATCCCTCATGTGTACGGTGGACTACCTCCCCACAAAGCAATGTAATTCATCTTTCACTAATGCTACACACGGATGGTGATATGGTTAATGTTAATTATTATATGTGATATAAATAATATAATTATTATATTAAGGAAGTATTTATCATTTTTTAAGTATAATATATCATTTTAATTCTTACCTTTTTTCTCACCTAATGATGATACAATCATTTTTGTAAGTTTGGACTACCTCCTTCATTAAAAGACGTGACTCTTTCTAATCACCAAAACACATGGAAGATATATATATATATATATATAAGTATATTTTATGGGGTATATTATATTATTATCATTATAGAAGTATTATATATTACTTAACATTTTTAAATAAAGGATCATTGGAAAATGGAAATTTGACTCATGCATACGTATGACGTACCATCTATATGATCATAACATAGTTCATTTTTCATAACCTCATTTCATGATTGGTTTTAAAATTAAAATAAAATTTGAAATATGATAAATATTTCAAGATTATTATTATATATATGATGAAAATATGAAATATATTGATGAATAGTATCTTTGGTAACAAAACAGCAAAGGAAAAAAGGAATCTAACACCTAAAACATTGAAAATAACAAACAATTATTAATGAAGGGGTGATAAAATGTTATAAAGGGATCAAATAAGATATTAAAAATAATAATATGATTTTAATTTAGGTTAATAACATGTTTAAAACTGCTATACATGATGTTAAATAATTTCCAATCAAAATGAAGTTTGAGGTAAGGGATTTCTTAACTCAAGTTCAATTCATCAGGTTAAACTTATAGTTAATTGATTACCGAATTTAATGATTGTTTTTATAAAGAAATTAGATTAAAAAAAGATATATATCTAATTTTTTATATTTATTTAAAGTCTAAACACATAATTTATTAATTTCTTAATTATCACTTCAATGCTATAACCATTTTAAGAGTATATTTCCCAAGATCATTATAACTGACATCAGTTATTATTGAATTAATATTGAAAGAAATTATTTAACCAATTATTAATAAAACCACTTCATTTTCATATCCTATGAGATTTCATGACATATTCAGGTAATATTACTACTTTTTTCAATCATTGTTAATTATACTAATTGATTAATGTTTTTTATGAAAATTTATCATCATTTTTCTCTTCATCCAGAAATCAATTTTATTACAAACACATGTTTTCTAGAAGAGTTTTAATTTTTTTTTCAAACATTAGATTAAAATTTTTTAACATATGTTTTACAAAATTTTAATCTTTAATAAAAATTCAAAGGAATTTTATGTTTTTTCTAAACAATACCCATTTTACATTGATCAAAAATGTCAAAGGAATATTATTGTTGTTTTATGAACAAGATACTTTTCTATCATTTTACAGTGTAGAAGGAATATTCTTTTTCAATTTTATGACATATTAGGAATTACCTACCACCAATACAATCATTTTTCTATTTTTACTTTTCATGTTTAAATGGATCATTTTTAAAAAGTGATTTTCAAAGAAAGGTATTTAAAAAAAACTATGTTTTAAATTGTGATCTTCAAAATTAAAAGGATATTTTCCTTAAGAATCTTTTCAAACATAGTTTTATGGTATTTATATTCATAAGTGGAATAATCCTTTTAATTTAAATATGACCTAATAGGGATATTTTGTATTGATATCAATATTATTCTCTATATAGATGATTTATAATATGTTTTTTATGGATGCATTGTTTTGATACCATTCACCATGTTACATTGGATGGTTTATTTTTATGTTTGTTTGATTGGGGTATGTACTAACATTTCATAGGTTATTTTTCAATATGAATAATAATGTTTCACCATTTTAATTTGAGTAATTATTTTGACTTGTTATGTAGTGGGTGGGAGAAGATGTTCTTTACCCCTAAATTCATTGATAGGTCTCATGAGAGAAAATTAGACTGCCAAACCCTTCGAGTTCATACCTAATATTTTTTAAACTGTCATGTTATAGGAATTAATAGTAGAATTATATTTGGACAATCTAGATCAATTTTTATCTAGTTTTTTAAATAATCTTGACGATATATATTGATATTAGAGGTTTCCATGTTCCCAAGACATGACTTCTAATAATTAATTATTTCCGTTATTTAGAATGTGATGATTATTATTATCTAGGATATTTTCAATATTTTATTATATATAGATACATTTAATTATAATTGTTTTATTATATTTAAAGTGTTTTTAGTTATTTACATTACCATATTTATTCTTCATTTTTATATAATGATAGTAATTTTATATAAATTAAATGTATGTTCAATTATTTAATATTCCATGTTTGTTATGATTATTTATTCATGACAGTTTCCACTATACATAACCCTTATAGATCATTTGAGATCAAAATTATTTTGAATCTTTTCCCATGGATCATGGAATTTTAGTACGTTTTATATAAAATGATATACGAGAGGGAATAATATAATTCTTCAAAAAAAATATTTGTTATTAATTGTGTTTTCAAATGTAATATTAGACTCAATTATGGATATATTTTTCCAAAACTACTAAACTATTTAGTTATTCAATATTTGATTCCTTTTATCTTATACTAATGTAGTAAATATGGAACCAGCTCTAGAATACTTTGATCTGGGTCACTAAAAATGAAGCAATGAAAATTTTAAAATAAAACTCGATCTTATTTCTCTGTATTTTAGGTATATTTTTCTTCAATGACTATATTTTTCAAAATTATTTTACAATATACCATTATTTTACTCATATTTTTTCCCTGGAAATTATAATTAATCCATTTATTTTTAAATGATTGAATGGAATCTTTGTAATGTTTTCTGAAATTTTTGTTTTTTTATTTTCCAGAAAAAAAAGTATAAAGGAATGTTTTTAATGTATATAACATTAACATATCTTACTATCCTGAAAAAAATTAAACACTCTAATACTCTTATACAAGTATTTAATTGTTTAAAAAATAACACAATTTAACTAAATAATATTTTAATTTTTATCATATTTTTCATTTTTTTATCAAATAGAGATGATTTTGTTTTGAAACTAGTGTTTACAATTAATTGATTTTTTTTGTTTCTTTGTAATGTTTTGTCCATTAAATATAACATGAAAAATTCAATTTCATTTGATTATTCGATATTAAATTTCCCATGAATATTCTATTACTTTGAATCAATGAAATTTTCATTTATTATACTGTATATGATTTCTATATAATATGATTTACATTGAATGTTATTTTATAGACTGTTAAAATATTAATATTTTGTATTTTTTACATAGTATGGTCATTTTTTTATAAGGAATATTATTTTGGAATCAATTTCATCATTAAATATATGATTAATGAATTTGAAATTCCATTATGGGTGTGGCCTAGAATTATATATCCCCACGATTAATCGATTGGTCTCATGAGAAAAATCAGTTGAAAAATTTACATAGGATTTTGTTATATAAGTACCCATAGATTAAGCATTATTCATACAATTATTTGATTGTAGAGATATAATGATGATTGATAACATTGAATCCATCATTATCTATTTATTTCATTGATAATTAGGTTATTATTATTCGTGAGATTGCGACATTATTATAATCAATGGATTCATGTACTTCTCAAGATCCTGATTAAATATAATGTTACTCTATTTATTTTAATTACCATATTGTTTATGAATTATTTACACACAATATTCTTTTTTTAACAACAATTACTGATCCTTTGATATCAACCCTATTTGTTCCCTTTCCCCATCATATGAATAAGAAATTTTAAAAAGATACTCAAGGATTCTAAACAATTACTGAAGTTATATTTTATATTTTATTCCCAATGGAAAATTTGTATCATGTATTTATATAGTTACCAAGACTAATAAATAGATCATTCCTTCATTATGAGATTCCGTGTATCATAATCCAGATTAATAAAGTAGAAACCATCTATAGGCAACTTATATTGGGGTGTTATAGTAGAAATTTTGTGGTCAAATACACATTGTTCATTTGGTACACAATTTGTAATGACTTAAAGTAAATAAAAATATGAAAAAAATCATGTATAGGAATTTTAAATGGAATAAAAATCATTTAACCAAAAAAATTATATATCAATTACACACTAGGACCCTAAACATGTACCACAGATAACCATAGAAAGTGATGTTTGGACATATATAGGTATACACATCATCTAACACATATCTTTTTATTCAAATTACACATTGAATATGTTGTAAATTGTGTGATTAATTTACCCTAAAAGAAAATAAATTGAGACATTAAATAAACTCCACAACATGTTTCATTATATTCACTTTTTAATATTTTTATTCCCTTTAAATAAAATTCACAATTATTTAATTTTTTTTTTAATTAAAAAATTAAAATATATTATATGAGAACATGATGAACATATGTTTAGATATTATAGTTTTTTTTAATATATGATAAATTATTATAATTCTAAAACATTGTATATAAAGGTTAATAAATCTTTTTTTTGCTATTATTTAGTAAATTATTTTCTAATTTTTATAAAAGTATTTGTAACACCCTAAGAATTTGTGATTTTTTTGAATTAATTGAAATATTTTTATATTTTTTTCATGAAACTCGAAATTTTATTTGGCTCATTTTATATGAAACACCATGTAATGATTTTTATACATGAAAAAATTATATTAGACATTGGTACATGCACGACCGAGTTTTATCGCCTTTTAATGGAGCACCTATTTTTTGAAATTGAATTTTTAAACTCTTGTGAATTTTATTTGTAAAAATAGAAATATTTTTTGAATATTTAATATTTAAAATATATTTGGGTTAATTGTTTAGATATTTCTATGAAAATTAATTTTTTAAGGAATATTTTAAAATACTATATTTTTTTAAAAAAACAACCTCTTCGTTAAAATAAATATTAATGTTAATGTATATTTTAAATTAGATTCTAAAATCAAAAAAATTCAATTATACATATATAAATACAATTTTTTCACTTTAATTCTCTTTATTTTGAAATTGGAGATAAATACTTATTGATCTTTTGAATTTTATATATTAAAAACTTACTTTCTCACTACATTTTCATGATTAGAATTAAATAAAATTTTTCCTCTTATGTTATTTGAATTTTGAAAAGAAATAATTTTTTTTATAAGTATAATACTTGTGGTCTAATAATATCATGTTAATTTTCAACCAAAAATATTAGATATAGTGATTAAAATTAATTATACTAGTTTAGGTAAAATTAATCTTAATATGGGACTAAAAAAATTTATAATCACTAAAATGACCTTGAAAATTATCCAAAGAACATTGGTTGACAATATCTCAAAAGAATCCCATATTGTTTAAAATTTTATTGTTTATTGTGATATTATAAATAGAGAATTTCCCTATATAAAATATTATGTAAAAGGACAGTAGGGAACATTCTTTACCATTAACCTTTATAAAACAATGAGATATGTAAAAAACATCATATTTTTTGTTATAAATATAATTTTGAATAATAAATATGTTATTTTTTTCATAATAATATAAAATTAGTTTTTATATATTATTTAGTTACATAAAATTCTTATGAAACACTAAAGTGGTGATTATTCAGTTTGAAAATAACCCATATAAATGACACTATAAATATAATATGTGAAGTAAATTGATTTAATTGTTCTATATAATAGTTTTTTAGATTAATATACTATGTAAAAAAGATAGAAAATGAATCTATTTTAATAAAAATATTTTTTAGAATTTTTTAAATTCATATTAAATAAATATTGTCAACATTGACAGCAACGTAATTTTATAATAAATGATACTTTTAAAATTAATAAAAATCATAGATTAATCTTAGTGAAAATTTTATTTTAAAAGTAATAAATATGATATTTAATGGACAATGTTATCTTTTATAATGAAAATATTTACCAATATATTCGGAATGTTTTGTGTACGGTCCTGATTTAAGTAGTGTTATTGCGCATCAGATGCACTTGTTTTATAATTAATTTCAAAAAAACTTGATATATTTTTTTTATAAATTATATATAATAGTAATAATTTAGTGGATCAATACTTTCCAAATAAATCACAATTTGTTTTAGTCTTAATGGTTAAATTAAATTGGTTAGAAAACTAGATTTTTTAATAAAAACTAAAATGATTAATTTGGGGAATCATTACAGATAAGAAATTAAATTATTAAAATGAACATATTTTTTTTGTGGTTTAGGTTTTCTAAAACATTATTTCCCATTAATACATTATTTTTCCATATTCTAGGAACATTAGGTAATGTATTCATCCCTTTAATGAATACCATTTGTTATTTACAAGAGTGTCACTCCCCTTCCACTATAAAATAGAACAAAATATTCAACATCCTCACACCTCTAAGAAAATAAGGACAAAACAAAATCATCCCAATAAACATCCCAAGAAACCTTAATAACTCATTGGAGAACCCTGTTTGGAATAAATTATTTCCTAGTGTACCTTTGGTTTAAACCAAAAGAGTTACCCGATTACGAGGTAACACCCTCTGTCAAACTCTTTTCTTTTATTTCCATTCTACACTCACTAACATTTCTTATTAAATGATTTTATAACAGAAAACGTATCCAAAATTTACGAGGTGTTATTTAGGCTAGTTTTGAGAAAAATGGATACACACACATCCATCTAATAGGTAACAAACATAATTTTTAGTTGTACGGTGAATTACCGCCTCCCAAAATGATGATTGTTCATTTTTTCTTTACCGCCTCTCATAGTGGAAATTATAATAAAAAATATATTAATATATAAAATATATGAAATTTATAATATATTTAATCTAATGTAATTTTTATTTATTACAAACCCTTTATCTTTCAATATTGTGTAAATCCGATAATTGCGTTTGACAGTGTGTGGACTACCACCCAGCAAAGCAATGTGATTCATTCAGACACTACATAGATTGTATTAAGGATATGTTTAGTAAAACTATATGATAAAAATGAAATAATAATAATAAATAAATGATATTATGTACATATATATATATATATATATTTCTTTCTTTCTTTCTTTCCATATGTAAATAAAAATGATGCAACATTCATGCACTCGTACGATCTAGCCTCTCTGTGAACAGTGAATTCCATTTATTACATATATATTCTATAGATTATTATAATGAAAATATATGGAATAAAAATTATATTTATATAATTTTTTAAATTATAAAAATCATGACATAATTATAATGAATAAATATATTAAAATTAAGACACAAGCGAAAACAAAGATATTATTACCCAATGTGTAACCTTAATATGAAATTGTTATCAAAACTGTAATATAAGGTGATAATAAAACTATATATGGTATTAGATATAATAATATGGTTTGGTAAAATATTTATAATAATCATAAATTTATTTTGAAATAAGTTTGAATGTGTATTATGAGATTCAACACACCAGGTAAGGGAATTTTATCTCACTTTTTATTTTAGTCACATACATGCCTTATGCACCCCAAATTTATTTTTTATGGTATATATAATCCCCATGAATGTATAATATTGATCATATAATTAAGTATATGCTTATTTACATATCCATTTTATTATATTTCTCTCATGAGTTTTATGTTTCAAAATCTACCAAATCTATAATGTATTTTCGTCTCAAATTTCATTCCTTGAGACAATGTCATGTTTTCATCAATATTATTATATGTTGTGTATATAAAGCCTTAGAATTTTTAAAACATGAATAGAATCCATTCATGATGATTTAATATTTGTTTAATGTTTTCCTTTTCGTTATCTTTGGAATCAATGTTACCAAATTGGTAGAGTTTTATAGCTAAAGTCTCACCATTTATCGAGATTGTTTATGATTACGATTCATTTGATTAAATATTATGAACCATATTATAAAAAATAATTAATTTTATTATCCTATAGTCATTCATGATATATTCAGGTATTGGTACCATTTTTCAATTATTTTTTATATAAGATGATATGGAAAGTGTTTTTAAGAATGTCTTATTTTACATCTCTCATTGATCGGAAATCTACGTTGTTTCAGAAAAATGATTTCAAACGTATTTTCTAAATTTATTTACATTCACAATGTGTTTAAAGTTATTTTCATGATTTATTTATAAATTTTCAAAGTAATTTCAATGAAATAAGTTTCAAAATTATTTCAACACCTCTATATAAGTTTTCAAGGAAACTATTTTTAAAATATTTTCAATATTTATTTATACGTTTTCATAGTGAGTTTAAAAGAAATGATTTTTTAAAATGTTTTCAATAAAAATATAAGTGTTTTTATGTAAAATGGTTTTTAAATTTAAATCATTCTTATTTTCAATGTTTTTAATTAACATGTTCATCAAAATATTTTTAAGGTTCTTTTATATGTTTTCAAGGAAAATGGTCTTCAAAATGTAATAATGATTCCATTATATTCTTTTAAGTAAAATGGTATTAAATATTTTTCCATCTTATCTTATATGTTTCAAAGGAAAATTATTTTCAAAATAATTTCAATATTCTTTTATATTACTTCGAGGAAAATGGTTTTATAAATTATTACAAGATTATTTCATATGTTTTGATGGAAAATGGTGTTAATTTTTTTCAAAATTTATTTATAAGTGTTCATTTTTATTTAAAAAATGGTTTTCAAATTATTTTATGTTTTAATGTTTCCTCTTAAAATTAGAAAGTATATTTTACTCAAGAAATGTTTCAAATACATTTCTATGTAATTTTCCAACTAAAGTGACATTTGTTGATATTAATCATTCCTTTATAAGAAATGATCAAATGGTTTCTTTCATATTCAATCATTAATGGATAATATTTTTTTGAAATTAATCTTATGAAACCTATTTCTCTTCCATGAGATAAAATATTTTGAAACCCTCTTCTTTTCACAGGTTATTCAATGAAGACATGATAATGAAACCTACCAACTTTCCACAGTTTTTGATGTGATAAAATGTTAATGGTACACATTTCATGGATTATGATTTAATGTTTATAGAACTGAAGTCTTTTTATAGGTCATGATATGATGAATGTTTTATTATATTTCAGAAAATGCATGAATGATTTTTTTCTGAGATGGGTGGGACCTATATCTCCCTCTAATTCATTGGGTAATGATTTATATCTCATGATATTATGACGGGGAATCAATTCGATGGGCTTGATCCACTATGTGATAATTGGGGAACATGATCCATTATATAGAAAAGATGGTGACTATGTGTGGTGGTGTTTCCCATATTGTAGGTTTAGTCACCATAAATATTGAATATGGGGAAACTAGGTATACTTTGGAAAGAGGGAGAAACCAGATCCACTATGGATATATAGGATAACCCGATCCCCTAGACGGAAAAGACTATGATAGGCTACGGTGGTGTGTCCCACCCAATTGGTGCAGTTTTAATAAAGTTGATTTTTATGTTCTAGCAACGTGTCTTGACATATAAGGAATGATATCACATGTTTATGAATTCCACCATTATATGTCTTATTCCTAAGATATTATTTCATGTATTATGTCTATTATTTTTTTGTGTTTCATTTCATATGAACTTCCATTCTCTATTCCATTATTCATATTTAAGGGATTGAAATATAGATGTATGTTTATATTAGATGGCACAATACAAGAGGGGGGATTGTAGGTTTAAAAACATTGTTTTTAAACTCTTAGTAAGGAACCTAGTTTAAGAGGTCATGATAAAATATTATTCACAACCAATATAAATAACCATATGGGACCTAGATATGATGGATATGATATGATATGATATGATATGATATGATATGATATGATATGATATGATATGATATGATATGATATGATATGATATGATATGATATGATATGATATGATATGACATGACATGATATGGTATGATATGATATGATATGATATGATATGATATGATATGCTATGATATGATATGATATGATTTGATATGATGTGATGTGATGTGATGTGATGTGATGTGATGTGATGATCTGATCTGATGTGATCTGATGTGAAGTGATATGATGTGATATGATTTGATGTGATTTGATGTGATATGATATGATCTGATATGATATGATATGGTATGATATGATATGATATGATCTGATAAGATATGATATGATATGATATGATATGATATGTTATGATATGATATGATATGATATGATATGATATGATATGATATGATATGATATTATATGATATGATATGATATGATATGATATGATATGATATGATATGATATGATATGATATGATATGATATGATATGATACGATATGATATGATATGATATGATATGAGATGATATGATATGAGATGATATGATATGATATGATATGATATGATGTGATGTGATGTGATCTGATCTGATCTGACATGACATGATATGATATGATATGATATGATATGATATGATATGATATGATATGATATGATATGATATGATCTGATGTGATGTGATATGATATGATATGATATGATATGATATGATATGATATGATATGATATGATATGATATGATATGATATGATCTGATATGATATGATATGATATGATATGATATGATATGATATGATATGATATGATATGATATGATATGATATGATATGATATGATATGATATGATATGATATGATATGATATGATATGATATGATACGATATGAAATGATATGATATGATATGATATGATATGATATGATATGATATGATATGATATGATATGATATGATATGATATGATATGATATGATATGATATGATATGATATGTTATGATATGATATGATATGATATGATATGATATGATATGATATGATATGATATGATATGATATGATATGATATGGTATGGTATGGTATGGTATGATATTGTATGATATGATATGATATGATATGATATGATATGCTATGATATGATATGATATGATATGATATGATATGATATGATATGATATGATATGATATGATATGATATGATATGATATGATATGATATGATATGATATGATATGATATGATATGATATGATATGATATGATATGATATGATATGATATGATATGATATGATATGATATGATATGATATGATATGATATGATATGATATGATATGATATGATATGATATGATATGATATGATATGATATGATATGATATGATATGATATGATATGATATGATATGATATGATATGATATGATATGGTATGATATGATATGGTATGGTATGGTATGGTATGGTAGGCTATGATATGATATGATATGATATGATATGATATGATATGATATGATATGATATGATATGATATGATATGATATGATATGATATGATATGATATGATATGATATGATATGATATGATATGATATGATATGATATGATATGATATGATATGATATGATATGATATGATATGATATGATATGATATGATATGATATGATATGATATGATATGATATGCTATGATATGATATGATATGATATGATATGATATGATATGATATGATATGATATGATATGATATGATATGATATGATATGATATGATATGATATGATATGATATGATATGATATGATATGATATGACAAGATATGATATGATACGATACGATACGATACGATAGGATACGATATGATATGATATGATACGATATGATATGATATGATATGATATGATATGATATGATATGATATGATATGATATGATATGATATGATATGATATGATATGATATGATATGATATGATATGATATGATATGATATGATATGATATGATATGATATGATATGATATGATATGATATGATATGATATGATATGATATGATATGATATGATATGATATGATATGATATGATATGATATGATATGATATGATATGATATGATATGATATGATATGATATGATATGATATGATATGATATGATATGATATGATATGATATGATATGATATGATATGATATGATATGATATGATATGATATGATATGATATGATATGATATGATATGATATGATATGATATGATATGATATGATATGAGATGATATGATATGAGATGATATGATATGATATGATATGATATGATATGATATGATATGATATGATATGATATGATATGATATGATATGATATGACATGATATGATATGACATGACATGACATGACATGACATGATATGATATGATATGATATGATATGATATGATATGATATGATATGATATGATATGATATGATATGATATGATATGATATGATATGATATGATATGATATGATATGATATGATATGATATGACATGATATGATATGATATGACATGAGATGATATGATATGATATGATATGATATGATATGATATGATATGATATGATATGATATGATATGATATGATATGATATGATATGATATGATATGATATGATATGATATGACATGATATGATATGACAGGTTATTAAAACAATTGTATTTTAATTGAATACATTGACCAGAGTAAAATAAATGTAAACAATTCTATAATACAGTGTATAGAATCTTTTAATAAAAAATGTAATGAATTTATTGTAATTGAAACAATTAAAATAGAAATTAATATGAATAGAAAGTGGAAACAATACAATTCCCTTTCTATTTCAAATAGCAAAAGAAAATAAAATGTATTAAAATTATTTTATCCCAAAGATTATGAGATGACATGACATGAGATGACATGACATGACATGACATGACATGACATGACATGACATGACATGACATGACATGACATGACATGACATGACATGACATGACATGACATGACATGACATGACATGAGATGATATGATATGATATGATATGATATGATATGATATGATATGATATGATATGATATGATATGATATGATATGATATGATATGATATGATATGATATGATATGATATGATATGATATGATATGATATGATATGATATGATATGATATGATATGATATGATATGATATGATCTGATATGATGTGATGTGATATGATATGATATGATATGATATGATATGATATGATATGATATGATATGATTTGATATGATATGATATGATATGATATGATATGATATGATATGATATGATATAATATGATATGATATGATATGATATGATATGATATGATATGATATGATATGATATGATATGATATGATATGAGATGATCTGATGTGATGTGATATGATATGATATGATATGATATGATATGATATGATATGATATGATATGATATGATATGATATGATATGATATGATATGATATGATATGATATGATATGATATGATATGATATGATATGATATGATATGATATGATATGATATGATATGATATGATATGATATGATATGATATGATATGATATGATATGATATGATATGATATGATATGATATGATATGATATGATATGATATGATATGATATGATATGATATGATATGATATGATATGATATGATATGATATGATATGATATGATATGATATGATATGATATGATATGATATGGTATGGTATGGTATGGTATGGTATGGTATGGAAGGCTATGCTATGATATGATATGATATGATATGATATGATATGGTATGATATGATATGATATGATATGATATGATATGATATGATATGTTATGATATGAAATGATATGATATGAGATGATATGATATGATATGATATGATAAGATATGATATGATATGATATGATATGATATGACATGATATGAAATGATATGACATGACATGATATGATATGATATGATATGATATTATATTATATGATATGATATGATATGATATGATATGATATGATATGATATGATAAGATATGATATGATACGATACGATACGATACGATAGGATACGATATGAGATGATATGATATGATATGATATGATATGATATGATATGATATGATATGATATGATATGATATGATATGACATGATATGAAATGATATGACATGACATGATATGATATGATATGATATGATATGATATGATATGATATGATATGATATGATATGATATGATATGATATGATAAGATATGATATGATACGATACGATACGATACGATAGGATACGATATGATATGATATGATACGATATGATATGATATGATATGATATGATATGATATGATATGATATGATATGATATGATATGATATGATATGATATGATATGATATGATATGATATGATATGATATGATATGATATGATATGATATGATATGATATGATATGATATGATATGATATGATATGATATGATATGATATGATATGATATGATATGATATGATATGATATGATATGATATGATATGATATGATATGATATGATATGATATGATATGATATGATATGATATGATATGATATGATATGATATGATATGATATGATATGATATGATATGATATGATATGATATGATATGATATGATATGATATGATATGATATGATATGATATGATATGATATGATATGATATGATATGATATGATATGATATGATATGATATGATATGATATGATATGATATGATATGATATGATATGATATGATATGACATGATATGATATGACATGACATGACATGACATGACATGATATGATATGATATGATATTATATGATATGATATGATATGATATGATATGATATGATATGATATGACATGACATGATATGATATGACAGGTTATTAAAACAATTGTATTTTAATTGAATACATTGACCAGAGTAAAATAAATGTAAACAATTCTATAATACAGTGTATAGAATCTTTTAATAAAAAATGTAATGAATTTATTGTAATTGAAATAATTAAAATAGAAATTAATATGAATAGAAAGTGGAAACAATACAATTCCCTTTCTATTACAAATAGAAAAAGAAAATAAAATGTATTAAAATTATTTTATCCCAAAGATTATGGTATCCATTCACCTAGGATAAATGGTCTGTCTTACCACCACCTGAGTAAGCCCTCAATACGATGATCAACATGCATGTTTTCCTATCCCTGAAAACCCTCGAATAATAAGGTAATCAACACCTATATCTTTAAAATACTAGAAAGGACTTGATACAATGATCATCAACACCATCTTCGTATCCCCAAATGACCTCGATCGTTATAACAATGATCAACCACACAGAAAATAAAAATCAACATATTGAATTACCAAAAATAAGAACAAGTCATTCACATATTTTAATTTCCATTATTTCTGACGAAGCAAGAGAGATGTCACAATGTCTCCCTCTAGAACATGGAAGATCAAATGTTGTGTTCCTTGTTTCTAATGACCTCTTATTTAAAGGTCATAGGTTCCAATGGTCTTATTTCATCCAATAATCATATATATTTGGAAAATTTGGAGGGACTTGGACACTAGGAATTACAAAGTTCAAAACAAAAAAATACACGGCATCATTTTTCTTGGTATATAAGAAACTTCGCAACATCATTTTGGTTAGAAAAGAGTAAGCAAAAAGGAATGAAAAAATGAGTATAAGAAACATATATGTGATATTATAGTAAGATATGAGTACTATGCATTACATGAGTATGATGCATTATATGGTTACGATGCTTAAAAAGGATACAATGCATATAATGGTTACAATTCGTATCATGGTTATGATACTTAACATGGTTTCAATGCTTAACATGGATAAGATGTATATCATGGATACAATTCATATCATGGTTATGATTCATATCGTGGTAATGATACATAACATGGTTACGATCCATACCGTGATTACGATTCATAACAAGGTTACGATGCATATTGTGGTTACAATACATAACATGGTTACCATTCTTAATAAGGATAAGACATATATCATGGTTATGATTCATAACATGGTTATGATACAAATCATGGTTGCGATCGATATCATGATTATGATTCATAACATGGTTAATATCTATATCCTGATTACGATTCATATCATGGATACAATTTATAACAGAATTATGATTATTAACACGGATACAATGCATCTCATGGTTACGATTCATATCATGGTTATGATACATAACAAAATAATGATTCTTAACATAGTTACAAGGAATGATATGAATACGATTCATAATCTGGTTATGATGCATAATAACAATGATATTACAGTAGTATTTGATTATGATAAGAAAATAACATATAAGAGTACAATATAAGAGATTGTGATGGGAATACAACATATATGATAAACAACATAAGTGATTATGATGGAAAACAAAATATGTGATTATGATGGAAAACAACATATGTGTTTATGATGGGAAGAGACATGAAGTTTTTTATTTCAAAAACTAAAATATGAATGTGAAATTTAAAACACATTTAGACTCATCAATATCCCCCTTTTTGGAAAGCAAAAGAAAAACAAAAAATAAAGGCTTATCTCCCCCTGAGTTTAGTACCTCTTCTGAAAGTAATAATGAATAAGACTAATTCCACCATAGGATTAAAATATCACTAAGGATCGTATTATAATTACTTTTAATTATGATTTCTCCCTCTTAATAAGGTATTCACCCCTTTCTTTTTTATGAACTATTTTTCTTCTTTTTGAAATTATTCTCCACTTTTGTGATTTTCAAAAAGAATAAGGGAAAAATTTCATTTATTGAAAAGGGTTAGAGAAAAAAAGTATGGAACAATAGACATTATTTGGAATGAAACAAGATTTTATTATATCAAGTGTTCTAAAATTAATTGTTGACCCATGTTTCCCAAGATTAAATATCAAAAGTTTCATCTTATGGAACTATTTTCTATTCTCCATCAGTTTTTCATGGGCTCATTTCTAAGCCTTCAAATTCACATCCTATTTAGTAATAATCCATTGTCACTTCCAGAGCATATCTTCTTGAAGCCGATTGATTTCTTAATGTGCTTTAATCCTGGCTTCTTAAGAATGAAAATCATCTAGTCTAAGTCTCTAGTCCTTCTCTTGGATTACAATTCTATTTTATAACAAAACAACCTCATTAAATTTATTCTCCAATTTTTCCTTTATACCCTGAAGCTCTTGAGAGGATATTCCTTTTGAGGTACCAGGTCATTGAAAGACATCATGTTTTCATTCAAATCAGTGACCAACTTTTGGTTGAGAAAATAGAGATCATTTACCCTCTTTTCCAATTCATCAATAGTATCCACATGATACCTGATATTTTAATCAATGTAGTATTACCACTTGAAAACCTTATTAGAATCCATGATGTGCTCAGCAACACATTCCTTAAATATCATGAAATATGATTGAAGATTCAAAAACATGTCCATCATAATCTTGATAGATTCCATTCATTCATTATATAAATATGAAATTATTCCTAGCATAGAATTATATTTTTTTAATGAATGGTATAATATCTTCAAATTTGTTCAAATATTAATTTGATATACTTAATTCCCTTCATTGTGATTGTTTTTTTAATCTATATCTTCAGTGTATTCAAGAATATCACCAAAATTAGTCTCGGTACTAATAAATCGAGTTGGATAATATTGATTATTTTTATATTAATATTTATATTCTTTATCAGATATTTGATAGACTTTCATGGAAGAAATCCTTTGAGAAACATCTTTTGATTGCTGAGATTTTGGATAGGAAAATTTAAATGATGGAACAATTGATTATTTTGTTGAAAGATTTACCTTGTTTTCATCTACGTTCTCTTACAATTATTCATCTTCTTTTCCATGTTCTTCTTCCCCTTGTTTTTATTGTTTTTCTACTTCAGATCCAAGAATGAGACTCTATGTAGGCGATTGTTTAGATGCCTATTTCTCATTTCCTTTGTCTATTGAATCTGGTTGAGTATGAATAAGAGGTTACCATATTACAATTATTGTTCTGTATTTCTCATCAATTTTGACAAGATTATAAATGAATATAGATTGGAACTTTATCTTCATCATTTCCTTGTTCCTCTCTTTTTTCATTTAATGTTTATTAGGATATTTTTTTCAGTACCAGGGCTTCAGTTGCATCCAACATAAATTGAGGATCCCCTTCTTTCTTTTATTCATTATTCTTCATCTACTCTGCCGCAACCTCATCTAAATCTACATTTTGTTTCTTTGAGTTCTTTAGGGTTGTATTCTAAACTACCTTTCATTTACTTGGGGATGATTTGGATGGATTTAAAGGATTATCACTACCTTCAACTACTTCCTTTCCTTTCTCATGTTCTAGATCAATCTCAAACATTATTTTATTATGGATTGAATTGTAACATAAGTCTTATTATCATATACTTGATAATGATAGGATCCTTGAATGATGTTGTATCTAGATTGATTGATACATTGCACAAATATAGGAATTATTTAAAAAACTTACTAATAATGGTGAGAAACATGATCAACTGTGATTTTATGGAACCAGATTTAAGCTTCTAATTTTTTTTAAAAATGAATCCCATTATATTACAATTCCTCATATTTACGAGAAAATCAAGAACATACACATCTGAAAGATTCAATGTTTCCATATCATCCTTTTTCAGCACTAAAAATCCTTGCATCCAGAGGAAAATGAGTCTATGTCTCCTAAAAAATGACATACCTTTCTCGTTTCCTCATTAATATAAAAAAGTGATTCTTCATCTTTTATTTTATCAAAGGCTCCATCCAGTTCTAATAATTTATGTGATGGAACAATATAATCTAACTTACATTGAACTCTTAAAAGAGTGGATTCTTGTTTTAATAATGTTTTGTACTTATTATTATACATCATAAAATAAATCTGGAGACCATTTTTTTCCTCAATTGTTTTATAGAATTGAAAGACTTCCTCATAATATAAAAAATCATGATTTGAATCTAGTATTTCAACATAATAACTTTCCCACCATGGAAAATTTATTATCCTATTCAATGATGAATCAAAATCCTCATAAATGTCTTGAGAGAGTAATATTTCAACTCAAAAGGTCATAGAAGAGAAATCTTTCAGAGACATCTTATTTAGAGATGAAGTAGTTGACTAAGACATGAATTTCTCTCTTGATCTCTGATTTTTTTTAGGGTTATGAAAGTTGAGGATATATATGACTACGAAAACTGAGATAAAATATGATTATGAATCTTATTGTATTTATAGAGCATTTGGACATGAGAGAAAATTAAAAGAAATTCAATGTGAGATAGGTAAAGATGGGTTATTTTAAATAAGAAATTTATGGTAAGGATTAAATATAAAAGATCCAATGATTGAGAATGAAATCGAACTCTTGAGATTTACCTTACAATAAAAACATATTCAGAATGAATCTAAATAGGAGTAAAAAAGAAATAATTTAAAAATGTATATTTTAAGGACCAAAATAAGGTTTTAGATATTTTATCTATCGGAGTATCATGATAGATGTATTGGTTTTAGTATATTTTTATTATGATAATAATAAAAACAATACTGAAAATCATATGAGATAGATTAGAATTATAAAACTGATAGAATCATTTGTAATCGATAAAATAATCTAATACAGATAATCTAGTAGCAAAAGAATAATCCAATACCAAAAATCTAGTATATATAAAATAATCTAATACTGATAAAAATATACTAATACTGACAATCTAGTGTCGATAACATGAAACTGATAACCAAAACTGATAAACATGAAATCAATAATTTTGAAATTGATAATTAAAAAATCAATGAAACCCTTAAACAGATAAAAACATGAAACTGATAATAACATGGAACTGATAAAAGTAAAACTGATACATTGAAACTAATAAATGTAAAACCGATAAATGTAATATCGATAAAAGAAAAAAAGATGAAAGTAAAACTTATAAAAGTAAAACAGATAAGAGTAAAACCAATAAAAGTAAAACTGATAGAATTAAAACAGAAAAAAGTGAAACCGATTGAAGTGAAATTGAAAAAATTAGAACTGATAGTAGTAAAGCCGATTAATGTAAAACCGATAAAAGTAAAACCGATAAAAGTAAAGATGATTAAAATGTTAAACAAATTAAGGTGTATATACTCCCCCTTTAAAAAGGAATAACTTAATATAAGGAGATAGTTTAAATAAGAAGTAGATTTTAATGATTAATTTATAGGGATCATTCCATGTTTTTGTTTAATATATTCAAATATATCAGAAGATAATTGTTTTGTGAAAATATTAGTAACTTGTTCTTTCATTCTACTTAATTGTAAAATAATATCTTTTTGTGTGTGTGTGATATCTATGAAAGTGATGCCTAATATCTATGAGTTTTTTAGGTGAGTTATGTGTAGGGTTTTTACTAAGATTAATGGAACTAGAATTATCATATAGTGTTTGAGGTTTGGAAAAACTCAGGACAAAGTCAATGAGTGTGTGTTGCATCAGTAACACTTGAGCACAACTTCCATTTTCTATATATTATACTTCAGTAGTTGAAAGTGCTATAGAATGTTGTTTCTTTCATTACCAAGAATATAATGAATCTCCTAGGTAATGAGACATCCGAGATGTTAATTTTTATATTAATTCTACAACCACTAAATTCAGAATCTAAAAACCATTTTTTATAATCCTTTCTAGAAGAATAAAGTAGTTCTAAATCCATAGTTCCCTTTAAGTAGTGAAAAATTATTTTCACTAATTTTAAATGAGATTACATTGGATTATATTGATATATTATACATAATCATACTAAAAACATTAAGTCTGGATGACTAGGTTTTATGTATAATAAACCTCCTATCATACCTCTAAAAGATGTTTGATCTAATGGTTTTCTTGATTCAACAAGATCAAGTGTATTTGAGGTACCTATTAGAGTGCTTATATTTTAGTGTTGTCATATCCATTATTTTTAAGTAAATATTTGATATAATTATTTAGGATATATAGGTTCCTTCTATTTATTTTAGAGATTTAAAAACCTAAAAAGAATGTTAACTCTCCCATTATACTCACTTCAAACTCATATTTCATGAGATTCACAAAATAATCAGTTATGGATTTCTGAGTTGATCAATATACATTGTCATTAATATAGATTTGAATAATCAAAATATTTTTGTTTTCCATTTTTCTAAAAATAATTGGATATGCAGCACCTTTTGCATATTTTTTTATAAAATATATCATGTATGCCTATATTACTAAACTCTGAGGGGTTGTTTAAGTCCATAGAAATATTTTGTAAGTTTGAAAACATAATCCGGATGTTTTGATCCTATAAAACGAAGAGGTTGTTCTAAAAAATCTTCTTGTACAAATATTTTAGAAAATCACATTTCACATCCATTTGAAAATGTTTGAAATTAAATAATGGTGAAAAGGATAATAGAATATGAGTAGATTTAATTATAGCTACCATAGCATAAGTTTCTTCATAGTCTATTACCTCTTTTTGATTATATCCTTTAGAAACAAATCTTTCTTTATTTCTTATAATGACTCCATTTTCATCACATTTGTTTCTGAAACCCCATTTGACACCAATTACCATTGTTTCTTTAGGTCTTCCATCAAAGGTATAAACATCATTAATTTCAAATTCATATAGCTCATCTTGCATTTCATTAATCCAATCATCATCACATAAGGCCTAATTTTATGTTTTAGGTTCAAATAGAGATAGAAAAGAAAGATGTACAGTTTTCTTTATCAACGAATTTCAAGTCCTTATGGGTTGATTTATATCACAAATGATATTATCACTAGGATGATACCTAAGAAACAATTGATTTTGGTTATGTGAAACCTTTTCAACAAAATAAGGTACGAAATCATCTGGGGTAAATATTTGAGAAATATTTTATTGAGTATTTCCCTTTTCAGAAGATTTTTTAATCAAATGATGATAATAATTTTGTGAAAACAGATCTATTTATATAGGTTGAGGCTGTTTAAAAACAAAAGGATCAGTTTCATCAAATTTAAGATGAATTATTTCCTCAATAGTAAAAGATAATTTGTTAAAAAAAATATAAGCCTTAGAAGTAGTGGAATAACCTAGAATGAGTCATTTATCAGATTTGTGTACATATTTTTGTAGGTTATATTTTGTATTAAATAGGAATACTTTGAATCTAAATACTTTGAAGTAAGATACCTTATGTTTATATCTATTACAAAATTCATGAGGTGTTTTATTAAGAAAATTTATACGTAAAACTTGATTTATTGTATAACATGTAGTACTTACAGCTTCAGGAAAAAAATGCATAGCAATTGAGTATTCACTCAACATGGTTCTTGTCATTTCCTAAAGAATTCCATTTCTTCATTAAATAACACCATTTTTCTGAGGGGTTCTTGGAGTTGAAAAGTTGTGAGTAATACCTTTCTTACTATAATTTTTTTAATAATATGATTTTGGAAATCGTTCACCATGATCACTACGAATAGTTATCAATGGAAGGTTTTTCTCATTTTTAACTTGGGATCAAAATTTTATAAAATAGATAAAGGCTTCAGATTTTATTGTTAGAAAATAAAACCATATAAATCTGGTGAAGTCATCAACTAAAACAAATACAAATTATTTTCTTGCAATGCTTCCAGTTTGTGTAGGACAGAAAACATCCATGTCCACTAACTATAATTCATTATAAATTGAAACATTATTAATTTATTTATGGCTAGTTGTATGTTTCTTACCATATTGACAAGGGTAAAAAAATTTGTAGAATCATACCAGAGTTCCGGTAGATCCTTGACAAGTATTTTCTTTTAGAGTTTACTAAGGTTCCTATGGTTACAATGTCTTATCCTTTTTGGCATAACCATGACTGGTCATCCATTATAGTTAGGCAATGTATGTCTTGGATCATAAGTTATTCTAATATTTTTCTTTCATTATCATGCTAATGGGAAGAGATAATGAATTCATATATGGAATTGTTAAATAAAAATTTATCAACCATAAAATTCACAAGGTAAACTTAATAGCACAATTGACTTATGATTATAAGGGTTTTCTTAAAACATTTAAAAAACAAAACATTTTAAATTAAAACTTTTCCTAAAATACCAATATTATCAATACAAATGAACCTTCCATGATCATTATATTCGAAGGTCACTCTTCCACATTTCATTTAAATGATATTTTCAATGAAATATTGGTTTCCTGTCATATGTCAAGAAAATCCACTACCAATGTACAAAATATTCTTACTTTTGGTAGACTTTTTTGTTTCTAAAAATGAAACAATTATATTTTTAGAATCCAATCTTGTTTGGATCTAGAAATATTTGACAAAAAACTTTTGGAATATAAATTTTTATTTTAATGTAAGATTTATGAAATCCAAAAGGTCAGTTTTATTAAGGGAACCGTTTCTTCCCCAATGTCCTCTAAATTGACACTTGGTATGTAAAGGAGCACTTTGAAGAAAAAA
This sequence comes from Viscum album, assembly GCA_963277665.1. Lineage (NCBI taxonomy): Eukaryota > Viridiplantae > Streptophyta > Magnoliopsida > Santalales > Viscaceae > Viscum > Viscum album. The sequence continues at coordinate 1,986,716,251 of OY728136.1, forward strand.
AAATTATAAATAAATACAGGTTTCGAATGAGTATTACCAATTCTCAAATTATTCCTTAGAGGGATATTTTTTTAATACATTTTATGAAATTCATTACTTCGAGAAGTAAAATTTGAAAATGTTTCTCAAAGTAAAAAATTTCATATTTTTGTCTAATGACCAAATTATCTATGACTTCCCTGCGCTTTATTACACACTTAAACATGATTTATTATATAGACTTCACTTGATACAACATAGAAGATAGAAATTTCTACTATCTTTGGGGATAAGGATCATTACATAACATCTTTAAACATGAAATATAACATAATTATTGAATACTTCTTTACATGACCACTACATTCCATCGTACTTAGCATTTCCTAGGCTAACCTGAGGACATGCATAAGAAAAGGGTGAGCTATAAAGCCGAGTAAGGGAATAAAAATGGAATAAGATGAGGAATACAATACATGTTAGAAAATAGGAATATCAATGGATCACAAGAGAAAAAAGAACATAAAGGCATAATAAAGCATAATAATCTTAACATGAAGACGTGGGAACATTATTTAACAAGATATTAGAATGAACCAAGGCTCATTGAAGATAGAGCTTGAGTAAACGCTTATTGCACATGAAGCATGAGTCAATCCTCATTTCACGTTAATTATCATGATTCAATGCTCAATGCACATGACGTATCATGATTCTATACTTTACTCAATGCATTGGAGTGCTATTATGGAACACCCTTCAAAACATTTCATTTCATTAATAAGCATGCCACATGGATCATATAACACAGATTCAATAAAAATTATCAATTATTCCACGATAAAAGAATGTTGAATTAATTCCGGAAACACTATAATCAACATGTAAATGTACATAAAGGTGAATACCCTTGATAGAGATAGGTTCATGGTATTCACTACATAATAACTTTGGCTTGGAAAATTGTGGGGGCCATTTCGATAGAATAATGACCTGACATAAAAATTAATAAAAAATTGTTGATGAGAGATAAAGGGGTATCTCATCATATGTACATGGAATGGGAAGTAAGGGGATAATTTAGATACATGTCCCCACAATTTTAATGGAATTTATATTCATGATACAAAAGAATTTCTGGAATGTGAATGAGGAGGTAGAAATTCCTTTCAGAATTTAGGCATAGTAACTGGTGTACATGGAAGGCATTAATTAGAGAGAAAGGGGTATCCCATAATTCAAACCTAATAAATACAACATAGTGGAGGTACAAAATCATACCCCAACATTTATAATTGAAAATTAAAGGGCATACAAATATTAAGAAACATAGATAAAATGAGAAAGTAAGGAATTCCTTACATGGAAGTGTGATCCCAAAGGCTTGGGAGGGGCTTGAGAGAGACTTCATCGGAGCTTGGGGAACCTTATTAGGATTATAGAGAGAGGAGTTCAGGGGTTGGTTGAACTCAAATGGCTTTGAGTGAGGATGAAGTGGGAGTTTGGGTGGATTTATATAGGAAAGGAATGGAAAGGAAATTCATTATTATTTAGGTTTGGGACAGAACACATTAAACTAATCAAAACCCCAGACCATCCAATGGTTTTTGCCCATCGTTTTTGCCAAAGAAGAGTGAAAAACAATATTTTATATGTCAAATGGCCGAACATATTAAAATAACAGGGTTGCTTCTGTGGGGGTGAGTCACACTCTAAAAAATCAATTTAAAAAGATAAAATGTTTGATAAGTCTTGAAGGGCCCACTAAAGCATAGTAAAATAAATCAAACAAACCTAAAATAACATTATTTTAATGCTAAAACATATATTGTCCGAACTAAATTTTTATAGTATTTTATTACATCACTATTGGGTCATTATGATGTCATAAATCACATTATATATTTTAACGATATTTAATTTTTACCCAAAAATTTGATTATCTCAGAAAATTACGAAAAATTAACCATTGGATAATTTCGATATCTTGATTCCAAAAATATTATTCATTTTATGAAAATAATTGTCTATATATGTGAGTTTTTTCTTATAAAACAAAAACCGACATTTATCGAAAATTCATGGGGTTTGACAAAAACAACTTTCAAACATTAATAAAAATTACAATTTTTTTCATAAAATTATCCAATCATTTATATTTAATAAAAAGTAATTTAATATTATTAATAATAATATTTAATTAAAATAATATTTAATTGAAAAATAAATTAATGCATCAAAATATATTTCTTAGTTGAATATTAACTAAAAATACTACTTGTTCTTTAAAGACTATTTACAAATTAACAATAATAAAAAGAAGGTATATTTTATATACAAGAATAATTTACATAATCGTAGTACTAGGGTCTTGTTACATGACCTCTTAAAACACCTACATAAGACCGTAGGGTATGGTGCGCATTAGAGACAGACTCTTGGGGTGGCTCAGATAACATTGCTCGAGTGGTAATATCTATCAACATCCAATTCTCTCGTAGGCAGTTCCGCTCAATCTTAACATATTCTAGATCATATTGGGCTTGTTCAAGAGCAAATCCCAATGATGCCATCTCCTTTCTGAGTTTTGATAAATGAGCTTCGTATGGGGCATGTCTACTATACGAGGCAATCTCTTCCTTTTTCTGAGTAAAAGGGTTTGTTAAAGCCCTATATTTATACTTGTCATGTGATCACTGTTAAACGACTATATTAGAAATGGTCACAATTCATAACCATATATTAAAATCCAAAACATAGAACCAAATAAGCGCATAAAATTTACATAACCATAAGAAGATATTTAAATAGACCAAGAGGAATTTTAATTAATTAATTTTGGGGGCGTTACTATCTTAACTCTATAGAAATATCACCCTCGAAATTTACTTTTCCCATACTAAAACAAATGATGGTAACTCTACTTCATCGCTTCCTCCGATTCCCACATTTCTTTTTCAAAATTGTGGTTTTTCCACAATACCTTCATGATGGTCATTGTCTTATTTTGAATAACTTTGTCTCTACAATCTATAATCTTCACTGGTTTCTCTACGTAAGAAAGATCATACTCTAGCTGTACTACCATGGATTATAGTACATGTGAACGGTCTGGTATGTAATTTTCTTTAGAGGTATATATGAAATAAACCATGTACTTTGGCCATGGTAGGTTGAAGTGATAGTAGATAGGCCACAACCCTGACACAATCAAGAATCTCGAAGGGGCCGATGCACCTAGAACGTAACTTCACTTAAATTCTAAACCATATTAAATTCTTTAATATAGATATACATAGAAATAACATGAATCTAACTTTGAACTCATGGTCTCGTCAATGGTTATCTTCATAACTCTTCTATTGACTTTGGGCTGCATTGATATGGTGCTAAATGGTTTTCACCTTCTCAACCATTTCTTCGACCATTTCAGGTCTTAGTAGATTACGCTCACTGACATCATACCAACATGATGATGTTCTGCAACTTTTCCCATAATGAGATTCATATGGTTTAATTTGGATACTTGTGTGGAAACTGTTATTTTAAGAAAATTCGTCCAGTGGAAGATTATGGTGTTATTAGCCTTTGAAGTCAATAAAACCTGATCTTAACATATCTTTCAGTGTCTGAATAGTTCGATTGGATTGGTCATCAGGTTGAGGATGATAGGCCTTACTAAAGATCAGTTTAGTATCCAGAGAATGTTGAAGACTCTTCAAAAACGTAGAGGTGAATCTAGTACACTGATCAGATACAATAGATAGTGGTACTCCATGCAGCATTACCACATCTCTGAAGTATATATGTTCCTGTTGATCCAGTGAGAAATCCCCCCGAATCGCAATAAAGTGTGTAGTCTTTGTAGGAAAATCCACAACAACCTAGATAAAACCGTTTCCTTTGGATGTATTTGAAGGTCAGGTGAAAAATTCCATGGTGATGTTCTCCCATTTACATGCTGGTGTGGGTAATGGTTGAATCATCACCTTAGACATCTATTTCTCTGCCTTCACTTGATGACACACTATGCACTTTGATATATATTTAGTGATATCCTTCTTCATGTTATCCCACCAATGATTCTCTTGGAGATCTTGATACATCTTTGTGTTTCCTGGGTGTTTGGAGAAATTTAAACTATGTGCATCATCCATAAGCTCCTTCTTCAATTCCGGACATGCTAGGACACATAGTCTTATCCCAAATCACACAATTCCTTCTTCGTGGAAATTGAACTCCAAAGACTTTACTTTTTTGATAGATTCCACTTTCTTCTAAATTCTTACAACATCATTTTCGGCATCATTAAACCTTCCAAAATAAATGGTTGAGAAATCATTTGTGAATGGATTGATGATGTTCTATTCTTTATGATTCCCATGTCCATCTTCATCAAATCCAAGAATATTGGATCATTTTCAATTACCATTAATGAAATAATTGTTCAATCAATTCTACTCAGTTTGTCTTCCACCTTGATTTCTTTTTCCTAGGATGGTAATGTATTGAGAAGTCATAGTCTCTGATCAGCTCTAACCATGTTCATTGGCACAAATTCAACTCTTTCTGTGTGAATATATACTTGAGGCTTTTGTAGTCCATAATCATTTTACACGTCTCCCCAAAGAAATAATGCCACCAAATTTTCAAATTGAAGATCCCTGTAGCCAACTACAGGTCATGTGTTGGATAGTTCTACTAATGAACTTTCAATTTTGTTAAATCATAGGCAATGACATTGTCATTTTTCATCAACACACAACCCTTGACCTTCTTCGAAGCATCACTAAATACCATAAAAAGTTCTCCACATTGGGGTAGTGTGAGCACGACATCAGTGATAATACTTATTTATAATTCCTTAAAGATTTCTTCCCATTCATCCCTACAAGAAAACGTTACTCCCTTCTGAGTTACCTTTGTATGAGGGTTGGAAAATTGTGAGAAATTTCTCAAAAACCATTGATAATATCTAGCTCGCCCCAAGAAGCTATGGAAATCCCTTACAGATGTTGGTCTTAGCCATCCCTCTATTGAAGATATCTTAGAGATATCCATATATATCCCATTGATTGTGACGATATGGCCATAGAATAAGAACTAATTTAACTAGAACTCACAGTTGGAGTAATTTTCATAGAGATTCTCTTTTCACAAGGTCTCTAGTACAGTTCATAGTTGCTCTTCAAGATCCTGTTTGTTTTTTGTGTATATTATAATATCATCTATAAAGACAACCACAAATTTGTCAAGATAATCTATAAAGACTCTATTCATCAAGTCCATTATTATTTCTAGAGAATTAGTGAGTTCGAAAGTCATTACTATGAATTCTTATTTCCTGTATCTTGTATGAAAAGTGGTCTTGGGGATATATTCTTCCTGCACCCTTACATGATAATATCCCAACCAAAAATATACCTTGGAATAGTATTGGGACCCATGAAGCTTATGGAACATTTCACTAATTCGTGGGAGAGGATACATGTTCTTTATTTTTTTTGTTAATCTCACCATAATTGATGTAAAGATGCATTGACCCATCAATATTTTGGACAAAGTGGACTGGTGCACCACATGGTGACGCACTTGGGCGTATAAAGCCTTTATATCGATTCTCCTACAGTTGTTTCTTCATCTCCTAAAGCTCTGCAATAGCCATCCTATATGGAGTCTTTGATACTGGCAATGCCCCGGTATACGATCCATTGGGAATTAAACATCTATTCTAAGAGGAAGACCGGACAATTCCTCATAGTAAATTCCCTCACAATAGGCATGCATTCAAGGATGGATGCCTCCTTAGGCTCAATCATCTAATCCAGATACGTCTTCTCATAGGGCAGTAATATCCATGCTTGAGATGATAGAGCTAAAGAAGATTCATATTCCTCCTTGCACTTGTAATGAATCAGGGTTCGATTCTCCACTTGGAGAGTGATTTCCTTCTCACGACAATTTTCATTGGATCTATATAGGTAAATACAATCCATTCCAAGAATTGCATCAAATTCCACTTGAGGGAGTATAATGAGGTTCACCCGTAATTTCAATCCACTGATTAGGATAGAGGAGTATTTATATTCATGGTATTCAATGAATTCCCCATTTGCCATACTCACTAAAATCTTCACTTACATGATTTATGGTGGTGTTGGAATTGTTTTACTAAACCTTTTGGGATATAAAAGAATGCTTATAATCTGAATTAAAAGTACATTTACTATTCTTAAATGAATAAAAATCATACCTGCCAGCAGTTCATTGTTGGGGTTCATTTCGGCAGAAGTGATGGAAAAAAGCTCATCCTTGCTACATTGGAGGTTGTTGGTTGCCTCTGAAATCCCTTAGCTTAGGGAACATATTTGCAATATGCCCTTGTTTTTTTCATTTGAAGCAATGAACAACGTGTTGAGAGTCCAGCAGAGCATTCCTCTCCTCTATCATAGCCGTTGGTTTTTTTGGTTGGAGGTTAACAGCTAGGTTTCCTTCTCTTGCAATGCTAAATCATATCCTCATCACATTCAAGAAATTTACAGGGTGATTTTTTCCACACCTCTGGCTTGTGGGGTGCTGTATCTTCTTAGAACCATTGGATTTATCCATCGGACAACCAGAATTAAAATCCACCTTACGCTTCTTATCCCCATGATACCCATGCGATTCTTTGATCTTCATTTTGACCCTAAGGGCACATCAGACTATTTCCTCATAGATATCAATTCCATAGATCACCGGGTATTTCCGTATGCTAGGTTTTAGACCACCCAAGAAGTGGTCATCCTTGCATTCAGGGGTAACAACAAAGCTGGAAGATTATCATGCAAGCCTTGTGAATATCTCCTCGTACGCTGCGACAGATTCGTCGTCTTTTGTATTGAGGGAATGGAAGTCCCTTTCCATCTTAATCTATAGGGTGCACAAATAAAATTATCATAAAACATCTTCCAGAAATACTTCCATTCCAACACCTTGATCTCCTCCTTAGGCATCATATTTTTGATCAATTTCCACCACTTATGAGCATCACCTTCTATATGATAAGAATCCAAGATAACCATCTCTTATTCGGAACATTAATAGATGTAGAAGTTCTTTTCAATGGAGTTGATCCATTATTTTGGGATTGAGGGATCGGATAATCAATTAAAAATAGGATGTCTTTGTCTCATGAAGCTCTCGATATCAACTTGTTATTTCTTGGGGGGGAGAACATTCCTCTTGATCCATGATTAAATTAAATGCTTGATTTAACTGAGAGAGAATCATGAAAAAGTTCTTGATTCCCACATCCATTGGATTGGACCACTCATTATCACAATCATCACATTGATCTTCACGTCGGTTGTTAGCCCAAGTCATCTTATTACTGGCCATTGTCTAGAATAAAAGGAATGTTAGGGGTGACACATAAAGGGTAATCCAAGGATAAAACAGATGAGGTATAAATATATTTAATTTCCTTAACATATGAATATATAGGCTTCAATCTATGTTATCCATGAACTACGTTCTAACATATAATCTTAGGGGAATTTTTTTAATTCCCTTAATAATGGTTCATGATAATCTTTTGAATTTTCCAATTCATTTCTCCATAGAGTGTCATAAACAAGAGTGTATCAAGTCCCGTTGTCATGTACCAGGATACCATAGGTCAAGCCCAAAACTCATTGTCAGAATTTTAACTCCTAGGTACATCTGTGCAAGAGCCGCCTCTACCTACTCATTCCCAAAGAGGGATGCATTTGCTCGATAAACCACTTACTCAATACTCACCACAACATTGGGTTCTTTTTTATTATACATAGTATAGTATCTAGAGCTTCACTATGGTTTTCTAATCCTAATACCAATAGCAACTAAAACAATCCTCTAATACCAACTATGACAACCCTGCTCTTTATTACACAATTAAACATGATTTATTACATTGACTTCACTTGATAAAACATACAAGATCCATATTTATATTGTATTTGGGGCTTAGTATCGTTACATAAAAACTTAAAACATGAAATAAAACATCTTTATTGAAAACTTCCTTTACATGACACCTACATTCCCTTGTACATAGAATTGTATGGGGTAACCTGAGGACATGAATAATAAAAGGTTGAGTTATAAAGCCCAGTAAGGGAATAAACATGGAAGAACATATAGAATAAAATAAATGTTATAAAATAGTTATATCAATTGAGAATAAGAGAAACATGAACACAAAGGCATGATAAAATATGATAATCATAACATGGAGATGTGGGAACAACATTTAACATGATATTAGCATGAGCCAAGGCTCATTGCACATGGAGAATGAGTAAAACCACATTGCACATGAAGCATGAGTAAACCCATATTGCACATTAATTAGCATGATTCGACACTCATTTGACATGATGTATCCTAATACTATACATTACCCCAAGCATTGGAGCGCTATCAGGGTATACAGTTCATAAACATTTCATTTCATGAATAGGTGTGCCCCATGGATCGTGTAACATGGATTCAATAAACATCATCATGTTTTCCATTATAATGGAATGTGGAATTCATACATGATACTCTATAATCAATTATTAAACGTTCATAAAGGTGAATTCCCTTGATAATGAGATGGGCATGGTATTCACTACACAATGAATTTGGCTTGGAAAATCTTAGGGCAATTTCGACAGTGAAATAACATGACATAAAAATTCATAAAAAATGGATGATGAGGGCGAAAGGGGTGTCTCATAAAATGTACATGAAATTCTAAGTAAGGGGAGAATTTAGATATATGTCCCAAATATTGTAATGGAATTTAGAATTATGATACAAAATAATGGCTTGAATGTCAATTAGGAGAGAGAAATTCCTCTAGGAATTTCAGCATAGTAACGAGTGTACATGGAAGGAATTAATGAGGCATAAATGGGTCTCCCATCATTTAAAAATAAGTAGGATAGTATAGGGGAGGATAGATATCATACCCCAATATTTTTAATTTCAAATAAAAGGGAATAACAATATTATGAAACTTGGATAAAATGAGAAAGGAAGGAATACCTTATTTGGAAATGTGATACCAAAGGCTTGGGAGGGGATTGATAGAGAATTCTTGGGAGCTTGTGTAACCTTGGATGGATTCTAGATATAGGAGGCTAGGGGTTGGTCTAACTCCAAAGGCATTTATTGAGGAGGAAGTTAGATCCTGTGTGGGTTTATATGGGAAATGAGAGGGAATTCTTTATTATTTAGGTTTGGGACACCACACATTAAACTAATCAAATCCAAAAACCAAAACATGGTCTTTGCCCATGATTTTTTTCAGATGGCAGTTGAAAAAATAATTTATAATTTCAATGGCCTATCATCTTAAAATAATAGGGTTTCTTATGTGGAGTTCAGTCACACACTCAAAGAAATCAATTTAAAAAGCAAAAAAGATTTATAAGTCTTGAAGGGTCCACTAAATCTTTGTAAAATAAAACAAAAAAACCTAAAATCACATTATTTTAATGTTAAAACATATATATTCCGAACATATGGTTTATAGTATTTTATTACATCACTATTGGGTCATTATGATGTCATAAAAAACATTATATATTTAAACGGTATTAAATTCTTACCCAGAAATTCGATTGTCTCAGAATATTATGAAAAATTCCCTGTTGGAAAATTGGGGCACCCTCATACCAAAAATTATATTCATTTTATCTAAATGGTTTTTTAAATATGTTAATTTTTACTTTTATAATAGAAACTGTCATTTATTTAAAATTCATGGGTTTTGTTAGAAACAGCTTTCAAACCTTAAAAAAATTACAATGGAATTCATAAAATCATATGTTCATTAATATTTAATAAAAATATATTTAATAATAATAATAATAGTATATTATTAAAATATTATTTAAGTCAGAAATCCATTAATTAATTAAAATATATTTCTTAGTTGAAGATTAACTAAACATATTATCTATGCTTTAAAAACTATTGACAATGTTACAATAATAAAAAGAATGTATATTCTCTATACAGGAATAATATACAAAATATTAGTTATATGGTTTTGTAACATAAACCCTTAAAACACTTTCATAAGACCTTAGGGTAAGGTGTACGATGGTGACAGACTCTTGGGGTGGCTCGAAAAACATTGCTCGAGTGGTAATCTCTATCAACTTCCACTTCCCACCTATACAGTTCCACTCAAGCTTAACATATTCAATCTCTTCTTGGGCTTGGTCAAGAGAAAATCCCAATGACACCACCTTCTTTCCGAGATCTAACAAATGGGCTTTGTATAGGGAAAGTCTACTGGATAAGGCCATCTCTTCCTTTGTTTGAGTAAATTATATTTGATAAAGCCCTATATTTATACTAATCATGTGATCACTATTAAACAATTATATTTGCAACGATCACAATTAATAAACATATTTTGAAATCCAAAACATAAACCCAAATAAATTCATACATTTTATATAACCATAAGAAGTAATTTTAATAGACCAAAAGGATTTTTCATTAATGAATTTTTGGGTCTCTACATTATCATTCTCACAAGAAATTATTTTGGGATTGATTTTGGTTTCAAAAATATTTTTCATCAAAACAAGTAATTCAATTTACTTGGAATGTTTATTCTTATCATACTTTACTTCCATAAGGTTTTTTTAAAATATTATCAAAATCAATAGTTTTCTTATCACGAACTTGAAAAGTTATGATACTTCTTCTATAAGGATAAATATCTGAGAATTTTCCTTATCAATAGTATTAATCTGTTTGGAATTATCATTCTCATGTTAATTACAAAATCAAGATACTTATTCAAAAGATAGTAAATTATCCTCGGTTTTGGAATATTATTTATCCATTGACTAACAATGATTCCTATTAGTTTAATTTTCATTTAAAGATACATTTGAAATGGATTCTGCAGTGTGTACCTTATCCACGAGATAATGATTTTTAATAGATAGTCTGGCTAATAGTCTAATATTTTTTTGACTAGAATATTCATATTCAGAAGATTTTTCTAATGAATCAACACAAATTACACTCCAATTATAATTTTCTTTCCTTATTTTCTTATCTAACACATGTAATACTTTTACTTTTTTTTCAAAATATTTATCCTTCCAGTATTTTCTTTTTTGAAAAGAAAATGTTGTCTAATATGACATGATCTTTTACATTCATAACAAGTATCTTTTTAGTATTTATTATCATTTCTATCTGGCTTTTTGAATCTACATGGAAAATCATTCTTTCCTACAATCTTGTTCATTCTTCGAGCAGGATTGGCTAATTCATTCTCGGATTGTTCATTATCACTAGATTCAGATATAATGACAGATTTCATAGAATTGGATCCTGTTACCCTTTCTAGTTTCAAGGATTTAGATATACTAGTGAAAGATAAAATTCCATTTCCATTATTATTTTTATTAACAATGACATCTCTCATCATTCTTGTCTTGTGCTGTAAGAGAGTATCAAATAAATCATCAAATGTGATTTGATTAAATTTCTTGTTCTTGTCAATAAATATCCTTTTTGATTCCAACTCATTGAGATTTATATCAATTATCATTTCTAGAATAAATTCATCATCAAGACCCTTTTCTCCCATATATCGAAGAATATTTACAATTTTAATAAATTATTTTGGAATTTTGCATACCGATTCTCCATAGGTATAAACAAATCCAATATATTTAGCTCAGAGCATGGTTCTTCTTATTTCAATAACTTTACATGTACCCAAATATGTGATTTCAAATTTCATATAGACAAATTTGGATCATTTTCATTATGATATCTGACTGTATATATTCCTGGTCAATGAACATAACAAAGTATTATATACCTTGTAATTTCGTTGATATTATATTTTCTCTATGTTGGTTAAGGCTCTTACTTCATTGTGTGGAAATTTTTATTCTCCAGTGTGTATCACCAAATTATATACTCCAGTATTAATGAAAAAGGTCTTCATCATATCTCTCTAGTACTCATTATCATTCTAATAAAAAATAAATGGCTTATTTGGGTTTATATAGTCAATTGATCTAATATTAAATCTTTCCATATTATTAAATAATACTTTCCCACTCCACATATTAGTATAGTAAGTAAATATTAACAAAATACTTGTACAAAAATACAATTGTCTGAAATAAACAAATAAATCAAGAGAAAAAAATCATTGGAAACCTTACTCTGATAGCAATGGTTGGATCAAAATATAGATGTATGTGTATATGAGATGGAACAATACAAGAGGGGGTGAATTTTCAGTTTAAAAAACAGTTTTTTTAACTTATAAGAAAGAACTTTTTAAGAGGTCTTAAACTAATACAATTCACAACCAATACAAATGATCATAAGGGTCCTAGATCTGATGCATATGATACGATAGGTTATTAAAAAAATTATTTGAATTGAATACAATGTTCAGAGTAAAGAAAATATAATAGATTCTACCACACATCCTGTAGAATATTTTAATACAATATGTAATGAATGTATAATAATTGAAACAATTTCAATAGAAATGAATATGAGTATAAAGAGGAAACAATATAATCCTCTTTTTATTACGAATACTAGTAGAAAATAAAATTTATTAGATTTCTTTTATCCCAAACAGTAGTGTATCCTTTCACCTAGGATAAAATATATGTCTTACCATGACCTGGGTAATCCTATGATCTGATGATCCGCATGTCTGTCTTCCTATCCTTGGAATACCTCGATTAAGCTTGTAATATGCACCTCTATCTTTAAAAATCCTGAAAGGCATCGATACAACAATCGGAAACACTATCTTCCAATACTCAGAAGCCCTCGATCGTTATCACAAATATTAGTCACACAAATCAAAACAAACTACTTATTGAAATACAAAAACTAAGAACAACTTGTTCATGTTTTATAATTTCATACCTTTTCATGAAGAAATAGGGAGGTCACATATTCTCTCTCTAGAATTTGGAAGATCAAATGTTGTGTTCTATGGTCCAAATGACCACCTATTTATATGTCTCCGGTTCCAATGGTCATATTTCCTCTAACAATTATATTTCTTTGAAAATTTTGGATGGACATGGGAATATAACATTATAATGGTCAAAGAAAACAGAATACACGACAAAATTTTAACTGGTATATAAAAAACATTACAACATTTTTTTGGTTAGTAGATAGTAAGTACAATGGTATGATATAATGAGTTTGAGAAACATGAATTTGATATTGGAGTAAGATATGAGTACAATTAATTACATGAGTACGATACATAACATGGTTACGATGATTAACAAGGTTATGATGTGTATTGTTGTTATAATTCGTATCCTAGTTACCATAATTAACATGGTTACGATGCTTAAAATGGAAAATTTGTATATCATGGTTATGATTCATATAATGGTTATGATACATAACATTGGTACAATCCATATTGTGATTACGATTCATAACAAGGTTATGATGCATATTGTGGTTACGAGTCATATCATGTTTTTGATACATAACATGTTTAATATGCTTAACATGTATAGGATGAATATCATGGTTATGATTTATATCTTGGTTACGATACCTAACATGGTTACGATCCATATCATGATCCGGATTTATAAAATTTTTATGATCTATATCGTCATTAAGATTCATATTATGGTTTCAAATCATAATATAATTACGATTCTTAAAATGGATACAACAGATCTCATGGTTACGATTCATATCATTTTTACGATATATAACACAGTTATGATTCATAACATGGTTACGATGCATGAAATGAATATGATACATAATATGGTTATGATGCACGATTACAGTGGTAAAACAATAGTATATGATAATGATAAGAAAAAAATAGATAATATTATGATATATGTGATTATGATTAGAATAAAACATAAATAAAAAACAACATATGTGATTAGGATGGAAAAAAACAGATGTGATTACAATAGAAAACAACATATGTGATTACGATGTGAAGCAACATGATGTTTTTGATTCCCAAAAGAAAAAGATGAATAGGAATGTTGAAAACCATTTAGAATCTAGAATGTTTATGATTTTTTTATATATTGTATGATCTTATTACATTATGTTCACTATATCATACCCCTATTATAATGTTTGTCCTTACATTTATCACTTTTTTACTATTACTATGTATCTGAACTCACACCTTATATGTTTACTTTCTCACATTGTGAATATAAGTATTAATTATGATGTGTCAGTTAATTTTTCTACCCTGAAGAACCATGTGGGAGATAATGTAGCTCACTAATGTACCAATGTTTATGTTTCCATGTTTCCAACGACATTAGACTAATTTCTATTTTTGGGTGTCTATTGTGTAATGTTTTATGTTTTCCATAAATGGTTTATAATGTCTATGTATGTTAAGACTCAGTCAATATAGTTTTTATTAGAGTTACATGTTATCCAACCATTTTAATCTTGGATGATAAATATTTAGTGAGATCACTAGGTATATTTCTATGTATATGTGTAGGGATGTTGCTAAGGAAAAGTATAAGAAAGAGTTAATGTTTACGAGAATGTCCTAGAATTTTGGTAAAGGATAGAGTGAGTGGTTTCCAAGAAACACATCACTTTTTGGATACTACAAATGGATTTGGATTTAACACATATGTAACAAGGGGTAAAAACTCTGAACAAGTGTTACGATATGGAATTGGGGTAATATAGTACCTGAAAATAGGGCCTACTACACACAAGGTTTGACGATCCTATGAGATATTCTATGAAAATTCATTATATCTTCATGAAAAATTATAAAGTATTTGAATAAAAAATCAATATAAGTAGCCTTGGATAAACAAAATGTGTCATAGATATAGGAAGGTGTCATAACATAAACATCCTATAACTGAATTTTCATAATTATTTGGTTTCTAACTATGATAATAATTTATTATTCAAGGATTTATTGTTCTATCACATGGAGGTCAACATAAAGAACATGATTAACATTGAATGTGATGGAAACTCATTTTATGATAACTATAATGGAATAACCACATAAGTGAATGATGTTATGATAACACCAAATTAGTTTTCACAGAACATAATCAACAACATGTTACTTAACCTACTACTGGACTCACAAAAGAAGAGAAGGAAGGAGTTAAGTGAGTGTTTAGGTAATGGTGACCATGGAAGAAATAATATTTGGTTTCCTTTCTAAAAAGAATGTAGAATGAATCCTATATGTGAATGTTATAGAGGAACGATAAGGTTCTTTTACAATGGAAAATAATGACTCAAAGAATGTTACTACAAATGGAAAATAAAGAGTTCAGTTAATGAAATGGATGAGAAGTTAGCCTCCCTAAGGTATTATCAATCTTTGATTTCTTTAAATGCAGAAATTATGAGCATTATGAAAATTAATGTCATATATGGAAGGATCATGAGGAGAATCTGTAACGAGGTACATGTAATGGTTTTTCTACCATTGATGAAGAGACCAAGAATTACATATGAAATGTATGGGATATTTTAATAGTTTTTTTGATATGAATTATTCAATTGAGTTTGAGAAATGTTAATTCATGATTTTTATTTCATATTATTGGATATAGGTATTAAGGAAAAAAGTTGACCACGTTTGAATAATGATATAAGAAAAAATTTGGATTATTTAAGTGTATATGTTATGTAATTCAATGATTATAATATACAAATCCAGAAATATATATGTATTTCTAGAATATGTTATTTTAGAATTTGAAAGGATGTATTGAATGGTGCTGGTGAGGTATAAAAGCTATTTCATGGAATGGTTCTATTTTGATTAGGGGAAGGTAACCCTTACTTAATTCATGACATTGTGATAATTTTTTTTGTATAATGATATGCTTGATATGAATAAGTAAATTGGATTTTATGTATTACCATTGAAATAATTATTGAATAAGTGGTATATGTCATCAAGGATGATGTTTGAAACTTCTTGGATTTAAATAATGTATCTAGTAATCATTGGATTAAGGAAACATCAATGTTTTCTGAATGGATTTATAGTAATTCAGGTTATTTCATTGTTTCAAGGTAATATAGGATGAGGGTACTCCTAGGTTTGGAATGTGACAACAAAGTGGTACTTTGTGATATATGGGCGATCAATGTTAAGCTGATTTCTAATCCTTATATATAAATTTTTGACTTTTTATCTTTTTTAAGGGTTATAAGGTAAAAAATATATATATTTATTAAGATAATAATGGGATGAATTTTGTAAGAATAAATTATTATATCACCAGATGAGTATTTATTCGTAATGGATAATCAACTCTAGAAATTTTATGTTGATAGTAACTAAAGAGAGATGTGATGATTATCTATGATTTTATGATCTAATAATTCTTCAAGAATGAAAAAGTATCCATCATTTCTTAGAATGAGATATGAATAGTTAGTTTATTAAGGGACAAAAAAAGGTATGGTATTCATAAAATCATGTAAGTATATCTCCTTCTGAAAATTATACAACCTTAGGGAATGGATCTTGAAGCCAAAAAGGTTATCCTAGTACCATCATTTCTGATAAATCAAAGGATCCCTCAGATAATCATAGATTTATGAAATTTTGATTGATAACATTTTCTTGGGTAAGTTATCTATCACTCTCCTCTAGAACATGATAGTTAGATTTACCTTTCATGTCTATGTTTTCACCAGCCACCTATGTTCTTTTACATGGAAATCCAGCTATGTGTTACTCTAGGTAACCGTTATGGTACAAATTTTTTTAAAGGATGTTTTAGTTTTCATTTTAATTATGTTGTTCTATATTAAAGGGACATAAAACTATTAATCCTTTGATAACAAGAATAATTTTGAGGGTGAAATTCATTTTATAGGGGTATAATGTAACACCCTGATATTTTTTTTTATTTTTTTGTCGAATTAATTAAATATTTTTGATAATATTTTTTCTTTTCATGAAACTATAATATTTTTGTCTTATATTATATGAAACACCTGGTTAATCTTCTTTTATACAAAACACTTAGATTACCTTGGGTTACACAAAAGATTGGGTTCTACCACCTTTTAATGGAACACCTATTTCTGAAACTAAATTTTCAAACATCTATGAATTTTATTTATAGAAATAAAAATAAATTTTGACCTCATAATGTAGATATTAACTTTGGGTTAATTTTAGGGTTTTTTACACGAAAATATATTTTTTTGATGAATAGCGAAAAATATTGTATTTTAGTTAAAAGTCACCTCTTTGTTTAAATAATTATTAATGCTAAATTATATTCCAAATTCATTTAAAAATTTATAATAGATAAATTATACATATATTAATCTAATTTTGTTCAGTAGAATCATTTTTATATTTAATTTAGATATAGAAACATATCGATCTTTTGAGAGTTTTACTTTAAAACCCTACTTTCTCACCACGTCAGTAGGATTAACATTAAACACAATTTTCCCACATATGTGATTTGAGTTTTGAAAAAACATTTTATATGTTTGTAATCATTATAATATTTTTCTTCTAATAATATTAATTTATTTTTCTGAAAAATACTATGAGTGAGAGAAATTAAAATTAATTATGGTGTATAAGGTAAAATTAAGCTTAATAAGGGAATAAAACATTATTTTAAGGACCAAAATGAACTATAAACTTGTTCAGATGACATTGGATACCAATAATTAACAATATCACCTCTTTGTTTTAATTTTATTAGCTATTGTGATATTATTAAATTTATGTGGCCTATATAAAAGTTTATGTATTGAAAAATAAAAAAAGAGAACTTTCCATAACTTTAATATTTATAAAACATTGAGATATGTAAAACACATCATATTTTCAGTTATAACTATAATTTTTAAATTATATTGGATTATTTTAATTTTAAAATTTTAACATTACTTTTTATATATTATTTAGTTACTTAAAATACTTAAGAAACACTAACATAGTGATTATTTAGTTAACAATTAACCAAAATAAATTATACTATAAATATGAAAAGTAAATTAAACTGACTGAATTGTTGTATATAATTATTTTTTTAGATTAATATATCTTTTAACATAGCTTTAAACTCTATATATTTGAATTATAATGTTAGTTTTATATTTTTAGAACAAAAATTAAAAAATAATTTCTAATTTGACATTAATGTTATTTTAAAATAAAAGATATTTTGTAAAATTAATTAAATTCATATATTCTTCCAAGTGAATATTAAGGGTTCGTTAATATTAAATAAAACCTATTAATGAATCAATAGATATTTTATAGACAACATATTTACACGTAGATTGTAAAAACATTTTTAGCATGATCAGGGTTTAAATAGTGTCATTACACGTCACATGCACTTGTTTTAAACTTATTTTCTAAAAAACATGAGATTTATATTCTGTAAATAATATATCATGTTAATAATTTAGTGTGTGTGTGTATTTTCTAATAAATCACATATTATTTTGTTCATAATGGTTTAATTACTTATGTTTGAAAACTAGACGCATTAATAAAAACCAAAATGATTTAATTGGGGAATCAAAAATATTAAGGATCCAAATTCATAAAATGAACATATATTTTGTGTTGAAGGTTTATATCAACCATTATTAACATTAAATTTATTTGGTTTCATTTTTGAGGCACATTAGCGTAGGAATTCCTCCCATAAATGAATACATTTTGGTACTCAAAAGAGTGCTAGTCCCCTTCAACTAAAAAAAAGAATTCACTCTGCCACTTCTTCACACCTCTAAAACCACTAATGATTTAAAAAAATATTCACAATATAGTTACAAAAAATTATTAATTACTAAACTAATACAATCTTTGAGACTAAATACTTCAATGGAGTCTCTTTGTTGGAAACTAAAAGGAGTCACCCGATTAAGAGGTAACACACTCCCTCAAACACATTTCTATTATTTCCATTCACCACTCCCAAAAATATTATTATTCCATGAATGTATGAAAACACAAGTATCATTAACATAATTTTATTTTTTACTCCTTTTATTACACCTACACTAACATACACACTTCTATATAATTGGTAACAAACATTCTTCTTGCATGTATGGCGAACTACAGCCTCACGAAACAACGATTGTTCATTTTCTAAATTAACCCCTCTCATGGTGGACATTATGATGGAAAAAATATTTATATATGATATATATTTTATTTACAATTTAATTATTCTACAGAAATTTAAATTTTTACATACCTTTATTATTTCCATCTTTTTTAAATATTATAATTTTTTTTGAGTATGTGTGGACTACCACCCCCTCAAAGCAATGTGATTTGGTCACACACTACATGAAATGTATTAAGGATATGTTTAGTAAAACTATATTTTATATATAACCTAATAATTATATAATAATTATATTATATAAATATTTTCATATACATATATTTCATTTTCTTTTGTTCTTTCAATACAACAATAAAACGAAAACAACGTTCATGCGTACGTATGGCCTACCGTCTCCATGAGATATGTATTCTATTTCTAACTTATATAATAAATGGATTATTATAATAAAAAAATCAATATAAATTATATATATATCATTTATTTTTTTCATAAATCATTAGATAAGTATAAGGACAATATTTATAACCAATTTCGACACAAGCGAAAAACGTATCCCATATTACTCGAAGCACAACCTTAACATGAAATTATTAACAAGTGGGTAATATAAAGTCATAATCATACCATATATTGTATTATATATAATAATAAGTTCCATTAAAAATTTTATAATAAATGTAAATTTATTATCAATCAGTTTTTAATGAGTACGATGAGAGTCAAAATAAAAGGTCCGGGAATTTCATCTTACATTTTATTTTAGTGAGAAATGTGCCATATAAACCATTTATTTATTTTTTGGGGTATATATACATAAAATAAATATATTATATGAATATTATACTTAAATTAATGGGTATTTAGATATTAATTTTATTATATTTCCCTCATGGGGTTTATGTTTCAAAATTTACCAAATCAGTAAAGTATTTTTGTCTCAAATTTCCTTCTTTGTGACACATGCCATTTTGCACATTAATATTATACAATGAGGTGTATATACTACCTTTAACATTTTATATCCTGAATCTTACACAATTATGATTTTTTTGACATTCCTTTATTTTTATCCTTTCTATAATGTTATTCTTCAATGTTACAAAATTGGTAACGGGTTATAGCTTCAATTTCATTATTTATCGAGATGGTTTTTGGGTATGCTTATTTTGATTAAATTATATGATCTATATCTCATGAAAACTCATGAATTTTATTATAATATGGTCATTCGTGATATATTAATTTATTGTTTCAATTAATTCACACTTTTTTATATAAGATGGTAGAGAAAGTGTTTTTAAGAATGTCGGACATTACCTCTCTCTTCAGTCAGAAATTTATGTTCTTTAAAAACCATGATTTATGAAAGAGTCTTCTAAAATATATTTTGTTAAAAATTTGTTTTACCTATATTTCATGGATTATTTATAATATTTCAAATTAATTTTAAATAAATGGTTTTCAAAACATTTTAAGTAATTTTTTATATGTTTTCAATGAATTTTTAAAAAATGGTATTAAAATCATTTTCAAGATTTATTTATATGTTCTAAAAGTTGTTAAATGAAAAAAAATTATAAAAAGAATTAAATACCCTTTTATATATTTTCAATGATTTTTTGTTTCCAAAATTTTTTCAAATTTTTTTTAGAAATTATCATGGAAAATGGACTTAAATATATTTTCAAACTTCTATTAAAATGTTTAAAGAGAAATGGTTTTCAAAATATTTTCAATCTACTATTATAAATTTTAATGGAAAATTTTCTTCAAAATATTTTAAAACTTATTATATATGTTTTTATGGAAAATTGATTTCAAAAAATTTTCAAGATTATTTTATTAGTTTTTTTCTGAAAATAGTTTTTAAAATGTTTTCATGATTCAATTATATGTTTTCATGGCAAATGGATTTTAAAATGTTTTCATGATTTCATTATAAATTATCATGTTTATTTTTACAAAAATTGTTTTTCAATTATTTTATGTTCTATAAACTCTTTTATCAAAGAATAAAGGATATTTTTTTCATGAAATATTAGAATATATATGTCCATATAATTTTCCATATAATATGATATATATCAAAACTACTCTTTCCCTTATGGAAATGATCCAAATATTACTTTAATACTATTTATTTAAAGGATAATATTTTTATGGAATGATTCTTATGAAACATGTTTATCTTCCTTGAGTTATATGACTTTGAAAGCAACTTGTTTTAATAGGTTATAGTTTGATGAAAAGATTATGAAACCTATCTATTTTCCATAGGTTATGATGTGAGGAAATGTTAATGATACCAATTTTGTATCATGAATTATGACTATTTTAAAATGCTCTGATAAATATGTAAATTCAAATTTTCGATGTTGAAAAATCAAATGTAATGGTCCTTCAAAAAACACAAAAATAACAAATATAGGGTTTAAATTCATAATATAGGGTTTGTGATCCATTCGTTTATCCACGCTATCATAAATCTCAAAACATAACATTGATTATCTATTAATCCACTTTTACAAATGCAAGTTTGACAATGTAAGGTTGATCATAAAAGTAATGTAGATGATGCATACTTTTGTAAAGTTTCATTCATGCACAGGGTTCTTTAACCATTCTTTTTATTTCTAAAAACGTAAGGTTATCGTCCAAAATTAATGTTCCTTAAACATATGTTTATTCGAAGGTAATGTTGCTTAATCATATGGGGTTATCCTTTATTATAATTGTATGTTCAGTTCTATACAGTAATTTAACCGATGAAAATTATTTCCCGTAAATGAAAAATAGTGAACAATGTTTCCAGAATATGCCTATGAGTGTTATAAACACATTAATTAATATTTTTCACATATAAATAGTTGAATATTATTTCAGGATAAGAATGATAGAGAATATAAATTTTCTAAAATATACTCAAAATAAAATCATTTTTAAAACAAACAAGGGTATTTGTGATCATCAAAATCATTAATATATACTAATTATTTTTGGGACAATACATGCGCAACACAAGGTTTCATTGTGGAAAATAATATGCTCCCATTTTTTTGAATAATATTGATTTTTTATCATCAATTTATAAATGTGTTACACATTTTTAGATTAAATTTCTTCCCTTACTGATAAAAGAAACATCAAGATTATTTTTTTAGTGATACTGATATTTTATCTTCTTTAAGGCCAGAAACATTTTTCTTCCATATAGATGTTATCTAGAATGTTTTAAAAAATGTTCATTTTAAACATATATTATTTCTTATAGATATTTTAAATGATCTTTTACCTTTTTATAAAATGTTTTAGGAGGAAATTCCTAGATTTTTTCTTGAAGTCCATCTTTTAACACTCTTAATAAAAGATTGAAAAGAATTTTCATTTTAAACATTTACATCATGACTGGATTTTATCACCAGGATGACCATTATTTTCCTTGAATAATCACTGGTAAGTTTTAAATATTATTTTAAAATTCAATTATCTTCATTTTTTATCATTTTTAGATTTTAAAATTGTTTTTCAATGTGGAAAGGGTATTATCTATAGGAATGTTTTTAATGTTTTTTAATAATATTTCTATTAATCATTAATAAAATCCCATGATGTTACTTATAATACAATGATGAATGATTTTAATGATACTATCATTATTATTTCGTTGGAAGGATTAAGAATTTTTCAAATATATTATCATTAAACGCATTATTTTCTATGTGTAAATAAAGTTTTTTAAAGGAATACTAATTTATCATTTGTTTTCTATTATTAAATAAACTCTATAAAAAAATTATTCAATTTACAGATCATTATTATTGATAATAATTTGGGATGGTTCCTTTATAATCTATGTAAGGGCGGTTCCATTATAAGCAAATGATTATTGGTTGTGTTTTCAACCCAGGACAGGTGGTTGAGTTATGAACCATGGTTGGATGGTTTAATTTCGAACCTAGGATGGTTGGGTACATTATAATCTTCTAATGTATTGGGTAATTATTATGTTCTCTGGTGAATTATGTTATAAATTTATTGTAGTGGTTACTCTACTTATAATGTGTTTTGTAATAATTCTATAAAGATAGTTTTCCATGAATCCAATACATTTTCTTTATGATTTTAATGTGTATTTGAGGGTTTTTATGATCAATATTGAAATCACATAGATCGTTATTACTGATTATAATGCCTCAAAAAATTGTTATGAATTATTAAATGTCACATGTTTAATGATCCATATATTGATGGGTTTGAATTATCTTATATTATCCTCATGCACCATGATTATGTCATCATATCCTTATTCTCATTTTAGGTTCACTATTGATATTAAATTGTGAATTCTTATGTTTTCACACAATAAGAATTTTAGAGACCCCTTATTTTGTTTTGCACTTAACCTAGTTGTGATGAAATTATCTAAGTACAAAAGATCTATGAAGGATACAATATGTGAAGAACTTAGTGGAAAATGATGTATATTTTTTTGAAATAGTTATTTATGTATCAATGTTTCCATGTAATAGTTTCCCCTTATTTATAGAAAATCTAGTATTAAATGGTCCGTGTGTATACAATTCATTATTTTATTATGCTTTTATGTTTTAGGATTGTTGAAATTGAATCACAATAGTTTTTATGAATACCATAAATGAAAATATGAGGATTTTTCCTGGGATCTGTATGTTTTTGTCCATAAATTTTATAGTTAGTATCATAATAAAATCTTAGATGATCTCATATATTGTTATTTTTTATTTGAATTTATATTTTTAGTTATAGAAACCATAATGGGCTTATTAGTTTAAGGATAAGGTTATTTTCAAAGTCCTAGAAGCAATATTTTGGGGTTTTAAATGATTGGATTTTCAGGTGATTTGAAAAATTTACATGGTTTTAGAAATAAAACATTGTTGAAGTATATATAACCATTTAAGTATTTATATGACTTGAATTTAAGTATATTATTACCTATTTTATAGTAGGAAAAAGATAATCTAGATGGTGGAATAGTTATTCATTTAAAAGGTTATAATTTTAGAAATATTGTTTTATTAAGATAAGGATTACTATTCAGAGTGTTATCTAAATTTGATTCATGATATTTTAGTGAATTTAAATAAATTATACGATTATACTATAATTCATAATGGGGATCATAATTTTTTTGAGATCTTTTATTGGGTTACGTTATATTTAACTCATAGTTTTAACATGTGATTTTATTTGGATGCTTATTTGGGAAGAATTCCATTTCAATATTAGGAATGTAACATGATGGGGTAATAAAAATATATAGGTTAAAAAATCATTAATATTGACGGTAGTATGGTTATTTTATATAACATAGTTACTAAAATTTGGGAACCTATTTTTTATCATATAGATAAGCATGTGATTTGGTGACTATGTGAATAATGTTAATTTTTGAATAATTTCACTAGTTTGATATCATTTAATGATATAAAAAATATTTTTGGTTAAGAAGGGTGTTTACATGAGGAATAATAGTTTAATTATATATTCAAATTATATGGTTTTATGTAATCTTTATGGTAATTCAGTTTATTTATGGAAAGTTTAGTATATTTTTGTGATTATATGACTAGGGATTTTAGTTTTTTCATACGGCTTTATTAGCGACTAATGTTATTTGTTGATACATGTTATAATTATTTTAGAAGATTATATGATCTAATTTTTTTTATTATAATGGTTTTAAACTTGTTCAGAAATATTTTGAACATTTTTATAGAGAGTTATTAAAGAAGTGATTTATGTTAATCCTTTGGGGTTATTTATGAATTTTTAAAATTAAATTATCATATGAAGGTTTATACATATTTGATATTATATTATCTTTTTCTTAATATTATATTGTTATTATCATATATTGACATGTTAAATAGATTGTTATAATTTTATATATTTTATGTTCAATTAGAAGTTAATTTTAATACTTTAGGTAAGATAAAATATACTTGAATAATCAGTGTGTGGTGAAACATATGTTATTGTGATGGAAATTTATTAACGGATAAAGTCATACTCTTCATATAAGTAAATTTATATATTTTCTGAGTCTATCTTTTAATGGAATTACCCAAATCAAGGTAATTTATATTGAAATAAAAGTAATTTATTATTATATTCGTTTTTGAATAGATGATATTTTTCACACCTCATTGATCAATTGTTTTGTGGTCATTTACTTTTTCATTTTTATTTACATTATTGTGATCAATGTTCTCTGTCACTCCACATGTCCATATTTTCACTTCCTACTAATGTTATCCATTTTATAAACATTGTTATGTTTTATTCTAGATGACCTTTTTATTTCTAATACTTTATTTTCCAGATGACATTTTATTAAACCTTTTTATGATGTTGGTTTTCAAAAAATAACTTTTGAAATTTTATACCCTTGATTACAATGAAAAATTTCAAATTGTGTCGACACAATTTATTAAATGGGTTGAATGTTAAATTCAAAAATCATAATATATATAAGTCTATTAAATTTTTTGTTATCATTAAATAAATTATATATAATTAAACCAAAATAAAATATTTAGAACATTACAATTTTTTTAGATTTTCATTAAATATTTATAAAAGATATTATTCATTATAACAATTCTATATAATTATATATATAGGTAAATAATAATATCTTTTTTTTGTTATTTCATATATTATATATAAGTCTTAATAAAAGTAATTTTCATGTTAAACTTATCATTAATCACTTAAATTCACTTATATTCTGGTGTGAAATTTATACTTTTGTTTAAAATGAAAAACCATTTGTATTAATATGATTAATTTTGAATATATTTTTATTATTGAATTAATAAAACATTATTGAAAGATATAATTATAAGATTTAAAATATAATAAATATGATCTTTATAAATATATTGATGGATTATATTGGATTTATAATAATAATAATATATTCTAATACTAAAAATATATTTTTATTTTAAAAATGAATTTATGTATGGGTATGAAGTGTTTTACTAATGTTGTGTAATAATAGATATAATCTTCTTTGAGTTGTGAAAGGTAAGGTATCATTTTTATTTGTTGTATGAGGATATATTGACAGTTTATGTGATCATGTAAGGGTGTGTTGGATTCCATTAACCCAAGTAAATGTATGTTAATCCTTAGTAATGGTATTCAAGAATTTAAATAGGATACAAAAGGGTATTATTGACCTAAATGAAGGTTAACATGTACCCTCTAAAAGTTAGGATGTATCTTTTGTAAGGTTATATATAAATACTATGTTAGTATTTTCAAACAATACACAAGTGTATATATCCACTACATAAGGTTCAAACACCACTTATTTAAGGGTATATACTATCACATAATTGAAAAACTATTAATGTAAGGGTATACTACTATCACACTAATAATGTATGGGTATGCCCCAACTCATATAAGGAGAAGAAGACCCATACATGGTTTACATATGGGTATTAAAACATTGATTTTATGTTAGAACACACATTAACATTTCGTTGTATGTTTATGAAAACACTTATGTTAGGCTAGTCACACCTCCATAACTATGTAAGGGTACTCTGACACTTGTGTGAGGGAAGGTCTCTCTCTCAACATGATATGTAAGGGAATCACACTCCTTGTATAATGGTAAATAAACCCTATATAATGGTAAAATATCCTCAGATAAAGGTAATTTTCTATTCCAAATCTCTCAATAAGTAAACAATAGCTCTGAATAAGGTTTAAACTATTCTATAAAACTCTATGTAATGGTAAACACCATCACATGTAAAGGTAAGTGCACACTCTAAGGTATTTGAATATCGCATAAACTTATTTATTGTTTGAACTATAAAATAAATTCCGGAATATATATGTATACTAAATATGTCATTATCATATTAGTTTACGTTCCATTTTTTGGAAAAGAAGCTGAACCATAGTAGAACATGGCCAAATTATAATTGACCACATTTATAGAACCTATTTTTATTTATTTTTTAAGCCATAAAATGAAGAACTATATAAAATAATACATTTAAAAGAATATAAATTATTAAATAGGATATTTGGCCTTAGAAAAAAATTTTAGGATGTAGAATAATATTTTAAATGATTTATTTGCAGTGTTGACTGATGAAGAATAAGATTAAAATAAGTTGATCTTTTTTATTATCACACATAAATGATATTTTATCATTTATTAACACTAAATAAACATATCATTTTTATTCAAGAAATCATATATATTTTATTTTCTTTTATAAAATGAAAAAATTTACAAGATTATGTACTAAATGAGGTTTTTTATTCAAATTGTATTTAAACATCTTTGTATTAACATTTTTTAAACATAATCACTCACATTGATCAAATATCAATTCAAAGATATGATATTTTTAAGGGTTATTTGTCTCAAATTTTATTTAATGAGGACATATATTTTCATTATTAACCTATCATATTTTATGACTTTTATATACTACCCATTTACATTTTATTGCATGGATTTGATCAGATTCATGTTATCAAAATATTAGCTTTGTATTCATAATTTAACAGTAAAATAAATATTTTTATCATAAAATATTTCCTTATTTTCATATTTTTATTTTTCAAGGTTTCTGTAGGGTAAATAATATGCACTCACATAATTAAACGACATTTATTTTCCTCTCCTATAGTTAATAATTTTTTTAAAAAAATTAGGTTTTCATTACTTTTTTTATTCTTTAATGAAGCATCAAGAATGTTGTATGTTTCTGATACTGATAATGAATATTATTTCAGATCATTAATCTTTCTCTTATATATCCATATTTTCTAATAAAAAACAATAATATTTTTTTATAAAAATTAATGTTTTCTAATTTTTATTTTACATGATATTTTCTCTTCTAATTTTTTTAAATGGATATTTCATAATTTTATCCATATTGGTCACTTTGGACTCTCTTTAAAATAGTATTACAAGAATGGTTGTTATTAAAATTTACAAAATTAATGGATTTTCCCACCCTCATGAAAATTATTTTATTTGATGATTAATTTATAATATTTCTTGGTTGTTTCCAAAATAAAGGTATTTCCAAAATGTTTTGTGAATTTTTTGTTTGTAAAAGTGAATTTCTAAGTGTAAAGGTTATTTCATCAAGAATGTTTTTAATTATTTTGTAACGGTATTTCTATTCATGGATAACAACAACCACTGGTGTTATTTATGATACAATAGGGACATTCTATAATGATACCATATATATTCTTTTTCAAAATGGATTGCAAATGTTTTGAATGGATATTGATATGATTTTTTCCTTTCCATAGATTAATCATATTATGAATGGAATGATAATTAATTCAATGATTTTTTGATAAAATGGATTCATTTTTTAATTTATTCATGTTTTAGTACATTTAAATTTTTTATAATGATTGGTTATTTGGTTATAAACCCAAGACATGTGGTTATTTTATGAACCATGGATTGTTTGTTACATTATAATCAAAATTAGGTTATTCTTTAATAAAAATATGAATGGTGGTTTCATTATAAAATAGATATGGGTGGGTTTATTATAGTTCCCTAATAAATTGGGAAATTATAATGATTTACTGATAATTAAAATGCAAGTTAAACATACTAATTATTATACTTGTAACAGATCTACAAATATAAAGATCTAATATAGTAACAAATTTTCATTAATCTTGATATGACTTCATAATGGTTCCTCAGATCAATATTAATATAAATTGAATCAGGATTATCGATTACTATAAATATTTACTTTGTTATAGATTTATTACATGGAACAATTTTAATGATTTGGGGTTTTGTGGGACTGAATTTTATTATTTTATGTTCATGTACATTGATAATTTCATCATACCATTATTCTAATTTTATTATGATTGACAACATTCAGTTGTAATAGTTTAATTTTACCCTTAAAAATCAGTTGATCTTAACGTTTTTTTATTTCCCCAGGTTGTGAATAAAATATTTAAGTATGAATTTTCTAAAAAGGTTACTTGATGAAAAAAATGATGTGTGAGATGACATGTAATTTTATGAGTAAAATTTTTATGAATATATGATTCCATGTATAATTTTTTCAACTTTCATAAAACTCTAAACTGAAATGGTCCTTGTGTGTGTAAGTGATTAGATATTTCTGTTTGGTGTTTTCTATTTTGGATAGTTTACATTTGGCAATAGTTATTAGTGTTAAATACTGAAATGTAAAGACGATATTTTGTTACTGGATCTGAAAGTACGAGTATGGAGTAGTTATATGTGTAGTTGGAGTACACATCTTGTGATATTGTTTCAATAATATTAAATGATCAGTTAATTTCCATGTAAAATTTGTTACAAAATTCCTTATATGGTCGTGTAAACTTCTTTTAAATTCATGTTCATTAACAGATATCCACACTATATAAATTAATATGTGTTTGTGTGTAATAAATTGATAGTACACATTATTTCATTAAATAATATTATGTGTACACAAAACTTTATGATGCTACATAATAAACGATATGTACTTCACAACACAACCAGGTGTTTCTATGGGTACCAATTTTATTTTATCTTGGTATATATTGTGTGCGTATGTTATTTTATATAAAATTATTTAATTTAATTTTTTAAAGATAATGGGATCTTATTTATCGCAATGAATTATTGGATTGAAGATTAAGATAAATAATGAATTAATTAACTGTACCATTACTTATTAATTAATACGAAATTTATCTTAATTTAATAAGGAAATTTGAAATAAGTGTTATCTTATATAAATGATGTTTTATTGCATGTGTGTAACTGATCAAATTATTTAATGTCTACTATATGTTTTCTATATGTATTTAATTTTATATTATATCATGGGTTTTTAGATGTGATAAAAAATTAGTATATTTGATACAATGGTTTTAATTTTACCTTCCCAACAGTATTATGTATGAACTAGATATACATGGTTTTGTAGATATAAACCCTAACAATTCCTATAGTTATCCTCACCTACATGTAATAATGAGAATATATAATTGGTGGATCTATATGGATAAGTGGTGTTTCATAATATTATTTGGGTTGATAACATCTAAGAAGGTACTATGTTAGATGTTGGAATGTCACAACATGAGTTAGGGTTGACCCAAGGAGTTTTTAAATTATGTTCATAGGTTGATTTATTTATTTATCAATGAACCAATCATTAAAAAATCACAATGAAGTCACTTTTTTTATTTTCATTCATGAGCATTGATATATATTTTATATGATGTATTTTTATATTATTAAACATGATATCATAAATTAAATATGAAAAGTATACATGTATAAAAATGTATAATTAATGGATTATATATTAAATTATATATCATAAAAAATTTAATTAATTAAGTAAAAGACATAAATTACTAACAATACATGTAATGGATAAAAATTAGAAAATGTAGGTTTAATAAAAAATTCCTCACATAAATATTAAATCACAAATCCTTCCATTACATAACATAGAATGTGGCCATATAATTATGTGTTGGTTATCACTTTATGAGGATAATTAATTTTAATAGCGAGTTATAATGGTGGATTTTGGGTTGAAACATCTAATTTGAAATAAAAAAAAGTATCTTGGTTTATATCTGGTGTATCGTGGAGAAAAGTGTTTAGAAATATTGTTCAAAATTTTTTAATGGGGAGTTCGCTCATTAGATCAAGAAGTTGTGAGATAACATCTAGAAACACCACAAAAAAATAATATTCAACAATTGATTATTCCCTTATTTTGGTTCTCATAATGGAAATATAAATATTTTATACTATAATTTCCATTTGATATGATATTTCCATTCCAAAAATATAGCCTATTGGTAAATGATGAAATAATGATAGACTAATATAATATAAATATTTTCATTTCATATGATATATTTTTTTAATCAAGTTTAATTTACATAGAATCATATTATATTTTATTTTAGAAAAAGGTGAAGGTAAATTAACTTCAATATCCTTATGATATATACTATATAAAATAAATATTTTTATTATCATTTTAATCAAATAATTTTTTTGGAATGTGTAAATTGTTCTATGATAATAACAGATGAACTACATTTTATTGTCCCTTGTTTCCTATGAAATCGAAATATGGGGTGTGAATACGAGCATTCTATTTACATAAAACACTTGGATGATGAGTTATATATCTAGTGGTTGATGGTATCATCAATATATAATGAACTCCATAAGTCTCATGAGAACATTGATTCATATAAAATGTGGGGGGATCGTGGTGATATTTATTAGGAATGTTATAGATATATTTGTCTTGAGGTATCCAAAGAAGAATTCACATTAGAATTTTGAGAGGGATCTTCATATAGAGCTCTTGTAGTAAAAATAGTCAACTATATAATGAATTTACAAAGCTCAGAGTTTTAACCACCAGATTAATTAAGAATTGATATCATAATTCAATCCATTAGAGCTTCTCCATATTTGTTATAAATTATAATATAAATGATTTCAAGAACCATCCTAGGTGATTCCCAAACCAATGTACCGATTCAACCCATTAAAGGGCTCAAAGGGAATCCCATATCCCATGGCATGAAGACAAGAATTCTTGAATAGCAGATAAACCCGTGGAAATGATTCACCTGATAATCACAATATATCCAAAAAAGAGAATATAACATTACATTATATATAAATCACTAAACATAAATAAATATAAATGGATCTAGATAATGATACAAAATACAAAACACCAAAACTATAACCAACATATTACAAACATTATCATCCATGAGACCTCTTGGCTAACACTATCTTTATACCAACCCGCTCCATGAGCTTAGTTGAACAATAACCTTAGCCTGTATAACAACACAGTTATACAACTATTGAGTGAAACAAGTATAAAGTGGTCATTAAATAGCTCAGTAGTTAATCTCCATATAATTCATACATATCCTTTCCTAAAATAGTCCATAAATTCTATTTTGAAAATATAATTAGAAAATATCATTTTATCATTTTAAAACCCCAACACTTATTTCTAAAAATCCCATTTTAAAAAAATCATGGACTTCCCTTAAAACAATTTTCTATTTAAATAACTATCTTTGAAAATCTATTTTAGGAAGAAAACCATAGTCCACTTATATTCACTAAAGTGATATAATGATCTAAACATAAGAAACATGGTATTTCCAAAGAGAAATTCCCAAATAGTACACATGTATATCATTCCTAAAAACATAACATATAGCCAAAAAAACAATATTGGAATATACTATATAATAATCATGCGAATTTATTCAACATACCTAAAATAATTCTTAAATGTAATTAATTCAGAACTATCTATCAGTACATGACGAGATCTATTTTTTTATAACTAATATGGATGTCCAGATAGCCTAACACTTACGACACTCCCACCATGTTCATTATACTTCCTTGGGGAATATAGTCTATCTCATTAAAAGATTTATAGTATCCAAATCATGATTACTTAAATAATTTATTGGATTCCATGAAAATTGTATACTAGAGAAGTGAAGAGGTTATCACATGATTGACACTAACACGGATTCCAATGTGTATGCCTTTCACACTCATCAACACATTCCACATGGAGTCCCTCTCTAATAGAGTAAAACCATGGGGTTACCATACAAAAGATACATTTAAAATACTTAAAATAAACCAAAAAATTATTATAGCTCAAATTATTTTCCATAAAACACATCAAAGTACCAATATTAACTTATGGATTGAAATGAAAAACCATTTCTAAGGAAAATAGCGTTTCTATTAATAACCATTTTCAAAAAAAATGTAATAACCCGTTTATACATTTAAGGATAAATTTACTAATTTAGAGTAATATTTAGAAATAACAAATATTAAACCTCAGTTGGTAGACATTTTGAACTCTAGGGAACCATTTGGGAAACATTTAGTAAAAAAGAAATCATTCGAAAAAAACAATGTTTAAAAAAATTGGCATCACTTGGAATATACCATTTATATGATTTCAAAAATCTATTTGTAAAACATGCTTCCATATATATTTCCACCTACCATAATGGAATATTTATAGAAATCTATATTAATTCTAAAGGTTTACCTAATGGGAATCACATAAGAACTCAAACCATAAAGATGAAAAAACAAATCAATTCAAACCACAATTCCACTAGTCACCCATTTTATACAAACCCAATAAAGAAAAAACACCATTTAAACACACCCAAATGAATTAGAAATGACACTTTTCATTTTATCAGACACATTACATACATATACATTAGATATATATGTGAAAACTATGTAAATTCCTTTAAAAAAATTCTATCAAAGAGTGACTTCAATTTTCAGTTTTATTTTATCTATTTCTTATCTATTATTTTTTATCAGTTTTTAGGTTGATTACCTTGTAAATTTGTTGTGTTTCAGAGGATTACCTTTGTTTTTTGCGCTATACATAGTTATTATACAGGACTTGGAGAATATTCATGTAAATCCATGCCCAAAGTGTCATTTCTAGTTCATTATTTCTTAAAATATTTTTCATGAACTGTCAACAAATGGGATTCCCTAAATTGGTTGAGATAAAGGACTAAAAGTGCGATGTAATTGGTGTGTATTAGGTTTCCACAAAAAATTTTAATAGGTAGGATCAACCTTATGGTAAGCACTGAAGTGATCTTATCATTTATATAAATCTTTTTTTATTTTTGGAAAATAGTTTTTGATATCGTTCATCAAGACTCTATAGTGCAGTAGTCCTTGTAGAGAGGGGAGCATGATTGGGACATAGATTCCAAATCATGAATCCAGACCATGTGAGGCTCTAGTGTCATTCCTGAGCGCGCACATGGTTGGTGCACGGTTTAGTATATATTTTTTTCTACCCATCAAGATTCCCGTATAATTTCCCTATCATTTTACACAAAGTATTACATGATTATTTTCATAATTTACAATCATATACAAATCAAGGATCGTAAAGCCCAGTTTCTTATAATGATTAGGCTTCTAATTAGAAATCATGAAACCAAGAAATAAAAAATATTTTATATAATCTCCATTACGATCTCTTAACATTATATGATCTCATATATCTGTGTAGGATAAACTATGGAATTGATGAACAATAGGATCAGATAAAAAGAAATATAGGGGAATAAACAAAGGAATAATGAATAGAACATGAATGTGAAAGAATAACAAGATGACAAAAAAAGGAATGGAACATGAATAAAAATATGAAATAATATCATATAGAAAATTGAATCATGTTATCATGACATCATAGGAATGAGGAATCAACATATAACATGTCATTAACATGAGTCAAGTATTACAACCAAGACTCTGTCACATAGCTGAAAAAGTCCCATAAAGGAATCTGGTTAACTCACTGCCCCAACATGACATTTGAACATACTAAAAATTACCGATTGAATTGTAGTTATATATAGGCTCTCCCTTATTAAAAGTGTTATGATAATTTTCACCACATGAATAATCAATCATAATAAATACACATACGGGTTACCCATTGAATGAAATGGGTTTTGTAATCATTTCAAAAAAATACACAAAGAGTGTATCATAATTTTCTAAAATAAAAAATGCATTCATATAATACATGTAATATTATATTGTAAAATATTTATATACCATGATAAATTAAGTCCAACTTAAGTGAAAACACGTAAACATAGTGCTTAAGAAACATTATAAATGAGCATCTTCGGCGTAGTCCAAGGGAAAATATAAAAGAGTATTTAAAGTGGAAACAAAATTTATTTCCTGACACCAAAAAAACTCATAAGTTTTTTCTTTATTAAAATAATGTTCCCAAAATAATATTGGTGGCTTAAAATATATTATAGAGTGTACTTCAAAATGGGTTCAAAACTGGTATATTACCTTAAATCGGGCTTTCTTATCAAGAAGAATTGAGAAGATAACCATATAAAACATGTATTTCAACATCAATGAAAGAATATTTAAGCTTGTTAAATACTTATAAAGAATAAAAACAGAATATAGTGTGATTAAAAAATAATAATTATTAATTACATTAGAGGTAAAGATAGAGAAAGCGTAACCCGAATGAAAAAATGGAGTTTATGAAAGAATCCCCTACCACTTGTGAAAAAGTTTTATACATTTTTAATTAATGTCCTACATGATCAGATTAAATACATTAATTAACTAATTTAGATCCTATTACATATTTATTTAATTTATTTTCGTTTTATTAGGTTGTTTATAGATTTTTTTTGACTTCTAGTGTTTAATTTCGTCCTTCTAGGATTCTTCATTTCACGATTTAATGATTGATTCCCATGATTTTATATATGGGAGTTATTTTAAAATATAATAAATACTCCAGATGTAGAATTATATTATATTTATGTACATCTCTAATTTTAAATGTTACCATATATCATTTTTATGAGATAAGTTACTGTTTCATTATACAAAATGTTATATAAGATCATTAGTTTTTTGGGGTGAATTTTCGATCATCATGAACTAATTTTTATTATTATCTTAAATTATGTATAAATTAGTAAAAAACCATGGAAATGACTTAAAATAACTTTTTAAATCTATTTTAACTATAATAATAGTTTTCCGACCAATCATGATGGTGGTAAAAGAAAATAAAGAATTGTCGAATATAAAGGTGGAGAATCAACA
Source organism: Viscum album (assembly GCA_963277665.1). NCBI lineage: Eukaryota > Viridiplantae > Streptophyta > Magnoliopsida > Santalales > Viscaceae > Viscum > Viscum album. The sequence continues at coordinate 1,986,752,170 of OY728136.1, forward strand.
CCTCACATGCAATGCTTTCATTTTTTGAATAAAAGAATAACATAATGGATTATATTATGGATATCCCATTAACTTAATAAAATTATAGTATATATATGATACTTTAATTATAATTTCACTTTGTATAGGGGAGTTTGGTGAAGGATAATAAATGAAAATAAATTAAAAGTTAATGTGGGAGGATTTTACCTCTTCGGTGTTACCTCATTGAGAATCTCATTAAGGCACATCAAAATGGTCTTTTGGTGATACCAGAAAGAACAGATCATGGGGAAGAGATTTGGAAGTGTAATTGGGAAGATTATAAGCATGATCCAATTCTTAAATGGTGTGAAAATAATAGATGATGAGGGTTGTATTAATAGTGGTAGGAGAGGTATGTTTTAAATTATTTTATTCATTTTTTATTATTTTGGCTCAACAATATCCATAATGATGATTCACATGACTAAATAGAAGAAAATGAGAAAGATGGTTATAGAGAATGGTTCTTACATCATCCCTACACCATCAATAACTCAAGCAATCATATTTTTACTTATTATGATAAATATAGGTAAAATACTATATTTACCTATTATAGAGTCAACCATTTCAGAAAACACTCAAAAATACATCATATCAATTCATTGATGAGTAGAAAACAAAAATGGATAAAAAAATATTAAAATAATTTTCTAAATATGTGGCCTTTAATTAATAAATAAAATCATCATTAACATGAAAAATACCAATTTTAATATTATAAATTAATTTTAACACTTAAAAATCAATTATGGAATCATTAACATTTCTTATAATCATAAGGAAAAAAATTTAATTTATGAATCAATTATATGAAAATGATTTTTTATAAAATCATTATATTAATTATGAAATTTAAAATAAAAATTGAGGTTTCATTGAATTATCAATACTGAATTTGTCAATATTAAAACATTTATTTACTTATTAGATGATATAAATATGTCATATTTTCATTTATATTTTTTATATTTTTTTTAAAATCATAGGTGAAGTTACTATTCTATTGGTCAGATTACTATTCATAATTTTCATATTGTTATTTCAATGGCCAAGTCACTATTCCATTGATAATGGAGCGTTAATTTCTATAAATTCTTCTAATTTTATTAATTATTCATTTATAAATATTTTTTGTTATCAATATGATTTTATATGATTTATACTACATGAAATAATTAGAAGAAGGTAATTTCAATTGAAAAAATTCTAGGTCATAAAATTCCCCACTGTGAAATTTCACACTTGAAATTTAATTTTATATTTTAATTAGAAAACATATGAGGGTACTTATCCATCATTGTTTCCTCTGGTTCCCATGTTTCCTCTTTATACATATGTTTCTAGAATTCTACATTAAATATGAGAGTAGTCTTGTGTCATGGAATGATATCTCTATGGCCTATGATCTTCATCAGATGCTCTTCGTAAGTGAAATAATTTCCCAGCTGCACTACCTCCAAATTCAATAAATATGGGGAATCTGGTAAGTACATCCACTAGCGGGATATGTGGAATACATTGTTTACCTGATAAATGATATGTAGATTTTCTAATCAATATTCTATATATATGAAACGATCAAGAATCCCAAAAGGGCCAATATACCTAGAATTAATCTCTTATTTATAATCAAATATCATGGAGCTCTTCCATGGAGATATGTAGAGAAATAACATAATTCAAACTTTAATCTTTAGGTCTTGTTATATATTCTCTGCCTAGATCATCTATTTTTTTGGGAGTCCCATATATTCAACTAAATGATTCCTATATTTTCTCACATTACACTGACCATTTTATGTCCCATTATCTTTCGTTCACCGAACTCATCCCATAATGCTGATGTCCATCATCTTTTTCCCAAAATGTTATTCATATGGATCCATTTGGATGCCTAAGTGGAAACTAATATTATAAGAGAATTCTACGAAAGTTTAATGTTATTCACATTCTCCCTTGATGTCAATATAACATATTCTTGACATTTCATCTGTTTATTGAATAGTCCACTAAGACTGGCCATTAGTTTGAGAATGATAAGCTATAATAAAGTTGAACACACTATTTAGATCATTTTGGAGACTTTTCCAAAACATAGAGGTAATCTTGGATCACAATTAGATACAATTGACAGTAGTACTTCTTGTAGTATCACCACTTAAATGATTTATATCTATGCTTTTTGATCAAGTTATAAGTCCTCTCGAATTGTGATAATTTTCGATATCTTCATAAGACGATCCAAAATGAACTATATATCATTATTTCCTCAATATGTCATTGTACATCTAGTGACAATGTCCATAGTGATGTTTTCCCATTTCAATATTGCTACATGTAATGGTTTCCTAATCCCCTTATAAATTTTTCTTTCCATCGTTCACTTTCTAACATACCAGACACACTGACGTAAATTCAACAATATCCTACTTCATATTCTCCCTTCTATAGTGATCTTGGAGTTCTGATACACCATTATGCTTCCTGGGTGAGATGAGATTTTTGAGATATATGCATCATTCATAACATATTTCATTATATTTGGATTTTAGTTTACACATAGTTGGGACCCAAATATTACAACTCATTCATCATTAATTTTAAAATATTAGGACTTCACATTTCTGATTGCATCCAATTTTTTTTTATTTTCCCTGAAATTTCATTGAGATTCATTTATTCTCACCATTAGGGATGGATGAAACATCTTTTGATAAAGTTTTTATGACTTTTCATCCCTAATGATTCCTATTTCCATCCTTTGTAGGTATAATAGGATTTTATCCATCTCAATTTTGATCATTAATAACATTGTAGGATCCTTTAAACTAAGGGCATCTTGAAGATTATTTAATTTAATAGGATGGAAGTTGATTGATTATTCATAATGAATGATGATCTCTAATCATATTATATGATTCAAATTAATCACCATCAACGCGAATATATATTTTAGGAACTTATTATCAGTATATATCTGGCGTTTCTCAAAATATAATTAATGCCACCATATTTTTAACATGAAGATCATATACAACACATATAGATCATTTGTTGGATTGTTTTCTCATAAATTTTAAACATTCCTAAGGCATAGGCTATAAATTTATAATTTTCCACCAGTAAAAATCCTAATATCTTCATTGAAGTATCATTGTACACCACAAAGAGTTCCCAATTGTCGGAAGTGTGAGTACTGGTGTAGTGATATGTAAGAACCTAGTTTTTTCTACGGAAGACTTTCGAATATTCTTGATATTATTCCAGAGCAGCGCCTTCAGACGACGTGCGATTCCGAGCCCCGGAGTGACCAAAATTAAATTTTTAGCACATCTACACTAGAAATAAATGGGATATCTCCTAAACAGAGTTTCAGATCAGAGATATGAGTGCATAGATGGGTCCGGAATGGGGTGTTTACCCTAGGAATGACATAAAACATGTCAGCACGGGATATTTGGACCTCTCACTCACTTTTAGAACATTAAACTGATACATTAATTAATTAATTAATTAGTTTAATGGTGAAACTCCAGTATCCCTTAAATTGTTGCTCGGATTGTAAAATCGAGGGCACTGTTTTGTCTAGAACGTGTTGTTTACCCTAGGAGGCGTGTAAGTTTCGCGGGCGTGGGCTGTCTGTGAAAAATGGCCCCAGGGGGGTTTTCATAATTTGGCGGCTTTGGGATTTTAGTTTTATAACTTTTAAACGGGGCATAATATTAAAATTCCAAGACCGCTGTAGCGTTCAGAGCATGGTTTTTAGCATAGGAGAGGCCTAATCCCGACCCCGTCGGGAGTTTTGGTATGGGGTCGTGGGAGGGTGTTTAAGTTAATTAATTTATTTAATTAACCTAACCCTCTTCTATTCTCCCTCATTTCCCCATATCCTGGAAATATTATCACTTCTCCTCCTTCACTCCGGCGAGGCAACTCCAGCTAGGTGACTTCGGCGAGGTCGGCCACTGCGACATGTCAACGACGAAGCATCGGGCTACGCCCAAGAGGTAGGCAGTGTTCGTTTGCATTTTAAATCCCAAACCCCTCGTTGAATCCCAATTTTAGTGTATAATTGCTACCTGATCCTCGATCCAATACCATAGTCACGTATAGTATGTTCTGAGCATTCTGATACTTTTTCCAGATTTGAATTTAGAGCTCTGAGGTTTCCATAATCATCCACCGAAGTTTGGCGTGATTTTGGTTTTTTTCGGCATTCGGCGGTTTCCAGCAGCTCTAGGCGGCGACGGTGGCGGAGACTCCAGGACGGCGGTGGCAACTCCAGGACGGCGGCGTCTTCGGGACGGCAGGTGGGAGTGGCCTTCGGCTCGGCCGCGGCAGGCCGAGGGCACCGGTAGGGCATGGCAAGCGGGGTCACCGCGCGACCTCGGCGGCGGACCGAGACCCGCACCCTGTGGGTCTCCATGGAAAAAGGGGACCGGCCTTGTCGGCCAATCGGTGGAGTCGGGACGCACCGCGTAGCTAGGCTGTGGGGCGTCGCTGCGGAGCGGGCCGGCTGGCCCGAGCGAGGCGGACCAGGCCGGTCCGGCCCAAAGTGATTTTCCCCCTTTGAATTTCAGATGCCCATAACATTCACTACAGGCGTCCGTTGTGTGCGCCATATATGGTAGCACAGAGCTCATGTCAAGGAGGAATTTTTGAGATGGTTTCAGGAATTTTTAATCCTCGAAACAATGGGCCTCGGAGGTGCGACGCGTCTTTAAGTGAGTTGACGTTTTTCCGGGGATTCTTGTTATGGACGGCGCAGATGCGTCTGACATCCATTATGAGTGCCGTCAGTGGTGTTGGAACACTGGCACCGAGGCGGAGCTTTCCTGGGTGGATTCAGGCGTTGATGTCAGAGTTGAGGCATGGGCCCCACTACCCGTCTTTTGAGCTGCAAGCAGCATTTAGCGACCTTCTCATCGGGCGTTTGTTCGGGGAATGCGAGCAGCTGATGATGGGTGTTTTTACGAGGGAATCTCTTTGGCGCAGTCTGCCCACTCTAATTCTGCACGATGGTGCGGGACCCACGAGGGCCATTTCGGGAGTTGACGGCGATTTCCGGCATTATCACCGGGTGTCCGTTTTGGACAAGTGAATAGTCCACCATGTGTACTTTTTCAAGAGGATCGCAATGGTGTGATACATTAGTTGTGTTGTAGGACTGGGTTGCGGGTCCCATAAAGCGCCACATGTGTGTGGTGCGCCAGAATGCATCTTATTCTCCGGATATCCGTTGCGCTCAAGTGAGCAGTCTTTTTAATGTGTTTTTCGGAGGGGATCGCAATGGTGCGATGCGCCCGACTATTTTCGGGGCCGAGGATCGGGATCACGGGACGCCGTTCGGGCATGAGGTGGTTTTGGTGACTTTTCCGTCGGATATCCATTTTAGGCGAGTAAGTGTTCTATCTCGCATGTCTTTCAGCAAGGATTACAACGGTGTAATCTATTCAAGAGAGTAGAGCCTCTTACACGATCTTATTAAATGTGGAAATATGAACGGTGCCCCGGTAGTGGTTCTTCTACCGTGTTTGTAGCGGACCTATGGCGTGTGATCGTGTGCACTCCAGGGAGAGTGAGGTTGGTGTCTAAAGAGATGTGGTTGGCTGTACCTCAGCTATTGAGGTGGCAGGTTGGAGTTGTTATATTACGCCTTCGCGTTGACGTTGGGTGCCAGGTGCACGTTAGCCTTTGGGCTGGAGATGTGGTATACTATGGGATTATATAGTAGTGATGGGAGGTACATGCGGATGTTGGTACCTGCGAATGTTTGTGTTCTTGGATGGGGTTAACTTGGGGCCACACATTGTGTGGGCCCCAGGAGCGTGACGTGTTCTTCTTTGCATAATTTTGACCTCTCGTGATATTTAGGGTCCCTCGGTTCTCGATTGTTGACCAACGGGGTTGAGGTTTTTCCCCCTGATCTGTGCTCGATGGTTTAGATAAGAATGGTTGAGTGGTTTCCCATGGTTTTGTTCTGGAGTCCTGTGGTTGCACGTTACCCACTCTGTGTTCGATTGGCCAGTGTTGTACCCTCTAGGGGAGATGGACAGTGTAGTTTTGGGTTTCTCATTGACTTCTATGGTTTACCCTCTAACAGAGACTGGGTAGTGGGTCACCCGACAATCTTAGGGTCTACCCTCCACAAGAGACTGGGCAGTGGGTCACTCGACCTCTTAGGGTCTACCATCCAGCAGAGACTGGGCAGTGGGTCACTCGATGACCTCTTAGGGTCTACCCTCCATCAGGGCCAGACAGTGGGTCACCCTTCGTCTAGTTCCAGGTCTACCCTCCAGCAAGGCTGGACAGTGGGTCGTCTGTCGACTTATTCTAGGTCTACCCTCCAGCAGAGCTGTGTAGTGGGTCGCCCGTTGTCTAGTTCCAGGTCTACCCTCTAGCAAGGCTGGGAAGTGGGTCGTCTGTCGACTTATTCCCAGTCTACCCTCCAGTAGAGCTGGGCAGTGGGTCACCTGATGATGTATTAGGGTTTACCCTCCAGCGGAGCTGGGCAGCGGGTTGCCTGATGATGTATTATGGTTTACCCTCCAGCAGGGTTGGGAAATGGGTTACCCAATATCATATTATGAATTACCCTCCAGCAGGGCTGAGCATTAGGACACCTGTTGACATTCCAGACTCAGTCCTTTCTACTAGGCTATACTGTGGCTTCCTCCGTGATTACTGGAGAATGAACTTTGGTTGTACGAGTCAGTGATGGAATTACCTTGGCTTTGAGGTGTTCTCTTGACTGGGTGACACAGTCGAGGTGTGGTTTGACTTTCCCCAGAACTATCAACTACGAGGGGAGCTTTCCCCCACTAAGACACATCATTGTGATGCGACCTAAAACCATGTGGGCGAGTCAGTTCCGCCTAAAGCGGATAGTGTTGAGGTGCGGTGGTTTGAGCCCCTTGACTTGTATTTCGGGGCAGACGTGCGTGATGATGGGCATCAATGGTGTTTTCTTATGGGACTGTTGGCGACTCACTTTTCTTGGGCTGAGCTATGGGATGTATTTCCCCATATAACCTTGTTCAGGCTTCTTGATTGAGCATATGTATTGTATATACCACGTTCCAGTACCCACTTCTTGGGTTTGGTTACTCTCCTTCCAGGAGAGGCGAGGACGCGCGGGGTATGCCACGTGCATTCCATGTCTAGATTCTCGTGGTTGGAAGAGTCTACACTCCTACTATAGGTAGCGAAGACTCGACGGGATCTTCATATTCTCACCGTTTCCAGGTCCTTGTTTCTGGATGAGTCTACCTTCACTCCTCTTGATGGGTTGAGTTTTACTCTTTACTTCACTTTCGGTTGTACCCTGTTCGATATACTGCTCACCCTTCGGTACCTCCATTTGTTGCTCCCATGAGCCTTTGGGGTATCCTACTGAGTATTTTTATACTCACCCCTGCTTGTGCTTTTCCCGCACTTCATGTTCCCTTGAAGACGACTGAAAGGTTGGTCGTGACATCAGAGGAGCTTAGGATCCGAGAGCTTGGACTTTGTGCGGTGGTCGTTGTCGGGTTCCGGGTGCGGGACCCTCCCAGCTGTTAACTATTGTTTTACCTCTTGCCGGGATGTGGCACTTTTTGGTTGGGCATGTGTTTTGCCCCATTTCATTTTAGTTTACCTTCATCTTCTACTTTTACTGTTTAGAGGTCGATGCACATTTGTGGTTTATATATATAGTAGTTTCCCTTTTCTTTACTTCTATTTTCATTTACTCTGAACTTTTTCATTGAGTGTGCTGTGTGTGTGTGTGTACAGGTACTCAGGCGAAGGCCTCCCCGAGTTGTTTAGCCTTCGGCGTGAGTCGCCAGCCCCTGGCCTATGGAGGCGGGCTTGGGGTAGTTGCGGCTCGAGCCCAGGTAGAGACGGGTCATGGAAAAGTGGTATCAGAGGATGTTCGTTACATGGGACGTTGTGCGGACGTCCCTAAATGAGGAATTGGTTGGGATTTAGGGCAATAGTGTTAACATGTCTCGAGAGTGGCTCTCTGGAAAGGGAGTCCAGTGATGGTACATCGGCCGACGTATCCATTCACTAGGACCCTGATAACCCGTTTGTCGACTCGGTATGCTGAGACACTCCTTGCAGGAAAAATTGGTTTGTGCATCACATAGGATTGAGTCTTTACTGTCTTTCTTGAGTCATCTCCCCAACGTTGTTGATATTGGTATATACATATATGCTCATCTAACTGCGACACTACTCGATAATATTTAGGATATCTCTGTGGAGACAGCCAGCCAGGATGCCAGCATTGGTTCGTGACGACGACCTTGTGAGATACGAGGCCACAGTCCAGGACCCATCATGCGAGCCCCTTTCTCTGGGTGGGCCAGTAGAAGAAACACACCTGTTGAGTACCCGATAGCTTCAGCAAAGCAGGCTGAGCTTGAGCGTAGGTTGAGCACGCTCCGTGAGTTCCAGCGGTAGAGACCGCTGACGTTCAGTGGTGAGAGAGACCCTCAGGCAGGAGAGGTTTGGTTTGAGATAGTGGTTCACCTTTTCAGGATTGTGCAGACACCGGCAGATCAGATAGTGTCTTTGACATCCAACCTTTTTTGCAGAGCAGCTTGGCGTTGGTGGAGTCTAGTGACTCAGTTTCATGACGAGTCGTCTCTTTCATGGGGAGACTTTCTGTTGTTGTTTCATGAGGAGTTTTTCCCCTCCTTCTTATGCTCTATTCGAATTTAGGAGCTCCTGCACATTCATCAGGGAGGGATGACAGTGGCCAAGTACGCGACTAGTTTTGCAGGCCGTGCATGCTTTTACGCTGACTTGGTCCAAGACGGCAACCTCTGAGCATGGATGTTTGAGCAGGGTCTCCCCTGAGAGATTCATGCTATCATAGTACCCTTGGGAATTCCCACATATGGCAGGGTTCTAGAGCAGGCGCTGGTGACAGAGAGCTTCCTGGCACGTTCAAGAGTAGGTGGTGGCAGCAGAAATGTTGGAGGAGAGACGTCAGCCGCAGCTAGCGGGCATCGACAAGTAGAACCTCGACGTAGGTGGATTTCTGACAACCAGACTCAGGGGGTGGTCATACATCACAATGGCGTCGAAGGGCACCAGTGTAGCCCGAAGAGGGTTGGTACTACGTTTTCGATGGGTAAGGTCACCTGGCACGAGACTGGCCGACCAGGAATGCAGAGAGCTTTGGGAAGGCAGCAAGTGCACCACCATGAAAGAGGAAGTGCCATGATCAGAGTAGTACCCAGAGAGGTGGTTCTAGCATAGGTTCGAGAGGGTCTGGTCGTGGGGGACAGCTTTACGAGGTCTTCAAATCACCACTAGGCAGTCCAAGTCTGGCTCCAGAAGCAGAAAATTGGGACCACGGATAGTCGCGAGCTTTTGATGTCTACGATCTTGTAGAGCATGAGGTGGTAAGAGGTACGCTCTATAGCTCTTTTAATCTTTTTAGTATAATGTTATACTCTGTCTTCGAAATGATGTTCTCCAATCTCCTTGTTTGAGTTGTTACCTAGGTGGCGTGCGGCGTCGGTGTGACCCTGTGTTGGTATGATAAAAGGTGTGGGACCTTTTTCTTTATTTGATGGTGTCGACTCCATAGCTTTCTGATCGTGTAAGAGAGTCTTGGTTGCGAGAAATCTATGGTGAAATCTTGTGTGACCAGATATCCTTGGGTATTTCACCATATGGATATTTTGAAGGAGGGAATCACCAGGCCTTGTTCCAGGTGCGGTCGGTGATTCCAGTCGCGGCGTGTGACATGGAGGTTTGGTTGGGGAGGTGAGCTACCCCTGAGAGCCTTCGGGCTGTTTGAAACTGTGAAAAGGGATGGTGAGGTTCCCTACCACCTTGCCCTAAACCCAATGTCTGGAGTGGGTGCACGACGTCTCCCACGTGACTCACCTGAGAAGAGAAGTGTGTGTGATCCTATGCACGACATTGGCAAGGGCCGACCTCACGTGAACAGATCAAATCCTTTGCTCTGTGTGCGGTGATGTGGGACAATGCAAGAGTTCATCTGGGTACGGAAGAGCCAGGTGTGGGCTTAGTACCCTGAGTTGTTCCCTGGTTTTTCTTTTCGGGGACGAAAATCATGAAGGAGGGAATGATGTAAAAAACCAGTTTTTGTTGCGAAAGAATTTGGAATATTCTTGATATTATTTTAGTGAAGCACCTTCAGACGACGTGCGATTCCGAGCCCCAGAGTGGTCAGAATTAAATTTTCAGTGCGTCCACATTAGAAATGTCAAATAAATGGGATAACTCCTTAACAGAGTTTCAGATCAGAGATCTGAGTGCACGAATGGGTCTGTAATGGGCTGTTTACACTAGGAATGACATAAAACATGTCGGCGTGGGATTTTTGTACCCCTCGCTCGCTTTCGGAATGTTAGACAGATAAATTAATTAATTTATTTATTCGTTTAATGATTAAACTCAAGTATCTCTTAAATGGTGGCTCAGATTGGAAAATTGAGTTCACTGTTTAGTCCGGAACGTGCCGTTTACACTAGGAGATGTGTAAGCTTCGCAGGCGCGGGCCGTCGGTGAAAAATGGCCCCAGGGGTGTTTTCGTAATTTTGCATCTTTGGGCGTTCAATTTTATTACTTTTGAATGGGGCCTCGGATTAAAATTCCAAGACTTCCGTTGGGTTCAGAGCGTGGTTTTTAGCCTAGGGGAGGCTTAATCCCGACCCCGTCGAATGTTCGGGTACGGGGCTGCGGGAGGGTGTTTAAGTTAATTAATTTATTTAATTAACCTAACCCCCTACTCTTCTCTCTCATTTCCCCCACCCCTGGAAAGATTATCCCCTATCCTCCTCCACTCCGGCAAAGCGGCTTCGGCAAGGCGACTCCAGTGAGGTACGACCACTCCGACGGGTCAACGACGAAGCATCGGGCTACACCCAAGAGGTAGGTGGTGTTTGTTTGCCTTTTAAATCCCGAACCCCTCTTTGAATCCCAATTTTAGTGTATAATTGCTGCCCGATATTTGATCCAATCCCATAGCCTTGTAGAGTATGTTCTGAAAATTACAATGCTTCTTTCGGAATTGAATTTCGAGCTCCGAGGTGTTCGCAATCGTCCGCCGATGTTCTGCGGGATTTTGTTTTTTTTTCGGTGTTCGGCCTTTTCCGGCGGTTTTTGGTAGCTCCAGGCAGCGGCGGCTACGGGATGGCGGCGGCGACTCCGGGACGGGGGAGGCTTCGGGACGGTAAGAGGCAACGGGCAGGGTCGCGGCACGACTCCTGTGGCGGACCGAGACCCCCGTCCAGCGAGTCTCCGTGGAAAAAGGGGACCGGCCCTGTCGGCCAATCGGTGGAGGCGGGCCGCACTGCACGACTAAGCTGTGTGGCGGCGCTGTGGATCAGGCCGGCCTGAGCGAGGCGGATCGGCCAGACCGGGCCGGTCCAGCCCAAAGTGTTTTTCCCCCTTTGAATTTCCGATGTCCGTAACTTTTGCAACAGGCGTCCGTTTTGTGTGCCGTCTGTGGTAGCGCGGAGCTCATGTCAAGGAGGAATTTTTGAGAAGGTTTTGGAAATTTTTAATTCCCAAAACGAGGGGCCTCGGAGGCGCGATACATATTTAAGTGAGTTGATGTTTTTCTGGGGTTTCTTGTTATGGACGACGTGGATGCATCTGACCTCCGTTTTGAGCGCCGCCAGGGGCGTTGGAACCCTGGCACCGAGGCAGATCTTTCCAGGGTGGTTTCAGGCATTGAAGCTGGAGTTGAGGCATGGGCCCCACGACCTATCTTTTGAGCTGTGAGCAGCGTTTATCGACTTTATCATCAGGCGTTCATTCGGGGCGTGCGAGAAGCAGATGTTGGGGGTTTTTCTGAGGGCATCGCTTTGGCGCAGTCTGTCCGCTCTAATTCTGCACGATGGTGCGGGCCCCACGAGGGCCATTTCGGGAGTTGACGGTGATTTCCGGCATAATCACCGGGTGTCCGTTTTGGACAAATGAATAGTCCATCTTGTGTACTTTTTCGAGAGGATCACAAAGGTGTGATCCGTTCGTTGTGTTTCGGGACCGGGTTGTGGGTCCCACAAAGCGCCGCTCGTGTGCGGTTTGCAGGAATGCATCTTTTTCTACGGATATCCGTTGCGCTCAAGTGAGCAGTCTTTTTGACGTGTTTTTCCAAGGGGATCACAATGGTGTGATGCGTCCGACTGTTTTCGGGGCCGAGGCTCGGGATCACGGGACGTCGTTCGGGCATGAGGCAGTGTTGGTGACTTTTCCATCAGATATCCATTTGAGGAGAGTATGTAGTCTATCTCGCATGTCTTTCCGCGAGGATTACAATGGTGTAATCTGTTCAGGCGAGCGGAGCCTCTTACGCAATCTCATTAAATGTGGAAAGATGAAAGGTGCCCCGTTGGCTGTTCTTTTACCGTGTTTGTACCAGACCTATGGAGTTTGATCGCGTACACTCCTGGGAGAGTGAGGTTGGTGTCTAAAGATATGTGGTTGGTTGTGCCTTAGTTGTTGAGGTAGCAGGTTGGAGTTGTTACATTACGCCTTCGTGTTGACGTTGGGTGCCAGGTGCACGTTAGCCTTTGGGATGGAGACGTGGTATACCCTGGGAGTATACGGGAGTGCTAGGAGGTACATGTGGATGTTGGTACCTGAGATGTTTTGTGCACTTGGTCGTGGATAACTTGGGGCCACACGTCATGTGGGCTCTAGGAGCGTGATGTGTTCTTCTATGCGTACTTTTGACCTCTTGCGATGTAGAGGGTACCTCGGTTCCCGATTGATGACCAGTGAGGTTGAGGTTTTTCCCCTGACTCTGTGCTCGATAGTTTAGATCAGCAGGGTTGAGTGGTTTCCCTTGGTTTTGTTCCAGAGTCTGGTGGTTGTACGATACCCACTTCGTGTTCGGTTGGCCAGTGTTTTACCCTCCAGTGGGGATGGCCAGAGCAGTTTTGGTTTGCTCACTGACTTCTAGGGTTTACCCTCCAACCGAGACTGGGCAGTGGGTCACACGACACTATTAGGGTCTACCCTCCAGCAGAGACTAGGCAGTGGGTCACCCGAACTCTTAGGGTCTACCCTCCAACAAAGACTGGGCAGTCGGTCACCCGACGACCTCTTAGGATCTACCCTCCAGCAGGGCTAGTCAGTGGGTCGCCCGTCGTCTAGTTCTTGGTCTACCCTCTAGAAAGGCTGGGCAGTGGGTCACATGTTGACTTATTCGTAGTCTACCCTCCAGCAGAGCTGGGCAGTGGGTCGCCCGTCGTCTAGTTCTCAGTCTACCCTCCAACATGGCTGGGAAGTGGGTCACCTATCGACTTATTCTAGGTCTACCCTCTAGTGGAGTTGGGCAGTGGGTCTCCTGATTATGTATTAGGGTCTACCCTCTAGCGGAGCTGGGTAGTGGGTCACCTAATGATGTGTTAGGGTTTACCCTACAGCAAGGCTGGGTAGTGGGTCACCCGATATCTTGTTAGGGTTTACCCTCCAGCAGGGCTGGGTAGTGGGTCACTCGATATCATATTATGAATTACCCTCTAGCAGGGCTGGGCAGTGGGACACCCGTTGACATTCCAGACTCAGTCCTTTCAACTAGGCTAGTCTGTGGCTTCCTCCGTGATTACTGGAGCTGGACCCTTGGTTATACGGGTCAGTGATGGAATGACCTTGGCTTTGTTGTGTTCTCTCGACTGGGTGACAGAGTCGAGGTGTGGTTTGACTTTCCCCAGAACTCTCAAGTACGAGGGGAACTTTCCCCCACTGAGATGCGTCCTTGTGACGCGTCCTAAAACAATACGCACAAGTTAGTGCCGCCTAAAGTAGATAGTGTCGAGGTATGGTGGTTTGAGCCCCTTGACGTGTAGTTCGGGGCATACATGTGGGATGTTGGGCATCGATAATGTTTTCTTCTGGGACTTTTGGCAACTCACTTTACTTGGGCTGATCTACGGGATGGAGATCCCCTTATGACCTTGTTCTGACTTCTTGATTGAGCATATGTATTGTATATACCTTGTTCCAGTACCCACTTATTGGGTTTGGTTACTCTCCTTCCGGGAGAGGTGAAGACACATGAGGTATGCCACCTGCTTTCCGTGTCTAGCTTCTCATGGTTGGACGAGTCTACTCTCCTACTATAGGTAGAGAAGACTCGATGGGAAGTTCATATTCTCACCATTTCCAAATCCTTATGTCTGGATGATTCTACCTTCTTTCCTCTTTTTGGGTTGATCTGTACTCTTTACTTCACTTTCGGTTGTACTTTACTTCTCCCTATTTGATCTACTACTCACCCTTCGGTACCTCCTTTGTTGCACCCTTGAGCCTCCGGGGTATCCTACTAAGTATTTTTATACTCACCCCTTCTTGGGTTTTCCCCGCTCTTTTTGTGCCCTTGTGGACGACAGACAGGTTGGTCGTGACATCAGAGGAGCTTAGGAGCGGGGTGCTTGGACCGCATGCGGTGGTCGTTGTTGGGTTTTGGGTGTGGGACCCTCCCAGCTGTTTACTGTTGTTTTACCTGTTTCAGGGTTGTGGCACTTTTTGTTTGGGAACGTGTTTTTCCCCTTTTCTTTTCAGTTTACATTCAGCTTCTTCTTGTACTATTTAGAGGTCGATGGAAATTTTTGGTTTATATATATGGCAGTTTCCCTTTTCTTTACTTGTCTTTTCTTTTAGTTTGCACTTATTCATTGAGTGTGTTGCGTGTGTGTGTGTGTACAGGTAGTCAGGCAAAGGCCTCCCCGAGTTTTTTAGCCTTCAGCGCTAGTCTCTAGCCCCTGGCCTATGAAGGCGGGCTTGGGGTAGTTGAGGCTCGAGCCCAGTTAGGGTTGGGTCGTGACATGATATACCTATTTTTTCAACTCTTTGATGTATTATTCATATTAACTGGTACAAAAAAAATTTACTCCATTCTGAGTCAGGTTTGTTATTAGGTTTGACAATTCGGATAATTTCATAAAAAATATCAATAATTCCCAAATAGACCATGGAAACTATAGATCTCAGTTACTGATGTTGGACTTAGCCACTCTTTGATTTTTTTTGACATGGAAGGGTCCACATATATCCTTTTACTGGTGATTTCAACCCCTAAAAGTGATACATCATCCATTCAAAACTCCCATTTACTATACATTTCATATAGTTCCTCCATTTTCAAAGACTTTAGAATTGTATTCAAAGGCACCTTATTATACGCAATTCTTTTGGAGTTTATTAGAATATTATTGATAAAGAATACAACAAGTTTATTGATATAATCATAGAAGACCCTATTCTTTATGTCCCTGACAATTGATGAATAATTAGCAATTCAATAGGGAATCACTATGAAATCATAGTGTCAATAAAATTTTGGAATGGAATACATTGGAATATTTATCTTGTTAACATTTAATTGGTGATATCCCGTCCTAAGGTCGACCGTAGAGAAATACATTCCCCAACAAAGTTGATCAAAAAATTTATTTACTAGAGGAAGGGGATAATTTTTCTTTATTTTTATTTTTTTGAGCTTAAAATAATCAATTAATAGGCACATTGATCCATCTATCTTTTTCATGAAGAGGACTGGAACACCCCATGTTTAAGCACTTGGGCATATAAACCCCTGTCCAGATTATCATGTAATAACTTCTTTTGTTCCTATAACTCAATTATGGATATTACATAAAGTGTCTTTTATATAGGTTGAGATCTTGTAATAAGTTTAATTGATAACTGAAACTCTCAGTCATGAAAAAGACCAAGAAATTATTTATGGAACATATCATTATAGTCTATCATAATGGGCATGTATGTGATCATGATTCACTCATTTTTATTAATCATATGAGTTAGATATTCTTGATCATAAGGTAATAATATCCAAATTTTAGATGATGATTATGAAGGATATTCATCGTCCTCCTATCACTTTTATATAATTGGGGAATTCCTCATGATGTCAAGAGTGATATCAGCTTCCCATCAGTTGATGTTATGTTTATATAAAGATATCCAATCCATGACCAATATTAAAACAAACTCTACAAAATAATTTATAACAATATTGTATTTGAAGTATAGATCAAAAAAATTAACTAAGAAAGAGTTATGTACTTCAGATGTAATAATTTCCCCATTTTATTTTCTCACAGATAACACAACCACCACATTTGGAGGTGGTGTTTTAATATTTCTACTAAACATTAAATATATAAAAAAAGTGTTGGACCAAAATCAAATAGTAGGTTTTTTTATGAGTAACCATAAGACATTTCACCACATCATTATCGAGATCCACCTTAGTAGTAGTGATAACATATGAACTTCCATTATTATTTATAGGTTTTTTTAATTTCCTATGACAACCCTTATAAGGCCCCAGCCTTAAACCTTACTTAATCTTGAGTTATTACAAGATTACACATTGAGGATCTTTTTAGGTTTAGTGTTTTAGAGAATTAGATCATGAAACTTGCATTACATTCCACATTTAATCAAAGTGGTTACATAAAAGACAGTATTCATTCTTCCCATCAACGGAAATATATTTAAAATAAAACATGGATTCTTTCTTGACACATCCTTGACACTATCATCACATCATGTACCTCTCCCTTGACCTGTGAAAAACATTTCAAAAACTTCAGATGAGCATAAAAAGCTCAGTAAGGGTTATAAAAATATGGAAAGGAAACATGAGTACATGTATACATAAGAATGAAATCATACTTTACCCATAAAACATAAGAACTTTAACATACTTCATCAAATCATGAATAAATAATAGAAATCATAAGAAAAAAATGTAACTTGAGGCATTCATAACATTCTTACGTAGGAAGTAACCCTCTTGGTTATGTTTGGAATACCCATCACAGTATATTCCCTAAATCTCTTCGGAGAAACCTTAACGTTTCACCTCTTCACGTTACCTAATGCATTGGAGAGCTATATCAGGCTCACCCGCCCTTAGTTTATCACGGAACCACCCTTCTTCATAACAATTCCCAAGAACCATAACATAATCTTATCACATAAAACATGCATAAAGGAAACATAACATTTCCACCTTTCAATAACAAGATATCAATACAACACATTGATATAAATACATTATGAAAACCATTTTCAATAGAAAAATAAAAGAAAAGTAAAACATGGTATTTATTTTTCTTTTAAAAATAATGTATAGATTGTAGAGGAAGCCAAAACTCAAATAATGGTCACGGCGGCGGAGAAGTCGTTGTCGCCACATACGTACGACAAAAACATTCCCTTTTGTCGTTTAGTAAAACGCTTCGTATAAAAAGATTCCTTTTAGATAAACGTAAAAGTCAAAGGGGTTTATACATTGTGTAAATGAAATTTGTGTATAAAACAAAATATGCCTCAATGAAAGGAGATTGAGACGAAGTCCCATACAAAGACGGTATCCTTGGATTAAGGATAAATCAGTTACATAACTATGTGTGACAAACAAATACATGAAATATAAGTGGGTATTAAGTGTAAAACAATCAGAGGATATTCACATATAATCATAGAACGACATATTCAAGGTGTAAAAGTTTATCTCATAGAATCGAAATTGGGTTAAGAAGTTCCCTTGCAAAAATTAGAGAGCCTAACAGCGTCACTTCAAAATTCAGAAAAAGAGTTGATGAGAGATAAAATGGGTATCTCATCACTTGGACATAAAATTTACATCAATAAGGATATATAAGAACATATACCAAAATAATATTATGTGAATTAAAAGACATAACAAAATAAGTCTTTTAAAAAGAGGAGGGTGAAATGTTTCCTTACCGACATGGGTATCTTTCGAAACATACGCCCCATGAAAGAAGGACAATACAACATTGATGTAAATACTCATAAATGAAAGAATATTACACAATGAGTAAAATAATGGTCAGTACATACACCACTCAAAGGAAATTGTTGCAAATGTAGCATAAATCTCACTAGAATAAAAGTGAGATGAAAAATCCCTTACGAAAACTCGGCAGCCTAACGGCGCCACCTAAAACTTATGAAAATGGATTGATGAGATCAAATAGGGTATCTCATCACATTAAAATAAAATTTACAGAAATATGAATATAAAAGAACACCCCCATCATAACAAAGAGGATCTTAAAATAAGTGACGTAAAGGAGTGTACATAAAGAGAAAGAGAGAGGTTAGATCTCTAACGAAAATTCGGCAGCCTAACGGCGCCACTCAAAACATCCAAAATGGATTTATGAGAGAGAATAGGGTCTCTCATCATATGAACATAAAAATTACAGTAACAGTAATATAAAAGAACATCCCAATAACAAGAAAGATGAGCTTATAAGGAATGACATAAAAGAGTGTACTTAAAAAGAAAGAGAGGAGTAGGATCCCTTACCTCAAGTCCAACTTGTCTTGTTCATTTCTTTATATTCCTGAATAATAATCTTTGGTCAATTAATAATTTCCTAAGTAACTCCTTTAGAGATTATTATTCAGTTCATATCACATATTATAATGTTATAATAATTATTTAATAATGTTAGTTCATATCAGACGTTTTTGTCGATGTTTGGTACATGAGTCAAAAATGAACTTGTTTGAAAAAAGATTGCCCATGTAGTTATAAGTAAATAATTTACAGAATAGTATTAATGATTAAAATATCATATATATCTAGTAAATATTTATTTTATACTATTCCATATCATTTGGAGATAAAAAACGAAAAGTACTGTTCATGGAGACGGTAGGTCGTACGTACGCATGAACGCAACTTTCATTTTTTATCATATTAATGGAATTAAAACAAAATGAGAGAGATATATATATGTTATAATTCTAGAATGATATAAATAATTTAGATGTAATATATTACATATATATCCATTATATATATGTACTTATAATATTAAATAACATTTTGAGATAAGAAATGAAATGTATCGTTCATGGAGACGGTAAGCCGTACGTACGCATGAACGCTACTTCCATTTCTATTTCATATTGAATGGAATTAAAGCATAATGATACATAATAGTATTTTAATTCCAGTATGGTATCATATATAATATAATTAAAAATATCCTTTATACATACCACATATGTTATTAACGAATCAAATCACTTTGAGGGGGTGGTAGTCCACACTTCCTTAAATGAAGATATCGCGTTTACCCATAATGGAAACCATAAAGGTACGCCATAAATGAAAAATACCGAAGATTAAGTAAAACATAAACATATTAGATATCATATATAAATATAGTGTCATCTTAATGGCCACCTTTGAAGGTGTTAGAAGAATGTTGAACAATCATCGTTTCGGGAGGCAGAAATTCGCCATCCGCGGAAACAGTATGTTAATTAACCATTAGATATAGGTGTGTGTAAGTTTAGCTTGAATCCTTCTTATAAAAAAATCGTAGTATATTGAAGATACTGGATTTGTTACAAAATAAATGAATAAAAAGTGTTTAGGGGGTTGGAGAAGCAAAATAAAACAAAAGGACACAAGTGAAGACATTACCTTAAAATCGGGTAACTCCCATTAGTTTGAGCTCAAAGGCTTCCTTGGGAAGACTTCTGCCCAAAGTGAGGCATTAACCAGTAAGATAGAGAATTGGAGAGACAAAATGGGTAGGTTTTGGCCGAGCCAAAGGCTTTGGGAGTGTGAGTAAGGAGGTAGAGGTGGGGGCCTTTTATAAGAAGAGAGGAGGGGCACTCTTGTAAAGTTACAAAATGTTACTTTATTTTAAAACGCGTTTCGGGTTTTAAAGGTCCCACATTGATGTATTTCGAGGATAAGGTTATAAGGGTTCGAAATCCACTCATCCATTAGGTTTTGGACATGTTTAGGTCTTAGATATTACATTATCTTTCCATTTTATTTTAATCGTTAAATAATGAGGTCATCGCTCCACCATCCTGATGTCATAAATAATTTAATTTATATAACTTCGAAAAATTATAAAAAAATACTATGATGTAGGAAATCTTTTTATATTTCCAATGACTATTTATAGTCATAAATATTTCTTGTATAACCCCATGTAAAAATTGTTTTAGTAAAACATCTCATGTTTGTGTCATTTTTTCTTTAACATTAAATAAAAAGATATTTATATCATTTTCCAACCAAGGTGGCTCCATGGAGTCCCCAAGTTAACCCATGGATTGTCTTGGTCGGCCATGACACATCCAATGAGGGTAGGACAGGTTTATAGGTCATTTTATTTTATTAAAACATTATTCTTATCATAAACTACACTAATTACCTCTAATCACGATTAAAAACTTAATAAGTTACTATTCACCAAAAAAAATATTTTTATCCCATTGAACCAAATTTTACTTCTTAATGACAACCATGTATGTCGGATTTTTGAAATTCAAAACACAAAGATGGCAAAATTTCATTTAAACGGAAAATCAGTTTTTATAAGTACCACTTAGTGGTTTCACTATTCATCAAAAATTGAAGTTTTTCAGAAAAATCCCAAAAATTCACCCTATGATATATTTAATATTCCGAATTAAAAAATGAAGTCTATTTTAAAAAATTCAAAACATATAAGTCACATTAATTAATTTAATAATTAATTCCCACTGTCAGAGAAAATAGCGTGTTTTTATGAAACAATAAGTATCAAAAGACTGACACTAGTTTAAGTCTGATTTCAATGTGAAATTAATTCCAATGACCACTATTGGATTTAATGGTAAAAATATATTCTAATTTCAATTTAAAACCAATTCAAAAGATAATCTAGTCATATAAATAAATTAGATTAAAAAGTGGTTTTGAATTAAAATACAACATTTTACAAAATTCATTAAAAAATGAACTTTATCGGAAAGATACCAAAACTTTACACAAAGTAAATTTTGATGTCCCGATTATTAGGAAGATTTTTAATTGGTATAATATAATGTATAAGAGTGAACAAAACTATATTTAATGACGGTTATCCATCAAAAGGCGATAAGTGAACCTTTAGTGGAAACTAGGGCATTTACGCCTAAAATTGAATTCTTTCTGTATTTTTAGCCTTTATCTTTTATTGGATAAATGTAAAAACATTTAAAAACATATATAATCATATTTTAGTTATTTCTATCTTTTCCCTCCAATACAACGGCTACATGTTAACTACCATTTAAAATAATATTATTTTATTATTAGAGTGCAAGATAAGATTCCCAAGAAACTCGTTGTTGCGTGTTGGGTACGCCATCGAGCATAGCATCCCCTTTAAAGTCATATTAATATTTTATTCAAAAATATGGATAAATATAAAAATGTCATATTCTTTATTTACCTGGAGTGTTACAACCCTAGGTTTAGGTCATTGGATCACATATTTCCCACGATCCTTACGGTTGAAACACTGAACTACACATAGAGTGTTGATCTGAACCATCCATTATTATTACATGTTAGTTTGATTCTTGAAATCCCTCCCACAATTACTATCTAGAAGCCCCTCTTCCCACGTTTTATGCATCTTCCTCTTCCCCTAAGGTAGTATCTATAATTCTTCTACCAATAGTTTTTACTCATTGGATGTTACATTTTTCTTCCATCATGAGATTTATTTATTAAACCTCCCATATAAAACACTATTTTACACTTTTTATCTTCAGGACCATGAGACAACTAAGAGTCTCCAATATCCACTTTTACCTTATATTAACAATATACAATATCCTTATAACTGTCAAGGTCTCGAATATCAATCACTTTTCATATACATTGAATTTTTCAACTAATGATGCGATCCACATTGGATTTAGTGTTCGAGATAAATCAAGAGGTGTATTATGCAATCCTAGTCAATTTTACCTCATATTCCCTGATAGACTCGTCTTCTTTTTGATTTAGTTTAGTAACCCCCTTTTCATCTTAAAATGGAGAGTTCTGTGTAAAAATTTATTGAAAAATATTTTCTTGAAATCTTCTCATTCAATGGAATCAATTTCCTACTCAAAAGTTGCATTTTTTATCACTTTCCAGAAGTGACTATCTTTCCCATCAAAATGATATACCTCTAATACAACTGTTTTTCTTAAGATCATTTATGGACATATAATACCATCTTAATCAAGTTAATACATTTTTCCATGATGCTAGTTTCTAACGATCCACTAAATATTGGAGACCTTTGTCACATAAAGGATTCAACCACAGGATTCTATTTCTTAGTAGGAGGTATTTCCACATGATTCATGTTATTATTCATAACATGATTTAGATGAAAAAGTGCAATCATAATGTTTGAGGTCCCATTCTCATCAAATTTGGTATTTCATTAGGGAAATCATCACATTGCCTATCACAACGACTATTTCTCTGTCTTTTATTATTTCTAACCATTAACTAAAATATATTGTATGATTAGGGTGTCTTTAATACGTAACTAATAATCATATAAAAATTAATCATTAAAGGATAAACATCTAAATGGAATGTATTTCCTATATTGTGATTCCCAAATTTTCAATCTATGTTATTTATGGTGACATAATTATCCCAATGATTCATACTTATGTTTTCTTTTCTAGATCGCAAAAAATAACAATACCATTCCTTAATACCAACAATAAAGGCCCTATATTTTTACTCATATTATTACAAGAGTTTATGATGAATCAATTATCTAATACAATCCAATGATGGAAAATTATAGTGTCTTTGGAAGAATAGGTACATAATTTGAAATCATGAAACCAAAACATAAAAAAATATTTTCATTAATATTTATAATGAGAAATTATCTTATTTTGAGTTGTTGCATCTATATAGGATATCTGGTAGAATTCCTGAACAAAGGGACGATCTAAAAAACTATGTTAGGGAAAAAAGGAATAAATCATAACACATGTGTTAGAAAGCATTACAAGATGACATAAAACGTCATGGAACATGAATACACATATGGAAGAATAAAATATAAAACATGGAATCATATAATAATGTAAAACATAATAATGTGGTAGTGGAATATGACATGACATTAATATGAGTCTAGGATAACTCCGCAGACTATATCACTTGGTGGATAAAGTCCCGTAAGGAATAAACTCTACTCTTTATCCCAATAAGACAAACGATTAACCAATTAATTGGTGTTCTATTTGGTCACACCCATCACAACATGTTCATGCATATGTTTGACAAATTAGGTATTAATCATAAGGAAGAACATAAGGTCTACCCATTTAATGAAATGAGTATCATAATCATGTCATAAATTATTTCCAAGGGGTGTATCATAATGGTGTACAAGAAATAATGGATTTAAATCATTCATAAAAATTTATAAGGTAAAATAGCTATAGATCGTGATAAATTAGGTCAAAATGAACTAAAAACACAGAAATAACACTATTTGAGAAACTTTAGAACAATCCACTTTAGTGGAGTTTGATGAAAAATATAAGTGTCTTTAAAGGGGAAAGATGATAATTGTTAGTATAAAACAAAAAATAAACTAAGATATTTATTCATGAAAAAATACTTGTTATAAAAATATTTATGGGTTTATGTATATTATGTATTATACCTAAAAATAGGTAATATACTAATAAGTTCCCTTTAATTGAGCTTGCTAACAATGCGAAATTGAGAAGGGAACTTTATAAATCAGGTATTTCCACATAAAACAACTATGAATTGATCTAGGTACATATATTTTGAGAATTAAAACAATTTTTAGGATGACTATATAAAAAAAATAAAAACATACATTGGGGTAATGAGAGTGAATGAAAAACCTGATGAAAAAAATGGTTGTTCGAAAATAATCTCTTATTTATGTCTGAAAGTGTCTCACACCTGTACATAATTTCATGGACAATCAAATTATATAAATAAATAAGTTAATTAAGAACATATTTAAATTTTAATTAATTTATTATTATTTTATTTGGTTCATTTATGTTCATTTAGAAGACTTATAGTGTTTAATATTTTCATTTTTGGAGTGTTCATTTCATTATTTAATTATCGGTTCCCTTGAGTTTAATTTTGGTTGTACATGTAAAATGAAATAAAAAACACCTGAAATATAATTAAATGATATTAATGAACCTAAAAAATATTAAATGGTCCCATATTTTTATTCATATGTGATAACAATTCATTAATAAAATAATGATTAATTTTAGTTTATTTTGTTGATTTTATGATCATCACAAATTTGTTTTATTTTATTAATAATTATTATGAATATGTATAAGTTAAAAAACATGAAATAGGATATAATATATATATTTAAATATTTTTTGACCATATAAAAGGTTTTTTGACCAGAAATGAAGTGGTAATAAAAAAATAACACTCGTCATCCATGAAGGCGGTGAATCGACTCCTCACATACAATGATTCAATTTTTTGAATAAAAAAAGAAGAGAATGGATTTGATGATGGATATCAGATTAAAATAACTATGATCTATTATATATATATACATATATATTATATTTGAGTTTTCATTTAACTATTGAAATGGGGTTAGATGGAAAGTTAATAAAAGAAAAGAAATCCAATGAGAAAGAGGGTGTGTTTTATCTTTTGAGTGTTTTCTCCTTCAGAACCTCCTTAATTCACATGGAAATGGTCATTTGGTGAGACTATAAATATCATAATATGGGTAAGAGGGTTGGGAGAGTAATTTGGTATACTATAATCAATATATAAGGATTAAATGGTTTGAGGAGAAAAGTTCTTGAGGGGTGGTACTTATAGTGGGAGGAGAGTGGGGTTTTTGATTATTTTATTCATTTATTTTTTATTCTGGATGTAGGATATAAATAGTGATGATTTCCAAGAATATATATAGAAATAAGATAATTATGGTTTTAGATAATGGTTCTTATATCATTTATACCTCATCAAGGAATGAAAAATTCATTTACTTACATATAATGTTAAGTACTCCAAACTATGACATTTCATTATTAGCCAAAAGGTGAACAACTTTAGAAAATTCTCCAAAATTCATCCTAGTCATTTTTTGGCACTTATAATTCAAAAATTTACTCCATTTTATTATTTTTTTTCTAATCCTGACAAATAGAATTTTTAAATAAAATCCTCATTGACATGAAAAATACTGATTATAATATTACAAATGATTTTATGATACTTTGAAAAATTTTATAAGTTCTCATAAAATTATCTTATAATCATAAGAAAACAAAATATTAATTTATTAATCAATTTTATGAAAATATTTTTTTAAATCAATATATTAATTAAAAAATTTCAAATAAGAAATTATGATCTACAGAAATATCAATACATAATTTATCATTTTCTAAAAAACTATTTATTTATTCCATTGTTTAAATATATCATATTTTGATTTATAAGATACACAGATTTTATATATAAATTTATTATCGAGTTTACTATTCTATTGGATGGATTAATATTCCTAATGGTCATATTAATATTCCAACGATAAAGTTACTACCCCATTGATAAATGTTCCTCAATTTTTGAAATTCCAATTGTTTCATTATTTATTATTTTATAATTTTTTATGGTTTTTTCTATGTTATTTAAATGATTTTTAATATATGAAATAATTATAATAATGGAATTTCCATTGATAATATTATGGTTCATTTCATCCCAAAATTAACAAAACGAAAATTTATTCATTTACCATATAGAATTATAAACCCATTTTGACCCATCTAATCTCTCATTAGGTTTTGGAACATGATGGGGCTGCAAAACCATTTTCCCTCATTACCTTGTCAAAAGTTCATTATCCTCCATCAATCCTAGGTGATTTTAATATTACTTTTATCCTGATTACTTCTCTTCTTCCCTTATTCATTGGTTCTATCATAGATTTAAATCCTCTTGGATGAAACTAAGAGTGAGGTTTGGATAATAATGGTCAATGTTTTTGGTATTAGGGTGTGTAGTTTGTTTAATGGTCACTATTAATCCATCCTCTCAAGTTTCATTGTTGTCACACACCATTGAGGTATGTTTTTTCATTTTATTCCAAAATAAAAAATGTGATTGATGATATTTCTAAAATAAATTTAATTTATTTCATCATAATTTTGTTCTGTTTTTATGATGAGATATATTTATATGTTGGTTGTTTGATAATTGAATGGGTTTGTAAAAGGTTTTTTTCATTGAATTCCTATATGTACCAAATTTATATTTAGGATTTTTTGTGATAAAATTCAAAGTATCATTTACATTGGAATTTATTATGTTGTAATTGTTTGTTTCTTTATTTTTATTTGAATAAAATCTAATGACTAGGGGAATTGTGGTTTGAAAAAAGTTTTGTCAACATTATGGTTTTAGGGCTTATGTGATGGCTCTTGGCTTTCATAGTGATCCATACCAACTCATATTTAATTAATAATTTAGAATAAATGTGGATGTTAATCTATATTATATTGTCATATTTTCACATCTATATGAAAACAAGATATGAAAATAGATGTGTTCTTGAATATAAATGGTATATTCCATAGGATAGTCATTTTCTAAAACTATCTTTTTCTCAAATGATTTCTCAATTACAAGATGTTTTCAAAATAGTTCCCTAGTACATATATTTCATTAAATTGAAGATTCTAGATTTTTCTCAATAAATATTTTTATAAAATCCTATTTGGAATTAGGAATGCACACTTGGGTAATTACATTGGTTTCAGAAATTATTTTGGAATGATTGGTATTTCCCATTGAAATGGTTATTGATTTTAAACATTATGGACCATTTGGTACATTGAGATGGTTCTTGGAAATGGATTTGAAATCTGAATATATATAGACCTAGTTGACACCATGTAAATTTCTTATCTCGGATTGGATCCCCTATTGTTATCCTTCACAAGAGATTATCACCACATGGAAGGTGTCCAAGAGTGGCCAAGGCATTCATGTTTTCATCCATGCCTGGGTAAATTATGTGAAAAACTAGACACTTCTTCATTTGAAAATATTCAGGGGATACTATAATTAATTTAATTGGTTTTGAGTTTGTTACTATATATATACCAATGTGATGGACTATATCCCCCATGTATTGCTAATAAATGTCGTGGTAGTTACAATGTTTTGAGGACAATGTAGCTGTAAGGATGGTGATAGAATATGGGTTACATCATATGTTGATAGTTTCTTCAAATAATGTATGTCTAGGGTCCCCTTTAGGGATTTTAGGAGGTATCCATGTCCAAAATTAGTTTTGTTCCTGTATTGTTTTCTATAACCCTATTCACCTACTTAGTTTACATGTACCTATTTTTTCTTCGGTTGTTTCATATTATTTTGGAATTTCTATTTTGATTTAACCTATAGATTATTATTATTTTCTTCCTTATTATTATATCACTTACATGTACAATTGTATCTTTTTGAAATGACATTTTAAAACAAGGTTTTGAAGTTATAGTTTTTAATGGAAATCCACACATGTTTTTGAAAATGAATTTGGGGAAGCTTTGTTTTGTTGTTTATATGATAAAATCCCATTTTTATAATTGAGTTTTCAAATTGGTACTTATGGATGATTTTAGGAAGAGACTTGTTTAGATTATATGGTGCTTACCTACATATCTGTTTATTTCTCAGACCCTAAATATTCAACTCAAAGTAGTTATATCCATGTTGTTTTGTAAATTCAGGTTTATATTCATATATACTCAAGGAGTATTTTTGTTTAAAGGATTATGGTCACGAACATGTAACATGGATATTATGTTTGATATTAGTTGATTATAGTTTTATGTTTAATATTTTTCCCTATAGATAAATTAAATTATATACTTACATTCAGTGAAATAAATATCCTATTATGATTCCAACATTGTACAGGCTATGTTATGATTATCAGGTGAAACAAATTCCCAATTATTTATATTTGACTCCCTAATTCTTGTCCTTGTCCTGTGGGGATTTGGGATGCATTTTAGGCCATCCCCTGAGTTGGATCATGTGTCTGATTCATGAGAGACCACGGTTGGTTTGTGACAAATTTAATTGAAAAAATTGTCCCTTAGTGTAACACCCCGAGCTTTCACGATACACCTCTCTTTCAATAATGCAATAGCTTCCATTGTATACAAGTTTGAGTTCTAACACACCGCGACTAATCAAAGTAGCCGTTATGAATAGTAATACCCACTTTTTAAAATTTTATAAATTTTATATTTCAAAATGGACTTCATTTATGTATTCGTAATATCGATATTATCCTAAGTTTAATTTTTTGTAATTTTCTGAGAACTTCCATTTTTTATGAATAGTGAAAAATACTTAAAACAACTTTTTTAATCAAAATAATTTATTGTGATAAATTATATCATTGAGTGTTTTAAAAGTATAATTAGAATATATTTTAACCATTTTATCCCATGGTGTTCATTAGAATTAATTTCACTTTGAAATTGGACATAAACAATTGTCAATCTTTTGATTGATATTCTTTCTTAAAACACGCTATTTGTTGTGACATCGGGAATTAATTATAAAATTAATTAATTAAACTTATATTTTGGAATTTTGAAAAATAGACATCATTTTTGAATTTGGAATATCAATTATAGCTTAGGGTAAAATTTTGGCACTACTCTGAAAAACTTCAATTTTTGATGAATAGTGAAACCACTATGTGATAGTTAAATAAATAATTTTTTTAATTTAAATGAAATATTACCACTTCTGTGATTTGATTTTCAAAAATCTGACATACATGGTTGTCATTAGGATGTAAAATGTGGTTCAATTGGATTAAAATAATTTTTTGTTGAATAGTATCTTTTAAGTTTAATTAATCACGATTAAAGGTAATTAGTGAAATTTAAGGTAAAAATGGTATTATAAAAATATGGAATGACCTTTAAACTTTTACTAAATCTATTGGATGAGTCATGGACGACCAATAAAATCCATGGGTCAACTTTGGGACCCCATGGAGCCACTTTGGTAGGGAAATGACATAAATAACTTTAATTTAAAGATAAAATAAAAATGTCACAAACAGAAGTTTTGTTTACTAAAATAAATGTTAAATGGGGTAATACAAGTCATATTTTTGACTATAAATATTAATTAGAAATCTAAAACGATTTCCTACATCGAGATATTTTTTTTATAATTTTTAGACATTAAATAAAGTAAATTATTAAGACACCATGACGATGCAGTGATTACCTCATTAATTAACGATTTAAATAAAATGAAAAGATAATGTATAATACATGGCTTACACTTGTCAAAAACCAATTTTATGAGTATATTTATAACCCTTATCACCTTATCCTCGAATTATATAAGTTTGGGACCTTTAAAATCCGAAAATCATTATATAATGAAGTAACATTTCATTACTTTCCAAAAGTACCCCTCCTCTCCACCTATAAAAGGCCCCACCACTACCACCTTACTCACACTTTCAAAGCCTTTTGGCTCGGCCAAAATCTACACAAATACTATCAAAAATTCCCTCCCTTACTCCTAGAAGCCTCACTTTGGGCTGAAGTCTTCCCAAGGACGCCTTTGGCTCAAATCAAAGGAGTTACACGATTTTAAGGTAATGTCTTCACTAATGTTGTTTTGTTTTATTTTGCTTCTCCAACCACTTCAACTCTTTTTATTACTTTATTTTGTAACAACACAAGTATCTAAAATATACTAGGATTTTGTTATGATAAGGATTTGGTTTACACTTACACACACCTTCGTCTAATGGTTAAATAACATACTATTTCTGTGGGTGGCGAAATACTGCCTCACAAAACGATGATTGTTCAATATTCTTTTAACACCTCTAATGGTTTCCATTTTGATGAAACTATTTTCATATATGATATATATATATTATGTTTATGTTTTCCTTATGCTTCTTTATTTTTCATTTGTGGCATACTTTATGATTTCCATTATGGGTAAACGCGATAATCAAATTTTAGGAAGTGCGGACTACCGCCCCCTCAAAGTGATTTGAATCGTCAAAGCCATATGTGGGATGTATAAAGGATAGAGTAGATGGTATTACAAATTATATTATACTGGAATTATAATATACATTTATATCATTCTGATTTCATTAAATACGAAATAGAAATGAAAGTAGCGTTCATGTGTACGTACGGCTTACCGTCTCCATGAACGGTGCATTTCATTTCTTACCTCTAAACATTATAGAATATAATAAATGAATGTATATAATGGATATATAAGAGATATATGATATCTATATAATTAATATAATTCTGTATATAATGGATATTTCACCACATGATCAGATTGTAATTAAAAGAAGTTTATTTTTGACTCAAGTACCAACGATCGACAAAACGACCGTTATTAACTTAAGTAATTACATAATGTTCATAACATGATAATAAGTGATATAAAAGGAATAAAAACATTCAAAAGGTTCTTAAGCAATTATAAATTAACTCTAGTTTATTATTCAGGAGGTTAAAGAATAGTCCAGTCAAGACAAGACGCAAGGTAAGGGAACTTCTTAACCGAATTTCTATTCTTTGGGTTAATCTCCTACTTTCCAATTATGTTAAGATATTATTATGTCCAATATTTTATTTGTACTTTATTTATGTGTACTTATAGTTAATACACATAATATATCTATTTTATTTTAAAAAAAATTATCTTTGTAATGGTCTTCGTCTCAATCTCCTTTCATTGAGGCATATTTTGTTTTATACACAACTTTCTTTTATACGATGTATAAACCCCTTTGACTTTTACGTTTATTCAAAAAGAAACTTTTTATACGAAATGTTTTACTAAACGACAAAAATTAATGTTTTTCTTGTCGTACGTATGTGGTGACAATGAATTCTCCGCCGCTGTGACCATTATTTGAGTTTCGGCTTCCTCTACAAGCCATAACTTTTTTTAATGAGAAATAAATACAAAGTTTTAACTTTATTTTATTTTGGTATTGAAAATGGTTTTGAAAGTGTTTTTATTATATCAATGTGTTGTATTGATATCTTGTGATTGAAATGTGGAAATGTTATGTTTCCTCTATGCATGTTATATGTGATACGATTATGTTATGGTTTATTATATGTTTAACCCTATTCATATAAGGAATACATTGGACTTAATAAGTGACGGGTGGAGCCCGCTACAGCTCCTCGATGAATTGGCAGGTCTCATGAGACAATCTAGTGTCTTGGCATGAGGCCTTGACAAAATCTTATTTTTGGTCTTGGCACGAGGCCTTGGCTACGTGATTATGATAGTCTGGCATTATGCATTCCATCATTATGAAAGTAGTTATTGATATTTCATGTGATTATTCTACTATTAGAATATCCATGTGAGTAAGTAAATGTCATTATTTCATTTTACTTTTTCCATATCATGATAAAGTTCATGTCTAAAAGGCTTTTGTTTCTGTTATACATTGCCTTAAATGTTAATGTTTATTTAATTAAAGCTTCTGCAATATTGTTATCCTTAAGGAGCATCTGAGCTCACCCCTTTCAATGTTTTAATTTTTCCAGGATGTGAAGAAGCATGTTATGAATGACCTGCAGGGATAATATAAGGGGATATGAAGATAAGATGTTTTAGTTTTGTTTTACATTATGATGTAATGTAAGACATATGAATGTATCTAGTGTTTCCAAGGAAACTAAACTAATAGGTCTTTCGAGACTTGATCTTTTGTGATCATGCCTATGTTATGAAGTAATGCACCGACTCTGGGTAACTGGGGTCAGGGCGTTACAGTTGGAATCAGAGGCAATTTAGTACTAACCTTGGAAGCTATATTTAGATAAAATCTGCTTAGAGCACATAGCCTAAAGATAGACTTTAAGGATTAGTATAGAAGAACTTCCTAGAATTTTGGTATTATAGAGATTTTGTGAGTTTTCCGAGAAATACATCCCTGTCTGGATACGAGCAGGTAGAGGCGGCTCTGGCACAGATGTACCTAGGGGTAAAACCCAAAAACACCGCTTTGAGCTAGACTCGAACGGGAACTAGTGCACGACAACGGGCCTCGCTGCACTATTGGTTACGAAACTCCTGGGGGATATGCTTAGGATAATTATCATTTTCTTTAAAAACCATTATGAAGGGCTTATGAATATATACTTCCTCAATGAAAACATTTTTGTGATTATGGATTACATCTATATATATATCAATATATGTTAAGTGTTTTTCAAGTTTGTTATTATGTATTTTGATTCATAAACTAACCTAGTTTATGCCATTTTATAGAAATGGCACCCAGTAGAAGGAATGTGAACTCCATTAATACGTATCATCCAAAGTGTAAGAAGGATCATATCTTTCATGGTATTAAGCCAACATTTAGAAGGGAAATAGTCTCCCATGTGTTCTCAACATATGAAGATATAATATCATGTGTTAATAAGATAAGTAGAGAATTCTATGAGTCTTATGGATTTGAAGGGATGAAAGAGAAGAAAAGGATGGAAGGGAGAATGATGGATAAAGGGATGAGGGAAAAGAAGAATTTTCTAATATGTGATAAATGTGGGAAGAAACACCTTGAAACTTTCCTGAAGGGAATGTGAGTTTGTTATATGTGTGGTGAAAAAGGACACGAAGTGCGTGACTGCAAGGGTAAGAAAAAGGTTTCAAATGTACAATGCTTCATCTGCAAGGATTGGGGACACTATGCAAACCAATGTCCAAATCACCAGAGTATGCCCCAAATGATGTTATTGGATAATAATCAAGTTATGATATTACCACAGATGAGGAGGAATGATTAGAGTTCTTATGTTGTTATTAAATAATTTTTTCATTTGAGTGTTGTATCAATGATGTACTGGTTATAATAATTATGGAGTATATAAGGATTGTACTGTAGTACTATTTTATCAAGGACTTGAGATTGTGTATAACCAAGAAAAGTGACTCCACAGCAGGTTAAATTTTTGGAAAATATATGGTTGAGAGAAAGATAAACCATAATATTGTTCTGATACCGAGATAGTGATTTTGGAATAATACATGATTGATTTGGATAAATTATATTGGATATTCTTAACTTCCTTGAAACTGATTAATGATTTGTATACATTTTTGGATAGAAGGAATATATCTAGTATTCTATAAGGAATAGGGGATAAAGAATGTAATCACTAAGGATTTATGGTAATTAAGTATGTTTCAGTGTTTTAAAATAATACATGATGAAGGTGTTCACATGTTGTTACGTGGAAAAAAGGATCTTCATTATGTTTACCTTCCTTATAAAATTTGGACTGTGAGTTGGAAAGAAGTATTTTGGATAACTATAAAGGTTTGAATGGATTAAGTTGATCTTTGGATAGTATTGTTTAAGGTTAAAACATTTCTAAAGATTATTTTTGGTATATTATAATAATATAGTTTTAGGAAAAGGACAACCTGCAGGGTGGGGCATAACCCATCGCGTCGGACAAAGCTACAGGAATCGAACCCACAACCATAGTGCGACGGGCCCTTATTACCTACCACTAACCTAAAAGAAGTCCCCGGTTATTAAAAAATAGTTTTCCTAATATAAATGCTATGTGTTAATATTTTGAACCTTGTACGATTAGGATAAATATAATATTTTTGAGTTCTATTATCTTTTTGAGTGAAAGATGAGTTTGTGGTAGAAATTAGTTGAAGGTTGAAACTCTACTTGGCAAGAATAAATATATATATACCTATCCCTTATTCTATGAATAAATTAATTATTAAACATTAATAAAGGGATATTAAAACAAAAAATGTGTTATCATAATACCTTATGTCTTGTTGAACTGATAATATTTTAAATCATCAAAGATTGAAGGCTTTGAGGCCCTCAATTTTACAATTTTTTGTGATTGATGACCTCAATCACTCCCTACAAATATTTACATTTTTCCTCCAGTTATATGTCTCTTACTTCCACCAATGTTCTCCTTATCGAGATGATAATTTGTTGGTGACTTTTTCATTTTCATTTCCCTCTAATTAAGGGTAAATTTTATTAACCTTATTTCCAATGGGGATTTTCTACAATGGTATTTTCTATTTTCAACCTTTTATTTTCAAATAAAAATTTCAAATTGTGAGGACACAATTTATTGAAGGAGGGGAGAATGTAACACCCCGAGCTTTCACGATACACCTCTCTTTCAATAATGCAATAGCTTGCATTGTACGGAAGTTCGAGTTCTAACACACCTTGACTAATCAAAGTAGCCGTTATAAATAGTAATACCCAATTTTTAAAATTATAGAAATTTTATATTTCAAAATGGATTTCATTTTTGTATTCGTAATATCGATATTATCCTAAGTTGAATTTTTTTGTAATTTTCTGAGAACTTCCATTTTTTATGAATAGTGAAAAATACTTAAAACAACTTTTTTAATCAAAATAATTTATAGTGATAAATTATACTATTTAGTGTTTTAAAAGTATAATTAGAATATATTTTTACCATTTTATCCAATGATGTTCATTATAATTATTTTCACTTTGAAATTGGACATAAACAATTGTCAATCTTTTGATTGATATTCTTTCATAAAACGCGCTATTTGTTGTGATAGCGGGAATTAACTAGAAAATTAATTAATGAAACTTATATATTTGGAATTTTGCAAAATAGGCAGCATTTTTGAATCCGGAATATCAATTATAGCATAGGGTAAAATTTTGGCACTATTCTGAAAAACTTCAATTTTTGATTAATAGTGAAACCACTAAGTGGTAGTTAAATAACTGATTTTTTTCATTTAAATGAAATATTACCACTTTTGTGATTTTATTTTCAAAAATCCGACATACATGGTTGTCATTAGGAAGTAAAATGTGGTTTAATGGGATTAAAATAATGTTTTGGTGAATAGTAACTTTTAACATTAATTAATCGCGATTAAAGGTAATTAGTGAAATTTAAGGTAAAAATGGTATTATAAAAATATGAAATGACCTTTACACATGTCCTACCTCTCTTTTATGAGTCATGTCCGACCAATACAATCCATGGGTCAAATTGGGGACCCCATGGAGCCACATTGGTAGAGAAATGACATAAATATCTTTTATTTAATGTTAAAATAAAAATGTCACAAACATAAGTTGTTTTACTAAAACAATTTTTAAATGGGGTTATACAAGTCATATTTCTAACTATAAATATTAATTATAAATCTAAAAAGATTTACTAAAACATGATATTTTTTTTATAATTTTTAGACATTAAATAAATTAAATTATTTATGACACCATGATGATGCAGTGATTACCTCATTAATTAACGATTTAAATAAAATGAAAAGATAATGTAAAATACAAGGCTTACACTTGTCAAAAACCTATTTGATGAGTATATTTAGAACCCTTATCACCTTATCCTCGAATTATATAATTGTGGGACCTTTAAAATACGAAACTCATTATATAATAAAGTAACATTTCATTACTTTCCAAAAGTTCCCCTCCTCTCCACTTATAAAAGGCCCCCACCACTACCACCATACTAACAGTTTCAAAGCCAGTTGGCTCAGACAAACGCTTCCCAAATACTCTCCCAACTTCCCTCAATTACTCTTAGAAGCCTCACTTTGGACAGAAAGCTTCCCAAGGAAGCATTTGTCTCAAATCAACGGAGTTACCCGATTTTGAGGTAATGTCTTCTCTAATGTTGTTTTGTTTTATTTTGCTTTCCAACCCCTTAAACTCTTTTTATTACTTTATTTTTTAACAACACCAGTATCTAAAATATACTAGGATGTTTTAATGATATGGATATGGTTTACACTTACACACACCTTCATCGAATGGTTAAATAACATACTGTTTCTTTGGGTGGCGAAATACTGCCTCACGAAACGATGATTGTTCAATATTCTTTTAACACCTCTAATGGTGGCCATTTTGATGAAACTATTTTCATATATGATATATATATTATGTTTATGTTTTCCTTATGCTTCTTTATTTCTCATTTGTGGCATACTTTATGATTTCCATTATGGGTAAACGCGATAATTTCATTTTAGGAAGGGCGGACTACCGCCCCCTCAAAGTGATTTGAATCGTTAATGCCATATGTGGGATGTATAAAGGATGGAGTAAATGGTATTGCACATTATATTATATTGGAAATATAATATACCTTTATATCATTATGATTTAATTAAATACGAAATAGAAATGAATGAAGCGTTCATGCGTACATACGGCTTACCGTCTCCATGAACGGTGCATTTCATTTCTTACCTCTAAACGTTATGGAATATTATAAAAGCATGTATATACTAGATATCTATGGTATATAAGATATCTATATCATGAATATAATTCTGGATATAATTTATATTTCACCACATGAACAACTTGTAATTATAAGAAGTTTATTTTTGACTCAAGTACCAACAATCGACCAAACGACCGTTATTAACTTAAATAATTATATAATGTTAATAACATTGTAATAAGTGATATAAAAGGAATAAAAAACTTCAAAAATGTTCTTAAGCAATTATAAATTAACTCTAGTTTATTATTCAGGAGGTTAAAGAACGGTCGAGTAAAGACAGGACGCATGGTAAGGGAACTTCTTAACCCAATTTTATTCTTTGGGTTAATCTCCTACTTTCAAATTATGTCAAGATATTATTATGTATAATATTGTATTTGTACTTCATTTATGTGTACTTATAGTGAATACACATAACAGATCTATTTTATTTTTAAAAAAATGATCTTTGTAATGGTCTTCGTCTCAATCTCCTTTCATTGAGGCATATTTTGTTTTATACAAAACTTTCTTTTATACGGTGTATAAACTCCTTTGAATTTTAAGTTTATTAAAAAGGAATACTTTTATACGAAGTGTTTTACTAAACCAAAAACAGGAATGTTTTTATTGTCGTATGTATGCGGCGACAATGACTTCTCCGCCACCGTGACCATTATTTGTGTTTCGGATTCCTCTACAAGCCATAACTTTTTTTAATGAAAAATAAATACAAGGTTTTAACTTTATTTTATTTTGGTATTGAAAATGGTTTTGAAAGTGTTTTTATTATATAAATGTGTTGTATTGATATCTTGTGATTGAAATGTGGAAATGTTATGTTTCCTTTATACGTGTTTTATGTGATACGATTTTGATAAGGTTTATGATATATTTAAACCTATTCATATGAGGAATGCATTGGACTTAATAAGTGAGGGGTGGAGCCCGCTACAGCTCCTCGATGCATCAGCAGGTCTCATGAGACAAACTAGTGTCTTGATAGGAGGATTTGACAAAATCTTATTTGTGGTCTTGGCACGAGGCCTTGGATACGTGGTTATGATAGTCTGGAATTATGCATTCCATCATTATGAAAGGGGTTATCGATATTTCATGTGATTATTCGACTAGTAGAATATCCATGTGAGTAAGTAAATGACATTATTTCATTTTACTTTTTCCATATTATGCTAAATTTCAAGTTTAACAGG
Organism: Viscum album; assembly: GCA_963277665.1. Classification (NCBI taxonomy): domain Eukaryota; kingdom Viridiplantae; phylum Streptophyta; class Magnoliopsida; order Santalales; family Viscaceae; genus Viscum; species Viscum album. Next base: position 1,986,789,636 of record OY728136.1, read on the forward strand.
CTTTTTTTTCAGTTATAAATTGCCTTAAATGTTAATGTTTATTTATGAAAGCTTCCTCAATATTGTTATCCCTACTGAGCATCTGAGCTCACCCCTTTAAATGTTTTAATTTTTCCAGGATGTGAAGAAGCATATTATGAATGACCTGCATGGATAATATAAGGGGATATGAATAGAAGATGTTGTAGTTTTGTTTTACATTATGATGTAATGTAAGACTTATGAATGTATCTAGTGTTTCCAAGGCTACTAAACTAATCGGTCTTTCGAGACTTGATCTTTTGTGATCATGCCACTGTTACGAAGTAATGCACCGACTCTGGGTAACTAGGGTCGAGGCATTACACTTATATTTTTACAATTAATCACCTTCATGACACGGACATGAATAATAGAAATTATTTTTAAATTACAATGATCAAGTGGGGACGAAGTCCTAGAAAAGGGCTCTCTTTCATACACTAAGCCAAATGATTCATCCAAATTCCCAATAGTGAGGAGGATAATAAATGTGTAATCAATAGAGTATGATACTGTCTATTTTTCATGTGGAATGAAGGGGAACTGGGAGAAGAACTACACCACAACTTATTATATGTATGGAATTTAGGTTCATTAATTATCAATTAAAATCTTTTTTTTCTATAAATATTGTATTAAATACATTACAAAGTGATCAATTCTGTATCCAATTTTATTATAAAAATTTATTCACAAGTGTTTCATGAGGAGATATGTATATAAGAACAATTAATATATCAAGACTTGATAAAGTGGCTATTTCAAACTAACATCCTACATTTTTAACAATATTAATCCTGGTTTTATGGAAATACTATGATGCACCAATTGTTTCCAAAAACATTATTTCGTAATCTAGTTTTGATAGGGATTTTTTTATTATCAATATTTGGAATGAAAAGTTTATACTCTTACAAAGGAAGAATATTTTATTTTATGACACATCAAAATATTGGTCTTTATTTGATTTAATATAAATACCAACCATTTTAAATCGATAATAAATATAGTTAACATTAATCATATGATGCTTAACTATGGAATCACTATGTATGTCATATATAAAAAATTAAATGAAAAAAATATATCAAGATGAATATCTATTTCTTTTCAACTAAAAATACATGGAATATTTTCAGGCTTGTTTTCAAGGAATAATGAGAAAATTATTATTTAGCTCCATATATGAATGGTCCATAGATATTCTGGAATCAATACATATAGTTGAAAGGGGGATATATTATGTTAAATAATTGAGTGGATACTCATACTCTATAAATTTTATAGATGAATTTAATAGATTTGTATTAGTTTAAATAATGATGATTAAGTCATATTATTTTGATGAATTCAAGGAAAATAAAATTGATGTTTTAAATTAAATGTTTAGAAATGTAAATAAAATAATCACAAATCATGGGGGACAATATATTAACCAAAAATTCATTGATTCTCTAAAGGATTTATGGATTATATAACAACTCACACTACCATATACACCATAGTTGAATAGTTTAATTAAATAGAGGAACCACACCTTATTGTACATGGTGATGTCAATGATGAGTCATCAATATATTCTATTATAATTTTTAGGGTATGGATTACATATAGTTGTACACATACTAATCTAAGTTCCAAATTAATCAAAAATATATATTCCATATGACATTTTGTATGGAAGAAAATATGTGTTACTGAATTTACATGTATGGAGATCCAAAACATTTATTTAGTCCACTTACTGTAAAAATGATTCACCTCATGGAAAAAGGAGAATCTTTATAGGATATCATAAATAAACAAAGTAATATTTTCTATACTACCACTTACCAAAAATATAATAGAGGAAAGAAAGGACATTTTTATTGAGAGGGAGAACATCCTTAAAAGATATGGTTGGAGTTACATATACATTGATAAAGTCTTAAATCTAGATACTCATGAGTTTCCATAAAAATAGATTCTACAAATCCCAAAGGAAAAAAGATTTTATGGAGACATATGTACTATGTATGTGAACTAGTTAGGTTATATAACATGAATGGTAGGTTCTTCTAGTGATAGGGAAGGCTGACTCAGTATTATTAGATAATAATTAACCTCTTTTGTACAATAAATCTATATGTATTACATATTCTAATGGATTGTATCAAGCCCTGACTTATGAAATGGTACCTATATAATATAACCATGTTTATATTTTAGTAGATCCTATAGTGTATGTAGTCCCCTTTTATTCAAATGGGTTTAAAAAAAGAAACTATAAATGAATAGAATAATCAATGAAAATAAGTCATGAATGGTAAAAAAATGGGATTATATAATATCAATTCATTGAATATGATGATACCTTTTCATAGGGTTACATACATTAATTTTTCAGAATTATACCTACCATAATAGCTAACCGAGATTATGAAATTGAGATGAGTGAGGTCAAAAAATATTTCCATAATTGTATGATTCTGACCTTTTGGAGATGCGTCATTCTCATTTTCAGATACACTTTTAACCATGATTTGTGTCTATCATGGGTAATTTTTTGTTTTTGGGGTTTTTAAGTGAAATTTTTGAAGTAAATAGGTCATGAAAGTTTGTCACATGGGGACCCTAAACCATGCGCCTAACCCAAAAAAACCATGCAACACCATATGAAGGTGGAATTCATGGTTGATATAATGTTATTTCATACTATGAGACCTCTTATATGAAACTGTGCACCCCTAAGATGAGGTGAATGGTTAGGGAACATGGCTTTCCAAACCTTGAAAGCCAACTAAAGAGATTGTTCAAATAGATTTTATTCCACTTAAAATATGAATTATAATTATGAATCCCCCAATTTTTACACCATGACACCCTAGATTGACAATAAACCTACTCCTCCACATTTTGAAGCACACGGGGAGGGGGGGACAAGGATCCATCAACCCCATTATTGATGAATTTATGATCTTATTAACATATCTTCACCTATTCTGGTATGTAATATCTTCCCCAGTAGATTTATATCTTTCTGATCTGTCTTTCTAGATGAAGAGGAATGTTTTATCCTACATTGGTGATGGTTTAGATCTAGGTTTTTAGGGACTTTATTCCATTTGATTTTGTTTCTTGTATTTGGACAATATCATCTGTACTATTTTGAACTTTATCATTCTTCTTTAATTTGGGGACATTCGGTTAGGAAAACATGCATCAATGATCTTGAGGTAGGTGTTCTATATTTTAATTCCCCGAGATTGGAATTATTTTTTTCAAAAATTTAATTATGGAATTTCAATTTTTACATTTGTAAATTTAATTTTTATCTTAATAAACTAATTGGTTAGATATTCAATGGGTTTATGGAATTAGTAGAGTAATGTGATTACAATATTATTGGAATTCATGTTATTGAAATTGGTTAATTAATGGGTTTGTTTGATTGATAAATAAAAGTAATTGATGGATGGATAGATTAACTAGTTAGGTTTAATGGATTATATGATTAAATGTTTTTAAATGTATTAATTTTGAAATGATCATATTATTACATGTGATTAATGTAATGAACCATATTTTTTAGATAAATTGAAATGGTGAACCATTATGTAGATAATTAAATAATAAATTAATGATGATTAACCTTTATAAGTGTGATATATGTTACAGATGTGATTGATTGATAAATGGGGTTTGGTATAGGTACTGATGCTCCAATACCCATATGTGAAAACAATAAGGTGTGAGAGAGGGACTGATTTTATAAATACTAACGAGGTTCTAGACATGAGGTTCTACGCCCATGATATTAACATTGAACAATGGTTCCATGAATTAAAGATATAAAAGAGTAAATTAATTGATTAATGAGAACCCTTAATGTAAAGAAATGTGATACCCCTTGGGAATGGTACAGACTTGATCATTGGGGGAAGTATGTATTGATAGTTCAGGTGTCAACCTGAACCGGAGAAAATTATGTGGTTAATCAATGAATAATGAAATGTTATATTTGTTTACATGATTGTAATTATTTATTTATATTGAGGCATAAAATACTATATACTAGATTTTGTTTCATACAATGATAGTGCTATACAAATAAATTGTACTCACACCCTACATAGGCTACTCAATCTCTACCATAATTATCTAAATGTTTATATAAATAGACAAGAGAATGTCCCCTATGTTATATAGATGATTTGGGATGGAGCATGGTTGATGGAACTACATGTTTTGTCAAGAACCTATAGAGAGTTTTTGGTGTCTTTATTTTGGGGTTTTTATTTGACACTTGATATTTATATATCATTTACAACTTTGATTTTGATATTTTTTTTCCTATTCTGGTTCATCAATTATTAATGGTTTTCATTTGTTTAGGTATTATTCACTTTATTGGACATTATCATTTGGATATTTAATATTTGTTTAATAATCTTATATTCTTCGATAAAAAGTTTATTGTCTACCCATGTTATATATTTCACCCTAGAAGCTATATGATATCCTCTGGCATACGAGGAGGTGCACCAGAGGTTTGGTGAGCCACCAGCTCTGGGAACCTATACGTGGCACCCAGTTAGAGTGTTACAAACATGTATTAAGGGTTATTTTTTTATAACTATTTAGAATATATAGAAATGATATTATCATGTTTAGTTCCTTTTTTATGAGATGTTTCTTGTGAGTATCTAATCCATGTATGGGGAAAACCAAGGTACCCAAGGTGGAATTGTTGTTATTGATGTTTACTGTTAATGATGTTTGTTATTTCTCCTAGGGTTATGCACTTAGTTTGTGATTATATTATTGTTTTCAATGATTATATTCTTGTTCAAGTATGAAACATAGTTTGATTACAACTGAACCATTTTGGGAACTGATGATTTATTGTGAGATACATCATTTTACGCATTCACGGAAAAAAACGTTCTGGGTATGTTGTTTAAATCAAAACTCTTTTCATTACTTTTGTGATTTAAATGAAATTAGTGCATAATATAAAATTGATAATTTATAATGATTCTAAATATGGTTAATGAAACATAGAAATGGATTATTAATGGAAATCCTGAATTATCAAAATGTTTTATCATTTGATAACCATGACCTAGAATAGGGATGGCTAAGAGTAGTGATAGTGCCTAAGTGTTTACCAAGTGGAAGGGTATTGGGGGTTACTTGAGAATGATTTATGTGCATCCCTATTATGTAAATGTGATTATTATATGTTATGTGTCCTAAGATGTGTGTTTTTTATTATAGATATAAGACTTCATGACGATGCTTATTGGTAGGGAGAGATGAAAAATGGCTGGAAATGTGCGAACTATAGTGGAACAAGAGTCGCTGATAATCTCAGATGAGGAAGCCGGAGAGAAGTTCTATTAGAAAAATTCTTACATTATGATGCTTATAAAAAGAGACCATGGGTGGGTTGTGAAGAGTATATCTGACATAACCTGGGTCTTTCTATTATTGCACCCTCTTAATATTACTCAAGAGTGTGGACGTTAGGCAGTTGAGTTTTGGTTTGAGAATATTCAAAAGATCCCTGACCACATACGGGATCCTACTAGTAAGAGTGTTTAACTACCTTCTCACATGTTATGTTTTAAAGAAAAGAGTTGGTGGGAAAACCAGACTTGGGATGGATAGTTGGATAATATAGAGTTGAAATAAATTTAGGAAGAGTTTTTGGATAACTATTACCTTGCGACTCTAAAGAAGGAGAGGGAATATAATTTTATATGGATGACCTACTATTTATGTATGTAATGGGATATACTGGTCACTTTAATGATTTGAATCATTTCTTATCTATGGAAGGGAACGAGGCTATTGTAGTGAAGAATTTACACAATGTGGTTAAATGTGATATTAAACCCCATTTTAACTTCTTTAGGGTAATGATGTTTCTAGTAGTGGTGACTCAAGCTCTCATATTCTAGGGGGACATAAATGAGGCTTCTAGTGATATGTAGGTAGGTTCTATCGGAAAACCAGGAGGTATCTCTTTCAAGGGTAGGAAGTGTCACTTTCAGAATTCTTATCGGAGTAGTGGATGGAACAGTGGCTAGGGGGAAGGGTCAATTACATATGAAATTACTCGAGTGACCTACCAATTGTTTAATAGGATGGATCATATATGTTGATAGTTCTCCAAAACACTCATAGAGTTAAGAGCATACAGTAAGATGGAAATCCTATAACGATTTTAGAGGAATCCATTATTGAAGGGTCAAGACTGAGGAGCTCGACAAAATTATAATGTTTGAAGGTGGTATTCTTCCCCATACCAGTCTAGAAGTTGGTGGTCGATTTTCCATGGTGGTCGATGTAAAACATGTGGTTTATCCACTCACGATCCCCTATATCAGTAGAGTGATGAAGCATAGGGGACCCAGACTTCAATACATGGGAGAGGGTAAGCGCAGGTGCATGCAGTTCTGCTCGCACTTGTGGATAGAAAGATTTGACCATTGATAGTTAGAGGTACTACTCTTGTAAACTTTACACATTCTAGTTCCTTATTTGGTAAATAAGAATCTCGTTCAATTATATCTTCACAACATGTGAAAAATTTATGTCCAACTGTAATGTTTGTGATTGGGTTTATTACAATCGATACAACATTTGGAGTACATCTTGGAGACATCAATAAATGATGTGGGTGTTCACTTGAGTTTAGAGAGTGTCATTTTAATGGGATATTATAATCCTTGATATGTTAGAAATTGACATGATTTTGGGTATAATATTGTTGGTATCATACCAATACCATATTGATTGGTACCATAGGATAATGAACATTATGTCTCCTAACGGTATTGTTATGTGCATTGTGGAGTTTGGGATATCCAGAAGGGTCAAAACGGACAAATACATCATTAGCTGGGGGATATAATTGCCTATGTTATATGTCTATTGCTAGATTATGGGTGTGTAAAGAAGACTGTGTTTCCACCAACAGTAGAAAAATTCTTGGATATGTTTCATGAGGTCTACATAGGGTAGCCACATGAGTGGGATGTCAACTATATTATTGATCTCATTCCAGGATATTAACAAGTGTCAATTCCACCATATTGAATGGAACTAAAATATAATTAAGATTATAAGAGTCAGTGGGAAGATTTGATGGATAAAGGATTCATCCATATGAGTATGTCGCCTTGGGATTCCCATGTATTGTTTGATAACAGTGATGAAAGGACCTTCTTCATATATGTTAAGGAAAATAAGTTGAACTAACTGAATGTGAAGAAATGATATCATCTTCTTAGTATGAATGATCTCTTTGACCAATTGAGTGGATTTTGTGTCTTCTCTAATATTTACATTAGATAAGGGTATCACATGTTGAGTGTTTTATCTTCTGGTATACTATGAACAACTTTCAAAAGAAAGAATGACATTTATTATTATATAGTGACGTCATTTGAGCTGAAAAATTCTCTTGCAGTGTTTATGGAATTGATGAATAGAATATATCACCCATACCTGGATCAGTTTGAAGTCATTTTTGTGGTTTAAATATTATTGTACTCCAAGACTCAGGACTATAATGCCCAACATCTTCAAAACGTGTTGAGTACACTGAGAGATCATTTGTTACATGAAATGTTATATATGTGTGAATTATTAAAGAATCTCGTTCATTTCATGGGTCACATCATCTTAGTGGAAGGTGTGTCAGTTGACCAATAGAATTTTCATGTAGCTGTTGCTTGAGACCAGTTCAAAAATATTATTTATATTCACAGCTTTCTGGGGCTTGAGTATTATTATTATATATTCATCCAGGAATTTTCTTTATTGGAAGCACCACATTCAAGCTTGAACAAGATGGGATTCATGTTTGGATGGTCCATAACATGTGTTTATAATTTCTGAGGATTGAAGAATAATTTGACTACTCCACAAATCCTGTTCCTACCAGAGACTGGTTATAAGTATACATTGTTTTGTGCTACATATTAAATTGGTTATGGAGGAGTGTTGATGTAGTGATATCTAGTTGTGGAATATGGGTCATGATAATTGAGGTCACATGAAAATAATTACCATGCTCATGAACTTTATTTAGTGGTAGAAGTTTATGATTTGATGTGTTGGAAGCATTATATATCTGGGAAAAAATTTATATGTATACTGACCACAAAATTATAATTAAAATACCTTCAAAGAAATCATTCAATATCCAAAAATGGAGGTGCGTTGAATATTTGTAGTTATTTTATTTGGATCTAGAATAAATTACCGTATATTGATATAGTGTTGATAATTCTCTAAGTTGAAAGACATTTACTCATGATGTTTATAAGAAAAGTTATGAGTTGAAGATGATGAATTTTTTGGCTGAGATACATGTGGTATTTATGAAGGGCTCGGAGAAAATGACCCTTGTATTAGTATCAGAGTAGTCCACACTTTTTAGAATGATTTGAGAGAGGTCGTATATGGATATAGAATGTATGTAATTTAGGGTAAGCCTTGAGTATGTTGAGTCACCTTCAGATTGGACTATAAATAAATATGTGAATATTTTTTTTCTAGGGTTGCGTAGTTGTGCCTAGGAGTATGATAGAAGAGATGATGTCTGTGTTTCCTTTCTCAAAGAGGTCAGTGCATTTTGGGTTGTTCAAAATTCCAAGTGACCTAGGTCTATTGTATTTTTATCCAGGGATAAAGAATTCAATAGATGGGTTTTTGACTTGATGCTCTAACATTCAATATCTTAAGATGAAGCATCAATGAATGATTAGTTTTCTATAGTGGTTTCCCATTCCATTATGTATGTGGGATATCATTCCTATGTATTTCATAGTGGATTTCCTGATAATGGATTAGCAGAATGATTATATTTGGGTGATTGTAGAGTAATTGATGAAACTAGCTCATTTAATTCATATTAGAGAGCCTTTATAAATGGACCAGTTTTGAGAATTTTAAATTTGGAAGATACTCTATTTTCATGCGGTTCTATGGAGTATAGTTTCAGAATGTGGCTCATGTTTCACCTATCATTTCAATAAAGGGTTCTAGAAATAGATTTTTATGTCTGTTTTTCCCATAAAAAATTTATACCCCTAGAAAGATAGGATGTTATAATATATTATATCGGTTTGGGGGTATATGATATAGGCATGCATCATAGACATTGGCAGGACAATGTAGAAGCACCTTGCTCTTGTTCAATTCTCCAATAAATTTAGTTTTCATAAAAATATACATATGTAACCATATAAGGATCTTTATGGTAGTCTATTCCGATCAACAATATGTTGGATGAAGGATGGTGGGTCAGAGTTGTTGGGATCAAATATAATTCTGGAGAGGTTAGATCAGGTTCAACTAATTAGAAAATGTATGGATATTGCATATAGTATACCAATGTCATATGTTGATAGACGTCGATGACCCCTTGAGATTACAGAAGGTGATCATGTATTCTTTTAGGTGTCACCAAGATTGGCTGACTGTAGGAATGAGACATAGGGAAGTTGATTCCTACATTTTTTGGACCTTGGATATTATTGAAAGAATAAAACTGGAGGAATATAGATTGTCTTTTCCATATAGGTATAGTGATATCCACAATGTTTTTTTACCTTTTAGACCATTAGTATTAGAACCTTGGCCCTTCCCATGTGATTGATAATGAAGATATTGTGCTTGAGGCCAATTCATACTCTATGAATCATTTAATACGTTTTACTAATTGCAATGAGAAAGTGTTTTGGGTAATGAATGTGATGATAGATTTTTTATTATGTAAACATGTCCATGTTCAGGAGGAAACAGGGTAGGGATTAGATGATATGTGGGCTCAGTGGCCCAATCATTTTACACTATAATATTAGATATAATTGGGTGAACATCATTAAGATGAGTAGTTATATGGAGGGGAGATTCTAAGATCTTTAAATTTGTGGTGATGCATTATATTCATTTTTAGATACTCTTTTACCCTTTTTTGTATATATTTGGTTGGTTATTGTTTTGTGGTGTTTTAGATTTTATTTTATATTTTTCAAGAAAGGGGACAATGCATGATTAGTGTACATGTTCCCAAACCATACACCTAACACCATAAAATCATCCATCACAAAAGATATGCGGATTTCATGGTTGGTGAATTGTTTTTAAAATGTTTTTCCCACTTTATTGAAACATTACACCCCTAAATTGAGGTATATAGTTAGGGTTCACACTTTGAAAAACTGCAAACTCCAGCTCAGGAAACCATGTGTGGGGGTTTTATTCTTCAAAAAATTATAATTAAAATTCAAAACCCCTAGTTATTAATAACAAAACACAATATATTAACCCTAAAACTATTCTTCTAAATTTTAAAGCACCTAAGAGTCATATAAGGAAAATTAAACCCGTTTCATGAAAATTGAAGATGTGATTGAAGGATCTTCACCTCATCTGGAATGTAATATATTCTCATGTGGTTTCCTCTAACTATTATCTATTTTTTGGATAAAAATAAATTTTTATGCTCTATTGGAGATGGTTTAGATATTGGTTTTCATGGATCATATTCCATTTTATCTTTTTTCATGAATTTGGGACTAGATCTTCCTTACCATTGCGATCTGAAGCATTCAGCATCAACTAGGGGATTTTTAGTTTGAAAAACAACCATAAACTATCTTAAGTAAGGTTTTATAATAATCAATTCCCTTATTCATGAATTATATTTTCATGTATGTAATTGTGGATCATAAATGTCGAAGTTTTTCATTTAAATTTTGAATTGAAATAATTATTATTTTAATTAATTAATGGGTTTATGGAATTTGTTTAATAATTTTATTATTTTATTGGAGGAAACCGTGATATTGAAATTTGATTATAGTGGGTTTATGGTATTGATAAATAAAGGTAATTGATGGATGTTTGGATTAATCTTGAAGGGTAAATGGATTATATGATAAGATTTTGTTAAATGGATTAATGGTGAAATTACCATATTATTCTATGTGATTATTGTGATAAACCATATTTTTTTGGATAAATTGAAATGGTTCATAGTTATGTTTATAATTAATAAGATGGTAAATTATAAACAAACCTGATAAATGTGAAATATGTGACATATGTGATTGATTGATAAATGGTTTGTAGGACTGGGACTAATGGTCCAAATAACAATGGGGCAGTAGAAATGAAATTATAGTCATCAATTCATGTATGTGATAACTAATTGTGGTAAAGGGGCTAAATATCTAAATACCTGTATGTGATAATAATGACTTATCAGACAAGTTTAGGTGATCAAAATACTCACAGGGTGCAAAAACTGATGTTATACATCCATGATATTAGCATTGAACTACGGTTATATGTAGTGAAGTTATGAAAGTGGAAATGAATTGATTGATGAAAACCCCTGATGTAATAAAATATGAAATTCCTTGGGACCGGTTCAGACTTCTACATGGGCTAGAGCTGGTATTGATGGTTCCGTTTTCTTTATAACCATATATTTTTTTAATTCTAGAAAAATGAAATGTGGTAACTATTTAATTTAATATAATTTATTCCTAATACATCTACATACACTTTTATAGACAGGATAATCTTTGAGACACCATTAGTGGTATAATACTAGTGTTTACTCGCACCCTACATAGGCTACCTAATCTGTACATAGATAGACCTAATGTTTATAAGACAGGATAAGGAAAGGTTCCCTATGTTAGATGGATGATTTTGTGTAGATCCTAGATGAGGGAACCTGACTTGATGTTAAGACCCTCTCAAAAGTAGTCAGTGAAATTATTTTGGGTTTTTTTCATTCAACACATGAACCTTATTTGGAATGAAATGTACATTGATTTTGTATAGATATTGTTTTTTGTTATGGTTCATCATTATTATTGGTCTACATTAGTTTATGTATTATTCTAGATATTTTTTATTATAATTTCACAATTTATTATTTATTTACACTATTGAGATGCTTTGATTAAGAGGGTATTATCTCCATAAGTTATAAATTTGACCTCGCTACTAGTCTACAACCATGGGTGTGTGGGAAGGCCCATCAAAGGCCTTGTGACCATCCGGGACGAGGAAATATTATGTGGAACCATGTTAGGTAAATTTCATTAAGGTAATCCTTATATATGAATCATATACGAGACAATTAGAAGGATTTTTGAATACATGGGATTTTAATAATGTATGAAAATATAAAATATACATTTCTGTATTGAAATTAACACCTGATTCGTAAAACATTTTCTATAATGAATTCAAAAGGGAATTTTATTTCATAAATAAAACACGTGGTCTCCGTGTTTACAATTGGTTTTGTAGAAGTGTGGGTATTTTCTTAATATTTCATGTTAATGACATATTAGTGATTGTTAATTAGATTATAGTCTTATAGTTTGAAACATCATTATGGAAAATGTTACTCTATAAAGGGAATAGGTGATACAATATATAGTATTGTGATCATGATCAATTATGATATATCCAAGATGATACATTGATTATGTATTGGTATATATGTTAAAAAGATGGAGAATATATTCAGTATATAAGATTCCAAGAGGGGATTTTTACCAAAGTCCACATGGTGTATATCTTTCTAGGAATATTTTTCATCAGACATATGATGAGAAATGAAGGATAAAATGCCAATCATATTCATTCATGATAATATCAGTCATGTATGACGTGATATATACTATTATTTGATGTTGTGTACTCTTGAAATGTTATGTAGAAATCAAGCAGACCCTGGAGACCACTTTTTTATAAAAGTCAAACTATCCAAATGTATCTAAGGTGTACTAAATAAATATTATTGGTTCTTCAAGGATATTTAGATCCAACCATTATAAAATATACATATTCTATATTTCAAAAAATTGATAGTGATATAAAATCATAATATGGATAATTTTTACCCTAAAATGAGAAATGTTTGAGATATAAGAGTTAAATTATATCAATGGCTATAAGTATTTTAATGATTCCAAGTATATTACAACTTATTGTGCTTCTATGGGAGTCATAATTATTTTCATTTTCATCTAATATTAGTTTTGGATTCAACTAGTAAATATCCTATCAAAATATAATAAGATAATACAAATGGTATGAAACATGAAAAGGATCCAAGGTCACATTAGTAGATAAAGAAAAATCACTATAAGTATCACTTATTGAAGTATTCACCTAAGATAGGTTATCTCATTGTAGGAAGTGTTTCCATAGAAGTCATAATGGAAGACCCATTATTAAATCCCAGTCTCTTCAAAATCATGAATTTCATGTGAGAGATAGATATAGTTGAAGTGATATTATTTTTTATTTTGTTACCAAGAACAAAATATTCAATAATTTATATTAACTATATATATATATATAATTCAAATATGTGAATTTTACAAGCATTATTTATCACATATAGACTATTATTTAGCATAAAAATAATTTTATAATGTATTATAGTATCAATCACATTGGAAAGTCTATATAAGCTCTTAATATGAGGAGAAAAATTATTTTACATGATGATATTGATAATATTTCTCCAACCATTATGAAAATAGTCTATGGAAATACATAAATTACATTTACTATTAGGTTTGTGAGCATGTAAGTGGATGAAATTTAATCTCATTAATTCTTCATATGGTAATCAAAATAATAGGATATAATGAGGATAAACCCAATAGAATGAATTCCACAAGATTACAAGTCAGTGTATGATCATTTATATGAATTTGATTAAGGATCTATAGACATTAACACATGCAATAATTCATATCTTGACTCAAATACAATGATTTTTTTTACTAAAATTGTGATGCCATATGTTCATGGGAAGTAAGATACATTGTTAAGTCATGAATGATATTTCATTATTGAATATGTAAAAAATTATTTTTTTACTTCCATACTTATGAATGTTGGTATCTCCAAACATTTATAGGAATGGATCTTCCAAACCAACACATCTTGGACATAGTGGTTGACATGGTTTTTAGGAAGTAAAGAAAACTATATATCAATCATTTTTTTTTGATTACATGAGTATGAAACCAACCTCATGATAGATCAAATCAAGTGTGTGATATTAAATAGTGAGTGTTTATATTTTTTTATCAACAATGATATATTAACAGATTTCAATATGAGTTGATTTATGATTTTCTAACAGAAAATATTAGACATTAGGAAAGCCTGTCTAATTCCAATAAGGAAGAGACTCAGAGGCCCACACACTTTGTATTTCCATTGTCCTCCGCCAAATACTATTTTTGTTTTTAATTGATAAAATAAATATTTTACTTATTTTTGGGAAATAATATTTATTAGAGATTTATAAATAAATTTTTTAAGATTATATTAATATATTAATCTAATATTTTAATAAAAATTTATTCGCAAGACACTCAAATAAAATATTTATTTATATTTTGTTTTATTTGAAAAGTAATATGTAATATTTTCAATTAAATAAATATTTCATTAGTTTTATGTATGTCAAAATAAATATTTCGTTATAGTAATTTGAATATAATATTTATTTAATTTTAAATGTTTGAGGTATGGTATAACCGAGGATGGAAAATGGGAAGAGTTAAGGGAATGTTAATATAAATGATATAATGTTAAATATAATTTAATTAATAAGATTTTATTTATTTAAAAATGGTAATTATTTTCAAAATATAATGTCTTCCATTATGTAATACAATGATTAGGATTATTGGAATGGTTTATATATCACATTTTTTATGAATGGAATTTTTCAAATTAACCATAATAAAAACTAGCACTATATATTACATGTTATATCCTTCTTTGGGTGTGCAAGATTCATTTTTATTTGAACAAAATTTCTAATTGCTGGGGAATTATCTTAACAGTGAAAATATATAAGGTTTCTCTCAAGACTATGTGAATTTGGTAACCACCTTCCCCTTTCAATAATGAGTAATCAAGAGGGATTTAATCATCATTAATAAAAGATTTTATTACAATAATGATTAATAATAGAAGATAATCAAATCATTCATTCCAGTATCTGATGTTCCATTAGTGTAATTTGGAGGATGAGAATCATGGGTGGAATACTGCTAAAGAGACTCTAATATGGATCCTCTTGGAAAAAAAAATTGTCGAACATAATAAATGGATAAAATTATCAACATATTTATAAAAAAATTAAAATCATGATTATGGTAATTGTTATTGTTAAATTAATAATACATTTACTTGGAAAGTTTCCCTCAAATGAATCTGATATTTTGGGAAAATTTAATTGTGTATAATGAGTAGAAATTTTAACTCAATGTCATGTTCTTCGGATTATTCATTGAAAATGAAAACAAAAAATTTGGTCATGGGATTTATCGATGATTTTTCTCCACCAATAACCATCACAAGTTACCTTTGATGATGGGAAATTTTTAAATGCATGGAGCCATGTATATGGGATAATAGACTACATAATCTATTAAATATAACCCTTTAATCATGATTATATAGCAGGAAGAATATTTTTTAATTATTAAAATCACTGAATTCCTAGTATAAAATAATGAGGAAAATAATTTTGAATATAAAAATTAGACAAAGATATGTAGTGGAAAAGGCACTTATCAAGGGATTCCTTTGCATAATTGTTCTATTAAATCATCAATCCATGTATATATGAATTTTTTTATTCCTCAATCATTGAGGTATGAATTTTTTTATCAATTTAACTCCAGTAACCTAGATTAAATGTTTGCATAATATTTAGGTACATGATATATGGGATATCAACAAGAATGGTTGATAATATTTGTACTCTTGGAGGACTTGATAAATATTTTATTTGCATATTACATTGTATAAATAAAAAATACCATGAAAAGAAATATATTATACTTGAAAATAATTTATGAATTCATTCTTCATATCTTATGAAATGAAAAAAATAAATGGTGTGTTAATATTACTTATCAGGTTTACATGTAGGAATAGTTATCGCTAATAAAAAATTATTAATAAATATGGAATATTAGAAAATATAAGTACATTTCATTTAATCAAATAATTTAATTTAGGGAAAATAGATATTAAATTTCAACATATCAATAAAATGTATAATTAAATATAAATTATTAATAACAGAAATCCCAAAAAATGAACACTCAAGATCTTTTAATAAAGTCATTGGCTATGATTTCAGGAATCATACCATAAAGGACTCTTAATAAACACATCATTCTGAATAAATGGTTTGGCGTAATAAAATTCTAATCTATTAGGCCCTCATATTTTTACTAACGAGACATATAAATACATAAAGGGATATCTATAATAGGGACCCACCAGTCACATTAACATCATATACATTTCTCATATTTTGAATGATCAATACAATTCATTTAGAAAATTTATTATAAGTTGATAATTATCGATATTAAATAAAAATTGGCAAATATTTATATTTCCTTAGTTAATTAAATAACATAATTTTAATGACTCCTTCAAATGATAACATTTATATAAATGGTTTATAGTTTAAACATCATAATATTAATTGAAAGAATTATGAATTCATCCATGATATTAAAAATATTTATAGGATGGGAAAAAATATTTCAAATGAATAACTATGAGTGATAGAGAATATGATCATAATAAAGTGAATAATCTCAAAACAAATCATAATCCATTATCCATAAAAGATGATAAAATATAATTTATTCCTCGTAAATAAAGGGCTTTTAGTTAAACTAGACCATTATAAAAAAAGAGAAGTAATACATTAAAAACAACATCTTATAAAATTATTGTAAGAGTAGAGTTATAAATAAATTTTGAAACTTGTTTTAATTCCATTAAGAAAATAATACATTTTTCACTTGATAATATATTAAATATAAAATCCAAAATTATGGATAAATTAATTTTATTATTAAATAATAAAGTAATATTTTTAGGGAATATTAATAATGTATAATAGGTATGATAATGGGAATGGGATTTAAAGGAATATATGTTGAAAACATTATATTTAAACTATTGTAAAAACCATAAAACAAAAAATTATATAATCATTGTAATGATTAATATTTTTTACTTTTTAAATAATCTTAAAATAGTTCAAAATAATTCATCAATCATTAATTCATAATAAAAAACATTCTTGGAAAAATTAAAGGAACATTGTTATTTAAGAGAAATAGTTATAAGGAAGGAATTCAAACATGATTTTGAAAAGAAAGTCACTTACATTTTACATAAATATTGAATTTGTATACAATAATAAAAAAATTTGAATATAATATTTTAAGCCTAAAAATAACCAAGTAGAATGAAATATATGGTATTTAAGAGATTAATATCATATAATTTTTCAAAATGAAATATATAAAAAAAACAATCATAAAATAAAATGAGATTGTAAACGAAACCCATTACTATTTTGGTAAATTTTGAATCAAAACCAAAAATAGAAAACAAGAATAGATATTATTTGATACTATGATTAATTATGGATTTATGATATAGAGTTTAAAAGTGGTTGTATATACACCATATAAATAAAATTAGGTGAATAATGTAAAGTAGTTCTAATTAATGTCAAAATGAGAAGATATTACCCTTACCACTTTAGTAATCATTAAATAAAAGAATCATAAAATGATAAAATTAGATGGATTCTCATGTATATATAATTTAACGAAAAATAATCATTAAATTTATTAATAATAATTATATAGAATATAAAAACATACATGTAGTTAATTTGGAATATGTCTCAATAAAAAAATGAGATGAGAAATCATCATTATATGTAATCTTGATCTCATGAAAAATATGTTTTTGAGTATTATTAATATTAAAAACCATATATATATTTTTAAAACCATAAACAATTCCCATATAAAAGTATATAACCCATTTAATAATAATTCATTTTCAACATTACCATCTTGGGTGTTAACTGTTCCATTTTTTGAACTTGATTCATTTTGGATGTTCTGGTCATTAAATATTGGTAGATATTATATAATATGGATAACATTAATCTTGGAAAAATGAAAATTTTTTATGCCTAAAATAAAAATTTATAATCATTAATAAAAGAGTAATGAGAAAACAATCACATCACTTAATGGGGGAAATAGTCTACACGTACACAGAAACGATGTTATAAATTTTGAATGGATGAAAGGGTATAAAAGTAGAAAATATATTATATTTATAGAATAATAATTATTTAATAAATATCATATATATTAATTTTACCTATATTATAACTTTTATAATAAATCAACAATGAAAAATAAATTACACTACTACATGGAAACAATAGGTTGTACGTACACACAAGTGATGTTTTAATTTTTCATATAACTGAGAGGAGATGAACAAGGGTTGTGAAATACACATAATAATTTCTTTTATTTATAATATTTTTAACATATTATAATGTTCATGGAATACTTAATGGAGGTATAAGAAGAAATAGAATTTAGAAATTCAGTTAATATTTATACCCCTTTCCTGAAATTCCCTTTAGTGTACACATGAAACATTCTTAGGATTTTTTACGGGATAACCAAAATTTATAATTAATGGATAAGATATATAGGATGATATTTTGATATATCTTAAAAGGGATAAATAATTATGATGTTTGTGGTGGATAGGATAGGGGTCCCTTTTATAAGTGTGGGGAAGGGAAGACTTGGAATTATAAAAAATATTTAAATATAATAAATATAATAATAATTTATGGTGGAAAAAGTGGCCATAATATAGAAGGTAGAACATGATAAGCTCAAAACATATGAAAATAGTAAAATTTATACTTTTTTTGTTCCATTTTGATCATGATATTTTGGTTTAACTTCCTCATTAAACCCTTTTAACCTTAACCACTGTAACACATTTTTTTAGCATTTAAGTGTCATAAATTTATATATATAGGGAAAATTGATTAAATAATGGTACATGAATTAGATTTTAGACAAATTTCCACCCCAAATTACCTCCTTCAATACTATTTTTAACAATTTAATAAAATATTCTTTATCACAAAGAACAGTTAAATCCATTTTTGGGACCATTCATTTAATTTGACTTCAATGATATAAAACATGAAATGTAATTCAAATATTAACAAAATGAAAATAAAATATACATTATAAATACCTATTAAATTCAAGTGATTCCACAAATAATTCAAAAAATATTATATTTTTAAAAAAAATTTAATCATTTACCCTAACATCTCTAGTTCTTGTACAAGCACTGTATCGACATTTTGTAAGGTTTTAGAATAATTATACCATTAATATAAATTTTAAATTACTTAATACTACTATATAATATATTATTCTTATAAATAACCATTTATAACCAATTTAATATTCTTTTGATCCGAATGAAAATAAATTATAGATATTAAAAGAGGGAGACATTTTGTATTTAATTTTTTATATAATGTAATATAATTGTGGTTATCCAAAGAAAATAGATCCAAAATACCATTCATTTGAAGTAAGTATTTTTATGGTGAAAATAATATCATAATATAAAATGAAATAAATATATTTTTTCTGTTATGAGACCTCATCCTATTGTTTTAACCATAAATATCCCTATATCACCATTACTATAGTGATAAAAATTTTACATTGTTAAATTTTGAATAATTTTATTTTACTATTTAAAAATTTTTATCATTATAATTAGAAATATGAAATTCATTTTTTGTGATTCAATTGCATAAATTATTTTGAAATTTATTGAAATATATAAATTCAAAATTAATGGAAACAATTATTTTGAAAAAATATGTTCATAATCATAAAAATATGGGTCAAGATATTGTGGTGGAAATTTATGGTTCCCAACACATCCTACATGAAAACAATATTGATCATAATACATCAATAAAATAACAGTGTGGATGGACAATGAAGTAATGATCAAAAATCACCTATACACATAGAATTTGTTAGATCTCCAAATCATAGACTCAAAAAATATAATTCAATAATAAATACTTTATTGAAAATGAAATAATGGGGTTAGAAAAAATGGGGATCCACCCCCAATTAGCTTTACAAATGAATCAATTATTTTAGAATTGTTAAAAAGTGGCTAACTATAACACAACCAACTATAGGCATTTATTTTAGTTGGGTACATAATCCAATGAATCTTGGAATTATTGAAACCCAAAATACTATTCATCTTGGTATGTCGTCTTGGAAAATAAAGGATAAATCATTCATGGTAGAAACAACGGTTTCTGCTATGTTGACACCATATGGGGTTTTGATCATAACTATCTTAGAGGTTTCCACTACATATAATATTTTTGAGACGTTGATTACTTATGAAGCTGACATATATAATTTTCACCTTACAATCATCTTCATTTGTTCTAAGAATACATGTCATGATAGAGGAAGGATATGGAAAAACAACAAATATTTAAATAAATGGGTTCAAGGCTCATGAATTGTTCTAGGTTACAACAATGACATATTTTTTCCTAGTGAAATAATGGGGGAATATCATTACATTATGTCATAAATGGAGTTCAAGGATATCATTTTAGTTAATATCTATACTAAAATCAACCTTTTGGAGAAAAATACACCTATTATATAATACAATACAATAGGATGGTTGCTAGAAAACATTATCAGGATTTCTCTAATGATCAACCCTTTGAGAAATGGAATACCATATCTTGTATTATCCACAATGATAAACTATAATCATTACCTAACATTGGAACCCATCATCACTAAATACACCAAACAAAGGATTCCATTTAGATATAATAGTGTCTGGGTATCTCATCCTAATTTTTTCAAGCTATTGCATGACTCTGGGAAATATAATAATTATGGATGGAATTATTCTTCTAATATCATGAAGATTAGTTGATTATATTCAATCTGAATGGTCGGTTCAGAGAAAATTTTATAAATACCGATAATGGTATTACTTATCTTGATGTAATATTTAATCATATGAAATTTGAGACTAAAAATTTTGAATTGGAGATTGATATTGAACATGAGATTGAGCATTCCTCTGCGCTGAAATCCTTACTCTCCATCATAAGAAAAACTCCAAAAAGAAACATTTAAGGTAAAACATCTTAATGATGGGTATAGAAATGTAAAATTTTTTAATTCCTTATAATTATCGAGGAAGGATTGTTAGTATCTCACCCTGCTAAAGAATAGTGATAGAGTCATTGACAATGAAGAATCTTATACTGATCACATTTTCACATACATTTCAAATCTATTTAATGGTCCAAAGATTAATAAGGACCTCATTGATGTAATAATTCATAATATGTTCAATGATGAAGAAAATAAATATCTTACCAGGTTTGCATTAGACTTTGAAAATAATGAATCTCTTTTTAGTCTCAATCCGAAATGTGTGCTGGGACCTAATGGCTTTCCAAATTATTTCGTTCATAAATATTCGTATATAATTCAAATGGAAGGGTATTTGTTGGTCAAATATTTATTTACATAAATTTGTTCTCCTCATGTTCTTAATTCATAATTCCTCTCCATTACACCCAGAACAAAAAATTCTTTAGAAATACACCTTTTCAGAACTATATCCTTTATCAATACCAACTACAAAATAATTACCAAATTGCTAGCCAAGATGATCACCGCAATTTGAAATAAATTCATTTCTTGAAAACAATTTGGATTTGTGAAAGGTAAAACAATCCAATACTTTATCAGCACAACTTCAGAGCATGTTAATATTCTAAATAAAACAAATAGAGAAGGTAGTGTTACTCTCAAGATGAACATTAGAAAAACCTTCGACACTATGGACAATGATTTTATTGAGAAAGTGATCCATAGCATTTTTTCAATGAAATGTTTGTTAATTGGGTGAAAGATATTTTTGAATCCACTCAAATTTTAGAACATACTAATGGTTCTCCAAAGGGATATTGTAATTGTTCAAAATGCATTAGGGAAGGTAATATTTTATCAGTAATTATTTTGTCCATAAATGAATATTATATTAGAAGGGTTCTTACTCAAATGGTGGAATTAGGAAATATGAAACCAATTCATGAATCAATGAATCATTTTGTTCCCAACCATCTACTATATGATGATGACATGATAATTTTTCTTAAAGGTGGAAAAATAAACATTTAAAGTATCAAAATGGATCTCTCTCATTATGAGGATGTTTCCAGACATGAAATCATTTAGAAAAAGTCTTTTATTTTGTTTGGGAATGGAATCTTAGATTCTAAAAAAAAATCTTTTATTGGATTTGGGTATCAAAGAGGGATCATTTCCCATGAAATACTTTATAGTTCATTTATTTTGGGTGTGGCCTAAAAGTGGTTATTTTCATAGGATTACTGATCAAATCAAGAAGAAACATGATTCACGAGAAGGGAAATCTCTATAAATGGTCGGAAGAATATATCTTGTCAAATTGAATATCAGTTCAAAATTTATGTAATCCTTTAGGACATATAAATTTCATACTTCTCCTATCAAGATCCTTAACACTTTCATGAAGTAGTTTATATGGAGTAATAGTATTCTCAAAAGAAAATTGGTGATTTTTCTTAGAGAAAATGTTTCAATCCCCCAGATAAGGATTGTATATGGAATAAAAATATCAAATTATTCAATTATTCTTTTCACGATAGGTTTAACAAGAATTATAAAAATAGAAAATTGATAACCCACATCTTTCATAGAGCAAGACTTATCAACAAACTAATGATGGTTAGCTATAACATCCCGGGTAAATGAAGAATATTACATTTTCATATTTATTAATAATTATAAATTAATTATTAATTTTACTATAAAGGGTTTCTGTGTTCTATGGCTTACCTGATACACATCAACAAGTTTCTTTGAAATCTTACGTTGCACGCAACGTTTGGTCATACTGAAAAAAAATAATATAATAATATTATTTTAAATGATAGTTGACACCTAGACATTGTATTGATGGGAATGAACATAACTAACTTCAATATGATTAGACATGTTTGTTAAATGTTTTTACATTTATCCAATAAAGTTTATAGGCTTAAAATGTGAATAAATCTAATTTTAAGCGTAAATTACTTTAAATGGTTGATTTACCGCTTTTTGATGGTGAAACATCATTAAATCAATTTTCAGTCACTTTTATATGTTCTATTTGTCAAAATAAAATTCATATTTAGAATCAGGAGATCAAAATTCTTTTTGGGTGAAATTTTTGTATTTTTCTGATAAAATTCATTTTTTGATGAATAGTAAAAAATACTGTATTTTAATTCAAATCTTCTTTATAATGTAATATATTTATATAGATAGATTATCTTTTAATTGGTTTTAATGTGTAATTATATTATATTTTTACCATTTAATTTAATGGTGGCCATTGGAATTAATTTCACTTTGAAATTGGACATGAACAAGTGTCAATCTTTTAATAGATATTGTTTCTTAAAAACCCGCTATTTGTTTTGACAATGAAAATTAATTTCAATTTAATTAATGCAACATATATGTTTTTAATTTTTTAAAATAGAAATATTTTTTGAATTCGGAATAAAAAATATATCTTAGGCTGATTTTTTTATTTGTTTATGAAAAACTACAATTTTTGATGAATAGTGAAATCACTTAGTTGTAGTATAAAAAACCGACTTTTTCATTTAAATGTAATTTTACCACTTCTATGAATTGAATTTTGATAACCCTACATACATGTTTGTTATAACTAAGTAAAATTTGGTTCAATAAGATCAAATAATTATTGGTGAATAGTAACTTTTGACTTTTTTTCCACGGGTAAAGGTAAATAGGGTAATTCAAGGTAAAATGAATATCATAATTATACACAAATTTCTTTAACACATTTAGTAACCTTATTGGATGATTCGTGGCTGAGAATGGGCACCCTTGGGTCGATTTGAGGACCCCATGGAGCCACTATAAGGCGATAATGACACATTAGATTAATTAATTTAAAATAAGGAAAAAATGACACAAACGAATATCTTTTAGTAAATTATTTTTTACATGGGGTTATATTAGTTATCGTTTATACTATAAATATTATTTGTAAAGATAAAAATATTTACTACTTCATGGTATTTTTTTTATAAATTTTAGACAACGAATAAATTAAATTATTTATGACACAAAAACGAGGCAATTTTTACCTCATTAATAAATGATTTATAAAATAAGATTATAAATGTTAAAATAACATCCCAAACCTGTCTAATTCTTATTAGATTAATTTATTTAGAGCATAATTCATCAAAATTTATAAATTAATTAGTTTTAAACTTTTATAAACTAAAAATGTTTATATAATAATATAATATTTTCACACTTTCCTAAAGAACCCCTCCACCCCCATATAAAACGCCCTCACTTCTAACCCATTGATCACACCTCTCAAGCCCCATTTCTCATCCAATCCATACCCATGTAATCTATCATGATCCCTGAATTATACCTAGAATACTTACCTTAGGCATAAGGCACTTCAATAAGTATTTTTGGCTCAAACCAAAGGGAGGTACCTGAATTAAAGGTAACGATTTTTCTTAAATTATTTTGATTTATTTTGTTATATTTTACTTCTCCAACCCCCTAAACTCTTTTTACGCATTTATTTTATAACAAAACCCATATCCTTAATATAATAGGTTGTTTTTATGAGAATTATTCTAACGACACTTACACACAACTCCGTCTAATGGTTAATGAACATATTGTTTCTATGGACGGTGAACTACTGCCTCCCAAAATGATGATTGTTCAAATATCTCCAAATGCCTCTCTTGGTGGCCAATTTGATGGCAC
Organism: Viscum album; assembly: GCA_963277665.1. Lineage (NCBI taxonomy): Eukaryota > Viridiplantae > Streptophyta > Magnoliopsida > Santalales > Viscaceae > Viscum > Viscum album. The sequence goes on from OY728136.1 coordinate 1,986,814,538, forward strand.
TGTATTTATATATGATATATATTATATTTATATTTTTTCTATGATTCTGTATTTTTCATTTATAGAATAACTTTATGGTTTCTATAGTGGGTAAATACAATAATCTCATTTGAGGAAGTGCGGACTACCGCCCCCTCAAAGTGATATGACTCGTTCCTGCCTTATGTGGGATGTATATAGGGTATAGTTAATGAAATTATAGATTATATTATACTGGAATTATAATATAATTATGTATCATTATGTTTCCATTCGATTACAATAACAAATAGAAATTGAAGTAGCGTTCGTGCATACGAATGACTTACCCTCCCCATGAACGGTGCATTTCATTTCTTATCTCCAAATGTTTTGTAGAATTATAAAGAAATATATATACTGAATATATATGAAATATATGATATTTAAATCATGATTATCATTATATATATAATGAACGTTTGACCAAATGAACAACTTGTAATTATAAGAAGTCCATTTTTGACTTAGATACCAAATATCGACAAAACAACCATATGATTACATAATGTTAATAACATGGTAATAAGTGATATAAAAGAAATAATAAACTTGAAAAAGGATATTAATCAAGTATAAATTAACTTATGTTTATTATTTAGGAATAAAAAGGAAAAAACAAGTCAAGTCGGACAGAGGGTATGGAAATTTCTTATCTCACTTTTAATTCTGTGATATTTCCATTGTTCGCCACTAATTCATTGCATGTGGTGTATTGTGTACTTAAATTTGATATATATTATCCGGATTATATTAATATTCATGGTATTATATGATTATTTTTGTGGTTATTAACTTTTTTTCTTTCGAATAAATTGATTACAACGTGTTAAAGTGTTTCATCTCACTTCTTATTCCCATGAGATTCATACAACATTTTCCACTATCACCTTTTTGTGGTGTATGTTCTGCCCATGATTGTATTATTTCTGTAATATAATTTAAATTATGGGTATTTATATAATCATTTTATGATATTTATTTCATGTTGTGTATCTTTCATAAGTTACCAAACCAGTAAGGGATCCTTTCACCCTCCTCTTTTAAAAAAGAGTTATTTTTTATATCTTTAAATTGACATCTTATTATGTTGGTATATGTTCTTATATATCCTTATTGATGTAAATTTTATGTCCAAGTGACTAGATGCCGTTTTTTATCTCATCTACTAATATTTTTAATTTTAATGTGACGCCTTTAAGCTGGTGAATTTTTGCAAGGGAATATCTTAACCCAATTTCAATTCTTTGGGTTAAACTTGTACTTTGTAAATATGTCATCCTTTGAATTTGTGTGAATGACCTATGTTCGTTTTACACTTAATATCCACTTATATTTTGTGTATTTTTATTTTTTATACAAAAATATGTAATTTATTTATCCTTAATCAAATGATACCGTCTTTTTAAGGGACTTCATATAAATTTTCATTCCATTGATACTTCATTGTTGTTATGAAACAATTTACTTTTATATGGTGTATATACTATCCTTTGGAGTATTATATCATTAATACCCTTATTCTCATTATATTATAAGTTATGTTTTATTATATTCTTCAATTATGTTTAGTTAAGCGTTTCTCATGTGTTATGAGACTCTTCAAATAAAACAACATTTTAAAAGCTAAAAAAAAAATTTCTTCTAAATATTTGTCATTAATGTAAATGTTTTCAAAATGGTTTTTAATATTAAATTATATGTACATTAATGTTTTAAAACATTAATTCCTTTAATGTATCAAAGTGGTATGGGACACTTTGATTAAAAAATCTATATATTAAATGTTTTAAATGGTTTTCAAAATGGTTTGACAAAGCATTGATTATTTCAATATCTAGAAATTATTTCATGCAATTGAAAATGAAATGTTATTAGTGATATGTTAATATTCGAAATATGTTATGTGTTATGATGGAAATTGGACATTTCACAGGTGGTTACGTGATAAACTGTATGATGTGTGGTGTCATGATAATCCAGGATGGGTGGTTACATTATAAACTCCAATGCGTTGGGTATGGATGTCGGTCATATAGTTATTACATTGAGTGATATGTTTGGCAGTCGACCGTATAGTTATTATATTTAAGTATTTTTTGTCCCAAGTGACCTTTTAGGTTATGTGTCCTTTATAAGGGTTTTATGGTAATATTTTGATTAAAAAAGAGTAAGCAATGATATTTTATTCAGTGATGAGTATTTACTACTTCATAAAGGTGAAAAGTATTACTTTTTATAAAGTATACATGGTTTAATTATTGTTTGGAAAGACTAATTGTTTTCCTTCTTTGCGTATCCCTTACTGATATTTTTCCTCATCCCATGTTTTTTAAATGTTTTTCACAGAACAAAAAGTGGAATAGAAATAATGATGTGATCGAGGAAAAGCCATGAGGTCTAAAACATGGAATTGGACATGTTTCTTTATAAGAGTTTATATTTTATGAAAAAATGGATACTGGGTAGTAGTTTCTAATTGTAATATTCAATTTTTTATGTAATAGTTATGGCATAATTCTCTAAAACTCTAAACCTGAAAAGATCCTCATTGTGAATTCTTAACATAATTCAAGATTATGAAATGTTTAAGGCTGGGTCCTTATAGTTGGTATCATAATTTGGTTTAGATAACGTTAGAGTATAGGGTGTTATTTAATCATAATTGACATAACCATAATGATTAGCAAATTAGAAATATCCATAGTTTTTTAGATAATGTGAATGAGTTTAGGGTAACATGAATAAGTCTATTTTAGTATTTACCCTCCTTATAAGATATTATATAATGATTTTTCTGATATTCTTGCACTTTCCATTTTGGTTTTAGTAAATGGATGGATCTAGAAGGCACCAAAGTAACAATGGATGTGAAAAAAACTATGAGAATATTCTGAATGATCAAATTAATGAAATGGGATCTGCAATGAGAACTCTTGTGGTTATTCACAACTAACTATCTGGAGTTATGATTGACCACCTGAACCATGGTGATTTTTATAAGGCAACAAATATGTGTGAAAAAAATCCCTCTATATGTTAAGGTAATAATCATAAAGGTAAGTATATTCATAAAATCTATGTATTAGATATTTGGAAAGAAACACATATGAAAATGTTTCAAAGGGATGAGAAGATGATATAGATGTGGAAATGAAGGTCATAAAGAAAGAAGCTTCAATGGAAAAAGGAAGCATCCGATTGAATCTAGGAAAGGGGATAAAGTTCTTTCTATAGGATCAATTTAATTTTTTGAAGGTAGTGTGCATGGTTATTATACAAACAGATGTCCTGTAAAGATGTTTTGGGAATGGGATCACCAGGATCGTACAAATATATGTTTTCTATTACCTAATTCCATTCCGATTGAGGATAAAGAAACTGAAAATGAACAATGAAATGTATCGATTATTTCTTAACATATGTTTTAATATTATTGAATCATAGGATATGAATCTTGATTTTGAATGTAGGAAAGAATTATTTCAAAATAAATTGGAATGAAATTTTTAATGGATCATGAAGAATGTTGAATAAGTAAGAATTCAACATATAAGCGATTCATGTGTTATGGTATATTTTAGGATAGTGAACTGCTTAAAAGTATTAAGGCTATTTTGATGATGGGATTACGTTAGAAGAGGTTTTTTCATATGTGTATCCCTGATTTTGGATATATGAAAATTTTATTCAAGGAATAATTATCTTGTCTTTTGAGGATATAGTTATAAAGAACCATTTGGGGTTATATGACCCTAAAATTTGAGGCAATTACATGTTAATACATTTTGGGATGCAAAATAAATGTTACTAGATAAAATTTTTGGTTAAAATATGTAATGATTATTTTTTGATGAATTTGTAAATTTTTTGGAATGTTACATAATTATATAGTTTTTAAAAAATTACAATACGTAGACCGTGTGACAACCCATCGCATCAGAAAAAGCTGCAGAAATCGCACCCACAACCAAAGTGCGATTGCGATTTATTGCCTACCACTGGACAATGTGAAGTCCCTGGTTAGTATGAAAAATTATTTTTAGTTAAATGATTTTATTGATCAAGAATATTTTTATTTGGGATTATATGTTTTATCAAATGGACATCCTTAGTATAGGAAATTGATTTGGTGATTATGTGATAAAGGTTATTTTGGAAGAAATTCTCTCTTTTGGGAACACTATATGCTTATAGAAAATAGAATACATTGGGAATTAATTTATGGAGTAATGGTTGAAATATTATTTTGGAAGAATATATGTATTTATTGTGGACATAAGACTATTTGGGTTATTTATAGAAATTATTAACCTATCATAGAGAATATGTGATTAGGTTAATTACACTTCAGTTTGATACATTAAGAGTAGTCGATGTTTTTGGAGATAAATATTAAGATTTACTATGGAAGGCTATGTGATTTAAATCCTTCTATGTTTTGGGATTCAATTTTAGTTTTTATTGTTTTGAATAATTTTAAGGACAATGGTATATTCAATGTTCTTTGTTGGACTTTGGGTATTGTTTGAAAAATTTTGGATATTAAGAGTGGGTTTTTTGTAAACGATTATCTTTTTGGGGATTATCTGATCTTTTACTAACCAATTTTGGTTTTGTTTTATTTCTAAAGATAGGGAAAATATATATTTCATCTTTTGTAAATTATGTGATACTGTAGAAGTTTATTCTAGCACTTCAGGTGTGATAAAGTCATCTTGAATACTTACCGTTTTGGAGAAAAGATGAGTTTGTAGTATAATTTTATTAAAGGATGACATTCTACATGATAAGTATATTTCTTTACAATATTAGTCTCGTTATATATAAAATTCATCAACCCAATGAAAAGGATATTGATGTAATGAATTTATAATCTATCTTTTATCATCAAACTTTTTCCCAACAACAAATTTATGGTATTGTGGCGGTTAACTTTTTGTGATCAAGTTATCTATCGCTCTCTTTTAATCTATGAGAGTTAGTTTTTCTTCCATATCCATGTTTTTATGGAATCCTAGTATCTATTAACTTGGGTAACCTATGTATATATCTTTATTTGCTTTAAGGTGATTGTTTTATTTACTGTTTTTTTATGTGGGTCTTTCAATGATGTTTCCAAGCCCAATATTAAAATTATGAGGACACAATTCCCGAAAGGGATGAAGGATGTAACATCCCAGGTAAATAAAGAATATGAAATTATCATATTTATTAATATTTGTAAATTAATTTTTAATTTTACATTAAAGGGGATGATATGTTCGATGTCGTACCCAATACACAACAATGAGTTTCTTTGAAATCTTACATTGCACACAACATTGGGTCATACTGAAAAATAATAGTATAATATTATTATATTAAATGGTAGTTGACACCTAGCCATTTTATTGGTGGTAATGAACAGAACTATCTATAATATGATTATAATTGTTTTTTAAATGTTTTTACATTTATCCAATAAATGTTAGAGGCTTAAAATTTGAATAAATCTAATTTTAAGCATAAGTTACTTTAAAAGGTTGATTTACCACATTTTGATGGAGAACAATCATTAAAAAAAGATTTAGTTATTTTTATATATTATATTTTACAAAATAAAATCTTCTTTTAGAATCGGGACATCCAAATTCACATTGGATAAAATTGTGTTATTTTTTTGATAAAATTTATTTTTTTGGAGAATAGTGACAAATACTCTATTTTAATTAAAATCTGCTTGTTAATGTAATTTATTTATATAGTTATATTATCTTCTAATTGGATTTAAAAAGTAATTAGATTATATTTTTACCATTTAATACAATGGTGGTCATTGGAATTAATTTGAATTTGAAATTGGACATGAACAAGTGTCAATTATTTGATAGATATTGTTTCTTAAAAACATGCTATTTGTTTTGACAACGGGAATTATATTAAAATTAATTAATTAAACTTCTATGATTAGAATTTTTTAAAATAGACATGATTTTTTTAATTCATAATATCAAATATATCTTAGGCTTAATTTTTGGTATTTTTCTGAAAAAACATCAATTTTTGATTAATAGTGAAACCACTTAGTAGTAGTTAAAAAAACACACTTTTTCATTTAAACGAAATTTTACTGCTTCTATGAATTGAATTTATAAAATATGACATACATGGATATTATTAGTAAGTTAAATGTGGTTTAATATGAAGACAATAATTTTTAATGAATAGTAACTTTTGACTTTTATTTACCACGGTTAAAGGTAAATAGGGTAATTCAAGGTAAAAAGAATATCATAATAATAAAAATTTACCTTAAAACTTATACTAACCTTATTAGATGAGTCATGGCAGACCAGGGGCATCCATGGGTCGATTTTGGGAGTCCATGGAGTCACTTGGGAGTGATAATGACACATTAAATTAATTAATTTAAAATAAAGACAAAATGACACAAATAAATTTCTTTTAGTAAATTAATTTTTACATGGAGTTATATTAGTTATCATTTCGACTATAAAAATTATTTGGAAATATAAAAAGATTTAATAAATATTGGTATTTTTTTCATAATTTTTTGACATAAAATAAATTAAATTATTTATGAAACAAAAATGATGCAGTATTTACCTCATTAATAAATGATTTAAATAAATAAGATTATAAATATTAAAATAACATCAAAACTTCTCCAATTATTATTGGATGGATTTATTTCTACCATGAGTCATATTATATTAGACATTAATGTGTTTTGGATCTTTAAAATCCGAATATAATTATAAAATAAAATAATATTTTTCACACTTTCATAATGAACCCCTCCCCCGCTTATAAAAATCTCTCACTTCTAAACCATTCTTCACACCCCTCAAGTGCCTTGGATCATCCATCCCCTACCCAAATGAACTCTATAGATCCCTCTATTCTACATATAAGACTTACCTTAGGCATAAGGCACATAAATATGTTCTTTTGGTTAAAACCAAAGGGAGTTACCCGAATTAAAGGTAACCGTTTCTCTTAAATTCTTTTGATTTATTTTGTTTTATTTTACTTCTCCAACAGCCTAAACTATTTCTATTCCTTTATTTTATAAAAAAATGGTATCTTCAATATACTATGTTATTTTTATGAGAAATAATTTAACTACACTTACACACGCCTCCGTCGAATGGGTAAAGAACATAATGTTTCTATGGATGGAGAAATACTGCCTCATGAAACGATGAATTTTCAAATATATCAAACCGCCTCTAATGAAAGCCATTATTATGGAACTATAATTATATATGATATATAGGAAATTTATATTTTTTATATGCCTCTATATTTTTTATATATATAATACCTTTATGGTTTCCATAGTGAGTAAATATGATAATCTCATTTGAGGAAGTGTGGACTACCACCCCCTCAAAGTGATATGACTCGTTCATGACTTATGTGGAATGTATAAAGGGTAGATTTAATTAAATTATATATTATATTATACATTAATTATAATATACTTATGTATCATTAAGATTCCATTCCATTACACTAAGAAATAGAAATGGAAGTAGCATTCCTGCGTACGTACGGCTTACCGTCTCCATGAACAGTGCATTTCATTTCTTATCTCCAAATGTTATATATTATTATAAATACATATATATTGGATATATATGATATATATGATATCTAAATCATGAATATTATTCTATATATAATGAAAATTTTACCACATGAACAACTTGTAATTATAAGAAGTCCATTTTTGACTCAAATACCAAATATAGAAAAAATGACCATTATTAACGTAAATGATTACATACTGTTTATAACTTGTTAATAAGTGATATAAAGGGAATATTAAACATGAAAAAGGTTTTTAATCAAGTCTAAATTAACCTAAGTTTATTATTTAGGAAGAACAATAAACAAACAAGCCAAGTCGGACACGATGTAAGGAGATTTTAATCTCACTTTTAATTCTGTGTGATTTCTATTATTTTCCACTTATTCATTACATGCGGTGTATTTTGTACTAAAATTTGATTTATATTATCATGATTCTATTTTTATTCATGGTATTCTATTATTATTTTGGTGGTTATTAACTTTTATTCATATGACTCAATAGATTACAATGTTGTAAAGGGTTTCATCTCACTTCTTATTCCCATGCGATTCATACTATATTTTCCACTATCCACTTTGTGTGGTGTACGTACTCTCCATGGCTGTATTATTTCTTTAATATCAATTAAATTATGGGTATATAAATCTTCATTTTATGATATTTCTTTCATGGGGTGTATGTTTCATAAGATACCAAATCAGTAAGGGAACCTTTCACCCTCCTCTTTTAAAAAAGACTTCTTTTTGTTATGTCTTTTTATTTACATCTTATTGTGTTGGGATATGTTATTGTATATCCTTATTGATGTAAATTTTAAGTCCAAGTGATTATATACACATTTTTTATCTCATCAACACATATTATGAATTCTAAAGTGACGCTATTAGGATATTGAATATTTACTAGGGAACTTCTTAACCCAATTTCAATTCATTGGGTAAAACTTCTACTAATTGAATATGTCGTCCTATGAATATTTTTGAATTAAATATGACTTTTTAACACTTAATATCCACTTATATTGTGTGTATTATTATTTTTCACACATAATTATGTAATTTATTTATCCTTAATCAATGGATACCATCTTTATAAGGGACTTCGTCTCAATTTACATTCTATTGAGACTTCATTGTTGTTATGCGCCAATTCACTTTGATGTGGTGTATATACTATCCTTTGGAATATTATATAATGAATTGAATTATTCTCATGATATTATATGTTTTTTATATTATATTCTTTAAATATGTTTAGTTAAGTGTTTCTGAAGTGTTACAAGACTCTTAAACTAAAACATAGTTGTAAAAGAATTAAAGAATTATTCTTCTAAATAATTGTCATTAATGTCAATGTTTTCAAAATGGATTTTAGTATTTATTCATATGGACATTAATGATTAAAAACATTAATTCCTTTAAAAGCTTCAATGTTGTATGGGACCCTTTGATTCAAAAATCTCTTTATTAAATGTTTTAAATGGTTTTGAAAATGGATTGATAAAGCATTGATTATTTCAATATCATGAAATTATTTCATTTGATTGAAAATGAAATTTTATTTGTGAAATGTTTATATTTTCAATATTTTATATGTTATGATGGTACATGGACATTTTTAGGGTGGTTACATGATAAACCATATGACGGTTGGTGTCGTGATAAACCAGGACGGGTGGTTACGTAATAACCTCTAATGCATTGGGTATGGAAATTGGCCATATAGTTATTACATTTAGTGATATGTGTGGAAGTCGACTGGATGGTTATTCCATTTAAGTATGTTTATGTCTCAAGTTACCTTTATATGTTATGTATTCTTTATATGGGTTTTATGGTAATATTTTGGTTAAAAAAGGGTAAGTATCGATCTTTTATTCAGTGAAGAGTATTTACTACATAATAAAGTTGAAAAGTATTATGTATGATAAATTAATCCTGGTTTACATGTTGTTTTACAAAGAAAACAGTTTTCCTTCATTGTGTATCCCCTGCTGATATTTTTTCTCATCCAATGTTTTTGAAATGTTTTTCAATGGACATGAAGTGGAATAGAAACAAGGATATGATCAAGGAAAACACATGATGTCTAAAACATGGAACTAGACATGTTTCTTTTTAAGAGTTTACATTTTATGAAGAATTGATACTAGGTAGTAGTGTATACTTGTAATATTCATGTTTTTATTTAATAGTTATTCCCTAATTCTCTAAAACATTATACCTGAAAAGATCCTCAATGTGAATTCATAACATAAATCAAGATTATGAAATGTTATGGTCAGGTACTTATATTAGTAGTTAATATATGGTTTCTTCTATTTGGATATCCATAAAATCTTCCTTATTCAATATTATTTCTACCAATAATGGATTACTTATAGGGAGTCCTCTCTAAACATTTTTTCTGGTAATTGGATGGAAACTATTCTTATATCGCTGATTTATCCTCAAAAGAATCCACTGGAAACTATAATATCCATTTATATTTTTTTAATCCCACATACATGGTGATGCCTAAAAACTGTCTTTAATTAATGAATAATTATGTTTTTACTCATCATAGAGACTTTATAATCTAGGAACCTTCCCAGAATAAAATCCTAGATTCCATGATTTTTATAGTATAAAATTTGACAAGAATAAGTTTTTCTCTTAGTTTGAACATTATGATAGTTCATGAGTCAAACTACTAATTTTATAACTTATTTAAAGTATTTTTCATATAAATATCCCTACTTACATGTTCTTGAAATATTTAGGAATTAATTTATGTTTTAGGTGTATACTATGAAATCAGAAAAAATAGGATGATTCCCATATATTCTTATCATGTTCCACTTCCTACACACTCTAATGAGAATTTAATGACCATTTTGAAATTATTATTCCAGAAAAATCATTCCCCGTGGAGATGCTCCATTGATTATCTTCTCTTTAGGCCACTCTATAAGTCATTAATCCCTTCTTAACTAATACTGCAAAAGTTATTCATATTATTTGGAATGGCATAAATGTAATCATCCACCAACAGACTCTATTTTACCTCTAGGATGATATTACCCATCTCATCATTTTAGTCATGAAGTATATAAAAATTCAAACTAACCACTACTACAAAAATTTTCAAAATATCATGGTTCTTCAAAATCATGGTGTCACAAAAAATTTCAAGCTACATTCTTTTTTTCAAGGAATTTCTACAACCACCACTCCATGGATTGATAAATTTTAATGTCGATTGGGCCTCAAAATTTAATCAGGGTCCTTCGGGTTGTTGTGGCATTTCTCAGGACCACAATGGAAGTGTTCTTGTTTGTTTATTTGGTAATTGGGGAATTTCCACTTCATTAGAGGTTGAAATCTCCAATGATTTTTTTTTGGTGATTTTGGCTTGACAAAACTTAGGGGACAAAATTTGGATTGAGGGGGACTCTAATACTATAGTCCATTGAAACTAGAATGGTGTGATACATTTAAAATATACCCTCACTAATAAATAAATGCTATGCCTTTCATAACTCATAGGTTTCAACTTCATCATCAGTCATGCTTACTAGGAAGTTAATACAGTGGAAGACACTCTAACAAAAAAAGAATTAAAAATTAAATCTATTGGTTAGACGATTTACCATATGATATGTGTCACTATTATTAAAAACATTGTAATAAAATATTATCCTTTTAACTTATGTAAACTATTTTATCCATCAATAAATTTGTCTTAGACCTATGGTCAAAGAACCCCTTTGATAAGAAATATATAACAAGGAGAGATAAATGTCTCTATATTAAATAACCAAAGGAAAAGAAAATCTAAATACATAAAAACAGTCTAAGTATCTGATATATTAATGTATTAGATGGTCTATGTAATACTTCTAGAAATTGAAAACTATTTTTGTATACATATGGTGAATTCATGTATATATACATGGAAAAAATATGTTTCTTGTTCACTTGTGAAAGAATCATAGAAATACACACATGAGAAAATAATATACCCAATTTCACTAAAAATGGTTGACCAACAAATAACATATTGACTATATAATTCTTATAACATATAAAAATTCCAAAATGATAACACAATAAGAAGAGTGTTGATAATGTTTACCATGCACATAAATCCCTCTAATTTCTCACACTAACACCCTAATATCATACATCATATCATTTTCTTCTCATCCATATAACATATAACCCCACCCCATTGAATGGGGACTTCACATCATTACCATAGAAAAATCATCCATCACACCACATCCACTACCATAAACATTGTAGTCGGGTATTAGGAACATGAAGGACATACACCGCAAGACATCATCTTACCATGTCTGACCCCCCATCAAAGGCATCCCCACAAAATAGCCATATCACATCTTATCTACAAACACATGGAACATCACCTAGTGAAATATATGATATATGGTTATAATGTCTTATCAAAATATACTCTCATATATGTGAGTAAAAGAAATAGAAGGTTTCCAACCATCCTTCCTCTCCACTGGGATTTTTTGGAAAACCCCATATATATATATATATATATAATTTAGGACATAGTTCTTGTCATGGGTGGGGTCTATATATAAATAAAAAGGAATCCAAAAAGTATATACATTCAATGCCACACATAATACCATCATATAGGTTCACAAAAATTCACTAACTAACTCACAACATCACCACTTTCACTACCACCACAAAATGAAGAAAAACACATAACAATGATAAGACAAAATCCACATCTACCTTTTGATTACAATCCAAGCTAATTCCATTTAAACATACCATTCCTTTCATATTTTAATAAAAACTATATTTAACCACCCAACCCATTATTAATTTATTCCATAACCATTTCCATACCATTAACAATCCATTTTAGAAAATATTAACTTTTTATTGAATCATTACCTGAGAATATGTCATAACACTACCATTCTTGATTCAGGAACCACATAACACAACCACATATCACAACCCCATAGAATTTACTCATAAAAACCACAAATTTCTTCATTGAACATTGTAAATAGACAACTCTACTCCATAGCATGAGCTAATATAAACTAAACATCAACATCCAATAACATGACCTCATCACAACACCTCAAAAATCAACACATTATCCCCCCCCCCCACATCACAAATACCCATTTCCACTGCCATAAAAATAAGATGAAAAAAATCACAAAAATGCAGCATTTTACAGATTTAGGAAAAAAGGAATTTCATCACATTACACTTACTTATGTAAGGGCATTTTTTTCTAAAACAATAATTTATGTAAAAAAAATTCTTAGTATCATATAAGTGGTTATCAAATTTCATTTTCAGGTACACACAAATAAATCAAAACTAACATGTTTTCATAGAACATTCCAAATCATACAACACAAATCCCCCACCTTGCACCATTTTCAGTGAGTCATTTAGCTCGTACGATCACAATATCACAATAATATCCAAACGGAAAAACATGAAATTAAATATCCTTCTGCACCAATATAAATATTCATCAACTTTATATCTTTAATTAAGATGATGAAAACCATATTCGCATATATAAAAAAGATTAAACCCCTCATACATGATACATAAAATGAGAAATTAGGGATTACCTGCCTGAAAGAAGATTTCTGATCACATTGTTCACCATAGGGAATAAATGAAATTCCAACAAACCAGAACATCAAAAATATCACATAGATTAACCAAGAGACTGCAAAGGTTCCTGAAAATACATCCCAACCCACCCTCAAACAGAAATTAAAATGTTGTAGTAGATCCCCCTAAAATGAACATAATGAAACACTACTAAAGAGAGGAGAAAATACCTCAATTGAAAAAAACCAACCAACCAAACTCATAAATCATTTATATAGATTAACAGATAGATGATACAAAAAAATTACATAGGTTATCTCCATAAATAAGAGAAAGAGTTGATTGATGAATGGGAATTAATTAGTTGAATAAAACTATTTATAACCCAGGAAAATCCATGATTGTAGTGAAAATTACACTTTTATGCAAAGAGTCCCACATTTCATTGAATTTACGACATGAAACAAACCATTGTGTAATAAATCACTCCAAACACCAAAACACGATGAAAAATGACTCTATGTTATAGAATTATCATACATTTTATATCTGAATTATAAGAAAGAAATAAATTTTATGCTAGTCTGCTCACTGAACATAAGTCTTACAACGGTTGAATGGTCAAGGTGAAAACCAAAGGTGTATCATGTAAAATATAATTTCCAATGTAAAAATATACTATTTTGAAGAAATATAGCTATATCCTCCACGAAATCCTTTGGGATATTGTCTAAACACTATCCAACCATCAAAACTGGTGATGTAACAAGCTAGGAGGGCATGCATAGTTACATCATATACCTCTCAAACAATTATTATCCTTGAGAATGATAACAAGAAATAGGGAAAAAATTGGTCCCAATAACCTCCTCATGTGATACATTTAAATGGGCTAATCATACTAAAAACACTAATTCTAGCAAAAATCACTAACCAAAATACCAATAAATTTCCCATAAAATTGCTTCACCATATATCTACATCACCGCATATCACTAGGAACAACACAACATCGTTTTGTATGATTCATGAACACCCACTTCTCCACGAAACCATTGTATAATCACCTATTCTATCATATCATCACTATAAAACATTACCATTTACACAACCATCTACACATCTATCCCATCCTCTGCAAAATATAATCCAACAACCACCACAACCAACAAATAGCACTTCCACACAGAGAAATCAGGGAATACAAACGTCCATTCTTAGATATTACCTTAATTCAGTTTTACTGACTCTCTTGAACGGTTTCAATCACATTAAAATAAAACCCATGTGGGATAAGATTTACCTCCCTCCCTTTTAATATATCTGGAGATTTATCACACATATCATAATAAGGAATCATCAATAAAAAACAATACATCTCTTAGAACTGTGATATCCAAAATTTAAAAAACAAAGAGACCAAAACTAAAAACTCTACAGGTACTAGGTAAACTTCTTCATATTATGCTACCATGTACTCTCCTCCTAGACATTATGACTTTACAACATGTGATCCAAAGGAATGGTTCATCCTTACTGCACCATATCTTGATGATTCGAGATCCTCACTAGCTACCCCATCAATAATGTGTCATCATTAATATACAATTATCTAAAAACAATGACATGGGTGTAATCATGATTATATAGATAGAGTTGAATGAAATGGAAGTCATTTTGGATCCTCACCAGCTTTAGTGAAAAAATAGATCGAAATTCCACCTTTACAACTATCTGCTACACCTAAAAGGGCCCAGAATATCTGGGATAAAATCTACTCACCCCAACAAACATAAAATTCCCACATCAATGGGAGAATCTCAAGAACATGTGGTCTCAAAAATAAAACTCCAAGGGAATCCTCCTACGATTGGAATACAACTTCATTCAGTCCTATGATGCTTTCAATCACTGATAAATTTTTTTTAACCATTTCTATCGTGACCAACACCACATTAGGACAACGAAATACTACTTCCCAAACCTCCATCCAGAAAAACTGAGAATGAAGTGGTAGCTCGTACAAATCCACAAATGGGACTACGTTTATGGATGAGTAATGGTTAATATTATAGGAAAACCCATCCTATGTAAAGTTTAATTATTATAATATATGAATTTTAATATGAACTCATGAAAATTGTTATTATTTAGTATCCAGATATTCCACTCCATATGGTAGTACTTCCTAGGCTATAATTTAATGTCGTGGTGTAAATGAGTTCCAATGTTTGGTTGTAATTCCCTCCATAGTCACATATTAATGTTTTATTTCATAATCCATGAAACAGGACCACATAACTCTATACTGCCACACCACATCCTCTATATACCATTGAGACAAAACATTCATGGAACTCGATGACGTGATCACTAAGAAGGGGTGATTTCACAATGTAATCCGAGTTTACCCAAATAGAATCACAACTCCCCTGAGCTCAGGGTAACCCTATGATAAAATTCATTGATATTTCATCCTATTTCTACTTGGTAAAATATAATGGTTGTACTAAACTTTTAGAAATATTAAAACCAGACATTATCTATCGGAAAACTAAACACGGATCTAGAAACTCTGCAAGTAACCTTTTTAACCTTGACCATTAGAAAAGTATCATCAATCTAGGGTACATCTTGGAATTTCCATTGTATACCACCAAAGGGATTCTAAAAAACATTGGATGAAATCCCTCAAGCATCACTACTAAAAAAATAGTTTACATTAAAAAACCTTTTGGTTCTAACCATGCTCGGACCATCCATTTTGAGAATCACCATGGCTATCTTCATCATTCCTAACCTCGAACACTTTGTCTTCCCAATACAACTACTCCACCCAATGCCTCAAAAAATACTACACCATCATCTGAAAATAATATTCTCTATCCTAAAACACTATTGCATCTAATTTCAAGCTTTCCAACTCCTCAATTCCTTTCCAAACGTGCACAAACTCTTGAACAACATACCTCGATATATTTCTTTAAAAATAGTTGTCTACAACATCCCCATTCACATAGATATAGGATATAAACAAAAACAATTCTTCAAAAAACTCTATATACCTCCATCAACGAAGATTCAAATCATGATGAGAAGAGATATACCACAATATTATGTTATCCATGAACACCACAAAGTGCTCCCCAATGAGGTAATGGTTCCACAATATTAAAAAAACCCAACCGTTGCTAACTCCAGATCATGGGTGGAATAGTTATGGTTATGGGGATGCAACATTTTAGAAATATAAGAGATCACCACTCTCTACTAAATCAAAAAACATCCCATGTCCAAATTTGTATAATCACTAAAAACATCAATAATACTTCCCTCATATATAAACTAATGAATTATAATGCTAATAAACTTTTTCTTTAGATATATTTTTGACATATGACATTGGTTAATCCAAATAAACTTTCTCTTTATTAGTCAATATGGATATTAGAAAAACAAATCAATATATATCTGGTAGAAACATCCCATGATATCCCACATTGACAAAGAAACTATGTTTCTCTACCATGTTATTAGTTTCTCCCTGATAAAAAACATACTCAACATTCAATAGGTTCAGTGCCAACATTTACTAAGACACCTCATTCCTAAGGAAATTCACCTCTCTTGTAAAAAACAGACAATTAGGTAGCATTACAAAGATCTAGAGGCATTAAAGAACATATAAGATAGATCTATGATGATAATTAGTCTCGTCTTTTTAATTAAATTATATAAATATGGTTTTGATAAAAACTACGAAGAACTGTTCTATTAATTCATAGTACACAACGTTCATGATCTTCATAAATTATTATGGTGCGTACATGATTCCAAAAATCATGACCACGAACTCAATCTTCTTATAACTATATCTATAGGAAGTATTTGAGATATCTCCCTCCTTTAATATCATCTATTTATACCTAGAAAACATATCAATATTTAAAAACTTACTAAGACCTATGAAGTAGATAAAAATATATTCTATACTAATATGTGTTTAAAGGATCTTGATTATTACAAGATTCAACATCTGGTAGTTTATGAACTATCACAAATTATTAACCTTACCCTTTCAGATCAATACTATAGAACACAATAATGACACACTTGGTTGGATGGAACCCATATGTATTGTATCACATATATTAAATCTCAACTCATACAACTCATAAGGTTTCATATGATATGGATCCCTCAAAATTTGATAAGCATCGGGATGCAAGTCTATCATGAACTAAACATCATGTTGATGTGTTAGTGTTACACATTCATTGGGAAAAACATTCTCTAAATCCAAAATAACACAATTAACCTAATCCATTTGCACATCCCCTAATTCCATAAGAAATATATCCAGCATTTAATCTAGGGGATCAAGATGGATACTGTCATCCTAAACACCCTTATCTCCAATAGAAAACACATAATGACCATAAACATATTAGAATACTAATATCCTATGGAAGAAATAGATATTAAAATGAACAAAATTCAACTATTCGATGATGATTTTGACATCATATGACTTCATTTTAAGTAAGAAAAGAACTACGTGGGGATTATGTGGCCCTATAAGGACCTAACCTTATTACATTACATAATATTGAATTTAGTCAATAATTCACTTCCTTTCACATTGGGAATCTTTTCATGTTTAGTGATTTTGAAAATTTGTACATAATAATTTTATAAAATTACACATTATTATAGAGTGGATACCGTAAAAATATTATTCATTGCATGAAAAATATAAAACTTTTCACATAAAACATTATTTCTTTGACTCATATTCAAACTTTTAACATGGCATCATTTTTTTCTTACACATCCATATAACCATTGAAAATAATTAAAAAAAGTTGAATGAGGACAAAATCATAGTAAGGGATATAAAAAGAAGTAAAGAACACATTATCCAAAGAACGCCTGTAACATATGAAATCATTTTCAAACTACATACTAGTCACCCATATATACTTACTTTGTGTTACATGTGATTTAAACATGATACAAAAAAATAATAACATTAATAGAATTATAAAGGTATCTTATGTAGTTACATACATAATCTGTTAACCCTCTCGACAAACTTATAATTTATAACACTCACGACTACCTTAAAATTTCTGTAACTATCATAGTTACACCTGGAGTAACCATAAGGACGACCTCCAACATACACAAACCCAATGAATTGGAGAGAATTATAGGTCCCAAACTTAATCATAATAAATTCCCATGAACAAGAACACAATCATAAATCATTAATAATTGCATAAAAAATTTCCATTGAAATTTGGTAAAACAATATTTTACATGATTATTTTAAAAGAAAAGCCCCTTATATAAATCATATAATTGAAGTTAGACTTAATAGAGTGGATGTAATATGTATATATTGTGTAAATAAAAATTAATAAAAATAATATAATCAAAACCCATCACAATAAAAGTTCTAATACCACATAAATTATGCTATAGAATGTTAACCCAATGAATGGAAATCGAGTTAAGAATACCCTTAACTTGGGATTGTCTTACATCAAACTTTTTTAGACCTACTATATAATGGTTAAAAGATTTTTTTAATATAATAAAGAATCATATAGAAAATTATAATACATTATATGATCATTTCATTACATAATTCCATCCTTTAACTGTTAATATTTTGTTCCTAGCAATATTTTGGGTGAGTTCTTTACAAGATTTTCTTGACCAGTTCATGATTGGTTGTTCTAGTCGATTGGAAGTGAAACTCCAGAATTTCAAATGAGAAGTATTTTAATATTTTTAGAACAATAAATTATACCATTTATCATTTTTAATTATTACATTAGGATGATTCATAAGTTTAAACATTAATGTTGTTCGTTTAGATCATTTTAGTGGATCTTCGATAATAATGAAATCATTTTGTTTTATAAATTAAAACCATGTGTAAAAAAGAATTCCAGTAACATGTATGGGACATAATACATATATAATAACCTGGATCAACCAAAAAAATGGTTTCATGACCACCCTTGAAGTAATTAATATATATTGAAATCACATCATCCATGATGTCGATAATTTGACACATCACGAACAATGTTTTTAATTCCTTGGCTAAGTAGGGGTGGAGAAGAAAATTGATTATTAAGTTCCCATGAACACGAGATAATGAATAATATACATGATTATTGATCTTTCATGCCTCTTGGATTATATTAGGTGAGGAAAAAGATGAATGGAACTCAAAATATAAGAAAAATAGAGAAATATTTCACGAAACATCGGCAGCCTAACGACGTCTCTTAAAATTTTATAAAATAGTTTGATGGGAGAAAGGGGTATATCATCACTCTTAAAAATATGGGTAGTAATGGGAATATTAAATGAAATATCCCAACATAATCCAACAAAAATTTAAAAGAATAACATAGAATGAATGAAATAAAAGAAAACAAAAGTCGATGTTTACCTCTTGATCTCTTCTCCTTAAGATCCTTCGTAAGTCCTTTGGTTTTAGAATTTTGGTGATATAAGGACTATGACGTAGGGAAGAGACTTGGGAGTAGTATTGGGTATAACATAGGTAAGGATCAAAGCTTGAGAGGTTTGAGGGGAAGAGGGAAATATGGGTGGTATTTATAGTGGAAGAGAGGAGGTAATCGTCATTATTTTTATCATTATTATAATATTTTTTCTCAAGAGTATGAATAATCATAATCCATGTGACCCAAAATATTAATAATTTCATGTGAGTTTGATACAAGTGGGATTACATCATTTGTAAAGACATAAATAGTGTATTTAATTGATAATTTTAATATATAATATTTTACTGTATTTCACTATTCATCAAAATTTCATGAATTTCAGAAAAATCCTAAAAATTAACCATTTTAATTTCTAGGCATGTAGAATTCAAAAATGAAGTCCATTTTTCGAAAATAATTTTCTATATATTGTTAATTTAATATTTTTTAAAAAATTATACCAAAATTGAAAAATTAATAATTTAAAAACTATAACTGCTTTTATATCACATTCAAAAATTAATCAAGATGTGATTATCTTAAAGTCCTAAAAAAATAAAATAATAACAATATTTACTATTCATTAGGTTCATATTACTATTTATATTACTATTCATAAGGGAATATTAATATTCGCCCAAAAACAAGTATGTTTTATTTGACTCCAAATGACATACTAAACACAATTTTATATGACCTTTTTTCGAAATTCCAAACATAGAATTGGAAAAATTATTTTTAAAGGATACTTATAAATATCTTCATAAAACAATGTTTCATGCATTCAGATTTATATTTAGAAAACGTTGGTGTGTTACATTATCCTAACCTTCTAAAAATTGCATCCTTAAAGTTTTATTTACTTATTGAACAAGTGAGGGTACCTTTCTCTCATAGAATTTTCAGAATCCCATGTTTCTTCTTCTACCATGTGGTTTCTCCACAAAACCTTTACCTCGTGGAATACGTTATTCTGCAATACTTGTTCCCTTTGATGATGGATCTGAACTGGTTTCTCTTCATAAGAAAGATCCTCTTCCAGAAGAACTGATTCTGGGCTCATGGCATGTGATGAATCTGGCACATACTTCCTCAACATTTAAACATGAAAATAATTGTGTACCTAAGACAAAATCAGTGGAAATGATACACAGTATTTAATTGATCCAAATTTCTCCAGGATTTCAAATGGACCGATGAACCGCATACATAAAATCCATTTCTTATCGAAACGCATCACACTTTTCCAAGGAGATATTTTAAGGAAAACATGGTCACCTAACTCGAATTAGTAGTCTTTATTTCATTTATCCGTATAACTTTTCAACCTACTATGAGCTGTCCTCATGTGCTGCTGGATCGTCTTATCTTTCTCAGCCAATTCTTCTACTAATTTTGTCCCCATCAACTTTCTTTCAAAGACTTCATTCCAAAACACTAGAGTCTAACACCACTTCCCCTGAAAAGCCTCGAAAGGTTACATCTTTATACTATAATGAAAATAGTTATAATAATAAAACATAACAAAATAAAGATGATGATTCCAACTTCCCAAGTAATCCATTGAACAAGATCGAAGCATATCCTCCAAAGTCTAAATCATTCGTTTTGACTGTCCATCAGATTGAAGATGAAAAGCTATACTAAAATTTATTTCTATGCCCAATGACTTCTGAAGTCCCTTCCAAAAGTTATAATTGAACATGATATCCCGATCAAATAAAATGGATAGAGGAACTCTTTGTAACCTGAAAATCTCATTGACGTACAATCGATAAAGCTAATCCAAAGACATTATTTCTCAAATAGAAGGAAAATGTGTATATTTTTTCAGCTGATAAACAATAACCCAAATCACATTGTTACCTCGAGGTGTCATTGGAAATCCTACCAAAAAATCCAGGGATACATTCTCCCATTTCTATTCTAGCACTAGAGAAGGTAAATGCATCCCCTTTGGTAACATCTACTCTGCTTCAACCTGTTGACATGTCAACCATTTCACAATAAAATCAGAAATATCTCTTTTCATTCCATCTATCCAAAAATACTCTTGAAGGTCTCTGTACATATTTTTACTTCCAGGGAGAACCAAAAATGGATAACAATGAGATTCACACAACAAGTATTTCTCAAACTGAGAATCACAAGGCCCACACCACCCTTTTCAAAATCATAAAATAGAATATTTAACATGGTTAAATTCTGGAAACATACCCATTTTAACCAATTCTACATTTTTATATAGATCATGGTCTTTCTTCTGCACTTTCTTAATTCTATATAATAATTATGACTAACCTAAAACCAAAGACAAAATAGAGGTATTTCACACACCAACAACTTCTAATCCAAAATTAATAAAATCGTTAATCAAGGTATCCTTTTCTAAACATCACATTGTTAATGAATCTTGAGGTTTTTGAATCAAGACATCCACCACTTGGCTTGCTTTTCCATGATGGAAATTGATCATGCAAAAATAATCCTTTATCAGTTCCAGGAATATTCTTTGCCTCATGTTTAATTACTCCCAAGTGAATATATATTTCAAACTTTTATGGTCAATATATATTTGACATTTAGATCCGTATAAATGATTCCTCCTAATTTAAAAAAAAAATAGTTGCCAATTCCAAATCATGTGTTGGATAATTTAACTCATGTGTTTTTAGATGTATTAAAGCATAAGAAATTAACTGATCATTTTTCATCAAAACACCAAAAAGTCCCCTCAAAGAAGCATCTCTATAGATGAAAAACCCACCATTCTATGAAGGCAAGGCCAATGCTATAGCATTCACCAATATCTTCTACAGTTTCTGAAAACAATCATCACATTCTTCTATCCAAACAAATTTAACCCCTTTTTGTTTTAACTTAGTTATCAGGCTAGAAAACTCTTTAATGTTCATAAAAAATGTCGGTAATAACCTATAAACCCCAAAAAACTACAAATATCTATAACATTTGTAGGTCTTGTCAATTCATAAACAAATTTTTTGGTATGATCAACTGTTATTCCATCATTAGTTACAATGTTCCAAAGAAAAGGAATCTGTTGCAACCAAAAATTACACTTACTTAATTATCCATACAGTTTCTTTTCTTTTAGGTTTTGTAAAAAAACCCTTAGATGTTTTTCATTCTCCTCTTTATTTTTAGAAAATTCCAGGATTTCATCGATAAACACAACCCCAAACTTATCCAAGAA
The DNA here is from genome assembly GCA_963277665.1 of Viscum album. Taxonomy (NCBI): domain Eukaryota; kingdom Viridiplantae; phylum Streptophyta; class Magnoliopsida; order Santalales; family Viscaceae; genus Viscum; species Viscum album. The sequence goes on from OY728136.1 coordinate 1,986,837,518, forward strand.
CACTTTGAATAATTTATTCCTAAGATTCATTAATATATTAGTTGCATTATTTAACTCAAATAACATAACACCAAATTTATAATTACCATATCTAGTATGAAATGATTTTTTTAGATGTCATCCCCCCTCACCTTTAACTGATGTTATCCAGATCTCAAGTCAATCTTGGAAAATAACTGAGCTCCCTAGAGCTGATCAAACAAGTCATCGATGTGAGGAAAATGATACTTGTTTTTAACAGTGTTGTTATTAAAAGCTTTATAATCAATGAAAATTCTCATAGAACCATCTTTATTTTTTATGAACAAAATAGGAGCTCCCCATTGTGTAGTGTTAGGAAAAATGAAGCCTTTATCATGAAAATCATGTAACTGATTTTTCAATTCAAGAAGTCCTATTTGAGCCATATGATATATGGGTTTCAAAATTGGATTAGCATCGTGAACTAAGTCAATTTTGAACTCGAATTCTCAATCATGTATGACACCAGGTAAATAATCAGGAAAAAAATATGGTATTTATTTACCATTTACACATCATTAATCTGAACAGTTCCCCTGTTTCCAAAAATATGGTCAAGATAACATTCATTTCCATCTTTCAACAATTTTTCAGCTTCCTGATATATTATCAATTGTATGGGTTCATTCTAGTATACAAACTGAAATTCATTCTAGAAAACAAATTCTTTAGCTCTACAGTCAATCTTTGATAAATAAAAAGAAAGCCAATCCATTCCCAGAATAACATTAAACTAAACTAAGGGTAAAAAACAAGGATTGAAGATAAATTCATTCCATAGACTACAATAGAAAGATTATTATAAATCCTTTTTGGTATAATATTTCTCCCTGGTGTTTTATCAACAAGTTATGTTCTAATTTTTTGAGTGGTTATTTACAACTTACATTAAAAGTTCTCAGATATGACTGAATGTGTAGACCTTGTATCAAACCAAACATTAGAAAAAATTTAGTAAACAAACAAAGTACCTGATAAAAAATCATTGGATGAGTCGTTATCTATTAACGTAGTCCCAAAATATCTCACAATACCTTTCTACATATATTATGGCTTCATTGTAGCATTTGGATCTCTCTTTGGGAAGGAATTTTCATAGTGACCCATGTCAGCACATTTAAAACACATAACTATTTTATTATCAAGATTATTCTTAGGATCATTTTCATTTCAATCTTGGTCCATATGTCTAAACATTCCCCATCGAAAACACTTCTTAGTTTTGCTAAGAAATTCCCTAGGGTGCTTCATGCCAAAATTTTCAAAAATTAGAAATTGGATTTTCTTACCATCATATTTTTTTTATTATTACCCATCACTCGTTATCTTTCCATCTTCCCCTCTTTGTTGCCAAAGTGCACATGATCATCAGAAAACAACATCTCTGCCCTCTCAGCCCATCAGACATGTTTCTCATAACTATTGAATTCATGGGAGGCCAACACCCATCGATACCTTGGCTTCAATCCTGAGTAAAAGTGGTTGATTTTCCCATCAATATCCATAATAAATTTGAAGCATACCACCCAAGTCGGGTGATGTTCGATTCATACATAGACAGTGAATATTCCTCCTTTTATTTCAATTCAAGGAATTTCTTCTCCATCCAATGTCTCACAACCTTAGGAAAATATTTTACCAGGAAAAGACTTTTAAATTAATAAAAATATAAGGCATAAATATCCTCTATGTCCCTGATATTATTTCCCATTTACCACCACAGATCAGCTTCACCTTCAAAATGATAAATGGGGATATATAACTTTTAATTTTCTGAACATCTCATATCATCTAATAACTTTTTCATGGGATTCAATACATCCTTTAGCTGGTGCAGGGTTATAAGAATCATTAAAAGCATGAGGGTGTTGTCGAATAAAATGTTCCACTATTGTAATGTTCAATTTTGGTACATCTTGTTATTCTCTTGAATTAATTCCACCACCAATTTTTTCTTTTGTTAGCTGAGCCATTACTATCACAAACTACTCAGTTCCCATCCCTACCATTTTGGGCTACAGATTCTGAAGGATGTTGTTCGGTCGCTGCCTCTCCTCTTCTGCATCGCTATTTCATTTGTGGACAACCATTATGAATAGACATATCTTAGATTAAGAAACATTGAAATCTTTACATTATATTACATTTAAATTTAATCATTGAGTAAAAATAATTAATTGTATTATTTTAACATCATCCTACCCCCCAAATATTATCTAAACCATCCACTAATACCAACTATAAGGAACCGACCATATAACAATACATAATCATGAATTTAGTCAAGAAATTACTTCATTTCACATTGGGTATGTTTCAATGTTTGGAGCTTTAGATAATTGGGACATAATAAATTCATAAAATTACACATTATTATAGAGCGGATACCATTAAAAAACATTCATTTCTTGCAAAATATTAAACTTTTCACATAAAACATGATTTTTTACTAATATTCAAACATTTAACATAGATTTCTTCTTTTTTATACACATCCTTATGACCTATGTAAATAATTTAAAATCATTGGATGAGGAAATAATCTTAGTAAGGGATATAAAAATAAGGAAAGAACACATTAGTCCATAAAAACTTGTAACATAAGAAATCATTTTCAAAAGACATAATTGTCACACAAAAATACTTACTTTTTGAAACATGTGATTTAAACATGATACACACAAAACATAAGAAAATAAATAGAATCATAAATGTATAACAAGGAATTACTTACATAATCTTGTAACCCTCCCAACCACCTTATAATTTGTAACCCTCACTACCACCTTACACTTAGTGTAACCATCGCAGATACACATGCAGTAACCATATGTCTGACCAACAACTTACACACAACCAATTCATTGTATAGAAATATAGGTCCCACCCTTCACCATAAACAATTACAATGAACCAGAACATAGTCATACAATATGAATAATTTTATAATAATATTTCCTTTTAAATTTCATAAAACATAATATTAAAAGAGTATTTTAGAAGAAAATCCCCTTACATAAATCATATAATTGATGTGATACTTAATAGAGTGGATGGAATATGTATATAAACATTAAATACACATAATTAAACATAATATAAACAAAATACATCACAAAAATATTCTAATACGACATAAATAATGAAGTAGAATGTTAACATAATGAATGGAAATCGGGTTACGAATTCCCTTACCTCAGAATTTTATTACTTCAAACATGATTAAAACTTCTGTATAATGGTTAAAGGAGTGTTATTAATATATTATAGAATCATATCCATATTTATAATACCTTATATAAACATTTTATTACATAATTTTATACTTTAATTATTAGTATTTAGTTCCTTGCACTGTTTTGGGTGAGTACTTTACATGATTCTCATGATCGGTTCATGATGGAGTCTTCTTGTAGATTGGTTGTGAAACTCCTAAATTGGAATGGATTAGTACAAAAATATTTCTATTTCCATAAATTATACAATTTATCATTTTTAATTCTTAAATGATGATTATTCATTACAGAAAACATTAAAGATGTTCATTTAGATCGTTTTAGTATTTCTTTTTTAATAACGACCTCATTTTGTTTTATAAATTAAAACCTTGTTTAAAAATAATTCCAGAAACATGGATGATACACAATACATATATTATAAACTGGTCCTACCATAAAATGGTTTCATGACCAACATTTTAGTAAATAAATTAGATTGAAATCACATAGTCCATGATGTCAGCAATTCGACCCATCACATACAATGTATTTAATTCCTTGAATAAGTGGGGCAGAAGATGAAGAATGATGAGGAATTTTTCATGAACATGATAAAATCCTGAATATAATTGATTATGGATCTTTCATGCCTCTTTTATTACAGGAGGTGTAAAAAAAGAAAAAAGTAACTCAAAACAAATTAAAAAATGGGAAATCTCTCACAAACATTCTGCATCCTAACGACGTCACATAAAATTTCATAAAATAGTATGATGAGAGAAATGTGGTATCTCATCACTCATTAATAATATGGGATGTAACTAGGATATGTAAATACATCTCCCAACATAAGATAATGTAAATTAAAATGAATAACATAAAATGAATAAAAGGAATGAAAAGAAAAGAGGATGTTTGCCTCTTGATCTCTTCAACACAAGATCCTTCTTAAGACCTTTAGTTTTGGCCTTTTGGTGCGACCAATAGCTATAGGATGTGGGAAAGATCCCTGGGATGAGTATAGGGAAGAAAATAGGTATGGATCAAGGCTTTAGAGGAGTAGGCAGAAGAGGGAAATGAGGGTGGTATTTATAGTTGAGGAGAGGAGGTAATTTTCATTATTTTAATCATTATTATAATTTTTTCTTATGACTATGAATAATAAAAAAATCATGTGACCCCAAATAGAAATAATGGAATGTGAGTTAAACCATGTGAGCTACCATCACTTACGATGTCATAAATAGTGTATTTAACTAATAATTTGAATATACGGTATATTACTGTATTTCACTATTAATCAAAAAATCAATAATTTCAGCAAAATCCCAAAAATTTAACCTTACAATTTTGCGATTTTCAGAATTCAAAAATTAAGTCCATTTTTTTTAAACAATTTTCAAAATATTTTTAATTTTATTTTTAAATAAAATCATACTTAATTAAAAAAATAATTATTTTATTACTAAAACTGGTTTTATATCCCATTAAAAAATTAACAAAGATGTCATTATCATAAATCCTTAAGAAAATAAAATATTAACACAATTTAAAATTAATTTGGGTCATATTACTATTCATTTTACTATTCATAAGGCTATGCTACTACTCTCCAAAAAAACAAGTTGGTTTTATTTGACTCCAAAGGACATAGTGAACACAATTGTAGATGATCATTTTTCGAAATTCAAAACATAGGAGTCGAAAAATTATTTTTAACGGCTAGTTATAAATATCTAAATAAAAAAATGTTTAATGTATTTCGATTTATTTTTAGAAAACCCTGGCGTGTTACAAGACCCACCATCATTCTACACCCTCTCCACACATCAAACATGATAGTATGGAAAACAACTAGCATAGTCTATACACGGAGCATGATAAGCCTCTCTATGTCAAGTCACAACAAAGAAACTATAGTTGGTGAAATGATGGAGTGTGATGCTCATGAATGAAAAAAATAAAAAACTAGGATACATAATAAAATGAGTGTACCTCAAATGATCTAGGAACTCTTTCACTTTACTACCTCCACATGCAACAATTAACCATTCTCAACATCCCTAACTCTCTAATGATAGCCACATCCATGAACACACTCATGTTGAGGTCTCTACACATGAGTAACATCCTGTGGTTAGACTCTACATGATCCATCTCCCCTCAATGGATCACAATCATGTTTCCCCTTGTCCTAAAATAATCACACTAACAACTATCGTTAAGGGTTTCACTGAACCTAACCACCTCCACTAATATGAGCCTGGAGAACCACAAAAAACTAGTTTTGGTGATGTCCATGAGTCTATAGGAAAAACATAATTTCCTAATGTCCCTTGGATAATCGTGGAACTACAATCCCCAACGGTATTGAATGGAGACAACTGAGGTCAACTCCTCATTAGTCGAAACCTCCAAGGCCCTAGTACCTGGGACCTTCCACCAAAAATTGTACCCTTGAAGGGACCCTCTATCTCCCCACTCTTAGTAAACCTCTTCACGAGTTCTTAGGTTGGATTACTTCTACCATATTTTAAATCAGCAGATTCAATGGAAATAAAAAAAGAAATAACTATATAATTGATCTAAGGATGAAGTTCCTCAAAATGAGGTCTCACACGATATACCACATCTAGAAAAAGATATTAAAAAAAAGGTAGATAGTCTTTGAACATGATTCACAACACCCGCACTGAAAAAATATGATGTTAAAGAGAATAAATCTCAAAAAACATGAATATATCCCTATTCTATGAAATGAAATATTTCGGGAACAACTTGTAAGATTCATCCCATGCATTATATTCCACTTTCTACTAACCCAAGTAAACTTTTAACATAGATGAATACCTCCCCACATCTGACTCACTACTAAATGGAACCAATACACTATCACAGCCCGAATCATATTGAAAGAGATACAAAGATCCTCTATATAGTTATTTGTATCTAAATCCTAAATAATTCCTGGTTAATTTCCCAAATCCTATAGTTTAAAAACATATAATGTCCTATGACACTGATCATCCTACTCAGTTATATCACCTTTCTGGTGATCATCTAGATTGTCCTACAAAAACTTTAGATCCATAACCACATGGGGATGAATAATGGGATCCATGAATGATATGGAAAATAATTATTTTCTCATCCCAGTATTAAGGAATCATATTTATATGTATTTAATTCATTTTATAAATTTTTATATTCCCAAAACCAAAACCACCCCATTCAAATAATAACACATGTAATAATGATGCAAATACCTATCCATTGTCTCTAACCTAAAAACTAGTCCCCGCCCACTTTTTCATTCAATAATCTCATTGTCTATGCACTGGATCAATGGGGGAACAAAATTAAGGTTTAATAACTGGTATCACTATCATATTTCAAGCCTCATGATCAACTATATCTTTTTCAAAACCAACCCATGAAATAATCAATGTTCCTTACTCCAAACTCCAAATTATCCCTAAACCACCATTTATGATACCACTTTATCATGACCCTTTCCCACTATAGATACCACAATGTAGGGAGATAGATAATGATCCCTGCTTTCCACCTCCATCAGTCCATGGATTGGAGTATAACACTAAGGGTTTAAACATCTCATAGATCGGAGTCAATATCTCATATATAAAAATTAACTATAGAGAGGATGAATATAAAATAAAATTCATTTCATAATATAAAAATATAGACAAAAACCATAGCATAATGAATGTATGAATAAAATTGGTGCCAAAAAAGTCACAAAAGTAAATACCAGAAAGAAAATATAGAGTATCAACATAGTAATAGCTGATGAGTATGAGCTAGTGATGTCTAGTATGATTTGTGTAATATTCCCAGAACCCTAAAAATAAAATTTTTTAGGGAGGATGATCATATAATTATACTCATTATTAAAACCAAAGACAAACAATAATATATGAATAAAGAATAATAATGAACACATGAAAAAATAGTATGACTAGAAGAAACTAAACAAGTCAACTAGGAAATACCATTCCCCCATGGCATAATCACCATATAATGAAAGCCAAGTATAATAACTTAATAAGAAGAATATTGATTAAGGTTACCCTATACTAGTTTCCCAATGATTTTAAACTATCAGACCGCAAAATCATATGTAACAGTGCTCCCATAACTTCTATATAACAAATACAACCACCCCTGAAGAATATTACAACACATCAAGCCCACAGACACCTAGGACATCACACCAAATGTAATTATATTGGAATAGTAATAGGGTATCATGATAATAAATGACATCAAACTCATTCCCTCCTATTATCACGTAAGACCCCCACCATAAGGTTCTCAACATTATGGTTAAATAACACATCACATACAGACACCTTGTCCATCAACTAATGTACAATATGACCTACAACCATCACAAAATAATCATATTTACTCACATAGAAGAGAGATAGAGGGAGATAGAGTGCATCTAGAAATCCATCCCCACCATTGAGATGTTGGGAAATCACCCCCATATATACGGACACATACAGGTATCAACATATGGTTCTCGATGTGGGTGGTGTACATATAGAAATCACATGAAATATAATTAGTATATATATACATACATTTCCTCAAAAAAATCCATCCATTGAGTTCACAATTATGAACTAACCAAATTACAACATTAACAAATTTGTTTCCACCACTAAGTGTAGAATACCACCTAACAATCACATGCCAGAATCCACTTCTCACATATCATTTTAATCGGATCCAAATTAATTTAATCATAAAATTCCTTTCATTATATAATGAATAATATATTTATCCCCATGTCCCATTATTAATTATTTCATTAATCACTTCCAACCTATTCACCAAACCATCCCAATCCATTTTATATATTGTTATCTATTGATTCCATAACTTCTCTATCATCACGAAAAACACAACCACTCGCACTCTATCCTCAAAATAATAAAACCAAACACTGCTTCCCCATATAACATCATAATACGATCCCCAAATAACCCAATACAACATTGAAACCACACAACAGTTCCCCACATGAGGTAATCCTTCCAAAAAAACATTCCCCACCTAAAACAAAACAACATCACAACACATCATAAAAATATGAAATGTGGTCCCCTACCACATCACAACGGTTTATCACCAACCCAAAAAATAGCCACACCACATCACATTTCACTAACATTACCTTTTTAAGAATAAGGAAAACAATTCTTTAATCACATTACACTTTTTTATTTATAGATATTCTCATACAAACCAAAATTTTTGGGGAAACCATTTTATTAGAGAATATACGGGGATAACCAATTTCCATTTTGGGGTGATACCAAAGATAAAAAACAAGGTTTCAAAACACATTCCAAAGTACCTCAAACAAATACCCAAAATAAAAATTATTTTTAGTAGGTTGTTTATTATATAATAGAAATATCACAATAATATAGAAAATTATTAAAATTTGGATTCAATCCCTATTCTACACTAATTTCATCTTTATCCAATTCATTATATATAATTATGTTTATGAGAACTATATTCCAATATACAATGAAGATTAACCTCCTCACATCATATTAAAAATAAAAAAGAGGTATTCCATACCTTAAATAAGAATTTTGATCTCATTTTACACCAAAATGTTTAGATGAAACTCCTGGAAAACTAAATAGGAGAGGCAACTCATAGAAAAACCAACACCACACCCAAGGTTCATCAAATCCATGCCCATATCACCCCAAACAAAAACCAAAATTCTATAGTGGAACCATTTGAAGTGGAATGGTAAGATATCCAATGTAAGAGAGTATAACATTCATCCATTTCCAAAATCACAACCACAAGAAACCATAGATCAATAAGGGGGAGAATGGTTGGAATATACTTGAAAGTCACATGTGGTTCCTACAAAAATGAGAGAATGAGGAAATGAATGAATAGGAAATAACCAGGAACACCTTATATACAACCTTTAAAATTACTATCTTATGGCATAAATTACACTTTTTTTCCGTTCGTTTCACTAGACATATATTTTATTCCATAAAACCCACATTTGAATCGTAAAACCTTGAAACCACAACAAAATCCAAAAAAACATGGAACCTAGGGATAAAATTATCTTTCAATTTAAATCTACATCTTATTGTGTAAACTGATTTCATGCCTATCACCTCAATGAAAAAAAGTTGTAAGATGGATGGATGCTCATTCCATAAACCACAATATTATGGATACAACCACCTTTTACATAATAATCCTCTATGTTGTTTCACACAAACATCTCCAACCACTAGGAAACCCTCTAGGATTTCATAAAACACTCTCAAACCACCTAAATGGGATATTTAATGGGATGATAAGGCATTTTAGATTATTTAATTGTAATTCATAATTACATTATTAGTTAAATTAACTACATGTTTTTCAAAAATTAGTTTTTTTCACTATCCACTTAAGAGACAATATTTTTGAAAAATGACAAAAATTCATACTAAGACTATTATGACATTATAATTCCAAAACGTTAATCCTTTTTTCATATAAAATTTATAAAAGTGTCATAAATTAATTATAATATTCACAAACAAATAAAATAAAAACTCTTTTTGAAGAAAATATATTTTTTAAGCGTAAACTACATTTATTCAAATTCTTTTCATTGTAATAATAATTATATTAATGTAAAATTTATGTATTGAATTAATTATTTTCATTAAGAAAATAATTGATTTATATATTTCATTATGTGTCTATTCATATTCATACTTTCCATCCCAATGACTATGTTTTACCATTCATATTTAAAAAATCTTTGTCTCAGAAATATTTGAGCTCATGGTTTCATGTTCTATATGCTATAAAACAATGTGGTCTTCAAAAATAAAATATAAATTAAAATATCAAGTTATTAAAAGCTCTGTACATAAAAAAATGTGCTCTACAATTTTTGACTATTTATTTCTAAACTAAAAATATCATAACATTGTAATATAACATGATATAGATTTTGTTATGATCTAAAATTTCATGTTTATGACTAGGAAGCATATTATCAATATTTTCATATAAATATAATACATGATAATGAGTTTACCTAAATGTAAATTGATATAAAAGTGTTAATTTCTACAAGATGTTTTTCTTGATTTATTTTCAGTTTGATGAAGTTTGAGAATTTTTTTTACAATTGGGGTAAAAAAATATTATAAAACGTATATTATTAATTATTTATCATCATATTGGAATGATTTAATCCTTATTTACGAATCATAGAGACCATGATGTATTTTTCATTCCAAAATCACTAAAATAGAAATTTAATTGACAATAAGATCCATAAAATGAGGAAACATTATTCCACCATTCTAAAATATGAAAGTGTTTCAAAAAAATAATATTCAATATGAATGAACATCAATAAAAATTAATCTCCACAATATGAATAATATCCATAGATAAACATAAAAAATCCTAAAATGTTACTAACTAAATTTGAACAAAAAAACAACCAATGTTTAATCACTTATTCTTAAATAATCATTTATTGTTTTTCCCAAAATTAACTTTATCAATTACTATGTCATGAACTAAAATATATATATGATCTAATATAATTATTTTGAAATAAACTAAAACAAATGACAATAAACATCACTAAAGATTAAATTATCATATCATATAATAACCTTAAATTTCATCTATAAATTATCTAATAGATATCTCAAAAGATATCACATATTCATAAAAATAACTTTTTATATAGATTTATATCATTCAACATATGAATAAAAACATCATATTTTCTAAATTTTAATATAAATATATATTTTTAGAATAATCTATAGATGATTTATCATATTCAACTTACCAGTATACCATTGATAAATACCACCACATCATAATCATATTTTTTCCTATTTGACCATAATTATCCAAAATTAAAATCCATAAAGGATAAATTTTTTTATGAGTAATATTCTTTAATTTCCTTTTGTGTTATAAATGTCAATAGAATGTATTTACATTGGGATACTATTTTTGTGAAAAGAAAAATCATGAAATCAACATTCCCACTAACTACATTTCATAGATAACTTGTTTTCCTCTAAAATATTCAGTAAAGAAACTTATGCTATTATCATTATTTTAATAATAATTATGGAATATTATTATTTCATTAATAAATATGAAAAAACTCTATTCTCATAATCCAAAAGATTTCCATAAGTATTGGTAAACTTTCTTCCGTTGGGAATCATTATATGTAATAGATCTCAATTATCCTTTATTCCTTGATAATATTGATCTATGGAATAAACATCCCTAAAAGGTTTTCAAAAACTCACAGGTATTATCATAAGTCTTGTTTTAGATATTTTATTTTAAAATCTAATTTCATGGAGACTGATTAATCTTCATAAAATTCCAATAGTAACACCTTGACTATAGTAACCTAGATCTTGCGATTTCATATTAAATTATTATAATATATAAGGGATCACCCAATAATGGATCAATCAATTTAAATATCATGATAGTCTGGAAACAGAATAGATATCCATATTACATTTGGGAAATAAAACATCACAAAAAAAACATTATTTCGACATTGAAAATCACTATTGAGATCTCCTTCATATCCTAAGTGTGGAAAAAAATAATGTGTGTGATTAGATTCTCAGTAAGGGTTACAAATAGTTGAAGCTATCAGGAATAAATAATGAATAATCAATATAGCATAGTGGATAATCAATACACATGCCATTCAACCATAAAATTTCGATCAATGAACATACTTGAATAATATTACTATGTAAATCACATGGATAATTATAATTGAATTTATAATAATAGAAATGCGTTAGTGTAGATATTAATTAATATTATAGGAAGGACATAGAAAATTTACCTTTAGTCCTACCATTATGTCCTCTCAATAAAGTCATCATTATTAATAAATGGGTTGGTGTAAAATATATACCCATATAATGTGGCTAATTGTTTTTTTCTTGAGATACATATGAATACATCAAGTGGATATATATATATATATTGACTAACCCCATCATTTTCATATAGAATGAATTTCTCATATTTTTTATGATCTATAAACTTCATTATCAAAACTAATTATATGTCAATAGATAACTGTATTGATTTATTAATATAAACATCAATATACCCCTAGTAAATTAAATAGTTAAATTATCTTCCATCATCTATTACTGTAAACAGAAATGGTATATAGTTGAATCATCATCAATGTAATATAAATGATACTAAATTTATCCCTGATATTAAAAATATGGACGTGCTGGAGACAAATGTTGTATAATGAACAATATAGACTGATTGATAACATTATTAAATGAAAGTTATTTTCCATAATATCCCAAACTATCAATGATACCCTATCACCATGATAACCTATAAATCTCTAAAATACCCCAATGTCGGTCCTCAATTCCCAGGGTTTGGTGACTAGAACAAGGAATCATGATAGATAATAGACAAAAAACATTTTCCACAGAACAAAAGGTGGTAAAAGATACCCCTCAGTATGATCAATAATCCAAATAGAGAATGTACCCAAAACCAAACATGTAAAACAAATCCCAAAAACATACATCATAAATGAACTCAACAAATTTCAATATAAAATACTAACATCTCAAAAGGAAACTTCACTACAAGCTCAAAGGATTATGAAATTCAATGTAACAACTTGATCATTCCTGAATAAAACTACCTTTATTTTATTTAATTAAATGACTTATGGATATAGAAAAAATAGACTTTTTTATTATTGTGTTTAAATTACTGTTATGTCTCATTACTATTGATAATATAGCCTTTGAAAAGTGATCACATGACTAATATAAATATATGGTTTTTAAAAAGAACCCCATTGACACTGACAAAAGAGAGGATCACCTCATCTAGTAGAATCGAGCCGTTTGATGCTCATTTTCCAGGGCTGGGAAAGGAAGTAGAATCCTTGGGATTTTCTCTTAACCAATCCCAAGCTGTGTTTCAACACATTAATCTTGAATAGAATCACCTACAAGGGAAGGGGATGTTAATAGGGAATACCACCCGAGTGATGTTATCTAAGCCACCCTAATAGTCTGTCACAATCTCACACCTTACCTTTGGGTCTTATGAGGGTGTTACAACTGGTTATATATTGAGGAATTAGTTCCTTTTTTAATATGTTTTATAAATAAAAGTCTTATTCCATCAGTTCCTATATGAGAATAGTTTTTCTTAAAAATATAATTAATTAGATAAATTGATTTTTCATGAAAAATGGTACTTTTTAGAAATATATAAATTATTCTATACAACAGAATTTTTATTAATTTTTTATTATTATTATTGTTTTATTAGAATGATACTTTTAATTATATGTGGTGATTATATTGCTTATTTATTTTACTCTATAAATGATTAAGTATTCAATTTGATAAAAATCATATTTTCATACGATAAAACTGAAATTGTATTTTTATTTAAATAATTAAATTTTTAATGAATTTTTGTAAAAAAATAATATTTTAAAGAATAATAATTATTATATAATTTTTATAAATGGTCATATAATTTTTATGAAAAAAATGTAATTTTTATTATGGTTTTGTAACTATTTTTTTCAAAACCTGTCAATTTTCAAAAAATGATGTTTTTTTATTTTAAAAGTGAAAATTCACATAGTTTGAAAATTATTTAGATAAAATGAATATTATTTTTATAATCAAGATATTGAAATTATACAATAGTTCATTTTTCTAAATTTTCTAAGACCATCAATTTTTTGGGTAAAAATTAAATACCGTATAAATATATAATGTGGATTATGACATCATAATGACCTAATAGTGATGTAATAAAATTATATAAATGAGAAATTCCAAAAAAATATGTTTTAAATATAAAATAATGTGATTTTATATTTTTATATTAATTTATAAAACCTTAGTGGACCCTCAAATACTTATAAAATATTTTCCCATTTGAAAATGTTTTCCTTGAGAGTTTGACTCACCTCCACATAAGTAAGGCCCATAAATTAATAATTTCGACCAATGGAATTATAAAATAGTTTTTTCCAATCACCTTTGGAAGAACCATTGTAAAAAACCATGGGAGGGTTTGGGGATTTGAATATTTAATTATATATACTCCAAAACCTAAGTTTGTGAAATATTAAAGAATTCCCCGCTAATTTCCAATATAAACCCTCCCAACCTCCAACTTCTCTTCACTAAAAATCATTGGACCACATCCCTACTCTATCCTAGTAATCTTATAATCCTCAGAAGGTGCCCAAGGCTCCCAGGAATCCCCTCTCAAGCCTCTCCCAATCCTTTGGGATCACACTTCCATAGAAGGGATCCTCACATTCCTCAACTCCTTTCAAATTGAAACATCTTTTTTTGAAAATAGTCCTTGAAATTTTGAATTTTTATGATTAAATTATTCTATAATAATTATATTAAAATCTGTTTAATTTTATTTTAATGAGATATTTTTTATCCTCCCTCATTTGACCCTTACCTAAGATGTTACTATGCCGAAATTCAATAAGGGATTTATTCCTTTCTCATTTTGTCCACGTTTAATTATGTTGATATACCCTTTTTTCAATTAAAAAATTTGGGGAATTATTTCAAAACTACCCCATACATCCCTCTTTATTTTATAATTATGATAGAAATATTTCTATCTCATTAATCTCACCCATGTACACCCAATACCATTCAAACAATTCGTAAGAGTTATTATATTTCTCCTCTTACTTTAACTTTCATTATTATGCCACGCCTTCTATTTCAAGATTATATTTGTTGGGAAAAGTATCCATATTACCCCTTAATATATATTCAATGTACATATGATTAGATACCCTACACTCTCATCTACCGGTTTTATGAATTTTTACGTCACGTCGTTAGGCATCCGAAGTTGCACCATAATTTTCCAAGCCAAAATCATTGTGTAGTTAATAACATGTCCATTCACCTATCATGGGTATTATATAAAATTCACATAAACTTATTGATTATATAATTTCATGTATGCATTCCACAAATTTTTATCATTTAATAAATGATGATGTTGAATGATTCCATGTTATGTGATCCATGTGGCATACACATGCATGAAATGAAATGTTTATAAAGGGTGTTTCCTGATATAACTCTATTGCATTAGGTAATGTTTACTATCATGATACGCCAGGTTAAATAAGGTTTTAATCATGATATTTCATGTTCAATTAGGGCTTACTCATGCTAATTAATGTGCAATGAGGGTTTACTCAAGGTAATTCATGTGAAATGTGGGTTTAGTCATGCTAATTCTTGTGCAATGGGAATTTAATCATGGTAATCCATGAGCAATGAGCCTTGGCTCATTCTAATATCATGTTTTATATTCTTTCCAAATTTTCATGTTATGATAATCATGTTATATCATGCCTTTATGTTAATGTTTATCTTGTGCTCCATTGATATTCATATTTCCTAACATGTACTATATTCTTCATTTAATGACTTTTTAATCTATTACTGGGATTTATATATCACCTTTTTTCTTATGTATTTCCTCATGTTATCCCATGAAATGATAAGTACGAAAGCATTTTGTGGTCATTAAAAAGCGTTATTCGATAACGATGATGTATTTTATGTCCTATGCTATCCTGTAATGATTTTAATTTCCGAAGACACTTAACCACTCAATCCACGGAGTTGTCTTAAGTGTATGTTTATGTAATAAAGCATGTTTAAATATGTAATAATGAATAGGGTATTTATTGTTGGTATCATTGTATAGGTTTAGTTAGTTTTTGGATTATGATTAGAAAAACCTAGTGAAATCCTTAGGTATAAGACTAAGTATATGAGAAAAAATCCCTAAAATCATGTTTAGTATAGAGTAAGTGTTTTATCAAGAAAATACATCTGAGTTTGGATAAGAACTAGTAGAAGTGGCTCTGGAACATATGTATCTAAGGGTAAAACCCGAAAACAACACATTGAGATAGACTCGAACTAGACCTGGTGAACGAAAATGGGCCTTGATGCACTCTTAGTTCGACACTACCAAAGGATATACCTTGGTAAATTCATAAGAATCATAAAACCATTTAATAAGGAAAAAAAGACCAAAAGAATATAAATTAATAGATAGATCATGAATCACATAGATTGAGGGATATAAAATTTTAACTTAAGAGATAAATTTGATTTAGAAGTATCCCTTTTTTTCATTTTATACCACTTTTTGTGTTAAATTGTGTAAGATACCCATCCTTAATTTTCCTTTTATTCTTTAAAATTGTTGTTAATATGAGGAATTAGGCTAGAAAACAATGAGAAGGGAAATGTGATGAATTTCCCAATGAGATTCCTAATCAAATGTGAGATAAAGTAGGACATATCATCATTATGCCAAACCAACTAACAAAAATCACAATTAAAAATTGGTACATTATTAAATTCCCAAGGACTTCATGTAAGATGAAGATTCCATATAATGAATTTCCATCTAATAAATTTGATACAGGAATGAAGACCCAATTCCCTTCGTGAAACATTTCTGGAAAGAGGGACCAAGGGAAATGTCAAAAATAGACTAGAATAGGTTTTAGGTTTGAGAAGGAAGGGCACTAAGTAGATAAATGTCGTACCAAGATGGATAAATTGATTAATGGAAAAAAAGTTTTATATAAGGCATCAAATATAGTTTTATTATTTAAATATAGAGTAGTTAGGCATTATCCATGAAGATTCTCTATTGAATGTGTTGAGAAGCATGATGAGCATCCACAATCTCTAAGATCAAGCGAGAACGAGAAGTCCTATGATAAGATGGATAATCATGAATTAATTACATGTAAATAATACTAAAAATTAGTGTATGTCATAATGTATTTCAAATCAGGTCCTATTATTATGTCATTTATGTTTTCAAAGAAAATTGAGTCCCCATAAGAAATAATATTATATCCTTAGTGAAAAACTCATAGATGTGTGTATCACATGTTAACGTTTGTGGGAATGTTCTTATTTAAAATTTATAAGTCTTCCTTTGATGTAATTTGAGGGAAAAAATACTAATTCATTTACTATTCATCAAGCTCATTGATAATTCATGAGAAAAACAATCCCACACATGATCTGGAGTTTGTGATAGTGATCTTTATGTTAAAATCAGGTTTCATTATCTCTTTGGGGGAAGAGTGAAATATGTACATATCAAAATAGTCTAAAATATATATTCACATAGAAGAGTTTTCAAATGAACTAATGAAGCTGGTTAAAGAGGATCAAAGAATTTGACTACTCAATCTATTACCACCCTGGGAAAGAGAACATAGTGGAGGATGCTCTAAGTAGAAAGGACCCAACAATTCTATCATTTATGAGAATTTAAAAGGATCCAATCATCATAGATTTTATGACCATGGAAATGGGAATCATAAAGAAGGGAATATCATCAATCCTTTTCGAAATTATTTATCATCCATCTATTTTGTAATGGTTTGAAGGTTGATTAAAAGGATGATGTGGTAATTAAGAAGAAAGTGGAAACTACCAGGAAATGGAAATCCTCGGATTTCAATGTTAATGAAGAATGAATTTAGAGATTTCAGTCATGTCATTGTGTTCTATAAAATAAAAAGTTAAAGAAAGGACTATTGGATAATGCACATAGTTCTAATTTCTCCATTCACCAAGTAAACACAAAGATGTATCGAGATCTCCAAGAGCATTATTGGGGAGACAACATGAATATGGAGATCAATGAGTACATATCAAAGTGCATGGTTGGTTAGCAAGTGAATGATTAGGGGAAGAAGTCAACAGAGATGATTCAAAAATTACCCATACAAACATGGAAATGGTAAAACAACACCCTGGATATTCTCACTATACATTAGAAGAAATACATGGGAAAATGCTATCTCGGTTGTTGTGGAACTTCATACAAATATTTTTACACTTCATTGAAATTTTGGTGGATTTCTCACTGGATCAATAGGCACAGATATAGATTAGAGAATTGGTAAGGCTATATTTTGTACCAATATTGAGTAAATCTGACTGAGATCTAAGATACACATCTATGTTCTTGAAGAGTCTCCAATATTCTCTGAATACTAAGATGAACTTCAGTACAACATATAATCATGAAACTAATATCCAATCCATGGGAACTATCTAAACACTTGATCACATGTTTTAAGCATTCCCAAGGAACATTAATGGAGGAAGGGATCAACATATTCTTTTTGTTGATTTCTCTCACAATAACAGTTTCCAATCAATCATAAAAATGGATCCTTATGAAGCCCTTTATGGGAAGAGGTGAAAAACATCGACATGTTGTGAAGAAGATGGTGAGTGAAACTTCTAGGTCCATAAACAGTCGAAAAAGTGGCGGAGAATATTAATACCATTCAATATCACATTAAAGCTTCCCAAATTAGAAAAAATATCTATGATGACAATCATCGAAGTGAATTAGAATTTTATGTTGGAGGCACGGTATTCCTCCACAAATCACAGTGGAAGAGAATTTTGAGAATTGGGATGAAGGTAATGCTTAGTCCAAGGTACATTAGTCCTTCTCAGATCCTTGATCACATTGGAGCAATTTCATATTGACTAGCACTCCCACCAAACCAATATCATGTACATTATATATTCCATATATCACACTTGAGGAAGTAAATACCTGACACATCACATATACTCAATCCATAGATGGTACCATTGGAGAATCACCTCTCCTATGAAGAGAATATTTTGAAGATCTTTGATCATAGGGAAAAATTTCTACGAAATAATACAATGGCCCTCGTCAAAGTGTGGTTGAGAAACAAAAAGTTTGAAAAGGAAATCTGAGAACCAGAGAAAGTGATGAGGTGCAGTTTCCCAGATCTATTTAAGTGTGGGAAAAGGAAATTTCAGGGGTGATTTTTCTTAAGGGGATAATGTTGTAATGACTCGAACATTCCTGAATAAAATTACATTTAATTTATTTAATTAAATGGCTTATCGCTATTGAAAAAACATGAAATGTTTTCTTTATTGGCTTTAAATTATTGTTATGTATCATTACAATTAATAAAATAGCTATTGAACATTGATAACATGACTTATATAAATTTATGTTTTTTGAAAAGAATCTTTTTGACACAGGAAAAGGATTGGATCGCCTCATCTAGTAGACTCGGGCCAAATGAATATCATTTTCCAGATCTCAAAAATTTGGAAGAGTCACTGGTCTTGACTCTTGACCAATCCTAATCCGGTCTTCATCACGTTATGCTTGAACAAAATCTCCTACATTAGAAGAGGAAGTTACTAGAGATTACCACTCGAGTGATGTTATTCGAGTAACCCCAAGAGTCTATCACCATCACACAACATACCCTTAGGTCATATATTGGTGTTATAAGGGGTTATGTAACAAGGAATTAGTTACTTTTTATGCAATACCTTTTCTAAATAAAATTCATATTCCATCAATTCTTTTATGAGAATAGTTTCCCTAAAAAATAAAATCTTTTAGACAAATAGATTTTTTGCGTAAAATGGTAATTTTTAGAAATATATATATTATTATATCAATAATAGGTTTTATTAATATTGGTATTATATTAGTTTCATAATATTAGTCCTTTTAATTAAATTTGGGGATTATATTCCTTATTGTTTTTACTCTATAAATGATTAAGTATTCTGTTTGATAAGAATGAAATTTTCATACGATAAAACTGAAATTGTATTTTTAAATAAAGAATTTATTTTTTAATTAATTTTTGTAAAAAAATAATATTTTAATAATATTTTATTATTATATTGTTTTTATAACTGATCATATAATTTTTAACAAGTCAAATGTAATTTTTATTAAATTTTCAAAATAGTTTTTATCAAAACCCGTTAATTTTAGAAAAATAAATGATTGTATTTTAAATGATAAAATTAATATATTAGGAAAATTATTAAGATAAAATAAATATTATTTTTGGAATCAGGATGTCAAAAATATCCAATGGTGAATTTTTCATAATTTTCTTAGACAATTGAATTTTTGGGTAAACATTAAATACTGTATAAATATATAATGTGTTTTATGAGATAATAATGTTCTAAAAGTGATGTAATAAAATATTATAAAAGGTATATTTGGATGATATATGTTTAAACATTAAAATAACGTTATTTTATATTTGTTTGAGTAATTATATAATTCCTTTGTAGACCCTCAAAGACTTATAAAATATTTTAACATTTTAAAATGTTTTCCTTGCGAGTGTGACTCACCTCCACATAAGAAATCATAATATTTTAAAACATTCGGCCATTGTATTTATAAAATAATTTTATATACCCCCTTTGAAAATAAAAATTTTAAAAAACCATGGGACAGTTTGGGGTTTTGAATATTTAATTATATAAATTCCCAAACATATGTTTGTGAAATAATAAAGAATTTCCCTTTCATTTCCTATATATAACCTCCTATTCTCACACTTATTATCACTCATAATAATTGGATCACACCCCTACTCTTTCCTCCTCTATATATAATCATCCCAAGTCACCACAAGATCCCAATAATCCTGTCTCATGCCTCTCCCAAGCCTTTGGGATCACACTTCAAAGGGATCCTCACTTTCCTCTCCTCTATTCAAATTCAAGTATCTTATTTGGATATAGTCCTTGTAATTTATAATTTTTATGATATATTTATTTTATAATAATTTAATTACTTTGAATTCGTTGTTAATTTAATGATGTATAATTTATATTCCCTCATATTTACCCTTACCAAATCAGTTACTATGGTGTAATTCTATACGGGATTTCCTTCTTTCTCATTTTTCCACGTTTCATTATATTGATATATCATTTTAATTTTAATTAAAAATGTCTTGATATGATTTATCACCTCCCCCATACTAAACTCCTTATGTTTTAATGATTATAGACCTCTTTCTTGATCATTATTCTCTCCTATGTACACCCATTAGCATGCCAAAATTTTGAAAGAGTTATTCCCTTTCTCCCCTTTCTTCAAGTTTCTTTTTTATGTCATGCCTTGTATTTAAAAATTATATTTGTTAGTAAAAGTATATATTTGACACACAGACTATTCTCATAATTTACATATTATTAGATACCCCTTTCTCTCTCATCAACCATTTTTATGAATTTTTATGTCATGCCATTAGGCTACTAAAACAACACCCCAATTTTTCGTTCCAAAATCAACATGTAGTGAATACTATTCCCATTTCACTATTAAGGGTATTCACCTCTATGTAAATATACTTATTGATTATATAATTTCATGTATGTATTCCTTATTCCTTTATCTTGTAATAAATGATTATGTTGTATGATTACATGTTATATGATCCATGTGGCACACTAATGCATGAAATTGTATATTTATAATGGGTGCACCGCAATATTACTCAAATTCAATTGGTAATCTTTAGTATCATGATATGTCAGGTGGAATATGGTTTACCCATTCTATTTAAATAGAAATGAGGGTTTACACATTCTAATTCATGTGAAATGATTCTTTACTCATGATAATTAATGTGCAATGAGGGTTTACTCATGCTAATGTGCAATGTGGGTTTACTCATGCTAATCCATGTGAAATGAGACATGGATCTTGATAATACCATGTTATATATTGTTTTCACATTTTCATTTCATGATAATCATGATATATCATTCCTTTATGTTCATGATTGTCTTGTTCTCCATTGATATGCATATTTCCAAACACATTCTGTATTCTTTATGTTATGAATTTTTTACTCCCTTACTAGGCTTCATAGATCACCATTTTATTATCTAGGTCCTCAAGTTATCCCATGCAATGAAAAGTATGAAAAACTATTGTGGTTAGGTAAAAGAATTCATTAGTAAAAATGGTGTATTTTTTGTCCTAAGTTGTAATGTAATGTTTCTATTTTTTAAGACACAAGACCTCTTGATCCTACAAGTTATATTAAATATAAGTTTATGTAATAATGAATGTTTAAATATTTAATAAAGACATGGGTTGTTAAATTCCACCACATCCAAGTGGTTATTTAGCATTTCACATTCCTAGCATAAGGAATTATTCAAATTCCAGAAGGCTAAGGTATGGTGTGACATATAAATCTTATTAATATCTTACAAAGTAATATATAATAGATTCCATAATAACAAACTAAATTATTCATCCATTTTTTTTAAAAAATGGCATTAAATAATATATCATTTTAATATTTGAAACAAATTATGCTTCTTTTGCAATATAAAAAAATAAAACATGAACCAAATAAACATTTTATTGAAAAGAATATATATAAATACTTTGAAATTAGTTAATAGTTCAAAAATCAATGAAATATATATAAAATAATCACAAAAAGAACGATGTTCATCTGGCCTGCTGTACATGAGTTTCTCCTTATACGATCTTCAAAATTCTCATATCAGTGATCACATGATGTATATGTACACATGTCCCTTAGACTCATGTCGAATATGACTCAATAATTTCCCATCATGGTTATTATATGACAAACTAGGTTTTAGTTAGATTTTTCATCATCAATAAAATTCTAGGGGATAAGGATCAGAGTGTGATTTCCCAAATAACCCACCAACTACCCAGGATCGCATGTGCTCAATGAATCAGTAGAAAAATGGAAAATGATATAACTTAAAATAAATCATAACTAATTATTCAATTTTTATATTATCCGTTTCAGTATGAAAATTAAATTTCAATACCAAAACATGGATTGTCATTATTTTATCCCTTCTTAATACAAATCTAATAATTAGTTTTCATAATTTTAATTTATGTCATTTTTCACAATTCAATTTCAAATAATTTCCCAAATCCTATCATTTTTATAATTCACCCTAAATTACAATTCCATTAGAGTTGGATATTTTCCCAAAATCTATTCCTTTTCAAAACTCTAATCCCATATCATGTCAACTCGGTTTTATATTAATCAAATAAAAGAAATTTAAAAAAAATTCTAATCATGGTTTTAATTATATGGAAAATAAAAAATGGAACCACCTTACTTTAATCAAGAAATCAAAAAATCCACACTCGTTGTGTGATCCACCAACAAATAATTAAGGACTCATAGTTCTAGAATCAACCAATTAATCAATATCTAATAAAATGGGATTTATATACATCAAATAAATTAAAATATATAAAATATAATGAATAATGAAGGATATATTGGAAGAAAAAAATAGAGAGTATATGTAATTACTATATGAGATTTAACATGATCAACCATGATTTGATCTACCAAGATAAGGGGTTGGAGTAGCCAACACCAATTCATAAAATCCTCATAAGAAATGGAATTCAAGTTAAGTTGATTGGGGTTTGATTGGGGGTTAAACTGTGGGGATTGGGACTTTAGAATATAAATTTGAAATAAATTAATCTTGTACATATGGGTTTTTGGAGAGTTCCACAAGGATAGAAAAACCACGTTTCCAAACCCTACACCCCCACTTGACTCACTATCCAAGGTACATAATTTCTCAATGGCAGTTTTATGGTTTTTTAATTCATGATCTAACCATTAAAACCCTCACTATATAGGGTTTCATAGTATTCCTCGTTGGGGTGGGGGTGTATAGTTATTTCAACCCACACACTAGATATTCATAGCACAAAAACCTTAAATTTTTTTCAAATTTCACCCACTGAAACCATAAACATGATCCAACCAAAAGGGAAAAAAGAAGGGTAAAGAAATATGTATATAATGTTACAAAATTTTACAACCTCCCCATCATAAGAAATTTTACTGCACACAAATCCTATCAAGAAGCTTATAAATAAATGAATGAGTCCACTTGTATCACATAAATACCTCAATACCCCACATCTCATGAGAATCATAACAATTATTCCATATCACATAGTCCAAAGGTATCATCCTCCCCTGAAGTACCATTGCCTTAAAATCAAAAATACTAACTGGATTCTTAGTCAAGGATTGATCAGGGTCAACATCATATCCCTACTAGATCAAGACATGATATGGGTTATAAATATAGTTATATTGGTGTGATACATAGGAAAAAAAATATATATACTTCAAATGTGGTGTATGTGCTAAATATTTAGTAGCTTTTCCCACCTTCTCAACAACCTCAAAATGTCTCTCAAAATGATGAACAAGTTTCCCTTGCCTCCTTTGAGGCTGATAACCTAAATAATATGTAACTCAAAAAAACACATTAACACTAACTAAAAAACTACACTAGTCAATTATGAAGATCAATTTGGGATTTATACTATCTCTATGTCAACAAAATTCACTAAAGATTCAACTGAATCATTAATGTTGTCTCCTGGACCAATATTAGTCCAATAAAATAATATTTTCCAATATCTGACCATCAAATTAGAGTTTTATAAGGCCAAAATTATCAGTCCTCAAAATTATCCATTCTGATTGTGGAGTAATACCTATTGTTACAAGGGAACTCAACTAGCCCCAAATGGTCATCCCACACTCCTCCATAATTGACTATGCCAAAATGAAGAATTTCCTCTAAAATATTTATATCCCTCTTTATCATGCCATCTACCTGTGAATAGTATGTCATTCTCAAAGAAAGCTAAGATCCCAATTCCTTCTGAAGGCCTCTCCCAAAATGAGAGTCCAAATAATGGTCTCTATCAAATACTATAACAGAGGGAACTTCATGAAACCAAACAAATCTCTTTCACACATATATTTCCCAACTAATCTACTTGGGATGTATCATGAATGGTTATAAAGTGTTCTGATTTGGTTACAATAATGATGAAAACACATATCATAATCTTCCTTCTAGGGTTACATGGAAACCTGAATAGAAAGTCTATATAAATCTCATTTCACTTCTCTATCGGCTCGATAAGTGGATGATGTAACCTCGATGGTCAATGGTTCTCTTCCCTGACTTGTTGAAATGTATAATAATAAGAAAAAAATTAGTAATGTCACACCACATACTTGGACACATTAAATGTGTCCTTATATAATAAAAGGTCATTGTTTTCCTAGGTGCACAAGCAATTATGAATTTCAGAAATCCACCATCACATATTTTATCATGGATAATGACACAACAAACTTATATCGTAAACATAGAATACTTTCCATGTAGAACGACCACTCAACAAAGGTCTCCCAATCATAAAGGGACTCCCTAATGGTACACAATTTATTATCAAGCAATTTATATAGAGTAATAATCTTAAGAGGAGTATAGGTCAAATGAAAACTACGCAAGACAACCTCATCCCTTCTATCTCAAAATCCTAAATTAAAATTTTAAAATGATCCATCAATTTATCCTCCTCAGATTATTCTTTCCCGATATGGGTAATAATTTTTCTCCTCAAAGCATTGGAAATGGAATTAAATTCCCCTAGGGTATATGTGTTGTCATAATCAACAGACTACAGGTACTTATCACATCACTTCTGATGGTGGTTCAATAATTTTTGAGATAAGATATAACTCAATATCTCCTTGCCTGAAGACATGGTAATCCATTTTCTAAAAGTTATTGGCTCTAACTCTTTAGTGCATGAATAACAACTATAATGGGTTGGATAATTATACATGTGTGGTCAAATATATCGAGAATCGTATGATACCACATGATCACCCTATATAAGAAGACATCCCAAACCCAAATTTGATGTTCCTTAATAGACCACATATCCCTTCCAATCATATAAAAGAGTCAACATTGGTGCATAAATCAAAATTCATTTCATATCAATAACATGATTCATACAAATTTCATTCCAAAAAAAATTTACCCCTTTTAGAATGAGAGTGTTCATCAGAGAATCCACATTTGAGAAATTATTTACAAACCCGTGATAATACCCCACTATATCCAAGAAGCTCAAAATCATGAAAACATTTTATAGTTTCTACGATTCCTTAACTGCTTAAAATTCTCATGATGAAAATATATTACATGTTGTGAGACCATGTGTCAAAATAAGTTCTCATCCCAAATCTAAAAATCACACATTAATATATTGGAATAGAGTCGATGATTTATCAATAACTAAAGAACTACTCTCAAATGACACACATGATCATCCTCAAACATATAGTAATCAAGGATTTCATCCAAAAAGACCTCCATAAACATATAATGATACTCATGGAGGATCCTATTCATTAAATCAATAAATACAGAGGGATAATTGGTTAGACCAAAGGGAATGACAAGATACTCTTAAGGAATAAACATACACTAGAAGGTGGTTTTTTCAATGTCAAATTATTTTATTCATAACTAAGGATAACATAATCAATGATAATTATTTGAGAACCATATTAACCATTCAACATTTCAAATAAATCATTAATACATGGAAACATATAATTTTTCATTATGATAACTTATTTGATATTCATTTAATAAAAAAAATGAATAGGGTTCCTTCAATTTTCCTTTCAAAAATAATATGCACTTCTAAAGGATACACACTCGGGTGTTAAATGTATTTATCCAAGAGATCATCTGACCGAGTCTTAACTCATTCAGATTTACTGGTTCTATATGACAAGAAGGTGTAGATACCAGCTTCGTACTACTCAATAAATCAATAGAAAAATATACATCTCTTATCGGTGGGAAACCATATAATTCAGAAATAAACACATTGAGTAACTTAATGATAAATGTATGGAGATAATTACTCCAAGATTATCTCTCTAGATCCAAATTAGACAATGATATTACATTTCCAGACTCTAGAAAATAATTTACAAATCTTCTCAAACCCAGATTTGGTTATCCATGAATGAAAAACCACACCCCCTCAAGCACGTTAAAGGATACTCATCGAAGATAGATCTCAATTCAGGCCATATTGAAGATAATACAATCCATCCTTAGTATGTTATCAACACGATTCAAAATAAGAATATAAAAACCCTAAGTACGATCGATCTTAGATGAAGAGTTGAAAGAAGATGGAAATTGGAGACCTTAATCTCTATTTATTCTAAGGGGAATCGTAATATCCATTCAATAAGACAAAATCTCCATAGGATGATTTATAAGGATAAAAATATTACTAGATAAAAATGAGTTATATTAACTATTATAAAAAAAAATTCACTAATGATGAAGCTATAGTGATGGTTCCTCTCAGGATTGGTAGACACGTATCTGTTTACTCTATAGAATCGTCCAATGTGTGAAAAACATCATTCTGGATGCTTGTGTTTGGAACCCAATTTTTATGAAGAATTTGACTGAACCACATTAATTTTGGGTTCCAATTGGTCCATTATGATATAAAGGGAAGAAAATATATAACATAGTATATTTAAGTGACCTGATCATCTGTAGGAACTGCAGATCATGGATTCATCAGTGAAAAACCATTTTTAATTTACATCTATTCCACACCAACTGAAACTAAATTGCTATATTCTATAACATTCAGGATGTATAAAAGAACACATTTTTCTATAACCACATTGAGGCACATCACACCATCTCTTTCCAGTAAATTAACACATTGAATGACCACTCGGAGAAAAATTAATTCCAACAACTCGGACATACCTACGAGGTCAAGAACCACCATCAATTCCCCAACCAAAATGTCATAATAAGAATTGAGATTTAGTAACAAAACATGAGAATTAATATCAGGTTGAAGAACCATCTTGAACAATTCTATCTTTATCTTATCATTTTATACATTGTTGGGTACAAAATGCACACGATCGATAAGGTTGTTTTCATACTCCTCCATGGATGTGTCTATCTTATTAAGTTTGAAAAACACCATATCATTATATAGTAGAACATTATATGTATTGAAATTATATGGGAAAATAAAAAATATGTCCTTACAGTCTAATCCCATGTGTTTATTTTCCTTAACCATTGAATCTCGACATCTCCCTCCAGGTCCCACTATCTTGAATGTGGAATATTTCACGTCAATCTAATTAGGAATTTGTAATTACACAAAAATAAGTTTTATGTTTCTCAACCAATCACATTCCACTTGAGGATCATTATAGTATTGAAGCACTGGAATCTTTTTTAGAATGAAATTATAAAAATAACTTTGACATTCACCCATCTCAGGATCTATAACTGGTGCTTTAATGGGAATGGGTGTAGGTTCATATTCTATATCTTTAAAAAGACACAAAATAATCTCAACAAGATTCTGGTCCTTGAGATGAATTGATCTCTATGGTACACCAAAATCTTCCTATTAAGTATATTCAAACATCTTATTGGATGAATTTTGATACTAAATATTAAAAAACATATAATACATAAGAATATTACTCAGATAAATTAATAAAATTAGATAAATGAGGAAATCAATCATGTCATATAAGAAAAAACATTTTTATTTGATCCTATATAAAAAAATATGAGAAAAGTATATAATTAGATAAAATTGGTCCTCAATACAACATTCCCATACAATCCATAATTACTTAAGGCTAATTACAATGTGATTTATCTAAAAAATCACTCACATCATCCACCTATGTCCCAACAGGATATTCCAACCTATATACTGACATGATGGAAGGATTATTATCCTATACCTTTGACACCACATTATCACGAACCATACTAGATACACTGGTACCCTGATATCAAAGATATAATTTAAATAGAATAAAGATAGTTACTAATCCCCATGTGTTAGTGATTAACACATATCATCATGAATGAGAAATGAGTGAAATAATTCCCCCCCAAATAGATAGAAGTAAAAGATAAATGCCAGTATGGTCCCCAATCCAAAATAATAAAGTACTAGAAACAAAGGATGTATAACAAAATGAAAATAATTACACCATCAAACAAATCATTAACTAACAATATAAATCTCAAACATCTCAAAATAAATATCACTCCCAGATCAAAGGATCAAGAACAACTTCCACCTCAAATTGGAATTTTTTAATTTCATGGACATGTAATAAGGAAAACTATAAATTCCAAAAGTAAAAGGTTGGGTGTGACCTATAAATCATAGTAAGGTCTCACCAGTTATTCAACAATATATGACATTTTAATAATCCAAATAATTCTTTAAATTTAAATAAAATAGTCTATGGAATAAAATATTATTTTATTTTTGAAAAAAAGCATGCTTATTTTAAAACTATTGATGAAATTTTAAACATGGAATAAATATAGAATTTATATTAAGGAATTTATATAAATCATTTTCCATGAGTATAATAGTTCTAAAATAAATGGAATATATTTAATCAATCAAAACCAGAATCATAATCATCGACCCTATGATAAATTAGTTTCTGCCTATAGGATCCTCACACTAATAATATCACTGATCATTGAATGTATGTGTATAAACCTCCCTTAGGCTCCAGTCATATATAACTTAACAACATATCATAGGGGATAAGATATTCTGAACTAGGTTTCAATTAGTGTTTTAATCATCAAACCAATTCAATGGGATCATGAAACATTCAATCATGTCCCAAATAACACACTTAGTACCCATGATCCCATGTGATCAATAAATTAAGAGAAAAACGAAAAATCATCTCATTTCAAATCAATCACCATTTAAAAATTAATTTTCTAATTTGGTTTTTCAATATTTCTATTTTATTTCAAATCCAAAACATGGGTTTTCTGTAATTTCATTCCATTTAATACAAATCCAATCATATTTATTCATCAATAAAATTTATCCCATTTTTATCGAATGAATCCACAATTCTTTTCATCAATTCCATAATTTTAAAAATACACCACAAATTCAAATTCCATTGTAGTTGGGTGGTTTTTTCCAAAATAAATTCCATTTGAAATTCAAATTATAAATCATATAAAATTGCATATTCATATATAAATTGAATGTTATTTAAAAAAAACAATAAATTAGTGGTTTTAATTATATGGAAAATCTCAAAATAACCTACCTACATTTACAAACGAAATAAAAAACTCAACACCAAAAATACGATCTTCCAAAAAAAAGAGAAGGCATCATTGATTAACAAATCAACTCTAAAATCAATATCCAATCAAATAGAGTATATATCCATCCAGTATGTGATGATATATCATGCTCTAAGGAGGACGTAATGAGATCTTTGAAGAAACAAATATAGAGGATATCCACTTACTAAATGAGATTAAATGTTATAAATCATGCTTCAATCCACCATGATAAGGTGTATTAGGATCCAAAAATTTATTTTGAGAGCCTCCTAAGACAAGGATGTCTAATTTGGTCGAGTGGTGGTTGATTATGGGATAATCTAGGAGGATTTAATAATTTGAAATAAAAAATCATAAAAATATTAATATTGTGTGCATTGTTTCCTGGAGAGGGATGTAAAATTAAAAAAACTATGTTCCATAAGAATGAGAAATCTATAGACTCGCTATCAAAGGAGAATGTTTTCTATTATATGGGAAAATGTTTTTCTCACCACGCATGAACCATGAAATTGCTCATTATCTAGGGTTTCAGGGTTTTTACTTGGTGAACGATATGAGGAAATTGTGTTCCAACTATACACAACCCAGAAAACCTCTAAATTTCTCCAAAGTTCACCCAAATCACCCCTATACAAGATAAAAAAAATTGAAAAAAGGTTCATGTATTACCAGAAAACATGTAAACAAAATTTACCCTCAAAATTTGGAATAATCCTTTATTTATTAAATAATATAGGGGACCACATATTCATCCAAACTAGAAGGTATAATAGTACAACCAATAATTTATAAAATAAAATGGAATAAATAATTAACAATAACTTTCTTGTAAATACAATTAATAGTGGATTTTTGAATCATATTTTAAAATACATTTCATTCCTTCATGAAAACAATACCCCTTTCTATTGAAATAATTTTATATTAAAATTTAAAAACATAGTGGGAAAAATAATTATTTTGAAAATATATATTAAAAAATATAATGTATTATTGATAATGTATACTTTCTATGATATAAGTAAAGGTTTGTTAAGCCATATATGTTAGAAAAATATTTCTAAAAGTTTCAAAAAAATATAAAAATTACCAATATGGAAAATTTTTAAAATGTTACTTTTAATTTATTGTAAATAAATTTAAAAATTGTTGAAAATGTACCTTATAGTATATTGAGGAATAAATAATATCATTAATGAAAAAATTAAGGAAACTATAACATGGATGAAAACAATTTAGAAGGAAGACTTTTAAAAAACATTATTTTGAAGAATGTCCCTTTCATATAACTTACTTAAAGATTATTGATCCAAAAAGAGAAAAAAAATAAGCGTCTAAAACAAAAACATAATCATATAATAATAAAAATATATGGATTTAATATATAAAATTTAGTTAATGTTCTTAACATAAATATGTTGATAAAAATCATGAAATAAAATTATATTGAGAAAGAAATCCCTTACTTATTCGGTAACTTTTGAATCCAAATCACTTTGAGTGAAAGCATAAATCAAAAACATTGAATAAAATTAATAAATATGGATTTCTGATATAGAGTGTCAAATTGGCTATGTATACACTATTTAAAAGAAATTATGTGCATAAATTAAAACATGTGTCATTGAATTGAAATATAGTTAAAATGAACCATAAAACATTAGTAATCCATGAATCAAAGAAACATAAAAACAGAACCTAACATGTATGATTAAAAAAATTGTTTCCAAAAAATAATCATTATATTCATTCATAGGCATTACATATATCACAAAAAAGAAACATGTTTTAAATATAGAATACATCCTATAAAATATAAGTTAGATGAAAAAACCCTTAATTAAAGTCCAACTTGTTTCGAATGAACTATTATCCTTAAATATATTTAATTTATATTTACCATAAATATATAAATTAAACATACTCATATTTATCATAAAAGATTGGATTCCCATATAACAATGAATTTCAAATTTATTAATAAATTTTTATTAACATCACCATATCGGGTCTTATCTATTCCTTTTTTCCTGAAGTATTCATTTGAATAGTTTTGTTACTAGAATACTGGTTAATGTTTCATAATATATAAAATGTTAATAATGACAAAATTATCATTTTTATACATTAAATAGAAATTTATAATAATTAATTAACGTATTATATGAGATATTAATCACATCCATTCATGGAAACAGTAGTTTAAATATACACATGCACATCATTATTATTTTAAAAAGGAGTGAAGTGTATGAAGTTATATGATATATTATATTTCTATAATCATAACTAATTATTAAATATAATATATATTCATTAACTCTTTTTATAACAATCTTTGTATGTCACTGATGAAGAATGAATTACAACGCAATATGGAGATGGTACATCATATGAATTTATGAGTAATGTTTTCATTTTCTATATTATGGAAATGAAGAATAAAAATTATTTTTACATCAAAATAATAATATTTAAATATATATAAGAGAATATGTTTATTATATCTACATGGTCAGAAGAAAAATTGTATGATGTTTTATAATAAATATATTGAAAGATCCCAGTTACGAGTAATACAACTTCTTTGGAAATCTACCTTTAACATAAACTTTATGCCTTTATAAGATGGTATTAGAGGATTAACATAATCTATAATTTCTGGAGATAGAATATATGAATGTATTTAGTAAGGTATTTTCCAAGATAATTTTATAATGATGTTTTATTACGAGAGGATATGAGGTCATTTTTTACATGTGAGGCAAAAGACGCACATGGAATTACATAAAATATTTAAATATAATATATATCATAATCATGTAATGTATAACCCAGTGGAACTATTTTCTATGTTAGTATATGATAATTTTTAAAAACAATCATCAAATAAAATTTATAAATTTTTTATCTTCATTTTAATCTTTATCCTTAATTTTACGCCATGTTAATCATTTTTAACCTAAAACATAAAATCATATTGTTTTTGCCTTTCAAGGTCATAAATTTTCATCTAAGGTGAAAATTTGATTCACAATGGTCCATTAATTATTATTTAGAACATTTCCATTCCATTTTACCTAGATAAAGATTATTTGTTCTAAAATTAATTAATATGTTTTTTAGAAAAAAATTATAATTAATGTTATATTTGGACCTTTCATATAATTTTACATCAAAGGCATAATAACAAAAATGATAATTTAATATATAATCACATACTATTAATTAAAATATTTAATTACCTATTTATTATTTTCATAATATAATTCAACCGAAATATTTTAATTTTTTAATTTTTTTAATTCACTTACATTGATTTTTCTGCTATTTTAAAAATCATAGTAGCATTGTTGCATAAGAATTTATACTAATTTTACCAATAAAAAAATTAAAAATAAATTGATATCATAATAATAATTTTTTAGAATTAAAAATAACCATTCATAAGAGATCTTATATTCATTTAATTATATTGATAACAAATTATATAAATTTGAATAAGGGGAATTACATTTTGGGTTTATTATATAATTATAATAATATAAGATTAATTATCAATTAAAAAAGGAAAAAATTAAATATATTTAAATTTAGGATGGATATGGTCGAGTTAATATAATATAATTAGATAAATTATTGTTTTGGGTAGATTCTGAGATTCTAGACCATAGGTTTAACCATAAATAACCAAATTTACCCATTATCACGGTGTAAAAAATTTAAAATTATTAATATTCATTGTGACTAAAAATAAAATAGACAAAAAATAAAAAAATATTGATAATAAATATGAAATCAATTTTATGAGATTCTATTCCTCGTTTGACATAAATTTATTTTAATATAAATATGAAAAAATGTATCAATAATAATTTCATGAAAAATGTGTTTCTAATAATGAAAATTAAAGTATAACAAAGCCATGTATAATACTGTATATTATGTGATTAATTATGTTATTTATAATTAAAAGATAATAATGTTACATTAAAAAGAAATTCAATATATAATCTGACTTCTAAATTACATGATTTAATGAATAGAAATGATCATTTTACAGAATTCAGTATTTTTTAACTACTTGCTAAAAATAATTCCTTCAAAAAAATAATCATAAGAATATAGTTGTATTATAATTTAAAAAATGATAAATTATTTTTGAAAAAATTATAAAATTGATAGAAAATAATTATAATATCCATCCATATAATGCAACAAATCATTTTATTGAAGAAATTTTATTTTTGAAAAATAATTTTTTTTTTCAAATTATATTACTAGTAAAAAAATTATTATATTGTTAAATATATTTATTTAATTCATTTTTTTGATTATGTAAACAAGTTGTACATATTTTTATTAATAGGGGTATTCTAATTCATACATTTCAACGCAACAACTAGGTTATAAAAGGTTATATTTGAATAAAATTATTTTTTGATTTGTTTATAATGGAAGATCTATGTGGTTTAAGCTATCAAAAATTGTGTTCTTTTAAAGAAAAATATAAACTGAAATATTTAGTTATTAAATTTTTAACTGATAAATATAATTTATCTGAGATTTTGAATACAAAATTGAAGATATAAATAGAGGATAATTTGTTTAAACTATTAAAGAAAATAAAATAAGAAATCACATAGGGAATTACTGACATCATGAACATCGACACTAGTATGTTAAAAAATAGAAGATAGAATCAAGTTAACCCAGGAACCAAACGTGATGCATTAAACACAAATAAACTAGGTAATTAAGAATAATATTCATAAAATCTTAGATATGGAAATTATTTTTCCATTACCATAATGTAAAGGATTGATTCCATTACTTATTAAGCCTATGAAGTAAATAATGAACATGATCATGAATAAATAAAACAATTCCATTAGTGTTAGTATAATTTTAGGATATGAAGTTTCTATGGATTACCAAAATTCAAATTATGGAATCATGGAATGATCAATTTACATATCTAATTGTGCATTAAATTCATGAGATGTTAAACTTATATGAGTTTTATTGATTTGTTGATTGTTATTTTTTTGTAAAATTCTATATTCATGTATATATATATAATAAAAAATTTACTTATCTGTATAAATTTTTTTCTTATATTCAAGAATCTTCATGAATGTGTAATAAATAATTAAATTTTCAAATGTGTATGAGCCATATCATTCATAGAATTATAGAGGAGTTATATGAAATTATTATTGATAATTTTTTAATTTATGGTTAATACTTTGAGGTACCATTGAAAACCTATTATTTATTACTCAAAACATGTGATTGAACATCCATTTCATAATATTGAGATGTGAACTTAATGGTTTAATTATGTACTTTAATCAGACACAAAAAATCAAAACAAGGAATTAAAGTTACTCTATCTACAATAATGATAGGCCATTATCCTGTATTTTTTTGGAAGAAATTTGTATTCCATTTTTATGAATTAGGAAAATAAGAAATCATATATCTAAAAGAAACTTTTGTGGTTACCCAAATCATTATCTCTATGAGAAATGTAATTTTTTACACTTTTTATGTGATGCAATTGATTTTTTATAGAACCTACAGTGGGATAGTGTTTAGACTATATATTTAATGAAATATATTATTCTAGAGACACTCTCAATGAATACCAAATATATTTCACTCTTTTAGAGAAATAATTTTTTTACTCGTCTTTTATTATGACAATTTAAGACTATATTTCATACTCTTCTAGGTAATGGTCTATACATATATGGCTTCTTTGAGACACATATAGAATACATGGGTTGTGAATAAATTTATATATATTTTTTATTATTAGATAAATATTTTAATATAATGATCATTGTTTAACCAATATTGGATAATATTTTAAATTATTATTTATCAAATACTATTTTTGAAAAAGTAGAATATGAAGAGGAAATTGATATTTATTATGAGTTCTTTAATGATAAGATATTCTATGATTATTTACATGATTGAACATTTTATATTTTTATTGAAAAAAATTAATGATATGGGAACTTTATCAATTCGTTATATATCCATTAAAGGATATTTTTTCAACTAATATAGTACATTATTTCTATGAAGATCTAATTTTATTTAGGAAATGAGGATATAAATATATTTATATACTTTTTAACAAATAAGGGGTGAAATAAATTAAAAAAATTATCCCATAAATACTGACAGAAAGACATTAGGGACATTATCAAATTGTGTCTTTGATTATAAAAACTGTATTATTTTGTAAAAAACTCCATGAATACACATGAGAGTTCATAATAAACAATTATAGATAGAGTTTTTATTGAAAAAAGTGTTTAACTCTTTACCATGATGATCATAATATGAGCATCACTTAGAAGGAATGAGTTTAGTTACAAATGGAGTAGTGAACAACTATTTAAGAAGACTAAAACTAGATCTCTATGTGATTCATGATATTCCACATACATAATTATGGGGTTTCATAATAAATATTTTCCATTCCAGTTATGAGAATGTCAAAAACACCTATTATGAGTAGGATGAAGATTTAATTCATTTACATACAAAGGATAAAGGAATAAATTGTGTTTAAAACATCAAAATGAAATCTCATTTATCAAAAAAGTACTAATGGTTAAAAAAATATTGTATTATGATGTTAGATAATTCTTAGAAGAGTTTCCCTAGTTTTTAAGCCCATTGAAATACCAATTCCATGCATGTTTTATAATAAATTGGAACCCTACATTGATCCCCAAGTTTCATTCCCATTCTCATTCATAGATGAATTGGGTTCCTCATTTAAAAGCTTCATGACTATGTTAGTGTACCTAGATTTCATGAACTAAAATGAATCCTTTCAGTTGTAACTAAATGAATCCATAAAAATGTGTCTATATGATTCATAACACATTATACGATCCACTGCAGGACAACATGGAAGTTTCTGTCTAATACCACCCAAAGAAGTGAACCCATGATGATATTTTCCTATAATTGTACCACTTAGTTTCACATTTTTGGAACCATGTTTTATATACTAATGAGTTTTAAAAAACATGATCATTAATGTACCATAGTTAACCTAACCCTTATTTAGATTTTTTTATACCAAAACATAAGGAGGATGAATAATAAATACCATAATTATGACCTCCTATTTTGTGTAATTCCTTATATACTAGAGAAAATATGCATTAACCACTTTGGAACTAAAAAACCTAGTCACATTCTTGCATAGGAAGAGAAAAATCAGATCCCCCAACCATCTGACCACATGACCACCTATTCACCCATGAAACATATTAAATGTCACAACCAAATATTAATTTTTCACATTGGTTATTGATAGACACCAAACATAGGATGGTACAAAAGGGCTAATTTTTTATATAAGTTAATTACAATATTTGACTAAGGTTGAATCAGTAGAGGAGATTCACAATACATTACTCATTAATTATTAGTCACCTAAACTATTTTTTTGGTTTTTATTATTTTATAATAAAATGAAACGCAATTTTAGAAAGGATGAAAATTAAAACATAACATGAAATGGAAAATATAATGAGTTTACTAAAAATAATAATGTTCATAATTATTAGTATTTTGGGTTACCGCATTTTTTTAAACACAATTTTTTAATTTAGTTAAAAAATATCACTCTTCAATTTCTATATTTTAATTTATTTGTTGTTAAATCAGGATTTCCTAGTGAAATTATATGGTACAAAATCCACAACATCCAACAATCAAGGTTGATGACACAAATCAATAGAGTGTAAGGACCCTTCCAGAACCATGTTCTATCATCTTTTGTTTCGTCCATTGAAAATAATAACTCCATGGTGTGATGTTTTATAGTTCTATATAAGGGAAGAAGCATTTGTAAATAAAATAATTGAATTGAACTTATTATTCATGTCATGATAGATTAATACTACACTTAGAAAATTTACCCACATCCACCATAAAAAAAGAATTAAAATCATATGAAATTGGGGTTGAAGATTCATGAACACTATGTTACATATCATTGGATACGAATTGGGTCAGTTAGTCATGATCAAATATAATATGTCATGGTGGATGTGAAAGTGAAAGTTAAGAGAGATGGAGTTTCTGTGTGTGTGTGTGAGTGATAATATGAGAAAAAGGGAAGCAGAAAAGATGAAATGCATTTAAAACAAAATATTTTTAGAAAAAATGAACTAAACAATATCAACAGAATGAAAATAAAATTGAACAGTAGCACATTTTACATCCATAATTTTCTAATAAAATGGCACATCTATACATCCTATAATTTTATATGGATGAATCACATCTTCATAATTCATTGTTATCCTCTATATCTATTTTATCTTAGGTAATGTTTCATATTTTAGTTTTTTGTCTAGGTCATGTGGAATTATCAAATGATAATGGATATTTATTATTCCTGTGTAATGCCATACTTTTGTTGGGATAGGTAGCATTTGTCACAAAATCCTCCTTCCATTTGTGTCTAGTAAATGGCTATGGGATATTCTTCCATCCATGTAATAGCCTTCCTCTCTCCATCAAAACATATTTACTTTTAAAATTGAAAAATCCATAGAGAATTTATAAGACCTACAACATAGCATCCAAAATTAAAATTTCTCTTCTATTTGTATGATATATAGATCTTCTTTAATGGTTCAGCCTCCTAAGAACACAATATTATTTGTAACTTCAATGTTGTGAAATCATGTACCTATATGGGGAATCTTAAGCACCACATCACAACACCTAGATCATGTCTTTATATTTTTTATGGTTGCGCCGTAGTCATCATTTCTAGATCCCAACCTCCATCCTCACATTAAAATATAGTTGCACCATAATCAAGACATCCATGATGTAGGGATTTTTTTAGAGTGTATATGATCTTTATTAGTCACAGCACATCATAGTGCTCGTGTAATAACACAACTTGTCTTAATGAATCCATTTAGCCTTTACAGTGCCAAGATGGGTCTAATTATCATCATGTAATGATTTTTTCTCCGTATAAATTTACATTACAAACACTTCATGATTTTTAGAATGTGATATATAGAGATCATTGTCCAAATAATTTATTCTTTCCTCGATCCATATATCTCAGTATGGCATCCACTGTGGTTTTAGGGAGTTGTAGTTAGTTGTCTGATACCATCAAGTGTCGGAGGTGATAGAGGTAGGGTTGATGAAATGTTTGAGCATGAGGTAGAGTGGATAAGGCATGGAGTTTTTCTGCTTTGGTAACACCTAGATATTTAAATAAATTTTTTTGAGTAAATTTAATTTCATTGACAGATTGGGTCAAATGAAACACCATGTTTTAACGACCCATTATATAGTATTAATATTATTATTTAAAGGTGAAAGTTATATCCCAGATGTTAAACATGGTATAATGAATTTAAATAACCTTATTTTAATAATTATTTATAATTTTTTATATAAATTAATTATATTGGTGATAAAGTACTTAATTTTTAGTATTATCTTCATAATATTCGAAAATACAATTTTTTAAAAAAAGTATTCATTTATTTTTGTGAAAAAATAGAAAAACTAATTCATTCTCCTTTTAGTAAATTTATTTGAAAAATTATTCTCCATTTTTTATTTATAAAATTTTAAACTATCATTAATTATATTTTTTATAATTTCCTACAGAGACTAAATTTTCAATGAATAGTAAAATAATAATTATTATCATTACAGTATTTATTCCTCATTTAAATAATTTACTAGATAATTTTTATTTGAATATTCATTTAAAAGTGAAATTGGTTCAATTACATATTTATTAATCTAATTATGTCCATTATAATGAATTTCATTTTGGATAATTATATTAAAACATTCTACACTTATGAAAACACTTTACTTCAAAAATAACTTTTACTACGCCTCTGTGGATTTTATTTAAAACAATATTCTTCTACAAAAATTAATAGAATTTATAATAATTTATTGAATATTTTAAATCATCATAATTAATATTATTTAACAATGATCACATAATTTTTTACCATATTGAATAGTGAAAATAGGAAAATTTAATTACCATAATTACGTTTAGAATGAGTTTACTGGGGGTTAAACTAAAAGAATAAGGGTTGTATTTCTAATTAAAAATTTCTAAATCCTATTGAATGTAAATATATCAATATTAAGATTAATAGTTTTACATATATGTTCATTTAGAAGCTTATTTCATGGGAATGAAATTATCATTTTGGGATTCTATTGCGGGATTTTTAATTTGATACCATGTGGACACCTTTCCCAAAATATAATAGGACATATAATTTAATCTCCTCTCAACACCATAATATAATTTGGGTTCATCCATGACCTACCCACATCGATTATATACATCACTGCCCATTTCCTAGAGAACATTGTTTTATTGGAATATCCAGCTAAAAATTTATTAGGATTAACCATACAATGGTTCTTGCAAGAAGAGGAGATCCAAATTCATATCAATGAATTCAAAACAGATGGTAGGAAATTTTTGTCTCAAATCGACTTCTCTAGGAAATATGTTTTATTTTGAACCAATATATTCTTATGATGTGTATATAAAACCCATTTCACATTAAATATTAGGAATATATCAGTTTTAATTATATTTAATGATTCATTAAATTTTTCCTACCATCGGGATTTCAATTAAAAAGATCCCATAACTTGTAAGGGATTTTTTTATCAAATTTATTTGTCTAATACATAAGTAATGTTATAAACCTAAATTATGTTATGAGGTGAATATAAATATCCTTTTTAACTATATATCCATAATTTCACTATTATTATTATATTTTTTGTTTCATTAATTTTTATTGATTCATTGTGAAAATGATTCAGAAGTTACGAAAGCATGCAAGGGATTTTTCTCTCAAATTGCATTATTTGGGACATATGATATGTTATGCACCAATATTATTTTTTAAGGTGTACCTAAAACAACTATGACATGATATATATGAAATTTAACTATTTTCAGGATATTTAAGGACTTATTTAATGTTATTCATTCATGAGGCATATAATTCAAAAGTTACCAAATCCTGTATGGGATTTTTGTCTCAAATTGAATTATATTAGAGTTATGTTATGTTGCACACCTAATTTTTTTTGAGGTGTATATAAATAACATTTGAAAATTTATCTCATGAATCTATATATTACAATGATTTTTAATATTTAATTTATTGAT
Organism: Viscum album; assembly: GCA_963277665.1. NCBI lineage: Eukaryota > Viridiplantae > Streptophyta > Magnoliopsida > Santalales > Viscaceae > Viscum > Viscum album. Next base: position 1,986,879,088 of record OY728136.1, read on the forward strand.
ATTTAATCATGAGTATTAAGATTTAGATGTCACCAAATCATGTTTTGGATTTTCATCACGCTTTTATTTCTATGAGACAAATTCCATATTCACCACCTATTTTTTTTGTATATTCTTCACTTGAATATTTTTTATTATCATTATTATGAAATTTATAGTGACTTACATGTCTATATATGGTTATTTCCATCATAGGGATTTTTAATATAATGTTTCAACATTGGTAATGACGTGATGTACCAATATGGTTCTTTATTGGGGTTGTTTATGATTATTCCTCTTATGGTGTTATATTAGAATCTATCTCTAGAAAAATAAATTATTTTTATTATCATTAATAACATTATTTTTGATTTTATTTTATTTTAATTTTCCTATATTTATGTATTCAAGATTCTAATAGAATGTTTCAATTAAAAATTATTTTTATTGCTCAATTTGTTTAAAACCCATTTTCTTCTAATTAACTTTTAATAAAATTGATTTAAATAAATAATTATCAGTTATCCTTTTTTTTTACATAAATTTTCCCCCATGTCTGATTGGTTACAAAACTGATTGAAAGTAAAATTCTTGTCATTTTTCGAAGAAGGATCTCTTGATTTTTTACCTAGAATTTGAAAAAAAATGTGTATGGAATAAAAAATATTTTCCTCATTCATGACCACAAAATGAATAAAATATCCCTTTTCTATTTTCCATTGCTATTTTCAATGAAAATTATCTTTAATAACTATGTAATGTTTGTATTTTTATTAGCTTTTTTTACAGTTGAAAGGTTATTTTCTTCAAGAATTTTTCTTTGTAAAAATTAGTAATTATTCATTATATAAGATCACATATTTTTATGATACATATGTATTTTGGTGGATATTATAAAATTATAATATCCTTCTTATTTTCATTTATAGTTTATGTTTACGATGAAAATTTAATTATGAAATTCATTCATTTTCCAGGTGTTATGGTATGATGATATTATTATAAAAATAATTCCTTTTACACGGGTTAGGATATAATAAAGTTATTAAATGTTTATTGAATCCAATTTTTCCATGAGACATGCTATGATAAAATTTTTGTTAACTCATATCTTTTCGTGGGTTCTAATATGATGAATGTTTTATGATATTATGTAATAATAATGTATAGAGAATGTGATGGGTGGGACCAATATCTCCCTCAAATACATTGGTTAATGATTCATGTTCAATGATATTAGATGATACGTTGTATGGTATCCCAATCCTGAAATAAAATATACATGGGAGGTTATCCAAATATTTAAAGATCGGGTATAAGGGGGGTTATCTCAATTTCTGAGTAGGTACATAGGTGGTTATCACAAGATTAACATGTTATTAATTTCTCATTTGGTTTCTTTGAAAAAAGTATTTATATGCTTATGTGTATTACTAAAATCTATGTCTTATGAAAATGTTATGTTTTAATGGTTTAGGTTCTTTGATTACATTATGATTAATATCTTAATAACAACATGGATTTAATCCATGAATCATGTTTATGATCAATGATATACATGGTATATACCTGTAGAAAGAGTTCCCTTATTGTCTAATTTTTAATATCATTTATTGTAGAACCACCAGAATAGCTTTAACAAAAACATATAAATTATCAGTTTTTATTATAACTATTGAAATTTTTTTTATTCAAATACTTTCACCATCACTTTTCTTAAAAATGGACACCAAAACCTATTCGGGAACAATTTTTGTGTCGGTTTCTGTAAAACCCAACCCTAAAAACATATTATTAAATAATTGGGTCATTATGTTTTGTAAAAACCATCACCAAAGTCTATTTAAGAAAATTATTTTTGGCATCTTTATTTTTAGAAAAACCGGTGCATAAAATAAGTTTAAAAAAAATTAATGTTGGTTTTTGATAAAAACCAATGTTAAAACACTTTTAAAAAAATTTAACACTCAGAAAACCTTACTTTATGTTTTTCTCCTCCACTCTCTTCCCCCTACCTATGACGACACTAACGGTTACACGAATTTCTTCAATAACTATTATTACTAATTTGGGACGATTTTAATAATATTTTCACTAGAAATTACCATAAATGTCTCATAATATATCATTTCTTCATGATATTGGATAATATTAAATCCTCAATAAACCTATTATGGTTGATCGACACCTATGTTTCTATGCATTTTTGTTCTTTTTTGTTGTTTTTATGAAAATGTTTTTATTTATTATTATATTGTTCACCCATTCATCAAATTAAATGTGGTAACTCTATATTCACGATCAATATTTCATTATCCAAATCCAATTTTTTTTTTTTTATGAAAATTTAAGGGTAAATATATTATATGTTATTAATAAAATTGATTCATTTTCTACATTTGTTTGTGTTCATTGGATTTTAAATTATAAAAAATTTGTTATTGACTGTCTTATTTTATAAATTTTTAAATTTTTGGAAATACCAAATAGGTTTTCCCAATCATTCCTTTCTTCTATCAAAACAAATTCATTATCCATTTATTATTTAAATACCTTTAACAATAACATATAAACACTGCAATGAGCTTTACAAAAATGAAAATTTTATAATTCACATGAGTTTGAAAATGATTAATATGTTTTAAATCTCTTAGACAAATATTTAATACTAAAAAATTATTCAAACATTATATCATCATCCACTAATTATAATGAATAGAACCCCTATAATAAAAAACTAATACATGGGGAACCAACACATTCAATCATCTTCATGTTCTAAAATGTGTCCCCATTATTTTAAATTAATAATAAATCACCGGTAATATTATTACTAGAAAATAAAAAATAAAATTATAAGAAGTTTGAGTCAGTATGGGGTTTGAAATATTAATTAGGATTAAAAATATAAATTTTATCCATAATAATATTTTTTCACACACTTATAAAAATCAATTTCACAACTCCTTGTATTGAAGTTTTTCTAGAAAAAAAACTCACCAAAAAGGATATAATAGTTCCCACAATACTTAAAATAGTCATGAATATATTCATAATGAATTTTATTGATGTTATTTATTCTAGAATAACTGTGGTGACCCGACCCGAGATATCCTGAAGTCGGTTTATCCTAATAATTAAATTAGCATGGTTACAAGTAATCAAACACCAGAGAAATGACAAGTATAATATTATTGGTAAACTGGATACATAGATGAGTGTTTTATTACAAAATTATAAACCATTATAATTTTTTTCCTTCATTAAAAATAAATGACATCGATGAAAACTTTATTCCATATAGTAAATCTTTACATATCAATCATAGTACTCTTCATGGATTCCTGTGGAATAAAACATAATATGGGTGAGCTCAAATGCTCAGTATGGGTAAAGTCTAGATGAAGGAATAACGATTTAATGAAAATTGACAATATATAATGGTAAATTACTTAACACACATGTTATATAGTCAATAAACACAATGGAAATGCATAAAAAATATGATAACATAATAACTATAAATTCATTCCATTCATAAAACTATATAAGGAAAAAATGAAAAGGTAATAAAATAAAACGCATTCCATTTAATCAATGAAATGGATGTGAAATGTATCCATAGATATGTATACCCAAAATATCATCGATGAGTAATAACTGAATCTAAATTAATGAAATTATTAATTATTAGATGTTATGTATTAGGTGAGTAAAAACCTATACTATTAAGATCCATCATACGGGTAGCTTAATACTACATATAGAAATCAGTTTAGTTTTCAAAACTTATATGCCTCATGGGAACTTATCGATGCATCAAGGATCCTTATAATGTTTGGGATCCACCTATTATTGCTTGTTGAAATCATTCTCCTTGTTGAGTAATCGATTCAATTAATAAAAAACATTCCATGTAAAATATTTGTATTGAACAAATAATATAGATTTATCAATATTTCTCTAAATAATAAAATACTATAATAGTATACCCCCTATGTTAGGAGGGGTATGGTTTAGACAAAAATAATTTCCATGATAAAGGAAATGAATAATTGAGGTGAAATTCAATTTTAATTGATCGTCTGAGATATAATATTTCAAGGAGAATAAAAAAGGAATCAAGTAAGTTAATGTGAATACTATCCTTGTACAAATAAATAAAAAACAATACAATGGAAGAAGTAAGATTGTATTTTTACAATATATCCCAAGTGGAGTAAAAATATGGGTTGTTGTCATTTATGAATATAAATACTATAAAACAATATTTTAGAAACCTGCAAAAAGAAAATATAATTTATTATGAAAACCCTTTTGAAAACCCCTTTATCTAAAAATAAATTTTGAAAATAAATTCATTAAAAATTAACATTTTAAACATGACAAATAATATTGTAATAAATTATGATAGTAAAATCCTTACAATATTTACAAGGTAAAATGAATATTTCATTTTCAAAGTTAACGGTTTGAAAACTTCCTTTCCTGGATAGTTATTATAAGATTACTTTGAATAAATTGGTAAAATAAAAATACTACAAAAATATCTTGACCAAATCATTTTAAATACCTTTTTAAAACATTTTAATAAAACATGGATTTTTGAGGAAAATAGTTTCTCTAATTAAGGAGAGAATTAAAGTAAAATTTTTTGATAAAAAGTTTCTTAAACATTGTGAGTTCCAATGAATGAAATAATCATATTAACACTTGAAAATTGTCATGAATAATATGATAATAATAATATAGTTAATTTAAAAATGGTTATATAATTTCTTAAAATTAAAATTTCATTAAAATATAATTATTTTTATTCTTGAAAAAAATAACTTGTAAATATCCCAAAGTGTCCAATACCACAGTAAAACATTTTAAATCATAATTATTTTGAAATAATAATACTAAACACAACATATAATATAATTAGAATTATGAGATTAATGATATACCATTTCAAAGGCAATATATACCCACAAAAATGAGACTACATAAATAACAATAATTATATCCCAATGAAATGTAAATTGAGACGAAAATATATTACATTGTGTTTCATTTCAGGTGAGCATTATTTAAAATAATATATAATAAAATTATTTTAATTATATACTTTCTTGAGAACCATTTTATTTTTTATAATTACTTTTATACCATTTATTAATATGTTGTTTAAAATTACTTAAACAATTATTTTTATATCGGGTGTTTTGACCAAATTTTATTTATGTGACAAAAATACTTTTCTGGGTAAACTATGGTCAAATGGGTCATTATATAATATATAAAATAATAATCAGGGAATAATTATCATATTTATATATTATTTATACTTTTTAAATTAATCATTAAATATGGTTATGAAAAATGAGTCAATGATACAATCATGGAGACAATAGTTCGTCTGTATGCATAAGTAACTTTCTTATATTTCAATGATTATTATGGAATGAAGAAAAGTAACCCCATATCACTACAGAATGATAGTTATATCATAAATAAAATATTATTTAATAATATACACTTATATATATAACTCTTATGATGTAAAAGGAATCACATCATGTAGAGGAGTCGGTAGTCCACACGTCCATGACAAACATTATCACTTTTTAGTGTGTGAAAGGATAATAAATATGATGATATATATTTTATCAAAATAAACTTAATTATTTCATTAATATAATATATATATTTTTATTTCAAATATTTTTAATTAAAATCTTCCTTTGTATGTTCAATGTATAGTGTGAATGAATCAGATAACATTGAGGTGGTGAAGGTCCACACATACAAAAACAATGTTATCATTTTTACACAAAATGAAAATTATTAAGGTGTTTTTAGTAAAAAGAATAAATAATAATAAATATTATCTAAATATTATATATAAAATATATAAATATATTGTCCATCATAATGGCTACCATGAGAGGCTCTAAAGGAAAAATTAACAATCATTATTTCTGTTGAGTCAGTAAGGTTTTACTTATGACTTTTCCGTTCATTCTTGTTTTGAAACACAAAAACACCTTATACTTAAGAAAATCCATATTTTACTACTATAAGGAAAATTTATTTCTTTAAGGAAATTTCCCCTTACCTTGATTTTTGTATTCATATCGAAAACTTGTCTATGTATAAAATTCGGATTGTAGTCCAAATCCTCGGAATCATAAAAATTCTTAGACATAAGGTATTCTGTTTTTCATTAAGAATTCCAGTGATGAATTTTCATTATGAATTCGGATGATGAATTCTCATTAAGAATTATGATTATGAATTCTCATTTCAAATTCTGTTGATGATTTGTCATTACGAATTCTAATGATGAATTCTTATTTCGAATTTTAATTACGAATTCTCATTACGAATTCTAATGATGAATTCTCATTACGAATTCTGATGATGAATTCTCACTATGAATTCTGATTACGAATTCTCATTAATAATTCCAGAGATGAATTCTCATTACGAATTATGATAATGAATTATCATTGTGAATTATGATTACGAATTATCATTATGGATTATTTTGACGAATTATCATTACGAATTCCAGTGATGAATTCTCATTATGAATTCTGATGATGAGTTCTCATTACGAATTCTGTTGATGAATTCTCATTACAAATTCTGATTACAAATTCTCATTTGGAATTCCTTAGTAAAAAAGAATCTGAACAGCTCTTTATTATAGACTCTGAAATCCATTTTTGGTTAGACTCTGAACTTTTGTTTTCTTACATTCTGAAATTCAGTTTTACTTATGCTTACATTTTTTTAATTACAATACGATGTCTTGCTTTCAGTACTTGACTAAGTGTTGATTGAGTGACACGTGTAATAGTCCATCCGAAATTCAAGAAAAAATATAACCGTTGGAGGATGAAACCAACTGTTGGATATTTTCCTATAAATAGAAGCTCATTTGAAAGTCGAACAACATTGACACATTTTCTTGACATCTGTTCTTACATTCGGTTGAATTGATTTCAAGAGAGAGGCTCTTATCAAATATCAAATCTTCATGCAAAATGTTTGAATAGCTTGTTCAAACATTGCCTCGGGCAGACATGCTTCTTGTGACTTTTATTTTTCTTGATTAAAATCGTGGGCTTCCGGGGATAGGATGATAGAGGCTCCAACACCTTGAATTTGAGGGCTTCTTTTCTGAGGAAGAAAGAGGTTCCAACTACCTTGAGGTTGAGGGCTTTCGGGGATAACAAGGCAGAGACTCCGATCTTCTTATCGAGGGCTTACCCGGGTGTGGGTATGACAAAATTTCTTGAAAGTATAAATCAAGGGACCTTTATCCAAGTTTGATGGATCCCATTATCTTTGGGTTAAAAGATTTATATCATGTTACTTGTTTTTGTTACAACTTTTTCTGATGCATTTTATGTTGTAAGGAAAGTATAATCAACTTATATTTCTTTACACTTGTACTCTAATTCAGTTAGATTCTATATGCTTTAAGGTAAAATCTCATATTGTAAACTTTTGATAAGTTTCATTTTAGGAATCACTATTCTAAAATCCATCATGTCTTTAGTACTCAAAGAGTTCATGTGAATTTTCTCAGTTTAACTTTGTTAAACTTAGATCATTCCTTGTTTAAGGAAATTTTTTAAAAGGTACATTTCACCCCCCCTCTTGTATCTGAGAATCTCATTCTTATTTCGATCATAAGTTTGGTTTCCCAGATTGTATCATACTCAGAGTCATACCATCCTAACAATTTTGTGAGGCAGGATGTCATTATACACAGAAATAGTATATTCTATAAAAATTAGATGGTAGTGTACATAGGTTCATGTATAACACTTATTATAAAAAAATCCAGGTATATTTATCATTTGGACAATGGAATTATTCCAAAAAATTTCATGTTGATGGTTCATCCAACAATAAACCCAATTTGAGAAAATATAGGTTAGGGTAGATATATAACAATCAAGTAGACCGTGGAAAATATTATATGTCTTTTTGGTCCTTCTGTTTAATTCTTAGTCATTAATAAATCTTAATTTAACCTTATTCGTTGTAATTAATAGTAGTTACATTCGGAAATATTTTTTGTAAAAAATGATTTTATTTTTATAAATTATTAATTATTACTAATATATATATATTTAACCCAGTTTAACAAATTAAAATACAAGAAGTGATAGAAAATAATATAAAGTTCAACCTGTACGTGGGACGACAATATGGGTTTTTAAATAAAAAGCATCTAAAAGTGTTCTATTTTTTTAATTAAAAATTGAAAATTGAAAATGATTCCTATAACAAAAATTTTATAAATTTATAAAAAAATATCTAATAAAACCTTAAATCCCAATAAATTTATTATTTTACCTCATAAATAAATTATATGAAAAAGTAGTTTTGAACAAAAAATCGGTATTTTTAACACTACTTTAGAAAATGAAATGATTCCAAAAAATGTCAAATATTACACTGATTCTAATTCATATGTTACTATATCAAATATTATAATTATGTTAATGTATTAAATAAAATAATGTTTCAATATTAAGATTTAAAATGGGTTCTCCATTAATATGCGGCTAAACTGCCTTTATAAAAATATAGGGGTTTTTATGTATAAAAAGAGTTTGTTTTATATTATTCCTATCAAACCTAAAGGATTAATATTAAAAATATTTTATTGATTATATAATATATAGGTTTAATTAAAATAATTCACTAATTGAAATTAACTATTTTTATTATGATTATACTTCCTTGAAAGCATAAATATAATTATATTTCTTTTTTATATCCAATTTGTTCTTATTTTTGTGTTTAATTAATTGGTAACCAATTAATTCATTTTATATTCATATAAACTATAAATTTTCATAAGTTATTTAATAATAATCATAATCATTAACATATGTTCTACATTATATCATATTATGTTAAATAATAATATTTTAATAATATGTTATTATTTGGTGAAACCTGATCATGCGTGTAACACAAAGTACCATGGAAGGACGCTCTTGTGTGTAACAAAATCTGTGAAGGAAGGTCGATCTTGTATGTAACACAAGATATCGAGGAAGGTCTATTTTCCATGTAACTCAATATAACTTGGTGTTTCATGCATTACAAGATATAGAATATATTATATTTATTTAAATAGTAAATATATTTTAATATTTCATGTTAATGTATTCCCTTTTTACACTTTTTTGTGTGACATACATGCTATTTAATAAAAAGTTGTACTTTAGAATTAATGGCTGTCACATTCTCCCTTTCATAATTAAATTGTGTCCCCACAATTTAAACTCGATATTGGTGATAGATTATTTGATATTTCTGAATTTGAGATCTCTTATTGTGATAAGGGTTCATAAAACATCCCATATAAAAGTGAGAATGGAATGTTCATTTTTCACATGTAAAAAAATTTAACTAGGTAAATAATTAGGATAACATTAGTGGAATGTGGAGATACCTACTTGGAGGAAAATTGTAAATATTTATAAGGATTTATTGAGGTCATCAATCATAAAAAAAGAATGATTAATAGAATATTTAATGCCTCAAATCCATAAATCTATGTTGATTTAGATGGCCATAAGTTCAACAAAAAATAAATTATTAGGACAAAACTGTTTTTTGAAGATATTATTCCTAATGTTGAGTTCAATGTTTTCTTCCTTTTTATATTTACATTATATATGTCAATAAACAAAATTTTAACATTTGGTTGTGCTTTGATCTATTTTCCAATTCATTAACGAATTGATATTGATTAATGATGAAAAAAATAAAATTCTAAAGCGAATTAAGGCCTATAAATGAGAGAATAGTCTTACTATTTTTATTTAACTATATTTGAAATCCAATATATATAATTGATTAATATCTAATAATCAAAAGTTATATTACTACTTCATCCTTAAAGAATTTTCATTAAATTTTTTAACTAAAAACAAAAAAAGATAACCAGGACATTGTATTGTTCAGTGCTTTGTGTGAACCGCTTATTATCTTTCAGACATGGGTTCTAGTCCCACATCCTTACTGGATTTGATATGTTTTCACCAGGCTTACAGTTTTTCCTTTTATAAAACAAAAATTATATAATTTCCAAATATAATACTATTGAAATGCAAGAAATAACGATAATCACTAAATATCATTTTAACTATTTTTTTAATTCGACCGCAATAATTAAATAATTGAATCATTTAACCCTACATAGGTCATTATTTGGTCTAGGGTTTACCTATATATCATTTTAGAATGTTTAATCATGACAACTTATCTTCAATCTAAACCACATTAGTATTAACTGAGGTTATTCATTGTCAATATCCATTATAGTGGTTTGTAAAGAAAATTTGAATTATCTTAAGAATCTCCCCCAGCAGTGTCAAACCAGGTTCACAGTAAGGCACATTTTCATGTACCAAGTTACCATGAGTCAGGACTAGAACACCATGTATGATTTATTACTCCTACGTACATCTGTTCTAGTCCACTTCCACATGTAGTATCTAGACATTGATTTATATCTATGAGGACCCACATAATCTCTTCCTTACTAAAATTCTAGGATGTTCCTCTATAGTTATCCAAAAATTCTACCTTAGAGATATGTTTTGTAATACATGTTTTCCAAAATATAGTTCACACAGTTGCCACTAAATTTCTTTTGATACCAACTAAGCGACACAACCTAAGATATCTTAGAGCAACTATTTGTTACTAATTTCAATGGCATGATTACAAGAATAAATTCCCAAAGGGAAGATTAGTTTAGTAGTCTTGGTAAACCAGATACATACATGTGTCTTTTACTAAAAAAGAATACACTAATTAAAACAAATGTTTTCCCATATTTCTAAATAACAAACTTCAATGATAAAATTATTCTATCAAGTAAATCCCTACATATCATTAATATTAGGCTTCTTGGATTACTGGGGAAAAACACAATAAGGGTGAGCTCAAATGTTCATAAAGGGTAAAATATATTGGAATAAATAATGAATAAATGAAAATAGTTAATATGGAAAGGTAAATAACTAAACACACATTCCATGTAATCAATTAACTGAATGGAAGTGCATAAAAAATATTTCATGTTATTAATTAAAAAACATACCATTCAAATAACTGGATAAGGAAAAGTATAAATGGAAAGCTAAGAAACTAAAACATATTACAATTAATCAATTAACTCAAAATGAAATTTATCCATAGGTATGATGACACAAAATCTCAATAATGAATAATCACTAAAACAAAATGAAGGCGATGATTAATTATCGGACATCAACTCCCAGTCACATGAAAACTACTACTATTAGGATCATTCCTACAAATATTTTAAAACTACAGATAAAAAACAACATAATTTGTGTAACTTAGTTATCTATTGAGAGCCTATCAATGCATCAAGAATATATATATTGTACAGGGTCTACCCCTTATTTTTTTTTATCAAAAGTATTATTTATTGTGTGTAATCAATTTAATTAAGAAAAAATATGCCCTATTAAATATCCATATTTAATAATGAATACAGATTTATCAATATTTCCCAAAATAATAAAATACTATCAAATTTGACACTTTATGTAAATAAGTAAATGGTTTAGGAAATAGTAATATCCATGATATATAAAATAAATAATTTAGGGGGAATTCATTGTTTAATGGTCATATGACATTGAATATTTTAAGGATACAAACAAATGAATCAAGGAAGTGAATGTTAATACTATCCTTGGACAAATGTACTAACAACCATCCATAGGAAGAAGTACGATGGTATAATTACCATATATCCTAAGTGGTGTAAAAATAAGGGTTGTTGTCAATGATGAATATAAATACAATAAAATTATTTCATAAAAATATTCCTGAGGAAAATTTTCTATTATTATGAAAAAACATTTAAAAAAATTTCATTGAAAATTAATTTTGAAATTCATTTCTTTTAAAAGTTAAATTTTAAACATGAAATTGAATACTCAAATAAATGACAATGGATAGATCCATACAATTTTTATGAGATAAAAAATGATCATTTTCCACAGTTAATGATTATTAAAATGACTTGTTTAGAATGTGAAAAGACAATTATATTCTATAGAATTGGTAAAAGACAAAAGGGTAAAAATGACTTTTCCAATTAATTATAAAAATATTTTTGAAATAATTTTGATATAGCATATTTTTAAAAGAAACAATGTTATCCAAATAAAGACATAAATGTTGTTGGATTTTCTGAATATCATTCTCTAAAACATTTTGAGTACCAATGTGTTAAAAAATGCTACTAATACTAAAATATGGTCACAAATATCAAGATAAGAAACAAATAGTTTATTAAAAGAAATTATTTTATTTACGTAAATGGGAATTCCATTCAATGTTCATAAGTATTAGTCTTGACAAAAATAATCTTTAAATATCACAAAGTGTCCCATTCCACATTAAAAAATTGTATGTTATAATCTTTATGAAATGATAACAGTAAATTAATATTTTTTTTATCATTATGAAATTTTTTTTAATGTTATAAAATTACAAATGATGTTTATACACTATAAAATTAACTATATGCATAACAATAATTAGTTCTCAATGAAATGTAAATTGAGAAGAAAATATTTTACTTTTCATTTCCTTTTGGGTGAACATCCCTTAACTTCTTGTATAACAAATATATCTTAATTCACTACTTACTGGATTATTTGTTTTTTTATCATTACTTTTTTCAATTATTACTATATTGTGTACAACTACATAAAAATATATTTTTATGGAGGGTGTTTTAACCAATTTTGGTTTATGTGTCAAAACTACTTTGGTAGGTTAACTATGGTCAAATTGGTCATTATATAAAATCTATAGAAAAATAATAATTACATATATATTATTATTTTAAATTAATTATAATTTTAAAATCAAATACTTTATATATTTATGAGAAATCAATCAATGCTATAATATTGGAGAGGGTAGGTCGTACATACAAATGAGTAATGTTCTTATTTGTCAATGATCAGTATGGAAAGAAGGTAGGTTACACCATATATTTCAAAAATATTAATTATATCATAAATACCATATAATTTAATCATATAAACTTATATATAGAATTATTGTGATGGAAAAGGAATCACATCTCCTCGAGGAGGTGGTGGCATACACGTCTACGACAGATAATATAACATTTTTGTGTGGGAAAGGATAATGAAAAAAATGATATAAATTATATTAAAATAAATTTATATATGACATAAATATCATATATATATATATATATGTTTTTAATTACACAAATTTTTAATTTAAACAATCCTTTATACATTCAATGTATAGTGTGAACGAATCACAATGCTTTGATGGGAGGTAGTCTACACTTCCACAAACGATGTTATCATTTAAAACAACTGATTATATAATGATATGTGTTGTAAAATTATTAAAAAAGATTAAATAAATTATAAATTATATATATAACATATATATAAAAACTTTCCAACATATTGGAAATCATCTAAGGAGGTAAAGAAAAAACGAACAATCACCATTTCGTGAGGCAGTGGTTTACTACACATAGATATAATATATTAATTACCCATTATATAGAAGTAATTTTAAGTATAGGAATAATCATCATAATAAAAAAGAACTAGTGTATTCAGGTTAATTTTTTGTTAGAAAATTATAGAGTAATAATATTTGAAGCGTTGGAGAAAGGAAATAAATCTAAAAATCTAAAGGAAATATGTTTCCTATTAATTGGGTAACTCCTTTTAGGTTAAACAAAAATATTCATCGAATTTATTTATTCCCTTGTTAATTATTATAGGATTAGGGTAGGGATATTGAATATATATCTGGGGAGATATTTTTCTATTCTATGTTTCTTGATAGGTGTTATAAATTGGTCGAAGTGGTGGCCTTTTATAGTGAAGGTGGAGTGGCCTTGTTGTAATATTTAACAAAAGGAATTACTACCATAATTATCATGTTGTAAGTGTATATAATAATTGTCCAAATTATATAAAAGAAAATTTATAGTGGATATATTTCCCTAAAATATATATTGGACAAATTTATAGGTTTATTTGGGCACTATGGTTATGGTTTTTTTACTTTATTAATCTTTATTTTACCGTAATTCTTGCAATTAATGTTAACAAAATTCACTAATATTTTTGATAATTTTTTTTCATGTTATATATTATAATGTATTATAATTTAAAATATTGAATCCATTTTTCTAAATTCCAATTATATATGTGGCATAAATTAATATAAAATTCACCCCGCATGCGGGATGAGAATGTGGGTTTTAAAATTTAAGATTTATGAATGTTTGCTATATTTTTATTATAAAAATGGAACTGAAATGGATTATAATGAAATGTATTTTATTAATTGATAAAAATATTTTCTAATTAATGTTTAAAACTAATTAAATTTATTACCAAACCATATAAATAAATTATATGAAAAAGTAGTTTGGATGTAAATTTCAGTATGTTTAACTATTCATTAAAAAATGAAATATTTCAGAAAAATGTCATAAATTAACCCAAACCTAATTCATATATCACTATTTTAAATATAATGTTTATTTGGACATATTAAATCAAATAATGTGTTAAAATTAATATTTAAAATGGGATTCCCTTAAAAGGCGGTAAAATTGACATTATAAAAACATAGTCTTTTTTGTAAAATATTGTTTGTTTTTATCTTATGCCTACCAAACCTAATAGATGAATATAAATTTTTTTTGGATGAATATATAAAATATATATTCATTTATATCATTCTACAATTTTAACTAATTGTTTTTTAAGATAACACTCCATTGAAAACATAAAAATAATACTATTTATTTTTATAAACAATTGGTTCTTATTATTGTTTCTATTTAATTGGTAAACAATGAATTGATTTTATTTTTATTTAATTTATAAATATTGAAAATATAGTTTTTACTATTCATTACCATTTAAATGACATCTAGGTTATATCATATTTTATTAATTAATAATATTTTTATAATATATTTTTATTTATTGAAACTCTCTTTTGCATGTAATGAAAGCAGTCGTGGAATGTTCTATATTGAGTATAACATAAGATATCAATGAAATTTGATCTTACTTGTGTTGCAAGAAATCAAAGGAGGTCTCTCTTTCATGTAACGTAAGCTAACTCGATGTTGTGTACATTAAAAGCTATAGAATATTTTATATTTATTTATAATAGTAAAAATAGTGTAATTTATAAAGATAATATATTACTTTTTTACACATGGTGTTTCATTTCATGCCCTTTATTGAATAAAATGTTTTACTTTATAATTTTGACATGTTATATTAACTAATGAAGTATATTGATGTCTAACTTGATGTATATATGTAGAATGAAAGTGTTGTTGTCTAGTATTCATTTAAAAAAACAACGTAAACAAGAAAAAGTAGTCCTTATTCCTTCTCAAGGATCATCAAGAATAGTTTAAAATTTATTATTTAAATATAATAATTACAAAGAGTAAATTATTTTTTACTTTATTTCTAATAATAATTTATATTTTCTAACTGATCACCAATAATTGTGATTTATTTATGTTTAATATATATATAAATATATTTTTTTATATTTTTTCATATATTGATGATTTATATTAGGATCTTAGGCATTTAATGTGTTATAATGGGTCAATTTTATGAAGAATAACTAATGAATATGAAAAATGAGTTGATTATTTATTAGTAATTTCTAATAAAATTTATCATAACATATATTTTATTTTCAATGAATGCATGAAGTGTTTGAATATGCAAATTTTATATTCCTGGGAAATCAAGGATCATATCAATTTCAAGGGTTTTGTTCAATAATATACTAGTTGTATATGACATGGTGAAAGAATACGATATTTGACATGTAATGTTGATGAAAATATTCATATTTAGTTAGAGGATCATGTTAAAGAATGAATTCATAATATAGGTATTGAAACCATCAAAAATAGAAAATTTTGAATGATTATATAGAAATTATGGGAAACAATTATTGTATGGTTACACTAAATATATATTGTTTTCATCAGTTTATAGATTAGTTAACTCGAAATAATTAAATTAATGAGGTGATAAATGCTTCTCTAACATGCTTGATCATTTAAAAGATCCACTACTAGTGGGAAATTGGCTTCCAAAATCTAATTATTATGAAAATAAAAAATTATTCTCAATGGTATTGGGGTATAAAAATATATATCTTTTCTTCAATGATTTATTGTTTTATAGGAATGTGTATGAATATCTATCATGATTTCCTTAACGAGGGACATCATTCTATAAGATGGTTGAAAATCTAAAATTTGATAAATTATCAGGTATCGAAACCTAAATTCATATTAAATCAATTTGGTACATTCAAATAATTCCTTTCGATAATTATTTTAATTCTACTATGGTTCATTCTCAGGTACCACAATCAAATATTTCTGTAAATCAATTGGGTACCTTCAAATAATTCTTAATTTTATGTGTCTATTTGAGAATTTGATTGATGAAAATGGTTAATATGGAATACCAACAAGATCATTCAATTTGGTAAATTATGTCACCATACTGATTCAATATATTGGAAGAGATTTTATAAAAAAATCACATTTTCAAAGAGAAATTAGAAATCTTCAAATGGTACTATGCAAAGAAGGAATGAATCCATACCAGTGTTTAAGTGTCCAACATAGTTCATGGTATGTTTTTTTTGGTAGTTTATAACTTTTATGTATATATATTAAAAATAAAAAATATGTTATAATGGGTTTGATGAATTTTAGAAAAATACATCTTGGAAACGATATTGATATGTATTTTTCACCACTGATTGATGATTTTTATCATATATGGGACACAAGTGTTAGATTTTTTGATGCATATAGGGAAGAGTATATTCTTTATCATACAATGATAATGATAACTAAAAATTTCTATTCTTCATATGGGAACATATCTTAATAAACTGTTAAGGTACATATTTAATGTTCAATTTGTTATGAATATACCTCATACTTTCAGTTTCTTAATGAATTAAAGGAATTTTAAAAGGGATATCAAAGATTTTCGGGAAATGATCATCATTATGTTAGATTATTAAAAATTAATATAATATTTTATAGTAATTTAATCTTCCTCAAAACCATTTTACAATAAATAATATTATGAAAGGGTAAAAATATTGACATCTCATTTAGAAAGTAATGATGTTTTTTTCATCAAAAAAATATTTTAAAGAAATAGTCTATCTTTTTTGAAATACATTATGGGAAATTTTTGAGATAAAACATAACATTAATTTATTCATGTTGATAAAAATAGATGTGACATTTTGATTGGAAATTTTCTATACATAAAAATAAAATGAAAAGGTTGATTGAATGATATATTGGACATGATATAAATGATAATATGTTTGGAGTTATCTCCCACTATAAAAGGAAACAAAGAATATTTGCCTCAAAATTTTCACACATTAATTAATGGTGGGAATATGATTTTTTTTTCACAATACATATTGTATTATAGATCCCAATGGTTATTCTCAAAATTTTAAAAATTTGGTTTCATTATATAATTTTAAATTAATTTGTATGAAGTCATGGAACTGTCATATATTGATATAAAAATAATTCCAATTACAGTACATGTTATATTTCCAACAACTTTCATAAATACTATCATCAGGTTCTGTATTTTTTTCATAGGCATTTATAGAATATTCTTTATACCAAATTTGTTAGATGTTTCTAATAATGAAGCTTCTCTTATTCATTGTCAACTAGAAATGTATTTCCCAACTATGTTTCTTGATATAAGGGCATATCTAGTGATTCACCTAGTTTATGAGATAAGAATATGAGATCATGCCTATTTATGTTGGATTTATCCTTTAGAATGATATATAACTTTTTAAGGGATATGATTAATATTTTCCTCAACTGGGGGCCTAGAGTGTTCCAAAATATACATTAGAGGATATAATTGAGTTTTGTAAGGATTATTTGTATGAATTATGGAATGTTGGTCTCACTATATTTTGACATATGGTAGTTTTCACACATTGTTTTTTTCAGTGTTTATTCTAAATTATCTTTTGTCTCATTTTTTTTCTCCGACATTCTGGGTGTTCCAGATTTTAATATTATGTTTGGATGGGTTTTTGGAGGTTTTTCGACCTATTATTGGTATGAATGAAATTTAAGAGGATGTGTCTAGGAAAATTATTCTTAACACCCCTAGGGGAACCTTTTATGGGGTATGTTTTTTGTATTTTTTAGCCCCCTAATTTAGATTATTTTTAGGGTGAAAAGGGTAATTTTTGGGGACTTTTTCTAAGTCACATGGTTAAGGTGCACATTTGGGATAATCATGAAGCTATATACACTAGGGTAAAATAGTTTGGTCACGTGGTTTAAATAACTATCCCACCAATGTTTTTAACACATTCATCACTAGAGAGTGGGAAATATCATGGATTGTGAATGATTTGTTAAAAAATGCTAGATAACTAAGAAACACACTCAGCAAAAATTATTTCGGGATTTTATCCTTCTTATTAATTGTGGTTTATTTCCTTATCCTCCCCCATTTGAAACCAATGACCAATACACCTCCTGTGGTGGTTTATTTCTCTTTAAATCCCCTCAAAGTGGATTTCAAGTTGGTTTCTTTGTGAATCTTCACACAGTATGAATGGCAAGGGCCCCTCACTTTCTCGTTTGATTTAATTCCATTTTATCTTTCTCTTATAACCCATTTTCCTTTTTTATGATTTTAATCCCTGGGTTGAGAGAAATTTTGGATTTCTGTTTAGGGTTCCATGTGGATGTTCTTGCTTTTTTGAAACTTCATTGAGTCATTTCAGTTGAGCTTCATTGAATATTATTCGATTTGAGTTAGGTTTCCCTTTTCACATTTTTTTATGATTTAAGATTCACTGGATTCATTATTATTCACCTTCCTTACATGTTTAAAAAATATTTAAGAACTTTTTATTGATTGTTTGGTGTGAACAGTGATGATTTAATTATTGTTTTAATGTATATTTCCTTGTTTTGTATGTTATTTCACACCTAGTGCTAGAGGAATTGTCCGATTAGTTTTTTTTGAGTAATTAAGGGTATTTAAAGAATGATTTGGTCTTATAAATAAATATGTGGAATGTTAAATGATGAAAAATGGTTTTATTTAGATATCTTTATGTGGTTATATGAATAAAATAAATGTGTATTTGGATTTTGAAATTCGTTCTACTTGTGACAATGGATTTTGTCATGTTTGGCATATTCAAAAATGTTTTGCTTTATAAATGTAGTATGAGAAGATTTAATGATTTTTTATAGATGGTGTTGAAATGGAAAGAGGAATGTTTTAACATTTTGTAAAGATGTATTGTTCCTTCTAAAAGTGGTTTTTTTGTGAAAGGATATGAAGTAATATTTGAAACTTTTATGATTGTGGTGAAAGTATTATTATAAAAAAAACTATTAGATGATTAGTTTTCCATATTTTTGATTATTGGATATGATGTACTCATTGTATATTCCTTGAGATCTGTTACGAGAATGTGAGATCCAAGGTATAGTCTCTTTAGAGATCTATTTATTCAATTGAGTGAGATCTATCCTTTGGATGACTCTAATGATTCTTGTTAAAAAATTACCATTATATGTGATTTTGAATGGATTCTTGATTGGAATCAGTTAGATAACCACTTTATACGTGAGATAATGAAACCTATAATAGTGTGATAACTTTCTGAGAATTATGGTTAGACTAGATATATAATGAACTGGCTATTGTCCCATAGTAGATGGATATATTGTGTTTATTACTATGGGATTTCCCCTCTGTATATAATGAGTTAGAGTGGACCAGGGTATTTAGGGAGATTTTTATTTCATTTTCTAAGTCATTCATCATGGGATGTGTCTCATGTATTGGTACATTCTAGATTATTAATGATATCCTAGGTTCAGCCATGCCTATTATGACATAGTCTTGTGTAGTGATGGTATAATTACATGGTTACTCATGTGTAATTATTCCCATTACCCATATATTGTGATTATTTTGGTGTTCTCATGTGTGGTTTATTTCTTCTGTATGTGATGGGTTATATTATTTAATTGTTTGTGAAAAATATTTTAATGCAAATTTTTTTCTACTCTCTTGATCTTGTTCAAAATAATTGAATGACTTTTCCCTTAAAAATGTTAATGTTTCCTTGATAAAAAACTATCTGGATTTTGAAATGAAAATGGTTTAAAGGACAGAGTTTTCTATTAATGTGGACATTGTGTGGAAAAACATTAATTCCATATATTGTATTTCTAACTTGGGGTTGATTTATATTTGATCTCAATGGATGTGCATTGGGAATAGATTGTTGTAACATGCCTACTAAGATTTACTACACTTGCCTATAGTTTATTCTTGTTTTATTCTTTTGGTAGAGGATTCAGCTTGGTATCGATCGTCATGGGTAATGTTTATTCTTGGTATCAGAGAGTGACCCTCATCGTCACATAATTATTTGTTTTTAGTCATTATATTTAGTTTTGTTTTATTTATATCTTAGTTTCATGTAAAAGATTTTTATTTTGTATATAGTAAAAGTTTTATTAATATTTGTAATTCTCTATTTAGTATCTGCTATTTTATTTATTTATTTTTTTTTTGGAAAAATCATTCCCTTGAATATCTCTATTAATGTCAGGCACCGGTTTTTACCTATTGTGGAACACGATGTCCTTTTGGTATTTGTCAAAGATCGACTCAGGTGATCAGTTCAGGGTTGAACTGGGTTGGTTTGTGAAGAAATTGAATACATGTAGTCAAAATATATACATGAAATTTATTTTTAGAGCACAATTTTTATCATGGGTATGTCATAGAAGATGTAATAGGACTATCAGGGTTCAATAGTTTTTAATGGGAAGGGGATCATGAACCCTTCCTCGTTTTGATCATCAGGTTTCAAAGGGAAGGATAGATTTTTTGTTTCCTTGGGTTCTTGTGTATTTTTTGTCTGTTTGGAATATGAAATGTGAGTTGGTATAGTGGTCTCTATGAGCTCTCAAGGCTTGGTGAGACATGTGGAGTTGGGGATCTGGTACTCGAAGACTCTCCATGATAGTAGATGAGTTTGGAATATGTCCTCAAACCATATGGCTAAGTCACACATCGACACAAGTTTCCCCAATATGAGTTTTTTGTATTTTCATTGATTATGAAATATTTTTTAAAATCCCATGTGTTGAAATAGTGAAAATGGGGTTTTAGTGGTAATGGGTGGATTTTTGGAAAATAAGAAAAAGTATTTTTAGAAATAACCTAGTGGAATAATTTATGATTTTTTTATAAACTGACTTCATAGGATAAAATGGAAATGACTTAACGATATTTTATATCGATAATATAAACATGGGGTTTATGGAAAATGGTTTTTTGGAAGCGTATTTTTATTTTAGAATTTTTTTAAAAACAAAATAGAATGTGTTTTTAATTAAATGGATTTTGATGGAATGAGATTTGTTGTGATTGTGGAAAATGTTCTGAATGAAGCATATTTAAACATATGATCTAAAAATATAATTTGACTTGGTGGATGGTGTGCCTTTGGAACGATTCCAAAAAAAATTATTGGATTTATTTTTTTTGGAAAATGGGAATGTTTTGTTTTGACCATTGGTGTGTTCCGCAAGTGATCAAATGTATTGATATGTGTTGAAAGTAGTTGTATGATGATGTGGGAAGAGAGTTACAAGGATTTTCATGGTTCATGAGTTCCTAGTATGGGATGAGTTGATATTTGCCCAAATTGGCATAAAAATGTGTGTTTGAGTGAAACTTTATGGAGTAACATTGGTGAGTGTGAAAATCCACCATGTTTTTTTAATGTTTTTATGAGGAAAAATTGGAGAGATCTGGAAACAGGTAGTGGTATAGATTTCTCTATCCTTATTGTGTAGTATCCATTGTGTGTTTCTCTCTCTTGTAATATAGAATTGATGTATGTATTGTGTTCTGAATTTGGAATCTTGTGGGTGATTTAGTTTTGGAGAAGTGTTTAAAATGATTCTAGAGATGTTTTAGGAATCATTGAACTGATGTCCCTTTTGTTGACAGGCACTTGAGGTGAGTTTTGGCTAGGAGATGGATTTTATCATTTTAGTGTTTTTCTTGTTACCAAAAATTCACTCCCATTAATATTTGTTGTATATTTAGAGTGAGATTATGGGTTGTATACCATTGGAAAACCCTATATTTGATCAACATAAATATTTCCTTCATGAATTTAAATAGTTAAATCCACCTATCTTTTATGGTCATGAATATCCTATTTATGGGAAGGAGTGGAAATATAAAATATAAAGCACCTTCTGTCACCTTGAGTTTCCTAATTCATTAATGGTTTTGTTCATCACCTTTATTTTTGTGCTGGGATTATTGTCTTTTCTATTGTAGTGTTCCCATATTTTGTGGAAATTTTTCCTATTGGTGTTATCTTTTGTTTGTAACATAATAAAATTATTAAAATGACCTAAAAACTTTTGTTCTAATCGAAGGGTGTTTCCCTTTAAGATACATTGAATCCTTCAGTTCTATGCTAATTGACTCTCATGGCGCCTTGTATTTTGTTGGATTTTCCATGGATGTTGTGTTGTCACTCATGTCCCCGAAAATAGGAATTCTAATGGAGGATCATTATCTTCTGACTATAAGGTAGTATATTCTTTAACCATCAGAACTCTAGAAATTAATCTCTGAGTGATGATCATGAATACATATAAATCCCATGGGTGTGGAAACCTTTTTCTAGATTTTATATCTAGTGTTGGATAAATGGATGTTTATATTTTTTGTGTTTGTTTTAACATTGTGTGGTAGTTCTTGTGGTCCAGTTTTAGTTTTTTTATCTAGAGGTGGTAGTATATTATGATGATTATATATCATTGTTGGTTCATTGTTTGGTTTGGAGTTTTTTGCATTTAATTTTCCAACTGTAGTGGGGTTTATTGTCCTCTATTTGTTATCCCCTGAGGTGTGTTTTGGGTTGACCCATGTTGGGTTTCATGAGTCAGTATAATATTTTCAGTTTCTAAATCATGTGGATACCCTCTATGGGTCCCCATTTCTATTTATTATATTTTTATCAGAGCATGTATGTTTCAAATTGATTGGAGTCCATTCGGGCCTCTCAGTGTTGGTAATCTGGTGTAGTTTCTGATTTGTACATGACAATTCGTGGTATTTTTTTGATATTTTCTAATCATGAGTTTCACTATATTTGGGGAAACGTTGGGATTTTGGAGCAAACCCAATGGTATAATCTTTATATGGGTTGTTCAGTTTTTAGCTTGAGCTTTATGAAGCTACTAAAGAGGAGGTTTAGGTTCATTGGTTCGTTTCAATCATGTGGTGTGTGTTTATTTCATGGTGGTTAAGGTGTTATTGATTTGAGAAGATTTAATCATGAGGTTGTGGATGTATTTTTCCAAGATTGGTCATCTAGAAAATGTTGTTTCTTTTTAGGGTGTAAGGGGTGATGGTGGGGAGAATTACTATACCTTATTTTTTATTTAATCATTTTACGACTTATTTTATGGATATTGGTTTTTCTCCCAAGTTTTGGTTGTTCAAGATTTTAATTTTAATTTTTAGGGAATTTTTTTGGTTATTGAACATAATCATGGTTAACATGAAAGTTATGAGGCGGATGTGTCTTGAAAAATGAGTTTTTGATACCCCTTGTAGATACTTTTTATAACGTATTTTTGTTGGACTGTTTATACCCTTGAGTTAAATGAGTTTTGTGGTGAAATGATTTATTTTTTGGGACTATTTCTATGTCACATAGTTATGTTCCCCAGTTAGTCTAATCATGAATTTAAGTGTGAATGGGTTTCATGGTCTAGTAACAAGGTTTAATAAACCGTGCAACCAATATGGGTAGCCCTTGAAATACTATAAAATGTGAAATCACGTGGCTTTCACACGATTTGTTAAACCATGTGAGCAAACCCTTCAACCCCCTTGGGAAAGAGTATTTTTGGATTTCCACATTTTTTTAATAGGGGTTTCTATACATAGCTTCCCCAATTAGAATCCTATGAGTAAAAAAGTATCCCTCAATGGGTTTTGTCTCTTCTAAGCTCCTCCATGTGAATTTCAAGGTGGTTTCTTGATGAATCTTCACCGGGATTGAATGGTTAGTTCTCCCCTTAGTTTTATCATTTCTTTTCTTCCATTTTCCCTTTCTCCTATAACCCTTGTGGCCATAATTGGATGATTTTAATACCTAGGGTGTTGTAATGTTTGTTATTTTACTTCTTAGGGTACCTTTTGTATGTTCATTCTTCTTGGAATCATCAAGGAGTCATTTCAATTGGGTATTGTTGGAGCACATGTGACTTGAGGTAGGTTTTAAATTTATCAGGCCCTTAGGATTTTAGATTCATTGGTTTAATTCTTGTTCACCTTCCTTATATTATAAATAATGTTTTAGGATCATCGTAGAAATTATTTGTTGTATAAAGTGTTTATTTAATTATTTTTTAAATTACACATCCTTGTTTTGTTAAGTATTTCACACCTAGTGTTCGATGAAATGCATGATTGGTTTTGTTTCTAATTAAAGTTATTTATAAAATTGCTTGGCTTTTTAATAATTATATGTCATGTGAAATGACGAATTTTGGTTTCCTGAATGTGTTTCAAGTGTATTTATGTTATAAATATGTCTTTATTTTAATTTCAAATGTGGGTTGACATGTGATGATGGATTATGGCCCATTTGGTATTTTAATAAAAAAAATAGGTTTGTAAATATGGTATGAGTGCTTTAAACAAATTATTTTATAAATGGTTGGAAAATGAAAAGCTGCGGGTTTTTACCTTTCAGAAACATGGTTAGTTTCTTCTAAATGTGATGGTTTTATTAAAGGATCTTGAGGCCCGTTTGGAACATTTTTAAAGTGGTTAAAGTATTTATTATGGAACCACTATTAGATGATTCCTTTTCTTTGTTTAAGCTTAATGGATGGGATGTCCTAACATTGGAATCCTTGAGATCCATTATTGGAATGTGAGATACCCAGTATGGACTCCTTAAAGATCTATTTATTCTATTAGATAAGATTTATCCTTGGTGTGACTAAGGTAATTCTTGTTGTTGAATTAATCTTATAAGCTCATTTGATTTGATGGTTGGTTGGAATCAATTGGAGAACCCATTTATAAGTGAGACATGGTAACCTATCATAGTGCAAGAATAATTTGAGAATCATTGCTCAAATGGCTAGATTATTCACTATATGGAGTCCTATTGTTGTTTGATATGTTGGGTTTAATTCTATGGGCTTTTCCCTTGGTCATTAATGTGTTAGGGTGGTGAGGATTATTTACGGGACTTTTGATTCCATCATGTGAGGCATTTTTTGAGGGATGTGTCACATGTATTAGTATGTGTAAAATTATCCATGATCTCCTAGGTTCACACATGTCTATTTTCACTATGTTTCTTGTATTTATGTTATAGATACATGGTTACACTTATGTACTTATTTCCATTTCTCGTATACTGTGATTATTGTGGTGTTCTCATCTGTGCTTTATTTCATTAGTAAGTAATGTTTTGGAATATAAAATGATTTATGAATGTATAATTTTTTAACTCTATTTTTTTTATTAGAAATAAAATAATCAATTTTCACTTGAAAAGGTTAACATCTATTTGATAAAAAATAATATAGATTTGAATGGAAATGGGGGAATGGACCTCGTTTCGTTTTGATATGGAAAATGTGTGGAAAATTTTATTTTTCCATATTTTATTTCAAAATTGAATTTTATAATTATTTTATCTCAATGTAATTTTATTGGAAATAGATATTTTTGGTATGCCTATAGATTTTTAACACTCGCGTCTATAGTTATATATTATTCTTAGCTTGTGGTGAATGTTTCACCTTGGTATCGATCGCCGTGGGTGATGGATCTTCCTTATAACAGAGTGTGACCCTTAGCATCACAGAGAGATTTTATTGTGGTCTTTAGGTTGAGTATAGTTTTAGTTTTGTTTTGGTTTTTTGTAAAAGATATCTAGTTTTAATATTATAACTTCTTTTTATATTTTGGGTTCTCTCTTTAGTTTCCACTATTTTGTTTATTTATTTATTTATCATTGAAGAAATAATTCCCTTGTGTATCTATGTTGACTCCAGGAACCTGTTTTCATATTGTGGGGATTGGGAACGCCCTTCGGGTCATGTCACAAATCGAATCGGGTGACTAGTTCAGGGTTGATTCAGGTTTCATCAGGACACTTTTAATAGTGAAGGTAGTTGTATTTGAGGCTTAAAGATAATTTTTATTTAACATGATGAATTGAAAAAAAACATTTATACATTTTGAACAAGGTTGTTGAGGTTCAACAATATATACCATCACATATTTCAGAATTAAAGGTAAGATATCAGAGAAGAAATTAAATGTGGTCAATTATTGAGAACAAACATATTTATGAGTCATTTTTTAAATAGAAATTTATCATAGATATATCTACATTGAAAACATTCGAATTCATGGTAGGGGAATATCTATTAATGAAATCATATGGTATAGTTTTGATATTAATGGAATCATATTTTACAGAAAAAATTAGGATAAGAAGAGTACCATTTAAAAATTTAGGGTAGTAGTCATCACTGAATTAGTGAATTTTTCAAGTGGATAAGATAAAAAAATTCGACATCAATGACCTATTATTTAGTTCGAGAGTATTTATGGTAAATTTAATATAATAAATTTTGAATCACTTTGTTTGGGTATTAATGAGTTTATAGTAATAGAGGTGTGAAACATGTTGATTGTGGGATTATACACGTTGACGTGAAAATATTTAGTAGCAATGAAAACCCATTTATCATGGGGAAACATGAAAAGAATTTTTTTTAATTTCATTGATCCATCGAATGGTCAGGGGTCTATCATTTCATAAGGGAAAATAAATCACTTTGGTAATGAGGATGATTCTGACGTTATGGATTTATAGGTGGTGTATTCGTCTATTTCACGATATTCAGATTATAATAATTACTATACTGCAGACATGGAAAATGTTTTATAAAATGGTCATACTAAATGGAAATAGGAAAACACTATATTACACTCTTAATTTATTTAGTAAATATTTATATATTATTTCTCTCTTGGTATTTACATTTGTTAAAACATGTTTGCGTTAATTATTGGATTTATAAATCTATATATTTGATTAATTATATGTTTTTTATGTTAAATTTTATTTCTAACTATTATGGTTAAATAATATATGATTGAAGAACCCTTCATAGATAAGTTTGATTTTAAAAAATATATGCATAGAAAAAAAACAATCATTGAAATTTATTATTTAAATTTATAATGTTTTGAATATATTGAATAAATGATTATATTTAATAGTTTAGCATTCATATTTTTTGTTTAAATATCATGAAGTAATTATTATTATTATTTTATGCATACATTTGTGTGACACAATATTTTAACTTATATATTTTTTTGATCAATGATTTTAAATATTCACTATTCTAATAATATAATAGTACACATAATATCATTAAATTTTCCTTTTTCCATGACATATAAAGAGTTATAGAAATATTTAGATATATGTATGTTTTTTCTCATATTTTTAAATATATAATAATGTTATTATTTAATGTAATCAACCATTTAATTTAAAAAATAATAATTTTAGGACTACTAATGCACCTCATATGGAAGATTATTTCCCTTTTTTTGCCATGAAATCAATTTTAGTGTTCGTAAACATGGGATTAAATGTTTACCAAAAATGTCACATGGTCATGGAGAATAGATATTAGATATTATTTTTTATGAAAATAATAACCCAATTATTCAAAATGTATCATTTTTACCAATTATATATTCTTTTAGAGTCATTGTACTACTGTCATATTTTATCCATATTGGATATCCATGAACAAGACAACGAAAGAGGTGTTATAGGAGTCGATAATTGTAAAATATTCTAGTTAATTTATTTTTATCTCATTTTTATATATTTTATAGTTTACAAGACAAAAATAATTATTTTATTTTATAAAAGATGACCTTTATTTTTTAATAAAATAAATTTATTATGAAATTATTTCAATAATTTTTGGATATTCTATAGAGATATTTTAATACAAAATTAAAAATAAATTATGTTTTGATAGCTTTATGAATGATAATTCATATGTCAATTTTTATTTTTTAGTTGTAAATAAATAGAATAATTTTATCTCTAGATAACTAGAAAAATAATTTTTGGTATGATAATTATATTAAATATTAAAATTTATTAAATATTTTTTATTAATTAATAGTTTATTTTTATGTAACATGCCTCCATGAGATCTCATCAAAATATAAATTTCTATAATGTATAGACTCATATTATATGATAAATAGGTATCAATTATTATAGATGAAAATGATTGTAGAAATGTTTGATACATAAATAGCTCAATCTAGAAGTGGTTTAGAAGTGGTCTAGTTCAGTCATCCATCTCCCCCAATCGATATGAAAAATAGAATTGATTGATATGAAATAAAAATAAATAACTTCTTTTATCGAGATATAAGTAAATAGATGAGTGTATTGTATGAAATTAATTTTTAATTTTTATGAATTTTAGTTTTTTTTAATTAACATCACTAATATATCGTTGTAATTTTTCATTTTTGGATGAACTTCATCACAAAGTGATGCATGGAACTGTAATTCAAGAGGGTAGGATGGTCATCCATTCAACCTATCTAGTAAATCAAGAAAACCTTGTCCATATTAGTGGATGTGAGTAAGGTATCAGTGTTAGGAATTATTTTGGTCAACAAAGTAATAATTCAAGAGACCAAGAAATAGATTTCATAAAATTCAATAAAAATACCATAAATCATCAATTAGTGAACAAATTAAATCAATTGTGTTTGATATGCTTTAACAATCGATGATAAAATCACTACAGACAAATTCTACCTAGCCGACCCATCTATCCTACTCAGCCCAACATTCCCCACCTACATAACATTCCTACATAGATCCTCCACTCCTCCTTCAGAACCAAATGTATATTGTAAGTTGTATGCTATAGATACACATATAGGCATTGTAGCATAAAGACATACATTATTTTTTGGGATTCTGTATATTATCAGCTTCTAAGGTTGGTTCAATTTGGAATATTAATAATTTTTACTGTTTATCCAAATAGTCTACTACCATTGTTTATTATTGTGATTACTAGATATGGATATTGTTTGATTCATTTTTTACCATGACCGTCTAGCCTTATATGTTATCACACATATGAGGTATTCATTATCGGAAAAAATTATTTTTATTTGATTTAAAATTTGATATATTTATTTTTAATAATTTATTTTATATAGGACTATTTATAATCAATGTAATTAGAATATATAAACAAAAATCTATTTGGGAATTTATAATATGATATAATTGTAATGTTTTTTATGTGATACGATGATTAACTCAGGATTATTCTTTATCAGACAATATATATGAGTTTTATATGACATATGATATATGGGGAAGAGACTACCCATTGACAATATTTAAAAAGGATATCATGGATCTTATTAATGTTTATGAGCTTAGCATGCGTCGGTTTTAGTTGTTTTCTATTTAAGACAATTTATGTGTTTGTTATTCATTATTACTTTAATTAAAGTTGATTTTATGTGAATTTCAATATTAATTTTTTAATTAGGTTTATGCACATGATTATTATTCATAATGACACCACTGGTGCTTAGGGTTTTATAGATATATAGTTTATTTTAAAAGAAGTAAAATATGTGAATACTATTCCAAGAGGTACATATATTTTTCATATATTCTCAAATATGGATATTAGGGGATAGTTTTATTCCCATTTCATAATGGGTAAGAACAATATGATAATTATGAACTAATATTCATGATAATTTCTTTAACATTAATCATTTTATATTTTAATGGTCATTGGATTTTTGGCATATTCATCCCAAATGAACATACATTATATTTGGGGTTCTCTTTATTAGTTCACATTCATTAAATAATAAAAAAAATAAGAAAAGTAAATTTTCTTTATTTTTATAAGATATTTTTGTTTAATTAGCATTGATTAAACATGTTATTAGTGGATAAATATATATATGAATATTCTATTCATGGAAGAATTTAAAAAATGATCAGTTGTTTATAGTGCAGCAAAATACAATCAATTACATGGAAGTGTAATACTTTTTTATATCAGATAATATTTTCTTATATATATGTGTGTGTGTTTGTGTGTGTGTGTGTTTGTTTTCCAATTTAATGGTTTATAACAATAGTGTCATAATCCAAAAGGATGTGTGTAATTTGGTTGTTATGTATTTAGATTCATGTATAAGATAATCACAATTGGGAAAACAATTGAATTTTATAAGGTTAGTTATATTATTTATTTTAATCCTTATATGAATATATTTTGTTTTCTAATGTAATAAGATTCATTTTTATGAATTATTTTAAATGATACTGAGTTATATGTTAATGATGAGTCTACCGAAAATTATAGTTTGTTTTCAGACTATTTGTTAATATTGATTATGATTTAAAATATATACTATGTCTATCTTATTTTAAGTTAAAAATGATTATATAGAGAATAATTTTTTTAGGTTAATATATTATTTTTATTTTTATAGGTTTATTTCACATATGAAGGTTTATGGATTTATAAAAACAATTTACACTACACAAGACATTAAATAGTTATTTATGTATATTTTATTCAATATTTAAAAATAGATTAATCATACATTCATTTTTTAGTTAAATATGTTATATTTTTTTTATAGGATTTATATGTTTTAGGTATGTGTCATTTACACAAGGTGGTATTATTAAATATATGGTAACAAATAACTGTAGTTTCTGTTATACAAAAAAAATTAAACTTTTCAACTAAATGAACTCATGGTTTTGATCTATATATATTGTATTTTTCATCTACGATTATATCCAACATATGTTGGCTTATTTTAATAGTATATTAACCAAAAAAATTCCAAAAAAATATAAAAAAACAGTTTGTTGAATTAACTATGTTAGTCATTAACTTCAAACCCTAAAAAACATACTGATTAAAAACATGTCATTTTTTATCTATTATGTGATGTTGAAAACATATATGTGGTGGTTTTAATAAGCTCCATCATCCACCCAAATATGCCAAATTTATTCATGATCAAATTATTGAAAAAAATCTTAGGATTTTCCTAACATTTTAGTCAACCAATTTTTACAATTCTAGTTGACAGTTTTGGTTGACACTTAACTTGGAAAAAGAATATATCATACTTGATACCATATGTATAAGATAAACTAAAAATTATTCAATATATTATTTTAATTCCTCAAATAATGAACAAATGATTTTGGTTTTGGGGACCCAATTTTTGAAGGTCTATAACATTTTCTAAAACCAAATGGTTTCAAAAATAAATGATGTTGAGCTGTGAGAAACTATTATCATTTATTATCTCATTAATTTTTTTTTGAAATGTTTTAATTGAATTATAATTCTATTTTTAGATGGATGATTATTTATCTCATTGTCTATATTTTATGTATGGTTACTATAGTTGATGTTTTGAGAGATTATATAATGAGAATTATTCATACATGATATCTTCTTTGTTGATGTATTGTTGTATTTATTTCAGTTTATTTTTTTACCATATTAGTTATATACATTATGATTCATTGTATTTATATGTTTTTAAATTTACGAATATAATAATATTTTAATTATATATATTCAAACATCAATGTCAGTTAATTTATAATATCATGCTGAATTTATAATAGGAGTGTTTTTCAGGGTCAGTTTTTATCGGAACAGAATTCTAAAACTGAACTACTATCTTTTGGTGTGAGTTTTTGTAGTGGAAAGTGTCGAAAATGAACCTTTTATAGGGTATCATAATTTGTTTATCTTAATAGTTATTCCAAAGTTTGGGTTTTAGAATCACTTTTTAATGAAATTCACTCTTAAACCCTTTCGATGGTCGCATTTCATTATTGTTTTTTTACAATAACTGATGCCCAAAATATTTTGGTGTGGATTTTGGCATCATTTTTTATAAAAACTAACCTCTAAAATAGAGTTGAAATACAATTTGAATAAATTTTATATGTTAGTTTTATTAAAACTAATGTTGAAAATATAAATTTTAATTCCTTATTTATAAACATTGGTTAAAAATGATTTTAAAAATGTAACTAAAATCCATCTTGGAAATATTGTTTCCAGTAGTAAAGGTTTTCAAGTGTTAATATCATGTTATCGAGACCTTATACTAAATTTATGTTCATAAATGTATTTCTTACCCTCATTGACCATCCTAATTCACCCAATCATATGTTTCTATACCCACGGTTTTGAATATTGATATTATGAATGATATGTAAATGATTGGATTTAGTCTTGATGAAATGTGTGGGATATGGTGTAGTTCAATAACTAACCAAATTTTTATGATTCTAAATTTTAAATGCACTAGACCCAAATTATTATGGAGTGGATCATTATGTTATTTTTTGAAGAATCATTTATTTTTATGTGATATATATGTTGAGATGTGTGTGGCATTACAGTTGGTATCACAGTAAGGATTAGTTAACTTAAGGAAACTAAATAAGAAAAATTTAGTGGGATCCTAATGAAAATGTGTTGGTATGAGTCTAAGGATTAGTCAATGTATAGTAAAATTTTCTGGAATTTTATTGAATGATAAATAACGTGGTTTCAAAGAATTTAAATCCCAGAATGGATACGTCCAGTGGATATGGATCTTGCATAGTTGAACATAGGTGTAATCACTCTGAAAATGTCACATTGAGCTTCACTCAATCATCACCTGCAAATTGAAAATGGGTCATACTACACACCATTTTGGGAAACTCCCAAGTGAAATTCATTGTATGGTCACAAAGACTTTATGAACCATCATGAACAATTTGAATAATGACCATGAATGACTTATGTTAAAATTTGGGTTTCCTAGATTGAAAACAAGTTGTTTGGATTTGGATATTCGATGAATGATCGATCACTCTCATTAGAGATTTCTGGTGGCCAGGAAACCCATTTTAGAATTAATTAGGGATTGAAGATAAAAAATGGAGTTTGTGTGGTGAAAATTCTTTTGAAATACTGAATTTTATTTTTTGATCATGGTTATATAAATTCCCTTATATTACAAAAATTATCCAAGAATGTAAATTCTTATCCCCAATTATTATTAGTTGAATTACAATAGAATATAACCAATTATTTGATGATCATAACTGAATCCTATAAATCATCTCTAGTTGATGTTTAAGGGAATTTTATTCCTTCCAACACATTAGTTTCCATCGGGATGAATATGATTTCATCTTAGGCATAGGTTTTCTTTTCCTACATAAATCGCACATCAATTATCTAGTGAGGGAAGCAACATTTGATATTCAAAACCCACTTATGATCATATATCAGTATGAAAATATATATATAATATAGATATAGATGAAATTCATTGTATGGGTCATTAATTCTATAAAAAATTGTTTTTTTCATATAAGGTTTGGGAGAAACTCAAAATCAGTTATATTACTATTGTGAGGGAGTTTTATGATGTCTTTAAAGAATATATTCCTTTTATTCCACTGAATTGTAAGGATGAGTACTCAATAGAACTCATACTTAATTATTCACATATTTTAAAGAATATT
This sequence comes from Viscum album, assembly GCA_963277665.1. Taxonomy (NCBI): domain Eukaryota; kingdom Viridiplantae; phylum Streptophyta; class Magnoliopsida; order Santalales; family Viscaceae; genus Viscum; species Viscum album. Next base: position 1,986,912,991 of record OY728136.1, read on the forward strand.
TATCAAATTTCCCTGATTGAGTTGAAAGAAATGAATAACAAACTTCAGGAAAATCATTATGGGGAATTCAGTCATCCATATGTGCCACCTTGGGGTGATCTTATTTTCTTTGTTATGAATAATACTGAAACAAAATGACTTTTTATTAATAATAAATAACATGACAAGATCGAAATAAATAAAATGTATTTTTAACCTCCTAATGATGAATTGTTTGATCAAATGCACAGAACTCCATAATTTTCACGGATTGACCTTCATTATAGGTATCCTCAAATGAGGGTAATGAAGAATATACCCAATAAAACATTTTGAATATGGAATGGACAGTATTAATATATTTTGAATCAATTTCTTCTTACCAATGTCCAATATATGTTCATTGATTTCATGAATAGAGAATTTATGTAATATACTTATTATTTTTTGGTTTTATAAATAAATTATATTCTAATATATTGAAACTGAATGGAATATCATGAAGATCAATAGATAATTTTAATGAAGTCCATAAGGATGGATAAACTGTTAGAAAAAATTAAAAATTCTACATTTTTGGTAATAAATGATATATTTTTAGATCATATAATATTAAGGTACAATATATCTGATTATCCATCAAAGATGAAGTCTATTGAACGTGGGACTAGACCAAACACTATGATAGATATATAAAGATTTTAGGTTCAAGCTATATATTATCCACACATTTTGGAAAATTTATCAAGGATGTCTAATCTGCTCACCATGTTAACTAGAAAGGATGTGATGTTCCTTTGTATAAATGAATGTGAGGAAAATCACAAGGAACTGAATGGATGATTAGTTAGAGAATATTTTCTTACATTACCCAATAGTGGATAAATGTTTGTAATATATAGAGATGCAGCCATGAAGGAATTGGGATGTATTTTCATGAATAATGACATGGATATATCTTATCCCACACTAAATTGAAGGTCCTTGATAATTGTTAACTCTAAATTTTGAATTATTTGTAGTAATTTTACCATTCATGATATAGAGGTATTATATTTATGGATAAAATATGAAATATATGCTGATCACAAAATGCTAATGTGCTTATTTTTACAGAAGGAGTTGAACATTTTCCAGATAATATGGTTGGAGGTGATTAATTATAATGAATACTAAATATTTTACCACCCATGGAATGAAAACAAGGTGTATGCTACATTTATTCAAATGGATCATGATTGATTATCCATTATGTTGATCACAAAATATTCAATATTTATAGATATTGAAAGGATGAATCATGAAATATTCAAGGAAGGGTATAAATAATATATTTCTAAAATATGTTTTCATATATATATGAAAATGATGATTGAAGATGCATAGAAAAAATATGTTGAACTACAGAATAAGGTCAGAAATGTTCTTGTGATTGACGATCATTATGATGGTATTATTATGTTTTTGAACCCTATATTTGTTTTGTCCATTCTCAATTATAATAAGCTTGAGATATAGCAGGCTCATAGATATTTATTTTCTATTAATCTTGGAAGTAAAAAATGATGTTTACTTATTTGAAAGAGAAATTCTAGTGGGATGGCATGATGAGAGAAATAACAGAGTTCATATCTTAGTTCTTTATATGACAACAAGTTAAGTCTAAGAGAATAAATTATAAATGTATCGTACTAATATTACCTATATCTGAAGAAATATGAGAAAACTTCACCATTTATTTTTTTATCTATCTCCCCAAAATGTAAAAAGTTAATATTTTTAAATGGGTTCCAATTAGACATGTTAATTATTTTTAATTCTTCTCAATAATAAATGATATATATATACATATATCAACAATAGAGGATATACATTAAGGTAGTGATAATTTTTTCTCTATTATGAAATTCCATTGTATTTGATTTGGATCTTTGATTTCCTTCAAGGTTATGGAGATGTCTTTAGGAATATCTTAATATATAGTTGAATTTTAGAATAGTGTATCATTTATTGAAATGTGGGAAATATATTAGAAGGATTAAAAACCTAGATAATTTATTTCTATCTTTTTCTATGGATTTGAAATGTGGTTGGGATAAACACATTCATATGGATGAGTTTTCATTCAATAATTTCATTCAGTAGATAATTCAGCTCGCTCCTTTTGAAGCTAATTATGGAACGATATGTGGAAGCGTAATGTATTCGAATGAATTTAGAGAAATAAATCTGTTGGGAACTAATATATCTGAATAAATGGAAGAGAATTATAGATCCATTTATCAACACATCGATGCCTCTTATAGTTGATCTAAATGTATTACTGAAAACTGTTAGTGTGAGTAGTTGTTTGTAATTGGTGAGAAGGTGTTTCAATGACTTTATATAGGGAACAAGTTTATTATATTATTTAATAAATGAAAGCACAATCCCTATGTACATTGGTCCCTTGAAAATTGTAGAATAGGCTAGGATAGTTTCTTATTACGTAGTGCTTCTACTAATACTCTCTCAAGTCCATAATGTGTCCCTTATATCAATCCTGAGTATGTATAAACTATTACCTTCTTATGTACTGATATTAGTGGTTGTAACACTGAGTAATTGATTTTATTTTGAAAAAAGGATGATATTTGTTATTTTAGAGGGAAAATCTTTGAAACTAGACAACTCACTTTTTAAATGGTTTCATCCAAAAAAATAATTTGAGGAAGCTATGTAGGAACCTCAGAATATGATGAGGTAGAAATACCGTCATTTATTTTTATAATATTGATTAATTTTGAATAAAAAATTTATTTTAAGGGTTTTATAATGTTACACCAAAATATTTTATGAAAAAATATAAATAAACTTAATTTCTTTAATAACATGTTTTATAGGAAACACCATGTTTTAACGAACAACAATATACGATTAATATTTTATTTAATGACTATTATACCCTTACCATTAATCTTGGATGAATTTATAATAATAAATACATTTTAAAATTTAAGTATAATGGTTTTATATTATGTAATTATGTGAATAAAAATTACTTACTTTTTAGGAAATTATTTATATTTTTTTAAAAAAGGATTTTCTCAAGAAAAGTATTTATTTTTTTATTAATAGATTAATAAGTTATACTTTTACTAGAAAAACATAAAAAAATCATAATTATTTTTTAAAAAAATCAAAATTATATTTTATTTAATTTTGGATAATTTCCTGCAAATATTTTTTTTGATGAATTGTAACAAAAAATGTGATTTTTTTTAAAATATGAATTTTCATATAATGTATTTATATGTTAAATTCAATTTTATTATTCTTATAGATGTTTCATTAGTTAAACAATATTTTTAATAATAAAATTTAGTTCATTCTAATGATTTTGATATTCAAATTTGATATTAATACTTTCTACACTTATGAAAACATTTTCTTTGGTAAATTGCCTTTTCACCGTGTATACAAGTTTAATTTTTAATTAAATTATACTATTTCTATGAATTAAATTTTTTAAAATAGAATCCATATATTGAATCATAATAATATAAAATATTTAATAAGGAAAAAAATTATTTACCAAAATTATTTGTGAAATCATTAAACACTAATTTTTATGGTTAAGGATAAAATGAGTTTACTCAAAGGTTAAACTAAAAAGATAATTGTAAGATTCCCAATCAAAATTTCCTAAATACTATCTGGTTGGACATATTTCAATATTATTCTTCAGAATATGGAATATATGATAATTTATTACCACTTATCAATGGAATTAATTTATCATTATGGATTCATTTGGGAAATTTCAAAAATAGTTTTTAAGTGGTTTTCCCATATATAAAAGGACCACTCTACTCCATTATTATCTAAACTACATGATCCTTTTAATTTTAAAAATCCATACAAAATTTCATTATACAAACCACACCCTACATTCTAGAGGCCTTATTTTTATTAGGAAATCCTCCTATTACTGTTTTAGGTGTAATCCTAAAGGGGTTCATTAAAGAATAATAGGAGGATTGAATGTGTACGAAATACTTCAAGACTTAAGGTTTTTGATTTTGGTATCAAATTAACTTATTTTTTAATTTATTATGGTATAGAAATGTCTTATTTTATTATGTGTATAAACTTCTCCTTTAACATTATATATCATGAATTTATCAATTCATGTTATATTTAATGTTTTATTTAATATTATTCTTTCTTGGGGCTTACGATTCAAAATTACCAAATCAAGTAAGTGGTTTTTGTGTTAAATATTATTCTTGGGGAAATGTTTTATGCTACAAACCTATCATATTTTATGAGGTGTATATATAGGCCCATTTATTATATGTATCCAAATTTTCTATATTCTAATTATATTTAATGGTTTATTTAATGTTACTCTTTCATAGGGCTTACGATTAAAATGTCACCAAAGCTTGTAAATGATTTTTTCCTCAAATTACCTTCTTCGGGACATATTTTGTGTTAAGAAATGATCTTACGTGTTGAGATATAAAATAACATTGAAATTTTAAACCATGAATTTATATATACCCAGAATATTTAATATTTCATTTACCCTTATTCATTCATGGCGATTAACGATTCAAATGATCCGAAATCATATAAGATATTTTTATCTCAAATTAAATTCTATGGTACATATTTTATTTTATGAACCTATGTTCATTTTTGAGGTTTATATAAATCACCATTCAAATGATATATCCTGAATTCATCTATAATCATGACTTATAGTGTTTCATTTAATGATATTAATTCATAGGGATTATGACTCAAAAGTTACCAATGAATGTAAGGTATTTTCATTGCTGTTTAATTTCCTTGAGAGACATTACATATTAACCAATTTTTTCATTCATATAGTGGATATATTACCAATGAATGTACATTAATTTTATTATTTTTATTTTTTATGGGATTTACATATTCTTCTAAGATTCTTTATTACATGTGGATTAAGATTCTAGAGTTACCATAATTATAATTATTTGATGTTACAATCTATTTGGTTAATGTGGTTTTATTATTATTATTAGTTTAATAATTAGATCATGTTATATAACTATCATGAAACTCAAAAATTTTATTATACACTTGATAATTTTTAAAAATATATATTTTCATTTTAATTTTCTATTTTTATGTATTAAAAATTTCAAAAGATTATTTTTAAGTAAAAAATAAATTTAGTTCTCTCTTCTGTATAAAACCCTTTTTTATTCAACTGTATGTTTTATAAAAACCTTTTTAACCTTCTCACTATTCGTACATGATTATTTATATAAATATTCACTGATATTTTATTTTATATAATACTTTAAAAAAATTCATTTCCTTTCCCAAAAAAATATCTCTATAATTTCTTTTTAAAAATTTTATAATTTTTTTTGTAGAATACAGAAATAGTATTTTACACCATATTGAAAACTAGATGGTTTAAATTATCCATTAACTTTTTCCATGATTAATATAAAATGATATTTTTTCAATAAAATTTGAGGAATTATTGTATTTAAAATAATTTTATTCAAAGTGGAATTTCTATTTCACTTAATAAATGTCCCAAGTGATCTTTTGAAAATAATTTTACATCTATGATGATATATTTTGATGCAACATCAGATCTTTAGGGATGTGATACAATTATATAATCCCTATTCATTATCTAAATAGTTTATCTTAATGATTAAAGGATGTGCATTAAACCCTTTTCTTTTACATAGGATATGCTATGATGAAATAATGAATAAATTATGAAACCCATTACTTTTTTACAGGGTAATCTGTAATGAAAAAATGAAATATTTATCGAACCCATTTATTTTCCATAAGGATTTCTATACTGAAATTTTTATGATTCCCATTTCATTTATTGGGTTCTTATATAAATAATTTTATTAAGATCTTGTTACACAAAAATGTCAGGATTATGTAACAGGTGGGACCTATATCACCCTCTAATTCATTTATTTAATGATTAATGTCCTATAATATTATAGGGTACATGAAAGGATATCAAATTACACAAAAAATGTGTATGTGATATTGTCCCAATACTAAAAAATAGGGTATATTAGAGATTATAACAAGCTAGAAGTGTACATTGGTGGTTTGACCAATCCTAACATGTTTAAATGTATTTTTGGGTATCCTTGACATAAGTCATACCATAACTATGTATTTTTTACAATTTTTTATCGTATTCAAATTTTATTTTCCCATTGTCCAAGTTCTTTTTTTACTTTATGACTCATATATTTTGTAATTACAAAATTTATTCCATGACTCATGTATTTGATATGTGATATGAAAGGTATGTATTTCAAGTGTTATTCTCATGTTATCAAAACCTTATGATCATGTTATGTTGTTATCTTTTTTAAATACCCTTATTGAGAATCTGAGCTCAAGATTTTCTATGTTTAATTTCCAAAGATTATGAATAGTGGTATTATGTATGATATGTCCAACATGGGTTCCAGTTATGAAGAACTAAATGGGAGATATTGAATTTTAATTTTAAAAAAGTTTTTTATATTTCAATGTTTCCCATGGAATTAGATTCGTATGGCTCTGGAATAGATCATTATGTTATGTAATGAATATTCTTATATTAATAAGTGATCTATATATATGACAGGTTTGGGTGTTTATAGTTTCAATAAATGAGGAAAAATACCAATGTTAGAATCATACAAAATATTAAATATGTGGGGACATACACATTAATATAATAAATACCATGGAATCAGTGGCTCAGAGGCATGATCTAGGGATGGGCTCCTACGAAACCCACACACATAAATAAGTGTTCCTTTAAAATGTGAGACACATGATTCATTCATTAGTCTACTATTTTTTTGTTCTCTATTGTCCTAAAATGTGTTCTTTTGCAACTCCATAGACCATCCACTAAGAGATTTCATGGTTGGTAGGCCCATCATGGATTAGCTAAGTGGCTTGCAGTCCCTAGGGTTTATGGATAGTCGATTTGGACTTATTTTTTATCTATGAGAATGTGTTCATAGTACATAGTATAATTTATCCATAAAATCATAAATAATATCAAACTTTTATTTTCAACAATTTCAATCACTTAATTACATATTAATTCTTCTATTTTAATTTCGATTTGTTTAAAAAACATAGAATTATATGGTAGTACTGAATAAATAATATTAAAAATCCTTTGGAAATGTTTAAATGTTTTCTTGAAGAAATGATTGCATCAAATATCCCAACACATAAACCATTATTTTTTTCAATAAGTTAATCTCAAAATTTAACTGAATAGGTAACCAATACTATATATATATAAATTTCTTGTAAAACCCCAAGCTCCTACGATACATATTTTCCTAAATAATTATATATCCATGCACTACATAGAACATCGAGTACAATCACACCAAGAATATCCATTTAAGAAGAGGTTATGAATATTATGAACATAATTTTCTACTTTTATGTGTTCCATATAATTTAAATATTCATCTCATTTGTTTATTAGAAATTATATAAGAAAAAAAAATTTTTTTTGAAAAAAAGTATTTTTCAAAAAAAATGATTACCACCATTTAATAGAGAACCCTTTTAAACCCAATATTTGACAATTTTATATGTAATAATTGAAATAATTAACTTATTATTTAGAATACGGGCATAAAAATTTAGGTTGGACAACTTTTTGCTATTTTTCTTTTAACTTTTATATTTTAATGAATTGTGAAAAACACTACATTTTAATTCAAAACTGATTTATCATCTAATTTATTTATATTGATAGATTATCCTTTTAATTGGTTTTAAATTATAATTAAATTAGGTTTTTATCATTTAATATAATTCTGGTAAGTGGATTTTTTTAAATTATAATTGTATATAAACATCTGTTAATCTTTTGATGATTTTTAATTTTAAAAAATGTGTTTTCTAATTATAGAAATTAGAATTACTTTTAAATTTATAATTATAGATTCTATGTTTTAAATCATAAAAAAGGACTCCATATTTGGAATCAGTGTGTCCAAATTAGGTTAATATGTTACTTTTACTTTTGGTCATTATGAATAGTAACTTTAGTAATTATTTTTATTACCATGGTTAACAGTAAATTGGGTAATTAAAGGTAAAAATAATACTATAAAATTTCCTATACAACAGTATAAAATACTATTGGAATACTGAATTAGAACCATATAATCTATGGTTAAAATAGGAATCACATAATTTCTACATTCCCATGAATTTGACAGGAATATCATAAACTTTAATGAATGTGACAAAATTTCAAACTCCCATTTTATATAAGCATATTAATTTTAATATATGAATAAATAAAATATAAAATATAATATATTTAATATATAGAAATATAAATTTATTTCCTAAATCAAAGTTATTTATTTATTATTTTTAGATAGTAAATAATTACCATTTAGGATGACACAATAGTGATATAGAAATTATTCTGTTAATAGAAATATAAAATAAATGGTTTTAAAAATATTAAAAGATATATAATTTGACCTAATTAAGTTTCTCCATACATTTCCTAGGAGACTATGACATGCTGGATGTATATGAAATGTTTTATTGAAGTTACCTTCAGTGTGTATTTTATGTAGTGTTAAATAAATAAATAGTTTCAAAATGGGAGCTCTTGATATTTTATAAAAATAACATATTACTAACTTATTTAAAAATAATATAAATAAATAAAAATTGCAAAGATCAAATAATATGGTCAGAAATGTAGTAAATTATCCAATTATAGACAATTTACACCAAATAAGTAAATATTTATCACCATTTACTATTTAGAATATTAAATTTAAATAGACTATATGAGGATAAATCAAAATGATAAGGTTTAAAATAAAATCTATACGTATCTAAATTTTATTGGATGATATTATATAGACCCATCTAAATCATATATTATAAATAATAATCTTTAGGAGGATTTTGAAATAAAAATTTTAAAATATTAATTTAATATTTTAATACTTTCCAATGGTACCCCTCTCCTCTTCAATAAAAAGGTACTCACTCCCCTCTAATAATAACACATCTAGAGCCTTTTGGTATATCCAAAATTTGTACATTAATTCTCCCAACTTCCCTCACTACATACTAGAAGCCATAATTTTGGCATAAATCCATTATATGGAGTCTTTTTGTTCAAACCAAAGGGAGATACCCAAAAAAGATGTAATTGTTTTATCACCTCTTTCAATGTTCTTTTCAGCTTCTATGTCCTCATTATATATTATTTATATTTCAAAGAAATTACTCCTGTATCATCCGTATACCCAGTTGTTTTTATAATCATGGGAAAACCATGTTTCTTATTTTATCCATCATAGGACTAATAATATCACAATGTGTGCATACGTACATCTTACCATCTCCAAGTCGTGGTGTAATTTTGTATTCAACGCCTCTTTATTTAGATAGATATAATGATGTGTATTTGGGATATATATAATGATTATCAAATGATAAATATTCTATATAAATAATATACCATCTAATTCCATACCATTTAACCATCAAGGGAATGATACTGTCGATTGTGCATATGTAAGACATACTGTCTCCATGACGCAATGAGATTCATTCTCCACGTTAACAATTCAATAATGCGTATAAAACTTATATGATGAGTAAAAATAATAATTATGAACAAAATGTCATTATGTACATGAATATAATACATCCTATGGATAAAAAAATTAATTACATGGAAAAATAGGAATGGGAAAATGAAGTTGTTATCACGCAAAATAATGGTAATAGTTAAACACTATTAACAAAATGAAATAATAAGATCATATAAGTTATCATAAATATGTATATAGATCCTGTATATTTTAATAACATATTTTAACCATTATAAATGAGGTTAACACACCCTCCACTAACCAAAATTACAAGGTACAAGATAATTCTGTAATCTCATTTTTATCTGAGATTGTTTCTACGTAAGTATCTACTGTCACATATTTATCATCCCCATCCAAGTTTCAATATAAAGTAAATTTCAAAAAAAATTAATATTTATATGCAATTTTATAAATTAATTTATATCTATTTTTTTAATTATTAATTTTTTTTAATAGAATATTTTGATCGTTTTCCAAATTAGGTACTTTGTGGCCTTTTCAAGAAATTATGGAATGAATGTTTTTTACTAGTATGATGCAAGTGGATATTTTATGTCATTATGCCTCCTTATCATTTTGAAGATTCTAAACCAATATTTAATGGTTAATTTCTAATGAAATATTTTATTTTATACTTGTGAATCTTTTAAATGATTTAGTGTAAAAAAGGAATATTTTTCAAAAAAAGTCTTTTGATGAATTTATTAGATCATTTTAATCTATGTAAACATCCTTTGAGAGATTTTGTGTTTCATTAATGTTGATTTACTATAATCAAATATTATATATTGTATTGAAGTTTTTATGATATGTTCGACTGTAGATGTTCTATTTTTATACCATTCATAGTTTATGGTTAAAGTATTAAAATTTTTTTTGCTAGTTTTAATATGAATGATTTACCATTTTCATATGAGGAATCAATTGAACTTTGTAAGTGATCATAGGGGCCTAATATGGCCCATCGATGCATCGGTAGGTCTCATGGGAGAATATATTGTTTTGGAACAAGGCCTTAACAATATGGAAATGGTCTTAGAATGAGGCATTGACGATAGGGTTTTGATGTATGGTATTATCCATCTCTTCATTATGAGATTATTTCTTAATTTTACATGTGATTATTCAAAATGTAGAATTTCCTTGGGAATTTTTTAATTGAATTATTTGATTATTTTGTCCCATATTTTGTTGAAGATAATTTTTTAAAAGGATTTTGTTTTAGTTTTATACATTTACAAAAATGTTTATTCTTATTTATGATAAATTACACTATATTTATTATACTTACTGAGTATATGAGCTCACCACATTCTTTTGTTTAATTTTTCCCATGATTTAAAGAAGTATATTATGATTTACTTTCATTGATTGTCTATTTTAAATTATAGTTTCAAAAATGGATAATATGTAGTTTTTCATTTCAAAATGTAATGTAAAAATTATATTTTAATTTACTTTTCCAAACCTACTAAACTCATCGGTCTATCCGGATTTGATTTTATATGATCATGATGATATAATAAAATACTGCATCGAATCTAGGAAATTAGGGTAGGAGAATTAGAATTGGCATCCAGGGATGTTTAGTAAAAACCATTGAAACTATATTTAGAAAAAAACCATGATTTGGTAACATTAATCTAAGATATACATTTAGGTTATGTATTGAAGTACATCCTAGAATTTATTAATATAGATATTATATAGGTATTAATAGAAAATACATCCCTATTTTGATACTACAAATAGAAATGGTTCTAGAATAGATATACATATATGTAAAAACTACAAAAAGATATTTCGGGCTTGGCTCAGGGAATCCTAGTACAGGACAATGAGCCTTACTGTGATCCTTTTTTGACACTCCTGGGGGATATTATTAGGATAATTCACATTTTTGTTACAAATTATTATGAAGTATTTATGACTTATATTGTCCCCAATTAAACCATTTTTATTATTATGACACTATATATGTGTAAATCATCAGTTTATGTTACGGACTTTTTTTTGGATTGTACATTATGATAGGATCTTACCTCGTGTATGTCATTGTTTAGAAATGACGACCAACAGAAGGAATGTGAACCTCCCCAATACACATGATCCATAGAGTAAGAAGGATCTTATCATTCATAGTATTATACATACATTTAGAAGAGAAATAGTCTCCTATGTATTTTCATCATATGATGAAATAATATAATGATTCAATAAGATAAGTACATGATTCTCTAAGTCCTTTTCCATTGAAGGGAATATAGAGGAGAAGAGAATGCTAGAGAAAAAATGGATAAAGGGAAGAAGGGGAAGAAGAATTTTCCCACATGTGATTACTGTTAAAATAATCACCCTGGTAAATGCATGAAGGTAATGGGAGTTTTTTTATATGTGTGTAGAAATATGACACCATGTTTGTGATTGTAAGGTTTAGGAGATAGTTTATAAAGTATAGGGCTTAAACTATAAGGATATGGGACTCTATGTGAATCAATGCCCCAATTTTCAATGGAATATAAACCATATGATGCTATTGGATAGTGATAAAGATAATATAGTACCAATGTTGAAGTGGAATTATTAATATACCAATTCAATAATTATTTTATTTGATTAAAACTATACTAGTTGTAAGAATTATAGAGTATATAACAATTATAATACAATACTATTTCATTAAGGATTTGAGATTATATATTACCAAGTAAAGTGACGAATTTGCATGTTCATCTAATTATAAAATATATAGTTGAGGGAAATATAACCCTTAATATTTTTCTGATACACTCAGATAATTATTTTTATAAAGTATATTGGTTATTATTTACTACCTGGGAACTGATTAATGGTTTGTTTATTCCCTTATTATTTGAGTTGAATTTTTTTTAATTTTGGTATTATATCTAATATTATAGGGTTTTATGATAATTTATCATACGAACATGTTTTAAGAGAATACATGATGACATTACTGTGACAAAAAAAGATCTAAATTATATCATGTGACCATCCTTATAATTTTTTTGGAATGTGATTAGAGACAGAAGAATTTTTGATAAGTTGAAAGATTGGAATGGATTAAGTTGAAAAGTGGATAGTATTGTTTAATGTTAAAAAATTTTAGTAATTTTTAATATATTCAAGCTATTTTGGGAAGGATATAATATTAAATTTTAAAAAATACAACCTGTAGGTTGGGTGAAAACCCGTCACGTCTGGTAAGGCAATGAGATTTGAACCCATAACCGAAGAGAAAAAAGGGTGCATCACATACCACTAGCCTACGTGATGTCCTGGTTAGTATTAAATATATTTTGATTATTTAAATGGTATAATAGATGAAATATAACATCATTTTTGGAACCCAATACAATTAAGTTAAATTGAATTTTCTTATCTTTTGGAGAGAATGGTGAAATTGGGGTAGAAATTGATTAAAGGAGAAAATTCTACTCATTAATCAAGAAAGAATATTTTATTATGTTTGTATTTTATAAATTAAATGAAATCCTTAACTCTATGGTAATGATCAAAAAACTAAAAATGTTTTCCTAGTACTTCCATTTTCGATGAATCAAATGGTCCAATGGATAATCATATATTTATAGATTTTTGTTGTTAAATATCTCTTAACAATGTTCACTATAACTCTTAATCAGAAATTTATGGTTAATTTTTATTATTTCCTTGATATCTTTCATGAAGCCCTAGTATGTGTTATTTCCATTAACTATCATACTTCCCTGTAATTATTTTAAAATAGTGGTCTCATTAATCTATTTTTCGATATGGGATTTCATCAAAGATATTTTAAAATTTCATAACTCTTGTTTTTAATCAGAATTTTAAATTCTGTGGATGAAATTTGTTGAAGTAGGGGATAATTTAACACCCCAATCTTCCATGGTACACTTCTACTTAAATAATTTCAATAGCATGCACGACACGCAACACTAATTTCGAGCACACCACGACTAGCCGTTTAAGAAAAAGTTATGAATATAATTAAACAAATTTTTTATTTTATATATTCCATATAATATATATATTCATATCATTTTTTCCATAAACATTATTTAAGAACAAGATAAAATTTTTATGTAAAAAATTTATTTTCCAAAAAATACAGTTTTACCACATTTTAATAGAGAACCCTTTAAAAGAAAATATTTGACACTTTTATATGTTAAATTTGAAAAAATAAACTCTTCATTATAATCTAGACATAAAATTTTTTTTTTGGAAAAAATTTTGTAGTTAGTCTGATAACTTTCACATTTTAATGAACCGGTAAGAATACTGCATTTTAATTCAAAAATAATTTTTCATCTATTTTATTTATATTTCAATATTATCCTTTTAATTGGAATTAAATTATAATTAAATTATTTCATTACCATTTATTATAATTCAGGACATTGGAAATATTTTTACATTAAAATTGGATATAAACACATCCCAATCTTTTGATGATTTTTACTTTTAAAAAATCCATTTTGTCATTTTATCAGTGAGAATAAATTTTAAATTAATTAATGAAACATTATTGTTTTAAATAATTAAATATAAATTCCTTATTTATAATTATTTGTTCAATTTTATTATAATATGAAACATTTTATTGCCATTATGAATAGAAAATTTAGTAATTATTTTTAATACCATGGTTAACGGTAAATCGGGTAACTAAAGATAAAAAGAATATAATAAAATTTCCATAACACCTGCCAAAATCATATTGGATGACTGAATTATACCATTATAATATATGTTTCTAAATTTAACCACTTAATTTCTACATTCTCATGAATATGAAAAGATTATAATAAAAACTAATAAATGTGAAAAAATGTCACACTCAAATTTTATAGAAGTATATTAATTTTAATATATGGATAACCAAGAGATACCATCCACAATATGTATTATATGGAATGATAAAATAATTACATACATAATAGATATTTATGTATAATATTTATAGATTAAATATACATTGTTAATGATGACACAATAATGATGCAAGAATTATTTTATTTATTGTAATATCAAATTAATTGTTTTAAAAATAATTAATGAAATATAATTGGAAGTAATTAATTTTCTCCCTGAATTCACTATATTTCAATTACATGTTTGGATTTTATGAAATATTTTGGTTCAAATTCACCTTCTGGGAGTATTTTTTTAATGTCCAATAAGTGAATAGTGTCAAAATGGATACTATTGATATTTTTTTAAAATAACATATTATTAAATAATATTAAAATAATATCATTAATTTAAAAAAATTGAAAATTATAATGTCTAAAATGACATAAATTGTTTAAATATAAGAATTTTTCAAAAAATAAATAAATATTTATAACCATTTAGTATTTAGAATATTTAAATTAAATAGATTAAATAATAATGAATCAAAATGATAAGGTATAAGATAAAATAAAAAAAGTCTAAATTTTATTAGTTGAGAGGATTTAAGACATGCTTATCTTATCTTACAAATAATTTACTTTTTAGACTATTGGATTTAAAAATTGATTTATATTAATTTAATATTTTAATATGTTACAAGGGTACCCATCCCCTCACCTATAAAAAGCTACACACTCTCCTCTAATATTCAAACCACTAATGACTTTTGGTTTGGACAAAAGCTACCCATTTCCTCTCCCTAATTCCATCAATAAATACTGGACGCCATAAACTGGGCATTAATCCATTCTACAATGTTATTTTTTTCCCAACAAAAAGAGATACCAGAAAAAGAGGTTATTATTTTGTCACCTTTTTAAAATTTCTTTTCTTCTTCAACAAGATATTTCTATATTTTTCCCATATAAAATTAATAAATAAAGTATAATAAATATTCTGATATGTTATTATAATCATGTGAAAACCATTTTCGGTATTTTATCCATTTTATGAATAATAATATCACCATGCATGCGTACATAAGGTTCACTGTCTCCCTTCCGTTGTGTAATTTTTTATTCAACGCTAATTTAATTTGATGGATATAACAATGATTATAATAGATATAAAAAATTATTTTCTTATGATAATGATTTTATATAATAAATATACCATATAATTCTATACCATTTAACAATAAAGGGAATGATATCATCGCCCTTGCATATATTCGACCAACCGTCTTCACGATGCAGTGACATTAATTCTAAATGTTAACAATTCAAGACAGATTATAAAATTCATTTAATGAGTAAAAATAATAACAATGAACTTAATTTAAATCTTAAAATGAGTAAAATACACCCTATTCATAACAATCATTAATTTCAATGAAACAATGAAGGGGAAAATGAAGTAGTTAACACCCGAAAAAATGGTAATATTGAAACACTATTAAAATCTGATATAATCGGGTCATATATGATATCATAAATAATTATATGGTTATGGAATATTTTAATAACATAAATTAACAATTATAAAGGATGATAAAACACCATTGACTAACTAAAAATACTAGGTAAGGGTTAATATTACAATTTCATTTTAATCCAAGATTGTTTATAGATAACTATATATGGGAGCGTATTTATCATCCACATCCATGTTTCAAAAAAAACAATTTAAAACATTTTTAGTATTTCTATACAATTATTAAAGACATTTATATCCAAGTTGGAATTTTATAAGTGTTTTTGAAAGGAAGATTTTGATTTTCTCCAAATGAGGTAGTTTATACCCTTTTGATAAATTAATGAATAAATGTTTTCTTAATATATACGACGTGCATGAATATTTTCCTCTATTATGTCACCTTTAATTTTTGAGTATTCCATTAACACCATACATGTATATTTTCAAAATAAACTGTTTATTTTATAAATGTGATTTTTTATAATGATTTAAATTAAAAAAAGGATTTTTCTCTCGAAGAGTTTTTGTAAATTTACAAGACCATTTTCAACTATGTCAAAATCCGTTGTTATATTTTAAACATTATTAAGGTTGATTTATTATGATAAAATATTCCATATTTTAATGATGGTTTTATGATATGTTTGAATATGGATGTTCTATTCTTATACCATTAATAGTTTATAGTTAATGTATTAACATTTCTTATGATCATTTTAATAGGAATGTTTTACCCTTTTCATATGAGGAATGCATTGGACATAGTAAGTGATTAGAGGGGCCTGCTATAGCCCCTCAATTCATTGTTAATTATCATGAGTCAAACAATTGTATTGGAACAAGGCATTGACTATATAGTAATGGTCTTGGAATGAGGACTTGATGGCAGGGTTATGATGTCTGACATTATGCATTTCGTCGTTATGAGATTAGTTCATGATTTTATCTAAGATTTTTTGACTGGTAGAATATCGATGGGAATGTTCAAATGAAAATATTTTATTTAGTCATGGAATATTATGTTGAATATAATGTTTTTAAAGACTAAACCTTTCCTTAAAAGTGTATTATTACCTATGATAGCTTCTACTATATTTTTTATCATTACTGGGCATCTGAGCTCAACCCTTTCATAGATTTAAATTTTTCCAGGATGCGTAAAAGTATATTATTATTGACCTGCAAGGATGGTCCTAGGGATATGTGTGCTTTTAATTTCATTAATATTATGTTTTTCATTTAAAAATGTAATGAAAAAATTATGTTTGAATCTAGTTTTTTCAAGGATACTAAACACATCGGTCCTTTAGGATTGGATTTCTTGTGATTCTGACAATGTAATAAAATAATGCATTGACATTAGGTAACTAGGGTTGATAAGATTCATTCCATGAAATAAAATACAATGATTATCAATTTTAATTCAATTTTTCATATTCCACAAAAAATATAATATGAATATAATATTTTTAAAGAAACAATAAATCTATGTAATTTAATATTTATCATTTTGAAAATGGTGGATCTTATTCATTCATTAATTTAAACTTATTGATTCATTATTATAAATCATTACATGTTATGATATACCATTCATGAATTATTTTTCCTCAATAATCAAGTTCTAAATTGAATTATATTTATATGTACCTTGAACACTTTCACCTTTCCATAATCCTGAAAAGGACCAACTTCCATTAAATTATAAAGTAAAAAATAACATTAGATCACGATGACTTTAAAATTAAGTATATAATGAATATTACCCATAAGGTTGTTAGTGATTAATTTGAAAAACATATATTCTCATTGATGAGTTAATTCAAAATTATAATAAATGATATCAAAATAAAGGTACATAGAATATCATCCACTAAAAATGACAATTCTTACATATCATGCTCAAAATTAGGTAAATATAAGTGAAATCATAACAGATGATTTTCACCTTCTTGAATTTTCTATATATTTATTTATATATATATATTTATAATTAATATTATAATTTTATTAAATTTTTTAAACACATGATTTGAACAAATATTAGATTCATCACCTAAGACCATATGATATAAAGTATAGTTCTGGTAGTGGTAATTTTTTTTAAATGTCATTACCATTATTTTATTATTATTATTATTTTGTATTTTAAAAGAAGGTAAAAAAATAAAAGTGAAATGGGTGAATCCAAAACCTTTAAAAATACCCTAAATAAAACCCTCACAATTTTTCCTTTTGATTTTGTAATTTCCTTTCACCATGAATTCCCTCACCCCACACTTAAAAATTAATATATAATGAAAAAACTATGAATAGTGTATAAATGGATATAAATTTATTCAAATGTGGCTCCATCCTAATATGTTCATTAATGGAATCTATGTGATAAATAAAGAACAATGTAATGGTTTGATTCAAGGATAATGGTTTATCAATAAAAATATTTCAATCATAATAAATGTGTTTTAGTTCAATAATTACCTTGACAAGGTCCAATTAATGTTCTAGAAGGTAAAATCCCTAAAGAATACTCAAGAAATATAGTCAATATAATATAGAATGTATTAGTATTAGAAATAATTTTAATATTGGATTATATGAAATTTCAAAATAACTCTTGGAATGGAAGCTATTTATAAATAAATGCACAAGAATTTCAAAAATTCAATTATTGAAAAAAATGGTATAAAAATTTCATCTACAAGAATATATTAATTCACTCAAATTATGATTTATAAAATGAGCATTATGGATTCAGTATAATCATTTAATTTTCTATTTTAATCATTCAATGTAATTATCAATGAAATATATAACATGGTATCATTGGATTCATAATAAACTCTTGTCTTTAAGTTCTATTAAGTAATGTAAAATATTATTGTGGGCATGAGAATTTTAGTTAAAATAAAATGATGTAATTTTTCTTTAAAAGTAGTCTTTTTACAATGAAATGGAGGGGGTTAATAGTTAATTAATATAAGAATAAAATCCCATTTTTCTCAAGAATATTTATTCCTATATTTTTTTTTGTTCATTGGGGATTCCACATTCCTTCATCAACTTACAAAAGAAAATAATTAATTATAATATATGATTTATGTTAGAGTATGTTCAAAAATATGGATGAAATTGTGATGAATTTTAAGCAAATTAATAACAACATATTTAAAAAATCCTATATTGAAAATAAAAATATAATTCTTTATTTAATCCCCTATGTGGTCTATGGATTTTAACACCTTCAAAATTGGTATTACGAGGGTGCATCCAGAATCTGATAGATGGATGAGTATCTTGGATGTCAACCACCATATGTATAGTTTTAAAATTTTCACTTTTTTAGTTTTCTTACGAACTCCATAGACCAAGTACCCTATATCTACAACTATTACAATGACGTATTGCATGCACGGAGGGTTTATGGTTAATTACGAATCCTCTTATTCATTGGTTGCTGCTTTTGAAAACTCTTCATCACCCTCCAGTGTTTTTATAATTTGGAACAAATTATATGAATATTTAGAGAGATGGTTAGTATTTGATTACACTAGAAATGAACTTATGATTCTAGAATAAAAATAATAATTCCCCCTTTAAATTTTAGTAGATTCTCACATTTTCCCTCTACAAATGTTACTTTGATATCTTCATGGAATTCATCGAAAGCATGTTTAATTTATATGAGAAGATATTTGTGTTCCTCAGAAGGTTCATCTTAATTTTCATCATTTTTTTAATGTAATTATATGTATTTAATGAATTAGTAAATTACAAATATAAGAGAGTGATTCTCAAGTATAATTGAAAAAAATAAAATGAGATTGTGTTTAAGAAAGGTTTATCTCCCAGAGTTTGTTTAGCATCAATATTTGATTCTGTGAAATTATATTCTTAGAGTTGAGTTGTATAAGATAGAAGCATGTAGTCATGATCAACAATGATTTCTTCAAATTCCACTAATCATGTGGTTCCTTCGTCATCCATGGATAGTGTGACATAAAGTAGGACTAGATGTTTTACTCTTTCCAGTATGGGGAGATAATGTCACACTTCATACACATTCTAGAAATTATCTAAGTCACACTAATCTCTCATATATATCTCATTAATAAATTATACCTCATCACATTCAGATATCACTTGTTGAGTAAATTGGAATTAATATTCATGTATCTCCTCCTCTAAAACATTATGATCCTTAACTTCAATGATTATTGGGGAAATTTCTTCAAACACCTTATCATATTCAGTTTCATGAACGAGTTTCTCCAAGAAATCATAAACATATCCATAATACTTTTCCTATTTTCAATTATGTTTTTGATTGTATTATCCAAGCTCTTTATCCTTGGATCTATTACATTCAAATCCTTCTTACAATTCGTTTTTATTCTATTATTAATAAATCAATTTATAATAATCATGATCTGAATACATAATGGGAAATTCCTTTTTAGGGGTTTCTTGAATCAACTACATTTTAACAATTTTTTTTAAAAAATTTAATTAATGAATTTCTTGTCTCTGTGAAAATATTTAAACTTTTCGAGACCTTTCTATTAGAGGTTGGTAAAAAATACACTATTTAATTTTTCAAGTTCTCCATATCGAATTACCAGGGTAATATAACTTGAGGAGATTCACAAATATTCACTCACTAATTCAAATTAACCTAGAATACATATATTTTAATTACTATTTTTTAGAATGATGAAAATAGAGTAGATAAATAATGAATGCACTAACATAAAAATAAATAAAAAATTAAAAGATGTTCGTGAAGAATATAAATGTCTATAATTATTTTTATTATGGATTTTATAATTTATTCATGTTTTTTCCATAAACATCGATTTATAATTAAATTTTTAAATCTCACTCATTAATTAGTATAATTTTATTTGTAGATTGTGAAATATTGATTTCTTAGGAAAAATATTTGGAAAATGAAACTCTAAATCAACCTATTATCTTGTATGATTACAAGCCTAAAATGAGATTTTGGCACCATCAATGACCTAGAACCATCAATTACCCTTTCATCCATTTAAAAATTTGGCATCATCATGTGAAGAGTTATCATTCAATTTATGGGTAGGAAAATATGTAAATAAATGAATAGAAGTTTACATTAGATTCATGATAGTGGAAAATCATATCCACCCTAAAATTATACATTATCCACCAAAACCCATATTATAATAATACAAAATTGAATTTTAGAATTTAGGAACACTGTGATCCTCCCAATAGAGAAAACATTGGGTTAAAGAATCATAATAGTGTCTACAATTTACTGATTCTGTTTAACGACAATGTTATAAGAAAGGGATAGATAGATAAAATGAAAAAAAATATTTAGAAACACGATTGAATGGCTTTGTTATAATAGAATACAGTTTCATGAAATAAAATAACCCAAAATTGTAGAATTAAAACAACACGTAGAAGCATAAACAAATCGCGCTTCGTTCATATGATCCCATAGAAAAACAATAATTCCTCTTCATTATAGAGGTTGGAATCAAAAAAAAATTCTGTTGTGAGTTCATTTTATATCACTTTTTTATTATTCAAATTTCATTTTTCTAATTTGGGATTTTCTCATTATGGAATTATCTAATGGTATCATGTTTTTAATATTTTGGTATAAAAACTTACTACTACATGGATACATTAGTTTCACTATAACATCCTCATACCTTTCAGGGAAACCTCATTTCTATGGTGTAGTGTTTCATATATGGTTTATCCTTCTTCTCCTCTTAAAAATTATATATTTCCAAAATTGACACCTCCATGACCCAATCCACCACCTCCTCCATAGATGAAAAATTTCATAGTTTTCTTTTGTATCAATACTTCTTAGCTCTTCATCATGATTCCTCTATAGTAGGACATATTTCAAATAAAATGGTCACTAAAAAATGGGGAACCTAAATAGTTTTTTTAAACACCATGGCATAAAACCTTTCATTGTTGTTCATCATCATCATGGCTATAATGAAGTCATCATTCTCACAATAATACCTATATTATAGATTAAAAATGTTATACTATCAATATAAGGACCTCCACCATGACATAAATTTCTCCTCTAACTGATGAATATTCTTATTGAGTCTATGTAATAGTGGTTTTTCAATCATGAAACCTATCTTTATAAATCCATCTGGGAATCAAAGTTGAATAATGGAGCTCCTTATCATCGTCAAAGACTTTTTTATCCCTTCAAATCTTCCTCATTATCATCGTACATGGTCATTGAGGTTATATATGTTGATCTGTATCCTCATAATTCCTTCTTTCCTCAAACCTGAGATATCCTGTTAGAGGACATGGCAGTTTCAAGGAGTAAATGATAGTGGTCTGGTGACTTCGAGTGGTAGATGTTTCCTATTAATCGTCGATGAAATGTCTGAGCATAGGGTCAAGATATTTAGGGGTGATGTTGAACTATTTATTTATCCTGTGAAAAATATAAAATGCGACTTATCCAATGAATAAAATGTTCTTGGACAGATGTTCAAATATAATAAATCCCTTGGCACCCCTGGATCAGAGTACTATCATGGGTATGGGATCTTGTAACACCCAAAAACATACATAAATGGATCATTCCAATTCATATGGCCCACTATAGGATTTGGATCAAACAATCTGTAATTCATGAAATGATCTATTCATGACACATATTTGGACTTTTCCCTAGGGATTCCATTCCCAGGAGGCCCATATTATACTGGGTAAGAGCCTTACAACCCTCAGGGTTGAGGGATTTTTGTATTGGGTATATATATTATACAAAGAAAAAGATAATCAGAAAACATATTAAACTTATCCTAAAAAACATAAATATGAACAAACTTATAATTCCAAAAAAAATTCCCTTTAACCCATTTTACTTCCTCAGTTTAAACTTCATACATTTTAGTAAAATATTTAATTACAAAGGGAATATTTTTTTGAAAATATTAAAAAAATTATAAAATGTTTTAATATTGTCATTATGAAATAAGTGCATCCTATTCTCATTCAACTTTTTCCATTCTTGGGATCACATTGTTTTATACCAAAGGGTATCCAACACCTCACATCTAATTAAGATAAATTAGTGGTTGTAGACATTACTCATTATCCCTATCTCCCTATTTCTATTAAATATTCCCATGAAAAATCATCACTCAAACCATGAAATTTTCCGGTTATTTCAAAATAGAATATAATTTTAAGGTTTTTAATATACACATTTTCCCAATAACATCTTGTGTCAATATAGTCCTCTTAGTTTCATAAAATAATTTGATTTGAGAGTGTCCTCATGGTTTCTTTAAGCACATTGAGTCAATATACTCTTCCTAGTTTCCTTAAAAACCCTATGTTGAAATATACATTTTTGTTTCCTCAAATATATTAGTTGATACTCTTATATTTTTATCCTTAAATACATTGTGTCATGAAAACACTCTTAGTTTTCCTAGTATACCTTGTTTTGGGGCAGTCTTATTGGTTTCCCCAAAATGCCTTGAGTTGAGATCATTTACATGGATACTAAATATTACAACACCCAGATCATCTTGCAATGAAAACAAAAAGGTGATTCTTTAATATAATTCCCCCACCCAATCATTTATAGGTACCTTTTAGATAGAATTCCACTCTCTGTGACATTAATATAATTTAATGTGATTGTAAATTTTATTCCATAAAAGTAACAACAATAGTCTTTGTCACTTGATTATAAAATATATGACACGTATCCTAAAAATATATTGAACAAAAAGGGTTCTAATTCCATTCAGACCAATTCATAGGAATCACCTTTCATGGGATTCATCATAACTCAGTGAGACCTACCACCTCCTTTCACTAAATCTAAAATCCTCCATGGATGGTGATAAATTCCATATTTCATTTCTAGATGTTTTAAACTATAAATTATCAAAATATTTGGCCTGAATTTGATATAGTATAATCCACATGTACAATAAATTCATTGATGCATTTTTTCAGTTAGTCAATTTCACCAAAAGGGTAATATGTAGTGTTACTATGAAGAATGTTAAGAACATGACCAAAATCTATAAGAGAGTAATAAACTTGTAATTAATACCCCATAATGAATGAGCTAATATATTATCTTTTTCTCTGAAAAAACATGTCATCATATCTACCCTGGTGATCTGTTAGACCCCAGAATTTGGAAAGATAGGAAATTACATGAGAAACAAAAACAATTAAAATTTATTTTTGTGAAAAGTAATTTATTAAATTTAATTCTAAATTATGGGAAATAGTTTTGAAAATGGGGAGATATTTGGAACACATTACTTGAATTCAAAGTGTTTAATGTGTGGGAAATTGATATAATGGGATATTTCTCAATATGTTTCTGAAACACATAAATTATTTTGTGTTTAGATAATATATATAATTTTTATTATATAATTAATCTCCTAAAAATAAATCCAATATAGTGATAAAATCATTGTTTAAAAATAAAATATATTGATTTAGAACCTATATTTTTTTTAATTACTGATCTTGGAATGCTTTTTAATAATTATTTAGTTTTTCAACTACATGAAAAATATAGAGTTTAATAAAATTTCATCATAAGTTACCACCCACAATAAAATGATAATTAGAAATATCTAACTATAAAATTAAGAATATTATTATGAAAAAAATGAACTCATTCCATATGGGTTAGAGCATGATGTCAGATGATGAATTATTGGTAAATAAGGATTATAAAAAAACAAAATAGGTTACAAACAACATTAGTCTCATTAATAGAAATCCAATCCATTTTCTAGTTCAATTTGATCATCACTCATTTTGGGATATCTGGAAATCTAATATTTATGAACAAATAGTGTAATTTTAGGTTATATAGATGTATTAGTTAAAGAGATCCAAATATATTCTTTTTAGAGTTTAATGGTCAATAAAAATAAGACAAAGAATATTCAAGGATGATGAATTAGAAGATGAATATACACACTTAGAAAAAATGTAGATGTATTTAACTCACATATTTTTTGTTGTTTCGTGGTAAATTTATGTCACATTGGTCTAAATCCATTATAGTAATAAAAAATATTCCACACAAGACTATAGAGATCCTAGGAGTGTGTGAAACTTTGTTAATTGTGAATAGGAAACAAAAAAAGTTATATAAAGATAAATTCTATGAGGTATGCAAGAAATTCCATTAATTTTACTTATGATAATAAGATTAACAAATATCTTAACATTAAATGTATCCCAATCCAAGGGAAACCCATTTACATTGTGGTTCTAAATTTTTAATTTCATTTATGTTTGATGAATAATTTTTTTTGAAAATAGAGAATATAATCTAGGTTACTCCCTCTTACTACCATACCAGTGCCTTAAGATAGAAATTTCAAAAAATGATAAATTTTCATTAAAAGTAACTAAATATAGAACTAACATAGGCCACATGTTGTCACCCATATATTCTTAACCAATTTCATTGCACTGATCAATCTGACCACATCCCGATACATAAAATAGCTAAAAATATATGGAAACATAGATTTCCTAGGGTTAATATCCTTACCCTTCTAAAACTCTCATATTTATTCCAATTCATATAAAATTTTCAATGGTATAACATAAATGGATATTTACATAATACTTTTATCCAGAAAAATTGACCAAAACAAAACTTCCCCTAGGTATTTCCCTATTGAGAGACAACAGTGAAAGTGTTACATAATAACACAACCTAGATTGATACATTGTTATGTCTTATCCCATCAAAGATAATCCTTAAAGGGTGTATGTAGTTTAATATCATCATTTTTAATAACCACATAACATCATGATGCATAGGGTTGTACTGTGATACATTCATACCCTAAAACAAAATATCAAAATCTTGGATTTACCATCATTATTATAATTTAAATATAATTTATCTTTCACATATGGTGCTCTTATTAGTCCAATCTGACATCAATCACCAATTTGGATTAATGAAAAAATTCATTATCCTGTCTTTTTTTATTTATACTCCTTCCCTATTCCCAATGGGAAACCTGTTATATCTATTCCAAGTCATTTCCTTAAACAAGTACCATATATATTTGAATTGATATATTATTTCAAAACCACCCCTTTTCCGAATAAAAACACCCTAAAAACATTTATTTACCATACATATATTATTCCATGAATCAGACCAAAAAGTTTAAAACCATATTATATGTCAAAAACATATTATACTAAAAAATTTATAAAACCCCAGTATAATATACTAAAAAAACAAATACACACACCCAATTAAATGAGCCTTACCTTATCCCATAATCATCCTAATCAAAAACCTTAAACCCTACTCTAATATCCCTTAATTACTCTCCATGAGGATATTTGACCTTATAGTATATATATAACTACATACAGTTCCATGATCATACTCACTAAGAGAACCTATGAATATCAATGTTAATGGTTATTCAATGTATTAAAATGTTTTATATACTTATTATGGAGTTATTAAATATAGTATAGATTGTAATAAACAGACTAATGGTAGTGTATTTAGATCCTATTATTTATGTTTGGATGAATGATCAATCAGATCTTATTTGAGAATAGAAATCCACGCTAGTGATGACTCTATTAAATGTTAAATTATGGTTGGGATTGTAGATTTAGGGCATCTCATTATTAATGAGTGTTGTGGGAATGATAATATATAACCAAGAGTTTGTAGTGACCCAGGTATATGATGATCTCTTTTGGGTCATATTTTGGATTTTCCCAATTGTGACATATATCAATCACTAACAACCACCTTAGTTAGCATGAATTAACCAAAAAATAAGTGTCCCAATTTAAAAAAAAACTATTTTTAGGATAATATATATAAAAATAACACATACATGTCAAATTATTGTAGAATACTATGAATGTTTTATTAATATGGATTTTATTTTCCATTTTAACATTTCTTGTTGGGTGAAATAAATTTGTATATCTAAATATATTTTTCTAAAATAAGTTGGATTGAAAAATAAATAAAATGTAAATAGTCATACCATTAATATTATTACACATACTTCCAATCATCTTAATGGATTATGTTTTTCTTTCCTACTATATTCTGTGGGATGGATTATATCTAATCGATCACCCTTTACATGTCATTATAGAGAACATGATGAAAAAATGGAAGTGAGATGATTTGATTTAAGAGTATGCATATATACATGGAGGATTACATAATCCAAATGTATCATTCCCATGTATCTTCTAATTTAACATTATCCTATGCACCTATATGAGAAAAATCATCCATTTTACCAATAGTGGCCCCAAAAACATCTGTTACATAGAATAATTAAAATCACTCTTTTAGGGGCACCATAAATCTTATAATCAAGGTATAACATTCCATTTTTATCTTTATATGGATATGATTTCCTACACTACTAGTTTAATCCCCATCCAAAACACCACATCCAAATATTTCCCAATATCAATATTGACATACAAATTCTAGGCCTATCCCCACCACCCTTTGAGAAGACTATCACATGTATTTTTCTTCTTTTCACACCATCCAATTTATTATTCAGCATAATTACAAGAGAAAAACTAATACATCCCAAATCACTACCAATGAGATACCGTGATTTACTACAAATCAATAGTTCTTATGGGAATTTGAGAATATGAATCATAGGAAAGGAAAGTATCATTCCAATAAGACATAGTAGGATATAATTTTTTTTCATATAATCTCCCACTATATAGCCTTCCTTTGAATTAGAGTTATACCTGGTAATCATGTAACAAAGAAATATATATCTATGATTGTATTCATCCATATAACTATATGAACTATTACTAAGACACCATCTATTGATACCATAACTAAAAGATATAGGAAAAATTATCATATATTTACTCCAACTATGGACCAGGGAGTTGTAATTATTATAACACTTCCACAAATCTCAGCATTACTCTATTTAGAGATTCCACTACTAGAATAAACACTCACTCAGATCACCCATACTAAGAATTTTTATAAGTATATAACTCATTATTTGGATGTTATCACTCATCATCAATAATTATAGAGAAAACAAATGGATCCATTGGGGATAAACAACTGGGATATATAGGATACAACCTTAGATTCGTGTGATTTTCCCCTCCCCATATTTTGTTAGTATTATGGTTCTCTCTTGTGAATTGTTTTTTGGTGATGTCTTGGTGTTCTAAATTATTCATAGTCTCAAGTATATTTCTACTTAAATTTTTTGAAATAATACATGACCAATTACATTGATCATCACTTAACAGTGATATTATCCAATTATATTCTTTTGAACTAACTCGCTTTTAGGGGTTTATTTCAAGATTCAAGAATTCACATGAAAATACAAAAAATACAAAATAACATCAAATAATACAACCAAGAATAATAATATAATAATTGTGTTATTTTAAATTAATGGAGATATATTATTCTCTTTAACATTATTTTTTCTAATTTTCATTTCATTGTAAATATTTTTGAGAATTTCTATCACCATGATTTCATATAGTGAAGACAATAATTATTATTAATTGTGCGGAGAATTCTTCAAATAACTCAAATATTATAATGAAATAATTTTTATGGGATACACTTTCAATTAGGAATGTTTGTTTAATTTGATAAATTCAGAGATACTATGAAATACAAGTGACTGTTTTGGAGAAATTTATTTGAAATCATTTTTTATTTATTTTTAGGTTGAAATATAAAATTAATAATGAATTTAATTTTCAATGATTTTAATATTCCAATGTTTTGGATGATTTAATGATTTTTTATCATTCATGTCATCTGTGATTGCATAATATTTGAAATCAAATTATTTATAGTTAGTATAGTAATTTTTTTCATATTTTTCTTAATAACCACTTTCATAATAAAATTTCTGACATACAATTCAACTATAACTTATACATTTATATGTTAAAATCCTAATTCCCATTAAATCAACCTTGATATAATTGATTACATTTTTCTAAAATTCATTTAATATTAGACATTCATTATATCTAACATTTTTTATGATCATAAATACATGAATTTTATTGATATGATGTGACTTTATGAGAAAATTTCCCTTCGTACACTAATTATTCTCTGTAATTTCAGGATTTTGTTATTGAGTTCCATCAGGGAGATTTTGTGATACTTGGATCCTTTGGTTAAGAAATCTAGAAAAAGTTAAAAATAAATGTTTCCTCTGAATATTATAAATGTGTTTCAAATCATATTTAAATTTTCTGTATAATATTCCTCTATAATTTGGGATGAAAATTTTAAAAAATGTATTATATCTTTAAAATATTGAAGACTACTCACTCTTGTCCTATGATATTTTTTAAAGTATCATAATTTTTATATTGAGAAGATCAATTATGTGTATTGTGTTGAGTGTGATATTTTTCCATTGTAATTTACATTTAATATAAAAAATATGAAGAATAATGAAAATTAAATCATTGTTCTTGCATGTTAAAACTAAGAATCAATAATAAAGGATGATATTAATACTAAATTATGTTTTTCCAATATTTTTTTAAATCATTTAATCAGGAACTACCCACCTGAAGGCTTAGAATTATTAGATACCATTTTTTTCAAGATTGGTGTTTTTTATTTCACTAAAATATTTATTGATACAATATGAATTTTTTTGTATGTAGTGAATGTAATTTAGATTAATAATAACACTATATTTACTTTATTCCAGATTCATTACTATAATTTTTTCATAAATATATATCACAATGTGGGCAAGGATATCTAGAGAATGTTTGAGAAATAATAATTTATGGGAATATGTATTGGTGTTATAATTCAATAACAAAATAGGATTGGATTCCATGGAAGGATGTGTATGTTAATGTTTAATATGTGTTAGTTAATAATTTACATCATTGAAACACTTGGTGTTTTGTTTATCTGGTTAAAGGTTTTTTTATTGAATCTTTAGAGAGTTGTTTTATCATAAGGATATGAAACTATTCATGTTTGGTTTAATCTCAATTTTTTTACTTGGGTATATATTTTAAACATGGTGTTGATCGATTAATGGATTACACTCTACTTAATCCATTTATTTGTGATTTTCAAATATTAGTGTTTAGAATAATAATTAGATGATTTATAAAAGATTTTAAAGGAATTTAAATAATTTCATATCACCATAGTTTAGTTAAAAACTTTTCCAAGTTGATGTTTCCAATGGATATTATAGATTCATGAAAGAATCACAATATGAATAATGGCTATATTACATATGAATTTTATATTTGTGAAAATAAAAATGAATAAATTTAATCCATTCCATAAAAAATGTTTCATACATAAATTTCATTACATTAGAATAAATTAAGAAATTTATGGTTCTATAGAATATTTTTAATGTTTATTTTGGTTATATATGATATTTGTATGATCCCAAATTTTTTCAAAGAGTGTCCCTCTTTAATTTTTATGTTAATATCTTATTTGGGTTTTCATTTTCACTAATCATTGGTATTTGAGTCCTGTTATAAGATTTAGATACCCTATTATGTAAAATATACTAAATATTTGTGATTTACATTTGATTTAATTAAATTATTCCATGTATAATTGTGTTAAAAGGAATTACATGTGTTTCCTATGAGTTTGGAAGGCATTTAAGGTCGTTCATGAACTTTTGTGAAATCTGGGATGAAATATATTTATAGGTTATGTACATTCGAATTAAATGGGTTATATGACAAATAACTTCCAATAAGATAATTCAATAAAAGGGTAATAGGACATGAAAGAGTTGGAGGCCATGAACTGGTTACACATTGTTTGTCAACATTACACAATGTGTAATGATCAGGCATGTTTAGATTCAACTGAGGCAACATAAATTTTGGTGTAACAAATAAATAAGAAACACACGATGTGAAAGACGGTTAAAAAAATGTATTTCTCGTTGTCAGTGATGTTATATAGCACCATATTCCTTTCCTATCATTATACCTCTTGTTTAGGCCCTCCTCTCATGCTCTAGGATACTCTCAAGGGATATTGAGTGATTTCATCACCTCCTAACATCTTGGTTTGATGTATGGTCCCTAGTTACATCTTGTTATATTCTATTCCTAGATTCTTGTTGGAAATTATTGTTGGATTAATTTCATAATAACCAAATTATTTTAGGGTTATAAAAAATAACACTATATTCTGTTTAATTGTGAAGTATATTCAATATTGTGATTAACCCGATATAACATGTTCTCTAATTATTTAATTGATTAGAGATGATAAATCATGAAATAGAAAATTAGTTTCATCCCTTTTGACCAATTGATTCTTTGAACTAGCCTGTGGATACTCGTTGGGTGAGAGAAACGCTCGATAAACTAGAATTGGTTAATGCTTTAAATATTTTATAGCTTTTCATCATAATCCATGTGATTTCTTGATATATAATTAATTGGTAAATTTATTAATGAATTAGTTATGAGTGTTGATAAATTGATATATAAATGAATGTGTAATAGAATGATAAATGTTCATATTATAAGGCCCCAGCCTTAAACCTTACTTAATCATCAGTTATTACAAGATTACACATTGAGGATCTTTTCAGGTTTAGAGTTTCAGAGAATTAGATCATTAAACTTGCATTACATTCCACATTTAAACAAAGTGGTTACATAAAAGATATTATTCATTTTTTCCCATCAACGGAAACATATTTAAAAATAAAGCATGGATTATTTCTTGACACTTCCTTGAAACTATCATCATATCATGTACCTTTCCCTTGACCTGTGAAAAACATATCAAAAAAACGTGGGATGAGCATAAAAACCTCAGTAAGGGTTATAAAAATATGGAAAGGAAACATGAGTTGATATATACCTAAGAATGAAATCATACTTTACCCATAAAACATAGTCATATCAAATCATGAATAAATCATAGAAATCATAAGACATAAAAGGTAACTTGAGGCATTAAAAACATTCTTACGTAGGGAGTAACCCCCTTGGTTACATTTAGAATAAACACCACAATATATTCCCTAAATATCATTGGAGAAACCTTAACGTTTCACTCCTTCACGTTACACAATGCATTGGAGAGCTATATCGGGCTCACCCGCCCTTAGTTTATCCCGGAACCACCCGTCTTCATAAACAATGCCCAAGAACCATAACATAATCATAGAACATAACTTAAGTAGAAAATAAAATATAACATTCCCATATTGCAATAACAATATAACATTTTAAGATATTGAAATAATAAATCCATTCTAAAAACCATTTTCGAAACCATTTAAAGCATTTAATAAAGAGATATTTGAATCAAAGTGTCCCATACCACTTTGAAGGTTTTAACATATTAAACCATTAATATCCATATAAATAAATCCTTAAAACCATTTTGAATACATGGATATTAATGAGATATATTTATAATAATAAATCATTAAAACATGTAAAACCATATTTTAGTTAAAGGGTTTTTAACAAAATGAGAGACACTTGAATACAATACTTGAGGAATAACATTTAATCAGAACTTTATAATATCATGATAATAAAGGAATTCATGATATAATATTCCAAAGGACAGTATATACACCATATAAGAGTGAATTGGTGCATAACAACAGTGAAGTCTCAATAGAAATGTAAAATGAGATGAAATCCCCTGTAAAGAAGGTATCCTTAAATTAAGGATAAATCAATCTCATAATTATGTGTGACAAATATAAATACACCAAATATAAGTGTATATTAAGTGTAAAATAATAAAAGGTAATTCACACATATTCAGAGGATGACATATTCAATAACTACATGTTAAACCCAAAGAAATCGAAATTGGGTTAAGAAGTTCCCTTGACAGCCTAACGGCGTCACATCATATTTTAGAAAATGAGTTGATGAGAGAGATAAAGGGTATCTCATCACTTGGAGATACAATTTACGGAAATAAGGATATATAATAACATATCCCTATATAATAAGATGAGAATTAAAAGACATAACGAAAGAAGTCTTTTAAAAAGATGAGGGTGAAAGGCTCCCTTATCGATTTGGGTAACTTTCGAAAAGTACACCCCACGAAAGAAGGACAATACAACATTGATGTAAATACTCCGAAAACGAAAGTATGTTACAAAAATAGTAGAATAATGGAGAGTACATACACCACCGAAAAGGAAATATTTGAAAATGTAGAATGAATCTCACGAGAATAAAAGTGAGATGAAAAATCCCTTACGAAAACTCAGCAGCCTAACGGCACCACCTAAAACTTCCAAAAAATGGATTTATGATAGAAAATAGGGTCTCTCACCATATTAACATAAAATTTACAGAAATAGGAATATAAAATAACATCTCCCATCATAACAAAGAGGATATTAAAAGAAGTGACAGAAAGGAGAGTACTTAAAAATAAAGAGAGAGGTTGGATCTCTTATGAAAATTCGGCAACCTAACGGCGCCAATCAAAACTTCCAAAA
The DNA here is from genome assembly GCA_963277665.1 of Viscum album. Lineage (NCBI taxonomy): Eukaryota > Viridiplantae > Streptophyta > Magnoliopsida > Santalales > Viscaceae > Viscum > Viscum album. The sequence goes on from OY728136.1 coordinate 1,986,946,625, forward strand.
TGGATTGATGAGAGAAAATAGGGTATCTAATCATATGAACATAAAAATTATAGTAAGATTAATATAACATACCATCCTAATAAAAATAAATATAAGCTTAAAAGTAATTACATAAAAGAGTGTACTTTAAAAGAAAGAGAGGGGTATGATCCCTTACGAAAATTTGGCAGCCTAACGGCGCCACTCAAAATATTCAAAATGGATTGATAAGAGAGAATAGGGTATCTCATCATATTAACATAAAAATTACAGTAAGAGTAATATAAAAGAGCATCCCAATCACATTGAAGATGAGCTTAAAAGGAATGACATAAAAGAGTGTACTTAAAAAGAAAGAGAGGAGTAGGATCCCTTACCTCGGGTCTGACTTGACTCGATCGTTCATTAACATCCTGAATAATATACTTGAGTTAATTTCCAATTTATTAAGAACCTTTTTCATGTTCATTATTACTTTTATATCACTTATTTCTATGTTATAAACATTATGTAATCATTTCAGTTAATAATGTTTGTTTTGTCGATATTTGGTTCTTAAGTCGAAAGTGGACTTCATACAATTACATGTTGTTCGTGTGGTCAAAAGTTCATTATATCCAGAATGATATTCATGATTTGGATATCATATATATCATATATATCCTGAATATACATGTATATATAATATTACATAATCATTTAGAGGTATGAAATGAAATGCACCGTTCATGGAGACGGTAAGCCGTACGTACACATGAACGCTACTTTCATTTCTATGTCATATTAATGGAATTAAAACTAAATGAGAGGTATATATATTTTAATTCCAGAATTATATTCATCATGTATTTGTAACATAAATCATATATAATAACTTTAAATACATCCTTTATACATCCCACATATGGCATTAGCGAATCAAATCACTTTGAGGGGGCGGTAGTCCACACTTCCTAAAATGACATTATCGTGTTTACCCACAATGGAAACCATAAAGGTATGCCAAAAAAGAAAAATACAGAAGATTAAGTAAAACATAAACATATTATATATCATATATAAATATAGTGACATCTTAATGGCTACCTTTTAATGTGTTATATGAGTGTTGAACAGTCATTGTTTAGTGAGGCAGATATTCGCCATCCACAGAAACAGTATGTTCATTAACCATTTGATGTAGGTTTGTGTAAGTGTAGTTCGAATTATTCTTATAACAACATCCTTGTATATTGAAGATACTTTGTTTTTTACAAAATAAATGAATAAAAATATTTTAGGGGTTGGAAAAGAAAAATAAAACAAAAGAACACAAGTGAAGACATTCCCTTAAAACCGGGTAACTCTTTTTTATTTGAGCTCAAATGATTTATTGGGAAGACTTCTGCCCAAAGTGAGGCTTCTAGGAGTAATAGAGGGATGTGGAGATGCAAAATGATCAGGGTTTGTCCGAGCCAAATGCTTTGGAAGTGTGGTTAAGGAGGTAGAGGTAGGGGCCTTTTATAAGAGGAGAGGAGGGGCACACTTGGAAAGTAAAGAATGTTACTTTATCTGCAAATGAGTTTCGGATTTAAATGGTCCCATATTGATATAATTCTAGGATAAGGTGATAAGGTTTTAAATCTTCCAATCCAATAGTTTTTTGGACATTTTTAGGTCATAGATTGTACATTATCTTTTCATTTTATTTAAATCGTTTATTAATGAGGTAATCACTGCATCATTATGATGTCATAAATAATTTTTTTTATTCTAGGTAATAAAATTATAAAACAAATATCATGATGTAGGAAATATTTTTATCTTTCCAATGAATATTTATAGACAAAAATATGACTTGTATAACCCCATGTAAAAATTGTTTTAGTAAAACAACTCATGTTTGTGTCATTTTAATTTTAACATTAAATAAAAAGGTATTTATGTCATTTTAAAACCAAAGTTGCTCCATGGGGTCCCAAAGTTGACCCATGGATTGTCTTGGTCGGCCAAGACTCATCCAATGACGGTAGGATATGTTTCTAGGTCATTTCATATTATTAAAACATTATTTTTACCTTAAACTACACTAATTACCTCTAATCGCGATTAAAAACTTAATAAGTTACTATTCACCAAAAAATTATTTTAATCCCATTGAAACACATTTTAATTATTAATGAAAACCATGTATGTTGGATTTTTAAAATTCAAAAACACAAATGTGGAAAAATTTCATTTAAACGGAAATTTAGTTTTTATAAGTACCACTTAGTGGTTTCACTATTCATCAGAAATTGAAGGTTTTCAGAAAATTACCAAAAATTCACCCTAGGCTATATTTGATATTCCGAATTAAAAAATAATGACTATTTTAAAAAATTCAAAACATATAAGTTTCATTAATTAATTTAATAATTAATTCCCGCCGTCAAAACAAATAGCATGTTTTTGAGAAACAATATCTATTAGAAGATTGACACTAGTTTAAGTCCAATTTAAAAGTGAAATTAATTCCAATGACCACCATTGGATTTAATTGTAAAAATATATTCTAATTTCACTTTAAAACCAATTTAAAAGATAATATAATAATATAAATAAATTATATTAAAAAGAGGATTTGAATTAAAATACAACATTTTTCACTATTCATTAAAAAATGTACTTTATCAGAAAAATACCAAAAATTTACACAAAGTAAATTTTGATGTCCCAATTCTAAAGAAGAATTTTATTTTGTCAAATATAACTCATAAAATTATCAAAAAGTTGATTTAAAAGAGGTTCTCCATTAAAAGGCGGTTAATCGACCTTTTAAAGAATATTATAATGTTTATGCTTAAAATTGGATTCATTCACATTTTCAATCCTCTAACATTTATTGTAAAAAGTAAAAATATTTTACAAATATATATAATCATTTTGTAGTTAGTTCTATTCAATCCCGCCATCACAACAGCTAGGCGTTAACTACCATTTAAAATAATATTATTTTGTTATTAGAGTGCAACGTATGATTCCCAAGAAACTTGTTGTTGCGTGTTTGGTACGCCATCGAGCATAGCATCCCCTTTAATGTTATATTAATATTTTATTCACAAATATGGATAAATGTGAAAATGTAATACTCTCTATTTACCTGGGGTGTTACATCCATCCCCCCTTTTGGGAATTGCGTCCTCGCAATTTTAAAATTGGGCTTGGAAACATCATTGAAAATCCCACATCAGAACATGAGTCAGTAAAACAATCACTTTAAAATAAAGACAGATAAGTACAAGGGTCACCCGAGTTAACCCATACTAGGATTCCATGTATGAATATATGGACTTGGAGGAAAAAACAAAGGGTCATGTTCTGATGGAGAGTGATAGTAAACATGTCTAGGAGAAAGTTAACCATAAGAAAATCACAAACTTGTGATGGGTTAAACGGTATTCGATTCCCCAGTAGGAAAAGTTAATAGACAACACTTTTGTTTTAAGTTACTCTTCATTGAGGAATTTATTTTTGATCTTAAGGAAACATACTTACTTATCATTTTGACTTTCAACTTTTACTATATTTCTTACACAGACTCATACTTTCTCCAAAAGACGAGTATTAGAAAGAATTGTTCACATTAAGAGTACTATAATCAACTTCTAGAGAATCACCTAATACACAAAAGATAACTATATACTTCCCTTGTCTTTAGAAACTAACCAAAACCAAAAACAAAAAGGTTAGTACAAGATTAGATAATCCAGAAAAGGATAACCCTTTATAAAAAGAAAATCTATTCTTAATCTCCAAAATTTGTCCAACAAAACCCAAAGTTCAACAAGGACCATTTGGTAAACAATTTGTCCATAAAATTCTTCAAAGTAAACCAAGCTAAGATTGAAACCCAAATATTTGAAGGATTTAGTCACATAGTCTTCCAAGGTACAAATGAACTTTTATCTCCAAATAACATCAGTTGCTCTTAAATTATCATATTGAAAAGTAATTAACCTTATCACATATCCTCGATGATAGGTTAATCATTTCCATAGATAACACAAAATAAACTTACTCTTGATTCCTAAAATCATCTAACTAAAAATAATAAGTCAAACTAACCAGGGACTTCACGTAGTCCGGTGGTAAGTGATAAATACCAGTTGCACATTGGTTGTGGGTTCGATTCCCGCAGCTTTGTCTGACGCGACGGGTTGTCACACGGTCTGCGTGTTGTCCTTTTTCCAAAACTATATATTTCTTAAAACATTCCCCAAAATGAGATAAAATCTTCAAAAATGATCATAACATATTTTATCCTCAAGTTTATCTCATGCCTTTCATTTTCCATCATAACATATAATAACCCATAATTACCTCAAAAGTAAGGATCATATAAACTCTAATGGTTACCTTTATAATTATTACCTGAACTTCCACATCGATTGGTCATCTCGTACATGATGCATTACAGATCATACCAAGGTTCAAGTGGTTGATCATGACTGCTTGATAGTTGGTTTAGAACAACAACGAGTTTCCTCATTGAATCCCCCATTTTATCTAGTATCTTAATCAGAGAACCACCACAGTTTCCTTCAAACCTGTTGTCTCTTTGGTGCCTGCAAGATCCATCCATTCACTAAAAACAGAAATGTCAGTGAGATTATATCAACAAAACCATCATGTACTAATGAGGAAGGTAAACACTAAGACAAACTTACTCATTCACTTTATTTAAAACTATGACTCTTTCTGAAATACTAACCATTATGGTAATGTCACTTGTTCTTAGAGAATACCCTAACATCTAGAGTTATCTAAACCGACCTCTGATACCAACTATACGGCCCCAGCCTTAAACACTAATTAATCTTGAGTTATTACAAGATTACACATTGAGGATCTTTTCAGGTTTAGAGTTTTAGAGAATTATATCATAAAACTTGCATTACATTCCACATTTAAACAAAGTGGTTACATAAAAGATATTATTCATTGTTTCCCATCAACGGAAACATATTTAAAAATAAATCAAGGATTCATTCTTGACACTTCCTTGACACTATCATCATATCATGTACCTCTCCCTTGACCTGTGAAAAACATTTCAAAAAAAACTTGGGATGAGCATAAAAATCTCAGTAAGGGTTATAAAAATATGGAAAGGAAATATGAGTTCATATATACCTAAGAATGTAATCATACTTTACCCATAAAACATAGGCATATCCAATCATGAATTAATCATAGAAATCATAAGACATAAAAGGTAACTTGAGGCATTCATAACATTATTACGTAGGGAGTAACCCTCATGGTTACGTTTGGAATACCCACCACAATATATTCCCTAAATCTCTTCGGAGAAACCTTAAAGTTTCACTCCTTCGTGTTACCCAATGCATTGGAGAGCTATATCGGGCTCACCCGCCCTTAGTTTATCACGGAACCACCCATCTTCATAAACAATTCCCAAGAACCATAACATAATAATATCACATAACTTAAGCATAAAGGAAATATAACATTCCAATATTGCAATAACAATATAACATTTTAATATATTGAAATAATATATCCATTCTGAAAAAAAAATTTGAAACCATTTAAAACATTTAATAAAGAGATATTTGAATTAAAGTGTCCGATACCACTTTGAAGGTTTTAACATTTTAATCCATTAATATCCATATAAATAAATCCTTAAAACTATTTTTAAAACATGGATATTAACGAGAAATATTTATAAGAATAAATCATTAAAACATTTAAAATCATATTTTAGTTAAATGGTTTTTAACAATATGAGAGACACTTGAATACAGTAATTGAGGAATAGCATTTAATCAAAACATTTTAATATCATGATAATAAAGTATTTCATGATATAATATTCCAAACGAGAGTATATACACCATATAAGAGTGAATTGGTGCATAACGACAATGAAGTCTCAATAGAAATGTAAAATGAGATGAAATCCCCTGTAAAGAAGGTATCCTTAAATTAAGGATAAATCAATTTCATAATTATGTGTGAAAAATATAAATACACCCAATATAAGCAGATATTATGTGTAAAATAATCAATGGTCATTCACACATATTCATAGGATGACATATTCAATAACTACATGTTAAACCCAAAGAAATCGAAATTGGGTTAATAAGTTCCCTTAACAGCCTAACGACGTCACATCAAATTTTAGAAAAAGAGTTGATGAGAGAGATAAAGGTTATCTCATAACTTGGTCATAAAATTTAAGGAAATAAGGATATATAATAACATATCCCCACATAATAATATGATAATTAATAGACATAACAAAATAAGTCTTTTAAAAAGAGGAGGGTGAAAGGTTCCCTTATCGATTTGGGAAACTTTCGAAACGTACACCCCATGAAAGAAGGACTATACAACATTGATGTAAATTCTCAAAAACAAAAGTATGTTACACAAAGATTATAATAATTGAGAGTACATACAACACTGAAAAGTAAAAATTGTCAAATGTAGAATGACTCTCACGGGAATAAAAGTGAGATGAAAAATCCCTTACGAAAAATCGGCAGCCTAACGGCGCCACCTAAAACTTCCAAAAAATGGATTGATGAGATAAAATAGGATCCCTAACCATATTAACATAAAATTTACAGCAATATTAATATAAAATAACATCTCCCAACATATCAAAGAGGATCTTAAAAGAAGTGACATAAAGGAGAGTACTTAAAAAGAAAGAGAGAGGTTGGATCTCTTACGAAAATTAGGCAGCCTAACGGCGCCAATCAAAACATCCAAAATGGATTGATGAGAGAAAATAGGGTCTCTAATCATATGAACATAAAAAGTAATGTATTATTAATATAAAATAACATCCCAATCATAAGAAATATGATCTTAAAAGGAATGACATAAAAGAGTGTACTTTAAAAGAAAGAGAGGGGTATGATCCCTTACGAAAATTCGGCAGCCTAACAGCGCCACTAAAAACATCCAAAATGGATTGATGAGAGATAATAGGGTCTCTCATCATATGAACATAAAAATTACAATATTAGTAATATAAAAAACATCCCAATCACAAGGAATATTAGATTAAAAGGAATGACATAAAAGAATGTACTTAAAAAGAAAGAGAGGAGTAGGATCCCTTATCTCGGGTCCGACTTGACTCGATCGTTCTTTAACGTCTTGAATAATAATCATGAGTTAATTTCCACTTTATTAAGAACCTTTTAAAGTTCATTATTATTTTTATATCACTTATTTCCATGTTATAAACATTATGTAATAATTTAAGTTAATAATGTTTGATTTGTCGATATTTGGTTCTTACGTCGAAAGTGGACTTCTTACAATTACATGTTGTTCGTGTAGTCAAAGGTTCATTATATCCAGAATGATATTCATGATTTGGATATCATATATATCATATATATCCAGAATATACATGTATTTATAATATTACATAATCATTTAGAGGTAAGAAATTAAATGCACCGTTCAGGGAGATGGTAAGCCGTACGTACGCACGAACGCTACTTTCATTTCTATGTCATATTAATCGAATTAAAACTAAATTAGAGGTATGCATATTTTAATTCCAGAATTATATTCATAATTTATATGTAACATACTTCATATATAATAACTTTAAATACATCCTTTATACATCCCACATATGGCATTAACGAATCAAATCACTTTGAGGGGGTAGTAGTCCGCACTTCCTAAAATGAAATTATCATGTTTACCCAAAATGGAAACCATAAATGTATGCCACAAAAGAAAAATACAGAAGATTAAGTAAAACATAAACATATTATATATCATATATAAATATAGTGACATCTTAATGGCCACCTTTAAAGGTGTTATATGAGTGTTGAACAATCATCGTTTCGTGAGGCAGAAATTCGCCATCCATAGAAACAGTATGTTCTTTAACCATTTGATGTAGGTGTGTGTAAGTGTAGCTCAAATTATTCTTATTACCACACCCTAGTATATTTAAGATACTGGAGTTGTTACAAAATAAATGAATAAAAAGAGTTTAGGGGGTTGGAAAAGCAAAATAAAACAAAAGAACACAAGTGAAGACATTACCTTAAAATCGAATAACTCTTTTTGATTTCAGCTCAAAGGCTTCCTTGGGAAGACTTCTGCCCAAAGTGAGGATTCTAGGAGTAATAGAGAGATGTGGAGATGAAAAATGAGCATGGTTTGTCTGAGCCAAATGCTTTGTAAGTGTGGGTAAGGAGGTAGAGGTGGGGGCCTTTTATAAGAGGAGAGGAGGGGCACTCTTGGAAAGTAAAGAAAAGTTACTTTATTTGAAAATGAGTTTCGGATTTAAAAGGTCACACATTGGTATAATTAGAGGATACGGTGATAAGGTTTCGAAATCCACCAATCCAATAGTTTTTTGACATGTTTAGGTCATATATTTTACATTGTCTTTTCATTTTATTTAAATCCTTTATTAGTGAAGTAATCGCTGCATCATTATGATGTCATGAATAATTTTATTTATTTAATGTCTAAAAATTATAAAAAAAATATCATGATGTAGGAAATCATTTTATCTTTCCAATGACTATTTATAGTCAAAAATATGACTTGTATAACCCCATGTAAAAATTGTTTTAGTAAAACAACTCATGTTTGTGTCATTTTAATTTTAACATTAAATAATAAGGTCTTTATGTTATTTCCCACCAATGTGGCTCCATGGGGTCCCCAAGTTGACCCATGGATTTTCTTGTTCGGCGATGACTAATCCAATGAGGTTAGTACATGTGTTTAGGTTATTTCATATTATTAAAACATTATTTTTACCTTAAACTACACTAATTACCTCTAATCGCGATTAAAAACTTAATAAGTTACTATTCACCAAAAAATTATTTTAATCCCATTGAACCACATTTTAATTCTTAATGAAAACCATATATGTCGGATTTTTTAAATTCAAAAAACAAATGTGGAAAAATTTCATTTAAACGGAAAATCAGTTTTTATAAGTACCTCTTAGTGGTTTCACTATTCACCAAAAATTAAAGTTTTTCAGAAAATTACCAAAAATTCACCCTAGGCTATATTTGATATTCCGAATTAAAAAAAATGTTTATTTTACAAAATTCAAAACCTATAAGTTTCATTAATTAATTTTATAATTAATTCTCGTTGTCAAAACAAATAGCGTGTTTCTAAGAAACAATATCTATTAAAAGATTGACACTAGTTTAAGTCCAATTTCAAAGTGAAATTAATTCCAATGACCACTATTGGATGTAATGGTAAAAATATATTCTAATTTCACTTTAAAACCAATTTAAATGATAATCTAATAATATAAATAAATTAGATTAAAAAGAGGATTTGAATTAAAATAAAACATTTTTCACTAATCATTAAAAAATGTACTTTATCCGAAAAATATGAAAAAATATACACAAAGTAAATTTTGATGTCCTGATTCTAAAGAAGAATTTTATTTTGTCAAATATAACACATAAAATTATTAAAAAGTGGATTTAAAAGAGGTTCTCGATCAAAAGACGGTTAATCGACCTTTTAAAGAATATTTGAATGTTTACGCTTAAAATTGGATTCATTCGCATTTTTAATCCTCTAACATTTATTATAAAAAGTAAAAATATTTGACAAACATATATAATCATTTTGTAGTTAGTTCTATTCATTCATACCATCACAACATCTAGGCATTAACTACCATTTAAAATAATATTATTTTATTATTAGAGTGCAACGTAAGATTCCCAAGAAACTTGTTGTTTCATGTTGGGTACGCCATCAAGCATAGAATCCCCTTTATAGTTATATTAATATTTTATTCACAAATATGGATAAATGTGAAAATGTCATACTCTCTATTTACCTGGGGTGTTACACATATTCAAAATTAACCACCAGACTTACGATATGATATTGTTATATTCTTACTGGTATGACTTGTTTTTGTGATACAGAAATTTTTATATAGCGGTATCATCCTATGTTTATTTTCATATTCTTATATAGCCAGATTTTCCATTTTAGTGATAAAATAATCATGTAGTGTTGTTCCCTTAGTTTATGCTAAATGGATTATATAGCATGATTTTTTAAGTTAGATGTAGAAATTAGTATATATAAGTCTATTCCCAATGATGCTAAAATTCTTATATAGTGGTCTTGGACTCAATTAATTCATAAATTATTATATATAGGGATATTCAAAGCATTATTGAAATAATTATATATCAGTATTGGCCCAGCTGATTTTAAAATTATAATACATACGGCTTTTCTCGGAGGCTGAGATGCTTATATAGAGGGATCTGCTCAATTTTTTGATTATTAGATGGATTATGGTTATGGTTGGCACGGTTATGAAACATGTTCATTTACATTCTAGAATGGTGTTGAAGTAGGTTGATTAATTTATTATATTAATTGATTTGATAATGCACCTATTTATTGTTTTATTGATAGAAATTATTACCATAATGATTTTATTTAGACATGTTGGTGTCAACCTATTCAGTTATCCTTAAATTATATTAGGGCCATCATTTGGTACCTTATCAGATTTCATGGATGAGGTTTTGGGAAAAAGAAAGGGACCTTGTTACTAATTTATTTCTTGGTAGATGAGCTGGAAATTTCATAAGGAACCATCATGGTGTTCGAGACCAATGTCATTTTAGATTATTTATGTCATTTAATTATCTAGTTTGTATTGTTTTCAATTTAAAATTTATAAACATCTGATCTTATAATTTATTGATTCATTATTACCAGTTTATTGGATTGTCCTTTACATTTCAATTCTGCAATATATTTGTTCCCATGTTACCAATTACACTAATTATTGTTATTAATTATTATTTTCATTTTATTGTAACTTTTTACTAGGAGGTATAGTCTCTCAAATATACATATCCCACACCACTGATAGTCAACAACATCCATCAAATAAGAGGTGTGCTGTAGGACTTATAACTAACATGTTTTCACTATGTGAGATAGTGATTGATAGGGGAAGTTACAATGTTGTATCAAAGTATTAAATGTTTATTCTTTGTTGTTTTAAAAATTCAGAAATGAATAATGGATATAAAGATGTGTCAGGAATTAGTAATGAGTATGGACATGGTAGTAGACAACACATGTGTGGGGGAAATTTTTAGTATATAGGGATGAGATTGTTTTTCATTATGCTTTCTTGTTACAATTGATTCTTTTTCATCATGAGTGATTCAAATTTTGTGTGATGTTATTAATTATTTATATATAAACCTGTGACCCATTATGTTGTCAGATGAGTATTCAAGGATTGTAACAGTCACATAAAATTATATTGACCTTAATTTTTCACGATAGGTACATATTTACTTCATGTTATATATACATGTCTATATGAACTATGAAATGAGATATCTTTTATATCTTATAAATAAAATTAATGTACTATTATTCATTATTAAACACTTATAATCCATTTTAGAGATGCCAGGAGCATTGGTTTTCTATTTTTTTTTCATTTATGAGGTTTACCGTATTATTATATCCAATGTTCTAAAGAGTGTATTTGTATTTTAGAAAAACATTATACTTTTTCATATGCAAGTTGAGCACCAGAAGAGTTGAAATAATAATTCTTATAATATAAATTATTCAATGACTCATTTAGGTTTTTAAGGATCTGATGGAAGTTTAGCTTTGATACAGATTCTTAGGGGTCTTTTTATCCATTAAAAGGGGGAACTATTCGCACCGTGTCATTGATTATTGAGACAATAAAGTAATTTTAGCCCTAGAATTTACCCACATTCACTAGATAGGGAGGCCATAAGTAACCCATTTCTTGATCGAGTTGGTCAATAAAATCATTATCCGCCATTAGACACCAGAACATAAAAGGTTGAACCATGATGTGTACATTTTTCATGGACCTTAAAAGTATTGGTGGGATACTCTGGAGAATGATTTAAATTAAGTGTGCTTATCTTAGATGTAATTTAAATAGAATTTATCTATCCACTTCAATCTAGATATATTGATGTATGATAAGTCTTGTGATTTCATGAACATGATATAGGAGAGTATTGTTGTGATGGAATACGATGGTTGGTTCAAAAACTATAAAACATTGTTCTATATTTAGTAGATAATAAGATCTAGAATAAGATTAAATTTTTGGATGGGTTTTCTATGATATCAGGTTGTTGTTGATAATATTTTTCTTCATTACCTTTTTGGATGTCTTGAATCTGGAACTCATCACGAAATAGAATATGATAGAGGCACCAATTAATGGCCAGTCTATTTCAGTAGGGTGAACTGGGATCTATTTTTCTTATTGAAATAAGATCCTCTATGATAGTTTCTCCCAAATAAGTAGTGGTTAGAGATGTTTGGGAATGGGGAAACATTCTATGGATTGTGTTACATTATAGTGATATCGGTATTGAATATTGGTCCACAAGTAGATTTAATGTCCATAACCTACTTTAGAGTGTCATTATTATTGTCAGCTAGTCTATCATCTCATATTTTATAAGAACATATCAAATTTGTGAAGTGGAATGGGATTTGAACAAGAACTATTGTATAAGAATGACTCAACTACTCTTTAGAATATATGTATCTTGAGTTCCCGAAAATTTTCATGTCAAGGTAGGGGATGTGGTGCCCCAATGTAGGAGTGGTAGTACCAGGTGGAGTCAATCACTCAAGGGAGTCATAATGGAGCTCATGGTATATGGGAGGGTCATCTATCTTCCATACATATAACTATTTCTATTGCGGAGACAAGACATTCTACCATCAAAGGAACAATTCGTGTATCATCTTCTGCCTCTTCTTTCTGTTTGATATTGTAGAATCACAATCCTTTTTTATGCACTTTGTGAAAATGGGGATGTATTATTTTTATAAATATTGGATCTTGTATTATCCATCAAGTAACCATTGAGAGTGTGGTAATATAATATCAAATTTTTCAAGGTTTTTTCTCTAGAGATTGGTGGTTATCATTTCTTATAGGAACCATTTAGGTTATAAATGATATGATTAGATTAGATTAATATTATAGAATAGTTAGTCCAATACCAATAACAAATCAACTCTTAATGGAGGAGAATAACCTTTCTATCCCCAAAATACTGTATCTCTTACCACTAGTGTGAGTGGGATATAATGACTGGTTATACAAGACTAATTCATTGCAAATTGGATTATCTCATGGCTCAGATAGAAAGTATTGTTCTGGATGATGGAATAATGTCTATGGATTATTTTCTCTAGTGGTAGACCATTTTCATGATGTTTTTTCTGACGAGTTATACGTATTACCAATCAATAAAGTGATAGAGATTATGAAAAAGTTGTTTTTGAGAGTAAATATTGTTTCTATCATGTCATATAGCATAGAATCACCTGATCATTAGGATTTTAAGGTTCAATTGGATGATCTAGATGCTAAAGGTTTCATATTTCCTCATACTTCGAAATGGGTTTCTCCAATTTTTATCTCCCAGAAGGCTAATGTCATTTTTCACATGTGTGTCGATTATCAGATATTGAACCAATTGATGATCAACAACTGGTATCCCTATATCTGCATTGATGATTTTTTCAAATATTTGAGAGGCGATTTAATATTTTCCATGATTGATTTGAGATTTGGATATCACCAATTGGGAGTGAGACCTTGGACATACCTTGGGATGGTTTTAGGAGTAGGTATTCCTTGTATGAAGTCGTATATATTCCATTTGGCGTGATGAAAACACTGAAAATATTCATGGACATAAGAAATTAGATCTTCCATTAATTTATGGATGAGTTTTTGGTAGTTCTTGATGATATCATATTATACATTCATTATGCATAATATAATTCTTGTCATCTATAAATATTCTTGTGTACATTGAGAGATAATAATCATTTTGCCAATATATCCAAATGAAGTTTCTAGATTGATAAATTACACTTCTTGAGGCATGCTATAGCTGAGGAAGGAGTTTTAGTGGACAAAGAGAATGTTTCAGTCAAGGTATCCTGGGATCATGAAATGAATTTTAGGAATATCCTGATTTTTTAGGGATTATAAGGTTATTAATATAATTTTATCTAGTAATTTAATTTTATGCCAAAACCATTGAATGGAATGACCTAGAAGAGTGTGATCTTTTTTGACCGGATTCCTGTGAGAGAGATTTTCAGGTGATGAAGGCCATGATTACCTCAATAGATATCCTCACATTACCTATTCTAGGTAAATTGTATACATTGTGCTATGATGTATCCGGATTTAGAATTATACTAGTACTAATTCTGGAAAATCAAGTGGTTTATTATGGATCAAGAAAGTTGACAACACATGAAAATAATTACCCAACTCATGATATTCAGTTGGAAGAATTTATACATTCCCAAAGAAGAGCGTGACATTATCATATGAGTGTGTCATTTGTGGTGATCATGGACCACAAGATGCTCAGGTATATATTTTCTCATTCAAAATTGAACCTTCTATAGAGTAGGTTGGTCGAGTATGTACAATATTTATACATTGAGTTAGATTAAACACCAAGTTGAAGAAATGACATTGAAAATTTCATGATCCAAAACACACATACAATGTAGTGTGAGAGTCTTGAAATGAGTGGAAGATGAGGATACTCTTTAAAGACACACATTTAGATGTTTAAGAGTCCCATGAATGTGTATTTAGGAATTTTACATCAGTTACACACACAATTTTTGACTAGATCATGAAAAATAATTTAACTGATCACTTGGGATTAGTTCTAAGAGACATCTTATATTGCGCGGGACACAATCATGATGGACTCCTTTCAATGGATTTTTTTCTTTTTTGTTGTAGAGTATGAGTTCCACTGGGATTTTATGAAGAAATATTGAAAGTGTTTCATCTTCTAGATAGTAGGTACATTCTAGTTTCATAGATATGTATCATGATCTTAGTTGAGAGTACCAGTGGTCAGGAATGAAGAAGGAGGGAGGATTCTTCACAGTGAGAAGTTTCACCGATCGGTTGGTTATGTTCGATAATTAGAGGGTGGAAAGGATGTTATAACCCTTTCCCATTCCAGATTAGAGATGTGATGTTTTCACTATGGTTTTTGTGACTATATAACCTATGACACACATATGAATAACGCGTTATGGGTGATCAAATATTTATGGAATGAGTTATCCTACATGATTCTAATTTTGGAAAAATTGTCCCTTGTATATTTTGGTTGAATTTACATCCATGCGATAGCTTTGTTACATGTTGACATTTGGAGTATCATTTATGATATAGATCCTCATTTCAAATATTGGTTCAGGATGAGTCTTTCGAAGGCTTTCAGATCATAGTTATTTTAGAAGATCCTATCATCCTAAAACTTATGATCACTCTAAGTGGATTGCTCAGGTTTTGGAGGATATTTTATAAGCCTTTGTTTTTTTATTGTGCTTAATGGGAGCATCATATGGTACTAATGGTGTTTTCTTATAATAACATATTCAAGTAATAAATCCAGATGGAACCTTTCAAGGCTTCATTTGCAAAGATGTTTCTTTCACCTATCTGTTACTTATCCGTTTTTGATTCAATAAATTTTGGTCATAATCTCAGTTAGGATACATCTATGTGAGTTTAGATGATCTAGAAGTGGTTAATGTCTATGTCGAGTTCGATGAAATCATACAGAACCATAAATATGACCTCAATAGTTTGAAGTTGATTATCCATATTTCTTCCTAGTGTTGACTAGGATGATTCTATGACATATTAGAACATATATGAAACTATATACTATTTTTTTCTCTATTTGAGATAGTGGAAAGGGTTAGTCCAATGGAAAACTTATTATCCATTCCACGGGGAAATACTCTCATGCATGATGTTTTTCAAATGTTGTAACTTTGATGATATGATCCATATCCTTCTCATGTGGTAGAAATCAAGGATACCAGTCTTTGTGTTGATGCTTCCATTGAGGTTAATTTAATATGTAATTTATAAGGTAGTGAAATTTTTTACTAGGATAGGAACATACATCAAGTTCAAGTGTAGTGGAAGCTAGGTAATCTTCAGGAGGAGACCTTGGAGAGGGAGTCTAGTATGAAATCACAATGGAAAAACATGTTCATCGAGACCCTCTGTGATTCTAGGAGTATCTCATTGATGAAATATAATATATTCAAGTGATTCTAAGATCCTTTATTTTTTTATGTATTCCCTCTTTGAATTTTTGTGTTATCCTTTTTCATTTGGGTTTTCCATGTCTATTAACTTTGTTGTCCAAGAATTTTTTAGAGATGGAGAGACCCTATTAAGGAAAATGATTGAAATTTAAGGGATATATGATTTTTGAATTAATGGAGTTGGGGTATAATCTTGTTAAATAGGTTTATGTGGGTTTACCATGAGTTTAGACAGATTTAGAGGTTGGTTGGCCTCTATTATAGAAGCTGGGATAAAAGTTGTAAGTTGGTTATTTACACACCTTGTAAATTGGTTACATATTGTGTAACTGTCACTAGGTCGATTTCATGAAAGAATTCTATGATTTTAAACTATCATGGACCATGAAATATTTACACACCGTTATTTCTCTTGACATGACATGTAATGTTTGAGAATTCTTAAATTCATCCCTGGTGACATGAATTTCGGTGTTATTATTAAATAATAAATTCATGAAGTGAAATAGTGTTACACATAACATATTTCTCACAATAAATGGTTTAAAATATCACTATATTCTGGTTTACTCACTCCACCTCTTGTTAATCCCCTCCTCTCGAGCCCTTGGTGACTCCATGTGGATGTGCAATAATTTCATCACATATATACATCATGGTTGGGTGATTGATCCCTAGTTCCCTCCTATGATCTTCATCACCTCTATTATTATTGGAGGATCCTATTAGAATCAATTCATAATCACCAAATAAATTTATGGAATCTAAAACCTAAACCTATGGTGTGTTTAATTGGGATGTATATGAAATATTACGATTGTATCGACATAACATGCACTCTAATTAAATAACTGAAAAATGATGGTAGATTAGGAATTGTATTTTTTTGGTCCCTTTAGAATGAAGGGGTGTTGTGGCCTATATTCTGGATACACTTTGCATTAGAAAACTGTTGAATAATATAGAATTAGTAAATGGTTTAATGTGTGTCTAGAGGGACACGAGGTTACAATTTATTTCTAAATATAGAATCTACTTGGTAATAGTATACGGGTTATGGTTATGACTATTCATAACATGATATTTAAATGAATGTTTAGTTGAAATAAAAATTTTAATATTCATAATTAACATTTGGTACTTATTATGTTATATTGTAATATCCATGCTATTATGACTTTTTGAGTGATGCTAAAATTTTTATATAGAAGGATTTTCCTGTATTGATGCTAAAATAATTATATAGTGGGATTTTCAAAATTTTATGCTGAGATTTTTATATAGAAAAATTTTCCCAGTTTGAAGTTATATTTATTTTATAGAGGGCTTTTCCCAGTGTGATACTGAAATTAATATATATAGAGCTATTATGGGTGATACTAAAATGATCATGTACTGGGATTTGCCTTATTTAAAACTAAAATGATTATATATAGGGATATTCCTAGTAATTTTGAAATTATTATATTATTGGATTTTCTTAATTGATGTTGAAATGATTATATATATGGATTTTACAAGAGATTGAAATGATTATATATAGTTATATGGCTATTTTCTTGATTCTTCTCTGGTTTATGGTTATGTTTTGAAAAGTTTTGATACATGCTCAGAGACATTCCATCATGGATCTGAATAAGGTTGATTGATTTATTATATTAACGTGTTAATTAATAAACTTATTTATCACATTATTCTTGGCACACATTCTATATCTAATTTGTTTTAGACATGGTGGTTTCAACATATTGAGTTTTACCCACACCCTATATAGGCTTCCATTTTGTACCTGAGTAGATTGCAATGATGCACGTTTGTACATGGGAAATGGACTTTTTTGCTTTTTTTTCTTACTGGATGGGATGGATTTTAGACACAAGACCCAAATAAATTTTATAATTGGGGTATTTTGAGATTCTTTATGTAAGATGATTCATTTATTTATTTTGTTTTGAGATTAAAATTTGGATACATATCATCTTGTCATTACATGATTCATTAATATTGGTTTAATGGTTTCCCTATTATGTTCAAGTTGTATGATATATTGTTCCAAGTGTTATTCGTTACTTAGATATGTGTTGTTATTGTTCATTTTAGTTATATTGTAACTCTGTACTAGGGGGAATAGTCTCCTTACTACACATATTACACCCCCACTTCTAGTCGAAAGCCTCAGCTGTATTGAGAGGAGATCATGATGATTTATACCATCCTATTTTGGCAAGGATAGATAGTGATGAATCATGGGATGTTACAAATTTCATTTAGGTGAAGCTATGGGTATGTAAAATAAATAAATTTTCTATAAAATTGAAGTTGAATATTTGATTCATGAAAAGGGATACCACATCACCAGATATATATATATATATATATATATAATAAATATGTGATTCTATTTCCAATTATGTTTATCAGGAGGTTTATTTTTGTTTAACCTTGGGGTCTAGGTGATATTAATCTATATGAGTCTAAATGGTATTGTACCATATAATATATTACCATGCAATGATGTATCCACCAAATAATGAAAAAAAAAACGACGATCCATATACAATAATTTTTCTTTTTTAACCATTGGGTTGTTAGGTGGTAAAGATATGGAGGATAGATAAAAAAATTATAATAATGTGATATTTTCTGTTTATTTCATGTCGCAACACATCTGATACTTGTGAATAAAGATTTTATTCCAACAATTTTTTTTAGGGTGTTAGATCATGATATTCAGTGGATTTGTATTCCAATGTAGAAGACATATGGATTATGCACATATTTTGTTTTTTTGGGTTATGATGGATCCATCCATGAATATTAGATAAGATATATATCTAAAAAGTTTATTTTTGTCACCACATTATGCATATATTTATTCTAGGATGGGTAAATGGGCTATGAATACGATATTTCATATCAATTTTAGGGAAATATCTAACATTTAGATGTTTTAGAATCTTGATCCCTAATAATGTATTATTAAATTATTATTAAATTATTTGTTTTATGTTTTGATTATCTATTATAACATTATCTTATTAAGAAGATGAATTCAAGAATTGTGGATTTTTTTCTCCAACATGAATATCTAGTTACTTAATGGGAGAGGGATCAAAAGTAATATGGAATGAAATTAATTTATATTAATGATTTAATTCAATAGAATTAATTTTATTCAGTAACATCCTTGACATTCAAAAAAGATTATGCACCATTAACCATGGGATTTATAAATGGTGGAACATCAATGTATTTGAGATAATAAATGTATCAAAAATAGTTCAGATACATCTTCTTATTACACAATCATTCTTAATTCCCATAGGGTATATTATTTCTCCAACCAATAAATTTAGATTATCTGATGTAACACCCCCAACTAGCATGATACGTTTCTCTTTGAATAATACAATAGCTTGAATTGTATGAAACTTTGGGTTCTAACACTCCACGACCAATCAAATTAGCTGTTATGAACAGTAATACCCACTTTTTGAAAATTTAAAATTATTATTTTCCAAAATGGAGTTCATTTTTGGATTCAGAATAACAAAATTAGTTTAGGGTGAATTTTGGTATTTTTTTTGAAAACATTCAATTTTTGATGAATTGTTAAAAACAAAACGTAATTGTTTGAAAACTACTTTTTATTTAAATAATTATTTATTTGATTCAAATTTATTTTAGGTCATAATAGATACATAATACCAATATATGTTCAATTTAATTCATTGGAGTTATTTTATAATAAAATTAGATGTATAAAATTTTATTGATTTTTTTAACGTCTTTCACCCACTTTCTAGGCACATTTAAAATTTTGCATGAAATGAAATTTTACAACTTCTATGAATTGAATTTAAAAAATATTAGAGACATAGTAGACATCATTATGTAAAATTTGGGTCAATTGGATGAAAATAATTTTGAGTGAATAGTAACTTTTGAATTTTATTTACCACGGTTAAAAGTAAATAGTGTAATTAAAGGTAAATATTATATTATAAATACCATAAAACATGTCCTAATTCTCTTGGATAAGTGTATTTCGACCAAAATTAACCATAAGAATAAAATATTATCCTTTTGGTCCACTTGGATTAGATTAGCTCATTTATTAATATTTTATTTAAAGAAGAGTTAAAAGTGTTAAATTCAATTTTTAATAACTAAAACATTATAAATATAGGATTATACATAATATAAATTCTATAGTAAATATTACATAAAAATATAAAAATATTTTACACATAATGTTATTTTATTTATAATTTTTAGACATTAAATAATTAAATTTATTTATGACTCAATGATGATGCAGTAATAACCTTATTAACGAAACATTAAAATAACTGATATTATAAATATCCAAATAATTTTAAATTGATACTATTGATGAATTAAACTAATTTTCTAGGTTAATATTACATTCTAGGGTTTATTAAATTTTTTTAAGTGATAATTTTTTTTTGACTTTCACAAAACCAAAATACCAAATAATGTCAAAATTGACATAAATGAGTTTTAAAACAAATACTATATTTTTTATTGATATATTATTCATAAAAAACTAAGTATTAGATAACGGGAATAGATAATTATTGTTATATCAATAATGAACCACTTGGGTTTTTCTTGGGTTTTTATAGTAGGTTTATTAACCATTTATTATAAAAATACAAGAATACATGGTAAAGGTTATACTATTTAAGTAAAAGTAAAATAAAAAAGATAAGGTTTGTATGATGACCTAGAGCTATGTAAAACCTATTTTTGGAGAGTTTTTAGACCCATCCACATCTTATCCTCAAAATAAATCTTTTAGGAGATATTATAAACTGAATATTATAGTAAAATAAAATAATATTTCATGTATTTCCTAAAGTGACCCTCAACTCTCTTATAAAAGGGTACATCCCTTTCTCTGAAAATAAAACTTCCAAAGTCATTTTTCTCAGCCAAACCCTACTCAAATATCCTCCCAACTACCCTCAACTCAACCTAGAGGCCTTAAATTGATAATTAATCTTACTTAAGGAGCCCTTTTGATCAATTCAAAAGAAATACCCAAGGAAGAGGTAATAATTTCACCACCACTTTCAATGTTCATTTCATTATCCACATCCTCATTCTTTACTGTTTCCACACAAAAATAACAACTCCATTACCTTATACAAACTGTGATATTATTATAAATATGGTACAACCACATTCATTATTCTATCCATTCTTTGAATGACAAGTCACTATAGGTTTGTACGTACGTCTTACCGTCTCCACATCATGGTGTAGTTTGTTTTTCAAATGCATCATTATTTGAATTCATATAATAATGAGTTTAACTGATGAAAATAATAAATATTACATGTTAATGATTATTTATATATGATATACCTTCCAATTACATACAATTTCACTATCAAATGAATGATATTTTCGCTCGTTCGTACATACAGATTGTTGTCTCCACGAACTTGATGAAATTCATTCCCTATCATAACCATTCAAGAATAATTTACATTTTATGATTAAAAATAATGTTTAAGAAATCAATATCATTCTAAATATGATTCAAATACATCATATCTATAATAAACCTAGATTATGTAACCAAGCATATTATTTAAAACGAATCAGTTAATACCTGAAATAATGTTACTAACGAAATATTATGAACAAATAAAATTTTGAAGATCATATATGATATCATATTTATGAATGTGGTTCTGGTAGAATTTATTAAAAATGATTTAGCAATTATACAGAAGGTTAATATACACTCGATCAAGAAAAATTACAAGGTAATGGTTAATTCTACAATCTCTTCATTATGAGAGGTTGTTTTACATGAGTATCTACTGGGACCTATTTATCACCCACATCCGTGTTTCTTAAAAATGTATTTCAAAATATTTTTACTATTTACTAGACTATGCTTTAAATTAATTAATACCATTGTTTTTTTATAAAATGTTTATAAAGGAATATTTCTGTCATTTTCCAAACAAGGTCCTTTATGACCTTTTTGAAAAAATTAAGGAAGGAATTGTTTTTAACTTATTCGGTGAGAGCAGATAATTTCTGCCTTTATAAAATTTTTGAACCATCCATTACAAGCTTATAAGAATATTTTCAAAACAAATGTTTTCTTTTAAAATTATTTTACTTTTAAATGACATCAATATAAAAAAGTGATATTTTTTTAAAATAGTTATGATTTCATCTATGTCAACATCCTTTGAAGGATTTCACACTTTTTTGAAGTTGATTTATTATGTTACAATTTTCTATATTATACGGAAGGTTTTTTTTCTGTTGGACTATATATGTGTTATTTTTATACCATTCATGGTTTATGTATAAAGTATTGACATTTTATATGTTAGTTTTAAAATGAATGTTTATGTTATGTTTCAACCTTTTCATATGAGGAATGCATTGGACTTAGTAAGTGACAAGTGGAGCCCGTTATAGATCCTCGATTCATTTGTAGGTCACATGAGACAAACTAGTTTCTTGGCACAAGTC
This sequence comes from Viscum album, assembly GCA_963277665.1. NCBI lineage: Eukaryota > Viridiplantae > Streptophyta > Magnoliopsida > Santalales > Viscaceae > Viscum > Viscum album. The sequence continues at coordinate 1,986,969,332 of OY728136.1, forward strand.
CTTGACAAAATCTTATTTTTTAGTCCAAGAACTAGGCCATGACTATGTGGTTATGATGTCCGACATTATGAATTCCATCATTATGAAATTGGATATTGATATGACGTGTGATTATTCAACTTGTAGAATATCAATTTTAATATGTAAATGGAATTATTTGATTTACCTTTTCCATATTATGCTAATGTTAATGTTTAAAAAGCATGTGTTTTAGTCTTATATATTTCCGTAAATTTTTAGGCTTATTTATGATAGTTTTTTCTATATTGTTATCTTTAATGAGAATCTAAGCTCACCCCTTTCGTATGTTTTATTTTTTCCAGGATGCGAAGAATTAAATTAATATTTTACTACTAGAATAGGCTAAGGGATATAAGAGTGTCCACATGGGACACAATGCTATTTTTCTATTTCCAGATGTAACGTAAAACTTATATAGGTATCTAGTACTTCCAAGTCTAATAAACTGATTGTTCTTTCAGGACATGATTCCTTGTATGATACCAATATGATGTAATAATGCACCAACTCTGAGTAACATGGTTTTGGGAATTATCGTTTGTATCATAGGATGTTTTTTACAAAACCTGGAAGCTAGTTTTTGATAAACTTTGATTAGAGAATAGTACCCTAAGATAGACTTTCAGGATTAGTATTGAAGAATTTCCTAGAATTTCGGTAATGTATATATTTTTTGTATTCTCAAATTAATACATCCCTTTCTGGATATGAGCAGGAAGAGTTGGCTTTGAAAGAGATGTATCTAAGAGTGAAAAATCTGAAAAAGAATTTCAAGCTCGACCCGGGGTATCACAGTACACGAAAATGAGCCTTGCTACACTCTTGGTTATGACACTCCCTAGGGATATGCTTAGGATAATTGAAATTTTCATTACCAAACCATTATAAAAGAATTATGATTAAATACTTCCTCAAAGAAAACATTTTTTACAATTATAGATTATATGCGTAAACTGTTCAATTTATGTTAGGTATTTTACTAGTTTGGAATTATGTGTTACAATTCATACACTAATCTAGTGTATTCTATTATTTAGAAATACAGCCTAGTTGAAGTAATGGAAACCCTATCAATGAACGTAATATATGTAGGTATTTCCCTCCTACTCAAGATAATTACAATGGAGCTGGTGACGCAACCGGTGCTCAAAAACTTATAACCATTATAGGAAAACTCACTCAGGTTATGAATAATAAACTTACCTGTAGGAAGCACCCTGCTATACAATGTATAGGATCAATGATAGACTGCTTCATGTGGAAAAAAACACAATCATTCAATAGGAATAAAAATCCATTTCTATATGAGAAATGGATAATTTCCTTACGGAATATATTTCATGTTTTGGGGAGTAGAAAAAAGGAAAAAGTTATCATGGAAGGTTATCACCTCACAAGAGATGCAGATCAATAGTGGTCATTAATTAAAATAACAGAGGAGGTTTAAGAAGTATCAAATATGGAATATAGGGAGTTTAATGAAAATTTATTAGAAACATACTTTCATCGTGCCTATCGAGCAGATTTTGAAAGACAATTTCTATATTTGAGAAAAAATGAGGATGAGAATGTCGCAAAGTATGAGGCTAACTTGAAATGGACAGCAATCCATGCGTTAGATTATATACATAACCCAAAGAGTTAGATTGATTGATTCATCGATGGTTTAAGACAATTTTTCCATCAAGAATTAGTCTCACAATCCTTCTCATTATATGAAGATATTGTCTCGTGTGCTATCAAGATAGAAAAATAATCCTCTATGTATTACAACATTAAAGAAAAACAAGTGAAGAAGAGATCTACAGAACACTGAAGAAATAGAAATAAGGGGATGATGGGAAAAGTTGAATTTTCATCCTACAATAAATGTGGGAAGAAACACCCTAGTACTTTCCTGAAGGGAATGGGAGTCTGTTACAAGTTTGGTGAAAAGGTACACCATGTTGTTGATTGCAAGGGGAAAAATAGGCTATCAATGATGAATGCTACAATTGTAGATAAATGGGGAATTACGAAAATGAATGTCCTAAGCATTAGAGAAACGTAACATAGAAAAGGACTATGGAGTAAGGCCATGTTTAGGTGATCCCTACTGATGAGGTTGAAGCTCTGAATGATGTGGTGGTAGGTAATTTAATGGGTTTTTCAAGTTTAGAAAATGATTTATTTGATTCTGGATCATTACATTGTTTCATATCTTCCCAATTTTCAAAAAAATAGATATTTTAAATTTGAAATAACAAGGGTGTTGTTAGTCAAAACACCCAAGAGAAGTATCATTGCAATAATGTTTTGTGAATTAGTTCCCATTATGTCATGTATATATGCTTTATCTACTGATCTAATCTTCATACCCATGATGGAATTAGTTATAATCCTCGGTATGGATTGTCTTTTGGAATATGATGAGAAAATTTATTGTAAGAATAATGAGGTTACAATTTTCAATGATGATAATATGTACCCTATCATTAGAGAAGAAATGTCACCATCTGATTCTTATCAAGATCCACCCCAAGTAGCTCGAATAAATTCAATAATTAGGGAGGAAGAGAATGAAATAACTTGTGGTGAGAAAAATAATTATCAAATAGATGATGTACCTATAGTGTAAGAATATGTTGATGTGTATCCAAAGGATTTACCTGGACATCCTCCAAAATGAGAAATTGAATTTTCTATTGACTTAATTCCAGGATCAATGCCCATATGAAAGACCCCTTATAGAATGGACACTGTGGAATTAGTGAAACTAAGGAAACAACAAGAGGAATTTAGTAATTAGGGATTTAATATCCCTAGTGTTTCTCCTTGGGGAGCCCCTATTCTATTTGTTACGAGTAATGATGGATCTATGAAGTTGTGCATTGACTCAGGGAGATCAATGTTATAAAAATAAATAACTAGTATCCCTACCTCGCATTGATGATTTATTTGATCAAATTCATGGAGCTCAATATTTTTCAATGATAGACCTCCAGTCTGGATATAATCAGTTGTGTGTGAATATGGAAGACATTATGAAGACAACATTTCTTACCATGTATAGGCATTATGTTTTTATAGTAATGCCTTTTGGACTGAGTAATGCACCCTATGTCATCATGGATCTAATGAATATTTTTTTCAAGGAATATCTTGATTACATTTCTGTGGTATTTATTTATGATATCTTGGTATACTTTCAAAGATACAAATATCATGAAAATCACTTTCATGCTATTCTAAATACTCTTATAAGTAATGAATTATATGGGATGTTTAGCAACTGTGAATTATGGCTTTATGATATTTCTTTCCATGTCCATATTGTCTTTAATAATGGAATATATGTTAATCCTTCAAAGGAAATGTCAATACAAGAATTCCCAACACTGATGAATATAATTTAAGAATGCAATTTTATTGGATTAACATGTTACTATCGGCTCTTTGTCCAAAATGTTGCCCGATTGGATAACCCATTAACCATGCTCACACATAATCGGTTTAAATTTTTTTGGAAAAAATATTTTGCATAATGTTTTGAAGAACTGAAGAGAATAATAGCAAAGATCCTATCTTGACTCTACCATCGAGGATTAATGGGTTAATTTTTTTATAGTGGCGCTTCAACAAAAGGACTTGGTTGTTTCCTTATGTAGACTGATAGAGTTATTTCCTATTCATCACGACATCTAAAAGTTCATGAAAAAAACATTCCCACTAATGATCTTGAGTTAGAAGCTATAATATTTGCTTTGATGATATGGAGACATTATATCTATGGTGAAAAATGTGATATATATACCGATCATAAGTGTTTGATGTATATATTCTCACAAAATGAACTGAAAATGAGGAAAAGATGATGGCTTGAACTACTCAAGGATTATGATTGCATTATACACTACCACCTAGGGAAGGAAAATAATGTGGCAGATGCTTTGAGTAGAAAGGATCATGGAGTATTGAACAACATAAGAGTTTAAAGGGATCATATGTTCAAGGATCTAGTAAAGATGTATATGGGAATAATCATGGAAGGTGAAACATCAATTCTTTTTCAATTTTTTTCAAAATAATCATTACTAGAAAGGATAAAAAATTCCTAGACTGATGATGACGAGTTTCAAAAGAAAATTGAACCTGTGAATGATGGGATATTCATTGACTTATTATATGAAGATGGAATTTTCAAATTTGGGAAGCGAATTTGTGTTCCAAGTATACCTGATCTAAAAAGGGAATTGTTGGATGATATACATAGCTCCAATTTCTCTATACACCCTTGTAGCACTATGATGTGTGTAGATTTTAAGGAACATTTTTGGTGGGACAACATGAAGAGGGATATAACTGATTATGGGTCAAGATGTATGGATTGTCAATAGGTTAAGGCTGGAAGGCAATATCCTAGTGGAGCCATGCAACCTCTTCTCATACCTGAGTGGAAATGGGATGATATTACGATGGACATTGTCATGGGGCTACCAGTGAATCCTAGAGGGAATGATTCAATATTGGTCATTGTTGATCATCTTAATGAGAAAACACATTTTATTTATATAAAAGAAGTTTTACCTCTTGAATGTTTAGCAATACTATATATTAAAGAAGTTTTAAGACTTCATGGAGTACCCATATCAATTTTTTCGGATCTTGATCCCCATTTTACATCAGGATTCTGGAAAATGCTTCTGAAGGTCCTAGATACTGAACTTCATTTGAGCACTGCCTACAACCCTTAAACTAATGGACAATCAAGATATAAAATTCAAACCTTATAAGACATGTTGGGATCTTTCTCACTTGACATTAAATGTATGTGGGATCAATATATACTTCTGGTATAATTTTCTTATATCAATAGTTCCCATTCAACTATTCAAATGGAACTATATGGGTAATTTTATAGAAAGTGATTTCGCACACCAACTTGTTGGGATGATGTTGGGGAAAGAAAACATATAGGCCCAAAAATTATTGAGGAAACAATGGAATAGGTGAATTTTTTCCCAACCCACATCAATGCTTCTCAAATTAGGAAAAAGCGCTATGTTGAAAACCAAAGTAAGGATTGGGACATTCATGTAGAAGATCATGTTTTCGTGAATGTATCACCTTGGAAGAGTGTGAAACAATTCGGTAAGAAGAGTAAATTATGTCCTAGGTACATTAGACCTTTCAGAATTCTACAATGAATTGGAGTTAGAGCTTACCGTTTCAAAATCCCACCATGTCTCTCCAAAGTTCATGATGTTTTCCACGTATCACTATTGAGAAAATAAATTCCTGACCTAACACATGTACTCACCTACTATGAAATAGAACTGGAACACGATGTGTCTTATTGTGAATTTCCTATCATGATTCATGATACCAGAGAACATGTATTGTGAAACCGGACTACGTGTCTCGTAAAATATCTTGGGAAAAACCATAAGATAGAAGAGGCAACGTGAGAACCTGAAGATCTTATGAAGAAGAACCACCTGATTTTTTTTATAAGGTATTATTCGATAAATTTTGAGGATAAAATTAATTGAAAGAGGGAATACTGTTACACCCCTAGCTTCCACTGTACGTTTCACCTTGAATAATAAAATAGCATGCGTTGTACGCAGCATCGAGTTCTATCACACCATGACAAATCAAACTAGACATTATGAATAGTAATACCGAATTTTTGAAATTTTATAAATTTTATTTTCCAAAAATGGACTACACTTTTGGATTTGGAATATCAGAATAATCTTATTGTAATTTTTCTTATTTTTTTGAAAACATTCATTTTTTTATTAATATTGAAAAAAAACTACATTATTGTTTAAAACCTACTTTCAATTTAAATAAATACTTATTTTATTTATATTTATTTTACATCAAAATATATATATAAAACTTATATAAGTTCAATGTAATTCATTGGACTCATTTTATAATAAAATTATATCTATACAATTTTATTTAATTTTTTAATGTCTTTTACCATCTTCTAGGCACATTTGAAAATTTGCATAAAACAAAATTTTACTACTTTTTTGAATTGAATTTCAAAAATACATAATTCATAGTTGAAATCAGTATGTAAAAATTTGGTTCAATTGGATGAAAATAGTTTTTGATGAATAGTAACTTTCGAATTTTATTTACCACTGTTAAAAGTAAAGAGGGTAATTAAAGATAAAAATGATATCGTAATAACCCTAAAATATGTCCAAATTATATTGTATAAGTGTATATAGACCGAAATCATCCTTAGGAATAAAATATGATCCTTTGGGTCCACTTAGTTTATATTTTAACATTTATTATTATTTTATTTAAAGAGGAGTAAAAAGTGTCAAATTAAATGTTTTATATTTAAACCATTTTTAATATGGGGTTATACCTAACATAAATTCACTATAAATATTAATTATAATGATAATAATATTTCTTACATAATGGAATTTTATTTATAATTTTGAGATATTAAATAATTAAAAAAATTTATGACACACTAATGATGTAGTAATTACCTTATTAATGAAAGATTAAAATAATTGATATTATAAATAAACCAATAAAAGTAAATTTAGACTTCTGATGAATTACACTAATTTTATAGGTTAATATTACTTTTTATGATTGATTAAATAATTTTATTTCGAAGTGATAAAGTTTTTATGACTTTGAAAAAATCAAAATGTCAAATAGTATCAAAATTGACATAAATGAGTTTTTATAATAAATACTATATTATTAATTCATATAATATTTCTAAAAATTCATGATTTTCCAAAGGACATAGATAAAGCTATATATATCAAAAATTAACCACTTGGGGTACTATTGGGTTTTTATAGTATGTTTATTTACCATTTATTATAATAATAGAAGAATTCATTGTAAACTTTAAACAATTTAACTAAGAGTTAAATATAAAAGATAAGGTTAATATGGTGAACTAAACCTGTCTAAAACCAATTAGTTGAGTAGTTTTAGTCCCATACCCACCTTATCCTAGAAACAAACTCTTTTAGTTCCATTATAAATTTAATATGATTTTATTATAAAATAATATTTCAAGATTTTCCTAAAGTGACCCTCACCTCTCTTATAAATGGGTACTTCCACTTCTCTCAAAATCACACATCCAAAGCCATTTGGATCATCCCAAACCTACTCAAATATCCTTCCAACTACCCTCACATAGATGTAGATGCTTTATTTTTATCATAAATCCTTCCTAAGGATTACTTTTTATCAACTCAAAAGGAAACTCCCCAAAAAGTGGTAATAATTTCACCACCTCTTTCAAAGTTCTTTTCTTCTTCCACTTACTCTTTGTTTGTTGTTTCCATACCAAAATAATAAATCCAGAACCTTATATATGCTGTGATATTATTATAAATATGTTACAACCACATTAATTAATTTATCCATCCAATGAATAACAAGTCACCATACATGTGTACGCACGGCTTACCATCTCTATGTTTTGGGGTTGTTTGTTATTCAATCATTTAATTATTTAAATGGATATAATAATGAGTATAGCTGATGTAAATAATAAATATAATATGTTAATGATTCGAAATATATGATATATCATCCAATGACATATGATTTCAGCATCAATAGAATGATATTTTCCCTCATATGTACGTACAGATTACTGTGTCCATGAACGCAATGAAATTAATTCCCCATCATAAGAAATCAAGAAAAAATTACATTTTATGAATAAAAATAATTTTTAACAACATAATATCATTCTGGATATGAATCAAATATATCTAATCCATAACAAACATGGCTTACATAACCAAGCATATAATGGAAAATGAATCTGTTAACACCTGAAAAAATGATACTACTAAAATAATAGTGACAAATAAATATTAGAATATCATATTTGATATCATATTTATGTATGTGGATATTGTATAATTTCATAGAAATGATTTAACTATTATAAAAGAGGTTAACATACCCTCAATCAAGGAAAAGTACAAGGTATGGGTTAATTGTACAATCACTTCATTATCTGAGGTTGTTTATACCTGAGTATCTACTAGGAAATTTTTATCATCCTCATCCGTCATTCTTAAAAACGTATTTCAATAAATTTTTAATATTTTATAGACTATAGGTTAAACTAATTTATACCCTTGTTTTAATATTTATAAAATATTTATAAATGAATCATTCCATGGATTTCCAAATAAGGTCCTTTACAACCTTTCCGCCAAAATTAAGGAATGAAATTTTTTTAACTTATACGGAAATGGAAGCTATTTTCCACCATTATAACACCATTAAAGCATCGCTTACAAACTTATAACATTATTTTCAAAATAAATGTTTTCATTTATAATTATGTGAATTTTAAATTATTTCAAAATAGAATGAGATATTTCTCCCAAATAGTTTTGATTTACTGTAAGTCAGCAACTTTTGATGGATTTTACACTTGTTTGAAAATGATTTATTATGATACAATCTTTCATATTGTATTGATGGTTTTGTGATCATTTTTACTATGGATGTGTTATTTTTATACCATTCATGATTTATAGATAAAGTATTTACATTTCATATGCTAGTTTTAATATGAATGTTTATGTTTTATTTCAACCTTTTCATATGAGGAATGCATTGGAATTAGTAAGTGATGGTTGGAGCTCGCTATAACTCCTTGATGCATCGGTAGGTCTCATGAGACAAACTAGTGTCTTGGAATAAGGGCTTGACAAAATCATGTTTTTTGCCTTGTCCTGCGGCCATGACTATGTAGTTATGATGTCCGATATTATGCATTCCATCATTATAAAATTGGATATTGATATTACATGTGATTATTTGAGTAGTATAATTTCAATGTGAATAAGTAAATGGAATTATTTGATTTATCGTTGACATAATATGCTAAAGATTTTGTTTTAATGGTTTGTGATTTAGTCTTATACATGGACTTAAAAGTTTATTCTTCTTTATGATAGTTTATACAATATTGTGATCCTTAATGGGCATCTGAACTCACCGCTTTTGTATGTTTTATTTTTTACAGGATGTGAAAGAGTATATTATGATTAACATGTAAGAATTGGATAAGGGATATAAGAGGGTTAAAAGGGGACTCAATGTTGTTTTTTTATTTCTAGATGTAATGTAAAACTTATGTATGTATCTAGTACTTCCAAAGCTATTAAACTGATCGGTCAATCGGGACATGATTCCTTGTATCATTCCAATGTTATGTAATAATTCACTAAATCTGGGTAACTAGGGTCAGGGAGTTACATATGAGGTATAATTGATGGGATTTATCATAGGAATATGATTATTTTTTAATGATCTTGTAGTTGATTGATTCGATATATTCATCAGTTAAATCGATATATATTATTTATTAATCTCTCATTTAAATTGATCCATTATGTCTATTTTTATTAAATGTATACTGTTTCATTTTTAAATACTATTTTAATTTTTTTAATATTTTCAAATTAAAAATGATAGGGTTAAAAATTGATCTAATAAATGTTCATTGATATCACTCCAACACCTTGTGGGTTCAACCCTAGACTGACCACATTAAATGATTTAGTACTTCGTAGTTTGAAATAGTATATTAAAAAATTATTAACATGACATGAAAGTATAGGTAACTACATCAGTAACCACATAACTCACTAAACACATTCAAGAATTATAGTTTGAATTACATATCAATTGTTCGAAAACATAATTATTATAAAAAAGGATATTTACGGAATATATAGTGTCAATATCTTAAATGAAAATATAAATTGGTCAATTCAATAACATGAATGTGTTTTATATTTAATACTCATGATAACACATAATTTATATAATAGATAATAAAAAATAAAGAACAAATATCATAAAATCAAATTTCAAAAATTAGTCTACAAAAACAAAAATATTGTGAACCTAACATGAAAAAAATTATATAGAATATAAAAATCATAAATGTAACTGTTTAGTATAAGTGTTTTGGGTTAAATAATATTGAATCCTATTAAAAAATCCTTGGTGAATATATAAAATCTCTTTTTTTAATTAAAAAAATACTATAACATGAAGTTAAAGAATCAAATATTTTAAAAAGTTAACAAACATTCTTAATAGTAAGATATAAAGAGACTTCTATATATTTATATACCTAATAAATGCATTGAACACCCATTTGAATATAAAATTCGACTATTTTATAATTAATCAAAATATAAACGAAAAATTATATTAATTAAAGAGATTAATACATTTAAAAATGTATTAGAAAATATATAACTTCATAATAACATAGGTAAAATGTTTTTATAAATATATATATAAAATAACATTATAGTCAATGATAGAAAAATAAATTTGAATTATTATGTTATTTTCTTCCATTTAAACCATCTAGTTATTAGATATTTTTGTTTTTAACATCGCAATTTCTTCTCCTATAATTCCATTCAATGTTTCTTCTAATAAGAATAAATAATATACCAGTGACTCGCTTTAGAAAAAATATAGAGTTGATGGGATTATCTAGTTTTTTCAGAAAATGTTATTATTTGAAATAACCTAGTTCTGTTTTTCAACCAAAGGTATCAGAACTTTAGTGATGGAAATCATTTCTACTCCAATGTTAATTTTAAAAATATTAACATCATGATTATTATAAAATATTTTATCATAGATTTTTGAAATTTTATTCTTATAAAGAATCTTCATTATTAAAATCCAATCATTTTTCTCATCTAAAGAATATTTTTATGGATGAGTTTAAATAGTTCCTTTTTCTTTCATAACTTAATTCAACCATTATATTTACCTAGTCAAACTCCATAATTTTTATAGTTACTTATCAATCCAAAAAACCAACTTTTTTTATTTAGTGGAATTAGATGACCCAAGGACTTTATTATTTTTCAATCCATAATATTGATCAAAAATATAATTTATCTCATCATCTATTAATAATTAAAATGATTGAAAATATTTAGGATATATAGTTTTTTATCATGTTCATTCATATAGAATCTAATGTTTGAAAAACACTTCTTTATAAATCCTGATTTCTCAATTTTGAATTTATATTGTAATTTATTAAGTTAACACGTTAATATACATTATATTTCATTTATTTTAATATATTACCAATAATATAAATTCCATATTTTTTTTCAAAACATCCCTTTCTTCATTCATTTCATATTAGATAAATCATTTTATTTATCATACATTCTTACCAAAATATAATGTAAGGTAACGTTTCACTAATTATATCTCTTTCTTTTTATTATTTAATGTCCATTAAAATAGTTGGGAAGGTTTATTTTTTATAAACATTACCCATGATGCAATACCATGAGGAATTATTGGTGTCTCCTTATTTCAACGATGTGATGTATTTCACTTTAGAGTATAATTTTTAAATAAAAATTATATATCATATTTTTATGAATAATTAAATGTGTTTAATGATATGTGAATCATCTTATAATTTCATTCTATTATATGTTTCTCCAACTTATGTTATTTTAATATTTTTTAATTTTATGGTATTTTTAAATTTATTAAAATTTATTAAATCACTCTTCCATTTGTGAGAGTTTTATTAGAATTATATCTCATATGAATCTAAATTTTTTAGTCTATACAAAAAATTATAATATTGAAAACATTGTAAGAAATTCATCAACTACGAATAATATATGTCTTATAACATTATTTTTTCCAAATATCCTTATCATAGTAAAATTATATTTCTTTTATTATTTATTTATGAAAAAATATTGTATAGAGAGATAATACATTTTTATTTTGTCACATTTTAGACACCCAAATAAATAAATTAAGCTTTTTTTCGGATAAAAATGTTTTTAACTTGTTCATCATGTATTTAATTTCTCATAATTAACAGTTTTTTCTATTTTTAAAATGTTATAAATCTCCACTAATGTTAATTAAATGACAACTCTTATGTAAATTACATAAAAAGAAATTTATATTATAGAAATTTTTTAACATGATATTGGAATACAATTCTCTAACATCATTGTTTTAGAAATTATCTTATTGAAAAAAATGTGGCCCATTCTATTGTCTAATATTATAAATTAACTGTTTTTCACTCATACAAATCCATTCCACATATATCATATTTCTATGAATAATTATCTTATTAATAAATTTTTCATCTAATTATGTGTTTATAATAGTTTAAGGAGTTTCTATTTCAGTTAGATTGATGTTTTAAACCCTCTATTATATGTTATAGTGTCTAGTTTAATTATTCTCATTCCAAGATAGAGAAGGGAATGTATTCCTCTTACAAGTTCCCCAAGTTTGAATAAGTATTTAGTTTATTTTTTATCAATATAATGTAAATGTATGGTAAAGGTTAATAGAATGGACACCATTGTATATGAAATATAATATATGTAAATATATTTATATATCATATCCATATCCTGTAGGAAAGGTAAGTGATTATAATACTCATATATATGGGTAAAGGAGAATGAATTTCGTTTCATAGTTTGAAACAATTCTATAACTATTCTTCAAGTCTAAAACAAGTAATAAAAATATATAATTATTATTTTTAATAGTTACAAGTGATGTGGACAATAAAGAAGAGATGTATTTTGAACATTATTTTTAACAACTTATAAAGATGTATTTTAAAAGGCATAATTATTATTAATCATTGGTTGAATCCTTCCCAAGTTGTAATGAATCAATCCCTGAGATATCCTATAAGAACGATGGTGAATATAATGTCTAATATATGTAAGATAATTATTTCCAAGGTACTTGTGTTGTTCAGAGATGAATTATATGTGAATTTTATATAATATAATAAATTATATAATCATGTATATGTGTCATCTCAGATGAAGAAATAAGGGTACTGTATGTATCATTGGGATGAAACATATGCGTTTTTAAGAATTTGGTATGATTTGTTCCATAATATAAAGAGATATATATGGATTAAATTTATCTAATATGTGTATTATTCGGAGCATTGTTTGTGGGAAATGAAATTTTGTATGTGTCAGTTGTCCAGTGTGTGTGTCAGTGTATAAATATTATGTTTCATCAGTTAGAAAGTATGAGTAAAATCAAAATGTGTATATTTAATTTAACTTGTTAATATGTGTCAGGTTTTACATAGTGAAAATTTAGAATATCATGAGAATATAAAATAAAGATTAAATATTTAACAAATAAAGGTTAAAATTAGTTTTTATGTTGAAAAAATTTTCTATCTTGTTATTTAACACCCCAAATAACCTAAAATGGGGTTTTAATGAAACATAAAAATTGAGGAAGTAGGTCTAAAACTATTTTATGAGGAGGATAAAAAATAACATGATTGTTTGATTTGAAATGAATTAATTTTATTTCAATGAATAATGGATATACAGTTTAGTAATTTTTCAAGTAATACCATAAAGGATAAACTATTATGGTATTACCTTTTGAGGTGAATATTGAGGTAGGATGTGATTTAGTTAATTATTTCTTTTCCAAAAATTTTGTCATCCATATGTAACTAAATCTATAAATATAAAAATCAACAAAGGGAATGGATGATATTCATGGTTTAAAATACCCCAAGATCAATTGTGATCAAAAAATGTAAAGAATAAATGATATTTATGCTGGAAGTGATGAATTATGAGATAAATATGAATGTAGTTATGAAAATTTAAGGAGTAAATTTTGGATTCAGTTTAAAAATGAGAAGAGAAAATTCAAAGGTTATTTTTGGAATGTGCTTGAGAATGTGTTGACGCTCTTTTCCATCATAGAGTCTAAAAGAATGAAAAAGGAGAATACCTTAAGCACAAATAGATTCATCCTTTGAAGAATATCAAAAATTGAAATAGTCAAGAACAAGGATATCATTAAGCATGGGTCGCACAAGTTTCACTATGGTCGCGCAAGTATTGTAAGGACACGGCCTTAAAACATTACATAATCATGAATTAAATGAATAATTCACATAAGGAATCTTTTCAGGTTTATAATGTTAGACAATTAGGTCATAAATATTACATCTCAAAAGATTACAAAGTAGACACTTTTACTAAGTTTCCATAAAATAAAAACTCTTAAAAAGAAACATGTCTAGTTCCATGATTTACATAGCACGTATTTACTTTATCCCATCCTTTACCCTATTCATCTTTAATTCCCGAGGAAAACATTTAAAAAAACTTTGGATGAGCATAAAAATCCCAGTAAAGGATACACAATGATGGAAAACTGTTAGTTTTTCAAAACAACAAGTAAACCATGAATACTTTATCAATGTAATAATTTTTACCTTTATGAAGTAGTAAATACTCATCACTAAATAAAAGAACACTACTTATCATTTGTAACAAAAAGATTACCATATACCCATATAATGAACACATAACATATAAAGGTAACTTGGGGCATAAACATTCTTAAATTGAATAACCCGACGGTCAACTTCCACACATATCTCTACATGTAATAGCCATACGACCGACTTCCATACCCAATGAATTGGAGGTTATAACGTAACCACCCATCCTGGTATTCACCGAACCACCCATCATATGGTTTATCACATAACCACCCATCAAATTTCCATGTACCATTATAAAATCATAACACATAAAACAATTATAAAAGAAAGAAAACATTTCCACATTTCAATCACAATATATCACTTAAATATATTGAAATTAAAAATCCATTATAAAAATATTTTTCAATACCAAAATACATAAAAGATTTTATGGTATTTATTTACTTTTAAAAACATTACATCTTGTTGAGGAAGCCAAACATCAAATAATACCCACAACGACAGAATGGTCGTTGCCACCACGTACATTAAAAAGAAACATTATTTTTTTCGTTTAGTAAAACACTTCATATAGAAAAGATTCATTTTGAATAAAGTTAAAATTCAAACGGGTTTATACACCATATAAAAGAAAGTTGTGTATAAAATGAAATATACCTCAATGAAAGGAGATTGAGATGAAGAATCATTCAAAGACAGTATCCTTAGATTAAGGATAAATCAATTATGTAATTATGTGTGACAAATATAAATACACTCAATATAAGTGGATATAATGTTTAAAACAATCATAGGTCATTCAAACATATTATTATCATAAAAGTATCAACAATTGGAGTTTTAACCCAATGAATTGAAATTGGGTTAAAAAGTTCCCTTACAAAAATTCGACAGCCTAATGGTGTCACATTAAAATTCATAAAAAGAGTTAATGAGAGAGAAAATGGTATCCCATCACTTGTACAAAAAACATTACATCAATAAGGATATATAAGAACATATCAAAAAATAACAAGATGTAAATTAAAAGATATAACAAAAAGGAGTCTTTTAAAAAGGGGAGGGTGAAAGGTTCCCTTACCGATTATGTAACATACAAAACATAAGCCACATGAAAGAAGGATCATAAAATGAAAACTTCAATACCCATAACATTATGTATATTACATAATGAATATAATCATGGTCATTATATACACCACACAGAAGGAAATAGTGGAAAATGCATCATGAATCTCAAGGGAATAAAAGTGAGATGAAAAATATCTTACGAAAACTCGGCAGCCTAACAGCTCCACTTAAAACATCCAAAAATGGATTGACAAGATCAAATAGGGTCTCTCATCATATGAGCATAAAACTTATAGTAATAAGAATATAAAATAACATCCCACATCATATGAATGTTGTGATTAATAGAAATGACATAAAAGAGAGTACTTAAAAAGAAAGAGGGAGGTAGGATCCCTTACCTCAAGTCCGACTTATCTTGTTCGTTTCATTATATTCCTGAATAATAAACTTTGGTCAATTTATAATTTCGTAAGGACCTCCTTTTAATAATATTATTCAGTTAATATCAAATATTATTATGTTATAATAATTGGATAATAATGTCAATAAATATCAAACGTTTTTGTCGATGATCAGTACATGAGTCAAAATTGAACTTTTTAGAAAAGTATTTTCCATGTAGTTATAGGTACATCATCTCAAGAATAGTATTAATGATTTAAATATCATATATATGCAGTATATTCTCATTTTATAGTATTCCATAACATTTGGAGATAAAAAATGAAAATCACCGTTCATGGAGATGGTAGGTCGTACGTACGCATGAACGCTACTTTCATTTCTTTGTCATATTAATAGAATTAAAACTAAATGAGATATATATATATTATAATTCCAGAATTAAATCCATAATTTATATTTAATATATGACATATATATCCATTATATATATGTACTTTTAATAGTACACAAAATTTGGAGATAAGAAAAGAAATGTACCGTTCATGGAGACAATAAGCCGCACGTACGCATGAATGCTACTTTAATTTATATTTCATACTTTAATGGAATGAAAAAAATAATGACAAATAGTTATATTATAATTTCAGTATAATATAACATAAAACATCATTAAATTCATCCATTATACATCCCACATATGGTATTAACGATTCAAATCACTTTGAGGGGGCGGTAGTCTGCACTTCCTAAAATGAAATTATCTCGTTTACCCATTATGGAAACCATAAAGGAATGGCACAAATGAAAAATAAAGAACCATAAGGAATGCATAAACATAATTTATATATCCTATATAAATACAGTGAAATCTTAATGGCCACCATGGGAGGTGTTAAAAGAACATTGACCAATCATCGTTTCGTGAGGTAGTAATTCGCCACCAACAAAAATAGTATGTTCTTTAACCATTAGATGGAGGTGTGTATGAGTGTAGATCTAATAATCCTCATAAAATCATCCTAGTATATTTAAGATACTTGTTTTGTTACAAAATAACGGAATAAAAAGAGTTTAGGGGGTTGGAGAAGCAAAATAAAAAAAAAAGAACATAAGAGAAGACATTACCTTCAAATCAGATAAATTTTTTGATTTGAGCTCAAAGGCATCCTTGGAAAGACTTCTGCCCAAAGTGAGGCCTCTAGGAGTAATATAGGGATGTGTAGAGACAAAATAATCATATTTTTGATGAACCAAGGGCTTGATTGGTGTGGGTAAGGAGGTAGAGGTGAGGGCCTTTTATAAGAGGGAGGAGGGGAACTCATGGAAAGTCATGAAAAGATAGTTTATTATAAAATGATTTTCAGATATCAAAGGTCCCACAATTATATATTTTGAGGAAAAGGTGATAAGGGTTCGAAATTCACCCATCCAATAGGTTCTTGACATGTGTATGTCTTAGATTGGACATTATCTTTTCATTTTATATAAATCATTCATTAATGAGGTAATCACTGCATCACCATGGTGTCATAAATAAATTAACTAATTTAATTTCTAAAAATTATAAAAAAATACTATGATTTATGAAATATTATTATATTTTCAATGAATATTTATAGTCTAAAATATTACTTGTATAACCCCATGAAAAATTGTTTTAGTAAAACAATACAGGTTTGTGACATTTTTATTTTAACTTTAAATAAAAAGTTATTGATGTCATTTTCATACCCAAGTGGTTTTCCCATGGATTGTCTTCGTCGGCCATGACTCATCCAATAAGTGTAGGACATGTTTCAAGGTCATTTCATATTATTATAGCATTATCATTACCTTAAATTACACTAAATACCCTTAATCGTGATTAATAAAACTTAAAAGTTACAATTCACAAAAAATTATTTTCATCCCATTGAAACACATTTTACATCCTAATGACAACCATGTATGTCAGATTTTTGACAGAGGTGGTAAAAATTCATTTAAACAAAAAATCAGTTTTTTAACTACCACTTAGTGGTTTCACTATTCATAAAAAATTGATGTTTTTCAGAAAAATACCAAAAATTCACCCTAAGCTATATTTTATTTTATGAATTCAAAAATGATGTCTATTTTAAAAAATTAAAAACAATTAAGTTTCATTAATCAATTAAATAATTAATTCCCATTATCAAAACAAATTGCGTGTTTTTAAGAAACAAAATATATCAAAAGATTGAAACGAGTTTAAGTCCAATTTCAAAGTGGAATTAATTCCAATGACCACCATTGGATTAAATGGTAATAATATATTCTAAATACACTTTAAACCCAATTTAAAAGATAATCTATCCATATAAATAAATCAGATTAAAAGGTGGTTTTGAATTAAAATACAACATTTTCACTAAAAATGATCTTTATCGGAAAAATTACAAAAATTTACCAAAATTATATATTGATATCCAGATTCTAAAGAGTGATCTTATTTGGTCTAGTATAACATATAAAATTGTCAAAAAGTGTATTTAAAAAGGGTTCTCCATCAAAAGGCCGTTAATTGACCTTTTAAATAATATTCGAATATTTATGATTAAAATTGGATTCATTTACATTTTAAGCCTCTAAAATTTATTGGATAAAAGTGAAAATATTTGACAAACATATTTAATCATTTTGTAGTTAGTTCTGTTCATTCCCGCCATTACAATGGCTTGGCGTTAACTACCATTTAAAATAATATTATTTTATTATTAGAGTGCAACATAAGATTTCAAAAAACTCATTGTTGCGTATTGGGTACTCCATCAAGCGTAGCGTTCCCTTTAAAGTAATATTAATATTTTATTCAAAAATATTAATAAATATGAAAAACTATTATTCTTTATTTACCTAGTATGTTACATCCTTCCCCCCTTTTGGGAATTGTTACCTCGCAATTTTAAAATTGGGCTCAGAAACATCATTGAAAATCTCACATCGGAACAAGAGTCCGTAAAACTATAACTTTAAAATAAAGAAATAGAAGTACAAAGGTCACCCGAGTTAACCCGCAATAGGATTCCATGTAGGAAAAAATATACATGGAAGAAAAAAAAAGGGTCATGTTCTGAGCGAGAGGGATGGAAAACATGATTTGGATAAAGTTAACCACAAGAAAATCACAAACCTATGATGGGTTAAACGGTATTTGATTCCCCAGTAGGAAAAGTTAAAAGACAACATTTTAGATTTAAGTTAATTTTCATTGAGGAATTTATTTATGAGCGTAACTAAATCACAAGGGAATATACTTTCCTGTCGATTAGAATTTCATCTCTTATTATATTTCTTACACAAACTCATTTTTTCCTCCAAAAGACAAGTATTTAGGATGACTTTTTCACATTAAGAGTGCCATAATAAACTTCTAGAAAATCACCTAATCCAAAAAAGAGAACTATATATTTCCAATGTCTTTAGACCTTAACCAAAACCAAAATAGTTATAAAAATATCAGATAATTCATAAAAGGATAATCCTTTGTAAAAATAAAATCTATTCTTAATCTCCAAAATTTGTCCAACAAAACCCAAAGTTCAACGAAGACCACTCGATAAACAATTTGTCCATAAAATTATTCAAAGTAAACCAAACTATGATTGAAACACAAATTTTTGAAGGATTTAATCACATAGTATTCCAATGTAAAAATTAACATTTATCTCCAAGTACCATAAGTTGCTCTTAAAGGATCATATCAAAAAGTAATTAACCTAATCATATATCCTCCGTGATAGGTCAATATTTTCCAAGATAACCCAAAATCAACTTATTCTTGATTCATAAAATTATATAACTAAAAATAATTTTTCATACTAACCAAGGACATCACGTAGTCCAGTGGTAGGTTATAAATACCAGTCACACTTTCGTTGTGGGTTCGATTCCCACAGCTTTGTCCAACGCGATGGGTTGTTACATGGTATGTGTGTTGTCCTTTTTCCAAAACTATATAATTGTCAAAACATTACCTAAAAAGAGATAAAATAATAAAAAATAACCATAACATAATTTCACCTAAATTTTATCTCATGACTTTCATTTCACATCATAACATATAGTAACCCAAAATTACCTCAAAAGTTAGGATCATATAAACTCAAATGGTTCTTTATAACTATGTCCACAAATGAACAGATAACTACTCCTTGAAGAAAATTTTCATATATCATACATCAGGGTTACACATACTATAAAAAATCTTCGAATGTAACCCCATCATCCAAAGAGACTTAATACTTTTAAGAATTTCACCATCCTAAAATCTACCATAACTCCTGAATCCCTTAAATGTTGACTTCTTACTCATTCAACATTCTTCATGATCCATTAACCATTCCTTTACAACATAATCTTAAATACTTCTTTCCAACAAACAAAATCATGAATCATATCCTGAGATTCCAAAACAGGAAGACATATGTTACGAAATAATCCATACCATTGATTGGTCATTGTCAGATTCTTGATCCTCAATCGAAATGGCATTAGTTATTGGTGAACGAATATTTGTATGATCTTGGGGATCCAATTACAAAAACTTCTTCATAGGAAATGTGTTTTCATAATGACCATGCACACCACATTTAAAACATTCAATTGCTCCCTCAGAAAGAACTTCTTTCCCTTTCCTCTAGTCATCTGGATGCTTCATTTTTCTATGGAAGGTTATTTCTTTATGACCTTCATTTACAATTATATAGAATCTTTCTGTACCTTTAAAACATTTTCCTAGGTGTTTCTTTCTATATATTTGACACATATGTTTTTGAACACACTTTCCTTTATGAATATTATTACCTGAACATCCAAAGGTATTTTTTTCTCACATATTTGAGGCCTTATAAAAATCACCATGTTTTAGGTACTCAATCATGACTACAGATAGTTGGTTGAGGATAAACACAAGAGTTCTCATTGTAGATCCCATATCATCCAGTTGCTCGCTTAGAAAACTGTCACAGTTTCCTTCACATCTACTGTTACTTTTGGGCCTGCTAGTTCTAGCCATTTACAAAAACCAAAAAGTTCAGTGTGAGAATATCAGTAAAATAATCATATAATAATGAGGAATATAAACAGTATGATATAGTTATACAAGTTATCTCAAACTAATTCTAACTTTCAAAAAAATAATTACTCCATCTAATATGCTACCCAATGTGGTTATACACAACTTGTCACTTATGCTTAAACAAAACTTTAACCTTTAAAGTTATCTAAACATCCCTTTGATACCAACTATAAGGAACCAACCTTAAAACATTACATGATCATGAATTAAATGAATAATTCACATAGAGGATCTTTTCAGGTATAGATTTTTAGAGAATTAGGTCATAACTATTACATCTCAAAAGATTACAAAGTGGACACCTCTACTAAGATCCCATAATATAAAAACTCTTAAAAATAAACATTTCTAGTTCCATGTTTTAGATTTAATGTATTTCTATGATCCCATCCTTGACCCTATTCACCTTTAAGTCCTGTGTAAAACATATAAAACACTTGGGATGAGCATAAAAAGCCCAGTAAAGGAAACACAATGAAGGAAAACTGTTAGTTTATCAAAAAAAATGTAAACCATGAATAATTTATCAAAGTAATAGTTTTTACATTTATGAAGAAGTAAATAATCTTCACTGAATAATAGATCACTACTTATACATTGTAATGAAAATATTACCATAAACCCATATAATGAACAAATATCATATAAAGGTAACTTGGGACATAAACATACATAAATGGAATAACCATACTGTCGACTTCCACACATATCACTATATAGAATAGCCATACGGCCGACTTCCATACCCAATGCAATGGAGGTTATAACGTAACCACCCATCCGAGTATTCACTGTACCACCCGTCATATGTTTTATCACATAACCACCCGTAAAATGTCCGATTACCATTGTAAAATCATAAAATATAAAACAATTATAAATGAAAGAAAACATTTCCACATTTCAATCACAATATATCACGTAAATAAATTGAAATTACAAATCCATTATCAAAACCATTTTCAATACCAAAACACATAAATGACTATATTGTATTTATTTACTTTTAAAAACATTAAGACTTGTTGATGAAGCCAATGGTCAAATAATACTCGCGGTGGAGAAAAGGTCATTGTCACCGCGTACGTTTAAAAGAAACATACTTTTTGTCATTTAGTAAAACAGTTCTTATAGAAAGGATTCCTTTTGAATAAAAGTAAAATTCAAAGGGTTTTATACACCGTATAATATAAAGTTGTTTATAAAACAAAATCTACCTCAATGAAAGGAGATTGAGACGAAGTCTCGTTCAAATACGGTATCCTTAGATTAAGGATAAATCAATTATGTAATTATGTGTGACAAATATAAATACACCCAATATAAGTGGATATTAAGGGTAAAACAGTCAGAGGACATTCACACATATTCATATAATGACATGATAAAGAATTAGATTTTTAACCCAATGAATTTAAATTGGGTTAAGAAGTTCCCTTACGAAAATTCGGCAGCCTAACGGTGTCACATTAAAATTCAGAAAAATCGTTGATGAGAGAGAAAATGGTATCTCGTCACTTGTACAAAAAAATTTACATCAATAAGGATATATAAGAAAATATCCCAATATAATAAGATATAAATTAAATGATATTACAAAAAGGAGTCTTTTAAAAAGAGGAGGGTGAAAGGTTCCCTTACCGATTTGATAACTTACAAAACATAAGCCACATGAAAGAAGGATCATAAAATAAAGATGTCAATACCCATAAATTGAAATATATTACATAATTAATACACTCATTGGAAGTATATACACTACAGAAAATGAATTAGTGGAAAATGTTTCATGAATCTCATAGGAATAAAAGAGAGATGAAAAATCCCTTACGAAAACTCGGCAGCCAAACGGCGCCACGTAAAACTTCCAAAAATGGATTGAAGAGATCAAATAGGGTCTCCCATCATATGAGAATAAAATTTACAGTAATAAGAATATAAAATAACATCCCCCAACATAATAGTTATGATCTTAAAAGAAATGACATAAAAGAGATTACTTAAAAAGAAAGAGAGAGGTAGGATCCCTTAGCTCAAGTCCGACTTGTCCTGTTTGTTTCTTTATATTACTAAATAATAAACTCTAGTAAATTTATAATTTCTTAAGGAAATCATTTAATGATTATTATCCATTCATATCACATATTATAACGTTATAATAATTGGTTAATAATGTGAGTTCCTATCAGACTTTTTTGTTGATGTTCGGTACATTATCAAAATTGAACTTCTTGGAAATGAATTTTCCTCGTAGTAGTAGGTACATCATCTCCATAATAGTATAAATGATTTAAATATCATATATATCCCATATATATTCATTTTATACTATTCCATAACATTTTGAGATAAAAAATGAAAAGCACCGTTCATGGAGACGGTAGGCCGTACGTACGCATGAACGCTACTTTCATTTCATTGTCATATTAATGGATTTAAAACTAAATGAGAGATATATATATATATTATAATTACAGAATGATATAAATCATTTAGATGTAATATATGACATATATATCCATTATATATATGTACTTTTAATAGTACATAACATTTGAACATAAGAAATGAAATGTACCGTTCATAGAGACGGTAAGTCGTACGTACGCATGAATGCTACATTCATTTCAATTTCATACTTTAATGGAATGAAAAAAATGATGATACATAGGTATATTATAATTAAAGTATAATATAACATATTACATCATTAAATACATTCTTTATACATCCCACATATGGTATTAATGATTCAAATCACTTTGAGGGGGCTGTAGTCCGCACTTCCCAAAAACAATTATCGCATTTACCCATTATGGAAACCATAAAGGTATGGCATAAATAAAAAATACAGAAGCATAAGGAATACATAAAAATAATTTATATATCATATATAAATACAGTGACATCTTAATGGCCACCATGAGAGGTGTTAGAAGAAGATTGAACAATCATCGTCTTGTGAGGCAGTAATTCGCCACCCACAGAAATAGTATGTTATTTAACCATTATATGGAGGTGTGTATGAGTGTAGCTCGAATCCTCCTCATAATATCATAAAAGTATATTTATGATACTACTTTTGTTACAAAATAAAGGAATAAAAAGAGTATAGGGGGTTAGAGAAGCAAAATAAAACAAAAGAACATAAGAGAAGACAATACCTTCACATCAGATAACTCTTTTTGATTTGAGATAAAAGGCTTCCTTGGAAAGACATTTACCCAAAGTGAGGCTTCTAGGAGTAAGAGAGGGATGTGGAGAGACAAAATGAGCTGAGGTTGGATGAGCCAAGGGCTTGAGTGGTGTGGGTAAGGAGGTATAGCTGGGGGCCTTTTATAAGAGTGAGGAGGGGCACTCTTGGAAAGTCATGAAAAGATACTTTATTATAAAATGATTTTCGGATATCAAAGGTCCCACAATTATATAGTTAAATGATAAGGTAATAAGGGTCCGAAATCCACCCATAAAATAGGTATTTGACAAGTGTATGTTTTATATTTTACATTATCTTTTAAATTTATTTAAATCGTTCATTAATGAGGTAATCGTTGCATTACCATGGTGTCATAAATAAATTAATTTATTTAATGTCTAAAAATTATAAACAAAATACTATGATGTATGAAATCTTATTAGATTTCCAATTAATATTTATAGTCAAAAATATGACTTGTATAACCCCATGAATTTTTTTTAGTAAAACAATACAAGTTTGTGACATTTTTATTTTCACTTAAATAAAAAGTTATTAATGTCGTTGTTTTACCCAAGTGGCTCCATGGAGTCCCCATGTTGAACCATGGATTGTATTGGTCATCCATGACTAATCTAATAAGGGTAGGACATGTTTCAAGGTCATTTCATATAATTATAACATTATCTTTACCTTAAATTACACTAATTACTCTTAATCGCGATTAATAAAACTGAAAAGTTACTATTCACCAAAAAATTATTTTCATCCCATTGAACCACATTTTACATCCTAATGACAACCATGTATGTCGGATTTTTGAAATTAAAATCACAGAGGTGGTAAAATTTCAATTAAACGAAAAATCAGTTTTTTAACTACCACTTAGTGGTTTCACTATTAATCAAAAATTGATGTTTTTCAAAAAAAATACCAAAAATTCACCCTAAGATATATTTGATATTCTGAATTTAAAAATTATTTCTATTTTAAAAAATTAAAAACATATAAGTTACATTATTTAATTTAATAATTAATTCCCATTGTCAAAACAAAAAGGGTGTTTTTAAGAATCAAAATATATCAAAAGATTGACACTTGTATAAGTCCAATTTCAAAGTGAAATTAATTCCAATGACCACCATTGGATTAAATGGAAAAAATATATTCTAACTACACTTCAAAAACAATTTAAAAAATATTCTATTCATATAAATAAATCAGATTAAAAGGAGGTTTTTAATTAAAATACAACATTTTCACTAAAAATGATCTTTATCGGAAAAATAACAAAAATTTACACAATGTAGATTTTCATGTCCAGATTCTAAAGTACGATTTTATTTGGTCCAAAATAAAAAATAAAATTGTCAAAATGTGCATTTAAAAAGGGTTCACGATCAAAAGGCATTTAATCGACCTTTTAAATAATATTCGAATATTTACGCTTAAAATTGGATTCATTCAAATTTTAAGCCTTTAACATTTATTGGATAAAAGTGAAAATATTTGACAAACATATATAATCATTTTTTTAGTTAGTTCTATTCATTCCCGCCATTAATACGTCTAGGCGTTAAATACCATTTAAAATAATATTATTTTATTATTAGAGTGCAACATACGATTTCCAAGAAACTCGTTGTTGTGTATTGGGCAGGCCATCGAGCATAGTGTTCCCTTTAAGGTAATATTAATATTTTATTCACAAATATTAATAAATTTGAAAAGGTAATAATCTTTATTTACCTGAGATGTTACAAGTATACTTGCATGCCACATATTGGTCATGCAGGTGACTTGCGCACCCTATTTTATTCTCTCCCATGGTCCTCAATGGCCTATAAATACCCCTTGTAGGCACCCCATTGAAAGGAAGAAAAATCCAAAAGTCAGATTTAAGCTCTTGGCGCCCTAGTCTCTACTTGAAGTATTCTGAACACTTCTAAGGTAATTTCATACCTAGAATGGAAGATCTAAAGATGAGTAATAAGGCCTAAATGTTGGAATTCATTAACACATGCGTGCCTAAATGTGCAGCCCTTAAGGGAAACGGACACATTTGTGCACCACCGTATCCCTTCAACAGAACTTGTGCTCCACCCTTTTAATGCCCCTAAGGATAATAATAAGGGATTGAGCAAAGCCTCTCCCATGTATTACCTTATGGTTTAACTGTCGCCCAAGTAAACTGGTGTCGCACAAATATACTTGCGCGACCATGACTTTCGCGCCCAAACAAGACTTGCACGCCTGCCTCTTTTTGGGTACCTCGCTTGCCTATTTAACTCTTTTCTTCAAATCCACCATTCCTCTTCAAGGACATCCATCAAAACCTTCTTCAAATCCATTTATGGTATGGTTCCTTTTTTGGATTCCTTATCTGAAAGGAATTATGTGCAAATTCTCTCAAAACCTCGTGATTTACATATCTCTATGTCACTAAGGTTAGAGATTTCATTCATTCATCCTCATCCTTTAATAAGAGAAGATCATAAATCTGGACATCCTCTTTAGGGGTAATCCCCATGTTCCCTATACTGGGGACTCTTTTCCAGGAATAAACCCCAGTCATAATTCCCCTTATCCTGGGCCTCCTTCTCAAGAGTAAGCCCCAATCTCAAATCCCCTTAACTTGGGCCTCCTTTTCAGGAGTAAGCCCCAAGTCATAAGTTCCCTAATATGGGCCTCCTTCTTAAGAGTATTCCGTAGTCTTAATTTCATTTGATTTGGGATTCCTTCTCAGGAATAAAACCAAATCATAATTCTACTCTAATTTTGACCTCCTTCTCAGGATTAAGTCCAATGTTAAGTATCCAAATCTCCATAAAGCGCATATACCTTTATGGACCTTGTTCCTGGGTTTCTTCCATGAAGCAAAATCCCAATCCTCATCTATCTTGGGCAGTCATACATACATAATCCCCATATCATTTCTTATGATTGCATCTTTCATGGAACAATCATTAGGTTTTACTAATACCTATTGTTTCTCACACCGAGCATGACTCATGTGAGTTAGAGTGTAAAAGAAATTATAACATCTCTATTTGGGCCATTAATCATGCATAAACCTCATAATTCATCACTCAAACTACATGGACTTTGATCTCTAATTTTAATGTAGAGTACGTATGAAGCCTTTCTATGGTTCAATCCCATCTTTCATTGATTATTTTCCATCCCATATGACGTTAAACTCCATAATTCTTCAACGGAACTACGTGGGTTCTGATTCATTTTCTAAACAAGGATACGTAGGTAGCTCATCTGCATGTACGATCCCAACTCTGAAATAATCCATGTCCTTCTAAACAACAATAAACATCAAGTGTCCCACTGAGTGGCTTTAAAACCAGTATGGTTATCATAATGACCAAGAGATTTCTATATAATGTGTCGAAGGATACCATTGACTATGAATCTCTAATAAATATGGATGATTATCTATCGATTAAGAACCTAGAATACATATAAAAGATTCTCTAAATCTCATACATATAAGTAATTTATTGTCAGATCTAAAGAAAATATCATTTTCATACATGGAAATTTAATAAGGATTCACGGTCATAACTCAAATCTATAAGAGAGTCCCTAAGTAGATAAAAATTCCCTCCAAAAAGGTCTGATTAGTCCGACCTCCCATCCTATCGACCAATGAAAATTGTAAAGCCTCATTCGTCCACAACTAATGAGAACCTTCCTTTGGAAAGTATGTCCAAATGGATATAGAATCATTGGATGTTTCTGGTTCTACGAATAAACCCGTTAGAAACCGATTGGAATGTTTGATCCTTAAACAAACAAGGTCATCCCCATTTCTAGAGGAAACATAAAATGGTGAACCCGACGTGAATCATTAACCAAGTTAAATGATGTTTTACTTATTTTTTATGGCCTTATTTAATTCAATTTGAGGGCCAACAATGCAATCAATATCATATGTACTCATCCAAAAGATGTTCTGGATGAAATTATATTGATTATGTCTGTTATATCTAACATGAACTCGTTTCCAAGATCTCTTTGCATTACAGAAATGGCTTCTCTAAAGTCCACACCTGTGAATGCATCTTCCTCTACTCCTGCTGGTTCCTCGTCCGCTCTGAGGACGAAATCACCTACTCAGCATCCTCAACGCTGGGTATCAAATGCACTGGTTATGGAATACCATCAAAATGGTACCATTCCTACTCAAGAGGATCCTCGACAAGACCTCCATGTCAATAATTCACCCTAGTTGTCCGGATAGCGATGACCACTGATCAAGAAGTAGGTGGTGCCAACCACCGTATCATACCATTTCGAGTCGTTATCCCCATAATGAAATCATCGGTCCCTACAATATTATGGGGAGGTGAATGAGAAGGTCACTCAAGGCCTTAATTCAAGGATACATGAGTCCTTCTTGAGGGGTCCTTTCAACAATCACCGCCAGACTCGTGCGACAGTGCGCCCTCAACATGATGAGGGTACCTCCTTTAGGGGTTCGACTCAGGTTCCTCATACCCGAGTTCGCAAGATGAACCTCCAAGGGAAATATATGGTCAACATGGAGCAGGTTCTTACTTTTCCCCCCTCTGGAGAAGTCCATAAATCCAACTTGATGTCTAATAACGAGCGGGCATATACACCCATGCCTCCTAATGTTAGTACTGAGCATACTAATCTGGAAGTAACACACAAATCCTGCTAGGAAATTCCAGTGGAGTATTATAGGCAATCATATACACCTATTAATAATTCATCAACCAGTCAGCAGGCTCCTATGACTGCACCCAATGAATCTCTCCAATCATATATGGTGGAAACTGATAAGTAGGGACATACACCTGTTTAAAATCAACAATTCTGTCTGCATTCTCGTCTTCCAGTATTGAATTAAATTCTTTAACCATACTTGATGATGAATACACATAAGGAACATACACCTTCCAATGTTAATCAAGCCTACCAACAGTCTCATTTGGTAGCACCCTGAGAGGTCAGTCGGAAAGCTCTGATGACAAATTTGGAGAAGACTCAACTCTCTGCCCCCACACATGAGTACTGTCAGAATTCACTGATAGGAAAAGGATGAAATGAGTAGTAATACATACCTACTCCAAGAATAGAATGGATGTATATTCTTGTTCTAGTAGCTAATGTTTCCAAGCACATTCTGAAAATGGTGAAAGAGCAGAAAAAAATCCCTGCTCATATTCTGGATGCCTGTCAGAATACTATAATAGCTTCAGAAACATCATAGGGAAGGAATCATAAATATATCCCTATCAGTGGAGCGACTCATCGACATATCACTTTGGAACAGATACATACCTCTATTCCAGTCCAGGAGGTTTGTGTGGCCTACTCCCCCATGTCATACAGACAATCAAGTCTAAAACATAAACCCGATTTGAATGGATATAATCAGCCTAACCTGACTATTTCCTCTGAGCAGGCACATAAACCAACCAATAATAACCACTTTTGTCAACAAGTGGTTCCCAAATTGAGTAAGAAAGAATCTAAGGAAAAGACTCATCCAACACAGTCAAGAAACCAAGAGCCAATCTGTAATAAGGCCTTGTTCGATGCTGGAGTTCTTGAAGCACTTAGACAATTATCTGTTGCAACTCAAGATTCTACTCTCTCATTTCACAATAGTGGGAAAAATAATTCCGATGGACATTATCAGACACTTCCTCATGAAGGATTTCTTCATGACAGTTCGGTCGATCTCGAAGTATCATATTCGGATGAGAGCCACGATAACCCTCTGCATGACCAGATGAACAAGGAGAAAAAGGTTTCATCTTCTCCAGTAACCCACCATGGTGGTCCTTTCCATGATGATGAATTTAGGTGAAAATTCTTCTCCACAATAGTAATTCACATTGCCTGGAAAATTCTTCAATGGACAATGCAGTGACGAGAAATCCCTCTTATCTTGAGGCACTTGAAAATGGGAAGCCAGTCATGTCTGATGCTTTTCAGCTATGAGGTAAAATACTTTCACAACCATAAGATATGCTAGGGTGTAGGTAATTCACCAAAACATCCCTAGGTCATTCATCTTCTAGTTTGATAAATGAATTCTCTTCCAATCTTGGTGAATCTGATGATACAAAAAAGTATCACCTGCTTTGGTCTAATCAGGTAGAAGAATCTTCGTCGAATGATAAATAGGAAACGCTAAATATGAGAAAAAACAGGCAAAAGGTGAAGTACCAGTCATGTTTTGGCCTTTGGCTGACTCTCAGTATGATTTTCTAGAGATGTTGATGGAATATTGTATTCACGATATTCGTCTCAACATGTGGAATACTCTTTGTCACATGAAAAAGAAAATATTATCTTATAATGAATATGAAAATAATGTCAAGATAATAGAAGGGTTACAACACCAAATTGATTTGGAATCTCTCTCACTTTCTCAATATCCAAAGGTAGAAAAGCAGCAGAGAGTCTTTCAGCATGCATTCCTTGGCGCACTAAAAAGATTCAACCAGTTAATTTCCAATGCCCCATATGATATTCATATTAGGGGATGGGGTGTTCATGGAGCACTACATTTCTTTGTACTCTCCAGTAAACAAAGCCCGCCAAAAATGGTCTCATGCAATGTTATTTCCCATGTCCGTCCATAGTCAATTTGTTTTTTTTGTAATCCAAGTGTTTCTCTAGAACATGCCACAACTAGTTCATCCCAAAGTCAGGCTTACAATGAAAAATCTGTTGAATTACTCTTGCATCACGAAAATGAGAATATCGAACATGCCTATCATTTAGAGCATGTGCATCATCAAATGACGGAAGTGTTATAAATAATCCAATGGTAATTTGATAAAGGTGATTTGAGTGGATGTAGGTTGATGCATACATCCAATTTCGGACTAAAGTCCGCAAGATCAGAAGATCTTTTAATAAAGTCTCAGATGTTGCAGCTCAAGAGACACCCCAGCTTTCCAGTCTAGGGACTCTTTTAACCCAACCCTCTAAATCAAAAAATAAGATTTGAGGAGTTCAGTAGGAACAGCCCCAGTCCACCAGACTGGAAAAATTTTCAAATTCTCAATCTATTCCTCAGTGAAAGTCAATATTCTCTCGATTTGGGAAGAAGCCACAAGTAGAACACAGAGATGAATTATCAGGAGATTCCCTCCAAATTACGGTTCATCAAGAAGTTCTTGAGGGATCAACTCAACAAAATGCAATGTCTCATCAAGGGAAT
Organism: Viscum album; assembly: GCA_963277665.1. Classification (NCBI taxonomy): domain Eukaryota; kingdom Viridiplantae; phylum Streptophyta; class Magnoliopsida; order Santalales; family Viscaceae; genus Viscum; species Viscum album. The sequence continues at coordinate 1,987,000,689 of OY728136.1, forward strand.
GGGAGAGGACAATATCACAGAGTTGCCGATAGAAGGGATTCAATGCATTATGCATCAAAGAATGTCATCAATGTTGTTGTTGATGATCCTCCAGAGCATGAGGCTCAATCATAGGGATCAGATGAAGAAGTTCCTGCTCAGTAGGCTATACACACAGAGGTATCTGAAAAAGGTGTGCATACATGAAATCAAAGGATTACCCAGAATCATGGTTTTCCTTCAAATTACCAACTTACCCCTCTCTGAAAGGCATCCAATAAGGGGAAAGGAATAAATCAGGTTACATTCCACCCTTCCTATGGAGAAGTCCAATCACTCTCACTAAAGAAAAGGCTCGTACAATAAGAGAAAGAAATGATTTAATTAAGAAGGTTGAATGCAGAACTACTTCAAGGTAGTCTTCCTTCAATGCGTGCTGGAGTCAGTCAGTCAAGGAAATTTGTTGCAGCTACTAAGACGGATCAAGAATATTATCCTTTACTAGTACACCCCCATAGTTATAATCCTATGGGTCATGCATAACAACAATCGGTAGTGCTACCATGAGTTGCAGTACCATTCACCACAACTCTTCAAGATCCAGTTATTGCACCTACTCAGGTCCATGCTCAACCTAATGTTTATCAAAATATAATTACTAATTTTGAGGCACTAACAACTCGATTGGAAGCTATGGAGGGAAAACGTGCACAAATTAAACCATTAAAGAGATCTTACCCTGAATGGGTTGATGCAATTCCTCCCCCATAAAAATTTTCAAGTATCACATACCCAATTTTTAATGGTTCAAGAGACCCAGAACAACAGTTAACACATTTTGTTTCTCGTTGTGATCCTATGATGGGAACTCTTCAACAACAAGAAGCAGTTAAGCTCAGGTGTTTTTTATAGTCATTACAAGGGCCTAATTTTTTCTGTCATACAAGCTTGCAGTCCCAGTCCATTACCGGGTGGGAGGATCTCCATCAATGATTCCTTCATAAATTTAGCTCAACGTTTACAAATACAACAATGTTTGATCTTAAAAATTGTATGTAAAGGTAGAATGAAATAGTTTCATATTTCTTTGCTTGTTGTAAGGGATTAATATATTCCTTATTATTAGCACTCCCTCAAGAAGAACTGTTTCCAATATTTTTGGAAAATTTGTGTGATGAATTACGTACACTTTTGGTCCCTGTGAAATACACAGGAGGGTTTTGAGACCGTACTTAGATCACTCAGAAGATCAAAGACTCTATTATAAAGACTAAGGATAAAACATGTGTAATTCCATTAGTATTAGGAAGGAGAATGGTTAGAGCATAGACTGCTACAGTTATGCTTAAACAAGCACCAATACCTGCTTCTAATTCAAAACCTTCATCTTACTGAAGGGATCCGCCTTATGAGCATCAACAACAGAGGCCGTTTCATCAATATGATCAAATATATCAATGATAGAAACAATTTGAGGAAGTTAAGAACAATGTTTATTCATTTCGAAATGAAAAAGGTCCTTGTTACTTAATTTTGACTCTAGAAAATAATTTGGTTCAGTTTCCAAGGCCTAAAAGGCCGAAAAAGGATGGATATGAATACCAAACCAACTATTGCACATTTCCTCAGATGTTGGGGCATCCCATTCAGGAGTGTTTTGTCTTCAAAGACCTTCTGCAGAAAATGGCGGACTTAGGAAAAGTCAAACTGAAAGGTTCTTCAGCTTAGGTAGAATGTGTTACTACTATAGATCCAGAGGAAGAAGGCGAGTGGCATGACGTCAAAAGAAAAAATGCGCATAAATATGATGATTGGATTTTTAGGAAAACAATCAACCAAACTCATGCCATGTTATGAATGAAATTTAAGAAACCAATTGTGTCTTCTTCTATGAATTCCACAACAAAACCCTCTTCGTCAGAGGGAATGTCCTCAAAAAAGCGACATAATTCCATGAAAGAAGAGCAGTCAGAAGAAGATGAGCTCATGCCAATTCCCAAGTTTTCTTTGACTTTGGAAGATTTTATTCAATCTACTTCAAAAGCACATGCACCTCCCCATCCAACGGCATAGCCTGAACTGTTTCATTAGGCAGAATCTTCACCAAGTAGGAAGGACCTTAATCAATACATAAGGTCTACATCAATGGGGATTATTATTTAATCTCAATGGATGGAGATCTCATCACGACTCCAACCAATGAAAGATTCTTGAATTAGTATTTTTTGTAACACAAATACACAAGACATCCAGCATGAAGTTAAAATGTTTTTTAGTCCAACATGATGTTAAAATGTGTTGTCCAAGCTACATGATGCTAAAATGTGCATCACTGGTCCATTCATATGACCTTAAAATATCTATAGTCCCTACTATAAGAGTTTAAAGTACACAGTCCCCTATAGTCCTTACTGCAAGTCTTTAAACTACAAAGTCCCCATAGTCCTAACAACAAGACTTTAAACATCACATTCCCTCTTTCATCTAACATGATGTTACATTGTGTCCTGTCCCATATGTGATTCATGACATTAAATTGTGAATCATTAGTGTTTTTGTTACCTCTTGTTTCTCACACTGAGTATGGGTCACGTGATCTTAGAGTTAACTTCAACCATAACACCCTCTCTCGGCCGCTAAACATGTGTAAGTCCCAACACCATTTTTAGGTCATTTTCCTCAAGAACAACAAGATCACCAATTCATTCTTCAAATAAACTACCCATACTTTGATCATTGCCTTCTAAGATAGGTACATAGGCAAACTCTGGAGGTTCAAGCCCAAAAACAATATCTTCACATCATTTAACCTCCATCTCATACGATGTTGATTAATGAAGACACCCCTAGAAACAATATTTTTACATTCGATCACCACCATCCATGCTATATGATGTTAAACAATTCGCATTTTTTGTCCTGTATGACAACAAAAAACAACATTCTTTGACACCCTCAGCTGAGATGGAATCACTATTTACATTGATCTCCAATCATGTTATATTCCAAATACTACGTGCAATCATGGCAATGAACGAATCTTTAATCTTGGGTAAAACCATCATTGCACTAAAGTCCTCTTTCACCCTTCACTTGTACGAGCCAAATCTGTATAGAAGATATTTCAAGAACTACGTATGTCTTTATACCCATCCTTATGGGATACATAGTAATGTTCGAGCGTCCCTTGAATCCAGCCCCATGTCTAACCCCAAATTCCACTTCCAGTCCCTTTGTTGAAAAGTCCCCCTATGAAAATATGAATGTTGTATGAAAACCCTGGTCTTCATTCACATCAGGTTTAACAAACACACAATGTGTATTCCTTATTATTGTCCGAGCTCTACGACATTAAACTAAGATATCCTACATTCTCATCCCACATGACATTAAACTGTATTTCAAGAACTACGAATGGCTTGATTCCCATCCTTATGGGATACGTAGTGAAGTACAACACCTTAATTCAGGACCCAGCCACAACATGATTATGGTTTAGCATTGTTCTGTGTATCTTTTTCATGCATTGGAAAATGCCCATTTTGATGTGTCATACTCTATACCATAAATACTTCCAGATCTCCATAACCCTTTCCTTGACTTCTGGTTAGAAAATTTCTGATACCCGAGAGTTCTTTTACCTGACTATGTAGCATGTTCACTTAGACGACCTTGCATAAACAGTCTACATAATAGACCTGTCTACCAAAAGATATAATTATTTGACTATGCAGCCAATTCCCTTAAGTGTCCCTATGTAATTCATCCCCCTAACGGGTTTTTCAAATAGTGGTAACTTCATTCTTTGGAGGAAAACCTCTTTTTTTCTTATTTTTCTTAAGGACAATATGTAGGGATCTGAAAAAATAGCCATCATTAACATATTTGTCCCATACTCTTTTTCATGATCTGAAAGTATTCAAGCCTACGGTTTATATTTCACTTCCCTACATTTGGTTTAGTTCTTCGCATGAGTAACATTCATCCAATCCTTTGAAAATATTGATTGGAAATATCCTCTCCATATTCATGTACCTCTCTCCATATAAGAGACTCTATGCTTTGGAAAATTTGAACCTCCATAACCATTCACTAGCTTTTTAGTAATAGGAAAGTAAAATTTCTGAATGATCATTGGCCTGACTATGCATCATGTGCCCTAAGGTGGCCTTGTATAATTAGTCTACAAAATGGACTTGTCATCCAAAAGATGTTATTAGTTGACTATGCATCCAATTACCTTAAGTGGCCATGCATAATTCAACCCCCTAACGGGTTTGTTAAATAATGGAAACTTCACTCTTTGGAAATACTTCTTCTAATGCCTTTTAGACCTTTTTTCATATCATGCCTCAGATTCAAAATTTCATAAGTCATAATTAACATGTTTTCCCCCTACATGAATGTTTAAATATGTTTTCTGTTAAATTATCATGGAATTGAGTCAATTTTAATCCATTATCCATTCTGTCAAAACTATTCAACTTCAAACATTAGCCTTTTTATATCCGACGAGCATGAATTTAAACTTCCCAAAAAAAATAAGGGAACTATGAACAAAAGTCATGTCCCAGCTCACTAAACATACATTTTGTATGATTTAGTTAATATTGAGTAATAAAAAGTTTCAATGTTTGTAGGTTTATTATTATAATCCTGTAAAAAATAAAACTATGCTTACTAGGACGATTGTCTTAGGTAAAGATTTTATGCAGTTAGAAAAAGAATGCAGGGACAAATGATTGAACATGAAACTGTTTTTCATTAATTCACATGTGTTAGAAGGACATCCACAGACTAGGGTCTCTTCTCCTTTTCAAGAATTACAGGAGGCTTTCAACATAACTCTTCATTTGATTTATGGCATCCAGAGCTTCATTAGTAGCCACTTGATACTCATTCAATCGCCCAACTTCACTCATTTTAGCTTGATGGAGTTCATTATTGGCATCTGCAACAGCTTTCATACCATTTGTTGGAACTCCTTCCAGTGAATTATAAAGCTGGTCATGTTCCCCTGTTACATCATCTAACTATTGCTGAAGGTGCATCTGCTGGAAAACTTTCTCCTGGATCTTATCTTTCAGCTCCTTTAACTTGGCAGCATGATCAGCCTCATCTCGAGACACCACAGGCTCAAACTTGCTGATATTGGTCAACAACCTCACCCTGGTCTAGTATTGATGGTACCTTTTCTCATGCTCCCTCCTTAAAATGACTTGTTTCACCGTGGTGTGGATCTCTTGATATCCAAAACATCCAAGTCCTAACATGACAAATAGGGATGGCAGTCACAGGATCTTCGAAGAAATATCTTGAAGAGGCATTTCAAATAGGATCTTCTATATGTACTTCCATGCCTTGCGATGTTAAAATTGGAGCGCCTTTTGTACCTCTGGGTCTTATTCAGCATTACTATCAAAGAGGAGAATATAGTCCAAGATTAATTCACATCGAGAAGTGCCCTGTTTTTCTCCTTCCCCCTGACCCATGTTACTTCACTTTCTATTCCCGTTGGGGCAGAGGTAAACGATTCACCTACAGATCTCGCCACTAAAATTGATGTCCCTACATAGTAAAATGAATGTTTTGGTTAGTTTCAAAGGATAAAAAAGTTTATTATGTTTTCTTGGAAATTATGTGCACCCACAAATATTATTATCTCTTACCCAACGGTAGATCAACAGCATGAGAAGAATCATCCCTATCTTTCCTAGCTTCAACAAGATTTTCAGGATGGGATTTAGGAAGCTCTACCGGGTTATGATCCACTTGATCTAGTCTCTCTGCAATAATAGGGTTGTCTATACCCCCTTCAGGCATTGGTAGTTCAGTAACTTTCTCATATAGAACTACACATTTTAACCAATCATGGTTAGAGATGTAATAGTAATTTTTTTAACAGGACGAAGGATAACACTCATGTCCAAAATCTTCTAAATTACATGAAAATTTAACATGATCTAAAAAATCTTCAAAAGATGCACCTTGTTTCATCATTTCATCCATTTATATCTCGGATTCCAGGTCAGTCTCACTAGTGGGAACATTCTATGTGTTTTCTTGGCAACCCTCATCCTGCGGCCTCTGACCCCAGACAGTTTCTTCATATAAAATTATGGCATCAGTTTCAGTGGCCTCCAAATGTTCTGGTGTCGTTTTTGAACATAAATTTTCACAGAATGAAAGTTATTAGATGATTTTATTCAACATTTTATGAAGCATTGTTAATTTACTCGAAGCAGGAACTTCTTCAAGAGCAGCCAAGTCAGCATGAACTTTTGATTTTTCACCAGCACCCTCCGTCGTTCTCAGAGGAGGGCCAGTACTCTACCTCGAAAGGGAAATTGAAGAAGCCCCTGAAATCCCAAGAAGTATGAGCAATATTTTCATGGGTTAAGACTCATGACTATCCAAATGAATTACCAATACTGATGAAGCGTTTATCTATGGAATTCATACTTCTATGCCTTTTATTCATTTTATTTTTGGAATTGTTGACATCATAATCTCCAAATATAGGAATTGGACAATGAAAAGCCATGTCTAACTCCTCATCCATGGCTTGCTGGCCGAGAGATATCTCACCCGACTCACAAATAGATTCAGTAGCTTCGATAGCGGTGCCACCAGGGTTATAATTTGGTGGAGGAACCTCAACAGTTCCTTTCCTTAAAATCTTTAGGATGAAGAATGTAATTTCCTTGAGTAACAAAGCATTAACTGAAGTCAAGTTGCAAAGTAGATAAGGAAAGAGACTTACATCTTCATGAGCCACAAAATCGTGCCACTCCTCATCTACGGATGCACCAGTCCCCTCAGTGGTGTCGTGATACATAATTTCCTTCACCCCCTTGGTGATAAGAATGGAATTATCAGTGCTATATATGAGCATCTCTAACTCTATGATGTAAGCCTGCACTTCATCGGGGTTATCCTCAAAATAGATATAAATCGAAGACCGAAGATTCCCTACTCCAGGGATGTGTATCCCATTGCATATGTCCATCCTTGCGTTTTCAACATCATAATAAAAACTCCACCATGTGTGGATAGCCTCTGGTCGTAGATACTAAGTATGTGCACCAGAAGGCTGCGGGGAGGGTCCTGAAATCTTGGACTTCAGCTTCTTCCTAGCTCCTGCAATCACAGATAAGGGATAAGAAAATGAAAATTGTTGCTCTATAAAATAATGGAGATTAAATTTCCTCAATGAAGTAACTCACGAAGAATCTATTGAGTGGGTCTCTTGATTCAAATAGGAGGATTATATATGGCAGAGGCCGCTTTGACGCATGTCGTACCACATAATCCCCATCCTGAGAATCCAGCAAGCTAGCCCTAGGTGAGGAACCTGGTGAATCAGCTCTGGTTGTAGAAGAGTCACCTTCAAAATGATGGGTTTCTTTCTCTATAGTTCTCTTCTTTTTCCCCACCCGATGAACCGGAAGATTCAGTACCCCTTCAGGGTATGATGCTAGCCAGTTCTCAGCATAACACGTAGTCATGTTACTCACCGCTCCAAAAACTGGTAGATCAAACATTGGCCCCTGTCTTCTCCATACCTGTCAGCAACCATAGTTGTCAGGCAACCATCAGATGCTGCTATGACCTGACATGAACAGTAGGGGACACAATAGTCTATTTTAGACACTTGAATTGGCGTGAAAATCAGTATGGAGTATAGGCCTCACATATAATATCTCTGTCAATCCTGGTGGCCAATACACCATCCCTGCAAGCAACATGTATGACCTCAATTCTAGGTTAGCTGTTCCATCATCAACAAACCACCCGATTGGCCGGTTTCTATAAGGAATGAAATTGAATTCCATGAACATGCTCAGCCTCACCTTTATATCATAGGAGTTGAGGGATAATGGAAAAATTCCAGAAAATGCCTACACTGACGGCCTGAAAGAACTCGAAGAATCTGTAATATGGTCTGTACAGCATATGTCTTGAAATGAGTGGCGATCCATCCCCAAAAAACATGGAATGGTCCCAGTATTCACAAAGGAAACTTAAGCATAAAGACATGGAGTAAGATGTTGTAAATATTCTCCAAAATGGGGGTGTCCATCCCAACCATTTTCCTCTAATCGAACTTAGTTGTAACAACGAAGGTCCCTGGCCTGACACCACCCTTTGAATCCCTAACTGGTAGAATATAAACATTGAGCCATAATGCTAAGAATCCTTCCTGATGGGTCTTTTCTTGGATTCTCTAATCCACTTCATTCCCCCACTTTTCAAATTATCCTAAGGTCGTCCTGAATGTGCCAAAAGCACCCCTCTTCTTTGTTCTGGGGCAGGTAGTAGGATGAGTATGGGTGGGACCCTTATCCATCTTCTTGGTAAGAAACATATCCATCCACTCCTCTGGATTAATATCCTTTCTATAAAGAGTTTTGGAGGTCTTTGAATTATTGATCTTGTAGAAAATTTTCAATAATTCTCCAGCCAAAGATGGAGTCTTCTATGAATAATTACAAGTCACCTTAGGAGGGATGAATTCATCAAACATATCACCCAAAATTGGATCCCCTGTGATCTTGTAGACATCCCAGAAATTGATGCCTACTTCTCCATGATTCAGATGGAATGAATTTGTTTCTGGGCTCTAGCAGCTGATTAGCTCTGGCACAATGTCATCATTCCTATAGACATATGTCTTCCCTGCACAGACAGATTCATATATTGCAACTCCCTTTAGATATTCAACAAATGTTGCACAGGTTTGTCACACCCAATAAGCCCACATCCAAGTTGGTTTCACACCTCCTCCAGGACGGAAGTACCAACTCTTCTTCCAGCCTTTGGAAGGATCCATATGAGAGTTTCGGAAGATTGAGGGATAACAATGCGGCTGCAGCTCAAGCTTGTGAGGTTTTAGATCTGGAGCACATGGGATATGATTCATTATGTAGGACTTCTCCACTTTTCCATCACTAACAAATGATCCTCCAATTGAGATATTTTCTGAAGAAAAATTAGTGTATGTATGAAACCAAGAATGCGGGAGATAGTTCATTTTCTCAGGAATGTTGACTCCTTACAGATGACCATGGCCATATAGAGGCTGGTAGATGGTCTGTGGGAAATAAACATGATAATTCTTTAAGTACTTGGCCAAATATGGGAGAGTGATATCGTAGATATTATAGTAATCATGGCCAACGACATTCATCAAGTCACCAATCCACTTTTTAGCCAGCTTATCAGCCTTTCCAATTCTTCTGGGTGCCATTGAATCGACACAATGGTATAATAATTAACTCTTAAATTGGTTTATTTTTCATAAAATTTGTGATGAAATTTGAAAAAATGGGTAAGGAATTAAGACGTGAAAGTCCCATGCTGGCGCACAAGTCTAATCGTATCGCACAAGTTTTGGGCACGCAAGTATCAACGCAGAAGTCCAAATACCTCTACAGAAGCATGACACAAATAAACAATGAACCGTGAACAACATCACCAGCATGAAAAACCAAAATCCAAGCAACTTGAACGCAAAGAGATCATAATCATTCAAAGATGGGTGCTTTAAGAGAAGTGGTGCTGCATATTTATAGGTGAAGCTACTTACTTACGCGTCGTACCCTGCACAGCTCGCACTTGCGTGCCGCTACTTGCGCGCTCAAACCTGCGTGCCCAAATTCCTTGGTTTTATCCTTTACCTTAGAGTCAAATCCTCATTCCTTTTACGGATCCAACTCTGAGGGGGAAATTTTGTTGATGCTTCTTTCTATCACAGAGTCTAAACAACTGGAAAAGGGGAATACCTTAATCACAAAAAGATTCATCCTTTAAAGAATATCAAAAATTGACAAAGGCATGAACAAGGATTTCTTTTAGCATGGGTCGCACAAGATTATTTATGGCCGCGAAAGTATACTTGCGCTCCACATATTGGTCACATTGGTGACTTGAACTCCCAATTTTATTTTCTCCCAAGGTCCTCAATGGCCTATAAATTCCCCTTGTGGGCCCCTTATTTCAAGGACGAAAAATCCAAAAGTCAGATTTAATCTCTCGGCGCCCTAGTCTCTAATTGAAGTATTCCAAACACTTATAAGGTAATTTCTTACCTAGAATGGAAGATCTAAAGTGGAGTAATAAGGCCTATGTTTTGGAATTCATCAACACTTGCATGCCTAAATGTCCATCCCTTAAGGGAAATAGCCATACTTGCGCGCCACCTTATCCCTTCAACAGAATTTGCGCGCCACCCTTTTGGAAGCCTCAAAGGATAATACTAAGTTATTAATCCAAGGCTCACCCTAGTATTACCTTTTGGGTTAACCGTCACCCATGTACACTGGTGTCACGAAAATATACTTTCAGGACCAGGACTGGCACTCCCAAACAGGACTTGCGCGCCTGCTTCTTTTTGGGTTCCCCTCCTGCCTATTTAACTCTTTTCTTCAAATCCACCTTTACTCTTCTCGGACAGCCTTCAAAACCTTCTTCAAAGCCATTTATGGAATCGTTAATTTGTTGGATTCCTTATCTGAAAGTAATTTTATGGATCATCTCTCAAAACCTCGTGATATACATATCTTCATGTCACTAAGGTTAGAGATTTCATTCATTCATCCTCATCCCTTAATATGAGAAGATTTTTAATCTGGGTATCCTCCTTAGGAGTAAGCCTCATGTTACCTAATTGGGGCCTCCTTTTCAGGAATAAACCCCAGTAATAATTCCCCTTAACCTGGGCCTCATTCTCAAGAGTATGCCCAAATCACAAATCCCCTTAACTTGGCCCTCCTTCTCAAGAGTAAGCCCGAAGTCATAATTCTTATAATATGCGCCTCCCTATTAGGTGTAATCCCCAGTCTAATTTTTTCTGATTTGGTATCCCTTTTTAGAAGTAAAACCAAATCATAAGTCCCCACTAATTTTGGCATCCTTCTCAGGATTATTTCCTAAGTTAAGTATCCGAATCGTCATTAAGAACATATACATTTATGGACTATGTTTCCAGGTTTCTTCCACGAAGTAAAATCCCAATCCTTGTCTATTTTCGGAAGTCATACAAACATAAGCCCCATATCATTTCTTATGATTGCATCTTTCATGGAACAATCATCAGGTTTTACTAATACCTCTTGTTTCTCACACCAAGAATGACTTACGTGAGCTTAGAGTGTAAAAGTAATTATATCATCTCTCATTGGGCCATTAATCATGGATAAACCTCATACTTCATCACCTGAACTACGTGTACTTTGATCTCTACTATAAAAGTAGAGTACATAGGAATCCTTTCTATGGTTCTAGCCCATATTTAATTAATTCTTTTCTTTCCCATATGACGTTAAACTCTATAATTCTTCACTCAAACTACATGGGTTTTGATTCCTTTTCTAAACATGGATACATAGGTAGCCCTTCTGCGTGTACTATCTAAACACTGAAATAATCCATGTCCTTCTGAACAACAATAAACATCAATTTCCCCACTGAGTGGCTTTAAAACCCATATGATTATCATAATGACCAATAGATTTCTATATAATGTGTTGAAGGATACCATTTAATAATAATTTCTAATAAATATGGATGATTCTTTATCGATGAATAACCTCGAATACATCTAAAAGATTCTCTAAATCTCATACATATCAATCATTGATTGTCAGATCTAAAGGAAAGCACATTTACATACATGGTAAATTAATAAGGATTCACGAACATAACTCAAATCTATAAGAGAGTCCCATAGTAGATAAGAATTCCCCCCAAAAAGGTGTGATGAGTCTGTCCTCCCATCCTCTCGACCAATGCAAATTCTTAAGCCTCTTCAGTCCACAACTAATGGGCACATGCCATTGGAAAGTAGGTCGAAATGGATATAGAATCATTGGATGTTTGAATATTTACGAATAAACCCATTAGAAACCGATTGGAATGTTTGAACCTTAAAAATACAAGGTCATCCCCATTTCCAGAGGAAACATAATGTGTCAACTTTTCCAACCTAAATAGGTAAATGAGTAGGGTTCATAAATGATTGTTAGAACCCAAATATGGTTATTTTATAACACAAATTTTTGTATTGATAAAAAAAGACCATATGGAATTACTTTTATAGATATTGATAATATGATCATAAATTTAATATAGTCTAAAATTCAATAGAGAAAAATTAGAAAGAAGAAAAAAAGAGTATGGGCCACTAGTACTATATGAGAGTGTGCTATTTTGATCAGGATGATTATTTATTTTTATAAATTAATGAAGGTGGATGATCCACATCATTATTTGGACATGAAGAAGAAGATGATGAGTACCAATAATATGTTACATTGACAAGGTATTTCTAGTTATGACGATGAAGAAGTATAAGATTAATATTTATATTACTAGTCAGATATAATAAATTAAGAGAAATTTAGAAGGGGAATTCCCACATATTATGTTCGGTGAGTTGTGATAAATTTTAATAACCAATATTTTTGTTTTCTGAAGTCTATGTTTGAGGAAGACAACAATCTGTTTTAGAAGGAACTATGAAGATGTGAATAGAGTATTAAATAATGAGTTAAAAAAATATAATATAAATTCAATTGGAATTCAAATACTATAATGTGTAGAATATTTTTTATATATTGGATGTAGTGGCATCTTATTTATTTTTGTTGCCGAAATCAAGAAGAAAAATGTTGCAAAAAAACAGGTGGAATGTAAATAAAAAAGGGGGTGTGGGATACAACCCTAATCTTTCATGTGTAATATTTTGAACCTTCTTATGTACTATGTAATAACAAGTTTCAATATAATATCTTTCCACCTATTAAAATTGATAAAAATATCATGGGGAAAAAGTTATTTATCAACAATATTTCAACTTGATAAGGAGGTTGTTTCTTATATTGTGGATTAACCTTATAAAAATTACTCTTGTTAATGTCATGTATATATTTTTTATTTTAAGTGATTGGGGAATATTGGGTGTGAATAAAGATTTTGATTCATATTTTTAATAATTTTCAACGATATTAATCTGATCAATTTGTGTAATTTCCATTGATATATCTAATTTATTTGTTTTTTGAGTAATTCATATTTAATTGTAAAATGACATAAATCTTGAGATTAAATTTTTTTATCTCTAATGTTAATCATTATAATTAATCATAAATTTAATATTTGTTTCCATGTTGATCATTTCAGGTTAATGATGTTTTATTAACATCGATGAACATATGTAAAAGTGTCTAAAATTATAGCTAGTTTGAAAAATGGAAAAAATAAATAAAGGGGCAATAACATATGTCTTTTGGGTTAATATAAGATTTTTTTTCATGAATATAAGTAATTTGATATCATCATCAGCCTCTAAATAATAATATTTTTCATTAAGTTCATAACACTCAAGACTATACTATAGATGGTAAACACCATATATTTAACTATCACACAATTCCCCATTTAAAGTGTCATTATTCATGACTTTATATAAAATGAAATTGTTTTAATTTGAAATCGACTAAGTAAACATCATTTCTAAACTGATAATATCTAAATTATCATAGTATTTTTTTATCTTTTTTTGAAATTTTTAAATTCGAGGATAAGGGCTTGTCAATAAAAATATGTTAGTTAGTTTAAATATGTTTTTCTTCAATTTTAGCCTTAACAAGTTCCAACGAATGTTATATAAGGAAAAGTCCCCCAATTCCACTGAATAAATATTCTAAAGATACTATAGAAGGTAATTATTCTATAAATCATCTATGGAATGGATTCTATGAAATTTTACAATCACTCATGGAACTGATCATAGTAGTAAATCAATAAACATTAATTTTAGAAATTAATTTTTTGAAAAATGGTGCAAAAAATCAACTATATGAATAAATTATTTCACTCAAATTACAATTCAAAATATTAACATATTTGTTTCACTATAATCATTTAATTTTCCATTTTATTGATTCAAAGTAATTTTCATTGAAATCTAGAAAATGGTATTATTAGACCCACAAGATACTCATGTTTCTATTCTCGTTTAAGTAAACAAAAAATTTTGTGTGGTAATGATAATTTTTGTTTAAATAAATTATTATATTTAGTTCTTAAGAATATACTTTTATAGAGAGAGATATGAAGTTAAAATTTAATGAATGTAATAATAAATTCCTTTTTCCTTGAGAGGATTTAATCCTCTATGTTTATTTTGTTTGAGATTCCTCTTTCCATCATCAACCTACCAAAGAAAAAAAATCATCAAAACTTAAGGATTATGTCAATGTATGGTAAAAAAATATGGATGGAATTACGATTCATTTTATGCTAATTACTATCAATAGAATTGAAATATCCTAGAAATAAAATATATTGAAAATTGTTAATTTAATACCCTATGTGCTCTCTGAATTTACTTCCTCTAGATGGGTAGTACAATATTTCAACTAAAATCCATCGGTTGGTAGAGTTTCGTGGATGTGAACCACCACATGTATATTTTTCAAAATTTCACTTTTTTTATTGTTGAGGACTCCATTGTAAAAGTATAATAGATCCACCACTATCAAAATAAGTTATATCATACATGGAGGGTATAGGATTAATTTTAAATAATCATCTTTTTTGGTTTCTACTTTTTCAAACTCTTCATTACCATCTAGTGTTTTGTTAATGTAGGGTAAATTATATGAATATTTTATGGGATGGTAAGAATGCATTCTACCTAAAATAAAAATATGACATCAAGAATCATAGTAATAATTCCCCCTTCAATGATAATAGATTCCATATTTTTCCAAAGGAAATATAACTTGGATGTCATCACACAATTCTTCTAAATCATGTTCAATATATACTATAAAATTTTTATGTTCCTGAAAAGGTTAATCTTAATGTTCTTATAATTTTTACATGAAATAAAAAGAATTGGATTAATTTTTAAATTTAAAATAAAATGGGGTAATTATTTTATCTATTTAATAAAAATTAAATGATAAAATTCTCATGAAATGGTTAACTGAAGGAGTTGGTTGAGCTTTAATATTTTTTTCATTGGAATGTTATTATTGGAGTTGATTTGTAGAAGATAAAAGTATGTAGTCTTGATCAAAATGTATTTCTTTAAATTCTGAAAATCAGTTAGTTTCATTATCTTCCATGGATAGTGTGATATGAAATAGGTCTGGAAATTTTAATTTTTAATGTATTGGGATATAATGCATCACATCACACAAAAACCAAAAATTATCTAGATCACACTAATTCTACATATGTATCTTGGCAATAAAGTCTCTCTCTTCACTTACGGATATGAGTTGTTGAGTAAGGTCGAATGCATAATTATGTATCTTCTCATATACAAATTAAGATCCATAAAATCTACGATTAGTGGGGAAATTTCTTCAAATACAAGATTATGTTCATGTTAAGGCTCATGTTTTTCAGAAAATAATGACCATATTCATAAACCATTACACCTTTTCTCTTAAATTTTTGAATGTATTATCTATGATCTTGTACCGTGGATTCATAAAAATAAAATACTTATTTATATTGAATCTAATCCTATTAATAATCAATAAATTCATAAAATAATAATTTTATTATATCATAGAAAAGTAATGTTTGTCGTTTTTTAGAAAACAATTAATTTTTTTAACAATGTATGAAAAAAGTAATTGAAATAATCCATTCCTCCATTAAAATGATGACTTGTTTTTACAATTGTCAATCATAGTGTGGTCAAAAGATGATTTTTACATTTATTAATGTATCGTAATGGATGACCATGGTATTATCCCTTTAGTATATTCATATCTATTCACTAATTAATTCAAATTTAGCTAAACTACTTATTTATTATTTTTTATTTTCTAAAATATTTTAAATACATTTGAGAATGAATGGAAAAACTATCCTATCATAAAATAAAAAATAGAATGATGTTATGAAAGAATAAAAATGGTTTTAATGATTGTTATAATATTTTATGTATTTTATTTATGTTTATTTGATATAATTCATTTTATAATTATATTATTAAATTTTACCCTTTAATTAGTCCCATTTTATTTATTGATTTTTATGTATTGACTTTATAGAAACAATATTAGGAAAATTAAACTCTACTTCCTACAATAATGAATTAGGACACAATTAAATTGGGATTGTGGAATTATCAAAGACTTGGACACATCATAGACAATTCCATCCATTGAACAACTTGGATTAATCATGTGAATAGTTTTCATTCAATTTAAAGGATGGAAAATATGTAAATAAATGAAATAAAGTGAAATTTAGATTCATGTAATTTTGGAAGTTCATGGAACCCATTCACATGAATCTCATCCACAAAAATAGAATTAAAATCATATAGACATGAATTTTAGAATTTCGGAACATCAATATCCTCTCCCTAGGACAAACCTTAGGTTAGTGATTAATGATCATGTGTAAGATTTACAAATGTTAGTAAATGATAATGAGATAATAGATCATGAGAGAGAGAGAGATAGAGAATGATAAACATAGTAGGAAACAATATGGAACACCTCAACTAATATAGAACGCAGTTTCAAGAAATAAAATAACCCACAATAGCATAATGAAAATAAAAAATAGCACTATCACAGAGTCAAGATTTGATCATCTGATCCCTTAGAAAAATATCATTTCGTCTTAATTATAGAAGTTAGAATCTCAAAATTATCAATTCTTTGTATATTTTTTATCTCTTTTAAAGTACTCAATATATATTTTTCAAATTTTTGATCTTCTACATATGGAATTCTCTAAATATATTAAGTATTTAATATTTCATCAGAACACCATACTACCACATGGACAAATCAATTTCACAACAAAAATAATATACATTTAATGAAAATTTCATTTCAATTATTTTGTGTTTCATTCATTGTGTATAGTTTTTATCCTCATAAAAACATAGCTATTTCAAAAAATGACACTCTAATGGGGCAATACCCCCACCTATAGCATAGCATAAAACTTTCACATTTATCTTTTGTATGGATACTATTAATCTATTCATTATGTAACCTCTTTGGTATGATATCATCTTAATACTTTAATCACTAAAAAATAGAGAACCTATATAATGTCTCTTAAACACCCAGACACAAAACCATTCTTGTCTATTATTCTTCTCCATGGATATTGAAAAGTCTTCATTCTCATGACACAACCTCTATCCTTTGCATAAAATGTTATAAAACCAATATTTTTACCACCACTATGTAGGTAATTTCCTTCATCATTGTTGATTCATATTATTCATTCTATATCATATAGGATTTTCAACAACACAAACAATCTTTATCATGCAATTTTCCATTCACAGTGGCCTAATGGAGCAACTTATTATTACAAAAGGCTTTATTATCCATTTTAGCATTCATCATTATCATTTTAAAAGGTTATTTAGGTGATACGTGTTGATAAATATCCACCAAATTATTTCTATACTAAAACGAGATATCTACTTTTGGAATTCATGGTTGATTGGATGGGTCAATAATTATGGTTTGGTGAATTTGGGAGGGAGTTGTTGTGTATTTATCAATGATGAAATGTCTGATCATGGGGTCAAGTTGTTAATGTGTAAAGTAGAACTATTTCCGTATTTTTTTAATATTAAAAATCAAGACTTATCCCACAAGTAAAATGTGTTTGGTTGTATGGCCACATATAAGAAACCCCATTGCACCCAGGGATTAGATGCCTATCATGGGAATGGGCTCCTACAACACCCAAAAACATACATAAATGGAATGTTCCTATTCATGTGGCTACTAAAGGATTTGTAGAACGCTTTCTCTAATTCATGTAATTATATCCTTATGCCACATATTTCTACTGCCCCTTAGAGATTTCATGGATATATGCACATCTTATGCTAGAAATGATGCTTTTAGCCCTTTGGGGGAGGGCTAATTGTGTTGGGCATATATATTTTACATAGAAAAAGATAATCAAAATAATCAAAAAAATTCTCCTAAAAAAATTAAATACTATCAAGTTTATAATTTCAACATTTTATTTTATTTTAAGCCATATTAATTCTTCAATTGAAATTTGTCACATTTTATTAAAATAGTAATTACAATTTAGTATTGATTACAATACACAAAAATTAATTAGAAAATGTTTGAAAATTTTTATGATGAAATTATTTCATCTATTCCAATTCTACTTTGTCACCTTAGTAGGATACCATTGGTATATATACCATGGGATCTACCACCTAACATCAAAATATGATCAATTAGTAGCTACTGTCATCGCTCAATAACCCGATACCCCTATTTCTATAATATATTCCAATGGAAAATAATCAATCACACCTAGGAAATTTTTAGGGAAGGTCATAAATAAATATAATAATAATGCTTATAATCTACTAAATTATCCCTAAAACATCTTACGTTAATGTACTCTTCTTGGTTTCATTATATTCCTTGATTGGGGAGTACCTTCTTGGTTTCCTGAAGCACATTGAGTGGATATACTCTTCATAGTTTCATTAAAATCATTTAGGTGAAATAGACAACTTGGTTTCCTCAAATATATTTAGGTTATATTCGTGTATTGGTTTCATAAAAACATTAGGTATGGAGTACCCTCTCATTTTTTCATATATACCTTGTGTTGTGGTTGTCCTATTGGTTTCCCAAAAATTCAATGAGTTGAGAACCTTTAAAAGGAAACCATATATTCCTTCACCAATATAATCTTCAAAAAATAAATCAAAATGGATTATTAAATATATGTCCCAAACAACTAACCATTTATATATACATTTCAACTGGCATTTCAATCTATTTTATGTTAATCTAATTTAATGTGGTTATAAATTTTCAACCATAAAATGAACCACTATAGTCCTTATCACTCGATCGTAGATGTTATGATATGTCTTGTAATATTAAATTAAACTACAAGGTTTCTAATTTCCTTCAGAACAATACTTAGGTATCTCATTGCATGGGATTTATCATAACTCCATGAGACCTCCTTCCTCATTTCACTATTCCTCAATTACTCCATATATGGTAATAAATTCTAAAGATCCAACCTACATGTTTGTAAACTATAAATTAACAAAATATTTGGACTAAATGAGATACCATATAATCCTCATGTTCAATTTATTGTTTGAGGTATTT
This sequence comes from Viscum album, assembly GCA_963277665.1. Classification (NCBI taxonomy): domain Eukaryota; kingdom Viridiplantae; phylum Streptophyta; class Magnoliopsida; order Santalales; family Viscaceae; genus Viscum; species Viscum album. The sequence goes on from OY728136.1 coordinate 1,987,019,834, forward strand.
TTTAGTCAATCAATTTCACCAAATGAGTAACTTGTAGTGTTACTAGGAAGAGTATTTATAACAAGACATAAATCTATAATAGATTAATAGACTTGTAAATGATACCATTTAATAAATGAGATAACCTCATATTTTTTTTTTCCCAAAAAACATGTTTCATCGTCTCTACCGTAGGGATTTATTATCCATCAGACTTTGGAAATAGAGATAATCACATAAGACCCAAAACAACTAAAATGGCCTTTTGTGAAAAGGAATTGTTGAAATTAAATACTAAATTATTGGGAAATATTTGTAAAATTAATAAATTTTAGGGAACCAAGGTCTTGAATTCAAAGTGTTCAATGTGTGGGAAATTAATATTATGGAACTCTTCCAGATCTCTTTTAGAATCATGGAAATTCTAGTGTGTATTGATAATGTGTATAAATGTGTTTAAGAAGATGAAACTTATCCAAAAGTTTTATGAGGCAGGTGAACCTTCTCCTACAAAATTATATCAAAAAATTAATGTTGCAAATAAGAAAAAAATGAGATTTTATAATTTTGGTATGAAAATCACCATGACAATCTACCAAGACCAGACTAGAACATTAATATGGTAAGACAAATGACTAGTTGGAATTGACCTCCATAATTTCTTTCATATAAAGAGCATAATAATATTCATTTTCCTCTATATAATTATGAGTTACATAAAGAGAAATTGAGTCTGAAGGACAAATGAAGTCAATATAGGGTGAGAGAATTTTATAAGGAATATTCCTTGATTAAAATTAAAAAATTTGAATAGTAACAGATAAATCTTATTCCTACCATTAATCATGATAACCATAATGACAAACATACCTGATTGCCATTACAATAACCCATATCACAGATTTAATTGAAAAATAAATTTCAAATGAAATGAAATAACGGTCCCTTAATGAGACCCTGATGTGTGCGAAAAATGAAACCACAACCACCTATTACAAGTTCACCTGATGCTGCCACATCAATATTTACTATCAACCAACCTAAAATCGGAGATATCCATCAGATGGACATGAAAAATAGTGGTTTCTTCTCCCTACCATAGACACTAATTGATCTCAAAACAAACAAATCTGAAAAGACAATATCCATTGAATCATTTTGAATTTTAGATGCAATCTTGATCCCTAAATGGATATATGTGACACTATCATGAAAAAAAGGTTTATGATTTTTGTAAACATGATCATTCCTTACTCTCCAATTTTATGAATGTACATTGGTAGCTGCAGCCAGTATAAGAGAATGTATTTCATAACTACAAGTCATCTTGAAAATTGAAATAAACAATGTCTCAATGATCTATAAGTTACATCTACATAAAAAAACTCATTTTCATAACTCCATAAAAAGTAATTGAAACTACAACACACAAATAAGTGAACTGAGGACTCTTCAACATGTAAACAGAAGAAGTAGTTAGAGGAATAATTTAGTCTTATACGTTGGATGATGGTCTTTGTGGGTATCCACTATTTCCAAATCTTCCATAATAACAACATGTAATATGGGATATAAAATATTTTATAAATCATGCAACCCAAGGTGGGAGAGAAATATAGGTACCACAATGGCATCTATAACATACCCTAGAAGAGAATTTACAATTTGGCATGGGAATCTAAACCAATGTGTTACAATCAAAAAAACCACACCTAGAAATTTCTCCATTATGGTTAGAAGGAAATAAGTTAAGAATATACAAGTTTTATGGTAAATTAGAAATAGTAGTACCCATAAATGATGAAAAAATGCCAATATGATAAATAAACGATTTATAAAGCCAAGTAGTGATCCATTAGGTCAGTTGACAGTACCTACAAAAAACTCATTTCAAGTAGTCTATAATATCATAATATGCCTGCTTAATAGTTGGTCAGACAGACGAAAGAACATACATAGAATAAAAATTGTGATTTTTGACAAAAAATATGGTGACAATAAATTCCAAATAAATCTAAAATGTGGATCAAATCCTCCATGTGAAATTTTTGATCAAGGTATCATTGAATATACTACGATCTTTAATCCCATTCCTTCTATATTCACAGGTTTAACAAAATATTTTTAGGGAACCATTACCAATATCCATTCATGAATAGATCTAGTCCAAATAAAATTTAAAATATATCTATTCAACTACTTAATAAGGATTCCAGTCTATATATATAGTGAGAAAGAGTATTCAACCATAGAGGTGATAATAGAATTGACCAAGAAAATTCTACCTTCCTACGCCATTGTTTTCCCATTCCATGTTTCCAACAGGTTAAGAACTTTTAGAGAAATAATATCCATGTAAAATATTTTCACCCTACCCTAAAATTTTGGAAAATCCAATGTAAAAAAGGATAAAGAACCTCTCTTCACTTCTAGGCATTTCTAAACCGTGTTTTTTATAGAAATAAGAACTCCTTTTCGAATGATAATGAAATTAATGTACCTACAAATCACTTAACCTAATAAATTCCACATATTGTAAAAACATTCTCTTCATTCCAAAGATGGTAACTCTATCATCCTTGATAAAGAGAAAAATACCATTAGCATAAAACAAATGTGAGTGTTCCAAGAGATCCCTCCCAACCCACATCTGACGATAAATAAAAATATTGACAATATTAGTATGACACTATCACAGATAATCCTCAACTATAGAAAATAGAATCCTAGATGAAGGATGACCCTTGATGACCCCTCTAGAGTACTAGAACAAACCCATATGGGAAAAATTAACCATAATAGAGAGCCTGGAACTCCTCAATATATATCAAATCAAAACAATAAATCATTTTGAAAATCCATGCATTTCTCTAGATACACAAAATTAAACTGCATTTTATTGTATCAAAAGTTTTTCAAATTTCAATATTCAATGCCATGTTACCCTCATTTACTTTAATGTTTATGATATTTATACATTCAGAAGAAGTGTAATGAAAAATATGAATGATCCTTCCATAGAGAAACCCAAAATGATTTGTAGAAATAAATCCCATATCAATCTCACATAGCCTATGAGTCATGATTTTACAAATCCCCAATGGTGTCTAATTCCCAAAAGAAACAGGCCTCATATCCATTATATCAATAAAATAATCCTTTATTGGGATTAATGTAATGAAATTGGTGTTCTTCTCAAAGGAATTGATGAATGAATAAAAAATTATGTCATTGAAAATATTTCCTCAAGAGGAGTAATGTCCTAATATATCATGATGAACTTGTTGGTAAACCCATTACGATGAGAAACACTATCCATATTTAATGTTAAGTGATTTTTATGAATCTCCTATGCACTGGAGGCCTCTACTACACATAGATTTTGAATATCATCAACAATTGGCTCAATGAAATTGAGCATGTTTTCAGTTTTTCCTTCTCCATTTTCTGATTAAAGCCCCCCAAAATAAAAAGTAATAGAATTCAAAATTTCATTATTCGAGATAAAGGAATTACCATCAATTTGAAGGGTAGTAAGACACATTCTTTTCTTTTATGTCCTTATTCTTGTAATAAAAAAATTGTGAATTCCTATCCCCCTCATTTATAAATCTGATGGGGAATTGTTTACCAGTAATGCTCACTTTAGTATTCAAAAGGTTATCATGTTTTGAGGAATCTTGTATCTCCTCCCGAGAGGGCACATCCTGAGGCATGTTATTTTACTCGCATAGAATCAGCTATAACTCAACTTCTTTAATGTAACTTTCAAGAGGAGATAAGGATTGATTACTCCATTCATTTAATTTTTCCACCAAAATCTTCTATTTTTAGTTAAAATATGCAATGAAATTTGCCCGAAATCAGCCATCCATGCTTCCAAAAAAATTCCTCTACATCCTAGAGTAAATATCCATGAATTATTTAACATAAAGCTAAAGGAGATGGACTAGATCATTTATCATAGAGATTAATTAATATATGGCTATGATCATAATGAAATCATGGAAGGCTGAGGTCTGTTATGTCAACCACACCATTCCTCTCATCCACCTGCACAAAGCACCTATCTAATCTACTTTCCTGAATCCCATATAGAGTATAACTATAGAAATAGTAATCCAATCTGTATTTGGGAAATTTATCCAAACCCAATTTATCAATGTTAGAAAATAATTCATTGGATGAGATTCTATAGAAATTACTACAAGTTTATTCATCCTACCTCAAAATAGTATAAAAATCACCATGTAAAATACAACATCAATAAATATACTCTGAGATGAATTACAAATTTATTCATATGTATCTTCTTCTTGTGTATAAGTTGAAGGAAAAAAAATTAACTGAAAGATTATGGTTATTATGTCAACAATATATGGTCACCGATTGATTATCATTACTGAAGGAACTGCTAGTGAGACTATCAATCATAAGAACCCACAAGGACTTTGTCAAAGCATCAAATTCATTTGTAGCAACAAATGAGTAACCCAATGATTTCCATTTAAATTCTATCTAGTTCTCAAACAAAATTCTTAGTGCAACATGTCAAATCGGTATTGGTTTATTGGTCATAATAATGTGCCAACGGGTTTGGAGTGCGGGGGAGTTCCCAAGCCCTTGGTAATTCCGAAAGATGACATTCATTGATTACCATGTATGATCCTTGTGGTATGCCCATTGTAAATTTATTTCCTTCATGTATCAATGTATATGGTTTTCTCTCCCATAGTACCCGTATATGATAATGTACAAATATAAGAGGGGTCAAATGGGTGTTTCTTGGATGGGGGAGAATCCTTGCCTTCTCTAGCACATGACTCAGTAATAAGGGAAGTGAACCCGTTGTCTGATTCTACTAGGGTCAAAAGGAATTATGGTAATTCCCACATTGATGTTGTGGATTGTGGGTCTTCTATAAATCACCAGTGTGATTAGCACCATCAACATGAAAACCTGAAGTCTCTTTCTCAATAGTATTTAAATCTTTAATATAAGGGGAACCGAAGAAAAAATCAGGGATAGAAGCCTATCGGATTCTAGATATGAAATGGGAAGGCAAACCTTCTGTAGAGATAAACCAATATGATTTGTTTCATGAATAGAAATAGGACTGGTTTCATACTATATTGTTGAAAAATTGAATTGCTTGGGTTCCAAATTAATGGATTCTTTCTACGGAACCAAAACAGTTACTCGCTCGAACTCCAACTCTATGAAATCCTTCTCTAATGCTTAGATAGTGGCTTGAATGGATCCCAAAACATTTCCCTCTTTACTAGAGATGTAGAGAGATGATCAGTGGGTAAATCAACATGGATGGAGGCCATACTAGGAAAATAAAAATCCACCTGTAAGTGACCAGGCTCAATAGAAATATGAAGAAAAATAATATCATCAAAATTCCCTATGTAAGTTTATTTATCTATAGAAGTAGAATCATGAGAAATTAGATCACACTTTTCCCAACCTCATGAGAAGAATATTTCTTATTCAAGGATGTATGAGAACTAGATGATGGGGCCATGACCTTTTAATTATTTCTCCCACAAAAATCATCATCATGTCCCCTAGTCTTTTAATAGTTCATAATTTGTTCATATTATAGTGAGAGAGCATATTATCAAAAAATCGATAGTAGACACTGAATTTTTGTTTATAACATAGAATATTTCAAGATTAATTTGGTCATCTTTGTTGGTTAAAAGAACTTATTCCACAACAATCACTGACATATCATCATCAACACAATTCCTTTTATAATTTCTAGAATTTTGGTTATCTATATACATGTCCATCTTTATAGGATTACAAATGGAAGATGAAATTTCACAAAGATGTTGTTGGTGCCAATACAACTAGTTGAGTTTGAAGAATAGAATCCAAAATTAGAATGTGTATTTTTGAATTTACTAGGATCAAAATAGAAATCTCATTTTTGAATATAGAGAAACACAGTTTTTAGAGGAACAAAGCCTAAACTGTAGGAACACCATTTTAATTCATTCTAATGGGAAAAAATGTGATAAAATCCACATCCCAAACATGATATCCTCCAACCATCGAATATTAATGTTTAAATAGTCCCATGAATGGGATCAATAAATTTTAATGGAATCACACTTTCAGGGACCAGAACACGTGTAATAATTAAAAACAAGAAAAGCATCACTGACACTTCCACAACATATTGGTTTGCTGATATATTTGTGATATATCCATTTTTAATGATTCTTCTCAAGGGAGATGAATCAAAATCCCTAAACAAAATGTTTCCCATAGTCCTAACAACATCCACAATGTTTTTATTAGTTATAGATCCTTCAAAAATTATAGGATCCAATAAATCTTATTTTTTTCCCATATAGATAAGAATTATATTTTTGTTCAATGAAAACAAGATTCACATCTACTTAATAATCCCCAACATTCTTCACTCAATCAACAATTTTCGGGAAATCAATCGATATAGGGTTTCTACCCGTCTCCCAACTTTTCTCCTCCATAAAAATTGGAAATATATTATCACAAATAGGATTAATCAACTAAAAAATCCAGTCTAGTGATCAAATTATAACTGAAAAATATATTCTCTTGATTTATCATATTTTAACCATTAATTAGTGATTGGGGAATATATTTCAATAATTATTTTTTTGGGTAACTTCTAGAAAAATATAGATTTTAAAAAAATATCATGATGAGTTATTTCCCACAATAAAATAGTAATTTGGAGGTATCTGAATATAAAATTAAGTGGAGTCATGAGAAAAAAAGAACACATTACATAGGGATAGGATTGTGTTGTAAAATGATTTAATATTGGTAAACAAGAATTACTATAAAACACAACATGTTACGACTCAATTTAGTCTCATCTATAGAAATCCATTCCATTTTTCAGCTGTGTTTTAGAATCAGTCATATTGGGATAGGAGGAAAGATAATATTTATTGACAATTAGATTGGATGAAGTGGTTATCTAGATGGATGAGATAAAAGAGATCAGAAGATATTCTGTTGAGAATTTATTGATCTATAATAAGAAGACCAAGAAGTGTCGAGGATGATGCATTAGAAGATAAATATATCGACCTCGATACATTGTAAATATATTTAACTAACATATTTTTCTGTTTCTAGGAAAATTACATTCACGTTGGTTGGGACCCTTATGATAATATAAAACATTCCATACAGAACTGTTGAGATCCAAAGAGTGTGCAAACCTTTATTAATAGTTAATGAGAAAATACTAAAGCTATATATATATGAATTCCATGTGGTGTGCATGGAATATCTTTTCTTACTATTGATAATAATGTTTGTATAGCTATCAAAATAAAATTTTGGTTAATATAGGGGTATTCCATGTACATTGTGTTTTTTTATTTTTCATTTCATTTATGTGAGATTAAGAATTTTTAGGAAACTAGAGTATATACTCTAGGTTACTCCCTCCTACTACCCTACTTGAGCCTTAAGGAAATAATATCAAAATATAAATAATTTTGATTAAAATGAATATAAAATAAAATTACCATATGCCACATGTCATCACCCCTAGTTTCCCAAGAATATTCATTTCACTTATCAACCTGACCACATGATAATTGAAAAAATAGATAAAAATATTTTGGAACTCTGATTTCATGGCGTAATTATCCTGAAACAATCCAATCCACTAGTATTTATTCATATTTAGAAGATTTTTTACATGTTATAACATAAATGGATATTTACATAAAACCATTAGTATAAAAAATTTACGAGAACAACTGTTCCTCTAGGTATATCCATGTCATGTGACCACCATGCTAATGTTACTAAAAATCCCAACCTAGATTGATAATTAGGAGTTCATGGCCCATTACATAGAATCATTGGAGTCTGTATATAGTATAATATGATCATTTTCTAACAACAACTTAACATCATTATACATTGGGTTGTACTATGATACATTCACACCGTAAAAAATAATTTCACAACCCTTTATTCACCATGAATATTCTCATTTAAATATAATGACCTCTCAGTTTTAGTTCTCCTGGTACACCAATCTGACTTCAATCAATATTTGGGATTAAGGTAACATTTCCTTATCTTCTTTTGGTTTAATCATACTACATATCTATTCTCAAATGAACAACTTTTTATATATATTCCATTTCATTTCCTCAAAATGGTACTATCTATATTTGAATTGATATTTAAGCTCAAGACTACCTCATTATTTAATTACAACACCCTAAAAACATTTTTTTACCTTTAATTTATTATTAAATGAATCACCCAAAAATTTTCAATTTAAAATTATATTTCAGATTTGAATTATACTAAATAATGGATACAACACTGGTCTCGTCAACAAAAAAATTCTCCCCCATAACATGAGCCTTCCCTTATCCCCTAATTATCTTCATCACAAATATCAAACCCATCTCTACCATCCGCTCAATCCTCTCTAAGTGGGGATTCCACCCTATAGTATATATATGACAACAAGATTTTCGAAGAACATAAATTCCAAGAGAATCAATGAAAACTAAAGTAAATGGTTATTCGTACAAATAAAATTCATGATATGCACATTATGGAGTACATAAATGTAGTATATCTCATCATAACCACTTAAGGGTTGTATATTTAGAGTGTTTTATGTATGGTTGAAAAAATGATCACTTATATATTATTTGAGAATATATATGCACAAAATATTTGACTCTAGAAAATGTTAAATTATGGTTGGGATACTAGGTTTAGTTCCTTTCATTATTAGAGAATTTAGTGGGAAGGGAAATATATAGGCAAGAGTTTGTAGTATTCCACGAGTATGATGATCTCATATTGGTAATATTTGTGAGTTTTCCTTTTAGGTACATATATAAATCAGTATTAATTCTATGATTGATCATAAATGTATCAAAAATGAATATTCCAAATTAAATATATCTATTCCAAGTATAATCCATATAAAAATAAGACATTCATATCCATAAAAAGTATAATCCTATGAATAATTGATCAACATGAATATTCTAATACATTCTTCATTTTCTAGATGGTTATAGTCAATTAGTATATTCCAATAATAATTTCTCAAATATTAGGGAATAAAAAATTTAAACAACCGTACCTTTAATTTTATAACATATATAGACAATCATCTTAATGATTTTTGTTCTTTTGCCCCCTATATTCATTGAGGAGGTTTCTAACTGATCGATTATCCATTACAAGACATTTAAAAGAATTTGAAGAAAAAAGGAAAGAGATATGATATGGATTTAATAGTATGAATATATATATATATATATATTATGGATGACAAGATCTAAAGGGATAAATCATAGGTAGCTTCTACTTCCATATTATCCTCTATACCTCTTAGAGGACATAAATCCATTGTAGCTATAGAGGTCGCAATAACATCCATTACATAAAAAGTGTATAATAATTATTTTGGTGGAACCATAAATCTTATCATTAGTTAATAACATTAATTTTTTCTTCATTTTTTGTGGATATTATTCCCTAAGATAGTAGTTTCATCCAATTCCAAAAAACCACATCTGACTATTTCACTACATTTGTAATAAGAGAGACATTCTAGGTCTGTCCCACCACACATTGACTGGCCAATCACCTATATTTTTCATCCTTTCACATCATCGAACATATTCATCAGTAAAATCACAATAGGAAAACTAATACCTTCATGATCACATCCTATGACGTACCATGATTTCCTACTAATCTATTGTTTTGATGGTAATTTCATAATATGAATTTTATAAAATGTAAAGTAACATTACCCTATGACCTAGTAGTATATACCTATTATCAATATAATCAACCACTGTATATCCATCCACTAAATTAGAGACACACATAGTTAACATTATACAAATAAATATATATCTCTCATTGTTTTCTTCCATTTAACTAAAGGAACTACTACTAAAACACTATATATTGATATCAATACTAATATTTGAAAAGAAAAATCTAATATATTATCTCATAATGAAAACTAGAGAGGAGTGATTGTCATTACACTTCTAAGCAATCTATACACTACCCAATTAAGAGAATCCAATTATAGAAAAAAAAACCTCACTCAGATCACACATACCGAGAATTTGGAGGATTTGTTAACTCTTTCTTTTGTTGTAGTCACTAATTCGCTAGGAATTAAAGTAGAAATCTATGGACCCATTAGAGATGAAAAATAACGATAGATGGGATTCTACCAAAGATTCATATTATTTACCATCCCTATATTTTTTGTGTAATGGTGCTCTCTTGTGATTATGTTTCTGGTGACATCATAGTATTCTATAATATTTCTAGTTCTAAGTAAATTTAAAAAAAATTATTATTGAATAAATAAACAATTACATTAAAAATCACTTCATAATGATATTTTCCTATTATATTATTTGGAACTGACTTGTTTTCAAGGTAATATTTAAAATTTCTAGAATTTACATCAAACAACAAAAAATCCAAAATTAATTCAAAGAAAACAACCCATGAAAATAATATAATATGTATGTTCTTTTTAATTAAAAAGGTCATATATTTCTATTTTATTATTATTTTTTATTTTAAATTTCATATCATTATAATTAGTTTTTATAATTTATACAACCATGAATTCATATAGAGAGGATACAATTTACTATCAATTGTTTGGTGGATTCTAAAAATCACTCAACTCTTATACTGAAATAAGTTATATACAAAACACTTTCCATTCAGATATTTTTTTAATTTGATATATTTATAGAATCCATTGAAATAAAAGTGACCATTTTAGGAGAAACTTATTACAAATCCATATTTATTTATTTTTATGTGGAAATATTAAATGAATAATGAATTTAATTATTTCTGTGATTTTAATTATCTGATGTTTTGGTTGATTAAATTTTTTTATCATTCATGTCATTAATGATTACATAATATTTGAAATCTAAATATTCAGAGATATTTTAATAAATTTTTTTTATTTTATTCCTAATACCCAATTTAATAATAGATGTTCATACAAGCATCTCAACTTTATCATGTTATTTTATATTATAAAATCATTATGACAATTCAATCCACATTGATATAATTGATTGAATTTGTTTTTAAACATATATACCTTTGGAGCTAAACTGTATCAAAACTCTATTTTATGATCATAAAATCCATGAGAAAGTAGTATAAGAAAGTAATATTAAGAGAAAATGTATCCTTAATAACCTTAATATTAGGTATAATTGTATGATTTTTTATTGAGTTACATCATGTTTATTAATGAAACATGAAACATTCAGTTTAGAATTCCATGAAAATTGGAAAGAATTATTTCATTAGATGTTGTAATTTTTTGAAATAATATATAAATTGGGGATAAACTATTCCTAAAAAATTTTCGATGAAAATTTAAAATAATGGATAATAATGTTTGAAAAATATAGAATACTCACACTTCTCTTAAGATAATTTTAGAAATATCAAAATTTTGGTCTCGAAAAGATCAAATATATTTATTGTGAATGGGGTTATATTTATTTATATTAAATTGTATATTGAAATAATAAATAGGAAGTGCAAGTAAAATTAAGTCATTGTTATTGCATGTTAATGCTATAAAATAATAATAATGCAGGAGATTAATACGAGATGATGTTTTCCAAGAATTAATTTTTCAATGACTAAATTAGGAACTACTAACCTAGAACCTTTGAATAATTAGAAACAATTTAAAAATATCCTATATATTGGTGTTGTTTTATTTATAAAAAATATTTATTGGGACATTTTAAATGATTTTGGATATAGTGCATGAAATTGAGAATAATAGTAACTACAATTTTATTTTATTTATGTGTTTTGAGTATAGATGCTTCATAAATATATATATCATAATATTGAATGGTTTTCTTAAGGAATTTTTGAGAAATAATAATGTTATAGATTAGGTATTATTGTTATAATAAAATAATGAAATATGGTTATATTACTAAGAAGGATTTTAATGTTAATATTTTATATGTTTTAGTTAAGAATTAATTTCATTTACTCAAATGGTATTCTTTTTATCTGGTTAAAGGTATTATTTCCTTTTTAATCATTAGTGAGACGTTTTCTCATAAGGATATGAAACTATTCAATTATTGGATAATTTTAAACATTTTTCTTTGGTATATATTTTCAACGTGGTGTAGACTGGATAATTGACTAAAATCTACTTAATCAATTTTTCATATGATTTTCCTAGATTGGTATTTAGAATTATAAATAAATGATTTATAGAAAATTTTAAAGTAATGGAAATCATTTGACATCACTAATTTTTCATTCACAACATGACCAATTTTACATTTCAATAGTATTTTAGTGATCCGAAAAGGAACCAATGTCTGGGTAAAGGCAATATTTCATTATACGTTTATATTTTAAAAAAATAAAAATGAATCAAATGAATCAATTTCACAAATATCATGTTTCATATATTTATTTCCCAAAATCAGAATAAATTTTGAATGTAATTGTTCTATAGAGGATTCATCTAATGATTATGTTTTCCAAATATGATATTTGTAAGATAACATCAATTTTCAGGTATGTTCCTATTTGAATTTTTATTTTAACATCATTTTTTTAGTATTCTTTTTCCTTAAACTTTGGTGGTCGAGTATTGTTATGAGATAGAGTGAACTTGATGGGGAAAATGACCTACTATATTATGATGTATGATTTTTTTAATTAATATATCCCTATTATAATTGTGTAAAATGGGAATACATGGGTTTCCTATGAGTTTGGATGTCATCGAATTTGGTTCATCCACTTTTGCAGAATCTGGGATGAAAGCTCTCTATAGTGTATTTAAATGACATGTAAATGCGTTATACAACATGTAACTTCAACAAAGGTAATCCCATAAAAGTGTTATAGCTCATGAAAGGTTTCAAGTCCATGGTGTCATTACATGTTGTGAATTAACATTACATGATGTGTAATGGTCTACCGTGGTAAAATTCATTTAAGGAGACATGAAGTTTTGTGTAACAATTAAATAACAAATACATGATGTTAATAATGGTTACACACAATGTATTTCCCATGATATTTTATTTATATAGAACCATATTAATTTTATCTCATTCCACCTATTATGTAGGACCTTCTTTCTAGCCTTTAGAGACTCCCAACAGATCTGGAGCGATTTCATCACATCTAGACATCAAGTTTTAGTATATGATCTATATTTCCATCTTTTGATCATCCTATCTGAAATAATTATTTTATCTTCCTCTTGGAAGCATTTCATAATAACCAAATAATGTTAGGGGAATAAAACATAACCCTATTGTATGTCTAATTGAGAAGTATATGAAATACTATGATTGATATCACGTAACATGTGCTCTAATTATTTAACTAATGAATGATGATAAATATTGAATTATATTATCAGTTGGGTCCATTATTACTCAAGTGATGTTGCGACCTAACTTGCGGCTACCCATTGGGTGAGAAACCCTTGAATAATACAACATTGGTTCATGGTTTAAAATGTGTTTATATTTCAATGAGAATGAAGGTGATTTCATTATATAAACTCATTTTGGTAATTTATTATAGGATATGGTTTTGAATGTAGATAATTTTACATATAAATGAATGTTTTATTGAAGATAAATTGTAATTTTCACAATTAATCATTTATACTGATGATATGATATTGTTATATCCTTGCTCGAATGACTTGTTCAGTGATACTGAACTGAATATATAGTTTTATTTTCCTCATTTGATGATAAAATTCTTATATAGTGGAATTTTCTCAGTTTAATGATAATATACTTATATAGAGTCATTTTCCATGGTTTATAGTGAATAGCTTATAATGAATGTTTTATATAGATTCATGATGAAATTATTATTTATAATTGTATGCCTCATGATGTTAAATTACTTATATAGCTGTTTTGGCAATGTTTGATACAAAAAAATTTATATATAGGTATATTTAGGGTGTTACAGATAATCATATATTGTTACCTTGGCCAAGTTGACGCTGAAATTATTATATATATGTCTTTTCCCAAAGGTCTAAATGCTTAATAGAAGCCTCTGGTAAATTTTTTTATTCCATGGTTTATGGTTATGGTTGTAATGGTTGTGCTGCATGATAATTGATATTCTAGAATGGTGTCAAAGTAGTTTTGTTGACGTATTATATAACTTGATTAGTTAATGCACCTTTATATTGCTCTATTGCATGTAATTACAATCAAAATGGTTCTTCTTAGACATTTATGTGTCAACCTATTGAGTTTTAATGACACCCTATTTGGTTCTTCATTTGGTATCATATTAGATTACATGGAAGAAGGTTTGGAAAATGTAAACGGACCTTGTTACTAATTTGTTTCATGTGGTATGGGCAGGAGTATGGAGAATGTACTAACATTGGGTTTGGGACCAATGTCTTTTTAGATTCATTATATTAGTTAATTCTATAATGTTTATTATTTTCAATATCTAACTTAAATACATACCATCTAATCATTTCATGATTCATTATTAGTTGTTTATTGGTTTATCATTTACATTCCATTTATATTATATATTGTTTCCATTATTACCCATTACTATGATAAGTTTTATTATTGATTATTTTCAATGTATAGTAACTTTGTACTTGAGGTATAGTCTTCCTCCAATACATATCACACCCCTACTTCTAGTAGACAACATCTGGAATATGGGGAGGCGTTTTTGAGGACTCATAACTAACATATTTTATCCATGTGAGAGTGTGCTTGATAAGAGAAGTTACAATGTAGTATCAATGGATTGTGTATTTATTTTTAGTTTTTTAATTATTGGGAATGGAAAAAAATAATATTAGGATGTGTTGGTAATTGTAAATGAGCTTGGTCACAATATTAGCTAACATGTGTGTGGGGTGAAATCGGAGTGCCCAGGGATGGGGTTGTTGTTCATTATATTTTCATCTTTCGACTGAGGTTATTTTATCCAGAGTGATTCAGATTTTTTTAAAGTTATTGTTTCTTAAGATTTATAATCATTATCCTGTATATCATTATATGATTATTCAATAATCATGATAGTCACATAATAGTATATTGATATTAATTTTTCTTGATAGGGGCATGATTATTTCATGTGATATATACATGCCTTTAGGAACTGTGAAATGAGATAACATTTATATCCTATAAAAAAATGAACTATTATTTCATTCCAAAAAACTTGTAATCGATTTTAATGATACCAAGTGAAGTGGTAGTCTATTGTTGTCATATTTCGAGCTTAACCTTGGTGTTATAGTCAGTGTTCTAAGAAGTGTGTCTGTATTTTAGAAAAAATTATAAATCATCATCTTCAAGTTGTTCCCCATAAGAGTTGAAATCACAATTCTTCAAATATAAATTATTTGGATAATCCCATATCTCTTATGGATTAGATGAAAATTTAGCTTTGCTACAACTTCATGGGTGTCATATGATCCATATAATATGGAAATTTTCACACCGTGCCTTTGATTATTGAGCTATCAAGAGTGTTTTAACTGTAGCATCTACCCACATTCACTGGATAGGGACACCCATAAGTCATCCCTTTATTAGTTGAGTTGATTTAAAAAATCTTTAGGACCCTTCAAAAACTAGGACACTGAAGGGTGATTCTTGTTCAATACATTCATCAAGGACCTTCAAAGAATTGGTGGGACACTCTTCGGAAAAATGGAACGTAAGGGAAATTATATTGGAGGTACATCATGTAGAATTTATTGATACACTTCTATATAGAGATGTTCATGGATTTGAAGGCTCATGAGTTCATGAACCTATTACATGAGAGTATTCAAGTGATATACTACACTAGATGTTTCACCTTCTACGAATATTTGGGCGATCTATAGTAGAAGATGAGATCTATAGGGAGATACATTTTTAAGTTCAGATTTTCAGTAATATTAGGTTAATGGTAAAAATATATTTATTGAGTATCTTTTGGAATATTTGAATAATGTACTCATCATGAAATGGAATTTAATAGAACCCCCAGGTAGCAGCTAGGATGTTTTAGAAGGGTGAACTGGGAGCTCTCCTTCTGGTGGAAAGAAGATGATCTGTGAGATATTCATCCAAGGAAATGGTGAGTTGAGTAGTTAGGGAGGTGGGAAATATTCTTTGTATTGTGTTTCATTATATTTCTATTATTTTTTATTGTTGATTCCCAAATACACTCAGTGTTTGTAACCCTGTTTAATGAATCATGCATATGGTTAGCTGGTCCATATTTCAATGTTCTATATTAAATTCTCATATTAAAGAAGTTTCATGAGACCTAGAAGAGTACCAGAGTCCTGGAAGGACTATGTTACTCCTTTTCATATAGGTGTTCAAATATCCATTTAACATTCAAGTCAAGGAAGGGGACATGGTACCCCTGTTTAGGAGATAAAAATCCATGTAGAGGGAAGATCTCAAGGGATTCAGAATGGAGATCATGGTAGAGGGGAGAGTTAGCTTCATTCAATACATAATAATCTTTATATTGGGAATACAAGACCTTATACCATTATAGGTATGATTATTGTATCATCAACCCTTTCTTGTGTTTTTTTTGATACAATAAAATCAGATTCCTTTTTATCTACATAATTTGAAAATGGATTAGTCTTAGTTTTTGAATGCATGGATATTGTTTTACCTATCAATACACCATTGGGCTTACAGTCAGAGATTATATAATTTTCAATGGTTTTCTCTGGGTATTGGTGGTTACAATTTCTTTTGGGAACCATTTGTTCTAGAAATGATAAAATTTAATTTGATTCTTAGTATGGATTGGGTATTCTTATACCATTAACATATCAAATACTACAAGAGTATAGTTACCTTTCTATCTTCATAATGTGATGACACTTCTCCCCAGGGTGAGTGGGATCATCAGGATGGTTATACAAGAAACATTTAGTGCAGATTGAATTATCTCATAGTTCATATAAGAAGTCTTGTTTTAGATTATGGAGGAATGTAAAGGGATTATTTTATTAAAGTGATAGAGTATTTTCATGTTGTATTTCATGGAATGTTTCATAGATTACCACTCAAGAAAGATATCACGATTATGATCATGTTGTTGCTAGGGGTGAATCCAGTTTATATCATGATGTATTGGATGGAATCATCCAATAATTTGAAGTTGAATGATCAGTTAGAGGATCTATATGTTGTAGGTTTCATATTTCCTAGTAGGTATTCATGGTATTCGCAAATTACTTTTTCCAAGAAGGCTAAATGGATTTTTTACTTAAGTGGGGATTATCTGTAATTGAACCTATTGATTGTCAATAATTGGTGTCCCCATCTATGAATTTATGTTATCTCTGAACAATTGAGAGGTGATATAATATTATTCATGATATATTTGAGATTAGGATATCACCATTTTAGAGTGAGACCCTTGTACATACCTTGACATGATTTTAGGAGCAGTTATGGATTGTATGAATTCATAGTGATTCCATTTGGTTTGATGAAGACACTGAAAGTATTCAAGGACATAAAAAACTAGATACCATATCCTTTTATGGATCTTTTTTGGATGTTTTATTTTCCAATATCATAGTTCACTACCAATAATTCTAATACCTTACCCATCATCTTGACATCTTATTGATTATGTGGAGAGAGAATCATCATTATGCCAATCTAATCAAATAAAGTATTCAGATTGATAAATTGCACTTCTTAGGACATGTCATATTTTTTGTAGGAGTCTTAGTGGACCCAGAATAAGTTACAACCCTGGTATCCTTGTATCATCCCATTATTTCTTTCAAGATTCATTTTTTTCTGGGGTTATAAGGTTATTAATTGCATTTTATCCAAGACTTCTCTTATATCGAAGAACTGATCTCTTGGAGGACCATGAAGAGGGTGATGTTTTTTGGATGGATGCTTGTGAGATATGTTTTTTTTAGTTGAAGGCCATGCTTACCTCAAAAGATATCGTCACATTACTTATTCTAGGTAAAACTTATACCTTGTACTACGATTCATACAAAGATGGAATTAAAGGAGCACTGATTTAGGTCGATCAAGTCATTCCTTATGGCTCAAGAAAACTGAGACCACATGAGAATAATTACTCTAATCATGATCTAGAGTGAGAAGAAACGTTACATTCCTAGAGAGGTTGGAGATGTTATCTTATGGGTGTGTGGTCTGTGGTTAACAGGGACCACAAGATCCTAAGGTACATCATTTATCATCCAGACCCGATCCATCAAGAGTGAAGGTTGGTCGAGTATCAGCATTATATTGACATTGAGTTATCTTTTAACCCAAGATGGGGAAAAGACATTGAAAATTACTTGATGTATAAGACACATAAATAGGTAGTTTGGGAGTCTTGATATGAGTGGAGGATGATGTTACTCTTTAAAGACACACATTTAGATGTACAAGAATCCCAATGAGAAGTATATATGTCTGTAATGTCAATTATACAAAAGATTGTGAAATGGATTTAGGGAAAGAATTTAACTGATAATAAAGGTTAGTTCTGAGAGAAAACTTATATAGTGGGGGGAAACTATCATGATGGTATCTTTTCTGTTGAAATTGTATTCTTTTTTTCGATTATGGGTTCTTATGGGTTTTTGTGAGCAGATGATGAGAAATTTTCATCTTATATATTGATGTAACATCTTGGTTTTATATATATTTATCATGATATTTGTAGAAAATATTATTGGTCAAGAATGAAGGAGGTAAGAGGCTTTAGTGTGAGGTTTTCACTAGTCAGTAGGTGAAGGTTGATCATAAGAAGAAATATATGATTTTACATCCTTTTCCCATTTCATGATGGAGATAAGTTGATGACACAATGGTTTTTGTGACATAATTACCCTATACAATATGTAATAATGATGCAATATGGGTGATAATAGATTGATGGAAAGAGGTAGACTAATTCATCCCAATCTAAATGAAATTATTTATTGATTTTTTGGGTGGAAATTACGTGAATGAGATAGCTTAGTAGCATGGTGATATAAATATTTTCATTTATGATAGAGATCCTCATTTCCCATCTTAGTTCATGATATGTCTCCAAAAGGCTATGGGATCATAGTTTATTTTTAGCAGAACATATCATCCTAAGACTAATTATTAATTCGAGTGGACTAATTATGATTTGGAGGATATTTGATGAGCCTATGTTTCAGATTATGATGGTTAGGGGGAGAAAAATATGAAACTCATGGTGTTTTCTTATATTAATAGCACTCAAGAATCAATCCAGATGGAACATTTCTAGTAATAATACCATAATTCATTCCGTATTCCTTTTTTAGTTATATGTAGGTGATTCAATGATTTTCGGGCCTAGTATTATGTAGTATACATCTTTGTGGGTTCATATGATCTGTATGACATCGATTTCAATGTAGAGTAGGCCGAAATCATGCATTGAAAATCAAAGATGACCACTGGAGATGGAATTTAGTTTTCCTTATTATCTATTAGATGTTTAATAGATTAGATAAATGAAATAATAGAAAATAGTTAATGATATAGCCCATGTTTTTTGGGATGTTTTAGATAGTGTAAAGGGTCGGTCCGGTGGCATACCGATTATCCAATCCATGTTGATACTGTGCTATGTACAATGTGTTTCAAATGCCACAACGTCAAATATATTATCCTGAACCTTCTCACGTTGTAGAAGTAGAGGTTATAGATATTATTTTGTTCTTAATTTCATGATCCTTTGATATAGAATGTTTATAGTAGTGAGAACCGTCACTGGGGGAGGACCACACCTCGAGTTTGCGTGTAGTGGAAGCATGGTTGTGTTCAGGAGGATACATGGGAGAGGGAGTCTAATATTCAATAAAAGTGGGAAAACATGTTCACAGTGACGCCATAATGATTCTGAGAGAAGACCAAGGTTTATTTCTTATATGTTTGAGAGATTATAATATGTTGTAGTATTTTTTATAGGTCTTTCTCTCTTTGACATTTTATGTTAACCTCTTTTGTATGAGTTTTTATTATTAATCATTATTGGTTGAACCCTTTTTTGTGATAGAGATCCATTTTATGAATAATGACTGATATTTTAGAATTTATGTTGGCTTAGATTAATTGAGTTTGGATATAACCATGTTATATTGGATTACATGGGATTACAATGATGTTGGAAGAATTAAGATGTGTTGTGGGTGTTTTTGTGGAGGCTGGTATGAAAGATGTCAGAAAGGTATTGACACACCATTTAAATGGATTAAATGATGTGTAACTATCACTAGGATGTCGTTGTGAATCTGATATATTAATTGAATGGTTTATAGGCCATGAACTAGTTACAGGAGGTGAATCCACATTGCCTAACAAGTAATGGTCATGAAGTGTTAAATTTCCCCGAGGTGACATGAATTTCGGTGAAACTGTTTAATAATGTAAACATGAATTGAAATAGGGATACATGAAATTTATTTCTCTCAATAAATGGTTTTATGCAAAACTTTATGCATGTTCTCTCATTTCACTTATTGTGTATCCCCTCCTCTCGAGCCCTATGATACTCCTAGTGGATTTGGAGTAATTTCATCACCTATAAATATTATGATTTGTTCTTTTATCCCTTCTTCCATGTTTGGATCTTCATAACATCCATTATTGAGGTAATTTCTTATTTATGTCATCGATTAATCAATAGATAAAGGATGGTGGTCTAAAACCTAACCCTACGGTCTGTTTAATTGTTATGTATATGCAATATTACAATTAATGCAATGAA
This sequence comes from Viscum album, assembly GCA_963277665.1. NCBI lineage: Eukaryota > Viridiplantae > Streptophyta > Magnoliopsida > Santalales > Viscaceae > Viscum > Viscum album. Next base: position 1,987,040,675 of record OY728136.1, read on the forward strand.
ATATATTCTCCAATTAAATATTTTTTGAATGATGGTAAATAATGAATTTTATAATTGGTTGGGTCCCTTTGGATTCAAGGGGTTTTGTGATCTAGATTTTTGCTATACATTGGTTGAAAAAACCCTTGAATAATACAGAAGCGGTTATTGGTTTAAATTTTGTTTAGAAGGACATCAAATTACAAGAGATTTAATCATATATAATCACATTGGTAATAGATTATCGGTTACAGTTATGACTATTTATAATTTTATTTATAAACTAATGTGTGGTTGAAATATAAATGGTAGTATTAATAATTAACCCATCATACTTTTGATGTTTTATTTTAATATCCCTGCTATTATGACTTGTTGAGTGATGCTGCAATTTTTATATAGTAGGATTTCCACATGTTGATATTGAAATGATTATATAGTTCTATGTTCCTAGATTGATGATAGAATGTGTATACAATAGGATTTTACCAAGTTGATGCAGAAATGATAATATAGGGGTATTTTCCCAGGCTTATAATGAAATTATTATATAGAGAGAAATATATGGTGTTAGTGAAATGCTTATATAGGGGAATTGGCCCAGCATGATGTAGAAATGATTTTATCGGAATGGTGTAGGCGTAGGAAAAAATGCTCAGTCCTCCAATGTTATTAATGAAAAAAGAGACCAAAGTAAAATGTTCAGAACAAGAAAACAGGACCAACAATAAAAAAATCCAAATGGTTCATATTCATCACCATTTCCAACATCTAAGGCCACCTTGTATCACCCGACTCCCATTCAGATTGTGAATTATAGGATTTCAGACTTTTAACGTATTACTCCCTTAGTCATAGTAGCTCTGATGTAAATGGCTCCCATGATAGTTTCTTGTTATCCAACCCCTGTTTCTAGTCCATCCCATTCCATTTGGAGTCCTTAAAGGATGATCTTGTAGACAAAATCATTTGAATGTTAGAGTAGTCCTTTCTTGGCTTTCTCTTTGGTGGAGCAGTGAAAGCCCCAACATTATCATTTCCTTTCTTCCTCCCAATCTAGAGTATATCACTATAGTATGCCTTAACATGGCCATTGGGAGACAAACTTCCATTTTTATTGTCCTCATCAGAGACATCCCTCCACTTACATGGTACATCCAAGGATCCATTCTCCTTCTTATGATCCACATGCAATAAACAATTTTCCATCCAAGAGGATTGCTTATTATTGTCTATCAATGCTAGGAATTGACCAAGAACCACATTGTCCTTTCCCTTATCAAGACAGGAATTCCCACAATAATTTTTTTCCACTCCAACACTAACAATCTGATGAAATATTATATTCTCAGGTGGAAACTAATCTTTCCCCGTAAAATTCTTCCTATCTGAAACCAGCTCCCTAGATATTTCATTTCTTGGACCAGCATCCTTATTCCTTATCACATCAAAATTATTACCAATTTCAATACTCGGAGCCTCCTTTATTTCAACAGTGACACCCTTGGAGTCCCTTATCATTCCTCCACTACATCCATCTACAGAGATGACTTGATAGGTCACAACATCCCCAAATTCGATGCCCAATTGCAGGCTATCAAAATAGGTCTGGGAAACTTCTCCAAATCAATTCTTCTCCCCGTCACAGATTATGAATCCACTAGACTACCACATTCCAATCTTTCAATGACTACATAATGATGCTGAATATTCCAAATGACTGCAGATTTACTTGAATGCGACCCAAGATTCAAAGCAAACCAGTTGGTTCCATTGAATCTCACCATCAAGCTTGATAAAGATGGACTCAATCGAAGCCTTAGACATGTTAACCTAAACGCAAATCCTCAGAGCAATTAGAAGGTAGAGTGCATGGTTGCAAGGGTCTGTGCCTAAAAATCAACCAATCATATTTCTGATCAAAAAAATGATTTCCAAATTTTGAAAAGGTAGTGGAAGACCTGAGAAAGTTATCCAAAGTGCCATAATTGGAGGATCACGATGCATATGAAACTAGAAAGACAGATGAAATAGAAAAAAATGAAGACCCACCACCAAAAGTGGGGAAAAGGACTAGGCATAGACCAGATCATCGTCTTTGCTAAAACAAATTTGAAAATGTTTTTCATTCAAGAGAACTATCACTAATTTTTCATGAATCTTCTAGAAAAGGATACACACTTGTCATGGGATGCAACTGAGTGTTGATTCCTCCCAAAGAGAGAAACCAACCCCAGATCTAGCAACGAAGATGCCTTTTCAAACTCTAACCAAGAGACCAGAATCGAAATCACCGCATTGACCCATTGCAGATCCTTAGGGAAGATCACAATCTCAGCATTGTTAGGAAGGAGGGAGGGATCAGAAATTGAGGAAGAGGAGTAGAAGAGAGGTTTTAGAAGACAATGAGAGTCAGAATATCCCTCCTTAGTCAAGGCATCGGGAGGGACGACCACAATGCATCCATAATCATTTCATTGATCAATTCTCAATTCAATGTTATGATAATTTTCAGAAATGATTATAAATAGGCCTATAACTCTTGATTATGAAATTATTATATAGTGGGATTTTCCAAATTTAGGTTGAAATGATTATATATTTGTATTTTACAAGAGGTTGAAATGCATATAAAGAGTGTTATATCCAATTGTTGGATTGTTCCGTGGTATATGGGCATGGTTGGAATAGTATGGCTATATACTAAGATACATTCAAGCATGGTGAAAAAGAAGGTTAATTGATTTATTACATTAACTGACTGATTAATACACTTATTTATCACTTTTTCTTGCCCTCATTATCATACTAGTTTTCTTTATATTTGATGTTACCAACTGGTTTAGTTACACATACCCTATTTAGCCTGCCATTTGGTACCAAATAAAATTACATGGATCCATTTTTATACAATGGAAAGGGAATAATATACTTTTTTTGTTGGATGGGAAGGAGTTTGGATATGAGACCAACATGGGACTCAAGAAAAAGGTCATTTTATCTTGTTTGGGTTTGGTAATTATTTTATTTGTTTTGTTATTAGTTTGACATTTATACCTGGTTGTATAGTCTCCACATTTCACATATCACACCCCTACTACTAGTCATAAGCCTCATGTGTACGAGGGGTGATCTTAGGGTCTCATAACCAAACTTTTTTTTCCAGGTAAGAGAGTGACGACTCCTAGGATGTTACATATTTTTTTAGGTGAAGCTGTTTGTATGTAAAATTATTAAATTTTATTTGAAAATTATGTTGAATATTAGCATAATGAAAATGAAAAATACATCACCATATAACTATAGAATAATAAATTAGTGTTTATATTTATAATGATCAAAAGTTAAATTTTCATTTATACTTTGAGATCTATGTGAGATTAAATAGTAAGAATCTCAATGTTATTGTAGCATATAATAAATTATCATGTCACAAGACATACACCATCCAAAGTAAACCATGAAGAGTCACATAAAATAAGGTTTTTGTTTATTCCATTGGGTTGTGAGGTGATAAAGATAAGGGAGATATATAAATTCTTAAGAATCATGTTGTATTTTATTCTTATTTCATGTTTCTACACATTTGATATTGGTTAATGACGATATAATTCCAACCAAATAATTGAAGGTGTTACACATTGATATTCCTTGGATTTTTATTCTGAAGGAGAAGATATATGGATTATGCACAATGTATGTTGTTTTAGTTGCGATGGATTTGTCCATGAATATTATATAGGATTTATATATGTAATTTCTTATTTTTTTCACCCCATGATGCATATCATTGTTCCATGATGGGTAAAAGTTCAATGAATATGTTATTTTATTTTAAATTTAGTGATATTTTTTACATTTATAGTTTTTAGAATCTAGATACCCGGTTCTGAATTGAATAATGGTTATTACATTATGTATTTTCTTATTTTATTATCTCTTATAACACTATCTTATTAATATTATGAAGTCAATAATGGTAGAGTTTTTATCATCCATGAGTTTCTAGATTTATAGAGAGTGATGGATCACATGTAATTGGATGAGATATAAATTTCTTTTAATGATTTCATTCATGGATAATAATTTTATTTAGAAATCTCTTTGACATTCCCATAACATTATGTTCTTTTAACAAAACGATTTTTTAATTTTGTAACATAAAGGTATTTGAGATGATAAAAATATAACCAGTATTTCGGATTCATATTATACTTATACAGTCATTATTAATTCACCTATGGTAGTTTCTTTCTCCAACCTAGATATTTATATTATCTTAGGTATAAACGATGGTATTGATCATAAGAATTTGTGGATTTTTGAATGATCTTGTAGTTTATTGATATGACACATTCATGGATGAAAGCAATATACATTTTTTATTAATAAACATTTAAATTATTCCATTTATTAGATTTTATTAATTGTTTTATATTGAATTTTAAAGAAATGTAGTAAATTTTTATGAAAATATTTTTATTTTAAAAAATGATAAGGTAAAAAATTTGAACTAATCAACGATCTTAGAGATCACTCATACACCTTCTTGGTTCAACCCTAGACCGACAACATTAAATTTTTTAGTAGTTAGTAGTTCGAAAGAGTATATTCATTAATTATTAACATGAAATGGAACTATAGGTAATCACACCAACAAGCACATTACCCATAAAATAGATTAAAAAATTATACTCTAACAACTATAAAAACTGTTCAACAAAACCAAATTATTATGAAAAAATGAAATTTATGACATATATTGTATTAATATGATTATAGAAAATATAAGAAGGTTTATTCAATAACATGAATTTGTTTTATATTTCATACACATGAAAACACATAATATATATTTTACAGAACATAAAATTAATAAAAAAACAAAAAATAAATTGTAAAAAAAATATTGTGTATAAAGTCTAAAATACAGTGAACATAACATGAAATAAATTTCTACTAAAAATAAAAAAAATCAGTGTAACGGTATGGTATAAGCGTTTTGAGATAAATATTATTAAATCCTATCTAACAAAGGCCACATGAATAAATGAAATAATTTTTTATAATTAATAAATGTAATAACATGGGGTTAAAGAAGAAAACATTGTAAAATGTTAAAAAATAATTTCATTGTAAGATATTAATATAATTTTATAAACTGAGATACCTAATTAACCCATGGAACACCCATTAGACATTAATATTGATGCATTTTATAATTAATAAAAATTAAACAATAAATAGATTAATTAAAGATATTAATACATGTATACATGTACTAAAATAAAATCTACCCTCATAATAACATAGGTAACATATTTTTTTAAAATACGAATAAGAAATAGAACATTATAATAAATGATAAACAAATAAATAAGAATTATTATATTTTTTTCTTCCATTGAGCCCATATATTTCTATGATTTTAATACATTTAAAGTCCCATTTTCTTCATTAATAATTTTATTCAATGTTTATTCTATTTCTGGTTAATAATCAACCAGTGGATTCTTTTATAGAACCAATATTGTTGACGAGGTTATCTAAAAATTTCTAAAAAAATAAATAATGGAAATGACCTAGGAATGTTTTCTACGAAAGGTATTGAAACATTAGTGATGGATATCATTTATACTCCAATAATAATTTTAAAAATAGTAACATATAACATTGATATAAAAAACAAGATCATATATTTTATCAATTTTATAATTATATAGTTGTTTCATTCATAATATCCTTTCATTTTTTCAGATTTGAAACATCTTTTGGATGATGGGTTAAATAGTGCATTTTTCATTCATAACATCTTTCAACCTTCCTTTTTTATTTTTCAAATCCAGCATTATGATAGTTCATTCTAAAAACATAATAAATACTGTATTTTTTTAATTAGCGGAATTAGATGCCCCAAGATATTTCTGTTTTTTTTTTCAATCCATAATATTGATAAAAAATATACTGTATAACCTCATCAATTATCCATTAAAAGGATTGGAAATAGTTATTAACTATAATTTTTAAATATGACCATTAATATATGATCAATGTTTTTAAAAACACTAATTTATATATCCATATTTCAGAATTTTTAATTTATATTAGCATGTAATATGTTAATATTTTAATATAAAATGTTTTCTTTTTATTATAATATATTACCAATAATATTCATAAAATAAAAATTAAAAATTTATTTGATCTCATTAAATTCTTATTAGTGATATATATTGATTTATCACCCATTCTAATTAAAATATATTTTTGAGGTAATGTTTCTATAACTATAGGTTTTTATTTTACTTCCTTAATATCCCATATTATTGTTGTATAGAAGTATTTTTTTGAAAATTACACTCTATACAATACCAGGAGGAATTATATGTGTCTCCTTATACAAGGGTGAGATGTATTTTACATTAGAGAATAATTTTTAAATTTAAATTATATATCATAAATGTATAAATAATTCCAATTATCTTATGATACGAATATCATCCCATGATTTCATTCTATAATTATATTATCCTCTATCATAAATTTTCATTTTTTTCTAATTTAAAGGTATTGTCAGTTTTTATATAATATTTAAAATAATTATTCTATTAGATAAAATTTTATAAGAAGACACTTTCCATAATAAAACTAAATTCATTAATCTTAACATCATAAATATTATATTAAAAACATTGTTAAAAAGTTATCAACTATGAATAAATGATTTCTTATTACTTTATGTTGTCAAAATATCTTTATCTCAGAAAAATTAATTTTTTGACAATTTATGTAAGAACGAATATTGTATAGATATTTTTAAAATATTTATCCTGTATGATTTTACACTCCCAATAAAAAAATTCTTATTTTTTTATATAAAAATATTTAATTTTTAATCACATATTTCATATTCCATTTTGTAGAATTTTTTCTATTTTGAACATGTTTTAAATATCCACTAATGTTAATTTAATGAAAACTATTTTGTACATTATGTAAAAATAATTTTTTTTCCTAAAAAATAATTATCTTCAAATTATCATACAATTATCTAATATCATTGTTAAATAAATTTTCTATTCTAAAATTATATAATGGGGCCCGTTTTTTATCTTATAATATCATTTAACAATATCTCATTCAAAAAAATCAATTTCATGTCTATCACATTTCTATGAATAATACTCTTATAAATCCAATTATTATGTCATAGAGAATTTATAATAGTGTAGCTAATTTTTTGTTTTAGTGAGTTTTATGATTTTAACCCATATTATATGTAATAGTTTTCATTTTCTTTATTCCCATTCCATGATAGAGGAGGGGAGGGATTCCTCTTACATGTTTCCCTAGTTCATATAAGTATTTATTGTATTTTCTATCAATTTATAGTAAATGATTACTAAATTATAATGGAGTGGAAACCATTTTATATTTAGAATAATATATATCTCCCTAATATACATCTTATTTTGGTAAGGGAAGTGATAACGTTGCTCATGTATTTGGGTAATGGAGAAAGAATTTGGTTTCTTGGGGTGAAACACTAGTATAATGATTCTTCATGTCTAAAATAATGGATGAAAATGTATAATTCTTCTATATAATAGTTACAAGTGAAGTGGATAATAAATAAGAACTTTTTGTTTACGCACCACATTAACAACTAGTAAAGAACAATTTAAAAGGATTAATTGGTTTAATTATTGTGAGATGGTATGTTGTAATGAATCCATCCCTGATTAATCATATAAAAAAGATGATGAAAATAGTTTCTAATGTATATTGAATTATTATTTTCATAGCACTTATATAGGTCAAAGATGAATTTTAAGTGAATTTGATTTAATATGATGAATTATAGAATCCTACATATGTGTCATATCAGAGGAAGAAATAAGGGTAGTGTATGTATCATTTGGATGCAATATATGTATTATTGTGAAGTTGGTATGGGTAATTAAATCATATAAAGTGTTATATATTACATAAATTCATTTGTTAATTTTATTATCTAGAGCAACGTATTTGTGAAATTACAGTTTTTATGTGTCAATTGACCTATTTGTATGTTAATTTATAATTAATATGTTTTTTCTACTAGAAACTATGTGTAAAATCACTATATGTATATTTCAATGGTTCTATTCATATGTATCAGGTTTCATTAAGTGAAAATTGAGAAAATATATAGAATATAAGAAACAGATTTCATATTTGATATATAAATGTTAAAATTATTTTAGATGATGAAAATTTTGTTCTATAATGTTTTTGATCATAAAAAAAACCTTCAATAGTTTATGACACAATCTAAACAATTGAGGAACCTGATATAAAATTTTGAGATGAGGAAGATCCTTAATGATACAATTATTTCAGTTGAAATGAATTTATTTTATTTGAATGAATAATGTAGAAGAAGTAATTTCACAAGTAATACATTAAATTATGAAGAATTTTGGTCTTGAATTTTGAGGTATATATTGAGGTAGTATGTGATATATTTCATTATTTCTTTTCCTAAAATGTGATGTTACATATTAAACTAAATATTCAAATATAAAAACACTAAAAATGACGGTACTAATATTCATGGTTTAAAATACTGAAAACAAAATTTTGATTCAGGCATGAAAATAATAAATGACTTTCAAGATGGAAATGATGAAGGATGTGATAAATATGAATGTTTTTATTATAATTTATGTAATACATTTTGGATTGAGTTTAAAAATGAAGAGTGAAAAAATATAAGGTATTTTTTGAAAGTTCTTGGGAATATTGGATGTTGTCCAAAATAAAAAATAAATGAGAAGGTTTCAGGAAATATTGTAAGAAACAAAATATTGTTATTTTTTAACAAATATTTTTTGACAGGGAAAAAATTCTAAATGGTATCAAATTTATAGATACTAAAAATAAAAGATGAAATTTAATACAATAATACATTCAATTGAAAAAATTTGAATGGAATAAAAAAATTATGGGACCCTACTATTGTGTGAGATTGAACTATGTTTATATAGAAAATTATAGATTTTTATAGAATAAAAATGGTGAAGGATAGAATTCATGCTGTAGATATGATGAATAAGAAGACTACCAAGAATATGCTACATCGAAAAAAAATTTGTTTTTGAGGAAGAAGAAGTATAAGATTAGTACTACTAGTTTGATATAATCAATGAAGAGGAACAAATAAGGATTAATTCAAATAGATAATGTTGTGTGAGCTATTATAAATTTTTATACCCAATATGTTAGTCACTGTAAGTCTGACTTTGAATAATCTGGAAATGTGTTTAAAGAGGAACTGTGAAGAAATTAACATAGTATCATAGACCGTGTGTAAGAAATATCGAAGAAGATCAATTGGATGTAAAATACTATATGGCGAACTAGTTGGTCTATTTTTTATATTTATGGTTAGCTTATTTATTATTGTTGATTGAATCAGGAGGAATATTATTGCAAAAAAAAAAACAAGTGGGGTGTAAGTAAAAATGGCAGTGTGGGATGTTGCCCATGGGTTTCTAATGAAATATTCAAAACCTACTTGTGCAATATAAAATATTAATTTTAGGTATAATCTATGGCCACCCATTGAAGTAGATAAAATGAGTACTGAGAATATTTTAGGTATAAATGGTATTTAAAAATGATAAGAAAGAGGTTTCTCAGGTCGGGGATGAACCTTGTAAAAATAACTCATATTATTATCATAGTTATATTTTTTATTTCATGTGGTCGGGGTGTATTTCGTGGAAAAAAATATTTTGATACATATTTTCATGATTTTTTAGGGATTTTCATCAGACCCGTTGGGGTAATATCTGTTGAAATATCACAATTATTGGTTTTGTGAGTAATTCATATTTAATTGTAAAAATAGAAAAAATATGGGGTTTCAATTTTTTTCTATAATTTTATTTATTAGAGTGAATCCAACATTTAATATTGGTTGTGTTTATGAAAATTTCATGTTAATAAGGTTTTTTAGCATCAATGAGGATATGTAAACGAGTATGGAATTATGGTGAATTAGAAAACTAAGAAAAATTAAGAAAGGGGCTATAACATATAATTTTTTGGAAAAACATATGCATTTTGGAATGAATATAAGTATTTACCTCTAATAATATTTCTCTATATCATATTTTTTATCACCAAATGTATAACACTAGAGACTCTACATTAGCAGGTAAATTCAATATCATGAACTATCACACAATGAACAATTTAAAGAGAATTTACTCATGACATTTTTTAAAATATTAATATTAGAATTTGAAAATGACTAAGATAACATAAATTTTGATCACATATTATAAAAATTAACTTATTATTATTTTTTAATCTTTTTTTAAAAAAAATTATTTCCAAAAAAATAACATTTTATAAAACATGTATTTTATATAAAATTATCGTTATCTAAGAATGAACTAAATAATTAAGAAAAAATTGATACTTTAAAATATTAATATTAGGAATAATATTATACATTTTAAAATAATCATGTATCTTATAAATCCTCTAGAAAAAAATATCATAACAAATAAATCATAATATTAATATAAAATATTATTTTCATCGTTTTCATTAAATCATCTATTTTTAAATGTAAATTTATTTCAAAATTTCTTGTAAGAATAATTTCATATATTTTTTATAATAATTAAATTTATTTAGTTATAATTTTTATCCAATAAAGTATCAAATTATATATAATTTTAATGCATATAAATGTTATTTCTCTAATTGAAGTTTTATGAGTTAATGTGACTGCATTTCAAAATTGACATTTAAAACATGTAAAAATTTTAATTTATAAATTTTATCATAAAATATTAAATAAGATAGTTTAAAATTGTATATTATTTCAATATTATTTATTGACATTTAAATTATTTACTAAGGATAAAAATATTTACCTGGTAAAAAGTAAAAAATGTAAAATATATTTTTCTTATGAGAAAGGACAAAATATGTTTAAAACATGTTTATTGTTTTTTGGATGATGTGTGTATCAAACAATATTCTCCTACCTTTATTGTTTTCACATTTCGTAATCCCTTATAACATTAATAGTGAAAATAAATTATTAAAATTCAATTGGATATTTTTGAAACTATTGTTCTCTTATATTATTAAAGGGTAACATCTTCAACACTTTAGATCTCAATTATCATAAAAATTTCTCCTTAAAACTCCTCTATTTTTCTATTCTTATAACCCTCTGCCTATAAATTTGTCATCCAGGTACACTCTTATATAACTGAACATGATTGTCCACATATCCCACCACACCAAATACGAGAGGTCAAAAAATATTATCGAGGTTCTATGGTGGTATAGTGGGGATTTTTTACCCTCGTTATATGATTACAACATAGCTGTAAATAATAATAAATCATTGGAAGTAAAAATGTGGAAGTGTTAGTGAAATGTACAAATCTGAGAGAGAGTAAAATCTTAAGACCATATACATATGATGTCATTAATATACAAAAATGTGTTGTAAAAACATGGTAGTAGTCATACATAATATAAGTGTATAGAAAAAAGGAAAAAAACACCTTGAGAATCCCAAGAACTATATTTACCCTCAACTCTCACACTCTAAACAAGAACAAATTAAGTGTCTGAAGAAAGAGACATCCCTTTATCCTAACATGTGTCCATGTAATCTTGAAGGATACTAAATGATGACTTAAAGAATGTATGATTAAATGTTAGTAGGCCCCTATAAATAGGTTTCATAAAAATTCCATAATGTGAGTATAAAATGAAATAGTGTGTTTTAATGTCATAAATTTAGTAGATGAGTAAAAATAATTGAGGAACTTTAAAAGAGAAAAAAACAAGTTTTATAAAATTAAATGATTAGTTTCAATCTCAGCCGATTAAATTTATATAATAGTCCTCTAATCATCCCAGATTCCAAGGCCCATGTAAAAGGCATCCACATCGAGTCCAAGGATAACATCCTAGGTAAATTTAGTATTCAATTAATTAGATTCCAAAGATATCATCGAAAGAAGTATTTTTCAGAAGACATCAATCCAAAACCAAGGAGTTAAACTTAAGATATTGTAATATATATATTTTTAATGTGAATTGTTGTTAATAGTCAGAGAAAGTCATGTATCTATTACATTGAATCTGTTTAGTCAAGGTGTACACTTGGTTGTTTAATCAATGAATCGGGTGGCATCATATGAGTTTTCTTAAGGAATTCCACATCTAGAATATATGGCTCACTCAAGGAATGACATAATAAAAATTGTTTCATAAATATAAGTTATAAAAATAAATCAATTCATTTGATTATTAAACATAAGGAAATAAGAATAGTAATTCTGTTTCACAACTTATATTCAATTAATTATATTAATCACTTCCCTTAAAAGTGGTAAAAAGGGACCATAAAAGTATATATTTCATACATCTCATCATTTAATAACATAACAATTCTATTACGTAATTTCATTTATAAAAACAAGAAAAAAACTACATGTGAGTTTTGGTTGCATGTGAGGAAGAGATATCATGGTAAATAAATATGAAACCCCATAAAGAGATTTTTAAGATGTGTTCATAAACCTACAAATATTTCCTGGTCTCATGTTATGTCTAAAATAAGGTGTGAATAATTAATTTAAAGCTATATTAATTTTAGGATCAATTTTTAGAAGACATGAATTCTGGGAAAAAAGATAAAAATTATAAACTAAAAGACATTTAGGTAAATTTAATTTACCACTTACATATACAAGAAGTAGATTCCTATTCCAGTATCACTCTCTCCTTTTGTATAAAAAGAGAGAGAACAGAAATAAAGATGAATGACCTCAAAATATGGCGTATTATCTTATACAATGGCATCATTCAAGAGGGTTTGAGAAATAGTGAAAAAAAAGTAAGAAGAGTTTTATACTCACTTCTTTCCTTCCAAAGAATCTAGTGGTGGTTGATTCAATTCATGAATGAAGAATATACCCCATTGAGGAATAAGGGAGGATGGATTATGTGGGTAAGCTATTGGGTTGTATGATAGTGGAAATGGGGTAAACCCATTTAAGGTAGGTGGAATAAATTGTAAATTTTCTATTATAATGAGGACTATTGTTTGGTGCCATTGTTATAAAGAACGTGTGACAATCATATAGACTCACAATCCTCAGAACACCATGTCACCCAATTTCCCTTCACGGTTAATAAAAACACGCTCTAACCATGATAATAACTACCCGATCACACTCATGATTCAAGATTTAAGAGCACATATTAACAAAACATGATCCAAGAATGGGAAACATTTATATTTATTGTAGACCATAAATAGTTATCCAGACCAATTTACAAGGTCTAAACAAGTTTCTATCCTTTAAAAACATTCCACATGAGTTGGGGGACATGGTTTTTACCAATAATGTAAAAACTATGTTCCCAGACTACATCATACCAAAACCTGGTTTCAATGATAGAAAATCTTTATGGTTATCCAAGAACCCAAGACACCTCTTAAATATCAAACCTCATCAAATTGAAACATTTTAATGTGTTCCAATTCATAGAAAACCATTCTATGGATTATTTAGAGATTATTTCTAAAACCCAAATGAAAAAAATAAAAAAATTTAGAATTACAACCAATATGATAAATAGAATCTTGAAATATTCAAATATTATAACTTCTCATCCTAGAGAAACCTCATTAGAATTCCAAAATCAGTTCTTAACCATTGCTGATCATCAAAACCTACTGAAATGGAACTATTACATTTTCAATCTTCTGGTGTGCTTTTAGAGGTACTCTAAACACCTGAGATAAGATTTTAAAAACATGGTCTTTCACTTGAGTTCCTCACCAAACACCAAGAAGGTGATCCATACATCTAATTTAAAATGAGACACTTACATCATCATCGTATGGGAATAAGCATCCATGGTGGTCATCATCATATTATGCATGCCACATGGCCAATTATAAACATTGGAACCACCATCCATTAGAATATTCTATTAGAAAAATTATCAGGGGTTCCCTAGATTATATATAATAGATCCCAATAGATCACTACTCATAATGCATAAAAAATGTCCATGTCAATACCCACTATCATCTCCAAATATTAATAGATTGACCACACCTTAACACCCATTCATTCAATTATCATATAATCCATTACTTGAAAATAATCATAACTTGTCTTGTAATGTTTTCTTCATATCCAAAAGTACTGAATGATATATTTCCCCACTATCTTTATCCGTTTACACATTGGTGAAACATTTGGCGACATCTATTTTACTTTTCACATAGATGTTTATTTGTGCACACCTATGTTTCATTACAACATCATCATGATTCCTTTTCAAATGGATGGATCTCTTTATCATTGAAGAATTAGTTTGAAGGCTCACACTTATCCCTCAGCATGATTATATGATACAAAACATAACATAAGATTCTCCATATTAAAATAATTAAACTTATAACTTCCCATTAGAATGAAAAAGAACAATAGTGGTAAGGTGACCATTCATCATAGCCAACCCATGGTTAATAAATATCTACTGAAAAACTTTATCATACAACTATGGAATAGTTTTATGGATCACACCTTTAAAATCACTCTTTTAAATAAAAATGACATACCAGAAATGGTTTATCTCACCATACAATCTTTTATCTCTATATTTTTATATATCTACTCCATGTTGACTTCCTTAAAGGACATATTGCTCACCTGATGACATCTTATTCAATGTATTTATTATGTTACCTTTATTCCCAAAGGTAACATGATCGTCTAATAAAATCTACCAAATTTCAACACTAAGTATTTTTATACATCCACATTTGGTAACTCAACCAACCATTTAACTATTTATCTAGCTCTTAAAAAAATAGTAGATAGCAATTCTTCACATCATATGAGTCGTTTACGAACCCTTATAATAAATATGATGTCAATACCTGATCTATACTCATAACTAAATCATAAAACTAGCACCCTCACTGAGGATAAAGTGAATGATAATTACTAGTTCATACACTTTAATTTGAGTTTTTACAACTCTTGACTCATCTTATATGGCTACATTTCCTCTATCCTGAAGTACACACTTTTTCAAATAGGCACGATGCTCCCCACATCAGGGGTGTCCCAGTATCCATTTTACCAAAAAAAATTCTTATCCAATAAATGTTCTCCATCACTACAAAATGAATTTTCTAGATGGGCCCAAAAACATAAACCAAACACCAATGAAGATATTAATCATCTCTAATGTTCAATATTAATAACCCTATTTCATTAATTAACACCTGAAAATATCTATATTCAATTATCAAGAATTCCATATACATAGATATAAATTTTAACACCCCAATTCAAATAAATCGTGTCATAGAATAAAATCACATTTCATGTCCACCATGAGCACTATAATAACTCCATATTATATTAACAGCTAAAGGATACTATGATTACAACATGATCTTAACACTCATGTAACCCTACACTGGATATGACCTATTAACATATCCTTTGTGTACTCACAACACTTTTCAATATAGTCATTAAATGTAATATTCATGGAATTATAAAAAATTATCCTTTAAAAATTTTCAATACATGAACAACTAACATGGTACCACACACATATCAATGCACCATTTATTTAACAAACATGCATTTCATGTAGAAAAGAATGATTCCCTAATATTACCAAATTAAAATGGGATAGATATTTGAACATTTTAATTAATAGGATCACAACAAAAAGAGATCCTAGTATGTGAAAACATATACCAACGATCAACATAGAGATTAATTTTACATATGACTATTAACATGAATGAATATTTTCTAAGGCATGTATCCTCAAGAAATAAGAATGGGTTCATGATCTGAAATTCATCTTACTATGCCCTTGGAATGTCTACCCCATAAAAATTGGCATCAAAGACACTCCCATTCAATACAAGGCTTAATATACTAAGTAAAAACTCATCTACCAATGGATTTCATTAATCCTCTAATAGTAAAAGAAGTGAAAAACCTATTTAGGAACAACTCCTCATGTTTATGAGAACTCACCGCAAGTATTTACCAATACAACATTTTTCCAAGGGATCTACACAAAACTAAACTAAACCCACACATGAAATATTCATCAACACCTAATACACATGTCAGTATTACAATGGTCACTAAGATAACCTACATAACCTCTAGATATATTGAAATACAAGAATCCAACAGATACCCATGGGAAGTATCTATGTTCCTATCCAATTCAACCTCAATGAAAACTCCAAAACCAACCCTCGTATTAGAGTCTTTTCTACGACCATTAATACAATTGTTTTATATAGGATATTAAATTAATTATTCTCTTAGAAACATATTACAAAGTCTCATAGAAATGAAATTCAATGTACTAGTTATTGAGGAAAACTTCTTATAGAATTCAATGGCAACATTATCTAGCTGTCACCTTATTTTTTTAGGAAAAAGGTCTCTAAACCAGTTTTCAACCATTATATAATTGATAAATTATTAGAATAAAGGAAAATATAATAATATGTAAATAAAAAGATATATTATGGAAAATAGAATTAATGTTGTCACTCTAATTTAAATTAAATAAACCCTTACAAAAAAAGTCTAAAATATAAGAATATCCATTTATCAAAATAAGGGAAATTGGATAAGGAGAATTCCATGATATAGTTATATAAATTTTTTATGATTGGCTTGAAATATTAAATAACCATTCCATTTAACATAAATATACCCAAATGTGGTTAATTAACAAGGACTAAAAATATATAGTTGGACTATGTGGGTCAGTTCAGGCCAAAATGGGATCAGTTTTTTGAATTTTCATTCCCAATTTATGGAGTTAATTCTCAATGAATTACAATTCCCATTCCATTTGAGTGAAATGTTCATATAGCTAATTTATTATTTATTTTGACACATCTTTAGTGGGTTTATCTATATATGGAATATTCCAAAATTGACCAATATTCTTCATATTGAGAATATTGGGATTCAATTATGCAGGTTTTCATTCCTAAGATACATAGGTGTGTTCCATTATAAGTTTAAATTGATACACCCTTTTGCTGACATCCATTACTGAACATTAATTTTTATTAAAAACTAACTTCCAATTACATTAAAATTTAGAATATTTTTTTAAATATATACACTATGAATATCAAAAAAAGGATTAAATCTAGTATTTAATGATCTAGTTATACGGGAATCCATTACCAATTAATGGAGCCATCTACTATATAAGTTAAAATTGGTATCCAATTTGATTAGAATCTATAAGCATTGACACAAAGAAAATATAAAAAAACTACATGGATTTCATGGATTCACGTTTAGTGAAATAATTAAATAACTTAAAACCATTTCATTTCATTAATATGATTTAGGATGGTTAATTACAATTCCACCACCATGTTAAATTAAAAAATCATTTTGGTTAATAAAGACACATTATTTACTAGACACTAAATAATAACAATGATAAGACAAGATATCACATGGAAAATATAATAGATGAACATGGAAAGATTCTATATAAAAAACATTGATATACAAGATAGGAAACCACATAATCATGGCATATAGATACAAATGATACTGAAATGTGATTAAATTGTTCTTGATATGAGGACTAAACATACCTTCTTTTTTAAATATCAAGAAAAGATAAAAAATCATAATTCAATAACCAATGGAAATATGGATGATCAGTGAAGGTGAAATAAAAATCAATTATAATAATGAACAATATAAACAACAATATCATCTTGGGAAACTTGATATTTCCCCCATTTGTCTAGTGAAAATTATCTGACCTCATATATTTACCATGTTCTGACACATTCCAAGTCTCATTACTACCAAACCTAGTTAGTAATATAATGGAATAAAATAATATTTTATACAACTTCAGGACAACCCGATATTGATTCACTCATATGAAATAAAAATCAGTTGGCCATATAACCTCAGGTGAACCTCTTTATATGACATAGGTCGGTGACTAGAAGTAATTGTTTATAGTGGTTTGGAAGGAATAAAATAGAAAATTTATTAGAGTGAAACACAATAGTAATTAATAATAAACCATTGAAAATAATGTGGTATGAGAGATGAAACTTCCAAAAAATGATAAAAATACAGAAGAAAAAAATCAAGACCATATACACATAACGTCATGACTATAAAAAAAGGAGGAATTTATATATGTAATGAGGAATACATACAATTCATGTATAAAAAATAAATAATAATACCAAAGTCTAAAATCCCTGATCATCCCAAGAACATACTTAGTCCTCTTCTCCCATACTCCATCTTAGAACAAATCAAGCATCCATAGCTGAGAGTTTCTCTTTAACCTTACCTTCATCCTAGTAATCCTCATAGTTACCAAATGATGGATTGAATAGTGTGTGAGTAAAACTCTGTAATTCACAACCATTGGTTCCTAATTAAATTCTATCCTATCATTATAAAAGTTAATATGAAATTGACTTGGTATATTTAAATCATATGAGTAGACAAATTAAATAAATGTAAATTGGATGTGAACCAGTAAGGTGAATGTAAATCAAAAATTTCTACCTAATACATATATATATATGAATAATATACATATAATTGTTAATGAACATAATACCCATATCCAAGGCTTCCTAATCAATGTCGATGTGATCATCAATGTTAATCTTATTATAGACATAATTGGATTCCCATGAGATCATAAAACATAGTCCACATATGTAGATATCAAGTTGAATACAAGGAGTTAATCCTATGCATTATAATTTCCAATATATTCTCTTTATTCATTAGTAATAATATTATGAATTCAGGTTTTTAATATATTTACTGAGTTGAGCACTGGTGTACCACATGGATTCTACATCAATGAACTGAGTGGTATATTCTGAGTTATCTCAAAGAATTCTGTGATGGGAATCCAATGCATTCTTAGTGAATGACACACCTATAACTTTTTCATTAATATTAATAATAAAAATAAATCAGATAATTTTATATTTTAATATGGGATAAAAAGAATTTTAATTAAAATTTGGATCATATATATAATTTTTCATATTAATTACTTATCGTAGAATTAAAAAAAAGAATGTTGAGGAATATAGGCCATCCATCCCATAATATAACAATTTTATCATTTTAATTGGTTAATTACAATTATAAAATCAATCTAAACACGCCTAAAGTGTTTCTTTTCATATTCTAGTAAACAATGATAAGGAAACATAATTGGCCACACCCTATGGGGTGGTTCAGGATGAGGTTAGTAACCATTAAATATGTCAAGTTATAATAGTATGTCTAAAATAGGGATCCAATTAATATTTTAAAGGGATATTTATTTTCAAATGAACTTATGGAAATTATATAATGTTGATAAATAATGAAAATTATAAACGTAATGTATTTTAGGGAAAATTCATAGAACACATACATTCTATAAATAGTAGACTCCTCATCCAATATCTATGATTGATTTAAGATATAATAAAATAAAACATAAAACCAAACGAATGACATAAAATTAGGGTTTATTATCTCTCATAATGATAGAATTCAATTGGTCAAGGAAAAAAATATAAAATATTAAAATGTAGTTTTATAATCAAATATAGGTTTCCAATGTATTTGAAATAATTTAATTTAATCAATGAATGATGGAGATATCCCACCGAGGATGAGATAAATACGAGGTAGCATGCAGGAATGCTTCTAGGTGGAATGATGGAAGAGCAGTAAAATACATTTAGTTGTATAGTGGATAAATGGTAATTTTTCCATTTAAAAGAGGAACATGATTTGGATTAAGTGATAGACAAATAATTTCCCAACAATTCCAAATCACTATCATCACACCTCCATGCCGCATGGTTTCCTTAGTGGTTTGAAAAACCACACACCAAACATGATAAGATACTTCCCATACACACCCATCATGCATGGTTAAGGTTCATGGTTTATCAAACTATGGAAAAACTATTTTTATGGATTTCAATTAATTTTAAATCGTGAACTATTTCCTGGACTCCTTCTCATAGACTAAACAATTTATGAGCCTTTATAAACTAGACGAATGGTTTGGGGGCCCATTTAGAACTACAAATTTTCTAACCATGAACCCTAATCTACATTCTCCCAAAAGAAAATTTCTAATCATGATGTTATTGAGACTTATTAGGGAACATTAGAAACTTATAAAGTCACAAAAATCATCCAAAAACAACACGTTAATGTTTTCTAACTCAAAGAAACCCAATCTAATGATTGGATGGATATTTTTTCCAATAAAATAAACAAAAAAACCAAAAACTTATATAATTCCATCCCATTCAGAACATGGAATCTTACACTCCCACATTCAAAATATTTGTTCAAATTTACATAGTATATTTCATACATTTCCAAGGATATAACTAAGTAAAATTTAACTCCCCAAAGTGAGTATTGTTAGATAATTATTTTTTTCTTAAGTGTATTCTTATAAATTTATTCTATCCACACATGTATAAAGATATTATTATCGTTTATATAATTTAATGTTAGTAAATTAACATTATTGTCATTATTCATTCTCCTAAACCATCCGTCTGGAAAAAAAATTGTTGTTCGTGAATAGTGGGGACTTCCACATCTAAGATGTAATGTTTTTTATTACACCTCAACAATTTAAAATGAAGGATAAAATTTAATTATTAAAGTATAAATATGATTTTAATAATTTCATAATGGTAATAGAATGTAAAATTAGAACAACTTTTTTATTTCTTATAGGGTTGATAAAAAATTGGAATTATGGGGTGAATTGGCTATTTAAAAATAAATTAATGCAATGGTTATATTATGTAAAATTTATAGAATTAAATGTATCCAAAATAAATGAAAATGAACACATTTGTTTTTTATAGTCCTTTAAATATAAATTATTCTAGTCCACTCTTAACCCCTATTAGAAACTGAGAGACATGGTTACCACTATATCTATTATAATGGTTTCTTATAATTTTTTTCGAATTAGTGTCACAAATATTTTAAAAATACTTTTACCCATGTAGGATTAAACACAAAACATTCATTCCTTTCTCTACATAGAGACACAAATTGAAGAGTTATTTTTTTCACCTAGTGGCGCATCCCATTTCCTTTCATTATTGTGGCATCCAAAACCAAAAACCCTACTATTTAGTGGTATTATAACCCATTAAAATTATTAATATACATAGAAATAGACAGAATTAAATTGATAAAAATACATGAAAAAATCCAATTATAGTTATTAATTCAATAAAAAACACTATTTTAAAAATTAATCAATTAATTTTTGTTACATTGTGAGTTGTAGCAGATCTACAATGAAGGCATAACCTATAACTACCATGAAAATCCAAGACCTCTCACAAGATTTGGTTTTGTCAAACTCCTTATATAGAGTTATTTTACGTAAGGTATAATCAATGGAAAATGTATTTCTCAATTTATATTTACTATTCACACATAGGAATTCATCACTAAATACACTTGAAAAACATACCCACTTGGGACACATAGATAATGAATAACCTAAAAATTATACTGTAAAGTGATAATTTTTTTAATAATTAATACAGTACCGAAAATAATTTATAATCCACATTAATTTCCCATGGGTAACTCTCATAATGTATTCAAGTTTAACTGTTAAAATTCCATCCATATTAAATTTGGAACTCTAATTTTCATAAAAAAAACCAATGTGAAACATCAACCCAAATACGTGTACTATATATTACATAAAAATAATATATATATATATATATATATATAATTACATAGAATTACAATTTCATAATATGTATATAAAGAATAATTAAATTAATATAAACATGTGAATAAAAAATTTTGTAAATAGAAATCTAAATATATATATAAATAATAGAGAATGTGTTGTGTGATAATATAAAAAATTACTAAAGTGACCATAGATGGTTCATAACGTAACTAGAAAAATTTTCAAATTTAATATTATAGTTACTTAATTTTATTAGACAAATATTTTTTTTTCTAATGATCAAATAATTTCTGTTGTTATAGTCACTTCTAGACTTTGTCATGGTTTCACCCACTATCACATTAAGGATCCATTAAATTTTCATCTATGATTACTTCAATTCATTCAAATTTTATTTCATAGTAACATCTATTATTTTTTAAATATTTAATTATGGTCACTATAATAGCCTTGAACCAAAACTACCAGACTCGGTGTTGAAATCATACACTTATCATTTCCATATTTGATGTCTCTTGAGGTGAACAAATTATTTCCATCTAAAAACATAAAATATAAAAATGAAATATTTGATCACTCATATTCCCAATAACCTTTTGGGTTTAAAATTTTATAAAATTATAAAAAAATTACATAAAATTACACATGTATTTATATGTAAATTTATACCACATAACCCATCTTCCCTTATTTTAAATTATGTCATCATCATTTTCCATAAGAAGTCCTCTTAGGCAAAATTAATTTATAAACATTTCATGATTTCCTATGGAAAATTAAATAAAATAAGGGTTATTTTGAATGATCGTTATGGTTAAATATATTAATTAATAATTTGGTGTCATCAATGATAATAAGAAGTACATAAGGGAATGCCAACAAAATTAGAGGACAAGAGTGAATCATTAAATAACTCATACCCATCAATTTATGAATCGTAAATCATGAAAAATAGAAAAGAAATTAAAAAATGAGGAAATTCATAACATTCAACAGTTCGTTGATATTTGTTATTAATAATAATCAAAGGAAAACTTATTTACCAATGGAAATCATAGAAAAAATGTGTCGGTATCCTGGGATAACATCATCAAAGAACACATATAAAACCATAATAAAACTCTTACTATTGGAGTAACCCTACAAATTACTTCCAATAGAATTCTATGGATTATAGAATCATTCCTTAATGAATTAGTGCACTATTTTGGTACAGCTGTCTTATAACTATAATGGGATCAATCAATTCTATCTGTAATGACACATTTTATATGCTATAATGGGCACATAAGAAGATATCTTGGTGCACCCATCCTATATAATGATCTAGAACAAAAACATTGAAAATTTACATTCATAATTTATCATTAAACTCAAATAATCTATTATTATTTTCATTATAACTTTATTTACCCATGGAGTTGAAATGGGTTACATTTAAACCTCTTTGAAACATGATTATCCGATAGAATGAAAATTGTTTCCATAGAAATCTCTTTGAAACAATGTTAACCTGTGTAAAAGAAATATGCTTAATAACAATTTCATTGAAAAAATATTAATCTATCCTGAAAAATAAAAAGGTTGGTAATAAAAAAAATATTTCCACTTGTGTAAAATAAAATTTATATTTAATTGATTTATTTAACTACCATAAAAATATCTTTACAAATATTCTTCAGGAAATGATATTTTAAAATTTTAAAATCACTTTTCAAAATATAAACCATTTGAAAATCATATTCACTGAAAACTAATTTTAAAAACTATGAATTTATATAATATTATGAAAAAATCATTATAATTTTTCTTATAAAATCAATAGGGAATATTTATAGAAATTATGGTCATTAAGGCATGTAATTTTTTACATGATGTACAAGTTAAAAAAACATTTCCTTCTCACTATAAAAAGGATAAAAATGTTCCATGTTAAGAAAATGATAATTATATTAATTTAAATCCATTTCATAATATAAAATGGGTAAAAAATTTTAATAACACGTTTTAAAAGTTTGAAATCATCTTTTAAGTCATTTTTAGAAAACATGGGTGTTAATGGTAATATGTTTTTATTCGAAAAGGTAAAAAAAGCTTAATTGTCATTTATACATTTTCTAAAAAATTTAAAGTGCCAAATATTTTAATAATTGATAAATTTACTTGAAAACATAATTAATAATCATGGTAGTAAGAAATGAAATAATTTTACTAGATAATAATTAAATTATTTCCTTATGTGGGAATAAATGTATAAACAATCTCGAAAAGATTGACTCAATAATAAAAATATTAAAGAGAGAATTAATCAATGAATACATTATGTGTATAAAATTTAATTCCACATTAAAAAAAGTGTAATTAAATATTAATACTATGAAAACTCATTATACAGATATTCTTTTAAGGACAAATACAATAAAAAAATAATATATCCCTATGAAAATAAATTGAGTTTTAGATATTTTTTACCACTTGGTAACTTCTAATTCAAACCCCAATAGATGAATTAATTAAAATTGAATCCTAAAACATAATGAAAAATTAATTCTTCATGATATTATAGGTTAAATTAATAGTATATAAACCCTATAAAATAAATTTTGTGTACAATATTAAAATATTAATAAATGAAATGAAATTTAGATTATGTCGCTTACAATATTGGTATTCTCTTGATCAGGACCCCATGAAGGAGAGATCCTAATATTGTTTTGTAAATCCTAAAAATATTAATGGTGTTATTCATTATATACATTAATTTTTAGTATATAAAACACACACACAAAATTGTGAACAATGAATATATCTCAAAGAAAAAATTGTGAGATGAGAAAACTCATACGTCATGCTTCAATTTGGTTGAACGTTCATGTAACACCCGAGATTTTTATGAGAATTTTTTTTGATGTTATATAAATCATCAAAGGAATCTTTCACTACACAAAATACTAGCTTGTCTTGAAATACATTCAATCACAACCTTCTTCAATAGCTTGCGTCGTACGCAATACCGAGTTTCACTAAACAACGATATGCTATTAAAATATTATTAAAAGTAGTCGTTATGAATAGTAATACCCACTTTATGAAATTTTTAAAATTTTATCTTTCAAAATGGACTTCATTTTTGGATTCAGAATATCGAAATTAGCCTAGGGTGAAATTTTGGTATTTTTCTGAAAACTTTCAATTTTTGATGAATAGTGAAAACACTGAGTTACTATTTAAAAACTGAATTTTTATTTAAAAAATTATTTGTTTATTTAAATTTATTTTAGGTCACAATTAAAACATAATAATTATATAAGTTCAATGTAATTCATTGGAGTCATTTTATAATAATTTTTTATGTATAAAAATTTTATTGAACTTTTCACCGTCTTTTACCTACCTCCTAGGAGCTTTTTGCAAACATACACAAAACATTATTTTACCGAATCAGTGAGTGGAATTTCGAAAATCTGAGAGAAAAGGTTAATATCAAGGGCTAAGATGTGGTTCAATGAGATGAAAATAATTTTTGGTTAAAAGAAACTTTTTACTTTTATTTACCACGATTAAAAGTAAATACGGTAATTAAGGGTAAAAATGATATTATTATTACCCTAACACATGTCCTAATTCTATTGGATAAGGGTAATTTGATCAAAAAAAAACCTTAGGAATAAAATATTACCATTTAGGTCCACTTGGATTAGATTAGGACATTTATTATTAATTCATTTAAAGAAGGGTTAAAATAGTTGGAATCAAAGTTTAATACCTAAATCATTTTTAATATAGGGTTATACATAAAATAAATTAGACTATAAATATTCATTATAAATATAAAAATATATACTACATAATGGTATTTTATTTATAATTTTTAGACATTATATAATTTAATTTATTTATGACACAATGATGATGCAATAATTACTTTATTAATGAAATATTAACATAACTGATATTATAAATAGAAAAATAAATTTAATTTGAGACTTTTTATGAATTACACAAATTTTATAAATTAATATGAAATATTATTATTGATTTAATTATCTTTTTCCGAACTAATAATGCTGTTATGATTTTCAAAAAAATCAAGTACCGAATAGTGTCAAAATTGACATAAAATAATTTTTAAAACAAATATTATATTATTAATTGTTATTTTATACTAAAAAATTTATGTATCGACCCAATGACTTATATAAGGTTATATATGTTAATAATAAAAAGCTTGGGGTTATTTTGTCTTGTTATATTAAATTTATTATCCTTATAGTGTAAGAAATCAAGAAGACACGGTAAAAGTAAAATTATTTAACTTAAAGATAAATCTAAATGATAAGGTTAAAATAGAAACCTAAACTTGTCTAAATTCTATTTTATGAGATTATTTCAACCCATACCTACCATATCTTATAAATAAATCGATTTGGAGCTATTAAAAAAGGAATATGACTTTATAACAAAATAATATTTTTAGTTTTTCCAAAGGTACCCCTCTCCTCCCTTATAAAAGGGCACCTCCTACCTCTCTTCCTCAAACAACTTTGAGCCTTCAAGATCGGTCTAACCCTGACAATTTATCTTTTAAACTTCCCTAGAAACCTCCTAGAGGTCCTGGTCTTCTTCAAAAACCATATTTAGTGCCCTAAGAGGAGGTTAAGAAGAGGCGCTTCAAAGAAGAGGTAATTTCTGTTACCGATTATTTCAACTTTATTTCTTCTTCAACATCTTATTCTTTTGTTTTTTCATTATTAAGTAATGAAATAAGTATCAATAATATAATTATATGTTATTATAAGTATGAAACAACCCTATTTCACCATCTATCCATCCTACGGAAAACGAAATCACCGCGCGTGCGTACATATAGAATACCATCTCCACGTCGTGGTGTAATCTATTTTCCACCACCACATTACTTGGATGGGTATAATGGTGTAAAGAATAACTATATACAATTATTTAAAAGTGATATAGATTCTTAAATAGTATACATACACTTCAATAAAATTCCATGATCATGAGAACGATATCATCGCTCGTGCCTACGTATGGCCTACCGTCTCCACGGTGTGATGCGACTCGTTCTACATGGTCATCCATGCATAATGAATAGATAAATTAAATGAATAAATAAATATGATATATATTATACTAATACCATTCTGTAAATGAGGTATCTATAACCTAAAAAGAATTATAAGAATTTATTTGATAAAACACGCATAAGAACAAAAAGCAATAAACACCCGAATAACAAGTAGCAATGAAATATTACTAATAAGAAGTTAAGAATATGACCATATATGATATCATAACAATTAGTATGATTATGGAATAAGTAAATAACATTATTTAATCATTGTTCCGAAGTTTTGGACACGTACGAAGAAAATCAGACCTAAGGTAAGGGGAAATCTCACAATCTCATTTTTATATGTGATTGTTTATACTTCAGAATTTACTGGGGAATATTTATCATCCACATCCATGTTTCGTCAATATGAAATATTATTTCCATCCACCTAAAATTTTTTAAATCCAATTTTACCCATTGGGGAGTTTTTAGTAAAATATATGAAAGGAATCTTTTTTCGTTTTTAGTACAATGTACTTTTTGAATTTTCCAGCCAAAGTACAAGAAGAATGTTTTTTAACTTATATGGCCTGAATAGACTTTTAGAACATTATTTCCATGAAGCTTCATTCACATGTTTTCAAGATTACTTTTAATAAACTTCTTTTAGTTTAAAATTATATGACTTCTTAAGAAAGGAAAATGTTTTTGAATTAGAAAGGATATTTTCTTCAAGAATGGAGTTCAAGCATTTTATCAAAATTATTTTCCATCTAAGATAATATAGGTTTCTGTTTCTATCCCTATTTTTACATTGATTTTAATATGTTATTAGTGAATTAATTTTATGATGTCCTTTTTATCTTATATGATTTATGTTATGATGGCATGATGTTTAAGAATCCCATTTTTATTACATGGGTTATGCTATGATATATGATTTATGATTTTGTGGCACACATAATAATGGTATCATTATGAGATGTGTGGGACCTATATCTACCTCCAATGCATTGGGTAAATATTTATATCCCATGAGATATGCATGACTGTAACGGCAGGTTAATCCGGTTCAGTGATATAGGACTGAAACGAGGAGTGAACTCGGTTCAGAAATGGACTTTGTCCACTAAGATAGTTTTGGAAATGAGTCTTGACTACTAAGAAATGATTCTCTATGAGTATGTGTTTATGTCACAAATTTTCATGTAATACGTTATGATTATTGGGATTACATTTCACTACTATGATTTATCCCATGTTATGAAATTATGATCTCTTTTGTAAGTTAAGATTTCTAAAATGTTATGTTCTTTTGAATATGATGTGACTGATATTTCTTTTGTTTACCCTTACTGAGAATTTGAGCTCACCATTTTGTTTTTTTTTCATTACTTAGGTCAGGAATATGGTTATTAAGTAGGATATAAAAAAAGGGACTCTAGATATGATGAAATAAATGGGAGACAATGTAGATTCTTTATGAACCAGTTGATTATGTTTCCCAGTTTTCAAAGACACTATACCTATAAGGTACTTTCATGTTTTGGTTATATGTTGTAATAAGTCTTCTACAACATAGAAGAAATAACAATGTTTGTAAAGTATGGGTCATTATATTTGGTATCAGAGGAATGTTATAGTCAACCTTTAGAAACTAGGATGTGAAAGCCTTAGTAAGAACCCTAAGGATATGTATAAGCATAGAACAAAATCTTAGTGTTTTAGAAATGGCCATGAGTATCCTATGATAATACCATAAGTATGAAATTTTATTCTGGATTATGTGATTTTCCTATTATAATTAGTGTTGGTAATACTATTCTTCTTGGTTTTAGTCAATGGCTGGAACTTGAAGGAACCGTGTTAATGTTGAATGCGATGGGAAATGCAATGATTGTCCCCCTGAGCAACCAAACGTTATGGGAGATGGAATGAAAAATATTGTAGCCATACTCACTCAACTTTCTCAAGATATAAAACATACAGGACTTCCAAACGATCAAAGGAAGGAGCAATATTCTGTTGAATCCTTCATGAGAAAGCGTCCCCCCTCATTCAGCGGGTCTACTGATCTATTAGTGGCTGAACAATGGATCAGTACCACTGAAACTATATTTTCAGTTCTTCAATGTTCTGATGATGATAAAGTCATCTTAGAATTATAACGTTTCGAAGGTGAAATTGATCAATGGTGGAATCTTAACAATAATATGATGCCAAGAGATGAAATTGAGACCATGTAATGGGTTGAGTTCAAGAACTTATTTTTCAATAAGTACTTCCCTCGTATTCTTCAAACAATGATGGAGAAGGAGTTTCTTGATCTAAAGAAAAAGGATGATGAATCTGTTGGTACCTATGAACCAAATTTTACAAGACATGCAAGGTACGCTTCTGGGATTATTATCCAACCTCAGAGTAAGATCGATCGATTATTTAGTGGCTTAAAACCAAGTCTTCTAAGGGAGTTATCCATAAGGGACTTCAATAGCTATGAGGGAATCATTCTATGTGCTCTCAAGGTTGAGATGGTGATTGGAGTAACCCATCATTCATATGGGTTTGATAAGAAGAGGAAAATGGAATTCGAAGGGAAATCTAAAGAGCACACTGAAAAGAAGATTATTTTTCTCTTATACTCAATGTGTGTAATGAAATATGGATTGATTTGTCTTAAAGGTACAAGTAAATGTTTAAAATGTGGAAAATAAGGCCATCGGGAATTTGAATTCCTCAATGATGGGAAGAAGATGTATAGTGATGAGAACAAAGAAAAGTCTACACAGAGTGCACCTCCAACACTTCAACGTTACAAGTGTAATGAAATGGGGAAATATACTAATCAATTCCCTAATCCAAGGGTTGTTGATGATGATCTATGTCAACAAACTCTTAAGGCTAAAAACAAAGGAAAGTCACATGCAATTTCTATTAGCGACGTGATGTAAGATAATGATGTGGTAAAAGGTACACTTACCATCCACTCTAAAGTAGAAAATGTTTTATTTGATTCTGGATCCACCCACTCTTTTATTTTTGAATAATTTTCTAAGGGTATCACCATATTACCTCAAAAGTAAGAGATTAAGTTAGCTGTGACAACCCCTAATAGCACAATAGTCACATCAAAAGTTTACAATTCCTCTCTGATTGAAGTTTGTGGGGAAGTGCTTCCTGTAAATCTTGGAATCCTTCCTATAGTTGAATTTGATTTGATTCATGGCATGGATTGGATTTCTTTATATGGAGCTCATATCAATTTCCAAAGAAGGGAAGTCACATTTCATATTCCAGATCTATCTATGATCGTCTATCGGTGCAAGGATGAACATAACATTCCAGTGGAAATTTCTTCCATCTTATGGGTCTTGATTCCCCTAAATGAAGGTTATTTATCTCAAATGGTTGGTGAGAAACTCACGATTAAGAATATTCCCATTGTACGAGAGTTTTATGATGTCTTTTTGGAGGAATTTTCATGTCTTCCACCATATTGTGAAGTTGTGTTTTCAATAGAACTTGTACTGGGTGATTTGCTTATTTCAAATAAACCGTATAGAATGGCCCCAATTGAGTTTCAAGAATTGTAGAAGAAACTCCAAGAGAATCTTGATAAGGGATTCATACGCCCTAGTGCATCACCTTGGAGAGCACCTGTTCGGTTTGTTAAAAAGAAAGATGGATCAATGAGACTCTACATTGATTATTGAGAACTTAACAAGATCACAATCAAGAACAAATATCCTCCCCCACACATTGATGACTTATTTGACCAACTACGGGGACCTCAATACTTTTCCAAGATTGATCTACATTTAGGGTATCCTCAATTAGGGTTCAAAATGGAGGATATACCAAAGACGGCTTTCCGTACAAGGTATGAACACTATGAGTTTATGGTGATGCTATTTGGTCTTACTAATGCCCCTCATATCTTCATGGATCTAATGAATATAGTCTTTAGAGACTATCTTGATCAGTTGGTGGTATTCTTTATAGGTGATATTCTTGTCTATTCAATGAGGAAGGAAGAACATCAAGATCAGTTGAGAATTGTATTGAAGACCCTGAGAAAGGAGATGCTTTATGCCAAATTTACCAAGTGTGAATTTTGGCTTCAAAATTTTTCATTTTTGGGTCACATAATCTCAAAATAAGGGATATCTGTGGATCCAGAAAAAATAGAGGACATTGAAAGATGGTCAAGACTAACAACAGTAAATAAGATCCAATGTTTTCTTGGTTTGTCTGGATATTATCAATGTTTTGTGATAGATTTTTCACGATTATCTAATCCACTCTCAAGGTTGACTCGAAAAGGAATTAAGTTCGTGTGGATGGAGGAATGTGAAGATAATTTCAAGGAGATGAAAAAACGTTTATCCAGTGCACCTGTGCTGACACTACCTTGTAGTGGAGAAAGGTTTGAGATCTATAGTGATGCATCCAAGAAGGGGTTGGGGTGTGTTCTTATGCAAAATGATATGGTGATATCTTATGCCTCACGACAGTTAAAAATACATGACCAAAATTACCCAACTCATGATTTGGAGTTAGCTGTGGTAATCTTTGCATTAAATATTTGGAGGCATTATCTTTATGGTGAATGGTGTGATATTTATATTGATCATAAAATTTTAAAGTATATTTTCACACAAAAGGAGTTGAATATGCACCAAAGAAGATGGTTTGAGTTGATTAAGTATTACGGCTGCTCAATTCATTACCACTCAGGGAAAGCAAACAAGGTGGCAGACGCATTAAGTCTACAAGACCGTGCTAGCTTATCCTTGATTAGGATCACAAAATATCTAATATTTATGGATTTACAAAGGATGGATCTTGGAATTATAATGGAAGGGGGAAAATCTTATCTTTCTCAAATAAATGTTCAACCATCTATAAATGTGAAGATAAAAGAGGCACAGAAAGAGGATGTAGAGTTACAAAAGATGGTGATAAATGTTCCTGAATTCAACCTTGACTGTGATGGGATAATAAAGTTCATGAATCGGGTTTGTGTCCCTCCCATTCCAGAATTAAAGAAGGAGTTGTTGGATGAGGCTCATAGTTCTTCATTCTCTATTCATACCAGAAGCACGAAGATTTATAAGGACCTGAAAGAGTACTTCTTGTGGGATGGCATGAAAAAAGATGTTGCTGAATATGTCTCTCGATGCTTGGTTGGTCAGCAAGTTAAATCCGTGAGACAGAATTCTAAAGGGATGTTACAACCATTACCCATTCCTTAATGGAAATGGGAAAACATCAATATGGCCTTTGTCAATGGACTTCCTAAAACATCCAAAGTCAATAATGCTATCTCAGTCATAGTTATTCGTCTTACAAAGTCTGCACACTTCATTGCTATTAGAGAGGATTTCTCTCTGGATCATCTTTCCAGGATATATGTAAAGGAAGTGGTATGATTGCCTGGAGTACAACTTTCCATTATATCTGATCGGGATCCGAGGTTTTCCTCAATGTTATGGCAATGTCTTCAGCATACTCTAAATACAGAGTTTAGTTTAAGCACTGCTTATCATCCTCAGACAGACAGTCAGTCTGAGAGAACAAATCAAACTCTAGAAGATATGTTAAGCACTTGATCTATGGATTTAAAAGGTGGTTGGGATCAATACCTACCTTTGGTGGAATTTTCTTATAATAATAGCTTTCACTCCAGTATTTAGATGGCTCCTTATGAAGATCTCTATGGAAAGAAATGCCGAAGTCCAACTTGCTGGGATGAAGTTGGGAAAATAAATCTATTAGGACCTGATCTTGTTAATGAGATGGTAAAAAAGGTCATATCTATTCAACAAAACATTAGATCAGTTCATAGTTGACAAAAAAGTTATGCTGATAACCGAAGAAAAGACCTAGAGTTTGAAGTGGGTGATAAAGTGTTCTTACGAATATCTCTTTTGAAGAGAGTAATGAGATTTGGAAAGAATGGAATGTTGAGCCCTAGGTATATCAGTCCTTTTGAAATATTGGATCGTGTTGGGAAGGTAGCTTACCGATTGGCGCTTCTACCGAATCTCTCTCAAGTTCATGATGTGTTCCATGTATCTCTCCTGAGAAAGTACATACCAGATCCTTCACATGTACTCAGCTCAGAAGTTGTACCACTGGAGAAAGATCTTTATTATGACGAACAGCCGATAAAGATTCTGGATTGTAGCCAAAAATTCCTACGAATAAAGACCACTTACTTGGTGAAAGTTTTATAGTGGAACCGCCAATTATAATAATGTACATGAGAGCTTGAGGATATAATGAGGGAGAGGTATCCTCATCTGTTTGTTATAAAGTGAAGAATTTCAAGGGCTAAATTCATTTTAAGGGGGTAGAATGTAACACCCGATATTCTTATGAGAAATGTTTTATTTTTATTTTATATAAAACATCAAATAAATCTTTCACTACAAACATAGTTATCTTATCTTGCATTACACGTAATCACGACCTTCCTCGATAGCTTGCATCGTACGCAATACCGAGTTTCACTAAACAACGATATGGTATTAAAATAATATTAAAACTAGCCATTATGAATAGTAATACATAATTTTTGATGTTTTTTAAATTATATATTACAAAATGTACTTCATTTTTAGATTCGGAATATCGAAATTATTCTAGGGTGAAATTTTTGTATTTTTCTGAAAACATTCAATTTTTGATGAATAGTGAAAACAATGGATTAGTATTTAAAAACCGACTTTTTATATAAATAATTATTTATTTTATTTAAATTTATTTTATGTAAAAATTGATACATAATACCTATATAAGTTCAATTTAATTCATTGGAGTAATTTTATAATAATTTTCGGTATATAAAAATTTTATTGAACTTTTCACCGTCTTTTACCAACCTCCTAGGAGCTTTTTGCAAACATAAATAAAACATAATTTTACCACTTATGTGAGTGTAATTTTGAAAATCTGAGAAACACGGTAAATATCAAGGACTAAAATGTGGTTTTATGAGATGAAAATAATTTTTGGTGAATAGTAACTTTTTTTTATTTACCACGGTTAAAAGTAAATAGGGTAATTAAGGGTAAAAATGATATTATTATTACTCTAAAACATGTCATAATTCTATTGGATAAGTGTCATTGGACCAAAATAATCCTTTGGAATAAAATATGACCATTTAGGTCCACTTGGATTAGATTTGGACATTTATTATTAATTTATTTAAAGAAGGGTAAAAATAGTTTGAATCAATGTTTAATAACTAAATCATTTTTAATATAGGATTATACATAATATAAATTCGTCTATAAATATTCATTAATAATATAAAAAGATTTCATACATAATGGTATTTTATTTATAATTTTTAGACTTTAAATAATTTAATTTATTTATGACCCAATAATGATGCAGTGATTACCTTATTAAACAAATATTAACATAATTGATAATATAAATACGCAAATAAATGTTATTTGAGACTTTTTATGAATTAAACTAATTTTATAGGATAATATGACATATTAGTATTGATTTAATTAACTTTTTTCGAACTAATCATGCTGTTATGAGTTTTAAAAAAATCATGTACCAAATAGTGTCAAAATTGACAGAAAATAATTTTTAAAACAAATATTATATTATTTATTGTCATTTTTATATTAAAAATCCAAGGTTCGGCCAAAGAACATATATAAGGCTATATATATTAATAATAAACAACTTGGGGTTCTTTTGGCTTGTTATAGTAAATTTATCTATCTTGTAGTGTAAGAAAACAAGAAGACACAATATAAGTAAAATTATTTAACTTAAAGTTAAATCTAAATGATAAGGTTAAAATATAAACCTAAACATGTATAAATTATATTGGATGAGATGGTTTCGACACATCCCCACCTTAGCTTCGAAATAAATCAATTTGGAGATATTAAAAACCGAATATGACTTTATAATAAAATAATATTTTTAGTTCTTCCAAAGGTGCCCCTCTCCTCCCTCATAAAAGGGAACCTCCTCCCTCTTTTTACCACACCACATTGAGCCTTCACAATCAGCCAACCCCAGCCAATTTCTCTTCTACACTTCCCTAGAAACATCCTATGGGTCCTGGTCTTCTTCAAAGACAATATTTATTGCCCTAAGAGGAGGTTAAGAAGAGGCGCTTCAAAGAACAGGTATTGTCCGTTACCGATTCTTTCAACTTTATATCTTCTTCTACTTATTCTTCATTAGTTGTTTCATTATGAAGTAATAACATCAGTATCACTCATATAATGATATGTTATTATATTTTTTAATCAACCCTATTTCACCATCTATCCATCCTACAAAAAATGAAATCACCGCGCGTGCATACGTACAGAATACCGTCTCCACGCCGGGGTGTAATCTATTTTCCACCACCACCTTACTTGGATGGGTATAATGGTGTAAATAACAACTATATAAGATTATTTTAAATTCAAATTTATTCTTAAATATTATACATATACTTCAATTCATTTCCACGATCATGGGAACAATATCATCGTTTGTGCGTACGTACGACCTACCGTCTCCACGATGTGATGCGACTCGTTCTACATGATCTTCCATGAATAATGACTATATAAATGAATTGAATGAATAAATATGATATATATTACACAAATACAATTCTGGAAATGAGGTATCTATAACCTAAGAAGAATTATAAGAATTTATTTGACAAAACACGCATAAGAACAGAAAGCAATAAACACACAAATAACAAGTAGCAATGAAATATTACTAATTTGAAGCTAAGAATATGACCATATATGATATCATAACAATGAGTATGATTCTTGAATAAGTCAATAACATTATTTAAATCATTATACAAGAGGTTCAGACACATATGAAGCAAATCAGACCAAAGGTAAGGGAAAATATCACAATCTCATTTTTATCTGAGATTTATTATACATTAGAATTTACTGGGGAATATTTATCATCCACATCCATAATTCCTCAATATGTAATATTATTTCTATTAACCTACAATTTTTTAAATATAATTTTACCCATGGGTGAGTTTTTAGTAAAATATATGAAAGGAATCTTTTGTCATTTTTCGTATGAGGTACGTTTTGACTTTTCCGGCCAATGTATGAGAAGAACTTTTTTTAACATATACGGCCTGAATGGACTTTTAGAACATTATTTCCCTGAAGATTACTTTACACGTTTTCAATTATTTTTTAATCAACTTCTTTTAGTTTAAAATTATATGACATCTTAAGAAAAGAAATTTTTTTTGAAGTAGAAAGGATATTTTCCTAATGAATGGAGTTCAAGCATTTTATCAAAATTATTTTCCATCTAAGATAATATAGGGTTCTATTTCTATCGTTATTTTTACATTGATTTGAATATGTTATGATGGAATTAATTTTATTATATCCTTTTTATCTTATATTTTTAATTTTATGATGGCATGATGTTTAAGAATCCCATTTTTATTACATGGGTTATGCTATGATATATGATTTATGATTTTGTGGCACACATAAGAATGTTATCATTATGAGATGGGTGGGACCTATATCTCCCTCCAATTCATTGGGTAAAGATTTATATCTCATGATATAGACATGGCTATAATGGCAGGTTAATCTGGTTCAGTGATACAGGACTGAAACGTGGAGTGAACTCGGTTCAGAAATGGACTTTTTCCGCTAATATAGTCTTGGAAATGACTCTTGACTACTAAGAAATGATTCTCTATGATTATGTGTGTATTCCACAAAGTTTCATGTTTTATTTTATGATTATTAGGATTACATTTCACTACTATGATTTATCCCATGTAATGAAATTATGATCTCTTTTGCAGGTTAAAATTTCCGAAATGTTATGTTCTTATGAATATGATATGATTGATATTTCTTTTGTTTACCCTTACTGAGCATTTTAGCTCACCCTTTTATTTGTTTTTATTTCCCAGGTCAGGAATAAGGTTATTATGTAGGATATGAAAAAAGGGACTCTAGATATGATGAAATAAATGGGAGATAATGTAGATTCATTATGAACCAGTTGTTTATGTTTCCCAGTTTCTAATGACCCTATACCTATACGGTCCTTTCCGGGTTTTGTTATATTTTGTAATAAGTGTGCTTCAATTTTGATGCAATAACAATGTATGTAAAGTATGGGTAATTATAGTTCATTATTCTCATTTAAATTGGTTGTAAAAATGTTATTAACATATAAAAATATTAATATTTATAGTAACTTATATTATCTTTTTATACCATCTTATCACCAACGATTTAAAATTATTTGATTATTTTCATAGTTTTTGGTGTTAATTTCCTTCTTTTATCATTCATTATTTGTGATTAATGTACTAGTTCATGTGAATATAATATAGTTGTATAATATCTACAATAATAATCATGAAATAATTATAACATTTATATTTAAATTATTCTTTTAATTGCAATCATGAATTACAATTTCAAAAATTTATGAATGTCACGATCATTGAGATAGTAGGTTGTACATACGCATCTTTAACGTTTCCAATATTCAATGATGATTATTTAAAGATGTTAAGTAATATTTTACATTTAAATATTTTTCATCATATCATAAATATTATGTATTTACTTAAAATGTAAATATATATAACATCCATGATGTGTGTTGATGAATAGTGAGAGTCATGTCGCTTTATGATGGCATCAATCCACACATACATGAACGACATTATCATCGTTTAGTGAGTGAAAATGCTAGAAATAAAATTATATATTATAATTTAATAATGTTAAATATGTATTTAATACCATAATTAGATCATATATATCATATACTTTTATTAAATTAATACTTATTATTTTCAATGAAATGTGTTATTGAAAACATATCATGTCACTTCACGGCGAAGTTGTATGTCTTACATAAGACTGACGTTATCATATCCTCTATGAAATATAAATTAAAAAAGATATATATGATATACTCAGTAGACAAGTATATTTATGTTATAAATATCATACACATATATATATACTTTATATCCATCATCACACCCAACCATGATTGGGGGTAATAGAAAAAACAAATGACATTGGTTCATGAGGTGCTAATCTTCTATACACAAGAATGATGATTTCAAAACCAATTTAATGGACGAGAATAAGGATTTATGTTATTTCATTAAAATAATAAAATATCACTCTATTT
This sequence comes from Viscum album, assembly GCA_963277665.1. NCBI lineage: Eukaryota > Viridiplantae > Streptophyta > Magnoliopsida > Santalales > Viscaceae > Viscum > Viscum album. Next base: position 1,987,078,815 of record OY728136.1, read on the forward strand.
ATGAAACTGAGGTTATTATATAATCTAGTTTTAATAAGCATTGATGGGGGTAGTGGAAGAAATAATGTAAAATTGATCGCTAAAGAACATTACCTATTCTTCAGGTATCCATCTTATGTTTGCACCAAAGGCCATCCTCGGTTGTATTTGTAACAAAAAATAAGACTTATATAATGAGATGAGTACATTTGATATGTGACTTGGGTAGGTTTTTTGAAAAAAAAATGTCTAGAGTGTTGTGAGTAAGTGAGGGGTGAGTTCCCTTTTATAAATGAGGAGGGATGGAATTTTTTATATACCTGAAAGTATTCACCATTGGGAGGTCACTCTTACCAAATGTACGTCAAAAATAAATCAATAATGTTTTAATTTTTTGATTTTATATATACACACCCCCAACACACAAAATCATTATAGTATTTATCATTTTATTCCTTAGTCTTTATGTTTTCTAATGTTTACCCTCTTAGTTTGTTTACCATGGTAAGTGGAATTTTTTTACTTCACTAGGAATTTTTTCATTAAAGAAGAAAATTAAAATAAGATTTATTAGATAATTTATTCATATGGATTATGAATATTAATCAAAATTTATTATATATCCATCATTTCCTGATTTTAAATTTAATTTCAATAAAAAAACATGTAATGCATACAACACTATTTTAACCTTAATCAATGCAATTAATTTTAACAGTTTTCACAAATAATTCTGTTCAAAATTTAAGTTAACCTTATTAGATAATATATATATTATTATTATTCCATATATGGAATTCATTTATCCAATATTAAATTCATAGATGGTGAAGAATTTAATTTAAAATTAATCCTCCAGACGTGACATTAATAAAGGTTTTTTTGAAGATAAAACATTAAATAATTTATTATGTTTTTATTTAATAATTAAAAATTAAAAAATTAAAATGAAAAAAATTGAATTAATTATGTAATTTATATCTAATGTTACTATAAAAAAATTCTAAATATAAATTTACATTATAAAAAACATAATCTTAAAGACATTTTTCAATTAAAATTCACTAATTTCACAAGTCATAAAAATTGAAACGTTTCAAAAAAAATCTGAAAAATCAACCCTAATATAATTATAATATTATAATTTATAAAAAAATTATTTTTTCAAATAAATTCTCTAAAATCTTAAAATATTAATTTTAAATTATGTTTGATGTGCAAAAATAATCCATCTTTTTGATAAATGCAGTTTTTAAGAAAATATTTCCTTTCATTTAAATGATAATAATTTAATGAGTAATAAATAGATAACAAATAATCATATGTAAAATATATAATCTCATAATTTAGTAATTTTTATTTATAAAAACTATTTCAATATCTATATTATATATTTATTAATAATGTTAATATTATTTTGTTGTTTGTTAAAACTCCTTGTTCTTTGAAACTCAAGTTATCGAAGAAACACGTTGATGGATATAATAAAAGCTAATTAAGTGTTTCAAGTAACATATGTTATAAAAAATGTATTTATTTATAATATCTAGGTGTTTCATTCTAGTCATTGCTCACCATTGAATGTTTTCTACACCATCAAACATAATTTTGTTCTTTCAAAATCCTTGGGTGTTACATCCTAACCCATATTTAATAAATTATTCCCAAGATATTTTAACTTAATGTGATTAATAAAAGGTTGAATATTTTGATTTTTTAAAACCCACTTTAAAAAAAAGTTAAATAAAATTTCATCATGATAAATGTGAAAGGGATGTACAACTGGAATATGAAAAAAAACATACTATGTTTCAAAATAGGAGAACATAGATCGGAATTGAAAACTATGTAATGGATGAAAAGTGTAAAAAATTAATGAGAGTCATTGATTTCATTGGTAAAAAATAATATAATTTTCAATGTAAAGTTATGGGATTAAAAAAAATTATTATGTGATGGTTTAAAATACAATATTATTCAATAAATATAAATCTAATGGGAAAACATTTTTTACGAGATCGATTTTATAATGTTGTGGAATTATATTTATGTCATTACTAAAAAAATAATGTATAATTACATGATGTGTATAAATTCATCTTTTTTTCAATTTCCACTGAAATCTCATATTTGTTTCCAAATAATGTGTATACACAAGAAAATTGTTCATTCCGAAAGAACCAAAATCATCATTTAATAGAAACATTACCGTAGAAGGTATAATCAATCTAGTCCACCTGTCATTAGAAATAATCTAAATACAATATTTTTAAAACATGTTAAGATAATTTCCAAAATGGATAATCATTAATATGATAAATAAATCATCAATATTTAATGGTAATTCCCATTGTTTATAACAAATTATTCCATGAATTATTAACCCTATACCAATAATAAACTCCACATCATCACCATCGAATAGTATTCTAACCTTAAAGGTTATCTTTTTATTTTTTAGCTTACATGAAAAAATACCAAAATATCCATTTGAAATAACATTGATGACTTTGTCAACAAAACAATCATTTATACACTAGAAAATCAATACGATAAAATTTTTATCACATAATAACCTCAATATCAAAGATCTTATAAACCATAAAGTTATCATTACCTTAAAATTATGTTCTATTGAATTTAAAATCATACTTAACGTTAGTCCAATTATTTATATATATTTAAAATAAATAAAAAATCAACTTAAATTTCATTAATCAAATTGAGATATCATATATTACAATATAAAAGGGTTGTATGATACATTGAACATATAATAATCCTTATTCATATAAAACTATAATAGTAATCATAAATCCTAATATATCCTCACATTGAAACATCTTGATCTCTAATGTTTTCTAATCTGGCCTATCATATCTACTAGAATCATGTTGAACCCGTACACCCCATTATGCTTCAAAATTTGTCAACTTTACATTCCCATATTTGATTTTGATTTTGGTAATAAAATTTTACCCATAAAAACCATTCAATATCAAAAGGAAATAATGGATCAATAACCTTTTCATGGAACTTTGAGGATTTGGGTTTTAGATAATTAGAATAATCTCTTACATAAAATATCAATGTCTTTAAATGAGGGTTTCTTCCAAATAACCCAATCATTACTTCTTTCATAATATGTAATCATCATCATCCATATGAAATAAATCTAGAAAAAATTCATTGAAAATCATTTTTTGTTAAACTGGTTTAAATGGATACATAATACGGGTGAGATGAAATAACCAGTAAACATAATCAGATTTCATTAGTTAATCAAAAAATAACTCATTCCAATCATTACCTAAATCACTATTAATAAACATTTAAACAGACTTTAATGAGGGATAGAGTTATATGAATAAATAATCATGATATATTGCATATCAATCTTGATTATAAGAAACATTATTAAACCATGAAAAAATATATAAAACATGTTTGTATCTTGGGAAATTATCTTGATATAACACTATATAACCCTTACAGAACTCTAATAATTGGATTAATCCTAAGGGTAACATCCATTAATATTATATACAGAATATAAAAATTATCCAATGCATTGAAAAAAAATATGATGCACACATCGTTTTAGATATAATGGGATCACCTAGGGTTATTTGGGTTTCCATATCATGTAAGCTATAACAGGATCACCAAAAGATATCTATGCCACCCCATAATATAAGCTATAATAGTATCACCACTCTCTATATGGGAATAAACATCGTATAAAATTTTCAATAACTGAAACATGAATAAATGAAATATATACTTCGCTGCAAAACTCATAGAAAAAAACCATTATTATTTTTATAAAAATAATATCCCATGATAAATAAATGTGTTTTATTTAAATCTAATTGAAACATGGTTAACTCATGCAAAAGAAATTGGTTTTATAACAATCAATTTATATCATGGTTAAAATGTGGAAAATAAATGGGTTCCATAATAGTATATTGGAAATAATATTAATCCTTATAGAGAAAAAATAATGATGGTATCAATACAACATATATATGTGGGAGTAAGAATAATTATTTTTTCATTCATAAATAACAAAAACAATAAAAATATATTTAAAAACATTATTGAGATAAATATCCATTTCAGTTTGATAAACAATTTTTAAAACATAAAACAATTTGAAAATAATTTTCATTGAAAACCAAATTAAAAAACTAATAATTTCAAAAATATTAAGAAAAAAATTATTTTATATTTTCCTTCTAAAATTTCAATGAAATCTTCAATGAAATAACATTTATGAAAGTGGGTAATTTAATTCATGAAGTATAAGTGAAAAAAAACTTCAACTTGAACTAAAAAATGTTTATAAAAGTTAATTATTTGGAAAACAATAAGAATATTCCATTAAAACCATTTAATTAAAGTTAAAACATGGGTAAAAATTATTTTTATAAATGATTTTTGAAGGATTTAATATTTAAAAAACATTATTAGAAAATAATTTCATTATCAATAATGATTTCCAATCGAAGAGATAAATAATTTAGTATTTGATTAAAAGTATTTCTCAAAAAATTGACATTCAAAATTGTGGGAAATATTTATTATTATGTGAGAATATAATGAATAACCCAAGGGGGACCGAATTAAATTTTTTTATTATACAATGATGAAACAATATCCTTTAATGGAAATAAAACAATAAACTATATCAATTAAAATGATATAATGACAATAAGATTGATGTGATAATTAATAAATGAATAAATTATTTGTATAAATTGTAAATCTACACAAGAAAAGTGGAAAATGAATCATATGATAATAAAAATTAAATATACACATTATATTTTCATATCAATAAAAATAAGATGTAATATATCCCAATGAAAAGGAAATTTTTAAGAAATAATTTACCACATGATAAATTTTAATTCAAATCCAATTAAATTAAATAATTAAAATTAAATATTAAAATACAATGAATAATTATTTTTTTGTGAAATTTCATTTAAAAGGGATAGTATATACACCATATAAAATGAAATTGTGATGAAATCCCTTATGAAATTGGAAATATATGGATAAATCCCCCATGAAAAGGATAACATCACGTGGTTTCTTAAATAGGAATTGTATTTAGAAAATAAATCCTAAAAGAAATTCAGGGTCAGTATATATAACACACAACAAAAATATGTTATGAATAAGACATATATCTCACACAAACAAGTGAGATGAGAAAACCCTTACCTCTCGCTTCAATTAGGTTGAATGTGATTTGACCTAATGTATAGTAGTTTTATACTTGTTAATAATATATAACCATATTAATATTTATCATATCAGAAATTATATTTCTATACCATCTTATAACATTATTTGTAATAATGTTTGATTATTTTCTTTTTTTTCGAGTGTTAATTTCCTTGTTTTTCCATTTATTCAATGTTATGAAGGTCCTGGTTCTTATGAATACAATATAGTAATATATTATTTTGAATATACACCATGAAATAATTAATTTATTTATACATCAAATATTATTTGGTGACTGATCATGAAATATTTTTTTGAAAAAAAATTATGTTACGATCCTGAAGATGGTGGGCCCTACTTATGCAGGAGTAACATTTCCATTTATTTTGATTATTATGGTAGAGGGTTTAAAAAAATATTTTCCCATTAAATAAGGATAATAATTTTATTATTGTGATATTAGTTTGTTAAATTTAATTATATATATCATCTATATTGTGTGGCGATGAAAATAAAGATCGACATCGCTTTGTGAAGGTGGTAGTCATCATGTTTTTAAACAAAGATATCATCTTTATGTGAATAAATATGTTAGAAAGAAAATGATATATTATATTTTAATATTTTTAAATATTTCATTAATATTATTATTATTTCATTTATATAATATATATTTATGCAATCCATCCTTATCATATATAATTTAATGCGTTCGAGAAAATGAATCACATCACTTCGTGAGGCGGTAGTCCTCCGTACACATGAGTAGCCTTATTGTATCCCCTATAGATTGAAAATTAAATAACATTAATATGATATATTGACTCTAGTTATTTAAATGTGTTATAAATTTAAAATATATTTATATTTAATCCACCATCATACCAATCCATGGGAGATGGTATTGGAAAAATGAAAGATTTTAGTTCAGGAGTCGGTAGGTCTCCACACAAAAGAATGATGATTCTAAAACCCATTTGATTGAATAGGGAATAGATTTAGGTTATTAAATTAACATAATATAATTTTAGTTTAATTATGATACTGATTGTATTATATAATTATGGATTTAGATTAATTTATTGGGGTGGTGGAAGAAATAATATAAAAATGCTTGTTGAATAATGTGACATCTTCTTCTACTATGCACCTTAGGTTTTTGCCAAAGGATTTCATAGGTTTTATTTATATAGGAAATATTTTTTATAAAATTATAGGAGTTGAAACACCCCATGATTTTATGTTACTCTTCATTTTTAAACAATTCAATAACGTGTGATGTATGCAACACCGAGTTCAAAAGTAACTCGACTGATCAAATTACCTATTTAAAAAGTAGTTATGAATAGAGTTAACCACATTTTGAATTTTATATATCAAAAATAATTTTAACATTTATCTTTTTTGTTTCATATACATAATATAAGGACAAACTCAATTTTTCAAATAAAACAAATATTTTTTTAAAAAAATGCATATTTTCCACCTATTAATTGAAAACCCTTTTTCAATGCAATATTTGATACTTCTATATATTAAAATTTATGAAATTAAATTCATATTTAGAATAGAGAGATAAATATTTCGTTTGTATAATTTTTTTTAACTTTTCATAAAACATTCATATTTTGATGAATAATGAAAATACAAAATTTAAATTGAAAAAATATTTTTTAATCGAAATAATTAATAGTATTAAATATTAAATTTTAGTGGTTTTAAAGTATAATTAGATTATATTATTATCATTTAATGTAATTTAGTTCATTGGATGTAATTTTATATTTAAATTAGAAAAAAATAAATGTCAATCTTTTGATTGTTTTTACTTCTTATAAACCTGTTTTCTAGTTTTGACAACCTGAATTAATTTTAAATTAATTTCTACAAACTCTATGATTTTAATTTGTAAAATTTTATTCCACATTTTGAATCATAATATAAAAATAGTGTAAATGGGTACCTTAAATTTTTTGACATTATAAATAGTACATCTTTAATTATTTTTATTTACCATGGTTGAAGGGTAAATTAGGTAAATAAGAGTAAAAAATAATATCCTAATAATATTAAAATACCATAACACATGTCCTAATACTATTAGATGATATATTTGCGACCATGGTCATCCATAGGACAATTTTAGGTCCCCATGGGACCACTTGGGTGTGAAAATGACATGTTATAAGAATTAATTTGAAGTAACATTAATTATTACAAAAACTTCTATCTTTTTCTAATTCAATTTTAATATGTAGTTATATAAATGACATATATATATATATGTGTGTGTATAAATATCCATTAGAGAGATAAAAATATATAATACATCATGTTATTTTATTTATAAATTATAAACATTAGATAAATATATTAATTTATGACACAGTGATGAGGCAGTGATTACCTGGTTAATGAATTATTCAAATAAATGAATTTTAAAATTACAAAATAATTATAATTTGAACATTTTAAAGACATATGTTAATTTTATGGATGAAATTGTCATATTAGGGATTTTTTAATATGTTTTTTTTATAGAATCATGTTTTAAATAAAAAATCAATTACTATATAATGTCAAAATTGACATAAATAATTTTTTCAAACAAATACTATATTTTTGAAAGATATAAAAATCCTAAAAATCTAAGATTCGATTTTCTGAAATTGATAGTGATAAAAATTTCATTATTTATCCACTTGTGGTACACTTGGAATTTTTTTAGTAACTAAATTAACGCTATAGTACATAAATACAAGATGACAAGTTAAGGCTTTCGGGATAAGGCATCAGAGAAGGATTCAAGGTAGGCACATTCATTGGAGAAGATCTAACCATAATTGGAAGAATGAGAGTGTACGGCTTTTCCATAAGTACAGGGCATGTGCATCTTCGTACAGGACAACAAGTCGACCAGCCTTTCAAAGGTGGAGTGCTGATATCATGACACATGATAGGGAGGAGAAGTTCCAAGTTGTCTTGTCTGGGTGATTCCATCTAAGACCTATAGGTCATGTAATTGTCTCTAAGGCTTCGGGCCTTGTAAGGGTTACAACATATCCCTAGAAAGGTGGATTATCACAAATAATAAAAAATGAAGGCCTTCGGGCCATTCCGACCAAGGTAAGGGTTAAACTGTTTAACTGAGGGTTAATCCCAAAAGATAAGGATACATTTATGACCTAAACATGTATAAAAACAATTAGTTGAGAGGAGATAGATCGATCCTCATCTTATCCTATATATAAATTAATTTTGAGCTATTATAAAAAGAAAATTATATAATAATAAATTAATTTTTCAACATTTTTACTAAACTACCCCTCACCTCTCTTATAAATTGGAACCTCCATTTCAATTTAACTCATACATCCAAAGCCATTTTTATCTACCAAAACCTACCCAAATCTCCTCTCAATTACCCTCACTTCAACCTATAGGCATTACCTTGATTAGAATTCTATAATAAAAAGCCCTCTTGTTTAAATCAAAATGAAACACCTGATAAAGAGGTATTTAATTTATCATCTCATTTAATGTTCTTTTCTTCTTCTACTTCCTATTTCATTGTTGTTACCATAATAAAATAAAAAATCCAGTACCTTCTATATTTTGATATGTTATGATAAATTTTTTATAAACATATTCATTATTCTATCCATCCTATGAATGAAAAAGTCACCAAGCGTACGTACGTACGGCTTACCGTCTCCACATCTTGGTGTAGTTTGATATTCAACACTACAGTATTTAGAAAGGTATAATAATGTCTATAATTAATGTAAATAATTAATATATCATTGTATTTAATATTTATATATTATCCAATTAAATACCATCTAACCATCAATAAAATTATATCGTCTCTCAAGCGTACGTATAGCATACCGTCTCCACGACACGATGAGATTGATCTTGAATGATAAACATTAAAGAATATTTAAATATATATATATATATGGATTAATTATGAGATATATGAAATAATATTTCTAATTTAATAATATATATATATTTAGATAAATATATGTTTTTTACTTAATTCATACTATACGATAAGAAAACGGAAACAACTTTCATGCGTATATACAGACTACCGTCTACATGAATGGTGTTTCCATTTCATAGATCTATATATTATACATATTTATATTCTAAATATATATGATATATAAATCATGTTTTATATTATTTAAGTATATAAATCTTGATCTAAGTGATATGATCAATAATAACAAGTTAAAACACATACGATACAGAAAGGAACTATTATATAAAATTCCACATTAGCATGGAAATTATTATTAAATTAGAAGTATGAATTCATAAATGAATTATGTATGACATCATAAATATGAATATGGTTCTGGGATTATTTAATAACATAATATGGTCATTATACATGTGGTTAGACTTAACCTAGACTAAAGGAAAGTACAATGTAAGGGTTAATTTCACAAATTATTTATTATCCGTGGTTGTTTATACATAAGTATCTACGGGGACTTCTTAAGCATACATATAAATGTTTCTATTAATTTAAAAATATTACTAGATAAATTATAAAATTCATTTTTACCCATATTTTACTTTTAACAAAATTATTTCAAAGGAATCTTTCTGTCATTTTCAAAATGATTTGCTTTATGAATTTTTTGACAAAACTAAGAAAAGAATGGGTTTTAACTTATACGATGGCTATGGAAATTTTCCATCATCATAACACCATCAAATATTCCCTTAAAATATTTTCAAAATATTTTCAAAATAATTGTTTACTTTTATAATTTTGAGGCTTTTATATGATTTAGATGTGGAAAGAGATATTTCTCTCAAATATTTTTCGGGTTGATTTCATCTGTGTCGACATATACTATTGGATTCTATGATTAATTGAAGTTGATTTATTATGACACAATATTTTATATTGTATTGATATTTTTATGTTATGTTTGACTATGGATGTTCTATTTTAATGTCATTCATGGTTTATGGTTAATGTATTAAAATTTTGTATGCTAGTTTAATATTTATGTTTTTGTTATGTTTCACCATTTTCATATAAGAAATTTATTGGACATAGTATGTTACAGGTAGGGCCCGCTATAGCCCCTTGATGTATCAATAGGTATTACAAGATAAAATAGTGTCTTGTCACAAGGCCTTGAAAATATTTTTTATTTGAAATCTTGGCATGATCCTTGACTGTGTGGTTATGATGACCGTCATTGTGTATTGCATCATTATGAGATTAGTTATTGATATTACATATGATTATTCAAATAGTAGACTATCCTTGGGAATAATTAAATGTAATTATTTGATTTATCTTTTACATATTATGGTGAATTTTATGTTTAAAGGTATTTTGTTTCAATTTTATAATATGACATAAATGTTTATGATTATTTCTGATAGCTTCCTCTATATTATGTATCCTTTTCATCTGAGCTCACCCCTTTCTTGTGTTTTATTTCCCATGAATCCAAGAAGTGTATGTTGATTTATAAATGGGATTAATCTACGAAAATAATGGGATTCTGAAAGGATAATATATGTTTTATTATGTTTGAAATTGTAATGTTATGTTTATATATATAATCATTTTTCCAATACTACTAAACCGATCGGTCCTTCGAGATGTGATTCCTTTTAATAAGGACAATGTTATGTAAAAATGAACCATCTCTAGGTAACTGGGGTTGGGGTGTTACAGTTAGTATCTAAGGAAGTTTATGAATAACTTTTGTAATAGATTTAGAAAACTAATATTTGGGTTCAAAACTCTAATATAGTATTTTAGGATAAGTATTGAAAAGAATACTAGAATTTTAAAATGAAGATTATGAGGGTATTCATAGAAAATAAATTCTTCTCAAGATACTACATGTGAATGTGGTTATGAAACAGATGTACATGGAGGTGGAAACTCTAATAATGTGTTCTGAGCTTGACTCGAGGTAACCCAGTACAAGAAAAGTGTCCTTACTATCCACCTAGTTTGACACTCTGGGGGATATTCTTAGAATAGATTTTATTTTCTATGAAACCCATTATAAAGAATTTATGAGGAAATATTTACTCTAAAAACCCATATTTATGAGTATGTATTAAATATTAATAAATTTTTCAATTTATGTTAATTATTTGACTAGTTTGGAATTATGAATTATGATTCCTAACCTAACCTAGTGGATGCCATTCTTTAGAAATGGTGATTAGTGGAAGAAATGGAAATCATATCAACACACATAATACAAGTTGGTATTTCATTTCTATGAGAGATAATCATAGTGGATCTTGTGACACAACTAGTACTGAATAGCTTATAACAACACTAGGACAAATGAGTTAGGTTATTAATAATAACCTTAACCGTATGGAGAATCCTAATACAAAAAGTGGAGGATCAATGCCAAACCTCTTCATGATACAAAATCCTCCAATATTAAATGGGACCTCAAAACATTTTATAGATGAGCAGTAGATAAGTTCCATAAAGAAAATATTTCTTGATTTGGGGAGTAATGAGAGGGAAAAAGTTGTTATGGCAGTCTATCATCCTTCAGGAGATTCAGATCAATGGAGTTCATTTATTCAAAACAAAAAATAGGATGAAGAAGTAAGAAATATTGAATAGAGGGAGTTTAAATTAAATTCTATAGATAAATACTTTCCTCATGAATAGTGAGCTGCTATGAAAAAGAAAATTTTTGAGTCATGGACAGAATGATGATGATAAGGTTGAAAAGTATGAGTCTAACATCACAAGGATAGAAAGGCATAATTTAGACTACATACATAACCCAATAAGTAATATTGATCGATTATTTGATGGGCTAAAACCATTCCTCTGAAGGGCATTGGTCTAAATATATTTCTCATCGCACAAAGATATAGTCTCGTGTTCTATCAACGTAGTAAAGGAATTCTATATGTCTTGTTAATTTAAAGTAATGAAATAGAAGAAGAGAACAGTGGAGAAAGAGACTAATAAAGGGAAAAAGTGAATGAAGGATTATCCCTTATGAGATAAATGTTGGAAGAAACACCATAGTATTTTCTTAAAAGGAATGGGAGTTTGTTACAAATGTAGTGAAAAAGGACACCAAGCTCATGATTATAAGGGGAGGAAAGATTATTTCAATGTTAAATGCAAAAATTAAAAAGAAAAAAGAAATTGTGTAACATGTATTCCAAAAAATTGAGAAAATACAGCTCAGAAAAAGAAAATAGATCATTGTCAAGATAATATTGTTACTACAATCGAAGTGGAATAATTAATGTAATTGTATTTTTATTCAAGAATTATATTTTGGTAATAAGAAGAATGTGATATATATAAGGATGGTATTAAAATATTTTTTGTTTTCAATAAATTCATAATATGATGAAGGTAGACATATTTTTAGTATGTGATAATAAGATCCACTTTATATTGTTTTGGGAATCTGATGTTACAATTGATTTTGGAAATTTCGAGACCTTTAAGAGAGTATTTGGACCAAAGTATTTTGTATAACTATAATGGTTGGAATGGATTGAGTTTAACTTTGGATAGTATTTTTTGACGTTAAAACAGTTTATAAGATTACATTATTGGGATGTTATAATACTATTTCTTTACAAAATGGTCAACCTGCAGGTCAGAAGATAACCCATCGTGTCGAACAAATCTATAGGAATCGAACACACAACCAGAGTGTGATAAGGCTTTATCACATAATAATAGCCTATAGGATGTACCCAATTATTATAATATATATGTACTCCTTTAAATCGAATATGTTTATATTTGGAACCTTATACTATTAATTTAATTAGAATATTTTGGAATTTTATTATCTTTTGAAAATAAAAATGATTTTGTGGTTGGAATTAGTTAATGGATGAAACTCTAAATGTCAATAAAATAATACTAATTGTGTTATTATTCTATGGAGAAAATTAATACTTCAACCCAATGTAAAGGGTCTTGAAACCAAAAAAATAATATCCTACTACTATTTTAGATGAATCAAATGATCCCTTAGATCATCACATATTTATAGCTCTTTGACTATTGAATTTCGCCTGATCATTTTCTCTTTCACTCTCCATCAAAACATGATTTATTTTTTTTTCTTCTATATCCATGTTTTCCACCATGGAATCCTAGTATGTTTTATTTCTAGTTACCTTCATACCTACATTCCTTTATTTTAAAATAGAGGACTCATTAATAAAATTTTCTATACGGGATTTCAAATAAGATATTTTAGAATATCGAACCCCTAGTTATTCAATACCGAGTTTAAATTTAATGGAAAAAATTTATTAAAAGAGGGGATGATGTAACACCCCAATCATCCATGGTATTCTTCCTTTTTAAATAATTCATTAGGTTGCGATGTACGCAACACCGAGTTCAAACACACATAATACTATGAAATTAGATGTTTAAAAAAGCTATTATGAATAGTAATAACTATATTACGAATTATATATATCCCATATAAATTTAACATTCATATTTTCTTTATTAGACAAAATATATGGACAAATTCAATTTTACAGATAAAAGAAGTATTTTTAAAAATATGATTTTATCCTTCTTTTAAATAGCGAAACCTTTTTAAATCCAATATTTTATAGTTTTATATAATCAATTTGAAGAAAAAAAAATTTCTCAAAAATAAGGACATAAAAATTTAGTCTGGATAAAAATTTGGTGCTTTTCTGATAACCTTCATATTTTAATGATTAGTAAAAAATACTGAATTTTAATTGAAAACAACATTTCTATTCTAAAATATTCATAATGATAAATTATACAATTGAGTGGTTTTAATGTATAATTGGATTATATTTTTATCATAAAATATAATGTATTCCGTTGTATGTAATTTCATATTTAAATAGGACATAAGCACATGTCAATATTTTGATCGTTTTTAGTTCTTAAAAACTCACTTTCTAGTTTTGACAACTTGACTAATTTAAAATTAATTTTTGAAAACACTTTTATTTGAATTTGGAATAATGGATTCCGTATTTTTAATTGTAAGTTCCAATATGTGTAAATAGGTTACTTTTATTTTTTGAAATTATGTATAGTATCTTCAGTAATTTTTTTTATTTACCTTGGCTAATGGGTAAATATGGTTAATAAGAGTAAAAAATAATATTATAATAATATTAAGCAACCCTAACACATTTCATAATACTATTTTATGAAATATGTACGACAATGGTCTTCCATAGGAATCTTTGTGGACACCATGGGACCACTGGGGTGTTATAACGACTTTTTATAATAATTTATTTATGGTAACATTAATTATAACATAAACATATATCTTTTACGATATTAATTTTAATATAGGGTTATATAACTGATATCTATGTCTATAAATAGTTATTAGAAATATGAAAATATTTCTTATATCATGGTATTATATATATAATTTTTATACATTATATAAATATAATTATTTATGACACAATGATGATTCAGTGAACAACTTGTCGATGAATTATACAAAAAAATGAAATTTTAAATATTAAAATAAATATAATTTAACATTTTTATGATATCTATTAATTTTAATGAATAAGTTTACATATTAGGGATGATTTAATACCTTTTTTTCTATAGAATCATTTATTTATGACTTCAACAAAATCAATTTTTAAATAGTGTCAAAATTGACATAAATGAGTTTTTAGAACAAATACAATTTTATTAAATGATATAAAATCCTAAAAATATAAGATTATTCCAAATGACTTAAATAATGATGAAAATTTAATTAATGATCTACTTCAGCTTCCATTTTTATTTTATTGTAACTAAATTAACCCTATAGTATAAATATTTAAGAAGACATAGTAACAGATAAACTGTTTAACTAAGGGTTAATCCCAAATGAAAAATGATAATTTTATGACCTAAAAAAGTCTAAAACCTATTATATAAGATTATATCTACCCATAGACATCTTAGCTTCTAAATAAATTAATTTTATCTATTATAAACTAAAATTATATTATAAAAAAATTAAAATTTCTACATTTTTTCTAAAGTACCCCCACCTATCTCATAAAAGGTTACCTTCCTTTCCCTTTAATTAATACTTCCAAAGACATTTGGCTCTGCCATACCTACCAAAATCTCCAGTAAAATACCCTAAAATCATCCTATAGGCATTAACTTAAGCATAAAGGTAACATAAGGAGACCTTTTGAACAAATAAAAATGAAACACCTGACGAAGAGGCAATTATTTTATCACCTCATTCAAAGTTCATTTCTTTTTATAGAACTATTTATTTCTCTTTTCCATAATAAAGTAATAAATTTAGTACCTTATACATTATGATATGTTTTTTTAAATATGGAACAACCATATTCATTTTTTTATCCATCCTATGAATGAAAAATTCACCATGCGTGCGTACTTACGGCTTACCATCTCCCCGTCTTGGTGTAGTTTGTTATTCAACACTGAATTATTTGAATGGATATAATAATGAGTATAATCGATTTAAATAATTAATGTAACATTTTAATTATTCTATATATATCATACAATTAAATTACATTTCACCATCAATAGAATGATGTTGTTAGTCGTGCGTACGTATGACTTACCGTCTCCACAACGCAATGATATTCATCTTCAAATCCACCGTTCAAGAATATCAATAAAAACAAAAATATTGATTATGTATCAGATATATGAAATAATATTTCCATTTTAATAATATATATTTATATAGATAAAAATATTTAATTTACTTACTTCTATAATATATGATAAAAAATGGAATCAACTTTCATGCGTACATATGGACTACCATCTCAATGAACGATGATTCCATTTAATATATCTATCTATTATACATATTTATATTCTGAATATATATGATATATAAATCATGTTTTATATTCTGTATGTTTTAAATGAATATATATGTGATACGTTCAAGAAAAAATGGTAAAACATGTACGATAAAGAAAGTGATTATTACCCAAAATGTTACTTTAACATGAAAATTATTATTAAATGGTTTGTATAAAGTCATAAATGAATCATGTATGATATCATAAATATTAATATGGTTATATTATTATTTAATAAAATTCTATGGTCATTATATGGGAGGTTAAATGTACCCTCTACTAAATAAAATTAAATGTTAAAGGTTCATTTTGTAATTTCTTTATTAGCATAGGTTGTTTATATGTAAGTTTCTACTGGGACTTTTTTATCATCCTAATCCATGTTTCTTGGTATTAAATAATAATATTATAAATTTGTTTAAATACATTTTTACCCATATTTTACTTTTTATAAAACACTTTTAAAGGCATCATCTGTAATTTTCCAAATGAGGCAGTTTATGTCCTTTTCTACAAAACTAAGGAATGAATGTTCTTGTAACTCATACGGCGGGTGTGGCTATTTTCTACCATTATAACACCTTAAAAGAATACCATAAAATAATATTAAATTATATTCAATATGAATGTCTTATTTTATAATTATGAGACTTTTAAATAATTCAATGTAGAAAGAGATCTTTCAATTAAATTGTTTTTGGGCTTATTTCATCTATATCAACATATATTGTTGGATTTAATGTTTATTTGAAGTTGTTTTACTATTATACAGTATCGTCTATTGTATTTACAGTTTTATGATATGTTTGACTACGGATGTTCCATTTTTATATAATTCAAGGTTTGTGGTTAAAGTATTAACATTTTGTATGCTAGTTTAATACGAATGTTTATGTTATGTTTCACACTTTTATATGAGGAATGCATTGGATGTAGTTTGTAATGGGTGGGGCCCTATATAGTACCTAGATGCATAGGTAGGTATCAAGAGACAAACTTGTGACTTGGAACAAGGATTTTATAATATTTTTTATTTGTAGTCTTGTCACGAGGCCTTGACTCTATTGTTATGATGTCTGACATTATACATTCCATCATTATGATATTACTTACTGATATTACATGTGTTTATTAGAATAGTAGAATATCGTTGAAAATAAGTAAATGGAATTATTTGATTTATCTTTTAAATATTATTCTGATTTTTTTTATAGTAATTATGTTTCAATTTTATATATTTTTATAAATTTTTTTGATTATTTATGATAGCTTCCGCTATATTATTTATCCATACTGAGCATCTGAGGTCACCCCTTTCTTATGTTTTACTTTCCTAGGATTCCAAGAAGTGTATTATGATTTATATAAATTTTTAATGTAGGATAATAATTGAATTATAAAATTATGATCTATTTTGTATATTATATTTGAAATTTTATTTTTTTTATTATATGTAATCTATTTTCCTAGAGTGCTAAACCGATCGGTCCATCAAGAATTTATTCCTGGTGGTCCTACCAATGTTATGTAATAATGTACCAACTCTGGTAAACTGGGTTAGGGAATTACATGAGGGAATTTTGGATATTCTATTGTCATGGATTGTCAAGCCAAATGTCTTGAGAGGTTTTAATATATGACGGGAGTGAGTTCCATTTTATAATTGATGAGTGTTGGAATTATTGTAAATACTCAAAATTATTCACTATTGGGAGGTCACTCATACCTCATGGGCCTCCAAATTATATCATTAATGAAGTTTAGTTATTATTTAATCAATACAAAAAACCATCATAAAAAAAATCATGTTATTAATTAGCTATTATGTTTACTCAATTTTACCATTTATATTTTTTTATCATGGTAAATTTTATATTTTTATTTACCCAGAAAATTTATCCATTAAGAGAAAAATTAAATTTACCTTTATAATATAATTTAGATCAAATTATTATGAATATAAAATAAAATTTATTAAATAAAAAACAATGGTATGTGTATAACTAAATTTAATATAATGAAATGTATTAATATAATCCTTATTTTAACGCTAATAACTCTGATTAATTTGTAATTTATTCACAAAACAATAATATCAAAAATTAATTTTCAATTATTAGATTATATAAATTATTTTAATTAAAAATATGGAATCAATTTTCTGGATTTCAATTCACTAATGTGGATGTGGTTAATTTAAATGTAATCATACAGATGTAATGAGAAATAAAGTTTATTTAATGAGAATATGTCTACAAGATTACTAAGTTTTTTCAACAAAATTAAAATTGAAGATTACATCCCATTCCCAAATTGAATTAATAGATCTAAAATTAACTAGTGTTCATTTATATTTAATTAAAAATATAATTATCCAATATAACTAATTTAAATGAAACAGTGGTTTTCAATTAAAATGTACTATTTTCATTATACATCAAAAACTGAATCATTTTAGAATAATTTGATAAAATCCCCATAAAAAAATTTTGGTTGTATTATTTTAAAAATAAATTTTATGATTTTAAAAAATTATTTTAAAGTGATAATTATTAATTTTATATTATGTGTGAAAAACACGACCAATCAGTCTTTTAGAAAATTTATTTTCTCATTAAATAATTTATTTTTTCTTTTAAATGATTCTTATTTTATAATTAATAATTATATGGCTAACAAATGTATTTAAAATATATATTTTAATTAGTTAATTTTCCTCCTTTGAATCTTTTAGTCCCACCACTATGGGATATATGAAATAATTATGTCAGCATTATATTGTTGATCATTAAAACTCATTATCGTATGTAAAAAAAGCTATTGAAGAAACTCATTATTGCATGTAATAAAAATTAAATAAATATTTTCAGTAACATACATTATCAAAAAAAATATTATTTCAAAATTCAAGGGTATTACATTCTCTTATAAGATTCTTTTTTCATGTCATTTACTATATCAATCATAATTTTTTTACATTTAAAATCTCGGGGTGTTACAATCACTTTGATGCATCATCATAATTTCACCCAATGTCAAATCAAGACTTTGTAAAACTTTCACTAATATCAATTTTAAAACATTGTTAAATTTTCACAAATTTTTACCCCTATTCATCATCAAATTTTCACTCATGATCACTCCTATACATTATATAATTTTCACCCATAGTGAGTTCCTTTTTTTCAAATTTTCACACATGGTTGTATCTTGATTATGATAAAATTTCACTAAAGTTAAAATCCATGAATTATAAAATTTTCACTCATTGTTTCTTTTATACTATAAATTTTTCAGTCATGGTCATTTCCAAAAAATTTGAAGTTTTACTTGCCAAAAATTTGAGAATTTTTATAATTTTCCATGACAATCATTTCCAAACATTGTGAAATGTTTTCGTGTTTTAATTTTTTAATAATGTAAAATTTTCACGCCTGGTTACTTCCATTAATTGTTAAATTTGAAATCATGGCCACATTAAGACATTGTAAAATTTTCAATTAATATCACTTCCATAATTCATCAAATTTTCAATTATGTTCAATTCTATATTTTCTAAAATTATTAATCACTGTCGTTTTCAGACTATCAAAATTTTACTCATGTTCAATATAAAAATTTATCATCATATCATTCATCTCATTGTCAATATTTTTAAAAAATTACTCATTGTATATTCTAGAAATTTTCAATTTTTTTTCAATGTAACTTTAGTGTATGAAAAAATATTATTATTACAATTAAAGAAAATAATAGTAAATCAGATGTGGGATTGAATTGAACATTATCTCCCATATTAAAATTTTTAAAATAAATTTCAATTATAAAAATTTATCTACCTTTTTGAAATTTATCATAATGATTTATAGTTTAAGGAAACAATACCTAAGGGAATTAGTTAAAAAATTAAAATAAATCGATCATTTTTACTAAAAAAATGATCATCGAAAAATCCCCAGAATGATTACTAGGAAATAAAATCAGCTTTATAATGTTATCATTGAAGAAATAACCCTGATAGTAATTTGGGGGAAGGAAGATAACCCTAAATGTTTCATCAATAACAAAAGTAGGTTTCCCTTATAATTTAAATTTTTTTAACTGTACGTATAGTGTGATAAATTTTATTTAGTTAAATAGAATGATATATTTTTGAATGATATGTTAAAATCCATAAAATACATGAATGTATTTAAATATTTTAAATTAATGTTTTATTGATTTTAAATGAATTAAATAGTAAACCTCTATTTATGAACATTCCAATGAGTTGTATAAATAAAAAATTTAATAAAAAAACAATAAAAATTGAAAAAACAATTTAAAAAAAATCTCCAAATCAATGTAAAACACACCCTAAATATATATTATATAATTCAATTAACATCATTACATTTTTGAAATTTATTTTTAAAAAATTCAAAAAATCCATGTATTTAGTAAATATATCTGTTTTCTATTTTTTTGAAGAAATAAATTCTTGATTTATATTGCATTTTTTAACAATATATATAAGTAAATGATATTTAATATCAATTTAATCAGTACTCGAATATTGTATTTTATTTTTAGAAAAATAAATATGGGGATTATCTTCATATAATTTAGGAATATTATTAAAATAAATAGCCAAATCAGATATATTTTTCTTAACACAACAATATTGAGAAAAACAAGAGGTTGGAGCTAAATATTAATATTCAATAGTTGAAAGAGAAATATTTTTTTATTCAAGCCCTATATACTAAATATTCCCCAATAAAATTTAACATATCTATTTTTTTCTATCAACATTGTATTCAGTAATATAATAATCAAAATAGATTTTCAAATAAAAATTTCCTTTAGATTAATAAAATAAACCAATATTAAAATAACATTTTAAATATATAATAACATTCTAACAGATAAAATGTGACAATTCTTCGGGTCAATTCAAATAAAGAAAACATGAAAACTAAAATAATTGTATCCATACGGAAAGAAGTTATGCATAAAAAATATCCAATCAGGGCCCCCTATTTTTTAATATCAATATGGTGTTTATATTATCAAAATATAATTTTCTTATATTAATCATGAGAGTTTTCTAAATTTTAGATGACGTTAAAAAAATATTTTTACAAGACTTATAGTTTAGTTTGATTGATTCGAAAAAATTCCATCACTTCTTTAAATTATTTTAAAACTAAGTATGAATTTTAAATGGCCTCATCACACACTAATAAAATTTAGAATTCATTAATTTTGAAAACTATTTATAAATACATTCCAATTAATATCATTATATCATATCACCATCATAAAATTAGATAATAAATATATCATTACAACTTTTATTAATAAAAAATTAGGAGCCACATTCCCTTTCTAAAATTTTTTATTTAAAAATAATTTTACTTTCCATTTTATATCATGATCAAGGATCTTAGTTCTGACTATATAATGATTTAAAGAAATTAAAAACAATATCAGTTTTTTTTATTTCTAAAACAAGTGGATTCTCTAGCATATAATTCTTTATGAATATATTCATTTAGAAAATGGTTTTTGAAATCCTACTAAAATAATTTGATTCCATGAAAATAAGCATAATCTAATAATATCTTAATTGATTCTTGTCTAGAAATAGGTGAAAAAGAATCATTAAAATCTATACCTCCATAATGAGAATATACTTGAGATGCTAATATTTCTTTATTATTATTATATATATATATATATCTAGATTCATCATGTTTTCTTCTTAAATATCCATTTTTTCAATAATATGAAAATCATTTGGTGGAACAACTAATTTTCACAGACTATTCCTTTGAAATTGAATTAATTATTCTTATATAGCCATGTTAAAATTAAAATCATTTAAATCCTCATCAATATTATTTTTTATCAAAATCATAAATTAAATCTTATGAATCAAAAATATTTAAATGAAATTTTATGGCTCAAAAATTTGATTCAACATTAATAATAACATTATCTATAAGATATTCACTATGAGTTTTCAATGATTTCTATTGAATATTTCCATATTGTGAAGAAATAATCTCCCAAATTATTTTATATATTTATCCTGAGGTTATTCTTATTTATAATTTAAAACAGTTAAATTCTTCCACAATTTGAACAATATCATAGTCTCTTTTATTCAAGGATTTTTCATAAAACACAACATGTATTTATTCATCCACAACAATTGTAGTTTTTTTCTATACTATATATGCCTTACTATTACATAAATACCATTATAAAATGACTTAAATAATTTTCAATAAAATTTATCTAATGTATATTTAGTATTATGAATAAATACACTACATCCAATGACTCTAAAAAAATTAGATTTATTTCTCCTTTAAACTTTGTAATGTTTCATTTTATCATGGGTCATAAAAAATTATTTTTGTATCATAAAAAGATGTATTTATATCCTCTACAAAAAAATATTTTGGGGAAATAAACTCATTTAACATGGTCGTAGCCATTTTAAGAAGTTTTTTATTTTCTTATTCAACTACACCATTTTTTGGTGGTTATCTAGGGGGTTGAAAATTTGTGAAAATAATAATTGTCATCAAAAATTAGATAATTTCATGATTTTGGAATTCACCACTATAGTTACTATTAATTTTTTAAATTAAAATTCCATTATCATTTTGAATCAATTTAAAAAGTGTGCTAAACCTAGATATTGTTTTAGATTTTGGGTATGAAAATAAACCCTAGTATATCGTGTAAAATTATAAAATAATAAAAAAATAATATCTATCACCAAAAAATATTTCTAGTTTTCTAGGAAAATAATCCAAATGAATAATATTTACAGGATTATAGTTTCTAATTATTTAAATAACTAAAAATTATTTTCTTTACATTTCATTAATGATAAACATAAATTGTTGTTTCCAATTTTAACTTCACATAGTAATTAATTTCTTTGGTTCTTGGATATATTTTGTATCAACATGAATTTAGTATTTTTTAACCTTTTATTCCAAAAAGATGTTTTGAGAGAGTAAATAATATAAAACACTTACATTTGGATCCGTTAATTTATAAAAAGTAATTAAATAAATATGATCTTTTGGTATTTCAAAAAATATATAATTATCCATAAATACAGTACATTTTTCACTTTTAAATTTATTAGACATTCAATTTTCAAATAGTTTTAAAATTATTATTTATTTATTCTTCAATCCATCAATATATAAATCATTATAAATATTAATATAATTTTAAATTCCAACTTCACCAAAAACGTTTTACCTTTATTATTTAATTATAACAAAAAGTATCATTACCTTTATCACATTTATTTAAATATATAAAATTTTATTTATAACTAGACATGTGCATAGGGCATCTAATATCCATGTACAAATTATCCTTAGTAACACTCTTAAGATAAAATTCATAAATTTTTTTGAGAGATTTATAACTCATGAAAATGTGGTTCTAATGGGATTAGAATATGAATTATTTGAAATTCAATCTGAGTTCAAAAAAATTGTTACAATTAATCTATAAGATAATGATTTCTTACATTTATTTTTCATTTTAAAAAATATAATAATTTAGTTTTCTTAAACTCTTACTGAATTGAATGAATAATCTTTTGTTCTAGTACAATTTTTTTAGATTTTGATTCCGTTTAAGAGACACTTTATATTGAATTTTGATAATATACTATAATTTTTTCTAGAATTTATGTTCAAGTCTGTCAACCTATTTATGAAACTGCCAAATAGTGTGTTTTTAGAGTCATATTTAGAGAATGTAAAATATATAAAATCAGTTACTTGATTTTTTTAAGAAATCAATGTCAAATTCACTTCAACTCTTTAGAACCAAAATCATTATTATGACATGAATAATCAGCGGAAATTCATCTAAATGTTAATTCCTTCTTTTCATTCTGTAGCTTCTTCCTCAAAATTTGTTCTTTCCTTAGTTTTTGTAAATTGTGAATTATGTTCCCCCTTCATCAAAAATTATTAGAAAATAAATATTTAGTATCAATATAAATAAATTTAATTTTTTTCTACTCATTGTTATCTTCCTTAGGATAATATTTTCATTATCTTCTTCAGTAGAATTTATTACTTATATCCCAAACCTTTTAAACATTTATTGTATCATTTTGATCAATAATATATAAATCTGAATAAAAATAGTAAGTAGAAATATTTTATATATAATAAATTAAATTAATTTTTTAATTATATTATTCAAAAAGTTATTCTATCCCCAAATCATGTAGTGATAAAGATTAAATAAGATCATCAAGTGTACATTTCAAAAAGTTAATACTTTATTACATAGAAACCATTCTATAATGTCACTTCTTACGAAGCACTCTATGTACTATTTCAATAAGAACCTGAATTTCCATAGATTGTACTAAATAACCCATAACATTTATAAAATGAGAAAATAGATGAATCATTTGATTAATATTTTCTTATGGATCCTTTTCTAATTCTTGATATTCAACTCATAACATACCCAACATAGTTCTATAATCATATCCAAACAATGATGAGTAACATAATAAATTTCAACATTACTTGTTCAATTTTTGACATAGCTGATCCCCCGAGGTCCATGTAGTGACTACCCCAAACCCGCCTCCCGATGGGAAGGGGCTAGCGAATAGCACCAAACAGTATCAACCTGCCAGTGGGTGGCATTGTTTTGGGTACCAATATTTACACACATGCTCAACCAAGTCATATATACTAGAAAAGAATCAATTATCACTAAAAAATCTGGGTAAAAGTACAAATAATATAAGTGGGTGAGAATAGACACCCAAAACAAGAACTAAATCGGTAAATTAAAAAAAGAATCTCTGATGGCTATCCATGGAATGATCCTCCTAATCATAAGAGTAGTGTAGATACTGGAAATAAAATTATAATTCCCATTCCACAAGATCCAACAGGTACCTGCTTGGTCCTAGGCCACTATGTCCACCATCAGAGCATCCGTCATTCATGTCTCCCTTAGAACCTCTGGGTCCTGGTCCACCAAAGTCTTTGATGAAACGCCGATCGTCAGCACCAAAAAAAACTTGTGCGGGAAAATCTCATGCCGTGGTGAGTATAAAAATACTTATTAGGGACCCAAAAACAAGAATTAAACACCACACAACAATCCACAAAGTGATGCACGAAACACAAAACAACTCACACTAGCTATACATTAAGGGTAGTGATAGAGCATTCATCAGTCACACCATCAAACTCCTTGACTGCTGGAGAAAACCACCTTTATCGAGTACAATGGGCCTTTCAAGTCACACATAAGTGCTTACCTCTAACCCTAGAAAGATTAAGTACACCTTCTCATCACATACCATGGTCCTACAAAGTCACATAGATTTTTAGCCCACAAACCTTGGTCAACTAAGGTGATCCTCCTCATCACTTACAGTGGGCCAGCAATGTCACAAATAAGCTCTTTCCATTGTGGTCCTATGATTCCACATTTAGGTTCTTCCCATTGGTTCATAGTCGAGTCTCATAGATTCGAAATGCAGCTGTCTCCAGGCCTCATCCAACCATAGGGTTCCTTACATAGTGCGCTTTGGAGAAAAACTTCTCAAGACATCCATTGCTTCTCAACATCAATGGAACCATCATCCGGGCATTCACTAATATCCACCACATTGGGAGAGTCCCAATGACTCAAATTGATCATCAAGAGGATGCTCGATTTTTAGGATACATGAGTTTTAGTAAACTAGGGTCGGTTACCTATGGCCCCGGTTTGACCCGGTTGGACTGACCCAACCAACCCAGCCCGAGGATCCCACATACCTCAGTTTAATTGGACTGAAACAACCTAACTCACTTTGGGTCTAGGTCAGTCTGGTCTGGCCTGGCCAGTGAGCCACACCCAATAAGCCTCTTTGGACTCGTCCCAGTTTTGCTGAGGGTCTAGCCCACTGGGTCATGTGGCGGCCCGATCTAATCCATTGCAGAATCAATGGGGAGGGGTTTTCCCTCCGGTGTGAGTCTAGACCACTGGGTGTGGGTCAGGCTTGCCAGCGCGGGGTTGGGTAGCTGGGCTGTTGGACCAGGCCATTGGGCAGTGGGTTTCACCAGTTGTCAGTGTGATGCCCTTCTTCCGGGTTCAGCCTCTATTAGCCTTATGAACGTGTGATGCCCTTCTTCCCCAGTCAGGAGACCGCGGTTCATAGAACAACCAGGACAACCAGGACGCAGGCCGTACCTCTATGCGACACCCTCCTGGAACAGCATTTCCCTGATGTCGCGGCCCGTTGGCTTTGCCTTATGTCCCCACAATGTTCCACCATCCCTGGCCAACAGCTACAACCATGGGCCACTACCAGCCATCGTCGGCCATTTCCACTGGTGGCGGTGTGTCGACGGTCCCTTCTGTGGGCCACCAGAATTTGTTCGATGGTCCATTTTTTGATCTGTCTGTGCCTATGGTCCTCCCGAGTCACCGCCATCCATACCTTGGCCCTGGATACCCCTTGTCACCACTTTGATGATAAATTCACGATAATTTCACATGACGGAGGTACTCAGACCTTGTTCGTTCTGGACCTCCCCCTTCGGGGTAGAGGATTAAACACATGGGATGTCTTGGGATTTCAGTTCAATCCAAAAAATATAATTTCATCCCCAGATAACATAAACATTAAAAAGATACCCTCCCTCATAAATTAATTATTTTTAGATAAACATGTTCTTAGGTTGATCTGTGTTCATATTTTCTAGAAAAGAATAGGGTTGAACATTAAAATAAAATAACCCCTACCTCATTGACGTTCGTTGCCACGGCATTACGTTCTCAAGGTTTAAATATGTCACTATCATTCATCGATTCAGACTCCATTATTCGAGGTCTATTAAAGATGATTGATGTTCGGTGGTGTTTTTTTCTCTTCATGGGAGTAGAATTGTTTTGGAGGTTCATCAGTGAATCCTTATAGTTTAATTCCTCATTCCACCAACATGTCAACCAAAATAAAAGGACAACATGTCATAGTGTTTCTATTAAGATATTGAATTTATGAGACAATGTCGTTTTTATGTATCTTTAAAGTGTCCTTACTTTGTGAGTTAATGATTAATTAATGAGCCTTATCAACGTGCCTCATCGATGCACTATTCCGTCGTCGTCCACTACTCAATGGATGATAAATGAAAATAAAATATATTTTCAAAAATATATTATTATTTTCCCAAATGTGAAAAAAATATCATTTTGGTTGCGCCCATTTCATAAGAAGTTAAGTCCTTACTAGATAAATTACAGCATTCTATGTTCAATGGTGCCCTCATATTTTCAATCCGAGCAACGGTTAATAATTTTGAATAACCCACTCGCACATTTACTAAAATTAAATTAAAAAAGATTAAAATTCTGTTCTGGGATCTCCAGGGCTCAGAATCGTGTTCCACCAAAGCTTGTGGTCTCAAAATTACTAAATATAATGCAAATAAATTCACATGGAATTTTTAAGACATTAAATTATCCCCACATTAAGGATTTGAGTCCCTAAAATAAAAAGAAACTAATCAAACAGATGGGGGTGTTGAGAACATATCTATGAATCTTTCTCCCATTTGATCTTCTAGAGATTCATGTGCTGCCACCGAACTCACAACAGAGGAATTGACCACCCATGTAGGACCCAATCATATTGACCATTTATCTCCATTGGGAACTCCACAATTGTCACCCCATTATCAATGTATATCTTTCCCCAGTCGAATATGTGCGATGGATCATGCATGTACTTCCTCATATGCGATACAAGGAAAACATCATGCACTCGGTGCATATATCAGGGAAGAGCTAGGTGGTACGCCACCATGCCAACTCTGATTAGTATCTAAAAAGGTAATATTATCCTTAGATATTTCTTTCTGCCCCAGCCAAATCCCTATAATCCTCGTCAGGGTGAGACCCTAAAGAATACATGATTTCTCTATTCAAATTCCAAGGTTCTCCATCTTATGTCGGCATAAGACTTATTACAGATCTGTGTAGTCCACATATGATCCGGGATGATCTAATCCTTCTCGATGGTAACCCATACCTACTCTAGACCCATGAGTTTCATCCCCCTGTGTCTATCTATCATAGTGATGATCTGCAAGGCCTCCTATACAATGCCTCAAACTGTGCAATGCCAATTCTAGTGTGATTACTATTGTTTTATGAAAACTCCAACAGTGGTAGGTGGTCCCCCTAACTACAAACAAAATCTAGGAAGCAAGCACATATAATTTCCTCCATGGTCTGTATAGTTGGTTACATCTAACCATCGGTCTGGGGATGAAAATTTGTGCTCAAGCAGAACTGCTTCCCAAACACCTCCTGTGATCCCCTCCACATCCATGATTTAAAGAGAAAAACATTATCTGATATGATGGTTAAAGGAACACCCCTAATTTGCACTATGTCTTGGTCTTAGAGGCATCCAAAGCCCTCAACTGGTCCCTGCTCTCAGATGGGTCATAAGGGAGATGACTTGGTTAGTAAGTCAAAGATCACCTGAATAGAGTCATGGCCCCTGGATGTGCTTGGTAACCCTATCACAATGTCCATAAAGATACCATCCCATTTCCACCTCGATGCCTCGAGTGGATAGGACGAGCCTGCTAGAACATGATGCTCAGCCTTCACTTGCTAACAAGAGAGGCATCATGAAATGAACTCAGCACCACTTTTATCAACCCTGGCTACCAGGGCTAACATTGGAGGTCCTATTACATCTTTTACACTCCATGATGTACCATCAAGTGGGGTGTATGGAACTACCTCAACACCAGCTCCCGCAAAATCACTAGCACTACAGTGCACCCTCTAAAAAGATGATATTCTCCCCACCTATAAAAAATCCATTAGGAACTTGTCTTGAGGATAACTGAGCATGTTGGGCCTCACAGTCATCATCCACCAAACGTGCCTCCAGTGCTCGTTGTAAGAGTGGTTGATTAAAAGTAATCGAATGAAGGTAAGAATATCCACCATCATCCATGAAGGTTATTTTCATCGCGGCCAATTTCTTCATCACCTCACTCACCAACTGAAAAATGGTCATCCAACTAAGAGTGTATGCTACCACATTCCCCTTTCTAGGAGTATTTACTATCTCAATGTAATAGTCCAACAGGAAGTATAACCATATTCGTTGTCTCGGGTTCAGGTCACTCTGAGAGAAGATATACCTGAGACTCCTATCGTTTGAGTAAACCATAAAATGTTCACCAATAAAGTAGTTCCACCACATAATCAAGGAAAAGGCCAAAATTGGCAACTCCATGTTGTAGGTCACGTTTTTCTTCTCATGTTGTCTCAAATTTTGTGAGCCGTAGGTGATCACGACTCACTCTTACATCAAGATACTACCAAGTCTTGTCCCTCATGCATCGTAGAAAACTAAATAGCCTACACCCTCCTCTTATAGTCTTATGATGGGAGAGCTAGTCAGTCTCTGCCTCTACTCCAGGAAACTCTACTGACATTTATCCATCCACACGAAGGGTTGTATCTTCCATGTCAATGATGATAAGGGTGATTTTACTCGGCTAAAGTTGGGAATAAACCCTGATTGTAACCAGCCAACCCCATTAATCCCCAAACCTCAATCACCCTCCTGGGATGTTCCAAAGTAATCACCACCTCTCTCTTCACAAGATCAACTACAAATCCTTCTTCTGATATGACTAGTCCCAAAAAGTGGACTTCCCAAATCCAAAACTGAAACTTCCATATAATTCCATAAATATGGTCCTCTAGTAGTGTATCTAGGTCTATGTGCAAGTGTGTAGCGTGATCCTCCTCTAACGCCTAGTACACCAAGAGGTCATCATTGATGACCACAACAAATTGATCAAGGTATGGCTAGAAGATACTATTAATGAGTCCAACGAACACTAATGGGGTGTTGTTCACATGAAAAGGAATCACCAAGAACTCATAGTTTTAGTACCCCTACCTAATGGTTGTCTTAGTTACATCGTTATCCCGTACCTAAAGCTGGTGATAGACTGATAATATGTATATTTTTTAGAACCACTCCACCCCCTTCAGCTGGCCAAATAGATCATTAATTTTTTTATGTGGGTAGTTTTTCTTCATGGTTACCTAGTTTATGTTCCAGAAGTCCACAAAAAACCCCAAACTCCCATCTTACATCATTGAAAAATTCCTCAGGGCTACCTAGGGTGAGATGCTGGCCCTTACGAAACCCTTCTCCTGTGAGTCCTCCAGCTGTAACCTCAGCTCACGTAGCTCTGAAGAATCCATTCAATATTCCATTGGCGATATCGGTTTCATCTCTGGAGTAAAAGTCGATCCAAAATTCTACCTCTATATAAGGATGTAGTTCCAGAACATCCTAAGGATATACATCCTCATTCTCATCCACCACTATAGGAAAACATGGACTCCTCTCATCCATTGTGCTGAGGGTGAGGCTAGCCAACTGTTGAGTGATTGGTTGTTCCATCCACTTAGAAAGTCTTTCCTACACTACAAGGGTTTCTTTCTCACTGGTGAAGGAAAACCTGATCCCATCTCAGTGGAAACACCATACTGCATACATAAAATAGTCGATTAGAGCATAGACAGTGGATAACTAGTCTATACCCAAGATGACGTCGTAAGGCCCTTGTACCACTACTAGGAGATCTCAGTTGATGATATCGCCTCATAGAGTAAGCTCACACTACCAGAAGAAATGTGTATTCATAGAATCCCATCTTGTAGGATTATCTAGATATAGTGATCAAGACAATGACTCCATTAGAATCTATGTGATCTGAATGAGAGTTATGGCAAGAAGGGTGTGACTGGAACTTGTGTCTAGATGAACTGAAGCTAGGGTGGGGAAGACGTAGATCAAACCTCAGATCATATCTAGTGAAATGCTGTCATAATCCACTGCTTCTTGAAGCTGTGATCTCATATGTCCACCTACTCCTGAGGTCGGGGCGGACCACCTGGGTGTGGTGGAAGTAACACCTCAAAACCGTTCCCACTGATTACTGCTCGGAATGCTCCCCTTCCACATCTGCCACCCTATAGACCACATCGCATGAACCAATACCACTACTTTGGCGGACCCTTTAATGTATATTGTCAATCTATATAGTAGGTCGGGTAGTAATGTGCCACTTGTCCTTACCTACTGGATGAGAAAAAATCCTAGTTCATTGCTGACTCCCACAGGTTTGGGAGTCCCACACCGCAGACCCGGAGTCTTGGGGTCATCCTCTAGATGTCCTGGCCCACATGGTCCCACTTTTCTGGTGTCTGCTACCTACCGAAGACTCCTCCACTTTTGGTATACTGGTAGAACGAGCTATGGGCATCTGCTCCACCAAGATGTTCTATACCAGAATGGGTCTCTCTATCACCCCAGCCTAAGTAGGGATGCTAAGAGACAACACCAACACCCTGATCTCCATCCAGAGTCTATTCTCAAAGGCTCGATCCATGAAGAATGGGTATCAAACCATAATTATCGAGTAGATAGAAATATTAGTGAACCTCTATGTGTACACATCCAACCTCATGTTTCCCTATTGTATGTGAAGAAGCTCCAGAAATCTCACAAACCGAAAGATTGTGGTAAAAAACTCCTTTCAGAAAAGTCGCTTGAAGTCTGCCAAGATCAGGTCACCTCATCTTGCATCGGTGTGGTGAGGCTCCACCATATCCCTACCAAGCCTTGTATAAGTCTTGCTTCCATGATCATCATTATGTCAGATAATGTTATCACTAAAAGGAAGACTCGCATCACTGCCTCCATCCATTCCTCAGCGACCTAAGGATATGTCTCTCCCCTGAACCTTGGTGGTCTCTATCTATAGAACTCATGCAAGGCACTGAGTCTTCACACATCATCTACCTTAACCTCCGACAGTAGATTCTAACCACTGGATTGTGGTTGAACTAGTGCATTACCCAGTGGGGCTATCTCTAGAACTGGTCCACGAATAGATTGTAACACCCCGAGATTTTATGAAAAATATTCTTTTTAATTTCATTAATTTCCTGTGTTGTACTCTACACAAAAAGGATCTTACACAACACACATCCTTGACTTTCCTTGCATTATACGCAATCACGACCTTCCTCGATAGCGTGTGTAGTACGCAATACCGAGTTTCACTAAACAACGATATGCTATTAAAATATTATTAAAACTAGCCGTAATGAATAGTAATAACCACTTTTTAAAATTTTGTAATTTTTTTTAAAAATAGACTTCATTTCTGGATTCAGAATATCGAAATTAGCTTAGGGTGAAATTTTGGTACATTTCGGATAACTTTCATTTTCTGATGAATAGTTAAAATTACTACATTTTAATTAAAAACAACCATTTTAATAGAAATAACTAATAGTGATAAATTATTAATTTGATTGGTTTTAAAGTATATTTAGAATATATTTTTACAATTTAATACAATGTTGGTTATTTGATGTAATTTCACATTTAAACCAAACATAAACAACTGTCAATCTTTTGATAGTTATTATCTCTTAAGAACACGCTATTTGTTTTGACGACGGGAATTAATTTTTAAATTAATTAATGCAACTGATATGTTTTGAATTTGGTAAAATAGACATCATTTTTGAATTCATAATATCAAATATATCTTAGGGCTAATTTTTGGTATTTTTCTGAAAACTTTCAATTTTTTATGAATAGTGATACCACTAAGTGGTTGTTAAAAAACTGAATTTTTACATAAAACTTAATTTTACCACTTCTGTGACTGGAATTTCAAAAATCCGGGAGACACGGTTAATATCAAGGACTAAAATGTGGTTCAATAAGATGAAAATAATATTTGGTGAATAGTAACTTTTTACTTTTATTTACCACGGTTAAAAGTAAATAGGGTAATTAAGGGTAAAAATGATATTATTATTACCCTAAAATATGTCTTAATTCTATCGGATAAGTGTAATTCGACCAAGAAAAACATAGAAATAAAATATGCTCATTTAGGCCCACTTGGATTAGATTAGGACATTTATTATTAATTTATTTAATGAAGGGTTAAAATAGTTAAAATAACAGTTTAATAACTAAGTCATTTTTAATATAGGGTTATACATAAGATAAACTCGACTATAAATATTCATTAGATATCTAAAACTATTTCCTACATAATTATATTTTATTTTTAATTTTTTGACTTTATATAATTTAATTTATATATGACACAAAGATGATGCAGTAATTATCTTATTAATGAAATATTGACATAATTGATGTTATAAATACACAAATAAATATAATTTGAGACTTTTTATGAATTAAACTAATTTTATAGGTTAATATGACATGTTAGTATTGATTTAATTAACATTGTTCGAACTTATCTTTATGTTATAATTTTCAAAAAAAATCAATTAATAAATAGTGTCAAAATTGACATAAAATAGTTTTTAAAACAATTATTATATTATTAATTGTTATTTTATTCCTAAAAATCTAAGGGTCGGCCAAATGAATTAGATAAGGTTATTTATATTAATAATAAACAACTTTGGCTTCGTTTGGCTTCTTATAGTAAGTTTATTAACCTTATAGTATAAGAACACAAGAAGACACGGTAAAAGTAAAATTATTTAATTTAATGTTAAATCTAAATGATAAGGTTAAAATAGGAAACTAAACATGTCTAAATTCTATTGGATTAGGGGATTTCTACCCATCCCCACCTTATATTTTAAATAAATCAATTTGTAGCTACTTAAAACCGAATTTGGATTTATAATAAAATAATATTTTTAGTTATTGCAAAGGTGCCCCTCTCCTCCCTTATAAAAGGGAACCTCCTCCCTCTCTTCCTCACACCACTTTGAGCCTTCAAGATCGGCCAACCCATGCCAAATTACCTTCTCCACTTCCCTATCAACATCCTAGAGGTTCTGGTCTTCCTCAAAGACCAATTTTAGTGCCCTAAAAGGTGATCTCAAAGAGGCGTTTCAAAGAAGAGGTAATGTCCGTTACCGATTCTTTCATCTTTATTTCTTCTTCCACTTCTTCTTATTAGGTTGTTTAATTATGAAGTAATAACATCAGTATAAATTATATACTTATATGTTATTATAATTATTAAACAACCTTATTTCACCATCTATCCATCCTACGGAAAACAAAATCACCGCGCGTGTGTACGTACGGAATACCGTCTCCACGCCGTGGTGTAATCTATTTTCCACCACTACCTTACTTGGATGGGTATAATGGTGTACATAATAACTATATATGATTATTGTAAAGTGATATTAATTATGAAATAGTATACATACACTCCAATACAATTCCACGATCCTGAGAATGATATCATCGCTAGTGCGTACGTACGGACTACCGTCTCTACGACGTGGTGAGATTTATTCTCCACGTTAACCATTCATGAATGATTATAAAGTATATATAATAATTAATAATGAAATATATTACATAATAATGATTCTGGATTTATGTGTATATATATGTATGTCATCTAATTAATTCCATTCAACTCAATAAGGAAAAAAAAACAGCGTTCATGCGTACGTACGGTCTACCGTCTCCATGAACTGTGTATTTCTTTCCATTTACTGATCTATTATATATATATATATATATTCTGAATATATATTTTATATAAATCATGTTTTACATTCTGTAATTATGTAATCATGATCTAAGTAAACATATGAATAATTACAAGTCAAAACACGGACGACAAATGAAACAATTTTACCCAAAACGCTTTTTAACATGGAATTTACAAAAGAACGGGTAATATAAAGCCATAAGTGACCTTATATGATATCATAACAATGAGTATGATTCTGGAATTAGTCAATGACATTATTTAAATCATTATACAGGAGGTTCAGACACATACGAAGCAAATCGGACCTAAGGTAAGGGAAATATCACAATCTCATTTTTATCCGAGATTGTTTGTACTTTGAAATTTACTGGGGTGTATTTTATCATCCACATCCTTGTTTCCTCAATATGTAATATTATTTCAATCCACCTAAAATTGTTTAAATCCAATTTTACCCTTCAGTGAGATTATAGTAAAGGATATGAAAGGAATCTTTTGTCATTTTTCGTACGAGGTATTTTTTGACTTTTCCGAAAAAAGTACGAGAAGAATTTTTTTTAACTTATACGGCATGAATGGAATTTTAAAACATTATTTCCAAGAAGCTTCCATTACAAGTTTTAAAGATTATTTTTAATAAACTTTTTTTAGATTAAAACGGTATGGCATGTTAAGAAAGGAAAAGTATTTTTGAAGTGGTAAGGATATTTTCCTCAAGAATGGAGTTCAAGTGTTTTATCAAAATTATTTTCCAACTAAGATAATAAAGGGTTCTGTTTATATCCCTATTACTACATGGATTTGATTATGTTGTGATGGAAATATTTTTTTATGAATTCTTTTATCTTATATGAATTGTTTTATGATGTCACGATGTTTAAGAATTCTGTTTTTATTACATGGGTTATGCAATGACGTATGATTTATGATTTTTGTGGCACACATAAGAATGGTTTCATTATGAGATGGGTGGGACCTATAACTCCCTCCAATGAATTGGGTAAAAATTTTATATCTCATGAGATAGACATGGCTGGAATGGTAGGTTATACCGGTTCAGTGAAACAGGACTGAAACGAGGAGTGAACTCGGCTCAGAAAGGGACTTTGTCCACTAAGATAGTCTTGGTAATGAGTATTGACTGATAAGAAATGATTCTCTATGAATATGTGTGTATGAAACAAAGTTTAATTTTTTATGTTATGATTATTGGGATTACATTTCACTACTATTATTTATCCCATGTTATGAAATTATGATCTCTTTTGCAGGTTAAGATTTCCAAAAGATATGTTCTTATGAATATGACGTGATTGATATTTCTTTTGTTTACCCTTACTGAGAATTTGAGCTCACCCTTTTATGTTTTCACTTCCCCAGGACATAAAGAAAGGATTTAGGTTTTAAAAAAAGAAGATCTTTATGGGAGATGTTGAAGATCTTTCACCACAATTAGAAGATTATATTCTGAGTTTCGAAAGACACTAAACTATTACGGTCCTTGTGTGTGTTTTTGTAATTTAATAAGTATTCCGCAAAAGTAATGTAATGTCTATGTACGTCAGGCTTCAGGTATCTACAATTGGTATCAGAGGAAAGGTTTAGTCAACCTTTGGAAACTAGGATGCGAAAACGTTAGTGAGATCCCTAGTGATATTTCTAAGGTATGTCTAGGGATGTCCCTAAGGATAAGTATATGTATAGGATACAGTCTTAGAACTACAGTAACGATCATATAATTTAGCCTAAGATGTTAGATATTGAGAATACTCCCCCTTTATTATGTTGTTTTCCCCATCATTATTTTTTCCTCTCACACTATTCTTTTTGGGTTTTAGGCGATGGCTGGAACCTAATGGAACCGTGGTGATCAATGTAATGGAAAATGCAATGATTGTCCTCCTGAACAAACAAATTTTATGGGAGATGGAGTGAAAAATATTATTGCTATACTTACACAAGTTATAAATCATTCTGGACTTCCAAATGAGCAGAGAAGGGAACAACATTCAATTGAGTCCTTCATGAGGCAACGTCCACCTTCTTTTAGTGGGTCTTCTGATCCACTTGTTGCTGAACAATGGATCAGTACCACTGAAAAGATATTTTCAGTTCTTCAATGTTCTGAACATGATAAAGTCATTTTAGCAGTATATCGTTTGGAAGGTGAAGCTGATCAATGGTGGAATCTTATCAAGAATACAAGGCTAAGAGATGAAATTGAGTCCATGGAATGTGACGAGTTCAAGAACTTATTTTTCAATAAGTACTTCCCTCATATTCTTTGAACAAAGATATAGAAGGAGTTTCTTAAACTAAAGAAAAAGAATGATGAATCTGTTGGTATATACGAAGCGAATTTTACCAGGCATGCAAGGTATGCATCTGGATTTATCATCCAACCTGAAAGTAAAGTTGATCGATTCTTCAGTGGCTTAAAACCAAATCTTCGAAGGGCATTAGCTATAAGAGACTTCAGTAGCTATGATGAAATTGTGTGTTGTGCTATCAAGGTAGAAATATAAGTTGGTGTTACTTATCCATCTCATTGTTTTGACAAGAAATGAAAGATAGAGTTCAAGGAGAAATCTCGGAATAAGGGTGAAATGAAGATGAATGTTTCCTTATGCTCAAAGTGTGGAAAGAAGCATGGTGTAGATTGTCTTAAAGGGACTAGAAAATGTTTTAAGTGTGGAAAAGAAGTTCATCGAGTAGCTGAGTGTCGATGTAATGGAAAAAGGGTTTCTAATGATGTGAATAAAGAAAAGACTGCAGAGAACGCACCAACAACACTTCAATGCTTCAAGTGCAAGGAAATGGGGCATTATGCTAATAAATGCCCTAATCCAAGGGTTAGTGATGATCGACATGAGCAACCACTTAAGGGAATGGACAAAGGGAAGTCACATGTGGTCACTATTTGTGATGTTGAATATGACAATGATGTGGTGGAATGATTAAGTTTTTATGTAATCTGATTCCAGAATAATTTTGTATATAGTATCGTGGAATATTGGAATATTTATGTTTTGGTCTATTATGGTTTTCAATAATTTTATGGCATCAGTAACCATGAAAAGTGATTGAAATATTTTTGGAAGGCATATGATATGCACATAATGAAGGGATAAAGATAATCTAATATGTTTGATAGTATTCATGAGCTCATGATTGATATAAGGACTAAGTGATATCATGGTTTGAGGATATAGAATTTTGAGGATTTTGGTATGTGGAAAGTGTTAACTGTTAACTGCATTCATGTTTTCACTAAGGTTCAATGGATATTCATTCTTTAAGATAATACATGATTAAGGTATTCACATTTTTGTAATTTGACCAACAAGATATATCTTATGATATAAGGGGGATAAATGATGGCATTCACGTGATCATTTTCTTTATACTATGAGCTTGGACCGAAGTAGTTTAGATAAGCCTAATGATTGGAATGGATTATGTTGGACTTAAGTTAGTACTATTTAAGGATAAAACTTTTTTGATATTGTTGAAGGGATGTTATAGTAATATAGCTTTAGAAAAAGGACAACCTGCAGGACGGGCGACAACCCATCGCGTCAGACAAGGCTGTGGGAATCTAACCCACAACCGAAGTGCGACTGGCCTTTATCACCTACCACTGGCCTACAGGAAGTCCTTGTTTAGTAGAAACTAGTTTTATTATATTAAGATGTATGATATATGAAGTCTAAGTCCATTTTAGGAACCATATATGATTAATCTCACTATAGATGGACTTATGTATTTTTTGATAACTTTTCTAACCTTTTGTTTGAGATAGATGGAATGACCCATCATTCTATCACATGATCTACTAACACATCACGAATGACAAATTAAAATTCATTTCTTTAAGAGATGAAGTGGAAATTGTCCAAAGAACGATAAACGGCGAGACTATACCAAAATCACGAATGTATTTCTTCTAATTCTAATTTCATCAACTTTAGGGAAATTATCTTGAAAACCAAAAATGGTGTCCTAATGCTCTTATATCTGATGAATCAGATGGTACCTTAGATCATCACAAATTTATGGCTTTGTGATTGCTGGATTTTCCATAGCCATGTTTTCTACCACTCTCCATCAGAACATGAAGGTTAGATTTCTCTTCCATATCCATATTTTCACCTATGTGGAAACCCAGTGATTAGCTTATTTGGGTAACCATTACGTTTCATACTTTTGTTTTTAAAGATTTGTTTTGGTATTCCTTTTTACGATGTGGGTTTCTATTAAAGAAACTTTCGAATAGTAATCCATTTATAACCCCGACGAATTTCGAGGGCGAAATTCATTTTAAGGGGGGTAGAATGTAACACCCCGAGATTTTATGAAAAGTATTCTTTTTAATTTCATTAATGTCTTGTGTTGTACGCTACACAAAAAGGAGCTTTCACAACACGCATCCTTGACTTGCCTTGCATTACACGCAATCGCGACCTTCCTCGATAGCGTGTGTAGTACACAATACCGAGTTTCACTAAACAACGATATGCTATTAAAATATTATTAAAACTAGCCGTTATGAATTGTAATAACCACTTTTTTGAAATTTTGTAATTTTAATTTTTTAAAATGGACTTCATTTCTGGATTAAAAATATCAAAATTAGCTTAGGGTGAAATTTTGGTACTTTTCGGATAACTTTCATTTTCTGATAAATAGTGAAAATTACTAAATTTTAATTAAAAACAACCTTTTTAATAGAAATAACTAGTAGTGATAAATTATTAATTTTATTGGTTTTAAAGTATATTTAGAATATATTTTTACAATTTAATACAATGTTGGTTATTGGATGTAATTTCACATTTAAACCAGACATAAACAACTGTCAATCTTTTGATAGTTATTATCTCTTAAGAACACGCTATTTGTTTTGACGACGGGAATTAATTTTTAAATTAATTAATGCAACTGATATGTTTTGGATTTGGTAAAATAGACATCATTTTTGAATTCAAAATATCAAATATATCCTAGGCTTAATTTTTGGTATTTTTCTGAAAACGTTCAATTTTTTATGAATAGTGAAACCACTAATTGGTAGTTAAAAAAACTGAATTTTTTCATAAAACATAATTTTACCGCTTCTGTGAGTGGAATTTCAAAAATCCAAGACAAATGGTTAATATCAAGGACTAAAATGTGGTTCAATGAGATGAAAATAATTTTTAATGAATAGTAACTTTTTACTTTTATTTACCACGGTTAATAGTAAATAGGGTAATTAAGGGTAAAAATGATATTATTATTACCCTAACACATGTCTTAATTCTATTGGATAAGTTTAATTCGACCAAAAACAAACATAGGAATAAAATATGACCATTTTGGCCCACTTGGATTAGATTAGGACATTTATTATTAATTTATTTAAAGAAGGGTTAAAATAGTTAAAATCAATGTTTAATAACTAATTTTTTTTAATATAGGGTTATACATAAGATAAATTCGACTATAAATATTCATTAGAAAGATAAAAATATTTCATACATAATTATATTTTATTTGTAATTTTTAGACTTTATATAATTTAATTTATTTATGACACAAAGATGATGCAGTAATTATCTTATTAATGAAATATTGACATAATTGATGTTATAAATACCCAAATAAATATAATTTGAGACTTTTTATGAATTCCACTAATTTTATAGGTTAATATGCCATGTTAATATTGATTTAATTAACTTTCTTCGAACTTATCATTCTGTTATGAGTTTAAAAAAAATCAATTACTAAATAGTGTCAAAATTGACATAAAATAGTTTTTAAAACAAATATTATATTATTAATTGTTATTTTATTCCTAAAAATCTAAGCCTCGGCCAAAGTACTTAGATAAGGATATATATATTAATAATAACAACTTGGGGTTCGTTTGGCTTCTTATAGTAAGTTTATTAACCTTATAGTATAAGAACACAAGAAGACACGGTAAAAGTAAAATTATTTAATTTAATGTTAAATCTAAATGATAAGGTTAAAATAGGAACTTAAACTTTTATAAATTCTATTTGATGAGATTATTTCGACCCATACCCACCTTATATTTGAAATAAATTAATTTTGAGCTATTTAAAACCGAATTTGGATTTATAATAAAATAATATTTTTAGTTATTCCAAAGGTGTCCCTCTCCTCCCTTATAAAAGGGAACCTCCTCCCTCTCTTCCTCACACCAATTTGAGCCTTCAATCTCGGACAAACCCTGCCAAATTACCTTCTCCACTTCCCCAGAAACATCCTAGAAGTTATGGTCTTCCTCAAAGACCAATTTTAGTTCCCTAAAAGGAGATCTCAAAGAGGCGCTTCAAAGAAGAGGTAATGTCCGTTACCGATTCTTTCATCTTTATTTCTACTTCCACTTCTTCTTCTTAGGTTGTTTCATTATGAAGTAATAAAATAAGTATCACTTATATACTGATATGTTATTATAATTATGAAACAACCTTATTTCACCATCTATCCATCCTACAGAAAACGAAATCACCGTCCGTGCGTATGTACGGAATACCGTCTCCACGCCGTGGTGTAATCTATTTTCCACCACCACCATACTTGGATGGGAATAATGGTGTACATAATAACTATATATGATTATTGTAATGTGATATTGATTCCTAAATAGTATACATACACTCCAATACAATTCCACGATCATGAGAATGATATCATCGCTAGTGCGTACGTACGGACTACCGTCTCCACGACGCGATGAGATTAATTCTCCACGTTAACCATTCATGAGTGATTATAAAGTATATATAACAATTAATAATGAAATATATTACATACTAATGATTCTGGATTTATGTTTATATATATGTATGTCATCTACTTAATTCCATTCAACTCAATAAGGAAAAGAAAACTGCGTTCATGCGTACGTACGGTCTACCGTCTCACTGAACGGTGTATTTCTTTCCATTTATTGATCTATTATATATATATATATATATATATATATTATGAATATATATTATATATAATTCATGTTTTATATTTTTTAATTAAGTTCTCATGATCTAAGTAATCATATGAATAATTACAAGTCAAAACACGGACGACAAATGAAACGATTTTACCCAAAACGCTCTTTAACATGGAATTTACAAAATAACGGGTAATATAAAGACATAAGTGAACCATATATGATATCATAACAATGAGTATGATTCTAGAATAAGTCAATGACATTTTTAAATCATTATACAGGAGGTTCAGACACATACGAAGCAAATCGGACCTATGCTAAGGGAAATATCACAATCTCATTTTTATCCGAGATTGTTTATACTTTGAAATTTACTGGGGTGTATTTTATCATCCAAATACATGTTTCCTCAATATGTAATATTATTTCCATCCACCTAAAAATTTTTTAATCCAATTTTACCCTTCGGTGAGTTTTTAGTAAAGGATTTGAAAGGAATATTTTGTCGTTTTTTGTACGAGGTACTTTTTGTCTTTTCCGATAAAAGTACGAGAAGAATTTTTTTTAACTTATACGGAATGAATGGATTTTTAAAACATTATTTCCAAGAAGCTTCCTTTACATGTTTTGAAGTTTATTTTTAATCAACTTTTTTAGTTTAAAATGGTATGACATGTTAAGAAAGGAAATGTATTTTTGAAGTAGAAAGGATATTTTCCTCAAGAATGGATTTCAAGTGTTTTATCAAAATTATTCTCCAACTATGATAATTAAGGGTTCTATTTCTATCCCTATTATTACATGGATTTGATTATGTTGTGAAGGAAATATTTTTTTTATGAATTCTTTTATCTTATATGAATTTTTTTATGATGTCACTATGTTTAAGAATTCCGTTTTTATTACATGGGTTATGCAATGATGAATGATTTATGATTATTGTGGCACACATAAGAATAGTTTCATTATGAGATGGATGGGACATATATCTCCCTCCAATGCATTGGGTAAAGATTTTATATCTCATGAGATAGACATGGCTGGAACGGTAGGTTATACCGGTTCAGTGAAACAGGACTGAAACGAGGTGTGTACTCGGCTCAGAAAGGGACTTTTTCCACTAAGATAGTATTGGCAATGAGTCTTGACTAATAAGAAATGATTCTCTATGATTAGGTGTGTATGAAAAAAAGTTTCATGTTTTAAGTTATGATTATTGGGATTACATTTCACTACTATGATTTATCCCATGTTATGAAATTATGATCTCTTTTGCAGGTTAAGATTTCAAAAAGATATGTTATTATGAATATGACGTGATTGATATTTCTTTTTTTTACCCTTACTGAGTATTTGAGCTCACCCTTTTATGTTTTCTCTTCCCTAGGACATAAAGAAAGGAATTAGGTTTTAAAAAAAAGAAGATCTTTATGGGAGATGTTGAAGATCTTTCACCATTATTAGAAGATTATATTCCGAGTTTCCAAAGACACTAAACTATTACGGTCCTTGTGTGTGTTTTTGTTATGTACTAAGTATTCCGCAAATGTAATGTAATGTCTATGTACGTCAGGCTTCGGGTCTCTACATAGATGCCTCTTCATTAGGCGGGCTATCCTCACGAACTTGTATCGGGAACCTAACTGGTTGTCTATGTGGAGGAATCCTGAGAGATATCAATAAATACAACTTTC
This sequence comes from Viscum album, assembly GCA_963277665.1. Classification (NCBI taxonomy): domain Eukaryota; kingdom Viridiplantae; phylum Streptophyta; class Magnoliopsida; order Santalales; family Viscaceae; genus Viscum; species Viscum album. The sequence goes on from OY728136.1 coordinate 1,987,122,212, forward strand.
ATATGGTTATACTAGGTGAAATGAATACTATTCAAAAGAACATAAGAATACACTTATGTAACCAGTTTTTTCTTGTATAGAGACGAAAATCAGAATTCAAGGTCCTGGTGTGTGGATACTCCGTCTGTCGCAGCAACTCTGGTCCCCCCCCCCCCCCGAATCTGAATGTTAGACTCAAAACACTTATAATTATTTCATCAAAACAAAATTCAGACTCCTAGTATTTCTGGTAGGACCAATTGGCCATTGATACAACTTTTCCACAACCTGTCCCATGAGTTCCATGTCGTGACTACCCCAAAATCACCTTCTGAAGGCCATGGAAAAGAAACTAGCATCGATGGATTTAACCTGCATGTGGGAGGAATTTCACTTGGTACCTCTACGTGCACAGATGCCAAACCATGTCCCACAAACTGGAATGGAAACAATTATCACTAAACTAAAGTTGATTACAAGTATATCTAATGTTAGTTTTCCAGAATACAAACCCAACAAAAGAAATGAAATGGTAATGTAAAATAAGGATTATCTGATGGACATCCATGAAAAACTCCACTTGATTGTGAGAGTCTTGTTGCTTCTAGAAGATGAAGAAGAATTTCCTATCCACCTGATCCTACTATGGCCCTCCATGAACTAGGACACCAAGTCCACCATCATAGAATTTGTCGGTCCTCTCTCCTTAAGCTCCTATGTCTCATGGTCCACCAAAGTCTCAGTCGAAACGTCGATCATCTAAACCATAAAAAACAGGTGCAGGTGATGTATGAGCATGGCTGAGTAAAAAAATAATCATTAGGGACCCTAAAACAAAAATGAAATACCACACAACAATCCTCACTGTAAGTCATGAAACACTATATAACTCACTATTGGTATAGATTAATGGTAGTGATAGAAGATTCATCTGTAACATCATAGAACACCTAGAATTTTTGATAAATCCTACTCTATCGAGTACAGTTGGACTAGAAAGTCACACATATGTGCTTACCTCTAACATTGGACTGCTTAGGTACACCTCTTAATAAAATATCGTGGGCCTGGAAAGTCTCACAAAAGTTCTTCTTACTAATATTGGACAACTGAGGTACTCCACCTCATCACGTACATTGGGAATGCAATGTCACACATAAGTGCTCCCCACCACGGTCCTACAATGAATTTCTTCCTAATAGGTCATAGTCGAGTCTCACAGAGTTTAAAGTCAGCAGTATTCAGGTCTCAGCCATGTGTGGTGTTTCGTATGAAGATAGCCTAAGAAAACTACTTCTCATGTCATTACTCGCATATAAAATTCCATGAAATCCACCTTAGGGAATCTAAAATATATCTCTCATTGAGAGGGTCCCAATGCAGCAAAGGGATCATCAATCTAAAGCTCGGTTTGCATGATACATGCATTTTACTAATAATGGTCGGGTTCATATAGGCTCGTTCCGACCCGGTCAGACTTACCCAACCAACCTGACCCAGGGGGTCCCACTTACACTGGTTTAATTATTCCGACTCAAACTGGCCAATTTTGGGTCTTGATTAGTACGATCTTGCATGGCCAGTGAGACAGGCCTGACAAGGCTCGCTGGACCCAGCCTAGTTTGCCCGAGGGTCCAGCCTGCCGGGTTGCCAAGCAACCCAGTCTAGTCCGGCCCGACATTAAGGGAACAGATCTGGCCTACCATCGTAAGGCCAGCCTGCTAGTTAGGGGCAGGTTCCTCTAGCCAGAATCCTATCCGACACAGTGTGGGCTGTATACTGGAGACATGTGGGGCCCTCCTTCCACAGTCTGGCAACTACGGCTTACCGAGCATCCGGAATGGCCCATACACGAGCCGTCCCAACAGTCGACACCCACCTAGCACAGTGGCCACTATCCCCTACATGAATCCACTGCCTTGGGCCGTCGCTAGACACTACCACCAATGCTGGTGATCTGGTAGTCCCCTCTTTCGGTCACCCGAATTACTTCGGTGGTCCGTTTTCCAATTTGGTGGCACCTATGGACCTCCCAAGTCATCGCCATCCCATCATTGGCCCCTGATTCCTCTTACCCCCACATTGAGTATACAACCACAATAAATTAACACGGCCTAAGTGCTTGGGCCTTGTTTGTTTCATCCTGCACCCTGGGAATTAGAGGTATAAGATCATGATAGGTCCAGGGATTTCAGTTCAATCGACAAATGAAAATTTCAACCCTAAATGACGAAAATCCCTAAAAGTTACCCTCATACATAAAATGCCAGATTCACATATCAACTTGTTCATTGATTGATCTGCATTCTTCATTTCTAGAAAATAATGTGAAAGAACATTAATAAAAAATAACCCCTACCTCTTTGGCATTCGTTGCCTCAACGTTACATCATTGAGGTTTCAAGATATCTACGTCATTCATCAATTATGACTCCATTCTTCGAGGTGCATCGAAGATGTTTGACATTTTCTTGTGTTTGTTTTTTCTTCATTGGAGATAAAGTTCGTCAGAGGATAAGCTGAGAATATTCATAGTATAATTCCTCATTCCACTAATGCGTCATACAAAATAAAAGGAAAATATGATGAAACATTTATGTTTCATTGTGACGTCGTGTTGTTACACTGTTTCACTTTTGAAAAAGAATCACTATGAAATGTCATTAAAGAATTGTTACACTACGAGTTAACTAGGAATTAATGTTCCTTGTCAATGCACCTCATCGATGCACTGCATCATCACCGTCAGCCACTCAATAAATGAGAATATAAAATAAAATAACTCTTCAATGTTATTTTATTATTTTATAAGATGTTAGAAAATTAACATTTCAATTTGGCCCTTGTCGTCTGATGTTAAGTCCTTATTAGTAGAATCCCTATGTTTTGGAGTTCAATGGTTCTATCAGATTTTCAATCCGAGAACCGGTTGAAAATTAGGAAAAACAGACTCGCACATTTACAAAAGGTACCATAAAAGTTCAAAATTCCCTTTCGGGCTCAACTGGATTCGAAATCACGTGTCGTCAAAGAATGTGGTCTTCGAATAATTCCATATAATTTAAAACAAATTAATCATAATTTATGTGACATTATTGTTTTACAAGATGATACTTGACTATATAAATTTTTAATTATTTCATGGTATAAGATATTCAAATACATGTAATTTAAATAATTATTAACCACATTCTTTCCAGCTAATGACTTGGGTTCACCATCAAAGAATAGTTATGGTTTAACCATAATTTTCCAATGATAAATTCTTCATTGAATCATGAATTCATCCATTGGATATTGAAAATATTTGTTTTAATTTCCAATTAATTTTTTTGGTATTTGATATTCCCATTCAATATTTAAACTAAATCCCACTATCTTAATAATAGCATTTCCCAGTGATATTTAAGTGACTAAATAACAAGAAAAAAAATTCAAATCATATATATCCACAGGTCTTTCTCAAATACCAATTGTTTGGACATGAAGGGGTGAGGTAAATTAGCCAAGAGGGGGTTCAATTCCCCTTTTTAAAACTAAATGATGTAAAGGTTTTATTATATCATATTTATTAAAAAAAATAAATCCAAATAAATGGAAATAAATGAAGGATAACATTTTAGTGGTTTATATCTAAATGATTCTAGTCAACTATTCACCCTTCTCACAATCTATTAGTAATTTCAGCCACAATATCAACTATAATAAAACATTATGATTACATTTTACCTATTGAATTTTAAACCATTTTAAAAAAAAATTCCTCTTGGAGGCTTAAAGGGAAAATAATCAATCATTTATTTCTTAGAGTAAAAAACTTTACAATCTGAGTTAGCAAACAACTCTATATCAATAGAAGCATCAATTCAATTTAGTTTAGATGGTTGTATTTCTTTATTGAAAAAATGTAGAACTTTTATAATTCAATAAGATCATCAACATCTCACCAAATATATATGTATTGAACTCATTATATAAATTTATTTTATAAAAAATTGATTCAATGTCGAAAGCCCATTCTTATTTATCTTTCCCAACGGTTCATGGGATTTCTGCACTGAATAAAAATGAAAATTACACACACATGGTTCACTTCGATAATTGGTAACATTAAAACGATGAATCATAGTGATAATAAATTTGAATAATTTATATAGTACTAATAAATAATTATAATCAATTTTAATGTATCTTGTCAATTTACTATAATATTTTCTATATAAAATAATCAAATTCTTTCAAAATTAAATTGGAATTCAGGGTTTCAAAAGAAACCAGTATAAATTTTCAAAACCATGTGATAAGTATTTACTCATATATAAACATATACCAAATAAAATTCCTTAGTATTTAAATACTGAATAAATATTTAAGGAATAATTAAATCTAGATAAACATGGAAAATAAACACATTATAATTCAAAATTGAAAAATATAAACCAAATAGATCTTGTATTGAGATAAAATATGGAAAAGTAGTTATGTGACAATTGATAGGTCATAAGGTATGCTAAACACTATACCAAATTTCTAAATTAAGTGACTTTTTTCATTAGATTACTTCATTTTTGTTATTATGGTTACTTCATTTTTATTCGTATAGTCACATCCAGAAATTTTCAAATTTTGGCTCATAATTAATTCTATATTATCCAAATTTTAACTAATGATCACATATTTAATTTTTAAAATTTCTACTCACCAAAATATCCTAACATTATTAAAATTTCACTCACAATTACATCCAAACATTGTCATATTTTTCACTCACAACCCCTTTTAGACTTTGACAAATTTTCACTCAATATTACTTCCATACATTATATTTTCACTCCTACTCACATCTAGACTTTGTAAAATTTTCACTCATGGTCACTTCAAATCTTTTCCAAATTTTCATTAATGGTCACTTTTAAAAACTATCATATTTTTACTCTTGTTCATTTCAATAATTTTCAAAATTTGACTCAATATCACTTCTATAATTTATCTAATTACAATTCATAGTCACATCCATACATTGTCAAATTTCTCGTACAACCACTTTTCGAATTTACCAAATTTTCATTGATAATCACATCCAAAAAATGGAAATTATTAACTGGTGGTAAAATATAGTAATTGTAATATTTTAACTAATAGTCACTTCAATTCTTTGTCAAAATTTCACTCACTATCAGCTCTAGACTTTTCCAAATATTTACTAATGGTTACATCAGATTTCAAAATTTTCACTCTTGAAAAAATCAATTCTTTGTTTTAAATTTTGACTCATAGTCTCTTGAAGAAATTCTCAGATTTTCACTTACATTCACCTACAGACATTTTCTAATTTTAATTCTTGTACACATCATCAAACATGTTGTCTCTTTACTCATGTTGACCATAATATGTACAAACTTAATATATAGAAACATTATACAGTATAAAAAAGTAGAATAATTTAAATTATAAAAATAATAATAAATTGCATTAATTATCCAATTCAAAACCAATAAATTACATGATCAACAAATCATCATCGCAAATTTGATCGTTTAAAATAAGTGGGTTATATTATTAAATTATGTTATATTTTTTGTCAATTACTAATTATTGTACATATATAGAAGTATATTATATGAAAATAATAAAAAAATAATATAATTATTTTTTTAATATTGATATTATAAAAACTACCTCATAATCATTCATTAAATTGGGTAATGTTCATATTTGGGTGTCTTTAACCACCAAGTTTAACAATACTATGAATTTAAATGTTGTCTGACTATGAAAACTTTATGAATGTACTAATTTGATAATTATATTTAAATAATGAATTTTCCCTTGATATACTGTACAAATATATAATTCATCAATTAAAGAAACACATTATTCTCATTAAAAATCTCCAAATCATGCTTATTATCGATGCCATCTTCAAGAATAAAGTCTAAAACACTCATGAAATGAATTTGAAACATCATAAACTATTTTAATTCATCATAATTATAACCCTTATAATCATATTAATCATTTAATGTGTAATAATAATGAATTCAAATACTACTATTATAAATCTTGAATAAATGATCAAAACTATAAACCTTGATGTGGAAAATCAGGGGAATTCAATTAGAGATGGTATATCTATGAATATTAAATATTAAAAAGGATATGTGTATTATTTTAAATTAATTCTATAATATATATATGTATATTATATGGATTTTAATGTATGTGCATTGATGTTATGAAAATAGTTAATGGTTTTACATATGAAATTCTTCCCATTGATATATATTTGGTATTATCCACGTAATTTTCCTTATGTGTTGTAAATAATGACAATTTTAAATTTATTTCATGAAATTAATTTATTCATTGTACTTTTGGAACATGTTCATGCCATATCTATCAAGTGGTTTTGATTGAATTGTTATCCAAGATATAAATGGAGTTTTTTCCACCACAATTTCCATTAATTAGGGACAATTTTATTATCACCACATATTTTTAAATTGTGGATTATAAATTTTCATGTATTAAATTTGAACATATGAAACATGAAGATTTATATATTTTTATTCCAAAATTATAATTTTTCTATTACATTAATTTGATTTTTGATTTACCCTTTCCATTGTTGAAAACCCACCTTATGTTTTCTAAGGTAAAAGTGTGTGATATTTAATAAAAAATACATCATTGTATAGATTTATTAAATTGGACATGGTTGTGGAAGACTTTTTCATTGGGTTAGTCATCTGAAATGTTTTTTTTGGGAATTCACTCAATTATCAGCCAAATGCAAAAAAGTGGGCTTAATTTTGAAGACCTGGATAGACACACTCATGGGATATTATATGGAATATTCACACTTTCTTAATGGAACATGATAATGGATTATTCCTACCATTTTACTATTCTCCTACTAATTAAAACAATTTCACCCAATTAAAATATTCCTTGGATAATCAAGAAAACTAACATTACCCTTTCCCCTATATTTATTTTATATGGGTACAACATATTACATTGATAACACCCCATAATATACAAGTTGATTACGGAATATACATCTACATTATTATAATTAATTTAGATGTATTATATTTATATATATATCATTGAAGGGATAAAAATGTTTTATTTAGAAACATGTTCCCTTGGGAATGGTAAAAAATATCTTGATGACTCTTATTGTGAATTAATTTGACTCAATCAGGTGACTGGTGGGGCCAATAAATATATATTTCCATCATTATTTGATAGGTCTCATGTAACATACCACCCTCCATAGAAGCTTGAGAATGTAATAGGACATTACATGGACTTATGTGACATCACCAAGGTGATAAAGGCGGACACTAAATGCCAAGGGCTTCATTAACGGATGGGGTGATTTGATCTTTGAAAATAAAACAACCAACCAAACAAGACATAACATAATAAATCACATCATGATTCATGATATCAATGAAAGAAAACACAAAAAACCATTAATATTAAATTCAATCTAAAACCATGTACCACAACAAAAGACTACAATATCAAAGTAAACAATGGTAGACATAAATCAGGGACTCTAATGATGCCTCTAAGATCCAAACATGATCCCTACTACAACTCCGAAATACTACCCAAGTATCATCATTTACTGTTATATATGGGTGATAATTTATCTTTTATCATGTCTCAATAAACAAAATCTTCAAAAGAACCAATGTTCCAAATAAGTTGTAAGTAATGTATCTTCGTAGGTTTTTCGTAAATGACTTCCATACTCACAAAAGTATGATCTAACTTTTTAGAACTTCAATATAAAATATCATATATAAATAAATTAATTTTTTTATATCAATATATAAACTAGTTCCATATTAAAATAGTTTTCTTGAAAAAATAAAATGTTCCATGGGATGAAAACAAACAACTTTCTTAAACCAATTCATTAATTCCAGTTGGTATAACTCATTCCAATCCAAAAACCCCCAATAAACCCATGAATTTTTCATTATGATGGTTCCATACTAATGAGTGGTTTCTTATCAATATACAAGGTCATCCAATGTAAATTTAATCCCATGTAGCGTTACACTGTTGACATTGATCACATGGTCATATTTCATCCTAGCCTTAAAATTCAATATGAAAACACACTACCAATTTTGCTAGACATCCGTACTAATAAAATCATGAAAAAAACATTTAAATTCCAAACTACTTCAATAAAACAAAAATTTTATTGAAGTTTATTTTCATAAATCAAATCAAGAAACTATTTTAAAATCAAAAATTTAAAATCATTTATCAAAGCACATTGAACCAAAATTCCACAATTTCAATCAAATCCAAAACCCATCCTTGAGAAAGGTTTTTACCATGATTTTCACAAAAAAAATCCGGATAAATGTAAATAATTTTTTTCAATTTGATAATATGATTTTTTTTATAAAAAGAGGATTCAAGAGTGATTCCACCTACCTCATAAAATATGTGGAAAATAGTAAATATAAGGAAAAAATTAACAAATAGGTTGAAGCTCTGAAAGCATGCCTTAAATATCTTTCTGTAACATTAATAAATCTAAATATAATCCAATTTTGGATCCACTACCTTATGTTTATCTATAGTGGATGTTGATATAATAAAGTAGGAGAGAGGGAGAAGTATACCTAAGGAAAACTATCCTCAAATTACATAAATTAAGACTTACCATGATAATAATGACTCAACACACCATGAAAATCCTTCATATAGCCTTCGGATCAATGAAAAATCATACACAAACATTGGAAAGATAAAATAATGAGTTAAGGTCAGTTTGAGGAAAAAAGGAGTTAGAGAACAAAATGAATGAGATCCATAATTTTAGAATATAAAATTTAAACTGTTTATGGGTAATCAACCGGTTTGGAAAACCATGCGCTAACCATGAACCAACCACTTCCTCATTAAGTAACCTCGATGGTCATCTCTCATGATTAGAAAATTTTGTTCCATCTGGAAAGAATCTAATAGTCTCAAAAATAACAATTTTTTCATAGGCTTTTATACAGTTTGGAAAAATAATGTGCCTCTCCTGCACCTTCCCATTAGCCCTCTTCTCACAATGTGAGGTTTTCGGTAATTTCTTCCTAGTTTTCACTAATCATGAACCAATCTTATTACCATAGAAAATTCCCAAAAATATTTTAAACTTCTTCCAAACCCTCCAAAACATCACCCAAACCAATTGTATACTTAAAAAACATAAATATAGGGTTACTTCAAATATGGGGTACTACATTATCCCAAAAATATACTTCTGTCATCCAATGATAGAAACCCATCATTTCCTTAAAAGAGTTATAAAAATTGATATTTCATTTTTTTCTGTGTTCATATGTATTCTCTTCAATCTGAACATATTGAAAAAAAACCTCCACTAGGTTGATAAATTTTCCATGAATGAAAATAATTTTCCTATCCCTAGTCAGCACTAACATCTGCACCAATAGAGCATCTAGATCTAGGTCAACATTACCCCATATAATCTCATGTTCTATATAAAGTAGATAATTTTTAAAAAATATTCAAGAAAGACGTTATTCACAATAGAGGACTATGGTGTAATGTCCAAGAAATATGTCACCTCACCAACACATTCAAGTATCACAAAATGACCTCTGTATCAAGGAGATTACATTCCCTACTTTCAAAAATGTTAATTTTCAATCCTTGGATAGATCCTCAAAAATATATGATCACTCACCTCGAATGAAAAAAATCATTGATGATGATATGTATTCGATTCAGGATGACATTGTTCCATATCCATTGGTTTTCTGACCAAATTATTCTTATCTGTTTTTTCTAAGACACGGTTCTGCCTAACCAGTGAAGTCTCACCTATTTCCACAAAAAATGTATAGAATGTATCATATACGCATAAAATAATTCAATTTAAACCATTTTTATCAATCCATGATAATTGATCTTATACAAGAACCCCGCTAACAATATGAAATTTTACAATGAGCCACCAAAATCCATTACACAATCCTACAACATGTCTTCCAATGTTTGAATCATCCTTCTAGATTTTCCATCCTTATTAGGATGATACAACATGATCATAGTTAGTTTAGTCCCATTAGATTTCTATAAGTATTAACATAAATGAGATGTAAACCTCAGGTATAGGTTTGATGTGATTGAAATTGGTATTCCATACCTCCTTACCACTTCTCAAATAAATATTATTGACATGTCCTCTACCAAATTAAATTCATGAATAGGAATGTAATGAGTAAAATTGTAATATGATCTAATATCACCCACATGGGACCATGTTTTCAGAAAACTCATTGGAGACATGTTATAAAATACAAGGATACCTTCTCCCATATCCAAACACAAATTGGTTAAGTTGAAAAGATAATTGTTGGGCACTAATGCTCCCCATTAACCTACTGACAAATAAAGCATCTCCAAATGATATCATCCTCCTTATTTTTCATACTTATCCCCATAAATTTTTCTTCCAACACCATATACATCATAGGTACTAGATGATTAATTTTCCATCTATAATGGTAGAAACTCATTTTTAGTGAGTACATGGACAAGGAAGTGTACCAATTGTATCCCAAAAAATAAACTATGATATTTTGGAATATAACTAATGATCCCACATGATTCAAATCACTATTTCCATGTGATTTTCATGATCATCCCCTATCCATGAATACACCAATACGTCATCCAAAAATATAGTGAAGAAATAATTCATATATCTTTGAAATATCAGATTCATTGAATCCATAAATACCGCTAGTACATTCGTAATACCAAAAGGGATAACAACATATTCATAATGTCCATACCTACTCCTAAAATATGCATTCTAAATTTCTTCCTTCTAAACCAACAATTGGTGATATCCTCATCATATTGAAATTTTGGAGAACCATTGATGTCCCCTCAACCGATTAAATGGATCATTAATATGTTGAATTTCATACCGATTCATTATCGTAACATAGTTATGCTTATGATAATTGACACACATCGTAAAATATCCATCCACATTTGTCATTTATAAGACCAGTCCCACCCACAGGGATATGATAGACCGAATAAACCCTTTAATTAAAATCTCGTCCATCTATAAATTCAATTACATTAATTCTGTTGGTTCTGTTTGATAATATAAAAGTGACATTGGAAGTCCATGGAAGGAGATCAATTATAAAATACACTTCTATCATAGGTGGAAACCCTAATTTTTTTTGGAAAACACGTATAGAAAATGATCAACCACTACTATAAAAGACAATGCTGCCAAATGGTATGCTCTTTTCCCAGTACTGGTGCCAAAATTCACTTTTACCTCATTTCAAATTCCTTTTATCTACTAAATATATTCTTGATTCCATCATCAGTTGAAAAACCAAATATTGTACTACAATAGTCAATGAGATCCTTAGACACTGCTATCCAATCAATACCCCGTATTATATCATATTAATCCATCATAAGCACATAGAGAATCCATTTCATCTCACCTCCATTAATGGTTATAGAACATTATTTACACACTATGGCTCAACACTCTTTGTGACCAAGAAGAGTTTGATGTTTTATCACAGAGGGAACCAACTAAACTTTAAATCTCAACAAATAATTATCTTAATATGTAATAATGGAATGTGATGTGCTATTATAAAAGTATGATTGTATAAGGGTAGAATAAAAATAATCATACCACTCATCGTAGATGGTCCATAATGATCATCCACAATGACCTACTCATCTCTAAATAATTATTTACTCACCACACTTATTTCTTTGTTACCATGTTGATATTTTCATTGCAGATGACTCATGATGTTCCTTGAATAACCATGTCTAGCTATGTTCTGCTAATGACATTTATTTTTATGGTCACATCTCATCAAACCATACAATGACTGTGACACCTGAGAAGTGTCTTGAACTCCCTATCTTGGAGAATGGAGATTATTGCACTAACACTTCCCTGTATTTTTTAAATTGAGGAATTATATTGGAGTTGATGTACACACTCACTTATTTATGTCAGAAAAACCACATTTGAATAATCCATATTTAGTCGTTGGACGGAGAAGAAGATTCACCAATCCAACTATTTGTTTTTGATTCATGTTCCCACCATGGAATTAGGAATCACTATTACTATTTCACATAGTATTATAGTTCCATCTTCTTCTCATGGGTAACAATATACATCCTTATCGAATTGTTCCTATGATGTTCTTTTCAATTACAGTCACTCCATTGACCATCTCAGTATAATATATAATATTTAGCACCACAATCATCGAGGGAATCTCTTTCCCTAGCAGAGAATCAAAGGTAGATTCCTCCAAGTATGCCCAATAAGCAAACCGGGGTGAAAATCATACTAAATTCATGAATTTAGACACATAAACCATGATCTAAATTTTCTTCTACGTCATGATGAATAAATATATAATTATTTTAATTTTTAACTTCTGTGGATTGAATTTTTTTGTAAACAATTCCTTAAAATCATCTTTTGCATGGTAATGATATAATTTATCTTCAACGGAAAAATCCAAACACTAGCAAGCATGATATTCTAGAATATATGTTTCCAGCTTTAATTTAACATCTACTTGTGTGATGGTGAAATCGAAGATACGATTCATCCTATTTAACCACACACATATATATCCATGTTGTGAATCACCCCAAAACATTGGTGGAATATAAAATTTGAACTGGATGGAATGATCCAATATCTTTGGATCTTCCATCCATTTCCCGATGACTGCCACCTAAAATGCTTGGACAATTCCTTGAACTAGATGTTGGTTCACATGTGGCTCAGGTGTAACCACATTCATTGCAACATTCTCCTATTGGTTTATATGATTCTTACTAGAGTCCATTATCAATAAACACAAAAAACACTATAACTGTCAATCTATAATAACTAATGGATTCACATTTCAAATTATACCATATCATAATATTATAACAGTGCATTCAAAAAATCAACAATTTTCCAAATTCAAATTTTTTTGGAAATTTCATAGTACTTTTAGAAATCACATAATTTTTAAAACAATAAAGTCATTCTCTATTTAAACATCTCACATTTTAAAAAAACATTAATAATTTTTAAAAATCTACATTTTTACACCAAATAATAAATCATTAATCAAAATGAAATATACCCTCCTATTTGGAAGTCAATTATATAATGCATGTAGTGCTCATATCATTAGTTAAAACCATGATAATGATAATACAAAATCCTATAAGTGTCTCCAAAAATTTATGTCCCCAAATACTTCATAACTGGTTGTTCAACATAAAAAGGATAGATGCATATTTCCATGCCCAACATTTAAGGTCTGAAATATCCAACTCCCTATTACCAACAGAACACAGGGAATAGACCAAAATGAATTTCAAATACAAGACTGAAAATCAATATATGTCAAAGACCGACAAAGACTCGTACCACTAGTTCCAAAATATATTCAGAAGGACCAAGATGATACCAAATTTTACAAAAGATATTCCAAAGGACCACTATGATACAACTTGATCCATAATAAATTAATAAGAATAAACATTATACCAATTTTAACATACCACCCCTCCCCATGGATTGAGAATAAGGAAGGACCTTAATAGTCCTTAAGAGACATCCCCATTGTTGGATATAAATTCCAAGGGAATCATTAACAGATGCCATTTGATTTTCCATTTTTAAAATAAATAACAACCAAACTTGTGAAAATGAAATTAACCACTACATAATCCCTAATGAAAATGAAATATAACTTAATGAAATAACTGATAATAAAATAAAACTATAACCATGTAACATAATAAATGTCAATAATATCAAAGTATATAGAATAAGAAAAAACTAAACAACTTAAATGACAAATTCAATCTCCAAACATGATCTGTGATCCAACTCCACAAAATAGCCCATGTATCATGATATAATTGTAAAGATGTGTGATAATATACCTTCTCCTAGGTCTTGATAAAAAACATATTTAAAATATCCAATGTACCAATGTATGGGTGAGTAATCAAACTCAGAAGGTTTCCCAGAATGACTTCCCTACTCACACCATTATGATAGAACATGTTAGTAGATTTATATAAAATAGTTTCTACAAAAAAATTACCAAAATAGTGTCTATATAAATATAAAAAAGTTCCATAGTAATTTTTTTTCTAAAATCGATAACATGTTCCATGGGAAGCAATCAAACAATGATCAAAACCCATTTCATGAATTCGAGTGGGCATAACCTATACGAATATAAAAACCCACACGTACACCCATGCAAGAATTGTTATGAATGTTCCAAACACGTGATCATTTTCTCATCGTTCAACCAAGTCCTCACATGGTAATTAAATCACATGTACCACTGCACTATTGGAAATTAGCATAATGTCATATTTCAACCAGGCCTTGTAATGTAATATATACATACACCACCAAGTATTCCCAAAAACCATTCCAAGACAATCCTGTTAAAACCATTTCATTGAAAAAATCATTTGAATACAAAAAACCATTTCAATAAAAAAACATTACATTGAAAAGATTTTTTCAATAAATATAACTTAAAAACTATTTTATTATAAGCATTTCAATAACATTTATCAAAGAACATTGCACAAAAATTCTAAAAATTTACAGAAATCAACAAACTATCACTAAATAAAGTTCCTACCTTTATTTTCACATCATTATTTCAATCAATACAATCAATTTAAAAATAATCCATCAAGTAAAAAATAGGGGAGTCGGGGGTAAATCCACCTACCTCATAAAAATTCTATGAAAACAAGTTGAATATCATAAAATCGTCCACATATTTCTTACTGTAAAATTTAATAACCCATTTATAATAATATTTAGTATCCACAAACTTATATCTACCCACATCTTTTATATATATATAAAACATATTGAATTTGAAAAGTAGATTGAAGGAAACCCATAGAAATATTACAAAAACGATGAACTACCATGAGATTCTGGCTTCAACACACAAAGACAATCCTTCAAGATGCCTTTAGATATATGAATTTACTCTGAAGCTTTTAGAAGGAGAAAATATTATATTTGAGTTGGTTTGAGGAAGAAACAAGGGAGTAAAAGAAGAACACAAGTGATATAAACATTTTTTAGATCTCACTTATAGACTATGCGTGTTTTTTGACATGGTTTAGAAAAATGTGGACTAACCAAGTTCAAGACACTTCCTGAAGGATGATCCTCACATGTCTAGCTTTCATAGTTAGAAACTCATGCTACAACCCTAAAAATTTCCACTACATTAAAAAGAAAAATTCCTCACATGATTTCACATGGTTTGGACAAACCTTTCACCACCCGTGGACTGCCTGTGCACCTTCCCTTTATCCCCAATGTCACTATTCATGGATTCCAACATATACTGTACATCTTTAACTAACTATTAACCAACCATGGACCTCATCAAAGTCGTAAAATCATTACAAACATCTTCTAAATACTCAAAAACATCAGACATATACTTTATATACTATTAAATTATAAAAAAATTATTACTCGAAACCAGGGGTGCTAGATCTCATGAGAGAAAATAAGTTGTTTTTTCAGTACACCTCTTCCCATAATAGAATAAGTGTCTTAAAATAAGGTCATGACCAAATTTTTTGATGTCTAACATTATGCATTACAGCAATGTGACATCAGTGATAATTATGGGAAATGTTTTCATTTATTTTTAGGGATATATAATAACACCATATGTATTTGATTATGTATACATTTTTTTAAACCCTGATAATTTAAAAGAATAATATTTTATTTGATAGCGTATAATAAATTCAACTTTCAGTATAAAAAACAATGACATACTATTTAAAAAGACCATTATGACTGAACTGTTAAAATTGTTGTTATGAATTCGAATAAGTCCATTTTGAAAATTATATGTAAATATATTAGATGAAGAAACTGTATTGATAAAGAAAGACTCATTTTTAATTAAACTCTTTTCATTCTTTAAAAATATATTTTTTTATTAAAAACATTTTTATATTTTTCTGTGTTAAAATAATATAATGAATTTAATAAATTTTATAAAATTTTTATTTAAAAAAGTAATATCATATTTTTAGATAATAATGTTATAATTTTATTATAGTGAAATATTGATATTTTTTCTTGTAATATGTGATTTTTTAGTGAATATTGAATAGAAATATTTTTAAAATATTGTTATTAATTTTTATTAAATTATGTAACTAAAAAGTCTCAATATATATTGAATTTTATTTTAATGTAAAATAAGTATTATTTATTTATATTTAATATAATTAATTACAATTGAAGTATCTTTATACCTGAATTTAGAATAATTTTATTTTAAACCCTAAGAATAATTTTTGTTTAAATACTTTTTTTATGTGTGAAAAGTTCCTCTCATTTAATAATATAAAATAAAATATAATCAAGAATAATTTACAGGTTATTTATATACTATATATATATTACTATATGATTTTAAATAAATTTCATGATGATCACGAGTAATATAGTTAATGTAAGATCATTTTATGATTGAAAACACATTTCTTGAAAAAATGATTTCCTATCAATTATTATCATTCATTTTCAAATTATTTTAATCCAATTATATTGAGGAAATTTGATAAAATGGATTCTATATTTATAATAATAATGATTAATATTATATAATATGATGAAATTAAATTTTGGTCATAATTAATAGTAAAAATTAATTACCTGGTAATGTTAAAAGTTTTTTACTAAGGTCGATAAACCAAAATATAAAAGTATGTTTCCAAATTGTAAATATAAAAATCCAAATTTTATTTACATATGTAAACCCTATAATATCCCACCTTCAAAACTAGAAGAATTATGAGTAATTTTACTTAGGAATGACTTTATCTTATGGTATTTTTTTGGGAAATTCTGAAGTGGTTTCGAAGATATTCCTCTACCCCACTTATAATAGGGATCCTCCTCCCCTTAAATAGTTAAAACTATTAATTTTCTTACCTAAAAAACCAAAAAACAACCCCCACTAAAATCTTGATTCTCATTCTATAGATTTTGGTCTTTCAAAAATCCAAAACAATAGGGTCTTTAATAAGTGATCCAAAGGAGGATTTTATGCATAGATAATTATAATCACCAAGCATTTTATTTTATTACTTATTACATTAACGCATTCCATTTTTAATTTTAAATAAAATATAAGAACAATATTTTCTATTATATATTGATATTTAATTAAAATTTTGGCATAATATTTACCTAACTCCTACCCCGTCATATGGACAACTAAATGACCAATCATGTGTATGGGGGACTACATCCTTGTGAGCCAATGTCTGTTGTTTTCCATCAACAACATTCATGGTTATTAATAATTATGAAAATAATGAATATATAATGTATATACGACTTGATATTAATTTTTCAAAATTATTATATCATCCATTTCACTACCCTTTTACTCATTAATGGGGTGATATTAGTGCTCGTGAATGTATACAACATACCGTCTCCAAAAAGATATGTCAGTAATTTTCCATGTACAACTGTCAAGAATGATTTTTAAAAGGTATACAATGAGAATATTTAATTTTTATAACATTAATATAATTATTTATATAATTTATCTGTAGTCTATATACAGGAACAAGATCATCCATGAAAAAACAGGCATTAGAAGACAAAGTATTTAACTCCCTAATCAATGGTAATAATGAAATATTATTAACAATAAGAGGGTAAGATGTTATAGGATGGTCATATACGATATTATAAATCTTAAAACTGTTACGTTATAAATTAATAATATTTTTAAAATCCTTGTAATAGAGGTTAAATCATTTTCAACAAATGGGAAGTGTAATGTAATTGATTGTGTCTCAATTTCCATTCATTGAGTAATGTTATAATGTATTTAACTTTATTTATTTTATATGGTGTATATACAACCCATATTACAAGTAATATCCGGAAAACATAATAATTATTTTTATTATATGTTTTAATTTGAATTGAATCATTGAATGTAATTTTTAATTACATGTTTACATGTGTTAATGAATTAAATAACTAAATTTATTTTAATTGGGTTATACAACTTATTCCTTGAATTTTATATTATTTTATTTTATGTATAATGTATTATGATTATTTTCTATTTTATTTTAGCTATTGTTATGTTTATTTTCTATTTATGCGCATAATCAGTCTATTTATTATTCTCCATTTCAACGATATGATCATTATAAGGGATCTCATCTCCATATCATCTCCATTTATACATATTAGGAATAATGAACCAATTAATTTATATATCGATCATATACTACAACCAATGGAATTTTATATTGTGGACATATTAATAATAATTATATTGAATTTTATTTTATTTTATTCCTTTTATGGGGGTTATGATTCAAAATTTTCCAATGCGCTAAGGGTTTCTCTTTCAATCCAATTTTGATCATGATTGCATATACTTGAATTTTTATTGAATATAATTATTTGATCATTTTATAATAAACCCATTTAGTTTTATTCTCTAATGGTTATTCATGAAATTTTCATGTTATAGTACATTTTCCCCCTCTTTGGTAATTAAAATTATTGAGAAAATGTTCCTATGAAAGAAATATTTCTCTTTTTGGTTGATTTTTTTCTTACACATCAAATTTTTCATTAAAATTTTATATAAATTTTTTAAATTTATGAAATATTATACTCAATGTTTTTACCAATGATTAAATTAAAATTTATTTATAAAGGAATCTTTATATCATTTATAAATAGGAAATTTCATTATTATTTTTACCAAAAATGTGAAAGAAAACATAGTTTTAAAATCATCAGAATGAATGGAATATTTATGTCATCATCACTACTAATTCGTTTGCTAATTCCATTACATGTTTTAATGTTTCTTTTTAAATAATATTATTTATATTTTATGTTCTTAAAAGAGAATTTAAAATTGAAAAGTATATTTTTCTCAAAAATGTTTCAAATTATATAATTATTATTCTTTTATTCATCAATAATGAAATTTATTTAATTTACAAATAATCATCTCGTGATATTTTTTAATAATATAATCTTTATTCTATCCTTGGATTTTTTATGATTACTTTTCCTGGGGAAAATATTGACATTTTTTTTCTCTATTAATTTTGTGGTTGAATACTTTCTCTTGAATCATGCACTATATTATGATAATGTTTAATTAGAAATTACAGATATCTTAGATATTCAATGTATTTGTATCATAGATATGATTAATGAGTAAATCATACACCATTTTTACAAATTGTATTTTACTATGACTTTTATTATCTAGGGAAACATTAATAAATATATTTTCTTTACTATATAATGATATATTTTGATAAGGCATATCATTCATGAATTAAATATATCATTAGATATATGAGGAATAAACAAGAAAGGTAGTGATTCATGGGGACTAGAACTATATAGCCCATTGCTGCATCAATATATCTCAGGAGACAAATATATAAGGTGGAAATAAATGGGTTTTTGGTGTATTCCTACCCATTATTAAATTTTCCTAGAATAAGGTCTTGATGGTATAGATATCATGATGTCTGATATCTTGGAATCCAATAGTAATAATTTTCAACATTAAGAATTCAGTTATTATTAACCATGGGATTAATACTTTTATATTATCCACTTATTAGCTTCATGATCATGTGATTATTTATATTACATTATCTAAACATTATTTATTTCTCCATATTATTATACATTCCTGAGTTATTGATTATATGTAATGTGTTTTCTTTTTATAACATTACCATATTATTTTATGAATTATTTATTCATGATAGATTTTATTTTACAAAACCCTTATAAAGCATCAGACCTCAGCCTTATTTTTCCCCTTTCCCTAGGATGTGAATAAATATTATTCAAATGAGTTCAAGGGAAAAAAATATTTACTCTCACTATGTTGTATTTCAAATTTTAATTTATAATGTTAGATGAATGTATATATCAAATTTACCAATACTAAAAAATATTCATTCCTTTAGGAAGGGATTAGTTGTAACTAGTTCAAATATAATAACGTAACCATTGTCTCTAGTGTAATATGTTCGACATCATTATAGGTGGTATTAGGTAAGGTTTAGTAGAATACTTGGAAAATAGATTTATGAAAAAAAATTATTATAGAACATTAACCAATAATAGAAATTTAGGATTTGTTATATTTTGAAATAAAATCATAAATTTTTTATAAGTTATATATTTTCTTATTTTTATATGAAAATGTTTATTTTCATTCATTCTATAAGATGATATGTCTCAAGAACAGTTGTACCTAGTGGTTAAAACATCGAAAAGGGTGCATTCATATTTGACATGATCATCACCAAGTGAACTATAAAGGGCCCTTTTGCACACCTAGTTTCACACTCTAATGGGATATTCTTGGGTTAATTCACCTTTTCTCTATGAACTATTACGTCGAATTGAATAATAGAACCTATATAAAACAATGGTATTTCATTGTGATATGTAACAAACCTAAAATGTCTAGGTATTGTATGCTCAAGGATAATCATATGTTTAAATATATAGATACCCATTTTTAGAATATATTTGATGGGAATATGGCATGATTATGCATCTATTTCAGAAAACATATGTTGGAATACAACCCTTGGGACAACTATATGTTTTAGTGAAATTGATAATAGAGACATAAAGATTTAATATTTTATGGATATAATTTTAAAGGTATTGATAACCTTTATGGTTGATATGATCATTTATTTTAGGGTTATAATAGTTAATTAATATTATTTGATTTAATGGGGAAAATAATATTTTAAGAAGACCTTAATGGTTAAAAATATATTTAATAATTTAATTTATTTGAAAATTGAACAAAATATATTTTTAATTATTATAGTAATTATATTTATATTGTTTTAGAAAAAGGACAATACTCATATAGGATAACAAACATTTCAAATCAGAAAATGTTATGGGGCTTGAACCCACAACTGAATAGAGATAAGGGTGAAAAGAATACAATTGTTCTATATGACATGCTACATAATATGAAATTGTTTTTACATAAAATATTTTGTGTGTAAATACTTATGGATTAGATTAAGTTGAAATTTGGGTTTCCTAATTGAGGTTTTAAAGATTAATATATTATATTGGATAAATTGATTTAACAACATTGGTTCTGAAATATATTTAGAGTTAGATGAGAATAATTTTCACAATTTTATTGAATTTATGATATTTTAAATGTTAATTTCAGTGATTCGGGAATAAAAAATCTTCTCAGATATTTACTTCTTGGAGTAAGAAATGAAGTGGAAATTGATCGAAGTAAAACCAAAGGTTGATATTGTTCTTATGAAATAAAAATATTTAAAGTCATTATATTCTCATGGATTTATATATCTTGATATTAAAATATTTCATAAACTATAAGAAAATAAATTAAAAAAAGGATCTATATTTACCGTCATTTATGATGAATCATTAGGTTTGTTATCTCATCATTTTATGGATTTTTTTGTAAACTTTCACATGATCATTTACTTCCATATGATAGATTATATATATCACTCTCTATAATTATATATTTATTTGTTATATGTCCATGTAATGTTTTCCACAAAGTTATATAAGTTATGTGTTATTCTAAAATACAATATCACTTCCCCTTATATCTTATCAATAGGATGTTTTATTAACCATCTTTTGATGTGGGGTTTTACCAAAAGAACATTAAATTGACCAACCATTGATTTACAAGATGATTCTAAAATTAGAAAAATGTATTTTATTGATGGACATTATAATGTTACACCCAAATAATTTAAAATAATAACATTAGGTTCAATAGTGTATACGACAAAATGTACTAACCTAAACAAACCATGATATATTATTTAAATGAAACCATTATGACCAAAGCATCAAAATTTTTGGAATTAACAAAAATAGAAACATATTGAACATAAATTATAAATATTTTATATAAATGAAATATTTCAAAATAAGGACTCAATTTTTTAATGTCTTTACATTATTCAAAAAATTACTTTTGTCAAAAATGTTTTCATTGCTTTATGGGGGAATGTAATATATTTTGTTTTTCATAATATAGTAAAAATAATTTTAAATTTTTTTCTTTATTTTGGAAATAATAATATTAAAATTATCTTTCATCTATATTTTGAGACTTTTTTGAAAAGGCTGAATTTTGCAGTAAATAGTGAAAAATTCAGATTTTAAAATATTTGTATTTCATTTCAATAAATTAAGTAATTTAGAAGTACTATTATTATTTTAATTTGACTTAAATTAAACATAAGTATTAATTATTACTGTTAAATTTATTTAATTTCATATTAATAATATCTAAACCTTATTTCGGTATAAGTTTAATTTTAGCCTTAAAAATGCATTATTTTAGAAAGGGATTGTGAGCGCATAATGATCGTCCATTATAATTAATTAAAAAAAATATAATAATGAAATATATAAATGAAATATATATATAATATATCATAATATATTATTTTAAATCCATATAGTTATTATCACTAGTCATATATTTATTATATGATCATTTTATGCTTGAAAAACACATTTCTTGAAAACACATTTTTCGACCTAATTTTTGGGGATATTTATATATATAAATATTCAAATTTTACGAATATAGTTATATGAAATCTATTAAATATTGTAAATTATAAAATTATTTATATTTAATAAGGAAAAAATAATTTTTCCCCATAATAAATGATAAAAACAGTAAAAGTTAATTAACCCGAGTAAGGTTAAACCTTATTTAGAAGGGGGTTAACTAATAGATAAGGGTATATTTTCAAATTAAACATGTTAAAATCATATTTTATTGTCATATATCTTCCCTATAATATAATAAAATATGGAATTTTGGAAGCATTTTTTTTGATAGACTATATCATTTTTTATTAATTTTGAAAATTTCCAAGTGGTTTCTAAGAAGGTCCCCTCACCCACTTATAAAAGTGAACCTCCTCCCCTAACTTATTCACACATCTTAAAGATTTTTATCATGACCAAAAAAAAAATTAAATCCCTAAAATTCTTATACACATTCTATATCCTCTTTTCATCCCAAAACACTGACACTAGGTTCCCAAATAATTGATCCAATGTTGTTTATTCTCTGTGAAGGTAATTATCTTCACTTGAATATTTATTTTTTAATACTTATTTTACCACCTTCAATTTTTCCACAAAAATAAAATATAATAACACAATTATGTTAAATATTAAAATATTATATTATGTGGATGAATTATTATTGATACATTCTCTTCTCTATCGAATGGGAAACAAAACCATCTCTTATGTGTAAGACAGACTACCGCTTCATCAATCATTGATTTTTTGTTCATCACTTAATCCTATGCATTGTCATAATCATTGAAATTATAAATATATATCATATAAATGACAGTATTTCAACTATTTAAAATTAATATATCATCCAATTCCTTATACTTTCACCCATTAATGAAATGACAACATCGTTCACAAATATATATTGTCTACCATCTCTACGAAGTGATGAGATTCATTTTCTATGTTCAAATTTTTCTAATGGTTACAAAAATGTATATAATTTATAAATTTGATATTTATAACATTACAATAACTCTATTAAAGATGAATCTATATCATATTCACAATAATTGAGCTTCTATGATAAAACTTGCATGATCAAACAAAGTAGTTGACACCTCAAACAGTAGTAATAATGAAGTATTATTAATTAAAGGGTCGTAAGATGTTATGATAGGATAAAATATTATATTAAAAATGTGACTACTGTTATTTTATAAATTATTATAATTTATAAAATCATTAGACAAGTTGTTAAATTGCATCCAACTAAGAGAGAAGTCATAGGTAAGGTATTCTATCTCAATATACATTAATTGAGGAATATTTTAATGATAGACATCTAATATACTGTATTTGGTGTATATACTACGCATATAAATGTAATATAATGAGTCCTTCATAATTAATAGTTTTTTAAGTTTCAATTTGAAATAATTTATCTTGGAGGATTTGACTTGAATACTGTCGAGTTGTAAAAAAATTCACAACACAATTTATATTCATCAGGTTATATTAGTTATTAAATTAATTTAATATTATATGATTGTGTGTGATTTTTTTTATTATTTAATTTTTAATTTACATGCAATTTATTTTGATTTAAATTTTATAAGTATAATAATCATTTGATTTATCCTCAATTCAATGGTATGATCATGGTTAGATATTTCATCTCAACATCCACTCCATTTTTACATATATCATATTACGTTCCTAATTTTTAAGTGGTTTGTTTAATTATCCATGTATATGTTAAATCATTAATATCTTAATATTGATTTTATTTATATTTTTGTTTAAAGATACTTATTTCATGGTGGTTATGATTTAAATATTTCCAATGTGGTAAGGGTATATAATTCAATCTCATTTTAATTATGATTGTTAATTATTTTATTTACATTATAGGTGTTTATTTGATCATTATATAATAATATTCTTTTTTTTCTTCTCCTCTATTTATTCATGAAACATTCATGTAATAGTAAAATTTTCTTGTCATTAGTACTTAATATTATTTGAGAACATTTTTTTAACCAAAAAGAAATATTATATCATTTTCAGTGAAAAATTATTTCTCTGCAATATCCATATTTTCGATGAAAATATTAATGAATGGTTTTAATACTCTTAAATGATTTTCTGAATAAAATTTTACCTATGTTTTAGTGTAATTTTTTTTTCAATTAATCATCATGTCATTTTTTTAAGAAGGTATATTTTTTACATTTTACCAAAAATAAGAAAAATATCTTTATTTAAACAAAATAAAAATGAATAAAATATTAACAATTCCATGAATACCCATTTTGTGAAGTATACAATAAATTTTTAAATATTTATTTCAAATAAAATGTCTTTCCCAATATTCTATAAATTTCATGATTTCAAAATTGATTTTTTATGAGAAAATATATTTTCTGCATCAATGTTTTTAATAATATTATTATAGTATTTCAATTAATGAATGAAAAACCCCTTTATTATAATTTTAAACCAATTGTGATATTTTCAAATAATACCATCCTTAGTCATTCATTGGATGGTTTATGTTCAGTTAGACCTAAAAAATAATCGACATTTAGTTTCTCGACATGTTTTTTTGGTTTTCAACATTCTATTGAAACATTAATTTCTTTATGATCATTCATCATTGGAAATAAATATCTATTAAATTTACATATTCATTATATGATATATATGATTATTTCTTAAAAAATATACCTTTTTTGATATGATATTTTTCAATGAATGTTATTGTCTGAGGAAAATGTTGATAAATTCATAATTCTTTCTGAGTACAGATATTTGTTGTTATAATAATTAATTAAATAATTAAATTGATAATTCTTTATATGAAGAATGTATTGGACATGTAGTGATGGGTGGGGACCAAATTAAACTTCCCCACTTTTCATTAACATTCATTATGGGAAAAATTATTAAGCTATCATTAATATAGTTTTTAGTGTATACATTCACATAGTTAAATTTTCTTGGTGCAAGTTATTGATGGTATAAATGTAATGATTTTTGAGATCATGACATCTATTATTAAGCATTAACATTATTGATATTTAAGTTATTATTATCCATGAAATCACTAAATATATATTATAAATGTATTTTCTTTATGATCTTGTGATTATTTATATGTATTTATTTGATCATCATTTAATAATTCCATATTATTCTCTACGATCTTGTTATATATTAAATGGATTGTATTTTGAGTTATTTATAATTTCTATACTATTTAAACCTTATTTAATCATTATTTCTTCCACTATATATAACCCTTACAGGGAATTCTAGATCACCCATATGTTTTTTCCTTTCTATAGGATATGAAGAATGAATCATTGATTGAGTTCAAGGTATAAGAATATTTAATATGACTGTGTTTTATTTCATGTTTTAAATTTTAATGTGAGATTCATTTATTTATCTAGTTTACCAATACAACTTATGTAACATCCCAGGTAAATAAATAATATTACATTCTAATGTTTATCAATATTTGTGAATGAAATGTTAAAATTAATTTAATGGGATTTCTATGCTCGATGGCATACCCAATACGCAACAACGAGTTTCTTGGAAATCTTACGTTGCACACTAATAATATAATAATATTATAATAGTTAACACCTAGCCATTTTAATTACGGGAATGAAAATAAATAACTAAAAAATGATTACATATGTTTATTAAGTATTTTTACATGTATCCAATAAATTTTAGAGGCTTAAAATCCAAATTAATCCAATTTTAAGAATAATTACTCTAATATTTTTAAAAGATTGTTTTACCACCTTTTGATGGCGAACCATTTTTAAATATAAATTTTGACTGTTTTATAATCTCTATATGTCAAAATAAGATTATTATTTATGATTGGGACATTGAAATTTACTTTTGTTAAAATTTTTGTATGTTTCTGACATTGTTCATTTTTTTAATGAATAGTGAAAAATTACTGCATTTTACATCAAAACTGCTTTTTCATCTAATTTAAATAGATGGTTAGATTATATTTTTAATTGTTTTTAAAGTGTAATTAGATTATATTTTTACCTTTTAATTCAATGCTGGTCATTATAATTAATTTCACTTTTAAAATTGACATAAACAAGTGCCAAAATTTTCATAGATATTGCTTCAAAAAAAACCCACTATTGTTTTGACAACAGGAAATATTTTTTAAATTAAATATTTCAATTTGAATGTTTGGAATTTGGTAAAATGGATTACATATTTGGAATCAGATGGTCTAAATTATGTAAATAAGACTCTTTTATTTTTGGTCATTATGAATAGTAACGATGGTAATTATCTTTAATTATCATGATTAATTAGTAATCGGGTAGTTTTGGATAATAAAATAATATCATAATAATAAACAATGACCCCAAAATTTTCCCAAATTTTACTGGTTGTGTCATGTCCGAAAATTTTATTCCATGTCCCAAACTTTGGGACCCCATGGAATCACTTTTGTGTGATAGTGACCCTTTATCATTTTATTTTTTAAACAAAAGAAAATATAACAAAAGTATGTATCATCCAAGTAAAACAATTTTAGTTTGGTCTGTGTAGATGATATATTAGACTATAAATATTCATTGTAATGATAAAAAGGTTTCCTAAATCATATTATTTTTCTTATAATTTTTAGACATTAAATAAATTAAATTATTTACGACATCATGATGATGTAGCGATTACCTCATTAATGAATGATCTAAATAAAATGAAAAGATAATGTAAACTCTAAGACTTAAACGTGAAAAAAACCTATTGTATGAGTATATATCTAACCCTTACCACCTTATCCTTGAAATATATCAATTTTGGACCTTTAAAATCCGAAACTCTTTTTAAAATAAAGTAACATTTCTTGACATTCCATGAGTGCCTCTCCTCTCCTCTTATAAAAGGCCCCCACCTCTACCTCCATACCCACAACTCTCAAGCCTTTTCCTCGGCCAAACCCTGCCCATTTAATCTCTCCAAATCCTTATCCTCATCATTGAAGACTCAAATTAGGCAGAAAGATCTTCAAGAAATGCTTTTGGGTCAAACCAAAGGGAGTTACCCGATTTAAAGGTAATGTCTTCTCTTATGTTCTTTTTTTTATTTTGCTTTTCCAACCCCATAAACGCTTTTTATACCATTATTTTGTAACAAAAAAAGTATCTTAAATATACTAGGATGATGTTATAAGAAGGATTATAGCTAAACATACACACGCATCCATCTAATGTTTAAAGAAAATACTGTTTCTGTGGATGTCGAATTACTGCCTCACGAAATGATGATTGTTCAATATTCTTTTAACACCATTAAAGGTGGCCATTATGATGTCACTGTATTTTATATATGATATATATGGTATTTGTGTTTTATATATGCTTTTGTATTTTATATTTAAAACATACCTTTATTCATTGCAGGTTGTGCAGCTGCCATAATTTCATATGAGGAAGTGCGGACTACCACCCCCTCAAGTGATGTGACTCGTTCATGAAATACATGCAATGTATAAAGAATTAAATTAATGGAATTATGTTAACTATATAACATATATATTATACTGGAATAATAATATATATATTTCTCAATTATTTTTGATTCCATTAATATGACAAAGAAATGAATGTAGAGTTCATGCATATGTACGGCCTACCGTCTCCATGAACGGTGCATTTCATTTATTTTTATCTCCCAATGTTATGGAACATTATAAAATGAATACGTTATGGATATATATGATATTTAAATCATTAATACTACTCTGGAGAATATGTACTTATAACTAAATGGACGATTCTTTTCAAACAAGTTCATTTTTGACTCATGTAAAAAACATCGACAAAAACATTTGATATGAACTCACATAATTAAATTATTATTTTAACATTATAATATGTGATATGAATTTAATAATATACTTTAAAGGTGGTACTTAAGAAATTATAAATTGAAAAATGTTTATTATTCAATAATATAATGAAACGAACAAGACAAGTCGGACTTGAGGTAAGGGATCCTACCTCTCTCTTTCTTTTTATGTACTCTTTTTTATGTAACTTACTTTAAGCTCTTCTTTCTTATTTTGCGGGATGTTATTTTGTATTACACTTGATGTAAATTTTATTTTAATATTATGAGTGACCTTATTTGATCTCATCAATCCATTTTTGGTAGTTTTATGTGGCGCCGTTAGGCTGGCGAATTTTCATAAGGGGGTTTTCATCTCAATTTTCATTACCGTGAGATTCATGCTATATTTGCCACTATTTCATTTTTTTTGGTGTATTTAATTCCCAATATTTTACAATTTTTATAATATATTCTCATTTATGTGTATTTAAATCTTTATTGTATGACCCTTCTTTCATGGGGTGTACGTTTCGAATGTTTCCCAAATAGGTAAGGGAACCTTTCACACACCTCTTTTTAAAAGACTTATTTTGTTTTGTGTTTTAATGTTGGGATATGTTCTTCTATATCCTTATTGATGTAAATTTTATGTCCAAGTGATGAGATAACATTTTCTCTCTCATCAACTAATTTTATTAATTTTAAGTTGATGTCGTTAGGCTGTCGAATTTTACCAAGGGAACATCTTAACCAAATTTCGATTTCTTTGGGTTCAACATATAGTTATTGAATATGTGATATTTTGAATATGTGTGAATGACCTTTGATTTTTTTACAATTAATATCCACTTATATTGGGTGTATTTATATTTGTCTCACATAATTATGAGATTTATTTATCCTTAATTTAAGGATACCTTCTTTATAAAGGATTTCATCTCATTTTACATTTCTATTGAGACATCATTGTTGTTATGCACCAATTAACTCCTATATGGTGTATATACATTCCTTTGTAATATTCTATCATGAATCCCTTTATTCTCATGATATAATGAAGTTATTATTAAATGTTATTCTTAAATTTTTGTATTCAAGAGTCTCTCATTTTGTATAAAAACCTTTAACTGAAATATCATTTTAAATGTTTTAATGAATTATTCATATAAAAATTTATCATTAATATCCATGTTTTCAAAATGGTTTTAATGATTTATTTATATGGATATTAGTGATTTAAAATATTAAATGCTTCAATGTGGTATGGGACACTTTGATTCAAAAATCTATTTATTAAATGTTTTAAATGGTTTTGAAAATGGTTTTTAGAATGGATTCATTATTTCAATATCTTAAAATGTTATAATGTTATTGAATTGTGGGAATGATATCTTTCCTTTATGCTTGAGTTATGTGCTATGATTATGTTATGGTTATTGGGCATTTTTTATGAAGATGGGTGGTTCTGTGATAAACTAATGGCGGGTGATCACGATATAGCTCTCCAATTCATTAGGTAACGCGAAGGAGTTAAATTCTAATGTTTCTCCGAAGATATTTAGGGAATATACTGTGATGGGTACTCCAAACGTAACCATGAGGGTTACTCCCTATGTAAGAATGTTATGAATGACTCAAGTTACCGTTATGCCTTATGATTTCTATTGATTTATGAATAAATATTATGATTTCATGAGGTATGTTAAATTGCTTATGTTTTATGAGTAAAGTATGATTTCATTAATTCTTATGTATAAATGGAATGATTTTTTCTTTCCGTACTGTTATAACCCTTGCTGAGCTTTTTATGCTCATCCCATGTTTTTGAAATGTTTTCAGATGACATAAAGTTGAATAGGGTCAAGGATGGGATCCCGGAAATGTCAGGCTATCTAAAACAAAGAACTAGACATGACTCTTTCATTCAAGAATTTTTATTTTATGGATAAAATTTAAACTTATTAGATTTGTTTACTTTGTAATCATTGAGATGTAATAGCTATCTACTAATTCTCTAAAACTCTAAACCTGAAAAGATCCTCAATGTGAATTATTCAATTTAATTCATGATTGAGTATGGTTTATGGCCGGGTCCTTATAGTTGGTATCAAAGGTCGGTTTAGATAACTTTAGAGGTTAGAGTGTTGTTTAAGAAAAAGTGACAAGTTGTGTATAACCACAATGGTTAGTATATTAGATAGAGTCATTTTTTTTTGGGATGTTAGAATGAGTTTGAGATGACATGGATAATTATATCTTGGTGTTTATCTTCCTCTTTATTAAATGATGATTTTACTAATATACTAACACTGAACATTTTGGTTTTAGTAAATGGCTGGATCTAGAAGGCACCAAAGTAACAGTGGATTTGTAGTAAACTATGATGGTTTTATGAAAGAACAACTGAATGATATAGGAGCTGCAATGAAAACTCTTGTGTTTATGCTCAACCAACTATCTGGAGTCATGATTAACCACCTGAACCTTAGTGATTTTTATAAGGCATCATATATGCGAGAAACAAATCCCTAAGGAAGTTCAGGTAATAATCATAAAGTTAAGTATGTTCAAAAACCTATGTGTCAAAGATGTGGAAATAAACACATAAGAAAATGTTTCAATGGGACAGAAAGATGCTACAGATGTGGAAATGAAGGTCATAAAGCAAGAGCATTCCATGGAAAAAGGAAGCATCTAGTTGACTCTAGGAAAGGGAAAGAAGTTCTTTAAGAAAGATCAATTGAAGGTTTTAAATGTGCTGCACACGGTCATTATGAAAACACATGTCCTACGAATAATTTTCAGCAATGGGGTCACCAAGATCATACAAATATTCATTTACCAATACCTAATGCCATTCCGATTGAGGATGAAGAAACTGACAATGACCAAGGAAAGGTATGGATTATTTCTTAACATATGTTTTCCTATTGATGGAATCATAGGATATGATTCATGATTTTTTTTGTAGGAATGAAGAATTTCAGAATAAGTTGAAAAGTAATTCCTATTGGATCATGAAGAATATTGAATGAGTAAGAAGTCAACATATAAGGGATTCAAGAGTTATGGTAGATTTTAGGATGGTGAAATTTCTAGATGTATTAAGTATAGTTTGATGATAGGGTTACATTAGAAGACTTTTTATAGTATATGTAACCCTGATGTTTGATATATGAAAATTATATTCAATGAATAATTATCCTTTCTTTTGTGGATATAGTTATAAAGAACCATTTTGGTTTATATGATCCATGAATTTGTGGTAATTACAAGTTAATACATTTTGGCTTACAAAATGGATGATAATAGATAGAATTTGTGGTTAAAATATCTTATGGTTATTTTAGAAGATTTCATCTCTTTTTGGGGGATGTTTTAAGAATTATATAGTTTTGGAAAAAGGACAACACGCAAACCGTGTGACAACCCGTCGCGTCGGACGAAGCTGCGGGAATCGAACCCAAAACCAAATTGCAACTGTTATTTTTCTCCTACCACTAGACTACGTGAAGTCCCTGGTTAGTTTGAATGATTCGTTTTAGTTAGATTATTTTATGAATTAAGAGTAAGTTTATTTTGGGTTATCAATGGAAATGAATATCATATCATAGAGGATATGTTATTAGGTTAATTACATTTCAGTATGAGACTATAAGAGTAACTGATGTTATTTTGGAGAAAAATGGTAAGATTTATCTTAGGATACTATTTGATTAAATCCTTCAGAGATTTGTGTTTCAATATTTGTTTTGTTTACTTTGATGAATTGTATGGATAGATGTTTATTGAATGGTATTTGTTGAAATTGGGTTTTGTTTGAAAAATTTTAGAGAATAAGAGTAGTTTTTATTTTTCTAAAAAAATATCATTTTTGGGTATTATCTGATCTCATACTAATCTTTTTGGTTTGGTTGTGGTTGAGATAAAAATACATTGGAAATATATAGTTCTCTTTTGTGGATTAGGTGATTCTCGTGAAGTTGATTATAATACTCTTAATGCGAACAAGTCTTCCTAAATACCGGTCTTTTAGAGAAAATATGGGTTTGATTAAGGAAGCAAGTAAAATTTGAAATTCTACATGTCAAGTATGTTTCATTATGATTTAGTTAATCCCAAAAATAAATTCCTCAATGAAAAGTAACTTAAAACAAAAATCTTGTCTGTTGACTTTTCCTACTGGGGAATCGAATACCGTTTAACCCATCACAAGTTTGTGATTTTCTTGGGGTCAGCTTTCTCCTAGACATGTTTACCATCACTCTCCATCAGAACATGACCCTTTTTTTCTCCTACATATACATATTTTCCAACTTGTATTCCTAGTATGGGTTAACTCGGGTGACCTTTGTACTTCTGTCCCTTTCTTTAAAAGTGATAGTTTTACTGACTCTTGTTCTAATGTGGGACATTCTAATGAAGTTTCCAAGCCCAATTTTGAAATTGTGAGAACGCAATTTCCAAAACGGGGAAGGATGTAACATCCCAGGTAAATAAATAATATTAAATTCTAGTGTTTATCAATATTTGTGAATAAAATGTTAATATTACTTTTAAGGGAATGCTATGCTCGATGGCGTACCCAATACGCAACAATGAGTTTCTTTGAAATGTTACGTTGCACACTAATAATATCATAATATTATAATAGTTAATGCATGGCCGTTGTAATGGTGGGAATGAATAGAAATAACTACAAAATTATTATGTATGTTTGTTAAGTTATTTTACATTTATCCAATAAATGTTAGAGGATTAAAATCCAAATGAATAGAATTTTAAAAATAAATACTCTAACATTTTTAAAAGATTGTTTTACCACCTTTTGACGGAGAACCATTTTTATATCTAACTTTTGACAATTTTATAAGCTCTATTTTTCAAAATGAACTTATTAATTATGATTCGGATATTGAGATTTACATTGGCTAAAATATTTGTATGTTTCTAACATTGTTCATTTTTTAATGAATAGTGAAAAAATACTCCATTTTACATCAAAACTGTTTTTTCATATAATTTAATTATACAGTTAGATTATATTTTTAATTGGGTTTTAAGTTTAATTAGAATAGATTTTTACCATTTAATTCAATGGTGTTCATTATAATTAATTTAACTTTGAAAATGAACATAAACAGTTCCAAACTTTACATAGATATTGCTTCAAAAAACCCGCTATTGTTTTGACAATGAGAAATATTTTCTAAATTAATTATTTCAATTTTTGTGTTTGTAATTTGGTAAAATGGATTCCATATTTGGAATAATATGGTCCAAATTATGTAATTAATACTCTTATATTTTGGGACATTATGAATAGTAATGATGGTAATTATCATTAATTATCGTGATTAATTAGTTATCAGGTAGTTAAGGATAATAAAATAATATCATAATAATAAAATATGACCCAAACATGTGTTATAATTCTACTGGTTGTGTCATGGATGACCATGGTATGGCTTGTACCAAACTTTGGGACCCCATGGAATCACTTTTGTGTGATAATGACACTTTATCATTTTATTTTTTAAAGAAAGGAAAATAAAAACAAAAGTATGTATCATCCAAGTAAAACAATTTTAGTTTTGTCTGTGTAAATGATCTATTAGACTATAAATATTAATTGGAAATATAAAAATATTTCCTACATCATAGTATTTTTCTTATAATTTTTAGACCTTAAATAAATTAAATTATTTATGACATCACGATGAGGCAGCAATTACCTCATTAATGAATGATTTAAATAAAATGAAAAGATAATGTAAAATCTAAGACTTAAACATAGAAAAAACCAATTTTATGAGTTTATTTGGAACCCTTACCATCTTATACTCGAAATATATCAATGTAGGACCTTTAAAATCCGAAACTCTTTTTAAAATAATGTAACATTTCTTGACTTTCCATTAGCGCCCCTCCTCTCCTCTTAGAAAAGGCCCACACCTCTACCTCCTTACCCACACATATACAAACTTTGGCTCGGCCAACCCCTTCCCATTTCATCTCTCCAAATACCTCTCTTCATCATTGAAGCCTCACATTAGGCAGAAATCTCTTCAAGAAACCCTTTTGGTTCAGACCAAAGGGAGTTACCCGATTTAAAGGTAATGTCTTCTCTTATGTTATTTTGTTTTATTTTTCTTCTCCAACCCCCTAAAATATTTTTATACATTTCTTTTGTAACAAAAACAGTATATTCAATATACTAGGATGTTTTTATAATATGTATTCATGATACACTTACACACAAATCTGTCTAATGGTTAAAGAACATACTGTTTATGTGGATGGCGAATTACTGCCTCAAGAAACGATGATTGTTAAATATTCTTTTAACACCTTTAAATGTTTCCATTACGATGCCACTGTATTTTATATATAATATATATCATATTTATGTTTTATATATTCTTCTTTATTTTATATTTAAATCATAACTTTATTCTTTTAATGTTGTGAAAATGCGATAATTTCATATGAGGTAGTGCGGACTACCGCCCCGTCAAGTGATGTAGCTCGTTCATGC
This sequence comes from Viscum album, assembly GCA_963277665.1. Lineage (NCBI taxonomy): Eukaryota > Viridiplantae > Streptophyta > Magnoliopsida > Santalales > Viscaceae > Viscum > Viscum album. Next base: position 1,987,157,374 of record OY728136.1, read on the forward strand.
AATACATGGAATGTATAAATAAAGAAATTAATGAAATTATGTGACCTATATAAGATATATATTATATTGTAATTATAATATATATTTCTCTCAATTATTTTTAATTCCATTAATATGACAAAGAAATGAAAGTAGCGTTCATGCGTACGTACAACCTACCGCCTCCATGAACGGTGCATTTCATTTCTTTTGAACTCCAAATGTTATGGAATAGTATAAAATGAATATGTACTGGATATATATGATATTTCAATCATTAATAATATTCTGGAGATGATGTAATTATAGCTACATGGACGATTCTTTTCAAACAAGTTCATTTTTGACTCATGTACCAAACATTGACAAAAACATTTGATATGAACTCACACAATTAACACATTATTATAAAATTATTATATGAGATATGAATTGAATAATAAAATTTAATATAGGTCCTTAAGAAATTATAAATTGAAAAAAGTTTGTTATTCAGGAATATAAAGAAACGAACAAGACAAGTCAGACTTGAGGTAAGGGATCCTACCTCTCTCTTTCTTTTTAAGTACTATTTTTAATGAACATAATTTATGCTCATATTTCTTATGTTGGGGGAGTTATTTTATATTAATCATGATTTAAATTTTATGTTAATATGATGAGATACCCTATTTGATCTCATCAATCCATTTTTTGAGGTTTTATGTGGCGCCGTTAGGCTGCCGAATTTTCATAAGGGGATTTTTCATCTCATTTTTCATTCCCGTGAGATTAATTCTAAATTTTCCACTATTTCCTTTTTTGTGGTGTATGTACTGCCCAATATTTTATTATTTGTATAATATACTCTCATTTATGGGTATTTACATCTTCATTTTATGACCCTTCTTTCATGGGGTGTACGTTTCGAAAGTTGCCCAAATCGGCAAGGGAACCTTTCACACTCCTATTTTTAAAAGACAAATTTTTTTATGTCTTTTAATGTTGGGATATGTTACTCTATATCATTATTGATGTAAATTTTAATTTCCATGTGATGGGATACCATTTCCTCTCTCATCAACTAATTTTATGAATTTTAAAGTGACACCGTTAGGCTGTCAAATTTTACCAAGGGAACTTCTTAACACAATTTCGATTTCTTTGGGTTCAACATGTAGGTATTGAATATTTCATCCTTTGAATATGTGTTAATTAACTTTGATTTTTTTACACTTAATATCCACTTATATTGGGTGTATTTATATTATTCAAAAATAAATATGAGATTGATTTATACTTAATTTAAGGATACATTCTTTATATAGGATTTCATCTCATTTTACATTTCTATTGAGAATTCATTGTTGTTATGCACCAATTCACTCCTATATAGTTTATATACTGTCCTTTGGAATATTATCTCATGAATCACTTTATTCTCATTATATTAAAAAAATTATTAAATTTTATTCTTCAATTATTGTACTCAAGAGTCTCTCATTTTGTTAAAAACCCTTTCACAAAAATATCGTTTTAAATGTTTTAATTTTTTAATCTTATAAATATTTCTCATTAATATCCATGTTTTCAAAATGGTTTTAAGGATTTATTTATATGGATATTGATGATTTAAAATGTTAAAATCTTCAAAGTGGTATGGGACACTTTGATTCAAAAATATCTTTATTAAATGTTTTAAATGGTTTTGAAAATGGTTTTTAGAATGGATTCATTATTTCAATATCTTAAAATGTTATAATGATATTTAAATGTGGGAATGTTATCTCTCTTTTATGCTTGAGTTATGCGCTATGATTATGTTATGGTTGATCGGAATTTTTTAGAAGATTGGTGGTTCCGTGATAAACTAATGGCGGGGGAGCCTGATATAGCTCTCCAATGCATTGGGTAACGTGAAGGAGTTAAACGCTAAGTTTTCTCTAAAGAGATTTGGGGAATATACTATGATGGGTATTCTAAATGTAACCATGAGGGTTAATCCCTACGTAATAATGTTATGAATACCTCAAGTTACCTTTATGCCTTATGATTTCTATTGAGTTATGCATAAATCTTATGATTTCATGAGGTATGTTAAATTGCTTATGTTTTATGAGTAAAGTAAGATTTCATTTATTCTTATGTATACATGGACTGATGTTTTCTTTCCATACTGTTCTAACCCTTACTCAGCTTTTTATGGTTATCCCAAGTTTTTGAAATGTTTTCACAGGACATAAAGTTGAATAGGTTCAACGATGGGATCAAGGAAATGTCAGGCTATCTAAAACAAGGAACTTGACATGAATCTTTCATTCAAGAGTTTTTATTTTGTGGGAAAAATGGAAACTGAGTAGATTTGTCTACTTTGTAATCTTTGAGATGTAATAGCTATGTCCTAATTCTCTAAAACTCTAAACCTAAAAATATACTCAATGTGAATTATTCAATTTAATTCAAGATTATGTAATGTTTAAGGCCTGGTCCTTATAACTTATCTGCATGGTCCTTATTGAGGTGATCGATTGTATCTAGTACAATTATAATAATTTTACCATTAATGCTCCGCTAACCAGGTCAGGGTCTTTAAAATGTTGTTTATTAATTCTTTTCATGTCAATTATAGAATATTTATTTTTATAATATTTTTTGAATGAAAATCCTTACACAGAATCTAAGCTCACCATTATTTATTTTTTATTCCCAGGAAACCAAATAGATTATTGTATGTAATATTTAGGAATACGATGGATGATATTATAATTCTCTCTCTATATGTTATTGTTTTTTATTATATTTTTGAATATGTATGTATTTAATTATAAAATAAAACTATGTTGTTTAATATTATTTTAAATCTTATATTATTAACTAATAATATAATATAATCATCGAATCTGGGTTTCTAGAGATCGGGATATTAATTTTTGTAATAGTGAAACATTAATAGGAACCATAGAGAGTTGATCTTGAAGATCCATGATAGATATTATAGGTTTTATTAATAACTATTGAGATTTCTAGGGAAAAATATATTAAATGTAATAGTAAAAAAAATTTATAATTCAATATCATGACCAAATTATATACATGCAATTGTATAAATATGTATTCTAATGGAAGGAATGGGAAATGTATCAACCCCTATAGTCAATCTGGTGTTATTCACTTTTAACAAGATATTGATGCTGGAGTTGAGTATCATTAGTTTATAATCATATTTTGGAAGTGGCCCCAGGTTATGATAAATAATCTTTAATAAATATCATGACCTATTGATCCAAAAAAAAAATATCTATGTCATGTTATTTAATGAAATAATAACCTCTAGCATTTCGTGAAACTACTAATTCATTGGTAGTTGAACAAATGAAAACGTTCTTATATAATATATTTATTACTTTGGTAAGTATTAAAACTGAAAATTTCATCATAGTAGTCAATCTAATGAAGAGATACACGGACCAACAGTTATGGAAAATTGAAAAAAAATAAAGTGTATAATGAGTCCAATTGCATCAAATGGGGAACATTTTAAGATGTTTTCTATGAAAAATAATTTCTATGTGAAAAACGAGTAAAATAAAAAGTTAGTACCTCATTAAAAATTAAAAGAATGAGTAAAATGTTATTTAGTATGAGTATAACATTACATTTTTTGGTAGAAGTGCTGTATAAAACATACGTAGTGTAAAGATAATGATTATTCATTTATTTTAAGGGTTAAATTTAATCCTTCAAAGAGTTTTAGTCCTTTAATCTATTTTTTTTTCAATGAGGATATTCTCTCAATATCCATTAGGAAAACAATATCCATGATACATTTATTCATGGGAAATAAAGAGACGAAGGAGTTGAATGAGAATAATGGGAATAAAAATATGAACAAGAGATAGAATGTAATAGTGGGGTTTTTCACATTTTATAATTGTGGGAACAAACAATATGGGTAATATAAGAAGGGAACCCAAGTTTGTTGTAATACCTGAGAAAAATATATTTCAGATCACTAATGCAAGGAGAAGGAATACTATGTTTATTTTCAATGATTATACTATAGGGATAAGGGACATTATGTGAAATAATTACACCAATTTAATGGGAATTTACCTTAGAAATGGAAAATAATGGAAGGAAAATATTATATGATTACCAAAACTAATGTTAAAGTTCCAAATGACGTATAAGATGGTACTTTTATCATGGCGTAAATATTGTATAATGTTTTATTTGGCTATATATATTCACAATATTTTTTATATTCTGGTATGTCCAAAAATATTACATACTTTCCTATAAATATATTACGTTAATTATCAATTAAGACACTGTGTGGGATTCTAATTAAAACAATAAAGTGTCATAAAAATTCAATTTATAATGCATGGGAAAAAAATATATGAAAATTTTGTTATCCTAACAATGGTTGGTATTGATATTATTTATGGTACTCATTGGTTTCTAAATTATAATTCTAAAAATAATTTCCATGATAAATATATTATCATATATAAAAGTGAAGTAATATCACTCATCTTTATAGGGGAGTTTCATAAACTAAATCTTGCTTTTATCCTATCCAATTTTATCTATTTAATGAAATTATTGTAAAATATTATGATAAAGTGTTATCCATGGATGTGTAAGATATCATATGAATACATGATGTGTCTATGATACAAAAATTCATTATTATTTTTCCATATTAATTACATGTTCATCCACTAAATCATGAAGTAGAGATATCCATTGTACTCATTCTAGATTTGATAACTATATAGAAAATATCCTAATATAATAGAAGAAGTGGAGTTAGAGGATTTTATTAAATGGTTTTAGGATTTTATTAATAATTTATTTATATAACAAACTATATCACCAAGGTAATCCCATGTTTTATTTATCCAAAAGAAGGAGGGGTACATGAAATTGTGCATCAATTATAGATAGATTAATTCCAATAATATAATGAATTAATATCATTTCCCATGATTTGATGACCTATTTGATCTTATTTAAGGCTTTCAATAATTATTAATGATATATATACACTTTGAATGTCATCAATAGTCGGTAATAAAAGATGATATACTAAAGATTGAATTTTTGAAAAGTGTGTAAACATTATGATTTTCCAGTAATATATTTCTGAGGGACCAATTCTCCATCTATATTTATGGATATGACGAATAAAGTATTCTAATACTCTATTGACAAAATTTTAGTGGTATTAATTGAAAATATCAAGATATATTCTATTTGATATGAAGAGAATTATTTTAAACTATTGATAATTATAGTAAGACTTGACAAAAAGAATTATATTGGATATCGAGAATGTGAGAATTTTTCCTCAGAGAAGTTTCTTTTATTGGTCAAATTTAACTCCAATGTTATAATAATTTTTTACCCTTTAAATAATAATTTAGTAAAAAAGTGTAAAATACAGAAAAAACAGAACTAAGATCCAATGTTTCTCAGGGTCAGCAAGTTTCTATTGGATGTTCATCCTTGATTTCAACCGATTGGCAACTCAGTTTACCATGTTAACATTTAAATGTGTTAAATTCACATGGTCAAGTTAATATAGGGATTTTTGGTAGATATTTTGAGGGGAATAATTATTTCACCAATTTTAATTCTATCGTAAGGAGAGGGAAGATTTGGAATTTTTGTGATACACTAAGGAAAGGAAATGGATGTGTGTGAAATCAGAATGATATATTCATTACATATGCATTACTAAAATTGAAAATCCATTTATAGAACTATTGAACACATTATCTTTATGAGGATGATATAATTTTTACTTTTAATATATAAATCAACTACCTCTATGTGGTGATATTTGATATAAAAATATACCAAAAGATCAGGAATCATATATTCTCTTAGAATGAGGTCAAATTGAGGAAAATAAGATTGTGGGAATGGCTCTAGGACTATGATTTCGTGATACACTGCAACCTTGATAAGAAAAACAAAGTATTTTATTTTTTGAGTATGGTAGATCATGGAGTTATAACCATGAAGGGGATTCAAATGGATTAAATATACATAGATATAGTAAAAATAAATATGGTGATATCTAGTCAATATTTACCAAAAATAATTTTTAAAGAAATTTATATACTATATTTACTAAAAAATATAAATAATTATTAGTTGAAAAATGAAAACATTCAATGGAATCTTAATGTAGTGAATGATATAAAATTGATAGAATTAATAAAAAGAGATATAGTGTTAATTATTAAGAAGTGGTTTTGTTTTCCATCCATACTATAATTAGTTATAGAACTATTAGATAAAGCACATTTCTCAAATTTCCCCATACAACATGGTTTCAAAAATGTGTATAGGGATTTAAGAGAATATTTCTATATGGATTATATGAGCCTATAAATTTTATAAAATGTTTTTTTTTCTCAGTATTCCATAAAGTGAATGATGAATGATAATATCCTAAGAGAGTTATAGTACCCCTTATTATGACTATATGTATGTGGGATAATGTTACAATGGAAAATGATTCTAGAATCCCAATGAGTCCATGGAATAAGGGTTATATATGTTCAATCATTATTCACATTACTATGACTGATGATTCCTAACCAATATGAAAAGATATACCTCTTCATTCTCATTCTGGTTTCTATCTAAATAACATTATATTGTTTTATGGGGAACCCATATCGATTATATTAGATCATGACCATCAGTTTACATCACAATTTCAAAATAGTCATCAAATGAATATTGACACTAAGATACATTTATTCCCAACTTAGCTTCTCTATATAGATGGCCTATCGTAATGAACTATCCATACATTGGAAGATATACTAAGACTATGTTCTAATGACTTCTATGTTATGTGGGATAAAAATATACCTTTGGTTTATTTTTCATGAAAAAAATATTCCATTTGAGAAATCATATGACACCACATATGGAATTATTTGGAATGAGGCCTCATAATCGAACATATTAGGATAAATTTTGAGAAGGAAAGTAAGCTTGACTTGAGCATCTATAGGTGGAAACTGATATTGTATTTAGTAGATTGTATTGTATTAAAATATCTAAATCATACAATAGATCTATTCTGATAATCAATGGAATTATATGTATGTTCATGTTGGGGATCATGTATTCTTTAATTTTTCACCATGAAAGGGAATAATATTACTTTTTAAAATGCAGTAGTTGTTCCCCAATTATATTAGGCATTTTGAAATACTAGAAAGTATAGGGAATATAGCTTAAAATTTAGATATTCTCTCTAACCATTCTAACGTGAATGAAACATTCCATGTTTTCTTACTAATTAAATATATACATGATCTAATGGATGTGGAAACATCTAAGGGAATGTGGTTGGATCCTAAATATTCCTATAATGAGTTGTTTTTATGGATCATCAAAACCATAGAGAATGAATGATAGAATCACCCCACTCATTTGGAGAAAGACTTTTGAGAAATTAAAATCATGAAGGGGAAAAGTGGGAGACTGAAGAATATATATGCAAGGACTATCAACATTTTTTATAATGATTCTATATGCCCCATCATCAAGTATGAAATTATTTCAGTGGACAATATAACACTGGAAACTCTACTATAGAAAAAAACATCTAGTCATAAACTATCACACTCTACATTATTTAAAAATACATTAATCATTACATTATTTATAATATTATTTTTGAAATTTAAATTTAAAAAAAATCATTCTTGATCTCATAATTTCAAAATCATCGTATTATGAAATTTTGACCATTTGTTGAAATGTTTTATTTTTTGTTGAAAATAACAGTTTTAACAAAAAGTGGATTAACTAAGATATTTTTTTAGATATAAAATATAAATTTAGAAAAAAAAATTATATAATCCAGTGTGAATTTTATAATTAACATTATTTGTTTTGAGATAATCTTTTTACAAAGAAAATGAATGAAAAATATTTGTATAACTAATTTAAATGATACATTAATATAATTACTATTTTCAGTATTTTATTTCAATCCTATTTTCCTAAGGATGAATAAGTATTCACATTACTTAGAAGCCTCATATTAATTATGTTTTTATAGTAATTTAATTTATTTAATTATAATTATTATATGAAATAATTTTATATTATATATAATATTAAATCATAAATATTATATTTCTCTAAAAATTGTTTTATGCATATAGGTGTTTATATTTTGAAAATGAAAATTTCAAACTTGTAAAAGTATTATTTAAGAAAAAGGTTTAAAAAGGTCAATAATGTGTTTTAAATCATTTAATATGGTAAATTTATATTTTCATCATCAAAATTAATCACTATGGTTAAAAGTTAGTTACACTAGTAAAGAGTAAAAACAATAAAAGGACTTTTACAAAGGGGGAAGACTAATACATGTTATGCCCATGACTAAAAATTGATTATTGCATTGTGGATTGAACAAAAATCACCTTAATTCCTAATTACATAGTTTTATATTCCCATGACCCCATAATTGATAAATTACATTACTTAAATTAAGTGTGAATTTTTAAAACTACTATTATCATTACCTATAAAAGGGTAAACTCCCTACCACATCAAGACTCACTTCTCCTTTACATTACATCTCAAATCATGTTAAATTTTATCTTTCTATGAAACTACTAGACATTAAAAATTTTATGGTCCCCATTATTTAGAATACGACCCTTATTTCAATGGAGGATTTTAAGAAAAAATGAACTCCCTGATATGAGTATTATTTACTAAATAATTTTTTTTATTAATTATTTTTTTTAGATTTTAGTCTAACTAAATTAATATGATGATATTATGATTGTTTATATTTTTTATTATTACTATATTCTGTGTATTCTAAATATTGGTTCATAAAGTTCATCCATTATGAAAAATAATGTAATTGTTTGTGCATTGTGTGAACTATCACCTCCTTGACATATTGTGTTCTACTTTCCTTCACCTATTTAAAAGAATTAATATAAGAATAATAATGATGGATAAATAAATTTTTTGTGATATCATTAATTTTATAATATATAATTTCATATGAAATACTAAGTATATGATCACAAATAATTGTCATTAATTTAATAATTCAAAACAGTTTTGTTAAGAAGATAATATTTTATACAAATCAAGTATGATATTCATATCCATTAAATATTTTTATAATTAATTAAAAATATAATATAACACCACAATAAACTCTATATTACATCATTATTCTTATAATATATTTATATTATAACATAACCATGTCAAAATCAAACATTAAGTAAATGTATATTCATGTTTGGGTCGATTTAACCTCTTACTTGTACAATATTATGAATTTATATCATGGATGACTATGAAATATTATTTATTGATGTATTATGGTATAAATATTTAAATAAATATTTTTTTTATTGGATAAAATATTTCATTATATAATTCATAAATTAAAAAACCCCCATTCGTTCAACCAAAATCAGTAAAATATTGTTATTATTTATATCCACTTCATGGATAAGGTCTAATACACTAATTAATGTAATTATAAACATCATATATTATCATTATTATACCATTATATAATGTTTAATAACCTTGAAATAATATAATTTTGAAGAATAATAAATACATCCATCATTATTATGGAACTTGTATAAATGATCAAAACTATAAGCACCGTTCTCGAAATTTACAAGAATTAATATATTGAATAACTATTTATGAAGAGTATTTATGAACATGGATATGTGTAAGGATATTAATTTTGTGATTATGATATATATTTTTTGAAATGTAAGGTTAATGTATAGTCTTGAAAGTCCGGATAATATTTAAGGGTTTTCTATCTCAAATTCCCCTCATTGAGATATTTTTTATATTATGCACATAAATTAATTTATGTGGTGTTTATACTTAATATTTGAGTTGTTTTATTGTTAAATTACTTTGTTAGTGGTATTTTATAATAATTTTTAAACCTACTATTATAGAAGTCCATTATAGAATGTATGTGAAAGCCACAATTGGTTGTTTTTTTATTGGTATTCGTTTATTCGAGCTCATGTTATAATACCCACCTATTTTATTATATGTGGTCAATAAATTTTGATGAAATAATATTTTTATATTACTAATAAAATTAAGGGGATTTAATGTTCTATATTGTTATCCCACACTCATGTTCTTTTAATTTAAGAGCTAAATTTTCCATGGTAAAAATTCATAATATATTTTGTTGAGTAAAAGGGTTTTAATTTTATATAAAATATATCTCCCTCTAGATACTATAAGTTAATGTGCTAACTTCATAGATTAACCTAGGGGTAATCAACCCGAAATTATATTCATGAAAATTATATCAAAAATCAACCTAATTCATGATAAGTTTTCCTAATACTTCACAACAGGTGAGACACTCTTATGGGATATAGTTTGGGATATTCATATGATTCTAATGAATCATTCTTGATGATTTTCCTACAATTTACTAGGTCTCCTACCAATTAAAACTATTAAAACCAACTACTATCATACATGGAAAACCGACCCAAATATATATGTTTTCACCCCGATATTTTTTTGATAATTGTACTAAATTTTACATTGGTGATACCCCAAGAATTTTATGTTGGTTAAGAAATGTAATCATAGACACCCAAAACATTCAACTAAATGTGGATTTATTTTATGTTTGTATTTAAAATAATATGGACAGCCAAATTTTATTTCGTAAGAGGTTTCTCATGGAACAATATGAATGTTCTTGATGAATGTTATGATGAATGAGTTGGGCATAAAAATGTGGTTGTTGGGGCACAAAATTATGTATCCCCTTGATGCATTGATATGTCTCATAAGACAAATGATTTAGTGTTTTGGTGAATACCTCTTACTATAGTAGGATAAATACCATCGAATATTTCCCTGACAATAAGTTTTGATTTCCATAATTTTACATTTCACCAGTATGAAATTAATGATTATTTTATCAATGTTTTTATTTATTGTCATTTATATATAATACCCCAATATTCAATTCATTATTATTTAATGTTCATTATTTATTCATTCCATATAACCTATTCAATGTTTCTTTTGTATAATATTCTGATTTATTATACTTTTTACTAAGCATGTTTCTGGTGTTTTCTATTCTAAGGAATATAAATATTTTTTGGTAGAACATAAGTCTTTGGATTTATCATATGAATTAATTCCTCTATGAAAAAATATAACTATTATAAATTCAGGATCAGACTTCAAGGGAACTCATCTATACTTCACATCAATTTCATGGGTTCTACATCAACATGGATGTGATAAATAAGATTATTCTGCGATGATTATGTTTAATATAATAGAATATATAGAAACATGAAAACTAAAAATAGAATATACATATTTCTAGTAGACCTAAATACCATTATGTAGGAGAAATTTAAGTAATATGATAGAAATAAATCTTCAAAATATATACAATCATGTGTGATTAGATCAATATGATAGAGAAGTCACTATCTAAAATATAATATAATGGAGAGGGAATTTATGTAGAGGCCTATAAAGTCCTAAATTGTGATTACATGTCAGAGAATTTCCTATTAATATTTTGTTCATAGATTTACTTTCTATTCACATTAGTTCACTATTTGTTCATTATCCCCTTCCATATTCAACCTTCGAATAGGGAAGTAATCTTTTGAGTGATTAGGTATTGGATGTTTTTCCTTTCTACTGAACTAAAAATCACGTCTTATGGAATAAAACACTATTATATTGATTATTTTTTGTTTTCAGTGTTTTTAAACACTTTCAATTTAATCTTATTTTAGTTTTTCAATTATTATATTTTTACGTGAGTATAAAAAATATTCTTCTCCCTCAATCAAATTTAAGTTATCCTAATGGTTAATTCTCCGTTTAAGGAAAAGTGTCCAGTAAAAAAATTGAATAATTAAGTGAAAAATAAATTTTCTAGGTGAACCAAAATCATTTAGGTTTTTTCATGGTTGGATGAGTGTAATTCTTGACCTAATACTCACATTGTTAGGAGGATTAACTAATCATTAATACTATAAGTATAGTACCCATTATATATTTCAACCAAGGGTGATTAAAAATCAATCAAGAAGTCTATCATTTATAAATAAATATTATGATATGGAAAATCTAGTTTAAGAACTATTATTGAGTTAAAAATGGGCTCCCCACCATGAATGGATCACCCATCTCATATACTGTCTTAAATATAATGCATTATTTCTTTTATTTAATTTTAAAATCACAATCTCAAAAAAGACCCTTTAATCTAATTAATCCAAGTGAAAACATGTTTTTGAGAACTCCTCTGTAGGAGAAACAATTAGGTTAACATATACCTACACCTAACATTATAATTTAATTTAATTATTCCACACCCTGAAATAGGTTCGGATTCTAAACATAGAGTTGTTTCATGGGATGTATTTTCAAAATAAATTAACCATTCATTTTCATTAAAATATAATCTATTATTTATCTTTTTTCATTTGGAATTTGAAATATATTTAACCTTGCTAACAATAAGTATAAAATTAATAATACACACTAAAATTGATTAAATTACTTTTCTAGAGAAAAGTGAAACAACTAGTATTCAATTTGAGCCAACAAAAATGTGGATAATCTCCACCATATAATAAGAGTTATGTGTTCACCAATATTCAATAATAAAAAAAATATGTTATTTAATTTAAAACAATATTTATTCAACTATTTATTATGTTCTATGGTCCTATAGGTGAAGACCCATATATACACATAAAATAATTTACACATTTATACCCAAAATTAAACCTTAAGTAGTGGTTAGGGAATAAATAGAAAGGATGGAATTTCTTTTACCACATGAATAATACGAAAAGGAATGGTTTTATATCCTACAATAGGGAGAGGATCAGGATTGGGATCGTCTATAAAAATGCATCATGAAAACATTCTTGTCCACCTCTATGAGAAAAATAACAACAAAATAAATTTATTCCATTAGGAAGTCATTTGGAGAAACTCTCTATGTGTACTTGGATATATTCAAAAAGATTTGATCAAGCAGTTCACATCATGTTGTACAATAGAACCTCTTATTTATGTTATTTTAGAAAGGAATTTTTTATAATGATAGAATTATATGGGATGAATTACCTAGAGGATAATTGTCCAATATTTTAATAGAAGAATACAAAGTCCTCCTTAAGAAGATTTCTTGAAAATCAAAACAATTTTTTCAAATGGTATTTCCATAAAAGGATTCATGGGATAAGAAATTATAATTTATCATATATTATAGAAAATAAAATCAATGAGTTCACCAATTGTTCAATCATATGTCTCTAAGTTTGAAAGTGAACAAAAAGAACATGTAATGGTATAGGGTTACTCTTGTCCAAAATATCATTTTATTGATCAATGTGCTAATGTAAATGGTGTGGATAGTTGTGAAATAACATTTCATCCAAGATAATTCAATGAAAAATAAATTATAGACAGATCCTAACCCAGTCCCATATGGATTTTTATATCAGAAAAACTGGGCTAGGCCTTCTACCAGAATTAGTTTCAATAACAACCCTCATTATAGTTTGTCTTACCATTATTAAACACAATACCATTGAAATAACATTTTATCAAACCATACACCCAAATATCATACATTAATTACCGCAATTTCTAATAACATTTCCCTATAAAACAACCCTTGACATTTTAACATTCCTAGAAAAACAAAATAATGTATACGAGTTTAAAGGGTTAAAAAATAGGGTTGATAATTTGAAAATTCAGGTGAAAAATATATTAAATGTATTGTATAGAAATATAATAAAACTACAATATCAGTAATTTAATATCCTTAAAGATAATGTGAGAATGATAAAAATATGATGTTGTAAGGATATTCACCCTATTATCACACATGAACTAGAAAGGAGAGACCAGAGAATCCATAGAGAGGGTAGAAAAAAAGGATACCACCACTTCAATTTCTATCTAGGATGATCCATACAAAAGAATATTGAATGTCAATAACATCATATATAAATTCTTGAAACATTCATGTATATTGATATGAATATACCAATTCTTTATAACTATATAAATATTCCCATAAATTGTAAATTTTTCAAATATATTGAAACCAAAAAGGGTAGAATTATATTTAATGAATGAATGAATTTTTAAAGACTTTTATCACCCCTTATTGCACTATAATTTCCAAAAAAATGTCAATATATAGAGATATTTTTAATCCATTACACCGTTAGATCTATAAAATTTTTGAATTAATTGTGTGATTGATGTGATTCTATAAATGTTAATCCCCACTTTGTGTTTATCTCTTTGTATATGGGATTCTTGAATCCCAAAATAGTGGTGTTGCATCTTATAAACTTATCAACTATTTTACCTATATGAGTTTAAGATGATTTGGTACATTGAATTAGATTCCTAATATATTATGAAAAATTATATTTTTATAACTTGGAGGATGATAGAACCCGATCACCCTTATCAATAATTTTGGGGAGGCATTTCATCAAGATAGAAAATAAAATCATTAATCATTATGAGCGAAAACTCGTGATGGGGTTTCAAGACAGAATGTTCTATTTTTTAAATTTGACTCTAAAAGACACCCATTAGATGAAAATTAACTCTATACAGTATCCCACTTTGAAGAGCCTGGTTATATTGAATAATCATGTATGTTCCATGAAATCATGTCTATATAGGTGAAATGAAGGTTTAAAATTTCCATATATCATGATGCTATGAAATAGTGAAAAATGTATAGTTCATTTTGAGGATGAGGTTACCAGTAAATAAAATTAAGGATTTGGTTGTTTATTCAATTATTAGGAAACTTATAATTTATCATTTTTAATAGAAAATACCCGAAATAAAAATTAGAAACAATAGTTTAATTTTATCTTTATAAAAACTATACTATCACAATTGAAACAACTACCCTATGATTCAATGTATGTATTTGGATAAAGAAATGATATCAGTGATCATTTATAATGATACTACCCCTATCCACGAATAAAATTTAATTAATATTTTGGAATAAAATTTTCAAGCATTACATTGTATTTTAGGTGATATATTAGGATTTATTCTTAAAATATACTATAAAATAATTTCACTAGTTTCGAACTGAATACATATTTTATAGACCCAAAGGAGAATAAATCCCATAATAATAGGGGTAATAAAAAATTATATTTTCTTTCAGGATGAATTCATCATTAAACTATTATTTTACTCAAAATAATCATTCCAATACATGTAGTTCCATATGAAACGAGATTTTATATTTTAAAGGTGACCATGGTGAATCAATCCCTGTGGGAATTCATAAAAACTATATATTGTGTATAGATAATAGAAATATTAAATAAGGTACTAATAAAGATCACTTACCTGTCACATTAAATTATCAAATAGTATAGAGGTTAGTAGGGAAGAAAAATTATTATTAATTTATTTAGTTTTTATGTTATCTTTGTGTACCAATTTCTCTAGAATACTTAGAGAAACCAAACTTACTATGTTCACTATAAAAAATTTCCTACAAATAGACTCTATTATGGTTATGTAATTCCCTAAGAATATTTTATAGGTTCATTGTAACTATATTATATAATAATATTATGGAATTTTTTGAGGTATTATTGAATGATTTCATTGTTTTTCAAAATTATTTTGGTAAGTGTTTAAGAAATATTGAAAACATTTTGAAAGAATCCATTAAAAATGATATTGTTTCTGAATTTTATATTTTATATTTTTTGGTGAAAAGAGGAATATTTAATGGGAATGTAATATCACAAAAAATCATTGAGGGGGATAAACATAAAAGTGAATTAATAAATTAAATAAATTACCCAAATTCTGGGAAACATGGTAAATTTTATTTTAGGCATGCAAAATATTAGGGTTTCTTTATCGGGGGTCCATTTAATAATTCTCCACATATCTAATGGTTATAATTTTTGAGGGTGGTAATTTTGATTTTAATATTAAATTAATGCAGTATTTTCATTTCATAAGGATCTAACAAACATAACCACTAGTTATGTGGCTCCCAAACCTAGAGAAATAATTTGATCTAGTTTGATATAATTTCAACCTAAATGTTGGGGTAATTATTTTCCACAAAATTAATGGATAAACATACGATGTTTCATAATCTTTTAGAACCATTGATTACTCCTAAATAAATTACACAACTATATAAAAATGTTTTCATTAGAGCTTACTTTTTCTTAAGATAATGTTGGATCCTATTTGTTTCAAAATATTTTCTTTTTCTATCCCAACCATAACTAAATTAAAAACAAGATGATGACAGATGAATTTAAATCATGGTTACTTATATAGATGTTAATATTACAATATATCAATTTAAAGATCAACAGTAATAAGTGAGATAAAAATAATGTTCTTGAGCACCTAAGTTGATTACACAACAATGATAAAGTAGAAATTACATATAAAGAAACAAAAAATTAGCACTTTACATGAGTTAATTTTAATTATATTTAAGTATAAATTTATTGGTATAATATCATTGTAAAATTCATGGTAACAATCTCATTACCATATCATTAGAATATAAAATAATTTCTTATACTTAAATCAAACTCAAAATTCTATATTAAATAAGATCCATTTATTATGAATATTAATAATGAAAAATTGATAAGGAGTTGTTTAATAACAATTAAAATAATATATATATATATATTATATTTTCAACACAACAGCTTCACTAGTACAGAAACTATTTTTAACGTCACCATTTTTCACGTCGGTTTTTAAGAACCGATGTCAAAATCTCTGAAAATAAATTTATCAGGTCAGTTATTATATAACTTACCAGAATATCCATTTTAATTGATTTTTCACATCGGTTATATATGAACCGACGTGAGAAATCAATTTATGTTCATTTTTCACGTCGGTTATATATTAACCAATGAAAAAAATCTATTTTCCAACTTTGTCACGTCGGTTCTAAATAACCAACATGGAAAATTAATTTTCATGACTTTTTCGCGTCAGTTATTAAATAACCGACTTGAAAAAGGTTTACCAAAATTTAGTTCATTTTTAAATCTTCGATTTGATATGTCACGAAGATCAAACGGATTTACGGATCAAAAGTTATGGGCATCGTATGTTGATCATCTCAAAACACAGTCTTAGGGAATTCCAAATTCTGAAGGACATAACGTTTAATCTGAAACTCCGTTTGAGCTCTGTGACCTATAAAATCAAATCTTGGGAAATGGAAAACATGTTTATAAACATTTTCCACATCATTTATTAAATTACCGACATGAAAAATACCTTTTAACGTTTATTATTAAATAACCGACGTGAAAAAAAATGAAAATTGTTTTTTCACATCAGTTATTTAATAACTGACTTTAAAAAGAGGTAAAAATTTATTTTTCACATCGATTATTTAATAACCAATGTGATAAAGTTTTACAAACATGTGGTTCATCTTTAAATCATGGATTTGATAGGTCATAGATCTCAAATGGAGTTATGTATCAAATGTTATGAGCATCAGAATTTGATCATCTCTAAACGAAGTCTTAGGGAAGGAAAATTTCCAAAGACCGTAACTTTTAATCCATAAATCTGTTTGAGCTCTGTGACCTATCAAATAAAATCATGGGAAATTAACTAATTTTTTTTCACATTTTCCAAGTCTTTTATTTAATAACCAACGTAAAAATTAACTTTTAACATTGGTTATTAAATAACAGACGTGAAAAAGCCATGAAAAATGATTTTTCAGATTGGTTATTAAATAACCGACGTGAAAGAGGGATAAAAATTGATTTTTCACTTCAGTTATTTAATAATCGACATGAAAAGAAGTGAAAATTATAATATCTTTTCATGATGGTTATCATAAAACCGACGTGAATGATAATTTTCATATCCCGCCAACGTGAAATTTCAATTTTTTATATCGCGACATCGACATTTCCAATTTCCGATTAAAAATTTTAATACCGTGTTTTCATTTATCATCTCACTTTTAGGATTTCCTTATAAAAATATCCTAATTTAATGATCATTTATTTCAACCATCATATTTCCTCCAACTATACTCGTTTCAAATTCAACGTGAATCAATTATATCTTCTTTCCGCGATCTCGTCAAGGTATTTTTAATTGTTTATCCATGATTTATTGTTTTTATGATTTGTTTTCTTAATTGATATACCATTTAACAATAATTTCTTCCAACCATCATCATTCTTCCAACAAAACTTGTTTGAGATTCAAAGTGAATCCATATTTCATCTTTCCCCGATCTCTTCAAGGTATTTGTAATTATTTTTTAATGATTTATATTTTTTTTGATTAGTTTTCTTAATTGATATTTGATATAAGGATTATTATTTTATTATAATGATGTATAATTCTTTATTTCATGGAAAAACTACAAATACTACTTTGGATTCTTAAATTTCTTCTAATACGAATCTACGGTTTGCTCATTCGACCATTCCTTAAAAATAGATATCAATCTTATGATGGTCATAACTTTTGAATCGTAACTCTGCTTGAGCTCTACGACCAGTCAAATCAAAGATTAAGAAATTATATATGAGATGGTAAATATTTTTTACATTGGATTTAAAAAAAGACGTTAAAATTCCTTTTTAACGTCATATTTTAAATTACTGATGTAAAAAATGACATTTCACATCCTTTTTTTGAACCGATGTGAAAAATGGGTTTTTACGGAATTTCCAGAAGAGATTTCACGTTGGTTTTTTAAAAAACGACATTGAAAACCATAAAAACTCATTTTTTACTTCATTTTTTAAAGAATCGATGTAAAAAAATCATATTTTTTATGTGTCTCATAATAACATCGCCCCAATACGACGTTAAAATTCTAAAAAAAATGACGTAAAAACGTTTTTTGTACTAGTTCTTGTAAATATCATATTATACATAAAATAAATCATAATAATGTATTATAATCTCAAATATATTATAAATTTATGGAAATTATTTTTGAATAAAATGTCAGAAATGGAATGGTTTGGGTGAAATTTCTAAGAGATAATAGATTCCAAAAAAACCATTATCAATTTAGACATTTTTGGAGGCCTAGTAAGATATTTTTTTATACAAGTTCTCTTATAGTCTCTTAATGACTAAATCTTTCAATTCGTGGATTATTCCTCAAAATTGGAGGAATTCAATTCCTAAAAAAATGATGATTCCAATGTTTTTTTGCGATTTATTCACTTCCAAATTCATTTATATTATTATATTTCTATGATATTTCTGAAATGACAAAGAAAATTAATTTTTCAATATGATTATGTATGATTTTGTAATAAAATATTGAGTCTATCATAATATATATACAACTTATTATCCATAAACAAAGATACAATCTAAATTATCCAATGTGAAATAAATGTATTTTTAGAAAAACATGTCAATCTAAATAGAAAAGACTGGATCCAAAGGCTAAAGGAGACCATATGTACATATAGGATAACTTATATGAAAACCATAATAATAAACCCCTAATGATTAATTTATGGACATTGACTTCATCTATATATGGATATTGAATGAAAAGAATAATGGGTAGTAACCGAGGTAAATCATGTCTAATATATTACTTAGGAGGAGATGAAATAGAAGATATTATAATTATAAGAAATTATAAGGGAATATTGTTATGATTAATAATTTTACCAAGAATAGGTTAGAGTAGATCTTGATAATTAGATAAAATAAAAATAATATTCACCCAAAAAGATTATATCTTGTTATTTTATTCAACAATTAAAATGATTGCATTAAAAGTTTATTCCAGTTGGAAATTAGATTTTATAGTTAATATTATATTTTTTTTATGGGTTCTAATGGTGTTAAAATAACACCATTCATTATAAATGGAAAAAGGTTAAATAATTTCACTAAAAATATACCCCATGAACCACAACAGGATGTCACACTCAGGAACTATGTCTATAAATGTAGACCATCGATGTTTCATATCTATTTAACATTATGTTGCATGAATTAATTATATATAAAATATTTCAACATGATAATCACACAAAATAAATTTGGGAAATTTCATTATTTATTTGTGTGGGAGGGAACCTTTTATTTTATAATCTTTAGTTTAGTACATTTTAATGTTTTTCATTTATTTTTTAAAAAAAATTATTTTCCAAAAATTATGTGTGTTTTCATTTCTAATTGTAGAATATTTTTGAAAAATGTTAGCTTAGATAGAAATCATTTTCAAACTTTGCATTCTTTCCATTGATGAGAAACTAACTTCCTCCATTCCCTCAGCATACACTTATTCTTAATTGTATGTGTTTCTAAATTCTATATAATGGAAATTCATTCAAAACAAACTATTTCTTGAATAACATGCCACGATATATTATCCTATATTTTTAATAACATACATATGAGTATTTGGAACCTATTTTGGAATCATCATTACAATTCATTTTTTTGGAAGAAATGATTCTTTTTTAAATAACTATATATTCTTAACAAAATATAGTAACAAACGTGGATCATTCAAGTAACATTTTCTATAATTATTGGGGAATTATTTTGATTTTTATCCTCATATTCAATGAAACTTATTTTTAAAAAATATATTAAATTTTATCAATGAATCCCTTTTCATCCATGAAAGATTTTAAGGAAGACACATTATAAGGAAATATTCCAATATATATTCTTCTAGAATATTTTTTTGATCTAAGATGACTTAATGTGGGAGGGAAGGGAGAATAGGAGCATGGATAATATGTTTGGATGAATCTCATTGAATTTAATGAATAATATTCCATAAATTTCACATTTCTTTTTTGAGTAAAAAAATAAGATTATAAGAGGGAGAAAAAGGATCCTGATTTTATCTTGGTTAGGCCATTAGTGTCCACCATTATATTGTTGTAAAAATAACAATCTCCCTAAAAAATATGATCCTAATAAAAAAAATCTAGATCTATTAAAGCTGAATTAATTAAATGGAAAATATGGAAAGTGGTCAAATAATGCTGACACTATATTTATATTAAAAAGGTAGTGTACTCATGAGTATGAGTATGAGATTTGAGTAAAATTGGTTTTTACATGGTGCATAATTTAGATTGGAGATACTAAAAAACATAACTTATGAGTGAGATTTTTTTTAAAGGATGTATTAATATTTTACAGAATAAAGGCCTTTGAAACATAAAAAAGGATGGAAAATACTTCCTCATATGGGATAAGGAAAATATGCTGCCAAATAAATAAATTAAAAAGTACCAACCTCATTAAAGAGATAAGCTAAAGTAAAATAATTCAAAATACATATAAAGGAAATAGATAATGACATGATTGAAACTACATATTTGATAAAATATTAGTGACATTAATAAGTAATTAAAATAATTTATTCTAATTTAGTAAAGTTTGATACTATATGGAATATATTCTAGGAGGAAACTAAAAATTATGAATTAATATTATTTTTAGAGAAACACCACCTCATTCAGCCTCAACCATTTAACTTTAACATTCCACCATACCTTAATCCATACAACAACCATAATTAAACTCTAATGGTACAGAAAAATAGTTTATCAATTTTGAGGATATGAATAAATTCAGTAATCATATGATGAATTTTAATGAAAATGGAATGATAAAAGTAACATTCTTGAAAATATTACTTTTCTGTTGAGTGAATTCTTCCTAGGAAGTTATGTATAAGGGTTTATTAATGGATAGAATAATTTATAATTGATTTAATGTATGTAACGTAGAAAATGGAATCGAGAACATTATAAAGGCATTACTATGTTTCGAAACAATGGTTCGAAAGTGGGACTCCCATTAGGAAGGTATTTTATATTTTTTGGACAATATTCTAAAGTATTACATTTTAATATTCAATGTATTATAAATTAGGTAATTAAAAAAGAATTATTTTCATACATATGGTTTTTATTTTTCAATTATTTTCTTCTCACATTTATGGAAAATATCAACAGAAATATAATTTTTTTGAATATATGATTAATTACAATTTAATTATGAAAAAGGAAATGATATTATGATGTCTTCTTGATTTATATATAAATAAAATTATTATAATGAATAAAATATTTAATTTTGGATATTTCGATTGTTATTTTATGTAGATGAAGTTATTTTATATCATCAATGTGGATCAGTAATAGAGTCTATAATTTTTGTAGATTTGAAAATAGAAAACATTTTACAATTGGGCCAGAATAGAACATATTTGGACAACATTAATCATTTTTATAGAATATATGTATCATTATATGATCATAAATATTTGGATTGAAATAAATTTCATTGTGTGATAGATATTTTTTCTATAATTTATGTTTTTGTCTTATCATATAACTTCATGAATTTATAAAAAATTGACTAATGTATTATTTGGATTATGATATATAGAAACTAATTTAAAAACCAAGTGGGTGACTTTCATTCCACGTCATTATTCATGTTATAAATACAGGGCATCAACATGCATTTTGTTTTATAAAATTAAAACTAAGGAATAATTCATACTCAAAATAAAACTAATGGATTTCATTGAGATCTAGATACCAAAATGTTGGAAATATATAAGGGAAAAAGAAATGATAGAATTCTCAAAGAGTGAAAATCAGACATGGTTTGATCATGTTTAAGGTGAAGGAACCAATACACTTATATAATAATTAGGATTCCACTACTAATGGGGAAGTTCATTACTTGAATTTTGAGTTTAGTCGATAGAATATTCTAACACTATTTCACTCATAGTTTTCTTTCTATTAAAATTAGATTTTAATTTATTATGTTTACTGATTCTCCTCTATTTTACATTAAATAGTTGGGTATCAATCTATATGAATTCTTATTGTAATGTTTCCCCTTATAGAACTTGATTCCTTACACGTTTTTTAATACAACACTTTTCTACTAATAAATTTTAATTTTGATGGGCCATTTAAAATTTTCATAATTTGTTCTTAAATTTGAATAAGTTAACTGATTACTATAAAAGTTATATTTCTATTAGTCCACCTTACTACAGCTATCCTCAAGGAATTTTTTATTCTTGGTCAGAAGTTTTTGACCATAGTAGGCACATGTTTAGAATAAATAATATTCTTCTAAACTTCCAAATAACAACAATACTTTATTTAGTATTTCCATGGAAAAATGCGACTTATTTTCTAACATTCCACTCATAAGGGAAGGGGGAATAACCGATCAGTAAAATGATGGGGAAAATATATGTCATAACATTTAACCAATGGGGATAGATAAGTCAATAAAAGTGTCTTAAATATATCAATTAATAATATGACAAGTAAAATCAATTATTAGTATAATGATATAATTACAAAAGAAACTCCAACATTTAATAGATCACCCTTCACATATAATATCAGAAATGTACTTATTTTTATTCTTATTCTATCAAAATCATATAATAAATAATAGAACTGTAAAGAACCATGTAATTAAAGGGAAATTTTTTTTTCATAAATTTCTTTGGGATTTTAAATGAACGTAGTTTCTGACGGAACCTTATTACGAGGCCCGGTGTGCCCAGAATCATTTTCTGAAGTTTAGCTCGGGTACGTTCAGTGAACGAACGAGCGAGTTTTCCTAACTTTTGAACCAGTGCTCGGAATCAAATTCTGAGGCCATCGATGGAATCGCAGCGCCGATAATTTCTTAGGAACACATTTTCCGGAGTTGTGTTTGCTCGGGTGTGGTTATTAAAATTTTGGCTTAAGTAAAGAATAAAATAAAATGGTGCAACCAATTTTATTTTTATTTAAAATAGTTTAACCTAAGATAAGTGGTTGGAGTGGGACACACTATATCCTACTTCACTAGGTATGATATTTGTGGGGAGGGGCCCACACGAGACCCACCCATTCAACTTCCTCAAACCCCCTTTTTATTTAGGTAATGCACCCGCACTACTTTTAATTGAAAAGTCCACTCATCAATTGATTAAATTATTCAAAATAATTAATTCTTGAATTCAATTAGAATTTCAAATTTTAAGTTGGATTGTGAGTTAATTAAATAAGACAAGGTCTTATTTCATTAAGTGGTTGTTTTCATTGTGCGAGAGAATTTTTGGAGAGGATTTTCTCTAACTCTTGAAAAGCATCTTCTTCCTCGTTGAAGAACGCGAAGAACCTCGTCCCTTCGACGAAGAACTCCATCACCGCAAAGGTGAGCTCCTCATACTGTCTTCTTCCCTCTCCGCAGCCGGTGAGAGACGCCATCCTCAGAGATCAACGATGCGACGTCGACGATCCTCCTTCTGCGACGCTAACAGAGTCTCCTTCTGCGGCGTTATTTTCCGCGACAAATCAACAACGCTTGAGGTAGGGGATTTATTGTTTTTGTTCATGAATACTTCCATCGTCATTCATTGTTTTCAAATTGGACCGCCTGTTATCACAATATCGGGAGGAGGTCGGACCGCATGAACACGGCCGAATCCCCTCCCCCCTTGATGCTTTATTTTGTTGCAGAACGAGCAAGGCAGCGTGGTGCTGTTGCACCGCGCAGTAATAATAATGAATGGGCGGAGAAGCACGACACTGTCGCGCCGCGTCGTTGAATTCGAACAAAGTCGCGGTGCCGTCGCGCCACACCGGAGAACCTCGAAGAGTCCACGGTCAGAGCGGGGCCACGGCAATTGGTCGCGGCGGACCCGGAAGGGGCGGACGACTTCTGGTCACTGGCGCCAGAGCTGGAGGTCAGGACCCCGGTGGTCCTGCGGTAGCAGCAACCGGCCGGCCGGACCGGGTCGGCTGGCTTCCAAGAAGCTGGGGGTCGTAACCCCCGGCTGGCCGAAGGTGCAGCCCCCTACATGGGGGTCGTGGTGACACAAACAGGGGGGCAGCAAGCCCCCCCCCCTTCTGCTCGGTCGTTTCAGCCGAGCAGCCTGGCCACGCAGGCCAAGCCGAGCGCGCCAGGCCGAGCCACCAGGCCGGGCCGCCTGGTCGGGCCTCACCCAGGCCGGGCCGGGCCGCACCCAGGCCAGGCCGGGCCGCACCCAGGCCGAGCCGGGCCACGCCGTCCATGCCAGGCTGGGACGCACCCTAATGGGCCGGACCCAGACCCAGGTCGGGTCGCCCCGGTTCGGGCCGACCTAGGGGGTATCGGGTCGGGTCGGACCAGGCCCGAACCCCCTATTTTCGGACCGCTTTCGGTCTTTTTCCCATAACCTAGGCTAAGGACCTCCGATCGATGCACCATCAGCTGCGATGCGATCCTTGGATCGTGGCGGTCGTTTCAGTATATTACACTCAATATTTCGGAGAACTTTGGGTTCGGCCGGGTTGGTTCGAACACGAAACCAACCGGGCCCTCGGAGCGGAAACGCTTATAACTTGAGATCTGAACGTCCGATTGACGTACATTGGACATTGTTGTATTCCTATAAATGAGAAAGACCTTTTGGATTACTCCATTTGAGGTTTGGATGCAGTTGGTGTACATCCTGGTTGGTTTTGACTTAAAAACCAACCGGGCCCCTAGGACAAAAAAGCCAATAATTCTCAGACAGTGCATCTGATTGACGCGCCATCTGTCACGTTGAGTTCCTTTTGACGATATGAAACTTTGGGATACATCAACTCCGGACATCATGTCAGTTGATGTATCATCCCCTCGTCTCGTGGAGAGGAACCTCCCAAAATGAGCTTGCTGTGTGCGGGAACCCTAGAGCTGGCTGTGACTACGACAACGATGAAGACTGCATGAGAATCCTCCGTGGGATCGACAACGACAACTACAACACTCAGCAATCCTGTCTGGATCAGTGCTACCGATCCTGTGTGGGTCAGAACCAGTGTGGGACAGCGCTCAGCAGTCATGTCTGGGCCAGTGCATACCAATCCTGTGTGGGTCATTGCCGTGGTTAGTACCAATCGATCCTGTGTGGGTCATTGCGGGGGTTAGTCCCTATCGATCTTTTGTGGGTCCAGCATCTTTGATGAATCAGTGGCTACATATTATCATCACTATCATCTTAAGAAGAAGTATACCTCTGTGAGCTGAGTCTTGACTTTCAATCCTTATCTTTGATAAGATTGACGTGGTATCCTATATGGATTACGTAATGCTTTCCTGTGTGGATTATGTTGTGTTTTCCTGTGTGGACTGGGTTGTACTTGGGCTCAGAAATTGGAGCCGAACTGGAATTTATGACTTAGGTATATGTATGGGAATAAACCTAAGTAGTGTCGGATATTACTTTGTGATATTATCTTTCCATTGTGGATTATCCTTTGTGGATTCTGGGAGACCTTTGGGGGTCTCGGTTCCCTACTGAGTAACTTATACTCACTCCAGCACGGGCTATGCCCGCAATAAGTTGTGTTGGATGCAGACGATAGACAGCTCTGATCGTGGTGGATTCTTGTGGAGCAAGTTGGTACCTGGAGGTGGACCACTCGGTGGGACGTACACAGAGCGGACGGCTGGACCCGTGGAGCTGAGGAGGCTATCTTTACCCACCCATCAGGTGAGACTTCAGGTGGCCGCCTTGGATTTGCGTCTTTACTTCCAGTTGCTGTACTTTCTTTCTAGTTGTTCTTTACATTCAGTTTGGGTTTGTATTCTGGCCCACTTACTTTTCTGCACTCAATATTGTATCCAGTTTTACTTAGTGTTTACTTCTGCTTGCTCACTCTGTGGTGTTTGTTTACATTACAAAGGAAATTCCTTACCCTTTTTGTTAGGATTTTATGCCTTGGTGCTAGTCGCCAGCCCCTGGCCTATGGAAGGTGGGCTTGGGGTAGTCACGGCCTGAGCCCCGAGGCCGGGTTGTGACAAATTGGTATTAGAAGTGTTTGGTTCTACCGCAGAACTCAGGACTCTGATCTTTTTCGATGTGAGGCAATAGTGTTAAGAGTATTTAGTGTGGTTATCAGTCTAGGGAGTCCAGTGTTGGTGCGGCGGCCGACGCATCCTTACACCAAGACCCTAACATCTGATTTCCGACATAGTGCACGAAGACACTGATTTTATGTGTGTATCATATTTTATTCGTGAGTACTTTGGGTCATCTCACCAGGTATACTGTATCAACCGTGGCGCACCTATTTCTTTTCAGGACGACCCCACGATGGCAACCATCTAGTGTTCTGAGTTTTGTACGTGACGACAGCCCACCGAGCGACGAGGCCTCTGTGAAGGGCCCTATTATTGCGGAGGCACCGGCAGTACCACTCCCCGCCAGGCCACCGATTCTACCAGCCCCAGCCGCTGAGAGTGCATGTCACCTTAGTGCACTGCACGAGTTTCAGCATCAGAGACCGCCCAGGTTCCGCGGGGAGACGGACCCTCAGGCAGATGAGGATTGGATGGAGGTGGTTGTGCGAGTTTTCAGGATAGTGGGGACACCATCTAACCTCTTGGTGATCCTCGCAGCGAGCCTCCTGCACACGGTAGCAGGAAGATGGTAGATCTTGTTGCTCCAGGTGCACGATGAGGCATCACTCCTCTGGACTGACTTTGAGAGCCTCTTCTGCTCGGAGTTCCTCCCAGCCACCCTCCGTGCGGTGCACATCCAAGAGCTACTATAGCTATGGCAGGGTAGCTTGACAGTCACCCAGTACTCGGCGAGATTTACCGATCTCTCGCACTATTCGACGGACATGGTACATGACCCATTATTCTGGGCCCGGACCTTCGAGAATGGATTGAGGCATGAGATCAGGGCATTGCTGATCTCCATCAGCATTCCGACATGGGCAGGAGTACTGGAGAGAGCCCTTCTCATAGAGATATTTCTTGCTAAGCCTACACCAGGAGCGAGACCTACCATAGGGCGGCACGTAGCAGAGTCTTCTGCTGATGGCAGTAGACAGATTTCGCAGAGGTCCAAGCGGACCAGGCCATCGGACGGACGACCATAGGATACTGGCTCGGAGGTGCGGGGAACACGTAGTAGAGCCCTTCATACGAGTGTCAGACAATGCTATGCATGCAGTGGGTAGGGCCATTTGGCTCGTGACTGCCCGACCCATCATACAGAGGAGCATTAGAGGCATAGGTTCAACCGTAGCGGTCCGCAGGGAGCAGGCGGACGAGGCCGAGGAGCTGGTTGAGCGGCAGGTGGTGGACAATGTTTTCAGGCACTACCACCACCACCACCAGGAGGTCCACCCCAACCACAGGGGAGAGAACATCTTCATGTAGCTGAAGCTTACGATCATGGAGCTCCAGAAATGGGTGGACAAGTGCAGGACTAGCTCCAGGCATGGAGGCCATAGACCATAATGCCTCTAGCTTCATTTTTTTGCTGCTTTGTGTCCTTGTACTTTGAGGTTCACTAATAAAAGACACTTGCAATAGTGATTTTTTATTTCTTTTCTTTTTTATGTTAATACTAAGAAGTTCCAGTTAAAAAAACTATTGACTTGACCCTCACATAAGAGATTCCTACAGGAGGAGACCCATTGACCACACACTGATGCTGACGGTGTGACTCAACCTTGGAGGTGAGAGTTACGGTTGGATCTCTTGGTAGCAGCGTCGAGGCCTTACGACGTCATCCATGGAATGATTTAACTGATCATGATGAGATTTACAATATTAGGCAAGGAACATGGTTCATCCATGGGATGAGACCAGATTTCTCTTTTCAGCAAAGGAGAAATCTTTGCAGCTTTGCAAAAAGTTAAGGAATAAGGGGAAACTCTTCGTGTGGTCAGACAGATGTAAGCAGGGCTTCTGGGAGCTGAGACAGACATTGACCATTGAACCTATCTTTCAGATACTTGGGGAGGCGACAGAGCAACTAGCCGCTTTGCAGATATCCTTTGTGGATAGTGATAGAGGAGCATTTCTATAGTCACTCACAGTCATTCCTGTACTTCTACAGCGGTTCAGAGGGGAAATGCATAGGTACGTTGACTGTGAGACACGACGTATACAGATATCCTCGGGACAGGCACCTGATGGACTCTCTGTGGGAGGTGAGCATGTCATCCTTTTTAGAGGACGTACCTTGGTACCAGTTGCTTTACAGGAGGAGGTACTGAGGGAGTTTCACACTACCCCTTTAGCGGTACATCCAGGAGTGGCGAAGATGTACCAGGACCACAAACAACAGCACTGGTGGCCGGGTATAAAGAAGGTTGTGGCAGAGTTTGTTTCTTGATGCCTCCCTTCCAGCAAGTGAAGGAATAACACCAGGTACCAGCAGGCTTGGTACAACCCTTGGATGTCCCAGAGTGGAAGTGGGAAGGGATATCTATGGATTTCGTGAATGGACTTCCACACACTTCCAGATGTCACGACTCAATTTGGGTGATTGTCGACTGACTCACCAAGTCGTCCCACTTCTTATCCATCATAGAGCAGGGCTCAGTGGAGAGCATAGGATGCCTCTATGTTCAGGAGATCATACGGCTTCATGGTGTTCTATCATCTATCATCTCCAATCGAGATGCACGCTTTACTTCCTGGATTTAGAAGGGGTTTCAGGAGGAATTCGGGACACAACTACGTCTGAACACTTCCTTTCACCCTCAGACGGATGGTCAGACGGGGAGGACCAGTCAGACTCTCAAGGACATCCTCCGCGCATGTTTTCTCGACTTTGGTCGTAGCTGGGAGGACCACCTACCCTTGGTGGAGTTCGCGTACAACAACAGCTACCACTCCACCATCGGGATGGCACCATATGAGGCATTGTATGGCCGACCTTTCAGATCACCTCTGTGCTGGACAGACCCTGGGGAGTCAGCACTTGTGGGATCGGAGATGGTACAGGACATGACAGAGAAGGTCTAGGTCATCCAGGAGTGGATGAGGACAGCTCAGAGCTGGCAGAAGTCTTATGCTGACAGGAGGTGGAGACCACTAGAGTTCAAGGATGGCGACCACGTCTTTTTACCGGTCTCACCTCGACGTGGATTACGAAGATTTGGCCAAGGCAGCAATTTGTCTCCGCGCTTCATTAGACCATTCCAGGTCTTCAACAGGATTGGCGAGGTGGCTTATCGCCTGGCTCTACCACCTCAGTTACACCGGGTGCATGATGTCTTCCACATATCTCAGCTGAGGAGATACGTACACGACCCGACACATATCATTGATGATGGGGCGATTTTTTCCAAGGTCCCAGTGGAGATCGAGGATCGACAGGAATGGGTTCTACATGGACGGTCGATTCCTCTAGTGCATATCATATGGCATCACAGAAACCTCCAGGAGAGCACTTGGGAGTGAGAGGCTCAAATGCATGCATAGTACCCACATTTGTTTCCCTAGTTTATGATGTATCTTTACGGGGACATAAAGACCTGAGGTGGGAGTAATGTAATGACCCGTAAAATTCAAGGGAAATTTTTTTTCTTAATTTTCTTTGGGATTTTACAAGAACGCAGTTTCTGACGACACCTGATTCTGAGGCCTGGTGTGCCCAGAATCATTTTCCAATGTTTAGCTCGGGTACGTTCAGTGAACGAACGAGCGGGTTTTCCTAACTTTTGAACCGGTGCTCAGAATCGAATTCCGAGGGCACCGATGGAATCTCAGCACCGGTAATTGCTTAGGAACACCTTTTTCGGAGTTGTGTTTTCTCAGGTTTGGTTATTAAAATTTTGGGTTAAGTAACGAATAAAATAATATGGTGCAACTAATTTTATTTTTATTTAAAGTAGTTTAACCTAAGCAAAGTGGTTGGAGTGGGACCCCCTATATCCTACTCCACTAGGTAGGATATTTGTGGGGTGGGGCCCACACGAGCCCCACCTATTCAACTTCCTAAAACCCTCTCTTTTAATTAGGTAATGCACCCGCACCCCCATTAATTGAAAAGTCAACTCATTAATTGATTAACTTATTCAAAATAATTAATTCTTGAATTCAATTTGAATTTCAAATTTTATGTTGGCTTGTGAGTTAATTATATAAGACATGGTCTAATTTCATTAAGTGGTTTTTTTGGTTGTGTGAGAGGATTTTGGTAGTGGATTTGCTCTAACTCTTGAAGAACATCTTCTTCCTCGTCAAAGAACGCGAAGAAGACCAAGCCTTCGACGAAGAACTCCGTCATCGCAAAGGGGAGTTCGTCTTACCGTCTTCTTCCCTCTCCAGAGACGGTGAGAGACGCCATCCTCAGAGATCGATGATGTGATTCCAACGATCCTCCTTCCGCGACGCTTACAGAGTCTCCTTCCGCGAAGTTCTTTTCCATGACGAATCAACAACGCTTGAGGTAGGGTATTTATTGTTTTTGTTCGTGAATACGTCCTTCACCGTTCTTCATTTTCAAATTGTACCGCCTGTTATCGCAATAACAGGACCAGGTCGGACCGCACGAACACAACCGACTCCACTCTCTCCTTTATGCTTGATTTTGTTGCGGCACGAGAAAGGCAGCGCGATGCCGTTGCACCGTGCGGTAATAATAAAGAATGGGAGGAGAAGCGCGGCACCGGCGCACCGCGCCGTTGAAGTTGAACAATGTCGCGGCGCCGTCGTGCCGCGTCGGAGAACATCGAAGAGGCCACGATCAGAGTGGGGCCACGGCGGAGGGGCGTGGTGCCTTCACGTTGCACCATGCCATTCAGACCAAGGCCACGGCCTTTGGCCGCTACGGAGCAGGAAGCGGCGGCTGGCTTCTGGACGCCAGCGCCGGACCAGGAGGGTGGGACCCCGGTGGTCCTGCGGTAGCAGCAACCGGCAGGCCGGACTGGGCCGGACGGCTTCCAAGAAGCTGGGGGTCATAACCCCCGACTGGACGAAGGAGTGGCCCCCCACATGGGGGTCGTGGTGACACAAATGGGGGGCAGCGAGCCCCCCCCCCCCCCCTTCCTCTCGGCTGTTTCGGCCGAGCCCCCTGGCCACGCCGGCCAGGCCGAGCGCGCCTGGCCGGGCAGCCCAGGCAGTGCCCAGGCCGGGCCAGGCCGCTCCCTAATGGGCCGGACCCAGACCCGGGTCGGGTCGACCCGGTTCTGGCCAACCCAGGGGGTATCGGGCCGGGTCGGACCGGGCCCGAACCCCCTATTTTCAGACCTCTTTCAGTCTTTTTCCCATAAATTCGACTACGGAACTCCGATCGACGCACCGTCAGCTCTGATGCGATCATTGGATTGAGAAGGTCGTTTCAGTATATTACACTCAAGGTTTTGGGGAACTTTGGGTTCGGCCATGTTGGTTCGAACACGAAACCAACTAGGCCCTCGAAGCGGAAACGCTTATAACTTGAGCTCCAGACGTCCGATTGACGTACCTTAGACTTTGTTGGATTCCTCATAGTGATAGGGACCATTTGGATTACTCCGCTCGAGGTTTGAATGCAATTGGAGTACGGCAGAGTTGGTTATGACTTAAAAACAAACCGGGCCCATGGGACAAAAAAGCCAATAAATCTCAGACCGGGCCTCTTATTGACGCGCCGTCTGTCACACTGAGTTCCTTTTAACGATACGGAACTTTGGGATATATCAACTCCGTAATTTGTGTCATTTGATGTATCAGCCCCTCGGCTCGTGGAGCAGACCCTCCCGAAATGAGCTTGCAGTGTGCGGGAACCCTAGAGCTGGCTGCGACTGCGACAACGATGCAGACTGCAAGGGAATCCTCCGTGGGTTTGACATCGACAACTACAGCTCTCAGCGATCCTGTGTGGATCAGTGCTACCGATCCTGTGTGGGTCAGATCCTGTGTGGGTCAGCGCTCAGCGGTCCTGTGTGGGTCAGCGCATACCAATCCTGTGTGGGTCTTTGCGGGGGTTAGTACCTATTGATCATGTGTGGGTCATTATGGGGGTTAGTACCTATCGATCCTGTGTGGGTCCGACGGCTTAGATGAATCAGTGGCTACATCTGATCATCACTATCGTCTTACGAAGAAGTATACCTGTGAGAGTTGAGTCTTGACATTCAATCCTTATCTTCGACAATATTGACTTGATATCCTGTGTGGATTACATTATGATTTCCTGTGTGGATTGAGTTTTTTTTACTTTGTGGACTGGGTTATACTTGGGCTCGGATGTTGGAGCCGAACGAGAATTGATGACTTAGGTATATGTATGGGAATATACCTATGTAGAGTCGGATGTTACTTCGTGATCTTATCTTTCATTTGTGTATAATCCTTTGTGGATTCTAGGAGACCTTAGGGGGTCTCGGGGTCCCTAATGAGTAGCTTATACTCATCCCTGCACGGGCTATGCCCACAATAAATTGTGTTGGATGCAGACGATGGATAGCACTGATCGTGGTGGAGGCTTGTGGAGCAAGTCGGTACCTGGAGGTGGACCACTGGGTGGTACATATACGGAGCGGATGGCTGGACCCGTGGAGCTAAGGAGGATATCTGTACCCACCCTTCAGGTGGGACTTCCAGTGGACGGCTCGACGTTTCGGCATTACATCCAGTTGATGTACTTTCTTTCCACTTGTACTTTACTTTTAGTTTGGGT
This sequence comes from Viscum album, assembly GCA_963277665.1. Classification (NCBI taxonomy): domain Eukaryota; kingdom Viridiplantae; phylum Streptophyta; class Magnoliopsida; order Santalales; family Viscaceae; genus Viscum; species Viscum album. The sequence goes on from OY728136.1 coordinate 1,987,190,909, forward strand.
TTGTATTCTGGCCCACATAATTTTCCACACTCATTATTGTATCCAGTTTTACTTAGTGTTTACATCTGCATGCTCACTCTGTGGTGTTTGTTTACTTTACAAAGGCAATGTCTTCCCCTTCTTGTCGGGATTTTACGCATTGGTGCTAGTCGCCATCCCCTGGCCTATGGGAGGTGGGCTTGGGGTAGTCACAGCACGAGCCCCGAGGATGGGTCGTGACACGAACACCTTTCCAATAACATATCACACGTGACAACTGATTTTTTAGAAGTCTTCTCTAGGATAAAACATCGGTTTTCAAATATAACTATATATAAACTTGCAAATTTTTTTACCCACACCATATGATGTGTTTTAATCCATTGGGTATTGTAATGAATGGTTCGCATATGTACCAATTTACCATAGAAGATCAATATTCCAATTGGGTGGAATGAGACAAAAAGATGAAATTTATTTATGGAAACAATGTGGTCACACATAATTACCCCAATATCAAGTGTGACTATATTAATTTATTGGGAAATTAAATTAGTAAAATATGAAAATTAACGATTAATTAGTACTATAATTAAGAACCGATAATTTTAATCGAAATATATAAAGTATATATTTGAAGTTATCTTATAAGGTTCTCATATTGAAGAATAATTGGTGGTTATATTTTCTAATGGAATATAGTTTCCAAAAAATAAATTGATGAAAATAAAAAATAATGATTCCATTTTGTTGAGTAACAATAATGTTTTTTAGAGGAAAATTCACTAACTAATTCTATTCATAGTGGAGAATTTTTTGGTGTTAGGAGTTTCCTAGTGACTCGATTGTTGGTTAATTGATTTGATAAAATTTTCACCAATATAAAACCAAAATATTTGAATCATAATATGATCATGTCCTTCACTCTACATCATAAATGTATTAAAAAATTATTATTTAATATAATGGAGTAAGGAATGAAAAATTTATTTTGTCACATGGGATAATGATTTCATATTCCACTCCACTAATCATTATATCAGTAAGATAATTTTTAATTAATTGGTTCCCATTTTAGGGGACATAAACAGTTTAATAAAACCAAAATATTTGTTTTTAAAATAGGTTCCAAGATAAATAATGGAATTTATTTTTTATACAAGACCTATAATCAATATTTAGACACTCAGTATAATGACTGTAAGGTTTACCAATAATTAATTATAGAAAAGATAACCAAGATTCGCTAAAAAATTTAAGAAATAAATGAGAGATGTTAATGAACATATAAATAAATAGAATATTAATTCAAGGAGTATCTATGTATGTTATCCTATTTATGTAAATAATATTCAATACATAGAAGGAGTATATTTTTATTTCTATTTTCATAGTAACAATTAACAAAAAAACAATGTATACATGGATTGGTTGTTCCTTGAAAGCTAAATAAATATTCATTGAACAAATCTATTAAATTCAATCATCTCTTTCTAATTCAAATTTTCATGAATAAATTATATAATAAAAAAACAATTACTATTTTTTTATATTTTCTAGGAGACTTTATCCTAAAAAAGTAAAAATAATGTATCATGTTTGTGTTTATTTTGTTTTAATTTAAATAATCCACTTTTGAAACACATTATCTTTAGTTAATCTATACTTTTATTATTTATACTTGTCTACATTGAAAAAGACAAATTCAGGTGTAGGATTTATTTAATATTATTAAATATTAATATTTTCTTTAAAATGTTGTACAATATACTAAACATAAGTAAGAATAGATAGATTTCTTAGTCTTTTACATCATAAGACTTCTACTTATATGACATAATCTAACTGTATGGCTATAGAATCTTACCATAAGTGTTTATCTTCTGCATTTTTGGTTTTATAAATTTATTTATCATATGGATTTCTTATTATCATATGACAGTACTATGTTTGTAAGGATATATCATAAGACTTCACCATGATACTTCTCTCAGGTCATAAATCATCATCATTTTATATTATTATCATCAAACTCTATTTTATGCCTTTATTTAATCGCATGCCCGGAATATAATACTTTGTCTTGGAGTAAGTCTTCTGGTGATATGAAAATTTAGAAAAAGATGAAATTTACCTCTGACATTATACTCAATATAAAGCTTCTATGTAAAGATTTATTACATTATATTACATCAATGCCTAAATTCAATAATTTTAAAAATCATCCACGTTATTTTTCATACTAATCCCCCTAAATTGTGCTTCTAACACCTTATACATCTTATGTACTAGATGATGAATTTTCCATCTATAATTGTAGTAATCATGAAGATGTTTTTAATGGAAAATCTATAGGTATGAACACTGGATTTTTAAAGCACAATGTGAAACTACCATCTAGTATTTATCACTCAAAGGTCTCTCTACCACTATGTTTTAACCTCATTCAACACATTTTTAATCTTGCATCTATGCCTCTTTAACCATCTTCACAAAATTAGGTTCCAAATAAATTTACAATAAATCCCCAATATCACTTTAGACATCACATTCCATGTTCATATCTTTAAGGAATGACATCAACTACAATTCATCTTATACTTATTTTTTCAATCGAGTATATGAATTTCTACATATCACATTCGACACTGAATTTCTTTTTCCTGGTGTATAAATCAAGTAAAACATTTGGTGATACTCTATCCCTATTCTTCTGTCATATTCAATTACCATTGTGATAAAATATGTTTCGTTCTCTTAAGATCCCTAAACTCGGTAATTTTCTTAGAAAATATATTATTCATTTATTCAATGAATAGACTATAGAAGCTATCTAAAAATTGTGTGTTGGGTAATTCTACTCATGAATCTATAACTACCTTGAGGCATAAAAAAACATAATCTCCTTGACTGAAAACACATCCCAACCCTAATCCTGAAGCATCATAATACATTATCTACCCTTTTTCTGATTCAAGAAAAATCAATATTGGTGTGGATGTAAGTGAAAAATTATGCACTTTGAAAAGACTTCTAACATTCCTCCTTCCATTTTAGTATAACATTCTTCTATGAAAATATAATCATATGTGAAGCAGGTCATAAAAAATCTTGAAAAAAGAATCAATAATAACCATCTTGACAAAGGAAAATTCATATCTCGAAGAAATTCTTTGGGGGTTTCCAATAGATAATATATTTTATCTTTCCAGGATCCGTAGAAACTTATTTTTAGTTATTACATGGACAAGGATGTGTACCAATTATATCCAAATAATACACTTTGATATTTTGGAATACTACCAATGATCCCTCAAGATTCCAATCGATGTTTCCAAGTGTTTTTCATGATCATCCCCTATCCTTGAATACACCAATACGTCATCCACAAATACATCCAAGAAAGAATTCATATATCATTGAAATATCAAATTCATTAAATCCATAAGGATCGTTACTACATTCATAATACCGAAAGGGATAACAACATATTTGTAATATCCATCTCCACTCCTAAAATATGCACTCTAAATTTATTTCTTTTGAACCAAAAATTGGTGATATCGTCATCATATTGAAATTTTGGAGAACCATTAATGTCCCCTCAATAGATTAAATAGATCATCAATACGTGGAATTTGATACTGATTCTTTATCGTAACTTAGTTTTTCTTTGGATAATCTGCACACATCTTAAAAGATCTATCCTCATTTTTCATATATAAGACCAGTTCCGCCCACAGTGATATGATAGACCAAAAGAACCCTTTAATTTAAATCTTTTAAAACTATAAATTCAGTTACATTAATTCTATTGGTTCTACTTGATAATATAAAAGTGATATTGGAATAGCTAGTGGAAGGAGATCAATCATAAAATACACTACTATCATAGGTGGAAACCCTAATTAAAATTTGGAAAACACGTATGGAAAATGATCAACCACTACTAGAAAAAACAATGCTGCCAAATGGTATTCTCTTTTTCCCACTAATGGTTCCAAAATTCACTTTTACCTCCTTTCAAATTCCTTTTCTCTATTAAAAAGATTATTTATTACATCATCAGTTGAAAAAATAAATATTCAACTACCATAGTCAACGGGGTCCTTTAACACTTCCAACCAATAAATACCTCATATTATATCATAGGAATCCATCTGAAGCACATAAGGAATCCATTTAATCTCATTTGTATTAATGGTTATAAAAAAATATTTACACACTAAGGCTCATCACACTTTGTGACCTATAAGAGTTTGATGTTTTATTACAGAGGGAATTAACTAAACTTTTAAACTCAAAAAATCATTATAATAATATTTAATAATGTAATGTGATGTTCTAGTATTTATGTAATCTTGTATAAGGGTAGAAATAAAAATAATCATACCACTAATCGTAGATGGTTGAGAATGATCATCCACAATGACCTACTCATCTCTATATAATTACTTACTCACCACACTTTTTTCATTGTTATTATGTTGAGATTTTCATTGTAGATAAGTCATGATGTTCCTTTAATCACTATAGAAATCTATGTTCTGCTATTGTGATTTATTTTTATGGTCACATCCTGTCAAATCATACAATCACAGTGACACCTGAGATGTGTCTTGAACTTACTATCTCGGATCATGGAGATTATAACCCTGATGCGTCCCTATATTTTTGAAATTATGGAATTCTATTAGATTTTATGTACAAACTAACATATTTTTTTTTTCAGAAAACCCACATTTGAATAATCCATATTTAGTCGTGGGTCAGAGAAGAAGATTCACCAATCCAACTGTTTGGTTTTGATTTATGCTCCCACCTTGGAATTAGAAATCCCTATTTCTATTTATCATCGTATTATAGTTCCATCTGATTCTCATGGGTATCAACATACATTTTTATTCAATAGTTTCTATGATGTTTGTTTCTATTACCATCACTCCATTGACCATCTCAGTATAATCCTTAAAGTGTAGAACAACAATATTTCAGCGATTCATTTTCCCTAACATAGATTCAAAGATACATTCCTCCAAAGATGTCCTAGAAACAAACTTGGGTAAAAATCATACTAAATTCATGAATTTAGAATCATAAACCATGATAGAAATATTATTATACTTCATGATGAATAAATCTTTCATTATTATAATTTTGAACTTTTGTGGATTGAATTATTTTATAAAAAATTCCTTAAAATAATCTCTTGCATGATTATGATATAATTTATCTTCAACGACTAAATCTCAGGACTAGAAAGCAAGATATTATAGAATATATGTTTCCACCTTTAATTTAAGCTCTACTTGTGTGCTAATGAAATCTAAGATACGATTTATTCTATTCAACCAGACATATACATTTCCATGTTGTGAATCACCCCAAAACATTTGTGGATTATAAAATTGGAAATGGATGGAATGATGCAATATATTTGGATCTTCCATCCTTTACCTGATGTCTACCACCTAAAATTCATGGACAATACTCAGAACTAGATGTTGGTTCACATGTGGATCAGGTGTAACCACATTCATAGAAACATTCTCCTATTGGTTTATATGATGCTTAACAGGTCCTATTATCTAAAAACACAAAAAACACTGTAACTATCAATCTATATTAACTAAATGATTCACATTTAAAATTATACCAGATCATAATATTAGAACAGTGGTTTCAAAAATCAATAATTTACAACATTCAACAATTTTAGGAAATTTCACAGTACTTTTAGAAATCGCATCATTTTCAAAACACTACAGTCATTCTCTATTTAAAAATCTCACATTTTATAAAAAAAAATTTTTTTTATAAATCTACATTTTTACACCAAATAATTAATCATTAATCAAAATTAAATATACCCTCCTAGCAGAAATTCAGTTCTATAATGTATGTTTTCTTATATAATTAGTTAAACCCATGATAATGATAATCCATAATCATGTAAGTGTCTCTAAAACATATGTACCCAAATACACCATAACTGGACGTTAAAAAAAAGATAGATGCATATTTTTATGCTCCACATTTAAGGTCTCGAAAATCCAGCTCCCTTCTACCAACAGAACACAGGGAATAGACCAGAATGAATTTCAAATCAATGACTGAAAATCAATATCAAGTCAAAGACCGACCAAGACTCATACAACTAGTTCCAAAATATATTCAGAAAGACTCAGATGATTCCAAATTTTACAAAAGATATTCTAAAGGACCACTATGATACAACATGTTCTACAATATATTCCTAAGAATAAACCTAAGACCACTTTCAACATACTACCCCTCTTCATGGATTGATAATAAGGATGGACATTAATAGGCCTTAAAATACATCCCCATTGTTGGATATAAATTCCAGGGCATCATTAACAGATGGTAGAATATTTTCCATTTTAAAATAAAAAAACAACCAAACTAGCCAAAATGAAACTACCCACTACATAATCCCTAATGAAAAGGAAATATAACTCAATGAAACCATTGATAATAAAATAAAACTATAACCAAGTACCATAATAAAAGTCTATAATATCAAAGTATATAGAATAAGAAAAAAATAAAGTACTCAAATAAAAAATTCAATCTCCAAACATGATCCTGTTGAGTCAAAAGTCCTCTTTTGACTTCTATATCATGTTTTGGAAATCAAAAATGTATTCTATAATATTTTGGAAATTACAATTGTCTTCTATCATGTTTATCGTATCGTACAATGATGATCGTATAGACCATATCGTATCATACGATACAGATCGAACTGATTGTACTGATCATGCTTATCGTACTGATCATGCGGATCGTACTAATCATGCTGATCGTACTGACTATATTGTATCGTACAATACTGATCGTACATACCATGCCAATCGTACAATGCTGATCATACTGAATATGTAAATTGTATTGACTCCGTTACTCATAACATTTATTACATGCTTGTTTCAATACTTAGTCAAAAACACTTATTGCATATGAATCGTACCCATGTTTTTCATTTCCATATATCTTATGTCCTAACAAAAATGATGTCGTTGAGTTAGATACAAACTAATCAAAACGATGTCGTGCTTTCTGTTTCAATATGACCGTTGGAGGCAATATGACCATTGGAACCCGAGGCCTATAAATAGGAGGTTATTTGAAGCTGAGGGTATGAGAAATGAATGAAGAGACTTCGTGAACTACCAAGATTCTAGAGAGAGACACTGTGAGTTCTCTCATCTGCCTTGTGCGTCCGATTATCATATCGAGGGCTTTCAAGTGATTGAAAGACAGAGGTGCCAATTACCTTTAAAATCGAGGGCTGCCGGGGATAGGCAGACAGACGTGCCGATCATCGTATCGAGGGCTTCCAGGGATAGGCAGACAGACGAACCGAACATCGTATCGAGGGTTCACCAAGGTGTTGGTGAGACAGACCATTTATCCTAGGTGAAAGGATAACCCTTCTCTTTGGGTTAAAAGAATTTTAATTCTTTTACATTTCCGTTGTTTCTTGTATTAGAAAGGAATTTGTATTGTTTAATTTCTTCTTTACATATTCAATTGTAATTGTTTCAATTACAATCATTCTATTACATATTGTATTGATTGATTCTAGACGCTTTAAGGTAGAATCATTCATCTTTGTATTACTCTGATTATTGTGTTCATCTTGAATGCAATTGTTTTACATTATATTAGTATTACAATACATCATACCTTTTTTATATTCAATACAATTTTGGGTGTTTGTATTTGTATTAGTTTAAGATCGTTTAAACTAATCTCTTAGTTGCTAAAACTCAAAGGTTTTTAAATCTACAATTCACCCCCATATTGTATTGTTCCATCTAATAAACATATCTATATATTCGATCAAACAATTGGTATCAGAGGAGGTTTTCTACTGATTTGTATTACTAGCTTTATTTCTTTCATATTACTATCTTAAATACTTACTACACTAATGTGTCGAGTGGAAAAGTTTTTGTTGTATTAGATGGCGAGAATGAATTTTGGGTCAATAGACAATCTGAATCCTTCTAGACCACCAATATTTGATGGGAATGATTATGAGTATTGGAGAGATCGTATGAAGACTTTCGTTATTAATACTGGTGTAGACAACTTTATAATTCTTACTGGAGGTTACAAAATTCCTGACAAAGAAGTCAGTACTTTCACCAACCAAGAGAAGCAAGAATATCAACTGAATTTCAAGGTACGCAATACTTTATTATGCTCTATGACCAGGAATATATATAGTTAGATATCTTTATTTGAAGAAGCCAATTGTATTTGGAAGAAATTAGAAGTCACTCATTTTGGTACATCCATGTTTAAAGAAACAAGGAGAGAAATTCTTCGAGCAGAGTATCATGGATTTGTTTTTCCTTATGGAGAGCCAGTATGTAAAGTGCAACAAAGGTTTATGACAATTGTCAATAGCTTACAATTTATGGGAGAAAGAGGTCTTGATGATGAAGCTCTAGTCTATAAAATTATAGATGTAATTCCAAATGAATGGGAGTCAAAAAGGACAGCTATTGATGAAAATAGAAAAGTTTCCGAGATTACTCTTGATGAACTCTTTGGAACTCTTCTACAGCATGAGACAAGAATGAAGAGAGATGCTGATTTCAACAAGAAGAAGAATGGGAATGGATGTGTATCCTTTGCATCTAAAGCTAAAACGCCTGAAAGGCTTACGAGGTCTAAATCCAAGAAAGTTGTTATATCTAATTCAACTGATTGAAATCTTTCGGATAATGAGTTATCCAATATTGCTCGAAGGATGAACAAGATTGTGGGTAACAAAGATTTCTAATATAGATTAAAAAAGAAAGACAGGAAAGGTAAGAAAGATTCAGAGGTAACTTGTTATGAATGTAAGAAAGCAGGACATATAAGGCATGATTGTCCTTTACTGAAAAGGAATGATAGAAAGGAGAAACACTCTGAAAGAAACAAGAAAAGGTTTTATAAGACAAAGAAAGTCTTGAAAGAAAATGATATGTGGAGTGCAAGTGGTAGTGATTCCTTAGATGATTCTTTAGAATATGAGACATCAGGACAGAGGAATATCAGACTCTTAGCCAGATTACCTATTAAAGATCATTGTCTCATGGCTAAGGTACATAATGCTGAAGCTATTAAAAATGTCTCTTTGAATGCAAATTATACTGAGAATAGATTTTATGAATCTTCAATTGATGAATCTTTATCATCAGAAGATGATACATTACCTTCTTTTGAAGAAGTCTCTAGATTTTCTAAATTACTTGAAAATGAAAATTCTAAACTCAAGAAGAGACTTGAAAAAGCAAATTCTAGAATTTCAATCATGAGTAAAGAAATATTAGATCTTTCTAATGATCTTGATGTGAAAACTTCTGATTTTGAATGTATTTTAAAAACCCTTGAGAAAGTTAAATCTGATAAGGATAAACTTTCTAAGGATCTTGAAACTGTAATTTCAAAGAAAAATATTTTAGAACCCAACTCTAGTTCAAATTGAAATGTTTTGGAAAATAAGAATTTTGTTTTAAAACTAAGGTCAGCGATTTTATCCTTGAGGAAATGTTTGTCAAACTTTACTAATGGAAAAGAAAACATTGATAGGATGTATTCTCAAAGTAGACCTTTGAGAAATCATTCTGGTCTTGGTTATACTTATTCCAAACCTGTTTTTAGCAATAACTATTTTGTTCCTCAAAAAAACATTTTCTGTTCTAAGTGTCAATGTGGTGGACACTATAGAAGAGATTGCTCTCTTAACAAAACTCAATCTTTAGGATTTCATAATGCTCATTTTGCAAAACAAATGTGGATTCCTAAAATTCTTTTATCTAACCTTTCTAGATCCAAACAAGTTTGGATTCCGAAAAACTAATTGTTTATTTTTCATGAAAATGAGAAGTGTACCAATAAGAATATTTGGTACATGGATAGTTGTTGTTCTCGGCATATGACTGGAAACAAAGATATCTTTGAAAATGTTATCAAAACAAAAGGTAGAAAAGTTACCTTTGGAGATAATTCTCAAGGAAATATTGTTGGTATAGGTAAAATTGTTTTTCTTGGAAAAGTTCTTATCTCAAATGTTTTGTTTGTTAAAGGTCGTAGGCACAATATCATCAACAAAAGTCAATTATGTGATGAAGGTTACCTTGTGAATTTTAGAAATGATAATAGTCTTGTTCAAAATTCCAATGATGAGTTCATTCTATCTGCCCATATGCAATAGAATGTTTACACTATTAACCTAGAAGACCTTAGGATCCAAAACTTACCCTACATAAGTGCAATAGAAGACCAGTAATGGCTATGGAATAGGGGACTAGGACACTGTAATCTGAGAAACCTTAGTAAACTCTCAAAGAAAAGACTTGTAAAGGGGCTACCAGACCTTAGATATGATTCTTCAAAAGTCTGTGATCCTTATCAATTTGGCAAGCAACATAAAACTAGATTTAAATTAATTAATGAAGTTTCAACTTCTAATGCATTACATCTAGTGCATATGGATATTTTTGGTCCTTCACAATCTGGAGGCATTGGAGGCAAATACTATGTATTTTTTTTAGTTGATGACTTTACTATATTCACATGGGTCTACTTTCTCAAAAAGAAATCTGAAGCCTTTTCCTATTTCAAAACATTTAGAGCCCAAGTTAAAAATGAGAAAAACCTACCATTTATAACTATTCATAGTGATCATGGTGGTGAATTTCAATATTCAGATTTTGAAACTCTTTTTAGTAAGAAAGGTATTACTCACAATTTCTCAGCTCCAAGAACTCCTCGGCAAAATGGTGTTGTTGAAAGAAGAAATCGTATTATTCAAGAAATGACTCGACCATGTTGAGTGAATACTCAATTGCTAAGCACTTTTGGGATGAAGCTGTTAGTACTTCCTGTTATACTATAAATCGTGTTTTAACTAGACCATTTCTTAATAAAACCCCTTATGAGTTATGGACTGGCCCAAAACCTAAACTTTCATACTTCAAAGTTTTTGGATGCAAAGTGTTCATTCTGAATACAAAAGATAATCTACACAAATTTGCACCAAAATCTGATGAAGGAATATTTCTAGGCTATTCTATAACCTTTAAGGCCTATAGAGTTTTCAATAAAAACACATGTACTGTTGAAGAAACAGTACATGTAAAATTCAATGAAACTGATCCTTTTGTTTTCAACCAACCCAATCCTACATCCTCAGATGTGTTTTCTAAAAATGTTTATCAACCATTATTAGAAGATCACTCTGATAAGGAAAATGTTCAAGAATGTATTCCTGAAACATTTACCACAGAAGACTTTCAATCATACGTTGATGAACAGGCTTTACAAAACCCAAATCAATTGTTTCTTAGAAATCATCCTTGTGATAACATCATTGGTGATATAAATCAACCTGTAAGGACCAAAAATTCCTTAAGAAATGAAATAGAACATCTTTCTTTTCTTTCCCAATTTGAACCTAAAAGTACAAGTGAGGCCTTAGGTGATGACGATTGGATCAAAGCAATGCAAGATGAACTAAATGAATTTGAAAGGAATCAAGTCTGGACTTTAGTTAATAGACCTAAAGAAACAACTGTAATTGGTGTAAAATGGGTTTTCAGAAACAAATGTGATGAAAATGGAATCATTGTAAGAAATAAGGAAAGACATGTTGCCAAAGGATATTATCAACAAGAGGGAATGTACTATTAAGAAACATATTCTCTTGTAGCTAGACTTGAATCTATTTGTATTCTATTAGCCTTCGCAGCATTTTTCAATTTCAAAATATTTCAAATGGATGTCAAATGTGCTTTTCTAAATGGTTTTGTTCAAGAAGAATTTTTTGTCGAACAAACTCCTGGTTTTCAAGACCCAAAACATCCTGATCATGTTTTCAAACTTACCAAGGCTCTATATGGTCTGAAACAAGCCCCTAGAGCATGGTATGATAGACTTACATGATTTATTTTACAAAAAAATTATACAAAAGGTACAGCAGATCCAACCCTTTTTATAAAAATGGAAAACAAAAATGTTTTGATTGTTCAAATCTATGATGATGACATCATATTTGGATCAACTCAGAAATCCATAACTAATTATTTTGAACATTTAATGAAATCTGAGTTTGAAATGAGTATGATGGGTGAGTTAACATTCTTTTTAGGTTTTCAAATTTCTCAAAAACCATAAGGAACATATATATCTCAACATAAGTATATAAAGATTTACTCAAAAAGTATGGATATGACAAAACTAAAAGTATTTGCACTCCAATTGGTTCCTCAAATACACTTGATCATAATGAAACTCAGAAACCAGTAGATCAAACAATCATTAGAGGTATGATAGGAAGTTTGCTATAATTGACAGCTATTCAACCCGACTTAATGTTTTCTGTATGCTTATGCGCTAGATATCAATCTAATCCAAAAGAGTCTCATTTAAAAGTCGTAAAGAGAATCTTTCGGTATTTAACATGCACTATGGATTTAGGTCTTTTTTACTCTTCTGGGAATGATTTTGTTTTAAAAAGTTTTTCAGATGCTGACTTTGGTGGATGTAGAATGGATAGAAAAAGTACATCTAGAACATGACGTTTCTTAGAAGATTCCTTGGTTTCTTGGTCCTGCAAGAAACAACACTCAGTAGCACTATCCACTGCTGAAGCTAATTATGTCGGAGCTGTAAGTTGATGTGCTCAAGTATTGTGGATGCAGCACACACTCACTGACTATGGATTGTGTTTTTCCAAAACTCAAATTCTTTGTGATAATACAAGAGCCATAGCTCTTAGTAAGAACCCAGCACATCACTCTCGTTCAAAACACATAGATGTTAGGAATCACTTTCTTAGAGATCACACACAAAAAGGAGATATTATTTTACAATTTATCGGAATACACGAACAACTTGCTGACATTTTTACAAAACCATTACCTTCCGATAGATTTTAGTTTATAAAACATAAGCTAGGAATGATTACATTAAAATAATCATTCATATCTACATCATGTTTTACAATTATCCTAACATTAAAAAACCCTCTTTGAAAGGGGGAGGGCTTTTCTTTCTGTCGTTATGTTTCTTTTTATCTTATGTTCTTTAACTATTTACTCTTTGGATATGTGTATTTTTTTCTGTTTATCGTATTGACAGTTTTATCGTATCATGCATGTTTCTATTAATTTTTTCATGTTTATCATATTGAAAGTTTTATCGTGTCATTCATTTTTCCTGTTTATCGTATTGACAGTTTTATCGCATCATTTACTTTTCTTTTCCATCGTATCGACCTATGATGGTAATGAATTTCTTTTCCATCGTATCGACCTATGATGGTAATGAATTTCTTTTCCATCGTATCGACCGATGATAATAATTAATTTCTTTTCCATCGTATCGACCTATGATGGTAATGAATTTCTTTTCCATCATATCGACCAATGATGGTAATCAAATTGTTTTCCATCGTACTGTCTGATGATGGTAAAGAGATTGTTTTCCATCGGCCTGTCAGTCCATGGTAACGAGATTGTTTTCCATCGTACTATCAGTTCATGGTAATAAGATTGTTTTCCATCAGCTTGTCAGTTCATGGTAATGAGATTGTTTTACATCATACTATCAGTTCATGGTAACAAGACTGTTTTCCATCGGCCTGTCAGTTCATAGTAATGAGTTTGTTTTCCATCGTACTTTCAGTTCATGGTAATGAGATTTTTTTCCATCGGCATGTCGTTTAATACATCTATTTTATTTTATTTCAAACGTTTGTATTTTCTTTTGAAATCTACCAAAACCAACAATTAACTTATGCTCTCCGGCAGGAACTTTTCATTTTTTTAAAAAAATAAATTTTTTTCCCTTTGTTTTAATCCTAACAATTGATCTGGTTTTTTCAAATCTTGACCGTAGAATATCAACAGTCACCCCTTTTTCGACCGTAGAAGATCAACGGTCACCACTTTTTCACCTATAAATATCCCCCCCTCCCCAAACCCACAATGGATTTTCAGGTTTTGAGGCGAAGATCTACTCCACCAGTTTTAAATCATCGTACGATCATTCATCGACATCATCTTTATGTCTCAATCCTTTGCTAACACTCCCGCCGAAATGTCTTTAATGACTTTTACAGAGAAAGACTTTAACAGAGAAAGGTTAGTTTCTCGAGACTTTTTTGATTCATATGATTCAATAATCAGAAGAATCATTCTATTTCAAGGATGAGAGAATATGTGTGTTGAAAGACCTGTTTCTGAAGATCAGGTTCTCTTTGATGAAGTTTGTCAGTTTTATAAAACCGTATCTTTCGACAAAGACATGACTATCAGTTTTTCTGTATACGATAGAAAGTTGTCTATGTCTGTGAAACAAGAGGATCATTTTTTGAATGTCCCAACAGAAGGGGATTCATTTCTGTCCATCTCATAAACTACCAGAATAATTTGGTACGTTTAATAGAGAAAGCGCTGAAAAGTCTTTGTTTGTTATTAATGAAGAAAAGGGAAAAGCGTCTCATCTTTCTCCGGACAATCGGTTTGTGACTTTATGGATGCAAGGTTTTATTATCCCAAGGAAAGGGGATAGAGAAACTCTGAAAGTTTCTAATATGTTTATGCTTGACTATCTTGTAAATATGAGAAAAGTAAATCTCACAGGGTATGTTTTTGAAACCATTAAGAATGTCAAGACAGGAGGGATTAAGTCCCTAATGATTATGTATCCAGCCATCCTTACGAAGTTCATTCTCAAAAGAATGAAGTTTTGTAACATTCCATTGAAAGGAAATCCCATAGATTTGAATCCCTCTTGGATTAGAAAAAGTACTATGAATAAGTTGAATGTTTGTTTTGATCAAAATTCAAAACCTTTTGTCAGAGGTGTAGAAGCTGAATTGGCTCAGAATCAATCGGCACCTATGCCAGCCAAATACATTCAATCTACTGGTGTTACTCAAAAGTCTGATCCGCAAACCAGTTCAAAGCCTAAGAAGAATCCAAGGTACAGTAAGGAGGTTATAGCCAAATGGAGAAAGGATAAGGAACAGAGAAAGGAAGGTTATCCAAAGTTCGGACTTGACCCGGCTGAGGCTTTTGCAGAAAGAATAAGGGTAGAAGAAACCATTAAGGATGAAAAGAAAAAGAAAACTTCTTTGAAAAGAAAGGATCAAGACTTTGATATCTCTAAAGTTTTGAAAATGGTTGAGGATTCTAGTGCTCAACTTACGGAAGAAGTGCACCAACAGCCCATCATACAGAGTCTCCCTGAGAAAGGAAAACAAAAACAAGTGATGGAAGAGATAGAAGATGTGGAAGAAGAAGAAAGAGATTTTATTTTAGAATTTCTTCAATGTTCGAAGAAGAGTAATGAAGAATCAGTTCAAAAGCTGAGTGAAGGGGTTCAACAAACTCCTCATGCCGATCAAGCATGAACTCTAGATAGAATGTCATCTCAAGAAAATCAAGGTGCTCGATCCTCTCACACAGATAAAGTTGTTGTCATTAGTGACAAAGTGGAAGAAGAAAGAAAGTAGAAAGAAAAAGCTAAAGGAAAATCTCCATTTGTAGATTCGATCCGATCAAATGAACTAGCATCGTATGATGATGATACTGATTCAGAACATACAATCTCTCTCAAGAAGAATGATTATATTGTTCATGTTTTGAGAAGGGCTGAGAAGACCATTCCTTATTTCCCGTGGCTGGAAGGGAAGATTGATTTTATTACTGACAATCAAAAGAAGAAGTTTGGCTCTGTAAAAGAATTGAGGAAGAAAGTTTTGTCAGTTGAAGCCGATTTGAATGTTCTTTCAGAAAGTTCGGTTTCTCATAAGAAGGCCTATAACAAGATGACCAAGTGGTCGTACAAAACAGAGAGCTTAATCAAAGATCATGAGATAGCAATTGAAGATATAAGAAGGTTTTCAAATGAGCTTGCAGTTGCTTTCAATAAGCTTGACAGAGAAACTGTTGAAAGGTTTAATATTTTCTCTTCTCAACGAGCCGAAGTTCCTTCAGTAAAAGACTTGCAAGAGAGAATGAATGGTTTTTAATCTGAATTCTCAAAGGTTTCATCTTTCAAGGATGAAATGGTTTTGTTGAAGAATCAAAATTATGTGTTATCCAAAGTTAACAAGAATCTGCAGAACAGAATTGATACACTTGAAGAAGTAATCAGAGTCCAAGAAGAGACTATCAAGAATCAAGATCAGATTTTTGCGGACCAATAAGAGCTTCTCAGAACTCAGGGTGAATCTATTTCTAAAGACAAGAAGGAGATAAAAAAGATGAAGGCAGTTCTTCATGAATTAATCAAAAATGAGAAGGAAAGAGAAAACAAGTGACTTCTATTTGTTTTCAAGTCTGTAAATGTTTGTTATCGTAATGATTGTTCTCTCAATTTTTTTTCTATTGTCTTGTAATGCTTTACTAACTCCTTCAGACAATTCATGTTTACCCCTTTCATTTTGTAAATCAAAAAGGGGGAGAATGTTTAAAAAGGGGGAGAATATTTTATAAAGGGGGAGAATGCTTTAAAAATCTCTTAAGGAAAATCTACTAATACAATCCTTAGAAAAATCCATACCTAAGGGGGAGTTAGTTGTATTCAATTTCTTAATCAGAAGAGTTTCCAGTAACTCAGGGGGAGATAAGTATTTCTTGTTATTTTTTGTTTGTGTTTTGTGCTTTCCAAAAAGCGGGAGATTGTTGAGTCAAAAGTCCCCTTTTGACTTCTATATCATGTTTTGGAAATCACAAATGTATTCTATAATATTTATGAAATTACAATTGTCTTCTATCATGTTTATCGTATCGTATAATGATGATCGTACTGACCATATCGTATCGTACGATACTGATCGAACTGATCGTACTGATCATGCTGATCGTACTGATCATGCTGATCATACTAATCATGCTGATCGTACTGATCATCCTGATCGTACTGACCATATCGTATCATACAATACTGATCGTACTTACCATGCCAATCGTATAATTGCTGATCATACTGAATATGTAAATTATATTGACTCTGTTACTCATAACTTTTATTACGTGCTTGTTTCAATACTTAGTCAAAAACACTTATTTCATATGAATCGTACCCATGTTATTCATTTCTATATATATTATGTACTAACATAAATGATGTCGTTGAGTTAGTTACAAACTTTTCAAAACGATGTCGTGCTTTCTGTTTCAATATGACAGTTGGAGGCAATCTGACCGTTGGAACCCGAGGCCTATAAATAGGAGGTCATTTGAAGCTGAGGGTATGAGAAATGAATGAAGAGACTTCATGAACTACCAAGATTTTAGAGAGAGACACTGTGACTTCTCTCATATGCCTTGTGCATCCGATTATCATATCGAGGGCTTTCAAGTGATTGAAATACAGAGGTGCCGATTACCTTTAAAATCGTGGGCTGTTGGGGATAGGCAGACAGACGTGCCGATCATCATATCGAGGGCTTCCAGGGATAGGCAGACAGACGAACTGATCATCGTATCGAGGGCTCACCAAGGTGTTGGTGAGACAGACCTTTTAGCCTAGGTGAAAGGATAACCCTTCTCTTTGGATTAAAAGATTTGTAATTCTTTTACATTTCTGATGATACTTGTATTAGAAAGGAATTTGTATTGTTTCCTTTCTTCTTTACATATTCAATTGTAATTGTTTCAATTACAATCATTCTATTACATATTGTATTGATTGATTCTATACTCTTTATGGTAGAATCATTCATCTTTGAATTACTATGATTATTGTGTCCATCTTGAATACAATTGTTTTACATTACATTAGTATTACAATACATCATACCTTTTTTATATTCAATACAATTGTGGGTGTTTGTATTGTTGTTAGTTTAAGATCATTTAAACTAATCTCTAAGTTTCTAAAAATCAAAGATTTTTAAATCTACAATTCACCCCCCCCCCTCTTGTATTGTTCCATATAATAGACATATCTATATATTTGATCCAAAAGATCCGTGATCCAACTCCACAAAATAGCCCAAGTATCATGATGTACTAGTAAAGATATGTGATAATTTACCTTTTCCCAGGACTCGATAAAAAAAATCTATAAAATATCCAGTGTACCAATGTAGGGGTGAGTAATTAAACTGAGAAGGTTTCCCAGAATGACTTCTCTACTCATGCCACTATGATAGAACATGTTAGTAAATTTATATAAAATAGTTTCTACCAAAAATAACATAATAGTTTCTATCAAAATATAAAAAATTTCTATAGGAAAACAATTTTCTAAAAAAATAACATGTTCCATGGGAAGAAATAAAACAATGATCTAAACTCATTTCATGAATTCGAGTGGGTATAACCTATTAAAATATAAAAACCCACACATACCCCCATGCAAGAATTGTTATGAATAATGTAAAATCAAGATCATTTTTTCATCATTCTTCCAATTCCTCACATGGTAATTAAATCCCATGTGCCACTACACCATTAGCAATAAGCATAATGTCATATTTCAACCAGGCCTCGTAATATAATATGAACAAAGACCACCAAGTATGCCCAAAAACCATTCCTAGACAATCATGTTAAAACCATTTCATTGACAAAACCATTTCAAAACAGAAAAGAATTTCATTAAAAAAACATTACATTGAAAATATTGTTTCAACAATTGAACTAAATAACTATTTTAAAATCAAAATTTCAATAACATTTATCAAAGAACTTTGCACAAAAATTAAAAAAATTTACCCAAATAAACAAACTATCACTAAATAAGGTTTTTACCTTGCTTTTCCCATCATTATTACCATTAATTTAAATAAATACAATCAACTTAAATATAACCCTTCAAGTTCAAAATAAGGGATTCGATGGTAAATCCACCTACCTCATAAAAAGTCTGAAAATAGGTTGAATATCATAAAACCATCCATATATTTCTTACCGTAAAATTTAAGAACCCAATTATAATAATATTTAGAATCTACAAACTTATATCTACCCACATCATCCATATATATAAAAAACTAATTGAAATGCGGAAGTAGATTTAAGGAAAACAAGAGAAATCATACAAAAACGATGACCTACCATGAGATTTTGGCTTCAACACACAAAGAGAATCCTTCAAGTAGCCCTTAGATATATAGGAATTTCCTCTAAATCATTTGGTATAAAAAAATAATGACTTTTAGTTGGGTTGGGGAAGAAACAAGGGAGTAAAATAAGAACACAAGTGAGATACACATTTTTTAGATCTCACTTTTAGACTATGCATGTTTTTCACATGGTTTGGAAAAATTTTGGCTAACCAAGATCAAGACACTTCCAGAAGGATGATCCTCACATGTCTAGCTTGCATAGTTTGAAACATGTGCTATAGTCTTTAAAATTTCCACTATATTAAAAAGAACAATTCCTCACAGGGTTTCACATGGTTTGGACAAACCTTGCACTGCCCGTGCAATGCCTGCGCGACTTCCCTTTAGCCCCTATCCGACTATTCATGGTTTCCAATATATAATTTACATATTAACCTAACTATGAACCAAACATGAACCCTCATCAAAGTCGTAAAATCATTACAAGCATCTTCCAAATCCTCCCAAACATCGCACATATACTTTACATACTTTTAAATTATAAAAAAATTGTTACTCGAATCCAGGTGTGCTAGATCTCATGAGACAGAATAAGTTATTTTTTTGGGTATACCTTTTCCCATAATAAAATATCTGTCTTAAAATAAGGTTGTGACCAAAAAATTTTACATCTAACATTATTCATTACATCAATGTGAGATCAGTGATTATTATTATAAATGTTTTCATTCATTTTTAGGGATATATAAGAACCAAAGGTGTATTTGATTATGTATACATTTTTTTAAAACCCTGATAATTTAAAATAAAAATATTTTATTTGGTAGGATATAATAAATTCAACTTCATGGCTAATAAATAATGACAAACTATTTAAATAATACCATTATGACTAAACCGTTAAATTTTTTTTATGAACTAAAATAAATCCTTTTAAAAATTATATGTAATTATTTTAGATGAAAAAATTGTATTGTAAATAAGGACACATTTTTAATTAAACTCTTTTAATTATTTAAAAATATATTTTTCATCAAAAAATGTTTTATATTTTTTACTAATAAAATAAAATAATAAATTTATTAAATTTCTTGAAATTGTTATTTTAAAAAGTAATATCATCTTTTTAAATAATAATTCCAAAATTATATTACGGTGAAATATTGATATTTTTCAAACAAACTGTGATTTTTAGTAAATATTAAATATAAATATTTTTAAAATATTGTTCTTTATTTTCTTTAAATTAAGTAACTAAAAAGTCTCAATATATATTGAATTTTATTCCATTGTAGAATAAGTATTATTTATTTATATTTAATATAATTAATTACAATTGAAGTATCTTTATACCACATTTTGGAATAATTTTATTTTTATCCTTAATAATAATTTTTGTTTGAAAACTGTTTTTATGTGCGAATAGTTTTTATGATTTAATTAAATAAAATAAAAAATAATAAGGAATTATTTAAAAGTTATTTATATATTATATATATAAATATATGAATTAAAATCAATTTAATTATTATAATGAGAAATATAGTTAATGTAAGATCATCTTATGCCTAAAAACACATTTCTTGAAAAAAAATTCCAAACAGTTATTATGATTCGTTGTCAAATTATTCTAATCCAATTATATTGAAGAAATTTGGTAAAATGGATTCCATATTTATAATAATAATAATAATTGATATTTTTAAATATGATGAAATTAATTTTTAGTCATAATGAATAGCAAAAATAGTAAAAATTAATTACTTTGGTAAAGTTAAAAATAGTTTACTAAGGTGGACAAACCAAAATATAAGGGTTTGTTTAAAAATTTAACATGTTAATATCCTATTTTATTGAAGTATTTAAACCCTATAATATACCACCTTCAAAACTAGAATAATAATGAGTAATTTTACTTTGGAAATACTTTATCTTATGGTATTTTTTTGGGAAATTCCCAAGTGGTTTTAAAGATAATCCTCTCCCGCACTTATAATAGGGAACCTCCTCCCCTTAAATCGTCAAAATTATTAATTTTATTACCTCAAAAAAACAATAAAACATCTCCCCTCTAAAATTTGGATCCCCATTCTATAGATTTTGGTCTTTTGAAAATCCAAAATAATAGGGTCCTTAATAAGAGATCCAAAAGAGGATCCTAAGCATAGATATTTTTCATCACTAGGAATTTTATTTTTTTACTTATTACATTAAAAAATTCCATTATTAATTTTAAATAAAATATCAAAATAATATTTTCTATTATATATTGATATTTAATTACATTTTTGCATAATATTTACCCAACTCCTTCTCCACCAAATGGATAACAAAATGAACATTCATGTGTATGAGGGACTACATCTTTATGAACCAATGTATGTTGTTTTCCATCAATAACATTCATGGTTAGTAATAATTATGAAAATAATGAATATATAACGTATATATGACACGATATTAATTTTTAAAAATTGTTATATCATCCATTTCATTTCCCTTTTACTCATTAATGGGGTAATGTTGGTGCTTGTGCATGTATACAACATACCGTCTCCAAAAAGAGATTTCATTAATTTTCTGTGTACAATAGTCAATAATGTTTTTTAAAAGGTATATGATGAATAAATTTAATATTTATAACATTAATATAATTATTTATATAATTTATCTATAGTCTATACATAGGAACAAGATCATCCATGAAAAAACTGGCATCAGAAAAAAAGTAGTTAACGCCCGAAACAATTCTAATAATGAAATATTATTAACAAAATGGGGTAAGATGTTATATGATGATCATATATGATATTATAAATTTTAAAATGGTTATTTTGTAAATTAATAATATTTTTAAAAGCATTATAATAGAGGTTAAATGGTGTTAAAAAATGGGAAGTGTGAAGTAATTGATTGTGTCTCAATTTCCATTCAGTGAGAATATTATAATGTTTTTCACCTTATTTCTTTTATATAGTGTATATAAAAACCATTTTATATGTAATATCCGGAAAGAATAATTATTATTTTTATTCTATTTTTTAATTTGAATTGTTTCACTGAAGGAGATTTTGAATTACATGTTTCCAAGTGTTAATGAATTTCATTACTAAATTTCTTTTGATTGGGTTATAAAACTTATTCATTGTATTTTAGATTCTTTTATTTTATGTATAATGTATTATGATTATTTTTTATTTTATTTCATGTCATTTTATGTTTGTTTTCTATTGATGCACAAAATCAATTTGTTGATTATTCTTTATTTCAACGATATGATCATTACAAGGGATTTCATCTCAACATCAACTCAATTGATACATAATAGGAATAATGAACAAATTTATTTATATATTGATCATATATTACCAACAATGAATTTTTATATAAATGAAAAATTAATAATAATTAAATAGAAATTTATTTGATTTTATTTCTTTTTTGGGTGTTATGATTCAAAATTTTCCAATGTGCTAAGGGTTTCTCTTTCAATACTATTTTAATCAGGATTACAAATTCTTGAATTTTTATTGAATGTAATTATTTGATCATTGTCTAATAAACCCATTTAGTTTTATTCAGTAATGGTTATTAAGGAAATTCTCAAGATATACTATATTTTCCCCTTCATTAGTACATAAAATTATTGAGAAAAGTTTTCTAGGAAATAAATATTTATCTCTTTGGTTGATTTTTTTCTTACACATCAATATTTTCATTAAAAAAATTAAATCAAAATTTTAAATTTTTGAAATATTATACTAAATATTTTTTACCAATGATTAAATTTTTAAAAAATCTTTTTAATGGAATCTTCTTATCATTTATAAATATGAAATTTCATTATTATTTTATACCAAAAATGTGAAAGAAAAAATTATTTTAATATCTTCAGAATGAATGGAATATTTATGTCATCATCACTACTAATTCGTTTGATGATTCCATTACATGTTTTAATGTTTCTTTTTAAATAATCTTATTTAATAACATTATTTATATTTTATGTTCTTAAAAGGGATTTTAAAATTGAAAAGTATATTTTCCTCAAAAATCATTCTAATTATATTATGATTATGGTTTTATTCATCAATAACGAAGTCTATTTAATTTAAAAATACTCTCCAAGGGATATTTTTAATAATACAATCTTTATTCTTTCCTTGGATTTTTTATGATTACTTTTCTTGATGAAAATATTGACATTTTCTTTATCTATTAATTTTGTGGTTGACTACCTTCTCTTGAATCATTCACTATATTATGATAAAGATTCATTGGAAATTACATATCTCTTAAATATTCAATTTATTTGAATCGTAGATATGTTTAATGAGTTGATCATACACCATTTTTACAAATGGTATTTTACTGTGATTGTTCTTCTCTAGGGAAACCCTGATAAATATATATTCTTTACTCTATAAATATATATTTTGATATGGAATATCATTCATGAATTAAATATATTATTAGATATATGAGGAATAAATTAGAAATGTAGTGACTCATGGGGACTAGAATTATATAGCCCATTGCTACATCAATATGTCTCAGGAGACAAATACATAAGGTGGAAATAAATGGGTTTTTGGTGTATACCTACCCATTATTAAACTGTCCTAGAATAAGGTATTTATGGTATAGATATCATGATGACTAATATCATGGAATCCAATAGAAATAATTTCCAACATTATGAATTCAGTTATTATTAACCATGAGATTAGTACTTTTATATTATCCACTTATAAGCTTCATGATCATGTGATTATTTATATTTCATTATCTGACCATTATTTATTCCATCCATATTGTTATAAATACCCTAGTTAGTGATTATATGGCATGTGGTTTCAATTTATTGCATTACCATACTATTGTATAAATTATTTATTCATGATAGATTTTAATTTAAAAAACCCTTACAAAGCCTCATACCTTGACCTTATTTTTTCCCTTTCCCTAGAATGTGAATAAATATTATTCGAATGAGTTCAAGGAAATAGAATATTTACTCTCACTATGTTGTATTTCATATTTTAATTTATAATGTCAAATGATTTTATATATCCAATTTTCCAATACTACAAATGATTCATTCCTTTGGGATGGGATTGGTTTTAACAAGTTCAAATATAATAATGTAACCATTGGATCTAGTGTAATAGGTTCAACATCATTATAGGTGGTATTAGGAAAGGTTTAGTATAATCCTTTGAAAATAGATTTAGGAATAAAATTGTTATAGAACCTAAACCAATAATAGAAATTTAGGATGTGTTATATTTTGAAATAATAACTTAATTTTTTTGTAAGTAATACATTATCTTGTTTTCTAAGAAAATATTTATTTGTATTCATTCTATAAGATGATATGGCTCAAGAATAGCTGTACCTAGTGGTTAAAACATCAAAAAGGGTGAATTCATATTTGAATTGATCATCACCTAGTGAACTATAAAGGGCCCTTTTGCACACCTAGTTTCACACTCTAATGGGATATTCTTGGGTCAATTCACCTTTTCTCTATGAACTATTATGACGAATTGAATAATAGAACCTATATAAAAAAATGGTATTTCATTGTGATATGTGACAAACCTAAAATGTCTAGGTATTTTATGCCCAAGGTTAATCATATGTTTAAATCTACAAATAACCATTTTTAGAATTTATGTGATGGGAATATCTCATGATTATAGATGTTCTTCAGAAAACATATATGGGAATACAACCCTTGGGACTACTATATGTTTTAGTGAAATGGATAATTGAGACATAATGATTTAATATTTCATGGATATAATTTTCATACTATTGATAACCCTTATGGTTGATATGATCATTTATTTTAGGGTAATAATAGTTAATTAATATTATTTGATTTCATTGGAAAAATAATATTTATAGAAGACCTTAATGGATAAAAATATATTTAATAATTAAATTTATTTGAAAATTGAACAAAATATATTTTTAATTGTTATAATAATTATATTTATATTGTTTTAGATAATGGAAAATGCTCATATAGGATAACAACATTTCACACACGACAATTTTTTGGGGCTTGAACCCATAACTGAATGGAGATAAGGGTGAAAAGCCTACCATTGTTATACATGATGTGCTACTTAATATGGCATTGTCTTTACATAAAATATTTTATGTGTAAATACTTATGGATTAGATTATGTTCAACTTTGGGATTCTTAATTGAGGTTTTCAATATTAATACATAATATCAGATAAATTGATTTAACAACTTTGGTTCTGGAATATATTTATAGATAAAAGAAAATAATTTTCACTATTTTATTCAATTTATGATATATTAAATGTTAATTTTTGTGATTCGGGTAGAAAAAATCTTCCCAGATATTTACTTCTTGGAGTAAGAAATGAAGTGGGAATTGAACGAAGTAAAACCAAAGGTCGATATTGTTCTTATGAAATAAAAAGATTTAAAGTCATTATATTTTCATAAATTTATATATCTTGATATTAAAATAATCCCTAAACTATAAGAAAATAAATTTAAAAAAGGATCTATATTTACCATCATTTGTGATGAATCATTAGGTCTTTTAAGATCATCATTTTATGGATTTTTTTGGTGTAAACTTTCACATGATCATTTACTTTCTTATGGTAAATTATATCTATCACTCTTTGTAATTATCTATTTATTTATTATTTGTTCCTTTAATTGTTTCCACCAAGTTATACAAGTTATGTGTTATTCAAAAATACAATAATACTTCCCCTTATTTCTTATCAAAAGGATGTTTTATTAACCCTCTTTTGGTGTAGGGTTTTACTGAACGAACATTAAATTAACAAACCATTGATTTCCAAGACTAATCTAAAATTAGAAAAATGGAATTTATTGATGGAAGGTATAATGTTATACCCTAAAAAGTTGAAAGAATAACATTAGGTTCAATAGTGTATATGACAAGAAGCACTGACCTAAACAACCCATGATATATTATTTAATTGAAACCATTATGACCAAAACATTAAAATTTGGGGAATGAATAGTAATAGAAACATATTGAAAATTAATTATAAATATTTTCTATAAAAACTATTGAAAAATAATGAATTAATTTTTATAATGTCATTACATTATTCAAAAAATTTCTTGTGTCAAAAAAGATTTCCTTTCTTTGTGGGTGAATGTAATATATTTAGTTTCGCATAATATTATAAATATTATTGTAAAATTTAGACTTTGATTTGGAAATAATTATATAAAAATTATCTTTCAATGATATTATGAGTCTTTTTTAAAAGGCTGATTTTTTCAGTAAATTAAGTAATTTAAAAGAACCATTTTTATTTTAATTTGACTTAAATTCAATAAATTTATTATTTATTACTATTAAATTTTTTTAATTTCATATAAATCATCTCTAAACCTCATTTTGGTATAAGTTTAATTTTAGACTTAAAAATGCATTATTTTAAAAAGGGATTTTGAGCGCATAATGATCCTCCATTTTAATTAATTAAACAAATATATAAAAATGAAATATAAAAATGAAATTATATATTATATATCAGAATATATTATTTTTAATCTGTTTAGTTTTTATCACTAGTGATGTATTTATTATATGATCATCTTGTAGTTGAAAAAGTCATTTCTTGAAAACTCATTTTTCGACACAATTTCTGGGTTCATTTATAAATATAATTATTCAAATTTTATTAATATAATTATATTAAATATATTAAATATTTTAAATTATAAAATTATTTATATTTAATATGGTAAAAATTATTTTCCCTATAATAAATGATAAAAATAATAAATATTAATTAACCCGAGTAAGGTT
The DNA here is from genome assembly GCA_963277665.1 of Viscum album. Classification (NCBI taxonomy): domain Eukaryota; kingdom Viridiplantae; phylum Streptophyta; class Magnoliopsida; order Santalales; family Viscaceae; genus Viscum; species Viscum album. The sequence continues at coordinate 1,987,217,849 of OY728136.1, forward strand.
AAATCTTGTTTACCTAGGGGTAAACTAATAGATAAGGGTATGTTTTCAAATTTAACATGTTAAAATCCTATTTTATGTCCATATATCTGCCCTATAATATAAAAAATTAAAATATATGTAATTTTTAACGCATTTTTCTTTGGATAGACTATATCATTTTTTATTCTTTTTGAAAATTTCCAAGTGGTTTCAAAGAAGGTCCCATCACCCACTTATAAAATTGAACCTCCTCCCCTAAATTATTCACACCACTTATATATTTTTATCTTGACGAAAACCAGAAATAATAAGTCCCCAAACACTCTTATACACATTCTATATCTTCTTCCCAACCCAAAACACTGACACTAGGTCCCCTAATAAGTGATCCAAAGTTTTTTATTCTATGTGAAGGTAATTATCTTCACTTGAATATTTATTTTTTAATTATTCTTTTACAACCTTTAATTTTCCCACAAAAATAAAATATAATAAAACAATTATCTAACATATTAAAATATTATAGTTTGTGGATGAATAAATATTGATCAATTCTCTTCTCTATCAAATGGGAAACAAAACTATCTCTTATGTATATGACAAACTACCACTTCATGAATCACTGAATTTTTTTTCATCACTTAATCATATGAATAGTCATAATCATTGAAATTATAAATATATATCATATAAATGATAGTATATTAACTATTTAAAATTAATATAACATCCAATTCCTTCTACTTTCACTAATTAATGAAATGACATCATCGTTCACAAATATGTATGGGCTACCATCTCTATGAAGTAATGAGATTCATTTTCTATGTTCAAATTTTTCTAATGGTTACAAAAAGCTATATAATTTATAGATTTGATATTTATAACATTAAAATAACTATATTAAAGAAGGATCTGTATCATATGCAAAATAATTGAGCTTTAATGATAAAACTTTCCTGACCAAACCAAGTAGTCAACACCTCAAAAAATAGTAATAATGAAATATTATTAATTAAAGGGTGGTAAGATGTTATGATAGGATAATATATTATATTAAAAATGTGGCTATTATTATTTTATAAATTAATATAATTTATAAAATCATTACACAATTTCGTAAATTGCATTCAACTAAGAGAGAAGTCCTAGGTAAAGGATTCTATCTTAATTTACATTAATTGAGGAATATTATAATGATAGACACCAAATATATTGTATTTGGTGTATATAATACCCATATAAATGTAATATAATTAGTCCTTCGTAGTTAATAGTATTTTAAGTTTCATTTAGAAAGATGTTATCTTAGAGGATTTGACTAGAATATTGTCGAGTTGTAAATAATTTCACGACTCAATTTATATTAATCCGTTTATATTAGTTATTAAATTAATTAAACACTATATGATTATGTGGGAAATGTATTTTTATTATTTAATTTTTAATTTACATGTAATTTCTTTTGATTTAAATTTTATTTGTATAATAATCAATTGATTAATCCTCACTTCAATGGTATGATCATGGTTTGATATTATAACTCAACATCCACTCCATTTTTACATATATCAAATTACATTCCTAATTTTTAAGTGGTTTGTTTACTTATCCCTGGATATGTTATATCATTAATATCTTAATATGCATTTTATTTATTTATTTTGTTTTATGATACATATTTAATGGTGGTTATGATGAAAATATTTCAAATGTGTTAAGGGTATATGATTCAATCAAATTTTAAATTGGATTGTTAATTCTTGTATTTTCATTAAAGAAGTTTATTTGATCATTATATAATAATAATAATTTTGTTTCTTCTCCTCTATTTATTCATGAAATATTCATGAAATAGTACAGTTTTCTATTCATTAGTACTTAATATTATTGAGAATTTATTTTACCAAAAAGAAACATTATATCATTTTCAGTCAAATATTATTTCTCTGCAATATTCATATATTCCATGAAAATATTAATGAATTTTTTTAATACACTTAAATGATTAATAGAATAAAATTTTACCTATGTTTTACATTAAAAAAATATATTTTTCAAGTAATCATCAAGTCATTTTTTGAAGAAGGTATTTTTTTACATATTACCAAAAAAGAGAAAAGTATCATTATTTTAACGTAATCAAAATGAATAAAATATTAACTTTTAAATGAATACCAATTTTTTGAATTATAAATATATATTTTTAAATATTTCTTTCAAATAAAATTTTCTTCCCAATATTCTATAAATTTCTTGATTTTAAAATTGATATTTAATGAGAAAATATATATTCCGCATTAGTGTTTTTAATAATATTATTATGGTATTTCAATTCATGAATGAAAAAACCCTTTATTATAATTATAAACCTATGGTGATATTTTCAAATAATACCATACATAGTCATTCATTGGATGTTTGATGTTCATTTTGACCTAGAAAATAAGTGACATTTAGTTTCTCAACTAATTTGTTTGGTTTTCAATATTCTATTGATACATTAATTTCTTTACGATCATTCATCATTGGAAATAAATATCTATTAAATTTACATTTTAATTATATTATTTATATTATTATTTCTTAAACTCTATACCTTTTTTGATATTATATTTTTCAATGAAAATTATTGTTAGAGGAAAACCATTATAAATTATTAATTATTACTAAGTAAAGATATTTGTTGATATGATAATTAATTAATTAATTAATTTGATAATTATATATATGAAGAATGTATTGGGAATGTAGTGATGGTTGGGGACTAGAATTATATTTCCCCGCATTTCATTAACATTCATTATGGGGAAAATTATTAAGATATCCTTAATATGGTTTTTAGTGTATGCATTCCCATAGTTATATTGTCTTGGTGCATGTTATTGATGGTATAAATGTAATGATTTTTTATATCATGACATCTATTATTAAACATTAACATTATTTATAGTTAGGTTATTATTATCCATGATATTACAAAATTTATATTATCAATGTATTTTCTTTATAATCATGTTATTATTTATATGTATTTATTTGATCATTTTTAGTAATACCATATTATTCATTACGATCTTGTTATATATTAAATGGATTTTATTTTGGTTATTTATAATTTCGATATTCTTTAAACCTTATTTTATCAATATGTATTCCACTATATGTAACCCTTACTGGGAATTTTAGATCACCCATATATTGTATCCTTTCTATAGGATGTGAAGAATAAATCATTGAATGAGTTCAAGGTATAAGAATGTTTAATATGACTGTGTTTTATTTATTGTTTTAAATTGTAATGTGAGATTCATTTATTTATCTAGTTTACTAATACAACTTATCTACATGGTCCTTAGTGAGTTGATCAATTGTATCTAGTAAAATTATAATAATTTTACCGTTGATACTCAACTAATCGAGTCAGGGTCTTTAGAGTGCAATTTATTAATTCTTTTCATGTCAATTATAGAATATTTATTTTATAAATGATTTTTTTGAATGAAAATCCTTTCTGAGAATCTAAGCTCACCATTTTTTATTTTTTATTCCCCAGGCAACCCAATAGATTATTGTCTGTAATATTTAGGGATATGATTGATGATATTATAATTTTCTCTCCATATGTTCTTGTTTTCATTATATTTTTGAATATGTATGTATATAATTTTCAATTAAAACTATGTTGTTTGATATTATATGAAATCTTATATTATTAACCAATAATATAATATAATTATCGAATCTGGGTTTCTAGATTTCGGGATATTAATGTTGGTATTAGTAAAACATTAATAAGAAATTTATAGACTTGATCTAGAGGATCCATGATATATATTATAGGTTATATTAAAAACTATTTAGATTTATAGGGAAAAATATATTGAATGTAATAGTAATACAATTTTATAATTTAATATCATGAGCTAATTATATATATGTGATTGTATAAATATGTATCCTAATGGAAGAAATGGAGACTGTATCAACACCTATAGTTAATATGGGGTTATTCAATTTGAACATGATAATGATGTTGGAGTTGAGTATCATTTGTTCATAATAATATTTTGGAAGTTGCCCCCGGTTATGATAAATAATATTGAATAAATAACATAACCTATTGATCCAAAAAAAAATTATATCTATGTCATGTTACTTTGGTAAGTATTAAAATGGAAAATGTCATCATGGTAGTCTATCTAATGAACAGATAAATAGACCAATAGTTGTTGAAAATTGAAAAAACTAAAGAGGAAAATGAGTTCAATTGCATCAAATGGGGAACATTTTAAGATTTTTTCTATGAAAATTACTTTCTTTTTGATAAAGGAGTACAAATAAAAAGGTAGTACCTTAATAGATGACAAAATAATGAGTAAAATATTATTGAATATCAGTATAACTTTACATGGCTTGGTAGAAGTGTTATATAAAATATACCTACAGTAAAAATAATGATTAATCATTTATTTTAAGGGTTAAATTTATTCTTTCAAAGAGTTTTAGTCCATTAATCCATTTTTTATGAGGATATTCTCTTAAAATCCATTAGGAAAGAAATATTTATGATACATATATTCAGGGAAAATCAAGGGACAAAGGGGTTGAATGAGAATAATGGGAATAAAAATATGAAAAAGCGATAGAATGTAATGGTGGGTTTTCACACATGTGATAATTGTGGGAACACACATCTTTGGTAATATAAGAAGAGAAGCCAAGTTTGCTGTAATACCTGATAAAAATATAATTCAGATCACTAATGAAAGGAAGAGGAATACTATGTTGATTTTCAATGATTATATTGTAGGGATAAGGGACATTAGGTGAATTAATTACACAAATTTAAATAGAATTTACCTTAGAAATGGAAAATAGTGAAAGGAAAATATTATATGGTTACCAAAACTAATATTAATGTTCCAAATGACATATAAGATGGTACTTTTATCATAGCATCAATATTGTATATTGTTTTATTTGGCTATATATATTCACAATATTTTTTATATTCTGGTATTTCTAAAAATATTACATACTTCCCTATAAATATAATAAGTGAATTATCAATTAAGACACTGTGTGGGATTCTAATTAAAACAATGAAGTGTCAGAAAATTCCAATTATAATTCTTGGGAAAAAATATTTGCAAATTTGTTTATCATACCAATGGTTGGTATTGATATTAGTTATGGTATAGATTGGTTTCTAAATTATAATTCTAAAAATAATTTCCAAGATAAATAGATTATGATATATAAATGTGAAGTAATATCACTTATCATTATAGGGTAGCTTTATAAACTAAATCATGTTATGGTACTATCCATTCTTATCTATTTAATGAAATTGGGGTTAGAGAGTATGATAAAGTGTTTTCTATGGATGTGGAAGATATCATATGAATACATGATGTCTCTATGATACAAAAATTCATTATTATTTTTCCATATTAATTACATGTTCATCCACATAAGCATGAAGTAGAGATATCCATTGTACTCATTCTAGATGTGATAACTATCTAAAAAATATCCTAATATAATAGAAGAAGTGGAGTTAGAGGATTTTATTAAATGGTTTTAGGAGTTTATTAATAATGTTTCTATACAACCAACTATATCACCAAGGGAATCCCATGTTTTATTTGTGAAAAATAAGGAAGAGTACATGAAATTTTTCATCCATTATAGGTATATTAATTCCAATAATATAATGAATTATTATCATTTTCCATGATTTGATGACTTATTTGACCTTCTTTAAGGGTTTCAATACTTTTTAATGATCTATATACACTTTGAATATCATCGATAGAGGGTAATAAATGATGATATATTAAATATTGAATTTCGAAAAGAGTGTAAACATTATGATTTTATAGTAATATCTTTTTGATGGACAAATTCTTCATCTATATATATGGATATGATGAATAAAGTATTTTAATATTATATTGACAAAATTTTAGTGGTATTAATTGAAAATATCATGATATATTCTAATTGATATGAAGAGAATGATTTTAAACTATTTATAATAATACTAAAACTTGAAAAAAAACCATTATATTGTATATCGAGAATGTGTGAATTTTTCCTCAGAGAAGTTTATTTTATTGGTCAAATTTATCTCCAGTGATATAATATTTGTTAACCCTTTAAAGAATAATGTAGTAGAAAAGTGTAAAATACTTAAAAAAACATAACTAAGATCCAATTTTTCTCGGGTTTAGCAAGTTACTATTGGAGGATCGTCCATGATTTCAACAGATTGACCAATCATTTGACCATGTTAACATATAAATGGGTTAAATTCACATGTTAAAGTTAATATGAGGAATTTTTAGGTAGATATTATGAGGGGAATAATTATTTCACCAATGTTAATTATATCGTAAGGTGAGGACAGATTTGGAATTCTGGTGATACACTAAGGAAAGGAAATGGAAGTGTGTGAATTCAAAATGATATATTAATTACATATACATCACTAATATTTAAAATCTATTAATAGAACTATAAAACAGATTATCCTGAGGAGGATGATATAATGTTTACTTTTAATATATAAATTAACTACCTCTATGTTGAGATATTTGATATAAAAATATACCAAAGGTTCAGGAAGAATATATTATCTTAGAATGAGGTCAAATAGAGGAAAGGGAGAAAGTGGGAACTAATCAGGGAATATGATTTCATGATACACTACAACCTTGAGAAGAAAAAAATTAGTTTATTTGTTATGTAGGATAGATCATGGCGTTATACCCATGAAGGTGGTTCAAATGGATCATATACACATAGAAATATTAAAAATAAATATAGTGATATCTAGTCAAGATTTACCAAAAAAAATTATCAAAGACATTTATATAATATATTTAATAAAAAATATAAATAAGTAATAGATGAAAAGTGAGAACATTCAATGGAATATTAAGGTATTGAATGAGAGAAAATTGATAGAAATTATAAAAATAGATAGAGTGATAATTATTAATATGATGTTTTGTTTTCCATTAATACTAGAATTAGATATGGAACTGTTTGATGAAGCACATTTCTCAAATTTCCCCATAAAACATGGTTTCAAAAATGTGTATAGGGATTTAAGATAACATTTCTATAGGGATTATATGACTCTATAAATTTTATAAATTTTTTTTCTTAGTATTCCATAATGTGAAGGATTAATGATAATATCCTAAGGGCGTTATGGAACCCCTTATTATGACTATAGGTATATGGGATAATGTTACAATGGTAAATGTTTCTAGAATCCCAATGAGTCCATGGAAGAAAAGTTCTATATATTACATCATTAATCACATTACTATGTCTGATGATTCCTTACAAATATGGAATGATATACCACTTCATTCTCATTCTGGTTTCTATCTTAATAAAATTATATGGTTTTATGGGGAACCCGTATCGATTATATTAGATCATGACCCTCGGTTTACATCATAATTTCAAAACAGTCATTAAAATAATATTGACACTAAGATACATTTATTCCCCACTAATATTCTCTAGACTGATGGGTTGTCGAAATGAACTATCCATACATTGGAAGAAATACTAAGACTATATTCTGGTGACTTCTATGTTATGTGGGATTAATATATACCTTAGGTTTATTTTTCATGAAAAATATCTTCCATTTGAGAAATCATATGACACCACATTAGGAATTATATGGTATGCGGCCTCATAAACCTACATATTAAGATGAATTTTGAGAAGGTAAGTAAGCTTGAATTGAGCATCTATAGGTAGAAACTGATACAGTATTGAATATATTGGATTGCATTAAAATATCTAAATTAAACAATAGATCTATTCTGATAATCAATGGAATTACATGGATATTCATGTTGGGGATCTTGTAATCTTGAATTTTTCACCATGAAAGGGAATAATATTACTTTTTAAAATGGAGATGTTATTCCCTAGTTATATTGGGTCTTTTGAAATACAGGAAGGTATTGGGCATATAGCATAACATTTAGAAATTATCTCCAACCATTCTAATGTGAATGAAACATTCCATGTTTTTCTACTAATGAAACATATACATGATCTAATGGATGTGGTGACATATAATGGAATATGGTTGGAGCCTAAATATTCATAGAATGAGTGGTTTTTATGGATCCTCAAAACCATAGAGAGTGTATGGTAGAATCATCCCACTCATTTGGAGAAATACTTTTGAGAAATTAAAATCCTGAAGGGGAAAAGTGGGAGACTGAATAATATATATGAAATGACTATCAACATTTTTTATGAAGATTTTATATACCCCATCATCAAGGATGAAATTATTTCAGTGGTTAATATAACACTCAAAACTATAATACAGAAAAAAATATCCTATCATAAACTATCAGACACTAATTTATTTAAAAATAAATTACTCATTACATTCTTGATAATATTATTTTTGAAATTTAAATTCCAAAAAAAACATCATTCTTGATCTCATAATTTCAAAATCTTCATATTATGAAATTTTGACCTTTTGTTGAAATGTTTTATATTTTGTTGAAAATAACAGTTTTAACAAAATATGGAATAACTAAGATATTATTTTTTTATAGATATGGTATAAAAATTTTGAAAAAAAAATTATAATCCAATGTGAATTTTATAATTACCATTATTCCTTATGAAATAAACTTTTAACAAAGAAAACATATGTAAAATATTTGTAGAACTAATTAAAATGATACATTAATATAAATAATATTTTCAGTATTTTATTTCAATCTTGTTTTTATAAGGGAGAATATGTAACACCCCAAGCTTCCACGGTACGTTTCCCTTCGAATAATGCGATAGCGTGTGTTGTACGCAACATCGAGTTCTAACACACACCACAACTAATTAAAATAGCCGTTGTGAATAGTAATACCTACTTTTTGAAATCATATATATTTTATATTTCAAAATGGACTTCATTTTTGGATTCGGAATATCGAAATTAGCCTAGGGTGAAATTTTGTACTTTTCGGATAACTTTTATATTTTGATGAATAGTGAAAATTACTAAATTTTAATTAAAAACAATTTTTTTATCAAAATAATTAATAGTGATAAATTATGAATTTTAGTGGTTCTAAAGTATATTTAGAATATATTTTTACCATTTAATATAATGTTGGTCATTGGACATAATTTTACAATTAAACCGAACATAAACAAGTGTCAATCTTTTGATAGTTATTATCTCTTAAAAACACGCTTTTTTCTTTGACAGCGGGAATTAATTTTAAATTAATTTCTGCCACTTCTGTATTTTGAATTTAGGAAAATGGATTCCATATTTGGAATCAGTATGTTCAAATTGTGTAAATAGGGAACTTTTATTTTTAGACATTTTGAATAATTACTGCGGTAAATATTTTATTTACCATGGTTAAGGGTAAATCCAGTAAATAAGGGTTAAAAAATAATATTATAATAATACTAAATTACCCTAAAACGTGTCTTAACCCTATTGGTTGATACATGGTCGACCATGGGCATCTTTGGGTCTATTTGGGGACCCCATGGATCCACTTGTAAGTGATAATGACACTTTATTTTAATTAAGTTAAAATGAATACAAAAATGACACAAGCATATATCTTTTAGAAAACAGATTGTTACATAGGGTTATATATGTTGGATTTTAGATTATAAATATTCATTAGAAAGATAAAAAGATTTCCTACATAATGATATTTTATTTATAATTTTTAGACATCATATAATTTATTTTATTTATTACACAATGATGATGCATTAATTACTATAATAGTAAAAAATTAAAATAATTGATATTATAAATACCCAAATAAATGTAATATGAAACTTTTAATGAATTAAACTAATTTTCTAGGATAATATGATATATTAGGATTGATTTAATTGACTTTTATCGAAGTAATCAATCTGTTATGAGTTTCAAAAAAATCAACTATTGAATAGTTTCAAAATTGACATAAAAGAGTTCTTAAAAAAAATATTATATTATTAATTGATATTAAATTCTTAAAAATATGACGTTCGGCCAAGAGACTTATATCATGATATTTTCATCATTAATGGACCACTTGGGGGTCGCATGGATGTATATAGTAAGTTTATTAACCATATTATATAAAAATACAAAGAGATATTGTAAAAGTGAAACTAATTAACTTAGAGTTAATACTTAAAGATAAGGTTTATATAAGTACCCAAACCTGTATAAATTCTATTTGTTGAGTTATTTTCGACCCATCCCCACCTTAACCTTTGAATAGTCAACTTTGGAGCCATTAGAAACCGAATATGAATTTATTATAAACTAATATTTCTAGCTTTTCCAAAGGTGCCCCTCACCCCTCTTATAAAAGGGAACTCCTCCTTTTTTTTCACACCTTCAAAGCCTTTTGGTTCTTCCAAACTCTGCCCAAATACTCTCCCAACATCCCTCACTACAACCTAAGGGCCTTATTTTGATCAGAAAGCCAACCTAAGGATCCCTTTTGATCAAATCAAAAGGAAGAACCCGAAGAAGAGGTAATGATTTCACCACCCTTCTCCAAGTTCATTTCTTCTTCCACTTCTTCTTCCTTTGTTGTTACCATTCTAAAATAATAACTTCAGTATCATATATATACTGTGATGTTATTATAAATATGGTACAACCATATTAAGTATTCTATCCACCCTTTGAATATCATGTCACCATACGTGCGTACGTACGGCTTACCGTCTCCACGTCGTGGTGTAATTGTTATTCAATATATTATTATTTGGATGGGTATAATAATGATATGTAACTCATATAAATAATAAATAAAACATGACAATGATTCTGTATATATGATATAACAACCATTTATATATTATTTTAATATCAAAAGAATGATATTGTCGCTCGTGCGTACGTACGGACTACCGTCTGCACGAACGCGATGAGATTCATTCTCCATCATATCCATTCAAGTATAATTATCATTTGATGATTTAAAAATGATTTTAAGGACTTTATATCATTATGGATATGAATAATATACAACCTATCCTTTACAAAAATTTCTTACGTGACAAAACATATAAAAGAAAACAAGTAAGTTAACACCCGAAACAACGATAATACTAAGATATTATTATAAATCGATATTAAAAGATCATATATGATATCATATTAATGTATATGATTCTTGTATAATTTAGTAACAATTTTTTCACCATTATACAGGAGGATAACCTACCCCAACCAAGGAAAAGTACAAGGTAAGGATTTACTTTACAACCTCTTCATTATCCAAGGTTGTTTATACGTAATAATCTACTGGGATCTCTTTATCATCCACATCCATGTTTCTTAAAAATGTATTTCAAAACATTTTTACTATTTACTAGAATATGAGTTAAAGTCATTTATACCATTTTTGACTTTTATAAGTTGTTTATAAAGGAATCTTTCGGTCGTTTTCAAAACAAGGTCCTTTTTAACCTTTTCGACAGAATTAAGGTAAGAATGTTTTTTTAACTTATACGGCGGGTGCGGCTATTTTCCGCCGTGATAAAATCTTCAAAACTTCCCTTACAATATTATAAGAATATTTTCAAAGAAATTGTTTTATTTTATATGGATCTTAAATGATTTCAAAATAAAAGGAGATATTTCTTTTAAAAGAATTTTGATTTCATCTATGTCAACATCCTTTGATGGATTTTAAGATTATTTGAAGTTGATTTATTATGATACAAAACTTCTATATTGTGTTGAAGGTTTTGTGATATGTTTGACTGTGGATGTTCTATTTTATACCATTCATAGTTTATGGTGATAGTATTGACATTTCATATGCTAGTTTTAATACGAATGTTTATGTTATGTTTAAACCTTTTCATATGGGAATGCATTGGACTTAGTAAGTGACGGGTGGAGCCCGCTATAGCTCCTCGATGCATCGGTAGGTCTCATGAGACAAACTAGTGTCTTGGCACAAGGCCTTGACAAAATCTTATTTGTAGTCTTGGCACGAGGCCTTGGCTATGTGGTTATGATAGTCTGGAATTATGCATTCCAACATTATGAAAGTGGTTATTGATTTTTGCATGTGATTATTCGATTAGTAGAATATCCATGTGAATAAGTAAATGGAATTATTTCATTTTATTTATGCCATACCATGTTGAAAGTTAATGTTTTAAAGGCTTTTGTTTTAGTTATACATTGCCTCAAATGTTTATTCTTATTTATGAAAGTTTCCGCTATATTGTTATCCTTACTGGGTATTTGAGCTCACCCCTTTTCTATGTTTTATTTTTCCCAGGAAGTGAAGAAGTAAATTATGAATGACCTACAGGGATGTTATGTGGGGATATGAGTGTGGTTTATGGAGACATTATGTTGTTGTAGTAGTTTTTCATTTTATAATGTAATGTAAAACTTATGAATATATCTAGTGTTTCCAAGGCTACTAAACCAATCGGTCTTTCGAGATTTGATCTTTCTTGTGATCATACCAATGTTATGTAATAATGCACTGACTCTAGGTCACTAGGGTCGGCGCGTTACAGTTGGTATCATAGGAAGTTTAGTACAAACCCTGGAAGCTATATTTAGATAAACTCTGATTAGAGCACATAGACCTAAGATGAACTTTGAGGATTAGTATAGAAGAACTTCCTAGAATTTTGGTATTGTAGAGATTTTGTGAGTTTTCTGAGTAATACATCCCTGTCTGGATACGAGTAGGTAGAGGCGGCTCTGGCACAGATGTACCTAGGGGTAAAACCCGAAAACACCGATTTGAGCTAGACTCGAACGGGAACTGGTGCACGACAACGGGCCTTGCTGCACTCTTGGTTACGACACTCCCGGGGGATATGTTTAGGATAACTCTCATTTTCTTTACAAATCATTATGAAGGGTTTATGAGTATATACTTCCTCAAAGAAAACATTTTTATGATTATGGATTATATCCATAAATAGTTCAATTTATGTTGAGTGTTTTATAAGTATGGGATTATGTATTTTGATTCATAAACTGATCTAGTTTATGCCATTGTTTATAAATGGCGCCTAGTGGAAGAAATGGAAACTGTATCAATGCACGCACTCCATGTAGGGATTTCCCTCCTGCTCAAGATAATTATAGTGGGGCTGGTGATGCAACTGGTGCCGATCAGCTAATCACCATACTGGGACAACTTACTCAGGTTATGAATAATAACCTTACCTGTATGGAGCACCCTGATCCGCAGCGTGGAGGATCAATGTTAGATTGATTCATGAGGCAACAACCACCAATGTTCAATGGGAGTACAAATCCCTTAGTAGCCGAGCAGTGGATAAATTCCCTAGAGAAAATATTTCAGGCTTTGGTGAGCAGTGAAAGGGAAAAAGTTATCATGGCATTTTACCACCTCACTGGAGATGCTGATCAATGGTGGTCATTGATTCAAAACATGAAGGAAGATGATGAAGTATCAAATATGGAATGGAGGGAGTTCAAAGATTTGTTTTTAGAAAAATACTTTCCTCGTGACCATAGAGCGGATATGGAAAGGCAATTTCTGGGTCTGAGACAAAAGGAGGATGAGAATGTCACAAAGTATGAGGCTAACTTTACAAGGTTAGCGAGGTATGCTGGAGATTATATTCGCAACCCAAGAAGTAAGATTGATCGTTTCTTTGATGGGTTAAAACCATTTCTCCGTCGAGCATTAGTCTCACAATCCTTTTCATCGTACGAAGACATTGTCTCATGTGCTATCAAGACCGAAAAGGAATTCTCTAAGTCTTATGACTTTAAAGCAAAGCAAGAGAAGAAGAGACCTGCTGATCAATCTGGGAATGGAAATAAGGGGAAGAAGGGAAAGGTTTAATATCTATCTTGTGGTAAATGTGGGAAGAAACATCCTGGTACTTGCTTGAAGGGAATGGGAGTCTGTTACAAGTGTGGTGTAAAAGGCCACCAAGCTCGTGATTGCAAGGGGAAGAAGGAAGCTACCAACGTTCAGTGCTACAATTGCAGGGAGATGGGGCATTATGCAAATGCATGTCCTAAGCGTCAGGAGAACATACCTCAGAAAAGGCCAAGGGATCAAGGCTAGGCTTATGCTATCACTACTGCAGAGGTAGAAGCTCCAAAAGACGTGGTGGCATGTAATTTAATGGTTTCCTCAAGTTTAGCAAATGCATTATTTGACTCTGGATCGTCGCATTGTTTCATATCTTCCCAGTTTTCTAAGAAAATTAGATATTTACAATTTGATTTAATAAGGGAGTTTTCAGTTAAAACTCCTAAGGGAAGTATCATTGCAACAAAGTTTTGTGAATCAGTCCCCATTAGAGCACATAAATTTTCTTTATCTGCTGATATCATCGTCATACCTATGATTGAGTTTGATATAATCCTCGGTATGGACTGGATTTCAGACTATGATGCGAAGATTAATTGTAAGAAGAAAGAGGTTACGATTCTTGATGATAATGATAAGGAACACCTTATCTTTAGAGCAGAATCGTCACCACCTAATTCTTATTTAGATCCACCCCCAGTAGCTCAAATTAATTCAATTATTGGGGAGGAAGAGAATGAAATAACTGTCGGTGAGGAAAGGAATGTTCAAATAGAGGATGTACCTATTGTGAAAGAATTTGTATATGTATTTCCGGAAGATTTACCTGGACATCCTCCAGAACGAGAAGTTGAGTTTTCCATTGATTTGATTCCTGGATCAAGGCCTATATCGAAGACCCCTTATAGAATGTCCACTGTAGAGTTAGTCGAACTAAAGAAACAAATAGAGGAGTTGAGTAATAAGGGATTTATTCGCCCTAGTGTTTCTCCATGGGGAGCCCCTGTTCTTTTTGTTAAAAAGAAAGATGGATCTATGAGGTTATGTATCGACTACAGGGAGATCAATGTTATAACGATAAAGAACAAGTATTCCCTACCTCGTATTGATGACTTATTCGACCAACTGCATGGAGCTCAATACTTTTCAAAGATTGACCTTCGATCTGGATACCATCAGTTGTGTGTGAAGAAGGAAGACATTCCGAAGACAGCATTCGAACCAGGTACGGGCATTACGAGTTTACCGTAATGCCGTTTGGATTGACTAATGCACCCTCTGTATTCATGGATCTGATGAATAGAGTTTTCAAGGAGTATCTCGATGAATTTGTGGTGGTATTTATTGATGATATCTTGGTATACTCCAAAACCTACGATGATCATGAAAATCACTTGCGCATTGTCTTGAAGACTCTGAGGAGGCATGAATTATATGGGAAGTTTACCAAGTGTGAATTCTGGCTTCAGGAGATTTCTTTTCTTGGCCATATTGTCTCTAAAGATGGAATCTCTGTTGATCCTTCTAAGACCAAGGCAATCCAAGAATAGCCAGCACCTACGAGTATAACTGAGGTACGTAGTTTTATTGGTTTGGCAGGTTATTATCGACGTTTCGTCCAGAATTTTGCCCGATTGGCTGACCCATTAACGAAGCTCACACGTAAAGGGGTTAAATTTGTTTGGACAAAAGAGTGTGAAGAATGTTTTGAAGAACTGAAGAAAAGATTAGTCAATGCTCCTATATTGACTCTACCATCGGGGAATGATGGGTTCATTATTTATAGTGATGCATCGAAGAAAGGACTTGGTTGTGTCCTTATGCAGAATGATAGAGTTATTGACTATGCATCACGACAGTTGAAAATTCATGAACAAAACTATCCTACTCATGATCTCGAGTTAGCAGCTGTGATCTTTGCTTTGAAGATATGGAGGCACTACCTCTATAGTGAAAAATGTGAGATTTATACTGATCACAAGAGTTTGAAGTATATTTTCTCACAAAAAGAACTCAACATGAGGCAAAGGAGATGGCTTGAATTACTCAAGGATTATGATTGTACGATACACTACCACCCGAGGAAGGCAAACAAGGTGGCAGATGCTTTGAGTAGAAAAGACCATGGAGTTTTGAACAATATGAGAATTGAAAGGGATCCAATTTTCATGGATCTAGTGAAGATGGACATGGGAATAACCAGGGAAGGTGAAACATCAATGCTTTTTCAAATGGTTGCCAAACCATCTTTACTAGAAAGGATTAAGAGTTCTCAGACCGATGATGAAGAATTCCAAAAGAAGATTAAAGCTGTGAATGATGGGAAATTGAGAGACTTTGTGTATGAAGAAGGAATTTTGAAATTCGGGAAGAGACTTTGTGTTCCTGATTTACCTGATCTAAAAAGGGAATTGCTAGATGATGCTCATAGTTCCAATTTCTCTATACACCCTGGGAGCACCAAAATGTATAGAGATTTGAAGGAACATTTTTGGTGGGGAAACATGAAGAGGGAGATTGCTGATTTTGTGTCAAGATGTATGGTTTGTCAACAAGTGAAAGCTGGAAGGCAACAGCCTGGAGGAGTCATGCAACCTCTTCCCATACCGGAGTGGAAATGAGACAATATTACGATGGACTTTGTCATGGGGCTACCAAAGACTCCTAGAAGGAATGATGCAATATGGGTGATTGTTGATCGTCTTACCAAGTCATCACAATTTCTTGCTATAAGAGAAGATCTACCCCTGGAACGTCTAGCAAGACTATATATTAATGAAGTTGTGAGACTTCATGGAGTACCCTTATCAATTGTTTCTGATCGTGATCCCCGTTTTACTTCAAGATTCTGGAAAAGTCTTCAGAAATCCCTAGATACAGAACTTCATTTGAGCACTGCATACCACCCTCAGACATAAGGACAATCATAACGGACTATTCAAACCTTAGAAGACATGATGAGATCTTGCTCACTTGACTTTCCGGGTATGTGGGATCAATATTTACCTCTAGTAGAATTTTCCTATAACAATAGCTTCCCTTCGAGTATTCAGATGGCACCATATGAAGCGTTATATAGAAAGAGATGTCGTACACCAACCTGTTGGGATGACGTTGGTGAAAGAAAACTTGTAGGCCCAGAACTGGTGGAGGAAACGGTGGAAAAGGTGAAGGTAATCCAAAATCACATCAAAGCAGCCCAACGTAGGCAGAAGAGCTATGCCGATAATCGAAGGAAGGATTTGGAATTTCAAGTCGGTGATCATGTTTTCCTGAAGGTATCTCCATGGAAGGGAGTCATACGTTTTGGTAAGAAAGGTAAATTGAGTCCCAGGTACATCGGACCTTTCGAAATTCTAAAACGAATTAGGGTCGTAGCTTACCTATTGGAAATGCCGCCAAGTCTCTCCAAAGTTCACGATGTGTTCCACGTATCTTTGTTGAGAAAATACATGCCTGACCCAACACATGTACTCACCTATGAGGAATTAGAACTGGAACCCGATCTGTCTTATTGTGAAGAGCCTGTCAGGATTCTTGATACAAGAGAACAAGTACTGAGAAACCGGACGACGCGTCTGGTAAAAGTTTTGTGGAGAAATCATAAGATGGAAGAGGCAACGTGGGAACCCGAGGAACTTGTGATGAAGAACCACCCGAGTCTTTTTATGCAGTAATACCCTAGAAATTGCGAGGATGCAATTATTTTAAGGAGGGGAGAATGTAACACCCCAAGCTTCTACGGTACATTTCTCTTCGAATAATGCGATAGCGTGTGTTGTACGCAACCTCGAGTTCTAACACACACCACAACTAATTAAAATAGCCGTTGTGAATAGTAATACCTAATTTTTGAAATCATATATATTTTATATTTCAAAATGGACTTCATTTTTGGATTCGGAATATCGAAATTAGCCTAGGGTGAAATTTTGGTACTTTTCGGATAACTTTTATATTTTGATGAATAGTGAAAATTACTAAATTTTAATTAAAAACAACCTTTTTAATCAAAATAATTAATAGTGACAATTTATGAATTTTAGTGGTTTTATAGTATATTTAGAATATATTTTTACAATTTAATATAATGTTGGTCATTGGACATAATTTTACAATTAAACCGAACATAAACAAGTGTCAATCTTTTGATAGTTATTATCTCTTAAAAACACGCTTTTTGTTTTGACAGCGGGAATTAATTTTAAATTAATTTCTGCCACTTCTGTATTTTGAATTTAGGAAAATGGATTCCATATTTGGAATCAGGATGTTCAAATTGTGTAAATAGGGAACTTTTATTTTTAGACATTTTGAATAATTACTGCGGTAAATATTTTATTTACCATGGTTAAGGGTAAATCCGGTAAATAAGGGTTAAAAAATAATATTATAATAATACTAAATTACCCTAAAACGTGTCTTAACCCTATTGGTTGATACATGGTCGACCATGGGCATCTTTGGGTCAATTTTGGGACCCCATGTATCCACTTGTAAGTGATAATGACACTTTATTTTAATTAAGTTAAAATGAATACAAAAATGACACAAGCATATATCTTTTAGAAAAATAATTGTTACATAGGGTTATATATGTTGGATTTTAGATTATAAATATTAATTAGAAAGATAAAATGCTTTCCTACATAATGATATTTTATTTATAATTTTTAGACATCAAATAATTTATTTTATTTATGACACAATGATGATGCAGTAATTACTATAATAGTAAAAAATTAAAATAATTGATATTATAAATACCCAAATAAATATAATTTGAAACTTTTAATGAATTAAACTAATTTTCTAGGATAATATGATATATTAGGATTGATTTAATTGACTCTTCTAGAAGTAATCAATCTGTTATGAGTTTCACAAAAATCAACTATTGAATAGTGTCAAAATTGACATAAAAGAGTTCTTAAAAAAAATATTATATTATTAATTGATATTAAATTCCTAAAAATCTAAGGTTCGGCCTAGAGACATATATCATGATAGTTTCATCATTAATGGACCACTTGGGGGTCTCTTGGATGTATATAGTAAGTTTATTAACCATATTATATAAAAATACAAAGAGACATTGTAAAAGTGAAACTAATTAACTTAGAGTTAATACTTAAAGATAAGGTTAATATAAGTACCCAAAACTGTCTAAATTCTATTGGTTGAGTTGTTTTCGACCCATCCCCACCTTAACCTTTGAATAGTCAAATTTGGAGCCATTAGAAACCGAATATGAATTTATTATAAACTAATATTTCTAGCTTTTCCAAAGGTGCCCCTCACCCCTCTTATAAAAGGGAACTCCTCCTTCTTTTTTTTCACACCTTCAAAGCCTTTTGGTTCGGCCAAACTCTGCCCAAATACTCTCCCAACTTCCCTCACTACAACCTAAGGGCCTTAGTTTGATCGGAAAGCCATCCTATGTAGCCCTTTTGATCAAATCAAAAGGAAGAACCCGAAAAAGAGGTAATGATTTCACCACCCTTCTCCAAGTTCATTTCTTCTTCCACTTCTTATTCCTTTGTTGTTACCATTCTAAAATAATAACTTCAGTATCATATATATACTGTGATGTTATTATAAATATGGTACAACCATATTACGTATTCTATCTACCCTTTGAATAACATGTCACCATACGTGCGTACGTACGGCTTACCGTCTCCACGTCGTGGTGTAATTGTTATTCAATATATTATTATTTGGATGGGTATAATAATGATATGTAACTCATATAAATAATAAATAAAACATGATAATGATTCTTTATATATGATATAACAACCATTTATATATTATTTTAATATCAAAATAATAATGTTGTCGCTCGTGCGTACGTACGGACTACCGTCTCCACGAACGCGATGAGATCCATTCTCCATCGTATCTATTCAAGTATAATTATCATTTGATGATATAAAAATGATGTTAAGGACTTTATATCATTTTGGATATGAATAATATACAACCTATCCTTTACAAAAATGTCTTATGTGACAAAACATATAAAATAAAACAAGTAAGTTAACACCCGAAACAACGATAATACTAAGATATTATTATAAATCGATATTAAAAGATCGTATATGATATCATATTAATGTATATGATTCTTGTATAATTTAGTAACAATTATTTCACCATTATACAGGAGGATAACCTACCCCAACCAAAGAAAAGTACAAGGTAAGGGTTTACTTTACAACCTCTTCATTATCCAAGGTTGTTTATACGTAATAATCTACTGGGATCTCTTTATCATCCACATCCATGTTTCTTAAAAATGTATTTCAACACATTTTTACTATTTACTAGAATATGAGATAAAGTCATTTATACCCTTTTTATCTCTTATAAGTGGTTTATAAAGGAATCTTTCGGTCGTTTTCAAAACAAGGTCCTTTTTAACCTTTTCAACAGAATTAAGGTAAGAATGTTTTTTTTAACTTATACGGCGGGTGTGGCTATTTTCTGCCGTTATAAAATCTTCAAAGCTTCCCTTACAAGCTTATAAGAATATTTTCAAAGAAATTGTTTTATTTTATATGGATATTAAATGATTTCAAAATAAAAGGAGATATTTCTTTTAAAAGAATTTTGATTTCATCTATGTCAACATCCTTTGATGGATTTTAAGATTATTTGAAGTTGATTTATTATGATATAAAACTTCTATATTGTGTTGAAGGTTTTGTGATATGTTTGACTGTGGATGTGCTATTTTATACCATTCATAGTTTATGGTGAAAGTATTGACATTTCGTATGCTAGATTTAATACGAATGTTTATGTTATGTTTAAACCTTTTCATATGGGAATGCATTGGACTTAGTAAGTGACGCGTGGAGCCCGCTATAGCTCCTCGTTGCATCGGTAGGTCTCATGAGACAAACTAGTGTCTTGGCACAAGGCTTTGACAAAATCTTATTTGTAGTCTTGGCACGAGGCCTTGGCTATGTGGTTATGATAGTCTGGCATTATGCATTCCAACATTAGGAAAGTGGTTATTGATTTTTGCATGTGATTATTCGATTAGTAGAATATCCATGTGAATAATTAAATGGTATTATTTCATTTTATTTATGCCATACCATGTTGAAAGTTCATGTTTGAAAGGCTTTTTTTTAGTTATACATTGCCTCAAATGTTTATTCTTATTTATGAAAGTTTCCGCTATATTGTTATCCTTACTGGGCATTTGAGCTCACCCCTTTTCTATGTTTTATTTTTCCCAGGAAGTGAAGAAGTAAATTATGAATGACCTGCAGGGATGTTATGTGGGGATATGAGTGTGGATTATGGATACATTATGTTGTTGTAGTAGTTTTTCATTTTATGATGTAATGTAAAACTTATGAATATATCTAGTGTTTCCAAGGCTACTAAACCAATCAGTCTTTCGAGATTTGATCTTTCTTGTGATCATGCCAATGTTATGTAATAATGCACCGACTCTGGGTAACTTGGGTCGGGGCGTTACAGAATAAGTTATCACATTACATAATTCCTCATATAAATTATGTTTTTATAGTAATACAATTAAGTTCATTGTAATTATTATATAGAATAATATTATATTATATATAATATTAAATCAGAAATATTATATTTCTCTAAAAATTGTTTTATGCATATAAGAGTTTATATTTTGAAAATGAAAATTTCAGACGGGTAAATGAATTATTTATGAAAAAGTTTTAAAACGTTCTATAATGTGTTTTAAATAATTTAATATGGTAAATTTATATTTTCATCTTCAAAATTAATCACTATGGTTAAAAATTAGTTACACTTGTAAAAATAAAAAACAAAAAAGTTCTTTTACCAAGGGGGAAGACTAAAACATGTTATGTACATAACTAAAAATTGATTGTTGCGGTGTGGATTGACCAAAACTCACCTAGTTTCCAAATTCTTTAGTTTTTTATTCCCATGACCCTATAATTGATAAATTACATTATTGAAATTAAGTGTGAATTTTCAAAACTACCATTATCATTACCTATAAAAGGCTAAAATACCTACCACATCAAGACTAAATTCTCATTTAAATAACATCTCAAATCATGTAAAATTTTATCTTTCTATAAAACTATTAGACATTGAAATTTTTATGGTCTCCATTTTTTAGAATATGTCCCTCATTTCTATGGATGCTTATAAGGAAAATTGAACTCGCCGATATGAGTATTATTTACTAAATAATATTCTTTATTAATTATATTTTCTATATTTTTATCTAACCAAATTAATATGATGATATCATGATTTTTTATATTTTTTATTATTACTATATGAAGTTTATTATAATTATTGGTTCATAAAGTTCATCCATTACGAAAAACAAAGTCATTGTTTGTGCCTGGTGTGAACTATCACCTCCTCGACATAGTGTGTTCTATTCTCCTTCACCTCTTTAAAAGAATTAATATAAGAATAACAATGAGTGATAAATATGATTTTTATGATATCATTAATTTTATAATATATAATTTCAAATGAAATACTAAGTATAAGATCACAAATAATTATCATTAATTTATTCATTTTAAATAATTGTGTTAAGAAGATAATATTTTATACAAATCAATTATTATTTTCATATATATTAAATATTATTATAATTCATTAAAACTATATTATATCACCACAATAAACTCTATATTAGATCATTATTCTTGTATTATAAGGAAATTATAACAAAACCATGTCAAAACCAATCATTAAGTAAATTTATTTTCTTATTTGAGTGGGTTTAACCTCTTACTTGTACAATATTATGTATTTATATTATGGATGAATGTGAAATATTATTTATTGATGTAATATGGTATAAATATTAAAATAATTATTTTATATCTTATTGGATATAATATTTCTTTATATAATTCATCAATTAAAAAACACCATTTGTTCAAAGAAAATCACAAAAATATGGTTATAATTTATATCCTCGTCATGTATAAGGTATAATACACTCATTAATGTAATTATAAACATCATAAATTATCAACATTAATCCATAATATAATGTTCAATGACCTAGTAATAAAATAATATTTAATAATAATAAATACAAGCATCGTTATTATGGAACTTGTACAAATGATCAAAACTATACGTAGCAATGTAGAAATTTAGAAGAATTCATATATTGAATGACTATTTATGAAGGGTATTTATGAAAATTGATATGTGTAAGGTTATTAATTTAGTGATTATGATATATATTTTTTTTAAATGTAAGGTACAAGTATAGTCTTGAAAGTCAGGATAATATTTAAGGGACTTCTATCTCAAATTCCTCTCATTGAGATTTATTTTATATTATGAACATACATTTATTTATACGGTGTTTATACTACATATTTGAGTGGTTTTATGGTTAAATTACATTATTAGTGGTATGTTATAATAATTTTTAATCCTATTATTTTATAAGTCTATTATAGAATGTATATGAAATTCATAATTGGGGGTTTTTCATACCTGTTTTCATTTTGTTGCGCTCATGTTATAATACCCACCTATTTTATTCTATTTGGTCAATAAATTTCCATGAAATAATTTTTTTATATTACTAATAAAATTAAGGGGATTTAATGTTCTATATTTTTGTCCCACGCTCATGTTCTTTTGACTTAAGAGTTAAATTTTCCATGGTAAAAATTCATCATCTATTTTGTTGAGTAAAAGTGTTTTAATTTGATATAAAATACATCTCCCTCTATATACTATAAGTTAATGTGATAACTTCATATATTAACCTAGGGGTAATCAACCATAAATTATATTCTTGAAAATTGTCTCAAAAATCACCCTAAATCCTGATAATTGTTCATAATACTTCAGAACAGGTGGGACACTTGTGGGATATAGTTTGGGATATTCATATGCTTCTAATGAATTATTCTGATGGATTTTTCCTACAATTTACTAGGTCTCCTACTAATGAAAACTATTAAACCCAACTATTATCTTCTATGGAAAACCCACCAAATAAATTGTTTTTTTACACCATTATTTCTTTGATAAGGGTACTAAATTTTACATTGATGATACCCCAAGACGTTTATGTTGGTTAAGAAATATAATCCAATACACCCAAAACATTTAATTAAATGGGGATGTATTTTATGTTTGTATTTAAAATAATATGGATAACCAAATTTTATATCGTAAGAGGTTTCTCATGGAAAAATACGAATGTTCTTAATGAATATTTTCATGAATGAATTGGACATAAAAATGTGGTGGTTAGGGAACAAAATTATATATCCCCTTCATGCATCGATATGCCTCATAAGACAAAAGACTTAGGGATTTGGTGTATACGTCTTACTATAAGAGGATAAATATCTTCGAATAGTTCCATGACAATAAGTTTTGATTTCTATAATTTGACATTTCACCAATATGAGATTAATAACTATTTTATCTATGTTTTCATTTATTGTCATTGATATATAATACCCCAATATTCAATTCACTGTTATTTAATGTGGATCATTTATACATTCTATATCACCTATTTAATATCTCTATTGTATAATATTATGTTTTATTCTACTTTTTACTAATCATTTAACCTCTCTCTTTTCCGTTTCATTTTACATATGAACCCTAGAGGAGGACTCTGTGTAGTTTTTAGAGATTATAATTATATTTAAATATATTCAGGTTGTATATTATGTTTTCAAATATGTATATGTATTGTCCTATAAGACTACAATGATATTCAATTATATGAGAAATAACATATTGTTTACCGATAAAATAATATAACTATCATCTCCATATTTTAGGTGTCTGGTATTCTAATGAATATAAATATTTTTTGGAAGAAAATAAGTCTTTGGTTTCATCATAAGATGTCATTCCTCTATGAAAAATAATAACCACTATAAATTCAGGATCAGACTTCAAGGAAACTCATCTATACTCCACATCATGTTCATGGGTTCTACATCAACATGGATGTGATAAATAAGATGATTATATATGGATTATGTTTAATATATTAGAATCTATGGAAACATGAAAACTAAAAATATAATATAAATATTTCAAATAGACCTAAATACCTCGATGGAGGAGATATACAAGTAATATGATAGAAAAATATCTTCAAAATATAGACAATCATGTGTGATTTGATCAATATGATAGAGAAGTAACTATCTAAAATAAAATATTATAGAGAGATAATTTATGTAGAGTCCTATCAAGTCATAAAATGTGATTTGATGTTAGATAATATTCAATTACTATTTTCTTCATAGATTTATTTTCCATTCACATTAGTTCACTATTTGTTCTTTATCCCCTTCTATATTCAACCATCGAATAGTGTGGTAATCTTCTCAGTGATTAGGTATTGGATGTTATTCATTTGTAGTGCATTAAAATTCACGTTCAATGGAATAAAACACTATTATATTGATTGATTTTTGTTTTCAGTAGTTTTTAAAGACATTTAATTTAATTTAATTTTAGTTTTTCAATTAGGATATTTTTACATGAGTATAAAAAATATTCTTCTCCCACAATCAAATATAGGTTGTCATAATGGTTTATTCTCAATTTGGAGAAAAGATTCTATTTAAATAATTTGAATAATTAAGAGAAAACTAAATTTTACAGGTGAACCAAAATCTTTTAGGTTTTTCCATGGTTGGATGAGAGTAATTCTTGACCTAACACTCACATTGTTAGGAGGATTAACTAATCATTAATACTATAAGGATATCCCCCTTAATATATTTCAACCATGGGTTATTAAAAATTAATCAATAAGTCTTTAATTTATAAATTAATAATATGATATGGTAAATATATTTTAATAACTATTATTGAGTTAAAAATGGAATCCCCACCATGAATAGATCACCCTTCTCATATACTATCTTAAATCTAATGTATTATTTTTTTCATTTACTTTTAATATCACAATCTCAAAAAAGGCCCTTTAATCTAATTAATCTAAGTGACAACATGTTTTTGAGAACTCCTATATAGGAGAAAACATCAGGTTACCATATACCTACACCTAACATTAGAATGTAATTTAATTATTCCACACCCTGAAATAGGTGGACATTCTAAACATAGAGTTGTTTCATGGGATGTACTTTCAAAATAAATTAACCTTTCTTTTTCATTCAAATATCATCTACTAACTATATTATCCCTTTGGACATTGAAATATATTTAACCTTGATAACAATAAGTATAAAATTAACATTACACACTAAAGTTTATTAAATTACTTTAATAGACAAAAGTGAAACCACTAGTATTCAATTTGGTCCAATAAACATGTTGATAATCTCCACAAAATAATAAGAGTTATGTGTTAACCATAAATCGATAATAAAAAAAATAAAATATATAATATTTAATTTAAAGCAATATTGATTCAACTATTTATTATGTTCCATGGTTCTATAGGAGAAGACCCAATATATACATAAAATAATTTACACATTTATACCCAAAATTAAACCCTAAGTAGTGGTTATGGAATAACTAGAAAGGATGGAATTTCCCTTAAAACATGAATAATAAGAGAAGGAATGGTTTTATATCCTAAAATAGGGAGAGGATAATGATTGGGATCATCTATAAAAAAGATTCATGAAAACATTCTTGTCCACCTCTATGAGAAAACTAACAACGAAATAAATCCATTCCATTAGGAAGTCATTTAGATAAACTCTTTATGTGTACTTGGATAGATTCAAATAGATTTGATCAAGAAGTCCACATAATGTTGTACAATCAATTATATTCATTATGTTATTTTAGAAATGAGTTTTTAATAATGATAGAATTATATTGGATGAATTACCTTGAGGATAA
The DNA here is from genome assembly GCA_963277665.1 of Viscum album. Classification (NCBI taxonomy): domain Eukaryota; kingdom Viridiplantae; phylum Streptophyta; class Magnoliopsida; order Santalales; family Viscaceae; genus Viscum; species Viscum album. The sequence goes on from OY728136.1 coordinate 1,987,244,575, forward strand.
TTGTCCAATATGTGAACAGAAGAATACAAGGACCTCCATAAGAATATTTCTTGAAAATAAAAACAAATTTTTCAAATGGTATTTCCAAAAGAGGATTCATGGGATAATAAATTCTAGTTTACCATATATTATAGAAAATAAAATCAATGAGTTGACCTGTTTTGTCAATAATATGTCTCTACATATGATAGTAATAAAAATTCACCTATAATGGTATAGGGTTAATCTCCTCTCACATATCATTTTATTGATCAATGTGCTAATGTAAAAGGTATACATTATTGTGAAATAACACTTCATCCAATTTAATTCAAAAAAAAAATAATTATAGAGAGATCCTAACCCAGTCTAATATGGTTTTTTAAATCAGAAAAACTGGGCTAGACCTTCTAACAGAATTAGTTTCAATAACGCCCTTCATTATAGTATGATTTTCAATCATTTAACACAAGACCATTCCAATAACATTTTAACAATCCATTAAACCAAATATCATACTTAAATTACCCCCATTTCTAATATAATTTCCCTATAAAACAACCCTGGACAAGTTAACATCCCTATAAAAACAAAATAAAGTATATGTGTTTGAAGGGTTAAAAAATAGGGTTGATAATATGAAAATTTAGGTTAAAAAATATTTAATGTCTTGTATAGTAATATATGGAAACTAAAATATCATTGATTGAATATCTCTAAAGAGAATGTAAGAATGATAAAAATATGGTGTTGTAAAGATAATAACCCTATTATCACACATGAAATAGAAAGGATATACTAGAGAATCTATAGAGAGGGTAGAAAAAACGGATACCACCACTTCAATTTCAATCCAGGATTATCCATACTAAAGAATATCCAATTTCAATAACATCATATATAAATTCATGAAACATTAATTAATGTTGATATGAATATCCCTATTCTTTATTACTAAAATAATATTCCCATAAATTATAAATTTGTCATATATATTTTAACCAAAAAGAATAGATTTATATTTAATGAATGAATGAATTTTTAAAGAATTTTATCACCCCATATCACACTATAATTTACAACAAAATGTCAAGATATATTGATATTTTTAATCCATTCCACCGTTAGATATATAAAAATCTTGAATTCATTGTGTGATTGACGTGATTCCATATATCTAATTCCCCACATTGTGTTTATCTCTTTGTATATGGGATACTTAAATCCCAAAATAGTGGTGTTTCATATTATAAACATATACACTATTTTACCTATATGAGTTTAATATGATTTGGTACATTTAATTAAATTCCTAAAATATTATGAAAAATTATATTTTGATAACCTCGAGGATGATAAAACCCCATCAGACTTATCAATAATTTTGGGGAGGCATTTCTTCAAGATAGAAAATAAAATCGTTAATATTTACAAGGAAAAATTAATGATGGGGTTTTGAGATAGTATGGTCTATTTTTGTATATTTTACTCTAAAGACACCCATTAGATGAAAATGTACTCCATACAGTATCCCACTTTGAAGAGCCCGATTATATTGAATACTCGTGTATGATCCATGAAATCATGACTATATGGGTGAAATTAAGGGTTAAAATTTCAATATATCATGGTACTATGAAATAGTGTTAAAAATGTATAGTTTATTTTGAGGATGAGGTTACCTAAAAATAACATTAAGTATTTGGTTATTTATTAAATTATTAGGAAACTTATAATTTATCCTTTTTAATTGAAAATACCTGAAATGAAAATAAGAAACCATTGTTTAATTTCATCTATATAACAACTATACTATCAGAATTGAAACCGCCCCCCTATGATTCAATGTATGTATTTGGATAAAGAAATGATATTTGTGATCATTTATAATGATACTACCCCAATCCATGAATAAAATTTAATTAACATTTTGGAATAAAATTTTTATTCATTACATTTTATTTTAGGTGATATCTTTGGATTTAATCCTAAAATATACTAGAAAATAATTTTACTAGTTTAGAACTCAAGACATATTTTATAGACCCAAAGGAGAATAAATCCAACCATAATAGGGGTATTAAAAAATTATATATTCCTTTGGGATTAATTAATCATTAAACTAATATTTTACTCAAAATAATCATTCCAATACATTTAGTTGCATATGAAATGGGATTTTCTATTTTAAAGATTACCATGATCAATCAATCCCTATGAGAATTCATAAAAAATAGATATTGTGTATAGATAATAGAAATATTAAATAAGTCACTAATAAAGATCACTTACCTATCACATTAAATTATCAAATGGTATAGAGGTTGGTATGGAAGATAAATTATTATTATTTTAATTAGTTTTCATGTCATCACTGTGTACTAATTTCTCTTGAATACTTAGAGAAACCTAGAATCACATGTTAATTATAAACAATTTCCTACAAATATACTCTATTAGGGTTATGTAATTTCCTAGGAATATTTTATAGGTTCATGGTAATTATATTCTAAAATAATATTGAGGAATTTTTCGATGTATTATTGAATTATTTCATTATTTTTCAAAATTATTTTGGTAAGTCTTTAATAAATATTGAAAAAGTTTCGGAAGAATCCATTAAAAATGATCTTGTTTCATAATTTGAAATTTTATATTTTATGGTGAAAAGGGGAATATTCCTTGGGAATGTAATATCACAAAAAATTCATTGAGGGGGGTAAACATAAAATAGAATTGATAAATTAAATAAATTACCCAAATTCTGTGAAACATGGTAGATTTAATTTTAGGCATGAAGGGTTTTATAGTATATTTATCGGGGGTTCATATAATAATTCTCCACATATCTAATGGTTAAAATTTCAGAGGGTGGTAATTTTGATTTTAATATTAAATTAATGTAGTATTTTGATTTCATAAAGATCTAACAAACTGAACCACCAGTGATGTGGCTCCCAAACCTGGGGAAACAATTTGATCTAGTTGGATATAATTTCAACCCAAATGTTAAGGTAATAATTTTCCACATAATTAATGGATAAACATACAAAATTTCATATTCTTTTATAACCTTTGATTACTCCTATCTAAATTACACAACTATATAAAAATGTTTTCATTATAGTTTACTATTGCTTATGATAATGTCAGATCCAATTTGTTTTTAAATATTTTATTTTTCTTTCCCAACCATAAAGAAATTAAATACTTTATGTTGGAATATGAATTTTAATCATGGTTACTTATATAGATGTTCATATTACAATATCTCAATTTAGAAATCAACAGTAATAAGTGAGAAAAAAATCATGTTCTTGATCACATAAGTAGATTACATATTAATGATAATGTAGAAATTCCATATAAAGAATCAAAAAAATACCACTTTACATGAGTTCATTTTTGTTATATTATAGTGTAAATTTTTGGTATAATATCATTGTAATATTCAATGTAACAATCTCATTACTATATCATTAAAATATATAATAATTTCGAATACATAAATCAAACTCAAAATTATATATTGAATAAGATCCATGTATTATGAATATTAATAATGAAAAAATGATGAGGATTTGTTTTCTAAAAGGTAAATATATATATATATATATTATATTTTCCACACATTAGCTTCACTAGTACAAAAACTATTTTTAACGTCACCATTTTCAAGTCGGTTTTTTAGAACCCACGTCAAAATCTCAGAAAATCAATTTATCACGTCGGTTATTATATTACCATAATATAAATCCATTTTATTTAATTTTTCACATCGGTTATATATGAACCGACCTGAAAAATCAATTTTTGTTAATTTTTCATGTCGGTAATATAATATCCGACCTGAAAAATATATTTTCCCAACTTTGTCACGTCGGTTCTAAATAACCAACGTAAAAACTTAATTTTCATGAATTTTTCAAGTCAGTTATTAAATAACCGACGTGAAAAAGGGTTACAAAAACATATTACATTTCTAAATATTAGATTTAATAGGTCATAGAGCTCAAACAGATTTACGGATCAAAAGTTACGGGCATCTTAAGTTGATCATCTTTAAACAAAGTCTTAGGGAATGCCAAATTCTGAAGGCCATAACTTTTAATCCGTAACTCCGTTTGAGAACCGTGACCTATCAAATTGAATCTTGGGAATTGAAAAAAAATTATAAAATTTTTTTTGCATCGTTTATTAAATATCCGACATGAAAAATACCTTTTAACGTTGGTTATTAAATAACCGACGTGAACAAGCCATTAAAATTGTTTTTTCATGTCGGTTATTTAATAACCAACGTGAAAAGGATATAAAAATTGAATTTTCACATCTGTTTTTTAATAACTGACATGATAAATGTTTATAAACATGTGGTTCATATTTCATGATTGGATTTGATTGGTCACAGAGATTAAAGGGAGTTACGGATCAAAAGTTATGAGTATCGGAAGTTGATCATCTCTAAACGATGTCTTATGGAAGGAGAATTTCGGAAGGCCATTAAATGTATTATGGAACTCTGTTTGAGGTGTGTGACCTATCAAATAGATGTTTTTGGAAATAAACTTCAATTTTGTTAAAAATTTCTACGCCAATTATTAAATAATCGACGAGAAAAATACCTTTTTACTTCGGTTATCAAGTAACTGATTTGAAAAAACCATGAAAATTGATTTTCCATGTCGGTTATTAAATAAACGATGTGAAAAAGTGATAAAAATTGAATTTTTAGGTTGGTTATTTAATAACCGATGTGAAATACCATTGAAAATTTAAATATCTTTTTATGATGCTTATCATAAAACAGACATAAAATATAATTTTCATATCCCGCAAACGCGAAATTTCAATTTTTTTACATCGCGACATCTACATTTCCAATTACCGCTTAAAATTTTTAATATTGTGTTTTCATTTATCATCTCAATTATATGTTTTCTTTATATAAATATCAAAATTTAATGATCATTTCTTTCAACCATCATCATTCCTCCAATTAGAATCATTTGATATTCAACGTGAATCAATTATTTCATCTTTTCGCGATCTTGTCACGGTTTTTTTAAATTTTTATCCATGATTTATAGTTTTTATGATTTTTTTTCTTATTTGATATACCATTTTACAATAATTTCTTCCATCCATCATCATTTTTCCAATGGAACTTGTTTGACCTTCCAAGTTAATCCATTATATTATCTTTCCTCAATCACGTCAAGGTATTCGTAATTATTTTTTTCATGATTTATATTTTTTATGAGTAGTTTTATTAATTGATATATGATTTAAGGATTATAATTTTATTATAATGATATATTATTCTTTATGTCATAGTAAAACTACAAATACTCTTCTAGATTCTTAAATTTCTACTAATGCGAATCTACGGTTTTCTCATTCGATCATTCCTTTAAAAAATATATCAATCTTCTGATAGCCATAACTTTTGAACCGTAACTCTGTTTGAGCTCTACGACCTGTCAAGTAAAATATTAATAAAGTATATACAAGGAGGTAAATATTTTTTACTTCCTTTATTTATAAACCGACGTCAAAAAGTCATTTTTAACATCGATTTTTAAATAACCTACGTAAAAAATGACTTTTCAGGTTGGTTTTTTTAAACCGACGTCAACAATGGTTTTTTACGGCATTTCCAAAAAAAAATTCATGTCGTTTTTTTGAAAAACTGATGTTAAAAACCATAAAAAATAATTTTTTACCTCTTTTATTAAATAACCGACTTAAAAAATCACATTTTTACGTCGCTCGCAATAACGTCGCCTCAAAACCGACTTTAAAACCTCTAAAAACTGATGCAAAATTTTTTTTGTACTAGGGCTTATAAATCCCATATTAGACTTCAAATAACTCTTAATAATGTATTATAATATAATATATATTAATCAATGTTTTTATATAGGGTAATTAGTTTTGAAAAGAAATGTCAAAAATGGAAATGTTTGGGTGAAATTTCTAAGAGACAAGAGATTCCAAAAAAACCAATTATCAATTGAGACATTTCTGGAAGCCTAGTAAGAGATTTTATTATACATATTCCCTTATAGTATCTTAAGGAATAAATAAATCAAGTTGTGGATTATGCCTCAAAATTGGATGTATTAAATTCCTACAAAAATGATGATTCCAATGGTTTTTTGTGATTTATTCATGTCCAAATTCTTTTATAGTATTAAATTTATATGATATATCTGAAATAAAAATGGAAATTAATATTTTAATATGATTATGTATGATTTTTTTAATAAAATATTTAGTCCATTAATATATATCTACACCTTACTATCCATAAACTAATAGACAATCTAAATTATCCAATGAGAAATAAATGTATTTTTAGACAAACATGTTAATCCAAATAGGAAAGACTGGATCCAAAGGCCAAAGGAGACCATTTGTACTTATAGGATAACCTATAAAAAAACCATAATAATAAAACCCTAATGATTAATTTATGGATATTCATTTCATCTACATTTGTAGAATGAATAAAAATAATAACAATTAGTAACTGAGGTAAATCTTGGCTAATATATTACTCAGGAACAAATGAAATAGAAGCTATTATAATTATAGGAAATTATACGGGAATATTTGTAGGATTAAATTTTTTACAAAGAATGGGTTATAGTATATCATGATAATTTCATTAAATAAAAAAAAACTTTCACCCAAAATATTGTCACTAGTTATTTAATTCAACAATCAAAATGATTGCAGTAAAAAAATTTCCTGTCAAAAATTAGATTTCATAGGTAATGTTATATTTTATTTTTGTTATTTGGGTTTTAATGGTGTTGAAATAAAAAAATTCATTATAATTAGAAGAAGGTTGAATAATTTCACTAAAAATATACCCCATGAACCGTAATAGGATGTCACTCTCAGGCACTTTTTCTATTAATGTAGACCTTCCGAGTTTCATATCTATTTAAAATTATGTTGTATGCATTAATTATCCATAAAATATTCATACATGATAAATCCCTCTAAATAAATTTAGGAAATTTTATTATTTATTTGTGTGGGAGATAACCTTTTATTTTATAATCTTTTGTTTAGTACGTTAGAATGTTTTTCATTTATTTTTTAAAAAAAAATTATTTTCCAAAAATTATGTGTGTTTTTATTTCTAATTGTAGAATGTTTTTAAAAAATGTTAGCTTAGATAGAAGTCAATTTCAAAATTTGCATCCATTCCAATAAGGAGAAACTAACTTCCTCAATTCCCTCAGCATACACTTATTCTTAAATGTATGTGTTTTTAAATTATATGTAATGGAAATTTATTCAAAACAAACTGTTTCTTGAAAAACATGCCCCGATATATTGTCTTATATTTTTAATAACATACATATGAGTATTTGGAATCTATTTTGTAATCATCATTACAATTCATTTTTTGACCTAAATGATTTCTTTTTAAATAACTATATGTTCTTAACGAAATATAGTCACAACTGTGGATCATTCAAGTAACATTTTCTATAATTATTGAGAAATTATTTTCATTTTTATCACAATATTCAAAGAAAATTGTTTTAAAAAATACATGAAATTTAATCAATAAACCCCTTTTCATCCATGAATGATTTTTTGTAAGACACGTTGTAAGGAAATATACGAATCTACATTTTTCTAGATTCTTTTTTCGATCTAAGATGAATTAATGTGTGAGGGAAGGCAGAATAGGTGCATGGATAATATATTTGGTTGAATCTCATTGAATTTAAAGAATAATATTCCATAAATTTCACATTTATCTTTTGAGTAAAAAAATAGGATTAGAATAGGGGGAAAAGGATCCTGATTTCATCTTTGTTAGGCCATTAGTGTCCACCATTATATTGTAGTAAAAATGTCAATCTCCAAAAAAATATGATCCTAAGAAAAAAATTCTAGATCAATAAAAGATGAATAAATTAAATAGAAAATATGGAGAGTTGTCAAATAATGTTGATACTATATTTATATTAAAAAGTTAGTTTACTCATGAGTATGAGTACGATATTTGAGTAAAACTGGTTCTTATTGGGAGCATAAATTCTTTTGGAGATATTGAAATTTATAAATTAGGACTATGATTTTTTTAAAGGATGTATTAATATTCTACAGAATAAAGGCCTTTGAAAAATAAAAAAGTATGGAAAATACTTCCTCATATAGGATAAGGAAAATATGATGCCAAATAAATAAAATAAAAATTCCAAACCTCATTAATGAGATAAACTAAAGTAAAAGAATTGAAAATCCAACTAAAGGAAATAGATAATGACATGATTGAAACAAAATATTTGATAAAATATTAGTGACTTTAATAGAAAATTAAAATAATTTATTCTAATTTAGTGAAGTTAGACACTAGAGGGAATCTATTCTAGGAGTAAACTGAAAATTATGAATTAAGATTCATTTTAGAGAAACACCTCCTCATTCTGCCTCAATCATTTAACTATAACATACCACCATACATTAATAGATATAACAACCGTAATTAAACTCTAATGGTATAGAAAAATAATTTATCAATTTTTTTTATATGAATAAATTTTGTAATCATATAACGAACTTTTATAAAAATGTAATGATAAAAGAAACTACATTGAAAATCATACCATTCTATTGAGTGAATTCAGCCTAGGAAGGTATGTATAAGGGTTAATTAAGGGATGTAATAATTTAGAATTGATTTAATGTATGTAACATAGAAAATGGAATCGAGAACATTATAAAGGCATAACTGTGTTTCAAAATATGATGTTGAATGTGGGACTCACATTAGAAAGGTATTTTATTTTTTTTGGATAATATTCTAAAACATTGCATGTGAATATTAAATGTTTCATAAAGTGGGTAATTAAAAAGAAATATTTTTCATACATATGGTTTTAAGTTTTCAATTATTTTGTTCACATATTTATGGTAAATATCATTAGAAATATAAATTTTTCTTAATATATGATTAATTCAAATTTAATTATGAAAAAGGGAACAAATTTATGATTTCGGATTGATTTATATAAAACTAAAATTATTATAATTAAAAAAATATTTAATATTTGATATTTTGATGGTTATTTTATGTAGATTATGTTATTTTATATCATCAATGTGGATTATTAAAATAGTCTATAATTTTTGTATATTTGAAAATAGAAAACAATTTACAATTGGGTCAGAATAGAACCCATTTGGACAACAGTAATCATTTTTATAGAATATTTGTATCATTATATGATCATAAATATTTGGATTGAAATACATTTCATTGTGTGATATATTTTTTTCCTATAATTTATGTTTTTTGTCTCCCCATATAACATCATGACTTTATAAAAAATTGACTAAGAATGACTTGGATTATGATATATAGAAACTAATCTAGAATCCATGTGGGTATCTTATATTCCACATCATTATTCATGTTATAAATACAAGGTATCAACATGAATTTTGTTTTATAAAATAAAAACTATGGAATAATTCATACTCAAAATAAAAATAATGTATTTCATTGACATCTACATACAAAAATGATTGAAATATATAAGAGAAAAAGAAATGACAGACTTTTCAAAGATTGAAAATCAGATATGGTTTGATCTTGTTTAAGGTGAAGGAACTGATGCACCTATAAAATAATTATGATTCCACTAATAATGGGGAAGTTCATGACTTGAATTTTGAGTTAATTAGATAGAATCCTCTAACACTGTTTCACTCTTAGTTTTATTTCTATTCAAATTATATTGTTATATATTATCATTAGTGATTACCCATTATTTTACTTCAAATATTTATGTAATAATATAAAAGATTTTTTATGGTAATTTTTCCCTTATAGAACTTCATTCCTTACACGTTTTGGAATACAACACTTTTCTACTAATAAATTTTAATTTTGATGGGCCATTTAAAATTTTCATAATTTATTTTGAATTTGAATTTGATAATTGATTACTATAAAAGTTATAATTATATTAGTCCACCTTACTACATCAATCCTCCAAGAAAATTTCATGATAGGTAAAAAAAATTTGACCATAGTAGGCACATGTTTAGAAGAAATAATATTCCTCTAAACTTCAAAATAATTGCAATACTTGATTTAGTACTTCCAAGGTAGATTTCGACTTATTTTCTGACATTCCACTCATAAGGGAAGGGGGAATAACCGATCCTTAAAATGATAGGGAAAATATATGTAATAACTTTTAACCAATGGTGATAGATAAGTCAATCAAGAGGTCTTACATATATCAATTAATAATATGACAAGTAAAATCCATATTTAGTATAATGATATAATTACAAAAGGAACCCCAACATTTAATAGATCACCCTTCACATATAATATCAAAAATGTGATTATTTTTATTCTTATTATTTCAAAATCATATGAAAAATAATAGAACCCCTTTACTAAAACATATCACATGTGACAACTGATTTTTGACCAGTCTTCTCTAGGATAAAACATGGGTTTTAAAATATAACTACATATAAACTTGGAAATTTTTCCCACACCATATGATATGTTTTAATCTATTGGGTATTATAAAGAAAGGTTCTTATATATATCATTTTACCATAGAATTTCAAAATAAAAATTGGGTGGAATGAGACAAAAAGATGAAATTTATTTAAGGAAACAAAGTGGTCACACCTAATTAACCCAATATCAAGTGTGTCAATATTAATATATTGGGAAATTAAATTATTAAAATATAAAAATTAACCATTAATTAGTACTATCATTAAGAACCAGCAATTTGAATCGAAATATATAAATTATATATTTGAAGATATCTTATAAGGATCTCATATTGAAGAATAATTTGTTATTATTTTTTCTAATGAAATATAGGTTAAAAAAATAAATTGAAAAAAATAAAACATAATGATTCCATTATGTTGAGTAACAAAAAGTTTTTTTAGAGGCGACATCACTAACTAATTCTATTCAGAGTGGTTCATTTTTTTGTGTTAGTATTTTGATAATGACTCGAGTGGGGGTTAATTGATTTGATAAAATTTTCATCAACATAAAACCAAAATATTTGAAATATAATATGATTATTTCATTCACTCTAAATCAGAAATGTATTAAAAATTTATTATTTAATATAAATAATTAAAGCAAGAAAAAAAATATTCCTCACATGGGATAATGATTTCATATTCCACTCTACTAATCATTATATCAGTGAGATATTTTATTAATTATTTGGTTCCCATTTTAGGGGACATAAACACTTGATTAAAACAAATTCTTTTAAAAAAAATAGTTTCCAAGAAAAATAATTGTATTTATTTTTTATACAAGACCTATCATCAATATTTATACACTCAGTATAATGACTGTAAGGTTTGCAAATAATTAAATATAGCAAAGTTAACCAGGATTCGATAAAAATTTTAATCAATAAATGAGAGATGTTAATGAACATATAATGAAATAGAATATTAATTCAAGGAGTATCTATGTAGGTTATCTTATTAATGTAAATAATATTCAATACACAGTAGTAGTATTTTTTCATTTCTAGTTGCATAGTAAAAATTAACAAAAATAACAAAGTATACATTGATTGGTTGTTTCTTGAAAGCTGAATAAATATTCATAGAACATATCTATCAAATTCAAACATCTCTTTATAATTCAAATTTTCATGATTAAATTATATAATACAAAAACAATTACTATTTTTTTATATTTTATAGGAGACTTCATCTTTAAAAAATAAAAATAATGTATCATGTTGGTGTTTATTTTGTTTTAATTGAAATAATCCACTTTTGAAACACAATATCTTTAGTTAATCTATAATTTTAATATTTATACATGTCTACATTGAAAAAAACAAATATATGTGTATGATTTATTTAATATTTTGTAAAAGTAATATTCTCTTTAAAATGTTGTACAATATACTAAACATAAGTAAGAATAGATATCTTTATTAGTCTTTTACATCATAAGACATTTAATTATATGAAATAATCTAATTGTAAGGCTATATAATCTCACCATAAGTTTTTTTCATCGGCATTTTTTGTTTTATAAATTTATTTATCATATGGATTTTTTCTTATCATATGATAGTACTATGAATGTAAGGCTATATAAATCGACTTCACCATGAGACTTATCTCTGGTCATAAATCATTATCATTAGATATTATTATCATCAAACTCCGTTTTATGCCTTTATTTAATCATATTCCTTGAATATAATACTTTTTCTTGGAGTAAGTCTGCTGGAGATATGAAGAATTAGAAACTGCTGAAATTTATCTCCAACATTATACTCAATATAAGGATTCAGTGTAAATATTTAATACATTATATAAAATAAATGCATTAATTAAATAATTATAACAATTATACAACTAAAATTTAGACACATATAATAATATATATTTATAACATTAGAAGGTCTAGTCTTCTACTTCAAAAAAACCATCAGAAACAAATTTTATGGTTTCGTAATAACTAAAACATAATGTAAATTGTGATATTATAGAACAATATTAGTTTGTCTACAAATCTCACCATTCATGATGATCATAAAACAAATAAAATATTTACAAACAAATTTATATATTTGAATTGTATGGTATTTCAAAAACATATTTTTTTAATGAGAAAATGATAACAATATTTAAATTGAATAAAATTTTGTTTTCCTTTTATTTGTTTCTCACAGTTTTCTTCAGAACAAAAACAAAGAAAAAATGAATGGATGTTACACATTCTATATTGCGAAATTAATTTAAAAAATTTAAGAACATGTGACTAAATTGATGTTGAATTTGGATTTTTCATTTAAGAGCTAATGGGGAGAAATTAAAATAACAAACCTGAAATCAAAAAAACATACAACAAATATAGAATTGAAATAATGAAATCAAATTTCATTGAATGAATTTTTAATATTAGAACGAGGCAAAAATATACATCTGAAAAAAACATGAAAACTCTATCCATATGTTCAGGATTTTAATTAACTATTAGACTATGTTAAGTAGGAGAAGTAGTTTTATCGCCAAAATCTAGAGGTCATTTTATAACGAAATCAACATTAGTTGCGACAAGGTTTCTTTCAGATATTATAGAACCAATACTTATTTTATATATGATCTTCCTTATATTTAATAACAATATAACTTCTAGAATTTTAATTAGTTTCACCTTATCACTCGAAACAATTTTCGAGTAAACAAACTTAGGTTTTAGAGGTGTCGATAAAAAGTAGTATAATATTATCCCTAAGTTAAAGAATAACCATTCAATTTATGATTAGGGTATAAGTTAAGAGGATGAAAACTTAATTTTTGTATTTTTCATAAATAGGGAAATCTATTTGGGAGAAAATAATAAATATATTATCAACTACATATTTAAAACGAATCATTACTAACTGTATGCAACCATATCATAAGTTAATTCATTGAAAAATTATTAACAAAATTTTACCCCCTCTTTATATAAAATTTATTTCAATATTTCATTTCTAAATGTTCAATCATTTTTTATATGGAATAGTTCTATGTAGTAATATACAAATAATTGAACCTCTAACAGATATGAAAAAGGGGTTTCAAAATAATCTCAAAGAAATGAAATATATATCTTGAAAGTGTCTATCGAGAAGTATGATGTGTAAGGTCTAGTCTAGATGAGAATAAAATATCAATGATTTGAGTGAGAGAGGTTGAAATATTTTTTACATGACAAGGGATAACATTTAAATAATTATTTTAAGTATTTGAATCCTATTTTCTAGATGTAGCATGTCTAGATTACATGTTGAATGATCTAGGAGATTATTTTTCATGTAAGTCCTCTTGGGACACATAATAACTCTATGTATGTCTTTATTTATTATATTTTCAATCTTATATTTCAAAATATATCTCTACAATATAATTTTAAATTTCATAACATTTAATGATAAAAAATCATATACAATTAGAAAACCCATTTTAAAATATATTGGACACAAATTGTCAATCATCCTGGTAAGATTATCTTGAGACATGCAATATTTATATCACATTAATAATTCTTCTAACTAAGATTCTAATAAAAAATTTTGGTGAAATTTATGGATTTTTCTGAGAAATGAAAAACCATTTTTCCTTTATGTAATCTCCCATATTCTCATATATTTAAATAATAGGTTCACCAAATTTCATTGAATATTTTTAATCATCCATATTTTCCACACTTATATTAATATTTATTTTAATTGTTTGTGTAAAATAAATAAATTCCCTGAATATAAATTATCATCCCATTAAGATATCAAAAAGGTTTTTATTCTTAGTTTTTTGTTAATTAATTACAATGACTATATGCATAGTAAACTTTTTAGTGTTTCCATAGATATTATATCTAACAATTTGGATTGGTTCATGACACTTATTATCTTGAAGACAGATAAGACTATATTCAATTAAACTCTCAAAAATGAAATTTCTCACAAGACTGCATTTCAAATGCATCAATGAATAGGTTTTAATTCCCCAAGAAGTTCATATTCATCACTCATTGATCCTTTTAACACATCAAGATCCGACATAGAAATAATATTTTGTTGAGAAGGATGAATCAATTTGATAACTTTTTCTTGATAGATTTCCATATTCCTATGGAAATAAATATTAGTCATTGATTTATAATCCTCTTTCAGTTATTCAATTTGGTACACTAAAGATTTTTGATCTTCCAAACATTATATATAAACACATATTTGAACATGTTGAACAATATTTAGTATTTTAGTTTGAGAAATGATGATTTCTGTAATACTATAGAAATCAATTTTGGAGAATGAATTCTTCTTTAAAATTTTAAAATCGTAAACATATTCCTTTTAAGGTCATACATGACCTAAATATTGTCAATAATAGGTTTATGAAAATCATTAAATACCAAATACATATGGGTATATACCTAGTAATAAAAATCAAAATCATTTTTATTCTAGTTTAGTAATTATAAAACATCATGCTTTTTAGTATCAAAATATGGTATCTTATTAGTGTCACTAGATGAAGCCAACCATTCACTTCTATTATAACTAGTGAATATATGTTTACAAATAAAAAATAATTATTTCATTTATTTTTATATATTTCATCATTATCACTTATCAAATCTTCGATATTTTATCAAAAACTCCTAAAATAGATATATATTTTTCCAATATTTTTAAAATAATTCGCAAAAATATATTCCCTAACATAATCTCCAAGTCTGATCTCAATACTGGTTATACCTTTAGGTGATTGAATTCATAATTCTATATCCATTTTCTCCATTGGAGAAGCATCATCCATAAAATATGCTCCAATATACTCCCACTCAACATTATAAGTTTTTGAACTATTAGAAATAACTATGGTTAATAGAGGAGTTTAAACTCTCATATACTCCCCCTCAATATGATCAGTAGCCTCAAAATCATGATATTATTCTACAACCTTATTATATTATTTTTTACATCCAACGTATTCAGAATATAATTTAAGAATAGTATAATTTTCTTTAATCTAAATTTATTTGGATCGTGATGTCTTCAACCCATAATCACATTAGAATTAGTTAGGTCTACATCATTCAACTTGAAGATTGAGGAAAAATATTTTCCATAGTGGTTATGATTAAGCTTGTACATTGGTTGAAAATAGAGATTCATATTATGAATAATAAATCTAGTAAATATTACATTCCTAAAATTCAATAATATAAATATGAAATTTATTTCATGAGAAATTATATTCTCAAATTCTATATATATCTTAGCAAAAATGATCTAAACAATATTATAGAGGTCCCTTTGGAATGGTTCAAGGATTTTTTTTTAAAATTTATTCAATAACAGGATTGAACAATAATTATTTCATGATAGATATTTGCTTTATTTCATCGTAATATATCTATATATGAATATAGAGACACCCAACCTCATGAGGAATGTTGAATATTTCTGGTATCTACTCAAAATAAATGATAAAATCATTCCCATTAACTTCTGATTTCAGAACATATATGGATTAATCAATGAAAAACCAGGAAAATGAAAAAAAATATTTCTTTCATTTCCAATATAGATAAAATATTATCCTAATAAAATACACATCATGAAATTTATGAACATATAAATATCATAAATATAATATTTAATGTATTTATCCATACATGATATACAATACTATCTCATTTTACTCTCTAATCCTTACATATGAACATATAATTATTTTAACTTTATGACTCTCCATAATTAAATATTTTATTCTATACCATAAAAATAAAATAATTGAGTGGACAATATAGTAAGGGAGTAGCAATAGAATTTTTGGGAAGTATATAGAGACAATGAGAGATAGAGTGAAAGATAACTGAGGATCAAAAATGAGTTGGAATGAACCAATGGACTATTTGAATTAAAAACATGTATGAAAAATAATATTGTATTTTTCATTTTCAGTACTAATAATTTGATTTAATAGAATAAATATAAAACTAAACCCCAATAATGGTAAAAATTTAAATGAAAACCCAATTAATTTCATATAAGTAGTATATGTTTAAAATTTGATAACACAAAATAATTAATTATTTTTAAATCATATTTTAATTTGTATAAAGTCAATTAATGTCAAATAATTTAATTTCACTTTAGATGAAATGAAATTTTTAACCAGTAATTTTTTTTAAATATATTTTCTAGTTGATATTTTGTACCAATGAACTCTATGGAAATATCACCCTTTTTGAGTGATCCATTAATAAATTATTCCTTAGATAAATATTTTTCATTTTAGAAAGGATTATTAGAATTTATTAAAATTTATTATAGAAGTTTTATAATATTTAATTATATCATGATTAAATTTGAATCTAAAATCCATTAATGTGACTTTTATCCACGAAAACTGAGTAAATTAGCAAATAACTATATCGTACTATGCTTTAGTAGTTGACAATATAATCGAGTGTTTCTCTTTACTTGACCATGAAACTATATATTTTTCTAAAAATGAAATTTTCTTAAGGTAAATTTAATATATTTTACCTACAACCTCTAAAGTATAAATTTTTGTATAAAATTTTATAAAGTGTATATGTTTTGTATAAATTAATGATAAAAAAATTCTTACTTTTCAATACCTTAAAATTATTTTGGTGGCTATAATGAGTATTATTATTTATGATTCTTACAATCTAGTATATAAACACCTGAAAAACTTAATATCATATCATTAATAGTTAGATAAAGAATACTCTGAATTATTCTTCTATATCTATTGTCATCAACAAATATTCTCACTTCATACAATTTAACCATAATATTAGAAATCATATAAATTGAATAATTTTTACTAATTTCTATTATATAGATTTAAAGTTAATCATGTATGTATTTTATTTTATATATACAATTCCAAAAAAAATCAATAAAAAATCAATGGAAAATTTTAAAATCACACATCATGAACATTTCACTTACTATTTTTCTGATATTTAAAAAATTGTTACATGATTTTGGATTTTCAGAGTCAACAGTCACATTGCAAACATACATGTTAAATGCAAAAAATATATTTTTACGATTTTTTATTAATAATAATTTGGTCTTACAAACCCAAAATAAATCCATTTTTCAAAACAAATAAACATAATATTTCATAGAATGCATAGGTCACATGTTTAAGGTGATGCAATTATTTGGAAAGTAAAAATAATAATACATAAAATTAATATCATAAATATATATAATTTGTTCAATAAAAACATCTTCCATTCAAAATACATTTAAAATAAATATTTTACATCCATTTGAAAAAATATAAATTTTATATATTATGAATATACTTGAAGTGTTTTAATTTCTTCTAACATATAAATAGGGGAAAATATTTTTTTTTTAGTTTCTTCCTTCTTCTAGGTTGTAACACTTGTAGACTAACCATGCCATATTTTTAGATATTAGACAATAATTACCCTACTTATTTATAAATTCCAATTTGGTTCCTATAAAAGTATATTAAGATTTTCTATAACCTAACTCACATACCTTTTTCACCTTTAACTAATTTAATGCCTTTTCCATGGAAACTACCCAACTCTCATTACATGAGGCATATTTGATGGGCATTTATTTATGATGGGATATAAAATTAAATAATTCTAAATGATTGCAAGAAAACATTCTTATTATAACACCCTCATATAATCATCTTATAATATACTATAATGGATTTGTTTTTTGGGATCTAGGATGTTTAGGAATCACACATTTTTGTTTTTCAAATTCAAATCATTCAAGACTCGTTTCTTCATGATCAAGATCCAAATCACCATCCTTTAAATAATCAAATAGAGGTCAATGTATCATTTTATATAAAAAATTAAATACATAGTCAATTTATGTTTTTTATGATTGAAGGAATCAATTTTTTGAAATATAAATTGAGAGTACTTATTAATAATAGTTAAATTTTTGTTGAATACTCTTTATGATATAGAAGTGGTATAATATCCCAAAAATATTAATTAACCATCATTCGAATTGAACCTACCTTGATTGTTCTTGGTATTCATAAAATAATATTTTCTTCAAAAAAAAAATAATGTATCCAAAATTTTGTTTTCTATTCTATAATAACTCGTATGCTATTTTATTTATGTCAGTTAGTATTATAATTATATTGATGAAATATACTTTTCCATTGAAATATTCATTAAAAAAGTGAGTATTCACATTATATTCATATAATTTTTTTACTTATTTCATCAATGTCCATATTCCTACTTTTGATAACACCATTTTTTTAGCTAACATTGTGGTAGACAAAACATGTGTCTTTGCATTCATTTATAAAAATTAAATGAATTTGGGATTAGAAATCTCACCCAAAGGTATCTTAATGAAGAAAGTATTTTTGAAAAAAATTATATTGGACTAAAATATTTAAATTTATAAAAACAAAATGTTGTTAACTATTATGTCTTAATAATGAATCCCAATTAAATATGGATAAATGAATAAATAAGGAAAAATATTTTACACCTATTCTTTCTATTATGTTTGAACTAAAAAGATACTTATTAATATGTTACAATGGTAAAAAAGAAACAACCACTTTAATATGTTTGACTGATGAGTTGTGTTCCTTTTCCATTGGGAATGAATAAAATAGTTTATTTTCTTTCCAATTTATGTTATGTAAAATGTAAAATCAAAATTGTCATGGATAATTTTCTTAAATAATTAAAATCACATTTATTAGTAATTATATGAAAAATACAATAATTTTAGTAATAAAATAATTTATATTTTTATTTAATAATTAATGTAGATGTTGTATGTAATCATTTTAAATTCATATTAATCTAAATTGAAGAAATTAATATTTAACAATACAATAATAATTAGATGAAAAATCAAAATAAAATAAATCTTCAAAAAATTGAGAAACATTTTATTAGGTTGTGATTAAATACTATAACATGAAGTACTGTGTTGATGATATTTAATGATTATCTCTTATATACCCAACACTAATGATTTTTTCATTTTTAATTTTCCCCAAATGTGTTATATCCCTATCAATTATACAATTGAGAATTTAATAATTATTTATATATATTTAATCAGAAGAATCATCCCATAAATAATTTATCATTATTTTTTTATGGAATGTTCCATAAATAAAAAAATCAGACATGAAAATTTTGATAAACCAAATTTTCCTATACCCTCTAGAATGTCCATAATTTATTGAATTAATATTTTATAAGTTTATAGAATTGAATTCATTATTAAAAGAAAAAATATATGGATATATCATACAAAAATAATTTTAATAATGCATATTTATTTTATAACAAGAACTAGTAATATTATACATGTTTCTATTTTTTGAACTATGTGAAAAATAATTTTTATGAAGTATAGGATTTTCCCCAGTACTACCTAAATCATTATTATATTTTATTCATTATTATTACAAATGATTTGATTGAAATATTATTCCGCATTAGTAAATACCTAAAATGAATATTTTATATCTTTAACATAATCCATTAATTAATTTATTTTGTTTTCATGGATAACACATCATGAAATGGACTTGTCTAGTTTGAATATTATTTTAGAAAACAATTGAGTTAAAACTTATTTTTCATCCATAAAAACATAAGATGATTTTAAAATAATCCTATTATTTTTCTTCTAAGAATCAAAATGAACCTAAAATATAAAACAAAATTCATTTATTTTTTCATTAACAATGTTTTCATTTTCAGATTCATATTTAGAAAATTAAAAACAAATGTGATTTACCTATTTTATTTGATTCATAATCAATATATGGTTTTTTCATTTGGATTTCTAGTAAATATAATTTTTTTGTATCAATTTTAATATTCATATGAACTTGAGTCACATGAGAATTTTTCTTTTGGTTTCCTATCATCCAATAATGTAAACTATTTCACAGAAATATTATTCCTTTTCATTTTTCATATGATTGTATAATTTTATATCTATTTTTGAATCATAAAACTTTAGGATTCCAATAATATCCTTTTTAATGTTTTTTGTTTGTGATTATTGTCTTAGAGTTGATGATATTCGAATCCATCTAGATATAATTTTCTAATAACATATAATACCTGATCTGGTTCTGGAACTGGAGTTCCCAAGGTAGCTAAAAATTTAAAAATTTAATTGAATCATCCATTTATGTATTGGCTCCTTCACCATCATCATTTTTTAATGTTTCAATGTAAAGACCTCAAAATTCCGTGGGAATTTTATTAAAATACATGGGATTTTTTTACATCCACGAAAATTGATGGTGCATGATTCTGAGGCCCAGTGTGTCCGGATAAAATTTATGAAGTTTTGTTTGGATACATTTAGTAAAACTAGAAGTGGATTTTAATATCTTTTGAACCGGTGCTCGGAATTCAAATTCGAGGACACAGTTGAACTTGCAGTGTCGGTATTCTCTAACGAAAACTATCACCACAGTGATAGTGAGTCAAGGATAAAAGATACTTTTTAGATTTTTAGAAAATGAATTAAATAAAAATAAAGTGTGTGGATTAAATATTATTAGTTGGTTAGAACCTCCTCATTGAATCTGGAGGTGGTACAACCACACCTTAACCTCCCATGAGATGATATGGTTGGGTGCCCACCCGAACCTAACCTCCTATGAGAGGTTACAACGTGGGGACCACATGGGACTAAACCCTCTATTAATGTTGGGAGAGGAAAACCTCTCAAATCCCCTAATTAATGAGGGAGAGTATCTCCACACCCATCCCCCCCACCCCAAACCTCCTTTATTGGATCCAACTCCGCTAATTTAATGGTGCTAAATTTTTCACATTAATTAGGTGGACCCTGTAACACCCTGACCCCTCTAGGCTGGAGCCGGTGCATTACATGTGATATTGGCATGGTTATAAGGAATGAAAATATTGAAGGAACAGTCAGTTTAGTCATCTTTATGTAACTAGATACATATATGTAACTCAAATTACATTGGAAAAGGTTACAAAATACAATATATAACAATAACTAAAAACAACATCCCCCGGAACTCAATAAAAGATCTTCTCTTCATCACCAGTTGAAGGTAGACAATGAAAGGGGTTAGCTCAAACTCTCAGCGAGGGTTACAAAGAGCGGAAGCATGAGTATAAAATATATTTATTCATAATCAATCTGACATAAAATATATGGAATTGTGAATAAATGACAAACTATTTCCATTAATAAACTGAGAATGAAACTGTATCCATAGATTTTTTCATAGTGAAAATCTCATGGATAATAATAATAACTAACATTGAATAAAGAGAATTCTTATTAACTAGACTTCATGTATCTTTTATTGGAAACCATAATACCATATAAACATTTTAGTTATGTGGGTAGAAACCCGTCTGATTTTTGGAAACAAACTCATAGGGTTTGTCGCCAAAATGTTTTTTCTCATGAGACCTAACGATGCATCGAGGGGCTATAGTGGGCCCCACCTACCACTTCATGTTCAAATAATTCTTTATACATTGATTCAATACATGAGAAATATTCCCTTTCAATATCCGTATAATGTAGAGTATACAGATTCATCAATATTTCCAGAATTAAAATAACTTTCCAAATAAACACCGTATGTGAAATGGTATACGGTTTAGAAAAAAAACATATCCATGAAATGATATTATGGATATATAATATAAATATAATTTCAAATGAAAAGTGATCTCAAATGGGAAGTAGGTACACCACATAAGGATTATTAGGTGCACAATACATAGATAGTCACAATGAAAACAGCAGCTGATAAAAAGTCCTTTACGACAATGTAATCGGTCGAACCGTATGACCAGAACATAATAACCATCAAGTGGATCATTTAATAACTTGAATATAAATAGAATCAAGTTATTATATATCAAATGTATGTACACATATATCAAATATAAGAAATAATTGGAGAACAATGGAAATCTCACTGAAATGAATGTGATATGAGAAACCCCTTACCATAACTCCAAACATGTTCCGCTCTTGTACTTAAGCCCCTATAATATGAAATTATACTTGTTAATAACTTATTTAACACGATATTATAAATGTATTTAGTTTACCATAATTCTTGTTAGTTCATTTATGTCTTTATTGATAATTTATTGTATTGAATTTCGTCATTCTAGAGTGTTCGTTTCCTTTATTTTCATATTCGGTTCACTTGTTTTTATGTAATGAAGTTCATGTGAAATGGTTATAAATCTCCAGAAATAGAATTATATATTATTAATGAACTAAAATTATTTATAATCGTCATTTTATGATTTGGTTACATGGAATGAGGGTGAATCATTAGATGACAATAACTTCGATTATATGGCGGTATTTGGAATTGTATGAACTAGTTTGGACATATAACTTAATTATATGTACATATTCTAGTTCATGAATATAAATTAGGTTATAACACATATATTATATTCTGTTTCAACCATGAATATGGTTTCATGACCAATAATGAAGAAAAAATTGAAGAACGAAACTTCGTCGTCCATGAAGGTTATAAATCGGAACCACATGGACGTCGATTTCGTTTATAAAATAAAAGGGAGGGAGTAAGAATATTTATGATGATTCTTCCATTCACATGATATAAATTTAGTATATAGATTTTACTAGAGTTATCATGATCATTTGGACAGATGAGGTGAGGAGAGGATAGAAAAAGAAGATAAACTGAAATAAAACTAAATGAAAAAGAAGGGCGCTTTACCTCTTGAAATAACCTCCTTGAGAAAATCTTTAAGGGAAGGGGTTTTGTTCTTTTGGGAAGACCAGAATCTTCTTGTACGTGGGTAGAGACTAGGGAAGGGTAATTGGGTAGAACATTAAGGAGATTCAATGCTTAGAGTGGTGAAGAGAAGAGGTAGTGGGGGGGGGGGGTTATAGTGGATGAGAGGGGTAAATTTTGAATATTTAATTCATTATTTTATTATTTCCATCACAAAAACCAATAGTGTTGTTTAATGTGACCCCTAATAGTAATAAGTTCATGTGAGTTCGAACCAAGTGACCTTACATCACTTTTGATGTCACTAATAGTGTATTTAAATGATAAATTGAATATACGTTATTTTACCGTATTTCACTATTCATAAAAAATTCAAGAATTTCAGAAAAATCCAAAAAATTCACCCATACCATTATTCGACCTGTAGAATTCAAAAGTAAAATCCATTTTCCAAAAATAATTTTCTAAATATTATTAATTTAATTTTTAAATAAGGTCATAGTTAATTCGATAAATAACAATCTTGAAGTGCAATTAGTTCTATGTGACATTGAAAATTTAATTAAGATTCCATTATCATATTTCCTTAAGAAAATAAAATAATAATATTATTCACTATTCAAGGGGCATATTACTATTCAAATTACTATTCATAAGGGTATGTTACTATTCACTAAAAATCAAGTTTGTTCTATCAGACTTCAAATGACTTACTGAACACAACTCTAGATGACCATTTTTTGAAATTCAAAACATAGAAGTGGAAAAGATCTGTATATAAAATTTCATTCTATATTTATTTTTAAAACCTTGGGGTGTTACATTATCCCCTCATTACAAAAAATTTCATCCTTGAAATTCACATAATATTACCTAAAAAGATTCGGGTATGTCTTTAACATAAGCTCCTCAGGATCCCATGTTGCTTCCTCCATCTTATGGTTCCTCCATAGAACCTTTACAAGTCGAGTCTTCTAATTTCTCAACACTTTTTCCCTAGTATCAAAAATCGTGATAGGCTCATCATAGTAAGATAGATCGGGCTCAAGTTCCACTTCATCATAAGTGAGTACATCTGTGGGGTATGGCATGAACTTTCTTAACATTAACACATGGAACACATTGTGAACTTTGGAGAGACTTGGCTGCATTGCCAAAAGGTAATCAACGGCTCCAATTTGGTCCAGAATTTAAAAAGGTCTAATGTACCTAGGACTTAATTTTACCTTCTTACTAAATCGTATAATACCCTTCCATGGAGATACCTTTAAGAAAACGTGATCACCTTCCTGAAACTCCAAATCTTCTTTCGGTTATCTACATATCTCGTTTGCCCACTTTGAGATATTTTGATATGGTTCTGGATAATATTCTCTTTTTTAGTTTTTTCTTCAATAATTTCTTGTCCCGTGAGCTTTCTTTCACCAACATCATTCCATCAAGTTGGTGTAAGACATCGGCTCCCATATAATTCTTAATATGGTGCCATCTATATACGTGAATGGAATTTATTGTTGTAGGAAAATTCCACGAGATTTAAATATTGATCCCACATGCCTTGAAAATCAAGTGAACAAAACCTCATCATGTCTTCCAATGTTTGAATTATCTGTTCTGATTGTCTATCATTTTTTGGGTGGTAGGCAGTGCTCAAACGAAGATCAGTATCTAGGGCCTTCTAAATACATTTTTAGAATCATGATGTAAAATGTGGGTCATGATCAGAAACAATTGATAGGGGTACTCCATGAGGTCTCACAACTTCATTAATATATAGTCTTTCTTGACGTCCAAGTGGTAGATCCTCTCTTATTGAAAGAAAATGTGCTGACATGGTAAGACGATAAATAATGAACCATATTGAATCGTTCGTTCTAAGAGTCCATGGTAGTCTAATGAAAAAGTCCATCGTGATATTATCCCATTTCCACTCAGTTATGGGAAGAGGATGAAATACTCCTCCAGGATGTTGCCTTCCTGCTTTCACTTGTTGAAAAACCATACATCTTGACACAAAATCAGCAATCTTGCTCTTCGTATTTCCTCACCGAAAATGGTCCTTCAAACTCTATACATCTTAGTGCTACCAGGGTGTATAAAGAAATTGGAACTATGAGTATCATCCAACAATTCTATTTTTAGATCAGCTACATTGGGAACAAAAAGACTCTTCCCAAATTTCAAAATTCCATCTTCATATACAAAGTCACTCAATCTCCCATCATTCATAGCTGTAATCTTTTCTTCAAAATCCTCATCATCATCTTTAGAAATTTTTATCCTTCAAGTAAATATTGTTTGGAAACCATTTGAAAAAGTATTGATGTTTCACTTTCCATGGTTATTCCCACATCCGTCTCTAATAGATACATGAAAATAAGATCCCTTTCAACCCTCATCTTGTTCATAACTCCATGATCCTTTCTGCTCGAAGCATATTCAACCTTATTTTCCATCCCTGGGTGGTAGTGTATTGTGCAATCATAATCCTTGAGTAGTTCATGCCATCTATTTTTCCTCATGTTGAATTCTTTTTGTGAGAAAATATACTTCAAACTCTTGTGATCAGTATAAATCTCACATTTTCACCATAGAGATAATGTCTCCATATCTTCAAAGAAAATATTATAGCCTCTAACTAAAGATCATTAGTAGGATATTTTTTATCATGAACTTTTAGCTGTCTTGATGCATAATAAATAACCCTATAATTCTGCATAAGGACACAACCAAATCCTTTCATTGAAGCATCACTATAAATAAAAAACCCGTCATTCCCCGATGGTAGAGTAAATATAGAAATATTGAATAATCTTCTCTTCAGTTATTCGAAACATTCTTCACAATCTTTTGTCCAAACAAATTTAACCTGTTTACGTGTGAGCTTCATTAGCAGGTTAGCCAGTCGGGAAAATGTTTGCACAAAACTCCGATAATAACCTACTAACCCAATAAAATTGAATACCTCAGTTATATTTGTTGGAAAGGGCCAATCATGGATTGTCATTCTCTTCGCATGATCATCTAGGATTCCATCCTTAGAGACAATATGGCCTAGAAAAGAAACTTATTGAAGCCAGAATTCTCACTTGCTAAACTTCCCATATAATTCATTTCTTCTAAGAGTTCCCAGAATAACACTCTAGTGACTCTCATGGTCTTCATATCTTTTTGAGTATATGAGGATATCATCGATGAATATCACAAAAGATTTATCAAGGTATTCCTTGAAAACACAAATCATTAAATCAATGAAAACAGATGGTGCATTCGTCAGTCCAAAAGGCATTATTGTAAACTTGTAATGCCCATACCTGGTTCAAAATGTTGTCTTCAGAATATCTTCCTTCCTCCCACACAGTTGATGATATCCGGATCAAAGGTAAATCTTTGAAAAGTATTTATCTCCATGAAGTTGGTTAAGTAAATCATCTATCTAGGGTAGTGGATACTTGTTCTTTATTATAATAGCATTGATTTCTCTATAATCAATGCATAGCCTCATGGATCCATCTTTCTTCTTTACAAACAAGACTAGGGATCCCCATGGAGAAACACTAGGTCGAATAAATAATTTGTCAGTCAACTATTCTAGTTGTTTCTTCATCTCCACTAACTCCACAGTGGCCATTCTATATGGGGTCTTTGATATAGGTCTTGCACAAGGAATTAAGTCAATGGAAAACTCAATTTCCTACTAAGGAGGATGCCTAGGTAAATCCTCTAGAAACACATCAATGTATTCTTTCAATATATGCACATCTTAAATTAGAATATTTATTTCCTCACCCATAGATATTGGGTTCTCTTCCTCTCCAAGAATTTCATTCAATAGAGATACTAGGGGTGGGTCTTGATAAGAATCAGATGGCATTGTTTCAGCCCTAATGACAAGGGATTCTACACCATTATCAAAAATTGTAACTTCCTTTTTCATGCAATAAATCCTCGCATCATAATTTGACAGCCAATCCATACCGTGAATTATATCAAATTCAATCATGGGTTTGATGATCAACCTAGCAGCTAAAGCACATTTTGGGGTTTGGAGGGGGACTAATCGACATGCCTTTGTTGCAGTGATACATCCCATGGGAGATTTGACTGACAACTCCTTCCTTAAATCAAATTGTACATATCTAATTTTCTTGGAAAACTGAGAGGATATAAATGAATGCGATGATCCAGAATCAAATAAAGTGTTGGATATGTTTGAGGAAACAATTAATGTACCTTCCACCACGTCACTAGGAACATTAACCTCCACGGTTGTAATCGTATAGGCTCTCTCTTGCTATCTTGGCTTTTTCTGAGGCATTTTTACTTGGCGCTTAGGACACTCATTTGCATATTGTACCATATCTCTGAAATTGTAGCATTGAACATCATTTTTTTTTTACCCTTGTATTTATCAGATCTATGACCCTTTTCTCCACAGTTATAGCAGACTCCCTTTCCTTTCAAGAATTTCCTGGGATGATTGTGTCCACAATTCTCTCATAATGGGAAACTATTTGTTCCCTTACTCTCCTTTGGTGCTTCTCATTTTCCTTTGTTATCAAAATTTCACTTCTTATCTTGGTTTCCTTTGAAAAAATTTGATCTAGCTAATTCCTTCTCTATTTTGATGGCACTTGATACAATTTCATCATATGATGAAAATGATTGAGAATCTAGTTCCCTTAAGAAGACATGGCATAAGACATTCAAATAAATGATCAATCTTGTCCGTTGATTCATGAACGTAATCAATGGCATACCTGTCTAGCCTTGTGAAGGTAGCCTCATACTCTGTAACACTATATTCTTCCATTTGTTTCAAGCCAAGGAATTTCCTCTTCATTTCAGTTCATTGCTCACAAGGAAAATATTTTTCGAATAATATTTACTTCAAATTCCTCCATTACATATCCTCTATCTCTTCTTCCTCTGTGGTATTTTGAATCAAGGACCACCACTGATCAGCATTTCCCTTGAGACAATATATTGTCAGTACTACCTTTTCATTTTCATTGCATCTTAACACCATGAATATCTTTTCAAGAGACATGATCCATTTCTCTACAACCACCAGATTAGTAGTCCCACTGAATGATGGGGGATTCTGCCGCATGAAATGATCTAACACATGTGTTGAATGGTTATTCGTTACAACTTGAGTATGTGGTCCTAATATGTTCATGATTTGATCTGCTCCAAAGATGACTGTGTTGACTTGCTCAGTAGGGAGATCCCAACCTTTCCCACGAGTATTGATTCCCCTTCTTCTATTAGACGTCATTTATAAATAATTGGATACACTAGATTAGTTTATGAATTTCAAATAGAAAATCACTCAACATAGATTCAAATTATATGCATATCTAATCTTATTAACATGGTTCCTCTAAAGAAAAGTTTACATTACCTCCTTAATAATGTCTTGTAAAGAAATCATGAATTATCCTAGGAATATCCCCCGGGAGTGTCGTAACCAAGAGTGCAGCAAGGCATGTTGTAGTGCAGCAGTTCCTGTTCGAGTCAAGCTCAAAGCGGTGCTTTCGGGTTTTACCCCTAGATACATCTTTTCCAGATCCGCCTTTTCTTGCTCGAATATACACAGGGACATATTTCTTAAAATATCTACATAATCTATTCCTTACCAAAATATCATGACACTATTGTATGTTAATCCCCAGATACTACCTTAGGGCTTTGTTCCCTACTATACATTTCCTACTCTACTTTCCAAGTTTTCAACTAAACTTCCTCTGATACCAACTGTAACACCCCGACCCCTCTAGGCTGGAGCCGGTGCATTACATGTAATATTGGAATGGTTAGAAGGAATGAAAATCCCGAAGTAATGATCATTTTACTAGTCTTGAAGAAACTAGATACATATATGTAACTCAAATTACATTGGAAAAGGATACAAAATACAATACATAACATAAACTAAAAACATAATCCCCAGGAACTCAATAAAAGATCTTCTCTTCATCACCTGTTAAAGGTAAAAAATGAAAGGGGTGAGCTCAACTGCTTAGTAAGGGTTACAAATAGCGAAAGCATGAGTACAAAAAATATTGAATCATAATCAATCTGACATAAACAATATAGAATTGTGAATAAATGACAAACTAATGCCATTAATAAAATGAGAATGAAATTGTATCAATAGATTTTGTCCTAGTGAAAATCTCATGGATAATAATAATAACTAATAATGAATAAAGAGAATGATTATTAACTGGATGTCATGTATCTGGAACATGAAACCATAATACTATAAAAACGGTTTAGTTCTGCGGGTAGAGACCCGTCTGATTTTTGGAAACAAACTCGAAGGTTTTGTCGCCAAACTGTTTTGTCTCATTAGACATACCGATGAATTGAGGGGCTATAGAGGGCCCCACTGACCACTTCATGTCCAAATCATTCTTTATACATTTATTAAATACAAGATCAATATTCCCTTTAAATATCTGTATACAGTAGAGTATATGGATTCAGCAATATTTCAATAAATAAAATAACTTTCCAAATAAACACCGTATGTGAAATGGTATACGGTTTAGAAAACAAAAATATCCATGACATGATATTATAGATTTTTAATATAAATATAATTTCAAATGAAAATTTATCTCAAATGGTTAGTAGGTACACAACATAAGCATTATTACGTGCACAATACAATGATAGTCACAACAAAAAACAGCAGCTGAGACAAATTCCCTTACCACAATGTAATCGGTCGAACCGTATGACCAGAACATAATAAATATCAAGTGAATACTTGAATAACATGAATATAAAATGAATCATGTTATTATATATCAAATTGAAGTTCACATATACCAAATATAAGTAATAATTGGAAAACAATCAAAATATCACAGAAATGAATGTGAGATGTGAAACCCCATTAACTCCAAATGTGTTCCGCTCTTGTACATAAGCTCCTAGAATATGAAATTATACTTGTTAATAACTTATTTCAGAACCTATTAGACATGTATTTAGTTTACCAGAATTATTTTTACTTAGTTTATGTCTTTATTGATAAGTTATTGTATTGAATTTCGTCGTTCTAGAGTGTTCGTTTCCTTTAATTTCATATTCGGTTCATTTGTTTTTAAGTAATTAAGTTCATGTGCAATGGTTATAATTCTCCAGAACTGGAATTATATATTATTAATGAACATAAATAATTGATAATGGTCATTTATATCATTTTGGTACATGTAATGAGGGTGAATCATTACATGATAACCACTTCGATTATTCGGCGGTATCTGGAATATTATGAACTAGTTTGGTCATATAACTTAATTATATGTAAATATTATGGTTCTTGAATATTAATTTGGTTATAAAACATATATTATATTCTGGTTCCACCATGAATATGGTTTCATGACTAGTAATGAAGAAGAAATTGAAGAATGAAACTTTGTCGTCCATGAAGCTTATAAATAAGAACCCCATGGACGTCGATTTCGTTTATAAAATAAAATGGAGAGAGTAAGAATATTTATGATTTTTCTTCCATTCACATGATATAAATTCAGTATATAGATGTTAATATAGTTATCTTGATCATTTTGACACAGGAGGATAGTAAAGGATTTCAAATAATGTTAAATTGAAATGAAACTAAATGAAAAAAAGGGTGCTTTACCACTTTATATAACCTCCTAGAGAAAATCATTAAGGGAAGGGGTTTTGGTCTTTTGGGAGGAACAGAAGCTTCTTGGACGTGTGGAGTGACTAAGGAAGGGTAGTTGGGCAGAAAATTGAGGAGTTTGAAGGCTTATAAGAGTGAAAAAAAGGAAGTGGTGGGGGGTTTTTTATAGTGGAGGAGAGGGGTATATTTTGAATATTATTTCATTAATTTATTATTTCCATCAAGACAACCAATAGTGTTGTTTCATGTGACCCCTAATAGTAATAAGTTCTTGTGAGTTCGAACCATGTTTCTTTGAATCACATTTTATGTCATTAATTGTGTATTCAACTGATAAATTGAATATACGGTATTTTACTGTATTTCACTTTTCATCAAAAATTCAAAAATTTCAGAAAAATCCCAAAAATTCACTGATACCATTTTTTGATGTGTACTATTCAAAAGAGAAATCCGTTTTTCAAAAATAATTTTCTAAATATTATTAATTTAATTTTTAAATAAGGTCATGGTTAAGTTGAAAAATAACAATCTGGAAGTGCAATTAGTTTTATGTGACATTGAAAAATTAATTAAGATCCCATTATCATATTGCCTTAAGAAAATAAAATAATAATAATATTTAATATTCAAGGGGCATATTACTATTCATATTACTATTCGTATTACTATTCATAAGGGTATTTTACTATTCACCAAAAATCTAGTTTGTCCTATTAGACTCCAAATGACTTAACAAACACAACTCTTGATGACCATTTATCGAAATTCAAAACATAGAAGAGGCAAGGTTGTGTTTATAAAACTTCATTATATATTTATTTTTAAAACCTTGGGGTGTTATAGAGCCAATTAAATTATTTCATCCAATTTGAATATTGTTTCAACGAATTAATAGGATATCACAATCAATTATTATTTTGGTTGGCATTGCACATTTGGTTGAACTTGGGAGAAGAGAGAAAAGCTCTCACCATCGAAGAAGAAAGAATGAAGAACGTAGAATGCCGGTGAGGGGAAACTTCGACTTCCTTCCTTGGATCCTAATGACATGGGAAGTATTCAACTAACCTACCCTCCGTATCATTGTCAACGAGCCAACACATCTCATGATTGGAAGTGTGCGACGAACGTGACAAAATGTGACAACACCGTCTTCTTCCCTGTGACTCCATCGATGAATGAAGAACAAAGGTAGTGGTTGTTTTATTTTATGTGTCATGTTCTTATTTTCATTAAAAACAAAGAACGAGGATATGTTTCCTTTGACAGGTGATTTGTTGTTCATCGTTATCCTACCTTGATGAACCTTTTGTTGTCACCCTAATCGTGGAGGGCGCGGGCCAAATTAACATGGCCTGACTCCCTCAGTCGATTTCTTTTGTGATATTCTTTGGCATGGTGATGATGCAACGAGGTGACGAAGTCATCAAAGACAAAGACAATGCTACCTGTGGCCTTCGTGATCCATGAGGCCCCCGTGGCGACCTGCACTGCCCCCGGTCGAGCCCTACCGGCCGTGTCGTAGTCCCGCGCCAGCCCGTGCCCCACCAGCCTACATGGCCGTCTCCCGGAAGCCTGCCAGCCTACCCGACCACCGGCCGACCTGCCTGGCCGCCTACCTAGTTGTCTTCTGGCCCGAACGTGCCCTGCCAGGCCGCCTCCCGGCCACCCGCCAGCTTTCCCGACCACCCTCCTGCCCACCAGGCGCCCTACCCGGCCACCTACCGGCCTGGTCGCACCCTACCCGGCCGTCTCTCGGCAGCCTTCCGTGTTCCCAAAAGAACCACGCTAGCACATGTGCCTCACTCTCCCCATGTCGCATGGGCCGCGGCTTTCGCGGTGCTGGCTGAACCGGTCTCGGCCATCCGGGCCGAGCCGCCGAGCCACACCATGGCGGCCCTCCGGGCCGAACCAGCTCCAAGATCAGGCCGAACCGCCCATGCATTCTTCTAGGATGGGCCCAGTGTGCCAGGACGAACCTAATATTCTGGGCCACCCAATGGGCTGAGCTAGACCCAACAAGTCTGACTGGGTCAGACATGACCCGAGCCCACTATCGACCCTTTACTTTCTTTTCCAATATCATTGGCACCGGGTGATTATTTGATGAACCGTCAGTGGTGATGGTATTCTTCAAGCACGATGGTCCCTTTGAGTATACCCAGATGGAGTTCTGAGTAATGTTGAGATACAGTAAGGTTGGATCGTGCACGAATCTAACCGTTCCCCCGAGACTAGAAGGCTAACAACTCACAGACCGGTCGTCCGATTGATGCATCGTCTATTGCATTGAGACCCATATGACGTGGAAGACCTTTGAGATAATTCAACATGGGACTTTGTGAGAGTTGTTGTTTTGAACAGTAGATCATGGAAAAAATCGTCCTGAAGACGAGTGAGCAGAGTGCGGAGACCTATTAGCTGGCTGAGACCTGACAACTATTGACTGATTCGACTCGGAGTGAGTCAACTAGCCCAGTGGGGAGCGCCTTGGTGTCGCGATAGACCCACAGTGGTGAGCGCCTTGGTTTTGTGGCAGACCCATGGTGGGGAGTGCCTTGGTGACGCAGTTGACCCATGGAACTCGACAAGAGGATTACCTCAGTAGTCCAAGGTTAGTGGGAAGTGCCTTGGTGTCTCGACAGGCATACTGTACTTGACAGAGGAGGAGTTCTCAAGAATTTGTGGTTTTGATAGTATGAATAAAAATCCTTGTTGAGCTGAGTCAGAAACTATTGTGTTTGTCTCATGATTGATATGGATTACTTAATAATGTAGATATATGTATGGGTATATACCTATGTAGGGTTATCTATTGATTTCCTACTTTGTGGTTTATCCTTGTTGGATTTTGTGAGACCTTGAGTGTCTCCAGGACCCTACTGAGTAACTCTATACTCACCCCTACATGAGCTATGCCTGTAACTCATTGAGATGGTTGTAGATGACAAAAAACGCTGACTGAGTTTGATTACACCAGGATTGGACGGTACCCAGAGTTGGACCACATGGTTTGATGGTACACGGAGGAGACGAATGGATGTGGAGTGCTATTGAGGCTATCTGTACCTACCCTTCAGGAAGGATCCATGGTAGATGATCTAGGAGATACTTTTCACCTTTCTGCTATTTTTCCCTTTTCAGTTGTACTTGTACTTTACAGCTGGGCTTGTATTTCTAGCCACTTTACTTTTCAAAACTCTCTTTTCATACATTTTTACTTAGTGTTTTGTATCCAGCTGTGTTCTCTTTTTGTGTGTGTTTACAGTTATAAAGGCAATGACTTCCCAGATTTAGGGATTTAGGCCTTTGGGGCTACTCTTATGCACATGGCCTATGGATGGTGAGCTTGGGGTAGTCATGGAATGGGCCCCGAGGGATGGGTTGTGACAAATTGGTATTAGAGGAGTCGGTTCTACCACAAAACATATGACTCTGATTTTTTTTTGAAGAAACAGTTATAAGTGTACTGAGTGTGGTTTTCAGTTCAGGGAGTCTAGTGTTGGTGCGGTGGTTGACAAATCCATACACCAAGACCCTGACTACTGATTTCCGATTTAGTGAACGAAAACACTGAATGCGTGTGTGTTTTCAAAACTTTTCTTTAAGTCAGCTCAACCAGATCAGCTCACCTATTATAATACTTGACCATGTTTCATCTGTTTCATTCAGGATGCCTCCCCGCGGATGACTAGATAGAGCCATGAGAGTTGTATTCATAGATATCCTATCGAGCAACAAGGCCTCAGATCATGGCCTTTTTCTAGAGGAGGCACTAGCGGTACCACTTTCCGTTGGGCCACTGATGCCACCATCCCCAACTGTAGATGATGCACACCACTTGAGCACATTTTAGGAGTTCTAGCGCCAGAGGTCACCTAGGTTCATGGGAGAGACAGACCCACAGGAGGCTGAGGATTGGCTGAATGCTGTGGTGAGATTTTTCCGACTGGTAGGGACACCAGCCGACCTCATGGTCATTCTTGCAGCCAGCCTTCTATAGGCAGTAGAAGGCAGATGGTGGAGCTCCATGCTCCAATTTCATGATGAGATAAAGCTTCTCTTGGAAGAATTAGAGAGCCTATTTCGGGCAGTGTTTTTCCCAGCGACTCTTCACGCAGTGTGCACACAGGAGCTACATCATCTGCAGTAGGGAAACATGTCTGTAGCTTAGTACCCAGTGAGGTTCACTAACCTCTACCACTACTCCACATATATGGTACGAGACCCATTTTTAGGGCCCAGACCTTCAAGAAGGGACTCAGGTGAGAGATCATGTCTTCGATGATCTTTATCGGCATCCCGGCACAGGTAGGGTTGTTGGATCGATCCCTCTTATTGGAGAGTATCCATGCGGAGCAGTCTCCAGCAGCATGGCATACCACTAGTCGATATACAGCAGAGTCTTCTGAAGCTAGCCATAGATAGAATTCCTAGAGGTCCCAGAGGACTAGACCCTCGGGTAGACGACCGCATGACTTAGGATCGGTTATGCAAGGCACCTCGGGCAGAGACATAAATGCCCGAAGCGGGCAGTGTTTCTCATGTTGCGGGAAGGGTCACATGGCTCGTGACTTTCTGACCCACCGTTTGGCTGATCAGAAGACAGCTGAGGGACCTTTCAGGCAGAGGGGGAGGATCGATCAAGGCAGTCCGTAGGGAGTATGTGGATGTGGTAGAGGAGCTGGTCATGTAGCTGGTGGTGGGAGATGTTTCGAGGAGTTACTTCTACCACCACCAGGAGGTCCACCCTGACTGTAGGGAGTTCGTGGATAGGCGATATCTCAGATGTAGGTAGCTAAGGCATACGATCATGGAGCTCCAGAGATAATTCGTGGTACGATCTATATCTACTCCACCTTAGCTACGGTTCTTATAGACACAGGTGCCAATCACACTTTCATTGTCACTTCCCTCGTTCCGAGCTCAGAGATTCTGACCAAAACATTGGCTTGATCCTTATAGCTATTGACTTCGACATGATCATTCTCGATGACTACACATTGGTGCCAGCAGTGTGAGCTAACTCTATGAGGCGAGATCTTTGGTTGGAATCTCCTAGTAGCAACATCGAGGCCTTACGGCGTCATCTTGGGTATAGAGAGGTTATCTATAGTCCATGCTCATATCGACTATATTATGCACAAAGTACAATGTGTCTGCACGGATGGGACCGGGTTTACCTTCCCCGGTGATAAGGGAGCCTTTGTAGCGCAGGATGTACTTGACTGGAGAGAGTACAACCGATCACTAATCAGTTTTCTTTCCTTACCCTCAGATCAGTTGATGTGGACAGTCCGACATATCCTATAGTGGTGGCCCAATATGTGGATGTTTTCACTGATGAAATCCCAGGACTACCTCCTTGCAGATATGTGGACTTTTACATTGACATGTTCCCCGGGGCGACATCGATATCTACACCAGCATATCGGAAGGCTCCCGTTGAGCTTCATGAGCTGCGGGTACAGCTGGAGGTCTTTTAGGGGAAGGGATTCATCCACCCCAATGTTTCTCCCTCGACATCCCCAATTCTATTATCCATGAAGGCGGATGGAAGCATGAGACATTTTGTCGTCTACTGTCCCCAGAACCAGGTGACCATGACAAATAAGTACCCACACTCAAGGATTGATGACCTCATTGATGAGCTGAAGGGAGCATGATGGTTCTCGAACATAGACCTCAAAACATGTTATCACCAGCTCATAGTTCGAGATGAGTATGTGCCAAAGACTACTTTCAGATGTCAGTACGACCACTATGAGTTATTGATTATTCCTTTTGGTGTAACCAACACTCCAACAGTGTTCATGGGATTCCTGAATAGGATTCCCTAGCCTTACCTCGATCTCTTTGTCGTAGTCTTCATCGACAACATTCAAGTCTACTCGAATACTAGGGAGGAGAATGCCTACCATTTGCAAGCAGTATTGGACACACTCCGAGAGAACCAGATTTATGGAAGTCTCTCAAAGTGCCAGTTTTGGATCCGAGAGGTTCACTTCTTTGGACACGCCATGTTAGAGGATGGAGCTGTAGTGGATCCAGTGAAGATTGAGGTGGTACTTTCTTGGGAGACACCAAGGAGTGTGATAGAGGGATGGAGATTCATAGGTTTGGCTAGATATTACCAGAGGTTCGTTCGAGACTTCTCCAGAGATGGTATGGGCTACCACGAAGAAGGTGCAGATCATCCAGGAGTGGATGAAAACTTCACATAGCAGATAGAAGTCATATGCTGACAAGAGACGGAGACCTCTGGAATTCAAGGATGGTGACCATGTATTTCTATAGGTATCACCTCGATGAGGACTACGGTGATTTGGATGAGGTGTCAAGTTATCTCTGAGATTCATCAGAACTTTTCAGGTCCTCAGCAGAGTTGGTGAGGTGGATTACCACTTATCTCTTCCACCATAGTTGCACCGGGTGCACAACGTCTTCCATGTTTCTCAGATGAGGAAATACGTGCACTACCCTTCTAACATAATTGACCATGGATTTCTGGACGTCGACAATGCGGTGAATTTCACAGAGGTTCCAATGGAGATTGAGTATTGATAGGAGAGGGTCCTACATGGATGGTTGATAATTCTGGTGTGCGTTCTCTGGTAACATGGGAACCTCCAGGAGATCACATGGGAGCGGGAAGATCAGATGCATTCATAGTACCCCCACATGTTCCCTTAGTTCGAGTTGTTGCTTACGGTGACGTAAAGTCTTGAGATGGAGAGAATGTAAAGACTCAGAAATTTAGTGGAATTTATTTTAAATACTTGGAATTTTTATGAGTCCGCGAAAATTGACAGCGCATGATTCCGAGGCCTGGTGTGCTCGAAATCAATTTATTATTTTTTTTGGGTACATTCAGTAAACTTATGAGTGGGTTTTTATAAATTTTTAACCCGTGCTCGGAATTGAAATATGAGGACACCGTTGAACTCATAGCGCCGGTATTTCGTAAGAAGACTATCACCTCGACGGAAGTGGTTCGAGGTTAAATGATAGTTTTTCAGTTTTTAGAGAATGAATTAAATAAAAATAAATTTTGTGGCTTAATTTTTATTTGTTGGTTAAAATATCCTCATGGAAGTTAGAGGTGGGACCACCGTACCTTAACCTCCCATGAGTGGTTATGGTGGTGGGTACCACCCATAACTAACCTCCCATTAGGTGATACTACGTGGGGACCACACGGAATAAACCCTTATTAAAGGTGGGAGAGGAAAACCTCTCAACACCCCTCATTAATGAGGGAGAGACTCCCCACACCCCCTTCTTTATTGGTGTCGACTCCCCTAAATTGATGGTACAAAATCCTTCACATTAATTAGGTGGATCCAATTAAATTAATTCATCCAATTTGAAAATTGTGCCAACGAATTAATAGGATATCAAAATATATTAATATTTTTGTTGGAATTTATCAATTGGTGTAACTTAGGATAAGAGATAAAATCACTCTCCATCGAAGAACGAAGAACAAAGAATGAAGTACACCGACGAGGAGCAATGTTTACTTCCTTCCTTAGATACTACCGATGTGGGATGACTTCAACTGAACTACCCTCTACATCGTCACCAACAAGACAACGCATCTTGGGATTGGAAGTGTGGAGCGGACGTGACGAATGATGACAACACCATCTTCTTCCCTGTGACTCCATCGACGAACGAATCACAATGGCAGGGGTTGTTTTCTTTTATGTGCCATGTTCTTCTTTTCTTTCTAAATGAAGAATAAGGATATGTTTTCTTTAACTGGTGAGTTGTTGTTCATCGTTCTCCTACCTTGATGAACCAATTTTTTTCACCCTAATCGCAGAGGGTGAGGGCCAAACTAACATGGCCCGACTCCCTACATTGATCTCTTTGGCGATATTCTTCATCATGGAAATCAAGAAACGAGGTGACGAATGTGGAAAAGACCAAGTGTGCTCTACTTGCGGCTTCCGGGATCTGTGTCGCCCTCGCGGTGACCCACACCACCACCGGCCGAACCTGCCCTGGCCGAGCCCAGCAAGTCACACCGCTGCCCCGAGCCGGCCCGCGCCCTACTGACCTGACATGATTCCTCGAGGCAGCCACCCGGCCCGCCTGGCGCCCTGCCTGGCCGCTTTCTGGCCTCTTATCGGCCCGCCTGGTGCCCTGCCCTACCGCCTATCGGCCTGGCCCCACCCTGCCTGACTGCATCCCGGCCGCCTGCAGGCCTTCCCAACCCCCACTGGCCCACCTGGAACCCTTCATGGACGCCTTCTGGCCTGGTCGTGCCATGTCTTGCCACCTCCTGGCCTCTTGTTGGCTTGCTCGGCCCCCGATGGCCAGCCTTGCGCCCTGCTCGACTGCCCGCCGGCCCGGCCGCCTCCCAGCAACCTGCCGGTCTGCCCGACTACCTGCTGTGCACCCGACCGAAATGCGCCGGCCCGCACCCCCCGTTCCACCTAGGCCGCACCCCTTGGGGAATTGGACGAACCGGTCTCAGTCATCCGGGATGAGTCGTCGAGCCGCACCTTCGCGGCGCTCCGGGTCGAACATGCCCCGAGCCCGGGCCGAACCGCCCACACGACTTGCATGTCTGGGCCCAGTGGGCCGGGATGAACCTAACAGGCCAGCCTACTGAATGGGATTGGCGATACCCAATAGGTATGACCGGGTTGGCCTAGATGGCTTCCGACTGGGTCGAACCAGACACGGGCCCACTACCGACCCTTTACATTCATTGGCCATATCTTTGGAACCAGACGACTGTTTGATGAACCGTCAGCGGCACTGGTATTCTTTGAGTGCAACAGTACCTTTGAGTATACCCCCATGGAGTTCGGGGTAATATTGAGATACGGTCATGTTGGATCGTGAAAGAATCCAACCGGGGACCCCGGGTCTAAATGGGTAACAACTCACAGATCGGGTGTCTGATTGATGCGTCGTATATTGTATTGATACCCCTATGACGTGGATGACGTTTGAGATACTTCTACATAGGAATTTGTGATAGTTGGAGTAGTGACCAGTAGCTTAGGGAGCGGATCCTCCCGGAGATGACCGAGCAGAGTGCAGAGACCTAGTAGTTGGCTGAGACCTGAGGACTGTTGACTGATTTAACTCGTAGTGGCTCGACTAGCACAGTGGGGAGCGCCATGGTGTCGCGGTAGACCCATTTTGGAGAGCACCTTGGAGTCGTGGTAGACCCACGGTGCTCGACAGGTGGAGTACCTTAGCAGGCTACGAGGGGGAGCACCTTGTTGACACAACATGCCAATGGTGGGGAGCACCTTGGTGACATAGTATACCCAATGTACTCGATAAGAGGAGTACCTCAGCTGTCCAAGGTTAGTAGGAAGTGCTTTGGTGTCATGGCAGGCCCGCTGTACTCGACAGAGAACGAGTTCTCCAGCAGTCATGGTTTCGAAAATGTGAATAAAAATCTTTCTTGATCTGAGTCAGTAACTTTTTTTTATACTTAATGACTGAGATGGATTAATTAATAACATAGGTATATGTATGGGATATTCCTAAGTATGGTTATCTGTTGATTTCATACTTTGATGTTTATCATTTTTGGATTTTGTGAGACCTTGAGGGTATTGGGGTCCCTACTGAGTATCTTTATACTCACCCCTGCACGGGCTATTCCCGCTCCTCGTTGTGTTGGTTTCACATGACGGACAATGCTAATTGAGGCTGAGAGAACCAAGACTGGATGGTACCCGAAGGGAGACCACACGGTGTGATGGTACACGGAGAAGACGGAAGGGCGTGGAGTGTTGTGGAGGCTATTTGTACCATCCCATCTGGTGAGATTCGTGGTGGATGATCCAAGAGCTTCTTTTCACCTTTCAGCTATTTTTCCCTTTTCCGTTGTACTTTTACTTACAGTTGGGATTGTATTTCCGACCCCATTACTTTTCAGCACTCTCTTGTCATACAATTTTACTTATTTTTTTGTATCCATTTGTGTTCTATTTTGTGTGTGTTTATAGTTATAAAGGAAATGCAATCCCAGATTTATGGATTTACGCCTTTGGTGCTAGACTACATCCCCTAGACTATGGAAGGCGAGCTTGGGGTATTCACAGTACGGGCCCCGGGGGACGGGTCGTGATAGTGAAACATGATATTTAAAGTATTTCAACATTACTAATATTATCATATACTTCTTAGGTAGATGAAATGAAAGTCCACATTTCCAGAGTTTTTTCACATAGTGAAACTTGATTAAACACATCATCAAGAAATTTATAAATTATACAATTAATGTATTTGACTTTGAGACCATATCCATATTCATATTTAAAATACCTTATATTTGGATAATATTTTTGGAATAAAATATTTCTTATAGCCATCATAAAAACTTTTAATCTATGGTAATTCATTTTTATAATCATTATAACCTCTAAGAAACTATAGTTTATTCATTTGAAGTAAAGTGATATGTATATATAAATTATATATTATAATCCATTAAATAAATGTTACTACACCTTCCATAGAAATAAGCATATAAAATTTTTTAAAAATAAAATTCAATTGATGTAATAAATTTTTTGACCAAGTATGTGTTTCACAATGACTCAAGAGGGAAGGTGAATTGAGGTATTAATTTTTTTTACAAACATAAAACAAAATACATTTAATCCTAAAATGAATATTTCCTTTACTGTAAATCATTAATGTATTATATAATTAACATAGAATACAATGGAGTAAAAACTGGTAATTTAATGTTGTCTATGGCATAATTATTCAGAGTCCACTCCTCAAAACACTCTCATGGAGAGATTGGCGATTTTCATTATGCATGTCATTTTTTGGGGGACCTCAAAAATTGAGTTTATGAAATTAAAACATATGATAAATGGTTTCAAGATATTTTACTTTGATCCCTACTTTGGTAATACATATCTATCATTTTCACAAATATAATACAACGAGTTTAATCTTTATGTTAATTTATAAGAAAAAATATAATCTGGTTCAACTCACTAATGCAAGTGGTAATTTATAAATGATAAAGGACATACAATGAGAAAATATGACATCAATAATTAGATATGAATTTTCTAAAAATTTAGAAAAAACATTGAATGCACAATAGTGGAAGGTTCATTTTATTAATTTAGTAATAATGAGAAAAAAGTAGAGTATTCAATTTTTTTTATTTCAAAATGGTTTCTTGAATCTACACAAAATATCATTACTGAATTTTATCATGAATTTTTAATTCACATATTCGTGAGTAAATAATATTATAACAAAAAGTTATTTATTCTTTCTATTACAATCGACATCATCTAGAAATAGAAAAAAATCATCAGGTTTGTTTCATATAAATATTACTTGAAACATATCACTTTTTGGTAATAATATCTTCAATTACTTTAAATTTTCCATACATATATCTACATTTGATAAAAAAATATGTAAAAGTTTAATTTACTCAATATATTTAGTTGGAAATAATCCCCATATAACTATAATAAAATATCATAAAATATCTAAACAATACATAGAACTGTTGTTATTTGGTATCCTAATACATCTATTTTTGAGTCTCCAACTAATATAAAGTCCTTAGTATATAATGATAAGACCTTTTAATTTTCAATTATGATTGTATGTGTTCCTTAATTGTAATTATTTCATCATATCATAAGATTTTCTTTCAAATATTATTCTTGACCATAGAAATCCATTGGGAGACATCTTTCTTTTAATAAATCATTATCATAATAAATTATGATCGTTATAATTCATTATAAGAATTTATATTATCATAAATATAATGATTTTTCTTTTTATAATGATTCAAGACATTCCAGAATTTATAAGAACTGGAATATATATCTGACTTTATACTCATCCTAACGATTCAACTTATGAATTCAGTATGCCATGTGACATGAACAAAAGACTTAACTACATGAATAAATTATTCAACTTGAATAAAATAGCTGATAAAAATATATATTTACAACATTAAAATTGCTAATATACACACATAAATAAAAATAAATTGAAACAAAAATTGATGTTTTTTATATAATTAAAACAAAGTAAAAAATCAATATATTGGAATAATATTATATTTTACCATATAAACATCATGACTAATCTATCGATTTTCTTTCATTACTCAATATTGTTCATGTTGTGATGATTTGTAATTAATTGAGTCACATAATAACCTTTATTGTGAAGTAAAATATTACCTAAATGATGATTACATTGAATTGTTTTCATAAAATATTTCAACTATAAATGTACTTTCTTATGAAAATTCATATCTAGTAGAATAATCTAATTGTATAAATAGGTAATTATCATATAATATGGATATATGAAACATAATCACATAGGCGGTTCATTTAAATGGGTAATGTTCACTACATTTCAATAAAAAGGCTCTATGATATATGAATAATTAAAATTGAATATTTATGAGATATAATTGTGGGAAATGTTTTTCAAAGTGCTTTTCCCTATACTGGAGAAGATTGGCATAGTATTTATGGGAATCAATACTACCATGATTTATGTCAAATAAAACAGACTAAAGAAACATGGTATTTATTTTTAGAGTAAATTAAAATACATAAGGATAATTTTAACAAGATGATTAATGATTTTGAATAATAGTTAGCATCCCATAGAATTAGAATTTACTCATAGAAAATATTTGTAGTCTTTTGAAATAATATTTTTTTCTATAAGAGAATATTAAAAGGTTCCTACCATGAAATAGAGCCAAAATGTGGGAAGGAAGGGTTTTGAATCATCTCTTGACCATCCCTTAATAATATTTTGAAAACATATGTCATATTGTTGATAAAATTTAGTTATCACGAAATTTTATATAAAAACTTCTATATGAATAAGGTTAAAATATATCGAAATATGGAGAGATAAAAATACTAAAACCCCAACACATCATCAAGGGTGGATGGAAGAACTCAAAATAATTTCTTTCGCTAAATATAACTCAAAAGAGTGGGGTTCTTTATACAAAGAAATTGTGAGTTAAATCTAAAAATTCTATATATAATGTTGTTTATGAAAAAAGAACAAGTCTGGTTGGATGATATTGGTGAGGTTGGATGTTTGGTTATAGGGTCAATTATTAAGGAATAATATTTTATTATATGAAAAGAATATAAGGACTGAATTTATGGGGTAAAATTCAAAATCAAGATAATGTGTGTAGTTTCAATGGAGAAATCATTAAATGAATGGATTCTATTCTTGAATAATATATTTGGATACTTTGATCATTTATATGATATTTACTATATTTTATCCATTTCTATACGGAGTTCTCGTATCAAAAACCCCATTCTAGAACACAAGTTGATCAAAAAAATAATGTTTCAACAAATAAATAATATTTGTGAATAATAATTAGGTGATTCCAATGGGAAAATTAAAAAGAATACTGCTCAAAAGTGGTTATAAAATAAAAACACACAAGGTTTTCAAAAAACAAGAATGTGGTGAATAAATTTTTCAAAAGGTGGTTAAATCACTAAAATACCAGGATGTCTACAAAACTCACAAAATATTAGATGAATGTTGAATTAATAATTAAATATTATATCCATGAAATAGATAGAAATATTTGAATATTGGTTGACACCCATAGTGACGATAGTGAGGGGTTACCAAAACGGGTACCCATAAACTGATGAAATCATGTATACAATGTTAATGTAGTAT
Source organism: Viscum album (assembly GCA_963277665.1). Taxonomy (NCBI): domain Eukaryota; kingdom Viridiplantae; phylum Streptophyta; class Magnoliopsida; order Santalales; family Viscaceae; genus Viscum; species Viscum album. The sequence goes on from OY728136.1 coordinate 1,987,289,327, forward strand.
TGAAATATAGTTATCATATATATGAAAAATTTTAATAGAAATTTAGGAACAAGTAAATGTCTCAATTTATTATAATTTTAAAAATTTTGAAACTAGAAAATAATCCAAAAACTTGATGAAAAAATATAACTATGTGATGAAAGATATCATGATAAAATTTCATGATCAAATAGATGAATGTAAGATGATTTAGAAGGAACAATTACATAACCCACTACACAAAATGTGTTCCCCATATTTCGAAAATTAGAGAACATAGATAGTGACACCCATGTCCGGCATCCAATAGGACACGAGTTGGTGACATGATCCATGGATATAGTAATCACACGGATGAGAGACGTTACCCTCTATGAGAACAAATGAAAAAGATAGAGATTAGATAAACACAAACCAACTCCAACTCAGAGTCCAGCATAAAATAAAATTAAAATTTCAAAAATGTAATTTCATGCGAGTGCTACTATAACTATAAAGAAAAACACATTTACCAACAGAAAAGTAAAAAGACATAGACCATGAAACCCATGCATCTCATGTTAAACCCCAAGATAGTATTAAATAAAAATATAATTAAACTACTCCAAATAACTTAATGAATTTTATATATATACCCATGGGTGAGTATAAACGTATACTCAGTAGGATTCTCCACAGAGCCTCTTGTAAAAAAGTTAACAAATCATGCTAAAGTACAATAAACAATAAGAGAATCATATTCGTAACTCAAACATGTATAAAAAGACCTCTTCCACACCATGGACACTCTCAATGAGTATATCTTACATAAGAATATAATATAATAAATAATATCATGGTAACTTGCTACCGCTTCCTCACTATTCTTCCACTCTTCCTCGAAGTTGCACGCCTTGAGCATCTCTCTCCAAAATGGCTCACATGTAAACAACAATGTGATGCACCACAACATGCACCACATGCATGACACCACAAATTCCATGTTACAAAATGTAACTGGGTAGTATATAGGATCCACCATATCCCAAATAACATGTATCATACATCTATTAGTATAATTCAACCCAACACCTCCAATACACTGAGTAAAGAACATCAATCCATCAAATACTACACATGTTATACGTATAGTAGTCCTTTGAAAACGATATCAACAAAACAAGTGTGTAAAAATAACCAAAAGTATTTAAAACCATCTACAACTTTTTTGGTAAATACTAACTGACATGCTTATAAGCACAAGTAAATTCCAAGAGTAGAGAGTGTCATTATAGGGGGTAGACATCCATCCATCCGCTTACCGCAATGTTGGGGAAAACGCACCCCCTAGTGTTCATAATCCTCAGTGTTTCAATTTCCAAAATTGAAAAATTTCATAAGTGTATACAACAAAAAATTTACATGATAATATATTTATGAAAATAATAGTATCAGAATACCCTAGTCATGGACTCAACTACAACTAATATCTCTATGACTCCCAACTTCTACTAATAAGACTAGATATCGTAAAAGCACACAAACATTTAAAGAGGTGTATTAAGTTATTTAATTACTTTTAATCTATTCAAATTAATTTTAATTAATTCATTAGCATTTAATTAACCATGATAATCTCCATATTAAATTACAATACAGTTAAGACAATGATCTATTCCCACCAAGCATATGAAAAGTGAGTCCATAGTTTATCATAATTATTACATCGGTATTTTATCTCAACTAGATCCAACCCCATGGGTTAAAAATATATTCATTTATCACATTAATACTTTCCATATTACTAGACACTCTACAAAAACATCATATGATATTAAAAAAAAGTAAAAAACCATGAAAGTTCATCTACCTCAAGAAATGAGCAATGGAATGTGGATAAACAAACAACTTGGCCATCGACCAAGAGAGATTCAAACAAGATTACATCTTCTATATCAATGGGTAATCTCATCATTGACCCATTATATAATCCCAATTATCATCCATGACACCCACATGAATATATCGATTCATCTTTCCACTCCAATTATCAACTACTACAAAAACAACTAGGCCTTCCTACCCCTCATACCACAATAGCCAACCAGGCTCAACCATCCCAAACTCACAACACATCACACGATGTAGGAAACCAATAAATAAAATTGGTTCTTGTCCTTAAATCAAGGAATCTATCCTTCACACACCACGATCTCTCATAGCTCTAAAGCATGAGGTACATAACCTTTACAAGAAAACATGCAACGTAGGCCCTATAAAGGAATTATCTTTTATCACAAAACTGATATTTATTACATATTGAATTAACCAATTCATTTATCACATGTTATAATTATGGGATGACTATGATATAGGCTATCTCAATCTATCTCAAATTAATTCAAAATTCAATTTAAAATTCCATTAATTCTTATATCAACAAGTATCATTATCCTGCAGCTTAATTAACCAATTCAATTAAACTAGTGTGCTTTCATCAATTTGATTATCATCAAATTAAAAAAACCATAACTAGATTCATTAAACATTCCTCTTTTATAATTTATCCATTTAGTTTCTAATCAATTTAATCTTTGTGTTCATTTTCTATTCCACATGGTTAACCAATCCTAACATGCATAGTATAGATATCCCAATATCTTGAAAATAAGAGGCAGACTATTATAATGGTAAAAAACCTACATCTCCATGTGATTGATAACAATTCTTTATCCCAGTTCAATTAATTATTAAGTTATTTTCATTTAAATCTATTTGGATTAATCCTTATAAATATTTGAATAATTGTAATTAAATAGATAGGAAACAAATCCAATGACTAAAAAGGGTGTCAACGTTCTTTTCACAAAAATGAACTAATGGCGTGGATCCTAAACACATTTTCCAGAAAGAACTAAATCAACCCAATGAAATTTCCCCACTACTGTGCCAAAAAAAACCAAAAACCCCTTTAGAAACAGAGAGATGAAGCTCCACCAAATGGAAAAGAAGAACAGGAAGTAAGAAATCGATGAATCATCATGAATAGAGGTAGAACATAACTTGTATCAAAGATGAATTGAATTAAAGAATATTGAGATAAATACCTAATGAAGAAATCCCCAAATCATTGAATAGGGGGGGGGTGATGTGTCACATGATATTTGTAATGAGCTTCTATAGGCAAAGGGTTTGACAAACCAAAGTGGCTGAAAAAATATAAAACATAAAACAGTTGGGATTTATAGGACGTGTAATCCCGTTTCACATCACGTAATCCATAGGGTTTGGATCCACTAAAAAATGAATCAACTTTTTATTTATATAACCTTGAAAACATACATGTCACGAAAATTAAATACAAAATGTGAAATTATTATACAACAAGTAATTATTCTTGTTTCTAGAAATTTGTAGCCAAACACCTCTAAACATCATCAGAACCTCATCCGATCACCTCGGTCTCCTAAAACATGAAAAGGGTCGATCCGCACAAATCCAGTACCTTACATTAGATACCTCTCAAAAATTTATCAAAATCCAAAATCTAAATCAAAACCAAAGATGAAATTGAATATTTTTATCAAAACAATTACCAAACGAGATATCTCTCAAGGATATCTTCGCCATAAGATCTCAACTGCTTCACCCAAGAACGAGGGTCTCAACATGCTGGGTTTATGAACTACCCATCGAGTATTCACCACCTTTAGAAGGATATTGGACTCATAAAACCACATAAATATATACATATAATGCATTTTTGATACCCCGTGCATCTTCACCACCTATAGAATTAGATTAATCTATAACAACCAGTAAGATAAATCCATCTCACAAACCGGAAAAGGTCTTCATCCACAAATTGAATAACATTTATAAGAGAATAGATAAACACCAAACATCTTGAGGTACTAAGAATATATCAATGACTCACATTCTTAATTACAATCATCCATAACACAATGATTCCACAAGATCCAAACCGAAGGGATAACATGCCCATGAAACACATTCTCCTAGTGGTCTCAGATCCTTACTCGCCACTGCTTAAATTTTTCCTCATCATCAACGTCGATCTCACAACAATAGATGATGTGTGAGTCTCGATAAAGATAATGATAGATCTGTGAAAATGAAAAACCACATGTATCTGGATCATTTTTGGGAAGCACAATAAAATAATTCATAGCTCCAACATGAGTCACCAATACAAAAGACCCCAAAAATCTTGGATAAATATTACTCCCACAACCAAACCATCACTGCCCATGATGCGGAATAACCTTCATGAAAACATGATCTTTAATTTCAAACTCCATAGGTCTCGTCCTCTTATCATCATAGTATTTCTAATGATCTTACACAACATCCTTCTTCTCACAAATCACCAAAACCATTTCTATTGTATTCTGTACCTGTTGTGACCAGAGAATTGATGACTCTCCAACCCCGATCCAACACATTATAGATTGGATTGGTCATCTAGAAAAGTATCCAAATGGTGAAATACTGATTTCAGATTTGAAACTATTAATCTATGAAAACAACACCCCGGATAGGGATCTTATCCTTGATCCTCGAAAATCTAGTACACATGAGTGAAACATTTCTTCAAGAGTCCAAATGGACCACTATGTCTAACAGTCCATCTATATAGGAAAAGCATTGATAGGTAATAGAGAGTGAAAAAAAATCATGTTAGAAACTTCTCCACAACCTAGAGGTAAAATGAGGATCTCAATTGATGATGATCATCCTCAGGTCCCTATGAAGTCACACCACCTCCACCAGATACATCCTCAATAAAACCTCCACTGAGCTTGACTCATTTATCAATATAAATATGGATGATTTTGTCGAATGATCCACTACCACCCATATATAATAATAACCCTCTTGATATTGATCTAAACTGATGACAATTTCCATTGATATTTCATCCCACTTCTAATGGGAAACATCAGAAGGCTGGAGGGAAACACTTGGAACACAGTGCTTAGACATCACCATCTCGATGAAAAAACATAAAGACACAAACATTGCAACAACACCCTTAATCCATGGCCACCCAAACTATCCTATAAAATATTGGTACATCTTCATCACGCAAGGATGTACTTCCAGATAAGAAATATGGAACCCTCTGTGAACCATCTCACACTTTTCCAAAGGAACAAATTGAATTACCTAAAATAACACATGGTGTTGTTCATTTTCAGACCAACCATCAAGGGACTCACCACAAAAAAAATCAGTCTCTCCAGATCTCCAACTCAAGATCACCAAACTAGGACTCATCCACCGACTATAGTAGATATGGATTACCTTCAACTAAATAAGACTACCACTTCAACTTGAATTGTCCCATATCTAGGTGAAATACTGAAATTTATTCCTTCAATCTTAAGGAATCACCTAATTCCTACACTACATCACTGCAAGACTTGTTAATTAGTGAATTGGCCACGACATTCCACTTTCTAGGTGTATATTAAATCGAGAAGTCACAATATTATAATAAATTTATCCATCGATGATGACACAAGTTCTAGTCACATTGGGAGAAAACATACCCTAGACTCTTCTGATCTATGAATACCATGAAATTATCACTGATGTGGTAAAGTCTCCACATCATCGAGATAGAAACCACCACCTCAATCTTGAGATCATGGGTGGGATGGTTACACTCATGGGGTTTTAAATTTCGAGACCTATTAGAAAATAATGATCTATGCTAAATCCAAACACAACCAAACCCAAGACATTTAGTGCTGCAGAAGAAGTGAAACTAAAAACATTTTGATGGATGAAAAAGATCATGCTCACTAAAAAAATTCTACTTCAGATAATAATAATCCACCTAACAATAATTAATACATAAGAACTCCTGATTCTTCTATTCAACACTATCATAGGAGTCTCTACCCATGAGAAATTGGATACGGATATCCTTTAATGGCTTATAAGAACAAGGAATCATCGAACCACTACCACTATCTTGGGGAATTTCCAATCCTAATTGCTCTGTAATTGATGTATCAATATCTATTCCTGGATGAGTTTCAACATGCCCTATGAATAAAATTTCTCAATCCCAAAACATAAACTTCACCAACTTCCCAAACAACTACACACGCTGAATAACTCCCAAAATGGAATGCATATGCTCTGCTTGCTCCACCTAATATAGGGAGTACACAATAATGTCATCACTAAAAACCAACATGAAAATATCTAGGAACACATAGATCACAATTTTCATTAACCCCATGAACACAGAAGGAGAATTCGTCACACCAAATGGCATCACAAGAAACATGTAATGCCTATGATGATAAAGAGAACTAATCTTCGGGATATTTTAATCCTATAAATGCATATGATAATATCTTTCACACAAATAGATCTTGAAGAACCAACATACATGAGTCATTTGATCGAATAAATTATCAATCAAAGAAATAGGGTAGCAGTTCTTCACTATCACTTGGTTTAAGTGACTATAATCGATAATAATCAAAAAATTTCCAGCATCCTTCTTCATGAAATAAACTAGTTCACCCCATGGTGAAACAATCAGTGATAAAAAAGCACACTGATACAGACATTTGGATTTTATATGAAACTCTCAAAACTCACACGACACCATTCTATTTAGAGTCATCTAGATAGGAGACACACCTAGCTATAGTTCGATCCCAAACCCGATCTCTCATCGTGGCGGTAATGCTAAAACCTCCTTTATAAAGGTATCAAGGTACTCATCTATCAACCCAATAAATGTTGACTGGTGAACCACTGATGAATTCATCATTAACTCATCCATCAAGGATGACAATGATGGAACTTACCGCGGACCCATCTGTGGGTCTCACACACCATAAAACACTATTGGCCCTCTATTAGTATCAAAGAACACAACCTACCTCAAAAATCAATCCTCGATAGCATGAAATTAATAGAAAAAATCCATGTCATGGATGATGTAAAATAGTTGTCTCTGTAAACATTTGAAATCATTCAAATAAGGGTGCTTCCCTCACTAGCTCATAGTTTTTACATACATCAAACATGTCAGCTCGACCTCCAACTTGCATAGATAATGACAACAGAACTGGAATAATATCTACCTCAAGTCCCAAAAAATGGACAATGGAAGGTGACATAAAATAGTGTGCCACTCGTAAGTCAAATTGTGATTACACCCAAGTAAAAACAAGCAATGTATACCTTGGGTAACCTATAGCTCATCTGGTGGAGAAAATGCTAAATCCAAATGCTAACCATGGAATGATCTATATCCACTACGACCAATCTAACAACCACCTCAATTACTAAGCTGTACTCTATAGGGATGGGGAGAATCCCGAGGTTTTCCTCTAATTCCCTCATCTACTCTCTTTTTATGCCAAAAGGAGCATCATGATGCTGCAACCTTAGCTAGAATATCATCAATTGTGGATCCTAATGTAGAAAAATTGGTGAAGTATGACTACTCAGAATGTTTGATCACTCTAACTATTGATGACCTCAAAATCTATAAGATTTACATGCATATAATACCATTGAATTGGTCGGATTTAAACTACCCCTAGTGAAAGGAGATATTGAGTTTGGGGACCTACCATTGGATGATCGTATTCTCCTCTACCCTAATAGTTGGGAACCCCATCCCAATGTTCTTCTTCTTGTGGAATACTGACGACACCACTCTCATGATGACATGGTTCTGGATAACATCCTATTGATGGTCACTAGTCTTTCTAGTAGCTAGAGATAAAACATTATCATAAACATGGTAACCCGGTGCTAGATCATTGGATGAAAATCCTCCTCAAAATTACTCACCCAATCCTACCAATATATAAACAGGTTTGAATAATATCACCGGAGGTTTCTAAAATAGATGATGATCTCTTTCATACTGGATCTCACCCTCGAAGGGTAAGAAGCTCCTAGAGATAGTACGTCTTCTCAGTCAATAAAGAATCTCATCTCTAAAATGGTTTGAGAAAATCCTCCCATGACACTATATACTGATCCTGATCTATATGGAATAAGAACCACCCTTGCCTCATAACCGCATTCATCATTTTCACATCAAATGATACCTAGTACTACTTCTGAGCACAGATCCAACTGAATGTTAACTCAAACTCCCCTATCTAGTCTTCATGACTGCATCTAAAAAGGATCCACCATACTTCTGTAATGTCGGACATGAAAAATCATAGAGTGTCCTACTCCAGGTTTCATCATCATCATCCACCTTTTTATGGTGACCTTCTGGCACAAGCTACAAAACATCTTCTATGAGAACCTGATGAGGACATCAACATAGAGCCATTCCTACCAAAGAAAGAAGAGTTTGAGCTCCGAAACCTAGAATATAGAACACCGTATAATTAATTATTTTTTATTTTTATTCATTTTTGGATAACCTATACCATGTTATACCCATTCAAAGAAAAGTGAAAATAAGAATAATTCATGATCCTTTCTTATGTCTTTACCCTTAAGATAATATAAATTTATGTAGTAGCCACTCTACGATTAATGGTCTATGAAACCAATTTAAGGGGTGACTAAATAAAAGTGTCTCATTTATTATCATATATTTATAGTGATCGATAAACATAGCTAACACTCTTTTCTTATAAACCCATGAAACATCACCTGTTAAACATAGCTAACACTCTTTTCTTATAACCCCATGAAACATCACCTGTCACTAACTCCAAACTCCATCCTGTCCCTCATCTAGTACTCTGATAGAAATATGTGACAAACCCCTCTACACAAGGTTTATTCCATAGGCTATTAATTGGATAAGAGACTTAAAGACACCCAAGTCCTATATCCAGTAGGCCCTGAGTAGGAGACTAGAACTGAGGGTATCGTAAACACATAGATGGGAGGCATTTCCCTCTAAGAGAACACATGCGAATGATAGAGATAAGATCAACAGAAAACAAATAATATTCATACTCAAATATAAAAGAAAATTAAAAGTGTACATATATAATTTCATCCATGAACTACTAAAACTGAAAATAAAACTAAAAGTAACAAAAGAGAATTAAAGAGAAAAACGAAAATAGAGCCCAAATAGATACTGCTAAACACCAAACTAGTAGTAACTAGCCTGATCTCCGGCCTTCTCCAACTAACCTAAAAACAATTCATATATACAATGTGTGATTATTAGAGTACACTCAGTAGGATCCTCCCAGGATACCCTCATGATAATGTTAAATAAAGAATGCTATCACATTGTGAAAAAGAGAAACTAACTCATCACCTAAATAAGTATACTATGTTCACATCCTCACAATGTATACTCTCACCAGGTATCGAATACAATATCATAAAATATAATTAGGAATATCAATGGTACCCAGCTACCGCTTCCCAACTGGTTTTCCACTCTACCCCAATATCGCTCACCTAGAGCATCTCTCACCAAATAGGATAGCCTGAAGACAGGTAGAAGAAGCACCATAACATGTTCTTCATGCCTCAAAACTTCAAATACATATATCCAAAAGTAACCTGGTATTTTTTGGGAGCCACCAAAACCCTCATAACATGTATCATAAATGTGGTATTATACCTCAATCTATCACATCCCACCCACCATGTTCGATCCTAAAGCGATCACAACCTACACACATTATACCTATAATAGTCATTAAGAGACTATACCCAATATAAATGACGGTTAAAATAACCAAAATCTACTGTAGACTACTACACACATATATTGTGAAAACTAACAACTATGAATACCTGGACAAGTAACTACCAAGAGAAGAGTATAAGGTCAAAGGGGATAGTCATATATACCTCCTCTAACTGAGATATTGGGTAAAACACCCCAAGGGGATCAGAATCCTTGGGGTATCATTTTCCCTAACAAAAATGGTGGAGTAGAAACGTTAAAATGTTCATGATAAAATATAGCTCACAACCACATTACGGGTATAAAATAATCTCAGGCTCAACCACATCTAATATCTATTGGAATCCCATATTCCACTACTAAGACCATATATCCTATTTGCATAAAATCATATAAAGAGGTATATTATGTTATTTAAACAATTTTCATACATTTCAATTTAGGTTAATTAATTAATAAACCATTAATTAACAATTTTATTCCCCACATTACATTATAATAGCTTTAAAAAATGTTTCAATCCCTCTCATAAAAAGAATACCGATTCAACAACTTATCATAATTAAAACATCAACATTGCATCCCAAAAATCTCTAACCGCATTGGCTAAACATTTATTTACTTATCAATTTTACAAATTTCAATATTATCAGGTACTCTGGGAAAACATCCTATGCTACCAAAAAATGTAATAAACCAGGAATGTGTATCAGCCAAAAGTAGTGGGGAAAGGATAGAAGATAAACAGAAAACCTGGTCATCAGCTAAATAATAGATTCAAAAAATCATCTAACTTTTATACCATTGGGTAAGACCAGCTTTGAAAAGTTCCATCAACTATGGATTCCACCCCAATACCCACAACAACTAGGCCTCCCCACCCCTCATACAACATAAGCCCTCCAAGATCTACTCTCCAAAATTCACAACACATGACAAGTAGCCTGATATAAACATAGAAACTCGGATCTTGGACCTAAATAAAGGAGCCCATTCTTGATACAAAATGAGTTCTCATAGCTCCAAATCACAAGGTACATGGCCTTTACAATAAAACCTGAAACTCATTCACTATAAAATCATTTTCGTTAATCAGAAAACTGAATCTTATTTAGTCTTGAATTAACTGATTCATTAATCAAAGGTTCCTTATATGGTAAACCAAAAAAAAGTTATCTATATATCTAAATATTTAATTAAACAATTAATTAAATATGCCTTTAATTATTTTATCAACAATAATAATAATTCTTCATGTTCATTAACTAATTTAATGAGACAAGTATACTTTCATCAATATAAATATTATCAATTTTAAATAAATAGATCTTGGTTTATCATACATTTCTATTTAATGTATTATCCAATTAATTATTAATTAATTCCATATTTATGTTCCTTTCAAATTCCAAATGGTAAAAGAAATTTAAAAAGGAAAACATTTATATCACAATATATAGTAAATCCAGAGGCAACCCATTATCATGGTATACAGAATAACATCCCTAATCGACTGATACTAATTAATTAATCTGGTTCAAGTAATTATTAGGATAATTTCACTAGGATCCATGGAATTAAATAATGATAAATAAGCAATTTCATTTATTTAAATACAAATTAAATGGATGTAGATCCTCAAAAGGGTTTCAACATTCATCACATGAGAATGGAATAAAACTGTGTATCCTAACGACCTATCCCACAGTAACTGCATCCCCCATAGGATTTTGTGGCCCAATTGTGAAAAAAAACCAACAAATATCCTTTAGAAACATAGATATCAAGTTCCAAAACATTAAAAATGAATTAAATGTAATGGATCCAATTATACAGCATGAACATGGTTTAACACACCTTAGATCAATGAAGGATCGATAGAGGGAAGATAGAGATCAATCCATGTTGAAGGATTCCAAAAATCATCGAAGAGAAGGTTTCTAGGTGGAATAGAATCGGAAGAGAGGTGGTTTAGATGTATGGTTTGACAAACATTTGTGGATGAAAATGATATAATAGCTAAATCATTGTGGATTTACAAGATCTGTAATCGCTTTGGACATCATGTAACTCCTTGTTTGGTTCCACTAAAAAATGTTTTTTCGTTTTTATTTATTTATTATTAAAATGTAACACATCATGAACTTGAAATATATAATATGAAATTATACAAGACATATAATTCCACCAATTTCATGAAATTCAGAGAAAAACTCCTCCAAAAATCTTATGAGCCTCCTCTAAGAACCTCTATCATCAGAAGCTTGAAAAGTGATGATACCTATAGATTTGGGCCCTTACACAAAAATAATAATAGTTTTAAAATATCGTAATTGGTAAATCTCATGCCATATATGAATAAGAATGAAATCAGGAAGAATTCAATAATTATGCAAGGTGAAAAATTTTAGAATGCGATGAAGGATTCATGAATTAAGTGGGATATAAAAATTATATCTTCAAAGAAAGTATGTACAATGTTGAGAAATAAGCCCCAATCCTGTTCCAAATAAAATGGATTTGATCATGTATCTACCTTATTCCAAAATATACATTTCTTATGATCTTGTGTTTAAAATTTAGTTGAATAATAATTTTAAGAATATCTTTAGGGGGTCATTTTAATTTTTTTAGAATGATCAATACTTATATTTTCATTTAATCATTGAAATATAGACAACCCCCTCAAAAGCTACAGTCTATGATATAATTTTCATTCCCCATAAATATATTGATAATATTTTTTATATTTATCAATTGTAGTGTTCTTCTAACCAACTAAGGAAAATTCCTTCTACTATAATGATTTTTATGTGTTTTGAAGTGAAGAGTATGGTTATTCACATTTTGTGAGAATATATTGAACACCCCAAAATAATTGTTCTCGAAATGTGTTATGACATTTCTATTCATATAGAGATATAATTGATGAATATATTAAATTATATTATTTTCTATAATGGGTTTTATTTTATATATATATAGTTGTTTTATTGATGGTATATTGTTAAATAGTATGTGATATCACTATTATCTCATGGAGTGAACTGATAACCTGAAAAGAAGGCAAGTCTCTATCAGTAGAGAAGAAACTAATAGAGATTAGATGAGTTTCATAAAATTATAATGGGTGATTTTAAATGATCAACCTTCTAATGTTGATATGGAATCAATAATGGTGGGAAAAACTATAAATCCTATATGTAATATTAATTATAATAATATTTTCACTCTTTTATTTTTATTTTCAATTAGGGAGAGAAAATGTATATTTAATTTGTAAGTAAAATTATATAAACTTTTAATTGTAAAAAAATTGTCCAATAAAGTGCAGATGCGTTAAGATAATATTAAATTTTATTTGTTTTCAAAATGATGTATGTAAATTTATGCTTATGAAAAATGTAGTGGCATATATCATATATGGAAAGGTGGATCTCCCTCTAGGATACTTATCCTGTAGGAAATATATGTGAGAAGGATATAAAAGTATTTTATTAATGGATAATGAATTTTGTATTTGGTTGGTGAACCTTTATATATAAATTCTTCAACTATATGATAAGTTCTAAAAGTAGAGAATTATTTTCTACTATAGTTACTAGTGAGGTTGATAAGTTGTAAGAGAAATTTATTAAACAATGTGTTAAATATATTGAAATTTTAAAAGTATTAAATAGGTTTAGTGATTGGTAGAATCTATTACGAGTTTCTTAGAATGCATCCAATGGTTAACTTGCCTAAACGATGGGTTATATAGTGTATAATATAACTATGATGATGTTTCAAAAGATTTTGAGTAGGAATGAGATAAATTTCAAGATATTATGAATAAATAATATGAATTATGAAATCCATGATTACTTTTATATTAGTGGAAAAAATATAATTTATATTTCTGTTATTTGTATTGAGTGTATGTTTTATTTTAATGGATGTATATCTCATTCAATGGAATGAAGATCAACATATGGGTGAAATAAATAAGCTTATATGTGTTATTTAGAGTTGTGTAATTGTGAACTGAAGTAAAATATGTGGGAATTTATGTAGAATATGTGTAATCAACTACAAAATATGAGTGAAATTAATCAATTTAAGTGAAATTATTCCTCTCAATATGTTTCATGAAAAACCTGGTGAGTGATGATAAAAAATGAAGATTGAAAAATTGAGTTTCCATATTTAATATATGAAGGTTATTTTTTATATGAATAAATGATTATACCAACATTCAATAAACATCACAAACACCCAAATTTTTTTGAGATTCAAGATAAAAAAGTGGACAAGATATTGTGGGAGGGGTAATATAAAAAATGGGTTTAGAATTTGATATAGAATGTATTTATGTTATATTAATGATAAATTCAAATGTTGTAATGTTAGTTATTGAGATATCCTTTAAGGCATAAACCATTGGGATCTATGTTTATGAAAATAATATTGAGGAATACTACTATTTAGTTGTTTATTATTTATTTTAAAATGAGGTCATCAATATTTAATAAAATCATGAAAATAAAAAAAAATTTGACTATAGTTTTCATCTTTAAAGGATATATTATAGAAAACACAAATGTGATTCCAACATGAAAAATAATACATTTATCTCAAATTGTAGTCATGAAGGTTAAATTAAATTTGTATATTTCTCAGAAAAATAAAAAGAAATCCATATTCAGCTAGGTTCCAAAATTTTGAGTGAAAAGGAAAGGTAAATTTGGTAATGTACATGAAAACATGTGACGTTTTATAACATGAAAAAGTTAATGACTATAGTGTATTAAATATTTTTATAACCTTAATATTCTTATTTTATGAAAATTATTTTTTAATTGGAATAAAAATTATTCTCAATATTTATTTTTTGGATATTGTAAAAGAAAGAGTATATTTAATACATCCCCCCATTTACTTTATAAAACTATAGAAGAAGAAAAAAAGGGAGGACCCTTTAATACAATAGGAATGTGTGCTGAGTTGTTTGAGAAAAATATAGTTCTCCATGAAAGTAATAATAAGAATTATATAATTCGTGTTATGATGGGTAAGAAAAATATTACCATCCCTATGATACATTGAAAAATTATTTTGTGTTTCTAGGAAGAATAATAAGAATAGGTTGATAATTATTATTGGTCAATTATAGACAATGATGAGTAATTATGAATGATGAATTCCTATAGATTATTATGTTGGAGATATAATAAATTAATATATGAAAAATTCATTCTTTCAGAATTATGACATTGATTAATCCAACAGTGAATTTCAAGAGAAAATATGAAGTTGTACATAGAGTACCAATGAGTGGTGTTTAATAAGTGTTATTGAAGATAAATAAGGAATCAAATACTCTATGTTAACAAATTTTGTGTATCCTTTGGACTCTATGTATTCTTATGAATTAGTTTGACAGAAATAAATTGAAGGATTTTATGAAATAATTTCTATGATGACAGTATTAAGGATTTGTGTTTCATCCCTCGGTCTGTAAGTGTACTTTAGTGAACTTGTCTATATAATATAGAAAAAATGGTTTCAGGACAATCTTTGACTAACACTTATAATTGATATAAATAATATATGGGATAATATGTGTCTTTAGAGGAGTTTAACATAGTAAGGTGTAGGATCTCAATATCAGGGATGAACCATTCCAAAATACTAGGTGCTAATTTAAAGTTTACATTCATCATTCTTTTTTGTAGTGGATTATTGGATAATGGATTAAAAGATACATTTATTCCATATATGACTATAGATATTTAGAATACCAAAAGGATTGAAATAGAGGAAAATAAATTTATATAAAAATATCACACCTCATTCATCTCCATCTGTGGTGTGTCTTCAACGTCCCATTGACACATTCACTCTATGGAAACTCAATAGGTAGACTCAATATAACACCATTTTTTATTGGCGAAATTGGTTTTATAAATAAAAATCGTTCTAATGAATGTAATTGATTTTTTTAATTTTACAATTTTAATTAAAACTATAATATTTTCATTTTAAAAAAAATCTAAAAATAAAAAATCTACAAAATCTTGAGTTTAAATGGATCACTAACCATGTGTTTAACAATTGAGGTTTACTTTTTTCTAGCAATATTTTTCATTCAAATTTTTTTATAATTCATATAGAATTATTCAAGAATGTTATTAAAACATGAATTTAGAAATTTTATAAATTTAATTTGATGAAATAGAATTAAAATTTTAATCCAATATGTAAAAATTATCATAAAGTGGGATTAGATTTATCAAAATTAGTACATTTTGGTTGGAAAATGAAAAGTACATATTTAAAAAAGACTTCCACTTTTATAAAATTATAATTATATTTGAATAAATTTAAATGTCATGAAAACAATTTATAGGAAACTGGTTTCCTTAACATGTAATATAATGCACCTAAAAGTTCATTATTGACCATAGAAATAAATGCTTATCATTTTGGAAATCTACGAAATGATTTTTTTCAAATAAAAAGCATTTTTAATTGTTCTTATTTAATTAAAGATTTTAATGTTAAATTTTTTTATCAACTTTTAAAGGAAAATAACCCTTAATTTTATTAAAATTTTTATTAAATCAATTGTAATCAATATTATACTTGATATTATGGAAATATCATTATAATGGTTAAAACCATTTTTAAAACAAATTTCGTAATATTTTTCAAACATACGATAAAAGTATTTTTTAGAAAATATGAAAATTGAATCATATAAAATGGATTCCATTTTTTTAATCATCATATGTAAAATTGGAAAATAAAGCCTACATTATTTTTTGTCAAAATTAATAGTAAAATACATTAAAAATTTTGCACCATGGTTAAAGTTAAAATGGTTAACCAGATGCCAAACTATGATATAAGGTTACAAAATTAAAATAAACATGAATAAATTTATTGGTGGAATAAATTTAGGATTTATATTATCTTAAATTCAAAATATTTTCCATTTTGTTCCACTTTTACAAGAATATTACTTTATATTGTTTAAATCATTTTTGTAATTCCATGTACCCGCTCATATTTAAAAGAGAATATATTATCCACCATTATTCAAAAAACATCATCACATAAAGATATAGAAAATAATACCCAAAACACTTCATATATTCAATCCAATATTTAATGTTCTTATTTTCATACTTGATGACCATCATAAAAATTATTAATATATACGCAAAAAGAGGTCTACTAAAGAATAGGTAATTGTCTTACCCAACTCCATCAAAGATTATTTATTATTAAACTTAATCTAAATATAATGTACCCATACAAACATAATTACTCCATTATCATCAATATACAAAGAATTTATGAGAATTATGAGATAACCATTTCCAGAAACATTCTAAAAATGTGAAATGAATGTATCTATTGGGAATATATATGGATTTCTGCTTCTATATAAGGATATGATGCATTTTACATAACTAACTCATGTTAATGGATATAATTGTATATTTAATAAATATTTATGATATAATTATCATTATTGTTTAAAAATATTATTTATATTTTATACTTTCATTTAATTTTAAAATGAAAATATTATTCATGCATAGGAAGAGACAAATTTTTCTATAAATATTGTAATTCATTTTTCTTTACATTCCACTTATGGATGGTTCTAAATATTTATATAATGAATATATATAATATTTATATAATTTTTTCCAATATTTATTTAATGGATCCATGATCAAGATGTAATGATCATTACTACCAAACTGAATCATACATGAAAAATAAAGTGGTTAACACCTGAAATAATGATAATAAAGAAATATTATTAATGAATAAGGGATAAAATTTTATAATTAAACCATTTATGGTATTATAAGTATAAATATTATTTTTTTATAAAATTATAATAAATTTAAATTTATTAAATCTGACTATGTAATAACTTATAAACCATATCGGGCCTCAAGTAAGGGGTTTTTTACATTATCCATTATTATTAGGATTATATATTCTCAATTTTAGAGTGATTAAATTTTAAAACATATCACTCAAAAATAATATGTATATTCTTATCCTATATTTATTTCTATAAAATACATGGTTTCATTTCCTTTTCCCCTCTCTAGGTAATCAAAATTACAAAATAATATTTTAAGGGAAACTGATTTTTCCTATTTAGTCTGGAATATTTTTTCATCAATATCAATACCATCTTAAAATTATATTCAATTTTATTTTGAATATTGGAAAATGATTTAATAAATTCTTTTTAATAAATGTTTTTTATTATAATAATATTTTAAAAATAATTTTCTTGTCATATTCTAAAGGATGATCTTTTAATAAAAGGTGTGAATTGAGTATTTGTTTTAACAATTACTGTATGAATAGATTATCCACTATCATAGCTGTTAATTTCTTCAACGTATATTTTACATGTTTCTATGTATATTTCAAAGAATATTTCCCAAATATGATTCAAATTATTATATTTTTATTGTAATATTTAAAAATGAAATGTTTATTTTCCTAAATAAATGTTATAGTCACCAATTAAAACTATTTTCATCTATGTCAATGACATTGAATGAGTCTTATAATTTAATGGGTATTCAATCTCATGATAAAATCCACCATATTACTCTATATTTCATATATAATGTTTCTATTGTGATTTACTATGATAAATATTTACATTATAGGATTTTTTTTATATTGAAGGTTAACATAGATTATTTATTTAATGTTTCTAATTTAATTAATAAAATGAATGAATTTGGGGTTTTAAGTAATATACATTGACTTTTATATCCCCTTATTCATTTATAAGTCTCATGAGACAGTCTAGTTTGGGTATTTGGGGTATGCCGTTCAAATTTATGTATTATGTCCTTGCATGAGGCCTTGACAATAATATTATGATGCTCGACATATTTTATTCTATCATTATGGAATTATTTATTATTACTAATGTGAATATTTATGTTTTTATGTCATCCATAGATGAATTCCAAATTTATAATATAATTTATATATATTTTTTTATTGTTTTTATCTCTTCCATATTATTCAATCATTATTTTGTCTATTATATGTTCTATTTTATGGTTTTCCTTAGTGATAATATATTCTCACCCATTATTATGTTTTTATTTCCTCAAGATAACAAAATGGGATATAAAAATTATTTTAGGAATATAACTAAATTTATAATATATTTATGTCTTTATTTTATGTTTTATTTCATGTTTTCATATGTAATGTGTGGGTCATGCATGTATCTAGTCTCCCAAGAATGATAAACTATTCAATACATTGGAATTAAAAAATTTAAAGACTAGGAAAATGTATTAAGAAAGGTTATCTAAGATAATGATGTTAGGATGTTTCTTCTTGTTTCAAAGGAAATTTCGTTTAAAACCTAGAAATTGGATTTTGGAAAACAAATATTTTAGAATAAGACCATATGACAGACACTTATCACAAATCTATGTATAACATAATATCATATTTTTTCTAAATGTTATTAATGTTTGGATTCCTTGAAATAAAAACCATATATAGATTATATTATTTCAATGTGGAAGAGTTATAGATGAACGAAAAGTAAAACAATATTAATAAGGATAATTGATAATTAACTCTATCTTTAATTGGAGCATGATGAGTGTCCCTATGATTTGACACCTAGCTATCACTCTAGGAGGATATCCATTGGTGGACTCATATGCTCTTTACAAACCATTTTGAATGTTTTAAAAATATTTTTTTCAATTTAGATATATTCCCAAAGATACTAAAAATATGATTAAATTATTTTTTGTGCATAAATTTTCAATATATGTTAACTATTACACAAAATTATCTATTATATACTATGATTTAAAATTTATAATGTTATGATATAATTATTTATTTGACAATAATTGGAAATGTTTACTTATAAATGGAATATAAATAATATAAATACACATAATCTATGTAAGTATTTCCATCCTAGAAAAGATAACTATGTTAAAGGCAGAGATGAAAAAATTATAACTATATTGTGACAATTGATTTAGGGTGCATCTATTAACCTTACCCATATGGAGAAACTTGATGATCCCCAACACATGGAAATAATATTATACCACATAATGCAATAGAAACCTCCATAATTAAATGAGACTACTAATCAATTTGTAATTATAAAATGGCTCATGACACTGGTGAAGATATGTCACACTTTTAGAATTAGTAAAAGAAATAAATCTTAAATTATAGTTTATTTCCGTACAGGAGAGACTGATCTATGGTGTTCATTGAACTAGAACTAAAAGGTTACAGAGTAAATAACTTATATATATTGGCAATCATTGTAACACCCCAGGTAAATAAAGAATATGACATTTTCATATTTATCCATATTTGTGAATAAAATATTAATATGACTTTAAAGGGGATGCTATGCTCTATGGCGTACCCAACATGTAACAACGAGTTTCTTGGGAATCATACTTTGCACTCTAATAATAAAATAATATTATTTTAAATGGTAGTTAACATGTAGCCATTGTGTTGGTGGGAATGGATATAAATAACTAAAATATGATTATATATGTTTTTAAATGTTTTTACATTTATCCAATAAAAGACAAAGGCTTAAAATACGGAAAGAATTCAATTTTAGGCTTATATGCCCTAGTTTTCACTAAAGGTTCACTTATCGCCTTTTGATGGAGAACTGTCATTAAATATAGTTTTGTTCACGATTATACATCCTTTTGGACCAAATGAAACTCTTCTTATTAATTGATACATCAAAATTTACTTTGTGTAAATTTTTGGTATCTTTCCGATAAAGTTCTTTTTTTTAATGAATATTGTAAAATGTTGTATTTTAATTCAAAACCTCTTTTTAATATAATTTATTTATATGATTATATTATCTTTTGAATTGGTTTTAAAGTGAAATTATAATATATTTTTACCATTAAATCCAATAGTGGTCGTTGGAATTAATTTCACGTTGAAATCAGACTTAAACCAGTGTCAATCTTTTGATACTTATTGTTTCATAAAAACACGCTATTTGATCTGACAGCAGGAATTAGTTATTAAATTTATTAATGTGACTTATATGTTTTGAATTTTGTAAAATAGACTTTATTTTTGAATTCGGAATATCAAATATAGCTTAGGTTGAATTTTTGGGATTTTTCTGAAAAACTTCAATTTTTGATGAATAGTGAAACCACTAAGTGGTACTTATAAAAACTGATTTTTCCGTTCAAATGAAATTTTTCCATCTTTGTGTTTTGAATTTCGAAAATCCGACATACATTGTTGTCATTAAGATGTAAAATGTGGTTCAATGGGATAAAAATAATTTTTTTGTTGAATAGTAACTTATTAAGTTTTTAATCGCGATTAGAGGTAATTAGTGTAGTTTAAGATAAAAATAATGTTTTAATAATATGAAATGAACTTTAAACATGTCCTAACCTCATTGTATGTGTAATTGCCGACCAAGAAAAGCCATGGGTCAACTTGGGGACCCCATGGAGCCACTTTGGTTGGAAAATGACATAAATAACTTTTTATTTAATGTAAAAGTAAAAATGACACAAACATGATATGTTTTACTAAAACAATTTTTAAGTGGGGTTATACAAGTCATATTTTTTGTTATAAATAGTAATTGGAAATATAAAAATATTTCATACATCATAGTAATTTTTTTATAATTTTTAGACATTAAATAAATTAAATTATTTATGACATCATAATGATGCAGTGATGACATCATTATCTGACTATTTAAATAAAATGAGAAGATAATGTAAACTCTATGACCTACACATGTCTAAAACTTATTGGATGGGTGGATTTCGAACCCTTAAAACCTTATCCACGAATTATATCAATGTGGGGCCTTTTAAAACCGAAAAACATTTTCAAATAAAGTAATATTTCTTATTTTCCAAAAGTTCCCCTCCCCTCCTCTTATAAAAGGCCCCCACCTCTACCTCATTTCACACACTCCTCAAGCCTTTGTATCGGCCAACCCCTGCCCATTTACTCTCTCCACATCCCTCTACTCATCCTAGAGGATTCCCTTTGGGCAGAATCCTTTCAGAGGAAGCCTTTAGGCTCAAATCAAAAGGAGTTACACGTTTAAAGGTAATTCATTCTCTCATGTTCATTTGTTTTATTTTGATTCTCCAACACCCTAAACTATTTTTTATTTACTTCTTTTGTAACAACACCAGTATATTCAATATACTAGATTTTTTTTATAAGATTTATTCGAGCTACACTCTCACACAACTACATCAAATGGTTAAAGAACATACGGTTTCCGTGGATGGAGAAATTCTGTCTCTCGAAACGATGATTGTTCAATACTCATTTAACACCTTCAAAGGTGGCCATTATGATGTCACTATTTTTATATATGATATATAATATGTTTATTGTTTCCTTAAGATTCTGTTTTTTTCATTTTGGGCATACCTTTATGGTTTCCATTATGGGTAAACGCGATATCTTCATTTAAGGAAGTGCGGACTACCGCCCCCTCAAAGTGATTTGATTCGTTAAATACCATATGTGGGATGTATAAAGGATGGAACTATGATACTATATATTATATTATAATGGAATTATAATATACCTTTATATCATTATCATTCCATTCTATAAAATACGAAATTGAAATGAAAGTAGCGTTCATGCGTACGTACGGCTTACCGTCTCCATGAACGGTGCATTTCATTTCTTACCTCTAAATGATTATGTAATGTAATAAATTCATGAATGTACTGGATATATATGAAATATATGATATCTACATCACGAATACAATTACGGATATAATAAACATTTGTCCAGACAAACAACATGTAATTGTAAGAAGTCCACTTTCGACTTAAGAACCAAATATCGGCAAAACAAATATTATTAACTTAAATGATTGCATAATGTTTATGACATGGTAATAAGTGATATAAAAGGAATAATTAACTTGAAAAAGGTTCTTAAGGAAGTATAAATTAACTCAAGTTTATTATTCAGGAGATTAAAGAACGATCGAGTCAAGTCAGACCCGAGGTAAGGGATCTTACACCTCTCTTTCTTTTTAAGTACACTCTTTTATGTCATTCCTTTTAAGCTCATATTTCTTATGATTGGGATGTTATTTTATATTACTCCTACTATACTTATTATTTTAATATGATGAGAGACCATATTTCCTCTCATCAATCCATTTTTGGAAGTTTTGAGTGGCGTTGTTAGGCTACCGAATATTCGTAAGGGATTTTTCATCTCACTTTTATTCCCGTGAGATTTATGCTACATTTTCCACAAATTCCATTGAGTGGTGTATGTACTGACCTTTATTCTACTCTTTGTGTAATATAATTTCATTTATTATTATTTACATCAATGATCTATTGTCCTTCTTTCATGGGGTGTATGTTTTGAAAGATACCCAAGTCGGTAAGGGAACCTTTCACCCTCCTCTTTTTTAAAAGACTTCTTTTGTTGGGTCTTTTAATTTATATATTGTTATGTGGGGATATGTTATCATATATCCTTATTGATGTAAATTTTATGTCCAAGTTATTAGATACACTTTTTATCTCTCATCAACTCATTTTGATGTGATGCCGTTAAGCTTCCAAGGGAAATTTTTTAACCCAATTTCGATTTCTTTGGGTTCAACATGTAGTCATTGAATATGTCATCCATTGAATATGTGTGAATGAACTTTTATTGTTTTACACTTAATATCCACTTATATTGGGTGTATTTATATTTTTCACACATATTTTTGAGATTGATTTTTCCTTAATTTAAGGATACCTTCTTTATAAGGGAATTCATTACATTTGACATTTCTATTGAGGGTTCATTGTTGTTATGCACCAATTCACTCTTTTATGGTGTATATACTGTCCTTTGGAGTATTATATCATGAATACATTTATTCTCATGATATTATAAAGTTCTGACTAAATGTTATTCCTCAATTATTGTATTCAAGTGCCTCTAATTTTGGTAAAACCCCTTTAACCAAAATATCGTTTTAAATGTTTTAATTATTTGTTCTTATTAATATCCATGTTTTCAAAATGTTTTTAAGGATTTATTTATATGGATATTAGTGGTTTAAAATTTTAAGCTTCAAGGTGGTATGGGACAATTTGATTCAAAAATATCTTTATTAAATGTTTTAAATGGTTTTGGAAATGGTTTCTTTTTGAATGGATTCATTATTTCAATATACTAAAATGTTATATTGTGATTGAAATGAGGAAATGTTATGTTTCATTTATGCATGTTTTATGTGACACATTTATGTTATGGTTCTTGGTCATTGTTATGAAAACGGGACGTTCCGTGATAAACTAAGGGCGAGTGAGCCCGATATAGCTCTCCAATGCATTGGGTAACGCGAAGGAGTGAAACGTTAAGATTTCTCCGAAGAGATTTAGGGAATATACTATGATGGGTATTCCAAATGTAACCAAGAGGGTTACTCCCTACGTAAGAATGTTATGTATGCCTCATGTTACCTTTATGTCTTATGTTTTCTATGATTTATTCATTGTTTGATGAGGTATGTTAAAGTGCCTATGTTTTATGGGTAAAGTATGATATCATTCTTATGTATATATGAACTCATGTTTCCTTTCCATATTTTTATAACCCTTACTGAGCTTTTTATGCTCATCCCATGTTTTTGAAATGTTTTTCACAGGTCACGGGAAAGGTACATGATGTGATGATAGTGTCAAGGATGTTTCAAAAATGAATCCATGTTTTATTTTCAATATGTTTCCGTTGATGGGAAGAATGAATACTGTCTTTTATGTAACCACTTTGTTTAAATGTGGAATGTAATGCAAGTTTCATGATCTAATTCTCTAAAACTCTAAACCTGAAAAGATCCTCAATGTGTAATCTTGTAATAACTCAAGATTAAGTAAGGTTTAAGGTTGGGGCCTTATAATCATTCATGTATATATTCTTTGAAGAATTCTTTCCTCGTGAAAAATGAGCTGATATGGTGAATTGTTTATTTCTAAGTAGGGAAAAATTAAGGAAACAATGTTGTAAAAAATGAACCAACCTTTATAAAGTTAGAAAAACCTACTGATGATTTTGTATGAAATTCTATAATTAATAATTATTTCTATGTTTAGGAGATAAGTAATTTCCATAAAAGAGAATTATTATTTTAGAAACTTTCACAATATGAGTACATAAAATCATGTTCTATAAAGATAGAGAAATTATTTTTTAATTCATATTTTTTATAAAAAAACATAAAAATATGTGGGTTGTAGAGGACTCTAAAAAAGAAATGTTTTGTATTGAAAAAAGGGAGGATGGAATTCCAACCATGAAATAAATTTTAAAAGTAACACCATAGAACATGCTTGATGGGAATGAAATTTTTCATCATGTATTTAGAGAAAAGACCATCAGGATGATTATTATATGGGTGGAAAAAATAATCTATTTTCCAAAGCATCATCTGTAATTGGATCAGGAACCTCTCAAAAAAGTTACCCATGAGTCAATGGAATTTACTTAAGAAAACAATGGTGGAAATTCCAAGCATATGTGATCACTAAACCTGAAGATGATATTCCTAAAGATATGGTGGTGGGTACCTTTATCATGACATAAAATTTAGCAAATGTTTTCACTAATTCTCGATCTTCACACTCTAGTTGATATTCAATTATATCAATCAAAATAATATTTTTCCTTAGCATGTCAATGAGGTAATTTTCAATAAAAATTCCTATTAGAATTCTAATTTCCAAATAGATATAATATTAAGTTCCCATTATGACACATAGACATACATTATTTTGAAATAAGAATATTATAATTATTGATTAAATTTATATAAACCTTGGAATATATTTTCATTAAAATTATAATTATAAAATTCATTAACAAGAGAAGGATATTATGATTTTTATGGGGATGTATAATCCATTATGTTTTTATAGACTAAATCATATGAATTATGTCATGATCCACCTCCAATAGATATCCTTAATGAAATTATTATAGGATAACAGAAGAAACAACTGAAAATTGGGTAATGAATCCTTATAATAGAGGATATAAATGATATGTATTAATACCTTGATGTATTTTGTAAAAAACTATATAGACATCTAATTGATTCTGATGTTGTGTTTTCTATTGATCTCATCCATGATAAAAACACCTCTATCTAAGAATCCTTATAATATGGAAAGTGTGGAATTTATAGGAAAAAAGAAAATTAAATATGAGTTGTGTGATAAGGTATTTATAAAACATATTATTTTACCATGGCATGCCCCTGTTCTATTTATTAACTAGAAATATGGGAATGTGAGATTATGAATTGATTGTATGAAAATCAATCCAACTACTATAACTGAAAAGTAACATCTTCCCTAAATTGATGACTTATTTTATAAACATGAAAAGTATTTTTTTTTCAAATAATGTGATTCATTCTAGGTATAATCAACTATAAGGAAGTAATATTTTACAATGTTGATGTTTTATACAAGCTATGTACATTGTGTATTTATAGTAATGAATTCCGGATTAACTAACACACCATGTATTTTTTTTGATTTATGTAAAAGAGTATTCTTTTATAATCATGACAATTTCAACATAGTATTTATTATAGATATATTAATATACTCTTAAAACCATTATTGAGAAAAAGTTTCATTTTCAAATAATTATTAACACTATGATAGAAAAGGATTTAAATGGTGTTTTTTTAAATTGAATAGTGGATTAAGGAATTTTATTTTCATGACCGTGTTAATTCTATGGATGTAATATCAATTGATACTTCTAAGATACAGTTTAGTGAAAGAATAGTCAAC
Organism: Viscum album; assembly: GCA_963277665.1. NCBI lineage: Eukaryota > Viridiplantae > Streptophyta > Magnoliopsida > Santalales > Viscaceae > Viscum > Viscum album. The sequence continues at coordinate 1,987,315,868 of OY728136.1, forward strand.
CCCAATAAAAATAACTATTGTACATAGTTTCTAGGGATTGTTAGGTTACTATCAATGATTTGTTCATAAAATTTATCAAATATCTAAATTAATAATAAAGTGAATATGTAAAGTGATTACGTTAATATAGTAAAAAAATATTAACTTTTTGACGAATTAAATAGTATAAAGTTTAATGTAATCATATATTAATTTCCATTGAGGAAGGATAGATTTTATATGTATATTTATGCATCAAAAAAGGGACCGTAAAGTGTCTTTATACATAATAATAGTGTTTTTTTACTATGAATCAATATATTTATGATTCGATAAAATAATATTCCAATACATTATCTATTGATGCAAGCCATAATATTTTCATTAATTTTAGGTTGGAATTTAATTAATGGTGAAATATGTGATATACATATGGTTCAAAAAATTATAAATATAAAATCCTATATAAATATCTAAAAATTTAGAATATGTGGTGGCTATACATACTCAATACATAACCGCCCATAAAATGAAAAAGGGTGGTTAATGCATTGAGTAAGAATGATATTATAGTTTTGACTAAAATAAGGATTAAAAATATTATATATTCAAGAATTTAGTAATGTTTTATTTTGGAATAATTACAGATGGTGAAGCCTTGCATCTATTCCAAATGATTTCCAAATCACCCTTATTATAGAACATAAAAAGTTACAAGATTGATGAAAAAACATACAAAAAAAATCACATACATGAATGTGGTAATGATGCTTCAACTCATCAATAAAGATGATATATTTAAATTTATTAATAGGTTGTGTGTTCTATCCACAACTAAGATAAATAGGGAATTATTAGATAAATCTAATATGTAAAATTTCTCTCTACACCCAAGTAGAACCAAATTCTATTGGCATTTGATGGAATATTTATTATAGGATAATATAAAAAGGGAAATAGAAATTTTTTTATAAATATTATTGTTTTTTAAAAAGTTAAATTGTTGAAAGACAACATTATAAAATAATCATGAAATCATGAAATCTCTACCTCTTTCGGGGTGGAATTACAATGATATTACTATAGAATTCCCATTAAATTACTATTTTCTCTATGAAAGAATATTTTCATATGGGTGGTTTTTCACATTCTAAATTCCAACATTTCCACACTTAGAGGGTAGAAATACCACATAATATCCACATGGGTATCTATATTAATGAAGATTTTAAACATCATAGTGCACTTATTTTTATATAAACTGATTGTGATCTAAGGTTTGGATCAAAATTATAAAAGAATATTCATAAGGATCATAACTCCAAGATAACATTGATCACTACTTATTATCAAAAAAACTAATGATAATATAAAAAGGAAAGTTCATGAATTATAAAAAAATAGGTGATGCTTAAAAGACATTCAAGCTATATGGGATAATTATTTAACTTTTTGTGGAATTTTAATATAATAATAGATTTCATTTATATATTCAAATAGAACCATGTGAATCATTTAATGGTAAGATATTTCATATTCCAACTTTATTTTATGATGTTTGTCAAATAAATATTTTAGGCCAATATTTCATGGATAATAAAAAATTAATGTGAGGGAAATTCATATTCAATTAAGGTGGACTAGAGTAGAAAATCGAGTTATGCTGATAATAAAAGGAAAGATTTATAATTTCAAGTGGGGTATCATGATTTCAACATGGAATATCCATGAAAAGGTGTTATAAGGATCATAAAAAAGGAAAAATATATGAATTATTTACATTGGAACCTTTGAAATTCTAGAAATCACTGGAATTGTGACTTACCATTTTCAAATGAAACATAGCCTCTGTAAAGAACATGTTGTGTTCCATATATAATTATTTAATAAGTAAAATCTCGACACAATTTTTGTTCTCACTATGAAGAAATATAATTAGAACCAGATTTATCTTACTAAAATTATCATATATTTGTCATTAACACAAGATAACGTGATTGGTAAAATCAGATAACTAGATTGGTTAAGGTTCATTGGAAAAATTAAAAAATATAATAAGAAAAATGGGAAGATAAACACAACATGTAACATCCCGGGTAATTAAAGAATAAATCCTTTTCATATTTATTAATATTTTCAAATTAAATATTAATTTTACTTTAAAGGGGTTACTATGTTCGATAGTGTACCTGATACACAACAAAGAGTTTCTTTGAAATCATACGTTGCACATTAGTAATAAAAAAATATTATTTTAAATGGTAGTTAACACATAGCCATTATATTGGAGAGAATGAATAGAAATAACTAAAATATGATTATATATGTTTTTTAAATGTTTTTACATTTATCTAATAAAAGATAAAGGCTTAAAATATGAAAAGAATTCAATTTTAGGCATATATACCCTAATTTTCACTAAAGGTTCACTTATCACCTTTTGATGGCGAACCATCATTAAATATAGTTTTGGTCACTCTTATACATTCTATTGGACCAAATAAAACTCTTCTTTAGAACAGGGACATTAAAATTTACTTTGTGTAAATTTTTGGTATTTTTCCGATAAAGTTCATTTTTTTAATGAATAGTGAAAAATGTTGTATTTTAATTCAAAACCTATTTTTAATATAATTTATTTATATGATTAGATTATATTTTGAATTGGTTTTAGCGTGAAATTAGAATATATTTTTACCATTTAATCCAATAGTTGTCGTTGGAATTAATTTCACTTTGAAATTGGACTTAAACTAGTGTCAATCATTTGATATATATTGTTTCATAAAAACACGATATTTGTCCTGACAGCGGGAATTAATTATTAACTTAATTAATGTAACTTATATTTTTTTAATTTTGTAAAATAGACATAATTTTTGAATTTGGAATATCAAATATAACTTAGGGTGAAGTTTTGGTATTTTTCTAAAAAACTTTAATTTTTGATAAATAGTGAAACCACTAAGTAGTACTTAAAAAAACCAATTTTTCATTTAAATGAAATTTTACCACCTCGGTGTTTTAAATTTCAAAAATCTGACATACATGGTTTTCATTTTGAAGTAAAATTTGGTTCAATGGGATTAAAATAATTAATTGGTGAATAGTAACTTTTAAGTTTTTAATCGCGATTAGATGTAATTAGTGTAGTTTAAGGAAAAATAATGTTTTAATAATATGAAATGTCCTTGACACATGTCCTACCATTATTGGATGTGTCATGGCCGACCAAAAAAATCCATGGGTCATCTTGGGGACCCCATGGAGCCACTTTGGTAGGAAAATTACATTAATAACATTTTATTTAATGTTAAAATAAAAATGTCACAAACATGTATTGTTTTGCTAAAAAAAATTACATGGGTTTATAAAAGTCATATTTTTTACTATAAATATTCATTGGAAATATAAAAATATTTCATACTTCATGATATTTTTTTTATAATTTTTATACATTAAATAAATAAAATTATTTATGACACCATGATGATGCAGCGATTACCTCATTATTTAATGATTTAAATAAAATGAAAAGACAATGTAAAATATAAGGCCTAAAATTGTCAAAAACTTATTGTATTGGTGTATTTCAAACACTTATCACCTTATCCTAGAAATATATAATTTTTGGACCTTTAAAATATTAAAATCATTTTAGAATAAAGTAACCTTTTATAACTTTCCAAGAGTGCCCCTCCTCTCCTCTTATAAAAGGATCCCACCTCTACCTCCTTACCCACACCTCTCAAGCCTTTGGCATGGCCAACCCCTACCCATTTTATCTGTCCACATCCCTATCCTCATCCTTGAATCCTCACATTGTGCAGAAGGATTCCCAAGGAAGCCTTTGAGCTCAAATCAGAAAGAGTTACTCGTTTTAAATGTCTTGTTTCCTCTTGTGCTCTTATGTTTTTTTTTTCTTCTCCAACCCCCAAAACTCTTTTTATTCCTTTTTTTGTAAAAAAAATGTATCTAAAATATACTAGGATGGTGTTATGTTAAGGATTCGAGCTACACTTACACTCAACTACATCTAATAGTTAAAGAACATACTGTTTCTGTGGATGGTGAATTTTTTCCTCACGAAACAATGATTGTTCAACACTCATATAACACCTTCAATGGTGGCCATTAAAGTGTCACTATATTTATATATGAAATATAATATGTTTATGTTTTAATTTAGCTTCTGTATTTTCCATTTATTTCAAACTTTTATGGTTTCCATTATGGGTAAATGCGATATCTTCATTTTAGGAAGTGCGGACTGCTGCCCCCTCAAAGTGATTTGATTCATTAATGCCATATGTGGGAAGTATAAAGGATGGAGTTAAAGTTATTATATATGATGTTATACTGGAATTATAATATACCTTTATGTAATTATTATTTCTGTCCATTAAAGTATGATATAGAAATGAATGTAGCGTTCATGCATACATACGGCTTACTGTCTCCATGAACGGTGTATTTCATTTCTTATCCCCAAATGTAATGTAATATTATAAGTAAATATATATAATGGATATATCTTATGTATGTTACATCTAAATGATGAATATAATTCTGGAATTAAAATATACATATCTCTCATTTAGTTTTAATTCCATTAATATGACATAGAAATGAAAGTAGCGTTCATGCGTACGTACGGCTTACCGTCTCCATGAACGGTGAATTTCATTTCTTACCTCTAAATGATTATGTAATATTATAAATTCATGTATATACTGGATATATATGATATATATGATATCTATATCATGAATATAATTCTTGATATAATATATATTTTACCACATGAACAACTTGTAATTAAAAAGAGTTTATTTTTGACTCAAGTACCAATGATCGAAAAATGACCATTATTAACTTAAATAATTACATAGTGTTCATAACATGGTAATAAGTGATATATAAGGAATAATGAACTTGAAAAAGGTTCTTAAACATGTAGAAATTAACTCAAGTTTATTATTCAGGACGTTAAAGAACGATCGAGTCATGTCGGACTCGAGGTAAGGGACTTCATTTCAATCTCTTTTCATTGAGGAATATTTTGTTTTATACACAACTTTCTTTTATACGGTGTATAAAACCCTTTAAATTTTACTTTTATACAAAAGGAATATTTTTCTAAGAAGCATTTTACAAAACGACAAAAATTAATGTTTCTTATAACGTACGCGGTGACAATGACCTTTTCTCCCGTCGCGAGTAATATTTGGTCTTTGGCTTCCTCAACAAGACGTAATGTTTTTAATATTAAATAAATACCATATACAGTTTTATTTATTTTGGTATTGAAAATGGTTTTTATAATGGATTTTTTATGTCAATATATTTAAGTGATATATTGTGATCAAAGTGTGGAAATGTTTTCTTTCCATTATATTTTTTTTATATCTTATGATTTTATAATGGTATATGGACATTTGACAGGTGGTTATGTGATAAACCATATGACGGGTGGTGCCGTGAATACCAAGATGGGTGGTTACGTTATAACCCCTAATGAAATGGGTGTTGAAGTCGGCCGTATGGATATTCCATTAAGTGATATGTGTGGAAGTCGGCCGCATGGTTATTACATTTAAGTATGTTAATGTCCTAAGTTACCTTTATATGTTATGTGTTCTTTATATGGGTTTTATGGTAATCATTTGGTTAAAAAAGTATAATTATTGATTTTTTATTCAGTGAAGAGTTTTTACTACTTCATAAAGGTGAAAGGTATTACTTTGATAAAGTTTACATGGTTTACTTGTTGTTTAGAAAAACTAATTGTTTTCATTCTTTGTGTATCCTTTACTGAGCTTTTTATGCTCACCCCATGTTTTTAAAAAAATTTCACAGGACTTAATGTGGAATAGGGTCAAGGACGGGATCAAGGAATCATAATTCTATCTAAAACATGGAACTAGAAATGTTTCTTTTTAAGAGTTTTTATTTTATGGAAGCTTAGTAGAAGTGTCTACTTTGTAATCTTTTGAGATGTAATAGTTATTTCCTAATTTTCTAAAACTCTAAACCTAAAAATATCCTCAATGTGAATTATTCATTTAATTCAATATTAAGTAAGGATTAAGGCCGGGGCCTTATAGTTGGTATCAAAGGTCAGTTTAGACAACTTAAGGAGTTAGAAAATTGTTAAATTACATGTTAATTTATGGTATAATTGAAATGATATATCATTTAAAGATTACCATGTTGCTTTTCCTATGATATTTCTATGTTAAGAATGGTTTTTCATAGAGGAAACAGAACAACTTTTCTGGGAAGGCATACAGAGGGAAATGACCTTTCAAATCAGTATCCTGAGATGGTCAGAATCAGGATTGAACAGTTTTTTTGCAGTGATGGCTTAATTGACTCAGGTGATAAGTAGTGGTTGTGTTTTTTGATGATATTTTGGTTTACTAAAAAAACTAAATAGGAGCATGAAAGTCATTTAAGGGTTGTCTTACAAACCTTAAAAGAAAAGATACTATTTGGGAAATTCAGCAATTGTGAATTTTGGTTACAAAAAATTTCTTTCCTTGGTCACATTGTATCAAAAAATGGAATAACTGTTGATCCTGCTAAAACAAAAGTTGTTGATGAATGGCCATGAACCACAAATGTAACCGAGATCTGTAGTTTTCTTGGTTTGGAAGGTTACTACCAAAGGTTTGTTGAAACTTTTTCATGATTATCTAGTCCAATGACTAAACTAACTCGGAAGGGTGTTAAGTTTATCTAGCCAAAAGAATGTGATGATTATTTTCAGGAGTTGAAAAGAAGATTGGTGAATGCTCCAGTTTTGTCACTTCCTTCTAGGAATGGTGATTTTGTTATATACAGTGATGCTTCATTGAAGGGACATGGTTTTGTCCTAATGAAGAATGATCAGGTAATTTCTTATGCTTCACGTTAGTTGAAAACTCATGAGGTAAATTACCCTACACATGACTTGGAATTAGCTGCTCTTGTTTTTGCTCAAAAAATTTTGAGGCATCATTTTTATTGAGTAAAGTGTTAAATATATACTGATTACAAATGATTAATGTACATATTCTCTCAGAAATAATTGAACATGAGACAGAGAAGATGGATGGAATTAATCAAGGATTATGCTTGTACAATTCATTATCATCCAGGAAAAGAAAATAAAGTGGCTGATGCTTTGAGTCAAAAAAGTAATGATTTATTAACCATGCTACATTTGGAACGAGATACTTTGGTTTTTGATTTGATGAACATTGGCATTGAAGTTGTTGGTGCAGGATTTCCTTCTGTTCGGTTTCAGGTATCAGTGAAATCTTCTCTATCAGACCGAATTAAGCAAGCACAGAAGTAAGACAGCGAGTTGCAGAAAAAGGTATAGCAGGTTCATAAGGGTAAGTTTCCTGAATTTAGAATTGATAATGATTGTGTTTTGAGTTTTGGAAAGAGTTTATGTGTGCCTAGTGATTCACAGTTGAAGAATGAGTTGTTATGTGAGGCTCATTGTTCCCCGTTTTCAGTTCATCCTGTCAGTACTAAGATGTACAGAGATCTGCAAGAGTATTACTGGTGGGATGGAATGAAAATGGATATTGATGATTTTACTGTAAAGTATTTGACTTGTCAGCAGGTTAAAGCAGAGCGGTAGTTAACGAAAGGGATGATTCAGCCTTTACCGATGCCAGAGTGGAAATAGGAAAATGTATCCATGGACTTTGTTGTGGGATTACCGAGGAAATCTTGAGGTAATAATGAAATATGGGTTATTGTTGATCACTTGAATAAATCTACTCATTTCCTTCCTATTCAAGATACTTTCTCTGCAGATAAATTTTCTCAATTTCATCTTAAAGAGATAGTCTATTTGTATGGAGTTCCCCTATCCATTGTATCTGATCGTGATCCCAGGTTTACTTCTAACTTTTGGAAGGGCTTTCAAAAGTCGTTGGGTACTGAATTAAATTTTAGTACAACTTTTCATCATCAATCAGATGGGCAGTCAGAAAGAACAATTTAGACTTTGGAGGATATGCAACGTGCTTGTTTGATGGATTATCAGGGATGTTGGGACCAACATCTTTCTTTGGTTGAGTTTTCATTTAATAATAGTTTTCATTCCAGTATCCAGATGGCTCAGTTTAAATCATTATATGGGAAGCGGTTTCGAACTCCAGATTTTTGGGATGAAGTGGGTGAAAGATGCTGATGGGACCAGAATTGGAAGAAGAGATGATAGAAAATGTTCAGTTGATTCAGAAACACATGGGAACAGCTCAGAACAGACCGAAAAGTTATGCAGACAATAGGAGGAAGGATCTCTCTTTCGAGGTAGTTGATCATGTTTTTCTCAATTTCTCGCCGTCGAAAAGTGTGATGCGATTTGGTAAGAAAGAAAGCTGATTCCGAGGTTCATTGGACCATATGAAATTCTGGAGAAAGTTGGATCAGTTTCTTACCAAGTGGATTTACCTCAGAGTTTATCTCAGGTACACAATGTTTTTCTTGTTTTGACGTTGAGAAAGTATATGCCAGATCCATCACATGTTTTTATCCCAGAGGTAGTTCAGTTGAAGAGAACCTCTATTATGAAGAACAACCAGTCTGGGTTCTTGACCGAAAAGAGAAAGTGTTGAGAAATAAGGTAATTTACTAGGTAACAGTTTTGTGGAAAAACCATATGGTTGAAGAGGCAACATGGTAATCTGAAAATGCTATGAGGGATAAATACCCCCACTTATTTTGATAAGTGAATAAAATTGTATGTACGCAATTACCAAAAGGGGGGAAGGATGTAACATCCTAGGTAAATAAAGAATAAATCATTTTCATAATTATTAATATTTTTGAATTAAATATTAATTTTACTTTAAAGTGGTTTTTGTGTTCGATAGCGTACCCGATACGCAACAAAGAGTTTCTTTGAAATCTTATATTGCACATTAGTAATAAAATAATATTAGTTTAAATGGTTGTTAACACATAGCCATTGTATTGGCGGGAATAAATAGAAATAAAAAAAATATTATTATATATGTTTTTTAAATGTTTTTACATTTATCCAATAAAATATAAAGGCTTAAAATACGAAAATAATTCATTTTTAGGCATATATACCCTAATTTTCACAAAAGGTTCACTTATCGCCTTTTTATGAAGAACTGACATTAAGTATAGTTTTGGTCACTCTTATACATTCTATTGGACCAAATAAAACTCTTCTTTAGAATCAGGTCATCAAAATTTACTTTGTGTAAATTTTTGGAATTTTTCCGATAAAGTTAATTTTTTAATGAATAGTGAAAAATGTTGTATTTTAACTCAAAACCACTTTTTAATCTAATTTATTTATCTGATTATATAATCTTTTTAATTGGTTTTAGAGTGAAATTAGAATATATTTTTACCATTTATTCCAATAGTGGTCGTTGGAATTAATTTCACTTTGAAATTGGACTTAAACTAGTGTCAACCATTTGATATATAATGTTTCACAAAAACACGCTATTTGTCCTGACAGTGGGAATTAATTATTAAATTAAATAATGTAACTTATATGTTTTTAATTTTTTAAAATATACATCATTTTTTAATTCGGTATATCAAATATATCTTAGGGTGAAGTTTTGGTATTTTTCTCAAAAACATTAATTTTTGATGAATAGTGAAACCACTAAGTGGTACTTAAAAAAACTGATTTTTCATTTAAATGAAATTTAACAACCTCTGTGTTTTGAATTTAAAAAATCCTACATGCATGGTTTTAATTATAAAGTAAAATGTGGTTCAATGGGATTAAAATAATTTTTTGTTGAATAGTAACTTCTATGTTTTTAATCGCGATTAGAGGTAATTAGTATTGATTAAGGTAAAAATAATGTTTTAATGATTTGAAATGACCTTGAAACATGTACTAACTTTATTGGATGTGTCATGTCCGACCAATAAAATCCATGGGTTAACTTCGGGACCCCAGGGAGCCACTTTGGTAGGAAAATGACATTAATAACTTTTTATTTAATGTTAAAATAAAAATGTCACAAACATGTATTGTTTTGCTAAAACAATTAATACACGAGGTCATACATGTCATATTTTTGACTATATATATAAAAATATTTCCTACATCATGATAGTTTTTTTATAATTTTTAGACATTAAATAAATTAAATTATTTATGACACCATGATGATGCAGCGATTACCTCATTATTTAACGATTTAAATAAAATGAAACGATAATGTAAAATATAAGACCTAGACTTGTCAAAACCCTATTTTATTGGTGTATTTAGAAATATTATAACCTTATCCTAGAAATATATAATTTTGGGACCTTTAAAATACGAAAATCATTTTATAATAAAGTATCCTTTTATAAATTTCCAAGAGTACCCCTCGTCTCCTCTTATAAAAGGCCCCCACCACACCCTCATTATCCACACCTCTCAAGCCATTGGCTTGGCCAACCCCTGTCCATTTTATCTCTCAACATCCCTCTACTCATCCTTGAAGCCTCACTTTGGGAATAAGTCTTATCAAGGAAGCCTTTGAGCTCAAATCAAAAAGAGTTACCCGTTTTAAAGGTAGTGCTTTGTCTTGTGTTCTTATTTTTATTTTGCTTATCCAACCCCCTAAACACTTTTTATTCCATTATTTTGTAAAAACACCAGTATATTCAATATACTAGGATGTTTTTATATAAAGTATTCGGGCTAAAATTACACACACCTACATATAATGATTAAAGAACATACTGTTTCTGTGGATGACGAATTTCTGCCTCACGAAACGATGATTGTTCAACACTCATATAACTCCTTCAAAGGTGGCCATTAAGATGACACTATATTTATATATGATAAATAATATTTTTATGTTTTACTTAAGCTTCTTAATTTTTCATTTATGGCATACATTTATGGTTTCCATTATGGATAAACGCGATGTCTTCATTCTAGGAAGTGCGGACTACCGCCCCCTCAAAGTGATTTGATTCGTTAATTCCATATGTGGGATGTATAAAGGATGGAGTTAAAGTAATTATATATGATGTTATACTGGAATATAATATACCTTTATATAATTATTATTTCTTTTCATTAAAGTATGATATAGAAATTAAATTAGCGCTCATGCGTACGTACGGCTTACCATCTCCACGAACGGTGAATTTCATTTTTTATCCCCAAATGTAATGTACTATTATAAGTAAATATATATAATGGATATATATGATGTATGTTACATATAAATGATGAATATAATTCTGTAATTAAATTATACATATCTCTCATTTAGTTTTAATTCCATGAATATGACATAGAAATGAAAGCAGCGTTCATGTGTACGTACGGCTTACCGTCTCCATGAACGGTGCATTTCATTTCTTACCTCTAAATGATTATGTAATATTATAAATGCATGTATATACTGTAGATATATGATATCTACATAATGAATATAATTCTTGATATAATGGATATTTTACCACATGAACAACTTGTAATTATAAAGAGTTTATTTTTGACTCAAGTACCAATGATTGACAAAATGACCATTATTAACGTAAATAATTACACAGTGTTCATAACATTGTAATAAGTGATATAAAAGGAATAATGAACTTGAAAAAGGTTCTTAAACAAGTAGAAATTAACTCAAGTTTATTATTCAGGACGTTAAAGAACGATCGAGTCAAGTCGGACCCGAGGTAAGGGACTTCGTCCCAATCTCCTTTCATTGAGGCATATTTTGTTTTATACACAACTTTATTTTATATGGTTTATAAACCACTTTGACTTTTTATTTTATACAAAAGGAATATTTTTATATGATGAGTTTTACTAAATGAAAAAATGTAATGATTCTTTTAACATATGTGGTGACAACGACCATTTCCGCCGCCGTGAGTAATATTTGGTCTTTGGCTTCCTCAACATGTCGTAATGATTTTAAAATGAAATAAATATCATATACTCTTTTATTTATTTTGGTATTGAAAATGGTTTTTATAATGGATTTGTTATTTCAATATATTTAAGTGATATATTTTGATCAAAGTGTGGAAATGTTTTATGTCCATTATATTTGTTTTATGTCTTATGATTTTATAAAGGTACATGGACATTTGACATGTGGTTACATGATAAACCATATGACGGGTGGTGCCGTGAATACCAGGACGGGTGGTTACGTTATAACCTCTAATGCATTGGGTATGGAAGTCGTCCGTATGGGTATTCCATTAAGTGATATGTGTGGAAGTCAACCGTATGGTTATTCCATTTAAGTATGTTTGTGTCCCAAGTTACCTTCATATGTTATGTGTTCTTTATATGGGTTTTATGGTAATCTTTTGGTTACAAAAGGGTAAGTATTAATCTTTTCTTCGGTGAAGAGTTTTTACTAATTTATAAAGGTGAAAGGTATTACTTTGATAAAGTATACATGGTTGACTTGTTGTTTTGAAAAACTAAAATTTTTCATTCTTTGTGTATCCCTTACTAGGCTTTTTATGCTCACCCACGTTTTTGAAATGTTTTTCATAGAACATAATATGGAATAGGGTCAAGTATGGGATCAAGGAATAGTCATGCTATCTAAAACATGGAACTAGACATGTTTCTTTTTAAGAGTTTTTATTTTATGGAAACTTAGTTGAAGTGTCTACTTTGTAATCTTTTGAGATGTAATAGTTATGTCCTAATTCTCTAAAACTCTAAACCTGAAAAGATATTCAATGTGAATTATTCATGTAATTCAATATTAAGTAAGGTTTAAGGCAGAGGCCTTATACAATATGTTGAATCAAAACCCATATATATTCATGATGTATTATTATATACATTTTTAGGGTGAAATTATGGAGACGGGAAGAATGTAACACCTTATATCCAAATATAGGATGTATGATTTTCACTCTAAAGAAAAAAGAACATAACATACATAGATTTATTCAAGAATGTGTATAAAAAATAAATTTCAAAATTGTATAAATTGAAATTTATGAAATAAATTTAAATTTTTAATTCAACCATTCAAATTATGTTTGGGTGAATTTTTTATATAATCCAAAAATTGTAGATTTTTGGGTTAATAGTGATAATTATTGATTTTTGAAAAATTGTCACTTCAATTAAATTATAATGATATATGAATAAAATTATAATTTATGAAACAATTAATTTAATTAAAAAATTGTATTTAATATATAATATAATTCCTATAAATATATTATATTTAACATATGAATATTTTTTTCATCATTTACCAAATCTTGAAAATATTTCTCAAATAAAAGATTTTTGTAGTTCTTCTATTTTAATCAATTATTTATAAGAATAAATTAAACCATATTTTTTAAGATAAACAATCCAATTTTGATTTAAAATATTTCAATTATTTGAATCAACATTATACAATATTGTTTTTGTAAAATCACATTTAGGCTTAGAAAATACATTTTTTTAAAAATGGGTTTTGTTAAATTTTATGATAATTTGTTAAAATTAATTCTTAAAACTTATAAAAGTTGAGTATTAATAAATTTATTCCATATTTGGAAAAAAATATTTTATATTAGATAAAAATTTAAATTTATTTTTTGGTCATAATAAATTGTCAAAATTGTAAATAAAATTATCACATTTAACATTAGAAGAATTTTGCGGGTGATCAATGTAAAAGAGATGGGACAAAATCAAACATAATATTTCCAAAATATTATTATTTGAATATATTTAAAGAAATATAATCTCATACATTCTATTTACAATACATTAGGGTCAAATTTTAAAAAATAACTTCAAATTATTCAAATATTTTGTTCAATTCCATGTGTGTCCCTCCAATCACATATAAAAGCGTATCTCTGGTACAACAATATTAAAAAAATTAATCCCCATAGATCGGTCACGAAAAATCTAAAAACCATCCAATATTTTCTAAGATCATTCATTATTTTCTTTTCCTACACAAATTTGATCTAATAAAGACATCACATGTTAGCAAAGCTGGTCTGATACAGAATATGTAATCATCTAACCCAAAATTTTCAATATTTATATCTTCTTATACTTACTAAAAATTTTAATAATTAATCTTATAATAATTTAAGAAGTTTCATAATTATTTTTATATGTTATTATTTTTTGTTTACAACCATTTTCAACTTCATTTTCAATGGATATGATAGTATCGTTCATACCACCTCCACGTAGAGATATTGTTCATTTTCCATCATTGGTTCACATTGATAAATATAGTGATTGATTAAATAAATATATAATATATTTATGATATAATAAGTATTTTTAAATGATATAATATTATTTACATTAATTTCAAAATTTTCTTTAGAAAATTAAATAGATGTTCTTTTTTATGTATAGACTTCCATCTCCATGAATTTTGTAATTCATTTTTATATATAATACATTAATTATAATTTAAAAATATGTATATATTTAAAATATATAATCTATACTTAAATATTGAAATTATAGATAGGATGTAACCATGATTAATATGCAAAGATCCTAAATTTTGAATAATAACAGACATGAAAAATGAATCATTTAACACCCAAAATGGTCATGATAATGAAGAGTGTTAATAAAATAGGGATAAGATATTATATGTAAACCATGTGTGGTATTATAGGTATTAATATAATTCTTTTATATAAGTATAATAAATTTATATTTATTTTATTGGTGAATAAAATAACTTCTAATGTATGTTGGGTCTGAGGTAAATGTTTTATTTTAGAATCTAACTTTTTTTTCTAGAATTTTTTATACTAAAATTTCTAATGCATAATTTATATGATATATCTACAAAAAATATTATTTATTTTTTTACAATATTTTAATTTTTTAAAATTATAATTATTCTTTCACATTCATCTCTCTATAAATACAAAACTCTAAATGAATGTTTTTATTAAAGTGTATGTTTTCAATTTAGAAGTATATATTTTTCATCTATGTCTATATATTAATTGAAATGTTTTCAATAATGTTTTTAATCCTATCCAATGGTATGTTAATTCCATTTTTATTAAAATATTTATTTCTATGAAAATGTTTAAATTTAATATCCTTGTTATTTTCTTAATGAGATACCGTTTACCGAAGGACTGAACCAAATTTATTTTAGGTTTAAATTGTTATAGGATTTCCGGTTCATAATGACCATTATTTTCTTTAATCATTACATTTCATGATTCCATGATTATTTTAAAATATATATTTTTTATAATATTCATAAAATTTCTATATTAAAAATATTTATTTTTAAATATAACTGTATTTTCCTCAGAAAATTATATTGTGATATTTAAAAAAAAAATCATTTTTAGACATACTTTAATGAATCATATGCTACAATGAGGATATAATCTCATGATACCATAAACATTATTACTCCAGATAGACTTTAAACATTTTTCTTTACTGGTTGGTTTGAAAAATATTTTCATTTCATTTGACATTTTTTCAATATGATTGTTTATATTTATTATGTATTTATTTATTATTTATTTCCTACATAAGATAGAGGTATAAGACATAGTATGTGATTGAGGGGTCCTATTTTAACAACTTGATGCATCAGTATGTCACATGATATAAACTATTTTTGGAATTTGGGGTATACCTTAGGTATTTTTGTATGATGTCATGGAATGAGTCCTTGAGGTTAAGATTATAATTTCAACATTTTTAATTATATCATTATAAAAAATATTGATGTTATATATGTGATTATTTTTGTTGTTAGGTCTTCCATTGATATATTTATTTTTAAGATAGTATATATATGTTATATTTAATGATTTTTAACTATACCACATTTTCCATGTTTTATTTATTATATGATAGGTTTTATTGTATCATTTCCCATTTTGAGAATCAGAGCCAACCCTTTATTATGCTTTCCTTTCACTCAAATATCAAAATGGAATTTATAAATGATTTAATTAATATAGTATAAGATATAATAATGATCTCACTATAATTTTATATTTTATTTCTTGTTTTCAATTAAAATGTTAGAATCATGTATGTTTCTAGACTCCCAAGACTCATAAACTATTCAAAACTTAGGGATGTGATCAATTGTATCCCATTCCAACTTAGTCAAATAACTACTACCTCAGATATAATAGTTTAAATCTTATAACATGTGACATAAGTATTATAAAAGAGCAAGAAGATAATTTTAATTACTTATATTTCTCCAAATATATTTAGTAAAATCATAATTATATGGTATATTTGATGGATGGTATCATTTATATAAGCCCCCTATAATATTATTCTAATTTTGAGGAAATAATAATAAATGATGATTTTCAAAAAAAATAATATGTTACATTTAACACTTAGTGATTAGAAAATAATACTTTCCATGATTATGTCTCTCCAAAATATATAACAACAATAACAGTTTGTGTAGTTCTCATCAATTTTCGAGTTAATCACATAAAAATTTCTATAGTTATTTTTATGCTTATAAATATGTATGATTTAAATAAAAAAATCATTTCAAATCCATTGATATATCTATATTATTATTCAACAATTTCCTAAAGATTAATCATTTACAATGAAATTTTAAATTATATCATGGTGAGATATGTTTTTGTTATTCATATTATAATAATGTTGGAAAATGATATTTCCATTTCCAATTATGATCAAAGATAATGGTATTTAAATATCCAAGATTATGTCACATAGAATGATATGTTTATATCATTACAGATTTCAAATCTATAGTTATTAATATCAATAATAAAATAAATAAATATTCATCATTTTAGAATATAAATATATTCTAAAAACTAATTAGAACACATTTATCGTTACTCAAACCTCCAAAAATAAAATTATCTAAATTGTACTTACCATATTCCAATGGTTTTTTGAAAATATATTCTTATTGATATTCATAACACTCATATTCCAAAGAATATATAATTTTTCTATACATGGCCATTAATAATTTTTTTAAACATCAATATGATTCATTATTGTGTTATTTACTATATTTAAAGATAAAAATAAAGTTAGGTTTTTCCTATTAAATGGTATCTCAATATAACGTAAATCTAAATTCCTTCAAAGTCTAAATAAACTATAATATTTAAGAACAATGAATAATTATTTACACATACTCAAATTTATTATATACATTACAACATGTTTTTTCCACTTGGAACTCTAGTATACAAGTGATCATCTATTTAAATTTCACGATCCACAATTAAAATTTTGACAAATATTTTATACTAAAATCATAATCACTATAACTTATCTATTTTAAATAGAATCTTCTACTAAATAATATTAAAAGAACTAGAAAATGGAATTTATAGTGGTTTTTAATAAATCCTAGTATACTATTGCATGTTAAATTTGGTGTTTGATCCATGGGTTTTCAATTCTGAAAAATTAATTATCATTCCGTTATATATCATTTATTATAAAATATTCCAATCAATATATGTATCTAAAAAAAATAAATTCTCATCCATATGTTAATTATCCATTTATATTATAATCTAAGTATTTTATCATTATATTTTAAGTATTTATTTAATAAATAAATTTCTCTTCATTTATCATAGAAATTTGAATGGCCATGATAATAATGGATTATATAAAATTAACGAGGAATCGTTTTAGAAATAATTTCATTATAATCTTGATTGGTGGATCTAAAAATTATATCATCTGTATATATTCTCTTATTGAAAATATCATTGGAAATTTTTTTTATAAAAATAGAATTTTTTTCATTCATTTTGAAAATAATTATTTAGAAAGAAACAACAAAATTATATCATACTATGCCAAAGCGGATAATTTTATAACTTGAAAATTTTTAAATAATTTAAACATGGATGGAAATATTTTCATTTTAAAAAGTGGTAGTGTCACGACTCATCCCCTAGGGCCCGTGTCGTAACTACACCATGCTCGCCTTGCACAGGCTAGGGGTTAGCACCTAGCACCATAGGCGTAATTTCCTAAAACTGGGAAGTCATTTCATTTATAAAAGGTAAACTCACACAACCAGAGTACAAGAGGAAGCAATCACTAAGTAAATGCTGAATAAAAAGTGTAATAAAAGTAAAGGGGGCCGGAATACAAGCCCAACAGAAAGACACAGCTGCAACTGAATGAAAGTACAACTAAAAAGACAAACACCTGAATAGTGACGCAGCTCCTGGACGGTCCTCTAGGAATCCCACCTGAAGTGTGGTAACAGATGGTCTCCTCGGCACCTCAGGTCCGTCCGTCCACTCTGTGTACGTCCCACCAAGTTTTCCACCTCTGGGTACCATCTTGTTCCACAAGCTCTTCCACGATCAGTGATGTCCGTCATCTGCCTCCAACACAACGTAGTGCGGGCATAGCCTGTGCAGGGGTGAGTATAACAATACTCCGTTGGGACCCCGAGACCCCCGAAGGTCTCCCAAAATCAATGAAGGATAAACCACTACGAAAATATAAAATCATGATGTATCAACCAACTCTACTTAGGTATATTCCCATACATATACTTTAATCATCAATCCCACTTCGGATCCAACTCTCGAGCCCAATCACAACCCAATCCACACCGGAAAGAAGTCATTAACATCGATGATAATGATTTAAAGTCAAGAGGCAGCTCACAAAGGTATAAATATTTTTTATAGAGATAGTAATGATCATATGTAGTCACTGATTCATCATCGCTGCCGAACCCATAGAGGAATCTAGTCCAGTCGTTGTCGCTACCAAACCCACAGAGGATCCCAGTACAGTTGTCGTCGTTGCCGAACCCACATAGGATTCAACTACAGTTGTCATCACTGATGAACCCACAGAGGCTTCTAGTAGAGTTTTCGTCACTTCCGAACCCACGGAGGATTCGAGTACAGTTGTCATCACTGTCGAACCCACAAAAAATTCAAGTACAGTTTTCGTCACTGTCGAACCCACGGAGGATTCTAGTACAGTAGCTATCGTCGTCGCAGTCACATCTAGCTGTAGCATTTCTGCACACAACATGCTCAATTCCGGGAGGGTTCGGTCCTTGAACCAAGGGGTCAATACATCATCTTTCAGGAAGTCCATAGTTGATGTATCCCGATGTTCCATATCATCAAAAGGAAACCAAAGCGACAGACTATGTGTCAATCGGACGCCCTGTCTGAGATATATTGGCTTTTCTATTCTAGGGTCCCAGTCAGATTTTAGGTACAAACCATCCTGGATATACTCTAATCTCTTCGGAATCCAACGTAGTTGACAGCAGGTCAATCGGACGTCTGGTCTTTAAGATATAAGTGTTTCCGCTCTGAGGGCTTAGTTGATTCGAGTTTGAACCAACCGGTCTATAAAAAAACTTCACCAAAAACTAGAGTGTAATATACCAAAATGAAGGTCTCAATCCGAAGAATCTTACACAACTGACGGTGCATCGATCGGAGGTCCTCAACTCTTGTTATGGGCAATTAACTAAAAACAGTCTAAAAATGGGGGTCTGGGCCCGGCCCAACCCACCCTGGGTCAGCCTGAACCGGGTCGACCAGACCTGGGTCTGTGTCCGGCTCGGTTGGGCGCGGCCCAGCCCGGCTGGCGTGGCCCATCCCATGGCTGGCGCAGCCCGACCCGGTCCACGTGACGTGGCGGCCCTGCCGCGTGGCTGGCGCGGTGAAGCCCACCTGGTCACGCAGACCAGGCAGTAGCGTTGCCCTGTGGGGCCCACCCTAATGAAACAAGGGGTGATTTGTACACCCCATGTCTCCTGTAATGGAATAGGAAAGCGAAAATTCCTCTCCACGGAACCTGTCAGTTTTCGCCCTAGCGCACCCTCATCGGCGGCAGGCTCAGCCGGCCGCTTCCTGCCTAACCACCGCGGCCAAGCCGTGGCTCCCCTTCTGACATGGCGTGACGGCGCACGCGCTATCTCTGACTGCCACAGCCTGCATGGCTGTGGCCCCTCTACCATGCGGTTCAACGACACCGTTATTTCTTTTGACCACCGCGACCCTCTTCCTTTGGTGCAGTGAGATGACATCGCACCCCTCTGGAATGGACGCGGACCGTGGTTGTTGCGGTCCCATTCTTCGCAAAGCTCCGACGACCTGGTTACAATTGTGTTGCATGATTATTCTGTGTTTTCCTCTACCGGTGGTGCTGTTGTGCCACCGCGGTCATCAACCCATGAAAAACCATTGGAAGGACATCAGACCGTGTTTGTTCGGCCCACGCCCTCCGCGTTAGATGATAATATCAGCTAACAGTGTACAAGAATTAAAGATGAGGTTTGAGGATTTAAATTAATCATTAACGACCCCTACCTCGAAATTGACATCGCACATCGCCGAGCCACGGAAGATGAGCGGCGCAGTAGTCGGGCGTCGTGGAAGAATGATGTCGTCCAACAAACATTGGTGTAGGAGGAAGGAAGATTCGTCATCAACTTTTGGTGGAATCGACATTCTATATCGAAGAGGGCATCATTCTTCATCGAAGAATGATGTAGCGCTCTTTCAATTCTCCAAAGGCCCTCCCCAAAAAATAATTTGAAAAAAAAAACTAGAAAGGCTTCCTCAATTAATAATAATATCCATGCAATTCGAATTAATTCAGAAGGAAATCAAGGATTAATTAAATGTTGCATTTAATCGATCCTAGTTGTTGGTATTTAAAGAGAAGGTGGAGTGTTGACATTAAGGGTGGGGAGTTTCCAACATTTAAAGAAGCGGAGTTAATGGGGAGGTTTAAGGGGAGGTGAATGGATTAGGCTCATGTGGGTCCAACCACACTAAATCCTCTCATGGGAGGTTAAGTGGGTGTGGTCCCCAACACTAAATCCCCATTGTAGGAAATAACTACTAGATATAAAATAGAATTGTGTTTCACAATTTTATTTATTTTATTCTAAATCCCCAAAATTAACATTGAACCCGCATTAAACTAAACTGCGGTAAAGGTCCCCTTCAGTAAATGTCGACGTTACGAGTTCATCGGTGCCCTCTGATTTCAATTCCAAGCACCGGTTCAAAAGATAGAAAAACCCACACATACGTTTACTGAACGTACCTGAACTAAACATCATAAATTGATTCTGGGCACACCGGTTCTCGGAATCAGGCGCCGTTAGAAACTACAGTCTCGTAAAATTCCAAAGAATTATTAAAAAAATTCCTTGAAATTTCCAGGTCTTTACATTACTCTTATCTCAGGGCTTTACATCCATGTAAAGATACAACACACACTAGGGAACAAAAAGCTGGTACAGAGCACATATCTGAGCCTCCCACTCCCATGTTCTCTCCTAGAGGTTCTCTTGCTGCCATCGAATGCACATAAGAGGAATCGACCGTCCACGCAGGACCCACACTTGTAAATCCTTAATCTCCACTGGAACCTCCGTGATGGTTTCCCCATCATCGATGTTCTACTTCCCATGGTTGATGATGTGGAATAGGTCGTGCACGCATCTCCTCAGTTGATATATGTGGATGACGTCATGCACCCGGTGCAACTGAGGTGGAAGGGCCAGGCATTAAGCCACCTCGCCTAATCTACTGAAGAGGTGGAGGAGTGACTGTAAGAGATGGATGTTAGGCTGCACCATCTCTATATACAAAGGATATATTTAAGGCAACCAACTGCTCTGTCACCTCTCCTAGTAGCTGAATAGTAGTCCTCCTTCTGAGCACATCCGCAATAACATTCCCCTTCCCAATAGTATAGACTATATCAAAGTTATAGTCTTGGAGGAAATGAAAACTCAAAACTCCTACTACCACGAGGGTAAGGCTGGCCGACTCAAGAGTGATCGGCCACACCCTCCTGAGCATGAGTTTATCATGTGCTGCCTGGGTTTCCCTTTTCGCCGATAGTGGAATAACATCATCCCAATGTTTTAGATAAACCACAACACCTTTTTCCTAATACATTCAATCTGTGTATGAACTGTGGTTGCCCAGTCTATACCAAAACTAACATAATAAGTCCTGTACGCTACCACCAAGATATTCCAACTGAAACTCTCCCTCAAGGGTCAAATCACACCGTCTTCATAAGTGTGACTATCAATTATCCTGGCAATGGTATCTCCAGACATGAGAGATAAGTCAATGGTTTTAACCGGAAACTCTAGATCTGGGAAAAGATTCGTGGAAGGAAGGAATGATTAGTACATATGTCTATTAATATGGTAGCTCATAGTAGACATAGACCGTACCTTGAATCATTCCTAGAGCCCCTGGGTCACAATTATTGACCACATTCTACTATTCTCTTCCCCTTCCCTCCATCTCCCTGAGCCTGGTGGGGAAAACAAAGGCGGGTGGTTGTAACATGTCAAAATGTACACCACCTCATGCTACTCTCCTAGCTCTTCTTCCACGTTTTCTGCTCTACAGATCTATCCTTAACACTTACTATTCATGAAATATTTTACATCCCCATGTCTCTGAGACTAGTGCCAGTTCCCTGCTTTCCCACTGCTAACATTCTCTAGCTGTATCCATCCTGCCAAATAACATTCAACCACAATGGTTCTCTCTAAAACCCAAGTTTATGTAGGAATGCATAGTGGAAAAGTGTTGGCTCAGATATCAATAAACACATATCGCTCTAAGTTCTGAGCTATAAACCACTGATCGTATCATAGTCATCATGTACTAGGAACGATCGGTTCACCTGGATGAATACTCAGGTACCGACATGTCGTCCTGCCGAAGTTGTATAAGCTCTAGAAAACTCTTAGCCACATCCTCAAGACATTCCTCAGCCACCAGTGTGTCGGTCTTGCCTCATAACTTGAGGGATATCCAGTGCTGAAACACATGTAAGGCAATAAGCCTACAATTTTCCTCTACCAATACCATCGGAAGTGTCTGTTGACCAATGAACAGTGATATAGTTTTCACACTTCCCAAAGGTACCATCTCAGAAAACGGTCCAAGTACTGAAACCTCATCACTATGCAGACCATCCTCTTGGTCACTCACTAAAAAGATTAGTATCTAAGATCACAATCTAATCTACTGGTGTCTCAACTAAGCATAAAACTCTTGAAATCTCCTCTAGTCAGTCCTTTACTGCCTGGGAATCTGTCACGCCTCGAAACCTCAGAGGCCTCTGCCGCTTGGACTCGTGCAATGTGCTCAGTTGGTGTGCACCGTACTCTATTATGGCTAGTGACATCTTCTACCCAATGGGTGGTGCTGCTGCTGGTACACCACCCGAATGTGCCAACACAGTAAGAGGGCCCTGCACTAGAGTCTTGTCGCTCGATGGGCCATTATCGTGTACTCTCTCGGGAACCCTAGCTGGCAGTCTTCGCAGTAGCATCCTGATAAGAAACAGGTGTTCCATTTTCAATAAGTTATACCTGGTGAGATGACCTGGTTTGAGCTAACATAAAGAAAATTTTTGAAAACACACACACAATCAGTGTTTCATTCACCAATTCTGAAATCGGTAGTCAGGGTCCTGGTGTATGGATACATCAGTCGTCGCACCAACACTGGACTCCCTGAACTAAAAACCACACTCAAAACCCTTAACACTATTGCTTCACAGAAAAGAAATTTCAGAGTCCTATGTTCTACGGTATAACCGGCTATTTTGATTCCAATTTGTTAGAACTCATCCCCCGGGGGCCGTGTCGTAACTAACCCAAGCCCACCTTCCATAGGCCAGGGGCTGGCGACTAGCACCAAAGCCGTAATTCTCTAAAACTGGGAAGACATTTCCTTTATAAAACGTAAACTCACACAACCATAGTACAACATGAAAAAAACACTAAGTAAAATCTGAATAACAAGTGTACTGAAATTAAAGGGGGCCGGAATAGAAGCCCAACAGAATGGTTCAACTACAACTGAAAGAAAGTACAACTGAAAATACAAACAGCTTAATGGTGAAGAAACTCATGGATGGTCCCCCGGGTATCCCACCTGAAGGGTGGTAACAGATGGTCTCCTCGACACCTCGGGTTCGTCCGTCCACTCCATGTACGATCTGCCAAGTGGTCCACCTCCGGGTACCGTCCAACTCCACAAGTCACTACCATGATCAGTGATGTTTGTCATCTGTATCCAACACAACGTAGTGCGGGCATAGCCCGTGTAGGTGTGAGTATAACAATACTCAGTAGGGACCCTGAGACCCCCAAAGGTCTCCTAGAATCCATGAAGGATAAACCTCTAAGAAGAGATACAATCACAAAGTATCAACCAACTCTATTTAGGTATATTCCCATACATATACCTAAGTCATCAATCCCAGTTCAGCTCCAACTCTCGAGCCGAAGCACTACTCATTCCACACAAGAAAGAAGACATTCACATTGATGATAATGATTGAATGTCCAGACTTAGCTCACACTGGTATAAATATTTCATATAGAGATAGTGATAATCAGATGTTGTCACTGATTTATCGTCATTTCCGAACCCACTGAGGATTCCAGTACAGCCATCGTCGTTGCCGAACCCACGGAGGATTCCAGTAATGTTGTCGCCGCTGCTGAACCCATGGAGGATTCGAGTACAGTTATCATCCCTGTTAAACCCATGGAGGATTCTCGTATAGTTTTTGTCACTGCCGAACCCACGGATTATTCCAGTACAGTTGTCGTCAATGCCGAACCCACGCAGGATTCCAGTGCAGTAGCCATCGTCGTCGCAGTCGCAGCCAGCTCTAGGGTTTTCGCACACAGCAAGCTTGATTTCAGGAGGGTCTGATCCTCGAGCCTAGATTTCGATACATAAACTGTCAAAAATTCCAGAGTTGATGTATCCTGGAGTTCCGTCTCGTCAAAAGGAACCCAACGCGATAGACGGCCCGTCAATCGGACGCCCGGTCTGAGAGATATAGGCCTTTTCGTTTAAGGGGCCCGGTTGGATTTCAGGTACAATCCAACCCGGCTATACTTCAATCTCATATGAATCCTATGTTGGGTATTCCAAAACAAATGTCTCATCAAAAGTAATCCAACTTAGTTGAAGACACATCAATCGGATGTCCAGTCCTTAGGTTATAAGTGTTTCCGCTCCGAGGGCTTGGTTAGTTTCGAGTTCGAACCAACCCGGCCATACACAAACTTCAGAAAAACCTTGAGTTTAATATACCTAAATGACCATATAGATCTTAGGAATCATACACAATTGACGGTACTTCGATCAGAGGTTCATTTCTCATGCCATGGGCAATTTACTGAAAACGGTTTGAAAAGGGGGGTCTAGGCCTGGTCCGACCTGGCCCACCCCACCCTAGGCCGACCTGGCTCCGGGTCCAGCTTGGTTGGTCATGGCCCATCCCGGCCTGGCCCAGTCCGCGTGACACGGAGGCCTAGCTGCATGGCTGGGGAGGTGATGCCCACCTTTTCATGTTGACCAGGAGGCGGCGGTGCCCTTCGGGGCCTGCCCTAATAAAACAATGGGGCGGTTTTTACACCACCTGTCTCCCATAATGGAACCGGCAAGCACCGGTTCCTCTCCACGAAACCTGTCGGGTTCTTCCCTGGCGCACCCTCGCTGGTGGCTGGCTCAGCTGGCCGCCTTTTGTATAACCGCTGCGGCCCAGCCGCGACTTCCCCTTTTGAAGTAGTGTGACGGCACTGGTCTATCTTCGAATGCCTCGGCCCACATGGACGCGGCCACTCTATCACGCGGTGTGACGATTCCCCGCTTTATTTTGACCGTCATGTCCCTCTTGGTTGTGGCCCTCTTCTTCTAGCATGGTGCAATGACACCGTGCCCCTTCGACATGGCCGTGGCCCATGCTGTTTGCAGTCCCATTCTTCGCACAGCTCCAGTGACCCGGTGACAATTTTGCTGTCGTATTCTTCTACAATTTCTTCTATCCGTGGTTTTATTGTGCCACCACCATTTTCAATCCAATACGAACCATCATAGGGACATCGGGTCGTGATTTTTCAGCCCACTCCCTACGCGTTAGATGATAATATCAGATAACGGTGTACCACAACAAAATATGAGGTTCGAGGATTTAAATTAATCAATAACGACCCCTACATCGAAATTGACGTCGCACATCACCAAGCAACAGAAGACGAGCACTGCGGTAGTCGAGTGTCGCGGAAGAATGGTGTCTTCACGCCAATGTTGGAGGAGGAGGAAGGAAGACACATCATTTTTCTTCGTTGGAATCGACATTCTTCATAGAAGAGGGCGTCGTTCTTTGTCGAAGGACGATGTAGCGCTCTTCCAATTCTCCAAAGGCTCTCCCCACCAAATATTTTCCAACCAAACAAACTAGAATGGCTTCCTCAATTAATAATAATTTCCATTCAATTTAAATTAATTCAAAAAGAAATCAAGGATTAATTAAATGTCCCATTTAATCAATCATAGTTGTTGGCATTAAAAGAGAAGGTGAAGAGTTGACATTTTGGGTGGGAGTTGTCAAAATTTAAATAAGGGGAGTTAATGGGGAGGTTTAAGGGGAGGTGAAGGGATTAGGCTCGTGTGGGTCCCACCACACTAAATCCTCTCATGGGAGGTTAAGTGGTGTGGGCCCCACCACTAACTCCCCATTGTAGGTAATATCTACCAGATATAAAATAAAATTGTGTTCCACAATTTTATCTATTTTATTCTAAAAACCCCAAATTAACTTTCAACCCGCATAAAACGCCACTGTTGAAAAGGTCCAATTTAGCGAAAACGGGCGTTGCGAGTTCATCAGTGCCCTCAGATTTCAATTCCAAGCACCGGTTCAAATGAAAGAATAACCCGCACGTACGTTTACTGAACATACCCGAAATAAATTAAGAAATTTATTTCGGGCACACCGGGCCTCAGAATCAGGCGCTGTTAGAAACCGTAGACTATTATACTTCCAAATAATTAAGAAAAAAATTCCTTGAAATTTCAGAGTCCTTACAGTTAATTTTTTTCAAAATACCCAATGCAATAGAAAAATAATTATATAAGTACCTCTTTTCTCACATTATAAATAATTTAAAAAAATTTAAGTATATAAATTCAAAGATTATTATAGTATATTGTAATATACCAAATGGGTGAACATACTCTTAATATATAATTTCATCCCAATTAAATAGTTTTGTTGCAATATTATAGTCTCATTCTTTAAAATATATCCTGATTCATTAAAATTTCATCAATAAATGAACATTTCACCAAACAATTATTTATTTTACAATGTTTTAGACATTATCATACAATATCCTTTGTATGTTGGATTATTTTTTCTTACAAATAAATCATTGATATATTGTTATGTATAGCTTATTCAATATTAATAATAGTAATAATTAAATTATTTATAGTGTTCTCACAATGATTATTCATTGTATTTTTAATATAAAATCTTAAGTAAATGTCACTACTAATTTGATAAATTTAGTTATTTTTTATTCCTTACACCTCTTAAAGATAAGATACTAAAATTACCCCTCAATAATATTGTCATTTTTTACTGAAAACATTTATCAAATATTGGTTTTTGGATAATATTATGTCATTTATACTATCTGAAATATCAATAATAAGGTATGTTCTTGAAAATTAATCTTTCTCATTGAATTTAACATGAAGGGATTGCTAAAAAATAATTTCATTTAATTATAAATTGTTTATTATATTTTATGAATATATTCTCAACGAAACTCCATCAATTTTAACATAATATTTATCTACATTTTATATTGTGTTCTAATTATTGTTCCCACTTCCAAAATCTATATTATTCTGAATATTATATCATGTTTTTAAGGGTAGTTATGATAAAAAAATATCAATAAGATAGCATTGTGTTATAAAATATTTAAATAAAAGGTATTTTGGGAGATTATAATCATTAAATTTTATTTATATAATTTATTTTATATTACATTTATTCCTCAAAAAAATATTCTTTAAAGTAATCCTCATGCTAGAAAAATTATCAAGGTGTCATTATTCATCAAATAATGTTAATAAAGATAATCTAGAATCATGAGATAGATAATTAATTATTAAAAATTTTAAATTTTAATGACACGAAAAATAAAACTATGTTTTAAAATAATGTTACATTGTTTTTGAAGCTCTAAAACATTATTTTAATAACAGAAAATATGATTTCATTTTAAAAAAAATAAATATTAAAACACATAATAATGAATAAATTTAAATGAGGTAAATTTTTTTATATAATTAAAATTAGTAATTATATTTTTAAAAGTGGATCATGAGAAATATGGAAAATAAAGTAAAAAAAGTATAAGGTTAAGAGTGTTGTCATGGAATCTCTCAAATTGTATGTATTTGTTTTTTGAAATTAGGTGCAATAAAATGTCTTACCAAGTTCATTATCACAAATAAAATGTTCTTATAAAATATATAAATGTATTAATAAATTAATATAAGACATATAATCTACTTAAAAGGACTCATAATGTGTCTTATGTTTATAAAACTAGTGGATGTATATTGGAAAAAGATAGTATTTTTTATTTTCTTAATAAATAGTAATGATAAATTGATTTTTAGAAATTATTTTTCAAATGTGTAACTGATCTAAATCATTAATTAAATGATTTATTAATCATTATCCTATTATTAAAAATTTATTATAAAATCATCCACTAAATTATAATCTTCATAACTCTAAATAAAGTGACCCAACCACTATGACGATAGTGATTAAAACATATGCTAACCTAAAAATATACAATCATAACACACTTACATGATTTTCATTCAAAGGGTAAATTGTGGTTATTCATTAATTTTTTACAAAATACACAATATAATTTTGAATTAAATTGACTCTAGAGATTATATTCTCACACTTCCAATTGATCAAAATTTGATTTGTTTTTTATTAGGAATTTTTTTCAACAACATTCAAATTATTGGACCTCGTGTGAAAAGGGTTTTTTATTTGGAATGTTCTAAAAATAAATCACAGTAAATATAATATAATTTTCAAAATTAAAATGAAATTATAGAATAAAATAAAATCTATAATGGAGTGTAGAGTTAGATTGATTACTAATAAAATATAATCTTCCATTTTTTGGGATAATTGTCGTAGAAAAGAATGCATATAAAACCGGATAGAAAGTTTATAATCCAATCATGTGTATATTCATGATTTAATATTCAATGAGTGGAAAAAATAATATTAAAATTTAAAAATATATAACCACTAAAAGGTAAATAGATAATTGATTACAAGATTATAAACATTTAATGAATGAATTGGAAGAAATGATCATTATGTAGGGTATTATAGTATGAGATCTCACTCTGACGATGGTGTTGAACAATATAATGGAATCACATAACCACTACATTAAATACTCTAATTCTGTAAAACACCATCCAAATCTGGAAATAGTCATTTTAATAATATATATAATTCTACGGTTATATGAGTTTACATGTGTGAAAGGAACATCCTTCATAATATTTTGATTCAATTTTGAAGAATATGTTGAAATCAAAAACTCATGAAATGGATATACTTAAATAAGGTTAGTTTGTTTATTTTTTGATTTTATATATCCTATTTTAATTTTATCTGAATCAAATCTTGAATGAATACGATATGGATCAAGGGGTTAGGTGGTATGCATGTTGAGGATTTGATTCTATCTTTGACATTAGGACCCATTTCCTCCCCTAAAATTTTCCTTCAATGAAGGAATGTCTAAATATATATTATATCCCATTGAGTGAATATTATAGTGAAACAATATCCCATACAAATAATCAAATACAAATGGTTATGTCCAAAATACCGTAGTGGGCATTAATGTGTTAAAAATGGATTTTCATCAAAATTTCAAATGAAAACTCTAATCCTAATTGTTTTATAAAAAAGAATATTTTTCAAAATATGGGAAAATATATCATTTATTATTAATATAATATTCAAAAAATATTATTTTATAAAATGGAAAGGGTGATTAGTAGATATTTTTGGGATTATAAATCTTCAATACCCAATCTTTTTTTTAGATTGATGGAAACATTTATTCTTAAATTGTCCATATTTTTACCAAATAAATACTAGTGTTTTATACCTATATCAGGATAACAAAAAACTATATTCATGAGGTTCTCATTTATACAATTTTTTTTCTTATCAAAAAACAATGATTATAAGAAAAAAATAAAAATATATTATAAATAGAGTGACCTTTTTGTTAATCGGTATAAGAAAGTGTATAAGAATGAGTATAATTGATTGTGTATTTAAAAAACATATACTTTTAATTATGTTTATATCATGGATGATTTTTTTCATATCACCTCATAAATCATTATCATGGGATATTTTTCTCTTATCTCAATTTTTAGATGTAATAAATATGATAATTTGTTTTATAATCATTGAGTAGTTTCATTTTGACATTCTCAATGATGAATAATTGAAATCATTAATTATATTTTTCTAGAATTCATTACATTATTTTCACTTGTTTTTCATTTAAATTTTTCATTTTAAATTTAAATAATTTTTTATGAATCTCACAATATACAGAGTAATTAATAGGAAAAAATATATACTTTTAAATTTCATTTTTAGGTATTTTATTTTTAATAATATAAATTCAAATTTGTTTGTAATAAATTAAATCAATAGAAATTATTTTTAAATATATTAAAGGAATAAAATTTATAGAATGATCCAAATGTATATACTATACTTATTAAATATGGTAGCCGAACATTTTTATATAAATGCAGTCTTCACATCTAGAAGGCCTAAAATAGTTGATATTATTTTAAACATTAAAAATAAATTAATAACATTATACATGTGTGGAAATTTTAAAATATGAATAAGGTTTATGATTAATAAAATCCAAGGATATAGATTATATCATTAAAATAATGATAGAAAATTATCCACAAATTTTATAATTACAAGGCATAGTATATTAATTCATATAGATATAAAATATCATAAATATTAAAATGTATATAATGGATTAATATTTAAAATAATTTGAATTCCACCATTATTAATTTTTATGAATTTCTTGTTATCTAATATAAATTATATTTATCATTATTATTTCCTTTGTTTAATTTTTACAACTTAACATTATTTATATATCCATTTTTAATTATCATAATAAAAAAAATTAAGACATTGACAGAAACATAAAATGGAAGAAAAGAGAAAAAATGTTAAAAAAATTATTTTATATAATAGATGTATATGTTTAAAAACCCATAAATAATGATATATTATTATTGGTAATTTTTGTTCAAGTCCTCAATCTACTTTTATAGTCCTTCAATAAACTAGATACATATTTACAATAATAAAATATAATTATATTTCATATTAATTAATTTTAACTCATGTTTTTAATCTTACACATTCTAGAAAAACAATTCATTCAAAGAAGTAATATAAAAAATAATATTTCATTCAGAAGGAGAAATAGTCATAAAATTATAAAGTTAATCATTTTTGGGTTACATAATATCTGTATTCATGTTAATTTTTTATAAGGCTTATAAACATTGATTATTGGATTTTTGATTTTTGATTTTATCAAAAACAATTTTCCATCATATTCATTTTAAAAAAACCTCAACTAAAACAAACCATGTGTTATTTGTTACATCTAAGGTAGTGACTTCCACATATGTAATCTATGAAAGTTTAAAAATTTCCATTAAATTTATTTAACAAATGAGTAATAGACTCAAATATTCCAAGACTACGGAATGAAAACTATACATTGAGTGCCATAATTGTAAGTTTAAGGTATAAGAGAAAACATTTAATTAGTTGTTAAAGAGATGGGTGGAGATAGAATAACATACTTTTTATAGGTGAATATCCTTGTGATAATGGAACTACAATTAAATCCATATAATGAAAATTTGAAATATTAGATATAAAAGTCATATAATGATTAATATTTTTAACAATTCAATTATATGAACCTGAACATTGTTTCTTAGTTATTATATAACTCATTGTCAACGAATAATTAAAATTATAATCAAAATTAAATGTTTTGTAAAATTATACTATACCATTTCATTTTTCATTACCTATAAAAAATGAAAAATTTAAAAGAACTATTTTTGATAAATTGAGAAATATTAATTCTATATATATCTCTTAAATCCCAATTAAAGGAAAATGAGTTAAATCATATTAATTTTGAACTTAATAAGGATATTTCTAAAATAACTTATTCACTTTTCATTCAATCAATTAGTCTATTATGAGTTATTGATGATCATTCAAGATAAATTTATCATCCTATTATTTTTTTTGATTTTATTTACTTTAACAGTGATGGAGACCTATTTATAGATTTATGAGATATGTTGAATCATTTCAATTTATATTAGTAGAATTTTGACCAATAGGTATGATTATATTTACATATTATATGAAACTATAGTTTGATTCATTCATAGAAAGGTTCAAGAGGATCTGTTGGTTATATCAAGGAAATATGATCAATTACTCCATCTCCCAATTAGTTTAAATTGATACAACATGTTGAATTATTATATAATTCCCTCAGTGATTAAAATTATATTTTATAGTATATTTCATGGACTTTTTTTCTATATGTAAATCTTCATGAACTTTTTCATTCATTTAATATAGAAGATTCATTTTTTATTTTTTATTTCATTGATAAAATTATTATTTTTATGCTTAGGATTTTGGATCCTAATTAATTATTTTTTTGGACCAATATCTTAAAATAAGTAGAGGAGATAACTCTATAAAATTATGGAATTTGTATTTCCCCAACCCTTATATATATAGCCTCAAAAAATATTTTTATAAATAATAATATTTAATATTTAATTACCTCCGTTTGAAAATATATGATATATATTTATTCAATATTAATAGTATATATATCTCACATCATCAATTTAAGAAAATTTTACATCCATATATAAATGAATCATTTCTTAGATAATAAGTTATAATTTTTATAAGGTGTTTTATAAATTTTAAAAAATAAAAAAAGGATTTATCTTATTTAAATGAACCTCCCCTATCATCAATTTTTTAAAGATTACATAAATTATCATTTATATTAACTGTTATAGTAGTATAAAATTAATTTAAATTGATTGTGTACACTGCTATTTAAAAATTTAATATATCTTCTATCATAATTCTTATGGTATCCCAATATAGAGTATTAAATAATTTATTTAGTAATTCATCATTTTATGATGAGGATTATAACATTTTAAAGTTATGAATTTATTTTTCTTAAAATACCAAAACATTTTTTACATGACATGGAATGTTTTATAACAATTTAAATCATACAAAAATCCATAATTGATCTCCATAAAAATCATTACTATTGAATAACCATATCTATCTAGTAAAATTTCACAAAAAATAAGTTTTTTTTAAAAGAATGAGATATATTAGGAAAATACAAAGAAAATAGTTATCAATGGGATATAGAAGCTCTAAAATAAATAGAAATGGTTTTACAGTTGAGTGGGTAAAACTAATTAGTATATAAAAACCATAATATAGGTGATCTCATTAATTTAATACATGGATTAAAAATCAATGGATTAATGGACATCATTCTATAGAAATAGTTATGTTAGTAAAATATAATATCAAATATCTCAAATAAAAATTATTTCCATTTTACTTATAATTTAAATTAATATAAAGTAACCTAATTATAAACCTATAATATTTACAAATTTCAAATTAAAAAACTATTCGACTATTTGAAAATAAATTTCCCTATAAGAGATAAGTGATTCATAGACTAATATAACACCAATTATTTTTCATTGATGTTTTTAGGAAATAATAAAATTGAAAGGGTGTATACCTAAATGTTCAGATATTTTTTTTTCAAATAAATATAATCCAACTTAATTAATTATTTATTAATTTTTTTACTTAAAAAATAATAATTTGTCAATTATATTTGATCATCCCCAACTTATATTTTATAAAAGTGAAAAATCTCAATTTTTATGGATTTTGTGAAAATATTGGCAAGATGATTGTTTTACCCCATAAACACTACTTATATATCCAAATTTAATAATTGATAAAAAATTGATGTATTAAATTAATATGATTTTATCAGGAATGAAGTTTCAGAATATTTGAAACTGATATATAATTAGCATTATCCGACATAATTAGAGTAGTCCTGAATGTGAAGATAAAAATATTACATGTATATTTTATCTACTATAATTTCACAAAACATATTGCATCCACTACTTATTATTTTATTAAAATACAAGGTATTAAAAAGTGTTTCCTCACTTGGGACCTATGAATAAGTGAATCTCTATGAATGTGACATCTTCTAAGTTATCTTATCTATATTATTTATATTCATTAAATTAATATTTTAATAACTATTTATATAGAAATTAGTTCTAGTTGTATGAAATATAATTAGATTTATTATTCCCTTAAAATACTTGAAAATAAATTTTACATGCTTTATATGTTTTTATTTTTGGTTTTATTGAAGATGAGCTCAAAAATATATTGAAAATATTATTATTGCTTTCATTTTCAAAAAGTATATTAAAGAAATATAAATAAAACATTAAATACTCTAATATAAAATCTACCCAATTGTATCCATATATATCTTTAGTACATAAAATAATACATAATAAATATTGATTTTATAAATTAAAATGCTCAAAAATATTATTAATACACTTGAACAGTGTTAAATTATTCCATCAATATTTTTAAAAACATGAAAATGAAGTAAAAAAATGTAAAATTCAAGATTGTATAGTGAATATATATTTAAATGATCACGAGATCCATTAAAATAACATTTATAATAATAGTAATATTTTCCACCTTTTTTAAAACCATTATAATAATTAAGGCTAGATAAAATATTATTCTATACTTGAAGCTGGTTTATGATCATATAAATTATTACAAAGTTTAGTAACATAATATAACAATATTAGATATTAAAAACTTATAAAATTTAAATTATAATGTTTTCATTAATCAAAATTATATAACAAAACATTTAATGATATTTTCAAACAAATAATATTAACATATTCCAATAATTTCATTTATGTTATGATAGTACCAATTATTTCTGTAGTGGAAAATATTTTTCCTTGAACAAATTCTCTCTTCATAATTACAGTTTTTAACAACCTAAATATCATTATTCCAAATGATGATATCATTTTAAAAATACATTTTTTGAAAAACATATTTTTTTCACAAATAAAAATTATCCAAGAATTTAAGGAATTGATGTAACTTTATTTTATTTATACTAATTGAGTTATTTTGCATAATAATATACATTATTACATGACCTAATAATTCATATTAAAATTTAGATTTTAATTCTAAAATAAGATATAATATTATTGATTTCAAAAGTATATTTTTGTTTTAATCACATAAAAAACATAACTAATAATATTTTTATATAGATAATCCCAAAATATTATTTAGTTTTTATGTATTATATAACTTTTTTAAATTAATTTTATATATAAATTTATTTTACATCATTTTCGGTACTTATAGTTTCAAACTTATGATTTTTTAAATTTTATTGTGTTTTTAAAATTACATGTATCATTATTTTATTGTTTAAAATAGTGGCTTCTGGTCTACAAGAACTTCATTGTTTATAAAAACATTGGGTCATACATTATTGTTCAACCATTTAAAATCAATATTTTATATGAATTCATTATATTATTGAATATGTTTTGAATTATTCAATGGAAAATTCATTGAGATATTAAGATATTGAACATGTTCTATCCATTGAGGGGTGAAAACCCATACATCCTAGTGGAATCAAAGAGGATTAATGTAATGTTTGTTATTAACTATGACCTCTACCCCCTCCCCTTCCCTCAGGGTGATTTCATTCAACTGGATACATACCAGTGGTATAATATTCCATGTGTTTGGAAATTATTATCAATCTCAATAAAAAAAATTATTATGTTTTCACATATCAATTTAATAATTAATCGTCCATTTTTCATTGGAACCATCATTAATGGTTAGAAAAAGGATATGCGTATTGACCTACATGATTTTGACAATGAAATCCTATAGTGTATACAAGGAGTTGTTTATTTAACAAATCATATTGAATGAATTATTGATTAGATGATAAGTAGGATCTTTGTTATATGATTTTCCAATAATGTTTGTAGTAATACAAATAATTATGCGACAAGCTTTGAAATATGTAATACTCTAGAAATTATTAATAGGATATCAATTTAAGAAACAAGGTATGTTATTTGTAGCTTAATATATTATTTATTTAATGTTAATTCAATGAAAAAAATGATAAAGGCTTCCTCATATCATAAATAAATAATAATTTTATTAAGAAAAAGAATATTCCTGAGAAGATATCCTCTTAAATAAATTTATATAATTAATATTTTTTTAAAAATTATAATTATAAAATTATTATTGAAGATTTATTTATATATGAATTTTATTATATCCCCACGGTGGTTTGAGGGGATGATGATTTATTAAAATAAGTGGAATTAATGTTAATCCATAAATACAGATAATTATCTTCAAAAAAACATGGAGAGATCCAAACCATAAATGGAAAGTTAGATCAAAAAGAAATTAATTATAAGGTAGAATAGGAATTTATAGTTGATTTATATAAGGAGAATAAAATATTAGAGTTAAATGTGGTGTCCTTTGATAGATATAGTTTTAAAATACCTGAAAAGTTAAAGGAATAATGTATCCTACCGAAAGAACATTCTCAAAAAGGGTGAGTTTTCCAAGAATCATACTCCAATGATTTGTGTGGAAAACACATGATTTGAAAAATTTACATTGATACCGGGTAAGATAATTTTAGTTAAAATTTTACCAAAATTAGTGATCTTTTTGTCTTTGTGAATTTGATTAAATTCTACACAAGAAATTTATTTTACAACACATTTGAAATTTAAAATATAATAAATCTCTTCAAGACTCAATTCTAGAAATATGAAAATTTGTAAATATTTTTATAACCCGGGGTAATGAAACAAAGAATGGATATGATCATAACCTCAATAATAGAAAACTGATCAACTATTCATCTATAGTTAGATAAAAATAATATGAGGAAACATGAGTACCAAAAATTTATTATAAAAAATAACATGGAATATTAAGAATTGTTTATAATTCCTCATAGAAAAATTGGTAATCTTAATTGAAAATCATAAAACATAGAAAATGTTTTTGGAATCTTGAGACATTGAAAACAAGTCCATGATTATAATTAAATTCACAATATTATGTTATAAGAGTGTATAAATAAAATAAAAATCAATATCATATGGTAAAATACCCACCATGAAATTCGTCACATAGTAGTATTAATAAAACTAACATTTTACTTCACTGGATTATAAATATTATCACCTGTACTCTTGGTCATGTAATAAAAATACTTGTCAACCCGTTTTTCATTGTATTAGTCATCAGTTGTACATTTTTCCTTAGGATAAATCCATATATATACCATTTATATTTGGAAAAGTCTTAGTAAATTTCCTTTTCATGGGATAAATTTTTTTGTGTACCGTTTGTGATAAGATTAATCCTCTTATACACCATTTTCCATTGAATAAATCCTCACATGTACTATTTTCCTTAGTGTAAATCCACCCATATAACATTTGTCTTGGGATAAGTACCCTCGTTTACCTTTTTTTAGGGGATACATCATTCCATGTACCCTTTGGCTTCTGATTAATCCTCATGTGTTCCCTTTAGCAAGATAAATCCTCTTTTGTACCCTTTATATTGGGATAAATCAACCAATATAACATTTTGAGATCATGAGATATAAAATTTTTCAATAATTTGATTGCATATATAATACCCCATCCTTTATATATCGCTCAATGTGTGTAACATTTGAAAACAATCATTATTCAAATCATTAACAACCCATGGAAAGATAAATTATTTATAACATTTCTCGATGGTATCAAAAAATATATCCTCGTGAATGTGAATGATTAATACCCAAAATTCAACCATAAAAACAGTATTTCATAACTTCATTTATAGGGTGATTCATGTAAATAACCCAACTCATGTAGTTTATTGTCTATTTTTACATTATTACATTGGATCAGGATTAAGGCGATCACATCCAAAAATATAAAATAGGTTAGTAGTCTTGGTATGATAGATACATACATGGTACTCACATTAAATTTGTGAACTCATGTTATAACATAGTGAAATTAAACAATCTTCATCCTTAGACTCATTAAAACATTCCATCTTCATATCCTATATAAGGGAAACAAAATTATGATGACCTTAAATGATCTAAAATGGTTGTGTACAGTGAAACTATCATGAAACAATAAGGAATAATCAATTTGAAATGTGAACAATAGAACACACAATTCATTTATTCAATAAATTTACTATCATTATTTGGATAGTCATAATCAATATGAAAAAGTAAATAACTGAAAACACATTCTATTTAATCAATAACTTATATAAAAAATGAATTCATGTACGATATAAATGAAATAATGTGAAGGATAATAATAATTTAATTTATAGAGAACAAAATAATTAATATTGGACCTCATGATCCTAGAAATCAATATATTTATACAAACAATACCTTTCATTAAGAATGTTTAATTAATGGTTAAGTATGCACCAAAGACCCATTAAAATAATTCCATCTAACTACATCATCCTAAGATACTATTGATGCATTGATGGGGCTATATAAATTAGTGCCCCACCTATCACATGGTTTTCCTATTCTTTTCTCATACAATTAATAATCTATTTAATTAATTAACAATATTCCATATCCACAAATATCCATATTGAATAAAGAATTAAGATTTACTTAAAGAAATCCCAAATAAGTCAGGATGATTTCATAACAAAACAATATATATAATTTTTTTGAATTATTTTGGAAATAATCATATCTATGATACAATATATTTTTACATTTTTTAATAAATTTATTGTTCAATAATCACAAGTAATTAAATGCTTCAAGGGAGATTTAATTACTACAATTTGAATCAGTAAAGTGAAATTCAATTCATTACTTGGTCAAACAAATCATAAACCATCCCTATAAAGAATAATTTTGGTATCATTACAGTATATCCCTAGTCTATTATTTGTATAATAATGGTGTTTTATCCATAAGAAATATGAACACTACAAAAATTCCCTTAAAATTTTTATAAGTAAAATACCCTTTTAACTATAAAATTTAATTTTACAAATTATAATTTTCCAAAAAATAATTGCAAAAATCATTGAAAAAATCATTTAAATATATAAAATAATCATAAAATAAATCGTTGATCATGAATCAATGAAATTACATTCATGTCAAGTAATATAAAGTAAATATTCCTTTTAATTTGTTGTGTGAATGGTCAAAATGTAACTTGTTTAAAAATGAATGGATGTTTCATTTTAATTTATTTCTAAAAAATCATTCATTGGTATGAATGACTTTAAAAATTCAATAGAGAGTATTAAAATAACTTTTAAAATAATTTTTATAAAAATGAATTTGGAGGAATAATATTTTTAAATGAAGATATTCATAATATATGAATTTCATAAAAAAAATTTCTCAAATATTTTAAGTAACAATGTGGGTATATTGATAATATTACATGAAAATTTCAAAATTACTATATAAAAACAAAATGAAATTGGTTTTTTAGAAAATGATCATATAATTTCCTGTAATGGAAATTAAACTGCAAATAAACCTGATTAAAATGTGATTGAAGTATAAACATTTACCACATTGGTAAAATATTAATCATAACCCCATGAATGAAATAAATTAAAATGATACATTAAATATCATAAATAAAAATATAATCATGATATTACATGATAATGTGTTAGTAGAAAAGACTCATAAAAATAAATAGATGAATATTTATAAATATGACTTAATGGAGTGGAAATTGGGACCTAATATATTACAAAGACCATGACATTTAATTGATGATTAATAACTGAATTTATTATGTTTATATAATTTTATTCTAGAGAAAAAGTTGATAAAAAAATAAAATAATAAAAATTCATTACACACAAAATCATAGAATGTCAAATACATTGAAGAAGAAAAATAACTCACTGAATGGAAATTGACTTATGAAGAAATTACCACATGGAATATTTAATGTAAAATCCCTTAGGATGAAATATTGTGAATTTAAATATAAATTAAAATTAATTATTAATTATTCATGATATTAAATGTAAATGTGTAATTGTATACTCTAAGAATTAAATCAGGTGCATAACATTACAATGCTCCTTAATAGAAGGAAATATAGACAAAATCCATTACTCGTGTTTCCCTTTATATGAACATGATTTAACCTCATGTATAATGGTGTTAAAAATGTTTTTATTTTATATAATAACCATATAAATATTTATTATGTCATATATGACCTTTTTAAATATTCTTATTACCCATTCATTAATAAAATTTCATTATTTCCCTTATTTTATTGGGTAATGCCTTAGTTTTATCATGCCCGTTTGGTCACAAAAGTTTTGGTTCTTGTTAATAAGATATAGATAAGTAATCTCCATAGTTTTATTTATTTTATAAATGTCAAATTTTTCCATTAGATAACATTTTTATATGAATTATTTGATATTGGAAATGGGGAATGAATTTCAACGCATCATAAAGATGATATGCCATACACATGCATGAGTCATGATATCATTATCTTACTGTGTGAAAGGGTAAGGAAGTGGTAATTTATTAATTTTAAATTATTAATTTAATTCCATACTAATCATATGTATTATTAATTTCCATAATTATTACAATCCATGTGTCTTGTTTGTGAAAAACAAATCACACCAGTTCGTGAGGAGGTAATCTGTTTTATGCACGAGTGATGGCTATGTTACCCATTTGAGAGTGGAGGATGGGGACACATTTTATTACATCAAAATTATATCATAAAATTATATTTAACATACTAGTTTTATTATATATTAATTTTTAATTAATCATTAGAATTGATAAATGAAAAATGAAATAGAAAGAGCTTCATTATATGACTACCATCACTTAGAGAAACCTCTATTTTAAATAATCGTACATACACTAGGGTTGGTTTTTTTCGAATACTAAAACACATAGAATGTGAATAAATATGATTTAGAGGGATTTTTTTCATTTTTTATAAGAAAAAAAGCTTTTTTATGTATGAGTAGATGAGGAAAGGGTGTTTCCCATTATCATTGAGAAGAATTCTAATTTTTTTTTAAATTCCTAAAAATATTCTATATAGGGAACTGAGTCCCACACAAATTGCAACAAAAACTAAAAAATAATACATTGTTGGTAAATTAAGGTTGATCCAAACATCAAAAATATAAAAATAAATTTTTTTAGTTTTATTACTCCCTTATCCTATATGTTAACATATATTAACTATTTTAGTTTTCACCACAATAACTAGTTTTTAATCTCAGTAATTAATCCTTTAAGACAAAAAACAAACACAAAAAAATTGGGTAAAAATTCTATTTAAATGTAAATAATGTTTTATAAAT
The DNA here is from genome assembly GCA_963277665.1 of Viscum album. Lineage (NCBI taxonomy): Eukaryota > Viridiplantae > Streptophyta > Magnoliopsida > Santalales > Viscaceae > Viscum > Viscum album. The sequence goes on from OY728136.1 coordinate 1,987,357,488, forward strand.
CTTAATCTTGATATGTGTTATATTTTTATATCCAATTCAATGTATAATGGGTGTTTTAAATTACATAATTCAGAGATTTAAAAGACAATTTTACAAAAAAAAATCACTATTCACTAAATATTCAATCATTTCATATAAATACCAAAATTTGACCCTTAGTTAATTATAGAATGAAGATTTAACAATTTAATTTCATTTTTTCTAATACCATTTTATAAAAATGGTGTAAATTTGTTTTAATATTAGTGCACAAAACACTAAAAACCCTCTCTTTAGAAAAATATATTTTTACAGTGTAATTCTAGATTTTTTATTTACCCATACCTAAAATGTTAGGTTAATGATAAAAAACAATGAATATATAAAATATATCTCATTTAATTGATTAAAAAAATTTATGATAAAACACATTGCGCTCAAAAAAAATACTTTTTCAGAAAAACATTACTTTTACATTCAAAATATTTTCTTTACATTTATAATAAATAAAAAAATACATTAATTATCATGATCCACTCCCTCGAAGGATTCCCCTACTTGGATGGAAGTGAAGAGAGCGAGATAATGACCCCCATGTCCCACCGCCAGTAGGCCTTAGATTGGCGACTAGCACCGAGGGTATAAAAATCACATATATGGGATGCATTACCCAATATAAGAATATATGTTTAGGAGATAATATTAATCATCCTCAAAAACTCCAAGAAAAATTTCACATCTGTCATTTACTTGTTAAAGAAGCATAGTAATGCACTTATTAGAAAAAAATAGAACCAAAGATATCCAAAAAAATAATACTATCCATCCCAACCTCACCCAGGCTCACTCACAAAACAACATAAGAGAAGCAATAGAATATAAATCACATCAATGATAGGGTAACCTGCCCAACTTTCCAACTTATTTGTCACTCTCACACCCCAAAATAAACTTCTTATCGCTCTCACCTCTTCAAAATATAAAACATCACATCTCTCTTTCACACACATGGGTCTCACAACACAACCCATCCAAACACACTTAAACCTCACAAATAATCCTTTTAACACACACCGGGGCCTCAGAACACATCACATCTCTTCCCAAACCACCTAGGATACAAGATCACAACTCAACCAAAAAACACTAGGGACAACACATCCCTAATAATCTCCATAAAACCTAGGATACAAAAAAAATCAACTCATCCCAAAGACACATGGGAGTCCAAACCACCATATATTTCCTAATATACCTTTGGCCATCATAGTCTGTGCAATACCTATCTACCCTAAAAGAGGAATCATGGAAGAGTGGATAGAGATCCATCAATCTTCCCACCGGGATGTTGGGAATGATACCCCTCACATGAATATGTGTGTTCTTGGAATGTTGTGCTCAATGTAGAAGGGTGCATATATAAATAATAACTAAAATACAAGAATTATTATATGTTATAACCAATAATATGCAACCACTGAGTTATTGAGAAAATAAACAACACACAACACCATCACATTTTTTGTAGTCTCTAAATGAATAACACCACTCAACAAGCCACTGTCCACTTTCAAATTTCTAACCAATTCCATTTAATCACCCCATTCATTTCATTTTGTAGCATCAACCAACTTTAATCACACTACCCTTCATTATATTATTTATTAAAAAATTTGCATCCCATTAACCAAACCAACCCATTTCATTTCAAACATTCCTAAACATTTTTTATTCCATCACTACTAAGACATCTAACACAACACAACCACATTTCACAATCTTCTCATCATTCAATCTACTCACCACCAAAAATTAACGGCACAAAAACAATCACCTCTCCACCCTAAAATCATGGCACAAAATCCATCATCTCGCTATACCAAAGTAACATCACAGAAACCTTGAAATCACCACCCCAAAAGTATGTCCAAAAACCACAACACATCTACATCATTTTACCAATTTAAATAATGGAATTTATCAAAAATTACATTAATTTAGGGTTTTTTCACAAAAAGAAAAATCCAGGGGATACAATTTCATTAGCTAAGTATATGTAATTAACCAATTTCAATTTGTGGTGATATCACCTTAATAAAAAAAATAACAATACATATATCCAGCACAAAAAAAATCTTCCAACGACCACAATTTTTAATGTGGCCATCAATCCTCAATAACTAAAAATATCCTAATCATATAAAGGCTGTAAAAATATGTGATTCATACCCCTTTACCCATAAATATAAATTTAACCAATTATTTAACATTAATTTGTCTGGAACAACCATAAGACATGGGTAAACAAAAGAAAACCCCTACTGCATGATACACAGTAAGTATAAATGAAGGAATTCATACCTCAACGATGCTTTGATGGCTCCCTATTCACTGTAGGGACAAGAAAAACGTCCTCAAAACAATCACACTATGAGAAATAAAAAATCATCAAATACTACACCATATGATCATTAAAACACAACCCAAACTCACATGAGACCAAAGAACCACAACCATAGTTGATCCTTGAAGAATAACATATGAAAATAAGTTACAATGAGAGGAGAGTTCACAATGGATCTAAGACAGTATCAAATTGATCGATCCCCAACTAATGGAATCTCCAAAGGTGTAATGAGATTGTCGTCGAACTCATAGAATGTGAGGAGATATACTTCCATAATGTTTGATAAATAACCCAAGTAGGAGAAACATTTATAATTGTATAAAAATGGAAATTACAAAATGTTTAATCTCCATTCACGTTGTGTAATCATGAGATTCCAGGTTCTATTGAAAAACACATTGCATTTTTATTATTTAATCATAAAAATATTCACATCATGTACTTTCCCTGAACACCAAAAACAAGAAATGTAATGGACTTAGAAGGAACATACAATTAATTTTTTAATTATATAATCTATATACAATTTTTAACATATTAATTATTATTAGAAGACACCAATTCAATAACTATATTATGATGGTCATATTTAAATATTATACATCATGGCGTGTTTATGATTTTTGTTTTGTGTCGTATACAATATCAAACAAAATTTTCATATTTTAAAATATTGGTATGTTTATTTATGATCACCTTCAATAAATTTAATCCCTAAAATTTAAAATTACACATGGAAATCGAGGGATTGATTTTGAAAACACATTTCTTGGAAACACACATCATGAAAAGAGTAAATTAGACTTCCTCATAAAAGGGGGATTGAAAAGTATATAGGTCATCTAGAATAACACATAAATAGGATCCCAATTTTATGAAAATTCATGTGAAGTAAAAATATTATAACGGAATAAAAGCTTAAATATTTATGATGTGTTATATGAATCCTCAATTAGAATAAATTGAATTAAAAAAATAAATTTAACATCCACAAAACAATAATCCTACAATGATTTTAAAGTAAAATGATTCATCAAATATGAAGGTAATATGATATTTTTTTCAAGTCCATTCTCCTTGTTATTGAGTTATTATATTATAATATAGATATAAAACTCTATAAATATACTTACATAATATCTTTTTTGTTTTCATAAGAAAAACTCCATCCATTGGTTATACTCTAAACAAATTACAACTCATTTCTTACTCAATTAAATGAAAACCCAAGTTATAATTTTTTATTACTAAATATATACAATTTTATTTTAACATATCATAAGCTCCATAATAGCGTGAAAATTAATTTATTCTACCACTAAATATTTTCCCAAATTTATTGTATAAGTTATTCAATTTAATCTTTTTATATATAAACCTCAACAATAACAGCAAAATTTTAACTTAAAATTTTTACATCAACTCAATTAATTTAAAAAATATTTACTAAAAAAATCATGTAGGGAAGTGGAAGGTTATTTGACCTTATTTACCTTTAGTTGTTAGTTTAATCCTTAAGACCTCACAGTACATGATAGGTTGTCACCCAGCAAGCAGCTTATCCTTTTTCCAAAACATTATTAATATAATTTATATAATGTTCCCATGTTTTAATGACCCATAATTACAAAAATAAAATATAATCTAAGACGTAAAGGATTCCAATTCCATTAATAATAGGTTTACAAAATCTAAATGAATTCATCCTTAAAGAAACTTCTCACTTAAACAGATACTGAACCAATGGGTTATATTTCCAAAATTTTCTCCCAAAATACCATTAATCAAGAAAAACATCTCATCATAGAAACTTTCAAAAAAATAGGTTCTTAATACATTGAACATATGATAAACCATAAACTCATAAACCCATGATTACATACATAACACTAAATTACATCATTTAGGACGACATATGTTCTTCCAAAATTAACATAATCATTAAATGATTCATGGTTATTATGAAAAAAATACCAATAGTAAAAATAATTCTATAATATAATTCTTGAATCCAAACACATAAATACATCAACCCTTTTAGAACTACATAGTTAATTCCTTATTATAGTAGATATAAATTAAAATATTCCATTGATTCTTGTAATTCCTTTGTTTTACACATTTAATAAAACAAACTATAAATGGATTTCAATGATGATATTTATTTCTCACTGTTAGAAACCACACTTTTACTCTACTATTAAGTTACTTAGCACATTATTTACCAAATTCAAAAAAAATTATTGTTATTTTGATACATTATCATATGTAATTTTTTCACATTTCCTACATAAATGAAATCATTAAATTCTTTATCAATGTTCTCAACCACTTGAGATCTTAGTGTACTCCATCATTTCATTGATGAGTTTGATAGTTGGTTAATGTTTATGTTATTAATCATATATCATGATAAATTATTAAGAATAATATGGATATCATTAACTTATGTAATCATCCCATTTGTCTTCTCATAATCACTACATTTTCCATCATATTCAATGTTAACATGATTCCTCTGGGTTTTATCCATTGAACTAAACAAACAACTACAATGTGCAAAAAAATAATCATAGTGGAAAAACAATATAATCATTTATAGGATGAGTAAAACATGAAACCTAAATTTATATACAGGTCACCTTCATTAAATTTTATTATCTTCCCAAATAATTCATGAATGTTCACAAATAAAATGAAAATTATGATAAGCATATCCCATTGGAGTTTCAATTCAAGTTCACATTAAGGCATGTTATCATTCACCAGGTGAAAATAAATTCAAATTCTATTAAAGAATTTTTATTATTATTATCCTTATGAAAAATTATTCTAAAAGCATGTTCACTGGTAGTGACTTGAAAGGGATGTATAGTAGGGACAAAATAGATAATATCTTCTTTAATAATACATTATGATGCTCTTCTATACATATCCTAAAATTATACAATAGGGTTATGTTCTAAAGCCTATTATTCCTGAAATATATATCTATTTTTTTACTAAAATAGCTCTGATAATAATGTTAAAGACCCTGAACCTAGTAGCCCAGAGTAAGAGTTTATTTAATTACATTATTTCTGGATATAAGTGATTTCATTGTAATGGACTGAATAGATTAGTTTTTTTGGTATGATAGATACATTCTTGAGTATCACATTAAATTTTTGAATAAAAATTGTAACATAGTAAAATTAAATATTCCACATCATTAATCTCATTTAAATATTTATTTTTCATATCCTATGTATTGGAAACAAAATACGGGTATGCTCAAATTCATAGTAAGGGTTTGGTACAATTGAACATATCCTAAATCAAAAAGTTTTAATCAATATTGAATGTTAAATAAGTAAACCCCAAATTCATTTAATGAATAATGTTTCTATAATTTTAATATAAGTTATATTCAACATGAAAATGAAAATAAGTGAACCAACATAACATTTAATAAATTATATGATAAATAATGCACCAATGGATAATATCAATGAAATAATATCATGGATAATAATAACATAATTATAAATGAATTAAATTATTAATATGGTACATTATTATGTTATAAATCATGATATCTAAACTGTCATGACCTTTCACCGTGATAGTTTAATCGACGGAAATGTACACAAAAAAACATTTAAATAATGCCACCCAAAAAAAATTTGTCTTACGAGACTACCGATTCATGGAGGGGAAATATAAATCTGGGCCACACCTATCGCATTCATCTAAAATTCATTTCTCATATATCCAATGATTGATTTAATTCGTGAACAACGTCCCTCAACAATGAATATCCATATTTAATAAAAAAAATATGAATGTCAATACTTTCCTTTGTTAAATTGATCATAAACCATTGAGAGAAAGAGTAAGGATGGTATAATTGTAAAATATCCTGAATAGAGTATTATTAAAATAATGGGGTATTGTTATTAGAGAATAAAAATAAAATAAAAATATCAATAAAATATTATTGCAGAAAATACACTTTTGGCATTGAAAATCACATTTAAAAACTTAAAATTCCTATAATATTAGGAATAAAATTTTCGTTAAAAATTTATAAACATGTAATTGAATTTCAGAGTAATTATTGATCCTGGAGGTAGGAAATTTTATTTACTATGAGAATCTTAATAAAAATGTTCCATTCACAGTCTTTTACAAAAATTCCAAAGTTTCCTAATGTATGAAAATGATTGGAGGATTAATTGTAACTTTTTTGTTTAAAAACCTATTAATTAATATTAATAACATTAAATAATAATATTAAAATATTAAAAATATTCTGTAAAATATTTTTAGAAAACATGGATTTGGTGGAAAATGTATTTCTGACTGAAGAGAGTAATTATGTGTGATTTTATTGGAACAAATTATCACTAATTTTAAGAACCTTAAATTAATTAATTGTACTATTACATGATAATGTTAGGAATAACCACAAAAAATGAATGAAGTTTATTATAAAATGATCAAATAATTTCATCATTTTAAATTCAACCATAACCAATCTATATTAAAATGGGATTGAAACATAAACCCTTACCACATTAGAAAATTTTGAATTCATAACCACCTGTAATGAAATAAAACCAAATTAAAAAATAAATAAAATGAATATTAATATATTCATGATACTAAATATCAATTCAGTGATAGATACACCTCATAAAAATAAATTGGTGCATAATACCAAAAATGACTCAATGGGGTTAAAATTGGGATGAAATCTCTCGTAAAGACCATACCATTGATGTGAGTATTAATAAATGAATAGACTATGTGTTAAAAAAATTAAATACACATAAAATAAGTATATATAAAATATAAAATAATTATAATATAATACACACATAATCTTATAATGTCAAATATATTGAATAAGTAATCATACCCAATGAAAAGAAATTGAGTTTTGAAATACATATCACATGGAAAAATTCAGGTCAAATTCAATTAGATGAAATAATATTAATTGAAACATAAAATTAAATTATTTTTGATGGATTAATGATATTATATGTAAAATTTCTAGTGTACACATGATATAAAAGAAATTAGTTGCATAACATTAAAATATTACCCTATAAAATGAAACTAGTAAAAAATCTCTTACTGTACGTCTCCCTTTAGATTAACATGATTTAAGAACCTATGTAATGCTATTAAATATTTTAATAATTTTTAAAATAACCATATTAATATTTTTAATATCATATATAATCTTATTATATCATCTTATTACATATTCATTAATAATATTTCAGCATTACCTTTATCTCATGTGTAAAATTCTTTTTTATGTCATGCAAGTTTTATCAAGGAAGTTCCAATTATAGTTCATAATATATATACATAATATAGATAATGATATCAATGTTATCGAAATCATATTTCTTCATCATATACATTTTATAAAAATTCATAATAATTGGAAACCTGAAAAAAATTGTGTCGCTTCGTGGAGACGATATGTCATATATACAATCGAGTGATGATATAAATCCCTTAATGTGTGAAAATGTATGGATGAAGATGATGTATTAATTTTTCATAATTAATAATATAAAATATTCTTCATGTGTATTCATTATTTCAATCATTGTGATTGTGAATGTCATTCAGTTATAGAAAATAATCATCGATTCGTGATTTGGTAGTTCATTATACACATGAGAAATGGATTTTTTTTCTATTTAATGGAAGAGGATAGAGATAAATGTTATTAAATAAACATAATAAATCCACAAAATATTTTAAATAATTTTATTATTATACTTTAATATTTATAACATAATTATAGGTGTTAAAATTCCAAACAAAAATATATGTCCAAAATTGATTGCCTTTTCTTAGATAAACATACCTTTTATATCTTATTATGGACAGTAGGTTTTGTATTTTGGGAATTAAAAAACATATATAACATGTAAGAGGAAGTTGGGGAAGAATTTAATATTTTTTTCGAACTAAATGGATTTAAGTAGTTTTTTGGTGAGGGTAGGGCATCCTTTTATAATTTTGGAGTGCATATTTTGGTTAATATAAAAAAACTATTCAATAATGTGAAATCAATCTCACCCCATGTGCATCAGAAATTGATAAATAATGTATTAGGTAAATTTAGTTTGATCAAAAACACCATAAGATATAACGAAACGTTCTTTATAAAATTTAATCTTTTATCCTCTATGTTTACTTCATTTTACCATTTTTCACCATGGTAACTAGTTTTTTTAACCAAGGTAATTAATTCTTTTAGCCTAAAATTAATATTATACCAAAATCAAGAACAAATATGAATAAAATGATATTAATTATTTTCAATAGAACTAAATAGTATTTGTCTATATTGAAATAAAATTAAATTCATAATGAGGCTTTAAAATAAAATAATTAATTGATAAATTACAATTTTACAAAAATGGAATTTCTCAGTATTCACTAAAAACACATTCCAAAAAGAAAATATAAATTTGAAGCCTAATTTTTTTTTGAAATTACTATTTTAAAATTTATATTAATATTTTCAATTACATTTTTTAAAAGTTGTAGAAGTCATTTTTAATATTAGTGTAAAAACGTGACGAACCCTATTTTTGGAAAAACATAAATTTTTATCATAAAATTGGATTTATACTTATACCATACCTAGAAATATTAAATGAATGATATAAATTTTTATTCAATATATAATATATAAATTTCATTAAAATCATTCATTAATTGTGAATACATAAATTTATTAATATTTAATAACACTGTGTGCATATAATAATAGTTTTTTCAAAAATTATTATTATATACAAATTATTTTATTATTTACTAATATATTATAACAAATTAATTTTTTTCATAAATATGTACTCAGCATAATATTTATAATTTATTTATTTCTATTCCTAGACATTAATTTAATTACATGATTATAATGGCCATCTAAAATTAATTTACTTCTGGGGTTGTCTAAGAATGGTGTTTTGTGTTGTAAATAATATCAAACAAATTCTCTTTTAAAATCATGATGTCTTATAATTAATAAAAACAATGTTTCGAAAGTGATCAATAATTTTGATAGAAAATGGAAAATGGAGTTGAATTGGTAAATGCATTTTTATAAAAAAGAAATATTACCTTTGACGTTGAAGAAGAATTTATGGACATATAGAAAAGTTATTTTTAATAATATTTAGGGAAAAATATGGATTAAATTTAATTTTAAAAATAATCATCAATAATAGATCGTATAAAATAGTTAAATTTTATAAATATAAATATGGAGTGGATGATAAAACATTTCATTTTTGAATAATGTAAAACCATTTTGTTATTTGGAAATAAATTAGTTCAAAAATACCACATCATAAAAACATGTTGCAAAACTATCCTTTTAAAAGTTGTAATGGAAAATAATAATTTCAAATAATATAACACATAAAATGATAATTCAAATATATATAGGAACATTTGGTGTAAATTAAATTATGTACAAGGAGGGGATACCATCATTACAGTAGATGGGAACTATTCTCAACAAGGATAGATTTTTTATGGGAATAAAATTATCCAGGTTAAAATATTTGAATTTTGAAGTGTACTTTGAATAGATAGAAATACTAGGAACATATAAATAATTTATTTCTTTGGAAGAAATAATTCTTGGAATAAATAAGTTCACGAAGATGCATTATAACTCAATGAATTGAATATTCTATTTGTAAAAACATAAGGAAATAGTTACACAATAATCAATAAAAATATATCAGATGTCGTTAAATATGAACTCATCCTAAAATAAAATATATTAACTATAATTAAAGGATATTTCATACTTAATACACTATATATGATAAATTATGGTGCACAATATCAAACATTTATAAAGGATCTGATATGAGTGAATGAAACCATTACTTTGTTTCCACCCTACATGAAATCACTCTACCCTCTAGTATAATATACATAAATATAATTGTCACATATTCCAAGACCTTTAATTTATATATTTTCACTTTGATATTTTATTTTTTAAAATATTAGTTTGTTAAGGTGTAATTTTATCATCAGATACTAGAAGCATTAATGGCTTCTTTACTATTAGTTTTGTGATGGAATTATAGATAATTTATTATTAACAAAAACATACTCATTCTATGATTATTTAAGATAATAAAATCATGATTTTATTATTGTTGTACATAAACCGTTAAGATTATATTAATGATAAAGGTATGGTTTGAAACTAGAAATTGTAGAGAACTAGTTTCATCATGTTTAACACTGATTATTTATCAATAAATATATTAAATATTAACAATAATTTTCCATAATCATTAAAAAATAATAAGTGAATTATTAATACATGATATTACCATTATATAAAATTAATTATTCATTATTTCTATAAACATTATAACATCATTATCTCTATTAAAACACCCAACCAAAATTAGAGTGTGTTATAATGATTCTATTTGCAAGGATAAGTTTATATAGGATGTTAATATACCATTTATGTATGAATATAGTGTTTTTTGATGCCCATATTTGTGCGTCAAATTTTTTTTTTGTGTATGTACATTTGTTTTTCATATCACCTAATGAATAAATTACACCACACATCATCTTATCTAACCACATGGTGCCGATGTTTCATACAACCTATTTCGCTCTGGATTAATATTCCACACCACAAGATCCTTGAACGCACGCCTATTTTTATTGTCTTTTATATCACATAGTAGAAAATAAACAACTTCATGATATTTCTCAACCATGAATACAATATGGGACACCATCATTTAAAGACCACATGCATCATAAGCCATCTAATAAAGAGATGTAGCTGAATATATCATGCGTAGAGTAGTAGAACTAAGATTCTAGATTAATGTATGAGGTAGAAAATACTAAAAATTCCACAAAAATATTGGGATATCCATATGAAGGGTATCTATAATTGGATCGAGACACACATTGAAAAATGTTCTCTAGTATGATTGATCTTGGAGAAGTACTTAGTTCACAGTGATCACCCTGGATGGACCATTAATGAACGATGTTATTACATGTGAAGAATAGGAGTTCTGAAACTTCTTGGCTGGGGGCATAGATGAAATTTTAGAATAATATCCATTTTAGGAGACTTCATCCTACATGTGATGTATCTTTGTAGTTCACAATGTAAACTTTTCCTTATATGTTGTACTTTTGTGAGATCACCATCACACTAGTATACGGCACATCAGCATGAGATAATGTGTAAATATTGAGTTTCAAATATAAAATGTGCATGAGGAAGATATGTAGCAAATGAATGAAGCACATAAAATTTATTACATGACTAGTAATATAGTTAGTCCAGTTATAATATCGTGAAAATCCGAATGTTCATGGCATAAAGAATACCATGATTTTCTATTCCTTGAAGATGTATCTTGATATAGTATATTACTCTCATCAATGTTTGAGTATGTTATTATTATGGAAGGAAGATAACGTTCATTGGCACATTAAACATTCTATGCTGAGGAGATTGAGTATAATATTTCATATATAAATACGAGGAGATAACGAGATGCATAAGGATACTTCTAGTTAGGGAAAAAATGATCTCATTTTCTATGCATAACAGCACATCATGAGGCAAAAAAAGGGTTACACCAGTAATCTTGTCCAATAAATCATAAGGGTTACATGAAGTAACTCATGTGCACATAATAATTCATGTTCTATGTCCTACGAAGCAACTAAGGCATCACATAACCAATATTTCAAACTAGTGTGGAGCCATATATTCTATCATGCAGAGAGATGTTTCACCTAATGTATATACTCCATCATGTGAACTTATACCAAAGAACATATTGTGGTCTTGACTCTAACCAGAATGAAATTAAATATCTAATACCCTATTATATGATGAATAGTGGATAACAACTTAGAATCGGGCTATCATCAAATATTTAATAATTTATTTTACGTGGCATGAATGATGAGAATGATTGATATTCAAGAATTTATAAACTATTCTAATCTAATGGAATTAAACACCGTACATAATAAATATTCATTATTACATGAGAATTTCCATCTCAAGCATGATATTATCACGTGGAGATGATAAATATTCCATGTGCATGCATTGTGGGATTGTGTTATCTGACATTTATGGGACATCATTAAACAATAAACTTGCACCCATTGTGTCAAACCATGTTTTTTCTTGTTTTGGTTTACTGTCCAATTTGTTGGGAACATTGATATTTTTCTTGGGTCCCGGGTGTTATAAGGGTTGAGTCATGAAGTTCTTACATTGTATAATATTTCACTCTTGGTTGTTCATGGATTGTTTTGGGATAGATTAGTGTGTTAGAGTGTTTTGGACACCCACAATGTCACCTTTTTTTGTTTAAATCATTCAAGAATCTTTTTTTGGGGCTACCTAGTGTTTGGGGTGTCATTTGATGGTTTTAGATAATTTTTTATTCAACATGGTTTAAGCATGATTTTCCCAAACCGTGCAACTGAACCATGTGAAGTTACAGATTCATTACAGTTACCCTTGGATGGTTTGTGCAGGGTTTGCCAAACCGTGCAGTAGAACCATGCATCCACTTATAGGATAAATTAAATTCACTCTAAAACTAATATTTGGGTGATTCAACCTCCAATTTTAAGTCCTAACTTTTGTCTATCGACCATAGGGAGCCTCCCCATGGTTCTACCTCGTTTTTGGCTACTTTTTTGCTGATTTCTCATCAAAGGTTAGTTGTTCTTCCTCAAATCCTTCAATTTCCTCTCCTCATATCCCATGGTAATGCTAGACCTAGGGTTATGTTTTCCCCCAGTTTTTTATTGGAGTTTTGTTCTATTAGATCTGTTATTTTTAGATCTAGGGTTTCAGAACCAATGACTGGAGTTTTCAGGTGTGTGTTTATTTTCTGCCATGGGTTTGAGGTAGGTCTCACTTTTCACATTCCTTTTTAATTAATGAATCATTCATTTCATGCTTTTCGCACTATTTTTGAGTTATAAATATTAACATATGATCCTTGGTTTTATTGTTTGGTGTGAAAAGTGGTGTATTATACCTTGATATGTGATAAATAGAATTTTCTTGTTAAATATTGGACAACCAGTGTTTGATAAAATGCCCAGTTGGATTTTTTCAGTAATTTGTGGCATTTAAAGAAGGGATTGGACATGTTAATAATTTTGTGGCATGTGTAATGATTATTATGGGTTTCATGAAATAGTTTTCAATGTTTTTAATTCATTTTAAATGTGTAGTTGGATTTTGATAATTGTTTGGTTGTGTGAGGATGAATTATGGCTCAGTTGGAACTTTCCTAGAAAAAAATGGTTTTGGATTGAATTTTAAATGGAAGATATTTAAAAGTGTTTCATAAATGTTTTTACATGGTGATGGTTTTATTGATTCCTATTTTGAAATAAGGTTTTCTTTTTTTAAGGTTTGTTTTGTGAGAAATCTTTAAGGGTCTGTTGGGACACCTTGTGAAAATAATGAAAAGTGATTGTCATAAAAACCATCATTGGGTGTTTCTCGTTCCTTGTTGATATGGAATGATTGGGATGTCCTTGTTGAGGAATCCTCAGGTTTCATTGCAAGGGTTTCTTGGTTGGATTCCTTAATGATCTATTTATTTTAAGGAATGAGAGAAATCATTAGGGAGACATGGGGTGAGGCCTATTGTGGATAATTGTGTGTGTGTATTATATATGTGTGTGTGTGTGTTTTTTGATTGGATTCTCGGCTGGAATTGGTTGGCTCACCCCCATTAAATTCATGATACATGGGAACCTAGCAGTTTGATAGATTTTTTTTGAATAATTGCTACACTTGTAGGTTATGGTAATGGCTATTGGCTAATATTTGGTGGATATATTGGGATTATGACAATGATATTTTTCATCATCCTTCATGAGAAATTATGGTCGAGCGTATTGGATGTCTTGATTTCATAGTTTGTGACATGTAAATGGGGACGAGGTCTCATGTATTGGGGTTTTCTGGATTCTTCCTGATCTCCTAATTTAACCACAGTCTATTGGATTTAAGTTGCTTGTAGTGATGAATATGGTGCTTGTTTATATCTTTTAATTTCCCTTGTTTTGTTACTACAATGGTTCCATATTGTGTATTTTCTTCCTTGAAAATTGATGGTCTAATTTTAATAATTTTTATGAAATTTTTTTTCAAGTGAAAGTGTTTTATCCTCCTTTTACAAATTTGATAAATGTAAGAATCACTTTCCCCTTGAAAATACTAATTTCAGACTAATAAAATGAATCTATATTTCTAAATGAAATCGGAGAGTTGTCCATACAATGTTTTTAGTAAAATTTTGATAATTTCATACTTTTATATATTATAGTTCAAACATGAAAATGATGTTTCATTTATTTTAAATGAAGTTCATTGGGTATAGATTATTAGGATAGCAAACAATGTTTTTATACTGATCCCTATAGTTATTTTATTTTTTAGACATTGTAAAGGTTTTCATCATGTGTTCAGTATTCTTGAGTGACGAGTGATTTTTGTGTTGTAGGTAGACCCACAGGGTCACATGAAGATGGTGAAGTATTCTAGTTTGATTGGTTGTTCAGATGTATTGTTTGTTGTTCTCACAGTTCCTGTATAAATGTTGACCAATTCAGCTTTGTTTATATATTGGGCTTTTGTTTTTTCTTTTGTTTAGTTTCTAGTTTTTTTGGGGAGAAAATATTCTCATGTGTTCTCTAATGATGCCCAACAATAGTTTCCTATCTTTAAGGATCGGGAATGCCCTTTAAGCCATGCCATGGACTTGTTCGGGTGCCCGATTCAGGTTTGACCCGGTCAGTTTTGTGTCAAAATGGTATCAGATTTGGTTGGATCTTAGAGGAACTTTTATTTCATAGAGCCCTTTGTTATTTTGGGATGTCAAGGTATAATTATAAAGATTTTCGGGACTTGAGGTTTAGGTGTGGGAAGAGCATCGTGAACTCTTTCTCGTTCTGATCTTTGAGATTCCATGGGAATTCTGGTTTTCTTAGTTTATTTGTGTTTAGGTGTTCTTTGATGATTGGGATAAGACAAGGGGTGTTGAACTAATAGTCTTGGCGAGCTCACATGGCTTGGCAAGCTGTGTGGATCCCGATCATGGTTCTAGTAAGGCTCTCTGTGTTGGTGGTGTGTCTGACATATGGCCACCAACCATATGGCAATGTCACCCACCAACACTAGTTCCCTTTTGTGGTTGTCATGGACCTTTCTTGAATTTTAAATTTTTTTCGAAAATCCTTGGGTGAAAACTGATAATATGGATATAAAGGAATAGCTTGTTGTGGAAATGTTCAAAATGGGGTTTCAAAATTTAATATGATAATGGTTTTGGGATATTGGGTTTTGGGAAAAAAATATTAGGGATAATATGAGAATGGTGTAACGAGATTGGATTTTTCCTAATTTAAACATGAGGTTTGCTGAAATAAAAGGATTTAAAGGCATTGATTATTTTTAGATGATTATGAAATTTTTTTAATGGGATGTGATGGGATGTTGAAACGGGTTTAAATATTTTGAATTTTATTTGTAATGTGTTTTTGAGTAGTTGTGTTTTTTTAAAAATGTTTTTAGTCCCTATGGATATCAGATTATGAAAAGAGACCTTAATAAATTTTAAAATGGGAAAGGAATGATTGAATGGAAGGATTGTTTTGGTAGTTGTTTTAAATGAAATGGAATGGTTTATTAGTGAAATGGTTCTTTATGAAGTGTGGTTTTTTGAGCTACTGAAACATAAAATTAATTAAGGGAGAGGATTTTGATGATTACCTATGGGGATTCTCTTTACAACATGGTAAAATTATTTGTTTTGGGATATATAAAATTGGTTTTTTAATTGGTGGTTAGTGTTCCTTTAGAAGGTACATGATTTTTTAAATTTTTTGGTTTTGTTTTATCATATTGTGTTTTCATGGGGGCTCAGAAGATTAATTTTATATGGATATATTTATAGATGCCGGATATTCCATGGTGGTTGGGTAACTAAGGTGGCACGGAAATGATAATGTGAGTGAGACTCAATGAAACACCATTGGTGAGTGTGGAAATACAAAAAATTTGATTTGATATATTTTCCAAAAATAGGTTTAATCTAAAAAATTATGATGTTTTTTTAGATTGATGGTTGTGTGGTTTGGCTTTCTATTTAATGGATGCATATTTTATTTGTTATGATTCATCATGATTCAGAAGTGATACCACAATTGTGTCTGGGGATGTAATCATGTTGGTGGCGCAGTTTTGGGTCAATGTTCAAGGGGATTACATATATTTAATGTATGTTGTGATGTGGCTATGGATATTTCTCTGTTGGAATTCTTTCCAGTTGATCAACCAAATGATTCATTTAAAATGTTAAATACACCTCTTAGAATGATTCCTCATCCCATTTGTGGACGATGAGAGTTGTTTGGGATCGATTTAAAGTGACTTCCCATTACAGGGATTCCATTGGTTATAGCGGTTGTGATTAGAGATGTGTATTGGGTGTTGTTGTGTACCTTTTTTCATTCTAATTCTCATTCAGAGTGATAGAAAATAGTGTTTTGAATCTCTACATTCTTGTTTGGGTAAACGTGCGTTGTTGGGTAAGAGAGTTTCATGATGCCTCATGATATGATGTTTCTACCTGAGTGTGTTATGTAGAAGTGTGTAGAACTAAGATAAAGAGTTCCAGTTAGGGATTAGAATCTCCTGACTACGAGTTAGTAGATACTTAATCCATCAGAGCTCTATCCATAGGTCTCAGAGTAATGTTGATGGATAGTAAAGAATCATAGATGATTGATAAGTCTGGTTTTGTTTATCCCTCCACCATTGCAGTGAGGTAGTTCAAATATTCCCTTGTGGGTTATTTGTCACTTTGAAATCTCTCTGATCATAAAGAGTGTGTTGAATTCACTCATCACACAATGTTTCTAAATATGTTGTCAAGAATCCAAGTTCCTGCTTAATTTTCTTGTGTGGGATTCCAAGGTGATTCGGGCGATTCCTTGAGTGGGTAGTTGTTTGTTATTGTATAGTGGTCCAATAATTGGTCCCCTTACCTATCATCCACATGTTGTGAGTAATTTTGGTCTGCGTGAAAAGGGTTGGCCCATTTCTTTTTCCTGCCATTCTGGAGTCGGTAGGTTGAATGTTAATGTTTGGTTCCTCTTAACATGGGATTGTAGGTTGTTATGGGAGAGTTTCTGGGGGACCTATGCGGGATAGTCCCATTCTGGGTTCATGTTGAATTCTCATTTTTTAGTTTATCATTGTTTATTAATGGTGGGGAGACCCACCATGGGTCTTGTGGAGTTTCCTCTTATGAATTTTTCGAGTCAAATTTGTTTTCTAATGGTGGGGAATCCATTCAGGCCTCCCCTCTATTAGTGACCTATTTCCAGTTTGGTCTTAGTGTTTGATTAGGAGAAGTATATTCTTTTTGATGTTTTTTATTTCTCAGTTTCCTATTTTTTTTTGTTGAGTGTTGGGTTTCTCAGGTGAAGTCCCAATGGTCTTGATGTCCGATATGTTGTGGATGTGGAGGCTTGATCCATCTGATCATTCTCAGGAAAAGGTTTTGACTTGTTGTTTTGTTTTGGTAATGATTCCTAAGTCATATTTTTGGTGAGTGAAATGTGCTTAGTTGAGGATGTTGGATCGCGTTGATGTGGAATCCATAGGCATTGATCAATCATATGGAATGTATTACAGATTTCTGGTGGTGGAAAGCATCAATGGAGGGGAAACTTTTCACACCCATTTTTTTCATGTTTTTTGTTTATGTTCTAGTTCATTGGCAATCCCAGTCTATTTATTAGGTCCCGAGTAAAACAAAGGATGAGTCGGTAAGTGTTTCCATTTTATAATATTTCAATCTTGCTAGTCCTCAGTCTATGATGGGATAATGTGGTGTGTTTGACAGTTTTGGACACCCACACTGTCACCTTTTTGTTTTTAATCCTTAATCAATCATTGGGGGGTTACCCAGTGATTGGGGTGTCATTTTAAGGTTTTTGGACAAAAAAATTTAGACTACACAGTTTGACCATGGTTTTCCTAAACTGGGAAACCAAACCATTTGAAGTTGTAGATTCATCCATGTGGCCCTTGCACGGTTTGCGCATGGTTTTCCAAACCATGCAGCATAACCTTATAGCCACTTATGGTCTTAATAACATTCACTCTAAAAATCCTATTTGGGTGATTCAACTTCCCATTTGAAGCCATACCTATTTAATATCAACTAGTGGGCGCCTACCCTTCATTCTTCCCCGTTTAGGGCCACTTTTTGGCTGATTTCTCACCAATGGTTAGTGGTTCTTCCTCAAATCCTTCAATTTCGTATTCTCCTCTCTTCCCTTTTACTTCTATTTCTAATTTTTCAATGTTTTATCCAATCTCATGGTCATTCTAGACCTAGGATTATGTTTTCCCCAGGTTTTTTATAGGGGTTTTATTCTATTAGGGATGGTATTTGTAGATCTAGTGTTTCGAAACCCTCACCAGGAGTTTTCATGTGTGAGTTTTCTTTCCGCCATGGTTTGGAGGTGGGTTTCCCTTTCCAGTTGCCTTTTTAAATAATGAGTCATTGATTTCATACTTTTCAACCCACTTTTGAGTAATAAATATTGACGCATGATCACTTTTTTCGTTGTTTGGTGTGCAACGTGGTTTTTTATACCTTGATATTTGATAAATTGAATTTCCTTGTCAAATATTATACATCATGTTATAAATTAAATGTCTGGTTAGATTTAGTGAGTAATTTGTGGTATTTAAACAATTCTATGGACATGTAAATAATAATGTGGGATGTAATATGATTATTTTGGGTTTCTTGAAATATCATTCAATGGTTTGAGGTCATGAAAAATGTGTTGTTGTATTTAGAAAATTGTTAGGTCGTGTGACGATTAATTCGGACCTCATTGGCAATTTAATAAAAAAAATTGGTATGAAGGTTTGATGGATGTGATTTAAAGGAGTTATATATAAAAATTTACATGGTGATGGTGTGATTGATTCTTTTTTTGAAATATGGTATGCTTTATTGTTAAAGATTAGTTAAATGAGAAATGTTTAAGGGCTCATTTGGCCACCCAATGAATGTGAAGAAAATTGTTTATTATAAAAATGATGTTGGAAATTTCTCATGACTTCATGACATGTAATGGTCGAATATAATTGATGAGGAATCCTTCAGTTTCATTAAAAGGGATTTTCAGTTGGATTCCTTTTTGATCTATATATTTTAAGGCATGAGATCAATACTCAGGGAGACTCTGGGTGAGGCCTGTTGTTGATAATATTGTGTGTGTATATATATATATGTTTTTATTTGATTCTAAACTGGAATTTGTTGTAACACCCACATTAAATATAAGAGACATGGTAACCTAGCATATTGAGAGAATTTTCTACGAATGATTATTGCACTGGTAGGTTATGGTACTCACCAGTGGCCCATAGTAGGTTGATATATTGGGTTTTTTACTATGCGATTTTCCCTCAGCCTGCCTGAGAAAGGATGTTTGAGCATATTGGGAATTCTGATTTCATCATGTGTGACATGTCAATGGGGATGAGTTCTCATGTATTAGTGTCTTCTGGATTATTCTTTATCTCTTAAGTTCACCCATGGCTATTGGCTTTAGGTTTCTTGTAGTGATGAAATGATGTTTTTATATATATTTACATTACCCTTGTCGTGTTATTACTATTGTTCCTTCGTGTGTACTTTTTTCCTTGGAAAGTGGTGGTATAATTTTAATATGTATAATGAAAATAGTTTTCCAATGAAAGTGTTTTATCCTCCATGTAAAAAACACAAAAATCTCAGAATCACTTTCCCTATGAAAATTCTAATGGTACACTAATGAAATAAATCTAGTTTTGGAAATGAATAAAGGTATTGATTCTTAAATTAATTTTAATTAAAATATAGATAAATGAATAATTTTATATAATATAGTTTAAACTTGAAATTTATTTTTATTTTATTTTAATGGATGTTCTTTGGGAATAGATTATTGGGATAGCCTATTGAGTTATAATAAACATGCCTATAGTTCTTTTCTGTTTTTAGACTATGTGTAGGTTTTCAGCTTGAGTTCAGTTGCATTGAGAGATGAGTGATCGCTGTGTTGGAGTTTGACCCACATTGTCACATGGAGATGGTGTATCCTTCTAGTCTGGTTGGTTGTTCAGTTGTATTTTCTGTTGTACTCATAGTTCTACTTTAAATTTTGTTTAGTTCAATTCCATTTATATATTGGGCTGTTTGTTTCTTTACGTTGTTTAGTTTCTTATTTTTTGGTTGGGTGATATCATTCCCATGTGTTCTTTAATGATGACCGGAACTAGTTTCAAACCCATGGGGATCAGGAATGCCCTTTGTGCCATGCCACACACTGGTTCGTGTGGCCAGTTCAGGATCGACCTAGTCTAGTTTGTGAAACATTAGAATATGGATATGACAAGTAAACACCCTTGGTCACGCGATGGAATCATACAACCATGAACAAGTGACACATCAATGGAGAGAAAATAGACTATACCAAAAAATGACTTCATGTCATTGTGAGATTGAACATTGAATACACAACACACAAAATGAGAGAAAAATGATTGTCCCTGAAAATGTTTGCATTCCATCATGAGATCCAATGATGATCATGCGATGCTCCATCTGTAAGTAGGGAGACATACAATGATAAGGAGTGTGCTCTATTATGAGATCCCTTATTGATCAAGTTGTTACCTTACCAATAATTAGTGGGTGAAGGCGGAAAACCTTCATTGAAAATATGGAGAAAATTTCCAAAATGAGTGATCACCTTATGGTTATGAAACTCATGTGATGTGCCTTAAAAGTACACCGGACACCACATACTCTTGGTTAAATTTCTACTAAGCCACACGAAAGAACATTGGAATGTATTCCGCATCAAATAAAGGGCATCAGACATGTCCATGCGACCTAATTCTCCCCTTTTGGATCCGTAAGACAAACTAATGGGTTTTTTCATGATTTTCTTATTCTTCTCTATAAGAATTTTTATTTATCACGTGACACATCACCGATTCAGAGAGTATTTTTCTTTTAGAAACCTCTAGAATTATTTTAATTCCAAAAAATTCATTGCAAAATAAATAATGAAATAAAAGGGAAATGTAGGGATCCTCTTGTAGTCAAAAATATCATGTGAAAACCCAAGATAGGTCTCACTAGACCTGTTAAAATGCCAGTAAGACCTCACCAAATCCCATCAGTATGATAGAATGATCTCATGAAAGGCCCCATGAAAATCCATCCTTGTCACATGAAAGGTCTTGGAAAAGTCATCTCAGATCACAATAAATCCTTTTTGAAATCATCCTAATCTCATGAATGTTCTTATACATATCGTCATGACAAAATAGAATCCCCTCGGTATATCGATAGGATTCAAAAGAACCCATTAATTTGAAATAATCTAATAAAGGAGTCCATGATGTGTTGATATCGTGGTTTTTAAAAATCATGTGATGCACTCAGAATGGCCTTTAATAGAATATCATGAAACTCAAGACATCTTAACCTTCCACCTACTCCAGACTATATTTTCACAATATGAACCACACAAATCAGTTCATAATTGGGCTGGTGAGGATTATAAATCCTCCACCACGTCATCTACAAATGGATATTGGTGTGGCTAGACTTTTGCATAGAACCTCACATTGGCACATCAAGACATTAGAGTGGATTTCTCTGAGTGGATGATCACATGATCAGGAAATATTTCTGAAAGGTAAGATCAGAAGAACAATTGGAGAGATCATGCAGTATACCCATGAACATCATGTGATTATTCATAGATTATGTGAAGGAAATCTAGGTGGATTATGCAAAGAAATTACCACATATATTTTAGATCATGTGGGAAGTAAATCAATCTCACACTGAATAAATCAATGGAATTTACAATAAAAGGAAGGAATAATGACTAAAATTATGTGAGACTTATGTGAATAACGTATATGCTAATCCTAATATTCTTTGTGTGAACCACCCAAGTCACAAAATAACACCAATACATGTCACCCAGATCTTGATATGCCTCATTGGTATTATATTTGGATCCCATTAATTCCTCAAAACATATCAGAGAAAGTCACATATAATTTCCATAAATTCCTCTCAAGTATTCAAAAACCCCTCAAGGCTCTACATCCACACCTTGTGGTGTCTCTCAAACATTTTAAATGGATCATATGGATACATAATTACATGATATAATAGTCTCTCGATAGCATTAGGGCATGTTAGTTGGATATCATGATATCCCTTAGGCATGCTATCATGATCTAGTGATGTTTTTTGAACATGTTAGATGGATTTCATAGATCCCTCCTTACCTGTCATTATATATTACCCTCTATACATGTCTCATTGACATTTATGATTCTCTCCTTAAATATCAGCCTTATTTTTTAATGATACCAGGGAAATTCAGATGATTTGGGTGATTCAGTCCATGAATTTTGGATGAGATCATTCAATGGATTCCAAGATCAGCCAGCCAGGTCTCGTGATGTCCACATGAAAATTCTTCTAGGATCATTTGAAATATTTTATACAAGCCATTAAATTTACATGATAACCCTCTGAAAATTCTACAAGATCATGAGATTTTCATTCGATATATTAATAAGATAACCTATGATACATCAAGAATACAGTCAATGAATGTATAGAATATAATAAATTAATTACAGGAGACAAGAAGTTCTGGTAAATCAGGAATACCAAGATGTAAATACATATTCCAGCCTCCATAGAGGGAATCATTAGTGTGGAATACAAAATGAACTGGACTATAATGACTATGATTCTACAAATTAATAGGATAAATATGACGCCTTCATATGGTCCAAGCTCAACTGGTCACCCAGTTTAGGGGAAATTATCTTTTGTCTTTGAGATTTAAATCATTAATACTCACTCCTTCCCATGATACTATCATTATACCGCATCCATCAGTAGATTCAGAAGAAAAATGAACTATAATGAATTTCATTCCTTAAATTAACAAGTTATATAGGATTCCTCCCTAGGGAATGTGCTCCATATTATGACATTCCATGGTCAGTCTAAACACATAAGCCTCGCATCCACATGTTGTGAGGTGGATTAATTTATATCCCTTGTTTCTCATGACAAGAATAGATTATGTGGCCTCATAAAGGTAAAATAGTCAATTAATATTTACTGTGAATCTCCACCAGTGAGGGAAATTGAAGTATGTAATCCCAGAATATTTTCATGATATATACATCCCCTAAATGAGGGAATCAACCTTCGTTACACTCCATCGGGCATGATCAAACTATGATAACACTGATTCCTGCTATAAACAGTATACATAGGTCATATCCTCAATACTAAAGCTCAAATATGCATTTTCTATATTCCCACACATTTTTACATGTTTCATCATGTTTAAATTAATGGGTTTAAATAACTATAGATATTTTGATACCAACAATAACCACAATACTTAGGAATCCTCCTAATGGCTCAATCCCATCCTAAGAATATTTACCACCTCCCTGTGCGGTAGAAAATTCCTAATTTCCTGGTTATGTGGGTTCAGTATATAAGAATCTATTCCTTACAGGGAAATATATGAACTACCATTGATATATTTTTCGGGATTCACTAATTAGATACCCTTATTATATAGATAAAATTTGTTAACATAAGATCATTTTGTTAGGGTGTTGGTACAAAAATCTTAGCCTAAATAGAAAAGGAATAAATATACCAAAAGTCCTACCTCTTGAAGCTCTATCACAAATCCCTTCCGCACAATCAATGGCACACAATAGGTTGACTTAACTCCTCTACAACTACAAAAAACGAAATGACAAAAGCCTCTGTGATCCTGATAGATATGTCTGCGACTGCTATAAATAAATGATGGAAGCCACTAAAATCATAACAGATATAGTTATGACCACTATAATTAAATAATGGAAGCCTCTGCGATCCCTACTAATATATTCATTACCACCAAAAAGAAATGATGAAGGCCTATGTAATTATGATATTTCCACCTCCAACAAAAAATATCGATTTGTTTCGTGGCGTGCCCTCTAATAATTGTGACACCTATTGCCTATAAATATTTGGCTCACCCAACCCCACCTCCAAGGATCACTATCCAGAACTATTACATTTGGAGATCTCAACTCTCAAAGCATCATTTTCTCTTCAAATGAGTGAAAAAATGCATCACCCAAGGTAACTGGGCTCTACAAACCTGCTTTCCCTTTTCCCCTATCTTCTATTTCTTCATGTTGTGATTCCCTTTGTGAAGCCATGTGACCATCATGAATGTAGGGGTCCATTTTTTATTCTCAGGTCATTGCGGAGAATTCATCCTTCATGAAGTACCCTCCAAGAACATTTTTCGCCATACCTCAGATGGGTCATCATGCTTCAGGGAGCACTTCCCCTCACAAATATTCTTCTCATCATTCTTCACAAAGAACATTATTTGGTCTAATCCCTTCTCTTCGTGAAACACCAGAGGGTTTCAATGTCCCTCTCTCCATGGCCTTAATCTTCACAAATGCTTTTCCCATGTGGACCTACAAGCCTATGTGAAGCGATTTCTTGGTTCCTCAGGTTGTGTTTCATATAGTGTTCTCATGCCTCATGTTTTTCACATAGGCACACTAATTTCTATTTCTTCATTGCAGATCCATTTTAACGTGATACCATCAAGTGACCATTACTCCACCCCATAATTTACTGACATTTACTATTCCTTACTTCCCCTAATTTTGGCTTGGTAAAATTCATGTATGTTCCAGGGGCGAGTTCTTTTAATCTAAGTAGGTGGATGCTAATCTGCTATGCACTATCTTCTCTCACGCATGATGCTAAACTGTTATTTTACACATGTGGGGAATTCCAGGGTATACTCAAAGGATAATGAGTATTGATTCATTCTAAATCCTATCATTCTTGGGTCATTGTCTCAATGTGGACCTCAGGTAGTCTTCACATAAGCCCTGGAACACTTAGATAGGTGTTTACCTACATAATGAGCATATCCTCCTAATGATTCGTATTACCTTCCTAGGGATTTCCTCTTAGAGTATCTCCCAATCTCCATCTCCATGGGATGGTATCCATGAATAATACCTACACAATCCTTCATGGACACATGATTCACAATATGATAATCAAGTTAATAATTTCCCCTTCTTTCTCACACTGAGCTTGACTCATGTGGGTTTTGAGTAAGAAACGTCCATGACATCCTCTTTGGGCCACTAACCATGTGTAAGCCCCATGCCCCCTCATCCTGCATTATGATAAACTATATGCCCCTCAAAACGACATGTACTTTAATCCCTATCGTCTATACATTCTCTTTTAAATCATCTAAAAGGTTCAATCCCATCACTCTCCATAATCCATTTTCCTGACTACCCTATGTCAGTTCATCTATCCCACATTATGTTAAACTATATCCCCTTTGGAATATGTTTTTTTGAATTTATTTTTTCTACACATGTTACGTAAGAATCCTCCCTTAGGTCTAACCCGAACCAATGGTAAACTCTGTTACTCCTTCTTAAGATATGTTCCCTCCTGATTTGATTCTTTCACTTTTTGGGATGCAACTATCAGATCTTCTAATCAAGGGTGGTCTGGTTGACTCGGAATTCTAACCATGCATAAGACCCACACTTCACCAAACTCCCCCAACCAATAGTTTCCCGCATACAATGGGACGATAACCATGTATAATCCACATCATGTCTCTAGTTCGATATCCATTGTGTACACCCTGATTCTATGCCCCATCTTGAACTAGGTGGAATTTGATCCCAACCATAGGAGTACGTTGGAAACATCCCTGAGGTTCAATCCGAATACCGTCATATTTATGTTAGTTCCATCTCATTCATTTTCACCATCTAATACCTCCTCCATATCATTGCTAAACTTTATCTATGCCACCACATCCTTGCGAGATCAGTCCATCCATCATTGTCTCTCCTTAGCAGGACTTGGGCTGCTAACGATGCATAAGCCCTATCATGTCTCTGGGTTATTTTCCTTTGGGTACATCCCAATTCACCCCCTTATAATTACATTTTTTGTTATCCTTATCTTCTTAACAATGTAAGTAGTATTCCTCTATGATTTCAAATCTGAACCAACAGTAACCCTTGGTCTCCCCTCTACTGAGACCACTTTTTTGGTATTCCCTTTGAGGTTTCTAGATCAGCCTTCATAGTGTGATATCTTCCTTTTTTTGGGACAATCTATCTTAGATCCATACCCATAGGTATTTTTGATCCATCGATCAGTTAAAACTTCTAGTTTCACCCCCTAGGGATGTACAAATCTGATCCACTATCATTAGTTTACCAATTAGTTTGATCTATCTCCGTGAGATGTTAAACTCGGGGCATACCCCGTGATAAACATTGAATGCCTAGGAAAGACTTGGAGACAAGCCACTTATAATAGACCATACATAACATTTAGATTTTACATAAACATTGAACAATATTTATTACAAAATATAAAAAAAACATTCCAGGAATGTATATTTTTGGTGTCATTTGAAATTGGGAAACATAAATAAATTGTTTATAAAACACCTACATTATCTCCTACTTATTTCTTCATAAATAGACTTTTTTTGACATATATTACTTAATAACCTTCTTCATGACCTATGGAAAATAAACATATGAAAGGGTGAGCTCAAATTCTCATTAAGGGTATACAAAATAAAACATCAATCATATCATAATCATAAGAACATAACATTTGAAAATCATATCCTACATATAAAAGACCATAATATCATGTCCTAGGATAAATAATAAAAGTTATACGTAATCCCAATAGTCATAATATAAGACATTAAATTTCATGGCTTACACACATATGAATATAAAATCATTTCATATTAGTCAAGGATCATTTCCAAGACCATCATAATAGACAATGCCTATTACTGAACAGAGTTCACTCATCGTTCCAACCCCATATTACTGAACATGATATACTTGTCATTATAGTCAGGTCTATCTCAGTAGATATAAATATTTAAAAAATTCATTTGAGAGATATATAGTTACCACCCATCTCATAATGAATCCACTATTACGTGTGCCACAAAAAAATAAAATCATTCACCAAAGCATAACCCATGAAATAAAATGTGTTTCTTAAACATAATTCTATCACAATTCAGATAAAACAAATCGATTTCCAAAATAACATTCCACAATAAATAGAATAAAATAATATTAATAACAGGGATATAAATATAACCCAACATAAAGGGTGTCATCTTACATGGAAAATAATATTGAGAAAACACGTGAAATTAATTCTTGAGGAAATTATCCTTTCTTCTTCAAAAAAGTTTCCATCCTCAAAATTCCACACAATTTTATAAGAAATAATTTTATGTGAAAATAACATTGTATGATTTTAGGGTAGGATTTAAGAAAATAAGGAATTATTAAAGTGTATAAATATGTTCATGGCGTACAAGTTAAAAAGAATTTATTCTTCTTGTACTTTTGCGGGAAAAGTAAAAATGTGCCACATACCGAGAAAGTCAAAATATTCCATTCATAACCATTATTAAAAATTAAAAATTGGGTAGAATTGAATTTAAAAAATTATATAAGTCTATAAATTATATTGTTAAATACTTATTTTGGAAATATTTATGTGTATGATTAATATATCGTAGTAAATATTAACGAATAATCAATCACTGATAAAATGTGATTTTAAAATTTCTCTAATTCCTTAGTTCTGATTTGATGAATATGAATCCAAACCTCTGGTATAATAATTTAAATACTGTTAATAATTTATTACATAATCATAATCTTTTTTATGAGAACATTTATGATCATATTTTCATCCATTTGTTAGTAAAATTTCACTATTACTCATTATTTGGGTATTGACGGTGTTATGTTCATATGCAAGTTTGGTCAGATAAGTTATTATTACTATTTATAGGATAAATTTATATCATTAAAATCATGGTATTAGTATAATATATATCTTAATTATTTATTCAGTTGATATATATAATTAATATTATGTATAACGAATCACATCGCACCGTTGAGACGATAAGTCGTATGTACGCACGAGCGACGATATCATTCTCACAATTGTTGAATGGTATTAAACTGAATGGTTTATAGTATATCAGAAAAAAATATAATTTTATATTAATAATATATATATATATAATTTTATCCTCATACACATCCATCTAAGGTGGGGGTGAAAACAGAATACACCAGGGCATGGAGACAGTAAGTTGTACATACGCATGCATGGTGATTTCATTTTTCATCAGATGGATAGAATGTAAACTATGGTTATTTAATAATAATAATAAATTCTTATTATAAATGTACTAATATAGTTATTATATTATAATCAATTACCTCATGAGGAGGATGTATAATAATAAAAAAGTTGGAAAGAATTGGTAAATTATATTACCTCTTCTTCAACGTGCTTCCTCTAAATATCATTTTAGAGCACTAGAATTGTGCTTGAATAATAAAAATACCTCTATAAAGTATCTTGGTATGTTTATAAGGGTAATGGCAAGGGTATGGTCTATATTTAAAGCTCAAAATTAAGTGAAGTGTTCAGGGAGGATGTGCCCTTAAATAATTGAGGTGACGGGCACTCTTGAAAACCTCAAAAATATTAATTTATAATAAAATCATACATGACATAGAAACTACAAGTATGTCCCAATTTATAAGGTGAGATGATATGGTGTATTAATCTCCTCAATTAATAAATGTTATACATGTTTTTATGTTAGTTAAACATTATCATTTAAGTTAACAGTTAGTTATTCTATTTAATTTTTATCAAGGTTAACAAATATTTCAATATTAAAAGCATGATATATTAAACCTATTTAGAGTAAATTAGACCATAAATTAATATATTATAATATTTTAGACAACATTATAATTATTATTTTTTAAAAAAGTTTTTAGGATTTTTAAATAATTAAAGAAAACCTTATTTTGACAAAATATCAATAGTGTCAATTTTGATACTATTTATTTCATGGATATTTTAAAATATAAAAATAAGAAGTGAATCGTGATCATAATATTTTATTATATCCATATTGTTTCAAGGTAATAAATAAAATTCATTTTATATAATAATTATCCCAAATTATATGTACTGAAATATTTTTAAAAACATTTATTTGATCTCTTCATTAATAAAACAATTGTTACCACAATTTTCTGTAATTATTTAATATACTTATTTGTTTTATAAAAATTAAAAATAAATTAATATGATGAATATAAGTCCATTATCATTCATTATAATACATTTAGTGGAATTTATCTTCTAAAAAACCCAACATTAAAAATGTTATACACTATTAAAACAAGAATGTGACAAATTTATCTTCACTTTAAATAAAATAATATAAGTCTCATAATCTCTTATATAAGACTCCAAATGATCAATATGTTTACCCTTGTATGCTTATGGTCAATATGTAATCAACTAATATGGTTTGGAAAATTTTTAGTTTAATTTTATAACAATAGGATTAACCTTAATTACCTGATTTACCCTTTGACCATGTTAATAAAATTTACCGAAGTTACTATTCATATTTCCCAAAACTAAAATAATTCTATTTACATAATTTGGACCTATATATTAAAAATATTTAATAAATATTTTAAAATTAAAAACATAGTAGTTGGAGTATTTTATTTAAATTTAATATGGCTACTGGAATTAGAAATCAGGTTTTAAAAGTTAAAATATTGCAAAATATTGAATTTTTTTACATATGAATTTAATTTGAAATTAATTCCAATGAACTAAATTATATTAAATTGTAAAAACATATTCTATTTATTCATCTAAACCATTATATAATACTATTTAATCATATAAATTATTTCAATGACAAAAATTATTTTCAATTAAAATTTATCATTTTTTTACAATTTATCCAAAGATTAAAGTCATCAGAAAAATATCATAAATTTATCCAAAGTATATTTTTATATCTTGATAAAACATAAAATTTTGAGGTTGTCATTTAAAAATTAGTAATGTGTCAAAATCTTAATTTAAAAGGCGTTTTCGATTCAAAGGTGTAAAATTAACCTTTAACAGATTGGTTTCTATACATCAAATAGGGTTTTATTCATACACTATGACTAAAATATCCATTAGAAGAATATCATAAATATTTTATTTATTATATAACACGCATATATATATCTCATTAATTTCATTACCACTATTAATTCACTCAAAAATACACATATCTAATTGATTTATACTTTTAATAAATAATTGATAACTAATGAAATATCAAGGCATTTTCATTAGTTTGTTATAATTATTATAGGTAACTTCAAATCCAGGATATATTATTAATTTTATAATAATATCATCTCAGGGTTTTTTTACGCCCACAATTAGTGCAAAACAAACTTTTGAAAAATAAAAAATATTCAAAGAAAATATTTCAAAAAAACGTTCGGGCGTTACATTGTACCCCCATTAAAATTATTTTCACACTCAAATATCATCACATGGAAACAAAAAGATTAGGATACCAAACCCTCATAATATCCTCAAGTTCCCTTGTAGATTTTATAATTTGGTGGTTCCTCCATAAAAAAATAACCAAGCTAGTGTTCTTGTTTCGTAGAAACTTTTTATCTACGATCCCGAATATCTATCAGTTTTTCTTTATAAGAATTATTTTTCTCTAGTGGTACGTATTCTAATATTAGAAAATGTGAAGGATTAGGTCAGTACTATCTCATGAGAGATACATGGAACACATCATGAACTTGAGAGATATTGAGTGTAAATGTCAATCGGTAAGCTACCTTCACATCACGATCCAAAATTTCAAAACGACTGATATATCTACGGATCAAATTTCCCATATTTCCAACTATCATTACTCTCTTACAAGAATATATTCATTGAAACACATTATCACCAATATTAAAATCTAGGTCTTTTCATTGGTTGTCATCCTAGTTTTTTTGACGACACGTTTCTGCACCCATGTGTAGTTGAATAGATGTGACATTTTCTTCTATTTCATCTACATGATCAGGTCCTAATAACTTTATTTCTTCATATTCGTCCCAATAAGTTTGGGTTATATACTTATTTATATCGAGGGATTCATAAGGAGTCATTTTAATACTAGAGTAAAATTTATTTCTGTAAGAAGACTCCAACAAAGGTTGGTGTTGATCCCAACCACCTTTGAAATACAAAGACTAATCCCCTAACATGTCTTCTAGAGATTGAATTATCTTATCAGATTGAACATCTGTCTATGGATGATAATTAATGATGAAACATAACTATGTATACAAATAATGATAAAGAATTTTCAAAAACATCAAGTTAAACCTCAGATCCCCGTCATATATAATTGAAGAGGTAATCCATTAAATATTAAAACTTCATTTACATATATCATTGTAATCTAATGCATAGATAAATCCTCTCTAATAGAAATGAATTGTACATATATCATAATTAAATCAACTATAATAAATATATAATTTTGGCCTTTAGATGTTTGGGGATGTCTAACAATAATGTCCATAGTGATGTTTTCCCATTTCCATTCTGGTATGGTTAATGTTTATAACATACCCTTATATTATATCACTTGGCCTTAAATTATTATCAATCCTTTCATCGAGGTACATATTTGGTGAAATCTATTTTCATTCCACCCCTCTAGAAATACACTTTTTTGTCCCTTTACTTATTATTGATTCAAAGGTGAATTGATAATGAAGAACAATGAGCCTCATCCAATGTCTCTTTCTTTAATTCTGGTATCGGAAGAATACAAACCCTATTCCTGGACCATGTTAATTCCTCACAATCAAGGTTTAAATCAAGAACATTTCTC
Source organism: Viscum album (assembly GCA_963277665.1). Lineage (NCBI taxonomy): Eukaryota > Viridiplantae > Streptophyta > Magnoliopsida > Santalales > Viscaceae > Viscum > Viscum album. The sequence continues at coordinate 1,987,389,961 of OY728136.1, forward strand.
ACCATATATTATAGATCTACATCTTTCTTCTGCAACTCTTTAATGATCACCAATATAAATGGATGATAATTCATTCGATAAATATAAGATTTCTCCCCTTTAAAATTTCTTGATCCATCTTTTCAAATACATAAATATTGGAAGTTTTTTATCTTCATCATGGGTAGGCTAGCCAAATCATTTCTACTCAAATAATCTTCCAGCTTATTTTCTTTCCCAGGGTGGTAATGTAAAGAGAAGTCGTAATCTTTACTCAACTCCAACTATCTACTTTGGTGCATATTCATCTCATTTTTGTGAAAATAGACTTTAAACATTTATGCTAAGTATAAATATCACACCATTCACCATAACGATAATTCCTCCATAAATTGAATGGAATGATTACCACAGATGACTCTAAATCATGAGTGGGATAATTTTGATCATGGATTTTAAACTATTGTGAGAAAATATCTATCACCATATCATTATACCTGACATCACATCCTTTCCCCTTTATGGATGAATCACTATAGACCACAAAATTTTCTCAATACAAGGCAGTGTGATCATAGGTCCAATAACTAACATACGTTTTTAGCATTTTTAAATTCTATTCACATTGCTCTGTCCAATTGAACATAAATCATTTCCGAGTCAACATGGGGAGTGTATTAAATAATTGTAAAAATTATTTCACAAAACATCGATAATATCCATCCAAAACAATAATAAATTAGATCTCAGTTTCCGTTTTTTTCCGGTCCAATATTCAACAAATTCTATTTTTGATGGATCCACAGATATCCCTTCTTTTGAGATTATGTGACCAAAAATGATACTTTGGGAATACAAAATTTAGGCTTGGTAAATTTATCCTAATCATAATCCTTACTCAGGTCCTTCATTACAATTCTCAAGTGGTCATCATGTTCTTCACTACTCTTAAAATAGAAAAAATATAATCTATAAGGACTACCAAAAATTGATGATGATATTCTCTAAAGACACAATTCATTAAATCCATTAAGAAAACAAGTGAATTAGTTAGACCAAAATGCATCACTATAAATTTATATTTTCCATACATTGTAAAAAATTCCATCCTGGGTATATCCTCCATTTTGACCATTAATTGAAGATGTCCTGAAAGAAGATCAATCTTAGAAAAGTATTGAACTTTTTTTTGTTGGTCAAATAAATAATAAATGTGTGGTAGAGGATATTTGTTCTCGATAGTGATCTTTTTATGTTCGTGATAATCAATGTAGAGTCTCATTAATCTATATTTCTTCATAAAAACTAGAATAGTTTCTCCCCAAGATGACTCAAAAGGGTATATGAATCCCTTATCATTATTCTCTTGGATTTTATTCTTCAATTCTAGAAACTCCATTGGGGCCATTCTATAAGATGTATTTGAAATAGGCACAATAGCCGGTAAAAGTTCTATTGAAAACTCACCTTCAAGATATTGTATAAGACATTAAAATTCTTCCTTAAAGACATCATAAAACTCTAGTACAATTGGTGCATTCTTAATCATGATTTTCTCCCCAACTATTTGAGATTAATAACCTTCATTTAAAGGAATAAAGACTCATAAATTGGATGAAATTTATACTATAAGGCTATATTCATAATTTAATTGATTAAATGATCATGGAATGATATGGAATATGAAATGTCACTTCCCTTCCTTGTAAATGGATATGAGATCCACATAGATAAATAAAATACATGCCAATAATCACATAAAATTCCAACATTAAAAGTATCACATGATTTACAAGAAATACATTCCCACAAAAACCTACTAGAAAAGAATTATATACTTTTGATGTTACTGTTTTCCCATTCGGATATGTCACAGTTAACTTAGCATCTAATAATTGTAGTAATATGATAATACCATTAAAAAAATATTCTGAAATAATAGAGTTGGTGGTTGTAGAATCAATTAAAACATTTTCTACTCTATATTGGATGGTAAGTGCACATTTCACTACATTATTATCGTACTCCATGTTGACAAATAATGATTTCATGTGTCTTAACTTTATCATTGACCTTATGTGTTTTTGACGTCGATCACCATCAAGATCACTTGGATTGGAGCATTGATTGGCATAATTCCCTATTTCCTTACACGTGTAGCATTAATGTGTTTGAGGGGCATTATATGTAGCCTTTTCTTTGTTCACATAATTATACATCTATTTCCCATCTCTTCGGCATTCAACGACCCAATGAACTTATTTTACACACTTAAAAAAATTACAAGTACCTTTAATAAAATTACGTTCATGTTTATTTCAACACAATGAGAATAAGGGGAAACTCATATTATATTATGTGTCGTCTTAAGATTTTCCTTTGAATTCTATTTTTATCTTCTTATAATCCCATATGACTGATGGGTTACTCCCATATCCATATCACCCTTGAGAGAACATTGAAAAATTTCTTCATATCTATTGAACTCCCTTCTGGCTGAATTGTAAAGACCCTAAGCCTGACGTACATGAAAATTACATTACTTTTGCGGAATACTTAGTACATAACAAAAACACACACACAAGGATCGCAGTAGTTTAATGTCTTTGGAATCTTGGAATATAATCATATAATCGTGGTGAAAGATATTCAACATATCCCATAAAGATCTTCCTTTTTTTACCTAAAACCATTCTTTATATCCTGGGGAAAAGAAAACATAAAAGGGTGATCTCAAATGCTCAGTAAGGGTAAACAAAAGAAATATCAATCACATCATATTGATAAGAACATAACATTTTGGAAATATTAACCTACAAAAGAGAGCATAATTTCATATCATGGGATAAATCATAGTAGTGAAATGAAATCTCAATAATCATAACATAAACCATGAAAATTTGTGGCATACACACATAATCATAGAGAATCATATCTTATTAGTCCAGACTCATTTCCAAGACTATCGTAGTGGACAAAGTCCCTTTCTGAACCGATTTCACTCCTCGTTTCAGTCCTGTTTCACTGAACCGGTATAACCTACCGTTCCAGCCATGTCTATCTCATGAGATATAAAATCATTACCCAATGAATTGGAGGGAGATATAGGTCCCACCCATCTCATAATGATACCATTCTCATGTGTTTCACAAATTCATAAATCATACATCATTGCATAACCCATGTAATAAAAATGGGAATCTTAAACATCGTGACATCATAAAACTATTCATATAAGATAATGGAATTCATAAATATAATTCCATCACAACATAATAAATTCAATGTAATAATAGGGATATAAATAGAACCCTTTATTATCTTAGATGGAAAATAATTTTGATAAAACACTTGAACTCCATTCTTGAGGAAAATATCCTTTCTACTTCAAAAACATTTTTCCTTTCTTAACATGTCAGACAATTTTAAACCAAAAGAAGTTGATTAAAAATAAACATGAAAACATATAAAGAAAGATTCTTGGAAATAATGTTTTAAAAATCCATTCATGCCGTATAAGTTAAAAAAACATTCTTCCCGTACTTTTTCGGAAAAGTCAAAAAGTACCTCGTACGAAAAACGACAAAAGATTCCTTTCATATCATTTAATAAAAACTCATAGAAGCGTAAAATTGGATTTAAACAATTGTAGGGGGATGGAAATAATATTACATATTGAAGAAACATGGATGTGGATGATAAAATACACCCCAGTAAATACCAAAGTATAAATAATCTCTGATAAAAATGAGATTGTGATATTTCCCTTACCTTAGGTCTGATTTGCTTCGTATGTGTCCGAACCTCCTCTTCTTTGAAGCGCCTCTTTGAGATCTCCTTTTAGGGCAGTAAAATTGCTCTTTGATGAAGAACAAAACCTCTAGGATTTTTATAGGGATGTAGAGAAGGGAATTTGACAGGGGTTGGCCAATTTTGAAGGCTCAAAGTGGTGTGAGGAAGAGAGGGAGGAGGTACCCTTTTATAAGGGAAGAGAGGGGCATCTTTGGAATAACTAAAAATATTATTTTATTATAAAGCCAAATTCGGTTTTAAATATCTCCAAATTGATTTATTTCGAAGCTCAGGTGAGGATGGGTCGAAATAATTTCATCCAATAGAATTTAGACAAGTTTAGGTTCCTATTTTAACCTTATCATTTATATTTAACTTTAAGTTAGATAATTTTACTTTTACCGTGTCTTCTTGTTTTCTTACACTATAAGGTTAATAAACTTAATATATCAAGCCAAACGAACCCCAAGTTGTTTATAATTAATATATATAACCTCATCTAAGTCATTTGGCCGAACCATAGATTTTTAGGAATAAAATAACAATTAATAATATAATATTTGTTTTAAAAACTATTTTATGTCAATTTTGACACTATTTAGTAATTGATTTTTGTGAACTCATAACAGAATGATTAGTTCGAAAAAAGTTAATTAAATCAATACTAACATGTCATATTAACCTAGAAAATTATTTTAATTCATAAAAAGTCTTAAATTACATTTATTTGGGTATTTATAACATCAATTATGTCAATATTTCATTAATAAGAAAATTACTGCATCATCTTTGTGTCATAATAAATGATAATTATTTAATCCCTAAAAATTTTAAATAAATTACTATGATGTAGATAATTGTATTATATTTCTGTAGACTATTCATGTTCGAAGTTTCATTAAGTGTATTACTAAATTAAAATTTTTATACTTATAAGATTTAAGAAAGTGACATGTTGTCACATTCTTTGGTTTTAATAATAATTAAATTATTTTCATGGAAAAAAGTCCATTAAATGAATATAATACAACCCTTAGGTGATATGGGTATACTTTTAGTTATCCAATAGGATTTTGACATGTGTTAGGGTAATTTTCTAATATTATATTTACCCTTAATTACCCGATTTACCTTTAACTATGGTAAATAAAATTTTCCATAGTTACTATTCATAGTTCCCAAAAATAAAAAGTAGCTTATTAAAATAATTTGGATCCATTGATTCAAAATATGGAATCCATTTTCCCAAATTCAATAAACAAAAGTTGCAGAAATTAAATTAAAAATAATCTTATTGTCGAAAAAAATGGGTTTTTCTTTAAAACATTGCAAAAGATTGAATTGATTTATCCTACGAATTCAAGGTAGAATAAATGCTAATGACATAAATTATATTAAATGGTAAAAATATATTCTATTTATACTTTAAAAACATTCAATATTATAATTTAACCATATAAATTATTGGAAAGAAAAAAGTTTTCTTTAATTAAAATATGGCGTGTTTTTACTATTTATCAAAATATGAAAGTTACCAGAATAATATGAAAAATTTATCCAAAGTAAATTTTTATTTCATGATTCCAAATAAGAATTTTATTTTTTCAAATTGAACTTATAAACATGTCAAATTATATTTAAAGTGGGTGCGCCATCAAAAGGCGGCAAAACAGCATTTTATGAAAAATACTTATTTTACCCAAAAAATTTATTTTGTTCTTATACCATGTTTTAGAAAATGTGTAAGACAAATAATAATGTTATAAGATTAAAAATTTAGTTAATACTATTCATAACGGCTAGTTCATAATAATATTATAATAATATATCGTTGTTTAGTAAAACCCGGTATTGCGTACAACACACGCTATCGAGGAAGGTCACGATTGCGTGTAATGCAAGCCAAGTCAGGGTTGCGTGCTGTGCAAGAATCCTTCATTGTTTTTTATATCATAATCCAACCATATTTCAATTATTCATTGAATATATATATATTTATTTAATCAATTTTGCGTAGAATAACTGTTATCAGAATTGTGTGTAACACGATCCAAGAATAGTGTTACATATACTGCAAGCTAATACGGTGTTGCATATAGTGCAAGGTAATCTTGGTGTATTATACAACACAAGACATTAATGAAATTAAAAGAATATTTTTCATAAAATCTCGGGGTGTTACATTCTACCCCCTTAAAATCAATTTCTCCCTCGAAATTCGTCGGGGTTATAAATGGTTTACTATTCAAAAGCTTCTTTAATAGAAACCCAAATCGTAAAAAGGAATACCAAAATCAATCTTTAAAAACAAAAGTATGGAACGTAACGGTTACCCAAATAAACTAATCAATGGTTTTCCACATAGGTGAAAATATGGATATGGAAGAGAAATCTAACAATCATATTCTGATGGAGAGTGGTAGAGAACATGGCTATGGAAAAGCCAGCAATCACAAAGACATAAATTTGTGACGATCTAAGGTACCATATGATTCATCAGATATAAGAGCACTAGGACAACATTTTTGGTTTTTAAGATCATTTCCATAAAGATGATGAAATTGGAATTAGAATAAATACTTTCGTGATTTTGGTATAGTCTCACCGTTTGTCATTCTTTGGACAATTTCCACTTCATCTCTTAAAGAAATGAAGTTGAATTTGTCATTTGTGATGTGTTAGCAGATCATGTGATAGAATGATGGGTCATTACATCTATATCAAACAAACGGTTAGAAAAGTTATCAAAAAATACATAAGTCCATCTATAGTGAGATTAATCATATATGGTTCCTAAAATGGACTTATACTTCATATATCATACTTCTTAATATAATAAAACTAGTTTCTACTAAACAGGGACTTCCTGTAGGCTAGTGGTAGGCGATAAAGGCCAGTCGCACTTCGGTTGTGGGTTCGATTCCCACAGCCTTGTCCGACGCGATGGGCTGTCGCCCGTCCTACAGGTTGTCCTTTTTCTAAAGCTATATTACTATAACATCCCATCAAAAATATCAAAAAAATGTTTTATCCTTAAACAATACTAACTTATGTCCAACATAATCCATTCCAATCATTAGGCATATCTAAAATACTTCGGTCCAAGCTCATAGTTTAAATATAATGATCACGTGAATGCCATCATTTATCCCCCACATATCATAAGATATATCTTGTTGGTCAAATTACAAACATGTGAATACCTTAATCATGTATTCTCTTGAAGAATGAATATCCATTAAACCGTAGTGAAAAAAATAATTTAGTTAAAAGTTAACACTTTACACATACCAAAATCCTCAAAATTCTATATACTCAAACCATGATATCACTTAGTCCTTATATCAATCATGAGCTCATGAATACAATCAAACATATTAGATTCTCTTTATCCCTTCATTATGTGCATATCATCTTCTTTCAAAAAATATTCCAATCACTTTACATGGTTACCGATGACATAAAATTATTGAAAACCACAATAGACCAAAATATTCCACGATACTATATACAACATTATTTTGGATTCCCATTATATAAACACTTAATCATTCCTCTACATCGTTGTCATATTCAACATCGCCAATGGTGATCGCATGTGACTTTCCTTTGTCCATTGCCTTAAGTGGTTTCTCATGTCGATCATCACTAACCCTTGGATTAGGGCATTTATTAGCCTAATGCCCCATTTCCTTGCACTTGAAGCATTGCAGTGTAGTAGATTCATTCTGTGTATCCCTTCCTTTGTTTGCATCATTAGACATCTTCTTCACATTATTACGGCATTAAAATGCCCGATGACCTTCCTTTCCACATTTGAAACATTTACCTGTCCCTTTAAGACAATCTCCACTATGCTTCTTTCCACACTTTGAGCATAAGGAAACATTCATCTTCTTTTCACCATTATTCTGATATTTCTCCTTGAACTCCATCTTTCTTTTCTTGTCAAAACTATGAGATGGATAAGTTACACCAACTTCCATTTCTACCTTGATTGCACAACACATAATTTCTTCATAGCTACTAAAGTCTCTTATAGCTAATTCCCTTCAAAGATTTGGTTTTAAGCCACTGAAGAATCAATCATCTTTACTTTCAGGTTGGATGATAAATCCATATGCATACCTTGCAAGCCTTGTAAAATTCACTTCGTATATACCAACAGATTCATCATCCTTTTGCTTTAGTTTAAGAAACTTCTTCTCCATCTTTGTTTGAATAATATGAGGGAAGTACTTATTGAAAAATAAGTTCTTGAACTCGTCCCATTCCATGGACTCAATTTCATCTCAATGCCTCGTATTCTTGATAAGATTCCACCATTGATCAGCTTCACCTTCCAAAATATATACTGCTAAGATGACTTTATCATGTTCAGATCATTGAAGAACTGAAAATATCTTTTCAGTAGTATTGATCCATTGTTCAGCAACAAGTGGATCAGAAGACCCACTGAAAGAAGGAGGATGTTGCCTCATAAAGGACTCAATAGAATATTGTTCCCTTCTCTACTAATTTGGAATTCCAGACTGATTCATAGCTTGTGTAAGTATGGAAATAAGATTTTTCACTCCATCTCCCATAACATTTGTTTGTTCAGGAGGACAATCATTGCATTGTCCATTACATTGATCAACACGGTTCCTTCGGGTTCCATCCATCGTCTAAAACCCAAAAATAATAGTGTGAGAGGGAAAAATCATGCTAGGGAAAAAAACATATTAAAGGGGAAGTACCTTAAATATCTATCATCTTAGGTTTAATTCTATGATCGTTAGCGTAATTCTAGTACTATAACCTATACGTCTACTTAAGCTTAGGGACATCCCTAGACATACCTTAGAAATATCTCTAGGGATCTCACTAACGTTTTCGCATCCTAGTTTCCAAAGGTTGACTAAACCTTTCCTCTGATACCAACTGTAGAGACCCTAAGCCTGATGTACATGGACATTACATTACTTTTGTGGAATACTTAGTACATAACAAAAACACACACACAAGGATCGTAATAGTTTAGTGTCTTTGGAAACTTGGAATATAATCTTCTAATCGTGGTGAAAGATCTTCAACATCTCCCATAAAAATCTTCATTTTTTTACCTAAAACCTTTATTTATATCCTCGAGAAAAGAAAACATAAAAGGGTGAGCTCAAATGCTCAGTAAGGGTAAACAAAAGAAATATCAATCACATCATATTCATAAGAACAAAACCTTTTGGAAATCTTAACCTGCAAAAGAGATCATAATTTCATAACATGGGATAAATCATAGTAGTGAAATGAAATCCCAATAATCATAACTTAAAACATGAAAAATTGTGGCATACACACATAATCATAGTGAATCATATATTATTAGTCAAGACTCATTTCCAAGACTATCTTAGTGGACAAAGTCCCTTTCGGAACCGAGTTCACTCCTCGTTTTAGTCCTGTTTCACTGTACCGGTATAACCTACCGTTCTAGCCATGTCTATCTCATGAGATATAAAATCTTTACCCAATGCATTGGAGGGAGATATAGGTCCCAACCATATCATAATGATACCATTATTATGTGTTCCACAAATTCATAAATCATACATCATTGCATAACCCAGGTAACAAAAATGGGAATCTTAAACATCGTGACATCATAAAACAATTCATATAAGATAAAGGAATTCAGAAATATAATTCCATCACAACATAATAAAATCAATGTAATAATAGGGATAGAAACAGAACCATTCATTATCTTATATGGAAAATAATTTTGATAAAACACTTGAACTCCATTCTTGAAAAAAATATCCTTTCTACTTCAAAACCATTTTTCCTTTCTTAACATGTCATACAATTTTAATCTAAAAGAAGTTGATTAAAAATAAACTTGAAAACTTGTAAAGTAAGCTTCTTGGAAATAATGTTTTAAAAATCCATTAATGCCGTATAAGTTAAAAAAAAATTCTTCCCGTACTTTTTTCAGAAAAGTCAAAAAGTACCTCATACGAAAAACGACAAAAGATTCCTTTCATATCTTTTAATAAAAACTCACCGAAGAGTAAAATTAGATTTAAAAAATTGTAGGTGGATGGAAATAATATTAAATATTGAGGAAAAATGGATGTTGATGATAAAATACTCTCCAGTAAATACCAAAGTATAAACAATCTCAGATAAAAATGAGATTGTGATATTTCCCTTATCTTAGGTCCGATTTGCTTCATATGTGTCTGAACCTCCTATTCTTTGAAGCGCCTCTTTGAGATCTTCTTTTAGGGCACTAAAATTGGTCTTGAGGAAGACCAAAACCTCTAGGATGTTTCTAGGGATGTGGAAAAGGGAATTTGGCAGGGGTTGGTCGAGCTTGAAGGCTCAAAGTGGTGTGAGGAAGAGAGGGAGGAGGTTCCCTTTTATAAGGGAGGAGAGGGGCACCTTCGGAATAACTAAAAATATTATTTTATTATAAAGCCAAATTCTGATTTAAATATCTACAAATTAATTTATTTCGAAGCTAAGGTGGGGATGGGTTGAAATCCTTTCATCAAATAGAATTTGGACATGTTTAGGATCCTATTATAACCTTATCATTTATATTTAACTTTAAGTTAGGTAATTTTACTTTTACTGTGTCTTCTTTTTTTCTTACACTATATGGTTAATAAACTTACTATATCAAGCGAAACGAACCCCAAGTTTTTTATAATTAATATATATAACCTTATCTATGTCATTTGGCCGAACCTTCGATTTTTAGGAATAAAATAACAATTAATAATATAATATTTGTTTTAAAAACTATTTTATGTCAATTTTGACACTATTTAGTAATTGATTTTTGTGAAACTCATAACAGAATGATAAGTTCGAAAAAAGTTAATTAAATCACTAATAACATGTCATGTTAACCTAGAAAATTAGTGTAATTCATAAAAAGTTTTAAATTACATTTATTTTGGTATTTATAACATCAATTATGTCAATATTTCATTAATAAGACAATTACTGCATCATCTTTGTGTCATAATAAATGATAAATATTTAATCCCTAAAAATTCTAAATAAATTCCTATGATGTAGATAATTGTATTATCTTTCTGAAGACTATTCATGTTCGATGTTTCATGAAGTGTATCACTAAATTAAAATTATTATACTTATAAGATTAGAGAAAGTGACATGTTGTCACATTCTTTGGTTTTAATAATAATTAAATTATTTTCATGGCCAAAAGTCCATTAAATGAATATAATCAGACCATTAGGTGATATGGGTCGACTTTTAGTCATCCAATAGGATTTTCACATGTGTTAGGGCAATTATAAAATATTATATTTACCCTTAATTACCCGATTTACCTTTAACTATGGTAAATAAAATTTATCGTAGTAACTATTCATAATTCCCAAAAATAAAAAGTATCATATTAACATAATTTGGATCCACTGATTCCAAATATGGAATCCATTTTTCCAAATTCAATACACAAAAGTTTCAGAAATTAAATTAAAATTAATCTCGTTGTCGAAAGAAAACAGGTTTTTCATTAAAACATTGCAAAAGATTGAATTGATTTATCCTATGAATTCAAGGTAAAATCAATGCTAATGACATACATTATATTAAATGGAAAAAATATAATCTATTTATACTTTAAAACCATTCAATATTATAATTTAAACATATAAATTATTGCGATGAAAAAAGTTTTTTTTAATTAAAATATAGCGTGTTTTTACTATTCATCAAAATATGAAAGTTACCAGAATAATATGAAAATTTTATCCAAAGTAAATTTTTATATCATGATTCCAAATAAGAATTTTATTTTGTCAAATTGAACTTATAAACATGTCAAAAAATATATTTAATGTGGGTGCGCCATCAAAAGGCGGCAAAACAGCATTTTTTGAAAAATACTTATTTTACCAGAAAAATTTATTTTGTTCTTATACCAGGTTTTAGAAAATGTGTATGACGAATAATAATGTTATACGATTAAAAATTTAGTTAATACTATTCATAATGGCTAGTTCATAATAATATTATAATAATATATCGTTGTTTAGAAAAACCCGGTATTGTGTACAACACACGCTATCGAGGAAGGTCACGATTGCATGTAATGCAAGCCAAGTTAGGGTTGCGTGCTGTGCAATGATCCTTCATTGTTTCATATATCATAATCCAACCATATTTCATTTATACATTGAATATATATATATATACTCAATTTTGCGTAGAATAACTATTATCAAATTTGTGTGTAACACGATCCAAGAATAGTGTTGCGTATACTGCAAGCTAATAGGGTGTTGCGTATAGCGCAAGGTAATCTTGGTGTAGTATACAACACAAGAAATTAATGAAATTAAAAGAATATTTTTCATAAAATCTCGGGGTGTTACATAAATCCCTTTGGAGACGTTGTTTTAATCTACTAAACACTCATGAAATTTTACTCTCATCTCAGATAATAATTCTAGAAGCATACCATGAAAGTCTCAAAAAATTTACATCATAGGTACCAAAATATTCATTATTATTTTTCCTACATTCAAGGAACTCCTTATTTATATTTTTTTGAATAATACAAGTAAAGTAATTATTGAAAAATAGGTTCTTTAACTTACCCTACTACATGGACTCAATTTCATCTCTTCGCCTCATTTTCATGATAAGATTCCACCATTGATAAGCTTCACCTCCCAAATGATATACTGCTAAGATGACATTATCATGTTCAGAATATTGTTTTATTGAAAATTTCTTTTTAGTGGAATTGATCCACTATTTAGACACCAATGAATCACAAGACTAGCTGAATGAAGGTAGATGCTTCTTCATGAAAGATTCAACAAATGTTTCTCCATCAGTTGTTTTGGATGTCAATCATGATATATATCTGGAGAATGTTTTTTGAGAATGGATACATGATTTTTTATTCTATCTCCCATAACATTTGTTTTCTCAGGGGTACAATCAATGCATTACAAATCGCATTCAGCATTAACGTGCTTCTTTCGAGTTCTAAATATTGAATAAAACCATGAAGAATAGTGTGATAAACACTAATAACAATGGGTAAACCACATAATTAAAGAATAAAATTTCAATTAAAGACAGTTTAGGTTTTATCTTATGTTATTCCTGAACATCTCTAAAACACTAGGATATGATTGTAAACAATACATAGACCTATCCTTAGGGTTCTTACTATGGTTCTCTCATCCTAGTTTCCAAAGGCTAACTATTCCTTTACTCTAATACCAACTAAAACATCCCATACATTAATTATAGATTTTACTTTAACATTGAGTAATATTTATTACATAACATAACAAAAATCATTCCAGGACCATATAGGTTTAGTGTCTTTAGAAACAGGTTAACATAAATAACTATTTTATACAACCTCTACATTTTCTTTCACTTATTTCATCATAACTATACTCATTTTTGAAATACCTTACATAATACCCTTATTCATGACTGGGGGAAAAGAAATATATAAAAGGGTGATCTCAAATACTTAGTATGGGTAAACATGGGAAATATCAACCATATCATAATCTTAAGAACATAACATTTGAAAATCATATCTTACATATAAAAGATCATAACATCATGTCATGGGTTAAGTCATAAAATTAAAATGTTGTCCCAATAGTCATAATATATGACATGACATTTAGTGCCATACACACAAAATCATAGAAAAAACATTTCACATTAGTCAAGGATCATGGCCAATTCCAATATAGTGGGCATAATCCATTATATAACGGAGTTCACTCCTCGTTCCATCCCCATATGACTAATCCACATTTACATTCTATTATAGTAATTTCTATATCATGAGATATAAATATTTAAACGATGCATTGGAGAGAGTTATAGGTACCACCCATTTCATAATGAAACCATTCTTATTTGTGCCACACAGATATAAAAACATTCACCATAGCATAACCCCTGAAATAAAATGGGTTTATTAAACATCATTCAATCATAATTGATATAAAAAAAGTATTTCATAAATAAAATACCATAATAAACACAATAAAATCATATAAATAATAGTGATAAAAATATAACCATATTAAATGACTGTCATCTTAGATGAAAAATAATTTTGAGAAAACACTTGAAATTAATTCTTGAGGAAAATATCCTTTCTTCTTCAAAAACATTTTCCTTTAAAAAATGTCACACCATTTTAATAGAAATAATTTTATGGAAAATAAACTAGAAATACTAAATGGGATGCTTCTTGGAAATAAGTATTAATGAAAGCATAAAAATCATTTCTTTCCATGAAATTTAAAAAACATTCTTCTCCAACTTTTAAAAGAAAAGTCAAAATGTTCCTCGTACCCAAAACACCAAAATATTACATTCATAAGTATTAGTTAAAATTAAACAATGTGTAAATATGAATTTAAACAACTATATAAGGATATATAAAAATTTTGAAATAAATATTTAGGAATCTTATACATTTATGATAAATATAACCCAGCAAATACTAAGGAATAAATAGTCACAGATAAAACGAGATTTGAAATGTTATCCCTTACATTATGATTTATAAGCTTATTATATATCCAAAACTCTTGTATAATGATTTAAATTATGTTAATAATTTATTCCATAAACATAATCATTTTTATGATAACATTTCTGATCATATTTTCATCTATTTTTTAGTAACATTTCATTGTTACTCGTTATTCGGGAATTGATGGCTTTATGTTTTTTATGAATGTTTTGCAAGATAAATTATTATTAATATTTTTAGGTAATAGTAATATAATTTAAATAATGATATTATTATAATATATATCATATTTATTCATTAAATGCATTTATATATCTTTGATTATGTAGAACGAATCTCATCGCACCATAGAGACGGTGAACTGTATGTACGCATGGGTAACAATATAATTTCTATAATTGTTGAATGGTATTGAAGTGGAGGTTTTATGGTATATATGAATAAATATAATATTATATGAATCATATATATATATATATATATGTTAATGACATCATTATACCCATCCATATAAGGTGGTGGTGAAAAAATGGATTACACCAGGGTGTGGAGATGGTAAATCGTACATCTGCACGCGTGTTGATTTAATTTTTTAGAGGATGAATAGGTGGTGGACTATGGTTTTTTAACAATCGTAATAACATCTCAGTATATATGTACTACTATAGTTATTACTTTATAATTAATCAACTCAATAAGAGTAAGTATAATAAGAAAGACGTTTGAAAGAATCGGAAAATGATATTACCTCTTCTTCAACATGCCTCCTCTAAATATCCTCTTAGAGCACTATATTTGGTCTTCGAAGAAGACCAGTACCTCTATAATTTATATTGGAAAGTGTATAAGGGTATTTTTAATGGTATTATAAATCTTGAAGGCTCAAAATGTCGGGAATAGTTCATTGAGTTAGTTCCCTTTTATAATTGAGGTGAGTGGATCTTTTGGAAACCTCAAAAATATTTATTTATAATAAAATTAATCCCCACTTAAAAACAACCAAAATGTCCCAATTATTAAAATGATATGATATAGGGTATTAATATTATCTAATAAAAAATTTTATAATGGTTTTTATGTCAATTTATAAATTATTATTTTAATGGACACTTTGTTGTTGTATTTAATTTTTAACTAGGGTAACAAATATTTAAATATTTAAAGGGATAATTATTTACTAATTTTCACTAAATTAGAACATAGATGAATAATTAAGAACATTTTAGACTATATAACAATTCTTCTATATTTTTTAAAAAATTTTATGATTTTTATATAATTTATGAAAACCGTATACTGACAAAATATCAATAATGTCCATTTTATACTATTTATTTCATAGTTTTTCAAAAATATAAAAATAAGAAGGTAACCTCCATAAAATATTTTATTATATCCATGAGGTGTCAAGGAATACTATAAAATTATTTTTACATAATAATTATTTCAATATATTTTTATTAAAATACATTTAATAACATTTATTTGATATCTTCATTAATAAAATAAATACTTCCTAAATTTTGTGTAATTATTTAATATAATTATTTGTTGTAGTAAAATTACAAATAAAATAATATTAATAATATAAATATATTATATTTTATAAGAATACATTTATTGAAATTTATCTTCTGAAAACCAAACATTGAAAATGTTATACTCTTTTAAAACATGAATGTGACCAGTTTATGTTCACTTTATATAAAATCATATAGGGGTCATAATCGCTTCTATAAGCCTCCAAATGAACAATAAGTCAACCCCAAGATGCTTATGGTCAATATATACTCGATCATTATGGTTTGAAAAAGTTTTAGGCTAATTTTATAACATTATTATTACACTTAATTATTGGAATTACCTTTTTACAGTATTAATAAAATATACTGAAGTTTCTATTCCTATTAACCAAAACTAAAATAAGGATATTTACATAATTTACCTATACTGATTCCAAATATGGAATCAAATTTTTTAAATTGAAAACATATAAGTTTCATTAATTAATTTAATATTAATCCCTTTGATGAAATTAGAAAAAAGGTTTTAAAAGTTAAAATATTTAAAAAGATTGAAATATTTTTACAGCTGAATTTAAAGTAAAATTAAATCAAATGAACTAAATTATATTAAATGATAAAAATATATTATATATATAGTTTGAAACCATTCAGTAATATTATTTATCCATATATATTATTTAAATGAAAAAAATTTACTTTCAATTAAAATTTAGCTTGTTTTTTTTATCAAAACATGAAAGTTATCAAATTTTACAATGAATTTATCCAAAGTAAATTTTTATATTCCGAATAAAAATAAATTTTTTATGTTTTCATATAAAAATTATTAATGCGTCAAAATCAAAATTTAAAAGGGGTTCTCCATTCAATAGTGTAAAATTATCCTTTTAAAAAACATTTTATACACAAAATAGGGTTTTATTCATACCATATTACTAAAATATGCATTGGATTAATAAAAAAAATATTTTATTAAGTATATAACACACATATTTATCTCATTAAATTCATTACCAAAAGTAATTCACTCAAAAATAAAAATATCCAATTGATTTATATTTTTCATTAATAATTGATAGCCAATTAATTCCTAATTAATTTTCATAAATTAGTTATAATTATCCCCGAAAACCTAACAGCTAGGATATAATGGTAATTTTATAATAATGGCATCTCATAGTTCGTTTTAGCTATTGATTATTTGAAAAGAAAACTGTTGAAGAATAAAAATTATTTAACAAACATATATCATAAAAACATCTGGGAGATACACCTCTGGCATAAGATTACCCTCTCTCAACGTGAGATTCCTCAAGCTTCCATTCCCTTGTGAATCCCTCTTATAAAGAAATATTCTGGTGTACCAAGGTTCTAGCGTCCGTACAAGTTCGTGATGCCCAATGTGGCTACATCCCTGACTGAAGGTTGCTACCCTGACATGACCCTTTGGAATGTCATTACGAAAGCAGCATAATGAAATAGTGTCCACATAGAGATGTCACCAGTAATGAGGATCACAAATACATATTAATATATAAGTGAAACCCAAACTAGGAAATGATATCTATAGAGGAATCCATGAAAGGAGAGTCCAAATCCCATAATTCCATTTAGATCAAGGAGTAGACATATATAATGAGGTGATGAATATTGTTAGACTTTAGAATGTGTGAATGCAGGGAAATAGATGTGTTTATCACTGTTGATGACGAAGTGAGGCGGAGAGCCCCGGTGAAAGTTTCAGAAATGTAAATGATGAACCCGAAATGAATCTTTTCTCCTTTTACCATGGGGATTGGTATAATTCAATACATCAAAAGATTAGAATTTCACTAGACCCAATTATTTGATGCTTGGTCTTGCAATCAAATAATAGGTCTAGTGTGGAACCCACAAAAAAATTGAGTAGTTAATCTTTGGGAATTTTGTTCCAGGAAATTTTCAGTGTTGATCTTTCAATCTAGCCCTAGAAGAATGAATGACAATGGGGCACTAGGCACATCTTTCCTACTATTTGTACTAATAGCTGAATTATCCTTCTTTGCAAGACCCCAGGTATATGAACTCAGTCTCCACCTACCCACAGACGTAGGGGTTTGGGCAATTCCAATGTGGTCATCCCACATTGCCCCACCTTCACCACGGCGTCTTTCAAAACCTTGTTTACTGGGTTCTCACACCTAATCACACCCTCCTAGATTAGTTAGATGAGGTTTATTAATAATCTTATTTAATGGTATGAATAATAGGGGAGCATCACAATAGGGGACATAGGCTTCCAAGGATTGGAGGATTTTGTACCCCATCGTTACCATTTTTACCAAGGGCCGTTAAGGGTACCTCTTCTCCCCACTCCAGCATCCAACCATTCTGGGAGCCTCTCCCCTATACATTCCTACGACTCATTCCCTTACGATGACTAGGTAAGGGACACTCATGTCGCCTGGGCTTGGAATGTTTCTTGAGAGTCGCAAAGCAGGGATCCCACCATGACCTATAAACTTCACCAACCAGCCTCTCAGGATGAGGAACAGGTGGTCTCTACCCCTTCATTATCAACTTTGACTCGACTAACCAGACACAAACTTTCTGTGCAAGATCAGGAAGATTCCAATTTGAGGGCATCATCTTCTTCATCTTTAGTGGCCCATGTCATGACTGATGCATTATATCATCTCCCTTTTATCATTGATCAGTGGAATATCTATTCCCAATTGTGTTGGGACCCAAGCCACACCATGGGCTGTATGAGATTACTCTTCCGGTTGCCAGTGCAAGAAGAAGATGTCGCGGGCCAACCCGTGATATCCATATCCAGTATAGAGCCCCCCTGTACTATTTCTATCCCTAGTTGATGCCCTAATTTCCTTTTAGGGAATTATCATGGATTCTATCCCAATTCTGATGATCATAAGGTATTTATATTTTCCATATATTTGTGTTTATCAATGAGAATATCCTCTTTACCCCATAACCGATCAGCACAGATGTCATCCCCATGTTTAGCTTGATCAGTATGAAGGCCCTCCTCATACCACCACAACCAATCGGTAGATAGGTCCTTCTCATTCAATAGGTGACCGATATTGAGGTCCTACACTTATTCTTACCAACTCTAGTGGAGTCCATACCAACTCCATCATTGCTAACTGTGGAGGTCCACCGCGCACGAACTGCACTCAACATGGGGTCCTCCCCTGGTTCCATCTGACATATACTTGGGTTCCCCTCTCACCCTAGAACACCAAAAAAGATGTTCCCCCTACTCTATCATCTAACATGGAGTCCCTGCCCATGTCTTTATCAGCACCCAGAGCAGAGGTCCTTCCCACTCTAATGACATCCAGAACGGAGGTTTCCCACAAGTTTATACCAACTCCAATGGAGGCCCTCTCCACTCTAGCACCATCCCACATGGAGGTCCTCCCCATGTCAAAGATTTATTATACCTTGAGGAACAATCCATGGTCATAAGGGAGAACTATCACTATCAATGTATGTATCATGCATAGTGCTAGATGTCTATCAATACAGTACATTTTTCATACTTTGTAGCGGAATGCGATTTGATGTTGGAACCTTCACCACGATCCTCTACATTAGAGTGTGGGGAAGGAATCAAAAGTTTAGGATTCATCTATCAGAAAAGTGAAATGCACTAGATCCTGAATTCCCTTCACAAAAATATGTACTAGGAGAAAGAATCGGATTCCATTTAGGGTTAGACAATGCAATCCACTTTTTCATCATCAGAATCATTATCTACCTCGGCCAGAGATCACAGAGAGTTGTTCAAGGGAATGGTGGATGATGAGAACTACCCAAATTTTCCACTAGAAATCACAACCATAACACATGATACAAAGGTAGAAACCCTATCTTATAGGGATGTGGTGATGCAGTTAGTACATCCATCGGGTGGTGGCGTAGTATGCAATAGTTTTTCAGCCCGCTCATTGTACCCTCAATGACAAGCCCACTGCCATAACACTCTATCTCAATACCATTAACAATTCCCCATATGACTCTATTTGATGAATGGGGAATCTATGGCCAGATCCCATTTCCGAATGAAAGATATTTTTTGATATTCTCGTTGTGTACCATCTTTTATATATGATTGGTCCAATTTCTACTTCAGAATTCAGCATTACGGAGCCGCTTACCCATGATGAATTCATGTGTTTGCATTGAACCCTAGAAAAGATTCACAACCATCTTTATCATTTTTTCTTGGATTATCTAAAAATCTAGGAACATTATGCAAACAACGTCCAGTAATGCCTCCTGGTTGAGTTTTTTACACATCCTATGGCTTAGCACAATGTGTCACCCGATCTTTAATAGGATCTTCAGCAATAATGTGATAAAATATTCATTGTTATCTATTGGGTTATTTATGATGTATATACACACATCTCGATATGTAAAATGGTATTGTATAATACCCACCACTTCAATCTAATACGAAAACAACCAGACCATCTCGGTGATTATAAGGACAGAATGCCAAGAGTTATCACCATAAACATGGTCGATTGCACAGAAAAGGAAACTAAGGTAGGAATCATCAAACAAAACCTACCTCCATGGATGATAACACAATGGTTGGATCCTCCATGCATTTTCAATCACCATAAAATACACTTACATGGCCTTAAATACCTGCCGACTCATTTCCCCATTGATGGGACCCCAACAAAGGGAAAAGGGGAAATTTTGACCGCTAAGCCTTATAACCCTTCTAGATCAGTACATAAAATGGATGTTGAACCCGAGAAGGCCACATTGCTCCAACAGTTCTCAAAAAAGTAGATAATCATTAATGAGTTCCATGGAAATAGAATTATAGAGCACAGACAAGACTATGATGATCCCCAGTATGATCCCAATCATCATCCACTGGGGTAGAAGGGGAAGGTACAGGCTCCCCCAGGTGATTTTCCTCCCATTAATAAAAAAAATTTAATATCCCTATAAGATAGTGCTGCAATCTTATGGAAAGAAGCCACCATATGCAACACCTAATCTTCTCGTGTTTTGCGATAATCTTCACCCGACATCTCCAAATGCCATTCCCCCAGCATTCCCTTAGGTTGTTATCTATTTCATCACCCCAACAGATCCTTGGTTAATTCCACCAGCCTCTCCATGAGCTACATGGCCTACTAATATTGTTGAAGAACCTACCAACCTGTTGGTGGTTAGGAATCCTTTCCAGGACTAGAATCCTTTCCAGGAAGATCGGATGCCTCATCTCATCCTTCTTCTCATGTCCCTTGAAACCTGATAGGTGGTGATCCCACTTGATGAAAATCCATATAAAAAATGGGTGTGTAATATTCCAACACATCTAGGATTTGGGAATTCTAAATATTCCCTTTCAATGGGATGGAAGACCCCCATACAACATCTGGCACACTTCAACTCATGGTGTGGACTCATGCTGGTACCTCCAGCACATCAAGAGGTTTCCATGATCTAGTGCTTTGTAAAAACACTATAAGGTTCTATGTTCGTTTGGTTCAACCAACCACCCATCATGTCTGCAGCTTGTTGGGAGGATCTTCATAGGAATGTTTAGTACTAGTTCAACTCTTCCACTCACAAGATGATTATTTTTCACCTCTTCAAGTGCAAGAAAAGGTTATATGAGGGCGTTGTAGACTTTGTCCCTAGGTCTTAGGGTCTCACATATTCACTTGATATACCAATGACTCAATAGAAGATATTTACGATGTGAGTGGGAAAGTTCAAGACTGATCTGGTTCCCTCTCTCATCACTCAAAACTTCCTCAGTGGATTTCAAGATTTCTTTGATAAGGGTCATCACCTACAGGATGTCGTGTGGCATGCCAAATAGGAATTCTTGTTGCATCCAATTTCCCCTACATGGATAGTTTCCAAGGATAGGACCACTTTTATTTCACAGGTAGAGGGCCCCATGAAACTATAATTTCTTCCAATAGAGCCTCCTCTATTGCCTGGTCATGGTCCCTAGTCTTAGGCTCAGCCTTAGGTATAGCATCGCCCTCCTCAAAATCTGCAAGCATTAACATGTAACACACCACTTCTGACTAGGTGAGTCAATTATTTTCTGCCTCCCCATCAGTCTCCAGCCCCTCATTAGGGCCAACCTACTATTGTCCCTTTCCATATTGGAAAAACAGAACCTATTCATTCAAAGAATCTCAGGTCCCTGTCTATTTTTTGAGTGCTTTGAATCAGGGAATACTAAGGTTTCCAAAATGTAGATGACCCCAAAAGGCTAATCTAACTGATCACCCCAACTATTTCCCCTATCATGTATTCCTTGGACGTACAATAAAAAAAATTGAAATAATTTCTTTAGGACTAGGTCAATGAAAATCTGATCAGGTTAGGTCAAGCCATAGCACATGTGGTGACATCGATAGCGAGGGTGGTTGGAAGCGGGTCTCCAGCTATGGGTCACATGAATATGCATAATAGATGTCTCAAAGAGAATTATCTCACATCCAAGACATCATCTATGCCCTCATGAATTGGCATGATCCTCCCGATGAATCCATTCCTCCCCAAGCTACCCCTACTACGTCCACATCTCAGCCTTTTGCCTCTAAGAAGGTAAGACACCAACGATGAAAGTGAAATTAAATCCCCCCTCTGATGTTGAATCCATCTCATACTCATGGTGGCTTCATGTACCCAAAAAAGGAGATTGGACTAACAATTCACCCAACAATGTAGAATTACTCATTTGATGACCAAAAGTATGCCTCGGTACATACCATCGAGTTGGTTGACTCATATATGTTTCCCAGTGATGAGGAATTCCAGGCATACCCTCTTAATGTGTGTTGTCGACACCATAAATGACATAACAATGGATACATGAATAGTCAGCATTCTCATGTCATTGCCTCTATCCAAGACATGAATTTTATTGACACTAGAAATAATGTTAAGTGCAGAGTTCATCATTCAAAACCATATTTTCATGTCTCATTAGATTTGTGAATGTCTCCATGTGTTCTCCTTAATCATGTAGGGCTATTGCGACCGCATCATGGTATGCCATCTTCAGATGAGGATAGACTTAAGTCATCTGGTGATCAGCTAGTATTCATTTTGCACGATTCATCAACTGAGAAACGAGACATTCCAACCACCATCCAGAAACTACCAGTTCAACTAGAAATGCCTGTAATACCACCTTCCATAGTGAAACTCTTGTCCTGCAAAAATGTGTTCCAAGCATGGATGAATGATACCCCTAATCTCCATTCCATAATCCATTCAAAAATCATGATCCTAGGGTCACTCCTCCTATTGGATCATAGGCATTAAACCATCATAGAGGCTTTATGAAGCACTCTCTAGTTTGAAATGTAGGTAGCAGCCATAGAAGTCTTCCATTTTGAGGAAGCTGAGTGTTCTGAATGTAATGTAATCATCTCATTCTCAGAACTAGATTAAGGCTCTCCAACATGGGGAAGCATCCATTGATTGTAAAAAAAATAGGAAATCTTAATGTAATGGATGTGTGTCTCTTCATTGTTGACACAGGTTGTGGGATCAATGTCATCACAACTCAGTTTATCCACATTTTATGGATTTGTGATGTAGATCTATTTCTCTCTGACCTAAAGATTCAGCATTATGACCAGACCTAACATAGGTCTTGTGGAAAAATTATTCTTAAGACCCAATTCGGTAGCTTGGTTTCTAGCACTGAATTCATGGTCATCTCACAGGACACCACCAATAATGAATTAATGGGTAGACCCTAACTCCACCTATATAGAGAAGTTCCATCCTTATATCACTAGTGCCTCATGTACTACCTTAATAGTCAGGTTGGTGTATATTAGTGTGATGAATCTCCCTTTACCATAAGGGAATACCACTATTAAGATGATGAAAATTAAAATAGAAAATTAAAATGGTTCAAACTAATTATCTTGAGATCATTAATTGTTTAGTCGACCCATGGACATAATTGGATGATGTGTTCATCCTCCCGATTCATCAGTTAGAATCAACAACCCCAGAACTAGGACACTTCTTTTTAATTTCTTATAAAAGGAGAAAACATGTTCTTAGATACATCGAATGATGGGGGATTACATCATATTCCAATAAGAACCAGGATCAAGTGATACCAGAACCCCCAACCCCTATACAGTATTAGGATGTCCACAACATGTCCATAGATATATTCCATACCTTCATATTCAACTGATTATGGATGAACCAGCACAAGTTGATGCTTCATTAATTCGAATAAATTTTCAAGAATGTCCAATTTGGATGAAGGCCTGATATAATTGGGTGGAATGCGTTTTTCATCATGGTTTTGGAAGTGCAGGGGTCTCCCAATGAGGATTCCACTACCACTTAGCCCAGAACTAGAATTCTTTCAGTGTCAATTAACCGATATGAATTGCCCATTTCCGATGATCATTATGATGTGGATGATGAAGAGGATTTGGAGGATGATCCTCCTATATTCAAGGAAGGTGTCTCTTCCACTGTAGATGAGTCGATATAGGTGAATCTCGGTATGAAGGTAGATCTAAGGCCAACACTATTCAGTGAGTCTATGCCATTATAAGATAAAAAATATAATGTGGATTTATTGATGTAGTATGGAGATGTATTATCCTGAATCTATGATGAGATTCCAAGACTATATCCCCAGGTCATCATATACCTCCTCGGTCTCTCGGAGACATGCCTCTAGCATAAGATTCCCCACATTCGATGTGGGATTCCTTAGGCTTCCTCCCCCATGAGAAGTACTCTTATAAGGAAAAATTTAGGTGTACCTAGGATCCCATATCTGGACATGCTAGTGATACCCAATGTGACTACTTCCCCAACCGATGGTTTCTATCCTGAAATGACCCTTTAGAATGTCCTAACAGAAGAATCATAATTAAAAAGTGTCCAAATTGTGATGACCTTGTGAATGAGGTTCACGAATAATGTGTTAATCTATAATGGAGAACCGGAAAATGAAACGAAATATGAAGAAGAATCAATAGAAGTAGAGGCCAACATGTCATCATCCCATTCGAATAAAGTGGTATACATCTTTGAAGAAGGAATGAATGTCGCCCACCATTAGATAGAGGGAATGTGGGAAAATAGAAGTGACCATCACTCTTGATGTTAACTCGACATGATGCATCATAGTGAATGAATTGGAAACATAGGGTGACCAATCCAATATCAGGATTGGAATGATAATGGAAAATAAATCTCATATCTATAAGAGAGTCCCAATGTAGGAAACAATTTCCCTAAAAAAGATGTGATGATCCTGACTTCCCATCTTCTCAACAAATGAATGTATGTAAGTTTCATTGGGTTAAAAACAACAATTGACCACCTTTCATTGAAAAGAAGGTATATACCTAGTTATGGATGGGGAAACCATTGGGATATTCCATTAAGAGACTAAATGGTTACCTGATGTCTATAATTGTGAAATTGATTTTACTACTCTCAATTAGTCACCGTTGAAAACTAATTTCACATTTATCATCCTCTTTTCTATTGAAAAAAATGATGAACTAGATTTCAATCTCTAAAAAAGTAGAATGATCAGTTAATCATGTGTCCAGACATTTTTATTTTCATATTTTATACAATAAATGGGCTAGACATAAAAACCTGAAATAACCAGATGATTAGTTTTCCATATGTTAGGCCACTTTTTGGCATATCAGAAATTCTGATAATCCTGACATAAATCTTATAGCTTATCTTTTATAACTAGGTTTAACATAAAATAATTTATCATATATTTGAAAATTAAACAAAAATAAAATACATAGATCAGGAATAAGAGGAAAATTGTTTTTACCATGCATATATTATTCAGCACCCATCATGCCTATAATATTTCACAATTGGGAGAACTTCATTCTTGTTAACTATGTGACTAAATATAATACTCCATCAAAAACATATCTATCTGAGATAATGACTTCCTAAAATGACTTTTCCTAAAAATCAGATATGGATTCAACCCATATGGGTCACAAAAGGATTTCTCCTGCCTGAAAGTTCAACTATAGGGGGGGAACACAATGGTCTAAGAATTCCATCGATGTGGAACAACATCTACTCTCTAATATACTCATAAGGGTCTCCTTATATTGGAATCTAAAAGTGTAATTGGTCCAAGGAATGTTGATGTTATGCCAGTGTCCCTTTTTAACACATCCAATAGCTTCAAGAGATTATCCATATAGTGAAAGAATCTCTACCTTTAGTATTTATAATGATGGACCATAGAGTCAAATATGAATCCCTTCTAGTTCAGGGTGCTCCCAGGATGGAAGAAGTCAACCTCCATTTCCATCACTATCCCACAAGTACCAATCAGTCCCGTCATAAAGGTAACACCAAACACACTTCCACCATTAATAACCATTCAATTGAATTAATTAAAACAAATCAGTCGATTAAGGATCTTCATAAATGTGAGTGGGATAATATCCACAACCTCAATGAGTAAGTATTTTGACATATTTTGGATGTTTCCTATGAGTAGGCTCATATCCCTAGTCACATTGAACAATTATTTGGGCATATTACCACAATACTAATTATGATTTCCAATATGCCCTCCCCCCAAGCATGAATCCCGTTGGCTTATTACGGTGGAACAAGGAGTACATAAGTGGCATTATATCACTACTTTAATAGAAGATATATTATAGAATATTGTGGAAATAGAAAATATGAATGCTTATATCCCTGCATACACTTTACTAAAATGCAATTACATATTAAAAAAAGATTAAGAAATCCACCTATATATTCTAGATCTGGAACATATATTGGGATGAGCATATATTTTTCCCCTATAGGAATGGTATATCAACACTATGATAATTACGAACAATTGGTTGCCCTGAATAAAGTTCACATTCGTTATCTCACCCATGATGATTATTTTTATATTCTGGTAATGGATGAAGCAACAAACCAAGAATATATTCTTATTCAAACTGGGGCTCACTAGGTTGGAGCAGTATATTCATTGAGATAGGGGTACATTCCTTTCAAATAATTATGATGGATAATTTCAATGTATAAGGATAGGTCTCATATTCCCTGTTATAGTTAGGAAACACCATGTGAGAGGGGTAAATTCTTTAGGACATGTTCATACTTCTATAGAATAATTCTAGCAGCATACTCCAAAGGCCCAGGATCTGGCTTATATCCCCATTTTAGTTGCAGCTCACCTACTGAGAATGGAACATGCCTTAGGAAAGACTCATTTTCTTTTCAGTGAATCTTCCTATCTTATTCTAGAAGATCACGAAATCTAGGTTCAAATTACTACTTCTGCTGATGAATGACTACATCAGCATCCTTTGGAGGCAATATGGGAGGAGGTCTGTGTCCCTTCTCCCATTATGGAGGTCATTCAGAAAATTCCAACATGGAATGCATATTTATAATGGGAACATAATCCTTTTCCCACTAGAGATCAGTAATTGTGAATGGAACATGTCTCAAGCATGGCCTAGATCCTTACCATAAAACAGCAGTGGAATATTACAATGTCTCGGGATAAGGCTAATACTCTTTCTATAACCTAGGCTCACCAAGTGAAATGGAAAATGTCTTGGGAAAGGTTTACATTTATGTCAATATTGAGGACGGTCAATGGAATATTCCATTACTTCTTAGGAGTGGGTTGAAACTCTCACAACACCAAAAAGTTATAAAAAATATCTTTTAACAATTATATAGAAGGCTCATATCCCAAAATTATTCTAAAGGCCAGATTGGTATATTCTATCCATGATGTAAAAAGAGGCACATATCCTTAATATTTTCGATTCTTGTGTGCTTGAGTTTGTTAGAGACACATTATTCACACCATAAGGGTACTCAAATCTTAAATCTAAACATAAGACAATAATTATCATGATTTTACTCCTTTTGGAACTTTATAGATGGATCAGAGGAACTCTACTCTTGAAGTACACCATGGTCAACCTCCCCATGGTGATATATCCAATATTAAAATAAATCATCCCCTTTTCTAGACATCTTCATATAGAAAGGTTTCCATTTTTCAAAAGCATTTGAATAGACAGGATCTCATAAAATCAAGTGCAACTGCATATAGTTCCCCATAAACATCCATAATCACTCTACTCTAGTTAGTAGACAACCCATAGAAGGTTCATATGTGGTCTAATTGGATGGATTATTTTAAGTATGATAAAGAGGAGGCCGATATTGATATATGGATAGAGTCATACATAAAAAACCTCATCCCCATGTTCTGGACCCACGATACTTCTTACTATGAGGTCCTAAATGATCTAGAAATGGACTACATGCCTTAACTATGAAAAAATGGGGGCTACTCATTAGTGACTAATGGCTAGAAATATCCATTATCTAGGATATTATTATCAAATTCACTCATCAATACACTCTATTATCAGTGGGATTTGGTCCCCTTTTCCATTGCTCAGTACCCAAGAGTGGAACAGAATGAAAACATCCTATATATTTTTCTTCTCTACATTAAGGCCACCCTAAACCAACTGATATAAAGAAAGTCACCAAATGTGTGTATCCATGGATTGGATAAATATATAGTATTTCACATCTCTATATATTTCTAATAGTATTATTCTTAAGATATAGTGTCCTCTAAAGTCATTGCCTCTAAGGAAATCAGAGGACCAAGTAACATAGGAGCACATTGGTAACTTCAATAGAAATCCCCCAATCCAATGATTCTTAGAAATATAAAATTTTGGGAGAGAATTTCCAAAAATAATTTGAAATGGTCCCATCATGGAAATGGGAATGAATTTTAGATATGGAATCTAATGTTGCAATCGAATCGATGGAATCCTATAAAAATCGACCCCCATCATGGGTTTCCATTGCACCCAAATCATATATGATAACAACAGATCCACATAAAAAGGACTGAAGTAGTAGATTCCATAACAACCATCTAGGAGTAGACTCAACTCCCTTAGCTAAAGGGAATTTCTACCATAACCTCCACCTCTTATATTTTCAATTCATGAGAGGATTTTGGACATATCATTAGTAGATACAAAAAAACCCCAGCTCACTTGGAATGGGAAATTTATATATCATCTATATTTTCAGGTTCCTCATCCACTAAGAGGTTCATGGGGAAGTCAAAGGTGATTCCATATCATCCCTGTACCACTAGGATTGGGGTATTTATATCCTAATTCCTATCATATGAGTCCCCAATTACTTATTGAAAATCATCAGATCCTCAACAACTGGATCAATCAATGATGACTGTGGATTCCAATAACCCCTTTACAATAGAGATGATGGAATTTCCACCATCCCCACTGAGAGAATCAGTCTTCTTCATTTTGGGAGGATAAAATCAATGGTTTAATTCCCATTCATTCATCTCACTATAAGCCAAACCTCTTCTCTTTGGGTCACAATCTACAATCATTTATGGAAACTCCTACAAGGTCATTACTCACCGACTAAGATAGGTGGAACGTATGGAGATGGAAATTAGAACCCTCTATGGTTGAATGCCAAAACAGCCCACTAGGGCCTGGGCTTCGAGGAATTTCCCTAATATAGGTAGTGATGAATCATCCTTTTGCGCTAAATGTAATGATACAATAAAAATTCATTTATACACATCAATAAATTTTTTCATAGTAAACAAGAATATATTGATGATCAAGATGAAAATATATAGGGCCACAACATGTAAACCCTACCTAAAGAGAAGGATGATCTAGATGTATGAATCAATGTTGCACACACCTAGAACCAGAAGATGATCTGAAACCTTGAATCTCTTAATATCAATTTGATAAATCTATAGATGAACACTTCCAAAGTGAAAGGGAAGCGTGTGTCAACACACCAATCACCACCCAGAAGAGTCGAAAATCCTACCATGGAGGAACATTTATCACAATAGAATATTTATAAACAAAATCTTAGAAAAATCTATGAGGAAATAATCAGAGTCAATAATCCCATTAGGTATCATCTTCAGGATGAGCAAAATATTCCTCCTACTGTACCTCTTGGAAGAGTCAGTCGTACTGAAAGAGAAAAATATGATCATCTTACCAGCTCTACATATAGTTAACCATTATACATAAATGTGATTGTAAAAAATTATCATGGTGTCCCTTTATTATGATGACAACCTCTCCCTCACTGGGGATATCATTCAGTCTTCGGACGAATCAAGAATAAATGGGAGGAACATAGATTCCCCCTCATTAACACCTACCTGCTCCCTGTAGATCATAATAAGAATAGATAGAAATACCCATAGGTATTTTTAATTCCATAATAACCTTGACTACTCAAATTGAATCCGTGTATGGTTTATGTGCACCAATGCATCCTTAGAGGAATTCATATCCAAACTGCTTATATGACACTTTTCATCCACCAAATTTTTTAAACCATACCTTCTCTGCCTTTGAAGGTGTGAGAGACCCTTAACATCATCTCAGACACATCATATCTCAATATGGGCTGATAATGGGCCCATGAAATCAGCAAGAGACAACTCTTTTGAAGATTTTTGTTTAGACTCTGACAGGGACATCCTTTTTCTACTACAATAGTATGATAGCTAGATCTATTGCTGGATGAGAATACCTCTAATTTAAATTCCTTTATCTCTTCAATTCTATACTAAGTAAAAAAAATTAAATCATCAACCTGATAATAGTAATGAAATGATAAATTCGGAGGGTGACTGACTAAATATTCTGATTGAATGGTTTAGCCTATTCACTCAGTATCCCTCTCTCATAGGAGAACTTAATAGAACTCTATCATGAAAATCCCTAGGATGAGTTGCTAACACATTGATAATAACGAATTATCCATGTGGGTTTCATGAGTTTTTTTAAATGGACCAAATTTTGGAAGATTTCATTCAGTGAAACTAGCCTAAATATTAATTCATTCCCTCAGCACAAGGAATCATGCTTGGAAAATTGGAATCTGAAGTTGATATTCTCAAACTAGAAGTAGTTCACATCCAAGCATAGAGACATGTCATGAACATCCCAACATCTTCTATTTAGAGTCATCAATAACAAAATCACCCTAATGAAGAATCGTAGAGAAATCAAGGCCACTTGGGATTTCAGGAATAGATAAATAAATCATACTCTTTTTGAAATTAACAATTCCTTAGGTACATCATTACATTCATGGACAATAACATTCTCAAGATTCAATATCCCAAGAATCCCAATGAGGTCAAACTCATTGATCATATAGAATAAAACCCTTTCCATAAAAGGCCATGTCATAATATCTAGGACTACATTATCTTCAAATACATCCTTTAAGGAATTTTTGATTCTTGATATGTGGTGTTAGATAACTTTTTATATTTGGTGGCCTCCATAACCATTTCCCACTCATAAAAATATGGTGATTGGAAGAATTTTTGGCTATCTGTGAACAGTTGTTAAACAACTATATGGAATGGAAAATAGTTGAACATGGTAATTCCACCCTAAGAGAATAGCTATGCAGATCCACAATATATTTTCCACCCATGGAGGTATAATCTATTATACCTCCCAAATATGGGTTCTTCTATCATAATAAGAAGTACATAGAGAAGGATGGTTCATATTTTTCTCCAATACAAGCTCAAACCCTTGTAGATTTCTTCCTTATAACATCTAAAACATGGGCATTGTCCCACAAAAGGAACCATCATCATATGAAGAGATCATATTTGGTTCTCTCAAATGATATAATTTTAATTACCCTTACTTGAGGATGAATATGCCTCAAAATTAGTGTTTCCCACACATTTATGGGCAATGTGAGGCCCCATGCACAAGAAACGATGATATATGGGATAACATGGGCATGGTCGGAACAAATATTACATTCATGTACACAAAAGGGACATATATGAAGCTGAGACCCATGATAAAGCACTCCAGTAGGCCAAAAAGAGGCATGGAGGTGTCCAAGAACCCTATAGAAGGTGCCCATGACTAAATGCCTTATATGACATCCTAGTAAGGGTGTTATCGTTTGATAATATTATGAAACACTGAATGATTTCATGAAAAATTACACAGTAGTTAGAATCCCCATAGACCAATGTATACGAACCATAATAATCAACCTCAAATTTCTTGGTTCCTGATCCACATGTTAAGAAGAAATTCCACATTAGGAATCATCAACCTATGGAAAAAAATTATGAAATCCAGAAATAGTTGGATGTTTTCCCATCCATGATCTCAATCTTGAATGAGATCTATAATTCAAAATAACTCATGGAGGCACTCATTGAAGCCCAATAGGTAACACATGAGTTCTATATAGAAGTTGTTGCATACGAGCTTCATCAAAGGAAGTTCATTCCATCATAATTTCTTGTCTTCATCTCATTCAGTAACAATGATTATGGAGATGTCATCTAGGGAAACACCAAGCCCCTATATGTTTTATTTATACACAATAATTTTGACTTCCATAGGTATTTGATTGGTAATGGTTCTTGGAACAACCTCATATAGGTTATAAACCTTTCTATTTTAGGTTATAGAGAACGATACATATCTCCAAAACTCTTAATTTTCAAAGATATGATATGTGTGAGAAAATACATATTTGGATGATCAAGATCAATGTTTATTTTTTTGGATCTCACGTCTAATGATAAGTTTATTTTTATCCAGCATGACACAGCATACAATGACCTCCCCCGAACGCCCGGGCTCCATATCCACATTGAGACACCTTCAACATTAAATCAGGGTCTAAAATACCCCCTCAATGGAAAGGTCTTCATAATACATGGTGATAGTTCCCCCTTTGAGACTTGTGAATCCACATATGTTATAGTGGGTTTCTATAAAGGGAAATGTGAAAATCCTATGGTGGATGATGATATAAAGGTTATATCCCCCAATTTCTTGGGGATCACAACTATAAATCCCTTGAGTATGCTCGACAGTGACATTATTATCCCCATAAATATGGTTGAAGTAATAGTCCTTTGTGGAATAGGTCTTTGCCCCTTCTATCTCAAATTACACTATACATGATAATTAGCTCTTAAATACCTCTATGAAGGATCATGATGTAGGGGTTGATAATGTCTCTTCTCATGGAATCTCTCCACATGAAATTATTAGAGATTATCCCATATTTCCATATTCTTCAAAAAATTAAACCACACACTCAAATATGTATGAAGATGAGGATGAACTCAGAAACGGCCCTCCCATATTTGAAAAAGGTGTCTCCACCACTATCAATGAGTTTTGAAAGATAAATCTTGGAATAGAAAAGGACTCATTGCATACATCATTTAGTGTCATCGTTCCCCTATAAGAGTAGTTTATGTACATCACATTTCTATGGAAACATCAATATGTGTACTCTTATAACTATAAAAAACTTCTTAGACTGAATCCAGATAGGGCTATGCCCCATCTTGTCTTCGTGAATATAATAGAGGTTTCAACAAGGCTTCTAGGAAGATGTACCACTCTCATTCCACCAATGTAGAGGTGTAATTTGACTAATTGATCAAATTTAACATTTTTTGAGAATTTCAATACCAAATATGTCTTTCCAATATCACTCATGTTAAGAAAATTGATTTACATATTTGGGTCTTTATCAATTTTAGAGACCATAATCATCATTTCCCAAAGGGAAACATCTAATTTCAAATAAAAAACCTTGATTGATGTAACTTCTAGATTACATTCCCATTCCCTCATGGATGGTTGCACATTGTACATACAGATAAAGATGTTCCAAGAAAATGAATATTCCACTACCTTCAAGGCTCCCAAATGGATCCTTGTTGATCTTTTCATTCCCTATCACTTAAATAATGTTGTCACATATTATCAATGCTCCATAAATTATATCAATAATCCATTTACGAGAAGGATATCCAAATTCTATGTTGATGAAATAGTTTTTGAATCCCTTGGTCAATCCGATCACTTAATAAATATTTAAATAATCATTAAGATGTTTTGGAAATACAATATGAAGATGAATTTGTTAAAATTATCTTTCGTGGAAATATCAAGGATGTTTCTTAGATTTGTGGTATGTCACCATTACATTGAGGATGACCCAGGAAAGACTAATACTATTTTTTCAATGTCAACCCTAGAAATATCAAAAAAAATGGTGAATGTAAATCATGTAACATAAATCTAGATATTCATAGTCAAATAATCTAGAAAATCGTGCCATTCACTATTATAACGAATAAGGGAATATCCTACTAATGGGATAAGGATTCCAAATAAATATTTTATTTTTCCAAGAAGTATCTAGCTCACCCACCAATTATCATTTCTCTAGTTCATAGGATAATGCACATCATATTGTTTCCACCATGGAATTCTCACTATGAACCATCCTCACAATTAAAAATGATTTGGAGAATGATAACATTCTCTATTACCTCATCTGAACAATGTTAGGTATTGATACATGTAACTATGTTGTCAAGTGGAACATCCCATCAATGATATACATAGTGAAAAAGTTAAGGCATTACATACATCACCATGAATTCTGTCTAATATCTTATATTGATCCACTCAAGTACAACCCAAGCCACCCCATGTTTAATTGGTGTTGGGCTCGATGGGTGGTCATTCTTCATTAATACAACATAAAGTTTGTATCAAAAAAATTAGCAGTAGTGAAATACCAATATGATTTACTCATTGCACAACCTACACTAAATATTACACCGGTTTTCACTAAGCCCTCAAATAATGAGGTCTTTTATGCGCATGAGATTCCCTAGAAAAGGGATAGGTATTTTGATTGTGCCTCTCGATGTCCAATAGGAAAAAGAATAAAAACCCAAATATTAATTGTGTTTTCTTGGGGATTTAATTTGTATCTCCATACAAATAAGTTTTTCACTAAAATCTATCACTATGTAAATAATATACAAATAATGATTCATGATACCTTTCCCTCATTACTATGTTGAAGGTGAGCCTATATCAATATATTGGCCACCTGAATATCAAAGGCGATTCAATACTAGATATAAAGAATATCAATAATGAATATTCCATCAAAAGAAAGAAATAGACACTATCAATGGATACATCAGCAGAGTGATGGAATTATTACTTTTTGGGCTCATAATGTATCATGTTCCCCGATAACAGAATTGTATCACTGATGTATTGGCTAATACAGTGATAGTCATAGATGATCCTAATCATGGAAAATAAATATTCTTTATTAAAAACTAATGAATTGTATTTTTAATCATCATATGTGAAATGGAAGAATACAATCAGTTCAACACAACCCAAATCATGGTGAACTAAAATCCACCCCTGGATGGATGGATCCCATTATCTATTTTCTCTAGAATGGAGATGTTTTGAAATAATGATTCAAAATGGAATATATTCGACAAAATGAAAAAACATTACCCAACTGGATGACCCAAATGGTTAAAATTCCTCTACATGTGAGGCCTTTATATAACTATATATAAATAGATATTTTCGATATAGTGGAAGTAGTCCATGTGGGCTACTATAGTGCTAATCATTCTATGACTAGGTTGTCTCAAAAGATCTGGACATTGGGTTACTAATGGAAAACCAGGAAATAGGATTTTCTAGATTTCATTAGGAAATTTCATTTATTCCAGATCCATTAAAACATAATCCATCATCCCTAAGTATTGAAACATATAGCTAAATATTCTTGTATATTTTCTGTATGCAGACTAGAAGTTATGGGCCATATCCCCCAGCCACAGCTAATCAATTCAAGTATATATTAACTATTACTCACTACTTTGATAAATTTGTTGAGGAAACAACCCTCAATTAAGTTAGAATGAGTATAACTATCAACTTCCTTAAGACCGATGTTATCAACATGTTTGGATTCTGTTACACAATATTGATAGAGAGCAGTACTAAATTTTATTTTAT
The DNA here is from genome assembly GCA_963277665.1 of Viscum album. NCBI lineage: Eukaryota > Viridiplantae > Streptophyta > Magnoliopsida > Santalales > Viscaceae > Viscum > Viscum album. The sequence continues at coordinate 1,987,425,807 of OY728136.1, forward strand.
TGTATTGAAGAAACTATACTATGTGTACAATATCAAGACCAAAAAAACATCTCTCTATTATGAAATTGAAAATTTATAGAAACATTCCTTCGAAAATAATATGTGAAATATACTCTAGAAGATGGTGAACGAGGATTTGATGTATTGGTCAGATAACCTTATCCATGCTTTATGGTCATGTCGTACCACCATGTCTACTTCTACACAAATAGCACCATACTCATTGGTTTGTTAGACTGAGGCAATTTTACCCATATAATTTCATATTCCATCACTATGAATATCCTTTATGGACATCTCTCAGATGATGATAAATAACATTAGTATCTTGATGAATAGGAGAGGCTAAATTAGAATATGTTGCATACAATTCAGAACCTTGAAGTCTATAAGAATCAGATCACAAGAGAATTTAATAAAATGATTCTCCTCAACTCATTCATCCAAGGAAAAATATTTTTTGATCTCAATACCCAAATGATATAGTGAAAAAATCCAACAGTGATGGAACATTAATGAGAAGTTCCATACATCGTATATACGGTCCATCAAAACAGAGCTTACTCACTAGCTGTGATGGATGGGAACATTTCATACCCCCACCACCAATGCGAGGTTTATAAAAAAATATTGTGCATAACTGTTATCAAGCATCACTCATCATGCAAGGATGAAATTAAATGGCATATCATCTCATGTCCTAGAAGGATGACATTAAGCTACAAAATGTCCCACATCCTCACCCTATGACATTAAATCTCATGGTTGAAGTCCTTATTTGAAGACATTAAACATAATGGGTTTATATAATTACTTTTGGCTTGATTCCTATAATCCCAGGATACGTAGTGATGAGTGAACCATTATTATTGGGTAAAACCACAATATACAATTTCTTTCACATCATGTAATCCTTTATCTATGAGTAAGATGTTAAACTGCATAGTATGTTTCCTTACCAGATTATATAATACAACATATATCCACGACATTACCCCCCTTTAACATCTGCTAACCCACACCCTTACTGGCTTATGTTTTACTGCATGGATAATATTCTAACTACATGACAATAAACTACATGGTTTTTTTAAAAAAATGTACAACTTGATTATCATTTCGATGAGATATATTATGACTCCTCAATCCCATATCTTTTTCTAGAAACAAAATTATGATAAATGACCCCATATTATCCTAAATCTCCTCTTCATAGTGATAGGATCAATGTCCATTACACGTTTCTCCCATCGAGAATAGCTCACATGAGCTTAGGAATTTTAGAAATTCCTTCCCTATATGAACAAGGATTATCATTTCAATAAAGTTTCATCATGGTTCTCAAGTAAATATGTAAAATGGAATATCATGAGTCCTCACTATATTATGTGAAATTGCACGATTGATGTCCTTTGAACGACATAAAATTTCACATTCCTATGGACCTTTTCGGAGAGGACCAAATTTTTTGGTGATTAGTCTTCTACCACTCATAAATTCGAGAACTATGCAAGGATTTGTTCCTATTATTGTAGAATAAATAGTGATACCCCGATTTCCATCCTTAGGACTAGAGGAAATACCCATTTTCTTGTCGGGAATCCAATTCCTTTTACACAAGACTTTAAACTACACTGTTCTTAAATAAACCCATGTGGATTAATTCTTATCATCATTGGATATGACATGGGGCCTAGATTTCCAATAATAGTTATAGCTCTGACAATCAATGGAAACAATTCCACCCTCTACAAACATTAAAAACATTGGAAGAGAGCTTCCATTTTAAGAAATATGGTTTGATTGATTTTTTTTACCATGGGATACGTAGTGATGCCCAAAATTCCATTCATGGGCCCAAACATAATATTCAAATATCACATCAGGGAACCCACATCCTTTGAAAATGATGTTAAACAATAATACCCCTCATGAACTAAATGTGTCTTGATTCTTTCCATCACAATATACATAGTTACACATTGAGATCCAATCATGGTACAATATATAATAATGATAAAAATAATTACCCCAACACCAAAAGGGATGATTCATATAAGATCATTTCACCAGTATAAAAGTTAAATTTGTGCTTGGCCTACTTGTTCATGTAATATATCATGTGAAATTTTAACATTGATTCCCACATCCTTACCTCATTATGTTAAAATGAAATGAAACATAAATGTTTTTAACGAGTGAAATTAAACTTTAGGTAATATTTATTGGTCACATGACATTAAAACTGCATGAAATACATCATGAATATATAAAATTAAAACAATCATAACATCATCCATTATCATTCCATACCAAATGACCACAATTGACATACCCTTTTCTAATAGATTATGGGGTGTTTCTTCTATATTTTAACAACAATATGTTACCAAAAACAATTCATGGTACTTGGAATGGATAAGAGATCACAGTTATCGAATATGTTATGGATGCATAAGGGCACAAATCAACCAACCAAAGAAATTATGGCTCTACAAGGAGGTATTTCTATTCCTTGTGATCTAGTTGTAACCATAGAAGATATCTGCACATCAGTGTGTTCTAGGCCATTACCGGTATGATTTTTCCATATCATTCATCTTGAACTGAGAACTGTGATGTAACAACCCCAAAATTCATTAATTAAAATTCCTCTAGGTATATTTGAATGTATTCTTATCATTATGTAAAATGCAAGAACTTCTTTAGTTCCATGTTTTGGTTTTTAAATTACTATTAAGAATTGTGACCATTTCTAATATAGCCATTGAACAACGATAACATGATTAGTATAAATATTGGGCTTTATCAAATTTTACTTACTCAAACAAAGGATGTGATAGACTAATTCAGTAGACATTCCCCATACGAAGCCTATTTTATGTAGATTGGAAAGGAGGTGGTGTAATTTGGATTATCTCTTGACCAAGCACAAGCCGAGGTTTATAACATTAAGCTTGAGTGAAAAATCCTATGGGAGAAGTGTAAGTTGATAAAGATTTCCACTTGATCGATGTTATCAAAGCTTCTCCAAGAGTATATCACCATTCCACTTAGAGAACATTCATTTTTTTTTTATTGATACTTTGTTAATTGGTTTTAAATAAAATATTTTTATTATTAAATAAATTCTTATAAAATATAAATTATCAAATAATTTTATTAGTGCAATTGTAATTTTTATTATGTTTAAAAGTTGTTTTTATCAAAACCTATTAATTTTAAATAAATGTCAGTTTTTATTTTACAAATAAAATTCACATATTTAGAAAATTATTTGGATAAAATGAGTATTATTTTTTTTAAACGATGTCGAAATTATCCAACAATGATTTTTTCATAATTTTCTGAGATAGTCAAATTTTTGGGTAAAACGTAAATACTATTTAAATATATAATATGTTTTATAACATCATAATGACACAATAGTAATGTAATAAAATACCGTAAACATTATTTTCAGAATATATATGTTTTACCATTAAAATAATGTTATTTTTGGTTTTTTTGACTTATTTTACAAATATTTAGTCGACCCTTCAAGGATTATAAAACATTTTGTCTTTTTAAATTATTTCCCTTGAGTGTGTGACTCACCTCCACATAAGCAACCCTATTATTTTAAGAAGTTAATCCATTGGCCTTATAAAATATTTTCGTACACTTCACATTGGTTTAAACTATTTGTTATAACCATGGGCTGGTTTGTGGTTTTGATTAGTTTAATGTGTGGTGTACCAAACATAAATAATAAAGAATTCCTTCACCTTTACTATATAAACAAACCCATGCTCCAATTTCCTCTTCACTCAAAGACTTTGGATAATGTCCATCACCATCACTCCTCTCTCTATAATCCTTAAATGATACACCAATATCACAATAAGTCTCTCTCAAGTCCCTCCCATGCCTCTGGGATCACACATCCATGTAAGGATTCTTCATTTTGAACTCCTTTTAAATTCAAGCATCTTATTTGAATGTAGTTCTTTTAATTTATAATAGTTATTATTTAATTATTTTATAATAATTATATTAAAATCCATTTGTTGTTATTTTGATGCATAATTATTTATCCGTCCTCATTTTGACCCTTACCTAAGCCGTTACTATGCCGAATTTCCATAAGGGATTCCTACCTTTCTTTTTAATCCATGTTTGTTAATGTTTGTTATTCCCTTTTATTTTCATTTATAAATGTTGGGGTATGATTTTGAATCTCCCCAATACTGTACTATTTATTATTTAATGATGAGATACCCATTTCTCTCTCATTAAATACCTCACATGTACAACCGTTACTATGCCGAAATTCCAAAAGGAATTTCCCTCTCCTCATTTACATCCAATTTTTTTTGTATCATGAATATAAATTCCATTAAAATTTATGGTACATGTATAAATATGATCCCCTTACTATCCCTTTTATTTACATGTAATGAGACACCCCTTTCTCTTTCATCATCCTTTTTTATGATTTTTTAAGTCATGTCGTTATGTTGTCGAAATTTCACCGTGTTTTTCCCATCCAAAGTCATTATGTAGTGAATACCATGAACTTTTATCTATCAAGGGTATTCACATTTATACACATTTACATATTGATTGTATAGTTTAATGTATGAATTCCACATTCCTTTATAGTGGAATAAATGATGATATTTAATGAATCCCTGTTTTATAATCCATGTGGCACACACATGCATGAAATGAAATATTTAAGAAAGGGTGAACCCAGAAAGCCCTATAATGCATTGGGTAATGTATAGTATCATGATACTTCATTTGCAATGAGTGTTGACACATGATAATTAAGGTGAAACGAGGGTTTACTCGTTCTTCATTTGTAGTGAGGCTTTACTCATGCTCCCTGTGAATTGAGCCTTGGCTCATGCTAATTCCATTTTAATTATTGTTGCTGCATTTCCATGTTATGATTATCATGATATATCATTCCTTTATCTTAATGTTTCTCTTGTTATCCATTAATACACCAATTTTTTGACATGTATTATATTCCTCATGTTATTCCGTGTTAATTCCCTTACTATGCCTTATAGATCACCCTTTTTTAATGCATGTACTCAGGTTATCCTATGAAATGAAAAGTACGAGGGAATGTAGTCATCATGTAAATCATGTTTTCAATAAGATGTTGATTTCTATGATTTATGTTTTTATGTAATGTTCTTATGCACCAAAGACACTATACCTATAGATCATCTATATTGTATCAAGTAACGGTTTTATGTAATAAATTGGGTTTTTGTGTGTAATAAAAAGAATGTTTGTCATAGTTGGTATTAGAGGATAGGTTTAGTTATTTTTTGGATTAGGATTAGAAAAACCTAGTGAATCCTTAGAGAAAAAACTATTTATAATAAAAAAAATCCCTAAATTGTGGTGATAATTGAGTAAGTGTTTTGTCAACCAAATACATCACTATTTGGATACGAGCAGGTAGAGGAGACTCTAAAACTGATGTACCTAGGAGTGAAAAATCAAACAAAGGGTTTTAGGCATGGCCTAGGGTATCCTAGTACATGTCAATGGGCATTGTTGCACTCTTGGTTACGACACTTTTGGGGGATATTCTTTGGTAATTTAAAAAAGTTAGTATGAACAATTATTAATGGAATTTAAAAAAATGCCACTAAGAATATTTGTTTGAATGTATATCATGTATAACATAGATTGAAGCATATGGATTCATAAGTTAAGGAAACAATATTAATTTATAAGTCATCCTTTTTGGTCCTTGGATTACCCAATATTTGTTTAATAGTTATCTTCCCTTATTGGTTTTGGATGATGAAAATATGTAGAACCACAATCAAAAATTGAAAGGTAGGTTTATTGTCCTTAGTTCTATACATTATTTTATATTCAAAAAGTTTAGTATAAATTTCACAACACCACAAAAAATAATAGAAGTAATGATGTTGGTGAGTACAAAAAATGGGGCAATCATTGCATCCCATGAAAATAACTCCTCCCCTATCTTATTTCTTGAATTGAACTTTTTGGTGAACCTCATCATACTGCCTCAGGTGGAATTTTATGCAATTCTCGGCATGGATTATTTCTCTTTATATAGATCCCACATAAAATTTAGTGAGAGGGAAATCTCTCTCCAAGTGGAGAATTGACCCCTTATTTTGTACAAGTGCAAGGAGGATGATGAATCTTCATTAGTTATATCATCTCAAGTGTGGATATTATTTCCTTATGAGCATGCGTATCTGGCTCATATGATTGAGTCTAAGGAAGCAACCATCCTTGAAGACATGCCTATTGTGAGGGAATTTGATGAAGTGTTTCCTCAGAATTTCTAGGTCTCCCTCCTAGAAGAGATGTTGAATTCTCCATTGACCGTATACATGGGGCGTTGCCAATATCCAAGACTCTGTATTGAATGGCTGTTGTGGAGCTTCAGAATCTGAAAAAATAACTACATGAGAATTTGGTTAATGGGATTATACACCAATGTTCTTCACCATGGGGTGCACCAGTCAGCTTGGTCAAGAAGATGGATGGGTTAAAGTTCCTTTGCATCAATTATTGTGATCTTATCAAAATCATGATAAAAAACTAGTATCCTCTCTCAAAAATTAATGAATAGTTTGATCAGCTATGTGGAGCACAATACTTCTCCAAGGTAGATTTGCAGTTGTGATATTATCAAGTATTGGTGAAGAAGGAATTTATCCCCAAGACTGCTTTTCTTACAAGATATGGGCACTATAAATTCATTGCAATGCCTTTTGAACTAACTAATTCTCCAGAAATTTTTGCGGATTTGAAGAATAAATTCTTTAGGGATTACCTCGACCCTTTTTGTGTAGTCTTTATAGATGATATTCTAATATACTCAAACCCAAGGATGATAATGACGAAAATTTAAGAATTGTACTATAGATCATGCGAATGGAGAACCTATAATAAAATTAAATCAATTTTGAGTTTTTGATTAAGGAGATCTCATTCTTGGGCCATATCATCACAAGTATATATTCACATAGAAATAGTTAACATGAGCCAATGAAAATTGATAGAGCTGATCAAAGAGTATGACTGCTTAATCCATTACCACCCTGGGAAAGCAAGTCAGGTGGCAGATACTCTATGTTGAAAGACCCATTGATTATATCATTGATGAGAATTGATAAGGATCCAATCTTTGTAGATTTTATGAAGATGGTCATGGAAATCATAAATAAATGAACATCAGCAATCCTTTAACAAATGATTTCTCAGCCATCTCTTTTGGGAAGGTTAATGGATGCCCAAAAGAATGATGTGGGAATTCAGAATAAATCGGATGCTATCAGAACAGGGAAATCTAGGGAGATAAATGTTATTGAAGAAGGAATTGTGAGATTTGGGAAATACTATTTGTTCTATCATGTTTGGAGCTGAAGAAGGATCTTTTGGATGATGCACATAGTTCAAATTTCTCAATTAACCCAGGAAACACAACGATTTATCCAGATCTCTGAGATCATTATTAGTGAGATAATATGAAGAAGGAGATCAGTGAGTATACATAAATGTGATTGGTATGTCAGAATATGAAGGTATAGAGGTACAAGTCTATGGTGATGATGTAACAATTGCCCATACCAACATGGAAATGGGAGAACATCACAATGGAAATTTTCACCAGACATTAGAATACATCCAAAGGAAATAATGAAATCGGAGTTGTTGTGGATCATCATACAATGTATACACACTTTATTGCAGTTTAGGAGGATTTCTCATTGGATAAACAAGAAATAATATATATCAGGTAGGTGGTAAGGTTAAATGATGTACCACTATCTATTTTATCCAATCAAGATCTAAGATTTACCTCAATGTTTTGGAAGATTCTTCAACATGATTTGGATACTGAACTGAACATCATTATGGCCTTTCTTCCTCAATCTGATGTCCAATCTTAGCGAACTATTCAGACACTTGAGGATATGTTAAGACCATGTTCGATGGACTTTAAAGAAAGATGAGAGAAACAACTTCCTCTAGATGAATTCTCCTACAATAATAGTTTCAACCCAAGCATCCAAATTGCACCATATGCATCCCTTTATGGGGAATGGTGTAGAACATTAGCATGTTGCGATGAAGTTGGTGATCATAAGCAGTTTGCACCAGAAATCGTCAATGAAATAGTGGAGAACGTGAAAACCATTTAGCAACATTTATAGGAAATGCGGAGTCGATAGAAGATTTATGTAGATAATGGTCGATGAGACCTTGTTTTTAATGTTGGATACATGGTGTTTCTAAGCTTATATTTGTGGAATAAGGTCTTGTGGTTTGGAAATAATGGAAAATTAAGTCCTAGGTACATCGGCCGCTTGGAAATTAATGAACTTTTCGGGGTTGTGGCCTATCGACTAGCACCTCCACCTACCATGACCAATGTACATGTTGTCTTTCATGTATCCCTCTTAAGGAAGTACATACCAAACCCTTAGTAGGTACTCTCTACCAAGGTAGTACAATCAGGGGATGATATTTCTTATGAGGAGAAACCAATGAAGATCTTAGATTGTAGGGAAAATGTTCTATGAAAAAAGACAATTCCCCTCATTAAGGTGTTGCGGAAAAACCACAAGTTTGAAGAAGAGATGTGGGAATCATAGGATGTAATGAAGTAGTGTTACCCAAATCTATTTTAGTGTGAAAAAATTAAATTTTGAGGGTGATATTTCTTAAGGGGGGAAGATTGTAATGACCCAAAAATTCATTAATGAAAATTCCTCTTGGTATATTTAAATGCATTATTATGGGTATGAAATATTTATGAACTTATTTAGTTCAATGTTTTGGTTTTTAAAATTCCATTAAGAATTGTGACCGTTGCTAATATAGTTATTGAACAATGATCACTTGATTAGTAAAAATACAGTGCTTTAACAAATCTAATTTACTAAAACAAAGGAATCGACAACCTCATCTAGAAGACTTACCCCTTACGAAGCCCATTTATTAGAGAACATAAAGTATGTGGATTAATTGGGCTTCGCTCCTGACCAAGCCCATGAGGAGAATTATTTTATTATGAATGACCGGAACCGCCTACGGGAGAAGTGGATGTTTATTGAGATTACCACTCGAGAGATGTCATCTGAGCCACCCGAATAGTCGGTCACCATCGCTCACCTTACCCTAAGATCTTATGCGGGTTTTTAGGGAGTTATGTAACTAAACCCTAGTACTAGTATTACATACAATATTCTTTTATAGAGAATATAAATTCTTTTTATTATTGTTACTTTGTGAATTATTTTTAATGCAGAAATATTATTTTTAGTTAATATTCTACTAAGAAATCTATATTGATGAATTAATAGAATTTTGAATTGAATAATATTTTAATAAATTATTGTTATTATTATTATATTAATTTTTATTAAATATAAATGATCATTTAATTTTATGAATGCAATTGTAATTTTTATTAAGGTTTAAAAGATGTTTTTATAAAAACCCATTAATTTTTGATAAATGGCTGTTTTTATTTCAAAAGTAAAAATTCACATATTTATAAAAATTATTTAGGTAAAAATAATTTTTTTTGAAACAGTACGTTGAAATTATCTAATAGTTAATTTTTATTAATTTTCTGAGATAGTCGAATTTTTTGGTAAAAATTAAATACCCTTTAAATATATAATGTGTTTTATGACATCATAATGGCCTATTAGTAATTTAATAAAATAATATAAACATTATGTTTGGAAAATATATGTTATACCATTAAAATAATGTGATTTTGGGTTTGTATGATTTATTTTACAAATATTTAGAGGACCCTTCAAGGCTTATAAAACATTATGTCATTTTAAATTGTTTTCCTTGAGAATGTGACTCACCTCCTCAAAGGACAACTGATTATTTTAAGATGTTTGGCCATTTTAATTACAAAATATTATTTTTGAATCCCGTTTGGAAAAACCCATGGGTAAAAACCATAGATTGGTTTGTGGTTTTGATTAGTTTAATTTGTGGTTTTCCAAACCTAAATAATAATGAATTCTCTCTCCTTTCCGATATAAACCCACCAAGATACCACTTTCTCTTCACTCAAAGCCTTTGAAGTATATCAAAAAAACTTCCCTCCTCTTTCTATAATCCTCCCGAGATGCCCCAAGCTCTCATGAAGTCTCTCTCAAGCCCCTGTCAAGACTTTGGGATCACACTTCCAAGTAAGGGATCCTCACTTTCCTCTCCCTTCAAATTCATGCATATTTTTTTAAAGTAGTTATTTTAATTTAGAATGTTTATTATTTAATTATTTTATATTACTTATATTACTATCCATTTGATGTTATTGGAATGCGGAATTCTTTATCCTTCCTCATTTTGACCCCAACCAAAGTTGTTACTATGTCGAATTTCTGTAAGGGATTCATACCTTTTTCTTTTTATCCAAGATTATTAATATTTTTTTCCATTTCATATTCAATTATTATTGGTGGGGATATTATTTCGCACCTCCCCCATAAATCTTTTTTTTGTTGGAATAATGAGAGACCCCTTTCTCTGTCATTAAATGTCTCCCAAGTGCACCAGTTACTATGCTGAAATTCTAATAGAATTTTCAATCACATTATTTACATTCAAACAATTATTTAGTATCAGGAATCTAAATTCCATTAAAATTGTTGTGACTTGTATCTATAAGACCCACTTACTTTCCATTTCATTTAAATATGATGATACACCCTTTTCTCTCTCATCAAACATTTTTTATGAATTCTTATGTCACACCATTATGCTGCCGAAATTGCACTATGTTTTTACAAGCCAAAGTCATTGTATAGTGAATACCATGATCATTTATCTATCAAGGGTATTCACCATTATGCACATTTACTTATTAATTATAGAGTTTCCTGTATGAATTCCACATTCCATTATCATGGAATAAATAATAGGGTTTAATGAATCCATGTTTTATGATCCATGTGGCACAATTATGCATGAAATTAAATATCTCAGAAAGGGTGTGCCCTGATTGCACTCTAATTCAATGGGTAATGTATAGTATCATGAAATGTCATGTGCAACGAGTCTGAACTCATGCTAATTCAAATGCAATGAGGTTTTACTCATGCTTCATGTGTAATGATGGTTTACTCTTGCTCCATGTTCAATGAGCCTTGGATAATGCTAATTCCATGTTCAGTGTTGTTGCAACATTTTCATGTTATGATTATATTTCTTTATCATGCCTCTATGTTCATGTTTCTCTTGTGCTCCATTGATATGACTATTTTCTAACATGTATTATATTCCTAATGTTATTCCATGAATATTCCCTTATAAAGATTTATAAATCACCCTTTTTCTTATGTATGTCCTTAGGTTATCCTATGCATTGCTAAGTATGAGGGAATGTAGTGGTCATGTAAAAGATGTTTTCAATAATATGTTGTTTTATATTCTTTTAGTTGGTGTGTAATGTTCCTAATCACCAAATGCACTAGAACTCTCGATCTTTAATATGGTATCCATTGATGGTTTTATGTAATAAATCATGTATATGTGTGTAATAAAATGGAGGTTTTTCATTTGTGAATGATCATATACAACACTTTCATCTCCTGCTCATAATGCTGTCAAAGGGATATTGAACCTGGGTTTTCTATTTGATCGCTCATGTAATATCCCCCTTATTATATATATGTGCATCACGACATTAATTTTATTATAATTTTTTCAATGTTGTATGACCATAAACTGTGAAACCTAAAACAACAAATCAAAATACCTTAAACAACTAGTGAAAGTAAAAAACAAACGTGTCAAGTTGAAATCCAACAAAGGGAGGACGAATAAAAATTCAAGTATTCACTCACTAAAATTGTTATCTCTAGAGTTTAGGAAAGAATTAGGGCATAAATAAATTAGACATGTAGCTCAAAAGGCCAATACTACAACCCTATTAAAAGTTATTCAGTTATCGATAGACCACCAAGTTCCAATAAATGACATATTAATGATATTTAACATTTCCTAATCATGATATTATGTTATCATGGTGGAGAATCAACTTTTAGGGTGCTCAAAAAATATTAGATTTACAATTTCTGTAAATAAAACAACATGATTTGAATATCTCAAATCACTATAAACCTTCTATAGACTATTGGAAAGGATACATGGATTCATGATATCCTTTTTTAACTATAAATGTATATCTATGGATTCTAAATATGTTCTTATGGTCATAATAAAATTATGTCACTCTGCAAAAAGTGCATTATGGTCTTTTTGTGCCTTGATGTCACCTCAATAGAACTCGTCACCTTAGTGTGTTATGGGCCATTCCTCGTATGATTGTCCCATATCATCTTCTTGAACTAAGAAAATTGTACAGTGATTTAAAATCCACATACCAGGCTATCCAAATGTATTCAGAAACCTCGTTGTTATGTTATAGTGTTCTGTAACCTTTCTCAAAGTAAGAATGTGACACTCTATTTAAGATCATTTCATGGGTGACACATCTTGATTCAAAACCAAAAGGTATATGGATTAGGATTTATAGTAAATATATTATATAAATTTGGGTGATAAAACCTTCCCGAGATAGCCCTCATCAATACCCATCCTCAAAAATAGGACTTTTGAGTCTCCTAAAATCTTTTATGGACATCAAAACCGGTGGAGATCATCTTTTATTTACCATGTTATCAAAACTTAAGATATTTTCCCAACCAACTAAATTTTTATCTTCCTTGAAAGAAATAAGATGTAATCTATGGGAGCCCCAGAAATAACCTGGTTGATCTTGGAACCTCATGGTGTTGTGGGTTATACTCATAATTTCTTTCCAATTCCATATTCACTGACTCAAATTTTGGGGTTATAAATTGTTTCGCCCATATTCCAACTATCTCGGTGGGCCTAACAACCCTAGTATTTCTTCCTCATCCATTATTAACCCTGAAAGGATTCCATAAAACATTAAAATAGCAGATACTCATCTGTTTGACAATGATATTGATTCGTAATGGATTCTACCTAAAAACTATAGGTATCTCCTCATAGTAGGATCAAATATCTAATCACTATGAGCCTCAGACACACCACAATAGAACACAACACATTACAGTGTTTTGGGTCGTCCTGAGAAAGTATACACCATATTCCATGATCATAAATCATTCCTTCGAAGTAATACAACAAACTGAATGGAATATCAATGGATAAGAAAAAAGACACTAAACTAGAACTATAGATAGTCTAAGATAGATGAACCTATAATATAGTGATAGACGTTCTGAGCTGAAATCCCCCAAACTATTGTGATAGATAGTCTTAGATAAAAACCGTTAAACAATATTAATATATGGCCTGAACTAGAAGTCCCTAAAATATAATGATAGAAGGTCTGATCTAAAATACCATAAACTACAACATTAATAGGATCAATCTTGAAGACCTTAAACTATAGAATTTGATGGTTTGAGCTAAAATACCAAAAACTACTTCACAATATAAATTTAGCCTCAATGAATGGGAAATCATGTCTGTATCACAATATTACCATGGAAAAATCAATCTATGCTCATTAATCCTACAATATTTGAAAAAATAAAGAGTGTTGTCCCTCTAGGTCGTATATTATACCCTAATAATCCTTCTATGTTTTAGTAAATTTATAGATACCTAGAGCAGATATATCAATATGGAATCCCATGTTGGTGGGAATTCATGATCATTTCTCAAAAAAAATTTATGATTTAAATAATTAGATATACACATTTAGGTTTTCTTGATATTATACAATGGATGGGTAATTTTTATGATTCATACAATATAAGTTCTAAGACAAGAAATCCTGGGCATGAGACTAATATTGAAAATGAATTAAATTCCTTAGTTAATACACTATTGAAAAATACTCTCTTGGTGATCAGGGTCAACATCTTCAAGATGATCAAATATGTGAGAAATTAGTCTAGATTTACTTTATAATCGGATTCTTTTTGTGTAAAATGATTCTAATTATATGGATCGTAATTTTTTGGTGTTCAAATTATTTTTTTATTTCACACGTTTCCAGGGAAGGATTCATGTCGTGCATATCACGTGATGAACAAATGACATCACAATTCATCTTCACTGCCCTTTTGGTACTGGAGTTTCATCCTACCAATTGTGCTTTGTGTCGATATTTATCATTACAGTATCTTCAAGAACATGGCTGTTTCACATGGGGTTGATATCATGCACCATAAAATCAATGATTTCATGACATTTCTCACACCAAGAATACTATATAAGACACCTTCAAATGAATACCACATGAATCATATGTCATAATATAAAGATAATAAGCTTAATATATCAGATGAAAAGTAGTAAAAAACGATCCTAGATTAGATAATGAGGTGTCCCATACAAAAAATCCTTATTTAATGTCGGGACTTCAATATCAATTGCTTCCATTATAATATCAAGCCACACACTAAACCATGTTCTATGGTATGATTGATCTTGGGGGAACACTTATTTCATGGTTATCATCTTGGATGTCCCATTCATGAATGGGGAATATGTACATGAAGCATAGGAGTTACAAACCTTATTATCCAATTATGTGGATGATCTTTGAAAATAAAGTCCTAATTCAGAAGTTTCTTTGGCCTCTATGTGATGAATTTATGAAGTTTACACTAGAAATAAAGAATGACTCAAATTATATGTGTTAGATCACCAGCAAAACCGTATGTGTTATATTAGATGTAGAATCTTTGTACATATTGAGTTATAGATATGAACTATCCATGAGAATGTTCTGCAGTACATGAATGAAACTCTTGATATAGACTACACGACTTCTCAAAAACTCATTTAGTTTAAATCACTATGAAAATCAAAATTCACGTAACATGAAAAATACCAAGAGTTTTAGTTCATTGAAGATGTATCTTGATGTAACAAAATCCCGCCATCAATGTTTAACTAATTAGGATTGATGAAATACAGAATGTGTTTATAGGTTATTACACCATTCTCAAATGAGAGGATTCAGTGGGATATTTAATTTATAAATACAAGAAGACCGTGAGATACCATAGGCTATTTCTAGTAGGGGGAAAATTTATCTTATTTTCTACACATGATATAGCATCAAATTCACACCTAAGGGTTACACAAATAATATTTTTCGAGCCCATATATGGGTTACGCAAATTAAATCACATACCAGCAGTCCTATATGCTCTCTTTCATTTGAAGAAACTAAGGAATGACATTATTAATTTTGTAAAATGGTGCGGCACAAGATATGCTCTCCTATGGAGATATGATGCACCATGTGTATATAGTTCATCATAAAATCAAAGAAACTAGTACATATCCCTGTACTACCTCTATCAAGAAAGAGATTAAATTATAGCATACCCGATTATGTGAATAATTTTGTAAAGGGACTTGACATCTGACTAAGATCAAGTCCATTAGAATTTATTGGATGCGTTAAGAATGTTGTGAATTAATAATATTAAAGAGTATATGTTCCTAACTAATATGATGGATGTTCACACCTTAAACATGAAATATTTTTGTTTGCATGAGAATCTCTATGTCATGATTGATATCATCATGTGAAGAAGGAAAATATTATGTCTACTAGTGTCATGCAATTGGGTTATGAAATAATAATGAGATATACTATAACAATATCCTTTCATAATTTTTCATACATACTTTCCATGAAAACACACTCATTCACTCTATGGGGTCATTCATCCATGAACTGCCAACCCATAAAAGGAGAAAAAATGTTTTTCCCTAACAAGGTCTTCACTCTCTCGCAAGATCCTTCATTGAATATTTTACAAATCAAAGGCATGTAATGTGATTATCCATGAAAATTTCTTAAAAAGTTTGTGATATCCAATAGTGATAATGAGATGCACCATCAGACAACATAATGACTAACCTAGAAAAGATGTACATGCCATCAAAATAACCCATATTGATTGTGTGGTTCCCTAACATATATTTAGTGGGTGAAAGATGAAAAAAACATTTGAAAATATGGAGGTAAATTTCCAAAAGGGTGGAGCCTCCTATGGCACTATAACTCATGAAATGTTCCCCCAGGAAGGTCACAAGACACCATAAACTCAAAGTGATGTATCCACCTTTCCATGAAAAATCCCATTGGCATGTCATCCTCATCATGAAAGGGGTCACATACATATCTATGAGTCCATGTGCTCCCCCTTTGTATCCATAATGACAAACTGAAGGGTTTTCCCAGGAATTACTCACATATCAGTACAATACCTATTATTGTTCATGTGAAGTATTATTTCTGGGGAGATATATTTTCTTCAAGAGAACTCAATGAAATGTATAACACCCTTAAAAGCCTTCTAAAATAATGAAGGAAATAAAGTGGAAAATTAAAGAGCATATTGTGGTCAAAAAACTCACGTGGAACACCAATAATGGTCTCGTAAGACCCATTGATAATCCATAAATTCCTAATAAAATCCCCTTTTCATGATGGAGCGATATTAGGAAAGAACCCATATCAAAAAAATACTTATCTCATAAAAGGTCCAAGGCAAGTCATCTAAAATCATATGAAATCCTTTCACCAGGCATTCTAATCTCATTAACGTCTTTAAAAATACAAACATGAAAATATGGAATCCCCTCTTCATGTCATCATGATTTGGGAAGACCCCATTAATTTTAAATAATACCATAAAGTAAGTGTTGATGTAATAGCCCCATGGTCACTGAAAATCAAGTTATTCACTAGGAATGACCTATATCAGGATATCACGAAACACATGACATCATAGCCCTGCACCAATTCCATCATAGATTTTTACAATAAAATCCATGGATACTAGTTAATTATCAGGTTATAGAGAACTATAAATCCCCCACCCCCAAAAAAAATAAAAATTGATATTGAAACATTATTTTATTTCTTTCGAACCTAACACAATTGTATCCATGCATCAAAGAGGATTTCTTATAGATGTTGATTGCACATCCAAAAATGTTTTTCCTTAGGTGTGATTTAGTGGTCTACTTGAGAGATTAGTAAACATGTATAAGAACTTCACATGATCACGCATACGTCATGTGAAGTACATCAACGCAGGTTATGTGAATAACATCCCACATATATTACTAGATATCATGTGACATAAAATAAGAAACCACTAAAAAGAAATAAAAAATTTCCAATAATTTTATGGGAAATAGGCTACAAATATGGAAAACTTATGAAATGAACAGACACACTAATCCTCATGCTCTTCAGGTGAACCCCCCTTAGGTTAAGCGAAAACACCATGTCATATCTTCAAGATCTCATAATTCTATTTTGGTATACTATTTGGATTATAGGACTCCTTGTGGAAATATCATAGTATAACACATGCCCCCCCAAGAATGCCTCTCTAGGATTGAAAAACACTCTAGTCTCACCAGATATAACTTGTGGTGTACATTAAACTTGTATTTTGGATCATATGGGAGAATTAATACATGTTAGGTGTGTATTGTGATAGAATCCTGAAAGGTCGTATGGCACTTATGACGTCCTCTAGTCACTCCATGATGCGACCATGATCTTCTCTAGATATCTCATATGGATTTCAAGGTTCCCTCAAGAAAATTCATCATAGAACAGAAATCACCCTCAGGACATGTTTCATCGAATCACATGATTCCCTAAAGTGTGTCATCCAGCTTTCACAAAAACACTGGGGCTAGTCAGCTGAATCCTGAAATTCCTTCTATGGATGTCATTTTTTATCATGTAATGGATTATAGGATTAGCCGAATAGGTCTTGTAATGTACTTCGAAAAAGTTGTCCTTGATCATGTGACATCCTCCAAACATGCCATCATAGTCATATGATGTAACTCGAATAATTCAACTGGATCATCAGATTGTATTTGGACATTTATAGGTCCACTAGGATAGAAACACTGAGCGGGGGGGGGGGGTGAATCAGGGTATAAAAATTTAAAATAACTACCCCTTTTGATCTTGTTTTATTGTTAGAAAAACCCTCTTCTCTCTCTCCTTCCCATTACAGAGTATGATTGAATCTGAAAGAATGCACATGACACAACAATTTTAATTGGTTCGCCCACACTTTGCTACGTCCAAGGAGTATATATCGACTATGTGCTGATGTTCCAAATCCACAATAATCACACTACTATTTTCAATGATCGAAGTGGACTCACTATCCCTACTCTCTTTCAACCACTCACATTATGAAAGCACACTGCTCTCTCAGATGAAGTGTTCTCACTTCTTCTTTAGAAGATGCACTCACAGTTTAAAGTCTTGTAGGTCTATCAATTATCACAAATGAATGCATCTTCCTCTATATATGATGATCTATTGATTTTAAACTTTCATCCACTGATGAATACATCTTTACCACTGATGTACTGGGAAATCTTTCAACTTTTTTACCGCACTAAAATAATAGGCACGCTTCTCTATGCTTGGTCTACCACTCAATTCTTTAGAATGCTTCTCCAAACCTTGCTTGAAAGTGTCCCAAAACCACTTGTGTGAAACCTCCTCCTTCATCTCTAAACTTGGGTGACTAACACCCATTTACGCCCAAACCAATATTGGGACACAACTATCAACTGGCGCGCAACATCTAAGTATCTTTATACTTGCGTGACCAAACCATCAATTAAGCGACCGAACCACCTGCAAAATTGGAGATATAATTTTCTCCAAGTGTTTAACTCCTTCCAAAATGACTAGGGTTAGCCCCCTTTTTATAGCCATTTGGGGTTCCTTGAGATTCAGCATGCAAGTCCTCTCTTGGTGTTCAAGTCTAGCTCCATGAGTCTCTGTCACCGAAGTCACTTGTGTGACAAAACCAAAACATGGGTGCCCTTATTGCCTTTTCCATATTTTGATGTTCTAATCATGAAAAAATGGCGTTCAAGTTTATAGGATTCTGAGACATCGGCGTGCAAGTCCCTTTTCCAAAAACACTTTTATCAATTTGCCGATTTTGAGACCCAAAAATTTGGAAAACCCAGGAAAACGGTGCCACCTTGTATCTACTCTTTTTATACTACCTCCATATCGTCTATTACTTTTTTGAGGTTCTTCAATCAATCATGGATTGTAAACAACATCTCATGAACTCGACATGTCCCCACGAAAACTCCCTTTATAATCAAATTTGTACATCATGGCCTGCTTTTTCAACAAACTTAATACAGAGGCCTACTATGCCAATAAACACAATCATCTCAAAAATTCTTCAGTCGTACCTTGAGGGAATTTTTCCTAATTGAAATTTTAGGAATACATCCTCAGACATTCCAAGAAGATAATGGAGGAATATGAAATAGACAATCAATGTATGTCAGGAAGAAAAGTATACCAAGTCAATTGGTTATCACATGACATGATAACCTTTTCCTAAAATCATAAAGGGAAAACTTGGTGTGTATTCAACAACCAACTAAACTATGATTACTATGATTCCTCAAATAAAAATGATACATAGGATACCTTCCAATGGCCCGAGCTCAAGTGCACACCCACATCGGGGAACGTCTCTTATGTCAATGACAATTCAACCATAGGTACCCAGTAATTCCAATTGAATCATCATTATATTGCATCCCTCAGTGGATGTATAATATAACTAAACAATGATGAATCTGATTCCTATAATGACTATGATATGTAATACAGCTCTCTGAGGCCCGATCTCCACATTAAAACATCTCAAGGTAAGTACCAGTACATAATCCTAACATCCACATGAAGTGAGGCTGATTACATATTATCCCTTGTTTCTCACACTCACTAAGGATCACAGGAACTTTGGGTGGTGAAATAGTCACATCATTCACACTATGTATCTTCTCCATCCATGAAAATCAATGTAATTAATCCTTGATGAGTGGAATTATATTAAAATACTCCATATGAGGAAATATACCTTAGGACCAGTCAAAAGGGCGTTACTAAACAATGATAACACTAATTCCTACATTAACCTGCATATATAAGACGTTTCCTGGAGACTCAAGCTCAAATATATGGTGCCTAACTCCCCATACATATTTAAATTCCACATAATGGTAAACATTATGTTTTAACAAAATAAATAGTTTTTGATTCCCTCAATAAACATCATATATATGATTTCTCATTATAGATGATCCCCCCTAATAATATTTACCACCTCCCTAAGTGGTGTCATAATACAAAGTGTCTATTTATATTTCTTCATCGTATAAGTGTCTATTAATTACTAGGAGATGGCTGAAAATCCTTAAATACAAACATTTGGATTCACTTATGAGATCCACTTATCCTTTTCCTAAAATGGGTTAAACTATGATCATTTGGTTAGGGTAACCGTTCCTATGTTGGGCTTAGGATGAGATTATAAAGCCTATCATAAATAAAAAAGAGTGTCCTTGAATAGGAAAAAATTCCCCCTTAAAAGTGAGTTATGAACCCAAACTCCAATCTTCTTAACCAATGTGAGTCCCTTTGTGTCATTGGGTATGAATCCCCAACTAACCACCTAACTTTGGAGGTTAGGTCTATACGTAGTTATGTATGGGGGAACCGCATGGAGTATCCATTAAGAGTGACAATGGTGACTTGATGTCAGTGATTGTAAATGAAATTGAAACACTTATAATCAATCACTAGAAAAAAATTGAATTCATGAAACTTGGACTTGGGTCTTTAAGATATATATTTTTTCTCCCTCTACCTAGTCAAAAAGAGATCCTTGATTTAAAAATAAAAATGAGTCTTATTCCCCAACCTTTAATAATTAATCATGTCACAATTCGTATGGTTAATGTAGAAGTGATAATTATGCAGAAAGGACTCCAGATTATGTAATAAAAACATTGAGACCGTTAATTTTTCATTGAATGCATACTTGAAAATGAATGGATTTGACTAATTATTGACAAAAAGGCTTCTAAATATTATGTAGGTTTACCTGATGAGATAAAATTTAGAGTTTTAGGATTAAATTCTAAGTTTTATATGTTTCATGAAGTGGAGGAAGTGTTCCCCATTTTGATGTGAATGAAATGGAACATTTTTGAATACCCATTGCTTTTCAATAATGGCATGACACTATTCACTGGTAAAAGGTCACAATAATGAGGAATAATTGCATTTTGGGTGACAAAAGTTCATGATATCCTCAAAAAACATTTTTTAAATTTTATTAACAAGATTCGATCATTTTAATATTTATTTTTTACATTTAATTTTTTTATATTTTTTATATTCTTAATAAGTTTTTTTATACCTATTAGATATTATTTTATGAAAAATATTTTGTATCTCATATAACTAAATGAAGATGATATAAACATAAATTTTCAATCCATATAATGAATATCATTTTCAATATAAGTTAAAAATAACTTTTATGTTATTGATAATTAATATATATATATATATATACTATTTTTAGATGAAATTCACTTATATCATTAATTGTTATTAATCCTGTTTTTTATTTTTTACCTATTTAATGACTGTTATTTTTATTATATATAATATTAAATATCATAATTTATTAATATTTTAGAATATATTAATTTATTTTATTATATATTTTTAAAATGATAGTGAAAGAAGTCATCATAAATTACATTTTTACCGTTTTCATGGAAAATAACTTTAATCAAAATAATCATATTTTTTGACTAAAATATGAAATTATACTTATTAAATAATATTAAAATTTTACATAAAATATGAATTCTATTTTTTAAAATTTAATTTCTATAATTTCGGGAAACTAATTTTTAATATAAGTGAATAAAAATCATTTTTAAAGTAAGATAAAAAATAAGTTTCTAAAACATTAAAAATGTCTATTTTAAATAGATCATAATATTTTGTAAATGGTCTATTTTAAATTATCAATACATATATTTAATTTTTAATGTTTTAAAAAAAATTTATATCAAATGTTTTAGTATTAGAAAAATTGGAAAATATTCACTATTTACTAAAGAATCATTTATTTTAGAATAATAAAAATGATTCACCATAGGAAAATTTAATTTTATAATTTCAAAATGGAGTTCATTTTTTATTATTCAAACTTTAAAATCTATAAATTCATCTTTTAAAATAAAATTCAATATATATAAGGAAAAAAAATTTATTGAAAAAATCATTTTCAAGGCTCAAAGTGTTCTTAATCATATTTTTTATTCATTTTTAAATTTCTTATAACCTATTTTATTTAATAAGGGGTTTATTATTATTAATTTTTTCTAATAATAAATAATATGTGGGTTATTTATGAAATGTGTTTGTGCGGAATAATATATCCAATATGCTATTAATTTTGAAAACATATATATTCCAGAATCCTTGGGTGTTATATTCCCCCTCCCCTTAAATAAATTATGTTTCCTAAATTTGAATTATAACATACTAGTGAAACTAAGAAAGGGTCTCTATGATATATACCTGACTAATGATATTATATCTAGATTGATATTAATAAACAAATCAAATATATAATTTCTCTCAAAATATGCCATTCCTAATATTTATTTTTTCTCTAATAATATACGATAAAATACCTCATGATCAATTATCATAACTCATATAATGGAATTAGTTTTCTAAGGAAAATAAAATTCATATATGCACTAATAGATTTTAATATATACGTTTGAAATATAAAATTTTATTTCTATATTTTGGTGATTATTGTGGATTCTATGTTGAGATATTTGATACATTTCAAAAAGTACAGAAAATTTATCTAAAGGATAGATACATATATTTTATTAACGAATATCTGAAAAACCTCAACATTAGATGAAATAATAAGAGTATTTTTTTCCATGATAATACCAATTCCAGGGTGTGTTTATTTTATGGATTTATAAAAATTCCTATAGAAACTATATTTTCATGAATTATAATCTAACAAGACAATAAAAAATTTTAACTGGGATAAAAGTATTCAATTATTATCATAAACCACTTCTATTTCACAATTTTCTTTAATTATTGTGACTTAATAGTACTTTCCTATTCTCATAGATTATGTGGTCATTGGAATTGATTATTTCCACCAACCCTTTATTTGATGCCCTTGTTTTTATAAATACTACAATCTATATAATTGAATGATTATATTGAGGGTTCTTCATGATATATAAAATTATCTCTATACATTTAATTATTTGGTTCATTTTTATAACTTCAAAATTCATGTGCTTTTTTACAATATATTCCACACTTGAAGGACTTAATTTTTCCTTGGATATAGTTTACTATGATCCTTCCCTCATTTTCTGCAAATCAAAAGATGAATTTTATTTACTGTATAGTTATTATAACAAAAATTTACCAAGAAGTTATTTTCCTTTTTAGTTAACCTAAACCATGATCATAATGAGATTATATGATTTCTATTTCAAACTTATATTCAAAACAAACGACGAATTCATTTATTTGAAAATCACTTATCATTAATGATCTTTAGATACTAAAAAATAAACAATTAAAGATATTATGGACCTTACATTCGTGGTAAATGATAAAAGAAAAGGTATACCATGAAATTATAGTGATGTTTACTTCATATATATTAATTGATTCATATTACCTTAATTTATACTCTAAAAATTATATTTCAAATTTTACAAATATTTTTAGGAAAATATTACAAAAATATGTCTCTATTAACACTTATCATTTGGGAATAGAATATCAGAATTCTGATGATGATCAAGGAGGTAGTAAACATAAACTTGGTGGGCCTTCTATTTTATATTTTCAAGGATCTATAGAAATAAATTTCATTACTGAGTTTTATAGTGATGATAGAATTTATTTTTCTCGAGAAATAAATTCTATTGATTAAACTCTCTATCAAATCATTGGTCATACAACAACCATATAAGATGATGATTCTTGAATTGTTTCTCAAGAAGATATAGTTTAATATTTTCATAGATCTATAGAGGATACACCTGATATAGATGGTAGGAATTAGTCTATTGATCCATATCCCTCTGCTCATGCACCTTTAACTCCTTCTACTACTATTGTGACTATAGATTACATGTTTTTTTCAAATCAAAGAAGATGTATATGTTCAAGAAAGGGTTTGTTAATTTTGAAAACCCCCAAAAGTATGTTGTAAACTTTGATATTTCTAATGATATTAATTTTATGTACAATCTTCTTCAACCGGGATTAAATTTCAAAATAGAGATGATATAGAATGATGTTGTAGATTTTCCTGGTTAGGATAGATCTATTCATGCGGATATATCTAACAAGATGATGTAGTAAAATAAGTAGTTTATGAATGATGTGTGTCATCCTAATCTTTTTCCTCTTCAAGATCCTTTAGATCAATCAGTTTTTGAGGAATAAGAAGTTAGATAAATCATTTATAATGAGTTGAAGGTTATTTTTGATATGTTTAGAATAAAAATAGATGATGTGTTTGATGGGTGTTAAATCCATGATTCTACCACCGTGGATGTAGTTTAAAAAGATTCCAAGAAAGATAATAAATACTAGGAACCCATCAAGGGGGTGATTGGATATTATCTAAGTTGATTATTCGCAATGTAAAATATAAATGAATTTTTTATAACTCATTCCTTGGACTAGATGATTCCTCCTCTGAATTGGGAGTTGAAATACCATGTTGAGAAACCCACAGCTGTGAATCATATTTTAGACTATTTCAAGGAGAATAAAGATGTGTTTTTCCATGCTCTAAAGTATGGTTATTGGGTTATTAGTGATGTCCCCTAGTTAATGTAACAATATCTATATGCATTTTAGACCGCTACATTATCTGCATAATTCATTCCTTCATCCAAACCTATTACCTCTTCTATCATTAATCCTTTTGTAATAAGTCCTTCATAATACTTTTACTATCATATATTAGTTTCTTGATGTGTGGTATTTGGGGAGAATGTGTCCTTATATTCTCCTAAGACTAATTCTTCCTATGACTTTCAATACAATGGGAATAACCATATTTATTCTAGGGATATTATATATTTCCCATATTTAGATTCTCATTTGGATTTCTAATCAAGACCTTTTTGTAATGTTTTTATAATTTATTAATTTTTCCATCTTTGAATTTTTGATAATCTAAGAAGGAGGATTACAATTCATGTTTAGTGATACCTTAAATATAATAAATTAAATTGGAAAATTTTGATCATTTAAGGACCATTTTAAATAGAAATTTCAATCCGATGAAAATACACCTTTTTATACGTAATTTATCTCAATTTAATAATCATTATTTGTGGTCATAAAAAGGGGGTAGAATGTTGTCCTAGTTTTGAACCTCCTTATTTTAATAATCTAAAATCAGTTTTATTTTTTTATTAATGTTTTCTATGTTTTATAATAGTATGTATTTTTCTAGAAATAATTTCCAAAAAAATGGATCTTCTTGTAGCTTATCGTACAACCTTAATATGTGAAGAACAAGTTACTATGTAACCATACCACAAAGTATATTTTAGCTACCGCATAAAAACCCATCATTGCATGAGTCTAATGAGAAAAAAATTTCAATTTCACGAACGTACCACGCATTGAATAATGAACTTACCTTATAAAAGAAAAACTTATGGCATGAGGAATTGAACTTACCATCCCAAGGTATATATAATTTTAATATATGTTATATACTAATCATGAATATAAATGTATTGATTACACCATGAAGCTACCTACCACATGAATTCCTTAACCTCCTGCAATATCAAATCAAAAAATAGTGCCAAACCTTCAGAAATCAGCTATGTAACAAATGCCTACCATACGAATTCATATATATTGAAAAATCACCTATATGGAAGTCTTATAAATAGATTATATTGTCTTTATAGAAATTTATTATGTGAATTAACCAACTATAGGACCCTCCTATAAAAATGATTTCATACTAATAATTTTTATGAATCTTCAATTTTCATCAAGACGAACAAACTATTTCATTATCATGGACCATTTTAAATATCTAATTACTAGTTTCTAAACAAACTGATGTGTTGGTGAATTTAATGTAGCACTAGTAACATTTCAATTGTAACTTTTCGTTGAAGATGGTTTTAATAATATAAATATAATATTTTGGAGTTTGATGTATGTGTGTGAGAGGAATTTTAATATGAGCTCATATAGAGAATAATAGATGATCAGATACACGTGAACCTATGTTAATGAGAAGACTCTAATACACCCAATTTTTTTTAACTTTTGAAAAATATTATCTAGACTTCATTCAATGATAAGTTCAAGGACTCAAAACAAGTGAAGCTATTCAGATCAAGATACATTCCAATTCAAATATTTTATCTCTTTCCCATTGTATTATATTTTTTATTTTGAGATATCTTTTTATATTACTCTATATATTTTAAAACAAATAATAATTTTATAAACATGAGTTTATTTGATGCAGTTTTCCAAATATTTTATTTATATTCTCTTGAAAAATTGTGGAAGAGGACAGTTTGGACATGATATCCTTTTAGGCTACATTTAAGAATTTAATAGGCTTTGTACCAAGATATCCTAATGCACTATTGTTTTTAAGACATGATCCTTATTGTGGATCAGTTTATTTTATAATTAAATTATTAGTAATATGTGTTTATATATTGGGGGGATTAAGTGTTAGCATGATTCTGAACCATCTTGTTAAAAAAATACAAGTGATTATTTTTTCTATCTTTATTTTATATCAAACCTAATACATGATTTATTACTATTAAAAAAATAATACTCTGATATTTAATCATAGTGTGGGATTTATATATAATATTGGGTTATGTTAATTTTTCCAAATTTTGATGAACTATCATTTCGATTTTAAATGAGCCTTGATCCCCCTCCTGAGAATCTACATGAAAAATAAAATTATATATTTATGTAGTTTTGAATAACTTGGTGCTTTTTCGAATTCGGGGATTTATATTTTAAATTTCCATTAAATGGAAATTTTATTGGAAACAAAATTCAACACCCCCGACCCACTTCAAATATCAAATCCAACCAAAAGATTGGTATATTTTGAAGAATATATCACTAGAGAATATAAAATTTTAGTATGAACCATTATAAACAAGTAATAGGTTTTAAAGATAAATGTTAATTTGAAATCTAATGAATACATAATCAAATATTTTTAATTTTTTGGGTTCATATTTCATTGGGAGTTAATTTTTTATTTTTAACGTTCGTAATTTATAGAATAATAAAAATTGAACATTGGTTTTTAATATTGAGGATTTAGTGATTAATTTACTATTTATTTATATGGTGATTCATTGTTATTGTATATTATATGGCATTTTTCTAATCCTTTAAGAATCTGATAATAGATGAAAAAATAAAAATAACATATGATATATTTTACATAAATTATGACCCACTAAATGTTAATTTCCTTGTATAGACATGATAAATTTTTTATGGTAGTTTATCATATGAATTTTAAAAATGTGGAAAAAAATTAAAAAACAAATGAATGAAATTTAACATATAGAACAAAATGAAATTATGTATAATGTTTTTTCTATTTTCAGTATTTATTTTATAATAATAAATCAACTCAGAAAAGTGAAATATACATCAATAGAGTCTTATATGGAAAATATAACTCATCCATTATGCTGTTTTTAAGGCAATTCAAAACTATGAGTCGTATTATGTTATACACATGGTTAAAAAATATTTAAGGGATACTATGTTTCATAGTTTTAGTATATAAATTCCATTTCATGATGAAATCAATATATAATATTATTCTTATATAATACATGAATTTTAGTGAGAAAAGATTCAAATTATGAGGAATTATTTTTTTAAAAGTCACATATTTTAACATTATGATATTTCAATACATAATTATCATTTAAATGAATTATAATTTTATTATTATTTACAACATGAAAAACTAAGATAAAATAAAACCGTTAAATACTATGGAAATATTATTATTCAAATATGAATGTAAATCATAGTAGATGAGTTATAAAATATGAATTAGACTAACCAGATTATCAAATATTTTAAAACAATTATCTCAAAAATAGTACTTATAATTACATCGAAAATAATTACTCAATTTTAAATGATAAGAATGAAACTATATATGGTTATGAATAGTTAATGTTTTAAAAGGTATTTTCTCTAAATAATAGTTTTATTTTATATTATATTTTGAAAAGATAAATTAAGAAATATTACAAATTTAATTTGATTTAAATTATTTAATATATTTTTTCAGTTTTTGGAAATTATCATAATGTAAATTTTTTTGGATTTTTTGAAATATTTCATTTATGGGTCAATAGTAAAATATACTTATGTCCCAAATGAGGTCACATTTTTGAAATTTTTATCTTTTATGAAAGAATTTGATGTTTATGAAACCTATTTCAGGAAAAAAAAAATTTACTAATTAATATTTTTTTAAAAAAAATAAAAATTTGATCTTAGAGAAATATTTCATACATTTTAGAAATCTTAGAAACGTTTTTTCTCAAATATAAACTATTTATGATAGTTCTAATTTAATCATGTTTTCAATGGTAATTTTTAGTTTTTATTGTTTTTAAACTAATATATGTATCCTTCTGTTAAAAATAATACAAATAATTCAATGTTAAACAAAAAATACTTTATTTTGGAATAAAATAATTTTATTCCTAAAAGGGAAATTTTTCTAAAGATAGTTTTTAATTGTGTTTTTAGAAAATATATTAAAATTAAATTTTAAAAGATCAAAAAATTCAATCATATTAACTGGATTCAATATTTGAAATCATATTATTCAAATTATGTAATTATTTCACCTTAATTTTTTGTCATAACTAATATTAACCATATTAAATTTTTTTTGCCACGGTAATGTGGAAAATATGCCACACAATGTTTAAACTATGGGATAAAAACTCAAAATATTTTAAAATTATGGATTTATTTCATTGTTTGATTTTATTTCAGCCATTATAATCTTATGTTTTAAAATAATTAATTTTAGGGATATTTTTTCATTTATTCCGAACACTATATTAAATTAATTAATGAATGAGTTTTAAATGTCACTCTACATCTTTTAATATCTACCATAATTTTTTTAGGGATAAAAAGAATTTATGCATGATCATAAAAGATAATTATGTATATTAATAAATTATTTTTAATAGATTAGTTTATTTTTTATTTTTTGAGGTGGAATAATTACCTTGAATTCATGAGTAACATTTACACAACACTAGTCCAAGATGTGGAAACAATCATGTAAATTATTTTAAAAACATTAAACGTAATATGATTTGGATAAATTATTATGTTCTTAGAATTTGAAAGATAGTTATAAATTAATTTTGTTGGTTATGTTATTTATATTCAAATTCCATTGTTTTTTTCCTTAGATAAAAAATATGTGAATTATCATTCATATGATTAATTTTCTAAAATATATTCATGTTAATAGTGACACCATTTTCAATATTTCTTCTATCAAATTGAATGTAAAAAAATCCTGAAGTGTGCATACATACTACCGTCTCCATGAAATAATGTATTTTATTTTTATACACCACCTCACAAAGGTGGTTGTAAATATAGATATATTTTTTATATGATGTTTATAATATAATTATAATTTTAAGATATAAAATACTATAAACCATCCACCTCTCATTTCCCATCGAAAATGATAAAGTTCCCCATGTGTACTTGTGTCCTACCACCACCCTGACACAATGTGATTAATTTTCACTTTACCTGGATTATTTTAAGGTTATATTTAATAAACATATATGATAATTATGATATATTAATGATTTGATAAATTTATGTATTTTATTACCATGTTTTATTCTATTTTTAAATTTGAATTGTTGCCTATATGTATATACGGACTACCATGTTAACAATGTGATGTGGCCGGTTTTTCATGACCACTTTACATATATGGTTTTAAAATTATCTTCAATATATACAAAATATAATTAAAAAATGTTTTTATTCCATATATAATGTGACCATAACCCTTTTTTACTATAGTTATCATATTTAATCCTTTTTGTTAATGAATAACTAAATGACTCCAAAATGACCATTGTGGCCTATTTTTGTTTAATAAATAGTAGAAACACATAAAAATTAAGTAAAAGAAATAATATCAAGGAATTATAGATGAAAATGGATTTGAATCATGTAAATAATAAATATTATTTTATTATTCACAAGTGTTGTGAATGTATGAAATTATTAGGGACTCGAGGTATGGTATTTTTCATTAAATTGTTATGGTAAATGTTTTTCTCTTTTTTATTCCATTTATATTTTAAAATAATTTTTTAATGTTCTTAATTATGCTTCAATTTTTATAATATAAATTTCAAACTACTTTTTAAATTATTTATTAATTATTAAAAAGAAATATTTAAATAATTTATTGTATGATTTTATTCAGAATTTTTTGTATAAGTTAAAAATAATTTTTTAATGTCTTCAACTTTACCTGTTTTTCCCAAAATCATATAAATTATTAATTATAATGATTCATCTAAAAAAATTCCATTATTCATTAATGTAAATATTAATTCATTTATTCTAGGAATTTTTCTTTTCAAAATTATTTAAATTATAAACTGTAATTTTATCTTATTTACAAAGGGAAACTAATGTCTATATAAAGGTGTTTTTAATATTTTTCAACATCTTTTATGGATTTTTATTTTTAAATGCATATATAATCTAATAATTGAATCAAAATTATATCTCAGGATGCCTTATGATCATGTTTTTCTATTTATTATGGTGGGAAAATAATTTCATTCATTATGTTTATCTTAAAATAATAATATTTAAATTAACAATGAATTTATCTATTTATTAAATATTCCCAAATAATGAATGAATTTGACATAGTAAGTGACAGGTGGGTACCCACAATATATATCTCCTTAATATACAGACAGGTCATATTAGTCAAATAATCTTTGTTATTTTTTGTATTCCAACCCAATTATTTCAATGCCTTAGAACAATACCTTCTCATTATTTTTATAATTCCTTGGAAGAAGGCCTTAATGGAATTATTATTACGTCTAACATTATGAATTAAATTATTATTAAATAAATTATTTTTTTCATGTTATTATTTACAATTAAAACTAAATATTTCACCTTCATGTTGATGATGTGTTTTAAAATAAATATTTTGATTTTATATGATTTTACAAAGATCATATGATTTAAAATAAAAGTTACAAACTCATAAGGGTTAATGTAATTTTAAGTAAAAAGTTATGATTTTTAAAAAAACTCGTGAAATGTTACATTCCATTACTATTTCATATAATATTTTTTTGAAATATAATTTGGTAAAATGAATATTTCAAAAATAATTAAGTAATTATTTTTATACAAATAGTTTATTACATGAAATAGAAGACAACATTATGGATTTTTAGGAAATTAAAAATGATTAATAGTTTTAATTTTTTATAACACGTACAGAGATTTATATTTCACAAGACATGTTTTCAAAAAACATTCTATAGCTCAATGATGTGTAGGGGTTATTTCATGATCATTAATGATGCATCATGAAGAAATAAAATGTTTCATGAGTGAAATAGAGGTGTAAATATAAGAACCTTTTTATTGAAAATGATTTAAAATATATGGAAGTTTTCACATTATGTGTAGAAAATTTCTAATTACTGAATAATTATAAACAAAAATGGTCTTTAAGATGTAACTAAATTTGATTTTGTTTTTGAATTAATCATTATAGAAGCTAAAATTTATGTCTCTTTAGTTGGTATCAAATCCAAAATGTAATGGTTATGATTTTTTGTAGTTGATCATGGTTTAAAATTCTTTGGGTATTTATTGATGTTTATATATTAAAAATATTAAATATATTAACACATGTGAGTGAATAATTTTATATGTAATGGTTTATATATATAACAAACTGTTTATTGTGGATACCAAGACAACCATTGAATCTAGAGAGTTGTTTTTACCCATAGTATGACATACAATAGTTTTTACTTGGATTTTGTGGTGGTTCCACATTTCTAGTAGATTTTAAATAAAATAATTTAATAAATTTATTTATTTTTATAATCGAGTGTCTAAACTGTGCTACTATATATTCATACCTGAACATGGAATATCTCTATAGTTTCCAATATAACCATAAGAGATCCATTTTGATGGATAACAACTATTATGGGTTTTTGGTGATGATGATCCGATTTAGAAGAACTTGTGGATTTTCAAAGAAGAAAATGGGGATCACTAATGAAATTTTCATGGAATAATTATTCACCAATGACCTATCCATTAATGATATATGGATCTTTGTTTGTTTATTTTTCCTCGTATTATATATCATTATATTTTCAGATTTATTCTTCTTAGAATTTGATTCAGGAATGACCAATTCATGACCCTATAAATTTAATATTTTCATAGAATTTGGAATTTTAAATTTATTCATCATTGGAATTCTCAATGCTTCGTTGATTGATAATTCTATACCCATCAGTGATGTCTGTATTGAGCACAAAAATCCTTAATTATTTTTATTTTCTGGTTTGTGGATTTTTCACTAATTTCTTCATGTATTGGTCCCAAGAATTTGATTTTTCTAGTGATTATAAATGTTTATACCTATTTAATATATTAAAAAATCACTATTACATACATGGTACATTTTTTTTGATCATTTATGGATTAATATACTTTTATACTGTATTTGACATCATGTATGGTAGTATAAAGGATGATGAATGATATTTTAGAAATCATAGGGGGAGATGGGTGATAAACACTCCACAAAATTATGATTTGTAGAGGAAATGAGTGTTAGATTTCCATTGACTCATAGCCAAAATCCTTCTTTAATTTTTATATCATTAAATATTTTATGTTTGTTATTTAGTAGAAAACATGTAAATGATAGTGAAAATAGTTATTCTATTAGGAGAAGGGGATTTTTAAAAATATTCCAAACCACACTGCCTAGAGTTTAAAAGAAAACAAGATTTGTGTCACATTTTAGTGGTCAAAGGGTTTTATAGAATAAAAAATATCACATGAATATATTATTAATCCGAACATGATATGACCATATATTATGGGCCAAATATGTAAAAATATTACATTCACAAGATCATCGAGTGATCAAAGAGAGTGTGTGCACTTATGGAACATGCCTCTCCTAGTTGCGGCACACACCGTGTGTC
Source organism: Viscum album (assembly GCA_963277665.1). Taxonomy (NCBI): domain Eukaryota; kingdom Viridiplantae; phylum Streptophyta; class Magnoliopsida; order Santalales; family Viscaceae; genus Viscum; species Viscum album. The sequence continues at coordinate 1,987,459,146 of OY728136.1, forward strand.
AAACACCGAACTACATGGTTTGTGACTAGACTCACACACCGAACAGTTTTTATTTTGTAATATATATATATTGGAAACACACAACCATGTTTTTTAATTAGTATAACAACATATATACCCCTGGACAAATCACATACTCCCATTTTTCATAGAGTAATACCTTCATGTGGACTTTTCAATGAAGGGTTATATGTTGTATGTTGTGGTAGATTATCATATCCAACATGATATGAAAAATTATCCAACTATACTACTCAATCTATATGATCCATTGACTATTTTTCAATAATAGATAGATTCAAGTATCCTCTCATAGAGTTTGAGTTTGTGATCATATATTCCTTTCCACTATGTAGGTCCAATTATCTAATCATATGAATCTTGAAAAAGTGATCCACTTTTACTGGATATAAATTATCATGTTTTTTATCCCCAAATGGCCTAGGTCATGATCATATATCTATTTTTTAAACATTAATGTGGATAGGTATCCCATGATCCCAGGGTTAAACCACTTATTTGTCATTTGAATTCACTGATTTTTTTTTTCTTCCAACAAGGTGGTTTTCCATTCTGGAATATCATCAATTATGTCTTGGACCTTTTATAAGTTGTACAGGTTTTCATTCCATATCAAGAATGATTATTATTTAATTGGTGGTATGGTCAAGGACCCTATTGGATGGCTTGTAACTTTATATGGGAATATATGGGTTCCCTCTTCTTTACCCAATGCTTTTTGGTTTAAAACCTACACTTCAATAATGATTTAATAATTAGTGATTTTAAGGTGTCTAAATGGGCATGTATATAATCACTACTGTATGGGATATACACACATTGGATGAATCTTATAAATATGACTGACTATTCAATTTAGATGTAAATGTACTTGATGCAGGTGGTTCAAAGTGATGCATTACGATGTGGGGGGATAATTGTTTTAGACTGGTGATTAAAGGATAAAATTATAGACCAAATTTTTGTTTTCAAAGGACTGATTTTTGTTTTATGGGCCTATATTTGGGTCCTTTTTCTTTTGTTATGAAATGTAAAACTTCTTTTCGGTTGATATAGGGTGTCCCTGATTTTATTATTCTAGTTTTGTAATTTTTTAATTTATCTAGTGTGTATTGGTATATGTATGTGTGTATGTTTGCAGGGTTTTTAGGCTAAAGACTACCATATATGTAATATTCCAACTTAATGTTATTTACCATCTTATGGCCTATTGGATGTGGTCTTGGGGTGGAACACTTAGATTTCCTATATCTAGGAGTCTGCAGGTGAGTTTAGTTGGGTTAGAGTGGTTTCAAATAATTGGTTTTCCTCAGAAAAAATTTGGAGATATATTTGTTATAATTATTGGATTTGGATTTTGGTAAATGTAATTAAATTATTCTTAGTTTAGAAAATAGTCCAAATAAACTAGGGATAGTATATTGGTCAACATATCCATTCACTAATATTCTAATAACCAACTTTCCAATTCCGAATAGAGAGAAATAAATTATAATGAAAACAATAGTACGTGCATAGTATATTAATGGGTTTCAGTTTCAATGTTCTTCGTGATTCATCCCCCTTGATTTTTTTTTATAATTGTACATCATGGGTATTGTATGATTACACAAAAGAGGCCCTGATAAAGGATTATGTGGTGATCTCAAGATGATTATTAACTTTGTGATAAGGTCACAGATCTAGTTTATGTGAATGAGGTGTTATCTTTCAGTGGATTGTGAGTGTTATATCCTCCCATTATGAAATGAGATTGTAGAGACCCAAATCTTGAAGTACATAGACATTACATTACTTTTGCGGAAAACTTAATACATAACAAAAACAGACAGTAAAGCACTGTAATAGTTTAGTGTCTTTGGAAACATTGAACATAATTTTCTAAACTTGGTGAAAGATTTTCAACATTTCCCATAAATATCTTCCCCTTTTGATTTATTACATAAAAACATTCTTTATATCCTAGGGAAAAGTAAACATATAAAGGGTGAGCTCAAATTCTCATTAAGTGTCAGCATGGATAAAATAAAACAAACCATATACATTTGAACTTCAAAACATGAACATTAATTTTAAACATCAAAATCTAGAGAAATAAATCCTGGCAGTACATAAGGAATAGATAATATTGGAACATTAATCATGATAAATAGCATGGGAATAAAACATTTAGTTGTGGAAAACCATCAATCACATGATATTATTTCTATAGTAGCCAAGGCATTGTTGCCAAGACCATCTTAGTGTACAAAGTCCCTTACTGAATCGAGTTCACTCCTCGTTCCAGACCTATATCACTAACCCGGATTAACTTTCCGTTCCAGCCATGACTATCTCATGAGATATAAATCTTTACCCAATGAATTGTAGTGAGATATAGGTCCCACCCATCTCATAATGAAATCATTCTTACGTGTTCCACAATATAACCACAAATCATTCATCATAACCCAAAGAATAAACTGGGTTTCATAAACATCATCCCATCATAACATAATCCATATAAAACAAATGGATATAATTTTATCATAAGAAAAATTAAACCATTTAAATAATAGAGACATTATCCTTGAAACATAATCATACTAAATAATTCCATATTAGATGGAAAATAGTTTTGACAAAACACTTGAAATGAATTCTTGTGGAAAATATCCTTTCCTCTTCAAAATCATTATATTTTAAGAAAATTCCATGCAATTTTAAAAGAAAATAATTTTTTTTAAAATAGTCATGAAATCTTGTAGTTTAATATTCTTTAAAAGAAGGCGTTATGAAACCGTAAAAATCTGTTCGTGCCGTATAAGTAAAAAAACATTCTCCTCATACTTTTGTCGGAAAAGTAAAAAGGTTCCTTGTATGGTAAAAAAAGAAAAATTCCTTCCATAACATGTGGTAAAAGTCAAAAATGGGTAAAAAGGAGATTAAACATAAATGATTCCATTTTTAGGAAACAGGGACATGGATGATAAATATAACCCTAGTAAATACTTATGAATAAACAATCTCGGATAAAAATGAGATTTGAAATGTTATCCCTTACCTTAGATCTGATATGCTTCGTACGTATCCAAAACTCATGTATAATGATTTAAATAAGGTCATTTACTTATTACAGAATAATATTCATTGTTATTATATCATATATGGTTCACTTATGACTTTATATTACACGTTCATTTGTGAATTCCATGTTAAAGCAGCGTTTTGGGTAAAATCATTTTATTAATCATACATGTTTGGACTTGTTGTTATTGATATTATTATTACTTATATCATGATTTACTTACTTCCATAATTTAAATCATTATTTATATAACATATATATTCAGTATATATATATATATAATAGATAGATAAATGAAATGAAATACACCATTCATTGAGACAGTAGGGCGTACGTATGCATGAACGTTGTTTTCCTTTCCTTGTTGACTTGAATGAAAGTATGTATATGTCATATATATATATATATAAATCCTGTTGCTTTATCATGTCATATATTTCATTATTATTCATTATATGTACTTTATAATCATTTTTGAATGTTTACTATGGAGAATGAATCTCATCACGTTGTGGAGACGGTAATCCGTACATACGCACGAGCGATTATATCGTTTCCATAATTATTGAATTGAATTGGAGTGCATGATATAATATCTCAGAATAAGTATGATTTTATAATAACTATATATATTTATTATTTACACCATTATACCCATCCAAGTAATGTGGTGGGGGAAAAACAGATTATACCACGGTGTGGAGACTATATTTCGTACGTACACACGCGCGGTGATTTCTTTTTCCGTAGGATAGATATAAGGTGAAATGAGGTTGTTTAATATTTATAATAACATATAACTATATTCTTGAATCTAATGTTATTACGTAATAATTAAACAACTTACGAAGAATAATTTGAAGAAGAAAGAAACATGAAAGAATCGGTAGAAGAGATTACCTCTTCTTCGACGCACCTCTCTTAAGATTCCACTTAAGGCACTAGAGTTGGTCTTTTTAAGAGACTAAAACCTCTATAACGTTTCTAGGAAAGTTGATAAGGGAAATGGGCATGGGTTGGACGAGCATGAAAGCTCAAAATTTGTAAAGAGAAGAGGGAGGAGGTTCCCTTTTATAAGGGAGGAGAGAGGCACCTTAGGAAAAACATAAAATATTATTTTATAATAATGTCATATTTGGTTTATAATTGTTTAAAATTGATTTATTTAGAAGCTAATGTGGGGATGGGTAGAAATCCTCTCAACCAATCGGTTTTATACAAGTTTAGGTTACTATTTTAACCTTATCAATTAGATTTTACTCTAAGTTAAATAATTTAACTTTTACTGTGTCTTCTTGTTTTATTACAATATATGGTTAATAAACTTACTATAACAAGCCAATTGAACCCCAAGAGGTTAGTTATTAATATATATAATCTTATCTAAGTCATTTGTATTAACATTATATTTTTAGGAATAGAATAGAATATTTGTTTTAATAACTATTTTATGTCAATTTTGACACTATTTCTTAATTGATTTTTGTAAAAATCATAACAGCATGATTAGTTTAAAAAAAGTTAATTAAATCAATAATAACATGTTACATTAACCTATAAAATTAGTGTAATTACTATAATTTCTAAAATTACATTTATTTGGGTATTTATAATATCAATTATGTTAATATTTCATTAATAAGGTAATTAATGCATCATCATTGTGTCATAAATAAATTAAATTATTTAAGGTCTAAAAATTATAAATAAAATACCATTATATATGAAATATTTTTATATTTTTAATTAATATTTATAGTATGATTTATCTTATGTATAACCCTATATAAAAAATGATTTAATTATTAAACATTGATTTTAACTCTTTTAACTCTTCTTTAAACAAAATAATAATAAATGTCCTAATCTAATCCAAGTGGACCTAAATGGTCATATTTTAATCATAAGGTTGTTTTTTGTCGAATTAAACTTATACAATAGAAATAAGACAAGTTTTAGGGTAATAATAATATCATATTTACCCTTAATTACCTTATTTACATTTAACCGTGGTAAATAAAAGTAAAAAAGATAATATTCACCAAATATTATTTTTTTCTTATTGAACCACATTTTACTCCTTGATATTAACCATGTCTCTCGTATTTTCGAAATTCCAGTCACAGAAGCTGTAAAATTATGTTTTATGTAAATTTTTAAATTCTACTAGGAGGTGGGTAAAAGATGGTGAAAAGATTAATAAAATTTGTATATATCTAAAATTATTATAAAATAACTTCAATGAATTACATTGAACTTATATAGGTATTATACATTAATTTTTACCTAAAATAAATTTAAATATTTATTTAAATAAAAAGTCAGTTTTTAAATAGTAACCTAGTGTTTTCACTATTCATCAAAAATTTAAAGTTTTCATAAAAATACAAAAAATTCACCCTAGGATAATTTTGATATTCCGAATCAAAAAATGAAGCCCATTTTGAAACATAAAATTTAAAAAATTTCAAAAAGTGGGTATGACAATTCATAATAGCTAGTTTATATAATATTTTAATAACATATCATTGTTTAGTGAATCTCAGTATTGCGTACAACACACGCTATCATAGAAGGTCGAGATTGCATGTAAAGCAAGCCAAGTCAGGGTTGCGTGTATTGAAAGATTCTTTTTTTGTTGTGTATAATAGAATCCAACCATATTTCATCTATACATTGAATATATATATATATATATACATTCAATGTTGCTTAGAATAACTTCTAGCAAACGAACATAAAATTTTGTGTAACACGATACAAGAATAGTGTTGTGTATACTAAAAGCTAATACGGTGTTGCATATAGCGCAAGATAATCTTGGTGTCGCATACAAAACAAGACATCAAATAAATTAAAAAGAATACTTCTCATAAAATCTCAGTTTGTTACATTCTACCCCCCTTAAAATAAATTTCGCCATCGAAATTCGTCAGGGTTATAAATGGTTTTCTACATGAAAGTTTCTTTAATAGAAACCCACATCGTAAAAAGAAATACCAAAACATACCATTAAAAACTAAAGTATGAAATGTAATGATTACCCAAATTAAATAATCATTGGTTTTCCCCATAGGAGAACGTAGGTGAAAATATGGATATGGAAGAGAAATCGAACCATCAAGTTCTGATGGAGAGTGTTATAGAACATGTTTATGAAAAAGACACCTATCCCAAAGCCATAAATTTTTTATAATCTAAGGTACCATCTAATTCATCAGATATGACAGCACTAGGACAACAATTTTGGTTTTCAAGATCCTTTCCCGAAATTTGAAGAATTGTTGAATTAATGAAATACTTACTTGATTTTGGTACAATCTTACTATTTTTCATACCTTGAACAATTTCCACTTTATCTATTAAATAAATGAAGTTGAATTTGTCTTCCGTGAAGTTTTAGCGGATTATGCGATAGAATGATAGGTCATTCCATCTGTCTCAAACATAAAGTTAGCAAAATTTATATGCATAAGTCTATATATGGTGAGATTAATCGTATATGGTTCCTAAAATGGACGTATACTTCATATATCGTTCCACATAATAAATTGAAACTAATTTATACTAAGCAGGGATGTCCTGTTGGCCAATGGTAGGAAATAATGGCCTGTCTCACTTCGGTTGTGGGTTAGATTCTCGCATCCTTGTTTGACGTGACGGGTTGTCACCCGTCCTACGGGTTGTCACCCGTCCTACAGGTTTTCCTTTTTCTAAAACTATACACTTATAACAGTCCAAAAATAATATCAAATAGTTCTAGCCTTAAACAATATTATCGGAGGTCTATCTTAATCTATTCCAATCTTTAGGCTTACCCAAACTCATAGTATAAGGAAGAATATTAATAGAGATGTCATCTACTAACCATGTAAATTGCATCATTTATCCCATATATCATAAGATATGTCTCGTTGGTCACATTTTAAACATTAAAATTCCTTAATCATGTATTCTCTTGAAAAAAGAATACCCATTGAACCTTAGTGAAAACATGAATTCAGTTAAAATTTAACACTTTGCACATACCAAAATCCCAAAAATTCTATATACTCAAACCATGATATCACTTAGTCCTTATATCAATCATGAGCTCATGAATACTATGAAACATTTTATTTTCTCCTTATCCATTCATTTTGCGCATACCATCTTCCTTCCAAAAATATCTCAATCACTTTCCATGGTTACTGGTACCATAAAATTATTGAAAACCACAATATACTAATACATAAATATTCCAATATTCCATGATACTATATACAACATTATTTTGGAATCCCATTACATAAACACTTAATCATTCCACCACATCGTTGTCATATTAAACATCACCAATAGTGATCGCATGTGACTTCAATTTTTTCCTTTTCTTTAAGTGGTTGCTCATGTCGATCATCATTAACCCTTGGATTAGGGCATTGATGAGCATAATGCCCCATTTCCTAGCACTTGAAGCATTGATGTGTTGGTGGAGAGTTCTCTGTAGTCTTTTCTCTATTCACGTCATTAGCTACCTTTTTCCCATTACTTCGACACTCAACTGCTCGATGACCATCATTTCCACACTTAAAACATTTTCTAGTACCTTTAAGTGAATCTCCACCTTGCTTCTTTCCACACATTGTGCATAAAGAAACATTCATATTCTTTTCACTATTGTTCTGAGTTTTCTTCTTTAACTCCATCTTTCGTTTCTTGTCAAAACCATGAGATGGATATGTAACAACAACTTCCATTTCTACCTTGATAGCACGACGCACAATTTCTTCATAACTACTAATGTCTCTTAAAGAAAAATCCCTTCGATGACTTGGTTTTAAGCCATTGAAGAATCGATCAACTTTACTTTCAGGTTGGATGATAAAGCCAGATGCATACCTTGAAATCCATGTAAAATTCACTTCGTATATACCAACAGATTCATCATCCTTTTACCTAATATCAATGATCACTTTCTCTATCTTTGTTTGAATAATGTGAGGGTAGTACTTATTGAAAAACAGGTTCTTGAACTCATTCCATTCCATGGATTCAATTTCATCTTGGGGCCTTGTATTCTTAATTAGAGTCCACCACTGGCCTGCTTCACCTTTTAAACGGTAAACAGCTAAAATAACTTTTTCATGTTCTAAATATCGAAGTATGGAAAATATCTTTTCAATGGTACTGATCCATTGTTCAGCAACAAGTTGATCAAAAGACCCATTGAAAGAAGGTGGGTGTTGCCTCATGAAGGACTCAATAGAATATTGTTCCCTTCTCTCCTCATTTGGAAGTCCAGAATGATTCATAGCTTGTGTAAGTATAGTAATAAGATTTTTCACTCCATCTCCCATAACATTGGTTTTTTAGGAGGAAAATCATTTCATTTCCCATTACATTGATCAACACGGTTCATTTGGGTTCCATACATCGTCTAAAACCCAAAAAGAATAGTGCAAGAGGCAAAAATCATGCTAGGAAAACAACATAATAAAGGGGGAGTACTTTCAATCTCTTACATCATAGGTTTGATCCTAGGTTATTCATTATCGTTATCATAATTCTAGGACTGTAATCTATACTTATACCTAAACTTAGAGACATCCCTAGAAAAAGCTTGAAAATATCTCTAGGGATCTCACTAAAGTTCTCGCATCATAGTTTCCAATGGTTGACTAAACCTTTCCTCTGATACCAACTGTAGAGACCCAAAGCATGATGTACGTGGACATTAGATTACTTTTTCAGAATACATAATACAGAACAAAAACAGACACCAAATGACCATAATCGTTTAGTGTCTTTTGAAACATGGAACATAATCTTCTAATCTTGGTGAAAGATCTTCAACATCTCCCATAAAGATCTTACCCTTTTGTTTTATTACCTAAAACCTTTCTTTATATACTGGTAAAAAGAAAACATATAAAGGGTGAGCTCAAATGCTCAGCAAGGGTAAGCATGGAGAAAATAAACAAAACCATATACATTTGAACTCAAAAACATAAACATAACATTTAAACATTAAAATATTGAGAAATAAATATTGGAAGTACATAAGGAATAGATCATAAAGGAACATTAATCATGATAAATAGAATGGGAATAAAACATTTAATTGTGGAAAATCATTAATCAATTGATATGATTTCTATAGTAGCCAAGGCATTGCTTCCACGACCATCTAAGTGGACAAAGTCCCTTAAATAATCGATTTCACTCCTCGTTCCAATCCTGTATCAATGAAGTGGAGTAACTTATCGTTTCATCCATGTCTATCTCATGAGATATAAATCTTTACCCAATGCATTGGAGGGAGATATAGCTCCCACCCATCTCATAATTAAGTCATTCTTACGTGTGACAAATCATAAACATAAATCATTCATCATAACCCAAAGAATAAAATGGGTTTCATAAACATCATCCCATCATAACATAATCCATATAAAACAAATGGATATCATTTCATCATAAGAAAAATGAAACCATGTAAATCATAGGGAAATTATACTTGATACATAATCATACTAAATAATTTCATCTTAGATGGAAAATGGTTTTGACAAAACACTTGAAATGAATTCTTGAGGAAAATATCCTTTCTTCCTCAAAATCATTTTCTATTCACAAAATTCCAGGAAATTTTAAAAGAAAAGGATTTTGTTGAAAATAATAATGAAATCTTGTTGAGTAATATTCAGGAAAATAAGGCATAATGAAACTGTAAAAATCTTCTCATGCCGTATATGTTAAAAAAACTTTCTCCTCGTACTTTTGTCAGAAAAGTCAAAAGGTTCCTTGTAAGGTAAACAAAACAAACATTCCTTCCATAAAATGTGGTAAAAGTAAAAAATGGGTAAAAAGGACTTTAAACATACATGAAAACATTTTTATAAAACAGGGGCATTGATGATATATATAACCCTAGTAAATACTTCCGAATAAACAATCTCGGATAAAAACGAGATTCGAAAAGTTATCCCTTCCTTTGGTCCGATATGCTTCGAATGTATCCAAACCTCCTATATAATGATTTAAATAATGTCATTAACTTATTAAAGAATTGTATTCATTGTTATGACATCATATATGGTTCACTTATGACTTTACATTACCCGTTCTTTTATAAATTTCAAATTAAAGTAGTGTTTTGGGTAAAATCGTTTTATTTATCATATGTGTTTGGACTTGTTTTATTGATATTATTATTACATATATCATGATTTACTTACATTCAGAATGTAAATCATGATTTATATAACATATATATTCCGTATATATATATATATAAGAGATAGATAAATGAAATGAAATACACCATTAATGGAGACGGTAGGACATACGTACGCATGAACGTTTTTTTCCTTTCCTTGTTGACTTGAATGAATGTAAGTAGATTTCATATATATATATATATATATACATAAATCCAGTATCTTTATCATGTCATATATTTCATGATTATTCATTATATATACTTTATAATCATTCTTAAATGGTTAACCTGGAAAATGAATCTCATCGCGTTGTGGAGACGGTAATCCGTACGTACGCACGAGCGATGATATCGTTTCCATAATTATTGAATTGAATTGGAGTGGATGATATAATATCTCAGAATAAGTATGATGTTATAATAACTATATATATTTATTCTTTACACCATTATACCCATCCAAGTAAGGTGGTGGTGGAAAAACAGATTACACCACGGTGTGGAGATGGTATTCCGTACGTATGCATGCACGGTGATTTTGTTTTCTGTAGGATGGATAGAAGGTGAAATGAGGTTGTTTAATATTTATAATAACATATTAGTATATTATTGATACTGATGTTATTACTCTATAATAAAACAACTAAAGAAGAATAAGTTGAAGAAGAATGAAACTTGAATGAATCGGTAGAAGAGATTACCTCTTCTTCGACGCACCTCTTTTAAGATTCCTATTAAGGCACTAGAGTCTGTCTTTTGAGGAAAACAGAACCTCTATAATTTTTCGACGGAAGTTGAAAAGGGAAATGGGCAGGGGTTAGCCGAGCATTAAAGCTCAAAATTGTGTAAATAGAAGAGGTAGGATGTTCCCTTTTATAAGGGAGGAGAGGGGCATCTTAGGAAAAACTTAAAAATCCTTTTATAATAAAGTCATATTAGGTTTATAATTGCTCCCAATTGTTTTATTTCGAAGCTAATGTGGGGATTGGTCTAAATAATCTCAACCAATAGTTTTTATACAAGTTTAGGTTACCATTTTAACCTTATAATTTAGATTTAACTCTAAGTCAAATAATTTAACTTTTACCGTGTCTTCTTGTTTTATCACACTATATGGTTAATAAACATAATATAACAAACCGATATAACCCCAAGTGTTTCATTATTAATATATAAAATCTTATATAAGTCATTTTTTTGAACCTTATATTTTTAGGAATAGAATAGAATATTCTTTTTAATATGTACTTTTTGTCAATTTAGACACTATTTGGTAATTGTTTTTTGTAAAAATCATAACACCATGATTAGTTTGAAAAGAGTTAATTAGGTCAATAATAACATGTCATATTAACCAATAAAATTAGTTGAATTAATAAAAAGTCTAATATTACAATTATTTGGGTATTTATAATATCAATTATGTGAATATTTCGTTAATAAGGTAATTACTGCATCATCATTGTGTCATAAATAAATTAAATTTTTTAATGTCTAAAAATTATAAATAAAATACCATTATGTAGTAAATAGTTTTATCTTTCTAATTTATATTTATATTCTAATTTATCTTATGTATAACCCTATATTAAAAATGTTTTATTTATTAAACATTGATTTTAACTCTTTTATCTCTTCTTTAAATAAAATAATAATAAATGTCCTCATCTAATCCAAGTTGACCTAAATGGTCATATTTTAATCCTAAGGTTGTTTTTGGACGAAATAAACTTATACAATAGAATTAGGACATGTCTTAGGGTAATAATAATATCATTTTTACACTTAATTACGTTATTTAATTTTAACCGTGGTAAATAAAAGTAAAAAGTTACTATTCTCCAAAAATTATTTTTTTCTTATTGAACCACATTTTATTCCTTGATATTAACCATGTCTCTCGGATTTTCTAAATTCCCCTCACAAAAGCGGTGAAATTATGTTTTATGTAAATTTTCAAATTCTCATAGGAGGTGGGTAAAAGACGGTGAAAAGTTCAATAAAATTTTTATATATCTAAAATTATTATAAAATGACTCCAACAAATTAAATTGAACTTATATAAGTATTATGTATCAATTTTTACCTAAAATAAATTTAAATAAAATAATTAATTATTTAAATAAAAAGTCGGTTTTTAAATAGTAACCCAGTGTTTTCACTATTCATCAAAAATTGAAAGTTTTCAGAAAAATACAAAAAATTCATCTTAGGATAATTTCAATATTCTGAATCAAAAAATGAAGTCCGTTTTGAAACATAAAATTTATAAAATTTCAAAAAGTGGGTATTACTATTCATAACGGCTTCTTTATATAATATTTTAATAACATATCGTTGTTTAGTGAAACTGGGTATTGCGTACAACACACGCTATTGTGGAAGGTCGAGATTGCGTGTAACGAAAGACAAGTCAGTGTTGCGTGTAGCGCAAGATTCTTTTCTTGTTGTGTATAATAGAATCCAACCATATTTCATTTATACATTGAATATATATATATAAAAACACTCAATGTTGCATAGAATAACTTCTATCAAAAGAACATGAAATTTTGTGTAACACGATACAAGAATAGTGTTGTGTATACTTGAGGCTAATACGGTGTTGCGTATAGTGCAAGATAACTTTAGTGTAGCATACAACACAAGACATCAAATAAATTTAAAAGAATACTTATCATAAAATCTCGGGTTGTTACAGAGATGAACTAAGGCCTTTATCACATGTTGAATCTATTCCTTATTCTGGTTAATAGGTCATCAGAGAAGACATGGATCGTAATAGATATAGGATAATAATTCTTTGGTATTTATAAAGGCATTGAACACATGGGTTTTAGTTTAATCCAAATACAAAGGTAGAAGAAGATGAGCTAGATATGAATTTGTTTTGAGACTTCCATGGAGTTGGGAAACCTACAAAAAATGGTAATTCATAATGATATCCCAATCAATAGTTTAAATTTCCATTTGGGGAGCTGGTGACTCAAACTCTTGACTAGGGGACTCTTCCAAGGATTGAGTTTTACCACCTCTTATAAGTGGAGTATTCCTTGATGAGTTTATATTTAGTGAACACAAAGGATATATTTGAGTTGATGAAGGGAGTTAGTTTTTTCACTAAGTAGATATCATGGTTCAAAAACCTCACTTTATACTCTCTTAATATTTTAAATGATTGAAAATTTTAATCATATATGTTTTAGAGTATGATTTTTAAATATATTTGAGATAGAGTGACACCTCATTGTATCACCGCATATGATGGAGTGTTGTTTCTTGTCTTAGTGGAATAGCACATCCAATTGGGATAGTCTCGGTTAGAAAGTACTCATACTGGTCACTCAAGATCAAAGACCTCAACAAAAAGAGTTTAGTAAAATAAATTAGGACTTAGAAACTTGGGATTATCCTAAATATAGTCTCAAACTATAGTATCAAAGGATAAGGAATTTAAATGGTGATTTAGACAGTGGCTGCAAAGTATTTTATCTTCCTATGATAGAAAATGTCATATCACTCAAGACTAAAATAATTTTCATAGAATAGGGGGTGGAAATGCCATGAACAAACCCCCATGTCTGTGTAAGCAATGTGACCAAGGGCCTCCCTCGGTGTGGACAATGATATAATTTAACAACCTGAACTATTATATGTAAAATTTCCCTTTTGATTAAATTAAATATTTTATTTCGTAAAATGAATATATAAAAAACATGAACATAATTTTTGTTATTAAATATAATTTTATATAAATAATCATTAAGTATCATTACTATTGATAATATAGTCATTGAACAGTGATCACATGACGGGTATATATATAGGGTTTTAACAAATCCTTTCGACATAGACAATAGAGGTGATGGCTTCAACTAATAGGTTCATTCCCTAAGAAGCCCTTTTAATAATTATCTTTAGGGAGATATCATTTTTCCAATTTTTCCCACCCCAATCCCTATATGATATCCAAAAACTTAAGCATGAGAGAAACAATCTATGGAGATGTTTTGGCTCATCGAGATCACAGTCCAAACAATGTTCACTAAATGGTACCATGAAATCCCCACACTCACACACCTTACTCTTAGGTAATATGTTTTTGTAAGAAAAGGATATGTATCATGTTCCTAGAATTATGATAATTTAAATTATTTCTCAATATAATAACGAGAATAAATTCATTTTGTTTTTCTTTTTAAAGTACAAATAATATTTTTTCAATATTCAATTAGAATTTTGAAATATATTTTGTTTAATTAATAAATAATATTTTAATAAAACTTTTTTCTAAATTACATCTATCAAATATAAATGATCATATAATTTTTATGTGGCCAAATGTATTTTTTATAAAAGATTATGAAATATTTTTGTAAAAAACACATAAATTTTAAATATATATCGGTTTTTATTTTTTATGTGAAAAATTAAATATTTAAATAAATTATTTGGATAAAATAAAATTTATTTTTGGAATCAAGACCTTCAAATTATCCAATAGTGAAATTTTCTTAATTTTTTTTGATAGTCTTATTTTTTGGAAAATATTAAATACCATATAAATATATAGTGTGTTTTATGACATCATAATGGCCTAATAATGATGTAATAAACACTATAAAATGTATATTATTCCAAATATAAGTTTTATGTTTATAATATAGATATTATTATTTTGTTTGACTTATTTTATAAAGCCTTATTGAATCCTCAAAAATTTAAAATATATTTTATGATTTTAAGCTCATTTCTTTAATAACATGACTCACCTCCACATAATCTAGGATAATATTTAAAATCATCTTTTCATGGTCTTATAAAATAATTTTTTCCAATCCTATTTGGCGAAAACCATAGGCAAAAACCATGGCAAGGTTTGTCGTTTTGAATATTTAATTATATATATTCCAAAACCTAGGTTTGTGAAATATTAAATAATTCTTGTCTCATTTCCTATATAAACAAACCCATCTTCCAAGTTATATCACTAAAAACAATTTTATAACGTACTAAATTTTTTTTATCCTTTCTAAAGTCCTCCAATTGTGTTCTATGATCTCAAGAATCCCCCTTTCATGCTTTTTTGAAGTCACACACTCAAGTAAGGGTTCCTCCCTTTCTCATTTTTATCCAAGTTTCCAAACATTTTAACAGAATTTTATTTTCAATTAAAAATGTTGGGGTATGTTTTTACCTCCCCCATACATCACTTATTATTATTTAATGATGAAATACCCATTTATATCTCATTAATCCCTCCCATGTACACCCGTTACTGTGCGGGTATTTCGTTAGAGTTATTCTATTTCTCTACTTCCTTCCAGTTTATTATGTTATGCCTTCCATTTTTAAATTACATTTATTGGGATATGTATTTATATGACACTATTACTATAAATTTTAGTTAAATATGATTATACAACTCTTTCACTCTCATCAACCCTTTTTATTAAATTTTTATGTCTTGTCGTTAGGCTAGAGAAATTTCACTGTAAATTTCCATTCCAAAAAAATTGTGTAATGAATACCATACCCAGTCCCTATCATGGTTGTTCTCTTTTATACACATATAACTTTTTATTAAGGACTTAAATTTATTTATTACACACCCCTTTATTTTGGAATAAATTATGATGATGAATCAATCCGTTTTATATATTCTATGTGTCACACTTAAGCATGAGAATGAAATGAATGTGAAGTTGGAGCCCAGAATTACATAGCACTCCAATGCATTGGGTAATGTCCAGTTTCTGGTAAATAATTCAGAGATTGGGATTTACCTGATTCCTTGATGGTAAATTGTACATTATGATGTATTTTCATTTTAGCATTTTCCAATGATGAAATGTTTCATGTTGTTTCCACATTACTATTTAATGATTATCATGCTATATCATGCCTTTATGTTCATGTTTCTTTTATGGTCCACTCATATTCTTAATGTCCTACATGGGTTTTCTTCTTCATTTTATTCTATTTTTATTCTGATATTGGGATTTATTTATAACCACTTTCTTATTAATGCCCTCAGGTTATCCAATGAAATTAAAATTATGAAGGAATGTTGTGGTCATGTATAGAATTTTTTCAATAATGATGTTATATTTCATGTTTTATGTTGTTATTAAATGTTCCAAATTTTCCAAGACAATATAATTATTGATCATTTAGGTTGTATTAATTTTAATTTTATTTCATTTAATAATTCTTGAATATAATAAATAGAACAGTGTTGATATGTATTATATTAGAGGAATGTTTAGTTTTGTTTGGGATTAGGATTATAAAACTCAAGTGAAAGTCATAGAGATCTGACTAAGCATAAGAAAAACATCGCCAAATCATGGTGAGTATAGAGAAAGTTTTTTATTAAGAAAATAATTCCATTTTTGGATATTAACAAGTGGATGTGGATCTAGAAAAAATGTATCACGGGGTAAAATCCAAAAACACAACATTAAGCTTGAGTCAAACAGGAACTGATGCATGATGATGGGCCTTGCAACGCTCCTGGTTTGGAACTCTCAAAGGATATTCATTGATAAATTCATAGAATTTTTATGGACCATTATTAAGGGAAAAAATCCAAAAATAACATATATTAGTAAATAGATCATTGATAATGTAGATTAAATCCTATAAATTCATTAGTTAAGTAAATAAATATAATTTATATGCTATATCATTAATGTAATTGGATTCAACTTTATGTGTTTAATGGTTTAAAATAATTACCCATATTATCATATTATTTTATCCAAGGTCCAGTAATATGAGGAATCAGACTAACAACCGATACAAGGATTAATGTAATGTATAACCTAATGAGATTCCCAATTTGATGGTTGTCAGAATCAAAAACTTTTTAATGATAATCTCTATATTAACTCGTGTTTTTAATAGAATCCAAGATCAACAGTAAATTACAACCCCCTTAATAAAGAAAAAGTCTCAGTTGGGAGATTCATGAAAGAAATTCCACCTACTTTTAATGGATAAATTGATCCCCCAATCTCGAAACAAGGGATTAACTCCATTGAGAAGATCTCATCTATCCTTCAATGCTATTAATAAGAGAATGTTAATCTTTATTCTTATCATATGGAGGGTGAAGCTAATCAATGGTGGACATTGATAAAAATAATTAATCATGAGGAAGAGATTTAGGTGATGGGATTGAAGGATTTATAGAAAATGTTTCAATAAATATTTTCCTCGCACCCTCCAACTTAATATAGAAAGGGACTTATTTTGCCTCAAGAAAAAAGGCAATGAATCTATCAAAACATACAAGGAAAACCTAACAAGGCTTTCTTGATACACCTCATGATTTTTTATTACCCACGAATTCAAGGTTGACCGCTTCTTTGATGGTATAAAAACTAGCCTACAGAAATCCATAGTGATTCGTGAATTAGATTGTAATGAGGACATTTTCCAATGTGACCTCACATTCAAAATGGTGATCGGTGAATCTCAAGCGTATAATGGGGATATGAAGTGGAAGGTGGGGTAAAATTTTTGTAGTAAAATAAAGATATCTAATGGTGACAAAAATTTAAAAACCCTACCTTCAAAAGTTGGAGAATAAAGAACCCTATAAATTTATTGAAGGGGATGATGAAATGTTTTTGGTGTAGGATGGAAGGGAACCTAGCGATCACTTTCCATCATGAAAAACCTTCTACTGCAATTGAGGAAAAGATGGCTCATGTAAAACATTTACACATTTTTCACTATTATAAGTAAAAGGAACCCTGAAATTTCTCAAACCAATGCACTATGAAAAGGGTTTTAGAGGTAAAAAACAACATCAAATGCATCCAGGGTGTGCATTTTCCATCAAAACTGCCAAAGTGAATCACATCAATGAAGTGGTAAAATGTTTTCTAGATATTCCTTGAATAATCAAGAATGTAATTTTTTATTCTGTTATACAAATTCTTTTATATCCATGATTTTTAGTAGATCAATCCAAAACACCACAACAAATCATGGTGTAAAGATGTTTTTGAAAATAGAAAAATATAAAATTATATCATACCATGTATATAACTCCTCCCCTATCTAAATTTCTAGTTTGAATTTCTAGGTTAACCTTAGAATATATACCTTCGTATAATTTGATGCAATTTTTATCATGGATTAGCTTTCCCTATATATATCCAACCTAAATTACCATGATAGGATAGTCACTCTCTATTTGTAAAATCAACTACTGATTCTATAAAAGATAAAGGAGGAGGATTGATCTCTTTTAGAACCATCATCACAAGCATGGATATTTCTCCCATATGATCATGTATATCATTCTCAAAAGACCGAGTCTATGGAATGAACCATCCTAGAAAACATTTATATTGTGATGGAATTCACTGATGTCTTTCTTGAGGATCTCTTAGACTTCCATCTTATAGAGATTTGTAATTCACATTTGATCTTATACATTGGACATTTCTAATATCCAAGAATCTATGTAGAATGTATTTCGTGGATCTTTAAGAGATAAACAAACAACTACATGAAAATATGGATAAAGGGTTTATACACCCAAGTGCTTCACCATGGGGTGCACCTGTTCTCTTCGTCAAGAAGATGGATGGGTCAATGATCTTTTTAATTGATTATCATGATCTCAAAAAAATCACAATAAAGAATATGTATCAATTACGATGAATTGATGACTTTTTTTATCAGCAATGCGGAGCATAGTAATTCTCTAAGGTGGATCTATAGTTGGTATATTACTTAGTATGGGTGAATAAAGAGGATATCTCCAAGGCTTCATTTCTAACAAGGAATGAGAATTATAAATTCATAGTGATTCCATTCAGACTCACAAATTCTATAGAAATATTCATGAAATTTATAAATAGTGTCTTTATATATTTCCTCAAAAAAATTATGTAGTCTTTTTGAATGATATTCTAATATACTCTAAAAGTAATAAGGAGCTTTAGAAGCATTTATGTACTATTCAAATGACTCTGATAATGTAAAATCTTTATGATAAGTACAAAAAATACCAGTTCTGGTTGAAATAAGACTCTTTCTCAGGGCATATCATCACATGAAATGAGATATTTGTGGACTCTTTAAATACAATGGAAATTGAAGGATGGAAGAGGCCAACATCAGTGATAGATATTTCTTGTTTCCTTCGATTATTTGGGTATTATCGTTGATTTGTGAGATATTTATCGTGATTTTCAGACCCCCTATCCATTATAACTCATATGGGGGACATGTTTTCTTGGAATATTGAGTGTAATGAGAGAATTATGTAGTTGAAAAGTGTCACGAACCGAATCTGGTCGCCTTCAAAATCGGCACCCGACATGGTCCATGGCAAGACCCGAAGGGAGTTCCCGATCCCCACGGGCTGGCAAAAGTTCCCAGGTATCAAAAAATGAAAATTGGGAACGATTTACCCGAGTTTATAAACATAAAACTATATAATAATCCAATGAAACAAATCTGGATTTTTCAAACCAAACAATGTTTTACAGAAAATCAGAACTGAATTACATAGTCTAAAACAACTCAACAAGAAAATAAAAAAGAAACAAAACAAAAAAAATGAATAGCCCAAGAACCTCAACATGGCAAGAGGCATTTCCCTCAAGCCATCTCCACAACACCGCATTATGAATGACCGGTGAAAACCCGAACTGTTGGCACAAATGTTATACCCAAACCTGTGACAAAAAAAAATAACCATGTCTACTTACACCCAAGGGTGTAAGTATGGTGTGAGCTAATTCCCAGTAGGATACCACCACCAAGAGATTCCCTGTGATAAACATTCAAAGACGAAAATCTTGCAAGTTTTCAAAAACATGTAATTTCTAGTTACAATTTCTAAAAGATGCAACTTAAAAAAACCGTTTTCAAGTGGGCTAATTTGAAGAATCAACACTTTTAAAATAAATTCAAGAGCTACTGATTTTTCCATCCAAATATACCATATGTCGACGGTATTTATAAATGATCTAATGAGCACAACCAATAGGAAATAACCCCTAGGCACTAGCTAGCCGCGGGTCCCAGGTACCTCGTATCTCAGTGAGAGTAACCACAAAAATTATCTGTTCTCGTGCACGAGCCACTAGTAGAGAACATACCAATAACCTAGTGGTCCCCAATCATCATCATAATATTTTAGTTAGAGTTGTAAGCGTCAATCCTGCTAAGTGAAACTGAGGCCAAACCTCACAGATTCACTAGCATACTAGTACACGTCCACCCACCTAGATACCCGGGTTTTCCCTTTGTGCTCAAACAAGTTCAACAAGCCAAGAAATATAATTTTCACCTGAAAATATCACTTCCACATAACACATCATCCAAACAGACACATGAACATCACACAAGTCACAAATTTAACTTTTCATTCAAATTCATTTTTGAAATCAAACTCACACCAAAATAGCCCACAAAACTTTTTTTCATAACTTTCACAATCCAACACATCCTTTAATAATTTTATGAAGACCCTACAAATATGATAAACATCACATAACAGAACTATTCACATTTAAAATGGTTCATTTGAATGTATAACCAATCCAAAATAGTTTTCCAATATGGTTTCCCCTCTTACATAAATCATTAAACCACTCAAAACTTTCATAAAACATTTCTAAATAGTTTACCAAAGCTTTTCAAATAAAACCCATTTCAAAACCATATTTCAAGGCCAAAATCACATCAATACAAATTCAAAACAGAATTGTAAGCTCCAAAAACATTTATTAAACAACCCCCATGTGTTATACAACCACCTCAAACAACAGTACGAAAGATCCACATGAAACGCACACGTTTTCAAGATCACTTTCAAGAAGTACGATAAAGTTTTACACCTTAAACCCTTAAAAAACCTATTTAAGACCTAGTGGCACACCAATACCCCACCAAATCATAATTTTCATCCCAAACAAGATTTATTGAACAAAATTTACATGTTATAAAACAATCCCAAACAATACCCAAAGGGTTGCACATGAAAACACAAAATTTAAAGCTAAAATGAAACTATAAAAACAAATGCTTTACTAAATCCAAAATAAACAGTTCAAGCACCACACATAGCATATTACGAACATGAATAATAAGTAATTCAAGCAAACTAACTCATCTATAAATTTTTACACATGGAATCACCTACCTTTTATGACGAAATCCTCAAAACATGGTGTGAAACATCAACTACACTACCGCCGCACCTCAAGGAATATAAATCCAGCCCTAGAACACAATATTTGACCAAAAAGACACCAAATCAAACCCTAGTTTCTAACCTCAATTTCTTGACATGATGAACTTATTGAAAGGGGTAAAGAAACCCTTAGGAAGGGGAGGAAATCAAGGAAAGAAACACTTACTTGAAACATCCTGAATAAAACGAATCAAAATAGACCAGAATCTGAATTTTAAAATAGATAAAAATGTAATGGATATTCGACCAAGAATGATAAGGTCATGTAGGAATTGGAATTGGGGAAAAAGATTATGAATAGAAGGAGTTTAGAAAGGATAAATTTACCTCTCAAAAATCTGGACGATTTCTGAAATCCAGAGACGTTTTGACTATTTTCGCGATTCTATCGAGCTCCAAATTGTGGGAGGACGGCATGGGGTCGTGCCTTAGGTATGTGGGCTCGGTTGAGAGTTGGAATCACCGAACAAACGCAAATATTGAAAGAGATATTAAAGAATTACAATTTATTTTTAATGGAGAAAATTGGCTTTCGGGCAGGCCCAATTCCCTAACTAAAAACCCATATCCACCAAGATTATGGATTTATAAATGGTCCAAATAAATATGGAGGTGTTAATATGTCAGGGGATGACAATTAGGAATTGGAATGGATGAAAATTTTTGAAAAATGAAGATTTTATAAAGGAATCAAAATTTATTTTTACATCTGGAATTGGGCTCACGGTTTGGCCCAATTCATAAAAACTCACCCATTCCTCCATAAATGCTTGGGAAACCCTCAAAACAAAGCATGAATGAAAATTAAATGGAAATTAACTTTAAAATAATTCATGTATGTGAAAATTATTCTCACTATTAAAACTTTCCACCCCGGAAATTCACATCAAGGACAAAGCAACAACCAAAACCAACTAAGAAAACAAGAGGTACGCCTTTGCCAGGTTTCACCCCCAAAGGCCAAAACAGCTCAAGTGATCAATTAAGGAATGATTAATCTCATAACCCAAACATACACCACTTTACTGAAATGATAAATTACATTTATACATTATCCCAATATAAAACTCATTAAACACTATATGAACAAGACTCAAGCAATTCACCCAAATGAACTACAACATCGAATAAGGTTACACTTACCATACTTTAACTAGACCATTGGGTACTCCCCAATCCCAATGCTTACTAAATGAAGATGTAGGTAGCTTGATTGCTCTGAATGAGACTACATACCACCAATACATGACCATGGATAAGTTTGAGTTACTGGTATGGGGGAACAAAAATTACCTCCCCACCATAAGAGACAACCTATATTTTTTCCCTCGAGAAAGAATCGGGACACTAACAGGGGGAGGCCTGAATGGACTCCCCAGTACAAAGGGTATACATCCATCATAAATTTACAAAAGAACATATATACGACTCGTAGTGTGTCTACCCACCATAAGAACCAACCATCTTAACCGATCGGCGTGGGCCGACATGAAAAGACCCCAAAATTAATGAGTTGGGACGGTAGCACGATTAGTCTGCATAGTTTGGGTAAATTGTGCAATAACTATGTGGATCCTTATATCTGCATGTTTATTTTTTTTGTTCATGGTTAGAACTAACCATGTGAAAATTGTTTTCTCAACTTGTCTAGCAAAATTTCCAAGTATTCTCTAAAGACCCAATGGAAACCAAAGGGGGAGGGAATAACATTTTGTGATGACATGGGTACAAGACTCTCCACCTATTTCCACCGAATGGGAACAATAGATGAAATATGATGAAACCATAGGTTTAAACTCTTCCTATCATTCATACTGTGGATTGGACTTTGTAAAAGGGTTTAAACGACACTGGAGTTTCCCCTGACTACGCGCCAGCTTCTCTCCGGGACCTATGGCTGGAGCTCAAAATATTGAAGCATCTTCGGCCATGCAGTTAGGCTGTTGAAACCCCTATGTGGAACTTCTTCTTTAGGTGCCACAAACAACTACACCATATAAACTGATTGGTTCATCAAGACATAACACACTCCATAACACACTTTACCAAAACCATACATTTCACTGAAACAAGGGATCATAAGATGAACACACATCACACCTTGATTCTTTGGGTGAAAAACAACAGAAGGGAAGGACACGTATAAACACCTTCCTCTGAGATAAGAGATTTGATGTTTTTCCCAAGGGAGACATACTACCAACATAAAATAGAACCTCAGAGGATTGTGTGACCTTCACCTTTATAGTCAAAAGAGCACACAACATCACAATGCGTCACTGAACATGACCCTTGAGATTGATAGAAACAATACATGGAACGAGACCATATTCAAAGTCCCTAAACAATATACAAGTCCAAAAAGTGGACACAATATCCTATAATGACCAAAATCTCAAAATTGGTGGTTTAATAATAACTCTTTCTTCAAAGAAACTATAAAGAACCTAGAGGCCCTCTTAGACAACATCAAGACACTCATCCACACTAACAACCAAAGAACACTTCCACCTTCAATGAATCAAGAAACTTAAGAAACTAAGGTTTCTTTCAACCTTCCACAATAACTTTACCACTACAAGAGGATCCAAAAATCAACGAAATGAATCGGTGTAGACTCAATCAACAATGGTCGATAAAATATTCCTTATATTGATCAACTGGAGGATTTTCCAATGGCGAAACAATACGGGTTGCACTTCAGCTGTGCATTAACCCTTAATGGGGGCGTACCTTATCCAATGAGAGAACCCGAGGACCCAACCAAGCTGGTACATTAGTCAAAACATGCCTCAAACCAGATCCAAACACATGAAGGGGACCATCGTAAAGGCATCCCAAAACATTTTTCAAAAGAGACCACTAAACGTCCTTACAACACAGCTTACCAACCAAACAGAAACCCAAAACACAGTTCAAACAGAAGGGGTTCTTGAACTCAAAACATCCCACAATATCAACATTTTCAAAAAACCATAATACAAACCATACCAAACTATTCATCAAGACATCATGTTTTTCTTTAAAACCAATTATTTTAAAACAAACGGTTTAGTAGTAAGAGTATCCACCAATGGTACCTCATGGGCCTCACACATGCATGTTTTTGTGCCACACCAGGCACCCTCCTCATATCCATCCTAAAACTCATCCATTCATGACATAAACCATCCATCATCCCATATAACCCCATGAATGTGGTCACTCACGGAAATACCAATGGTTAAAAACAAAATTCTTTACACTTTTCAAAAAAAAATTGTCATCCAACCCAACCTTTTTCTCAAAACTGCTAACAATGAGATCAAAATCCCAATTCACATCTTACAAAACTTTTCATAACGACGCAACCATTTGGAAAAGAACTCACATTCAAGATATTCATATCAATTTCAAAACATATCATCCCATTAAAACACCATTTTATTGTTTAGAAAACACTATTGGAAACACTTTTGAAAACCAACTTCAATATAGTTCCTTATTTCAAAAGAGGTGTAAGCACACCATTTTACATTTCAAAACAATTCTGAAAATTCAATTCCTCAATTTCATAAACCAAACCATTCCCTATTTATTTGAAAATCATTTCATTAAAACTTTACGCTTATTAAAACCAAGTCACCAGAAAACCAAAGTGCTAGGATTTCAAAACTAAAGCACAAAACAATCCGAGACGAAACTAGTTTCAATGGGTGACTTGGAAATATGGTTGTCAGCCATATTCCAATCACGTCACTGTCACAGAGAGTATTTTAGGGAATATCCCCGGCTTCACATGGCTTTCCAGGCCCTACGAGCTCACTGAGACCATTAACCAAACTCTCTTTTCATTTCCCCTAATCATCATCAAACCAAGAAAACCAAAGGAATTAGATAAATCCCGACTTCCCCTGGCGACTCGAATCATTTCATGAGGTGCGGTGATCAGGCACACTACCCATAACCGAACAACCAAGTCCCAACAATCCTAACTTTATACTATCCCAACTGTTCCCCAAATAACGTGGCCCAAAGAGTTAACCAGAACCTCCTCTGATACCATTTTGTCACGAACCGAATCTGGTCGCCTTCAAAATCGGCACCCTACACGGTCCATCGCAAGACCCGAAGGGTGTTCCCGATCCCCACGGGCTGGCACAAGTGCCTGGGTATCAAAAAATGAAAATTGGGAACGATTTACCCAAGTTTATAAACATAAAACTACATAATAATCCAATGAAACAAATCTGGATTTTTCAAACCAAACAATGTTTTACAGAAATTCAGAACTGAATTACATAGTCTAAAACAACTAAACAAGACAATAAAAAAGGAACAAAACAAAAAAAATGAACATCCCAAGAACCTCAACATGGCAAGAGGCATTTCCCTCAAGCCAACTCCACAATACCGCATTATGAATGACCGGTGAAAACCCGAACTGTTGGCACAAATGTTATACCCAAACCTTCGACAACAAAAAAATAACCAAGTCTACTTACACCCAAGGGTGTAAGTAGGGTGTGAGCTAATGCCTAGTGGGATACCACCACCATGAGATTCCCTGTGATAAACATTCAAAGACTAAAATATTGCAAGTTTTCAAAAATATGTAATTTCTAGTTACAATTTCTAAAAGATGCAACTTAAAAAAACAGTTTTCAAGTGGGTAATTTGAAGAATCAACACTTTTAAAATAAATTCAAGAGATACTAATTTTTCCAGCCAAATATACCATATGCCGACGGTAAGTATAAAATATATAATGAGCACAACCAATAGGAAATAACCTCTAGGCACTAGTTAGCCGCGGGTCCCAGGTACCTCGTATCTCAGTGAGAGTAACCACAAAAATTATCTGTTCTTGTGCACGAGCCACTAGTAGGGAACATACCCATAACCTAGTGGTCCCCAATCATCATCATAATATTTTATTTAGAGTTGTACGTGTCAATCCTACTAAGTGAAATTGAGGCCAAACCTCACAGATTCACTAGCATACTAGTACACGTCCACCCACCTAGATACCCGGGTTTTCCCTTTGTGCTCAAACAAGTTCAACAAGCCAAGAAATATAATTTTCACATGAAAATATCACTTCCACATAACACATCATCCAAACAAACACATGAACATCACACAAGTCACAAATTTAACTTTTCATTCAAATTCATTTTTGAAATCAAACTCACACCAAAATAGCCCACAAAACTTTTTTTCATAACTTTCACAATCCAACACATCCTTTAACAATTTTATGAAGTCCCTACAAATATGATAAACATCACATAACAGAACTATTCACATTTAAAATGGTTAATTTGAATGTATAAACAATCCCAAACAGTTTTCCAATATGGTTTCCCCTCTTACATAAATCATTAAACCACTCAAAACTTTCATAAAACATTTCTAAATAGTTTACCAAAGCTTTTCAAATAAAACCCATTTCAAAACCATATTTCAAGGCCAAAATCACATCAATACAAATTCAAAACAGAATTGTAAGCTCCAAAAACTTTTATTAAACAACCCCCATGTGTTATACAACCACCTCAAACAACAGTACGAAAGATCCACATGAAACACACACATTTTCAAGATCACTTTCAAGAAGTACGATAAAGTTTTACACCTTAAACCCTTAAAAACCTCTTTAAGACCTAGTGGCACACCAATAACCCACCAAATCATAATTTTCATCCCGAACACGATTTATTAAACAAAATTTAGATGTTATAAAACAATCCCAAACAATACCCAAAGGGTTGCACATGAAAACACCAAATTTAAAGATAAAATGAAACTATAAAAACAAATGATTTACTAAATCCAAAATAAACAGTTCAAGCACCACACATAGCATATTACGAACATGAATAATAAGTAATTCAAGCAAACTAACTCATCTATAAATGTTTACACATGGAATCACCAACCTTTTATGACGAAACCCTCAAAACATGGTGTGAAACATCAACTGCAATACCGCCGCTCCTCAAGGAATATAAATCCAGCCCTAGAACCTAATATTTGACCAAAAAGACACCAAATCAAACCCTAGTTTCTAACCTTAATTTTTTGACATGATGAACTTATTGAAAGGGGGAAAGAAACCCTTAGGAAGGGGAGGAAATCAAGGAAAGAAACACTTACTTGAAACATCCTGAATAAAACGAACCAAAATCGACCAGAATATGAATTTTAAAACAGATAAAAATTTAATGGATATCAGACCAAGAATTATAAGGTCATGTAGGAATTGGAATTGGGGACGAAGATTAAGAATAGAAGGAGTTATGAAAGGATCAATTTACCTCTCAAAAATCTGGACGATTTCTGAAATCCAGAGATGTTTTGACTATTTTCGCGATTATATAGAGCTCCAAATTGTGGTAGGACGGCATGGGGTCGTGCCTTTGGTAAGTGGGCTCGGTTGAGAGTTTGAATCAGAGATAAAACGCAAATATTGAAAGAGATTTTAAAGAATTACAATTTATTTTTAATGCAGAAAATTGGCTTTCGGGCAGGCCCAATTCCCTAACTAAAAACCCATATCCACCAGGATTATGGATTTATAAATGGTCCAAATAAATATGGTGGTGTTAATATGTCAGGGGATGACAATTAGGAATTGTAATGGATGACAAATTTCGAAAAATGATGATTTTATAAAGGAATCAAAATTTATTTTTAAATCTGGAATTGGGCTCACGGTTTGGCCCAATTCATAAAAACTCACCCATTCCTCCATAAATGTTTGGGAAACCCTCAAAACAAAGCATGAATGTAAATTAAATGGAAATTAACTTTAAAATAATTCATGTATGTGAAAATTATTCCCACCATTAAAACTTTCCACCGCGTAAATTCACATCAAGGACAAAGCAACAACCAAAACCAACTAAGAAACCAAGAGGTACGCCTTTGCCTGGTTTCACCCCCAAAGGCCAAAACACCTCCAGTGATCAATTATGGAATGATTAATCTCATAACCCAAAAATACACCAATTTACTGAAATGATAAATCACATTTATACATTATCCCAAAATAAAACTCATTATGCACTATATGAACAAGACTCAAGCAATTCACCCAAATGAACTACAACATCGAAGAAGGTTACACTTACCTTACTGTAACTAGACCATTGGGTACTCCCCAATCCCAATGCTTACTAAATGAAGATGTAGGTAGCTTGATAGCTCTGAATGAGACTACATACCACCAATCCATGACCATGGATAAGTCTGAGTTACTGGTATGGGGGAAAAAAATTACCTCCCCACCATAAGAGACAACCTATATTTTTTTTCCTCGAGAATGAATCGGGACACTAACAGGGGGAGGCCTGAATGGACTCACTAGTACAAAGGGTATACTTCCATCAGAAATTTACAAAAGAACGTATATACGACTCGTAGTGTGTCTACCCACCATAAGAACCAACCATCTTAACCGATCGGCGTGGGCCGACACGAAAAGACCCCAAAATTAAAGAGTTGGGACGGTAGCACGGTTAGTCTGCATAGTTTGGGGAAATTGTGCAATAACTATGTGGAACCTTATATCTGCGTGTTTATTTTTTTTGTTCATGGTTAGAACTAACCATGTGAAAACTGTTTTCTCAACTTGTCTAGCAAAATTTCCAACTATTCTCTAAAGACCCAATGGAAACCAAAGGGGGAGGGAATAACATTTTGTGATGACATGGGTACAAGACTCTCCACCTATTTCCACCGAATAGGAACAATAGATGAAATATGATGAAACCATATGTTTAAACTCTTCCTATCATTCATACTGCAGATTGGACTTTGTACAAGGGTTTAAACGACACTGGAGTTTCCCCTGACTACGCGCCAGCTTCTCTCCGGGACCTATGGCTGGAGCTCAAAATATTGAAGCATCTTCGGCCACGCAGTTAGGCTGTTGAAACCCCTATGTGGAACTTCTTCTTTCGGTGCCACAAACAACTACACCACATAACCTGATTGGTTCATCAAGACATAACACACTCCATAACACACTTTACCAAAACCATACATTTCACTGAAACAAGGGATGATAAGATGAACACACATCACACCTTGTTTCTTTGGGTGAGAAACAACATAAGGGAAGGACACGTATAAACACATTCCTCTGAGATAAGAGATTTGATGTTTTTCCCAAGGTAGACATACTACCAACATAAAATAGAACCTCAGAGGATTGTGTGACCTTCACCTTTATAGTCAAAAGAGCACACAACATCACAATGCTTCACTGAACATGACCCTTGAGATTGATAGAAACAATACATGGAACTAGACCATATTCAAAGTCCCTAAACAATAGGCAAGTCCAAAAAGGGGACACAATACCCTATAATGACCAAAATCTCAAAATTGGTGGTTTAATAATAACTCTTTCTTCAAAGAAACTATAATGAACCCAGAGGCCCTCTTAGACACCATCAAGACACTCATCCACACTAACAACCAAAGAACACTTCC
Source organism: Viscum album (assembly GCA_963277665.1). Lineage (NCBI taxonomy): Eukaryota > Viridiplantae > Streptophyta > Magnoliopsida > Santalales > Viscaceae > Viscum > Viscum album. The sequence continues at coordinate 1,987,489,146 of OY728136.1, forward strand.
ACCTTTAATGAATCAAGAAACTTAAGAAACTAAGGTTTCTTTCAACCTTCCACAATAACTTCACCACTACAAGAGGATCCAAAAATCAACGAAATGAATGGGTGTAGACTCAATCAACAATGGTCGATAAAATATTCCTTATATTGATCAACTGGAGGATTTTCCAATGGCGAAACAATACGGGTTTCACTTCAGCTGTGCATTAACCCTTAATGGGGGCGTACCTTATCCAATGAGAGAACCCGAGGAACCAACCAAGCTGGTCCATTAGTCAAAACATGCCTCAAACCAGATCCAAACACATGAAGGGGACCACCGTAAAGGGATCCCAAAACATTTTTCAAAAGAGACCACTAACCGTCCTTACAACACAGCTTACCAACCAAACACAAACCCAAAACACAGTTCAAACAGAAGGGGTTCTTGAACTCAAAACATCCCACAATATCAACATTTTCAAAAAAACCATAATACAAACCATACCAAACTATTCATCAAGACATCATGTTTTTCTTTAAAACCAATTATTTTAAAACAAACGGTTTAGTAGTAAGCGTATCCACCAATGGTACCCCATGGGCCTCACACATGCATGTTTTTGTGCCACACCAGGCACCCTCCTCATATCCATCCTAGAACTCATCCATTCATGACAAAAACCATCCATCATCCCATATAACCCCATGCATGTGGTCACTCACGGAAATACCAATGGTTAAAACAAAAATTCTTTACACTTTTCAAAAACAAAATTGTCATTCAACCCAACCTTTTTCTCAAAAGTGCTAACAATGAGATCAAAATCCCAATTCACATCTTACAAAACTTTTCATAAAGACACAACCATTTGGAAAAGAACTCACATTCAAGATATTCATATCAATTTCAAAACATCTCATCCCATTAAAACACCGTTTTATTGTTTAGAAAACTCTATTGGAAACACTTTTGAAAACCAACTTCAATATAGTTCCTTATTTCAAAAGAGGTGTAAGCACACCATTTTACATTTCAAAACAATTCTGAAAATTCAATTCCTCAATTTCATAAACCAAACCATTCCCTCTTTATTTGAAAATCATTTCATTAAAACTTTACGCTTATTAAAACCATGTCACCAGAAAACCAAAGTGCCAGGATTTCAAAACTAAAGCACAAAACAATCCGTGACGAAACTAGTTTCAATGGGTGACTTGGAAATATGGTTGGCAGCCATATTCCAATCACGTCACTGCCACAGAGAGTATTTTAGGGAATATCCCCGGCTTCACATGGCTTGCCAGACCCTGCGAGCTCACTGAGACCATTAACCCAACTCTCTTTTCATTTCCCATAATCATCATCAAACCAAGAAAACCAATGGAATTAGATAAATCCCGACTTCCCCTGGCGACTCGAATCATTTCATGAGGTGTGGTGATCAGGAACACTACCCATAACCGAACTACCAAGTCCCAAAAATCCTAACTTTATACTATCCCAATTGTTCCCCAAATAACGTGGCCCAAAGAGTTAACCAGAACCTCCTCTGATACCATTTTGTCACGAACCGAATCTGGTCGCCTTCAAAATCGGCACCCTACACGGTCCATGGAAAGACCCGAAGGGCGTTCCCGATCCCCACGGGCTGGCACAAGTGCCTGGGTATCAAAAAATGAAAATTGGGAACGATTTACCCAAGTTTATAAACATAAAACTACATAAGAATCCAATGAAACAAATCTGGATTTTTCAAACCAAACAATGTTTTACAGAAAATCAGAACTGAATTACATAGTCTAAAACAACTCAACAAGACAATAAAAAAGGAACAAAACAAAAAAAAATGAACAGCCCAAGAACCTCAACATGGCAAGAGGCATTTCCCTCAAGCCATCTCCACAACACCGCATTTTGAATGACCGGTGAAAACCCGAACTGTTGGCACAAATGTTATAGCCAAACCTTCGAAAACAATAAAATAACCAAGTCTACTTACACCCAAGGGTGTAAGTAGGGTGTGAGCTAATGCCCAGTGGGATAACACCACCAAGAGATTCCCTGTGATAAACATTCAAAGACGAAAAGCTTGCAAGTTTTCAAAAATATGTAATTTCTAGTTACAATTTCTAAAAGTTGCAACTTAAAAAAACAGTTTTCAAGTGGGCTAATTTGAAGAATCAACACTTTTAAAATAAATTCAAGAGATACTAATTTTTCCAGCCAAATATACCATATGCAGACGGTAAGTATAAAAGATCTAATGAGAACAACCAATAGGAAATAACCCCTAGGCACTAGTTAGCCGCGGGTCCCAGGTACCTCGTATCTCAGTGAGAGTAACCAAAAAAATTATATGTTCTCGTGCACGAGCCACTAGTAGGGAACATACCTATAACCTAGTGGTCCCCAATCATCATCGTAATATTTTAGTTAGAGTTGTAAGCATCAATCCTACTAAGTGAAACTGAGGCCAAACCTCACAGATTCACTAGCATACTAGTACACGTCCACCCGCCTAGATACCCGGGTTTTCCCTTTGTGCTCAAACAAGTTCAAAAAGCCACGAAATATAATTTTCACATGAAAATATAACTTCCACATAACACATCATCCAAACAGACACATGAACATCACACAAGTCACAAATTTAACTTTTCATTCAAATTCATTTTTGAAATCAAACTCACACCAAAATAGCCCACAAAACTTTTTTCCATAACTTTCACAATCCAACACATCCATTAACAACTTTATAAAGACCCTAAAAATATGATAAACATCACATAACAGAACTATTCACATTTAAAATGGTTCATTTGAATGTATAAACAATCCAAAACAGTTTTCCAATATGGTTTCCCCTCTTACATAAATCATTAAACCACTCAAAACTTTCATAAAACATTTCTAAATAGTTTACCAAAGCTTTTCAAATAAAACCCATTTCAAAACCATATTTCAAGGCCAAAATCACATCAATACAAATTGAAAACAGAATTTTAAGCTCCAAAAACATTTATTAATCAACCCCCATGTGTTATACAACCACCTCAAACAACAGTACGAAAGATCCACATGAAACACACACGTTTTCAAGATCACTTTCAAGAAGTACGATAAAGTTTTACACCTTAAACCCTTAAAAAAACCTCTTTAAGACCTAGTGGCACACCAATACCCCACCAAATCATAATTTTCATCCCGAACAAGATTTATTAACCAAAATTTACATGTTATAAAACAATCCCAAACAATACCCAAAGGGTTGCACATGAAAACACCAAATTTAAAGCTAAAATGAAACTATAAAAACAAATGCTTTACTAAATCCAAAATAAACAGTTCAAGAACCACACATAGCATATTACGAACATGAATAATAAGTAATTCAAGCAAACTAACTCATATATAAATGTTTACACATGGAATCACCTACCTTTTATTACGAAACCCTCAAAACATGGTGCGAAACATCAACTGCACTACCTCCGCATCTCAAGGAATATAAATCCAGCCCTAGAACACAATATTTGACCAAAAAGACACCAAATCAAACCCTAATTTCTAACCTCAATTTCTTGACATGATGAACTTATTGAAAGGGGGAAAGAAACCCTTAGGAAGGGGAGGAAATCAAGGAAAGAAACACTTACATGAAACATCCTGAATAAAACGAACCAAAATCGACCAGAATCTGAATTTTAAAACAGATAAAAATTTAATTTATATTAGACAAAGAATGATAAGGTCATATAGGAATTGGAATTTGGGAAAAAGATTAAGAATAGAAGGAGTTATGAAAGGATCAATTTACCTCTCAAAATTCTGGAAGATTTCTGAAATCTAGAGACCTTTTGACTATTTTAGTGATTCTATCGAGCTCCAAATTGTGGGAGGACGGCATGGGGTCGTGCCTAAGGTAAGTGGGCTCAGTTGAGAGTTTTAATCAGCGAAAAAACGCAAATATTGAAAGATATATTAAAGAATTACAATTTATTTTTAATGCAGAAAATTGGCTTTCGGGCAGGCCCAATTCCCTAACTAAAAACCCATATCCACCAATATTATGGATTTATAAATGGTCCAAATAAATATGGTGGTGTTAATATGTCAGGGGATGACAATTAGGAATTGGAATGGATGAAATTTTTTGAAAAATGATGATTTTAAAAAGGAATCAAAATTTATTTTTAAATCTGGAATTGGGCTCACGGTTTGGCCCAATTCATAAAAACTCACCCATTCCTCAATAAATGCTTGGGAAACCCTCAAAACAAAGCATGAATGGAAATTAAATGGAAATTAACTTTAAAATAATTCATGTATGTGAAAATTATTCCCACCATTAAAACTTTCCACCCCGGAAATTCACATCAAGGACAAAGCAACAACCAAAACCAACTAAGAAACCAAGAGGTACGCCTTTGCCTGGTTTCACCCCCAAAGGCCAAAACACCTCTAGTGATCAATTAAGGAATGATTAATCTCATAACCCAAACATACACCACTTTACTGAAATGATAAATCACATTTATACATTATCCCAAAATAAATCTCATTAAACACTATATGAACAAGACTCAAGAAATTCACCCAAATGAACTACAACATCGAAGAAGGTTACACTTACCTTACTGTAACTAGACCATTGGGTACTCCCCAATCCCAATGCTTACTAAATGAAGATGTAGGTAGCTTGATAGCTCTGAATGAGACTACATACCACCAATCCATGACCATGGATATGTCTGAGTTACTGGTATGGGGGAACAAAAATTACCTCCCCACCATAAGAGACAACCTATATTTTTTTTCCTCGAGAATGAATCGGGACACTAACAGGGGGAGGCCTGAATGGAATCCCCAGTACAAAGGGTATACTTCCATCAGAAATTTACAAAAGAACTTATATACGACTTGTAGTGTGTCTACCCACCATAAGAACCAACCATCTTAACCGATCGGCGTGGGCCGACACGAAAAGACCCCAAAATTAAAGAGTTGGGACGGTAGCACGGTTAGTCTGCATAGTTTGGGGAAATTGTGCAATAACTATGTGGATCCTTATATCTGCGTGTTTATTTTTTTTGTTCATGGTTAGAACTAACCATGTGAAAACTGTTTTCTCAACTTGTCTAGCAAAATTTCCAACTATTCTCTAAAGACCCAATGGAAACCAAAGGGGGAGGGAATAACATTTTGTGATGACATGGGTACAAGACTCTCCACCTATTTCCACCGAATAGGAACAATAGATGGAATATGATGAAACCATATGTTTAAACTCTTCCTATCATTCATACTGTAGATTGGACTTTGTACAAGGGTTTAAACGACACTGGAGTTTCCCCTGACTACGTGCCAGCTTCTCTCCGGGACCTATGGCTGGAGCTCAAAATATTGAAGCATCTTCGGCCACGCAGTTAGGCTGTTGAAACCCCTATGTGGAACTTCTTCTTTCGGTGCCACAAACAACTACACCACATAACCTGATTGGTTCATCAAGACATAACACACTCCTTAACACACTTTACCAAAACCATACATTTCACTGAAACAAGGGATGATAAGATGAACACACATCACACCTTGTTTCTTTGGGTGAGAAACAACATAAGGGAAGGACATGTATAAACACATTCCTCTGAGATAAGAGATTTGATGTTTTTCCCAAGGTAGACATACTACCAACATAAAATAGAACCTCAGAGGATTGTGTGACCTTCACCTATATAGTCAAAAGAGCACACAACATCACAATGCGTCACTGAACATGACCCTTGAGATTGATAGAAACAATACATGGAACTAGACCATATTCAAAGTCCCTAAACAATAGGCAAGTCCAAAAAGTGGACACAATACCCTATAATGACCAAAATCTCAAAATTGGTGGTTTAATAATAACTCTTTCTTCAAATAAACTATAAAGAACCCAGAGGCCCTCTTAGACACCATCAAGACACTCATCCACACTAACAACCAAAGAACACTTCCACCTTTAATGAATCAAGAAACTTAAGAAACTAAGGTTTCTTTCAACCTTCCACAATAACTATACCACTACAAGAGGATCCAAAAATCAACGAAATGAATGGGTGTAGACTCAATCAACAATGGTCGATAAAATATTCCTTATATTGATCAACTGGAGGATTTTCCAATGGCGAAACAATACGGGTTTCACTTCAGCTGTGCATTAACCCTTAATGGGGGCGTACCTTATCCAATGAGAGAACCCGAGGAACCAACCAAGCTGGTACATTAGTCAAAACATGCCTCAAACCAGATCCAAACACATGAAGGGGACCACCGTAAAGGGATCCCAAAACATTTTTCAAAAGAGACCACTAACAGTCCTTACAACACAGCTTACCAACCAAACACAAAACCAAAACACAGTTCAAACAGAAGGGGTTCTTGAACTCAAAACATCCCACAATATCAACATTTTCAAAAAAACCATAATACAAACCATACCAAACTATTCATCAAGACATCATGTTTTTCTTTAAAACCAATTATTTTAAAACAAACGGTTTAGTAGTAAGCGTATCCACCAATGGTACCCCATGGGCCTCACACATGCATGTTTTTGTGCCACACCAGGCACCCTCCTCATATCCATCCTAGAACTCATCCATTCAGGACACAAACCATCCATCTTCCCATATAACCCCATGCATGTGGTCACTCACGGAAATACCAATGGTTAAAACAAAAATTCTTTACACTTTTCAAAAACAAAATTGTCATTCAACCCAACCTTTTTCTCAAAAGTGCTAACAATGAGATCAAAATCCCAATTCACATCTTACAAAACTTTTCATAAAGACACAACCATTTGGAAAGGAACTCACATTCAAGATATTCATATCAATTTCAAAACATCTCATCCCATTAAAACACCGTTTTATTGTTTAGAAAACTCTATTGGAAACACTTTTGAAAACCAACTTCAATATAGTTCCTTATTTCAAAAGAGGTGTAAGCACACCATTTTACATTTCAAAACAATTCTGAAAATTCAATTCCCCAATTTCATAAACCAAACCATTCCCTCTTTATTTGAAAATCATTTCATTAAAACTTTACGCTTATTAAAACCAAGTCACCAGAAAACCAAAGTGCCAGGATTTCAAAACTAAAGCACAAAACAATCCGTGACGAAACTAGTTTCAATGGGTGACTTGGAAATATGGTTGGAAGCCATATTCCAATCACTTCACTATCACAGAGAGTATTTTAGGGAATATCCCCGGCTTCACATGGCTTGCCAGACCCTGCGAGCTCACTGAGACCATTAACCCAACTCTCTTTTCATTTCCCCTAATCATCATCAAACCAAGAAAACCAAAGGAATTAGATAAATCCTGACTTCCCCTGGCGACTCGAATCATTTCATGAGGTGTGGTGATCAGGAACACTACCCATAACCGAACTACCAAGTCCCAACAATCCTAACTTTATACTATCCCAACTGTTCCCCAAATAACGTGGCCCAAAGAGTTAACCAGAACCTCCTCTGATTACATTTTGTCACGAACTGAATCTGGTCGCCTTCAAAATCGGCACCCTACACGGTCCATGGAAAGACCCGAAGGGCGTTCCCGATCACCACGGGCTGGCACAAGTTCCCGGGTATCAAAAAATGAAAATTGGGAACGATTTACCCAAGTTTATTAACATAAAACTACATAAGAATCCAATGAAACAAATCTGGATTTTTCAAACCAAACAATGTTTTACAGAAAATCAGAACTGAATTACATAGTCTAAAACAACTCAACAAGACAATAAAAAAGGAACAAAACAAAAAAAAATGAACAGCCCAAGAACCTCAACATGGAAAGAGGCATTTCCCTCAAGCCATCTCCACAACACCGCATTATGAATGACCGGTGAAAACCCGAACTGTTGGCACAAATGTTATACCCAAACCTTCAAAAACAATAAAATAAACAAGTCTACTTACACCCAAGGGTGTAAGTAGGGTGTGAGATAATGCCCAATGGGATACCACCACCAATATATTCCCTGTGATAAACATTCAAAGACGAAAAGCTTGCAAGTTTTCAAAAATATGTAATTTCTAGTTACAATTTCTAAAAGATGCAACTTAAAAAAACAGTTTTCAAGCGGTCTAATTTGAAGAATCAACACTTTTAAAATAAATTCAAGAGATACTAATTTTTCCAGCCAAATATACCATATGCTGACGGTAAGTATAAAAGATCTAATGAGAACAACCAATAGGAAATAACCCCTAGGCACTAGTTAGCCGCGGGTCCCAGGTACCTCGTATCTCAGTGAGAGTAACCAAAAAAATTATCCGTTCTCGTGCACGAGCCACTAGTAGGGAACATACCTATAACCTAGTGGTCCCCAATCATCATCATAATATTTTAGTTAGAGTTGTAAGCGTCAATCCTACTAAGTGAAACTGAGGCCAAACCTCACAGATTCACTAGCATACTAGTACACGTCCACCCGCCTAGATACCCGGGTTTTCCCTTTGTGCTCAAACAAGTTCAAAAAGCCACGAAATATAATTTTCACATGAAAATATCACTTCCACATAACACATCATCCAAACAGACACATGAACATCACACAAGTCACAAATTTAACTTTTCATTCAAATTCATTTTTGAAATCAAACTCACACCAAAATAGCCCACAAAACTTTTTTCCATAACTTTCACAATCCAACACATCCTTTAACAACTTTATAAGGTCCCTAAAAATATGATAAACATCACATAACAGAACTATTCACATTTAGAATGGTTCATTTGAATGTATAAACAATCCAAAACAGTTTTCCAATATGGTTTCCCCTCTTACATAAATCATTAAACCACTCAAAACTTTCATAAAACATTTCTAAATAGTTTACCAAAGCTTTTCAAATAAAACCCATTTCAAAACCATATTTCAAGGCCAAAATCACATCAATACAAATTCAAAACAGAATTTTAAGCTCCAAAAACATTTATTAATCAACCCCCATGTGTTATACAACCACCTCAAACAACAGTACGAAAGATCCACATGAAACACACACGTTTTCAAGATCACTTTCAAGAAGTACGATAAAGTTTTACACCATAAACCCTTAAAAAACCTCTTTAAGACCTAGTGGCACACCAATACCCCACCAAATCATAATTTTCATCCCGAACAAGATTTATTAACCAAAATTTACATGTTATAAAACAATCCCAAACAATACCCAAAGGGTTGCACATGAAAACACCAAATTTAAAGCTAAAATGAAACTATAAAAACAAATGCTTTACTAAATCCAAAATAAACAGTTCAAGAACCACACATAGCATATTACGAACATGAATAATAAGTAATTCAAGCAAACTAACTCATCTATAAATGTTTACACATGGAATCACCTACCTTTTATGACGAAACCCTCAAAACATGGTGCGAAACATCAACTGCACTACCTCCACACCTCAAGGAATATAAATCCAGCCCTAGAACAGAATATTTGACCAAAAAGACACCAAATCAAACCCTAGTTTCTAACCTCAATTTCTTGACATGATGAACTTATTGAAAGGGGGAAAGAAACCCTTAGGAATGGGAGGAAATCAAGGAAAGAAACACTTACTTGAAACATCCTGAATAAAACGAACCAAAATCGACCAGAATCTGAATTTTAAAACAGATAAAAATTTAATTTATATTAGACAAAGAATGATAAGGTCATGTAGGAATTGGAATTTGGGAAAAAGATTAAGAATAGAAGGAGTTATGAAAGGATCAATTTACCTCTCAAAAATCTGGACGATTTCTGAAATCTAGAGACGTTTTGACTATTTTCGTGATTCTATCGAGCTCCAAATTGTGGGAGGACGGCATGGGGTCGTGCCTAAGGTAAGTGGGCTCGGTTGAGAGTTTTAATCACCGAAAAAACGCAAATATTGAAATATATATTAAATAATTACAATTTCTTTTTAATGCAGAAAATTGGCTTTCGGGCAGGCCCAATTCCCTAACTAAAAACCCATATCTACCAATATTATGGATTTATAAATGGTCCAAATAAATATGGTGGTGTTAATATGTCATGGGATGACAATTAGGAATTGGAATGGATGAATTTTTTTGAAAAATGATGATTTTATAAAGGAATCAAAATTTATTTTTAAATCTGGAATTGGGCTCACGGTTTGGCCCAATTCATAAAAACTCACCCATTCCTCCATAAATGCTTGGGAAACCCTAAAAAAAAGCATGAATGGAAATTAAATGGAAATTAACTTTAAAATAATTCATGTATGTGAAAATTATTCCCACCATTAAAACTTTCCACCCCGTAAATTCACATCAAGGACAAAGCAACAACCAAAACCAACTAAGAAACCAAGAGGTACGCCTTTGCCAGGTTTCACCCCCAAAGGCCAAAACACATCCAGTGATCAATTAAGGAATGATTAATCTAATAACCCAAACATACACCACTTTACTGAAATGATAAATCACATTTATACATTATCCCAAAATAAAACTCATTAAACACTATATGAACAAGACTCAAGCAATTCACCCAAATGAACTACAACATTGAAGAAGGTTACACTTACCTTACTTTAACTGGACCATTGGGTACTCCCCAATCCCAATGCTTACTAAATGAAGATGTAGGTAGATTGATAGCTCTAAATGAGACTACATACCACCAATCCATGACCATGGATAAGTCTGAGTTACTGGTATGGGGGAACAAAAATTACCTCCCCACCATAAGAGACAACCTAAATTTTTTTTCCTCGAGAAAGAATCTGGACACTAACAGGGGGAGGCCTGAATGGACTCCCCAGTACAAAGGGTATACTTCCATCAGAAATTTACAAAAGAACTTATATACGACTCGTAGTGTGTCTACACACCATAAGAACCAACCATCTTAACCGATCGGCGTGGGCCGACACGAAAAGCCCCCAAAATTAAAGAGTTGGGACGGTAGCACGGTTAGTCTGCATAGTTTGAGGAAATTGTGCAATAACTATGTGGATCCTTATATCTGCATGTTTATTTTTTTTGTTCATGGTTAGATCTAACCATGTGAAAACTGTTTTCTGAACTTGTCTTGCAAAATTTCGAACTATTCTCTACATACCCAATGGAAACCAAAGGGGGAGGGAATAACATTTTGTGATGACATGGGTACAAGACTCTCCACCTATTTCCACCGAATGGGAATAATAGATGAAATATGATGAAACCATAGGTTTAAACTCTTCCTATCATTCATACTGCGGATTAGACTTTATACAAGGGTTTAAACGACATTGGAGTTTCCCCTGACTACGCGCCAGCTTCTCTCCGGGACCTATGGCTAGAGCTCAAAATATTGAAGCATCTTCGGCCACGCAGTTAGGCTATTGAAACCCCTATGTGGAACTTCTTCTTTCGGTGCCACAAACAACTACACCACATAACCTGATTGGTTCATCAAGACATAACGCACTCCATAACACACTTTACCAAAACCATACATTTCACTGAAACAAGGGATGATAAGATGAACACACATCACACCTTGTTTCTTTGGGTGAGAAACAACAGAAGGGAAGGACACGTATAAACACCTTCCTCTGAGATAAGAGATTTGATGTTTTTCCCAAGGGAGACATACTACCAACATAAAATAGAACCTCAGAGGATTGTGTGACCTTCACCTTTATAGTCAAAAGAGCACACAACATCACAATGCGTCACTGAACATGACCCTTGAGATTGATAGAAACAATACATGGAAGGAGACCATATTCAAAGTCCCTAAAAAATAGACAAGCCCAAAAAGTGGACACAATATCCTATAATGACCAAAATCTCAAAATTGGTGGTTTAATAATAACTCTTTCTTCAAAGAAACTATAAAGAACCCAGAGGCCCTCTTAGACACCATCAAGACACTCATCCACACTATCAACCAAAGAACACTTCCACCTTCAATGAATCAAGAAACTTAAGAAACTAAGGTTTCTTTCAACCTTTCACAATAACTTTACCACTACAAGAGGATCCAAAAATCAACGAAATTAATGGGTGTAGACTCAATCAACAATGGTCGATAAAATATTCCTTATATTGATCAACTGGAGGATTTTCCAATGGCGAAACAATACGGGTTGCACTTCAGCTGTGCATTAACCCTTAATGGGGGCGTACCTTATCCAATGAGAGAACCCGAGGACCCAACCAAGCTGGTCCATTAGTCAAAACATGCCTCAAACCAGATCCAAACACATGAAGGGGACCACCGTAAAGGTATCCCAAAACATTTTTCAAAAGAGACCAATAACCGTCCTTACAACACAGCTTACCAACCAAACACAAACACAAAACGCAGTTCAAACAGAAGGGGTTCTTGAACTCAAAACAACCCACAATATCAACATTTTCAAAAAGCCATAATACAAACCATACCAAACTATTCATCAAGACATCATGTTTTTCTTTAAAACCAATTATTTTAAAACAAACGGTTTATTAGTAAGCGTATCCACCAATGGTACCCCATGGGCCTCACACATGCATGTTTTTATGCCACACCAGGCACCCTCCTCATATCCATCCTAGAACGCATCCATTCATGACATAAACCATCCATCATCCCATATAACTCAATGCATGTGGTCACTCACGGAAATACCAATGGTTAAAAAAAAATTCTTTACACTTTTCAAAAACAAAATTGTCATCCAACCCAACCTTTTTCTCAAAACTGCTAACAATGAGGTCAAAATCCCAATTCACATCTTACAAAACATTTCATAAAGACACAACCATTTGGAAAAGAACTCACATTCAAGATATTCATATCAATTTCAAAACATCTCATCCCATTAAAACACCGTTTTAATGTTTAGAAAACTCTATTGGAAACACTTTTGAAAACCAACTTCAATATAGTTCCTTATTTCAAAAGAGGTGTAAGCACACCATTTTACATTTCAAAACAATTATGTAAATTCAATTACTCAATTTCATAAACCAAACCATTCCCTCTTTATTTGAAAATCATTTCATTAAAACTTTACGCTTATTAAAACCAAGTCACCAGAAAACCAAAGTGTCAGGATTTCAAAACTAAAGCACAAAACAATCTGAGATGAAACTAGTTTCAATGGGTGACTTGGAAATATGGTTGGCAGCCATATTCCAATCACGTCACTGTCACAGAGAGTATTTTAGGGAATATCCCCGACTTCACATGGCTTGTCAGGCCCTGCGAGCTCACTGAGACCATTAACCCAACTCTATTTTCATTTCCCCTAATCATCATCAAACCAAGAAAACTAAAGGAATTAGATAAATCCCGACTTCCCCTGGTGACTCGAATCATTTCATGAGGTGTGGTCATCAGGCACACTACCCATAACCGAACTACCAAGTCCCAACAATCCTAACTTTATACTATCCCAACTGTTCCCCAAATAACGTGGCCCAAAGAGTTAACCAGAACCTCCTCTGATACCATTTTGTCACGAACCGAATCTGGTCGCCTTCAAAATCGGCACCCTACACGGTCCATGGCAAGACCCGAAGGGCGTTCCCGATCCCCACGGGCTGGAACAAGTGCCCGGGTATCAAAAAATGAAAATTGGGAACGATTTACCCAAGTTTATAAACATAAAACTACATAAGAATCCAATGAAACAAATCTGGATTTTTCAAACCAAACAATGTTTTACAGAAAATCAGAACTGAATTACATAGTCTAAAACAACTCAACAAGACAATAAAAAAGGAACAAAACAAAAAAAAATGAACAGCCCAAGAACCTCAACATTGAAAGAGGCATTTCCCTCAAGCCATCTCCACAACACCGCATTATGAATTACCGGTGAAAACCCGAACTGTTGGCACAAATGTTATACCCCAACCTTCGACAAAAAAAAAATAACCAAGTGTACTTACACCCAAGGGTGTAAGTAGGGTGTGAGATAATGCCCAGTGGGATACCACCACCAAGAGATTCCCTGTGATAAACATTCAAAGACGAAAAGCTTGCACGTTTTCAAAAATATGTAATTTCTAGTTACAATTTCTAAAAGATGCAACATAAAAAAATAGTTTCCAAGTGGGCTAATTTGAAGAATCAACACTTTTAAAATAAATTCAAGAGATACTAATTTTTCCAGCCAAATATACCATATGCCTACGATAAGTATAAAACATCTAATGAGCACAACCAATAGGAAATAACCCCTAGGCACTAGTTAGCCGCGGGTCCCAGGTACCTCGTATCTCAGTGAGAGTAACCACAAAAATTATCCGTTCTCGTGCACGAGCCACTAGTATGGAACATACCCATAACCTAGTGGTCCCCAATCATCATCATAATATTTTAGTTAGAGTTGTAAGCATCAATCCTACTAAGTGAAACTGAGGCCAAACCTCACAGATTCACTAGCATACTAGTACACGTCCACCCACCTAGATACCCGGGTTTTCCCTTTGTGCTCAAACAAGTTCAACAAGCCAAGAAATATAATTTTCACATGAAAATATCACTTCCACATAATAAATCATCCAAACAGACACATGAACATCACACAAGTCACAAATTTAACTTTTCATTCAAATTCATTTTTGAAATCAAACTCACACCAAAATAGCCCACAAACCTTTTTTTCATAACTTTCACAATACAACACATCCTTTAACAATTTTATGAAGTCCCTAAAAATATGATAAACATCACATAACAGAACTATTCACATTAAAATGGTTCATTTGAATGTATAAACAATCCAAAACAGTTTTCCAATATGGTTTCACCTCTTACATAAATCATTAAACCACTCAAAACTTTCATAAAACATTTCTAAATAGTTTACCAAAGTTTTTCAAATAAAACCCATTTCAAAACCATATTTCAAGGACAAAATAACATCAATACAAATTCAAAACAGAATTGTAAGCTCCAAAAAAAATTTATTAAACAACCCCCATGTGTTATACAACCACCTCAAACAACAGTACGAAAGATCTACATGAAAAGAACACGTTTTCAAGATCACTTTCGAGAAGTACGATAAAGTTTTACACCTTAAACCCTTAAAAAAACTACTTTATGACCTAGTGGCACACCAATACCCCGCCAAATCATAATTTTCATCTCGAACAAGATTTATTAAACAAAATTCATATGTTATAAAACAATCCCAAACAATACCCAAAGGGTTGCAAATGAAAACACCAAATTTAAAGCTAAAATGAATCTATAAAAACAAATGCATTACTAAATCCAAAATAAACAGTTCAAGCACCACACATAGCATATTACGAACATGAATAATAAGTAATTCAAGCAAACTAACTCATCTATAAATGTTTACACATGGAATCACCTACCTTTTATGATGAAACCCTCAAAACATGGTGCGAAACATCAACTGCACTACCGCCGCACCTCAAGGAATATAAATCCAACCCTAGACCACAATATTTGACCAAAAAGACACCAAATCAAACCCTAGTTTCGAACCTCAATTTTTTGACATGATGAACTTATTGAATGGGTGAAAGAAACCCTTAGGAAGGGGAGGAAATCAAGGAAAGAAACACTTACTTGAAACATCCTGAATAAAACGAACCAAAATCGACCGGAATATGAATTTTAAAACAGATATAAATTTAATGGATATTCTACCAAGAATTATAAGGTCATTTAGGAATTGGAATTGGTGAAAAAGATTAAAAATAGAAGGAGTTATGAAAGGATCAATTTACCTCTCAAAAATCTATACGATTTCTGCAATCTACATAAGTTTCGACTATTGTCGCGATTCTATCGAGCTCCAAATTGTGGGAGGAGGGCATGGGGTCGCGCCTTAGGTAAGTGGGCTCGGGTGAGAGTTGGAATCACTGACAAAACGCAAATATTGAAAGAGATATTAAAGAATTAAAATTTATTTTTAATGTAGAAAATGGGATTTCGGGCAGGCCCAATTCCCTAACTAAAAACCCATATCCACCAATATTATGGATTTATAAATGGTCAAAATAAATATGGTGGTGTTAATATGTCAGGATATGACAATTAGGAATTGGAATGGATGAATTTTTTTGAAAAATGAAGATTTTATAAAGGAATCAAAATTTATTTTTAAATCTGGAATTGGGCTTACGGTTTGGCCCAATTCATAAAAACTCACCCATTCCTCCATAAATGCTTGGGAAACCCTCAAAACAAAGCATGAATGGAAATTAAATGGAAATTAACTTTAAAATAAGTCATGTATGTGACAAAAATGAGGATCATCACTATGAATGTGCTCACACTACCCACAAGTGGAGATATTTTCGTGGTATTTAGTGATTCTTCATATAAGGGCATGGTATGTTTATTGATGAAAAATGAAAAAATTAAACCCTATGTGTTAATTCAATTTAATGTTCATGAGACTAACTATCTAATGCATTATCTATAGAAGGATATACTGATCTTCGCTTTCAATATTTGGAGACATTATCTCTTTGGGGAGTAGTGTAATATTTGAAAATATCACAAAATCCTCAAGTATATATTCACAATGAAAAAGTAGAATATGCCCCAATAATTATTGTTAGAGATGATCAAAGACTATGTCTTCTCATTTCACTACCATATAGTGGAAGAGAATATTGCAGAAGTTTCTATATGTAAAAATGATACAACAACACTTTCATTTGTGAGAATTTATAATTATCTAATATTTTTATAATGGAAGTGGATGGAGATGATAGTCATAAAGAAATTAACATCATCATTACTTTCAAAAATTATTTCTCGATCATCTCTTATGTGGAGGTTAAAGGATTATCAAATAGATTATGTGGTAATTTTGAAGAAAGTGGAAACTATTCGAAAAGGGAAATCCTCAGAGTTAAATTTTCATGAAGAAGGTTTTGTAATATTTTGGTCATGAATATGTGTATCATCAAATCCTAAATTAAAGACAATGTTATTTGATGATGCACATAGCTCATCCTTTTCTATCCACCCTAGAACCACAAAGACGTATCGAGATTATAACAACCTTTCTCATTATTACATACTTATTCAATATTTATTACATAAAATTTCACATAATACCACTTTGAAGATCGATTGGTCGAGTGTCTTGGGAAATTAGGGACATTACATGACATCTTAAGACAGAAAAATATAACAGATTTATTGAAAACTTCATTTACACGACCACAACATTCTCTCATACTTAGCATTTCATGGGATAACATGTGGAAATAAATTTGAAAAGGGTGAGATATAAAGACAAGTATGGGATTAAACATGGAATAACATGAAGAATACAATACATTTTAGGAAATAGGCATATCAATGTAGAATAATAGAAACATGAACAAAAAGTCATGATATATCATGATTATCATAACATTGAAATGTGGAAATAACATTTAACATGATATTAGCTTTAGCCAAGGCTCATTGCACATGGAGCATGGGTAAACCATCATTACACATGAATTATTATGATTCATCACTCATTTCAAAATACGTATCAAGATACTAATATTTACCCAATACATTGGAGTGATATCAGGGTGAATCCTTCTAAATCATTTCATTCTGTTCATAAGTGTGCCACATATATCATACTGCACGGATTCATTAATAATCAAAATTGATTAAAATAATATGATATGTGGAATACATAAATGTAATTTTTAAATGAAAAATTACATGTTCATAAGGGTGAATACACAAGATAGAGAAAATGGGTATGTGATTCACTTATAAGATGATTTCGGTATAGAAATTTTGGTGTAACTTCGTCATCATAACAACATCAAATAGAAATCATAAAATGGGTTGATGAGAGGAAAAATGGTCTATAATCCTTTATTAGTGAAATTGTTAGTAATGGGGTCATTTTACATAATATCCCAACATATGTAACTGAGTTTAGATGCATAATATAAAGGAATTTCTTGAATGTAAATGAGAAGTGATAAATTCTTTAGAGAATTTCGGCATAGTAACAGGTGTACATGGATGGAATTAATGAGTGATATAGAGGTCTCTAATGATTCCAACATATGTATAGAAGTATGGGGTAGGTAAAAAATCATACCCCAACTTTTTTAATTGATAATAAAAGGGTAAAACAACCTAATTATATTTTGACAAAATGAGAAAGGAATAAATCCCTTACATGGAAGTGTGATCCCAAAGGCTTTAGAGGTGCTTGAGAGTGGATTCTTGGGAGTTTGGGTCACCTTGGGAGGATTTTGGAGAGAGGAGGGGAGATTAGGGACGTTCACTGAGGTTTTTGAGTGAAGATATGTGGGATCATGTGTTGGTTTATATAGGAAAATAGAGAGAATTATTTATTATTTAGGTTTTGGACACGACACGTTAATATAATCAAAACCACAAACCATATCACGAATTTTTCACAATGGTTTACTCCAAAGGAGAGTTGTAATAATTATTTCAAAATTACAATGGCTGCACTTATTAAAATATTTGACTTTCATATGTTGAGGTGAGTCACATTCTCAAGGAAATTATTTTAAAATGATAACATGTCTTATAAGTCTTGGAGGGCCCACTAAGGCTTTGTAAAATAAATCAAAAAAATATAACATCACATTATTTTCAGGGTAAAAAATATATTTGCTTAACATACCTTTAGTAGTATTTTATTACATCACTATTGGGTCATTATGATGGCATAAAACACATTATATAATTAAATTTAATTTAATTTTCACAAACAAATTCAACTATCTCAGAAAATTATGAAAAATTCACCATTTCATAATTTCAACATCTTAATTACAAAAATAAAATTCATTTTATCTAAATAATATTATAAATGTGTGAATTTTCTATTTTTAAGTAAAAACTAATATTTATTAAAAATTCATGTCTTTTTGATAAAAATCATTTTCAAAACTTAATAAAAATTACAATTGATATCAAAAAAATTATAGAATAATTTTTATTTAATAAAATGTAATATACTAATAATGATATCTTATAAAAATATTATTTAATTCAAAAATACATTAATTCAATAAAATATATTTCTCAATTGAATTTGAATATAAACTAAAAATACTATATGTGTTTTAAAAGCAATTTAAAAAGTAACAATAATGAAATCGATGTATTTGATTTAACTAAAAAATAAGGAACATAATCATAGTTCTAGAGTCTTGTTAAATATCCATTAATTAAACCTGTATAATACCTAAGGGTTAGGTGTACAATGGTAACAGACATTGGGGTGGCTCTAATAACAACGATCTTGTGGTAATCTCTATTAACATACACTTCTAACCTAGGTGATTCTATTTAAACTTTACATGTTGAATCTCGGGTTGTGATTCATTAGGAATGAAACCTAGTGATGCTGCCATCTTTATGAGATCCAAAAAATGGGCTTCGTAAGGAGAAATTCTAGTAGATGTGGCCATCACTTCATTTTTCTGAGTATAATGAATTTTCTAAATCCTTATATTTTTACTAATTTTTTGACCACTGTTCAATGTCTATATTAGCAACGAAAACATTTTGTAATGGTAATTTTAAATTCCTAAACATAAAACCATGGATGTTCATCTGGTTTATAAAACCATTTTACATAATAAGACATGTAATTATATCGAGTAGAATTTTCATTAATAATAGTTTGGGTCGTTAAATCATCACCCCTTATGAAATTTCACCCTTGAAATTTCATTTTCACACACTAAAACAGATACGGGTAGCTATGCATCAACACTTCCTCTAATTCCCATGTTGCCTCTTCAAACTTTTGGTTTTTTCACAACACCTAGCTGAGGGGCATTGAATTATTTTGTAGAACATTTTCCCTATAATATATGATCTTCACTGACTGCACCTCATAGGAGTGGAAACTCTCCAATGTAACCACTTATTGATTGAGTACATTGGATGTGTCAGGTATGTACTTCCTCGAGAGTGATACATGAAATACATCATGTACTTGAGATAGGTTCAGTGGGAATGATAGTCAATAGGCCACTACTCTAATGTGATCAAGGATCCCCGACGGCTCGATGTTCCATGGAATAAGATTTCCCTTCATACCAAATCTCATTACTATATTCCATGGTGATATGTGCAGGAAAAAAATTTCTTTAACATTAAACTCTAGGCCGTATTAACGATTATCTACATCGATCTTTGTTTTAATCTGAGAAGATTTAATGTTCTTTTTGATACTCTAATCATTAACCATTATTTCTTCAACGATTTTTGGACCAAGGAGTTTTTTCTCCCCAACTTCATCCCAACATGCCAGTGTTCTACAACACATCCAATAAGGGGCTTCGTAAGGAGACATTTAGATGGTAGATTAGAAACTATTTTTATAAGATAAATAAACCAAGGGAAGATGTTGATCCCATCCGTTTTTGAAGTCCATTGATCATGCTCTCAACATTTCTTCATGTTTTTGGATATTCTACTTTGATTAGCCATCAGTTTGAGGATGATAAGGGATAATAAATTTTAGTTCAGTATTCAGAGCTTGTTGGAGACACTTACAAAACATAGAGGTGAATCTTGGATCTTAATCGGATACAATCGATAAGGGTACTCCATTATGACTTACCACATTTATGATGTATATCTATGCTAGTTTATCTGATGATAAATCCTACCAAATAGAAATTAAGTGTGTCGTCTATGTAAGATGACCCTCAACAACCCATATAGAATTGTTTCCATTGGATGTGTTCAGAAGTCTGGTGAAAAATTCCGTTGGTAATTTCTCCAATTTCCATGTTGTTATTGGTAATGGTTGCATCATCCACTTATACTTATGCCTCTCATCCTTCACTTGGTGAAGTACAAGGAAAGTTTATGTATACTCAAAGATCTCCTTCTTCATGTTATCCCCCCAATTATTCTCTTGGATATCTTGATACATATTTGAGTTTCCAAGGTGAATGGAGAATTTAGAACATTTTGCATCATCCAAAAGTTCATTTGCATACTCAATATTTGACAGAACGCATAGTCTATCCCCAGTTCTCTCAATTACATCATCATTAACATTGAACACTATGAATTTCCCTTTTTGGATAGTTTTTTATTTCTTCTGAATTCCCACATCATCCTTTTGAGAATCTATTAACCTTTATAAAAGAGATGGTTGAACAATCATTTATTAAAGGATTGATTATATTCCCTTATTTATGATTACCATGTATATATTCATCAAATATATGAATATTGGATCATTTTCAATTCTCATCAATGATAGAATCACTGGGTTCTTTCAACATAAAGCATCTACCACCTTGTTCGCTTTCGCAGGGGTACAAATGGATTGACCAGTCATTGAATTTGATCAGCTCAAACCATCTTTGTTGGTGTATGTTCAACTCTTTTTTTAATATATACATGAGGGTTTCGTGATCCGTATATATTTCACACTTCTCCATAAAGAGGTAATATCACCAAATTTTCAAAGTGAATATTACTGCAGCCAAATCCAGATCATGTGTTGGATATTTTTCCCATAAACTTTCAATTTTCATGATGCATTAACAATGACATTTTAATTTTTAATCAACACACATACCCATACATTCTTCAAAACTCACAAAATACCACAAAAATTTCTCCACATATAGGTATTGTGAGCACGAGTGCATAAAGAAGCCTCATTTTTAAAATCAGTGAAGCTATCTTAACATTCATCATTCTAAGAAAACTATACTCCCTTCTGAGTTACCTTGGTAAGAGAATTTTAAAATCATGAGATTTTTTTCACAAATCGGCGATAATATCCATCTAACCCAAGGAAGATACAGATATCCTTCATAGATGTTGGCGTCAGTCACCCCTCAACTGCATTTGTCTTGGAGGGATCCACAGACATCCCCTTGGTTGTGATGATATGACCCAAGAATGATACATCCTTAAACTAGAACTCACACTTGTTGTACTTATCATTGAGATTATCCTTTCTCAAGGACTCAAGTATAGAAATTTGATGCTCCTCATGGTCCTCCAAGGTTTTTGGGTATATTAGAATATCATCTATAAATACTACCATAAAATTTTCAAAGGTAATCTATAAAGACTTTATTCTCAAGTCCATGAATAATTGTACAACATTCGTGAGTCTAAAAGGAATTACAATAAATTCGTAGTGACGCTACCATGTACAAAAAGAAGTCTTCGAGATATCCTCCTTTTTCACCCTTACATGGTAATATCCCAACCCCAGATCCACCTTGGAGAAGTATTGTTCTCCCCATATAGGATTGAACATGTCATTAATTCATGACAGAGGATACATGTTCTTTTTTGTGATTTTTTTGAGCTCACTATAATCAATGAAAAGGCCCATTGACCCATTCTTCTTCTAGAAGAAGAGGACTAGTGCACCCCATGGTGAATCACATGGGCATATAAACCCTTTATTGAGAATCTCATGTAGATTTTTATTTAGCTCTTCAAGATCCACAACATCCTTTCTATATGGAGTTTTGGATATTGAAAATGCCTAAGGTATAAGATAAATCAAGAATTCTACAAATCCTTTAGGAGGTAGACTAGGAAATTCCTTAGCAAACACTTTAGTGAATTCCCTCACAATAAGCATGTCATCAAGGATAGTTTCTTCCTTAGACAAAGTCATATAAGAAATAAATGTGTGCTGATAGTACAGTAATATTCACACTTGGGCTGACGGTGCTAAAGATGATTCATCCTCTTCTTTGAACTTGTATAGAATCGGGGGTTGATTCACCATATGTAGAGAGATTTCGCTCTCAATGAAATTTATGTTGGATCTATATAGGAAAATCCAATCCATGGAAAAGGTTACATAAAATTCTCCAAGAGGGGGTATGGTGAGGTTCATTGGTAACTTCAATACACAGATTGGGACAGGGGAGGATTTATATTAACGGGATACATTAATTGATCCATTTTCCATTCTCACAGACATATTTACTTCCCTATTTTTTGGGGTGTTGGGATTGTTCTAAAAAACATTCAGGATATAAAAGAATGTGTAGAACTAGAATCAAAAAGTGTGTTCTCTATTCTGGAATGAATACCTAGAAGACCTCCTAAAAACCATGGCTTAGGGAACTGGTTTTCAAAGTGCCCAGGTTCTTTGTAGTTGAACAATTAACAATGCATTAAGGGTCAAGTGGATCACTCCTCTTCTATTTTTCAACAACATGTTTTTCTTGTTGGTAGTTAATGGACATATGCCCTTATCTTCCACCTATAAATCATTCCTCACCCCCTTTAAGAAATTTCTAGGCTGCTTCTTTCTGCACCTTGGGAAGGTGGGGTGTTGTAATTTCATAGAACCATTGTATTTATGCATCAGACTACCAGAATTAAATTCCACATTACACTTCTTATCCCTATGATACCCCTGAGATTCATCAATCTCCCTTCCTAAATTGAGGGCACACCAGACAATTTTCTCATAGCTATCAAAGTCACGGATTTCTTTGGCTTTCCAAAGGTTAGGTTTTACCCCACTAAAGAAGCGGTAAACCTTACTTTCAGGGGTAATGAAAAAGTCAGATGTGTTTCATGAAATCCTTGTGAATTTCTCCTCATATGCTCCGTTGGATTCATCATCTTTTTTTTGGGGGAAGGGAAGTCCCCTTCCATCATAAGTCCGAGGGTGCACGGAAAATATTTATTGAAATACATTTTCCAAAAATCCTTCCATTAATATTCTATGATCTCTTCCATAGGATTAATATTTTCGATCAATGTCCACCATTGATATTCTTCACCCTTCATATGATAATAATCTTGAAGAACCATATCTTGTTCAGAATATTGAAGGATGGAGATGATATATTCAATAGATTTGTTCCATTGTTTGGTGATTGAGGAATCATATGATCAATTGAATGTATGGTTTCATTGTTTCATTAAGCACTCGATTATGGATTGTTATTTATAGGGGGGGGGGGTTGTAAATTCCTATTAACCCATGTTTCTATTCAAAACATTAGTTAACTGAGAGAGTATCATGATAAAGTTTGCGATTCCCGCTCCCATTAGATTGGGAATCTCATTAGAACTGTCATCACATTGTTCTTTGCATTGGTTGATAGCCCATGTACTCCTTTTACAAGTCATAGGATAGAATAAACGAAATTTTATGGGTAACTCCAAAAGAGGAATCCAAA
This sequence comes from Viscum album, assembly GCA_963277665.1. NCBI lineage: Eukaryota > Viridiplantae > Streptophyta > Magnoliopsida > Santalales > Viscaceae > Viscum > Viscum album. The sequence continues at coordinate 1,987,513,323 of OY728136.1, forward strand.
TAGAAAAATGGAAAACTTAACAATCCATTTTATTTCTTTAACATATGAATTTATAGGCTTCAATATTTGTTATTCATGATATACTTCAAAAATATATTCTTAGGGGCATTTTTTATTCCCTTAATAATGATTCATAATATGATTATGAATTTACCAAAGCATCTCCCCCCAGACGGTCATAACTAACAGTGAAGCAAGGCCTCTTTTCGTGAACCAGTTTCCATTAGAGTGAATCCCAGAATGGTGTTTTCTGGTTTTACCCCTAGATACATATGTGCTAGAGCTGCATCTATTTTATTATATACATAAAGACATGTGTTTTCTTGATAAACCACTTAATCTATACACCAAAAAATTTAGGGATTTTTTATTATACTTAGTCATATCCCTAAGTCTTTCACTAGTCCTTTGTAATCCTAATCCCAAAAATAACTAATCTTATTCTTTGATACCATTTATAACAACGTTTCTTTTTATTACACACTTAACATGATTTGTTACATAAACGTTCACTTAACACCACTCTAAGGATCAAGAGTTATTGTGTCTTGGGAAATTAGGGTAATTACGTGACAACATAAGAAATAAAAATACAACATATTTATTGAAAACAACCTTTACGTGACCAAGAACATGAACATATAGGCATGATATAACATGATATCATAGCATGGAAATGTGGAAAAAACATTTAACAAGATATTATCATGATCTAAGGCTCATTGCACCTAGAGGATGAGAAAACCCACATTGCACTTGAATTAGAATGAACAGACTCTAATTTGACATGAATTGATCTGATTAAACCCAAATTGAACATTACATATCATGATACTATTTTTTATGCAACAAATTGGAGTTCTATAAGGGAACAACCTTCTAAATCCTTTTATTTCATGCAAAAGTGTTCCACATAGATCAAAAAACATTGATTCATTAAACATCATAATTTATTACATGAGTAAGATATGTGGAATACATAAATGTAAGTCATAAATAAAATAGTACATGTGCATAAAGGTGAATACCCTTGATAGATAAATTATTATCGTATTAACTTATATGATGATTTTGGAATGGAAATTTTTGTGTAACTTTGAATGTATAACAACGATAAATATAAATTGTAAAATGGGTTGATGGGAGATAAAGAGGAATATCAAAAATTATAAATGAAATGGATAGTAAGGTGGTATTTCAACATAATATCTCAATATATGTAATGTATTTTAGATATATAATATAAAATAATTGATTGAATGTAATCGAGAAGAGAGAAATTTGTTACGGAATTTCAGCATGGTAACAGGAGTACATGGGTAGAATTAATGAAAGAGAAAGAGGCCTCTCATCATTTAGACATAAGGAGAGAATATTGGGGGAGGTTAAGAATCATTCCCCATCATTTTAAATTTAAAATAAAAGGGTATAATAGCCTTATTAAATTTGGACAAATTAGAAAGTAAGAAATCCAATATCAAGAAGTATGATCCCATTGGCTTCGTAGGGGCCTGAGAGAGGCTTATTGGGGGATTGGGGAACCTTGGAAGGAATATGGAGAGAGGAGGGAATGTTGGGGACGTGATCCAAGCTTTTTGAGTTATGGGACATGGATTTTTTGTGGGTTTATATAGGAATAGATAGGGAATTATTAATTATTTTGGTTTTGGACACTACACCTTAAACTAATCAATGCCACAATGAATCCCATGGTTTTTCCCATGGTAGGGGATTGGAAAAAATTATTTTATAAGGACAATTGATGAAAATATTAAAATATTAGGCTAGCTTATGTGGAGGTGAGTCACAATCTCAAGGAATCCATTTTAAAAAAAGAAAATGTTTTATAACTCTTGGAGGTTCCACGAAGGCTTTGTAAATTAAATCAAACAAATATAAAATAAAATTATTTTATTTTTAAAACTTATTTTGGCAGAAAATCCCTTTTTTAGTATTTTATTACTTCAATATTGGGACATTATGATGTCATAAAACACATTATAAATTAAAATGGTATTTAATTTTTAACCAAAAATTTTCCTGTCTCATAATATTATGAAAAATACACCATTGGATAATTTCAACATCATTAATCAAAATATAATATTCATTTATTATGATTTTTTTTAAATATTTGCATTTTCACTTTTTAATAAAAAATGAAATTTATTAAAAATTCATGGGTTTTGACAAAAATAGTTTTCAAACCATAATAAAAATTACAATTGTATTCCTAAAAATTATACTATAATTTATATTTAATAAAAAAAATTCTTAATACTAATATTTTATTAAAATATTATTTAATTCAAAAATCTAGTAATTCATCGTTATAGATTTCTCAATTGAATTTGAATATTAACTAAAAATACTATTTGTGATATAAAACACATTTAAATGTAACAGTAATGAAATTAATGATTATTCTTTATACAAAAATAATGAACATAATCATAGTGCCATGGTTTTGTTACATAACACCTTATAACACCAGCATAAGACAGAAGGGTAAGGTGTGCGATGGTGACAAACTCTTGGGGTGGATCAAATAACATCGTTCGAGTGGTAATATCTATTAACATCCACTTCTCCCATAAGAGATTAAATTCAAGATTAACTTGTTGAATCTCAGACTGGGATTGGACCTAAGTGAAGCTGATTTATGCTACCTCTTTTCTAAGCTCTAACAAATGATTTTGGTATTGAGTGATTCTACTAGATGAGTTCATCACTTCATGGGTCTGAGTAAATTGGATTTGTTAAAGCCTTATATTTATATCAATCATGTGGACATTGTTCAACTACTATATTAGCAACAATAACATTTCATAATAGTATTTTTAAATCTAAAAACAAATAACCAAGGAAGTTCATATGATTTATATAACCATTTTACATAATAAGAAAATTAATTTGTTAAGGGTTAATTTTTATTGATAAATGTTTGGGTCATTACAGAGATATATGGGAACATTATTGGTAGGAAATTATGTTGAAAGAAATCACATAGTATACATCAAGATGTCTTATATGTCTGGAAGTGAAGGTGCAAATGAAAAAATATAAGGGGTTGATGGAACCGTTACCCACACCTACATTGAAATCGGAAAACATCACCATGGAATTGGTCACCAGGCTTCCTAAGATTTCTAGAGGAAATAATTATATCTGGGTTGTAGATGATTTCCTTAAAAATCCTAGAAATTTCATTACAATTCGAGAGGATTTTTCACTAGATCAAATTATATTAATAAAAATCAGAAAAGTTGTGAGGTTGCATGGAGTAAAAATATCAATTGAATATTACTGAGATTCAAGATTCACCACTATGTTCTGTAAGAGTCTCCAATATGATACGAATACTATGTTAAACTTCACCACAACCTATCAACCACAAACTGATGGCCAATTGGAGTGGATTATCCTGAGACTTGAGGACATGTTGAGAGCATGCTCAATGGACTTAAAAGGAGAATGAGATAAACGTCATCATGTGGTTGGGTTCTCTTACATCAAAATTTTCCACTCAAGAATACGAATGTCTCACTATGAAGGCCTTTATGGGAAGAGGTGAAGAACACCTACATGTTTGGATGAAGTTGGGGTACATAAACTGTTAGGCCCCAAAATGGTTGAATAAATGGTGGAGTAGATTGATACCATTTCGCAGCACCTCAAGTATACTCAGAGTCGACCGAAAAGATATGTTGACAATCATTGGAGAGGCCAATATTTTGATGTTGGATACATTGTATTCCTATACGTATTCTTATGGAAGAGATAATGAGATTTGGGAATAATAGAATGTTTAGATCAAGGTTTATCAGCCCTTTTGAGATCCTTGATCTCATAAGAGTGGTGGCCTATTGACTGGAACTCCCACCTATACTATGTCAACTATATGATGTATTATATGTATCCCTATTGATAAATTACAAACTAGACCCCTATCATGTACTTAATCTAGAGGAGGGACCATTGGTGAATGACATATCTTATGAAGAGAAGCAAGAGACAAAGTTTTATGGAATATGACTATGCACCTGATCAATGTGTCACGGAGAAACAAAAATTTTGAAGAAGACATGTTGTAACAATAGGAGGTTATGAAACATAGCTACTCCCATATATTTTTAAATAGGGAAAATTTTCATAAGGGGGAATATTGTAATGAACTAAATTATTATAATTGAAATTTCCCTATTTATTTAATTATATGTCATAAATTATAAAATGGATATTGAAAATGCATGCACTCCATTGGTTTTATTATATTAAATTTTTTTTAAATAACCATTATGTATCATTTTCATTGATAATATAGTCATTTATCTTTGATCTCATGACGAGTATAAATATATTGTTTTAATAAATAATTTCAACTCAAACAAAGGAGGTGGTGGCCTCAACCAGTAGGATCATCCCCTATGAAGCTGATTAATTAGATATTTCTTGATAGATAAAATTTCTATGCTTTCACCTTCACCAATACCATGTCAATATCCAATAATTTAAGCATGAGAGAAACCATTTATGAGAGAATTTAAAGCTCATTGAGATCACGAACCAAATCATGTTGACCGAATGGCCCCATGAAATCCAAACCATTGAACACATTACTATTTGAGAGTATGATTGTGTAATAAAGGGATATGTATCAAGACCCAATAATTATGATTATGTAAATTATTCTTATACAGAATAATAAATATACTTTTATTTTATTACTATTTTTAAAGAACAAATAATAATTTTTTGGTTAATATTCAAATTGAATAATGAATATATTTTTATTAATTAATTAATAATATTTTAATAAAATATAAATTTTAGATTAATTTTTTCTCATATAAATTATCATATAATTTTTATGAGGCAAAATTTAATTTTTATTGTGGTTTAAAATCAGTTTTTGTCAAAACCCATCAATTTTAATAAATTTCTGTTTTTATTTGAAAAGTAAAAATTGACTTATTTAGATAATTATTTGGATAAAATAAACATTACTTTTTAGAATCAAGATCCCTATATTATCCAATGGTGAATTTTTTATAAAATTTTGAGACAACTAAATTTGTGGAAAAAAATTATATACTATATAAATATCTATTGTGATTTATGACATCATAATGACCCAATGGTGATGTTATATAATAACATAAAACATATTTTTGGCCAAATATATGTTTTAAATATAATATAATGAGATTTTGTCTTTTTTGACTTATTTAATAAAGCCTAAGTGAATCCTCCAAAATGAATAATATATTTTTTGATTTTATGTTCATTTATTTAATAACGTGACTCACCTCCATATAAGAAAGGATATTATTTTAATATCTTTTTCCCATACCAATATAATATTATTTTTACACTCTACTATTTCAAAAACCATTGTAAAAAAATAAGGGTTGGTTTGGGGTTTTTAATATTTAATTATATAGATTCATAAATATAAGTTTTTGAAATATTAAAGAATTCCCATCTCAATTCTAATATAAACCTACCTGTGCTCCCACTTATCTCAATATATATCATTTTAGAATGTTCTTAATCAGTACCTCTATCTATAATATTTCCAAGGAACCTCAATCTCTCAATAATCCCCACTTCAAGCCTTTGATGTCACCGACTCAAGTAAGGGTTCTATCCTTCACATTTTTACCCATTTTTCTTTTTTATTTTTCTTCTTTTTATTTTGAATTAAATATTTTTGGGTATTATTTTATACCTCACCCATAATTCCCTTATTATTTTTGAATGATGATATACCACTTTATCTCTCATTAATCCCTCCCATTTAAACCCATTACCGTGGAAAATTTTTATAAGAGTAATTCCATTTCACCTCTTCCTTCATGTTTTTTATGTTTTTCCTTCTATTTATAAATTAATTATATTGGTACATATATTTATATGACCCTACTACTTTTAATTTAATTTATATATTATTTTACACCACTTTCTCTCTCATCAAACCTTTTTAAGTAATTTTCTGTCACGTCATTAGGCTGCGGAAATAGAATCATTAATTTCAATTCCAAAACTGTTGTGTAGCGAAAGCCATAACCATTCTCTATCAAGGGTGTTAAATTTTATAACATATAAATTTTTATTATTTAATTACATGTAATTATTCCACACCCCATGAGTATGGAAAAAATGATTATGATGAATGAACCCATGTTTTATGATCGTTTTGGGCACAATTATGCATGACAATGAAACAAATTTGACATGTGATTCCAAAATTATATAGTGCTCCAATTCATTTAGTAAGGTTTAGTATCACGACACTCCATGTTGGGACATGGGTATACCTGATTCCACTATGGGACTTTATCCAAAATGATTTAATGGCATCATATCCTTGATCTGTGATACAATGTTTTAATTTGTTCCTACATTTCTGTGTTATGATTATCATTCTATATAAGGACTTTATGTTTATGATTCTTTTATACTCCATTGATATGTAGATTTTATAACATGTTTTTTCTTCTTCCTTTTATTTAACATTTAATCCCTTAATTATCTTTATATCTCACCCCTTTCTTATGTATGTCCTATGTTTTCCCCATACAATGTCAAGTACGAAAGAATGTTATGGTCATGTGAAAGATATTTTCAATAATGATGTAGTGTTTCATTTTTTAGGTTTTTATTTAATGTTCATAATTTCCCAATAAAATTGTCTACTATATATTTCGAGATGTATTGATTTCAATCTTATCTCTTTAAAACAAGTATAAAAGTAATCAAAAGAATAGGGTTTTTAAAGATAATTAGAGGGTAAATCATGGAAAATGAGTTAGGTGAGAAATTTTATTTGGTTGAATATATGATCTTATAAAATTGCCATAACCTCGAGGTTGTCCATGCTATGATCTGATAGAAAAAAAATCATGGTAATTGGATGTTTGTGACAATTGAGTATTATAACCCAAATGATCATTTTATGATTTATGGTATGAACTGTGTTTTCACTAATATCATATTTGTTTTTATATATGTTGGTGTGAGTCATTCCAACATAGAATAATAATATATTTATTAATTATATATTCCATCAGAGCCTCTTTACAACCCTTATAGTTGGAGGCTACCATTAGAGTGGATTTCAAGATCACAAATTTTAATCAACAGTGTGACTTGGAATATGTATGGGTGAATTTTACATATAATCCCTTTATATCCCTGATAATATCATATGATTTAATTATTTTAATGGCCTTCATATCTAATGTCTTTACCGAGATTGAATATTTTAAATGGACGGTATGTTGTACTGGAGTAGAAAGTTTTATTTTTTCCCTTAACTAGTGACAAGGAATCGTAGTAAGAGCATTTTGGGATCTCGTGTTGGAATCTGCAACAACTTTCCCATCAATTGGATACCTTTTGTCATGGTAAAACATACATAATGTTCATTTGGTACCCTATAATGGTATGGAAGAACCTATAATTATTCCATGAGCTTCTACATGGTTTACCTCTTCCCCAAAATTTTTAAATACTTATCTTCATGCATCTTATAAAAACTTTAATATATTTATTTTCATATATAATACGCCCCTCTATGAATGATAATTGAGGGAAAAGATGGATGACCATTAGATGAAGGGTTTTATCAGAATTAGTGCATCTACCTAGGTATCTCTAATACTATTTAAAAAACATCTCTATAGGAATATGAGGTTGTGTATAGATTATCCATACCTTAAACCGATTTCTAACAAGAATAATTATCCAGAAAATAGAATTGATGACCTCTTCAATCAACTAAGAAAAACAAATTTGTTCTTAAAGATTGACCTGATTGTAGGATATCAAAAGTTGTGTGTTTTTGAGGAGTAAATAAAAAAGATATAATTATTATTTAAGTATGGTCATTATAATTACATGGTGATTCCCTTTATTATTAATAAATACCAACTCATGTTTGTGTTACTTATGAATCTGTATTCTATTCCTTACTAGACTAGTTTGTGGTAGTTTTTAACGATGAGACTCTCAACCACTCAGGTTCAAATTCTGACCATGAAGATTATTTTATGATTCTTTTGGAGATTCATCAAGAGAATCTAATGTATATAAAACACCCAAAGTGTTGTTTCTAGATTAGATAACTCCAATTTTTAGGACATGTCATCACTGATGAAGGAAATGTTTTACTGCGAGTGAATATCAAGGTTGTGCTTTTTTTTGATCCACCCAAGAGCATGATAGAGGTGGGGATTTTCCTTGGAATCGATGTATATTAGTCATGATTCATTAGATATTTATCCACGATTGTATCTACATAGACTTTATAAACCTGTAGAGGAAATAATTGTTTCTAGTTATAAAATTTACCAATGCCCTTTGAGGAGTTTTAGTAGTGGTTGACTACAACTCTCATCATGATATTCCTCGAACAGGGGATTGAGTACGTAGTATTTTTTTTGAAACATCAAGAGTAGAACTCTTATAATTGTTAATATTCGAGTGATTGGTTATAAGATATGGTTTATGGAAGCATAGGATTCATAATAATAATTGTGAAAGATTTTTTTGGCAGTTGGGGTGTTTGCCCTAAAGACTCTGATAAATTACCATAATGATGATCGATTAATCATATATTAAGAAAAAAATATCTGGTATATCTTTTATCGGATATATCTCATTCTAAGTAATATGAGATGGTATGAATTGTAATAGACTTTGACATCATGAAATTTAATTCAAATAATAAGGGAAATATGGTGGAGGATATACTTAGTATGAAGTCCCACCTTCTATTTCTAGGTGAGGAATCTGAGTAGTTAAACTAATTACATATATCATTGGTAGATGAGAGAGTAGTATCATACCTATAAATAATGGTTGTGATCCATTTTTCCACTAGTGTGTGAAGAAAGCGTAGCTAAGAGACGTTGTTTTTTAGGCCCCTCATGACCACATATTCATTGTACATACACCATATGGATTTTATGAATGTGGAGATTATGCCATCCTCTTCAATGGAAAGAAAAAATTTACAAACATTATCATAAATGAGGTTTTATGAGAATTCCATTAAAATCACATAGATTACATCCAATATTTTAAAAAATATACTAGGATATTTTCCAACAGTTTTAATGGACAGGTTAGAATAAATTTGTTTCTAAGATCATCTCTTGATGCCTCACCTATCTGCAAGTGAAGGTCGAGCTCAACGTTTTAGCTAGTTTTATCTAACCCCTTGAGGATATAGAATGGTATTGGAATGGTATATCCATTTAATTGGGGATTTGATTCCATGTATTGTGATAGAACAATACACTATTTGTGTGATCCTAGATTGAATCATATATTTTTCTAATTCTTATCAATCAAAGTGCAAGGTTCGATGGAAAGATTTTGATTCTATTATATGAATGAGATCCTTCAAAATCATAGTGTTTTATCAACTATAGTCTTGGACCATGATAGTAATATAAATCTTGGTATTATTGAGGCATTTAGCAGACTACTAGGAACATTTTATTCATGAGTATGATATTCCTCCCCTAGGAAGATAGTCAGATCAAGTGATCTATCTGGACCGTAAAGGAAATTTTGTGGGATTTAATTTTCAAATTTTGCTAGAGAATACTGGATCAAGACACCTTTGTAGTTTTTTCACACTAACATTTATCGCTCAATAATTGATATAAAGTCCTTCATGTACCTTTATGATTGACCATTTTGGTCACCACTGTATTGGTAGAATTGTGATATTCAACACTTTTCAGAATAAATATAATCCATGAAACATTGAATAATGAAAATATGATATAAGAGAAGATAAAGATATATTAGCTACATCAAAAGTCTTACATAGACTAAAACATGTTTACATATGAGTTTATTGATGAATAAAATTCCTTCTTGGAGTTTTCACCATAGTGAAATTTGTCAATATTAGGCTGGGTTGGAAGGATACCTCTAAGGTTCATTTTAGATTCATATAGAAATGATGGCATTATGAACCACAACAAATTACCACCATAGTTAGAAAAAGATCTGTAAATCTTACTTGTGACACAACCAAGGTGAAATTTTCACGATCCATCAGATAGTATTTACTAGGATAGGTTAGATAATGAAGATGGAGACATCTTTTTAAAGTACATAGTGGTGATGAAAGATCAATAGGATAAAATCCTTCATGGGTAGATGATTCTACAATTGTATATCTATTGAAATAAAAATGATATTATTTAGATATCTTAATAGTGGTTGAACCAAAGGTAGACATAGTACCCTCAAATATTTTTGTACATCCTAATATTTGGGATGAAAATAATTGATGGAGGTGAGAACATAATGACTTTTATTTTTTATTTGACCATTGAAATATTTAAATTAATATACATGGATCTATATTTAGAGTTGGAAATGATTTTTGGGAATCATAGATCCCTATAGTTAATATATTCGAATTTTTATGTATATTATCTTTCATGAATGTATATATTTGAAAGTAATGGTTTATATCTTGAATGAGTTATTGTATATGGATACATAGATTTGAGTTGAATCTATGATGAGGTAATTACCCTTGGTGTAGCATAAATATTGACCATTTCAAACAATTTGATACTGTGAAAATGATAAAGAATATTAGGTAAAAATAAATAAATTTATTTATTCTGTTAATTCATTTGTATATTTGTGTTTTTATACCTTTAAATGATCTATTAAAGCCTTTTTATAGAACATATCTATGGTAAGACACATAACCCTGAGAGATCCATTATAAGGGGGAATATAATGAGGTTACATTGGAAAAAATGATCTAATTTATCAAAAATCCTGGACTAATAATAACATTAACCTCTATCACTAACAACAATATCATGGACAAGTTATTCACCATTTATCAATATAAAAAGGTGGTATTAATCTTTTGTATAGTATTTATCCTTTTATTTGATATGTTTTCATTTGTAGATTAATTATTCTAACAATATGATCTATCAATTAACTAATAATACCACTATTAGTTTAACATATTCCTATAATTAGGAATTTTGAACTTATTCAAATTAAAATTTTCATTACATATCTCATTCGTGATTTTTTTTCTATGTTAGTGTTGTCCATATCGAATACAACCATAATTTTTACACTCTTTTTTTCAATTACCATTTATATTGAATATGTATTGATTACTATAATTTGAATAGGTTAATAATTTGACCATTTTTTGATAACCAAGTATAAATGTAATTCATGATTGAATACATGGTACTTTTTTTTATGATAATTATTGGATTCTCATATTTTAATTTGGTATTCAACATCAACTATCATTGAATAAAGTATTCTAAAATAATTTTTTTAAAATAGAGGGGGTATGGTTGTTGAAAATTGAATGTAATGGCAATTTGTGGAGAAAATTTGAGTTTCAATTTCTGATAAATTTTGTTTGGAATCCTACTTCTACATTGAAATTAATATTATTTAATATTGTTGGTGGGGTTCTCTGTGTAATTCTTGTAAAGAATTAATGAAGTTGTCAATATTTACAGATACGAGTTTCTTTTTAAAAATATCTGAGTACAAAACATCCAATTCAGATGAATATTAGTTGCGTTCCTCATTGATGCAACACTATAATGTTTTAGCAAGAAAAATATCACACAAACTTGTGGTTAGGCCCATATATTGTCTGACCCTATATAACTAACGAACAGTTTACAATCTATACCTAAATAAAAACCCTATGTTCTCTCACATTCCTTGTTGAGGGACCACACCTCAGGTTACCATAGAGAAACATCACATTGATAGTAGGCACACACATTTATTGCTAGACTGTGACCTATACACCATGTTAATAGATTCTTATACTGTGTAGTTGATATTTTTCATGTCATGTGGAAAAGAGGCACATGGCCTATTTTTTACTTGGAATAACACATTGTGTACCCCTTGAACAAGACATTCACTCATGTTTCACTCAGAATTGTATATTCGATATGTAATTTCCATTAATGGTTATGTGTGTGATGTGAAACTAGGGTATCTGATCCCCCAAAATAATGACAAGTATCCCCCCAATCTACTCAAGATTTGTGCACCCCTATCTACAAATAGATCATAGAGAGATTCATATATCCCTGTATAGGGATATGTATAACACACCATGCTTGATGTACATTTAAATTACAATGATTTTTTAGAATAATTAATAAATTACACAAACACACACCAAAATACTATATCAGTTTGGTGCCTTTGGAAACCTGGAACAAATTCTTCTTATTTGGTGAATGATCAACAACATCTAGCATAAGATATTTACCATTAGTTTCCTTACCTAATAACACTATTTATATCCAAGGAGAAAGAAACATAAGAAATTGTGATATTAGATGCTCAATAAGGGTAAACAAAGGAGATATCAATCATAAAATAATCATAAGACAAAAAAAACCTAACATTTGAAAATGTTATCCTGCATATGAAAGATCATGACAACTTTTCATGAGGTAAATCATAATATATCTTAAAGAATCAATGAAAATATTTCAAAACTCATAACATAAGACATAGAATATGTGGAATATATATAAGAATAGAACATGATTTCTTATTATTCAAGACCCATTTCCATGACCATCATGTTGGTCAAAGTCCATTACTAAACCAAGTTCACTTCTTCTTCCAGTCTAGTATTACTAAACTGTTATCATTTCCCATTACATCCTTGTCTATCACATGAAATAAAAATATTTAACGCACGAATTGGAGGTAGATATATATCCCACAAATCTCATAATGAAATAATTCTTACGTGTTCCACAAAAAATATAAATCATTTATCAAAGTATAACCCATGTAAAAAATGGGGTTTTAAATATCATTCCATCATAACAGAATCCACATAAAACAAGTGGATATCATAAGTAGAATTACATAAAAATAATAATTAGAACATAGGAATAATAGGTATATTATACATTAATGATAACTATATTACATAATGTAGTCTTATTGGAAAGTAATTTTGATAGAACAATCAATATTAATTCTCCAGGAAAATTTTCTTTCTTCTTCAAAAACATTTAATTTCCTCAAAATGACGCTCATTTTTAAAAGAAAATTAATTATTTTAAAATAAAATTGATATATTTTATTTTAAGTATCATGTAAATAATGATTTATAAAAATTTAAAAATCCTTTTATGTTTTATAAATCAAAATAAAAAAATCTTCTTTTAATTTTTTCAGATATTCTAAAAGTACCTCAAATCGAAAACAATAAAAGATTCATTTGATACCATTTAATAAAAATTCACCAATGGGAAAAAGTGTCTTAAATTTCTTTTCAAATAATAGAATGAATACTTTTTGGAATAAATTTAAAAGAAACATGTACATGGATGATAAATATACCCAAATAAATACTTATGTAAAAACAATCTCGAATAATAATGAGATTGCAATGTTATCCCTTACCAAAGGTCCAATTTCTTCCATACAAGTCTGAAACTCATGTATAGTGGTTTTAAACGTATTATTAACCTATAATAGAATCATAATAATTATTATTATATCAAATATGATTCATTTATGAATTTATATATCCTTTTCATTTAACAATTACATGTTAAAACAATGGTTTGGGTAATAATCCCCATGTTTATCATATGTGTTTTGATTTATAATTCTTGATATTATTAAATATATCATGATTTACCTACATCATGAATGTAAAAATGATTTATAAATCACATATATTATATATATATATATATATTGATAAATGAAATAGAATACACTACTCATGGAAATGGTAGGTCGTACGTACACTTGATAGTTGATTTTGTTTTCCTATCGTACGAAATGGATGAAAGTAAATGACATATATATATGTAATTAAAATAAAATTATTATGTGTTATAATTCATACATAGTCATTATATATTTATTTTATAATCATTATTTAATAGTTAACATTGATAATGAATCACATCACGTCGTGGAGTTATTAAGTCGTACATACGCACAAGTGATGGTATCATTCTCTTAATAGTTAAATGGTATGGAATTGGATAATATATTTTTTATAATAAATTAATATCACGTCCTATTAATTAATTAAATCCTCTATATTCATCGTTATACCCATCTAAATAAATTACGGATGAATAATAGTCTACACCATGGTGTGGAGATGGTAAGTCGTACATACACATCCATTGTGATATTATTTTACATAGAATGGGTAATAGGATGAATATGGTTATCCCATAATCATAAAAAATATCAAAATACAATAAATTTTGGATTTATTACTTTATTATGGGAAAAACATTGAAAAATGATGTAAAACAAGAGAATATCTTTGAATGAGTTGGTAAAACAATTCCCTCTTCTTCGAATTTCTCATTTGGATTTGAACAAAATGACTACTTAGGTTGGATTTATTCCCAAACTATAGCCTCTGGGATGCAATTTTGGAATTTTTTAGGATAAATGGGATGATTCTTTTCCAATAAAAAGTGTTTTATAGGTGTGAATAAATGGGAAAGAGATGTTCCATTTTATAGTAGTGGGGTGGGGAACTTTAGGACATTTAAAAACTACTAATTTAATATAAATTGATTTTAGATTTCAAATAGATAACATGTAATTTATTTAAAATATGATATGATGATGGGTATAATTCATCTTAACCAAAGAATTATAGAAATTTTTTTGTCACAAAAGCATCCTTATTTATTGTCTTCAACCCTTAGTTTAACAATTTAACTATTACCATGAAATCTTGTCTTTTTATACTTTAGTAATAAGATTGTTAATATAAAATTCAAAAGGAACCCTAATTGAATCATTTTTTATATATTTACTATTATAATTTTTATTTTGATTAATTATCAATTTTTTGGAGTTATAAATCATTTAAAAAATATAATTTATTTTAATATATCATTTTTGTCAATCTGTGACACTATTTATTATTTGACTTTTTAAAAACTCATAAAATGTTGATTAATTCTAAAAACCAACATTAACTCATCCCTGAAATGTCATATTAATCCCAAAAATTATTTTATGGCATTAAATATTTCGAATGATATTTATTTTAATATTATTAATATCATTTATTTAATTCTTCCTTTTATAAATAAATCACTCCACCATCATTGTGTCCCCATTTATTTTAATTATATATTTTCTAAAGTAATAAATAAATTACGATGATGTAGAAATTTTTTTAAATTTTATAATTACTATTTATTTTTGACCATATCACTTATATAACCTCTTATTAATATTTATATAGTTATTACAATTTGAATATATCACTTTCAACTCTTCTTTAAATAAAATAAAATGTAGGTCCTAATCTGAAAAAAGTGGCTTCGATATGATTATATTTTGAACCTAAGGATGAACATGGTCAAGACACACTTATAAAATAAAATAAGGTCAATTTTTAGAGAAATTTAATATTATTTATAATATTATTTTTACGCATATTTTCCACATTTTCCTTTTAAGCGTGGTAAATAAAATACTAAAGTTAATATTCAAAAAAATTATGATGATCCTATTGGACCAAAATTTTTATACTGATTATATCTCTGTATATCTATTTTTCAAAATTATATTCACAGAAGAAGTAAAATTATGTAAAATGATAATCTCATATATGTAGCTAGAAGGTGGGTAAAAGGGATGCTCAAAATATTAATAAATTTTTTAATCTATTTTAAATATAAAAATTATCCCAATGAACTAAATTAGATTAATACATGTATTTTTAATCTATTTTGAGTTTGAAAATCACTTTATAGTATAGTAATTAAATTAATGAAAAGATCAATTTTTAACTATATTGTAGTATTTTTCAATATTAATCAAAAAAATAAACATTTCATAAAAATAATAACAATTTAACATAAGATAATTTTGATAGTATTTTTTAAAATAAGAAGTTTATTTCCTAAAATATAATATAAAATTGTGTTTAAAATTTGATTTAAAGTGGGTGCACCATAAAAAGGTTGAAAACTACATTTAAAAAAATACAACATTTTTTTGAAATATTGAATTTGATCTTATAACATGTTTATAAAACATGTAAAATGAGTTTCAATCATCTTATAGAATATATTACATATATATTTCATTAATAAAATCCATCAATAGTGAATTAATTTTATTATAAACTCATTTAATTAAATTAATATAGTTTTTTACAAAAAACTTTTCTTTTTATTTAAAAACTATTTTATTTCAATTTATAATTAATTTATCAAGAAAGAATTAATAATATATACATGTGTTCATAATTTTTTTAATTTAGTTAATTGTGTTCATTGTCACAGTTATAATGGATAGGTTATAAGGTAACATAATAATATTTATTTTAGTTCTATTCAACTCAATATTACACGAAATTAATTCAATCAAATGAACATGAAATTGGGTGTAACAAAATTCGGGCATATTGTTGCGTATACATCACAATATGCTGGTGTTTCCTATAGCATAAGTTAATGTTAGTGTAGTGTACAACAAAATACATCAGTGAAATGAAAAAGAATCTATCTCATAAAAAACATGGGTGATACATTCTACCCCCTTAATATAAATTTCAAGCTCAAAATTCATCTAGGTAATAAAATTACTAATATATGAATGTTTAACTTATAGAAAACAACATCGTAAAAATTAAGTGTTAAACATCCTTTTAAAAAGAAATAGTTTGAAAATATATGTTTCATAAAGTAAATAATGATTATATATCTATGTAAGAGAACATAGGCGATGATTGGGCATAGATGAAAAGCAAAAATAATCATAGATTTTTATAAAGATCACGGATCCCAATAAAGTGAGTGATCCAGATAAAGGTAAGAATAAAAAAACTAGAAACTAAAGAAAGCTAAAAGGGTTCATTGATATCATAAAAAAATTATTATAATATGACAAACTTTTAAACTATTATTCCTTTCTTAATTTTGAATAATTTTTATGAGAATATATACATACTTGATTTCAGCACAATCTCACTCTTTTGGTGTTCCTTGATTAATTTCCACATTATCTCTTCTTTCAAGAAATTAAGTTGAATTTATCACTCATAAATCATTTTTATATCATGTGAATAATGGGTCAATCTATATATCATTATCTTAAGAAAAAGGATTGATTAAGTTATCAAATATGCATAATTTTAACTATTGTGAGATAATACTTTAATCTAGAAAAATACAATCAAAGTTTATCTTATAGTATCCATAAATGGATTACCATAAAATCCAAATGAAATCTGAAAATTAAAAACTATAGAAAGAGGAAAACTAAATTGTCTTAAATATAATCCACCATATGTCATTGAGTATCACATGTTAGTCTCATTCCAAACATGTGAACACATTTTTCATGTATTCACTTGAGTCGTTGTAATAACCTGAATTAACACATATCATTATTGAAAACATTCATTTCACTTATTCTTAATTCCAAAAATCTATAAAATTCATCTATAATAACATAATTGTTTTTCATCAAATCCATTATCAACCCTTTTGAAATCATTAGTGTCAAATTTTCTTATTCAAATCTAACATATCACTATCTAAATATTTTTATCTCTTCATCATGCTTACTCTAAGGGTTAACCTTCTATTAAAGTTAAAATACTTTTATCTAGAAAAATACAACCAGAGTTTAACTTATTGTATCCATAAATGAATTACCATAAAATCCAATTGAAATCTGAAATTGAAAAACTATAGAAAGTGGAAAACTAAATTTTCTAAAAAATAATCCACCATATATCATAGAGTATCACTTATTGTATACATTCCAAACATGTGAACACATTTATCATGTATTCACTTGATTCATGGTAATAACCTGAATTACCATATATCCTTATTGTAAACATTCATTTTCACTTTTTCTTATTTCGAAAAGGCTATAAAATTCATCTATAAAAAAAATCAACAAATCCTTAATCAGTCCTAATGAAATCATTACCGTCAACTTTTCTTATTCATATCCAACATATCATTATTTAAATATCATTATCTCTTCATCATGATTACACTAAAGGTTATCCTTTTATTAATGTGTTTTACATAAATATATGAATTAATTTCCATGTTTACCAGTACCAGTCTTCATATACTCTTAAACAAAAGTGAAAAATCAATAATTGAACAATACATATATATATTTCATAATTACATAATACAATATATTTGGTTCTTACAAAATTGATCTACAATCCCTTTACATTAACACTCAATAATTCCACCACATTATTATCATACTCTACATTTACAATGGTGATTTCATTCAATTTTCCTTTTCATTGGCCATAAGAGGTTACAAATATCAATCATCATCAATATCCCTGGGTTCAGGACAATGGATAACATAATGCCCCATTTTATTGCAGTTGTAGCATTGATGTGTGGGTGGTGCATTCTATGAAGAATTTTATATATTATCATCATTTGATATCATTTCCCCATTACCTTGGATATCCCTTCCATAATGTTCTTCTTTCCCACACTTGAAAAATTTACTATTCCCTGAAAGATAGTCTCCAGTCTTAAATTCTCACCTTTTTCCCCATGGTTTTGATATTTTACCATGAAATCCATCTTTGGATTCTTTTCAAAACCCTTAGATTTATATTTAATTCCAACATCCTTTTATAACATGAATGAATAAATAAAAATATATTCATAACTACTGAAGTCTATTATAGTTGACACCCCAAAAAGACTTTGTTTTAGACAATAATGAATCGATCAACATTACATTCAGGTTGGATGATAAAGCTTGAAGCATACCTCGAATGTCTTGTTTGATTTCTCTCATATATACCAAAAGATTCCTCATCCTTCTGATAAATCTCAAGGAACTCTTTATCCTTCTTTTTTTGAATAATTTGAGGAAATTACTTATTGAAAAATAAGTTCTTGAACTCATCACATTATATGGATTCAATTTCATCCTGTTGCCTCATATTATTTATTAGAGTCTGGCACTACTTTTCTTCACCTTCTTAATGATAAACATCCAAAATATCTTTTTCATGTTTCAAATAGTGATGGATGGAAAATATCTTTTCAAAGATACTGATCGACTATTCTAAAACAAGTGTAATGGAAGACCCACTAAAAATTTGTGTGCTTCCCTATAAAGGACTAAGCAAAATGTTGTTGCATTATTTTCTTATTTGGATGTACATAATGATTCATATCTTGTGTATGTATAGAAATAATATTTTTCATTCCTACTCCTATAAAATTTATCTGTTTATGAGGACAATCATTTCATTTCCCATTTCCTTCATCATTAACATGGTTCTTTTGGGTTCCAACCATTTTCTAAAACCCAAAAATAATAGTGTGAGAAGAAAAAATCATACTAGGAGAATTATATAATCAAGGGGAATTACATTAAATATATTAAATCAATGGTCTAATCCTATGTTATGAATGATCATTACCATAATTCAAATATTGTAAACAATTCCTAGACATACCCTTAGGAACATCCCTAATCATGTCCATATAAATTTTATTAGGATTCTCACTAAAGTTTTCACATTATAGTTTCTAATGTTTAACTAATCCTTATCTGTGATACCATTTAATCCACGACAATTTTGATATAAATGGACATTATATTACATTTTTGGATTAACTAAAGAATTACACAAACACACACTAAAATATAATATTACTTTTTTGTCTTTGGAGACTTGGAACACGTTCTTCTAGTTTGGTAGAGGATCTTAAATATACCCCATAAGATATTCCCTTTTAGATAACCTACCTAATACATTTCTTTAAATTTTGGCTAATTAAACATAAGAAAGGATTATCTTGGATGCTCAGTAAGGGTAAAAATGGAGATATCAATCATATCATAATCATAATAAATAAGAACAAAACATTTGAAAATATTATCCTACCTATGAATGATATTCATATAATATAATAGGATAAATCATATGAGCTCATAAATAATCAATGAACATATTTACAAAAGCCATAAAATAAGAAATTAAATTTTTTTCAATAAAAATAATCATATAAAATCATTTCTTATTAGTCAATGCTCATTGCAAAAAAATCAGAGCAGTAAATGTCCATTATTGAACTGAGTTAGCACTTCATTCCAATCCTATATTACTCAACCAATATTGTTTCTCATTCCAGTCCTATCTATCTAATGAGATATAAATATTTACCCAATTAATTAGATGGAGATATAGGTCCTACCCATCACATAATGTAATAATTCTTACATGTTCCTCAAAAAACAGACATAATACATTATAGTATAAGTCAAGGAATAAACTAAGTTTCATAAACATCATTCCATCATAATATAATCCATGTAATACAAATGGATTTCATAAATAGTATTCCATAGGAAAAAATAATTAATCCATAAGAATAATATAGATGTTATAATTGTTACATAACAATCTTAGATAATGAAATTTTATATGGACAATAATTTTTAAAGAACACTTGAAATTAATTATTGACTAATATATCCTTTTTTTACTTCAAAAATGTATTCCTCTCTCAAAAATGTCACAAAATTTTAAAAGAAAATAATTTATTTAAAAATAAACATTAAATAATGTAAATGAAACTTCATAAAAATAAGATGTTTTGAAAATTTTAAAAATCATTTCATTTTTTATAAGTTAAGAGAAAATATTCTTCGCATACTTTTGTCGAAAAGAAAAAAAGTTCCTCTTGTCAAAAACAACAAAATATTCCTTTTATACCAATTTATAAAAATTCACCTATGGGTAAAATTGAATTTAAAAAATTATATAAGAAAATAATAAATATTTTGGAATAAATTTTTATTATACATGTACATGTATTATTAATATACCACATGAAAAAGTTAGGTATAAAAAACTCAGATAATAATGATATTTTGAAGTTATCCCTTACCTTAGGTTTGATTTCTTTCGTATGTGTCTTAATCTATTGTATAGTGTTATTAAAAATATAATTAACTTATAAAAAATCATAATAATATTTATTATGTCATATATTATTGGTTTATGACATTATATTACCAGTTCATTTATCAATTCCATGATATAACAATGTTTTTGGTAATAATCGTGTTGTTTATTGTACCTGTTTTGGCTTGTTATTATCAATACTATTACATATATAATGATTTGATTATTTATAAAATGTAATATTTTTTATATATCACATATATTAAGTATATAAGTATATATAATATATATATAAATGAAATGAAATATATATTTTATAGAGATGGTAGGTCGTACATACGCATTAATGTTGTTTCTGTTTACTTATCGTAATGAATGGAAGAAAGTAAATGAAACACACACACACACACACACACACACACATATATATATATATTATTCTAGTAGAATTATTATATCATATATTTAATACATATTAAATTTTTATAATTTTATAATCATTCTTGAATAGTTAATGTGGTGTGTGAACCACATCGCGTTGTGGAGATGGTAAGTCATACGTATGCAGGAGTGATGATATCACTCACTTAATGATTAGATGTTATGAAATTGTATAGTATAATAATTATAAATATTTATTATCATTTCATATTAAAAATATAAATCCTTTATATTCATATTTATACCCATCAAAATAAATAATTGATAAAAAACAATTTACACCACAATGTGTAGATGGTAAGTCATATGTACACATGCATGGTGATATTGTTTATATAGGATGGGTGAAATGATGAATAATATTGTCCCATAATAATAAAAATATCTCAAAATATATTTATTCTTAATTTATTAACTTATTATGGAAACAAATTTGGAAAATTATGTAGAAGAAAAGAATAACTTTGAAGGAGTTGGTAAAATAATTACCACTTCTTCGAGTGTCACATTTTGATTTTCATGAAAGGAAAACATACATTAGATCTCATCCAAAATTATATATTCTAGGATGAATATAGGAATGTGAACATAATTATTAAGAATTTTATTTCCAATCTATAGTGTTTTAGTGGTTTGAATAAATGAGAAGGACATGTGCCCTTTTATATGGGATGGGAGGGGCACTTTAGGAAACTCCAAAATTATTAATTTAATATAAATTGGTTTTAAATTTAAAATATCTCCAAAATGAGTAATTTAGAATATTAGATTAATAATTTTCTTAAAAATATAATCAAATTAATTTTATACATGTTATGCCAAAAAAGTAACCTTATCTTTTGTCTTTAACCCTTAGTTAAACAATTTAACTCTTACCATGATAACTTGACTTTTTACCCCATAGGGTTAATATATTTACTATAAAATACCAAATGAACCCTAATTGGGTAATTTGTGAAATATTAATCCTTATAATAGTAATTTTTATGAATTTTATATTATTATTATTTTTATATCATTTCATGAAAAATAATTTATTTTAAAATCTCATTTATGTCAATTTTGAAACAATTTTTTTGGACTTTTTAGAAACTCATAAAAACATTATTAAATAAAGAAACTACATTACATAATCCCAAACATGTCATATCCATCCATAAAATTCATTTATGGCATCAAATATTTCAAATGATATTTATTCTAATATTATTATCATTTATTGAAATGTTCTTTTAATAAATAAATTATTGCATCATCACTATGTCACAATTTAGTTTAATTATATATTTTATTAAATTATAAATAAACTAAAATTATTAATTTGGGTTTTAATCTTTCTAATTACTATATATAGTTGACCATATCACATATATAACCTTATATTAAAAATATTACTTTTATTAAAATTTGAATATGAAATTTCAAAATCTTTTTTAAATATAATATAATAAAGGACCAAATATGACACAAGTGGATTAAAAATGATCATTTTCTTTATCTAAGGTTGATTTTTGACAAAACACACTTATCCAATGAAATTACGACTAGTGATACAGAAATTTAATAATATTTTAATATTATCTTTACCCAGATTTATCTGATTTACCACTTAACCATGGCAAATAAAATACCAATGTTAATATTAAGTAAAACTAATTTTGATCCTATTAGACCAAAATATTCATACTTATTACAACCTTGTAAGTCTATTTTTCAAAATTAAATTCATAGAATCGGTAAAATTATCTTTAATATTAACCTTACAGATGTTGCTGGAAGGCTGGTAAAAGAGAATTTCAAGAGATTTGTAGATTTTTGTTAATGTAATTTAAATATTAAAATTATTCCAATGAACTAAATTATATTAATACATGTATAATGGATCTATTGTATCCTGAAAAATTAGTTTAATGTATAATAATTATTTAAATGAATAAATTATTTTTTTAACTATAACGCAATATTTTAAACTATTCAACAAAAAATGGAAATTTTTAGAAAAATACAAAAACCACACACTAAGATAATTTTTTACTCTTACATAAATTAAGTTGTTTATTTTTTCAAGTATAATATAAAAATGTTTTAAAAACTATATTTAAAATGTGTTCTCCATAGAATGTTGGAAAACTGATTTTTTTAAAAAATATTTCTTTTAACCAAAAAATTGAATTTGATTTTATATCATGTTTAAAAAACATATAAGATGAGTTTAAACATTAAATTAAAAATATTAAATATATATTTAATTAATAAAATCTACCAACAGTGATTTTATTACTTTATAAACACTCTTATTTGAGTTTAAATAGTGTTTTACAAAAACATTTCCTTTTATTTGAAAGATATTTTATTTTAATTTAAATTAATTTATCACAGAATAATTAATTATATAAAAATGTGTAGAGTATATTTTCATAATCCATTAAATACTATTCATAACCTCCAATATAATGTTTTATTTATAATATAAAATTAAATTATTTTGTTGTTTGATTAAACCCTGTCTTATGTGAAATGAAATATAACAAAAGACATGAAATTCTGTGTAACATAATCAAAGAATAGTGTTCCATATTCCACAAAATAATATGGTTTTACATTTTGTGCAATTTAATCTTGTGGTATCATACAAAAAAAGACATCAATGAAACTAAAAATAATTTATCTCATAAATATATCGGGGTGTTATAATCTTGGTCATAATCCTCTATTCCTTTACTATGGAGAGGGTTAGATATACCATAATCATTATATAGGGTGTGTGATCTACTCATATGAGATAATAATGATGGGGTAAGGCATCCCCCAATGGACCATGAAGATATCCTCTACCATTGATCTGAACACCAACAGGTTCATGTAACCCCCTGAACCAAGATTAAAATCCGGTATATATGATCGAGTAGTATTATTTAATTGCGTGTCATCCCTTCTATTATTTCCCAATATATCTCATCAAACTAATCAAAATGGTATGATTTATAGATTTTTGCGAACAATATTGATCATATGAATATATTTAAGCTTATTGGTGTTATTTGTTAACTTTTAACATTCCATGAGAATTTATGTGTGTCCCCACCGTTACCCTCTAGATAGTTGTTTATAAATCAATCTCTTTTGATTTTATACTAATTAGTGATTTCAAGGTGTTCTACTGGGTATGTATTAACTCACCCATATATAGACTCTTTCAATACCTTCTTTGTCTTATATAGATGATATGCCATTGGATACAGATCTATTCTATCCTAGTGTGAGTGGTATTTATTGGTTGTTTTTAGTTATGGTAGTAGGATTTTTATTGGATTAGAAGTTATAAGATGAGACTATATTACCACTTATTGTATGGTAAGGCATACCTTCTATTTTTTGCCTTATATTTTTCCCTAGTGATTTTCTTATGACAGGACTTTATATTTTTTCGATTGGTAGAGTGTTTTCAGGCTTTTAATATTCTAGTTGTTTGGTTTTTGACATTTCCATTGTGTATTTTGTGATACATGTGAATGTGTAAAGGTATATTAGGGTAACACCCCCCATATGTGTTTTATGAAATCTCAGTGTCAGTCACCATCACATGGCCTAATAGAGGTGGTCTTCGGTAATATAACTAGTTTATCACTAGTCGGCTAGTATAAAGTGGTTTGGGTCATGTGAAAGGATTAATAAGGAAATCCTTCCTTACAATATATTTTTTAAAAATATCATTCACCGAATGAAAAAAAAATCTGGAAAAAATGATTTAAAATCTGGAATAATAAAATAATGATTAAAAAATGGGGAACCAATAACCAATGATGGAACACTCATAGTATCTCTCATTATGAGAAAAAAATTAGATATGTAAGAGACATAATGAATCTATTTTCTCTATGAGAAACATGTATATAAATGTAAATTAACATTCATCATGGACACATAAGTTATATGTGACCATTTTAGCGTTATAATTTGAGAAACATGAATATTTTCATAGTGATATCAATCATTGAAGAAAAAGAAAAGAGGTGAAGGTTGGTAGATGATCCCTACGATTGTGACTAAATAACTAAATAATATGAAATTGTTTTCCATCATTGGAAGAATAGTCTAGAAAGTGGTATTTCTTTAAAAATAGAGGTGAATATCATGCCACCCCATATAGATACATATATGAAACATATTTAGAGTAATGTTTTTATATGTTCCATAAAAAAACTGAGTACCACAAAAAATGAATTCATGATATTTTCATGAAAAGGTCTGATTCATTCTGAAAAAAACATTCCTCAACTTTGGGATTTTTAGGAAGAACCCTTATATCCATGGGTATAATTTTTTAAACAATGGTTCAATGTGATTCAATAATAAGGGGAGTTTCAATAAATAGCATGTATTAGTTTAATTATGATATTATTGTTGTAATATAAGATAAATTAAATAATTTGGGGTAAGATTCATTTAATTTTATAACATGCATCAATACTAAACAAAAATGATATCAATATAATCACATCCTAATCAAACTCGACAAGTGGTTTTGAAAACTGAATTCTGATTCATATGTTAATTTTTTCATATTGTGATAAATAATTTAAAATGGTGTGTATCATAGTCCATAATTATAGTGGTGGAATGAAACATCTTACACATCCAGTGTTTTGAAAGATAAATTAGTTATCAAAATAATATATATGTCCATATATCGAGTTATATAAAACCTCTAAAAATAGAAACAACAACTCAATGGATACAAATATCTAGTGGGAGGTAAGTTACATAAAAAATTAGTTTCTTTATATTGATTACTATAATAATATTACGAGTTAAAATATAATGGGATTTTGTGGTTTAGGTGTTGAGTATTTGAATGTTAGTTAGCCACATCCAAAAAAAAGGACAATCCATATGGATAATTGATGAACATGGATATCAAGTGGGATCACATTTTTATTCAAAAAATGTGGAATCAGTTGATTAATAATATAGTATGACTCTAAAAAATGGATATTTATTGTCTAATCATTGACTGTTTTATGGATTTTTGAGTGACACCAAAGGATGTGACCAGGAAAGTAAAATCTCAAGTTACAAGTTATTATATAAGTATTTTAGAAACATAGATTTCATTGATGTTGTAAAAAAATTCTATTGCTTCCAATATCAATAAATAAGATAAATTGAATTTATTATTGGTTAATGAATCAATGATAAGAGTTAATGTCACAAACTAAAATATCTAAATAAAAATCACTATATATATAATTGTGAGAGAGTTTAAAAGAAAAAAAACAAGAATTTTTTTCTTAATTAGTTATACATGCTATTGGTCTTAAGGTTAATGTGTAGATTATGTGGTTTATATTATTGGTAAAAGAGTCTATGGTTTAATTTAAAGATAGTTGGTAGAGAATAGATGTTTTAAGGTGGTGAATAATATAAATACTTCATGAGTTATGGAAAATTTGAAAGTCGTCAAAATGGCATAATGTCTTTCAAGAAACTATAAAAATGGTTAAATATAAATGGGTTTTATATGAAAACTAGTGTTATAAAGTTATATATAAATAATATGTTGTTCAAAGGGGAAGAACATGATCTCTAAATTCCTGTCATATTATATGTGAATAACCATTCCTTAACAAAACCATTTGGTGAACATAGATATTATATAGAATATTATTTTTATTGAAAAGGGGGAGTAAACAAAAGAAGACGTACCCATGCATCTCATTTTGAAACGATAGCGAAATTTCAATTCTAAATCTATGATATAGAAGACCCATTAAATTTTATTAAAATGGGGGGACTGAGAAGAATACATTGTAAATTTGTACATTGTTCTCATGGATTGGTAGTTCAATGTTGCAATAAAAATTATATTTATATTTTCAAAAAAATAGAATGTGAGTAACATTGATGCTAGAATTTTCTGTGTTACATTTGTCAAAAATAAGTTATGGATTAGTTAATAGGGAATTATGGATTATATTATACGATATAGTGACATATAATAAGTTGTAAATATTATTACCATACACATAAGAACCAAATTTGGGTTGTTGATGAAGAATTTAAATGTAATAAATGGAGTCAGAATTCAAGGATGAAAATATCATATAATGTGGTGTGGAATTAAATACCCAAATTTAGATAATTAAGGCATATAGATATCACTATATATCATTATAATTGATGGTGAAGGTTTTAAAGAGATAACTTGGTGTGAAGTTATATATGGATTTTATTATGGATGAACATAATTATGTATATTCTAGATTTTAGAATAAGATTGAGAAGGTTTGAAAAGATTTCTACTAGATATGAGTAGGATGATATATATTTCCCTAGTGAAAAATAATAGGTTCTGAAAGAAAATGCGTTTTATGAAATTTTGAGTTGAATATATTTGAAATTTTATATTTGTAATTGTCATTCATAATGTTCATGTTTAAAGATAAAATATAAAGTTCCATAGATATTTGTGTAATAGTCAGTAGTTTGTGTTAAAAAATTGTGAATTTCAAGTATACAGAAGGGTCAGTCTCCATATATGTTAGGGCTATCAAGGGTTGAAAATAGTAATGATATTCTATAAGTACGGGTCTCAAGAATTTGTAAGGATTATCAAAATGAAAAAATGGAAAATTAAATGATACATAAAGGAAATTTTCATGATACATAATGTTAATCTAGATGATATGTGAGGGTTATGCATTACTCATTATGGAAAATAATGGTAGATTTGGAGTATATTCACATGGTGTTACACACAACAACAGATTATACAACATCATCCTATTGTTATTCTATGTACATGACTAATAGAATCCAGTGCATTGAGGAATTAAAGAGGGATAAATTATATACATTAGGATATTTATTTTAAATCATAAATTTATATTTATATTTTCAAAAGTCATGGAAATTGTTGATATTATGGAAGATTAATGTAAATAAGGAATGATAATTAATAAACATCATGACAAATAAAATGATGAATATTATAATGATTTATTCAAAATTAAAGGATATTTGGATTATATAGGATATATTCACATGATTTTATTGAGAATATAATATTAGGAAAATCTCTTTGAAAAACATGAATAAAGACAAATGTTTATGTAGATTTAAGGGAGTATATCATGTTTTTTATTTTAATAGAGTTTCTATATTCCAATATTGGAAATATTTCCACGTATTATTAGGTGAATATAATTAGAAAGAGAATAAATGATAGGGAAATACATTGTTATATCTAGTAAAAGAGGGAAGAAGATATTAAACACATTTACATATCCATTTCAAAAAATAATAAAATTTGTTATAAATTGAGGATTTTGACAGACATATCTGGCCCATAATTTTGATAAATTTATGTAGATGGATATATATTTCCATATATAGTAAGTAAAGGAATAATTTTTATCCTATTATGGGTCAATTCAAATGTACAACATGAATTTATTAAATATTATTATTTTATATAAGATATAGACCAAAATCTTACATCTATGGGCTAATCTCCACATTACCTAAATGAGTAAAATAGTCACAAAAATCGACTATAACTGAGTATATATTCTAATGTTATGGTGTAAGGATTTTTAAATTAAATATTTTATTTATCAAGATACCATCATTTCTATAAACTAACCATGTCTTCACCAATGTATTTGTTATATTATAAAAAGATGGATGGCACATTGAACAATAGTGAGTCTTTGAGAAATATTTTAAGGGAGGTGTACCTTGGCACATAGTAATTTTGACCTAAAAACTGATGTCTACCAATTTTGAGTATACTGGATTCTTGTACATCAGAAAATCATCATGTGTATACTCCTTGAGAAACCCTTAGTAGAAAACTAAGTAGAATCATTATTTTCTAATCATATAATACATTTAGGAATATATTTAGAATTATTCTATCTGATCTTCCTTAAGATATTTAGATATTAAAATAGTTCCTTCAATTATAGAGAAAAGTGTTATATTTACCAAGGGACTAAAAGAAGGGATTTTTTTTGTTTACATTGATTTATCCCCCACCCCAAACACCTCATCAGGTTATTATAGTCATATATATCCTAATTGGATGGAAAATAGTGTTAAGGATCTGAATATCTAACTTCGGGATAGATTTACCCTCTATTTTTCTAATGTAAAAAAATATTAAAAATAAAAAATATAATAAAATTAAGTATTGAAAACAAAAATTATCATGTGAAATAATATTAATTCAATACCACAAAAGTTTAATATTTTTTAATACATTTCAAAAATATCCTAAAAACAAAACTGAACTACTAATACATCAAAAATACAACTTAAAATATAGACAATGTGTGTGATTAACATTAACCCCACCATAATCTAATTAAATATAGATACATAGAAAACTTCAAGATATCACCCAACATTATCTCTTATATTTTAATTCCTCTTCACTTTAAATCCTTAATCACACATATAAATTATATTGATTGATAGTTTGTAGGAATAGGACGTAAGAATAAATCATTATGATAAATTTTTGTAACCCTAGGCATCGCTTAATTGTTTATGTGTTCATATATAAATTGATTAAATATTTTAAATGATTTCACAATATAACATTAAAAATGAAAATATATTGTTATACGATAACCATGTAATATAAATTACCTCTTTCTTTATTTGTATAACATCTATATTACCTTTGATACAAACTATGGAAAAATATAGAAAATTTCAGGAATAACAT
The DNA here is from genome assembly GCA_963277665.1 of Viscum album. Lineage (NCBI taxonomy): Eukaryota > Viridiplantae > Streptophyta > Magnoliopsida > Santalales > Viscaceae > Viscum > Viscum album. Next base: position 1,987,543,487 of record OY728136.1, read on the forward strand.
TATTGAAATTATAAACATAGATCATACTATAAATACATAATACTAATATAAGGCCAGACCAAAACCCACAGTTCACTTCATAATATTTCGTAACTCTTTCTAACCTAAGGCTTCCTATAAGAGATAAATTTCTTATAACCTTTTAAAATAATATGATTTTGATAAAAAAAAATAAAAAAATATTATTTTCAACAAAACATGGTATAATTCATATCCATGTTATCCAATAAAAAATAACCCATTAACATTGAAATAGAACATGATATTACCTTCAATTCCAAACACAATTTAATTCATAATTAATCATTTTAATACAAACAAATTTTATATCAAAACACTCATTTTAAGCCTCATTAACCATTTACACAATCAAACTATTAATAAGAAATAAATTCCCATTTGAATCCGAATAATTTCATAATTAAATTACAATCAATCAAGTCTACACAATTTTTAATCCTAGATTTATTTCATATAAGTCATAAAATTGAAATTATTTTTTCTTAATAACAATATGTGTTAATAAAATTTACATATGTATTTTCTCATAAAATTTAATTTCATGGAATTGGACAATGACCAAAACACATATAACATCAATCACTAACTTAAAAAAATCATTTACTTTCATACACTCTTGATATAAAATTATATAGATGAAACTCTCACATTAAACCATATAATTAAAAATAAAACATATATTTATTCCCATACATTTTATATATTATTTCTATCATTAATAATTATTTAAAATTTATAAGATATATTATAATTTTTATCATTAATACAACATTTAAAATAATAAATTATTTATAATAAACCATAGAAAAAATTATAAAATAATAACATCACATAATAATTCATAAAAAAGTATTCTTTATCATTTGAACTATTTTTCATGAATCATAACTCACGGGAATTATTATATTACAATATAAAATAAAATTTAATGTAAATAATGATATTAAAAAAACTAAAGGGTGAAAGAAGACACCAACCTCACACTTGGTTAACTATCAAAACCATAATAAAAGGCATTATTAATTCAAAAACAAAAAAAAGAAGTAAAAAATAATAATAAAACAAAAATAATATAATAAAAATTTGAACATTATATTTTCCAAACCATGACACCTTCACTTAAAAAGATAGTTTACTCAAATAGAATATTAAATAAAAAAATTCATTTACGGATCATGATTTTAATAACAATTCAATAAGAAACAAACATTTGATGGAAAATAAAGATGATAGAGAATAATAAGGAATGAATTCATTGGAACATATACCTTAATATGAAAAATATTAAATTTAATAAAAATATAATGATACATTATTTATTAAAATTTCATAATTAAAAGAATTAGAATTATACTTACATTTTAATTATCCTATAATCACCAAATTCATAGGGGCTCACTAACAAACTAGTACCTGGTGGTCATCCAAATAATGTCTAGTCAAAAGGCATATGTACATTTATACTACAATAAGATACCTGATGGTCCTTTTTTATACTAGTCTAAATTTCTACCTCTTTCTACCCCAATTTATCCATATATTACACAAAATTCCTACAGATCAGTTAAAAAAAATAGAACAATTTTTTTGAATGTCAATGATAAAAAAAACATAACCTCAAATTCAGATTTGTTAGACCCATGATTATCAAAAAATTATATAAAACAATACTGTATACCTATAACTTATTTATTTCAAACGTAAATGGTAAAAGGATATTATATCTTGATTCAAACTATACAACAGTTATTCTAAACAAACAACACCTAGAACAAAATCTTTTAATAAAAACTTTTTTTACCAAAAGATTCGAAATATAATAATAAAACTATATCAAAGGAGATATATTTCATTATAAACAATTACACTAAATGTATGATACATGAAAAATTGAGTAAGAAAATGTAAATTGAGTATAAAAGAATAAATATTTTTTCTTATTATTAGGTTCTGATCTAGAAAGAATTTAATTATTGTAACATCAAGGATTAGTATCCATTGAGATTAATAACACTGTTGAATTTTCCAAAATTAAAATTATGAACATTAATTACAGAAAATATTTACAAATTTTATATTTATATAACTAATTAAACAAAATTAACTATAATATATTGATATTTTATGAATTATTTACGGATAATTCACATATTTATAAGTTTAAAATAATCATTATGAAATAAATTTTTTTAGCATGACTCTAAATATAAACTATGTATTTTTAAGGAAATACTATATTCATATCATCAAATCTTTTTATGTCCTTTATCTCATATAATATGAATATGAATCCTTCTAGAAAACCTTATGTAGATATGAATACAATATATATTTTTGAAAAAATTAAATTAGGATGAGTGATTCAAATTAATTGATTCCATTAATAAAATATAGTATGTATACATTCAATAAGATATGTAGTCAAGAAATTAAATAATAAAAAAATAATTTTAAAAATATCAATTTGTAAAAAAGTCAATGAAAATCTCCATGTAAAAAACATAAATAAAATATGAATATTATTTTTAAATAATAAAAACCTAGGATTTAGAGGTTTTCAATATAATAGTTTCCTGGTATTTTTTTAAATTCAATTTTCATAATATTCAAACCATAATCATTTCATGTAGAAACTATAATTTATATATTTCTCAAAATTTTCTCTAAAATAAAATATCTAGTAAATTTTAAAATATTTTATTAATTATATGAAATAATATATACTCATGTAAATATTTTATAATTATACATAAAACATGTGTATTATTTTTCTTCCCTGACTAGTATTTTGTGTGAGATTTAATAATTTTTTTATATTAGCAGTAATGGCTTGGAAATATAGATAAAATTTAGATGTATTGAAATATTTAGTTAATTATTATCAATTTTGAAATTATTAAATTGTAAAGTCAAATCATATTTGAAACCCACAAATTACCAAACTATTTTTTACATAGTTTAGATTCTGGAATTTTTAATTTTTTAGATAATTTTTCAAATATAATTGTATAATCATTATATTTTTTTATGAAATAAATAATGAATCATAAAACATATAAAAAAATTGGATTTACAATTTTAATTTATAAATCTAATACCATCATTAAATAATTAATATATTTTAAGGATACTTATTATAATACATCTTTCCAAAATGAAATATTTATGTCGGTTTAGTAAAATATACAAACATTACACTACCCAATTTCATCTATTTAGTGTTTTTGTTTAATTTACTATATCCACTATCACATTTCATTAATTATATGAATTTAAAAACATCACTTTCCATGGGGTTAATTGATTCTTTTAAAAATTGTCAAGTTGGTCTTCTCCCCCACCTATAAAAGGCCACCCACTCTCCTCCCCTACTAATAATTACAAATACATTTGATTCATACAATACCTACCCAAATCCCTTCCCGAATCACCTATCAACATGATACATAACTTTTTATAAACTTAATTATATTCTATGAAGGAATTTAGTAAAAAACTAAATTAGTTGTCTGATGAAGAGGTAACATTTTTAAATGAGTTTTTTTTTGTTTTTTTCTACACCTAATTAGAATATTATTATCCATCAATATATAATAACCTCAGTATCATAAACATACTGATATATTATAATCTTATAATAATTACCTATATCTCTCTCTTATCCCACCAATTTTGAAATAGAACCATCGTTCATGTGTTTAGTGGACTACAGCCATGTGAACAACTATAATTTGTTTTCTATCACCACCATTAATGGATTGATATAATTTTTTAATATAAAATTTAAATTTTATTTATTAAAATATTATTCTTACTAAATTTTTATATAACATGTATCTTATTATGTTTAATTTAATTTAAAATATGAAAACTTTTCTCGCATGTACACCAGAATACCACCTTCCGAAACAATGTGATTGATTTTTCAATTACCCATTACATGAAAGGTAATAAGGGTAATTTAAGTTAATATATTAGATCTATATGAAATTATTTTTATAATTTAAAATAAATATATCAAATATTTCATTATTTTTTAACCAATTAATTAATATATAATTTCTCTCATCAGTACGTACAACCTTCTATTTCCACGATACAATGTAACACTTTCTAAAATTTTAAATATAATTAATGATTCAAAAAATGTATATAATAAAATTATTGTTTTTTTAATATCAATATCACACTATATATTATTTTAATATATAATATTTTCATGATTTGGAACCTTCAGGAATAAACACACATGACAAAACAAGTTAATTAAGTCCTTAAATTGTGATAATAATGAATAATTAGTAAAAATCAAGTCGTAAAATGTTATAATGTCATCATATATGAAATTATAGATATATATATATATAGTTCTTTTACAACATAATAACATTGTTAAATATATTATACATGAGGTTAAATCATGATAAAAAAAGAAAGTGTGAAGTAGTGGACTTTGTCTCAATTTCCCTTTATTGAGGAATATTTAAATGTTATAAACATTATTCTTTTTATGTGGTGTATATAATACATCTTTGACATTTAATGTTATTATTAAATAATAATTCATGGTATTTAGAGTTTCAATTTGAATTATTCATCCAATTTGATTATAAATTAAATTGATCATGTCTTAAATAATTTCAAACCTCATTTTTTAATGGGTTATATTACATCTTTTTTGTCTCTGATATTCTAATATTATATGTTAATTAAGATTTTTTTATAATTACTTTTTATTTAAACTTTTTTATCTGTATTTAATTTTTATACAATGAATTTATTCATTGATAAATTCTTACTTTAATGTTACGATCATTGTGAGGGTTTATTTGAAAATCTATAACTAAACAGGATTATTTATGATTGATTTTAAAATGTAGTAAATTAATTGATCATTTAGAAATATTCCATTTTATCTTTTTATAATATGTATACTAATGATTGTTTCAAGTAATATTAACAAATTTTCCACTCAATTGTACTCAAAATTTATAATATTATATTTTTAGAAAATGTGGTTTAATTTCTATCCGTATTGGAAAATCCATTATTTCTAAAACTATGTGTGCTTAATATATTTTAACAAATGGGTTTACCATTATCCAAATAATTATTAAAAGGTCTTTTACCCATTTATTATTTTTTACAAAAAATTAATGGAATAATTATATCATTTTTCAAACATGCTTTGTATGGATTTTACTTGAATTGTAAAAAGAATATTTCGTTAAATTTGTATGAATTGTATAGAATTACATTCCTCCAGGTCCACTCAATGGATTTTTTAATCCATTATATATTACAAATGTTATCTTAAAATATATTATTTTCAATTGTTTTTATTTTTAGTTTTAAACTAAATATATTTTCAATGTCAATAGTGAAATTTCTCAAAGAATGTTGTTAAAAGCATTTTAGGTTATTTCTATTCATCAAATTCAACAAACCATTAATTTAATTAGACTCCACTGGGGATGTGTTGTACTGATAAATTAATTTTTTATTGATTCTTTATGATTATTTGGACCAAGGAAAGTACTAAAATTGACTTTTTTATTCATTTGTGATATTATTGACCTTACCTTCAAATAATCACTTCTCTGGGATCATTGCCCATTCAATATACCAAAAATATCCATATTATTTATCATGGATATATTTATTACGTATATCATATATCATTAATACATATGGTGTTCATCATTGAATTTTATATTATTATCTATGAAAATATCAATGAATATGTAATCATTCTTAAATATATGTATTTAAGATAAGGAACATTGTTCAAAAATTGAATCGATTATTCGATGTATAAGGAATTAAGTGGACATGAATTTATTGGTGGGTCCTATAATTATATACCACCATGAAGAATTAGTAGTATCATTAGGAGAATCAATGATCTATCATTAAATAGGTTTTACCAATTAAATTAAACTATCTTGTGAAGGTCTTAAAAATAGATTTATGAGGATTCCTGAGGTTAGGACCTTAAATAATTAAAAATTATTTCATTAAGAATATAATTATAATTATACATGAGATATTCTCTATGATATTATATTTGGATTCATTTTATTATTATATTTTCATTAAATGTTATTTTTTAGTATTATACATTACGATATTGATTATTCCATATATATTCATGATATTAAATATATTTAAAATGTATATGTGTTAAGTTATTTAACATAAAATATTTATTATTCCTTATCTATACATGATAGTGATGTTTTTTAAATATAATGTGTGATTATTTATTTACCTTACCATATTGATTACTCCTTGTCTAATTTTGATAGTCACGTTTTTCATTAAATGGTAAGTGAGTTCATATATATACCATTCCCTATTTTTTTAGTATTATATTTTATTTAATCATTATAGATTCCTCTTAATATAACTCATTTATGGGAATTTTACCCCACAATTATTTTTTTCCTTCCCCAATAATTGTGAAAGTTTAATATGAATGATATGATCGGATATGATAAATAGAATAATAATATTCTGAAAAAAATTATGTGGTAATTTGTATTTTTAAATGTAATATTTGAATAATGTATTTATCAAATTTACCAAGACCTCTTGGTTATCTGATACTTCAAGATGTCATTCTATATATCTTATTCCAATGAAATACTGTTTACAACAATACCAGGTTGCATTGGTTGGGATTGATATAGTTGGTATTATAAGATTATTAGTATCAATATTAGAAACTGGATATAAGAACACATATATTATGTAATTTAAACCTATAATGTAAATTGAGGATTAGTATATGAGAACATTCTTTTATACATGTATGGAACAAATTATGTTTTTCCTAGAAATAAATCATTATATATATAATTCAAGTACAAGTGATTTGTCACAGTTGTCGCTATTTATCAAAACTCAGAAAAGAGGGCACTGGACCTGACCTAATCTTTACCTGGTTCTTAAAATCAATCCTTACATCACACCTAGTTTGACCATACTAAGGGATATGATTTTTACAAAAAATAATTTATAAACCAAAATGATGGATTTGAATAGATTATAAAAATGAACGAACTATGATACAAAGTCTTAGATTTAAACTATGGTTTCAATATTTAGACATCTTAAAAATAATTATATAGTAGTCCCACTATGATGATTTTATATTACTAAATATGTTTTTGTTTCATTCATTGCTTGGAACCTAAAAGAATCATGTTAATATTGAATATGAACAATAATATAATGGTCGTGAATAATGAAATGGGATGATTATTGGAGTGAATGATATCATGATTATACATAATTTTCTATCCCAAAATATAAATAAAAACCATTACCATAAAAATCTCTCATATTCTCCAAAGAAGATATAGAGGTAGTTATGTAAGAGTTTATGTAGTGGATACCGTGGAGAAAAAGGCTCAATTTATTTCATATAAAATATAATAGAAGAGACACATAGGAATGTGAGTCAATGGAATGGGAAATAAATTCATGAGAAAATACAAGAATAATACAATGAGTCACCAAGGAAAAAACAAATATTATGATATAAGGTAAAAAATTTCATCCTAGGGATTCATTTATATCACGTTGTCTTAAATTTTCCGAACATGAGAATTATCTGAGTCAATTCATTCTTTTGAAGGATAACCCCAAAATATAAAAGGACCTACCTTGAAATAAAATAAATGAAGTATTTATGTATTATTATTTTTGACATAAATTGTAGAAGTAATTTTACGAATGGTTTTTTAAGACTCATGAAAAAACTAAGTACACAGTTAAAGTTTTGTGAAATTTTCATTTAATATATAGTTCCCTTAATTTTTGTGGGTATATTTTTGATGGTCTTGAAACAATTTACAGTTTATCTTATCATTTATGTTGAATCAATTACAGGTTATTAAAATTTAGTAATGTTATAAGAATTATATGAATGTTATTTTTGATAAATGACAACCCATTGAATAATGAAATAGTCGTATGGCTTCAACTCACAACGGAAGGATGAGAAGGTTTTTGTTCCCAAAACTAGCCAACAAGATGTTTTGGTTAATGTGTATTTATATACACTTATATGATTTGAAAAATAATTACTAATGATATAGCATAGGTGTTACTATTTAGTGTTTTAGATTAATAACTCATGCTAATTATATTGGATATTGAAATTTTTATAAATAGGTAGAAATAATTTTTACTCTTTGATGGATCTTATTATCCGTTAAAATTTATTTTTTTGTGCTTGAAACATCAAAAATTTAATTTTTGATATTCATTTATTGGAGTATAATGTAAAGTCTAAATTTATTGAAGAGAAAAAAATTACAAAATTATTATTATGAAATATAATTATATCAATTATATACATCTCCTTTTTTTATAGTCATGATGGTAAAAGAATTCCTTAACATTAAGAAAACAGAACATAAAGAAAAAATATTATCATATTACCTTAATATATGATGAAAAAAATCCTCTTATAAATCATCACATATTTATTATTTTTTGGAGCATAAAATTCCATTTATAATTCACATTCTTATGATCAATGACCATTATCACTCTTTATAAATATGTTTTCTTTTCAACCATTGCCATAAATTCACATTATAAAAACATTCACATACTCATTAAACTAGTTACTTGTTATTCCAGATGACATTATTACATATTTTTATCTCTTATTAAGAGTATTTTTTATCAAAACATTTATTAGGTGGGAATTTTCAGTGGAATTTCTAAATTTAAACCCTTTTATTACCAAGACGATGTTTTAATTATGAAGATTCAATTTAATTAAGGTTGAAAGAAAGTAAGTCATTAATATTTTAAAAGAGGAAAAACTCTTTCAATAACATGTATAAAATAAAATAAATTTCTTATAAAAAAATTAAAACCTAAAAAATTTTATATAGTTATTTTTAAATAATTTTTCCTCTTTAATAGCTTGTGATGCACACAACACGAGGTTAAAATGAATAAAAACAGTTAATCAAAATATTATTATTTTTAATTGTGACTCTTGTATCCTATCCATTAAATTAGAAGTTGTGGATATGAATAACTAATTTATGATAATATATGGCTTAAAAATTTTCAATGGTTATAAATTTATTATCAATAAAAAAACATTTCAATGAAAATAATTTTTTTTGGAAAACACTATTATTTTTTAAAGGTGGTTTAGTGATGCTCAACCACATAATTTAACATTAAATTTTAACATTTTTTTAAAAATTATTTGAAAAAAAACAATTAAAAAATTAAAATAAATATAATATTAGTGTTATTTGTTGGATATTTTTGAAAAGTTTCATTTATTGATGTAATGTAAACAACACTGATTTTCAAATAAAATTGATTTTCCATTTATATAATGCACAATGTCAATTATATTTTTAAATAGTTTTAATGTAAAATTAGTTCAATTATATTAAATTTTTACTAATTTTGGTATTTTTTAGTCAATTTTATATTTAATTATTATTTTAATTCTTTATATACTTTTGAGAAATTTATCACTAGAAGACTGCTTTTTTGTCACATTTACGGGCATAACATTAAATTAATTTTTATTAAATTATGTGAATTTAATTATAAAAAATGGATTACATATTTTGGATCATAAAACCATATATTATTTAACAAATTTTACTTTATATTTTAATATAGTTAATAAGGGAAACAATAAAATTAATAATCACATTTAAGGTATAATTTGATTTAAAAGGGTTTAAACTAAAAGTATAAGAGTTAAAATGGCCTAAATACTTATCCAAAACCAATTTTTGGACAATTTAATATCTTATATCATATATGGGTCGATAATGTACAATTTTTAATTGTTTTTCATCATAAAAACGTGGGTCAGATTGATTCTATTCAATAATTTGATGTTTGACGTCTTCCTCACTTATAAAAGACCATCATATCACCTCCCCTCTTCACAATTACAATGCTATTAATCTCATACATGACCTAAAAAATAACTTCATTTCTCCACTAAAAACAACCTAGATCTCTGTATTTGAAAATAATGTCATCCTATGAATTCTATTAGTGAAAACCTAAAGATGTTTTCTCAAGAAGAGGTAACATTTTTAAATGATCGGTTTTTTTTCTTCTTCCAACCCCATCAAATATTTTTAAAATATAATTTTAAAAAAACTCATTATATTAAATATAATTAAATATAATTATTTTATGTTTATTAAAAATATAAATATTCTCTCACATCAACTGAGAAAAAAATACATCAATCATTTGTACAGCAGACTACCACCTCATGAAATGATATAATTCGTTTTCCATAACCACCTTTCATGGACGAATATAATGATGGATTAAACACATTTATATTATATCTATGAAAATATTATACTTTTGTAATTTTAAATTCACATATACATTATTTCATTCTATTATATTTAAAATAACATATTGTCACACATGTGTATGACATTCTACTACTTTGTGAAGCGATGTGATTCATTTATAAAAAAATAACATTGACAAAAATAATGAAAATGTTTTTTGAATATATTTAATATATATCACATTAACTTCATTATATAAAATTAATATATCATAAAATTCTTTACCCTTTCATCCATTACTGAAATAATAACATTTCTCATGTGTGCGTACGACCTACCATCTATATGAATTGATATGATCCATTCTACATGTTCATATTTTAACACAGATTATTAAAGTGTATATAAATAAAAAATTATATTTTAAAGCTCAATATCATTCTAGATATGATGTAACTATATTAAATTTTCATGTACCGTACTTTTCATAAAAAAACACCCATGAGAAAAATAAGGAAATTAACTCATAGAACAATGTAAAAAATAAACTATTATTAAAAAAACTGGTGATATAATATTATATGGGAGACATATATGACATTAAAAACAAAGATATTGTTCTATAAAAAATTAATAACTTGAATAAATCAATTATTAATTAGTTTAAATGATGTTCAACTAAAAACATAATGACATAAGGGACTTCATCTCAATTTCTTTTCATTATGAAATATTGAAATGTTATGATCCTAATTTATATTTGATGGTGAATACACAACCCCTATGACATGTAATATTATTTTTCGTTAATAATAACATGTTTTTAAGGTTTAAATTTTAATTTTTTCAACCAAGTGGAGTTTACAAAAAATTTACCAAGTGGTAATGAATTTGATAACTCAATTTCATTTCATTGGATTATATAAAAACTTTTATTTCTTTGATAATTCATGATCATGTGTGTAATTAATTTTGATGGTCATATATTTTATTTACAACTGTTTTATTTGGATTTATATTTGATACACATAATTTATTCATTGATTAATTCATACTATAACATTATTATCTTAGTGAGGGTTTATTTTGCAATCCCATTTTAATCAGGATTGTTTATGCTTGAATTTCCATTGAAGTAAATTATTTAATTATTGGATAATAAAAACCTTCTTATTATTGTAATATTGTTATTAGTGAACTTTTAATGTAATATTACCGTTTTTCCACTCATTGGTACTTAAAATTTAGGCAAAATTGGTTTTAGGAAAATATTAATTCATTTCTCACTTCAGTCAAAAATATTATTCCATTCAAAACATTTTTTTTCTGAAAATGATATAAAAATTGGTTTAAAATTATCCAAATGTTTTATTAATGAAATTTTTAAACAGTTTTTATTTTTAGGAAAATTATTTTAAAGGAATCCTTATATCAATTTCAAAACAATTTCTATTTGAATTTTATTGAAAATGTGAACGGAATATTTTTTTAACATGTACAACTTGTTAATAATTTAATATAATCTTGGCCACTCAATGTTTTAAATATTTATTTATAATATCAAAATGTTATTTTGTTATAAAAGTGAATTGATAATATTTTTTGATGTCTAGTCTGGAAAAATATTTTTTTTGAAGGTGAAAATTATATTTTCATCAAGAATGTTGTTAAAGAACTTTTTGTGGTATTTATTTTCATCAATGACAACAAACCATTATTTGACATATAATATACTCGGGATATGTTGTATTGAAACTTTAATTTTTCTTTATTGAGATGGTTTACGATCATTTTCAATAATGAAATTATTGACTATGTTTTCTTGATTCATTTTTTTCATTAACATTCCCATAAAATATTCACTTTACAATGATCATTGGGCATTAAATTTCACCTGAATATCCACATTATTTACAATGAATATATTTATTACATAAACCATATATCATTTATAAATAAGATGTTATATTTTTAAGGTTATTTTATTATTTGGGGGAATATTGAAAAATGTGTATTCACTACTCAATATAGATATTTGATGATAAGGAACATTATTAATGAATTAAATAGGTTAATCAATATATATGCAATGGACTGGAAATGAATTTATGGGTGGGGTCAAAAATTATATATCCTCACAATGCAACCATATTATTATGTGGTCAATTAGAAAGATATAATTAAATGGGGTTTTATCTTTTGTTTTAATCTATCTTATGAAAGGTCTTGAAATTTGATGTATCATGATGTCAAATAATTAAGCATTTCTTTAATTAATAATTCAGTTATTATTACACATGATATAATCTCAATGATATTATTTTTGGATCTATTTCATTCTGAGTTATTTTTTAAAAAGATTGTGTTTTTAGTTATTTACCTTTCCATGTTAATTTTACCTTATATATTTATGATATTCATCATTTTTAAATGAAATTTTTTCTCAGTTATTTATAATCACTTATTGATTATTTGTTACCTATTCAATATATTCATATTATGTAAATGGAATGCGTGATCAGTTATTTACCTTTCGAAATTGATTATTTTTTGACTAATCATGATAATCAAGTTGTTGATTAAATTGAATGTGTGCTCAAATATCTTCTGTTCCATATATATTATTCTATATTGATTATTAAATATGATTTTCTATCATATTCTTAGGATAACTTCTTCTTTAGATGAAACATACTCAGTATTTGAGTTCACACTTATTTTATTTCATTTCCTGTGAATTAAGAAGTGTACTATGAATAATATGTAGATATATGTTCGAGAGAATAAGGATGTTTTCAATACAAATTGGGATGTAATTTGATAATACAAATGTAATATGGGAATCATGTATGTATCTAGTTTACTAAGACTATTAAACAATTCGGTCTTTCGAGATGTGATTTCTTGTATCTTATCTCAATGAAATAATTTAGACATCGTCTCTAGGTTACTAAATTCGGGTTCATTAAATTTGGTATCGGGTAATTTTTATTAGAATCCTTGGGAACTAAAATAGAAAATATATATTATGAAACCTAACCCAATGATAGACTTTAACAGTAATTATAGAACACTACCTAAAAAATATATATTAGATGTGGTTATTTAGGGGGGGTTTGCACAACACCCTATAAGGTAATTTTCTGTATTGTTAGAGGGGGTTATGCACAACCCTATCTAGTCATAGAAGTTGGAATTAGTTATGAACCTCTTATAAATTAATTTTCTTAAATAAATTAGAGGCAGTTTTGTACAAATATTACTAATCATCAAATTTAGAGTGGGGGTATAACCCCATTTAAATTTTTAACAATATTTATTTAATATTTAGTTGAGTTATAGTGTGTGTGGGGGGGGGGGGGGTTGGACCCCTTCTAATGTATTAAATTTTAGGTGGTTAAAAATTCCCTCTAATGTCTTAAATTATATGGGGGTTAAACCCTCTCAAATGTTTTTAAATTATAGGGGGTTCTCAACAACCACATTAAAAAGAATTATAATATATATATATATAATTGAAAAAAATATATAAATATTTTTAAAAACATTATATAAATATAATTTGTAAAATATTCATATGATTTTATTAATATATATTCATAAATATAATTGTACAATATTATGTAAATTTATATATTTTTATTTTTATAATATTTATTTCATTTAATGTTAATTATATTTAATTGAAATGAATAATAATATTATATAATTATATACATAAATTATATTTATTTAAATAAATACTTCATGTAATAACCTAATATTTTAGTTTTTTTATGATTTGTGTTATCATAATAAAAAATATTTTTTTAAATAACATATTGATACATTTATATTAAATTTAATTGATATTAATTGGAATAAAATTTATTAAAAATAATATCTAATAATGTCATAATATTATACAATTATATTTCTTGAAATACATATATATTAATATAAATAATGGAAAATATAAGTATTGAAATTCAATATATATATATATTGGTATAAATTGAACATCTTATAATATTAATTTTATATAATGCGCACATTAATTATATATAATATGAAATTTTATTTCATATAACCTTAAATTATTATTATTACAAATAATATTTCATATACTACTAATTATATATAGTATAATTATTAGTAGAATTTTTTTTTCATATATATATTTTTCAAATGATATTAATTATTTATTGCTTATTATTTTTCAATAATATTTTTAAATTTAAAAAAAAATCATATATTAATTTACATGATAATAAATATATATTTTGAAGTACATTATATAAATATATTTTTAAAAAAATTATATAAATATATTATATAAATACACACACATATATAGATATATGTTTTAAATAAACATGAACGTAAAATATAAATATGTATTTATGTGTATAAATAACTTTTGTAAATATATTTATAAATATACAAATATATTAATATATACATAAAAAATTATAAATATACGTTAAAAATATATTTACCCAAATGTATGTAAATACACATAAAAAATATATAGTATATATAAATTTATATATTTAATACAATATAAATGTATTCTTATATAAGTACACAAATGCATAATATAAACATTTAAATAATAATCTATATATATATATATATATGTTATATATATATTTAAATATTTATTCAAATAATATTTATTTGATTAAGTCTGAAACTATATATAATTATAACAATGTGTATTTAATATATTGAAATAAAGATTCCATTGAGATAGAGGCCCAGGAAATTGTTCATGAGATTTGGGTTTGAAACCCACTATGCGATTATTTTTCAGGAGTAGGATAAGGTAATAGTAGAACATGTGTGGGTTGTCTTTAGTGGAAGTTGAAATGTGGCGCGCAAGTGGAGAGTGTCTTCATAAGAGGGAACTATGTGGACTAGTTCAGTATTGGGGGTCTGGGGGGAAGCCATTGTGACATGGCTTGAGACTGTGAGGGTCAATCATAGAAAAGTAGGGGGAATGTGAGGGGAAACATGTGAGGGAGAGTGGCTCACATGGGTGGGGGTGGGGGGGATCGGAGGGGCATCACTAATGGGGGAGGTATACTAATTTAAAAAAAATTGTTTTCAAAAAAATATTATGGGTGGCTTTTAGAACCATCTCTAATATTCTACTAAATTGGATTAGGTATGACCCACCTCTAATTTAGTTACAAGTAGGCACGGTTATGAAAACATCTCCTAATAAATTACATAACCCTCAATTAGGGGCAGTTAAAAAACTCCAGTAATTTTATAGTTAAATTAGAGGGGGTTTAAACTCCCTCTAAACTGTCACCTCATGAAGAAATTATAGTGGGTTAGAATCCCCTATAATTTTACCACTATTAATTAATAATTACATTATAATCGGTTAAGGAAAACCATTTCTAACAACATTATAGAGTCACACTAGAATAGGTTATGGGTAACCACCTCTAATATTTATAGGGGTTATAACCACCTCTAATCACAAAAATAACCCCTTCTAACATGGGGATTTTTTTTGCATTAGAATAACATTTTAATGTTTGGGTACGGAAAAGATATGCAGGTTTTTCAAGAAATATTTCCCATTATGGATTCTAAAAGTTTACATGGTTCAAAAATAGTTATACCTCTTGGTAATAACATTTAAAATAGTGCATTCAGATGAACCTGATCATCACTTGGTGCATGATAAGGGCCTTAATGCACACAGAGTTTGACACTCCCTTGTGATAGGATTTAGATAATTCACATTTAATTTGAAATCCATTATAATGGATTTAAATTATGATGAGAATGAATTATCGTGGTAAAATCTATTTTTTCTTAGATTAAAAATAATGTTTCATGGTTTAGACATACTTTAAATGATTATATGTTTTTTCCCACTATGATTATTGTTTCTCAGACTATTATTTTTGGTTGTAGGAAATGGATTGAACCCAAAATAAAAATGTTAATAAGGAATATGATGGAAAATGTGGTGAAAGTGTGAAACAATATTGGATGATGATTGGAGTTAAATATATCATCGTTTTATCTAATCACTAATCATGAAATATGATTAAATTTGATTAACAACCTTTAACCTAAAAAAATATTCAACATAACAAAAAGAAGAATGGATATTCCTAATATCTCTAGTTTTTTAAACCATAATTTAATGATTACTTCAATTACATCATGCTTCACATGTGTAAATAGACACCATGGAAAGTGCATCAAATGAACTAGAATTTTTTTTTGTTTGAAAAAAATGGAATAAATCAATTAATATCCAAGGAAAATGAGGATTACAATAGAAGGAAAAAAAATTCATCTAGTGATCCATTTATTATTTGATCTATTAATTTTTTGGAACTTAGTAATTATCAGATTCAATGGCTTATTTTAATGTTTAACCCCTATAATAAGTACGTACCTATATTGCAATGAATATAATGAAGTATTTATGTATTGTGATTAAAGAATTATATTCGAGAAATATTTCTAACAAAGGTATTTAGTGTATAGAACTCATGTAACCTCAATTAGTTATTTTAAATATTGTAATCATATATGTCTTCATTAACATTAGACTTGTGGATTGCATCATGGGATTATTGGTTTAAAATTTATCTAATGTTAAAATTAATAAACACAAAATTTTTGTTTTTATGTATTGGTTGTCTAATAATATTGAGGATATTTTGGGAGACATTAGGGAAATATAGCCCTTTGTTTTGTTACAATTCTTAGTGAAAAATTAATTTAAGGAAGAATCCCATTAAATTTTTGGGAATAATATTCTAGTTATTGGAAATATTTATGGGTTTTCTAATTTATTATGATGAACCAATTATGGATTATCATACTTTGAGAATGATATATGAATTATATTAATATAGTTTGGAAAAAAAGAAATGTTTTGCATTCGACAAAGTCCATGGGGATTGGACCCACTGCTGAAAGACAATAATGGGTTAGTTTCTACCACTATCCAGTATGATATTCCGGATAATATTTCATTTGGTATATAAAATATTTGAAAAACAAATATTAATTGAGAACAATTAATTATAATATTTTACGATCCTAGCCATTATGGAATTCTTCATTCTCATTATAATCTATTGGTTTTTCCATTATATTGGTTACACCTTGGTTGGATTTTTATAAGTGTTTAATTTAGGTGAGTTTTCAGAAATTTGAAATCCCATGGGGTTATTCATAGTTGTGGTATTTTTAGGGAAAACCATATAGTTTTCCCTAGAAAACCATGAACCCTATATTTGAGGTAGGAGAGGTGGCTCATGGTTGGAACAGAGTTTAACTAAATAGTGTGGCCTCCATCCCAATATATTGTACCCTATAATAGAGGGTATACTCTTGGATGGTTCCTGTTTTTTAAAATCATGTGCCACTTATGAGAAACTGCATACCCCCTAATTAGAGTTGGATGATTAGTCTTCATTATTTGGAAAATAATGGGACTACACCCATGTTACCATGCATGTAGATTTTAAACCCACCAATATTTTTAATATAATTCTCAAAACAACTGATTATTACCAAAATTTTCCCCAGATATTTCCTAAAAATTTTCCATATATTTTTGTTTCTCTAATGAGAATTATAAGGCTCCACAAACCGCTTTCAGTAAGAAATAATGATATGGTAGATGGTTTAGGAATTTATTATGGTATATAATATATTCTCATTGGTTTTGTCTCTCTATACTTTATCTCATTCACAATGAAGAGGGTTTATTTATCCTATATATGTGATTGTTTAGATCTAGTTTTTAATATAAAATTATTACTTTGGTAACATGTCATATGTATTTGTACTTGATCTTTTATCCCGTTGTGATATCAATCATTCCACGTCAATTTAGGGATTTTAGTTTAATAAAATTTAATCAATGGCCAAGAGGGAGGAAATACAATTCCTAATTCCTGTAATATCGATTATGTGTGGGGGAATTTAATCATTCTATATCAATTTTTAGGTTGGAGATTTGCATTTTAAATTGAATTAATTGATTGATTTCAATTTGATCGAGAAACCCTTCAAGGACCTCATTGGACCTGTTGATGATTTTTAGACAATTCATGATGGAAACCCATGGGGAGTTCAAATATAACTAAAATGAGGATTTTTTGTCTATTTCACATTAATTAATAATTTTCTATGCATGGTTGATAAATTAATTTATTATACAGGTTTAATAATAAATTATTGAAATGCTGGATAAATGGGTTATGAAAGTGGATCCATGAGATGTGATATTTTTGAATGAGTGGTTGGGTAGGGATTACTACCCCAAATACCCATGGGGTTTCAGAATCTCTCTTTTGGCCCCTAGTATATATATATATATTTATTGTTTGAGATCACTAATATGTTGGAAATGGACTACTTCTCCAAATACCAACAAAGGTGATAGACTACTGCTCTAGGACCCCATTGAATGAATTTGAATAAGAATTAAATATTTGATGAAAACCCATGATTGAATGAAATCAGATATCACAACAGTGGATAGTTCAGACTCTTGAAAAGTTTGAAGTAAGTATTATTGGTTTGGGTGTCACCAAGAACTTGGGGCATATGTGGTTAATTATATAATATTAAATATGAAAAATGATTACTTTATCATTATTTTAATTCTTTATACATATTAATACACTATTATAGAGTGAATACTGATTTAGTTTCCATTGGTGGTGGCCTACATAGTTTTAATCAAAACCTTATAGAGATTAATAATCAGTACCTGAATAGACATCAAGATTGCTGAAAATGATAAGGGCAAGAGTCTAATGATAGATGGATGAGTTGAGATATGGGATGGAGCATGAATGAAGAGATGATATATGATGTTAGGGAATTCTTGAAGAATTTACAGTGTGTCTTGATTTGGTTTATTGATTTGAAAATTGGATCTTATATTTCATGATATATCAACTCTTTTGTTTTAGGGTCATTTATCTATGTTTTCGAATAATCATGTGATCTTAGTCTTACATATTACTTTTTTATTTTGGTAAATTTTCGTTATAATTATACTATGGTTTATTGATTTCCACTATTTTTTTATTTTATAATAAAGGTATTGTTGTCAGATGAAATATATATTAGACGATCACTACAAGGCGAAAACCTATAATATAATGGACGACACAACTAAGGTTACAGAAAAAACAGGCTCGGGGCACTGACACGTGGCACCCAGGTCAGGATGATACAAAGTGGTATCAAAGTAATTTTTTCAGTTCATTTAATTTTCCTTTCTATTTATGATTAGTTGAAAATATAAAATGATGAGTCATTCCTTGGTCATGAGCTCATTAGTGGTAATCACTAACCCATGTGTGGGAGAAAACCTATGTACCAAGGGCGGTTTGATGTTCATAAGGATTATTGTTACAGTTTAATGTTATTTATCATTGAGTGATGCACTTGTTTTTTTATTTTTATTTTATGATATTTTTCTTCATGGATTGGTATGGTATTAATGTTGAGTATACATGAGTCATTCTATTCACTGTAGATTTTATGTGACATGCATCATTTTAGGAACGCATGAAAAAGTAGGTTTGGAAAAGTGGCTTAGAAGAATATTCTGTCATTTATTTAAATATTATTTTTTAAAATTAAATGGTGAAATATAAGAAATTTATTATTTAAATTGATTCTAAATGTGGTAAATTTTAATTCAAAAATGGATGTTTAATAATAAACATTATTTATGAAAGTTTTTTATTGTATGTTATCCATGTCCTAGATGAGGGATTGTTATGGGTAGTGATAATTCCTCAGTTTTGACTATCTAAAGGGGTATGAGGGATGAATTTGTATGATTTTATGTGAATCCCTCTCATTGAAATGTTTAAAAAATATGTTATGATTCCTAAGATTTATTTTTTATATTGTATAGTCATGCCTCCATTAAAATACATTTTGATATGATGACATGAGGATATGTTTGGATATGTGCCTTCAGTAGTGGAGTCAGAGGCTCTGATATTTCTGGGTGAAAGAGTTAGGGAGCATTTCCATAAGAAATTTTCTTGGTTTATATAGTTTCTTGAAAGATACCCATGACAGGTTGTGTGGAATATGTCATACTTGACATGATCTTTCTAGTTACATAATCCTATGACATTATATGGTGATATTGGACCTAAGACATTTTTGTTCTAGATTGAGTCCATCGAAATGACCTTTGGCCATTTAGAGACTCCTACAGAGAGGGGTTTTAATATGGAGGCTTATATGTTGCACATATAATGAAAATATTGGTGTAATATTCACACATGGGATGATCAGTTGGAGAGAATGGCATGGAAAGTCTTTCAAGATATGTTTTTAGGACACTTTTTCCCATAGATTATCATATTGGATAAATAATTATAGTTTAAAGGGTTAACCTGGGGGAGTATGTCTATAATAGAATATGGAGGATGCTTCACTGATTTGAAACAATTTCTCCTTCCATTGACATGAGATAAGAATACTACAATGAAATGTTTCCAGGATGGTCTTAAATGTTAGATTATATACTTGGTTAAAATATTAAGGGTGAAGAATTTTTTAATGTGGTTATATGAGCTCTCATTTCTAAGGGGAACATAAAAGAAAACTCTATTGGAATGTATGTGGTTTCTAATGGATGAACAGAAGTTATTTCTTCTATTAGTATAAAGTATCTCATTGAAAACATTATCTATGTAATATTACCAACATAGTGTCCAAGGGGAAGGACCTGTTAAATAGAGCAATACCTGAATACATTACCACTACAATGGTAGGCTAGCTAATATTTGAGGCCATTTTCCATGACCACTAGTGGATTTCAATGTACACGACAGGATGAGAACTTATAGAGGTATTATAGGAACCCTCGACTAATGGATAATGTCAGATAAACGAGGCCAAATTAGAGTTCTAGAAGGGGTATTATACCCCAAATCAATCAAGTGGTTGGGTTTATTCTGGTCGTAGAGGCTAATGTAGTGTACATGGAATGACGTGGAAAGAGTGACGGTATTAAATAATTTGTGAAACTCAGGGGACTCAAAATGAAGCACAAGAAAGAGGTGTAGGAATGTTTCATAAAGTTCAGCCTATATATCTGTATAGCAAGGCAATACCATCAATATTCAAAGGCAATATTCTTGTTGAATTTATGATTTATAGTTCCTTATTCGATACAACAGTCTCTCATTCATTTATTTCTTGACAACATGTGAATAGTTTGAGTCTATTTATGGAGTCTATCAGTGGGGTAATGGCGATCATCACAACATTTGGAGTGTTGTTGAGGGACATCTGTTTTTGAAATGGTTGTTCTCCTATGGTTGGTGAATATCATTTCCATTAGGATATATACATACATAATTTTTTAGTATTTTAATTGACTTAGGGTATTTATTGATTTTTAGAATCATAATACCACATTGATTTTTATCATTGGAGAGTGACCTTTAAATATCCAGAGGTTAACAGTTATGTTCATGAAGGAAAATGGTATATCTATGAAAGTAATACGTGGACAATTCATTATAAATTGGGGGATGTCACCTCTCATGTTATAAGTGTTTAGTAGGATTATCGGGGTTAAAATAATGATAACATTCCATATATAGTGGACTAGTTATAGGATGGGTTTCATGAGGACATCTTAGAGATTCCACCTAAAATTGATATTTATTTTACAATTGAACTCATTCCAAGAGGTGAGCCAGTATCTATTCCACCTTATCGAATCAAAATAAAAATGATTCAAGATCTTATGTCTCAAATGGAAAAATTGATGGATTATGGATTTATCTGCTTGAGTATATCACCTTACTATTCACCAATATTGTTTTATAAAAAGGCTAATGGGATGTTTCATTTATGGGTTGATTTCTAAAAGTTTAACCAAATGAAAGTTAAGAATCATTGTCATCTTCTATGTATTGACTATCTTTATCACTAGATTGGGGGTTCTTCTGTTATCTCTAAGATTGACATGATGTTGGGGTATCATCGGTTGAGAGTGATACCTTATGATATATCATTGAACTCTTTCAGAAGCATGTATAGCCTATATTGGTAGTTCATGATGTCATTCCAGATAACAAATGATCTTGCTGTGTTTATATTCACAACGAATCAAATAATTCACCCATATTTGGATCATTTTTTGGTTATTTATTGGGATGATATCTTAATCTCCTCCAATACTCAAGATGATAATTCCCAACATCTAGACATTATACACTGTACACTAAGAGAGAAATGGATATATTCCAAGAAATCTAATTGTAAATTATGAATAGACAAGGTACAATTATTTGTCCACATCATCTCTGAGGAAGGTGTGTTAGTAGATTAAAAGATGGTTTGGGGAGTGGTTTTTTGGGGGAAACACATGAATATTTTTGATATCAATATATTTCTAGGATTAGCGATCTATTATCAATGATTCTATAAGATTTTTACTTCTTATAAGAACAACTTTTAGGCTTGACCAATAACGGATCATGTTTTATTTTTCTGGATAATGTGATAATAAATTTCAGGAGTTGAATAAGTGTTTGACTAACTCACCAGTATTGATCATATATGAGTCAGGTGAGGAGTATACCGTGTTTTTTTTGCATCTGGGATCATATTTTTTTAGTGTCGAGGTAGGGAGATTGAGTAGTTGAATATGGGTCATGGATGTTGAGGCCTAATGAATTGAGTAAACTTATTAATGTTCTCATGTTGGATGTAGTAGGTTTAGCCCTATTTTTTGATGGCCCTATATTTTATGAGAATAGTAAATTGTGTATATAAGTAAAAAGAGTTTAAAGTACATATTTTCATAGTTATATTTTACTATCAGACAACAAATATATGTTGATTATATGAAATATTTTTATTTTGGGAGAATGAGATCATCTATGTCATGAATTGTTTATTTTTCCCTATATGTATGCAAGAAGATTTAATGCATGGGTTTTATATCTCAAAGATAGTGGTTTATCCTAGATTGACCAAAATATACCATGACCAACATAAATGGAATTTTTGGACTTGCATGAAAAGAGATATTTCGTGATTTTTTATAAAATTTTATATCTATCTGTAGGTAAGGGTTATGTATCCACAACCTAGATTTTTATTACTATCATTTCCCATTCCAGAATGGAATTTGGATGAATTTACCATAGAATTCATGGTAGTTCTTCTAAGGACACCAAACAATAATGACATTAGATGGGTAATTGTGGACTAATTGATGTAAGTATCCAATTCCATTCTTATCTAGGATACATACAATGTGTATCGTTATGGTGATATGTATGTTTTTGATATAGTCAGTTTATAGGGTGTACTGTGGAGTCTCAATTTAGATCACGATTATCACATTACATTGTAATTTATGATTGGGTTATAAAAGGAATTGGTGACCCAAGTATTTCTACGTATTGATTTTAAACCACAAGAATATGTACAATCAGAATGTAAAATATAATTATTTGAGGATATACTACTGGAACTCATTCTCAATTTTGGTGAGTATTGTGGGAAGCAGTTAGTTATCATTGAGTTTTCCAACATAAATTGTTATCATGAAACTATTCATATAAAACCATATAAGGATCATTATTGTAATCCATGGACAACACTTGTCTAATGGATGGAGATGTGTGAGTCTCAGTTATTGGGACCGGGTCTTGGGAAAGAGAAACCAAAGAAGGTATATTTGATTAAAATATATATGGGTATAGATTCTAGTAGGAAGAAGTGGTATATAGGTCTACATAATCACCCCATTTACATTACAGTGGGTGATCTTGTATTCCTTCAGGTGTCACCTCAGTTAGATAACATTTGGATTCAATGGAAGGGTAATTTGGCGCCTAGGATTCATGGGCATTTTGAGATTATGGGGGGAATCGATTAGGTGGAATACTGATCAGATATACCACATTGGTATTGTAAAATGCATAATATTTTTTATATTTCTTAGATTAGGAAATATTACTGTGACCCTTGAAATGTGATAATAATTGATGATGTTGGTCTTGTGGATGATTAATCATTCAAGGAGCATCTGATTCTTATTATAGATTAGAGTTATAATTTGTTAAGGGGAAGGATTATCCTGATATTTTGAATATTATCAAAACATGATTGTGTTTAGGTGGAAATGTGGTAGAGGGGAGGAGATATGAATGTTTATTGGCTTAACAATTTTAAATTTTAATTAATGAGATTCTTTTGATAACATCTCAAGGATGACCTTTTATATGGTGAGGAAAATTATAGGATCCCATCCTTTTAGAGGCTCCACAAGATCATTTTCAAGAACTCTTTTACCCTTATTTTGGTTTTACCTTTGTTTTTTTAGTTTGGCTAGTTTTGAATGGAATTAAAGTATTTTAGGAGCTCAAGGGGATTTTCACAATTTTCCCATAGTTAGAAAAAATTATGAATTTTTCCCCAAGGAAAATGTGTTCCTTATTTTGGATGAAAATGAGGTGGTTCATGGTTGGAACATGGTTTGGCAAAATAATGCAGCCTCCATCCCCAAACTATGCACCATCAAATAAATGGGATTTTCATGGTGGAAGAATGGTTTGTCAAACTATCCACCAAATTACAGAAACCATGAACGCACTTTTTATAGGTACACAGTTAAGGAACACAGTCTATAAAATAGTGAACCTCCAACAAGAAAACCATTACAGTGGTTTTTAATCCCCATAAAAATTTATTAAATTTATGAAAAATCATATTTTTTCCCAAATTGACCCAACATAGCCCAAAATGTTTTACATAAATTTTTGAATCTCATTGGAGGATTCCAAGGATCCATGAACCACTTCCTCTATGAATCAAATATCTGGAGGAAGGATTTGGCCTCAATCTTCATATGTAATCTATTTTCGTTGGTTTTATCTATCTCATGGTTCACATTCCCAATGAAGGGGGTTGGTTTTTTCATTTATTAGATATGGTTGAGATCAATGATTTAATGGATCCTTTACCATTAGATCATGTTATTTTTTATTGTTTCTTGAAATATCATAAAATTGTGATTTCATTAATTCCGCATCAAGTTTAGGATTTTATTTTGGAAAATGTTCATTAAAAAAATTGAGGCAGGTTGTATAATTATCAATTCCGGTAGTCTTGATTATAATTAATTGTAGAAAGTTGTTAAATTTCAATTTATACTTTTGGAATTTTCATTCTAAATCGAAATAATAAATTAGTTTCCCATGTGAATGAGAAACCCTTCCAGGGTCCCATTGGAACCATTAATGATTTTTAGACTAGACTTGATGAAAACCCATGGGAGTGATGATATATTTTAAATTATATTATATAATTATTGAATGGTTGATAAATATTTTTATGAATATGGTCGATAAATGAATTTATAAAATTAGATGAATAATGAATTATGGAAATGGTGATAAATGGATTGTCAATGTGGAACCCTGAGATGTGATATTTGTAACTGAATTGGGGGACTTGGACTACTAATGAAAAAACCCAAAGGGATCCAAACATCTTATATAGTCTCATATGTTCTATATATTTATTTCATGTGATCACTGAGTTATGGGACATGGAATACTACTCTAAATACACATGGGGTTCTAGAATACTTCTATATGCCCCCATTTTATTGATGTGAATTTAAATTAAATGATTAATTAAACCCAATGATAGAATCAAATGGGTTATCCTTATAGGGGATGGTTTAGATTCTTGAATTTTACAAAGAACATATTATTAGTTCGAAGGATATAATGAACCAAGGGAAAATAGGGTTTATTAAAAATTATTCAATGTGAAAATTATATACTTTATTATGTTTCATTTATTCTTTATTAAAATTCATAGACTATTATAAACTTGATATTTTTTTGAAATTGTTGAGGGTGTCTAAAAATGATTTACATACACCCTACATGGGATTCTAGATTGTTCACCAAATAGACTCCATGCCAACATGAAATGATAAGTTTAAGATCCCAATGATATATGGGGGAGTTGAGATGTGGGAAATTTTATAGATGATGGAACTAGAAATGATTTCGGTCCCTTATTGTGGATTTTTTAAAGTTTATTTTTTTTGGGAATGCATTTGACAATTGTTAGTTATAGGGAAGGAAAAATATACTATTTTGGATTATGGTTATTTATATATGTTTTCATATTATCATGTGATGTTAGTATTATTGATTATAGTATTATTATGGTTATTGTCCAATTATTGTTTGGTTATATTTTTTTGAATTCCCCTTTAGTGATTATATAAAGTGGGTATTGTCTCCTTAAGAGATATATATTAGTCCCTCACTACTTGTCAACTACCTCTTGCATATTGGGAGGGGTACATGAGGTCATGTAACAAATCCATTTGGGAACCTACATTTGGTGCCCGGGTTGGGATATTAAAAAACATGAGGTTTAAAGATTAATAACTTATTCAAACCATATTTTATTCGGAAAATATTTAGAAATAGGTGGAAATATTGGTAACACTGTTAAAGAACTTATGATCCCCTAAAATCTAATTTAAGTTATTTAGTCTTCAAAAATTAATTTTAGGATATTCATTTTATAGAGTATAAGATAAAGTGGAAGTTAATCAAGTTAAAATATAAGGATTAAATTATGGTTATAAAACAAAATTATATCAGGTTTTTGTATCTCATTATGTTCATAGTCATGATGGTAAAGGAATTAATCAACATTAGGAACACATATCTTAAAAAATGATATCATTTTACCCTCATATATATTGAAATAAATAAACCTCTAAATAATTATGTATTTATTATTTTGGTTCCACAATGTTCTATTGATCATTAATGTTATTGACATCAGTGACCACTATCCATCAATAAAATCATTTACTAATTTCTTCCATGTCCATATCATCACATGCCATAAATTTATCCTAATTGAAATCATAGTTATGCATTATTATAGATGAGAATTATAATTCATTTTAACTCTTATTAATATTAATTTTTTACCCTTTTACGATATGTATTTTAGGAAATATTATTTCCAATTATCAAACCATGGATTATCAATATCAAGTTGAAATTGAAAGAATGCAATTTTTTTAATGTGGGGAGAATGTAAAATCCAAAGATTTGAAGTGAAGAACATCATTTTTTATAATGTGTATTACATGAAACAACAGTATTAGGAGAGAATTTATCACCTAGATAATTTTAAATATATTTCATTTTAAATAAATTTTTTCTCTTCAATATCTTTTGATGTGTGCAACACCTGGTTTAAATAAAACATAGTAATCTATTAAAACAATATTATTTAAAATGTGACCATTTTAATATTGTTTTTATGTTTGTTGGTATGAATTAGATAATCTAATTTCTTACAATAGTTTTTGTTCACATATTCATTGATTATATATTGATTATAAATAAAAGTAAAAATAATTTCATGGAAAATGAAATGTTTTCAAGAATATTTATTTTTAAGAAAATGTTATTTAGTCACGCATCATGCACATAAATTAAAAATTATTTTTCCTCTTTTTTAAAATATATTTGATAAAATCAACATATGTTTTTTTTTAAAAAATTTAAAAATTATAGTAGGGTGAATTTTTGGTATTTTTTAGAAATGTATATTTTTTATGGGTAATACAAATATACTACTTTTTTTATAAAATAGAAATTTATTTTCAATATTTTTTATAGTTAAATTATTTGGTAAATATTTTTTAAAGAAAAATTATTTCAATTATATTAAAAAATTAACAAATAAATTTCATTGGAATAAATTTCTTAATAAATTATTTTATTGTGACCTTATATATTTATGATAATTTTGCCTATTGAAACCTGTTTTTTTATCGCATCTACACATATAATTTTAAAATTGATTTTGTAAATTTTTTAATTGAATTTATAAGAACATATTCCATATTTTTAATGAAAAAATATATACTATTTAATGATATGAATTTATTTTATGACCATAATGAATTTTGAAAGAAGAAAAAATTAATTATCTTAATTAAGGTAATAATTTATTTACATGGGGGTAAACTCAGAATTGATAGGTTAAAATGTTATAAAAACTTTTAAAAAACCATTATATGACAATATATCTACCTTATATCTAATAAGGATCAATAATAACCCATTAAATGCCTTTTTATAAAAAATACATTGCTGTAATTAAATATTTTCAATATTTTCATGTGTCTTCTCTCCAAAACATATAAAATTCCACACCCTATATCAACCTATTCAGACTTCCAAATACATTTTTTATCTAATACCAAGAAAAATAATTTTTTTTTCTCTTATAGAACAATCATAGATCTCTTTTTAAGCATATAAATACAACCATGGAATTATTTTTGTGAAAACCTAAAGAAGTTTTCCACATAAGAGGTAATGTTTTAGACAAGTGGTTATATTTTGTCTCTTCCTCAACATCTAAAAAATATTATTAAATAGGGAATATATGAAAACCTATGTATATTAAATATACTAATTTGTTATCTTTTTAAATAGAATAACCCATATCCATCTCCCCTCCCATCAAATGATTAATGAAACTGTCGATCATGTGTGTGGTGGACTATCACCCCGAAAACTGATGTAATTTATTTTCCATAACCACCTTTAATTGATGGTTAAAATTGTGTATTTAACAATATTATAATTTATTTATGATATTATTATAATTTATTATTTTAATATCAAAACATATTTCTATAGTACCATTATTTTTTGAAATTTTATAATGACACTTGTGTGTGTGGTGGAATACCACTTTACAATGTGATATGATTTCTTTTCTCACATACAATTTACAAGGAATATAATATGAATAAGTTTAGTGAATATATTTTATATATTTTAAATTAAATTTATTCTATAAAATAAATATATCACAATATTTTTTACCCTTTCACTAATTAAATAAATGATAATATCGCACATGCGTATGTACGACACAGAGTCTCCACGAAGTTATGCGATCCATTCTCTATGTTCAGGTTTCAATAATGATTCTGAATTTTTACATAATGATGTAATAATATTAAAAACATTAATTTAATTCTTATTGTGATGTAAAAATGTATTATGTTCAAGAAAAAAATTTCATGAACAAACCCGCCTGATAAAATAATGCAATTAACACCTAAAACAACGAAAATAATAAATTATTTTTAACAAAAAGGTGGTAAAATGAAATATAGGGAACATATATTATATTATAAATATTGATATGTTTATGGTATAAATAAATAACATTTTTAAAACCATTATTTATGAGGTTACAAAATTTTCAACCAAATGGATGTGTGAGACATGGGAATTCTTCTCAATTTCACTTCATTGATGCAAATTGAAATGTTATGCCCCAGATTAATTATATATAGTGTATATACAACCCCTTTTACATTTAATAATATAATTAAATAATAATTAATTATATTTAGTGTTTCAGTTTGAATTGTTTAATCGAGGTGTATTTAACTATTATGTGACAATGTGGAATATAATTTTATAACACAATTTTTATTCATTGGGTTACAATACTTCTTCATTGGATTTGATATTTTAAAATTATGTGTGTAATGAGTTTTAATTATATAATTTCATATTCAACTTTTATCATGTATATTCACATTTGATACACATATTTTTTTCAACGATCAATTCTCACGTTTATGTTATGACAATTGAGAGGGTTTATTTCATAATCTCATATTAATCTGGAATGTTTGTTCCTGAATTTCCATTGAATGAAACGATTTGGTCATTACATAATGAACACAATTTATTTTTTTATCATATAAAAATTTTGAAATTTTTCCTATAATATTACTATTTTTCTACTCCCTGGTTCTTAAAATTTATGAGAATTTTTATTATAAAAGTTTTTTACCTCATTTATCTCTTTTGATTGAAAATATATTTTCTTCCCAAAACTTTTTTTCCAAAAAATGTTTTGAAAAATGGATTAAATATTCACCATATTACTTTTTAATGTCATTTTTACCCTTTTTTAAAATTTTGAAATATATTTTTAGTGGAATCATAATGTTATTTTCCAAACAATTTATGTTTAGATTTTATAGAAAATGTAAATGGAATTTTTATTTGAACACATATGATAGGTGTGGAATTTCTTTTCCTCATGAGAATTCAATGTTTTAAATATTACATTATAAAATTCAATGTTTATTTTTAGTGAAAATTATTTTCAATGTTTTTAACGTTTATTTTCCTGAAATAAGTTTTTTCAAAGTAAAACATATATTTTCCTAAAAATATTTTTAAAAAAAGCTTTTATGGTATTTATTTTCATCAGTGAAAAAAACCATTATTTAAATTATATTATACTAGAGATATAATGTATTGATATGATCATTTTTAATTATATGGGTGGTTTATGATCATTTTTACCATTGAAATTATTTAAATTCACTTTCTCGATATTAGATGTATTATGAAGAACGTGGTCACGAAATCCAACAATTAATAATTTTCATCATTATGAATTCAATTATTATATCAATAAGATTTTTGTAGTGACGTTTTCTCTAGATTTATTTCATTCTCAGTTATTCATTAAATGGAACATGATTTAAGTTATTTAGTTTTTTATATTGACTATGAATTATTTATACATGTAAATCAAGTTATTTAAATGACATGTGTGTTTAGGTATTTACGTTACAATATTGATTGAGAATTATCTTTTGATAATAGTAAATTATTAAAATTCCATGTACACCTTGTTATTACCTTTCCAAATTAATTATTCATTATCTAATCATGAAAATAAAGTTATTTTCTAAATGGAATGTGAGTTTAAATATTTATTTTTAAATATTTATTATCCTTTATTTACTCGTGATAGAATCAAATTTATGTAACACTTACTGAGCATTTGAGATCATTCTAATTTTCCCCTTCCCTATAATCTAGGAAGTGTACAATAAATGATATATAAATATAGTCTAGAAGAAATAATGATATTATCTGGAAAAAAATTGAAATATTTGTTCTATTAAAATTTAATATGGGAATCATTTTTGAATCTAGTTTACCCAGACTATATAAATATTCCTACTTTCAGGATGTGATGCATTGTACAAAATATTAATATAATAATGTAAAAACTAGCTCTGGTATACTAGAGTTTGGTTTGTTACAGTTGGAATCAGAAGACGTTCCATAATATACATGAGAAATAGATTTATAAAAACCTAAATTAGTGAACATAACCCTATAATATAATTTGAGGATATGTATTTAATGAAATTCTATTTTTTATTATATTATATGGTTTTTCCTCGGAATACATCACCATTTTGAGACTACCTATGGGTGTGGTTCTAGAATAGTTATAAATTTTGGTAATCACTCTAAAAAGTTTGCATTGGGATTGACCTAATAATCACCTAGGGAAACATATTGGGTCATAATACACACTTGGTTTGACACTCATTGCAGAAATGATTGTGATAAATGATATTTTCGTTAAAATCAATTAAAATATAATTAAATAAATGATGATAATTAATGACATAGGATAATACTAAGGATTTATATATTTAAATTAATGTGTCAATATTTCATCATTCTATAAATTTTTCTTAGGTTTTCCCACATTGATAATTATTTCTCACACTACGATAATTTCTTTTTTGGTCAATGGATGGACTTGATAGAATCCTGTAAACATTGAATATAATGAACATTATAGTTACCATGAGAAATGAAATGGGATGATGATAGGAGTGGATGTCATCAAGATTAGTCTAAATTAGTTATCCCAGAATATAATTAGAAAACTTTAAATTAACCTACTCTTCAACTCTCAGAAGAAGAGATGGGTAGAGTTTTCTAGGATCTCAAGTGCTGGAGACCCTACAGGAAAGAACGATCAATTTCTTTCATGTTATAAATGTGAATTGAGAAACACAAAAACATTAGTAAAAGAAACAATAAAATGTTTTAAATGTATAAAAGGAAGGAAAATGTAATAAATTTGTTGTAAAACAAGATTATATTGAGTTAAAGAAATAAATTTCATCATAAGGATCCATTTATAATTAATTTTATTAAATGTTGTGAACCTCTTCATTATCCATGCCAGTGCCTTATTTTAAAGGTTATTCCTTAGACTAATGAATGACCTCTGTTGAAAGAATCTCAATGATGTATTTATCTATAGGGTTTCAAGAATTATTTTGAAGATATATTTTTTCCAATGCGATTTTGTCTATAATACACATGAAACATTTAAATATTTAAATAAATTTTAAAATCTTTTATGTGTCATTAACATAAAATCATGGGAATATGATTTTAAGATTTAACATAAGTTCAAATTACTAAATAATCATCTTTAGATTTTACATGATTGGATTTTTCTATGATTAAGGATATATTGGGATACATTTATTGAAAAACAACCCATTAGTTTATTTTATGTTTTAGTAAAATGGTTATTTAAATAAGAGTTCCTATAGTTACTATGGAAATAATTTTAATGGAATTAATAACCCTTGGTATTTATATAATCATTTATCTTGAATAAATTGTGGGATTTTACATTTTAGTAATCTTACATAAATTGTATTAATATAGTTTATAAACTTCTTAACCCACTACATCAGGTAAAGGCCATGGGGCATGAACCCACAACTGAGTGATGATAAGATTTAATCACATACCACTAATTAGAGTTATGTTTTAGTAAATATTTCACAATATTTACTTAAAATATTAAATTA
This sequence comes from Viscum album, assembly GCA_963277665.1. Taxonomy (NCBI): domain Eukaryota; kingdom Viridiplantae; phylum Streptophyta; class Magnoliopsida; order Santalales; family Viscaceae; genus Viscum; species Viscum album. Next base: position 1,987,576,601 of record OY728136.1, read on the forward strand.
ATAACTATAAATGTTGAACTAGTATATTTTAGGTTATGTTTTAGAGATTAATACCATATTTTATCCAAGTTGGCTAGGGAAAATATTAATCAATTTGTGGAAACATGTTTTACTCATTTATGGATCTTATGATCAATTAAATGTTAATTTTATTTCCTCATGAATAAAAAATTCATTTTTTGATATTCATTTCATGGAGTATGATATTAAGCGAATAATTTTTGAAGAACACCTATAGGATGAAATTATGATTATGAAATAATGTGATATCAAGTAAGTATATCTCTATATGTTTCTATTCAATTTGGTAATTTATTCCTTTAATATTAGGATAATGTATCTTAAACAAAAAAATTATCATATGATGCACGTATCTGATGAATTAAATGGTCTTCTAAATAAAGAAATATTTATGCATTTAATTTTCCTATTACTACTTTTATCATTCTATTTTTTTCTGATCAAAGTCCTCTACCACTCACTTTAATTATTTGTTAATTTCATCATGGTCCATAAGATCACTTTACACCAATGTTCTCTTATATAGAAACCAAGATATATGTTATTCAATATGAACTTTATATATAATTTTATCTCTTAATATGAGGATTTTTTTAATGTTGTTATAATGTGGGGTTCTTGACAATGTTATTTACAAATTTCAAACCCTTGATTACTAATTTCATGTTTATATTATAAGGATGCACTTTATTTTAGGTGATGAGAATATAAAACAATGAGATTTTAAAATAGAAACATCATGATGGAAACTTTTTCTAACATGCAATAGCAATATTATAATATAATGTAACACCTTTTTATTTTATGATATCTTTTATTTTAAATACATTCATTCCCTTCGATAGCTTGTGAGGCATGCAACATAGGGTCTAAAATAAACAAAATACTCTATTAAAATTTTAAAATTTATTACATGAACATTATAACCTAGTTGATAAGTTGTAAGGTACTAATATGAATATTTAATTTATGAAAATATAAGGTCAACACATGTTGATTGGTTATATATTTATTATAGATAAAAAATAATCACTTTAAATTTGTTTTTTCTCTAAAATTATTTGTTTTTACTTAATTGTAGTTGAGTTGTGCTTCTTGAAAAAAAATTAAAATTATTTTTTAACAATTTAAGAAAAATCACTTGATAAATATAATTATTTTTTATAATCATCATATCGAAATTATCTTTGGGTAAATTTTTAGGATTTTATATTGAGTTACATTTTTTATGAATAGTAAAAAATACTAATTTTTATTTAAAAATACATTTTTTAATGATTTAACAATTTAAATTATATTTTTAGTTAGTTTTAAATTAAAATAAGTTCAATTATATTAAAATTTTACCAATTTAGTTCATTATATTCAATTTTAGTTTAAATTTTGATATTTAAAACCTTCTATACTTATGAGAATTTTCTCTTTGGAACCCCAATTTTTCACCACGATTATTTGTATAATTTAAAATTGTTTTATTTCAATTATATTAATTGAATTTAAAAAAATTAATTCCATATTTTTATTCATCATAATCTATATTTTATAATTTCTTCATCTTAATTTTTCACTATAATGAATAGTGAATACAGTAAAAATTAATTACTCTAGTTATGATAAAAATTGATTTTCCAAGGGTTAATGTAAGAAGATATGGGTAAAAATTGCATTAAAACCTATCAATAACCCATTTTCTATATGTGTGTAGAATGTATCACATCTAATGTTCAGTAATGAAATATTTTGGAATCTTTTGTAATTATAAAAGCATTGGTGCAATTCAGTATTAAAAAAAATCCATGTATTTACTCTTGCCCAATTACAAATGGCCTCCAACTATCCTTCACTCATGAAAATTCCAAATATAAATGTTTCGGCCAGTACCTACAAAAATATATTATTTAATCACCAACTAATATACTATATACCTTGTTTTAAACATAAATAATAATATCCAATACTAACAAACATGGATATTACATCATTTTAGATGAATATTCAATACATTATAAAATACCTACTTGAGGATAGAAATAATCTAGTGTCTTTGGAATCTTGGAAATAAAATATTCTATCCCAGAGAATGATCATAAACAACACACATGAATATCACCACCTTTATTAATTCAACCTAAATAATTTATTAATAACATGGGGAAAGAAAACAAAAGAATGGTGTGAGAATAGATGCTCAATAACGGTAAATAAAGTAAATTCATAAGCATAACATGAAAAAAAGGGAACCAAACTTGAGAAAACAATTCTAAGATCATATAATTCATATCATAGATCATAAAAAATATTGGTAGTTCATAATATAAGAAATAACAGGAAATACTAAACAAAATCAAATAAGTCATAACATCAGAATAGAACAAGGAATTGTGTAAAACAAATAATCATATAAAACCCCTCTGTCAACATAGCCTACCAAGTAATTTTAATAGGTTAGGATTGGGTTAATCCCCCATGTACTTTCTTTGGTATTTCTATTCCCTTCTATATATCATCTTGTTTCAGGCATGGGATGTTCTCCAGTTTACCATCTTATTTAGGGCTGATGGTGTCCTCCCATTTAACCCCCATATTTTAGGCTTAGGATGTCCTCTCATGTACCCTCTTATTTCAGGCTTGGGGTGTCCCACTATTTAATATCTTATTTTCTTCTTGGAGTGTCATGTCTTATACCCTCTTATTTCAGACATGGGATGTCCAACAATTTACCCTTTTATTTTGGGAATCGGATTCCCTCCCATATACCATCTTATTTTGGTCGTGGGACGCCCTCCCATATTCTCTTATATCTCATATAAAATTCATCATTACTCGATGCATTGGATATGGATATATGTCCCACCCATAACATTATAAAATCAAACATACTAGGGCCACAAATTCATAAAAAACATATTGATACCCATAAAATGAAATTGGAATCATTAACAATTCATCACACCATAACCAAAGAAAATAGACTGGTTTCATAATCAGTGTATGAAATCATAACCCATGAAAAGAAGTGGGTTTCAAAAGCATACAACTCGCGGAAGTGAAATCTGTGTCTTAGTCATAATTCCATAAAAAATAAACCATTCAAGAAGTAATATGAATGGAACTATTATATAATTTCCAAGAGATTCAAGGGTAACATCAACATATGTCATCTTAAAGGGAAAGTAATTTTGAAATTTAATTTAATAAAATTTCATGAGGAAATGACCATTTTTCATTCAAACACGATTTTTAATACACAAAAACATTGAAAAATAATTTTCTTAGAAAATACCTTGAAACCTTAGAAATAAGACATGGAAAATGTTTGAGAACCGTTTTCCTTGTACAATTACAAAAGAAGCCAAAAATAATTTTTAAAACCTTTTTCATTAAAATAACATTGAAAACATTAAAAAAATTTGAAAATTTTTTACAATCGTATCATTGAATATAATATTTAAAAATTACAAAAATTCTAGGAAATTCATGGAAAACTTTTACACATGAGAACTTATTAATGAATATTAAAAACATTTTAAAAACCATTTTCCATGAAAATAGTGTTTAAAAATTATAAAAAAATATTTGAAAACAAGAAAACATTTTAAAAATCCATTTTAATTAATTTTTTTTAAGAATAATTTGAACAAAAAATGATAAATTTTTGTAAGACATGTTATTTGTAATAAAATAGATTTTTTACCAAATAGATAAATACAATCATATTTTGGTAAAAACATTTTCATAAATATATTAAATACCAAATAGTGATAAATTGGTAATAATAAATTGATATATATTTAATGAACTTTTATTATGGGAAATCATGAGTATTCATGTGATATGAATTATAATATTTCATCAAAGATGCATAATCATTAACAATCATGATCGAAGATGATCTTGTTTGAAGAATCTCTTACCACATGGTTACATGGGATCATACTCTTTATAAAAGAAAATGAAATTACATGAAACATAAAATAACATCAAAACAAGTAGATTAATTATATTATATTTAAATTGGAATAATATACACCATTTTGAATAAAATAAGTTCATGTCTAATCATGTGTCAAAAAGAGGTAAATTTGAGACAAACTACTTTACCGATTTGGTAATTTTGAACAATTAACCCTGTGAAATAAAGAACAAATAATAGATGTGTCAATAATAATAAATTTATTTATATGAATCACATAATATTACCACGAGACGTTTACACACCAAACAAAAATTAATGGTTGGGGAATAAATCATGTATCTTATTAAAATGAAAAGTGAGATGAAATTCTCTTATCTTTGTCTTTATTCTCAGCGTACTTATTCAATCCTCTAATATAGAAAATATAAATTTATTTTAAATATTTTAAATAACCATTATATTATATGTAATATCATATATTTATTGATTATGACTTTATTTTATACTCTTTTAAGAAATTTCGTGTTAAAGATACGCTTCTGGTAATCTTTACTCGTTTTTTCGCCTATGCCTTAATTGGTTATATAATCAGTACTTATACTTATATCAGGATTCAATGAATTTAAAACATTATATTAATATTATTTATTTTTATTTTATTTTTATTATAAAAATCTATAGAATATAGAATTATGAAATAGAATACACCATTCATGGAGAATGTAAGACAAACGTTCACATAAACAGAGTTTCCGGTTTATATTCTCGTATTGAAAGAAAAAATAAACATGATATATATTTTAATATATCCATATAAATAATTATTTAATTACAATTATTATATCTTATATAAAACATATAATTTAACTAAACCTGTCCATAATACGTTCCATTTAGTGTGGGAAGTAATCACATCGCTATGAGGGTGTTGTAGTCCACACATCCTCAAACAAAATTATTGTATTTACATCGAATGGAAAGTAAAAAAATATATGTTTTGTAAATTGAATAAAGAATCATAAATATATAATAAATATAATATATTAAATATATAAACATTTTTACCATCACAATATCCACTATGAGTAGAGGTAAAGTAAAAAATAAATAATTCTCATTTAGTGAGGTGAAGTTCACTGTACATATAGATTGTATGTTCGTTACCCAATTGATAGAGGAGTGTGTAAGTGTAGTTTGAGACCTAATAATTAAAAATAATTGTATATTAAGGTTACTATTTTTTGAAAAAATAATTTTATAAAAATAATTTAATGCGTGGAGAAGAAATATAAATGAAAGGATCTTGAGAGAAGGTTTTACCTCTTAATCGGGTAACACCTTTGGGTTTGTGCCAAAAAGCTTCCTTGGAAGACATAATGCCGAAAGGTATTCATTATGACGGAATTAAAGGAATTTGGGAAGTTTATTGGGAATATAATGGCTTATATTATGTTTCTTCTAGAGGACTGAAGAAGAGGGAGAGGTGGTGGCCTTTTATACGGAATGAGGAGTGGGCACTCTTCTAAATATTTAAAGCGAGAATTTTATACAAAATTTTCTTGTTGAAAGTGGATCCAATAATGATAAAAATTACATAAAGTGAATCATATGGTACATATGTGGCCATAAAATAGATTTTTTAAATTTTATAGGTTTTCATGGGAATTAGGGTTATGGTTTTTTCCCTAATATGCTTTATTTCACCATAATCGATGTAATTAATTATGATCCCTTTATGTAATATTTTAAAGGTAAGAAAATTATTTTGCCATAAAATAAATTATAAATTATTGTTATTACAAATATGGAATCAATTTTTATATATTATAACCACAAAAGTTTTTGAAAATAATTTAAAATTAATCTCACATTCAGTTCGACAATAAATGACTTTAAAGTAAAAACATTCAAAATATTGTTATGTTTTTATATCTAATTTCAATATGAAATTTATTTCAATGTCATAAATGGTATTTATGGATAAAATTATTATCCAATTAAAAATTTAATATAATTGAAAAAAAAATTTACATTTTGAATATATTAATAGAAAATGGAATTTAAACTAAAATTTCACAATTTTAACTATTCATTAAAAAATGAAACCTTACAAAAAATTACAAAAAAAAATTATATTTACCTAATTTTTTTTATTTCAATTTAAAATATGATGTTTATTTTGACTTATTATGTATATGAAATTCCGTAAATTGGGATTTAAAATGGGTTCTCTGTTAAATTGAGGTAAAACTACATTTATAAAAATATTTTTTTATGAACTAAATTGGGTTTGTTCTTATCTTATGTATTCAAATCAATTGAATGAATATAAAAAATATTTTATTGAATATATAACATATATATAACATTAATATCACTCATTAATTTTATTTAATTTAATAAAAAAAATATTAGCTTTAATATTCAATCATCTTTTGTATTCATTTATAATTAATTGATATCCTATGAAGTCATATTATATTGTATAAATTATATATTTTCATAATTTAGTTAATCATATAATTAAAATATAATTTAACTATTATTATATAACATATTATAATAAATACTTATATTATAATAATATATTATTGTTCGGTAGACATTAATCTTACATGTTACTCAAGCCATTGAGGAAAGTCATTGTTTTGTATAATGCAAGCTGACCTTAGTGTTCCATGAAGAGAATGTTAAATTTAATGTTTCATTTAGAAAAAATAAATTTTATGTCATGTGAACGGAATGTGTGACTTATTTTATATATATATATAAATATTTCCAGTATCACGTGAAATAAAAAATAAAAAAAGATAAATTAATTTGAAAACCCATATTTCAAAAAAATATCTGGGTTTTACATTATACACCGTTAAAATGAATTTCTCCCTCTAGATTATTCTCATTAATCAATGTTATAGTAAATTAATGTCACATACATAGATACCCACATCATAAAAAAGATTACTAAAACTTCCCACAAAAATGGAAAGTTAGAAACATAATGGATACCCAAAGTAACTCATAACAAAATTCCCATATATGAGAAAATAGTTGGAAAGTGAAAAAATGGACATGTGAAAGGAATATTACCATCATGTTCTGATGAAGAGTGATAGAGAACTAGGTCAGGAGAAAGTTAATAATCACAGATCCATAAATAATTGATGTCATATTGAACCTTCTGATTCATCAGAAATGAAGGTACTAGGGAAACAAACTTTGTTTCAATATTCTTTTTCTTGAAGTTGAATAATTTTTATGAAAACATATAATTTCAGGATTTCAGGAAAACTTCACAATTTTTAGTTTCTTAATACACTTCACCTCTTTCATTAAAAATTAAGCTGAATTTTTTCATTCCGGATGTTCTAAATGATCATGATATCCCTGATTTTCCAACCCATTTTTCATCTATTTTCATCAAAACAAAGTAGTTTGAACAAGCTATGAAATATGCATAAGTCCTCATATAGAGAGATAACACTTTTATCTAACTTACTTATTTTTTATTTTTAACGTAATCTTTTCCAAATGGTTAACCTTATAACCCTTACAAAAGATGAAAATTCAATACTCTGGAAAGAATGTATAGAAATCAACTTAACATTGATCCTCTATATATCACAATGTACCACTTATTTTTCATATTCCCAAACTGTTGAATACCCTCATCATATATTCCCTTGATACATGGTAATAACCATAATTACCATAAATAATTTTGGAAAATGTGAATCCTTTTTTATTATAATTATTAATGGATATATCATTTAAATCTATAATGTTTTCAACATCATTACTGATAACAGAGAACACTTTTTCAATAATCATTGTAAGTTGTACCATCCAATTTACTTCTTCATATCTAGTATATCTTTATCAAAACCACATTATCAAAACTCAATCATCAATTAAGGGTTACATTCTATTAATGAAAATATCACATTTCTATGAAATCAATTTTCAATGTCTTCATCACTATTCAGAATGTCATTTTCAATCCTTAATAAAAACATATAATAATAGTACATATATGTTTCATGATTCGTATAACATTATCTTGCAATTACAAAACATTTATACATTATTTAGCTAAAATTATTCTTAAACCATTACTCATGCTTCACTAACTTCGTCCTTACCACATCATTCCAAGAATATGAAATATAGATCATGTTTTCAGTTTTCTCACCACAATCTAGTAATGATTCTTAAATTTAATTTAAACAGTATTGGAAGAATATCAAAAACCTCTCACATGTCTTTTTTAGTCTCTTTATCATCCTAAATATAACCAGTGCTTGAACAACCTTCCTGGTTATATTTATAATATTTCCACTTGGGAAATTGATTCCCATAATTCACATACATTCCACATCTGCAAAATTCAATGTTAAAAAATATCCTTATAGTCCTCTCAATTGGAAAAAACTAGAAAGCATTGTGTGAGAAACATTTATCATATTAGGATACCATATAATCATGGAAAATTAATTTCAAGGTTCATAAATCAGGGCTTTTAATTATTTACTATATGAAACAACATTGTTATCATAAGTTATTCATAGTCATATAATATTTAAATCCTTTATGATTGTTCATAAATAATTTTTGAAATCACAAAGCACATTCTTTGGGAGTGTCAAACTACCTCTACAATAAGGCCCATTTTCATGTACTAGATTACCCTAAGTCCAGCCTTGAATGTCTTTTCAGAGTTTTTAACTCTAGGTATGTCTATGAAATATCCACATGGACTTGTAGATTCTAGATAAAGATTTATTTCTAGGAATCTACTCACTCTATCATTTAGCAAAAATCTAGGACGGTTTCCAAAATTTTAACTCATGCTTATACACAATTGTTGAGACATCCCTAGACATATCCTTAGAAATATACCAAGGGATATCACTAATTTTTTATCATTTAATTTCCAAAGGTTCACTAGAACAATCTTTGATACCAACTATAGAAAACCATTCTTATCATACATGGATGTTACATTATTTTTTTGAATATTTAGTACATTACAAAAATAAACGCTAGAGGACCTTAATAGTTAAGCGTCCTTGTAAACATAGAAAAAAACGTATAGTCCTGGTGAAAGACCTTAAAAATAAACTATAATGATCTCCTATTTTATTACTACTTCTTAAAACCATTAATTACAATCAGGTGAAAGGAAACCAAAGAAAATGGTGAGTTCAGATTCTCAGTACAGGTACAAAAAGGAAATTAGTAAGCATAACATGAACCAAAGCATATGATATACGATCCTAACATTAAATGATCATACCCAAATACAATAGATTATAATAAATATAGGATGTTCATATGATGTTAATACTAATGAGATAATGAACATAATCCATGAAATCATAACATAGAAAAAGAACACAGAATTTTCATAAACACATAGGCATATAATAACTCTATGTCTAGGTAGCTGATCAAGGCCTTTACAACATGTTAGGCATGGATTAATCACTCTTTTACCTAAATAGGGCATGGAATAACCTCTCGTGTACCCACTAGTTTTGTTATGGGGATGTCTTTCCATTTACCCTCTTATTTGGGGCTTGGGGTGTCCTCCCATTTACCCTATTATATTAGGCTTTGGATTTCCTCCTCTATAACCTCTTGTTTTAGGTTTGTAGTGTTCCTCAAATTACACTATTATTTTGGGACTGGGAAGTACTCCATTTAACCTTTTGATTTGTTCTTTGTAACGACCCAAAATTTCATTAATGGAAAATCCCTCTTGAACCAGTTAAATGTTTCTTTATGAAAAATGTTTTTATAAGATATCAACTTTTTTAGTTTTACTTTAAGATTTGTGACCGTTACTTTTATAGCCATTGAACAGTGATCATCTGGGTAGTTTAAATATAAGGCTTTAACGAACCAATTTTCTACTCAGACAAAGGAAGTGATGGCCTCATCCAGTAGAATTTCCCCTTACGAAGCCCATTTTTCGGAGCTTGGAAAAGAGGTGGAATCTTTGGGCTTTTCCCTTGACCAAGCCCAAGCTGAGCTTCATCAAGTCAAGCTCGAACGTGATCGTCTACGGGAAAAATGGAAGTTGATAGAGATTACCACTCGAGCGATGTTATCCGAGCAACCCCAAGAGTTTGTCACCATCGCACACCTTACCCTTAGGTCTTATGCGGCTATTTTAAGGGGTTATGTAACAAATAAGTAGCACCATGTTCATGTACATTATTATTATTATTTTTGTATATAATAATGGATATAATTTCTAGTCATTTTTGATACATTGTAATTAGTTTTTAAAGTAGAAATGGTGTTTTAGTTATTATTTAATTAAAAATTATATTTTATTAAATTAAAGGATTTTTGAATTAAATAATATGTTAATAAAATATTATTATTAATATTAAATTAATTTTTATTAAATATAAATGATCTTATAATTTTTTGAATGCAATTAAAATTTTTATTAAGGTTTGAAAGCCATTTCTGTCAAAACCCGTGAATTTTTTATAAATGTCGGTTTTTATTTCAAAAGTAAAAATTCACATATTTAGAAAATTATTTAGATAAAATAAATATTATTTTTGGAATCAGAATGTCGAAATTATCCAACGGTGAATTTTTCATAATTTTCTAAGACAGTCAAATTTTTGGGTAAAAATTAAATACCATTTAAATATATAATGTGTTTTATGACATCATAATGACCCAATGGTGATGTAATAAAATACCATAATCATTATGTTCGGCCAATATATGTTTTATCATTAAAATAATGAGGTTTTGGGTTTGTTTGACTCACCTTTCAAAGCATTAATGGAGCCCTCAAGACTTATTCAACACCTTGCCTTTTTAAATTAATTTCTATGGGACTGTGACTCACCTCCACATAAGCAACCCTAATTTTTTAATAAGTTAGGACCTTGGACTTGTAAAATATTGTTTTTCTCTTTCCTTTTCCAGAAACCATGGGCAAATACCATGGGATGGTTTGTGGTTTGGATTATTTTAATATAAGGGGTCCCAAACCTAAATAATAAAGAATTCTCTCACCTTTCCTATATAAACCCACCCATGCTCCCACTTCCTCCTCACTCAAAGCCCTTGAAGTTCGTCCAACCTCTGCCCTACTCTCTCTATAATCCTCTCAAGGTTCCCCAAGCTCCCATGAAGCCTCTCACAAGCCTCTCTCTAGCCTTTGGAAGCACACTTCCAAGTAAGGGGTTTTCTTCCTTTCTCATTTTTTGTCAATTTTCTTTAAGATGTATTGCCTTTTTATTTCAATTATGAATGTTGGCGTATGGTTTCTCACCTCCCCCATACTGCCCTCTTATTGTTTGAATGATGGGAGAACCCTTTCTCTCTCATTAAATTCCTCCCATGTGCACCCGTTACTATGCCGAAATTCCGAAAGGAACTTCTCTCTCTTCTTTTACATTCAAGAAATACTTTTGTATCATGAATCTAAATTCCATTTCGATTGTTGGGACATGTATATATATGACCTCCTTACTTTCCATTACATGTAAATATGATGAGGAACAACTTTATCTCTCATAAACTTTTTTTATGAATTCTTATGTCGCGTCGTTATGCTGCCGGAATCGCACCGATTTTCTAAGCCAATGTCTTTCTGTAGTGAATACCATGCCCATTTCTCCATCAAGGGTATTCACCTTTATGCACATTTACATATTGATTTTAAAGTATCATGTATTAATTCCACATTCCTTTATCGTGGAAGAAATGATTATGTTTTATGAATCCATGTTTTATGATCCATGTGGCACACTTATGCATGAAATGAAATGTTTAAGAAGGGTGCGCCCTTTATAGCGCTCCAATGCATTGGGTAAAGTATAGTATCATGATACGTCATGTGCAATGAGTGTTTACTCATGCTAATTCAAGTGAAATGAGGGTTTACTCATGCTTCAAGTGCAATGAGGGTTTACTCATGCTCCATGTGCAATTAGCCTTGGCTCATGCTAATTCAATGTTAAGTGTTGTTGCCACATTTCCATGTTTTGATTATCATGCTTTATCATGCCTTTATGTTCATGTTTCTATTATGATCTATTGATATGCCTATTTCCTAACATGTATTTCAATCCTCATGTTATTCATTGTTTACTCCCTTACTGGGCTTTATAGCTCACCCTTTTCTTATGCATGTCCTCAGGTTATCCCATGCAATGCTAAGTACGAAGGAATGTAGTGGTCATGTAAAGGAAGTTTTCAATAAAGATGTTGTATTACAAGTTTAATGTTTTTATGTAATGATCCTAAGCCCCAAAGACACTAAACCTCTCGATCTTCTTTGTTGTATCAAGTGAAGTTTTATGTAATAAAGCATGCTTAAGTTGTAATAAAAAGCAGGTTTGTCATAGTTGGTATCAGAGGATAGGTTTAGTTATTTTTGGGATTAGGAAACCCTAGTAAAGCCTTAGATACAAGACTAAGAATAATAAAAACATCCCTATGTTTTGGTAAATACTAAGTAAGTGGTTTATCAAACAAATACATCCCTGTATGGATACGAGCAGGTAGAGGCGGATCTGGCACAGATGTATCCTAGGGGTAAAACCCGAAAACACCGCTTTGAGCTAGACTCGAACGGGAACTGGTGCACGACAACGGGCCTTGCTGCACTCTTGGTTACGACACTCCCGGGGGATATGTTTTGATGAATTCACAATCTTAGTATGAACCCTTATTAAAGGAAAAATTCCCCTAAGAATATATTTTAGAAGGAAGATCATGGAAAGCCTGGATTGAATCCTATAGACTCACGAGTTAAAGAGATTAAAGTTTATTTATAAGTCATCAACCTTTGTCTTTGGATTAACCTTTATGTGTTACCCCTAACTTTCTTTTATTCCAGCCAATGGCCGGTAATAGGAGAACTCGGGCTAACAACCGTTGTGAAGATCAGTGTGATGGTTGTACTTATGAGATGCCCAATCCAATGGGAGCGGGAATCACGAACTTTGTCACGCTTCTCTCTCAGCTAACTCAAGTTTTGAATAGAAACACTCGTCAAGAGGAACGTTCAACCCCCCTAAGAAAGAACAAGTCGCTATTGAAAGCTTCATGAGACAAAGGGCTCCTACTTTTAGTGGATCATCTGATCCCACGATCGCTGAACAATGGATCAACTCCATTGAGAAGATATTCTCCATCCTCCAATGCTCTGAAAAAAGCGAAGGTTCTCCTGGCGGCTTATCGTATGGAGGGTGAAGCTGATCAATGGTGGACGTTGATCAAAAATACAAAGCCTCAAGAGGAGATCAAGGCTTTGGAATGGAAGGTATTCCGGAAGATGTTTTTCGATAAATATTTTCCACACACCCTCCGTCTTAAGATGGAAAGGGACTTCCTTTCCCTCAAGCAGAAAGATGAGGAATCTGTGGGAGTGTACGAGAAAAACTTCACAAGGCTTGCACGATACGCTTCCGGCTTTGTTGTTACCCCCGAATGCAAGGTTGACTACTTCTTTGGTGGGCTGAAGCCTAGCTTGCGGAAAGCATTAGTGATCCGTAACTTCGACAGCTATGAGGAAATTGTCCGATGTGCCCTCAAGGTTGAAATGGAGATCGGAGAATCACAGGGGTATCATGGGGACAAGAAGCGGAAGGTGGACTTCAATGCTGGTGGTCCGATGGATAAATCCAACGGCGCTAAGAAATTCCAGCACCCCACTTGCCAAAAGTGTGGAAAGAAGCACCCTGGAAATTGCCTTAGGGGGACAAGAAAATGCTTCAAGTGTGGAAGAGAAGGGAACCTAGCTGTTAACTGTTAGCACGAAGGACCCGCGGCTGTGACAGAGGAGAGGAACACTCCTTTCGAACCTAAACGCGTTGTTCAATTCTTCAAATGCAAAGAACCGGGTCATTTTGCGAATCAGTGCCCTAATCCAAGGGTTATCGGAGGCAATCAACAACCTCCAAGACAGCAAGGAAGAGCTTTTGCCGTCACTTCTGCCCAAGTGAACCCCGGCAACGAAGTGGTGACAGATACGCTAGTTATTCATTCAAGAATAGCGAACGTACTTTTTGATTCAGGTTCTACGCATTCTTTTATATCTCAAAAGTTTAGTAGAATAATCCCTGCACCACCACAAATCATGGAAGTAAAGATGTCGGTGAGTACAGCAAATGGGGCAATCATTGCATCCCATGAGTATAAGTCCTCCCCTGTTATAATCTGTGGATTGAATTTCCCGGCGAACCTCATCATACTCCCTTTCGTGGAATTTGATGCAATTCTTGGCATGGATTGGATTTCCTTATATAGAGCCAACATAAATTGTCGGGAGAGGGAAATCACAATCCATATGGAGAATCGACCCCCGATTCTTTACAAGTGTTAGGAGGAAGATGAATCTCCTTTAGCTCCATCATCTCAAGCATGGATATTACTACCTTATGAGCACGCATATCTGGCTCAGATGATTAAGTCCAAAGAAGAAACCACCCTTGAAGAAATGCCTATTGTGAGGGAATTCGCTGAAGTATTTCCCGAGGAAATTCCCGGTCTTCCTCCAAGAAGAGATGTTGAGTTCTCAATTGAACTTATACCTGGGGCGCTACCAATATCCAAGACTCCATATAGAATGGCTGTGGTTGAGCTTGAAGAACTGAAGAAACAACTATAGGAGAATCTGGATAAAGGGTTTATATGCCCAAGTGCATCACCATGGGGTGCACCAGTCCTCTTCATCAAGAAGAAGGATGGGTCAATGCGGCTTTGCATCGATTATCGTGAACTTAACAAAATCACGATAAAGAACAAGTATCCTCTCCCATGAATCGATGACTTGTTTGATCAGCTGCGTGGAGCACAATACTTCTCCAAGGTCGACTTGCGGTCGGGATATTATCAAGTAAGGGTGAAGAAGGAAGATATCCCCAAGACTACTTTTCGTACAAGGTACGGGCACTATGAATTCATAGTAATGCCTTTCGGACTCACCAATGCTCCAGCAATATTCATGGACTTGATGAATAGTGTCTTTAGAGATTACCTAGACAAATTTGTGGTAGTCTTTATAGATGATATTCTAATATACTCCAAAAACAAGGAGTACCATGAGGAGCATTTAAAAACAGTACTAGAGACTTTGCGCAAGGAGAAGCTCTATGAAAAGTACAGCAGGTATGAGTTTTGGTTGATGGAAGTCTCATTATTGGGCCATATCATTACAAGCAATGGGATATCTATGGACCCCTCCAAAACAGATGCAATTGAGGGATGGCCGAGGCCAACATCGGTAACTGATATCTGTAGCTTCTTGGGGTTAGCTGGATATTATCGACGATTTGTGAGAAATTTATCACGATTTTCCAACCCTCTTACCAAGCTAACTCGAAAGGGAGTAAAGTTTTCTTAGAGTGATGAATGCGAAGAAAGCTTCAAAGAGTTGAAAAGGAGGCTTATCACTGCACCCGTACTCACTTTACCCACAAGTGGGGAGCTTTTTGTGGTATTCAGTGATGCTTCGAAGAAGGGCTTAGGATGTGTGCTGATGCAGAATGATAAAGTGATATCCTATGACTCAAGGCAGTTGAAAATCCATGAGCGAAACTATCCAACGCATGATCTGGAGTTGGCGGCGGTGATCTTTGCCTTGAAAATCTGGCGGCATTATCTCTATGGAGAGAAATGTGAGATATATACTGACCACAAGAGTCTTAAATATATATTCACACAGAAAGAGCTTAATATGCACCAGAGAAGATGGATAGAGCTCATCAAGGATTATGATTGTTCAATACATTACCACCCTCGGAAGGCGAACAAGGTGGCGGATGCCCTAAGTAGAAAGGATCCAGCAATTCTATCAATGATGAGAATTGAGAAGGATCCAATATTCTT
Source organism: Viscum album (assembly GCA_963277665.1). Classification (NCBI taxonomy): domain Eukaryota; kingdom Viridiplantae; phylum Streptophyta; class Magnoliopsida; order Santalales; family Viscaceae; genus Viscum; species Viscum album. The sequence goes on from OY728136.1 coordinate 1,987,592,409, forward strand.
AGACTTGATGAAGATAGACGTGGGAATCATAAATAAGGGAACATCATCAATCCTTTCACAAATGATTGCTCAACCATCTCTTTTGGAAAGGTTAATGGATGCTCAAAAGGATGATGCAGGAATCCAAGGAAAAGTGGAAGCTATCAAAAAGGGAAAATCCTCAGAGTTTAATGTTAATGAAGAAGGAATTGTGTGGTTTGGGAAAAGACTATGTGTTCCATCAAGTTCGGAGCTGAAGAAGGAACTTTTGAATGATGCACATAGTTCAAATTTATCTATTCACCCAGGGAGCACAAAGATGTATCGTGATCTCCGAGAAAACTTTTGGTGGGATAATATGAAGAAGGAGATCGCTGAATATACATCAAAGTGCCTGGTGTGTCAGCAATTGAAGGCAGAGAGGCAGAAGTCTATGGGGATGATGCAACCATTGCCCATATCAGAATGGAAATGGGAGAACATCACCATGGACTTCTTCACTGGACTTCCAGGGACATCCAAAGGCAACAATGCAATCTGGGTTGTTGTGGATCGTCTTACAAAGACTGCACACTTCATTACTATTCGAGAGGATTTCTCTTTGGATCAACTGGCATGGATATATATCAGGGAAGTGGTATGGTTGCATGGAGTACCACTATCTATTGTGTCTGACCGAGATCCAAGATTTACCTCTAAGTTTTGGAAGAGTCTTCAACATGCTCTGAATACTGAACTGAACTTCAGTACGACCTATCATCCTCAAACTGATGGCCAATCCGAGCGGACTATCCAGACACATGAGGATATGTTGAGAGCGTTCTCAATGGACTTTAAAGGAGGATGGGATCAACATCTTCCTCTAGTTGAGTTCTCTTATAATAATAGTTTCCACTCGAGCATCCAAATGGCACCATATGAAGCCCTGTGTGGGAAAAGGTGTAGAACACCGGCATGTCGGGATGAGGTCGGTGAACGTAAGCTGCGTGGACCAGAAATGGTCGAAGAAATGGTGGAGAAGGTGAAAACCATTCAGCAGCATATCAAGGCAGCCCAGAGTCGACAGAAGAGTTATGCAGATAATCGTCGACGAGACCTTGAGTTTAAAGTCAGAGACATGGTGTTTTTACGCATATCTCCGTGGAAGAAGGTCATGAGGTTTGGAAAGAAAGGGAAGTTAAGTCCAAGGTACATCGGCCCCTTCGAGATTCTTGATCGTGTTGGGGATGTGGCCAATCGACTAGCACTTCCACCTACTATGGCCAAGGTGCTTGATGTCTTCCATGTATCCCTATTAAGGAAGTACATACCAGACCCTTCACATGTACTCTCTTCCGAGGTGGTACAATTAGAAGACGATCTTTCTTATGAGGAGCAACCAGTGAAGATCTTAGATCGTAGAGAAAAGGTTCTACGAAATAAGACAATGCCCCTCGTCAAGGTGTTGTGGAGAAACCACAAGTTTGAAGAAGCAACTTGGGATTCGGAGGACATGATGAAGCTAAGTTACCCATATTTATTTTAGTGTGGGAAAAGGAAAATTTCGAGGGCGAAATTTCTTAAGGGGGGAATGTTGTAACGACCCAAAATTTCATTAATGGAAAATCCCTCTTGATCCAGTTAAATATTTCTTTATGAAAAATGTTTTTATAAGATATCAACTTTTTTAGTTTTACTTTAAGATTTGTGACCGTTACTTTTGTAGCCGTTGAACAGTGATCATCTGGGTAGTTTAAATATAAGGCTTTAACGAACCAATTTTCTACTCAGACAAAGGAAGCGATGGCCTCATCCAGTAGAATTGCCCCTTACGAAGCCCATTTGTCGGAGTTTGGAAAAGAGGTGGCGTCTTTGGTCTTTTCCCTTGACCAAGCCCAAGCTGAGCTTCATTAAGTCAAGCTCGAACGTGATCGTCTACGGGAAAAATGGAAGTTGATAGAGATTACCACTCGAGCGATGTTATCCGAGCAACCCCAAGAGTCTGTCACCATCGCACACCTTACCCTTAGGACTTATGCGGCTATTTTAAGGGGTTATGTAACAAATAAGTAGCACCATGTTCATGTACATTATTATTATTTTTTTTGAATATAATAATGAATATAATTTCTAGTCATTTTTGATACATTGTAATTAGTTTTTAAAGTAAAAATGGTGTTTTTAGTTATTATTTAATTAAGAATTATATTTTATTAAATTAAATGATTTTTGAATTAAATAATATTTTAATAAAATATTATTATTAATATTAAATTAATTTTTATTAAATATAAATGATGTTATAATTTTATGAATGCAATTAAAATTTTTATTAAGGTTTGAAAGCCATTTCTGTCAAAACCCGTGAATTTTTTATAAATGTCGGTTTTTATTTTAAAAGTGAAAATTCACATATTTAGAAAATTATTTAGATAAAATAAATATTATTTTTGGAATCAGGACGTCGAAATTATCCAACGGTGAATTTTTCATAATTTTCTAAGACAGTCAAATTTTTGGGTAAAAATTAAATACCATTTGAATATATAATGTGTTTTATGACATCATAATGACCCAATGGTGATGTAATAAAATACCATAATCCTTATGTTCGGCAGATATATGTTTTATCATTAAAATAATGAGGTTTTGGGTTTGTTTGACTCACTTTTCAAAGCATTAATGGATCCCTCAAGACTTATTCAACACCTTGCCTTTTTAAATTAATTTCCATGGGAGTGTGACTCACCTCCACATAAGCAACCCTAATTTTTTAATAAGTTCGGACCTTGGACATGTAAAATATTGTTTTCCTATTTCATTTTCCAGAAACCATGGGAAAATACCGTGGGATGGTTTGTGGTTTGGATTATTTTAATATAAGGGGTCCCAAACCTAAATAATAAAGAATTCTCTCACCTTTCCTATATAAACCCACCCAAGCTCCCACTTCCTCCTCACTCAAAGCCCTTGAAGTTCGTCCAACCTCTGCCCTACTCTCTCTATAATCCTCTCAAGGTTCCCCAAGCTCCCAAGAAGCCTCTCACAAGCCTCTCTCTAGCCTTTGGAAGCACACTTCCAAGTAAGGGGTTTTCTTCCTTTCTCATTTTTTGTCAATTTTCTTTAAGTTGTATTGCCTTTTTATTTCAATTATGAATGTTGGGGTATGGTTTCGCACCTCCCCCATACTGCCCTCTTATTGTTTGAATGATGGGAGAACCATTTCTATCTCATTAAATTCCTCCCATGTGCACCCGTTACTATGCCGAAATTCTGAAAGGAACTTCTCTCTCTTCTTTTACATTCAAGCAATACTTTTGTATCATGAATCTAAATTCCATTTAGATTGTTGGGACATGTATATATATGACCTCCTTACTGTCCATTACATGTAAATATGATGAGGAACCCATTTCTCTCTCATCAACTTTTTTTATGAATTCTTATGTCACGCCGTTATGCTGCCGAAATCGCACCGATTTTCTAAGCCAATGTCTTTGTGTAGTGAATACCATGCCCATTTCTCCATCAAGGGTATTCACCTTTATGCACATTTACATATTGATTGTAAAGTATCATGTATGAATTCCACATTCCTTTATCGTGGAAGAAATGATTATGTTTTATGAATCCATGTTTTATGATCCTTGTGGCACACTTATGCATGAAATGAAATGTTTAAGAAGGGTGCGCCCTTTATAGCGCTCCAATGAATTGGGTAAAGTATAGTATCATGATACGTCATGTGCAATGAGTGTTTACTCATTCTAATTCAAGTGCAACGAGGGTTTACTCGTGCTTCAAGTGAAATGAGGGTTTACTCATGCTCCATGTGCAAAGAGCCTTGGCTCATGCTAATTCAATGTTAAATGTTGTTGCCACATTTCCATGTTTTGATTATCATGATTTATCATGCCTTTATGTTCATGTTTCTATTATTCTCTATTGATATTCCTATTTCCTAACATGTATTTCACTCCTCATGTTATTCATTGTTTACTCCCTTACTGGGCTTTATAGATCACCCTTTTCTTATGCATGTCCTTAGGTTATCCCATGCAATGCTAAGTATGAAGGAATGTAGTGGTCATGTAAAGGAGGTTTTCAATAAATATGTTGTATTACAAGTTTAAAGTTTTTATATAATGATCTTAAGCCCCAAAGACACTAAACCTCTCGATCTTCTTTTGTTGTATCAGGTGAAGTTTTATGTAATAGAGCATTCTTAAGTTGTAATAAAAAGCAGGGTTGTCATATTCTTGGTATATCCTAACATATACCCTCTTATTTTAGGCATGGTATTCTTTTTTGAATACCCTCTTGTATCATTATTGGAATTAATTCTTGTGTACCCTTTGATCTCATAACAAATTTATCATTTCCCAATGTATTGGAGGGAGATATAAGTCCCACCAATTTCAAAATGAAATCATATGTAGACGTGCCACAAAATAATAATAAAATATTATCATAACCCATGAAATTAAATGGGTATCATTAACATTTCATCACATATTAACCAATGAAAAGACACAGGTTTCATAATTACATGATGAAAGCATACCCTGTGAAAAGAAGTGGGTTCCAAAGAATTCCACATGTGTAAGTGAAATGGTATCCTTAAGCATCAGTACATAAAAAAATAAAATATTTAGTAATGAATATGAATGGAACCTATAGATAATTTCCTATTGAGGTAGTAGTTAAATCAATGGATACCATAATAGATGATATTTTTTTTAAATATCCTTCAAAAACATTTCTCGAGGAATGTATTATTCATTCTTTGAAAAATGATTTTCAATACATAATACCATTTTAAAATAATTTTCTTATAAAATACCTTGAAAACATATATATAATAATTGACATCATTTTAAAAAAAATTTCCTTGAAAATATTTATTATATTCATTAAATATTTTAAAAAATACTTTTCATTGAAAAAAGGCTAAATTTTTTAAAAGAAATCTTGAAAACGTTTTTAAAATCCATTTCACTATAAAAAATTGAAACCATATTAAGAAATATTGAAATCATTTTTGAAAAAATTTCATTGAAAATAACATTTTAGACATATAAATAAATCTTTAAAATGTTCTAAAAACGTTTTGCATAAAAACTTATGAAAGAAGATTGAAGACATTTAAAAAAGTTCAATAAAAATAGATTTGAAAACATATAATGGAATTTTTGAAATTAATAAAACATCATTAAAATATTTTTTACATTAAAATTATATTCATTTATAATTTGAAAAAATAATAATCATTTTTGGAAACATGGTTTTTGTAATAAAACATATTTTTGACCCAAAAAAGAAATATAATCAGATTTTCATAAATAAATTTCAAAATTACATTAAGTACCAATGAGTGGTAAAATAATTTTAATACATGGATATATCATTAATGATAAGATTATATGTAATATCACGTATTTAATTGAGATATGTATAATAATATTTCATCAATGAAGCATAATCAATAAAAATCTCGAAATGCAATGATATTGTTTCTATAAACACTTACCACTAGGTTACGTGGGATCATACTGTTAATTTAATAAAAATAAATTGAATTTAAATTAAAATATAATTTAAATAATTAAATTCATTGTAAAACATTTCAATTTTAATCATATACACTCTGTTAAAGAACATAGTTGCATAACAAAATATGTGTCTCAAATAAGGAAATTTGAGACAATACTACTTTACCAATTTCATAACCTTGGAAACCTTAAACCTATGAAATACAGTTGATAAAATTTATATGTAAATACACATTAATTTTTTTAATAATCGTAGAATATTTCCATGGGTATTATACACATGAAACAAAAGGAAAACAAGGTGAATAAAGCACATATCTCATGAAAATAAAATGTTATATGAAATTCCCTTACCTTTTGTGTTTACTGTCATCATACTCTTTAAAAACTCATGTATAATAAATATATATCTATTATACATATATTAAAAAACCATAATATTATATATAATACCATATATGGATTTATTATGACTTTATATTACCCTCTTGTTATCAATATCATGTTCATATTACACTTGAGGCAATATTCACTTTTTTAGCATGTGTCATAATATATTATATCACTAGTCCTTATCCTTATATCATGATTTAAAGATTGTGAAACATGATATATATATATATATATATGATTTAAATTCGTTATATTCTTATTATAATAATATATAGAATATATATGTATGAAATGGATTATACTGTTCGTGGAGATGGTAATTCGTACATACGCATAATCATTTGTTTCTTTTCTTATTGTCGTATTGATGAAAAAAATTACATGAAATATATGTATATATATATTATTAAAATATAATTATTATATCATATATATCATAAAATTTCACTAAAATTTATTTTATACATTCCATTTAGTGTGTGAACGAAACACATCGCTTTGAGGGGGTGGTAGTCCACACTTCCTAAAATGAAATTATCATATTTACACCATATGGAATGTAAAAAATATGTGTGTTATAAAAGGACTAAATAATAATAATTACATATTAAATATAATATATGACATATATAAACATATTTTCCATCATAATTTCTACCATGAGAGGTAGTAATGGAAAATGTATAGTCATCATTCAGTGAGGTGCTAGTTCATCTTAAACGTAAAAAATATAATCATTACCGATTAGATAATTGTTTGGGTATGTGTATGTTGAACCAATAGAATAATGAATCCTAGTATATTTCAGATACAAGTGTTTTTATACATGTATGGAATAATTTGAGTGTAGTGGGTGGAGAAGAAAAATAATAAGGGACGTGAATTTTTACCACCTCAGGAGGTGAAGTACATATTTTCATCCATATTCACTTGATGGGTGAAGCTTCTTAGATGTGAACATATACATTTGGATTCTCACATCTACCACTTGTTCTTTGTTAGTGGTGATAAGTCTATGTATATAGTACACCAAATCCATCCATGTAAAAATATGTATATAATGCATGGAAGGAATAAGTTTATATATGGATCATCCTCCTTCCTTGTTGATACTTGTGTAACATCCCATTTCTAGTCAAATTATTTTTAAATGTAAGATGCATGAATTTAATTTTCAAAGGTTTAGTTTAGAATATATTTTTTATTAGATAGTTTTTAAACATGAAAATTGAAAACTATAATCTTCCTTTCAATGTGGGAATACATTATCTATTAATCAAAAGATCAAAAACTATGATTTATTTAGGTTCATCCTCTAATGAATGTCGAATAAGTGTTTCATGATTCATGTTATCCTCAGCTGGTGCATGTTCAAGTTAATTTTACACCTCTAAGAAAAATAGGAGTTAGTTGATTGTGAAAATTACAAATAGTTGGGGCTAATAGAAAATTCATATTTTATAACATGAAATTATATATAGTTTAATATAAGATCATTTAACTCTATAGATTCAAACATAACCTTCTATTTAGTAGTATATGAATCATGAAGTTGTACATTAGTGGATGGAGGTAGATTGTTAGGTTCCTCAATATTTTTTCCAATTAAATAACTTAGGTGGATTATTTATCTTCCACTTCTTGAGACCTGAAAAGTGTATGTAGATAATTTTAATTGTAAGTAATGGTTATATCATTTGGTACCTCACACATGTTCCATATTTTATCCAAATCATGTTGATATTGTATGTTTTGGGCACAACACATGCATATGATGGGAATTAACCAATTTTTTTTTCTCCATGATCAATGATCAATTCTATATTTATACAGTGATATATGTTGTGATATGTGAAATTGATTCATTGTATATAGAAAAGGTAAATCAAACAACAACTAAATGTAGGATCATCACATATTATATATTTTTAATTTAATTAAATAACAATAACATAGATTGATTTGTATCATTGATAAGGGATATTTTAATAGATTTGTGATTAATTTTCATTGTATTGTTGTAATCATGTGTAGATTACCTATAGTAGTGATAAAAACGTGCTTCATGCATCTCAAGATGACAATGAATAAATGTATGGGTTCTAAAATGATAGATATTTGTTGTAGCATTATCCACCTTTGATCACTATGAGAATTGTTTCCAAATCATTCTCCTTGATATGGTGGAGGAAGATGTATCTTCATTCTTTGGACCAATCTTAGAATAGAGAGATCTTATGTTCTTGAGAGAATTCTCCATTTTTTGTGCCAAATCCAAACAAATTAATTTTTCTAATTGATAAAATAATATAATTTAGATTATATACTTCTAAGGATAAAATAAAATAACTCCACAAATTCCCTTAATAATTTATTTCATCCTAGAGAAAAACCATGTCAAATAACAATAATATAATTATTTATATTCATGATCTTAACATATGAATGATAATTAAATATTACATAATAACATAAAATTCAAAATTTATTATTTATTATAGGACCTAAAATCATGGTCCTCCATTCGTCCATAAATTCAAAAGGACCTTGAATAATGACTATTTAGTTATTAAATAAATATCATCACATTAATTTCAAATATATTAATAAATATTATATTCAATTTGAATAGAAAAAATATATTTATTAAATATTCCAATCACATTATATTCTCCTAAAAAACTAGTGATGGGATATATGTAATCAAGAATAGAAGATTAATTATTTATCCACATGTGGAAATAATATTAATCAATATGGTAATTGATAAATAAATACATATTATTTATTTAATATTAGAGATACACTTAGTCTATGAACTTTTATGCCAATTTCTTGGTGGCAATAGGTGAAGTAGTCTAATGTACAAGGATAGTATCTACCAACATGACATGGAAGTCATAGATAAAGAAGTTAATATCGAAAAATCATGATACCTAATGTATATGCTTATTGTGAAATATAATTCATTTATGACTATATATCACATCACACAAGTTTCATTCTATTCCCATTAACCTATATCCTCAATTTGACTTTCTTCGACTTTTAGAAAATTGATCTTTCCTATAGAACACCATGGATATTGATTTATTTAGGCTATATCATTTCCATCAATGTGACTGAGATATCCACTTCCATTAAAAAATATAAGGGAAAACTCTTGTTACACCACAATATTTTATGTTATTTCTCTTTTTAAATATCATTGATAGATTACGTAGAACACATGACCTAACAGAAACGAACCGCAAAATACTATTAAATATTATTATTTTAAATCAATCCATTAAATTGGCGGTTCTTAATTGGAATAAATACATTATGAAAATATAGTTTAAACTTTTTTATAATATGAATTCATTCGATACCAATTAAATGTAATTGAAAATATAAACCACTTAAATATAAAGGAAATATTTTAATTTTAATGTCCCCAAAAGAATCTTGTCTTAATAGATTAAATTATTTATAATCAATAAACGATATTATTAAAATAATTATATTATATATTCAATAAAATATTTTTTTACTCATCGATCATATTTTATAGGCATAAAATAATAACAAAATAAATATTACATGAAAAAAACTAATACTTTTATAAAACCTGTTTTACCCCACATCAACGACAAACATATTTTAAATCTTATTTTGACCATTTTATATAATTTATTAGAAAAAAATTATTCTTTTAAAGTGATTTATACAAATCATCTTTGGTTAAATCTGTTATATTTTTCTAAGAAGCATAATTTTTTGATGAATAATGAAAAATGTAGCATTGTAGTTAAAACCTATTTTTTCATTTAAATAATTATTATATGTTAAATTTAATTTTAAATTAAAAATAAATAAATAATACATATATTAATCAAATTTATGTATTGGATTAATAATTAAATCAAAATTTTATTTAAAAATGTTTATAACTTTTGAATGTTTCATTTTACCTATCTCCTCACCACATCTACAGGATTAGCATTAAACATAATATAACTAATTATGTGGATTGAATTTGGAAAAAAGATCTTAAAATGTTTTAATAATTATTATATTTAGATTCAAATTGGACAAACATAGTTTTTTTGGATATCATGAATAATAACTTTAGTAAACTTTTTTTGACCATGGTTAAGGGTAAATCGGATAATTAAAGGTCGAAATTATATTATAATATTATTAAATTACACAAAAAACATGTCATATTATTATTATATGAGGTGGTTTAGACCAAAATAAACAATGGGACTAAATAATAACATTTTTATGTGATTTTACTAAGAATGTGATAATTAGTATATTTTATTTAAAGATAAGTTAAAAATGCCATAATCACATTGGTAATAACTCAATTATTTTTAATATAAGGGTATAACTAATATAAATTTGACTATAAATATTAATTTCATATCTAAAAAATTATATTAATCATAATAATTTATTATTAATTTTTAGGAAATAAATAATTACCATAATGGAATACACAATGATGATATGGTAATTATTTAATGAATAGAAATATCAAAAAAATGTTTTTAGAAATAATAAAATAAATATATTTTAATTAATTATGGTGCCCCATGAATTTTCAAGGTGACTATGAAGTATTATGAATATCTTAGAAGGACTAGTTGGATGTTATTTTTCAATTTGAAGTATGTTTAATGACATTGTTTTGAATAGTGTCAAAATTGACACCAATGAAATTGTATTAAAATAATATATTATTAAATTAATTAAAAATCATAAAAAAATATATAATGTAAAAAAGATATGATCATAAGTTATAAAATTTCACAGAGTGTCCATTTATGGAAAATATACCCCATATAAGTAGTAATCAATAATCGATTACTATTTACAATATTTTTACCACTATTAAAATTACAATAAATTAATTAACGGTAAATCAAAAAATATAAGGTTTAGAATAAAACCAAAACATATCAAATAATTATTGGATTAATTTTATCATACGAATATAACATTAATATATATTTTCAGTTGTTTTATGGATATTATTATATGAAATTAACTAAAATATTATTTATATTCAATGATAGTGAAAAAATATCACTCTCTTGTATTTGATATCTTTTATATGTCCACATAGAGATAAAATCAAGATATTAAAAAAATATAAACGTCTATTTTTTTATAAATAAAATTATTTTTATAATATAAATTTATATTTAATTTTTAGAAGTTATATAATTACCTTAAATGTATCATTAATGACAAAAAATATATTTATTTAGTAAATATAAAAATATAATAATTGATTTCAATAATATTAATTTTGATATATTTGTGATTAAATAACGTGTATAATAAATTTAAAATATCTATAAGATATAATATAAATGTTTTAAAGTTTATTATTATAATTTATACTTTTTCTTGATGTATTTGAAGTCAAATTAGATAAATAGTGTTAAATTTAAAAGTAATAATATCTTATTGAATTAATTTATTATTTAATTATTTACACAATATAAAAATGAAAAATAATAAAAATAGGGATAATATATGGTATAAAATATCTCCCCCCCACTAATTTAAAACTCATTTTTATTCTTTTGGAACTAAAATAGACTTTTAATATTTTAATATTTTGGGAATTTCCAAATGGGCCCCTCACATCAATTATTAAAAGAAACCTCCTCCCTCACATCCTCACACCACACTGACCCATCTAGCCCATGAAATACCTGAAAATTTCACATTAAATAATTATTAGTTATGTTCAAGAGGTCATGGTCATCCAAAAATACCAACCCTAGTGTCCCTAAGAGGATATCCAAAGTAATTCCACCAATGAAGAGGTGATTTTTTTACAAATCCATTCAAGTTATTTTCATCTTCTACTTACTATTCATATTTTGATTATATACTATGTTAATAATTATAGTATCATATATATTCTGATATTTTATTATCATTATGGGACAAACATATTCCTCCCTTTATTCATCCTATAAAAAACAAGGTAGTCATGTGTGCATACGTACAACTTACCATCTCCATATCGTGGTATAATTTTTCTTTCGTCGCTACAATATTTGAAGTGGTAAAATGATGGATTTAATTTATGTGATTAATAAATAAGACATCATATTGATTATTTATAATTAATATACCATTTAATTCTATACCCTTTAACAATTAAAGAAATGATATTGTACCTTGGGCGTACGTATGACCTACAATCTACATGGCCTGATGGGATTTATCTTCCAAGATAACCATAAAATAATGATTATAAAAAATATGTATAATAAATAAATATGAAATATATGACATAATAATTATACAGTAATATATATATATATATATCATTTACCTTCTTCCATTCAATATGATAAGAAAATGGAAATAATGTTCAGGCATACATACAGTCTACCGTCTTCAGGAATGGTGTATTCCATTTAATGTATATATCTTATATATATTTATATACATAATATATATGATATTTAAATAACTTTTTACATCCATGAAGTAATTACATCCTTATATAAGTAATATTACGAAGAATAACAAGTCAAAACATGTATGATAAACAAATCTATTATTGCCAGAATCATTACATTTACTGGGAATTTTTGATAAATTGTTAGTATAATGTCATAAATTAATCATATATGTTTTTTTAAATAAAGGTATGGTTATTTTATAAGTTAATAACATATTAAACCCCATTATAAATGAGGATTAAATATGTTCACCCAAAATTAATCACAATGTAGGGGACTTCGCCTCAATATCATTTCATTGATGCATAGTTTGATATTATTCACCACCTTCTTTTATGAGGTGTATATAATACCCCTTTTACTTATCATAAAATTAACAAATTTATTATCAAGTTATTTATTTTTTTCATATATATTATACTTTCACTGGGTTTAGGATTTAAATGTTCAATGTTCTATGGGATGCTTTTAATGTTAAAATAATTAATCCTTTCTCCATTTTAATATTATTAATATTATTTATTTATATGGACATAAAAGGATTATAAAGAAAATTTTAGGTCTCTTTTAAATTTCATTAAATTTTTTCAAACTTATTCTTTTTAATGTTTTATTTAAGGGACCCTTTTACACAAAAATCATTTTAAATTTGTCTATGATTTATTAATCAAGGTCATCATCATTCATTTCCATGTTTTCAAAATGGGTTTTATGGATTTATTTATAAAGACATGAATATTTTAAAATGTTAATTTTTTAATTTATCTTAAATTTATAAAAATGGTATAGGACACTTTGATTCAAAAATATATTTTTAAATGACTTCTTTAATAAATTCTCATTTTTTAATAAATGATTTCGAACTAAAAATTTTATTCATATCAATAAATATTAAATGATTTTATAAGATTATTTTAATATATGGAAATATCCTCTGTTCGATCTTATGATTTATTGATTTTGATATATTATGGTAACATTTAACTTATTTAAATGAATGTTTTATGATTTTCATTGAATGTGGTAGCACCATTTTGATAACATTCATAGTTCATTGTTAAAGTATTACCATAGTGTATGCTTGTTTTAATATAAATGATTATGTTGTTTATTTTTCAATCCATCAATATGATGAATGAATTGGAATTAGTATATGATGGGCAGCACCCGCTACAGCCCTCGATGCTTTGATTTGTCTCATGAGACAGACAAGTCATGGTTTTTCCCATTTCTATATAATGTATTTTTTGATGCCTCAAAGGTATGTTTTAGATGTCTATGATTATCAATTCAATCATAATAATATTATATATTGATATTCAAATAGATTATTTGACTAGAAGAATATTCATTTTTAGGTTTCATAGATCATTTGATTATTTAAATGGCCTTGGATTGAGTGATTTACCTTGTTATATTGTCTATGCCTTATTTAATCATAGATCATGTTATAAAATGTTCCTGATTGATCATATAAGATCACCCATTTATTATGTTTTATTTTTCATAGGATTCCAATATGTGTATTATAATTGATATGTAGTGTTAATATATAAGAATAATGATATTCTCAAATGATTTTCTATTTCGTATTTGAAGTTTTAAAATGTTATGTATGAATCAGGTGTTTATTATGGCTTTAATGACCGTTAAACTGATTGGTACATCAACATTTGATTCCTTTTAATCATGATAATTTTTTAAAATAACACATCATCTCTATGCATCTGGGGTCACTACATTATATTTGGTATCAATAGAAGTTTGTCAACAACCTTGGAAACTAGATTTAGAAGTCAAATATTGGAAAACATAACTCTATGAATGAATTTAAGGATTAGTCTAAGTAAATGATATAATACTTTTGATTTGGTAATAGATAATCTAGGATAGTCATATATAATTAGTGATTGAGAATAAGATTCCATATTTTATAGATCCTATAAATGAATTTTCATGACTATATCACTATGATTAGTGTTTCCCATATTGTGCTTTTAGTTTTTTTCAATGGTTAGAATAAAAAATGGTATACAAGTAATTTTTATACTTATGATAATTAAGATACATAAAAAAAGAACAATTAAATTGAGTCGGTATTAAAAAATAAGATGATGAAGTGTACTTAATGGTTTGAAAATGAATCAGAATGATTAAAGATCATGTGTATTTGGATTCAAGAATTATTTGATCAATAGTGTTCAGTATATAAGAATAATGCCATATATAATTATTTAACTTCAATACATTTATATCAAGGATATGGAAGCATGGATGATTTTATTAAGGGATATACATTGAAAAGGTTATGTGATAATAAGAGCTATGTTATCTTGTTTGGAGTGTCTACTGTATTTTGAAATTTTATGGCCCTTCTTGGACTATAAATTTGAACAATTGTATTTTGGAATAGTATTATGGATGGAGTGGATTAAGATGAATAATGTATATTATTTATTAACAATAAATTATGATTTATCATATTAGGTAACATGTGATAACCATTTGGTTTCAGTTAATATTTAATTGCTGAAGGAACGAATCGTTGATCTTATGATTCATAAACGTGCTTCAAGCATGAAAATTTAATTTTCAAACACTTATTTCAAATTGTAAGGGAGAATTCAAAATAAATCGAAGCACAACCAAAATATTAGATTATTCTTATGACATAGAAATAAATCATGTATGTGATTATTCGAATGGTAAAAAAATTATTCAATCTAGGGAAAATATCATGAAACCAAATATGTTATCCCAGTACCTACCATTCCGATGAGTCAAATAGTCCCTTATATTTTTTCATATTTATATCTTTTTAATTATTAAATTTCCCCTGAACATTTTCAATATCACTATGATTCATAACATTATGGTTATATTTCTATTCCATGTCTATAGTTTTCAACATGGAACTCTAGAATAATTTATCCCTATATACCTTCCTACTTCCCTTTTATTGTATTAAAGTGAAACTTTTATCGACCCTTGTTATGATGTGGAGTTTCAATAAATGTTTTTTGATTTATCAAACAATATTTACTGAATACTAATTAAAAAATTATAAGGATTCAAATTGTTGATGGATGAGAGTATGTGACACCCCAATATTTTATGAAATTTCAATTTTAATATTTCTTCAATAGCTTACATTTCACACAACCCTTGGCTTCAAAGAAACATGATATACTGTTAAATGTTACCATTTTAACGTTAGCTATTTAGTTTTTGGTTGTCATTTTGATTAACTAAATTATGAAAATATAGTTTTAATGTTTTTGTAAGATGAATTCATTTTTTACTAATTAATTATAGATGAAAATATAATATAATTGAATATAAATTAATTTTTTTATCATTATTCTCCAAAAGAAATTTTGACTTACTAAATATAATTATTTAAAAAAATACTTGTTTTAAATTAAATATATATGTTTTATATTCAATATAATTCTTTTTATATTCATCCAATATATTTTATAATTATAAAATATGAACAACCCCAATATTACACATAAACACATTTGTTTTTAAAAAACAAATTTACAACATTTTAATAAAGAACAATTTTTAAATCCAATTTTGAAAATTTTATATACTTCATCTAAAAGTCAATTCTTATTTTAAAGTGGGATACCAAAATTTACTTGGGTTAAATATTTGGAATTTACTTCAGAAGTTTCATTTTATTAATGAGTAGTGAAAAATATTGGTTTTTAGGTAAAAAAGATGTTTTCATTTAAATATTTATTATGATCTAAAATGAATTTGAAATTCAACATATATTAATCCAACTAATTTCATTTGAATCATTTTTATGTAGAAATTTGAAACAAAATCTTATTGAACTTCTGAGCATTTTTTTACCCACCTTCTTGCCTCGTCTGTGAGGTTAGAGTTAAACATAATTTAGCCAATTTTGTGAGTTTAATTTGGAAAAAAGACATAAATAGTTCTAATAAGTATGATATTTAGAGTCTAATAGTATCAAATAATTATTTGAATATCATAAATAGTATCTTTAGTGAATTTTTATTTACAACGGTTAAGGGTAAATCGAGAACTTAAATCTAAAAAAACATTGTAATATTATATATTTACCCTAACACTTTTCTTAATATTATTGTATTAGTGGGTTTTTAAAAAAATGAACCTTAATTAGAAATTATAACATTTTTTAATCCACCAATGTAAAAATATGAAATTTATCATATATTATTTAAAGATAAGTTAAAAATGTCATACTCATATATTAATTAATAAATTATTTTTAATATAGGGATGAAAATCAATTAAATTAGAATATAAATCTACATTTTAAATCTAAAAAAATTATATTCATCATAATAATTTATTTCTATTTTTAACAAAATAAATAATTACCTAAAACAAATACCCAATTATGATGTTGTAATTTTTTAATTAAAGTAGAAAACAAATAAATGATACTAAAAATATTAAAAAAATATAATTTCAATTCATTAAGGTTCCCCAATAATTTTCTAGGCTACTATGACATGTCAATATTATCATAAATGGTTTGGTTTGATTTTGTTTTTATGTTTGAATTTTATTTAAAGTCAACATTGTGGATAGTGTCAAAATTAACACTAGCGATATTATATAAAATTAATATTTTATTAAAGTCATTAAATTTCATAATAATATTTATAAAATACAAATATATGATGATAAGTTTGAAAATGTCAAAGATTTTTATAAAATATCACTCCCTTGTACTTAGTATCTTTTATGTGTGAAAATAGTGACAAAAATAAGAAATGAATGAATATAAATGTCTATTTTTAAATAAATGAAATTAGTTTCGTCATTAAAATTTCTTAAGAATTTTTAGAAGCTATATAATTACCATAATATTTTCTTAAATTCTAATACTATATTTATTTAATTAACTGAGATATAGAATAATATATTTTAATAAAAATTATTTTGTTATACTTTGTATCAGTTCATATGCATAACAAATTTACTTGATTAATAAGATATATTATAGATGTGTGAAATAATTATATTCTAATTCTAACATTTCCATGATGTATTTCAATTCATATTAAATCAATTGTGTAAAACATTACAAGATATCTTATTAAATTAATTATTATTTAATTATTTAAAAATTAAAAAATGTAAAATAATGAAAATGGGGATTATATGTTGTGTAAAATATCTTCACCCATCCATTTATTTCTCATTTGGTTATTTTTTCCATAAAATAGCCTTATGATATTTTAATATTTTGAGGATTTTCAAATGTACACCTTACCTCAATTATAAATGGGCACCTCCTCGCCCAATTCCTGACACAATTTTGATAATTGTATCTTGACCAATCACAACCCATTCAACCAAACAACATTTTATGTTATGGTTTGGAGGTTCGAGACTTCCAAAAAGACTAACCCTTGTGTCCTTAAGAGGATATCCAATGGAAGACCACTGTAGAAGAGGTAATTATTTTACAAAATCATTCATTTTCATTTCTTCATCTACATATGTTTCTTAAGTTGTTTTGAAGATAAAGTAATAACCCATTTATCATATATACTCTCTTGTGCTATTATGTTTATTGGAAAACCATTTTCATCCTTTTATCCAACCAATGAAAAACAATATCACCTTGTGTACAAACAAACAACATACCTCTCGACACAATTGTGTAATTTTTTTCATTACTACTTTTTTGGATTGATATAATGATAGATATAATTTATATACAAAATATATACAACATTATATTTATTTTTTATAATTAATATACCATACAATTCCCCACCCATTCAAAATTTAGGAAATTATGTCGTCACCCATGTGTATGTATAACCTGTCGTCTCCATGACGTGATGGGATTCAACATCCACATTAACTACACATTAATGATTAAAAAAAATTTATATAATGAATAAATGTGAAATATATTGACATTATTATTGTACTTGAATTATATGTATATATATATAACTATTTATCGTTTACTTTATTCCATTCAATGTGATATGAAAATGGAAACACAATTCATGAATTTGTACAGCCTTTCATCTCCATGAATGTTGTTCTCTGATTCACCTATTTATCTTTTATACATATTTATAGTATGAATATATATGATATATAAATCATGTTTTACATTTTTTATGTAAGTAAACATGATCTTAGTAATATTTTCAAGAATAACATGTCAAATCTTGTACAAGAAAATAATGATTATTAACTGAAACATTTATTTAACTTGGAATTGTAAATATAGATGTAATATAATGTCATAAATGAATCATATATGTTATTATAAATATAAGTTTGGTTTTTTATATGTTAATAACATATTTAAAGCCATTATATATTAGGATAAAATTTATTCAACCAAAAGGAAAAGAATTGTAGGGGACGTCATCTCAATCTCTTTTCATTGAGTCATAGTTTGATGTTATAAACAAAAATTTTGGTAATGATATGTATATAATTACAATTTTACTTATTATATAATTAATTAATTTGATATCATGTTATTTAATGTTTTGATAAATATTTTTCTGTCATTGTGCTTATGATTTAATTGTTCTATATAGAATGGAACACTATGAATGTTTAATGTATTAATACTTTCTCTATTTAAATATTCTAGATATTATTTATTTATATAGATATTATTATATTATAAATGAAATTTTATTTCTATGTATAATTTCATTAAAATTATTTCAAAATGAATATTTTTATGGTTTGATATAAGGGATTCTTTAACTAATGAATTGTTTTAATTACTTCTAAGAATTATTCTTCTAAATCATTCTCATTCATTTCCTTAATTTAAAAATAAATTTTATAGATTTATTTATAAGAACATTAATATTTTAAAATTTTAATTTTATAATTTATCTCAAATGTTTCAATTCATTATGGGACACTTTGATTAAAAAATTTCTTTTTTAAATGTGTTATTTTATAAATTCACTACTTTTGAATAAATTAATTCAAATTAACAATGGTATTTTTTTGATGATATTTTTGATGATTTTATTACAGTATTTACAAATATTTCGACATCATTTGTTGGTAATTATTCTTGATTTTGGATAATCTCTTATGACAACCTTTACGATATATAATTGAACAGTTTATGATTTTGATTGGAAATGAATGTTCTATTGTTATACCATTCATAGTTTATGGTTAAAGTTTTCACATTTCATATGTTAGTTTTAATCCATATTTTTTTATCTTTATGGGAGACTCCATTAATTTTAGGAATTCCTTGGACATATTAAGTGATGGTTGGGGCATTGTATAGCCCCTCAATGCATCTATGGGTCAAATGAGACAAACTAGATTTCGTTTTTACCCATTTATGTATGATGTCTTGGTCAATGCCTGGATAATATGTTTTAAATGACCGGAATTATCCATTACATCATTATAATATACTTTTTCATAATCCTTGTGATTATCTAGATATTAGAATATATATTGATATGTTTCGTAGATCATGTTATTATTTAAATTGATTGTGTTTTAGTTATATAACTTTACATATTGTTTCTTTCATATTTACTCTTATATTCCAATGTATGCTTACCCTTACTAACCATCTGATTTCCCCAATTTCTTATTTATTATTCTTTATATAATTATTATATGTCTATTATTATTGATATATATGATTAATCTAGGAGAAAAATGTAGTTCTAAAATTATTTTCTATGTTATATTTTATGTATTAAAGTTTATTGTAAGGTTAATGTATGTAATCTATCTTCCAAGACAGTTGAACACATTGATCCTTAAAAATATGATCCCTTGAAATAATTCTGATGTACTGAAATAATTTATCATATCTGGTCTTCTTGTTTCGGGGAGTTATAAATCATTTCTATTGTTTTTCACTAATGAAATGTTACTCATGACACACCCAATGTTCGCTACCTCACCATGAACTAATGTAATCACATTTTTCAGTAATACATCTTAGTACACAACCCATAACCATGCTAACAATAATATTAATGTCTACACATAAATACATACATATATAGATATGAATATCAAATGACACATAGAGATTTGCATTTCTTACTCATGGGCCTCGTTCTCATAATATCCTACTTGATATTACCAATGACGTACACTATGAGAAGGTTCCTCAAGGTCTTATGAGGATCCATCCATAATAGCCTCTATAATTTGTGTCCCTCAAATGATATCTCTTAGCTATGTAATTTCATGAACCATCCCAAAGGGGTCCTTTCGTTGACTACCCCAAAAGGCCTATGATAGGATAGGGGCGGGAGACTAACACCATGTCGGAATATCCCACCAATGGGAGTCATTTTCCAATAAACCTAAATTCACACACACACACATCTCCAAGACCAAAATGCTGAAATGTAAGAGCACTAAGTAGAAAAAGCCTGTGTACACTAAGATACTATCCAACGAGTACAAAAACTAGAAATTAAATAGGGATAGAATACAAGCCCACCCAAAAAGGATTCTAAAATATTAAATACAAAAGTTCATGATACTTGTCTATAGAACACCATACCATAAGGGTTGTTGTAGGAAAACTGTTTGAAGCTGTAGGAGTACCACACTTCCATTTGATCACTATAAGCACTACATGGTTAAGTACCACCTAGAACTCCATAAAAGCATTGATTGTATGCAAAAGACATGACACATGCAGGAAATGACCTTGTAGAGGTGAGTAAAAAAATACATAATATGATTCCCTAAAACAACAAAGGAATACCACTAATAAACACACAACGCATACCACAAATAAACACACGAAGTACACCACAAATAAATAAATGATGTTTAGTAATATCACATAGGTATAAT
The DNA here is from genome assembly GCA_963277665.1 of Viscum album. Classification (NCBI taxonomy): domain Eukaryota; kingdom Viridiplantae; phylum Streptophyta; class Magnoliopsida; order Santalales; family Viscaceae; genus Viscum; species Viscum album. The sequence goes on from OY728136.1 coordinate 1,987,613,647, forward strand.
TCTAAATCACTAAGAGAGGGATGTTGAGTTTTTTTCTAGAGGTCTCCTAGTTTGCAGGACCCATGGTGTATCGATGGTGTATGAACCATCAATGACACATAGAGCATCAATAGCACACATATCATCGATGGCGCACAAATAATCGTTGGTTCATGAAGATTTAATGTATCAAGGAGAATCTATATTTCAAAAGATTCATTTAAATAGAAATTTTCTATAGTGAACATAGCATTGATAGAACATAGAGCGTCGATGGGTCATGTATCCCCCATGTCACATGGTCACCAAGTCATAGCCAGCCGTAGAATTCAGCTCATAACGCTCTTGTTGAAGGAGAACCTACTCCACAAGATATTAAGTCAAATACCCTATCAAAAAAATATCACATAGAGATTCTCAATAGAAACATCTTGTCTCAAGGGTCCCAAAACTAAAAATATATCATGAAATAGACACATGGTTTGAAAGATAGTACATTTTTAGTAAAACTATCATAATGGTGTTCGGTCTGGACCTAAACCAACCCAGTCTGGCTAACCCAACCCGATGTTGTCTGGTTAAACTAGTCCATCCCAGTCTGTTCTAGTCTATTCCGACATAAACCGGCTTGACCCGCTTGGTTGTTGAAGTGGCATGACCACCCATGTCTGGCCCACACTTCAGGTCTTATTTTTCCACCGAGTGAGGCGTTAAATGGCCAAGCCAACCTTTTCCACACAATATTCATTGACTGTGTGGCTCCCCCATTTCGCCAGTTCAGCCTATTTTTGAGTCACATTTCATGTGGAAGACCAACCTTCTCTATTGGAACCGCAGAATTCCCTCTATGGGTTCAACTGATGCGGCTCTGAACAACATCCTAGCTCGCTACGACAACCTCCTGTTGTGGTCCCCGATCACTGCCTGTGGATACTACCACTATAGGCTCCACACATTCGGGCCATTTCCACCTACTCATGTGATCACGTCTATATGTGACCTTTTCCTCCACCACACTAGCATTCATCTATCATCATGTTCCACTATTCCCAATCATTCATTGCCAGTGGTGGCTCGGGTCATGAATGACTCATTGTTTCTCTGGTGCTCAATTTTTTGAAACGAATCCACATTGATGATCCTCATGTTGAAACCTTCAATGCCTTAGGCTTAAATCCATCTTTCTAGCACTCTAAGGGAAAATATCTTGATTGAGACCCTCCTTGAAAATTAAGTTATGACCATTGGGTTCCAACAATAAAGAATGAAAATAATTGTTATAGGAGGAACACATAAAATTCCAAAAGAATGGATCTTAGCCCTACTCATTTCAGCCTCGATTTGTTCATGTTATAAGGTTTAACAAAGAATAAGAACATATAATCACAAAGTATTATCTCCCTTTTAATCCCCACAACACTTTATCCATCTTGTAAGAATGGACTATCTGCGTATCAACCTATTTTTGGGTCAGTCCGCATTCTTCATTTGAATCTTGAAAGGGAAAGGAAATCACCAAGAGATCAAAAACCTTACCTCATTATAGGATAAATTATTGATGAAGAATGGTGGTCTATGCCATAATCCATCCTCTATCTTCATACATTATTCATCAAGAGAGCTTCCTTCCATGCCTCAAAATAATTCCACAGCTATGGTGATAACCTAGAATTTCTGAAAAAGGATTCTTTAAAAGAAAAACTCTACTACATCAAATAAAATATTTTAATGAAAGTTATGTTTGAAATCCAACATTCATAGTTGACCCGCACCAATCAATTCTAGGCATCGGTTACGGAAAACTTGCTGCTCAAAATGCAATGATTCGATTGGATTTTTTATCGGGGAACCCATTTATAATTAATTCCCATTTTAATGAAAAACTTCTCACACACTTTATTAGAAACCAAACATTTTCATCATATTGATCTGAGCACATCCGACCTTACAATCTCACACTGTATTGGCACCGAGACTTAGTCCTTCCAATTAATTTATAAAAATAAAACCAGAGAAACTTTGAGTCATTAAATTCTCCACACCTTAGGGACTTACGTCCTTGGAAGCTAATATAAAGGAAAATCATAAAAAAGATTGGGGTACTGAGCATGAAAATGAGTCTATCACTCCCATGTTCTCTCCTAGAGATTCTTGTGTTTCCACCTAACATGCACTAGAGAAATCAACCACCCATGAATAATCCAATCATGTCAATCCTCGAGTTATAGTGGGTACTTCATAAAAGTATCCCCAACATCAGTGTCTTTTTTCACTCCAATCGATGATGTGTGATGATTCATGAACATACGCCATTATATGTGACATGTGGAAGATAATATAAACTCGGTGAAACAGTGGTGGTAGAGCTAGGTAATCATCCACCTCACCGACTCTACCCAAAATCTGATAATGTGATTATGTATCATAGAGTTAAATTTTTGCTCTAGACAAGTATCCGCAATCCACAATGAGGAGAGACTCGAAGGAACACATGTTATCCCTCTTGAAACTCCAAGGGCCTCTATATCCTATGAGCATATGATTTATTTAGCTCTTTTTGGTCCTTATCTACTAATGTATTATCTCCACCTTCTTTGTGGCATCCCACACTAACTCTGTACCCATGAGTGCTCACTCTCTTGGGTCAATCCAGCAAAGTGGTGATCTGTATGGTTCCCATACAAGGCCTCAAATGAAGCATACCAATGGTGGATTGATATTTATTATTGTAAAAAAACTCCACTTGTGGTAGGTAATCCTCCCAAAGATATCCAAAGTTTAGGATTAAATCACTTAACATGTCCTCAAATAAAAGGATCGTCCACTTCTTCTAGCCATCCGTTTGGGGATGAAATGATATTCAAAATCCAAAATGATTCCAAAAATCCCCAAATAATCCCTTCTATAATAGGGATGTGATACAATAATTCTGATTGGAGATGATCATTGATTTCACTCCAGGAAGACGAACTATCTCATATACATAAAGGCATCCTGATATCTCCACTAAACTCTGATCATGGATTGATAGGATGTGGGTCGACTTGGTGAGTCAGATAGTTATCACCCAGAGGGTATCATTCCCCCTGAATGGTGGGGTTAAACCATTTAAAATGTCCATTGATATCTCATCCCCCTTCTACCATGGCACCTCTAGGGGTTGATTCAAATCTACTAAGACATGGTGCTCAGCCTTCACTTACTGGAATGTGAGGCATCAAGAAATGAACTATACCGGTTCTTTTTTCATTCTCAGCCACTATAAATGACATTGTTGGTCCTAGTACAACTTTTCCACACCTATTTTTACTTCCAATGAGGGTGTATGTAACTCCCTCAAGTCCTTCTTTTGAAATGTCACTGGTACTATTGTGTGTCATCATAAGAGAATGACATGCTCCCCAAATTTCTAATATCCATTAATGGTATATCCTTTGGACATATTAGCACATGAGGTATCACAGTTGGTGTCTCCAACCTATGCCTCCATAAAATTATGAATGATTGGAGGGGTTTATACAATAAAATTACGTTATGATGCTCCATATCCATCCATAATCGATATATGTAGTGTGTCAATTTTCTCTGATGCCTCAATCAAAAACTAAAATTTGTATCTCATGCTTAGAGTGTCATCCAAAATGTTCCCCTTTCCAAGAGTATTGAAAATCTCAATATCATAGTCCTAGAGGAACTCTATCAGTCACCTAGGTCTCCAGTTCAAATACTTTTGGGAGAATATATATTTAAGACTCTTGTGATCAGAGATGATGGTAATTTTCTCTCCCATAAGGTAGTGTCACCAAATCATTAAGGTCATGACTATAATTGCCAACATAAGATCTTGGGTTGAAAAGTTCTACTCATGTGGTCTCAACTATCATGAACTATAGGTAATCACTATTTTCTCCAACTTTGAGACATAAACATGCTTGGCCCATGATGTGTCACATAACACCACGTACTCAACACCATCCTCTGGTAATCTCATGATATAAATGATCATCAATCTATGCCTCAACTATTGAAAAATCACTTAACAAATCTCTCACTACATGAATGGTTCCCGTTTTGTGTCAATGATGTCAAGGATTCTAGTTCACTAGAAATGTTGGGCACAAAACGGCTATAGTTGATAGCCAACCCAAGGAAAATATGTACCTCAACAACACTCTAGGGTGGGTCCCAAGATACCATGGCCCCAATCTTCACCAGATATACTATAACTTCAGCCTATAAAATCACGTGTCCTAGAAAGTAGAAATCTCATATCAAAAACTGAAACTTTGTGAGATTTATGTAAAGATGGTTCTCTCTGATTATGTCATGGACCATCCAAAATTGTTTGGTGTGCTCCTCCATAGATGCTGATTACATTAGGATTTCATCAATGAATACCACAACATACCAGTCTATGTATGGTTGGAATATCCTTTACATGAGTCCTGTGTACACTAATAGGGAATTAAACATTCCAAACAGCATAAAAAAGTTCTCATAGTGGCTGTACTAAAATCTAAATGTAGTCTTTCGGATGTCCTCCTCCTGTACTCGATGCTTTTGATAGCCAAATCTGGGATCCATCATCGAGAACTACCACACTCCCTTTAGCTAATCAAAGTGATCTTCAATTGTTGGTATTGGATTCTTATACTCCACAATCACCTGGTTTTATCACCATAAGACCACACATAATCTCAAGCTCCCATATACCTTATTGGAAAGCAAAACGAGGGCCACCCTGGGTGAAACACTAGGTCTCATGAAGACCTTACTCTAAAAGTCCTCCAAGTGTAACTTCAACTCACCAACCTCTATGGGAGCTATTTGATAAGAATGTGTTGATATAAGCGTTTTCCAAGGGTATAGGTCAATGTTTACATCAACCATTCTATGCAGTGGTAATCTGGGGACTTCCTCAATAAAGACGTCTACATAACTTATCACCACTGTGGGAAATAGAGGACTCCAATCTTTAAATGATTTAATGGAAAGACTAGCCAATTGATGTGTAATTAGCTACACTATCTTATAAGTAAGCCCTTCCAATGTTGCATGTGTTTTCTTTTCACTAAAAAAACCTAGTCCCATTAATATGTAAACACTGCACTATGTGTGTAAAATATTCAATCTTGTCCTGAACTGCAGATAACCATCCCATAACAAGAATGACGTCTTAAGGCCTCGACATTGAAACCAAGATATCCGAATTTAAAATCACACCCCATAGAGTAAGGTAACACTACCCAAACCATTATGTGATTGTCTAATCTCCCCTTGTACAAATCTCTATATGTAGGTATCGATTCAACAGTTCAATCAGAATCTTGGAGTCTTGAACAAGGGTCTGGTAAGGAAAAGAGTGATGGAAACCTATGTCTATCAAAACAACAACTAAGGTTTAAAATCTACATATCTTATCTCTAATCATCTCGAAAGACTCAAGTTCATAAGCCTTCATCACTTGAATTTGGGATCATCCCAATCCACCTGCTCCCTGAGCCTGTGGTGGACCACCTTGGGTGGTCGTGGTGGTACCTCAAACCACCACCCACATCCCACTACACAACCTATTGTTTTTCCACACATTCCACCCTATAGACCACCCTTCTCCTGCTACGACCTCTGTCTCAGCAGTACCATAACCCTCTTCTAATCGGACATATGACGGGTTGATAAATCTCTATTCAGATGCCCCTAACAGCCTCATGAGTAACATGACCTATCCTTCAGCTAACCCACTCTATCCACAGAGCCCCGCACCACTGATCCTATATCTAGGGTCATTACCTTCATTTCATGACCCTCATGGGTCCCTTCAAATGTTGTCAACTACCCACCACTAAAGACTTATCTTCCTGGTGCCTGATGGTAGCTCCCACAGCTAGCATCTACTCTTCCATAAATTTATCTTCTAGAATAGATCATCCCCGTACCTAAGTATATGTTGGAATGTTAAGGGATATCATGGATGCCTGGAAATCCTAGCGTAGAACCCTATTTCAGCTCCTATACTTGATGAAATGGTCCTACACCATATCCCTGGAGTAACGAGAAAGATATGTAAATCTTTTTGTGTACTCTACTACTGTCTGACTTTTATATGGTAGATGCATGAGCTCCCATATGCGCACTAAGCATAGAATCATTGGAAATAACTCATCCTTAAAGAGGCACTCAAATATTTCCCAAGAGAGAGCTTTAAGATCATGGATCTAGATCACTAAACTCAACAATTTCCTCAATGATCTTGAATAAGGATCACTGCTCAATTTTCATCTAGTTGGAAGGTGTACTCACAAAGAGGATGACATGTGTAACTACTTCTATCCAATAATCAGATACTTATCTATCGTTCTCACCCAAAAACCAAGGAGGTCACTTCCTATAAAAAACATGAAATTCACTCATCCTATATTGATCCTATTGTGGATGATCTATTAGTAACTACTACTCAACGGGCGGGGTTATTGTTAGTACACTACCCATAGGTGTTCTCACTAATACTAGTCCCTACACATTTTATTTACATAAAACTCGTGTCTTCATTTACCACGTTTGAATTCAAGAATTTAGATTCCTGGATAATGAATATATCGACAGCCACAGCAAAAAAAGACTACCTGGAATGAAATCTGAACAACAAATACATAAAACTTTTGTCCCCAAACCAACCACCTAGAAACCTGGTCCATAAACATAACAGACCCACTCAGATACCACTCTATCAAGACTCATCCTTGAGGGGCCCATTCTGTGACTACCCCAATTCCCTCCTCTAATAGGCTAGGGGCTGGAGAGTAGTTCCAGGTAGAAATTTCCTACAAATTTAAGGGCATATTCCTATGTATTTTACACACACACATCACTAAGGATGAAATGATAAAATGAAAAAAGTATAAAAATAATTAATACACTAACCTACCAACCACATAGTATGATAGATGTAAAATTGGAATGTAACCTAGGCCAGAATACATGACCGCACAAAAATGAGTTCGTAGTAGTGAATAGAAATGTTTGTTAAAGTTGTCTGCAAAAAAAACCTACCTGAAGGGTTGATGTATGACAGCTGTCTGAAGCCATAGAAGCACCACATGTCCGAATGATCACTCTAACCAAAACCAGGTCTCGGTCCACCTATAACTCTTTCAATGCATTGATAATCTAAAAAATAGACGATGAATGTAGGAAATTCCTATGCAGGGGTGAGTAAAACAATACATAGTAAGAGAACATTAAACCATAAAGGAATACAACTATAAAACAAATTAAGTGTACCATAAATAAGCACCACAAGTACACCAAAAAATAAGCACATGAAGTGAAGTCTACTCCCACGTCTATAAGTCAAAATCATGATGAAAAGGATGTTCACTTGTAGTCCAAAAATATCCCTATTTCCATGACTCAAGAAGTGTCGAGGGTACATGAAGCGTTGATGGTGGCCAGAGCATGAATATCGCACAAAGCGTCGATAACACACATAGTGTGGATTGTTCATGGAGCACTGATGTGGAATGGAGTGTCTATGGTGCACAAAGCATCGATGGTGAATGGAGAGTTGATGGTGTAGGAAGTGTCGATGGTGTCTGGAGCATCGACGGGTCATGCAACCCTAAAGTCACATAGTCACCAATTTACATCCAGCTATCAGAATCCTCTCATAGTGAATTTATTCTGATAGAACCTACTCTTCAAGACATTAGGAAGTAATAAACATGCAAGAAATATCACTTAGAGAATATAAGAATGACCAACTAATTTTTAGGGGTCCCAAATCCAAAAACGGATCATCAAACAGACACATTGTTTGAATAATATGATAGTTTTTGTAAAAAAATTAGACCTGGGTCCAGTTTGGACCCGACCGAGCATGGTCTGGAAAACCCAACCATACCCAGTCTAGTCTGCTCCCATTTGGCTCAAACCAACCTAGGCCACAGGTTCAACATGACCCGACATGCTGGAGTGCTAGGTCCTACCCACTGGGCCGCTGGAGAGGCACGACTACCCTCATCCAGCCCGGGTTGTGGGATAGTTTACTCCGCCAGACGCGACTCACCTTGGTTGTGTCCCTAAGTCGACAACTTCTACCCTAAACTCATGGAACCCCTATCACCCAATCAATGTTGTGAAAATAAATGTTTCATGTGGCCGGACTGCCTCCTCTGCACACCCTGCGGCATTGCCACTACAGGTTCTCTGACACGACTTCGAGCCACATAAGTGCTTGCCATCGTGACCCCCAGTCATTGATCACAAATTTTTCTGTCACAGGGTGCACACAGTCTGGCCACACCATCTCTATGGTCCAGCCGTTTCCACATGCTCCTCGGGTCACTGCAGCAAGCAACTGCCATCCTCCTCCATACCCGCACACGACCACTGCCACGTGCCAACAGGTGCTATCGTGCACTGCCACCATCACTAGATATTGGTTACCCTTATTTTACCAGTTACCCACATTTCTCCAGTGCTCCATTTTTCAAAACAGTGCCTCATCCATGATCTTTCATTTGTGATCTTCACTGCCTTGGGATTTGATCAATTTTTCTAGCACTCTGAGGGCCTGATCCCATTCAGAGCATCCCAGAAACATGCACAGAGACCATGTGGGTCCAACGATGAAGTACGCCAAGAACAGGGAAAGTAGGAACACATATAATTCCCAAATAATGGATCCTGTCCTTTTTTGTGTCATCCTTGATTCATTTCTGTTAGAAGGATTAACAAATAACAAGAATATATAATCACAATGTATGTCTCCCTATTTAAATCTTGTAATAATTTATCCATACCACGAGAACAAATGAGCTCTAGATCAACCTATTTGTGGGTAGGTCCGCATTCATCATTTCTATCAAAGAATGAAAGGGAAATCACCAAGATATCAAACACCCTCCCTCATTGTTTCATTAGTCATTGACAATGAATGATGATTCGTGAAGTCCTCAATCCTTGATCAACCAATTTTCATCATTGAGAGTGTTTCTTTCCATTCCACAGATTAATTCCATGGATATGGTGATAACCCTGAACAACTAAAAAAACATTCAAAAGAGAAACTCCACTTTTTCCAATAAAATATTTTTATAAAAATATTATAATTATGGTTACATACAAATTCTAACTTTCACATTCATCCCATGATAGATGATTTTAGGCCCCACCTATGGTCAAGTATTCACTATGAATGCAATGGTGCCCTCAGATTTCTAATCTGGGAACCCATTTAGATGGTATTCTAATTTTATAGAAAAACCACCCACACTCATTATTATAAAATTAACATTATTCATCATATTGGTCTAGGAAAAATAGGCCTTATAATATCACTCTATCTCTATGACTGGTCTTAGAATATTCCCAATTCATTTACAAAATTAAAACCATAGAAAATATGACTCATTACAATTAAAATGCATTTATGAATAATATCATAGAACTTATTAGATCCCATAATAGCAGGGAACTAGTATGAAATAATAGTGTGACGATTACTCATAATACAAAATCACATACAATAATAAATAGAAGATCAATCATGTTGTTATATGTAGTTTATTAATATTAAAAACCATGAATAAAAGTTACTATATGTATATAGATGTTAGTTATAGGGATTAAACACCAATATACTCCCACCTTCACTAGAGGCAATAACTAAAAACCATTTGTCTCCTAGATCTCAGATGACAATCATACTTCTACAAAGATTGAGCTATAGTCAAATGGTCCACTAGATTTCATTATATGGATACTATTCTCACCAAAAATTGACCCCTTAGATAAAATACCTCAAGAGGTGATGATTTTGGAGTATGATTTTGGTCTTTTTGTGTGACCTTGGCTATTTTAAAAGATCCATTGAAGTAGTATTATCATAATACTATGTGCTGGGGTCTTTACTACTATGTGCCACATCATGCTTGTGGATAAAGTTCATTATACAAAAGTCATCCATGGATGCATCATAAGATGCTATATACTATTAATATGTAATATAATTTGTGACAATAGTCTACATTGAATTTTCTATATCCGAAATCCTCTATTGAGATAGAAAACATATCCTAACTCCAACATCAGATCATTCTGATGTGTCTAAAAACTAGCATCAATATAATCTATGAGGAAAATCTCCTCATCTCCCCCAAACACTTGGAACTAATCATTAATTATTCCCAAATATTTAATGATATACACAACATCATACCAATCCTATTATTATGGTTCATCTTGATATCATCTCAGCTTTTTCAATGCATAGACAACATCAAGTTTAGTACATAACACATCATACATGATTGGTCCTATCACTAAAGAGTATGGTTTCTTAATAATTCTATCTATATCATGTATTTTATGAGGAAACATTTTCATAGAATGATATAATCTATGTGACACTAGATCCAATTCCATATTATATTGTTCCATACTATATATCTTTAGTGTCTGGTGAACATATGTACATTGACAAAGTCAGATAAGCCTTTAGGATCTATCCTGAATGATCTTGATCCCTACAACATAGGTTTCTTAACCTATGTCCTTAATAGTGAAACATTTTTTTAACTATTGCTTAACATTATGTAAGAGTGGTATGTCATTTTCAATAAGTAATATTTCATTAACATATACTACTAAGATAATATATTCATTCCCACAAAAACTCTTGTAAACACACGAATCACACTCATTCTCAATGAAACCAAATTATTTTATGGATTCATAAAATCAAATGATTTATGACCTAGATGTTTTCATCAATCCCTATATGGATCTATATGACTTGAAAATCCTTTTGGAATCACCTAATGTCACAAACCCTTCGGGTTGTGTCATACAGGTATTATAATTAATGTTCCCATTAAGGATTTTTTTTGACATAAATCATTCATATATCATAGTCTTCCAAAGCTTCTATAGAGTCTATGAATCCAATGAATTTAAATAAAACTATAGAAAAGGTTTCACCAATGTCCATTCATTAACACTATTTTAACAATTTAGCCACTGGGATTTCATTATTGGAATTTAATTTACCTTCCATGTCATATTTTTTCCTGAATATCCATTTACATCCTAAAGGATATACATCAATTGTAGCATCGACAAGAACCAAAATTTAGTTTTAATACATGGAATCAATTTCAGAATTCATGGATTATTTCCATCATGTAGCTTATGTGATTTCTACTGCCTCTTTATAGGAGAGAGGTTCATCATTTTAAACAAATAATTAGTCACCATCCATAGTGGAAAAAAGCCATATATACATACTTCTATTACCACTTTTGTGATCCTATATAGTACTTTGTTTCAATAACTACTTCTTCTACGGGGATGTATGGAAACTGTTCCTCTACCAAAACTTTTGTATCTGGAGCCTTAGTTTCATAAAAGTAAATCTTGCTCCCACTATCCTTTTTGAAGATGTTAGACCTATTAAGAAAGTGGTATTTTCTAGCAACAATAACATTCTTGTCTGAGGGGTTGTATAAGTAGTATCCCTTTCATTCTTTCGGATACCCTATAAAGATACACATAGTTCCCCAGGTGGCTTGTGTGTTTCTTGATAAGTCCTAAACAAAAACCTCACATACTAATACCCATTTATGGGACAAAACATGCTTATTTCCACTCTATAACTTAAAGTTAATTCCATTTTATTCTTTAGTTTTCACATAGTTTAATGTTTCTGTCACAATTCATAATGCATATCCCCAAAAGAATCATAGAAGATCTACATGACTATTTACTAAAAATACCATGAATAACAAGGTTTGGATCCCCCGTTCACTAACACCACTTCACTATGGTTTATAAGGTGGTGTGATTTGAGATAAAATATCAAACTCCCATAAGAGGTTAATAAACTCTTAATTATGATATTCACCTCCTAAATCCTATGCAAGCTTATTTATCTTCTTACTAAGATGATTCCCCACCTAATTCTTGTATTCACTAAATTTATTAAATTCCTCATAAATATACCTCATCAATTATAAATATCCATGTCTACTCAATTCATCAATAAAATTTATTTATGTAAGAATATCAACATCAAGCTTCTAGTGAAAATGGTCTACACGCATTAGTGTGTACCAATCCTAGAAGATCTATGGCCCTTTAAAGATGTCCACCAAATGGATGTTTGGTCATTTTTTCATGTAAACAAGAATGAAATATTTCATATTTTTTATATCATATGATCCCAAATAACTATCATGGTTATCTTTGTCCAATGATTCTCATTCACATGAACACAATGGTGATTCCAAAGCTAGGTGTTATATGAGTCGGGTGAAGATGATTCATTATCAATTGAATATAATAGGTTTTAAAAATATAATATGTAAAGGACATTATTTAAATGTTACATAAAATAACATATTTTTTCTTTATAAATGAAATTAATTTTATTTCCAAACTTGAAAATAATTCCATTTGTATCTAGGAACGGTACAAAATTTATGTTATTGCTAATCATAGGTACATAATAACAATATTTTAAAACCTAAATAATTTGTGTTGGAAATGATGGGTTTTATCCAACAATGTCTAGGAAATCCACCCTCACACCAGTAGTAGCTATTATATCCACCTATCCACTGAAAATATTTCAGAATCTACTTGATTATAGTATTTCGATAGAGATGTTATCACCACAAGATATATCTAATAACCAATATGTATATATTAAAATATTACTCTTGATAATGAATTATAATTTAGCTTCCCATGGTTTCATGATGTAGTACCTCATCATGTGGCCTCTTTTTTCACATGAAAAACATACTGTCTCATTTTCCTTGCTCTACATTTTGATCTTCCTCTTCTTGGAAAGACGGTTCTTAGGAGTGTTAGAATGTTAATAGGTATTCTACCCCATTTCATTGTTCTTCCATTTCTTATTCACCATAAAGATCATGGGTTTATCATGTACCATGTTATTATCTAAATAGAAAATCAATACTAGATGTTTCAAAAGACTCATCTCATAATTTAAAAAATTAAAATTAACAACATATCTGGAGAATGTCTTTGGTAGTGATAAAAGTATGAGATCTATACAAAACTCATCAGTAAGTTTAATCCCTAATATTTTTAATAATTAAATTTATCCAATACGCTTTAATTCATGATACACATCCATCATAGACTCTTCATGTTTTTTGTTAGCAATGCATTAGAGATCTCATTTATCTCTTGTATAAACTTCTCTTGATAGAGATCTAGAAGGCGAGAGATCATGATACATGCATCCATGTCCTTGTGTTTCTTCAAAATATCATTAGACAAGGATGATGGAATGAAACAATGAACATACTTAGAATTATTCAGATGTTACTTATATATATATATATATATATATTACTTCACAACATTCCTCGTTACCAGGTGAAACTGTAAGAGGTTCCTCCATGACAGTCCATTTCAATTCATGGTGATGTATAATGCATAAGTATATTTTCCACTCTTCGAAATTTATTCTTTTGACATGGTTGTCATTTTCAAGTATGCATCCCCAAGATATGTTTGAATTAATTTTAATTTCCATTATATAAAATAATTTGAGCATAATTCTAGTACATTATCTAATAAAATTTAGACGAAAAATTGAAATTATATTTATTAGTATCCCCCTATTTTATCAAAAAACAATATCCATCACCATTGGATTCAGAGTATCTTTATTCTTGTATATTCTAGTGAAAAGTATCCATATTACCATTTTCATTACCCAAACATTGGTTGGTTTAGAAACTTTAATGGTTTTAAGTAGGAATTCCAAATCCCAACTACATTAACTCAAAATTCCTTGATCCACTGAGTAGACTCCCAAATCCTGGAATCCTTAAATTGGATTTCCTCAAAATTTTATTCTTAGTTACACCAATTCCTAATTTGGTAGTCAAACCTTTATTTAAAATAAGTTAATTCATCACAAAACGTAATGCTAGAATTCTCTAATAATTGGATTCACCCCAACCTTGGCTAGTCAAGAACATTAAACTATGGTTCTATTTTAAATGATGTAGTGGAAGTCTATACAAAATTATTATATATAATTGATGGATTTTATGATTTAATATTTAAATTTAAAATTATTATCTTTATCAAATTCTTATTAATATTGTGTGGATTTACAAAATTGACTAATCATGTATTATTTAATATTTATTCATAAGACCATTTATTTTATTTCTATCTTGAATGCTGATTAATTCATTAAATTTTGTGATAACGAAAAAACAATCATAATTAAATAACCATGAAACTAGTAGAAATAAAATAATAAAGTGGTATGATCATGAAATTTTACTAATGGTTAGTGTGTCTAGTGATTGATAAACTAACCGTTGACCTAGGGGAAAAATTGAATAAATTAATGTTTTTATTACATCTTTCCACATGTCCACCAATGTATATTTCATTGATTGGTTTCTACTTAGATCCAAACTTTAACCACCTCCATTAGACTTAGAGCTCCATCAATTATATATTCTTTTACTCACACACATGTTAGGAGAAAATGGTTTACGTAAAATAAATCATTGGTACGCAGACCCATACACAATAAGAGGACTGAAGGAAAGAAAAGAAATTATTTAATTTAATACCAATCACATAAAATGTTTTGTATATGCTCATGATTATCCACATGTGTGCAAAAAATTATGAATATAATAAAACTATCATTTAATTATTAATCGTTTGTATTTTTGAAAAATCACATTTGAATCAATCAATTATTATTTTTAATTAATCAATATATTTATATTAATTCTCATTCAAATTTTCATGAGATTATCATCTGTCATAAGATTAAATAATTTAAAAAAAATATCTAAAATTAACTTTGTATAGAAATGTACCTTTGAGGAAATAGGTAAAATACCCATCTAATTATACCCAACATCTATTATAGTCATATATTGTTTACTCTTGTGATATATGAAATACATGACTTATCAAGTACATTCACGATGTGTATTTAACCAATGATTACACAAATTACATGGTTTTTTTGGTCACATTATAAGCATCAATGAACGTAGAGTAAAAATATGTGATAAAAATCATACATGATATGAAGATAATAGAAATATGAATATATTAAATAATTATATATATATATATATACATATCACATGGCATGTCATATAACATTGTCCACATTTAAGTACATGACTCAATGTTTACAAATTTTAATAATTAAATATTGAAAATATATGTATTTCGGTACAAGTACACATTGTGTACATATCACACCATGTATTGGAGGAACATGCCTAGGGACTCGGTGTGTAAAACATACATCATACAATTTGAGTACACAGAAAGTACAAAGGGATACATGGTGTGTGGACTCTGAATTACACTCTCACTAGTTAGGTAGTCCTTGTATCATAATATGTGGCCTTTTTGTGACTCAAATGGACTACATTACATGTACGTGGGCTATACTGTATTTAATCTAGGTGACTGTGTTCCATTATGGATTGCTCAACATGTGGTGTATGAATTAACTATAGCATGTGTAATTGATGCACACAATTTGGTAATTTTGGAATTAACTCCTTTGTGAATTTAACATAATTACTCAATGTTTAACTCTAAATTCATTGTGTGTACTTCTAGGTTTTACATTTAGAAGCCTTGGTTGTTCTGGATGAGTTCCTATATTTTATTTTATTTCTAAAATTTATAATTTCGATTAGATCTAAATGAAATGAAGGAGGAAGAAGAATATATCAAAAATTGGATTTAAATAATTATTAAAATTTAATTTAAAACATTGTTCAAAATGAATAAATCAATACACGATCTCAACATAATTATAAATAATTATGTTACCACTGTGATACAACTTGTAGTTTTTTGGTGTAATGGAAGCATCTGATGGGTGGTGCCCAACTTTTATTTTTGTCAGAATCAATGATAACTCCAATATTTAAACATATTTAAATGTTTTGATATACGAAATTGAATCAAAGAATATAAATAAAGGAAATAATTCCAGAACAAAAGGGAGGATCATCACTTATTATAAATAATTAATTTAATTAAATAAGAACTACCTTTGTTGAATATTTTCATCATTTATGGATCAGGTAACATATATGTGACACTCCATCATTATGTTGTATGAATCAAGTCTAGATTTCTTCTAACGTTGATCCAAATGTGTTCCATGAATCCCTAGAGGTCCCTGAATGAATCTCTGGGTGCTAGCATAGAAGATCCTTATGCTTGCGTCATCCACATATGATCAATAAGTTAATTTCCTCTAAATAATTCTCCTTGATCTGGTGGTGGAATATTTCTCTTCGTTATTGGGACCGATCTTAGAGAAGAGAGATCTCAAGGGCCTGAGAGAATTTTATAACTCCTTTGTACACAACCCAAAAAATTTCTTCTACTAATTGAGAAAATAATATAATAGGGATAATATATTTCTAGTGTCTAAATTTAACAATTTCACCATTTTCATTAATTAATAATTTAATCCCAATGAAACCCCATGTCAATTTATAATAATAATATCATTATTTATAGTCATTCTATAATCATTTGAATTATGATTAAATATTATTTAATAAATAATTTTAAATATTTATTATTTCTAAATTTACCCAAAATATAGGTACTCCATTACCCCATAATAATTATCAAACCATGAATAATGAATATTTATTTATTAAATAAATATCACTAAATTATTCACCAATAAAAAATAAACATAATATTAACTTAAATAAAAATAGATATTTATTAAACATTCCACTGACATTATATTCTCTCTAATAATCAGTAATGGGACATATGGGATTAAGTAGACAAGAAAAATTATTCATCCATTTCAAGGAATAATATTTACTCAACCTATTAAATAATAAATAATAACATATTATTTAACTGAGATTCATGATATACTTAGTGTGGGACCCCCTAAGCCTCTTTCTCAATGGCATTAGGTGAAGAAACCTAAATTACAAGGTTAGAATCTAAATACATTCCAAATAAACCATCTAGAATGTAGTTGATTCTATAATGACATGATATCCCATATGGACACTTATTGTGTAATATAATCTGTTTGTCATGATTTCGCAAATCAAATAGGTTGTATGTCTGTGCCATCAGACCATATGATGGATGTCTCTTTCTCTGAATTCTTAAAAACCAAACATGCCTATTGAACACTAAAGAAATGGAATTATTTAGGTTATTTCATTACCATTAAAGGGAATGAGATATCCATTTCTATTAATGAACGTATGGTAAAATCCTTTCTCACATTATTCATTAATGAAATATTACTCGTGATGAACGCAATATATCCTATATCACTATAGACATATGTAATCAATGTTTTAATTAAAACATATATGTACGCAACTAATAACAATCAATAATAATAATCTTAAATTATTAGTATCAATACACATGTATTCATATAAGAATATCCAATGACACATAGAAAAGTGGATTTCATACTGGTGGGTATCATTCTCATAATAACCTTATGGATATTACCAATGTCGTACACCATGAGAAGTTTCCTCACTGTCCGTTGAGTCTCCATCCCTGACAGCATGTATCATTTGTGTCCATGATATTATATCATCTGTATATAGAACTTATATTTAAGAAAATTGTTGTAGAACATACGGGTTCTCATCATTGTGGGAGACTACTATTACTTTTTTAGTACGATAGGTACCCTTAGCACATTCTCACATACAACATTACAAAGATGAAAAATAATGTTCTGATAATTATTTTATTAATATTCAAAAACATTAATACATGTTAGAATAAAGTAAAAATATGTTGGTTCTAGGGAACCAACTTTAACAGATATCCCAAACGTAGCACATCAAGAATGGATTCCTCATCATGAATCCATCATAGCTCATCATGGTCTGGTTGGATCTGAATCTTCAAATTATTAGGTGGTGGATACTCTTGAAGAGTGACCTCATAATTTTTTTATGTATTCATATGAATTGGGATATAAAAATTAATAATTATTGTAATCCTTGACAACTTGATGAATTTTTGAATGTAATGAGATTACATAGTAGGTTCCTAAGCCATGGATTAAAAAATCAATAAATATTAATACTCTCAAAAGCCAAATATTTATTTATTGATTGATTTCTCTCCATAGATAAATTTTTCAAATGATATATCTTTTTTTAAAAAATCGAAACACTATACTAGATAGTAAAAGGTGATTTAATAATTTTTTCTTCCACTGGTGGGTAATTGTTCCAAATGATAATGATATAATTTTTTGAACACATCGAGGAAAAAGAATTTATTTGTTTTTTATAATGAAAATAAAAATACATTTTTTAATAAATAATAATATAAATGAACAACTTATTGGGTCCCTGGAAGTGGTTATATTTTTTTTATGAATGCCTTTATGAGGCTTAGAAAAATATAATTACTTATACATTACTAACACAACTAAACGGATGACCAAGGCTGTCCCACTTATGTAGATTCACGATTTATTTTCTTACATATTATAATTCACATAAAACTACCTATTATGGGTTTTTATTACACTATGAAGGAAGTGATAAATTATTATCAATCATGAATTGAAAATATAATGTGTTTAGTACGAAATAACAGCGCCTTTTATCATTTAAATTTGGGTTCTTCAAATTATTCATCCTTATTGAATAGATTTATTATGATAATGTTATAGTAAAATACCTCTCTTAGATTACTATTATATTAATTAGAATTTTTAGAATATTAAACTCTTAAGAGAACTAAATTACAAATCTTCTTATAATGAAGTTTAATGATACACCTCAATCATGAGTGTGACAACTTCTAGGACCCAGTACCATCATTTTCTATTCTTTCTTTTGAATAAATCTAATCAATTATGTGAATATCTTTTGTTCAATGGATGGGATGGAAATGTTTTAAGGTATATAATATAAGTGGGTTTTATATTCTTATAATGGATGAAAATTTACAAAACCATATGCATAACTCTTACTCCCCAAAAATATATATAAAAATGGGGTTTGAATAACAGATTTCTAGAAACTCCTTCTTTCCCCCAATGCCAAGCCCCATGTTAGTCACTAATTATCAAGAAAAAGAGGCCATGTCTGGAGAATAGTAAAAAATAAAATGAGGTAGAGAAAGATATAGTGATAAATAATGGATTTAACTAAGGGTGGATCACTTTCATTGGAAAAATAATTAATTAATTACAATACAAATAGAAACTAATGGTAAACTAGGAAATAAAATAAAAGAAAATAAAAGAAATCAAAGTAGTAATTGCAAGATAGAATCATATGATCCTTCAATAAATAGAAACAATACATTTATTTATATATGTATGTGTCCTTTATATATCTGTCATTCATATCTCTTTCATGTAATCATTTTTCTTGGTTCAACAGAGGGATATATTTATTCAAGTATTTTCAACAAATATCTATTGAATTATTAGGTGTTTACAATTTTTAGTGTTGAATAGTATTTCCCAATAATGGTATAAGTATCTACTATTACTATACATTGTGATAACACTCTATGTACTACCATTCAATATACCCAACCAAAAACTCACGGTAGTATCAACCACCTTCAGAAACTACGACTATTGATTCATCTATTATTTCCTCACAATATCCTTTCCAGATATCATATTTCCAAAAATATCTAAAAACATATAATTTTTTTAATTATGCGGCATTAAATTATTTTTTTAGTGGATTCATGTATCCATAATTAGATCTATAACACATTGAAAAGAATTGAATATAATAACATAGATGATCCTTCTTCTTCCTGGGTAGATGATTCAATATGTAAAGTAATCATTATAGCTGTCATCTACTAATACACCCTATACAATGGTTCTATTATTACCACAATCTACAATTGGTTCTCAACTATACATCTATTCATATCATACACCATCAATTATTAATGATATCACATATACAAGAATTTCGCCCTCCACGATAATTCATTATCTATTGTCTCCCATTAAAAATGGATGATCCATTTAACAACATATGTCATTCCTCAATGGTTCTTCTATCGCACTATCCATAGTCCCTCCGTCTACTCTATTGACCCTATAGAAGCATAAAATCTGTTAATATTCCATCAGTTAGTATCCATCATACTCATAACCCCTCATAATAGTTTGTGGTTGAAATATTTCATGGATGCATATAGTTTTCAGGGTTTTTGTATAGTAGTGGTAGAATGATGCAGCTCAATTGAACTTCATAGTGGTATGTTGAGTTAAAACCCTCAAGAATGCATGACTTCATTCTTCTACTATGAAAGATTCATGGTAGTTATATGTGGTTCCAATGGTTACCACTGGTGATTTGGGGTTCTTCAAGTTGATATGGCTCAGGATTAACCTTCAATGGTGGCTTCCATGGCATTATTTCGAGACTTTAATATGGTGGTAGGATGTGTCAAGCAACATTATCCATAGGGAGTAAGGGAGAAAAGTCTCAAATGGATAGGGTCCATGTAGTTGAATAAAAACAATAATGTTTTAGTTTTTAGTGAATGGTTCTCATGCCTTTCTATCCCACATCTAATATCATCATGGATGTACACTTCAATTAATATCACAGTGTAGTGAACATGGATTAGAATCCAGCCATGGGGAAGCGCTCTAGATAATGTTTCACACTCAAATGATGGTTGGAACCTCCTCACATGGACCACACATTCTTTATCCCACTTGTTCCACCATCGCCTCCTCCCCATATACATAGTCAACTGTTTCCACTCATATGACTCTCCTAGTTGGTTAGCTTGGCCGATCAGCTCTTCGAACCAGGATAGCTGGTGACTTGTCCTAACTTGGTAGAAAGGAATCTTTGACTGCCAAATATTGTAACTCTAAAACATATTGAAACTATAGTGAATTCACTAAAATTTTATCTCCAATAAAATCAAACATTAAAGTTTCATATTATTATCCACTTAAAAACACATTATTTCCATAATTTTAATTTCCAAATTTTTAATACGAAATTATATTTCATGGTACTATTGGGTGAAATCCATTTTAAATAATTAAAAAATAATTAATATTTATCTTGATAAATTGAGTGAAATAATTTCACACCCTAAATTAACCCATTAAAATCTATTCATTCATATGGGAAAAACTCGTGGAATTTTTCCTGACAAATTTATATCTAGAAACCATCATTCTGGACATGAATGTTTCCTATAGAATATAATGTGGTCATTATCTAGGTTCCCCTCTTTCTAATCCAATAAAAAATTATAGTATACTAACAAAATGACCCAAAACATAAATGGAAATTCATAAAATGATGATGTAACTCAAACCAGGGGTGTTACGTGGAACATCTCATGTAACATTCCTACCTTAGTGGATCTCCATGTATCATTTTTTGGGACTTGGATTTGGTTATTTCAAGGGTTAATCTAAAGTAAATTTCCCTGAAGGATGATAAGGGATACACTTTCTCAGCACTAGAGATAATATGAATGGTTATGAAAGAATTTTGTTCACCTTTTTTATGTAGGGCCAATGATGGGGGATTGGGCATAGATATTTTAGTATTCATAGGGCCCATACTCCCTCATAGATTGTGTTCCACTTAGTAAATAATGGATCCCCCACATTTCTAGTAGATTTTAATAACCCTTAATATATTGTTTACTACTTAGGTAATGGTTCCTCTATCTATGGATGTAGATACTCCTTCATCAATTTTGTGCTACTTGATGGGGTATGGGTCCTTTAGTACTATTCTGGGGTGTTCACATAGGTTACATTGTTTAGGTAGTTAAAATTATATGAACTAATTTCATGGTCTCATGTAGTTTATAAGTGAAGAGAAATTATATCTTCAATTTTTCTAGGTTCTATAATTTATGAAATATATATGTATTCTATTTCACCTCTTTTTTTTTCATTATTTCCATGGGGTATTAAGATAACTATTTTTATTTTTCTTCTTTTTGGTTTGTATGTAAATCTTATTAGGTATTCATGAACTCAATTAGGCATGTCCATATTCACCCACATGTGTCATGTATTATAAAAACAATTTAAAAATAATTGGTGAAGTTTATGAATTTTGTATTGGTAAAGCATAGTGGAATCATACGGTGATAGTGGAAGTTGATGTTCATATATAATGCTAGATCATTGTTAGTTCCTCTTCATCCAAACTATTTAGCATATTTTAATGATTAGGTTGTTGGGAATGTTTATTTACCATTTTTATTATAGATTATAAAATATTTTCTCATTTATGGATCTTAGTGGTTGTTTATTGGATTATATATTGTAGTTAGTTTTATTTATATGTTTTTCATTGTTATATCCACTGTAGTGTTTTAAATTGAGTGTATGTTTGATATTATAAGGACTATTATCATGTGTAATATACCTACCTAGTTCTTGACATAACCCTTGACTTATTATCGGCAAACTTGATGTGGAACACCGATCCTATAGCTACAAATCAAGTGTCCTGGTGTGTCGATTTATGGAAGAGTGGTATCAAAGATATATAGATTTATGAATGGGTATTGGATTTTAATTTTTATTAATGATTGGTTTAAGAATTTAATGAAAACAATTTACATTTTTTTGAGTTCATATTTTAATCAATGGAACACTGTGTTAGTGTGTAAACTAGTGTATCCATTCACCTGGTCTTTTCATGCATATTTTTCAACTAATTATACTAAGTCAACAAATATAGGGAAAAATTAAAAATGCATGCATCATATATGATTTATTTATTTGTTTAAATTTTCATCTCAATAAAACTCAACAGATATTCTTGGATCATGAATCATCTTGTTAAATTACGGGAAACCTCCAAATAGCTTGGATCTTCAGGCATAATTGTGACATGATAAAGTCTACGGTTAATCCTATTTTTATTGAGAAGAATTGAAATGAGGCCTCCGTCCATTAACAAAATAATGAGGTGTTTCCCTCTAGCATGTGAAGGGAAGTTCTTCCACCCATTTTGAAGTAATAAGACCCACTTATTATATTGAATGAAGATATTCATACACTTACAATACAACTAATTATTTCAGTGGGTTAGAGGGAAGAATGTAAATCATGTATCCTAGAAAATGCGTGATATGGTGGTTCACATGTTCCTACTTTTTCTAATTCATACTAATAAAATTTTAGAGCTAGTGTATAATCATCTCAATTGGGTTACATGCTTTTGGTGGACCTTGATCACACAAAACCATAATGAGGTGATTCTTCCATTGATAGAGTATGGGTAAATTTTCCATGAGAAGTTTTACCTAGTGACATGGAAGTCATTATTCATCAAATATATATTGATGTTTCATCACTATGCCATGTATATTGTGGGTTAAATGTTTAGATTAATTGATATCACAGGGTACTCCATCTATATTATTTATGATAGATTCTTTTGATAATTAATTTTTCAGATCGGTCTCTATAAAGACACTGAATATATTGATGTTAACATATATATAACTACCTATATCTAGATTCTAGAGAAGGAATTGGTGATGGAGGGATTCATGGAAGATGGAAAACCGATAGAATCTAATTTTAGTTGTCATTTAAAAGTATATTCGTTAGCTTTCTTGATCCAAAAATGTGCATTCGGGTTATAACATAGGTTGAAGGAACATGCACTACCTCAATATAGGGTATTTAAAAATCAAGTGTTTTCCAGATTATCCAGTCAGTTGGGAAATAGATTTGTTTTCACTGAATATGATGAGTCTATATAGAATGTGATTTCCCATCCATACGTGTGGAAGAGTGAAGCCACATAGTAGACAGACTTCTGCACCCGAGGTATTGTCATGATGAGGTCCCTCATGAATGAATTATTGGTAGAGGTACTAAAGTGGTGTAACACCCCATTATTTTATGTTATAATTCTTCTAAATAATTTTTTTCTTTGATATCCTTCTATATATATAACAACATAAGTAAATGATCCACAATATACTTTGAAAATATTTCTATTTAAATTTGACTATTATTACCTTTCCATTGAATTGATGTGTACGAATATGAGTAAAATTAATTTTAAATATATATTTTCTTCTTTATTAATACAAATATATTTACTAATTCATAGAAAAAATAAATACTCATGTTTCAGTAATGTCAATTTATGCTTCAAAAACAAATTTTCTTCAAAAAGGGGTTTACTGAATTTTTTTATTTTATAAATGTTTATAAATATGATTTTATTAAAATTATATCATATTTTAAATAATAATTATGAAATTATATTAAGGTAATTTTTTTAATAAAAATATTAATTTCTTATTGAATAATGCAAAATACAATCTTTTTGTAAAATTTCCATCAATTTTCAATTAATCATGTAATTTAAAAGCACTGCTATTTTTTATTTTGATATAAAAGTAAAATTAGTCTAATTACATTTTATATAATATAATTAAATAAATGGGATTTAGTATTATACTTTTTTTATAAGTTAAATTTTAGGTTTAAAAAGGAATTTCAATAAAAATTATTTTTAATTTTTTTAATTAATTTATATTAAAATGTATTTCTATGACATATGAGAATTAATGATTGAGAAAGGGTTTTTATATTTTTAATATAGAAGACAAAATTTTGTTATGAAATCTATTTTATTTTTTTCATTCTGAATGGTAATTATGGTAAATATTTTTCACTTCGATTAATGATAAAATATGCTTACCATGGGTAAACCAAAATTAAGGATAAGACTCCACAAAAAACTTTTTTAAATCCAATTGGAATTTCATATTTGAAAATCATACAATTATACCATTAAATATTTGAAAATTTTGAATTAATTTTTTGAATAGGAAAATGTAATATAAAAATCCATTAAAATATTCAAGGTGTGTCCCTCTCACCTCTTATAAAAGGACACCCCACCTTTCAATTCTTTACATAATTTTGAGCAACCAAGCTCAATTAGACCCTCCAAAATTCCCTTATCAATTTCCCTAGACATGATGTATAAGTGTTGTACTTATTAAAAGACAATTTAAATGGTTTTTATGAAGGTTTCTAACAGATTCATACTAAGAAGAGGAGGTTAGAGAGCATTTAATGAAAATGAAACCTGAGGTAAGGGAATTATGTTATAATATCATTGTTTATCATAATTATTTATTATTCTGTTTCATGTGAAGAAATTTTATAATTTATATGTAATTAATATGATGAATTTTAGTCTACACTAATTGTTTATATAAATTAAATGTTTTACTTTAATTTTCCTCAAATAATTTACACAAGGGACTGAAATATTGTTTTTAAGGATACCCGAATTTAATTATATATTCCATCGAAAATATTTTTCTTTCATATCCACTTTTTCTATAAAAAAAATCAAGAATTGTTTTAATATTATTATTTGATGGATCAAAGTATTTTTTATCAAGTTTTTAAATTATATTAAAATGACTAAATGTAACATTATTGTCCTTTAATGTGTTAGGTACATTTGAATATTTACCAAAAATGTGAAAGGATACATTCTTTTAATGTGCATACCATGAAACCAATTTTTTCTTATCATGACCACTCAATGAGTTTTAGCTACCTTTACATGTTTCCTTATATTCTTTCAAATAAAATATTTTATATAATAATTAGATTTTTTATTTTAAATAATTTATTTTAAAAGTAAAAGGTAATGTTCCTCAAGAAATGTTCCAGTGATCATTTAAAGGCATTTTTATGATAATTTCATGTGATGTAACTTATTTTATATTGGGGTTATGAATCAATGATACAACACTTATTATTTCACTATATGTTTTTGGATTATAATGATCTGATATTTGTAAATCATATTTATTTTTCAAGGTTTGTGATATGATTAAATGATATAATGTTTATGAAACTAATTTCCTTTTCAAGGTTTATTATTAAATGATTTGATGATATAATGAATATTTTATGATATTTTGCAAAACATATATATGGTTGTCATTAGTTGATTGTTGGGTAAGGATTTAATATCCCTCCAATGAAATTTGTAGTGTTTTATATCTCATGAGATAATAAAAACAATAATGGGGACTGAACTCGGTTGAGTAAGTGACATTGTACACTATGATAGTCTAGGAAGTGAACCTTTAATAATGGAATGAAGAGTGAACACAATCCACTATGATATACTTAAATATTTTCTTTCACTAATGAAATTAATTTCTATGCATATGTGTATATCAAAAACATATTTATTATACTTACAATATATTCTGGGTTATAATTGAATATTTTTGTTTCCTCACTACTATATTTTTTGATTGAAAAAACATTATTTCATTATTATAAAATAAATATAATTGAATGATTATGTGTTATTATTATACATTACAATAAAATTATAATACCCTTATGGTTATTTTATGCATTCATATGATCATCAACTAATATCTAACTTTTTTACCCTTAATTAGCCTTTGACCTATCCTTTTGTTATGTTTCCCTTATCCATGTTATGAACCAATAATTTATTTATGATATGCCTATGAAGGATTCCACTTGTGAAGAACTATGTGGGAGATGACATAGATCATTGATGTACCATTTTATTGTATCCATGTTTCCGCATACACTAAACCATTATGGTTTTGGAAAGGATCCCAATGTTTTTATTAAAGATTAATATTAAAAGATGTAATATTAATGTATGGGTATTTTAGTTTAAAAATGTTTCTAATAGAGAATTATTTAGTTATTTCTAGAAAATAATATGTGAAAATTTAGTGATAAACCTTTAAATAATCCTAAATATAGGATACTATCCAATGTTAGGGTAAAGAAACTAGTTTTGTTTTCCTATAAATTAAATCTATTTCTATATTATGGTATGTTCATGTGTCAATAATAAAAATAAAATATGGGTAACAATTATAATAAAGTTTTATTGGGTAATAACTAGATTATAACGAGAGAACAATGAGTTTTCCTAAGATAGCACAACAAGCTACACACTCCTAGGGGATATTTTTGGGATAATTCACAATTTCATTATGAACCATTATAAAGGATTAGAATAGATTATGACCATGAATTAATTCAAATAAATATAATGTTTAACTATTTGTAAATATGGTTTAATAATTTATAAATCTTATAAATAAATATTTATGATTATATGGTTTCTCACTATAATTATTTTTTCCAATAATATTATTTTGTTTTTTCAGTGGATAGAACCAAATATAACTTTGTTAAAAATGAATGTAATGGAAATTTTAATTATTTTACTCATGAGAAACAAAATATTATAGGATATGTAATAAACAATTTTAGTGTTATGTTTATGAATTATTCTCAGTTTATATATCATGATGAGCTTCTAAATGAGAAAAAGAGGGAAAAAATTCTATCGAGTGCTTAAAAAGGAAACATTCACCATCCTTTGATGGGTCTACTGATCCATGAGTTATTTAAAAATGAGTCATTACTAATGAAAAGATAGTTTACACTCTCTAGTTTTTGGAACATGAAAATTTTATTTTAGTTTTTTTTTATTTAGAATGCGAAGAAGATCGATGGTGGAATATTATAAAGAAAATGATGAAATAAGAAGAAATTGTATTTGTAGAATGGGATGATATAATTTGATTATTTTTCCTCAAGTAAATTTCTAATATTCTTTATATTAAATTTTATAATTAATTCTTTGATCTAAATTTAAAATATGATTAATCCATTAGTACTTATAGGGAAAATTTTACAAGACATATGATGTATGATTATTACATTACCCTCCACTATAAAATTAAGATTCTTCGATATTTTTATTTCATAAAAACAATCTATGAATGGAATTATTCATAAGGTTCATTTGATTCGACAAAAAAAATAATTTATGTTCTTTAAAGGTGGAAATAGAGATTAGAGTTACCCGTGAATCTCTAGTTTTTATAAATAATAATATATGGAATTCCAATGAAATTATAATAATAAAAACCATGGAGAGAATAAGATGAGCATTCCATTCTTCCTGAATAGTGGAAATAAATTTAAAGAAATTTTCTCAGTATGACTAGTATATTTTTACTTTTCCATAGGAATGTTTTTGGGAATTCTAATGAGATGTTATGGGAAGAATAATTTAGTTAATTAGGTAAATTTACAGAAATCACAACATAATGAACCAACCACAGACTATTGTTTTTATTTTAAAGATTATGGTCATTATGATAACCACTGCTATAATATGAGGGTAAATGAAAACGAAAAAGGTTAGCAACAAATTATGACAAGTCACTGAGTGAAATCTCACACAATCACTATTATAAACATGCAGTATAATAACATTGTGGTTAAATGTACAATTAATATCCAATATTGAACTAAAAATGTATTATTTGACTATAAATATTCCTAATTATTTATATATGTAGAATTTTCCTGGGGTATAACAATAAAACTATAACAATATGGACCTTATTGATCATTAATTTTATAGACATATGTTGAAGGAAGAGTTAAGAGGATTCTAGAGGTCATTTGAGTTGAATAAGAGAGGATGGAGTGGGAAAATATATTTTTAAGTGGTATTATATAATGATGAATGGTTCTACACCATATGGGTGGCCATTTTTTCATGGATGAGTTGGTTATGGTGTAGGGATCATGTGAGTTGTTTTTCTAAGCCACTACCAAATATTGAATAATTTTTTCATGGAGGTTAAATGTGTTGTATAGGTTATTTACTCACCTAATAAGCTATGATATAAGGTTTTAGGATGTGGTGTAGAGTTATGGGGTTGATTTTCTATGGTTCAACCAATTTTGGAACCATTTCACCCTAGAGTGGGGGCTTCATCATGACCCCTATTGGTGATTAGCGGTCTTTGGTGTATAACCTTTTTCTACACCCTAGCCTTCCTAGATTTTTATTAGATCCTCAAGGTGGATATAACTATGAATACAATAAATTTTTTTACCATTACGACAATAGCATGCTGTTGTTTTTTTCATCATAGTTCCCTTAGGATTAAAGTCTGTTGCGTTATGTTCGGGGTCTCTACATTGTATTCCTGTGTTTTATAGTGTGTGTATAAGTTATTAAACTCATTAAGACTTGGTCAATTCTCATATTTTTTTTCTTTTCTAAGGAAAACTATGTGAATCATAATGTTCTCTTTCATTCTCTTTTCAAATGATTTCAACCCTGACAATTTAGGATCAATCTGTGGTGGTTTTTATATGTTCCCCGCTTATCCTCCTCATATTTTCCTTTGCATTTATCATTGTAGAGGGGATACATTCTTGGTAATCATGTTTTTTATTTTATTTTTTATAATTATATCATTTGGTTGTTTTTTTATGATTATTAAATTCTTATTCATTCATATTTTTGTTTGTAGTTGACTCCCTTTTGGTCCAACCTTGTATAGCTGCTCAAAAATACCCCTTTGTGGAAGGTGTTCCTTAAATTCTAAATATTATATCATAAAGTATGGGTTTAATATTTTAATATCATGATAATATGGTTTAATATAACAAAAAAATATAAATTTAATTGATACAAGAAATTTAATGGGGAGATAATTGTCCACATGTTTTAAAATCTCTTTTATATTCTGATATTGATATTATCCATGCTTATTATACACTAGAAAATCATGTATATTGGGATCCTTTTATTTAATTATTTAATATGTTGTCTGAAGACCCAAATTATTTAATATTGTGACACTAAATTGAATAAATGATTAATAACTTATTCAAGGAAAAATAAAATGGGTTCTCCAATAAAATTCATCTAGTGTGAGAACACAATTAAAATTCTTGTGGAACATAGTGAAAATCCCAATAATGAATCTTGAAAATGGTATGTGTGATTCAAGGTGTGTGGTGTGTTGGGATTATTTGTATTTTTTGCCTTATTGTTTTGATGTGATGAGCCTGTTGTGGCTATGTTGTGGCTGATGTGTGGTGAGAGGAGATGGAATGTGATAGGGATGTAGTTGGAATGTGTTGGTTTTGATTTGTAAAGTGGTTTTAGATGTGAATGGGGGTGGTGTGTGGGATATCGATGAATTATTTATTCTTTGGTGTATTTTATTGATATTTTCTGTGGTAGTATTGGAATTAAATGAAAATACTAAAAATGAAATAGCATGTAGTAATTTTGTTAATGAGATGCAATTGATTTTCAAATGAATTATTAAAAAGCAGGTGTGTTTTTAAAAAGTTTATATTAAATGATAAATAAGTGGGTTGAAATTTGAAATGAATTTGATAATTAAATGGAATTGGTTAGTAAGGTGATGTGTGGAAAAATGGTTCCAATTGTATAAGAAGATGAAGATATATCTTGTTTTTTGAGGGTGATGTTATTATTTTAATAATGGAAGAAAATTTCCACAATTTTGGGTGGCCTTGGTGTGAGTTTGTGAGTTATGATGGATTTTGAGTGCAATACACATTGGGTCATGTTTTCTGTTATCTTATAATTTATAAATTATATTTCCTTGTGACATTCTATATACTACCCACCCATATTGAGAACCTTTTTCTAACAACCATATATTTATATTGGAGTGTTGTTTTCTAGAATCCTAATGATGATGATATATGGATGGTAACCCACTATTCTCTACTATCTCTTCCAAGAGATAATGACGTGCACATGTTGTGGTGGATTAAATTCAAAAGTGAACTATTTAGATGTGATGTGATGTGATGGAAAAGGTGTCTCAGGTGAGGATTGTTGAGATGAACTATATGTTTTTGGGTGAGATGATTAGACATCTTATAGTCAGGTTCATTCATGGATGGATAAGGGGAAATTGTTTATTTCTTTCATATTCACATTACCCTACTGTTCTAGTTATGGTCTAGATGTTATGTGATGGCATGTGTCTGTTTTTGGGGGATGTTATGTGATACAAAAGAGGTGGGAGTTTTACGGTGTATTTTATTTGGGTGTGATAGTGGATAATCAACATAAATGTGGTGTGGGGTGCCATCCAATGATATGATTTATATTATGTTATTATAAATGATTTCTTTTTGGTGAGTGAGTGTTGGTGATGTCGATGACTAGATAGTTTCCCTATTTAGGTGTTGATAGTTACGATATATATCAATAGTGAATTAGTATGTTTCTTTCAAATGTGCCTGTGAGAATTTGGATACCCTGGTGAGAATACTTGTATGCTCACCCTATGTATATAAACAAATTTTTAGGTTTCAATAAGATTACATGGACTATGTTTAACATTAATTTTCTTTAATTTTTTATAGTAACTATGTTGTTCCCATAGCATTTCTTTTGGGTATTTACTTTGGAAACATTTATCTATATGTGATTATTGTATACACTCATTGTGGTATTGTATTGGTTTCTATTTACATTATATCATAGTGTTTTTAATATTTTATTATTCTAATTTCATGATCTTATTTCATAATAGATGGTAATTCTTGCCACTTATGAGATATTTTGTACCAGTGATGTTAGTCACCAACCTGGGGACTAATGGAGGTGGAAATCAAAGTTCATTATCTCTATTCCATCATTACATTATCTTTGGATATAGGGGGCCATGACATAGTTTTATCAGATATAATGATTTATATATAGTATGGTGGTAGGGATAAATATAAATAGGATTGCATGGGTAGGTATGTAAATATTTCTAGTTGACCATGGTGTGCGACATAGTTTAGGGAGACTAGCTATGAAATGTGATTTTAAGACCCCATGTGATCCACTGAGTGTACTTTGAGCTTGTGTAAAAATAATGTGAGGGGGACCTAATTGCATGGCATAGATTTGGAGACGTACATGCATCATGATGACTTCTGTTCTTTTCTGAATTTGGAGTTTTTGGTTTTGGGAATGTTGAAACAAGTGAAAATGAATTAAATAAATATTAATAAAATTATATACTACCAGGATTATTAAATCATTTTTACTCAATTGGTTAAGGCACATGGTCATCATCTTTGTGAGTTTTATGTAGTGGAGGTTTAGTAGTCTGATTCAATTTATTTCTAAAGTGTTAATCTTGTTGATAATGATGATTACTAGTAGATGATATTGTTCTCTTTTTAGAAGAATTATTTTTTGAAGAATGGGGGAACTGGTCTGAATGTGGAGAAACAGATCATATTGGAGGAGTTGATGACCACCTTCCGTTTGATCAGGGTTGAAGTGGAATATAGAGTCCTACTAGTAGTAAATCAGATGTGAGGATTTCCAAATATTTTTTGTATTGTGTACCTTAGTGAGTGGAAGGAAGAAGATGTTTCTTGGGTGGAATTTTAGAAGGATTTCCTGGAAGATTTTTTTTGTCAACTATTAAGGAACTGAAGAGGCATGTGTTTCTTTCACTTCAGAAGAGGAGATTATTTTTTTGCAATTATGGAATATTGTTCAATGATTTATGTTATTTTTTAGACCCCTTTCCATATAAGGAGTCTCATGTGTGGGGTCTAGAGGAGGTAGTTCATCATTTTATCTAGTTTAAAGTAAATCCCATTATGTTTCTAACATAACTAGAGGTAGAAAAAATGGAAGTTGAGATCAAGAGGATGCAGTCCTTGTGAGTTTTATCTTGATAATGGAGAAAGTATGGCTCATTGAGGAGTGTAGTTATCAACAGAGTGTTTTTGGTCGTTGCGCCTTTAAGGTTTCCATCAGTAGAGAGTTAGCCTTAGAAACCTACCTTACAGACATATGGTACCTACATTCCCTATGCACTTATTAATTGATTTAGTCTAATATGTTTTTTCTATGGGGTTCATGTCCATCATCTGGATCAGTTCAAAATGGTTCATTAAGATCAATTTAGATGAGGCAGTCCGTTTTGATACCAATTTAAATAGTATTTACTAGTGGAACCATTTTAGTTGGAGGTGTGGAAGGCTAATTCTCTATCATGAAAAAATATTACTATTAGTGGTAAACCTTAGGATGTTCCTCATGTTCAAACACATCATCCCAATCATGGTCAGGGAGGTGTTCATTAGCATAGAGGAAGATGTGATGTGCATGGTTAATATCATGATGTGAAAGAGGTATTACCTGATGGGACATAGATATTATGAGGTATGATAAGATAATACTCTAATCCTATTTTTTCCATCTTTGATTTTGTACCATCACACTCTTTTGTTTCACCCACACTAGTATGTGGTCTGGTATTAGATGTAGAATTGATTCTCATTCCCTTGGTGTTGAGTATGCTACTCAGAGGCCATTCCGTCTTATTCGATATTTATTGGTGTCTAGACTGAGGATGGTTCCAAATTAATACCATGGGGGTATCTTTCTACATTATATGTATTCATATGATGTAATCCTCTGTATAAACTAGTGGTATTTTATGGTAGTTTTAATCAAATGCATCTGTATGAGAGTTGTGTTCTCAAATGTGGATGGCTAGTGTGTTGTTTGCAATGGAGAGAAGGTTTGTTAGATAAGAACTAGAAGTGTGGAGGTATTTATTTATTTTATTTTCAATTTATCCATATAATCATTTTATGTTGGGATAGTTCAGGTTCCTAGGGATATCATAGAGATTTTTTATGTTATTCTCTAATATTTTTTAACACTACCCTCTAGATGGGATGTCAAGATTATGATAGATCTATAGACCAATGTTTCTCTGAATTCGATGGATCATTATCTAATGTAACACTTTGATTTGTGTTATTTATGAATTTAGATAGTCGATATGGCATTGAATAATTTCATCCAGTAAAATGTACCATCGTGGGGTGATCCAATGTTATTATCTAAGAACAAAGATGGTAATATGAGGTTGTGTTTCCACTACTAATGTTAAATCAGGTGACTATAAAGAACCATTAACCAATTTTGAGGATTAAGGTTAATTCCTATTATCTAATAGGGAGATTTGGTTTTCTAGGATTGATCGGTAGTGTAGATATCACTAGTTGAGGGTGACATAGGGTGAAATCCTAAAGACTGCATTCATATGAATGTATGAACAATTAGAGTTTATAAGCATGTATTTTTTATTAAGAACACAACACATATGTTTATAGAGTGAATGAAAACTATAATTCATGAATTCCTAGACCATTTCATATTTTTTTCCATTGATGACATATTTATCTACTCAATGTCATTGGAGGAGATTGCTAGTTACCTCAGATTTGTATTGTAGGTTCTTCTAAGACACCATCTATATAGAAATTTTTCTAAATGAATGTTTCATTCCTGATATGTTCACTTCTTTGGTAATGTGATGTCTCATTAATTTGTGTTTGTAGACCGGTTGAATGTCAAGGTTGTTGTTTTTAGAGAAAAAAACCCAAAAGCGTGGAAGTGGTTTGTGGATTATTTGTTCATAAAGTCTAGTATCGAATGTTCATATCTAACTTCACATTGATTAAGCATCCATTGAAATATTTCACTAGATATTACAAGGAATTTATCTGGACTGATCATTATTAGATAGTGATTTACCAAATAATTAACAAATTGTGCACTGCTCCAGTGCTTCAGTTACGAGTAGAGAGAATGATATTTAAGGGGTTATCTGACACTTTCCTACAAGTATTGGGATGTTTAATGATTAAATATAGAGTTCTGTTCTCTTATTTTTCCTAGAATATTTATCCCTATGATCTTAATTATGCCACCCATGATCTAAATCTAGTTTTGGATGTGTTTTTAGAAATTTTTTGGTGATATTACCTCATTGGGGACAATATTGTAGAATTAATGGATCAGAAAAGCCTTGGGTGTGAATTTTCATAGTGTGATATAATTTTTTAGAAGTGTGGGTGGATGGAGTTTCTTCATGACGATGACTATCATATCTCCAACAACTTTGGAAAATGAAATCTTGTGGCTAATGATTTGATTATTAAATCATTAAAGGATGTGGTTCGAGAGTCTAGAGATGCTTGTAGGGTGATTGGGGAGCAATAAAATCATCACATAGACATGCATGTGGTTTACTTTGGAGGTTTCCTATTATTGATAAAATGTATTATTATTTTATGGGGAAGGAGGGGGAGTCTTAGAGGGGAGACATGGATGTATTAGTGATGCATGGTCATGTTTTAATTAGTGATGCTCTAGTGGGATGGTCAAAAAGAAGTTATAATTTGATGATAGTTCATGGATGTTTTTCTGTTCTGTTAGCGATGCATGGGGGATTTGTTCTTCCATTTCATAAACCACCTTTGGATGTATACCCAATATTATCCCAGATGTGTTGTGTATTGGGGATTATATTTTTTTGGTCTTGGATGAAACTTGATGTGGCGAATATTGTTGCTCAGTATTTTGTTTTCCACTATGTATTTGATGTCCATCGAGTTATTGATGGGTTTTTGTATCTTTAGGTGTTCCCAAGTGCATGTGGGATAACAAAATGATGGATTTTGTCATAGGGTTACCTCAAGCTCCATGAGGTTTTGATGTTATCTGGTTAATGAAGTATTGGATGAAAAAATACTATCATATCAAATATATTAATGAGTTATATGTGATTGATGTTTTGGTGAGTAGGTATGTGGATGATGTGGTGTGGTTGAATTATAATGACCCATACTTTACATACATTGTTATTACTTCAAAATTTAGGCACACTTATTACAACATATAACAAAACCATGAAAGGACCTTATAGGTATAGTGTCTTTAGAAACTGGAAAGCAAAAACAAATGGTTCATAAAGCATCTACTTTGCCTCCCATTTATTTCATCATATATAGACTCCCTTTTTGGAATATTCTACTTAATAACCTTCTTCCTAACCTGGGGAAATAAAACATACCAAAGGATGATCTCAAATGCTCAGTAAGGGTAAACAAAATAAATATCAATCATATAATATACATAAGAGCATAACTTTTAGAAATATTAACCTGCAAAATAAATCATAATTTCATAACATGGGACAAATCATAGTAGTGAAATGTAATCCCAATAATCATAAAATAAATCATGAAACTTTGTGGCATACACACATAATCATAGAAAATCATTTCTTATTAGTCAAGACTCATTTCCAAGACTATCTTAGTGGACAAAGTCCATTTCTGAACCGAGTTCACTCCTCGTTTCAGTCCTGTTTCACTGAACCGGTTTAACCTTCCGTTCCATCCATTTCTATCTCATGATATATAAAATCTTTACCCAATGCATTAGAGGGAGATATAGGTCCCACCCATCTCATAATGAAATCATTCTTACTTCTGCCACAAAATAAACATACATCATTCATAATAACCCAACGAATAAAATGGGTTTCATAAATATCATCCCATAATCACATAATCCATATAAAAGAAATGGATATCATTTCATAATAAGAAAAGTGAATCCATGTAAATAATAGAGACATTATAATTGAAACATACACATATGAAAATAATTTCATCTTAGATGGAAAATGGTTTTGATAAAACAATTGAAATGAATTCTTGAGGAAAATAGCCTTTCTTCTTGAAAGTCAATTTCTTTTCACAAAATGCAGTGAAATTTTAAAATAATGAGATTTTTTTGAAAATAGTCATGAAATATTTTGGAGGAAGCTTCACGAAAATAATGCTTTATAAAACCCTAAAAATCCGTTCATGTCGTATAAGTTAAAGAAAACATTCTTCTCATACTTTTACCGGAAAAGTCCAAAAAGTACCTCGTAACATAAACAAAAGAAATATTCCTCACATACCATGTAGTAAAAGTCAAAAATGTGTAAAAATGACTTTAAACATACATGAAAACACTTTTATAAAACATGGACATGGATGATATAAATAACCCCAATAAAAATGTACGAATAAGCAATATCGGATAAAAATGAGATTTGCAAAATTATCCCTTACCTTATGTCTGATATGCTTTGAACGTATCCAAACCTCCTGTATAATGATTTAAATAATGTTATTGACTTATTCCATAATCATACTCATCGTTATGATATCACATATGGTCATATTCTTAGCTTCTTATTAGTAATATTTCATTTCAACTTGCTATTCGGGTGTTTATTACTTTTTGTTCTTATGCGTGTTTTGTCGAATAAATTCTTATTCTTCTCTTAAGGTTATAGATACCTCATTTCCAGAATGTTATTAGTGTAATATATATCATATTAATTCATTCAATTCATTTATATAATCATTATGCATTGAAGATCATGTAGAACGAGTCGCATCACATCTTGGAGACGGTATTCCGTACATACGCACGAGCGATGATATCGTTCCCATGATCATGGAATTATATTGGAGTGTATGTATACTATTTCAGAATCAATATCACTTTAAAATAATCATATATAGTTATTATTTACACCATTATACCCATCCTAGTAAGGTGGTGGTGGAAGATAGATTACACCACGGCGTGGAGACGGTATTCCGTACGTACGCACGCGCGGTGATTTCATTTTCCGTAGGATGGATAGATGGTGAAATAGGGTTGTTTAATAATTATAATAACATATAATTATATTAGTGATACTGATGTTATTACTTCATAATGAAACAACTAAATAAGGAGAAGTGGATGAAGAAATAAAGATGAAAGAATCGGTAACGGACATTACCTCTTCTTTGAAGTGCTTTTTCAAGACCTCCTTTTAGGGAACTAAAATTGGTCTTTGAAGAAGACCAAGAGCTCTAGGATGTCTCTAGGGAAGTGGAGAGGAGAAATTGGAAGGGGTTGGCCAAGCTTGAAGGCTCAAATTGGTGTGAGGATGAGAGGGAGGAGGTGCCCTTTTATATGGGAGGTGAGGGAACCTTTGGAATAACAAAAAATATTATTTTATTATAAATCCAAATTCGGTTTTAAATAGCTCCAATTTGATTTATTTCGAAGATAAGGTTGGGATGGGTCGACATCCTCTCATACAATAGAATTTAGACAAGTTTATGTTCCTATTTGGACCTTATCATTTAGATTTAAAATTAAGTTAAAGAATTTTACTTTTACCGTGTCTTCTTGTGTTCTTACACTACAATGTTAATAAACATACTATAACAATCCAAACGAACCCCAAGTTGTTTAATATTAATATATATAACCTTATATAAGTCATTTTTCCGAACCTTATATTTTTAGGAATAAAATAGAAATTAATAATATAATATTTTTTTTAAACTATTTTATGTCACTTTTGACAATATTTAGTAATTGATTTTTGTGAAAATCATAACAGAATGATTAGTTAGAAAAAGGTTAATTAAATAAATAATAAAATGTCATATTAACCTATAAAATTAGTGTAATTAATAAAAATTCTCAAATTACATTAATTTGGGTATTTATAATATCAATTATGTCAATATTTCATTAATAAGATAATTACTGCATCATCTTTGTATCATAAATAAATTAAATTATTTAATGTCTAAAAATTACAAATAAAATAACATTATGTAGGAAATATTTTTATCTTACTTATGAATATTTATAGTCAAATTTATATTATATATACCCATATATTAAAAATTATTTACTTATTAATCTTTGATTTTAACTATTTTAACCCTTCTTTAAATAAATTAATAATAAATGTCCTAATCTATTCCAAGTGGGCATAAATGGTCATATTTTATTCCTAAGTTTGTTTTTGGTCGAATTACACTTATCTAATAGAATTAGGACATGTGTTAGGGTAATAATAATATCATTTTTACCCTTAATTACCCTATTTACTTTTAACCGTGGTAAATAAAAGTAAAAAGTTACATTTCACCAAAAATTATTTTCATCTCATTGAACCAAATTTTACTTACTGACATCAACCGTGTCTCCCGGATTTTTGAAATTCCACTCACAAAAGCGGTAAAATTATGTTTTATGAAAAATTCAGTTTTTTAACTACCACTTAGTGGTTTCACTATTCATCAAAAATTGAAAGTTTTCAGAAAAATACCAAAACTTCACCCTAGGATAATTTAGATATTCCGAATCCAAAAATGAAGTCCATTTTGAAAAATAAAATTTATAAAATTTTAAAAAGTGGTTATTACTATTCATAATGCCTAGTTTTAATAATATTTTATTAGCATATCATTGTTTAGTGAAACTCGGTATTGCGTACGATGCAAGCTATCATGGAAGGTTGTGATTTTCTGTAAAGCAAGCCAAGCAAGTTTTGTGTGTATAAAAAGATTCCTTTGATGATTTATATAACATAAAAGTCTCGGGTGTTACATTCTACCCCCCTTAAAATTAATTTCGCACTCGAAATTCGTCACTTTGTAACAAACAGATGAGGATACCTCTCCCTCATCATATCCTCAAGCTCCCATGTATCTTCTTCTAATTGGTGGGTTCTCCATAAAACCTTCACCAATCGAGTGGTCTTGTTTCATAGGACTTTTTCGCTACGATCCAGAATTTCTATCGGTTGTTCTTCATAAGAAAGATCCTGCTCCATAGGTACAACTTCTGAGCTGAGTACATGTGAAGGATCAGGTATGAACATTCTCAGGATAGATACATGGAACACATCGTGAACTTGAGAGAGATTCGGTGGAAGCGCCAATCAGTAATATACCTTCCCAACACGATCTAGTATTTCGAAAGGACCGATATATCTAGGGCTCAACTTCCCCTTCTTTCCAAATCCCATGACCCTCTTCCAGGGAGATATTCATAAGAACACTTTATCACCCACTTCAAACTCTTGGTCTTTTCTTCGGTTGTCGGCATAACTTTTCTATAGACTCTGAGCTACTCTTATTTGTTGTTGAATATATCTGACCTTTTCTGCCATTT
Organism: Viscum album; assembly: GCA_963277665.1. Classification (NCBI taxonomy): domain Eukaryota; kingdom Viridiplantae; phylum Streptophyta; class Magnoliopsida; order Santalales; family Viscaceae; genus Viscum; species Viscum album. The sequence goes on from OY728136.1 coordinate 1,987,653,423, forward strand.
CATCAATGAGATCGGGTCCTAATAGCTTTCTTTCCCCAACTTCATCCCAGCAAGTTAGAGTCCTGCATTTCTTTCCATATAGAACATCATAAGGAGCCATCTGAATATTAGAGTGAAAGCTATTATTATAAGAAAATTCCACCAAAGTTAGGTGTTGATCCCAACTACCTTTGAAATCCATAGAGCAAGCTCTCAACATATCTTCTAGAGTTTGAATAGTTCTTTCGGACTGACCGTCTGTCTGAGGATGATAAGCAGTGCTGAAACTTAACTCTGTATCCAGAGTATGCTGAAGACTTCACCAGAACGTCGAGGTAAATCTTGGATCCCGATCAGATATAATAGAAAGTGGTACTCCATGAAATCTTACCACTTCATTTACATATATCCTGGCAAGCTGATCCAGAGAGAAATCCTCTCTAATAGCAATGAAGTGTCCAGACAGTATAAGACGATCAACTATGACCCAGATAGCATTATTACCTTTGGATGTTATAGGAAGTCCTGTGACAAAGTCCATAATGATGTTTTCCCATTTCCATTTGGGTATGGGTAATGGTTGTAACATCCCCTTAGACTTCTGTCTCTTAGCTTTAACTTGTTGACAAACCAAGCATCGAGAGACATATTCAGCAACATCTCTTTTCATTCCATCCCACCATAAGTACTCTTTCATGTCCCTATACATCTTCGTGCTTCCAGGATTAATAGATAATGAAGAACTATGAGCCTCATCCAGTAGCTCCTTCTTTAATTCGGGGATGGGAGGAACACAAAACCGATTCCTGAACTTTAATATCCCATCACAATCAAGGTTGAATTTAGGAACATTTATCACCTTCTTTTGTAACTCGACATCTTCTTTTTGTGCCTCTTTAATCTTCACATGTATAGATGGTTGAACATTCATTTGAGAAAGATAAAATTTTTCCCTTTCATTATAATTCCCAGATACATCCTTTGTAAATCCATAAATACTAGATCTTTTGTGATCCTCAACATGGATAAACTATCATGGTCTTGTCGACACAATGCATTTGCCACCTTGTTTGCTTTCCCAGGGTGGTAATGAATTGAGCAGTCATAATCCTTAATCAGCTCCAACCATCTTCTTTGGCGCATATTCAGCTTCTTTTTTTGTGAAAATATACTTTAAACTTTTATGATCAGTATAAATATCACACCTTTCACCATAAAGGTAATTCCTCCAAATCTTTAATGCAAAGATTACTGCAGCTAACTCCAAATCATGAGTTGGGTAATTTTGCTCATTTATTTTCCACTATCGTGAGGCATAAGCTATCACCATATCATTTTTCATAAGAACACACACCAATCCCTTCTTGGATGCATCACTGTAGATCACAAACCTTTCTCCACTACAAGGAAGTGTGTGCATAGGTGCACTGGATAACCTTCTTTTCAGATCCTTGAAATTCCCTTCACATTCCTCCATCCAAACAAACTTAACTCCTTTCCGAGTCAACTTGGTGAGTGGATTATATAATCATGAAAAATTATTCACAAAACGTCGATAATATCCAGCCAAACCAAGAAAACTTCCGATCTCAGTTACTATTGTTGGTCTCGACCATCTTTCAATAACCTCTTTTTTTTCTAGATCAACATATATCCCCTCTTTTGAGATTATGTGACCCAAAAATGAATCTTTTTTAAGCCAAAATTCACACTTGGTAAATTTGGCATAAATCTTCTCCTTTCTCAGGGTCTTCAATATAATTCTCAAGTGATCTTCATGTTCTTCCTTGCTCTTTGAATAGACATGAATATCGTCTATACATACTACCACAAACTGATCAAGATAGTCTCCAATGACTCTATTCATTAGATCCATGAAGATAGCAAGGGCATTAGTAAGACCAAATGGCATCACTATAAATTCATAGTGTCCATACCTTGTACGAAAATCCTTCTTTGGTATATCCTCCCTTTTGACCCATAAATGATGATACCCTGAACGAAGGTCAATCTTGGAAAAGTATAGAGCTCCGCGTAGTTGGTCAAATAGGTCATCAATGTGCGGGAGATGATATTTGTTCTTGTTAGTGATCTTGTTAAGTTCACGATAATCAATGAAGAGTCTCATTGATCCATCTTTTTTCTTAACAAACAGAACAGGTGCTCCCCAAGGTGACGCACTAGGGCGTATGAACCCCTTATCAAGATTCTCTTGGAGTTGCTTCTTCAATTCCTGCAACTCAATTGGGGCCATTCTATAAGGTGTCTTTGAAATAGGCAAAGCTTCTGGTATGAGTTCTATTGAAAACTCAACTTCACGATTCGGTGGAAGACCTAGTAATTCCTCCAGAAAGACATCATCAAACACCTGTACAATGGGCATATTCTTAATTGTGAGTTTCTCACCAACCATTTGAGATAAATAACCTTCATTTAGTGGAATCAATACTCATAAAATGGATGAAATTTACACAAGAAGGTTATGTTCATTCTTGCATCGATAGACGATCATTGATTGATCTGGAATATGAAATGTGACTTCCCTTATTTGGAAATTGATATGAGCTCCATTTAGACAAAGCCAATCCATGCCAAGAATCACATCAAATTCCACTATAGGAAGGATCACAAGATTTTCAAGAAGCACATTCCCACAAACTTCAATCGGAGAAGAATTATAAACTTTTGATGCGACTGTTGTTCCATTAGGGGTTGTCACAGCTAACTCAACATCTAACTGTTGTGGTAATACGGTGATATCCTTAGAAAATTCTTCATAAATAAAGGAGTGGGTGGATCTAGAATCAAATAAAACATTATCTACTTTAGAGTGGATGGTAAGTGTACCTTTCACCACATCGTTATCGTACTCCACATCGCTGATAGATATTGCATGTGACTTTCCTTGGTCTTTAGCCTAAAGAGTTTATTGACGTCGACCATCATCATCAACCCTTGGATTTGGGCATTGATTGGCATAATGCCCCATCTACTTTCACTTGAAACATTGAAGTGTAGTAGGGTCATTCTGTGTATCCCTTCCTTTGTTTTCATCATTAGACATCTTCTTCCCATCATTGCGGCATTCAAATGCCTGATGACCTTCATTTCCACATTTGAAACATTTACTTGTCCCTTTAAGACAACTCCCTCCATGTTTATTTCCACACTTTGATCATAAGGGAAATCTCTTCTTCTTTTCAGTGTGGTCTTTAGATTTTCCTTTGAATTCCATTTTCATCTTCTTATCAAACCCATATGACTGATGGGTTACTCCAATCTCCATATCGACTTTGAGAGCACATCGAACGATTTCCTCATATCTATTTAAGTCCCTTATGGCTAACGCCCTTTGAATACTTGGTTTTAAGCCATTAACGAATCGATCGATCTTACTCTCCGGTTGGATAATAATACCATAAGCGTACCTTGCAAGTCTTGTAAAATTTTCTTAATAAGTACCAACAGATTCATCATCCTTTTGCTTCAGTTCAAGAAACTCTTTCTCCATCTTTGTTCGGAGAATACGAGGGAAGTACTTATTGAAAAATAAGTTTTTCAACTCGTCCCATTCCATGGACTCAATTTCATCCCTTTGCCTCGTATTCTTAATAAGATTCCACCATTGATCAGCAACTCCTTCCAAACGATACACTGCTGGGATGACTTTATCATGTTCAGAACATTGAAGAACAGAAAATATCTTTTCATTAGTACTAATCCATTGTTCAGCAACTAATGGATCAGTAGACCCACTGAAAGAAGGTGGACACTGCCTCATGAAGGATTCAATAGAATTTTGCTCCTTCCTTTGCTCGTTTGTAAGTCTTGCATGATTTATAGCTTGAGAAAGTTGTGTGAGCATGGCTACAAGATTTTTAATTCCACCTCCCATAATGTTTGGTTACTCCGGGGGATAATCATTGCATTGCCCGTCGCATTCCGCATTAACACGGTTCCTTCGGGTTCCAGCCATTGACTAAAACAAAGAATAATAGTGTGAGCAACAATAATTATAATAGGAAAACCAAATAATCAAGAATAAAATTTCACACTTAAGGTATTATCCTATGTTATTTATGGTCATTTCTAAAACACTAAGATTGTGTTCTATGCTTATAATTATCCTTAGGGTTCTTACTAAGGCTTTCACATCCTAGTTTCCAAAGGTTTACTATACCTTTCCTCTGATACCAACTATAGCATTCTGGAATTACTTCTAGTGGGCTATAATTGATACCTATCAGGGAAGTCCATGGGTGGCTACACCCCCTGGGCGGGACACACCACCAACCCTAGTGGCATCCATTTCCTCATGAAGACCTTGGGCGGAGAGCCTTGCTTCGTTCAATGCTCACATGTGAGAGTTCCTAAGGATCGGATACATTCCTACCTCCTTTGACTCTAATACCAACTATAACGACCCATACTTTACATAAATTGTTATTACTTCAAAATTGAATCACACTTATTACAACATATAAAAAAACCATGAAAGGACCATATAGGTATAGTGTCTTTAGAAACTGGAATGCATAAACAACTGGTTCATAAAGCATCTACTCTGCCTCCCATTTATTTCATCATATCTAGAGTCCCTTTTTGGAATATTCTACTTAATAAAATCATTCCTGACATGGGGAAATAAAACATACAAAATTGTGAGCTCAAATACTCAGTAAGGGTAAACAAAAGAAATATCAATCACATAATATATATAAGAGCATAACTTTTGGAAATCATAACCTGAAAAAGAAATCATAATTTCATAACATGGGATAAATCATAATAGTGAAATGTAATCCCAATAATCATAAATTAAATCATGAAACATTGTGTAATAGACACATAATCATAGAGAATCATTTCTTATTAGTCAAGACTCATTTCCAAGACTATCTTAGTGGACAAAGTCCATTTCTGAACCGAGTTCACTCCTCGTTTCAGTCCTCTTTCACTGAACCAGTTTAACCTGCTGTTCTAGCCATGTCTATCTCATGAGATATAAAATCTTTACCCAATGAATTGGAGGGAGATATAGTTCCCACCCATCTCATAATGAAATCATTCTTACTTGTGCCACAAAATAAACATACATCATTCATAATAACCCAACGAATAAAATGGGTTTCATAAATATAATCCAATAATCACATATTCCATATAAAAGAAATGCATATCATTTCATAATAAGAAAATTGAATCCATGTAAATCATAGAGACATTATAATTGAAACATACACATATGAAAATAATTTCATCTTAGATAGAAAATGGTTTTGATAAAACACTTGAAATGAATTCTTGAGGAAAATATCCTTTCCTCTTGAAAGTCATTTTCTTTTCACAAAATGCCATGAAATTTTAAAATAATTAGATTTTGTTGAAAATAGTCATGAAATCTTTTGGAGGAAGCTTCATGAAAATAATTCTTTATAAAACCTTAAAAATCTGTTCGTGTCGTATATGTTAAAAAAACATTCTTCTCATACTTTTGCCGAAAAAGTCCAAAAAGTACCTCGTAACGTAAATAAAAGAAAGATTCCTCACATACCATGTATTAAAAGTCAAAAATGGGTAAAAATGACATTAAAAATACATTAAAAAACTTTTATAAAACATGGACATGGATGATAGAAATAACCCCAGTAAATACGTACGAATAAGAAATCTCGGATAAAAATGAGATTTCAAAAATTATCCCTTAACTTAGGTCCGATATACTTTGTATGTATCTGAACCTCCTATATAATGATTTAAATAATTTTATTGACTTATTCTATAATCATAATCATCGTTATGATATCACATATGGTCATATTCTTAGCTTCTTATTAGTAATATTTCATTATAGCTAGTTATTCGGGTGTTTATTACTTTTTGTTCTTATGTGTGTTTTGTCAAATAAATTCTTATTATTCTCTTTAGGTTATAGATACATCATTTCCAGAATGTTATTAGTGTAATATATATCATATTCATTCATTCAATGAATTTATATAATCATTATGCAATGAAGATCATGTATAAAGAGTCGCATCACATCATGGAGATGGTATTCCGTATGTACGCACGAGTGATGATATCGTTCACTTGATCATGGAATTGTATGGGAGTGTATTTATACAATTTCAGAATCAATATCACTTTAAAATAATCATATATAGTCATTATTTAAACCATTATACCCATCCAAGTAAGGTGGTGGTGGAAAATCGATTACACCACGCCGTGGAGACGGTATTCCGTACGTACGCACGCACGGTGATTTCATTTTTTGTAGGATGGATAGATCGTGAAATAGGGTTGTTTCATACTTATAATAACATATTATTATTCGAGTGATACTGATGTTATTACTTCATAATGAAACAACTAATGAAGATGAATTGGAATAAGTAATAAAGATGAAAGAATCAGTAATGGACATTACCTCTTCTTTGAAGTGCTTCTTTGAGACCTCCTTTTAGGGCACTAAAATTGGTCTTTGAAGAAGACCAGGACCTCTAGGATGTATCTAGGGAAGTGGAGAGGAGAAATTTTCAGGGGTTGGACGAGCTTGAAGGCTCAAAGTGGTGTGACGAAGAGAGGGAGGAGGTGCCCTTTTATATGGGAGGAGAGGGGCACCTTTGGAATGACTAAAAATATTATTTTATTATAAAGCCAAATTCGGTTTTAAATTGCTCCAAATTAATTTATATCGAAGATAAGGTGGGTATGGGTCTAAATACTCTAATACAATAGAATTTAGACATGTTTAAGTACCTATTTTGACCTTATCATTTAGGTTTAACATTAAGTTAAATAATTTTACTTTTACCGTGTCTTCTTGTGTTCTTACACTATGAGGTTAATAAACTTACTATAACAATCCAAACGAACCCTAAGTTGATTATTATTAATATATATAACTTTAGATAAGTCATTTTGCCGAACCTTAGATTTTTAGGAATAAAATAACAATTAATAATATAATATTTGTTTTAAATACTATTTTCTGTCAATTTTGACACTATTTGGTAATTGATATTTGTGAAAATCATAACAGAATGATTAGTTAGAAAAAAGTTAATTAAATAAATAATAACATGTCATATTAACCTATAAAATTAGTGTGATTCATAATAATTCTCAAATTACATTTATTTGGGTATTTATTACATCAATTATGTCAATATTTCATTAATAAGATAATTACTGCATCATCATTGTACCATAAATAAATTAAATTATTTAATGTCTAAAAATTACAAATAAAATACCATTATGTAGGAAATATTTTTATCTTTCTGATGAATATTTATAGTCGAATTTATATTATATATACCCTTATATTAAAAATTATTTACTTATTAATCATTGATTTTAACTATTTTAACCCTTCTTTAAATAAATTAATAATAAATGTTCTAATCTAATCCAAGTGGGCCTAAATGGTCATATTTTATTCCTATGTTTGTTATTTTTCGAATTAAACTTATCCAATAGAATTATGACATGTGTTAGGGTAATAATAATATCATTTTTATCCTTAATTACCCTATTTACTTTTAATCATGGTAAAAAAAAGTAAAAAGTTACTATTCACCAAAAATTATTTTCATCTCATTGAACCACATTTTACTTACTGACATCAACCATGTCTCTAGGATTTTTTAAATTCCACTCACAGAAGCAGTAAAATTAAGTTTTATGAAAAATTCAGTTTTTTAACTACCACTTAGTGGTTTCACTATTCATCAAAAATTGAAAGTTTTCAGAAAAATACCAAAATTTCACCCCTAGGATAATTTCGATATTCCGAATCGAAAAATGAAGTCCATTTTGAAAAATAATATTTATAAAATTTCAAAAAGTGGTTATTACTATTCATACCGGATAGTTTTAATAATATTTTATTAGCATATCATTGTTTAGTGAAACTCGGTATTGCGTACGACGCAAGCTATAGAGGAAGGTCGCGATTTCGTGTAAAGCAAGCCAAGAAAGTGTTGTGTGTGGAAAAAGATTCCATTGATGATTTAAATAACATAAAAGTCTCAGGTGTTACATGCATAGTGTTCTAAAGTCCATTATCACAGATTTGTATGCATAGTTTATCTCATGAGTATGGTGGGTATTACAATATGATTTCAGTTCTATGTTATACCTCATTACTAAAGTCAACCCTCATATGGATAAGAGAAGTTAGCAAATTATCAAGGTGTTGGATTATAGGTTGTGGGTGATTAACTTATAATTTATTAGTTATTCTGAATGAAAAATCATTATGGTATATTTTCCTTATAAGGAAACTATCATTAATTTGTTTGTATGTTTCTATAGGAGGATTTACCTATAAGGGCAAGTAATTTTTTTGTTCAAGGATGTATTTAGGGAATTTTTAATTCTTAGTATCAATGTTTTGCAGAAAATGACATAGAAGGTTTTAGTTGTTCATGGGAGGATTAAAGTTGTGTATAATTCGAAGAAGACATATTTCGATCATAATAGGATGCCCTTGGATTTTGAGGTTTGAGACTACATGTTCATGAATGTATATCCACAATAAATGAAGTAGAGGTTTTGTAGGAGAGTATGCACTCGCCCCATATTTTGTGCCCATTGTGGTGTTTCCACATTTTGGTGAAACAGATTATCAGTTGGAAATCATGACACTACTGGACCTAATTCCTGATGTCTTCAATGTCTCTTATCACCATTGATATCTTCATGATATCTTCTATCTAATTGACTAGTGAGAGTGTGATATCGAGGATGAATCAACATGTGTGGAGTAGCTAGTGGAGATCTAGGATCATCATTATAAGGTGTTTTGAGTATGAATTATTTCATAAATTCCAGTGTGGGGGAGTCATAATGTTAATAAGTGTAGTACATGGGAACATGAGATGTAAATATGTTCCTAGTACCAAGAGTTGTTTTTTGTTTTGGGAAAAAAATTTATTTCATTATGTGATTTTTTAGATCTTCAAATTTTATAAAGAAATATTTTATGTAATGTGTAATAGAACATTCAATGCTTAAAAAAGGTAAAACATGATCCCTAATCGAGATGTGTTATAATATTAAAATATTTAAATCTTTCAACCGACTTAGCACTACCCAAAGTAGATAGAATCATTAAATGGGAAATAGGGTTCTTTGATTTATGTATTGGGCCTCTATTGTGTAATGATTAAAATAATTGTTGGCCAGGTCACATATGGTGGTTGAGAGGGTGGTGCAGTTGGATTTGTGGAAAGGGTTCTTGTTTATTATTATTTGTGGAATATTGTGGTGATATGATTATGTGGGACATTTGGTGAAAATTATTCACTGTCATTGGTGTATTTGTTTAGTGTTTTGGTTCATTTGTCATAGAATCCTTGTGAGATATCAGTTGGGAGGATGTTCTGGACCACCCTCTCTTTTCCTTTCCAGGATTGTTTTGATTCTCCAGGATAAGAATAGTTCAAGAGGCATATGATGTAATAGATTGGATATTTTATTCCATTACATTATAAGAAATTTTATGGATGAGGTGTAAGGGGGATTATTAAGGTGTTTTTAAGGTAAGAGGAAAAGTTATAGCCTTAGAATAAAAATGAATTCAATATTATTTCATGGAACACAATGTTTTATCCTAGGGGTGTATGCAATATTGTGGAGAAGCTGACTGTAGTGTAGGGAGAATTGGGTGTTGTTTTTGGTTCCACTACTTAATAGGGAATGACCATGACATGGAAATTTGTTATGGAATGATAGTGATTTTACCACATAGTTTGATGCGACAGAAGTGATTAGGGTGTGATAGAGAGTTATGAGGTATGGTTTTCAGAGATTATTACATTTTTGAAACCACTGTGTTATGGATCATGTGTTGTTATGTTTCCCCTTCGGGTGGGTGGGGGTATGTGGAAAAGTATATTTGGATACACTGTGACCTTCCACAAATTTTTATAGGATCTAGAGTGTGTATATAGCCTCAAATAAATGATCAAAATTGATCATCAGAGCTACAGAATGTTTATTAATGATGTGGTGTAGTTCCATTGGGAATCAATAGAGAGATGGTGTGGTCTGGATGGCTACTCCATGGACCTATGTTTTACAGTGTCTGTAAAAGAATTTAATCATATTTTAGACTTATTACATACCATTTATTTCTACCTTTTTTTGGTGACCCAAGTGCATTCAAAGGTGCTCTTTTACCCTCATGTTAGTATCTTTTTACCCCAAACATTAAGGATCGATCTATGGCGCTTAAAATGAGTTTCCCTCTCCTTTTACCATTGTTTTCCTCCAATTTAATAATTTGGGAGGGTCATTTTCTAGGGAATATTTATTTGATAAGGGATATTTTTTTGTTGCTCTTATAAGAAAATATCAATGTTCATCAATCATTTTTATGCTGAATATTTTCTTCCTTTTGAATCAAACTTGTACTGCAGATTAGAAATATCTGATTGAGGTAAGGGCTCATTCATTTCTTGCATAACATATCATGAAGGATGAGTTTAATATTATTATATAATTTGAATATGAGTTCATTTTTTTAATAAATATAAAATAAATTGATGATTGAAATTGACATGGGAGGATAATGGTTCATATATATTAATATTGTATTGGTATTATGATTTTTATATTTTATTTTATTGTTATAACATTGGAAATCATGGATGTTAAGAGACATTATTTGTGCTGATTTAAGATGTGTTTGGATGCCCCTAATGTGTGATTGTTGTGAAAACACCTTAAATTTTATTTAGTAACATAAAATATTCTAAATAGATGGGTTCCTTGATAAAATAATACGTCTTGGGAGAATATGGTTAAAAGTAAAATGAAAAGTGGTGAAATATAATTCAAAAAATAAAAAAAATATTATCTGTGAGGAGATGTGATGGAAATTGGTTGGGATGTTGTTGGAACATGGTTTTTATTTGATCTAAAGTGGTTATATATGTGAAATATTAGTGATTTGTGGGCTTGTTTTCATGGGGTTACTATTTTATTGTGTTTGGTTGTGCTATTTTTGTGTCTAGGGTAGTATTTTAAATAAATTGAAATATTTAAATTGAAATGTCATGGGTTGGTTTAGTTCATTAGAATTAATTGGTTAATGAATGAATGGTTAATAATGTGGAGTGTGGTCAAAATAGATTATATTTAAATCTATATAATTGATATAGAATATTATATGTGTGGTCATATAAAATTTAATTTGATGGAAATATGAATTATGAGAAAAAGGATTTAATATAGAAATAATATGAAAATGTTTCTTGTATTCATGGGGTGGTGTTGTTCTCTCTATAATGGTAGAAAAGTTGTTATGGTCATATGTCCTTGAGGGTGACATTTTGAGTTGGGATGGATCTTTTGTAGTGTACCCATAGGTTGATCTTGTGTGTTATGATATTATTTATAAAATTATTTCATTGTGATTTTATATATTTTCCCCACCCATTTCATAAAACTTATATTGAACCCAATATATTTAGAAAGGGGTTTTTTCCAAATATCTCAGGGGAAAGGATGGATAGATGGTCACCTTCTCTTCCTCGTACCATCTTCATAGAGATGATGACATTCACATTATTAGATGGTCTGAATTCAAAAGTGTACTGTCAAAATGTTTTGTGATTTGTTGGAACAGGTGTCTATAGGTGAGTTATTATATGATGACCCATGTGTTTTTTGCTGAGATGATGAAAGGGATTATGATGGGGGTTGTGAAATTTAGTTGAAGTGCATGAAGTTAATGTCCATATTGTTTATGAAAACCTACTATTATGGTTATGGCCAAGATGTGATGTCATATATCTTGTATTTGCAAGAAATATGTGATGTGATGTGATTTTATATGAAAGATATTATAGTGTTTGGAGGTACATCATTGGGGTGGAAGAGAAGATATTCAGTGTAAAGTGGTATCGGGTACCTTTCAACAATTTTCTCTGTATTATGTTATTATAATTTTATGCTTTATTTTGTGTTCAAACCTTTGTGATTATGGGGATTGGATAGTTGGTTTGTTTAAGTGGGTTTGCTTCTAATATTTTTCACACATGTGCATTTGTATGCCTCATTCACATGTGTATGAAGGACTCTAGATACCCTACTTTGTATACACGTACAATCATCCAATGTATATAAATTTATTTTAAAGATTACATAAATATTACATAGACCATTACAGAAATTAGAAACATAGAATTTTTTACATTCATTTGTTTATCTCTTTATATTTTCATTTTGTTGTTCACTTTTGATACTTTTATATATCTGATTGAATTATACCATAATTATGGGACGGTTTTGGTTTTATTTTATATTATTTCTTTGAGTTTCATGAAATTTATTTTTCTTATCTCTCTTACATATTTCATTAAGAGGCTAATGCCTCCAATTTTTAGATTTTGTCTACCCTTGGTGAACGAGTCTAACTAGGGGCCTTCTAGAGCTGAGAATGGGGGGGTCAGTAAATATATTCCTTCATTACATCATCTTTTGTGGGAGGGTTTGTGAGAGACAATTAAATATTTATATTTTAAAACCATTAATGGTATGATGATCACATCTCAAGTATATGATTATTCCCTGATTGTGTTTTGTAAAAATATTCTTCTTATAAATCATGTTATTATCTGTCAAGTTAGTTTTTATGTTATCTTAATAATAGATAGTATTTATTTATATAAATCCCAAATAAATTTTTGTGGAAGGGATTCCACATTTTATATCTTGAACAAACCTATGATTTCCAATCAATGTAATGAAAAATATAAATATGAAATGAATATTTCATCCATTGTATTTGTCTTGATTCCTACAAAAATGAGGTGTTTTTCTCATATAGTGGGGGAGAAAATCAACATGGATGATATGAGTATTTTTTGGTATTTTTTTATTTATTTCATAATGAGTTTATAATTCTTTTTCCTAAACATGAATCAGAGTTTTCAATAGAAAAAATACCTAGTGTTACACATATTTCAAGGAATCCATATAGGTTGGACTTAATTGAGTTATAGTAATCGAAGTATAAACTCTAATAGAATACAAATAAAGAATTAATTCATCCATCCATGTCAGAATATGGTCTTCATGTTATTTTTATGAAAATAAAGATGCATCAAAATGATTTGATATTGATGTTAAGGAACTAAATAAGAACAGAATTAATAATTAGCATACATCATCCTGTATAGATGACTTGTTCAATCAATTATGAGGTACTCAAAATTTTTAAAAGAATGATATTTTATCTAGATACAATTATTTAATGGTAAAAACTAAATACATAACCAATACCACCTTCTGTATGAGGTTTGGGTACTTGGAAATTATAGTGATTCTATTTGGTCTTACTAATTCCACAATTATCTTCAATGTTTTACCGAATAGGGTCTTTAGATATTTATGTGAATAGTGTATGGTAGGTGATATAAATGTTATTATTGTATATTTAATGACTAACTATGATCACTAAATCAATTTATAATTATGTTGTGGACCCTAAGTAATTATATGTTTTACGAAAAAATTAGCAAGTGTGAATTTTGTCTAGATAATGTTTTTTTACAGTTATATATTATTTGTTTTGGGTATAATACTAAATCTATAAAATATGGATGTTATTGAAAATTTGATTAAGAATTCCACAGTGAATAGTATCTATGGTTTTCCAAATTTTGAAATATATTCTTAGTTCTTTTGGAATAATTTATTATGTCTATGTAATCCACTCACCACATTAACTCAAAAGTGGGTCTTGTTCCTTTGTACCGATAGATGATAAGAAATTTTCAAATAGGTAAAAAGAATTTAGTTTTGCAACCTTATTCTCAAATTAACCTAAAATGGAGAAGGTTTTGTGATATATAGTTATTCATAAAGGAATGAAATTGGATGCATCCTCATAAGGAATGATATGGAGATAGCTTATTCGTCACACTAATTAATTGTTCATGAAAAAAATAACCCAAATCATTATTTGAAGTTAGCTGCAGTAATATTTTCCTTGAATATGTGTATGAATTATCTTTTTCGATAATTTTGTGACATATATCCGAATCATAGCTTTTTAGGGTATATATTCACTCATAAAGTGTATAATATGTGCCAGAGAATATGGTTAGTGTTGATTAAGATTTAGACTTCTCAATACATTATCATCCAAGTAAATAAAATATGGTGGAAAAGGAAATGACCAAGAATATCATGTTATATTATCAATTACGGGGATAAAAAATATATAATATATATTTTTTGAAAGGGTAGATAAACTAATTGTAATAGAAGGGGATAAATATTATATTTCTCAAATGAGTACTGAACCACCTATCCAATTGATGATTAAAGAGGCACAAAAAGAAGATGTATATATGAAAAGTAAGTTGAAAAATCTACCTAATTTCATCCTTTTATGGTGGAATAATATGGTTTAGTAACCATTATGGGTCCCATGCATTCACTATTTTAAAGAACTAATGAATGAAGCTCATATTCTATATAAATCATGGATATACAAATATGTATAGTAAACTGAAAGAGTATTTATAGAGGGAAGACATAAAAATAGATATTGTAGAGTATGTATCAGGGTGTGTGATTTGTCAAAAAGTTACAGGAAATTGAAAAATGTATAACTGGATTAAATAACAATTACCCATACAAGAATAGAGATGGGAAAATCCCCATGGATTTCATCATCAGAATCCCAAAAAAATCTAGAGGCCCTAAATATATTTGGGTTGTAGATGATTGAATTATGAATTAAATACACTTAATTACCCTCAATGAAGTTTTATATCATCATCACCATTCTATAATATACATTAAGTAGGTGTTTAGATTACATGGAATACAGAATTCAACTATACATAATCAAGAAATGAGGATTCCCTAAGGTTTTAGATAAGTATTTAGTAGGATGTGTACATATAGTTGAGTTTTATTACTATATGTCATCCTCTAATAGATGGTATGTCTGAGGGGACAATTAAAACATAGTAGGATATTTTTATATCTATTTATTTAAAATTAGCATTATTTTAGATCAAATCATTCATCTTATAGAATTCCATTATAATAATGGATTTCACTCAAGCATTTAGATGGATACTTGTGAATCTCGCCATGAATGGATGGTTAGAATTTACAAATTCTATGACGAATTTAGATGATGAAATATATCTAGATCTATGATAATTATGTAAATATCAAGGAATTTCAAATACATTTAATAACACATCAGGATAGCTTAGGGTCGATTGAAAAATTATCCAAGATATTGTTAGCAATATCTAATGTTTCATATTGGTGGCATGGTATTCCTGTTAATATATCCTTGAAGGAAGGATATAATATTTGGAATGAGAGGAAATTATTTCAATAGATATATCAGCCCCTTTAAAATTATTTATCGTTCCGAGAATGTATCTTATCATTTTGGGGTTCCACCAAATCTCCATGAAGTTCACATTGTGTTCCATGTATCTCTCTTGAAGATTTTCATAGTATATCCGTAATTTGAATAGAAAATAGAGGTCATAGAACAATATTATAGTATTTACCATCTACAATAACCATTAAAAACATGTATCATACAGATAATGTGATATAGAAAAATACTGATCACCTAGTAAAAGTTCTATAGGGGAATAAAAATTTGAGAATGTTATAAGGGGACCTGAGGATATGATCAGGCATAAATATCTTAAGTTTTTTATATTAAAGATATGAAATATCATGGTATAAATTATAATAGAGGGCATAATGTCACACCCCAATATTTTATGATATATATCCATTTAACGAAATTTAATTTCTTTGTTATATTTCTTTACACAAGACAACTAGTTTAAATGAACCACGATATATTGTTAAATTATATTAATTTTAATGATACCATTATAACCCAGACATTTAATTAGAGGGTCTAAATATGAGTAAGTAAAATATAAAATAAATATGTAATGGTTTTACTAAATTCAGATTCATTAATTAATTCTTAATAAATAAATACTAAATTTTTAGAAAAGTGATTTTATGTTTCAAAAATAAATTTTATTCAAAATTATTTTCTATTACATATTATTAATTTCTAAATATTTTAGAAATTAAATTATATAAAGGAGTTAACTAATTTTAAATCATAAAAACAAAATTAGTAGCAGGTAATAGTTTTCTATTTTTATAAATGATTAATTTTTCAATGAATAGTGGAAAATACATTTTTTGTAGAAAAAACATTTCTTTTCGTTTAATCAATTTATTTAAAAGTGCCATAATATTTTGAATTTTATCTTAAAGTAAAATAAATATTATTTATTAGATATAATCCTATTAATTACATAGGAATCCTCATTATAAATGAGTTTGGTATAACATCATCTTTAGGCTTAAAATGCATTCCTCCCAAAATTAATTTTCTTTGAGTTCTATGAATTTAAACTGATATTTATTTTCGCCACATAATGGAATTTATTCTTAAAAAATAGATTCCATATTTGGAATAACGTTTTTCAAAATTGTTAAATAGTTCCCTTTTATTTTTTTCATTATGAATAATAAATGTGCTAAATATTAGTCACCTAATTAAAATGAAAAACGAGTTTACTAGGGTTTAAACTAAGAGATAATGGTAATATTCCCAATTAAAATTTGTTAAACCCTTTTGAAATTCATATTTCAACCTCAGGTTATCCTACCTTTTAATCATTAGATAATTTTAATCTGTTTTCTTGAATATGACTTTATAATATTTTAATACATTAAAATATTCATGGTTTTCCCCTCACCCCACATAAACAATTGAACCCATATATTCTCTTCATTACACCACATTGATGCAGCTAGATCAAAAATACTCTTACCAATTCTCTTATAAACATACCATGAAATGATGTAGAGGATGAAATAACCTTAAAATAACATTATAGTTGTCCTGAAGAATAGATATAAATGAGGTATATAGAATAGTAGGAGGTTAGAGTGGTTTCGAGGCATATTAAACTTCAGGTAATAGATTTATGTTACAATATAATTATTTTAGTAGGGTCCATTTTGATTAAGATTCCAATGATGTTAATTTATGATATAACGCTCATGAATTTCATTTATTTTATTCTCATCTTGTTATTCCATGATATTGCATATTTTCTTTCATTTTCCTCTCTTTTTGAACTCAAGACACCAAAAGATAGTTTTTAAGGAAACATACTTTATTTCAATATTCAGTAAGAAATCATTTTCTTTAATATGCACGCTTTCCAAAACTATTTTCATGAATAATTTTTAATATCCTCCAATGGTTTTTTAAATTCATTTTAATCATTTTTGAATTTCTATAAAAAAATCAAATGATTATTCTTATCATTTTATAAATGTGGTAATTTTTAATTATTAAAAATATTATGAAAAGAATATTTATATTATGGTGTTTGAGATAAAAGGAATTTACCATCATCATGAATGATTAGTTTTTTCAATTTTCCATTAAAATTTTTAATGAAATTATTCAAAGAAAATGTTTTCCATAATATTTTCCTACATTTTTCTTTTAAAATTGGTGATTTAAAAATGAAAAGGATATTTTAGTTATGAAATACATGGGTGATATTTGATATTATATTTTCATCTATGAAAACATCTTTTGACGTTACTTATTCATTGTGGGGGTCATGAATCAATGATTACATCCCAATTATTTATCTTTACAGTTTATAATGAGGATGATGATCTATCTAGGAATCATTTTTTTATTAGGTTATACTATGGTGGAATGATGAAATGTTTATGAAAATCATTTACATTATGTGGGTTATGAAATCAAGATATAATTAATGTTTAAAAATATTATTGATCAAATTTAGACATATTTTATTATGTGAGTTTTGGGCCCATAATTATATATCTATCCAATTAATTTGGTAAAGATGGATATCTCCTGAGATAATAATGACTGGAATGGGGAGTGAACCCAATTTAGTAAGAGAAGTTTTCCACTATGATAGTCATGGGATTAAACCTCGAATTTGGAAATGATGGAATAGAGAGTGAACCCAGTCCATAAAGATAGCTTTGGTCATGATCCTTGACAAAGATGATTATTTCCTATGAAAATGGTTATAAAATAAAATTAGAACATATGATTACAACTTGATCATGTGGATAATGATTTATTATTCAAGATTCCACACTCATATTCTTTTTTATTCAAAAAAACATATCCAATGATTCATGATTAAACATACTTGACTAATTGGGTATGGTTATTTTATGTTGTAATCATGTTATCATACACTTTTTGTTATATAATTCCTACTTATGATCATCAATTAATGTGACCATTAATTACCCTGACTGAGAATATAAGATATCACATTCTTATTGTTTTCTTTACTAAGGATATAAAGGATGGTTTTAAGTATGATCTATCTAAAAAGGGAGTTATTTGTTATGAACTAAGTGGGAGATTATGTGTATCTTATATCTACAATTTGTTTATATATAAAAGGTTAATAAAAACTAAACCATTATGTTCATGTGAGTATTTTAATATTATGTTTAGAATATTAATATAATAAGATGTTGAATTTATGTTTGAAGCGATTAGATCACTATAAGGTTCATAAAGAGGATGAGCTGGATGAGGATGACTATAACACATGAGTTTTAATTAATGTAAGCATTTTGTTTTAAAGAAAAAATAATCCCATGCGAAATTATTTATTCAATATTATTATTGACACCTAAATTCTCAATTATCAAAAAAATTAAATTTTGAACATTATTTTATTTTTGAATTAATGAGGTAATAATTATCATAGGGTGAAATTTTGAGATTTTTCATAAATATTTTATTTTTGAGTGAATAATGATAATAATAAGTAGAAAAACACTACATTTTATGAAATTGAAAATATATAAAAGTAAAATTATGGATTAAAATACATTTTATAGAAAAAATATATTAAACTTGTAATATAGTTCATATAAAAATTTCATTTCAAGCATAGTTATATATGCTTAAAATTTTGGAAATCTTCGTAAATTTTTCGTTCAAGTAAATATTGTTTGTAGTTATTCTCTTCTAATTAAGTATATGTATGGTTCCTTTAGATTTTGTTTTTTTATAGAAAAGTAATTATCCTTTTATTTGAAATAATAAAATTAATTACATTTGAATTTTTCATGAACCCCCTAATGAAATTCCTAATGGGTAGATAATGAGTGAAGGAATATAATGTCTCTAAAGGCAACTATTAATATTCTATAGGTTTGTGAAAAAGAAATGAGGGTATAAAATACACAGAAATGTAAGACATTAACCTAAAAAAGTTTAAAATCATGAGATAAGATATAAAAACAACAAAGTAGATCCTACATATAATATAGGAAAGAAGATCCCATGTACATACATGTTCTATCATACAAAACAGATTCAACTTAAAGTAAATGAAAACCCCAAATCAAAGCCTTTTTTGTGACCTTGAAACCCAAAAAAACTCTTGAATAACTCCTAGAATAAGAAATATCCTGGTCAATTATTAACCATCTCATGTTGAACTATAAAATAGTTTATATATATTCGGGGTGGGCATAACATGTATACACAGTAGGATCCTTCTTGCAACCTATCATGTAAAATGTAAAATAAGCACACTAATGATCAATGATTTATGAAATTAAAGTAACTCATTACCTAAACATGTTTACTATTATTTACATAGAATCCCCATTGATACCTCTCACAAGGTAATGCATAAAAGTGATCATTATATATATATATATATATATATATATATATATATATATGGTACCCAACAACCGCTTCCCCACTGGTTTTCCACCCTGACCCCACATAGCATGTTATATTCCATATCACTCTAAAGTAATTCATTTTAAAGACACATGGTATAAATATCAGAACATGGAATTCATGCATCAAATCATTTAAAAATTTTATACCACATCTCCACTTAGTGAAAATATAGCTTCCAGAAACCATCAAAACATGTATATCATGTATCAAATATTATGTATTATACCTCATGATATAATATCCCATACACTAAGTATGTACCTTGATCAATCACTTCTCATACACTTCATTACTATAATAATCCTATAGATACTATATCTAGATTTTGTTGTGTGTGAAATAATAACAATTTATTACACACATCCCAAAAATATGTAGGGAAATATAACCAACGTGCATTCCAACACAATATACTCCTATGATAATATAGTGGTGTCATAGGGGGTAGTCAACCATCCATTCATCATCAACCAAGATGTTTGGGAAAAAATATTAAATAGTCAACAAGGTATCATTCGCCAATCTAAAAATTTTTAGGTAACATATTAAATCGCAAAACATAAAAGATATAATATGTGTCACAATAACACTATGGGAATTAACATAGTCCTAGGCTCAAGTACATTTCATGTCACTCAGACACTTATCCTCTAATTCTACAGAATAGATATCATAGTATAAAACAAGAAACAATACTCATTTTAATTAATTTTTTAACTATCCACTAATTAATTATTTCTATTATCCTTCCTAAGATAAATTTCCTAATATTTTAATCTATGTTCCAACATCACTATTATTTAATTATGTGTATTCTTATTTTTCTCCTAATTAAGAGAAAGTAAGAAAGTACCAAACTCGTATATTCATTAATTCAATAATCATTTCAATAATCATATGTGTACTATAGAACTCATCCCAAGAAATTAAATAAATTGTGTACTCGTAGTTTATAACACCGAACAGCTTCACATCTTTAGAAACTAGTTATATAAATAATAATTATTTGATTTTCATCATATGAGAATAATC
Source organism: Viscum album (assembly GCA_963277665.1). Taxonomy (NCBI): domain Eukaryota; kingdom Viridiplantae; phylum Streptophyta; class Magnoliopsida; order Santalales; family Viscaceae; genus Viscum; species Viscum album. The sequence continues at coordinate 1,987,674,253 of OY728136.1, forward strand.
ATTATCAATAAAAAATTCCATCAATCATAACAATAGTAGAAAATATAGTTTCAATACCTTCTAGAAATCATAGTTCCATCCCCGACACCACTACCTTTAAAATCATTCATACCATGCCCACATCATCATCATTGGCACCATGTGCCACCATCCCAACCTCAAGAATCCCCACCTAACTGCCTCATTAACCATTAACCATCATAGGATCATATTTCATTTCAAATAAATTCAATAACTAGAGAAAACATAGAATTCAGAAAAGAACAAATAGATTAATCAAGGAATCTTGGAACTAAAAATAAGGCTCTCAACCATTACATGAAAATATTCCTTCTTTTCTGCAAACATTTATCACTAACGACTAAATTTTATTATTTTAATCTTGGATTAACTGATTCATTTATCATAGTTTTTGAATACGAGTAAACTAATGCATCGTCTATAACATGATATAGATTATTAACCATGCTTTCAAGCATAACAGCATATTTAATTAAAAAATATGAAATCACAATTTATTTTACAATGCTTTAATCATTTAGATAAATAATAATTTCTATATTCCTATACATTAGTCAATTTCATTAATGTATGGATATAAAAAATAATTAATAATTTAAAAAGAATCAATTTTATTTACATCAAATTATAAGAATAACTGTTTATAAAAACATTCTTCTTTGATTATTTAGCCAACATAAAATATTAGATTTATGTTCTTTAATCTTTTTCATTTAATTAAACACATTAAACCAATAATAACCAACATGATAACTGAATAAAAATTATAGATAACCTAGAACATTGTAAATTATAGGAGAAATTAAACATATACATTTCAAAATCATGAAATCACACATTTCATAATATTAAAATATGAATATAATTATTTCAACAACTGATAATAATTAATGTTCCACGAATTTCATTAAATTATAGCATGTGAAAACATAATTAAGAAATGATAATTATTCTATTCATGTGATGATATTCATAAAAATTGTTTAATAAAATTTCCAAATGGAATAATAATCATTTAAATTACTTAATAGTAAGAATTATATTCATAATTATCATTTATATTGATTTAATCATTTAAACTATAGAAGATGTTATGAAAATGATTTTATCAAATAATAATTTGAAAACCTCATGTGGTTATCCATTTCCCTCTCTTTGATAATATCTAGAATAATTGCTCTTATTCTAAAACGTGAAAAAAATTTATTTCCTCTTTCGTTATATAATGTTACATTTTATTCAAAAAATAATTTCCTATAGTTTGAATTCAATTTTTAGTCACCATTGTTGAAATTATTATTAATAATATTCAATTTAATAAGAATATTCTAGATTCCCACATGAAATTATTTATATTTTTAATGAATTATTATTTTTAAATTAGTTCTTGAATTTAGTTAATTCTTTGTAGTATTTGATGATTATTAAAAATAGAGTAATGTTTCTAAACATGAATGATTATTTTCAATGAATAATTTATCCCCAAAATGAGTTATAAATTTTTTTCACCCAAACACTTTTTGATAATTTCAACATAATGTAAATTATCTCTTTAAAATAATTATTTGATAATATGTTATCAATATACTATGGTTTTCATTTATACTTTAAATAATATAATTTCATGATTATCACAGAAACATTACTCTTATGATTATTTTCCTGGTTATTATCAGATTATGGTTAATCGTGATCATTAAAATAATAATGATAAAATATGTTAATATAAAAATTTCTTAGTAAATTATACAGAAGTCAGTTATCAACTACCTCGATTCATAGCCATATCAAATGTGATAAAATATGTGCACATGTCTTTCTATGTTGTTATAATTGTCTAAGTCCCTAAATTTAGTAATTTCAACAAAAAATGGATTTAATAAAATGTAAAAAATTAACCACAATGCCTATAGAAACAAAATATTATATTATATTTTAGAAATCATAAAATATGTAACATAAATAAAGGCACATCGATCTGATTAATATTGAGGGAGATATAGTAGAGAGGAGTTGAGGAATTTAGGGTACTTAGTTTACCCGATTTTGACCTCCAACACCAACTATGTCCCTTCAATTAAATGCCCCACCAATTTTCAATGTTTTTTCAATTTATAACCCAATTTTCCCTAAAAGATGTTATACACTATATCTCTCTCATACAATCACATATCTCATTTTGTGCATTTTTAAATCATCTGTTTTTTTCAAAAAAAATTGAACATATTTTTAGAGATCACACATCTATATAACTATATATATACACTCTCTTATATAAAAAAGGCTACAATATACAGATACAATAATAATATATATCTATATACATATTTATACATACATATATATATATATATATATTCAACAAAGTGATATATATATATGGGTTTTCATAGATATATAAATACATATAAATTTTGATGTATAAAATTTATCCTATTTTATATTCAATAAATTATTTTCCTTTAAAAAATAAACCCTTATTAAAATCAAATCGATTCATAATATATTTAAATAATAAATATAAATTAATTAATGATTCATAAAAAATTTTCTTTATGAAAAATATTTAAATTAACTATCTAATTTATTTCACTATGAAAAAAATTTTAAAACATCTCATGAATTATAAAATTTCATAGAATAAAATAAATAATATCAAATATAATCATTTTAAAAACAACAAAATTTATTTATGAATTATAATTTTAAATGTTTGGAATTAATTACATTATTTTAAAATAAAATTAAAATCAAAAATCTAAATTACAATAGAATTTATGTAAAAAATATAAATTTTATGAAACATCATTTCAACCATCGAACACTGTGAATGAAAAAAAAGGAATGATCACGAATATTCTAGAGAATTATGTTAGAAATCTCTCAAAAAACTATTATCCTAATGAATTAAAAACGGTTGAGGAGAAGAGTAATGTTAAGGGGTACAGTTTAGCCACCCTCTAAAAAACCACTAAAAGAACACAATATATTGGGATAACAAAAACCACTAGGGAAGAGAAGGGTAAAGATACCCAATACTTTAAATAATATCAAGGGGAGATAACTTTTAAACAATAGTAAGTTTATTAATAAATATTTAAATTAAGGTAGGAAATATAAATAATATATCAACAATAAATAAAATAATTCATCCTAATGAAATATGCTTTAAACAACATGAAATTTTGAGGACTCATCTATAACTATCGTTCCCATGTAAGGTGACACAAAAAAATTAATGGTAACATTGCCTTCTAAAACACATTCTATAAGAAAAAATACTAATAAATGATTATAGAACATTATTATTAACTCAATTTATCATTCAAATATTAAATATCTAATTTCATGTTTCAAATGGATTCAATTTTTTTAAATCCTCTCAGTATTTTCAAATCCTTTAAAAATAATGTTCTGTTTCAAAATTCCATCCATTAATTTTAAAAACAATAATTAAGATGATATTTTTCAAAAAACCATTCCTTTAATTTAAAATCACCCCAACTCAAATCATAAAATATTTTAAATCCTTTTCATTTCCCTAAAATTATACATCAAATCATTATTTCAACTCAAGATAATTATTGAGAATGAATAAACAATTAATTAAGAAAAAGTCACATTGTTGTTTTATATTCAAACACAGCACAAATTTTTAAATCATTTAATAAGAGTGTAAAATATGGAATATAAAATGAAATTTAAACAAAAAACGTGGTTAATATATTTGATTATATCCAAACAAAAATCCATTTTCGTAGTTTTTTTAGTAAATGTATTTACCAAGATCTCACTCAAAAAAAATGATTTAACTCATAAAAACACCATTTTATATTTACAATTTAATACAGGTGAATTGTATTAATTTCAACCATATTATATCAATTTCACATAAAATTACCCAATCATCACATGAAAAAGGTTAATAGATTTTACTTATTCATAAATGATAATGTAATCTATCCTGCACACTATGATATTATCCTATATGGGTGGAACTAGCTCACCCACATTGTTCTAAAACATGTCATAACATAACACATCATTATGGCTAACATATCTGCTATAATTATATGATCAAGGCCATATCAAAAATTACCATTACATGTTAATTAACTTTCAGGGATGTAATCATTCCAGACAATAGATATTTCATAAATGAGGTCACACATAAAAAACAATATAAAAGTATATAATTCAAAATATAGAGAGAAATTCAGAAAACCCTAGGAAAGAATAGATTAAATAAAACATAAAATATTATCTATTCCCCAAACTAAGGAACATATCACCTAGAACAGGTGATGAGTATATTGATTAATATAAAGAATACATACAAGAACCCCTTCTCAAAATAAATTATACATCACACTTAGCTCAAGAGAATATATTATTGGATGTGCATTATGATAAAAAATCATCCCCCAAACCAAAAAATGGATGAATGAGAGAGAAAATAGTGACCACGCTACCAGAACAGAATAATTTTCTTATAAGAGTATAATTTTGCAATTTTAACAAGGTCAGAGAAATCCCATTTCCTGGACCATATCTCTATCTCAACACTTGGTCCAAGGAATGAGTAATTATAACCATATCTAAAGTCCAATAGGTGTGGGTTGGAATTTAATGGTTTAATTTATATAAATGTTCAGGTATTATGTATTGGTTAGGATGTTTTCAGTTGAATGAATGAGGAAGTATCCCTACACTCATTTAGAAGGGAAAGAAATTGAATATTATGATAAAACTGATCATTCAATTCAAATGGAATGTAACTAAATGGTTCAAAACTCAAAAAGGTAATTCAGAGGTCTCTCCACACTTCATGAGAAATGTTAAGAAATAAAATAATGTTGTGAAAACCCTAATGGCAGAAAATCCATCCCTTACAGTCAAAAAAATAAACGTGGCCAAAAATATGATTTCATTACATTCCTATAAAACAACCAACTCTTTGCCAACCCTATAGAATAAGAACCATCACTTTCATGATGATCCATGAATCATAAAAACAAAAAATGAATCCATATTCCTTATCCCTGGTCACGATTAAATCGGAAGGTTATCCCCACCTCCTTTAACCAACCCTCTGTCCCATTATTTGAAATATGGCCTCTATACATTTTCAAATTATGGCGTTGAACCACTAAATGATCCCTCCTCCAATAATTATAATCATATTCAACCAATATAGTGATTTGATGACACATATTGTTGAACATATTATGTATCAATCGAATGGGGATGTCGACCTGAAGCCACTCCAACAAATGGAAAAATTTTAGGGAGACCCTAACCAGGAAATGGATCATTTAATGTTGATTAATTACTTCATTTTTTAACTTCTTCTCATTATCTACCCCAGTCAAACACCAACACATACAAGAATCATGCATTATAGTTTCCTTGGTATATACTCTATAATAATCACCAATTTTGTTATAATATCGTGTAAACTTCATGGTCCTAGCATCGAATAATGGTGATGGCTAAATCATATGTCATATCCATTTTTCATGTTTATAGCATGTGATAAGACCATTTGATAGTGTTTCCTTACCGAATAATGCATTTTCACCAGTGACTAAATCTAAACTTCATTATATCTCTCAACCATAACCTTTGATACCACACTTTCCTAACCCCTCCCCCAATGTTACCCCTCCTTGTCCAATAATTAGATAATGGAGATAATTGAATTTTAAGACCATCTATAATAGGCCATCGGATGGCGATAATCACTCAGATTATAACATACAAAAAATGGAGGCATTACTATATGATATTTGAGAATCATAAGATGATATAAAACAACCAACACAAGATTATCCTCATAAAAATGTTAAGAAGCTTCCAAGTACATACATGTAATATCATAAAAAATGGATACAAAAAAAGGAAATGAAAAAACATAATGGAGACTAAAACATCATCCTAAATAGCCAAATATTTCTCAAAAAACTTCTCAAACATTGAATTTTATACTCGATTACAACCAAATGTTGCTGAAATGGAAAAAATTATATATAAATAGTGTTGGAATAACATATATTCTCGGTTGCATTCTCAATGAAACCTCTCATGAAAAATTTGAATGAAGCCCAATAAAGATAAGTAACTAAACAAATGAAACTAAATCATCCCTTAATAGGTTTACTATTTGACTCCCAACCTCACCATTGCAACAAATCACCATGATACAAATATAAGATTTTATATTATATAATAAAAACAACAAGGGTACCCCAAAACCACTTCCCAAAATGTATTATACAATACCCCCAACATCACATGTCCTCATCCATCTCTCTCGAAAATAATTCATCTTGATAAAACCTATGAAATGTATTACAACATGCATCACATGCATCACATCAACCGAAAAAAATATCCATATAGTTACGGAGTAGTTTCTATGATCCACCACATCACATATATCCTGATTCACACAAAAAGTATTATACCTCAAATCGTCACATCCCAAACACTAATCATGTACCATGAGCCATCATTTCCTATTCAAATAATACCTATAATAATCCTTTTTAAAATATATTCAATGATACATGTGTCTGAAATAACCATAATCTATTATATCTCTCAACATGCATATAAGGGGAATGTTAACCATCATTCATACATAAAAAATATACTACCTACATAAAATAATAGGGTTAGAGGGGTTAGTCAGCAATTCATTCCTCGTCAACCAAGATATTGGGAAAAATACTTTTCCAGAGTCCCTGAGTATTATCTCGATAATTACATGTGTGGGGTAGTAATGGAATCACAAAACATTCATGATATAATATATCTCACAACCACACTATGGAATTATCATAATCCAATGCTCAAATACAACTATTGTCACTCATACACTCAGCTTCCACAATTAAAGACTAGATATACAATAACACCACAAGAAACAATCCTAACATTAATTAATAAATTATTTATCCAATAATTAGTTATTTCCATTATCATTTTCCTAATTTATGTTTCAATATTCTATGACATGTACCAAAAACACACTCAATTATTTTCTTATACTCTTATGAATGTCATCATCAAAACTAGAAATCAGAACCGACCATGTTCCTTCATTAATTCATGTAACATTTCAATATTCACCCGGGAACTCTAGGACCAAGCCTAATCAACCAAATAAAAGGACACTGGAAATGTATAGAATATATATTTTTCCTAAAGTTGGAAACTGATTATATAAATAACAATCTTCTATATCCCATCAAACAAGAATAATCATTAACAATAAAGTATTTCATCCTTCTATAAAACATTAAGACATCGTAGTTTCCACGCATTATATCAGTCCAATTTTTATCCCCATCACCACTACACATAACATCCATCATCAAATTCAAACAAATACATGATCATCCACACCCAGTTCCACCATTACTTCCTAAACCTTTCCCTCCCTTCATCATCATCAACTAACATCAATTATAGGCTCGCATTAAATCACATAAAAAAGACCATATTCATAATAACAGAGAAGGTCATAAAAAATACTTCCATAAAGGCACCCATTCCCTTAAAAACAAGCCCTCAAGAAATCACATACATATAGAGCCTCTTGAACCCAAACACATAACATTATCAAACAATTTGTTTTATTTCCATCAAGGATTAAATGATTCATATATCACATGTTATGACTATGGGTAACATAATGTGTCAGCTATTACAAGCTATTAATTATTAACTATGATTTCAAGAATCACTTCCAGTTCTGTTAAAAATTATAAAAAAAGAATTTATTTAACATTCCATTAATAATTTATAACAAAAATCAAATTGAGATTCATGTTCAGTAGCTAATAAAAGTAACATATAGAAGAACATTCCACTTAATCATGCTATAAGAATAAATTTTATTTCCATAAATTTTAAGAAGAATAGTTTATAAAAACATTCCTATTTAATTATTTATCCCGAAAACATTATTGATTATATATTCTTTAATCATTTTCATTAAATTAAACATGTTAAACCTTGAATCACCAACATTATAACCAAATGAAAAATTTTGATAGCATATTACATAGATAATAAAAGAGTCAATAAACTATATACATTTCAAAAGCCTGTGGGAACACATTTAAGAGTGTTCAAATATTAATATTATCATTTCAAAAGGTGATAAGACATATAGGTCCAATAAATTTGTTAAATTCTAACATGAGATTACATTTGTAAATGAGTATAATAAATCTACGCAATCTATAAAATTATTTATTATTGATTAAAATATTTTTCATAAGTTATTATCCTAATTTTAGTTTCTTCGTATCCATAGTTATAATCATAAATCTCTAAAAATGTTATTTGATCTTTTATAATATAGATAATTCTACTTATTTTATTTTAAAAAATAATAATTAGACAATGTATTGTGATTTTACATTACGCACTCGTAGATAATTTCAAGAATAAGTATCATTATTCTAAATAATTTTATATACATATATCCTATATCATTATTTAGTCGTACATATTATTCAATAATTAATTCAAATTTCATGCATTAGAATTTTAAATTATGATTATAAAATATTATCTATAATAATAATTTTAATAAGAATATTCAAGATTTCATGAAAACCTTATTTATATTTTTCATCCTATAGTATTTATAAATAAATTTTAGAATCTAAAAAACCATATATAATTTGATGATAATTTAAATTAGAGAGTAAAGTTTCTTCACAATCTAAAATATTTTAAAAATAATAATAAATATGGTATAATAAATATAAATCTATTCCACTCAAATAACTTGGTTTAATTTTAGAATAACATTAGTTATATCTTTTTAATAATTTTTGGATAAATTGTTATCAATATTCCACAATATTCACTTAAATATAAAATGATATAATTTTCATAGTATCACACAAACATTGATGAAGAAATTATTTTAAAAATAATTATTTGATTAAGGTTAATCTCATTCCTTTAAACAAGGAAGCTAGATTATTATAATTTCACACTTGAACAATAAAATATGTAGAATTCATAATTCCCAAACTCTGATTTTTAGACCTAATAATGATGAGAAACAATGTTTGTAAGGCCCGAAAAATATCCATAACTGTTTGATTCTCCATCTTTAACTAATCAAGAAAAAAAATGATTTAATTAAATATGGAAAAATAATATTTATGACTAAATAACAAGAAGGCTTCATTCTACTCATTGATATGAGTCTTATGGAACTGATGACATATCGATCTAATGAATATTTATAGAGATATTATAAAGGCAATTTTGGGAATTTGTGGTATTTTATTTACCAATTTTTTACCTCCAAAAACACCTAACTCCTTTTTCAATACCTCACATGTTTCTATTCCATTATATTAATCCTATTTTATATTAATCACTCTCACTCTCCAAATTTTATAACCTTTTCCCTAAATCTCATGTATTATCATCTTTTTATATAATACTCTCATTAATTTCCTTTTTTATTTATGATCTATCTATTAAATTAATATTCCACATTTTTCCATTTTAGAAACCCTATTTTCCATTAAAAATATGATATAAGTTTTCTCTCTTATCCTAGAACATAAACTATTTTGTAATCTTTTAAAATCATGCATTTTATTCAACAAAATAATATTTTTTTTAATGTCGCACATTTGTATATATATATAATCTCATTTATAAAACATAATATATAAAAATATATATATAATTGTGATATATACAAGTATAAATACATATATAAATATATAAAATATGAAATATAGAAAATGAAAATTATTTTATATTCAAAAAAAATTCTTATGAAAAACTCATTACACAAGAAAATTAAACCCATAAAAAATATATTTAAATCAACACATAAAAAATCATTAATGATATGAAAAAAATTCTTGGGAGATATTATTTAAAGTCAATGCATGACATATTTCACATATGAAAACAAAATTAAAAACATATTTAAATTAAAAAAATAAAAAAAATTACATCAAATTATATTAATATAACAAAATTAAAACATTTTAGAGATTCCTAAATTTATTTTTAAAATAAACATTCTAATATTTGGAATTACATTCATAATTTGTAAAAAATATTTAAAAACACATTATACATTAAAATTTAATTTAAAAACAACATATAAATTTTATTCAAAAAATCATGTCCCACTAGAAATCCTAGAATGAAAAATTATTCTCCATAATATTCTATACATTTATAGAATCATTATTATATTATTTTGTAAATTCATTTTTATTTGAAGATGAAACATTTTAAAAAATAGTTTTGGTTGAGTTTTACATAATTATATTAAAATTAATTTTGATCAATTCTATAATTTTAATCTCATAAAATGGATTACTAATTTTTTATCATAATAATTAATATTAAGTAATAAATTCATCATAATATTTATCATAATGAAGATTAAAAAAATAACTATTCATTAAAATGATTATGGTTAAAAAAAGTTTTAGTATATTCTCCTCACCTCAAGTACTTATTAGATCAACCTATTTGAAACCAAATACTTTACTAAAATCCACCCCATGATCAAGAGAATTTGTTGTTATCATAGGGCACACCTTGTAGGGTTATGGTGTTAGAAAATGGTAATTTTCTAAAAAATAAGTGTAACTCTCAACTGAGTGAGTTTATGTTATTTCCTATTATACTACGTTATAATATTATATGACAATGTTCATATAATAAAATATGTACCTTAAAAATAATGAAATTTTATTATTCCAGTGGAACAACACTAATTCATATTTTTCTCATCTTATGGAAAATGAAAACATTGCTTATATGTACGTACGGTATACCATCTCTATGAAATGGTGTAATTATTTCTTATTCACTGTATTACATGGATGAATATAATTATGGAAACAATGAATGAATATAATTTTTAATACATAATATTTATTACATAAATATAATATATTCATTACCTTCTTTCCCATATACCCATTAAAAATGACTACATTTCTCATGCACATATGTGGAGTAACACCTCCACAAAGTGATGTCATTTATTTTTCATTTCCACATTTGATGAATAATTCAAAATATGTATATAATTAATATATATGATATTTTTATATATTGATATTATAATTATTTATATGAGGGATTCATTAGTAAGATATAGGGACTGAAACTACTATAATGAAACTTGCATGAAAAATAAATTAGTTAACACTCGAAAACAATGATTTTAATTAGGAATTGTTAATTAAATGCTATATAAATGTGAAAAGTGTATCATATATCATATTATAATTATGTAGATATTATTTGTTTTATATATATATTGTATATTTAAATTTATTAGATTATGTTTAAATTAACATGAAAGGTATTGAATCTTAGTTAATGGGTTTTTCACAATCTCATCCTTATTCCAAATTATTTAAGATTAAATATCCATTATGGTAATTAAATGATATTCATATATTTAAACCCATAAATTTTATTCTATTTTTTTATTATTTAGAAATTAAATTTTCCGCTTTATTTTCATCCCAAAATGTACTCTGAATTTTAAATTCATATTTTTTAGTAAAACCGAATTTGTTTTTTTCTATCAAGTATTTTTTTTATGTCCATGTTATCTGTAAAAAAATTTCAAGGATGAATTAAATTTATCCAATTATTAAATAAATTTATTTTAAAACATTTTTTTACATTCAATAACATGGTTTACAATGAATCCATTTACCATTTACCAAAATATGGACATTTCACAGAAGGTGTGAGAATGAAATTCTATTATTGAACACCACATTAAAGTATTTTCACCAATCATGGATAATCATTTATTGGAAGATTACATTATAATTTTACATGTATATTTTCAAATAAAATTCTTCTCAAAATATTATTGAAGCATTTAGTTTTTAATATATTTATTTCAAAATGAAAAGTGTATTTTCCTCAACAAATATTCTAGTTATCTATTAAAATTAATTTTAACAATTTCAATATCCTTTTCTGAATTTAATAATTTAATTAAGATATTATCTTCTGATACCATCCAATATTTTCTTCTAGATAGATTATGTAAAATTTTACAAAGAAATTATTGACATTCTATATGCTAGTTCTACCAGTATGGTTTGTTATTGATTGTTAAGGAATTTTGATAATGTTTTTTATTCATATGATGAATTAATTGAAATTATTAATTGATTAGTGGATGCTAGAATTAAATAGACCCTTGATGATTCATTATGTTTCATGATACATTAAAAACAAGGTATATGGGATTATCTTTACACATTATATATGATATCTTGGAAAAATTCCCTAGTAGTAAGTTTGTGATGTTGGATTTTATGAATTACATCATTATGAAATCAGTTATTAATGACCATGTGATTATTAAAATAAGTATGTTATCCATTGATAAGTTTCATTATCATGTGATTATTTATATTCCAATATTTTATCATCATTTATTCCAACTATATTATGTATTTCTTATTTATTCTGAGATAGTGTCCATTTCACACAATCCCATAGTGACCATCTAAGATGACCCATTAATTTTATTTCATTACCCTATAATTATAAGAAGTGGGATTTGATTGACTTCAAACATTATGATAGATAGAATAATAATTTTATCAAAAGAAATATAATATTCTATTTTATTTTTTCTAATGTAATGTGAGGTGAAATCATGTATAAATGTTTTCAAGAATATTATATTATTCGATCATGGCTAGTGATATCCCTTTAATCATGTACCAAAATATTAATGTAACCATCTTCTCTAGTCTTCTAGTGCAATGGTTTTTATAGTTAGTATCAGATTAAGTTAATATATTCCTTGTTAAAAATATTGAGGAATAAATAAAGTTGATAACGTAATCCAATGAAAAAATATAGGAATAAGTCTAAGTAAAGGATAATATCATTAATTTTCGGAATGGTATATAATGTGTTGTTTCCATGAATTTACATCAATTTCATAATACAATAAAATTCAATCATTAGTGGTAAATATGAACCTTTGTGTAACTACTCTAAAATAAGTAAATGTTTTATTTACGTGATCAGAATCGGTGCATGATGAGTTGTCCTAATACTGAAAAACTAACTAGACACCCATCAGGGATATGACTTGGTTGATTCATAGATTCATTACAAACAATTATAAAATATTTGAAATGTATTTTATAATTTTAAAACATTCCCAATGATACTGTCTTTTTGATTCTGAGATTACCTATTCATAAATTTCCAATTTAAGATAACTATTTCACTAACTATTGAATTATACACTATGATTTATAATGTTGTGACCTAATCTAAGGTAATTTTTTTTTTTGAAATTAAAACAAGAAGAGTATAATAGAAATTTTTTCAATGAAATTAATATTTGTGTGGATTTTCCTTTGTGGTAAAACAATGATGATTTAGGGGGAAATGAAAAAATTATAACTATGTATAGGTAGTTGACTCAGATTATGATAAATAAAATTTCCCATATAGAGCTTCCTAATGATCTTAAAATCTTTGAAAAAATGTTAAACTTTTTTGTGCGATAATATATTCCATCATTCAAGGGAATCATAAACAACTTAGCACCTCAAGAAGTGGAGGATTGGTATGGGGAAGAATAAAACAAAAAATTTACAAAATGTTATACTTGTGGTATGAATAACCCTTGTAAATTCATGAATGGAACAATAGTTTTCTTTATGTATGGATATAAATTCCATTATACCCACAAATGATACGGAATACTAGAATCCAAAGATATATAGTTATTTAATTTTAATTAGATGGGGCACATTGAGAACCAATTCTCCAAACATAAAATGAACATTTCAAAGAAAATACCAAGGGGAGAATCCAAAGAATATGAAATTACAATATTCGAAGTTAAAGTTCTTAGTGATTTTGTGGAGTATAATTTGACTATAAATTCAATGTTATATAAGGATTTAATTTATTCTATATCCTCCAACACTATATATCATCTAAACATTTAAATAAAATTTTGTATTTCTCAACCACACTAAGAATGGAGTTATCAATAAATACACTAATATAATATATTATTGTGAAAAAGAAATGTTATTAAATACTCATTACAATGCATGGATGTACCATATTCAAAAATTTGATTATTACACATATGATAGACATTGATATAATCCTAGTTATGGATTTGGTTTCAACGTATAATTGAAAAATTTATTGTCCGGAGGAGGAGATCATGATGTTTGACAAAGATGTGGAATTTCTTATCTTTAAAAAACAGAATTAAATTTCTAAATCATTCGTTAATAAACCCCTTGTAAATATTCACAATGAAATTATGGGAGGAGAATATAATACACGACATATAGATGGGAAAGGTATCCTTATGATCGATGATGTTCTTATCATATAAGAATATATTGATCAGTTTCTTGAAGTATTGTTTGGATATACACCCATGAGTGATGTTGAGTTATCTATTGAACCTATCTCAAAAAAACTATATTAATAACTCCTAAAAATTCTCCTATTAGAGCTAGTGTTTCTAAAGACACATGTTTGACCTTACCCAAGCTGAGGGGTGAGGCACAACTACCCCAAGATGGTCTCCATAAGATAGTGGTGGTGACTAGTTAAAAAAGGAATATCCTAAATGGGAGGCCATTTCTTACGTACATTTATACACACACCCTACTATCTCAATTCATAAGTGTATAGGAATAATAAAAAACAATACCAAAAATATAAAGTAAACCCAGTGTGCATAACCTCTAGGGTATACAAGAGTATGATAGTGAAATCTCAAAAGTAAAGGAGAAGACAACACGCCCACCCAAAAATATGTACATACCTGAATAACTAGAAAAGTAAACTGATGAGATATTCTAGCTCCATGTCTTTAATCTATGACCGCCACATGTTTTCCATATTATCCATTTATCCATAATCTCATTAGAATTCAATGTTGCCATGTCTGTCGTCTGTATAAGACACAACAGATGCCGGAAAATCCCACAAAGGTGTAAGTATATACATACCTAGTGTGATGCCGTGAAATCTAATGAGGAATAGTGATGGATACAATTATAAAATAAAGACAAAAGATATAATACAATATGCAAGATATAGTGAAATAGAACAACTCAACCGAAAACAATAGTGGGAGTAACCACATGAGAACACAAGGGTACCAACACGGTGGGTAGATAATCTACAAGTTGAGTCTTCTCCACCTATAGTAGGAGAGTAAATTCATCCAACTATGAGAATCAAATCATAGAATTCTCATGGAATACCTCACAGGTCTCCACATCTCATGCAAAGAGAGTATTAAAACCAATTTTATGGATACTGAAGGTATATTTTTATCCTCAATTAAAATAATCTCAAACAAGATATTAAGGGGATATCCATCTCATAGATTATCCCAAGAATAAGTGTCACCAATCATTCCAAAATAACATCAATGATGATTAGTATCTTTTGCTGCTGTGATGAAGTATATGTCCATGTTAGGACATGACTTATCACTATGCCTAAAATTAAACAGGCCAAAAAAAATATGTAAAAAAACCATGGTTAGCTAAGACAAACAGGTTATACTATGATAGTTGATGGAGGACCCATACTTTATCCAAAAGAAGGTTTCCACTCCAAAAGTTATCAAAGACCCACTGCCCTGCTTTACTGGAGGGTACTTGTCATGACCAGTCCCCATGGGCCAGTGCTATTACTACCCCAAGCCCACTTTCTATAGGTCAGGGGATATAGAATAGCACCAGAAATCATATCCCTTAAACAAGGAAGGCATTGCCTTAAGAACCTGTAAACTCAGACAACCAATCACACAGAAAGAAGAAACTATGAATTAATGTTTTTAAATAAAAGTGTACTACATGTAAAGGAGCCAGAATAGAAGCCCAAATCAAAAAGTACAAGTACAACTGAAAAGTAAAAAATATCTTAAAGGTGGAAAGCTGCTGCTGGATCGTCCACCATAGATCCTACCTGAAAGGTAGGTACAGATCGCCTCCACAGTACTCCACGTCCACTCATCTCCTCCGTATCACGTCACGCTGAATGTCAACCTTCGAGAACTATCTTATCTTGGCTCCCTCTACCTCGATCAATGTTGTATGTCTTCTTCACAAGAAACAATAAGGTGTGAGCGAATGTCTGGTAGGGGTGATTATAAGAATACTCAGTAGGGACCATGAGACCCAATTAGTCTCCTAAATATCCAAAACGGAAAACCACAATGAAATACATCAACTCTACTTAGGTATATTCCCATACATACACCTAAGTTATCAAGATATACACATCTGATACATGAGGTATGAATACCACATAGGTAACTCTCTGAAGGTAACACCACGAAGGTAAAATTAATACACAGGTAACACTACAAAGGTTACACCATGAAGGTAAAAGCACCATACAGGTATCGTTCCACAAAGCATAACCACAATCAAAAGCATAAGGTAAAGACACCTCACACCTGGATTTATTCTAGGGGTAGAAACAAGTAACATCCCCAGTCACGACGTTGAACGCCTCAGCTTCTAGAGAACACCACCTCTATCGAGTATAGTGGGCCTACTGCATCACACAGTGGTGCTTCCCACTAACCATGGACTATTGAGGTACTCCTCCGGTCGATTACTATTGGTATGTTGTGTCACAAAGAGGCACTCCCCACCATGGGTCTGTCATGTCACATTGAGAAGCTCCCCCTCGTGGCATACTAAGGAACTCCTCCTATCGATTATCGTGGGTCTGTTGCATCACACAGAGGCGCTCCCCACCATGGGTCTTCCACATCACATAGAGGCGCTCCCCACTGGTCTTGTTGAGTCACTCTGAGTCGTAATGGTTAGCAGTCGCCAAGTCTCAGCCAGTCATATGGTTCCATATGTAGAACTATTGGTAGAAATACTCCCTATTCTATAATTAATACCTCAACCGCCCCTATGTTCCCTGAAGAAGTGTCCAAAAGGTACTTCATGTCAAAAGGGACCCAACGCAATAGACGGCGCGTTAATCGGACGCCCGGTTTGTAAGTTTTTAGCATTTTCGCTCTGAGGGCCCGGTTGGATTTGGGGTCCGATCCAACTTGGCCACACTCCCACCTTATCTGAAACTCAAGTAGAGTTTACCAAGAGGACGATTTCGATCAAAGGATTACATCTCTGCTGATAGTTCATCAAGTGGACACTCAGATCACAAGTTTTGTCCAAAAAGTCAATACTTTGACCAGATGGGCCTGGGTCCGGTCTGACCCAACCCGGTCCGAGTCCCACCCAGATGGCCTGGAACTTGGTGGGCCCGGCTAGCTGGGTTGTAGTCTGGCTTGACCCACAAAGGGGTGGCCTGGCCTAGCCCACTGGCACGGCCCGATGGGCGTGCGGTCCACCCTAGATGGCACTGAAGAGGAAGCGCCCACATCCGGTTTTCTCGAATGGTCCATTGGACCATTTGTCTAGGTGGGAAGCGAGACCCGCCAGAGGGGTCCCACCCAGCCTGGAATGACTATTCAGAAGGTCGGTTGTTCATCCTACTAGTGACACGGTTGCTCGCCGCTGCTCCACCACGGTCGGACGGATGGTCGGCCACCCTTCGGCCTCCGTCGCGGCCTAGTGGATGCGTCCCCCTGCTCTACTGACAGCATGCACATGGGCCACCACTCCACTGCATGACCATTCAGTTTCCAGTCACCCCCTTCCCCGTCGTGGCCGACGGGCCGCGAACTCCACATCAACCGGCGGTGCGGACACGAGCCGACCTTCCTTCCTCACGGTCGGCTGGGTGTCGGCCACTGCAATCTTTTGCGAGCCACTTCTGCTTCTTTTCAAGCCTGAAAAATTAAACTATCACATATTCATGATCCTTGGGCTGAGGGATCTATTTCCATATATCACGCATAGAAAAACTATGTGTTTCTAGCGTCAATAAATATTAGTCGTTGAAGAACACATGAAGAACACACAATGAATAAACAGAAAGGGGAGCAAGGTTTATGTGTGCGATGATGGCCATGTTCTTTTGACCATCTTCGTCGTGAATTTAGTATATGAATAATCATTAAAGTAAATTCAAACATAAAAAAACCCAACTTCAATAATGATGGTGAGCATGCGTTTTTGGAAGCGGGTGTGTGTTCACCGCCCCCCCCCCCAAAATCCTCCAACGACTTCACTCGTTTTTAGATATCTGGTATGGGGTTTTGATGTCGCTCATCACCTCCCACTAGTAACGGCTCTATCCTCCAAGGGTTGGGCATCACTGCACTTTGTCAGCAATTCGTTGCTTCGCGACGGAGCATCGGCACCGCTCCCCAAGCTTCGTATAAATAAGAGATGGGGAGGGTGTGCAATGTGGGCGGGATTAATGGAGGCCAATTAATTAGAAACCTTACTAATTCGCCAATGGTGTTGTTACTTAGAATTGAATGGTCAATAAAATTATTATCTGACCCGTCACTGGTCCCACGTTGCTGCTTGTCCATTGGGGGAATGGAAAAAAAATAAAATAACAAATTTAGTTTATTTCTTTCTTTTAAAAAGTTCCAAAACATAACTTTTTGTTTGGACCTACTTCGGTTGAAGTGAATACTCTATTAATTGAATCATGGGGCTGTGGATTCAACGGTTCCCTCAAATATTTAATCTGAGGAAAGGTTCAAAAGTTGGAAAATGCTGCTAGTGCATTAACTAAACGAATCCAAAAAAGGTTTGTAAAATTTTTAATAGTCTCCCATGACCCATTTCGGCCAAGGTTAGGATCTACCTAAGTGAAAAATTCCCCAATAAACTCAATGGTACTCTCTGATTTCTAATCCAAGTTACTGTTTAAAAGTTATGTATTTTTAAAATAAATTAATTTCCACTTAATTATTTTATTTACGACCAATAACTAACTTTCACTGGTGGCCCACACTGACCAATGCTAGAATCTACCTAAAGAGAGAATACTCTCACGAGTTCAGCAGTGGGCTTAGATTTTTATTCTGAGTTACCTTTCATGAGTTATAAGAATTTGAAAAATAAAATAATTTTAATTAATTATTTTATTTACTCGTATTCCATTTTCGGGTTTTCTCAATGGAGGCATGCGTTAGAAAAAAATAAGTTTCTCCTAGGGTAAAACGTCCATATGGAGCACAATGGTGCCCTCAGGTATTTGATACAAGTAACCATTTAAGATTTATTCCACTTTTTTAGGAAAACTGCTTATGCGCGCTAATTAAAGATGAACAAAACTTTGACGGATCATTCCGGGCAATCCGGGCCTGAGAATCATGTGCTGTCATATTTAACGGTCTTCAAATTATTCCATATAATTAAAAAAATATATACAAAAATTCCAAGACATGAAGGTCTCCCCAATATAGGGTTGTACATCCTCGAAATCCAAAACATGGACTAGGGAAACAAATGGGGGTACTGAGCACGAATCTAAGCCTCCTACTACCTTGTGTTCTCCTAGAGGTTCCTGTGTGGCTAGCGAATGGGATTCAGAGATATCGACCACCCACAAAGGACCCACTCCTTTAAATCCTCAAACTCCAATGGGTAC
Organism: Viscum album; assembly: GCA_963277665.1. NCBI lineage: Eukaryota > Viridiplantae > Streptophyta > Magnoliopsida > Santalales > Viscaceae > Viscum > Viscum album. The sequence goes on from OY728136.1 coordinate 1,987,693,867, forward strand.
TCTGTAAAAGTCACCCCATCATCAAAGTCCATCTTTCCATAGTCGATAATGTGGGATGGATCATGAACACATCTCCTCAGCTACGACACATGGAAAACATTATGCAACCATTGCATCTGTGAGGAAAGAGATAGAAGGTATGCCACCTCTCCCACTCTGTTGAGACTCTAGAAAGGTCTGATTAACCTCGCAGAAAACATTCCTCCCTTGCCAAATCTCTGCAATCCTTATCGAGGTGAGACCCGTAGGAATACATGGTCTTCATCCTCCTGTTGGAATAAGACTTCAGCCAGATCTAAGCAGTTTCCACTTGCTAACAAGTGAGGCATCATGATACAAACTCTTTCACTACTTCCTTCATCCTTGGAAATCAGAACTGACGCTGGAGGTCCAAATACATCTTCTCCACTCTAGGATGTACCGTTAAAGTGGATGTATGTAACTCCCTCAACACCTCCTCCCGATGTACCATCGGTACCATGGTACGTCCTCTGAAGAATATGACATGCTCCTCAACTTCAAAAATCCATCAGGTGCCTACCCTGAGGATATCTGAGCATTTGAGCCTCACTTTAAATTCTCCCCAAGCTGCACCTCCATGACTTGTTGTAGGAGTGGGGGAATGATAGTGAACGATAGAAGGTAAGCAGCTTAATCTCTCTCCATGAAGGATATCTACAACGTGACAAGCTACCCTGATTCCTCACTCGGCAGCTACAGACCAAACCTCCTACTGAGTGTGTCTGTTATCACGTTCTCCTTCCCATGAGTATAGGCTATCTCAACGTCATAGTCCTAGAGGAACTCTAGCCATCATCGTCGTCTCAAGTTCAGGTCCTTCTATGGGAAGATACACCTAAGACTCTTGTGATCAGAGTAAATAGTAAACCATTCCCCCATCATGTATTACCACAACATCATTAGCACAAATACCACTGCTGCTAACTCCAATACATGTGTATCATATTTATACTTTTTAGCCTCTATCTCAGCTCCTAAAACCTCTGAAGACAATTTCCCGTCCATAGGAAAGGCTCCCCCCATTTTCATCAAAGTTGGAAAGGGTTCCACTACCCTATAGAAGTCGGGTACAAATATTTGATAGTAAATAACCAAATAAACATCTCTCTCCATTCAGGGAGGTAATCTTGGACACATGTTTTGAAAATATGTCCCCATTCTCTACCACTCCTGTTTGGAATTGAAAACTCAAAACTCCTGTAGCCACAAGGGTAAGTTTGGCCACTCTAGAGTGATCAGATGCACTCTCCTATGCATGAGTTTATCTTGTTCTGCCTGGGTTTCATTTTGTCCCACCAACAAAAAAACCTCATTTCCACATTGTAGATAATCCACAACCTTTTGGCCAAAAAATAGTCAATCTAAGTCTGAACTGTGGATACCCATTCTATACCAAAACTAACAACTTAAGGCCTCAACACTTCCACCAAGAGGTTCCAACCAAACCTATCACCTCAAGGGTAAGATCGCACTATCAATATAAGTGTGATTATTGAGTGTCCTCCCATAGGTATTTCCAAATGTGAGGGTCAAGACAACGATTTAACTAGAACCTCTAGGTGTTGGAAAAGATTCGTGGAAGGAAAGAATGATTGGTACCTATGTCTATTGATACCGTAGTTAGTAGTAGACATAGACTATACCTCTAATAATTCATGGATTCCTTGGGTCACACTCCTTGACAGCATGAAGCTACTCCCTTCCCCTGTCCTGCAGGCCCCAGAGCTTGGTGGGGACCACATTGTGGTGGTGGTTTTAACATGTCTAAATGTATACCACCTCATTCCACTATCCTAACACCACTTCCATGTTTTATACCCTACAGATTCATCTATCTCTAATACTTCCTCTCTTTGAAACATTTTACACGCCCATGTCCCTGAGACTGGCATTAGGTTACTGCTTTCCCACTGTTAACATTCACTAGATGTATTCGCTCATCCAAAGAATATTCAACCACAAAGGTTCTCTCTACAACCCTAACAAAAGAAGGAATATTTAGAGAAAAATCGTAAGCTCAGATGTCCCTAAACACACCCCTCTCGGATTTCTGAACCTTGAAGCACTAATCGAACTGTATTCATTCGGTACCTAGTATAGTCGATACGCCTTGATGAATACTCAACTACCGACGTGTCATCCTACTAAAGTGTTATAAGCTCTTGGGAACTCTCATCCCTTCACTATTTATGGAAAAATACACCCTTCTCTGAGGAAGGTTCTCGAGCTTATCCTAAAAAAAGTCACCTCTTTGCAAGATCATGGTAATCTAAACCCATTCATCGTCCTTCTGAGCCACATAGAAGGCTCTCTACTAGGACCACCTTTTGATCGAATGGTGCCCTGAAAAGATGGAATCTCAACCACCTCCTCAAACCATTTCTTAGCCATATGTGGCTCAGGCTCACCTCAGAACCTGAGGGGTATCATATGCTCAAACATGTGTAAGGAACTAAGCCTACATGGGTCCTCTGCCGGTACCGCCAGTTTTAACTGCTAACCAAAGTCTGTGATATAGCTGACACACTACCCGAAGGTAAAATCTCAGGAAATGGTCCTCATACTGAAGCCTCATCACTCTGTAGACCATCCTCATGGTCAATCAGTACAAATGTCTAATAGCTAAGATCACCATCTTCTCTACTTGTGTCTTAAGTAGTCAAAAATCTCTAGCCACTACATCCATCCACCTCTCAGCTTCCTGGGAATCTGACTAACCTCGAAACCTCAGAGGCCTCTGTTCTAGGAACTCGTGCAATGTGCTCAGTTGGCGTGTACCGTCTAGCTGAGTGGTTAGTGCCAACTGGTGCCCAATGGGTGGTGGTGATGCTGGTACACCACCCAAAGGTTCCAACACAGTAATAGAGCCCTGCACCGGAGCATCATCGATCGGGGGGCCATCATCGTGTACTCTCTTAGGAAACCTGGGTGGAAGTATTTGTGGCAGCATCCTAATAAGGAACATGTGTGCCATGGTTATTAAGTTATACCTGGTGAGCTGACTCAAAATAAATCATTAGAAAAACTTTTCAAAAACACACTAAATTAGTGTTTTCGTGTGCTGAGTAGAAAATTGGAATTCAGGGACCTGGTGTATGGATACGTCATCCTCCACACCAACACTAGACTCCCCGAACTGATAACCAAACTCATAACACATAACACTATTAGTTCACCAAATAGATCAGGGTATTAGTTGTTCAATTGAACAGAACTCCTCTGATACCACTTATCATAACCTCAATCCCAAGCACTAGGTAAAGACAACTCACACCAGATATCACTTTAGGTCAACGGAAGAAGGGTTATCAATCCTTTAACTCTTCATCTATTGGATGAATATTCCTCTATCAAGTACATTGGTCCTTATGTGTCATACAGAGGAACTTCCCACTAACCTTGGATAGTGGAGGTACTCCTCCTTTCGAGTATCGTGGGTCTGCCGCATCACACAGAGGCGCTTCCCCCCATGGGTCTGTCGCGTCAAACAGAGGTTCTCCCCCTCGTGGAATGTTTAGGTACTCCTCCTGTCGAGTATCATGGGTCTTCCACATCAAACAGAGGTGCTCCCCACAGTGTTTCTACCACATCACACATATGCACTCCCCACTGAGCCTGTCGAGTCACTCCGAGTCGTAATGGTCAGAAATTGTCAAGTCTTAGCCAGTTAGAGAGTTCCGTACAAATCTCACATCAGAGAATCTATCCTCAAGAAATAATTTATACCTCACCCTCCTTGATGTTCAATAAATAATTATCCCAATGTTCTGCCACGTGAAAAGGGCCCCAACTCAATAGACGTCGCGTCAATTAGATGGTCGGTCTGTAAGTTAATAGTGTATCTGCTCCGAGGGAACGATTGGATTCAGGGTTTGATCCAACCCAGTCATACTCCATCCTTATCCAAAACTCATGTGTAGTATTTTAAAAGTACTAAATCTATCCAAGGATTTCTATGTCACTGATGGTTCATCCAACGGACACTTGGATCACAAGTTATGGCCAAAATGGTGAAACTGGGTCTCGATGGTCCTGGTTCCGATCCGACCCAGCCTGGGGCAACTAGACTCAGTTAGGGTCGACCCGACCCGGTTCGGGTCTGGTACGGATGGACTTAGCCTTGGAAGGCCGGGACCGTAGGGCCGTAGTTCGGCTCGGCCAGCAAAGTGGTGTCTTAGCCCAGCCCAGTGGCATGACCCGGTGGCGCGGCCCGTAACGTCACGACCCACTGGGCGTGCGGTCCACCCGAACTCTTTCGAAGGGGAAGTTCCCCCCTTACAGTTTTTCTGAACGGTCCATCAGACCATTCAGCTGGGTGTCACATAGGAACCATTGGAGGGGTACCACCTAGTCTTGTGCGGCCGGCTGGTCTTCCTCTTCGAGGCGTGGTCGCTCACCGCTGCTCCACCATGGCCTGCCGAAATGTCGGCCGCCCGTCAGCCTTCGCCGCGGCCCAGCGGTCGTGGTCCCCTGCTCCACCTATAGCGCAGAAACACACCGCTAATCCACCATGCAGATGGTAGGTTGTTGGCCTCCACCTTGCACTGCTGCAGCAGACCGGCCATGGCCTCCTCCTCAACCGGTGGGGCGGACGCACACAACCCTTCCTTCCTCGTGCCTGTCCTGGTGTCGGCAACCACCATCTTCTGTCAGCAACTGTGGAATCATTCTAAGCCCGAAATATTAAATTTTCACATATTATCGATCATTGCTCCGAGGGCTCCGTGTCCATTTATCGTGATTAGAAAATCTCTTTGCTTCCAGCATCAATAAATAATAGTCATTGAAGAATGCACAAAGAACGCACGAAGAATAAAAAGAAATATGAGAAAGGTTTATGTGAGGGAAGATGGCCATGTTTTTTTGGACATCATCGTCATGAATTTAGGATATGAAGAATCAATAATGTAAATTCAAATATATAAAAACCCTTATCTCAAGAACGATGGTGAGCGTGTGTTTGTGGAAGCAATTCGGTGTTCACCGTCCCCCGCAACTCGCTTCCAATGACGTCGCTTGTTCGTAAATCTCCTGTTTGGGGTTTTGGTGTCGTTTGTCACCTCCCACTAGTACCAACTCCATTATCCTTGGGTTTGGTGTCACTGCACTTTTTCAGCACTTACTTTCTTTGTGAAGTAGTGCCGACACCTCTCCCCAAGATCCATATAAATAGGAGAGGTTGATGATGTGAAACGTTCGTGGGATTAATGGAGGCCCATTAATTTGGAACCTTCTTAATTCCCCAATAGTGTAGCTACTTAGAATTTATTGGTCAATCCATTTGTTATCTTGACATGCCACTGGTCCCACATTGCCGCTTGTCTATTGGAGGAAAGGAATGAAAATAAAATAACAAATTTATTTTATTTATTTCCTTGAAAAATTCCCAAAATATAAATCTGTCCCCGGACCTACTATCATCGATGTGAAGCCTCCCTTAAGTGAATTCGGGTGCTGCAGATTCAACGATGCCCTCAAATTTTAAATTCGAGCAACAATACAGCTCTCAAACGGTCATCTCTATGGTAAGCCTCATCTAAGGTCCACCCCGAGCAGCCTCTAGTCCTGGTACCCTCATCCCCAGTCTGCATTGTCTGTCATCTGCACAGGACACAATGAGGTGCGGGTGTAGCCCATGCAGAGGTGAGTATAATGATTCTCAGTAAGCATGAAGCAATTGACATCGACTCTTCTTAGTTATATACCCATACATATACCGAAGTTATCAATATATAATTATCTCACAATAAAGGGAAGAAAACCACATTGGTAACACCCCGATGGTAGAAGTACCACAACGGTAAGACCACGAAGGTATAAGTACCACACAGGTAACACCATGAAGGTAGAAGTACCACATAGGTAAATCCCAAAAGATAACACCACGAAGGTAACACGATGAAGGTAGAAGTACCGCATAAGTAACACCACAAAGAAATAAGAACCACATAGGTAACACTGTGAGGATAGAAGTACCACACAAGTAACACCACGAAGATAGTACCATGAAGGTAAAAGTACCACACAGGTATCACCAAGATGATAGTACCATGAATGTAAAAGTACCACACAGGTATCACAACGAAGATAGTACCACAAAGTTAAAGTACCACACAGTTAAAAGACTTAGTTCAAACAGAGTCTTAGCTCAAACTAGGTTTTTAGTGAAGTATAGAGGTACATATGATTAGTCACGAAGCTATATTATCTTATTCAGCCCAGAGGCACTGCTGGTGATTATACAGAGTCTGAACCACAAAGGATCGATAGGTAGTATCCTCCTCAATGACCCAAAAAGGATTTGACCCACATAGGATCTCTATTCACTGACCCACACAGGATCACTGAGCACTGAACCACATAGGATCTGACCCACATAGGATCAGTATTCGCTGACCCACACAGGATCGCTGAGCGCTGACCCACATAGGATCTGACCCACACTGGATTGGTATGTGCTGACCCACACTGGATCGTTGAGCGCTCACTCACATAGGATCACTATGAAAGCTAATAGTCGACCACAAGATTTTTTCGATATCATAACAAGTAACATTCCTAGACACAACGTCGAACACCACGACTGGTGGAGAAATCCACCTCTAACGAGTACAGTGGATCTACCGCGTCACATAGAGGAATTTCCGACAAACCTTGGACTACTGAGGTACTCATATTGTCGAGTACCATGATATTTCCATGTCACATAGAGGCGCTCCCCACTGTGGGTCTTCCATGTCTCACAGAGGCACTCCCCCTTTTGGTATGCTGAGTTAATCCTCTTGTTGAGTATAATGGGTCTACCACGTCACATAGAGGCACTCCCCACCATGGATCTGCCTCATCCCAAATAGTTGATCCCCATTGGGCCTTTCGAGTCACTCTAAGCTGAAACGGTCTGCAGTCCTCAAATCTCAGCCAGTCGCAGGGTTCTGTACATAGCGCGCTTGGGAGAACCGATCTGCAAGCCATCGGTCCTACCTCAACCACCCCGAAGTCCCACAAAGTATCCCAATGGTCTGTCACGTCATAAGGGACCCAACGCAATAAGGGACATGCCAATCGGATGCCCGGTCTGTTAGTTATTAGCATTTCTATTCCGAGGACCCGGTTAGATTCCAGGTTCGATCCAACCCGGTAGAACACCAACTTTATCCACAAAACAAGTGGAGTATACCAATGGGACCATCTTGATCCAAGGATTTAGGGTTTCATATGGTTCATCAAATAGATACCTGGATAACAAGTTATGACCACAAAGGAGTAACTGGGTCCATATTGGCCCGGGTCTGGTTCGACCCGATTCAGGTACGGCCTGGTTGGCCTAGCTGCGATGGGCTAGGCCAGTTGGTCGTGGTCCGACCCGGCCCGTGAAGGGGGTGGCCCGGCCCGGACCGCTGGGCATGTCCCGGCCCATGCGGGGAACGACTAGGTGGCATGACCCACTAGATGCATCCTGGTGGCGCAGTCCAGTGGTGTCGTCTACACGAGCTGATGCCGAAGGGGGAGCATCCCCTTCTATTCAGAATGGAAACGGGCAGCGCCATTTGGCACTGCCAAGTCACCACGGGGCCCAAGTGGGTCCCGCCAAACCGCAACAGCTTCTCAATCCTACTCCCAGCGGTGCGGTAGCGCGCCGCTGCTCCACCATGCCTGGCACGGCTGGCTGCTCTTTGGCCGCCGTTGTGGCCCATTGTTTGTGGCCTTCTGCTCCTCTGGGGTGCGTATGCACGCCGCCACTCTTCCGTGCGGTCGGCCGAATGTAGGCCGCCAGTCGCTTCGCCACAGTCGACAGTCTGTGGATTCCTCATCATCCGGCGGTGCAGACATGCGTCGCCCTTCCTTCCTCACGACTGGCTAGGTGTCGGCCGCTGACTTCTTCCGCCAGCCACTGCAGCTTCGTTCCAAGCCCTAAATATAAAATGATCGCATATTCGCAATCCTTGGGTCAAGGGGTCCGCGTCCATATGTCAGGATCTACAAAATATTTCATTTATAGTGTTATTAATTATTTTTAGTTGATTAACGCATGAAGAATGCATGGAGAATCAGTATATAAGAAGCAAGTATATGCTTGAGATGATGGCCATGTTCTTTTGGCCATCGTTATTGTGAAACCAGAAATTGATGAATCGATAAATAAATTCAACCATAAAATAATCAAACCCATTCCTCAATTTTCCATTGGAGGTGGCACGATTAATAAGATGTAGTCATTGAAGATTGACATCGGGGTTCGTCCCTCCCGCAAGACGCTCCAAGGTCGGTTCCTCATTCGTCGATCTCCGGTTCGGGGTTTCACTGTCACTGCACTTTGTCAGCACTTCATTTCTTGGAGAATAAGTGTCGACACCTCTCCCCAAGCACCATGTAAACAAAAGAGGGGGATGGTGTGCAACATTAGTGGAATTAATGGAGGCACATTAATTTGGAACGTAACTAATTCCCCAATGGTGATGTAACATAGAATGAATGTTCAATCTATTGATTGGCTTGACATGCCACTAATCCCATGATTCTGCTTGTCCGTTGGAGGAAAAGAAAGAAAATAAAAATTAACTAAGTTATTTTTATTATTCTTTAAAAAGTCACAAAATATAACTTTTTCTCTAGACCTATTATGGTCAATGTGAATCCTCCCTTAAGCGAATCCTGGCGCTTGGGATTCAATGGTGCCCTCATATTTTTAATCCCAGCACTAGCTCAAAATTTAGAAAACACCGCTCACGCGTTTACTAAATTTACTTGAAAAAAAGATTGAAAAATTATTAACCATCACCCTCGACCCGTGCCAGTTGAGGTTAGGCTTTTCCTATGTGAAAGACGCCCCAAAAAACCTAATGGTACTCTCAGATTTTAAATCCGAGTTACCTTTTAAAAGATGTGGATCTTACAATAAAATAATTGTCACTATTATTTTATTTACGACCAAAAACTAACTTTTACTTGTGGCCCACACTGTCTAATGTTTGTATCAGCCTAATGAAAGCCTACCCTAACGAGTTCAACAGTGGTCCCAAATTTTTATTCCGATTTATTGTTTGTGAGTTATAATAATTTGAAAAAATTAACTATATTTAATTATTTTATTTATGGTAATTCCATTTTTAGGTTTTCTCACAGGAGCCCTGCGCAAACTAAACATAAGTCGCATGTAGAGTAAACCCTCCATCCTTAGATCAACGGTTCCCTCATACGTTTACTAAGCTTTCCAGAAAAAATGTTTGGAAAATTATTAACAGTCACCCTCAACTCGCGTCAATAAATGTTAGGAACTTCCTAAGTGAAACACGCCCCAACGAACCCAATTGTACTCTCAGATTTCCAATCCGAGTTACCATTTAATAGTTATGTATTTTTACAATAAATTAATTGTCACATAATTATTTTATTTATGGCCAAAAAATAACTTTCACTAGTGGAATGTGCTGACCAATATTAGTATCTGCCTAAAAAGAGCATACCCTCACAAGTTTAGTGGTGGTCTCAAATTTTTAATCTGAGATACCATTCGTGAGTTATAACCATATGAAAATTAAAATAATTTTAATTAATTATTTTATTAACGGTTATACCGTTTTCGGTTTTTCTCACAGGAGACCCACGCTGACTAAACTTAAGTCACTCCTAGGGTAAACCTGCCATCCTGAGCACAATGGTGTGCCGGAAAAAACATAATTCAAGTCGACGGGTCATTCCAGGCACTCTGGGCCTCAGAATCGTGCGCCATTAGATTTCTTAGTCTCAAAATTATTCTATATAATTAAAAAAATTATACAAAAATTTCAGGACCATACAATATCACTCATAAATCTATCTAGTACCCACTACTAATCACTACTAGAGGGTATCACTTGAAAATTTGTCAATTACCCACTTCCTGTATTTTTTATAGGGTCCCACTCAGAATGTTATTGAGGACCCAGTGGCCAGATCAATGAGATTGTACCGGTCTGAAATTCATCGAGGAAAAATTACCCCAATCAACTAGAGGGTAACTCTTATTAATTGGCCAATGACCCACTTTCTAACTCTACTAGAGAGTACCACTCATAAATTCATCTATGAGCCACAACCCGTCTATAATGCGGAGTACCACTTGAAATGTCATCGAGGACCCACAACCCTGGTGTACTAAAGGATACCACTCTAAAAGTCTCTGGTGATCTTGTGTGATCTATGACATCATCAAGAATCTTTTAGCTAGGTGTCATGCCCGAAATATTCTACAACATATCACAAAATCCATAATAGAGGGAAACATCACATTTTAATAGAAAAACACTCAGGATAAGATACTCGAATGAAAAACATGAGTTCAAACAAAGGTGACACATATACTTGATGTTTCCTCAAAAGGAAACAAATTGTATATGGTGTGTTAGGTGAAAAACAAAACATGTGGCCCCAATCCATCACCTAAATGTGTCACTGTCCAGTACACGACTCCCAATATTTGTATGTGTACACTCTATGTAGTTGGAATACCTATCATGTCAGAACTAATAAGAATTGGGATGTATCCTTCTAGACATGTTTGTGTACCAAAGAAATGTCTGTGTACTCGCTAACTGGAAAGTGGCTTTGTAAAGGGGTTTTCTCATGTTCTATGGATATGAATATGTACATCAATAAATGACTGTGTGCATGGTAGTGTACTCCCACACAATGTCATGCCCGTGTGACCCATCGCACATCTCATCCACCAGGGGATGAGGTACAAAAATGAGTTAGAGAGATGCATTTCTGGCCATATTTATAGACATCTAAAACCCTAGCCGCCATATCCATGGGGTACACAATGTGTTTTTATCCTTATACATGTCATGGAGTCATAATTTCCATAAAATCTCATATCTGTGATCCACACATTGAATCTATCCATTCAGAAGTAAATAACACATCAAATACAGTCATGATTAGAGGGTCGAGGAATCATCCATCATTTCTAGACATCGTTAATCCAAAATTGGATTTCATTATTCTTCGATTGTTTCATTTTCAAATTTACACATCGTTGATCCTTTCGACTTCAAATGTATTTCTTCCAATCACTGAAATGATGATTCATAACCCATGAAAATCCAATATTTATCTTTGTTTCATCGATATATCCCTCATTCCTAAAACTGTTGTGATTCTAGGGGTCTGATTGTGCTTAGTTGTAACACTCCTAGAGTTTTTGAATTATTGTTTTCAAATTATTTTAAACTTATTGATATTTTTCATTTCACGCAACACAGATTATGGTTTATTTTATAGTAAATCAATATCATTGGATTGCCTTCTAAAAAATATCAAGTAAAGTATTCCCAAAAACAATATAATCCTTATCATTCTCTACACCAAACACTACGGTTATATTTTGTTACATGCAACAATGAATTTCCTCGATGGCCTACGTTACACATAAGACTGAGTTTTTTTCAAAACAATAGTATATCATTAAATTTGGACTACTTAATATAATAAGATATAACATAGTTGTTAAATTAGAGATTATGAATATTATTATGTAATTTATTAATATATATGATTCACGCAAATATAATATAAATTCACAGGTTACCAATTAATTAGAAATTAAAATTAAAATCCATTGAATATAAAAGGAAATATTATTATTATTATGGTCATAATGTTGTTCAATCCTAATAAAATAATAGAATTACAATTAATGAGTGATATTAATTTTTTATATATGTTATATATTAAATCATGTAATATTCATATTAATATAATATATTTTATAGAGAAAAGAAAATAACAATCACAATTTTATGCTTACTAACCAATATTTTTATTAAGGCCTTTTTACAGCCTTTTAATGAAGAACCAATTTTAAATCAAATTCATGAATCTTTTATGGTTTTATTATACAAAAATAAAAATAATAATTGAAATAGGTAGCCAAAAATTATGTTAGGGTAATATTTTAGTATTTTTTGTAAAGTTAATTTTTTTCATCAATAGTGAAAAATACTCAATTTCAGTTCAAAACTACATTTTAATACAATTAAATTATAAGGATAAATTATATTTAAAATTGGTTTAAAAGTTTAATTTTATAGTATTTTTATCGATTAATATATAATTTAGTTCATTGAGATCAATTTCACATTGAAAGTGGTTTTAAAAACATAGAAAACTTTTGAATGTTTTTATTTTAAAAACCCACATCGTCAAATCAAATGTGGGATTAATAATATGTTAATTTCTACCCATTATATGATTTGAATTAGGAAAATTTTATGAAAAATTAAAAATCTTAATAATTTATAATATCTAGAAATTTCCATATAGTTTTCGACCAAAAAAATTTGTGAGAGAATTTAAAATTGAATACACTGATTAAGGTAATATTATTCTTAACTAAGGACTAATCATTAAATATAATACCCGAAATGACCTATAAACATGACCAAAATACATTTTATGGAAATATGAAGACCATATACTCCATTTCTCTACTTTTTTCATTTTTGGTTTCACTTTCCATAAAAATTCTAGTGGGGTTTCTTTTTCCAAAATTTTAAAAGAGTGTCACTCCTCTTCCATTATAAAAGACCTCCCCTCCTCCCACATCCTCGTACCTCTCTAGAAACATTAGATCAACCAATATATCCCAAAATATCTCCCCAAAATTCCCAAATTCCACCTTGAATCTCCCTTTGGGTGTAAATACTTCATGAAATTCCCATTGGTGTAATCCAAAAGGTGTAAAATGATTAAGCGGTAACAACCTCCCTCAAACTCCATTAATTTATTTTCATTCTCCACTCCATAAAATATTATTATTCCATAATTTTATGCCAATATATTTATCCTGGATATACTATTATTATGTTATTATATGTTTTTGACCAACACTTACACACATTTCCATACAATGGGTAATGAATATATTGATTATGTGTGTGTAAAACCACCGCATCACTAAATGATGATTGTTTATGTTTCCATTACCACCTCTCATGGTGTAAATTAGGATGGAAAATATATTTATATGTGTTGTATATTGTATTTATTATGTACTTATGTTTCTTTAATTCCATTAAAATATGTGTCTTTATTCTTTTAATTTTGTGTTAATGCGATACTTTTATTTCAGGAAGTGTGGATTACGCCAACCAAAAAATTATGTGATTCATTCATACACTAAAGGGAATATATTAAGTATGTGTTTAGTAAATATATATTATTTACATGATATAATAAATCTGCATTAATAAAGATATATATACATACGTATGTACATAAATAAATATATATATGTATATATATATATATATATCTGTGTGTGTTTTTTACTTTCCTTCTTTCAAAATGATAATTAAATGAAAATAACATTCATGTGTACATATTTCTTACCATCTCTAAGAACATTGTATTTAATTTCATACTTATATATTACATGAATTATTTTTATAAAAATATAATGAATATAAGTTATATTTAAATAATTTTATAAATTCTAGAAATAGATATATATATATATATATATATATATAAGGACCACATATATGACAAATTAGGACACATGCAGGAAACAATGAGGATATTACCAAAAGTGAAACCTTAATATAGAATTCTAAAAAAGAGGGTAATATAAATATATAATAAAATAATATATTGTATTATAAGTAATAATATGTATATATTTGCGATTTATAATAAATTTATGTTTATTATACAGGAGTTTTGAATGAGTATGACAAGACTTAAGACATTGGGTAAGAGAATTTCATCTCATTATTTATTTTCATGAGATACATGTCATATTCACCACTCACTTCTTTTGTGTGGTGTGTAAAATTACCATTAATGTTTTATATGATTATTATTATTATATTTATGTTTAGTTAAATATCCATTTTATGATCTTCCTTTCATGGGTTTTATGTTTCAAAAGTACTAAATCAGGGGGATGATTTTGTCTCAATCTACCTTCTTTGAGACACATGCCATGTTATGAACACATATTTTTAAATGAGGTCTAAATTTTTGAATGGAAATGTTATATAATGAATATCCTTCCTTTAATGATATTTTATTATTCTTTTAATCTTAATTTATTTCATGGGAAGTGTTCTTCAAGGTTTCTAAGTAATAATGGTTTATTAAAACAATCACATTTCTTTTCAAGATTGATTATAATTATGCTAACTTGGTTGAAATATTTTGATCCCATCCCATATGATAAGTCAATAATTTTATTTTCCCCTAGTTATTCATGATATTTTAATGTATTGGAACCATTTTTCTAACCATATTTTCTATAAGATGGTCAATAATTTTTTTTAAGAATGCTAGAATTTACCCTCTCGTTGTTCAGAAATATGAGTTTCGTCAAAACCATGATTTCTAAAAAGGGTTTTAAATAATATTCTACTGTAATTCAATAATATTTAAAATAATTTTGTAACATTTTTTTACCAATGTTTTAAAAATAATATTCTTTCATCTTTTTGAACAAGTGAATTTTTTGGATTTTCTAAAAAATAAATCTTTTTCTTACCTCATATGGCATGTACGTATATCCCCACCATAATTTCTGTGAATATTACTTTGTATGATTAAAAGAGATTTTTTAGGAAAATAATGTTGGAAATAATTTTCAATGAAATAATTTTCAAAAATTTTTCATGATTTTTTTATATATTATATTTTTTTTAATAAAAGTGTTTTTTAAATGGTTTTTAATATTCAATATATTTTTTTAAGGAAAATTGTTTTCAAAAGGTTTTCAAGATTGCTTTTTATGTTTTCAGTGAATATTTCATTCAATATATTTTCAAATATAACTTTAAAATTTTACAAATGGAAAATGTTTTTTAAAATGATTTAATTATTTCATTATGTGTTTTCTAAATATTTTTAATGAAATAATTTTCAAGGAGTTCTCAAGATTCATTTATATATTTTCTAAAAAAAATTATTAAAAATGTTTGAAAATAATTATTTATAAGATTTTAATTTAATTTTTCAGGAAATGGATTTCTAAAAGTTTTTATATTTTAAAGATCATTTTTATCAAATAGTAAATGATATTTTCCTCAAGAAATGGTTTCAATATATATTTCCAAGTTAGTTTCCAAATAAGATGATATCTTTTGATGTTACTACTTACCTTATAAGAAGTGACCCAAATTCTAAAATAATGTTTATTCATTAATTATTTCTATTTTGATGGAATTATGCTTATAAAACCCATTTATCTTCCATTGGTTATATTATTTTCAAACCACCTTGTTTTCATGTATTATGTTTTTGATGAAATGATTATGAAACATGTTATTTTACACAATTTATTATATGATTACATGTTGATAATACCAATTTCATTTCATGGATTATGATTTGATTATTATTTTACTTTTTGGAACGTGTATGTATGATTTCATTATGAGATGGTTCAGACCTGTATCTACATCCAACGCATTAGGTAAAGATTTATATATCATGAGATAGACTATAATGGTCTTGAGGGTGAACCATGACTACTAAGATGGAAATAACAGTGATCCATGACTACAATGACGGTATGAGGAGTGAACTCTTAATATTAAGATGGACATGGGAGTGAACCATGACTACCAAGATGGTACGGGGAGTTAATTCATACTAGTACGATGGTATTTGAATTGATTCCTTATCAAATATAGAAATAATATTATATTCTTATTTTTAGGCCACAATTCCATGTTTTATTCATATATTATGAATTTATGGCTTATTTTCTTCATTTCCTTGAGATTCATATCTTATGAACAACCACACTTTATTATATGATTCATGTTTATGATCTTTGATATGGAGGGTATGATCTAAAATTTTCATGATCTTGTTCTCGTACCCTTATGTTCCAGATTTTTCTTACATGTATCCATTATTTACCCTTATTAAGCATCCCATCTCACCCCATCTTATGTTTCGTTTCCTAGGTTATGATTTTATGTATTATGTTTGATGATTATAATAAGGGATCTAGTCATGATGAACCTAGAGGGATATAATGTAGCTCATTTTTGTACAATTTATTTTGATTCCATGTTTTCAAAATGAAATATACTAATACGTACAATGGGCGTCTGTTTGTATAATTTCTTATATATGCTGCAAAATTTATGTAATTTATATGTATGTTATGAATGGGATGTTATAGGTGGTATCATAAAAAAATTTTATTTAACCTTTGGGAACTATGAAGAGAAAACATTAGTGTTACCCCTATATATTTCTAAGGATATTTCAAGGGATGTATCTATGGTTAAGATTAAGTATTATTTAATGGTTTGGAAAATATCATATAGTATTGGTAAATGATATAGTGAGTAGTTTCCTAGAAATAAATCTATATATGGATACTACATGTTGATGTGGGTCTGGAAAAAATGTACCTAGGGGTAACAAATCTAAAAACCGTTTCAGGTCCTTACTCGAGGTAATGAGGTACATGACAACATGCCTCACTACAATCTTAGTTTGAAACTCCCAAAGGATTTTCTATGGAAATTCAAAAAACTCTTCAGAAACCAACATGATGTATTTAGAAATATGTTGGATATGAGTAACCTATAATGAACCTATGGTGTCATAGATTATGTAATGTGATAATATTTTGACATCCTATAAGTAATTATTTTCAACATTATGTGGTTTTATTCTATGATAAGTAATGCTCACACTATGTTTTTTCTTTTAGTCAATGGATGGAACTGGATTATAAATGAACACGATGGATTTTTTTATGATGATAAGTCAGGTTGGATGATCACTAGACTGAAATATGTTGTGATCATCACTATAGATTTTTCATGAAACATGATTAACATTGTGTTGCTTGACCAACTCTCTGACATCCCAAGGAATAGAAATAAGGAGTTCACTGAGATTTTGGGTAATGGAGACCATGGAGGAATGAATATTTGGATTTTGTGTAACGAATATAGAAAGAATTGTCTATGGGAATTTATTATAATAACAAGAAGATGTTTCAACTGTGGAATACAAGGACACAATGAAAATGACAACAACAGAAAAATAAAGAGTTCAAATAATAAAATGGATGAGAATATTTTCCTCCCAATGTAATAAAAATGGTTAAGTGTTTAAAGTGTGTAATAAATTCTCATTATTCAACTCTATTTCCCAATAGGAAGACTCCTTAAGGGAATCTGTAAGGTGGTTCGACTAATGGTTATATTGCATATGATAATGAGCATAGGTATAAAATATGAAAGGAAATATGTCTTGTATAATAGGACAATGTAATATTTCTATTGTAATAAGGATAATGTGGAGTAATAGAATTTTTTATGTATTTTAATTGAAGTATTATATTATGTGAAAGGTGAAATATATACTTATTTTCAGTATTATGTTTTTTCAGAAATTATTTAAAAAATATATTAATGAGAAATAATGGAAAAGAAATGTGATATAATGTAAAGGTGTTGTCCATGGAAAATAATTAATTAAATTAAAATAACCATTAATATGTTACATATGTTAAGATAATGTTTTTTGTATAAATATATATAAGATATAATTAAATTGGATGGTACTGATTACCATGGATGTAATTAAGGACTTGTGGAAAAGTAGTTTATGCTATCCTGGATGATGTTTACTACTTCCTGGATTTGTGGAATATATCCATCAATCTATGGAATAAGTAATCATGAATATTTTATATAATTATCTTTGGTAATTATGGTTATTTCCAAGTTTCATGAGAATATATGATAAGGGTATTCAAATGTTTAGAATTTTACAACCAAGAGCTACATTGTGATATATGGGGGAATCAATGTCAATATGGTTTTGTGACTTTATTTTTAATGTTTTGTATTTTCATCATTCACAAGGGTTATAAGGATAACCATTCAAGAAATGTTAATGTTAAACTTTGGATGAAGTATTGATGCACTATGTTTTTTCTGAAAATCATGGATAAAAGGCTATTTAGTGATTAATATTATTTCAATTATGTCTATCTAATTTATTTTGGTGATTATATAAGAATAGTTTTAGAAAATGAAATCATGTATATCATGATAAAAATAATAAATTCCAAAAATTCTATATGTCTTGAACCCATGGAAAAAGGACGATAAGGGTTTCACACCTTCCCCTGGCCTACACGATGTCTTGGTTAATTTGTAATTATTTTTTGTTGAATAATTTTTGATGAAAAACAAGTAGAGTAAAATTTTATGTTTATATAATACTTTACTATCCATATGTATTTTGAAGAATAGATAGAGACACATATTTATATTTTCATTATTTTATATGACATAAGATCTATTAATGTATACTTTAGGACTTTATGCATCATATTTAATTTCTGGACACCAATTTATTTTAGTAATGGATTAATTTAAAATTGGTAGAAGAACAAAAAATGAAATAACATTTATAAAAATATATATATTAAGTGTACTTATTTATACTATTGGTCAATAAAATAGGTAATCAATGTTAGGATAATGATAGAATTAAAATGTGTTGTCCAAATACAATAAGTTTA
The DNA here is from genome assembly GCA_963277665.1 of Viscum album. NCBI lineage: Eukaryota > Viridiplantae > Streptophyta > Magnoliopsida > Santalales > Viscaceae > Viscum > Viscum album. The sequence continues at coordinate 1,987,712,423 of OY728136.1, forward strand.
TTGTCCTAATGGACTTTAAATCATTACAGATTTATGAATTTGAGGACCTCAAAATTTCTTTGATCATTGACTTTGTAATGAGTGTTGAAATCAATAAATACATTTAAATATTTACACTTCTCCTCTATGTGGAATCCTCAATCCCAACCTATGTTCTCCTATGTGGAAACCTAGTTATATGTTATTTTAGGTTACAGTTTTGGTTCCATGTTTCTAATTTTAAAGGATGTTTTAGTATCCAATTTTTCAATGTGGGTTTTCATGAATGAATATTTCATATACCAAACCATTGATAACAGATAATATTTTATAGGGTGAAATTAATTTTTAGGGTGAAAAATGTAACACCCCGATATTTTCTAAATTCTTTTTTAAATTAATTTAACCTTTTCGATGTTTTTGATTTCATGAAACGCTAATGATAGTTTTTTTTATATTAAGGAAATATGTTTGGAATTAGATATATGAAACACAATTATAACCTTTCACAAAACACAACATAACATTTATATTTATCTACAAGGAATACCATGATTAGCTGGCATTACACGCAACAATTACTTTCCTCGATGTCTTGCATAAAATGAAAAACTGAGCTTTAGCAAACAATAGTGTATCATTAAAATGTTATTACATAATATAATAATATATAAGCAAGATTTTAAATTAGTGGTTATGAATAGAATTAACTAATTTATAAAAATATATGTTATACAAAAATATAAGATAAATTTATAGGTTACCAATTAATTAGAAATGAACTTGAAAACTGATTGAATATAATAAGAAATATTATTCTTTTTATGGTCCCAATGTTATTATACCCTAATAATGTAAATTAATTACAAATATTGATTGAGATTAATGGAAAATATATTTTATATATTCAGTAAAATTATTTTTTTTATTCATCCTATAGATTTGATATATATAAGATAAGAATAATCCTAATTTTATGTTTAAACACCAATATGCTTATAAGGAATTTTTTCCATCATTTAATGGTGGACCCATTTCAAATCCTGTTTTCTGAACATTTATAGTTTTATAATTAAAAAATAAAATATATTTTTTAAATATGAATTTAAAAATTCATTTAGGGTAAATGTTTCGTATTTTTCAGTGAAGTTTAATTTTCTAATGAATTTAAAAAATATTGATTTTTTGTTCTATAATTTTTGTAATCTAATTTAATTATTATGTGAAATTATATTTTAAATTGGTTTCAAATTTTAATTACATAATATTTTCTTCAATTAAAATAATTTAGGTTTTTGATATCAATTATACTTTGAAATTGGGTATAAAACTGAGTAAACATTGGAATCTTTTTACATTAAAAGCCCTAATTTTCCACCCAACTGTAGGATTAATTTTATTTTAATTTATACCAAATCAGTGACTGAAAATTGAAAAAATGGATTCCATATTTGGAATCAGAATTGTTTATAATATCTAATTGTCATAAATTAGTTTTTTAGAAAACATATCAGAGATAAAAATTAAAATTAATTATATCGATTAAGGTAAAATTAACATTAACTATGGATTAAAAATTACATTTAAGACTTGAAAAGACCAATGAACTTATCCAAAATCCATTTAATGGATATATTTATACCCTATTCTCCATTTTATATACTTTTTTCCTTTATTGGATATATTTGAAATACAATTTGGGTGAGGTTTTTCTTTTCCAAATTTTTACACGAGTTCCACTCCTCCTCTATTTAAAAAGGCCTCCTATCCTGCCACATCTTCACACCTCTCAAGACACAATGGATCTGAAAACCTCAGAAAAAAAATAAATCAGAAGAATTTATACCTTAATTCTTGAACCCTCTCTTTGGGATGAGAGAATTCTATAGAATCCCTTTAGTGGGAACCAAAGTAGTTAAACGATTAAGAGATAACACGCTCCCTCAAACTCATTTCTTTTATTCCCTTTCTCGAATAAATAAAATTTTCTTATTCCATGTTTGAATGAAAAAAAAGTGTAAATAATATACTTGGAAGGATTTATGATATTTTTTTAGCTAAAATTACAAAAAGAATATCTAATTGGTAATGAATATATTGTTTACGGTTAAGGTGAACTACTACCTCACTAAATAATGATTCTTCATTTTTTTCCTTTACTACCTCTCATGGGGGAAATTATGATTGAAAATATTTTTATATATGTCATATATTTTTTTTATCATTCATTTGTGTTTTAATTAATTTACAACACAATTATTTTTACATTTAATTGGGTGTTACTAAAATAATTTCGTTTGAGGAACTGTGGACAACCACACCCGTCAATGTGATGTGATTTATTCATACACTAAATTGAATGTATTAAGAATGGGTTTAATGAATATATATGATATATTTGATATAATAAAGCTAATTTAATATTTATATATAATCATATATATTCATATATGTCTTTAATTGTTTTCTTTCAACACAAAAATTAAACGGAAGTTGCATTCATTCGTACATACAACTTACCATCGCCATGAATGGTGTATTATAATTCACACTTATATATTATATGGATTATTATAATGCACATATAATGATTATAAATTATATTCAAATCAAGATTTATATTCTTTAAAAAATTACATAAGTATAAGGACCAAAGATATTACAAATTAAGACACATGCAAAAAAACAATGTGGATATTACCTAGAGAGAAATCATAACATAGAGTTGTTAACAAGTGGATATTATAAAGACATAATAATATAGAATATGGTATTTGAAGTAATAATATAGTTCTATGATGTATATATAATAAATTTATATTTATTATACCATAGTTTTTATTAAGTACAACAAGAGGTAAGGAAATTTTGTCTAACTCTTCATTTTGGGAAGATAGATGCCTTATCCACCACTCACTTATTTTGTGTGGTGTGTATACTGACCATGAGTGTATTATATGATTATTATTATTAAATTTATTCAAAATTACATATCCATTTTAAGATATTACTTTTCATGGGTTTTATGTCTCATAAGATACCAAATCGGTGGGATCATTTTGTCTCAATTTAGCTTTTTTTAAGACACATGCCATGTTATGCTCCTATATTCATATATAAGCTATACATAGATACTTGTAAATGATATATCAAGAATATAAAAACTTTATTGATATTTTAAATCTTCAATTAATTTCAGTTTCTTAAATGGATTGTATTGTTCAATGTTACTAAGTGATAAGTGATTATTGAAACAATCTCATAACTTTTCATGATTGTTTACGATTAGACATCATTTTTTGAAATATTATTATCCATACCTCAAGAGAATTCATGAAATTTAGTCCCCCATATTTATTCATTTTATATTAAAGTATTGGTACCATGTTATGAATCTTTATTTCATAAGATAGCCAAGAATGTTCTTTTTTAATAAAGCCGGACATTATACTATCTTCGGTCAGAAATCTATGTTCGATCAAAACCATGGGTTTTAAAAACTGCTTCCAAGAATATTATATTATTATATATAATATTTAAAATAATTTTTTTCATTTTTTTTATTTTAATAGTGTTTTCAAAGGAATCCTTATGTCAGTTTCTAGAAAATGAATTTTTTAACCGTTTACCATGAAAAATGAATGTTCTTCTTACCTCATAAAAAATATATAGATTTACCCACCATCATTTCTGTGGAGATTTATTTGTATGTTCAAAATTTCAATTTTTAAGAAAATTATCTTAAAAATTATTTTCATATAAATGGTTTCCTAAACATTTTCAGGATTTATTAATATGTTTTTCAATTATTTTTAAAGGAAAGTGTTTTTAAATGTATTTAATAATATTTTGTTTGTTTTTAAGGAAATTGATTTTAAAAATGTTTTCAATACTCCAAATTCTGATTTTAAGGAAAATTATTATCAAATTATTTTTCAAAGCTATATGTATAATCTTTCAGTGGAAAAATGTTTTTAAAATATTTTAATGCATTATTTATAAGTTTTCAATTTATTTTCAATGAAATACTTTTTAAAAAACATGAAATATTATTTTATATGTTTTCAAAGAAAATGATTAATAAAATGTTTTCAAAGAATTATTTATAATATTTCAATTATATTTTAAATGTAATAGATTTGAAAAAAAAATTATTTATTGAGGTCATTTGTTTTCAAATAAGAAATTATATTTTCCACTAGAAATGTTTTCAAAATTTTATTCCACTTTATTTTTCATCTAAACTGACATCTATTGAGGTTACCCATTCCATTATAAGAAATAATCCAAAGGTTCTATTCATATTATTTCAGGAATGAAATAATATTTTATGGAATGATGCTTATGACACCCATTTCTCTTCGATGGGTTATATGGTTTTGAAACCCACTTCTTTTCCTAGGTTATATGTTGAAATTTTTATTAAACCTATATTTTTTTACATTTAATGAAATGATTGATATTTATAGTATGAATTTTATTTAATTGGTTAGGAAATGATTTTTTATGAACTTTTAGATTATGTTTGTATGATTTCATTATGGCATGTATGGAATCTATATCTGCCTCCAATGCATTGGGAAAAGATTTATATCTCATGAGATATACAATGATTGTCTGAGGAGTAAACCTTGACTACTAAGATGGCCATGCGAGTGAACCATGACTACTAAGATGGTATGAAAATTGAACTCATACAACTAAGATGGTCATGGGAGTGAACCCTAACTACCAAGATGATATGGAGAGCAAACACATACTACTAAGATAGTCTTTGTAGTGATTCCTTGTATACTGTGGAAATAATATTATAATTTTATTTTTCAACCAAAATTCCATGTTTTATTCTTATGTTATTCATTAAATTATTATCTTCATTATTTTTTTATTATTCATGTCCTTTGAAATTCCAAGATTTATGTCATGATATATGTTTGTGATCTTTTATATGAATGGAATAAGATTCTATTTTCATGATCATGTTCTCATACCATTATGCTCAGGATTATTCTTAAATGCCTATATTATTTTCCTTTACCAATCATTTGAGCTCACCCCTTGTTTATGTTTCCTTCCCCGTTTTATAAAGATATGTATTTTTCTAATGTGTCTAAGAGGGGTGTTAATCAAGAAGAACCTTGTCGAAGATAATTTTCTTCATTTACGTACCAGTGTTTCCCATTTCATGTTTCCAAATTAACTAGACTAATACATTCTCTGGGACACTATTTTTATAATTTTTTATCTTTTCTGAAAAAGTGATTTAATTTCTAAGTACATTATGATTGTCTTTTTATATTGGTACCACACGACAATGTCGAACCGAGACCATGAAGTCAAATATATGACATAGGAAAAGAAAACATGGGGGAAAAGTCATAATAACAGTTGTTTAATTGATTTTTATTATTAATTATTGGGAAATGATCAAGAATGGGGAATCTGAGGTTTGAAAACATATTAAACAAATCAATTTAATGGTTACCCATCCGCATGCACAGACAGAAATTTTCATAGATAAATAGAGAAGATTAAACTTCTAAAAATATTTAATCGATGTTGGTTTATACCAAAAAATTAAATATTCCTACCAAAATATTGGATCTTTATTAGTTATGGAATTTGGACACAAATGATAGAAGGATTTAATTTATTTTACATCATCTCAATCTCCTCTAATCAATAGTATCATTGTCATCCAACGTGATCTTTAAATAAAAGGAGTGGAAGATGATCAATGGAGATTATAGGATTATGAGGCTGATATATGGTAATTATCCATGATGATGTATTTGTATGAATATAGTGTATTTCAAATGAAATAACTAATTAATTAATTAATTAATTAATCCTCTAAATGTACCACTAGAAATATAGATTTCTGAATGTCCAGGGCTAAAGAATTTTATGTCACTCCAAGGGTAAATAACATATTTGAAAGTCAATACTATTTCCATATTTCTTATTTTCGCTTCTATTTAATAGTTATCGAATTTTCATTAAAAAATTATCCATGTGCAATAAAATATATATTTAATATTTTTATAAAGTAAATTATCGGTACACCACGCCTTAGAATCACACACCATCTCAGTGCTTATCTATAGAAATATAATTAGAAATATTACAATGGCTTAATAGAAAAAATAATCATATCTATGCATCATTGTCTTCTTCATTATTTTCATCCCCTAAAATCAAAACCAGAAAAACGAAATTGGGAAAATGTGCCCAAATTGGGACCTCCCGCTCCCAAGAACAATACTACAATTTCATGCGACGCCACAACAAGTGAACCAAGGTGATTGTTCATCCACTTATGGTCCTCTCTTATCAATCCTTGATTTCCACCAAGTGCTATTCAAATGTGGATCCATCTTTAATATCCAGATCACCCTAGTTCATGAAATGTGTGGGGTTATTCACATATCTCCTTAGTTGTTACTTCTGAATGATGTCATGCACCTAAACGAGCTATGGGGGTAAGTTAAGGTTGTAATAAACCCCACTAACCCTCTTCACAATTTCAAAAAAATAGATGAAACTTGGGGATAACATTCCCCGCCGGCCACAATCCTCTTTGTGGGGAGACACTCAATAAAATTTGGCCACCCTACTTGAACTCCAAGTGCTTATAATGACGATCTATGAATGATTTCTTTTGGTCAAGGGCTATCCTCATCTTCTCATAGATGACTCAGACCTTCTTTATCATCACCTGCACCATCTATGGGATCATGTGAGATATCATACCTATCTATATACAACACAAGGTTGGCCTATAGGGTCTCCCATATAGGTACTAAAAAGGTGTCATGCTGATGGTAGAGTGGTAGATGTTTTGTATGAAAACTCACCCTAGGGCAGGTGATCCTCCCAACTCCGGTCGAACGCGAACATTCAATCCCTAAACATATCCTCCAACACTTGGATAGTGTACTTGATTGCACCATCAGTTTGGGGTGAAAGGTTATACTCATCCTCATTTGGGTTGAAAATTCCACTTAAATCAATCATCACAATTGTAACGTTATCTAAGCATCATGATCAGATATTATCATTGGGGTAACCCTAAGTAGGAAAATGATCACCCATACGTATATCTTCCCATAAACTCCACTGAACTCTGCTTCTTGGTAAAAAGGAATTTTGTTGACTTCATGAGTTGGTAAAATTTCACCCATATGGATTCATGAACCTTCAATCTACAAGGAATCCCAATAAAAAATTCCATGGATATTTCATCACACTTTAGCTCCAGCATCTCAATGGGTTACATAAAACTAGTTGGAATGTGGTGCTTATCATTCAACTACTAAAAAGTGAGGCATTGAGAGATTAACTCAACTGTGATACTTCTCATACTAGAACACAAAAACCAATATCTTGGGTCTCTATACATTTTTTCCACATCGGGGTTTATAGATATGGCAGATGTGTGGAACTCCCACACTACCTCCAGCCGCATATTTATTAGAACCACCATCAATCCAAAGAAAAATATGATGTGATTCCCCTTTTTAGAATATCTATTTGCTAAGTATCCCATGGATTAATGGTCACATATGACCTCCTAGACGATTTCTCCTAGCTGGGACTCTCTTCCAAATTTGAGAAGCGGTTTATTCAACACCATCAACTACAGGAAAACTATACCCTAATTCTCTACCAGGGCCAGTTACAAGGAGGCTAACTACTCTAAATCCTCCTATACATTAAGAGAGTTAGAATTTTTTCAATATAAATATTCAACTATGTTACCCATCCCCATATTATATAATATATGGAATTAATTTTCTTATAATTACTCCAAACCTAGTTTTTATATAAGGATCAAATTCTTATGTGAAAAGAGGTATGTGTGACTTTGATGGTCTTAGTGAACCAAAAATTCATCTCCTTGAAATTAGTTCCTCAACATACTCAAGGAAAATACTATTTCTAGTAGCTCTACATTGTGATTTGTTTTTTCACCTCATGGGGCCTCAATAGACTCAACCCATATGTGATAATTTTCTATCACTACATCAACACCCATTCGATCCGATATCATAAGTCATCTTAATAAACTATGAACTTCATTCCATCCTTTAGTAGTCTCAACAAAGTATCACTCATCAAACTCATCATCTTCTTCTTCAAGTACCTCTAGTACTACTCATCCTAGGTAAATATATTCCCTTTATTCATCGAGGAGGTTAAAGGGGCTGCAATTCTAGATAAGTCATCTATAAACATCGTATAGTACCCCCCCAGACACAAAGAAATCATTGCACCTCTAACAATCTCCTGGGTGGCTCCCAAGTTAGAACTACATCGATTTTTTATAGTTCCATAATTAAACCAATATCAGGTATGAAATTCTCTATAAATTTAACCTCATAAATAAAGAACAAGAACTTTAAGGGTTTCCTAAAAATACTTTTCTCTAAAAAATCTAGAACCATCTTCAAGTGTTATGCATGTTCCTACAATAATATAGAGTAAATGGGTATGTCATTGGTGAAGATAACCACTAAATATTCTATGTAGATCCATAAAACCAGGTTCATCAAATCCTTGAACACTAAGGGGAAATTCAACACTACAATTAGCATTATTACAAATGCATAGTGTCTATAGTGACATTAATGTGAAAAATATTGAATTTCAGTCCTACAGACCATCAACTAGTTGTACTCGGACTAGAGATCGACCATTAAGAGCCATATCACACCTATCAATTGGTCATATAGGTCATCAATACTCGGAAATGGGTACTTTATCTATACCATGTCATAGTTTAGGTGATGATAATCCACTCAAAGATGAATGTTCCCATCGGTTGATTTCACGAAAAACCCTAGAGACGCCTAAGGGGACACAATGGGTCTGATGAAACCCTTCTTATGGAGGTCCTCAAACAGCAACTACAGGTCCCATATCTTGGTAAGGGACATAATATATTCCATATAAGATATAGAAGTAGTCATGTGATGCAAGTCGATGCAAAACTCCATCTCCCACCTTGGAGGTTTTCCTAGAACATCCTCGAAGAAGATGTTCAATATAATCCTTCACAACTGGAGGAACCCATATGACTGAAGAGCCTACTTTACCATGGTATAAGAATTCTAGATGAATGGGGATGGTCTAAAACCTCCTACTCAAATAACCCACTTGTCCCTTTGGGAGATCTCTCTCTCAAAAAAGGTGAATCTCGTCCCATCAATGAGCAGGCATTTGACATATATGTAGTGAAAGACGATCTAGGACGAGGCCATGGAAAACCAACCCATACCCTTGATGACCTCATATTGTACCATAATAATGGCCAAAATTTCCAACATGATCCTCTCTCTATAAAGAGATAGCTCACGCTGCATGAAAAAATATAAAAAAGACTGTAGGAACCTCATGACGAAGTTGATTGGATAGTGGCTCGACTAGAAGATCCATCTATAAAAATAGGATTATATAGATGAAGGAATGGATAGAAACTATGTATAAAAATAAAAAAGTAACATTAAATTAAACACAAATCATGCCTTTAACCATCTCATGCATTGGGGGGTCATAATCTTCCAGAGCATGCTGCTTTCTGCGGTCCTAAACACCGGTTCTCTGATCCTCACATGGTCCACCTTGTGGTGGTTTTGGAGGAGGATATTATATTTTCATCCACCACCCATATATATTTGTCCTCATATAGCATCCTTACCTCCATGTGGACCACACTTCCCACACTTTAGAGATCCTTGATTATGGTGATACCTCTGTCGTGGAAGTCTGTTAACTACCTACCTATGCTTCATGGTGTGTCTGGTTAGGAAATCACAAGCTATGTGACCTCCCCTATAACGACCCACACATTACATACATTGTTAATACTTCAAAATTAAAGCACACTTATTACAACATATGACAAAACCACAAAGGACCGTATAGGTATAGTGTCTTTAGAAACTGGGAAACATAAACAACTGGTTCATAAATCTTCTACAGTGTCTCCCATTTATTTCACCATATCTAGGGTCCCTTTTAGCATATTCTACTTAATATCCATCTTCCTGACCTGGGGAAAAGAAAACATAAAAGGGTGAGCTCAAATGCTCAGCAAGGGCAAATAAAGGAAATAAAAATCATATCATATCTTTATGAAAATCAAAACCTGCAAAAGAGATCATAATATCTTAACATAGAATAAATCATAGAAGTGAAAATGAGATCCCCATAATCATAAAATAAAACTTGAAACTTTGTGGCATGCACACATAATCATGGAAAATCATTTCTTGTTAGTCATGACTCATTGTCAAGACTATCTTAGTGGACAAAGTCCCTTTCTGAACCGAGTTCACTCCTCGTTTCAGTCCTGTATCACTGAACCGAAATAACCTTCCGTTCCAGCCATGTCTATCTCATGAGATATAAAATCTTTACCCAATGCATTGGAGGGAGATATAGGTCCCACCCATCTTATAATGAATCCTTTCTTATGTGTGCCACATAATCATAAAACATACATCATCACATAACACATGTAACAAAAATGGGATTCTTGAAACATCATGACATCATAAATCAATTCATATAAGATAAAGGAATTCATAAACATAATTCCATCAAAACATAGTCAAATCAATGTAAAAATATGGATAGAAACAGAACCCTTTATTATCATAGATGGAAAATAATTTTGATAAAACACTTGAATTGAATTCTTGAGGAAAATATCCTTTCTTCTTCAAAATCAATTTCTTTTCACAAAACATCATGCAATTTTAAAAGAAAGAGATTTTATTGAAAATAGTCATGAAATCTTTTAGAGGAAGCTTCATGAAAATAAGGCTTTATAAAACAGTAGAAATCCATTCGTGCCGTATAAGTTAAAAAAACATTCTTCGTACTTTTGTCAGAAAAGTCAAAAAGTACCTCGTACGAAAAACGACAAAAGATTCCTTTCATACGTATTACTAAAAACTCATCGAAGGGTAAAAATGGATTTAAACAATTTTAGGTGGATGGAAATAATATTACATATTGAGTAAACATGGATGTGGATGATAAAATACACCCCAGTAAATACTTACGAATAAACAATCTCGGATAAAAATGAGATTGTGATATTTCCCTTACCTTAGGTCCGATTTTCTTTGTTCGTGTCCGAAGCTCCTGTATAATGGTTTAAATAATGTTATTGACTTATTCCAGAATCATACATATTGATATGATATCATATATGGTCATATTATTAGCTTCTTGTTAGTAATATTTCATTGTTACTTGTTACTCGGGTCTTTATAACTTTTTGTTCTTATGCGTGTTTTGTTGAATAAATTCTTATTCTTATCTTTAGGTTATAGATAATTCATTTCCAGAATGGTATTAGTGTAGTATATACCATATTCATTCATTCAATTCATTTATATAATCATTATGAAATGAAGATCATGTAGAACGAGTCGCATCACATCGTGGAGACGGTATTCCATACATACGCACGAGTGATGATATCGTTCCTATGATCGTGGAATTGTATTGGAGTATATATATATATTATTTCAGTATCAATATTACTTAATAATAATCATATATAGTTACTCATTACACCATTATACCCATCCTTGTAAGGTGATGGTGGAAAAATAGATTACACCACGGCGTGGAGACGGTATTCTGTACGTACGCACGCGCGGTGATTTCATTTTTCCGTAGGATGGATAGAAGGTGAATTAGGGTTGTTTCATATTTATAATAACATATCAGTATGTAAGTAATACTGATGTTATTACTTTATCATGAAACAACTAAAGAAGAAGAAGTTTAAGAAGAAAGAAACTGAAAAGATCGGTAATGGATATTACCTCTTCTTTGGAACGCCTCTTTGAATCCTCCACTTAAAGAACTATGATTGGTCTTTGGAGAAGACCAGGACCTCTAGAATTATTCTAGGGAAGTGGAGAGGAGAAAATGGCAGGGGTTGGCCGAGCTAGAGTGCTCAAATTGGTGTGAGGAGGAGGGGGATGAGGTGCCCTTTTATAAGGGAGGAGAGGGGCACCATAGGAATATCTCAAAATATTATTTTATATTAAAGTCAAAATCGGTTTATAATGGTTCCAAAGGGTCTTATTTCGAAGATAAAGTGGGGATGGGTCGAAATCCTATCAACCAATAGGATTTAGACAAGTTTAGGGTATTATTTTAACCTTATCAATTAGATTTAACTCTAAGTTAATTAATTTAACTTTTACCGTGTCTTTTTGTTTTCTTTCACTATATGGTTAATACACTTACTATAACATGCCAAACGAACCCCAAATTGTTTATTATTAATATATATATCCTCATCTAAGTCATTTTGCCGAACCTTAGATTTTTAGGAATAAAATAACAATTAATAATATAATATTTGATTTAAAAACTATTTTGTGTCAATTTTGACACTATTTGATATATGATTTTTGTGAAAGTCATAACAGAATTATATGTTCGAACCAAGTTGATTAAATCAACAATAATATATCATAGTAACCTAGAAAATTAGTGGAATTCATAAAAAGTCTCAAATTACATTTATTTTGGTATTTATATTATCAATTTTGTCAATATTTCATTAATAAGATAATTACTGCATCATCTTTTTGTCATAAATAAATTAAATTATTTGATGTCTAAAAATTACAAATAAAATACCATCATGTAGGAAATCTTTTTAGCTTTCTAATTAATATTTACAATCGAATTTATCTTAAGTATAACCCCCTATTAAAAATGATTTACTTATTAAACATTGATTTTAACTATTTTAACCCTTCTTTAAATAAATTAATAATAAATGTCCTAATCTAATCCAAGTGGGTCTAAATGGTCATAGTTTATTCCTAAGTTTGTTTTTGGTCGAATTACACTTGTCCAATAGAATTAGGACATGTTTTAGGGTAATATTAATATCATATTTACCCTTAGTTACCCTATTTACTATTAACCGCGGTAAAAATAGTAAAAAGTTACTATTCACCAAAAAATTATTTTTATCTCATTGAACCACATTTTACTTACTGACATCAACCGTGTCTGTCGGATTTTTGAAATTCCATTCACAGAAGCGGTAAAATTATGTTTTACGCAAAATTCAGTTTTTAACCTACCACTTAGTGGTTTCACTATTCATCAAAAATTGAAAGTTTTCAGAAAAATACCAAAATTTCACCCTAGACTAATTTCGATATTCTGAGTCCAAAAATGAAGTCCATTTTGAAAAATAAAATTTATAAATTTTCAAAAAGTGGTTATTACTATTCATAACGGCTAGTTTTAATAGCATATTGTTGTTTAGTGAAACTCGGTATTGCGTACGATGCAAGCTATCGAGGAAGGTCGCGATTGCGTGTAAAGCAAGCCAAGCAAGTGTTTTGTAGAAAAAGATTCCTTTGATGATTTATATAACATAAAAGTCTCGGGTGTTACATTCTACCCCCCTTAAAAAGAATTTCGCCCTCGAAATTCGTCACTTTGTAACAAACAAATGAGGATACTTCTCCCTCATCATATCCTCAAGCTCCCATGTAGCTTCTTCAAGTTGGTGGTTACTCCGTAAAACATTCACCAAGCGAGTGGTCTTGTTTCGTAGGACTTTTTCGCTACGATCTAGAATCTCTATCGGCTGTTCTTCATAAGAAAGATCTTGCTCCAGCGGTACAAATTCTGATCTGAGTACATGTGAAGGATCTGGTATGTACTTTCTCAGGAGAGATACGTGGAACACATCGTGAACTTGAGAGAGATTCGGTGGAAGCGCCAATCAGTAAGCTACCTTCCCAACACGATCCAGTATTTCAAAAGGACCGATATATCTAGGGATCAACTTCCCCTTCTTTCCAAATCTCATAACCCTCTTCCAGGGAGATATTCGTAAGAACACTTTATCGCCCACTTCAAACTCTAGGTCTTTTCTTCGGTTGTCGGCATAACTTTTCTGTCGACTCTGAGCTGCTCTTATGTGTTGTTGAATAGATCAAACCTTTTCTGCCATTTCATCAACGAGATCAGGTCCTAATAGCTTTCTTTCCCCAACTTCATCCCAGCAAGTTGGAGTCCTGCATTTCTTTCCATAGAGAGCTTCATAAAGAGCCATCTGAATACTGGAGTGAAAGCTATTATTATAAGAAAATTCCACCAAAGGTAGGTGTTGATCCCAACCTCCTTTGAAATCCATAGAGCAAGCTCTCAACATATCTTCTAGGGTTTGAATTGTTCTCTCAGACTGACCGTCTGTCTGGGGATGATAAGCAGTGCTGAAACTCAACTCTGTATCCAGAGTATGCTGAAGACTTCGCCAGAACTACGAGGTAAATCTTGGATCTCGATCAGATATAATAGAAAGTGGTACTCCATGCAATCTTACCACTTCCTTTATATATATCCTGGCAAGCTGATCTAGAGAGAAATCCTCTCTAATAGCAATGAAGTGTGCAGACTTTGTAAGACGATCAACTATGACCCAGATAGCATTATTGCCTTTTGATGTTTTAGGAAGTCCTGTGACAAAGTGCATAGTGATGTTTTCCCATTTCCATTCGGGTATGGGTAATGGTTGTAACATCCCCTTAGACTTCTGTCTCTCAGCTTTAACTTGTTGACAAACCAAGCATCGAGAGACATATTCAGCAACATCTCTTTTCATGCCATCCCACCAGAAGTACTCTTTCAGGTCCCTATACATCATCGTGCTTCCAGGATGAATAGAGAATGAAGAACTATGAGCCTCATCCAGCAGCTCTTTCTTTAATTCGGGGATGAGAGGAACACAAACCCGATTCCTGAACTTTATTATCCCATCACAATCAAGGTTGAATTCAGGAACATTTCTCACCTTCTTTTGTAACTCGACATCTTCTTTCTGTGCCTCTTTAATCTTCAAATGTATAGATGGTTGAACATTCATTTGAGAAAGATAAGATTTTTCCCCTTCCATTATAATTCCAAGATCCATCCTTTGTAAATCCATAAATATTGGATCTTTTGTGATCCTCATCATGGATAAACTAGCATGGTCTTGTCGACTTAATGCATCTGCCACCTTGTTTGCTTTCCCAGGGTGGTAATGGATTGAGCAGTCATAATCCTTAATCAGCTCCAACCATCTTCTTTGGCGCATATTCATCTCCTTTTGTGTGAAAATATACTTTAAACTTTTATGATCAGTATAAATATCACACCTTTCACCATAAAGATAATGCCTCCAAATCTTTAATGCAAAGATTACCGCATCCAACTCCAAATCATGTGTTGGGTAATTTTGCTCATGGATTTTCAACTGTCGTGAGGCATAAGCTATCACCATATCATTTTGCATAAGAACACACCCCAATCCCTTCTTGGATGCATCACTGTATATCACAAACCTTTCTCCACTACAAGGCAGTGTGAGCACAGGTGCACTGGATAACCTTCTTTTCAACTCCTTGAAATTCTCTTCACATTCCTCTGTCCAGACAAACTTAACTCCTTTCCGGGTCAACTTGGTGAGTGGATTAGATAATCGTGAAAAATCTTTTACAAAACGTCGATAATATCCAGCCAAACCAAGAAAACTTCGGATCTCAGTTACTGTTGTTGGTCTTGACCATCTTTCGATAACCTCTGTTTTTGCTGGATCCACAGATATCCCCTCTTTTGAGATTATGTGACCCAAAAATGCAACTTTTTGAAGCCAAAATTCACACTTGGTAAATTTGGCATAAAGCTTCTCCTTTCTCAGGGTCTTCAATATAATTCTCAAGTGATCTTCATGCTCTTCCTTGCTCTTTGAATAGACAAGAATATCGTCTATAAAGACTACCACAAATTGATCAAGATAGTCTCTAAAGACTCTATTCATTAGATCCATGAAGATAGTAGGGGCATTAGTAAGACCAAAAGGCATCACTATAAATTCATAGTGTCCATACCTTGTACGGAAAGCCGTCTTTGGTATATCCTCCCTTTTGACCCTTAATTGATGATACCCTGAACGACGATCAATCTTGGAAAAGTATTGAGCTCCGCGTAGTTGGTCAAATAAGTCATCAATGCGTGGGAGAGGATATTTGTTCTTGATAGTGATCTTTTTATGTTCTCGATAATCAATGCAGAGTCTCATTGATCCATCTTTCTTCTTAACAAATAGAACAGGTGCTCCCCAAGGTGACGCACTAGGGCGTATGAATCCCTTATCAAGATTCTCTTGGAGTTGCTTCTTCAATTCCTGCAACTCAATTGGGGCCATTCTATAAGGTGTCTTTGAAATAGGCAAAGCACCCGGTACGAGTTCTATTGAAAACTCAACTTCACGATTTGGTGGAAGACCTGGAAATTCCTCCGGAAAGACATCATCAAACTCCCGTACAATGGGCATATTCTTAATCGTGAGTTTCTCACCAACCATTTGAGATAAATAACCTTCATTTAGTGGAATCAATACCCATAAGATGGAAGAAATTTCCACTGGAAGGTTATGTTCATCCTTGCATTGGTATACGATTGTAGATTGATCTGGAATATGAAATGTGACTTCCCTTCTTTGGCAATTGATATGAGCTCCATGTAGAGAAAGCCAATCCATGCCAAGAATCACATCAAATTCCACTAAAGGAAGGATCACAAGATTTGCAGGAAGCACTTTCCCACAAACTTCGATCGGAGAAGAATTATAAACTTTTGATGTGATTGATGTGCCATTAGGTGTTGTCACAGCTAACTCAATATCTAATTGTTGAGGTAATACGGTGATACCCTTAGAAAATTTTTTAGAAATAAAAGAGTGGGTGGATCCAGAATCAAATAAAACATTTGCTACTTTAGAGTGGATGGTAAGTGTACCTTTCACCACATCGTTATCGTACTCCACATCGCTGATAGAAATTGCATGTGACTTTCCTTTGTTTTTAGCCTTAAGAGTTTGTTGACATCGACCATCATCATCAACCCTTGGATTTGGGCATTGATTGGCATAATGCCCCATCTCCTTGCACTTGAAACATTGAAGTGTAGTAGGTTCATTCTGTGTATCCCTTCCTTTGTTTGCGTCATTAGACATCTTCTTCCCATTATCACGGCATTCAAATGCCCGATGACCTTCTTTTCCACATTTAAAAAATTTACTTGTCCCTTTAAGACAACTCCCTCCATGTTTCTTTCCACACTTTGAGCATAAGGAAAAGCTCATCTTCTTTTCCGTGTGCTCTTTAGATTTTTCTTTGAATTCCATCTTCCTCTTCTTATCAAACCCATGTGACTGATGGGTTACTCCAATCTCCATCTCGACTTTGAGAGCACATCAAACGATTTCCTCGTAGCTATTGAAGTCCCTTATGGCTAACGCCCTTCGAAGACATGGTTTTAAGCCACTAAAGAATCGATCGATCTTACTCTCAGGTTGGATAATAATACCAGAAGCGTACCTTGCAAGTCTGGTAAAATTTTCTTCATAGGTACCAACAGATTCATCATCCCTTTGCTTCAGTTCAAGGAACTCTTTCTCCATCTTTGTTCGGAGAATACGAGGGAAGTACTTATTGAAAAATAAGTTCTTGAACTCGTCCCATTCCATAGACTCAATTTCATCCCTTTGCCTCGTATTCTTAACAAGATTCCACCATTTATCCGCATCTCCTTCCAAACGATACACTGCTAGGATGACTTTATCATGCTCAGAACATTGAAGAACTGAAAATATCTTTTCAGTAGTACTAATCCATTGTTCAGCAACTAATGGATCAGTAGACCCACTGAAAGATGGTGGACGCTGCCTCATGAAGGATTCAACAGAATGTTGCTCCCTCCTTTGTTCGTTTGGAAATCCTGCATGATTCATAGTTTGAGAAAGTTGTGTGAGCATGGCTACAAGATTTTTCATTCCAGCTCCCATATCGTTTAGTTGCTCATGGGGACAATCATTGCATTCCCCATCGCATTCCGCATTAACACGGTTCCTTCGGGTTCCAGCCATTGACTAAAACCAAGAAGAATAGTGTGAGCAACACTAATTATAATAGGAAACCACATAATTCAAGAAAAAAAAATATTCATGCTTATGGTCTTATCCTAGGTTATTCATGGCCATTTTTAAGATTGTGTTCTATGCTTAGACTTATCCTTAGGGTTCTTACTAAGGCATTCATATCCTAGTCTCCAAAGGTTGACTATACCTTTCCTCTGATACCAACTATAACGACCCACACTTTACATACATTGTTAATACTTCAAAATTGAAGCACACTTATTACAACATATGACAAAACCACAAAGGACCGTATAGGTATAGTGTCTTTAGAAACTGGGAAACATAAAAAACTGGTTCATAAATCTTCTACAGTGTCTCCAATTTATTTCATCATATCTAGGGTCCCTTTTAGCATATTCTACTTAATATCCATCTTCTTGACCTGGGGAAAAGAAAACATAAAAGGGTGAGCTCAAATGCTCAGCACGGGCAAATAAAGGAAATAAAAATCATATCATATCTTTATGAAAATCAAAACCTGCAAAAGAGATCATAATATCTTAACATGGAATAAATCATAGAAGTGAAAATGGGATCCCCATAATCATAACATTAAACTTGAAACTTTGTGGCATGCACACATAATCATGGAAAATCATTTCTTGTTAGTCATGACTCATTGTCAAGACTATATTAGTGGACAAAGTCCCTTTCTGAACCGAGTTCACTCCTCGTTTCAGTCCTGTATCACTGAACCGAAATAACCTTCCGTTCCATCCATGTCTATCTCATGAGATATAAAATCTTTACCCAATGCATTGGAGGGAGATATAGGTCCCACCCATCTTATAATGAATCCTTTCTTATGTGTGCCACATAATCATAAAACATACGTCATCGCATAACACATGTAACAAAAATGGGATTCTTGAAACATCATGACATCATAAATCAATTCATATAAGATAAAGGAATTCATAAACATAATTCCATCACAACATAGTCAAATAAATGTAAAAATATGGATAGAAACATAACCCTTTATTATCTTAGATGGAAAATAATTTTGATAAAACACTTGAATTGAATTCTTGAGGAAAATATCCTTTCTTCTTCAAAATCAATTTCTTTTCACAAAACATCATGCAATTTTAAAAGAAAGAGATTTTATTGAAAATAGTCATGAAATATTTTAGAGGAAGATTCATGAAAATAAGGCTTTATAAAACAGTAGAAATCCGTTCGTGCCGTATAAGTTAAAAAAAACATTCTTCGTACTTTTGTCGGAAAAGTCAAAAAGTACCTCGTACGAAAAACGACACAAGATTCCTTTCATACGTATTACTAAAAACTCACCAAAGGGTAAAAATGGATTTAAACAATTTTAGGTGGATGGAAATAATATTACATATTGAGTAAACATGGATGTGGATGAAAAAATACACCCCAGTAAATACTTACGAATAAACAATCTCGGATAAAAATGAGATTGTGATATTTCCCTTACCTTAGGTCTGATTTGCTTTGTTCGTGTCCGAAGCTCCTGTATAATGGTTTAAATAATGTTATTGACTTATTCCAGAATCATACATATTGATATGATATCATATATGGTCATATTATTAGCTTCTTGTTAGTAGTATTTCATTGTTACTTGTTACTCGGGTCTTTATAACTTTTTGTTCTTATGCGTGTTTTGTTGAATAAATTCTTATTCTTATCTTTAGGTTATATATAATTCATTTCCAGAATGGTATTAGTGTAGTATATACCATATTAATTCATTCAATTCATTTATATAATCATTATGAAATGAAGATCATGTAGAACGAGTCGCATCACATCGTAGATACGGTATTCCGTACGTACGCACGAGTGATGATATCGTTCCTATAATCGTGGAATTTTATTGGATTATATATATATATTATTTCAGTATCAATATTACTTAATAATAATCATATATAGTTACTCATTACACCATTATACCCATCCTTTTAAGGTGATGGTGGAAAAATAGATTACACCACGGCGTGGAGACGGTATTCCGTACGTACGCACGCGCGGTGATTTCATTTTTCCGTAGGATGGATAGAAGGTGAATTAGGGTTGTTTCATATTTATAATAACATATCAGTATGTAATTAATACTGATGTTATTACTTTATCATGAAACAACTAAAGAAGAAGAAGTTGAAGAAGAAAGAAATTGAAAAGATCGGTAATGGATATTACCTCTTCTTTGGAACGCCTCTTTGAATCCTCCACTTAAGGAACTAAGATTGGTCTTTGGAGAAGACCAGGACCTCTAGGATTATTCTAGGGAAGTGGAGAGGAGAAAATGGCAGGGGTTGTCCGAGCATGAGTGCTCAAATTGGTGTGAGGAGGAGGGGGATGAGGTGCCCTTTTATAAGGGAGGAGAGGGGCACCTTAGGAATATCTCAAAATATTATTTTATATTAAAGTCAAAATCGGTTTATAATGGTTCCAAAGGGTCTTATTTCGAAGATAAAGTGGGGATGGGTCGAAATCCTATCAACCAATAGGATTTAGACAAGTTTAGGGTATTATTTTAACCTTATCAATTAGATTTAACTCTAAGTTAATTAATTGAACTTTTACCGTGTCTTTTTGTTTTCTTTCACTATATGGTTAATACACTTACTATAACATGCCAAACGAACCCCAAATTGTTTATTATTAATATATATATCCTTATCTAAGTCATTTGTCTGAACCTTAGATTTTTAGGAATAAAATAACAATTAATAATATAATATTTGATTTAAAAACTATTTTGTGTCAATTTTGACACTATTTGATATATGATTTTTGTGAAAGTCATAACAGAATTATATGTTCGAACCAAGTTGATTAAATCAACAATAATATATCATAGTAACCTATAAAATTAGTGGAATTCATAAAAAGTCTCAAATTACATTTATTTTGGTATTTATATTATCAATTTTGTCAATATTTCATTAATAAGATAATTACTGCATCATCTTTGTGTCATATATAAATTAAATTATTTGATGTCTAAAAATTACAAATAAAATACCATCATGTAGGAAATCTTTTTATCTTTCTAATGAATATTTATAATCAAATTTATCTTAAGTATAACCCCCTATTAAAAATGATTTACTTATTAAACATTGATTTTAACTATTTTAACCCTTCTTTAAATAAATTAATAATAAATGTCATAATCTAATCCAAGTGGGTCTAAATGGTTATATTTTATTCCTAAGTTTGTTTTTGGTCGAATTACACTTGTCCAATAGAATTAGGACATGTGTTAGGGTAATATTAATATCATATTTACCCTTAGTTACCCTATTTACTATTAACCTCTGTAAAAATAGTAAAAAGTTACTATTCACCAAAAAATTATTTTTATCTCATTGAACCACATTTTACTTACTGACATCAACCGTGTCTGTCGGATTTTTGAAATTCCATTCACAGAAGCGGTAAAATTAAGTTTTATGCAAAATTCAGTTTTTAACCTACCACTTAGTGGTTTCACTATTCATCAAAAATTGAAAGATTTCAGAAAAATACCAAAATTTCACCCTAGACTAATTTCGATATTCTGAGTCCAAAAATGAAGTCCATTTTGAAAAATAAAATTTATAAATTTTCAAAAAGTGGTTATTACTATTCATAACGGCTAGTTTTAATAGCATATTGTTGTTTAGTGAAACTCGGTATTGCATACGATGCAAGCTATCGAGGAAGGTCGCGATTGCGTGTAAAGCAAGCCAAGCAAGTGTTGTGTAGAAAAAGATTCCTTTGATGATTTATATAACATAAAAGTCTCGGGTGTTACATCCCCTATCACGTGAATAGCACCTGGATTCTCTAGTATTCACTAGTGCACAATTATTTCCAAGCAGTACCCTCTAGTAGTGTTTTGAAGTGGGTCCTCAGCAACTTTCCAAGTGATACCCTTCAGTAGATCTTGGCAGTGGGTCCTCAAGTACTTTTTGAGTGGTACCCTCTGGTAGAGATTTGTAGTGGTCCCTCAATGAATTTTTGAGCGGTACCCTCTAGGATAGCTGGGAAGTCGTTCCATGATTACTTTTTAAGTGGTACCCTCTAGTAGGGATCTGTAGTAGGTCCTTGATGGATTTTTATGTTGTACCCTCCAATATAGCTGGGTAGTGGGTTCTAGATGACTTATAGAGTGAAACCCTCCTACAGGGTAGAGCATGGGTCCTCCTTAAATTATCATAGTAGAACACTCATTTTTTACGAGGTCATAGGTACCTGATATAGATATTATGGCCACTCAACTAAGTGATGAGGCATGGTTTGACATGAATATATAATTCTAGTTGGACATGTGAGATGTTGGGCATCATTGATTGGATTAAAGAACTGTTGGTGACTCTCCTACTTGGGCTAAGATATGAGATGGTGACCTCCTTAATCTCTATTTTTGGATTTTATTGACTGATCATATAGATATATATAACTTTTGTGTCCATACCATTGGATATGGTTAGTATCTTTCAATGATATATGATGACACTTAGGGTATTCCATAAACTTTTTGTGTTTATAATTTATGGTCGAATGAATTTAATGTTCTAATATAAGTAGTGAAGACTCAATTTGTAGTTCATATACTCAACATGTTGAGCCTCCTGTGTTTTCATAAGGTTACTTCCACTCTTGGTTTGGGTTTATTTTTTCTATTTCAGTGCATCTTTCATCATGTGTACTATCTACTATCATTCTAAACCTACTATTTCTGTTATTTCTCCTCCTTATAATTTCAAGAAATTATATTGGTTAGGTATTTAATCATTCATACATGGTATTTTATAGAACAAGTTATGTATTACATAGTTGATGGATAGGTCGATGGTGACTTCAGAGAATATTAGGATTATAAGGTAGTTTTGGACCAGGTACGGTGGTTGTTTCATAATGATCTATAGTTGGGATCTCTCAGTATTTTAATTTATAGCTTTTAAGGCTGATACATATTTGTGGTTATGCGTGTATTTCTCCCCTTCAATTTTTAGCTGTCACCATTGCACTCTTATACACCCTAGAGGTTTTTCATGCTTGGTTTAATTTCTAGTAATTTCTTATTTTTATTATTATTCCTTTTTCAATTATACATTGTGAAGGCTGAGTGTTTGCATATTGGATGTTAGGAAAAGGTCTCCCATTTAGGATATTCCTTTCAGGACTTTTCACCATAATATGTCCTATAGAGGAGAGCATTAGGTAGTTCTGGCTTGAGCCTTGACATGGGCCAGGTTTCTATACATTGGTATTTGAGTAGTTCATTTTTTGGTTGTGGTTTATAGTGGTCCCCTTACAATGATTTGGTTGAGATTTATGGAAAAATATAGAATGTTCATGAGTGTGGCTCTGCATCCTGGGAATCTAGTGAGGGTACCATCATCCATTATATACATTCACCAGAATCAGGACTACCTACTTGTCAACTCACATACTGAGATACTGGTTTCATGGATGAATGGTACATGCATCATATAAGATTGAGTCTTTGCATTCCTTATCGATTTAGCTCCCCATTATATATATATACATATACTTATTTGACTGTGGTACATCCTGGTAACTATTAAAAATCCTCTGAAATGACAGATATCCATGATACTTGTTCCAAAAAGTGAATGAGTTAAAATTAAATTCCTATAAATATCATGCCTTTTTAAATTATAGAATGAGCTTGAGTTATAGATTACAATTTATATATTCTACCTAGACTCCCTAATGTTCTTGATGTGTTCCATGTCTATTTGTTGAGAATGTACATGCTATACCTAATTAATGTTATCACATATGAGAAAATAGAATTGGAACATTATTTATCATAATTTTAATATCTTAACCTTTTTCATGACATGATATAAAATCTTTTCATGAATAATATGACTCGACTGGTAATGGTTCTTCTAATAATTCATAATATTAAAGAGGTGATGATGAAACTTGAAGATGTTATGATGATGAAATACCCACATCTCTTCATGAGGTGAGATACAAAATTTTTATAAGACTATATTTTTTAAGGAGAGATGATTTTAACACTATATCTTTAATTATAGTATGTTTTTCCTTCTATACAAACAATTGCATAGTACTCATAAATTTTATCAAGATTATAAATAAAAAATAAATTATAGATTAGTATAAACATTCTTTTATGAAATTGATTTTATTTTTTCATTCAACATGTTATAATTAAATTAGGTTGAATTTTTGATATTTTTTTTAAATAGATTCTTTTTTGGTGAATAGTGAGAAATACAGATTTTACAAAAAATGCCAGTTTTTTATACATTATAATGATATAATAATAAATTTAAATATTATAAAACAATTTTTATTTTGTAAATTTATATTTTATAAGTAATACAACAAAAATATAAAATATATTAATGAATGTATAAATATATTTCTAGATTTTTGGATATTAATGTAATGTTTTTGTTCAAGTAGAAATGGTTTTTAGTTACACTCTTTTAATCATGTATTTATAAGGTTCCTTTAATGTTTGTTATTTGAATGAAATATATGTATTTTAATATTATAAATTATCTATTTAATTCCATTATTATCACCATTATACTTTATTTTCAGTAAAATCAGTTATATGCTTAAAAAACATTAACAAAGTGTTTTCATTGTGTTTCTGACACTTATATTAAAATTTATTTCTTCCACTTCTAAAAAATTAATTTTTTAAAAATTGAATATATATTTAGATATAAAAATATTCATATAATCGACCCATTAATAATACTATTACTGGTAAAAAATTCTTACAACCATGAGGTTTAAAAAAGAAGTACTAGGATACTAAATTATATGATATGGGGTAAAAATTCCCAATGAAATTATCCAAACCCCCATTGATAGGATTTATTTAAAAATCTAAATTATAATATTTAAATATTGGAAAATTATTAGCTGCATGATAAATAATAATCTTATTTTAATAATTTATTTTACAAATTTCCATCTGTGTACTTTCCCTCTCTAATAAAAGGGCATGAAATATCCTCCCTTATCTACATTTAAATAGACCCTTATATCATAAAATAACTATGAAAAAACATTAATAACAAAGATACCCATATCCTAGAGTCCATGGATTCATCAACGGACCAATGAATAAGGCTTTACATGTAATATAAAACCAATTTTCTGAAGAAGATGTACAACTATCAAGTGAGTTTTTCATTTTTTCAGCTTATTCCTCCAAAAAATATTATATAAACATAAAAATATAGTAATATTTGTATATTACACATATATAAATATTATTATTTCATTTTAAAATAACATATTCATCTCCTTACTATCCCATAAAAATAAAATTACGACTCATGTATTCATACGACCTATCATCTCCTTATAACAGTATAATTTCACTTTCATCACCACATTAATTGGATGATTTTAAAGATAAAAATAATTAGAATATTTGATTTTTATGACATAATGATAATATTTTTAATATAACATATCATCTAATTTCTTAGCCTTCAACCCATAAAAATGTTAATATATCACGTGCAATCATGTAGACTACCACCTCTGCAAAGAGATGTGATTCATTTTTCATATAAAAATCTCAAGAATGATTATAAATATATTTATATAGAATACATATGATATTTATTACATTATAAACAATCTAGGAATTATAGAAACATTTTATTTTTTAAAAAACCACAACTAATGAACCAAAACATACATGAAAAATGGAACAATTGACACTTAGATATAATGATTTAAATAAAGAATTAATAATAAATGGGGTACAAAATTTATATAATTAGATCGAATAAGATATAAAAAGTTTTCACATAGTTTAAATATAGACTTATAATGAATTATAATTTATTATAAATTAAGTTAAAATAACATATGGGGCGTTCAATAATGAGTTCATGATTTATTTCACAATATCATCCTTTTATCAAAATTGTTTTTGTTCATGGTTTCATTGTAAGAATTAAACTATATTTATATCTTAATCCCCATAAATTTAATTCTCCTCTATTTCCATCTATAAATTAATTCTTATCTTTCATTTTCATTTCTATAAATACACATAATTCTGAAATAATATTTTTATGGAAAAATGATCATGTTTTTCTATTCGACCAAGAATCATTTATTCCATATCAATATTTTATTTTATATTTTTTTTACTATTCTCCAAATGTATATTAAAGTAATATATACCAATTTTTGACTAAACATAAAATTTTTTAAAATGAATATTCTTACCATTTTCTGAATAAGGGACTTTTTACTAATAGAGGGAACAAAATCTTAGTTTTCATGTACATCGCGTGAATGAATTTTCCTATTATAATGACTTATATTTTCATTAAATCTTCTATTAAAATTATTAGGGGTTATTACAAAATATAATTATTTTCCAATTTTTTTGAAAAGGCTTAGATTAAAATATAAGTGACTTCTAAATGAGTTGTGTATTTTCCTCAAGAAATTTCCAAATCTCATTTTAAAATTATTTTCATTTATGTTAGAATACTTTAATAAATTTTATTCATTAATTAGAAATATAATATAATGATTGTAACAATAATATTTACTTGTATGAATTATTTTCATTTTATGTTGTGAAATTGTTGACATTATGTATTCTAGTTCTTCTAGAATGAATAATTATTGATAATTATGGAATGATGATTAAATATGGTTTTTTATTCGTTTCATAACTGAATTGGACTTATTAAGTGATAGGTGGGATGCAAAATTATAGAGTCCCATGATGAATCAGTTGGTCTCATGAAACAAAACAGGTTGGGTATTTGGAACATGCCTTAGCCATTAATGTAATATTTCATGGAATACGACCATGATAGTAAGTTCAATAAGTCTAAAATTATACATTCCTTCATTATGAAATCATTTATTAATGGACATCCGGTGATTTAAATTATTATGTTATCCATGTATATGTTTCATCCACATGTTATTATATATGGGGAATTATTTTATCATCATTTATTTCTGTCAAATTATTCATTCATTATTTATTCTATCATAACTTGCATTACACACGTACTCTAACTGATGATCTGATCTCACCATTTTATTTTTTTCCTTTCCACATCATTCCAGTAGGTTTAATATGATTGATATATGTGGACATGATAGCGGGAATAATAGTGTTCTAAAATAAAATACTATGTTGTATTTTATTTGTTCAAATGTAATATTATATTCAGATATGTATCTTGTTTTCCCAGACTACCAATGAATTTTATCTTGGTTGGTGAGATCCGTTCAATCTTATATAAATCTAATAAAGATATCACTAGATCTTGAATACATAAGTCTATGTTGTTAAAAATATGTTCTGGTCTTCCTCTTGCACAAAAATCCATATATGGTCCATGCTAGGATGATAGGGATATATATCAAGGATGCAAGAAGATTCTAGTGATGGAGGGTAATGAACAAGGGGAACTAAACATGATCTGAAGTGTAATTGTTTTGTACTCTACACTATCACCCATACTCATAGACAATGGGATGAGATATTCCTTTATAATAAAATTTGTAATTTTAGATCTATAGGTTTTGGTAAAGTCATTATCCTGACCAATGGGGATAGATACTTATACAGGAAGTGATCAATTTATCATCCACATTTTCCGGTCATTCAAGTTTGTGCTTAGTGGAGTGAGTTTTTAATTTAACATCATTGATGTTTTGGAGGATCCTAATGATATCATAATTTCTATGTAAAGGATATATTATTTTTTCTACTAGAGAGAATACTACTTTATGAGAGTTATGTGATTCTTATATAATTAATTGAGATTATTTTCTATTGTTGAGTGGAACATTTATTTTAAATAAGAAAGGTTTGTGTTTGGGAAGTTTTATTCAATCACTTATCAGTTAGAGAGTTTGGACCTATGTTGAAATGATTTCCCTGATGATCAGCATCCTAGAGTAGTGAAAAATTACATGTACATGTTTTTAGTGGATGTTATAGTATTTATCTCACATTGATAGGTCTACTTCTGAATTTATTTTTACCCAGATAACAATCTAATATCTTCTAAATCTTATCAGATGGCTCCGACATAGATCAGGGAGCTAATGTTGAATTTATAGGACCTTATAAGTAAGGATTTCATAAAACCTATTACATTCCAGTAGGAGGTTCCTCTATTGTTTTCTAATAACTTGGATTGAATCATGAAGATTTATATTAATTATCACATCCAAAACAAAATGATTTTCAATAATATGTACCCTTTGTTTAGTATTGAAGACCTCTTTAAAAAGTTGAAGAAATAAAATTAGTTATTGAAGATTGATCATAGGTTTGGTTACCAAAAACATTGAGTTCCTGAGTAGGATATTACAAAGAAATTTTTTTTATTCTTCTAAAGGTAGTATGATTTTCATGTGTTTCAATTTGGATTCAAAAAATTCCATAATTGTGTTCATGGGCCTCATGATCGAGACTTTTCATCCCTTTTTACACTGGTTCATTCTTTACTTTTTCCACAATATCGTAATCAATTTTGAATTAGAGTATGAATCTTTATAGATTCTTGGGATATTTTTATACTTCCTCTGAGAGAACCATATATATGAAAATATCCTGAAGTGTTATGTTATGATTTAAGATATACTCTTCTAATGGAATGTCATATCATTTGGTGAAGTACCATTGTATAGAGTGAAGAACATGATAGATAAATCATGGGGTCCATACAAGAGAATATTAAATTTGGGGATCCCATGAATTCCCTACCCAAGAAAGGAAACTATTAATTTTGATTGAGTTATTCCAAATTGATATCAAGGATCTCATGAAATTTTTAATGAGTGCTCTCGTCTTATGGTTTCTGAAGGGGGATTAATGTATGTGGTATTTTTTGATTCCAATAGAGTTGGTCTTGGTTGGTTGTTTTTTTAGGTAAATTGTAATTACTTATGTGTATCGGCATGAAAATAACTGAAAATTATTGGATCAATATATGGAATAGGTAATTTTGTCTTTGAACACATTGATACTCTATATTCTTAGTAAGAAGATCATTATTTGTTCAAGCCTTGATAGTCTGAGGTACATATTTACTATAGTGGATCTCAATCGAAGTCAAAGATGTTTGTTGGATTTCATATATGTAACCCCCTATGTTTTAGGATTTTTTGAATAATTCAATTTTTATATAGATTGTGTTTTAAGAACTACCATATTTAGCCGGTGTTGCCTGCAACCCCATGTTTTAACGAACGATGACAAACTATTGATATTATTATTTAAACACAATTTTTTAAACTAGTCGTTAAACATTAAAAAATGAATATGAGTAAACAAATTTGTAATATTAAGTATAATTAATATCTGTAAAGAAAACATATTGATTAAAAATTACAGAATATTCAGTAAAGTATTTATAAGTTTCTAAAATACAATTTTCACTAACAAAATGTTTTTATTGATTTTTGTGAAAAATAATATAACAATTTGACATATTTATAAAATTAATTTTATAAGATAAACGTTATTTTTAATTCATCATTTCAAGATTATATTTGTGTAATTTTTTTATCTTCGTTAAATGATTTATTTTTCAAGGAATATTCAAAAATATGGATTTTTATTAAAAATTATTATTTCATTTGAAGAAATTATAATGCTCTTTTATTACATTAAATTGTTTCTAAAGGTAAATTTATTAGATTAAATATATATTTATCCAATTTATTTAATTGGAATAATTTTCATATTTATTTTTGAAAAAAATACCTTGTAAACTTTTGAACGTTTTCTTATTGGAAAATAATTTTCCCATCATGGATGAAGGTTTAATTTTTCAAGTAATTTTTTTTCACATTTTTTAGTTGAAATTGGAAAAGTGGATTACATTTTATGAATAATAAATAATTTTATTATATAATTTTGTAAAAGTATTTTTTACCATAATTAATAGTAAAAATAGTAAAATGTTTCTATCATTGATTAGGTAAAAAATAATTATCAGAGTGGATACATTTTAAAAAATAATGGTTAAAATTTTGAAAAAAACATATAAAAACCCCATTTTTAGACATATTTTGAATTTATAATCTCTAAGTATTGATAATGGTCAATTTTGGATCCTTTGTAAATATGAAAATCATGGGTACACATTTTTCTTTTAAGAAAGGTCATATGTGTTACTCACCTCATGAATAAAATGATTCCCTTACTCTATCCCCATTCACACTTCTAAACAAATTTATCTCTAAAAATAACTAATAAATTATATTACTCTCAACTCTACCTACATCCTTGATCCCTTTTTCACATAAAAAATCGTTTCTATAAAGGGAATATGTTTAACCTAATGTGGTTTTCCAGAGAATAAGCAATGTGTTTAACTATGTATTTTTGTATTACATGTTCTTATTACTCCATGAAATATTCAAAAAAAATTATATTAAAATAACACCAATATCTATTGTATACCGATATGTTATTTTTTTAAATTTCATACCCTAAATACATCTCAATATCCATCAAAAATAAAATTAAATAATCATTCATGTGTATGATAGACTACCGCCACACAAACTAATTTTATTTTTCACTTCACCACCTCTCATGGTTGGATATAAAAAATAATTAAATGTATATATATATTTAATATATATATATAATATTATTATAATTAATGGGTTAATATATCAAATATACCTTATTAAATTCCATTTATTGGGAATACAATAGTATCCCTCATGTGTACGGTAGACTACTATCCCACAATGTGATTTTATTCATTCATGCTTTACATATAAGGTAATAAAGAAAGGTTAAATGAAAATAAGTGAAATATAAGAAAAAGATATGATTATATAATGTTATTATATTATTAAATTTTATATATTTAAATCCATTTTGAAAATGAAAATAACATTTATGTGTATTTATGGCCAACTGTCTCGGTGAAAGATGTATTTCATTTTTAATCCATACCTTCTATGGGTTACTATAAATTAATGTATAGTAAATATATATGATATTTATATCATTCCAATAATTATTAATATTATCGAACCATGATCAAATTAATTGGGCCAAAATACCAAATAAAAACTTTCATGAAAAACAAAGTAGTTATTGCCCAAAATACGACTTTAACACAGAATTAATAATAAGTATGTAATAAAAGGTCATATGTAAATAAAATATTTTTTGATATATATATATATATGTATGTATGGTTTTATAATATATATTATAAACTTATATTCATTATATTGTAGTTTTTAATATGTACGAAGGAATTTGAGACATAAGGTATTATATTTTTATCTCAATTTCTCTTCTTTGGGACACATGTTATATCATGCACTTATCATCTTTTATATGGTACAAAGATATCCCATTTTAAATTTATTAATATTAATTTACTTTTCACATGTTATTTTATTTTTAATTTGTTTTATTCTATTATGGGGATTATAATTGGAATTTACCAAAGTGTTAAGGGTTTTATAATATAATGTAATTATTTAGTGAGATTGTTTATGATTATGTTTATAATGATAAAATATTTTTTCCATATCTCAAGAAACACATGAAATTTGTTATCCTCTATTTATATAATAAAAATACATGTTTTTTCTTCATTTTATTCTGTTTCTATACCCGAGTGTTCAAAGTGGTATTTTTAAGAAAAAGAATTGTTTTCTTTATTTAGTTAAAAGCCATTTTTCTTTCAAACCAATGTTTGCTAAAAACATTTCCAAAAATGTTTTTTATCATTCTAAAAATTATTTATAAAATAAAATTTTGCCAATTTTTTAATTTTTACAAGAATTTTTTAAAATAATATTCATTTCATATTCCAAACACTTCTCGTTCATCTTTTATCACAAATGTTAATAGAATATTTGATTTATCTTGCTTTTCATGCATAGAATATCATGATTTACTGAACAGTATTTTCTTTAAACCATACATTATAAGATTCCAATATTATTTTCAAAGAAAATTATTTCTAAAAAATATAGTTCTTTTAGTTTTAGAATGTTTTTTTCAATCTTAAATGGGTATTTTCTTCAATTTGTGTCAAAACAGATCTTTGAATATAATTTTCCATATAATTTGAAGTAATTATATGATACATAATCTCTACTAGGGATATGTTCCAATGATACCATTGTTATTATTTATATAAATTTATTATTATTATGATGACATGATTCTTATGAAACCTACTTATATTCCCATAGTTTATACCATGATAAAATGATTTTCAAACACTCTTCTTTTTCAATGATCAACAGTTTGATAAAACAACGAAATGAATATAAAAACTAATTATTTTTTATAGGATCTAGTATAATGAAATGTGTATAAGAAATATTTTTCCCATGTGTTCTGATATGATACCTAGTTTGTGATCATGTTGAACATATAAGTATTATTATCATTATGTGATAGGTAGGACATATATATTTATCCTATAAATTAGGAAAGTATTGATATCTCATGAGATAAAAAGGACTCGGATAGGGAGAGAACAGTTATGTAAGGAAATCAATCCACTATGGTTTTTTAGGTGTGAAATATGACTACTATGACGGTTTGGGGAAAGAACCCATTCTACTGTGAAAATATTGAAAATGATCCTTGATCTACTAATGATATGATTTTCTATAATTTTATGTTTTCCACGAATCTATTACCTATTCCAATGATATTTTATAATGGTTCATATTATTTAATTCTATTATGATTCATGTATTATGAGCATCCATGATTTGTTCCATTACTCAAGTTTATGATATATCAAAGGTAGGGTATGGTTTTAAAATGTTATTTTTATGTTCTCATAATTGTATGCCCATGATATATTATCATCTCCCTTTCTACCCTTACTAATCACTTGATATCAACATTTTGTATATTTTTCATTCCCCATTTTATGGTTAATGGTATTATTTATGATATTTCTAGGAAGGGTTATTGTTTTGAAAAATGTAGTGGGAGATAATGTAACTCACTTATGTACTAGTTGTTTATGTGTTTATGTTTCTAAATAAAGTATACCTAAATCATTCTATCATGGTTCGTTAAGTTATTTTTTGAATATTAATATATTTATATGTAATATCTATTTATGATAAATATGGGTCCCTATAGTTGGTATCAGTCCAAGGTTTCATTATCCTTTGGAATCTAGAATACAAAAATTTAGCGAGAACTATAAAGATATAAACAATTATTGGAAAATATACTAGAATATATGGGAGGGTTATAGTGAGTAGACTCTAATAAATTAAATCAATGTCTATATAATATAAGTGGACGTGGTTCAATAATAGATGTACCTATGAGTAATAACTCTATAAAAGACAAATTATGCTTGACTTGAGCATTACCTGGTACAAAAAAATGATCTCACAATACACCTAGTCTGACACTCCAAGGGAATATGATTTGGAAATTCGAAATATCAATATAAACCTTCATGAAGGATTTAAATATATGATTATTATGAATAATCATGGAAACCCCTAAGGTTTCATAGAATGTTTCATGATTTTGAAAAAATATAAGTGATTTTTCAGATTATATTCTATCTCTATTATTATTGTTTCTTACACTATGGTTGTTGGTTTTAATGAATTTTTGGAACCTAAAGGATCTATGTTAATGGTGATTGTAAAGGAAAATGTAATGATTTAATCTTGAGAAGCCGAACTATTTTGGATTTGGATGGAAAAATATCATTGTTATTCTCACAAAATATTCACAACACATGAATCATGATGAACACTCAAACGAGAAACAAATGGAATAATGTTATATTGAGTCCTTCATGAGGTAATTTAAAAAAAAATTAGTGCTTCCATTTGATGCACAAGGAGATGAGAAATGGATTAGTACCACTAAAAAAGATATTTTCCATTCTCCAATGTCTTAAACAAGAAAATGTAATTATTTACATATATCATTTTGTAGTAAAATAATATCATTGGTGTTATATCATCAAGAATACAAGGTAACATTAAAAATGATTCAATATTGTGGGATAAGTATAAGATATTATTTTTCAATACGTTTTTCCCTTGTATTATATGTAAATAAATTGAGAAGTAATTATTAGATATATAGTAAAAGGATGGTGAAATTGTTTCAACCTATATGAACATTTTTACGGGACTTTTGAGGTACACTTCTAGAAATATCAGTCAACTAGAACGAAATGTTGATCAATTATTTAATGTATTAAAACAAAGAATCAAAATTAAATTATCTAGAAGGTACTTAAGCATATATGAATAAATCAACTGAAGTGATCTCATAGTGGAAATGAAGGTTGATGCTACCCCTAGATATAATGGTTTTGATAAGAAATGTAGGATTGAATTTAAATGAAACTATAAAAACCATGAAGTTAAGAAGATGATCCTTACCTCAGACTCAAAGTGTGGAAGAAAACAATGATGAAATTTTAATATGTGGACTGGTTAATATTTTTACTATAGAAATAAAGGTCACCTAAGAATATAATTTTAATGTAATGAGATAAAATTATTTAATTGTAAAAATATATAGAAATAACCACACAATACACCACCTAAACTCATGTTTTTAAAATGAATGGACTATATGAACTATTCTAACCAGTTACAAACTCTAATGGATAATGGTGATTATTGACATGAAAACCCAATTAGGTTGAGAAATAATAGAAAATATCTTGTGATGATTATTTCTAGAAAATATTGTGATAAATATATGGTGAAAGGTACACATACCATCCACTCTAGAACTAATTTTTTCTTATTTGACTCTACATCTTCCCATGCTTTAATATCTGGTGAATGTTCAATGGGTATAAGGATTAAAAAATAATAATTATATATATAATTATTATTTAAACCACCTAATTATATGATTATAAAATCTCATGTATATTATTTCTCTCTAGTTTAGGTTTGTGAGAAAGTGATTCCTAATAAAATCGTCATTCTTCCCCTAGATGAATTCAATGGTAACTTATCAATGGATTAAATTTCTCTATATAAATCGCATATCATTTTACCTAGAAGTAAAGTCACATTTTAAATACTAAACCAAACTATTATCATAAATTAATGAGATAATAACTATGGAATTTCAATGGAAATAACATCTATTTCATGTAATTTTACTCTTATTAAGAGTGGATTTTAACTTATATGGTTACTGTGAAATAGAACATCGGTGACATGCTTATTATTTGAAACATTTATGAATCCATTCCACAGTAATTTCCCATAATTTCAATAAAACATGAATTTGAGTTCTCTATATAAATCAAACCTAGTTCTATACCTATTTTCAAGACTCCCAATAGAATGGACCTGATCAAGATGTAGGAATTGAAGAAGAAACTCCACAAGAACCTTATCCAGTGATTCATGCTGCCATATGTGTCCCCTTCATGTGCACCAATTTTTCTAAAAAAATGGATTTATGTGACTCAGAATTGATTATTGGGAAATTTACAACAACATGATAAAGAAAAATTATCCTCTATCTCATATTGATGACATATTTGATCAAATATACATAGCTCAATTATTTTCCAATATTGAACACCAATATTTCTATCATCAATTAATTTTAAATACAGAGTATATACACATGAAAACATTCAATACAAGGTAGAGAAAATATAAATATACAATTATTCTATTTTATTTTACTAATTCATCCACTATCTTCAAGGATTTTATGAAATTCATTATAGATTTCCTTTTTTAAACTATGGTAGTATTTATAGGTGACATTATTATATATTCAAGGTGGAAGAAATATAGGGTTGAAATAGTATATGTAGATGATTAATTAAAATATGGGATGAATTTTTGGTTTAAAAACATTCCTTTTTTAATGTTAGGGAAATCTATGTTTGACAAAGTTAAAAAAGATTAATTCAAAAACACACTTTTTTTCCTAACTAATAAAAAACATTTACGGTCCAAAAAAATGGATTTAGAAAATAAACATAAGTTCAGTTGATACTACCTTAAGGAATATAAAATATTATTTATTATGGAAAGTAAATTTAAAATAATGTTATAGAAATTTATACATTGTGTCTTTAACAAAATATAGTGGAAATAAAACATGAAATAATAATCATGTAAACAAGTAGAAATATTTTACCCAAAGAGTAGGGTATCCAACAACCTTGGATAAAGGTCCCTTGATTTATACTTTCATGAATGTCTATCCTACCCAAACCAGTGTAAGCCCTCTATAAGAATATCGGATTATATATTTCTCTCTCGGCAAGCCCTCGAACTTTATTGTTTTTGGTAACTCTATATTCCTATCCTTATAATCCCCGGATTGTACGCAACAATAATCAAAGTCACACAAATCAAGAATAATAATGTGTTTAGGGGTGAATAAGATGTTTACAAAACATACAAGGGATGAGAGTCTTTCTTTCCCTAAAAATCACTTTACATCATGTAATCTCAAGGATCTTGGAATCATTTCTTTTGATCGATAATTATCTTGTTCAAATGAGCTTATATTTATTGGAAAAATCTCAATGGTAATCTCCGTCCTCCAATGGTAATATTTTTAGTTGAATATCAGAGGGACCTATACATTTGTCACTCAACCAATGGTTATTTATAAAAAAAATTTATGATATCATTTCATTATAACTAAAACATGTGTAAGGAAAATAAAGTACCTTAATCAAAACATAATATCCATAATCTATTGAAAAACAGAATTAAAAGTCTAAAAATATATGCAATAGAATTCAAGAAAAAAGGATATTAAGATTTAATTTTTTCAGTGAATTTGGAGTCTAAATTATATAGATTTCGGAGTCTGAATTATGAGGAATTCGAAGTCTGAATTTTGAAAAATTTAGAGTCTAAATTCTATAGATTTCAGAGAGTTAATTTTTTATGACTTCAGAGTCAGAATTATGATGAATTTGGAGACATAATTCTAATGAATTCATAGTTTTAATTTCATAGAATTCAGGGAATAAATTTCAGAAAATTCAGAGTATGAATTTCAAATAATTTGGTGTCTAAATTTTAGAGAATTTAGATTTGGAAATCTGGAGGAATTCGGAGTCCGAAAACAGAACGTCTTGATATCCAAGAAACTATATGATTCTAAGAATTTTGATTAGAATCCTCATTTTTTACTAATTATGAAAATTGTTTAATGTTGGTTTTGAGAATACATTTAATAAGTCCTTAGAATCCAGGGTATGGATAAAACTTTTAATGATGGAAAAACATTCCTTAGTAAAATAATTCTTTGAGAAAGATATTTATCCTTAAGAAAATTAATCTTTTGAGAATTATAACATTCTATAAGAATTATTTTTTGTGATTTTCAAAACATAGAGGATGGGAATAGTTATAAGGATACCTTATTAAATCAAAAATCTACACCTTTTTGGAAAGAAAAAAAACAATAATTCGAAAAGGAATATAAGGAAAAATAATTTTTCTTTTGGAACTATAAATGATAAAATTATCTTCATTTACTTTTAAACCATGATAAATATGACTAACTCTCCCTTAGGTTTTGAGATCCCTAAATATTATATTATTTTTTTCTTATAGAATTATATTTTTCTTAGTTATGAAAATATTCTTTAAGAATACTCTCCCTTACTTTATATCCCCCTTTCTCAGGGAATTCACTTCTTTATACTTTGTATTATTTAGATCATTACTTTCTCCCCATTTTTGATTTTCAAAATGGAATGGAGTGAATGAAAAAAAATTGTACCTAAAATATTAGTTATATACTTGAACAAATAATTGATGGACTTCAAAATTTTCATTATGATTGGAAAAATTGTTAAAGGGTAAAAATATAACAAAAGATCGTATTGAAATGAAAAATCATTCATTCGTCTTTTCTTTTGGCATGATATTTCTTAGGGTAACCTTTAAATTCTTGATATCTTTGTGATCATCCACAAACCTCTTGAGAAATTGATCCTTGGCATCATTCTTATTTTTTAGAGCTTTAATCTATTTTTCATTAGACTTATAAATTTTTTCATGAGAGTTTACAGCCTCATCTTACTGATTAAACCTTTTTTCCAAATGTTCCCTCATCTCACTTTTTCTCTTCATGTTTAAGACAACTGAATCTAACTTCCCATTCAGATCATTATCCTCTTTATCCTAGGATATTTGCTTAAGATTTATCTTTTCTGAAAAACAAGTTAAATGTTTTTTGATTCTATCATATGACTTATGAAAATCATATTTCACTAAGTCTTGGAAGTAATCCATGATTTTCATGTCTTCTATCAATCTCTAAGACCATTTAGTTATTTTCTTACATTGTTTCATATGATCATCGTAACCAATATGAATGGTTTTTAAATCTTCCTCAAGCTAAAAAAATTTTCCATGATCATTATTATCCAATAGGACTTCTGATTAAATGAATGTTAATGAAACTGAAATCTTGAGTAAATGCTTGCAAATAAGGGAACTGTGTTCACTGGATTCTTCATGGATTTAAGAATTAAATCCTTACTAGTTGATGATCTAGGTTTAGAATATGATTCCCTTGTATGAGATCATACATTTTCTAGCTCTTCAGCTTTTATCTTGGATGATATACCAACATCTTTCATGACTTTTACAATCACAACCTTCATGGGAGTATCAACAACCACATGTTTTCTTTTATCGACTTTTTAGATAACCTTATTTTCCTTATAAGACTCATGATCACTATCATAAATATGGAATATTGTATCATCATCATCCTCTTCCTTCTTTGAATATTCTTTAAAATCATCTTGAGGAATGAAATCATGGTTGATGCTCTCATCATTAGTAGGTTTATCAACCACTTATTGTCCATCATCATATTTTACTTGAGAAACATTTTTGGTTGACTCATCCTAGGATGTTCAGATTGAAATTTTGTTTGAAAACATTCATTCTCATAGTATTCTTCTTCTTTCTTTAACCATATCATCACATTTATCTTCACTTTACTTTTGTTCTTCTCCTACTTCTTCTTCTTGAACTATCTATTATTCCATAATAGGTTCTAGAATTAACATTTTATTTTTAAAATTTTTTAAGGTACTTTTTCATGGAAATAAGATTTCTGTAAATCAATCTGTTCAGAGGCCTTTTCTGTATCATTGAGTAAGACATGTATAATTTCAATTTCTAGAATTTTCTTTTTTAGATTCTTATTTTTTTTCTTTTCGAGTGATTCAGTAGTTTGGATTTTCAAGTATTTTTCCTCAGTAGGGTCTATCCTAAAGCTTAGCTCTCCCTCCTTCTTCATCTTCTTCATCTCCCTCCACTTTTCTAACACTTCATCAGAGAATTTTTCTTTTCATTTTTGGATTTGGGGGAGCTGATAGAGTTTTCGGAATTGTAATTTTTTTTATGTTTTCTAATTCCTTTTCTTTTATTTTCTTTTGAGATTTATTGTAATTTTCTTTTAATTCCCATTTATTGACTAAATATTGTACTTCACATTTAGAAAAATCCTAAAACTCACTTTATTTGGCACTGAAGACAAATTTCATTCTTCTAAATGTGTCATCACTTAGGAACATGATCTTGAAGGATCTAGGCTTAGAACTATAGGAAATTTTAAATGATTCTAATAAAAGAACTATGATCATAAACAAAATCACCATAAACATTATAATTTGAGACTTTAGGGTTCCATTCATAATGTTCATGATTTTCAAGAGGATTTGGTTAAAAAATAATTACCTTTCTCATGTTGACCAAAAAAATTCAATATAATAATATCAATAATCATCAAATATTTCTTGTCTCCCTTTATTGGAATATGAAAACCCTATACCCATAAGGATACCATCTTGACCTTCGTTGAAAGATGGTTGATCTTTGGTGATTTTACATAACTGAATCCAAGCCACTCAATTTTCTTTCCTTCTAAAATCTTCCTGACTTATCTTACTACATGTGGGAGAAAAAGATAGAATCACATACATAAGGAATTCAGAGTATATTTGCAATCATATTGAAAGAAAAGGGTAGGTTTTCTCATAGATTTTAAATGAGTACTTCTCTCTTCTACCTTCATCATAAAAACATATTTTATCATATAATTCTATATGAAAAGTTTGTATAAAACGGATCCGGACTCATTGGTTGACCTACACATAGAATCTCACATCCATAAAGTTTGATATTCTTTATATTCAACGAATTATACATAGAAATGAAATTTGGGTCAACCAACCATTCCCTGCAGATTGTCCAATCCTTTATTTTCTTATTCGAAGACATCTATTTCTACAGGGAGTCATCAAGCGACATCTTGAGTGTAAGAAAACATGGAAAACTAAACGGCCTATTTGAAGAGGAGTAGAGCTTTGGGGCATAGAGATTTGAAAACTAATGTGGGACAATGAATAATGTGCATTTATATAGGATTTTAGGTGATGGTTTGAATTCACAATTTGATCCAATGGTTGAAATAAGCATGATCTTATCTAACTATAGAGATGAATTGAATTGAAGGATTTAGTTCATTCCGGTATTTTTAGGTTAAAAGGAAAAAATCGGATTTATGGAAATTGAATCTGATAGAGTTTTCAGAAAAATAATATAGAAATAAAAATAAGTAAAAAAAATTTAATGTTTATTATTTAATTATGGAAACATACCATTCATATTTCGAGAAAAAAAAATAGTATTTATAATGTTCATTAAGAATAGCACATATTCTAGATAATTTTATTAAGGAATGAAAATTTTCATTCCATCATTTTTTGTTACAAAAAAAAGGATTAAAAGAATTTTCAAAAAATTGAAAAAAAATTGGTTTCCTAATAACATTATTAAGAGAGAACATTATTTTTGGGTTCTGAACAATTTTTATTAAGACATTTTATTTTTAGGGAAAAAGACAAAAATACTCCCCTTATGAAAAAGAGTTTCTTAATGTATGGAGATAATTTACAACAAAAAGTTAATATGGAAGATTACATTACAATTATCATTTGTAAATATTATTTAATATATTCAAATATATTTGAGGGTAATGATTTTTTAAATATATCTACATATTGATCTTGAGTTCCGATAAATTGAAGAATGATACCTCTTTTAAGTGTGTTATCCCTTATAAACGCATGCCTAAATTCTATGTGTTTTGATAAAGAGTGATGTGCAAGGTTTTTTCTTTGGGAAATGGAACATGTATTATCGCAAAATATCTGTGTTTTGGTAAAACACATTCCATAGTATGTGAGTGTGTGTTGCATCCACAACACTTGAGCTTAAGAACATCAGACAGCTACATATTCAGCATCAGGAGTGGAAAGTGCTACTGAGTGTTCTTCATTAATGAAAAAGAATCTAATGAATCTTCTATGAAATGACATGTACCATATGTACTTTTTTTATCCATTATACATAAACCAATATAAGTATCTGAAAATAATTTTAAGACAAAATCATTCTAGAAGAATAGAAAAGTCCTAAATCCATGGTTCCCTTTAAATATAGAAAAATTCTTTTTACTGAATTAAAATGTGATTCCTTTGGATTGGGTTGATATTTATAAAATAAGCATACTGAAAACATTAATTCTAAATGAATAGTTTTTATGTATAATAAACTTCCTATCATACCTCTTAAAGATGATTGATCTACTAGTTTCCTAGATTCATCAAGACCAATTTAATTTGAGGTGCCAATTGAGGGATTATACATTTAGTGTATTAATGTACAAACTTCTTAATAAAAACCTTAATATACTTGTGTTGAGATATATATGTTACTTCTAGTTTTTGAGTAATTTGAAAACTAAGTAAAAATTTTAACTCTCCCATCATACTCATTTCAAAATCACATTTCATGAGATTCACAAAGGAATAAGTTAATGATTATTATGTTGATCTGAATATAATTTCATCAATGTATATTTGAACAATAAATACATTTTCCTTACCTTTCATTATGAATAGATATGGATCAGAATTTCCCTTAACATAATTTTTTTGTAATATAAATCTGGTATGTCTATCATAATAGGCTTTATGGGATTTTTTATGTCCATATAAAGAATAGATATGTTTTAAAACAAGTTCATGATGTTTTGTGTCTTCAAATCCAGATGGTTTTTCAACATAAACATTATCTTGAAAATATCCCTTAAGGAAAGCATACTTCATGTCCATTTAAAAAATATTTAAATTAAATAATACTACAATGGAATATCAAATACAAATAGATTAAAGTCTATATA
This sequence comes from Viscum album, assembly GCA_963277665.1. Taxonomy (NCBI): domain Eukaryota; kingdom Viridiplantae; phylum Streptophyta; class Magnoliopsida; order Santalales; family Viscaceae; genus Viscum; species Viscum album. Next base: position 1,987,754,677 of record OY728136.1, read on the forward strand.
TTAGAGAATATGATTTTTCATAATCTATTTTTTCTTATGGATTATATATTTTAGCAACTAATCTAGCATTATTTATTACTATGATTACATTTTCATCACATTTATTTCTGAAAATGCATTTTACTCCAATTAATGATGTTTCCTTATGTTTTTCAACAAAGGTCCATACATTTTTCCATTTGAATTCATATAGCTAATCTTCCATGACATTAATCCAATCTCCATCGACAAAAGATTCATGAGTGCATTTTGGTCCTAATTTGGAATGGAATGCTAGATGTTCTACATGATTTCTTAAAGAACATCTTGTCCTTAAAAATTGATTTACATCACCAATGATACTATAACTGGGATGATTCTTAAGAATCAACTGATTTGTGTTTGTTAAATTTTTTTCATCCACATAAGGGAGAAAATCTTATAGGGTAAATAATTTTGAAAAATTTTCTTGATTATTTTCCATATTAATAGAATATTATTTCATTGGATGATAATCCGGTTTTATTTACATGTATGAGTATGTAGATTGGGGTTGTTTAGAAACAAAAGGATCGGTTTCATCAAATTTGACATGGACTATTTCTTTAATAGTATACATATTTTTGTTAAAAAATCAATAAGCCTTATAAGTAGTGTAATTGCCTAAGGAACTTTCTTCATTGGATTTGGGTTAAAAAATGGTAAGTTTTCATTAGTATTAAGAATGAATACATTGCATCCAAAAACATTGAAGTAAGAAACTCTTGGGTTTCAACTAGTCCACAATTCATATGGTGTTTTTTAAGAAAATATCTTATTAAAACTAAATTTATAGTATAAAAAGATGTTCTAATGGATTCATACCAAAAGTTTTTAGAAATAGAATATTCATTTAACATATATCTAGTTATTTTTTGAAGAATTTTATTTCTTCTTTTTACAACACCATTCAGTTCAGGAGTTCATAGGGTTGAGAAGATATTAGTAATGACTTTTTCACTAAAAAGTGTTTCAAAAATATAATTTTGAAATTCTCCTCCATGACCACTATGAGTAGCTTTCAATGGAAGGTTTTTCTCATTTTTAACTTGGGATTTAATGATTTCAAAATAATATAAGGATTCAGATTTTATTGATCGAACATAGACCCACAAAAAGTTTGCATAATCATCAACTTAAATAAATACACAATATTTTCCACCAATAAATATAGTTTATGTTGGACCAAAAAGATCAATATTAACTATGTGTAATTCCAAAGAAGTTGAGACTTCACTGATTGATTTAAATATTGACTTATGTTGCTGGCCATATTGATAAGGATCACATACTTTTTAAGAATCTAATCTAAGATCTGGTATATCATTAAAAAGTCTTTTCCTAGAGATTTTTCATAGGTTCCCAAGGTTACAGTGTCCCAGTATTCTATTCCACAACCAAGATTGATCTTCCATTGCACTATGGAAAGGTCGATCTTCTCTCCTAAGGTCTTCTATGTTTAGTGTATTAACATTCTCATGCCTATGGGAAGAAAGAATAAATTATTCCATGGATTTGTGTACTAAGAATTAATAATTCCAAAAATTCCCAAGGTAACCTTCATCACATAATTGAATTATGGTAATGAAATTGTACTTAATACCTTTAACAAATAAAACAATTGAAATTACATTTTTTCTAATAATAAAAAGGTTTCTTATAAAAATAATTTCTCCCTAAGAATTATCTCGGAATGTTAATTTTCATATATTCATGTTGATAATATTTTCAAAGATGTTGTTTTCAACAGTCATGTTTTCGGATTATCCACTATCCATATACCATATATTGTTGTTGGTACTTTTTTTATTTTCCTAACAATAAATGCGTTAGACTTTTAGAATCTAAACATTATTGGATCAGAAATTTTAGAATGTAAAATCTTTGTAATCTATATTTTCATAGAAAAGAAAAATTTATGAAAACCTAAGGATTGGGTTTTATTTATAGTACAATTTATTTTGAATTTCAACCACTTGGACACTTAGTGAAATAGGGAGCACTTTGGGGAATAAAATAATTATGAATAAAAACAAGTTTTGAATGAGTATAACTAAATCTATAACTATTTCTAAGATGATTAAGTAGTGAATACATTTTATCATCATTTTATTTACCAGTTAAAGAGATTGATAAATGTTTCTTCAGAGAAAAATTTTTATATTTTAGTCTAATGACTAAATTCTTATCCTTAAAGTTATTAATTTTAGAACATTGTTTATGCACTAAAATATTTTCCTTACAAATAACTTTTTCAAGATTCATAGAAACTTTATCTTTCTTATAATTAACATCATTTAGGTTTTTAGAAACACTTTAAAAATAATTTTTTTTATCAAAATCCTTAGAAAGATCAGAAACTTCTTTAGTTAGAACAAAAAATCAAGATTTTTATTTCTCTAACATTTTTTTCTTACAATTCTCATTATCATGTAGTTTAGAAAATCTAGAAACTTATTCAAATAAAGGTAAGATATTATCTTTTGATGATGATGATTCATCATCTGAAGATACAAAATATTATATATTAGGAAAATTTTAATTTAATGAAATATTGGTTATGGATTTAGCATTATGTACCTTAGACATAAGATAATGATTTTCAATAAGTATTCTAGCTATAAGACCAATAATATTCTAACCAGAAGATTCAAATTTAGAAGATTCATCTGAAGGGTCACCACCACTAGAACCGTAGGTATCATTTTCTTTGAAGATATTCTTATCCTTAGATTTGAAATCGTTCATTCTATTGATTTCAGAATAATTTTACTTCCGGTCTTTTCTTTTAAGAATAGGAAAATCAGGTCTGATATGCCCATCCATTTTAAACACATAATAGGTTAATTCAAAATATATCTTGACCATTCTTTCTATTATTATATATCTATACTAAAAATCATTCATTATCACAATCTTTTTCACCCTTCGATAATGATTAGATTATTCATCTACGAATGATCACTTTCACTTGATTCAGATATAACAACAGATTTCATAGCTTTAGATCTAGTTACCCTTTCTAAAATCTTTTCATTAGATGTAGCTGTGAATACTAAAATTTCATTACCATTATTCTTTTTAATGAAATCAACAACACTCTTGATTCTTACTTCATGATGAATAATAGTTCTAAATAATTCATCAAGAGTAATGTTAGATACTTTTTTGTTCTCATTAATTGGTTTTATTTTAGATTCCCACTCATTGAGAATGATTTTAATTATCTTATTCACAATAAATTCATCATTAAGAAAATTTTATCCCATAGAATGAAGACTATTGACAATGTTCATAATTCATTTTTGTACATTCCAAAATATTTCTCCAAAAAAAATAAGAATCTATGTTATTCATCTCCATATATAGATATACTAGTTTTTATAACTTTAGAAGTTCCAAAATGTGTAACTTTTGATTCGTCCAAATGAAGTTGGCAGCTTCACAAGAAGATATTTGACTATATATATTCCTTATCATAGAACACAACAAAGTATTTTGTTACTTATAATTTATTTTATACTCTATTTTCTCTTTATTTGTGATGTTTTTGACTTCCTTATCTTGAATTTTGTAATCCCCTGAGAGCATTACAAAAATGACTACTCTAGTATTGATGAAAAACTCATGCATCATATCTCTCTAGTACTCATAATATTTACCATCAATTACTGGTGGTATGGTAGGATTTAGGTTTTCAATGGAACCAATATTTGTACCAACCATTCTATAAGAAAATAAATTTCCACAAGATTTGTTAATATTTAAAATTTATAAAAATTCATAATGAAAAAAAAGAACAAGAATAGTTATGCAGGAAAATTTAAATCAAGAAAAATCTTGAGAAAGAAAAATTATATTTAAGTATAAGTATTTTAGAGACTTCTATTGATAATAATTTTAAGATCGAAATAGTATATGTAGATGCTCAATTACAAGAGGGGTGAATTGTAGGTTTGAAAACCATAATTTTTAACCTCAAGGAAATATATTTTTAACAAAGTTAAAAAAGGTAAATTAATAATCCCTCATTTTTTATTAACTAAGAAACAAACATTCTTAGGGTCAAAAAATAATGATCTGGAAAATAATGTTATATTCAGTTGATTCTACATTAAAGCGTCTAGAATCTTATTCATCACGGTATGTAAAAGTACAAGAAATTATAAGTAAATTATTATTTATTTCTATAAAAAACATAGTGGGAAAAAAACATGAAACAACAATCAAGTAATCTAGTAGGAAATCTTTTTACCCAAAGAGTATGGTATCCAACAACCATGGATAATTGTCCCTTGATTTATACTTTCAAAAATGTTTTACATACCCACACTAGGGTAAGCCCTCGATAAGAATATTAGAGTCTATCATGCTATCCCTGAAATCCCTAAAACTTTAAGGTAGTTAGAACCACTGTGTTTCTATCCCAAGAAGCCCTCGACTGAACTCAGCAACAATCACAGTCTTACAATGAAAGATGAACAAGGTGTTCAAAGTTGAACAAAATGATCATAAAACACACAAGATATCTAAGTGTTCCTCTCTCTAGAAATCACTTCATAGAATTTATTATCTAGGATCTTGGAATCCTTCATTTTGATCTCTACTGATATCATTCAAATGAGGTCATATTTATATGCAAAACTTCAAAGGTTCTCTCCCTCTTCCAATGGTCATATTGTTTTACGAATCTCAGACACACATGTACACGTGTAACTCAACTAATAGTTAGTTACAAAAAAATTGTTCGAGATTACCTCATTGTAACTAAAAAATGTATAAGGAATGTTATGCAGCTTAATAAAAACATAATATCCATAATCTAGGGGAAAAAATAATTAGGAGTTTAAACATATAAATAATCAGATTCTTGAAACAACGATATTTGGGTTTTTATATTTTAAAGAATTTGGTGTCTGAATTTGATAGATTTTGGAGTCTGAATTCTGGAAAATTAAAATTCTAAAATCCGAGAAATTCAAACTCTAAATTATATGAAATTCAAAGCCTGAATTTTAATGATTTCTGAGACTCAATTCTGATGAAATCAGAGTCATAATTCTATGGAACGCAGAGTATTATTTCTGATGAATTCAATGTTGGAATTATAAGGAATTGAGAGTCTAAATTCTACGAAATTAGGATTCTAATTTCTAAGGAATTAGAAGTCTGAATTCTTAGTAATCTTGAGTCATAATTCAGATATATTTAGATTCTAAATAATCAGGAATTAAATGTTTTAAAGCCATGATATTCAAGGTTTTAATTTCAGAGAATTCAGAGTCTGAATTTCAGTGAATTCTGATTCTGAGTTTCTGAGATTTCAGATTATGAATTTCTGAAAATTCGAAGTGTGAATTTAAGAGAATTTAGTGTCTGAATTCATGAGGAATTCGAAGTCTGTCATTAGAAGTGTTTTCCAAGTGGTTTTAATTTTTATAGCTATACCTATGTGATAAGGGGGAAGTGAATTTTCTTAGATTATTGTTGGTATACCCTCTAATTTTTTCAATGTATTGGGGAGTCCCAATTTGGATACATTATGTGAAATGATTTTCACAACCAAATATCCTTATGAAATACAATGGATGTATATTTCTAATGTTTAAAAAACAATATACTCTTCCAGGGAAGGATAGTGGTTCCATTTGTGATGTATAAGGATGTGATAAAGGACATCTAAACATCACACTAAGTGGTTATACTATGGTGGTAAATATTTTACAAGACCGCATGTGTTAGTTCTGGTGGATAGATATAAATTTGAGTGTTTTTGAATTAATATCATAATGATTCAGTTATTAATAAGAGATATTGGAGGATCATGTCCCATTAGAAATAGCCTTGTTGTACCTCTCGTTCCCCTCGTTGTTTGATTTTCATGATCACAATCACCTTATTATTTTGTCTAATATTGTTTGAAGTGTTTTTGAATGATAGGCACAAGGTTGCCAAGAAAATGGCCCAATAAAGCATCTCAAAGTGGACTGAAATTCAGTCCACCGGCCAACCGGTGTGATAGCACTGGCCAGCCGGTGGACCTGGCAGAGGCATTGCCCACTGCCAGGTTCCACTGGTCAGCCGGTGGCTCTGTCACCGGCCAGCCGGTGGCACCCAGATGAATAGTGGTGGCTACTGCCTCACCACCGGCCAGCCGGTGGCTCTATCACCGGTCAGCCGGTGCGGCCTGGGCAGAAAGCCTTCTCAACATCCAAGGCACCGGCCAGCCGGTGGCCCTGCACCGGCCCGCCGGTAGCCCAGTCAAACTAGCCGTTGGCTTTGACCAGTCAACCCTCTTTTGGCCTCCAACGGCTCCGAAGACTTCTCCAACGTCTCCGAAGGCCCCCAATGGGTTCCATGCCTATAAATAAAGGCTGAGGAAGCCCCGGACACCACCCGGATCATATACGAAGCCAACAGACATATTTTGTATCAATTGGCCAACCTCCGGCGACTTCCTTCAAAGGAACCTCAAGTGCTCTAACAACTTCCACATCCAAGGAGCTCCACCAAAGAATCTTGGAAGCGGCCTTCAACATCTCCAATCATTCAAAGGCGCCCAAGGCTTCCTCTCATATACGGTTTTTATTGTATATTTATTTTGAGCTTTAAATTTGGGTTTGTGCCTACAAACCCCAACATCTTTTCTCATCCCTCTTTCTTTTGGATTTCACATCACCACTAAGGTGTGAAGAGGTTTCTTCAAGCCTTTCCTTTTAAAAGGCTTGTGTCATAGGTGAGCTAGCCTTCACCTGTAAGAAGGCTATTGGGTTCTTGCTCAACCATTAAAAGCAAGTGGGTTCTTGCTCAACCATTAAAAGCAAGTGGGTTCTTGCTTAACCACCAAAAGCAAGCTGTAATAGGTCCTAGTGATACCTCAAAGCCTAGTGGGTTTCTTGCTAAATCCATTAAAAAGCAAGCGGTAGAATCTCTCAACGGTTGAGTTGGGAGCGGAGACGTAGGCCGGGTTTTTGGCCGAACTCCGTTATCAATTCTTGTGTCTTGCCTCTTTATTTCCGCTGCACTTTCAGCTTTGATTTTAATTTGTTAATCTTTTTTTTAAAAGGCAATTCACCCCCCCCCCCCCCTCTTTCCATCCTTCCCGTTTTTCTCTACCCAACAATTGGTATCAAAGGGAGTATTTGAATAATTCCCTAACCAGTTTCAAATTAAATATCCTTTTTGATGGCATCTACCTCTTTCGCCCCCGAGGGCTACTCATTGGGTCGGGCTCCATTTTTTGATGGGACCGACTATAATTATTGGAAAACCCGCATGACCACTTTTTTAAGAAGCATAGGATATCCTATTTACAAAATTGTCATGCAAGGTTATTCTTTGATTTCCCCTGACGAATCCAAATGGACCCCCGCCGATATTAAGAATTTTGAGCTTGATGGCAAAGCCATGAATGCTCTTCATTGCGGGTTAGATAGGAATGAATTTAATCGTGTATCCACTTGCACCACTTCACATGAAATTTGGAAGCTTTTAGAAGTGACCCATGAGGGCACTAACAAAGTTAAGGATACTCGGTTAGACATGTATAGACAAGATTTTGAAAGCTTTTCCATGTATCCAAATGAGTCTATTTCTAAAATGTTTACACTCTTCGCTGACGTTTGCAATGGTAGAAAATCTCTTGGTGAAGATGTTTCAGCTGAAGCAATGGTCAAGAAGATTCTATGGGTCCTTCCGAGCTCATGGGCACCTAAGGTGACGGCTATCCAAGAAGCTAAGGATGTAAAGAACATGCCGGTCGAAGAGCTAATCGGATCTCTAATGACCTACGAGATCACCATGAGGAGGCAAGCTCAAAAGGAGGGCACACCAATCAAGACACCAAAGAACATTTCCCTCAAGGTACAAAAAGAAGTAAGCTCCTCCTAATCATCCTCATCTTCCTCATCTACTTCATCTTCAAGCGGCGACTCGGAAATGGAGAATCTCGCCCGCCAAATGCACAAGTTTATGAAGAAGCACAAGAAGAAGAAATCTCGCAAGCACCGAAAGCAAGAACCCACCGAAAAATCTGAGCCCAAGGTGAAATGCTACGGGTGTGGCCAAAAAGGGAATTACAAGCCCGATTGCCCACTCAACAAAAAACGGGCCACGCAAAAGGAAAAAGGAAAGACAAAGGTCCTTAAGGCGACATGGAGTGACACCTCATCATCCTCCTCCTCCTCCTCAAGAGACCAAGGTACAAAATGCCTAATGGAAAAACATGAGGTATCATCATCCTCTTCCTCTTCTTCCTCCTCTAGTTCTTCTAATTCTTTTAATCATTTGTCATACGAAGAACTCCAACATGTGCGAGACCAACTTGAAAATGGTTTTCATGAACTTTCTTCAAAATTCATTGCTTTGAAAACGAATTTCAAAAAACTCTCTTCCGAAAAGGAACAACTTCTCAAAGAGAAGGAGGAGTTGTCCCTCAAATTACAAAACATTCCCAATGTTGATTCCTTGGAATCAACAATCAAAGATCTAAGGGAATCTCTTGCTAAATTCACCAATGGAGAACAAAAACTTTCAAAACTCCTTGGTTCTCAACTTGTTTCTAGAACCACACATGGACTTGGCTATACCAACCAAGCCTCCTCCTCCCATGCTCCAACTGTTTTTGTAAGGGGGAGCTCTAATTTTAAATTTTGTAATTATTGTAAGAAACCCGGGCACCTCATTTATGAGTGTGATTGCAAAAATGCCCGGTACGGTCAACCCAAATCTATTTTTTATTCGGACGAGTTTTATAGGAGAAGACCCGCCATGAAACAAATTTGGATTGAAAAATCCCTTTTTGCGAGTCTCTCCGGGCCAAAAATAGTTTCGTTTCCCCGATGATCTTTTGTTTTATTTAGGGGGAGAAATTTTCTTAAATTCAAAAATCTCTTTCGATTCATTTTTCATTTTAAATTCATTTTTTTTAAAACTCTCAATTTCAAAAATTTCATTTGGCCTCAAATTTCAAATTTCAATTGGTTTTTGATTCAAAACTTTCAATTCAAACTGTTATTCAATTTTCATTCAAAACTTTCAATTCAAACTGTTATTCAATTTTCATTCAAAACTTTCAATTCAAACTGTTATTCAATTTTCATTCAAAACTTTCAATTCAAACTGTTATTCAATTTTTTATTCAAAACGTTCAATTCAACTTCCAAAAATTTCAATTGGTTTAAAATCTCTTCATTCCCTCAATCAAATTTTTATGCCCCACGCTATTTTGATAATCACAAAGGGGGATAAATTTCTTGATTGATTGGGGGAGAATTTTTTCTATCATGCTTTGATTTATTTTCAAATTATCCTTTAAGAATGTCTTTAATTTCAGTATTTTACTTTGATTGTTTCGGTGATTGTGATCATCAAAATAGGGGGAGATTGTTGTACCTCTCGTTCCCCTCGTTGTTTTATTTTCATGATCACAATCACCTTATTATTTTTTCTAATATTGTTTGAAGTGTTTTTGAATGATAGGCACAAGGTTGCCAAGAAAATGGCCCAAGAAAGCATCTCAAAGTGGACTGAAATTCAGTCCACCGGCCAACCGGTGTGATAGCACCGGCCAGCCGGTGGACCTGGCAGAGGCATTGCCCACTGCCAGGTTCCACCGGTCAGCCGGTGGCTCTGTCACCGGCCAGCCGGTGGCTCTGTCACCGGTCAGCCGGTGCTACCTCGGCAGAAGGCCTTCTCAACATCCAAGGCACCGGCCAGCCGGTGGCCCTGCACCGGCCAGCCGGTAGCCCAGTCAAACTACCCGTTGGCTTTGACCAGTCAACCCTCTTTTGGCCTCCAACGGCTCCGAAGACTTCTCCAACAGCTCCGAAGGCCCCCAATGGGTTCCATGCCTATAAATAAAGGCTGAGGAAGCCCCGGACACCACCCGGATCATATATGAAGCCAACGGACATATTTTGTATCAATTGGCCAACCTCCGGCGACTTCCTTCAAAGGAACCTCAAGTGCTCCAACAACTTCCACATCCAAGGAGCTCCACCAAAGAAGCTTGGAAGCGGCCTTCAACATCTCCAATCATTCAAAGGCGCCCAAGGCTTCCTCTCATATACGGTTTTTATTGTATATTTATTTTGAGCTTTAAATTTGGGTTTGTGCCTACAAACCCCAACATCTTTTCTCATCCCTCTTTCTTTTGGGTTTCACATCACCACTAAGGTGTGAAGAGGTTTCTTCAAGCCTTTCCTTTTAAAAGGATTGTGTCATAGGTGAGCTAGCCTTCACCTGTAAGAAGGCTAGTGGGTTCTTGCTCAACCATTAAAAGAAAGTGGGTTCTTGCTCAACCATTAAAAGCAAGTGGGTTCTTTCTTAACCACCAAAAGCAAGCTGTAATAGGTCCTAGTGCTACCTCAAAGCCTAGTGGGTTTCTTGCTAAAACCATTGAAAAGCAAGCGGTATAATCTCTCAACGGTTGAGTTGGGAGCGGAGACGTAGGCCGGGTTTTTGGCCGAACTCCGTTATCAATTCTTGTGTCTTGCCTCTTTATTTCCGCTGCACTTTCAACTTTGATTTTAATTTGTTAATCTTTTTTTAAAGGCAATTCACCCCCCCCCTCTTGCCATCCTTCCCGTTTTTCTCTACCCAACAAGCCTAACCCATTGTGGTTCTAGTGTGGAAGTGAAATAATATAACAGTGTATTTTTTGATTGGTTTACCATGGTCAGGGAAATTCAATGATGTTACCTTTTTTATAGGACAAATGATAATGTCAACCCACTTAATTATTATTCAAGAGGAGTGTTTTTTTAAAATCATGTGATTCTAGTAACTATAGGAAATCATTCAAATGTGTGGGATACCCTCAATGTTCAACTCCAAAAGTGATGGAAGATTTAGGTTTTAGGTGTGGAGGATCATTCAAGTGGCATTGGGGACAATATTTTTATTGGGTATATCAATCCATTTTAGGCTTATGGGTCAATTTATTAATTCATTCATGTTATTAAGGATATGTTTTGGGTTTGTATGTTAGAGTTTGGCTAGATTTAGGTGGATAACTTTCCTTTATTAGAGTTCTTGTTTAAAAATAGATACCACTATTCTATTAGCATGAAAATTTTCAAGGCCATATCCCGTAGACCATGAAAGGTCACCCATATAATGAATAAGTTGTGTCTTAAATAATGGGGTATGAGTTGGTGTGGGTGAAAAATTGGAAGGTTGACATGATCCAATACTTTAAGGAGACCACTTAGAGACTTCAAATGTATTTCCTGGGTAGTTGAAGGAGGTATTTTTAGTTTTCATAATGGGGTTATTTGTTCCTGAAAGTCTCATCAAGCCATTACTTGTATAGAATTTATAAGGGAAAATATTTCCCCAGGATTTATATCACTATTCTATATCATGTACAGGGTTGGAGATGTTTCTTACTACCGATGATTTTCCCTTTGGTCGGACATGGAAGATGACTTCGTCCACATTTCGTAGCAATGGTGACACATTCACAAAAAATCACATATCATTTAATATAGTGATATGGATATCCATGATAGTTTCATAATTGCATAGTAACTAGTTCAAATCAAGGACTGGTATAAGAGAATACTTTTCAGATGTGTTATTCTTCTAGTGTGAATTCTTTTTCAATGTCAGAACCACTAGGAGAACTCATTAGAGCAGGAGAACTATACACAAGCTCATTACTCTCACTTTTTTTAGAAGCATGTGATTTTTCGGGCAAAAATCATTAAATATATAAAGGATGTAGGGAAACTATTTTTTCTATTTTAAAAATTATAATTTTTTATTTAATATTTTTAGTACTGGTCTCTATTCCTTATTATAAATTTTAGTCTCACAGGGATTTTGAAATATATGTTAAATATATATTATTTTCATTCTACAAACAATTGTTTATAACAAAAAGTAATCTAACTCTAAAAAATAATTTATTGGTGAAACTGATGTCATAGTTGTGTCTAAATCAATGTGTTTAGCTTAGTTATGGTAAAATACTCATTCACATTAGGATCCTCAAGCTCTTTTTATCATTATTGGATTTATTTAAATATATTAATTGAATTAAATACTTATTTAATTAATCGATTAATTAATATATAAAACTAATCACCCATTTTATAATCATCTTAATCCTCTATCACTATATTTAGCCTCCATAATGTCTAGATTGATAGATTTATTGAGAGGAAGAGACTATTGGAATAGAGTGAAGACCTAATGAATGTGCTCTTTGAGGAATTAATAGTAACAAAAAACATGAATAAAACCTTCACCTTTGAAAATTGAAATCCTGAAGTATGTCGTGGTTATTTTTAAATTTCTCTATTTAATGTAGTTTGGTGCATAGAATCTTGGTTTTTGAATTGTTTCCCAACTACATGGACCTGAAAACACACATACTTTTTTACATTGGCCTCAAAATCCACGATTTTGTATTATTTTTCCTTATTCTTATTCGTTTTAAAATTTCACACAATGTACTATGACCACATGATTATTTCAAATAGAAATCCCTTATTAACCATATCTTATTACCCTTTCATTATACTTTCATATTTTATTGATCCCATGATCGACAGTTTAATGGGATTTGGAAATGCATCGATGGGTGAGCATAATTTCGTACTTCATTCAATGGTTTTAATCATAGTAAAATTAAATGGGGGATGAATGTTCGATGATGAAAATGATAGATTCATTAGAAGGTGTTGTGGTGTTGGTTCTTTCATGTAGTGGTATATGGGGTGATGTTGGATTTCATATTAATCTGTTTAAATACTTTTTCTAGTGAAGTCATAGCCGAAACTTTACCATTGGAGACATGACATCATTAGATGATTAATTTGGTAGATTTATAGGCTTAATTATAGACTATAATGATAAAGTAATGTTGACTTTAGTTGATCCATATAATTTTTTTTAAATAATAAACACATAGTGCATGTTCTAGATCTACATTTAATCTATATTGAATTTACTACGGTTTATAGTCAATGAAAAAGATCAAATGTCATGTGGGTAAGGACCACATGTCATGTATCCATAATCTATCTAATATGAAATTTATAAGGAATACATGCCCTTGTTACATTTCTGACATAGACCCAATGTGTGTAAATACCACACATCAAGTTCCCTTTATATTACACTACTTAATCACATCCATAGTATACATGGAGTGAGTCCACTGATTCCACACTACATGTTCCCACTGGGGAATGTCAGGTATATAATCTCTAATCTGACATGAGTAATAGTAGTAGACATTGATTACCCCACTGGAACCACATTCCATCTACCCTATTACATATCTCTTGTAGGGAGAAAAATTTAGCACATGTAAGTGTAAGTAATTGGACAAATAAACCAATGGGACTGCAAGATGTGTGTCCCCAAGGTACATTCCATGTACCTTTCTATCCCGAGTGTCTCTTTGTGTCTCTTAACTAAATTCTCAAATTTAGGAATATGAGTGGTCCAACCAGAGTGATTTCCTACATAAAACATTAGGGTTCCCTTATCTTAAACATAAAAGGTGAGATGAAAGTTTGTGTGAGAATTTTAGTCTCCCAGTCTTCATTATCCCAACAAGAGGGACTAAGCATGGAAATTAGAGTTTTCATAGGATAAGATACCCCATCGCATGTTGTGTTCTACTCATAAAGTCACAAGTCCCCATAGCACTGAGTGAGTTTAGTAACCCACAATATAACGTATAATTCAAGGTTAATGGGTCTTCTATCAATAGAGGTAGGTCCTATATCATTTATAGTGCACTACTTGATGAGTTGTGGGTCCTTTAATACTATTCATGAGAGGATAAATGATTTAATTGTATTTGATTGTTTGGATTCTCATGATTATTTATTATTTATCCTATAGAATCGATATGAATAGGACACTCTCTTATATTCTAGGTTATCTCCTTTGAAAAATATCGTGTTCTTATTTTTGGGGATTATTCTTTTTATTATTTCATTATGGTTATGAGATTACTAGTTTTATAATTGTTCTTATATGAGTTTGGGGTTTATTACTATGTATGTACATACTCACCATTCATGTTGAATTTTATATAAAATGTGTTTTGTCTTCTGAAGATGATGTTTTGTTTGAGAGTGAACATTATAGGTTTTTTTGGGTTTATTTTAGTGTTATTGATAGGTGATAGTAGTGTGGAAGATTCATGTATGGGTATTTGTTATTATGGGTTCATCATCAAAGAATATTTTTATATTGATTTTCCTATTGGATTACTAGGTATATATCTTTCCCAATAATTATTTTAGATTATGTACTATTTTCTCATTTTTTGATCTTAGTGATTGTCACATGCATTATATATTATCATAAGATTTATTTATTTATTTTGTATTTTTATATTCATTATAGGGTCTATTAAGTATGCGTGTATAAGGATAGGGACACCCACCATTTGTGAAATGCTTATTCAATTCAAGTGACCAAACCTAGAACTATTTAGGTAGGCTTGGGATGGCACACCAAGCATACCACCATCAGGGAGGGTCACTGTGGTTTGGGTCGTGTAAGTAAAATTCCTTAATTTTTGTATAAATATTCCTTCAAATAATTTAATTTTTTTTCTCATTGAACATATCATATATGTTATTCCAAACATTCCACATTAAATTAAATTTGGGGGAAACATTCCCTCACAGCATTTTTTCACTCATTTTATTTTTATATGCATAGGTAAAAAAAATTCATTAATTAAATTTTTTATCTATCATTATATTTATTGATATTATGTTCTCAATGGATATAAATTCTATATCATATGATGAGTTACATGGTTTACAATCATTATTTACATGAATCTCATATGTGATAGAGTTATTATGAAAGTCATATAGTGAAATTATTTCCAAGATTATTTCTTCAAACATAGAGACATCCATATTATACAAAGGTTGGAATGTACACATTAATTTATTCATGATCTCTATATAATTTATCTCATCACCAAGTCCACATATGGATATTAGAGGAAACGGTCAGTTTTTTCATTGGGATTTATTCAAAAATCATATTTTTTTGAACAATATCAATATTAACTCATACACATTATTGTATCATTCATTGATATTGGTAAATGTATACCAAATTTAATTTATAGATGTTAAACTCTTTACTTTCATATATATTGAATTTTATAATTCTATTGAGAAGGAATTTTTTACCATTATATCATCATTCAAAAACATATTATCTATTTCACTTAAGTAAAACTCCAGAGGATTAATATATTGAATTCAATTTATAGTTGAAGAAAAAACATTATGACTAATAGGGATATTATCCAGTGCAGTAAAATCACATAACATGGTCTATCCTGACTCAAAAAATGTTGACCTGATGAATCATGCATATAATTTAAAGGATAAGAATGTCATAACAAATAATAACATTATAATTTAGTATTGATAAGAAAAAATTTCAAAAAAAGTGGATATTTTTTCATGTTAAATTTATAATTAATTAAATTAAATTATGAAAAATATTATTTCATTCTCTAGATATTTTATTATAGTAGATGTAGATCATCTATATCCATTTTCAGTAAGATAACATTACAATTGTTGGATCCCAGTATATAATCCCTATAGTTGTGATTCACACGTGAGCCTATGATCATTGAATGATATTGATGAATCGTTAAGAGATATCATTATTGATTTATCATTTTCATTTTCTATCTTGATCGTTTCACATTTCATCAGTCATGAAGAAATTCTTTTGATCGTTTCATTATTTATTGGACGTGAAAATGAAGTGGGGGACTATAGAGAGTAATTTTTTATGAAAAAATAATTGTACATTAATCACTATAAGAATATATAAGAGGTATATTAAGAGGACAAGGGTTAGGGTTTTTTATTTTAAGTAATTTCACAAGTTGTCTAAATAAAATGATACATCTATTATTGACAACATGTCATATATTAAAATAATAATAATTTTTAATTCCAGAGTGTGTGCTAAGTAGATCAAACATAAGAATTATTTTACCATCCTATAAATTATTATTTATCACCAGATACAATAATTATCAACCCTGTCACAGCCCCCTCCAAACAAAGTGTACCCCTCCTGGGCCAGAAATGTGAGATGATAGATAATGACCCCCGAGTCCCACCTCCAGTAGGCCCCGAGTTGGCGACTTGTACCGAGGTTATAGTAAACACATAAATGGGAGGCATTACCCTCTAAGAGAACACATGCAGAAGAGAGATAATATCGACACCAACCCACTCCAACTCAACTATTAAGATGAAAGAAATTCCAAGTACACATATGAAATTTCATGAAACAATACTACAATTGAATGAGAAAAAACTACAAGTTCCTAAAAAAGAAGTAAAACATCAGTAACCACAAGCCCGAATAACTCCTGCAAATGAAAGCTTCTAGTAACCAGTGTGATCTCCAACCTAATCCAAGTGACCTGAAAAGAAGTTTATATTTACATTGGGTGAGTATAACAGAATACTCAGTAGGATCCTCTACGAAGTCTCTCATGCAAAATTAAAGAAAGCAAGATAAAGCACAGTGAACAAAAATTGAAACTCACTCGTCACCAAAATAGGTATACTAAGTTCCCAGCCTCACCATGGATACTCTCAATAAGTTGTAGATTAAAGAATATATCATATAATAAAGAATATCAGGGGTACCCCGCTACCACTTCAACACTGGTTTTCCTCTTTTCCCCAACGTCGCATGTCTTGACCATCTCTCTCAAAAAAGGATTGCACACAGACACCTGTGCGAAGCACCACAACATGCACCTCGTGCAACAAAACAACCACGTCCATGTAAGAAAAGTAACCAGGTAGTTTTTGGGATCCACCAAATCCCGCATAATGTGTATCATATGTTGGGTATTATACCTCAATCCATTACAACTCATACACCGAGTAGGGATCCTCAAGCCATCACAACCTATACACGTTACACCTATAGTAGTCCATTGGAAACTATATCCAGAATATATGTGTATGAATAACCACAAGACATTACAGCCCTCTACACACATATATGGGGAAAACTAACTGCTACGCCTACCAATACAAGTAGCTACCAAGAGAAGAGAGTGGGGCCAAAGGGGTCTTTCAGTCATTCATCCTCCCACTGTAATGTTTGGGAAAACACCCCCAGTGCTTAGAATCTTAGGGGTGTTAGTTTCCCTTAATTACAGGGTGTGGTAGCATATAGAAACAAAAATAGTACAGAATATAATATAGCTCACAACAAAACTATGGGCATAACCTAGTCTTTGACTTAACTGCAGCTAACATCTCTCAGACTCTGGGCTGCCACTTCTAAGACTAGTTATCCTATAAGCACATAACTATTTGAAGAGTTTTAATACATTATTTCATTCCCTTTTTACCAGTCTCAATTTATGTTAATTAATTATTTAAACATTAATTAACCAATAACAATTCCACATTAAATTTCATTAGCATCACACCTAAAGTACATTGTTCCTTCAAATTACAAATTCAAAATTGCACCCCAGAAAGCTCTATACCCCATGGGTTTATATCATTTATTCAATTATTTATTTATAAATTTACTTTCCCATATTCTCAAGAATTCTAGAAAAACATTCTATGCTACTAAACATAAAGGGCCCTAACACGGTGAGTAGACTAACTACCCGTCGAGTCTTTGACACCTATAGAAAGATCATAAACCCATTATCCCTTGAGAAGCTAAACACAAAAAGCACATTGAATACCCCACGCATCTTGACCCCTTTCGGAAGAAGTGTATGTAAGACCAGCTTCCTTGAGCAATGGGGAGAAGTAAATCACCTTAACAACCAATAATTATCAGTAAGCATCCAAACAGTCACATCTAATCCTTCTATCATCCCTTGTGTCCTCCCTGACACCCACATGCATAACTGATGCATCTCACTACTATAGGCATTAATTTCTGCCTTAATCAATAGGCCTCCCTGCCCCGACATATCACAACATCCATCCAGGCTCACAACACAACACAAGTAGCAAGAAAAACAACCATCATATCAAATTCTCTCTTAGCCCTTAAAAACCAATAGGGTAACTAGGAACCCTAAAAGGGATTATATTACATCAACCCATCAGTTCATTAATCCATCTTGGATTAACTAATTTATTAATTATAGGTTCCAAAATTGGGAAACCAAAACATTAAGCTATGATAAAAAATTAAACATGATTACTACACCATTTTAATTAACATCAAATTACAACAAGAAGAACCAGATTCCTTTACATGACTCTTTATCTTTATCCAAACCATTATAAATTAATTATAGTGTTCATTATTTACCAATTTCCATCAGTAATGAACCACTATATGAAGCAATAATAGATATCACATTATCTAGCAAAAAAAGAGGCAATAACATACGATCGATATCAATTTATTTTCCAGTTCAAATATTTATTATGTCAATTCCATTAACATCTAGTGGAATAAAACATGATAACTATATAGTTTCACATGAAAGAAAAGAGAAGCAATGAATCCCCTATGACTAAGGGTTCTTGTCATTTTTTATACAAGAACGATGCACACAAAGAATCACAATCGCCTCCTCCCATGAAAACTGTATCCACCCGAGGATGTTGCTGTACGACCCCACTAATGGAAACCCAAGAAAACTCCATTTTTATTATATAGACCACATAACATAATAAGGAAAGGAGAAATAGATGGAGAAGAACCCAAAATAATGGTGATAGATCATATCGTATACCAATGACTAATCAATACTACTTAATTGCATCAAAACAGAGTGGAACCAATACTAGGAGGAATGTATGATTGCAGAACCACTATGGAATAGAATGAAAGGTTCTAGAATCTCATAGCTAAGAATGAGAAGGAAGAACTAGGAAACAAGATATCCCATATAATTAGAGGATTTAATAGAGCAGTGGTTTAAGATACGCCAGGTTTTCCATTATAAGCGGATTGCATTACCCCATGAGGTTTGACCAAGTAAAAACTTCCCAAGACATAGGATAAATTAATATAGGAGTTATGAACATTGAATCAGCCTTAAACCCTTAAAATAAGGTTTTAAATGTATTTATGACAAAGGAAACGTTAAAGGGGAGAAACTATAGGAAGATGGAAACACTATTCAAGAACTCAAAATTTGGAAAAGTAAATAGAGGTTACTGATAGAGGTTATCAATATACCTCACCATTCTGGAAAAATTGTTTAGGAACTCAAAATTTGGAAATGGAAATAGAGGTTAACAATATAGGTTACCGATAGAGGTTACTGATAGACCTCACCATGCTAGAAAAAATGTTCACGAACTCAAAATATAGCAAAGGAAAAATATGTCACCATTAGAGGTTACTGATAGAACCGTTCACCAATGGAACTGTTCATAGAATTGGAAATTTGGAAAAGGAAAGAGAGGAAACCATGAGAGGTTACTAATAGATCTATTCACCGATGGAACAGTTTATAGAATTAGAAACTTGGAAAAGGAAAGAGAGGTTACCATTAGAGGTTACCGATAGAAATATTTACTGATGGAATGGTTCATATAATTGGAAATTTAGCAAAGTAAATAGTGGTTAACGTTATAACTGTTCATTGATGGAATTGTTCATAGAATTGGAAATTTAGCAAAGGTAAGAGATGATACTGTTAGAGGTTACCAATAGAACTGTTCACCGATGGAACTGTCCATAGAATTAGAAATTTGGAAAAGGAAATATAGATTATTGTCAAACCTCACCGATAGAACTGTTCATCAATGGAACTGTTCATAGAAAGTTACCGTTTCACTATTCAAAACTTTCTACAATTGGAACTGTTCACTCAATTGGAAAATAGAAAAATTGTTGGGGATAAATTACCTAGACTTCTTGAATAACCTTATACACCTAATTTTCGGAAAGGAATGGACTGCAGAGGTCTAGGCCATTACATCATATACCTCTCCAATAATTCTCAACCTCAATAATTAAAAACCCACCTAAAGGGAAAATAAAACAGGGTCTGAACAACCACCTATCGAGATACCTCTCAAAAGAGAGGAAGCCACAAGAAGCAACAATAGAAATCCATACTATAAACACAGATGGTCGATAACCACAAAGGGGACATTGTTATATGAAAATAGTTAAACATCGAACAACTATACTTACTGAGCACGTATCAGTGGCTCACATTACTAGGTACTCTCCTCTATGCCACCGTGTCTCCAAAAGACACGAACCAAGGAGATATAATGCTCGTGAAACACCTTCTCTTTGTGGTCTTGGATCTCCACAGGTCGCTCCTCGATGGTCTCATCATCATCAACATAAATCTCTCCCCAATCGATGAAATGAGAGTCATCATGAATATAACAACATAGTTATGATACCTAGAAACATCATGTATCCAACTCATCTACAGGGGAAGTGCGACTCGAAACGCCACAGCTCCAACAAAATAAAACACTTCTAAAGGCCCAACAAACCCATGAGAAAGCTTACTCCCAAGACCAAACCTTTGTTTCCCCTGATGGGGAGTCACCTTCAAAAACACATGATCCCCAACATCAAAATCTAAGGGTCTCCTTCTTTGATAGATATATGATTTCAAAAAATCTTGAACTATCTTTATCCTCTCACGAATCACCTGAATTATCTCTGTTGTATTCTGCACCGGTTCTGGTCTGAGAATTGCAGACTCTCTAACCCCAGTCCAGCACAACATAGAACAACAAGGTCAGTCATAGAAGCCTTCAAATGGCACCATACAGACGGGGGAGTGAAATCTATTGTTGTATGAAAACTCCACTAAGGGTATGTTTCTCATCCACAAACCTCCAAAATCTAGGACATAAGAACGTAACAAGTCTTCAAGAGTCTGGATGGTTCACTCTGTCTTACCATCCGTTTGAGGATGAAAAGTAGTGCTAAGGAATAGCTAAGAGAAAAAGGAATGCTGGAGACCTCTCTGCACCCTAGAGGTAAAACAAAGATCATGATCAGAAATGACCGTCCTTGGGACTCCGTGAAGTCTCACCAACTCCTCCAAATACTACATCGACAGAACTTCTACTGAGCATGACTCCTTGATTTCCATGAAGTGGGATTATTTTGTTAAACGGTCCACTACCCCTCAAATAGATTCATGTCCTCTATGAGCTTGAGGTAAACTAGTAAAAATGTCCATTGATATGTCCTCCCACTTCCACTGAGGAACATACAATGGTTGGAGAAATCTACCAGGGTCATGGTGCCCAGCCCTCAACTTATGGAAGACCAAACATCAAGACAAAAATTCCGCAACTACATGCTTCAGCCCAGGCCACTGAAACTGACTCCTCAAGACCCAGTACATCTTTGTCACCCCAGGATGCACCGCTAAAGGAGAACTATGTAACTCTTTGTGAACCATCTCGTGCCTCATCAAAGGAACAAAAATCCTTCCATGATACAACATTCGGTGTTGTTCATCCACCAAACAACCATCATGAGGCTCACCATAAACAACTCGGTCTCTCCAGACCTCCACCTCTAGATCCCCCAACTGGTACTCTTCCACCTTCTTCACTAGATATGACTGTACCATCATCAAAAAAATTCAAGCTCTACCCCCAACTTCTCCCATATCAAGATGTAATGTGGACAGTTCTTTCATTACACTCCCGGAATCACCAGACTCACAAAAAACATCACAATTTGACATTTGACTCAGCGCATCAGCTACAACATTCCCCTTTCTAGGTGTATATGATATCATGAAGAAATATTCCAATATGAACTCCATGAACCAACGATTTTGTATGTTCAGGTCACACTGGGAGAAAACATACCCCAAACTACTATGATCGGTGAAAACCACAAAGCGCTCTCGAATGAGGTAATGTCTCCAAAAAGTTATAGTAGACACCACAGATGCCATCTCAAGATCATGAGTGGAATAGTTACATTCACGGAGATGTAACTATCAAGGCCCATAAGAAACAACTGATCATTTCTGCATCAGAACACAGCCCAACCCCAGATGTGAAGCATCCTAGAAAACATCAAATTGAACTCCCTATACTGGAAGATAAATAACTGGAGCACTTACTAACATCACTATTAGTTACTTGAAAGATTAATAACACTGATCAGTCCATATGAATGCCTTATCATTCCTAGTCAAAGATGTCAGAGGAGTCACAGCTCGTGAGAAATCAGATATGAACTTCTGGTAGTATCCTGCGAGACTAAGGAAACTTCGCAACTCTGACACTATCTTGGGGGATGCCCAAGACACAACATCTTCTATCATTGATGGATCCACAACCACTCCCTGCTGGGACACAACATGTTCTGCGAAATGTACTTCTCGATCCCAAAACTCACACTTCGACAACTTACCAAACAGCTGATGTTGATGAAGAACTCCAAAAATGGTGCGTAGATGTTCTTCATGCTCTTCCTCAGACGTGGAGTTCACAAGGATGTAATCGATGAAAACCACCATGAACTGGTCCAATAACTCATGAAACACAGTTTTCATCAATCCCATGAACCCAGATGGAGGATCTGTCATTCCGAACAACATCACAAATAACTCTTAATTCCCATGATGACAATGGAAAGCAGTCTTTTGGATATCCTCATTTTTCACAAGCATCTAATGATATCCTGACCAAAATTAGATCTTTGAGAACCATATTTCACCCTTTAGTGGATCGAATAAATCATCAATATACACAAGAGGATAGAAATTATTTACAGTAATTTTGTTTAAGTGATGATAATCGACACACAACCGCAAACTGTCGTTAGCCTTCTTTACAAAAAAAAAACAGGTGCACCCCACAGTGACACACTTGGCTGAACAAAACCGCATTTTAATATACCATCAATCTCTATACATAGATCTCATAACTCGTAAGGGGCCATCATATATTGAGACATAAAGATAGGATATGCTCCAGGTTATAACTCGATCCCAAACCTGATCTCTCTCTGAGGGGGTAATGCAGCAACCACTTTTGGACAAACATCAGGGTACTCTTCAACGACCCTAGGAAACACAAACATTGATCCTATGAAGAACTCAACATCAGATCAGACATCATGGAATATAAGGAAGTAACATGCCTCTGACCCATCCAAGGGTCTTGCTCACCCACAAACACCACCAAATCTCCATCTGCATTGAAGAAAATGACATGTATCATGATGAAATCCAAGATATCATGCACTGAATACAGCCAATCCATGTTGAGGATGACATCATATGATTGTATTCATAAATATAGGAAATCTCCCCAAGAGTGGAGCTACCCCAACACTAGCTCACTGTCTCTAGATACTCCAATCAAGTCAGATCGACCTCCAACATGCATAGTCAATGCCATAGGCACTAGAACCCTCTCTACATAATGTCCCAAATCATGGACAATGGTTGGTGATATGAATGAGTGTGTCACTCCAAAGTCAAACAAGGCATACACCATGGTAGAAAACAAGCAAAGGGGACCTCAAACGATATGTGTCTCGCCTGGTGCTGGCAAAGTTAAAGCATGAGGCTAACTACAACCACCTCCATGGCCTCTCGACCCTGATGAAGACCACCACCATGGCCACACTCGGCTCTATGAGGATGGGGAGCGTCACAGGGTTGTCTTCTGCCTTCCCAATCTAGCTTCTGTTGATCTATAGCTGGTGCAACCTGCTTTTGTGGCCATGGTTGGAACTGCTTCAATGGAGGAACCTAGAGCGGAAAACCTAGTGAACTATGACTTCTCTGAAAGGTCAGGCACTCTCACTGTTGATGACCTTGACCACCACTAGAAATACAAGCCCCTGGTCCCTTGGAATAGGTCTGAGAGTTTCTGCCTCTTGAGAAACGAGATGTGAAGGGCTGGGACATACCCCCGACTGAACAGAAACTCTTCTGCCCTGAAAACCGGGAACCATGGACCACAGATCTGCTTCGTGAGGAATCATGATGACTCCACTCTCGTCATGATCTAGTTCTGTACAATGTCCTCATGACAACATATGCCCTTTCTAGCACCTCGTGATATGTCTTCAGCAAAAATGGGTTGACCTGGCACTGGATCTCTGGACGTAAGGCCACCTAAAAATGCCTCGCTCTGGCCTCCTCATCTGGAAATAAGTCTGAATCATATCTTAAAAGGTTACTAAAATGGATTCCAAACTCTTGAACACTAGAGCTCTCCTATCTAAGTGGTAATAAGCTCCTGGTGACTAGACTCCTTTGTGGTCGAAGAAAGAAACTCAACTCTAAACTTGTCTCGGAACTCCTCGCATGAGATCGCTAACTCCTCGCGATCCCTGAGGATCATGAACCATGACTGCCTCACTACTCCATGTAGCATCGTCACAACCATGGACACCCAGTGCTCATTCTAAGAATGTATCGAACTAAATCCAATATCAACCTCCTCTAACGATTCTTCCATGACTGCATCTAAAACAGAGCCCTCATACTTCTGCAGACTTTGGCACTGAAACTCTCGGAATGTCATTCTCCAAGTTTCATCGTCATAAAACTTTACCCAACGGCGATCGGCTAAAACATCCTGCTGGAAATATTCTATGCAATCCTGATGAGGACGTAAACCTAAAGCCATACCTATAAAATAAAAAACAATTATGGATCCTAAACCTGGAATATGGAATACTCAACATTAATTAATTAATTTTTTTTTCTTTTATTCATTTTAGATTAACCTAGCCACGGTCTACACATTCAAACACATGAACAATGAAGAATGATGCATGATCTATTCCCAGTTCTCTACCCTACAACTAGTATCACCTCGTTTATAGCCATTGTAGACTTAATCTTTCATCCATAAAATCATAGGGGTCCCTAAACACCTATGTCTCAACCGGTATCTAGTGTTTACATCACTTGCTAAACATGAATGACACCATTTCCCTACCAACCCATGCAACCTCACATGTGCCTAACTCCAACCTCCATCCCATCCATCAAACCTTCCTCAAATAAAACTCTATCACGACCCCCTCCCAAAAAAGTGTACCCCTCCTGGTCCAGAAATGTGAGAAGGGAGATAATTACCAATGAGTCCCGCCTCCAGTTGGCCCCGGGTTGGGAACTATCACCGAGGGTATTGTAAACACGCAAATGGGAGGAATTACCCTCTAAGAGAACACATGTGGAAGAGAGATAAGATAGACACCAACAAACTCTAACTAAACCAGTAAGATGAAAGAAATTCCAAGTAAACATATGAAATGTCATGAAAAACTACTACAAATGAAAGGGGAAAAACTGCAAGTACCCAAAAAGGAAGTAAAACAGCAGCAACCACAATCCCGAACAGCTCCTGCAACCGCAAGCCTGTAGTTAACAGCCTGATCGACAACCTGTTCCAAGTGACCTGAAAAGCAGTTTATATATACATATGGTGAGAATAATATTATACTCAGTAGTATCCTCATCAAATTCTATCATGAAAAAGTAATGAAATTATCCAATTATATAGTGAACAAAAAGTGAAACTGACTCTTCACCTAAACAGGTATACTAAGTTCCCAGCCCCACCATGGCTACTCTCACCAAGTAACACATACAAGATTATATCTAATAATAAATATTCTCAAGGGTACCCTGCTATTACTTCCCCATTGGTTTGCCACTTTTCCCCAACATCGCACTTCCTGGCCATCTCTCTCCAAAAACGCTTTCCCATAGACACATGGGCAAAGAACCACAACATGCACATCATGCAACAAAACCACCACGTCCACGTAAGCAAAGTAACCAGGTAATTTCATGGAGCCACCACAAACTGCATAACATCCAACATACGTCGAGTATTAGAACTCAATCCATTACAGACCATACAATGAGTAAGGATCCTCAATACATCACAACCTTTACATGTTACACCAATAGTAGTCCATAGGAAACTATATCATGAATATATGTGTCTGAACAACCACAATCCATTACATCCCTCTACACACAGATATGGGAAAAACTAACTATTGCGCCTACCAGCACAAGTAATTACCAAGAGAAGAGAGTGTGGCCAAAGGGGGTAGTCAGCAATTCATCCTCCCACCAGAATGTTGGGGAGAACACCCCCCAGGGCTCAGAATCCCTAGGGTGTTAGTTTCCCATACTAATAGGGTGGAGTAGCATATAGAAACATAAAATGTATATAATATACTATAGCTCACAACCACACTATGGGCATAACCTAGTCTTAGACTCAACTGCAGCTAACGTATCTCGGACTCAAGGTTGCCACTTCTAAGACTTGGTATCCTATAAGAACACAACCATTTAAAGATATTTAATACATTATATAACTCCCTTTTAACCAGTTGCACTTTTGGTTAATTAATTAATAAACATTAATTAACCAATAACAATTCCACACTAAATTTCATTAGCATCACACCCAAAGTACATTGTTCCTTCAAATCACAACCTCTGTATTAAGAAGCAACAAGCTCCAAACCCCATGGGTAAACATCATTTATTCAATTATTTATTTACATCATTACTTTCCCAAATTCCCAGGCATTATAGAAAAACATTCTATGCTACTAAACACAAGGGGGCCCAACACGTTGAGTGGATGAACAACCTGTTGAGTCTTTTCCACCTATAACAAGAGGGTAGACCCATTATCCATTGAGATTCTAAACACAGAAAGCATGCGGCATTATAACGAACCATACTTTACATGCATTGTTATTACTTAAAAATTGAAGCACACTTATTACAACATATAACAAAACCATGAAAGGACTGTATAAGTATAGTGTCTTCAGAAACTGGAAATCATAAACAACTGGTTCATAAAACATCTACTTTACCTCCCATTTTTGTCATCATATCTAGAGTCCCTTTTGGGCATATTCTACTTAATAACCTTCTTCCTGACTTGGGGAAATAAAACATACAAAAGGGTGAGCTCAAATGCTCAGTAAGGTTAGACAAAAGAAATATCAATCACATCATATACATAACCACATAAATTTTGGAAATCATAACCTGCAAAAGATATCATAATTTCATAACATGGGATAAGTCTTAGTAGTGAAATGTAATCCTAATAATCATAACTTAAAACATGAAACTTTGTGGCATACACACATAATCATATAGAATCATTTCTTATTAGTCAAGACTCATTGCCAAGACTATCTTAGTGGACAAAGTCCATTTCTGAACCGAGTTCACTCCTCGTTTCAGTCATGTTTCACTGAACTGGTATAACCTACCGTTCAAGCCATGTATATCTCATGAGATATAAAATCTTTACCTAATGAATTGGAGTGAGATATAGGTCCCACCCATATCATAATGATACCATTATTATGGGTGACACAAAATCATAAACCATACATCATAGCATAACCCATGTAACAAAAATGGGAATCTTAAACATCATGACATCATGAAACAATTAAATTAAGATAAAGGGATTCATAAAAATATAATTCCATCACAACATAATAAAATCAATGTAATAATAGGGATAGAAACAGAACCCTTTATTATCTTAGATGGAGAATAATTTTGATAAAACATTTGAACTCCATTCTTGAGGAAAATATCCTTTCTGCTTCAAAAAAACTTTTCCTTTCTTAAAATGTCGTACAACTCTAAACTAAAAGAAGTTGATTAAAAATAAAATTGAGAACTTGTAAAGGAAGCTTCTTGTAAATAATGTTTTAAAAATCCATTCATGCCGTATAAGTTAAAAAAAACATTCTTCGTACTTTTGTCGGAAAAGTCAAAAAGTACCTCGTATGAAAAACGACAAAAGATTCATTTCACATCCTTTACTAAAAACTCACAGAAGGGTAAAATTGTATATAAACTATTGTAGAAGGACATAAATATTAAATATTTAGGAAACATGGATGTGGATGATAAAATACACCCCAGTAAATTCCAATGTATAAACAATCTCGGATAAAAATGAGATTGTGATATTTCCATTACCTTAGGTCAGATATGCTTTGTACATGTCCGAACATCCAGTATAATGATTTAAATAATGTTATTGACTTATTAAAGAATCATAATTATTTTTATGATATCATATTTGGTAATATTCTTAGCTTCTTAGTAGTAATATTTCATTGCTACTTGTTATTCAGGTGTTTATAACTTTTTGTTCTTATGCTTGTCTTGTCGAATAAATTATTATTCTTCTCTTATAGATACCTCATTTACATAATGGTATTAGTGTTATATATATCATATTCATTCATTTAATTCATTTATATATTCATGATGAAATGATGATCATGTAGAACGAGTCGCATCACATCGTGGAGACGGTATTCCGTACGTACGCACGAGCGATGATATCGTTCCCATGATCGTGGAATTGTATTGGAGTGTATGTATACTATTTCAGAATCAATATCACATTAAAATAGTCATATATAGTCATTATTTACACCATTATACCCATCCAACTAAGGTGGTGGTGTAAAATAGATTACACCACGGCGTGGAGACGGTATTCCGTACGTACGCACGTACGGTGATTTCTTTTTCCGTAGGATGGATTGATGGTGAAATAGGGTTGTTTGATACTTATAATAACATATCAATATATTAGTGATACTGATGTTATTACTTCATAATGAAACTACTAAATAAGAAGAAGTGGAAGAAGAAATAAAGATGAATGAATCGGTAACGGACATTACCTCTTCTTTGAAGTGCTTCGTTGAGACCTCCTTTTAGGGCACTAAAATTGGTCTTTGAAGAAGACCAGGACCTCTAGGATGTCTCTAGGGAAGTGGAGAGGAGGAATTGGCAGGGTTTGGCTGAGCTTGAAGGCTCAAAGTGGTGTGAGGAAGAGAGGGAGGAGGTGCCCTTTTATAAGGGAGGAGAGGGGCACCTTTGGAATAACTAAAAATATTATTTTATTATAAAGTCAAGTTCGGTTTTAAATAGCTCCAAATTGATTTATTTCGAAGCTAAGGTGGGTATGGGTTTAAATACTCTCATCCAGTAGAATTTAGACAAGTTTAGGTTCCTATTTTAACCTTATCATTTAGATTTAACATTAAGTTAAATAATTTTACTTTTACCATGTCATCTTGTGTTCTTATACTATAAGGTTAATAAACTTACTATAAGAAGCCAAAAGAACCCGAAGTTGTTTATTATTAATATATATAACCTTATCTATGTAATTTTTGCCGAACCATAGATTTTTAGTAATAAAATAACAATTACTAATATAATATTTGTTTTAAAAATTATTTTATGTCAATTTTGACACTATTTAGTAATTTATTTTTGTGAAAATCATAACAGAACGATTAGTTCGAAAAAGGTTATTTAAATCAATAAAAACATGTCATATTAACCTATAAAATTATTGGAATTCATTAAAAGTCTCAAATTACATTTATTGTGGTGTTTATAACATCAATTATGTCAATATTTCATTAATAAGATAATTACTGCATCATCTTTGTGTCATAAATAAATTAAACTATTTAATATCTAAAAATTACAAATAAAATACCATTATGTAGGAACTCTTTGTATATTTTTAATGAATATTTATAGTTGAATTTATCTTATGTATAACCCCATATTAAAAATTATTTAATTATTAAACATTGATTTTAACTATTTTAACCCTTCTTTAAATAAATTAATAATAAATGTCCAAATCTAATCCAAGTGGGCCTAACTGGTCATATTTTATTCCTAAGGTTGTTTTTGGTCGAATTACACTTGTCCAATAGAATTTGGACATGTGTTAGGTTAATAATAATATCATTTTTACCCTTAATTACCCTATTTACTTTTAACCGTGGTAAAAAAAAGTAAATAGTTACTATTCACAAAAAAAATTCATCTCATTGAACCAAATTTTACTTACTGACATCAACCATGTCTCTCGTATTTTCGAAATTCCACTCACAGAAGCGGTAAAATTTTGTTTTATGAAAAATTCAGTTTTTTTAACTACCACTTAGTGGTTTCACTATTCATCAAAAATTGAATGTTTTCAGAAAAATACCATAATTCCACCCTAGGATAATTTCGATATTCCGAATCCAAAACTGAAGTCAATTTTGAAAAATAAAATTTATAAAATTTCAAAAAGTGGTTATTACTATTCATAAGGGCTAGTTTTAATAATATTTTATTAGCATATCATTGTTTAGTGAAACTCGGTATTGCGTACGACGCAAGCTATCGAGGAAGGCCGTGATTTCGTGTAAAGCAAGACAAGCAAGTGTTGTGTGTAGAAAAAGATTCCTTTGATGATTTATATAACATAAAAGTCTCAGGTGTTACATTCTACCCCCCTTAAAATGAATTTCGCCCTCGAAATTCGTCACTTTGTAACGAACATATGAGGATACCTCTCCTCATCATATCCTCAAGCTCCCATGTAGCTTCTTCTAATTGGTGGATACTCCATAAAACTTTCACCAATCGAGTGGTCTTGTTTCGTAGGACTTTTTCGCTACGATCCAGAATCTCTATCGGCTGTTCTTCATAAGAAAGATCCTGCTCCAGCGGTACACCTTCTGAGCTAAGTACATGTGAAGGATCAGGTATGTACTTTCTGAGGAGAGATACATGGAACACATCGTGAACTTGTGAGAGATTTGGTGGAAGCGCCAATCGGTAAGCTACCTTCCCAACACGATCCAGTATTTCAAAAGGACCGATATATCTAGGGCTCAACTTCCCCTTCTTTCCAAATCTCATGACCCTCTTCCAGGGAGATATTCGTAAGAACACTTTATCACCCACTTCAAACTCTAGGTCTTTTATTCGGTTGTCGGCATAACTTTTCTATCGACTCTGACCTGCTCTTATGTGTTGTTGAATAGATCTATCCTTTTCTTCCATTTCATCAACGAGATCAGGTCCTAATAGCTTTCTTTCCACAACTTCATCCCAGCAAGTTGGAGTCTTGCATTTCTTTCCATAGAGAGCTTCATAAGGAGCCATCTGAATACTGGATTGAAAGCTATTATTATAATAAAATTCCACCAAAGGTAGGTGTTGATCCCAACCACCCTTGAAATCCATAGAGCAAGCTCTCAACATATCTTCTAGAGCTTGAATTGTTCTCTCAGACTGACTGTCTGTCTGAGGATGATAATCAGTGCTGAAACTCAACTCTGTATCTAGAGTATGCTGAAGACTTCACCAAAACTTTGAGGTAAATCTCGGAGCCTGATCAGATATAATAGAAAGTGGTACTCCATGCAATCTTACCACTTCCTTTACATATATCCTGGCAAGCTGATCTAGAGAGAAATCCTCTCTAATAGCAATGAAGTGTGCAGACTTTGTAAGACTGTCAACTATGACCCAGATAGCATTATTGACTTTGGATGTTTTAGGAAGTCCTGTGACAATGTCCATAGTGATGTTTTCCCATTTCCATTCGGGTATGGGTAATGGTTGTAACATCCCCTTATACTTCTGTCTCTCAGCTTTAACTTGTTGACAAACCAAACATCGAGAGACATATTTAGCAACATCTCTTTTCATGCCATCCCACCAGAAGTACTCTTTCAGGTCCATATACATCTTCGTGCATCCAGGATGAATAGAGAATGAAGAACTATGAGCCTCATCCAGCAGCTTCTTCTTTAATTTAGGGATGGGAGGAACACAAACCTGATTCATGAACTTTATTATCCCATCACAATCAATGTTGAATTCAGGAACATTTCTCACCTTCTTTTGTAACTCGACATCTTCTTTCTGTGCCTCTTTAATCTTCACATGTATAGATGGTTGAACATTCATTTGAGAAAGATAATATTTTTCCCCCTTCATTATAATTCCAAGATCCATCCTTTGTAAATCCACAAATATTGGATACTTTGTGATCCTCATCATGGATAACCTAGCATGGTCTTGTTGACTTAATGCATCTTCCACCTTGTTTTCTTTCCTATAGTGGTAATGGATTGAGAAGTCGTAATCTTTAATCAGCTCCAACCATCTTCTTTTGTGCATATTCATCTCCTTTTGTGTGAAAATATACTTTAAAATTTTATGATCAGTATAAATATCACACCTTTCAGCATAAAGGTAATGCATCCAAATCTTTAATGCAAAGATTACCGCAGCTAACTCCAAATCATGAGTTGGGTAATTTTTCTCATGTATTTTCAACTATCGTGAGGCATAAGCGATCACCATATCATTTTGCATAAGAACACACCCCAATCCCTTCTTGAATTCATCACTGTAGATCACAAACCTTTCTCCACTACAAGGCAGTGGGAGCACAGGTGCACTGGATAACCATCTTTTCAACTCCTTGAAATTCTCTTCACATTCCTCCATCCAAACAAACTTAACTCCTTTCCGAGTCAACTTGGTGAGTGGCTTAGATAATCATGAAAAATATTTCACAAAACGTCGATAATATCCAGCCACACCAAGAAAACTTCGGATCTCAATTACTGTTGTTGGTTTTGACCATCTTTCGATAACCTCTGTTTTTGCTGGATCCACAGATATCCCCTATTTTGAGATTATGTGACCCAAAAATGAAAATTTTTTAAGCCAAAATTCACACTTGATAAATTTGGCATAAAGCTTCTCCTTTCTCAGGGTCTTCAATATAATTATCAAGTGATCTTCATGTTATTCCTTGCTCTTTGAATAGACAAGAATATCGTCTATAAAGACTACCACAAACTGATCAAGATAGTCTCTAAAGACTCTATTCATTAGATCCATGAAGATAGAACGGGCATTAGTAAGACCAAATGGAATCACTATAAAATCATAGTGTCCATACCCTATACAGAAAGTCGTCTTTTGTATATCCTCCCTTTTAACCCTTAATTGATGATACCCTGAATGAAGATCAATATTGGAAGAGTATTGAGCTCCTCGTAGTTGGTCAAATAAGTCATCAATGCGTGGGAGAGGATATTTTTTCTTGATAGTGATCTTGTTATGTTCTCGATAATCAAGGCAGAGTCTCATTGATCCATCTTTATTCTTAACAAACAGAACAGGTGCTCCCCAAGGTGACGCACATGGGCCTATGAACCCCTTATCAAGATTCTCTTGGAGTTACTTCTTCAATTCATTCAACTCAATTGGGGCCATTCTATAAGGTGTCTTTGAAATAGGAAAAGCACCTGGTACGAGTTCTATTAAAAACTCAACTTCACGATTCGGTGGAAGACCCGGTAATTCCTCCAGAAATACATCATCAAACTCCCGTACAATGGGCATATTCTTAATCGTGAGTTTCTCACCAACCATTTGAGATAAATAACCTTTATTTAGTGGAATCAATACCCATAAAATGGAAGAAATTTCCATTGGATGGTTATGTTCATCCTTGCATCGATAGATGATCATAGATTGATCTGGAATATGAAATGTGAATTCCCTTATTTGGAAATTGATATGAGCTCCATGTAGAGAAAGCCAATCTATGCCAAGAATCACATCAAATTCCACTATTAGAAGGATCACAAGATTTTCAGGAATCACTTTCCCACAGACTTTAATTGGAGAAGAATTATAAACTTTTGATGCGACTGTTGTGCCATTAGGTGTTGTCCCAGCTAACTCAACATCTAATTTCTGAGGTAATACGGTGATACCCTTAGAAAATTCTTCAGAAATAAAAGAGTGGGCGGATCCAGAATCAAATAAAACATTTTCTACTTTAGAGTGGATGGTAAGTGTACCTTTCACCACATCGTTATCGTACTCCACATCGCTGATAGAAATTTCATGTGACTTTCCTTTGTCTTTAGCCTTAAGAGTTTGTGGACGTCGACCATCATCATCAACCCTTGGATAAGGGCATTTATTGGCATAATGTCCCATCTCCTTGCACTTGAAACATTGAAGTGTAGTAGTTTCATTCTGTGTATCCCTTCCTTTGTTTGCATCATTAGACATCTTCTTCCCATCATCGCAGCATTCAAATGCCCGATGACCTTCTTTTCCACATTTGAAACATTTACTTGTCCCTTTAAGACAACTCCCTCCATGTTTCTTTCCACACTTTTAGCATAAGAGAATGCTCATATTCTTTTCAGTGTGCTCTTTATATTTTCCTGTGAATTCCATTTTCCTCTTCTTATCAAACCCATATGATTGATGGGTTACTGCAATCTCCATCTCAACATTGAGAGCACATCGAACGATTTCCTCGTAGCTATTAAAGTCCCTTATGGATAAGGCCCTTCAAAGACTTGGTTTTAAGACACTGAAGAATCGATCGATCTTACTCTCAGGTTGGATAATAATACCAGAAGCGTACCTTGCAAGTCTTGTAAATTTTGCTTCATAGGTACCAACAGATTCATCATCCTTTTTCTTTAGTTCAAGAAACTCTTTCTCCATATTTGTTCGGATAATATGAGGGAAGTACTTATTGAAAAATAAGTTCTTGAACTCATCCCATTCCATGGACTCAATTTCATCCATTTGCCTCGTATTCTTAATAAGATTCCACCATTGATTAGCATCACCTTCCAAACAATATACTGCTCAGATGACTTTATCATGTTCAGAACATTGAAGAACTGAAAATATCCTTTCAGTAGTACTAATCCATTGTCCAGCAACTAATGGATCAGTAGACCCGCTGAATGAAGGTGGACGTTGTCTCGTGAAGGATTCAATAGAATGTTGCTCCTTCTTTTGCTCGTTTGGAAGTCTTGCATGATTCATAGCATGAGAAAGTTGTGTGAGCATGGCTACAAGATTTTGCATTCCAGCTCCCATAACGTTTGGTTGCTCAGGGGGGAAATCATTGCATTTCCCGTCGCATTCCGCATTAACACGGTTCCTTCAGGTTCCATCCATTGACTAAAACCAAGAAGAATAGTGTGAGAAACACTAATTATAATAGGAAAACCACATAATAAAGAATAAAATTTCACACTTAAGATCTTATCCTAGGTTATTCATGGCCATTTCTAAAACACTAATATTGTGTTCTATGATTAGACTTATCCTTAGGGTTCTTACTAAGGCTTTCACATCCTAGTTTCCAAAGGTTGACTATACATTTCCTCTAATACCAACTATAACGACCCATACTTTACATACATTGTTATTACTTCCAAATTGAAGCACACTTATTACAACATATAACAAAACCATGAAAGGACCGTATAGGTATAGTGTCTTTAGAAACTGGAAAGCATAAACAACTGGTTCATAAAGCATCTACTTTGCCTCCCATTTATTTCATCATATCTAGAGTCCCTTTTTGTCATATACTACTTAATAACCTTCTTCCTGACCTGGGGAAATAAAACATACAAAAGGGTGAGCTCAAATTCTCAGTAAGGGTAAACAAAAGAAATATCAATCACATCATATACATAAGTACATAACTTTTGGAAATCTTAACCTGCAAAAGAGATCATAATTTCATAACATGGGATAAGTCTTAGTAGTGAAATGTAATCCCAATAATCATAACATAAAACATGAAACTTTTTGGCATACACACATAATCATAGAGAATCATTTCTTATTAGTCAAGACTCATTTCCAAGACTATCTTAGTGGACAAAGTCCATTTTTGAACCGAGTTCACTCCTCGTTTTAGTCCTGTTTCACTGAACCGGTATAACCTAACGTTCCAGCCATGTCTATCTCATGAGATATAAAATCTTTACCCAATGCATTGGAGGGAGATATAGGTCCCACCCATATCATAATGATACCATTCTTATGTGTGCAACAAAATCATACACCATACATCATAGCATAACCCATGTAACAAAAATGGGAATCTTAAAAATCGTGACATCATGAAACAATTCATATAAGATAAAGGGATTCATAAAAATATAATTCCATCACAACATAATCAAATAAATGTAATAATATGTATAGAAACAGAACCCTTTATTATCTTAGATGGAAAATAATTTTGATAAAACATTTGAACTCCATTCTTGAGGAAAATATCCTTTCTGCTTCAAAAACACTTTTCCTTTCTTAACATGTCGTACAATTCTAAACTAAAAGATGTTGATTAAAAATAAACTTGAAAACTTGTAAATTATTCTTCTTGGAAATAATGTTTTAAAAATCCATTTATACCATATAAGTTAAAAAAACATTCTTCGTACTTTTTTCGGAAAATTCAAAAAGTACCTCGTACGAAAAACGACAAAAGATTCCTTTCATATCCTTTACTAAAAACTCACCGAAGGGTAAAATTGGATATAAAATATTGTATAAGGATATAAATATTACATATTTAGGAAACATGGATGTGGATGATAAAATACACCCTAGTAAATGCCAAAGTATAAACAATCTTGGATAAAAATGAAATTGTGATATTTCCCTCACCTTAGGTCTTATATGCTTTGTACGTGTCCGAGCCTCCTGTATAATGATTTAAATAATGTTATTGACTTATTCAAGAATCATAATTATTTTTATGATATCATATTTGGTCATATTCTTAGCTTCTTAGTAGTAATATTTCATTTCTACTTGTTATTCGTGTGTTTATAACTTTTTGTTCTTATGCTTGTTTTGTCGAATAAATTCTTATTATTATCTTATAGATAACTCATTTCCAGAATGGTATTAGTGTAATATATATCATATTCATTCATTTAATTCATTAATATAATCATTATGAAATGAAGATCATGTAGAACGAGTCGCATCACATCATGGAGACGGTATTCCGTACGTACGCACGAGCGATGATATCGTTCCCATGATCAGGGAATTGTATTGGAGTGTATGTATACTATTTCAGAATCAATATCACTTTACAGTAGTCATATATAGTCATTATTTACACCATTATACCCATCAAACTATGGTGGTGGTGGAAAATAGATTACACCACGGCGTGGAGACGGTATTCCGTACGTACGCACGTGCGGTGATTTCTTTTTCCGTAGGATTGATAGATGGTGAAATAGGGTTGTTTCATAATTATAATAACATATCAGTATATGAGTGATACTGATGTTATTACTTCATAATGAAACAACTAAAGAAGAATAAGTGGAAGAAGAAATAAAGATGAAAGAATCTGTAACGGACATTACCTCTTCTTTGAAGTGCTTCTTTGAGACCTCCTTTTAGGGCACTAAAATTGGTCTTTGAAAATACCAGGAAATCTAGGATGTCTCTAGGGAAGTGGAGAGGAGTAATTGGTAGGGGTTGGCCGAGCATGAAGGCTCAAAGTGGTGTGAGGAAGAGAGGGAGGAGGTGCCCTTTTATAAGGGAGGAGAGGGGCACCTTTGGAATAACTAAAAATATTATTTTATTATAAAGTAAAGTTCGGTTTTAAATAGCTCTAAATTGATTTATTTCTAAGCTAAGGTGGGGATGGGTCTAAAACCTCTCATCCAATATAATTTAGACAAGTTTAGGTTCATATTTTTACCTTATCATTTATATTTAACATTAAGTTAAATTATTTTACTTTTACCATGTCTTCTTGTGTTCTTATACTATAAGGTTAATAAACTTACTATAAGCAGACAAACGGACACCAAGTTGTTTATTATTAATATATATAACCTTATCTAAGTCATTTCTCCGAAAATTATATTTTTAGGAATAAAAAAAACAATTAATAATATAATATTTATTTTAAAAACTATTTTATGTCAATTTTGACACTATTTATTAATTGATTTTTGTGAAAATTATAACAGAATGATTAGTTCGAAAAAAGTTAATTAAATAAATACTAACATGTCATATTAACCTAGAAAATTAGTGTAATTCATAAAAAGTCTCAAATTACATTTATTTTGGTGTTTATAACATCAATTATGTAAATATTTCATTAATAAGATAATTACTTCATCATATTTGTGTCATCAATAAATTAAATTATTTAATGTCTAAAAATTACAAATAAAATACCATTATGTATGAAATCTGTTTATCTTTCTAATGAATATTTATAGTCGAATTTATCTTATGTATAACCCCATATTGAAAATGATTTACTTATGAAACTTTGATTTTATCTATTTTAACCCTTCTTTAAATAAATTAATAATAAATGTCCTAATCTAATCCAAGTGGGCCTAACTAGTCATATTTTATTCCTAAGGTTGTTTTTGGTCGAATTACCCTTGTCCAATAGAATTTGAACATGTGTTAGGGTAATGATAATATCATTTTTTCCCTTTCATTACCCTATTTACTTTTAACCGTGGTGAAAAAAGAAAAAAGTTACTATTCACAAAAAATTATTTTCGTCTCATTGAACCACATTTTACTTACTGACATCAACCGTGTCTCTCGGATTTTCTAAATTCCACTCACAGAAGCGGTAAAATTAAGTTTTATGAAAAATTCAGTTTTTTTAACTACAACTTAGTGGTTTCACTATTCATCAAAAATTGAAAGTTTTCTGAAAAATACCAAAATTTCACCCTAGGATAATTTCGATATTCCGAATCCAAAAATGAAGTCCATTTTGAAATATAAAATTTATAAAATTTCAAAAAGTGGTTATTACTATTCATAACGGCTAGTTTTAATAATATTTTATTAGCATATCATTGTTTAGTGAAACTCGGTATTGCGTACGACGCAAGCTATCTAGGAAGGTCGTGATTTCGTGTAAAGCAAGCCAAGTAAGTGTTGTGTGTAGAAAAAAATTCCTTTGATGATTTATATTACATAAAAGTCTCGGGTGTTACAGGCATACCCCATGCATCTTCACCCATTTCAGAAGAAGGGTAAGTAAGACTAGCTTCCAAGAGTTGTAGGGAGATTTAAAGCACATAAACAACCAATAAGAATCAGAAAGCATCCGAATATTCGCATCCAACCTGTTCCAATATCCCTTGTGTCCTCCCTGACACCCACATGTATAAACTGATGCATCTTTCCACTCTAGGCGTCAACTAATGTCAAAATCAATAGGCCTCCCTACCCCCACATATCACAATATCCATCTAGGCTCACAAAACAACACAAGAAGTAGGAAAAACAGACATCATATCAAATGGTCACTTAGACCATAAACAACCAAGAGGGTAATTATGAACCCTAAATGGGATTATCTTTTATCAAATCACAATCTCTTTAATCTATTTTGTATTAACGGATTTATTAATCAATGGTTCCAAAATTGTGAAACCTAAACAGTAAGCCTTCAAAAATATTTAAACATGCTTTCTGTACCATTTTTATTAACATAAAATTAGAAAAAGATGAACCAGATTCACTTACATGACTCTTTATCTTTAGCCAAACCCTTATCAATTAATTCCAGTTTACATTATTTACCAATTTCCATCAAGAACGAACAGATATAAGAAGAAATCATATATATCACACTCTCTAGAAAAACAAGAGGAAATAGCATACGATCGATAGAAATTTATTTTCTAGTTTAAATATTTATTATATCAATTACATTACCATCCAGTGGGATAAAACATGCTAACTATACAATTGCACATAAAATAAAAGAGAAACAACAAATTCCTTACCTCAAATGGTTCTTATCATTCTTTATACAAGAATGATAGACACAAAGAATCAGGATCACCTCCTCCCGTGACAACTGTATCCACCCGAGGATGTTGCAGTACTCCCACACAAATAGAACCCCAAGAAAACTCCATTTGTATTATAAAGATCACATACCATAATAGGGAAAGGAGAAATAGAAGGAGACAAAACCAAAACAATGGCGACAGATCATATCTTATACTGAAGATTTATCGATACTACATGATTGCATCAAAATATAGCGGAACCAATCGTAAGAAGAAATTTTGATTGCACAACCCATACATAATAGAATGAAAGGTTCTAGAATCTCATAGTCGAGATCATGGAGGAAGAACTATGGAGGAAGATATCCAGTCCCTTTAGAAGATTTAACAGAGTGGTGGTTTAAGATACGCTAGGTTATCTATTAAAAGTGGATCTCATTAAACCAAGCAGTTTGACCAAGTAAAACGTTCATGAGCCTTAGGATAAATTAAGATAGGATTTATGGCCTTTGAGTCAGCCTTAGAGTCCTTAAAATATGTTTTTAAATGAATTTTACAAAAAATGATACGTTAAAGGAGAAAAACTGTAAGAAGATAGAAACATTGTTCATGAACCCCAAATTTGGAAAAGGAAGTAGAAGTTATTGATAGACCTCACCGTCCAAGAATCATTATTCACAAAGTCAAAATTTGGAAAATGAAAAAGAGGATACCAATAGGCCTCGCTGTTAAGGAAACACTTTTTATGAACTCCAAATTTGGAAAAGGAAAAAGAGGTTACCGTTAAAGGTTACCGATAGAACTGTTCACCGATGTAATTGTTCATAGAATTGGAAATTTGGAAATGGAAAGAGAGGTTACCGTTAGTGGTTACCGATAAAACTGATCATTGATGGAACTGTTTATAGAATTGGAAATTTGGAAAAGGAATGATAGTTTACCGTTAGAGGTTACTGATAGTACTATTCACTGATGGAACTGTTCATAGAATTAGAAATTTAGCAATGGAAATAGTGGTTACCGTTAGAGGTTACCGATAGAAATGTTCACCAATGGAACTATTCATAGAATTGGAAATTTAGAAAAGGAAAAGAGAGGTTACCATTAGAGGATACCGGTAGAACCTTTCACTGATGGAACTATTCATAGAATTGGAAATTTGGCAAAGGAACGATAGGTTACTGTTAGACCTCTCCGATAGAACTTCTCACTGAAGGAACTATTCATATAAGGTTACCGTTTCACTATTCACAATTGTCTACCATTGGAACTGTTCACCGAACTAAAAAATTGGAAACATTTTGGGGATAAGTCACCTTGACCTCCCAAATCACCTCATACACCTGATTTTGACAAAGGAATAGACTAGAGAGGTCTGGGCCATTAAAGAACCATCCTTTGTGAAATTTATCAAATACATGAATATTAGTTAATTAGATATTTATTCCTATAGTAGATAATATATTAATATTTTTGTTAATAACTATTTATGAAATATTAAATATATAAATATATAAATATAATATCACAATGAAAATTAACAATTAGCGTAGAATTATATATTTGTTTAATTTTTGTAATCATTAATATTGAATCAAAATATTCATCGATATTGAGAATTATGTTTATTTTAATGATTAATTTAATGTATATTTTAATTGAGATCAATGAAAACACTTATGATATGTCCCTCTTGGATTATTTCTTATTGGGCTTAGGCAGGCTATCCTAAAGTCAAATATTTTTGTCTAATAATTGTTCAACGAACCAAAGATAAAGAAGTTAATGGGATAATAATTATAAACACGTATGAGTACTTAATATATATATTAAACCATTTTTTATAATATCACATCACATTGGTTTGAAACATATGACATCAACCATTATTCTTGATATGTCTTTCCTTGACTGTCTGCAAAAAAAAATTCATTACACAATGGATATGAAATATAATTCAAATTATCTTATTCAATAAAAGGGATGAGATATCAAATTATTTTAATATGGATGTTTCAATCCCATACATGACTTATTCATTAAGAACACATCATTAGTGATAACCTAATGTACACAACATCAACAAGAATTATTATCGTCATGGATTATAGTAATATATCTAAGAGAATTATTGATGACATGAATTATTAATAATCTTAATGTTTGAGAGGAATTAACTATTATCATCAATAATAATATCCAATGACACCTAAACATACAGAATTGCTACTCATGATCATATTCTATTAATACCCCATATTAATGATTACTGAGTAAAAACATCTTAATTAGAAGTGTCATCATCTTCTGAGTACTCACTCATGAAAGTAAACTTGTTATGTTCCCTATCCTAGAATGTTATATGATCTAACAAATATATTTAAAAACATCAACATGTAATTTTAAGGGTCTCTCCATAGTGGAGAACTATTAATCCCTTTTAATTTGACATATAATATAAGAAATTAGTAAATTAAAGGAATGCAGAACTATGAATGATATGTAATAAGATAATGAGATTAATATTCACTTATGTGAGTTTTTATGTAATATAATTTCAAAAATGTTTATTGTTGAATCCCAAATCCAATATACACCAACATGGACTGGAACAATCTACAAATGAATTTCGATTAATTATACCTCACATTATGATCATACTATTATTGTGTTTAGTATTTTTTCACATTGTCCACTATGTTCTCTTCTATGAAGATTATTCTCATTGTGAATTGTACTTTCTATGAAAAAACATCAAGATATGATATTTCTGTAGTATGTTACTAATTATTTGATGTGATCATGGCTTAATTATAAGACCCACCACTATAGTGTTATCCTAATTAAGTGGGATAGGATATTAACTAAATGGAATCACATCATACATTTGGATGAAGTTACATTTTCTAAATAATTATTTATCTATCTTAGAATCCCCAATATATTGATATTTTTCTACAAATTATGTTACCATGGATTTATCTATGCTCTTCCAGCTCACAGAACCTCCATTTAGTGTGATGATTTATCCTATCTACCATTTTAGTTCATATTGATTATTTTTGAAACTATAATCTTCATATCCTCTGATGGGAAGATCATAATATCCTTCTTGATGAGTAACATATACTTAGTTAATCATAAATACTTAAGGATAGTGTTAAATACCATCCAAATATGGAATCCTTGGTCATATTGATATCTTCCTACTATACTAACAGAGTATGTGACACCCTGACTAGTACATAGAATAACATACATGACTGACCTAACTACCAATGTGTATGGAATCCATGTAATAATATTCCTTTTCATATGTGTATGAGCATATGTTATCATTTAAATATTAATTTCATTTGACATTTCTAATAATTCATTTTGGAATGTTTCATACGCAATTCATTCAG
Organism: Viscum album; assembly: GCA_963277665.1. Classification (NCBI taxonomy): domain Eukaryota; kingdom Viridiplantae; phylum Streptophyta; class Magnoliopsida; order Santalales; family Viscaceae; genus Viscum; species Viscum album. The sequence goes on from OY728136.1 coordinate 1,987,797,591, forward strand.
TAACTTTTCAATATATATACTCTGATATAGACCTAGTAGACCCTAGGATATAACACAATGTATTTTGATAAAAATGATATATGAAGTGTTACTTATGTACTTTATTGGGATATATGTGTTAATATCATATTTAATAGATCATAACTATGATATTTTAGTACTAATAAAAATCATGTCATCAACATAAACCATTATGAAAATGATCACATTCATACTAAAACGCTTATAAAAACAATGATCAAATTCAATTATTTATGAAACAAAATACCATTAATGATTCATAAAAACCAATATTCCCTTATATAGATTATTATATTAATCCATAAATGGATATTTTCAATTTTCATCCAATTTTTTTTGTCCTTTGGAGTCACCACCACTTTGAGTTGTGTCATATATACATATTTCTAAGGATTTACATTAAAAAAGGTAGTTTTAAACTCCCTTAGAAAAATATAATAGTTATGGTAATCCATAATAGAATATATAATTATGATGGATTTCATCCTAGAAACAAGTGATAATATTACCCCATTGTTTACACCTTGACATTATTTTATCCCATTTTCAATTATTCGTGACATATAAGTACTAACTTGTCCATCGATTTACAGTTTCATATTGAATACATATTTAAAAGAAATTATATTTACATCCAATATAGGATCTACCAAGATATACACTTTGTTTTGATAAATAGAAAGCATTTTTTGAATTCACTTCTTCTTACTGTTTGGAAATATTCGTTCCATATTTTATTCGTTGTCAATTAAGGGATCAATATTATCAAATAAAAAAGTGTCACCATCCTTGGTGACTAGAAAAAAATATTTTAATGATCTCTATCCTCTCTTATACTCCTACGTAGTACTTATGAATCATGAATTTACACTTTAATACGGTTTTGTGGAATCTTTTTTGGTCATTGCTCCTTTGTATCACAAGCCTGGGATATACATTATTCAGTATTTCTCCAACTAAATCATTCAATGATGGGATCATTTTCATTGAATTTGAGATTTTTTTCAACCATGTCTTTTTTATCTTAAATGCAATATATGTAGTATCCCTTTGTATTAATGGGATATCTTAAAAAGATAAATTTAGTGCCTTAGAGCTCATTTTTTTCCTAAAAATATATTTAATATTTTATTTTTATTTGAAACCTCATATATAAAAAATCATGGTTTACTTTAATTTAATTTTTATATGGAATATTTCTTCAACTTCATTTGCCACTCAGTTTAAAATGCATATTATTTTCTATAATGTGTATCCCCAAACTGATAATGGAATACTCACATGTATCGTTATTGATATTACCTTGTCAAATAGGGTGTCATTACTCCTTTTAATTAAAAAATTTCTCTTACGGTGTATATGGATATGTGAGTTGAGAGATAATTCAAAAAACTAATAAACAGTCAATAAAGACATGATTTATATATTCTCTACTGTTTTCTATGAAGGGTTTCTTATTCTTATTTTGAATTTGTTTCTTAAATTCATTGTTGTATTGTTTGAAAGGAATCCAACATATACCGTATAAATTAGACATATCCATATATATAAAATGAGTAGTAAAATTTATAAAGTATGAATACCCCCCCCCCCGCTTTTTAATAAGAAATAGTGTACACACATCGGTATGAAATAATTTAGGATGATTCTTATCCCTTTCATATTATCTATGAAATGTGGATTTGGTCATTTCCCTTGTAAACATGTCTGATATACTCCAAGTGTTTTTAGTTCAAAAGAATAAAAATATCCATCTAAGTGTAATTTAGTCAAATTATACTTAACTATATGACCAATCCAATGATTCTATAATTTTTTCGGTACAAGTCATGTGAACTAGTCTTATTATTTATTTCCATAAATTTTTTGTGCAATAAAACATGTAAATAACTTCATTTTAATATTCTTTTCCAAAAAATTATTTCAATATAAATTAAGGAAGACTTATTCTTAAATAATGAATTAAATACATTTGAATCACATTAGGATATAGATATATTATTTTTGTAAACTGAAGGAATATAATAACAATCATTCAAAACCAAGATCATTTGTGTATGAAATGGGAGGTCGTAGTCTATGATAGCCACAATATCAATTTCAGATTCATTGGAAGCATATAGATCTAACACCCTTTATGTAATTTTTTAGAATCTAATTGGTCATTATATATTAATGGATATGTTATCCCCGCATTTTATATCAAATATATAATTTGTAGAAAGAAATAAATTTAACATGATAAGAAACACACCTAAAGCTTCCCCTTGATTCTTTTTTGGGTAAATTGTTTCTTCTAGTGACCCTTCATACCACATTTGAAAAAGGCCTAATCATGTTGGATTGATTTCCTCTTGATCATTATATTTTTAGAATGGTTTTATGAATTATATTTCAACTTATATATTTTTTTCCTATCCATTCCTTTTATTTTAAAAAATAGAAGTAGTTTCTGATCTCACATCCTTTTCAACTTGGTGGAGATTAAGGGAATATCTAAGATATAATTCTCTATATTGATCATTTTGAAATTTACAAAGAATGATGGAGATGTTATAAGGGGTGATGACAGAATGATATCAGTGCATATTTCTTCCGTCAGTTAAACGCTAGAATATATGGGTTCTCAATATAGTGAATGATTTTGACTTCATGAGGTTCAGTTGGCACACAATATCTAGGTTTTATCTAAAATGTATCCTTAGATATCTCAAACCATTCCAATATAGATATCACGTAACAAATAAAAAATAGTGTAAAGGTAATTGAATTATAATACAAGATGTTATAAGACTTAAAGAGTTCATTAGAAATGTATTAAGTCATTATACACTGGAAATTAACAATTTTCCTCAAATTTTTTATCATAGACAGTGAACTCCTCATCACTCACCTCAATTTCTAGTCGACTGAGTTTTTAGGATTATAGCATGAAATATTTCTCCCCATGTCTCAATAATACAAATCATCTTCTAAAATATTATACCAAAATAATACTAGTTATATTATGGTATTTCTCAAAAATAGATCTCTAGGATAATTTTTTGACAAACATACCATTTTTATACAATTATAATAGAGAAGATTATTCATAATTCACATGATTACATTTTATTTGAGATGTAATGAATTTAGTATTATTATGTCTTCCACTACATTATCATGTATTAAAAACACTTTACAAATGTATAAACTTCTTTTGCATATCTTGGCCTAAGCTGCAGTATCACACCTGTCTACCTATGTATCTCATGTGTTGGTTTTGTCTCAGACCCTTCCCAAAATATCTATTCTTCAAATCCAGCTTGAACCGACTGGATGGGCCTTCATATACTAATTTTATTAAATATTTCTTATAAATCACTCATAAGTGAGGGTTACCAACAGATTCATTAAGGTTCATTACATAAAAAATCATTATAAGGACATGTCCTTCATAATAAAGAAAGAGCGACGACACACATTCCCTTGTATTTAATTTAAATATAATTATTTTAAAAATAAATCATTAAAAATTTAAGTAAACCTATCACATACTTAGGTCTTTCTAAAGCTCATGATCTACCACACACTTGAAATAAATTTTCATTTAAAATAATTAGCTATCATTAATTTTAATTAATTTTTTCATAAAATAAAATATATTAAAATTTACTTTATTAATTATAATTTAAACTATTAATTTATATTATCTGATCTTATATAATACTCATCCTAAAATTATAATTTGGTTGTATTTTAAATTAAATAAATTATTTTATTTTAATTAAGACACAATAAAATTGTACCCGACTTCATACATGGATAAAATTCAGTGATTTCAAGTACCAACTATTTAGTATGGTTTTAATTTTAAACTACTCACTAATAAGAAATATTATGAACATGGATTGTGTCATAATTTCACAACTAGTATGGAAAATTTAATTTCTTATGGAACACATGAAAATTATATTCCCTATACAATTTAATGCAGTGATCCACTACAATACAATAACCAGACATGATTCATATTTTGAATATTACACACAATTAATATTGAAAATAACATAATTTTAAATATAGTAAAGATAATATATGGCCATCTTAATAACCCAAATAACACAGTTCCATAAGGATTGTGAAATAAATAATTAAATTTACCATTTCCATATAAATTAGTAAAGTAAATTATGTCTTTAATCTAGACACACATTGTGTTCTTCTCTTTAATTAATATCGACAATACATTCATAGTGACTTAGTGTGTACTTTTATGGAACATTAATGAAGTACATAGTATGTAAAAAATGACACAAGCCATGTACTTCAAGTTCAACTGAAACTAGGTTTTACCCACTATGTATTAAATTCACATGGTGTATCAGTTACATGATGTTGTCAGACCCCGAGATTTTTTTCTGTAATGCACATGAACTAAATGATGTATAGTCCACCAAAATGGTGTGTACTCTATTAAAGAATTATTCCACCCTGGCTGGTGTACATATGATGTATTTACTGAATGTGGCATATACTAATTACTTGATTACCCAAAAATGATGTTGGAATCCATGTTCATTTAAACAAGTATATTCAAAGTGTAAGCAATAAGTACAGGTTGGGTAGTCTTGTATTATCTTGAAATAATTCATGTAACCTATGGATGAGATCTTTAGATGTCATATTATTTAGTTACTAACCGATTATGTTAATATGAATAAAAATGTAAGGGGAAGAAGAGATTTAGTTGATGGACCCAGAATGAATTTAAACAAGATATAAATAATTAACTTTTAAATGTGTAACGATCCACATTTGAATAAATAATTTCAAATTTGAACAAGACCTCCCTTTAATGCCCCATATTGGATTTATTAATAGATTATGTTCTAATCAAGGCTGATCTTAACTCTGAAAATGAGGATTTGATGGATATTTCACATGTTGCACTGTACATGAACATCACAAACAAAAAAATAATACATCAAATATTCATAAGAAGTATTTCAGAACCAAGAGATGATCCTCTCACGTAAATTTTGTAATTAATTTAATTAAATTATAATAAATATTACCTCATTATTAATATAATTATTCATAGTAGATGTAGATTATCTAAAACCATTTTAGTAATCTGATGTTTCCCTTTATTTAATCCTAATATATAACCCCTCTAGGAGTAATCCAAACATGTTCCTATGATATTTGAATGACACTGATGAACCATTTGGTGAAATGATGGTCAATTGGTCATTGTGCATTGTTTAATATGACCACTACATGACTCATATGTCTTCAATAAATTCTATTTGATCTTCATATTCGTGAGTGGATGTGATAATGAAGAGGTTGATTTTATTGATCAGTGTTTTGTGTAGAGCGATAGTCAATTTAACTCACAAACAATATATATGTGGCTTAATTATAGACATAGGGTAATGGTTTTTAACATAAAATAATTTTCTCAATTTCCCATATTAAAATTTTAAACTCATGTCTCTACCAATGCCATGTACTAAAATATTATTATTTTATTATTCCATGATGTGAACTAAATGGTAAAAATTTAAATATTATTTTACCATATTGTAAATTGATTTTTATTTTCATACATGATATTAGTTTTATCTTACTCTTTAGAATTTATAAAATACTAAAGTAAATATTTAATTTAATTTTTTTTCTATAAAATAAATATTATATTAATAATCTTTTGAATAAATATTTATTAAATATTCCATAAATAAATAAATGTTATATATCAATATAAACTAATAATTTAATTATGAATAAATATGTATTTAATTTATAAGATCATTAATCCAGAATAAAAATATGCCTCAATATTAGGAATAATATTTCTTCCAATAATTATATAAAAACAGATTTTTATTGAGTTTGACAAAAAACAGAGTGTGTTACACTGTAGGATTATTTCCCATTGGAAATAGGTGGTCTTGCATAAAGACTAGGATTCGACTATATTAATGGGTCAAGGATGTTATGAGAAATAAGTTAATGTCACCAAGTCGGAAACCATATAAAAATACTCACTTTGTAATATAATCAAATATTCATAATATCTCATCAAGAAGGTTGAAAACCTATTTCATCAACCTATAGGCATAATATATAATTTTTTACTATCTAAAACAAACTCATCATTATACCATGGACATAGAATTAAATACACAAATTCTATTTCAATCAAAGGTATGAGATATAAACTTTCTTTATTATGGATGGGAGAAATCATTCCATGAATTATTAATTAATAACACATAATTTTGACACACCAAACATACTCAAATTCATCGTGAACTGTTATAATCATGGTTTAAAGCAATTCATCTAAGTGAATGAGTCATGACATGAATCTATAATTATCATAATGTTTAAGGACCATTACACACAATCATAGAAACTATTATCCCATGACATAAAAACATGTGGAATTGTTTTTGTGAGTCTACTCTAATAATATATCATCATGTAGATTACAAAGTGAGAACTTCATTAGAAGAATTTTAATCTACATATCAGTACTCAAACCTACCAGTCAATATGATTTTTTGAAATCATAAGAATTTTATCTGATAATATAACTAGATTTAAAATATTATTTCTCGAATTTGGAGGTTCTCGTTCTATTTGGGAACTAGGGAGCTCTTTTAATGAGAAAATTATCCAGGGAAATTTTTATATTAAAATAAATTATAATAATGAATAATATGTGGTGAGATATTTAAATTAATATTTACTTCTATAAATATAAATTTAATCCAAAAGTATAAACAATTTTCTCTCAAATTTAAATACAACAAAGATAACATAGATGTGATCTCATTAGGTTATTATAATTCTGTTAATTATTTCCATTGAAGAAAAAAAAATTCATAGAATTATATATATTACAAATATATATTTGATAGACTTGGTAAGAAACAACCCTATGGTCCTAATACCACTTTTTGTAGCCATATCATCCCAAATACACCCTAAAATCAGAGTAATTTTAGTTCGAATTATTTATAAAATTCTAATTGACCATATTCATAAATTCCTAAGAACAAACTGAACCTATCAATCACAATAACATCTTACAACATAAAAAAAATTAGAAACAAAAATAATACTTGGTTCAAGACTAATGAATATATCTAAGGACATTAAATTGATGATATGCCAATATACTCAAATCACTAATAATTGTTTTGATTATAATTGTTTATAAAGGGATCAGTACTGATCTAAGGTTAACTACCTTAACTTATCTACTAATATACTTCTTTAAGAAAAGTAATATAAGAATTATTAAAATGACGTTTTTAATAATACATCTCCATAAATATTCAACCCACATCATATAGATTTTTTATTATGCTTCAATAAAAATGATTAAAATTTTCAGCATTACTCATTAGAATAATTGATCATCTCTATAATTTGTGATATTCTACAAATCACTATAAATTACTTGTATTTATCTTTTACTCATCTAAATATTATTTTGATATCATCAGAACAAAATTCCTATTTCATCCATCTTTAAAAAGCATATGTAACCTATTTATTTCCCCCCCAAAAAATCCATAAGTTTCAAATTTCAAGTAATAATTAATCATCTAATCATTCAAAATTTTTAAAATAATCACATTTTCAAAACATAATGTAATCCTTTAAATGGATACATAACATACTATATTATAGTTTAAATAATTTCATACATGTGATCCTACAAAAAAACTAATTGATTTGAATTTCAAGTTCTTGAAATAAAATAAATGATAAATTTAGATATTTTCATCCATGATCCATTACACCATGATACAACCATCTACGTCCTGACACTTGATTCTTCAATAAATTGATTGAACTAATTTTTTTACATCTTGTTCATTAGGGAAAAAATTTCCCACTATTGTACAACACCATTTATTACAATATCACTAGATAACAATAACAGCATGGTGTATATTATCTATTTAGTTTATTCATATGCAGCACTCTTAATGCCAAAATTTAGTTCATTGCTCTATGATATTTTCCATCAATATAAAAACACATCTAAAACTTCATATTCCTTTATAAAATTTCTCCAATAATTTTTTATAATTAAAATATATCTAATTAATATTACTTTTAAAGAAAACCAATTTTTATTATGTTTCACTAAACTCTATTTTTAAACAAAAATTCTTACCCTTGACTTCATCATCCCACCACAATAATGTATTTGGTTTTAATTAGAGTGAAATAATGATGATTCATAAATGGGAACATTTTTCCAATATAAAGGATCATGAGAAAAGTATAATTTCATTAAAGATAAATTGTACTAAAAAATTATTAAGGTATACCCCATTTGAAAGAATCATTAAGATTATGATATCATTTTAAAATGAAATCCACTCTACAATTTGAGAAGAATTAATTTAATATAATTCTTTAACCACCTCCCCCATATCATTTAGGTTTTAAAATATTTCTTATCCCCATTTAAAATTATATATGTTCATGGATATTCAATTTTTGGTATGAAATCGCCCTTTGGGTTCACTATAAAAGTAGAAAGAAATTATCTATCTGTTAATGTTTAGAGTCAAATAATATAAATTATAGTGGAATGATAGTAGAATTATAATCTTGAGTGAGAATTATCTACCCTTTTATGGTTATTTATTGATATAATATATTAGAGATATATGTTTTAAGGGTAATATAATCTAAGAGCTATTGAAGAATGGAAATGTTGTGAATTTAAATATTCATAAGTAGTTTATCAATGTTATGATTCACAGGTAGGCACTAGGGGATATAAAATACGCTTAATCTATTATTTTATACCCCAATACTTTCTCACATTGCCTAAAACTGATGGTGGAGTTATTATATCACATTTAGTTTTGAGTGAAATTAATAATTTTAATATTTCACTATGGATTGAAAAGAACCCAAAGGGGGTAATGTTGGAACTGATGTAGTCTCCAATTTATAAGGTTGGAACTAGTGTTTTTCTTTTGTGAGAATGATTTAGTAAAAGTGGATAATATTTGTGATAAAATGGAGTTTTTTAAAACATTTACAATTTTGGTTTTGTGCCTCTCAAAAAGACATTATTAGATATGTTTTGATAATTGAAAAATCATGGAGAATTTTGCTAAATATGAATGAAGTTTTAGAGTTGTTTTTATGAATAGGTAAAATGGAAATGTTTAGTTAAAAGATTAAAAATTTAATAAGTGATGAGTATAATTAAAATAAATTGATCGTAAATATTAGGATATTTTCATTAGTTTTACATAATAAAATGATATGTTTTTCAACGTAGTGGGAGAGTGTTTGATATAATAATGAATCCTTAAAAAAATTTGGGTTGGGTTACTTATTAAAGAATTAAGTATTAGGATGCAATAATATTTACCATTCTATAATTTTACTTAATTGTAAATATATCATGATATTGACATCATGATTTTATGAATTTCAAATTCATTGAAATCCTATGATTTTTTAAGGAAATCTGGACTAAAATGAAACAGACAACAGTAGAGTATGTAAACCCAAGATTTAATTGATTATATACAGTTTTTATATTTCAATTTTATTTTCAAATATAGAGTGATTCTATAATAACTTGTTATTTTTAATTTTAAATTTATGGAAATTTATAGTGGCTAATCAAAACTTAACATGTTGTATTTGAGTAAGGAAAAAATTAATATTTAGTTTGGATGAAAATTTTAGATGATTTAATTGTATTTAAGATAAATAATAGGAATTGATATATATTAATGAAATATATAGATTTATGTATAATATACATTGTGTTATGGAAAAATATTTAGGATTTTTATACAAATATAAACTTGGATCACAAAGAAAATACATTTTTTGATTGGTGTTGATTTTTCCAGGTGGTATTATTGTGGGAATGTTTCATGAAACAAAAATCAATTATCCTTGGTATTGAAGTACTGTATGGAAATATATGTTAAGGTAGTGACCCTAGGATCCATACTAATCCCTTATTAAATCATTTTAATCAAAATAGCGAGTAATGGTTTTGGTATATTGTCATGTCATTGGTGTATTCTCTTTCAATGTGATCCTTTGTGGTGGGACTAGTAAAATCATTATGTCACTAAATTTATTTATTTTATTTAAAGGTTTTGGATGTGATCTTAATTCACCCATATTTAAGGAAGAGTTTTGGTTGTTTTGGTTTTGTAAACCCTATATATGATAAGGGAATTAATAGGTAGAGAATTTAAAGTTTAAACAGATACTCGCTTTTTTCGTGGAGTTCTCTTCATCCTTTACTTTATATTTCATCAACTCATATTGTAGTATGAATATAATTATTCCATCTATTAAGTACTCAAAAATGTTATTTATTTATAGTGTAGATTTTTCCTTATAGTTCCAATTATTCGGGAAATAACTCAATAATCGTTTGATTAGTATTGAGTTAATTATTTATTCCCTAATGATAGTCGTGATATTAACTATTTACGTAAATTTATATATTTCTTTATACAATATTTTAAACTCACCTTTTTTTTTTGTGTTTTAATACATATAATGATGTATTCTTAACTTATCTATTTGATATTTTTTAGTTTCATAATGAGAAATCTATAAGATTCAATAAATATCTTACATAGTAACATAAAATAATAATGTGTTGTGAAGCCTTTTTTAGGATAGAGAAATTTTAGTGCCCCAGAAGATCAAGAATTATATTTATGTCTAAAAAAATTTGATCGGTGGTATATAAAATGTCAGGATGTGAAGGTATAAATAGTTCTTATCTTTAATGGAAACAAGGGAATCTAATGATTATGTCTTGATGATATCAAAAGTGGTCCATAATGTTGGTGACCACTCTAAAAGGAATTATCTTGAAGGATAACTCTATAATTGTTTTATAGGGAAAATATTTATGGTCATTACTATAACATGATATCAATAGTAACATCCCATATAGTGGATTCTCTAGGAATATGGTATGTTTGAGTGATCATAACAACAAGCTGAAGCTTTCTATAAAATGAAGTGGAGAATGACCTTGAACATTGCATCCTGAGATGACATAGTGAACCTAATCATGTAATAATTAATTTTATTCTTGTATATTATTATTGATCATTATATATTGATTATTACTAATGGATTTGTTAGTTTTATGGTTAAATAAACAAGTCAAAATGGTTTATCCTATGTATTTTGGACAATAGTAACATTCATGTTAATATCATATATTCAGTTACTACATTATGTAATTCTATATAATGTATTTATTTTTTATTTTTTTGTTCTAATTAACATGTTCATTTGGTTAAATTAGTGAGGTGGTTAGGGTGTAATGACTTCTTACTTCTAGGGAATGTAGATGATGAGTAATGATAACATCTAGTAAACTAATGTGTCAAGAATCAAGTGGATTTATTAGTTTTATATGTGAGAAATTCATGGGATATTTCCCTATCAAACTGTGTCCTAGGAATATTATTGTCATTAAGAATTTAAACTAAAAAATAGTACCATAGGTGTGGAAATAGATGATGGAAAATCTAGATAGATTAACTTTATTGAATGGATTATAGAATCTAGAAGATGAAAATTCAAGACTGACTGATTCAAAATAACATGATAGTTACATTATATGGTGTAAATTTTATTCTAATGGTTAAATATGAATCAGACTACTTGGATGGAAAATCATTAAAACTGATAAAAATGTGTCTAGTAAAAAATTGTTTCTATCTAAATTTGAGAGAAGAATCCATTAATAGATGTTTTTAAGGATTTTGAAGACATATGTGAAACAATTATGGATATTAATATGGTTTTCTTACTGTGTTGGTTTCATCAATTTTTGTTTTAAGAAGGAAGAATAGTGGAAGATCATGTGAATGACTTCATTGTGATTTGAGTTTTAGTCCAATCAGTAAAGGTATAATTTTTTGATTAAGTATTAGTGTATTAATTTTTTCACATATAAAGAGATGGGATGATATGGTCACTATAATAATTTACTCCAAAAAAATAAATCTAGTATTTAATGATATTCATAACATAGTATTTAATGGGGAGCTATGGTGGGGTAATATTTAGGTAACTACTTGTATTGCCCCTAATACTGAGGGAAGAGGAAGGTCACCCTACTAGAATAACGTCTACCAAAAAAACTAGTAGAAGAATAGTTTTATGAAATAAGTGTATGTATAATGACCATTCTATTTATAACCTACTATAAATGTTAGATTAAAGGACTAATCATTAAGGACTTCAAGAGTTATAATGAGAACACTAGGATGTGTCAACATCTAGAAAATCAGATTTCTCTAAAATAATAGAATAAAGAAAAGGTTATCAATGGTGTGTGATAAACTAGGTGATTTAAATAGGATAAAAATTTCATTTATTTGGTGATAAAATATATATATTGATTTATGTATCTAGGATTCTTATTTAATTAAAAATTGAATATTTTAAATACATATAGGTTGTGGAAAAAGGGGGCCAACATTGAATTAAAAAATGTAGTATTTTTGAAGCTATCACAATTTCATCATATTTATAGGGTTATAAGAAATATAATTTCTATTGGTAAAAATGATGATGTAGGCTTTGGGGATAACTTCTCTAATGGGGTATGAAATGTTACTTTGGGATCAATGATAGTTCCAAGATTATTAATGAATAGGACACTTTGCACAGTGGGAAATTCATATGGGTTGGTGATTTCTTGAATTAAAACATTTTATGGTCTAGAATTATGGAACTACATATTCATTCACTAAAGTGAAAATAAATATAAAGATCTTAAGGATAAGGGACTATTGAATCTTGATTACATATAATTAATAAAGTGGGCATATTTTTTGCTTGGAAATAATTAATGATTTTCATTCACCATAGATGGTGAGAATCTCTAGAATCTAAATTTAGAGATTGTATGCATAGATATTATGGGATATTCACTTATTAATTCCTATGGTGATTTCATATACAATATAACTTTAATTAATGATTCTAGAAAAAAAATAATTTAATTAAATAATCATAAATCTAATGTATTTCATGTATTTATTCAGTGGAAATCATAGGTTAAATCGAATGTGATTGAAAATTGAAGTCTATCCATATGAACGATGGTCAAGAGTACACCTGATGTAATTTCTTGAAATTATTCCAGAATTAAGGAACAAGGAATGAGATGAAGTTTCCTAGAACTTCACAATAAAATAGAATATCTATTATATTGAAACATATTGTCGTAGAGAGATCTTGAAGTATGAGACTTCAATCAAGAATTCCAAAGGATATTTTAGAAGAGGAACTCAATAGGATGTTATATTTTACCAATAAATTTCAATTATCTATAATTGGGAATGAAATTATAGAGGATATATGTGGTGGAAAATGAATAGAAGTTAAACAGCTTAAATTTTTCGTTAGTTTATCATATGTATTTGTAAATTTTAATGAATAGGATAAACCAGATTCAAAATATAAAATATGTTTTCCCCTTGTCTACATAGATGGAAAATATTTATTTTTAATGTGGAATGGTTAAATAAAACAAATCATTAAATATATATATGTTGTTTTCAATGATAATGTAGAAATACAAGAACTTAGTAGAGTAGGTAGTTGAGGATAACTCAACTGCTGAAATACTATTTGTTCAGAATACCTGTAATTCAAAAAAAATTAATAACACCTATATATGTGTATATTGAACCAGAATTATGAATTTCCAGCCATTATAATTACTATAATGTTCTATGGAATTTTATTATTTTGTATATGAAATAGAAGTTTTGGATTTTAAAGTATGTGTATGAGAAGTTTCGGCTCTAGTAGAAAGAAAGGTGCTAAGAATTTCAGAGTAGATGATTTTGTTGAGATGATCGACAAGAATCAGAAGTTCACGATAGATTTTTAAGAAATATTTAAACATTATACTACTAAAAAATATGGGATCCTTTGTATATGGATTAATATGTTTCTCTTATACACTCAAAAAATTGGGAGTTGACTATGAATAAATAAATGGCTTTAGTGATGTTCAACAAATGATAATAGATAGATAAACAACTAGTGGTTAAACATTCACTTGAGAGAAAGTGGGTTTACTAGACTAATTAAAAATTGAGCGTAAGGAAAAGATACAAGTCAATTATAGTATTGAATGGTTTTTAATAAAAGGAATTAGTAAATTTCTAAGAAATATTCTCACTGATAGTTAAACATTTTACCATTTGAATATTGTTATATCTGTAGGAATCGAAGTATATGCATCTGTAATAGATGCATGTTAATATATATTTCATTCACAGTGAGATGATCGATAAAATGAATATTAATAATATGATTGGTGTATCATATGATGGAGATATAAATTTGGTATCTCTATTGTTGATAATAGGGTGCAGATTGATGAAATCACCTCAATAATGGAGACTAAAGTTTGACTAATCTATAGAAGAGGAATATCTTGTAAGGTGTGATTCTGATCATTTTTTTTAGTAGAAGAAATGGTCTGATAGATCATTCAACATTTTTATGTTGTATTTCAATGAAATTTTTAGGGATGATCTAGATGCTTAAAAGTTTTAAATTTTAAAAAATAAGTAATTTGGGTGATTAATAATGAAATATCTCACAAAATCTATGAAGATAATAGAGATGATGATGAAAATAGATATGAATATTAAAACAATGATTCTATTTTATAAGGAGTCTAAATTGAAGAACATTGAAATGTTCTACACGGGTGATTTCAAACCAATTAATAATCCTCTTGATAGAAGCATCAAATTTTATAATCCACAAGAACCTATATCCCAAGATGGTTGTTGGTATATGGATAAAGAACATTAATGATTAGCTATTATAAATTTCATTAATTAAATGATTTATACTTGACTAGATATTTCATTTGTAGTGGGAGTTATATGAATGTTCATATCTAACCTAGGAAAGTAAAATTGAGAATAATTTAAGTGGATCCTTTGGTATTTTAACGGATTAAATGATACATATATGTGTTTTTTTGTAAAATAAGATTTATTAGGATTTAGTGATGCTGACCATATTAGTGATTCCGATAGTTGGAAGTGTATAGAAGTATTTTTATTTACTTATTGAGGAATAACAATTTGTTGGATGTTATAGATACTCTTTATTGTTACATTAATTACATCATAAGAAGATTATTTATGGGAAACATAAGTTAGGAAGGATATTGTTTAGTGTAAGAAGACGGTGAAGAAATTGGAACGAATCGTGATGTAAAGATTATTTTCTAGGACTCTAACAAAACTATTCATTAATTGTCTTGATGGAATTCCAACAATGTAATTATCAAGCAGTGTTTACCAAGGATGACATTTTAGGTCCATAATGTTATGGTTTATCAATAGCGACATTACATATGGGGCCTCCTCTATGAATTTAGGAAGGTTTTTTGACTAGAGTAATCAGATAATGTTTCCAATAAAATGATATGGGTAATGACCTTGAACATATCATCCCATGATGACATCGTAATCCTATGTGTGGAATAGTGTATATGACAATAGTGATTTTATAGAGGTTTAATCATTTTATAGTTACTATTACTGAGGATTTTTATTTTTATATAATATTTAAACATTCAATAATATAAATATTCCATTATTATTCCACCCATTCCCATATGAAAAAATTATGAATCATATTAATATCATATTTTCAATTACTGAATTATATATGTATTCTATATTTATTATATTGTTTTTTATATTATTTTTTTACACTAACACAGTTTTATTGGTAGGGTTCAGTGACTTCCTAATTTCTATACACTTAGTTATGTGGGAAGGTGAAATTCTAGGGGACTAACATCTATGAATATGATTGTTTTAATGGAAGCATGAATCCAAATTTATTATGATATTTCCCTAACATAAAATAAGTGACTAAATTAATTTATACTAATTTCAAAAAATATGGAATTTTTAACATTAAATTTTAATTCATATTTATTTTCCTAAACATACATTAATATAATAGGATTATAACCATGATTTTTGTAATATTTCACTCTCTTATTCTTGATTGGAATATCAAAATTCATCAACCAATATTCCAGTCAAGTTTTCTAGTATGTACAATCTCAACCATCAAATAAGATATTCCTTTAGTGTATATAGTCATCAATTGTCACTAGACTAGTTATCATGTCTGATCATTTCTTTAGAATTTTTATGTTATATTAAAAACTAAAAGATTCAATACTATAATAGAAATTATTTTACCATTATGTGTGATGAAAAATTAATAGTGTTGAATCAAAAATTGAAAATTAAAAAAAATATGAAACATATTACAAATGAAAAATTTAAACTAAAATAATTTTTTATTATTCAGATTTAAATATCATATATATATATATATTATCTGTATACCCTCTAACTCTATGATATTAGATTTTAAAATAATGAAAATAAATTTTTAAGTGTTTCATGATCCTTTAATAGGAGTATTGAATGTTGCACACATAGAGGTAGCACCCAAGAATATATTATCTTTTCAGAAATCGACATAAAACAAAGCAGACAATGATTTTTTTTAGAGGTACAAAAAAATATAATAAGACATAATTTTTTAAGAGATATCACAAAATCTTCAAATTGAAAATTGATAGAATTTTAATCAACTATATTATTGTATATTAATAACTGTAATAATGAAAATAGATCACAGTATCAATACATTTGAAATAATGAATTAAATTAAATAACTCATCTAATCATCCTTCATTTTTATAGGATATAATCCTAAACATGTTTTTATAATTATCCATGCTGTTTTTTATCTTGAAAACATTAAAATTAAACACTTCATGGATTTAGGTTTTAAATTATTATATATCTAGTATAAAAAAATTCATAACTCATATCACTAAGAGCATCTCAATCTATCAAAATACACAATAGTGTTTCATCTTCTGTTGTGAGTGGCAATGTAAAAATTTCATTTTATATAATATATCTTCATAAAACAACAAATTTATATCAATGAATGTATCCTTCATTGTGTTTATCATTTTCATTGTATCGCTACCGATATCTAAATTTCATCTTATATTGAAATATAGTGGCTACTCATTCTTTTATCAAATAATGTGGTACCCCTATATCATAACCTGTAAGAATACATAATATTCTATAATGTATAGTGATGCTTAGAAATTATTATATAGTTTATAAAAATGAAATAGTTTAATCATATATCATATGAAGTGATGGATTATATCATAGTGAAGGGTATGTCGGGAAATGAAAATCCAACACTTTTATGTATCTTACTGACCCATCACTTTTTAAAATAATATTAATAAAACTATTATAAATTTAAAAATTCATTCTTTATAAAAATCAATAAATATATTATGTGTAATATATTATTATTAAAAAGGGTTGGAAAGATATTCATTTCATAAATAAAAATATCTAAAATCAAAAAAAAATTATAAATTATTTCCATAATCATTTAGTAACAAAAGAATATCCATTATGATATTTCATTTTGTGTGTTATGAAATAATAATTAAAATATATTTATATAATAAATTGTGATGTGTCTATATCACACATGGTGATTGAACATGATCATTCACTGAAATAATTGTATTATATGACACCACACATATCACAAGAATTGGTATAACTGTATCACCACCCAATTTCTGAGTACACAGTATCACTTGGTAAATTTCTCCTTATACCATATTATGTGAAATTAAAATTCATAAAAAATTTCATTAATCCAAATAAAAAAACATGTTTCACATGATATCATAAAAATGATCACCTATCTAAATTATTTCACTAGGAATAATCATTCAATAATTATAAAAAAATACATAGTGATGTTGGAGACACATTTATGGGTTGTCAATAACACTCCAAATAGTTCTTTAAAGGCCCATCTTTTTATATGATGGTTTAATATTTCCAATAAAAAAATGTTAAACTACCATTAAAAAGGTGATAAAATTATATCTATAAGATAATTTATTTTCAGCCTATATATGAATATTTTTTTAAAATATTATATACATCATTTTATTATATAATAAAAATTACTTTAAAAATATAATTTTCCTCAAAAAATATAATTTTAACAAAAACATTCTAAATATATAATTCTTACCCAAAATCACAATAAAATAATTATTAGATGAACCAAAGACAACAAAATAATTATATTCAATTATTTTTATATATTTTCCCATCATTGAATATAAATAAACAAATTAAACTTCATATGAATCATGGTTGTGCTTATTAATTATTCTTAATTATCTTGTATATGACTTTTTATTATTTTGATTTGACATGATTTTTGATTTTAGGATAAATATTAAGTAATAATAAATTGATATAATGATGGTGATCACGATTTTCTTAAATTGAATTTATTATTTTAATATTAATTATTCTTTTTTCAATTCTACCATTTATGTGGGCCTTTAAGATATAACCATATTAAATAATGTATTTTATTTTGAATTTTTTCCTAATTTTCATTATATTCTACCATTTCTCAACCAATTCAATGGAAAAATAATTTTAACGATAACATATGAAATACATATATTGGTACATAGAACTACAAGTATTAAATTTTATAAAAAATCATGAACACTTAATGTAGAGTAATAAATAAATATTTTATTCATTATATAATATAAATTAAAAGGAATTTTCTTATTATTCAAAATAGAAGAAAACATTTTTTGTTTAATTATATTTTGGATTAAATGACTGCTGATAATGATCTTGTTTTATATTATGTTATAGTCCATGACTGTATTCCAAATTATATTATAATTTATAATAATTTAAATAAACCATAAATAAGTGAATTTATTTATATAGTGAAATGATTATTTTTTATTTATTATGCAACACCGATAATATATAATTTAAAAAACATAAAGATAAATTATAGGATATTAAAATTACCTTTTAAGACAAACTATAAAGTTAATTATTTTTAGTTTTTAAAACATTCCATCCACAATCTCCCATTTTCCAATCGTAATTTTAGTTAATTTTTCCATATTTATTTTCCCAATTTTATGTCTTCCCATTTTAACTTTTTTTTTCAAACACATGTATCATATAGAATAAGAGTTTAATTTATGAATAAATTATTGGTTTAAAATTTTTTATAGATCATATTTAATGAATATTTACATGTTCAAAACATCAATTTTTTATTCATATATTTGTGATATAGATATATAATTATTTAACTAGATAAATGATATTTTTATAAGAACATTGTAGAATAAAAAGTCACATTATCATATTTGTAGAATACGACATGAAATTCAAATATGAGTTACTAATAAAATTCCAAATTTCATTATTCTTTTAATCTCCTACAAGAATATGATTCATGGGGATAATTCATGAAAGGTTCCTGATATATATTCACCTAAAAATGATAATCTTTATCACTAGGATTCATAGTGGTAACTCTATATTCCAAAATATATGTCATCTTCCTCACCTTAACTAAGTTCATTATCATATGTTCATTATCAGCCTTCTCTATAATCCCAAATATCACCACCTTTCCAAAATTTAGCTTCTACGACTTCCTAGATAGAATATTATCATTGTTTGTTTTAGTTTGTAAAATGATCTTCTCTACAGAAATATTATTTATGGTATGAATAAAAAACCTGAACATATTTCTTACTAAATCCACTCATCATGTTTGAACTATTGTTTATTAGATTTCCCATAATTGGGTTATAATTTTAAAATATATATAGAAACATTTATCTTTATTCTCAAGTGTAATTTCCTAAAAAATACACATCCATGAGGAGATGATCCTAAAACCTCATGTACTAAAATGGATATACAATGTGTTCTATTACACAAGACCACCCCTTTATGTGAATTTTTTTATTTAATTTTGTTGATATTGAGATGAATATATATTTATGTGTCTACTATAACTGTAATTGAAAATTTACTATTAAGAGGACTAAAATATATAACCTCTAAAATTCCATGGAGTTTCATTAAAACTACGTCATAACATTAGGTTTACAAATTAAGATAGATTTTTATCAATATATATATATATATATATATATATACATTTCTAGAAAATTACACTACTAATTTTTATTTTAGAAAAAACATAAAATTAAAATTTCTTCTAAAAACTCATTATGGTAAATTTCATTCATTTTTACTTTAATGTATGATTAATCCAACTTATTGTATATATTTAATAATTATGTTTGAAAAATAAATATTATGGAAATATAAATATAAATTTGTTCAAAATTATTTATAATTAGTTATATCTCAATTGATCTTCCTTGTTCTCATTTTAAAGGATCAAATTTGAGGCATTTTTAATATGTAGAAAATTAATTTCAAAATTTTCATGTATTTTTCATCCAAAATAAAAGAGATTCATTATTAAAAGTTTTCATAACTCATATAATAGAGAATATATCAATTTATTATTGATTGTGTTATTATTCCATTGTAATAACCCATGTAATGTTAAGATAAATAATCTACATGTCTTATTAATATTCAGTAATTAAATTTTATACAGTTATATACAATTTAATAATATTTTTTCTTTATAAATTCTGTAGGAGAAGTGTTTTATCTATAACCAAATTGGGTTTCATGTGTTATATGTTGTTATTTATAATCTTGGTTTTAAAATGCTATAATTTCAGGTTAAAAAAAATAATGTAATTTTTGAACTAAAAATTTCAAAATAATATTAGGATTAATTTTCGATAATTTTATGAAAATAATGATTTCTAAATGAATAGTAAAAAATACTCTTTTTTATTAAATATTTTATTTTCATATCAATTATTTATAAAGTTATGTTTTACATTAAAATGGAATAAAAGTACAAAAATAATTTATTTTATTATTAATAAAATATATGTAATTAGATTCCAAATAATACTTGAATATCATATAAAACCATTTTTATAAATAAAATTCAATTTTAAGAAAAAATGTTTTACATTTTATTTTTCAGGATTAATTTTAAATTAAGTTTAGACACTTTTGTTAATTGAATTAATTATAATTCATTCCACATTTTTTCAGAATAATTATTATTAGGTAATAAGGGAAACTTAATTTGTTTCATAATTAATAGTAATACACTTAAAATATGCTTCCACGGTTAATGTTAAAATATGTTTACTGAGGGGTTAACTAAAGATATAAGGGATTAAATTACTTATGAAAATTTCTCAATCCTACATTATAGACATATTTTAATATTATATACTTTAATTTGTTAAAAAATATTTTTTTGGATCCATTTATCTTGAGTAATAAATTAATATATTTTATTATTTTAGAAAATTCTATGATTTTTGACCACCTTACTTGTAAAAGGGCACCACCTATCTTATCCAATCCACAATTAAATAGCCTTTTTTGAGCCAATAACATCAAAAATACTATATTATAATATATTTCCACATTTTTTGGTCTTCATTTTGTTATAAGAAAACTCTATCAAGGATTTAATTATAAAACTATAGAGGTTGTCAGAATAATAGCTATAGTTTTTAATCCAAATTTTCCATTTTATTTATTTTTCTTCCTCTATATAATATTTTTCAAACATGATTAATCAGTAACATATGTTTCTCCCATATACATATATGTATTTATATCATTTCAAAAGATTATATTCCTCTCCTCTTCCTTAAAATGGGAAACAATACAATTGTTTGTGTGTACCGCAAACTGCTTCCATGTGAACCGATGTCATTCACATTCCATCACCACCTATATAGTATGGTAAAATTGATGGATTTAATGTGTATAAATGATATTAATGTAATATTTATCATTTTTTGAAAATAATTTGTCACAATTTTTTTACTTTTCCATTAATTGAAAAATGATAACATTGTTTGTGCTTACGTGTAGACCACCACCTCCACAGAGAAATGTGACTCAACATTCATCACAAAATCACATAGATGATATGTATGTATATATAAATAAATAATATAATATTTATGATATAATAATCATTATGTAAATATAACATGATACTTATCATTCCCATACAAAGATGGTTAAAAATTGAAATTTTACAGATACATACATATGACCTACCTTGTCCATGATTGTATGATAGTTTATTTTTCATAACAATCATTCATAGATGGTTTTTGAATTATAATTTAATTATAAAAATTATAAATAATTTATGATAATTATTATAAATAATACGTAATAATTTTATCTTTGACCATAGTCGTCCTACCAAATTCATTTTGGACATATGAATTTAATGTCGTCAAAATATCCAACATGAACTTAATTGATTAAATAATTAAATATAACATGGAGATAAATAAAATAAAAGGAATAACACACTAAAATTTTTTAGTCAATAAAAATAATTAACATATATTAATTTTATTGGCAGATAAACACCATATGTAACAATTAAAACAAGAGGTAAATGAAACTTTAACAAAAAACCATAATTAATATGTTTTAAAATTTTATTTTATAAATATTTTCTGTTAATTTTCATGTTCATAAGATAATTTATTTATATATTTATTTAAATGAATAATAAATAAATTTTTATAATTTATTATAATGGATTACAACAAAAATATTTCCACAAAACTTTTTTACTTTCTATACAAATACAGAAAAGAATGTTTTATTTTACCATATATGGAATCAACATATTTTCCACACACAATAAAAACTATTATATGTTTTCATTCCATAGAAATATTTCATGTTTTTCAAACAAAAACCATCATTCCCATTATTCTTGGTATTTAAAAATTTGTTTTAAATATAATAGATATTTCAAAATTTAAAAATGTTTTTATATAGGTGATAGAAATATTTTTATGATATTGATAATGGAAATCCAAGAATTCATTTATTATGATTATGTTACTATTCTTGGGAATTTATTATGATTATGGTTGATCACTATATCTATCATGATAAGGGGATTTCTTGATATATGTTAGAATTATGAATAATACTAATATATGTCTCCAATGCATTGGGTATAAGGATTGAGTTAACATGTTTGGTTTCTACTAAGAATTTTTTTGAAATTTAGTGGGTAAGTTATTGAATTTGTATAAGTTATTGTAAAAGATTTTGAAAATTAAGTCCCATGTTACCTACATGATTTATCAATTCTTTTATTGGTTTCCATTTAAATCATATTATTTTACAAGTTAATCTAAAGATCGTAAGTTTAAAGAGAATTTTGTTCTACTTCTTAATGGTGAAATGTAAAACATTTCATTGATTTTAAATTATTTTATAGAAACAATGATGATTTTTATTTTTTCTTATAAGACATATTATGAAATGTTTTTTAAAAATATTTAGGCTGAGAAGAATATTACTTAGGTAATTTTTTTTATTTTGATCCCAAATATTTCTTTGAGAAAAAACAATTTATATGGTATTTCATAGACAAAGAGTTTTACTTTGTTTTCTTATTATATGTCCCTAACTAATATTTTAGTTCTAATCCCATGTCTTAATGTGCTATTCATAGTTTTTTAAGAATGATTACATATAAGTATGTTTTCAACATTAAAATTGTGATGATATTTCATGAAAAGAAGTATTTTTATATTTTAAATGATTCACATTTTGAAAAAAGGATACTGAGTTGTAGTTACCAATTAATGATGCAATATTTTTTTAGTTATGTATGATAGCATATTTCACGAATCTATAAACCAGAAATATCTTTGGGAATAAAATATGGTTTATTATAGAACCAATGCACTATATTATGTAATGTTTAAGTTTGGGTCCTTATATTGATCCTCTATCAAGAATATAATTATCAACATATCATTATCCATAATATATCATCATACCGTGATAGTCTTGTGGAACAGATAATGTCCTTAATAGTGAATAAAATGTCTTTATAATTGGACATTTTTTAGTTTTGACATATATTTTT
This sequence comes from Viscum album, assembly GCA_963277665.1. NCBI lineage: Eukaryota > Viridiplantae > Streptophyta > Magnoliopsida > Santalales > Viscaceae > Viscum > Viscum album. Next base: position 1,987,821,651 of record OY728136.1, read on the forward strand.
TTAGGTGATGTCTTTTCAAGTGACCTTATATGTTTATTGTTAACATCCATTTTATATGAGGAAGAACAAAAGATGATATTCATTTACATCATGATTTAATGGATTCATGTAATGGGAATCATTAACATAAAAAATAATTTTAAAAGTTTTCAATATCTATTTTATAAATCATTTCCATCATGTCCATATACATAAAATTATTTTATTGTTGTATTTATAAAGTAATTAATGATTTATAAAAGAAATGTTTGATTTACTAAAAAGTTTGTCAAAAGGAATAATTTTATTTAATGTTTTGAGATTAAATATAAAATTAAAAAAAGTAATGTTTTATTATAATGAATATAATATAAAAAACTTTTTATTCCCCTATTACAATTATTTGATGTTTTATTTCCATTACAAGATTTCATATTTTATCCAAATAAAATAATATTTCTCTTTATTTTGGGTATTTTATAAAGTGGTTTAAATTAATTTTGTATTTCAATAAATGGAAATATTTTCTTATAGGAGAAATGAATATTTTTATGAGTATGATAAGGAATGATCAAGCTTCCTTATACTATAATTATGTTGTGGTTATTGGAATTTTTTTGATGATGGGTGATCCTGATATAGATTGTGGTGATGGGTGAGACCGATATTTCTCATAGTGATGGGTGAGCCCTATATAGTTATACAATGCATTAGGTGAAAGGGTGGAGATAACCAGTAATGATTCTCTTAATAGATTATTAGAATTTACTATCTAGGTTATTCCATTTGAAAGAGTGATTTTAATAATGATATTAATAGTATTCTCTAAGTTACATAAATAATTCAATTATTCATGTTACGTTTTTCCATATAAATATTATGATTTTACAATGTAAGATAATGAGATTATGTTTAAAAGGATGTTTGTACGATAACATTATTAGATACATTTAAATATATTATTCTGGGGAAATATTTCTCTAAGATTGTTTTAATCAGGTTGGAGAAATAAAATATTGAATTGAAGACAAAGAGGAAGATTTAATGTCCATGTATGAAGAAAACATCACTTGATTGGAATAGTAGGAACCAAATTTTATTTAGGGTCTTGATAGTGAAATTAATCAATTTTTCTCTGGATTTCATCTAATTTAATAACGAACATTGGAATCTAATGAGTATAAAAGGTAAGATAAATATATTCATTATGATGTTAAGTTATAAATGGTGTATATATATGATATTTTATTTGATGGAATCATGGAAAAAAAGTGATCCTTGTGGATGGAAAAAAATAATACCTTACATAAATATGAATGTCTGAAAATCATGTTTTCAGTTTGTGATAGGTGTTACAATAATTACCTTGGGAATGTCTTATTAATTTTTAGATGTCCTCCTAATGTTGTAAGTTTGGGAATATTTAGTTTTATTTCAAAAAAATGATATTTTTATTGGAAAGACCAATTATATTAAAAAATAGGTATTGCGTTTAAAATCTAATGAGATGGGTCATTATGTAGATGTGTGTTTGAAGTGGAGAAAAAATTATGGGAAATGAAAACTCTATAAGAATAAGGGTGTGCTAGAATACTCTGTAACAACATCAATTGATGTTGGTCCATCGAATGAATTGATAACAAGTGCATTAATTTTTTATTCAAATTATACTAATTTCATGTTGGATTTATGTCAACACATTCATTCGTTTATATAAAAATTATAGTTACAATGAAAAAAGTTCTTTTCGAAATGAAGACTGAACATATTGTAAAGAATCATATTGTATAAATAAGGAAAACATAATTTGAAATATCTTTATGTTATCATATATGGACGACTTTCCACAAAAAAAACCATTTTATCTTTCCAATTTTAGAATTCTTTTTCATTTTGGGTATGTATTGGATTTTAGATTATAATTGTAATATAGATATCATATAAAAATAATTTATCTTTTGAAATAAGTTACTAATTGTATATATTAATCAGTTCAAAACATTGATAAAATATCAAGAATTAGAAAAACTATTAATAGATTGAAATAAAATCTACCTTTCTCATGTTGTTGAAATAATGTGATTTTTAAAATTATTGATGTCCTAGTAGACAATAAATATCTGGATGTTATTTATATTAAGTTAACAAGTATTGTACCATATCAATATGTTGAGTTTACTCTTGACTTAGTTATTGATTCTGATGTAAATGAAAAACACCCTTATCGAGTGGCTCATGTAGAACTTCGGAAATTGGAAAAGCATTTATAGGACATACATGATAAATGTTTCCCTCATGGTATAACTACACCATGGGAATCAAAAAAAATATTTTTTAAAGAGAAAGATGGTTCTGTGAGGAATTTCACTTACTATAGGTCATTTAATAAATTAACTATCAAGAATAAGTATATATGGAATCAAATCAATGACTTATTTGATTATCTTGAGGGAACATAGTATTTTTTAAAGGCAGATCACAAGTCTAGGTACCTTTAACTGAAGGTAATGTGTGATTAAATCCCTAAGACGTATTTTCATAATTGGTATAGACATTATGAGTTTGTGTTGATTCCATTTGGGCTGAAAATTTATCAAGTGGAATTCATGGATCTTTTGAATTGAGTTTTCAATGAATATTTGGATATGTTTTTCATTGTTTTTGTTGATGTATTTAGGTTAATAAAAAATCAATGTGGATTATAAAATAAAATAAAAGGGTTATTTTGAAACCAAAAAAGAATAATGGTTATATTTAAAATTTAGCAATGTGCTTTTGGGTCATTATATATTTAATTATATATAAATTTCATAAATAAGTACATAATAAATGATGATTCAATAAACACTAACGTTTTTTAGAAATAGGAAAATAGAAAAATTTGACAAATAATCTTAGTATTATTGGATTAGTAGGTTATTACCAGGGTTTTTTGAAGAATTTCATTGTTATATAGACCATTAATTAAGAAAACATGAAAATAATATAGGTTCATCTAGAAAAAGGAATGTGATAAATATTTCAAATAATTTTGAATAATATTGTTGAATAATCCAGTTTTGGACCTTTTATCCTATAATAGTGAATATATTTTCTATAGTGACTGTTTATTAAAGGTAAAGGGTGGTATTTTATTTCCAAATTCTTAGCTAACTTCATTTGATTCATGTCAATTAAAAGATCATGTGAAAAATTATTCTACACAAGATCAAGAACAGTCTACAATTTTGTTTTCATTAAAAAATATGCTGGCATCATTTATATGAAGTAATGTTTGAAATATATAATAATAATAAAATATACAATTATATATTAATATAGAAAGAGTAAAACATGAGATAGAGGGAACTTTTTGAATTAATAAATTATTATTACTACACAAGTCCTTATCATCCAGGTAAATAAAATATAGAAGATGATGCTTTGAGTTATAAAGATAATGTTACATTTTCTATGTTTCATCATGAAGATGATCCTTTGGGTAGAGATTTGATAAATTATTTATTAGATATTTTTTATGTAGGAAATCCATCATTTTTTTCATGTGTTAGTGCAATAGTGTTTTGCAGATAAGATTAGGCATGTTTAAAAGGAAAATGGGTTTTTATAGGAAAATGGAGAATTAATTAAGAAAGGAATGTTTCTTATTTTTAATATTTGAAATAATGGTGTTTTGAAATTTATAAAATGTTATGTTCTTCATTGGATATTCAGTTGAATATTGGACTATTGAGTGAGGCTCGATGACCTAAAATTTTGATTCATCCTAGCATCAAAAAAACGTATAGATACTTTCAAGAAGAAATATAGTGGCTATAAATAAAAAGGATATTGCTTTTTTAGTGTCAATTTTTTTAACATCTAGTATATTAAATCCAAATGAATATTTCTGAAGGGAATTATTCAAAAAAATTAGTGGAAAAATAGATATAGGATAATATATCAGTGGATTTGGATGATATATTACTGAATATGTCTCAAGGTAATAATTTTATATGTGTTATTGATAATCGATTAATTAAACCTCCACATTTTTTCTCATATGATATAGTAATTCATTGGATTGAGTTTATAAAAATTATGTTAAAGATAAAATAATATTACATAAATTCCCCATCTAATTTTTATACCAATTTGATCCCATATTTACCTATATTTTCTTAAAATTTCATCATAAGTTGTTGGGTACTGAATTAAATTTTAGTACAACCTTTCTCCATCAATATGTTGGGTAGTGAGGGCAAAGGATTCACACTTATATGATTTTATTTGATCGTTTTCAAATGATAATTAGGTAATTTGGGATCAACATCTACCATTGGTTGAGATTTCCTATAAAACTAATTTTCATTTAATATATATATTGATCCTTCTGATGAATTATATAGAACTCAGTGTTGGACTGAAACCTCTTGGAATTATTCTATATGAATAAAATAATTGTAAATATAATTGGTAGAAGAAATGGTTGAGAAGGTGAAGAAATTTTAGCTTCATATGATTATGGATCAAAGAGGGTAAACAATTTGTGATGATAACTGTTGAAAAGTTCTATCTGTTGAGGTAGATGATCATTTATATCTTAATGTATCTCCATGGAAATTTTTTATGCATTTTTTTCAAACAATTTAATATTATTCCAAGGTTTGTTGAACCATATAAAATCCTAGAGAAATTTGAATTAGTTTTCGATTTAGTGGCATTTCTTCTTTTTTTTTCATTGGTAAATGAAATATTTCATGTTTCAATGTTAAAAAAATAACTGTTTGATGTTTCTCATTTTTTTAATCTCTAAAGTATTTCTAATGGAATAGAATCATTAATTTGGGGAAAATAATTATCATATTCATGATCTTATAGATTCCATGTTATTATATACAGCGATTCACTAGGTTAATGTTTTTTGGTAAATAATATTACTAAAAAAATAAGGCACATGGAAACTAATATGAGGGAAATATATACCCACTGGTTTAAGTAATGAATAAAATTTTGTGAGCATGATTTAAAAAAGGATGAAAAAATGTAACAAAAAATTTCATATTAAAATATTTATTTTTTATGTATTAATAATATTTATTAGTTTTATTTTATAGATTAATATTATTGATTATAATATTAGTTAATCCTTCAGTATTTATGGAAGATGATTTATTTCTAACCAAATTTTGTTTTCCTGTATTATATGGTTTTATTTAAAATATTAATTTTAATATCTTTACCCTAATGCATGGTCCATCGTGGATTGAATTTTTGTATTATGGAATGTTTCTCATGAGAATTAATGGCCTGTGGGGGTGTCTTAGGGGCCTGGGCATCAAAAGTTAAGAAAAAGGACAATATTTTTTGAGATCATAATTGACAAATAGTTAGTAGTATTTGTTTATAATAACTTTCTAGTATATAGATGGGGATTTAATGGTTAGGGAACCTATATAGTGTGGAAAAGAAGACCATGTGGTGGTAGATAACCTTAGAAAATGGTGAACACACAGACACCCCTAAATTTTTCAAATTGTGTGGGTTTCTATAAAAACATAGCGACTTAGTTTTCACAATAACAATAGGAAATGAATGGTTTGTGAATAGTTTGGACAACCTTGCATTCAAACTATAAACCTAATTTAAAGTGGGGGTTCTACCATTTCCCTTTTAATATTATTTCTTATTCCTCATAATACCCCCCATTTGACCCCTAGTATCTAGGGGATAAACCAAGATCTCCTCCCTCTTCTTTGAATGATTCTCCGTCATTCTTGGGCATTTAGAGTGTTGTTTAGTGTGAATCAAATATCCATCTAAGTATTTGGATCCATTTCATTCAATTTTTAGGAAGAGGCACGGTTAAATGTATTCTCTCTTTATAAATCCCAAAAACACTATTTTATAGTATATTCATTGTATAGATGTTAAAGTTTTTTTTTCTTTCGTCAAGGGCCATGTTTGAAGGAGTGGTTGTCTATGGCCAAGAGATAGGCAGCCTATAATCTTTTAAAAATAGTATTGGTGTTTATATTTGTGTTTTTAGTTGTTCCATGTTTCTCCCATTATATATTTTAACGTCTATGACTATGGAAAATAAATTGGGCATTAATTTGATGTGTGAGACCCTTCATAGAAAATGTTTTTTCCCTTGATGATTTGACATCATACCTAGGGATTCTCATAGAGTAGTCCAAACTCTACAAATGATTAAATAAATTAGTAAAAGGTGAGATAGTTTAATTATTAAATTCAGTGTTTTTTAATTTGTTTTTTGGTATATGGGAATGTATAAAGGAGAAATTGAAATTTTTATATGATAGGTTTTGTGAAATGCCTATGGGGATTTCTAAATGGTAAATCTATTTTTTGATTTTGATTCGATTAAGGTTTTCAATGAAGGAAAATGATGTTATTGAATTTTTTAAGGTTTAGAAATGAGGTATGGCCTAAAATTGATTGAAAAGGGGTTTTTATTATATTTCAAATGGTTCTTTGAATTGTGGGTGTGGTTTCACACTTGTGAAAATTTTATAGTGGTCTATTTTATTTAATTGGATGGAATTTTTGTCCATTGTGTTCAGTTAGAGGCTTTGCTTCTTACCTTTCATTTCCTTTAGTTTTGTAAATCACAAACAATCTCTCAGGAATTGTTTAATATCAGTTTTGAAACCAAAATTTTTTGAATGTTTTTATATAAAAATTACATTTTACCGCACATAGAAAAAGTTCTAATGTATTAAAAATATAAAAAATAAATTCTTCATTATGAAATTATTATTTAGTGAGAGTATTATTATAAAAAAACCTTTATCAAACCAAATGTTAGAAATTAGTCATTTCTTTCGTATTGACAAAATTATTGACCATCAGACTAATACTGGAATAAATAAAATCAGACTAACACTCATTAAGATTATTATATTGAAATAGCTAACACCATTAGATGGACAAAATTTTCAATTCAGAATATCTAATGCTTTTATCTAAAGTATGGAATATCATTAACAATGTAATTATGTTAACCAAAATGATGTCATACACTCAACAATGATTATAATTTAACTAATAATTGTCCAAGGATGTTACAAAAATCTTCGAAATATGATCTTTGGGGGATCACCTAAAAATACTAGATCATTTTAAGAATTTAGGGATTTTTTATTACTCACTTTTGAAGGGAAATCGACAATAATTTCTTGTTCATTGTCATTTTTTCATTGTTTTTTCTTTTTATGGAATCCTCCCATGGGTTGTGTATTTAATAACTTTTTTAATTGTAATATGTGTCTGAACACTATTACGGTCGAGGGGTTTCAGGGATAGTAAGATGGTGAATTGAATCCATAAGATCGTGGGATTTTGTAGATAGGAAGATAGATCCAATCATCGTATAGATGGATTCCATGGATAGGAAGTCAAAGCTAATTAAATCATTATATCAAGGGATTTCCTAGTAAGGAATGATTGAAATTACTATAAGTATAAAATAGATTATACCATTATTCGAGGTAATTGAATACCTTTATCTTAAGGTTAAAAGATTTATCTTTTTAATAATATAATTCCAGTCATTATATTTTTTACATTTCTATTGTATTTACTTTATTCCATAGTATCTTTTTTTGAATGTAATAAAATGTTGATCATCATACTCAGCTTTCAATATTTTTTTATTTTATGATATCATTCTGGTTATGATAAACATTCTCTGTCAATCATATCCATAGTGATTAAAATTTTTTAACTCTGATTTAATTCCACTAGTGGTAGATCTAATTATTTTTCAATTTAATTACACTATGTCTGAATTCTATTACATTACGTAAATAAAATTTTAGTATTGATAAGTTTAATTCTTCTAAACAATTTTTTAAACAAAAATTCACCCCTATTATATATATATATATCCATCTAAGATAATTCTTATGATCCAAAAGTTATTATTAGAGTAGGTTTCAACTATTCATAGACTTGTATAATTTTTCCTTTCTTTACAATTTCATATTTTTTAGTTTTTGATATAAAACATATATTTAAAAATGACATAAACAGTCCCATAGAGGTCTGAATCATGACTATCACAAACCCTATTCCAATAGGCTAGGGAATGGTGACAAAATCTGAGTCGTCATATCCCATAAATGGGAGGAATTTTCCTAGAGTACCTAACATCTCCAAGCCCACACAATGATGAAATGTAAAACAACTGAAATAATGCATTCATACATCTAATATCACACAATAGAGTATGATATTAAATTATTAAAAATAGAAAAGTTGAAAAACAATCCCAAACAAAAGTATAAAAAGTATAACTTTCTCTAGGGGTATGTACTATTTCAAAAGTATGCTCCTGGTAAACACCTCGTTCTTTGAATCTCCAACTACACTCCACCCACTCCCTGTCCTCCTAGGACAATGTCAAAAGGTGTTACCATCTACACAAGACATGACACATTTGGGAAAATCCCATGTAGGGGTGATAATAAGAATCCTATATAGAACACCCCTAAAACAATAAAAATGATGAAACAAGTATTTTCATCTCAATGAAATTTATTGCAATCATTGTATAATCAAAACAAAACCCAAATATACTCAGGAATGAAACCACACCACTAGGTGTTCATAACCAATTTTTTACTATATGATTCTTTTTGGAGAAATGTTCATTCTAGGAGAACCCAATCCATGAGCCATGCTACTATTAGAGACACTCGATGATGATTTCTGGGTTATTGATACCAACCCAATGAAGCTCACTCATCAATGGTGACCATTACACAAATATAGGTGGTCATAGCCAGAACCACTAGGGGAAAACATGAACCATGACTGGATCAACCCACTACATAGGATATTGTATCCCAATGATTCTACAAACCCTACGGATACATCCTATTGGATGGAGGATCAACTCTCTACTTAGGGGGTTAATACTAATTCTACAAACACTAACTAGCGATGATTGAGGATCGCAATTCTGTCTCATGGAGGGACACTGCAACTCTATCTACTTCTAATCCTCTATAAGGGATCAACATCCATTGATGTGGATGTAATTCCATACAATACCCTCATGTAAAATGACCTAGGGAACAAAAACAACCTATATTGGATCAAAATAAATAAAATGAAGAGCTTCAAGAACTCTTGAAGGGGGTAAATAGCGGGTCCCAAGTGGTACACAAAATGTACAGCTGTCCCAAGCCCTACCCTTGTGATAGATAATCACATGACATGTAGTCTCCATATACACATTTTGTAGATGTATGTACATAGTATGAAGGGAAACCTGATATACTTCCTGTGTAGCCTGGTCATATTCATGTATAAAATCTATGTATGTCTACGAGTCTATGTATTCCAGGCCATATCCATGTGGGTGTACACAACGTTTCCATGAATGTGTACTCTAACCCGTGTCCGTGTACTTCTAAATGACACATCTAGTCATTCGGGGAGGGTGACACACCATATGATAGGGGTCACACGCCTTGTGGTCCTTAACATTAGTCACACCCTAGAACCGTAGCTAGGTTCCACACATGTCATATAATCTTTGAATTCATGCTACGTTCTGTGGTATTTTTTACAATCCTAGATTCTTTCTCCACACACCATGACTAATCTTCCAGCCTCGGATTCATTGACCTCCATACCATGACACTAAATATCCATCCGCTTTTTTCTCATTCCATCAATGAAAAAACATCTTTCATTACCATATATGATTGTAAAATGGATTTATTAAACTTTCTTAAGTCCATGATGTCAAACATTGAAGAATGGGAATGCGGTAATTTATCCTAGTTCGATTCACTATTTCATGAACCATCGCACATCTGTCGCATTGTGTTGATCGCAGATCTATGAAATTGGATCATTTCACCAAGAAACAGGTTCCCAAAGGTCAATTGATTATGAATAGTTGAACCTTGGTCCAATGGAGAATGATGGTTGGGAAATGTAGAATTGGGATAGAAATAAACCATCAATCAAGTGGAACAAACCTCGATCGAAGTTGGTATTAATCGAGGTTCATTTTCATCAAAGAGTTAAACAAATAAATCATCAAATTAAACCACAAAACTTCTCCCAATAAAAAACTCTGCAAAATAAATTCCCACACACAATACGCATGATCTGTGAATAAATCTATTTTCTGATTTATTTGTGTTTATCATAGAATATATGAATGGGGGAATAAAAATTAATTTCCCCACCTTGATTTGGATTGGTAGCTGATGAATAAATAAGTTGTGCAGCATTCATTGGTGAGATCCTTCAAAATAAATGTGTGTCGACTGTTGATCCTTGATACATCATCATTTGTCATAAAGGATTCCTAGAGATCTCTCAAATGATCCAATAGAACAACCATGGTTATGTAGTTGTCCCTGTTATTATGACATAATGATTCATTTAAATAAAAAAATTCTTTGTGTCAACATAGTGAAATAAAGTAATTTTTATTAAAAAAAATCATTTTAAACCAACGATAAAATTTCAAAATTGATCCATGCCGACCAATGATAAATAATTACTAGTGTAATACTACCATTCAGAGCAAAAAAAGTGCCCTCAGATTTATGATTTTAACACATGTTTACATGTTCTTCTGATTTTGCAAGAAAACAGCATTTGAGTTCTATTTAATATATCTCGAACAATTATTTTTATCACACTAGGCCTTAGAATCTCACTACGCCTCAACTCTTCAACTCAAAAGTAATACATATAATATTTAAAAATAATAATAGAAAAATATGTGATGTTACATTATCCAAGCATTTTGGGTTTACGTCCCTGAAAAGCCAAGAAAGGGGATACACAACGAGATGTAAGTACTGTGCACGAATCTGAGCCTCCTGGTCTACTATGGTCTACTAAATATTCTCATGCTACCACCATATATTCACTAAAAGAATAAATCACCCATTAAGGATACTATCCTTCGGATCATCAATATCCATTCGGCCCTCACCAAAATTTTCTCCATCCTTGATGTCCATCCCACCTTTGTTAATAACGTGTGATGGGTCATGCATGTACCTCCTTAGCTACAACCTGTGGAAGATGTCGTGTACCCAGTATAACTATGGATATGGAGATTAGTGTTACACCACTTCCCAAAATCTATATATTATCTAGAAAGGGGCAATGAAATTTAGAGATAGCTTGTTGCCTTTAGCAAATATCCATAATCCACATTGAGGTGAAAATCATAGAAACACAAGGCCTCCCACCTCAAACTCCAAAGGCCCCTATCACCTATCATCATATGAATCCTGATGTATCTATGTAGTCTTCATATAATCATTGATGATTTGAACCATTTATATTGTATCTCACACCAACTTTGGGTGAAAGAGTATTAACTTTCCTAGATATGTCCAACAATTTGATGAACTACAGGGTCACTCATACAGAGACTTGTATAGATCTATACCAATGGTGGAATAATAGATATTTTCATATGAAAACTCCATCGGTGGTAGGTGATCCTCAAAACTATGGACAAACAATAAAATTTAATCTCTTAACATGTCCTCTAAAACCTGAATGGTCCGCTCAGTCTGGCTATCAGTTTGGGGAAGAAACACTATGCTAAAGCATAATTGTGCCCCTAATGACAACTGTATTCCATTCCACAATAGAGATGTAAAGAAATTATCATAATAAAAAACAATCATTGTTGGAACTCCATGGATTTGAATTATATCTCTAACATAGAGGTTCCCTAATCTCTCTACTGAACTATGTTCTCAAATAGATAAAAATTTCTATGAAATTTTGAGTTCGTTAATGGTCACCAAGATGGCATAGATTATTATGTATGTACATGGTGATACCATCATTAAGTGCATTTATATCTCATCCAACTTCAATTCTGATAAATCATGGGGTTGAGATAAACACATAGGAACATGGTGCCCCGCCTTCACATACTGACAAGTAAGGCATCGAGAATCAAAATCAACAACTACATTTTATATCCCTAGACACCAAAACTAATTTCAGTGGTCTTGGTACATATGTTTCATACCTAGAATTAACATCAAGGGTGTTGTATGAAACTATATTGAAACCTCCTCCCACAATTTCGTTGGTACCATCGTGTGTCCATTGAAAATAATAATGTACTCACTCCATTGGAAAATTAATTAGGAGCCTACCCTATGATATATGATCGCGTAGGGTCTTGCAATGAGTTTCAAAAATCTATGCCTCCTTGACTTGCTCTAATAGTGGAGGGGTGACAACCATTGACTAGAGGTAATCTTCTCCATCTCCATCAACAAAGGATAACTACAATGAGTCCATCAACTCCAATGCGTTGTTCAGAAATTGGAAATTATATATCCTACTGAGAGCATATGCCACCATGTTCCCCCTACCAATAGTGTAGAAAATATCAAAGTCATAGTCCTAGAGGAAATCTAATGGTCTCTGTTGTTTGAAGTTACCACTATTTCTTGAGCCAACCTGCTGAGGTCTGACCCGTGACGACCCCAAGCCCGCATCCAATAGGCTTGGGACTGGTGACTAGTACGGAGTATGGATATCCCACAAATGGGATGAATTTACATATAAGCATGTACACATGCAGACATATCCATGCCCAAAAAACAATGAAATGTAAAAGAACAAAAAAAATGCATACATACATGTAAGATCCCACAATCAAGTGATTGTAGGTGTAGTGAAAATAAAAATGGGGAAAATATAATCTAAACCAAAACGTTAAAGAGTTCAACCTTCTTCATGGCAGAGGACTAAGTCAAAATTATACTCGCTGTAAAAACCACAGTCACTCAAGCTGTAGCTATGCTCTATCTGCTCCATGTCCTCGTAGGAAAACATCAAAATGGGACTTCATCTTCATAAGACACGACATGTATAGGGAAATACCGTGGATAGGTGAGTATAAAAATTACTGAAGGACACATAGAAAATTGTAAAGATGAACCAAAAATTATAGTAAACTCAAGAATGATATAAAAATAAAGTAATAACATAAAAATTCCTAGATATAAAAAGGAAAGACCCCGCACCCCCATGCATTGATAACCATCTTTCATCCACTAGATTCTATTCGAAGTAACAGTCGTTCCAAGGGAACCAACTCTACGAGCTATGCTACTATCAGACTTACTCGAAGAAGGGGTTTGGGTCATTGGAAACTACCCAATGAAGCTCACTAGTCTATGCTGACCATGATACAAAGACAATGTAACACATGGGTGTTTTCATGATTTTTTTTAAATAACTTTTATACTGAAATACCATTATTTGAATGAAATTGTGAGTTTGAATGAACCAAGAGATTCCCTTATTATAAATGTACCATTATATCCTAGAATTTAGGTTAGCAAGAATAATTGTAACTAACTTATGAAAATGAATTATGAATTCCTTACCTATCAATTATTTATATAAAATAGAAATCAATTAGATATTTATATTTTTGAGTGAATTAATTTTGGAAATGAAGTTAATGATATATATATGTGTTATATACTTAATAAAATATTTTTTATATTCATCTAATGTATATTTCATTCATAGGGTAAGAATAAAACCCTATTTGTTGTATAAAATCTTATTTTTTTTAAAAGTTAATTTTACACCATTGGATGGAAAACCCATTTTAAATTATTATTTTGACACATTAATAATTATTATATGACAAAATAAACATTTTATTTTGAACCACAATATATAAATTGAATTTGGATAAATTAATGATAATTTTCTGAAAACTTTCATATTTGGATGAATAGTAAAAATACGGTAAATTTTAATTAAAAACCTCTTGTTTCATAGAGATAATTTATATAGATGAATTATATTATTGAATGGTTTTAATATATAAATAGAACAGATTTTTATTATTCAATAAAATTTATGTCATTATCATTTGTTTGATGTTGAATTCATAGATAAAATCATTTCAGTCTTTTCCAATGTTTTAAGTATTAAAACTCTTTTTCTCAACAACGGTATTAATTTTAAATTAATTAATGCCACATCTGTGTTTAGAATTTTGAAAAATGGATTCCAAATTTTGAATTAGTAAGTCCAAATTATGTTAAAAGGCTTCTTTTATTTTTGTTCATTATGAATAGTAACCATGGTAATTATTTTTATTACCATGGTTAAAGGTAAATTAGGTAATTAAGGGTAAAACAAATATAATAAAATTAGATTAACACCTTTATAAATCATATTAGATGACTAAATTCATCCATTATCGTCTATTGTTCAAACATTAATCACTTTATGGCCACTTACATATGAATATGAAGTGAATATAAAAAAACTATGTATGTGACAAAATGTCAAAATCTCAATATATATAAGTATATTAATTTTAATATATGTATAAATGAGAGATCAAATAATCTATATATAGTCTATATAAATATAAAATAAGTAACTACATCGTAGAAATTTATTTAGAATTTTTCAAGATTCGATAATGACAATTAATAATGACACAATTGTGATGTAGAAATTATTTTATTAATAGAAATATCGAATAAATGTTTTTAAAAGTATTAAAATAAATATCATATGAAATAATTAATGTGATACAAAAATTTTATTTGTGAAAATGACATGTCAGGGGTGTATTAAATATTTTTTTATAATTTATCTTTTATTTGGATTTTATTTAAATTCTAATGAATTAATTGTGTCAAAATTGAAACTATTGACAATTTAAAAAAATAACATTTAGTTAAATAATTTAAAAATCATAAAAAAATTAAAAATATCAAAGTGATAATTATGAGGTCTAAATTGGAATGAATAATAAATAAATGTTTAATTCCCATCATATAAGTAAATATTAATAACAATTAATTATTTAGAATTTTATTACCATAATTAAAATTAATTATAATAACTAAATGTTAATTAAAATTATAATCCATAATTGACATAAAAATTAGTATAAAATTTATTGGTGGATGATATTATAATCCTATCTAATATAATATTTAAATTCATGACAATTTTTATGTTTTCTGGAAGGGTTTTATTTTATTATAAATTAATATTTTTGAGGATTCTAAAAGTGCCCCTCAACTCAACTATAAAAGGGAACCACCTCTTTCACCTATTCACATCATTTTGAGCCTTAAAACTTATCCACCCCCTTCCATATTTCCTGATAAACTTCATAACATTAATTATATTGGTTTTTTTCTTCTTCAAAGACCAACTCTATTTCCCTAAGTGTAAATTTAAAGGAGGCACATCGAGGAAGAGGTGATCTATTCTACTGATTCGTTCAAAATTATTTCTTCTTCTAATTCATATTCATTAGTTGTTTGATTATAAATTAATAAAATTAGTATCACTCATATACTTATATGTTATTATAAATATTAAAACCCATATTTCACCTTATATCCATCCTATGAAATACGAAATCGTTGTGTGTGCGCATGTACAACTTACAGTCTCCACGTAGTGGTGTAATCTATTTTCAACACCACCTTACATGGATGGGTATAATGGTAGAAATAATATCTATAAATGATTATTATAAAATATTTATGTATTTTGAGATACTATACACTATCCACTTCAATAGCATTCAACAATAATTGGAACAATATCCTCATTTGTGCATAAGTACAGCCTACCATCTCCATGTTGTGATGTCATTCGTTCTGCATAATATTCATTAAAACACGATTATATAAATTCATTGAATTAATCAATATGATTTATTATACTAATACCATTTTATAAATGATATAACTATAACCTAAAAGGAGGAATACGAACTTGCCTATGAAAACATGCATAAGAACTTAAAGTAGTTAATACCCAAATGATGAGTAACAATTAAATGTTATTAATAAATGGATAAAAATGTAAATATAAATGTTATCGTAAAAATTATTATGATTCTGGAATAAATCTTTAATATTATTTGAATCAATATATTGGAGTTTCATATACAAACGAAGGATATCAGACCTAAGGTAAGAGATAATTTTACAATCTCATTTTTATTCAAGATTATTTATACATATGTATTTGCTCGGGTATATTTGTCATCCACGTTCATGTTTTATAATTATATAATATTTTTTATATTATTATAAATAAAAATTAAGTTAATTTTACACTTTGGTGAGTTTTTATAAAATGGTATGATATGAATCTTCTGACGTTATTCGATTCAAGGCACTTTTTGTCTTTTTTTATAGAAGTAGGAGAAGAATGTTTTTAACTTATACGACATGAATAGATTTTTAAGGTTTCATGAAACATAATTTCCTTGATTATTCCCCTACAATCATAAAAGGTTTTTTCAAATAAAATTTTTTCTTCTAAAATTGTGTGGAATTTGGAGGAAGGAAAATTTTTTTTAAAGAAAAGGAATATTTTCCTCAAAAATTAATTTCAAGTGTTTTCTCAAAATTATTTTCCATCTAATATGACACTCATTAAAAGTGGTTATATTCTCATTCATGTTACTACCATGATTTTATTATGTTTATGATGTAATTTTATTTTGTAATTCCATTTTTTATATCAATTATGATGGAATGATCTTTAAAAACCACATTCTATTTCATCGGTTATGCTATGGTGAATATTTTTTTATGTTTTTGCGGAACATGTAAGAATGGATTCATAATGAGATGTTTAAGACCTATATCTCCCTATAAATCATTGGGAAATGATTTATATCTCATGAGATATACATGGATGGATCGACAAGTAAATCTAATTTTGTAATACATGGCTGGAATGAGGAGTGAACTCGGTTCAGTAATGGAATTTATCTGTTATGATGGTATTGGTAATGAGGCTTGACTAATTTGATATTATTTTCTATGATTATATGTGTATGCCACAAAATTCCATGTCTTATGTTATGACTATTGGGATTACATTTCACTTTCATGATTTATCTCATGACAAGATATTATAATCTTTTATATGCAAAAAAAAAAATTTCCAAAAGGTGTGTTATTTTGAAAATGATATGATTGATATTTTCATTGTTCATCCTTATTGAGAATTTGAGCTCAACCTATAGTATAATTCCTTTCCCAAGTTTTGGAAGAATCATATTATGTATGATATTCTAAAAGGAGTCTAGTTATGAATAATTAAATGGGAGACAATGTACATGTTTTATGATCCAGTTTTTTTATGTTTCCCAGTTTATAAACACGTTATAACTATATGGTCTTATCATGGTTTTGTTATATGATGTAATTCACATACATCTGTTCTGAATTAATATCAATGTATGTGATGTATGGGTCGTTATAGTTGGTATCAGAGGGAAGGTATAGTTAACCATTGGAAACTAGGATGAGAAACGCTTAGTAAGAACACTAAGTGTATGTATAATTATATTATACAATCCTAGTGTTTTAGTAATAACTATGAATAACCTAGGATATAACCTAAGGTGTCCTAAATAGAAATTTTATTCTTCATTACGAGGTTTTCCAGTTATAATTAGTGTTCCTCACAATGTGATTCTTGGTATTAGTCAATGGATGGAACCTAAAGGAAGCATATTAATGCTAAATGTGCTAGGAAATGTAATGATTGACCCCTTGAGAAACCAAATGTTATGGGATATAGAATACAAAATCTTGTAGCCATGGTCTCAGAACATTCTCAAGGTATTCATCATGTCGTACTTCCAAATGAGAAAAGGAGGGAGCAACAATCTATTGAATCCTTCATGAGGTAGTATGCCCCTTAATTAATCAGGTCTTCTAATCCATTAGTGGCTGAACAATGGATCAGTACCACTAAAAAGAAATTTTTAATTCTATAATTTTAGAAACATGAAAAATTCATTTTATTAGTATATATTTTGGAAGGTGAATCTAAACAATGGTGGAATCTTATCAAGAATAGGAGGCAAAGATATGAAATCGAGTCCATGCAATTGGATGAGTTCAAGAAATTATTTTTTCAATAAGTACATTCCTCGTATTCTTAGAACAAATATGGAGAATAAGTTCCTTGAACTTAAGAAAAATGATGATAAATCTATTGGTACCTATGAATTATATTTTACAAGACTTTAAAGGTACAATTCTGGAATTATTATCCAACCGGAGAGTATAATTGATCCATTCTATATTGGTTTAAAACCAAGTCTCCAAAAGGCATTAGATCTAAGGAGCATCAAAAGCTATGAATAAATTTTTCAATGTTCTCTCTAGGTTGATATGGAGATTGGAGTAACCCATCAGTCATATGGGTTTGATAAGAAGTTAAAAATTGAATTTAAAGGAAAATATATAGACCGCACTGAAAAAAGATGAGTTTTCCCTTATTCTCAAAAAGTGTAAATAAACATGGAGGAAATTGACTTAAAGGGACTAGAAAATGTTTTTTGCGTGGAAAAGAAATTCATCTGGAAATTGAATGTAGATGTGTTGGGAAAAATATTTCTAATGATGTAAAAAATGAAAAGGCTATGCGAAATGAACCATCTACGCTTCAATTTTATATGTTCAAGGAAATGGGTAATTGTGCCAATCCAATGACCTATTCCAAAAGTGATTGATGATGATCGACTTCAATAATATATTAAGGCTAAAGACCATGTAAAGTCAAATTAAATCACTATAGGCAATGTCAAGTATCATAATTAAGTGGTGAAAGGTACAGTTATCATACACTCGATAGTAGAAACTGTATTATTTGATTCTAGATCCACCCACTTTTTTATTTATGATGAACTTTCTAAGGTTATCTCCATATTACCTCAACAATTAGAGGTTGAGTTAGTTGGGACAACTCTTAATGGAACCAAAATTGCATCAAAATCATAAAATTCTTCTCTAGTTGAAGATTGTGAGAATGTGATTCTGGCAAATCTGGTGATCCTTCCAATAGTAGAATTTTATGTGATTCTTGGAATGGATTGGATTTCTCTATATAGAGATCATTTCATTTTACAAGGAAGGTAAGTCCCATTTCATATTCCAAATAAATATGTGATAATATATTGATGCCATGATGAATATTACCTTCTAGTATAAATTTCATCTATATTATGGGTCATGATTCCAATAAATGAAAGGTATTTATCTAAAATGGTTGTGGGGAAACACACAATTAATAATACTCATATTTTAGGAGAGTTTTATGATGTCTTTCTAGAGGAATTTATAGGTCTACCACCAATTCATGAAGTTGGGTTTTCAACATAACACATACAGGGTGCTATGCCTATTTTCAAGACACCTTATAGAATGGCCCCAATTAATTTTTAGGAATTGAATAAACAACTCCAAGAGAATCTTGATAAAAGATTCATACACCCTAGTGAGTCAGCTTGGGGAGAACATGTTCTATTTGTTAAGAAGAAATATGGATCAATGAGACTTCTCATTGATTATCAAGAACTTAATAAGATCATGATGAATAAAAAAATAGCATCTACCCTACATTGATGACTTATTTTTCTGACTACGTGGAGCTCAATAATTTTTCATGATTGATCTTCCTTCAATATATCATCAATTAAGGGTCAAAAGGAGGATATATCAAAGATTGAATTTTGTACAAGTTAGGGATACTTTGAATAAATAGTGATACCTGTTGGTCTTTATAATTCCCCATATAACATCATGGATCAATTGAATAGAGTCTTTAGAGACTATAATAATTATTTTTTGGTAGTATTTATAGACTATATTCTTGTGTATTCAAAGAAAATGGAAGAACATGAAGATCAGTAGAGAATTATACTAAAGACCCTAAGAAAGGATAAGTTTTATACCGAATTTAACAATTGTGAATTTTGGATTTAGAAAGTTTTTTTTGGGTCATATAATCTCAAGAGAGGAGATATTTATGGATTTAACAAAATACAGTGGTTATTAAACGATGGTCGAGACTGACAACGGTAACTGGGATCTTATGTTTTCTTGGTTAGGCTGGATATTATCAATTTTTTGTGAAATATTTCTCCTGATTATCTAATTTAATCAACATGTTGACATAGAAAGGAGTTATGTTTTTTTTCTATAGTGTAATTTAAAGAGAATGTCAAAGAGCATAATAAATGGATAACCAGTGTACCTGTTCTCACACTGCTTGGTAGTGGAGAATGTTTTGTGATATACAGTGACACATCAAAAAAGGTCTTGGAGTGTGTTCTCATTCAAAATGATATGGTGATTTCATATGCCTCATGACAGTTGAAAAATCATGAGAAAATTTACCAAAATCATGATTTTGAATTTTATGTATTAGTCTTTTCATTAAAGATATTGATGAATTATCTTTATGGATAATGCGGTGATATTTATACTGATCATAGAATATTAAAGTATATTTTCAAAAAAATGATATTAATATATGCCAAAGAAGGTGGTTATAATTGATTAAAGATTATGAATTCTTAAAACATTACCACCCAAGTTAAGAAAAAATGTTGGTAGATTCATTATGTAGAAAAGACCATTCTAGCCTATCAATGATGAGGATCACAAAAGATCGAATATTTATGTATTTTCAAAAGATGGATCTCAAAATTTTAAAGGAATGGGGTGAATCGTAT
Organism: Viscum album; assembly: GCA_963277665.1. Classification (NCBI taxonomy): domain Eukaryota; kingdom Viridiplantae; phylum Streptophyta; class Magnoliopsida; order Santalales; family Viscaceae; genus Viscum; species Viscum album. Next base: position 1,987,842,190 of record OY728136.1, read on the forward strand.
CTTTCTCAAATGAATGTTCAACTATTATTACAAGTTATGATTATTGAGGCGTAGAATAATGATGTATAGATACAAAATAATGTGATAAATACTCTTGAATTCATACTTGATTATAATGAAATAATAAGGCTCATGATTCAAGTTTGTATTCCTACCATACAAGAATTAAACAAGGATCTATTGGAAGAGGCTCATAGTTATTAACACTATATTCACCATGGAAGCACAAATATGTACAGGGATTAGAAAAATTACTTCTGGTGGGATGGAATGAAAAGGGATGTCGCTGAATATGTCTCTCGATGCTTGGTTTTTTAGCAAGATCAGGGTGAGAGACAGAAGCCTAAGGGAATGTTACAACCATTACCCACACCAAAATGGAAATGAGAAAACATCACTCTGGAATTTGTCATCAGACATCCCAAAACATCCAATGAAAATAATCTCATCTGGGTTATAGGTGATTTTCATAAAAAGTCAGCACACTTCATTCCTATTAGAGGGGATTTCTCTCTTGATTAGCTTGCGAAGATATATGTAAAGGAATTTGTAAGATTGAATTTATTTCCACTTTCCATTATATCCAATCGTGATTTGAGGCTTACCTAAAAGTTCTAGAAATGTCTTAATACAACTATGGATACAGTGTTATGTTTTAGCACTGCTTATCATCATCTGATAGACAGTTATTCTAGGGGAAGAATTCAAACTCTCGAAGACATGTTGAGTACTTTCTCTTTGAATTTCAAAGGTCGTTGGGATCACTACCTACCATTGTTGTAATTTTCTTACAATATTTGATTTCAATCTACTATTCATATTTATTCTTATAAACCCATCTATGGAAATATGTAAAGAACACCAACATTCTGGGATGAGGTTGGGGAAAGAAATCTATTATGATATGATCATGTTGTTGAAATGACTAAAAATCTAAGATCTATTCAACAATACATAAGAGAATCTCTGAGTTGACAAAAAAGTTATGCTAAAAACTAAATACATGACCTAGAGTTTGAATTGGGTGATAAGGTGTTCTTATGAATATCTCCCTGGAAGAGAGTAATGAGATTTGGAAATAAGGGAAAGCTGAGCCCTACATATATAGGTGCATTTAAAATTTGGGATTATTTTGTGAAGGTAGCTTACCGATTGAAGCTTACACTAAATATATCTCATGTTCATAATGTGTTCCATGTATCTCTTATAAGGATGTAAATACCTAATCCCTCACATGTACTAATCTCAGTAGTTAGACCATTCGATCAAGATCATTCTTATGAAGTACGACAATTTGAAATTCTAGATCGTAGCGAAAATGTTCTATGAAATAAGACCACTATCTTGGTTAATGTTTTATGGAGGAACCAAAATTTTGAAGAAGCTACATGGGAACTTGAGGATAGGATGAGGGAGAGGTATCCTCATCTGTTTGTTTCCATGTGATTAATTTTGAGTGTGAAATTCAGTTTAATGGGTGTAGAATGTAACAACCAAATATTTTTTTTAAATATATTCTTTAAATAATAATTATTCTTCAGTATCATACTTTTCATATAATCGCGAGTTTAAACAAGTCAGTAGATAATCATATTATAAAATTACTATTATATCCTAGTCTTTAGGTTAGCAGGATTAAATAAAACTAGATTATAAAAATTCATTATGAATTCATATGCTATCAATTATTAATGAAAATAATAAATGAATTAGATATTTATATTTTTGAGTGAATTAATATTGGTAATGAAATTAATGAGATATATATGTGTTATATACCTAATAAAACATTTTTAATATTTATCCAGTGGATATATTTGTCATAGGGTATGAATTAATCTCTATTGGATATATAAAAACCAATTCTATTAAAAAAGTTAATTTTACACCTTTGAATGGTGAACCCATTTAAAATAATATTTTGACACATTAATAATTTTTATATGAAAATATAAAAAATTTATTTTCATGCATGATATAAAGAATTTCTTTGGATAAATTTTTTATATTTTTCTGATAACATTCTTATTTAGATGTATAGTAAAAATACGCAAAATTGTAATTAAAATTTAATTTTTTAATCAAGATAATGTATGTGGTTGAATTATAATATTGAATGGTTTTAAAGTATAAATATAATTTAGTTTTATCATTCAATATAATTTAGGTCAATATCATTAATTTTATATTGAATTCATAAGTAATTACATTTCAATCTTTCCCATTGTTTTAACTTTTAAAACGCAGTTTCTCAACAACGGGATTAAATTTAAATTAGTTACTGCATATTTTCTGATATGGATTTTTAAAAATGGATTCCATATTTATAATATGTAGGTCTATATTATGTTAATAAGTTACTTTTATTTTTTGGCATTATGAATAGTAACTTTAGTAATTATTTTTATTACCATGGTTTTATGTAAACAAGGTAATTAAGGTTAAAAATAATATAATAAAATTACATTAACACAAATAAAGATTCTACTGGATGAATAAATTTTTCCTTTATCATTTATTGTTTGAAATGGAATCACTTTATGGCTAATTAACTATAAATATGACATTAATGTAATAAAAACTAATGATTGTGACATAATGTCACAATCTCATTTTGTATAAGTATAATAATTTTAATATAACGATAAGTAGGAGATAAAATCGATTATATATAGTATATGTAAAGATAAAATAATTAAAAACCTCATATAAATTTATTTATAATTTTTAGATATTAAATAATTACCACTTGTGATGACACAATTGTAATGTAGAAATTATTTTATTAATTGAAATATAAAATTATTGGTTTTGAAAATATTAAAATAAATTTCATTTGAACTAATCAATGTGATCCACGCATTATATAGGTGATTATGACATGTTAGTATTGTATTAAATATTTTTTTTCTAAATTTATCTTCGTTTTAGATTTTATTTATTGTCAAATAAATTAATTGTGACAGAATTGACACTATTGACATTTTTATAAAAATAAAAATTTATTAAATTATTTAAAATTCATAAATTTTTCTTAGAAATTAAAAAGTGATAATTATAATATCTATGATGTTATAAGATATCCATTTATGGTCAATTTACACCATATATGTAAATATTTAAAACCAGTATATACATACAATGTTATTAACACAATTAAAAATAAAGAGAATAACTAAAAGTTAATTTAAATGATAATTCTTAAATTGAAATAGAAATTTTTGTAAAATTTATTGGTTTATGAGAGTACAACCCTATATAATTTCATATTATAATTTGAGACACTTTGTAGGTTTTTGGGTAGGGTTTGATTTTATTATAAATTAATATTTTTGAGGTTTCAAAATGTGCCCCTCACATCAATTATTAAAGGGAATCTCCTCCCTCACATAATCAGTTCATTTTGATCCTAAAATCTTGGCCAATACCTTCCATTTTTTCTTCTGAACTTCCCTAATTTATCTATAGAGGTTCCTTTGTTCTTCAAATACAAACTCTAGTTCCCTAAGAGTAAATTTAAAGAAGGCATGTAAAGGAAGTGGTAATCACTTCTACCAATTCTTTCATATTTATTTCTTCTTCAACTTCCTATTAATTATTTGTTTCATTATAATGTAATAACAGCAGTATCACTCATATAATTATATGTTTTTATAAATACAAAAAAACCCTATTTTATCTTCTATCAATCCTACAAAAAATGAAATCACAACACGTGCGTATGTACGGCTAACCGTCTCCACACCATGGTATAATCATCTTTCACCCCCACCTTACTTGGATTGGTATAATTGTTGAAATAATAACACCATATGATTATTATAACATTATACTAATTCAATGAAACTATTCACCATCCAATTCAATACCATTCAGAAATTATGGGAACAATATTGTTGCTCGTGCCTACATATAGCTTACCGTCGCCACGGTGTGATTTGATTCGTTCAGCATAATCTTCATCAAACCATAAGTATATAAATGGATTGAATGATTAAATATGATATATTATACAAATTCCATTATCTAACAGATATAACTATAACCTAAAATTAGGAATAATAACTTATCTGATAAAACGTTCATAAGAACATAAAGCAGTTGATACCCGGATAACAAGTAACAATTAAATGTTACAAAAAAATAAATGAAAATATGATCATAAATATTATCATAAATATTATTATGATTTACGAATGAATCAATGAATTTATTTAAATAATTATATAGGCGGTTCAGATATATATGATGAATATTAGACATAAGTTTAGGGATAATTTTACAATCACATTTTTATCTGAGATTGCTTATACGTATGTATTTACATAAAGTTATATATCATCAAAATTAGTGTTTTATAATTATTTAATATTATATTTATTATTATAAAATTTTTAAAGTTAATTTTAACCTTTGGTGAATTTTTATAAAATAGTATTGTGATGACCCGTACCTCAGGGCTCGTGTCATGACATCCCCAAACCCACCTTCCATAGGCCAGGGGTTGGCGACTAGCACAGGAAAGGAATATCCTTAAAACGGGAAGGCATTTCCTTTAAACCTGAAAAAACCCAAAATATATGAACAAAACATGATGAAATAATGATTTAAACTTCTGTAGTAAAAAAGTGTATTGAATGTAAAGGGGAAAGAATACAAAACCAATTGAAAAATACAAGTACAACAGAAAAGTAAAAACACAACATGAAGAACAAAATGGATCTTGGATTGTCCACTAAGGATCCATTCTGAAGGTTAGGTATAGCTCATGCTCAGTAGTCCTTGCATCACGTCACGCCAAATGGTCCACCTCTGAGAACAGTCTAGTCCCGGCTCCCTCATCCTTGATCAATGTTGTCTGTCATCTTCACAAAACACAATAGGGTGTTGGTGTAGCCCATGCATATGTGAGAATAAAGATACTTAGTAGGGACCCCGAGAACCCAGTAGGTCTCCCAGAGTTCTACAATGTAATTCCACAAAGGAAGTCCACAACTCAACGCATGAAGTGATAGACATCCACTCTACATAGGTGTATGCCCATACATATACCTATGTTATAATGATATAATCATCTCATACATGAGAGAATAATACCACAAATGTAACACCATGAAGGTAGAATTACCACACAGGTAACCCCATGAAGATAACAAAATGATGGTAGAAGTACCACACAGGTAACACCACAAAGACAACACCACGATGGTAGAAGTACCACACAGGTAACACCATGAAGAAAACACCACGAAGTTAGAAGTTCAACACATGTAACAACATGAAGATAACGCCTCAAATGTAATAGACTGAGATCACACCAGAGGATCGATAGGTAATATCCCCTACTGACCCACACATGATCGATATGCACTAACCCACATAGGATCACTGAGCTCTGACCTACACAGGATCTGATAGATGTTGACCCACATAGAATCGATAGATATTGACCCACTTAGGATCGATGTTCATTCTTCACGTTACAACCAGTCACCATATTTCTCACACCTAGTGTGCTCGACTGACATAGAGCTTTCCCCATGAGATATTGGTCATACCTCAACTGCCAATAATCTCCACAAAAGAGTAACCCAAAGGACCTCCATGTCGTAAGGGTTCCAACATGATAGACGGTGCGTTAATTGGATTCCAGGTCTGTGAGTTATAAGCATTTTAGTTCTAAGGGCCCAGTTTGATTTGGGATCGATCCCACCCGACTGTACTAAAAAATACTCTAAAACTCAGGTGGAGTATACCAAAAGGACTTTATCTCTCCAAGGGTCTCAGTGCCATATATGGTTCATCAAACGGACACTGGGTTCTCATGTTATGGAACTTTAATCGGAATTGGGCCTGGTAGGGTCTGGGTCCGGTTCGACCTAGTCGGACAGACCTGGCCCGAACCGACACGGTTCGGGTTCACCTGACTCGGTCCGGATCCGACTCGGTTGGGGAATGTTACGGCAAACCTATCCCATTGGGATGTGGTATGGCCTGGCTCACAAGGGGGGTGGCTCGATGGGCTCGCGTGACCCAGTGCACGGAGGTGCAGCACGCGCGACCCAGATGGAGCATGGCCCGCCCATGCCAACATGGGAGGTGAGACCCCCTGTCATCCTAAATTTCCAAGAGGTCATTCCTCTTTTGAAATGGAGGCGCAATGTAGGCACCTCTAGGTTGCCTCGGAATGCGCAAGAGGCGTGGGTTACTCCACCACCGCGGCCTCAAGGTGTGATCTCCTCCAGGGGCACTCAACGGTGTGCCGCTCCTCCTCAATCTATGACTGGCCACTGCTGGTTGTAGCTAACCGTTGTAGCATCACCGAGGACTTCCCCTTCTCCGCAGCACACGATGTTGCACCGCCACTACCTTCGCGGTCGACCATTGTCGGCCGCCGATGTCTCCTGTCGCGGCCTTCTCCGCTAGCAGCACGCAACGACACACTACAATCTCCTCAGTGGACATCTGTTTCTAGCTTTCACCATCATCTATAGTTCCAGGTTCTATCCAACCCGAATTAAAATTCCTACGAGGGACATATCAATTCCAACAAAAGGCATAGGGTTAGGGCCTTGTTCGTTTGGCCCACGCCCTCCGCGTTATCTTGGAAACATGAGTGAGATAAAGAATTCAACAATCTCTTGTAATTGTAATCAAGATAAAAATCCCTACCTCAAGAACACTAAATAGTGACCACAATTGAAGAAGTGTCAATGTTCGTTGTCCCCGAAAAAAGCCTCTAATGTTTCCACTCAAACATAAACCTTTGGTTCATGATTCGTCATCAGCTATCACCGCCAGCTGGAACCGGCTCCATCCACCAAGGTTGGCGTCGTGGCACTTTATTAGCACTTTGTTTCCTGGTGAAGCCATGTCATTACCTCTTTCTAGGATCTATATAAATATAATATGGGGAGGGTGTGCAACGCTCATATAATTTATGAGGGTTCATTTTATACAAACCTTCCTAAATTATAACGACTTTGTTACATAGTATTTGAAGGGTCAATCCATTTAATGGCTTTACACACCATTGGTCCCATGTCGCTGCTTGTTCATTGTAGGAAAATAATGAAAGAAATAAATTAACAACATTATTTTATTATTCTTTTAAATAAGCCCAAAATCTAACTTTTTCTCCAGACTTACTGCAGTCAAAGTGAAGCCTCGCTTAAGAGAATCCCAGCACTATGGATTCAATGGTCCCCTCGTATTTTTAATCTGATCACAGATTCAAAAGTAAGAAAATATTTCTGGCGTGTTTACTAAAAATTCCTTAAAAATGTTCAAAAATTCATTTCAGGATCACCATTCCTCAGAATCACATGCCCTCAATTTTCAAAAACTCATAATAATTCCATATAATTAAAAACATTATATGGAAAATTAGTGTGTTTACATCATCCCCAACTTAAGGACTTTATTCACTAAAAAAGATAACATAATCTATGAAAAAAATGGGGTACTGAGCACATATCTGAGCCTCCCACTCCCAAGTGCTCTCATGGAGGTTCCCGTGCAGCTATCAAACGCACACCAGAGGTATCGATCGTCCATGAAGGACTCTCTCCTTTCGATCCTCAATCTCTACTAGAACCTCCATAAATGTCTCCCCATCATCAAAGTACAAATCACCATGGTCTTTGATGTGAGATGGGTCATGCATGTATCTCCTCAACTGGGATACATGTAAGATGTCATGAACTCTCTCCATCTACGGTGGAATTTCCAAGAGTGATTCCACCTCGCCTATCCTCTGATGTATCAAAAATTGTCTGATGAACCTCAGTGATAACTTTTCCCCTCGTCCAAATCTCTGTAATCCTCAACGAGGTAGGACCCATACGAAGACATGGTCTCTCTCCTCGAACTCCCAAGGTCTCTGCATCCAATAAGAATAATACTTCTATCTACTATGTGTATTCTTTATCCACTCCCAAATGACTTGTACCTTCTCAATGGTAGCCTGTAGTAACTCTAAACCCATAAGTTCCGACTCCCCTGATTCCTTCCAACATAGAGGTGATATTAATGGTCGACCGTACAAGTCCTCAAATGGTGGTGTGATGACGGTGGATTGATTATTGTTGTTGTATGCAAACTCTACCGTGGGAATGTTATCCTCCCAACTGCGGAAAAAATCTAGGATGCACGAATGTACCATATCCTCCAATGTATGAATGGTCCACTCCGTCTGACTATTCGTCTTTGGATGAAAGGCGGTGATCAAACGTAGCTGAGTCCCAAACACCTCCTATAATCCCTTCCATAACCTGGTTGTAAAATGTGTGTCATTGTCAGAGATGATCATCGATGGCACCCCATGAAGTCGCACAATTTTTTACGTAGAGGCGTCCCAATCCCTCTACTAATCCCTCCTCTAGGATAAGTAAGATGTGGGATGACATGGTTAGTGGGTCAATGATCACCTTGATAAAATCATATACCCTGGACATATATGGAATCGATGTCACAATGTCTATAGATATTCCATCCCACATCCACTCAGGATCCTTTAGTGGTTGTGCTATGCCAGCTAGAACTTGATGCTTGGCCTTCACTTGCTATCAAGTGAGGCATCATGAAACAAACTCTACCACTGCTTTATTCATCCCGGGACACTAGTGTTGACGTCGGAGGTCCAATTACATATTCAACACACTAGGATGTACTACCAGAGGGGAATTACATAACTCACTCAACACCTCCTCCCGTAGCACCACTGGTACCATGGTACATTCTCTAAAGAGGTTTACATGTTCCCCACCTTCATAAAATCTATCAGGATCCTGTCCTGTGGATATCTGATCACTTTGATCCTTATATTCAATGTCTCCAAGATGCGACTCTTGAACTTGCTGAAGAAGTGGGGGAGTGATAGTCATAGACTAGAGGTATTTTGTTCAATCTCAATACATGAAATATATCTATAATGCAGCTAGCTTCTCTATCACCTCAGTCATCTACTATAGACCATACATCCTGCTAAGTGCTTATGCTACCACATTCTACTTTGGAGGAGTATAGACTATCTCAAAGTCATAGTCCTAGAGGAACTCTAGCCATCAATGTTGTCTCAGGTTCAGGTTTATCTGAGAGAATATTTACTTGAGAATCTCATGATCATAGTAGAATGGAAAATGTTCTCACATCAAGTAATGTTTCCACATCTTCAAGGAGAAGTCCACTACAACTAATTGTACGTCATGGGTAGTGTAGTATTTCTCATGTTGTCTCAGCTATCGAAAACCATAAGCAATCATTTCTCACTCCTGTATCAGGAAAAATCCATGTCTGGTCCCTGATGCATCGCAGTAGACTACATACCTAATACCCTTTGTTGGAAGCCTCATGATGGGGGCACCTGTCAGTCTCTCCCTCGGCTTTTGAAAACTTTTTTGGCATCTCTTTGTCCATACAAAGAGATATCTTTTCTTCTTCAATGCTGACTAGGGTACCGAATCTCTGGAAAAGTCATGCATGATTCTCCAGTAGTATCAATCCAACCCAAAGAAACTCTGCACCTTAGACACATTATTAGGTGGCTCTCAAGAAAGCATAGCCTCTATCATCACAGGATCCACTACAACTCAAGCCTCCAAGATAACGTGTCCTAGAAAGTGGACCTCTCGTATCCAAAAATGGAGCATCGAGATCTTACCATAAATTTGGTGCTCTTAGAGTGTATCTAGAACTATTTTCAGATGATATGCATGCTCCTCCTCTGACAATAAGTATATTAATATGTCACCGATGAAGACCACCCCAAGGAAATTGAGGTATGTCTGAAATATCTTGTTCATGAGTCCCATGAACAATGCTGGAGAATTGGTCACACTGAATAGAATATCCAGGAACACATAGTGGCCATACCGACATCTGAAGGCCATCTTATGCACATCCTCATCCCGTACCCTAAGTTGATGATATCCTGATATGAGGTCTATCCTCGAAAACCAACGAGATCCTTTAAGTTGATTGAAAAGATCATCACTCCTCAGAAGTTGATACTTTTTCTTCACCATCACCTAGTTTAGGTGTCGATGGTCCACAAAGAGTCTCAAACACCCATCTCCCATCTTGGAGAACAAAATAGGGGTAGCCGATGGAGAAACACCGTGCCTTATGAACCCTTTCATCTTCAAGTCCTCCAACTGCACTCGTAACTCACAAATCTCCATGCGAGCCATCTGATATGATAATGTAGATATTAGTGCCATCCTAGGGTACAGGTTGATGTAAAAGTCTACATCTCTATGTGGACGTAGTCCCAGAACATCATCATGAAAGACATAGACATGCTGCTCCACCACTATAGGATTTCTCGGACTCTCAATGTCAATTCCTCTGAGGGTAAGGCTAGCCAACTGATGTGTGATCGGCATCACCCTCATCCGAGTAAGTATATCGTGTCATATATTGTTTCCCTTATCACTAGTGAATGAAAAATTGTTCCCATCCTCCCAGACACACCGTACTTAGTGCCTAATATAGTCAATATGGGCATGGAATGTGGATAACCAGTCAACACCCACGATGACATCGTAAGGCCTCGACAACGCTACTAGAAGATCCAATTAAAATCTCTCGCCTCTTAGAGTAAGCTCACACTACCGGAACCAGTGTGTAATCATCGAATCCCCTCCCATAGGAGTATTTATCCTTAAGGATTTGGCCAATGGATCCACCAGAATCTCTGAGTTCTAAACGAGGGTTATGGTAATAAAAGAGTGACTGGAACCTATGTCTATAAGTACTATAACTAATGTGAAGTAGAAATAGATCATACCTCTAATCATATCCATATATTTGTGCTCATAGGAATCATCTTCCTAGAGCTGAGATCATCCCTATCGACCAGCTTCATGTGTTCGGGGTGGTCCAACATGAGGTGGTGGTGGTAGAACCACAAATCGACACCCACCACCTACTGGACGACCAGCTCCTCTTCCACTTCTGCAAACAAACTGCGGACCTCCCCGATTGAATCTCTGACTCGGCCTCAGTGGTCCCTCAACCATCTTTTGGTCCTCTGTTTGGTGGGTCAGGCAGTAATGATCCATTTTACCCTTTCTGCTGCATGAGTAGCCATGCATGCTCTTAATCTTCCCTCCTTTGTCATGTGAGCCTCGCACCATTGACCCCATATCCTAAGGACATCCACCAGAAGGTATGACCCGCACGGGCCACTACGTCATCTATCAACTATGTGCTGCAGATGACTCTTCTAGCTGACGATTGGTGGTGGCTCTCGCTGTCAATTTCTGCTTAGTTAGTAAGTTATCCAGTAAAAGTGCTCACTCAAGTACCCCATCCTACGTCGGAATGCTAAGAAATAACATCGATGCTCAGATCTCATGTTGGATACCCTGCTCAAAGGATCATGACCTGAAGAAAGGGTCTCATACCATGTCAGTTGAATAGTGGGAGATATTAGTGAACCTTGCTGAGTACTGGGCCACAATCATACTGCCTTATTGTTAGTGTTGCAGCTCATGTATACTCACTAAGTGTAGATTTTCTTGGAAGAACTCAACACTAAAAAGGCCCTTGAATTCCTCCTAGGTGACAATCGCCTCATTGTGTATCTGGAGTTTCATATGCCACCAACTCCTAGCTACTCCCTAGAATAGAATTACATCTAGGATCACTATCAGATCAGCCCGTATCCCAACTAATCGAAAAACTCTGGCCATAGCCTCCATCTAGTCCTCATAAGACTACAGATCCATCATGCCTTGGAACCTAGGAGGCCTCTACTGCTAAAAACCATGCAACACGATCAGTCAACGTGCAACCTCTGCTGGTGGGGCTGGTGGCATATGCTTCCCAATGAGTGGTGGTGCTGTTGGTACACCACCAGAAGGTGCTAACGCCATGAGAGGGACTTACACTGAGGCCTCATCACTCAGTGGGACATCATTGCGTACTATATATGGAATCCTCAATGGCTTTCTATGTGGATGCATCCTCAAATAAGATAGGTGTGCCACATTAAATATGTTAAACATGGTGAGCTGACTCAAAAAGGTCACAAAAAGAACATTCCCAAAACACACGAAATCAATGTTTCCGTGCACATAGTCAGAAATTAGGATTTAGGGAACTAGTGTATAGATACATTAGTCTCCGCAACAACACTAGATTCCCCAAACTAGAAACCACAATCATGATACATAACACTATTTACACATAGAAAATTTCAGAGTCCTAGTTCTTCGGTAGAACCGACTCATTCGATACCAGTTTGTCATGACTCGTCCCTTGGGGCCCATGCCATGACATCCCCATTCACACCTTTCATATGTTGGGGGCTAGGGAATAGCACCAAAAAAGTGTATACCTAAAACAGGAAGGAATTTCATTTAAACCTGAACAAACACACAAACTAAGAACACAACAAGAAGAAACCTTGAAGTAAACTACTGTTGTAAAAAGTTTACTAAATATAAAGGGGTCGGAATACAAGCCCAACTGAAAAGTTCAAGTACAACTGAAAAGTAAAAATACAACTGAAAGTAAAAAACAGCTCCCAGATCATCCACTGAGGATCTTACCTAAAGAGTAGGTACAACTCATGATCTATAGTCCATGCGTCATGTCATGCCAAATGTTCCACCTCTGAGCACCGTCCAGTCCTGGTTCCCTCGGCTTCAATCAATGTGGTATGTCGTATGCACAAGACACAACAAGCTGCTGGTGTATCTCATGCAGGGGTGACTATAATAATACTTAGCAGGGACCCCGAGACTCCTGTAGGTCTCCTAGTGTTCCACAATGAAAATACCAAAAATAAAGACAACAACTCAAAGAATGATGTGACATACATCCTCTCTATTGTGGTATATTCCCATACATATACCTATGTTATCAAGATATACACATCTCACACATGAGGTAGGAATACAAAAAAGGTAACACCACGAATGTAGAAGTACCACACAGGTAACACCACAAAGTGTGACATACCACACAGGTAACACCACGAAGCTACCACCATGAAGGTTGAAGTACCACATAGGTAACACCATGAAGACAACACCACAAATATAAGAGCACCACATAGGTAACACCACGAAGACAACACCACGAAGGTAGAAGTTCCACATAGGTAACACCAAGAAGATAACACCACAATGATAAAATAATCAACTCACACAATGTATAACTTAAGTATATAAGTATAGATGATTAGTCATAAACTATATATTCTTATTCTGTTAAGAAGCACCACTACTGACCCACATAGGATTGATAGGTAATAACCCCCATAGACTCACACAGGATCTAACCCACATAGGATAGGTATGCATGGAAGCACACAGGATCACACAGTACTGACCCGTATATGATTTGATAAATGCTGACCCACACAGGATCGATAGATGCTGACCCAATTAGGATCGATGTTCTTTCTTCACATTACATCCACCAATCGAATTCCTCACAGCCGGTTTTCTCAGGTTCCAGAGAATCTACCCCTCGAGATTTTGGTCATTTCATTACCACCACTAAGATTCACAAACAAGTAACCTAAATGACTTCCATGTTGTAATGGTTCCAACGTGACTGATGGTGTGTCAATCAGACGCTGGGTCTGTGAGTTATATGCTTTTTAGTTCCAAGGGCCTGGTTGGATTCAGGTTCAATCCAACCTAGATGTACTTCAACTATCTCCAAAACCCAAGTGGAGTATACCAAAAGGTTTTCTTCTCCACGGGTCTCATCTCCATAAATAGTTCATCAAACAGACACCCGGTTCTCATGGTATGGCCCTTAATGATGAACCGAGCCTGGTTGGGTCTGGGTCCGGTTTGACTTGGTTGGACACACCTGATCTGGGCCGACCCTACCTGTTTCTGGTCCACCCGACTCAGTCTGGGTCCAACCCAGTAGGGCAGGGCCGTAGAGGGCTCAGCCTGATGGGCCGCAGCCTGGCCCAGCCTGCAAGGGGGCGTGGACCGTCCCACAAGGGAGTGGCCCGCTGGGCTCACACAGCCCGAACCATGGAGGAGTGACCCGCAAAGCTTGTGTGGCCCACTAGGCATGCGCGGCCCAGCTGGAGTGGAGCCTGCCTCAGCCGACATAATAAGTGAGACTTCTGGTCATCACAAACGTCCAAGAGGCAATTCAGATTGTGAAGCGATAGCCCCACTGGGATGCCACCCAGTTTTCGCGGAACCCACAGGAGGTGCAGATTCTTTCACCGTCGTGAGTTCGAGCTGCGGCTTCCTCCATTAGCATGTGACGGCACACTGCCCCACCTCCATTGGTGGGCAGCTAGTGTCGACTGCCACTGACCACCAAGACCTCTCCCTTTTATAGAAGCACACGGTGGTGCACTGCCCCTTCCTTCGTGGATGACCATTACCGGCCGCCGCCATCTCCCACCACGGCCTTCTTCGCTAGCATCATGTGACAGCGCCCCGCTATCTTCTCTGCGGCTGGCCATTGTCGGCCGCCGCTATCATCCAGCATTCCGGGGTTCATCCAACCATAATTTAAATGCCCATGAAAAATGAATCAATTATAATAAAAGGTAGAGGGTTATTTCCTTGTTCGTTTGGCATGCGCCCTCCACATTATCTTGGTAACATGAGAAATATAATGAATCCTACAATCTCTAGTAATTTTAAAAAAGAAAAAAATCCCTACCGTAAGAATGATAGAAAATGCCCGCGATTGAGGAAGTGTCGGCATTCATTGTCCTAAAATCAAGCCGCAAACATTACCGCTCAAATGTCATCCTTTGGTTCGTGATTCTGTGTCACCTATCACCGCCCACTGGAACTGGCACCGTCCTTTAGAGTTGGCATCATAGTAATTTATCATCACTTCATTTCTTGGTGAATTCATGCCATTACCTCTCCCCAAACTCCATATAAATAAGAGAGGGGAGGGTGTGCAATGCTCGTAGAATTTATGAGAGTTAATTCAATAAAAACCTTCCTAAATTCTGACGACAATGTTTGAAAGGATTTTAATGGTCAATTCATTTAATGTCTTGACACGCCATTGGTCCCACACTGATTCGTGTTTTTTGGAGGAAAAGAAATAAATAAATAAAACAACAAAGTTATTTTATTATTGTTTTAGAAAGATATAAAATCTAAAATTTTCTCCAAAGCTACAGCGGTCGATGTGAAGCCTCCCTTAAGTGAATCTTGGTGCTACGGATTCAACAGTGCTCTCATATTTTTAATCCAAGCATCAGTTCAAAAGTGAGAAAACACCGCTCATGCATTTACTGAACGTACCTTAAAAAAGGATCAGAAATATATTCCGGGCACACTGGGCCCCAAAATCACGCACTGTCAATTTTCACAGACTCCTAATAATTTTATATAATTAAAAAATTACATGTAAAATCCATTTATTTACATGTAAAAAAGTAATCTTTTGACGTTATTTGACTCAATGTGCTTTTTGATTTTTTTGGAAAAAGTATGAGAATATTGTTTTTTAACTTATACGGTATGAAATGATTTTTATGGTTTTATAAAATGTTATTTCCTTTAATCATACCCTACAATATTAGAAGGTTATTTACAAAAAAAAAATATTTCTTCTTATTTTTTTTGGCATTTTGAGGAAGGAAAACATTTTTTAATAAGAAATTATATTTTCCTCAAAAATTAATTTCATGTGTTTTCTCAAAATAATTTTCCGTCTATGGTGACACTCTTTAAAAAGGGATATATTTCTATCCATATTATTACTATGATTTGATTTTGTTTATGGGGAAATGTTATTTTGGAAATCCATTTATTTTATATCAATTATGATGGAATGATGTTCAAGAAACCCGTTTTATTTCATGTCTTATACTATGGTGAATGTTTTTTAATTTTTTTTGGAGCACGTAAGAATAGTTTCATTATGAGATTAGTGGGACCAATATATCACTAAAATTCATTTTTTAAGGATTTATATATCATGAGATAGACATGTTTGGAACGGAAGGTAAATATGGTTCAGTAATATAATGCTAGAATGAGGAGTGAACTCTGTATAGTAGTGGACTTTGTCTGCTATGATAGTCTTGGATATGAGAATTTTCTAATATTATATTATTTTCTATGATTATGTGTGTGTGGAAAAAATTTTCATATCTTATTTTGGGACTATTGGGATTATATTTATCTTTTATGATTTATCTCATGACATGATATTATGATCTTTTATATGTTGGGGAAGATTTTCAAATGTTATTTTCTTATGAATATAATATGATTGATATTTCCTTTGTTTACCATTACTGAGAATTTGAGCTCACCCTTTCATTTGTTTCTTTTCCAGAAGCCTGTAAGACGGGTATTGAGTATGATATGCCAAAAAGAAGTCTTGTTATGATGAAATTAATGGGAGACAATGTAGAAGTTTTATGAACCAGTTGTTTCTGTTTCCTGGTTTCTAAATACCATATACATGTATGGTCCTGTAATGGTTTTTTTATATCTTATAATTAATTTACTTTAGTTATGAAGTAATATCAATGTATGTATTGTGTGGTTTGATTTAGATAGGGGGTCATGCCCTGAATCGTTGAGAGTCACCACAAACCCAGTTTTGATCAACCTGCTACATAGGGAATTGTATGCCAAAGATTTCGTAAGCCCTCCCTATATGGTGTAAAAGATAGAGGATCAAATCCCTATTTTGGGATTTCATGCTTATTTCACAAACTCCAACTATGGATGATAGAGGATCACACTCTAGTCTCACAGAGGGACACCACAACTCTATCTGAGACATGGCCTCTAGAGGGGATCTCAATCATGTGATGTGGATGTAATGCTGCAATATATCATTGAGGAAAAGGAAAAAGGGAATGAACTCAACATACAATATCCCAAACATAGAAAACAAATAGCTTCAATCACTCTTGATAAGAGTAAAAAATGTTTCCTAAGGGGTACATAGTGTGTCCAGCAATCCCATGTCCTTCCCGAGTGGGAGAGCCTCACCCAACATATAATCTCTATATACACAACAAGTAGAAGGATGTACATAGTGTGTAGAGACATAGGGTATCCTACCTAGGTTTCCTTTCTATGTCCATTTACTAAATACATGTGAATGTACCATTATGTGTGTGTCAAGTCGTGTCCGTGTTTTAGTACCTCACATGTCCAAAAACATCTACACCAACATGGGTCAATGTACTTCATAAGTACATATCAATTCATCCAAGGAGCGTCACAAGCCATGTAAAAGGGGTCACACGTATTGTGGTCCTTAAATATGGACGAAACTAAGAGCCACATCTAGGGGGACCCACATTCCACATAATCTTGGATTACACGTTGTGTTCTCCAGGATTTTTCTTAATCCCCGCTTCGTCCTCTGCAAACCTTGGCCAATCTTCCAGCCTCTGATCCATCAACCTTGATACCAAAAAACACAATATACTGCAACATTTTCTAATTAAATATCGTGGTAAACATTCTTCTTCACCACATATGATTGAAAAATGGATCGAATCAATGCATATAATTCCATTCCAAAGAATTCGGAAGAACATGAATTTGGAAATTATTCATTTCTCAAATCATTTTCGCAACCAATATCGAACCTACATCATGTCATGCTATCCCATATCTAGGATATGAGATCCTTACACCCAAAAATGGTTCCCCAATGATTGATTGATTAGTAATAGTTGGACCTTGGGCCAATAAAGAACATCATTGGTGAAACATAGAATTTGGGGACAAAATCACCATTAATCAAGAGGAATGAACTTCAATTCTTGTTCATGTTGATCTTGGTTCCTTCCCATTAGAATGATAAATGAATCCATCCAAAAATTAAACCAAATAACTTATCCTGATAAAACCACCCCAAAATAAATCCCATCCAGAAATATACAATATCATTGAATCAATTCGTTCATCAATTGATTCAAGTTCATCATAAAAATTATTAGTGGGGAAAATACAATAAAAATGAAAATCCCTACCATGATTTGGATTGGTTGGTGATGAAGAACAAATATTCATTCAGTTTGTTGGCAAGATCCTCTAAAATTAATGTGTGTTAGTCATTGATCCTTGATATATCATCATTTGTTGGAAATGATTCCCATATCTCTCTCTAATGATCCTCCAAATATTCTTAGGTTATGTAACTAAGACTAGAATTTTGACATTAGGATACATTTAATGAAAATAATGTCATTCTGATAGCACAAATAATTAAAATAATTTTTATTAATTAATTTTATTCATTTTACGCATGTGTTATCTTTTTCAAAAATTCCCCATGTCGACCAATGTTCTGACATGCCTAGGGTAAAACCACCATTTTAATCGCAATATTTCCCTCTGATTTCAGATCTAGGTACCCAATTATGATTTATTCTAGTTTTTTAGGAAACCTTCTTCTTGGGTAATTTAATATATTTAATATTTTTAAAACATTTATTCCTACTACACTAGGCCTCAAGAACACATGTCGTCTTAGTGGTTGGTCTGGAAAATAATTCATATAATATAAAAAATTAATAAAAAAATCCCAGTAATTACAGTATAACTCTTGTTACTCTAACATGTTTTTCTAAAAAATAATATTTTTATTTATTTTTAAATATGGAAGGCATGGATATTGGTTCAATCCATAATCTAAATCTAAAGAGACTAGCTATCTTTTATGGTGTGGATTAGGATTAATAAAGAGATAGAAGGAAAACTTGTGTTACCAACACAAGTGTATATAATTTTTTGATAGTTACTATAGATTATAATATTTATATTAAGGTAGTATATAGTTATACACATCAAAGAAAAATAGGAATATCAGTTAAAATTCATATTAAAGTATATACTGTTATGTTCTATCATAAGAAGTATATATAGTCAGATACCTTCATTTGAAGCTACAAACAATAACTGAGAAACATTAGAAGTCACAGATTTTGGTACTTCCAATGATGTAGAGACTATGAGAGATATGATAAGAGTAGACTCTCTAACTTTTGATTTTTTCCTTATAGAATAAATTTTAAATATGAAGTAGAGGTTTTTAACCCTCATAAATTGTTTAAAATATGTTGGTGAAAAAGGTATTGATGATAAAATGATTTAGGAAAAGATTATTGATATTATTTCCAATGAGTGAGAATAGAAAAAAAAGTTGTTAATGAAATAAGAAAGTTAAATAATCGTAATTTCTATGTACTCATTACTACCCATATGAATAAAGAGGGTAGGCATAAAAAATATGATGAGAAAAAGAAAAAGAAAAACGGATGTGTATATTTTTCAACAACATTTACCTTACCTCGTAAAGTACAGTTAGCTAGGAATGTTTTTCAATTTTCAAGGAAGAAGATAGTTATTATTCAATCTGTTTCTAGTGCACTAATCATTCGGAGAATGAATAATATAATATATCTATTAAAATGAATTATATAGAAATAAATAATTAATTTTTTACAAATATAAAAAAAAATTATAAGGGTTAAGGTGTAATTAATGATTTTGAGTACAGATGTTATGAGTCTAAGAAAGACAGACATATATGACCATATAATACAAATATGAGGAGGATGGAAAAAAGAGTGGAATTAAAAAATGAATGAAAAATTGTATATAAATAAAAATTCAATAATTTCTTGAAGTCCTCTGATTCATGGAGTGATAGTGTTAGTGATTCATCTGAGAGTTATTCCGAGAGTTAAATTATCGAAAAGAGTAATGTTGGAAGTTGGACTAATGCACCCTTTATAAATCAATGATTCATGGATAAGGTACACATGACCCAATCCCACAAAAACATTTATTTAAAATCTAATTATCCTGAGGTGAAAAATTTGACATCATCTGATGAAGAACTTCCTTAGTATAAGATAACTAATTACCTTATTATGATGTAGTTTCACATTTCTCAAAACATTTAGAAAATGAGAATTGGAATATTTGTAAAAAGACATTCTTATGCTAAATATCAACTAGATATGTATTATTCATGAATAAATATTTTTACAAATCAAATATCATATATTTCAAAATATCATTATGATACTCATTGTAAAAAAGAAATAGTTTTTAAAGAATTAGAAAAAGTAATTTCTAAGAAAGATGTTTTAAATACCAAATTATGTTATAAAACTAATACTAATGTGGACAATAATTTATTTATAATTTTAAAATATAAAATTTCATCTTTGAAGAATATTTTATATATCTTCACCACTACTAAATATAACTTCAATAAAATTTATAAAAAAAATACTTAATGTGACTAGTTTCAAAATGGGGTTTTCATATACAAACCTTCTTTCAAAAACAGTTAATTTTTTTCCCAGAAAGTACACCCCTTTCACTACGTTATGATTTTAGAGAATTAGATAAATATTTAATTCCTAAAAAAATCAAACACTAGGTTTTCATAAGGAATATATTTCTATAAAAATGTGGATTCATAAAGTTTTATTTTTTGAGCCTACCAGACCCAAAAAGGGTTGGGTTCTAAATTCCTAATGTTTTTGTTTTCAATAAAAAAGGTAGTAACAACAACAAATAAATATGTATAGTGGATATTGGATGTCCCAAAAACATTACTGGAAACAAATACTTCTTTAAGAAGATAACCAAAATAAAGGTGGTAATATAAATTTCAAAGATAATTCGAAGGGAGGGATTATCTGAATAGACACC
The DNA here is from genome assembly GCA_963277665.1 of Viscum album. NCBI lineage: Eukaryota > Viridiplantae > Streptophyta > Magnoliopsida > Santalales > Viscaceae > Viscum > Viscum album. Next base: position 1,987,862,850 of record OY728136.1, read on the forward strand.
ATTGTTCATATACGAAAAGATCTCATTTTAAATGGTTTGTTTGTAAAATTTTATAACAACAACCTTATAAGAATAAGTAAATAATGTTATGAAGGTTACCATGTGATATTTATGAAGGATAAATATTTAGTGTATAGTTTCTAGGATAAATTTATTCCTTTTGTTGATTGGCATGAGAGTGATTATACACTTAACATAGAAGACCATATGTTCCAATAAATTCCTTACCATAGTGTAATGGATAATTAATATTGGTTAGGTTAGGACACGGTAAACTTATAAACATTTCAAAATTGACTAATAAGGGATTTGTAAAGGATCTATAAAAAATTAGGTTTGATAACGCAAAAATATGTGTCCCATATCAATATGGTATGAAACATAATCAATTTTAAATTTATTATTAAATTATCAAATATTTATGATTTAAAATTATTACACATAAATTATTTGGTCTGACACAAATTAGAATCATTGATGTAAAATACTATTTATATGTCTTAATTGATTATTACACTGGGTATAAATAGGTTTATTGTTTCACAAATAAATCCAAATTCATTAGTTATTTTAATAATTTTTTATCCGGAGATAAAAATGATAAAAAATTATCCTTTATAAATATTCATATTGATCATTGTTGATAATTTGAAAATTATTATTTTGAAAAAAAAAATTAGTAAGAAATATAATAGATTTTTAGCACCTAGAACCCCCCCAACCAAAATGGTGTAGCTGAAATAAGAAATAGAATTATTTATTAAATAACAAGAACCATACAAAGTGAGTACCCAATTTCTTATTTTTTTGGGATTAAGTTGATAGTAATACCTTCTATACTATAAATCAATTTTTAATTAGACCTTTTCTTAATAAATCTCATTTGGATTTTTGGAAAGGATGAAAACCAAATGTTTCTTACTTCAAATTTTTGTCGAAAAATATTAATCCTTATTACTAAAGATAATTTACATAAATTTTCACCTAAATCCAATAAATGAATATTCTTATGTTATTATACTACTTATAAGTAATATAGTGTTTTATATAAACATACCTTTTCTTTTGAGGAAACATTACATGTTGAATTTGATGAAACTGATATTATCATTTTCAAAAAACCCCAACCTATATCCACATATGTTATTTTTAAAAACAGACTTCAACCTCTAATAAAAATCTATTTTCATAAATTAATACCCCAAGAAATAGTTTCTAATGTTATTCCTCAAAAATATTTTCTACCTATTATTGAATAAATTAATTTTCAACACCCATGAAGTCTATTGTTTTAGAGGATTCATCCTATTGAAAGTATAATTGGTGATGTAGGTTAAAAAAATTAGGTCTTGAAGCTCCTTAAGGAATGAAATTGAACAACTAGCATTCTTATCCCAATTTGAAATAAACAATCCAGATAAGGATTTAGTGGACGAGGGTTTTATTTTTGAAATTCAAGATGATCTCAATGAGTTTGGGAGGAATAAATCTTGTAATTGAGTTAAATGTCCTATAAATAATTTGATAATTGGAGTGAAAAGGGATATTTAGAAAAAAATGATAAAAATGGGAAACATTTTATAAATAAATATAGACATGTTATTAAGGGTTATAATCAAAAAGAGGGAATTTATAATGACTAAACCTATGCACCAGTATTAATACATGATGATATTTGAATACTTATAACCTATATATAATTATTTTATTTCAAACTATTTCAAATATATGTGATTTATGATTTTCTAAATGATTATATTCAGAAGGAGTTTTATATTGAACAAAACCATGGATTTGAAAATAAAAAAAATATCTAAAATACATTTATAAAATAACCAAATATCTATATGAAATTTAACAATCCCATAGAGCATGGTTTGATTGAATAGCTAGATTTTTGTCACAAAAATAATTTTATTAAGGTATATATGGATCCAAATCCATTCCAAAAAAAGTAAATAAAAATATTATGATTTTGAGAATATATTTTGATGAAATTATATTTGGTTCAACTCAAAAATCCTTAAAACAATTCGTAGAAATTATGAATTATGAGTTTGAAATGAGTATGATGGGGGAGTTATGATATTTTTTTGGTTTTAAAATTTCATAAAAAGTAGAAAGAACATTTATCTCCCAATATACGTATATAAAATATCTTTTTATGGAATACAGATACAGAAATACTAAATTTTTTAGTACTCCTACTGTTACCTCCAATACCTTTGATCTTCATGAGGCAAGGTATCCAGTTGATTAAAATATTTTTATATGTATGATATGAGCTTTCCATTACATAAATATTTTTCATCCATATTTAATCTTGTCAATATGATTATTTGAAAGATATAAATCCAAACCAATATAATACCATTTAAAAGCTATAAAATGAATTTTATGTTATCTGTAGGTAAATATGGATTTATGACTAATCCAATTTTTTAGAAATATTTTTGAATTATAATGTTTTTTGAATGCTGAATTTACTGGACATTGAATGGATTAGAATATTATAACCAAGACAGTTAATTTGATGGTGGATTATCTAGTCTCTTTCTATTGTATAAAACAATACTCAGTACCACATTCCACTACTGATGTTGAATATGTGACAAATGGAATTTGTTGTTCTTAAGTGTTGTGGTTCCAACACAACCTCACTCACTATGACATGAGTTTTACTAGATCTCAAATACATTGTGATAATAAGAGTTCCATTATATTAAGTAGAAACCCATCATATCACTATCATTCTAATAAAATGGATATCAGACACCATTTCTTTATGGGTCAAACCCTTAAAAGTGATCTAATTTTAAATTTTATTGCAATGTAAGAAAAACATACTGATTTTTTTACAAAACCCATTACATATGGTATATTTGAATAAATCAAACAACATCTAGGAATGATCATCCTAATGTAATCATTGATATGTAATTATTTTTTACCCATATGCTTACATTATTATACTCTTTTTCATAGGTATATTTCATATGATTTTAAATTAAAAAAAATAATTTTATAAAAATGTTAGTTTTTTTAAAAATATTTATCATAATAGGTTTTCCCGAAATAAACTTTTTATAATATTTTGGCAGTCACAATTCTAAAAATGAATCTTAGTCTCTTAAAATTTTATACAATTTCATGAATCATACTTTCATAAAAGAATTATGAAATTTTTAATTTTTATAATTATTTAATATCTTAATTACTTGTTGATTTTAATACTTACTCATTTATTATTCTGTAAAAACATTAATAATTGGTTTTTACTAAAAATATCATATTCATAACTTTTAAAAACTTTTGTAATCAATTTAGTTTTCAAAAACCAAGAAGAAACAGTAATCATACTGATGAAAATTTCAACACTAAAAGGTAATATTCTATTCATTTATGTTTTTAAAATACCTCATTATGTTAGATATTTAATTGTTGTGGTAATAATTTTAGTTTTATATTTTTTTCCAAAGTTATTTTTTAAATTTGTTTTCTAATCATATTCATTATTAATTTGATTAAAATGATAAAAGCATTCATCTCATCAATTTTAATCATCATACGAGTGTGATTTCAATCAAAACCATTAATAATATTATTCAGGATAAACTATCAACCCTAGTTCACATATAATAGACGTACCCCTTTCTATCCCATATCAGTTTATTTAATGTTTTTATGCTGATTTTTTTCACCCCTAAAATTCCTCAACCTAAAGGATTATCATTTTCGACCGACCACTAGTTTCACACTCTAATACAATGGAAATAAAGGAATATTTTTTAAGTAGGTAAGTCTTTAATGAATGTTTATTTGAGAAATCTTTGTATGAGAAGTAAGATTATACCCTGAAAAATATAATTTCTTTACATGATTGGGAGTCTGTTTGTATGGGAAACTAAAAAAAGATTTTATTTGTCTTATCCACATTTTGTCTATGAATTTTAATAATTTATTTAGTTTTTTAATGAATATATTTATCAGAACATTTATTAATTATTGAATGGAAAAATATATAAGGTATCTTATAAGAAACTTGTGAACTTGGTTGGAATATAATCTGATGGTGATGTGTATTTTCCCTTACCCAAGTTTCCTAATGATTTGATTCATTTATTATGAAATGGGTAGAAGATTACGTGTTCTCTCATTTCAAGAATGTTATGAAGGTATATCCCCTAATATAGGATTATAGAGTAATGGATCTATGTATTCAAGTATATATAATTCCAATAAAAGAGATAGAGATACATTAATGGTATTATATGTAATTATATTAGACTATGTTGTAAACTTATGGAAGTTAAGAATTATTATGATTATTTTTCTAATAATGGGTGACATTAATATGGCATCAGTAAAATCAAAGGTCATCATGTTTTTGTAATTTATAAGTACGATTTCTGTTTAGTGTAATATTATTTTTAACATTGTCAATATGTCATATCCTATGAGGGAAAAAATTTCATTTATCAATGATGAGACATTGAAGTGAATGAAGTTGGCTTTTTTTTTAAAATCAAATAAGTTTTTCAAATGTTTTATGGGGATTCCTCTAATGAAAATCCCTCAACGATGTCAAAAAAGGTGATAATGGGAACAATATGGAGGTAGAATCCTCTCCCCAAATTAAATAAATGAAAAATAATCACCGGATGAAGTATTTGAAAAGTTGATAAAAGTTGATGATGAGAAGAAACATAGGGATCCCAAAATAAAAATTGAACCTACGGAACCAAAGATTTAAGAATATTAGTTTGTCAAAATTTTAGGGAATAATCTAATAAAATTAAATATAATAAAAGTTTTCGAGAATATGTGTTGTATGAATACATTTTTAATGGTGCTAAAAAATTCTCAGAGAATTTTTTTCCACCAATATCCCACACCGATCAGGTTAATCAGTAATGAGGGATAGTATTTTGAGAAAAAAATGTAGTTCATGTTGAAATTACATCTATCAAGGATGAGGGTAAAATTTGGTGGTTGATAAATCACTCCCAATCATTATTCAAAAATAATCAACACCAGTATCAATAGATAGAAAAGGATTTCATGGAACTAAAATGAAGCTTCAAGAAGAATTAGATAAATAATATGATAATGTAGTTTATGTGAAATATTTATATGTAAAATAATAAAAATATGAATAATAAAATGATGAAAAATAATGTGATAGAAATGAAGGAGACTAATAATATAAGGAAGTTGAGAGTCAAATTTATTATGATATAAAAGAAGAAGAGGATGAGAATGAAGAGAATGATATAGATGAGACTCATTCCGAAACAAAGTCATCAGATTCATCATCATCATCATCATTATCATCATAATTACCCTCTATGGATGATAGAGAATAAAAATTAGGATGTACTCAGTAGTAACAATCCTTAAAAAAGATTAAGTTTAGTCAACATCAAACAAAGAGGATGAATATAAAAATTCAGAAACCAATGTTTCTAAGAAATCCAAAACAGATACATATTTGGATATATTCGATATTTTATATGATAATAAAGATTCTATGGAAGGTGATATGGGTGTTCATAAGAAATAAAATATTAATTAAAATTAATAAGAAGTTGGTACACGTTGATAAATACCACCCCAGCCTAACCGCAAACAAATAAATTCAGGAGGAACCATTTCCAAGAAAGGTTCTGATTACATTGTTCATGTTTTGTAAATTCAATAAGTAACAATTATAGATTTCCCTATGCATGATTCTTTGATTTAGTTAATTCATTAATGTATCCATCAGAAATCACACTCCATTAATGTTTTTATATAATCATTTATCCGGATTGAAGATGAGTTCGCGAATTTACAATAAATTTACAACACTATGAAAAATATTGAAACCATATGGTTATGTGGTAAAATCAGGTTTATGAATATATTCAGATGCTTGATTAATAATTTGATAAAATTAATAACCTTATGGTATAGTTAGTAAATTTATTAAATCGTTTATCTAATTACTTGGCTGATAGAGTAAAATTTGTTGATGAATTTATAGATGAGAACGATGATGGTTATGAGGATGTGAATACATTAAATCAAAAGACACAATATATAGAGAATTATTTGAGGAGGATAAATTCAATTTTGGATATAGTAATCATACTGAAAAACCATAAAAATGAGTTGTCTTAAGCATTTATAACATAATAAGAAAGGATCGTGAAGCTTCCGAAATATTAGAGGGAGTTCATGAAGATGAAAGATTTTTTTAAAGTCAATGATGAGGAAATAATATTTTTTATTTTAAAATTTATATTGTGTTTTCTTTTTAAAGAATATTGATTGTTTTTTTAGGAATTAATTAATTTTCATCTGATTCTACTTTCCTTGAATGTTTTTCTAATTCCAATTAGTGACATGTACTTTCATACGTATATGGATGATATCTTAGTTAAATTTTATTTCAGATTTTTTTTTCTTACATTATTAAGAAACAAAGGATTTTATCCATTCCTATTTTTAAAATACCAATGTGGGAGAAATTATTAAATGTGTAGAATATTTTCTAAAAATAGGATTTTGTAATACAATGAGTGAGATATTTCATTAATGGGAAGAAAATAATTATTTAAAGGACATAAATATTTCAAAGGAAATATTTCTTTAATAAAAAGGGGGAGATATTTACCTAATGGGGAATATATCTTAATCAACATCATACTCTCCAAAATATTAATAAGTGTTATATAATTAAATGGAGTAATGGTTTAAAGAATAACATTGAAAATGACATTCTTAAAAGAAAAATGGGGTTATTTGTTTTTCAAATTTATTATGTTTTGGGGTTTCTAAAGGTGGATATTGTTGAGTTATATGTTCTATATCTTAATTTTCCATTCCATTAGTTTTGAAAATATAAAATACATTCTTAAAATATATTTAATAACATTTTTTTCCCAAGAGTTATAGAATGTTTTTTCGAAAACATAACTTTTTACAATACATATATTATTCTATATTATATTATTATTGATTATGAGTACAATTATCAGACTCACGTTTATCACACTAGAAATTATGATTTACTCATATATTTCATAAAGTCAAAATTATTGACCATTGAATTGATACAATTACTGATACATTTAGACTAATACTCATAGAGAATAACATATTGAAATTATTAAATAATCCCATTGTATTAACTTAATATTATAATTAGAATATAGAAGAAATGTTTCTATGAAATGAAATATCATTAACACCATAATGGTAATAATCAATAAAATGTCACAAATTCCGTTATGATGATATTTCATGTGAAAGTTGTCTAAGGATATTGCAACGAACATTGAGGAATGGCCATTAGTATATCTCTTATAAATAAATGGTCAATTAAAGAGTTTTTATATGTTTTATTACATGTTTCTAAACATATCTCCATGTGTAATGCTCATTTTTAGTTAGTGTTTTTCATTAGTATGTATTCATTATAAGGAATCCTCATAAGTGTTTCCTCTTTAAGAACTTTTCTAATTGTTACCATCGCTCGATCATTATTATGATCGAGGGATTGCTAATATAGGAATACGGTAAGAAAATACAAACATTACTGTTAGTACAAAATAGTGGATTCCTTTTGTTGTGGTTATTGACTACCTTACTCTTATGGTTAAAAGAGTTAACATTTTTAATAATATATTGTAAGTAATTATTAATTTTATATTACTATTTTATTTATTATTTTCACATGTATATATTCTGATGCATTTAATAGAATGTTGATCATCATACTCATATTTATATATTGTCTGTTTTATCGATATAACCTTAGTTAAGATAAAAATAATTTGTTAATAGTGTCTACAGTGATTCTTATTTTTTGAACTCTAATTTTATTAGACTTTTTATAGTTTTGATCATTAGAATTTTTTAATTAGACTGAGTCTGAGTTCAATTAAATTACATAAAGTGTAACATCCCACGTCCGGAGCCCCTCCACTGGTGCCCCATACCTGGTTCTCCACATGACCTCAAGCGCGTTTTCCCGAACGCCAGAGGCTTCCAACTAGCAGCGAGGGCCATGGTGAGTCGGTGGGGAAACTATACCCTCATTCGGTAAGGTATACAAGGTAAGAAAACAACAATAAATAGCAGAATCAGCAAACGACATGCATAACAATAGAAACCAAACAACGGAACCAATGTAGATATATAACTATGATGAAAATGATGCAGCAGGTACATATATCTAAGGAAAACAGCAAACACAACAACGTGCAGAAATACAACTGAAACCAAGTGTCAAAGAAAAACAAAATAATCTCTTCATCATCGCGAGCCACGGCTCGGTCCCATGCTCCCCATCTTCTGATGCAGTGAATATCTTGAAGTAGAAGGGAGATTTCCCTTATCTATACCTACAAAAACATAGTATGCTTGAGCCCAAAAGCATGGCCCAAACAGGGTGTGAGATACAATACCAGTAGGAAATCACCCACAGAATTGTGCCTAATATTCAATGAATACATGGCAGTAATAAAACAAGAAGCAGTAAACGGAAAAGCACAAGCAGCTACCAACCACTGTTCTAACAAGTAAAGCACACAAGTAAGCAGTAAACAACAAGAAGAAAACAGGTAACCCTCTGGGTAGCTCTCACAGTGTAACCCCTATGGTTCAACCTCTAAGTACTAGCAACACTCTAGGAGGCATACAATGTCTCACCCCTCTGGTTCAGCTACGTAAGTAAGCAGACTCTCTGGGGAAGCACTCACCATCTATTCTTCCTATAGTATCGTATCATGCTAAAGGCTCTCTAGGGTAGCACTCAATGTCAATTCCCTTTGTGGCTCACGTTGTAAATAAAAGACACTCTAGAGAATCCATTCCGTTAATTATACCCTTGGTCTCGCATCGTGATTTAAAAGACACTCTGGAGAAGCCCTTCCGTAAATTCTCCCTTTGGTGTACTACTCTAGGTTCTCACATCCCTAAGTATAACTAAACTTTCACAGCATGTGTATATCATCCAAGTAAACCTCAATAAATACTTGGATATCAACTAAGGCTCAACAACAATAAATAAACAACAGTTCCACTATCCTATGACTGGGCATGGGAATTGGAAAAACACTAAACATGCAAAACAAGCTTGGAAAAGAAATCTGAGCACAAAACAATTACTCTAATCACAACCAATACCCTCTACTAATGAAATCAAGCAAAGCTGGAAAGTAATAAGGGAAAAACAGGAAACACGCAATACCTCGTTCACTGGTATTGGTGGAATTTTTACATAATACTCATCAACTATCTACCGAAAGGCACAAACCACCTACCTCGATCCGAAGAAATCGATATATGCGAACCTCGACGGCAGATTCCTCTTAGAACAATGTAGATCTGAGAAAAGGCACAAAACGTTCATCCCATTATAACCTGGAAACGAGGAGGAATCAAGAAACAAGGCCAAAGCGGAAGGAAGAACTCACAACTGTGATTCCAACGCAACTGACCATGCTCGAATCGGATAACGGACGGCGAGGCAGGACTCCGTCGATGATCCGGTCGTACGGTCTCTCTCGCACGGTCGAAAACTGGAGAAGAAGGTGGAAATAGGGGATAGGTGCGACCCCAGTCCGTTTAATGAAAAAATGTACATGGTGAGTACTTCTTGAGTACAGGGCATGTACTTCAATTTTTCCGTGCTCCGAATTAACCGGCCTCCACCTCAGCCAGAAACACCGTTTTTGTGGCCTGGACATGGCCGGCACACGGCTTCGAGCCGGAATAGAGTACACGGCCTGTACTCAAAAAGTACACGGCATGTACTTCTGAAATTTCCAGAAAATTTATTTTCCATAAAAACTACAGAAAAAGGGAAAACATACCTGAACGAAGATCCAGGTTCTTACAAACTTCCCCCCTTAAAGATATTTGTCCCTGAAATTCCCTAACGAGGTGGAGAAAAAGAATCCCCAAACAGCTCCGGCCACTACGATCGTACATCGGCCTCCCTCTCCCAGGTCTCGTCATATACTCGCCCGTGCTTTCATAGCACTCGTACCAGCAGAACATGCCGCTCGAGGAGAACCTTCATACTACGATCGACAATCCGGATAGGATGCACCTCGAATGACACATCAGCTTCAAGCTCAAATTACTCAGGCCAAAAGAAGTGAGACGAGTCTAAAAAGTAACATCAAAGCTGAGAGACGTGGAAGACATCGTGCAAGGACCAATACCTCTGCGGTAGCTGAAACCGATAGGCGGCCAGCCCCACTCTCTCCAAAACCTCAAACGGCCCGACGTACCGTGGCGATAGCTACCCTGTCTCCGAATCCTTTTGTGTCCCATCCTTGGTGCAACACGTAGGAAAACACGATCACCGACCTCAAACTCCATAGGTCGTCTCCGCTGATCAGCATAAGACTTCTGTCGAGACTGTGCTGTAGCCATCCTCTTCCGAACCTTCTCTATCTGCTCTGAAGTCTCCTATACAAGAAAAGGTCCCAGCAAAGATTCCTCTCCTACCACCTTCTAGCATAAGGGTGATCGGCATGTCCTACCGTAAAAAACCTCGTATGGTTCCATCCAAATGGTCTCCTGGAAACTGTTGTTGTAGGTGAACTCCACCAGAGGAATATACTTCTCCCAAGAACCGCCAAAGTCAAGGATGAAAGATCGGAGCATATCCCCAAGCACCTGGATCGTGCGCTCGGACTGGCCATCAGTCTGGGGATGGTAAGTTGTACCCAAAATTCCCTGTGTACCCAAGGCCTTCTGAAGTCCCTGCCAGAACCGAGAGGTAAAGCGTGCATCTCTTTCAGAAACAATAGAGCGCGGAACTCCATGCAGACGAATGATATCTCTAATGTAAAGTCATCCCAGATCATCGACACTGAAGGTCTCCTTGATCGGTAAGAAGTGAGCAACCTTCGTAAGCCCGTCGACGACCACCCAAACAGCATCGTTCCCTCGAGGTGATCTCGGCAACCCGGTCACGAAGTCCATCCCAACATCATTCCACTTCCACTCTGGAATGGGTAACTACTGTAAAAGGCCTGAAAGTCACTGATGCTCTGCTTTCACCTACTGACAAGTAGAACATCTCATGACAAAACCGGAAACATCTTTCTTCATTCATGGCCACCAGTACTGGCGATGAAGATCCCGATACATCTTGGGGACACCAGGATGAACTGCCCAAATTGAGGAGTGGAAATCCCGCATCAACTCCTCGCGTATGTCTTCTGGCACCCACACGCATCCTTGGAAACGCGAGATCTCATCCTCGTCCACTGTCCATCTAGGAAGAGGGTCCCCTCCTGACACACTCTCCCACAGGACTAATCCTTCTGAGTCTGATAACTTCCTCATCCGTACCCGATCTAGTAGCGTAGAGGTAACAACTACCGAAGATAGAAAGGTATGTCCTTGTCTGTCGTGCACCTCCAGATTCATCTTAAAGAACAGAGCCATCAGCTGCCACTCACAAATAGCTTCCTGAACTGCCTGAATCTGAGTTCTCCTGCTTAATGCATCTGCCACGGCATTTCCCTTTCCCGGTGTATATTCAAGCTCGAAGTCAAAAGACTGTAGATACTCAACCCACCTGCGCCACCGTAGATTTAGATCATGATGAGTGAAGATATACTTGAGACTATTGTGATCATTGAAGACCACAAAGTGCTCTCCCAGAAGATAGTGTCCCCAGCAGCATAAGGCATGAACGACAGCTACCAACTCCATATCGTGCGTAGGGTAGTTCCTCTAATGTGCCCTCAGCTACTGAGACCCATATGCAACGACTCCATCTCCCTGTATAAGCACAGCTCCCTGCCCGATACCCAAAGCATCACAGTAAATAGTGTAGCTCCTGCATGGCTCTGGCAAGACTAGTATAGGTGCTGAAGTCAACCTCTCTTTCTGCTCCTGAAAGGCTGACTCACAAGAATCTGACCATAAGAACATAGCCCCCTTCTTGGTCAGACCTATCAAAGGTGCTTCTAGGTGAGAAAAGTCCCGAATGAAGTGTATGTAGTATCCATCTATTCCTAGGATGCTCCGTACCTCAAAAATGTTCTTCGGCTGCTCCCAGGAAACTACATCTCTCACTTTCTCTAGGTCCATAGATACTACTGCCTCTAAGATGACGTGACCCAAGAAGTGAATCTGATCCATCCAGAAGTGGCACTTCGAGAGTTTATCATAAAGTCGATGCTCTCTCAGTGTACTCAGAACGATCTCAAGATTTGTGGCATGGTCATGTCGAGTGTGAGAGTACACCAAGTTATCATCCACGAAGACCACGATGAAGGAATCCAAGTAATGATGGAACTCTCAGTTCATCAGTTCCATGAAAACTGTAGGTGCATTCATGAGACCGAACGACATGACTGTATACTCGTAATGATCATACCTGCTCCTGAAGGTTGTCAAAGGTATATCTGATGGTCTAACGTGCAACTGATGATAACTGGACCTCATGTCGATCTTCGAGAACATCCGGGCACCTCGAAGCTGATCGAAAAGGTCATCAATCCTTAGCAAAGGATATCGGTTCTTGACTATCAATTTTTTCAGCTTCTGATAATCCACACAAAGACGAAGGGTACCATCTGCCTTTTTTGCAAATAGAACAGGCGAACCCCAAGGAGAAGTACTGGGTCAGATGAAACCCTTAGCTTGTAGCTCCTACAACTGCTTCTTGAGTTCCTGCAACTCATTTGTGTCCATCCTATATATAGGAATGGACACCGGTGCCGCTCCTTGCATGTGCTCAATAGAGAAGTCTACCTAACGCTCTAGAGGCAAACCCAAAAAGTCCTCTGGAAAAACATCCTTGAAGAGATCCACCACTAGAGGAATGTCCAATTGTGGAGTCCCCTGATCATCCAGATAAAGACTAGAAATCAGGGTCGTCACTCATCCTAGCCCAAGATGCTCGAAGATAGTCAGCATGGCTTCCAGCCATGACTCTGCAGCCTGAGGTCCTCCCTCCCCTGAGAACGTGGGAGGATGATAATGCTGAAAGACCCGCGTCAAGTCTTCCATAGACGAGGAAGGACGCAGTGCTCCCTAGAAGGCATGCATCATCCTCATGAAACCTTCCCTGAACTACGCATCAGCGCCCATGACTAGTAAAACAACTGGTTCCAAGGCTGGCTCGGCTGGGGGATCAACAGGAAGTCCCTGGTCAGCCCTGTCTAGCGTCTGATCAATGCATGACGACAGACGTACGACCGGAGGATGTCTCTGAGGCATAGCTCTAAAAGATCAAAAGCACACCATAGATCCGGAAAACAAGGACAAGGAACACAAGAGTACAAAATGGGAACAAGGGAAGAAAAACACACATGATTGCAGAACCCGACTACACGGTGTGTATAAAACTACACGGTGTGTCTTCTTAAACCACTGAAATGGGCATGTACAATCACCCTACAAGTCGTGTACACTTCAAACTACACAGTGTGTTGACCCCCACAAATGTCGAGTACTAGAAAACTATTCCCCTTCCCGAGTCTCCTTACACGGATAACCCACACAGTCCAACTCAACTCGATACTACTCAGCGTGTTCGAAACAAACACGGCGTGCACTAAACAAGGCTTCGGCGGTCCGTGTTATTGAGTACACGGGCGTCTACATGGCTGGACTTTACACGGCATGCTCCAAACAAGCACGGAATGCATAGGTGAAGGCGACACCATCCCGTGTTGTTCGTGACATGGCCGGGTACCTGGGATAGATTACACAGCGTGTTCCTAAAAAACACAGTATGTGGAAAGGAAGGTAACGCCAACCCGTGTTGTTCGTGACACAGCCAGGTACCTGGACAAGACTACATGGCGTGTTCCCTATGGACACAGAGTGTTCTACCCGAGCTTCCCCGGCTCGTGTTGTTAGTGACACAGTCGGGTACACAACTCCGAACTCACACGGCGTGTACCAATGGTACACGGCGTGTTCCCGAAGTTACTCCCACGACACCTTGTTCTGCTCACACAGTCAGTGAGATGGCCTGAGAACTACACGACATGTATCTAAAAAATACACACCGTGTATTCTGGGTTTTTCTGAGCAGTTTCTTAAAAACTGCATAGAATTCCAGAACAAAAAAACAAGGCAAAAAGTTCCAAATTTCGATCCGTGAGGGCCCATAACACCTCAAGAACAAAAATTTGGCATTCACTTTAAGCAAAGAACAAAAAAAATAGTTTTCTAACATAACAGCAGAGAATATATAATGCAAATATCACAACAGCATGCATAATCTACACATAGTCTATCACAACAACATGCAATCTCTAATTCACCCTAGATGGCATGGCAAGAATGCATGGAATATAGTTCCTACAAGTGTCTATATGATGCATGAGTTGGAATACCCTCATCTCATCGGGATGCGAAAAAAATATACCCGAAATATCAAACAATAACCGCACAAGTCATACAAATCACTCTAGGTGAAAACATTCCAACCATAAAATCTCAAAACCAGAAAACTGTAATTAACGAGGTAGTATGGATTTTCCCTATACACGGGTTAGCTACACCCAAGAACAGCTTAATTCCAAGTACCAAATCAGTCCTATCCCTGGCTAAGGTCTCCAAACAGTAAAACAAGAGAAAAGAACTCCTTTGATACCACTTTTTAATGTCCTGAGTCCGGATCCCCTCCACCGGTACCCCATACCTGGTTCACCACATGACCTCAAGCGTGTTTCCCCAAACGCCAGAGGCTGCCGACTAGCAGCGAGGGACTTAGTGAGTTGGTGGGGAAACTATGCCCTCATTCGGTAAGGTATACAAGGTAAGAAAACAACAATAAATAGCGGAAGCAATAAACGACATGCATAACAACAAAAACCAAACAACGGAAGAAATGTAGATACATAACTAAGATGAAAATGATGCAGTAGGTACAAGTATCTAAGAAAAACAGAAAACACAACAACGTGCTAAATAACAACTGAAACCAAGTGAAAAAAAAAACAAAATAATCTCCCCAGCATCGCGAGCCATGGATCGGTCCCATGCTCCCCAGCTCTTGATGCAGTCAAGATCCTCAAGTAGAAGGGCGCTTTCTCTTATATATACCTACAGCAACATAGTCTGCTTGGGCCCAAAAGCATGGCCAAAAAAGGGTGTGAGATAAAATCCCAGTAGGCAATCACCCAAAGATTTGTGCCTAACAGTCAATGAATACATGGTAGTAATAAAACAAGAAGAAGTAAACGGAAAAGCACAATTAGCTACCAACCATAGTTCTAACAAGCAAAGCACACAAGTAAGCAGTCAGCAACAAGAAGAAAATTGGTAAACCTCTAGGTAGCTCTCACAGTCTAACCCATATGGTTCAGCCTCTATGTACTAGAAACCCTCTAGGAGGCACACACAGTCTCACCCCTCTGGTTCAGCTACATAAGTAAGAAGACTCTCTGGGGAAGCACTCACCGTCAATTCCCCCTATAGTCTCGTATCGTGCTAAAGGCTCTCTGGGGAAGCACTCAACGTCAATTCCCCTTGAGGGTCGCGTCGTAAATAAAAGACAATCTGGAGAATCCCTTCCGTCAATTATACCCTTGGTCTCGCATCGTGATTTATAAGACACTCTGGAGAAGCCCTTCCATCAATTCTCCCTTTGGTATACTACTCTAGGTTCTCACAGCCCTGAGTATAACTAAACTTGCTCAGCGCGTGTATATCGTCCAAGTAAACCTCAAGAACTACTTGGCTATCAACTAAGTCTCAACAGCAATAAATGAACAAGAGTTTCACTATCGTAAGACTAGACATGGCAACTGGAAAAACACCAAACAGGCAGAACAGGCATGGAAAAGAAATCTGAGCACAAAAAAATTACTCTAATCACAATCAATAACCTCTACTAAAGAAATAAAAGAAAGATAGAAAGTAATAAGGGAAAATCAGGAAACATGCAATACCCAGTTCACGGGTATCGGTGGAATTTTCACATAATACTCATCAAATTTCTACAGAAAGGCACAAACAACCTACCTCGATCCGAAGAGATCGATATACGCAAACCTCGATGACAGATTTCTCTTATAACAACGTAGATCTGAGAAAATGCACAAAAAGTTCATCCCATGATAACTTTGAAAAAAGGAGGAATCAAGAAACAAGGCTAAAGCAGAAGGAAGAACTCACCGTTGCAATTCTAACGCAACTGACCGTGCTCAAATCGAAGAACGGACGACGAGGCAGGACTCCGTCGAAGATCTGGTCATACGGTCACTCTCGGATGGTTAAAAACTAGAGAAGAAGGTAGAAATAGGGATTAGGCGTGACCCCGGTCCGTTTAATAAAAAAAAAGTAAGTACACGTCGTCTACTTCTTGAGCACATGGTGTGTACTTCAATTTTTCCGTACTCAGAATTAATTAGCCTCCACCTCAGCCTTACACACCGTGTGTTTGGCCCGGACACGTCCAGAACACGACTTCATACTGGAACAGAGTACACGGCGTGTACTTTTGAAATTTCCAGAAAATTTATTTTCCTTAAAAACTCCAGAAAAAGGGAAAACATACCTGAATGAAGATCTGGGTTCTTACATAAAGTGTATTACAATTTTTTTATGTTATAGTATTTTAAGCTAATATATTAAACTAAAATTCACCACCACCCCTTATGTATGTTCATATATGATAATTCTTATGATCCTACACTATGGATGATGTTTGATGCTTAAAGTGAAACACCCTTATTGAAGTAATGTTTTAAAATATTTTTAATAAATTGATTGGTTTTTAAGGCTCTAAACATTCTAAGTGGTGTTTATGAAATATGTAAAAATATGATGGGTCTTATTATGGCAATTTTTTTAAAAAAATATTTTGGGACCCTGGGAAATAATTAATAATTATGGATATTGAAATTTTGTAAATGATGTGATAATGGAGGAATATTCGATGATAGAATGTTTTGGGATGATTTGAAATGATGTTCCAAAACCCTGTTGGATTCATGGACTAATTCTCTATGTTTTCTGACATGTGAATTATTTTTTGGGATGTTGGACTGATGCACCACTCCCTAGTTTTGGGCTAGGTAGACTGATTCCCTAGGTTTCCCAGTGTGATGTAGTTTTTTAAAGGAAGAATTTGGTGTTCCAAACTCAAAGGGTATGGATATGATGTTTCTTATCAAAAAATGGATGGTCATACATGGAATTATGAGCACGGATTGTATACTTGGATTGAAGCTCTTCATTTTCTGTCTTGTGACCTAGAGTTTTGGATGGTCAGACATGACGTACCGATTCCTAGTTATATATGGAATTCTACTCTATGTTTTCAGACACATGGCCCCCATGATATATGAAAAGGATACCAAGAATTATGCTTTGAGGTTTAATGAAATAAATTAACCAAAAATGAATTCCTTTTGAAATCACATGGAAGATCCATATTTTTTTATGGCTTAGGATCTATACATGCCAGGATATTTTTTGGTTGATAGATAATATGATGGGAATCAAGGAACCTAAATTTCTAATTAATAAAAAATATTAAATGAAAAAAATATTTCACTTAGTGCCTATTTTATTATTCCATAATTAACTACATACATAAACTATGTACAAAATAGCTATTTTGGAAGAAAAAAATGATAGTTGCCTACTATGTTTTACTCACAACCTTCCCAAGCCACCATGGATATTGGGTACCCAACAATATGCTACTTTTTTTGGGTAAAATAATTGGATTTGGATGTTTTGGTATGTTGGATCATGGGATGTTAGAACTAGGATGTTAATTGGGTTTGTGTTTAAGTTCATTTTTGGTATTAGTGTTAGTTGTTTTATTTGTATGTCTTCCAAACATGTAGGTCATTCAGTTTATTTTAAGAGCTTGTGTTACTTACTGACTTTTTATCTATTTCATATGTTGTCCCTTTATTCTTCTTGATGGTTATTACATCTTTTAGTGATATTTTTCCTACAGTTTTAGTCTAATTTGAGAATATATTCCCCAAATGATTTTATTTATACCCACACTTCTATTTAGAACTTTTGGCATATAGGGAGGTTCTCTGGATGACTTCTAGTGACCAGACTCAGGGCACCGATTTTAGTGGATTTCAAGTGGGGACAATACAATGCTGTAATATAGGTATTTTATTTTGCCATACTATTTCGGTATGTTAGACAAGAGACTAGGATCTCATCAGGACATGGTAATGAGATCATTTCTAGCTTCCTGAATCCTATAGGTGAGGGAACAACCAGTTTTTCAGGGGTGGGAATTGATGTTCAGTTTTTTGATTTAACTATTGATTGATACATCCACATTGAGTTCCACACTTTAATGTGATGTTATTGATTTATTAGTTTTTATCTACAATACTAGCATTGAAAGAGAGTGTGTGTCTCTTCATTCATTATAAAAGGCACATTGGATTGATATGACATCTGTATATTTCCTATGATGGATAATTTCCTAGGATTCAGATGATCGTAGTTTACTTTTTTTCTATGGTTTAAACATGTTGAACTCTCTTTGAAATGTTGGATAATGAATTTTTTTGAAAATATGTATTCGAATTTAATAATTTATTTCTGAAAATTTGGGTTCTTAATTTTTTTTGAAATGTGTATTCTAGGTTTTTAAATGGTAATGTTATTTACGAAAGGTAAAATGTGTAATTATTAAAACATTTGAAACACTAGAGATCATTATTCATAGTTTAGTGATTAGACCCTATGTCTGGGTGTTTTGGTTATGAAATCTCCCTATATTTGGGCATTGGTTATGGGTTGTGAGGCTTTTTGGTTTTTTATGTGTGTATAACGGGATGTTCTTGTTGTAACTTCGGTTACGTTGTGCCCAAGAGTTTGTTGGTTATTTTTTAATAATGTTTATGTGGTATACCTTGTGCATTGTTATTATGTGGGGCGTATGAATGTTTGTTTTTTGTGGTTATGTTAGTGGTGGATGTGTTTTTATGGGTATGTAATATAGTGTAAATGTTTTATGGGGTGTGTTGGGAAGAGTGTTTTTTGAAATAGGGGTAGGATTTCTACCTTTGAGCAGTGAGCTGTTTGAGGTCTAAAATGTATAGATTTGAGAGAGATCTAGTGGACTTTTCAAGGAATTAATATAATTTTTGGAGTGGTATTTGATTGTGGATCATTATAGGTGTTAGTTGGGTTTCTTTTTCTTTTGGGTTCATATAGTGTAGTTGGACATTTATGTCATTGAGAGTTGTGGACAAATAGTGTTTTCAAGTATGGATTTGGATGAGTTGGATAAGGGTGAATTCAAATGTTTTAAAGGTGTGATATGTGTTTTGTTCATTAACTAGTGGGTTTTTTAAATAGTGGATAACCTCTAGGGAGGTTAGGCCAGTGTCGCAGGTTCCCTGGAATTTGAAGCATCAGTGGGTAAATCAATGGTGGAATCGATGCATGATGGGTGCCATCAATTTTTTTAAAAGTATATGTTTATGTCTTGGTTTTCTTCATAGGTATGTACCAAATTCATTTTTGTTGGTTATAATATTGGCTTCAGATGAGGTAGGTTCATTTGTGTGTCTGACCCATCTGTTTTGATAATGAATAATGAAGGAGTCAATGTTTAATTTAGTTAGATGAGAAAGAGAAGACAAAATAATATATGGACACCTTTTTTGGTGGTGATGCCTGGGGTAAGGGGTATTCATATTTTGGATCTTTATTGTACAATGGGTTTCAATTCTGGAAATTAACATTGATAATTCCTTGAGTCTAATGATGCTAAAGGGTTAGGAGGCCTCATTAGTTGTGTAAGCGGCCTTTAGCCCTAGTTACAGTGATGTACCTCTTGTGGGATCTTGAGTTTAGTTCAATTAATGACCAGAAGAATGTGTGTGAACTAGAGGATTCGAATGAGAATTTGGTTTTGGTTACATTATAGAGATGTGTAATGTTGTTTGGGATATGAAAATAGGTGTCTTGGAAGTAAGTGATTTTCGATGAAATCAAGGATAGATCAATAGAGGTGGTACTCATTAGAGAAATCATGGTGTACTTTCAGACTCCAGAAAAGCATTCCTTATATCTTCAAAATGTCCTGGGTATACCAAGATATATTTGGATATATTCCAAGTTACTTACGGTTTTCTTCTTTTTTGGTCGAAAGGAAATCTTCTTGGGGGTTTCAGTGGTAGAGCAGCATATGTGGATCCATGTGGTGGGAGGTTCACGACAAGCCATCTCCATTTGAGTTTCATGTTATTTTTTCATTTTAAAGAATAACAAATGTTTCATTCTTAGATATCAATAATTTTAGATTTTTAGTGTTTTTTTATCATGTGTAGGTGAGATGGAAACGTCAACTTCTAGGGATATGTAGTGATGGAGGCAAAAGATTTGGTGGATGGAATTGCCTGAGGAAAATGGTGATGATGAAACTGTTAATGTGTAGAGTGTCATGTAAGTCATAGGATTATAAAAATTATTTTGGTGGGAATGTAGGTGAGTGGGGTAGTATGTGAGTACGATTTGGTGTAAATGAACATCTCAGGTCCATGTTTAAACTCCTCATGAATGGTTAGGTGGGCCATGAATATGATGTTTGATTAAGACAAGTATTGGATTTGGGCTCGAGGCAGTACTCAAATAAATCTAGTGGGTGGGTTGGATGAAGGTGGTATGCATTAAGAGAGAATTCAACATTCCTAGGTGAAGTGGAAGCTTGTAAAGAGGGAGTTGGGAATTTCAGGACAATCCATTATGGATGGTCCAACATGGTTAGGATACAGGGAAAAATTTGAATTATAAACTACATTTATTTGTGAATTAAATGATTTGTGTGTTTGGGTAATTGAAATGGTTTTGAGGAAACCCAGTTTGTTGTAGTTCATGTATTTTTTGAAGATGTGAATCTATTCTGGGTGGTTTCGATAAGATGAAATATTTTAGTGTTTGTGGATGATATTGTGAATATTTAGGTGCAGTTAGATGGGTATCATATCAGGTATGTTGTGAAATCTTGTGTTCGTGTTCTAGTGGTTTCTATGATGGAGGGTGTTCAAAATTCATAAAGATGGTGGTTGTGAGGCCAATATTATGATGTGAAGCACCATAATGAGAAAGTGGTAAGATGATGATGTGACTGGTGTTTTGGTTTGGAATGAGTTTTGTAAAATCCATCCTAGTGTTCATTTTTTGAAATGTTCCTTGGGTTGGGTTTTTATCAGTGAAATTATTTGGATGAGGGGTGTATTGTGGTTGTGTTTTGAGTTTTTTAGTTTTTCATGAGATTATTGGGACTTATGTTGTGGGGATATGTTAGTCAAGTAATATGGATTGAAAACAGTTTGTTACTTCATGTGATTCCATTTATTTTGGGATGTTTGTGAGTTCTGGGGAGAATTAGACTATGGTTGTATCAATTATCTCCTCATGGTTGGTTTAGTGCTCTCATGATATTTTCATGGGCTGTAGTTTTGGTTGTATTTCCTTAGTTATCACACATGTTTTCTATCATTTATATTGATTATATTAATTTAATGATGAGGTATTTTATCAGGATCATCGGGTTCATGTTGTGGATGATAATAAAGAAAATATTTTTAAAGTACTAC
This sequence comes from Viscum album, assembly GCA_963277665.1. Taxonomy (NCBI): domain Eukaryota; kingdom Viridiplantae; phylum Streptophyta; class Magnoliopsida; order Santalales; family Viscaceae; genus Viscum; species Viscum album. The sequence goes on from OY728136.1 coordinate 1,987,884,422, forward strand.
TTCTTTAGACTATGTGTACTGAAAAAATGGCCATGTTAGGATGGTACATGGGATATGAATGTTGGTAAGTGGGCATACTGGATGGATGATCATCTTGGAGGCTTGAGGATGATAGGAAATTCTACTTGAGGATTAGTTTTTATAAGTTGGGTATGTTATAAGATCCCAACTATGATACATGGTGCATCACAAATTGTATTTTTGGTTTAAAGAGTTTTTTTAGTGATTAGGACAATCCTTAGGGTGTCATAGGGGTTTAGGGCATGGAAAATTAAAAAAAATATAGGACAATCTATGTTGATATCATTTATAGAACAATGTTAGTGGTAATTGTGCACTATTACCATGAGACCTGTGGAATGAGCATTCCTGAATAAGGAAATCATGAAGGGTGGATGAAAAGATAGTACATATCAATCTCCCCTTAGATTGTGGTTAATGTATATATCTGTTATCATATATGAAACCGTTTGTATGGCTATTCAAACCATGGAATTCATTTTCCTCTTTGACAGAGTGAACCACTAAGTTGGGGCATATTTTGGCCATCCATGAGGCCAAACCATGAACCTCATTAAAATTGAGAGTTTAACGATTATTTCTTCTTAAATATATTTCTTCCTCCCCTTATTTTCTTCCCCCATTAAACCTCCAGTAGCTAGGGTGATGGAATGGGAGCTCTTCACTCATCCATGAATGATTTTTCCTCATTTCATATGCATTAAGATTATTTTTTATTGTGAATCAAATCTCTATGTAAGTATTCGAATCCATTTCCATCCATTTTCTACAAAAGGTTTACTTTAATTTCTTCTATTATTTTGAATCTATTAAACCCTACATTTTCATAAGATTCTGTGTCTGGATGTTAAATTTTTTTTGGTCTTTGATCATGGTCCATGGTTGGGTGAGCAGTTGTATACAAGATTAAGGTAGGTGGTCCATAAGATTTTTCAAATAGTCATGATGTTTCTATAAGTGTATGTATATTTTCAGAGTTTATAACGTGATTTTTTAATATCTTTTTATATGTAAAGATGATTGGGCATTAATTTGAGGTTTGACACCATTCACACAACCCATTGGATCCATTGATGATTTTAAACTAGACTTAGGGCTTCCGAAGGGTTATGCCAACCCCTTAAAATTGGGAAATGAATTGTTAAAAGCATTGATAAGATAATTATGAAAGTGAAGGGGTGGTAATTTTTAATTTGGTATGTGGGAATAGTCTAAGGGATAATTGAAATATTTACTTACTATATTTTGTGAAATTCCAAAGGGAATTTTTAAATTATTAAATGATGTGTTTTTTTATTTTGATCTAGTTATGATTTTAAATGTAGGAAAATAATGTTTTTGAAATGGGTAATTTTTATAAAGGTGGTATTGTCATCATGGATATTTAAAAGGGTTTCTTAGAATATTTTGAAAGGTTTTTTGAATTGCATGTGTGGTTCTATACTTTTAAAATGTATTCATGGTTTATATTAATAAATTAGATGGAATGGTTGTCCTAAGGTAATTTTTTGATTTTTAATGGGAAAGAACAATGTTGAATGGTAGTTTTGAAATGTTTTAATTAAATGAGTTGTTTTGCTAAGGCCCTAAAATTTATTAAGAGGTGTTTTGGAAATTATAGAAAATGGGTTGGGTCATATCCGGACATGTTAGTTTTAAAGGTCCATTGGAACTGTTGTAAATGAAGAATGATTAAGGATATTGATATTTTATAAATTATGTGATAAAATAGAATTTTTGATAATGGAATGGTTGGTGATGGTCATACATGATGTGTCAAATCATGGTTGGATTTGTCTATTGATGATCCAGGTTTTCCTATGTGTGACTAATGGTTTGGGATGTTAGAATGGTGCTCCACTCCCCAATTTTGGGAAGTGAAGACTGATTCTCTTGGAACCCAGTGCACCATAGTATTTTGGATGATTGATAGGGAAATAATGAATCCAATGTTATAAACATGGAGTAGTATATCTAGATTGGGATGGTAAATTATGGAATACCGATTACTGATTTGATACTTCGACTAATGATCCTCATTTTCTAACCAGTAACATATTACTCCTATTATCATGAACTATCATAGAGAACTTGGTACCCTAATACCCAAGATAACACTTATATAAACTTAATAGTTTTCTTAATCCCCATGATTTTGTGACTATCCCCAATAATTATACAAGATAACAGTGGGAATGAACTTCCCACATAAATTATGGAAGATAAAGATACAAATCAATGTGCTCAAATATCCTTATGGAGAATGTACTAAAACCGAAATAGATATATCAAAGACCCAAAATATCAACAAATAAGAACATAGAATTTGAAAATAAAAACTCAAACTCCTCAAATGAATCCACACTACAGGAACATGGGATCTAGAACATCCACCTCCTCTATGAGGTGATTTCCATTTTCCTAGACCTGGTAGATGTAAATAAAAAAATGAAGTAAAAAATAGGGTGTGAGATAAAATAGTAGTATGCTGTCACCATGTGTTCCATATGAAGATTCCATAATAATAAAACAATCATTATCTAAATTTTAAATAAAATATGGAATAGTGATGCAGTTACATATTAAAATACATTCTTCTCATTTCAAAATAATAGAAAAAAATTTAAACAATGGCTTATGCAAATAATTTATATAAAAAATTTATATAACTCACAAGGGATGAGTGATTTAGTTTATTAATTAAGATAATTTAAAATCAGAACCATCATAATAGGAATCGTTGTCATATACCATGTGGTATGGTAGTTTCTAGTTACAGTATTCTCACACTCTCGTATTAGTGCTCATGGATTATTTGAACACACATGCCTCAGGCTAATTCCAAAAAGGATTCGTCAATGTTCCATCGAGTATATGATCTACCTAAAAATATTTTTGTTAAATTTAGCACCATAAATATATTTCTAGTGAATTTCCATGCTTTAATTATTGTCCCAAATAACCCAATAACTACTTAGGCTTAAATATTCACAATAAATAAATCAATTTAAATAGGGAAAATGATTTTATTTTAAATCTATCATCATTCACTCTTCAATTTCCCACTTTTCCTGTTCAAATGCCAATTCAATTTTCAAAAACAAAACACCAATTTAAATAAATTAATTCCTTTTCAAAAAAAACCCAATCATAAGGTTTCATAAATTTAATTTAATCCAATTTTGTAAAATCAATCCTTAAATCCATTCACATTTTCCATCAATTTAAAATTACCCCCAATTCTTTCCCAAAAAATCCATACCAATTCACATTCTCATTCCAATTCACATTGAATTAGTTTTTAAAAATTCATTTGAAATTATTTTAATTCAAATAAATCAAATCGATGATTAATTATATAGAAAAATATTAAAATGGATCCACTTACATTTATTCACGATATCAGTACTCAACACTCATAGCGGGGATTTCAAACGACGAATGACGACAATGGAGATCTATAAAATTAATCTAGAATCAGGAACACTTTTAATGGATTTTATACCAATAAAATTTATGATGATATAATAAACCCTATGGGAAAATTAAGGAGAGAGAGGGAAAAGAAGAACAGGAGGAGAAACAATTACCAAAGAGATAATGAATGAGATCTGACATGCTTCGAACTACCTGGAAATAGGATTGTAGGAGCCAAAATTTGTTCTTGAGAGACTCCAAGAATGTGTCGCTTGAGATACCTCGATTTAGGATTGAGCGGGAGGAAAAATGTGGTTTTAGAATGTTTTAAATTGATTTCTCAAAGTTAAAATTACTACATGCACAGTGAGCTAGGAATAATCACATGGTTAGAAAAACTATGTACCCTAACCATGTGTCAAAATGGGTGTTCACAGTTTAAACTAAGTTGGATTATATATTATCAAACCATTATCTAACCATGAAATCCACTAATTTATATTGTTTTATTACTTTCACTAGGTAAGAACAGGGCCTGGAAAACCATGTACAGACTATGCATATCCCAGAAACTTCCAAAAATTTCAAATTTTGACCTGAAACAACCAAAGACAAACCCCAAAAAAATAATCATAACATATTAGGGCCATGAAGAAGATGAATACCAGAAATAGGATGTTATAACCTCACCAACATAGAAACATTATATCACCATAAATCCTTTCAAGAAGTTCCCATATTCAAAATTTGAGGTCATTTCTCTCTCATCAATGCCTCTATCTCTCCCAACTATGTGTATATAATATAATTGTTCTTCAATATCACACAAACCAATGGTTTCATCCTCTTAAGAGGATCCAAGGATTCAAATTACACTATCCTAACTAGATTCTAATGCATGTATAAATTATGTTCAAAATAAATATCCCTCTTACTAAAATATGATATGGATTAGAAATATGTTTTTGTAGCTGAGAAACAAAAAACCCATCATGTATCATCATAAATTGTGAAAGAAGTCATAAATTATAAGTCACATTCCACAACGTATCAACAAACATAAAATGTCCCATAAAATAAAGAGAAAAAATACTTTTCCACCAAATCCATTGATAACCCAAATGATAATAAACATTCATGAAAACCTAGTCACCAATTGAAAAGTCCAATGATATATAGTGATGATAAGAAAAATATTTATATCATCTCTATTACATAAAAAATATATATTGAATCATATAAATCATAATTTTCATCGCTTAAACCAAAATCAACTCAACCAATGAACTTTCACTAATCTTTGACCCACACAATAGAGATTAAAAAATTAGGCCATTCAGGGACATAGAAGGGGTCATTTTGATCATAGAATAGTAACTATTATTATGAGAATACTCAACCCATCCCAAATAGTTATCCCAAGAAATACCAAATTCAGGAACACATGCATGAAGAATATCATAAATAATATTCATATCCCTCTCTGTTTTTACATCCATCTGTGGGTGGTATAAAGTACTCAAATGAATCTAAGATGACAATGCCACTATGAGGCCTCTCCAAAATAGAAAAGTAAAATGGGGGACACTATGACATACTATTGAATATGTAATTTTATTAAAATTAACAATATCATTCATATTGATATTTCTCAATTTCGAAAATTTCTTGTATCAAAAAAGGGTATAAATTTATCAAATTTGGTTATACTATTGATCACAACACGTATCGCATTTTTCTTTACCAAGGTATGAAACAACCCACCACAATGTTCATAGAGATTTCTTCTCATGTCAAAGTCGAAACTCGAAGGGGATTAAGAAAACTTGATGGTATTTGGTGATTTTCCATTAACATTTATAAATATTAAAATTGAGAGAACAAATCATAAATGTCACATCTCATACTTAGCCAACAGAATTGATGTGAAACATCATAAAACATCCTTTTGGTTCCTGGGTTTATTACCTAGTATGAATTTTGGTAATCACCTATCATATATATTCACATAGATAAAAACAGAAATAACTATTTCTAAAAATATGATACACCCTCTTTGATTAATGTTGAATCACAAACAACCACCCATCTATAAATAGAGTCTCTAAGGAAACATAATTTTTCATAAAACTATTGATCTTAAAAAATAATATCAGGAATAGAAGAGTTGAACATAAGACTGGACAAGAAAACCTTATCCCCTATTTAATGAACTCTGATATGAACATGTTGAAAAATAGAAATCAAGATCCACTCTTCTGATGATTTTTTCATATTCTTGGTCATATGTGTCTTACTCAAAGCATCAGGGATGAGATTCCCCTTCCCTGGGATATAGGAAATGCCAATATCAAAGGAATATAGTTAATCCACCTAGAACCCCTCGGGTAGATTAATATATCTTTGAGAGATGATATAAATCAATATGTTTTGTTCATAATACATGGTATAACATTATCTAAGAAGGTAATGTTGCTAGCTCTTAAGTGCCTGAATCACAACAACATGTTCAAGGTCATGGGTCAGATAATTCATATCACGTGACCTAAGCACCCAAGATCCATATGTAATGAAATTACCTCCCTATATAATAACATAGCCCATACCCAAACATGATGTGTCACAGAAGAATGCATAGTCTTTCCCAGCCTCTAGAAGGGTAAAAAATGGCACAAAAGTAAAAATATTATTACCTCAATTGAAGAACTCTATCTTTTATCAGCCTCAGCCAATATCACTCCCTTCTGAGTTAAATCGATCATCAGAGAAGATAATATTGATATATTCTTCATGAATTGGAGATAATATCCCACTAAACCCTAGAAGCTCTGAATTGTGAAACATTTACAACGTACTCATAATGGACATACCTACTCTGAATGGTAGTTTTCTAAATTTCAGATTAATTTATAATCAATTGGAGATAACCAAATCAATGATACTTCTTTGAAAACCACTTCTCAACTTTCAATTGTTCAAGTAGATCATCAATCCTTGTCAATGTATTCTTGATTGTTACCATAACTCGGATGAGTTTTCGGTAATCATCACATATTGAAAGTGTTTCGTCAACATTCTTTAAAAATAGAATAAATGTTTCCCAAGGTGACACACTTGGGTGTATGAAAACGTTCCCTAAAATATCATCCAAATAAATCTTCATCCATTTTATTTTAGTAGGATCCATATGGTACGATGTTAATGACTAGTTGAATATTATGAGCTAAATCAATAGAAAAATCATCATCTCATACTAGTGGAAAACCAGAACAGTCAGAAAGAAAACTATTGGGAAAATAAATAAAAATTGAAGGGTGATATTTACTCAATGATTCCCACTCTAGATCAAAAGTAAACACTTATATTATGTTCCAGAACTCTGGATAAGAAATTCCAGACCTACTCAAACTGGGGTCCCATTCTACTTGAAATACATTGAATACCCCCATCGGGTGTAGTAAAGGGTACCCGTAGAAGATAATTGTTAATTTGAGATTTAATATAAATAATCTTATCCATCCCAAAAGTGGCATCAAGTGGTTTCATGTTGATTACCCAAAAATCCAATGTAAACACAATCTCTTCTAACAAGAAGACGAAATCTTGAAAACGAATACATTTATTTCTCTTCATTTTATGTGGTGTAGAAATATCTATCACATAAGATAAAATCTATATTTTATGATTTAGGGGATTCAAATTATAAGTAAAAATGAATTAATGATATGAACTAGTATCAAATAAATAAGTCACTAAAGATGAATCTATAATGATGGTACCTATCACAGTATATGTACCTATATCTTCTTACTCTGGATACTCTCACACTATGTGAAGAATATTCATTCCAGATTCATGTGGCTGAAACCCATTTGATCTTGAAGAATCAAATTTCACCATATTAATTTTAGGTTCTGATGATACCATTCCACTATGTGGGGTAGAGAAGATATAACTAAAATTCTAAAAGATCATTGAACATCCATAGTATCTACAAAACATGGGTTCCTCAGTGCATACAAATTTAGAATTACTAGGTTTACCATGCTATGGGAATGTCATAGGGCCTCTTCCAGGAAATGTATGAGGTCTATAAGAACCTTTCTTCCACTATCTACCAAGATACACATCAATATTTCTCTTCCCATTATAGGAACTCACAAAAAATCCACTATAAGAAAAAGAAACTCCCATCTACCCTAATGTACTTTATAGATCAATCTCAACCATTAATGCTCTATCTAGTATGATAGCATAAAAATATAGCATCAACAGTAAACACTATCAAAAAATATTAGATCAAAGTACCTTATCGAACTGTCGAGTATAGATCTTCTCATTCTATTAAATTTCTGGTGAAAACAGCACAGTCCTGATGAATCCATTAGTAGATTATTTCAGGATCTTATCATCCATCTTGAGTTTGAAAACTCTACCTCCTTAGCCATCACTAAAGTCTCTGTATTGAACTAGTTGGTGAGAATAAAATTATTGTTCTACAACTATAAAGACTCATTCTTATTCACCATCATAATTGATTCCCAAAATCTTCTACAATGTCCCTCTATCTTAAAGATGGCACATTTCACCCTGATTGAATCAGGAATTTCCACGAACTCAAATATAATATTTATTCCCCTCAACCAATACTCAACATCTTGTGGATTTTTTAGCATTATAATGATGGTAAATTCAATCAATTAAACTACTTAGCATGATTCACAGATTAATACATCTATAGTTCCAAATAAAGATCCTAAAAGGGAAAGTGTATAGATTCCTATCCTAGATCATGGACAACACAGACAATAATCTAATTATATTAGGGTCCATGGGAGGATTCCCTCATTTGGGTTCATTAGAAGAATCCCTAGAAAGAATATTAACACATATATTCGGAGGAATTATGCATCAACACATTAGAAAACAACATCAAATAATTCATAAGATAACTCAGATCAACAAATAAATCAGAATAGTAGCGATGTTAATCCCATCAGATAAGATATCATGATTTGGATCTTAACCTATTAAAATAAAACTAATTGAAATATTTATACCTAATACTCAATATTTATTTCCCAAACCACCCTTGGTGACTTAAGTCTCATTACAATGAGATCTGGCCAGGAACATTTTTGCAACTACCTCATGTGTCCCGACAAGATATAACACACTGCATTCATACATCACTGAATGACTCTTAAACTGCACCCTTACAAACACTTTGTCATGAACTAAAAATAGACCCAAGTACCCTAATACATAATCTAACATTGACATGGACTAAAGGGTGTTTCCAATACCCATGGGTTTTTGAATAGCACCTATAATCATAATAGATAAAAGTGGGGGAGAATTTTCCACATATATAATTGATAATATTGAAACATATCAATATGTTAGAAACCCCTCAAGGAGAATGAAAAAACACAAATAGGTATATGAAAAACCCAAACATATCAACATGAATGTACATAGAATTTGAAAACATAAACTCAAACATCCCAATGAAACCAAAGCTTCATCCCCAAAGGATCAAGAGCATCCACCTCCTCTAAGTGGCACATTCCATTTTCTCAGAGATGGAAGAAGGAAATAAACAAACCCCCTAAAAAAGGTAGGGTGTGAGAAAAAATCCTAGTAGGGTCTCACCAGTCTTCCATAATAAGATTTCGTTATAATAAGAAAAATCAAGATTTCAATTTTAAAAAGAAACTTGGAATGATGATGCAGTTACATATTTAAAATAAAACATTATTTCAATTTCCAGTTAATTAAAAACATTTCAAACAAAGGGTTTAATAAAATTTTTATAAAAAATAGTTTATATAAATAACTGGGCATGACTATGTCAGTATTAAAATCAATGAAATTTAAAATCAATATAGTCACAATAAGAACCATAGTCATCTAACCTAAGGTATGAGAGTTTTTGTTTATAGGATCTCTGCACTCTCATATTAGTGATCATGCCATATGCGTACACACATACCTAGGGATCTAGATTAATAACATGAATCATCAACATTCAATTAGAAATATAATCTTTCAAACTACATTTTTTTTAAAATTTTCATTTTTAATTCATTGCTATGGGATTTCCATTTTGGTGTTCTTTTCCCAAATAACCTACTAACTACCCAGGATTTCATGGTCTCAATCAATAAATAAATTGAAAAATAAAAATCATTTCATTTCAAATCAATCATCATTAAAAGTTCATTTTCTCAATTTTCCTTTCCAAAATACCAATTCACTTTCTAAAAATGAAACTCAAGATTTTTATCTATTCATTCATTTTCAAAATAAAACCAATCATAGGATTTCAACAATTTTATTTAATCCACTTTTCTTAAATCCATCACTAAATAATTATAAAATTTCAAATCAATTCCAAAATATGCCCCAATATCTGATTCCATTGGTAGTGGGAGGTTTTACCAAAATCTGGACCTATTCAATTTCCAATTACATTTTAAATTGATTTGGTTTTTAATTATTCAATTCAATAAAATTTATATAAAATCATGAAAATAAAATTTTTTATATCGGGAAATATGAAACACAACCACTTACTTATTCCTAGTATCAAAGTAAACACCAATAATGAGATATTCCATTGATGAATAGTGGGAAAAATATCTCAAAAAACAATCTATAATATAGATCCAAATCCATAATTTTTAGATCCATAAAAACGAGATGATCTAATAAACCCTATGGAGTAACGAATGATAGAGTTATAGAGAAATAATAGGAGGATGAACACATAATGAAGAGGTATTAAACGAGATCTTACACACCTAGATACACCAAGGAAAGTGATTGGAGGATCCAAAAGGGTTTGTTGCAACAATCTTGGACATAGTAATTCTAGATACATTGAGTTATGGTTAAGAAGTAGTCTAAAAGGGAGTTTGGGAATATTTAAAATAATTTTTCAGAATTAAAATTATCACGTGAAAGGTTAGTTGTGTAGGGATACATGGTTATAAATATAGTGCACCCTAAATGTGTTCCGCTATCTATAGTACACATTTTTTAATAATTGGGTGCATAGTTTATCAAAAGATGCACCATCAATTAAAAAAAACACTTTCCAAGGTGTTTGGGTTTTTACTAGTTAGCCTCATTGTTTGGGAAAACCATGCACAACCATACACAACCCATAAACATCTAAAAATTCCAGCATTCCACCCAAAAAATTATTATAAAAACCCAACAAAATAGTGAAAAAAATAGGTTTGATGAGTAGCTAAAAACTTAAAAACATGATGTTTTAAGAGTGAAACACCCCTATAAAAGTGAGACAAAAATAGAAAAATGATACCACTCATTTCAACAAGATGAAAATTTATTTTTTGGAGTTTATCTAATTAGAACTCCATAGTTTAGAATGCTTAGACTAGAGTAGAAATCATGATGGGTGACCTTTTAAGAAGTGTCCTATAATATGTCTGAGTGAGGAAAAAACATATTGAAAGAACATGTATTGGATTATAGGGATAATCATTTCTCTGATAAAAGACATAAATTGGTAATATCATGTGGTGTTCTTGAACCGAAAACAAGTTATTACGGGATACCCATGAGGTCAGATGATCAAGTTCATGGATCAGGGAGGGTCCAGTCAAGAAAAATTATCAGATACAATACACAATAGTAATTGTTGAGGAACTATCTAGGTTTGATGATTGGGTTCGACAATGAGGGTGTTATTCTTTAAGGGGATGGAGAGTGTAACACCCATAAAAATGTGATAATTAAAATTTTAAATATTTTAACCCATGTAAACAAGGTGAACCTTTATTTTCGAGAGTCTACTTGATTAGAACTGTATAGTTAAGTGTGCTTGTCCTAGATTAGTGATCAGGATGGGTGACCTTCTTAGATATTTCCTATGGTGTGTGAGAGTGTGGAAAAAACACTCAAGAAGAACATGTTTTGGCTAGTGCGAACATTCATTATTCTAATAAATGAGATTTGGGTCTCTATTGGTAATAGATTTTGGTTTACTTGAAAGGAAACCAAGGTATTACAAGAGACCCATGAGGTTAAATGATCATGTTCATGGATTAGGGAAGGTCAAGTTGGGACAATATTTGATAAGGGTCCCTAGAATAGTACTCAATGGTACACAAGATTAAGGTAATTTAAAAATGAGTTCCCTTGGAAATAAAATGATAGATCCCTATGTTTTATGTCTTAGGCACTCAACATGGTTGAAATAGTTTGGGTGGTTGGATTATATGAGGAGTCTTAAGAAAGGTAAATATATAATTAATAATATTTTGTAATTACAAACATGTTTCCATTACAGAATATCTATTTATTGAACAATGGAGTACCTATAGACAATATGTATAGTTTTTATATTGAATTATACACCCTTGGTGGTGGCCTGCTGAGCTATACTCACTCCCTGTTCAGGATGGCATGACACTTGGGAACCCCATAAAATGATACTTGTTTTCGGGTACATGTTCAGGAGAGGGAACTAGTGGTAGGTTGGAGCATGGAATGTATGGACCAATAAGGTACATAGGTCTATATTCAGGTTCTTATTTGGTTTTTTGTTAGTTATTTTATTTTTATGACTTCTAGTCATGTAGTGCTTCTATGATATTATTATAAGATTTTTTACTTGGTGACTCATCAATTTTTAGCGTATGTTATCCATTTATTATCCCTATTAGTTATTACAAAAATTTGTATTATATATAATCTTCATTTACTTTAATAAGAGGTTATATTACTTTTATTTTTTCTTTTAACATGTGCAACTGGTTCGCACCCTTAGGTGTATGGGGACATGTGCCAAAGGTCATGTGGCGACCCAGCTTAGGGAAGCAGTTCTAGTGGCTATCGGGCCAAGATGTTTCATTGATTTTAAAATTATAGATTTTTAATTCGAAAATATGAATTCAAATTTAAAATTAATATTATAAATATTATCTTAAGATGATTTTTTATAATTTTCAAAAAAGAATGATTTTTTATTGGATAATGTATAATACTGATTTTTATTAAAAAAAAAATTTTTCATGAATTTATATTTGTATATTTTGTTTATGAATTTTCTAAATATAAAATTATTTAATTTAAATTATTATTAATAATACTATTAAGGTCATTGATGTAAACATTATACCATAATTTGGTATAAAAACATTATTATACTTAATAAGACTTTCAAAAAATTTCTTTTTCTTCACATATATTAGGATTAATTTTATATTAAATTATTCCAATTTTTATAATTGAATTTTTTAAAATGGATTAAAATTTTTTAATTAGAATAATTAAAATTAATTAATAATCTCAACATTAGTTATGTTCATAATGAAAAGTAAAAAAAATATCTAACTGTTTTAAGACTTTTTACTAGATTATCTGGGGTTTAAAATAAAGAGACATTGTATAAAATAACCAAAAACATCTCTAAATATTATTTTAAAGAACTATTTATACCTTATATCATCTCATATTTGGATATGGTTCATTTTTTATTCATTTTTATTTATCAATACATTAATATATTTTATAATTTGTAAAAATTCTAACTGTGATATCACCCCCCGCTCATAAAAGAACACCAACTCTCCTCTCATATCCAAAATTAAATATTATTTTTATTAATATAATACCTATGAAAATAAATAAAAAATATCTATACCCTCATCCTATAGGGACTATATTTATTATAAAACCATCCTAGGATTCCTTTAGGTGAAATCCAAAAAAAAATTTCTGAAGAAGAGTTGTAGTGTTAGCCTGATCTTTCCTTTTTATTTCTTCTTCTACTACCTTCAAATATTATTTAAACATGATTAATTAATAATAGTAATATATTAAATTTAATTATATTTTTTTTATGTTAATTTAAAATCCCATATTGAAATCCTCTTCCATCAAGTGGGAAAAAAAACCTTTATTCCTGGTTATGGAAGACTACCGCCTTGTTAACTATTGTAATTTTTTTTCATCAATGCCTCTCAATAATTATAAAAATGATTGATTCAATATATATATAATATCTATGAAATATTTTTCATTTTTAAAATGTAACATATCTTATATTTTCTTAATTTTTCATCCATTGAAAAATCATATCATCATTCATGCTTACATGTGGGCTACCACCTCCACAAAGTGACGTGATTTGATTTTCATCACCACATCACATGGATGATATATATATATATGTATATTTTTTGAAATAATAATATATTTATGAAATAATATTCATTATATAATTTTAAAATTATATCTACCATTCTTTCATCCTGATTTTTGAAAAATTGAATTGTTACTCATGCGTACGTATAACCGACCATCTCCATGATTGTAACATAATTCATTTTTCATAAAAATCGTTCATCATTGATTTTAAATTATGATTGATTTATAAAAATGAAAATTATTTTATAATTATTATTTTTTAGATAAAGGAATAATGAACTCTTTTACCATGGTCAACCTGCCAAAGTCATTTTTGACAAATGGGTTGAATATCGAGAAAACATTCGATGGGATATTAATTGAGTAAGTAATTAAATATAACATGGTAATAAATAAAATGAAATTAATATTAAATATCAAAATGTTCATAACAAAATTATATAATAATAATAAATTAATTATTATGTAACATAAAGAGTATATGTTTTGACAAGGAATTGAGGTAAGAGACTCTTTAACGTAAACCCTCATTATACATTATTGTAAAATTTTATTTTCCAAATAATTTATATCAATGTCCACAATAATAATTAAATAATTTCTTAATTTAATTATATTTACACAAATTAATTATCATATAAATTTGTTAAATTCTTTAAAAATGTTTTAAAATAACATTTTTATATTTTTTTTACTTTCGTTTCAAAATGAAGTGGAATTTTTTATTTTAACATATCCAACAATAAGTCTTTTACCATTCGTTGTAAACAATATTTACTATTTTGGATTACATGATATGATTATATGATTTATTCAAATAAATTTCCTTTCCCATTTGTTCAATGTATTTTTATTTGTTATTTTATATTGAATGGACATTCAATGTGAGATAATGATTTTTTATGGGTGAAAAGAATATTAGTATAAATATGAAAATGGAAATGAAATCATTAATTTATTATGATTATGTTCTGGTTCATGGGACTTATTTATTATGATGGATGATTCTAATATAGCTACTAATGATGGGTGAGATATATATAGATCACGATAATGGGTTATCCAGATAATGAATTTTAAAAATTTGGGTTAATGAGTGGAGTAAACCAATTTGGTTTGTCCTAAGATATTTTTGGAATTTACTAGATTGGTTATTCCATATGTAAGAGTGAATATAATATTTCTATGAAAATAATTTCCCAAGATACCTATATGATTTATCTATGACTTTTTTGGTTTTTCATAGAAATATTATTATTTCACAAAGTAAAATAATGAACTTATGTTTAAAGGGATGTTTATTCTACTTCATTAAGGAGAAATGCATAACATTTTATTAGTTTTTCATTACAGAAAATAATTCTTTTAAGATTATTTTTTTTCTTTATTATTTATTATGAAATGTTTTGTGAAAATATTTTTTTGTATAATTTTATTTCTTTGCTAAGAAAATGTTTATTTTTTGGAAAAATAATATTTTGAAAAAAAATCTTTATAAATTTTTTCATAAACTGAAGATTGTCTTTCTTCAGGTTTCATATGTCCCATATGGATATTTTTATTCTCATCCATCATTTCAATGTCTTTTTTGTAGGGTTTTAATTATGTGTAGGGACATTTTTAAGGTCAAGATAAAAAATATGAAGATATTTTAATAGAAATAAACCTGTTTTATTTTAAACATTTTGTACTGTGAAAAAAATTATACTAAGTAGAAGTGTCCACATTGGGATGTAATATTATTTATGTATGGGTGATTCCATGTTTCCCTAAACGATAAACCTAAAAGATCTTAGGGAATTTAAAAAGTGTATTCTTGTCTAAAGACACTAGATTATGTAATTTTTATGACTGGGTCCTTTTATTTGTCCTCTGTCATTCATGGAATTAATCACTTGTTTTTCCTATGTATATCGGTATATAATGATTGAATTATATCATAGATCTTGTAACTACTAGTGAAAAAAATGAATTTAAGACTGGTTCTTTTTGTTTTAAAAAAAAGTATGTGAAGTTTTTTCTAGAAACATTATATGTACATTATATGTATTGGTTTTTTAATCCAACGATATAAATATATTGAAAAATAATGTTTTATAGAAAAATAAAATCATATATAATTTTAAGAAATAATTTTTCATTTGAATAACAATATTTATGTTTTTTTACACACTGATGTTTTAAATAACTAATATATAATGTACATGGTTAAAGACTGCATAATCAAATATTATTGAAATTAGGAATCCAAAAACACAAAATTGATGGGTTGAATATTAACTTAATATTATAAAAATTTAATTTAAAATTATATAACTTGAAGAAACACTAATCTTTATGAGAAATCCTGATCATAGTCAACATATATTATAAAAAATGAACCAAAAATCAGATGATAATAATAGAGATCATACCATGGATTTTATTTGTACACCAATACCATTTACAAACATAATTTTTCACTTTACTAAACATCTTATCTCCCTCAAAATAAATTAATAATGGTTTGATAAATGAAAATTTCAATGATAAATTGCATGTGAGTGACATATTGAAAGATGAATTATTAAATGATTGTTTTGGGGAGAAATTAAATAAATAGATTAATGAAAATTTGATTTCTTGGGGAGAATAAAATTTTTCTTTTTCAGGATGACAAGACATGAATGTTACATATATAGTGTGAAAGATTTTTATCCATGCAAAAAAATCACAAGGGAAAGTTGTAAAACAAAATGTCTGTTCTTTATCAAAAATATTCTTAAAAAATATTTTACAATTCATTATTTCAATAAAAAAATTTACAAAACCATTTTAATGCTTTTAGCATCAATTATTTCAATAAATTATTTTTAAACCCACCGTTTGAGGGGGTTTGAAAATTGTTATATAATAACCTATGAAAAAAATCTCCCTTATAGGGGGGTTTTGCATTAGTTATTTTAATAATTGTCCTAAAAACCCTTTTTAGTGTTGGTTATTATATAATGGTTGTTAGAACCATGAAATTAATTTTATTTACTCAACTAGTTTCACATATAGTATTATAACCTTTTCACTACTAATGTCTGAATTTCATCTTTTTCTACAATTTATTCCTACCCACACATATGTTTCTGCAAGGAGTTCGATTAAATCATAATCTAAGAGAAAATATAATATTATATCATGTACAAGGATATTTACCATTAATTTTATGGATTATAAGTATAAAATAATTCATTCATATATCATATGATGTTATAGAACATATCTCAATCAATGGTATATTGTGACTAGTGATTCAAACAAGAATTTTTCTATCAAAAAATATTCAACTTTCAAAAAATAATATATTGATGTATAATATGATTAAAAACAAATTATTACATTTAATAATAACAAAATTGATTAATTATAATATTGTTTTGAAAATATGAAATATAAGACATGTATTTACTAAATAAAAATATATTTAATTAATAAAATATAAATTTGGATAAAAAATATAGTAGTCAAACATGCATAAAATATGAATATGTCACATTTTCAATTATGGAATAAAAAAATATCATTATATCATGAGATGAAATAGTTCAATATATGTGATGTGTTGAATTGACATGATAATAAAAAGACAACCAAAGTTAGGTATGTTAATTACATATTAATTTTTTTATCTTTATGATCGCTAAATTTTTAAAATAAATGTTTAGTTATTTAACAGCACTAACAAAGTATATTTTTCCATCAAGATGACTCACTTTACTCATGGTAATATTCTACCAAAATTTAGGCATGCAGATTTTATAATTTTTTCTTGCTAATAACATGTGATGACCAAATAAAAAAACCAAGGTGAAAATAAAATATTAAATCACTATATGACACATGCCTGCATTTTTTAATATAAATTTAAAGACCCCTAAATGATTGTTGAAGTGGATTATTCTTATAGTTGAAGAGATCTCATAATGTGAGTTGGAAAAAGGGGACCTCTGGGTTTATCTCAAACCTGGTCTTCTTCTTCTATCAAATTGGGATTATAGTTTCAATCTGTAGACCCACATGAACACTATTACCTAGATATGGGATACATTTCATGGTGTAAATTGTAATTTTTGGCACCCAAAAATTTGAAAAGACATATCCTCTTGCATTGGCACGTCCCTTAATATAGATCAGAAAACATTTGATGGTGATCTAGGCCTCTTTTCTAGAGTGATAATAGAAGTTAATTTTGAGCTTAAACTCTTTCAGAGTATCACCTTCAATGCGAATGACTATATAACAGAAGTTAGAATTGAGTATGAGCATATTCCCCCATTTTGTGACCATTGTAAGATCATAGGGAATTCTTTTTTAAACTATAGTGTAGTGAAGAAACAAGTCACCCAACCAATTGAATCTAAATGGACTGAAATAAGAAAACAAAAGGATGAAAAAGGTCATACCATTGATAAACTAGATCCCTCTAAGGGGAAGACATAAAAAATGGGTGAAGAAGTTAACGACATTGAATAAAAAAGGTAAAAATTGAGGAAAATATTGGGCATAATTAGTCGAAGAATATGATCAAGCAGCTGATTAAAACTATATTCTTGAGGATTTATAATATTTCATTGTGCATATCATTAAACAGTCTCAACTGGGGCCAAAAACTGTGCTGACAGAGTCACACATGAAGTCTACTAACTCCACCAAGTAGTCCAATGTCTCCTTATACACACCTACAGATCTTAAGGTCAAAACTACACCACCTATTATCCCTGCTTACTTGGCTACCATGTGTGTTGGTATCCCACTACACATAGCTAATGGGGAAGGGGGACCATGTATTTCTCAGGTCATGTTCAACCATGCAGCTTTGCAGGTTAGGGATGACAGTACTAGTTCTGCTATTATTTTGCAGATACATACCACAGTTAAACATGACATTGTTCCTGCTTATCCTGAGGTCAAATGCAGGCCCTTTATTTCAGTTTTAGGTGTAGATAGGTACACACAATCCACTGTCCTTCATGAAGTCACCCACTGCAATTTAATAAGATACACACTTCCATGCAAGGAATCGACAACAGTTTAGGTTCATCCAAATTCTGAGGTTAATGCAGATTCTGAAAACATTTCTTATAAAATTTATCCTTTTTTTACCAGGAGTAAGCAAGGAAATAAATCCCATCAATGCTCTAAAAATTCCATTTAAGATCATCTAGGAGTAATGGTTATAGTTATAAGAGAAAGGGGGTTCCCACCCCAAAAATAGGTTCTAATGAATTTATTGTATTGGAATTTATATTTCATTAGGAACCCTACAACTTTTATTAATTTAAAAATATTTATTAATACTCATCTTCAATTATTTTGGAATTGTGGAACATAAGATATGTTTCCCTTCTCATTTTTCTCAACTTTTTTAGTGTATTTATAACATCTTAGGTGCTTGTAAAAACTGTTCTTACATTGATACCCTTTGGACATTTACTCACTATACACTTCAAAATGTGAATATTTTCTATATATCAGAGCAGAAGTTCACTTGTGATTTTACTATTGACCACTTGCACATTTTTTTATTTTATCTATGTTAAGAATAAATACCAAGAAAGAAGGAAACTTTGGAATGAATTCTCTTACTTTGGTAATAGACTTCATGAACCTTGGTTAGTGATTGGTGAATTTAATGCTATCCTTGCTCCATGTGAGAAGCTGAGACCAACTCACTCCACTATATCTTCAATTGAGCATAAAACTTATATTGAGGATAACAACCTTGTTGAAATTAATCTTACCAGTGCCATGTATACATGGTACAGAAGGCATTATAAGAGGGTGGTTGCTAGAAAATTAGACAAAGATTTCACAAATGATATAGCTCTGGATATGTGGAACACCATATCTAGAACAACTGTAACATCCCCAGCTTCTACGTTACGCTTCTCTTTGAATAATGCAATAGCTTGTGTTGTACGCAACATCGAGTTCTAACACACCACAACCAATCAAACTAGTCGTTATGAATAGTAATACCCACTTTTTGAAATTTATAAATTATATTTTTCATTATGGACTTCATTTTTGGATTCGGAATATTGAAATTATCCTAGGGTGAATTTTTAGTTTTTTTCTGAAAAACTTCATTTTTGATGAAAAGTGAAACCACTAAATGGTAGTTAAAAACTGAATTTTTCATTACACTTAATTTTACCTCTTTTATGACTAGAATTTCAAAAATCCTATAGACACGGTTAATATAAAGGAGTAAAATGTGGTTCAATGAGATGAAAATAATTTTTGTGAATAGTAACTTTTTACTTTTATTTACCACGGTTAAAAGTAAATAGGGTAATTAAGGGTAAAAATGATATTAATATTATGCTAACACATGTACTAATTCTATTGGAAAATTTTATCTCGACCAAAAACAACCTTAGAAATAAAATATTATCATTTAGGTCTAGTTGGATTAGATTAGGACATTTATTATTATTTAATTCGAAGAAGAGTTAAAAGAGTTAAAATCAAAGTTTATTTACTAAAACATTTTTAATATAGTGTTACACATAAGATAAATTAGATTATAAATATTCATTAGAAATATAGAAATATTTCTTACATAATGATATATTATTCATAATTTTTAGACATTATATAATTTAATTTATTTATGACACAATGATGATGCAGTAATTACTATAATAGTGAAAAATTAAAATAATTGATATTCTAAATACCCAAATAAATATAATTTGAGACTTTTTATGAATTAAACTAATTTTATAGGTTAATATGACATGTTAGGAATGGTTTAGATAACTTTTTGAGAAGTAATAATTCTGTTATGATTTTCAAAAAAATAAATTTTTCAAAATAGTGTCAAAATTGACATAAAAGAGTTTTTAAAACAAATATTATATTATTAAATGATATTCAATCCTGAAAATCTAAGGTTCGGCCAAGAGACTTAGATCATGATAGTTTTATCATTAATGGACCACTTGGGGGTCTCTTTGAGTTATATAGTACGTTTATTAACTATATAATATAATAATACAAAGTGACATGCTAAGTGTCAAACTAATTAACTAAGAGTTAAAAGTAAAATATAAGGTTAATATAATGACCCACACCTGTATAAATTATATTGGTTGAGTGGTTTTCGACCCATACCCACCTTAACCTTTAAATAATCTACTTTGGAGCCATTAGAAACCTAATAAGAATTTATCATAAAATAATATTTCTAGATTTTCCAAAGGTTCCCCTCACCCATCTTTTAAAAGAGAGCTCCCCCTTCTCATTAATTCACACCTTCAAGGCCATTTGGCTCGGCCAAAATCTTCCAAAATACTCTATAAACTTCTATCACTTCATTCTAGAGGACTTCCTTTAGTTAGAAATCCACCCTAAGGATCCCTTTTGATCAAATAAAAAGGAAGAACCCAAAGAAGAGGTAATGTTTTCACCACCCTCTTTCAAGTTACTTTCTTCTTCAAATTCTTCTTTATTTCCCATTATAAAATAATAACTCCGGTATCTTATATATACTATAATGTTATTATAAATATGGTACAACCATATTCATTATTCTATTTATCCTCTGAATAACATTTCACCATTCGTGCGTACGTACGGCTTACCGTCTCCACGTCGTGGTGTAATTGTTATTCAATAAATTATTATTTGGATGGGTATAATAATGATGTGTAATTCTCATAAATAATAAATATAACATGATAATGATTCTGTATATATTATATACCATCCAATTATATATTATTTTAATATCAAAAGAATGATATTGTCGCTCGTGCGTACGTACAGACTACCGTCTCCACGAATGCGAAGAGATTCGTTATCCATCATATCTATTCAAGTCTAATTCTCATTTGAAGATTAATAATAATTTTTAAGGACTTGATATCATTCTGTATATGAATAATATACAAACTATCCATGACAAACACGACCTACGAAACAAAACATATAAAAGAAAACGAGTAAGTTAACACCCGAAACAACGATAATACTAAGATATTATTAACAAATCAACGTTAAAAGATCATATATGATATCATATTAATGTATATGATTATTGTATAATTTAATAACAATTACTTCACCATTATACAGGATTTTAACTTACCCTCAACCAAGGAAAAGTACAAGTTAAGGGTTTATTTCGCAATCTCTTCATTATCCGAGGTTGTTTATACGTAATAATCTACTGAGACTTCTTTATCATCCACATCCATGTTTCTTAAAAATGTATTTCAAAATTTTTTTACTATTTAGGAGAATATGGGTTAAAGTAATTTATACCCTTTTTGACTTTTATAAGTGGTTTATAAAAGAATATTTCCATCATTTTCCAAACAACGTCATTTTTAACCTTTTTGACAGAATTAAGGTAAGAATTTTGTTTTTACTAATACGATGGGTGCGGATATTTTCCACTGTTATAAAATTGTAGAAGCTTACCTTACAAGATTATAAGAATAATTTAAAAGAAAATGTTTTATTTTATAAATATATGACTCTTAAATGATTTCAAAATAAAAAAATATATTTCGCTAAAAAGAGTTTTGATTTCATCTATGTCAACATCCTTTGATGGATTTTGCGCTTATTTGAAGTTGATTTATTATGATACAAAACTTCTATATCATATTGAATGTTTTGTGATATGTTTTACTATGGATGTGTTATTTTTATACCATTCATGGTTTATGGATGATGTGTTTACATTTCATATGCTAGTTTTAATATGAATGTTTATGTTATGTTTAAACCTTTTCATAATGGAATGCATTGGACTTAATATGTGACAGGTGGAGCCCGTTATAGCTCCTTGATGCATTGGTAGGTATTATGAGACAAACTAGTGTCTTGGCACAAGTCCTTGACCAAATATTATTTGTAGTCTTGGCACGAGGCCTTGGATATGTGGTTATGACAGTCTGGAATTATGCATTCTATCATTATGAAAGTGGTTATTGATATTGTATGTGAATATTCGATTACTAGAATATCCATGTGAATAAATAAATGTAATTATTTCATTTTATTTTTTCCATACTATGTTAAAGTTCATGTTTAAAATGATTATGTTTTAGTTATACATTGCCTTAAATTTTTATTCATATTTATGAAAGTTTTCGCTATATTGTTATCCTTACTGGGCATTTGAGCTCACCCCTTTTCTATGTTTTATTTTTCCTAGGATGTGAAGAAGTAATTTATGAATGACCTGCAGGGATAGTATGATGGGATAAGAGGGTGGACTATGGAGACTATATTGTTGTAGTTTTCATTTTATGATGTAATGTAAACCTTATTAATATATCTAGTTATTCCAAGGATACTAAACTAATCGGTCATTCGAGACTTGATATTTCTTGTGATCATGCCAATGTTATGTAATAATGCACTGAATCTGGGTAACTTGGGTCGGGGCATTACAGTTGGCATCAGAGAAAGTTTATTACAAACCTTGGAAGCTAGATTTAGATAAACTCTGATTAGATCACATAGACCTAAGATGGACTTTGTGGATTAGTATAGAAGAACTTCCTAGAATTTTGGTATTGTAGAGATTTTGTGATTTTTCCAAGCAATACATCCCTGTCTAGATATGACCAGGTAGAGGCGGCTCTGGCACAGATGTACCTAGAGGTAAAACCTGAAAGCACCGCTTTGAGCTGGAATCGAACGGGAACTGGTGCACGACAACGGGCCCTGCTGCACTCTTGGTTACGACACTACCGGGGTATATGCTTCGGATAACTCTCATTTTCTTTAGAAATTATTATGAAGGGTTTATGAGTATATAATTCCTCAAAGAAAACATTTTTATGATTATGGATTATATCCATAAATAGTTCAATTTATGTTAAGTGTTTTATAAGTATGTAATTATGTATTTTGATTCATAAACTGATCTATTTTATGCCATTGTTTAGAAATGGAACCTAGTGGAAGAAATGGAAACTGTATCAATGCATCCACTCCATGTAGGGATTTCCCTCCTATTCAAGATAATTATAGTGGAGATGGTGATGCAACTGGTGCTGATCAACTAATCACCATACTGGGACAACTCACTCAGGTTATGAATAATAACCATACCGGTATGGATCACCCTGATCCACAACATGGAGGATCAATGTTAGATCACTTCATGAGGTAGAAACCACCAACAATCAATGGGAGTAAAAATCCATTACTAGCTGAGAAATGGATAAGTTCCCTAGAGAATGTATTTCAGGCTTTGGGAAGTAGTGAAAGGGAAAAAGTTATCATGGCAGTTTATCGCCTCACTGGAGATGCTGATCAATGGTGGTCATTGATTCAAAACACAAAGGAAGATGATTATGTATCAAATATGGAAAGGAGGGAGTTCAAAGATCTTTTTTTAGAAAAGTAATTTCATCATGACCATCGAGAAGATATGGAAAATAAATTTCTGAGTCTGAGACAAAATGAGGATGAAAATGTCGCAAAGTATGAGGCTAACTTTACAAGGTTATCAAGGTATGCTGGAGATTATATATATAACCCAAAAATTAAGATTAATCATTTCTTTGATGGGTTAAAACCATTTCTCCATAGATAATTAGTCTCACAATCCTTCTCATCGTACGAAGACATTGTCTCATGTGCTTTCAAGACAGAGAAAGAATTCTCTAAGTCATATGACTTTAAAGAAAAGCAGGAGAAGAAGAGATCTGCTGATCAATCTGGGAATGGAAATAATGGAAAGAAGGGAAAATTTGAATATCCATCCTATAGTAAATGTGGTAAGAAACACCACAGTACTTGTTTAAAAGGAATGGGAGTCTGTTATAAGTGTGGTGAAAAAGGCCACCAAGATCGTGATTGCAAGGGGAAGAAGGAAGCTACCAATGTACAATGCTACACTTGTAGGGAGATGGGACATTATGCAAATGAATCTCCTAAGAGTCAGGGGATCTTACCTCAGAAAAGGACAAGGGATCAAGGTCAAGCTTATGCTATCACTACTGCTGAGGTAGAAGCTCTAAAAGATGTGGTGGCAGTTAATTTAATGGTTTTCTCAAGTTTAGAAAATTCATTACTTGATTCTGGATCATCGCATTGTTTCATATCTTCCTAGTTTTCTAAGAAAATTAGATATTTCCAATTTGATTTAACAAGGGATTTTTCAGTTAAAACTCTTAAGGGAAGTATCATTACAATAATGTTTTGTGAATCAGTCCCCATTAGAGCACATAAATGTTCTTTATCTATTGATCTCATCATCATACCTATGATTGAGTTTGATATAATTCTCAGTATGGATTGGATTTTGGACCATGATACAATGATTTATTGTATTAAAAAGGAGGTTACAATTTTTGATGATGATGATAAGGAACACCTTATCTTTAGAGCAGAATCGTCACCACCTAATTCTTATCTAGATCCACCCCTAGTAGCTCAACTAAATTCAATTATTGGGGAGGAAGAGAATGAAATGATTGTGGGTGAGGAAAGAAATGTTCAAATAGAGTATGTATATATTGTGAAAGAATATGTAGATGTGTTTCCAGAAGAATTACCAGGACATCCTTTAGAATGAAAAGTTGAGTTTCCCATTGATTTAATTCCTAGATCAAGGCCTATATCGAAGACCCCTTATAGAATGGACACTTTAGAATTAGTTGAACTAAAGAAACAACTAGAGGAATTGAATAATAAGGGATTTATTCTCCCTAGTGTTTCTCCAGGGGGAGCCTCTATTCTTTTTGTTAAAAAGCAAGATGGATCTATGAGGTTATGTATCGACTACAGGGATATCGATGCTATAACAATAAAGAACAAGTATCCCCTACCTCGCATTGATGATTTATTTGACCAAATGTAGGGAACTCAATAATTTTCAAAGATTGAACTTCAATTTGGATACCATCAGTTGTGTGTGAAGAAGGAAGGAATTCTGAAGACAACATTTTGAACCTGGTACGGGCATTATGAGTTTACAGTAATGCCTTTTAAAATGACTAATGCACCCTCTATATTAATTGATCTGATGAATAGAGTTTTCAAGGAATATCTTGATGAATTTGTGGTGGTATATATTGATGATATCTTGGTATACTCAAAAATCTATGAAGATCATGAAAATCACTTATGCATTATCCTGAAGACTCTGAGAAGACATGAATTATATGGGAAGTTTAGAATGTTTGAATTCTGGCTTCAGGAGATTTCTTTTCTTGGCCATATTGTCTCTAAAGATGGGATCTATATTGATCCTTCTATGACCAAGGAAATCCAATAATGGCCAACACCTACGATTATAACTGAGGTACACAGTTTTATTGGTTTGGCAGGTTATTATCGACGTTTTGTCCAGAATTTTGCCCAATTGGCTAACCCATTAACGAAGCTCATACGTAAAGGGGTTAAATTTGTTTGGAAAAAAGAGTGTGAAGAATGTTTCTAAGAACTTAAGAGAAGATTAGTCAATTCTCTTATATTGACCCTACCATCGAGGAATGATGGGTTCATTATTTAAGGTGATGCATCGAAGAAAGGACTTGGTAGTGTCCTTAGGCAGAATGATAGCGTTATTGCCTATGCATCACAACAGTTGAAAATTCATGAACAAAACTATCCTACTCATGATCTCGAGTTAGCAGCTGTGATCTTTTCTTTGAGGACATGGAAGCACTCCCTCTACGGTAAAAAATGTGAGATTTATACTGATCCCATGAGTTAGAAGTATATTTTCTCACAAAAAGAACTCAACATGAGGAAAAGGAGATGGATTGAATTACTCGAGGATTATGATTGTATGATACACTACCACGCGGGGAAGGCAAACAAGGTGGAAGATGCATTGAACAGAAAAGATCATGGAGTTTTGAACAAAATGAGATTTGAAAGGGATCCAATTTTTATGGATCTAGTGAATATGGACATGGGAATAACCATGGAAGTTGAAACATCAATTCTTTTTCAAATGGTTGCCAAACCATCTTTACTAGAAAGGATTAAGAGTTCTCAGACCAATGATGAAGAATTTTAAAAGAAGATTAATGTTTTGAATGATGGGAGATTGAGAGACATTGTGTATGAAGATGGAATTTTGAAATTTGGGAAGAGACTTTGTGTTCCCAATATACCTGATCAAAAAAGGGAATTGATGGTTGATTCTCAGAGTTCCAATTTCTCTATACACCCTGGGAGCACCAAATTGTATAGAGATTTGAAGGAACATTTTTGGTGGGACAACATGAAGAGGGAGATTGTTGATTTTGTGTCAAGATGTATTGTTTGTCAACAAGTGAAAGCTTAAAGGCAACAGCCTGGTGGAGTATTGCAACCTATTCACATACCTGAGTGGAAATGGGACAATATTACGATGGGCTTTGTCATGGGACTACCAAAGACTCCTAGAAGGAATGATGCGATATGGATCATTGTTGATTGTCTTACCAAGTCAGCACATTTTCATGCTATAAGGGATGATTTACCACTTGAACGACTAGAAATACTATATATTAATGAATTTGTGATACTTCATGGAGTACCCCTATCGATTTTTCATGACCATGATCCCCATTTTACTTCAAGATTCTGGAAATGTCTTCAGAAAGCCTTGGATACTAAACTTCATTTGAGCACTTCCTAACACCCTCAAATAGATTGACAATCAGAACAAACTTTTCAAACCTTAGAAGACATGTTGAGATCCTGCTCACATGACTTTCATGGTATGTGGGATCAATATTTACCTCTGGTATAATTTTCCTATAACAATATCTTCCATTCGAGTATTCAGATGGCACCATATGAAGAGTTATACGGAAAGAGAAGTCGCACACCAACCTGTTGGGATGAAATTGGTGAAAGAAAACTTGTAGGCCTAGAACTGGTGGAAGAAATGATGGAAAAGGTGAAGGTAATCCAAAACCATATCAAAGCATCTCAAAGTAGGTAGAAGAGATATGCCGATAATCGAAGGAAGGATTTGGAATTTCAAGTCAGTGATCATGTTTTCCTAAAGGTATCTCCAAGGAAGGGAGTCATATGTTTTTATAAGAAAGGTAAATTGAGTCCTAGGTACATCAGACCTTTTGAAATTCTAGAACAAATTGGGGCTGTAGCTTACCGATTGGCAATGCCGCCAAGTCTCTCCAAAGTTCACGATGTGTTCCACGTATCACTATTGAGGAAATACATGCTTGACCCAACGCATGTACTCACCTATGAGGAATTAGAACTGGAACATGATTATGGCAAAGAGCCTGTCAAGCTTCTTGATATGAGAGAACAAGTACTGAGAAACCGGACGACTCCTCTGGTAAATGTCTTGTGGAGAAACCATAAGATGGAAGAGGCAATGTGGGAACTCGAGGAACTTATGATAAAGAACCACCCGAGTCTTTTCATGTGTTAGTATTCTAGAAATTTCGAGGATGAAATTATTTGAATGAGGGAAGAATGTAACACCCCAAGCTTCTACAGTACGCTTCTCTTTGAATAATGCAATAGCATGTGTTGTATGCAACATCGAGTTCTAACACACCACAAACAATCAAACTTGCTGTTATGAATAGTAATACCAACTTTTTGAAATTTATAAATTTTATTTTTTAAATTGGACTTCATTTTTGGATTCGGAATATCTAAAT
Source organism: Viscum album (assembly GCA_963277665.1). Lineage (NCBI taxonomy): Eukaryota > Viridiplantae > Streptophyta > Magnoliopsida > Santalales > Viscaceae > Viscum > Viscum album. The sequence goes on from OY728136.1 coordinate 1,987,912,684, forward strand.
TACCCTAGGGTGAAATTTTTTTCTTAAAAACTTCATTTTTTGATGAATAGTGAAACAACTAAGTGGTAGTTAAAAAACTGAATTTTTCATAAAATATAATTTTACCGCTTCTGTGAGTGGAATTTCAAAAATCCGAGAGACACGGTTAATATCAAGGAGTAAAATGTGGTTCAATGATATGAAAATATTTTTTTGTGAATAGTAACTTTTTACTTTTATTTACCACGGTTAAAAGTAAATAGGGTAATTAAGGGTAAAAATGATATTAATATTACCCTAAAACATGTCCTAATTGTATTTTACAAGTTTATCTTGACCAGAAACAACCTTAAGAATAAGATATTATCTTTTAGGTCCACTTGTTTTAGATTAGGACATTTATTATTATTTAATTCAAAGATGAGTTAAAAGAGTTAAAATCAAAGTTTATTTACTAAAACATTTTTAATATAGGTTTACACATAAAATAAATTCGATTATAAATATTCATTAGAAACATAAAAATATTTCCTACATAATGATATTTTAATTATAATTTTTAGAAATTAAATAATTTAATTTATTTATGACACAATGATGATGCAGTAATTACCATAATAGTGAAAAATTAACATAATTGATATTATAAATACACAAATAAATATAATTTGAGACTTTTTATAAATTAAACTAATTTCATAGGTAAATATGAAATGTTAGGAATGATTTAATTAACGTTTTTAGAAGTATTCATTCTGTTATGATTTTTACAAAAATCAGTTTTCCAAATAGTGTCAAAATTGACATAAAACAGTTTTTAAAACAAATATTATATTGGTAATTGATATTCAATTCCAAAAAATCTAACGTTAGGCCAAGAGACTTATATCATGATTGTTTTATCATTAATGGCCACTTGGGGTCTCTTGGAGGTATATAGTAAGTTTATTAACTATGTAATATAAATATAAAAAGTGACATGGTAAGTGTCAAACTAATTAACTAAGAGCTAAAACTAAACGATAAGGTTAATATAATGAACCAAACCTATATAAATTCTATTTTTTGAGCGGTTTTCGACCCATACCAACCTTAAACTTTAAATAATCCACTTTGGATCCATTAGAAACCGAATAAGAATTTATTATAAAATAATATTTCTAGCTTTTCCAAAGGTGCCCCTCACCCCTCTTATCAATGGGAACTCCACCTTCTCATTAATTAACACCTTCAAAGACATTTAGTTTGGCCAAAATCTTCCCAAATACTCTCTCAACTTCCCTCACTTCATCCTAGAGGCCTTCCTTTAGTCAGAAATAAAACCTAAGAAGCCCTTTTGATCAAATCAAAAGGAAGAACCCGAAGAAGAGGTAATGTTTTCACCACCCTCTTTCTAGTTCCTTTCTTCTTCAACTTCTTCATTATATCCTTTTCTAAAATAATAACTCCTGTATCTTATATATATTGTGATGTTATTATAAATATGGTACAACCATATTCAGTATTCTATCCATCCTTTGAATGACATGTCACCATACGTGTGTACGTACGGCTTACCGTCTCCACGTCATGGTGTAATTGTTATTCAATAAATTACTACTTGGATGGGTATAATAATGATGTTTAATTAATGTAAATAATAAATATAACATGATAATGATTCTGTATATATGATATACTATCCAATTATATATTATTTTAATATGAAATGAATGATATTGTCGCTCGTGTGTACGTACGGACTACCGTCTCCACGAACGCGAAGAGATTCATTCTCCATCGTATCCATTCAAGTCTAATTCTCATCTGAAGATTAATAATAATTTTTAAGGACCTGATATCATTCTGGATATGAATAATATACAACCTATCCATGAAAAACACGGCTTACGTAACAAAACATATAAAAGAAAACGAGTAAGTTAACACCCGAAACAATGATATTAATAAGATATTATTAACAAATCAATGTTAAAAGATCATATATGATATCATATTAATGTATATTATTATTTTATAATTTAATAACAATTGTTTTACCATTATACAGGAGTTTAACCTAACCTCGAACAAGGAAAAGTACAAGGTAAGGGTTTATTTTGCAATCTCTTCATTATCCGAGGTTGTTTATAAGTAATAATCTACTGGGACTTCGTTATCATCCACATCCATGTTTCTTAAAAATGTATTTCATAAAATTTTTAATATGTACTAGAATATGGGTTAAAGTAATTTATACCCTTATAGACTTTTATAAGTGGTTTATAAAGGAATCTTTCCGTCGTTTTCCAAACAATGTCATTTTTAACCTTTTCGACAGAATTAAGGTAAGATTGTTTTTTTAACTTATACGGCGGCTGCGGCTATTTTACACCGTTATAAAATCCTCGAAGCTTCCCTTAAAAGCTTATAAGAATATTTTCAAAGAAATTTTTTTTATTTTATAAATATATGAATCTTGAACTATTTCAAAATAAAAAGAGATATTTCTCTAAAAAGTGTTTTGATTTCATCTATGTCAACATCCTTTGATGGATTTTACGCATATTTGAAGTTGATTTATTATGATACAAAACTTCTATATTGTATTGAAGGTTTGGTGATATGTTTGACTGTGGATGTGTTATTTTTATACCATTCATGGTTTATGGATGATGTATTTACATTTCGTATGCTAGTTTTAAAACGAATGTTCATGTTTTGTTTAAACCTTTTAATATGGGAATGCATTGGACCTAATATGTGATGGGTAGAGCCCGCTATAGCTCCTCGATGCATCGGTAGGTATCATGAGACAAACTAGTGTCTTGGCATAAGGCCTTGACAAAATCTTATTTGTAGTCTTGGCACGAGGCCTTGGCAATATGGTTATGATAGTCTGGCATTATGCATTCCATCATTATGAAAGTGTTTATTGATATTTCATATGAATATTCGATTAGTAGAATATCCATGTGAATAATTATATGGCATTATTTCATTTTATTTTTTCTATACTATGTTGAAGTTCAAGTTTAAAAGGCTTTTGTTTTAGTTATAAATTTCCTTAAATGTTTATTCTTATTTATGAAATTTCCTGATATATTGTTATCCTTACTAGGCATTTTAGTTCACCCCTTTTCTATGTTTTATTTTTCCCAGGATGTGAAAACGTAATTTATGAATGACCTGCAGGGATAGTATGAGGGGATAAGAGGGTGGACTATGGAGACTATATTGTTGTAGTTTTCATTTTATGATGTAATGTAAACCTTATTAATGTATCTATTTATTCCAAGGCTACTAAACTAATAGGTCTTTCGAGACTTGATATTTCTTATGATCATGCCAATGTTATGTAATAATGCACCGAATCTGGGTAACTGGGGTCGGGGCGTTACAACAACCCTCCCAAAACTAAAGTTTGAACACAATCTAATCCTGTTCAATCTCTTTATCAAACACTATTAGCTTGTTTTTTCATTAAAATTTAACAACACTTGGGCTTATTAGCATGATTATGTTAACATTATTAATCGTTATTGGGTTTCTATGCATTATTGAAATGATTCTTTTGATTATACCACTAAATTAAAAAATATCAAACGGATCCTTAAAGGTTGGTGTACTAACAAATCCAAACAAATGGATAAAGGAATTATTCATTTGGAGGAAGAACTTACCCAGCTTCAAAACATCACTACTAAAACCTATTTTTTTATTGATCCAAAATAGTATTTCAATATTAATTGGAAACATGCTTCTTTTCTCACCATTAAAGATAACAAGAGAAAACAAATTTTCAAAACCAAATGGCTCCCTGATGGTGACAGAAACACTAAATTCTACAACTCCCTTCATAGAATCAGGAAAGCTAATAGACCTCTTACCTTCCTAAGGAATGGGAAATCCTCTTTGATAATGATAATAACATTTCCAATCATGTATTCTTTTATATTGAAAATATCTTCAATAGTCATTTCACTATCAAGGACCTTCTTCCTGATGTCAACCCAGTTGTGGTCAATGATAAGGATAACTATTTTTTTACTACCATCCCTCTTGATCATGAGATCAGAGACTCTGTTTTTATCTTAAATCCTTATAGTTCCTTTGGACTTGATGTGTTTAATATTTATTTTTTCCAGATATTTTGGGATGTTGTTCAAATTGACGTTTGGAGTCTTGTTAGAAATTTCTTCTTTAATGGTTTTCTCCCTCATGGGTTGAATTCCCTATTTATCTCCTTGATTCCCAAAGTGGATAATGTTTCTAAAATCCACCAATTAAGACCCATTACTTCGATAAATATCCTTTATAAAATTATCACCTAACTTATTTTTAATAGACATTATTCTATTATCAATAAAATTGTTTCATGGAATAAATTTGGAATTTTTAAGGGTAGGTCCATCCAATATTGTATTTGTCTTCCCTCTGAATGCACTAACCGTTCAAATAGAATAAATAGGGGAGGAAATATTTCCACAAATCTTGATATTCGTAATTCCTTCGATGCCATGGATTGGAGTTTTATTCTCATGGTTCTTCAGAACTTTTAGTTTAATTATTTATTTATCAGTACAATTAAAACTCTTTTAAAATTGGCTAGATTATCCATACATGTTAATGGATATCTTAAGGGTTATTTTAAATGAACCAAATGTGTAAAACAAGGTGACCCTCTCTTTTACATTCTTTTTTCAATTGTGAAAGATTTACTAAGCAGATTGTGCTCTCACCATGTCAAAAAAAATGATTAAGCAGATCAAGGCATCTAAGAATTTGAATGTTCCCACAGACATTTTATATGAAGAAAATATTATTCATTTTTTACAAGGGGATAAACTCAATATCCAAAATCCAAAAATGTTCCCTCTCACCCTATGAAGATTTTTCTCATCAAATAATTATTTGGAACAAATCCTTTACATTTTATTGGAAAAGTTTTCATCCTAATAGAAAATCCAATATTATTGTTGATTTAGGTATTAAAGAAGGATCACTTACCTTCACCTATCTTGGTGTTACCATATTCCAGGGCAAGCCAAAATCTTGTTAATTCTCTACTATTGTTGAACAAATCCATCACCAACTGTCATCTTGGAAAGGAAAATCTCTCTCAATGACTGGATGTATTTTTCCTATAAAATCCTTGACTATTTCTAAAATGGTCAACTCTTTCCAGATTTATAAATGGCATACCTGTCTTCTTAAAAAAATTAACATTTCTATAAAAAAACAATGTTTGGAGAAGAAGCATGATTGAATGTAAACATGTGATTGTTCCTTTGTCAACTTTTTTTAAACCATTGGATAAGGGTGGCCTTGGTATAAAAAAATCTCAAACAATTTTAATGGTTCCTTATAATCCAGACTCACTTGGAAATTTTTTCATAAAAACTCTCACTCCATTGCCTTCCTTAAAAATTGATTTATTGAGAGATTGAAAATTATTATTTCTATTATATTATAAACCCCTTTTAAGGCATAAAGGGGAACCCAACATGACATCAAGAACATAAGACATTAAACTATGCCCCAAAGGATCAAAATTTATAAAACCTAATCAAATCAAAAAGGGAATCCCCTCCCAACATAAAATAATCAGTTCAAATTTCACCTTCTCATCGCTTCTATACAAGTTGTCCCATGGAGTAATGCACTGGCCTGGTATCGATGTCAAAAGACATACCCTCTCAAACTTTCCAATAAAAATAGCAATGATCTGATGAAAACTATCAAATCTAAACCTCATCTCGAGTAGTTCCTAGAGAAAATATGGAAGCATAGACCCTTTTACCTATGACTGCACAGAGAAACACACCACCACCTCTTATAACACTAACCATACTACCAAGGAGTTTGTTAGCTCTCACAGTCTTAATTTTTCTAAAAATGTCAATCATGTCATTGAAAACTACCCTATTTCCAGCACCGATGATTTTTTAATTTGGGAACCAACTCATAATGGCATTCTTGACTTAATTTTTTTTACAATCATGGTTTTATTAATTCTGAAAACATTATTTGTTGGATTAAAAATTTTGATAAATTATGGTAAAAACCTTCAAGACTCACTCTGATTTGGAATATTTCTCACAATAGGATTCCAACTGACACATTCCTTTAATATTATGGGATACATCTTTTCTCTAAATGTTGTCTTTGTAACCATCATCGTGATGAAATTAACCATATTTTACTCTCTTGTGTTACTGCTACTGCTTAGTGGATTTATAGTCGAGATATTTTTGAGTGAAAATGGTTACTTAATGATTCAATCAACTCTCGGCTACAAATTTGTGTTGAACTTGAATCCTCTTTGTAAATGAAGAGCCTTTTTAACTGATTTATCTCAACATCAGCTTGTACTCTGGTATGACAGGATTTCTATTATTCATAAAAACAACTCACATAGCTTAGATACAGGTCGAATGTGGATCCACATTTCTATTTGTGAAGATAATTTGATACAAAATGGATTTTCCAAAAATATAGTGAAGGACATCAGGATTCTACGTCAGCTTGGGGTTAACGGTATTTATCCCCAACCTAGATGAAGTTTTCAAGTGTTCTACAAAGCTCTCCTCCCTTGCGGGATTAAAGTTAATATTGATGGTTCTTCTAAAGGAAACCCGGGCCCTTCGGGTTGTGAATTTTTTTATAAATCACTTTGGGAAGATTATTGGATGCATTTATGGAACTTGTAGAATCTCCTCGGCGTTGGAGGCCGAAATTATGAGCATGGACTATGCTATGTCCTTCTCCAAGAATCATGGTTGGAACAACATCTGGATTAAATGTGACTCAATTTCTATCTTCCAATCCATCTGGAATGGTGTGATGCACCTCGCATGGCTTCTTACAACTTAGTGGAAGGACTGTCTTCATTCACTCATAGAATTCAACTACATTATTATGCATGCCTTTAAAGAAGAAAAAAAGGTGGCTAGTGGTCTTGCAAACATGGGTGTCAACCATGTCACTGCATGGAATAAAAACATCAAGTTTAATTACTAACCCTTTTATGAAAGATATTGTAAAATAATCTCATTTTTTAGACTCATTTAATTTATTGATTTGATAATTAATTTTGTGATTTGAACTTCGACCAAGGAACCACCATTAAAAAATTCATGATTCTTATTATTTAGGGAACTAATATGTAAAGGATTCCTTATCATGTTGTAATAGAGTCATGAAAATGAATAGTATTCTATTATGAAGGAATGAAAATAGAACCCTTATATGTTCCATGAAGAGTCATATCTCAGGTATCATGGGGATAGTCTAATGATATAATGTGAAGACATATTTTTTAAAATATGGACATGTCTATGGGAGTTAAAGAATGTAACACCACATGAAGACACACCATGCCATAATAGAATAGTTCAAACCGCAATATGTCAGGTTATGAAATATTCTATCATCTATAGAGCTGAGAATATAAATATACAATTATGTTATTACTTTGGTAACATATTTAATTTAAAAAAATAGATCTCTTTGTGATTCTTGAAAGACATATAATCCTGAAATATAAAATGTATAGGTCACCATAATTTAGGTTACAGTATTGTAACATATATTGCTCCAGAAAAAAAATAAGAGACTTACAAAGATAAATTTATGATGAAACTATTATATAACCAACCATAAATCCCATAGATAATTCAAACCTGCCTTTGGATGAGATCAGGGAGATTTAAAATGGTGTATAATTGATTCAAAATCCATACACACTTGGGGAGGGAAGAAATGAATAACTTATTAATTCTCATCAAGATATTTATTTTAAATGGTGTTCAATATCATCTTCCTAATAATATTCATTATTTTTATTGATAATAATATAGTAATGTGAACATTAGAATAAAATCTATTTCATAATAAGGATTAGACACTTGATAAAAATGGTGTGTAAACCATGTAAAAATTATTATGTAATGTGAATTATCCATGTACCTATTATCACTGATTTATTTTATATGTGATCCATTACACCATGTGATGATAGGAAAAAATAGTGTTCTTTTAGTAACCAATGATTTAACTAATCTCAATATTATAATCCAAACATTGGGAGAATCACAAGTGGTATGAGAGTGAGGTTTCTGTGAATATATTTCTATGAACAAATCAATTTTTATATAGAAATGATTTCAATAAAAAAATTCATCTATCTATTATTAAGGATATATTTCTTTATAGTTTTTAATATTTTTTATTTGTAATATCTTTTCAAATTATTAATATCATCAACAAAAAATGGGGTCCCCATGTCAATGGGATGAGTTACCATCTATGGAAAGATAGAATATTTCCAAATCATATATCAGTTGGATTAGATATTATAAATATAATTTACAGTAGTATTTATGCATTACATTATAGTAAAAACTATAATGTTATTTAAAAATATAATATCAAGGTTTATGGTAGATCGTACAATGAATTACTCTTATACCACTCATAGAAATTGTCAAAACTAGTGATGGGTACAAAAATTATGAATTGAGTTTTGAGGAAACATTATCATATTCATAATGGATATAATAAATAAAAGGAGTCATGATTAAAAACATTTCATGCTAAATTTCGTTATATTTTAATTCGAGAAGATGATTTTATATATGAGTTCATCATTTGGATGGAAAAATTAAACATCATTTGATGTAACAGAGATATTATTGATGATTCTACCATAGTGAGAAAATTGAGGAGGATTCTCCTGGATATGTTCGACGAGAATATTTCGGTCCATTAAGAAAAATTCATGGATTATTTGATCATTATAAAACAGAATAATTTGAACTAGTATATTAGAAGAAGAGAGGGCTATCCCATTGGGAAATAAAAAATATAAGATGGATATTGCATTCAAATATTCAGAAATATAAAACCATCTAGAATATATAATTTATAATGAGAATTAAACCATTCATTTTTGTATCTATATAAATTGTAAGGGGTTTATATCAAAATATTTAAAATTAATACAATATGGAAAATGTAAACAAAATATTAAACATCCTTTTTTTGTTTGATTTTTTAAATATTTCAAATTTTTCAACTAGTTTCCAAGAGAAGGGAAAAGAATATCAAGAAGGTGATTAAAATAAAATATTATCTAGGATAAATAAGGTTTAAAGTGTTTATAATAGTGGAAATACTTTAAAGGGAATGGATATTCCAAAAAATCAAGTAAAAGTAACTTTCTCCCCAAACATGTAGTTATATATTTTGATTAGGAATGTAAAAAAGATAAATGGACTCTGATAATGATGACAACATAGAATTTATGGATAAATAATAGTATTTTAGTGATTCCTCAAACAAATAAGATTGTGGTATTGAAAATTAGAGTAGTTATGAGGATACATAAAATTATTTTTAAATTAAGAATGATCTATATTAGATTTTGAAGTAAAATAAATACAGTTTGGTAGAAAATAAATCCTCATATAATATATAATATTTAATAAATAAATAACATGATGAATAAAATTTTAAAGAGATTGATAAGATAGAAATAGTGTTTTCAGATAATATTGGTGATTTCAATGTATTCCTTTATTTAAGATACATGATTCCTTATATCCCTACAACAATTATAATTTCAAAGAATGAGGAGGTAAATGACCATATTTTAACATTGTATTATTATAAAAGATTCAAGAAATTTTTTTAGTAAGTTGAGTTAACAATTATATCAATAAAGCTCATGAATATTATATATCAGCAATAAATGTTATTGATTCTACCTATAATATTTTTTATTATCCATTTCTTGCATGAACTATAGTTTTGGAAACAAAATATTACATCTAAAAGTCTACTAGCTATAACAAAAAGTAAATAATGTGATTTATTCATCTAAATAATTGAAAATATCCATTTTGAATTCATGTGATGGAGGAATTTTTTTGAAAACGAATGTTTTTTGGAAGAGGTGGAATATTGAGGCTATAAAAAAATTAAAAGAAAAGTTAAATTAGAATAATTATATGGATGAATTTTTTTTAAAAACTACTAAAGATATAATTATAAAAAAAATCAACAAAATCTTTTGATGAATCTTATTTATAGGTGAGGAGATCCCATTTTTTGGAAATATTTTCATTTTTTTTGTTTACAAACATAAATCATATGCCAACTTCTATAATTTATCACTTTTTAAAATGATAATGTGTCTTAAGTCTATGGGGTTTAATTTAAAATTTATAGAATTTATAAGTGAAAAAATACAAATGTTAATGTAAAATTAATATGAATCTTTGATTCCCTTTAGGAAACATGACAAAGGTGTGATAAATCTATACATACCACTAAAAATAATCTCATAATACTATCAGAGTAGCTAAAAAAAACAAAAACTCAAAATATATTAATAGGATGAGTTATCAATAAGAATACTAGTGGTTGAAATGAAATATAAATAAACGAAATTTAAAAATACTTGAATACATGAAATTGGTTTCTTATCAGATATGACTAACCAAAAAACAACCCATGAAAGACATAAAATGGTATCATGGAGATGTTACTAAGAAAAAATTGATTTTTCACTGTAAAATGAGATAGAGTTTCCAAAATTATTTATAATAAGAATAAATACAGTGATGTTATCTTTATTAATGGGTTAAATTTTAATTTATTATTTTTCTATCACCATTATAATAATTAGAATTAGGTTATATTTGGAAATAGTGGGTGTGTTATAAGATGTTTAATGTGTGGAAAAATAATTATGAATGTATATTGGATAAGTGGATACCTATTTCAAATTTACAATAATCAAAATATATTTTTTATGTTAGTGTAAAGTGGTTGAATTAAATTTGTCATAGAAAACATGACCATTTTTGCAATAGAACATGTCTATTTTGATTAAGTTTGAGGATATTAGGTATCTAACATTGTTGAATTCTGAATGACTCAAAACTTTTGAAACATGAAAACAAGTTAAGATAGTGAAAATATGAACAGGAATGTGTAACACAACTATAAAACCTTATGATTTGATACCATTGGATGTTTGTGGACTTATGATATTAAATTTGACGCATTGAGATAAGTATTTAACTAGTTTTGTTAGTTATTTTAATATCACGGCTTATATCTATTTTATACTGATTAAATCATGATATCATTATTTTTAAATCACATTTCATGTTGAGAAGGAAATAAAATTGGATATTATATCAAAAGGTTATGGTTCAATAAGGGATCTAAATACAAAAATTAAGGAGTTAGAGCAATAAATTGAGAACAATATAGTAACTCTTAAATATAGTTCTCTATACACACAAAAATAAAATAGATTATCAAGAGGAAGAACAAAAGTTTTTTAACATTCTAAGGACAATGTTGTTAAATCATGGTACCTCAAAAGTCATTTCGTTACTCTATATAACTATGACACTATATATTCTCCATCGGTGGATTTTTGGAACAATTTTAATGAATAAAACCTGTTATTTGTCATTTCAAAAGAATCCCAATTAAAATAAACTGTTTTCAATATACCATATTGTATGAAATTCAAAGTAATATATTATAGGTTTGTTTGATGAGAGAATGAATCAAGGATTACTCCATGGATATAAAACTAGTGTAGAGAGATATCTATATTACAATAAAAATTTTGGAAATATAATTTATATATATGATGTGATTGTTTTTAAAAAATAAAATTCATTATAAATATTATTTTCAATGGATGGTGACATTGAATAAGATCAAGGGTAAGGTGTTTGATAGTTCTATGTGGGTGTAGTTTTTGTAATACATTTTCAAATTTTACATGTTGATTCTAAAATTTCTAGAAATAATTAAGCCCCATAGTTTGTAATAAATAAGTATACATGAAAGAGAAATCATATTAAGCCTGAAAACAACCCCAGAGATAAAATATAGTGTTTTAAATCCAAAAGAACAATGAATAATGCAACCTATACTAGTATTATTTTTCATTTTGAACCAAAATTCATTGAACATTATTTCCAATATGAGGATAAGATTGAAATCGTGGAAGAGGAGATTAATTAGATTGAGAATAATGGAAATTTGGCCATTATTTCATGTCTGAAATTCCATAATGTTATATGAATGAAGTGGTTTCTTATAAATAATCTCATTGAGGTTCTAAAATTAGTATGGAATAAGGATACTCTATTGTATATGGGATACCCTCAAAATAAGGGTACATACATAGTAGATAATTTTTACTCAATCATTATGCTTAGAATGATTTAGATGTTTTTTGTGATATGTACGAAAATAAAATACATTTTTTTATAAAATTAAATTAGATCTACATTTTGGAATGGAAAATATAAGGAATTGGTTTGGATTTAAAAAATGAAAAAAGTATATATTTTATAGTGATAGTTATCAACTATTCAAGTTAAATAAAAAAAATTGGAATTAAAAAAATTTCCCCATATCACATGTGACCATATTTTACATTGATTAAGAAGGAACGGGTATGGATAAAATAGAGTTTAGAAGGACAATTGTTAGTCCAAATTACCTGAGAGTGTTGATACCATACATCATATTTTTTATTACTCTTTTTTCATAATTCCATTGTAATTATATATAGTTTTATACAATGTAATAATAACATATCTTGGGTTACATAAAAGTGTCTCTAGATTATATCTTAAGGAATGAAAAAACTACATATTTGTAAGTATATAAATATTCTGATAAAGATTTCAGAGGTTGATTTTTGTGATCGAATCTAAAATTAAATAGGTATATTCATTATTATAGGAACATGCATTTCATAATACTCCAATAAGTAAAATTTATTCACAATAATCACAATTGAATACTATTATTTCAAAACATTAATATACATAAAGAAAAATTATATGGAAAAATTCATCGCAAGAATAAATTTTGATGAATGTTTCATAGGAATTGTTTAAAAACAATAAAAAAATTGAAACCAACAATTTAAAACCTAAACTTTTGAAAAGAATGTTCTAAAATTAAAAAAATTAATGTCTCACCTGATATTAACATATGGAAAGGGAAACTACAAACTAAATTAACACGCTAAATCACCACCATGGTTTTTCACTAAATAAAATACCTCTTTTATGTATAATGATTATTAGGAACCACACTCACACGAAATTAAAATAAAAAACAAATAATTAATATGGTTTTAATTTTCTATACGACATGGGAGGAACACTATATCCTTTACTAAACAATTTACAATGAGTTAAGTGGGCCTAGGTTTCAAAATTAAATTCAATATATTTAAAATAGTGAATAGAAAAATTATTATCATCTATTTCATGTGACTTCACTCATATATTTTTATATGAGTCCAATCACTGCTTTTGGTTTCATTGTAATCTGATCTTTCCACCTCACCATCGCAACAACCATGTATGTTGTAAGTTTCCTATTGAGTATTCTTATTATACATTCATCCAAAAAAGTTACATTCATATTTATTAAATAATTTCATTCTTCAAAGAAAAATCAAACCAAAATTGGTGTAACTATTATTTCTTCTACCAAACTCCCTTGTTTTGATGTCCACATATTTATTCAATAACAACTTTCCCAAATCCCTCCTATAAACATATTTATTACTTAGCCATTAATTATTTTTCTCACATATATGGAAAATAATATCATACTGAAATTATTATTTAAAGCATTCACCCTATCTTCCTAATTTAATTTTCAATACATATTTTTTTAAATCATCTAGTTTCAATACAACAACAATGGTCCTCTAACCATTAATTTAGTCATCCAGGCCCTATTAAAGCATAAACCCACCCTCGATTTATGAATTTGTTCAGAATATCTACTGGATTGTGATTACTATATTATGTTATTATCATTGTAATTAAATATTCTAATATTTACCAAATTATGTGACACTTTAATTGAATGTGTATTTTCAATGAGTGAAATAGTGGATTCTTCACAATAGTTTTTCATTATAATTATCCTAAAATGACACTATATTCCCATAGCTTAATTTTTGTTCCTATAACAAACAATTCACAGAGGTCAAATCCTTCCCCAATTTCATTACATCAACATATTTATATTCCTCTGTCGATAGGGAATTTGTCAACAATATTTTAAACATACAACTCTTTCTAATTCCTCTAATGGTAAATAAAATTTGATAGTATTGCTATATGTATTTTAATAACCACTAAAATTAATATAAATAAATATATATAATGTCTCATTTATACTGTAATATTGTTTTAGGTATATCATACCTTTGTGATACTAGATTATCCACATATCCAAATATATATGATTCTAGTTTTTAATCCCTACAGGTTCACATATCCAAAATCATTTATGTAAAACCATGATATTTCATTTAAATTAATATATAAAAGTCAACATTTTACTCCTTTATAATATATCTCCTCAATCTTGTGAAATCATGTCATCAATATATAATAGAATTCTAATGAAACTTACAACATCAAACACCTTACAGTAGTATAGATGTTTTATGTTTCTCGAAATGAATTATTTATCTATTATAAATTCATTGATATTCTTATTATACAATCTAGGATCATATTTCAGTACAAATAAAATTTATTTTAGCATACATACCATACTATTCATTCTATTTTCCACAATACATGTTAGTTTCTCCATGAATATTCTCTCCTCCAAATTATTATGAAGTAATTTCATATTCACATAATACTATTCAAGAAGAAATTAATTATTCACAAAAATTTTAAGAACTAATTTATTTCTTTAATTCTTTATAACTAAATAAAATATCAATTTCAATACACACATTATGTTTTATGAAATATTTTCCCAAAATTTCTTCCCTTACCCAATTTCCAATCATCCACTTCTTTAATCATTTCATAAATATATTTTTTGTAGTTATCTTTTCCCAAGTGGTAGTTTTGTTACCCCCCTTGATTAGTATACATGAATGGATTCATTTTATTCATTATTATATAATTTTGACTATTTTTTGTGACTAAAATTTTCCACCTATTTTTTATTTTTCGTTTATCTACAATCTATAATTATTAATTAGTGCACATTCAATACAAATAATTAACCTATTTGTATGAATATGGTAAACTACATAAATTAAACATAAGTCTCAAATATTTCAAAAATCAGTCAATCATAGATTTTAATTTATGGTGCTCTACCCTATGATTATCGATTCCTTGAAAATCCATTACTATAGGCCTTTCTGACAACCCATATTTTAATAGACATTATTTCTTTATTTATTATATAAATATAAACTAAATATAACCAAATAAGATTATAGGGCCTGTAATAT
Organism: Viscum album; assembly: GCA_963277665.1. Lineage (NCBI taxonomy): Eukaryota > Viridiplantae > Streptophyta > Magnoliopsida > Santalales > Viscaceae > Viscum > Viscum album. The sequence continues at coordinate 1,987,927,976 of OY728136.1, forward strand.
TTAGGTAATTAAGTACATAACATAAAAACATGACCAATAAATTCAACAATATTATTTAAAAATCTGTAAAATGTTCTTATATTTCAAGGATCTTCTAAAACTGCATAGGATAACCTTGGGACATCATTAAAAAAAGGTTTAGCTATCATATCCTATAAGAGAATAATTTGAGAATATCATGATAACAATAATACATGTTAGTAAAGAGGTATATTAAGGTAATATATCATTATTGATAATCATAAAATTGACCATCGAATCATGATAAAATATCATAACATAAATGAAACATGGAAATGTGGAAACAACATAAAATCTGACATAATAATAAGTATTCAGGGATAACACCCGAGACAACATATTATAATGTTTGTAGGATAACCTCCCAGGATCTATATAAGTAATATAATGAGATACAAACATTACACAATGAAATAGAGTGGTAAATAATTTATATCTCATGCATCACTTTCATGTCGTGAACATACATAAATGTGCTACATAGATCATACAACATAGTGATGTATTTTAACACTTATAACCCTACGGTAAAATAATGTGAGTTACAAAAATTAAATACAACAACATAAAAACTATATATACATATATGATAATACCCTTAAGGGTAAAGAGGATGGGTATTCACTATACCAATATTTTCCAAGGAAATATCACCAGATAATTTTTGTCACATAATGGGGTAACATAATTTTTAATCAGAGGGGTTAAAGAGAGTGAATGTGGTTTATCATCACATATATACCATAAGGAAATAAATATAGATATTTAAAAACATAATATAGTATTAAAAATTGGAAATCTGAAAGCATAAAATAAATAAGGTTCTTGAATAAAGAGGAAAAGGAGAGGATCAGTTACCATTAGAGTGTGCATCTCAAATGGTGTGGTGAGATTCATAAATTATTAGGGTAACCTTGGTAGAGATATATAGAGATAAGTGCGGAGTCAATCTGTCTTCAAAGAGTTTTGAGTGGAGTATAATGGGAGATTTGGTGGGGTTTTATAAAAATAGTGGTGAATGTTTTATTAATTTCTGAATATAGGTTTTGGAGTCCATATGATAAAGTAATCAAAACCACAAACCTTACCAAGGGATTTTCACATGATTTTTACCTAGTATTAGTGGTTTTAATTATTATATAAGACAAATAAATGAAATAATTAATATAATACCCCTAGGTTATATGGAAGTGAGTCATTTTCATGATTAATGGATTATAAAACCATTAAATATAATATAGATTTTAGAATATTCATTATAGTTTTATAAAATTAATTCAAAAAAATAATTTTATAGGGTAAATTAATATATTCCACATATACTTTATGAAATATATTACCTCACTTTTGGGTCATTATGATGTCATATAAAATATCGTATATTTTTACCGTATTTAATTTATTCATAAAAATTAAGCATTATTAAAAAAAATAAAAACATAACCATTGGATAATATTGATGGGATTATTTAAACGTTATTACTTATTTTATCAAAATAATTCTCATGATATAATAATTTACCCTTTTAATCCAAAATCAACATTTACTAATTTTTTTTAATAATAACAGTTTTTTAATACATTAAATGATTGCATTGGATTCCATTAAATTGTATTACCATTTTTATAAAAATAAATATTATCAAATAATATTATTATATGAATGTAATATTTATTTCATTGTCATTATCATAGTTAAAATTTTATTTTAGAGTTAAATGACCACATATAGAAACAATGTTAGGAGGCTAAAATGATGAATCCCATGAGAGTCTTCTTTAACAATATCAACACATTCCGGGAGAAGGGATCCCATGCTAGATAAGATAGAAAATAGTGCATCCTATGTGACCCAAGAAGATGGAAATTATGCAACATTTTTACCCTCATTCCATTTATGGATCAATTCCACTCAGTTGTTAAGAAAGAGCATACTTCGCCGAATATGATAAATAATATACCATTGAATAAAAACTACTCTTGAAAGGAGATCTAGATGATAAAATAATTTGATTCAACAAAATCCAGCCTAAGATTACTAACATGTAAAACTAGGATCCCACATATCTATGTTCTGGCCTCCCCGATAAGTGAATCACCATTACCATAATACCTGTAAAATTCCTCCATAATCGAGCATCTAGAGTCACAAACAACACCCCTCCCCGCATGAGACCATGAGTGCATGAAAAAACAATGTTATGTCTTAGGAAACCACTCAAAGGGGTCCATTTAATCCATATTTCTTGAGTATTTTATCTTTGAGTGAGTATAAGAGAGGCTCTACCCTCTATAAAATGGCATAGTGAGGGTTAATTTTCTCACTATTGTAGCAAAACTCACAAGCCAATCACCAAGCCGTAGGATCTAGACACCAAAGATAATGTAGAGATAATGACCCCCACATGTTGTGATTTCATCCATTTATACAAAATGCCCCAAAAGCCCAAATCCAATATAATTACTCACCCTTTCTATTAATATTTGTTGTTACTGGCTTTAAGAAACAAGATTTAGAGAAAACTATCAAAAAAGTACAACAATAAGTCAAAACCAAATAACTCACTAAGATTCCCCTAAGTTGTAGCCACCCATTCAGCTTGTATGATATAATTAAATGATTATTCTTCCTTGGAACTTGTTCAAAAACTAAACTTAAAAGTGAGAGAAATGAATATATTTTCTACGTCATTATCAGTTGGGATTTCATGGGATCCAATATTTCAAAAAAGAAATAAATACTTCACAAGGATTTCATGAAACCAGAGGAGAACTCCTACTAATTCAAATTTGTATTATCATGAAATAAATTACTATATGTATTGTCCAAAATGTGAACCATCAATTTGTTTGTAAGATTATCCTTATCATCATCCATCATTCTATTATTGAAAATTTCAATCTTTTTTTGATTAAAAACATCATAAATGAAGGTAATATGAAAGATGTTTTTATAAAAATAAATATCTAGAGTTAGAAACTATGGAAATTCCAACTTAAATCATACTAAATTCTGGTTCAAAAAATTAATATAACCATATCCAATTGTCAATCATGAATAGATTTGATGTTTTGGAACATCCACATGAATCATATTCCATAGCGCTAAGGTTTTCCATTTTATTGTGTCTTGGTTAGATCCATATGTGCATGCGATGAACATATCCCATATTGAACAACTCTCCAAAGCATCCTATGACAACTTCACTCGCATATAGTATATGAATTCCCTAACTATCTTCATGTTAATACTACCCACTTCTATTGGATTAGATAGACTCTACCATGAGTCCCATTGGGAAAGTCCATATAATTTCACATCATAGATAATCAATAGAATAATATGTTTGATCTCTCTCAAAATAGAATCGGTAACCCTTACAATAAATAATAGGTGCATGGTAATGGATGTAAAAACAATGGTCACTAAATAAATCCATCCACCGAAGGAGATAAATGGATTTCTACTATTGATGATAAAGTTGGATTTCATGTAAACCAACCCCTCAAAATGGGGAATACGAACTCTACCATGATAGATCATAGTTCCCATATTTTCAATGGGGAAATTTGACCTAAAAATACACTGGGTGATATAAATCCTCTTAGACCTTATCTCCAGATGATGACTTGAAATGTAATTTCTTCTTTTGTACCTATTAGTAATTTTTACAATCCATTTACTATTCTCCTTAAAATCCATATTCGTATTTTGAATAGTCCTTTTATTCCTATTAATAATGATAATAATATCATCATTTATAAGAACATTTGAAATACTAGTGAGATTATGTATGCATCGAAAAGTGGGAATGGTTCCATTGTTGATGAATCATGAGACGAATCTATAAAAGGCGTCTTGTACAAAGATAAAAATAGTAGAAAATAATGGTTATCCTTACCAAATACCTAGAACCAAATTAAAGAACCCATATTACTTTCCCATATAAGTAACAAAAATCCATGTAAATCAGAAGAACCAAAAAAATGAAGATCCACCACCAAGTTAATAAATTCCATGTAATTAATTACATAGAAAATGAAACTCTACTCCACTCTATTATATTCATTTTACATATTGAACGTGATAAAAATATTGGGCCGGGGGGGATTATATTTGGATATCACCATTCATTTCCATTTTCAACCAATTTGTTGCTTGTGTAGATCTCTCAAGTATAACTCCATTTTGTTCATTTGATACCCATTTATGCAGATGAATATTAAGTCATTAGTTAATAATACATTCAAAAACCATTTATGTGAAATTTCTTCTGATTATGGGTCTAATGTTTTAAATAGAATAGGGACTTTAACTTTAAGAATGAGAACTAAGGTTAATACAAAATTTTCCATGGGATGTTCAGCACCTTAGAAAAAAACTAAATGATTTCAACAATATCCTTCCCAATGAGATACAATGATTCCATTTAAAAAGTTCTAGTAAAACCATTATGTATAGGTGACATTTTATGGTAGAGGGACAGGGAAACCTCAAATATATATTCCTACATTGGAATACTACCCATGACAGGACTAATATACTAAGGTTCCACACTAGAATTCACATAATGTTTTTGTGAATGGACCCTCATATACCCATCCTTCATGAAAGTATTAACATCAGCATGTAGGGATATAAAATAAGGCTTTTCCATACCTTTCACAATATTCAGATCACTTGTGAAAGAGTTATATTCCAAGTGAATTTTGTAAAAAATGGTTGGTTCCTCTCTCTAATATTGGATTAAAAAATGATGAGTTTTGATCCCCTTCTTGAAGGCACCTATCCCTCACCCATTCCTATGCATCTATTGTGACTAATAAAATCATCTTCCTTAGAAAAATATTTTTCAAAAACTCTCAATAAAATTACTTCCATCCCATTTTTCTCCAATATGTGCCTCTAATAATTCAATATCATTTTTATAGAGTCCAATTCCATGAATCTAGATGTTTGATTATTATTATATATTTTTTAAATGGAAATTTATTCTCCTAACAATATTATGGAAAGCAACACATAAATTATACTTCATGGGTTTGATCAAAGACTTGTGTACTTCATTGTGGATGTAGTGGCCTAATGTATATTTACTAGAGAAGAATAAATGATTGGTTTAATCTCTTCTGAAATCAGGGAAGGCTAGTAAAATTTAATGATATGATAATGATCAAACATGATGAGAGACTATAGCATTGGGGAAGAGATTCAAATCATGTTAGTTACAAAATAAGTGATCTAGCCTACTCAATGACTTTTAACTCCACTTTTTTTTATTTTACCAGGGGAATTTATCACCCATAAACCCATATCCATCAAACCATTAGTGAATGAAAATTTTGATATATATTTACTGGCCTTACAGGGATAAATCCTACAACCTTTCTTCTCTAATGGATCCAAATTACTATTATAATCACACAAAACTATCCATGGAGAGTCTGATGGGTTGAATAATTCTACGTCAATCCATATATATAAATTCCCTTTATGTCGTATCAAATTTTCTGAAAAAATTATATTAATCAAATATAATTTTTGAATCTTACCAGAGTCGAAATGAAATGGCTAGAAAATTCAAGTTGTTTCACTAAAATAGTGATAGTTAAAAAAATACAGTTATTTTTTTGAAGGTTTTCTACACATGAAGCCATCTAGGAAAAAAATTTCAGATAAATACATGATTAAAGAATTTTTTTTGTATTATTGAACCAAAACTATAAAGGAATTACAATGAATAATTTTTACAACTAGATAACTGGTTTTCACTAGAGCTCTCAGGCCTAGATAATTATGAATATGAGGGAGTTAATTTAACTAGTTTATTCTTGTATTTGTCCCCATGACTTATAGGGAACCTTTTTGAGAATATGAAATATTTATCTCCCCTTTGGTATGGGATATTTTGAAAACAAGACTGGCCATATTAAAGAGATCATGATCAGATATGGAATATATTTACATGAACTAGAAGTGGAGATGATGGATCTGATAAGATATTGATTCCATTTAAATGTGGAATGTGAGGTCTTCAAAAGGGTCTGGGATCTCTGTTCTTACAATAAATTGTGTGAGGTGAGGTGACTGTAGTAACCATTCACAATAAAATATTCTTTTCATGGATACATAAAAACATCTACAGGAAGATAACCATAAAAATGAAACATTATACCTAGCTTTAAAACAAAAAAAAATCTTGAAATGGAGCCTCCTTGTGAGCCTTTGGTTTTGAACATAGTTACATGAGAGACAATCCTTGCTAAACACCATCCAAAATCATTGGAGACTGGTATTTTATAGACTTATCATCCTCTATAGGCACACCTAGATCCACATGAATGAATACATGATGATTAAAATCCATCTTTGACATAATCATAACATTGATAGAAACAAACCTATGAAAATGGGATTTAGTTTCTACAAGAGATTTCACATACATAGACAAGGATTGTCCTTGAAGGTGACATGATACAGAAAAATGATCCATAAAGGGGAAGAAAATAGACTTTATCTAGGAAATACAATCCCTATTGTGAATAATAATGTAGAATGGAGGGGGTATGATAGATAAATTCCATGAAAATGTGAGCCATCGATGAATCCTGAAGTCGAAGAGTGTTTTTTTTCTTCACAAAGGAAGGATCCTAAAGAATATCCAAGGAAAAATAGGTTGTGAAACTAAGGAGGAAACCCCATAAGGGTCACCCATATGGCTTATAGAGGAGGGTGACACCAAAAATGAACATCTATTGTCCATATGTAGATAGATTACCTCATCTTCCCACATGTGAGCCAGTACAAGACCAGGACATTAAAAAAAATCCTTTCAACTGGAGAGGACCACTTAAAAAGAATTTTTATTCAGAAGCGACACCCTGATCAGTGCATCAAGAAACAAGGAATCGATAATGTTTTGGAAGAATCCAGTGGATAGTTTTCCTAGACAAAACAATACCACAAGGGTCCACTGAATAAAAAATTCCTCCAACCTAAAGTAATCACTATGAAAATAAATCTCTAGGAAACCCTCGACTAAGATCAATCAGGAGTCCAACATCGTAGTTTTCAGTATTGGGGAAGGAGGATATAACCAGGGGTGGTGGTCAACGAAAAATATCATTGATTTGAGGGACATATGGATCCCCACTTCCCAGCATATTATGAGGTGAACCATTTGATATAGATTATAGGACCTCTACAAAGATAGGGGAGGGAGCAGATCTACCACAAGAAAAAGGGAAATGTTTCGATAGATGTAGGTGGAGGAGAAGTTGAAGAGTTCAAAAGAGTTAAATGTTGGGGGCAACATGAAGTGCATTCTCTAGGGAATGAAAACGAGCCATCTATAGAATCCCAACTAATTAACAATAAATATTTCTAAATTTACCAATTTATTTAAGAGGGGTTTTAATTAAATATATATTTTCTAAAGTAATATTTTATTTTATTTGTATAAAAATATTATTTTTCTCACTCACATATAATTTAATATATACATTAATAATGAAAAGTGATAAATATAATCATTTTTTATAAAAAAGATAATATATTGATAAGTGTCAGGATATATAACCCCTTATTAATCCAGTGTATTTCCTGATGGTATGGTGTGTGATGGGGAAAATTTCTTGGGGTGATTTGATAGGAATGGATTGGTCTATAACAGTGATAATATTGACATTCTCACACAAACAGTTTTGCTATTACTTTAGCTATTGAATATTAACTTGGTATTTGTAATGGTCAAATAGTAGTGATGTTATCTCCCTCATAAGCTCAAATAAATTGTATCCATAAAGTATAATCCTAATAGTCCAGGTCATCACATCCTTTGTCTATGTTAATTGTACATTTTAAACCCTTGATATAATAATATTAGAAGTCACTAAACAATTTATATAATATCAATAGTGATGATTCTTAACAATCTTTTTAGATCTAGCATAACCAAAGTAGTAATTGTTTTTCTACACCTACATTACACAATATGGAATTTAATAATTCAAAAAATAATTTCATTTATAAATGATCTACTCATCCCATTATTCTTCATATCAGAAACTTCACCATATAAATTTTCATTAATTCCAATAAAAAATTGATGAGGGTTATTATATTTCACCAAATATTCATGTTCCCAAGTCACATCCTCAAACTTTTTGTTCCACTATAGAACTTTGACTACATGATTTTTTTTGTTTCGTAGAATGTTGAATCTATGGTATACTATTTTAACTGATGGTTCTTTATAAATTCTACCTTTCTTATATTGTATAGCCTCTTCATTTATTACATGTGATAGGTATGGTTTGTACATACTTGAGATGGAAACATGGAACATGTCTTGTACTTGAGATAGGATAGGTGGTATTTTTAGTTGATTTGTCACATTCCTAGTGTGATCAACGATCTCAATGGTTCTAATGTATATTGGAATAGGATTTCCATTATTCACACACCTCATGAATTTATTCCATTGTGACATATGAATGAATAATTTAAATCTTGCCTTAAACTCCATGTATCATAGATAATTTCGTCATAGTTTTCTTGTAAAACTTTTATGGATTTCAAATGTCACTGAATGGTCGAAACATTATATATCATTTCATGGATTTGATCAGTTCCCATCATATTCTTCTCTCCATGTTTATCCTAGAATGTCAGATTCTAACACCTCATCCCAAAAAAAATCCTCATGAGGTTCCATTTGAATTCTATAATAGAAAAAAATTTATATAAGAACTCCACTAGGGTAAGTTGTTGGTCCTAATATCCTTGTAAATACAAGGAACATGATCATTTTATATCCTCAAAATTTTTAATCTTCCTTTCAGACTAAATATCTGTTTTATGGTGATAATAAGTGTTGTACCTCAATTTTATATCCAACAATTTTTAAAAGGATTATCTAAAACATTGATGTAATCTAAAAACCCATAATTTACATGTAAATTTTATTTTTAATTATATGAAAAATTTTTGAGTCTGCAAAAATTGACGACGCGTGATTCTGAGGACCGGTGTGACCGAAATAAATTTCTGAACTTTTTTTGGGTGTGTTCAGTAAACGTGCGAGTGGGTTTTTGTAACTTTTGAACCAGTGCTCGGAATTTAAATTTTAGGACACCATTGAACTCATAGCGCCAGTATTCTATTATGGAGACTTTCCCCTCGATGTCAATTGGTCGATGGTGAAAGTTAGTTTTTGTGATTTTCTTGGAAGAAGATAAATAAAATGTTTATGATTTTTATTTTTATTTTTGAAAACCTCTCAACATTGGTTATGGTGGTGGGGACCACCCGAGTCCCTCTAAATGGGGGAAAACCACTCAACTACTCATTAATTTATTCTCCAATTTAATTATTCCAACTCTTCAATTAAATATTTGAGCCATTAAATTTTGTGCCAATTTAAATTATTTATATAAACCTAATTTAATTTATGTTGGCACCTCAATTTATCATTGGGGGAAAATAGTTGGAAATGGGGTGAGTGTGGAGAACTTCGTAGAAACATTCTCTAATGAAGAACTCTTCTCCTTCGAGGAATATTTCACCGAACAAAGAACACACCATCTCCATAAAAGAACGTTATACGGAATCAAGAAAGAGGACGATGCATGAGCCGATATCGGATGTGTGATTGTGGAAACGAAGATCGTTGGAACCCTCTTCACTTTCACCATTATTCATCGTGCGACACATCTACGAACCATCGAGATAAGGGTTTTGTTGTTTTTCTTGGTTTGAGTTTAATTAAATATCTTGATCGGCCTGCTACTGAACTAATGCGGAGGGTATGAGACAAACAAGCAAGGGTCGATCCCTCTCCTTTTATTCATGGTTGTTATATTCATCGTGGCGGAGAAAGGAGGAAACTGACCCTAGGGCTAGTCACACAGAAATGGGGTGGCGCATGCCAGCGCTGTCAGTAGAGGAAGAGGGCGCAAAGATGCTGGAGGGTGGCCGGCTATTGCTGACTATAGCGGTGAATAGAGGGTGGTCGGCATTCGGCTGGCTATGGAGGGGCGGCGCATGAATCACTGCCGTCGGAGCAAGGGGTCGTGACCCTCCAGGCTCCGACGGATGGCGTAAGATGGCCAGCGTTCAGCCAGCCGCAGAGGGGCGGTGCACGACGTGTCGCCAGGAGGACAAGGGCTGATCATTTCAGCCGGCCGAGCTAGACCAAGTGTTACCCGAGCAGGTCTCGAATGGCTTAGGCCGTTCGGCAAGAAGGAGCGGGGGTTTGGCCTGGACCCAGCGGGCTGGGTCGACCCGAACCGGGTCGGGCCGGGACGGACCGACCGGACCTGGACCAGTTTCGACCCTATATGTTCTTTCGGCCATAACATTTTCTCTGAGCATCCATCTGACGAACCTTCTAGGGCACCAAAATCCTTGGGGAAATATGGTTCTTTTGGAATACCCCAAATTATATTTAGATAAAGTTGGGGTATGGTTGGGTTGAATCGAGTATGAATCCAATCGGGCCCTCGGGACTAAAAGGCTGATAACTTACAGACCAGGTGTTTGAATAAAGAACCGTCTATTGCTTTGAGACCCATTTTATGTAGAGGTACATTGTGATACTTCTTTGTGGGAATTCATCGCAATTGGAGTATTGACCAGTAGCTTGAGGAGCATACTCTCTCGGAGACATGCAAGCTTAGTGTGGGTACCCTGTAGCTGGCTGTGATGGATGTACTAGGATCATGTGTGGGTATGATGATGTACTGACGATGTACTAGGATCCTGTCTGGGTCTAAAGATGTACCGATGATGTACTAGGATCTTGTGAGGGTATGATAATGTACTAACGATGTACTAGGATCCTGTGTGGGTCTGATGATGTACCGATGATGTACTAGGATCCTGTGTGGGTCTGAAGATGTACTGACAATGTACTGGGATCCTGTGTGGGTTTGACGATGTACTGACGATGTACTAGGATCCTGTGCGGGTCTCATGATGTACTAACAGTGTACAAGGATCCTGTTTGGGTCTAACGATGTACTAGGATCCTGGGTGGGTATGACGATGTACTAGGATCCTGTGTGGGTCTGAGGATTTACTAGGATCGTAGGTGGGTCTTCAATTTGGGATCCTTCATGGGTCTGCCTTTTAACAGAGTAAGTGACTGTGTTGTCATGAAACGTCAAATTGATAATGATTTAAAGATTTATTTATAGTCTAGGGTAGACTCTAGGTTGTCTCTCAAGGAGCGTTGGTGGCTTATAGTGCGTATTTTTAATAAAGATTACAAAATGAGGGGGGTGATTTTGAAAACAGTTTTATGAAAATAACATAACTTAAAGAGTTTAATAGTTGATAGAATATGGTGGATGATTAAGAATTATGAGATAAGGATATCACATCAAGTTTACTGAACATCATGTATAGTTCATTGTTATGAAAATTTCACATGGTTCTATTTAATTATTTGGTTGAGGGTTGTCAATATCTTGATTCCCCTCTTACATCTCTAATCTTTGCAAAAAGTACCAACCCTTAATACAACAATCATGTTGTCAAGTTTTTGACTTCAAGAAAATATTAATGGATACCAAAACATAAAATATCTTTTTTATGTGTGAGAGAAAGAGGATCCTTGTTTTTCCCAATCGGAACAACTCTAGTTTCCCACTTGAAATTTCAACCAAATCGGTGTTGAAATGAAAAGTGGTTCACTAAATTTAACCCATGAAATGAACTCAGAGAAGAATCATGTTTAGATAAAACATAAGAGAAATAATACACACACAAATCACACAAAACCATTAGAGTATCAAGTTCTAGAACTCCCTCCCAAGTATGTGTAGCTCCCACGAAATGATTATCCACTGTTTATCTCGCCATCAAGAGGAGGAGAAGGCTCGGGTGGAACTCTTTCTTCATCGATGATATCCCTATGATGATAAAGGCCTCCATAACCTCATGTAGGAGGATAGAACTCCATTGAGTCTGCAAAATACAAGAGCTTTTCCTCCTGGTTGAACTTGAAAATTAGGATCTCAAGGTTCCATTTTATAGAAAAATGGGAAGGTGGTTTTGAGCACACAGAATTATTGAAACAACTTTTCACAGGTGTTTCGACCTCCAGAAAGAATTATCTATATTTGTATAAAATAAAAAAGTTTCATCCCCACCTCTTCTCTGTCTCCACTAAATTTTTTTCTCACTTTGGACACCTATATCCCTTTATATGGATAGATCACTGCACACCACTTTTGAATCCATGTAGATTTGGTGTGCTGGAAAGATCAGGTCGGAAAGGCAACCAGATGGCTGAATAAGTCTTGGATTTCTTCATATGAAATGTATCCCAATGAGTTTCGGACCAGACCACACAATATCATCCCATTGGATGCATGGTCGAGTAGTAGTGTGCGGATTAACCCACTAATGTGCTTGGATCCTGCGCACTTTGACCCATTTTTCTTGGACATCATCATGGGCCCTCCAAATCACCTTCACCTAGAATGAAATTTTCAAGACAAGTAAAATTGGACTTTTTAATATAAATAAACACATAATAAAGGATTCAGACATGTAATTTAATTTGTTATTATTTTTGTAATTTACAATACAAATTCACTTTAATACAATAGTGTAAGGGTGAAAATGACATATTGAATCGTGGGACGATCACACCCCCACACCTAAGCATTTTCACTCCAGGGAAAAGTCACATATTCAAATATTATGATGCCTTTATATATATATTCCAAACATCATGAAAATTTTACATTTGAGAAAATTTAAATTCACTAAAGTAATGTGATCAATGCACGAACCACAACAAGGAGTTTTTCCTAGTGAAAATGGAAAAATGATGTCTCATAAATCATATCACAATAAAATTCAAAGAGATTTGTGACACCAACATGAGAAAGGAATTAAATATTCATCTATTACACTAAATCTCCATGTTTGTGTGAAAACCATTCCATGCTATTCATTCCACTTTCCATCAAATAAATATTTGTTATTTTAACATTATTCAGCTTTAAATGATTTTTCACCAAACCCGTCCTACATCCTTTGCAATCACATTTCAAGACCCACTAACTTCAGCATTCCCCTAAGTCAAACTAAAAGATCTTGACCTAGATATCCCCATATGTTGCACAATTAATCACTCCCCTCATTTATTATATTAATTTGTTGAAGTTGCATTTGGAACAAATTGCACACTCATCTCTCAACCGTTGTTTGATCTCCTCATGATAATAATTACAATAGTTATAACAAGATTAGAGGTTGATGAGGAGTGGGTTTTGACCTACCCAAGACACTAATTTTTTAGGGCGTACAATAGTTGGACATTAGGTACACACGTATAGGTCAATCTGGTATAGTAATGAAACAGATCGGATAAGGAACGAACATATGGAAATATCATTTAATTATCAAAAATATTAACCCTACATATATTTACCTTATATTAAGTAAGAAATATTCATACTTCATGGTTTGGTGCAAAAATGTATGGAGATATTAGTGACACAGTTTTTCCAAAACTACTCACACATGGGGAATCAATCATCTCAAATTTTTCACAGTGATACAACCATTTATATCATTGACAGAAAACAAATTAACTAAAAATCACTCCCTGATGTTAAATTCATACAGGAACTCTTTTTCACCATTCTTTATGGTATTTTTACTTTCCCCAAATTATGGTCACTGAATCATGGAACATTGAATTTTTTTATGGAGAAAAAAGTAAAATACCATAAATAAGGAAAAAATGAGAATAAATAATAAAGACAATGGGAACCTAATGAACTCAACAAGATAGGAAAAAGTGAAACTACCATAAAGAAGGTGAAAAAGAGAAAATGATGAAAATTCTTATCTAACCCAGGAATGTAACCATCCCCCCACACCTAGAATGTGAAGTGTCCTCACTGTAAGAAAAGTGGGTGTGGAAAGGAAGGATAAAACCTGGTGATTTTCATTCAGAGATTTCTTTCTTGAACATATAGTTCCTCCCTGGGGACTCCAGAATGGATTCATATAAGTGCTTCAGCTGCTGCCCATTGGCAATGAATGTTTGCTTGGTTTCTTCATTTTAAACCTGGACAACACCAAATGGAGAGACGTTAGTAATAGTGTATGGTCCAAACCAGTGGGAACGAAGCTTACCAGGATGAAACTTCATCCTTTAATTATAAAGTAGGAACTTCTTCCCAATAGGGAACTGATGATGAAGGATAAGACTGTCATGGGAAGCCTTGGTTCTCTCCTTATAAATCTTGGAGTTTTCATATGCATCTCTTCCCATTTCCTCTAGCTCCTGAATCTGAAACTTCCTTTGAGCACCTGCACCAGAATGATTAAAATTGCATTGTTTGATGGCCCAGTAGACCTGGTTCTCAATCTCAATAGGTAGGTGAAAACTCTTTCCAAACACAAGACAATAGGGTGACATTCAAATGGGAGTTTTGAAAGCAGTATGATAGGCCCATAATGAATCATCAAGTCGAAGAGTCCAATCATTTCTACTGGATTGAACCGTTTTTTCAAGAATTTGTTTTACCTCTCTATTTGAAACCTCATCTTGACCATTGGTCTATGGATGATATGCAGTAGAAACTCGATGACTGACCCCATACCTACGTAAAAGTGATTTCATTGTTCGGTTGCAGAAATGAGAACCCTGGTTACTAATGATGAACCTAGGTAAGCCAAACCTACAGAAGATTTGGGTTCTCAAAAATTCTACAACTACCTTAGAATCAACATATCTTGTAGCTCGTGCCTTTACCCATTTTGAAACATAATCAAATGCCAGAAAAACATAAAAGATTCCAAAGGAATTTGGAAGTGGCCCCATAAAGTCAATACCCCAATCATAAAAAATTTCATGAAAGGGCAACGGTTGTTGTGTCATTTCATTTCATTTAGATACATTCCCCATTATTTGATAGCAAGTACAAGATTTACAAAAATCATGGGCATCCTGAAAAAGTGTTGACCAAAAGAGACCAGAATCAAGGACTTTGCAAGCAGTCTGTTGGGGACCAAAGTGGCCCCCACAAGCAAGAGTGTGGAAGAATCTAAGGATGGACTGAAACTCATTATTGGGAACACAAATCCTAAATATTTGATCACTACAGGTGGGCCAAAGGTAGGGGTCATCCCAAATATACCAATGGGACTCATGTTTTAGAAGAAAGGCTTGGTTTTTTTTTAAATCAGTAGGAATGCAAGATGCAACCAAATAATTTACAATTTCAGCATACCAAAGAGTAGCATCTTTCACTCGGTACAATTTCTCATCAGGAAACATTTCATTTATGGGAATATAGGGGTATGAGTCAATGTTTGAGGATGGTTGAATCCTACTGATATTCTCAGCCACCACATTCTCTGCTCCTTTTTTATCTCTAATTTCTAGATTGAATGCTTGAAGGAGGAGTATCCAATGAATGAGACGTGGTTTGGATTTTGGTTTCTTAAGGAGGTACCGGAGGGCTGCATGGTCTGAGAACACAATGACTTTGGACCCCAAAAGGTATGACCTCAATTTGCTAAAGTAAAACACAATGGCTAGGAACACTTTTTCAGTTGTGGTGTAGTTTGCTTCGGAAGGGTCCAAAGTACGTGAGGCATAGGCTATGACATGTGGATCCCGGTCGACCCTTTGTGACACAACTTCCCCAACAATATAGTTAGAAGCATCACACATGATCTAAAATGGTAAATCCCACTGAGGTGGTTGGATTACCAGGGGTGAGGTGAGTCTCCATTTTAAATTATTAAAAGAAACCTCACATTCTCTATAAAAAAATTCTTTTTTTCCTTTTGGAGTAATCAAGAGAGGGGGAGTGCAATTTTAATAAAGTCACTAATGAAACGACGGTAAAATGCAGCATGACCTAGGAAAGATCTCACATCCCATAAATTTTTGAGGAATGGTAAGGAATAAATGACATCTACTTTTGATTTATCTACTTAGATACCATCCCCAGAAATGACATTCCCCAAAACTATACCTTGTCGCACCATGAAATTGTATTTTTCATAATTTAATACAAGATTCTTTTCAATACAGTGACGTTGGACTAAACTAAGACTACTCAAAAATTCATCAAAATAAGATTCATAAATAGTAAAATCATCCATGAATACTTCCATGCAATTTTCTAGGTAATCCAAAAAAAACACTAACCATGCATCGTTGGAAAGTACCCGGAGCATTGCACAAACCAAATGGCATCCTTCTATAGGAAAATGTGCCAAAGGAGAAAGTGAAGGTTGTCATTTCCTAATCCTAAGGGGAAATATGGATCTGAAATTATCTAGAATACCCATCATGGAAACATTAGTGGGACATACCCGCTATCCTCTCTAGAATTTGGTCAATGAATGGAAAAGTAAAATGGTCTTTCATCGTGTGTTGGTTTAGTCGGTGATAGTCTATACAGACACGCCAATTATTCTGCACACGATTTGGAACCAATTCATTGTTTTCATTTTTAATTACTATAAGACCAGTCTTTTTAGGAACCACTTGAATGGGACTGACCCATTGGCTATCAGAGATGGGGTAAATGATTCCAGCAGCAAATAATTTTTTTACCTCATTTTTCACAACTTCTAGAAGTTTTTGGTTCAGTCGACATTATGGCTACCTCACTGCTTTAGCCTCATCATTTAACAAAATATGATGTGTACAAATTGATGGTATAATACCAGGAATGTCAGAATGTGCCCACCCCAAAGCTTGTTTATACTCCCTCAAAAGTTCAAGCAGACGAAATTCATGCTTAGGAGGGAGTGAAATAGCAATGATGACAGGAAACTTATTTCCATTCTCAAGATATGAATATTTTAAATCTTGAGGCAGTTGTTTTAGTTCCAATTCAGGGGGATTTTGGATTGATGGGAGTGTGTGTGAGAGGTTACTGATCTCATCTAACTGATCAATGGTATCAACCTCAGATGAGGACTGAGCTTTTACGAGCTTAGTAGTATCATCAATGGTCAGTGGATCATCAGTGTTCAAGAAATCATCAATAAATGAACATGCATGACACTTTTCTAGACCACTACAACAATCAATGAATGAATCATTTCCTAGTATTTCTATCAGTGAAGAAAACTAAGAAATGGGATCGGGGAAAAAATGTTGTTTTTTCAGGGGAAGGGAGTACATCTATAGAATTAATAGAGAGATATTAATTTTCTTCTGAGGGGTTCTTCATGGAATCAAGGATGTTTAAATGGACTATGTCACCACCAAATTCCATAGATAATGTACCATTTTGGACATTAATTATGGTTTTGGTAGTTTTAAATAAGGGTCTCCCCAATATAATCGAGGCATGTCCATTCATCCTATCATCCTCCATTTTAAGAACAAAAAAGTCAGTAGGAAAAATTAAATTTTGGACCCTCACAAGAACATCCTCTAACACACGAGAGGGGTGTGCAGTTCTTCGGTTATCTAGTTGAACAATAACTCCATTGGGCTTCAGTTCCCCTACCTACAATGTAGAGTAAATGGAGTGAGGCATCACATTTATAGAGGCACCTAAATCAAGAATAACATTTGAAAAAGAATACCCCCCTATGGTTCATGGAATTGAGAATGTTCCAAGATCATTTCACTTGGTGGGAAGTTATGGCTCTATCAATGCTGAAACATTCCTCCCCAAACTCACATTCTCATCTCCACGAAGCTGCCTTCGGTGTGTACACATCTCCTTTAGAAACTTGGTGTACCATGTAATTTGTCTCATAGAATCAATCAATGGGATGTTAACCTACACTTTCTTGAAAATATCCAATATATTCTTATCAAGATCAGTTTCCTTTGGTTTTCTTGGATGGGTGGACCTTTGAGGAAATGGAAGAGGAATGGTTGGGCTAGGTGACTCATCAATTTACAAACTCTTTCCTTTGGAAGGGCTTCTCTCAAGACAAGGTTCTTCAACATTTGGAACATTATTAATGGTTGGGATGGAGGTTTCCTCAGGATGGGATGACTCTAATGGAGGATTAATCTTACTTTATAGTTTTATTCCACTCTTAAGGGTGATGGCACTAACATTTCCTTTATCCCTAGGGTTAACTATTGGTTGAGAGGAATGTTTACCTGACCCATGACTTTGAATTTCAACCACAGAGTTAGCTAGTTGGCCTAATTTGGTTATGAGGTCTTGTATGGCTGCCTGAGTAGTTTTTGGAATTTGATATTATTGGAATCCATTTGTTTCATCATATCTTCTAGGCTAGGCTCGGGTTTTTGAGGGGTTTGTTGGAAAGGCCTTTGGAGTGGTTGAGGGTTTCTAGGTGGTGGTTGATGACTAATCTTCCATGGTTGGTTCCATTGTTATTAAGGTTGGATTGAATAATCCCCTTGAATATAGTCTTGGTTCTCCTTCCACCCAGGGTTGGATAGATAGTAAGGTTCTTTCCTGAAGGGTTGGTTATAGGGGCGGCCTGGAAATATTTCCTCCCAACTCTCAGATGTTTCCCCCAATTGTGGACATTGGTCAGAGTAGTGGGTGTTAGAAGAAAATATACCACAATGGATAGTAGGAGGATATTGGGACTTCCCTTGGTAAAGAGCAAGGTGTCGAAGAAGGGTACTTACCTCTTCGAACTTTGTGTCCACCTTCTTCTCGAATTCGGTACTTTGTACCTCATGAACACCTCGAATGGGTATACTAGACCTTGTACCGAATTGTTGAGTGTTTTGTGCCATGTTCTTGATTAAGGTCCTTGCAGCAATTGGGGTCTTATCTACCAGTGCACCACCTGCAGCAGCATCAATCATATTTCTATCAATAGGGGTTAAACCTTTATAAAAATATTGTATTAAAAGTTGGACACTTATTTGGTTGTGTTGGAAACTTGAACATAATCTTTTAAAGAGTTACCAATATTCATGTAATGTTTCCCCCTGATATTTTCTTATCCCACAAATTTCTTCCCTTATTGTTGCAGTTTGAGAGGCTAGGAAATATTTTTCAACAAAAAGGTGTTTCATGTCCACCCAGCCTCTTATTGGGGAATTAACATAATATAACCAATATTTCCCAGTGTCTTCCAAAGAAAATGTGAAATCTCGAAGCTTTACTTGTTCCTCATCCACATTAGAAGGTTTTAATGTTGAAAAAGCAGTATGAAATTCTTTTAAGTTCTTGTGTGGATCCTCTCCAGGAAGTCCATGGAATCTTGATAATAGATGAATTAAGCTAGATTTTAGTTCAAAATTGGGTGTCTCGCCTTACATTTGAATATAGGTGGGCTGGATATCAACATCAGGTGAGGTCAGTTGTTTTAATGTTCGGTTGTTTTCAGAAATATTATGAATGTTTATTTCAGTTTTTATATTGGTTTCAGAAGAAGAAGATGAAAGATCAAGAAGAGTGTCAATATTTTGTGTGTCCTCCTTCGATGGGTTCTCTTGTGCGTCTCGGGGTCGCTGACTTAAGATCCTATCTGGTTTGGGTTCGAAAAGAGGTAAATCTCTCGGATTAGAACGTGTCATGCACCAAACCTACACAAAAAATAGATCAGAACCCAAATATATAGGTAAAAGTATAATACATAACAAATAAATATTCACAAAATTTTACAAAACACTTTTCAAAAACACGCAAAAAAAATCAAAGCACTCCCCAGAAGCGGCGCAAAATTTGACCGTGTTGTCATGAAAATTCAAATTGATTATGATTTAAAGATTTATTTATAGTCTAGGGAATACCCTAGGTCATCTCTCAAGGAGATTTTGTGTCTTATAGTGCGTATTTTTAATATATATTACAAAAAGAGGGGGTGATTTTGAAAACCGTTTTAAGAAAATAACATAACTTAAAGAGATTAATAGTTGCTAGAATAAGGTGGATGATTAAGAATTATGTGATAAGGAGATCAATTCAAGTTAACTACACATCTTGGATAGTTCATTGTTCGTAAAATTTCACATGGTTTTTTTTAATTCTTTGGTTGAGGGTTGTCAAGATCTTGATTCCCCTCTTACCTCTCTAATCATTGCACAAAGTACCAACCCTTAACACAACAATCATGTTGTCAAGGTTTGGACTTCAAGAACAGATTATAGGATACCAAAACATACTAATATCATTTGTATGTGTGAAAGAAAGAGGATCCATGTGTTTCCCAATCGAAACAACTCAAGTATCCAACTAGAAATTTCAACCCAATCGGTGTTGAAATGAAAAGCGGTTCACTAAATTAAACCCAAGAAATGAACTCAGAGGAGAAGCATGTTTAGATAAAACATAAGTGAAATAATCCACACACAAATCACACAAAACCAGTAGAGTATCAAGTTCCAGAACTCCCTCCCATGTATTTATAGCTCCCTCGAAAAGATTGTTCACCGTTTAGCTCGCCATCGAGAGGAGGAGAAGGCTTGAGTAGCACTTTATCTTCATTGATGATCCCCCTATGATGATAGGGGCCTCCAGAACCTCAAGTATGAGGATAGAACTTCTTTGGGTCTCCAAAATACCATATTTTTTCCTCCTGGTCGAACTTGCAAATGAGGAGACCAAGGTTCCATTTTATAGGAAAATGGGAAGGTGGTTTTGAGCACACAGAATTATTGAAACCACTATTCAAAGGTGGTTCGACCTCCAGACAGCATTATCTTTATTTTTATAAATTAAAAACGTTGTAGCCCCACCTCTTGGATGTCTCTAAAGAATGTTTGGCTCACTTTGGACACCTATATCCCGAGATATGGACAGATCACTGCACACCACTTTTGAGTCTGTGCAGATTTTGTGTGCTGGACAGATCAGGTCGGTAAGGCCATCAAATATCCGACTCAGTCTTGTGGTTCTTCTTATGAAATGTAGACAAATGAGTTTAGGACCAGTCCAAAAAATTTCAGCCCAATTGGATGCACGGTTTAGTAGAAGTGTGCGGATTAACTCACTGATGTGCTTGGATCCTGCGTAGTTTGGCCCATTTTTCTTGGACATCATCATGGGCCCTCCAAATCACCTTCACCTTCAATGAAATTTTCAAGAAAAGTAACATTGGACTTTTTAATATCAATAAACACAAAATAATTGATTCAAACATTTAATTCAATTTGTTATTATTTTTGTAATTTACAATAAAAATTCAATTTAATACAATGGTGTAAGGGTGAAAATGACACAGTGAATCGTTGGACGATCAATAAGATGATTCAATAGTTACATCAAATCATATCTACTACTATACCTAAGATATACCCAGTGTGAGCTGAGTCTATACATATGTGGTAATTTTCATTGTGGTAATACCTTGGTGGTATTCTTCTATGTGGCGTACTTTTGTGGTAATTACCTTCGTGTTATTTCTTCCTTGGTGGAATAGTTGATCTTTGGGCTTTAGGGTTGGACCATGTGATTCCTTAGGGTTTTAATGGTTTTACTTGATAACATAGGTATATGTATAGGCATATACCTATGTAGTGTTGTCAATTTTTTCCATGCTTTGTGGTCTATCCTTTGTGGATCTTGTGTGACCATTAGGGTCTCGGGGTCCCTAGTGAGTATCATCATACTCACCCCTTAACAAGCTATGCCCACACCTTGTTGTGTTTGGTGTAGATGACAGTCAGTGCTGATTGAGGACGAGGTTACCAGGACTAAAGTTTTCTCAGAGCTGGACATTAGACAAGGCATACCCAAGAGACAGTCATTCGAGAGATGTACCTACCCTTTAAGTAGGATCATTGGTGGGTGTTCAAAGGATCTATTTTTATTTACTTGTACCTTTAATTTTTCATGTACATTCCAGTTGGTCTTGTATTCTAGCCCCTTTTTAATTACTTTTAGAAATATTTTTTCTATATAGTTTACTTGTGTTCGTATCTTGTTGTGTGCTTGGTTGAGTGTGTTTTCCGGATATAAAGGCAATGCCTTCTCAGTTTTGGGGGATATGGCTTTCGGTGCTAGTCGCCTACCCCTAGCCTATGGAAGGTGGGATTTGGGTAGTCATGACATAGGCTCCGTGGGACGGGTTGTGACAATTTGGTATCATAGTAGTCAGTTCTACCGTAGAATATAGGACTCTATTCTTTTAAAAGGTCATTTTTTTATGTGTAGTGAGTTTGGTTATCAATTTAGGGATTCTAGTGTCGGTGCGGCGACTGACTTATCCTTACACCAGGACCCAGACTTCTGATTGCCAACTCAGTGCACGAAAAAAATGATTGCGTTTGTGTTTTTCAATAGTTTTCATTGTGATATATTTGAGTCATCTCACCAGGTATAACTTATTGATTGTGGGGCACCTTGTTTTTCAAGATTCCACTATGCAGATAGCCAGCAAGGGTACTGATTATAGTACACACGGATGTCCCACCGAGCGATGAGGCCTAAGTGTAGGGACCTCTTTAAGTAAATGAACTAGTGGAGGCACCAGCGGTACCATTACCCATTCGGACACCGATTCCACCATCCCCAGAAGCAGAGGGTGCATACCACTTCATTGTGTTGCATGAGTTCCTGTACTAGAGACCACTGAGGTTCTATGGTGAGACAAACCCATAGGTGGTTGAGGATTGGATGGAGGTCGTGGTGAGAGTCTTCTGACAGGTAGGGACACTAGATGATCTCATGGTGATCCTTGCCGCACACTTTTCTGGACAGACTTTGAGAGCCTGTTTGGGGAAGAGTTTTTCCCAGTGACTCTACGCATAGTATGTATACAGGTGCTTCTTCATCTGTGATAGGGAAACATGAATGTGGGTTAGTACTTAGCGAGGTTCACCGACCTCTCACGCTACTCCACTGATATGGTACATGACATGTTCCTCAAAGCTCGGACCTTCGAGCAGAGACTTAGGCGGAACATTATGGATTCGATGATCTCACTCAGCATCCCAACGCAGGCGGGGGTGTTAGAAAGAGCCCTCTTAGTGGAGATTTTCTTTGCTGATCAGTCTTTAACAGCAATACCCACCACCTGGATTCACGTAGCGAAGTCTTCTATAGCTAGTAACATACAGATGACACAGAGGTCCAAGTGGACCAGATATTCATGTGGACAACCGCATGACTCAGGATCGGTTGTGTGGGGTATCGGAGACAGATCCTGTCATGCGAGGAAGAGGTAGTTTTTCACTTGAGGTGGCCAGAGTCACATGGCTCGTGACTACCTGACCCGCCGTATGGATGATTAGAAGATGGTCGAAGGACCGCCCAGGTAGAGACAGAGGTTTGACCGTGGATGTCCACAGGGAGCAGGCGGATGTGGTAGAGGATCTAGCCTTGTAGATGGAGGTGAATGATTATTCGAAATGTTACTGTCACCACCACCAGGAGGTCCACCCTGACCATAGGGAGTAGGTGGACATGGGCGAGATCAGCTCCAGGTAGCTGAGGCCTACGATCACGGTGCTCCAGAGATGATTCGAGGTACAATATGTGTCCACTCCACCTTAACTACAGTACTTATTATATAGGTGTCAGTCATTCTTTTATTTCCACTTCCCTCGTACGGATCTCAGAGATTTCGATAGAGCCATAGGCTCAATCATTATGGATGGAGACTCTTACGGGAGAGGATTCAACGATTACACACTAGTGCCGGTAGTGTGAGATTACTCTAGGAGGGGAAAGATTCGACTGTGATCTCCTAGAAGCAGTGTCGAGGCCTTATAACATTATCTTGGGTATGGGCTAGTTATCTACAGTCCATGTTCAGATTTAAGGTATTAGGTGAAAATTTTGGTGTGTCCACGCGGATGGGACCAGGTCTACCTACACTGGTGAGAACGGATCCTTTGTAGCACAGGATGGACTTACCCGGAAGAGAGGGCAGCAGATCACTCATCAGATGTCTAGACTTACCCTCAGAGTGGTTGATGTGGAGAGTCTGAGCTATCCTATAGTGGTGGACCAGTACGCGGATGTTTTCCCTCATGATGTTATGGGTCTACATCCTCATATAGAGGTGGAATTTTACATTGACATGTACCCTGGGACGGCACTGATATCTACACCAGTGTATCAGATGGATCTCACGGATCTTCGTGAGATGTGGGTATAGATAGAAGACTTACTGGGGAAGGGATTCATTCAGCCCAGTGTTTCCCCTAGGGTAGCCACTATTTTGTTCACCAAAAAGTCAGATGGGGGCTTGAGGAATTTTGTTAAATATAGACACCTGAACGAGATGACCATGAAAAACAAGTACCCACTCTAGAGGATTGACAACCTCTTTGATCAGATAAAGGGGGTATGGCGGTTCTTGAAAATAGACCTCAGATCAGGCTATCACCAGCTCAGAGTACGATATGAGGATGTGCAATAGACGTCTTTCAGATGTCGGTATGGCCATTATGAGTGTTTGGTCATGTCATTCAGTGTGACCAATGCTCCTGTAGTGTTCATGGGACTCATGAAAAGGATCTTCTAACCATATCCTGATTTAATTGTGGTTGTATTCATTGATGACATTGTGATCTACTCGGCTACTATGGAGGAGCATGCCTATAACTTGCAGGTAGTTCTGGACACACTCTGAGAGCACAAAATTTATTGTAATCTCTCGAAGTTCTAGTTCTGGATCTGAGATTTTCACTTTCTGGGACATGTCAACTCAGAGGCTGGAGTTGTGGTGGATCTAGTGAAGATTGAGGTGTTACTTTCTTGGGATCCACCCAGGAGTGCGACAGAGGTACATAGTTTCCTAGGTTTGGCCGGATACTACCGGAGATTTGTGCCAAATTTATCCATAGTTGTAGCACCTTTATCATCATTGACAAACAAGGGGATAACCTTTGTTTGGTCAGAGAGATGCTAGTGGAGTTTTCTAGATTTGAGGTAGAGGTTGAATAGTTCCCCTATCTTGAGTCTTCTGAAGGAGGGCGTTGGGTACGTATTTTACTATGGCACATCAGGGATAGGACTCGGATGTGTCCTGATGCAGGAGTATAAAGTGATCGCATATGGTTCTCGATATCTGATACAATATGGGAAGAGCTACACTACCCATGGCATGGAGTTATCAGTAGTGGTATTCACCTTGAAGATGTGGTTATATTACTTTATAGGAGAACGTTTTACAGTCTACTCGGATCACAAGAGTCTCTGGTATATCTTCTCGCAGAAGGACCTGAACTTGAGACAACAATGTTGGATTGAGTTCCTTCAGGACCATGACTTTGGGATAGTCTATACTCTTGGAAAGGGAAAGGTTGTAGCAGATGCACTTAGCAGAAAATCTGGTATACATCTGCTAGGTGAGGTGACGGAGAAGCTAGCCACATTGTAGATATCCTTTGTGGATCGGGATGGAACATTTTTTCTTCAGTCACTTACAGTCACTCCTCCACTTATTCTACAATTTAGGAAGGATCAGTGTGGGGAGGCTGACTGCGAGGCTCAACATGATCAGATATCCATAGGATAGGCACCAAATGGATTTTCTGAAGGTGTTGAGCACGTCATCCTCTTCAGAGCACGTACCATGGTACAAGTTTTTCATCAGGAGGAAGTGATGATGGAGTTCCAAATATCCCCTCTGTTGGTACATCTAGAAGTGGAAATGATGTACTGGGATATCTTATGATAACAATGGTGGTCGGGAATGAAGAAAGCAGTAGCAGAATTTGTCTCTCGGAGCCTCACTTGTCATCAAGTCAAGGCGGATCATCAGGTACCAGCAAGCTTAATTTAACCTTTGGAGGTCCGAGAGTGGAAGAGGGATGTGATATCCATGGAATTTATTACATGAAATCCTCATACATCAAGGGTTTATGATTTTATTTGGGTGATCATCGACCGAATAAACAAGTAGTTCCACTTCCTACCGATCAGAGAGTAGGGTTCAGTGGAGATCATGGGACGCCTCTATTTACATAAGATTTTGTGGCTACATATATTACTTTTGAAGATTTTCTCTGATCACGATGCACGTTTCACTTCCTGGTTATGGAAGGGGTTACAGGAGGCTTTTAGGATGTAGCTTCGTTTGAGAACTGCCTTCAATCCTCAGACAAATGGCCAGACTGAGCAGACTATTTAGAACCTCGAGGACATGCTATGTGCTTGTATTCTCGACTTCGGTCGTAGCTGGGAGGATCACTTAAAATTGGTGGAGTTTGCATACAACAATATCTATCACCCCACCATTGGGATGGCACCTTTCGATGCTTTTTACAACCGACCTTGCAGATCGCCTTTGTGAAGTACTGACCTAGGGGAGTCAGAACTGGTGGGACCAAAGATGGTATGAGATACCATACAGATGGTGCAAATCATCCAGGAGCATATGAAGACTACACAGAGCATGCAGACGTCTTATGCTGACAGGAGACAGAGACCTCTGGTGGTTGAGGATGGCGACCATGTCTTTCTACGGTTCTCACCTCGACGAGGTTTACGGAGAATTGGTCAGGGTGGAAAGTTATCTTCGAGGTTAATTGGACCCTTTCAGGTCCTCATTAGAGTTGGTGATGTGGCATACCACCTATCAATTCCACCTCAGTTGCACCGTGTGCACAACATCTTCCACGTATCCCAGCTGAGAAGATACGTGCCTGATACGACCCACTTTATCGACCCCAATGAGCTGGACATCAATGATGAGGTGATGTTTACAGAGGTTCCAGTAGATATTGAGGATCTAAAGGAGTGGGTCCTTCATGGGTGGTCCATACCTATGGTAAGTGTTTTTCGGTAGCATGGGGACCTCTAGTAGAGCACATGGGAGCGGGAGGATTAGATTCGTGCTAAGTACCCCCACTTGTTTTCCTAGTTTTTGAGTTGTGGCTAATAAGGATGCAAAGCCATGAGGTGGGGAGAATGTAAAGACCCTTACTTTCCATGTAATTTTTTTACATATATGGGAATTTTATGAGTCCGTGAAAATTGACAGTTCATGATTCTGAGGCTCGGTTTTCCTGGAATGAAATCATGAGCATTTTTTAGGGAACATTCTATAAACATGTGAGTAGGTTTTTGTAACTTCTGAACCGGTTCACGGAATTGAAATCTAATTACACCATTGAACTCACAGTGCCGATATTTTCATAAAAAGACATTATCCTCGATGGATTTTGGTCAGGGGTGAAAGTTAGTTTTCATTATTTTCATGGAAGAAGAAAAATAAAATGTTTAACATTTTTATTTTTATTTTTGAAAACCTCTCTACATAGGTTATGGTGGTGGGGACCTCCCAAACCCATCTTAATGGGGAGGGGAACCTCTCAACTCCCCATTAATTTATTCTCCCATTTAATTATTCCAAATCTCTAATTAAATATTTCAGCAATTTAATTTTGTGCCAACGTAAATTAATTGTATAAATCTAATTTAATTTATGGTGGCACCCCACATTATTGTTGGGGGAAAATTGATGGAAAAGCGGAGAGTGGGGAGAACTTGGGAGAAGAATTCCCCAATGAAGATCTCTTCTCCTTCGATAAATATTTCTCCAAAATAAGAACACTCCACCTCCACTGAAGAACGTTCTTCGGAATTAAGAATGTGAACGATGCATGAGCCGACATCAGAAGCATGATTGCAGAAGTGAAGATCATGGGAACCCTCTTCACCTTCACCTTTCTTCATCATGTGACACATCAATGAACCTTCGAGGTAGGGGTTTTGTAGTTTTTCATGGTTTGAGTTGAATTAATCCTCTTCATCTGCCTACTACTAAACTAATGCGGAGGGTATGGAAAATAGAACATGGGAAGATCCCTTAGAAATTCTTCATGGTTGTGGTATTCCTCGCAGCGGAGAAAGGAGGTGATTTACTCCCGGTCTAGTCGCATGGAACCGGGGCAGCGCATGCCCACACCGCTAATAGTGGAAGAGAGTGTCTGGATGCCAAAGGGCGGCCGACTATTACTGACTACGACGGTTGAAAGAGGGAGGCTGGTATTCGGCTAGCCGCAGAGGGGTGGCACACGTCGTGTCATTGTCAGAGAAAGGGGTTGTGGCCCTCCTGGAAGCGGCAGATGGAAGAATGTGGTCAGTGTTCAGTCGGCCATGGAGGGGCAGTGCACGATGCACCGCTTGAAGGACAAGGGTCAGACGTTTTGGCCGATCGAGATGGACCGAGTGGGACCCGCGTGCTGTCTGGCGACCGAACAGCTTCAGATGTTCAGTGAGAAAGAGAGGGGGTGTGACTCCCCCCCCCATCCACTCGCGGTTAGGCTGGGTTAACCTAAACTGGGTTTTTGGCTTAGACTGGGTCTGGTTGGGTCGGTTCGACCACGTCAGACTGGACCCAGACCAGTTTCGACCCTATACATTCTTTTGGCCATAAAATTGGCACCGAGCGTCCGTTTGACGAACCGTCTGTGGCGCCTGAAACCTTGGAGTGAGACAGTTATTTGGATATAACCCGCTTGAAATTAGGGTAAGTTTGTGGTACGATCGGGTTGGATCGAGCAGGAATCCAACCACGACCTCGGGACTAAAAGGAAAATAACTTATAGACCAGGCATCCGATTGACGCGCTGTTTGTTGCGTTGAGTCTCGTTTTACATTGAAGTCCTTGGGATACTTATTTGTGGGACTTCATGGAAGTTGTATTATCGACCAATAGCTTGAGGAGTTGACTCTCCTAAAGATGAGCAAGCTTAGTAAGGGTAGCCTATATTTGGTTGTGACGGTTGTACTACGATCATGTGTGGGTCTGACAATGTACTGATGATGTACTAGGATTCTGTGTGGGTATGAAGATGTACTAACGATGTTCTATGATCTTGTGTGGGTCTAATGATGTACTGAAGATGTACTAGGATCCTATATGGGTCTGACAATGTACAGACGATGTACTAGGATCCTGTGTGGGTCTAACGATGTACTAGGATCATGTGTGGCTCTGATGATGTACTAAAATTGTACTAGGATCGTGTGTGGGTATGAAGATGTACTGAAGATGTACTAGGATCCTTTGTGGGTCTTACGAAGTTCTGACAGTGTACTAGGATCCTATGTGGTTCTGACGATGTGCTAGGATCTTGTGTGGGTCCGACGATGTACAAGGATCCTTTGTGGGTCTGACGATGTACTAGGATCCTGTATGGGACTTCAATTTGGGCTCCTTCATGGGTTTGCCTCTTAATAGAGTAATATGATTCAGTAGTTACATCTAATCATCTCTACTACTGTACCTAAGATATACCTGGTGTGAGTTGAGTGCGTACCTGTGTGGTACATTCCTTTGTGGGAATACATTGTTGGTATTCTTCTGTGTGGCATACATGTGTGGTACATACCTTAGTGGTATTTTTTCCTTTTTGGAATAGTTGATCTTTGGGATTTTGGGTTTAACCCTGTGATTCCTCATGATTGAGATGGGATTACATGATAACTTGGTTATATGTATGGGAATATACCTAAGTAGTGTTGTCAGTTGTTTCCATGATTTTTGGTTTATCCTTGGTGGATTTTGTGATACCTTGAGGGACTCTGAGTCCCTACTAATTATCATCATACTCACCCATGCACGGGCTACGCCCGCACCTTGTTTTGTTTGGTGAAGATGGTAGACAGTGCTGACTGAGGACGAGAGTACCAGGACTGGAGGTATCTCAAAGGTGGACATTAGATGAAGCGTACCATAGAGATAGTCGTTCGAGATTTGTACCTACCCTTCAGGTAGTATCTTGGGTGGATGTTCACAGGAGATCTTTCAGTTTACATATACCTTTCAATTTTCTTATACTTTCCTTTTGGGCTTGTATTCTAGCCCCTTTTTACTTACTTCCAACACTATTTTTTCCATACAGTTTACTTGTGTCTGTATCTTCTTGTGTTTATAGTTGAGTGTGTTTTCAGGATATAAAGGATATCCCTTCCCGTTTTTAGGGGATACGCCTTTCGGTTCTAGTCGCCAGCCCCTGGCCTATGGAAGGTGGGCTTGGGTAGTGATGGCACGGGCCCCGTGCGACGGGTCGTGACATAATCCTTAGATCTTGATCAGATATAATAGGTATTGTACCTCCATGAACTATTACCACTTATCCTATATATATTATGGAGAGTTATTCAAGTGAGTAATATACATTCATAGAAATAAAATGTTCTCAATTTGTAAGGTGATCGACTATGACCTAGATAATGATATTCCAGGTCAGTTTCATGGGTTCTCCTATGATAAAATCCACGGTTATTTTTTCCTATTTTCATACTACTATAGACAATGGTTGAATCATTCCAAAATAATTAATTAATTCCAACTTTAATTTTTGGCATACCAAGCATCGAGAAATAAACTCTCATTCCCCATCTTCATGTTATCCCGCAATAATTTTTTCATTAAATAATTATACATATTGGTTCCTCATGAATGAATAGAGAATGATGCTCTATGTCCATCATCCACAAATTTCATCTTTAGTTTTGGTTTTCATGGGATACAAATCTATGTTCCTAACTATATAAATACATCTTCAGAAATGTTAAACTCTATGATATTTTCTAACTTTTTCTATAGCACATCTTTATCATACTGGTACTCATTAATCCTATCAAGAATAGATGGTTGAGTAGTTATTTATATAAGGAAGGATAAATATACTATTATTATCCCTTGTATATCCTCTTTATTTATTAGAATATTGGATCCCTTCCAATTCTTATCTAGGAGATATCAGAATGATCATTTATACTTATAGAATATACCACATTTTTTACCATCCCATGAGAGTAATGAATTGAACAATCAAAACCATTGATTAGCTCCATCTATCATCATTGGTACAAATCAATCTTCTCTTGAGTGAATATGTACTTGAGGCTTTCTTGATCAATAAATATGTCACACATTTCATTCTAGAGATAATGTCGCAAAATATTCATTGTCAATATCACTTATTACAATTTAAGATCATACATTGGGTAGTTATGATCCATGATATTTAATTGGGTATAGTCATAGGCTATCTTTTTTTATCATGGAAGAATACAAAACCCAATCCCTTTTTAGTTTTTTGAAAAATAGATCACAACTCCATCCCCACTGGTTGTTAATATGATCACAGGTGTATTGATTAGCCTCTTTTGTAGCTCTTTAAAACTGTTGCCATATTCATTATTCTAGACAAACTTGACCTCCTTAATTTAATCGTGGTTATTAGACTGGAAAATTCTGAGAAGTTTATTAAAAAAAATTTATAGTTCCCATGTAATAAAAATAAACTATATATTTCCATCATATAAGTTTTTTTGGGAAATCCTTTAATTGAAAATATTTTTTATGGATCCACATATATCCATTTTTGTGATAACATGTCCCATGACTATTAAATGATCCAACCAAAACTCACATTTTCTATAATTTTTATATAAAAAATCCTTATGCATGGTTTTGAGTAAAGTATTTGAATCCCTCTCATGTTCCTCCATACATTTTGAGTTGATAAGAATATCATATTTATATACAACCAAATTTTTTTTGGGGAAATATCAAAAGTCTCAATTCATAATACCCATGAATATTGTTTGCGTTTTAATGGGTCCAAATGGACTCACAATGAAGTTGTAGTGTATGTACTTATAGAAAAAAATAGTTTGGGGGATATCCCCCTTCATTAAATATAATTGATAATATCATGGTAGAATATCATCCCTGGAGAAGTATTGGGATCCATGTTTCTAATCAAACATTCCATCTCTCTATTGTAGAGGAAATATTTAATTTATCATGATCTTTTTTAGCTATATAGAGTAAATGTAATAGTGTGTGAATTAATCTTTATTATTAAAAAAGGGATGATGAACCGTAAAGTGAATCACATTAGAGTATAAATATTTTATTTAGATTCTCTAATAGTTCCTTGTTTATCTCTTCCTGTTCAACATAATTAATTATATTTATATTCTTTGGTATTTGAAAAGCTATAGATATAATATCAATTGAGAACCCAAACTTATGGAATCGATGAAGACCAAGAAATTCCATTGGAAAGACATTTGAATATTTCATTATAATGGGTATTTCATCAAAGGTGATATTTTCCTTAGTCTCAATCATTTGAGCAAGAAACTCTTTATCGTAAGGCAATAATATCAATTTCTAAGATGATGATATCAATAATTAGTCATCAACCTCATTGAACTTATATAGAATTTGTGTATGATATTTGATATAGTGGGTGATTTATATTTCTTACAAATTTATGTTTTCTTTATATAGGTAAATCCAATCCATTACCTAAATAGCATAAAATTCAACTAAAGGGAGAATCACAAGGTTGTTTGGGAAATTTAGCCTTTAAATTTTGATAGAGGGGGAGTTATATACATGAACGCAAGAATGTAACTACTTAATGTTTTCACTGATAACTCTACTTATATATTTTTTATGGATTTTTTTCAGTATGTCTAAATAGGAATGATATGAAACGATTAAAAAAATCATAGTCCCATAAGACATTTGATGTTCATGAATGGATTATAAGGCTACCTTTCACTATTTAATTCTAGTTATAATAATTGAATTTGTCCAAAATAATCCTTGGGATAATAATTTGTAAAATATTTACCATAAAAATGTTAAACCAAAAGCATTAAAGTGATAAATTATAAATGACATATATTTTTTATCCTCTGATTCTTTTGTTCCAGTCTTAGTTATGCATGATCTACCACTTAGTTAAAAATATTTTGGATATTTTTAATCTATTCATAATGAATCTTGAAAATATTTTGATTTTTTCAATGAATATACCATAGGAGGGTCAAACCATGTCTTAATATTGACCTATTCTTGTACACCAAGTGATAATTGAGTCTTACCCAATGCACCCTTTTTAGAACTATTAACCCTATATAGAACTGTTCTAAAGACACATCCAGTGATAATATTTAGACAAAGAAATATTTCTGTGGAAACAACTTACTATATAATTTACCAAAATTAGTGATGTTTTCTTATGTTTGGGATTTTCTCTAGGTCATTCAATAGAGTTATCTAATCTATGTTTCCAAAAATAACAAGACTTACCTCTGATACAGACAATGAGAACCCATATTTTTAAACACTTTATTTCAAGATTTATTACATAATGTTACACTTCACTCACCCCCAAAAGACCTTGAGGCCTATTTTTTCCATTAATTAGGTACTTAAAAATAAAATTTAGGTAAATAAGTAAAAATAATAATTTAAACCTTCATAACATGCACTTATATTCCATGGACCTTTTAAAACCAATGGGAGATCCTGGGAAAAACATAAAAATGGTTGAGGTATAAACCAATGTAATTGGATAATAAAAGAATAACATGTTTAAAATAATACATGTGAGTCAATAGGTTTATCAATGAAATAAAATATATTTGAGAATCATAATCTTGAACATTGAATCATTTTAAAATATTATAACCTAAAGTCAACATAAAAATGTTGAAATAACATAAAACATGATATCATAAATATGTATCATGTAAAAACATCAATAAAATTTTACATAATTTTATAATGATAACCAACCACTCACCATACATGGAAACTTATGAAATGATAAAATTTCCCAATGCATTGCAGTCCTATATATTTTTGGGCCCACCATTCGCATTCCTATTATGTACATGCGTAAGTGTTCTATATAGACCATACAACGTACAAATGTGTTTTATAAAATTTAAACCAATCATAAAGGGGTGTGGATTAAATACATAAAAATACCCACTGAATTAAGGATAGCTAAATCCATTTGAACACTTTTGAGTCTATAGGGGATGGGTATTCACTTAACAAAAGGTTTGAATTGAAATATAAAAGGATAATTTTAGAAGCCTAACATGGGAACATAATGATTCATTGAAGGCTTTGTTGAGAGTTGAAGGGGTATATAATCATATAGATATTTTAAGGAAAATAGACAGGATTTTTTACAAAATATTTCAACATGAATAATTGAAAAAAATCATAAAATATTGAAGTATCATAAATAAAGAGAAGAAGGATATGATCCCTTACCTCGAGATGAGAATTTATAATGATTGGGGGAGTATATCTTGAGTTTGGGGAAAACATTGGTGGTATCTAGAGAGAGAATGGTAATGAAAATTATATCTTTAAGTTTTTTTAGTGAAGATTAGTGGGTGTTTGGGTGGGATTTAATAGAAACTGAGAGGGAAATTCTTTATTAATTTTAGAAAATAGGTTTTGGATTCTATATGATAAATTAATCAAAGCAAGAAAACATATTATGGTTTATTCCAATGTTTTCTACCTATGTGAAGTGTTATTAGTTATTTTATAAGTCTAAGAACCAAATTCATTAAAATAAAACCCTTGGTGGTATGGAACTAATTCTCATTCATAATTAATTATTTTTTTAAAATAAAATTTAATATATATTTTGGAGGATTCATTAAGGATTTATAAAATTAATACAATTATATAAAAACACTTTTTTTATAGTGTAAATATATATTTGGATTTTTATACATTTGATAGAATATATTACATCACTTTTTGATCATTATGATGTTATAATACATACGATATATTTATACAGTATTTAATTTTTACAAGAAAATTAAAATATCCTAGAGAATTGTCAAAAAAACCCATTAGATAATTATACCATGATAATTTTTAAAAAAATGTAATTTTTTTTACAAAAAAATTATCTAGAGATGATAATTTACCGTTTTAAATAAAAATTTTCATTTTCTGAAAAATATGTGTTTTTGAAAAATAAATATTTTCTTACACTTATAACCATTGAATTATATTTCATTAATGTATATTATAATTTGTATATAAATAAATATTATCCAATAATAATATATAAATATATTATTTATTTCAAAATTATATAATTTTTCATAATAATTTTTTATTTAAAGACATATATTTTTCAGAAATATAATTTTTTTTTATTTGTATCAAAATTTATTTTTCCTCAAATCATATATAATTGTATATATGATGTTATAATGAAAGGTGATAAAATTAATAATTATTTAATTAAAAATGGAATATTCAAATTATTGTCTTAATATATAATCCCTTGTTAAACTATTGTAAGCCCTAAAGGTACATCGTGTGATGGTGATACTCTCTTGAGGTGGTTCGACGAACATGGTTTGGGTCATGATCCATATAAGCTTAATATTTTTTGATAATGGGTTTCTCCCACAATATAGTTTTTCAATATTATATTTTAATTTGACAATGTAAAATCCAAATGATTCTATATACCATGGAACTCTGATAATTGGCCTTCATTGTGTATGATCCGACTAGTCGAGGTCATCACTTCATTTCACTATGTCAATTGGAATTTTTCAACCCTTAATTTAGTAACCTTATCAGTCATTGTAAAAAGTCTATGTTATAAATGGTTAGGATTATTAGTGATATTCTAAATTAGAAATAACCAAACTAGTCCATGTTTTATCTATGACATCATTAATGGATAAGGCATTTAATCATTCAAAACTGAATTTCATTTATAACTGTTTGGGTCCATAATTTATTGGTGATGCCCCTAAAATTTGACATCCATCTGGAAACTCATCTTGACAATCTGGTATCTCTAGAAATATGTTGATCCCTAAACTAACTATCCAAGATAAAATTTAAATTTTGGAAACCTTGGAATGAACTTATAATTCTCTATAATAAAATACATCTTTTGGAAAGTTAGGATCCTTCCCCAATATCCCCACATTAAAGGGAAGATTCTAACATCTACTAACATTTTAAATATCATTAAAATAGAGTCTAAATCCAATGTTTTTATCATCATAACCTATAAAAAACATTCTCATGACACTAATTCTAGATTAGACCACTCACTAGAAATGACATATAAATACACGATACTTCAAAAAATTATTATATGATATATATACCGGTTTAACGTCTTTTATTTCCTCTCGATTATCGTTCAATATTGATATAAAATAACTATAATTCATAATATAAGGTGAATAATTAAATCAAGCCAACAAAAACTCCTTTGAGAAACCAACATGTAACCTCATTCTTCTAGATCTCTCATTTATTATCTAAATTAGATTTTCCAAGTCATAATTAAATTTGAGTGTTCTTGGTGTGGTCTTCAAAAATATTATTTATTTCCTCTAATTTAACACTTATAACTCACTGTATCAGAATAACTCCAATTTTCAATTCCCAATTATATTGGATTTCAATAACTTTTTTCACTAATATTATATATCATGTGAATTTTTAAAAAACCTAAGACATGTTGTTGATACATAATACCCACACATCTCATTATAAAATATCTATGATGGTAACACTATATAGTGAACCTCTATGAGAATGAAATAGTGTTGGCCCCTATGCATATGTATATACAAAGACAACGTTTTTTTCATCAATTTATTTCCTTCTATTGAAAATGACACCTTTAATTTATTCCCAAGGATATAATCTTCACATTTTCTATACTCTCTGTGATTTAGTTTTAGTATTCCTTTCATAAAGAATAATTTAATCCCTTTCTCACCCATGTTACTAAGACGATCATGGTGCAACTTTTTTGTTCTAGAAGTTAGTGATCCAATAATAATTTCTCAATATAAGTTATCAATAAAATATATTTTTGTACCCAGATTAGTTTTTCACCATTATGTAACAACACCATGTTATTTTCCACACTTTATCCAGTACAAGTATATACAAAATCATGATTATGTGTCGACCTATCAAAATCAAGCTTTTCTGTAATCTCAATATGTTTCCTAAACCATGCATGTCCAAATAGAATCTATAATAGGTTTGATTGAAACATGACACATTCCCATAAAATAAATAAATTCATTTTTTAAGATATGAACCTTATGAGTATATCAAAATACATAATGTATCATGTCTCAAATTTGCAGTAAAATAAATCCCTAGAATCATTGATTCATTACTCTAATGCAATAGAAACACTAAGAAATATGTAATAATCACCATATAAATGATATTTTAGTTAAAATCATTTAATTGAATCTTTTAGAATTATCCCTTCAATCCATTTATTCCTTCTTTAAATAATTATTTTCAATAATTATTGGACACAAGTTTTAGCCTAGACAAATCACCTCAAAAACATTATCTCTTCTCTGTTACCTTATTTTTTTTATTTTTAGAAGAAATTATTCAACCCTCAACTCTGACGGTTGAACTTATAGTTTCCAAGAATTTATTTTAATAAATATATTTATTTTAAATGATTTAACAATCACCATAAAATACTATATAAATCCAACCATTAGAATCACCCTTCATAATAAACATATTATCCCTTCAATCATGTAGAAATTATAGAATTATAAAATACCGAAATAACTATCTAATAATTACCCAATTTAAATTAAAATGATTCTAAATCATGTTTAAGTCATTGACATGATCTTCTAATTTCTTTCCAAACACCATAGCCCGAAGAGTCTCTGTATCAAAAATAAGTTGTTCATAGAGATTGGGTTCTCATATTTATTCACCAAAATAGATATATGATCAATAATTTTTCCCCTCCGAGATCTATAAGGATAAATTATAGGAACAAATCATATGAAAAAATCCTAATTACTTCTTATAGAGTTTTTCCAATTCATCATTTTCCAACATTTTCTTCTTAACTACCTTCAACATAATCTCTAGATATCTAAAAACTAGATAATTATTAATTTACATTATTTCAAATCCAAAATTCTATCTCATATATATTTTCAATCAATACCCTTCTTTCTTCCAACACTAATCCATTTGTTTAATAAATATTAAAAAAATAAAAAAATGTAAAATGGTCATGAATTTATATTGAATTTTTTACACCAATAAAATTTTAAAAAACCCAGTTATACACCCAACATCGATAAATCTGAAATGTGTTTTGAGTGAAAAGATAAAACAATTTTTAAACATTCAAGCTCTAATACAAATTGTTTTTTTTGAAACCCCCTTACATTTATACACACCACTCTAAAACCTCAAATGAAGAATAAGGTCCAAAATTCCTGAATAGATTCTTCACTCAATGAAGATGTCTAAACTAAGTAATTTTTATTGCAATAATTTTGTTGAATCACTACCATGGTTCCTCGCCTTAGAAAAAAATTCTTAGAAGAATAATAATCTATAATAACCTCACTCATAAGTGTTGAAATTGAAAAATAATAATTTAATGTTGTTTTAGACATTCCATACATCATGGGAGGAACATTTGGTTGGATAGACTTATGATGTTCCAAAATATCTAATTTTTATATGTTTTGATGATTTTCAAAATCCATATTTTTTATATTGATTTTATCTTAATTATTTCAGATTATGTATTGTTATAAAAAATTATCTTACACTGACTAAAAGTGATTATATTACATTGAGTAATGGGTTAAATAAACTGGAATGTAGTTTATCCAATGAGATTCAATGTTTTGAAATATTATCTTTCATATTCTTGGAATAAAAACTCAATATATAAATTTTATCATACTATATATGATAATTTCTTAATAATTTAATAGAATAGCTACCACATGTTTAAATTAAGATATTTCAGTCAAAGTGTAGTTATGAAAAGTATTTATCTTACAAAAAAGGATATTTATAAAATAATATCTTGAAAAAACCAAGAAAGGTTGTGAAAGTTTATTTTCACACTCCAGTAACATAATTATCTTATGTAGAATAATTGTTTTTCAAAATATTGAATTATACATATAACACATAGTATAATTCAACAATCTATTTTATCTTGTAAAGCCTATCAAAAATCTATCTTATGATAATTTTGTTGTCAGTTGGAAATATTAGATGGAAAAATATGATACCTAGAATGTCAATATTATATTTATAGTCTCCTAAAAATTCATTTCATTCCTTTTAGTTTATCAAAAAGAGAATAGTTGAATTATGGATATATTAATTTCTAAGAAGTGCCATTTTTTGGAGTAGAATGATCCAAAGAAGTTGATTTATGAAATTTCCACTAAAGAAGCATATTCTATATTTGAAATTAATGGTTTCATTGCATTAAGAATATAACTTGTTAAATTTTCAACAGTTTAATCACTTCACCATTATGATTATCTCAAATTATTAAGTTTCAAATCAAAGTTAAGAAATAAATAAATGGATTCATCTGCTTCATGAACATGTATACCCAGATATATACACACACATAAAAATAAATACACATAAAATGTTTACCAAAAAACTTGTACATACAATTATTGTTTGTTATGTTTACAATAATATTATTTGTAGTAGAAGATCATCTATATATGTGTTTTTATTATCATCATCTTCTCAGGGAATATCTAAATCTACTGTCAGTTTCTACTTGCAACTATTTTCCAAAACAGTTCATTACAGTTCATTTATGTCTATTTTATTTTCATTGATTATAAGTGAGTTCATTAATACTATGAATTAGTATTTTCAATAGAGATACAACTTGAAACTCATGTACATTTGTGTTAGGACACAATTTCTTGTACTCAGCTAGTAGCCACAAGAAATGGTTTTTTATAGTAAAAATCAACAAATTATGGAGTATAGTTTTTGTGTAGTGGGGTATAGTATTTTGGGTCCTTGAACAACTATAAATATCTAGTGTTAAATAAATTTTCACTAAGCCTTTACAATTCAACGTCCTATTTTTACTAAGGATAAGATTTAAAATATCAAACCTCAAAGAGGTTGGTTTAATGTAAAGAATTTTTTGGAATATATTTCACCACTACCCCTATAGAGTTTTTATGTAGCCAATATCTAGGAAAAAAAATTCTATCAGTGAAAATGATTCTAGAGTTCATAACTTTAAAATTTTAAAGTCCAATGATCTATAATAAAATGGTTGTTAAGTTTGATAAAAGAGTGTTTATGTCAATAGTAAGATCTCCTAGCATTAATGTTTAAAATTATTGTTACTAGACGGAATTAATGACCGTCTATTTGAAGAAAATCATCATTAAAGATTATCTGAAGCTTGTGAAGACCTATGAAATTAAAAAGACTTAATAAAAAAATGGAAATTTTATTATTAAAGAAAGTTATGTTCTGAACTCTAACTCTATAAATACTATAATATATTGACTAGGTCGGAATGTTTTTACTCAATATTATTAATATTAAATACCTCCTAAAATATTTGACTACTATTGTAATTGCTTGTGAGGTACTAGAACAAATGAAGGCCCGTAGATATGTTATGTTCAAACTTTGCCTCAATACCTTTAAAATGGATGAAGGATAATTAATTAGTCAAAAAAATGGAAGACACACTGAGATTGTGAATAATTTAGTGGCTCTAGAAACACTGATTATTGATCTTATTCTAGCATTGAAACATTAAATTATTTTACCACCTAAGTGGAGTGAAATCTCAATTTCCATTAGAAATATATATAGGGGTCAATAATTATAAAATAAATACTCTCATTGTAAATATTATATTATATAAAGATTAAATGGAAGTTCAAGCATGAGTATTTAAAATAGTTAATAAATAATATTTTATTTGATGGTTTCAACATCTCAATATGAAAAAAAAATCAGTTGTATACAGATCTATGAAATATAGAAAGAATAATATTCCTCAATTTTTTCTAGATCAAATGATGAACTTGAACCATTTTGCCAAAAGATTATAAAGTTCAATAACAAGGAAATAGTTCTCATAAGACCCTTCAAAAAGTATAGGAATCATGGTGACATCTCTAAAAAAGTAATATGTTATGATTTTAATAATTTATCATATATTAATCCAGAATATCTACAATTTTAGTAAAATAAAAAATATGAAAATTTTTTGTTCATGACGACTTGATATAAGAATAAATCCATGATGGCCTTGATGATTACATGGAGTGCTACAGAATAATTTCGAAAATGTACATCTTTAGAATCATAGGATGATGATCTTTATAAAAAGGAAAAAATTTACATTATAGATCATTCAGGTGAGGTACATTCTAATTATTCTTCTGAGAATGACTGTGAATTGGAAAATTAAAATTCCTTATATAAAGAATTAATTGATTGCATTACCATATTAGAAACCAATTATGAAAATTTGAAAAAAATTATTTCATAGATTCTTATAACTATATTTTCAATGAAGAGGATACCCTAATTAAACCACTTTTAAATGTGAAAAACTAGTTGAAAAAGAATATTTCATCATATACTAAACATATCAGCACTTTTGGAACATATAGAAGGTGGTGATAACATAAACGATACAACAAGTGTTTCCACTAAATTTGAAGATTACCTAATCAAAATTCTAGGTCAAAATAAACTCAAAATGGGAAATTTTCTAATAGGGTGACTGGTTGAATGTACCAAACTCTATAAAAACAATTTTATTCCAAGTTATAAAAATGAGAACTACTATAAGTTTACTTCTTTTCAATGAAGAGAACTAGGATATTATGATAGTATATGTAACATGAAAAATAATAAAAATTTTGGAATCAAAAATGATTTTGATTCAAAAAAAAATTCAAAACATGTTGGTAATTTTTCAGGAAAATGAAAACAAATTTGTATCCCTGTGTATTTTGAAGCAACCATTGATGGACCAAAGAGAAATTTTGTACCAAAAACTAATTGTTATTTATTTTTAATTTGAGGGAAAACCCACATTATTAGAAATGAATTCTTTTTTATGAAAAGTGGTTATTAAAGGCATATGATTTGAAAATTAGAAAATGTTCTCTCACTATTCAAGATTAATGTAGGTTGTGTCACATTCGGTGATAATAAAATGGGGAAAATTATTGGAATTGGAATAGTTGTTAATCCAAAATCTATCCTCATCATCAAATCACATTATATAAAATAATTAAAGCACAACCAGATAAGTATTTCTAAAAGTTGTGGTGATGGTTATTTAGTAGATTATTCTTACAAATCATGTTCAGTTTTCAATGTTAAAACTCTCAATATTAATAAAATAATAAATGATAACATATATACATTAGATATTAATTATTATTTTTCAAAAAAATTATTTTTTTAATACTACAATTGAATAATAATGGATTTAAAATTGAATTATTTTACATTGTATTGTTCATTAATTGAAAAATATATCTAAAGGTAATTTTATTTCTTATTTTTCGAATCAAAAACTGGATAAAAAAGAAACTTTGTGGTTCTTTTCAAATGGTCATGAATCATTGGTCTTCAGTTATACAAATTAATTTTGTTTCTAAATATATACCTATAGATATTATCCATATGGATTTATTTGGACCTACTAGAATTGAAATACTTGTTGAAATGTAATATTATTATGTGTTCGTTGATGATTTTTAACAATTTACATGGGTTTATTTTTTGAGACAGTGGGGTGAATCTTGTTAAATTTTTATTAATTTCTATAAATGTGTGAAAAATAAAAAATAATAATTGTTACTTTGATATGTGTCCATATAGTATAATTTGATTACCATTAATTTAATTCATATTTATCAAAACAAGGTATTAAACATACTTTTAATTCAATAGACACATCAATAGAATGGTTTTGTTAAAAGGAGACGTAGGAAATTGAACAAAATTTATATAAAATGTTATATGAGTATAACATAGTCATTTATTTATAGGGTGGAGGTATTAATACATCATGGTATGTCATTAAAAGAGTTCTAATAAGACAAATATAAACAAAATACCTATTAGTATCGAATAATAGAAACCTTAAGGTAGGATTAATTATAGTATTTGAATATATGGTTTTATAATTAATTCCCATGAAAAATATTGGTCAGTTTGATCCAAAAGCAAATGAAGGTATATTCTGAGGTTATTCTAATTCTTCCAAATCTTATAGTGTTCTCAATAATGTTTCAAGGAATATTGAATAATTAATTCACCATATGTTTTATGAATGTGATCCTTTGATCATAAAATCATTCAAACTAAGGAGATAAGTGATTTTCTTCAATACATGAGACCTAAACCTCTGTTTAACTATAGTAATGAAAATGATTTGGAATGTAATTATTTTGAACCAAATCTAGTAAGAGTTCTTCCTAGTGAACTATAAATATTATTTCCAAAACAACCTAGAAAACATAACGACTATCCTATAGAAAGAGTAATATGATGATTAGAAGGAGTTATAAATATAAGTTATATAGGATTTCTAGAATAATTCTCTTCCTTTTTATCTCACCTAGAACCAAAAATTATAGAAGAATATGTATCATATGAATGTTTTATTTAAGCTATATTGGATGAGTTAAACCAGTCCAAGATGAAAAAAGTATGAAAATTAGGTGATATAACTTATAACTATCCTTCCATTGGAACTAAATGGGTATTTAGAAAAAATAGGATGATCAAGGTCTGATCAGTAGAAGTAAAAGCTATATTAGTTCATAAATCTTACAATCAAGAAGATGTAATACATTATGGAGATAACTTTTCCAATGTAGATAGGTTATAAGAAATTATAAATCTTCTATAATATATATATTATATGAATTTTAAAGTATATTAGATGTAGTTAAAATCTATATTTTTAAATGGATTTTTAATTGAGGAATTTTACATTAAAAACACTCTTAGTTTTTGAGAACATCACTTAAAAAATTCTATTTTCAAACTTACTAAATCATTATATGGAATTATATGTGAACCTAAACCTTGGTATTAAAGACTAAACAAAATTATTTTATCAAATGGGGTTTCAGTAAGAAACGACTATCCAATATTATTTAAGAAAATGTCATCCTCAGATATGTTGTTAGTGAAAATATATGTGGATGATTTTTTTGGGTCAAAAAAACAATATAATGAGTAATTATTTTTTAAAAAAAAATATGAAAATGGAAAATTAGATTGGAATTCTGGGTGATTTAAACTAGTTTTAGGATTTTAAATTTATCAAAAATAATTTGGAAATATCCAAAAAAAAATAGAATACACATATGATTTACTAAATTGAATTTCTAAAGAGTATGAATTATTCAACTACATTGAGATCCAATATTTAACCTGATATTAATGTGACAGGAAAACCAATTGGAAAGAATTTGGGTATATTAATCATTATATGTTTACATTACCTTACTATATTTAGAAAAACATCATGATTTTATTACGTTTTTTGTGTAAGATTTAATTCCCATTCTAATGAATCTAATTTAAACAATATTAATGAATTTTAAGATATATAAAAGTAACTATGTTTATTTTTTTACTTTTTATAAAAACCTATATTTAATTTAACATTGTATTTTATTTTAGATTTTGGAGGATGAAAACTATATTGGAAAAACACCTCAGTAACAATCCATTTTCTTGTTAAATCTCTCAGATCTTGGTCAATATAGAAATAAAACTCTCTAGAATTATAAATGGTTGAAGAAGAATATATTGGACTAAGAAGTTTATGTGAATATGTGTTGTAAACAAAACACACTCTAGTGGATTTCTAATTCAATTTTGGTTGTTTTACTATCAAATTTGATAAAATTTTTGATATCAACATTTCAAATTATCTAATACACTATTCCATAATAAAGAAAATTGACTTAAGAAATCATTTCTTAAGAGATCATGCACACTTGTGTGATATTTTATTAGATATTTTCTGCACATAAAATCAATTATATGAATAATTTTCCAAACCATTTCCTATTGATATATTTAAATTTTCCTAAAATTGTAGCAATCTTGTATTATTGATTAAATATTTTATTTACATTATTTTATTTAAGATATCGTGTCACTATTTTAAGTGTCAGTGACATAAAAAACTGTCATGTCCCCTAGTTTTTCCTTAATTGCCTTTCTATCACACTACGCGACCCTTCAATAAGTATACATTAAAAAAATTTTGTAGGTTCTATGTGTGAAACCCTTGATAACTTATGAACATTCATATTTCTACTATATATACCACTCTAACCTAAAACACTACTCTTCCAAACCCTTTCAAGAATGGAAA
Source organism: Viscum album (assembly GCA_963277665.1). Classification (NCBI taxonomy): domain Eukaryota; kingdom Viridiplantae; phylum Streptophyta; class Magnoliopsida; order Santalales; family Viscaceae; genus Viscum; species Viscum album. Next base: position 1,987,972,906 of record OY728136.1, read on the forward strand.
AGTTCAAGATAAGAAACAGTTCTACCAAAAGAAGAATGAAATGATCAATAACCACCCCAAATGTTTTAATTGAAAGAGATTTATATTTTATTTTGTTGGATGGAGTCGATATGTTACCAAAAATAGGTCATAAATAATTACTGATTTTAATTTTTTTGACAATAAACGGGCTGGTTTTTTTTTAGAAAGATGTTTTAAAATTATAGTAGTCATTTGGGTGTCATTTTGGGGACAATGATGATCTGATTACAGATAATATAATCCTAAATATTTCTAAGTAAATTTAATAGTAATGGTTGAAGTGTATAAATATCTTAATGAATGGTTTGGAAACTTTAGTACATAATTATTTTCTATAGATGAGGATAGTCCGTCAAAAATGATGATGTTTCTATTTAGAATGGTAGATATTGAGAATAAGTTAATGAAATAATTAGAACCCAAAATAAAGGTTCGTGTAAAAATTATTCATTCTTCCATTTGAAAAATAAATAGAGAGTTTTAAAAGTTCATTTTCAAGATGTTACATTACAGTAATTTTTTATGCCTGAGAATCCTATGAATCCAGAATGTAATATTATGAGATATATGTGTAATATTTTGAAAATTTTATTGTATATTTATCCCTTTGTAAGGGATGTAATGTTAGTTTTCTATAAAGATAGTATTTTTATGAAACCACTACAACTCAATTTCATAGACTAACTATATTGTGTGAAAAAAATCTTCAGAATAAGACTTTTTTATTGGAATTCATCTTTAAATATGTTTTTTTCCATTATAACTAAAGAAGAAATTGAGATAGACTCCAATTAGACTCAAGGGGAGTCATCATTAATGATAGTTGGTTGTTAAGTGGTTGGTCTAAACTCTGGAAGTAATCATGTTACCCAGAAATAACCAGTGAAAGGGATTGATATATGGGATGTTTTATATAATTAAAATCTCACATTAATGAAAATAAGAGAAAGATTAATTTTTCATTCTGATGAAGTAACTACTGTTTAATTAAATTCTCCTACATCATTTCTACCAATTCATATTATTTTTAGAAAATATTTGGACTTGGATATTACTATCTTTTTTATGTTGGTTATGGAACGACTATTTCAATAGTGTCAAGTGTGGTACCTCCATTTTGTGTATCTCAGTCTAGGGAGACAAGTTAAAAATTTATAACAGAATCCATCTATTTTACTAATAGATTTACATAAGTTATCATAGAACAAGAAAATCTAGAATATGTTACCCAATTTGTTTCAAGAAGAAGAGAGACTTGATAATCTAGTTAACCCACCTTAATGGAATAAGAACATAATGTGTGTGAAAATAAAAAAGATAGTTACTATCACAGTATACAAGTTCATCAAGGTATATTCTCACCTATTAGTCATGATCAAACAAGTCTGGAAATATCTAAAGATGAATTAGATAATATTGATGGAATGGCACAATAAATCTATTCTATGTAAAATTATAATGTGAAATACCTAATGTTTCAGTTAATTGAGAATAGAAGTGAGATTCGAACTCTTCGTGAATAGGTCCTCTCAAAAGAATATGTTAGTGAGTTGAAGTGGTTGGTTCAATCATCGTTGGAAATGTTTTTAATGGAATATATTGGACAATAATAAAGCCATCTGAATATTCAACCAAGACTGGAAGGAGTATATATAGATATAGAAAAAATGTCTTCCACCATTTCATCTATGTAATGTGATATGTTTTCCAAGAGAAATGGTTCATTATACACTATGGGATGTGAATTATGAAATTACAATGTTTCATGCATTCCATGAGAGTTATAATGTTTACATAAATAAATCCCAAAACGTAATAAATTCATTATTGCAAGAAAATTTACCATAAATCTACAACCTTTTCATAGATGTGAAAAAGGATACCAACATTATTATTACATAACTAGAAAAAATGGAAGGATCCTTGGATAATAATTTTTATATTTTAGAAAAGAATATTGAGGATTTACATCAGTTAGTTATAAGTAGTTTAAATCCAATATATTATGATGAATATGATGATGAGAAACAAGATAAATATTTTGGTAAATCTTAGAAGCATCATGTATCTACAAAAGTAAAGGAACTAATTTTTTATCACCCAGATGGTTTTTCAAGAAATCAGTTGGAAGCACTAAATAAATTATTTGTTGGTCATTCCTTGAATGTAGATGTATAATATTTATTTGGATGTTTATATCAATTGGAAAAGAAAGTTTTTTCAACTCTATTGGATTATTAAAAACATTATATGGTAAAGAGAGTTGATTCTTCTGAAGATAATTTGTTTCAAATGAACGGAATATGTCTGTCAGGACCTCCGATTTTTGACCAACATGCCTCTAACTCTCATAGATTCATGGAGACCTTCAGCCAGGTCGAAATCTAGATAATGGAAAATATATTTTTCTAAAGAATAATAATTTCCATCACTTGAACAATAATCTATATTGTTATATTTTTTTATAAATAATTTTGATATTTCAAGGGAACACAAATTTTCTCTCAAAATACAATCCCCCTTGTTAGCGATCAATCGAATTGATTGAGCTGGATATTGAGAATATTTACATGATATGGGTGATATTATTAGAGATACTACTGATGGTATTTTACCTACATAATCCTTACCTTTTTTTAATAAAAATAATTCAAAAACACAATCTAAAAAGTCATTTTACATCAGAGAATATACATACATTTCCATGTTATGTGTTTTGTTGAATGGAATTTCATAAAAGTTGTATTGTGTATCATAAAAATAGTATAATTATTTCATGAATATATTGCATCAATTTAATGTATTTATTTCATCTTTAATTTAAATAGATTGAAATAGACATTCTAATATATGTTTTAATTATTTTTATACATTATTATTTGAATTTATTCACTATTATTGTTTCATGTTTATCCTTTTTCTTATTAATTTTCATTGGTTATGATTTATGCTGATCAATAATTTTATTAATACAAATTACTAAGAAATAATTTTCACATTCAATAGTTTTAACTATTTACAACGGTTCATGTGTAGTATTGATTTAATTAATTTTTCCTACTTATTTTTGATATCTCAAAAAGGGGAGAAGAAAATAAGAATATAAAATTTTATTTTACATTTTCAAATTTTTTATTATTATTAAATAGTCTAATGATCATAAAAAGGGACATATTTTTGGAGAGACTTATACTTCTCCAACATATATCATTTTTTACATGTGTTGATGATCCAAAAAAATCCATATCTTTATTATAATGAGTTTATTTTTTGGTTTTTAGATGATATTTTTTATAATGAATTTATTTTATGATGAATATATGGGACAATATTATACCGAGTAAATATATTACATGTTCAATGTCAAACATTTTAGTCATACTATAGTTATGAAAATTAATAATCTTGCACAAGGATATTTGCAAAATATTATCTCATGAGAAAAAAGAGAAGTAGTGAATATTATGTTTCCAATTTTAGTAACATAATTTTATTATTCAAAATAATTATTTGGCGCAATATTGATTTTTTTATCTTAAGAATAGTATAAGTCAATGATCTGATTTAAATTTTTAAGCCTCTTAGAATCTAATATTACAAGAACCATTCCATCGGTAGGATGACTTAGGAAGAACTAGATATTATAATAAATTTCATCACTAATTCTAAAATATCTTGATATATAATTTCATAACCTTATGAATATCAAGAAAATAATTTTATAATTAATGAATGTTTTAAATTTGTAAAGAGTTGTTTTTTGGAATGGAAATAACTGAAAAATAATATATATGACATCACCTTTGAATAAGCACATTTAATATTTTGAAAGAATATATGCAATCCATTAAGATCATATCTCATTAAATTTTCAACGGTTTACTCACTCGACCACTGTGATTATCTTATATTCTTATGTTAAAAAGGATGTCTAAACAAATGGAGTTATCTACCGCATAGACAATCATACACAAATACATACACGCAGGTACATATGAATACTCTTATAACATTAACAAAGAATTATTGTCCAAGACAAATACTCACATGTTGTCATTACATGTTTATCAATTTCAGTTTAATATCATCAATATCTATTCTTTAATGATTACCATCTTATCAGGATGTATCTTTATCTACTGTTAGATGATGCTTTCAACTATTTTTCTTAAATATTTTTTTAAAGTTCATTCATCTCTCTTTTATTTACAGTTTTTAAAATTTATTATGGTGATAATAATAATTTTTACTTTAGATTTAGATCCTAGTTGAAAGCTATTAAACCAAGGTAACAATTAATAGATTCTTATAATCAACTGGGATACCCCGGAAAAATGGCCTCCATATTGAAAATCACAAAAATCATAGAGTAGAGTGTATGTGGAGTGGACTATGGGATTTTAGTTCCCCAACCCACTATAAATATCTATTATATAACCTATTTCATGAAAGCCTTTAAATTTCTTCAACTTATTTTTACTAGGGAGAAGAGATGAACTCACATACCTTGAAGAGGGAGGTATAAGGTAATGAAAATTTTAGGAACTCAATTCACACATCTCTTGAGTTTTCATATGTCCATCTTCTAGGAAAACACATTATATCGATTATAAAGAAGATAATAAATATAGAAAGGATCATTGAGTTAAAAGTTACTAGGTCTTGGAAATCTACACTAGTGGTATAGAATAATTAATAGTAAAACTAGAATCATCTTTGAAAATTAACCCCTACCATCTATTAGTATATGTATTTAACTAGTGCATCTGATTAAATTATAAGAACCTGGATCTTCTTTTGAGGTATGTTTTTTAATTTTCTATAGTTTTTGAGAAAAGAGAAGTTTCTGGAAATTTTTGAGGTACACACCGTGTACTTTATGAGTACACGCCATGTACTTCGTTGCCGCAGGAGGCCGTGAGCTGGTCGTGTCATGGCCACACACACAGTCATGTGGGGTGATGTGGAGGCTGCCTAAAGGGGAGTACAGAACAGGCATGTACACGTCATGTACTTCAGAAGTACATGCCGTGTATTTTATTTTTTTCATTAAATGAACTGGGGTCACATCTAATGGACATGGTTGTCTTCTTCTTTGTCTGAAATGTCCCAGAGCGCCTATACAGCACCGAGACTTCCCTGAGCCCCCGATCACACATCCGTTCTCCAAATCGACCGCGGTGGTTTGAATTGGAATCACAGTTGTAAGCTCTTCCTTCTTCAATAGCATTATTTTCCAATTCTTCTTCTTTTCTATGTTATCATGGGTTGAACATTTTATGCATTTTTTTAGATCTATTACATTTTAAGGAGATTCAAGATTCAAGGATCAATTATATTGATCTCCTAACCCTGAGGTAGGTGGTTTGTTCCTTTATGTAGAAATTCTTTGAGTTTTATGAGCAAATTATCCCAATACCCTTGAATGGGGTATTGCGCATTTACTATTTTGCCACTGTTGTTTACCTGCTTTGCTTGTATGCCTGAGTAGAGGTTATTGTTTGTGAATGGGGTAATTATATGAGCTTTAGATGTATTTCCCATACTTGTTTTTTTATGTTTTGATCTTTGGGTCTTCTTTTCCTATCAGGCTGCTGGTTTCTTTCCCACACCTAGTATTGTAGGATTGAGTGACTTTTGTTCTGACATGTTGTTATGTTGTAGACTGCTAGCCAATTAGTTCTTGAGGTTTACTTTGGCCGTTATGTGACTCTATTTTTTCTTGACTTACACAGGACCGTGAGAACCAAGAGTATAGACCATAGGGATAATTGACGTTAAGGGCTTTTTAGAGTGTCTTTATAATTGTACGATGCAATGCCATAGGGGGAATTGACGTTGAGTGTTTCTCTAGAGTGTCTATATTTCATCAACATGGTCCATAGGGGGAATTGACATTGAGTGCTTCCCCAAAGTTTCTTTAGTATGATATGAGACTATAGGGGGAATTGACAGTGAGTGCTTCCCCAAAGAGTCTATACTTTAGCTGAACCAGATGGATGAGACTATGTGTGCCACCCAGAGGGTTTCTTATTCTAGATAGGTAGAACCAAAGGGGATATGCTGTGGGTACTTCCCAGAGGGTTACCTGTTGTGTTATTTATTTTGTTGTTTCATTCTCTGTGGTGTTTTGAATGCTTCAACTGGGGATTGTTTACTGGTTAGTGCTTCCTTGTTTACTACTTTCTGTATGTTTACCTGCCATATACTCACTGACTGTTAGGCATAGATCTTAGGGTGGTTTCCTACTGGGATTTAGTCTCACACCCTATTTGGGCCTTTCTTTTGGGCCCAAACAGATTATATTGCTGAAGGTATAGACAAGGGTAAGCTCCCTTCAATTTCAAGTACATGATTGCATTGGAGCTGGAGAGCATGGGACCAAGCCGAGGCTTGCGATAATGAGGAGTTACTCATCTTCTTTTCTTTTGTACTTTGGTTTAGTACAGTATTCATCATTGTGACTTGTTTGGATACTTTCCTAGACATATAAGTATCATGCATCATTTACGTATATTTTTTCTCCAGTTGTTTCTCTATTAGTCTTTTTTTGTCTACTGTTGTTGGATATTTATTTCTTCCGCTATTGTGTGTTGTTTACTTCCTCTATGTACTCTTCCAATGAGGGAATTGTTTCCCCACCATCACATCCAAGGACCTCTCTACTAGTCAGTAGCCTCTGGCATTCAGGGAAATGCGCTTGAGGCCATGTGACGAACTGGGTACGGGGCACCCCGGGGTGGCTTCCGGAACTGGTGTGTTACAATGTTGTATCAGAGGGATTATTTTCTCATGAATTATTTTTTGGAGCCTATAGTCATGGATAGGATGGAATATGTACTTGGTAATAAGTTGTGCTCAGGAGTAGCTAACCCGTGTACATGGAAAAGCCAATCTACCTCGTTATTGCAATTTTTCTAGTATGCAATTTTATAGTTGATTTTATTTCATTATTGGGTAATTCAAATGTTTTGTGCAGTTATGATTGATGTTATTGAGGTTCTATTTCTATCGCAACATGATGAGATGAGGGTATTCCATCTCATGCATCATATAGGCACTTGTTAGAAATAACATGCCATACATTCTTTCCATGTCATCTATGATGCATTAGCGATTGCATATTGTTGTGATAGATGTTGTGTAAAACATACATTATGTTGGTATAGATGCCTTGATAGAGATTCCTGCTGTTGATAGGAAAATTTGTGTATGATTTTGTTTGAATGAACGCCAAACATTTGTTCTTGAGGTGTTATGGACCCTCCTGGAGAATAATTTGTGGATCGTTGCACTATTTTCTTTTTTATAACTTGTATAGGGTACCAAACTATGATTCTCGGGGAGTATGGGCCCTCACAAATTGGAATTTGGTACTTTCAATGCTTGTTTTAGTGTTTTTTGGGTTCCGGAGTAGTTTCTAAGGCTTGCTGCTAGGGAAAACCTAGAATACACACCGTGTAATGTTAAGTACATGCCATGTGTTTTTATGTTCTAAAAGAAATAGTTTTTATTAAGTACACATCGTGTACTTTATGTGTAGGCCGTGTAGTCTCTGACCGTGTCGTAAGTCGTGTGAGCCGAAACACGGGATGGGAAGAGTTTGGTGGAAACATGCCTTGTCCGCATTGAACACACCATGTAGTATAATCCTAGGAACCCAACCGTGTAGCTAACAACTCGGGTCAGTTGAGTCTTTTCTTATACACGTTGTGTTCCCCTTGAACACGCCGTGTAGTCTGACCCAGGTACTCGGCCGTGTCATAAAAAATACGGGTTGGTGTTTTTCTTTCGCATACATGTCGTTTCTGTCAGGAACACAACATGTAATTTGAGCCGTGTGTCTGACCGTGTCACTAACAACATAGTCCAGGTGAAGCTTGTCCAGTACACATTGTGTCTACCATGAACACGCCATGTATTCTTGTCTTAGGAGAGTCGTGTTGCTTAACCGTGTATAAGGACCTAGGTCGGGGAAGAGGATTCAAGTACACACCAATTCTTTTGAGAACACGCCACGTGTTTGGGGTGTTCCACGACCAGTTTAGGAAAAAGTACCCACCCTTGTGAATGAATTCATGGAACGCACCGTGTAGTTAGGGTACACACCGTGTAGCCATGTTTTTTAAAACATGAATGTTTTCTTCCACTTTTTCTATTCTTACAATCCATGTTTTTAGTCCTTGATAATTCTGATCTAAGGTGTGCACTTGACCATGCAGATTCATGCACCAAGACATCCCCTAGTTGTACGCCAGTTTCCAGGCGGTGATCAGACACCGGGCATGGATGATAAGGGACCACCTGTAGATCCTCCTGTTGTGCAAATCTTTCCAAAAGCAGTTATACCTATTACCGGTGCTAATGCACAATTCAGGGAAGGATTCATGAGGATGATGTAAAATTTTCTAGGAGCGTCGCCTCCTGCCCCGTCGATGATTGATTTGACGTGGGTCTTCCAAAAGTAGCATCCTCCCACTTTCTCAGGGGAAGGAGGACCTCACGCAGAAGAGTCATGGCTTGAAGCCATGCTGATGATCTTTGAGCATCTAGAGATTCTTCCAGAGAGGAGATTCAAGATCACTACATATATGCTATGGGATTCTTCCAAGAGATGGTGGGATGTGATCTCACAGGTGGGTCATCTGTAGGTTATGGCTTGGGATGAGTTCCAGTGCATCTTCTATGACTATTTATATCTGGAGACCCTAAGGGTCGACCGAGCCCAGGAGTTTATGATCCTTGAGTAGGGTACCCTATAGGTTATGGAGTAATCCTCTCGTTTCACTGAGCTTCAGCGTTTTACTCTCTTCTTGGGAGGATATGGGTTATTCCTAGCAAAGAAGTTCGAGGATGGCCTCAGATAGGACATCCTCTCTCAGGTGAATATCTTCATGTTGACTTCCATTTCTTCCATCATCAACTAGGCACTGATAAAGGAGCAGAATATGAGGGAATCTGGAGTTGTGAGCTAGGGTGGATCGACTTCCAGAGTTGGTTCTCTGCCAGCCGATAGCTGGAATCACCGCTAGGAGACTACACAAGGAGATCTGAGTTGGCGGGATGCATCTTCTAGTAAACATGTGGTGTTCTATTTGTGCGGGAGAAACGGGTATACGAGGTTACAGTGCCAGAGAGACCTGGTGGAGTGCCGATCTTGCTGAAAGTTGGGGCACCTTCAGCGATTCTGCCATATATTTTCACCAGCAGCAGGTGACAGGGGTTCATCTATTACTCCTTGTATAGGAGAAGCTCCACCAATTTCTCACCAGTATGGGAACTCAAGTTATTTCGGCCGTTCAGGCCGAGGTGGAGTTTTTGGCCACAGTGGTTAGTCACCAGGCCACAAGGGAAAGTAGGGTGGATCAACTCAGAGTAGCCAGGCATGGTCACATGGCCGTGGAGCTGGCCAGACTTTTGTAGTGGAGCAGACCCCTCATGAGCAGGATCCCGACCCCTCTACAGTTCGAGGTATGATCCATGTTACCTCGGTTTTATCTTCAGATCTTTTCGATATGGGTGCTACACATAGCTTTATATCTGTTGCTGTTGTGGAGAGCCTTGGGATCTGTATATTTTCTTCTACCATTGATTTTGACACTAGAAACTCTGTTGGGTACAAGAACATATAGTGTACGTCAGTTCAAGTAGTTCCCTCTTGATGTTGGTGGGTGTCACTTCATTTGGGATCTTTATGTTCTGGAGATGACAGGCTATGATGTCATCCTCAAAATGGACTAGCTAGTTCCCCTCTAGGAAGTTGTTGACTGTTTTCACAGTAGGGTGTGTTTCATATCACTAGAGGGTGGATCTTTTCTTCATTAGGGCGAGTGGGATGTCCAGGAGAGCAGAGCGGGTCCAGAGCATCATGGGGTGGGATCAGTTACAGCCCAGATTGCTAGTCTTTATCATTATGACTAGGGGACTTCACAATTATACTTTCCTCTAGTGTTGGATAGTTTTAGAGATGTCTTTATAGAGAACACTTTTGGTCTGCCTCTGATGAATGAGGTATAATTTTCTATTGAGCTTGTTCTAGGGGTGGCATTGTTGTCCATTTCTCTTTGTAGGATGGCTACACTAGAGTTGCAGGAGCTCAAGAAACAGTTGGAGGAGTTTCAGGACAAGGGATTCATCTGACCTAGTACTTCTCCTTGGGGTTCACCTATACTTTTTTCAAAGAAGAAATATGGTACTCTTAGGCATTGTGTGGATTATTGGAAGTTGAACAAGTTGATGGTCCAGAACCGATATCCCTTGCCAAGGTTTTTTGACCTATTTGATCAGCTTCGAGGATCCCGAGTGTTATCGAAGATCGATTTGAGGTTCAGGTATCATCGGTTGCATGTTAGACCATCTGATATAACTCTTACTACTTTCCAGATAAGGTATGGTCTATACTAGTATATGGTTATGGTGTTCGGTCTCACAAACGCACCTGAAATTTTCATGGCACTGATGTACCGAGTGTTCCATCCATACATGGATTCCTTAGAGGTTGTTTTCATGGATAATATCTTGGTGAACATTCACACTCGACACAACAATGCTACCCATCATGAGATCATTTTGATTACACTGAGTGAGAATTAGTTATATGCTAAGCTCTCTCAGTGCCACTTTTGGATGGATGAGATTCACTTCATGGGTAATGTTATCTCAGAGACAAGAGTGTTAGTAGACCCAGAGAATATCAGAGTAGTAGTTTCATGAGAGCAGCCGAAGAACGTCTTTGAGTTGCACTATTTTCAAGGGCTGACTAGATTCTACAGACATTTCATACACGACTTTTCAGGCTTAGAATCACCACTGATGGGACTAACCAAGAAGGGTGCAAAGTTCTTATTGTCAGATTCTTGTGAGGGAGCCTTTCAGGAGAAAAAAGGCAGGTTGACTTCAGCCCCAATACTAGTCTTGCTGGAGCCAGGCAAGAGTAGTACTATTTACTGTGATGCATCAAGTATCAGGCTGTGAGTTGTGCTTATGCAGGGAGATGGAATAGTTGCGTATAGTTCTCAGTAGTGAGGCAACATGCGAGGAATTACCCGACGCATAATCTGGAGTTGGCATCTATTATTCATGCCCTATGCTGTTGGAGACATTATCTTCCGGGAGAGCACTTTGTGGTTTTCACCGACCACAAGAGTCTCAAGTACATCTTCCCTCAGCGTGATCTGAATTTGAGACAGCAAAGGTGGGTTGAGTACCTTCAGTCTTTTAAATTTGATCTTGCCTATATTTCTTGGGAAAGGCAAGGCAGTGGTTGATTCTTTAAGTAATAAAACTCAGATACAGGCAGTTCATGTGTCCAATAGTGCGTGGCAGCTTATGGATTTGTTCTCTAAGATGCATTTGTAGGTTCACGATAGACAGGGGTACAATTTTCTATCTTATGTATCTGTTACCTCTACACTTCATGATTGGATACAAATGAGGCAGCTATCAGATTATAAAGGCCTAGTCCTTTATGAAAGCATGTCAGGAGAGGATCCTATTCCTAGCTAGACCGTAGGCATGGATGATATCTTACATTACCAGGGACGCCTATGGGTACTAGCTGATATACATGAGGAGCTAATGTGAGACTTTCATTCCTCAGTTTGGGCAGTTCATCTAGGTGTCACCAAGATGTATCGTGATCTACACTGTCAGTATTGGTATCCAGGTATGAAGCGGGACGTTGCTGGTTTCGTCATGAGGTGTTCCACTTGCCAGCAGGTGAAGGCGGAGCATCAGCGACCAGTAGGGATTTTACAACAGTTACACATTCCTGAGTTGAAGTGGAATGATGTCTCAATGGACTTCGTGACTGATTTTCCAAGGTCTCCTTGATGGAATGATGCAGTTTGGGTTGTCATCTATAGGCTCACAAAGGATTCTCACTTCCTTCCAAACAAGGAGACCTTTAGTGTTGATGAGTTGGGGTGTTTGTACATCTGGGAGATTGTATGTCTTCATGGAGTTCAACACTCCATTGTTTCAGACATGGATACCCATTTTACTTCTCGGGTATGGAAAGGGATTTAGAAGGCTTTGGGCACACTAGTACTTTTGAGTACAACCTACCATCCCCAGAAAGATGGTCAGTCCGAGCGTATGATTCTGGTGTTTGAGGATATGCTCTGAGAATGCATTATGGATTTTGGAGGTTCTTGGGGGAATAATATACCTCTTGTAGAGTTTGACTACAATGATATATTTCAAGAGACTATTTAGATATCACCTTATGAGGCTTTGTACGGTAGGCCATGCCGATCACCTTTACGTTGGCTGGAGGCAGGAGAGGAAGCTTTGCTGGGACCTCATCTTGTTCAGGAGACCACAGAGCAGATAGAGTTGATTCGGAAGAGGATAGATACTGGACAGTCTCGTCATAAGTCTAATGATGATCAGTGGAGATGACCTCTGGAGTTAGAGGTCTGGGATTGGGATTTTCTACATGTCACACTGAGGTTGGGAAACAAGAGAATTAGGAGACAGTGTAAGATTTCGTTGAGGTACGTCAGGCTGTTTGAGGTGTTGGAGAGAGTTGGTCCAGATGCCTATCGGTTGCAGTTACTTCATAGGTACCAGGATATTCATGACGTCTTTCATGTTTCTCATCTCCGAAGTTACCTTTCAGACCCGTCTCATGCTCTCCAACTCGAGGAAGTCGAGTTGGTGGTGGATGCATCCTTCGAGGATCATCCTATCCGGATTGTCGATCACAGTACAAAGGTTCTCTATGGTCGGTATGTTCCTCTGGTATGGGTTATATGGTAGTACGGGCGAGTACAGGATGAGACTTGGAAGAGGGAGGCTGATGTAAAATTGCAGTGGCCAGAGTTGTTCGAGGTTTTTCCTTCTACACTGCGCTAGGGAAATTCAGGGATGAATTTCTTTAAGGAGGGATGTTTGTAAGAACCTGGATCTTCATTTCGGGTAGGTTTTTCCTTTTTATGTAGTTTATGAAAAAAGAGGACTTTTTGGAAATTTTTGAAGTACACGCCATGTACTTTATGAGTACACGTTGTATACTTAGTTTCCGTAGGAGTCCGTGTGCTGGTCGTATCATGGCCATACATAGGTTGATGTGGGGTGATGTGGAGGCCCCCTAAAGCGATGTATGAAAAGGGAAATTACACGACGTGTACTTCAAAAGTACACGCCGTGTATTTTCTTTTGTTCACTAAACGGACCGGGGTCGCGTCTAATTGATAGGGGTGTCTTATTCTTCATCCAAAACGTCCTGGAGCACCCATACGGCGCCTAGACTTCTCAAATCCCCTGATCGCACATCCGTTCTCTGAATCAAACACTGTCGGTTAAATTGGAATCACAGCGGTAAGCTCTTCATTCTTCAAGATCATCATTTTCCAATTCCTTCTCTTTTTCAAGTTATCATGTATTGAACGTTTTATGTGTTTTTGTAGATCTATAATGTTCTAAGGAGATTTAAGCTTCGAGGTTCAGGTATATTGATCTCTTAACCCCGGGGTTAGTGGTTTGTGACTTTATGTAGAATGTCTTTGAGTTTAATGAGAAAATTTTCCCAATACCCTTGAATGGGGTATTGCACGTTTACTGTTTTTCCCCAATTGTTTGCCTGCTTTGCATATATGCCTAAGTAGAGGTTATTCTATTTAAATAGGGTAATTAGTTGTTCTTTGAATGTATTTCCCATGCATGTTTTTCCTATTTTGACCTTTGGGGCTTGTTTTCCTGTTAGGCTGGTGGTTGTTTTCCCATGCCTAGTATTGTAGGACGGAGTGACTTTTATTATGACATGATGTAATGTTGTAGACTACTAACCAAGTAGTTCTTGAGGTTTACTTTGGAAGTTAAATAATTATATGCTTTCTTAACTTACACAGGTACATGAGAACCTGGTGTATATACCATAGAGAGAATTGATGTTGAGGGCTTCTCCATAGTGTCTTTATAAATATACGATACGAGACTATAGGTGGAATTGATGTTGAGTGCTTCTCTAGAGCACCGTTAGTATGATATGAGACTATAGGGGGAAAAGAAAATGAGTGCTTCCCCAGAGATTCTATAATTTAGCTGAACCAGAAGGGTGAGACTGTGTGTGCTTCCTAGAGGGTTGCTTATTCTTGATAAGTAGAACCAGATGGGATAGGTTGTGGGTACTTGCTAGAGGGATACCTATCGTGTTATCTATTTTTTTTTGCATTATGTGTGGTGTTATTATTTCTTATACCATAGATTTTTTACTGTTAGAGCTTCCTTATTTACTGGTTTCTGTACTTTTACCTGCCATATACTCACTGAATTTTATGCACAGATCTTCGGGTGGTTTCCTACTAGGATTTAGTCTCACACCCTATTTGGGCCATGCTTTTGGGCCCAAAAAAATTATATTGTTTCAAGTATAGAAAAGGGAAAGCGCCCTTCGACTTCAGGTACTTGATTGCTTTAGAGCTGGAGACCATGGGACCAAGCTGAGGCTTGCAATGTTGAGGAGTTACTCATCTGTTTTTGTTTTGTACTTTGGTTTGTTTATTTATTCATCATTGTGACTTGTTTGGATTCTTTCCTAGACATATATGTGTCATACATCATTTGAATATATTTTTTCTCCAATTTTTTCTCTATTAGTCTTCGGTTGTCATCTGTTGTTGGATATTTACTGTGTCTGCTATTGTGTGTTGTTTACTTCTACTGTGTATTCTGCCAATGAGGGAATAGTTTCCCCACCATCATATCCAAGGCCCTCACTTCTAGTCGGTAGCCTCTGGCATTCAGGGAAATGCGCTTGAGGCCATGTGGCCAACCGGGTACGGGGCACCCCTGGGTGGCTTTCAAAACCTGGGCATTACATCATTTTTCATTCTATCTATATTATACACTGTTTTATTGACATTGAAAGCTTCCAACAACCCGTTGATGGCCCATACACTCCTCTCCACTTAGAAACTAGTTAAATATGTCTAAATCATATCCCAATACACTTTGAGTAACATCCACCCAAAATTATTGTCAGAACTCTTGGTACTTTTATACTCTAAGAAACTATTGTGCATAAATTTTTCTGTCTCATCGTTTCAAAATAAATCCTTCAAAAATAATTTTTTCTTAACTAATATTATTCTCAAATAACTAAACCTAACACATTGATGATTAGGGGTGACAATTAAAATTAAATCAACATTTTAAATAATTAAATATAATATTCATGGACTACAAATACTAATATCATCCAAAAATTAATAATGTAGATAGTGGATCATGGAGATATTTTATTGGAATATTTTTTATCAAAGTATTAAGAAGAATATATCCGCAAAAATCCCAAAATGAAAGATGAATTAATTCACATGAGAGTGTTTCTGTGAGAGAAATATCTCTCAAAATCCTTTTAATATTTCTTCTTTATTTAAGACATTTAATTATATTTTATGTCTTAAAAATGTGTGATAATAAAAGGGATATCTTATTATAAAGGTAAAGTGATTATGTTTAGTTTTTATGTGATTTTAAAGTGGATAAAAACCAATGGATAGTTTTCCTTATATGGGTACATGAGTTGTAGGTAGAAAAATATTGGATAAGTACTCATATATTGTTTCATAAGTTATTAAAAATAAGAAGAGGGGATTAAAGATCCCTTGAATATTCAAGATGTTAGAATTATTGGAGATAAAGATTTTTCATGAAGTAAATTTTCAAAGGTAGGTCTATGAGTTTATCTCAATTGAGACGTTGTCGATATAGTATTCATATTATCAACAAAATTTTAAGAACTCTCAAAAATATTATTTTTTCCTGTGATGTGGTGTGATTATTACTTCCATATTATGTGATGTCTCTTATTTATTTCTTTCTTCAATTCATTTATGGTTATTAATGATGGTTCTAGGTTTTATTTATTAATAATATACTCTTTAATGATTTGGAATCTTTTTTTATTGGAATGTAATGAATTATTATAGATCTTATGGGGACCATGGTGTGAATAATTCCTTCTTACTCCGTAATTATGTGATGATAAAAAGATTTTCCTATTACACATAAATCACAACACATCCACTAGTTATTTTTTCATGAAGAGTCACTAAAGTAATCATTTGGCCAATCTCATGAGGAAATGTGAATCTATGATTCTATTATATGGTGATGTCTACGGGTGCCAAATTTTTTATGCCAATGAAATATGAATATGTCAATGAATGAACTATTTATACATCCTTGGAGCGTAATAGATAATGAGATCATGCCACATTTCATTGTGTCATTAAAATAAAGTGGTAACAATTTACTGATCTCTTTAAGGATTTGGAAAGAGATGTATTAAAAATATTGTATCCAGATATCCCATATCAACATAGGGAAACACTCAATATCATATTCAGGGTCATTCAAGATATGTAACTCTCCCTAAGAATAATATGATAAAACATTAATATAAATAGTATGCATTTGAGAGATAATTCCAAGGGGGTTTTAGCTAGGAGTAACGATTAGAACAAGGGTTCACACATGATCCAAAATCCAGAATCACTTTTAGAGAAAAGTGAATATTTATTGTGTCATAGAAACTCAAAAGAATCTTTCTTGAACATAAAATTAAGAACTATATGTTCTATCATATTACTAAATCATATTATAAATAATATAAAAAATATAAAATGAGATCACAGAACCAATACACCCTAAGTGTAGTGAATTAGGGTGTTTAATTTTTCTTATGTTCTATAAGATCTTGTTCTCATGTTATTAATGTGTACTAAAACTTGTAAATATTTCATGAACACATAATATCCAAATACATAAATGAAAACCATGGAAACAAAGGTCTTACATGGTGATCCACAAAGGAATTTTTCTAGGATAATATTAAAGATTATTTTTTATTTAATAAGGGTTTATAAAAATTACTATATGTATAAAAATATTTTAAAAAATGCACGTAATTTGTGATATAGGCACTCCTTTATCGTATCTCTTTTCAAACGAATTTACTATAATAAATTCAAGTACAAATTAAAATCAATGTTCAATTATAATTATTATCCACTAAGAAAAAATACATACCAACATGGGTGATTTGTTTTACTTCCATTCCATATTTAACACTTAATATTTAATACAATTACTCCATAAATTCACCCCTATTCTATAAATTTTCACATCTTTTAAAATTATATTAAATAATTTATTCAATTCATTCCTCCTATAAATTAAGGATACACTTCCCAAAATCATGATCATTGAATTTTAAACATATTCCCTCATTAAGGAGCCTTCAATCCACCCCCTAATAGTCATTAAATTCATCAAAATTTAAATTTATACTAAATAATATATATTTTATTCAAGCTATAAAAATTTACTGGATTTAACTTATTTTCAGCATTATCTCACCCATCCTATGGTGTACCTTCTCAAAAATATATTGAATATGGTGTCATTTACCTCAATATAGTTTTATTAATGTCTTATAACTAGATCCACTTTCTATGGGAAAATAATTTTTTTAAATCAAAGAGAAATCATGGTATCTTCACATTCTAAAAATTTTCCAAATCCATACTTGTTTCAGAACATACAACTTCAATAACATGAATGTATCTAAATTTATAGATCCACTAAAATTCACATATTATTATTTTGTAGTAAGGTTTATATATGTCAACGTAGAAAAAATTTAAACAATTTTTTATATTTTTTGATTGAAAAATAATATATTATTTGTAATGGGAATCTCCAAAAATATAGAACCATGAAACTTCACATAAATATCCTCACAACATAGATTATAGCAGGTGGTGTGAAAAGTTATTCATTAAATTTTCATAATTTTATAGACCATACATTTTGAAAAGTCCTTTAACTATTATCTTCTACACCTTTAAATATCATATTGTTCTTCAACACATAACCTCATTATATATTTTTCATTTCATAGTGTGTCTATAAACCCCACAACATAATTTTTTTTCCTAAAAAGAAAATATATAAAATATTACATGTGGAGAGAATAACCATACACATTCCATGTATTTACCTTTTTTCTAGCCCAACTAAATATCTTATTCATCATCTAAAAATACTATATATCATTTAATAGTTTTTATTTTCTAGTTTTATATATATTTCATAAAAATTATATATTTAGGGTGAATCCCCACTGATAATTTTCAATATTTCACTACCCCTTATATAATATACTCTTACATATATAGGTAATGCTATTTCTTTTTAAATATTTCCAGTCTGTATAAATAATACTATTGTGTGCAAAAATTTACATTGAAACAGCTTCAACAACGATGTGTTTAGACTATCTGTTTCAAACCAATGTGTTTCAATGATGAATTGTATTTAAAAACACTGTCATCTTCACCATGTAATCTATTTCCTTCTTTACTATGGAATATCCATGTTCATTATGTTAGGGCGACTTATTACATTACTAAACCACCCCATAACACCAAATTTAAACCAACTACTTCAAATTTTTTCCAATGACATCAAATTAACAATGAACCCAACATTGTAACATTGTTTATAACATTATTAGCCTTTGGATTTTATCTCCAATCCTTCTTATATGTTTCCCTATGTTTATCCCATGTCTCCCCTTCATATGAAACTCCCCCAATATTCATTCTCCTCTGTTAAAAAAAATTCAAAAGGGTTTAATCTTTTTATATAAGATCCCTTCCACACATCCACCAAAAAACACTATTCAAAACACTAAGAAAACTTCGAACAAAAATTTTTCTAAGCCAATTTCTATCAATTATCATGATATGAATCAAGAAAATATGTAAACTTCATTAATGCTGTCTTGTTTTATCTTTCATTATTCTTATACACAATATTAATTCCCAATTGATTATATCTCCACATAAATTTTATTCCCATAAAAACATAGTCTTATATAAGAAAAAACAATAACAAATTAAGCATTATATACAAAGGGAAATGTGATGATTAAAACCACCTTTAGCAGAGGGAGAAGGTTTAACACCAATGTTCAAGTGATGCTTCTCATATTTTAGTGTAGAAAATGGTTTTATGAAAATTTATTCCAATTATTGATTAGTTAAAAAATGTTCCAACATAATAATTCCTTTCTCTATATAATTATCAATCAAATCGTACGAATATCCATATAATTTTTTTTGAATGTTATATTAGATTATTTATAAATTCAATTATATTTTGGTTTTTAAAATTGACTTCCATGGGAAATACCACATTTTTTAATAGATCGTTTATTTATTATTTTATCGAAAACAGTGGTAAACATTATTTTGTTCCTAAAATGTACTATGATTTATCTATACTAAGAAAACATTATACTAATTCTTATTGTCTCATAAAACACATTTTCTTCTATCCAATAAAGATCATCTAATCATGAATTTTTTATACCAAATTTCTCCATCAAAATTTTAATCTGATTATGAATAAAGATCATTCTATATAATATACTAAACTATAATCATGTTTCCCTTGAGTGTAACTCATGATATGTTTCACCATCAAGAGGTTTTCATCATTACCACATCTTTGATACTAGTTAGTGAAACATGTATGAAAAATATTGTTTATTATTATTGAAGTGAGATATAATAACCATCCAATCGTCATTTGTTAAATTTTTGGATCAATATCCCTTCCATCTTCATTTTTTCTTAGCATGGTTCCAAGAATAACTAATGTTGAAACTAGTTTTAATTAATTTGTCTCAAACCTTTTCATGTAATCCTTCCCATATTTTTATTGGGAAAAAATTGTATCATCTTAGTTGAAAAACCAACATCTCAATAAAATATATTATTTATTAGATCATAGATATTTTGAATTCTAATATCATTAACCATGAAAATACTTCTTCTAAACTCTACTTGATTCCACTAAATATTATATAACTAGTATAAAAACAAACATGAACATCAATTATATTTCTAATGTCACATAATTATTATCATCAAATCTACCTTTTATGAAATCTATCTTGATCAAGAATGATTCCAACAAAGCATACTAGTCTTGAGGTGATTGTTTCAGTCTATAGAATTCTATTTTAAACCTAAACACTTTCTATTCATCCTAGCCTATATAAATATCACTTGTTGATCTATTTAAACATATTCTATAATAATTACAAGAAAAAATTACAAACATAAATTTTATAGGTTTAAATTGTACTTTGAATTTATATTGTAAGAAATAATCTTATTGAATCATGTCTCAAAACTAATTTGATGGTTTCATCAATATAAATTTATTCTACATTCCCATAGTCCTTACACAACAATATTTCCATATTTAAGAGAAATGTTTCATACTATTCATATAAATTTCTATACACCAACCTTATTATTATGAAATTATTATCCATTAACCTACTCTTGAACTCTCAAATCTTATTTTTATCTATTTAATAAAACTCTTAACTCATGTCTATGAACCATGACTCATACATCAATAAATCTTCAAATGATGATGGTTACACATGTGGACACATTGTAATATGACCTATGGTTATCATCCTATTATTTTTTATAATGAATATTTATCATCGATGATATTTGACTCAACAACCTCATCCTATCTAATTTTACATTGAGTAACTGTTTGATCCCATTTAGTGGTTCCTTCATTGGCCAATTAAAACTCATAATCATATTTTATTATTGGACTGATTATATTCATAATTATTCACATCTAGTTATTCTGTATTATAATATGATTCACTTTTATCTAGAATTTCAGTTTTAGTTACATCATTTTTTGTAAAAAAAATTAATATTACTCTTCCCAAATATCATGTATAACTTATATTTGAGATGCTTATATTCATTAATCTTGAAGGATCAGCCTAAAATTTTCCATTCTCCCATTACATATCCATTTTAACTTTAAATTCATTCATTATTATAGATATAACATATTCTATCAAACACTATAATGTGATTTGACATTGTATTTTATCCTTAAAAATATAATATAGTGAATTTTTCTCATTACGGATTAGTAAGACCTTATTTTTTTATATTTTTCCTTTCATGGAATCCTTCCAATAGTGATGATATATTCCAATTTTTATGAGTAACTTTTTACCATATTGATCACCACTAGATTAAACATTGATCATTCTCCTAGTTTTATTCTCATATCTTCTTCAAACCCAATTGATACACTCAATAACTTTAGTCTTTCCCTATATAAACATGATACAATATATTATACTATAATTATCAGTAAATTGAATAAATGATTTACCACTATATTTTTTGGGAATCTTCTTGGATCCACACATATCAATGTGAATCATATCTAGTATATTTGAGGATATCTTCCTCTAATGATGATGATATATATTTCTCAAAAATTTCTCCCTATTGTGAGTATGACATGTATTCTGCAGATTTCATATCTGATTTAGAATGTTCATTATATATTTGAAAATAAATACATTTTAAATGCATTTATGATTAATATGTATGGTCTTATTATTCCAAAAAAAATATTCTTCTTTCATAATTAATCATGTTTTTTATCCGTGAAATAAATTTTATACAAATCATTGCTAGTTTCTCATCACATCTTCAAATATTTTCTAGTTTTTACTTTGATAGAGTAACCCATTTGATTGAATTTCACCTAAAATATTAATTCAAAAATTTGGATTACTCTTAAAAAGTTATGTTTATGACCTTCTATATAAATATTTTTTATTATTTATATCATCTCCTTATATCCTTTTATGTCCACTTGCATAGATTTTTAGGCTCCATCATTATTATATTTGAATGTACTGTTGACATAGACCTTTCAATTCTTTAGGATATTTATGCTAATGATCATGTGGGATGAGGAAAACATATAAATTATCCAAATTGTGGTGTTTTTATTCACTATAAATTAAAAATATACAAATATTACTTTTCATTTATCCACATTTCATTCCAAGAAATTAGTGATTGAGTGATGAAAAAATGTGATCTCTATAAATTCCTCCCAACATAAGTGGTGATATTATAATCTTATTCCTCTAAGAGATTGAAATTATTTTGTAAGGCAGTCTCATGTATTTTTTTTTTTGAAACCATAATCCTTTTGATTATATTGATTAATTTGTTTTTTATTTGTTTCCATATGTTTATTTATCAATGATGAGTTTTATAGAATTTATCACAATATATTTAAAAATATTATTGTATTCATATTTTAGGATATTCAATAATACTCTATTATTGACTCATGGTAGCTCCACCTCTCAAATATCACATATACTTTATGCAATGAGTCCTTTTGGAACCATGATATCAAAAAAAAATTGGTCTTTAATAAGAGAAATCTTATATTATTGTTTCTTCTCCACACATATCATACTTTGGATAAGCTTCCTAACTATTGAAGAAAAGTTGTTTACTGATAGCTTTCACTAAATATATAATTTCCTTTTATCTTGTAAGAAAAATCACCTTTCCTTTGATGTCTCATCATTACATTGGATCCCACTCTTTCCAATAATTATGGGCCTATTTCCATTTACGATTTTCTTGACACACCGTACTCTGTGGCCTGCACTTTTTGCCTACTATTTATTAGAAAAATTCCTAAATTAATGATTTATCATGTCACCGTACATTTTTATTCAAAATAAAACTTCTTTAATAAATACGTGACTTCTTATTCATGATATTAAACCCATTTTTTTCTTCAATCGTGGTACTAAGAACATCAATAATTTAATTTTATTTCTTTGAGTTCTACCTTGAAATTTACCACGTGGTCATATGTATCATGAGAATCCTCATGTACATCCACAAAATCTTCTAATTGAGTAATTTAACACTAATCTTTATCAACATATTTAGATGATTCTTATAGTTCTCCATTAATATTTTCATTATTCTAACATTGAATGTCCAAAACATCAAGTTCTCCCTTAAGTTCGACTTTCAGATCATGGACTCCTTCGTGCGGGTCTTCTTTTGAAATTTTAGATTTATTTTATATTTTATATTATTTCAATCATAAAATCATTCATATTGGAAATTTTTTTAACTTCTTCATCTTAAAAAATCTTTCATTATGTGCTTCATATTTAAATAATCATTTTTTTCATGAGATCCTTTTTCAAGTTGAATTTCTTAAATTAATTTTTTTCTTTTAGAGAGTCATTATTATTAATATAACCACATACTCATATATACCACCATTAATCCATAAAAATGTTTCTATGATATGTATAACATTTACATAATTAAATCAGAATTATCTTTTCTTTACTATGTGCATCCCTTCACCTCGGTTTTATTTACTCACTATTAGAGCTAGAGATTCATCACTAACATCATTGTCATTGACTAAAAATAAAGAATCTATAGATTCACTTTGTATTTTAATGAAATATACTTTTAATATTAGTTAGGTGTGATTTTTTTCACATGAATTCCATTACTCACCTTATTGTGAATATTTTCAAGAGTTATATTTGTTATATTCTATTATTCAAGAGATGACTCGTTGAAATTGTATATTGGAGGTATTATTTTGATAATTTTCTTCTTAATATTAATATATATAATCTCATCCTCATTTCCATGTATGTATCTCAAAAAAAATTTGGAAATTTTAAAAAAATAAATATTTTCATTCGATCGCATCTTCAAATCAGCAAATTTGTTATACAACACCTATAGTTTTTCTTACATCACTATGGTATCCCATTAATATGTATAGTTAATTACTTCCAAAATAGCCTTTTTTTGATGTGTAGATAATAACTTTGATATATATTTGGTATTAAAATGCTCTAAATAAGGAATTTAGTTCTTTTTCATCAGTATCGAGATGTTTTGAATCGGGTTAATCATGGACTTTCATATAACGTCATTGGCTTGTATTCCAGGAATTACAAAATCAAAAACCTCATGCCCAAGAGATAGAATGTGGGATCTCATGTGATTTATACATTTTTTAAAATTATAAGAATCAAAAAAAGGTAATCCTTTTTCATTAATCATGTTCACCAAAGAAGACATATTTTAATAAAATAATCACCATGCAAAAAAATTTCCAATTTTATGGAATTTTTTACAACAACAATCTCAATACACCCTAAAAGGGGGTGAATTAGAGTATTAAACTCTTCTCACATTCTAGTGGATATTTTTATCTTGTTATCATGAAAAAATACATCCAATCAATCATTCAAGGACATAAAATATCTTGACGTAGAAATTAAATGTAGTGACAAAATATTCTTACATGGTTCACCAGAAAGAGCTATTACTATTAGCATAATTGGATGGTGTCTTGATGTACTAGGAGTTAAAACTAATTACTCTATCAATTAATATTAAATAGAAAATTTTAATTATAGAACCAAGGGAAACTCCCTCGACTTATATCTCTGTACACAACCTTGATTCAAATAATTCTAGTGAAAATGTGTTACAATAATCACTTATAATGATTCATCACATAGATAAACATAAAAATAGTGAGGGTATTACATAAATTCTATTATTTTATCTCAGTATTCAATTTTATTTCTCTCAAAAATCAACAATATTATTTGTTTCTATATATTTATAAATGTTACTCTCTATAATTATATCCAACAAAAATGATTTGAATACGGTTTTTAAATCCATAATTCAAGCCCTATGAATTTTCAACTTCTTCATTCTTTATTTTTTTCTTCCAACAACCAATTATCCCCTAATAAATTCGACCATGTAAATTATTCTTCAATAGAATTAAAAATATATTAAAACACTTACATTTTTTGGATCTATATTTTTTAAGGGTGTGACCAATTATATCATAGCATATACCCTGTTAAAAAATTGGAGATTACTCTTTGAATTATTTAACATGCCTCAATTCAAGTCTAGAAGCATGATCCACATTCTTGAAAAACTATTAAATTTAATACACTAATAAATCCTGAAAATATCTCCTTTTATATATTCTAAAAATCCTTTCCTATTGTAGAACAAACCTCTTGAATGAAGTGGATGTTGAAAAAATTCCATAAGCACTTAGATTTACTAAATATTCGACTTTGGTGTTTTAAATAATATAGGGATTGGAAATAAAGTCAATTTTATTTTATAAAATATTATGTGGTTTGAATGTATATTTTTGGAAATGTGATCTCTAGAAATCAAGAACAACCAATCTTCGCCAACGTATTATTACTATGTGGCTGACACCATGAATTATGAAAAGAAATGATTTAAACATTAAAAACATAATAATAATTAAATTTCCATGATTACCAATATTTATTATGATCTATATCTTTAGATATCAAAATGTTCTTCAATACTTAGAAGTAACTTGGAATTTTCAGTTCCAGGAATGGTCATAAACCCCACAACACAACAGATTCTTCCCCTAAAATGATTAAGGGTAAAATCTTATGAATGGATAGAATAACATTATTCATTAGATATAATTTACAATTTATTGGACCAATTAATTATCATTCACATCATCAAAAAAAATATTACATATCACAAAATGGTTTTCATTTTAAATCTTTTTATAGATTACAAAAACCTTATATATATATGGGGAATCATCTACTAGAATTTTTAATAATTCACTACCAAAAATATAACATACTATTACATATACAGGAAACATTCTTCCATTTTCCTTCTTTATAATTAGGATCTAGAATACTCTTACAAAGAAAATTTTCCACTAAAATTCCATTGACCCTGGAATTAGTATCTAGGTAATTTTGAATAAAATATTTCTTTAGGATAAAATGGCTTACAAAATTTTCATATTTTCTATAAAATTAATTTTATTTTCTACTATTTCATTTCTAGGTTCATCGCGATGTGGTGAGTGATTTGTTTACTAAATTACATTATAAAATTAAAATTCATACGTATACATAAAACTTCCGCGAGTGAGTTCAAATTGTCAAAAACAACCAACATTAAAACCATAGTTTCAATACTCTCAATTTCAAGGGTTTGTAAATCTAGTAAAAATAAAAGTGACATGTAAATTTTATCTCTATCTATATCTCATCATAGATGTGTTTCATTCATGATCCTAGACACATATTTATTATGTGAGAATAATTTTGCAGTCGGTGTTTTGGTGACCACAGATCCATCCCTTTCTCAATGGTGGTACTCTCTCCTAGGGCCTCACAAAAATAAAATTATGGAATAATAAAATAAAAACATAATGTTTGGTGTGTAAAAACAATTTTTAATCTATAGACCCAAAATACACCATAAGAGTGGTTTAATTTGGATCCTTTTATTTTTTATTCTTATAACACACTTTTTCAGGATCATGTATCCACTTTTATATAAAAATTACAATCCATAATAATACTAGTACACATTAACAACAAAAAATATAAAAATGAAATAGCACAAACACTAATAATTTTTAATTGGATGACCTATTTTGGGCTAAATCCAAGGAACACATATCAATGGGATGTTGATATTCTGGGTAATCACTACTTCAATAGTTTTTTATTACAATCATTAGAACAATATAAATACTCTTCCAAGGTTCATGTCCTCTTCCAATTTTCCACTCTTTGGTTTTAAAAAGAGATTAAATAATTGAATGTATCGACAAATTTTTTAATCATATTCATTTACTAGAAAATAAAATAATTCCATACAATATGGCCCATGATGAATTGAAATTAAACTCTTATTCATCACATCTTTGCATAGAGAAATAGTCTTTCCAAGTGTAATATTCAATAATACTGAATAATAATAATATAAACTATGAAAATAATATATTTTTAATGCCATAAAAGATATAATCCATTGTTTTTCTATTCAAGTTATTCTAGGTAGTTTATTCTATCCTATTTTATCATTTAGAATAAAAATTCTTCTCTTTCTTATTAAGGAATTTTAAATTCATATTCATTTTCAAATAAGTAAGAAACACGAACCTCTATTACAGTATACAATTCCATTGAATCACCTCTATGTAAATATCCACCATTGAACTCCATTATGACAAATGGAGATCATGAAATAACCCAAAAACATTCATAAGAACAAACAGTTATTAATTATCATTGAATTATACATTTTTTCAGTAGTCATGAAATGAACTCTTTATAGTGTGATGGGTTTTTATCTTATTGTTTCATCTAAAAATAAATGAGTTACGGTGTGGTGATACCCTTCATTGTGTGACATCTATTTTTTCAGCAAAAGACATTGGGGGAAATTTTCACAGCCTGGGTGTTGTGAAATTGAATCATCCTATGATACACCATTCTCTTTATGTAGAATATATTGTGAGGAGTGATAAAGGAAATCATGGTGTGATTTCTTTATCCTTTCATATCAATGAAAAATGAAATTATCATGGGGTTCTCACAAATTCTATCATGGTACTCACTATGTTTTGGAACCCAACATTATGGAGTGACTCCCAATTTTGTGTCCTAACATGTTGTTCACATTAACTAACTAGAATTATTCATATTCTCGTCATTGAATGAACCAAATTATAAATGTTTTTTGAGATATTATTTATTATAAAACACCATCTAACATTCACTAAATGTATATTTCTTTTTAAAACTCATGAAACTAATTATAATTGTATCAATTGAAAAAATATCCAACATTATAATATTTTGTTACAAATATTTACCCTATCTTATTTTTTCCCAATTAATCTATAAATCCATAAATAGATCATAAATACTCACCAAATAACTTGCACAGAACTTCTTCTTCTCAATATGATTTCTCCAAATAACATTTTGTGGATTCATGTTTCACAAGATCTCCCCTTTTATAATAAAATTTAAATGTTATACTTCTCTACATTTCTCCATATCTAGGCATCCATGAAACTCTCCCATTTGTAGATAATTATGGTATTTTAGATATTTTTATAAAAAAAATTCTTTCCTCACTCACACTTTTCAATAACTTCATAGAGAGTCATTAATAAATTTGTTAAGACTAATACAAAGATAAATATATGAAATAAGATAATAATTTGATCGCTGTAGTATTATCTATAATTTCATAATTTTATCTTATTATATCTACTTTAGTATATGGGGCACTACATATTGATTTATCCTTTTAGAAAAAAAATATATCTCATTTCCCATTTAAATTGATCCCCATGGATCATTTCTCCAAATTTATTCATATATAATTATCATTTTAATAATGTAAAAAATATACAATAGAAACCTAAACACAAAAATCCCAAAGCCATTTTTTAATTTGTTAAAAAGGAATATGATATAAGGGATGCCACCACACCATATCAATAAATTTATAGGTATTATAAAATTAGATAGAAATATGATTCCTTATTACATTAGAAACACACAAAAAACATAGTATATGGATCATTTTTACAACCTTAATATTATTCATAACATCCTTATTCATATCATGGGGAAATTAGAACACCTAAATGGTGTTCATAGATGATATATAAGGGTTTTATAATTTAGAAGATATATTGATTAAGTATGGCATAATCAATGTCTCAAGGTAAATACCTAAAAACATATTTTATTTAACTGAATAATTGAGTATTAACTACATCCTTGGAAAATATCAGTATGTTAATATAATGGAAAATAATAATGAACAGTTTGGTATTACCAATCATTCTTAGTGGAATGGAAATTGTGATGAAATACCTTATAAAGACTATATCATTGAAGTGGCAACTGATTAATGCAGTGATTATGTATACCAAATGTAAATCCACATAAAACAAGTTTAAATAAAACAAAATACTATCATATTTCATTTCAAACATAATCATCGAATAACATATTCAATGTAGTATAAGTAAAACCCAATTAATGGAAATTGATGTAAGAAATCTCTTACCACAAGTTCGACTTTCCTCATTAGTGGTTTTATTATCCTATATAGTAATTTTATATTTATTATAATTTAATTATATATCCATATATATATCTATAATTTTATATAAGAACCAATTATAACATCTTATCACCTGTTTTTCATCTATCATTTATTATTATCATTATTTTGAGTGTTATCTGATTCTTCATGTATATTTCAGTTTGGTGGATTCAGTACTCAAATCATTATCATTGTTGCATCATCTTGAGTATATTAATCATGATTTAAATAACATTTATATTAATTAAAAACATATATATGATTATATTTAAAATATTGATAAAGAAAAACTAATTGCATCATTCTTGGAGTTTGTAGGTCTTATATACTCTTGAACACTATTTTCACTTTTCAACATGTGAAAAAAAGGTAAATAATAATTCAACTTACATGAATAATTATTTTATTATAAATGGAATATATGTCATATAAATTCATTAAATATATCCTTATTACCATCTATGTAAATAGGGAAATAAAAATGTTTCACTTTTGTTCTTAAATGTGGTAGTCCACACGTACACACGAATAAAATTATCATTTTCCATTGGATTGTAAGGTAAAAATTTTAATATGATTTTAAAATTATAGAACATTATTTATGTCATAAATATCTTATATGTTTATTATTCCCATCTTTATAACTATCTAAGTAAAATTGTGATGGAAAATAAATTACAATAATATGTATAAATAGTAGTTCATATGTACACAACAGTGATGTTTGAGCATTTCATTGGATATGTGTTCACCTTTATCTCTTATTTTTAACCCCAATTAAACCTTTTGATAATTAACACAGTATTAATATTTTTTACTCTTAAATGATAAATAACTTTTTTATGAAAATAAAAATGATCCATAAATGTGTCATGATTGATATTTTAAACCATATTCTACTCACATGGACAAATATTGGATTTTAATGAATTTTATGTCATTTAATTAAATAATGTTTTTATAAAAAATATATCAATTGCATTTTAAAAAAAAACATTTTGAATGAATTTAATGTCATAAATATTATAATAGATTTTGAATATAATCTTTTCTAACATACCTAGTATGTTATATTTATCAAAAAATTCACATAAAAAATTAATTCACCCAAATTTTATTAAGTTTATTAATTTTAAAAATCATTTATATTATTTTTCTATAAATTGATTTAATACCATATCAGTTATTCATAATCATTCAAGGTAATTATTAAATCACAAAAAAATTAAAAACATATTACCTTTTAAAAAATAATAATCCATCTTCAAAATAATAAATTATGACCAAACTTATCATTTGTATCCTTATGAAAAAAATTAGTTATATGAATGTTAATATAGTGATATTCTGTATTTTTTTTTCATAAAATAATATAAATTTTTGAATCTATGAAAAATGGCACCAAGTCTACATAAATAAAAATTTAAGATGGTATATGGTAGAGATAACCTCAACTAATCACATTTGGGAATGTTTTGGATATTTTTAATCCTTATCTTCTAGTTAAACCACTATAAACAGATTTTACCCTTAATCATGATAATTTAACTTTTTAATAATATATCATTGCAATATGATCAAAAATAAAATTTTAATTATAATAATATTTGTAAATTAAGATTAAAATTTTTTAATCCATTTTAAAATATATAATTTATATTGGTGGAAAATATTACATTAAATATAAAAATGATAAAGACATGAAAATTAGTTGTTAGGAAATCAGTGGATTCGGGAGAAAAATATAATTTCACATTAAAATAAAGTATTATATTTGTTTAAATTATCTATTTAGCTAAATAATTGAAAATTTATGAATTTTAGACTTTTGGAGAAGGAAAAAACAGAATGGCATCTTTTAAACATGACATTAATTGCAAAGCATCAAAAATAGTTTTAATTTTTTATAAAATATAACTTATCAACCAATAAAGATAAGATTGGGTTCCCAAATTCAATATAATGTTTTAGAATTAATTATTTAACTCCTTTACCATATTTTTTGTAAATAATACCCATACAATAGGATATAGAAATTTTTTAAAGAGATTTTAATGTTTTACCTCATAGTTTGAACCCAGTTTTACCAGTTTTACCCTTACAGATGTGACAAATACTTACCATGGAGGCTATCCATAATGTCCAAAAAATATGTTCAACTTATTATATAATATTAATTATTATGATTCCAAATATAAACTTCATTTTATTAAATTCAATTTTTAGTATTGGTAGAGTTTATTAAACATTAATTTTTCAATGGGTGATGATAAACAATTTTCCAGAAAAAAAATATTTTCTGAAGTATAAATGTTTTCATACCAAAATAAAAAATACAATTAATTAAAATGATATTAAATATATTTTTAAAATATATAAATGAACTAATTTTACTTTTAAATCCATTTTAACAATATGTACCTTTGTAAATTCTTTAAAAAAACCTTTCATTAAAAATCATTATTTTTCACCTTTCATCAAAAATTAAATCATTTTACAAAATTATAAAAAATTAACACTAACATTATTTTAAAATTATTATTTAAAAAAATAACTTCATTTTTTAAAATAAGGTTTTATTTTTTCTAAAATTTATTTTATTATTTAGTCATAAACCGAAATTAAAACCATTTTTTGAGGAAAATTTAATTTTAAAGCATGTCATGGCATTACCAAAATTTGTTTATATATTTATTCAAATATTTTATTTATCTGAAAAACTAAAAAAATATTTTTAAAAATTTTGTTATTCCTACCCACTTTTCCAAATTAATAGCTAGGATATAACGTTATACAATATTACATTTAATTTATAATCTGGTTTGTGTGTATCACAAGTTATCTAAAAAATTAAATTTTATAGATGATAAATATAACATAAAATATTTTAGTTTTAAATTATACCCCCTATAAATAATTCCCTAGAAATATTATCTCATTCATTAAATATTCAACATTTCTTGAAAACCCCCATCAAAAATCACTATAATAAAGCTTCTTCTTAAAAGGGAAAGTGTGAAACATAATTGTTACCTAACATATCACATATTTGGATTCTTTGTTAAGGTAAAATGTATTTTTATGATAAACGTTTGATAGGGACTAGAATTATAACATACAAGAACTAATAGAGTTTGATAAAGAACCAAGTAACGATAAATTCAATGACAAAAAATCTATTAATCATAGAGTTTTAAAAAATTTCCATCAATTCATCATAAATGGATATAAATTGATAAAATTTTATTTTAATATCCCTTTCCAAGAGTTGAGGAATTATTGTACCATCTAAACTGAGAATATAAGGAAATATATTTACTTGAAAAATTAAAATTTCTTACATTAATAAATTTCCCCTAAAATATAATCCCTTTATTCAAACATTGAGAATTAAAGATGATTTTTTAATTATTGAATCACTAAAATAAACTTATAATGTTTTTCATAATCCCCAAAATAATAGCGTGTTATTCCTTCTAAAATTAATATATCCAAAATAGTTAGTATAATGTATGATAATTCCCAAAAATGAATAAAACATCAAAAGAAGAAATATTACAATAATCCCAAAAATTAATTATTTTAAATAAATTATGAATATATATCAATTAACACCATGATATTTTATGAAATAATTTTTTAAATAAATTTATTTTCTTTGATATCTTACATTACACTCAACACTGAGTTTTAATAAACTTGAATATACTATTTTTTTTATTACTTAAGAATGTCCGTTAAAATATAAAAAATAAATTATGAATTATGAATAGGAATGTAAATTTTTTCATAATTATGTATAATTTTTTATACAAACAAATTATATTGGTAGATAAATACTTTATTTTTAGTAAATACTTTAATACTTCCAAAATATTTTTTTTAAAAAATAAATATTATTGATTTTTTGAACAAATAATAAAATTAATTTTTCCACTTACAAAAAGAGTTTAAAAAAATTAAAATTATTATTTAAAATCAAAAATCCAAAATTTTATTTGAATAAATTTTTACGAATTTTCTAAAAAGTTAAATTTTTTCGATGAATATTAAAAAATAGATTTTTATTAAAATATGTATTTTGTGTTTAGATAATTTAAAAATATTTTGTTTTAATAACATTAAAATTAAAATTATATCAATTATATTATTTTAAACCAATATAATTAATTGGAATCAATTTCATGTTGAATTTCTAAATAAATTTTTTTACTTATGAAAACGTTTTCATTGGAAACCTGTTTTTCATCATGTTTGTGGGTTTAATTTTAAATTAAAATTTCCCAATTATTTGAATTTAATTATTTAAAATGGATATAATTTTTATTATAAAAATAATTAAAATGATTTAGTGATATCAACATAATTTTTTCTCATAATAAATAATAGAAACAGTAAAAATTAATTGTGCTAATTTAAGTTAAAATGGGTTAATGATTAGTTAAACTTAAAAATAAGGGTATGTTCACAAATTCAACATCATCAAAAAAAATTATAAAAAAATGTAGTATTTATCTTCTCCAAAATTATAATATATGTTTATTTGGGAACTTTTACCTTGAGAATAAATTAATCATTTTGTATTCTTTTAGGAAATTTTCAAGTGGTTTCTGAGTGGGTCCTTTACACCACTTATAAAATGACATCTCTAATCATCCCTTCTCCATACTTAATTTTTTTTAGAAAATAAATTCCTATATAACTTCCTTAATTCCATTCCCACATTCTAGAGGCCTTATTTTTTTTAGAAAACCCTCCTAAAAGGGATTTTGGTGATAAACTAAAGAGGTTGTTCGAAAAAAGAGGTCTTATTCATAACTAAGGATTTTTATATTTTTTTATTCATCCACCTTATTTTAATATTATTCAACCGTTATGATATAAAAATAATATTTATCCCACAGATATTGAGTTATTATTATGTTAATCGAATAAACTACATCTATCCCTACATTCATCATTTGGGAAACGAAACCATTTATCATGTGTACATACTATTATCGCCTCACGAAACAATATAATTCATTTTCCATGACCATTTTTAATGGATATATATATTAATAGATTAAAATAATATATATTATATTTATTATATAAAGTACTTCTATAATTAAAATGTCACATCTACCTTCTTACCTTCAAATTCATTGAAAAATGGTAATGTCTCTCATGCATATGTGTGGACTATCCTCTCTATGAAGCGATGTGATACGTCATGGAATTTATTTTGAAATGGATGGTAATAAGAATATATTAAGAAAATATATATTATATATATGATATAATAATTATTCTTTAATGTTCAATTATTATTAACTTTTATTTAGTTCCATCATTTGAAAAAATGGAATCAATAACGATGTGTATGTATAGTCTATCAACTCCAAGAATGATATAATTCATTTTTCAATAACTACATTCAGGAATGAATCGAAATATGTATATAATGAATATATAATTTATTAATTTCATGATTAAAACTCTATATGTTAAGGAACAATTAGAAAAGTAATGTACTAGAACTACCAAACCAAATCATTTATGAAAAAAAACCCTTTATCACCCATAATAGTAATTTCAATACAAAATTGTTAATAAAGAGGTTGTATAATTTTATATGTAAATCATTTATGGTATAATATATATGATTCTGGTTCAATATTATACATATAATAAACATAAATTTAATTTAATGGAGGTTCAAATGTGTTTAAAGGAAGTCAAGTCTTGAGGTAAGTGATTTTTTCACTTTAATTTATATGGGAAACATAGCAAATTCACCACATGTTTATTTTATGTGGCATATATACTTACCATGAATATATTTAATGATTATTATTATGAAAATATGAGATACATAAATAAATATAAGTTTATTTATTTCATGTGTCTTATGATTCAGAATTTATGAATATGTTAAGGGTTTTTGTTACAATTTCATTATTTTTCAGGATAGTTTATGATTATGTTCCTGATGATGAAATATTGTAACCAATCTCTCAATAATTTCATGACCTGCCTTTAGTAAGACGATTGAAGGGGTGGAAAATATCCTCGTCCTTCCTTCCTCTAGTCGAAGATGAGATAATGACCCCCGAGTCACGCCTCCAGTAGGCCCCGGAGTGGAGACTAGCACCAAAGGTATAACATTTTCACAATATGGGAGGAATTACCCTTTTTAGTTAACCAAGATTGGGTGAAAGAATGAGTCAACACCAAACACCACAAAGTATAGAAAACTCAAAGTAAAAAACCAAACTACATGTATGTTTTATTAATAAAACTGAACAAAGTGTGAGAACTACAAAGTAAAAACCAAATAGGAAAGGAAAAGGCTAAGAAAAAACCCACTACGACCAATAGAAACTCCAACATCTAGACTAGTAAGGTCTAGAACAGCCTCTGAAGCACTCCTGGAAACCTGAAATTAAATGTAGTGTGAGAATACAAAGTATACTCGGTAGGAAAACCTAAATCTCTCGTGCACAAGTTGGGAGACATCCTAATGTCCCTTGAGAAGAAGAAGAAACATCATCTATCATGGAATCTAACCATCCCACCTCACCAGCCATGATCACCGGATAACAGAAGCAGTAAGGTAATAGTAAAGAACAAAACATTTGGGTACCCCGCACCACCATTTCCCCCACTAACTAGCTGCTCATCCCTAATGGCAAACGTCCTGACACTACCACACACTTCCTACCCACACACACCTGGGCCTCATAACCATCCACATCCCTACATGTACACACCTGGGCCTCACAACCACACATCCCTGCCCGCACACACCTGGGCCACATCCCGAAGACACCTGGGAAAACAAACTTTAACTAGAACCCATACCCGAAAACACCTGGGCCTCATCCCGAAGATTCTTGGGAAAACAACCTGCCCGAAGAGCCCTGGGCTAACATCCCACCAAACAAAACCTACCCAAAGATCCTTGGGTGTAAGGACTCCTCAAGCCATCACATCCTAGGGAAGAGGGAGCAGGAAGGACAGTAACTATGGAGAAACACCCTTCCTCATGAGATGGGGTGTCTGAAACTACGTTCCCAATGCGAGTGGGGTGATAATAAACACAAAACATACAGTAACACATATATACCAACACACAGCCCAACCTATGGCTCCTCAAACAGATACAATTAGGTGCCCAAGCATTGATGCCTCAGAAAACAGGCACACAACAAACAGTTCACAGTTTCCCTATTCAAGTTATCATTTCATAATAGTTCAGTATGAGTTAATCCCTTCACTATTGGGCAACTAATAGGCACAATCACAGATGAAACAACAATAAATCAGGCAGGAAAACCATCAGGTAATTTAATAATTCACACCCAGTTCTCTTGTAAATAATAACATAAAAGTGGGATCAGTTTAATCCCTTGAAAAAATGGAACCAAAGAAAAACCCAAAAAAACATTGGTTATCCCCACATTAATTCATTACCATTCCACCCAGTTCATTATTTACTTTCCACTTTTATTCATGTTCAAAACACAACCTCCAGCCCTACTTCCAAACAACACCACAACCACACAACAACTCATGTCGTTCCAACAACACCATTCACAACCCCTCTTTTCACCCATCCATAACAAAACAAATTAACCCCTTCACCAATTTCATAACTGAACCATCACAACATTCATAATTCATTCTTTTATATTATTTAGTTCAACTGGGGTGATCACACAAGGTTATGGGCATTCATATTCAACAGTTGAATTTTTGTGTTTAACCGATTCATACTTGATTCCCATTTACCAGGCAATGTGTAAAACAGAGCATAGAATAGTTGTACAAACAAAGGCCCCCAACGGCCTTTATTTTCAGTAGGCCTAAGCCCATTCAATTCATAACAACATTGTGGGTTGGATTGGATACTCAAGAGGGTGTGAATTGAGTTACAATTAAAATTTCTGTTAAAATAAAGTCGTTTTAAACTCCCCTAATTTATTAAACAAGTTAAACTGTAGTGAATTTATACAGATTGTAGATGTTCACTTAGCTTATCAATGATTGATTAGGTCTCAGTTAATTTAACCACAAGATTAAACTGACTTTTGAAACTAACCTACTGATTTACAATAAGTATAAACACTTGCTAATTTAACTATAAAAGTAGCTTTAAAGTAGTTTTTTATTTCAATGTAATAGAAGAGGAATATAAAAGATATATGTTGTATACTTTAAACTTAAACTAAAGATGCACAGCAGATATAACAAGAGGGTCAGTCTCAATCCAGGACTTAGTCCTCTCAAATTTATATACATTTGATCCATACCCTGGATCGGGGTTAACAACAGTTTACAAAACTATCCAGGCCACACAGGGACCTCTACCACTATTCTTAGTTGGAAACAAAACAAAGAACAGGCCACATAAGGACCTCTTCCACATTTGACGTGGGTAAACAAGAGTTAAGAGTTTTGGAGTGAGGATTTTGATATCCTCCAGTTTAGTGCAGGATACAGTGTGTGTGTAAGATATACAGAGTACAGCACACTACATGAAACTAAATAAACAAATCACATAGAGAGAACAAATAAGAGTTTAGAAAGCTCTAGTGATTAGAAATGCTATTCTGGAATCATTGGATTTAGAAAGAATGCTTTTGAGTCCTTCTCTAGTTATTCTGTTGAAAAATAGAGTGTCGTAGTTCAGCTTGTGTTCTATAAGAGTGAAAATGATCTCTTGATTCGTCGTGTGTTCTTCGGTGGTGTTGGATTGCACTCATGAGAGTTCTTTGAAAGTCATGCAATCTATGTATTGCTTGGGATTGTTCTTCTTGTTCAGCACAGTGCTCTCAGGTGTATGTAAGTTCTTCTTGTTGTATCGTCACACTTGCACACGTGTACTGCATCTCAATTTTCTGTATATTCCACGAGTTCTGGCAGTAAGAATGATTCCATTTTCATAGGTACGAGATACAGTTTCCTGAAATGCCAACAACTATCATTAAATAATGTTAATTACATTAAAAACATCAAATATGACCCTTACCATTATTTAATTAATATTGAAAAAATGTTAAGAAACGGTGTCACAGTGATTATGTAAACGGTGTCTTCTTCACGGTATAGTCGTCACGTTATGTGGTTCAAGGTATGTGCTTCACTGTATGTGGTCATGGTAATTGGGTTACAGTTTTTCCTTCACGGTGTCTGGGTCATAGTGTGTCCTTCACGGTGTCTGGGTCACTGTTTATCATTCACGATGTCTGTGTGACAGTGACTGTGTCTTGTACAAAGTCTGTCTTACTGTGTCAAACATCACGGTGTCTCTATACTTAGACAAATATCAGTATTTAGATTTACACAGTAATATGCAGAATATGGATTAAGCTTAATCATTAGAGAGTAAGAGAACATGAATCATAAAGGCTTGATAATATAAGTGAGATTTGTGATCATGCACAAGACATGTAAATACTAAAGATAGTAATTAACATCAATAATATTTTATATCATTAAAACATGATGTGTAGTTATTATTGAGATTGAAGAGCATTAGAAAGATGTGCAATTAAGATTGAGATTATTTAATAGTAATAGGATTTGTGACCATTAAAACTTGATTAATACACGAGGATTCCAACAATCTCCCCTTTTTGATGATCAGAAATCATGTATAGTCAAAATATAAATGAAATGTAACATTAAACAAACTAGCATATTAGAATAGAAAAAATTAGAGAATAATAGATTCGATAATAACATATCTCATTATAGTACTGATACTTGTAGTTTTTCTCCCCCTTTTGGGATTATAAAAAAATAGAGAGAAATTAAGGGAAACACTATATTTTTCATTGAAAATGTTCAGAATAAAACATACAAGAGAAATACAACAAATGACATCCCGTCAAAAATGAAAATAGTCCCAGGACACTTCAGGGAGCCACCTTTTACTTGCCTTTATCAGCAGTAGGAGCTGGGGCTGATGTAGAAGAAGGCATGGATGTGGTATACAAAGAAGTTAATGGTAGACCTTCAAAAATGAATGGAGCCAAAGTAGGAGCAGTATAAGATCTAGGCTATGGTTGGTCAAGAATAACTGGCCGGATCTGAGAAAGAGCTCGGCTGATTGACATGGCAGTTGAGGCTAAGGCAGGTAGACCAAGTCTAAGGGGTGAAACAGCTGGAGAAACTATAGCAGTACTCTGCACATGAAGATATGGCTTCAAAATATTGGTGAAATCAGTAATTATTTCTCCACAATATTGCATATCCTTTTCAAAATCGTCCTTATTCTCCATGAATTTGTCCAACAATCTGGTGAACTCTGTAAGCTTCTGAACTTGAGCTTTAAAATCTTGAGTTATCGGAGGGATTTTCAGGTTTTCCACGAGATATCTAAAGTGATCCGTCATATCACTTTTGGAGAAAATTCAGGTGAGATAAAAATCTATTTTCATGGTGATCTCCTGTTGAGCATCATAGACTATCTTAGAATGAATTCTAACCAAATCCAACGCTCGATCGCTATTCTTAACCACTTCTGACAAAGAAGACAGATCGAAGCCACTGAAGGCATTCTAAAGTTCTTCCTTGATTAAGGATATCAGTAGAGAATCATACAAAGGAAGAATATAAGGTTGATCAGAAGTATGAGATGATTTTATAGATTCGGTTAGAACATTGAGCTGTTTCAGAACTTTTTGCAGGCATCCAGTGTATTCATTTGTGAGCTTATTCAAATTTTCCACAAGCTCCCTCATGAATTCAATCATTTTTATGTGTCTTTTATCAATCTTCTCATCAAAAGACAGTATATATGGATGCACTTGAGACACAATCTCTCTAGAAATGGTGGAATCAGAGGG
This sequence comes from Viscum album, assembly GCA_963277665.1. Classification (NCBI taxonomy): domain Eukaryota; kingdom Viridiplantae; phylum Streptophyta; class Magnoliopsida; order Santalales; family Viscaceae; genus Viscum; species Viscum album. Next base: position 1,988,012,663 of record OY728136.1, read on the forward strand.
CTTTGGAGAAGCAGTAACAGGTGCAAGGGAAGAAATAGGAGTAGGCTCTGATCTCAAAGACAACTCATTCTACAAGTTTGCTACCATACTTTTCAGGTTTGCAACATCAGCACTCAGTAGCTTATTTTATACTCTGACTGCTTAAATTTCTCAGATCATCCTTGGTTGAATATGCAATATAATATTTTCCATGAGAATTGATGCATCTTCTTGACTTAGTTGAGTTACTGGACGAGGTTGAGTGGATAAGATCTTCTCAACTCCAGCTAACAGAGTCCCTCCAAAAACATTCATATCATCTTTAGTTACAAAGGAGTGTTTCTCGGGTAAGAGTGTAGGTGAAGGTAGTGGAGCAGGTTCTGGTTGCAGTTCAGAGTCATCTTCAGACTCATATTCTGATTCAGATTGAGAATGGGGCTCTGGTTCTGGTTCTGGTTATGGATGAGCTACAGACTTCAGTTGAAACATAGAGGAGAGATCCATTCCAGTTGTAGTCACTTTCTCTAACTCATTCACATCATAAATGCATGGGAAAACATAACGGGTGTACAAAGAATATGTGACAGTAGGTTGATAAGGATTAGCAGATCCAGATTCTATAATCTCAAGGTTTTGAGGTTCCTCCCCCTCAAATTGTGCTTCCATTTCAGAGACTATAGGCTCAGCAACATGGTCAAGATCCACAGGATCATCTGTAATCTCTTCAGAAAGCTCTTGCCTTGCCAGCTGAAAAGAAATTCCCATCCTCTCTTCAACAGAGGGAATTATCTCAGGAACTGATTATTCCACTGGTTGTGCTTCCAGATTGACTTCTTTCTCAACAGGGAGATCCTCTTCAATAGGATCTGTCTCTATAGTTTCTTACTGGTCTAAATTAGGAAAAATAAATTTTCTTGCATCCATATGATGAGTTCTTAGATTGATATCCTCACTAGAAGTAGGAACTTCCTCTTCTCTCAAACCAACAACACCTTCCTCTCCATGAGGTATTTCAGCAGGGACAACAGCAGGGACAACAGTCCTTTCTTTTTCAATAGGAGATGTTTCCATTGGAGGTATTCAATCTTCTTCTCTGGGTGATACTTCAGCTATCACTTCCTCTTCTTCTTCTTCTTCTTCTGAATACTCAACCATTTCATCTAGTTCCAAAATAGGATTAGCTATATTCTTAGGCCTTCTTTGATAATCAATAGGATTAAACATCTTATACAATTGATCATTATCCTTAACCCATTGCTTCTTCCAGGGGTTCCTGCTAATCTTCATCCTTTTGATGATAGGCTTGGATAAGAAAAAATCATATTCCTCTGACTTTTCTTCATTCGGTCCAACCATCCCTTTGGCAACTAACATGGCTAAAATCATCCTTGTGTAAAACAAGGAAGTGGATTTGGAAGTGACTTTAATCAGCTCATAGATATGGTTAATAATATAATTTCATAGGTTGATCTTATGGCCATTCTTCAATAGGTGAATCAGGAACACATCATGATACTTCATTATAGCAAAATCCCCTTTTCTCGGACTGATCAAATTCTGAACATATTTTAATAGAAGACTAGTTTCTCCATCTAACTCTGCAGCAATAGCCCATCGCTTGGTGCCATTACCAGTTAGAATTTCCAAGGCATTTTTCAGATCGAAGATATCGGATGATGGAGGAGGGTCTCTATGGTAGTCATCACTCACTCCTTCATTAGGAATATGGAGGCATGCAGACCACAGCCTCAAAGAGAAAGAAAACCTTTGACTATTGATCCAGCTGGTCACCATAAAGTTTTCTCCAAAATCAAAGGAAAACATCATATATTGATAGAATTGAGATACCAGCCTTGGGTAAATCGTTCAATTTTGTCCATAGAACCATTCAAGCCATCCTTGTTCTCTTAAAACATTCAAAACTAACAACTTACTAGACAGCAGCCACTCAGGGCAAATTTCGTTTTTAGGTAAAATAGTACAGCTTACCAAGTTTGGGTTTATAGGTCCTTCGGGAGCTATCCTCATTATTCTCTTCTGTTTCATAGAGCGGCGCTTCTCAGACGTGGGTGAAGACGGACGCTTCATCCTAGGCATCCACTAAAGGTACAAGCGACAGAGGAGAAGTTTTTCAAGAGTGAGAAGATTCAGGAGAGTGTACAGGTAAGGAATCAAATAAAAACCTTATGTTTTATCATTTGGGAATGTCAAACGTCATAAAAACAAAAACGCGGGAAATCAAATAGCGGTGAAATAAAAATTACAGCGATACAGGTTAAAATAATAGTATAAATAATCTTCACGGTGAGACTATGAGTAGGCATTACAGTGTGATGAAAACCAGTCATCACGATTAGATAGTTGGTGGTATTCATGGTGAGATAGTTACCATTCTGTGCAGTCACGGTTAGACAGTCATTTGACAGACCGTGAGCATGAAGCAGTAACTACAAAACAGTGAGCATGAAACTGTAAAGTAAAATACAGTAAAGTATTAAACATTAAGATTAGTAATATATTTATTTATGATTAATCATACCAAGATCTTGTATGATGTAGTCTAATATTTCATAATTTAACGGTTTAGTGAATATTTCATCAAGTTGATATTCAGTACCAATGAATTCCAAAGTGATATCACCTTTTTGATAATGATCCCTCAAAAAGTGATGTCTTACATCAATATGTTTTTTCCTAGAATGAGAAACAAGATTCTTAGAAATATTAATAGCACTTGTGTTGTCACAATTTAATGGGACATGTCTGAATTGATATCCATAGTCTAGTAATGTGTGTTTCATCCACAAAATTTGCACACAACAACTGCCAACAGCTATGTATTCAACTTTTGTAGTAGATAATGCAACAGAATTTTGTTTCTTACTACACCATGATACTAGTGACTTTCCTAAAAGGTGACATGTTCCAGAGGTTCTTTTTCTATCTAACTTACATCCAGAAAAATTAGTATTAGAATAACTAACTAGTTCAAATGATTTTACTTTGGGATAGAACAGTCCTAAATTGGGAGTATGCTTGTGGTATTTGAAAAAAAAATTTACAGTATTTAAATGTCACTCTTTAGGGTTTGCTTGAAAACAAGAACACATACACACACTAAACATAATATTAGGACGACTAGAAGTCAGGTAGAGTAGAATTCCAATCAATCCTCTATAAGTGGTTTGATCAACAGATTTACCATCTTCATCAAGATCCAGCTTACAGATGGTACTCATGGGAGTGTCCCTACATTTTGAGCTATCCAATCCAAAACATTTGAAAATATCTCTATTATATTTAATTTTAGTTAAAATAATTCCATCATCATTTTAAATGATTCGAAATCCAAGAAAGAATGTATGTTCACCCATTAAACTCATTTCAAATTCATTTTTCATCATTTTAGAAAAATCCGTACATAATGTAGTTTTTGAAGATCCAAAAATAATATCATCTACAGATATTTGTACAACTAAAACATCCTTAGAAATACATTTTATAAAAATATTAGGGTCAGCTATACGTTTTGTAAAACCATTAGAAATTAGAAAAGAACTTAATCTATCATACCAAGCTCTTGGATATTTCTTTAAACCATATAAAGCGTTTGATAATTTGAAAATAAGATTTGGAAAATGAGGGTTTGAAAATCTAGGTGGTTGTTCAACAAAACCATCCTCACCAATATATCCATTTAAAAATGCACTCTTGACATCCATTTGATATAGTTTGAAATTTAGATGGGCAGCATAAGAAAGTAAAATCCTAATGGATTCTAATCTGGCTACTGGAGGAAAAGACTCTGTATAGTCAATTACTTCCTCTTGACTATAGCCTTGTGCAAATAGCCTAGCTTTGTTTTTGAACTATGTTTCTAGATTCATCTACTTTATTTCTAAACACCCATTTAGTGCCTATGGTGAAAGTTTCCTTAGCTCTTTCAACAAGATTCCAAAATTTATTTCTTTCAAAATGATTGAGTTCTTCTTTCATAGAAATTACCCAAAATTCATCATTAATAGAATCATCAATGTTTTTAGGTTCAAGATGTGACAAGAAGTCTTGATGCTCAACCTGATTTCTAAGAGAAGCTTTAGTCTATGTCCCTCTATCAAGATTTCCTACAATAGCATCTAAAGGATGATTCTTTATAATTCTAGTTGATCTAGTAAAGGTAGGGTTAGAAATTTCAGGTTCTTCTCTAGGTTCGGGTTCATTAGGAGCAGATTCCGGAATATGTCCAGAACTGGTTGTCTTTATAGCAGGTTCTTTAGATTAGTCATTAAGGTCCAGAACACTCAAATATTTCTCAAGATTTTCAAGAGAGGTTTTAGGCTCATGTGGATCTATTTCATCGAACTTGATGTGAACTGGTTCTTCCAAACACTTGGTTCTTTTATTGAAAACTCTATAGGATTTTCTGGTTAATGAATATCCTAAAAATATTCCTTCATCAATCTTAGAAGAAAACTTATCAAGATAATCTTTTGTATTCAGAATAAATACTTTACAGTGAAAGACACTAAAGTAACTAACTTTGGGTTTTCTATTGTTCCAAATTTCATAAGGAGTATTCTTAAGAACAGGTCTAATTAAGACTCTATTAATAATATAACATGTTGTATTCACAGATTCAGCCCAAAATTAAATAGGCAGGTCATACTCATTAAGCATAGTTCTATAAATTTCTTGAAGGGTTCTATTTCTTCTTTCTACTACACCATTCTACTGAGGTGTCCTAGGAGCAGAAAAGTAATGAATATAGCCATTGTGTGAGCAATAAGATTCAAACTCATGATTTTCAAACTCACAACCATGATCACTTCTTAGATTTTTAATATTAAGTCCACTAAGCTTTTCTACAGATTTGGAGTATTTAACAAATTAAGAACAAGATTCACTTTTGTGAGCTAAGAAGTAACCCAAGTATATATAGAAAAGTCATATACTAGGACATAGTCATAGTTCTTCCCATTTAAGCTAGAAACTCTAGATGGTCCAAATAGTTCCATGTGAACCAACTCGAGAGGTTGAGAAGTTGAGACTTCATTCTTTGGTTTTAAAAGAGATTTTGTGTTGCTTTCCATTTTGATAGGGATTACAAACATTTTCATTTGGAAACTCAAGTTTGGGTAAGTCTCTAAATATGTTATTCCTGGTTATTTTCCTTAGTGAGTTTATATTTCAGTGTCCTAATCTTCTAGGCCATAACCAAGACTCTTTATGAAAGGAATTTAAACAGGTAACATTTTTCTTGGATAAGGAATTTAAATCAACAACATAAACCTTTTAATTTCTTAAAGCAGAAAATACTAAAACATTTTTAGAGTTAAAAACATTACAGGAATCATTTTCAAATTTGACATTAAAACCATTATTACACAATTGAGATATACTTAACAGATTATATTTCAGTCTATCAACAAATAAAACTTTGGAAATTAAAACTGAATCAGTGTTACCAATTTGGCCTAGGCTGATTATCTTTCCTTTAGAATTATCACCAAAGGTGACATAGCCTCCATCAACCTTTATTAAACTCTTGAACCATGATTATTCCTCAGACATATGTCTTGAACATCCACTGTCCAAATACCATGTCTTCTTATAGGAACTTTTCAAGTAGGTTTCCTACAAAACAGTTTTAGATATAATATGATTTTGGTACCCAGATCTTCTTGGGTCCAGACAGGTTAGCAATCAATGATTTTGGTACCCAAATTTGTCTTATGGGTCTCATATAATTTGTAGAGTCCAAATATTTTGAGAGATAAACTCTATTTGATTGATAACTATGTGAATAACTAGTTGAAGCATATTAATTTCCAAAACTAGAACTAATAGTATTCTGTCCAGATTTAGGAATAAATCTATTCTTAGTAATCTGTCTCTGTCCAGGTTTTTATCCTATTCCAGTTTTGTATTTTGGTGCCACTTTCTTTCCTATCATTTGAGTTAGTGTATCCTTTCCATTTGTGAACTTCTCTAAGTCTTTTCTAAGTTTCTCATTAGACATTTTCAGTTCAGTGTTCTCTTTTAATAGTTGATCATTCTTCTCTTTTTCAATAGTAAGTTCAGTTTTAACAGTTGTAGTCAGAGCATGTTGTTTCTTCAATGATTTGTATTTATCCTTAATCTCATTGCATGTCTCTTCCATCATATTAAAATATTCAGATAATTCTACTTTAGTCATGTCTTCATAATCAAAATCTGATTATACATCATCTCCAAAATAATAAGAATTTAAAACAGGAGTATCTAACGTTACCTCAGATGTGTTTGTCATGAAACACATGTTGGCACAATTCTTTTCAGAATCAGACATTTCAGATTCACTTGTGTTGTCATTATAAGTACTCTAGGTAGCCTCCATAGATTTCCTGTACTTACTGTCCTTGTAATCATATTTCTTCTTGACTTTTAGCTTTGGACAGTATGCTTTAATGTGTCCTTTTCTTTTTCACTCGTAGCAAATAACTTCCTCAATTTTATCTGGCTTTTTCCAGTCCTTCTTCCAATGTCCCTTATTGTCATACATACCCTTGTAATTTGTTTTTCTAAAAAAATTCTTCTTCCTATAAAAAATCTTAATCCTTCTGGCTATCTGAGCCATTTCAGCATCACTTTCAGAGTCTGAGCTTTCACTTGTTGAACTGTCAGTTTTTTTAGCTTTGTCTTTGTCCTTGTTCTTTGAAGAAGTAGTCTTGAAAGCTATTGATTTTTTTTGTTCATACTCTTCCTCCTTATTCACCTTGAGTTCTTCCTCATACATTATAAGCTTACCAATGAGTTCTTTGACAAGTAGAGCAGCAATGTCACATGACTCTCTGATTGAAACAGATGTGCCTCTCCATCGGTCTGATAGACACCTAAATATCCTCATAATTTGTTACTTTGCTGGAATAGCCTTTCTGAGAGAATTCATTGTATTGACTATCTCATTGAACCTGAGATACATATCAAAAATGGGTTCATCAGTCTTCATTTTAAAATTATCATATTTAATAGTATAAGTATTTAATCTCATTTCTTTAACATTAGTTGTTATTTTATGAGAAACACCCAAAGTATCCAAAATTTGAAATGTAGTTTTTCAGGAAGGAATTATGTTAAATTCATCATCTCCTAGAGCACAGTACAAAGCATTCATAGCATTACAATTATTATTGTAAGCAGTCTTTGTAGGTTCATCCCAAGTTGTTCTTTCAGTTTCTGGAATTTTATATTGAGATTCTATATCAGTCCAGATATCAAAACCCATACTTTCCAAATGAATATTCATTTTAATATTCCACTGAGCTTAGATTGTACCATTGAAGAAATGTGGTCTCTTAGTAGCAACACCCTCTAGTCTATTATCCATAAATAGATTTTAGAAAGTAAATTTAAAGAGAAAAAGATTTAGAACTAACAAAAATTTATGATCATTAAAGATGCAACTAAAATCATAGTTGAAAAACAGAGTATTTCAAAAATCCATAAACAAAAACAAATCCTCTGATACCAAATGTTGGTCGGAGTGGATACTCAAGAGGGGGGTGAGTTGAGTTCCAATTAAAAATTCTGTCAAAATTTTTTCTATTTAAAATCCACCAATTTATAAAACAAGTTAAACTGTAGTGAATTTATACAGATTTAAGATGTTAACTTAGCTTCTCAAAGATTTATTAGGTCTCAATTAATTTAACCACAAGATTAAACTAAATTTTGAAACTAACCTACAGATTTACAATAAGTATAAACACTTACTAATTTAACTATCAAAGTAGCTTTAAAATAATTTTGTATTTCAAAGTAATAGAAGCCGAATATAAAAGATATATGTATTATACATTAAAAAAAACTAAATATGCACAGAAGATATAACAAGAGGTTCAGTATAAAGCCGAGACTTAGTCCTCTCAAATTTATATAAATTTTATCCACACCCTGGATCGGGGTTAACATCAGTTTACAAAACTGTCTAGGCCATACAGGGACCTCTACCACTATTTTTCGTGGGAAACCAAACAAAGACCAGGCCACACAAGGACCTCTTCCACAATTGACGTGGGTAAACAAGAGTTAAGATTTTTTGAGTTAGGATTTTGATATCCTCCAGTTCAGTGCAGGAGACAGTGTGTGTATAAGATATATAAAGTACACCACACTACTCGAAAGTAAATAAATAAATCACTTAGAGAGAACAGATAAGATTTTAGAAAGATCTAATGATTAGCAATGATGTTCTAGACTCGTTGGATTCAGAAGGAATGCTTCTGAGTCCTTCTCTTGTTTTTCTGTTGAAAAACAGAGTGTCGTAGTTCAGCTTGTGTTCTACAAAAGTGAAAATGATCTCTTGATTAGTTGTGTGTTCTTCAGTGGTGTTGGATTTTACTCATGAGAGTTCTTTGAAAGTCTTGCAATCTCTTTCTTTCTTAGGATTGTTCTTCTTGTTCAGAACAGTGCTCTCAGGTGTATGTAAGTTCTTCTTGTTGTATCGTCACACTTTCACACGTGTACTGCATCTCAATCTTCCTTATATTCCATGAGTTTTGGCATTTGGAATGATTCCCTTTTCATAGGTACGATGTACGGTTTCCTAACATGCCATCAACTATCATTGAATAACATTAATTACATTAAAAACATCAAATATGACCGTTAGCATTATTTAATTAATATTGAAAAAAAGTTAAGAAATGGTGTCACGGTGATTATGTAAATGGTGTCTTCTTCACGGTATAGTCTTCACGGTATGTGGTTCACGGTATGTGCTTCATGGTATGTGGTCACGGTATCTGGGTCACTATTTTCCCTTCACAGTGTCTGGGTCATGGTGTGTCCTTCACGGTGTCTGGGTCACATTTTGTCTTTCACGGTGTCTGGGTGACTGTGACTGTGTCTTGTACACAGTCTGTCTCACTGTGTCAAACATCATGGTCTCTATATAATTAGAAAAATATCTATATTTAGATTTAGACAGTAATATGGAGAATATGGATTAATCTTAATTATTAGAGAGTAATAGAACTTGAATCATAAAGTCTTGATAATATAATTGAGATTTCTGATCATGCGTAAGACTTGTAAATACTAAAGAGAGTAATTAACATCAATAAGATTTTCTATCATTAAAACATGATGTGTAGTTGTTATTGAGATTGAAGAGCATTAGCAAGATGTGCAATTAAGATTGATATTAATTAGCAATAATAGGATTTTTGATCATTAAAACATGATTAATACATGAGGAGTCCAACAAACATCATAGGGAAAACATGGGTAAAAACATGTAACAACATTAACAAACTTCCTCGTCCCCATTCTTTAACCCGTTATTATCTTCATTACAGAATTGATTAACTGCCTCATGGAAACCATAGAACACCCACCCTGCATGATACACAAGGAGGATAGACAAAGGTAAGATCCCTACTTGATTGATCACGGATTAACATTAACTCCTCACATAGAAACTGGAAATCAGGAGTAGCAGGAACTCCACGGAACACGATCAAGGAAAACTTTGTGGGGGTACAACTCATCGGGAGGAAGGGTACTCCAAGCACAGGGTGATAGAAACAAAAACTCAGGGAGAAGAGAAGACTTTAGGTTATAAATGCTGAGATACAGCATTCCATGGATGGTGAAGATATGGAGAAAAACTCAAAACCGTGGAAGAAGCGGGATTGTGGGTTGACCACATGGCTGGGCCACCCCACAAGTCCAACTTAAATGGTCCTCACCCTTCGGGGAGGTTAAAACCGACCCACACCTCCTTGACCAGACGTTTCTTAAAACGTGGTTAAAGGCATGACCAAAACACAGGTTTTTTCATTTAAGGAGGGTACCTCAGCAATCATTTAATTAAATGCCATTAATGGGCTTTAAAACGGGCTTAAAGGGGTCAAAACACGGTTTAAAAACCAATTCTCACAAAAAGGAGGTGCTATTGGAAAAATCTGTGGAGAGGTCACCGTTACACCAAGGCCACCAGTAGGCCAGAGCTACCAGTACCCCATGGTCACCGGTAGGCTGGGTCGACTGATAGGCTGAGGCTACCGGTAGTCCAAGCTACCGGTAGGCCGAGGCGACAGGTAGGTCGAGGCCACCGGTAGCCCGAGGCCACCGGTAGCCCGAGCTACCGGTAGGCCGATGCCACCGGTAGGCAGAGGTGACTGATAGGCCGAGGCGACCAGTAGGTCGAGGCCACCGGTAGGTTGTGGCCACCTGTAGGTCATGGCCACCGCTAGGAGTCTTTTCACCGAGAAGTTGGGATGGCCTTCCAGACCACCCAAAATACCCCAAACATCAGATTTTCACCATCTAATGGACCCCAAAACCTTGGGTAATTACATCAGATACTTCCCAAACTATTATCATGCCTGAGAATATAAGAACAAACCATAAAGGAGAAAAGAGGGTTCCAAACAACCACTCTCTAAAGATACTTCTCAGGGGAAACCCCTGAGTTGTTCGAATGCTTGAACAGAACCCCCCTACATCCAGGAATACCCCCCAAGAGTAATCAACCAAAAACATCCACAAAAAGCACAAGGATCACACTGTCCTACACCTAAGTCAGGGAGTCCCTTCCTATATGTTAGGATATTATCCGCTTTGGGCAGCACTCACTCACCCGCACAGGTTTAATCTCATCCACATTAATGCGCCTTGATTAGTAGTAAAGTTTTCCCATAATCACAAATTCAAACACAAAACAAGAAAAACAAAACTTTTATATATTAAAGAACAAGGTAAAACATCTCAACAAAACTCGGAACAAAAACAAAAAGGAAGTCAAAATAGATCTGGGCACTGAACGCGTAACTGGGCCTCCCGCTCCCAAGTTCTCTCCTCGAGGCCACCAGGCCTCCACGACACACGAACTAAGGGGACGGTTCATCCATGAAGCACTTTCTCTTTACAATCCTCGATCTTGATCGGTCGTTCTATGAAGGTCGCATCATTTTTGACATCTAACTCTCCCCAATCGATGACATGGGAGTCGTTGTGTAGATATCGACGAAGCTGGGAGATGTGAAAGATGTTGTGAAATTTCTCCAACTGAGGTGGAAATGCCAGCTGATACACCACCTCACCAACTCGTCCCAGCACCTCGAAAGGTCCGATTAAACCTAGGGGAGAGCTTACTCCCCTTCCCAAACCATGGATGCCCACGTCGAGGGGAAACCTTCAAAAAAATGATTTCCAACCTAGAACTCCAAGGGACTCCTCCTACAATCGACATAAGACTTCTTTCGATCCTGGGCTGCCTTCATCCTCTCACGCATGAGCTGAACCTTCTCAGTGGTGCCCTGCACCACTTCTGGCCCAAGAACAGCTGCTTCCCCAATCTATATCCAGCAAACGGGTGAACAAAACGACCTTCCATACAAGGCCTCAAACGGTGTCATGCCGATAGTGGAGTGGAAGATATTGTTATAAGAAAACTCCACCAGACGAAAGTGTCATACCCATGATCCCAAAAAATCCAAAACACATGCCCGCAGCATGTCTTCCAACATCTGGATCATTCGTTCTGTCTTCCCATCTGTCTGAGGGTGGAAAGCAGTGCTAAGGCGTAGCTGGGCGCCAAAGGCAAGCTGTAATCCCCTCCAGACTCTTGAGGTAAACCGCGTGTCTCGATCGGAGACAATAGATCTCGAAATATCATGCAACAACACCTTCTCATCGACATACCTTTGGGAAAATGTACTCACCAGGCTTGACTCCTTAATCGCCAAGAAGTGAGATGATTTTTTCAACCGATCCACCACTACCAAGATAGAAACATAGCTTCCGTGAGCCCTGGGTAGCCCGGTGATGAAGTCCATCGAGATGTCATCCCACTTCCACTCGGGAACATCAAAAGGCTGTAACAACCCTATGAGAATATGGTGTTCAGCCTTCACTTGCTGATACACTAGGCACTTAGCCACAAACTCTACCACCGCCCGCATTACCCCGGGCTACCAAAACTATCCCATCAGGCATTTGTACATCTTTGAGACCCCAGGATGTACTGCTACAACCAAGACATGGAACTCATAGAGAATTGTTTTACGCATCATCTCGAGAAGAAATAGCCTTCCATGGAAAATCATCTGATGCTGACCATCCTCTGCCATCCCTCAAGAGAATTTCCCTAATAAACATGATCTCGCATCACTTCTACCTCCGAGTCCCCCCACTAAGACTCTTCCACCTACACTACTAAATAGGAAACTATAGTAATCTCAAATAGAAAGCCTCTTCTAGCTTCAACCCTTACATCCAAATGCAAGGCCTCTAACTCTTCCACCACTCTCCAAGAATCTACAGATTCCTGAACTACTTCCTTCTGTGATTTCCTACTTAGGGCATCAGCCACAACATCACCATTGCCCTCAATATAAAAGATCATGAAGTCGCAGTCTTGGAGGAACTCGACCCATCTGCCACATGATCAGATCCTGATGGGAAAAGACATAACACATGCTCTTGTGATCTGAGAAGACCACAAAGCGCTCTCTGATGAGATAATGCTGCCACAACTTCAATGTGAACACCACGACTACAAGCTCCAGATCATGGGTGGCATAGTTACGTTCATCTTGATATAACTACCTAGACCCATAATGGATCACTCCTCACTATAGCATCAACACACATCCCAAACCTAGGCCAGAAACATCACAAAACACTTCAAACAACACCCCTTCCTCTGGTAATCTGAGTAATGGATCACTAACCAGCATCTTCTTTAGGTAGCAAAAAGTTGTCTAGCACTAGTCGCTCCACACAAAGGCCTAGTCCTTCCGAGTCAAAACTGTCAATGGATCTGCAACTCGAGAGAATTTGGGCAAAAACCTTCAGTAATATCTTTCCAAAGCCATGAAACTACGAACTTCCGCAACATTATTGGGTGATTCCCATGAAATGACTGCCTCGACCTTCGATAGTTCTGCTGCTCTTCCCTTATGAGACACAAAATGTCCAAGGAAATGTACTTCTCACACCAAGAACATGCAATTAGACAGTTTCCCCTAATGATGGTGGTGTCTAAGGACTCCCAAAACTGCTCTAAGATGCTCAACGTGCTCTTCCTCTGATATTGAGTAGATAAGGATTTCATTGATGAACACCACAACGAACTGGTCCAAAAACTATCAGAGGATAGAGTAAATGAGGTTCATGAACATAGTTGTTGCGTTCGTAGCACCAAAAGGCATGACCACAAACTCAAAGTGGCCATATCTGCACCTGAAAGCTGTCTTCGAGATATCACCTTCCTTCACTCTCAACTGGTGGTATCCAAACTGCAGATCGATCTTAGAGAACCAACCTACTCCACTCAACTGGTCGAATAGATCGTTTATCCTCAGGAGGGGGTAACAATTCTTGACCGTCACCTAATTCAACCTCCGTTAGTCTATGCATAGCCATAGAATACCATCTGCTTTCTTTAAGAACAAAACTAGAGAACCCCACGGTGACACGCTGGGTCGAACAAAGCCCTTCTCCATCAGATCGTCAATATGAATCTGCAACTCCTGCAACTCAGAAGGTGCCATCTAATAATGATCCATCAAGATCGGGAAGGCACTAGGCTGCAAGTCTATGCCAAACTCAATGTCAGGTCGAGGGGGTAGAGTCACAACCTCATCGGGAAAGGCATCATAAAATTCTCTTACGACCACTGGGATATCCATAATTCTTGTGTCCGCCGACTCCCCTGACACCCCGTCCAGCATAGAAAGGACTGGCTCCACATGTCGACTCCCCACTTGATAACTCTGTTCCCCAACATAACCCACATGCCATCCATCCTTAATGGATAATTCAATCCTTCTCCGATAGAAGTTGATGATGGAATGCATGGAGAATAACCAGTCGATGCCTAGAATGACATCGTATTGCTGCATCAGCAATGAAATAAGGTCACCACTGGACTGATGCGGTCCCAACATCAGTCTATATCCCTGGGAAAAGTAAGATATACTGGTCTGCCCCCCAATTGGTGTTCTCAACACTAGGGGCACAAAAAGTCTATTGTTATCTAGACCCAAAGCATGGGCTAATTCGGGCATAAAAAAGGAGTGTGAAGCTCCCGAATCAAAAAAGTCAGAAACAAGAGGTCTGAATAAACTGATCGTACCACGAACAACCTCTGGTCCTACCAGAGCTACCAACTCTGTGGCGTGAAACTGTCCACACCTAGCTCCTCTGCCTCGCTACTTTTGACCACCTCCCTGAACACGCCCTGTTCGAGGTCCCTAAGGAGAACCCTGGTGTCAGTATCCTCCTTCAAAGTCATCCCTCGGAGGGCCAGGGGCCTGCTGCTACTACTGGAAAGGCCTCACCAACAAAGGATTCTACTGAGGTGGGTGCTGAAACTGCCCACCTCCATAATGTGGAGCTAGAGTCAGGAAGCTACTCTAGATGTTCCTAAAAACTACGCAAGAGAAACACTTCGGTCCTGGCCTTGTGGAAAAGGGGCGAGGGCTAGAAGCTCGGAACTGGAACTGATGAGGCATACTCCCTGCTTCTCGAAACCTGGAAGGCCCTGTCACTGGAGACCTGCTACTGGCTGCCTTCCCCTTTGATGAACCCAGCTAGTTCCCCACTCATGGCATGCCTCCCTTCAAGTTCATCTTCTCTACTATCTTGGCCTTCTTATGTACTGCTAGGTACGTCGGAAGGGTGAAGGGAGTTACATCGTACTGAAGAGAAGGATGAAGTGCCTCCTCTAACCGTCATGCCTGAGACTCCTCATCTGGAAAGAGATCCGGGCAAAACCGAAAGAGATCCTTGAACTTGATTCCTAGATACCTCACTAACATGCTTCTCTACTAATGGGAGAGTAACTTCTGCCTCTTCTCAGCCTTTTTCGTAGAGGAGAGGAGCTCCTCATGAAATTATTTCTCGTAACCGGCCCATGAAACCTATACCTTTGTCTTCTCTCCCAGGAAAAGAATCCACCACTGATGCGCTGCTCCTCTCAACTGACTGACGGCCAACAGAACCCAGTACTTCCTTGGATCATGGATCAAAGAGAAGGTGATGGCTAGCTCCTCGAGCCATCCCTCCATTAATGAGTGATAAATGGTTCCCTCGTACTTCTCAAGGGTTTGTCGCTAGAAGGAGAGAAGAGTCCTCTTCCACAAGTTGTCCCCCTCATCTTGGTCATCCCTATACTGGTCAACTACCTCGATCCACTGGGCCTCAACCACCCGAGTTTCTCATGGATAACGTCTGGGTGCCATACCTTTAAAGTAAAAAAAGAATCCCTAAGCCCGAGTAGCAAGGGAATTTTTTTATTTTTATTTTCTTTATCCTTAGTATTATTATTAAATTTTCTATCCAAGATACCCCAAATTAATTAAAAACACAATCATTATGATGCATGAACCTTCCCTAGGGTCTTTACCCTGCAATAAATGTAGTCTCACTTGGTCGTTTGATAGGCTCAGAGTCCTTGCATTGGATCACGAGGGGGCCTAAAATCCTATGTCCTAGCCGGTCCTCCCTGGTCTATTTCACGATCCAAGATCACCTAACATTGTTGACCTACCATCCCATGAAATCCTCACTCTTCCTAACTGTAGACTCCATCCTATCCCTCAACCTCCATTTGATAACATTCTGTCATGACCCTCCTTCAGCAAGACGATGAAAGGGGCGTCAAAGATCCCCACCCTTCCTTCCTATAGTCGAAGACGAGATAATGACCCCCAAGTCTTGCCTCCAGTAGGCCCTAGAGGGGCGACTAGAACCAAGGTTATAACATTTTAAAAATATTGTAGGAATTACCCTTTTTTGTTAACCAGGATTGAGGGAAAGAATGAGTCGACACCAAACACCACCATGTATAGAAAACACAATGTAAAAACCAAACTACATGCATGTTTTAATAATAAAACTGAACAAAGTACGAGAACTCCAAAGTAAAAACAAAATAGGAAAGGAAAAGCCTATGCAGAAACCAACTACGAACAACATAAACTCCAACGTCCAGACTAGTAAGGTCCCTCACGGCCTCTGAAGCCCTCCTGGAAACATGAAAGTAAACGTAGGGTGAGCATACAAAGTAAACTCAGTAGGAAAACCTAAAGCTCTCATTCACAAGTGGGGATACATCCTAACATTTCGTGAGAATAAGATTAAACATCATATATCAAGGAATCTAACCATCCCACCTCACCAGCCACACTCACCAAATAACACAAGCAGTAAGGTAATAGTAAAGAAAAAAACATTTGGGTACCCCGTACCACCATTTCTCCCACTAGTTAGCTGCTCATCCATAACGGCTAACGTCCTGACACTACCACCCTCTTCCTGCCCGCACACACCTGGGCCTCATAACCATCCACATCCCTACCCGCACACACCTGGGCCTCACAACCACACATCCCTGCCCGCACACACCTGGGCCTCATCCAAAAGAAACCTGGGAAAAAACCATAACCAGAACCCCTACCTGAAAACACCTGGGCCTCATCCCGAAGATTCATGGGAAAACAACCTTCCCAAAGAGTCCTGGTATAACAACACACCAAACAAAACCTACCCAAAGAGCCTCGGGTGTAAGGTCGTCTCTAGCCATCACAGCCTAGGGAAGAGGGAGCAGGAAGGAGAGTAACAAGGGGGAAACATCCTTCCTCATGAGATGGGGTGTCCGACACTAAGTGCACAATGCGGGTGGGGTGTGACTAAACACAAAACATACCATTACACATATATAACAACACACGTCCCAACCTATGGCTCCTCAAATAGATAAAAGTAGGTGCCCAAGCACTGCTGCCTTAGAAAAAAAGAACACAACAAATAGTTCCCAGTTTCCATATTCAAGTAATCATTTCATAACAGTTCAGTTTGAGTTAATCCCTTCATTACTGGGAAACTAACAGGCACAATCACAGATGAAACTACAATAAAGCAGGAAGGAAAACCATCAGGTAATTTAAGCATTCAAACCTGGTTCTCTTGTAAATAATAACATCAAAGTGGGATTTGTGGAATCCATTGGAAAACTGGAACCAAAGAAAAACCCAACAAACCATTGGTTATCCCTACATTAATTCATTACCATTCCACCCAGTTCATTATTAACATTCCACTTTTATTCATGTTCACAACCCAAACTGTAGCCCTTCTTCCAAAAAACACCACAACCACACAACAACTCATGCCATTCCAACCACACCATTCACAGCCCCACTGTTCACCCATCCATAAAAAAAACACATTCACCCCTTCACTCATTTCATAACTGAACCATCCCAACGTTCATAATTGATTATTTTATATTATTTAGTTCAACTGGGGTGATCACACATGGTTATGGGCATTCATATTCAACAGCCGAGATTAAGTGTTTAACTGATTCATACACGATTCCCATTTACCAGACAATGCATAAAACAGATCAAAACATAGGTGCGCAAATAAAGGCCCCCAATGGCCATGATTTTCAGTAGGCCTAAGACCATTCAATTCAGAACAACATCATAGGGAAATCATGGGTAAAAACATGTAACAACATTAACCAACTTACTCATCCCCATTATTTAACATGTTATTATCTTCATTACAGAATATATTAACAGCCTCGTGGAACCATAGAACTCCCACCCCGCATGATACACAAGGAGGAGAGGCGAAGGTAAGATTCCTACTTGATTGATCAAGGATTGACGTTAAGTCCTCACATGGAAACTGGAAATCAGGAGTAGTAGGAACTCCATGTAACTCGATCAAGGAAACCATTGCGGGGGTACAACTCATCGAAAGGAAGGGTACTCTGAGCATAGGGTGACAGAAAAAAAACTCAGGGAGAAGAGAAGCATTTAGGTTATAAAGGCTGAGATACAGCATTACGTGGATGGTTAAAATATTGATAAAAACATGAAACTGTGGATGAAGCGGGATCGTGGGTTGACCACGCGGCTGGGCCACCCCACACGTCCAACTTAAAAGGTCCCCACCCTTCGGGGTGGTTAAAACCGATGCACACCTCCTTGATGAGGCGTTTCTAAAAACACGGTTAAAGGCATGACCAAAACGCACGGTTTTTCATTTAATGAGTGTATCTCACCAATCATTTAATTAAACACTATTAATGGGCTTTAAAACAAGCCTAAATGGGTCAAAAGATGGTTTAAAACCCAATTTGTGCAAAAAGGAGTTGCTACTGGAAAAATATGTGGAGAGGTCACCGTTACACCAAGGCCACCGGTAGGCGAGAGCTACCAGTAGGCTTGGACTATGGGTAGGCCGAGGCTACCAGTAGGCCGAGGCTACCAGTAGGCTGAGCCACCGGTAGGCCGAGCTACCGGTAGGTCGACGCTACCGGTAGGCTAATCGACCAGTAGGCCGAGTCCCTGGTATGCCGAGGCCACCGGTAGGTCGAGGCCACCGGTAGGCCGAGCGACCGGTAGGCTGAGCTACCGGTAGGCTGAGGTGACGGGTAGGCTAAGGACACCGGTAGGCCGAGGCCACCGGTAGGCCGAGGCCACCGGTAGGCCAAGGCTACCGCTAGAAGTCTTTTCAACGAGAAGCTGGGATGGCCTTCCAGACCACCCAGAACACCCCAAATATCAGATTTTCACCATATAATGGACCCCAAAACCCCAAGTCATTATAATATACACATGATTTTTTATCTCCCCTATTTATGTTTTTAAATTACAATTTTTCCGTTCATTTCACATTCTTTATTTTCTAAATATTACCAAATAATTTTTTTAAGGAAAAACTAAATTCATTTCTCTCTTTGATCAAAAAAGTCCTTTCTATTTCATGTCCACATTTTATAAAAATGTTTCCATGAATTTTTTTTACCCAAATATTGATTAAATTCATTTTTAAACATGTTTTAAATTTTAAAAAATAGTCTAAAAGGAAACTTCTTCTAATTTTTTCAATGAGGTACTTTATACTTTTACCAAAAATAGGAAAGGATACTTTTTTAACAAACATGACATGAATAAAAAAATTTTTACTATCATGAATACTTATTTATATGATGATTCCATTACATTTATCTAAGTTTATTTACAAATAAAATATTTTCATTATTATTTAGTAAATTTTTAAATTTTAAATAAGTTATTTCAATGTGAAATTATATTTTCCTATAGAATTTTTTAAAATATATTTTTACATTATTTATATACATTTAACCCCCCCCCCCCACATAATTCTTATGATTGAATGGGGATTTAATATAATGATAATATATTTATCCTTTATATTTTTGTATTATTATTTTGATGAAAATGTTTATGAAACCCGTTTCTTTCACATTGTGTATTTAATGAAGAAATGATTATGAATCCTTTTTCCTTTTTATAAGCTATGTTATGATAATTTTTTATGATCTAATGGAATAAAAATGTATGTATTATGTGATGTATAGGCCTTATATATCACTAAAACTAATTTGTTAATGATTAATGTTCTATGCGATCAATGGGTACATTGGTGTTTATGCCATGACCATAAAATAAATTTCACGAGAGGTTGTGTGAAGAACTATAAAGATGGTACATGAGTGGTTTTCCCAATCCTAAAAAAGAGAGTATATATAAGTTCATTCCAAGACCAAAATACGGTATATAGGAGGTTATCCCATGCTCTTTGTATTTATATGGGTGGTTATCCCATGAATTACTCCTTATGAAAACCTTGGTTGGTAGCCTAGACATAAGATTTTTTATGTTTATGTGTATGCAACAAATCTATATCTTATGAAAATTTTATGATCTAAAATATTTTTTTATTTTATTACATTATGATTCATTTATTATTAAATTCCATGATTTATGTTATATTCTCAATATTATGATCCTTGATATGCATGGTATGTCTTTTAATTGTTTTTCCCATGTTATCATATAATTATGCACAAGTAATATTGATATCTCCATTGGTTACCCTTATTGATCATATGATCTATACCTATATTATGTTTTCTCTGTAAGGTTATAAATAAAGGTATTGTGCATCATATGACTAAGAATAGTGATATTTACGAATAACAAAGTGGAAGATGATGTAGTTCACTTATTAACCAGTTTTTACATGTCCATGTTTCCATGGATACTAGACCTATTTGAGTTTTTCATGGTTTGTTATGTTATGTAATGAATATGCGTCTAATAAGATGTAATATATTTGTATGATAATTGTCAGTCATGATATTTGGTATTTTAGAAAGTTTTAGTTACCCTTTGAAAACAAGGATGAGAAAAAATTTAGTGAGAACCCAAGGGATATTTCAAAGTATATGAAATTGTTTAGGAATTTCATTGAAGGATAGATTAAGTGGTTTACAAGAAATTAAATACATGTATAGATGATAATAGTGGATCTGTATTTGGATATATTTTACCTAGGGGAAATAACATTGAAACTATAGCTTTGGGATTCAAATCAAGTATCACATGGTATATGACAACGGACCCTGACTCACAACTGGTTTGACACATTTGGGGGATATGTTTTGAAAATTCACAAACACTTTGTAAACAATCTTCAAGGATTTTAATCTATCATTTCATTGAATGACCTAGGTTAAAACTAAGGGTTGATAAAATGGAAATAACTTTTCATGATTTAGAAAACAAATGAAAATGGAATATTAATTCATTTTCTCAACGATTTCATGTTGAATTATAAGTGGAAACCCCTAATGGAACAATTATCCGAATTCATGTCTATAATTTTTCTTGGATTGAAGTTTGTGGTAATGTACTTCTTTCAAGTATTTTTATTCTCCTTCTAGTTGAATTTCATATTATCTTAGACATTTATTGGCTTTCTCTACATAAATACTGAACAAATTTCTGAGTAAGGGAATTCATGTTCGATATTCTAAACCATCCTATGATTATATTTCTATTCAATGATAAATAATATATTCTAATATAAATTGTATCCATTGTATGGGTGTTGATTTATGTATAAAAGGTGTTTTTATCATAGATGATTGGGGAGAAACTCTACAATGAAGAAAATATTGTTATGCAAGTGTTTTTTGATGTATTTTTAGAGGATATAGCTAATGCTCCATTTAATCATGAATTTTACTTTTCAATAGAACTCATACCTAGTGTTGTCAATATTTTAACCACTCCACATAGAACGACCTCGATTGAGTTCCCATAATTGAAGAAGAAACTTCAGCAGAATATTGATAGTGGATTCATTCACACAAGTGTGTTAGTTGGGGTGCACATGTTCTTTTTATTAAGAAGAGATATCAATTGATAAGACTCAACATTGATAATTGGTAATTGAAAAAGATGTCCATCGGGAACAAGTATCATCTACCCTGTATTGATGACTTATTTGATCAACTAAATAGATCTCAATACTTTTTCTAAGTTGAAATTCATTCTAGATATCATAAAATGAGGGTCAATTAGTAATAAATACCAAAGGTATCATTTTATACTAGGTATGGACACTATAATTATATAGTGATGCCATTTCGTATTACTAATTCCACCACTATCTTCATGGATTTAATGAATAGTGTCTTTAGAGATTAATGTGACCAAATTTTCATCATATATATCTATTATATTCTTATATATATAGAGGATAATAAAGAAAATTAATATCACTTGATAATTGTACTATAGACTGTAATGAAGGATAATTTATATGAAAAAATTATAACGTGTGAATTTTGGCTACTAAAGGATTCATTATGGGGTCATATAATCTCGTGAGAGGGTATATATGTAAATCTGTCACAAATAGTTGTTATTGAATGTTGGCCAAGACTAACCACTATGAACTACTAAAAATCATGATTTTACCAACACTTTTATACCAACGGATCTTTTGAGCCGTTGGTATAGGTGTTATTTACCAACGGTTTATGCAAATCGTTTGTAAAGATGGACAAAAATTGAGTTTCCTGAACGGTTTGATGAAACCGTTGGGGAAGATGGGTAAAAGTTTTGTTTTCCCTATGGTTTCATCAAACCATTTGGAAAGATGGAGTTTTCCCAAGGGTTTTTAACAACCGTTGGGAAAATTTTCCCCCACATTCGATAAAGTAGGAAACCCCCACCCCGATTCTAGAAGCAAAGCCCGATTCTAGAAGCCGTAACTCTAGAAGCACTGCCTGACTCCGAGAAGCCCTTGAGAAGCCCCAACATAGGTGCACCTCTTCCATCCGATCAACTTCCAGGTTAGACTCCTTCCACCTCTTCTCAAGGATAGCCTTCCACCTCTTCTCAAGGATATCCTTCTATTCTCAAGGATATCGTTATTCCCTATTTCTATGGATTTTGAAAATTTTTATGATTCACTACTCTACAAATTGTGTACTCAAATCACTACATCGGTGTATAGATTGTCCAATTAATGTTTTTATTACACATATAAATTTCTAAGGGAATGATGTCTCTTTCTTGTGTTCTAATTTTAAAGATTCATAGTATTTTTTTATCTCAATGATTCAAATATTACAGATTCATGTATATGAACTCATAATAAATTTATTGTAATATTAATTCATAGTATTCCATGAAAATCACTCCATTATTCATAATATTTCATGAAATCATATGAAATTGTTCCTAATTACCTCCATATTTGTTTTCATTATAGGAAATGACACCCATTGAAGAGAGGTGGTGGAAAAAAGATGATAGAAAATAATCGTCGCATGACAGAGATGGGAATTCATCCACTCATCCATGTTGTGAGTATTTTATTTCAAATATATATATTTCAATAACTTATAATATCATGTGTTTACTTTTTTGTTAAATTTTTTTTAGGATCCATCCCCTAGACGAGAGATATCTGACGAGGAGACTGATATTGCTCCCAGTACAGAGACTGGTGGTAGGAGGGGGGTGGGGTCAGAGTTAGATGATCATCTGGTGGTCTCGGTACTGAGGCCGGTGGTATGAGGGCTCATGTTGCGAGAGTTAGACGATCCACTGGTTGTACCCTATTGGACTATGCCCCTAACACAGACGTATCTTCTGTACCCCATTTTGACCCTGGTGTGTCTTTAGGGACACACATGATATTTAGGCCTCCGATGATTACACTACCAGTTGGCCAGATGTATGTGCCATCATCATTTTATGGTTCATTATCTCCGAACTATTATATTACACCTTATTCGACTCCTGCTCTGACATAGTATGTGGCTCGGGAGCGTACACGGAGGGACACTCCACCTTTAGAGGATATTCCTTTAGCTTCTGAACATCCAGTGATGCCCATTGATCTGACTACCACAGGTATATTTATAGAAGTCTAAAAAATTTATACCAAAATTTATTTTTATTATAACTTTTATTAATATTTTTTTCATTAATAACATATTCATCTACTGATAAGAGGTAGGGGAGGGTGCGTACTCACTTGTGTGTGGTATGGAACCGCTAGACATAGTTGATGGTTGAATACAATGATAATGGATAGATGATTGATAAATCTGGGCAGGAATGTCGGGGTTTTTTGGTGACGCTAGCCAAATACTTCGACATCAATCCGATCAGCCCTCTCTCATGGAGAAATCTGCCACACGAAGTCAAGGATAATGCGTGGGTACAAATATGGGTAAAAAATCTATTGGATTTAATGTAGTATTTTTTTTATTTATATTAATTAATCTATTGGGTTTCACCTTCGGTTTAACTTCCCTGATGGCGAAGGTGCACGACCAGCACGTTTAAAAGAGCCAGGAGAGCATTGGAGAGCTTATAAGAATGAGCTGTATGTCGGCTGGTGTGATAGAGTGGGCATGGAGTTGAAGACATTACCTATCATGGATGACTGCCCGATAGAGCAATATCGCCAAATGATTACCCATTGGGATACTGCCAGATTTAAGGTATTAATCCCATTTGAGGTATTTAAATGACAGTTTTCATATTTTTCATTAATATTATCTTATTTATTATTAAACATTATTTAGGAATCTTCTGAATAAACAAAAAAATATTGATTCAATGCAATTCCTCCAAACATTGGGGCACACAACTATGTCAGATCATGAGAGGCAGCTGGTACGATATAGTTGTTTATAATTTTTCTTTAAGACATGCCAGTTCTATTGTTTCCTACATAAATTATGTGATTTATTGAATATTTAATATATGATTATATGTGAAATTTATATTTTTTCAATGTCATTATAGAAGCAAAAATTTAATATTGAAGGACATATCCCTTGAGCAAAATTGTTTTTCTCGAGTAGAGGGAAAAAAATATGGAACTGCAGTTAATGAACCGACACATGAAAAGATTGTAAGTTTTAATTTGTTTATTTCAAAGATTAATTTCTATTTTGAAATTTAATAATCTATTAATATTTTTAACAGGATGATTTAGAGGCCCTTAATTCCTAGAAGCCTGAAAATTTTGGGCCACATGATCATTTATATCAGGTTTTGGGAGATGAGCACTCCGGTCGAGTACACTGCCGACCTGGTAAGAATATAGTCCCGACGAGGTATTGGGTATCTCCAGTTATCCATTCTAGTACCATCGAGTTGGAATAGGTCAAGGAGCATGATAGATAGTCTACTAAAAGGGTCACAGAGTTGGAAGAACAGGTTCAAACGAGGAACAAAGAATTTATGAAACTGATCAAAGCTTTTTCTTCATCACTTTAACCAGAGTCCAGTGCGGCTTGTTAGACATATATGTAATCGATGGGTGAATTATCCAGTGAAACATGAGGCAGTTCTAGTGGTGTTCAAGATGATTATGTTCCTGGTGATGAAGAGGATGCTGAAGAGGATGAGGGTGAGGATGAGGATGAGGACGAGGGTGAGGATGGGGCCGAGGGCGGGGATGGGGCCAAGGTCGAGGATGAGGACGATGGCGAGGACGACGAACTGGACAGAGATGGCGGCAAGGATGAGGCTGATGATGATAGTGGTGATGGTGATGTTGATCAAGGGTAGATTTATCCATTGCATTTTTGAATTCTATATAACTCTTTATTTTTGAACCTGGGTTTTCACTCTGGTATGGATATTTTTGAATTCAGTATAACTCTTTATTTTTTGACCAAATATGGAAGACTCTTTTATTTAAGAATTATTTAAATTGAATTTATTTTCTTTCTTAATTCGGTTTAATTATATTGAATTGAATATCTTGAATAAGTTTTCTTTAATATAATTTTTTCATTTGATAAATAAAGTCATGTTTTTATAATAAAACCCCTCCAACAGAGGTGAGCAGTCTGTGAAAACCCACAGAGATAGTTTAGGGTATGATAAAATAACTCTCAATTAGTAGTTCCAACTACCTTGTACCACTTTTAAAAAAAATAACATAAAATATATATCTTTATCATACCACAATCCTGAATCAGGAGTCTGTTTTTATAACATAAGATCATTTTCTATAATGTAAAGTAAAACTACATAGGATTTATTTGGAATCCTGGCTAGAAGATGTTGTCCTGCGAATGTCGCTGGACCGAGACAATATGCCGCGGTCACGTTGCGGTCATGTCGTGGTCACGCCGCGGTCACGCCGTGGTAATGCCGTGATTTGGATTTTCTCTAGGATGACACCTCGTGGCAGTTCGCAGTCCTGTCGAAATTCGATGTATGATACCTAGATAGAGTTTTAGATACATTACCCACCCACCTTCTTGGACCCCAGAAAACCCCCCAACCTTCTCCCTCGACCCCGGACAGCCCCCCAACCTCCTCAATACGAGGAACGGTGTGGCCGGTACCACTCAAAGTGTCTTTCTTTTGTTTAAAATATATCCCCTTTTAAGTAAAAACAAGTGGCATACGGAAAACTGACCAAAAGCATTTGGATTGTGTTGATACTTTAGGAAAACGATCCATGGGCCATTTATGACATGTACGAGTCAACCCCGCCTCAATCTGAAGTGCGGTGTTTCCATCACCACTCAAAGTGTCTCACTTTTATTTGAAATGGACAAGATTTTAAGTGAAAACAACAACTGGAATACTTAAAACCAACCAAACACATTCGAATTCTATTGAAACTTTTGGAAAATGGTCCACGAGTCATTTTTGACGTATACGAGTGAACCCCGCCACAATCTGAGGCGCGGTGTGGCCGGAACCACTCAAAGTGTATCACTTTTCTTAGAAATGGAAAACATTTTAAGTGAAAACAACATCCGGCATACGAAAAACGAACCAAATGCATTCGGATTGTGTAGATACATTAGGAATATGATCTAATTATTATTCTTAAGGTATAAAAGGAGATAGCATGTCATTCGGATGCACAGTTTGCACGGCACGGCTGAATATTTTTTTAGGTTTTTGGTGCGCTTGAAAAGTGTGCGTGTGGGGGGGTCGATACAGGACAAACGACCTAGGAATTCCATGAAATCGGACAACAAAAAAGGGACGGTGAATTGTTAAATGTTCGGCCAGACAGCACTTCATTCGGAGGTGTCAGGTGACCGTGGTGGCCGAAAACGCACTCTGCGTGTCGTAAATGGCCAAAACATCCGTTTAATGGTCAAATGCATGTCTAACGAATTCTTAATGACTTGAAATCACACAAATACACCCTAATTATTACCCGTGAGGTGTACGATGAGACATCATGTCATTTGGACGCGCGGTTTGCGCGGTACAGCTGAATATGTGGCTTTTAAGTGTTCAGTGCACTTCAAAAGCATGCGTGGGGTGGTCGATACCGACCGAATGACCTCAGAATTCCATGAAATAGGATGAAAACAAAGGGTGGGTGAATTTTGAAATGTTCGGCCAGAAGACACATCAATCGGAGGTTTCGTGTGACCGCGGTGGCCGAAAATGCACTTCACATGTCGTAAATGGCCAAAACATGTGTTTAATAGTCAAATGCATGCCGAATAACATTAGAATGACTTGAAATCACACGAAAACACCATAATTATTATTCGTGAGGTGTATGTGGAGACATCACATCATTTGGATTTGCGGTTTGCGCGACACGACTGAATATGTGTTTTTTAGGTGTTCGACGCGCATGAAAAACGTGCGTGGGTTGGTCGAAACCAGCCGAACGACCTCGGAATGCCATGAAATTGGACGACAAAAAAGATTGGGTAAATTGTGATTTTTTTTTCCAGAAGGCTCATCAATTGCAGGTGTCGTGTGACCGCGTTGGCCGAAAATGGATACTCTTTTATGTAAAAACAACTGGCATACGGAAAACTGAACAAACGCATTCGGATTGTGTTGATACTTTAAGAAAAGGACCCATGGGTCCTTTTTTAATTGTACGAATCATCCTCGCCTCAATATGAGGTGCAGTGTTTCCGGAACCACTCAATGTGTCTCACTTTTACTTGAAATGGGCATGATTTTATGTGAAAAAAACAACTGACATAATTAAAACCATTCAAACGCATTCTGATTCTATTGACACATTAGAAAAATGATCCATGAGTCATTTTTGATGTGTACGAGTCAACCCCACCTCAATCTGAGGCTCGATGTGGCTGGAACCGCTCAAAGTCTCTCACTTTTCTTTGAAATGGACAAAATTTTCAGGGAAAACAACATCCAGAATACAGAGAACCAACCAAACGCATTCAAATTGTGTAGATAACTTAGGAAAACAATTTAATTATTATTCTTGATGTGTATGAGGAATGACATGTTACTCGGATGCGCGGTTTGCACGTCACGACTAAATATGTGTTTTTTAGGTGTTCGACGTGCTTGAAAAGCATGCATGGGCTGGTCGAAACTAGTCGAACGACCTCATAATTCCATGAAATCGGAAGACAACAAAGGGTGGGTGATTTTTAAAATTGTCGGCCAGATGGCACGTCAATCGGAGTTGTCGTGTGACCGCGCGGGCCGAAAACGCACTTGGCGTGTAGTAAATGACCAAAACATGGGTTTTATGGTCAAATGCATGCTGAACGAAATCGGAATGACTTGAAATCACACTAAAAGACGCTAATTATTATTCGTGATTTGTACGAGTAGACGACACATCAATCGGACGCGCGGTGTGCACGACACGGCTGAATATGTTTTTTTAGGTGTTCGGTGTGGTTGAAAAGAAAGTGTGGGGTGGTCGAAACCCGTTGAATGACCTCAGAATTCCATGAAATCTGATAAAAATAATGGGTGGGAGAATTTTGAGATGTTCTACCAAATGGCACATCAATCGAAGGTGTCGTGTGACCGCACTGGCCGAAAACGCACTCGACATGTCGTAAATGGCCAAAACATGGGTTTTACAACCAAATGCATTCCTAATGACATAGGAATGACTTAAAGTCCCATGAAACACCCTAATTATTATTTGTGAGGTGTAATAGGAGATGGCGCGTGATTCAGATGTGTGGTTTGCGCGGAAAGGCTGAATATGTATTTTTTAGGTGTTCGGTGCGCTTGAAAACCATGCGTGGGGTGGTGAAACCATCCAAATTACCTCAAAATGCCATGAGATTGGACGAAAACAAAGGGTGGGTTAATTGGGATATTGTCGGCCAGACGACACATCAATCGGTGGTGTCGTGTGACCACGCTGTCTGAAAATGCACTGTGAGTGTCGTAAATGGCAAAAATATGGGTTTTACGGTAAAATGCATGTCGAACGACATCAGAATGACTTGAAATCATATGAAAACATAGTAATTATTATTCGTGAGGTGTAAAAGGATAGGACAAATCATTTGGACACGCGGTTTGCGCGGCACGGCTGAATATGTGTTTTTAGGTGTTTGGCGCGCTTGAAAAGTGTGTGTGGGGTGGTGGAAACTAGCTGAATGACCTCGAAATGCCATCA
The DNA here is from genome assembly GCA_963277665.1 of Viscum album. Taxonomy (NCBI): domain Eukaryota; kingdom Viridiplantae; phylum Streptophyta; class Magnoliopsida; order Santalales; family Viscaceae; genus Viscum; species Viscum album. The sequence continues at coordinate 1,988,041,397 of OY728136.1, forward strand.
AATTGGATGACAACAAAGGGGGTGAATTGTGAAATTTTCGGTCGGACGCCATGTCAATCGGAGGTGTCGTGTGTCCGCGTTGGCTAAAAACGCACTCCGCGTGTCGTAAATGGCCAAAACATGGGTTTTACAGTCAAATGCAAGACGAACGACATCGGAATGACTTGAAATCATAGTAAAACACCCTAATTGTTATTATTAAGGTGTACGAGGAGACGACGCATCATTCGGATGCGTGGTTTGTGTGGCATAGCTGAATATGTGTTTTTTTTGGTGTTCGGTGCACTTCAAAAGCATGCGTGGGGTGGTCGAAACTGACCGAACGACCTTGGAATGACATGAAATCAGAAGACAACAAATGGTGGGTGAATTGTGAAATTGTCGGCGAGATGGCACATCAATCGGAGGTGTGGTGTGACCGCGCTGGTCGAAAACGCACTCGGCATGTCGTAAATGGCCAAAACATGGGTGTTACGGTCAAATGCATGACAAAAGACATCAGAATGACTTGAAATCACACGAAAACACCCTAATTATTATCTGTGAGGTGTACAAGGAGACTACACGTCATTCAGATGTGCGGTTTGTATGGAACTACTGAATATGTGTTTTTAGGTGTTCGGTACGCTTGAAAAGCGTGCGTGGGGTGGTCAAAATAGGCCGAATGACCTCAGAATTCAATGAAATCGGACGACAACAAAGGGTGGGTGAATTGTGAAATGGTCGGCTAGACAACACATCAATCGGAGGTCTCGTGTGACCGCGCTGGCGAATACGCACTCGGCATGTTGTAAATGGCCAAAAATGGGTTTTACGGTCAAATGCTTGCCAAACAACATCATAATGACTTGAAATCCCATGAAAACACCCTGTTTATTATTTGTGAGGTGTAAGAGGAGACGACACGTCATTCAGAGGCACGGTTTGCGCGACACATTTATATATGTGTTTGTATGTGTTCGGCGTGCTTGAAAAGCTTGTGTGGGGTGGTCAAAACCAGCCGAACGACCTCGGAATGCCATGAAATCAAAAAAAAACAATGGGTGGGTGAATTGTAAAATTTTTTTTCAGACGGAACGTCAATCGGAGGTGTCATGGGACCGCGCTGGCTGAAAACGCACTAGGTGTGTCATAAATGGCCAAAATAAGGGTTTTATGGTCAAATGCATGTCGAACGACATCAGAATGACTTGAAATCACAAGAAAACACCCTAGTTATTTATTCTTCAGGTGTATGAGGAGATGACACGTCATTAGGGCATGCGGTTTGCGCGGCACGGCTGAATATGTGTTTTTTAGGTGTTCAGCGTGCTTGAAAAGTGTGCATCAGGTGGTCGAAACTGGCAAATTGACCTCGGAATGCCATTAAATCGGAAGACAACAAAGGGTGGGTGAATTGTGAAATTTTCAGCCAGACGGCACGTCAATCAGAGGTGTTGTGTGGCCGCGCTGGCCGAAAAAGCACTTGGCGTGTCATAAATAGCCAAAACATGGGTTTTGCAGTCAAATGACTGACGAACGACATCATAATGACTCTAAGTCACACGAAAACACCCTAATTATTATTTTTGAGGTGTAAGAGGAGACATCACGTCATTCAGATGCGTGGTTTAGGCGGCACAATTGAATATGTGTTTTTTAAGTGTTCGGAATGCTTGAAAAGCGTGCGTGGGGTGGTCGAAACCAGCCGAATGACCTCTTAATGCCATTAAATAGGAAGACAACAAAGTGTGGGAAAATTTTGAAATTTTCAGCTAAACGGCACGTCAATCGGAGGTGTCATGTGACCGCGCTGGCCGAAAACACACTCCGCGTGTCGTAAATTTCCAAAACATTATTTTTACGGTCAAATAAATTCCGAATGACATTGGAATGACTTGAAATCCCAAAAAAAACCCTAGTTATTATTCATGAGGTGTACGAGGAGACGACATGTCATTCGGATGCGCGGTTTGAAAGGCGCGACTGAATATGTGTTTTTTAGGTGTTCGACGTGCTTGAAAAGCATGTGTGGGGTGTTCGAAACATGCCGAACAACCTCGGAATGCCATTAAATCAGACGAAAACAAAGGGTGGGTGAATTTTGAAATTTTCGGCCAGACGGAATGTCAATCGGAGGTGTCGTGTGACCGCGCTGGCTGAAAATGCACTCCGCATGTCGTAAATGACCAAAACATGCGTTTTACAAAAAACAATTTCATGTCGAACGATATCGGAATGGCTTAAAAACATAGGAAAACACCCTAATTATTATTCGTGAGGTGTACGAGAAGACGACATGTCATTCGGACACGCGGTGTGCACGGAACGGCTGAATATGTTTTTTTTATGTGTTAGGCGTGTTTGAAAAGCGTACGTGGGGTGGTTGAAACTGGCCTTACGACCTCGGAATGTCATGAAATCGAACGACAACAAAGGGTGGGTGAATTGGGATATTGTCAGCCAGATGACACATCAATCGGAGGTGTCGTGTGACCGTGCTAGCCGAAAACGAACTCGACGTGTCGTAAATGGCCAAAACATGGGTTTTACAGTCAAATTCATGCCGAAAGACAATGGAATGACTTGAAATCACAGAAAAACACCCTAGTTATTATTCTTGAGGTTTACAAGGAGAGGGAGAATCATTCAGATGCGCAGTTTGCATGACGCAGCTGAATATGTGTTTTTTAGGTGTTCGACACGCTTGAAAAGCGTGCGTGGGGTGGGCGAAACCAGCCGAACGTCCTCGGAATGCCTTGAAATTGGACGAAAACAAATGGTGGGTGAATTGTGAAATTTTCGTCCAGCTGGCACATCAATCGGAAGTGTCATGTGACCACGCTGGCCGAAAATGCACTCCGCGTGTCGTAAATGGCCAAAACATGGGTTTTACGGTCAAATGCATGCCAAACGACATCAGAATGACTTTAAATCACATGAAAACACCCTAGTTATTATTCGTGAGTTGTACAAAGAGACGACACATCATTCAAATGTGCGGTTTGTGCGGCACAACTGAATATGTGTTTTTTAGGTGTGAGGTGTGCTTGAAAAGTAGATGTGATGTGGTCGAAACCGGAACGACCTTAGAATGCCATGAAATCGGATAAAAACAAAGGGTAGGTGATTTATGAGATTTTCAGCTAGAGGGCATGTCAATTGGAGGTTTGTTGTAACCGCACTGGCCAAAAACCCACTCGGCTTGTCGTAAATGGCCAAAACATGGATTTTATGGTCAAATGCATGTCGAACGACATCGTAATGACTTCAAATCACACGAAAACATCCTAATTGTTATTCGTGAGGTGTACAAAGAGACTAAACATCATTCGGACGCGCAGTTTGCGCGGAACGGGTGAATATGTTTTATTTAGGTGTCTGGTGCGCTTGAAAAGCGTGTGTGGGGTGTTCGAAACCGGCCGAATGACCTTATAATTCAATGAAATCGGATGACAACAATGGGTGGTTAAATTGTAAATTTTCCACCATATGGAACGTCAATGGAGGTGTCGTGTGACCGTGCTGGAAAAAAACGCACTCCGCGTGTCGTAAATGGCCAAAACATGGGTTTTACGGTCAAATTCATGCTGAACGACATCGGAATGACTTGATATCACATGAAAACACCCTAATTATTATTCGTGAGGTGTACGAGGAGACTACATATCATTCAGATGCGCTGTTTGCATGGCATGACTAAATATGTGTTTTTTAGGTGTTAGACATGCTTGAAAAGCGTGTGTGGGGTGGTCGAAACCGGCTGAATGACCTCATAATTCCATGAAATCAGAAGACAACAAAAGGTGGGTGAATTGTAAAATTTTCAGCTAGACGGCACGTCAATCGGAGGTGTTGTGTGGCCGCACTAGCTGAAAACGCACTTAGGGTGTCGTAAATAGCCAAAACAAGGTTTTTATGGTCAAATTCCTGACGAACGACAACCGAATGACTTGAAATCACACGAAAACACCCTACTTATTATTCATGAGGTGTACGAGGAGACGATACGTCATTCGGAAGCGCGGTTTGTGCGGCATGGATGAATATTTGTTTTTTACGAGTTAGGCGTGTTTGCAAAGCATTCGTGGGGTGGTCGAAACTGGCTGAACGACCTCGGAATGCCAAAACATCGAACAGAAACTAAAGATGGGTGAATTGTGAAATTTTTGGCTAGACGACACATCAATCAGAGGTGTCGTGTGACCGCACTGGCTGAAAACGCACTCGGCATGTCGTAAATGGAAAAACATTGGTTTTACGGTCAAATTCATTTCGAACGACATCGGAATGACTTCAAATCACACGAAAACATCCTAGTTATTATTCATGAGGTGTACAAGGAGACGACACATCATTCGGACACGCGGTTTGCATGGCATGAATGAATATGTGTTTTTAAGGTGTTCGACGTGCTTGAAAAGCGTGCTTGGGGTGGTCGAAACCGGCCGAACGACCTCAGAATGCCATGAAATCGGACGACAACAAAGGGCGGGTGAATTGTGAAATTTCTGGTCATATGGCATGTCCATCGGAGGTGTCGTGTGACCGCGCTGGCCGAAAACGCACTCTACATGTCGTAAATGGCCAAATCATGGGGTTTACGGTCAAATGCATGCTGAACGACATCGGAATGACTTGCAATCACACGAAAAAACCCTAGTTATTATTCGTGAAGAGTACGAGGAGACGGCACGTTATTCAGACACACAGTTTGAACGACACAGATGAATATGTGTTTTTTAGGTGCAAGGCGTGCTTGAAAAACATGCATGGGGTGGTTGAAACAGGCCGAACTACCTCGTAATGCCATGAAATTGGACAGCAACAAAGGGTTCGTGGTTTCTAAAATTGTCGTCCAGACGACACATCAATCAGAGGTGTCGTGTGACTGCGCTGGCCTAAAATGCACTCGGTGTGTCGTAAATGGCCAAAACATGGGTTTTACAGTCAAATGCATGCCAAATGACATTATAATGACTTGAAATCACATGAAAACACCCTAATTATTATTCGATATATGTACAAGGAGACAAAACATCATTCGGACGTTCGGTTTGTATTCCAAGGATGAATATGTGTTTTTAGGTGTTCAGCCCTCTTGAAAAGCGTGCGTGGGTTGGTCGAAATTGGCCGAACGACCTCGTAATGCCATGAAATTATACTACAGTGAAGGGTGGGTGACTTTTGAAATTGTCAGCTAGACAGCACGTCAATCAGAGGTGTCGTGTGACCGCGCTGGCCGAAGATTCACTACGCCTGTCGTAAATGGGCAAACCATGGGTTTTACAGTCCAATGCATGCCAAACGACATCGAAATGACTTGAAATCACATGAAAACACCCTAGTAATTATTTTTGAGGTGTACAAGGAGACGACATGTCATTCGAATGCGCGGTTTGTGCGGCATGGCTGAATATGTGTTTTTAGGTGTTAGGCGCGCTTGAAAAGCATGCGTGGGGTAGTCGAAACTGGCCGAACAGCCTCAGAATGCCATGAAATCGAATGAAAACAATGGGTGGGTGAATTTTGAAATGGTAGGAAAGACAGCACGTCAATCGGAGGTGTGGTGTGACCGTGCTAGCCAAAAACGCACTCAGTGTGTCGTAAATGGCCAAAACATTAGTTTTATGGTCAAATGCATGCCGAACGACTTCAGAATGACTTGAAATCAGACGAAAACACCCTAATTATTATTCTTGAGGTGTAGGAGGAGACGACACGTAATTCGGATGTGAAGTTTGTGCGAAAAGGCTGAATATGTGTTTTTTAGTTGTTCGACATGCTTGGAAAGCGTGTGTGGGGTGGTCGAGACCGTCCGAATGACCTCAGAATGCCATGAAATCGGACGGCAACAAAGGGTGTGTGAATTGTGAAATTTTCATCCAGAAAAAATGTCAATCAGAGGTGTCTTGTGATCAGGATGGCAGAAAACGCACTCCGCGTGTTGTAAATGGCCAAAACAGGGGTTTTACGGTAAAATGCAAGTCGAACGACATTGGAATGAATTGAAATCACACGAAAACATCCTAATTATTATTCGTGAGGTGTACAAGGAGACAAAACGTCATTCAGACACACGGTTTGCACGGAACGGTTGCATATGTGTTTTTTAGGTGTTCGGTCCGCTTGAAAAGCATGTGTGGGGTGTTCGAAACCAGCCGAACGACCTCGGAATGCCATTAAATCAAATGACAACAAAGAGGTGGTGAATTGTGAAATTGTCGGCTAGACGGCACGTCAATCAGAGGTGTTTTGTGGCCACGCGGGCCGAAAATGCACTCTTCATGTCGTAAATGGACAAAACATTGGTTTTACGGTCAAATGCATGCCGAACGACATCAGAATGATTTGAAATCACAGAAAAAACCTAATTATTATTTGTGAGGTGTAAGATGAGACGACACATCATTCGGACACACGGTTTGCGTAGCAAAAATGAATATGAATTTTATAGGTGTTCTGTACGCTTGAAAAAAATGCGTGGGGTGGTTGAAACCGACCGAACGACCTTAGAATGCCATGAAATCAAAATACAACAAAGGGTGGGTGAATTGTGAAATTTTCTGCTAGACGGCACATCAATCGGAGGTTTCATGTGACCGCGCTGGCCGAAAACGCACTCGGCGTGTCGTAAATGGCCAAAACATGGGTTTTATGGTCAAATTCATGTCAAACGACATCAGAATGACTTTAAATCAGACTAAAACACCCTAATTATTATTCTTGATGTTTACGAGGAGACAAAACGTCATTTGGACGCACGGTTTTCGCGGCCCGACTGAATATGTGTTTTTAGGTGTTCGGTGTGATTGAAAAGTGTGCGTAGGGTTGTCGAAACCGGCCAAACGACCTCAGAAAGACTTGAAATTAGATGAAAACAAAGGATGGGTATATTTTGAAATGTTTGTCTAGACGGCACGCCATTCGGAGGTGTCGTGTGATCACGCTAGCTGAAAACACACTCGGCATGTCGTAAATGGCCAAGAAATGGGTTTTATAGCCAAATGCATGCCGAACGACATCGTAATGACTTGAAATCCATCGAAAACACCCAAATTATTATTCTTGATGTGTAGGAGGAGACGATACATCGTTCGGATGCGCGGTTTGTGCGACACGACTGAATATGTGTTTTTAGATGTTCGGTGCATTCGAAAATCTTACATGGGGTGGTCCAAACCGGAAGAATGACCTCGGAATTCCATGAAATTGGAAGACAACAAATGGTGGGTGAATTGTGAAATTTTCGTCCAGACGACACGTCAATCGTAGGTGTTGTGAGATAGCGCTATCCAAAAACGCACTCAGCGTGTCGTAAATTGCCAAAACATGGGTCTTACGGTCAAAGGCATGTTGAACGACATCAGAATGAATTGAAATCACACGAAAACACAGTAGTTACTATTCGTGAGGTGTACGAGGAGACGAGACGTCATTAGGTTGCGCAGTTTGCAGGGCACGACTGAATATGTGTTTTTAGGTGTTCATCCCTCTAGAAAAGCATGCTTGGGGTGGTCAAAACCGGCAGAATGGCCTCGGAATTCCATGAAATCGGACGAAAACAAATGGTGTGTGAATTGTGAAATTTTCAGCCATACTGCACGTCAATAGGAGGTGTCGTGTGGCCGTGCTAGCCGAAAATGCACACGTCGTGTCGTAAATGGCCAAAACATGGGTTTTACGATCAAATGCATGCCGAACGACATCAGAATGACTTGAAATCACACGAAAACACCCGAATTATTATTTGTGAGGTGTACGAGGAGACATAACATCATTCAGACTCGCAATTTGCGCGGCACTGCTGAATATGTGTTTTTTAGCCATTCAACACATTTGAAAAGCGTGCGTGGGGTGGTCGAAATTGGTCGAACGACCTCAGAATGACATTAAATCAGACGACAACAAAGGGTGGGTGAATTGAGAAATTTTTGTCTAGATGACACGTCAATTGGAGGTGTCATGTGACACCAGTGGACGAAAACGTACTCTGCGTGTCATAAATGGCCAAAACATGGTTTTTATGGTCAATTGCATGCCGAACGACATCAAAATGACTTAAAATCACACAAAAACACCCTAGTTGTTATGTGTGAGGTGTACGAGGAGACGACACGTCATTCAGATGCGCAGTTTGCACGACATGGCTGAATATGTGTTCTTTAGGTGTTCGACACGTTTGAAAAGCGGGCGTGGCATGGGCGAAACTAGCCGAACAACCTTGGAATTCCATAAAATCAGACGACAACAATGGGTGGGTGAATTTTGAAATTTTCAGCCAGACGGCACGTCAATCAGAGGTGTCTTGTGACCGTGCTGGCTGAAAATGCACTTCGCATGTCGTAAATGGCCAAAACATGCCTTTTACGGTAAAATACATGCCGAACGATATATGAATGACTTCAAATCACCCGAAAACACCCTAATTTTTATTCGTTATGTGTAAGAGGAGACGACATATCATTCGGACACGTGGTTTGCGCGGCACGGCTGAATAAGGGTTTTTTACGTGTTAGGCGCATTTGAAAAGCATGTGTGGGGTTGTCGAAACTGGCCGAACGACCTTGGAATGCCATGAAATCGGACGAAAAAAAGGGTGGGTGAATTGTGATATTGTCGGCCAGACGACACGTCAATCGGAGGTGTCGTGTGATCGTGCTGGCCTAAAATGCACACGGCGTGTCGTAAATGGCCAAAACATGGGTTTTACATTCAAATGCTTGCCGAACGACACCGGAATGACTTGAAAGCACACGAAAACACACTATTTATTATTCTTGAGGTGTATGAGGAAAAGAATCATCATTAGGACATGCAGTTTGCGTGGCACGACTGAATATGTGTTTTTTAGGTGATGGGCGCGCTTGAAAAGCGTGCGTGGGGTGGTCGAAACCGGCCGAACGTCCTCGGAATGCCATGAAATAGAAAAACAACTAATGTTGGATGAGTTGTGAAATTTTCGGCCAGACGGAATGTCGATCAGAGGTTTCGTGTGACCGCGCTGGCCGAAAACACACTCTGCGTGTCGTAAATGGCCAAAACATGGGTTTTACGGTCAAATGCATGCCGAACAACATCGGAATGACTTGAAATCACACGAAAAAACCCTAGTTATTATTCGTGATGTTTACGAGGAGATGGAACATCATTCGGATGTGCAGTTTGCACGGAACAATTGAATATGTGTTTTTATGTGTTAGGCGCGCTTGAAAGCGTGCGTGGGGTAGTCAAAACCAGCCAAACAACCTCAGAATGCCATTAAATAGGACGACAACAAAGGGTGGGTAATTTTTGAAATTTTCTACTAGAAGACACATTAATCAGAGGTGTTGTGTGATAGTGCTGGATGGAAATGCACTCGGCGTGTCGTAAATGGCCAAAACATGGGTTTTACAGTCAAATGCATGTCGAACGACAACGTAATGACTTCATATCACACGAAAACAACCTAATTATTATTAGTGAGGTGTACGAGGAGACATCATATTATTTGGACATGTGGTTTTCATGGTATGACTGAATATTTGTTATTTAGGTGTTCGACGCCCTTGAAAAGCGTGCATGGGGTGGTCGAAACTGGTCGAACGACCTCGGAATGCCATGAAATCGGACAACAACTAAGGGTGGGTGAATTGTAAAATTTCTGACTAGATGGAACGTCAATCAGATGTGTCATGTGACTGCGCTAGCCGAAAACGCACTCCGCGTGTCGTAAATTGCCAAAACATGGGTTTTACAGTCAAATGCATTCCGAACGACATCAGAATGACTTGAAATCACACGAAAACACCCTAATTATTATTCGTGATGTGTACGAGGAGACGACACGTGTACCAATGGTTTTCATATAACCATTGTTATAGTCATATTGTCACACCTTACTCTCCCACGGCTGAGGGAACCGTTGGTATACTATATACCAACGGTTTCCAGGCCTTTATCAACAGTTTTGAACCGTTGGTAAAGTGTAATATTCCAATAGTGACGTATGAGAAACAATGTTTTCTTGGTTTGGACGGATATTATTGATAGGTTTTGGATAGTTTATCACGACTTCCTAATCAACTCACCAGGTTAACTTAAAATGGATCCATTTTCATTTAGAAAAATGAATTTGAAGAAAATTTAAAGGAACTGAAGATAAGGTTAGACAGGTTACCTATGCGTACATTACCCATCTATGGAAAAGGGGTGGTAATCTATATTGATGCATCTATGAAAGGGTTGTGATGCATCCTAATTTAGAATGATATAGTGATATCTTATTCATCATGATAACTTATGGTCTATCATAAAAACTACCCAACTCATCGTTTGGTGTTAGTTGTGATAACGTTTGCATCAACGATATGAACGTAATGTATTTATGGAGAAGGGTGTAGTATGTACACTAATAATAAATGTTTAATTTATATATTCACATTAAAATAATTGAATTGGCATCAGAGAAGATTGTTGGAGGTAATTAAAGATTATGAGTGATCAAAACATTACCACCCTTTATAAAATATCAATGTGTCTAATGCTTTAAGTCGAGAGGATCATGTTATATTATATATGATTAGGATCATAAATGATCCAATATTTCTATATTTTCAAAGGATTTACCATGAAATATTAAAGGATGAGGTGAAATCTTATATTTCTCAAATGTGTTTTTACCCATATATCCATATAAAGATTGAAGAGGTTTAGTTTGAATATGTGGATCTACAAAATATATTCAATAATTTTATTTTGATTAACCTATATTGTTATAGAATAATAAGGTTTATGAACTGTGTTTGTGCCTCATCCAAACTAGAGTTGAAGAAGGAGCTGTTAGAAGAAAATAATTAGTCTCCATTCTCTATTCATCATATAAGTAGAGTGATGTATATATATCTGAAATAGTATTTCTAGTGTGATTTCATGAATAGGGTTATTACATTTTATATATCACGATACATAGTATGTCTTAAATTTAATGTTGATAGAATAATTGAAAGGGTATTTTATAACCACTACCCATATTAGATTTTAAATTGGGAAACATTTCCATGGATATTGTCATCGGACTCACCAAAAGATATAAAGTATATAATGATAATTGGTTTGACTTTGATCACCTTACAAAGTCAGCTCACTTCATTGATATCAAAAAATATCACTCTCTAGATCATCTTGAAATAATATACATTAAGGAAGTGGTAATGTTTCATGGATTACCATATATATCGTATCTGAATGGGATATGAGGTTTTCTTATAAGTTCTGGTGCACTCTTCAACATGCTCTAGATATAGAGTTTCATTTTCGCACTAAATATCATCCTTATATAGATGTTCAATATGAGATAACCATTTACACCCTAGAGGGTATTTTGATATTTTATTCTATGTATTTTAAAGGTGAGTGTGATCAACACCTTCCCCTTTTCGAGATTTCATACCAGAATAGATTCCACTTGAGTATTCAGATGGATCCTTAGAATCCCTCTATAAAAATAGTTGTAAAACCCCAACATACTAGTATGTATAAGGATAAATAATTTTTTTGGTACCAAAGCTTGATATTGAAATCATAGATAATTTTAATTCCATTAAATAACACATCATGGCAGCTTGGAGTTGATCGAAAAGTTTTTTTGACAATTGTAAGTAGGGTATGGATTTTCAAGAAAGTGAAAAGGTTTTTCTATAATTTAATCCATGGAATAAGGTTATGAGATTTGGTAAGAATAGAAATATGAGACCTATGTATATTTTACCTCTCTATATATTTTAATAATTATGGATGGTTTCTTATTGCGTGGAGCTTCCACCATACTTCTCTCAAGTCTATGAAGTGTTCCATTTATCACTCCCAAGAATGTAAATAATTAATATTTCACACGTATTTAACATTGAATTCATATTGTTAGATAATGATATTTATTATGTGGAACCACTAATGGATATTCAATATTGTAGAGAGAATTTCACCAAAACAATACCACTCAACTTTTCAATTATTTGTAGTGAAACCATAAATTTGAAGAAGTTTCATGGGAATCTAGGGATATGATGAGGTCCAAGTCTCCTTAATTGTTTGTATGAGAGTGAAATAATTTTAAAGAATAAATGTATTTCAAAAGGGTAAAATGTTACACCATGATATTTTATGAATTTTTTTTCAAATAAATTTAATTTCATTGATAGCATGTGTTACACACAACATTGAGTTTTAATGAACCACATTATAATAATATTATTTTTATTTAATCATTTTCGGTATACCCTATTTGTTTAAAATGATGGTATAAATAGTAATAAATTTATTTTTAAATTTAATAATAAAATTTTTAGATAATGAAAATATATTTATAGATAAGTACACCATTTTTATTAATTTATTTATATGATTCAATAATAATTTTTATAGTGTTTTTTGAACAAGTAATATTAGTAAATCTTTCCAATATTAGGAATATTATGTGGAAAAAATAAACTTCGTAATTGAAATCATAATTTTAGAATTATATTAGAGTGAATTTTTGAAAATTTTATGAAAAGGTTAATTTTTTCGATGAATAGTTAAAATACTTATTTTTAAAGGAAACTGCATATCCGTTTGAAGAATTTAAAAAGTTCCATTTTCTTAAAATTTTATTTAAAATTAAAATTATTAAAAATATATAATTATTAATCAAATATTTTTCATTCTAAAAAATTTCACTATTATTTTTTATATAATAACATTTTATACTTGTGAATACTTTTTCTATGGAAACCCACTTTTTTATCATATATGTGGGTTTAATATTGAATTAAAATGTTACACTAATATTAATTGAATTAGATAAATTGTATTAAATATTTTTAACCCTCATAATTAATATTACTCAATAATTTCAGCTTATTTTTTGTTCATAATCAATAGTAAAAACAATAAAAAATAATTATTATGTTTAAGGATAAAATGAGTTTACTGGGGGCTAAAATAAAAGATAAGGGTATGTTTTCCAATTAAACAAGTACAAATAAAATTTAGTAAAATTAAATTGAACTAATAATATCCAAAATTATAATCTATGGTCATTTTGAAGCATTTTTCTTTATAATGACTTTTTAATGTTGTATTCTTTTCAGAAATTTCCATGTGGTTTCTGAGTGCGTCATTCCCCGAAATATAAAAGAGAACCCACCCTTATCTATTTTTTCACACTTAAGAAACATTTTGGATCCAAAAATACCTTCCCAAATTTATTTATTAATTACCTTACCATATACTATATTTATTTTTTTATAGGTAACCCTCTTAAGAATGATTTTGGTGTTAACCTAAAGAGGTTTCCCAATAAAAAGGTATCGACCTTTATCGAGCCATTTTATTTTATTTCTTCTTCATAACAATACAAATATTGTTTAAAAATAATGAAATAATTAATTTATTTTAAAAAAATATATTTATATTCTATTAATTTAATATAATAACCTATATCCATCTCCTCTTCAATTAAATCGTAAACTAAACTATCGATCATTTGTACAGTAGACTACCTCCCTACAAACTGATATAATTCAATTTCAATCACTACCTATAATGGATGGTTATAATTATGTATTTAAATTATATATATTGTATTTAATTAATAATATTACTTCTATAATTATAATGTCACAACTTCATTCTTACCTTCAAATATGTTGAAAAATAATAACATTGCTCGAGTGCACATGGGTACTACCACCTCCACGAAGCAATGTGATATGTCATTAATTTTATTTTGAAATTGATGGTAATAAGGATATATTTAATAAATATATATATGATATTTAGGATATAAAAAAAATCTGGAAACATGAATTATTATGTGCCTTTATTTTTTTCCCTCTATCAAAAAATGGAAACAACATTCATTCATACTTAATACCTACCATCTCCATGAATGGTGTTATTCATTATTCAATATCTATTTTAATGAATCAATATATTTACATATATAATGAATTAGTATGTTTTATTTATAGTATTATACACATTATTCAGATTATTGACCGTTTTTTATGGTATGTGGAGAAAAACTACCATACCCGAACATATATGAAAAATGAAACATTTATCACTGAGAACAATGATTTTTATAATGAGTTGCTAATAAATGGGTGGAAAGGGGAAATAAGTATATCATATACAATATGATATATATTTTTATGGTTTATTAATAGATTTATAATATACCTATATTTATTATACTATAGTATAGATGGTTTATGATGAATTATGAGACTTGAGGTAAGGGATTTTCATATAAGATTTATTTCTATGGGACACATCACTTATTCACCATAGTTTCTTCTGTGTGGTGTATATAATACCCATGAATTAAGTTTATTAATCTTATTATGAAATATTTGTTATATAAATATCCTTATAATATAGTGTCCCAATATTTTACAGTGTGTCTCTTCTTAAATAAATTTAATTTTTATATAAGCATATGTTGCACAAACTCCCAACTTAACCGAAAAATAAAATATTTTTATAACATGGATGTTAAATTGGTGGAAATGAATAGTATAAATCACATTCTGAAATTTTATATATTAAAATTTATAACATTAATCCAATACTTTTTTGGGCATCAGATAAAAATAAATCCAATGTTACGTAAAAAAAATCTATATTTATCTAAAGGTAGTTTCATCGCTATATAATAGTGTACTTATTTTAAAAATAAATTTTGACACTATTGTAAATTTTATTTTAAAAATAAAATTAAAATTTTAAATATTAATATCAATATATTATTTAGTTAATTTTTTTTATTTTTTTGGATAAGTTTAATGTTTTGATAAATAGTGAAAAACCTGAATTTTAATTGAAAACATATTTTTTGTCTAAATATATTATAGTGTTAAACTACATGTTTTATTGGTTATAATGTATAATTATATAAATTATATATATTTTAATCCTATTTAGTCCATTTTAATCAATTTCATATTGAATTAGTATATAAAAACATTTGAATCTTTTGAATTTTTTCTATATTAATAACCTATTTTCTCACCCTACCAATGAGGTTAATTTAAAATTAATTTTATCAAATTATGTGTTTTGAATTTCGAAAAATGGATTCAATATTTGGAACCTTAATGGAAATTTTTATTAAATAGTTCTCTTTCATTTTTACACAATATGAATAGTAATTTAGTAATTTTTATTACCACAGTTAAAGGTAAATTGTGAATTAAGGGTAAAAATAATATTATAAATATTACAAAATTAGCCTAAAACTTATCCTAGTTTTATTGGATAATTTATTGTTGAGAAAAATAATCCTTCCAATAATTTTAGGACCTCTTTGAGCCCCATGGATGAATTTATACATTTTATAGTATTTTATTTTAAGAAAATTCAAATATGTCATACTCAGGTTGTTAATAACTATTACTTTTTCAATATGTGGATTTTAAGAAAATATATCAGAATATAAATATTTTTTTCAATATAAGATATTTCTCTTCATCTTGATAGTTTATTTTTAGTTTCAAAGGAATAAATAATTACCTTAAAGGCATACAAAATGATGATGTAGTGATTGTTTAATTAATGTGAATGTAAAATAAATGCTGATAAACTTATTAAAATAAATATAATTTTAGATCATTAATGTCCTCCACAAATTTTATATATTAAATTCACATGTTATATATATTTTGAAATATTTTTTTTCTGTGATATCATGTTTTATTTGTTTTCATAAAATTCAATGTAATGAATAGTGTCCAAATTTTCACTAATGTAATATTAAAATAAATAATATTTTATTAAATGATATAAAAGTTATAAAAAAATATAAAATTTATAAAATAAAATTATATATGGTTTAAAATTTTATAAATGTCTCTTTTATAGTTATTTTATATTTTTGTTGTATCAATATTGACCCTCGATGATTAAAAAATCCATGTTGTCACGATAAGAATTAAAAGGATTAAATAAGGGATAAAACCAAACTATGTGGGTATTAATGTAACCTAAACTTGTCAAAAAATTATTAGTTGAGATTATTTAAAGAAAAAAATATTCTTCTCCTAGAAATAAATAAAATTTTATCCATTAATAATATTAAATTAATTTATATTAATTTAATATTTTGATAGTTTTTAAAACTGCCACTAAACTCAATTAGAAAATAGAACCTCCTTCGTCACTTATTCTAGCCACCATGAGCCATATATCTAAGAAAAAACCTGACCATTTCTATTACCAACATTCTTATCAATTTTTGGGCGATTATATTCTTCTAAAAATATCAATCCTCGATCCCTTAAATAGGGATCTAAAGGAGGTCCTTTGAAGAAGTTGTAATCGTTTTTACCAACTCACTCAAGTTGATTTTTTCATATTCTACCTATTAAGATTTATTTAAAAGATAAAGTAATTAATAAAATATCGTCAATATTCTGAGATGTTTTTATTTATATGGGTCAACCATATTCCATGATTTATCTATCCTATGGAAAACTAAATCACCACGTGTGCTGAATACAGTTTACCATCTCTACTGTGGGGTGTAATTTTCTTCATCACCACATTATTTGGATTGGTATAATTATGGAAATAATGGATATATAAATATAGTACTTATGAAATGATATTTAGTTTTTATAGTTAATATACCATCTAATTCCTTACCATTTTTTCATAAAGGGAATGATATCGTCGCTCATGCATATATACAACTTACCATCTCCATGAAGTGATGAGATTCATTATCTTTTTTAAACATGAAAGGGTGTCTTAAAAAATTTATTTAATATTTAAATATGATATTTATTACATTAATATTATTCTGGATATGTTGGATATATATATCATATGAAATAGAACAAATACATTCAAGATAAATTAAACATGAGAAAACAAGGAATTTAACAGCCAAAAATAAAAAATGAATAAAATATTATCAATAAAAGAGAGTTAAATGTTATATAGGGATAATATATTATATCATAAATATTATTATTATAATATTTTAAGTTAGAAATATGTTTTGAACCACTATAAATTAGATTCATAAATGTAAAGAGGATATTAGACATAAGAAAAGATTTAATTCACAATCTCATCAATAATCAAGATTGTTTATGTTTAAGCCTCCACTGGGGAATATTTTACTTCCATGTTAGAGTTTTATAAAAATATTTTCAAAAAGGGTTTTACTATTATCCTTTGAATGTGTAATTTTTTTTACCCATTTTTTAGTTTTTATAAAATGGATTTAAATGAATGTTTTTTTCATTTTCCAAAAGTGCTACTTAATATTTTTTTTCTAACAGAATTATGGAAGGAATATTTATTAACTTATACAACATGAGGGGATTTTCATGAAACTATAGTTCATTGATGTTTCGAATATTCATTTACAAGTCTGTGGTGTTATTTTATTAGAAATTTTTTTATTTTATGAATTTTGTGGCATTAAAATTAATGATTTCAATGTAGAAAAGTGTATTTATCTAAAACAAGTTAATTTATTTTATTAGAGTATTCACATATATGTCAATATCATTTGTTATATATTTTTATTAATTTCTTTGAACTCTTATGTTATTTTTAACCACATTTTTTTGAATGGTTTTTGGTCAGTTTGACTGTGTATGTGCTATTTTGATACTATTCAATGTTTATGGTTAACATATTCACATTTCTTATCCATGTTTTAATAAAAATGTTTATGTGGTTTATGTTTAACACCTTTACTATGAGGAATGAATTATACTTAGTAACTGATGGGTGGATTATTCTATATCCCCTCAACACATTGGTAGGTCACATGATCTAAACTAGTTTGGGTATTGTCCAAGGCCTTACTTGTTTATGTATACTATCTTGGATGATGCCTTGATGGTATGTTTATGACGTCACGTATTATGTATTACCTCATTTTGAGATTGGTTATTGGTTCCCATGTGACTATAAAATTAGTTTAGATATCCGTGGATAAGTTTTATCTCATGTTATTATAGAATTATTTGACGTATAATCATTCATTCCATATTATGATCATGTTATTGAATACATGGAATGTGATTCAGGTAATTACCATGACATAGTTTTTTTAATTAATTTATTATAGCTTCTATTTTATGAATATCATTACTAATCACATGATCTGACCCCTTTTTGTATGTTTTCTTTTTCGACAAGATTCCAAGAAGTATGTTATGACTTATATATAGGTTAAACAAGAATAATGGGGGTTTTTTGGAAAAAGTTACTATGTTTTTATTTTACTTCAAGTTTTAATGTAATATTTTTTTTATGTAAGTAGTTTTATGAAAATACTAAACAACTTGATACTTTGGGAAATGATTTCTTGAAACTAGTACCAATCTACTAAAGTGACCATAAACATTGGGTTACTGGGGTTTATATATTTACATTTGGTATCAGAGGAAGTATAGTATAAACTTTAGAAAAAAAAGATTTCGAAAATATAGAATAGGTAAATGAATCCCTATAACAAACATTGAGAATATTCCCAATGTAAAAATTCGTATGATTTTTATATTAGGAATATATAAATTTTCAATTTATGTTAAGTGTTTAACTATTTTGAGATTCGGCATTACGATTTATAACCTAATTGAGTGTATTGAAATGTTTAAAAATGGGACCTACTGTAAGGAATGGAAATTTTATCGAGACATGTAATACATGTATGGATTATCATACTATGTTAGATAATGATATCGGAGATGGAAAAACAACTGGTGTTGATAAACTTATTACTATACTAAGACAACTTATTCAATTTATGAACTATAACTTTACTCGTATTGAGTATCATGATCCATAATATGGAGGAACAATGTTATACCAAATCATAAGACAATAACCCAATCCTTAAGTGGGACTGTAAATAAATTTTTAGTTTAGGAATAGATATGTTTTTTTAGAATATATTTCTCACTTTGTGACGTAATGAAAGGGAGAAGGTTATCATTGCAGTTTATCATATCTCCAGAGATGTGGATCAGTGGTGGTAATTGATTTAAGACATGGAGAAGAGGTAATAAATTTAAAAAATGGATTGAAAATATTTGAAAGAAGTTTTCATGGAAATTTATTTCTGTCATAAACAAAGAGAGGATATAAGGAGAAAATTATTGAATCTGAAGAAAAAATGGGGATGAGAATGTTGCTAAATATAAAGCACAATTTAAACAATTTGTAAAGAATGTTTTGGATTATGTACACAATCCAAAGAGAAAGACTGATCGATAATTTTATGGGATTAAAACTATCATTAAAAGGGAAATATTCTCCCATACATTCTAATCAAACGAGGATATAATCTCATGATCTATCAAAATAAAGAAAACAATTATCCAAGTCATATGGCCTTGAAGGGAAGATGGATAATAAGGGGACTTATAAGTACTCTAGAAAATTATATAAGGTAAAGGTTTTGAAGGGAATAGTTTAATTTTCACCCTATAATAAATATGGAAAGAAAAGTCATGGAACATTACTTTTTGGATTGGGATCATGTTACAAGTTAGGAGAAAAAGGCAATTAGGCCCAGGATTATAAGGGATGAAAATAAGCTTGTAATTTATAGTTCTTCAGTTATAAAGAGATGGGACACTATGAACATGATAATACTAGATGTTAATGAACCATTCCCTTGAAAAGAACAAGGGATAAAGGCCAATATAATACGATCACAACATCAGAGGTTGAAGTTCCTAATGATGTGGTGTCAGGTAATTGAATTCTCTCCTCAAATTTCACTAATGGTTTATTTGATCCGTGGTCATCACATTGTTTTATATCTTCCCTATTTTTTAGGAAAATTATACATTTCATTTTGATTAAATAATAGTTTTTCATTCAAAACTCTTATGATAAGTCTCATTTCAAAGAAAATGTTTTGGGAAATCACCATTATAAAAAATAAATGAGCTTTATTTTTTTGGAATTGTCGTCAAACCTATGGTTAAAAATGATAAAATCGTTGGTATCGAATTGATTTCAAAAGATAAAGAGAATATTAATTACCAGAATAAGGAAATTACAATTTTTGAGGAAGATGTAGAATTCATTATCTTTAGAGTAGATAAAAAATCATCTGATTTTTATCTAGATCAACTACTAGAACCTCTATTATATATAATTCATTGGTAGAAAGAGAAAATAAATTCTAAGGATGAAGAATATGATCATTAAATTGATTATGTACCTATTTTATAAGAATAAATTGATTTATTTCTTGTGTAATTACCAAAACATCCCTTTGATCATGAATTTGAGTTTTCCATTGATTTTATCCCTCATACATAAACAATATTAAAGACTTCGTATAGAATTTTCAGATTAGAATTAATAGACATGAATTAAAAAATAAGAGACTTCAGTGAAAAATAATTTATTTACCCTAGTGTTTCTTCATCGGGAGCCTCTATTCTCTTTATTAAGAATAATGATGTTCATATGAGTATATGTATTTATTACAAGGAAATAAATTTTATTTTAATAAAGATAAATATATGAAGCCTCACATTGATGAATTTTTTATCAACCTCATGGAGATCAATTTTTATTGAATATTTTCCTTCATTCTAGATTTCATTAATTGCGAGTAAATAAAAAATAAATTCCTTAGAAAGACATTCAGATGAGGTATGGACATGATGAGTTTATAGTAATTCCATTTGAATTGAAAAATGACCCGTCAATTTTTATAGATCTAATTTACAAACTTTTTAATGAATATCCTGATCATATTTCTATAGTTTTAATTAATGAAATTATGGAATATTTTAGAAAATATAAAGACCATAATAATCACTCGAGGATCATTCATGACAGTCTCAGAAGAAACGTGTTATATTGTAAATTTATCATGAGTGACTTTTGGTTTCAAGAAATATCTTTTCATGGAAATATTGTTTCTAAGGATGGAATCTCTATAGATCTTATAAATAAAAAGGAAATCCAAGAATGGCCTTCACTAGAAAGCATAACTAAGGTATATATTTTTATTGTTTTAGAATATTACTCTCCGTGTTTCATTTTAAAAATTTCCCAATTGGATAACCCATTATCCAAGATCATATATAAATGTGTTAATTTCCTATAGAAAAAAGAATGTAAATAATGTTTTTAATATTTGAATAAAATATTATTCGATGAACCAAATTTGAATCTCCCATCATAAAATAGTGTATTTGGGAATTATAGTAATTCCCCAAAGAAAGGAACTGGTTGTGTCCTTATGAAGAATTATATAGTTACTGACTAAGCTTCCAGGTAGTAAAAAACTCATGAACAGAACAATTCAACTCATGTTGATGAGTTATAAGATATAATATTTTTATAAAGATATGGATACATTGTATCTATGGTGAAATATGTAATATGTATACAAATCACATGAGTTTTAAATATATCTTCCCATACAGATAACTCAACATGATGCAATGGAGATGACTCGAGCTACTCAAGGATTATGATTGTTCAATACACTACCACCTAGGGAAGGATAACAAAGTAACAAATGCATTTATTATAATTATTCATTGATTTTTTAAAAAATGATGATTCAAATCGATTATATGTTCAAGGATATAGTAAATAGGGATATGGGAATTATTAAGGAAGGGTAAATGTCACTCATTTAAAAATTGGTTGTGAAATAGTCTTTATTATGAAACATAAAAAGTTCTCATTATGATGATGAGAATTTCTAAAAGAAAATAATATATTTGAATGATGTAAAAATAGAAAAAATCATATATGAATATGTTAGTTTAAAAATTGGAAGGAGACTTTGTTTTCCCGCTATACCTGAAGTAAAAAAATGTAATTATTGGATGATTCTCATAGCTAAAATTTTACTATACACCCTAGTAGCACTATGATATATAGATATTTAAATAAATATTTTTTGTGTGATAATATATAGTGGGAAATTTCTAACTATGTTTCAAGATGCCTAATTTTTAAACAAGTGAATGTTGAGTGACAACATCCTTATTAATTAATTCAACCTCATCTTATGCCTATGTGAAAATGGGATGAAATTATGATGGACTATGTCATTAGAATACCAAGGACTCCTAGAAGGAATAAGGTGATATGGGTTATTGTTGATATCCTTACCAAATCCATATATTTAATTTCAATAAGAGATTATCTACCACCTGAACACCTTGAAATACTCAATATTAATGAATTTCTAAGACTTTGTGGTGCTCCTCTATCGATTATTTATGATTGAGATCCCCATTTTACATCAAAATTCAAGAAAATTGTTCAAAAAGCTCTAGATAATATGCTTCACTTGAGAACCACATACCATGATAAAACTAATGGATAGTATGAAATGAATTTTCATACATTAGAAGGAATTTTGAGATCATTATCAATTGACTTTCAATATATTTGGTATCAGTATTTAACTTTGGTATAGTTAGCATTCAATAATAGTTTCCATTCAAGTATACAAATGGTGTCGTATGAATCATTATATGGAAATATATGTTGTAGTAAAACTTGTTGGGATAAAGTTGGTAAATGGGAAATTATATGCCCAATAATCTTTTAAGAGACAATGATAAAGGTAAATACCATTGAGGCTCATATTATAGTATCTCAAATAAGGAAGAAGAGTTATGTTGACAATAGGAGAAATAATTTGTAATTTCATGTTGGGGATCATGTATTCCTGAAATCATATCCATGGAAAAGTTTCATAAAGTTCAGTAATATATATAAATAGATCCTTAAGTACATCAAACCATTTAGAATTCTGTAATTAATTGTATTTTCATCTTACTGATTATTAATGCCACCAAGTCTCTCCAAAGTTCATGATGTATTCCATATATCATTGTTAGAAAAGTATATTCCAGTCACAATGCATATAATCACCTATGAAGAAATATAACTATAACTATATATTTCTTACTATAAATATTCTATCGATATTATTGACACCGTAGAGAATGTTTGGATGAATCAGATGACTCGACTAGTAATAGTTTTTTTGTGAAAACCTAAAATGGGAGAAGCAATGTGGGAACCTGAGAATGATATTAAGAAGAACCACCCTTATAAGTTTAGAAGTTAATATTCATAAAAATTTAAAGGATGAAATTTTTTGAAGGGTGGATGATTATAAAACCTCAACAATTTATGATATGTTCCTTTTTAAATAAATTCAATTTATTCTATAGCTTGTGATGCACACTACACCCAAATTTACAACACAATAAAATATTATTACATCATAGAAATTAAATTGGTGGGAATGAATAGTATTAAAAATATTATGAAATTTCTATATATGAAAATGTTTTACATTCCACCAAAAGTTTGTATAGGCATAATATAATAATAAATCTAATTTGACACATAAAAAGCAATATTTTTTAAATGTGGTTTTGTCGCCTTTTAATGGTGCACTTGTTTTGAAACTAAATTTTATCACATTTTAAATTATATTGGAAAAAATAATCAATTAATGAAATCAGAATATCAAAATTTACTTTTTTTTGAAGTTTGGTATTTTTTGATATGTTTAATGATTTGATGAATAAGGAAAAATCTAGATATTAATTGAAAACAACTTTTTTACTAAAAATAATTTATAATGGTAAATTATATATTTTTAGTGGAGTCAAATATTAATTAGTTCACCTTTATATTTTTTTTCCAATTTAGGTCAATGGTATCTTCTTCATGTTGAATTTAGAAATAAAAACATATTTTATTTTTTTAAACGTTGTCACAATTAATAACAAGTTTCTCACCCCATAAACATGATTAATTTTAAAATAAATTTTAAAAATTTTGTGTTTTGAATTTGGAAAAATAGATTCCATATTTGGAATCATATGTTTAAAAATTATTTATTGGTGACTTTTAATGTTGAATAATAGGAATAGTAATATTAGTAATTTTTATTATCACGATTAAGGGTTATTAAGATAACTGATGGTAAAAATAAAATTATAAATATTATAAACTTAACCTATAACTAGTATTAATTTTATTTGATTAGTTTTTTTCATACCAAATAATTATTTGAATTATTTTATGACCACTTTTTTCTACTTGGATTACTTTAATCCATTTATAATATTTTATTTTAAGAAAAATAAAATATATCATACTCACGTTTTTAATAAACATTACATTTTTAATATTTCATTATTGAGGAGATATATTAGACTATAAATATTTTTTTGAAATATAAAATTTTTATCTTAATATTTATAATTTATTTTTAATTTTTATGAAATTTTTAATTACTTTAAACACCAATACAATGATGATGCAGTATTTATTTAATTAGTGAGAATATCAAATACATGATTACAAAATTATTAAAATAATTATAATTTTTTATAATTAATGTCATAAAATAATTATATAGATAATTTTCACATATTGTTGATATATTAAAATGGATTGTTCAGTTTTATAATGTTTTTTGATTTTTTTAAAAGTCAATGTAGTGATTATTCTAAAAATTTTCATTAATGTTATAATAAAACGAATAATATTTTATTAAATGATATAAAATTTATAAAAAATATAAAATTCTGCCACCTTAATTATAATATATTTAAAATTATATCCATGATTAATTTATAGTTTTTATTTCTTTTTATATTAACAAAATTTACCCTGAAAGAGTAAAAATCCATGTTGTCACGGTTAGTGTAAAAGAGTTTAAATAAGGGTTTAAGAAAAATGATTTGAGTGATAATGTGACTAAAACTTTTATAAAATCTATTGCATGAGATTATTTCTACCAAAACATATACTATATTCTAAAAAACTCTATTTTTAACCATTTGTAATTGAAAATTGTTTTTTATTAATTTAATTTTTTGAGAGTTTCCAAAAGTTCCCCTCACCTCAATTATAAAACGGAACCTCCTACCTCACAACGTCACACCACATTGAGATTTATAGAATTACAAAAAACTAAACATTTCTCTAACCAACATCTTTATCTATGTTATGGATATCTTGGTCTTCCAAAAATACCAACCCTATATCTCTTAATAGATAACTAAAGTAAATCCTTTGAAGAAGAGGTAATCATTTTTACCAACTCAATAAAGTTAATTTATTCTTCTAAATTCTATATGAAAGTTGTTTTCATGATTAAGTAATAAATACAATATCATCTATATTATTATATTTTATTATGATTTTGGTACAACCATATTCGATGATTTTTCTGTCATATGAAAAACAAAAGAACTATGTGTGCCTACATATGGCTAAACATCTCTACATCATGGTATAATTTATTTCATCACCAATTTACATGGATGGGTATAATTATGGAAATAATGGATATATACAGTAATTATGTCATTATATTTATTTTTTATAAATAACATACCATCAAATTCTTTACCATTTTACCACTTAGGGATTGATATCGTCGCTCGGTCGGACGTACAACATACTGTCTCCACAAAGAGATGTGATTCATTATCTATGTTCAAAATTAAAGAGTTATTACCAAAACGTATTTAAAGATAAAATATGATACTTTTGACATTAATATTAAAATTGATACGTTTGATATATATCCTATATAAGAGAATTAGGTCTTTCATGACAAAACAAGTATGAAAAAACATTGAAATTAACAACTAAAATAGTAAAATAAATTAAATATTATTAATAAAAGAGTGGTAAATCTTATAAGGGGATCGTATATGATATCCTAAATATTATTATGACTCCAATTAATGTTATTAATATGTTTAAAATCACTATATTTTAGTTTCAGTTATGTAAGGAGGGAATCAGACATAAGGTAAGTGTTTAATTCATAATCTCATCATTAATCGAGATTGTTCCTATTTAAGTCATTGCTGGAAAATATTTCTCTTCTATGTCATTGTTTTATAAAATTGTTTACAAATATATTTTAAATACTCACATATTAATGTTTAAAATATTTTTTACCCATGTTTTACTTTTTATAAAATGGGTTGAAATGAATTTTTTTATCATTCTCAAATGAGGTACTTTATGAATTTTTCAAGTAAAATATTGAAAGAATGTTTTTTATCTTATAACTCAAGAGAATATTTTTCAAATATCATTGAACCAAAATGTTTTGAATAATCCTTAACATTTTTAAATGGATATTTTGAATGAAAATTTTTTCTTTTATTGATTTTTCATTTTTTAAATAAATAATTTCAAAGTAGAAAATGATTTTTCTCTCAAATTAATAAAATTTTTAAGTAGGGTATTTTCATCCACGTAAACGTAATTTTTTTAATATTATTTTTTATTTGATTTTATATTATGATATATTATATCATATTTTTTTTAAAATCATCAATTTGAATATGGATGTTCCATTTTGATGTCATTCATGTTTTATGGTTAACGTATTGAAATTTCGTATGATAGTTTTAATATGAATATTTCTATTGTTTATGTGCTTACCCTTTCATATGAGTATTTAATTAGACATAGTATGTTATGGAAGGGGCCCCTCTATAGCCCCTCAATGTATTGTGGGTCAAATGAGACAAACTAGTTTGGGTATTGGCCATGGCATTACCCGTTTCTATACGGTGTCTTTGATTAAGCCTTGATGGTATGTTTATGATGTCCCACATTATGAATTCCCTCATTATATGATTTTATTTTGATTCCCATGGGATTATTGTATTAGTTTGGATATGTATTGATATGTATTAGCACATTTTATTATAGAATTAATTGATTTAGAATCATTCTTGCCATAATATGATCAATTTATAGATTAAATGGAATGTTTTTTAGTTAATTAACTTGCCACAATTATTTTATTTATTTATGATAGTATCCAATGTATAAATACCATGAATGAGCACTTAATATCATCATTTTATTATGTTTTATTTTTCTCTAGGATTCAAATAAGTATTTGATGATTGATCTGTAGTGTAAATCTAGCGTAAAAGGGGTATTTCTAATGGAGTTACAACGTTGTATTTTAATTAATGTTGTATTATATGATTTATGTATGTAAGTTGTTTTCCAAATCTATTAAAAAATTTAGACCCTTTAGGATATTATAGATAGTATATAGTTCCAATGTAATAAATTAACAACCATCTGTGGGCTACTCGGGTTGGGGTATTTAAATAAAAGATACATTCATTCATGGGGATTATGATTCAAAAGTTACAAAAGTGGTAATGTTTTGTGTTATAATCTAATCAGTTATTGGTATTTTTTATGATTAATTATTTAATTATGAAATATTATGATTTATCTTAAGAAAATAATTATTTTTATTATCATATATTTATCTCTGAATTACATGTTTTCCTTTCATCTTCTTCTCAATATGTAATGAATGGTTTATAGAAAACCCAAATTTATTTTTCCCTTCATTTGAAAATATTTTCTATTTCATATCTATGTTTTATAAAAATATATTCATGGATGATTTTAATATTCTTCAAATATGGTTTAATGTATATTTTAGTCATGTTAAAAAAATTTAAAAAATGGTTTAAAAGGAATCTTATTTACATTTTCCAAAAGAGGTACTTTTGAAATTTTATGAAAAATGTAAAAGGAATCATATTTTAAGATAGATTGTCTAAATGAAATTTTCCACCACTATGACCAATCAATTTTCAGAATATTCTTATATTATTTTACAATGAAAATTTCAATGAAAATAGTTTCACTAATATTTGTAAATTTTTATGATTTTAATTAAGTGATTTCAATATGGAAATGATATTTTACACTAGAAAGTTTTTAATGATTTTTATGATATTGCAATATATTATGGAATAAAAACTCAAATGTTATGTATGATATACCATAGATATAGTCTAATTACATCACCCTTAAACTTTATATGGATATTTTATTTTTATCATTTCAAATATTTATGAAACATATTTCTTTCTTACAGTTTATGATGTGAAGAAATGTTTATGAAAACCATTTAATTTTCACAGGTTATGAAATGATGTGTTTTTTTGACCTTATGGCCCAAAAATACATAGACTATGTGATGGGTTGGACACATATCTATATTCAATGAATTGGTTAATGATTAATGTTATATAAGATCAAAGGGTAAACAGTATGTTATCCCAAACTGGAAAAAAGATGTCACATGGGGGGATTAACCCAAGAGTGAAAAAATGGTGCACATAAGGTTATTGTAAGACCAAAAAATATTTTAAACTAGAGGTCATCCAGAACCCAAAATTTGTGCTGTAAAAATGTGTTTCAACCTTTTCATCAATCATGTGTTTTATAAATAAAAATTCACACATATCGTAATCACATGTATTGATTTTCATGTATGTTTTTTAATAATCATAATCACTCACTTTGTTTTTTTCATGTTTGATATAACCTTGCGAAAGTCATGTCTATTGTTCATTCACATTGTTTTATATACTATTTTAGAATCCTAAATAGATTATGCATTGTATAATATTCATGAATTGTAACCCGATGGTAAATTTCATTATAATCAGAAATCTAACTAGGATAAACATTGCATCGTAATCATGCACTGTAACTAGGTTAAGTACTACATCGTAATCAAGAATAGTAACTAGGTTAAGTTCTGCATCGTTTTTAGGAATTTTAACAAGGTAATACACCGTATTATAAACATACATCGTAACCAGGTTATGTATCATAATCTTATTATGCATTGTATCTATGAATCATAAAACGATTGAATATCATGCATCATAACCAAGTCATGAAACGTAAACATGTTATAATTTTTAATATATATGAATTTTTATGATGATCCTAGAAAACAAGTTACAAATTTCACTTGTGAAATGCATTACACTCTTTTCTTAACTTAAATACTGATTGAATGTATCTCATACACTTTTTTTATTCTTTTGTACATACTTATTTCTGACTAAAAGGATTTCATTGAGTTGGTTATTTACCAATCAAAATGATGTCGTGTATTTGGTTTTGTTTTGATCGTTGTAATGTTAGTTGTCCAAGTCCCTCCAAGTTATTCAGTGAAATATTACCATTGGGGAAAATATGATTATCTGAACCTGAATCTTATAAATAGGATTTCATTCAAAACATAATATACAACCTTTTCATCTATCAATTTCTATAGATATATGATGTTACTTCACTCTTTCTTTGTGTGAAATCCTTGAAGATAAAATAAGTGAACAACTAGTTTTATGTTCTTGTATTAGTATATGTACTTTGTTTTTTTCTTTATGCGGCCAATCATAGTGATAACGATCGAGGGCTTACAAGGATATGAAGACGTGTTATTGATCATCATATCGAGGGCCTTCAATTTCCTGAAGGGTAGAGGTGTTGATTACCTTCTTAGTCGGGGACTTTCAGAGAGTGGATGATAGCCGAACCAATAATCGTATTGAGGTCTTACCATGGTGGTGGTAAGACAGACCCTCTATCCTATGTGAAAGGATACCCTTCTCTTTGGGTTAAAATAATTGTAATAATTTTACATTTCCACTGATATTTCTATAAGAAAGGGAATTGTTTTGTTTCCCCATTATTATCATATTCAATTCAGTTGTAATTATTTCAATTAGGATTCATATTTTATTAAGAGATTCTAAATGCTTTATGGTAAAATCATTAAAATTTGTATTACTCTAATCACGGTTTTTATTTCAAGTTCAATTGTTTTACATTACATATAGTATTATATATTATTATTTCTATTAGATCCAAAACATATATTTCTTATTGTATTGATTGTGAATTATATTAGTTTATTATCTCTTTAACTAAGTCATTTCTGAAGTGTTTAAATACATAGTTTTTTAAACATACAGTTCACCCCACCTCTTGTTTTGTGAATATAATATACATATAAATCTATATTATAATCCAAAAAAGAGGGTACATCAGAGGTTATCCTAATCCTGTAGAATGTATATGAGTGGTTATATCAGGCCTAACATGTTATGAATTATTAGGTGGGCAGCCTTAACATAAAATCTTCTATAGTTGTGTGTATTCAAAAAAATTATGCCTTATTACAATCTTAATCTCTCATGTATTATGTTCTTTGATTCTTTTAGGATTCATGTCTTATAAATATCTATGCTTTATACTGTCTCTTTAGATTAGGATATTTGATAATTATGGTATTTTTTCAAATTTTATTCTCAATTTCACATACCGTTGTGCTCATCTTAAACTAATATATCCTTTATTTAACCTTACCGAGCATCTAAACCCACCATTCTTTATGTTTCCTTTCCCTAGGTTATGCAGAAATTTATTATATATGATTTGTTTAAGAAGGGTTCTAGTTATGAATATCTTAGTAGTAGATGATGTATTTCACTTATGAACTACATTTTTGTTTGTCAAGGTTTCCAAATATATAGACCTATATGATTTTAGAATGGATAGTTATTCTATGTAATGAATATTCATCTAAAAATATAATATATATATATATATATATATATATTTGATAATTATGGGTCACAATAGATTATTCCATAAATGAAGAACCATATATCCTAAATAAGCTTGATAACAACATAAATAAACAATGCTTTAACATTAATGGTTATCTCATACATTTCCACTTTCACCATAAAAAAAGTATCATTATTCCCAAATAATGTTTTTGATTAATCTGTAATGTTATATATACCTCAACCTAATAAAACATATTCTGAAATATCACTAATTACCTCAAAATACCATAAATTAAAAGTATTTGATCACATAAGATGCATAAAAAAACAACATCATCTTTATCTATCAAATTATTTATATAAAAAATAAAATTTCAAACTAACAAGGACATCTCGTAGGCCAGTGGTAGGTGTTGTATCCTTATCTCTGTTAGGTTGTGGGCTCAAGTAATTTGACCTTTCCAGATGTGAAATTTTTTCTCCGGGCCTATGGATTTTCCTTATACAAAAACTATATTAATGTAATTTCTATATTGTTCCCAAAAATAAGAAAAAAATACAAAAAAATATAATTGATCATAAGTCACCTTTTTAACCACTAAGGTTTTCAAAAAAAATACCATAAAAAACAATCTTAATTTAATATTATAACCTTAATATCAATGATCACATTAAAACTAATGGTTTTCAAGGACGTAATTATTATATCCAAAAAATAAAAATAAATAATTCCAAAAATAAAATTCTCATTAGAACAAATACTAAAACAAGGGTTATATTCTAATGAATGTCACCCAAAAGATACCTTTTAATGTTAAACACCCTTCACATAAAACCTTAAAGTGGTTACCTATGCCATTAAACTTATGATCAAACCTAGACATATCAACATAAGACACATTGGGCTTATTTTATATCACTATGGAATATCATATATTTTCATATGTTTTATTCTATCACAAATCATAATGGTTAATAAAGAAAATTTGAATTTACCCATTTATTTATCTTGGGAGAGTCAAATAAAATGCATATTAAAGGAACATTCATTCTGCACTAGATTTATAGTCGAGATATATTCAACCAACTCTTTTTATGGTTATTAGCCTAAGATTCATTTTTACCAAAACCATGTCCAATTTTAGTATCTATAAATGAATGTATTTATTAGTAAAACCACATATTCATTACCTTATCTAAAACATTTTGATATTATTCTAGAATTTGACATGCCCTTAAGAACATTCATTAGGTCATCTTCTTTAATATTAATTTTCCTAAATTTAATCATTATTTTTTCTATTAAACTTACTCTAATTAAAACTATATCAACCCCAAATTCAATAACCATGAAATGATTTATATATTATTACATTAGAATAATCTAAAAGGTATATTCCCATTAATGATTAATTAGTAAGTCTGTCTTGGAGAAATAGATATATACATTATTCTATATTACACTGTAAATATAAAAGACAAATAGAATAAGAAATATTCTCTCATCCTTGATATTATTCACAGTGCCCATATTTATATCCTGGGGAAATATAACAGGCAAATTATTATTTTATATTCCCATTAAGTGATATGTACATAAGTATATATCATTAGTAAATAATTTATAATCAACATTTCAAGGTAATTAACCAAAAACAATTTTTATTTAATCAAATACTTATGCATGAAATACAACTATGGATAATATGAATGCAGTAATATAATATTTAATAATAACTGAATTCCCAATAATTAAAATATCAAATTTTTAATATCATGATAGCAGACATCACGATATCTTGACCATCAAGGCCTTACGCTAAAATAGTTTAATCCATGGGTAGGTAAACACCAAAATCCCATCTAACACTTTTCAGCAACTATTTTTTATGTGGTCCATGTCAATTCATCTGGAGGATATATAATTTGGGGTCTCATCCTACACAATATGTCTAATGCATTCATAATATATTGAATTATCAATATCATTAAAAAACAATATTCCTTATCGAAAAATAAAAAATATTTAGTAAATAATATAGAATATTAATGTTCAACCAATAATTAAAATAACATTCATAATAAAACATCAAATGTATAAATTTTATATATTTTATGAAGTACTCTTATCCATGGTATAAATAATTTGGATAATTAAGATAAATGTAATTCTCAATGGAAATGTGATTATAAGATAGTGAATGATTCAAGTGAAAGTCAAATAACAAAATTCTGAAAAAATATGACCATCGATTCATCAAAAATATAAAATACTGGATAAGATAAAATATTGTAGATAATTAAATAAAATGGAATAAAAATCATAACATAAAATTCAATTAATGTTTTTCTTTTAAAATCATTTAAAAATTGTAGAAAAATATACATAATGCAAAACAATGATGGTGGAAAAAACCTATTAAAACAATATACGTTAAAAAGTAATATTCTATGTGAATTTTTATAAAGAAAATCTAAATTGATCCTTTAAAAAGATATTGAAATATTCCTCTAAAACCTTTTCAAAATTTTTAGATAACATAAGATTTCATTGATAAATCATTTTTTCAATTAAAAGGGACGTAGGTGTAAACATTTAGGAAAATATGGATATTAATGAATAATATACCCAATAAAAAAGAGATATAAGATCAAATTTTCTTTTAAATATTTAATTTTTGGATTCAACTTCAAAACAGTTTATTTTTTAAATAAAACACGAAAAATACTTAAATAACCAGTGGATAAAAAAATATATTTATTTTACAAATGTTAGATTAGAATATTCTTTAATGAAAATAATGATAAACTATAAAAAAAGAGATTGTAAAATAAACTCTTACCTCTTTGGATATTTTTATATTGAACCCCATTAAAATAGTAATCATGAATTGAGAATTTAATCACCATGAATAAATATATATTTATGTTTAATTAATTAATAGGAATATATATAAACTATATAAAAATAAATATATGAATAATACTAGATATGTCTCAATGTTGTGGAAATTTAGATTAAATCCCTAACCGAAATCATATCGTTGGAGTGAGAATTAATCAGTAAAGTGGATAGGTGTTGAAAATGAAAATACAGATAAATGAAATGGAAATACTACATAATACATAACAAAATTGACCCTAGTAACCCAATGTGGGTGTCTTCTATATTAAATTGCCATAGATACAAGTGTTCAAATCCAAATGGGTATATTAATATAGTATTATTGGATAACTAGATACATAAATGATACCCATTTTACACTAGAAATAGAATATAAAACATAACAAATTAAAATGTTTGACATCCTTGAAACTAATTCAAATAATTCATCTTCATATCCTAGCGAAACATAACCAAATAAGGGTGAGATAAAATTATAATTAAAGGTTATGTTAAACAAGAGTAATCATTAATAAATAATGAATAATCATTATTGTAAGGTAAACAACTGAAAACACATACCATTTAATCAATAACATTGACATAAAATTTATCCATGGGAAATATAAATTCAATAATCTCTTGGATAATAATAACTGATTTTTTAATAAATAATTTATTAACATTAGATTCCATGATCTCAGAAATTAATAACTATATATATATATATATCTGTGTGTTAGTGTATATTTCATCATGATGTTTTGTCGAGTATGTTTAAGTGATTGATAGGTAGACAAAAAAATACTATTTAAGTTGGCCAACTGATTCATCTCATGAGATTACTGATGAATCGATGGGATATATATGATTGTGACCCATGTGTCACTACATGTCCAATGAATTTCTCATATATTGAATTATCTAGTAAATTCATAACCAATATTCTTGATCAACAAATTTTCATGTCAAACATATAATATGAAATGACAATATTTCCCCACTCAATCAAATAACATTCAATGTAAAACAACGTATGTAGAAATGATATTAAAATAAAGTAATAAGAAAATATATGATAAGAAATATGGATATTTAATGAAAATTTAATTTCTACTGAACACAAGAATTTTAATTTTTAAGTGAAATAAAGCGATAATAAAATATATAAGAGATATGTGTGGGCCATCAATTCGACAGAATTATAGTTTTTGTAATAACATTATATACTTCCAAAAAATAATAAAAATGGGATTTAAATATTAAAATAAATATTCATTAAATACCTTTATATATAATACAATTAAAATCCTTCAGAATAAGATATGTTTTGTAAAATAGTTATAGTATTGGGGATTCCCATTAATTCTATATATGTTAGAAAAATATCCTTTTTAATTTTTTTAAAGGAATTCATAAGAGAACCTTTCCAAAAACAATAGAAATATTCCGTTAATAACATTTAAAAATTGAGGATAATGTTAAATTTCCTTAATAAATACTTTTTGTATTAAAAAATACTCTAGGAAAACCAATTTGAAAAATATGAATATGGAAGAAAATATAGTCAGTTAAATTAGAAATATAGTTTTTTCAACTAAAAAATATAATTACATGATAAAAGTGAAAAAAAGAGAGTAAAAATTAAAATAATGTATGTAAATTACTAAAATATGAAAAGGATAAAAAAATAATTGGAACTTATGAAGGATAAATTATAGAATCCCTTCAATGAAAATATAAGCAATGTCAATCAAAAGTGAGATTAAAAAATAAATTCTTCCCTATTTGATAAATTGTTTATTATAACTATTTGAATTAATAAAAGAGAATTGGAAAATTAATAGTTACTAAGAATTTCATAATCAAATTAAATAAATGAAATGTGCAGTATATACACTAAATAAATGTGGATATTTTCATAATAGTAAAAATTTCCCAATAGAGTGGAAATTGAGATGTAATTAACTAACCTCATAAATCTCTTTAGTTGAAAGTGATTTCACCTATGATATAATGGTTTAAAAAAATT
The DNA here is from genome assembly GCA_963277665.1 of Viscum album. Taxonomy (NCBI): domain Eukaryota; kingdom Viridiplantae; phylum Streptophyta; class Magnoliopsida; order Santalales; family Viscaceae; genus Viscum; species Viscum album. The sequence continues at coordinate 1,988,076,735 of OY728136.1, forward strand.
TATTAATTAAAAAAATATTCACATTTATAATATTATATTTTATTGTTATTTAACACAATATCTCCCATTCATCAACAATCATTCATTATTATTGTTCTTTTGGAAGTCAACTACCTTGTTTTATCATGAATGTTTATCACATAAGATTTATTTATTTAGAATAAAATATTGTTACATCATCTATTAAATTATATTAGTGTAATAAATATAATATTTATTCATCGTATACATTTTTAGGATCAAAATATAAATTTTTACAAAGAAAATTAATCACATCACTTTGTGGAGAAGGTAAGTTGTATGTACACACGTGCGATGTTATCATTTACATAATGGATGATAGGGTAGGGATATAGAAAATATATTAATTCTCCAGAATATATAGCATTTCATAATTTATATATATATTCACTATTTTCATTATTATGACTAACCATTTGATTCGGTGATGGAAATAAAATTACATCTTTTCGTGAGTTGGTACTCTATCATACACATGAGTAATGGTTTTGTATCCCATTTGAAAGAGAATGAGATGGATAAATTATTTCCATAAACATAATAACAAATACGTATATTTTATATACTAGTTTTATTATATTTTAATTATAAATAAATTACTAAATATGATAAAAATAAATAAATAATAAAGATATTGGTGAAGAAAATTACATTCACTTAGAAAAACAACCTTTGAATATCTTATTAAGGACCCTAGGGTTGGTATTTTTGGAATAAATGTACCTATATAATTTCAATATATGTGTTCAGTGAGGTATTGTTTTTGGGTTTTATTAATATAAATGGCTTAGGAGGTCAGATGAAGTGGGGGAGGAGGTTTCTTTTTATAATTGAGATGAGTGGGAGACTTGTAATGTTTTATAGTTTTTCAATATTTTCATGTCACTAACAAAGCCATATATCCCATAAATGGATAATATTTGAAGGGTCAAATGATAAGGTCTAAATAAAAACAACCAATAAGATTTCATCATGTTTTTAGGTTATTTTGATCCTAATCATTACACACTAACCTCGACAATCATGTTTTAACCTTAACCACGATAATTAATTTTTTCTATTTTTAATACTCCCTATGGCCAAAAATTAAGTTAACCATATTAAAAAAATATTAATTATTATTATTAAAAAAATTTAACATATTTTATCGAATTCAATTTATATAATTGGTAGAAATTAATTTTAAAAATAAACCCGCAAAGCATGTCAAAATATAGTTTTTCAAAAAAAAATCATTTTTAAACATAACATGATCTTATATTAACTATATGACTAGTAATCCTCATTATATGTAAATAAATTTATATAGATACATATATAATATATAAATTTATTTAAATCAATATTTATTAAATATTATTTAAATTAATGAGATATTAACTACATTATGCCATTAAGAAACATTTTTCTAGACAATATCTCTTTTTTACCTCCCAATGATTGTATATTAAATTAAATCAAATTGATTGTGTATAAATTTTTTGTTATACATATTATAAAACATTATTATAAATAAAATAATAATTTTAAATGAATAATTATCATATTATTAATAAAATCTTATTTCTGTGAGAAATTTTAAAAAAATAATTATATTATTATTTTTACCAAGTATGTTAACAATTGATATTCATCTAAACAAATTATATTTTTGTCATGTAATATTAAAATGATTATTGTTTTATAGTTTTATTAAAATATAATTTTCACTTAAGATATTTTAGGCTCATGGTTTTTATTCTTACATCCTTTAAAAATTTCATCCACAAAATTCTCATGGATATTACCTTCTAAACAAATAAGGGTGGTTGTTCCTCAGAACATCGTCTGGTTCCAACATTTCATGCTCGATTTTATGATTTCCCCAATGTAAATTTACTAGTTTATTCATCTAATTACTTAATAATTTCTCTATGATATCGTGAATATCAACGGGATCTAAATAGAAATATTGATCACGTACAAATTCAATTTCTTTAGTGGCGAGAACATGTGTTGGGTCTATAATATACTTTGATTACAGTGATATATATAAACCATCATGTAATATATTGATACATGGTTGAATTTCACATTTATAAACCACATATCAAATTCTTTATATATTTTCACAAACATATTATGTACCTAGTAAGTCATTTCTCTGTCTTACCAAACCTTGTAACATCTTTCCTTGGAGATACATTCAAGAAAATGTGATCTCCCACATGAAATTCCAAATAATTCCTCCAGTTCTTTGTAAAACACATTTTCCTAAATTTATTTTTAATATGATTCTAAATAGACTTTAGATTTTTTATGTCTCCCCAATAATTTTTTGGCCCATAAGTTTTCTTTCATTAACTTCATCCCAACAAGATGGATTATAACATCTCTTATCATATAATGGTTTATACGGAACCATTTTAATATATTAATGGAAGCTATTATGATAGGAAAAATATAACAAATATAAGTATTGATCGAACATAACTTTAATATCAATTGATTTCAACCACAATATGTATTCTAATGTATAAATATTCTTTTGTAATTGTTTATAAGTTTGAGGATTGCGGGCAATATTCAAATTAAGCTCTTTATTAAGGGCCTCCCAAAGTCTCCTAAAACAATTTGATGTAAATTCAAGATCAGGATAAAAAAAAAGGTTCTTTATAAATTATTATAACTTTATTAATATATTTTCATGTTGGGTTGTGAATAAGTAAATCATATCTTATAGTAAGGATATTTTCATATTTTTTAGGTTATTAACAACTTCACATATGGAATTTTTCTTCATATGAATCTGTAGGGATCATTTGATAATTTCTATAGTAATATAAACCCATATACACATAGGAATAGGAAGCGAAATAATGAAAAGTTTTAGATTTTATCTCATATATTTCAATTTTTTACACACCAATCATCTTAATAAGTATTTATCAATTTCCCTCTTCAAGTCATCCCACCAAAAATGTTCTCTAAAATCCATATAAGTCATGGGTAATTTAATGGGTCTAGAAAAATTTAAGCTATTATCATCATCAAAAAATTACCTTTTTAGATCAGGATTATGTGAAACACATCATCTATTTCAAAATTTCTAATTCCGTCATCACAAATGGAGTCTTCCAAATTCTTATTATTCATGAGTATAATTTAATTCTTAAAAATATCATCATTGAATTAATAACTATTTATATTTTATAAAAAATATGGCTTTTAAATAATTTGAAAAAAGAGTATTGTATCCCATTCCTTAATATTTACCATGGCCATATTTACTATATCCATGAACATTAGTTCCATGTAAATCCTTTTTTTTCTTGAAAAACAGCCTCTGAGCGGCGGTATCTACTTCCTCTCGCTTGCTACAGTTTTTTTCCTTTGGTTTTTCCCTCCCCTCATCCGTCATGGTGCGGCGTGGGTCGGAAACAGTGGCCTCAGCTTGGCGTCAGTGAGCTACGGTGAAGGTTGGCGAGGCTCCGCTTGACCGCACCAGCTCAACGAGGGTTAAGGCAACTCTTTGATTTTCTGAAAGCATTGCCTTGGAAGAGGGTTGGGCATGGCTTCGTCCATTCATGTGAAGGCTATGGGGGAGTGGATATGGATTTTTCTTCCCTTCTCGGTGAGTTTTAGGTGCTCGTTTCACGTTGGTTCTTAGATTGGCGTCGACGGGAAACGGCTACAACTGAGCTAGTTTACTTTCAAGTGAGGCTCGGTGCTAGCCCCGGTGTAGCGTGGAGGAGGAAAGGCACTAGGTTCTGGCATCCGGCGTCCTAATTCATCCTCGTAGGTATGATTTTGGTTTCTTTCTAGTTGGTGTTGATTGAGTTGTTGTGGTGGTCGAATTGGTGTCTTTCCTGGGTGTTTCTTCTCATCGGTATGAATTTTCTTGCCTACGTCTTTTTAGAGCTACATTTTTTGTTGTTTTCTGGTATGACGATTTCTATGCTAGTGTTTAGATGCACTTACTTAATTTTCCATGTGAGGGTTTGATGATTTTTATGTATTGGTATGGAATGTTGGATGGTTGGGATGTGCAGGATGGTTTTGCGATGATGGTGAAGGAGTTATTGTGGTCTAAGGGCAAGGTGTAACTTCTGAGTTGTCTTTCGATCAGGGTGCTAACAGCGTCAGGATCTGGTCATCTTCATTTTTGTTTCTCTGACATCCTTTTTGGATAGATTCTTCCTGGAGTTCCATTTCATTTCACTTGAAGGCTGGGTGAATTCTGCTGGAGTTTGCCGAAGGGAGGATTTGGGCCAGTGTCGATGGTCGCACTGGGGGACATTCAAGGAATCCCTTTCTGAGGTATGGCCAGCATTTATGATTTTATTGTTCCTTAGTTCGTGGCTTCTTGGAAATTTCCATTGTTTTATGATGTTTTTTTTGTAATGGTGAAAGTGGTTGTATTGGAATCATTGAGAGGGGTACCGGGAACCCATAAACCGGCTTTTGAAAATGCAAAAAAAAAATGATTATACATGGTTCCCCCTTCAATGAATCAATATAGATCCAGGACCATCATTTATTGGTGTTATATTCAAAATAAAATCAATTTCCAATATCCTCCTTGATTATTTGAAATATCCCTTACTTCCCTTTTTCTATGTGAACATAACCCCTTTATCTGTAAGCTTGTTTAATGGGAAAACAAATCAGGAAAATTTTAATTTGAATAATTGATAGTATCCTTATAAACCAATGACACTTTTCACCTTTATTTATTTAATAAAGGACATTATATTTATGAGTTTTTCATTACAGGATCAACTATGATTCCATATTTTGAGATAATACGGACAAGAAAAGAATATTTTTATATCCAGAATTCACACTGGCTAAATTTATCATATAAAGTTTTTATTATAGGTGTCTTACTTATGATCCAAAAGTTATTCTTATGGTTCTCCTAAGATTTATATTTAATAAAAATATCATAAATGAATACCACAAAAAAATATAAGGATATTAATTCAATACTCTATTCTTTAGATCCATAAATAAGGTACATTAGTCAATCTAAATGAAATTACAACAAACATGTAATTTCCTTACCACATTCAAAATGTTATTTTCAGAATATCTTCCTTATTTTATTATAATAGATAATACAAAATGTAAAGGTTGATCTTTGAAAAATATTAATCTTGGTGAAGTTGATCAAGTTAGTCATTAATGCACGGAAGTTAACTCTTTTTCGTTATCATAATAGTATTGATTTTCCTATAATGAATTCATAGCCTCATGGATCTATCTTTATTCTAAATGAAAATAAAAAGTTCTTCCCATGGTGAAACACAAGGGTGAATAATTACAATATCATGCAACTCAATTTTTTTTATTCAAATCCAATAATTCCAAAGTGTCCACTATATATAGAGTCATTAATATAGGTTATTTATCAGGGATTAAATTAATAGAAAACATGACTTCATTCTATAGTGGATTTCCTAGTAATTACTATGGAAATACATCATTGTATTCATGAATAATAGGGTTATCCTCAATTTAAAGACTACCTTTTCCATCAATATTTTTTTGTTATCTCTTCTCCCAAAATAATCTCATTTAGAAGAGGTACTTTGTTTGAATATATAAATGAATCGAATGATGATGTATCCAATAAAAAGATAAGTAATTCCACATAATTTTAAAAAATAATAATTTCATAATAATTGAAATAAATTTTTGTGTCATATTTTTAAATATAGTATAGATAAATGATTGTTTCAAAGTAATCCATATTTCTAATATTAAGGGCAGAAAATATAGAACATCTATGTGTTATAATTAGATATTCCTAACACATCCTTGTCATAGTGAGATTTCGAATATATGTTATGACTGAAAAATACCCTCTTAAGGACTTATTGAAATATCTAATTTTCAATGAAAATATAGATGATATTAAATAGTTCAATGATACCAAATTGGTTAAAAGAATAAAATAAATTTGAGTATATTCTTAAAGTGAATTTTACTATCTCTTTGGGAACTTCATTCTCCATTGTAGTGATCACATAAGCTTGGAATTCTTCACTTGGATAGATTTTTGCTAAACTCCCCTGAAACGTTATATATTGGTTTGAATAATACCCATATAGTTGAATCAATATATAGTATTTATATATTTCCTTAACATACATTCATAAACTATTTTACCCTTACCATTACACTTGTCACACAATACCATTCCCATAAAGCATTATCAAGGATGCATCTTTCCATAATTTTCACTTGTTGGAAATTGATTAATTTTTTTATTACTATTAAATTTTCCCCTATTTCATAGTCTTCATATTCCCACTTATTCTCTAAATTCCCATTGAATATATAGGACCTAGAATATTCATTCTATGTACTGATAGTGCCTGAAATTATTTCATCATCTCATGGATATTTGTGAGGAACCATTTCAAATTTCTGACATAGAATAATTACTCTAATTAAATGGTCAATATTTCATTATATATTGTTAATATAGTCTATATCATTCCTAGATAGTCTTATAAATATATCCAAAATATCTTAAATGCAATCTTCTTCCTTTTTCATTATGATAGGGAACTATATATTCATTTTAGTTCATTTCCCATAAGTAAAATATTTATCAGAACATTTTTCTTTAAAATATCTCAATTTCATGTGATTTATTTTGTATTCCACCCAAATATTATAGATCAAGGAGCATAATTGATCAGATTTTCCATTGAGGTATTATACTACCAGTGTAACCTTTTCATTTTCATCTCATCACTAGGCCGGGAATATCTTTTCATGGGACTTAATATATTTCTTAGATACCACTAGTTTAGTTGTCCGACTATTTGATGGTTTACTATATCATATACAATGATAAAGAAGAGTATAATCATGTTGTTAAATATTCAGTTACTTCATTTGGGTAAGATTATTAGTCATAACCTTCATTAAATTCTCTAATATTTAAATGATGTTATCTATTCCCAGACCAGTTATATTAGCTTACTCAGTATACAAATTCATACATTGAACTTGGGTGTTGATAACATTATTTAAACCAGTATCCATTTCTAAATAATGGAATACAATATTTTTGGCCATTAAATTTTGAATTTTAATTCATAATTTATAATTCTAAATCTAGTGTAACACATAACATAAATTAGATTTTTTGGCATTACTGATCTCAAAATCATACTCCTAGTTTCATTGGTTATATCATTAAATAATACAAATATTTTTAAAATCCATAATAATGGTTGGTAATGAAAAATTGAACTATCTTAATCATATCCCATAGGTGTGTCAAACTAGTTATACAGTAAGACCTATTATCCTACACCATGAGATAATATAATCAAATCCCAATGCGCCCTTTTCAAATTTATGAACATACTATGATGCATTTATAGGGAAGAGATATAATATCCTCCTTAAATAAAAAATAGGATGATATTCTACAATTTAAAACATTCAAAAATCTTATCAATGTTTTAAGATCCCAAATCTATGTTTTCTAAATCTAGTTCACTATGATTCTATAAATCGTTCTCTGATTCCAACTATAACAACACATGATCCAGTAATCCAGAGTTACTATATAATTTAGTACAGTATCATAGATATAAGGGTTCTAATAAGTATGTAATAATTTGGTTAATACTCTTGGAGAAGCAAATGTATAACTGATACCCATTTTAAATTTGAAATAGAATATAATACAGAAAAAAAAAGTAAATGCCCGGAATCATTGATACTCATTCAAAGTATTTATTTTCATATCTTAGTAAATGGAAAAAAAATAAGGGTGAGGTAAAATAATTAGTAAGTGATAATTATTTAATAATTTATCATGATATAATAATGCATAATAAATATGTAAAAGTGAATAATTGAGAACAAATGTCAATTAATCATTAATATAACCACAAAATGCATCAATTGATAATATCAATGCAATAAATTCAAGGCTAATGAAAATAAAATTATAAATTAATGAAAATAATAATATTATATTTCATGATCTCATACATTTTGATATATGAACCATCATGAACATGTTCCAAGATATTTAATTTAATGGGTAGTTATACACCAAAAACCCCATTAAATTTGAAAAACTGGTTTTTCTCCAGAGACTACAGAAACATAGAGGGTGTATCTATAACCTAGACCCACCCCTCACATTATATCCAATAAATTATTCATATATTTCCTGATAAATTTTATTAATAACCAATATAATTTATCAATAAATGTATGTTTTGAATAATGAATATGAAATAACAATATTTCTCTATCTAATCAAATAACTTTCAAGGTAAAACATTACATATACAAATGATATATTTTTTATGAAATAAGAAAATCCTAGATATAGAATATGATGTTTTATGAGAGATTTAATTTCAAATGATCATAATAAATTGAATGTTTTAATATAAATTTTATAACTAAAAAAATTTTAATAGATAAGAGTGCATCATGGATTCATCATAATTTTATGTTTTGTAATGAGATCACTTCCTATGAAAATTAATACAAAAACAAGCAAAAAATAAAAATATCATTCATTAAATTTTTTAATTATAAAATATTTTAATATAAGTAGAATAATCTATTTGATCTAAAATAGTTATTTTAGCGGGGAAGTTTGTTAACCTCATATATATTAAAAAACATTCCTTTTGACAATTTGTAAAGATATTGAAATAATAACCTCTAAAAAACAAAAGAAGGGTTCCTTTAATTAATATTAAAAATTAAAGGATGACATAAAATTTTCGTGAATATAATTGGAGTAATAAAAATGAATCTAGAAAAAATAATTTTGATAAATAGAGATATGAATGAAAATATACCCCATGAAATGAGAAATGAAATTTAATTTTATTCCTCGCATTTCATTTCTTGATTCAAGATACAAAGAGATTGAAAATTGGAAGAAAAAATTGAAAAACTTTTAATATAACTAATATAATAAAATTTTTGATCATTATCATGGATAAATTATTGGATTTCCTTAAAGAAAAGATAAGAAATCCCAAAAGAAAGTTATATTGGAAAATAAATTATTACATCTATTGTAAATTTTGAATTGCAACCTATTGAAAGAATAAATTTAAATTAAAACATTAATAATAATGAATAAATAATTATTCATATAATATATATCAACGTGAAACTATTTACACTACATAAAAGTGATTAGGCACAGAAAAAAATATTTTCTAATGGATATGAAATTGAGATGAAATTTACTTACCTTGCACTTAACATTAGTATATTACTATTTTACATCATGTATATTTATTTTAAACACGTTATTATTTAATAAAAAAACTATATATATATATTTATATTGTCCCATATGATCCTTTTATAACACCTTATCACATGTTCGTTATAATATTTCATTATTACTTTTGTTTGGGTAGTTAATGGTTTTGTTTTCTCATGCATGTTTGTCATTAATGTTACGATTCCTGAGAATAGAATATAGATGAATCTTATAAAAAATTATATTAGTGTTATAAATATCATATTTATTCGTTATATTCCTTTTTAGGACCATTATTTAATGTTGCACATAAAAATGAATCACATCGCTTCATAGAGACTATGGGTTGTACGTATGCATGATAAACGTTATCATTAAAATAATGGTTGAAGGGGTAGGGAAGTGGATGATATCTTTATTTTTTAGAATCAATGTAGTTTCATAATTATCATATATTTTCATAATTTTAATGATAATTAATATCCATGTCAGACTACGATGGAATAAAATTGCATCGGTTCACGTGGCAGTAGTCCTCCGTACATACGAATAATTTTTTAGTGTTCCATTTGATAGAGAAGGAGATGTATAAATATTATTCCATCAACATAATAACATAAAAGTATATGTAATAAACTTATGTTATTATATTTGAGTTATTAATAAATAATTAACGATTATTAAAGACAAAATAAAAAAGAACGATCTTTGGGAAGACAATTAACTTCGCTCCGAAAAACCTCCTTTGGATATTTTATTATGGACACTATGGTTGGTCTTTTGTTAATAAAAAATCCTATATAATTTTGATAACACTTTTTGGTAGATATTTTTGATGTTTTTGGGCATGATAAATGGATTTATAGGTGTGAATATGGGAGGTGATGAGAAGCCCTTTTATAATTTAGGTGAATGAAAAATTTGTAAATTTTAAATGTTTTTCAATATTTTCATTTCAATTTCACGGAAATATTCCTCCAAATTGGATAATATTCTATGGTTATATTGATCATGTCTGTATTAAACTATAAATTTTTTTATCTTGTTTTTAGATAATTGTTACCCTTATATTTATAGATTAATCCCTAGTAAACCTGTTTTAACATTAACTATGATAATTAATTTTCATTATCCACTTTAATAATTAAATTATTCTGATTGAAAATATTTTATCCACTTTATTGAATTAAATTTATTTAATAGTTAGAATTTAATTTAAATATAAACCCGCAAAACATGTCGAAAAACTGATTTTCATGAAATGCATTTTTCAAGCACAAGATAATCTTATATTAACAATATAATGAGTAATCATGATTATGTGGTTATAAATTCATAAATTTAAAAATAAAATTTCTAAATTTAATTTAAATCATTTTTAATTAAATATTATTTTGGTTAATTAATTTGGAACGACATTATGGCTTTTAAAAAACATTTTTATAAAAAATATCCCTTTTACCTCCAAAAGTTCATAACATTATTTTTATCAAAATCATAGTTAATAAATTATAAATTAATCATGTTATAAAAAATTATTATAAATAAAAGGATTAATTTGTAAATACTTGATTATTTATTATTCATGATACTTTATTTTTAAGAGAATCATTAAAAAATTAATTCTAGGATTATTTTGGGAACGTATGTTAAAAATTAAGATTTATCATATGTAATTAGAATTTCTGAGACAAGATATATTAAAATTGGAATTATATTATAGTTTTATTAAAATATGATTTTAAATTACTATAATTTAGTTGTGGGTGTTACAAAACACAATTAGATGATATTTCAAATGTAACCATGGATTCATATAGTCAATGAAGTAAATGTACAAACTAATGAGTGAAATTTATGTTCAGAAACTCCTTACATAAAGTTTTAATTTACTCATAAGTTCTTTTAACCACTAATATAATAAATTTAAATTTATAATATTTATAGAATAGAACCATATACATATCTATAATATCATATATGATCAAATTAACTATCTTTTACTATTAACATTGTTTTAGATATTAAATGTTTAATTTTTCTTGTATGATTCAGTTCTGTGGGTTTAGTCCTTGAATAATTATTATGGTTACACGATCCCTATAATTTTAGTCATGATATAAATATAAAATAAATTAATTATATTAAAATTATCCTTTAATGGTAGAGATAAAAAATTGAATTATATTGTTCATGGTGATGGTTGGTCATGTGTACATAGGAATGAGGTTTTCACTTTTCCAGAGATGGAATAAAAGATTGGTAAATAATAATCCAACTATAAAGAGTAATTATTATTTCATATATATTTTATATAATCCCTATATATAGTCTTATTTCCATATATGTAATGTATAGTTGAAAAAAAAAATTACATCACATCGTGGAGGTGGTAGTCCACACATATGTGTGAGCAACATTGTAATTTTTCAATATATTGGAAGGTAAAAAAGGAGATATGATATTATAATTTTAGAAGAATAATTATGTCATTAATATCATATTTATAATTTTTTTATTTATAAATGTCCAATTTAAATGGTGATGAGAAATCAATTATATTGATATGTGGAAATGGTATGTTGTGTGTACGCATGAGTGAGTTTTATCTTTTCAAAGGATGTAATAGAGTGTAAAATGGTTGTACCATAATAATCATATATTATAATATTTATAGTTCTAGATTAATTTTGTTAGTATGGGTACAAAAAACTTATTGGAAGTAAAATAAGAAATAGTTAGAAGTGGGTTTCCTATAACCAACTTATGCATGTACTTTGATTACCTTCACATATATAAATTTGGATATAATAATGTGTTAATCATACCATAATAGTATTCATAATACTTTTTACACTATATATATAGTAATTTATATATATTATTGGTCATATCAAAAGCTAATATCATTCTCCGAGAAATAATAGAGACCCTAGAGATTCCATTTCATTAATCTTAATGTTTTGTCCTATGATTCAGAAACATTATTCCGAAAAGGCACATATGATGTGTGACCATAATGTTTTCTGAGATCATAAGAAATGAGACATTTTTTCAGTATTTTTAAAATTCGTGATCTTAAGAATATTATTTCATGAGGATATACCCACTAATAGGAACACTACATGTTTTTGACTGTCATTTGTTATTCCTTTTTATGAAAAAATTAATTTTGTATACATAAATTATATCATTAACAATGTGTTATAATTTATTGAATATATCATGCAATAAAAAAATATTGAATTCATGTTGTTGTACCTTCTATTCAGTGTGACTTTGGTGGTATGGAATTGGTTAAATGGTCAAGATATAATTTTTCACCTCTAAGTTGAGGAAGTGATATCTCAATCCTAGTTGATTAGGTTGGGAGTACCTTCATTAAATCCATGGCCATGAAAGTAAAATTATTCCCCTACAATTATATTGAAAAATAATAAAATAAAATGGTTGTTGACCTAAGTTGTGCATCCTTCATTTTCATATATCATATATAAAAGAGAATATATAACACGGTGTGCGTTCAAAGGATGGTATTCATTACTATAGATATTCCTTATCACATTAGGGGCCATGATGGATTTCTTGAATCCACTACTAGTCAATGAAAGGTATTCACTACTATAAAGATAAGTTCCTAGAGATCCACACACAATAGTGTATTCAAGATTCTTCTATATACTAGTGAATAGGTGTCTTGGACGTGATGGGCCCTATGATGGGGTTTGGTTATGGTCCAAGTATTAATGATCACTGATTAATAAGTAAATTCACTAATACTATTCCATTAAAGATTAATTAGGATGAATTTATTTATTAAAATTATTTAAAACCATTTAATTAAAGACATGGAAAACATATTATATGAATAAATATTAAGACAACATTGAAGGTTCCTTTAATCTTGTGGGAATTATGAGATGAGTTAATGTATTGGTTTTATCATATTATATTTTTAATATATATATATATATCAAAATTATTTTATAATTATATAAATTACAATATTATGCATTTAGTTCGTCATAATGTGTCATTTATAGATTGTTTCATGAGCGTTTGACATATAGGGATTCGGGGAACATTTCCTTGGAATTTTATGTCCCACTATATAAGTATGGGATAAAAAAATTTCCAATGACAATTCATTCTAATGGATTGAGAGATCCCCACTCCTCTTCCAAAATCCAAGAGAAAGAAATATCCCATTGGAGCATTCCATCTTTGATCTCCATCACAGTTTGAAGGGATAAGATCATGATGAATGTCGTGTTGTCGATGAAATCATCGAAGCTATGTACTTGCACCTTTAATTAAATAATCGATGTCCACAATGAATCATGAATCATGTGTATATTATCTAAAGGGGATTAAAATCAATTCCTTCAAGAAACGCCCTTCATATAAAATAAAATTTTGAAGGCACCACTGATTCAAATTAGATATTCGTTATATTATTTTATGCTCAATTAATTTATTAAATATTCTCATACATCTACCAATCCTCAAATCATCAGATAGGTTGATGTTACATCACTTTTATGATGAAAATTTTATATCTCCATCCCATTATATTCTTCTGATGACCCTAATAACATCTATTAGAATCAAACTATGAAAAAATAATTTTCCATTGATTTAGTATATAGATTTAATTTTTTCTCAATTGAATATATTTCCATTGATATTTTATTGTATTTCCATGCTATATCTGTTGAATGTTTTTAATATGTATTAAAAAAAATTGTGTCACATTAAAATTGATGAATAATATAATTATATATGATTTCATGATTTTATTTCCAGTGATCCAGTTTTTCCCAGATTTCAGCTAGAATAATTTTTTTCTTTGTGATATGTTTTCATCAGGGGGAATCATTTTCAAAAAACAAAAAGAAGTGTTTTCTATGGTTTAATCCATGGTAAGATGGAAATAAAAACAAAAAATGAATTTCCGACACATTTTAGGATTTTGAAAAAATTTAGGGGTGGGTTGTTCATTCAAAAACAATGTTTTAAAGAAAACTAGATGGATTCCAAGGGAATCAACCATACAGCCACCCTCACCCACAATAACAGTACCCCCGATCATCAAACCACCCACTCTTCCATATCAACCAACACTGCCCATCCAAACCATTCCATCAAGCTGTGACCAAGCTAATCATTTCCACCCCCTACTAGATCACTCCACAGGTGTTTCCCTCCACAAGTTGAAGCTCCTTCTATCACATTCATCGAAAACCTAGTCACCACAACCAGGTTTCATCATTACTCTACACGTGTTGGATACCACTTATGATGTTTATACATTTGACCTAGCCTCTTCCTATCCTAGTTTCACTAATTGTCACCCTTAACACCCTAGACCACACCACCTCGCCCATTAAAGCACCAGAACACATCACATGTGTCTCCATTTTAGGCCTCCTTCATGACCTCCTTGTGTGGATCATCATACTAGTGTTCTGAATTGGGTTTTCATGTCCTAAAATGTGAATGCATGGGTTCGGCTTAACAAAAATTGGGCATGTGTGTGGTTTTTACGCATGAATTTTTTTCAATACAAACATAAATTTTTTAATTTATTTATGGATTAATAATTTCTAATAATTTTATTACATGAAAAAAATTATTTTTTTATTAAATTAAATAAATTTCAAGAGAGAATGAAATGTCATTATTTGAATTTAAATAATATTTTTAATTTATAAAATAAAATATAAATTAAATTTAATCCATTATAATTTTATCAATGAATTTATTATCTTTATAAACGATATTTAGTAGAGATCAAACCATTATTTTCCCTATTTAATTTTATTTAATTCTTTGTTACTTGTATGGGATGTTTGTCATATTAATTTTTTTATTGATGGTTCATTAATTATTAAATATTTATAATGTATTTTCTATCAGTTATTATCTATTTGTATATTGTACTTCGCGAGACCCCCTCACCTACATCTGAGTACATTGGTACTATTTATGATGGTGATGTATGATGTAGACCATGTTAGTCTGAGGAATTACCCAGGACATGAAGTGAAAATATTGGACTTGGGACGAGGTACAATAAAATCCAGGACTTGACTCATGTATTGTAGCCTTAGGTCATGGTTGATCAATTTTGTTTAAATGGATCGACTAGCAACATATTCTCAAGAAAAGTCAGGTAATTTATTTCCCTTATGTTTTTTATTATTTCA
Organism: Viscum album; assembly: GCA_963277665.1. Taxonomy (NCBI): domain Eukaryota; kingdom Viridiplantae; phylum Streptophyta; class Magnoliopsida; order Santalales; family Viscaceae; genus Viscum; species Viscum album. Next base: position 1,988,092,218 of record OY728136.1, read on the forward strand.
TGCATTTTAAAGTCTACAAAAAACACATAAAATAATAAATAGAAAATTTAATATAGATGTGAGTAATTTATTTAATTATTGCATGTTTAGTATAGATTTTGAAAAGATAATATAAAAATATTTAATAAAAATGGATTTAATTCATTGAAAATATTTAAAAACCATCAGTTTAATATATAATATTTTGAACTCCTCCCATCACTTAAATTTAAAAAAAACGAGTGTACGGGGTTCTTATCATCCAAAGTGGAGGGTTCATCCTACTAGAGGGTAGTTTTAATGAGATTTATAGGACGTCTTAACTAAATATGAAATATAAGAAGTATCTAAACATATCATTCTACCACATTAGAGGCAATATGTTGAGGGGATCATGGTTATGATTCCACATAGGAAGGGATTCACTCAACAGTTCAAGGTATTGCAACTCCATGAGGTTGGCCTATCTAGTGCCATCCTTGAAACTCTCTGAGTTGTGGTGTATTCATATTTTGTAGATTGTGAGGGAAGGTTTCAAGGATATATTCCATTATAATACTCAAGTGATAGAGTTTTAAAAATCTAGAAGCGAGGCCTACAAGAGTTCGATAAAATAGTGGGATTCAATCACTGATATAACCAATTTATTAATAATTTCTAAAAGGTAATCCAGATAATGTTTTAGCTTCCAATTTTCTGTATATTAAAATGAAAATAACCAACACCACTGGTATATTATCACTATGATCAATACTATATCATGAAAATATCTTGACCATCCATATATTTGAAGTGTGGTACATGTGAATGGGCATAGTACTATACCAACAAAGGAAGCATTATTGGATAGAGTACTCACTTCATATTGAGCCTCATCAGGAAGCAAGAAATGAATATAAAGACAGGTACTAAAATAATATAAAGTAGGAATAATATTTACTAGGAACTATATTTTCATCTATATATAGTAAATTGTATAAATTTCTTGGGGACAAATATTCTTATAAGATTCTAACTCATCCCCAATAGTTATATCAGGAGAGATCAAGGAAAGAACGGTATGAGATACCCAGTACATTGTATAGGAACATGCTAAAAAAATTGAATCAAGAAACACCTCATCTACTCAAGATTATTAGGTAAATTGAGAGAATTTAATCCCTTAGGTTCAGGATGAACCTTGAACTAGAAACTGATATCATTATTTCCACATTACAAACAAGAATATTGAATTTTATTGTTAATTATAATATGAATATAATGAAAATTGTCTATCCAAGATCTTTTGGATTTATTTCTAAAATATTATTATTATATAAAGAATATAAATTATTCAGTCCATATGGTGAATAAGAAGAGGAATGGAAAATATAAGGGGTGTAAGTTTAAGTCCAACTCCAAGACACCTAATCACCATCCTTCTAGGAATCCAAAGATATAGGGGGACAAAAATCAGAAGGAGACTTTCAAAATTTTATTTGTAAAGAATGGACATTAGAAGAAGAAATGCCTAGTTAGGGAGATGAATCAAGGAAATACTTTTACCTCAGTATTTTTTCCTTCAATTTTATCTATATTTATATACATTTTGGTTATTATATATAATGTGTAGCTCACATATTTATATTCTTATATAGGAACCAAGATTATTTGTAATGATATTAGTGGCTGAGATGGATATATCAGTGACGTAAATAGTGTGAGTCTAGAAACTTTTGAAGTGTAAGATTATCATATAAATTTTCCTAGTGGTTTAATTCTTGTATTAAAAAATTGTTAATATCTTCCTTCATTTACTAAAAGCATAATCTCAGTGCCAATTTTTGACATGCTTGAATTTTATTTCATGTTTTTAAATTATTTTTTTCTATTTTCTAAGGATAGCATATGTCATGGTATGGAGAATCATAAAAATCATATATATATATACTTGAAATAAAAATTATTATAATGGGAATCAATGAATGAATCAATGAACATTATTCATATACAACCAACTAATGTAAATTTAGTCCTAGTCATGTAAATGAGATGCATTTATAGAAATTTCTTGAAACATCGTATTTATAATTAGCTGAATAAAAAACACATAAATGTGTGTCACACTTATTTATAAGGTAAAATGCCTGAATAACCCTTCAATGGGAATGTTTTAAGAGCCACTGAATCACTATAATTAATTCCTGATACTGTTTGTGGTCCAATTATAGTAGATTCGAGGGGTTGGTGTTGTACATAATTAATTTTAATGATGAAAATAGTAGGTATGGTTATATCACAATAATGAGGTGTAAGTAATATTCTTTTTATATATTTAAGTAATTTTAACATAAATTTTAATACCATATTTTTAGGATGATTAAGGTTCTCCTCTAAGATAGAGGCATCAATTATATGAACCCAGTATTCATTGATCATATAAAAGAATGTGAGATATTATCCCAACTCACTTCTTATACACCATAGTGAAATGGTGTTAGTGAAAGGAGGAATCATACCAATCCTTACATGGTCGTATCATTGATGGTTTAGGAAAATCTTCCTTTATCTTTTAGGGACACACATTATAGATAGAGTCGTATACCCTTAATTGAGTACTAACTAAAGTGATATATCAGATTTCATCTGAGTAGTGGTGTTGAAAGAATCATAATCTATCATGAATAATTCTATATATATTTGAGGATTTTTTTTCAATACTATATCTTCTGAAAAATTATCATCTAGAATATTTAGGTTTATATTTATATGTCATCCTAAAAATCTCTAAGGATATTACCTATACAAACCTTCTGATATAAAAGTGATTGTAGCAAGAAATTCCATACTTATATAAAGGGGAAAATTTACCAATGTAAATAGTTAGAGGAAGATCGAATTCAATGATTTTGATTCTCTATATGTGAAATAGGTGTTACTGGAACAACATTTACCAGCGAGAGTGGTATATTAATAAGTTCCTAATATATATATACTATTATGTTTACTCAAGAGGTTATAGAACCAAATCATTATGATTTTTTTTCACTGAGTTAGGTGACACATTACTCCAAGTCAATGATGTACCACAAACCTACAAGTAGAAAGTAGATGGAAATGATACTTCTCAATGTAAATAATCGATAAATTTTGACATTGATTACATGTTATTAAATCAAGTTTATATTTTTGTAGACCAACTAGTTAATGTAAACCCCATTTGGTAAAAATGGGTATTAATGGAAAATATAGACATGGATGGTAAAGTTAATACCTATAAGTAGCAACTAGTAGTAAAGTGTTTCATAAAAATTTAAGGAATAGACTATGATGAAACCTTTTTACCAATATAAATGATGAAATCCATTAGAAAATTACTTATTATAGCATCCATCCATGATTATGAAATTTGGGAAATGGATGTAAAAACTTATTTTATAATTATTAATTTTTTGAAGACATATATATGAATAAACATGAAGTGTTTTTAGTTCAAATATTACTAATAAAGTGTGTTACCTATATAGATTCATTCATGGGTAGAAGTAGGGATCAAAATCATATAATGTTACTTTTAATGATTCCATTTAAGAATTTGGTTTTTTCAAGAAATAATGCTAGACTTGTTTCTATAAAAAGATTAATAGGGAATGAAATAATTTTCCTTATATTAAATGATGCTGAAATATTAATTATTTGAAACAAAGTTTGAGTATTATTTTATGTTATGAATATGTTAAATGATTGCTAACACATGAGAGACTTATGTGAAGTAGCCTAAATTTTAGCGACCATGATATATCAAGATAGATCTTAGAGGTTTCTTAGACTAATTCAAAATATATATATAGATAAGATAGTCAATTGGTCCATTATAGAACAAGTTGTGGGAGTGTTGTTTCTAATGCCAAAAGGTGTCAATTTCTCTAAGAAAATTTTTCCACAAACACTAAAGTATATTGGAAAAATGATTAGAATAATTTATTCCTCAGTAGTGGGATCTAACAGGTATGTCATGTTATGTACAAGGATTTATGTCACATCTTTTTAAGATTGGTGGGTAGATATCAAGATAATATAGGAGATCTATATTTGGTAACAATAAAAAAATCATTCAGTATGTGAGACATACAAAGGATATGTTCATGGTATATAGAGGTGATAAGAAAATTTTAGTGAGAGGATACAATGATTTTAGTTTCCAGAAATATCATGAAGATCTAATATCACAGTCAGGCTATGTGTTTTTCCTAAATTATGGGGTAATGATATAGAGTAGCTCAAAGAAACCTTTTTTTAACTAAATCTAATGTGGAATCTGAGTATGTTGTGGCTTCTAATGTAACTAAGGAGGTGGTAAGGATAAGTATCATAGTCATATACATTGGTGTTTTTTCTAAAATATTAGGCCCTATTCAAGTTTATTATGATAATACTATGACATTAGTAATTTATAAGGAGCTAGGTCACACAAGTGGAAAAAACATATACTCTATAAGTTTCATGTCCTAATGGATATTTAATTGAGAGGTAAGGTTTTAGTTATTAGAGTTTTGATAGAATATAACAAAGAAGACCCCAAGACTAAAGCCGAATTCTAGTAGAAGCACAGTTCTCATGTGAGAGAGAGTAGGTTGAGACATGTTAACAATTAGAACTAGTTCATTTGGGGTGCTGAATGTGTTTTCTATAGACTCAACTCATGTACGAATTTTTATTACCATAAAATCTATAGATTTTGATATATACATGTTTTAATCTTTCCAAAATAGTGTTTATACTTCTACCAACACTATATTTATGGTAATTTACTTAGATTAAATGTCATATCAAAAGGTTTTAGTAGTTCCTAGGCTATAATGGGAAACTAGAGATACCATGATAGTAATCATAACATTATATCATATGGTATAGATACATCATACTGAAAGGAGATAGATGATATGCAACCATCAGGTCGTGGGGGCTCCTAAGCATTGAGACTTCTTCTCATGAAGTTCAAACATAGTGATCTCAAGAATATGATAAACTAAGGAAAGACCCACCAATAGAAACTAAACATGTTTTTGTTGTCATGGGTTGTTCCTATCTATGAACATGAGTATTGGTCTACTGACATGTGATTGTTTTTAATGTATTCCATTTGATCGCACACTTTGATGCAAGGAAAAAATCATAACCTTGATGTCGTTGTGAGTTAACTTATATTGTGGGAATCTTTGTTGGTATGGAATTGGTTGAATTGTCAAGATACAATTTGTTGATTCCATGTTGAGGAATTGATATCTCAAGCCTAGTTGATTGGGATGTTACTACCTTCATTTAATTCATAGTCATGGTAGTCTTAGGTAAAATCATCTTTTTAGATTAATAAATAATAAAGTAAGAATGGATGATGACACAAGATGTTCATCCCAACTTATGTTGATATTGTATTTAGAAGAGATTATATTACATAGTGAGTGTCTGTAGGATAGTTATCATTGTTATGACTATTCAATATCACTTTAGGGGCCTTTATTGGTTGTTAATATTCGATCCTATTTTGTGAATGCATTTACTATGATTGATATAATTTTCTAGAGGGTCACCCACAATAGCATAATCAAGTGACTACACTATTCTAGTGAATATGTGTACATGGCTGGGTGGGACCCACTATAGGGTCTGATTGTTGTCCAGGTATTAATGATCAACAATGATTAAATATATTCATTATTTTTATTCAATTATATAATATTTAAGTTAAATATAATTATGAAAAATATTTACAAGTATTTAAGTATATATAAGGGACAATATTATATGAACGAATATTGTTTTAATATTCAAGGTTTGTTTAATATTGTTGGAATTTATATTTGAGTTATTGAATCACATTTTCCACAAAAAAATAATTTTTATTATATGTATATATATATTTAAATTATGTGATGAAAATTTTAGTGACATTACGATGTAGTTATTACATCTTAATGTGTCGTTTAGAGCTTATTTTGTGGGTGTTGGATATATGGGGGGAACCCTTTCCAAGTATTCTATGTCCCACTATATAATAATAGAAGAATCAATTTCCTAATGATAATTAATTAAAATATATTGAGTGATCCTCTCTCCTATTACAGTATCTATGAAAGAAAAAGAACATATATGATCATTTATTCATTGATCCCCTTCATGGATTGAAGGGACAGTATCATGGTGATCATCGTGATATCGAAGGAATAGTCATAGCTCCGTACCACCAGTAAATTTTTTTATCAGAATTCACCTTGATTTTGAAGGCATGTTTGGATGGTCTAGTGAGGTTCCATCTCAAATCCTTCATGAAATAGTTAGGGGTGACGACCAACAATCAAACACATTGCCGATTCAAATGAGGAATTTTTTCTTTTAGTTTTTTTATTAAATTCATCTGAGATATTGTTACCCTTATTCGGTTGTGGTTTGATAGAGATTGTGATTTTACATTGCTCTGATGATGAAATCATTTAAATCCCTGACACACTAACATCTTTTACATTCCCCAGTACCATTAGAATGAAATTAAAATTACTTTTTTAAGAGTTATGCATCTTCATTATGAAATATTCTTTTATATTACACATTAAGTATTGAAGGAATTATTCTTTAGTAGGAAAAGAAGTTGTAGTACTTGAGGAGGTAATCTAGAATGGAATTAAGGTAGGTCATAAATGATCTAGAATTCTTGGATGGTTTTGGGAATATAGAAAAATAGGATCTCTTTTATAGGTAAGGGGAGGGAAACTCTTGGAATTACATAAAGTATTAAATTAATAAAAAAACATTTAAAAATGATTCAAAATTAATATAATTATAATTTAATATGGCCATGACTCAAAATAATCTCATAAAATAAAATTTGGGACATGTATTGTTATTTTCTTCCCCATTATCTGTTAATTTTATCCCCTCCCCCTCTGTTTACCATTTTAAAAATTACAAAAATTAATTTTTTTTTAAATTTTTAAGGGTCAATAATGTTAGAATTAAATGAAAATGTGACCCATAATTGTTCCATGGATGATATTACAAACTATATTCCACTAATTTGGATAAAGATATTATATTTATGAATTATAAATAATTTAATTTCTTCATTATAAAATATCATTAAAATCCTTTTTGAAACTATTCATTTACATTGATATTAAAATCACTAATATAGTTAAGAAATTAAAATATAAAAATTTCAAAAAAAATATAACATGTTATATTTATCAAAAAAAACTCATAGAACATAATAATTAAACCAATTTATATTACTTATAATAATTTCTAAAATCATTTATATTATTTTTTAATTAATTGCATAAATGTTCTTTCAACGTTGTGTAAGAAACAAAGGTAATCATACAATCAATAAAAATGAAAAAAAATCCATAAAAACAAAATTCATTTTTCAAAGAAACATTTCTAAGAAAACATATCCAATTTTTATACTTATGTGAAAATTTTAAAAATATTTATGTCAACAGAGTGAAAATTTGTATTTATTTTTCTATTAAAATAATGTAAAGGTCACAATAAAAGAAAAATGGCACCAAGGCACCCCAAATTGCCATAAAATACGTTAAATGACCATAATAAGATTAAAAAATCACATTTTGTAATGTTCTAGATATATTATAAACCTTATATTCTAGTTAAACAACATTAAATCCATTTTAACCATAACGCAAATAATTTACACTTTTACGATGACAACATAATTGTACAACCTAAAATAAAAATGGACTTACAAAATATCAAAAGGATTAAAACATTACAATCCATTTAATCATATTTAATTTTTAATCTTGGAATAAATTAATTTTAATATAAGAATGAAAAACAAATGAAAACAGTTTTTAAGTAAACACTCTATTTGAGAGTAAGAAAATAATTTCACCTTGAAATAAAATAATAACTATTATTGAATTTATATGGTTAAATAATAAATAATTTAATTGTTTATACTATTATAAGTATCCATAACTAAATAGAATAAGAAACCATGACATTAATTACAAATATTCAAAAACTTTCATGAAAACAAGACATATGTTTCAACAAAAGTCATGATTGTTTTCCTAAATCCAATTGTTAAAGGTATTTAAATGTTTTACCCCATTGTTTTAACTCGGTTTTCCCTTTTACCCTTACCAAGGTGAAAAATATTTACCACGGTTACTATTCATAATTATAAATAATTATGTTAACAATATTAAATTATTTCAATTATATGGATTCAAAATTTGGAATCCATTTTATCAAACTCATTTATAGAACTCTTGTAATTTAATTGAAAATTTAACCCACAAAATTCATTGAAAAAAATCCATAAAAATAATTAATTTATGACATAAAAAGGTTTCTATATTAAAATCCAACATAAAATTAATTTTGTGTCACTTTATTAAGTTTTTAATAATTGAAATTAGTTAATGTAAATTTTCAATCCATTTGAAACAAAATTGAATTTGGTAAATTGTAATGACCCAAAATTTCATCAATAGAATTCTATTCTTATAATTATGCCTTATATAGTAATCAAATAATATTACATATAGAATACAATAAAAAGTTTATTAATAAATAATGAGTTAAATAAAAGCATTCTCTAGAAGTTAAGAAATACATAAGGATTAAATAGTATCATAACCTTTAGAATAGTATTGTGACCCTTATGAATGGTAAAATAGCCAATATAATAGTATCCACAATAATTAAATTATAAATAAAGTAAATCAATCTTATAAGTGTAAATATGATATAATTATATCATAGTATTAGAAAATAAATATTATTAATATAATTTTTATATATTTTGAAGTCATGTATATTTTTCAAATTGTATGATTAATGTAAAAAATTAAATGAAAATTTATCTTCATAAAATGTATTTATAAAATCATATTATGATATATCATTCTCATAATATAATTTTATGATACCTTAATTAATTTTTCCAAGTGTTAGAAAAATAGTTTTTATCGTAAAATTTGTAGTTTTCAAGTAAATTATGATTTTAATTAAAAATAAAATTTCGGATATTTAGAAAATTATATTCATAAAATGGAGTTCATTTTTGTATTATTGAATTTTATTAATCATTCAGGTGAATTTTTGGGATTTTTCGGAAATACGTGAATTTTTTTAGTGAATAGTAAAATATGAGAAATAACTATATATAGACATTATAAGTTAAATTCAATATTAATTGAGTAATGGCTGCTGTAAGAACCATTTTTTCTAAATAAAATGATTTCATTACTTAGCCTCAACAATAAGAACCATTTCTTATCTTCTTAAAAAAAATAAACTAGTGAATTAAATATTAAGAATACACTCCTCTCATCCGTATAAATACCATCCCAACAACATATTCTCCCCACACCTCTCAAGCCTTGTGTCTTTTAAAAATTCTACACAATTATCTTTCTAAGACCCCACCCATCCAAGAGATCTTAGTCTCATTAAAATACCAAAACCTTTTCCCTGTAGAGGATTCCATGGAAAATAAATTCAAAAGGTAAATTCTGCTTTTCATTTATTAAATTTATTTTCAATTTCATTTATTTTTTTCTCTCCTTAACACCCCTCATCCAAATTTTATGATAACTCCATTAACATAAACATACTATAATTTTGTTATTATAATGGAATAGTCCATCATTTTATCTCCCCCCTTATACTAATAAATAAAACACTGTCTGAGATATGTTAATTTATCACATTCAAGGATAAAGTGTTTTGAATTTATATTATCCTATTCAAGGCTAGTTATGAAACCTTTTTTATGGGTGAAATAGATTATAACATATTTATTATAACTTATTTAATGTTCTGGAATCATTTTTTATACATGATATTAATTTATGATACAATATGAGTTCATTGGGGTCAAAAAACTACCAAATTAATCGAGGTGATTATCATTGAGATTTTATCAAATGATTCATCATCATCCAATATAATAAAATGAATTATATAAACTTTGTATCTTATATATGTTCATTAATATAACATAATTACACTTTTTTAAGATCATCCACGTTTTACATGAACTTCCATACTCCTATACAAGAGAAACAATCATGAAAATTAACAAAACTAACTCTTCTGAACGATAAAATTGAACACTATAACTCATCAAAACGGAAATAAATGAACATTGTAAAGTTATAATAAATAAATTAAATTAATAACAGGTTAATTAATTATTAACTAATCAATCTAATTTTATTATCCAGGACACTAAGATCATGTGAAGAACACCTTCAGACTTAAGGTAATGGATTCTACGCAAACTTCCATTATTCATTCGGGTTGGTCTATCATTTTTTTACCCAAAATAAGTTATCTTTAATTTTTTTTACATATTTTAAATTCTTTTTAAATGATCCAATATCATTTTTCAATATCCATTCACTATTATATATTTTCTATATACATATTTTTAAGTGGTTCCCTTCTCAATTCTTCCTGGTAAGCTCGGCTGTTTTAAGGGAACTTCCCAAATTATTATCCAATTTCAAGTGCACACTATCAAATTTTTTAAGACATAATTTTTTTTATAAAATCATTTTTTTATTATTTAAACCTTATTGGTTCACTTCTTATTTTATATTCCCTTTTTTCTTTTAAATACTCTTTATTATTTTCTTTAAAACTGTACTGAAATGTTTTAATGAAAAAAATTCTTAGATACCCTTCATAAATGTTATCACTTATATTTTACATCACATACCATGATATATTAATGTTTTCCATTATTAATATCCTTGTATTTTTTAATTTATTTCATTCATGGACACTTGTTTATTATGCACATTTATTATGCTTTATGACATGATTCTGATACCCATTTATTTCCATGGGTACCCCAATTCTTATGTATGATTGATTATATATAAGTATTTATGTGAAAAAAATAATCATAAACATATTATGATTGGTGTTCCTAGATATCACTCTAATGAACTGGTTAATATTTAGTCTCATGAGATGTTATGTGAAACGGTCTTGGCGGTTAGCCTGGACATGTTCTCCATGTAACATGGTCTTGGAGGTTAGACCTGACTCGTGCTACTCTATGTGCAAGGATCTTTGACTCATGCTAAATTCATGTTTTAAGTTTCTTAAACATTACTATTAATCCATGTTTATATGATCCCATATTTTATATTTTATGATCAAATATGATCAATCATGCTTCATGCCTTTTTATACCATTATGTCATACCTTCTAACTCATGTGCTAAATCTTTATTTATAGGATTATTCCCTTACCAGGGTTTCTATATCATCACTTTGTTCATGAAATCCCCAGGATATCCACTGTAGATATTTTAGAAAAAATTATGTTATATGCTCAATGTGAATATTATATAAAATTTATTTTTAGGATGTTTAATTATGTACCTAATATTCCAAGACACTAGAATTTTCGATCCTTGCATTCTAATATAGTGTTTAAAAATGTTGAAAATAATGTAATGATATGTGTAAAAGGTTTGCGTCTCTATATTTTTTATTATAGGAAAAGTATAATAATTTTTTAGATTAGTAATATATATCTTTAGTAAAAACCTTTGGGAAAAGACTATGTCTAAGAAAAAACCCTCAATTTTGTTAAGTATATAGTAAGTGGTTTATCAAGAAAATAAATACTTGTTTGGATACTACAAGTATACGTGGTTCTAGAATAGATATACCTTGGATTAACAAATCTAAAATGGTGTTATGAGCTAGACTTGGGGTAATCTGGTACATGACAACATGCCTTAATACACACCTAGTTTTACACACCTAGAGGATATGCTTTGGTAAATTCGTAAGCCCATTATGAACCATTATTAGGGGAAAAATATCATGTAAGTGAATGTGATAGGAAACAAATCATTGATAACCTAGATTAAAACATATGGAATCACATGTTAAGATATTCTTTTCTTTAACTAGTTTATCATTTTTTAAAGTTTCCTTTTTATTCTTATTAGCTAATTATTCATACCCCCTAATTGATCATTATTTTTCTTAGTTAATTGAAAGAAATATAAGAACAAATTCCAATAATCAATGTGATAGGCAATGTGATGATTTCCCTAATTATATGACAGAAATTATGGGAATGGGTGCTCAAAAATTTATAACAGTTCTTTTTTATCTGGTTCAAGTTATGAATAATAACATGAATCATGTGGAACTCCCTCCTCATCCTAGGAAAGAGCAATTTTTTGTCAAATCCTTTATCTGGAAAAGGCCTCAAATTTTTTGTGGATATTCTGATCGCCTCCTCATAAAATAATGGATTAACTCCATTGAAAATATTTTATCTTTATTTTAGTTCCCAGAAGAAGAGAAAGTTGTGATGGTGGACTATCATTTTGATGGGGAATTTGGTCAGTGTTGGAAACTGATCAGGAAAAACAATTTCCAGGAAAGTAATTTATGCCATGTATGGGGAGGAATTCATTAACATTTTTTTCAATCAATATTTTCCCTGAAACCTCTATATCCAGATAGAAACAGAGTTCCTCATATTGAGGCATAAAGAAGATGAGTCTATCTAGGCGTATGAATCAAACATCACAAGGCATGCAAGATAAGCCTCAAGCTTTGTCAGGAATGATGAAAGAATGGTGGAATGCTTATTTAGTGGACTAAATATGATTCTAAAAAAATAATTGGTGATTCATGTCTTCATAATTTATGAGAATATTATTAGTTATTACCTCAAGGATGAAATTGAGATTAGAGACCCTCAATGGTCTCATGGGTCTATTGAAAAAAATAGGAATGTGGAGTACAATATGGGTGGTTTGGAAAATAAATTCTATTATGGAGATATTAATGAACATCCCAGGTGTAAAAACTGTGGGAATAAGAATCCTAGTTACTATCCATAGGGTACTAGTAATGGCTTCAAATGTGGAAGAGTCAGACATTTGGATAAGAAATATCAAAGGGATATGAATTATCCCACTAATGTGGAAGAAGAAAAAAAAATTTTGATCAACACTGAGCTTGTAGTGCAGTGTTACAACTTCAAGGAACATGTGAATTATGCAAAAAAAATCCCTAAGCCAATGGTTGTCAAAGGTAGTAAAAAACAACCTCCATGGAAATGAGGAAGGACTTACGCTATCAATAATACTAAGGTGGAGGTGGAAAATGATTTGGTGATAGGTACACTAGTTATTCATTCAAGAAAAGTGAACACACTATTAGATTCTGATTCTATGCATTCATTTATATCCTTCATGTTTAGTAAAACTATTCAAACTCTACCTCAAGAGATAGAGGTTGAGTTATCAGTAGGAATATAGAATGGTTAAATTATTTCATCCAAGTTTTCTGACTCTTCCCTGGTAAATTAATGTGGACTGAACCTCCAGAAAAATATTTTCATTCTTCCTCTGCTGGAGTTTTATGATATTTTGGGCACGGATTGGATATATTTATATAAATACCACATTAAAAATTGAGAATGGTAGGCCACTCTTCACATCCTAAAGAATACTCCAATCCTATAAAAGTGTAAGGTGGAAAATTAATCTCCTTTAGAATCAACATCTTATGTGTGGATAATGTTTCTTTTTGAGCATGCATATCATACTCAAATGATTGATAAAATAGAGAGAATCATGCTCGAAGACATGATCATCATGAGTGATTACACTCATGTTTTCCAAGAATATTATCTTCTCTTCCTTATGATATAGATTTTGAGTTCTCAATTGAAATTATTATGGGATCCCTACTTATATCAAAGAAAACATATAGAATGGCCACCATAGAGCTGGAGGAGCTAAAGAAGTAGCTATTGGAGAACCTGGAAAAGGGTTTTATATGCCTGAGTGCTTCACTATGGTATATACTAGTCCACTTCATTAATAATAAGGATAGATCATTGTACCACTTCATTGAATATTTTGGGATTAATAATATCATGATAAATAACAAGTATCCCCTGCCATAGATTGATGACTTTTCAAATCAACTTCTTGGGGATGGTTATTTCTTTAAAGTGGACTTCCGGTCGCGATATCCAAAATTAATGGTAAGGAAGGAAGATATTCCCAAGCCTTCCTTTAGAACAAGTTATGGTATTTACAAGTTCATAGTGATTCCCATCATACTCACATATGCTCTAGAAATATTATTTAATGAATAATTTTTCAAATATTACCTCAAAAAATTTTTAGTGTTACTTATCTATAATATTACGATATACTACATGAGAAAGGAGGAGCATGTAGAGCATTTGGATAATATGATAATGAATTTGAGACTGGATTAAATTTATTCAATGTATAGAAAATTTGAGTTATGGATGGAGGAATTATCACTCTTATGGAATGTTATCACTAGTAAAGGAAAATGTGTGGACCCTTCAAATACAATGGAAATATTAGAGTGTCCCAGGACAATATTTATAGTGGAGAGGCGCAAAAATCTAGGTCTAGAAAGTTATTATTAACTATTTGTGAAGCAATTATCATTCTTTTCAAACCCAATGAACAAGCTAACACAGAAGGCAGTGAAATTATTCTGGACTAAAGAATGTGTGGAAAGATTTAAGGAGCTAAAAGTGGCTTATTACTGCACCAGAACTCACACTCCCAAAAAGTTATGAACTCTTTGTGGCATATAGTGATTCTTAAAAGAAATTATTATGATGTGTAAAAATGGAAAATGATAAATTGGTAGCCTAATCCTCAAGTTAGTTGAAAATTAATGAGTAAAACTATCCCATGTGTGATCTGGAGTTGGTAGTTATATTCGTTGCAATGAAAATATGGCACCATTATCTCTATGGGGAGAAGTGTGAGATATATACTAATCAAAAGAGTCTCAAATACATATTCACACATAAGTAGATTAATATGTGCTAGTGAAGATGGTTATATGTCGTTAAGGATTATGAATCCTCAATCCATTTCCATCATGGTAAGGAAAATAAGGTATGGAATGCTCTAAGTAGAATGGAGCTTGCATCTTTATCAATGATAAGAATCGAAAAGGATCCAATATTCATAGAATTGCAAAGGATGGACATGGGAATCCTTAAGGAACGAAAATAATCAATCCTTTCTCAAATTATTACTCAAACTTACCTCTTAGAGGAAAATAATGGATTCTCTATGAAATGACGTGGCAATTCAAAAAAGGTGGAAGTAATCAGAAATGGGAAATCCTCTTATTTCAATATCTACAAGGAAGGAGTCATGATATTTGGGTCATGATTATATGTACCATCCCATCCTAAGATAAATAAGAATATTCTCAATAATTCACATAGATCAACCTTCTCTATTCACCTAGGGAGCAAAAAGATGTATTGAGATCTCCAAGAGAATTATTGGCATGACAATACAAAGAAAAATATTAATTAGTATACATCAAAGTTTATGGTATGTCGTATAGTGGAGGTTTAAAGGAAAAATTATAAGGTGATGATGCAAACACTAACCATACCAACATGGATGTGGAGAACATCACCATGGAATTTGTCATGGGACTTCCAAGGACATATAGAGGAAACAATGCTATATGGGTCATTGAGGATCATCTTACAAATATAGCTCACCTTATTGTAATTCAATAAGACATTCCATTGGATTATCTTGAATGGATATATATAAAATATGTGGTAAGATTTCATGGATCACCATTATCTATTATATATGATCGAGATCTAAGATTCACCTCAAATTTATAGAGAAGTCTTCAACATGATCTAAGCAATGAGCTAATCTTTATTATAGCCTATCACCCTCAAACTGATGGCCAATATGAGTGAACTATTCAAAAACGTTGAGACGTGTTGAGAGCATGTTCCATAGTCTTGAAAGGAGGATGTAACCAAAATCTTCCACTAGTCGAATTCTCTTATAACAACACCATCCGCTCCAACATCCAAATGGATCCATATGAAGACCTTTATTGGAAATGGGGAAGAACACTGGCGTATTGGGATGAATTTAGAGATCGTAAGATTCTAGGACCTAACAAAGTTGATGATATGGTGGAGAATGTGAAAACCATTATGCATCACATCAAGGAAACCCAATACATGTAGCAGAGTTATGAAGACAATTGTTAACTGGACCATGAGTTTAATGTTGGATACGTGGTATTCCTCAAAATATCTTCATGGAAGAAGGTAATGAGATTTGGGAAGAAAGGAAAGCAATGTCCTAGGTATATCGATAGCTATGAGATCCTTGATCATATCATAGACATGTCCCATCGACTAGCACTTCCACCTACCAAGTCTAAAGTACATGATGTACTCCACAAATCCCTCTTAAAGAAGTTCATACCATATCCTTCGCATGTACTGACTTTAGAGGGGGTGTAGTTGGATAATGATCTTTTTTATTAAGAGAAGCCACTAAGGATCTTGGATCGTAGAGATAACATTCTATGCACCAAGTATAAATACCTAGTCAAAGTACTATAGCAGAACCATAAGTCCAAAGAGGCAACATGGGAACTAGAATTAGTGGTAAAGGAAAATTACCCACACTTATTTTTAGCTAAGAATGTAAAATGAAATTTCGAGGGTGAAATTTCACTAGGGGGAAGAATGTAATGACCCAATGTTTTATCAAAGGAATTACCTTCTTATGATTATTTCTTATAGAATAGTGAAATAATATTACATTATAAATATATAATTATTGAAAAAAATTGAACCTCTAAAAGTTAAGTAACTCATATTAAGGAAAGAGTTGCTTGACCGTTAGAATAGTAATGTTACCCTTATAAATTGTAAACCAGCCAATGTAATAGTAACATTGTGAATGAATGTATAAATAAAATTTATCCATATTATAATTTTCAATATTAAATAATTATATCATAGTATAAGTAAATAAATATTATTAATTTAGTGTTTTTATATTTGTACGTCAAGTATATTTTTACAATTTTATGATTAATTTAATAAATTACATGAAAATTTATTTTCATAAAATGTATTCATAAAATAATTTTTTTTATGTATTATGATTATGATATAATATTATGGGACCTTAATTAATGTTTCAATGTGTTGGAAAATCAGTTTTAATTTTTAAATTTCTATTTTTTCATGTAAATTTTTATTTTAATTAAAATATTAATTTATGATAATTAGAAAATTATTTTCATAAAATTGAGTTCGTTTTTTGTATTCTAGACCTTGAAACATGGTTATAGTAAATTTTTGGTATTTTTCTAAAATACATAAAATTTTTGTTAATAGTAAAATAAAGTATTTTATTATATGTAGATATTATAAGTTAAATACACTGTTTATTGAGTGATTACTGTTGTAAGAACCATTGGTTAAAAATCAAATGATCTTATTAATATATTTAGTCTCAAGAATCTGCACTATTCTTTCTTGAGAAATATAATGTACTAATGAATTAAATATTGCGAAAACACTCCTCCCCTCTACTATAAATACCACCCCTCACCACCTCTTATCCTCACACCTCTCAAGCCTTGTTCCTTGTAAAACTTATACTCATGTCTCTTCTAAAAACCCTCCCCCACTCCCTATATCTCTTGGTATCGTCAAAATACCAAAACCTATTCCCTAAAAGGATATCAAGGGTGATAAATTCAAGAGGTATATTCCTCTTTTCATTTCTTTTATTTTCTTTTCATATTCCTTTCTTTTATTTTATATCCTCACCACACCACATACAAGTGGTAAGATAACTACATTACATTATATATACTTTAATTTTGTTATTATAATTAAATAATTAATCATCTCATCTCCTCCCCCCTTTTTTTATACTAAAAATGAAAACACCGTCAAAGATGTGTTAATTTACCACATTCAATGACAACGGGTTTTCAATTTATAATATCATATTCAAAGCTAGTAATGAAATAATTTTTATTTTTGAACCATATGATAATATTTTTATTATAACTTATGTAATGTTATGGAATAATTTTTTATACATTTTATTAATTAATGAATCATAATGAGTTCATTGTGATTGAAAACCCACCAAATTAATCCAATCGATTATAATTAAAATTTTGTCTAATGATTTTTCCTCATCACATATAATCAAATGAATTATATAAACATTTTATATTATGTAATTTCTTGAATATAATAAAATTACACTTCTATAAGATCATTACCATTTTACATAATCATTTATACTCTTAAAAAAGAAAATCGATCCTGAAAATTAAGAAACCGAGCACTTCTGAATAATAAAATATAACAATGTAACTCATTTAAATGGGCATAAATGAACATAGTAAGGTTATAATAAATAAATTAAATTTTTAATGGGATATATAATTATTAATTAATAAATCTAGTTTTATTTTACTAGACATTAATATCAACTAAAGAATACTTTTAGACTAAAGGTAAAGAATTCTAAGCGAACATCCATTATTCCTTCGGGTTCCTCTATCGTTATTTTTACCCAACTAAATTTATCTTTTATTTTTATGTACATATTATAATTACTATGTATATATTCTAAAATCATGTATCAATTTGCATTCATCCTTCACTTTTAGGGATATACATATTTTTATGTGGTTCCCTTTAAAATTCTTCCATACAAGAAAGCCCATTTTAAGGAAACTCCCCGAATTCATACCCAATTTCAAGTGCACTTTATCATTTTTTATACCACCATTGTTTTAATAAAATAATCCATTTTATTTTAAAAAACTTATATTCACTATGGGTTTTATATAAAATATTATGCAATTTTCTATTTTAAATTCTTCTTAGTATTTTCCTTAAAACTGCACTAAAAATTTTTAATTCTAAAATTTATTAAATACTCTTCATACATGTTATCACTTCTTCTTGAAATAAAATACCATGAAACATATAGGAGATAGTATTATATTATAAAACATTATAAATGTGTTTCTAAACATGTGACATAAAAGATATCTAGAATTACATTTATAAGATAAAATTGACTCATAATAATTTGTTTATATAAAGTTGATTCATGTTCATATTCCTCATTATTTAAAATATTTTTTTAACCTCTATTATATATGAAACTAGTTATTGGTATTATATACCAAACTTATTTAATATATCTATTTCAACCTTCACCAATTAAAAGAAAGAGTTCCGTTCCTTTTTATGTAATTATTTCCTACAGAAATAGTTTACTTCTCCAATAATTGATATCTAAAATTATAAATGAATTAGATTTTGAGATCCTTTAGTAGAATTATGTTTATTTCCCCAAAATATGGTATCCAAATACACCATAACCATTAACTACTCTTTATCAAATATTTTCACATAGAGGTTATGATCAACCCATCCTCTTTTAATTAACTTATTTTTAATATATGTATCCAACCACACAAACCTAGAAAATGATGCTTTCATCCAACCATATTAATTATTTTTCAACCTACGAATCTTTGAATTATCATATTCAATAAAAACTCCTACTAGATGTTTGTTGTAGGATTATTTCTTTAGAAATCTATTCAAAAATGGAATCATTATAACAATTTTATAGACATAAAACATCTTCTAAATATTTTTTTCAAAGAAACATTTGATTCATTCCATCCTTTACACTATTGGAATAATTCCATAAAATATTAATTCAATTCATCTGATCAAGCCATTTACAAACCACGCTTTCATTTTTGTTGGTCATATTCTTGAGAAGATTCATGTTTCCCATTATTCGAGATAATAACACATGATCATGAATCGAATTAATACTATTCTTCATATGATTAAAATAAATTTAAGAAGGTGAAGAATTATCCTTAATTTCCAACATATATTGTTTAGAAAAAATAGGATTTGTTGAGATGTATGATAGTCTCACCTTATTCTCTATATAATAACAAATATAATCAACTCAGTTTTCATAGAATGGGTAAGATATATTTCCTATAATAATGTTGTTGGATTTCTTTGAATCTATACTTATCATAATTATATATATATAATACTTAATTATTATTTTCCATAAATCAATTGAATTATGAAAAAATTTAGATAATTGGAAATTGAATCGATAGAATGAATTTTTATTATCATATGAAGGATATGTTTCAATTATCTTATACTAAATTATAATTTCTTAAACTATTAAATATATGTTTTTTACTTCTCAATATGACTCCATATATCCTATGTATCAATATAATTGGTAGTAAATTAAAGGGAAAAAATATTAGTTACCATCTCTCCACATTTCTCTAACATTTAAATTGCTCCTTTATTAATTTATATCACTTTATTATTTCTGAATTGATCCATTATTCTCTTTTCTTTTTATCCTTTCATTTACTATTTTATTTTTTTATGTCACATCATCGAGTAAATTCATATTTTAACCATTGTTATTAGGACTTTTAGCACTCAAAACATCTCCAAAGCATCTTTTTACTCTTGTTTCAACTCTCTATCCACATATCCATGGAATTTGAATAACTCATTGATTGTCGATAACTTCTCAATGACTAGAGAATTTATATAGTATTCTACTTTTATTTTATCTTCACATTTATTTTCTTTTCTTTATATTATAATATGTAATCCATGGATTCTTTTATCCATATATTTGGGTTACTGACCATGAAACACTACTTCAACACCTCTTCTTCCTCATTCCGATCATTACTTTAGTTATTCATCAAAAACATTTATTTATTTCATATTTATTTATTAATAAGAAAATATTACATAAAAGTAATGATTATTTATAAAACTAATTACTTATTCCTTTAGTCCATTAATCAAATTATTTTTCTCCTTGATATACATATTATATTCATTAATGAATATATAATGCTCTTAAATTTTTAATATGTAGTTCACAACTTTACTAGGTTTTACTAGATATTTTTTCATGTTCTTCCAAAAAATTCTCTAAACAATAAATTTATACATCACATCATTAACATAACATGATTATAATTTCAAGAGATATTCAATATTCTAGTTCTTATTTTATTGTAGGTCAAATTATCCATGACATCCTTCCCAATCAAATTTGATATAAATAAATCCCCATGGTTTAACATCATATTCGACATTAATTATTTATTTATCCATTATATCCATTAGTATAATCCATAATGTATTAGATAAATTCATTTTTAGTTCCATAAAAATAATATTCTTTTGAATCAACTTCCTCTTTTCTTTCTATAAATTTTCTCCAAAACTTATTTCAACTTTAATTTCTAAAACTGATGTTCCATCTTGGGAAAACGTATTTCTTGTTTTATAAGTGAGTTACATATCACCATTATCCCCGTAATATATTTTTGAGAACCTATCTATGATATATCTTACCATTACACATGAAAAATAAGACAATTGAATCATACCTTAATATATTATTTTACCTCAATTAATATTTATTACTATATGTAATAAGAACTCATCAAATACATATTCTTATTCATTATGAGAACAATGATTCTCGGTCCTCTCCAAATAAGTAAATTAAATTTCCATTCAATAATAATTTAATGAAATTTATAAAATCACTTGAATTTCATCTACGAATAGATTTCTATATATACAATCATGTTATAATTACTCAATATTTAATTATCCAAGACCAACACCTTTGGATTTCATGTAAGTTTAGGTTAATATACAATATTCTTCACAATATCTTTATATTTCATCTCATAAATTTGTCTATAGATATATTCAACACCCTTAATAATACCGTTTAAGAAACCATAAATACTTTCACTTGATTCCATCTTTAAAATATCAAATCTGTTATGAATAACCTATAACTTTACCTCATTCAATTTTACACCTCCTTTATAAATATTAGTTAGTTAGTTCCAAATAAAAATCATCGATGTAAAAATCATCACCTCCATTTAAATTTGTTTTCAAAATTCCTTAAATAAATCATTCTTGTCCATAGAATCATTATACATCAATTTCTTATCAACTTATCTAATTGAAAATTTAATTGCATCACTAGTTTTTTTTCAGTGAACTATTGTCTATAAGTCATCAAGCCTGAATGATTACAAGAGTGATCTCATTATATTCATTTGTACATTATAACTATATAAATAATAAAAAATTACTCTATATTAATTTATATCATCATAAATGACCATTTATTTCATATGAAAGATTCACTGATAATTAACTTGTGAATTTGATACCACTTGTTGTAACCAGATGTAACATCATAGCTTGACTGGCCACAGAAATAGTAGTCATACTAGTACCCCAATGGCCTCAATCATGCCTCCTCATATTCCATAGGCTTTTGAAAGGATGTGAGGGTCTAATGTTGGTATGGTGGAGATACTATACCCTCGTGATCATATTAGCACACTGGTATATCGGTGAATAAATAACGTCCAACAGCGAAGGAAGTAATAAATGAAAGACAATGTAAAGGAAGAATAATGTCAAATGAAAATGAAAGGTTTCTAATTCCAATATACAATAATTAATACATTTCAAATGATGCAACAATATAAATTTATGTATATTAGACAATACAAATCAACAAAAAGAATAAAAATCCCAAAGGATATCATTAAGGGCATCCTAAGTACCTACTCATTCATTTTCTCCCCATATCCCATGTACAATGTTAACACAAGTAATAATCCAAGGATCTATGAACCTGTTGTTTTCTAAGGTACCCTAATGCAATGGAAGCCTGGGTAGAGTGTGAGATATACTCAAGCAGGACACCACCAATGGTGTCTAAGTCATAATACAGTCCTTGATTATAAATGAAAAAGGTGTGAAAATATATTAAAAGGACATAATAAATAAATAAATAAATCATAAATCATAACAAGTCATCTTAGGTTTCTTAAGGACACCCAACCTTTTTTACTGACATTGTCCTAAGCTGTAATGTCTCTAAATGAGATGAACCTGTACACATAAGTATAAAGAAAGCATGGGTCATCTTAACTGAGTAGGTAATATGGACCAAAAATAGTCTTGTTATTTGGCCTAGAATATGTGTCTTCAAATTTAAGTAATCATCATTTTTCATTTAACAAAAATAGGAACCTAATGTTTTCAATCAAACATCATCTAAGGCATGTTCAAGGTCAACCTTATGAAGGGAAAAATGTACCGCACTAGGATCATAATGTTTTTCTAGGAATGATGGAGTATTTCCATGGTTATCTGTAAAAGGAATACCATGTATCACACTTGGTATAATATAAAACAATTCCCCTTGGATCTCATACATGGCATCTATCAAGGGGTTTGAGTCTCACTAATGGAACTGTGTAACCATCTTCCCACCATGCCCATCCAAGGGTTCTCCTCTGGGAACTAGTGTTACTCGTATTGAGTTATGTAACACACACTGTGAGACCATCCAATATATACCTTGTCTCTCCCATGGTATATGAGGCCTCAACAATCCATGAGACCATCCTCGTTGTTCTGTAAAAAAGGAATTCAAGTATTGATCGAGGTATAAAAACATTAAGCATTTAATAATTAATTTTCTAATAATGAGGTGGTCCAAATCCGTAAATATTCCAATTATATAATAAGGGAGGATAATTACATAAACATGAAAAAATAATAATGAATTAACTATTAGAGGTTCATGTCCATATTCAATAAATATATTACATTAAGTGATCATTTACATTACTACACAATTACATGCATTTAATAGTTTTATTTAAACCAGGTGTATCACTCATGGCATCAACACCATACATGAGATTAGTGTCAAAATAAAAATCTAATTATCATTCCCTAGGACCCATACAATTAATTTAATAAATAAGGCTCTATCTCATAAGGAGTTGGTACGGTCACTAGGAGATAACATAGGGTAGTTCCACATTTTATCAAATTCCAAATAAATATATCACTATAGTTTTATAAAATTTAATACCTTATCATTGGGGTTATAAATAGAAAATTGTTTATTAATTAATGGAATTCATGGGGAAGACCCCTGATGGTGAATTACACTTGAACCAAAGGAAAAAAACTAATTCTAATTTAGCATTTCATGGCTACTAAAAAGAAAATAATTGCTATTTATGATTAAAATATCCCATTTTGGAGGAATCGTATGAAAATAATTATTCTTAACACAAAAAAAAATGATTTATATATCAATGAAACATTTCATTAAAATCTATATACATACTTCTTTATTCCATGGATGACTCACATGTCCAATATCAAGGCTTGATTCCATCCGGTTCAAGAGAAATAGATAATATGGATGGACACCCTAAAAATAATAAAAATGGTCTCACACCAAAATAACACTATGAGAGAGTATATTAATGAAAAAAATTGTAAGTAGGAGTTTTCCAATTATAGAGACACCTATAAAACCTGAAGTTTCTCAAATCATACGTCATATGAGGGATATCTCCTCATATCTAAAGGAGGAGGATAAAATCTATAGCGGAGGTATTTGTTCTTGGAGGAGGAAAAAGAAATAATTTAAAACAACAGAAATAGGTAAATAAGTACAAAATGAATAATTTAACCCCTTTAATGAGGCCACAGTTTGGTCATATGGTTTTCCAAACCCTGATCCAACCATGTGTGGTATGCTGCTTAAGAGGAGAGGTCGCATGGTGTTAATGCATCATTTATCCAAACCATGAACCAACCGTGCCAAAAATAGTGAAAACGTACATCCTAAATGGAACTAAGAATTTGGACTATGAACATGGTTTGGGGGAACCATGAACAGATCTTGCAGGTCACTTATTCTCTCCTTCACTGGGCTCACGGTTTACAATGTTGGGACACACATTTTCAGAAAACCTATGCACACTTACCCATCCAACCCAATGATAGTTTTCGGGCATTGGTGCTCCTAAAAATCAAATAGAAACATAAGAAATCTCATTGTCTCTTTACCGAATTCTAAATGCAGAAATATATGTGTTCTTACCATCATAATTCCTTTTTGAGGCATAGTTTACCAAATTTAATATCTACCAATGACTAAATTCAAATTCCATTAGAATTCCATCCAGTCCAAAAAACACATGACGTTATACCTGAGGTCCGAGAACACACTTTATGAGATAAATGAATAAGATTTTTTTATTATTATATCAATATATTTGTTATCTTTTATTTGTATAAACAATTGGTATTTGTATCAATATTAACAAACCCACACAATAGAAAATTAATAAATAAAGGATCATGGTCACTAATTTTGAGTCCATAGTATTACTTATTATTTTTATATCCCTTCAGTTTTGGAAATCACAATAACTTTATTAAAACTTGTTTACAAAACATTTATTTCGCATTTGTTTTTATACAATTTTGTTGAAAACATTACCTTTTACCATACTTATAAAATGTTCTAATGTATTATGAATATAAACATACTATTATTTATTATGATCATCAGATTGAGCATGAATATGATTAATCTGACTTATCTTTAATTAGAACAAGAATTATACTTTTACGTTTTCAATTTTACTAACAAATGTAATGAGAATATTACTAGTTTGGGTATTGATACATCATACTAATCCTCATACATATTATCACATTTAAAATTATTGTGGGAGATCATGTGCCAGCTCTATGAGGCTGTTGCAACAAACATAGAAATATGATACTTGGAGATTTACATATAAATAGAAGGTTATTTGAAGTGCTTGGAGCATATTTCACTCTCTTTTCAAGTTACCTGAAAATTTATTATCATGAATTGGATATTCTAATTCATTTAATTCCATATAGATTTGGTTGTTCTATGGAATCCTTGTTAGGGTTGTTTCCTTAAAAACATTTTTTTCACAATCATGTCAGATAATTTTTACAATCAAGGGATTTTAGGGATATAAATAATTTTAATATGATCCATCAGATTGAGGGAATCAAAGGATAAGAATTCAGAGAGGGATCATTTTATTGATGGCTTATGATGATAGTAAGATAGATCTAATCTGATCATCATATCATGGGATTTCCTTATAAAGAAAGATAGACTTTACAGTAATTATTAAACTATGGATACCCATAGTCAAGTTTATTTACTAACATACTCTTAAGGATAAAAGAGTAAAATAATTTAATATTGCTTCTATGTCATTCATACTCTTACTAGTTGTTCCTATTTTTTTATATTTTTTTATTCTGTAGTCCATACACTAGAAATTAAATAATCATTATATTATATGTGTTTTATCAATATAAATATGAATATGGTTAATAAAATACATTGATTTAATCAAAACGACTACAATTCTGATTCTTTTACTATGATATAATTGGATGCTTTCTAGTTCTGATTTTGACATAATAATTATTGGACTAAGTCTAGGAATGTTAAATATACTTTAAGAGGTTTTTTCTTTTTGATTAGTTTAATGGTTTTTTAAACAAAAATCCCCCCCACTAATGTAAGTATAACCACCATAAAATAATCTTATGATTGTATAATTGGTATTAGAGGAGGATTCTACTACTCATATACTTGCTGATTTTTTACTTTATTTACTTTCTGCAAGTTGATTAATGTATTGATATAAACATTTTGTTAATAAAAAATGTAAAAATCATGTGTATATATGGAAAATAGTTTATATTATTTGAAATAAGGATGGTATGAATGATTAATTTCTTGATAATTTCAATTCAATTCAACTAACTATCTTTGATAGGAATGACAATGAATATTGGAGATATAGAATGAAGAATTTAGTGGTCATAACTAGAGTTGATAGATTCTTGATAATTACAGGAAAATACAAGATTCTTGATAGGGAATCTTCTTCTTCTAAAAATAATGATAAGTTGAAATATCAACAGAATTTAAAACTCATCAATACTACACTATTCCCAAGGAAAATAAATATCTACATTCATGATTCATCTTGTGAAGCAGATAATTGTATTTATAATAAATTGGATGTTACACATTTTGGTAGATCAAACTTTATAGAAATGAGAGGGGATATGTGATTAGATCTGATTATGAGGCCTTAAATATTCTACAAGGAGAGTCAGTTTCTAGGATTCTACAAAGTTCCATTACTATAATAAATTGTTTACAGTCTGTTGTACAAAAATAATTTTTTGATGAAATTATTTTTGAAAATATTATATACATTATACCAAATGAGTGGGTGTAAAAAGGAACTTATTTTAATGATTTAAGGATGTTAACTAATATCACTCTTGATGATTTTATTGGTACTATTATAAATTATGAGGTAAGACATAAAATATATTCAGAGAGTGTGAAAAATAAAAATGGTGGTGTTACATTTTCTACAGCATCTATAATTCCTTATAATGTTGAGTCACCTGAAAAATTGGTTAAATCATCAAGGAAGTAAAAATATTTTGTTTTGTAATATTCAAGAATATCATAACATTCATAAACTGATAAATCTAATCTGTCAAGAAGTATTAACAAGATATTTTGGAAGAAGTATTTTTATTACTGATATAAGAAATGACATAAGGATGAAGGTGATATGAAGGATTCTGAAGTCACTTATTTATGAATATAATAAAGTTGGATGTTACAAAAGAGATTTTCCAAGTCTAAAAATGAATTATATGAAAGAAATAAATTTATACATAAATTCAATGAAATACTACAAGTCTAAAGGAAATAAATTTTTTATAGTTTTTAATATATGGGGTTTTAGTTGTGTATATTCCTCTAAAAAAATTCTAATAATGAATATTACATATAGAGGAATAGTATCCTTTTTTAATGTACCCATGGTTAATTATTTTCTAATGGAAAAGGTAAAAACAACTGAATCTATTATAAATACGTATTTAAATGAAAATTGTCTTGATGAGAAAAATTATACATCTTCTAATGGATAATCTTCCTTAGCATAATATAATTATATACCTAGTTATGTTGAGGTTTCCTTATTATCATAAATATTAGGAAAGAAAGATTATGTGTTTTGAAAAAAATTGATAATACTAAAACAAAATTTGATAAGGAATATTAGATAATATATCTTTTAATAAATAAAATATCAGATCATTCTAATTATGTAGAGAAATTTAATTTTTGAAATGAAAATTTTGAAAAGACTTTCAAAATTTTGTTTCTAAGAAATATTTTTTATAAATTATTTTAATAAACTTAGTTTCAAAACTATTATTAATGAGTCTAATAATTTAGTTATAAAACAAAAATAAAAAATTTCTAGTTTGATAAAACATTTATCAAATTTTATCACTTGGGAAACCATTTAAAAAATTATAATAAAATTTACATCATTGTAATATTTCTAGAATGGTTTTTTATATAAAAACACAATATTTAGTAACAATTAATTTGTCTTTAAAAGTGAACCTTTTTCCACTAAGTGTCAATGTTTTGGTCACTAGATAAATAAATTTTCTTGAAATAATATTCAATATCTTGGTTCTCAAGAATATTGATTTTCAAAAAGTATGTCATCACCTAAAGTTTTTTTTCCATTACCCAAACAAAGAAGTTTTGGGTTCAAAAAACTATTCATTTTATTTTCATGAAAAAAAATATTGTTTCTCCAAAAAATTTATTTCAGTACATTTATAGTGGATGTTCTGGTTATGTCATAGAAATTTAGGAAATTGTTTCCTAATAAATGTATCTATATTTAATAATAAATGAATTATAATGGTTTATCTAGATTGTTTAGTTTATTAGGATATTCATTTTTTTTCTTCTTCATGTAAGAAACAAAACTTATTATCACTTTCCACAACTGAAGGAGAATATGTGACTACTTGATGTTTTTGTGATCAAATTTTATGGATGAAACACACACTCACAGACTATTCATTGTGTTTTACTAATAATCAAATAATTTTTGACAATACAATTTACACTTATTTACATAAAAACCTATCATATCAATGACATTATAAACACATAGATATAATCCACTATTTCCTCCAGGGTTACACAATTAAAGGATATATTGTTTTAAAATTAATTTGAAAGAAATAACAACTTGATGATATTTTTTCAAAACATTTTAGTATCGAAATACTTGAATACATTAAACAAAATATAATAATGATCAATGTATTTTAATCATTCATATATAATTATTTTTCACCCATCCCATTATTGTATTATATTTCTTCTCATATGGGGAGAACAAATCTTTTTCAATAAAAATTAGTTTTTCTTAAAATATTTCAGTTTTCTAAATTGTTAGTTTTTCTAAAAACATTTTTTCATAATGATATTTCTATAATGGAACATTTTATAAATTTTCAGTGTTAGAATTAAAAATTTTATATTTGGACTCAAAAGTTGTTTTAAAATTTTCAGACTTGAAATTAGTGACAAATTGTTTTCGATTATGAAAATTTCAATTTTATTATTATTTTTAAATATATAATATTAAATTTTCTTTAGAAACTATCAAAATTATATTACATAATAAAAATAAAATATTCAGTCTTTATTTTGAAACTATTGTAATTTATTTTATGAACAACAAGAATAAGAGGTTAATCATGCAGTGAAGTTCATCATTATTATGATGGAGAATATAAATACATCTTAAAACAATTCAATGAAAATTATAAAAAACCAAATATAGACGCGATTGAAATTGGTGCCAAATCCTTCATGTGAAATGGCCCAAAGGGTGTTACTAATCCCAATAGGGTGGCACAAGTGAATGATTATCGTAAACTGAAAATTGGGAATGATTTTCCCGAGTTTATAAACTTAAAACAACAAATAAACCCAATAAAACGAATCTAGATTTTTCAAACCAATAAATCTTTTAAAAAAATCAAAACTGAATTTCATAGTTTAAAACAACTCACAATGACTATAACACTGGTAAAAAACCAAAATAAATAGCCTAGAAACCACTTCAAGGAAAGGGGCACCACCCTCAAGCCATCTCCACAAGACATCACTGCCATGGACCAGTTAGAAACCTGAACCACTGGAATTGAAAATTGTGCCCAACCTGCGACAACAGAAATAACCTGGTTTACATACACCCAAGGGAATAAGTAGGGTGTGAGAAAAGTCCTATTAATATACCACCACTGTGAGATTTCATGTGATAAACATTCAAAGATGAAAATCTTATAAGTTTTTATAAAAAGATGTTGCTAGATAAAATTTCTAAAAGTTGCAACTTAAAATTTAAAAAAGTTTTCAAGTGGGATAATTTAAAGAATTATCACTTTTAAAATAAATTCCAAAACTACTAATTTTTTTTCCAACAATACTATATTCCTATGAAATGCACAAATATTACAATGATCATAAGAAATATGAAATAAACCCTAGACACTATCTCGACGTGGGTCCCAAGTACCTCGTATCTTGGTGAGAGTAACCATTATAATATATGTTCTCGTTCACACGAGCCACTAGTATGGATCATATCAATAACCTAGTGGTCCCCAATAATCATAATCATAGTTTACTTAGTGTTGTAACCATCAATATTGATATGTGAAATAGAGGCCAAACCCCATAGATTCACTAGGATAATAGTACACGTCCACCCACCTAGATACCTAGGTTTCCCTCTTTTGATCAAACAAGTTCGTCAAGCCAAGAAATATACATTTTTCATGAAAATACCTCTTCCAAATAACACATTAACCAAACATCACCACGTACATCACACAAATCACAAAATCAACTTTTTGTTCTAATGTGGTTTGAAATAAAACTCACACTAAAATTGTCCACAACACATTTTTCATAACTTTCACATTCCAACACATCCTTTAAAAATTTTATAAACACTTTCCAAATATCTTAAACATCACATAACAGTGCACTGATATGTTTCATAAAACCTTTTTTATAAAAAAAATCTATTTTTCACATCAAGCTAACAAAAAACTGCCCACATCACATTCACACCTCTTTCACATTTTAGTAAATCCATTAAAAAAATTATACAACATGTCCACGAAGATACAAATCACATGACAGCCCCATTAACATTTAAAGTAGACCATTTAAAAATATACTCAATCCAAAATATTTTTCCAATATGGTTTCACCTCTTACATAAATCATCAAAACATTCAAAACTTTAATAAAATAATTCCAAGGAGTATACCCAAGATTTTCACATAAAACCCATTTCAAAATCATCTATCAAGGGAAAATCACACAAATACCAATTAAAAACCTAATTGCAAGCCCCAACACCATTTATTAAACCACCCCAAGGTTTTATACCAGTACCTCAAACAATACCACAAAAGATCAACATGAAAAACACACGTTTTCAAAATCACTTTCAAGAAGTACAACATGTTGTTACACCTTAAACCCATTAAAAAACAATCTTTCAAACCCAATGGCACACCAAGACCCTACAAAATCAGAATTGGTAGCCCAAAAAATATTTAATAAAACAATTTCATATGTTCTAAAATACACTCAAATAATACACCAAGTGTTACACATGAAAAACACCATATTTCAAGATAAAATGCAACAATAAAATTAAACTCTAAACCAAATCAATAATGAACAGTTTTTCCACCACACACATTATATGAGGAATATGAAGATATATTAAATACAGTAGGTTAACTCATCAATAACTGTTTACACATGGAACCACCTACCGAAAGTGTCGAATCCTTCAAATCATGGTGTGAAACATCAACCGCAGCATCGCTGCACCACAAAGAAGTTAAGATGAACCTAAAACCTCACGATTAAACCAAAAAAACACTAAATCCAACCCTAGGTTCGAAACCTAACTTCTAGAACTTTTAGAACGTCATGATATAGGGAGGAAACCCTAAGGGAATGCAAGAAATCAAATAGAGAAAAACATACTTGAAGAGAACTTGAAAAATCACCCCAATTCAAAAAAAAATTATTCTCCAAGAAAAAAAAACCTGATAGTGAGGCTCTAATAAGGATTAGGAGGTCATGTGGGAACTAAAATGGAGTCAAAAGATTGAAAATTAATGAATTATGAAGGAATCATGTTACCTTCTCAAATCTAGACAGTTTTAGAAACCCTAAAATTCTTTCACTAATTCATGGTACACATGAGCTCCACAAATGAGAAACCAATAATGGGGGTGATCCTAGGTATATTTTATTTTGGAGGGAGGTGGAATAACTAAAAAAATATACATTTAGTGAGATATTAATGAATTAAAAAATAATTTAATGTAGAAAATGATCTTACGGGCATGACCAATTACTAAATAAAAACCGAAATATACCATGATTATGCATTTCAAAAGGATCCAAATTAACCTTGTGGTGTTAGCTGGTCAAGGGAGGCCATGTATGAATAGAATAGATGAAAAATGATGAAAATTAAGGACTTATAAAAGAAACAAAATTGTTTTTTTAATTTGGAAATGGGCTCACGGTTTGGCCCAAATTTTGAAAACCCACAATTTCCACCAAAATTCATGAGAAACCCCAAAAACAATGAAAGAATGGAAATTAAATTAAAAATACCTTTAAAATAATTTATTAATGTGACAATTCTCTGCACCATAAAAATATTAATTCTTGGAAATCCACAATAAGGCCAAAGGCAAAATACCAAACCCAACCAAAAGGCCAAAATGGACTCCTTCTCAAAGTTTCACTCACACCCAAAAGGACAAAACACATCCAATTGATTGATAAAGGAACATATACTCTCATCAACCAAAAAATACAAAACTTCCTAAAATTATCATGTATATTTAGATTTTATCCCAAAATAAAACTCCCTAAAAAATCTCTAAACAAGGTTCCACCGATTTACCCAAACGAACAATAAGAATAAACAAGGTTATACTTACCTTGATTTAACCAAAATGTTGGGAATTTTACACTACCAACATTTAACCAAGGAATATGTAGGTAGTTAGATACTCCAAACAATGCTACCTACCACCAACCCAAGACCAGGGATCAATCTGAGTAACTAGTATGGGAAGACATAAATGGGCTCCCCACCAAAAGAGACATATCAAATTTTTCCCGACACAGAATCAGGACACTAATAAGGGAGGCCCGAACGGACTCCCTGGTACAAGGGTAGACTTCCATTACAAATTTTCAATGGAACATACATGAGAATCATAGTGGGTCTCCCCACCATAAAAACAAATCATCATAATCGACCAACATAAGACAACACAGGAAGAACCCAAATTTAAAGATTTCGGACAACTATACGGTTAGTCCACATAGTTCAGAAAACCATGCCCTAACCGTGTGGATCCTTCTAATTACATGGTTTTCTAGGTAATGGTTACTACTAACCATATAAAAACTGTGCTCTAAATCTGTCTATTCAAATTTTAAACATTTCTCTAAAAACCCGATGGAAACCAACGATGAATGAAATGATATTGGGTGATAACATGGGCCCAACACCCTCCACCTCTTTCCACTGAACGAGATAAATAGAACCAAGATGATGACACTATAGGTTTAAACTATTCCTATATTTCATACAAAAGATATGAATTTGAAAATGACTTTCAATGACCTTGTAATTTCCCTAGACTAGGGGTCAGCTTCTCTCTGGGACCTATAGCTGGAGCTCAAATGGTTGAAGTATCTTTGGCCTCACTGTAAGGATTTGGAAACCCATAAATTGATCATTTCCTTTAATTGTGATGAAAAATATGCCCTGATCCCATATGGGTTCACCAAGACATAACACATTCCAAACTCACTTTACCCTGACCCAAAATTTCACTAAAAAAAGATCTTAGAGGATAAACTCACATCACACATTGTTTCTTTGGGTGAGAAACAATAGAAAGAAAGCACACATATAAACTCATTATTCTAAAAAATCAGATGTTGAGATATCCTGAAAGGAGACACACTTACAAAAAAAATACTCACAAAAGATTTTAAAACATCACCTTTACAATCAAACGAGCATGAAACATCACAACGTTTCACCATACATGACCAAAGGAACTAATAAAAAAATACATGGTGGGGGCCTTATACCACATCTCCAAACATCAATACATTCTAGAAAGTGGCCATAATAGCCTCTAATGTCCATATTTACCATAATGTTGTTTTAAGTTAAACCCCTTCTTCGAAGAGATAGTGAAGAACTCAGAGGCCCTCTTAGACACCATCCATACTGACAACCCCAGACAACTTCCACCTTCGATGAATCAGATATCTTAAGAAAATAAGGTCTCTTTAATCCTTCCACGATCCCTCTCCTGCAATAAGAGGATCTAAAAAACAATAAATGAAATTGTGTATACTCATTCTACAAATCTCAAGAAAAGATTCCTTACATTGATCAAAAAGAGGATTTTCTAACAGCGAATCAATTCTGGATGCACTTCAGTCGTGCACTAACCCTTAATAGGGGTGTAGCTTACACATAAATAGAACCCAATGACCCAAAAAAGATGGTCCATTGGTCAATACATTCCAAAAACCATAACCGAACATATGAAGGGAACCACTGTAAAGGTGTCCCTAAACATTTCTCAGAAGAGACTACTAACTGGTCCTTCTACCCAGCTTACCATCCAAACACAAACCCATAACACTTTTTAAATAGGAGGGGTTCTTGGAAGTAAAACATACCAAAAAATAATCACTTTCAAAACAAATAATACACACCATCCCAAACTAGTCATCAAGACATCTTGTTTTCCATTAAAAACATTTCCTTGAAAACAAACGGTTCAGTGATTATCATATCCACTAGTGGTACCCCATGGGCCTCACACATGCATGTTTTCGAGCCACCGAGCACCCTCCTCATATCCATCCTGGCACTCATCCATTCATTCCATCAACCATCTATCATCCAAAGTAACCCTATTCATGTGGTTGCTCGTGAAAATACCAATGGTTAAAACGAAAAAGCATTCCACTTTTAAAAACCAAAATAGTAAACGAATAATTCCTTTTTCTCAAGACCTCTAACCCTAAGATCAAACCCAATTTACAGCTTGAAAAACTTTTCATAAGGACACAACCATTGAAATAATAAATCACTTTCAATTTATTAACATCAATTTTAAAACCTCTGATCCCATTAAGACACCTTCCAATAGTTAGAAAACTCTGTTGGAAACACTTTTTAAAAACCAACATTAATATAGTTCCTGCTTTCAAAAGAGGTGTAAAGACAACATTTCCCATTTAAAAATAATTCTGAAAATTCAGTTCCATCATTTCAAAAAAACTAACCATTCCCTCTATATTGGAAAATAATTTCACAAAAACTGTACACTTTATAAAACCATGTGATTTTTCATTAAAACTGAACTTATTAGATTTCAAAACTAATGGACACAATAAGATGTGAGAAGAAACTAATTCCAGTAGGTGAATTTGATATATGGTAGGCAGAAATACACAAATCACTTCACCATCACAGAGAATGTTCTAAGGAAATATCCTTGGCTCTACACGGCTTGTCAAGCCCTACGAGCATACTGAGACCATTAACCCAACTCTATTTTCATTTCCCCTAATCATCATCAAACCTAGAATACCAAACGACTCAGATAAGTCCCGACTCCCCTGGTGACTTGAATCTCATCATGAGGTGTGGTGATTAGGCACACTACCCATACCCAGAATTCCAAGTCCAAAAAATCTTAAAGCTAGACTATCTTGACTATTCCCCAAATAACATGGCCCAAGGGGTTAAGTTGAACCTCCTTTGATCCCATTTTGTCACGAAAAAAATCTGGCCACCATCGAAACTGATGCCAAACCTAGACCATGAAAAGTCCCAAAGGGTGTTCCTAATCCCTACGGGCTGGCACAAGTTCTCGGGTATCATAAAATATATATTGGGAATGATTTTACTGAGTTTATAAAATCAAAACAACAAATGAACCCAATAAAAAAATCGGGATTTTTCAAACAAAACAATCATTAAAAAAATTTAGAACAAAATTAAATAGTCTAAAACAACTCATAATGACTATAACAAAGGTAAAAACCCAAAAAAACATCCCAAAAACCAACTCAAGGCAAGGCACACCGCCCTCAAGCCATCTCCACAAACATCACCACCAAGGACCTGCTAGAAACCCAACCCACTAGAACTAAAAACTATACCCAACCTACGACAACAAAAATAACCAAGTCTACTTACACCTAACAGTGTAAGTATGGTGTGATCCAATTCCTAGTAGGATACCACCAATATGAGATTATATGTGATAAACATTCAAATATGAAAAGTTTGGCAAGTTTTTGTAAACAGGAAATGCTAGTTACTATTTCAAAAATATGCAACATAAAAATTAAAATAGTTTTTAAGTGGGGTAATTTAAAGAATCGTAAAATTTAAATTAAATTCCAAAAGTACTGAAATTTCGAGCCAACATTATGTCGATGGTAAGAAAAAATAATCCAATGAGCACAAGCAATAGGAAATAACCCCTAGTCATTTGCTCGTTGTGGGTTCTAGGTACCTCGTATCTCAGTGAGAGTAACCATCACAATATCTATTCTCATGCACATGAGCCACTAGTAGGGAGCATACCCATAACCTAGTAGTCCCCAATCATCATCATCATAGTTTAGTTTGTTTTTTCTGCATCAATATTGCTACATGAAACTGATTCCAAACCCCATAGATTCACTTGCATACTAGTACACTTCCACCCACCTAGATACCCAGGTTTCCCTCTACTGCTCAAAAAAGTTCCACAAGAAATGAAATATTGTTTTCACATTCAAATATCACTTCTGTATCACATAATAAACAAGCATCCCCATGTATATCACACAAGTCACAAAATCCACTTTTCTTTCAAATGCATTTTGAAATCAAACTCACACTGAAATAGCCCACAACACATTTTTCATAACATTTAAAATCCAACAAATCCTTTAACAATTTTATAAAATATTTCCAAATATGCTAAACATCACATAACATCCCAATCACATGTTTCATAAAACCCTTTTCATAAACAATATCCATTTTTCACATCACACTCACACAAACAAAACACATCACGTTCACACCTCTTTCACATTTCAGTAAATCCGTTAAACATTTTTATAATACATTTCAAAGATGATACACATCACATGACAAGCCCATTTAAATTTAATATGAACCATTTTAAAATATAAATAATAAAAAATATTTTTCCAATATTTTTTGACCTCTTACATAAATCATTTAACCATTTAAATCTTTCATAAAACAATTCCATGGAGTAGACCCATGCTTTTCACATAAACCCCATTTCAAAACCATATTTCAAGGTAAAAATAAAACCAATTCCAATTTAAAATAGAATTGGAATCCCCAACAACATTTATTAAACCACCCCAGGTGTTATTCAAATACCTCAAACAATACCACAAAACATCCACATGAAAAACACACGTTTTCAAAATCACTTTCAAGAAGTACAACATGGTTTTATACCTTAAACCCATTAAAAACCCCTATTTCAATTAAAATGGAACACCAAGACCCTAAAAAATTATAATTTGTTTCCCAAACAATATTTAGTAAACCAATTTCATATGTTCTAAAATACACCCAAATAATACCCTAGGTGTTACACATGAAAAACACTAAATTTCAAACAAAAAATAAACTATAAAATTAAACTCTTAACCAAATGAATCATGAAATGTTTTCACACCACACACAATATATGATAAATATGAGGAATGAGTAAATATATCAATATAACTAATCAATAATTTTTGACACATGGAACTGCATACTGAAAGTGTCGAATCTCACTAATCTTGGTTCGAAACATCAACTGCACCACTGCCGCAATACAAAGAAGTTAATAGAAACCTAAAACCTAAATATCACACCAAAAAGACACCAAATCAAACCCTAGGTTATAACCTTAACTTCAGGACATTTTATAACATCAAGAAAGAGGGAGGAAACCCTAAGGAATTTGAAGAAATCATAGGGAGAAACACTTACTTGAAGAGAACTTGAATAAATCACCCCAAATCAACCAGATTTTGAATCTCCAAAAAACAAAAACTTATATTGATGCTCTAATGAGACTGAATAGGTCATGTGGGGACTAAAATGGTGGAAAAAGAGTGAAAATTTTATGATTTATGAAGTAAGAATGTTTCCTTCACAAATCTGGGTATTTTGAGAAACCCTGAAGCTTTTTTCCTTACTTCTCATTCCAAATGAGCTCCAAAAATGTGAAACCGGTAATGGGGGTGATCTTAGGGATATTGGTTTCGAGAGGGAGGTAGAATCATTGGAAAAAATAAAAATTGAAATATATATTAAAGAATTAAAAATAATAATTTAAAGCATAAAATGGGCTAATGGGAAGGCCCAATTATTTAATAAAAAACCCGAATACACAATGATTATGGATTTATAAAGGCTCCAAATTGACATGATGGTGTTATTAGGCTAGGGGAGGCCATTTAGTAATCTTAATGGACGAGAAATGTTGAAAATCAAGGATTTATTAAAGAAACAAAATTTTTCTTTAATCTAGAAATGAGCTCACAATTTGGCCCAAATTCTAAAAACCCACCATTTCCTCCAAAATGCATGAGAAACGGCCAAAATAAAGTAATAAAGGAAATTAAATTAAAAATACCATTAAAATAATGTATTAATGTGACAATAATTATGTTTCTGGAATTTATCAGTAAGATTTACTTCCCATGTTTGTAGATTTTGACCATAGAAAACAAATTATATTGTTTTAGGGAAAAGATTTCTTTTATCAGTAAGGATACGATGTCTATAATGAAATTTGTTTTTTATTTTAAGACAATGAAGTTTTTCTAATAATATGATGATTATTTTTATGATTCCTATCTATCAAGGTAAACTATGTAAGTCTATAATAATAAGAAAAGAACAGTTGTGACTTCTACACATATACATCAAAACAAATAAATAAAAAATAAAATAATTTTTTTGAGAAAATGATACAACATAATGATCCGAATTATCTAGGGGTTTCAGAGTTTGAAATTAAAACTGCATAAAAAATGCTTTGAAGATCTAAATTTCTGAATAGATTCAATAAGTTGAGAAGAAAATGATGAAAAAAAAATATTACAAGAAGAAAAACTCTTTGAATCATTTTTGAATGGATTAGAAAGGGAATATATAAATCTTACTATTAAGACATCCTACATCAATCATATACATATATAAATAGGATTATTTGTATAAATAAACAAAATTTGTTCCAGATATGATCACTCATATTGATGATAAGGGAAAACAGAATTTTGAAGTTATAGAATCAGTCCCAAATGTTTCAAAGAAACAATCGGAACAAGAACCAACTGAAAAGGGAGAACTCATAATATCAAGATAGCAAGAACATGAACTTGAAGAAGTAGTTGGATATAGATATTAAATAAAAGTAAGGATAAGACGAAGAAGAATTCAAATATGAAGAAATAGAAGAAGTGGTGTAAGAAGAAGAGGAAATAAAAAATGAAGATATATAAGAGAATGATGGAAAAGAAACAAATTTAGATAAGGAATCAATATAATAATCATCTATATCCGATTTACCCTCAAAATATGATAATGATGTAAAATTTTAAAGTACTCAAGAAGAAGGATTTCCATCACAAATGGGTGTTTAATCATCCTCAAATAAATAACAAGAATATCATCAATCAAAAAAAAAGTTTACGACATAGCCATAACAAAAAGTGATACATAAATTTTTGAACATTTAAATGAAAATATAGTTTTGGGAAAGATATAAATAGAAGAAAAGAACATGATACTAGAACTATAAATATTAAGACACCCAAACATTCTTTGGACTCATCAGATTCAGAGGTAATAATTTCTCAAAAAGGTTTTGATTTAGTTTTCCAATGCTTGAAGTGGTTAGAAGAAACTATTCCACACATTCTTATATACATGATTTAAATATTTTTCATGAAAATTTTCAAAATAAGACAAGTTTATGAAACCAAATGGTGAAGTGGTCCAACTATGTGGATTCTGATATTTATATGCTTGATGATTAGTTTTTTGAAGTAGAAAAACTCTTATTAGAATCAAATTACTCCATTAAAATTTTATCCTCAGACATGGCTAATAGAGTTACGTTTTTTTTAAGAATTTAGATATTATACTGATAAACAAACCCAAAATGTAAATGTTTTGAAATAGAATATGAGAGACATGGAAATAGAGATGAGTAGAATGAGACCATGTGAAGTATAACTGATCATAATGATGGATTAAAATAAATATTTATATGTGGAATTCAAAAGGATTAATACTCAAAACTAGATGCACGAATGTATAAATGCATATTTAGAGAAATATCAGTATTAGTTAAACAATAATAAGGATTTATAATGAACTTGATGAAGAAATGATGAATTCTTTTCTTTGAAATCATGGTTCATTTTATAAAACATTTGAACTGTTATAATAAATTATATTTCATCTAATTGCATTATTGTTTAATCTTTTATAATTATGATTAGTTATATATTCTTTCATACTTAAATTGATTATTAGTCAGTTCAAATTTGTTTCGTATATTATTTTTATTACATTTTAGAAACATTATATTCTTTCCTATTTATTTTTGGAAATCAAAAAGAGGGAGAAGATTTTACAAATGGCGATAAAGTGTTATGAAAGGGAAGAATGTTGTATTAAAGGGGGCATGATTTATAAAGGGGGATAATTTTATCTAAAATAGGAAACATTATCCTTAGGAGTAAATGAATTCATTAGGGGTAGAATTATTATTAAGGAATATTTATTTTAATTCGATATGTAATTACCAACCCCCAAATCCTAGAGCCAGTGAATTATTTTATTACATTGGAATATATATAAGATTTAAACAAAAATATACCTAACATTTTAATAGTTTTATAAAATCAGATTACATATATGATTCCAATAATATATTCAAAAAAGAAAATAAATCATAAAATAAGAAAATTATTGCTATCCTTGAACCTTATTCAAATGATTCCCCTTCATAACTAGGGGAAATGAAAAATAATAAGAGTGTTTTAAAATGCTTAGTAAGGGTATGTACAATTCAGGAAATAATAAATCCACGTGAATAAATCCACATGGAATGGTTAATAACTAATGACACAATCTATTTAAATAACCGGATTAGACATAATCAATATGTTATGATAAATAACTGAAAGACATGACATCTAGTCAATAAAATGGGAATGAAATGCATCCATATATTTTATCATATAAAAACATAATGGAAAATAACTATGATAACATAAAAATCTTTGAAGAAAATACTCAATTACTAGATTTCTTGTCTGAGGCACATGAAAACATATACCATCAAGAAATTTCACCATATAGTGTAAAAATACGGGCAGAAACCTGTTTAATTTGGAAAACTTATTTGTTTCATGAGAACCTATCGATGCATTATGGGGTTTATAAAGTATTTCCCCCACACATCATTTCATGTAAAAATAATTAATCATATTGAATAATATTTTTAATTAATAAATAATTTTCCTAATTAGATATCCATATTGGGTAAAAAATATTGAATAATCAATAATTCCCCATTTAATAGAATAAATTTCAAGTGAACGCGGTATGTAAAAATAGTATATGATTTAGGAAATAATAATATAAATCACCCTAGAATTTGAATATTTAAATGATTATAATCAATTTATTATTTAAATATAATGTTAATAATCAAAAAATAATGTTAGATCTTAAAGATAACACTTAGAACTTAGTAATTCTCAAGAGAAACCCCTAGAGTGATATATTTCAAAGTGAAACTTAAAATAACATAGAGTATGAGGGTCTAAAAATATTAAAATATAAATGGTTTGTATATACACCTCATTGATGTGACTTTTTTCATCACAACAAATAAGTCTCAATAGAATGTAAATTGAGATGAAATCCCTTACTAGTATTTTATTTTTAGGTGAACATCCATTACCCTCTGATATAATTATTTTATGTAGGTTATTAAATTATACCAGAATCATAATAATATTTATAATATCATATATTATATTCTTATAATATCATATTACCTATTTGTTTACAATATTTTAATTATTTTCAATATTTAGGTTGTTAATTTCCTAGTTTTCAGGTATATTTTGACATTTTTACTTTTGTTTATATTAATTAGATCATTATTTCATCATATCTAGAATTTATAAAATGATTTAAATATAATATATTTTAATTATATGTTTATTTTTAATAATCCATAATATAATTGGAGATAAGAAATGTAATGCGCCATTTAAGGAGATAGTATGTCGTACATATACATGAACGCTAC
This sequence comes from Viscum album, assembly GCA_963277665.1. NCBI lineage: Eukaryota > Viridiplantae > Streptophyta > Magnoliopsida > Santalales > Viscaceae > Viscum > Viscum album. The sequence continues at coordinate 1,988,134,444 of OY728136.1, forward strand.
ATCCATTTCTTTGTCATATCAAAAGAATGAAAAATAAAAGATATATATTTATATTCTATTTCAAGTATAATATTTATTTCATTTATGTATAATATGTTTATTAAACCCATATTTTATTCATTCCATGTATATAGTTAACAAATCACATCACTTTGAGGGGGCGACAGTCCACACATCCACAAACGATGTTATCGTATTTACAAAAAAATGAAAATCATGAAGATAAGTGTTAGATAATAATTCATGAAACATAAAGTCATTATAAATATCATATATAATTATAATTTTCATCATAATTTCCACCATAAGATTCGGTAAAGGGATAACAAATAATCATTATTTCGTGAGGCGGTATTTCGTTGTACACGAACAGTATGTTGGTTACCCATTTGATGTAAGTTTGTGTAGGTGTAGGTAAAAAAATAAAATAAAAATATATAAGTATAATTAAAAAATTTATTATTTATTTAATAATATAATAATACGAGTTGAGGGGTGGATAATTGGAATAAAACAAAAGATCTTAAGGAAGGATGTTACCACTTCTTTGGGTCACACATTTTTGTTTACACCAAAGGGATTCCTTGGGTATCCTAATACCCAAAGGGAGGATTCTATGATGAATGGTAGTATGTTGCGAGAATATTTTAGTAGAGTTTGGGTGATCCAAATGGCTTGAGCAGTGTAAAGAACTGGGAGGGGTGTGTTCCTTTTTATAGTGGTAGAGGAGTGTTCCAATAAATTTTTTAAAAACGAATTCCACCATTGTTTTTCTCAGGCCAAGTGGATCCAATGATGATCAAAATTATATAAAAGGTATTATATTATCTAAATATGAACATAAAATGTGTTTTTGAAAAGTTTATAGGTTATTTTGGTGCTTAATTCTAAATTTTAGTTAATTATTATGATTATTTTTCAATTAATATCTATAATTAATTTCAATCACTTTCACATATATTTTTGGTAAAAAAAAGTAGAAAATATTATATATTATATATAATTATTATTACAAATACAGAATTCATTATGAAAAATTCCAATCACTGAAGTGGGAGAAATTAATTTAAAATTTATCCTGCCAACGGGACGACAATGTGGGGTTTTATAGTTAAATCGTTCAATAGTTTCCAATGTTTTTGTATCCAATATCAAATTAAAACTGATTAAAATAAACTAAATTGGATTAATATATGAAATTTTTTTCTATTTAATATTTAAAAATAATAAAAAATGTAATTTAACCTCGTAAATAAATAATATGAAGAAGTATTTTACAACAAATCGGGATTTTTCATTATTCATCAAAAAATGAATCTTCACAGAAAAATAAAAAAAATCACCCAAACCAAATATTGATGCTTCAATTTCAAAAATGAATTTTATTTTTTCATATTAAAATTATAATCGTAAAAATTATATTTAAAATTGGTTCTCCATTAAATGGTTGTAAATGTTTCTTGTCAAAATATATGTTTTTATGTGTGGAATTGGGTTTATTCATATATTATGCCTATCAAATATATTGTACTGATGTAAAAAATATTTTATTGGATTTATAAAATATTAATTTTCTATATAAACTCTCTAAAAGTGCTATAATTTAATTTATTATGAAAAATGTTACCAAATAGTTTTTTGTATAAATTGGGTGCTTCTTGCATTGCAAAATAACTCATTATTGAATATTTTTGCATGATATCGACAAAATTAAAATTATTCTAAATGGAAATTTTGGTGTAGTCTTGGGGTGATAAATTATTCCCTCCTAAAAATATTTCTTCCCTAAAAATTTAGGGGTATTGCCTTCTAAAATAATGTGGGTAGTTCTCATTCCTAGAATCCTCTGGTTCCCATGTTCCTTCATCTATTTTGTGATTTCTCCAGAGTACCTTTACCTGATGGGTAGCCTAATTCTGTAAAAATTTCTTTATTTTATCAATATTATAGATAGGTTTTCATAGTATAATAGTTAAAGTTCCAACGATATATCATCATATATGATCACAAGTGTTGGGTCTGGAATGTACTTTCGTAGAAAAGATATATAGAAAACATCATATACCTTTGAGATATTTGGTAAAATTTCCAAATGATATGAAAATAATCAAACTATTTAAGGAATTTAAAATGGTACTATATACCTGGTATCACTTTCCCTTTTATATTGAACCTTATAACACACTTACAAGGAGATTATTTCAAAAAAACATGATCTCCAACTTGAAACTCTTAATAATTTCTCTAGTTATTATCACAACCCTTTTACCTACATTGACCTGCTTTAATATGATCCTAAATAACCATTACCATTTTTTATCTCTTAAACTAGTTCTGGGAATATGAGGTTCCTTTCACAAATTTATCCCAACATGTTAGAGTATGACACTTCTTTCCATATAATTCTTCATACATCACTATTTGAATACATGAATGGAAACTATTATTATTGAAAAACTATACCGTAGTTAAGTATTGATACCACATAACATAAAATTAGAGTGAGAATGAACTAAAAATGTCTTCCATTGTATTAATTTTTCTTTTAGACATTCCATCTATTGGATGATGGTATGTTGTGCTCAAATTAATCTCATTATCAAGATCCTTCTAATGAATTTTCGAGAATTTTGATGTAAATTGGGGACCTCATTCAGAAATAATTGATATTTTTGAACCATTAAGTCTTACAAATTTGTTAATATATAGCCCTTAAACGTTCCCAAGAGTCTGGTCTTATATTATAGAAATAAATTTGCATATTTGGTTAGGCAATCAAAAATAAATCATATTGTGTCATTATTTATAGGAGTATTTTATTACTCATATGAAAAATTTCATATTAATTTCATCTCATTTCCACACTAAAATTTGGAGATGTTGCAGGAAACCTTTGGGATGATCCCCCATTGATTTCACTTGTTGACAAAAGAGCATCTGGACACATAATCATAAATCTTTTGCATCATGTTATCCCCCAAATATGTTCCTTCAAGTCCCAATAAATCATTGTGATGTTGGGTATTATAGATAAATCTGATCTATGAGAATCATACATCAAATCCATTTTTAGATCAGATATGGATGGAACACATAGCCTCTTTCCAAACATTAAAACACCATCTTCCCAAATAATTACTATTAATTTTCCTTTGTTCACACCTTTAATTTTCTTCTTAAAGTTCTCATCATCTGATGGGGAATTCTTTATCTTCTCTAAGACAAATTCTTTTGAAATCATTTGAAATTTTTTTGATGACCCTAGTTATTTATAAATTCCCATATCTATATTTTTAGATCCAAAGACATATGATCTTTCTCAATCCTTATTTGTATTATAACCCCATTATTATTCCCACTCAATGCATTTGTTTCCTTATTTGCATTCCTTGGGTGGTAGTGCATTGACAAATCATAATATTTGAGTAGATTGAGCCATCACATTTGTCTCATGTTGATCTCTTTCAATGATAAGATTTATTTCATGATTTTATAACCGGTCTATATCTCACAGCCTTCATTCTAGGGATAATGCATCCATATTGTAAAAGTGATGATTACATCTGCTAACTCAAGATCATAGGTTGGATAAATTTTTCCATGAGTCGTCAGTTTCCTTAATGAATATGAAATAAATCTATCATTTTTCTTTATGAAACAACAAATTCCCTTATACTATGCATCACTGTATATGAAAAATACATCACTTCCAGATGGTAGAGTCAAAATTTAGTCATTGACTAATATTATCTCTAGTTAATCAAATAATTTTTCACATTCCTTTTTCAAAAAAAAACATATTCCCTTTAAGTGTAAGATCTTCTAATGGGTTGGATAAATGATAAAAATTATGATACAATCATGGATAGTAATATACCATACCACTGAAACTATGTACCTCAGTTATGTTTGAAAGGTGTAGGAAATTCCCTCACAAAATTTTTCTTTGCAGGATCAACTGATATTCCATCATTGGAGACAGAATGACCCATAAAAAACTTCTTAAAGCCATAAATCACATTTACTAAATTTATTATATAACTTTTCCATTCTAAGAGGAATTTGAATAATCTAAATATGATTCTCATGGTCATCATAGAATTTATAATACACAATAATATCATCATTGAATACCATGAAAAAATCATTAATATATTACTTTAATACTATATTCATTAGATCCATAAACAAATAACGTAAATTTGTCAATCCAAATGTAATTATGGTAAACCCATAATGTCCATTCCACTTTATAAAAGCTTCCTTCGAAATGTCTTCCTTCTTCACTCAAAATTGGTTATACCAAGAATGAAGATCATTCTTTGAAAAATATCTATCATCTTGAACTTTTTCAAACAATTCAAAAATTAGAGGTAAAGGATACATGTTAATTATTAAAATAGAATTGATTTCTCTATTATCAATGCACAAACTCATGGATCCAGATTTCTTTTTAACAAAGAGATCATGGTCTCCCCATTGTAAAATACTAGGGAGAATAAATCATTAATTACCCAAATACTCTAGTTTTTTATTCATCCACACTAATTACAAAGTGGCCTTTCTATTGGAAGTCTTAGATATTGTCCTTCCATCAAGTATTAAATCAATAAAAAATTTGACTTCAAATTTTTGGGTATGCCCTGGTAATTACTCAGGAAATACATCATTGTACTTCTGTATAATAGGTACATTTTCAAGTTCAAAACTAACTTCTTAATAACTTGATGTTTTTTCTAATCTTCCCCAATAATTTAATTCAATAGAGTTATTATGTTGTGGATCTAGATAAGAATAATCTGTGTAAACTTCTTCTCTATGATTATGGATTATATATTCCTCTCAAATTGTAGTTTCATTAATCTTGTAATAATTTTTCTCATCATATATTGATTTCCATCCCATACTAAGGATCATATCAAATTCAAACATAGTTATGATAACGAGGTTATCAAGCAGAGGATGTTTATGTGTCATAATTGGGACTTCCGGACACATATTTATTGCAATGAGACATTACTTAATATTTTTTACTAAAAAATATATTATTATATTAGAACGGAAGTTTCAAATATTATTAAAAATCTAGGTAGATATAAAAGAGTGTAATGATCCATAATCAAATAAGGTAGTGTCTATATTTTAATATATGATTAATATACCGTCCACTACATCATTTGGTACTTTTACCTCCATTGTAGTAATCGTATAATCTTATACATATCCCCCTTGCCTCTTCTATGGTATATTTATAGACGTTTAGGTAATTCAATTGTATAGAACCCATTTATATTCAATTTAAGTAGTATATTTCATTTATTTTCATTATCCCCTTTCAATAATGGGCCTGGTGACCCCTATCTCTGCACTAATAAAAAACTCCTAATACCTTCAAACATTTTCCCGGTCTATTTTTCCCTTAGTATTCAAAAGAATGAAATCACTCAAATATCTTCTTCTTCTTCAATGAATTCCATATTTCATGGTTCTCAGATAGCCTCTTCTAGTCTTGGTTTCACTGGAATATATTTATTTTAATTAACTCCTTCTATTTCTTAGTGGCATATAAAACTCTTTAATTATATGATGAAAGGTATGAGAAACCATATCCCTATTAAAATTTGTATTAAGACCTTCAAATAATTGGTCATTCTTGTAATCTGTGTTCTATATATAATGTGTAGATTACCTGTCTAACCTTGGAAGGGTATTTACATAATCTATAATGCTTTCTTCTTCATTTTTGTTTATTCTATGGAACATCCTCTACATAAAAATTTTTTGATCACAAGGGATTTATTTATATTTTCATTTCTTCTAAAAAGTTCTCTATTCCATGAGTTCTATTCCTTCTTCCTCTCTAATATTCATGGATCAAGGACCACCATTTATCAGTACCATCTTTGAGACAATAGAAAGAAAGTGTAATATTTTCTACTTTACTACATCCCAAGGCTATAAATATCTTATCTAGAGACTTAATTCATTTTCAGCTATAATTGGATTAGTTTTCCCACTAAATGATGGAGGATTCTATCACATAATGCTATCCAACATAGAATATTCTCTATATAGACTAGTTTTCTCCATTCATGCAGGGTTATTGTTTATAACATTATTAATTTTAAACAATATTTCCATAATTTTCTCGGATCCAACTCCAGTTATATTGGTTTTTTCAATAGAGAAATATATACATTTTCTATGAGTATTGATTCCATTCATTCATCTAGGATCCATTTCTAAATTATGGAATATACTAGATTAGATCATAAAATCGTAATGTATAATTCCAAATATGGTACAACACCTAACCTAAATTTATGCATCATAAATTATAGAATCATAAATAGTGGTATCTTTTGGGGAATATTTACATTTAATTCCTTAATAATGGATAGGACATAAAATGTGAATTACCCTTAGAGTGTCACCCAGGAGTGTCAAACATGGTTTTCATTGGGCCCATTATTGTATACTAGGTTACACTCAAGTAAGACCCGACACACCATGTCATTGTTTTTACCCTTATGTTCATATATTCCAAAACCATATCCAATTGTAGTATCTTGATTGGATTTTATTTTCTAATAATGTCCTCCTAATATCTACCTTGAAAAAATTCTATTATGTTCTTCTATAGTTATACTTATAGTAAATCTTAGGGTTATATTCCCTAATATATGTTTTTGAAATATGGTTTTCAGGATTTTTTTTAATCATTTTATATCCCCAACTATAACACCCCAAACCCAGAAGCCAAAATGTGTTGAATTATTATATTTCATTGGCATAGACACAAACTTGAAATATTAAGGGAAAATAGTTTGGTAGTTTTGGAAAACCATATTACATACATGATACCCATAATATATTGGGAAATGTAAATAAACCATAACATAAGTAAAATCCATGCATCCTTGAAACCCATTCAGACAATCCTTTATTATAACCTGGTGAAAGGAAAAAAATAAAGGTGATCTAAAATGACTAGTATGGTTGTGTACATTGGAATAAATAATAAATAAATATGAATAAATCAACATAGAAAGGATAATAACTGAGAACACATTCCATTTAAATAAATGGATATGTAATAATCAATATTGAAAGTTAAAAAACCAAAAAACCTTCCATATAGTTAATAAAAAAAGAATGAAATGAATCCATATATTTTTTCATATGAAAACATCACTAATAATAACAATGATAATTGAAAAAAATATGAAGTAAATTCTTAATTATTGGATGTCATGTCTGAGGCACATCAAAACCTATACCACCAAGACCATTCTTAATACGATTTAAATCTACAAGTAGAAACACATTTAAATTTAAAAAACTATATGTCTCTTGAGAACCTATAGAGGGGGTATAAAGGTCTAGTACCCACATGCCATTTAATAAAAAAAACATTCCTCATATCTTGTAATAAATTTAATTAACAAACTATATGCCTTATAAAATGTTTGTATTAAATAAAAGATATGGATATATCAATAATTTCCTAGTTAATATAATATTTTTCTAGTTAACACCATATATATAAATGGTATATTTTATTTTGAAATAATAATATTAATAACACAATAATGTGGATATTTGAAATTTATAATATAGTGATTATTACAAGAGAATGTTAACAATCCCAAAAGGATGTGAGATTCCAAAGATAACTTTTAAAACAAGGTAATTCTCAAGATAAACCACTTGTGTGAGATAATTAAAAGAGAAAATTAAAATACAATTAATTATGATATGATCATGATATTAAAATAAATAATTGTAGTATATATACCAAATTAATACAAATTAGTTCATAACAACAAAAAATTATCAATGGAATGTAAATTGAGGCAAAATCATGTACCTTGTGTTTCTTTTTGGGTGAACAACCTTTATACTTCTATATAATGGTTTTATGAATAGTATTAAATTATAAAAGAACCATAATAATATTTATAATATCACATATTATCATTTTATAATAACTTATCACTATTTTTTTAATAATCTTAAATTATTTTCACTATTTTGGTTGTTAATTGCCTAGTTTTTATAGTATATTTTGTCTTTTTTACTTGTTTCTCCTATTAGTTTGATAATTATTTCATCATATCCAGAATTTAAAACATAGTTAAAATATAATAAATATCTAGTATATTTTTATTTATAATAATCCATAATATTTTGAGATAAGTAACCAAATGCACCATTCAGGGAGATGGTAGGTCGTATGCACGCATGAACGCTACATCGATTTTTTTGTTGTATGAGAATATTGAAAAGTAAATGATATATATGTATATTATAAATATAGTATCAAATTTATGTCTTATATCTCACATGTTTTTATTAAACCCATCCTTTATACATTCCATGAATCGCGTGAACAAATCACATCGCTTTGATGATACGATAGTCCACAATTACCAAAACGATGTTATCGTATTTACATAAAATGGAATTAATAAAATTATAAGTGATAAAAAAATAATAGAAGAATAAATACATTATAAATATATTATATATCATATATTAACATATTTTCCATCATAATTCCTACCATGAGACGTGGTAATGGAATAACAAACAATCATCATTTCGCAAGCCGGTAGTTCACTGTACACAAATGATAGGTTTGTTACCTATTTGATGGAATTGTGTGTAGGTGTAGGTTAAAAACCTAAAATAAAAACAAATAAATATATTTATTATCATTTTTTTATTATATAATCATTTAATAATAATATTTTAGTGGTTGGAGAATGAGAGTAAAATAAATGATCTGGAGGAATGATGTTAGCTCTTCTTTGGGTAACTCATTTTTGTTTTCATCGAATGGATTAATTGGATGGATTTATTCCAAAAGGGAGGCTTATAAAATTAACCATGGAATGTTTTAAGATTATTTGGGTAGAGTTTTTTCAACCCAAATGGCATGGGAGGTGTCAATAAGTGGGAGGATGAGTGCGTTTTTATAGTTTAGGAGTGACATTCTTGTAAAATTATTAAAAGAGAATTCCACTCACGTTGTTTCCAATTAAAGGGTATACAATAATGGACCAAATTAGATTAAATGGATTTTATGGTTTACATATGAACATAAAAGTTTTTTTATACTAGTTTATAGGTTATTTGGCCCTTTAATATTACAATTTAGTTATTTTTTGAGTTTCTTTTCTTTTTAATCCCAGTAATTAATTTCAATCACTTTCACTAATATTTTTACTAAAAATAAAATTTTAACTTCTAAGTCATTATAATTTATATTGATTCTTAATATTTAATAAATTTTTATAAATTCAAATCCCATAAGTTGTAGAAATTAATTTAAAATTAACCTTCATGATGGAATAAAATTATGGGTTTTAAAGTAAAAATGTCCAATAGTTTGCTATGTTTTAATATCCAATTTGAAACTAAAATTTATTCTTATTAACTATATTATATTAAGATATTTAAAATATATATATTTAATAATTAAAAATAATTATAAATTTAATTTTACCTTACATATAAATTAGATAAAGAATATGTTTTGAATTAAAATCCATTATTTTAAACTATACATCAAAAAAATTAACCTTAGTATAAAAATACCAAAAATTCACCCAAACACAATCTTTAAATTTTTATTTTTAAAAATAATTTTATTTTTTCATATTTAATTTATAAATGACGGAAGATTATTATTTAAAACACGTTCTCTATTAAAAGGCAGTAAAACTTCTTTTATAATTATATAGGTTTTTATGTGTAAAATTTGGATTATTATTATCTTATGCATATAAAATATGTTGGATAAATTTTAAAATAATTAATTTTATATATAAATTCTAAATCTACTATATAAATTATATAAAATTGTTGTAATTTAATTGATTTTGTAAAACGTGACTAAATAGTGTTCTTTTTATATCAGGTGTTGCATGCATTGATAACTAACTCATTATTTTGTGTTTTGAAAGTTGTTGATATGATTATATTTATTCTAAAAGGAAAATATGGTAAATTCATGGGGTGACATACATTAAAATGTATTCATGGAGTTAAAAACTCACGGAAAGTTATGTTGTAAAGAATAATTTTGAAGTTCTTTAAAGAATAAAGGGTTGTCACATTTTCATGTTATTCTTTCATTAAAGCCTTATGATTTATGCTCCAAAAAATGGTGGACATTGTTGAGTCAGAAGTATTAATTATTCATTTTCAATTTCTTTAGTTATGGAAATCACAAACACATTATTAAAACATGTTTACTAAATTTTTATATCCCAAGTGTTTTACTATGTTTTTCTAGAAAACATTGCCTTTTACCATACTCAGAAAATGTTGAAATGTGTTACAAATATTAAATTACTATACATCATTATGATCATCATATTGAGGTTGAGTCTGATTAAATGAACTTATCATAAATCATACCATGAGCTACAATTTTTTATTGTTTATTATATTGAAAAAAGTCATTCCCATCAGACTAATTCTTGTCTTGATACATTAGATTGATCCTCATAAGGATTATAGTATTGAAAATTAATTAGGAATTCTATTAGATTAAATAAAGTTTTTAATTGGAATTAAAATAATTATTTCTGTCATAATGAATATATTAAACAATATAATTTTGTTAAATAGAAATGTAATCATACATTTAGTAATGCCAGAACAATGTGAGTTGTCGAGAAATAGTTGTCCAAGGATGTTACAAAAAAATAAAAAATATGATTGTTGGTGATTTACTTTTAAATAGTAGGACATTAAAAGAGTTTTCAGCATATATTATTCTAAACTCATGTCTTTTGATGATTTAATAGCATTAACTTCCCATTATTATTCATTATAATTATTTAATGAGTTGGTAGTTATAACAACCCTGCTCTTTATTACAGACATAAACATGATTTATTACATAATTTTGAACATAAGAAAACTCTAAGGATTGATAGGTCTAGTGTATTCTAAAATTAAGAACATTATAAAACAACTTAGAAGATAAAACACAACAACTCTATTGAAAACTTCTTATACATTACCATAACATTCCTTCATACTTAGCATTGCATGGGATAACCTGAGGACATGCATAAGAAAATAGTGAGCTAAAAAGCACAGTAAGGGATTAAGAAAGGTGTAACATGAATAATACAAAACATTTTAGGCTATAATAATATCAATGGATAATAAAAGATACATGAACAAAAAGGCATGATAAAGCATGATTATCATAACATGGAAATGTGGCAATAACATTTTACATGATATTAGCATGATCCAAGGCTCATTGAACATGGATCATGAGTAAATCCTCATTGAACATGAATTATCATGGGTAAACCTAATTTCACTTGACGTATCATGATACTATTCTTTACCCAATGCATTAGAGCGCTATCAGGGCACACTCTTCTTAATCATTTCATTTCAGGCATAATTATGCCACATGGATCATATAACATGGATTCGTTAAACATAATCATTTATTCCATGATAAAAAATGTGTAAATAAAACATGAAAATATATAATAAATAAGTAAATGTTCATTAATATTAATATCCTTGATAATTAAATGGGTATGGTATTTACTACACAATGACGTTGGCTTTGAAAATCACGGGTCAATTTCGGCAGCGTAATGGTGTGGCATAAGAATTTGTAAAAAATAGTTGATGTGAGTGGAAAGGGTGTCTAATAATATGTACATGAAATAGATAACATTGGTTAATATGGATACATATCCCAACATATTTAATTGAGTTTATATTGATAATACAAAATAATTTCTTGGATGTAAATGAGGAGAGAGAAATTCCTTACTGAATTTCAGCATGGTAACGGGTGTACATGGAAGGCATTAATGAGAGATAAAGGGGTTTGTCATTATTAAAACATAATGAGGTCAGTTTGGGGTATGTTCTAAATCATACACCAACATTTGTATAGAAAAATAAAAGGTTATAAAAACATATATAAATTTGAACAAAAATGAGAAAGGAATAAAATCACTTACTTGGAAGTGTGATCCCAAAGGCTTGGGAGAGGCTAGAGAGATGCTTCATAGGAGCTTAAAAAACCTTGTAGGTATTATAAGGAGATTAGGTTAGGGTTTGGTCAAGATAAATTCTTGACTAAAGAGTAAGTGGGAGCTTGGGTGGGTTTATATAGGAAAAGAGAATGAATTCGTTATTATTTAGGTTTTGGGAACCACACATTAAACTAATCAAAACAAAAAACAAGCCCATGGTTTTTCCCATAGTTTTTTCCAAAGTGGAGTGGAATAAAATATTTTATAAGTCCAATTTCCTAAATTATTAAAATATTAGGCTTTCTTATGTGAAGGTGAGTCACACTCCAAAGGAAAACATTTTAAATGTTTAAAATATTTTATAAGCCTTGGAGGGTCAACTAATTATTTTTAAAATAAATAAAACAAACCTAAAATTAAATTATTTTAATTTTAAAACATATATTTACCGAACATACCATTTATAGTATTTTATTACATCACTATTAGGATATTATGATGTCATAAAACACATTGTATAATTAAGTTGTATTTAATTTTTAACCAAAAATTTGTTTATCTTAGAAAATTAGGAAAATTTCACCAATGGATAATTTTGACGTCCTAATTCCAAAAATAATATTAAATTTATCTAAATATTTTTATAAAAATTTGAATTTATTAATTTTAAAATAAAAACTGACATTTATAAAATATTCATGGGTTTGGACAAAAACGGTTTTCAAACCGTACTAAATATCACAATTGTATTCATAAAAATAATTAGTTCATTTATATTTAATGAAAATAAATTTATTAATAATATTTTATTAAATTATTATCTAATAAAAAAATCCATTAATTCATCAAAATAGATTTATTAATTGAATATTAATTAAAAATACTATTTGAGCTTCCAAAACCATTTAGAAAATAACAATAATAAAATGAATGTATATTATTTATTCTATAAAAAAATAAAAAAAATCATAGTTATAGGGTATTGTTACATAACCCCTTGTAACGCCTGTATGTGACTGGTTGCACCCAAATTTACCCTACAGGTGTGCATTCATTGTAGTACAAGTAGGGGTCGAATCTACAGGGACCGAAGAAGGAACCTAAAGACACTATAATTTTGGAAGGATTTGGCTATGAAGTGGCCAACTATTCCGATTGAATTGATTTGAATAACTAGTGACATAATTTAAAGAACAAAATAAAAAGAAACATACATTTACTTAGTCTAAAAACATTACTGCCTATGTGTTGATCCTAAGTTGTTACCTTGGATAGTTTGGATGTATTTATTTTCTTATAACATTTGTTTCACTAATTCAAGACGCATTCACAAATTGATATAATTTCTCAACATCATTCACCAATTTAATCCCCATGCAATTCCAAGGCTAATCAACAATTCCCATAGAGTATCAATTTAATGATCACTCTAAGGAATTGGATCGCACTAGCACTCAAAATGTGTCATTGTTAATGTCGGCGAAGATGAAGAAGAAAATAAATCATCAAATGGAAATCTTAATGTAATGAAATGATTACAGAATTTAAGATCATAAAATAACATATAATCTTCCCCATGAAACTCCCTAGGACCAACCCATATGGGTTTATCCCTCCATTAATTCTATGATATCAAAGGGAATGGAAAGTATACTCATAGGGGCAGAATTGAAGAAGCAAAAACAACAACAACCAAAATGATCACTCCACTGTTGTGTGATAAATTACAACGTTTGGTGTGAAAAAGATCACACCTTGAGGCAACAGTATCAAGGTGATATGAATAAGAACATAACAAGAGAATAAGAAGAACTTTTATTGAAAACTAAGGTGATTTGAACAACATACATGAGAAAGAAAAATGCTACAAAGTCAATTTGGCATAATAACATTACAATCAAAACAAAGCCCCAAAATCCATAAAATAATCCACCACTATTGCCTTAAACAGTAATTTTGGAAGTCTTTTTCCTAAACCCCATCATCCCATGTGCCTTTAATTAATTGTGTTGGGGAAAGGTGGGTGGAAAATTAATGGAGATGTTACTTTTCAATTCTTGTCCCGAAGTGGCATCCATCTTTCCTCCACCGTAAAGACGCTCCGAAAGAACCTTTTATAATGCCGAATTGGAGTTTTCCATATGAAGACTTAAATGAAGCATTGGATGTACCCTAATTTCCTGTAAAAGTTAATCCCAATAAAATAATCCGTTCGTGAGATATGATTTAAATGGTGGTATGATTTTATGGGCTGCAGAATCTGGCCCAAAATTGAATCTTCTACTTGGTACGCCTTAATCACCACCATTTATGATGACTTAGCACTGGTTCCAGAGAAATTATTTGTTCCTATATATTTCTTATATCCTACCATAAATGTTGGGCTTTATTGGGCCTATATTTTGGACCACACATTCTCATCAGCGGGATGATATCTAATCTACCTTCTCCAGAATTGTTTCCTTTCATCACCAAATATCCCCATAATCCTTTATGAATACTCCATTGATCACTGAATGAAAAATGTTCATATTTAAGTTTATATCCATTTCCCAAAATATAAAATTAAAATATGGATAATAAAATTCTTTAAAATCATATGAAACATTGGGCCTAAATTGGCTCACATTATACATGAAGTGCACAAATGATGAGAATAGATGTTCAAAATTAAAATCCACTAACTCAGGCCCAGAAGATCAAAAATGAACATTTAATACCATTAAAATGTAATCAACATATCTGTTTTTATTTTCTAATCACACCCCAAATTGAGTTTTTCTAGTCCCAAGAAAAATATATCTCACAAAAATAAAATTAAAATGACCTTTTCCAAAAACATTTTAATACACATTGCTCACCCAATGACCTCATACCAAAAAATTATGAAACCCATCAATATAATTTAAAACAAGCTATGTCCAGAGGCATAACCCAAGCCCAAGACCACTCCTTTGTTTAAATTCATCGCCATATTTCATCCAATTTCAATTAAGCATGACGATGTTTTGTGCATCACAAGAGACATGGGGGGTTAATTTTCATTAAAAGGGCGAAAAGATGGAAGTGTTAGGAGGACTTCAATTTTAATATTAAGATGAGTATTAAATTTTTTTTTTGTTTTTTTTTTTGTTTTTGCAATTTTTCCATGGTAATTGAAATTTAACTCAATCAAGTAATCCCATGTAGTAAGACATTGCCAATTACTCCCATGCTCAAAGACCTTATGGCACCAAGTGAAGCTCACATACTCGGGCATCATCTCAATTTTACTCAATCAAACCAAATTAAAATTACCATAAATAGAGATAAAATGCCCAACTTCGGGCCAGACAACTATGGAGTCGTGATCCCCAAGTGCCAAAAGCCACGCATTAGGTCATTTAATTTCTCTACACACAAATTTATTTGTTTTTAATTTTTTTTTGAGTACTCATATTAAAATTAAAATGATCACCAAACCTATGATATTTATTATGGGTCCCTAAGAACTCAAACTAAAACCCCGTAATCTAGAGGATGTGAATTGTGTTTTTTTATTAAATGGATGAAAATATAATGGTGAAAAATTACATCGGAAAACTGAACATTCCAAAATCTATGCACATGAACCTAAACTTTCATTAAAATCTTAATCGAGGCATGAAAAATTATTTGATATCCAATTTCAGAGTTTGAAATGTGTATTATCATGTTCAAGGTTAATAAAAAATTTCATTCCGCGCATTTTTGTTCACACAAGATCAAAAAAAATTATTTCATCTCCCCCCAACATAGAATAACATTGTCCCTAGTTTTTAAAGAAAAGAAAAGTTATAAGGTGTTAGGAGAGGTGTTCTAAGAAAAAAATTGAAAATGATAAACCTGGAACAAATTCACCTGGTTTTTGAAGTTGAATTCATGATGGTCCAGATTACTCCTTTGATCTCTTGGGGGATGTAAGCACCTCTTTGATTGAACATGCATCACCCAAAATAGTTCTTGAACCATAAAAAGAAGAAAAGAGCAGAAAAAACAAACAAAAAAAATAATTGTTTTAATACCAAGCATCAAAATATTTATGGTTTTCTTTTTTTTTTAAATTTTAAAAAATCGAACTGACGATACATTTTCTTCTTTAAATTTTTTGGGTAAGATATTAATTAGGGATCACATGGAGTTACACGGATGTATGCGGTGCTCCCCTTTTATACTCATACTTGCTCATAAAATAAGAACATGTTAACAATCTATTTTTTTAAATACCTATAAAAACAAAAAATAAAATAAAATAAACTGATGATATATTGTCTTCTTTAAATTTTCTGGATAAGGTATTACTCAGGGATCACACCACGTGACATGGATGAATACATTGCACCCCTTTAATACCCATCATTACTCATTAAAGAAGAACATGTCAACAGTCTGAAGTACTAATTAAATAAAATAAAACATGAAAACCACGGGTTGCCTCCTGTGCAGCGCTTTTGTTTAACGTCACTAGCTCGACATGGACCCCTAACTTACCCAATACCAACTTTCAACATTTTAAGGACCCCATATTTCTCCACTTCAGCATTATTTAGAATTATTATCCCCTGTGATTGGTAAGAAGGTTTTGAATTTGATTCATGAACAATCCTATTTTCTAAAATGAATAGGAGAATGCAAGGAGTATTAAAAATGGTTGACCTTTCTTTCTTCTATAGTCTTTCCTAATAAATCAAAGATCAACCCCACTTTTTATGTTTCATGATATTAATGAATTAAAAACCCAAGATCATTCCTATCAAAAATTATGGGATACTCGAGTGGGGAAGGAAGGATAATGGTTTTGAGTTCAGGATGATTGAAATTTCCTAAAAAAGATTGGAAAATTGAATGAAAATCAGTTTCTTCTCCAAAAATAATAGAATAAATTGGTTCTTTATAAAAATATGTTCTATCCCCAAAAGTGTACATTTGAAGTCTAGGAGTAGTTATGGGCTCAATTGTTGGGATTTCTCGCAATTGTTCAGTGATCGGTGGTCCTAAAAATTCACTAATGGAGCCATGTTTAGGAAACTCAACCACTGATGTCAAGTTATTATCTTTTGAATTCAAAATTCAATTTCATATTGATTTAAACTCTCTTAATATTGAATTTCAACATTAATTGACCAATTCACTTCGTTATCTAACTCTAATTTCCCAGACTCTGAAGTGGGTTCTTCACATGTTTTAATGTTTTGCAGTTCTAACCTCAAAGATGAAACCCCAAAATTCATTACCTCCATTTTATTACACAATTGTTCAAGAAATTATTGAGTAATATAGAGAATGGGAGGTTGAACATTATGGACTTCATGAAGATTGGACTCTTCAATCATCCTTGGGAGGGAAGGAAATTTATTGTTTAAGCATTCATTATCCCATTGATTATATGTCTCATCAGGTATGGGGTAATTAATCAAGGGTTGATCAAAGTAATTTTCTAATTTATGGATTTCCCGATATTGATTTTTTATTTGATTCAATCATGAGTTTGTGACATGATAATTTGGAAGATACTCTATTGGAGAAGACAAATAGATGGATTCTAGATTCTCAGGACACACACAAACTGAAAGGTGTAAAGATAAGAGAGATGGGGGTGAGAATAGAGAATGTGGGGGTGAGAAAAGGATGATGCATGTAACGACCCGAAATTTTGAATAAATCTTGTTTCCTAATTTCATGTGTTATTTTTTATACTAAAAAAAAAAATTATTTGATAAACATGATTATAAATAAAATGAGACCATTGGTTTTTGAGTGTTATATGACCATCGGTCAATATGACCACCGTGAACAAAATGTTTTGATTATTGTCTCTAAATTTAAGTAATCCTGGTTAATTATTATAGAAAGAAGATTTGATGGCCACACCTAGTAGCCTTGGGCCGATCGAAGCCCATCTAACAGAGATTGGGAAGGAGGTAGCACCATTGGGCTTTGCTCTGGACCAAATCCAAGCCGAACTTCATCATGTGAAGCTAGAACGGAATCGCCTTCGCGAGAAGTTCAAACTGATAGAAATTACTACTCGGGCAATGTTGACTGAGCCGCCCCAAAATTCTATCACCCTAGCACACCTTACTCTTAGGTCCTATGATGGTATTATAAGGGGTTATGTAACGAGACCGTAATTGCCTTGTGTAATCTTTTTTTTAAATAAAAATTTGGATTTCTTCTTATGATGATGTTTATGAATTTTCAAATGACCGGATAAATATTGTATGCATATTTTTGATGAATTTTAGAAAAAAGGATATTTTAAAAATGGTTGTGTAAACCTTAAATAATTAAAAATGTGTAATGATTTTCGAAAAATGGTCTTCTACAATTATGTTCAGTACGAAATTTAGAGTCTAATAAGATCAACTTGATTTTTGATGAATAGTAAATTATGAATAGTGATTTTATGATTAGGATTAGTAATATGACCAAATGGATTAGTAATCTCACTTAAAGAAAGTTATAAAATAATCTAGGCACCTTGATTAAGTAATGTGATTCAATAAAATAGTTAAATAACGGTTTC
Organism: Viscum album; assembly: GCA_963277665.1. NCBI lineage: Eukaryota > Viridiplantae > Streptophyta > Magnoliopsida > Santalales > Viscaceae > Viscum > Viscum album. Next base: position 1,988,153,017 of record OY728136.1, read on the forward strand.
ATTAATTATTATTCAAGTATTAGTTTTTTCGGGGTGAATAGTGTTTTTTAATTAAAAATTTAATTAAAAATAATTAGAAAATTATTTTTATAAAAATGACTTCATTTTTGAACTCAGAGCATCGATATTATGTTATGGTAATTTTTGGGGTTTTTTCTGAAAAATGTGAATTTTCGATGAATAGTGTTTTTATTTAAAAATTAAATTAAAAATATTTAGAAAATTATTTTTATAAAATGGATTTCATTTTTGAAATCAGAGCATTGATATTTGGTTAAGGTGAAATTTTGGGGTTATTCTGAGAAGGTTGAATTTTTAGTGAATAGTAAAAATACAGTTTTAGGGTTTCAGTATGTTTAATGACATCATAATGGTGTCATGATGATGTCATGAGATCTTTTGAGGGTTGGCCGGCCAAGGGTGATGAATTATTGTTTTGGGGGCCCCATGTGGCCTAACTCCATGATAAATGCCAAGGGAGAGAACATGGGTTTGAGAAAAGCACATGTGAGGTGTCCCTTGGCCATTAATGTCTTGTCCCCTCACTTTCCCTATAAATACCAAGCCCTCCTCTCATCAATTCGACTCCCCACTCTTCCCCAACGAAGTTCTGGTCTCATTACCTCCCAAGGAGTCCTCCCAAGGTGCCCCCAAGCCCTCAAGTTCCCAACCTTTGAGGTTTAAGAGTTACATTTTAAGGTAAGGGATCCGACCTCTCTCTTTCTTTTCAAGTAATCTCTTTTATGTCTTTTCTTTAATACTCCATGTTCTTATGTTGGAGGATGTTATTTTATATTCATCCTACTGCCTATTTCATGTTCATATGATGAGAGACCCCCCTTTCTCTCATCAATTCGTTTTAAGAATGTTTAAGTGGCGCCGTTAGGCTGCCGAATTTTTATGGGATTCTTTCACCTTCCTCGTTTTCAAGTTCTATTTTCATTCAAGTATTTCAAGTTCCTTTTTGTTATATTGGGGTATGATCTCTATATATATCATACTGGAATCTTATGTTCATATGATGAGATACCCCATTTTATCTCTTCAATTCAGTATTTTGATGTTTTAAGTGGCGCCGTTAGGCTGCCGAATTTTTAAGTGGTTCTTCACCCTTCTCGTTTTGAAGTTCTACTTTCATGTCAATTATTTCAAGTTCCTTTTTGTTATATTCGGGTATGATCTCTATATATATCATACTGGACTCTTATGTTCATATGATGAGAGACCCCATTTGATCTCTTCAATTCAGTATTTTGATGTTTTAAGTGGCGCCGTTAGGCTGCCGAATTTTTAAGTGGTTCTTCACCCTTCTCGTTTTGAAGTTCTACTTTCATGTCAATTATTTCAAGTTCCTTTTTGTTATATTGGGGTATGATATCTATATATATCATACTGGACTCTTATGTTCATATGATGAGAGACCCCATTTGATCTCTTCAATTCAGTATTTTGATGTTTTAAGTGGCGCCGTTAGGCTGCCGAATTTTTAAGTGGTTCTTCACCATTCTCGTTTTGAAGTTCTACTTTCATGTCAATTCTTTCAAGTTCCTTTATATTATGTTGGGGTATGATCTATATATCTATCATACTGGACTCTTATGTTCATATGATGATAGACCCTATTTGACCTTGTCAATTCAATTTTGTTGATGTTTAAGTGACGCCGTTAGGCTGCCGAATTCTCACAGGAGAAATCTTTTTTTCTTCCTTTCATGTTCTTCATTTCATATGGTATATTTTCAAATTTCATTACCATGTTCTTAAATCCCTTATATTTTGTCCCTCTACTGTTTTATGGGTCATTTATGAATGTTTGACCCATGTCCCCTCTCTTCTCAATGTTTTCTAAAACCTTGTAACATAGCCGTTATGCTGCAGAATTTTCGTCTCAAAATGCCTCTCTCTCTTTTCTAAAAATTATTTTATGTTATAAAGTGAATACTCAAAGCTCTTATTTCTAAAGGGGTATTCACATATATATCAAAATGTTCTATTTTAAATTCTGGGAATTTCATACATGAAACCCTCTTTCCCTTTCCGTGGGTTTAAAGTGACGTAAAGATCATGTCTTTAAAGCAGTTTTTAAAACATTATGATTATGAAATGAAACCCATTTATTTTATGCTATATGGGTTATTTATGAAATGTTTGATGATGATATATGTGGCTCACATGATAATAAAGGCAAATTTAAGGGTGCGCCCTGATAGCGCTCCAATGCATTGGGTAATGATGTAACCACTAGAGATTACAATTTTCACGATACCTTGGTGAATAACCTTGGTAATTTTCAAATGACACCTTGGGGATGGACCTTGGTGATATGTTCATGATTGTCTATGTTAAATGATGTAGCCACATATTCAAGTTATGAAAAATGTTGTTTTTATTATGAAATGCCTCATGATTTCTTTCTCATGCCTTAAAGTTCTTTTCATGTCATTATTGAAGTATATCAAGCTGACATGTAAAATGTTCCTCTTGTTTCCCTTACTGGGCCTTCTGCTCACCCTTTATTTTGATGTGTGTTCCCAGGTTATGAGATGCAGTAATGAACCTAGGATGAACTTGAGGAGAAGCCTTTCAAGTGTTTAAGAAGAATGTTTTTTTTTCTTTCATTTATTATGTTCCTGGTTTCCAAGACACTAAACCTTAAAGATCCTCGGTTTTGTAAAATGTAATGAAAGTTTATGTGATGAAAAGGTGGGATGCTATAGTTGGTATCAAAGTATGGTTTAGTTATTTGTGGAAATTAGGATATGAAAACTCTAGGAGGAACCCTATAGAAAAGTTTAATATAGGAAATCTTCCTGGTATTTTGGTGAGTATTGAGCAAGGGGTTTCCAAGCAAATACATCCCTGTCTGGATACGAGCAGGTAGAGGTGGCTCTGGCACAGATGTACATAGGGGTAAAACCCGAAAACACCGCTTTGAGCTAGACTCGAACGGGAACTGGTACACGACAACGGGCCTTGCTGCACTCTTGGTTACGACACTCCCGGGGGATATGCTTTGGTAAATTCATAAGCTTAGTATGAACCATTGTTAAAGGAACAAAGATAAAATAAAATAAAGGTTTACATAAGAATATATGATCATGGATAACCTAGAAGGGAACCTAGGGGATCAAAAGTTAGGGTATACTTTACTTCTACATGTTATCCTTAGATGCTTTAAGTTTCTTTTCATGATTATTGGCTATGTATTTAAGCCCCTAATTATAGCTTCTTTTCTTAGTTAATGGCGGGAAATGGAAGAACATGTCCCAACAACCAATGTGATAGGAAATGCTATGATTGCCGTATTAATACGACCGAGATGATTAGGGGATTAAAAGATGATTATTATTTTGGAAGACGTTCACTATTTTGAGGACCATATATGATCAAGGTAAATAGATTACTACGGTATTTTCATTGAGGAGTAAGGTTGATTTATATTTTGATTTATCAATGAATTTAAGTTAGACTTATAGTAATTTAGGTTACTTACGGGAATGATTAAACTATCTTGGGTAAAATATTTTTAGGTTAGCTATTTTTTGTTATAAGATGTTAGGAGTGGTTGATGTTGTTTGGAGATGAACAATGAAGTTTATTTTGGAAGACTATGTTATCAAGTCCTTCTTGTATTTGGGTTTCAATCTTAGTTTGGTTTATTTCGAGGAATTTTAAGGACTGTTATTTATGGAATGGTCTATGATGAACTTTGGGTATTACCATGGAACATTGAAGATTTAAAATTAGTTTCCATTCCTATGGGATTCTTCCTTTTTGAAGAGTTGTTTAACCTTACCCTTTCTGTTTTGGGATAATGTTTAAAGATAGAAGAAATAGATAGTTAATCTTTTATGGATTATGTGATTCTCTAGAAGATGATTCTTGTGTTTTGATGAGACCAAGTAGTTTTGAATGCTCATCGTTTGGGGGAAAGGATTAGTTTTGGTAAAAACTTATTAAAGGGTGAAACTCTACATGAAGGTAGATATATTTTCTTATGTTTTTGTTCTATGTAGTAAATGAAATCCTCAAAATTTTGAAAAGAAACGTAAAACAAAAATGTTGTTGGTTTACGTTTCCTACTAGGTAATCAAAGACTGTTTACACACATCATAAGTTTGGGATTTTCTCATGGTTAACCTTCTCCTAATCATGTTCTCTATCACTCTCTCTCAGAACTGACCCTTTGTTTTTTTCCTCCATGTCCATGTTTTCCTACATGGAACCCGAGTGTGGGTTAACTCGGGTGGCCTTTGTACTTCCTTTTCTTTCTTTTAAAGTAATGGTGTTACTGACTCTTTTTCCGATGTGGGACTTTCAATGAAATTTCAAAACCGAATTTAAAAAAATTGCGAGGACGCAATTTCTTAAGGGGGGAAGATTGTAACGACCCGAAATTTTGAATAAATCTTGTTTCCTAATTTCATGTGTTATTTTTTATACTCAAAAAAAAAATTTATTTGATAAACATGATTATAAATAAAATGAGACCATTGGTTTTTGAGTGTTATATGACCATCGGTCAATATGACCACCGTGAACAAAATGTTTTGATTATTGTCTCTAAATTTAAGTAATCCTGGTTAATTATTATAGAAAGAAGATTTGATGGCCACACCTAGTAGCCTTGGGCCGATCGAAGCCCATCTAACAGAGATTGGGAAGGAGGTAGCACCATTGGGCTTTGCTCTGGACCAAATCCAAGCCGAACTTCATTATGTGAAGCTAGAACGGAATCGCCTTCGCGAGAAGTTCAAACTGATAGAAATTACTACTCGGGCAATGTTGACTGAGCCGCCCCAAAATTCTATCACCCTAGCACACCTTACTCTTAGGTCCTATGATGGTATTATAAGGGGTTATGTAACGAGACCGTAATTGCCTTGTGTAATCTTTTTTTTAAATAAAAATTTGGATTTCTTCTTATGATGATGTTTATGAATTTTCAAATGACCGGATAAATATTGTATGCATATTTTTGATGAATTTTAGAAAAAAGGATATTTTAAAAATGGTTGTGTAAACCTTAAATAATTAAAAATGTGTAATGATTTTCGAAAAATGGTCTTCTACAATTATGTTCAGTACGAAATTTAGAGTCTAATAAGATCAACTTGATTTTTGATGAATAGTAAATTATGAATAGTGATTTTATGATTAGGATTAGTAATATGACCAAATGGATTAGTAATCTCACTTAAAGAAAGTTTTAAAATAATCTAGGCACCTTGATTAAGTAATGTGATTCAATAAAATAGTTAAATAACGGTTTCATTAATTATTATTCAAGTATTAGTTTTTTCGGGGTGAATAGTGTTTTTTAATTAAAAATTTAATTAAAAATAATTAGAAAATTATTTTTATAAAAATGACTTCATTTTTGAACTCAGAGCATCGATATTATGTTATGGTAATTTTTGGGGTTTTTTCTGAAAAATGTGAATTTTCGATGAATAGTGTTTTTATTTAAAAATTAAATTGAAAATATTTAGAAAATTATTTTTATAAAATGGATTTCATTTTTGAAATCAGAGCATTGATATTTGGTTAAGGTGAAATTTTGGGGTTATTCTGAGAAGGTTGAATTTTTAGTGAATAGTAAAAATACAGTTTTAGGGTTTCGGTATGTTTAATGACATCATAATGGTGTCATGATGATGTCATGAGATCTTTTGAGGGTTGGCCGGCCAAGGGTGATGAATTATTGTTTTGGGGGCCCCATGTGGCCTAACTCCATGATAAATGCCAAGGGAGAGCACATGGGTTTGAGAAAAGCACATGTGAGGTGTCCCTTGGCCATTAATGTCTTGTCCCCTCACTTTCCCTATAAATACCAAGCCCTCCTCTCATCAATTCGACTCCCCACTCTTCCCCAACGAAGTTCTGGTCTCATTACCTCCCAAGGAGTCCTCCCAAGGTGCCCCCAAGCCCTCAAGTTCCCAACCTTTGAGGTTTAAGAGTTACATTTTAAGGTAAGGGATCCGACCTCTCTCTTTCTTTTCAAGTAATCTCTTTTATGTCTTTTCTTTAATACTCCATGTTCTTATGTTGGAGGATGTTATTTTATATTCATCCTACTGCCTATTTCATGTTCATATGATGAGAGACCCCCCTTTCTCTCATCAATTCGTTTTAAGAATGTTTAAGTGGCGCCGTTAGGCTGCCGAATTTTTATGGGATTCTTTCACCTTCCTCGTTTTCAAGTTCTATTTTCATTCAAGTATTTCAAGTTCCTTTTTGTTATATTGGGGTATGATCTCTATATATATCATACTGGAATCTTATGTTCATATGATGAGATACCCCATTTTATCTCTTCAATTCAGTATTTTGATGTTTTAAGTGGCGCCGTTAGGCTGTCGAATTTTTAAGTGGTTCTTCACCCTTCTCGTTTTGAAGTTCTACTTTCATGTCAATTATTTCAAGTTCCTTTTTGTTATATTCGGGTATGATCTCTATATATATCATACTGGACTCTTATGTTCATATGATGAGAGACCCCATTTGATCTCTTCAATTCAGTATTTTGATGTTTTAAGTGGCGCCGTTAGGCTGCCGAATTTTTAAGTGGTTCTTCACCCTTCTCGTTTTGAAGTTCTACTTTCATGTCAATTATTTCAAGTTCCTTTTTGTTATATTGGGGTATGATATCTATATATATCATACTGGACTCTTATTTTCATATGATGAGAGACCCCATTTGATCTCTTCAATTCAGTATTTTGATGTTTTAAGTGGCGCCGTTAGGCTGCCGAATTTTTAAGTGGTTCTTCACCATTCTCGTTTTGAAGTTCTACTTTCATGTCAATTCTTTCAAGTTCCTTTATATTATGTTGGGGTATGATCTATATATCTATCATACTGGACTCTTATGTTCATATGATGATAGACCCTATTTGACCTTGTCAATTCAATTTTGTTGATGTTTAAGTGACGCCGTTAGGCTGCCGAATTCTCACAGGAGAAATCTTTTTTTCTTCCTTTCATGTTCTTCATTTCATATGGTATATTTTCAAATTTCATTACCATGTTCTTAAATCCCTTATATTTTGTCCCTCTACTGTTTTATGGGTCATTTATGAATGTTTGACCCATGTCCCCTCTCTTCTCAATGTTTTCTAAAACCTTGTAACATAGCCGTTATGCTGCAGAATTTTCGTCTCAAAATGCCTCTCTCTCTTTTCTAAAAATTATTTTATGTTATAAAGTGAATACTCAAAGCTCTTATTTCTAAAGGGGTATTCACATATATATCAAAATTTTCTATTTTAAATTCTGGGAATTTCATACATGAAACCCTCTTTCCCTTTCCGTGGGTTTAAAGTGACGTAAAGATCATGTCTTTAAAGCAGTTTTTAAAACATTATGATTATGAAATGAAACCCATTTATTTTATGCTATATGGGTTATTTATGAAATGTTTGATGATGATATATTTGGCTCACATGATAATAAAGGAAAATTTAAGGGTGCGCCCTGATAGCGCTCCAATGCATTGGGTAATGATGTAACCACTAGAGATTACAATTTTCACGATACCTTGGTGAATAACCTTGGTAATTTTCAAATGACACCTTGGGGATGGACCTTGGTGATATGTTCATGATTGTCTATGTTAAATGATGTAGCCACATATTCAAGTTATGAAAAATGTTGTTTTTATTATGAAATGCCTCATGATTTCTTTCTCATGCCTTAAAGTTCTTTTCATGTCATTATTGAAGTATATCAAGCTGACATGTAAAATGTTCCTCTTGTTTCCCTTACTGGGCCTTCTGCTCACCCTTTATTTTGATGTGTGTTCCCAGGTTATGAGATGCAGTAATGAACCTAGGATGAACTTGAGGAGAAGCCTTTCAAGTGTTTAAGAAGAATGTTTTTTTTTCTTTCATTTATTATGTTCCTGGTTTCCAAGACACTAAACCTTAAAGATCCTCGGTTTTGTAAAATGTAATGAAAGTTTATGTGATGAAAAGGTGGGATGCTATAGTTGGTATCAAAGGATGGTTTAGTTATTTGTGGAAATTAGGATATGAAAACTCTAGGAGGAACCCTATAGAAAAGTTTAATATAGGAAATCTTCCTGGTATTTTGGTGAGTATTGAGCAAGGGGTTTCCAAGCAAATACATCCCTGTCTGGATACGAGCAGGTAGAGGTGGCTCTGGCACAGATGTACATAGGGGTAAAACCCGAAAACACCACTTTGAGCTAGACTCGAACGGGAACTGGTACACGACAACGGGCCTTGCTGCACTCTTGGTTACGACACTCCCGGGGGATATGCTTTGGTAAATTCATAAGCTTAGTATGAACCATTGTTAAAGGAACAAAGATAAAATAAAATAAAGGTTTACATAAGAATATATGATCATGGATAACCTAGAAGGGAACCTAGGGGATCAAAAGTTAGGGTATACTTTACTTCTACATGTTATCCTTAGATGCTTTAAGTTTCTTTTCATGATTATTGGCTATGTATTTAAGCCCCTAATTATAGCTTCTTTTCTTAGTTAATGGCGGGAAATGGAAGAACATGTCCCAACAACCAATGTGATAGGAAATGCTATGATTGCCGTATTAATACGACCGAGATGATTAGGGGATTAAAAGATGATTATTATTTTGGAAGACGTTCACTATTTTGAGGACCATATATGATCAAGGTAAATAGATTACTACGGTATTTTCATTGAGGAGTAAGGTTGATTTATATTTTGATTTATCAATGAATTTAAGTTAGACTTATAGTAATTTAGGTTACTTACGGGAATGATTAAACTATCTTGGGTAAAATATGTTTAGGTTAGCTATTTTTTGTTATAAGATGTTAGGAGTGGTTGATGTTGTTTGGATATGAACAATGAAGTTTATTTTGGAAGACTATGTTATCAAGTCCTTCTTGTATTTGGGTTTCAATCTTAGTTTGGTTTATTTCGAGGAATTTTAAGGACTGTTATTTATGGAATGGTCTATGATGAACTTTGGGTATTACCATGGAACATTGAAGATTTAAAATTAGTTTCCATTCCTATGGGATTCTTCCTTTTTGAAGAGTTGTTTAACCTTACCCTTTCTGTTTTGGGATAATGTTTAAAGATAGAAGAAATAGATAGTTAATCTTTTATGGATTATGTGATTCTCTAGAAGATGATTCTTGTGTTTTGATGAGACCAAGTAGTTTTGAATGCTCATCGTTTGGGGGAAAGGATTAGTTTTGGTAAAAACTTATTAAAGGGTGAAACTCTACATGAAGGTAGATATATTTTCTTATGTTTTTGTTCTATGTAGTAAATGAAATCCTCAAAATTTTGAAAAGAAACGTAAAACAAAAATGTTGTTGGTTTACGTTTCCTACTAGGTAATCAAAGACCGTTTACACACATCATAAGTTTTGGATTTTCTCATGGTTAACCTTCTCCTAATCATGTTCTCTATCACTCTCTCTCAGAACTGACCCTTTGTTTTTTTCCTCCATGTCCATGTTTTCCTACATGGAAGCCGAGTGTGGGTTAACTCGGGTGGCCTTTGTACTTCCTTTTCTTTCTTTTAAAGTAATGGTGTTACTGACTCTTTTTCCGATGTGGGACTTTCAATGAAATTTCAAAACCCAATTTAAAAAAATTGCGAGGACGCAATTTCTTAAGGGGGGAAGATTGTAACGACCCGAAATTTTGAATAAATCTTGTTTCCTAATTTCATGTGTTATTTTTTATACTCAAAAAAAAAAAAATTATTTGATAAACATGATTATAAATAAAATGAGACCATTGGTTTTTGAGTGTTATATGACCATCGGTCAATATGACCACCGTGAACAAAATGTTTTGATTATTGTCTCTAAATTTAAGTAATCCTGGTTAATTATTATAGAAAGAAGATTTGATGGCCACACCTAGTAGCCTTGGGCCGATCGAAGCCCATCTAACAGAGATTGGGAAGGAGGTAGCACCATTGGGCTTTGCTCTGGACCAAATCCAAGCCGAACTTCATCATGTGAAGCTAGAACGGAATCGCCTTCGCGAGAAGTTCAAACTGATAGAAATTACTACTCGGGCAATGTTGACTGAGCCGCCCCAAAATTCTATCACCCTAGCACACCTTACTCTTAGGTCCTATGATGGTATTATAAGGGGTTATGTAACGAGACCGTAATTGCCTTGTGTAATCTTTTTTTTAAATAAAAATTTGGATTTCTTCTTATGATGATGTTTATGAATTTTCAAATGACCGGATAAATATTGTATGCATATTTTTGATGAATTTTAGAAAAAAGGATATTTTAAAAATGGTTGTGTAAACCTTAAATAATTAAAAATATGTAATGATTTTCGAAAAATGGTCTTCTACAATTATGTTCAGTACGAAATTTAGAGTCTAATAAGATCAACTTGATTTTTGATGAATAGTAAATTATGAATAGTGATTTTATGATTAGGATTAGTAATATGACCAAATGGATTAGTAATCTCACTTAAAGAAAGTTTTAAAATAATCTAGGCACCTTGATTAAGTAATGTGATTCAATAAAATAGTTAAATAACGGTTTCATTAATTATTATTCAAGTATTAGTTTTTTCGGGGTGAATAGTGTTTTTTAATTAAAAATTTAATTAAAAATAATTAGAAAATTATTTTTATAAAAATGAATTCATTTTTGAACTCAGAGCATCGATATTATGTTATGGTAATTTTTGGGGTTTTTTCTGAAAAATGTGAATTTTCGATGAATAGTGTTTTTATTTAAAAATTAAATTAAAAATATTTAGAAAATTATTTTTATAAAATGGATTTCATTTTTGAAATCAGAGCATTGATATTTGGTTAAGGTGAAATTTTGGGGTTATTCTGAGAAGGTTGAATTTTTAGTGAATAGTAAAAATACAGTTTTAGGGTTTCGGTATGTTTAATGACATCATAATGGTGTCATGATGATGTCATGAGATCTTTTGAGGGTTGGCGGCCAAGGGTGATGAATTATTGTTTTGGGGGCCCCATGTGGCCTAACTCCATGATAAATGCCAAGGGAGAGCACATGGGTTTGAGAAAAGCACATGTGAGGTGTCCCTTGGCCATTAATGTCTTGTCCCCTCACTTTCCCTATAAATACCAAGCCCTCCTCTCATCAATTCGACTCCCCACTCTTCCCCAACGAAGTTCTGGTCTCATTACCTCCCAAGGAGTCCTCCCAAGGTGCCCCCAAGCCCTCAAGTTCCCAACCTTTGAGGTTTAAGAGTTACATTTTAAGGTAAGGGATCCGACCTCTCTCTTTCTTTTCAAGTAATCTCTTTTATGTCTTTTCTTTAATACTCCATGTTCTTATGTTGGAGGATGTTATTTTATATTCATCCTACTGCCTATTTCATGTTCATATGATGAGAGACCCCCCTTTCTCTCATCAATTCGTTTTAAGAATGTTTAAGTGGCGCCGTTAGGCTGCCGAATTTTTATGGGATTCTTTCACCTTCCTCGTTTTCAAGTTCTATTTTCATTCAAGTATTTCAAGTTCCTTTTTGTTATATTGGGGTATGATCTCTATATATATCATACTGGAATCTTATGTTAATATGATGAGATACCCCATTTTATCTCTTCAATTCAGTATTTTGATGTTTTAAGTGGCGCCGTTAGGCTGCCGAATTTTTAAGTGGTTCTTCACCCTTCTCGTTTTGAAGTTCTACTTTCATGTCAATTATTTCAAGTTCCTTTTTGTTATATTCGGGTATGATCTCTATATATATCATACTGGACTCTTATGTTCATATGATGAGAGACCCCATTTGATCTCTTCAATTCAGTATTTTGATGTTTTAAGTGGCGCCGTTAGGCTGCCGAATTTTTAAGTGGTTCTTCACCCTTCTCGTTTTGAAGTTCTACTTTCATGTCAATTATTTCAAGTTCCTTTTTGTTATATTGGGGTATGATATCTATATATATCATACTGGACTCTTATGTTCATATGATGAGAGACCCCATTTGATCTCTTCAATTCAGTATTTTGATGTTTTAAGTGGCGCCGTTAGGCTGCCGAATTTTTAAGTGGTTCTTCACCATTCTCGTTTTGAAGTTCTACTTTCATGTCAATTCTTTCAAGTTCCTTTATATTATGTTGGGGTATGATCTATATATCTATCATACTGGACTCTTATGTTCATATGATGATAGACCCTATTTGACCTTGTCAATTCAATTTTGTTGATGTTTAAGTGACGCCGTTAGGCTGCCGAATTCTCACAGGAGAAATCTTTTTTTCTTCCTTTCATGTTCTTCATTTCATATGGTATATTTTCAAATTTCATTACCATGTTCTTAAATCCCTTATATTTTGTCCCTCTACTGTTTTATGGGTCATTTATGAATGTTTGACCCATGTCCCCTCTCTTCTCAATGTTTTCTAAAACCTTGTAACATAGCCGTTATGCTGCAGAATTTTCGTCTCAAAATGCCTCTCTCTCTTTTCTAAAAATTATTTTATGTTATAAAGTGAATACTCAAAGCTCTTATTTCTAAAGGGGTATTCACATATATATCAAAATGTTCTATTTTAAATTCTGGGAATTTCATACATGAAACCCTCTTTCCCTTTCCGTGGGTTTAAAGTGACGTAAAGATCATGTCTTTAAAGCAGTTTTTAAAACATTATGATTATGAAATGAAACCCATTTATTTTATGCTATATGGGTTATTTATGAAATGTTTGATGATGATATATGTGGCTCACATGATAATAAAGGCAAATTTAAGGGTGCGCCCTGATAGCGCTCCAATGCATTGGGTAATGATGTAACCACTAGAGATTACAATTTTCACGATACCTTGGTGAATAACCTTGGTAATTTTCAAATGACACCTTGGGGATGGACCTTGGTGATATGTTCATGATTGTCTATGTTAAATGATGTAGCCACATATTCAAGTTATGAAAAATGTTGTTTTTATTATGAAATGCCTCATGATTTCTTTCTCATGCCTTAAAGTTCTTTTCATGTCATTATTGAAGTATATCAAGCTGACATGTAAAATGTTCCTCTTGTTTCCCTTACTGGGCCTTCTGCTCACCCTTTATTTTGATGTGTGTTCCCAGGTTATGAGATGCAGTAATGAACCTAGGATGAACTTGAGGAGAAGCCTTTCAAGTGTTTAAGAAGAATGTTTTTTTTTCTTTCATTTATTATGTTCCTGGTTTCCAAGACACTAAACCTTAAAGATCCTCGGTTTTGTAAAATGTAATGAAAGTTTATGTGATGAAAAGGTGGGATGCTATAGTTGGTATCAAAGGATGGTTTAGTTATTTGTGGAAATTAGGATATGAAAACTCTAGGAGGAACCCTATAGAAAAGTTTAATATAGGAAATCTTCCTGGTATTTTGGTGAGTATTGAGCAAGGGGTTTCCAAGCAAATACATCCCTGTCTGGATACGAGCAGGTAGAGGTGGCTCTGGCACAGATGTACATAGGGGTAAAACCCGAAAACACCGCTTTGAGCTAGACTCGAACGGGAACTGGTACACGACAACGGGCCTTGCTGCACTCTTGGTTACGACACTCCCGGGGGATATGCTTTGGTAAATTCATAAGCTTAGTATGAACCACTGTTAAAGGAACAAAGATAAAATAAAATAAAGGTTTACATAAGAATATATGATCATGGATAACCTAGAAGGGAACCTAGGGGATCAAAAGTTAGGGTATACTTTACTTCTACATGTTATCCTTAGATGCTTTAAGTTTCTTTTCATGATTATTGGCTATGTATTTAAGCCCCTAATTATAGCTTCTTTTCTTAGTTAATGGCGGGAAATGGAAGAACATGTCCCAACAACCAATGTGATAGGAAATGCTATGATTGCCGTATTAATACGACCGAGATGATTAGGGGATTAAAAGATGATTATTATTTTGGAAGACGTTCACTATTTTGAGGACCATATATGATCAAGGTAAATAGATTACTACGGTATTTTCATTGAGGAGTAAGGTTGATTTATATTTTGATTTATCAATGAATTTAAGTTAGACTTATAGTAATTTAGGTTACTTACGGGAATGATTAAACTATCTTGGGTAAAATATGTTTAGGTTAGCTATTTTTTGTTATAAGATGTTAGGAGTGGTTGATGTTGTTTGGAGATGAACAATGAAGTTTATTTTGGAAGACTATGTTATCAAGTCCTTCTTGTATTTGGGTTTCAATCTTAGTTTGGTTTATTTCGAGGAATTTTAAGGACTGTTATTTATGGAATGGTCTATGATGAACTTTGGGTATTACCATGGAACATTGAAGATTTAAAATTAGTTTCCATTCCTATGGGATTCTTCCTTTTTGAAGAGTTGTTTAACCTTACCCTTTCTGTTTTGGGATAATGTTTAAAGATAGAAGAAATAGATAGTTAATCTTTTATGGATTATGTGATTCTCTAGAAGATGATTCTTGTGTTTTGATGAGACCAAGTAGTTTTGAATGCTCATCGTTTGGGGGAAAGGATTAGTTTTGGTAAAAACTTATTAAAGGGTGAAACTCTACATGAAGGTAGATATATTTTCTTATGTTTTTGTTCTATGTAGTAAATGAAATCCTCAAAATTTTGAAAAGAAACGTAAAACAAAAATGTTGTTGGTTTACGTTTCCTACTAGGTAATCAAAGACCGTTTACACACATCATAAGTTTTGGATTTTCTCATGGTTAACCTTCTCCTAATCATGTTCTCTATCACTCTCTCTCAGAACTGACCCTTTGTTTTTTTCCTCCATGTCCATGTTTTCCTACATGGAACCCGAGTGTGGGTTAACTCGGGTGGCCTTTGTACTTCCTTTTCTTTCTTTTAAAGTAATGGTGTTACTGACTCTTTTTCCGATGTGGGACTTTCAATGAAATTTCAAAACCCAATTTAAAAAAATTGCGAGGACGCAATTTCTTAAGGGGGGAAGATTGTAACGACCCGAAATTTTGAATAAATCTTGTTTCCTAATTTCATGTGTTATTTTTTATACTCAAAAAAAAAATTTATTTGATAAACATGATTATAAATAAAATGAGACCATTGGTTTTTGAGTGTTATATGACCATCGGTCAATATGACCACCGTGAACAAAATGTTTTGATTATTGTCTCTAAATTTAAGTAATCCTGGTTAATTATTATAGAAAGAAGATTTGATGGCCACACCTAGTAGCCTTGGGCCGATCGAAGCCCATCTAACAGAGATTGGGAAGGAGGTAGCACCATTGGGCTTTGCTCTGGACCAAATCCAAGCCGAACTTCATCATGTGAAGCTAGAACGGAATCGCCTTCGCGAGAAGTTCAAACTGATAGAAATTACTACTCGGGCAATGTTGACTGAGCCGCCCCAAAATTCTATCACCCTAGCACACCTTACTCTTAGGTCCTATGATGGTATTATAAGGGGTTATGTAACGAGACCGTAATTGCCTTGTGTAATCTTTTTTTTAAATAAAAATTTGGATTTCTTCTTATGATGATGTTTATGAATTTTCAAATGACCGGATAAATATTGTATGCATATTTTTGATGAATTTTAGAAAAAAGGATATTTTAAAAATGGTTGTGTAAACCTTAAATAATTAAAAATGTGTAATGATTTTCGAAAAATGGTCTTCTACAATTATGTTCAGTACGAAATTTAGAGTCTAATAAGATCAACTTGATTTTTGATGAATAGTAAATTATGAATAGTGATTTTATGATTAGGATTAGTAATATGACCAAATGGATTAGTAATCTCACTTAAAGAAAGTTTTAAAATAATCTAGGCACCTTGATTAAGTAATGTGATTCAATAAAATAGTTAAATAACGGTTTCATTAATTATTATTCAAGTATTAGTTTTTTCGGGGTGAATAGTGTTTTTTAATTAAAAATTTAATTAAAAATAATTAGAAAATTATTTTTATAAAAATGACTTCATTTTTGAACTCAGAGCATCGATATTATGTTATGGTAATTTTTGGGGTTTTTTCTGAAAAATGTGAATTTTCGATGAATAGTGTTTTTATTTAAAAATTAAATTAAAAATATTTAGAAAATTATTTTTATAAAATGGATTTCATTTTTGAAATCAGAGCATTGATATTTGGTTAAGGTGAAATTTTGGGGTTATTCTGAGAAGGTTGAATTTTTAGTGAATAGTAAAAATACAGTTTTAGGGTTTCGGTATGTTTAATGACATCATAATGGTGTCATGATGATGTCATGAGATCTTTTGAGGGTTGGCCGGCCAAGGGTGATGAATTATTGTTTTGGGGGCCCCATGTGGCCTAACTCCATGATAAATGCCAAGGGAGAGCACATGGGTTTGAGAAAAGCACATGTGAGGTGTCCCTTGGCCATTAATGTCTTGTCCCCTCACTTTCCCTATAAATACCAAGCCCTCCTCTCATCAATTCGACTCCCCACTCTTCCCCAACGAAGTTCTGGTCTCATTACCTCCCAAGGAGTCCTCCCAAGGTGCCCCCAAGCCCTCAAGTTCCCAACCTTTGAGGTTTAAGAGTTACATTTTAAGGTAAGGGATCCGACCTCTCTCTTTCTTTTCAAGTAATCTCTTTTATGTCTTTTCTTTAATACTCCATGTTCTTATGTTGGAGGATGTTATTTTATATTCATCCTACTGCCTATTTCATGTTAATATGATGAAAGACCCCCCTTTCTCTCATCAATTCGTTTTAAGAATGTTTAAGTGGCGCCGTTAGGCTGCCGAATTTTTATGGGATTCTTTCACCTTCCTCGTTTTCAAGTTCTATTTTCATTCAAGTATTTCAAGTTCCTTTTTGTTATATTGGGGTATGATCTCTATATATATCATACTGGAATATTATGTTCATATGATGAGATACCCCATTTTATCTCTTCAATTCAGTATTTTGATGTTTTAAGTGGCGCCGTTAGGCTGCCGAATTTTTAAGTGGTTCTTCACCCTTCTCGTTTTGAAGTTCTACTTTCATGTCAATTATTTCAAGTTCATTTTTGTTATATTCGGGTATGATCTCTATATATATCATACTGGACTCTTATGTTCATATGATGAGAGACCCCATTTGATCTCTTCAATTCAGTATTTTGATGTTTTAAGTGGCGCTGTTAGGCTGCCGAATTTTTAAGTGGTTCTTCACCCTTCTCGTTTTGAAGTTCTACTTTCATGTCAATTATTTCAAGTTCCTTTTTGTTATATTGGGGTATGACATCTATATATATCATACTGGACTCTTATGTTCATATGATGAGAGACCCCATTTGATCTCTTCAATTCAGTATTTTGATGTTTTAAGTGGCGCCGTTAGGCTGCCGAATTTTTAAGTGGTTCTTCACCATTCTCGTTTTGAAGTTCTACTTTCATGTCAATTCTTTCAAGTTCCTTTATATTATGTTGGGGTATGATCTATATATCTATCATACTGGACTCTTATGTTCATATGATGATAGACCCTATTTGACCTTGTCAATTCAATTTTGTTGATGTTTAAGTGACGCCGTTAGGCTGCCGAATTCTCACAGGAGAAATCGTTTTTTCTTCCTTTCATGTTCTTCATTTCATATGGTATATTTTCAAATTTCATTACCATGTTCTTAAATCCCTTATATTTTGTCCCTCTACTGTTTTATGGGTCATTTATGAATGTTTGACCCATGTCCCCTCTCTTCTCAATGTTTTCTAAAACCTTGTAACATAGCCGTTATGCTGCAGAATTTTCGTCTCAAAATGCCTCTCTCTCTTTTCTAAAAATTATTTTATGTTATAAAGTGAATACTCAAAGCTATTATTTCTAAAGGGGTATTCACATATATATCAAAATGTTCTATTTTAAATTCTGGGAATTTCATACATGAAACCCTCTTTCCCTTTCCGTGGGTTTAAAGTGACGTAAAGATCATGTCTTTAAAGCAGTTTTTAAAACATTATGATTATGAAATGAAACCCATTTATTTTATGCTATATGGGTTATTTATGAAATGTTTGATGATGATATATGTGGCTCACATGATAATAAAGGCAAATTTAAGGGTGCGCCCTGATAGCGCTCCAATGCATTGGGTAATGATGTAACCACTAGAGATTACAATTTTCACGATACCTTGGTGAATAACCTTGGTAATTTTCAAATGACACCTTGGGGATGGACCTTGGTGATATGTTCATGATTGTCTATGTTAAATGATGTAGCCACATATTCAAGTTATGAAAAATGTTGTTTTTATTATGAAATGCCTCATGATTTCTTTCTCATGCCTTAAAGTTCTTTTCATGTCATTATTGAAGTATATCAAGCTGACATGTAAAATGTTCCTCTTGTTTCCCTTACTGGGCCTTCTGCTCACCCTTTATTTTGATGTGTGTTCCCAGGTTATGAGATGCAGTAATGAACCTAGGATGAACTTGAGGAGAATCCTTTCAAGTGTTTAAGAAGAATGTTTTTTTTTCTTTCATTTATTATGTTCCTGGTTTCCAAGACACTAAACCTTAAAGATCCTCGGTTTTGTAAAATGTAATGAAAGTTTATGTGATGAAAAGGTGGGATGCTATAATGCATATCAAGGAACTTACTTGGATCCCCATAAATGGTGCCAAAATATGGTTACGTGCAAATTTACCCAACTGGTATGCGGTCGTTGTAGTATAGGTAGGGGTCGAATCCACAGGGACCGAAGAAGGAACCTAAAGACACTCTGATTTTGGAAGGATTTGTCTATGAAGTGGCCTACAATTCAGATTGAATTAATTTGAGTAACTACTGATTTAATTTAAAGAACAAAATAAAAAGAAACATACAATTACTTAGTTTAAAACAATTAATTCATATGAGTTGATCCTATGTTGTTACTTGGGTTGGTTTGGATGTATTTATTTTCTTATGACATTCATTTCACTAATTCATGATGCATCCACAAATTGATATAATTTCTCAACATCATTCACAAATTTAATCCCTACACAATTCCATGGTTAATCACCAATTTACATAGAGGATCAATTTAATGACCACTCCCTGGAATTGGATCGTACTTGCACTCGAAATGTGTCATTGTTAAAGTTAGCGAAGACGAAGAAGAAAATAAACCATCAAATGGAAATCTTAATGTAATGAAATGATTACATAATTTAATATCATAAAATAACATCCAATATTCCCCATGCAACTCACTGGGAACAACCCATAAGGGTTTACCCCTCCATTATTTCTATGATCTCAAACGAAGTGGAAAGTATACTCATAGGGGCGAAATTGAAGAAGGAAAAACAATAACAACAAAAATGATCACTCCACCATTGTGTGATAAATCACAATGTTTGGTGTGAAAAAGATCACACCTTGAGGAAACAGTATCAAGGTAATATGAATAAGAACAAAACAAGAGAAGAAGAATAAATTTTATTGAAATCTAAGTTGATTCGAACAACTTACATGAGAAGGAAAAATGTTACGATGGAGATGTGACTTTTCAATTCTTGTCCCGAAGTGGAATCCAGCTTGCATCCACCGGAAAGATGCGATGAAAGGACCTTTTAGAAGCCGAATTAGAGTAGTATATAGAAGACTTAAATGAATAACCGGATTACCCCTAATATACTGTAAAATTTCAGCCCAAAATAATACTACGTTCGCGAGATATGATTTAAATAGGGGGCTATTTTTCTGGGCCGTAGAATCTGGCCCAGAATTGCATCTTCAACTTTGTTCGCCTCAATAAACACCATGTAAAACGAATTATCACTAGATCCAGACGAATTATTTGTTCTTATATATGTCTTCTAGCATCCCACGAAATTTGGGCTTCATTGGGCATGTATTGTGGGCCCTAAATACTCATCCGTGGGATGATATCTGATCTACCTTCTCCAGAATTGTTTTCTTTCATCACAAATTATTCCAATAATGATTTATGAATCCTCCATTGATACCTAAATGAAAAATGTTCATATTTAAGTTTATATCAATTTCCCAAAATATCAAATTAATATATGGATAATTACATTCATTATAATCAGATGAAACATTGGGCCTAAATTGGTTCACATTAGACATGAAGTGCACAAATGATGAGAATGGATGTTCAAAATTAAAATCCACTAACTCAGGCCCATAAGATCAAAAATGAACATTTAATACCATTAAAATGTAATCAAAATATGTTTATTTATTGGATAATCAATGACCCAAGGGTAAAGTTTGCGATCGTGACATACTCTTGGGGTGGATCAGATAACATCGGTCGGGTGGTAATCTCTATCAACTTCCACTTCTCTCATTGGCGGTTCTGTTTGAGATTAATGAGTCGAAGCTCGGATTGGGCTTGGTCAAGAGATAATCCCAGTGATGGCTCCTACTTTATGATCTCTGACAAATTGGTATCATATATAGAAATTCTACTGGATGAGGATATTTCTTCCATTGTGTGAGTATATAGGATTTGTTAAATCCCTATATTTATACTAATCACGTGCTCACTATTCAATGTCTATATTAGAAATTGTAATAATTCAAAATGGTATTTTGAAATCCAAAAACATAATACCAATGAAGTTCATATGTTATATATCCATTTTAGAAAATAATTCATTTAATTTTATCAAGAGTAAATTTCATTAATAAAAGTTTGTGTCATTACAATCATCAACCTTAAGAAATTTACCCCTCAAAATTTCATTTTCCCACACTAAAACAGATGATGGTAACTATGCTTCATCACTTCCTTCGATTCTCATGTTTCTTTTTCAAACTTTTGGTTTCTCAAAAAAAACCTTCATGAGGGGCATTGTCTTATTTATTAGAACTTTTTCACTACGATCTATGATATTCAACAGCTTCTATTCAATGTAGAGGTCATTCTCCAGTGGTACTACCTCTGTATTGGGAAAATACAATGGGTCAGGTATGTACTTCCTCAATAGTGATACATGGAATACATCATGTACTTGAGATAGGTTCGGTGGGAGTGCTAGTCGATATGACACTGCTCCAATGCGATCAAGGATCTCAAAAGTGTCGATATACCTTGGACAAAACTTTACCTTCATCCCAAATATCGTAACTCTCTTCTACGGTGATATGGAGAGGAATACCATGTCTCCCTCATCAAACTCTAGGTCTCGTCGGCGATTATCATCATAGCTCTTTTATTGACTCTGAACAACATTAATGTGTTTTTGGATGTAGTTAATGTTCTACTCCATTTATTTGACAATTTATGGACCTAGGTTTTTTCTCTCTCCAACTTCAACCTAACAAGTCGGTGTTCTACCCCACTTCCATAAAGGGCTTCATAAAGATCTATTTGGATGCTTAAGTGGAAACTATTGTCGCTGGAGAACTCAACTAGTGTAAGATGTTGATCCTATCTTCCTTTGAAGTCCATTGAGAAAGCTCTCAACATGTCCTTAATTTTTTTGACAGTCCACTCAGATTGGTCATCAGTTTGAGGATGATAAGTCATATTGAAGTTTAGATCAGTATTCAGAGCACATGGAAGACTCTTCCAAAACATAGAGGTGAATCTTGGATCTCAATCAGATACAATCGATAGTGGTACTCACTATTTCCTAAAAACATCTCAAATATATATCCATTCTAGTTGATCCAATGAGAAATTCTATCAAATTACAATGAAGTGTGAAGTCTTTGTAAGATGATCCAAAATAACCCAGATTGCATTTCTTCCTTTGGATGTCTTCAGAATTCTGGTGACAAAGTCCATGGTGATATCCTCCCATTTCCATGCTAATATGGGTAATGGTTGCATCATCCCCTTAGGCTTCTGCTTCTTAGCCTTCAGTTGCTGACATACAAGTCACATTGATGTATACTCAGATATCTCCTTCTTCATGTTATCCAACCAATAATTCTCTTGGATATATCAATACATATTTATGTTTCCTAGGTGAATGGAGAAATTAGAACTATGTTCATCATCCAAAAGATCTTTCTTCAACTCTTGACTTGATGGAACACATAGTCTTTTCCCAAATCTCACAATTCATTGTTCATTAACATTGAACTCTGAGGATTTCCTTTTTCTGATAGTTTCCACTTTATTCTGAATTCCCACATCATCCATTTTGGAATCCTTTAACCTTTCCAAAAGAAAAGGTTGAGTAATCATTTGTGAAAGGATTGATGATGTTCCATTATTTTTTATTCTCATGTCCATATTCATCAAATATAATAATATTGTATCCTTTTCAATTCTTCACAATGATAAAATTATTGTGTCCTTTCTATATAGATCATCTACCACCTTGCTCGCTTTCCCAGGGTGGTAATGGATTGGGTAGTCACAATCTTTGATCATCTCTAACCATCTTATTTGGTGCATATTCAACTCTTTTTGTCTAATTATATACTTGAGGATTTCTCATTCCATATATATTTCACACTTCTCCCTATAGAGGTAATGATGCCAAATTATTAAAGCGTAGATCACCATAGCCAACTCCAGATCATGTGTTGAATAGTTCTGCATGTGAAATTTCAATTTTCTTGAAGCATAGGCAATGAATTTTTCATTTTCCATCAACACACAACCTAGGACCTTCTTAGAAGCCTCACTAAATACCAAAAAATGTTCTTCACATGTGGGTAATGTGATCTTGGGGACATTGATAAGCCTCATTTTAAACTCCATGAAGCTCTCTTCTCAGTCATTACCCCATGAAAAATTAACTCACTTTCGAGTTAGCTTGGTAAGAGCTTTGGATAATTGTGAGAAGTTTCACACAAATCGGAGATAATATCATGCTAAGCCTAGGAATATACAGATATCTATTACTGATGTTGGCCTTAGACATCACTCAATTGTAACTGTCTTAGAGGGATCCATAGATATCCCATGGCTTGTGATGATATGACCGAAGAATGTGACCTCCTTCAACCAGAACTCACACTTGATGTACTTTTCATAGAGCTTCTCCTATCACAAGGTATCTTGTACAGTTATTCAATTATCTTCATGCCCTTCTTTAGTTTTGGAGTATATTATAATATCATCTATAAATACTACCAAAACATTTTCGAGGTAATCTTTAAAGACTCTATTCATCTTGTCCAGGAAGAAATCTGAAGCATTGGTGATTCTAAAAGGAATTACTATGAATTCATAGTGCCCTTACATTGTACAAAAAGCAGTCTTGGGGATATCCTCCTTCATCACCCTTACATAGTAATATACTAACATAAAATTAAAAAAAGATAAGTATTGTGATCCATTTAGCTGATTGAATAAGCCATCAATTCGGGGAAGAGGATACTTGTTCTTTATAGAGATTTTTTGACCTCATGATAATCAATGCAAAGGCTCATTAACCCATCCTTATTCATGAGAAAGAGGACAGGAGCACCCCTTGGTGAAGTACTTGGGCATATAAACCCTTTATCCAGATTCTAATGTAGTTGTTTCTTCATCTCATCAAACTCCAAAAAATCCATTCTATATGGATTATTGGATATTGGAAGCTCTCCTGGTATAAGATCAATTGAGAACTCAACATCTCTTCTAGGATAAAGGCGATAAAATTTCTTGGGAAAGACTTCAGTGAATTCTGGAATGCCTTCATGGATGGTTGCTTCTTTAGACTCAATCATCTAAGATAGATTTGTGACCTCATAGGGTAGTAATATCCATGCTTGATATGATGGTGCTAAATAAGATTCAACCTCCTCCTTGTACTTATACAGAGCCGAGGGTTGATTCTCCATATAGAGATTGATTTCCCTCTCACGACAATTTATGTTGTCACTATATAATAAAATCCAATCCATGCCATGAATTGCATAAACTTCCACTAGAGGGAGTATGATGAGGCTCACCAACAAGTTAAAACCAAAAATTTTGATAGGGGAGGAGTTATACTCAGGGGTTGTAATGATTTCCCCATTTTCTATACTCATCGACATCATTACTTCTATGATTTGTGGTGGTACTAGGATTGTTCTACTAAACATTCGGGATATAAAAGAATACGTAAAAACAAGATCAAAAAAGTATGTTCACTATTCTTGAATGAATAAAATCCACCACTTAGTTTTTGGGGTTCACTTTGGTGGTAGTGATGGAAAAATGTCACCCTTGCTACCTTGGAGGTTGTTGGTTGCCTCAAAAAACCCTTGGCTTAGGGAAATAGTTTCCAAAGTTCCTCGGTTCTTTGTAGTTAAATAAATGAGAAATTTATTCAACGTCAAAAAAATCATTCATTTCCTCTATCATAGCCACATGTTTTTCTTTTCAGTAGTTAATGGTCAGGTTTCCTTCTCTTCCACCCCCAAATCATTTCCACATCATCTTCAAGAAATTTCTAGGGTGCTTCATCCCACACCATTGGAAATTGGGGTGCTAGATTTTCTTAACATCATTTGATTTATCAATCAAACCACTGGAATTGAAGTCCACCTTATGCTTCTTATCCTTATGATACCTCTGAGATTCGATGATCTCCATTTCGACTTTTAGGTCACATCAGATAATTTCCTCATAGCTCTTGAAGTCCCTGATTGTAAGGAATTTCTGTAGTATCAGTTTTATCCCACCAAAGAAGAGGTAATCCTTGAATTCAAGGGTAACGACAAAGTAGGAGGCATATAATGCATGCCTTTTAATGTTTTATTTGTATACTCCGATTGATTTGTCATCTTTTTTCTTGAGGGAAACGAAGTCTCTTTGCATATTAAGTTGGAGCATGTGAGGAAAATATTTGTCGAAATTTTTTTTTCTGGAAATACTTCCATTTCAATGCCTCGATCCCCTCCTCAAGCTTCATATTTTTTATCAATTTACACCATTGACCAACATTACCCTCCATACAATAAGCTTCAAGAAGTACCTTCTCTTGTTCGGAACATTGAAGGATGCAGAAGATCTTCTCAATGGACTTTGTGCTTTTTTCGGTGATTGAGGGATCAAATAATCAATTAAAATTATGAGGCCTTTGTCTCATAAATATCTCAATTGTGACATGTTCATTCTTAGGTGGGGTGAATTTTCCTTTTGACCCATGTTTCTATTCAAAACATGAGTTAACTGAGAGGGAATTGTGGCAGGGTTCACGATTCATCCTCCCATCGGATTGAAAATCACATTAGAACTATCATCATATTGATATTTACATCGATTGTTAGCCCAAGTCCTCCTATTACTATCCATTGGCTAGAATAAATAGAATTTTAGGGGTAACACATAAAGGGTAATCCAAAGACAAAAATGGATGATTTATAAATTACTTTTATTTCGTTAACTTATTAATTTATATGATTTAGTCTATGTTATCTATGATATATGTCACAACATATATTCTTAGGGGAATTTTTATAATTCCGTTAATAAAGGTTCATACTAATATTATGAATTTACCAAAGAATATCACTCATGGATTATATAACCAAGATGGTAGCAAGGCACATTTTCATGCACCAGTTCATGTTCGAGTCTAGCTCAAAGTGGTTTCTTAGGTTTTACCCCTATATACATCAGTGTGAGAGCTGCCTCTACCTACTTAAATCTAGATAGGGATGTATTTTCATGATAAACCACTTAATCAATACTCACATAAATATAGGGATGTTTTTATTATACTTATTCTTCTCTCTAAGTCTTTCACTAGGGTTTTCTAATCCTAATCCCAAATGTAACTAAAACTATCCTCTGATACCAACTATAACAAACCTACTCTTTATTACACACATAAACATAATTTATTACATAATCATTCACTTAAGACAACTATGAGTATCGAGAGGACAAGTGTCATAGGAAATTAGGAGCATTACATAACAAAATAGAACATAAAACATAAAAAATTTATTCAAAACCTTTTTTACATTACCACAACATTCCTTCGTACTTAACATTGCATGGGATAAGCTAAGGACATGCATAAGAAAATAGTGAGATAAAAATACCGATAAGGGAATATGAAAAGCATAGTATGATGAATAAAATAATTTTTAGTCAATAATAATATCAATGTATCATAAGACAAACATGAACATAATGGCCTAATATAGCATGATTATCGTAACATGAAAATGTGGCAACAACATTTAACATGATATTAGAATGATCCAAGGATCATTGCACAAGGAGAATGAGTAAACCCTCATGGTATTTGAATTACCATGTTTAAAACATCATCTCACTTGACATGTCGTGATACTATTCTTTACCCAATGTATTGGAGTGCTATCAGGGCACACCCTTATTAATCATTTCATTTCATGCAAAATTGTGCCAAATGGATCATATAACATGGGTTCATTAAAAATAATCATTTATTATTTTATAAAGGAATGAGGAATTCATAAATGAAACTCTATATTCAATAATTAAATGTGCATAAAGTTGAATTCCCATGATAATGAATTGGGTATAGAATTCACTGCACAATGACATTGGCTTGGAAAATCGGGGTACAATTTCAGCAGCACAACAGTGTGACATAAGAATTCGTAAAAAATGGTTGATCATAGTAGAAATGGTGTCTCATCACATGTAAATTAAATGTAAATTAAGGGTTCATATGGATAAATATCCCAACATATGTAATAGAGTTTATATTCAAAAAACAAAATAGTTTCTTGGATATAAATGAGAAGAGAGAAATCCCTTATGGAATTTTGGCATGGTAACAGGTGTACATGGATGGAATTAATGAGAGATAAAGGGGTATATAATTTTTCAAACATAGGTAGGTACGTATGGGGGGGGTGAAAAATAATACCCCAACATTTTTAACTGAAAATAAAATGGTATAACAACATAAATAAATTTGGACAATATGATAAAGGAATAAAAATCCCTTGGAAGTGTGATCCCGAAGACACAGGAGAGGCTTGAGAGAGGCTTCTTAGGATCCTAGGGAACATAGGGATGACACTTGAGAGAGTTGGTAAGTGATTTTTCGAGATTTAAAGGCTTGAGTGAATAGGAATTTGGTTGTTGGGAGGGTTTATATATGAAAATAGATTTAATTATTTATTATTTAGGTTCTGGGCACCACACATTAAACAAATCAATACCAAAAACCATCCCATAGTTTTTGCCCATGTTTTTTACCAAAGGGGAGTGAAAAAAATATTTTATTAGGACAACAGATGATTTTATTAAAATATAAGTCTTTTTTTATGTGGAGGTGTGTCACATTATCAAGTAAAACATTTTTAATGGTTAAAATATTTTATAAGCCATGGAGGGTCAACTAAAGCTTTGTAAAATAAATAAAAAAACCTAAAATAACATTACATTAATGGTAAAACATATATTTTCTGAAAATACCATTTATAGTATTTTATTACATCACTATTATGTCAATATGATGTCATAAAACACATTATATAATTTAACAGTATTTAATATTTACCCAAAAAAATCGATTGTCTCAGAAAACTATGAAAAATTTCACCATTGGATAATTTTGATGTCATTATTAAAAAAATAATTTTCATTTTATCTAAATAATTTTATATATATGTGAATATTTAATTTTAAAATAAAAATATAAATTTATCAAAAATTCATGGGTTTTGACAAAAATGGCTTTCAAACCTTAATAGAAATCACAATTGTATTCATGAAAATTATACGATCATTTATATTTAATAAAAAATAATTTCGTAATTATATTTTATTAAATTATTATTTAATTCAAAAATCCATTAATTCATCAAAATATATTTCTTAATTGAATATGAACTAAAAATACTATTTTTACTTTAAAACCCATTTACAAAGTAACAATAAGAAAATGAATGTATATTATTTATTCTATACAAAAAATAACACTCACAATCATAGTGCTATGTTATTGTTACATAAACCCTTATAAGAACCTCATATGACATAAGGTTAAGGTGTTTAATGGTGAAAGACTCTTGGGGTGTCTCAGATAACATCGCTCGGGTGGTAATCTCTATCAATTTCTACTTCACCCATAGGCGATTAGATTTGAGCTAAACATGTTGAAGCCCAACTTGGGCTTGGTCAAGATTGAATCCCAGTGATGCCACCTCTTTTCTGAGCTCCAACAAATGGGTTTCATATAGAGAAATTCTACTGGACAAGGTCATCACTTCCTTTTTCTGAGTAAATTGGAATGGTTAAATCCATATATTTATACTAATTATGTGATAAATGTTCAACAACTATATTAGCAATAGTAAATAATTTTAATGGTATTTTGAAATACAAAAACAAAAATACAAGGAACTATATTTGTTATATAACCATTTTAATTAATAATACATTTAATTAGGTCAAGAAGAATTTTCATTAATAAAAGTTTGGGTCGTTACATTAGTTCTAAGGAAATCTCCTCAATGATGTTTCCTTTTGATCATTTTCTTTTGTAATGGTTTCTAATCATTCTTACGATCAATGGATTATGGGAGTAGGAAGAAAGTGAATCTAATCCATCAGATCGAGTGATTCTAGGGCTAGGAATACAAACACCAATCATCAAATCAATGGCTTCCAGGTACAGTAATACATAGTTAATCTTGTCATCATATCGAAGTCTTTCATGGTAAGGAAGGAGAGAGTTTATAGTAAATATAAATCATTGGATAGCATTAGTAAAGGTTATTGACTACCTTGATCTTCAATTTAAAATAGTTAAACATTTCAATATAGCTTGTATGTAATTCTTACTATTACTAAATATTTCTAGTTTTTACATGTTTCTATTCCACTTTCAATAGAATTGAATGTTTTCCATCATGATTTGATTTCTATTTTTTTTTATTAGTATAACTATGAATATGAAATATAAAATAATTTAATTTAATTATATCAACTATTACTCCAATTCTATTACTCTAATATAATCGAACACTCTCTAGTTCTGATTTTGAAACTATGATAACTAGACTAAGTCTGAGTTTGATAAATTTTCCTTAAGAGTTTTTTATTTTAATTAGTTCAATGGTTTTTAAACTATAATTAACCCCCATTTGTATGCATATCCATAATTAGATAATCTTATGATCATACAAGTAATATTTTTAATTATTTCACCTTGACATGGATACATTTGGGGAGAACATATAAATGATATGTTTATATTCATAATAATCTCAAATTCACAAAATAACAATTAAAATATTTATGATAAGATCATTTTTCATGTAATGTATGTGGATTCTTCCAATCTTCTACTCACTAAATTCCAGTAGGGATTAAGAAAATATATTACTGACACCCAATTAAAAGTATAGGTATAATAATAATTAAAATAAATTAATATTTTGTGGTTGATTTCCATGGTGATACTATATGAACATGTTTGTATAGTGAAATATTCTTTCTAAAACTCATATTTAATGATATTGAATAGGAAACAATTATATCTTTAAATCCCATATTTTCCTTTGATAATAATCTTGTTCTCCTTTGATCTCTTATTCTAGATATTCTAGGTTGTCAATTCTCCCCTCTTCTATCTTACACAATAAAAAGTTCTTCCCATTCAATTCTGAGAATTTGATACTCAAATTTGAATATATAACCACTTTTGAACTTCCTCTACATTAACTCATTCAACAGATAATATTATATTAAATATCTACCATTTAACACCATAATGACTGATAAATATGTTCAATAACCATTAAAAACTCATAATAAGACCAAGTCGTTAAATATCGTTGAATATTACATTTCATTAAAAGTCAAAAAGTAACCACCTTCTTTACAGTGTATTGAGTGGGTTCATTAATTGGTTTCCTCTAATAAATAAACAAGATACAAAGTGATTGTCCCTTTAGAATATTGATATCTTTGTTTTATAATAATAATTTTTCCCCAATTTTCATTTCTTGGGAATTTAAACAAGGTATCATAACCAGATACTTCATTTTCCACGGATTCAACATATTTTGTGTCCTGATGAATGAAATCATGGTGTGATTACTTTTCTTATCAAACCATTGAAACCTAAATTTCTTATGGTGATCTCAGAATATCTCATGGGGTTCTAGCTATGATTTTAGAACCAACACAATAGTGGGACTCTAGATTTCACAACATGGAATTCCTATAACTTTTACCATCATTCACTATTTTCATTTCTATATTAGTGTGACCAGAATTCATCTATTTCGGTGAGATGTTATTAATCCCAAAAAACCCTAAATTTTTTTTCCAAACTTCTACAACATTCCAAAAATGAAGAAAATAGATCCAATAGATTTCTTATGAAAATAAATAAAACCTTACAAACTATAGTTCCAATAAAATCCTATAAATAAAATCTAATATTTCCACAATATAACTAAATAAAAAAATGTGTCATGAATTATTACTCTAAGAATCCCAAAAAATCCACATAAACTCATTAGTCCCATGAATTATTTATATCCTCAATTTTCTTACTAAATTGTTTATGGTCCATCACAAGTAAATAATGATATCTTTCTTTTATATGTATCTTCATGGAAAGAATCTTGAAACAAATAAGGTAATTCATTTAGGGGGTGATTTGTAAAACTAATTCATTTTTCTGATAATGAATTCTTATACAACCCATGTGTGTGAAACCCATGAATGTTTTTATAATTATTTTGAAAATACATAATAAACTTGGTATTCAATACAGTATAATAAAATAATTAATACACATAAAAATGTCTAAATATTTAAATATAAACATGAACAAAACACAAAAAATCCCATTATTTATAAGAAATGAAATCATACACACACATTTTTCTTAAAAAATTGAATTAATAATCCATAGTAATAATTATTTAGTTAAAAAAATATCCAAATGACCATCTTTCAAACTAATGGAGAACTACACTCATGAGTGAAATCCTATAGCACATCCCCATGTTTTCACTTGGTTTCTCTACAAAATAATCAACACCCTTCTTATAAAGGGGACCACCACATTATTGTGTAAATCAATTACATATTATTATTCCATTATCATAACAACATATAACAATAATTGATTCCATTTAACAAATCCAAGATGAAATAAACCATTATTAAATCCAAAATTCTCACAAATTTCGTTTTTAGAAAACACATATACCTGGTAGATCAATAAAATCATTCCAATTGAATCCATACATAACAAAAATTTATCATAACACGTTAATAAAATTTTATAATTCATGTAAAACCAATGAAAAATATTTATAAACAAAACCCAAAAATTTAGTTTCATCATATTGATAGTAACCAAAAAATCCACCTTGCTAAACAACGATGTCATAGTGAACTACAGATTGACTGGAATGGATATATCCTCCCTTTACTATTTTTCCATTTATATCCAAGAATACAATTATTTAACCTCAAATTTTACATAAGTTTAACTAAAACATAGGTATTAGAGATTAAAAATTATATATGAAAGACTAAATAAAAAAATAGGGAGGAGCAACCTTTAATCTAGGGTTTCAATGCCCAGTAAAAGATAAAATCCACTTATAGAGGGATAAAAACTACAAAGTCTTGTAATAATATTGTAAGACCATAAAACTATAAAGGATGTTAAAAATGAAAGATATGGATGAGTTTTTGACTAAAAATACAAATTTATAGCATTATTTTTTATTTGATACATGATTATCTAACATAGTCTAACAAAATGAGTATCAATAACTTATTTCACAATTTATAAATACTCCCAATATTTTTAAGTCTTATAAAATCCATAAAACAACCTTGAATAGCTTGTGTAACATCAATTTTATCTATATTGAGAGTAATCTATCCATGTTCAATATTTCACAAATCATGTGAAACTTGTGTAATTATAAAAATGCATCAAAATTTCCCAAATTCATCTCCAATTCCTAAAACATACTCAAAAACCTTAAATGTACAAAAATATTATTTGATATAGAAATAGTGGTACTATATCTCTCTATG
Organism: Viscum album; assembly: GCA_963277665.1. Taxonomy (NCBI): domain Eukaryota; kingdom Viridiplantae; phylum Streptophyta; class Magnoliopsida; order Santalales; family Viscaceae; genus Viscum; species Viscum album. Next base: position 1,988,184,889 of record OY728136.1, read on the forward strand.
GTATTGTAATCATTACCCTCAATAAGTTACAAAGAATCAATATATAGACCCTTTATTTTCATAAATAGATATTACAACACTTTTGAATAACATTTAATACATTACCCAAATAGATGCCTAAATACCTTATTTGTTTAGAGCCATTGGAAACATAGAAGCATAAAAACCAATACATTTGTGATCTAAATCATCTTACACTTGGTTCTTCATTACTATAACCCTTATTTGAAACATAAAAATTAATACATATCTACATAACTTGGGGAATGGAAACATAAAAAAACTGTGAGATAATGTGCTCAATAAGGGTAAATAATAAACATATGTAAACATAATCGTGAGAATAAGGGTATGATTACATGATAATAATATTATATGATCATTCCATCAATATAGAATATCATAATAAAGAGTCATTTCTTTAATATGAGTAGTTTATAAGATGGTAATCATAAGCGAATGAATAAAATAAGAGATAAAATTATAACATTGGAATAATGCTTGGAATTTGGACAGACACATAAGAATATAAAATTAACTCCATTGTATTCAAGAAATAATTTGGTGGCCAAATTATTTTAAGGGGTTCACTCCACAAGACATCTTGGTTGTCATGGTTCCCTCTCATAACTATCGTAGTAGAAAAATTTCATTACTGAACTGAGTTCACACCTCGATACACCCATGTCTATCTCATGTGATATAAAACAATACCCAAATCAATTTAGAGAAATATAGGTCCCACCCATATCATAATAAAATCATACATACATGTTCCAAAAGATCATAGACAATCATATAATAACCCATGAAATGAAATGGATATCACAAACATTTCATCATATCATAACCTATGGAAAAGATATAGGTTTCATAATCATTTCATGATATAATATCCTAGGAAATGAATAAGGATTCTTATGTATATAATTGTGAAGGAGAAATGGGTTTATAAAAATATAACCTATGTAAGAGAAACATGTTTCATAAACACCATGCCATCAAAACATTATCCATTAAGATAAAGAATATTAATGGTTACATTTTAACATATTATTGGAAAGGTATGAGTAACACCAACATATGTCATCTAATACGGAAAATAATTTGGAAATATTTTTTAAAAAACTTTTTTTGGGGGGGAAATATCTTTTCTTCTCTGATAAAAAACAATTTAAAAAATAAAAGCTTTTGAAAAACTTTTTTCTTAAAAATATATTTGAAAAAATATAACGAATATTTAAAAATAATAAAAAATTTACCATAATTTTTCATTAAAAATTATCTTAAAGGATCATTTTTTAAAACATTTTTGAAAACGTGGTTTTTAAATAAAAAATATTTTTGATTGAATAGAGAAATATGGCTAGATTTTCTTAAAAACACTTTCCTAAATATTTTAAGTGCCGAAGAGTATAAAAATGGAACCAATACATGGAGATATAATGAAAAACCAAAGGAAAATAAAAGGAGTATAATTATTGATATATTTATCATAATATTTCAACAATTGAAGCATAATTGTATATAATCTTAATAAATGATGAAATGGTAGCAATAAACTCATACAACATTGGTAATTATGAATAATAATCCCCTTGAGAGAATGAAATTAAATGAAACACAAAATGACATAAAAATTAATATATTTATTACATAACATTTTAATTGGTAATACATACACCTCATATAAGAATATAGGTGCATAACAAGACATGTGTCTTAGAGAAGGTAAATTTTTACAAAATTACCATACTGATTTGGTAACTTCTGAACCGTAAAACCCTATGAAATAGATATCAATATAAATTTATTTAAATAAGCATAAATTTATGTATAAGAATAATATAATACATTCATGTTAATTATTTATATCACCTAAAAGAAAATAGTGGCGAATATGACATAAGTCTCATATAAATAAAAGTGAGACTATAAATCCCCTTACATTATGTCTTGACTCTCATTGTACTCATTCAAACATACTTTATAATTAATATAAGTTTCTTATTAAACTTTTATATAACCATATTCAATTATATCATACTATATATTATTTAATTATGAAATTTTACTACCATTTTATTATCAATTTCATGTTAAGGTTTTGTTTTTGGGATAACTACTTTTTTTTATATGTGTTTCTATTTGTTATATTTTTCAACCACAAACTTCTTTCATTATTTCATGATATCCAGAATTATAATATAGATATTAATATCATATATATTTATTATATATATATATATATTTAAAATAACTATAATTGATATAAATGAGAAATTAAATACACCATTCATGGAGATAAAAAGTCGTACATACATAAAAATGTTGTTTCCATTTACTTACAGTATTTTTAAAAAAGAAATGTATATATTATATATATATATATTATAATTATAGTAGAACTATTATTTAATATATATATATATATCATATTTATGTTAAAAACTTCTTTTATATATTCTATGTAAAGGATGATCGAATCACATCACTTTGAGGAGGTGGTAGTCCACACATCGAAAAATGAAGTTATTGTATTCTCAAAAAATAGAAAACATGAAGGTATGTGTTTTATAATAATTCTAGAAGCTTAGATAAATCAAAAATATCAAAAATATCACATAAAATAGTAAGATAAATATTATTTCTAACAATAAAACGTGTTAATGGAAGAATAAGTGAAATCAGTTTGTGAGGCGATACTCTGTCGTACACACGAACGATGATTGTGTTTCCCTTTTGTTGGAAGTTTGTGTGAGTTTAGGTCAAAAAATTAACATGACTGAATCTTTTTTTTATTTTTGATACTTAGGTTATTATATAATCATGATATAAAAATAATTTATGTGTCTGAAAAATAAATAAATAAAATTTCTTATGGAATGATGTTACCTCTTCTTTGGTTAACTCCGATTGGTTTGAAATTAAGGGCTTTTTTGGTTGAATTTATGCCCAAACTGATGCCTCTATGATTAAGGGATAAAATTTAGGAGCATATTTGGTTGGGGTTTTTTTCATGAAAAATGGAATTAGAGGTGTGAATATATAAGGGGTGAGATCTCTTTTATAGCGGAAGAGGAGTGGCATTATTTTAAATATAAAAAGCCAAACACTATTAATAGGTATCCCTTACATCATGTGCCACCAGTAATGGAACATTTTCAGTAAAATGGAATATTTGGTTCAAATATGGATATAAGATGGATTTTTGGAAATATTATTGGTTATCTTTACTTTAGAGATAACTTTTTAACCACTAAGTAAACAACTTTTTCCCTAATCACTATAATTTATTTTAATTAATTTCACCAATATTTTTATTCAAAAACTAAGATGACCTTACTATAAATTAAAATTATTATTATTCAAAATATCCAATCTATTTTTTTAAAATTCTGATAATACAACTGAATGAAATTAATTTAAAATTAATCCCACTGATTGGATGAGATGACCTGTTTTTAAGATAAAAGTTTAATAGATTGAAATGTTATTATATCTGACATCAATGTGAAATCAGTTCCAATGACCAAATATGTACTAAAATATTTATAATTGATCTAATTATAATTTAAAAATTCAATAAAATATAATTTTACTATATAAATAAATTATATGCAAACGTAGTTTGCAATTAAAATTTCGTATTTTTCACTATTCATCCAAAAATGAAAAATATCTGATAAATCCCATAAATCAATCTATGATAATTTATAAATTATGTATTAAAAATGATGTTTTATTAATCAATTAAATTTATTATAGTTTCTAAAATTAATTTTATTATCATTCACAAAAGGACATAAAAAGTAGTTATTTTGATAAAACAGTATTTTCAAACTTATAGAATTTAACATAAAATTATATGTTTTATAATAAATATGATTAATTCATGTAAAACCATTATAAATAATATTTACAAATTATTTATTACTATTTTTATTACTATCTTTAATGGTTATGTTATAAATTTTTTGTTTAAAATAATTATATTAATGAATATTTATTTCTAGAAACTCAATATTGCGTGTAATACAAGCTATGAAGACATTGCGTGTAGTGAAAGAATAAAATCATATTTTGTATAATGAATGTTTAACCTGAGGTAGTGTTAAATTCAATACATAATAAATATTTTACTTATTCAAAAAATGTTCATGAAAACTCAAGGTGTTACATTCTACCCCCCATAAATAGAATTTCTCCCTCAAAATACATCATTATCAAACAAAAAAAATTAGGGAACTTCTACCTCATCATATCCCCAAGTTCCCACATATCTTCCCTGAACAATTGATTTCTCCACAAAACATTGATGAGGCTAGTGGTCTGGTTTCTTAAAACATTATCTTTACGATCCATAATTTCAATTGGTTGTTTGTATTAAAAAAGATACTTATCTAGTGGGATGAACTATGATTTTAATACATGTGAAGGGTCAGATATTTACTTATTCATGATATACACATGGAACACAATATATAATTAAGTGAGGTTTGGTGGAAGCACTAAGATATATGATATTATCTCAATTTGATTATTAATTTCAAAGGGATATATATACCTAGGGATTGGTTTCCTTTTCTTCCCAAATAGCATAACCCTCTTCTGGGGAAAGATTTAGAGAAAAAAAATTTCACAAGATTCAAATTATAGATCAAATCGATGATTATCATTATAAATTTTCTATTAACTCTAATTTTGACCAATATTATTCTATATGCTTCAAACCTTCTCCACCATTTCTTCAGCGATTTCATATCTCAATATCTTTCTTTCTCTAACTTCTTTTAAACATGTTGGAGATCAACATTTCATTCCATATAGATCTTCATAAGGATCCATTTGTATTCTTGAGTGTAATATATTATTTTAAGGGAACTCAACCACTGGAAGGTTTTGATCTTGAGCACATTTAAAATTCATAGAATAAGATCTTAATATATACTCTAGAGTTTGAATTGTTATTCTAGACTGACCATGCATATGGATAAGATAAGCAGTGATGAAAATGAAATCTGTATTAAGTAATTTCTAAAGGCATCACCAAAACATTGAGGTAAACCTTGGATCCAGATTAGATACAATGGAATTTGTTACACCGTGAAACCTTGTCACTTCCTTAATGTATATCATGGTGATATGATCATAATAGAAGTCTTCTCTGATAACGATAAAGTGTTCTGAATTTTTAAGCAGATCGACTACAACCCATATACATTATTCCTTTTATATTTTATAGGGTGTCCAATGAAAAAAGTATATAGTGATGTTCTCATATTTGCATTTAGGTATGGGTAATGGATGCCATATTCACTTATAATTTTCTCTTTCAACCTTAACTCTCTATCTTACCAAGCACTGCAATACAATCTATGTTATATCTATCTCCATTTCATCCCATGAGAAGTATTATTTCAAATATCTATACATATTTATATGTACTGGATGAATTGAGAGTGAAGAACTATGAGACACCTCTAACAACACCTTCATTCAATCTGGTATGGACATAACACATACATAGTTCACGAACCTTATCATTTGATACTGATTAAGGTTAAAATCAAGAACATTTATAACCATTTTATTCATCCCTAAATATTCATTTTCCATGTATTTAACATTCACCTTGATATACTATTGAACATTCATTTGAGAAAGGTAATATTTTCCCCCTTCCTTCATGACTTCCAAGTCCATCCTTTTCAAATACAATACTAAATCTTTATGATCCTCATCATTGACAATTTATAATGATCCTTTCGACTCAAAGCATCAGCCGCATTGTACTCTATCCTGGTGTGGTAATTCATTGAGAAATAGTAATACTTTATCAACACTAACCATAATTTCTGGAGCATGTTCAACATATTCGGTGTGAATATATAATTCATAATTTAATGATCCTAATATATATAACAATTTTCTAAATAAAGAAAATATATACACATCTTTAATTAAATAATTTCCATAGCTAAATCCACATCATGAGTTTGCTAACTTTGTACATGAATCATCAATTTTCACGAGGCATAACAAATAACCATGGTATTATTCACTATAACACATCCCAATCCCTTATTAGATGAATCACTATAGATTACAAACCCTTGTCCACTACAGAGTAACATATGTATAGGTTCCCTGACTAACCTTCTATTTAGTTACCTAAAACTTTCCTCACCATCATATTTCTAGAGGATCATCAAACCCTTCCATGTTAAGTTGTTTATAATATTTGATGTTTGTGAAATAATTCTCTAAAAACAATAGATAATAATCAGTTAAACTATGAAAACTATGAATCTCTATCACTGTGTTTGTTTTAGTCTAATATTCAATGGACTCTATCATTTATGGATATACTCTTTTTCCCTGTCTTGATATTATATGACACCAAAATAAATCCTTTTGTAGAAAAAAATCACGCTTAGTATATTTTACATTAAAATTTTTCCTTCTTTAAGGTATTCAATGATATTATCAAGTGGTATTAATACTCTTACTTTCTCTTTGAATAGAAAATAATATCATCTATAAATACTACCAAAAAAATATCAAGCTAATCAATAAAACTCTATTCAGCATATACATGATGATAGAAGGAAAATTAGAAAGTCTAAATGGCATGACTATAAATTCATTATGTTCATACCTTCTAAGAAATGTTGTCATAGGTATATCTTACTTATTAACATTCAATTGATAACTTCCAAAATGAATTTCAATCTTGGAAAAGTATTGAACTCTACAGATTTGATCAAAAGTTCCTTAATAAAGGTAAGATGATACTTGTTCTGGATCATGATATTGTTTACCTATCGATAATGAAGGTAGAGTCACACTAATCTATCATTCATTTTCACAAAAATAATAGGTGCACGGCAAGGTGACACATTTGGCTAAATGAATCCCATGTCAAGGTTTTCCTGGATTACCTTTAATATCTTCAAATCCACATGTTTTTTTTGCATAGGGAGTGTTTGAAATATGTGTGGTACTATGTTTGTGTTCTATTGAGATATAAAATTCGTGTTTTGGTGGAAGCTTAGGAAACTCTTCTGAAAGGATATCCAAAAATTCCTGATTAATATACATATAATTTATATCGAGTTTCACCTTAACCATTTGAGATAAACATCCCTTATAAATAGAAATTATAACCCATAAACAAGATATAATCTAAATTGTAATTTCATACATGTAATCCTAATGATAGAAACTCATATGGTGGTTTGAAATAGGATATGTAACTTCCATTCCATTAAAATTTATGTCGGATTTATGTAGAGAAATCCAATACATTCCTATGATGACATAAAATTCAACTTGAGGAAGAATGAGAATATTTAAAGGAAGAACATTACCACAGACATAAACAAGAGAGGAATTATAGAGTTGAGATGTACTCATCATATTATTTGATGTTTTCACTACTAATTCTACATATAAACATTTTGGGTGTAATATTGATACCCTTAAAAATTATTTTGATATGAATGTGTTGGTATATCTAGAATCAAATAAGACATTATCAATTCTAGAGTGGATGGTATGTGTACCTTTAACTACGTAATTATTGCACTCCCTATAAAAAATGTGATTGTATGATATTTCCCCTTGTACCTCATATTAAGAGGTTGTTGACATAAATTATCATTATTATAGATCTAGTTTGGGAATTGTTTAGCATAATTACCATTCTCTTTACACTTTTATTAGTGATGTGGGGGTGATACTTTCTATGCATCTTTTTCATCCTTCACACAGTTAGCTAACAACTTCCCATCACTTTGGAAATCCAATTCATGATTACCTTCCCTTCCACACATAAAAAAATTTATTATACCCCTTGATACAATTTCATTCATGGTTCTTTCCACACATAGAGCATAAATTAATTATCATATTCATCGATCCATTGTATTTTTATTCTTATTTTAACTCAATATTCCTTTTCTTTTCAAAAGACCTTCTTTATTTCATATAAAGAACCCAAGGAAATTACTTATTAAATAATAATTTCATTAAATAATCCAAATCCATGGAATAAAATTCATCTTATTGCCTCATATTCTTGATTAGATTCCACCACTAGTTTGTTTCACCTTCAAAATGATAAATAGATAGAATGAATTTATCTTATTATTAACATTGTAAAATGGAAAATATAATTTTATTAGTACCAATAAAAAGTTCAGGAAATTTTTGATTAGAAGACCCATTGAAATAATGTGGACATTTGATCATCAAGGACTCATCTTTGTGGTGTTCCCTCCTTTACTCGTTTGTAAGTTCAGCATGACTCATTGGTTGAGAAATATGTATGAGAAAATTTAATAATTTTTTCATTCCATATTTTTTAGAATTTAGATTCCTAGTAGAAAAATCATTTCATTTTTCATCACACTCAGAATTAATGTGGTTCATTCAGGTTCCATTTATGGACTAACACCAAAAAACATCGAGTGTGAAACAATCATCCTAGTAGGAAACCACCAAATATTTTAATTCACTAATAGGATGCTAAAATTATGACACCTACAATAAAATATGACACTTAAGGTTTATCCTAGTTTATTAATATTGAATTATATTTAAATCATTTATAAATTCCCATGAATAGTTTTTGAATTTCCAATGAACCCTCTAGAGTGTCCAATTAGGTGTGCAGCAAGGCTCGTTCTTTTGCACAAGTTCTTGATTGTGTCTATCTCAATAACATGAGTTTGGGGTTGTTACCACATTTCACATATTTTCTAGATCCACATCCACTTATAGTATCCAAATAGGAAATTTTTTCTAGAAACATCTCACTCTATCCTTTACACAAATTCAACCAATTTTTTTTTATACTTTGACTCATCTTGAGTTTTATCCATAGAGTCATGTCCCTGGGGTTTTCAATATGGTTTTCTAATCCTGGCTTATAAAATATAACTAAACCGTTTCTCTGATACCAACTACAATGACCCTCACTTATTGTACATTGTCATTAATTCAATTTTTCAGAATATTTAATACATTACATAAATAGAGACACAAATACTATAATAGGTTAGTGCCGTTGGAAGCATGGAAACATAAACACTAATACATAAGTGATCTACATTTTATCTCACAAGGTTCTCCATGACTATCACCCATAATATAAACATAAAACATAAAACATATCATTATAAATTGGGAAAAGGAAACATAAAAAGAGGCAATATCAGATGCTCAGTAATGGTATATAAGGGGTATATGTAATCTTAAACATGATAATAAGTGTACGATAACATGATCATTACAATAGAAGATCATAACCCATATATAAAAGATCATAATCAAGAGTCATGGAACAAATATTAATTGATCATAATATATGAATCATAATGGAATGAATATAAAAACCCATGAAATCATAATATACGAATAAGACATTTAATTTTGAATGAAATACAAGAATATAAAAAACATTCTATAGTAGTCAAGGATTAATTCAAAGTTTATCCTAGTGTAAGGGTTAACACCCCAAACTATCATGGTAGTCATGGTTCGCTCCCATGAACATCCTAGTAGTAAAGGATTATTCCCAAGACCATCTTAGTAGAAAAATACCTTTAAGGAACCAAGTTCAGTACTCATTACATCCATCTCTATCTCATGAAATAGAAATATTTATCGAATGCATTGGAGGGAGATATTTGTCACATCCATGTCCTAAAAATAATACATACAATTCCACAAGATCATAAAAATCATACTATAACCCATGAAATGAAATGGCTATCATAAACATGTAAACAAATAATAACCTATGGAAAAGATATACATTTTATAATAATTTCATAAAATCATAACCCATCAAAGTAATTAGGTTTCATAATAATATAAATCATTAAAGATAAATTAGTTTCATAAACATATAACTCATGAATGTGGAATAGGTTTCATAAACATCACGACATCAAAACATAAACCATTTAAATAAAGAATATGAATGGAACACTTGTATCATATTATTAGAAAATAATTAGTAACCCCAACAAATTTCATCTTATATGGAAAAAAATCTTGAAATTTCTTTTTAAACACATTTCATGAGGAAAATATCCTTTCTTCTTTGAATACGCTTTTTAAAATATAAAACCTCTTTGAAAACCTTTTTTATTGAAAATATCATTGATAAAATAAAAGGAATCATTGAAAATACCAAAATAATAATAAAATTATTTCTTCATGAAAATTAACATAAATGAATTTTTCTTAAAAAAAATTGAGAACATGTTTTTTTGAATAAAACAGATTTTTGACTGAAGATAGAAACATGGTCATATTTTATAAAAACCCTTATTAATTATCATAATTTCCAAAGTGTGAAAAAATGGTACCAATACATGATGATATCATAAATAACCGAATGAGAATAAAATCATAAGAATTATTTGGATAATTGTCATAGGATTTCATCAATGGTAGTATAAGAGTAAACAATCTTAATAAGTGATGAAATTGTAACAATAATCACATACCACTTCAGAAAATGGGCATCTTAATCCCCATGATAGAATAAACTTAAATAAAGATTAAAATATCATGAAAATAAGGAGAGTAATTATATTACATTTTAAATAGTAGTATATACACCTTGTAAAGAAATATAGGTGCATAAAAACATGTGTCTCAAAGAAATAAAATTGAGAAAAATTTACCATACTGATTTGGTAACATTTGAAGAGTAAGATCCCAATAAATAGATATCATAAAATGGTTATGTAAACTCCCATAAATTTATGGATAATATTAAAATAATACATCCTTTTAAATTATATAAACCACTCAAAATAAATTATTTGTGAATAAGTCATAAGTCTCGCACAAATTAAAGTGATACTAGAAATACCCTTACCTTATGTCATAAATATCATCATACTCTTACAAACCTAATATATAATAAATATAAATTTATTATATAACTATTATAGGAAAATATTCAACTATATCATACCATAAATGATTTATTATAACCTTTTGTTACCGTTTTATTAACAATTCCATGTTAATGTTATGTTTCAGGTAATAACTGCTTTCTTTTTCACATTTGTTTGGATTTGTCATCTTTTGTGTCTTCTTACATATATCATGATTTAGAAATATCACGAATAATAACCATGAGCTAATTATTATTTATATTTAGTATATATTAATTTTAAATAATCTAAAAAATACATAAATAAGAAATGAAATGCACAGTATATGGAGATAGTAGGTTGTATGTACTCATAAACAATGTTTCCATTTTCTTGTCATATTTTTAAAGAAAGAAAAGTTAATTATATATATAAATATATATATTATCATTAAAGATGAATTATTATTTAATATATATTAAATATTTATATTCAACACATCCTTTATACATTACATGTAAATAATGAATGAATCACATCACTTTGGGAAGGACTAGTCCACAGATCCACAAACGAAGTCATAATATTCTCAAAAAATTGAAAAAATAAAGGTATGTGTTATATAATAATTTAAAAAGAATAAAGAAACCATAAATATAATGTATATCATATATAAGTACTAATTCAATCATTATTACCAATATTGAAAGGTGGTAATGGAAGAACGAACGACATCAATTCATCAGGCAAGATCCCACCAAACACATGAACGTTGATTATGTATCTAATTTGATGGAAGTGTCTTTGAGATTTTAGGTATAAACATTAACATAACAACATATAATGATATTTATGATACTAATTTTATTATATAATCTTGATATAAGAATAATTTAGTGGGTGGAGAAAGAAAGAAAACAAATGTGCTTGTGGAATGATGTTACCTCTTATTTGGGTAACTCCTTTTTGTTTTCACCAATGTGATTCTTTGGATAGAATTATGTCCAAAGTGAGGAATCTAAGATAAATTAAATGATGTTTTTAGGATATTTGGTTAGGTTTCTTCTGCGAAAAATAGAATGTTATCTAGGAATAAGTGAGGGGGTGAGTTACCTTTTATAGTTGAGGAGTGTTATTCTTGTTAACATAAAAAAGGAAAACACTATCAAGAGGCCTCTCTTTCATAGTGTCCATAAAATAATAGTAAATTTTAAATAAAACGGTGTATATGTTCTAAATATGTTTATAAAATTGATTTTGGACCAGTTAATATGTTATTTATCCTTTTAAGATTAATGCTTAACCACTAAGAAAACTCATTTTTTCCTTAATTTTTGTAATTAATTTCAATTAAATTCACTAATATTTTTATAAAAAAAATTATGTTGACCATAATATAAATTATAAATTATTCATATTAAAAATATGGATAAAATTTTTCAAGATTCTATACACATATGTGGAAAAAATAATTAAAAATTAATCACCCTCATGGGATGAGATGATGAGTTTTTAAAATGAAAAGTTTATAAGATTGAAATGTTTTTGTAACCAATTTCAATGTGAAAATTGTTACCATGGCCTAAATAGAAATAATTGATGTATAATTGATCTAATAATACATTAATATAAAATGAAAATATAATTTATTTATATAAATAAATTTTATGAAGAAGCTTTTCAAAATTAAAATTCAGTATTTTTCATTATTCATCCAAAAATAAAATATTTACAAAACCCCAAAATAAAATCACGCATGATAATTTTTACAACATTAACTAAAAAATAAATTTTATTTCACCAAATTAAATTTCTATAAGTTTATAAAATTAATATTCTTATCACTGAAATAAGGACATAAAAAGTATATATTTTCAAAAAACACTATTTTCAAAAATAATAAGACTTTACCAAAAAATATATGTTTTATTGTCAATATGTTTAGTTTATATAAAACAATTATAATTAATGTTTAAAATAAGTTATTAATATTAATATTAATATGTTTAATGGCAAGGTTATAACTATCATGTTTAAAATAATTATAATAATTAAATGTTGTTTCGTAAAAACCCAATCTTCTGTCTAATGAATGCTATGCCGACATTGCATATAGCACGTGAGTAGCTTATTTTATCATATAATTAAGTCTTAACTTAATGTATCATTCAAGGAAATACATTAAAGTTTTCCAATTTATTCAAAAAATCATAAAAATGTGGGTTGTTACAGTCATCATAGGAGAAAACATCAAGTCAATGACGACACATAAATTATTCATTCACACATTTTTCTTTCTGAATGGTAATATAATTCCAAATAATTAACACTAATAGAAAAATATTATCCAAAAATTCTTTCTTATCAAGAAAAATTATAGAAACTAATTCCTCAATAAAACTTTAATTTGGATCTTAATAATGGTGATCATAACTGCAAACATATGAGAGTTATAGTTTTTAATTTTATAATTTAAATATAGGGAACAAATTGTATGCAAAATAATATTATGAATTTAAATATATATGATATATAACTTTTTTATTGTGTTAAATTTTCACTATTGGTTTCACATATAATGTTTTAAATTTCACTTTATCACTATGACACTACTATAATAATCAAGGTGACACATAAATAATAATAGTATCCACAACCATGATTTCCAAGGAATATAAAAAAGAAAACTACATATGGATTTAATCAACTTTTATGGTATCTAATATCTTATTTTTCAATTGAAATATTCATTATAATCTATTTTAAGATTCTTAATTTAATCAAATATTCTTTATTTATGTTTTCCAATATAGGGGCAACTAAGAAGGTCTCTCTTAGATTACTTTAGTGGTCATCATAAATATCATGGATTTATAAATATTTTTTAGGAGAGTTTATATTATATAATATGTTATTCCTTTATCAACTAAAATACATGACCTAGCCTATAATAATATCCAACAATACATTTATGGTTTGTTTAGTTGTTTGACAATTTAAGGTTGATATATAGTACTAAACATCAACTATGTACCGAAATATTATTTTATATCCTTCTAAAATAATTTTTGTAATGTAGAAAATAGATTATAAACAATGAATAAGGAAATTAAATAAAGATTAAACTATTTAAATTCATTTATATTTACCAAATCTATAATTAAATTCACATAAAATAATTAGATTTATTGAGTATATCAACAACCCCACAATTTTATTAATTCATTTTAGTTGTCTTTATATAGACTGCAACAAAATAAATCAAAATTTAATAAAATTTGAAAATTTAAATAGATAATGATTATAAAATTCCTATTGAGATATGCTTAGTCTTCACCTATGTTGTGGTAAGGTATCTAATGAAATAACCAGTTCCATATTTTTTATTCTAAGATAATAAGATTTTCATTTAATATCATTGTATATTTTTGTTTCAATGGAATAAATTACAAAATTTTAAGGATGAAAATCAATTAAGAAATCCTCTCTCAATGAGTAAAGAATAATCATATAGTTTTAAACAAATCCATAACTTCATAGTGAATGATTTTGGAGGGTTGACTAACATCCTAAATGCATTAGAGGATAAAATCTAATAAAAATTAAGACTAGAATATTTATACCTGTTTAGAATGAATATAATTTAAGGAAAATAAAGGGATTCCTTACACTAGTTGACCTATCATATCAAATCATTTTACAAGTGTTTGATTGAGATCACAAAGATCATTCTAATGACTCTTTCCTATAGAGAAATCTATGGATCATCATAATCACTAAACTATTAGGTTGGATCTCTATATTTATCATGTTATACTATAAACTTATGTAATGTTAATAGAGAAATTTTATAGTTAAATTTTCAGTTATTAGTATTATTTATTATCATAACTACTTAAATGGGAATCAATCCAATATATATTGGCATCTAAGTTCCTTAAATAGTTATCATTAATTTATGATAAATTTCATAAACATATCATAACATTGAAACTCTTTGGAACGTTAAAAATGAACCTCCTCAAATTTATATTTCTTTGAAAGACACATTTTAAATTTTATTCTTATAATAATCAGCAACTAATGATGATAGTAATTGAGTGTTATAGATAAGTTGGATGATGGATTCCAAATTAATAATCATCATACAATATGATAATTCATATTCATACATAGTATCGAGTAATGTATCACACTATGTAATAGTTCACATAAGTCTAGACCATGGCATGGTCTAATGAACTTTGTTTTTGTTTTCCTTTTACTAAACAAGTCCATAAATCACCCACTATCACAAAAAGCCTCATACACTTAGCACACGTTCACCACATGTCACATCATATAAAACAAATCATGAAATAATATCTATAAAATAATTTTCGAATTTGACAAAACTACATTTTTAAATTCTATTATTAATTTTAACCACATGTTACATCTTATGTACCCATATGTAAAAAATTTATCAAGCGCATAATTTTGTATCCCCCCCATAACAGTTTTGGGGTAGCTTTCCAATTTTTATAAACATGGTCCTCATTTTCAAAACATTAATGTAACACCATATAGGACTTTTTATCATTGATAAAAAATATAATTTCCAAAAATTGTAAATTTATCCAAAGAGTTACCATTATAAAATATCCAATGTTACTCATGATACAAAGGGATATGGAGTGATCTCCATCAAAACGGATGTATCTCTATACATGTATCCACTAACTATATAATATAAAAGTATGAATTTCCCAATGATCAATTTTTCCCTAACATTGAGTATCTAAGGGACATGGGGTATTTCAATATTGAATAACTACTCATACTCCCTTGATTCTCTATGTATATACTTGACTGGTTGACGAATAAATTAAATGTAACTAATATGATGAATATGATCACATCATATACCCCTCACCCAAATATTTAATTTCATCATATGTACAGTGAACATGTGGATATATACTTCCTTATATTATCTTAATTGAGGCCTCAAATGGCATAATCATCATATTAGAGGAAAAATACCATATTGGTTAAACTTTATCACATTAAATATTTAGAAACATATTCAACCAACCCCTAATTATAAATACTCAAATCATGTATAAGAAATGCATAAAAGTATGAAGGTTTTAATGATATGTACCTCACTATCCTTAGGTATGGGGAAAATAAAATAAAATTTGTAAACCCCTTATACACCAAATATATAGTTTATTACACTCCATGTGTTATATACTTGGGGATCGATACAATAAAAAATACACATTTTGTTCCTCATAAGAATATATCAAATCTATATATAAAATCATACTCTTGGCAAGGTATTAATCACAGGAATTCCATTAGAGGTTAATTATCATTTCAATTCTTAAAATATATACATCCAATATCAAGGATGATAATATTGAGTTTGTTTTTAATATAGAAAGATAGATATATGACAAGATATATTTATATTCTTGAACTCCTTTAATAATAATTAACAAAATAGTACATAATATCTTTTTTATCACATATGATGGACTGTCCAATCAATTATATATGTGTTTTACTTTGAGGTATTTCTTAAACTCATTACATATCTACATAATTCTTTTTCTATCACTATTTTCCCAATTGATAAAACCATCCCTCTAATCCTTTTCTTGTGTGTAATATCTATGAGAAAATAAATTTTGAACAATTGTGTGGTTTAAAAATCATATTTCCAACGTTCAACTCCTAGAATTGGTATTAAAACCCTTTTACTTCACAACATAAATTTTTATGACATTAATAACTCATTTTTTTCTAAATATAAGTTTTTATATGTTTTTTATCATTCATGGAACATTTCCATCAAAATAGTTCTTAACATCATCTAGGAAAATTATGTATCTATTTACATTTTTTCAACACATCCAAAACTCCTTTAGGATATAAAATTTGATTGACGTTCTTATGATGAGAAAATAAATATTTACATTTCTCTTTACTTTCATACACTAAAATATTTTAGAGAATAAAGTGAAATTTACATTGAAATGTAACTGGAATAACATTTTATTTTTCAAAATTAAACTTATCTATGGCTAAATAATTCTCCCATGAGATACTTAGAAACAAAATTCTCCTTATAATATCATGATAAGATGCACAAAATAATTTTTTTACAGGAAATAAATCTTATTTTATATTGTGAGAATATTTAACAAATAAACTATTAACAACCATATATTTTTTATAATTTTATGTGTTAGGAATATTATTCAAAAAATAAAATTTTATACTTTAAAATATGGAACTGTTGGGTGGTGGATCTGTAGCCTGTTATTTTAAAAAATATATAATTTACAAACACTTATCCTTCAAAAAACTAATTTTATTCTTATCCCTTTCTCAATGAAATTATTGAATTTTTTGAATCATAAACCATGGGTATTAAATCCTTCATCTCATATTTTCAATTATAACTTTTTATAAAAATATTCCCTGAAATATAAGCAAATGAGATGAAAATAAACAACATTAATTTATATTTATATGAACATTAAAAATTTATTTACTTTCAACTAATGATTCAGAAATACTTTTCCTCATAATTTATGTTCAAATTTAAATCTCTATCGATTCTTAGTTTTGAACATCTACATATTTTCAATAAAATATACATTTTCTATCATATGCTATTCAAAATCAAAGAATTCACTTCTATAACATTTATATGTGAAAAGTAATTCCCATGGTGTTTCTTAAATCCATTCAGGTGTCTTAGAAAATTCCATCACATGGAAATATATTTCTTCCTTCCAGAAGCAATCCCTTTAATTTAATTACCAACGATGACTATTGAAAAAATCCAATCTTCTCTTTCCACATTAAACCTTTACCCTTTAGTACTATCTATACTGAACATGATACAAGATATCACATTTAGTGATCATATATTCTCAACACTTAGGGTATTCTTTTATCGGATTCATTTACCTTTCTAGAAAGTTTCCAACAAAATGGATTTCAGATCTTGAACAAGTCTTAGACTAAATATAAGGTCTCTATAATTCATTTTCCATACTCATTCATATTTATTATATGAGTGTAGAATGATATTATTATGTTTATTCTAGTATATAATTCCTTTTAAACCATTTTGGAATTATTTTATACTTTTTATAATAATCTAGAACAACCTGTTGAACAATATAATCAAATGGTTATTCTAAAAGGTATTTATCTTTAAATATTGAATTTTATTTTCATCAAATATTTTTTCTTAAGACTCATTATAGTGTATGTTTTTTCTTTAATTAAGCTCCAACTTTTAATTACATTTTTATGTTTGAGGGTGTAGATATAAGTATCTACAAAAAAGTTCTTATCATATGAGAATCATTTTTTATATTTATTTATATGCATTAATATTATGTTTTTTTTACAACATTATATTTTTTATTAATTAATAACATAATTTTCTATATCATTTTCAACACACAACATAGTTTTTTAAGTGAACATCGATAAACTATTAAAATATTGTTATTTAATATAACTATTATAATCTAAACAGTTTTTTACTGAGAGTGAACATTATTAATCACATTATGAAAATATATATAATGTTTTTTATATAATTTATTTATAAATAATTACTATATTCTCAATAAAATCATTTCATGTTTTAAAAAAATTATTAAAAAATGATTTTATATTGTATTTTATGTTCGAGAATTATAAATAATTTATAGCATTTTTATAAATTTTATTTTATAAAATTAATATAAATTTTTAAAGAATAAAATCAAAATTATCTTTAGGTAAATATTTTTATGTTTCTTAAAATAGTGTTTTCAATGAATGGTACAAAATACCTCTTTTGTAAAACTATCATTTTTTAATATATTAATTAATATAAAATTACCATAATGATTAGAATTTTATTTAAAATTATCATAAGTAATATTTTGAATTTATTTAATATAATTTATTATAATTTATTTATCTTTATACCCTATTTTTCTATAAATTTATTTTAGGAATAAAAACACATTTTTCATAAAATTGATTTTAAGTGCATAAAGTTTCTTCATATAAATTAATTAAAATAACCACTAATGTGGAATGATTAAAATTAATTATATATATATATATATATATATTTTTGTGTGAGTGTGAATTTAAATTCTTATAATTTTGATTACTAGTTGTGGATTTAATGTAATATCATCTTATTCATGACAAAGTACATTTCCTAAAAAACCAAATTTTTACAGTTTTATATTTTTAAAATAAATTATTCTAATTAATTTAATTGAATTTTATAAATTGAATTAAATATTTGGAATAATAATATTTAATATTAGTTAGTAGGTTCAAAATAATTTTGAGTCGCAATTAATAGTAAAACAATAAAAATTAATTATTATGGTTAAGGTTAAAATGGGATTTTGAGCGTTAGATGTGCTTATGTTAAAATTAATTTTAAAAAGAAATGGAATTTTTTTAGAAAAATATGATTAAATATTAATTATTAAGGTTTTCATATTTCCTAATAAGTCTCCATTTGTTTTATACCTAAAGGATAAATAATCAATGTTTAAAAAACTAGTTACCACGGTGAAAACTAAAATTGTAAACGTGAGTATCCTTATTGGTAAATAGAATAACTTGTTTGGAGCATGTTTATTTTTAGTTTTATAAGTTTGGATATACCTTATATTTACTCAAAACCATTTTTTATCAATTTTAGGAGTACATGGGTTGAGAGTGATTCCAATTATTAAATAGTCTTCAATATTTACAAAAATTCCACTCCACCTCAATTATAAATGGTCACACATCCCATTATAACTTATCTCCAATAAAGTCATATAAAATTAAAATAACATATTATTTTATCTCCCAAACATACTTGTACATGTTATATAGTTAATTATTTTCCCAAAATACCAACCCTTGGGTCCTTAATAAGAGATCCTAATAATTTTTATTAAGCTATGGAAAACGTCTTCACTAATCTGTTTCTTTTAACTTAATTTTTTCCTCAATAATTATTTCATAATAGTTCCATTATAATAAAACCATTTTACCACATATAAATATATTTCATCATCATTATTTTATAATATTTAACCATCTCCTTCTCTATGAAATGGGAAACAAAGCCATAGCTCATGTGTGTGGCAGAATACCGCCTCACGAACCGATTTAATTTATTTTCCATCATCGTATCACATGGATTTTAATAATTATGTAAATAATGAATATATATCATATATAAAAAACAAATTTTTTTAATTATTATGTCATAAACTTTATTACCAGTGACCCAATAAGGGAATGATTTCTTCGCTCATGCGTACATACAATATATCATCTCGATGAAGAAACACGATTATTTTACCATATAAAATTTTAAATAATGGTTATAAAAATATATATAATTAATAAATTTGATATAATTAACATTAATATAATTCTTTAGATTATTTATCATTATCACATTGACATGAACTAGAACTTTCTTGATAAATAATTCATGAGAAAATGAAGCAATTGGCACCCCAAACAATGGTAATAATGAAATTTTATTAATGAATGGGTGGTAAAATGTTATAAGATGTTAACTTATGATATTATAAATATTAATATTATTGTTTTATAAATAATAAAAAATTTATAACCATTGTGTAATAGGATAAATCGGGATCAACTAATAGGAAATGTGAGGTAAGGAATTTCATCTCAATTTTCTTTCACTGAGGAATATTTTTATATTATGCTTCTAATTTTTTTGATATAGTTAATATTATACAAATTTTACTTGTAATATCATGAATAATTTATATTTATTGTTAGTTTAGGTTTAAATTTGAATTATTTTGTCTAATGGTATTTTAATTTTAATTTACTATGTGGTAATGAATTTTATAACTCAATTTCCATTCATTGGGTTATATTACTTCTGTATCACATTTCATATTATAAGATAATATATGTAATGTATTTTTATTATTTTATGTTTTATCTAAAAAATTTTTTATTTAAATATGATACACATAATCAATCCATTGATTAATCCCCACTTCAACGTTATGATCATTATATGAGATTTCTTCTCATTTGACACTCCATTAAGAAATATTTGTAATTATGCACCAATTATTTTTTATGAGATATATAGACTAAAAATATTATATATTATATCATGAATATATTAATATTCTTGGTATTTAATGTTTTGTCTGATGATTTTTATTTCATTTGGATTGTGATTAAAATTTTACCAAAGTGCTAATGGTTTATGTTTTAATCTCGTTTTAATCAGTATCACTAATGCTTGAATTTTCATTAAAGGAAATTATTATATCATTATATAATATACACATTTAATATTATTATCCTTCAACTATTCATGACGATTTCACATAATATATCCATTTTCATCTCATTGGTAGTTAAAATAACTGATAACCTGTTTTTAGGAAAAGTTAACCTTATTATCTTTCCATTTAAAAATGATTTTTCTTATAAATCCATATTTGCTTAAAACTATATTAAAAAATATTTTAAATATTCTCAAATTGTTTAATAAATAAATTTATACCCATGTTTTAATTTTTACAAAATCATTTAAAATGAGTCTTCTTTTCATTTTCCGATCAAAATAATTTATAAATTTTACAAAAAATTTCAAAGGAATCATTGTTTTACCAAAATAATCATGAAAAGAATATTATAGTAATCATTACCTATAATTATTTTAACCTTAGTTAAAAAAAATTCATGGTTCTTTTCAAATAAAATATATTTCAAAATATTCTAAAAAAATTTCAGTCTTAATATTTTTTTCAAATTTGGAACAGTGTCTTTCTCAACATTGTTTTCAATGATCTTCTTATGGTATTTATAATTGTAAATAAAAAAATTATTTTACTTATACTCCTTTGGAGATATTTTTTAATAATATCATTCATATTCATTCTCTGGATGGTTTTTGTTCAATTTGAGAAGGAGAATAATGTGAATTCACATTATTTATTAGTTTTTCTTCCCATATCATTCCCTTGAAATATTCACTTTTGTGTGATCATTAGAAATTAATTTTCTCTGAAATATCTGTATTATTTATAAATTATAATATTATTTCTTAAAATTTATATAATTTATCCATTCAATTTTTTACCTTGAAATTTATTTGATTAACTAAGAAATTCTTGTCAAATCTATATTGTTTACTCAATATAGATATTTATTGACACGACATATTTTTCATGGATTAAATTTACCATTTTATATAAAAATAATAAAATGATGAATGAAATCATTTTTATGGCATAAAATTATATAGCCCCTTAATTCATTGGCGAGTCTTATGAAACAAATCAATAAATAGAATTAAATTGGTCTTTACCTATAGTTTTGAATTTTCTTGGTGAATGTTCTTGACTATATAGATATCATTATTTTTTAGATCATGACATCCAATATTAAGAATAACATTCATTCGGAATTTATTTATTATTATCTAAAACATTACTACATTGATATTATCTATGTATTACATTCAAAATCCTATAAATATTTATATGAAATTATTTGATTGTAATTTATTCCTTCATTGTTATTCTTCATTCTCAAGTTATTGATTAAATGGAATGTGTTTTTAGTTATTTACATTTAAAATTTTCTCAGTTCTTGTTAATTCATAATATCATCAACTTAATATAACCATTACAGAACATTTGAGATCACCATTATTTTGTTTTACTTCTATAGGATATAAAAAATGAATCTTTGAATGAGTTCAAGGATAAAGTTTATTTACATTAAATATGTTGTAATTTACATTTTCAAATGTATTTTGGGACTCATGTATATATCTATTTAACCAATACTACTAAACTATTTAGTCATTTGGGATTTGATTGCTTGTCACTAGCTACAATGTGATAATGTAACCGCCCACTATGTGATACTATGGTCAGGGTATTTGCAATTTTTATCATAGAAAGTTTAGTAGAAACCCTAGGAACTAGGTATAGGAATATATATATTAGGCAACATAATCATATGATATACGTTTAGGATATGTATAGAACAACACCCTAATGTTTTAGTAGGGAATCTATTATTTGGTTTTTTATTGTAATTACATCTCTTTTTGGATAATATTGGTGGAAATGATTATCAAAAAGAAATAATTAGGCATAAAAACCATGAATGGATTGAATATTTCATTGAATCAATCATCACTTGGTGCGTGAAAACATGCCTTAATTCACACTGGCTTTGACATTCTGGCGGGTTATACATAGGATAACTGATGCTTCCATTAAAAAACATCATGAAGGATTTGAAAAATTATTACAATGAATGACCAATGTTAAACCGATTATTTCAAATATTTAAAATAAGGTCTCATGATGTATACATCCTATAAATGATTATATAGTTTTCCACTATAATAACCTTTTCTCATAAGATGATTTTTATCTTTAGTTAATGTCTGAAACCCAAAGGAATCATCCTAAAATTTGAATATGATGTAAAATATATTGATTATAGTAAACAAATCTGATGATGACTGGATTGAAAGGTATCATAATTTTTTCTAATCAATTATCATAATATATAATTAACAAACTATAACTTATCCAACTCTCAAACTGTCCAAATAAGAGAAGGATAGAGTCTTCAAAGGGCTCGAGTGGGGGAGACCATGAAAGAATGAAGGATCGATTTCTTTATTATATGAAATGTGGAAAGATATTCCAAAGATTATGAATGAATGAAATAAGAAATTTTTTTTATTTATAAAAGAAGGATGTAGAGAAATAAATTATTGAGGAAAAGTGAGGATTTTGATGGAGAGAAATAAATTCCATCCAATATATCTATTTATCATTCATTTTCATGAATGTGGGGATCTTGGGAATTATCCAAGTCAATTAACTCTTTTAATGATTAAGTATTAAACTAACGAGGGACATATATTAAATTAAAAGGATTTTATAATTTATGTATTGGGATTCAAAAATTATATTGAACATGTCTTTTTATCAATGTTTTTTTGGTTATAAGAATCCTGAAACACCTAATGATTATTTAGATTTTTTTGTAAGAATATATTTCTTTATATAATATTCACTAAATAATTATGGATACCATCATGGTTTTAATATTTCAAGGTTTATCCTATGTTATCAATTATCTATATCTATTTTATGGGTTTATGTGATAGGTTTTTCATGTGATTAATGAAATTTTAGGAGACGTTTTATTGGGTTACGGTATATGTAACCCTTAGGTTCAACATGAAGTATTATTTTCGAAATAATTCTCTCTTAATAAATTTAATGGTACTGACAAAATTCAGTGTTAATATGATAATTTAAGTAATTGTAAAAATAGTCAATTATGATTAGTTGATTTCATGGAAAAATATGTTTAATGGAAAACCCTTGGGGATAAGAAGTAATTTGATGACTAATTATATTTTTATGTAAACTAAATATATTTATATAATGTTATTAGAGTTTTATTAATATAGTTTTATAAAAAGAAAAACTTCCAAATCATGGAAAAAACTGTCACGTCTAGAAAGGAAATGGATCTAGAACCAACAACTGAAGGACAATAAGGGTGCAGTATAGACCACTGGCCTACTTGATGACCTCCTTAATATGAAATTGTTTTTAATAAAATTATTTTACATAAAAATACTTATAGAATGTATTATGATGATATTTTGTAGTTAATCATTAGGTTTTAGTGATTAATGTATTATATTGGATAACTTCTGCAAACAATTTTGGTTTTGGAAAATATTTATTTACATATAGAACAAATTTTCACTCTTTTATGGATCTTATGATCCCATAAATGTCGATTTTAGTGATTTATAAATAATAAATACAACTTTTGTATTCATTTCATAGAGTATGAAATGTGGTGTAATTTTATTTTAAGAAAACCCAGGGATTAAACTAATCTTATAAAATAAAGAGATATCGTGTAGTTATATTATAACACCCCATGATTTGTTTTTTGATTCTTTTTAATTTAACATATTAGATAGCTTATGTTTCATGAAACACCAAATTTATAACCACAATGTACTATTAAATATTAAAAAGGCTGTTTGGAATTGTAATATGGTTATTAAAATAATAACCATGCCTTTGAAAGTGTAAATATAATTTAGGTTTTTTGATGAAACTAGGGCCTCTAAGAAATTGGGAGGGATGTAAAAAGTTATTCAAGTAGGAATTTTCTTAACCAAAAGTTTATTTACATTTTTAGATGATACTATAGTGGGTTTCCATTTATTAGTGGGAGAGAGGACACACATGTAATTTTTAAAAATATTAAAATATATTAATGACTTACTAAAAAATGGATTTAAAATGAACCATTTTAGAATATTTGAAGTAAGGTGTAGAAATAGATACATAAAATATGAGTTATAAAATATTATAGTTATTTTAATTCTAATCACTTTATTTTAACCCATCGGTAAACTTTTTTTAACCATAACAATGATAATATATTATTGCTTCTTTAACATTCATTTAGACCAAAAATTCAGTTGAACATATTAAATAATATTAATTATTATGATTACAAATATCTAATACATTTTATCTATTTTAATTAATTTATTTGGTGTAAATTAATCTACCATTAGGCCTATAAAACCAGACAAAAATGGTTTTTCAGTAAAATGGGTTTTATTTATAAAAATGTTTCATAATGAATCCGAGTATAAAATTCATTCCAAGGACAATAATTGTAGTTTTTAAGAAAAATGAACTAATAAAATATTAAAACTAAACCAAAATATAATTTTAAATTGTAAATATTTGAAAATTAAATACATTTAAAATAAAAAATTAGTATTTTGGAGAATTAATTGAAAAATCAAACTTTTAAGAAAATTATAAAAAATTCATCGCAATAGAAATTTGATAAATTGAATTAAAAAATGATGTTCATTTTTTCAATTCCAAGTATTATAATTTTTAAATATATATATTTTTAAAATATATATAATACATGAAAAACGAATTTAGTGATATATAAATATTTTTACATTTGATTAAAAAATTAAACAAATTTAATATAACAAATATAACATTATAAAATCTAATTATTGAATGTTAAAAAATCATGAAAATGATTTATCTTAAAATTATATGAGTTGTCTAATTCTTTCCAATTTTAGAAAGTATGTTATTATAATTTCATTTACTTTTTAATTAAGTGGGGATAACATTCCCTCGTATCATTTTCTGATTCCCACGTAGCTTATTCAATCATGTGTTGTTTCCTAAAAACTATTACTTAAATAATTACATTTTTCATTAACACATTATATCTATATTGAAGAATTAGAATAGGTTGTTACTCGTATTAATAGATTTCAATAAACTAAAATACTTCTTGGATCAAAACATATATTACATTTGGACCATATTTTTTTAACAACGAAACAAGAAATATGCCATGCACCTAAGATAAAATAAAAGGACTAACTATTATATAGTTAAAAAAATACAAATTTCTTCAGGATTTCATATGTTCCAATGAATGATTGACTGATGATCCCTTTATTAATAAAACACATAACATTTTTTCGTGAAGATATATTAAAAAAATGGTTTTCTACCTGGAATAAAAGATCTTTCCTCTAGTTACCTGCATAAATTATCAACCTACATTGAACTATTATAATATATCGATGAACCATAATCACATTCTCAACCATTAATTCTAAAAATTATAGTCCCAATAACATTATATCACTAACATCATCCCCAAAGGATATATTTTGACACTACTTATCATATATTATTTAAAAGGATATATTTATATACATGAATGAAAATTATTAATATTTGAAAGTTCACCTGGTGAATGATACAGATCCAAACATCCAATGTAATCCACTAAATAATCTCAATGAATGCCTTTTAATATCTAAAATGATCTCTCAGTCTATTTATCAGATTGAGTGTGAAAAGTTGTACTAAATATTAATTCAGTACCCAATGAAATCTGAAGGCATTTCTAGAAATTTAAATTAAATATGGGATTATAGTAAGATATATTTGAGAGAGGAAATCCATGTAACATGACTATATCCTTATATTACTATCAAGAAATATGATCTAAAAACATATTATCACAACTGGAAAATAAATGTGAATATTTGGTAAGTCGGTCAATAATATCCTAGATAATATTATTACCTAGATATGTCTTGGGAAATCCCACTATGAAATCCCTTGATATATTTTCCCATTTCTATTTTGGCATTGTAAAAAGGTTGAATCATTGCCTTCATTAATTTTCATTATTATTTAACCAATTAACATGTCAAAAATAAATTAATGTCAATAATATCTATTTTTATTCCATCTAACCAATAATACTCTTAATTGTCTCTGTATATCATACTTTTTCTAAGATCGATGGAAAATGGGTAAATATGAACTTCACTAAATAACTCACTATTCAACTAGGAATAAAAATAAACACATTATCCTTTTATATATCTAATTAAAAATTTTTCACCAATTTTTAAATCTAGAAACATAACATTCTTATTAGATTCTATATTTTCTTGGAAAATGTAATCATCCTTCTAAGATTACTAAATTATTTCTGAAAATGCTAATTTTACTAACTCATTTAAATAAAATAATGTTATTTTATAAATATGTTATTTCTAGTAAAAAATTCATAAAATTATTTTCCAAAGTGTTATTTTCCAAACATAACATGGTTAATGTAGAATTTCCTTTATAACTCAATGAACCAGTTACTTTATTTAGTTTTATAGTATATTAACGAATCATGCAGTCAAAATTCTTAATCTGTTACATCCATCTTCTCTACCTCATATTAAAATATTTTTATGTAAATATATACATCAAAATTTTTGGGATCAGTATATGTTACACGCATTAACCAATATTAATGAATCTTAAAAAAATGTAAATGAATAACTACATCCTAAAAGTTTAGATTAGGTGTAGAAAACATTAAATCAATAGGATTCAGTTGACATGAATAATAAGCAATTACATAATTATTCTACATCAAAATTCAATCATGTACCTTTAATAAAGCATTATTGAGGATTGAAAATTTACTATTTATATATGGTAAGCCAAAAACTAGAGAATTTACTAATATTTTTTTATTTCCAAAAAACAATTATCACAATATTTCTTCAAGATGATTTTAACTCATTTTCAAGTTTACTTAGTCAGCGGTAAATATAATAGAGCATTGTTTTCAATAAAATATCAGTACTAACACATTAATCTAAGAATACTATGAATCTATATAATTTTTTTGGGACTTGTTAATTATTTAATATATTTATTTTTAGTAGGGTTATAGATTATTCAATATTTATAAAAAAAATTTCTATGGAAATAAATCTTTTACGACTAAGCATTACACTTACTAATTTATCTATATAACTTATTTTCCTTCAAGGTTTGAAAAAACTCTACAGTATTCCTTCATGATCCTTATGAATTTTTTAATATTCTAATATATAATCAATAAAAACAAGAACATACTTATCTAAATAGTCATATAAATTTATATTCATAATATATATGAATATAGATATTGAATTTGACAAACCAAAATGAATACCTAAAAGCTCATAATAATTTTATCTTGTCCTAAATTCAATCTTAAGAATATATTACTCCTTCAACTTCACTTAATGATACCATTCCCTGAGATCATTCTTTTAAAAAAATTTCTCTCCATATAGATATACAAGAAAAATCATTGATATAATGGAAATAATACATGTTATTAACATAGATGTTATTCAAGGAATTATAATCAATTAAAAAACTCATTAAACCATTTTTATTTTAAAAAAATAAAATTGGTTTACCCCATAGTGAAATTCGTGGAATAATGATTTTTTTTGTAGAAACTATATCAATTGAGTTTTAAATTCCCAAAGTTCTATCTGACCCATTTGGTTAGGGGATTTTGTAATTATATTAGCATTAGGAACTATGTCAGAAATAATCTCAACTTTTTAATCAATTATAAAACTAAGAAACTCATCGGGAAAAAATTCTAGATATTTATTCAATAAAAGGACTTCACCGATATGATTAGCCCCCTATTATAAATAATATGTGCACGAAAAATTTAATTTCCATCATTTAAAAGTTTCTAAAATTCATGATATGTTATCAAATGTATGAATTTATTATTTTATACAAATGGAAACTCATTCGGGAAAAAATATTAACCTTGATGAATCATGGTTTTTAGGTAAATCTATTAAAAAAATAAAATGAACCTTCATATAGTTTCTTTTTCTTTAATAATTCCCCCATTTGTTTTTACCAAAATTAATGGAATCATTTATTGAGGTGATATTTAAAATTTTTTAGAAAATTTCTCAAAAATAAAAGAGTGTGTAGATGTCAAATCAAACAAGGCATTGGTATAATAAGAATAAATAAGTAATGTACCATAAACCACATCATTGGATGTTCCAATATCTTCCAATGTAGCCATAGAGTATTTATCCACACCTTTATATTTGTTATCTTTCATATTTCCATCTACCATTCATATATTTGGAAATTTAATCTCATAATGACCCACTCATTACAATTGAATAATCTTACCATTGGTTTCAAATTATTTGTTTAATCATATTATTTATATTTACAAGCCATATTTCAAAACCTGCAATGTCAGTAAATCTTCCATGATATTATAAGACATGATCCAAGATTATTTTTGCCACACATACCATAAGATGGAAAGGTGATTTTTGTACCTTAAGATTTCTTTGCTGAATGATTACCTATTTCATAACATTTGGACTTTTTCTTATTCTTGATTTAATGGAATAAATATTCATTTTAAAAACATATTTTAACCTTCTATGAGAATCAAAAATGATTATCATAACTTTTAAATTCACTATAATCAAATTCCATTTCAAATATTTATATTAATAATTTGTAAAACCAATTAATTTTAGAGTCAATATCCTTGAAATTTTTGTCACATACCTTTCCAATAACGTGACATTTCATTTATACACAACCAATGAATTTTACACTTTATAAATCAATTTTTTTAATTGATTTTATATCCAAATTCTAACAACCTAAATAAATTATTTCTCAAGGAACAAAACCTTTTACCTGTCTCATTAATTGGTGTCAATATCCTATCATTCTTTGGTATTCCTAACAATTGACCACCATATAGAGGCTTCAACATAAAAATTGTAAATAATGAGAGTTTTCTTGTGATAATCTGAACATTCCATGACTTCAAGCATCTTTTCTAGAGCCGTAATACATCCCTCATCTTTAATTGAGTTAGAATATCTCCTAAATACTATAGAGTGTTATTTCATGAAATACTCCACTATAAACTTGTTCCTCTATGGTGAACATGGTTTCTATCTCACATGGATACAACAACTATTTATAGAATGTTTTAACTAAGTCATTATAGTAAAAATCATCTCTACTCCAAATCCGACCATTAAACATTTCTAATTTGTAAGGATATTGTGCTCTTTATTCCTTCCTAATTCAGATTCCCTATTTTCTCTGTAGAAAATCATTCTAAACATATGTATTTTATCTATAAGATCGTTGTAATATTCCAATATTATATCATTATAATAATTTTTTATACTATTTATGGTATTTAGATC
The DNA here is from genome assembly GCA_963277665.1 of Viscum album. Classification (NCBI taxonomy): domain Eukaryota; kingdom Viridiplantae; phylum Streptophyta; class Magnoliopsida; order Santalales; family Viscaceae; genus Viscum; species Viscum album. Next base: position 1,988,215,504 of record OY728136.1, read on the forward strand.
CATTATTCTAACCTCTAAAATTATTTAATACATTCCTCTAATACCAATTATAATATTCTAGACTTGTAACTAGTAGAATGAAATCAATTCCTATAAGAGAACTTCATGGGTGGATAAACCTCGTGGGAAACATTATTACCACTATCCCCAACAGAAACACTTTCCTTGTGAAGCCCTTAGGTAGGGAGTCATGCATATACTAATGTTCACATGTGAGAGATCTGAATGATCATATCTCTTATATTTCATCGATACCAACTATAAGAACTTGACCCTTATTCCGTCCATAATATCATTTTTTATCATGAATTAATTTTCTTACATTCCCATATATCTTTTTTAGTTTATAATTTCAAAGTTTTTGGTAATTGTTTATAGATAAAAACCCATACATTACTTTTTAGACACATTCACTTAGTTTCAATTTTTTTCAAAATACAATATTTTTAAAATAAAACCATATCCATTTCCATGAAAAGTATTTATTATTTCCATCTTGACTTATTCATTATTACTACTCATACATAAAACATGAAAAAATATATTTGAAAACACGGTATCTGAAACAAAATATCCATAAGGCGAACAAAATATATGAAATTAACTTATAATTAAAATTTAAAACCACGAGATAATAAAAGAGGGTTATTCACTAACATAATAAACTTTGAGCTCAAATTATCATTTACTTTCACATGAAAACATCTTTAATGCCCAATGTTTTTAAAAACTATTATAAAAAAAATAATAGATAATTCATAAATCATGAGGGTTTCTTATAAAAATTAAAACCTGTGAAATAAAATTCAAAAATAATATACATTTTATCAAAAAAAATAATAATCCTTAAGTTAAAAAAAATTCCATTAACTTATATTTTAAAATAATATGATTTCCATTAAGAATTATTTGAAATCATAGAGAATTCATGTAGTTAACATTGGAAATAATATTCATAGAACACTTAAAATAAACCCAACATGAACCATTACAAGTTAAATAACCAATATAGTCAACTTCCAACATAATTATTTCGATAACATAATCAGTACCCAATGCATTGGAGAGCTATATTGGGATCACCTGTCATTATGAGATATATTAGGCTCACCACTCATCACTATTTATTATAAGCTTACCAATCATTATAAAAATTTTCTAAGGACTATAAAATGCATGAAACACATTAGATAAAACATTTAACTCATTAAACTCAATGAAATATCCTTCAAAAACCATATGTAAAATAGTTTTTTATTAATATATATATTTCCATTAAAACCCAATCTACACAAATATAATACCCCTAAAAAATTGATGGAAGGTTTTTCATTGAATAAAACCTGGAAAATTACAATAGAAACAAAACATAAAATAATAGTTTTAGTGGTCAGAAAATTTGTTCACACAGTATATGTTAAAATGGAACATTACTATTTCCTTTTTTAATGAAAGTCACAAACTTTAGTAAAAATATTCCCTTTTAAAACCTTTTATATAAAGTAAAATAAAACATAAAATCCCCATATTATTTTATTTACATCAATATAAATAAATCCTAAAAATAATTTTATAAATATTGTCATGGAAGAAACATATTTAGAAAATAAATCCTTAAAACATTTGAAATGTCATTTTTAATGTAAAGTTCCCCTTATCTCGAGTCTAGATCAACATGTAAATTATATATATTCTCAAATAATAAATTTTTTTTAAATATTTAATTAATAACATTTTCCAATTTTATTAATCCTTTAACTTGATTAATTATCTAATTATATACAATTTATTAATCCATTATGTTCATGTCATATGTTTTGATGATATTAATCTCAAATGTCCTAAATGACTTTGGTAAGTTGACTATGGTTAAATTGGTAATTATTCCATCCACTACAGAATAATTATTATGATTTATTCATAGTTTTTTTACATCAATTAATATGTTAAAATCAATCATGAAAGATGATTATGAAAAAAAACTTATCTTACAATCATAGAGACGGAAGGTCGTGCGTAGGCATCTGTAATGTTTCAATTTTTAATGAAGTTAATGGAAACAAGATAAGTATTATTTTATCTGTAAAAAAATTCTGATTATATAAAAAATATTATTATATTTCAATAAATCCACTTATATATAGAATCCATGTGATGTGGTCCTGAAAAATAAATCACAGCGCTTAATAACGGTGGTAATCCTTACATACACATGAATGATGCTATCATTAATCAATGGATGGAAAGGTAAGAAATTTGATTGTATATTATATTTATATAATGATTTTACATTGATTAATATCCTTCATTATATAAATCAATCTGAGCTTATTGTGGGAAAAACTATTGCATTGGTTCATGAGGTGATAGTCCACCATATGAACGAACCATAGATTCATTTCCAATTTTATGGAAGAAGGGGAGGGATACAGGTCATTTAATTTACATATCAAAATATTATTACATGTAATATACAGTTTTTATTATTTATTATTGTTTAAATAATATTTTAAGTAGATAGAATAAGGAAAAAAATGAAATTTCTCACTTAATAACTATACCTCTTCTTTAGACAACCACTTTAGGTTTCTTGCTGATTCATTCCTAGGATGGTTTTTTATCACAAAAAGTATTCTTGGACATGGTTAGGGATGTATTTAATATATTAGGAAGGGTATTTTATTAACCAAAATTATCCTTAAGTGTGAATAGGATAGATTATTTTGTGTCCTTTTATAAATGGGGGATGGGCCACACTTGGAATTTTTAAAAAGAATAAAATATATTTATTTATTACTTAGTATATATGGTTAAAATATAAAAATTTATGAATATTAGATGATATATGGTTGAAATATTTTCTTACACAAGAATTTAGACAAGTTTTATAGTCATGTTAACATGTATCACATTATTTGAACCTCCCGGTAAACCTCTTTTATCCTTGATCGTGGTAACATATTTTAATTGTATTTACAATTAATTATGACCAAAAATTAAGTTAAACTTATTAAATTACATTATTTATTCAATTTCAGAATATTTTATCTACTTTATCCAATTATAATCATATAATTTTTAGAATTTACATTAAAATTAATCCCTCAAAACTAAATGAAAACAGTTTTTCATAAGAAAAAAATTCCTTTTATATTTAAATTTGTTTATTCCATATTAAAGTATAAAATTACTTCAAAATACCATAATTTTATTTTTCTAATCAATAAGAACTAATGAAATTATAAATTTAATTCAAAATATTATTTTACATTATAAATACTTGATTATAAAATAAAGTATCAAATAAAAACCAATATTATTCAGTATTCATTGAAGAAACGAATCTTTTCAAAACAAAATCTAAAAAATGCAACTTAAGATAATTTCTAAATTATGAATTAAAAAAAAGAAAATAATTTTTTAAAATTAAAATTCCATAATTTTGAAATAAATCTTATTAATAAGACCATTTATTTCATAAAAACCCAATTTACTTAGAAATAATGGTTCTTCCTTTTGATTGAAAAATTTCCTTCTATTATTATAATGAATATAACTCAATAAAATATAATTAATGAATGTTGATAAGAAATAAAAATTATTAATCATAAAATTTCATATTTTGTTTCAATTTTTATATAAAATCTATAATATTAGTTTTGTAAATTTTTAATACCACTGAAATATCCAAAAAGATTTCAAGAGTTCGTAGAAGTTGAACAATGGTTGAAGTATATTATCTAATTACTGAAATAAAAGTTTAGATTGATGAAATTAGTTATATTAAATAGATTAATAAAATTAGAAACTCTAACTTTTATACTTAATATAGCTCTAACACCATCTCTAGTAAAAAAAATGTAATTCCCCATGGTTCCACCCACTATGTAACAGTAATCAGAGAAGTATCCCCAACTAATGGAGAAAAATGAGAAGGTAAAAATTAAAAGAAAAAAAAATAAAGTGTATTATTTTTTAAATTAGAAAATCCCAATATACTTCATCTAATTAATGGAAAATATCATTCTCAAGATAACAGGGATAATAAACCTAAGAAAATAATTCTTAAATAAAACAGTAATTATTTTCCATACAATCAGATATTTGGGAGAAATAACAAGGAGTAATTCATCTTTAATGAAATTTTATAGAAGATGGTTGATTATGGGTTAGTTAAACATGGAAAACCATTAGTATAGGTTACATATGTCTCTTCGATAACATCAAAAAAGGAAAGATAATAAAAATAAGTCTCTAGTAAGGGAAAACGTTTTATGGGTAGATGACTACAATTCTTTTCAATATATCACATTCTACCCTTAGGTATCAACTAGATCATCTAGTTCTAACATGAGTTACCTCTTCAATAGTTTGGTCGGATTCATAGACCACAAATTTTTCTAAGATCTAGTCTTAAAAATAATTTTTTTCTAGTATAAATAGATAAATTCCTAGGATATTGATCACCTCTTGGTGCCTAATCTATTCTAGACTCTACAGGTCTTCCTAACCCCATCATTAGGTTGAAGGGAATCACCCCATCAGATAAAATTTTCATCAGCTAGCGAATTATTGAGTAATTATATCATTGTGATTCAATTGGAAAATAACTACTCTAATATTGAACGTTAATATTACGTATCATTCTATTCTCATTGTTTTGGAAAAGTTTATAGATTCCAAGGTGGTTGGAAAATAACGGTTTGATATAAATCCTTGCATTTATGCATTTTCTCTTTTGAATCTATATGTGTCGCAAAAACATAGATATAGTTTCTTAAATGGGATAAATAAAAATATGAATATGTTTGTGGATTATCTAGATTCTAGTTAAATATGATAAAATTATATGAATTATAAGGAAATGTACATTTGTTGGCTCGATATCAAAACACAAGAGGTTTAGCTAAACTTTTCATATAGAAGACCAAAATTTCCTCAAATTCAAAAAAGAGAAGAAACCACCTTCAAAATAAACATCATTCTCAAAGCCTCCGACTAGAGAACTACCTCATGGTGGGAATCTAATAACCCTAGTCTATATATATGATATTTTAAAATATATATTTATCATTCTAACCAAGATCTAAAAACTATATTATATTCACCTTCCAAACGGTCTTCTAGAAGTGATATTTTAGGTTCTTTTAAAACCTTAAGAGTTTGAGGGTAAATTCAGTATAGGTGAACTGTATTTCTTAGAGATCAACCCCATTTAATGTAATATGGTCATCTCATTCAAAGAATAATACTAGAAGGATACTATACATGAAAACACAAAACCCTTTTATTATTCCAACTTTGATTATTTCAACATCCATCAAGATATCATTTATAATACCTCAAGGATAAATAAAATACCAATATTAACACTCTTATTCAAATGATACAATTACGATTAATTCTATTCATCCAAAATGAAAATTCAAGGGTATAATAAAAATTAGGAAAAACCTCACAGACAAATCGTAATCAAATCTCAGTTCATGGAGCATATCACCAACTCAAATTTTATAGTCTTCTACCAAGACACATCTGTCAATTCTCTCTTGTAATGTCCATAGATTAATTTTCATGGTTTATTTCCCTTATCATATCATTATTTCCTCAAGAATATATATAATGGGAAACTCAAAGTGATTAATGGTTATAATACTCCCTTTTATTCACGAAAATATCAATAAATTAATGTGGGAATATACATTATAGAAGGTAAAAAAGTGATGGTAGACACTTAAAATTTATATTGATTTCCCAATTTTTTTATCATTATCTCTGGTCAATACGTCCATTGAATAAATTTACTACTATGATCTTTCCATCAATTATATTGAGTTTGTTTCCCTATGTTTGGGGATTCATTTGATATTTTGGACCACATTTGAAGTATCGAAGCATCTGGTAATTTTCTTATCATATCATGGTGAGTCTTATGATCCCACTAATCAGTCACAATCCACAAAATAAAAGGTAACTATTCCACCAATGTAAATCAAGATTACTCCCTAGGTACTCTACTCATGGGGTTTTCTTATAGATATTAAAATATCACAATGAAATGTATTAAATCAAATAAACCTCAACCCTCAAAGAAGGATGTGGTAATAGGTATTGGGTAGGTTTTCCACTTTCTTATGATATTGGTAATATTAGATAATCCTTTCCAAACATAACAGGGGTTTTATCACAATAAAGATATTCAGGCCCAAAGTACAAATGACCCTCTATCATTAAAATACATAGATGAGCACTCATCATCTCTGGAATTTGAGGGAGTCATCACTTCTTCTACCCCATGTGACATTGAGAAAGAGGGAAAACATTATTGATTATTTTGATGATAATTCCCCTTAATAATCACCCTTAGGATCTGAATACACCTCATCATCATTCATAAAAGATATAAATTCCACTACATTTCCTTTTAGATCACAAAATTATCTTTTTTCACCTACTCTCAATGAAAATGCTGTAGAAGAAGGTGAGGAAGAGGATCTCAAAAATTCCCAACCAATATTTAAGGAAGGTGAATCAACTTACATCAATAAAATTATATAGGTTAATATTGTTATAGGTGAGGATCAAAGTCCCACTTTATTAGTGCCTTAAAGAAACTCATGTAAAAAGAAATAGATATCTTATTCTTCAAGAATCATTGAGATGTATTATATTGAAATTTTATAGAGTTATTTGTACTTATTACTATTGTGGAAACTCATTATTTGTGTTTACTAGATGATAAAAATTTATATATATTGGAAAATGAGATAATTTAACTAGAAAATTAACCCAAGGAGTAAACTGAATTTGATAATATATTCAAATCCAAGCTCATTCATAATTTCCAATACTTGAAATAGAACACTAACATTGTTGTGATCAAGAAGAATAATGAACAGATCATATTTTTAATTGACTTTAGGGATCTCAATCAGAAATTTTAAAAAGGATTATTTTTCAATTTTTATTATAGAAATACTAATCAATGTGATAGATAGCTTCAAACCCCATTCGTTCAATAATGGGTACTTTGGGTACAAGAAAATTTTGATGGATCCTAAGGATGAGGAATCCAACACTCATAGATCTCCCCAAGGGGTATATTACCACTAGGTAATTCTCATATTTATGATAAATGTTAGAGATACATACCAATGATTCATGAAATATATATTCAATACCTTTCATGTAAAATCTATAGAATGATTTGTTAATGACTTGGTAGTCAAGTATAAACAAAACTATGACCATATTATTGATCTTGAAAATTTCTCATCTCCATAGTTTTTATTCATGGAATAAATTTCCACCCTAAGAAGACCATGTATACAATGACATGCCTTTTAATGCATTACTTTTAACATAATTATTTAATAATATGTTACATCAATAACATCAAAGGACCTTATGTGGTTTAGTGTCTTGGAAACTTGGTACATAGTGTATGATGTTTGTAAGGAAAACATAAGAATAAAATTTATTTTATCCTCTTGGAAGACTTATTTATTTTTCTATCCTAGTTGAACTCATTGCAAGGTATTTCTTGTGGATAGACATCATTAGAAAAGGGTGATCAAATATATCATTATGCGATAAAAAATTAAAATGGATCATGAGCGCTAATAATGGATAAAATATAAGGCATAACAAAACATAACATTCATATCTACATGATTAATAACATGTAAATGTGGATAAACATTATAATGAAACATTCATAACCATATCCCCATGTTGCATCACTAAGGTGTCATAAAACATAATTCCCTGGTTTTCACCAAGGTATCATAAACATGGTATCTCTAAAGATTGATTATACACCCAATTCATTGAAATGTTATCAGGGTGCAGTCTTCATATGTATTAATCCATGTGTGACACCTCGATATTAAATAATTATATAAATAATCCATGGATAATAAAGAATGTTTTTTTATCAAAATCATTGAGTACAAAGGTGTTTAAAGAATGTAACTTTTCATCATTTTTAAACTATGAGATAGAAATAAGGGTTTAAAACATGGTAACCCCAAATCAAAGAAGTTTAATTTTATCACTATGAAAACCCTTGAATAATAATGGAGTTGGGTATTTATAACCTAAAAACATAGGCCCAAAAATTCAAAGAATGATTTTGATAGTACAATAGGCATAAAAAGTGGTTTATAAAATGGGATTAATAAGAGAGAATCAGTATCTCGGTGTAACATATACATTAGGATAATAATTTAATCAATATAAGTTCCTAGGAATGTAATATAATTTTTATTAGATTACTAACTATAAATTACATACTAGGATAAAAAGGGAGAGTAAGATAATCCCTTACCTTTCTAGATAACTTCTTAACGTTTGATGATAGTTCTTTAGAGCCTTAAAAAATCCTTTAAAAGGATCTGTAGATGTAAAATGAGGGGAAATAAATTCTTAATGCTTGTAATTGAATGAGATGGGGAAAAGAGGTGGGTATTTATTGTAAATGTGCTAGGATTGTTTATTAATTATTAAATATAATCCTTGGAAATCTCAGTTGTGGAAAATGGGAAACCATTGGATTTACCATGGATTTGGCTTGTGGTTTATGAAATAATGATGATTTTTTGACATATTTGGTTATCAAAATTTAACATCAATATTTTATTTTTATTTTGTAATTTTAAAATAATTTTCCTAAAAACCAATGTTATTAAAACATTAATTTCAATTTTATAAATTGAAAATTTTTTATAGGTTTAGAAATCCATTTTAATTATTAAATTACAATTTATTAAAAAAATGAGGTATTTTTTCATCAAGTTAAATTAATTATTAATTAATTATTACATATTTATAAAGTCATAAAACATACTAAAAAAGATTGTCTTTTATTATTAACTAAAAAATGTATTTTTTTTATTAAATTATTCAAATTTCACAGTAACCTAATTTCGACTTATTGATTTGAAATATAATTTTTATTTTACCAAATTATTTTTATAAATGTGATATTTTTTAATTCTAATTAAAAATTTATATTTTTCAAAAAATAATAGTTTTTATGAGATAATTAACTTTTAACCCTTATAAAAATTACCAAGGAAATTATAAAATAATATAATCATTTATATTTCAATAAAATTAAACTAATTTTTTGAAACATAACTCCTTATTGCATCAGAATGTTTTTAAGGGTAAGTTGTGTGATTGTGATACTTTTATGTCATGGATCAAATAACATAGACCTATTGGTGATCTCGACTACCGTGAACATCTCCCATAGTTGATTTCTCTCAAGTCATACTTATTGAAGCTCTACTTGAAATTGTTAACAAAGAACCCCAATGATACTACCTATCTTCAAAATTATTATAAATAGTAATCAAATATAATGATACTACTACTTAAGTACATCATTTCTCTTTTTTATCAATTATATTTTATAAGAATTCATTATATAATAATTCTAATGGTATCATTATTACCAACAGTTTTATTTCATAATGGTTATATTGACAAACAGTCATGGAACTATTTCTAATAGTTAGGTTTCTATTCCAAAATCCATGTTACTCTTCTAAGGGTTATATTACATCTTATAAATACCTCTTAATACTAGATTAGTCATTAACCTCGATTACACTCAATGTTCAAAAATTATAATATTTTACTCAAATTACCAATGTTTTTTATTCATTTTATATTTCTTTTTTTTATGTTGATGATTGTAGGGGATGAAGATAAACGTAATTCTTCTATTCTTGTAAAAATTTATATCTATTTACCAATTTTAATATTTAAAATTATGAGGTATATATTTATTATACAAAACTAATTTCCTAAATTAATGAAATAAATAATTATTTTTTTCATCATGTTTTTATGTTTCATGCATATGACACACTTGTATATAATAAAAATTAATTCCATTTGTATACTTTTTGGTATTTATATTCTACCCATAGAAAATTTCATCCTCAAATTTTGTGTCAATCCTCAAAAGAAATGGGTGTATTTCTCCATCACCACTTCTTCAGGTCCCCATGTCACTTCTTCAATCTTATGATTTCTTTATATGATCTTAGCAACATAATTTGTATTTTTCTTCAATATGTATTCCATTTCATCATAAATATTGATTTATTCTTAATTATATAATAGTTCAGGTTCCAATTCCATTTCATTTTTATCTACTATACGTGTTGGGTTTAACATATTAACTCTTTCGTCACAAGTTCTTGTGGAAGACATTCTGGACATTAGAAACATTTGGTGGTAGCACTACATGATAGGAAACTAATCCAACATGCTCCAGAATCAAAAATGGTATAATATACATTAGATTTAGTTTTCACTTCATTCCATGCCCCATTAACCCATTACATGTAGATATTATGAGGAATATAAGATCACTGGCATGAAACTCTATGTCCTTCCTATGATTGGTAGAATAATTTTTATCAACATTGAGTATCCTTGATATGAATTTGGATCACTTGTATCTTATATATAGATTATTTTACAATGTATGGTCCCAAGTGTTTTCTTATCCAACATTATCCAAAAAATTTGGAGATAAACACATATTCACAATAGTGCTATATAAGGTTCTATTTTAATGATCGATTGAAAACCATTTTTTTAGGATAATTCTACAAGTGAAGATGTTAATTTGAACTCCCCTGAAAATCAAGTGAGATAGCCCAAAAAATGTATTAAAATATTTTAATATTACTCTCAAACTTCCCTTATGTTTTAGGATAATATGTTGTGTAATGTTTACATAGGTATTTATAGCCTTTTGAAGTCTCAAAAAGAACATAGAATTAAATCTTGTATCACGATCTAAAACAATTGATAATTTCCCCAAATAAAGTCTCACCACATCATGAATTTACATATAAGAGAGGTTATAAATGAAGAAATCTTATCATATAGTGATTAAATGAGAAATCATTTTTAATCAATCAATGATTACACATATAAATTTTTTCCTTTGGTTATCTTAGGGATACCAGTTAAAATGTCAATAGTAATGTTATCCTAGTTCTATACAGGTATGAATAGTTTTTGTACCACTTATTTGGTTATTTTTCATTCCACTTTCACTAGCTGACATAATAGATATCTTTTAGTATAGTAAAAAATATACATATTCATGTTATCCATCTAATAATGATCCTATAGATTTGTATCCAATTTGGGACATCCATGATGTATATAGAATATAGAGTTGTGAGCTTTATACATTATCTAATTCTAATACACTATGTCAAATGGGAAATATATCCCTATATTAAACCTCAATACTTCTTAAGGGCCAACATATAGCTTATAAATGTTCCCTTTTTTTCATATATTTTATCTTCTTTTATTAATTAAAATCCTCTATTTATCCTTTATTAATATTCTCTAGTAATTATGTTTGTGAAATAAATTAGGATAGGATCTATGGCATCCCTTACATTATAACTTTCATGTATATATTTAATTGGTCATTGATTAATATATCTCATTCATTTATCTTTATTCAAAGAACTCTATAAACCTTTCTACTCAATGAATCAAGGAATATTTATGGTTTTCTAGGGTAATAATGGATCGAAAAATTAAATTCATAAAGAATTTATGACTATATCATTTGTCACATGTTTAGTTCCTTTTTTTTAATTTATACATTAGTATCTATTGGTCAATGTATACATCACACTTCTGCCCATTATAATTTTGTCTCTATATCTTTAATGAAAAGATAAATGTAGAAAAATCAAAATCATGGCTATGATAATTAAATTCATGAGGCCTTATCCATAGTTATTGTAAGGAAATCTATTTTTCTTTTTTAATTTGTACACTTTCAGGTCCCTTAAAGGATGATCTTTATGAATTGAAAATCCTTCCCCATTGTATAGTAATGTTATTATAGGTGCATTAACCGAACTCTTCTTTAGTTCCTAGAAACAATATTCAAAATTTTTGTCCAGATAATCTTAAATCCTATTTGATTTAACTTTTTTCGTTGATTATAAATCCATAAAATAATTTTGATATATATTATATCATATCCACAATACCAAGGATAAAATGAATCTCAATTATTATTGTAAGATATTTTCACTTCTTTATAGCCTCTATCTTTTCTATATATACTGATATTATTTCACTGGTGAAAATGTGTCTCAAGAATAAAATTTATTTTAAACAAAACTCAAATATTATAAATTTACTAAAAAATATCAATTTAATTAGAGTTTGTAATATTACACATGGATGATCTATATTCTCTTAATAACTTTTGGAATATATCATAATATCATCAACAAATAAAATCAAAAATATTCCGAGGTAGTCCTTAAAAAATATATTCATCAAATCTATAAATATAGTAGGATTATTACTCAATAAAAAGACCATAACAAACAACACATAATGTCTATATCTTATCCATAAGTTATTATTCAGGGTATCATTTTTATTTTCCCTCAATTGATGATACCATAATCAAAATTTATTCATGGAGAAGAATTGATCCCCATGAAGATGGTTAAACAAATCATCAAACTATATAAGAGCGTATTAATTCTTCATTATGATCCCATTAAGTTAAATACAATCATGGAATAATCACATTAATCAATCCTTCTTCTTTACTAATATAATAGGTTCTCCCTAAGGATACACACATGTTTGAATATAACCCTTCTCCAAAACATCTTTTAGTTGCTTCATTAATTACACTAATTACATATATTCCATTTTATATGGGGTCTTTTATATTGGCATTGATCTACATATGAGTTAAATTGATAAAAAATCCTCTCTTACTATTGGAGATTAGGGTAACTCTCTAGGAAATACTTTTTATGTATTCCCAATAGTGGGTACAACTCCCATCCTAAGACTTTATTTTTTTTCTCCTTAGTCTCACCTCATTTCCATAATGAAGTCAATACGAGGAAGTTTATAAAAAAGAAATAGGATGGAAAATCTATCCTTTATAGATAATTGTAGGTTTTTTCCTTCAAGATAACTAAATTTTACTTATCTCTATAGTTGATCTTGGTATTATACATAGACAACCAATTCATCCCATGTATTATCTAAAATTAATACATTGAAATAATCATAAGGTTTTGAGAGGAATTGTACTGAAAAAAGTAAATATGGTAATTCCATATATCTCAGATGCTTGATCAGTTCCTCCAAGAGTTTTAGAAGACAGACAATACCAATTTAAGTTTAGGGCATAAAATTATGTTATTTTAAATCATGAATTAATTAAAAGAATATGTAGAATGAGAATACAAAATATTAACTAATTATATTTGTGTATATAATGATTGTACCTTACATAACATCATTTTGAGCCTCAATTTTATCTTTTGTGACTATAAAAGAATGACCTTTCTCCCTTGGCATCTTTTGGGATTCACGGTGGTTTCCCTCTATTATATTTTTATTTAAACATTAACTAATTAAATTTACATGCTCCCCATACTTGAATCATTATAATGTATGTTGAAATTTTACAATATTCCCTTTTTCATTAGAATTAATATACTAAGGCTTTAAATATCCATGAAGTTTTTGAGATATATGGTTATCTCTTACACACATGTATCACTTTCCACTTTCAAGAATATAATTACCAAAATTTCTTTTTTCTGCATTTTATTCATACGGAACGTTTTAATTTAATCTCCTTACTTTCATGTTCTGGATTATTTCTAGAAACAGTTTCCATAATTCTCTTATTTTCATTCTTTCCAATATTCCACTCACCTATTAAATGAATTTAATCCTTAAAAGAAAAAAAATATTACCTATTTGTCACTACCAAAGTTTTTGATTTCCAATTAATTCCATAGATAGGGTGTCAGTTTTCCAATGAACTCATGGAATTCAATCTTTATCTTGTTTATTATGGTACAAGTAAAATCATTTCTGAAAAAATAATTTTTTGATGTCTTCCCACTCAATGGATTCAACATCATAATTTTTCTTTGGGTTCTTGATCAGTTTCCACCACTAATTAGATTCTACCTCTATTAGATATAAGTTCACCATTACATTGTATTACTAAAAACAATGCATAATAGAAAATATATTTTCTATAGTATTAATTTATTGTTCTAGGATTAGTGGATCGAAGGTTCCACTAAATACAAGTGGTATTTGATGCCTGAATAATTTAAATTATTGTTATTAATTCCATGGTCAATTCAGATTCCCTTTATAGTTTAAATTGTCATTCATAACCATAGATAACCAATTAAGCATCATCATTAAGATTTCAAATCCATATCTTCCTTATTGGGAATGTATTCATTTCATTACTTGTTGCGTCCATTATTTACATGAGTCATCATATTGTCAGCCATTTTTCAATAATAATAAAACCTAAGTGGGGAATATTTTTCTACACAAAATATTATAATAAATATTATGAAGGAAATATTAATCCTAAAATATTCTAGTATCATTATTATAAGACAACCTAATTTAATATTTAAAAAATAAAATATTCTATAATTTTGTCATAATGAGTTTTAAAAAATGTTTGATTAACAAAAGAATATCCACTAACAGTTTCATACCATGTGTAGAGAAAAAAATATTTTTCATGCACTTGTTGATGAAAGAGTTAATACCAAATACACCATTTTAGGGTTATTACCCATAGTTACAAATGTGATATATCTGCATCAACCTACAGTATCTAGAAAAGAATCTAATTTCATAGAAACTAATTTCTTTATAGTTTACCAATATTTCAGAATGTTTTCATTAATTTAGACTTATCCAAGCATTTGTTACTAATTTTTTTACCTAATTTCAGTAAATTACTAAAACATTCCTTTGATACCATCTACGGTGACCCTCATTTTTAATACATGACTTTTAATATTGCTTTTTTAACTATTAAAATAATAACTCCAAATAAACATTTAAAGTATAGTTTCTAGTAAAATAAGTAAAAAATATATAAATTACATAATTAAAACATAAAAATAAAGTTAATTTAATACACTTGAATGGATCCTTTATTATTGCATACTAGAGGTCCTCAATTCAAGTGATTTCCTAGAGATATATATCAATAGAAATGGGTGAACATAAATCAAAGTAAGGGTTAAATAATTTAAATGGAACATAATTGATCATCATGAATAAAAACTGAGATAAAAAACAAGAGAATAATCATAATTAAATGATATTTAACATGTAAATGTGTCTATAACAAAAAAACGATACATGCGTCCGTATATCCCCAAATTTCAACACTAAGTTGTCATAAATAATATTACCAAGGTTACTCACTAAGGTATCATAGACATTCTATATGAAGAGATTCATATTATAATAATGAATTGGAGTGATATCATGGTAATCCATTTACATGTATTAATTCATTTATTAACCATATATCATAAATTATTTTATCAATACCCCATGGATAATAAATAAGGGGTTTCATATAAAATTACTAAGAACGTGGGTATTTGAAGACCAGATGTTTAATAACTTTTAACTAATCATATGGGAATATAATATTTTTATATGGTACTACCCAATAAATTAAGTATAACTATATCTATATGAATATCTTTGAATAAAAGTTCTGTTGGGTATTAATAACATATAACGAGAGGCATAAAATTCAAAGGATGATTTTTGTAGCATAATGGGTATACATTGTGGTTCGTGGAACAATCTTAATGAGATAGATAGGAAGTATCACATTGATATAACAAAATTATAATAGTAATGGAATGATCACAAGTTCATGGGAAATTAATAACATTGAAATTAGAAGACTAGAGGCAAAGGAAGTACTTGAATATAAGGTGGAGGAATTGAATCCCTTTCCTTACGGGATAGATTCTTAAAGTTTGAGGAGACATGATTTGAACCATATAAACTCCTTGGAATGGATATATAGAGTAAAATGAGGGTCAACATACACTTAAGGGATTATGATTGGATGAAATGGTGTATATAGATGGGTATTTTTTAGAAAAATGTGGGGTATTTATTATTAATTTCTAGATATAATCCTTAAAAATATAGGTTGTGTAAATTTCAATACCATTATCATAACTCTGGTTTTTGTTCATGATTTGTGACATAAATATGTCGTTTTTTAAACATTTGAGTTTTGGAACCAAAATTAAATATTTTATATTACTTTTAGAATAATAATATGATTTTTTCAAAAAATAATATTCTTTATACCTTAATTTCAATCTTATACTTTTAAATGTATTCTATATATTTAAAAATTCATTTTAATTAATTAAAATATATATTTTTTTAATAAAATGACTTATTTTTTGGTCTTGGATCCATTTTTAATAATTTTTAAATAATTTTTAAATAGTTATTAATTTATAAAACATACAAAAAACACATAACTATATTTTAACTATGCACACTAAAATTTGGTATTTTCAGATAATTCTTAAAAAAATTTCACCCTAACCTAATTTAAACATGTTTATTTCTAATATAATTTTTATTTTATTGAAATAATATTCTAAATATAGGATTTTTAACTTTAAAATAAAAATTATTATTTGTTGAAAAATAGAAATTTTTGGCATAATCATCTTCCTCAGCATTAGAAAAATTACCTAAGACATTATTGAATTATATTATCTTTTATATTAAAATAACTATTTCTTTATAAGATTATTTCATGAAAGTATAAAAACTAATAATACCTGAATTTATCATAAAAATTGTATATATTTTAAGAAAATATAATGAAGCTTTATTTGTTTCAAAAAAATTATTTATCGTAACTTATATACATTCATGTGTATTTATTAAAAAATTTCCTTGATAAAATGGAATTGAAGAAACCACTATTTGAGTCCCAAAATAAAAATTACACCTTTATCAAAATAAGGTCTGTATACCCTGCCCCTTATTACACCAGAATATTCCCTAATGTTAGGTCGTATGATTGTGGTACATTCATAGGGTGGCTCAGCTAACACTGACCAAGTGATGATATCCACTAAATTAAAATTATATCATAGATGATTTTTCTCAGTCCTTGTTGATTTTCTAATTGAGATTGGTCAAGGGTGAATTCTAGTGATACTACCTCCCTCTAAAGTTCTAATAAATGGGTTTCAAATGGAATGATTCTACTTGTTGGGATCATTATTTCTCCCATAAACATCAATTATCTTTTTTCATTACACTTTGTATTCAAATTATAATTATAACATTTTTACCAATGGTCATATTTACCAATGGACATATTAACCAATGTTCATATTGACCAATAGTCATGTTACTATTCCTAAGGATCTTGACACTATTTTTAATGGTTAGGTTACTATTAAAACAGTCATGTCACTATTACAATATTCATATTACCTCCTAAATATTCCTCTTAATTACTTCATTCATCATTCACCTACATTCCTACAAAGGCTCTATATTTCAAAAATTTCAATTGAAATACTAATTTTTTCATTTTTACAGGTTTTCCTTGGAAATGATAGTTCTAAGAGATCATGATGACCCAAATTTTACTATTTTATAATTTTATTTTTTACATTTTATTTTACCATTGCATCATTTTTATTTATCATGGTTATTTTTAGATTATTAATGTATTTTTATCAATTAAGGAAATAAATCATTATTATTTCCCAAAATATGTTGGTATTTTCAGTGTATTAAACACTTATATATAATAAAAATGTAATTCTATTTATATTGTAACATCCTATTACTTTATTTCAGGAATATCTTAACCCTTGTTCTAATAATACATTGATGGGGGATTTTATCATGTTTTTTTAAATGTTTGAAAATTTGTTATGTTTTTCAGGAATATTCATGGTTGGTGCATGTTTAGGGAAAACTATGAGGTTTATCACATAAAACCATACGGGCAAGGTTGAGAAAGTATTAGTCACACGAATGTTTACCAAAATGTGGGGAATATGTATGGTGGGATTTACATGGTCGTTAGATGGTTAGTTTTACCGTACATAAAAACCATTCACCCCATCCATAGGTTCGGTAAGGACACATTGTTAGGATGCATGGTTACTTCAAGTTGCATGTTCTGTATAGTAAAATGTGCACATAAGGTTTTTACCTCAAAAAAATAAAAAAAAATCCTAGGACCCCCTGTTTATGTTGACTAAACACCCATACTCAACCTAAATTGGTTTCCTTTGCTTTTTAAGGATCACTAGAGGATTTTTTGGCTCTCAAAATACAGTCCCCTATGAATTGATGTTTATATTGAATATCAAATCCATCTATGATAAGTTAATCTCTTATATTTTGGTTTCTTCTTATCTCTTCTTATATCCTTCTTATAAAGTAATAGATAATTATTTTTTTGATGGATATAATCTCTGTTTTTATGGATCTTGATTTTAGGGATTATTTATTAATATATTTCACCTTTTTCCTTCATTGGTATTCTTGTTATGGGTGTGGTTTTGATCATGTGATTAAAGATAGGTGGTTCCGTAAAGCTTTACCATACAATTTAAACCATAATTTTTTTAAATAATTTTAATTGAATTTTTAAATTATTTAAGAACCTATATTTTAGATGTTTGATGTTTTATTTTGAAATAGTAATGGAAATATTGAAACCCCCTCAATTTCAATGGTATAGAGTTTTTCTGGTGGGTTTGAGAAAATGGATGGCTTGATTTGGAAATTTATTTTACAAAGTGATTTAGTATTGATCTATGATAAAAATTTATTAGATTGGGAGATGATTTTAAAAGTTATAAATTGATTAAATACTATAATTGGTTTTGTAATAAAAAAGCATCTTCAAAAAATGATCATGGACAATTGAATTATAAATATTGAATTAATTTGAAAAGAATTATTTTTTCAAAAATAATTGATTTATTTATTGGTTTATTGAATAACATGTTATAATGAAAAGTAATTAGGTTATTAGAATAATCACACTAAGACTATGACACCTTAAAATTGGATCAATAATGACAACACTAATTATAAAAAGTTTAGTCTGGTTTCCCAAGTTGGGTCCCCTCAAACAGAGTGTTGATTTATGAGTGCACACATACATTGATCCATGTAGATGAATGATATGTATAGGATTATATATCCAAAAACAAACATACATTAGGTATTATGAACATGGGTATATTTTTTTGTTTTATTTTGAAATATATTTTTTAGAGAACTTTTTTATTCATTCTAATCCATTTATATAAATGTTTTATATAAAATGTTAATATAGGAATTTCTTCATATATCATCCATCACATTCATTTTAAAGATTGTTTTCATAAAAAATGTAAATTACTTATCACAAATTATTCCATTTAAATTTAAATGATAAATTTATTTTTGTTATGATATTGTATGTGGAACACTTAGTGAGACCCTACTGGGTTATTTAACTCACACCCTATTTTTTCCTTCATGAATTTATATATTATCTTATGAAAGTTCCTTGAAAATGAATAATAACCACTTAGAGGTGGCAGGTGTACTTTATTTGTGGGACCTTTAGTGATAGAGGAGACCAGGGGATATGTGGTCCACTTGTTACAAAGGCATTATAATTTATTTTTTGTCATATTTTGTATCATTAGTGATGTAATATTTTGGGTCTGTTTCACCTTTTTGATTCTATTACATTCTCCTTATGGTATGTTTTCATGTCTAATTTTTTTATTTATCTCTCATTTTATTTTGGAAAAAATAATTCCATTTTTATTTTTTTATGATTCCAGGTGCATGTCCTCAACCCATTGGGATTATAAATTCCCATTAGATAGTTTCAACTCTTGCATGGGTAACATTGTACTAGAGTATCATTTCTAGTTTATGAAAAAGGCAGTATCAGAGAGACATGTTATACATATTTAATTAATATTAGTATATAGTTCGGTTTTTCATGGTAAATAGGAATTTGGGACTCTTGAGGAAGTTTTAAGTCAGTTCATAGCCATCTCTAATTATAAAGATCTTTAAGTCACCGTTGTTTTCTAGGGAAAGTGTCTTTGTGGAATGTATTTATCTACTTCTAGTATTTTCCCAATTTATCTGAGTACTTTGATATCACTATAACACAAGATTTCATTTAGGATCTATGTATCCATACTAATGATTCAATGTTTATTTATGATGTTCTATAGCATAAATCCTTCGAGAGTATATTTAAATAATCCATAAGTGGATGTTGTTAGTGAACTGCATCAAGAGATTCCTCTTGTGAACAAAAAACTTGTTGATATTGTGGAATGGTTTTCTATGATATCTTACATGTATGTTCACCCGTTAACTTTTAGGATCTAGTAGTGAAAAATAGAAGGGATTAATATCTAAATAATTCCAAAGATTTTATTCATCATTATCTACCCACATTCTAAGGATCCAATGATCCTCAAGAGGATGAGGATTGGTTGAAAAAGATGGAGATACTTTTTGAGTACATGGAAATACCTAATTTTCCTATAGTGAAATGTTCTAATTTAAGCTTGAGGGACCTATATTAATATAATGGTATTCAATGATGATGGAAAATAAATAAAATATAATTGAGTTTAAAGGCGTCAATTTTTTTTTACACATATGTTATTTCTTAAATATATGGTTTTGGTAATGTTTACATAGTTTCTCATCCACCAAAAGGGTGATAGGATCATGTATTAGTATGTTAACCATTAGTTAGAGCTTGTTTAGTTTTTTCCTAAGGTATTGAGAAATTAAAATATTATGTTTTGAAGATTGGATATGTGTATTCAATCAAATATTAAATATTAAATGATTCTGATTAATCTCAATTCATATGTAGATATACTCAATTGAGTGTTAATGGTTGAGCCTACCCTAGCTAGTATGTTAGGGTTGATGGGAGTTTGTTTTCCTCCCAATGTATGTTTTGTTAGATACTTTGATCAAAATAGAAATCATGATGAGTATCATGGTTAATCTAGTCATTAGGCATCATCTAGATGTCCAATAGTACCGTTAAGAGTCCGTATGACTTTCCTTCAGTGTAGTATGTTTGGGAATTCAAAAGATGTTTTCACCAAGGCACCAATGATCTGTAGTTCATGTGGATTCTTATGTCACCTGTAGATTTCAATCATTTCTTTTCATCACTAAATTTTTTCATGGACTCGTCATCTTTTTAATTTTCTATGTTGCAATAAAGTGATTCATGAACTAAGGTATTTTTTCCATAGGCATACAGAATGAAGCACTTTGATATAGTAGAAGAGTCTCCATAGGAAGATGATAAGATTTTAGTGAATATAATAAGTATCATCACTATATAATCATATTTAGAGACTTCTTTATTTAATACTATTTCATTTTATACATTTATATCAACTCATGTTTTTTAATTTCTAAGTATTACCAAAAAGATTTTTTCTTATGTAATAGATATGAATATTCCCCTCAAAACCAAGATATAGTAGTTTCTCAAATATCCCACTTGTTTTTTTCTCCATATTAAAGATTAGATTACCTATTATTTTTTGGATAATTACATAAAACATATTAATATCATTTATGTGATAGATTATATGATTTCTCATAAGGAACATACTTATTTTTATCTTAGGCAGGTCCCCATTACTGTGTTCGATGGAGTGTTCCATGTATTTTAGGGAGAGTGGAACCTAAGGTCAAGAAAATAAAAACATTGTTTTATAAGGTTGGGTATAGTAATATTGGTGTTTTATTTTAACAAGGAGTGGTAATATTTTAGTGATGATCTCTCTCTATTTTTCATTGAGTTTCTTGACATTTTATCTAACGATTTCTATGGTTTTCCAACAGTAAGAGATATGGAGTTTTCTATTGGTTTAGTGCTGTTAACTTAGCCTCTGTCTAATCCATCCTATCTTATAGAACTAGAAGATTTTAAATAGTTAAATATCCAATTTTGTGATATTTTAAAGAAAGGATTTATATTCTCAAGTTTTTCACCTTTTGTGGTGGATTGTTTCTTTCTAAGAAAGTAGATTTAACCATTCACTTATATGTTGATTCTTGAAAAATAAATTGAGTTACGGTATATAAAAAGAATATGTTTATTCATATAAATGACTAGTTTGATTGTTTTAAATGGTCTATGTGGTTGTTGAGGATTGATCTTTAATCTTGTTATCACCAACTGAGAATTAGAGAATCTGTTATTCAGAAGACATCCTTCAGAAATAGGTATGGCAATTTGGAGTATCATGTTATACCATTTATTCTAAACAATGATCTTATAGTTTTTATGTCATTGGTGTAATGTATATTCCATTATTACATATAATCATTCACGGTATCCTTTGTGGGAATTTATTTTTTTTAATCCCAAACCTTGGAGGACCGTGTGCATCATATGAGAGGAGTTAGGGAAATTTGGAGAGATCGCCAACATGACATGAATCTTTTGAAATGCGATTTCTCAATAAAAGATGTAATTTTCATGGGACATGTGGTATTAGATTGTTGAATTTTAATTTATCCTAATAAGGTTATGATATGGTAGGAACCACATAATTTTTTTGAGATAGAGAACTTTTTGGGATTAGTATGGTATTACAGCAGTTTTGTTAAAGATTTCATAATTTTTGCTTCTCTAATGATCATTATTGCTCAGAAATGAGTGAAGTTCATCTAGGATGTGAAATTTCAAAGTTATTTTGTTGAGATAAATCATTTTTTAAATATTGATTCCATGGATGACTATTCCAGATACTGGGTAGATCTATGCTGTATTTTGTGGAACATCTAGAATGCATTCTTATACAGGGTGATCATGTGGCATCCTATGGTCCCAGTTATCTTAAGACACAAGATAAGAACTATATAACACATAATCTCAATCTTATAAATATAATATGTGATATAAATATTTTGAATAATTAAATTTTCCTTGAAATATTTTCTATCTATTAAGAACTAAAAAATCATTAGTTATATCTTTTTTTAAAAGAATTTGATCCTTTGATAGATACATTGGTCAAAGAACCTAAAATATTCTGATTTTGATATTTACATTACCCATGTAAGGGAAATATTTTAGTTGATGAATCGAGTTGGAGAAATCCAACCCAAGATGTGAATGATTAATTATAAGAGTGTAATCTGGTTGATTTCTTTCCTTAGATGCATTTTGGATTCTAGGATGATGTGACCAAAATTGTTATGGTAAGTGCCTATTTGACCACCACTCCTCTAAAGATGATTCTTATGGTTATGTAACCTGATGATTAGTTATGGGTAATTATGGACTCTATTTATGGTTGGGATACCATTGGTGATTGGATGTTATCTATAGAATGTATCCAATGTTTCTAAAACTAGTATGTTATTGTATCTCCAGTGAGAAAGGTTGTGATAGTAGATTTCTATAATACTCAATGAGTGTTGAACCTAGGTACCAAAAATATGTTCTAAAATATATATTGATGTTTCTAGTGGAAATGACTGGGTTGAGGCATCACTAACTTTGTTTCTCATTGTTATACCTTCCAAAAAGTCATTATTGGGAACCAAAAACATTTGGGTTTGCTTTAACCCCTTCTAGTGATGACTAGAAAGTCTGATGGGATTTTGATGGGATTTTTTGTTATGTTTCCATGTAAACCTTGGGGGAATAATGTGATATGGTTTTTTATTGATAGGCTAACCAAAATACCTCACATTATACCCATTCAAGATACAACCAATGTTAATGACTTGGGAGTAATCCATATGAAAGATATTTTCTGTTTTCATGGAGATCCATATGTAATAGTACCTAGTAGGGATCCCCATTTTACTTCTTGTTTTTATAGATTCCTCCAAATGTAAATGGGATCCTATGTATTCTTGAGCTTTATATATCATCCATATACATCTGGAATGATAGAACGAGCTACGCAGATTCTTGAAGACATGATTCTTACTTGTGTTCACGAATAGTTTGGATCTTGGGATGACCATTTGGTACTTGTTGAGTTCACCTAAAATACTTGTTACTACTCCATTATAAAAATGGATTCTTTTGATGAATTGTATGCTCATCCATATAAATATGTGTTGTGTTGTACATTGATTCGTGAAAATTCCTTGGTGGGACTGAGTTTGGTCTGAGAGACGATGGTGAAGATTTAGTGGATTCATTAGATAATGGAGATGAAATAGAGATGGTATAAATCCAATGTTGATCATAGATATAGACCATCAAATTTTTCAATTTTTTACTGGGTATTTTGACAGTATTACATCATTTAGTTTGCAGATCTATTGGGAAATAAGGAAAGATTTCCCTGAGTATTCCATGTCCTTTTGAGATTGATTAGAAGGAGGGGAAAATTTCTTACCACTAGTAGTTTCCACCATATTTGAATTTTATACACAACATGTTTCATTTATAACATATCAAGAAGTATATTTTTCAAACTCCTCGTTTCCTGAGCAAAGAAGATCTTGATGTAGACCCCAATTAATATTGGAATGTGAATCTAGTTTGGATAGGTGATTCTAAGACAATGGTTTTTCATCTGAATATGACAACATTAGTCCCTATGATATTGTAAAATGGTTCTAATTATTATAAATTTTTTGAAAGTGAGGCACTGATAAGAGATAACTGGCCTCATCTCAATGATATGTAATCTTCTTGATAGGCTTTATAGAGATAAAAAGTGTTTATAGCGGGGAGGTGTAACATCTTGTTACTAGATTTTAGGTACTTATTAACCCTTTTTTATCATACCTTTATGGATGTAGGTATTTAGTTTTTTAGTGAAGATAAAAAAAATTGAATCTATTTCTTGTGCACATTTGGGGCATGGAAAGGGGAAATGACATGGTTCTGCCAAAAAAAACCACGCAGCCAAGGTTGAGCTACTGGAAGGGGGTTCACAATTTTTCCAAATCATACAACCACCCTTTCAAACCATGTAGCCTTTAAAAATTATGTTTTTCATGGTTGTAACATGGTTATTTTAACTATATATCCAAATTTTGTACCCCATATTGAAGTTCATTATAGGTGTATAATTGGGGAAAATAGTTACTACTAATCTTGCGGCCTGTATAGTAAATAATGCACATAAGTTTTCAACCTCCCAAAAATTTAATTAAAAAACTAAGGACACCCATTTAAGATCACAAAAAACACCAATTGATCTAAATCATTTTATTTTTCTTTTGGAAGCTCTCTAGAGGAATCGTTACCTCTCGAAACATTATCACATTCAAATCCATGAGTTGGTGGAAGAAATTATGCCTCTTCGGTAATTGAATCTACCTTAATGTGGTATCTGTTGATATCTTATTCTATCCTTCATATAAAGTAATATATCATAATTTTATTTATGAATATAATATTTGTTTTAATGGATCATGATTCTAGGGTTGATTAATTGATCTCTTAAACCTTAATTATTCGTTGGTTTTCTTATTAAGCATGTTGTTTTTCCAATGTGATTAAAAGGTCGATGGCTCCATAAATATTTATCCTACAATTGAAAAAGATATTTCCTTTATTAATTTGAAATAAGTTTTTTAATGATTAAAAACCTTAAATTTTAGATGTTTGATTTCTAATTTTTATATGGGAATGAAAATTAGGAAAAAACCCCAATTTCAAAGGAATCAAAAAATTTAGGTGGATTTTGAGAAAATTTATGGTTTCATTTAGAAATTGACATGATTAGGTGATTTGATGTTGATCCTAGATAGAATTTGATCAAATTGAAATATGACTTTAAAATTCATTAATTGATGAAAACCTATGATTTGGTTTTGGAATGAAAAAACATGTTGAATAATAATAATGGAAAATTGAATTGTAAATGATGAATTAATTTGAAATGAATTATTTTTTCAAAATGATTGATTCATTTATTGAGAGTTTGAAGCAAATTTGATCCAGAGTATTTAATAGTTTAATGGGATAAGATTTATAGGAATTAGACTCCCTAACAATGGATTGACAATGATAATAGTAATTAATACAATATCATCATTATTTCCTTAAATGGGTCCCCTTGAAATAGGATTTGATTCTAGTGTGTACACATAACATGAACCATTTTTATAAATGATATGCATGAGGAACCTATATCTAAAAAATAACATAACTCATGGATTATGAACATGGTGTCATATTTTCTGGATTTTAGTATTAATTACTTTTATTAAGGAATCATTTTTATACCAGTTGATTTATAAAATATTTTTGTATAAAATGTTCATTTGTGACTATTTTGATCAACCATCCTTCACACTTATATTAATGCATTTTTTTTGAAAATGTGTAAATGAAATTTTCTTCCTAAAATTATTTACATTAAAAAATGGTTTATTATGATGGTATAATTTATTCAATGCTTCGTGAGACACTACAAGGATGTTTATCTCCCAACATACAATTTCCTTTTGGAATTTTAAAATTATCTTATGTCTTATCTGAGAAAATAGAATGTTCCACTTGGAGGTGGTAGGTGTATTTTATTCCAAATACCTCGAGTGATAGAGATGATCGGTCGAGATTTAATCCACTTGTTATATGGGATTTCATGGTTTGTTTTTTTATATGTTTGGTCTTTAATGGTGTACTGACCCGCGTTTTCAACTAGGTTAAAAAGTGGGTTAAATTGAAGTTTTTCAATTACTGAACTGGTCGTTTTTAGAATCGGGCTTCAGAACGAGGATACGAAGGTTTGAACCCTTCTTTTTAATGTTTTTGGGTTTGGGAGAAGCCCTGAGAAGTTTCCTGAGTGTCTCGAGGTTTTCGGGTTTGTCATACCTAAATGAGGCTGATTTTTAAAGAACAACAGAAGGCACACGGTTGGCGCACAACTTCCCAAACCGTGTGTCCCAAACCATGTGTCTCAAATCAGGGAGACAGAGGAGTCTGCACAGCCTGCACACGGTTTCCCCAAACCATGTGGCCAGACCGTGCGAGGTGTCTTGGGTGACTAGTGGAGGATGCATGGTTGGAGAACGGTTTTCCAAACCATGCAACCCAAGCCATGTTCCATGCCCTGTTTTGGGTTTATAAAATATTTAAAATGATTTTAAAATAAAAACCTAAACTACAAGACTCTCCCTCACCCCTCTCTTCAATGCAACCCCCCTCCTCTCCTGTGATCCATGTGAGACACCCCCTTACAGCCTCCTCTCAGTCAAGGTTCCACCTCTATTTCTTGGCGATTCTTATTCCAAATCTTCATGGTAGGTCACTACCCTCCTTCCCTCTCCTTCCTTGGATGTTTTTTGGCCTCCCCTTTTCCCTAATCTATTTCGGCTGAACCCCCATGTTTAGGGGTTTTGTTTAATTCTTTTTTGTTCCTGTTTCTCTTGTTGTAAAGGGGTGAGAAAGGTCCTTTGGGACCTCATTGGTGTGCGTATGATCTCCACCGCCAAAGGAAATGTGTTTTGCGGTCTTTTTGGTCCGCTAGTTTGATTCCGAGGTAGGGGTTTTGCCCGTTTATGGTTTTCACATCCTCTAAGTTAATATCTTTTGTTGTTTTAAGGTTTATAGTGTGTTATTTCTAGTGGGGGAGCAGCAGCGGCAGCTTTAGTTAGAAAGCACGAAGAGCTGGAGTGGAAGGATGGATCCAGCTTGAGGTAGGGTCCCTCTCATTGCCCCTTAATTTAAAGTGATGAATTTAAAGACTTTAATAATACATTGTTTTAGTATTTTAATAATGCAGGTTTAGTCGATTAAATGCTTCTGTGCAAATCGTGTGAATTTTTGGAATAATATAAATGAGGTTGTTTGGTCACTAAACTAAAGATTTAATAACAAAACCCCTAGATCAAAGGTGCACTATCTTCAAGATAAAAGTAGGAACTATATTCTTATTCTTTCCTGATAAATTCTTGTTATGCTTTGGTGATAATTTATGATGTCATGTTTCCACTGAATTGTACCAAATGGTTAAAGCATGACAGTTGTGCTCTTTTGGTGAAATGGTTAAACTTGAATGAAATGGATTAGGTTGGTGAGACTATGCCTTAGGATAACGGAATAAGCACAATTAATGTTTGGAAATGGATACATAAGAGTAGTTCCCATAAGTATAAATTTGATAATGATACTTGAGATGGTTTGCCTTAGGTATATTTGTATGGACGTGATTAAAACCATTTACGTGGATATGGGTTGTATGATTGTTTGTGATTGTGATATGACCTTGAAATTCTTATGAGGTAATGCCATAAGTAGTATAATATAAACACAGTTGTGATGTGAGTGTGCACATGCTGATGAAACCTTGTGATGATTGTGTGTCTGGATGGGAGGTAGTTATACCCCATTCCAAAGTGATGAGTGTGACAGATACGTGGTTGGATGGGAGGAAATTATACCCCATGCCAGTGTGACAGTACATGTATGGAAGGGAGTAATTCTTAACCCTTTCGAGTGACTTCTAATGATGAGATATGTTTTTGGATGGGAGGTAGTTATACCCCATTCTAGTGTTATGAATGTGACGGATGGGAGGCAGTTATACCCCATGCCAGTGTGACAGTGCATGTCTGGAAGAGAGGCATTCTTACCCCTTGCCAGTTGACTTCTAGTGATGATTTACATGGTTGGATGGGAGGCAGTTATACCCCATACTGGTTGAATGAACGTGACGGAAGGAAAGCATTCGTACCCCTTTCCAGTTGACCTATAGGGACGGGAAGCATTCTTACCTCGTTCCCGCTAATCTCGATTAATGGGTGGGAGGAATTCTTACCTAACACTATCTATGATCTAATTGAATTTATATTTATATATACATGTGGTGAAATGATCAAGTTACTTTACTAGAAACGAGCTGAAGATGGTATAACCTTCAGTTGTTCCATGGGAACTTGGACGGGTGTCATTTACTTATGTAATTATGCTTTCTTATTTTTCCATACCTACTCACTATTTAATTGTTATACACTTTATGGATTGGGTTTGACACAGGTGGTGCCGGTCTACTGAGATTTATATCTCACACCCTACTCAGGCCGCTATTTCACTAGGTTACCCGAGTAAACCTTCTTGCTTGTAGGACCTAGTTTGTGTGCAGTGTTGTTTGTTCCTGAGGAGTTTGGGGCAAAGGACCAAGCGGGAGCTTGGGATGCTTAGGAGATCGCATGTCGAGCCTGGCTGTATTTTCATTATTCTTTTTCATTGTATTGTATGCATGCTGTATTGTTTCATATTTTCACATTGTATCATTCATCATCCCTGTATCGTGTAAACTATCTCTGTCCACCCTTTATAAAAAGGTCATCACCTATCTTTTGCTTCTACCTCTCAGTCGTTTACTGCTTCCATTTTTTGAATGTCATTTACTCTGATAATATCGTTGTGTTACTCTGACATGAGGGTATAGTCTCCCCACTATCACCTCCCAAGACCCTCGCTGATAGTCGACAGCCTCTGGCATACAGGGAGATGCGTTTGATGCCATGTGACCTACCAGTCCATTCACCGGTTCAATGGTAAGCTGGTCCGGGATGTTACAAAGTGGTATCAAAGGAGTTTCTTTTTTCTTGTTTGTTTTAATATTTAGAGAAAGTACACAGGGATAGGAAGGAGATGGAATTTGGTAATAAACTGTGCTCAGGAGTAGCTAACCTGTGTACATGGAAAATCCAAATTGCCTTGAATGAAATTGTTATTTTAATGATTTTGATTATTACGGTTGATTTTATTTCACCATTGGGTGACGCACATGGTTTCTATTGATAATGTTCATGCAATTGTGGGTTCCATTTCTGTTGTAACCCGATGATATGAGGGTATGCCATTTCATGCATCATATAGGAGCTTTGTTAGAAATCACATGTCATTCATTATTCCATGCCATCTAGGATGCATTAGTTGATACCTGCTGTTATGATAGGTGTTTTGGTAGTTATTCCATGCTTATGTTCTATATAATGTTTCTGTGTTACTACTTTCGATAACATGCTAGGTTTAGTTAATTTGGAATTGGTTGATTTGACCAAATTAAATTATTTCAATTACAACGGGAGCCAATTTTCAGTTGTATGATGTATAGGCACCTTATAGCTGGTAATGGGTAACCTGTTTGATTGAATTTCAAGAAAAAGGGGCTGCTAAAGTCAAATTGTAAAATGAATGGAAATTGGTTTTGAATGAAGGGATCCAGATGCCAAATTGTAAAGTGTATGGGCACATTACAGGTTGGTAGGTGGCCACCCGTATGACTAGATAATTTTTTTAAGCATGTTAAATTCTGAAATTTGTTTTGTTTTGTCTATTGGGAGCTAATTTTCAACCCATGGAGTGTATGGGGGCCTCATGAGTTTGGAACTAGAAACCCATAATGAATAAAATGGTAGGATGTTTTGCGAATTTTTTGTGTGTGTAAATGATTTTTGGTTTTGATCTGATGTGAATTGGCTTATTGGGACCCTCGTAGGTCACCTTAATTGTTTAAAATGAATTTATTATGATAAATTTTCAGAATGTGATGGGATGTATAATAAATGATTAATGGTTAAAAGGGAGTTTGTTGAGACTTTCCTGCCTTACTTTGAGTTGTCTTTTAAAAATGATCAAGTGCTTGGTGATTTTTGGTTGTGAAGGGTTACTTGATGTTTTGATTTGAATCTTTTAAAGTGATTAAAAGAATAAATGTGATTAGATATAAAGGTCTTGGAATAGGAACCAGTAGTGGTGTCCTCTATTGAAACCTCGTGTGAGGGTAAGATAAGTCTTTCTTGCGAGTGCCTTGAGTTGGAACTGTAGGTGTTTTCCATGGGCGTTCGTTTTCTTTTGTAAAATGACTTGAATGTTAGGATTGAGCCAGATGACTTCATTTGGGCATGACCAAGTGCTTGGGTTGATTCTTGTTTTACACGAGGGAGTATCCTATGGTAGGTAGAACCCTTAGTGTTTAAATGTCTTTCTTGTGCGGTGAGATTTCAGATTTTTGGTATCGTTCGTGTGCCACTTTCCCTTGTAGGACTTTCATTTTCCTATGACGCCCTTGTTCGGATGGGTGGTCAAGCTTCTTTTGATCTTTTTATGGGATTGAGCATTGGTTAATGCTCCGTACACATGCCTCAATCATGGTTGGTTTCTTATTAGTTGTTTGACTCCTTAAGTAATGGACGATTGGTAAGTCATCATCCATGTGAATAGTCGTATCAGGTAAAATGGCATTCGGCTAAATCTCTTATGTTGTTGTGTACGGTCTTGGGTCATCTCCGTGGTAGAGTGACCTGAGCGTTTGATAATAAAGTTTTCCCAATGCTTGGGATGCTTTTCTAAAGACCCAGGTGGTTGACACGCCAGTCTTGTTGCTTTGGTTTTCTTGTGCGTTTCGACTTGGTGATTGTGGCTCGGAGGAGCGACACACATCTATTTAATCGTTATGAACTAGTTTTCTTATGAGAAGCTGGTATTTTCTTCTTTTGGTGACATCGATGCTTCTAAGGTGGGAAGCGTCGTGTCAGTTTTTTGAAGTGTGTTCTTCCTGGTAGAAGGAACACATCAAGGAGGACCATTTTGGAATGTTCGGGTTTGATTGAATTCCTTTGACGATTGCAGGTGTCGTTATGCGTCGATGCTTTCCGGCAGCATGACTTTGATCTGGTTGGTGATGTATGCAACCCCCTTTAAGAAACACCATTGGTCATGGAGGACTTCAGTGGTAAATCGGGAATGATCACGAAATGCCTTATGCAGGAAAAAGGCATTATGATCGGTTTACAAATCTTGATGTGTCGGCAGGTGAAGCCAAATTTCTCATCTAGAATCGACCAGGGGTGTCTCAACTGTTCTCCTTTCCAATTTTTGGGTATGACTAACTAGAATCCTTTTAAAATCCTCTTAGTGTACTCTATTATGTAATGAGCATGTCCCATATCTTGATTTCGTCCTGGATGAACTAAGAGAGCATAGGTCTTACGCCGCGCTAATGCTTTTGAAAGCTGTTGAGCTCATTTTGTTGTTCTCATTCAGCGTTTCATGCGAGATGTGTGGTTTCTCTAATGGTTTGATCATAGAGACATCACCGGGGGTTGGGTATGAGCTTCAGTGAATGTTCTCGTAGTAAGGGTGAGATGCATTGGGAGGAGGCATCGTTGTTCATCTTGTAAAGCATCGGCTGTTTAAGTTGGTCGTCTTCTTGAATAGTCTTTCAGAGTGGCTTGACTCTTCAATTTTTGGCTTTTGAGGTCAATGGGTAAATCGACTGTTAGATCATTTCAAAATCATGCTAGGTGCGTCTTTGGAATTCTTGGAGCGTGCTTTTGAAAGTTCTTTTGAATGGTGGTGGAGTTGTGTTTTGAGTTTTGACCACTTAATGTTAAAAATCTAAGGTGGGAAGTACCTTTTATTGGTTTCATGGCAGGACGACGATGAGGATTTGTCTCTGGTATGACAAGCTCGGGTAAGAGTCATCTGGGTGTTTCAGTTGGAAAACGAGCGTTGTCTCGGGTGTTGACGGCTTAAGCATTGTGAGCTTAAGTGAATGTTCGTTGGTTCATCGGATGTTGGAGACGTAACGTGGTAGCTGGAACGGAGCTTCACGAACCTTGTTTGTCGAGTGAGGTGCGTTATTTCTGAAGGCATCTCGGGGACGAGAAGTTCCAAGGTGGGAAGGTAGTAATGACCCGTGTTTTGAACAAGGTTAAAAAGTGGGGGAAATTAAACTTTTTCAATTACTGAACTGATCTTTTTTAGAACATGGATTTAGAACGATGTTATGAAGGTTTTATCCCTTCTTTTTAATGTTTTTAGGGTTGGGAAATGGCCTGAGAAGTTTCCCGAGTGTCTTGAGGTGTTTCGGGTGCGTCGTACCTGAAGGAGGAAAGTTTTTAAAGAACAAAAGAAGGCGCATAGTTGGCGCACGTCTTCCCAAACAGTGTGGCCCAAACCGTACGGCTTAAATCAGGGAGACAGAGGAGTTCGTATGGCCTACGCATGGTTTCCCCAAACCGTGCGGCAAGCCCGTGCAGGGTGTCTTGGGTGACCAGTGGAGGATGCACCATTGGTGCATGGTTTGCCAAACTGTGGTGCCCAAGCCATTCACTGTGCCCTATTTTGGGTTTTTAAAATATTTAAAATGATTTTAAAATAAAAACCTAAACTAGAAGACTCCCCTCACCCCTCTCTTCGATGCAGCCCCCCTCCTCTCCCGTGAGCCACGCGCGACACCCCCTTCTGGCCTCCTCTCGGTCAAGGTTCCTCCTTTGTTTCTTGGCAATTCTTCTTCCAAATCTTCAAGGTAGGTCACTCCCCTCCTTTCCCATCCTTCCTTGGCTGATTTTTGGCCTCCCCTTTTCCCTAATATATTTTGGCCGAACCCCCGTGTTTAGGGCTTTTGTTTAATTCTTTTTCTTTATTTTTTCTCTTTTTGTAAAGGGTTGTGAAAGGTCCCTCGGGACCCCGTTGGTGTGCGTATGATGTCCGGCGCCGAAGGTGAGGTGGTTTGTTGTCTTTTTGGTCTGCCGGTTTGATTATGAGGTAGGGGTTTTTCCCATTTATGGTTTACGCATTCTCTATGTTAATATATTATTTTGTTTTAAGGTTCATAGTGTGTTATACCTAGTGGAGGAGTAGCATCGACAACTTTGGTTAGAAAGCACGAAAAGCCAGAGTGGATGGATGAATCCACATTGGGGTATGGTCCCTCTCCTTTCCCTTTAATTTAAAGTGAAGTATTTAAAGAGTTTAATACTGCATTGTTTTACTATTTTAATTATACAGGTTTAGTCGATTAAATGATTCTGTGCAAATCGTGTGAATTGGAGGAATAAGATAAAAGAGGCTGTTAGGTCACTAAACTAAGGATTTAATAACAAAACCCCTCGACCAGAGGTGCGCTATCGTCAAGATAAAAGTTGGAAGTAGATTATTATGCTTGCCTGCTAAATTCTTGTTATTCACTGTTGAAAATTTATGATATCATGTTTCCTCTGAATTGTACCAAATGGTTAAGCATGACAGTTGTAATATTTTGATGAAATGATTAAACTTGAATGAAATGGATTAGGGTGGGGAGACCATGCCTTGGGATAATGGAATAAAAGTGGTTAATGTTTTGAAATGGATACTTAAGAAGAGTTTCCATAATTATAAATGTGATAATGATAATTGAGATGGTTTTCCTTAGGTATATTTTTTTGGACATGATTATAACCATTTATGTGGATATGGGATGTATGATTGTTTGTGATTGTGATATGACCTTTTAATGCTTATGAGGTAATCCCATAAGTAGTATAATATAAACATGGTTGTGATGTGAGTGTGCACATGTTGATGCCACCTAGTGATGATTGCATGTCTGGATGGGAGGCAATTATACCTCATGCCAGAGTGATGAGTGTCACAGATACGTGGTTGGATGGGAGGCAGTTATACCCCATGCCAGTGTGACAGTACATGTATTGAAGGGAGGCATTCTTACCACTTTACAGTGACTTCTAGTGATGAGATACGTGTTTGGATGGGAGGAAGTTATACCCCATGCTAGTTTTATGAATGTGACGGATGGGAGGAAGTTATACCCCATTATAGTGTGACAGTGGATGTCTGGAAGGGAGGGATTATTACCCCTTCTCAGTTGACTTCTATTGATGATTTGTGTGGTTGGATGGGAGGCAGTTATACCCCATTCTAGTTAAATTAACGTGATGGAAGGGATGTATTCTTACCCCTTTCCAGTTTTCTTATAGGGATGGGAAGCATTCTTACCTCATGCCCGCTAATCTCGATTAATGGGTGGGAGGAATTCTTACCCCCACACCATCTATGATCTAATTGCATTTATATTTGTATATACATGTGGTGACATGATCATGTTACTTTACCGGCAACGAGCCGAAGCTGGTATAACCGTCAGGTGTTCCATGGGAACCTAGACGGGTGTCATTTACTTATGTAATTATGCTTACTTATCTTTCCATACCTACTCACTGTTTAATTGTTATACACTGTCTAGATTGGGTTTGACACCGGTGGTGCCAGCCTACTAAGATTTATATCACACACCCTACTCGGGCCACCATTGCACTGGGGTTCCCGAGTATACCTTCTTGCTTGGAGGACCTAGGTTGTTTTCTGTAATGTTTGTTCAAGAGGAGTTGGAGCGAAGGACCAAGCAGGAGTATGGTATGCTCATTAGATTTCTCGTCGGGCCTTGGTGTCTTTTATTTAATCTTTTGAATTGTATTGTATGCATGCTGTATTGTTTCCTATTTTCACATTGTATCATTCATAATTCTTGTATCGTGTCAACTAGCTTGGGTCACCCTTTATAAAATGGTTGTCACCTATCTTTTTCTTCTTCCTCTCAATTGTTTACTACTTCTATTATTGAATGTCATTTACTCTGATAATATCGTTGTGTTACTCGTGCATGAGGTTATAGTCTCCCCACTATCACCTCCCTAGACTCTCGCTACTAGTCAGCAGCCTCTGGCGTACGGGGAGACGCGCTTGAGGCCATGTGACCTACCGGTCTGGCCACTAGTTCGATGGTAAGTCGGGTCGGGACATTACAGATGGTGTATTAATTTTTGTATGTTTCACCTATTATATTCTTGTAATTTATTATTGAGGAGTGTTGTCACACTAACTTATTTTTTTTATCTTCCAATGTGATGTAGAAAAAAAAACATTCCATTTTGATTATTGTATGATTATAGGTGCATATCTCTAACCCATTGGGATCAAGAATTCCCTTAGGACCATGTCAAGACATACAAGGGTATCATTTTACCAGGTTTACTAGGTTGGTTCATGAAATTTATAATTGTGGGTCACACATCAAAACCATATAATGTTGATTTAGATCTAGGTATGCCTAGATTATATCAATAACTTCATATCAAATCATTTTTTCAACTATCTACCCTACACAAAGTTGATCAAAAATGGAGTCACCTATTATTAGGAGAAATATTTTCAGATATCATTTGATGATCTCAAATTGTACCCTCTCAGTATGCCATTCATTTATGAAACCATTAGAGGTAAATCTACTCAAAAAATATTTGGAAACAATAGATAAATCACTTAGTTCCCTTGTTACACAAACTTATGATGTAATAAAATAAAAATTCAATATTAACTAAAAAATAATTCTAGGTATTAAGACTTGAAACTATAATTTGATGAGAAGCATCATCAACTAATCTTTTCAGTGGATAAATTGAGACACTACCTATAGTATCATGAGATTAATTTGGTACCATTCGTCGATATAAAAAAAATATCCCCAATTTTATGATGCTAAATTGATGTCTTGATTAGTGAGAAGTTATCCTACAATAGTTTAACATCTATTTTTGAAAGAGAAGATACACAAAATGTGAGTGTTTGTAGATTTTATTTCATTATACCCTACCATAGACAATGCATCAGTTGATAAATATTTATCCAATGAAGAGTTTATCTATGATTGTGGTACTCCCTCAATAAGGGAGATATATTTCTACAATGCCTCCAAAATCCTAAAAATAGGAAAAATGGAGAATGCCAATCTCAATAGATTAAACATTAGAATTGATCTCATTTACTATGAAAAAGAATTTATTCCATTTTACTTCATGATGTTATATGGATGAAAAGAAAATGAAGAAGAATACCAAGTCCTCACTATAGGATTATTGCAATCCCTGTAGATATCAGTGACTTGATTGAATCTCAAGCGAGATTCATAGTTGGTTACTAATTAGATTAATGGATAATATTCCCTCCAGAATGGAGAATTGATTCCCCTGCATTATTAGGTATGAGGGTTGATGGATGAATTACCCAAAAATCCAACACTATCTCAAATACCATTTTCACATAATTCTCATGTCGCTGCATTTTTTAATGTATCCACATCCCTGGAAGATCATGACCAGGAAGAAAGATTCATCTGCATCTCACACTAGATGGTCATATCTCCATTCAACGAAAATGTCATGATGGAAATTAATAAGATTAAGACATCCCTGGATCAAGGAAATCTGATATCCATATCAAATTATAATAAAATCTAATAAATGTATCACATAATAGAATATCTCAAATATAGAATTATTTTTTCTGACTGATCTATGAAATGGAAAATTCAAATGTGGGCTGAAAAATTAACCCTTTATAATGACTCGAACTCTTAGAAACCCATCTCTAAATGATGCTTTTATAGTGTATCACTCGATTGTATTAAAGTGGGATACACAATATCATTTATGTAGGATGTCCACATAGGTTCCTTTAGGGCTCATCAGCTGGGAACCAAGAACTCCTATCAAATAAAGATGCCTGAATACATCATCCATAAATGGAACAATATTACATAGAGTTCACCAAGAGATTCCATGATTTATAGATACATTAATACATCACCCATCAACACCGACAACTATTATGTACTATCAAAATTCTCTCAGTTGTTCACCCTCTAGTAAATAAATGTTATGGGGACATATATTTCAGTAATATTTAAGATTTTCATGTATATCCTTACTATAACTGGCTTCCTCTCTAAATAAGTATGATGTATATGTCTCAAAAAAATTGATATAAAAGTTATAATCCACTTAATAAAGTCAAAAACCATTACAATATTGGGTTTCCCTCACATGATATAGAAATATAGTGAAACCAAAATCATCTATTATGAATATATAATGTTCTATAAAGATTATAACATTATATCTAACCACTTAACCTACTACCATGAAGCACTGGTCAGGAAGATAAATGATTTGAATAAAAATATATCTAATAATCTTTTCAAGAAGGTGTAAAAGGAAATGAAATCCTATATTGATAAAATCCTACATTTTTTTCAGATTACTACAATACAACTCACACCACTACACTCTAAACCGCATATTCACTTATGTATATAATATAAGTAGTTTTAACCTTCAATGTTCACCTACCCTTGCTTAGTTTCATTATCTAAAATTAATTTTCTGAGGATTAATAGTACCAAAAGTGTCTCCATGAGTTATAAAGTCTTAATGATAAAATTATATTCACACTATATAGCCTGAAAACCCATCAAGACTAGATTATGTGATCCTTCAATAAAAAAAATCACCTTCAATAATTATTTCAAGGAGAATATTTATAGCTCTTATAACTCCAATGATGCCTAGGAAAATTCCAAAAATACTAAAACCAAATTGGGAATGACTGTAAGCCATCCACATGGTTTACATCATTGGATACTACTCCCTAATAACCATAGATTGAGAGTAAATTACACCTTCCACTAATGAAATGTTTCCCAAGAAGTACATTTCATAACTTTACATTGGTTTTGCCACATCCTTACTATAATATATTAAACTGAACTCCCTAAGTCCAAGATGAACGTATTTGAACTCTACAGAACTATTTCCTTGTCGCACAATGTAAAATTTCATGACTATATCTTTATCACATTATATAAAAATACATGATTTGTCTCTATCATATGATACCAAATAGCATGGTTAACATTCAACCCTATCACGAGCTCTTGTATGATTCGAGTGATATTGTAGTGACCTATTATTTCTCATACTAACTATGAAACATGTGATCTAAGATATTCTGATTGATTATTCTGGTTAGCATGATCTATATGTATCATATTCACATAGAGGGATCCCAATACTAATTTTTGAAATTAATCTTTTAATAATAAATTATAAAATTATTTTACATAAAATTTTTGAAATAAATCACTTCTTATAGCCTCATTCACCTACATGAGAGCTTGATCTATGTAGGAATTATTGGTTCATAGTTTCTCCCTTTAGTTGGCATGCTCTAGATCCAATTTTCTATATGCAAGATCTTAATCTATAAAGGGATCACTCAAAAGGACTATGTGTGTCCCAATTATTAATCCATTAAGATATGTAGTGATCCGTAGATCCATTATCCCAAAACTATCCACAGTATTTAGTCACATTTTTTATACCTTTTTAGTTATAACTTTCACTGATTCATATCAATTTCAATATTTCATTCACACATCATGTCACATATATATTTTTTCACTTTTCATTTTTACATGATTCAGATATTTACATATGTACCCATGAGAACTATATGTTTCATGATTCTCATTAGTTTAGGATATATAGTGATCCTCGTAACTCCTATCCTAGGCCCTTCTATTAATCTCAATATTTTTCAATTCCATTCTTCTTACACTAGATCCTGATCCATGTTGGAGTTCCTAGTGCAGATTTCCTCCACACTTGTCAGTTTTCACTAAATAAAAAATATCCCTATATAATATTGAACCTCACTATAAGATGTTAATATTGTATAGTCAGGTTCCTCATATCACAACCCTAAACTAATAAAAACCTTTTTTCTTTTCATATTATATTAAAATACATATCCAAAACGTCCACTATAAAGGACCACTAAAACGATTCGGGTTTTTGTTATTTTCTGGGACCAATTCCTCCGAAATCAAATCCATATCCATGTAAGAAGTACTAGTGAATTCAAAAATCCATAATAAGATGAAATTCCCAATACTAAATAGAAATACATGTAGATTGATTCCAATTATGGTAGTATGTGTAGTGATTCTTCGATCTCCTATCCATATTCTTACAACAATTTCAATCAATATCCAATTGCCTATTAGTAACTATGTACTGCTTGATTCCAATTACTACAAGATTTTTATTGATGCTCGATTCACTTTCCTTGGGATAAGCCACAATCCTAGTCCTTGTCTCATGAAGAAAAACCCCATGTTGTATGATCCTTCCTAAAATACTATAAACTACTTAAAGTGTCTTACCTCATATATCTTAAGTTCTTTACCTGAGATCCATCCATGGGAAAGATTCTCACTAGCAAATGAATTTTTATCAATGATTTTATGGTAAAATAGAATTCCTATTTCACCTACATATGTTTTAGTTCTAAATATAAGTCATTATCATATAATTATTCATCCATGAATCCAAACCCAATTTGATTTTATCTACGAGGTTTCTTTTCTAGATATTTCACATATATAATCATATTTTTCTTTATTGATTTCCAAGTTTAATTATCCTCAAAAAAATTACTTATCATAGTATATAATTATTTTTCATTCATGTAGAGTATTTCCCCAAGAAAAACCATTATAAACCTTTTTTGTTTTAATCCATGTTCAGAAAAAGATTCTCATTTACAACATTTGAGCCAATCCAATGTCCGGCCTACTAATAACAAATATACATGGATTGATTCCCATTATTTTATGATATGTATAGTTGCCCAAACCTGATATTTTTGACATATCCATATATCATCGTACCATTTCTACACCTTTTCAAAGGTTAACTGTAACCCAGTCATGATCTATTCAATAATTAAATTCCACAACCACTTTTTCATTATTCTTTCTCCAATAGTCAAACATTGTGCCTCAAGTATTTTTAAATTCCAAAAACCTTTCATGGATATTGGTAAAGATTGAATTATTCTCTTATGGAAACACCTCTATCCAGCTATTATTACATTCCCTTTACATGACTCTATATACATGGCATTGTTATGTCATGAAAGTCGTTGCAGTGTTTCATCCTAAGGAGAAGGTTCTCTAATCACTATATGCTTTTTTATGAAATTTCAATGAAACCAATAACTCTGATATTGGTCAGAATTCATCCCTAGAATACTCATCTCATCTCATATACCTATTTTAATTACCTCATATCATGATTTAAATCATTTCTTTTTTTCATTAGTAGGTGTTTGGACACTCTTACCCTTGAACACCGTCTAGGGTATCATCTCACATCCCTAAAACATGGTCTAGGAATGATTACCATAAAATATGTATGCATGCCCATGGGATAATCTATACGATCATTAGTCTCTCTATTCAGGTTATGTTTTTCTATATCCCTACTAAATAAATTATCTCACCCTATATGTCTAGTCACCATAAACCAAAACAATCCTCCCCAAGATGTACAATATTAGTATTGGGTTACACATTCAAATTGGGGTTATCTCTCACATTCAATGTAGTATGTCTCACTTCCCTTTGGAAAACTTTGTGTGAACATAAACCATAGTACCATATGGTCCAAATTATATGACCATATCTCTGATCCTCTATTTTTTAAATTTCATGACCCTTAAAATTCATGATGGAGAAAAAAAATCATTTAAAAACATGTAAAGGGTTTCCAGATAAAGAATCATGTCACCACTCAGAAAGTCATTCCACCACCTGACTTAGGAAATTGTTAGTGCATATTGAAAAAGGAAAAAACCTAATTAGGAATGCTATATAGCCATAGAATAAATAAACATATTCTTAATAGATCTACTTTTATGAGAAAAAAGTTAGACAAACTTCATGTTTTTATCTCCTCACCACAAATATGTGTTAAATACATGATAGAATAACCTTTAGTGTGTATGAACCCTTCCTAGATCC
This sequence comes from Viscum album, assembly GCA_963277665.1. NCBI lineage: Eukaryota > Viridiplantae > Streptophyta > Magnoliopsida > Santalales > Viscaceae > Viscum > Viscum album. The sequence continues at coordinate 1,988,256,879 of OY728136.1, forward strand.
CCTTTTATTTATAATCCCAATTCATTACCTAAGTTTCTTAATACTTTAAAACACATCGTGAATGTTGGTAATGAGCACATCTAGTTCTGTGGTATACCTCTCTTTTGTAATGATCATTTGTGCTTTCATATTTGCACTTGTTGACCAAAGAAATGTTTCATCCCCAAGAGAAGTTCCTCTAATATTCATATGACATGATAACATCATAATTGGACTTATTATTCAAAATTTGGTTAGTAATCATCCCTTATCACTAAAAAATATTTTTTTACAATAGGGTTATATTTGTTCGTAAAAGTGTTTCATCTATTAGTAAATCAATTTTCCAAAAAATATATTTTTTCACAAAATTATTAGTAAAACCTATATCAATAAATGTTATGGCATCAAAAAAATAGTTTTTTTTCAATTATTATAATACCAATAGATAATATATATTCTTTCCAAAATTATTAGAAATACATTAATTCAAAAAAATTATATTTTCCTAGAATTATAAAAAACATTTATCATTTCATTAGAAATATTATTAACTATATTATTTTATCTATTATTATATAAAACAAAAAATTTTAATATATATTTGTAAATTTTATTTCAAATTAAAAAATTATATTTAGGTATTACTGTATTTCTTGCTAAAATATTATATCATATTTATTATTCTATTTATATATAGTATATTTATTATATTTATTATATAATAATAAAATTAGCTAATATGAAACTCCAACAAATAAAATATTTATTTGAAAAAATATGGTTAATCATAATTTAAAAACATGTTCAAAAAATATGCTTTAACATTATTGAAAAACATGTTAAAACTCCATGAAAATACAATACAAACAAGTTCAATCATTTCCAAACTCCAAGAGAGTACATGAAACTCCCTCCAAATTCCTCTACAATTTGTTTCCCACACATCAATAGACATTATAATAGATCCCACTTCCAGCAATTTCTATGCGTGCAGATCACCCTCCCAGTCATGACATCAACACAATGTCATCGATCATCTATAGTAGGCTTACATTGGAAGCATGAATTGGGTCATCCCAAATTTTAGATGTTGGTGGCTAGAAGAAATCCCCATTACATGAATGTTTAATAAAATTTAATAAAAAACAATAAAAAATAAAATCTAAAACTCTACTTTAGATAATTCACTATCTAAAAATTGAGAAGGATGCTTTTGAAATTTTTGAAGAGCCTATAACCTCCAACATTTCTTATTGGATAGTCAAATTTCTTTCTTTGGGTAATGAAGGAAGTCAAAGAATAAGAATGATCATGTGTTCCTTTATTTATAATGGTTCACCTACAGCACAATCAATGAATGAAATTTCTAACATACAAGTTATGAATTCATTTTTAAAAGAATGTAATATCGGTAATTTAATGAATAAAATTTTAAAACCTGAAGGTTGTGTGCATGTGTTTTGGAAAATAAATATTGGTTGGTGTTTAATAATAATTTTTTTCATAATAATAATGATCTCCTCCAAAGGTCCAATAATACCAATCACATAATATTAAATGTAGTTGAATCAGGTATCAAAAATTATGTGCTAATTAGATGATCATCCCCATTCATATAAGCAGAGTCATCGCACTTATGGATAGAATCATTTGATTCCCTATATTAGTATAACTACAAAAATAAGATGAATATGATATAAAATAACAATACCGTTGATGAGTATAAAATATTTTCTAAAAAACATTTACAAACATGTTTTCTATATTTATTTAATTTTGAAAAAAAGAAAAGTATTTTTGAGAAAAACAATAATCACCGGCCAATACTAGAATATAAACACTAATAAATCAATAACACATGCACACATGCATTGATCTAAAACACTAGATAGAAGTTAGTCACATGAAAAGCTAAAAATTATTTGAAAAATAATTTCCTTATTTCTTGTATTGTTTTATTTCCTCTGAGTATATGTCTCACCTAAAATGTAATCATGTAATTGTAAAAAATATATTTATGGGTGTTAATGCAGTCACTGAATCATAATGAATTATGTAAATTCATGAGTTTATAAAATTAATACAAACTATATACATACTACAAGAGGAAAATAGTATAACATGTATGTATGCATTATTTTTTTATATATAGATTCAATTCCAAAGGGGAATAAGATATATATAAGGGTATAATTTATACAGTAGGGTGAACAACTATTTGTAATTTTAATTCACAAATTCATACTTTATGCATAAAGTTTAATGTAGTTTGAAACATTGTATTCGTACTATATGTGTTTTGTACATATAGTGGATTTGAATTTACACATATTACACAATGTAATTGAAAGAAAAATAATTCTAGGACATTCATGTGAGGTGTGGGTGTATGTACACTGCATACATTTTATTGTATGTGATCAAATTTATAAAATTTTAATGAATAGATGCATAATAAATGAATATGTATTTATATATTACAAAATTTATATACAAATCATATTTTTACTATCTTTAAAATTAAGAATTTATTTTTATAGTTTATATTGGTTTTATTAACACTTATTGTTTACATGCAATATGCATAAAGGGGTATGCAAACAGGTGTTATTTAAAAATTACCATTGTATAAATTCAGTATGAATGTTTGTGTAATATTTATAACTGTTTTTTAATAAATTTGAATGTTTTTAGTGTAATTACATACATTGTTATGTATCTAAAATGTTTTACATAAATTGTCTTATGGAAATTTTAAATTTAATTTACCTAATTTAAAAAAAAAACATATATAGGCATTTTAACAAAGAATATATAAAATGATTAACTACAGTAAAATGAATTCAAAATAATAAATAATATAAAATATGATAATGATATTTTTGATATTTATATTTTTTAGTAATAGATAAAATTCATAAAAGTAAAGTGTTGTAGATTTTCAATGTATATACATAATTTTAGTAAATTTTCACCTAGAAACGAAGTCTAACATTGTTCATGTAGAGAGATTTACATAATAATTGAAATAAACTGAAAAACAGATAATAACCAAAATAGAAATACAAAATTAAAATAACCAATTTTTTACACACATCATTTAAAAAGTAAAAAAGAGATGAAATTAAATGTACTCATGTTTAATCTACATAGAATATTGATTGTGATTAAAATAAAAGGGTGGGAATTCATTACCATTTTTCACATACAAGACCAACAATTTCACAATGTATCGCCATTGAATAGACAAAATGGTGCAAGAGTATCCATTTCAATAAAATACATGTAATTTGAGAGATCTTAAGCTACAAATAATTTATTTCATAATTTATATATGATTTTTCCCATATTTCGTATAAATTTTTTTTGTCACTTAGAGATTTTCTTAAAGAATTTTAGTGGGGATGTTTTCCATGAACAAAACAAACATTGCTTGTTTTTCAAGTTTTTTATTATAAAATATAAGTGTTAAAACAACTCTTTCAAAATATTGAATCTCAAATTATATTTAGTTATATGATGCAATCAAGAAAAATTAATATAAATCTTCATCTTCAACTGATCCAATACCTTGGGCCATTAATTTCACTTCCATTAATAGAAAAATAAATTGGGAAACATATTCAATCTGTAGAATAAATAACATGTAACTCTACACATTAACATGTATGAGAATAATAATAGCTATGTCTATCATGGACACACAAAAAATCATTATTTTAAAATAAAAAATCTAAATACATATAAATTATCGTTTGAATGAATATTCTTCATTATAGTAATCTTTTGAGTTCCTAAAACAAATAACATGACCCTTACAAATTCAACATAAAACCATGTCAATGCTAGAAAAAATAAAAGTAAAAAACATTTAAATATTTAAATATTTTTTTAAAAAATCATAAAATAAGTAAAAAATATGACATTATATGGTTCTTTTTGAATAATAGTTCCATCCTTTCATATGTTTTCAAATGAATACTCTCCATAGATGAAACATCCATTTTCATAAACAAATATTCTAAGAGATAGTCTATTAATATCTATTTGTTATCCAATAAAAACATAACCCATACTGACTAATATATAATGTGGATATTTAAATAGTAATGAAAATGGTGGAATGAATTATGATAGTATGTCATATAAAAATTATATATCTATCTATCTGTATGTTTTTCACTTGTTTTATAGTATTAATGTAATAGGGACAATAAACTAAAAAAATTGAAAATCCTAATATAAAAATAGAAAATGAATATTGTGTGATGAAATTTATTATTTCATATTTTCATCGTATAGTTCAATGTTTTATTTCTTCCACAAGTAAATAAAATAGAAAACTATGAAAAGGGAATTTATGCTTACAACTATAGAGGTCTGACACAAAGAACTGAAGCGGATCTAGAGAATCAAGAAATTAGAAACCAAAATTCACCTAGAAAATAAATTAAAACAAAATAAAGAGAACATGATCTATCTAAATTTAAATGAAAACAAAATTGATTTTCAAGTCAAATGCTGGAACCTCATAGATTCAGAGGATTAAAACTTGAAGAGAAAACGGGAATTCCTAATAAGAGGCTCAAACATCACCTGATTAAATTAGAAATGGTTTTATGTCTGGATACTCCTAATACCTAATTTTTTAGTTGTAATAGTAGAAAATCAATTGAGGAAATGTAGAGATGGGGTGTATGTGATCTTAATGAATCAAGTGTGGTGTGGTTATGTGTGTGGGTGATAGCGATGAACCATGTTTATCAGTTCAGTATGAGATCATTGGTCTGGGGGCGGTGCCAGGAAGAGACGGTGATAGGGGTGAGGGTAGGCATGGGGTAACTGCAAGGATGGAGGGAATGTGTTCATCATTTTATTTGATCGATTATTTAATTATATTTATTTATTTATTTATTCAATTACATTCTTTTTAAATGTACTTAAATAGTAATTTTAGCTATATTTCAAATATAATATATATTACATCAAATTAGAAATTTATCCAAATTTTTACAATATATCAGTGTTAATAAAAAAATAATATTATGTGATTGATTTATAACTTAGTCTTATAATTTTTTTTTGTTAATAAAAATATACTTTTCAGTAAACAGTTAACTAATAGATGAAAATATTTTTGTTATTAAATTATTATTTATTATTGAGTAGCTAATGGCTAAAAAATTAATGTTGAAGAAAATTATTACAGTTAATGATTAATAATTATTGATTTATTTTCTTTAAATCATTTTTATTAATATGATAAAGTAAAAAAAATTATTTTTGTTAATGTGTTTATTGGTATTAATCAATTAATTCCAAAAGATATTTATTTTAGTAATAATTGATGTTGGTATTTAAATTTAATATTAGAGAACCGTAATATCTATTGGAATTACACATTTTTACCAAAATATATAATATTTTTCATATAATGTTTTTGTTAAAAGTCATTTTTTTATTGTATGTATCAGTTATATTTCATCATCATTGATTTTAATGTCTTCAGTAATGACTTACTCATCCCAGAACCCATCTATTCAAGGGGATCTTTCAACATCAATGTCACACATTTGTGCATTACATACATGTTCAATGTAAGAATATAATATATTCTTATTGAATATTTATTCATATAATAATCATGAACCAAAAATGTATACACCATACCATTATGGAATCCACATTTGTGGCATTTAGTTCCTCATCCAAGCTTGTATTTTATCCCCATTAATGCAAGATGAACCACCTCACCTTTTGGTCAAATTTTTCTAAATTTATATATTATCAATATTTTTCTAACCCATATGAAAAAAACTACCTAGGAAATTGAAAAATATTGAACCAGGTTGAAATCATGAAATGGTAATCCTATAAAAAAAGTTTTGTTTACACTCACTAGATGTTCAACTTACATGGTCTAGGAAATATTGAGCACTTGAAAATTAAAAAAGTGCTTAAAATTTATCAGTATATAATCCTAGAAATGATGGGATAAGAAAAATTTATGTTCATTATCTCTAGTTCTATCCAATATGTGTTCAATAGAAAATATAGGGCTATATAAATATATAAGAAAAACTTTTGGGTCCTGTAACATCCCGGTTCCTGAAGCCATCCAGAGGCACCATGTACCCGGTTGGTCACATGGCCTCAACCGCATTTCCCTGAATGATAGAGGCTGCCGACTAGCAGTGAGGGCCTTGGGTATGATAGTATGGAAACTACGCTCTCATTGGCAAAGTAACACAGCCGAAGGAAGCTATAGCAAAAGCAGAAGTAGGAATAATCCATAAAAAAGTAAATAGTAGAAGACTGGAAAATAATGAACTGGAGCACACACACATATATATATGAATGATACAGAATAAATATGTCTAGGAAAGAATCCAAACAAATCACAATGTTGCAATACAACAGTACTAAACCCAAGTAAAAAAGAAAGCAAGTAAACAACTCTTCAGCATCGCAAGCCATAGCTTGGTCCCATGCTCTCCAACTCCACAGCAAGTCATGTACTGGAAGTAGAAGGGTGCTTACCCTTATCTATACCTGTAGAAATATAATCTGTTGGGCCCAAAAACATGGCCCAAACAAGGTGTAAGAAAAAATCTCAGTAGGACCATGAGATCTATGCCTAACAGTCAGTGAATATATATTGCAGGAAATAAGTAAAAAGAGTACAGTAAACAAGGAAGTACTCAGAAGCACACAAATCCACATTTTCAATGAATTCAAATACCACATATCATGTAAGCAAGAAAACACAATAGGTAACACTCTTGGAAGTACTCACAACCTATCCCATCTGGTCTTGCCTAGAAGAAATCAAGAAAGTAACACAACAGGTAACCCTCTGGGAAGTACTCAAATCATATCCCCTCTAGTCCTACCTAGAAACACAAGCATCCCTCTGGGCAGTACACTTAGTCTATCCCCTCTAGTTCAGCTTAATCATGGCGTCTCTGAGGAAGCACTCACCGTTAATTCTTCCTATAGTCTCGTATCGGTAACTAAAGGTTCTCTAGGGAGGCACTCAACGTTTATTCCCCTTGTGGACCGCATTGAGGAACTACATACACTCTGAGGAAGCACTCAACATCAATTCCCCATGTGGTCTCGCATCGTAAGTTATAATGACACTTTGGAGAATCCCTTACATTCATTCTCACTATGGTCTATACACCAGGTTCTGACGACCCTGTGTAAGTCAAGCTAGTATAGCAGCGCATATCATCCAAAATAAACCTCATGAACTACTTGGCTAGAAGTCTACAGTATATCAACATATCAGAACAATCTCACCATCCTACAACTAGGCATGGGAAAATAAATATCAGCCTAACAGGAAAACTGGAACCTACGGTCAAAACAAGAAATCATGCATGGTAAAAAACTTCAAAATCATATAAATTAACCCTATTCACATTCAATTGTAATCAAATCAATCATAATAGCATAACAGTAAAACAATAGGGTTAAAACTGTAAACGTGCAATACCTCGTTCATGGGTATTGGCGATTTTTCACATAAAACTCAAAGTCTTTTAACGGAAAGGCACAAACCACCTACCTCGATGTTCGAAGATTGATATACTTGAGTCTTAGGGCTTGAATCACCTTAGAACACCGAAGATCTACAAAAATGTCTAAAATGTTTAACAGATGATAACTTGAGAAGGAGGAGAAATTAGTTTTCAGAGGTGATCCCAATCCAATTGATGGAGGTTGAATCATATTTCAGATGCTCGGTTGGGGGTTCTGAAAAAGATCATGGTCGTGCGAGATCTCTCAGCCAAACTAAATCTAGAAGAAGATCATTCTGGAAATTAGACGCGACCCGAGTACGTTTAATGAAAAAAAAAGTACATGGTGTGTACTTTATAAGTACATGATGTGTACTTCCCTTCATCGGCCCCCGCGTTAACTACCCTCCAGGTCACCACACACGGTTGTGTGCATGGCCGCTACACAGCCACCACCCGGCTACCCGCGGTAACCGAGTACATGGCGTGTACTTCAAAAATTTCCATAAACTCCTCTTTTTCTCAAAAACACCAGAAAAGAAAAAAAATACCTAAAAAAGAAGATCTGGGTTCTTAAAAACCTCCCCCCTTAAATAAATTCATCCCCAAATTTCCCTAGCAAGGCGACGTAGAAGAAGAAACCCTGAATAGCTCTGTCCACTGCGATCATACGTCAGCCTCCCTTTTACAAGTCTCATCTTGTACTCACCCATGATGCCATGACACTCATACTGGAGGAACAGACTAGCCACAGAGAACCTTCGTAATTCTATAGACAATCTAGATGGGATGCTCATCAAAATATGCATCCAATTTCAACTCAACCTCCTCTGGTTGGAAGACATGATATGGGTCTGATAAGTAGCGTCGAAGTTGAGAAACGTGGAAGACATCACGCATAGCCAGATACCTCTGAGGTAAATATAACCGATAGGAAACTGGACCATCTCTTTCCAACAACTACAATAGCCTGACGTACCATGGAAAAAACTTACCATGTCTCCTAATCCTTCTATATCCCAACCTCGGTGCGACACATAAAAAAACCTCGTCTCCAACATAGAACTCCAATGGTCATCTTCGCTGATCTGCATAAGACTTCTATCGAGACTGTGCAGTAGCCATCCTCTTCTGAATCAACTATATTAGCAATGTGGTCTCCTGGACAAGACGAGGTACCAGCATAGCTGCCTCTCTTACCTCCAGCCAACATAAGGGTGATCAGAATTGCCTACCATACAAATCCTCATAAGGTGCCTTCTGAATAGTTTCTTGAAAACTATTATTGCAGGTAAACTCCTCAAGAGGTATATGCTTATCCCAAGAACCTCCAAAATCCCAGATGCATGCATGAAGCATGTCCGCATGCACCAGAATCGTACACTTGGACTGACCATCTATTTAGGGGTGGTAAGTTGTACTCAAAATTACATGTGTACCCAAAGCCTTCTGAAGCCCCTACTAGACCCGAGAAGTAAAATGTGAATAGCTATCTGAAATAATGGACTGTGGAACCCAATGTAGATATACAATCAATAGAATGTACAACCTTCCTAGATCATCAACACTGGAGGACTCTTTGATCGGCAAGAAGTGAGCATCCTTCGTGAGTCTGTCAATTACAACCCAAACAGCATCATTCCCTCAAGGTGGCCTCGTTAAACCTGTCACAAAATCCATCGAAACAACATTTCACTTCCACTCAGGAATGGGAAACTATTGTAAAATCCCTGTTGGTCGCTGATTCTATATCTTCACCTACTAACAGGTGGAACACCTCATGATGAAACCAGCAACATCTCTCTTCATACCTGGCCACCAATACTAATGGTGTAGATCATGATACATCTTGGTGACACCAGGATGAACTTCCCAAACTGAGGAATGAATGTCCTTCTTCAGCTCATCGTGTATGTCTACTGGCACCCATACGCGTCCCTATAAATGCTAGATCTCATCCTTGCCTATATTATATCCTGGAATAGGGTCCTCTCCTGACACTCTCTATTGTATGACTAGGCCTTCTGAATCTGATAGCTGCCTCATTCACACTCGATCAAGAAGACTAGAGGTAATAGCTACATAAGAAAGAAAAGTTTTCCCCTTCCTATCATGAACCTCCAAATGCATCTCAAAGAATTGATTCATAAGCTGCCACACACTACTAGCCTCCTGAACTGCATGTATCTGAGTTCTCATGCTCAACGCTTTGGCCACTGCATTGCCTTTCCCTAACGTATAGGCAAGCTCAAAGTCAAAAGAATGAATGTACTCAGACTACCTTCGCTATCTCAAATTTAAATCACACTGAGTGAAGATTTACTTAAGACTCTTTTGGTCAGTGAAAACCAAAAAATTCCCTCCCAGAAGAGAATGTCTCCAACAACGTAAGGTATGAAAAACCGCAACCAACTCCTGATCGTGCGTCGGGTAATTCCTCTCACATGGCCTCAACTTTCGAGACCCGTACGCAACAACTCCTTCCCCCTGCATGAGAAAATCTACCAGACCGATACCTAAATCATCACAGTACATATTATAGATCTTTCTTGGCTCTGGAAAGACTTGTATCAGTGCTGAATTCAACCCCCCTTTCAGCTCATGATAGGCTGACTCACAAGAATCTGACCACAAGAACTTCACACCCTTCTTAGTTAGGACTGTTAGTGGTGCTTCTAAGCATGAAAAGTACTAAATTAAAGTTTTTTAGTATCCATCTATCCCTATAAAACTCCGTACCTCAAAGAAGTTCTTTGGCTGCTCTGAGGAAACAAATGCTCTCACATTTTCTTGGTCAACTGATACTCATGTCTCTGAGAAAACATGACCTAAGAAATGAATCCGGTCCATCCAAAAGTGGAATTTTGAGAGCTTAGAATATAACTAATTCTCTCTTAGTGTAATCAGAATGATCTCAGGATGTGTGTCATGTTCGTGTCGAGTGTGAGAGTACACCAAGATATCATCCACGAAAACCATGAAGAAGGAATCCAAGTATGGATGGAACACTTGGTTCATCAGTTCCATGAAAACTACAGGCGTGTTCATGAGACCGAATGGCATAACCATATAATAATATAGACCATACCTGCTATAGAAGGATTTAAGAGGTATATTAGATGGTCTAACGCGCAACTGATTATAACGGGATCTCAAGTCAATCTTCGAGAACACCCGAGCTCCTCGAAGCTGATCAAAGAGATAATCAATCCTCAGTAAGTGATATCTTTTCTTGACCATCAACAAGTTCAGCTTTCTATAATCAACACAAATCTTGAGGGTACCATCTACATTCTTCACAAACATGACAGGTGAACCCCAAGGAGAAGTACTTGGTCGGATGAAACCCTTTTCCTGAAACTCCTACAACGACTTCTTGAGCTCCTGTAACTCTAGTGTAGCCATCCTATAAGGATGAATGGACACCAGTGCTGCCCCAGGAGCATACTCAATAGAAAATTTTACCACTCACTCTAGAGACAAAACCTGAAATTTCTTCTGGAAAGACATCTCTAAAACGATCCACAACTGGAGGAAATTTGATCTAAGTAGTCCCCTGATCATCTAGATATAGACTAGAAATTTGGGTTGTAACTCCTCCTAACCCATGATGCTCAGGTCCCGCCCTACTCACCTAGACATCCCACTTTCCATTATAAAGAAAAGATCCACCCTCTGGTGATGTGAAACTTAGCCTACGGTGATAGCAATTGATGACTTCCTAGAAGGGAACTAACCAGTCCATTTCAAGAATGACATCATATCCCATCTTCTCTAGGACATGGAGCTCCCAAAAGAACTGACATCCACCAACCTCTAGAGGGAACTCCTTTCACTGATGTACACTCTCCGTTATTCTCCCCAACAGAGTGTCTATTGTCATGATATCAGCAGAAGAAAAGATGTAGAACCCAAGGCTCCCCAAAACCGCAACATATATAAAGCTATGGGAATCCCCTGTATCGAAAAGAGAACAATCTAAAACTATGGAAACTGAGATCATATATCGAATTTTAGAAGGTTTGGGATCCTGATTCTGTTGGGTCTACTCCACTGCAAAAGTATAGCATGTACCACGACCTTGTGACCCTACCTGACCACTCTGAGGTGATCTACCCTAATGTGGCTAAAACCGGGAAACTGGATTCCAGGGCCACGACCTCCACCTCGGCCTGAACAGTTGGATGAACTCCAGTTCCCAGAGTGGTGAGAAACTGGTGGTGCTTCTCCTGAATGAGGATTCATAGAAGAACCCCTATCACCAGCTATTGGTGAGAATATCTGACAGAAGCAGTGAAGATGACCCATCTTTCCACAAGATCGGCACTCCACTAGGTCTCTCGGACAATGTGGCCTCATATGCCTGCTCTTTCCACACTAGTAGCACATCACCTAGCTACCAAAAGAAGTGTCTCACCTCCTTGGATCACCACGCAAAGACTCCCTATGGTGCATCCTGCTGTCTGTTGGAGGTATACTAACTCCAAATGCCAAGCTGCCCTGGATCACAACTCTAGAATCCCTCTGATTGCACTCAGTGATCAGTTCCTTGTTAACGATAGAAGTGATATAGGTCAACCAGAATATGTTAAACTACGGTTAGATGTCATAACTCAGACCATCCTCAAACTTTCTTGCTAGGAATAACATATCACCTTCTAAAATTGGTGTGAAACGTTGTAGCTCGATAAAATTAGAGGAATAATCCATAACTGAAAGAATACCCTACTCCAAACTCATAAAATCTCAGGCTCGATCGGCCCTCAAGGTCTTTGGATAGAAGTAGTCATAGAAGATACGCTGGAACACCTCCCAATTCATAACCTATTGGTGTCCAGCCTATGAGATCGCATCCCACCATCTCTTGGAAGAATCCCGAATCATATATGTTGCGAGCTTGACCCACCTCTCTAGAGGCCTCTCCAGATGCTCAAAGATCATCATCATGAATTCTAGACATGAATCTATAGCATGGGGTCCTCCAACCCCTAATAAAGTGTGAGGATGATTCTATTGAAAGACCCATGTAAATTCCTCCATCGATGGAGAAGAAGGTAGTGCGCCCTGAAAGGTATGCATCATCCTCATATTGCCTTCCCTATACTGTGCATCAGTACATGCATCCGGTATAACGGCTGGTGCAAAGACTAGAACAATGGGGGGATCTACAGGTAGTCCCGGATCGGCCATATCTAGTGTCTGATCACTACCCTGCAACTGGAATTCAACCGGAGGACGTCTCGATGGCATGACTCCGCAAGGTCAAACACACACCTTAGATCAAGATTATCAAGGACCAAAAACTAAAAATGTAAGTAGGGAACAGAAGAAGGAAAGCATTCAAGTTTTAAAAAACATGACTACAGGGCGTGTATAACACCAACACGGCATGTTACCTTCATCCATTCACATGGGCATGTACTCCTGCTAGAGCTGGTCGGGTAACACCCCAAACACACGGTGTGTGGTCCTTACACACAGCGTGTACTTGAATTTTCTTCCCCTGTCGAGTCCTTCTACGTGGCTAAGCCACACGGTTCTCCTTATAATTAAAGTACATAGCCTGTTTGATCCATACATGGCATGTACTAGATGAACTTCATTGACCCGTGTTGTTCGTGACACGGCCGGATACTCGGCTAACACTACACGGCGTGTTCCATATGGACACGGTGTGCACTAGGAAAGATAACATCAACCCATGTTGTTAGTTACATGGATAGATTCCATTATAACACTACATGTCATGTTTTTAACTGACATGGAGTGTATAACCTAAGATCTCTCCATCCGTGTTGTTAGTCTCATGGTCGGACACAAGGTCAACATGACACAGTGTGTACAACCAGTACATGGCGTGTTCTCAAAAGAACTTCGCTATCTCATGTCTCTTCCCACATGACCTATGACATAGTTAGAGACTATACGGCATGTACATAAGGTACATGGCATGTAATTATGAAAAACAGTTTCTTCCCAAATAGAAGAACACATTGTGTGTAGTAAAAACTACACGGCATGTATTCTGAGTTTTTCCAGATAGTAAGCCTCGGAAACTACTCCAGAACCCAGAAAAAAACAGAAATGGACATTGAAGTTCCAAATTCTGATATGTGAGGGCCTATACTCCCCGCGAATCAAATCTTGGCATCTTATACATGTTATAAACAAGTATAACAGGGCAATGATCCACCAAATTCTGGTCCATGAGGGCCCATAACACCTCAAGAACCAATGTTTGGTATTCATTAAAATAAAACCTTACACAAACAATACCCTATCAAAAATATGGTATTTTTATCAAGGAATCTATCCCAACTGCATGCATATCTTGCACAACACCTATCACAACAACATTAAATTGCTAATGCACCCTATATGGCATGGAAAGAATGCATGACATGTGATCCCTAGAAAGTGCCTATATGATGCATGAGATGGCATACCCTCATCTCATCAGGTTTCAACAGAAATAGAACCTCAATAACATCAAAAATAATAGCACAAAACATGTGAATCACCCAATGGTTAAAATGAAATCTCTTATAAAATTGGAAAACCAGAAGACATGCAATAAACAAGGTAGATCGGACTTTTCCCTCTACACGGGTTAGCTACTCCCAGGTACATCTTATTACCAATTACCTATTCCATCATATCCCTGACTATAGGCTCTATATAGCAATTCAAAGAAAATAAACTCCTTTGATACCAATTTATAACGTCTTGGTTTCAGAAGCCACCTAGAGGTGCCCCATACCCGGTTGGTCACAAGGCCTCAAGCTCATTTCCCTCAACACCAGAGGTTGCTGACTAGCAGTGAGGGCCTTGGGTGTGATAGTGGGGAAACTATTACCTCATTGGAATAGTAACATAGTGGAAGAAAGCAATAGAAAAAGAGGAAGAAGGAATAATCCATACAAAAGTTAACTACATAAGACTGGTAAATAATGAACTAGAGCACACATATATATATTAATGATGCAGAATACATATGTCTAGTAAAGCATCCAAACAAATCACAATGCTGGAATACAACATTACAAAACCCAAGTACAAAAGAAAGAAAGTAAACAACTCCTCATCATTGCAAGCCATAGCTTGGTCCCATGCTCTCTTGCTCCATAGCAATTCAAGTACCTAAAGTAGAAGGGCACCTGACCTTATCTATACCTACAGTAATATAATCAGTTTTGGCCCAAAAATATGGCCCAAACAGGCTGTGAGACTAAAATCCCAGTAGGAAACCACCAATAGATATGTTCCTAACAGTCAATGAATATATATATATATGGCATCCAATAAGTAAAAATAATGCAGTAAACAAGGAAGTAATCAATAGCACACAAATCCATTGTTTCAAATCATTCAAATACCACATATCAAGTAAGTAGGAAAACACAACATGTAACCCTCTGGGAGGTACTCACAGCCTATCCCCTCCTATCCTACCTAGCTGCAAGCAATCAAGCAACACAATAGGTGGGAAGTACTCAAATCTTATCCCCTCAAGTCATACCTTGAAACACAAGAAACCCTCTACGCAGTACACTCATTCTAACCCCTCTGGTTTAGCTTAAGCAAAGACTCTCTAAGGAATCACTCACCGTAAATTCCTCTTATAGTCTCATATCGGTAACTAAAGGCGCTCTAGGGAAGCACTCAATGTTTATTCCCCCTGTGGCCCATGTTGAGTAACTAAAGAAACTATGAGGAAGCATTTAATGTTAATTCCCCCAGTGGTCTCACATCGTAAGTTATAAAGACACTTTGGATAATTTCTTACATCCATTCTCCCTATGGTCGGTACACTAGGTTCTCACGGCCCTATATAAGTCAAGCAAGTATAGTAGCGCATATTGGCCAAAGTAAACATCAAGAACTACTTGGATAGAAGTCTAAAACATATCAGTATATTATAACAGTCTCACCATCCCACAACTAGGCATGGGAATATAAACAGTAGCCTAACTATAAAACTAGACCCTATGGTCAAAACAGAAAATCATGCATGGGAAAAAACTTCGAAATCATAGAAATTAACCCTATTAACATTCAATTATAATCAACTCAATAATAACAGGCAAACAATAGGGATAAAATAGTAAATGTGCAATACCCCATTCATGGGTATTGGCGATTTCGCACATAAAACTCAAAGCCTTTTTACGGAAAGGAACAAACCACCTAACTCTGTGTTGGGAGATTGATATACTTGAGTCTCATGGCTTGAATCACCTTAGAACACCTAAAATATACAAAAACATCTAAAATTTTCAATAGAGGATAACTTGAGAAGGAGGAGGAATAGGGAAATGAAGATCAAGCAGAAGAGAGAGCTTACCGAGGTGATCCCAATGCAATTGACGGCGGTCGAATCAGAGTTCGGATGCTCAATCGGGGGCTCAGAGGAATATCATGGTCATATGGGAGCTCTCGGCCAAACAAAATCTATAAGATGATCATTCTAGCTATTAGATGCGACCCCAGTATGTTTAATGAAAAAAAGAAAGTACATGGCATGTACTTTATAAGTACATGGCATGTACTTGCCTTCATTGTCCCTCTCATTAAGTAGTCTCCAGGTCACCACACATGGCTACGTGCATGGCCGCTACATGGACAACACCCAGCTACACGCGGTAACTGAGTACACGGCGTGTACTTCAAAAATTTCCAAAAACTTTTCTTTTTCTCAAAAACACCAGAAAAGGAAAAACATACCCGAAAAAGAAGATTTAGGTTCTTACAGGTCTGCTATATAATCCCAAAAAAACTGATGTAATTATTTCGAAGTCCCATATAAAAGAAAAATGTCATATCATTCCTCTATTCCTAAAAAATTCATTAAGATATTCATGAAAAGACCAAAAAAGTGTTATTCAATGGTACTAAATACCATTTAAAATATTCAAATCCTCATTCCAAAATAAAGATTCATAGTTGATATATATTGAGTAAACCATATTTCTTATATGAATGGAATTACTCTGGTTTATAGTGGCATTATTCATTTCAATACTAATCTATGAGCAAACACCCAATTGAAAACCATGTTCTACATTAAAATGAAATAAATCTACTTAAAAGTGATAGTTTTCATGCCTATAGCCATTCGTGAGTATATTCATAGGAGGAAATCGCGTTCCATATCTAAATGGACCAATTATGGTGTATTGTGTTGGAAAATATGCCTATAACTATCTATGGTCACATGCCTAAATGAAGAATATTATTGGATAAAGTAGTCTTAGATCATAATAAACCATGTTTCATTAACATTAAATATTTATTTGCAATCATTTATCCTCATATTATTATTTATCAACTTCATATATTTTCACAAAAAGATGAGAAGAACAACAAATAGGTGTCATAATTAGAAATGATTCAAAAAATATTTTTTCATGCATTGATCAAGGAAAGTGGAAGAACATAAATACATAGAAGATCCTATAAAATATATAAAAATAGAGGTCAACATGAGAATACTATTATAGGTAATGTTCTGTAGATTCTCATAGTTGAACTATCACTTGATCTAAATTATTGGAAACTTGGTTCAGTCTTCATAACGCTGCATATTATTCCTCCATGTTATACTGAAACACCTCTACCCTTGAAATGGAATCCATTACTACCTATTCTACTCGAAAAACTAATCACTGATATCTTTTACCACTTTTTAGGAATATTAATCTCTTGATTAAGCCATTATATTACCTATTTAATTTTATTATTGGGGACCACCCCTAAGTGATGTGTTGATGCCATCTGGATGCCACCACTTTATACTGGGAAGCATTAAAAATTTCCACAACAATAATATTAACAGACTAGTTTGAAGCCTCTACATATAATATATTGGATCAAAACCTTTTCATATAATCTTAAGTAGAAACTATCTTCTTCACCATTGAATAAATGTAATAGTAATCAAACCCCTTATACCCTTGCATCATGAACATGATATAATACTTGTGAAACTTCATTAGATGTTCTTCCAATGGTGATTGGGAGATAAAACACCATATATATTTCTATACATACTTTTGGGTAACTTGAAAGGAATAAAGGGATTCTCGGTTTGGTTCAAAGTCACTTTTTGAATGTGAAATATATATAGAGACTAACTCACTCATTAAGGGTCCTGTATCGAAACATCTTAAATGATCTATCCCTATAATAATCAATGTTCCCATGCTTTATGTTTGTTGAGTTTATGAGGTAATACCAAATTTAATTTCAATGTCTTGTGCCAATATTTCTAAAATATTGACCTTTATTATGACACTTAATAATAAGGTAATGAAATTAGATGATCTGTGAAGTGAATACTCAGTATTATAAGCTATATAATTGATATTCAAGGTATTTACCCTTTCCAATAGACATAAAAATAGATCACATCATGATAATTATTTCAATATGCTTTGAATTATTTCATCCATCACTATGACAATTATTCTCCCAAATAACACAATATCTCAAAATATATTTCAAGTTTACAACCATTGATTACTTCACATGGGAATCAACATGGGATATAATTTTGATAAAAGAGATTCATAAAACATAGATTTAAAAATCTTCTTACATTGACATGCACATCGTTGATAAATTGGATGTAGAGTAGTTAATTGGTTTTAAAACCTCTATGAAGTCAACCATTAGCCTTAGTGGAATATATATAATGGATAATGTGCTCGAGTTGGTAATT
Source organism: Viscum album (assembly GCA_963277665.1). Classification (NCBI taxonomy): domain Eukaryota; kingdom Viridiplantae; phylum Streptophyta; class Magnoliopsida; order Santalales; family Viscaceae; genus Viscum; species Viscum album. The sequence goes on from OY728136.1 coordinate 1,988,275,107, forward strand.
GGATTTTATTTAATTATTATCTTTATCAACATCACTCTCATAGGGGTCTATTCCATAATAATAGACACTATATTATCCTAAAAAATTGATTCACTATGATTCGTACTTTCAATGGAATTATCCAATGTCCTTGAGTCCATAAGAATGATGAATGGAGCTCCTAAAAGTTCACTTTTTATCCTTGGATCTAATGGGCCTACACATGTTTTTTTGGGAAGATGAGTGTGTTTTGTTGATTCTCAGACTTCAAATATCACTATAACCACAAAGTCAATTTTGAGAGTATAAGAGATACAGACTCCATAATATTGGTTATTCATGATCCCATAAATCTCAAGACAACATCTAAATAAGGTATTTATACATATTAAATCTAAAAATTAAAATTAAAAAAATGGTTTGTGAAGGTTATTATTGCAGAGTAATTTTGTGTGTAGTTTGGTCATCAGTGATCTCCCCACATTCATTAGTGGATTTATTCAGGTCATTGATCTGTAGAATGATTATCTGGTAGTGTTACTAGCTTTACCACAGAAGGATTATAAATCAGTACACATGTGTGCTCTATTTGGGTAAGAAAATCTTCATCCTTAACACTTTATCTAGAATCAGAATGTTTATTTACCACCCTCAGTCCAACTAAATATTTTGTGGAAGGAATAGGTGAACCATTCTCTTCAGTCTCCTATGAATGTTTTAAAAAAAATAAACAGAAGTGGATGTAAATAATAATGCTGAGTGAAAGTGTGAAGTTAACATAATCATCCCAAAAATAAAATTTATATAGAATCATTTTCCCTTTTTTTCCACCTCCTTTATCAGTATTTCAAGAACCTAAATTATATATAATGGTTTTTCTTATAGTTGATAGATTGAGATCTTGATGTATCAATGATATTTTTTTACCTCCCCAATTCAATCCACATAGTATATTTCTTTGGATGAACATATCTACCCAAACCCTTTTAAAATGAGGTCTCTCCCTTAGAGAAATGCCCCACCATTCTGATTACTTAAGGAGGTCCTCCAAGAGTTTATCCCCTCTAAACCAATGGAAATAAAACATTTCTATAAATGGATGATTGGGGAGACACCCCACTTTTTATGAATAATTATCCATAATCCTCATACAATTCCTCGGTATCTTATAGATTTGAGTCTTCCTCGATGAAACCACCTTATCAGGTGTTATTGTTATTCTTAGTTACTTTCTTTCTTAACCACAGTCAGCGTTGGCTTCATGTTTATTCATGAGATCATCAATGCTTTTGCCCAGATATAACTAGATTCATGTCTCAAAATAATTATTCATGATATCAATGATTTCCTCATTAGGTGAGAGAACAACCTAAATACCTATATTATCTTCTGCAATATTTAGCTATAATTTTCAAACGATCATCTGATATTTCTTAGTTCATCCTCTATAAGAAGAAGTGAGGCAATTCTGCTAAAAATAAATGAATTGAAAAAATGAATCCTTGTGGGCTTTATCCATCATATATCAATTATAATGAAATCCTAGTATCCAATATACCTTCTCATAGGGATATTATATTTTTCATTTCCTCATGGATTCTATTTTTGTTATCGGTATTGTCTCTAGTTGGTGGAAACTATGGTAAAAAGATAAACCTATTATGTCGATTCAATGTGACCTTTGTATCTCAGTTAGTTAGTGAAAGGGGAAAACCCCACCTAGAAACTGGATATGGGGACTAAATCATTCATTTGGGATCCATTAGTAATTAATAAATTTTATCCCCCCATATGGGATGTGATCCAACCCTAAATAAAATAAAACAGGCTTAGGTTTTGGAATGTTTCTTTCCCCTATAGATATGCCAATATGGGAAGAATAACTCCAATAATATCAAAACTAAAAAACTAACCTTCCTCCCAAATTCTAGTTTGGATACCATCATGAATTTCCTAACCCTGAATCTTTTATGGGACTCCCTTACTAGAATAAGGTATTCATCAACAAACATTTTCATTGAATACTATTATACACATCAACCATTCAATTTAGGGGTGTGACCTCCAAAACTCAAGTGGAATGAAACCCATTTTAATGTATTATCTTGTATACATAATGAATTATATGAGTATTGGGAAATGTGAGCTCTATGGCCTCTTCAACCCAGGCTTGTGATCGCCTATTCTGAAGAACAGTTCAATCAAGGTACTAAAAGGGATATCAATTTTTTTGTGAAACTCTTCCCCTAAAATTTTATATTCCATTATGAGTATATCTATTTAATGTGGATGAATCATTTACATATTATCTCATATGGGGGTAGAAGAGAATAATTATTCATTAATATATCACATTCCTTTTTTTCTTCTCATGTGGTTAAATAATTACTCATGCACACGGAGATGATGTCTCATGTCATGAGCATCAAAATACCTATTAGTCAGAAGGAATAAAAAGGATTTATTTTCCCATCTTGTTCTATTAACAATGATGTAGTAAAATTCCTCTAGGAGTTTAATATTATAGTTTTAATATTGTTAATGGACCATTTGGGGAAATTTGAATCTTATATTGATTTATATACTCAAGAAGTTACTTTGACATCACAATATAGTGTTTTAAATTTATTTAATGTGGTTTGGAATATGAATATAGGTAGATAAAGTTCTTTGGTTATAGTATATGGAACAATTTCAAGTCTAATGGAAAGAATTAATTTTAGTTCTACATATAAAACTAGAAATATAACTCTTCTTGTAATATTATAATGATACATGTATGTCTTTTTGAATGATTTCTCTAGGCTACCCTGTGAAGGTAAAATTTGTTTTTATACAAATATACATTATAGAATAATATTTATTTATCATCCATTATATATAAGGGTTTTAATAGAGTTATAAGAATTATATTTCTAGAAATAAGAATTGAATAGAAATTCCTTAATTAGAACAAGTTCATCACCTTGAGGTACTCTGGTTATTTCATAAATAAGGAATATTGTTCACTCCAATTATCTGTCTTCCTTTTAAAATTAAATTTTTTTATGATCATGAATTTCCATCCTAGTACTTCAATTAATTATTTTTTGATAAATTAAAAGGATACAATATTTTATATATGATTGAACAATGATAGGTATATAATCAACTCAGATTTAGGATAGTGGATATTTTACAGACAAAATTTTGTAGTCGATATGGCCATTACAAAGACATTTTTATTCCTTTTTTATATAAATACACCAGTAGTTTTCATGGCCTTGATAAAACACATATTATAGAGGTATATTTGTTCTTTTTATGGTATTTATTGTACAAATTTCAGTTTACTCTCAATTTAAGAATGACCATGTCAATCCCTTGAATATTATACTCATCACATTATGTGATCTCTAACTTTATGCAAAATTTTATGTGTGAAACTTCTAGAAAGGTGTTTATTTCCTTATACATGTTATTTCTAATGAAGGAATATTAGTTAAATATGGTAATATTAAAGAATTATTTTATTCAAATCCACCAATTATTTTCTTTGGTATATAGAGTTCTCTAGGATTAGGTGGTTATTTTATCTCTTCAATCATGATTTTTCTATGATTTATTCTCCCCTAAATTTATTAAATAGAAATTGGATTCCATTCCATTATACTGATGATTTTTAAAATATTATTATGTATTATGAATAACATATCAATTTTTAATGTATTATTAGACTATAAAAATCAAATGAGGGCTATTTGGTATTGTATAATTTGTATGGACCAGGACGGGGTTGTGTTCTTATGTAGGGATATCTTGTTCCGTCCTTTGGATCAAGACAGTTGAGAAAACATAAAAAAAATTCAAAAAAGACATGGAATTATCTATAGTGATATATGACTTAAAAAATGGGTCATTATCTCTTAATGTAAAATTTAATTATTGTAACTAATCATAAAATCATGAAATATATCATTTCTTATAAAGAGATTAACTTGAGTCAATTATGTTGGATTGTGTATCTAAAGATTATGGAAATCATATTGGGGTATACTGCTGAGAAATGAGATTTAGTTGGGGATTATATGAGTCAAAATTCATATAATTAAATAGATATAGAATCTCATGAACAATGGAAGTTGATGAATGTTAATACTAAAATGAATCTGTAATGTATATAACAAAATGAAAATTTAGTTTTCTTCTTGATCACCCTTTTTCCTTATTTTATGGATTTATTCAAAGAGTCTTAATGATATATCAAAATTGGATCACTATTAGTTCAATCCATGATGGCGTGTATACCTTGTATGGTTTGATAGAGGATAAAAACATACAATTTCATTTTCAAAACTGAATTTCAGAACCACAGACTTTCCATGAATAGATTCTTTTGACATACAACCATTAAAATTGGGTCATTCAACCTTGTACACAGAAAGATAACAATGGAAGAAAAGGTCATCTCAAGTGGTTATGTTGGAAAATAAATATTGTGTATTATTTTATAAAATTTTCACATGTAAATTGGTAAAGGATTAGCATCAACATTCAACTTGTTTTTTGCATATATCACTATACCTTTTTAAAAATGGGATGAAATTCCAATGGAATTTTTAAAGGTTATAACACAAATGATTCAAAAGAATGATGTTATTTGGTTAATTTTGGATTGAATCAAAAAATTGGAACACTTTATCCCAATTTTAGATTCCAACATGATAGAGGATATATTAAATAAATGTATTTTAAAATTAGTTAAGATTAATTGAGTACTAAAATATATTGTCTTTAAAAGAGATCCTTGATTCCTTCTTGGTTTTGGATGTCTTTGAAATAATCTCTTGGGTCCCAGTTCACAATAAGCACATCATATCAATCGAAAAAGGATGGGAAGTCTAAAAATATGATTCAGATGTTGGAATATATTTTGAGAATTTGTGTTGTGGTCTTTGATGTATTACGAGGAAGTAATTTGTATTCAGTAGAGTTATTTTATAATAAAATTTATCAAGACACAATATATATGTCTCCATTTAAGGCAGTTTATGGTTATCCTTGTCACACTCCACTTTTTTGGGAGGAATGTGAGAAACTTCACTAATTAGACCTACTATTATCTATTAGACTATAGAAAATATTCATATGATTATAAAGACTATGTTTATGACCCAAAACCAAAAAAATAATAATTTTTGGATCACCATCATCACCCATTTTCATTTAACGTGGGTGACAATGTATTTCTAAAGGAGTTACCACATTGGGTAATCATCATTTCAAAAAGAAATGAAACTAACTCTTCAAAATTTTGGACCATTTTAGATTCTCATTCATATTAGTTATGATTCATATCGATTAACTTTAATGATAAGATTTATTGTTTTCTATAATTTTTTCAATGTCTCTCAATTAAAAACTACCAACCAAATCCTTAAAAATGATTATCTAGGATTATGATACACTTGAACTGCATAGGAAATTTATTCAGAAACTGATTAAAAATTTTGATAGATAAGGAAATAATTTTATATAGAGAATAACTTTTTTTGTATGAGTTTTATGGGATACTGGTTATATTCATGAAGATACATGGGTTAAGAGTAATTCATAATGGGGAAATGATAAAAACTCTTCAAATATAATGCCACTATAATTTTTCATTTATAGAAATCGAAATGGTAGGGAGAATATAACAACCCCATTGTGTGATAATTCTTTATTTCCTCTATATTTTAATATATTGGTTGGTTGGGATATGTATTAGGATGTTTTTGGAATGATTTATAATGTTTTGGAAGTATTTTTATTAGTGAATGATTTGAGCCTGTGTAAGGGAAACCATATTTCTTCTCTAAGATACAGTGTGGGGTGAATATGGTGGTTACTAGAAAATTTTATGTCCTTAAAAACCATGATTCCTAACCATATGTCTTGGATGATTTTTGATAGTGTTGATTTACATGATTGACATAGGATTTTTATAACCATGTGGCCTAACTTTGTGACATGGATGTTTTTTGGAAAGTAGTAATTTTCATGTTTGGTGCACAGTATTCCTAACCATCAAAACCAAATTATGTAGAATCAATAATTAAATCCATAAAAAACTCAAAACTCACATTAAACCCTTTATTATTCTTTCCTGGAATTCAGATTCCAACCATCATCTTTTCTCTACGACATTTCTAGTGATATTTGACTTTTTTACTCAGTTTTAAATGATTATTCGAGTGTTAATACTTGAAAATAAAAGTTAAAGACTCTATTATTCCCCTATAGTCTATATCTTCTCATTATCTCTTGAATAGAACACTTGAAAGGGTTTACTATGGAAAAATCTATGGTATCATAAAATTATTAATAGATTTTTTTGATTTATTATAGGAACGAATGAATGTGTCCAGATCTATAAAATCATTTGAAGATTATTCATATCAAACGTGTTCATGGTATCTAGATTTTCCCTATTTATATGTTATAAGGAATGTGAACAATCAATGACTTTCAAAATAAATTATTTATAATTGAAAATTAGATTTTAATACTGAAACTCTGTTGGATTGTGAACCCTTTTGTGGAATCTTGAAAAATGGATTTTGGTGACACCCACTTGGTGGTTAATGAATTAATTAAATGATTTTCATAAAACAGATAAATATTTTAATGTGTTAACATGAAATCTTTTGGTTTTTATCTATTCATGTTCATTGTAACTTGTCTATAGAGAGTTGGTCATGGAGCCAATTAGGGCCAATGGTTATTTCCATGTGATGATTTGGTAGATGAAAAAATCATTTCTCATGAGCTAGGGTGATTTCATTTCTCATGCATGGGTGTATGTGTATGAGAACATGGAATGGTTATTCAATGGTATTTAAAACATAATTTTTTTCTTACTATAAAATATATATATTATATAAACCATTATTGATTTTATTTCTTCATATTTTTTATGTATATTGTGAAAAAAAATTATATATTTGAATTTTTTTACAACTGTTTTATAAAAAATATGAGCTATCCTAATTCTTGTTTTAGTATAATGTAGGGAAATTATATTTGGATTTTATTATGGACTTTTTTTACTCACCCATTTAATATACACTTTTTTCATATGTATACATTATTATCCACAACACTGTAAAGGGTAAGGTTTATTATTTTACCAATAGTGCTTTTTGATAGAGATTTCAAAGATGTTCTACATGTAAAATAGGAGTTAGTATTGTTTTGGATGTCTATAGTGATGTCAACTTGGTGCTGATATCTTTCTAAAAATTGTATTCCTTATTTTTCTGATTTATTTTTCTCCTATTACTCTGATTATTGGTCTTATTATTCATTGAGTTGTTACTTTGACTCAGGTAGTATTTATATAAATATATTTTGATTTTTTATTTTTTGGTAATATGTGAATTCTTGTGTTTGGGTACATAAAAGGGTAAAATTTCCACCTTTTTCAATTAAAACCATAGTACTTTTTTCCAACATTTTGTGACTATGTAATTTAACCTAAGGTCTAAGACACCTCAACTATTTCCTAACCAATGGTTTGATTAAAGTTGTTTCATAAACCTCCTCTTTAAAATTTACTTTCACATATTCTTCATAGGTGACATTATGAATCATTTTGAGGTCTCTTATTCATAAATAGGAGGTTAAATAATTTTACAACATTAAAAAAAAAACTTGTATTCCCATAATTTTTCATATAAATTAAAAATCAATTCAAATCAGTGTAGGTAATATCCAATCACTACAAATTCATTTGAAAAAAAAATTAAATGAATTTATAAATAATCTAGACATTTACTTATTTTTTCAAAATAATTCAAAATTATTTACATCATGTGATACCTTAATATTGATTATTTCAATTGAATATTTCACTACTTCAATTAACATGATCATTAAAATAATTATTTTTTAACCCATCATCCATGTGAAATGATTCAATAATTAGAAGAACAAAAATTCTAAATAATACATTGATGAATTCTCAATTATTCAAACTATATTTTCATAGCTTCTCAAGCATTAATATTATATACCTATATAAGATTATAATATTAAAGATGGGGATCTTAAAAACCATGGAACTTTTCATTCATTCATTAAAATCCTAGCTAAAAATCATTATATATAAGTTTTTCCCTTGAATGTGTTTAACCAATTATGTCAAAGAAACAACAACTTTCCCATTTTTAGGGGAAGTATGAATACATTGTAATTCAATAACATTTTCCAACATATGAATATATACTCAATAATATATTAAAAACGAAGACAGATTATTCTAAGATATATCTCAATCATCTCCTCATTCAGTAGGTCATTCCTCATCATCCCATTTCAGCACATATTTACCTTCTTTATCATTATCCTTTTGACTATAAATACAAATCTTTATTCCAATATATTTGGTTTATTCAAATTGATCATGTAAATTTCTATAATCTAGAATAGATTACACTACCAAATACCACCACTAAATCACAAATATATAAATCATATAAATACCTATCTTATATTAATAAATTTAGGAGTATAAAGGAATTCAGAAAAAAGTATCATTCTCTTTAAACCAATTCATTAAATCCGTAGGACCCACATAAACTCGAATGATTTAATAGTTTCATCTCTAACACATGGAGATTAGTCTATTAAAAACTGAATATTATGGTTAAAATTTCCAATATAATTTTTAGAATACTTGGACTAATCATTACAAAAATTGATTTTAGAGTATTATTAGTTAAAACATTTTAGGTATATTCCTATTTTTTATTTACAATAGGTCTCCATGGAAAAATTATTGAATAATTATTGAATAATTACTATTAGATAAAGATATAAAATATAATTTTATAGAAACTCAAAAATCACATGAGTATTTTTCAAAGTTACTGATAAATGATGTCTTACTATATTAGCATAAAACATTCCCATATCATAGTCCCATTTATAAATATTCAAATTTGAGGAAATTGATATTGAAAATCATTTAAGAATAAAAATACATAGGTCTTTCATGTAGAAAAGAAATGATAATACAATACCAATATATAAAAACATATAATATGTGTAACACCCTGACCCTAGAAGCCCTAACCTGGTGCATTAGTTTAATACATTGTCGTGATTATAAGGAATCAATTCCCGAAGGACCAATTAGTTTAGTAGTGTTGGAAAATAGATTACATAAATGAACTTCACAATAGCATTCCTAACATAAAACACAACATAAATAGTCCTTTGAGAATGACATTATTCCTCTAACTTAACCCTTCATATCAATCATAATACACTTTTTGGAAACCTGGGAAAATAAAACATAAGAAGGGGTGAGCTCAGATTCTCAGTAAGGGTAAATAATTCAATGGAATCTATATAATTTTAACGAAATATTTACAATAAAAACATCATGCATTTTAACAATAAATTTCTAAATAATATAGAAAAAATGAATAAAAAATTTCTATATAATCATGCACATGGACATTCTACTAGTCGAATAACAACATGTAATAACAAATTTCATAAAAAGGGAATGCATATTGTCAGACATAATAACTACTTTTTCAAGGCCTTATGCCATGACCATTCACAAATATTCTCTCAAGGCATTGTGGAAAGACACAATTTTGTCTCATGAGATATATTGATGCATCGAGGGGATATAGAAGGCCTCACTCATCACTTACTAAGTCCAATGCATTCTTCATATTAAAAGGGTGAAACATAACATAAACATTTGTATTAAAACTAGCATAAGAAATGTCAGTACTTTAACCATAAACAATGAATGGTATAAAAATAGAACATCCACAGTTAAACATATCATAACTCATTCAATATGGTATAGAAGATTTTATTATAATAAATCAACCTCAATCAAGAATAATATCTAGTAAATTATGTTGACATAGATGAAAATGATCAGTAAAACTCTTTGAGAGAAGTATCCATTTTTCATGAAATCATTTAAAATTCACATAATTTATAAAGTAAGTAATTTAGAATAGATTTGTGAATCAAAGTGTCCCATACCACTTTTAATATTTTGAATAGAATTAACATTTTAAAACAATCATGTCCATATAAATAAATCCTTAAATTCATTTTGAAAACATAAACATTAATTAAATAGATTTATTAAAATAAATCATTAAAACATTTAAAACGATGACATAGTTAAAGAGTCGATTCAATAAAACCATAAACTTTCCTTCTAATTTTTTTTACAAAACATGGACATGGATGATAAAATTTCCCTGCAGATACATACACAACAACAATCTTGGATAATAATGATATTGTGGAATTAACCCTTACCTTAAGTCTGATACTCTTTGTACGACTCTGAAACACCTATATAATGTTTTTAAACATATTATTAAGTTATATTATAATCAAAATAATATTTATTATATCATATATTTTTATTTTATGACTCTATATTACCCATTTATTAATAATTACTTATGGATGCAACATTTCGGGTAACGTCACTTTGCTTATCGTATGTGTTTTGACTTGTTATTCTTGATCAAATTACTTAGATCATGATTTACTTACATTCAGAATGTATAATATGATTTATATATAATATATATTCATAATATAAATATATATATATAATATATAGATATATAAAATTGAATACACCGTTCATGGAGATGAAAGGTCGTATGTATGCATGAACGATGTTTTGGTTTTCTTATCGTATTGAATTGAAGTAAATGAATGAAATATATGTACATATATACATATATATATATATATCATTATAGTAGACTTATTATGTCATATATTTCATAATTATGAATAATTTATTTTTAATAACCATTCTTGGATGGTTAAAGTGAAGAATGAATCTCATCTCATCGGGGAGACGGTAGGTCATTCATATGCAGGAGAAACGATATCATTACTTTAAAGATTAAATGGTATGGAATCAGATAGAATATTAATTTTATAGTATCATTATCATGTTTTTTTATTAATTAAATCCATTATATTCATCGTTATACCCATAGAGATAAAGTATACAAGAAAAACAATTTACACCATGGTGTGGAGATGGTAATTCGTACGTACACACGCATGGTGGTATTTTTTCCTAGGATGGGTAAAAAGATTAATATAGTTTTAACATAAAATTAACAATATATCATCATATATTATATGGTGGAGTTATTATTTTAGTATGGTAACAACTTAGTAAGAGGAAGTAGATTAAGAAATGAACTTTGAATGAATGGATAAAATGATTACCTCTTGTTCGGGGATCTCATTTTGATTTGAACAAAAGGAATTCATAAGATATATTTCTGACCTTTTTTTTCTCTAAGTTAAAATGGGGTAGGTTGTGAGGATATTTAAGCAGGGGTTGACCAATATCAAGGGCTTTGGAGGTGTTTATTTAAAATAATGGGAGGTTCCCATTTATAACAGAGGTGAATGTCACTTTAGGAAAAGCATGAATTATTCATTTATTAAAAATTATTTTCGTATTATAATAGATAAAAATTGATTTATTTCATGGATAAGACGAGTATGGGTGGAAATACTCTTAACCAATAGATTTTAGAAATTTTTAGGTCATAAAATAAACCTTATATTTTAGATTTAATCCTTTGTAAAATAAGTTTAACTCTTACGATGTCCTCTTTTATATTTATAATACATTGTTAATATCATTACAATAAATTGAAAAGATAACATAATGTGGATAATTTATGTAATTTCTATCACTATAAATTTTGTTTGGCCAAAATGTAGATTGCTTGGATTTTTATATCATTTAATAAAATAGTATTTGTTTTAAAAACACATTTATGTCAATTTGACACTATTTAGTAATTGATTTTTTTGAAGTCGTAACAAATTTATTCCTTGAAAACAAGAGAATTATCTCATCCCTAATATTTATATGTAATCGATAAAAAATTTTGATGGCATAAAAATGTTCAAATTACATTTATGTTAATATTTATAAATACATTTTTTTTTGAATCTTTCATTAATGAGGTAATCACTACATCATAATTGTGTCATAACTAAATATTTTTATATAATGTATAAAAATTAAAAATAAAATACCATGATATATTAAATAAATTTAGCTTTATAATGAATATTTATATACATAGATATCACTAATATAATCCTATATTGAAATATATTTAGTAAAAGATATATATTTATGTTATAATAATATTTAGATTAGATTAATTTTTATAACACATCATTATCACACCTAAGTGGTCCCCAAATGCAAACCATAGGACTAAGGATGATAATGGTCTAATACATCTCATAAAATAAAATTACTACATGTGTTAAGGTAGTTTTATATTCTTATAATATTATTTTTTACCCTTATTTACCTGATTTACTTTTTAACCAAGGTAAACAAAAATAATTACTGAAGTTACTATACATAATGTCCAAAAAGAAGAGATATATATTTACACAATTTGGACCCTATTATTATAAATATTGAATATATTTTTCCAAATTCAAAACACAGAATTTTTAGTAATTAATTTAAAATTAATTCTCATTTTTAAAACCAAAACGAGGGTTTTTAAGAAGTAAAAACTATCAAAAGACTGACATATGTTTATGTCCAATTTAAATGTAAAATTACATCCAATGACCTAGATTATATTAAATGATAAAAATATAATATAATTATAATTTAAAACCACTAAAATTTATAATTTAACACAATAAATTATTTCGATTAAAAAAGTTTTTTTCAATTAAAATTTAGTATTTTTCAATATTCATCAAAATATGAAAGTTACCAGAAAAGTACCAAAACATTACTCAAAATAAATTTTGATGTCCCACTTCTAAAGAATAATCTAATTTCAAAAAATTTAATATATTAAATTTTTAAATATTATATGTAAAATGGTTCTCCATTAAAAGGAGGAAAAAGTTCATTTTTTAAGAATACTTATGTTATCTGAAAATTTGAATTTATCCTTATATTATTTATATGAAACAATAATGATGAATGTTAAAATTATATTGGATATATAAAATTAAAAAAAATCAATACTATTTATAACCTTTTTTTAAATGGCTGGTTTGATAGTCCGTAGTGCGCTTGAACTCGGTGTTGGGTACATCACACGCTAATAAATTATTTAAAAAGTAAGCATACTATGGAAGATTGGGGTGTTACATTATCCCATCCTTCAATAAATTTCTTACTCTCAATTTAAACTCATGATTTAAAACTATGGACTTGACATTTCAAAATATCTTTGTTGAAATCCCATATCAAAAAATGTACTAATGATTCCTTTTTTAAATAAAGAAAGGTTTGTATGAAGGAGAGAGGAAATTACACATACTAGGGTACCATGTAGGAAAATATTTATTTGGAAGAGAAAACTAACCATAATTTTCCGATGGAGTGTTATTGAGAATATTATTAGGAGAAAGTTAACAATCTAAAATCCATAAATCTGTGATGATCCAAGGGACCATTTCATTCATCGAAAAAGAAAGTACTAGGAAAACATTTTTGGTTTTCAAGATCCTTTATGTAATGTTAATGAAAATGAGAATAAATACTTACTTGATTTCAGTACAACCTCACCATTGGTCACATCATTACCAATTTCCACTTCATCTCTTATTTAAGTAAATGAAGTTGAATTTTAAATTTCTGAAGTGCTCGAAGATCATGAGATCTGTAAATAGAATGATAATTCATTCCATCTTTCTCATAAAAAGTTAGAATGAGTTATCACATATTCATAAGTACACCGATAGTGATATAATACATTAATCTAACAAAAATCAACTAGAGTGAAACTTATACTATCCATAAATGGATAACATTACAATCCGTCCAAAAACTAAAAATATACAAATTTAGAAAGTGGTGAAAAAATAGATTTTTCATTTATCTCCCTGATCACATATGTGAAGTTCTTGGTTTTCACATTCCAACATGTAAACACCTTCATACTGTATTCACATGAGTCATGGTAACAACTAGAATTATCAGATATACTTATTCAAAATATGCATGTTTCCTTGTTCCAAAACATTGTGGATTATTCCTTAAATCCCAAAAAATTGTACACTTCATCCATGATGGAATAACCCTCTTGTTGAAAAATCAAAAATTAGTTCTCATTAAACTATCATCATCCAATTTACTTATTAAATTCCATCGTATCTTTATCCGAACATCATTATCTTAATATAAGGCACTTGTTAAGGGTTATCTTTACCCTAATCATATGTTCTCCAAATATAATCTTACCCTTAAATCAATTTTCTTGTCCATTATAACTATTTAACATATTCTTGAAAATCCTTAGAAAAAACATAAAATGAATACACCTTATATAATTCACTTATTCATAATTCATGGATCCAAATACATAAATACATCAATCCTTCCAATTTAATGGTCAGAATAGAATAGGTCCCTCTTTAGATTATAGGTAGATTCTTATGGCTGGTCATTGAGTTGGTAATGACCATGATTTACATAGATGAGACATTGAAATCCATAAAAATTGGTCACTCTCTGACCCTTTTCCCATAGAGATAAAATATTCCCTTCTATTTTAGGTACTTCTTCCCTTCCACCCAGCATGTAGGAAACCAAATCGTCATTCCTCTATGATTCTTAAAAGTTAAAAATTTATAAACGTTCATCTTTCTCTTACTCAATTTGTTAGTAATGCCATAAATGATCATATTGTTGATCCTATATCGTTATAACTGATTTGGCATAATAAAAAAATATTTCTCTCCAGTTATTATCCGATTTTATTGCTCAAAATCACCATATATTTTGACAATCTCAATGTTAATCTAATTCCTTCCAGTTTCCTCCATTAACTAAGACCAAAAAGCATAGGGTGAGAAAAATATCTCATTGATGAGAACCATATAATAAAAGGAATTTAATTTCAGTCTATAGAATCTTAGGTTTAATCCTAGGTTATCCATGATTGTTTCCAAAATTCTAGGTGTGTTCTTATATACTTATCCACAATGTCAATCGTAGGGTTATGATCCCTATTCTAATATTTCCAAATATATTTCCAAGGTTGTTTCTAAACATCCTCTAATACCAATTATAATTCCCCAACCCCAAAATCTTAGATCCATTGCATTATTTTAATACTTTGGTATGATTACAAGGTATTAAGTCTCGGAGGACCGATCAGTTTAGCAGACCTAGAAAATAGATTACATACATGAACTTCACATTACAATTTCTAACATAAAACAAAACATAAATAATACTTTGAGAATCCCATTATTCCCCTATCTTAACCCTGCATATATATCACCATACACTTCTTGGAATCCTAGGAAAATAAAACATAAGAAAGGGTGAGCTCAGATGCTCAGTAAGGGTAAATAATTCAGCATAAGCTATAATCACTTAAGGCATGATGTATAATAAGATCACCATCCTTTCAAACAATAAATATGAACATAATATGGAAAAATTAAATCAAACATTACCATATAAACATGCACATGGACATTCTACTAGTTGAATAATTAAATGTAATAATTAATTTCATAACAAGGGAATGCATAATGTTAGACATAAAAACTACTAATTCAAGGCCTTATGCCAAGACCATTCACAAATATTCTCTAAAGGCCCTATGCCCAGACACTATTTTGTCTCGTGATACCTATTGATGCATTGTGGGGATATAACAGGACACGCCCATCAATTAATAAGTTCAGTGCATTACTCAAATGAAAATTGTGAAACATAACATATACATTCGTATTAAAATTTTCCTATGAAATCTCACTACTTTAACCATAAACCATGAATGGTATAAAAATAGCACATCCATAATCAAAAATATCATATCTCATTAAATATAGTATGGAAGATTTCATTATAATAAATCATACTCAATAAAGAATAATATCTAGTAAAGGATATTAACATAGTTGACAATGGTCAGTAAAACTCTTTGAGAGAAATATCCCTTTTTCTTGAAATCATTTAAAATACATACAATTTAGAATGGAAGTCATTTAAAATAGATTTTTGAGTCAAAGTTTTCCATAACACTTTGAAACTTTTGAAAGGAATTAATATTTTAAAAAAATCATGTCCATATAAATATATCCTTAAAATCATTTTGAAAACATGGACACTAATAAAATAGAGTTAGAAAAATAAATCTTTAAATCATTTAAAATAATGATATATTTAAAGATTCACTTCCATAAATCCATAAAATATTCCTTTTAAAAAAGTTTTTACAAAACATGGACATGAATGATAAAGATATCCCAATACATACTTATGCATCAATAATCTTAGTTAATAATGAGATTGTGTAATTAACCCTTACCTAAAGTCGGATACTCTCTGTATGACACTGAAACTCCAAGATAATGTTTTTTAAACATATTATTAACTTATATCAGAATCATAATAATATTTATGATATCATATATGATTATTTTATTACATTATATAACTCGTTTATTAATAATTCCATGTTAATGCAGCATTTTGAGTAATATTGCTTTGTTTATCGTACGTGTTTTGACTTGTCATTGTTGATCATATTACTTATATCATGATTTACTTATGTAAATAATTTATAATAAGATTTATATATCATATAAACTCATAATATAAATATAATATATATATATATATATAATAGAATACACTGTTCATGGAGACGGTAGGTTGTATGTACACCTGAAAAATGTTTCCGTTTTCTTATCGTATTTAATGGAAGTAAGGGAATGACATATATGTACATACATATATACATATACATATATATATATATATATAATTATAGTAGACGTATTATGTTATATATTTCGTAATTATGATTAATTTATTTTTTATAACCATCCTTGGATGGTCAAAGTGGAGAATGAATCTCATCGTGTTAGATAGACAGTAGGTCGTACATACGCACGAGCGATGATATCATTCCTTTAATGATTAAATGGTATTAAATTGAATGTAATATGAATCCTACATAATAAATATCATGTTTATTTATTATTTAAATCCATTATATTCATCTTTATACCCATTGAAATAGTTTGTACATGAAAAACAATTTACACCATGGTGTGGATACAGAAAGCCGTATGTATGCACGCATGGTTGTATTTTTCCATTAGATTTGTAAAAAGAGGAATATGGTTTTCCCATAATCTTAAAAATATATCATAATATATTATATGTTGGAGTTATTATTTTATTATGGTAACAACTTAGTAAGAGAAAGTAGAATAAGAAATGAACATTGAAAGAAGGGATAAAATGATTACATCTTCTTCAGGTGTCTCCTTTTTATTTGCAAAAAAGGACTCCTTAATATGGCTTTGTGTCCAATGTTTTGCCTCTAAGATGAAGTGAGGTAAGTTGGGTGGATATTTGGGAAGGGTGTTTCCGAGCTAAAGGGCGTTGAAGGTTTGAATTAAAGAGAAAGAGAGGTTCCCTTTTATAACAAAGGTGAGGGTCACTTTAGAAAAAACATGAAATGGTAAGTTAATATAAAATTATTTTCAGATTATCATAGCTCAAAATTGATTTATTTATTGGATAATATTATTATGGGTCTAAATACTCTGAACCAATAGGTTTAAGACATGTCTAGGTCATAAAAGTAACCTTATATTTTATATTTAACCCTTCGTAAAATAAGATGTCTCTTAGCATGTCCTCTTTTTTATTTATACTACATGTTTAATATCATTAATATAAAATTCCAAGAGAACCTAAAGTGGATAATATATGACATTTGTATCAATATCCATGTTTTTTG
Source organism: Viscum album (assembly GCA_963277665.1). Lineage (NCBI taxonomy): Eukaryota > Viridiplantae > Streptophyta > Magnoliopsida > Santalales > Viscaceae > Viscum > Viscum album. The sequence continues at coordinate 1,988,292,896 of OY728136.1, forward strand.
TCGATATTTAGATTTTTAGTATTTTTATATCATTTAATAAAATAGTATTTGTTTTAAAACCTAATTTATGTAAATTTTGACACTATTTCGTAATTGATTTTTTTAAGTCATAAAAAATGAATTACTTTGAAATAAAGTCGTTAAATCATCCCTAATATTTCAATGTCATCAATAAAATTCTTGGATGGAAATAAAATGTTTAAATTACATTTATTTTAATATTTATAAATTCATTTATTTGAATCATTCATTAATTAGGTAATCACTGCATCATAATTGTGTCATAAATAAATATATTTATCTAATATATAAAAATTATAAATAAAATACTATGATGTATGAAATATTTTTAGTATTATGGTGACTATTTATAGATAGAGATATCAGTTATATAACCCTATATTAATAATGATTTAGTAAAATATATATATTTATGTTTTAATTATCTTTACATTAATTAATTTTTATAACAAGTCTATATGACCCCAAGTGGACCCCAAATGACAAAAATCAGCCTAAGGATGATAATGGTAGAATATATATCATCCAATATGATTGTTACATGTGTTAGGGTAGTTTTATATTATTATAATATTATTTGTGTTACCCTTATTTACCTTCTTTACCCTTTAACCATGGTAAATAAAAATAATTAATAAAGTTACTATTACTAATGTCCAAAAATAAAAGGTGTCTATTTAAAATAATTTAAATGTCTGATTAAAAATATTGAATCCATTTTTTCAAAATTCAAAACATAGAATTTTCATTAATTAATATTCAATTAATTCAGGTTTTCAAAACCAAAAGGAGGTTTTTTAAGAAGTAAAAACAATCAAAATATTGACATGTGTTTAGGTCAAATGTAAATGTGAAATTACTTCTAAAGACCTAAGTTATATTAAATGATTAAAATATAATCTAATTATAATTTAAAACCACTCGGATTTATAATTTAACACTATAAATTATTTCAATTAAAAAAGTTCTTATCAATTAAAATTTAGTATTTTTCACTTCTTATCAAAATATGAATGTTATCAGAGAAGTACAAAAAAATTATCCAAATCCAAATTTATATGTCATGATTATAAAGAATAATTTAATTTCATCAAATTTAATATATTAAACTATCAGATATTGGATTTAAAAAGGTTTTTCCATTAAAAAGTGGAAAACTGCAATTTTTGAAAAATACTTCTTTTATCTGAATAATTTAATTTTTCCCTATATTATGTATAGGAAACACAAAAGATGAATTTTAAAATTATATTGGATATATAAAATTCAAAATGTGGTTAATAGAATTCATAAACTCTTTTTAAATGGCTAGTTTGATAGGTCGTGGTGTGCTTGAACTCGGTATTGTGTACATCCCATGCTATTGAATTATTTAAAAAGGAAGTGTACCGCGGAATCTTGGGGTGTTACAATATGCATTAAAATTTACAGACTTTGTGTAACTCCCCAAGCTTCCACGGTACGTTCCCCTTTGAATAATGCAACAACTTGCATTGTACACAACTTCGAGATTCTAAAACACCACGACCAATCAAACTAGCTGTTATGAATAGTAATACCCCCTTTTTGAAATTTTATAAATTTTATTTTTTCTAAATGGACTTAATTTTTGAATTTTTAATATTGAAATTATCTTAGGGTGAATTTTTTGTATTTTTCTGAAAACTTTAAATTTTTGATGAATAGAGAAAAACACTCCATTATAGGTTAAAACTAAAATTTTATTTAAATAATTATTTGTTTTATTTAAATTTATTTTAGGCCAAAATAGATACATAATACATATATAAGTTCTATTTAATTAATTGGAGTCATTATATAATAATTTTAGATATATAAAAATTTTATTGAACTTTTTACCATCTTTTATCCACCTCCAATGAGCATTTTCAAATTTGCATAAAACATAATTTTACTACTTTTGTGATTTGATTTCCAAAAATACGAGATACACAGTTAATATCAGTAAGTAAAATTTGGTTCAATAAGATGAAAATAATTTTTTTTGAATAAAAACTTTTGACTTTTATTTACCACGGTTAAAAGTAAATTTGGTAATTAAAGGTAAAAATGATATCATAATTACACTAAACACATGTCCTAATTATATAGGATAAGTATAATTCAACCAAAAACAACCTTAGGAATAAAGTACGACCCCCTTTGGTCCACATGGATTAGATTAGGACATTTATTATTATTTTCTTTAAAGAATAGTTAAAAGTGTTAAATTCAAAGTTTAATAACTAAACCATTTTTAATATAGGGTTACACAGAATATAAATTAGACTATAAATATTCATTAAAAATATAAAAATATATCCAAAATAATAATTTTTTATTTATACTTTTTATACATTAAATAATTTAATTTCTTTATGACATAATGATGATGCAGTAATTACCTTAATAATAAAATATTAAAATAATTGATATTATAAATATCCAAATAAATGTAAAATGAGACTTCTGATAAATTACACTAATTATCAAGGTTACTATTACATGTTAGAGTTGATCAAATAAATTTTATTCAAAGTGATAAAGTTTTTATAGCTTTCAAAAAAATCAAATATTAAATAGTGGCAAATTGACATAATTGAGTTTTTAAAACAAAAACTATATTATTAATTGATATAATATTCCAAAAAATCTAAGGATCGTCCAAACGACTTAGATAAGGATATATATATATATATATATTAATAATGAACCACATGGGGTTCTCTTGTCTTCTTACAGTAAGTTTATTAACCATATAATATAAAAATACAAAGAGACATGGTAAATATCAAACTATTTAACTAAGAGTTGAATCTAAAATATAAGGTTAATATGGTGACCTAAACCTATCCAAAACCTATTTTTTGAAATTTTTTCGAACCATACCCACATTTTAATCAAAATAAATCATTTTTGATCCATTTGAAACCGAAAATTATTTTATTATAAAATTACATTTCAAGCTTTTTCTAAAGTGACCCTGGCCTCTCATAAAAACGGGTACTTCATATTCTCTTAATTTAACACCTCCAAATCCATTTCGATCGACCAAACCCTACCCAAATATCCTCAAAACCTTCTTCACTTCATATTATAGGCCTTACATTGGACTGAAATCCAACCTAAGAATCCCTTTTGATCAAATCAAAATGAAGAACCCAAATAAGAGGTAAATATTTCAACATCACTTTCATGTTATTTTCTTCTTCCACTTCCTATTTATTTGTTGTTTAAATTCAAAAATAATAAATCCAGTATCTTATATATAATTTTATTTTATTATAAAAATGGTACATCCATATTCATTATTCTAACCATCATATTAATGTCAAAGCCACCATATGTGCGTACATACGGCTTACCGTCTCCACGTCGTGGTGTAGTTTGTTATTCAAACACTACATTATTTTTATTGGTATAATAATTAGTATAACTAATGAAATAATAAATATAACATGGTAATTATTCTTTATATATTATATACCATCAAATTACATATGATTTCACCATCAATATTATGATATTGTCGCTCGTGCATACGTACAGATTACCGTCTCCACGAATGTAATGAGATTCATTCCCCATTGTAATCATTCAAGAATAATTTTCATATTATGATTATAAATAATGTTTATGAACATAATATAATTCTGTATATGAATCAAATAAAACCTATCTGTAACAAACATGACTTACGTAACCAATCATATAAAGGAAAACAAATCAGTTAACACCCAAAATGATAATACTAAAAAAATATTATTAACAAAGAAATATTATAAGATCATATATAAGATCATATGTATGTATATTATTCTTATATAATTTAATAACAATGTTTTAACTATTATACCAGAGGTTAAAATACCGCCGACTGAGTAAAAGCACAAGGTAAGGGTTAATTTCACAATCTCTTTATTATTCGTGTTTGTTTTTACGTAAGTATCTTTTAGAACCAATAGGGGAATATATACCCTGAGAGGGGGGTGAATCAGGGTATAGATATTCTTTTTAAAATTATTCATGCCCCACTGGATCATAAACTCTTTATTACAAGGGTCACTTTGTTTTCACTTGTGTGTTTATTATGATCACTTCTTTTCTTCTTTATCTGATGATGATGCTTTAAATGAAATGCAGGGAAGCAAGCAGGCAGACAAAGAGATTTTTACTTGGTTCACCATCACTGAGCTACATCCAAGGATCATACAACAATGATGTTATGTTGTACCAAATCCACTAAATCTCACTAAAAATTTACAATGTTGAGGCTAGATCACTTTAATGCCCCATCTCACTGCCTTTATAATTTTTAGGGTCATCTCACTGCTTTCCCAAGGGTCACTCCCTATTTCTCTCTCTCTGGATCACTGCCGGTGGAGAGGATCACCTTATTCATATTCCTTTTCTCACTTCTCTTGAAAGGATCCACTCACAGTTTATATTCTTGTAGGTATCTTCATTATTACAGATGAATACATCCTCTGTTGTATGTAGATGCACTGTTGAAGTCCAACTTTCACCTGAATATGAATGTCATTGTGCACCGAAGGTATCAGGAAATCATCCAACTTTCACGCAGACCTGAGTCACTGTTGTGCTTTGACCGTACCTGGAGATCTTATCCAAGCTAACGTGCAAGTCTCGGAACACAAGTTCACCAAAACAACTTGCGGGACACTAGCTTCTGTAAATCCAAACTAGCGCGACTCACAGCCTTTTATGCCCAACCCAATTTTGGCGTGCAACCATAAACTATCGTGCTTCTTCAAAACCTGGCGTGAAAGTGTCACAAAACCACTGGAGCGACATTCCCTTATTCAGCTCAAAATTTGGGTGACTCCCTTCTTTTCTCTCCCAAACCACTCTGTATGTGCATCAATCAACTGGTGCGCAACTTCTACTTTCGCGACCACACCACCACTTGAGCGACCACACCACCACTTGTGCGACCACCACACCTGTGCGACGAAATTTCTGATTTTCCGAAGTGTTTAACTCTTCAACAAATGAGGAGGGTTCAACCTCTATTTATAGGCATTTGGACACCCTACACGATATTGTGCAAGTCTCCTTTCGGCGCTCAAGTCTCGCCGCCCTAGTCTCTGTCGCAGAAGTCACTTGCGCGACCAAATATAAAACTTGGGAACCCCTTTTCCTTTGACATATTTTGATGTTATGATCTTGAAAAACATATGGCGCGCAAGTTTTCAAGACTCCAGGACACCGGCACGCAAGTACTTTTTCCAAAAACACTTTTCTCCATTTTTCGATTTTGAGTCCCAAAAATTTGGCAAACCCTGGAAAACGGTGCCACCTTGTATCAGCTCTTTTTGAACCGCCTCCATAATTACCATTCCTTTTTCAAAGTTCTTTAATCAATAATGGATTGTTAAAAACATCTCTTGAAATTGACATGCACCCATAAAAACCCCATGGTCAACAAATTTGTACATCATGGTTTGATTTTTCAACAAACACAACACAGAGGCCCACTTTTTCAACAAACACAATCACCTCAAAAATGCTTCAATGATACCTTGAGGGATTTATTCCCAACAATCTCCCCCTTTGGGTTTGTTGACCACTCTTCCATTAAAATATACATCATTAATTTTTTAACCACCATTCGCCTATTGGTATTCGGATAGTGATCAAGGATTTACTCAACACATACTCTAAGCACAAATGAGCAATGCTCGATGTGAGAAACAAGAGTAAATGAAAAGTTCATCAATGAATCACTTCAACTCTCACACCCACTGTTGACAAAAAAATGATACCAATTTTTGGAAATATTCTTACAACATTCAAACACCACTCTTATTTTTTTATCATGATCCTCATCTATCATGATATCTATTCTTTGATCGATCACTTCTAGCATCGTCATATTAAAAACTCCCCCCCCCCTCTGCTCAAAGCTTTAACTCTTTTCAGCTGCAAATCCTCTTCAGCCCTATTGCATGTGTCGTCCAAGCTAAGCTCTGGATAAGCACTTTGAACCAGCTTTAACTCCATCTATCTGGCTTCTCCACCTGTCAGCTTCTCCCCCTATCTGTCATGGTTTCTCAACAAGCCACATTGTCTCCCCCTTGAACAATCACTTTTTCTCCCCCTTTGTCAATGAATTCCAAGGTCACTCCTTTGCATTTTGTAACAGAGTAGAGAACACCTATCAGCACATTAGGTAAAAACACATCATACCTCGGTGAGAGGGGGTTTGACATCCACACTCTTTTAAGTGCGGGGAGTCGACTGAACTCCTAGATCCAGTCGATGCCTTTCAAACGCTTCCTTGGATAAGGCCTTTGTCTGAATATCTGCAACCTGTAGCTATGTAGGCACATACTCCAACTTCACAAGCCCTTTCTCCAGATTCTCATTGATGAAATGATATTTGATCTCAATGTGCTTTTTTCCTTGAGTGATGAACTGGATTTTTTCTAAGATTGATGGAACTTGAGTTATCACACTGGATTCCGATCGGAGACTTCACTTCAACTCCCATATATTCATGTTGCTGCTTCGTCCACAATAACTATGTGCATGCTTGAGTGGCCGAAATATACTCATCTTTCGTGGTGCTCAATGAAATGCAATCTTTCTTCTTGCTTAGCCAAGAAATACACAATCCCGCAAGATATAATGCACCACCTGACGTTGATTTATATCATCCGTGGAACCGAACCAGTATGCATCAGTATATCCCAATAACTATGTCTGAGATTTGTCATTATATTTCAAGTTGAAGTCCACCGTGCCCTTGATATACTGAAGTATTATTTTTACTGCAAGGATGTGGCTTTCCATGGGATTACTCTGATATCTCGCTGCTTGGCATGTGGTGAAAACAATGTTAGTCCTTGGTGCGGTCAAGAACAAAAAACTTTCAATAATTTTCCTGTATTCTCGGATATTAACAGTCTTTTCATCCTCATCATTTGATAATTCCATTCGGTTATCAACCGGAGTCTTCATCTCCTTGGAATTCTTCATTCCAAACTTTCTTAGAACCTCATTGTCTTATTTAGATTGTGAAATGAAAGTGCCATTACTTCCTTGTGTCACCTGTAAACCAAGGAAAAATTTCAGCTAACTAATCATGAACATTTCAAACTCACTTTTCATGAATTCAGAAATTGTTTTTGCACTGAACTCCATTTGATCCATCAAATATTATGTCATCGACATAAACCAACACCATAATTGTAACAACCCAGGATTTTATGAGAATTATTCTTTTTCATTTCATTGATGTCTTGTGGTGTATGCTACACCAAAATTAGCTTGTGCTATACAGAACACCGTATTAGCTTGTATTATATGCAACACTATTCTTGGCTCGTGTTACACACAATTTCAAGTTCGTTTTGTAGAAATTATTCTATGCAACATTAAGTATAGATTTTGTTTAATGTATAAATGAAATAAGTTTTGATTATGTTATACGCAACACCAAACAGAGCTTTCACAACATGCAGCCCTAACTTGGCTTGCATTACATGCAATCAATAACTTCCTCAATAGCGTCTGTAGTACGGAATACCAAGTTTCACAAAAAGTGATATTATTATAATATTATTTTGAACTAGCCGTTATGAATAGTAATACCCTCTTTTTGAAATTTTATAAATTTTATCTTTCAAAATGGACTTCATTTTTGGATTCGGAATATCGAAATTAGCCTAGGGTGAATTTTTGGAATTTTTCTAAAAACATTCAATTTTTGATGAATAATGAAAACACTGGGTTACTATTTAAAAACAGACTTTTTATTTAAATAATTATTTATTTTATTTAAATTTATTTTAAGTCAAAATTGATACATAATGTTTATATAAGTTAAATTTAAATCATTTGAGTCATTTTATATTAAATTTAGATATATAGAAATTTTATTGAACTTTTCACCGTCTTTTACCCACCTCCTAAGAGAATATGAAAATTTACATAAAACATAATTTTACCACTTCTGTGAGTGGAATTTCAAAAATATGAGTGACACAGTTAATATCAAGGAGTAAAATGTTGTTCAATAAGATAAAAATAATTTTTGGTGAATAGTAACTTTTTACTTTTATTTACCAAGGTAAAAAGTAAATAGGGTAATTAAGGGTAAAAAATGATATTATTATTACCCTAACACATATCCTAATTCTATTGGATAAGTCTAATTAGACCAAAAACAACCTTAGGAATAAAATATTATCCTTTAGGTTCACTTGTATTAGATTAGGACATTTATTATTATTTTATTTAAAGAAGAGTTAAAATTGTTAAAATCAAAGTTTAATAACAAAAACATTTTTAATATAGGGTTATACATAAGATAAATTCGACTATAAATATTCATTAGAAAGTTAAAGAGATTTATTACGTAATGGTATTTTATTTATAATTTTTAGACATTAAATAATTTAATTTATTTATGACACAATGATGATGAAGTAATTACCTTATTAATGAAATATTAACATAATTGATATTATAAATACCAAAATAAATGAAATTTGGGACTTTTTATGAATTCCAATAATTTTAAAGGTTAATATGAGATGTTAGTATTGATTTAATTAACTGTTTTCTATCTAATCATGTTGTTATGATTTTCACAAAAATCAAGTCAAAATTGACATAAAATAGTTTTTAAAACTAATATTATATTATTAATTGTTATTCTACTCATAAAAAACTAAGTCTAGGAAAAATGACTTGGATAAGGTTATATATATTAATACTTAACCACTTGGGGTTCTTTTGGATTTTTATAGTAAGTTTATTAACCATATAGTGTAAGAAAACAAAAAGGCACGGTAAAAGTTAAATTATTTAACTTAGAGTTAAATCTAAACGATAAGGTTAAAATATTATCCTAAACTTGTCTAAAACCTATTGGTTGAGAGGATTTCGAACCATCCTCACTTTATATTCGAAATAAGTCACTTTGGATCCATTATAAACCGATTATGACTTTATTATAAAATTATATTTTAAGTTGTTTCTAAGGTTCCCCCCTCCTCCCTTATAAAAAGGGCACCCCTTCCCTCTTCTCTTCGCACCCTTTTGAGCCCTGAAGCTCGGAAAACTCCTGAAAATTCCTCTTCTCATCCTCTATAGTTACATTATAGAGGTTCTGGTATTCTCAAAAGACCAAATCTAGTCCCTTAAGAGGAAGCTTAAAGGAGGTGCGTCGAAGAAGATGTAATCTCTTCTACCAATTTTTTCATGTTTTATTTCTTCTTCAACTTCTTCTTCTTTAGTTGTTTAATTATAAAGTAAAAACATAATCATCACTAATATACTGATATGTTATTATAAATATGAAACAACTCCATTTCACCTTCTATACATCCCACAATAAATTAAATCAGTGTGCGTGCATACGTACGGAATACCATCTCCACGCCGTGGTGTAATCTGTTTTCCACCACCACCTTACATGGATAGGTATAATGATGTAAAGAATAACTATATAAAGTTATTATAACATCATACTGATTCTATGATATTATATCATCCACTCTAATTCAATTCAATAATTATGGGAACGATATCATCACGCATGCGTACATACGAATTACCATCTCCACGACGTGATGAGATTCATTCTCCATGTTAACCATTCAAGAATGATTATAAAGTATGTATAATGAATATTAATGAAATATAAGACATGATAAAGCTACTGGATTTATTTATATATATATGACATATACTTACTTCCATTCATGTCAATAAGGAAATAAAAACAGTGTTCATGCGTACGTACGGCATACCGTCTCCATGAATGGTGTATTTCATTTCATTTATATATATCTATTATATATATATATATACTGAAAATATATATGATATATAAATCATGATTTACATTCTGGAAGAAATTAAATCAAGATATAAGTAATAATAATATCAAGAACAATAAGTCCAAACACGTACGATAAATAAAACGATTTTATCCAAAACGCTGCTTTAACATGGAACATACAAAAGAACGGGTAATATAAAGTCACAAGTGAACCATATACGATATAATAAAAATGAATATGATTATGTAATAAGAAAATGACATTATTTAAATCATTATACATAAGGTTTGGATACGTACGTAGCATATCGGACCTAAGGTAAGGGAAAATATCGCAATCTCATTTTTATCCGAGATTGTTTATACTTCAGAATTTACTGGGGAATATTTATTATCCACATCCATGTTTCCTCAAAATGTAATATTATGTCTATCCTCCTGAAATTTTTTAAATCCAATTTTACCTATTGTTTAATTTTAGTAAAAGACATGAAAGGAATATTTTGTCGTTTTCAGTACGAGATACTTTTTGACTTTTTCGGCCAAATTATGAGAAGAATGTTTTTTTAACTTATACGGCATTAATGGATTTTTATGATTTCAAAGAACATTATTTCCATGAATATTACTTTACATGTTTTCAAGTTCATTTTTAATCAACTTCTTTTAGTTTAAAATTGTATTATATGTTATGAAAGGAAAAATGTTTTTCAAGTATAAAGGATATTTTCCTCAAGAATGGAGTTCAAGTGTTTTATCAAAATTATTTTCCATCTAAAATAATATAGGGTTCTGTTTCTATCCCCATTATTACATCGATTTTATTATGTTATTATGGAATTATCTTATGGATTATGTTATGATGGCATGATGTTTATGAATCCCAATTTAATTATTTGGGTTATGCTATGATGTATGATTAATGATTTTGTGGAACACCTAAGAATGGTTTCAGTACGAGATGGGTGGGACCTATATATCCCTCCAATGCATTGGGTAAAGAATTATATCTCATGAGATTGACATGGAAGGAACGGCAAGTAAACTCAGTTCAGTTTGTCCACTAAGATGGTCTTGGGAGCAATGTATTGGCTACTATGGAAATCATATCATGTGCTTAATATTTTTCCACAATTAAAAGTTTTATTACCATGATATTTTATCATGATTAATGTTCTTTTATGATCTATGACTTATGTACTGCAATGTTATATGTCATTGCTAAAGATTTTGATGTTTAGATTTTATGCTCATGTTTTTACATTCAAATGTCTATGGATTGTTTTATGTTCTCTATGTTTACCCTTACTGAGCATTTGAGCTCACCCTTTTTATGCTTTATTTTCCCCAGGATATAAATAAAGGTTTTAGGATAGAAAAAAAGGGGAAGATATTTATGGGAGATGTTGAAGATCTTTCACCATGATTAGAAGATTATATTCCGAGTTTCCAAAGACACTAAACTATTACGGTCCTTGTGTGTTGGTTTTGTTATGTATTAAGTATTCCGAAAAAGTAATTTAATGTCCATGTATGCCAAGATTTGGGTCTCTACAGTTGGTATCAGAGGAAAAAGAGGTAGGAATGAATCCAATCCTTGGGAACTCTCACATGTGAGCATTGGATGAAGCATGGCTCTCCGCCCAAGGGCTTCATGAGGAAATGGCTGCCACTGGGGATGGTGATGTGTCCCGCCCATGGGGTGTAGCTGCCCATGGAGTGCCCTGATAGGTATCAATTATATTCCACTGAAAGTAATTCCAGACTGCTACAATAATCCTTTGATTACTCTTGTTTTTAAAGTAAAGATTGTAATCAACTCCACCACGTTGAAACCCAAGATTCTTCAAATTCTGATCCAGCCTTAAGTACCATGCTCTGGGTGCTTGTTTCAACCCATATAGTGCCTTCTTCAACCAAAAATCTTTATTCTCATCTTTATGAATGATAAAACCATATGGCTGATCAATGTGCACCTCTTCTTCCAGAAACCCATTTAGAAATGTAGATTTGACATCCTTTTGAAAAACATTGAACTTTCTTTGCATTGCTTTGGATAAAAATAATCTGATTGTCTCCAGCCTTGAAACTGGTGAAAATGTCTCATAAACATTTATTCCCTCTATCTGGGAGTATCCTTTCCACACTAGTTGTGCTTTTTTTTTGAACCATTGTGCCATATTCATTCATCTTTTTACAAAAGACCCATTTTGTCCAGATGACATTCTTATTTACTGGTCTCGAAACAATCTCCCAGATCTGATTCTTTTCTGAATCAGCATCAGTCACTTATGCTCCCCCTGTGTTACTTCCTTCCTCAACCCTTTCCTCGGGAAATTTATAATTATTTCATTATTCAATAGCATTAATTCTTTCAACTACTTTTATGAGATTCTTGTTGAAACATTGTTGATAATCTCTTGCATCTTCTTGGTATCCTGAAAATTGTCACCTAATACCACTTGTTAGAATGAAATAGATAAGCATGAGATGCATGTTTATTGCTGCTTCTCATTGTGTTTCTTTCTTTCCTCGATAAGCAACATCTGATCTGAGTCATCCAATTATTGCTTTGATGGCTCTTGCATCTGATTTTTTTATTGAATGATCCCCCTATGTTATGCAACAATTCTTGGGGTTAGTCACACTATTTAGACTCATAAACATTATTCTTCACCTACATCATTTATTCTAATATTCCACTTATCATTGATCCATTAACAAAATCTCTAAGCCTACTGTGTTGGAAACTCCATGTAGGAAACAGGGGATAAAGTTCATAATACAATCTATTCCTATTGTGCAATGTTCCTCCCTTTCCTCTTCAACTTTGTTACCTGATTTGAGTCAATTGAAACTCTGAAACATATCACTTCTCCACTTTGCATCTTTAGATGAAACTTCCCCTTGGATCATATCTCCCTAAAACATGAAACATTAGAATCATTAGTTAACAGTATTTAAATACCTAAGGAGAGGGGTGGCCCTTATAGAGTCCTCAAGATAATGATTGTGGTTAATCCTCATAGGTCAACCCTTTGATTCTTTCTTGTAGAAAATCACACTCCTTCCTGGATTCTTCTAGTTGCCTAGACAACTTCAACTACTCAAGCCATATGTCTAAGCATTCATTACCAGCATGATGAGTCTTTTTCTGATATGATGATTCTGTAGGTCTGTCCTTTCTCACCATTTGGTGTTTAAACCCACTAGTACAGATTTTTATCTTCGATGTTCCACCAAAATTCCATTTCTATTGATTTCTTCTCTAAGAAGGAATATATCTTCTTGTCATCATCCCTGGCTCCTTCCTCCATTGTAGGAATCTTCCTCTTTCCTTCACCTCTTGTTGTGGCACATGACTTGCAAATTTTTCAATGCATTCTTTTTTATTTTTCTTTTATCATATTTCTGAGTCATCACACTCTTTTGTGTTGGTGGTAGGTCCTCCACTAAACGTACATTATTCTTACTCATGACTATAGCAGTTCCTCCCTTTTCATCCAGATTTGTTCATGTTTGTTCTTAGAGGGCGGCTGTGAGTATGACTGATACAACTTTCGTTCAGCTTCATGTGATTCCCCTAAGGCTCTAAGACTAATCTTCAACTTACCAATTTGTCTCCCAATTCCAATGTATTATTTCTCTTTATACATCACTAGATTCAAGAATCTCTTTTTGGGATCCTTTTCCTTTCTCTCATTCTTCTTGCAGCAATATCTTGAAAAATTCCCATGATTAGAACATATGAAACATCTTTTTTTAAAGGCATACCTTATTTTCTCATCTATCAGTCGAGATGTTGATGTAGCTTGAGTTCCTACTCTGACATTGATCTCCTGAGCTTCCCGAAACATATTCATTGTGTGTCACATTCTTCCAAAGTAATAGAATCTAATGAATTATTTCCTCTAAGAGACTCTTCTCTCTGATTTCTCTTGATGCTTCTTCTTATTTCCAGATTTGTCAATGTTTCTATGTTCACAGCCTGAAAGGTATTCCAGAGCCTTTGAACAGAAGCTTTATGTGTGGCCATGAATCCCGCTGAAATAGAACATGTCATCACTTCTTTTTGGAACTGTCCTCTTAGTCCTATCTCTAGTACCTATAGGTTTTTCTCCACTCATGAAACAATTCATGGATTGCATTCTACCATGCACGGTAAGGGATTCATCAAATCCAATGCCAGATTTTCCTAAACTATATGGTCTTTGAGATGAGAAAATATGTTGTTGTATCTCTTCAGAAATAGAATATTTCTTCTCTGTTTTTTCATCCCTTGTTGAAGGATAATCAAGTAGTAAGTGCAAGGCATTCATCATTTTAGACTTTCTATTGGTATTGGATTTACCCAATTTTTTCTTTAATGATTCTAACTCTTCTTCCAACTTTTTAATCTTCATATCCCTTGATTCAAATTGGGAATCAATTCCTTTTTTAATAAGCTTAACTCTACTAATCTCATATTCCAATTCACGTGACATCTTATCCACCATTCCACCTTTCTCCATTACTTTTAATTTTTCTAGAGCAGCAGATTTAGAGATGGATGCATTCTCTTGTTGTAGCCTTTGATTCTTATGAACTAGATCTGATAGCTATGTAGCAAGATCATCATTTCTGGCTTTCAAATTTTTAATTTCATTTGTGTCCAGATTCTTTCCCTTAACATCAGCTTTGAGTTCTTCTCTCTTTATAGACAGATTTTTCAGTTCATCGGCTTGATAATCATTCTTCTCCCTTAGATCAGTGGCCACATCAACAAGACTTTGATTTAATCCCCTTAGATTGTTAACCACAATTTACATTACTTGGATCCTGATTTCTTTAGATTTCATCTCTTCATCCAATTTCTGATCCAATTTCTTTACCTTGTGGATAACTTCCACTTTTCGACTTCATGGTGTTTCTTCTTCATCAGTGGTTCCAACATCACTTGGAATATAAAGTTCTTAACTCATTCCTTTAGTATCATTAAATGAGTATGTATTTTAACAGTATTATTCATCCAAACCATTCTTCTGTTCACTACATCATTCCTTTAACTAAATCACACTGTTTCCATTGACACTTCCACAGTGGGTAATTTCACAGGACTTCTGCTTCTTCTTTGAAGTTCTTCACTTTTCCATGGCACAATATGAAAAGAGAAAACTGAATCTTTAACTTGCGGAATCGACTGAACCAAGTTAGAACAAAAAAATTTGATAAAGGAAACCTATCCCTCTGATACTAATTGTTAGGACCAATAGGGGCCTATATACCCTGAGAGGGGGGGTGAATAAGGTTATGGATATTCTTTTTAAAATTCTTTCTAGCCCACTGGATCTTGACCTTTTTATTACAAGGGTCACCTTGTTTTTACTTGTGTTTTTATTATGATCACTTATTTTATTCATTATCTTGTGATAATGCTTTAAATGAAAAGTAGCTAAACAAGTAGGCAGACATGGAGATTTTTACTTGGTTCACCCTCACTGGGCTACGTCCAAGGATCATACAACGATGATGTGCCGTTGTACCAAATCCACTAAAGCTCACTGCCAATTTACGATGTTCGGGCTAGATCACTTCTATACCCAGGCTCACTTCCTTTTAAATTTTTAGGGTCAGCTCACTGCTTTCCAAGGGTCACTCCCTGTTTCTCTCTCTCTCGATCACTACGGATGGAGAAGATCACATTCTTCTTCTTCCTTTGCTCACTACTTTGGAAATGATCCACTCATAGTTTAGTAGTCTTGTAGGTCTCTTCATTATTTCAAATGAATACATCCTCTGTTGTATGTAGATGCACTATTAAATTCCAACTTTCACCCATAGATGAATGTCACTTTGCACCAAAGGTATCAGGAAATCTTCCAGATTTCACGCAGCCCTGAATCACTTTCGTGCTTCAACAATACCTGGAGCCCTTCTCTAAGCCTACACACAAGTCTTGGTGCACAAGTTAAAACTGGCGCGCAAGTTCACCAAAACAACTTGCACGACACTAGCTTCTGTAACTCCAAACTTGCGCGACTCACACCCTTTTACGCCCAAACCAATTTTGGTGTGCAACCATCAATTGTCACACTTCTACAAAACCTAGCACGCAAGTGTCACCACACCACTTGCGCGACACCCCCTTATTCAACTCAAAACATGGGCAACTCTCTTCTTTTCTCGCCCAAACCACTCTGGATGCGCATCAATCAACTGGCGTGAAACATTTACTTACGCGACCACACAACCACTTGCGCGACCACACCACCACTTGCGTGACCACCACACCTGTGTGATGGGAGCTCTGATTTTTTCTAATTGTTGAACTCTTCACTGAATGAGGAGGGCTCAACCTCTATTTATTGGCATTTGGACACCCTGCGCGACGGCACGCAAGTCTCCTCTCGGCGCCCAAGTCTCACCGCCCTAGTCTCTGTCGTGCAAGTCAATTGTGTGACCAAACATAAAACTTGGGCGCCCCTTTTTCATTTTCCATATTTTGATGTTCTAATATTAAAAAGCATATGTCGCACAAGTTTCCAAGCCTCCAAGACACCGGTATACAAGTCCTTTTCTAAAAACACTTTTTCCCATTTGTCGATTTTGAGGCCCAAATATTTGGCAAACCCTGGGAAATAGTGCCACCTTGTATCTGCTCTTTTTGAACCGCCTCCAGACTGACCATTCCTTTGTCGATTTTATTGAATCAATCATGGATCATTAACAATATCCCCTGAACTCGACATGCCACCATAAAAACCCCTTTCTCAAAAAATTTGTACGTCATGGTTTTCTTTGTCAACAAACACAACACAGAGGACCACTTTTTCAACAAACACAATCACCTCAAATATGTTTCAATGATACCTTGAGGGATTTTTTCCCAATAGTATCTGTTGGGAAATATTTATCATCCACATCCATGTTGTCTTAAACATGTATTTTAAAAAAAATACTATTTACTAAACTATGGTTTAATGTTTTTTATACTCTTATTTTAGCTTATATGTTTTTAAATGAATCTTTTAGTCATTTTCCAAACAAGGTAATCTATGAACTTTTTGACAAAATTAAGGTAAGAATGTTTTTTGAACTTATACGGTGGGTGTGGATATTTTTTTCTGTTATAACATCGTCAAAGCATCCCTTCCAATATTATTAGAATACTTTCAAAATAAATGTTTTCTTTTATAATTATGTGACTCTTAAATGATTTCAAAATAGAAATAGATATTTCTCTAAAATGTTTTTATTTCATCTATGTAAACATTATTTGATAAAATTTACACTGGTTTGAAGTTGATTCATTATGATACAAATATTCCATATTGTATTTAAGGTTTTGTAATATATTCGACTTTGGATGTGTTATTTTTATACCATTCATGGTTTATGGTTAAAGTATTGACATTTCGTATTCTATCTTTAATACGAATGTTTATATTATGTTTCAATCATTTCATATGAGGAATGTATTGGACTTAGTATATGATGGGTGGAGCCCACTATAGATCCTTGGTGCATCAGTATGTTTCATGATACAATAAGACGTGGAATTGGTCGAGGCCTTTCCCAATTTGATATATGGTTTTGGCCGAGGCCTAAATCATTTTTAGAGGTCCTGGACGAGGCCTTGACAAGATGTTTCGGAAATTCTGGCATTATACTTTCCCTCAATAGAAAAATAATAATGATAGTTCATGTGGTTATTCGACTAGTATAATACCCATGAATATGTTTTATTATGGCATTATTTACTCAACTAATATTCCATCCATAAAGAGTTCATGTTTATTATTTCTAAAAGCTTGTGTTTTCAATTATTCAACATGCCTAATGTTTATGTTATCTTCTCATATACTTCTTACTCTTACTGAGTGTTCCAGCTCACCCCTTTCTTATATTTCATTTTCCAAGGATATGAAGAAGTTAGTTATGAGTGAATTGTAGAAATAATATAGGAGGCCTGGATTCTTCTAATGGAATAAATTAGTTTTTTATTTCTTCTCAAGTTGTAATGTTAAACCTATGTATGTATCTAGTACTTCCAAGGTTACTAAATTGATCAGTCTTTGGGGACATTATTCCTCGTATCATTCCAATGATATGTAATAAATCACCGAATCTGGGTAACTGGGGTCGGGGAATTACAGTTGGTATCCAAGGAAGTTTAGTAAAAATATTGGAAACTAGATTTAGATAAACTCTGATTGGAGCACATTACCCTGAGATGTAATTTGAGAATTAGTATATAAGAACTTTCTAGAATTTTGGTAATGTAGATATTTTATGTGTTTTCCATGAAATACCTCCCTGTATGGATATGAGCAGGTAGAGGCATCTCTGGAACATATGTACCTAGAAGTGAAAACTCCGAAAAAGCGTTTCAGGCTTGACCTAGGGTATCCTGGTACATGACAACGGGCCTTGCTGCACTCTTGGTTATGACACTCCCGGGGGATATGGTTAGGATAATACACATTTTATTTACAAACAATTATGAAGGATTTATGAGTATATACCTCCTCATATAAAACATTTTTTTATGATTATGGATTATATCCATAATTTGTTCAATTTATGTTAAGTGTTTTACATGTTTGGAATTATGTATTGTGATTTATAAACTAATATAGTGTATTCCATTGTTTAAAAATGTTTCCTAGTGTATGGAATAGAAACTGTATCAATGCACGTAATCCAAGTAGGGATTTCCCTCCTACCCAAGATAATTATAGTGGAGCTGGTGATGCAATTGTTGCTAATAAGCTTATCACCAAATTGGGACAACTCACTCAGGTTATGAATAATAACCATACCTGTATGGAGCACCCTGATCCAGAACGTGGAGGATCAACGTTAGACTACTTCATGAGGCAAAAACCACCAACATTCAATGGGAGTACAAATCCATTAGTAGCTAAGCAATGGATAAATTCCATAGAGAAAATATTTCATTCTTTGGGGAGTAGAAAAAGAGAAAAATTTGTCATGGAATTTTATTGCCTCATAAGAGATGCAGATCAATGGTGGTCATTAATCTAAAACACAAAGGAAGATGAAAATGTATTAATTATGGAATAGAGGTTGTTTAATGAGATTTTTTTAGAAAAATACTTTCCTTGTGACCATAGAGCAGATATGAAAAGTAAATTTCTGAGTCTAAGACAAAAGGAGGATGAGAATGTCGTAATGTATGAACCTAACTTTACATGGTTAGCAAGGCATGATACAGATTATATATGTAACCCAAGAATTACGATTGTTCATTTCTTGGATGGGTTGAAACCATTTCTCCTTCAAAAATTAGTCTCACAATCCTTTCATCGTATGAAGATATTGTCTCATGTTCTATCAAGACCGAAAAGGAATTCTCCAAGTAATAAGTCTTTAAAGAAAAGAAAGAGAAGAATAAATTTTCTAAACACTCTGGGAATGGAAATAAGGAACCGTGAAGAAGGGAAGAGTTGAATTTCCACCCTGTGATAACTATGTAAGGAATCACCATAGTGCCTATCTAAAAGGAAAATAAATATGCTACAAATGGGGACAGAAAGGCCATCTTTCTGGTGATTGTAAGGGGAAGAAAGAATATACAAATTTTTAATTATACAATTGCAGGGAGATAGTACATTATGCAAATGAATGTCCTAAGCATCCGGGAAACATACCTCAAAAAATTCCAGGGGATCAAGGACAAGTTTATGCAATCACTACTGCTGATGTTGAAGCTCCGAAAGACACAGTGGCATGTAATTTAATGGTTTCCTCAAGTATAAACAATGCTTTATTTTATTCTAGATCATCCCATTGTTTTGTATCTTCCCAGTTTTCTATGAAAATTAGATATTTTCGATTTGACTTAAAAAGGGAATTTTTAGTCAGATCTCTTAAGGGAAGTATCATCGGAATAAGGTTTTGTGAATCAGTTCCCATTAAGGCGTATAAATGTTCTTTATCTGCTGATATCATCATCATACCCATGATTGAATTTGATATAATCCTCAGAATGGATTGACTTTTAGACCATGATGCGAAAATTCATTGTAAGAAGAAGGAGGTTACAATTTTTGATGATGATAAGGAGTAACTTATCTTTAGAGCAGAATCTTCACCACCTAATTCTTATCTAGATCCACCCTAATAAGCTCTAATAAATTAAATTATTAGGGAGGAAGATAATTAAATAATTATGGGTGAGGAAAAGAATGTTCGAACAGAGGACGTACCTATTGTGAAAGAATATATCGATATTTTTCCAGAGTATTTACCAGGACATCCTCAAGAATGAGAAATTGAGTTTTCCATTGATTTAATTCCTGTTTCAAGGACCATATCGATGACCCCTTATAGAATTTCCATTTTGGAGTTATAAGAAATAAATAAAAAACTATAATAATTGAGTAATAAGGGATTTATTCGCCCTAGTGTTTCTCCAAGGGGAGCCCCTGTCTGTTTTTAAGAAGAAAGATGGGTCTATGAGGTTTTGCATTTACTATAGGGATATAAACACTATAACAATGAAGAACAATTATCCCCTCCTCGAATTGATGATTTATTCAACCAACTTCATAGATCTCAATATTTTTTAAATATTTAACTTTCATATGGATATCATCAGTTGTGTGTGAAGAAATAATACATTCCAAAAAACAGCATTTCGAACTAGGTACGGGCATTACGAGTTTACAGAAATCCCTTATGGATTGAATAATTCACCCTCTATCTTAATGGATTTAATGAATAGATTTTTCAGGGAATATCTTCATGACTTTTAGTGGTATTTATTGATGATATCTTGGTATACTCAAAAAGATACAAATATCATGAAAATAACTTGTGCACTATTCTGAAAACCCTTAGAAGATATAAATTATATGGGGAGTTTTGCAAGTGTGACTTTTGGATTCAAAAGATTTCTTTTCTTGGCCATATTGTCTATAATGATTGAATATCTGTTGAACCTTCAAACACTAAGGCAATCCAAGAATGGCCAGCACCAACGAGTATAACTGAGGTACACAGTTTTATTGGTTTAGCAGGTTATTATCGATGTTTCATCCTGAATTTTTCCTAGTTGGATAACCCATTAACCAAGCTCACACGTAAAGGGGTTAAATTTTTTTTTTGAAAAAAGAGTGTGAATAATTTTTTGAATAATTGAAGAGAAGATTATTCAATGCACCTATCTTGACTCTACCATAAGGGAATAATGTTTTTGTTATTTATAGTGATTTTTTTAAAAAAAGTACTTGGTTGTGTCATTATAAAGAATAATAGAGTTATTTCATATGCACCACAACTGCTAAAAATTCCTGAGAAAAACTATCCCACTCATGATTTTGAGTTAGCAATTGTAATCTTCGCTCTGAAGATATGGAGACACTATCTCTATGGTGAAACATGTGAGATTTATATTGATCACAAGAGTTTGAAATATATTCTCTCACAAAAAGAACTAAACATGAGGCAAATGCGATGGCTTGAACTACTCAAGGATTATGATTTCACTAGACAATACCATCCGGGAAAGGAAAATAAGGTGGTCGATTCATTGAGTAGAAAGGATCATGGAGTTTTGAATATTATGAGAGTTGAAAGGGATAATATTTTCATGAATCTAGTAATGATGGATATAGGAAAAACCATGGAAGGTGAAACATCAATAACTTTTCAAATCGTTTCCAAACCATCCTTACTAGAAATGATAAAGGTTCTTAGACTGAAGATGAGGAGTTTCAAAAGAATATTAAAGGTGTAAATGATGGGAGATTAAGTGACTTTATATATGAAGTTGGAATTTTGAAATTTGGGAAGAGACTTTGTGTTCTTGAAATACCTAATATAAAAATGGAATTTTTGGATGATTCTCATAGATCCCATTTCCCTAAACACCCTGGTAGCACTAAGATGTATAGAGATTTGAAAGAAAATTTTGGTGGGACAACCTGAAGAGGGAGATTTCTAATTATGTGCCAAGATGTATGGTTTTTCAACAAGTGAAAGGTAGAAGACAACATCCTATAGGATTCATGAAACCTCTTCCCATACCTAAGTGGAAATAGGATGATATTATGATGGAATTTGTCAAGGGACTACTAAAGACTCCAAGAAGGAATGATGAAACATGGGTCATTGTTGATCGTCTTACCATGTCCTTAAATTTTCTTGTTATAAGAGAAGATTTACCACTTGAACGTTTAGCAAGACTGTATGTTAATGAAGTTGTAAGACTTCATGGAGTACCCCTATCGATTGTTTTGGATCGTGATCCCTGTTTTACATCAAGATTCTGGAAAATTCTTTAGAAATCCCTGGATACTGAACTTCGTTTGAGCACTGCCTACCACCATAAAACTGATGGACAATCAGAACGGACTATTAAAACCTTAGAATAAATGTTGATATCTTTCTCACATGACTTTCAAGGTATGTGGGATCATTATTTACCTCTAGTAGAATTTTCCTATAACAATAGCTTCTATTGAAGTATTCAAAGGTCACCATATGAAGTGTTATATAGAAAGAGATGCCGCACACCAACTTGTTGGGATGATGTTGGTGAAAGAAAACTCGTAGGCCCAGAACATGTTGAGGAAATGATGGAAAAGGGTAAGTTTATCCAAACCCACATCAAAGCATTTCAAATTAGGCATAAGAGTTATGCCGATAACTGAAAGAATGATTTGGAATTTTTGGTAGGAGATCATGTTTTCTTGATGGTATCTCCATGGAAGGGAGTTATATACGATTTGGTAAGAAGGGTAAATTAAGTCCCAGGTACATCAGACCTTTAGAAATTCTAGAATGAATTGGGGTTGTATCTTATCATTTGGAAATGCTACAAAGTCTTTCCAAAGTTCACGATGTGTTCTACATATCACTATTGAGAAAATACAGGCCTGACCTAACACATATACTCACCTATGAGGAAATTGAACTGGAACCTGATATGTTTTATTGTTAAGAGCCTATCAAAATTCTCGATACCAAAGAACAAGTGCTGAGAAACTGGACGACTCATCAGGTAGAAGTTCAATGGAGAAACCATATGATGGAAGAGGCAACGTGGGAACCAGAGAAACTTATAATGAAGAACCACCTAAATCTTTTTGTGCGGTAGTATTATAGAAATTTTGAGGATGAAATTATTTTAAGTAGGGAAGAATGTAACAACCCAAGCTTCCACGGTATGTTTCCCTCTTAATAATGTAATACCATGCATTATACGCAACTTCGAGATTATAACACACTGCGACCAATAAATCTAGCAGTTTTGAATAGTAATACCTTATTTTTTAAATTTTATAAATTTTATTTTTCAAAATGGACTTCATTTTTGAATTTTGAATATCATAATTATCTTAGGGTGAATTTTTTGTATTTTTCTGAAAACTTTCAATTTTTGATGAATAGTGAAAAATACTGCATTATTGGTTAAAACCGACATTTTATTTAAATAAATATTTATTTTATTTAAATTTATTTTAGGTCAAAATGGATATACAATACCTATATAAGTTCAATTTAATTCATTGGATTCATTTTATAATAATTTTAGATATATAAACTTTTTATTGAACTTTGTACCCTCTTTTACCCACATTCTAGGAGCATTTGCAAATTTTCATAAAACATAATTTTACCACTTCTATGAGTTGAATTTAAAAAATTGGAGAGACATAGTTAATATCAGTAAGTGACATGTGGTTCAATAAGATGAAAATAATTTTTTTTGAATAGTAACATTTGACATTTATTTACCACAGTTAAAAGTAAATTGGGTAATTAAGGGTAAAAATGATATCATAATTACCCTAAAACTTGTCCTAATTCTATTGTATAAGTATAATTAGACCAAAAAAACCTTAGAAATAACATATTACCCATTTTTTCCACATGGATTAGATTAGGACATTTATTATAATTTTATTTAAAGAATAGTTAAAAGAGTTAAATTCAATGTTTAATAACTAAACCATTTTTAATATGGGCTAAACACAATATAAATTCAACTATAAATTTTAATTAGAAATCCAAAAAATATTTCCTGCATAATTATATTTTACTTATAATTTTTAGTCATTAAATAATTTAAATTGTTAATGACACAACGATAATGCAGTAATTACATTAACAATGAAATATTCAAATAATTGATATTATAAATATCAAAATAAATGAAAATTGAGACTTATAATAAATTCCACTAATTTTATAGGTTAATATGACATGTTAGGGTTGAGAAAATAAATTTTATTCGAAGTGATAAAGTTTTTATGGTTTTCAAAAAAAATCAAATACTAAATAGTGTTAAAATTGACATAATTGAGTTTTTAAAATAAATACTATATTATTAATTGATATAATTTTCCTAAAAATTTAAGGATTGTCCAAATGACTTCTATATGGTTATATATATTAATAATGAAACACATGGGGTTCTCTTGTCTTGTTATAGTATGTTTATTAACCATGTAATATAAAAATACCCAGAGACTTGGTAAATATCAAACTATTTAACTAAGAGTTAAATCTAAATTATAAGGTTAATATGGTGACTTAGACCTGTCCAAAACAAATTGGTTGAGATATATTAGACCAATAACCACATTATTCTCAAAATAAATCATTTTTGAGCCATTAGAAAATGAAAATTATTTTATTATAAAATAATATTTCAAGCTTTTCCTAAAGTGACGCTCACCTCTCCTATGAAAGGGCACTTCCCCTTCTATTAATTTCAGACCTCCAAAGCCATTTTTCTCGACCAAACCTGGAACAAATATCCTCCCAACCTTCCTCAATTAGTCTTAGAGGACTTACATTGTTCATAAATTCATCATATGGAACCCTTTTGATCAAATAAAAAGAAAGAACCTGAAGAAGAGGTAAATATTTAATCACCTCTTTCAAGTTCTTTTCTTCTTCCACTTCCTCTTTATTTGTTTTTTACATTATAAAATAATAAATACAGTATATTATTTATACTGTGATGTTATTATAAAAATATTACAACCATATTCATTATTATATCCATCATATGAATGATGAAGTCACCATACGTGTGTACGTACGGTTTACCGTCTCCACATTGTGGTGTAGTTTTGTTATTCAAACACTTAATTATTCGGATGGGTATAATAATGACTATAAATAATGTAAATAATAAATATAAAATTTTAATGATTCTATATATATGATATAACATCCAATTACATATTATTATACCATCAATATAATGATATTTTCGCTCGTGCGTACGTACAGATTACCGTCTCCATGAACGCGATGAGATTCATTCCCCATAATAATCATTCAAGAATAATTTTCATTTTATGATTATAAATAATATTTATGAACATAATATCATTCTTAATATGAATCAAATACATACTACCCATAACAAACATGACTTATGTAACCAATAATATAAAGAAAAACGAACCAGTTGACCCCCGAAACAATGATACTACTAAAATATTTTTAACAAAGCAATTTTATAAGATCATATATGATATCATATTTATGTATATTATTCTTGTATAATTTAATAAAAATGTTTTAACTACTATAATCTATGTTAACATACTATAAACTAAGGAAATTTATAAGGTAAGGGTTAATTTCACAATCTCTTTATTATCCGAGGTTGTTTTTACGTAAGTATCTACTAAGACCTCTTCAACATCCACATCCGTGTTTTCATAAAAATGTATTTCAAAACATTTTTTATATTTACTAAACTATGGTTTAATTTCAATTATACCCTTATTTGAACTTATATGTTTTGAAATGAATCTTTCTGTCATTTTTTAAACAAGGTACTTTAGGACCTTTTAGACAAAATTAAGTTAAGAATGTTTTTTTAACTTATACAGAGGGTGCAGCTATTATCCTCCATTATAACATCATCGAAGATTCCCTTACACGATTATTAGAATATTTTCAAATTAAATATTTTCTTTTATAATTCTGTGATTTTAAAATGATTTCAAAATAGAAATAGATATTTCTCTCAAAAAGTTTTTATTTCATCTATATCAACATCCTTTGATAAAATTTACACTTATTTGAAATTGATTCATTATAATACAAATATTATATATTGTATTTAAGGTTTTTTGATATGTTAGACTATTGATGTGTTATTTTTATACCATTCATGGTTTATGGTTAAATTATTGACATTCTGTATGTTGGCTTTAATACGAATGTTTATGTTATGTTTCAACCTTTTCATATGAGGAATGTATTGGACTTAGTATGTGATGGGTGGAGCCAACTATAGCTCATTGGTGCATCAGTAGGTCTCATAGGAAAATTAGACGTGGAATTGACCAAGGCCTTTCCCAATTTGATGTATGGTTTTGGCCAAGGTCAAAATCATTTTTAGACATCTTGGTTGATGCCTTGAGAAGATGTTTCAGAAAGTCTGACATTATACATTCCCTCATTATGAAAATAATAATGATTGTTCATGTGGTTATTCGACTAGTATGATACCCAAGACTATGTTTTATTATGTAATTATTTACTCAGCTCATATTCTATCTATATAGAGTTCATGTTTATTATTTCTAAAAGCTTGTGTTTTCAATTATTCCACATGCCTAATGTTTATATTATCTTCCACTGTACTTATTACTCATACTGATCATTTGAGCTCACCCATTTCTTATGTTTAATTTTCTAAGGATATTAGTAATTTAGTTATGAGTGACTTGTACGAATAATTGTGGAGTCTAGGATGTTTCTATTGGAATAAATTAGTTTTATATTTCTTCTCAAGTTGTAATGTTAAACTTTTGTATGTATCTAGTACTTCCAAGGCTAATAAACTGATCAGTCTTTGGGGACATGATTCTTTGTATCATGCTAATTCTATGTAATAAAGCATCGACTCTGGATAACTGGGGTCGAGGCGTTACTTTTTGGGTGTGGGCATAATATTAAGGATACTAGAAAACCCAAAAGGGGTTAATGTAACTCCAAATTTAATATAAATTTTTAATTTATGTATATTTATAACTGGATCATCAGTTCCAATAAAAAAATATCTACAATAAATACCTTCAATGATTAAAGGATTATCATAGTCCTTGATGTGTTCTTATTCATTTCTTTTTCCACATCCCTTTTGATGTATAATCTGTGTATTTAAAGCTAAATTTTGTTTTAATTTTGTTAATTGTTTTTTTTCATTATTAAAATTGTCAATAATTTAATTATTAGATAATAGTTAATGTTTTTAAATGTATTCTTATATTTATCAATTATTTAGAAATTTTATTTTACTCATTGATTTAGGTTTTAATTTTTTCTTTTTAATTACTAATATATTCTTGGTATTTTAATTTAATCATCTTTATTTTTATATTTTTATCAATTTTTAATTTATTTAATTTTAAATTAATTTTTTTTATAATCATTTAATGTATTTTAATTTCCAATGCGCTTTTATATTCAAGATTTTTTATTATTGTTGATTTATATTATTATGAATCCTTTAAATTTTTATTTTAATTTATTATAATGTCATATGATCTTATGTAAGAGGATTGATCATTATATAAATGCTATCTATAATAGAATTTTTAACAACCTATTTCAATTTATCCCTTGTAAGATAATTTAGTAAGTCCCATAAGAAGAATTCCATCTGTGTCAGATAAATCCCACAAATGCAAAATTTCATGCAGTAAAATTCATTATATGATTTCCCACTATGGAATGTAAGGTAATTATTAGGGCCAATCTCAAAAATTATATTTACCCAATTTGAGGATGGATGAGGGGAGTTGAGGAAGGGGAAATCATTCTCCATCAAAGGTGAATCTGAGGTTGAGGTTTGTGAAACTCTGTGTATTTAATCCTTATAACCTTCAAATGAAGAAAATATGAGGTTTTTTAAGAGAACAACTTAAATGAACACTGTTGGGAGTATGACTATGAGATGATGATGGATAAATGGTTTATATGACCTAAATCTATGTCTATGTACATGTTCTCAGAGAAATACTAGTGAAGTTATTTTGATTACAAGAAATAAAAGACTGACAATGAAAGTAAAGAACCTAGCCCTACTATGGTCAATCATGAAAAAGAACTAGAATTATATTCTTAAAGAAGAAGAACCATGGTGGTTGAAAATTAAGCACCACTTATTTAAATTAGGATTGGGTTGTGCTTGAGGGTGACAATGAAGACTGGTTTGGGTGTATCTGACGCTAACTAGGATACTAATTTTGAGTTCGTGTAGAATTGCAGTCTAAACAATGAGATTAATGAAGTTGAAAACTTCTAGAAACCAAAGTAACTGATCTTTATATTTGGATATTTGGCATTGAGAAAACCCAAATTGAGTATATATTGTGGTTTGTGACCTTTATCAATTATGGGATCTTGTGTTTTCCATTTTATGAAGTAGACGAGCTTGACCGATGGTGCTGAGTGAAGTTGTTGATGACATCCAATTCGTTTGATGAAACCCAAGGGTTCATGTTGTGTTATTTATACCTCAACCCCATTTATGATTTTAGAATAGTATTTACTAAATTTTATTCTTCCATCTTTGGTTTTTCATTTTTTTTGTTTATTTTTTCCATTTTTAGTGTGTAAGATCCCAACTTCCATGGTTGGCTACTTTGGAATCCAAAAATTTTGAGGTTTATCAATATCATCATTCAAGCTAAAAATATACACTATATTGGAATTAGAGGCTTAGGTAGCGTCATATATTCTTTCATCTTATCTTTTGAATAGAAACTCTGATTTCAGTTTTCACATATCATAATCTCCCATCTAACAATCTTAGATACTTTGCCTTCAATAAAATTTGAGGTCCTTTGATATCATCGTTTGGATTGTAACACAAAATTTACTATAAAATGGTTAGTTAAGTATATTTATAACTAGATTATCAGTTCAAATAAAAAATAACCACTTGAATTCCATTCAAGGATTAAAATAATCTCAATTTAATCATTAAATTGTATTTCTAAGACTACTAATAATGAAGTTCACGACTGAACTCTAGGTCGTCTCTCATGGAAACCAAAATCACCTTGTGATCCTATTTTTAATTTATAATAATTTAATATTTATATTAATATGAAAATTTGAAAGATATGGGGTTTTTTTATTAAAGTAAATTAAAATATAATGTCATGATGATTTAAATACAATGAATTTAAAAATAATCTATGGATTTTCATTGGATTATCACTAATGTGATTTCATCATGGATTCCAAATGAATGTTAACCTTAACCAATTTCCCCGTAGTGGATTTAGTTACACCTTATCCACACACTGTATTATATTATAAAATATTATTTTCGTAATTTAATAGTATACTAACTGATTTATTCTTGGGAAATCAATATTTCACTCCTACGGTGTGTTGTGGTGAATTGGATATCAGTTAATAACATCATTTCATAGGGTTCATGTCAAATAGGGGGGAAATACACAATATAGCACAACTATCCACATTTAGAGAGAATTAAACCAAGAATTAACCATTATATCACATGAATTGGATAATCCCAAATTGGATCACTGATAATTCTCACAATTTAGAGAAGGAATCATTATAAAGAGAATTGGTAGTCAACTTGTACTGTGTAACATCCTGAGTTTTCCTAATGTATGGATTTATTTGTTTCCAATTAAAATCTTTTTTATGACATAATGGGAGTAACCATTGATATAATGGGTTTATTGGGGGGTTTTGAGGCATCTTTATATCCTAGAACCCACCTTTTCAAAAAAAGGCAGGCTACATGGGTAGTAGAAACCATGCATGACATGTTGCATGGTTACTATACCCATGTGAGGACTAGACAGAGGGGTCAAAGAGTTCACATATTTTAAGGAAAGCATGATACCTAAAGTTAAAACTAGTGCAAGGTCATTTGAAAATTTTGATAGAGCCTTCTATGTGGTTTTCTCTTGGGTTTTTAAACCATGTGCACTAACCGTGTAAGGTTCCCTTGACATAGTGGCGGGCCCACGATTAGTGCACACTTTGGTAAACTATGAATCCAAACTATGTGTCTCAAGAATTCATGGGTAAATTAATATTTATCCCATAAAATATATTAAAACATAAATGTAATTCTTTTCTCCTCTACAGGATAGTATCCAACTCCTGGGATCTCCTTTTAAATTCAATTCATAGGCTTCGACGCCAAGGCTCCATCAGGAATCAGAATAGAGTGTTGTTTGTCTAGTTTGATTCATTTTGGTAAGTTCATTGATCATATTATGTTGTTATTTTTTTGAATATTTATTGATGTAGTTATTTGTCTATAATCTAATATGCCATATCTTTTAGATTTTCATTCATTCTTTATTTTTCTTTTGATTTGGACCGAATCATAAACTAATAATGGATGAGTTCTCTACTACAGACCTACAATAGGTGGTATATACCTTTTCCCATATGATCTTGTCTTTTATAAGATATATTTCATTTATAAAGCATGAAAAAAAAATTTGATACCCCGCAAATTATTTGGAACCAGTTAGTAATGCCCACTAGTTCCTTTGAGTTTGGTGGAGGTTATTGCCCAAATTTAGGCCACCCATGGGATATTCCATTACTTTTACCTATTTTTGTACCACACCTTTGGGTGTCTGTGTGTGTTCACCTAGTTATAAGGAGCCATTTTAAATGGAATATAATTTAATTGAATTATTAAGAGAAGGTTATCCTTCATTTCTATGTGATAACATGATGTTGATGGATTTTTTACTTTAAATGGATTTTAGAAAAATTGTCGAAATGAGTGGGTAAACACAAGAAATGTAATTGATTGTGAATTAATATTTAAAATGAGATTATCAATTTAAATGGTAGTGGTTGACATGGTTGGTATACCTTGGATCTTGATTCCATTAGATTTCATGGATGTTTCTCCCATGGGACTTGATTATGGTAATAGATTCCTTATACTTGTTTACTCATTGGGTTTTGATTCCATATGATTCCTTGATCCTTGATACCCCTTGAATAAGAATTTAATGGACATGCATTGGACATGTGGTGTTTTCATGCCCCTAAAATCTACACTGGTCATTACGTAGTTTTCGTCGAGATTCTCCTGGGACATAATGAGGATGCCCTAGTCTTCTATACCTTAGAACATGTCCTTCATGGCCTAACACTTGTGATTATATGGAGAGGCTATGGTTGATGGTTTGATTATATAGAAATGTCATGATGAACCATATGTATACAAGATTATACAGTATGGTTGTGATGGATATTTACACTTGGTTTTATGGCATGGTCATTGTAGAGGTTTTGACATGCTTTACAGGTATCCCTGGTATGGATATTTGACACTAGTGGGTATACTGGACTATATTTCACTTGTGTATTTCCTTTAACATTACTCTTGTTTTGGGAGCCTGAATATTATTACATGGATACTTTTTTGGATGGACAATATTACATATACCTTGGGATCTTTACTTTCAATACTTTTTACCATTGATATATTTCACACTAATTTTGTTTATATAAATTAGACTGGATTTTTTATAGAAACCATTGGAAGTGTCCTACTGAATGATATCTCACACCCTGATCGGTCCATCATTGGGTACCCAGATAAACATCATGGTTTCATGTAGGGGTTAGGGAAAGATCCCATAGTATAGTGATTTATTTGTGCTATACTTATGAGCATGATTTAGAGAGTTGCATCATTTTTCACTGATATACCTCAACGATGAGATATCAAGGGTGAGATGCTTGGATGAAAGTCTCAAACATGTCATTCAATATTAGGTCATTGTGTTCCGGTTGGAAAATATTACAGAGATAGTAAATCAGACAATGATTAAAAAGAGGAATCTGAGGTAAGATGGGGGCATAGAGTATAGTAGTTTAGCCTCTTGACCCAGTAGTTCAGCGTCTTCTAGAGGGATGCCACATTTTGAGGCTTCATGTGAGGTGAGTACTAGCCAGTCTATTAGTGTTGTTTTCCCATTTTTCTATTATTATTGTGGATGATAGGGACATATGAGGAATTTTGGTGATCAAGACCCTGTCAACTTAAAATCTTGCTGCAGTATGGTCCATGTACATGATTCTAATAGGACCATCCCTCAAATAGTTAGTGGAATGGGTCAACTATAACCCCATGTTTATGAGAGGGTTCCACATATATGCATTAGGTTGGGACCTTGGGTAGTACCAACCATTTATGACACTGTGCATCTCATAGATGATGCATCCAGGAACTGGTTGAACTAGGACAGT
Organism: Viscum album; assembly: GCA_963277665.1. Classification (NCBI taxonomy): domain Eukaryota; kingdom Viridiplantae; phylum Streptophyta; class Magnoliopsida; order Santalales; family Viscaceae; genus Viscum; species Viscum album. The sequence continues at coordinate 1,988,324,988 of OY728136.1, forward strand.
AGAGTGGGCCTACTCTAGGTAGTGAAGCTATTCCACATGGCCATGGTTAAAGCTAGATGTATTTTGTACAACCTACCCCTAAGGTGAAAATAATTGGGTCCATTATAGAGATAGGTGTGATCTTATTAGCCTCTAATCCTCTATTATCTGGTTTTATATATGTGAATTACATAGTTTCATAAATGTAATTTTGGTGGATATCCTTAGTCACATTATTCATTTTTTTGAGGGAGTTGTGACACTCGATACTCTACTAGGAATTATAATAGAGAGTGTACGCCAGTGTACGGAGTTTCCCTTCGAGGCCGGTGGGTGTCACTTTATATGGAATCTTTTTTCCATTTAGATGACTGAGTTTTACTTCATATTCAAAACAGACTTTCTAGATTTTTAACGAGATAGTGTTAACTATTATCATCAAAGGTTGACCTTTGTACAACCATAAGGTGTAGTTTTTATTCATAAGGGTGAATGGGATATCCAGATGATCTGAGATGGACCAGAGTGTTTGGGGTTAGGCTAGATGATAGCCTATATTTCTAGTATTCATCTGTAAGATCGGGGACCACATCATAATGATTTATCTATAGTGTTTTATTATTTCAAATATTTTTTCCTGAATGGATTTTCTGGTTTACCTCTTAATATGGAGGAAGATTTCTCCATCGATCTAGTTCCAAGAGAGGCATCGGTATCCATTCTCCTTACAATATGGCTACTATTAGGTTTTAGGAGTGGAAGAGGTAGCTAGAGGAGTTGAATGTAAAGGGTTTTATATGAACCAATGCTTATCTATGGGTTTCAATGGTCTTTTATTCAGAAAATATGGATGTAATCCTCAGGATATGTGTGGATTACCAAAAAATGAACCAGTGAATTATAAAGAACATGTATCCCTTACAATGGACAGATGACTTATTTGATCATCTCTAAGGAGCTCGGGTGTTCTCAAAAATTGATTTTAGATCATTTTTCCATCAGGTGAATGTTCGACCTGTATACATACCTCATAAACTATTTCATTGTTTTTATGGTCTATATGAGTATCTTGTTATACCATTCAATCTCACGAATGTGCTCTCATTTTTCATGGCACTAATGAAATGTGTTTTCCATCCTTATTTGTATTATATTATTGTGGTATTCATGGATTATATCTTGGTGTATTCTCACAATTGAAATAATAATTCCAAAAAAATTGAGATACTTTTAGATACACTAATAGGTAATAATTTAAATTATATGCTCAAAAATTTCTAATTCAATAAGTAGAAGATTCATTTATAGGTCATATTATTTGAGGGATAGAAGTATTAGTTGACCTATAGAAGGTGAGTTGTAGTTTCCTGTGAGTATCCCAACAATTTCTTTGATATATAGAGTTTCTTGGGGATAGTTATATATTATAGATGTTTCTCATAGGACTTATCATGAGTAGAATCATAATTGATGGGATTGAATAAGAAGGTTGGGAAGTTTGTATTTTCCAAAACCCATGAGATAGACTTTTAGGAGCTGAAAGGGATCCAATATTCAGCTCTAGTCCTGATTCTGCCGGAGTTGAGATAGAACAACACTATGTATTTTGATTCATCATGTATTGGGATAGGATTAGTTTTTATGTGGAGAGATGGAGCTATGGAATATAGGTCTTATCATCTGAGGACACACAAAAATAATTACCCTATGCATGATCTCAGGTTAGATAAAGTTTTTCACACTTTTCATTATTGGAGACATTATTTACTAGGAGAGAATTTTGTGGTGCATATGAACCCCAAAATCCTAAAGTATATATTTAAAAAGTGTGATATGAATCTGATGCAGTGAATGTGGTTTGATTAACTAAAATCCATTGACTTTGAACTTTCGTATACACTTGGGAAGGGGATGAAAGTGGTGATGCACTGAGCATGAGGACTCAGGTACTCGCAGTTCAGGTGGTCAATAGCGGGTGGAAGTTTATGGCTTTGTTTTATTATATGAACTTGGAGGTGTAGAAAATTTTGGGCCCAAATTTTCTTTGATATTTATTTGAGACCTTTATCCTTCTGAATATGGTGAGTATAAGACAGTTATCAGATTCTTAGGGACTAAGTTCTATGGGATGGTGTGGTAGGTGACGACCTGCTTCCTGGTCAGACTATGGGAAATGGTGAGATCTTGAAAATACATGTCCACCTTTGGGTTCCACTAGAAAAATGACAGGATTTTATGTGGGATTTTCTTGCCTCATTTCGGACTATGCACTATAGAGTCCCCAAGATGAAAGGTGACATACATTGTTAGTACATGTGGCTGGGTATGAGACGAGATCTTGTTGATTTTGTTATGAGGTGTTCCACCAATCAATATGTGAAGTAATAATATCAGTTCCCAACCAAATATTTATAATATTTACCAATTCTAAAGTGGAAATGATATGATATTAGGATGGATTTTTCACTGGGTTTCTACAGTCTCTTCGAGGTAGTGATATAGTTAATGATGTTTTTGACCATTTCACAAAGGTTTCTCAATTATTTATAATTGGGGAAACCTTATTTGTTGATGATCTTGGGAGTTTGTATATCTGTGATATAGTATAACATCATGGGGTTACTCAAAAAATTGTATCAAATAGGGATGCCAGATTTACAACTTGTTTCTGGAAGAGATTTAAGAGGAAATTGGGTAGATAGGTTATTCGAAGCATAAAATACCACCCTCAAACTGATGGTTTGTTGAATTAAATGATTCAGGCTCTTGAGGACATGTTGAATGCATGTGTCCTATATTTCAAGGGATCTAGGGAGAGGCATAGTTCCTTGGTTGTGTTTTCCTACAAAAATAGTTAATAGGAATATTTAAATATTTATCCTTATGAGTCTTTGTATGGTATTCCATCTCGATCACCCCTGTAATAGTTAGAGGTGGGTGAGGAATATTTACTGGGATTGTGTCCTGTATAGGATAATTTTGAGAAGGTCCATTTTAATTGAAAGTGGATGGCTACAACACAGTGTCGATATAAATATTACACCAATCACTATTAGTGATTTCTAGAGTACATTGTCAGGGATTGGGTCTTTTAAAATTTCACACCAAGGCTGGGACATAGACATATTAGGAGACAAGGTATGATTTCACTGAGATATACTGGTCCATTTGAGATTCTAGAGAGATTTAGGCCAATATACTATCATTTTTAGTTACCTTATAGGTATCGTGTTATACAAAACATCTTTCATGTAGCTTATATGATCTGTTATCATTCATACTCTTCTCATTTTCTACAACTGGATTATTTGTAGTTTCATGTAGAATCATATTTCAAGGATCATCCTATATGTGTTATTGATAGGATCACGAAGTTTCTTTAAGTCTAGTATGTTCTTCTAGTAAGGGTGTTATAGAAGAACAACCATTTATAAGATGATACATGGGAGTAGGAGGTCGATGTTTATGCTTAGAGGACAGAGTTATTGTCAGCCAAATCTTTAACACCCTTGGAAGAGAAATTAGAGAACGAATTTCTCTAAGGGTAGAATATTTTCATATCCATGATTTTATTGAGGAACAAATATCTTTTTTTATTTTAAATGTTTTTACAACCTAATGTAAGTACCCATTGAGTTAATGTGTGTAACTGGGGTTTCTAGGTCTTGTTCGGAACATAGAAACCATCTTTTTGGTTACACAAGGTATTCCACATGGTAAGTAGAAAACATATGGGGAAACCGCATGGTTACTCAAACCATATGAGGCCTAGACAGAGTAGTGTAGAAGATCTCACGATTTGAGTAAATAGTGAAACCTCAAGAACACGCCCATACAGGGTCCCATGAAATGTTTTATAGTTCATGATACATAGTCTCCACAAGGTTTTATAAATTTTTCACACTAATAAAGCAAGGTTCATCTAAACATAGTGAAAGGTGAATGGTTGGAACACGGTTTGAGAAACCATGTGGACCATTTATTCTTGGTGAAATTAACATTTATCCCTTAAAATCCATTAAAAACTGAATTTAATTCCATTCTCCTCTCATAAATAGTAGCAGATTCCATGGATCTCCATTAAAAGAGAACTCATAGTCTTTAGTGACAAATCTTTGTCTGAACTCTAAATCATGAGTTGTTTGTCTCATTGTATTTACACTGGTATATTCTTCGATCATCTTGTTTCATTCTTCATTTGAAATTATAACAATAGTTATTTGGGTGTAAGATAATATTTCCTATTTTCAATATTTTCATATGTTTTTCATCTTTATACTGATCTAGAACGAATCATAAGCTAATACTAGATGTGTTCTCTATAACTGACATATAGTAGGTTGCCTATTTCCAATACGGTTTTGTGTTTTATAAGTTTTATTATTGTTGTTTTGGATAGTGAACAATTCGGTGGTTCCACTAAAATGAGTTGAATGTTGTGATTAAATTAATTAGAACAAGATTGAAATTCCCACTAGTTCCTTTGAGTTTTGTGATGGTTGTTTCCCTGGCATGGGCTAGTCATGGGTTTTGCCTTTGCTTTTCCCTATTGTTGTAACACCCCTTTGGGTGTCCGTGTGATCACCTAGTTATATGGAACTATTTTTAAATGGAATTTAATTGAATTGAATGATTCTGAGATTTATTCCACTATTGTCATGTGATAACATGATATTGATTTATTTATTTGTTTAAATGGGTTTTAGGAAAAATTTGTTAATGATTGGGTAAACTCATGAAATGTAAATGATTGTAAATTGATGATTGAAATGAGATGATTAATTGAAGTGGTAGTGGATTCCATGGATGGTATAACTTGCATCCCAATTCTGTTAGATGTTATATATATTTCTCTCATGGGTCATGATTATGATAAAGGATGCCATGGACTTGTTTCCTCTTTGGGTGTTGATTTTTTTTCCTTGGGTCATTATACCCCTTGGATATGGCTTCCATGGGCCCACATTGGACATGTGTTTTTTACATGATACTTGGTCTCAACCTAATACTTTAGTAAGTTTCCACTAAGATTCTCCTAGGACTCAATGATGATGACTCATTCTTTTGTACCATGTATTTGTCCCTTCATGGTCTGACACATGTGATTACATGGTATGGTCATGGCGGACATTTTGATTATACAGAAATCCCATGATGAATTTTATATATACAGGATTATAAGTCATGGTCATGGTGGAAGTTTATACTTAGTTGTATGGAATGGTTGTGGTGGAGGTTTTGACGTGATTTACCAGTAGACGTGGTATGGGTATTTGACATAAGGGTGTAGACTGAACTTTATTTCAATTGGGTATTTATTTTTCTACTTAATTTTTTTGGGATCTATGATATTGTTATTGGGAGCCCTGTTTGTCTAGATAGTAAAACATATGTCGTAGTCACTTTACCTTTATTATTTTAACCTGGGATATATTGCACAATACTTTTGTTTATGTCACACAGGATGGATTAGTTATAGACATAATTGTTAATGGCCTACTAAGTGATATCTCAAACCTTGTTTGGGACACCATTTGATTCCTAGATATACTTCATGGATGTAAGTAGGATCAAGGGAAACTTCACACAATACGATGCTAGGTTTTTGTTATTTTTAGGCGCAAGAGAGAACAAGACCGATCTAGACTCGTGATGCTTGACTTGATAGTTATTTTTTGTCTTTTTTGTACATTCATACATGTATTTTATTAGATTATTGTACACCTAGTTTCTTTCAATGTAGATAAATTAAATTACACATCATTTTCTATATGAGATTTCTTTTGGAATTCTTTATTTATTAATGTCTGTGATATTTATATTCTATTAGTTATTTATTTTATTATTCTATTTATCTATATGATTTATATCACTGTGTTACACTCTATCAGGAGGGAATAGTCTTCCCACAAAAACACCATAGCCCATCGCTGCTAGTTGATTGATTTTAGCATTCAAGGAGGCACTCTTGAGGCCATGTGACCCACTGGCTCAGGGAACCATTTGGTAGAATTTGGGTCAGGATGCTACAAATTATCCCCATAAATCAACACTCTGAAACCATGGAGTGAGAAATATAATAAATAAAACAAATAGAACTATTATTATCATACATGAGTAAAATAAATATTATATACCCTAGATGAAAAATAGTGGTTATGCCTCTACTAAAATGGAGATAAGAAATAAAGGTAGGGTGAAATATTAAAGAATGGAAATGAAAAATTAAGAAAAGAAAATAAATTCCTAATATACTTCTAAATTTAATCCCTTTAGTGGGAACCTATATTCCTATGGTGTTTTCACTTTTTATAGTACTCTCATAAATACTCTCAGGCTACATGATTTTCTTGTGGAAAATTGTGTCATGTTTGATCACTTCATATGAATACAAAACTTATAAGAGATCCTTGTTATTCTCTATGTTATATGAACTAATGGGTTTCAATGTAAAGCTCCATGATCCCCTCTTTTTATATATTTTTTCAGACCGACTTCCATATAGCCAATTTTTTCACCTTACTTCATTTTTTTAGTAAGTTATTTATGGAGGTTTTTGGTTTCTTCTAGGCTTATGCATGGGTTCCATATAAACATCCTTATTTATCACTAGTTATGGATTTAAATCATGATTTTATTATGCATCAATATTTCAAAATTATCATAAGATATTTATTGGGTACATTCATGATAACCTTTATCTTTAATACACCTTATTTGATGATTTATTAAATAAAGACACACATAATGCAATCCAAGAAGATTGATCTGTCTATTGTATTTTTGAAATTAGAAAAATATCATAATAATATAATAGTGGGATATAGTGACATTATTTTAAACTCCTTAACATGCTCTTAAAATTCTATCACTCTTCTAAAACTACACAGGATAACCTAAGGACGTATATAAGAATTGGGTGATCTATAAATCCTAGTAAGGGAATAATTAAAGAATAACATAGTGAAATTAAATACATGGTAACCAAGAGGTATATTGGGGTGACATAAAATGGGTGAGAATCTTAAACACAAACTTTGAATCATAATATAAGATAACAATACCAAGGCAACATAGGAATGTATAAACAAACAAAAACATGACATTACAAGAATAGGTTAAGGATAAATTCTGAGACATCATAAAATAGTGTTCTTAAGATAATGTCATTTTCATCAAAATATTATCTCATGAGATAAATACATTACCAAATGCATTAGAGGGCTATATAATTTTAGGATGTCCCGTTATATTCATTTAATGTGCATGAATTTTTGTTCCACATAGATCATTCAAAAAATGATGTATTTCATCACATTTAATAAAAGTTTTAAGAAGTGTTTGTTACATATTTGGGAGTCAAAAATCAGTGATTTATAGGTAGATATAGGTTAGTTCCATTAAATGGAAATTTGGATCGGTATACACAATACAAATGTTTATCATGTAAAATCAACATAATAATTTAAAAAGGACGATAAAATTTATTTTAAATGAGTTTCTAGTTAAGAGGAGTGGGAGGTTGGGTGGGTATTTATAGAAAAAGAGAAGGGAATTCATTATTTATTTCAAAACATATTTGTTGGTCTATATATGATAAAATAATCAAAGCTACAAACCTAGTAATGGTTCAAACCCATGGTTACATCAAAATAGGAGTGGTTTTAAAAATATTATAATCCAAATAACTGAACATGTTAAAATAATACCATTAGTTATGTAGAAGTGAGTCTTGTTTATAGATAAATTATCATAAAAGATTAAAATACAATATAGGTTTAATAAGATTCATTAAAGGTTTATAAAATTAACCAAATAACTTCAAAGCATATTATTTTTAATTGGTGACCTATATTTGGTCTTTTATTTTATTTATATATTTTATTAAATCACATTTAGGATATTATGTTTTCATAATACATATCATATATTTATACTTTAAATAATTCTTACCAAAGAGTACAATTGTTTCATAAAATTATAAAAAACTACCATTGAATAATTTTAATGTGACTATTTTAAAAATAATATTCGTTTTATAAATATAATTTTCAAAATATGAGAAATTTTCTCTTAAAATAAAAAACCATATTTAATGGAAAAATTCTATGTTTTATGAAACTAATAACTATTTTACCCTTAAAATTTACATTAGTTTACATTAAATTATATTAAAAATTATATTTAAATAAATATTTCTCAATTAGAATATTTTATCAAAAAAAATTATTTCATAATTTATTGAATTTATCAAAGGTAAGTCTTAATTGAGACAATATATTGCACCAAAATATAACTTTGATTTCTGTATATCAAAATATAATTTTTATTAAAATCATAATATAATAATTTATAAAGTAATAATAAAAAGGGATATATAATCATTAATTTATTAAAAATAAAATATAAAAAATATAAAATTTCTAGGGTTGAGACACATAACCACTTGGCACGCCAATGTACACAATAAGGGTAACGTGTGTGATGGTGGTTCTTTCTTGTGGTGGATCGATGGACTTGGTTTGGATATTGATCTCGAAAAGCTAAAAATTCCCCTTTAAACAGTTTTTCTTATATTTCAGTTATTGAATAATGAAATGGTCTCGGACTAGGTAAAATATTAGTGATTTCCTATCCCTCATATGCTCTGATAAATGGGCTTCATAAGGTATGATCCAACTGGTCGTGGCCATAGATTCTTCCCTATGTGTCAATTAGACATTATAATAACACTTAATCTATAGTAATCTTAACAGTCACTATAAAATGGATATATTATCATCATTTAAGATTACTAATGGACTTTTAGATCTGATTATCTATATTTTTTAATTGTTATAAAAAACCAAATTAGTGCATTTTTTTCTATAACTATATTACATAATATGGAATTTATTCATTCAAAAATGTAATTTCATTTATAAATTTTGAATATGTTACATTCATCCCTCATTTAAAAATTTCACATAGAAATTTCATTTCATATAATAAAATGGATAACTTCCCTTATGTTTTACCACCTATTCTGGTTCTAAGATTGCTTCCTCAAACATGTGGTTCTACCACAATACTTTTGCCATAGAGCTATGATGGTATCCATAAATTTTAATATAACCTCACATGAAAATATCCTAATATCCAATGTTATCTAAAACCTACTCTGTTACCAAATGTAAGGACCCAGCCTTAAAAATTACATATTCTTATGTGTTTAGACTAGAATTAATATTATTTTATCAAATATATTTTTGGGTTTATATTTGTATATAATTAGGTCATAAGTCATACAAAAAACCCATATTTTACAAATTTAAAACTTCTAGTTAATATCCATATTTCCCATAATATAAATATTGTAACGCCCCGACCCCAGTTACCCAGAGTCGGTGCATTATTATATAACATTGGCATGATCACAAGAAAGATCAAGTCTTGAAAGACTGATTAGTTTAGTATCATTGGAATAACTAGATACATTAATAATGTTTACATTACGTCATAAAATGAAAACTACAACAATATAGTCTCCATAGTCCACACTCTTATCCCCTCATACTATCTCTACAGGTCATTCATAAATTACTTCTTCACATCCTGGGAAAAATAAAACATAGAAAAGGGGTGATCTCAAATGGCCAGTAAGGATAACAATATAGCGGAAACCTTTATAAATATGAATAAACATTTAAGTCGATGTATAACTAAAAAAAAGCATTTTAAACTTGAAATTCAACATAGTATGGAAAAAATAAAATGAAATAATTTCATTTACTTATTCACATGGATTTTCTACTAATCGAATAATCACATGCAATATCAATAACCACTTTCATAATGATGGAATGCATAATGACAGACTATCATAACCACATAGCCAAGGCCTCTTGCCAAGAATACAAATAAGATTTTGTCAAGCCCTTTTTCCAAGACACTAGTTTGTCTCATGAGACCTACCAATGCATCGAGGAGCTATAGCGGGCTCCACCCGTCACATATTAAGTCCAATGCATTCCCATATGAAAAGGATTAAACATAACATAAACATTCGTAATAAAATTAGCATACGAAATGTAAATACTTCATCCATAAACCATGAATGGTATAAAAATAACACATCCATAGTCAAACATATCCCAAAACCTTCAATACAATATATTTGTTTTGTATCATTATAAATCAACTTCAAATAAGCATAAAATCCATCAAAGGATGTTGACATAGATGAAATCAAAACTATTTGAGAGAAATATCCCTTTTTTGAAATCATTTAAAAGTCACATAATTATAAAATAAAACATTTACTTTGAAAATTTTCTTATAAGCTTGTAAGAGAAGCTTCGACAATTTTATAACGGTGGAAAATAGCCACACCCGCCATATAAGTTAAAAAAACATTCTTACCATAATTCTGTCAAAAATGTTAAAAAGGACTTTGTTTGGAAAACGACAGAAAGATTCCTTTATAAACCACTTATAAAAGTAAACAAGGGTATAAATGACTTTAACCCATATTCTAGTAAATATTAAAAAAATTTCTAAATACATTTTTAAGGAACATGGATGTGGATGATAAAGAAGTCCCAGTAGATTATTATATATAAACAACCTCGGATAATGAAGAGATTGCGAAATAAACCCCTACCTTGTACTTTTCCTTGGTTAGGTTTATGTTAACCTCCTTTATAATGGTGAAATAATTGTTATTAAATTATACAAGAATCATATACATTAATATGATATCATATATGATCTTTTAACATTTCTTTGTTAATAATATCTTAGAATTGTCGTCGTGTTGGGTGTTAACTTACTCGTTTTATTTTATATGTTTTATTACATATTTCATGTTTTTTATGGATAGGTTGTATATTATTCATATCTAGAATGATTTAAAGCCCTTAAACATTATTTTTAAATCATCAAATGATAATTATACTTGAATGGATACGATGGATAATGAATCTCATCGCATTCGTGGAGACGGTAGTCCGTATGTACGCACGAGCAACTATATCATTCTTTTGATATTAAAATAATATATAATTGGATGGTATATCATATATAAAGAATCATTATCATGTTATATTTATTATTTAAATGAATTACAAATCATTATTATACCCATCCAAATAATAATATATTGAATAACAATTACACCATGACGTGGAGACGGTAAGCCGTACGTACGCACGTATGGTGACATGTCATTCAAAGGATGGATAGAATACTAAATATGGTTGTACCATATTTATAATAATATTACAGTATATAGGAGATACTGGATTCATTATTTCATAATGTTATTAACAGAGATAGAAGAATTGGAAGGAGAAAGGAACTTGAAAAGGGGTGGTGAAATCATTACCGCTTCTTCGGGTTATTCCTTTTGATTTGATCAAAAGGGCTCCTTAGGTTGGATTTTTGATCAAACTAAAGCCTCTAGGTTGAATTGATGTAAGTTTAGAGAGTATTTGGGCAGGGTTTGGCTGAACCAAAAGGCTTTGAAGGTGTGAATTAATGAGAAGGGGGAGTTCCCTTTTATAAGAGGGGTGAGGAGAACCTTTGGAAAAGCTAGAAATATTATTTTATAATAAATTCATATTCGGTTTATAAAGGCTAAAAAGTGTATTATTTAAAGTTAAAGGTGGGTATAGGTAGAAAACCACACAACCAATAGGATTTAGACAGGTTTGGGTTACTATATTAACCTTATCTTTAGGTATTAACTCTTAGTTAATTAGTTTCACTTTTACAATGTCTCTTTGTATTTTTATATTATATGGTTAATAAACATACTATATACATCCAAGAGACCCCAAAGTGGTTCATTAATGATACACCTATCATGATATATGTCTCTTTTCTGTACCTTATATTTTGAGGAATTTAATATTAATTAATAATATAATATTTTTTTTAAAAACTCTTTTATGTCAATTTTGAGACTATTTAATAATTGATTTTTGTAAAAATCATAACAGAATGATTAATTCTAAAAAAGTTAATTAAAGTAATCCTAACATTTCATATTATACTATAAAATTATTTTTATTTATAACAAGTATCAAATTACATTTATTTGGGTATTTATAATATCAATTATTCTAATTTTTCATTAAATAGGTAATTACTGCATTACCATTGTGTCATAAATAAATTAAATTATATAATTTCTATAAATTATAAATAAAATACCATTATGTAGGAAATAGTTTTATCTTCCTAATAAATATTTATAGTTTAAAATACAACATATATAACACTATTTAAAAAATTGTTTTGCTAAAAGATATATGCTTATGTCATTTTTGTATTTATTTAAACTTAGTTAAAATAAAGTGTCCCTATCACCTACAAGTGGCTCCATTGTAAGAATGGTATAGAGTAAGAGGTTTCCAACCTATGATACCAATTGTAGGATCGAAATATAATATGAGATGCTCAATATACAAGAGGGGGGTGAATTGTATACTTTAAAAATTCCTTTGGAACCTTTAAAGTTAGTTATGAATAACTAAAGTTTCCTTAAGAAAAGGAAAGGGATAAGTTTAACAAAGTTAAACTAAGTAAATTCACAACACCTCTAACACTGAACTGAACTTGGAAAGGGATTCCAAAAGTAGGTTCCGGAAATATGATTCCGGAAATTGAAACTTAACAAAAGTTACAATATGAGATTCTACCTTAAAGCGTATAGAATCTAAACTAATCAGAGTAAGTAAGGAAGTATAAGAAAGTTATAATTTCCTTAAGATACAAATTGCAGCGGAATAAAGACAAGTAGTAAAACTACTAGTAACAAGATAATAGTCTTTTAACCCAAAGAGAAGGGTATCCAACAAACTTGGATAAAGGTCCCTTGATTTATACTTTCAAGCAAGTCTGTCTTACCCACACCAGGGTAAGCCCTCGATACGAAGATCGGTGTCTCTGTCTTGCTATCCCCGCAAGCCCTCAACTTCAAGGTAGTTGGCAACCTCTGTCTTTCTCAGCAAGAAATCCCTCGATCTTTAAGGTAGTCGGCACCTCTGTCTTTCTCAGCATGAAAGACCTCGATCTTTAAGGTAGTCGGCACCTCTTTCTTCCTATCCCCGGAAGCCCTCGAATGTAATCACCAACATTCGGAGTCGCACGAAGCTTTGAGAGTTAATAAGAGACTCTCTCTCTAGAAATCACTTCAACAGCATGTAGGCACAAAACTTAGTCGTTTTTTCAACAGCACCGAGCTCTTTCAAATGAGCTCCTATTTATAGGTAAGGTCGGCTCCTTCTCCAACGGTCATATTTTCCTTAAAGTTCGGAGGGACCTGTACACGTGTCACTTAGACAACGGTTAGTTTATAACAAAACAGACGACATCGTTTTATAGCAAAACAACTGTAACAGAATGTACGACATCGTTTTAAAACCTAACAAAAAGGTTCGGAATAGAAACTTCGGAGTGAAGGTTCGGAGTGAATAAATTCAGAGTGTATAAATCAATGATAATCAGATTCTGTTTAATAGGAGAATTCGGAATGAGAATTCGGAGTAGGAATTCGGAATAGGAATTCGTCATCAGAAATCGTAATGAGAATTCGTCATCAGAATTCGTAATGATAATTCGGAATGAGATTTCTTCATTAGAATTCGTAATGAGAATTCTTCATTGGAATTCGTAATGAGAATTCTTCATTGGAATTCGTAATGGGAATTCTTCTTCAGAATTCGTAATGAGAATTCGGAATGGGATTTCTTCATTAGAATTCGTAATGAGAATTCTTCTTCAGAATTCGTATCCTGAATCTGGAATAGAACTTATTCAGAGTTCATATCCGGAATTCGGAATGAAACTTCCTTATAGTTCTTGTCCAGAATCTGAACCCTAAAACAGAATGCTTTTATATCAAAGTTTTAATGACTCCGAGAAAATGAATCCGAAACTTATACTTAAGAAAATAATATGGATAAAAATATGATAAGGATAATTTTTCTTATAAAAGCGATTTTCCTTAAGGAAGCAATTTTCCTTATAAAAGCAATTTCCCTTAAGAAAGCATTTTTCCTTATAAAAGCGATTTTCCTTAAGAAAGCATTTTTCCTTATAAAAGCGATTTTCCTTAAGAAAGCATTTTTCCTTAAAGATAAGGTGTTTGTGATTTTCAAAACAAGAAGGAATGGAAAAGTCATAAAGAAAACCTTATTGACTCAACAATCTCCCCCTTTTTGGAAAGCACAAACATCCTTACGAAAAAGCTATTCTAAGAAGAAAGAAACACATTAAAGCTTATCTCCCTTGGTTTAAGGATATTGATGAATACGACTAACTCCCCCTTAGGCTTTGAAACTCTAAGGATCGTATTCATATTTCCGGAGTGATGTTTCATAAGAAGATCTTCTTTAAGAAAAACTCCCCCTTAAACAAACTCTTATTAGAGTTCTTTTTCCTTGGGTATTTTTCCTTTCTCCCCCTTTGATAACCACTTATTAGATTTCCTCTTTTTCTTAAGGATCTTTTCCTTCTCCCCCTTTGTGATTTTCAAAAAGAATTGGAGGGAATGGAAAAACTTAACAAAGTACCTGAAAAATTAGTAATGACAACAAACGAAACAACAAGCACAATTCCCATTAGATTTGAAATGTCAGCAACAAAATAATTACAACAAAAAGATCAGATTGGTTTATTTCGGATCTTTCTCCTTCGACATTAGCCCCTTAAGAATCGTCTTGATCTTCTTTATGTTTTTGTGATCTTCCTCTGCTTGCTTCTCTAAGACGACTATTCTTGGTGACTGAGCTTCAATTATATCTTCCTAAGCCTTTAACTTTTCTTCCTGAGCTTTCATCTTCTCTTCCTGAGCCTTCATCCTTTCTTCAAACTCGATCTGATAATCCCTTTCATATTTCCAACTTTGATTAACGGAATTGAGCTTTCCATTCAGATCTCTCACTTCCTGAATCTGAAAGTTCTTTTCCTCTGTCAATTTCTCTTCGAATGATGCAGTCAGCTCATTAATCTTCTTGTCCTCGGTTTCAAATGCATCCTTAACATTATCCTGAAACTCATCCAGCAACCTCATCTCTTCAACAGTTTTCTTAGACCAGCTTGTCATCCTCTTGAAAGATCTTTTATGTGCTTCGTAACCAATAAAGAAATTTTTGAACTGGGCTTCAATCTCAACACATTTATCCATAACCATCGATACGGAGTCGGTTTTCTGATTCAACGCATGTTGGAGCATCTGGCATCTGGAGTCTATACTGGAGAAGGTTGGAATGGTTCCCACCAACTTCTTCAAGGACTGAACAACAAAATCATGCCCCAACGAAGATGACTCTGAATCTGAAATCTTGCTCGGAGAATTTTCTTCCTCAATAAGCTCCAATTTCCTCTTAGAAGAACTACCAGCTTCCTTCCTCTTTCTTAATACTAAGCTCGGAGTCTCGGTAAGAATTTTCTTTCCCTTATCTTTTTCCGGAATAGAATCCTGTTCCGGAGTCCTCTTTTCGCTATCAGAAACTTGAACAACATCATCTTCCTCAGCAGCAACTTCTACACTTTCCTTCTGGGCAACATCAAATAAAATATTCTCTTCTTCTCCATGATAAGAAACTTCTTCTTCCCCTTTCTCTTCTTCTAATTCAGGAGTAACAAGCTTTGAAGATTGAGCTTCAGATGTTCGGAGCGACAGGTGTTCCGAAGGAGTTCCTTTGTATTCATCTACTTGTTTGAGCACATCTCCTGTCTCACCACTTCCTTCAGCAGCTTCTTCAACTTGTTCCACTTGCTCTATTTCCTCAATATTCGTAGCAACAGCCTCTTCCGGAGCAGCAAGATTTCTTCTTGGAGTCTCAAGTAGAGATTCCATAGAGAAAGATCTCGGAACGGGAATGGTTGCTGAAACCATTTCGTTGAACTTTAACAATGCTTGCACAGCCTCGGCTTCTGACATTTTCTTCTTCAGTTTCTTCTCATTTTCTTGTTTCTCGAGTTCATCAGCAGCCTTCTCTTTCAGAGCTTTAGCCTCTGCAGGATCCAATCCGAACTGCGGATCTCCTTCCTTCCTCTTCTCTTTATCAGCTCTCCACTTTGCTGCAACCTCATCAGTATAGGTTTTCTTCTTCTTAGGCTTAGGAGGTGCGGAGTGGACTTCCTTAGACTTGGGTTCCTCAGCTTCGACTACCACTTCTTTCAGCTTCCTCTTCCTTACCGGCTTAGATGATTCCGGATCATCAACTTTCGGAGCCACTTCTTTTTGAGGAGGTAGATCAATAAACATTCCGGACTTCTTTTCGAAAGCTACATTCATTCTCTTAAGCGTGGCATCGCTGACTAGCATGATCTTGCACACCCTTGGTTTTGAACTACAAGAAACCTTGAAAGATTCTAGGCACTGAACTATGAGATTTGACAATATTGCTGGGTACATCACGATCTGAGCTCTCAGATTCCCCTTCTTCAAATTTTCAATGTTAAGAAGAATATGCTTCATCAAGTTGAACTTTCTAGATTTATCAGAAAATCTAAGATATAAATCTCACTCTTCTTCAAGCTGTCCTTATCTCCTTTTCTCGGTACAATAAGCCCTTGTACCCATAACTCCAGCATCCGTAAGTTTGTAGATAGGCTTTCAATCTTCGGAGCCTTGTCATCATCCAATCCGAGAGTTTCTAAGGCTTACTCTTTGTTGAAACTACCCAAAGAGTCTGGCAATACGTGGGAAATAAACTCAGCTTCCCCTTCATAACTTAGCCCTACCAAGCTTGCAGCCTTGGTGTAAGAAAGCTTATATGTCTTGCCATACGATTTGAAAGAAAACTTCTCTCTATTATCTTCCTCGAAGAAAGTAACTGACTCATAAAACTCAACAAGCAAATATGAATACACTTCATCTTGGTTTCCAGTTTTTGATACTGCAACATCTTCCCATCCATTCAACTTGATATTCTTCGAAATGATAGAATCGTAGTTGCTGAAGAAATTCGGATGAACTAACCTCTCTCTGTAGACTAACCACTGAGAAATGGGTTTGGTTGAAGACATTTCTTGAGAAGCTAACTCTGCAGACATTCGGATCTGAAGTCTCTGAGAAGTTCGGAATTGAGAAGACTGAAGTTCGGAATGGCCTTAAATCAGAGAGTCTGAGCTTCAGCACGCAAAAGCTTGAAATCGATGTGGGACTCAAAAATAGGGTCCCCTTTATATAGGCAATGGGATGACGATTCAACTTCCTCGATTGATCTAACGGTTTAGAATGATCTGAGATCAAATCTGACGGTTGAGAGCTTGAATCCGATCTTTTTGAGGTTTTTATTAAAGTAAAGAATTAAGAAATCCAAAAACCGAAAACAAACTATAAGAAATTGCCAGCAAGTAAAATATGATTACGAAAACTTCGGTAAGAAAATCATACCTTTCGGATTAGCTTAGGAAAGTTATTCGTAATGGGTAATATAAAGACGACTATGAAAAACTCAATACGAAAAACTAAATACGAAAAACTCAATACGAAAAAGTCAATACGAAAAGGTCAATACCAAAAAGTTAATACGAAAAAGAAAATATGAAAAACAAAACTTAGTACGAAAATCTGGTTATGAAAGTCCCAGTACGAAAGTTGTCCATTCCGGAAATTTTCAATACGAATACTTTTATTCCAGAAGTATTCTATACGAAAATATCCATTCTGGAAAATGGTAGTTCCGGAAGTTTCATTCCGGAAATTTTCGTTCTGAAAAGTTTGAAAACAAATTTTGAAAAACTTTGTTAAAAAAACAATCAAATGTACTCCCCCTATGAAAAGGAGTTTATTACTGTAAGGAGACTTTTTCAACAGAAAGTTAATTAAGGAAGATTACCTTACGGTTATCATTCCTAACTTCTGTTTAATATATTCAAATCTATCAGAAGGCATGGATTTTTTGAAATATCAGCAAGTTGATCTTGCGTTTCGATAAACTGAAGAATAATATCTCCTTTGAGTGTGTGATCCCTAAGAAAGTGATGCCTAATATCTATGTGTTTTGCACGAGAGTGATGTGCAGGGTTTTTACTTAGGGCAATGGCACTTGTGTTATCACACAAAATTTGAGTTTTAGTAAAACTCAATCCATAGTCTGTGAGTGTGTGTTGCATCCACAACACTTGTGCACAACAACTTCCAGCTACTACATATTCAGCTTCAGCAGTGGAGAGTGCAACAGAATGTTGCTTCTTGCATGACCAAGAAACTAATGAATCTCCTAAGAAATGACAAGTTCCGGATGTACTTTTCCTATCCATTCTACATCCACCAAAGTCAGCATCAGAAAAGTTTTTTAGAACAAAATCATTTCCAGAAGTATAAAATAATCCTAGATCCATGGTTCCCTTAAGGTAGCGAAAAATTCTTTTTACTGCCTTTAAGTGAGACTCCTTAGGATTGGATTGATATCTTGCACATAAGCATACAGAAAACATTAAGTCTGGTCGACTTGCTATTAAGTAAAGTAGACTTCCAATCATACCTCTAAAAGATGTTTGATCTACTGGTTTCCCAGCTTCATCAGGATCTAAAGAGTTTGAGGTACCAATAGGAGTACTTATACTCTTAGTGTTGTCATAACCATACTTTTTAAGAAGATCTTTAATATACTTATGTTGAGATATGTAGGTTCGTTCTGGTTTTTGAGAAATTTGAAAACCAAGGAAAAAAGTTAACTCACCCATCATACTCATTTCAAACTCAGATTTCATTAGACTAGCAAAAGAGTCAGTCAAAGATTGCTAAGTTGAACCAAATATAATGTCATCAACATAAATTTGAACAATCAAAACATTTTTCTTATCTTTCTTTATAAAAAGGGTTGGATCTGCATTTCCCTTAACATAGTTATTTTGAAGCAAAAATCCAGTAAGTCTATCATACCATGCTCGTGGGGCTTGTTTAAGGCCATACAAAGCTTTGGTAAGTCTAAAAACATGATCTGGATGTTTTGTATCTTCAAAACCAGGAGGTTGTTCAACAAAAACTTCCTCTTGAACATAACCGTTAAGAAAAGCACATTTCACATCCATTTGAAATAGTTTGAAATTAAAGAATGCTGCAAAGGCAAGTAGAATACGGATAGATTCAAGTCTAGCTACTGGAGCATAGGTTTCTTCATAGTCTATTCCTTCTTGCTGATTATAGCCTTTAGCAACAAGTCTAGCTTTATTTCTAACAATGACTCCATTTTCATCACATTTATTTCTGAAAACCCATTTTACTCCAATAACAGAAGTTTCCTTAGGTCTTTCAACCAAGGTCCAGACTTTATTCCTTTCGAATTCATTTAGTTCATCTTGCATTGCTTTGATCCAATCATCATCACGTAAAGCTTCATCAGTGCTTTTAGGCTCTAATTGGGAAAGAAATGCTAGATGTTCTACTTCATTTCTTAAGAAACTTCTAGTCCTTACAGGTTGATTTACATCACCAATGATACTATCACTGGGATGATTCTTAAGAAACACCTGATTTGGGTTTTGTAAAACCTGTTCATCAACATAAGGTAGAAAGTCTTCTGGGGTAAATGTTTCAGACGTATCTTCTAGAACAATTTCCTTATCAGAAGGTTATTCTATCAAAGGTTGACAATCAGTTTTTGAAAACACATCCGAAGATGTAGGTTGGGAGGTTTTAAAAACAAAAGGGTCTGACTCATCAAATTTTACATGTACTGTTTCTTCAACAGTACAAGTATTTTTATTAAAAACTCTATAAGCCTTAGAGGTTTTGGAATAACCTAAGAAAATCCCTTCATCTGATTTTGGTGCCAATTTATGTAAGTTATCTTTAGTATTCAAGATGAATACTTTGCAACCAAAAACCTTGAAGTAGGAAAGTCTTGGTTTTCTACCATTCCATAACTCATAAAGAGTTTTATTAAGAAAAGGTCTAATCAAAACTCGATTTATAGTATAACAAGCAATACTTACAGCTTCAGCCCAGAAATGTCTAGCAATAGAATATTCACTCAACATGGTTCTAGTTATTTCTTGAAGAATTCTATTTCTTCTTTCAACTACACCATTCTGTTGAGGAGTTCTAGGTGCTGAAAAATTGTGAGTAATACCTTTCTTACTACAAAAAGTTTCAAAATCAGAATTTTGAAATTCTCCTCCATGATCACTATGAATAGTTTTCAATGGAAGGTTTTTCTCATTTTTAGCTTGGGCTCTAAAACTTTTGAAATAAGAAAAAGCTTCATATTTCCTTGCTAGAAAATAGACCCAAGTAAATCTAGTGTAATCATCAACTAGAACAAACACATAGTATTTTCCTCCAATGCTCCCAGTTTGTGTTGGACCAAAAAGATCCATGTGCATTAACTGTAATGCATCGGTTGTTGAGACTTCACCGATTGACTTAAAACTAGATTTATGTTGCTTGCCATATTGACAAGGATCACAAACTTTAGAAGAATCAAATCTAAGCTCCGGTAGATCCTTAACAAGTTTCTTCTTAGAGAGTTTACATAGGTTCCTAAGATTACAGTGTCCTAATCTTCTATGCCATAACCAAGAATGATCTTCCATTGCACTTAGGCAAGGTAAATCTTGGCTTCTTAGGTCTTCTAGGTTCAAATTGTAGACATTCTCTTGCCTGTTGGATGAGAGAATAAATTCTTCCTTGGAATTGTGAACTAAGCATTTATCATTCCTAAAATTCACAAGGTAACCTTCATCACATAACTGACTTATGCTAATGAGGTTGTGCTTAAGACCTTTAACAAAAAGAACATTTGAAATCAAAGTTTTACCTAAAAGAACAATATTACCAATACCAACAATCTCTCCCTTAGCATTGTCTCCGAAAGTTACCTTTCCTCCTTTCGTTTTGATAATCTTTTCAAAAAAGCTTTTGTTACCAGTCATGTGCCGGGAACATCCACTATCCATGTACCAAATATTGTTGCTGGAACTTTCTTTATTTTCCTGAAATTAAGAACAAAGTTAGACTTTCGGAATCCAAACTTGTTTGGATTCGAGATTTCCAGACAATAAAATTTTAGGTATCCACATTTTCTTAGAAAAGTAAGCTTTATGAAAACCTAAGGATTGGGTTTTGTTTAAGGAACAATTTTTTGCCCAGTGAGCTCCACATTGACATTTAGTGCAAAATGGGGCACTTTGAGGAACAAAATAATTGTTACTGAAAACTGGTTTTGCATGGGTATAACCAAATCCAGATTTATTTCTTAAAGGTCGTATTTGAGAATACATCTTATCAAAATTTTCTTTACCATGGGTAAAGATTGATAAACACTTCTTTAAGGAAAAAATTTCAGACTTGAGTTTTACAACCAAGTTTTTATCCTCAAAATCATTAGTTTTGGAACTAGAGTTAGGCTCGAAAACATTTTTCTTAGAAATTACTTTTTCTAATTCTTTAGAAAGTTTATTCTTCTCAGAACTTACTTCCTCAAGATTTTTTAAAATACTTTCAAAATCAGCATTTTTCTTATCAAGATCTTTAGAAAGATCTGATATCTCTTTAGTAAGAATAGAATTCCTAGAGTTTGCCTTATCAAGTTTCTTGTTGAGTTTGGAATTCTCAATCTCAAGAAGTTCAGCAAATCTAGAGACTTCTTCAAAAGTAGGTAAAGTATTTTCCTCATCAGAAGATGATTCTTCATCAGAAGAGTTATAATACTTACTATCATTAGGATTTAAGGATACATTGGTCAAAGATTCAGAATTTCGTACCTTAGCCATAAGACAATGATTATCAATAGGTAATCTGGCTATAAGACCAAGATTCTTCTGTCCTGAAGATTCATAATCAGAAGATTCATCTGAAGAGTCACCACCACTGGCACTCTAGGTGTCATTAGCTTTCAGAACTTTCTTAGCTTTGGCTTTGTAATATTTCTTCCTATTCCTGTCTGAATGCCTTTCCTTATTTTCTTTCTTTTTGAGCATAGGGAAATCTGGTCTAATATGTCCAGCTCTTTGACATTCATAACATGTAACTTCTCCATCTTTCTTGTCTTTCCTGTCCTTCTTCTTATACTTGGATTGAAAGTTTCTCTGTCCAGCTATCTTGTTCATCCTTCGAGCAAGATTGGCTAATTCATTTTCTGAAACTTCACTCTCACTAGATTCAGATTGGAAAATAACTTTCTTAGACTTGGATCTGGTTACTCTCTCAGGAGTCTTAGCTTTCATCTGATTCGAAGTTGTAGTAAAAGCAACAGTAACATTTCCATTCTTCTTCTTGATGTTGTCAGCATCTCTCTTCATTCTGGTCTCATGTTGTAGAAGAGTTCCAAATAATTCATCAAGAGTAATTTGAGTGATCTTCCTGTTCTCATCTATAGCTGTTCTCTTGGATTCCCACTCATTGGGCATAATATCAATTATCTTGTCCACAAGAGCTTCATCATCTAAACCTTTCTCTCCCATAGATTTTAAACTGTTGACAATAGTCATAAATCTTTTTTGAACTTTACAGATAGGTTCTCTATAAGGAAAATTGAAGCCATGATATTCTACTCTAAGCATAGCTCTTCTAGTCTCAATCACCTTAGAAGTCCCAAAGTGTGTAACCTCTAACTTCTTCCATATACAGTTAGCTGCTTCACAAGAAGAAATTTGGCTATATATATTTCTAGTCATTAAACATAGTAAAGTATTGCGTACCTTATAGTTGAGTTGATATTCTTGATTTTCCTGGTTAGTAAAGGTTCTGACTTCCTTGTCAGGAATTTTATAATCACCAGTAAGCATTACAAAGTTGTCTACTCCAGTATTGATAACAAAAGTCTTCATACGATCTCTCCAGTACTCATAGTCATTACCATCGAATATTGGTGGCCTTATAGGATTCAGATTGTCAATTGATCCAACATTAATTCCTGCCATACTAAAAATAACTTTGCACACAAACTTGTTAGTAGCTAAAGATTCGTAATAACAAAGTTCGGAATGGGAAAAGTTCGGAATGGATAAATCGGAATGACAAAGTTCGGAATAGAAAAGTGAGCAAGAAAAACTTGTATGTGAGTACAAGTATTTCAGTAACCTTGGCTCTGATACCAAATGTAAGAATGGTATAGAGTAAGAGGTTTCCAACCTCTGATACCAATTGTAGGATCGAAATATAATATGAGATGCTCAATATACAAGAGGGGGTGAATTGTATACTTTAAAAATTCCTTTGGAACCATTAAAGTTAGTTATGAATAACTAAAGTTTCCTTAAGAAAGGGAAAGGGCTAAGTTTAACAAAGTTAAACTAAGTAAATTCACAACACCTCTAACACCGAACTGAACTTGGAAAGGGATTCCAAAAGTAGGTTCCGGAAATATGATTCCGGAAATTGAAACTTAACAAAAGTTACAATATGAGATTCTACCTTAAAGCGTATAGAATCTAAACTAATCAGAGTAAGTAAGGAAGTATAAGAAAGTTATACTTTCCTTAAGATACAAATTGCAGCGGAATAAAGACAAGTAGTAAAACTACTAGTAACAAGATAATAGTCTTTTAACCCAAAGAGAAGGGTATCCAACAACCTTGGATAAAGGTCCCTTGATTTATACTTTCAAGCAAGTCTGTCTTACCCACACCAGGGTAAGCCCTCGATACGAAGATCGGTGTCTCTGTCTTGCTATCCCCGCAAGCCCTCAACTTCAAGGTAGTTGGCAACCTCTGTCTTTCTCAGCAAGAAAGCCCTCGATCTTTAAGGTAGTCGGCACCTTTGTCTTTCTCAGCAAGAAAGCCCTCGATCTTTAAGGTAGTCGGCACCTCTGTCTTCCTATCCCCGGAAGCCCTCGAATGTAATCACCAACATTCGGAGTCGCACGAAGCTTTGAGATTTAATAAGAGACTCTCTCTCTAGAAATCACTTCAACAGCATGTAGGCACAAAACTTAGTCGTTTTTTCAACAGCACCGAGCTCTTTCAAATGAGCTCCTATTTATAGGTAAGGTCGGCTCCTTCTCCAAAGGTCATATTTTCCTTAAAGTTCGGAGGGACCTGTACACATGTCACTTAGACAACGGTTAGTTTATAACAAAACAGACGACATCGTTTTATAACAAAACAACTGTAACAGAATGTACGACATCGTTTTAAAACCTAACAAAAAGGTTCGGTATAGAAACTTCGGAGTGAAGGTTCGGAGTGAACAAATTCAGAGTGTATAAATCAATGATAATCAGATTCTGTTTAATAGGAGAATTCGGAATGAGAATTCGGAGTAGGAATTCGGAATAGGAATTCATCATCAGAAATCGTAATGAGAATTCGTCATCAGAATTCGTAATGATAATTCGGAATGAGATTTCTTCATTAGAATTCGTAATGAGAATTCTTCATTGGAATTCATAATGAGAATTCTTCATTGGAATTCGTAATGGGAATTCTTCATTGGAATTCGTAATGGGAATTCTTCTTCAGAATTCGTAATGAGAATTCGGAATGGGATTTCTTCATTAGAATTCGTAATGAGAATTATTCTTCAGAATTCGTATCCTGAATCTGGAATAGAACTTAGTCAGAGTTCATATCCGGAATTCGGAATGAAACTTCCTTATAGTTCTTGTCCAGAATCTGAACCCTAAAACAGAATGCTTTTATATCAAAGTTTTAATGACTCCGATAAAATGAATCCGAAACTTATACTTAAGAAAAAAATATGGATGAAAATATGATAAGGATAATTTTTCTTATAAAAGCGATTTTCCTTAAGGAAGCAATTTTCCTTATAAAATCAATTTCCCTTAAGAAATCATTTTTCCTTATAAAAGCGATTTTCCTTAAGAAAGCATTTTCCCTTATAAAAGCGATTTTCCTTAAGAAAGCATTTTTCCTTATAAAAGCGATTTTCCTTAAGAAAGCATTTTTCCTTAAAGATAAGGTGTTTGTGATTTTCAAAACAAGAAGGAATGGAAAAGTCATAAAGAAAACCTTATTGACTCAACATCCATGGGGTCCCAAAATCGACCCAAAGATGCCCATGGTCGGACATGTATCCACCAATAAGGTTAGGACACGTTTTAGGGTAATTTTATATTATTATAATATTATTTCCTAACCCTTATTTACTGGATTTACCCTTTAACCATGGTAAATAAAATATTTACTGAAGTAATTATTCAAAATGTCTAAAAATAAAAGTTACCTATTTACACAATTTGTACATACTGATTCCAAATATGGAATCAATTTTTCCAAATTTAAAACACAGAAGTGCCAGAAATTAATTTAAAATTAATTTCCACTGTCAAAACAAAAAGCGTGTTTTTAAGATATAATAACTATCAAAAGATTGATACTTGTTTATGTCCGGTTTAATTTTGAAATTATGTCCAATGACCAACATTGTATTAAATGGTAAGAATTTATTCTAAATATACTTTAAAACCAATCAAATTCATAATTTATCACTATTAATTATTTTGATTAAAAAAGTTGTTTTTAATTAAAATTTAGTAATTTTCACTATTCATCAAAATATTAAAGTTATCCAAAAAGTACCAAAATTTTACCTTAGGCTAAATTCGATACTCCAAACACAAAAATGAAGTCCATTTTGAGAGATAAAATTTCTGAAATTTTAAAAATTAGGTATTACTATTCATAACAGCTAGTTTGATTGGTTGTAGTGTGTTAGAAATCGATGTTGCATACAACACACGCTATTGCATTATTCAAAGAGAAGCGTACCATAGAATCTTGGGGTGTTACATTATCCCCTCCTTCAAATAATTTCATCCTCACAATTTCTATAATAATACCGTATGAAAAGACACGGGTGGTTCTTCATCATAAGTTCCTCAGGTTCCCACATTTCCTCTTCCATCTTATGGTTTCTCCACGAGACTTTTACCAGACGAGTCATCCGGTTTCTCAGTACTTGTTCTCTTGTATCAAGAATCTTGACGGGATCTTCGCAATAAGACAGATCGGGTTCCAGTTCTAATTCCTCATAGGTGAGTACATGCGTTGGGTCAGGCATGTATTTCCTCAATAGTGATACGTGGAACACATCGTGAACTTTGGAGAGATTTGGCAGAATTTCCAAACGGTAAGCTACAGCCCCAATTTGTTCTAGAATTTCGAAAGGTCCGATCTACCTGGGACTCAATTTACCTTTCTTACCAAAACGTATGACTCCCTTCCATGGAGATACCTTCAGGAAAACATGATCACTGACTTGAAATTCCAAATCCTTCCTTCGATTATCAGCATAGCTCTTCTGCCTACTTTGAACTGCTTTTATATGGTTTTGTATTACCTTCACATTTTCCATCGTTTCCTCCACCAGTTCTGGGCCTTCAAGTTTTCTTTCACCAACGTCATCCCAACAGGTTGGTGTGCGACATCTCTTTCCGTATAACGCTTCATATGGTGACATCTGAATACTCGAATGAAAGATATTGTTATAGGAATATTCTACCAAAGGTAAATATTGATCCCAAATACCATAAAAGTCAAGTGATTTGGATCTCAACATGTATTCTAAGGTTTGAATAGTTCGTTCTGATTGTCCATCTGTTTGAGGGTGGTAGGCAGTGCTCAAATGAAGTTCAGTATCCAAGGCTTTCTGAAGACTGTTCCAGAATCTTGAAGTAAAATGGGGATCATGATCAAAAACAATCGATAGGGGTACTCCATGAAGTCTCACAACTTCATTAATATATAGTATTTCTAGTCGTTCAAGTGGTAAATCTTCCCTTATAGGAAGAAAATGTGTTGACATGGTAAGAAGATCAACAATGACCCATATTTCATCATTCTTTCTAGGAGTCTTTTTTATCCCCATGACAAAGTCCATCGTAATATTGTCCCATTTCCACTCCGGTATGGGAAGTGGTTGCATGACTCCTCGAGGATGTTGCCTTCCATCTTTCACTTGTTGACAAACCATACATCTTGACACAAAATCAGCAATCTCCCTCTTCATTTTGTCCCACCAAAAATGTTCCTTCAAATCTCTGTACATTTTGGTGCTACCAGGGTGTATAGAGAAATTGGAACTATGAGCATCATCTAGAAATTACCTTTTTAGATTAGGTATATCGAGAACACAAAGTCTCTTCCCAAACTTCAAAATTCCATCTTCATACACAAATTCTCTCAATCTCCCATCATTCACAGCTTTAATCTTCTTTTGAAATTCTTTATCATCGGTCTGAGAACTCTAAATCCTTTCTAGTAAAGATGGTTTGGCAACTATTTGAAAAAGCATTGATGTTTCACCTTCCCTGGTTATTACCATGTCCATATTCACTAGATCCATTAAAATTGGATCCCTTTCAATTCTCATATTGTTCAAAACACCATGATCTATTCTTATCAAAGCATCTGCCACCTGGTTTGCCTTCCCCGGGTGGTATTGTATCGTGCAATCATAATCCTTGAGTAATTCAAGCAATCTACTTTGCCTCGTGTTGAGTTCTTTTTGTGACAAAATATACTTCAAACTCTTGTGATCAGTATAAATCTCACATTTTTCACCATAGAGGTAGTTCCTCCATATCTTCATTACAATGATCATAGATGCTAACTCGAGATCATGAGTAGGATATTTTTTTTCATTAATTTTAAACTGTCGTGATGCATAGGAAATAACCCTATCATTCTTCATAAGGACACAACCAAGTCCTTTCTTTGATGCATCACTATAAATAACGAACCCATCATTCCTTGATGGTAAAGTCAATATAGGAGCATTGAATAATCTTCTCTTCAGTTCTTCGAAACATTCTTCACACTATTTTTTCCAAACAAATTTAACCCCTTTACGTGTGAGCTTTGTTAATGGGTTAGCCAACTAGGCAAAATTCTGGACGAAACGTCGATAATAACCTGCCAAACCAATAAAACTGCATACCTCAGTTATACTCATAGGTTCTTTCCATTCTTGGATTGCCTTGGTCATAGAGGGATTAATAAAGATTCTATTTTTAGAGACAATATGGCCAAGAAAAGAAATCTCCTGAAGCCAGAATTCACACTTGCTAAACTTCCCATATAATTCATTTCTTCTTAGTGTCTTCAGGATAATACGCAAGTGATTTTCATGATCTTCGTAGCTTTTGGAGTATACCAAGATATCATCAACAAATACCACCACAAATTCATTGAGATATTCATTGAAAACTCTATTCATCAGATCCATGAATACAGAGGGTGGATTATTCAATCCAAAAGGCATTACTGTAAACTCATAATTCCCGTACCTGGTTCGAAAAGTTGTCTTCAGAATGTCTTCCTTCTTCACACACAACTGATGGTATCCATATTGAAGTTCAATCTTTGAAAAGTATTGAGCTCCATGCAGTTGGTCAAATAAATCATCAATGTGAGGTAGGGGATACATGTTCTTTATTGTTATAGCATTGATCTACTTGTAGTCGATACATAACCTCATAGATCCATCTTTCTTTTTGACAAAAAGAATAGGGGCTCCCCATAGAGAAACACTAGGGTGAATAAATCCCTTATTACTCAATTCCACTAGTTGTTTCTTTAGTTAAACTAATTCTACAGTGGCCATTCTATAAGGGGTCTTCAATATAGGCCTTGATCCAGGAATTAAATCAATGGGAAACTCAACTTCTCGTTCTAGCAGATGTCCAGGTAAATATTCCTAAAACACATCTACAAATTCTTTCACAACATGTAAATCCTCTATTTGAACATTCCTTTCCTCACCCACTATAATTTTATCCTATTCCTCCCCAATAATTTAATTTAGTTGAGCTACTGGGGGTGGATCTAGATAAGAATTAGGTGGTGACGATTCTGCTCTAAAGATAAGGTGTTCCTTATCATCATCATCAAAAATCGTAACCTTCTTCTTCTTAAAGTAAATATTTGCATCATGGTTCGAAAGCCAATCCATGTCGAGGATTATATCAAACACATTCATAGGTATGAAGATGTGATCAGTGGATAAAGAACATTTATGTGCTCTAATGGGGACTGATTCACAAAAATTTGTTGCAATGATATATCCCTTAAGAGTTTTAACTGACAACTCCCTTGTTAAATCAAATTAGAAATATCTAATTTTCTTAGAAAACTGGGAAGATATGAAACAATGTGATGATCCAGAATCAAATAATGCATTTTCTAAACATGAGGAAACCATTAAATTACCTGCCACCATGTCTTTCGGAGCTTCTACCTCAGCAGTAGTGATAGCATAAGCTTGGCCTTGATCCCTTGACCTTTTCTGAGGTAAGTTCCATTGACGCTTAGAAAATTCATTTTCATAATGTCCCGTCTCCCTGCAATTCTAGCATTGGACATCGGTAGCTTCCTTCTTCCCCTTGCAATCACGAGCTTGGTGGCCTTTTTCACCACACTTGTAACAGGCTCCCATTCCTTTTAAACAACTACCGGGGTGTTTCTTCCCACATTTTCTACAGGATGGATATTCAACATTTCCCTTATTCTCTTTATTTCCATTTCCAGATTGATCAGAAGATCTCTTCTTCTCTTACTTTTCTTTAAAGTCATATGACTTAGAAAATTATTTCTCTGTATTGATAGCACATGAGACAATGTCTTCGTACGATTAGAAGGATTGTGAGACTAATGATCGACGAAGAAATGGTTTTAACCCATCAAAGAAACGATCAATCTTACTTCTTGGGTTACTTATATAATCTCCAGCATATCTTACTAACCTTGTAAAGTTGTCCTCATACTTTGCGACATTCTCATCCTCCTTTTGACTCAGACTCAGAAATTGTCTTTCCATATCTGCTCGATGGTCACGAGAAAGTATTTTTCTAAAAAAAGATCTTTGAAATCCCTCCATTCCATATTTGATACTTCATCATCTTCCTTCGTGTTTTGAATCAATGACCACCATTTATCAGCATCTCTATTGAGGCGGTAAACTGCCATTACAACTTTTTCCCTTTCACTACACCCCAATGCCTGAAATATTTTCTCTAGGGAATTTATCCATTTCTCAGCTACTAAGGGATTTCTACACCTATTGAATGTTGGTGGTTGATGCCTCATGAATAGATCTAACATTGATCCTCCACGCTGCGGATCAGGGTGCTCCATAAGGGTAAGGTTATTATTCATAACCTGAGTGAGTTGTCCCAGTATGGTGATTAGCTGATCGACACCAGTTGCATCACTATCTCCACTATAATTATCTTGAGCAGGAGAGAAATCCCTACATGAAGTGCGTGCATTTATATGGTTTCCATTTCTTCCACTAGGCGCCATTTCTAAACAATGCCATAAACTAGATCAGTTTATGAATCAAAATACATAATTTCATACTTATAAAACACTTAACATAAATTGAACTATTTATGGATATAATCCATAATCATAAAAATGTTTTCGTTGAGGAAGTATATACTCATAAACCCTTCATAATGATTTGTAAAGAAAAATTAGAGTTATCCTAAGCATATCCCTCGGGAGTGTTGTAACCAAGAGTGCAGCAAGGCCCGTTGTCGTGCACCAGTTTCCGTTCGAGTCTAGCTCAAACCGGTGTTTTTGGGTTTTACCCCTAGGTACATCTATGTCATAGCCTCCTCTACCTACTTGTATCCAGACAAGGATGTATTGCTCGGAAAACTCACAAAATCTCTACAATACCAAAATTCTAGGATGTTCTTCTATACTAATCCTCAAATTCCATCTTAGGTCTATGTTCTCTAATCAGAGTTTATATAAATCTAGCTTCCAAGGTTTGTACTAAACTTCCTCTGATACCAACTATAACGCCCCAACCCCAGTTACCCAAAGTTAGTGCATTATTACATAACATTGGCATGATCACAAGAAAGATCAAGTATCGAAAGACCAATTAGTTTAGTATCCTTGGAATAACTAGATACATTAATAAAGATTACATTACATCATAAAATGAAAACTAAAACAATATAGTCTCCATAGTACAAACTCTTATCACCTCATATTATCCCTGCAGGTCATTCATAAATTACTTCTCCACATCCTGGGAAAAATAAAACATAGAAAAGCGGTGAGCTCAAATGCCCAGTAAGGATAACAATATAGCGAAAACATTCATAAATAATAATAAAAATTTAAGGAAATGTATAACTAAAACAAAAGCCTTTTAAAATTGAACTTCAACATAGTATGGAAAAAATAAAATGAAATAATTCCATTTACTTATTCACATGGATATTCTAAAAATCGAATAATCACATGCAGTATCAATAACCACTTTCATAATGATGGAATGCATAATTCCAGACTATCATAACCACATAGACAAGGAATCATGCCAAGATTACAAATAATATTTTGTCAAGGCCTTGTGCCAAGACACTAGTTTGTCTCATGAGACCTACTGAAGCATCGAGGAGCTATAGTGGGCTCCACCCATCACATATTAAGTCCAATGCATTCCCATATGAAAAGGTTTAAACATAACATAAACATTCGTAATAAAACTAGCATAAGAAATGTAAATACATCATCCATAAACCATGAATGGTATAAAAATAACACATCCACAGTCAAACATATCACAAAACCTTCAATACAATATATAAGTTTTGTATCATAATAAATCAACTTTAAATAAGCGTAAAATCCATCAAAGGATGTTGGCATAGTTGAAATAAAAACTATTTGAGAAAAATATCCTTTTTTTGAAATCATTTAAAAGTCACATAATTATAAAATAAAACATTTACATTGAAAATTTTCTTATATGCATGTAAGGGAAGCTTCGACGATTTTATAATGGTGGAAAATAGCCACACCCACCGTATAAGTTAAAAAAAATCTTACCTTAATTCTGTTGAAAAGGTTAAAAAGGACCTTGTGTGGAAAATGACGGAAAGATTACTTTATAAACCCCTTATAAAAGTAAACAAGGGTATAAATTACTTTAACCCATATTCTAGTAAATAGTAAAAATGTTTTGAAACACATTTTTAAGAAACATGGATGTGGAAGATAAAGAAGTCCCAGTAGATTATTACGTATAAACAACCTCGGATAATGAAGAGATTGCGAAGTAAACCCTTACCTTGTACTTTTCCTTGGTTGGGTGTAGATTAAACTCCTGTATAATGGTGAAATAATTATTATTAAATTATACAAGAATCATATACATTAATATGATATCATATATGATCTTTTAACATTACTTTGTTAATAATATCTTAGAATTATCGTCGTTTCGGGTGTTAACTTACTCATTTTCTTTTATATGTTTTGTTATATATGTCGTGTTTTCTATGGATAGGTTGTATCTTATTCATATCCAGAGTGATATCAAGAACTTAAACATTATTTTTAAATGATCAAATGATAATTATACTTGAATGGATATGATGGAGAATGAATCTCATCGCGTTCGTGGAGACGGTAGTCCGTATGTATGCACGAGCGACAATATCATTCTTTTGATATTAAAATAATATATAATTGGATGGTATATCATATAAACAGAATCATTATCATGTTATATTTATTATTTACATGAATTAAAAATCATTATTACACCCATCCAAATAATAATATATTGAATAACAATTACACCACGACGTGGAGACAGTATGCCGTACGTACGCACGTATGGTGACATGTCATTCAAAGGATGGATAGAATACTGAATATGGTTGTACCATATTTATAATAATATTACAGTATATAGTAGATACTATATTAATTATTTTATAATGGTAATAACAAAGATAGAAGAAGTGGAAGAAGAAAGGAACTTGAAAAGGGGTGGTGAAATCATTACCTCTTCTTCGGGTTCTTCCTTTTGATTAGATCAAAAGGGCTCCTTAGGTTGGCTTTATGATCAAACTAAGGCCTCAAGGTTGAAGTGAGGGAAGTTTAGAGAGTATTTGTGCAGTGGTTGGCCGAACCAAAAGGATTTGAAGGTGTGAATTAATGATAAGGGGGAGTGCACTTTTATAAGAGGGGTGAGGGGCTTCTTTAGAAAAGCTAGAAATATTATTTTATAATAAATTCATATTCGGTTTCTAATGGCTCCAAAGTATATTATTTGAATTTTAAGGTGTGGATAGGTATAAAACCACTCAAAAAATATGATTTATATAGGTTTGGGTTACTATATTAACCTTATCTTTAAGTATTAACTCTTAGTTAATTAGTTTCACTTTTACAATGTCTCTTTGTATTTTTATCTTATATAGTTAATAAACTTACTATATACATACAAGAGACCCCCAAGTGGTCCATTAATGATACACCTATCAGGATATAAGTCTCTTGGACAAACCTTAGATTTTTAGGAATTTAATATCAATTAATAATATAATATTGTTTTTAAAAACTCTTTTATTTCAATTTTGACACTATTTAATAATTGATTTTGGTAAAATTCATAAAAGACTTATAACTTCGAAAAAAGATACGTAAATCAATCCGAACATGCCCTATTATCCTATAAAATTATTGGTATTTATAAAAAGTCCCAAATTACATTTATTTGGGTATTTATTATATCAATTATTCTCTTTTTTCATTAATTAGGTAATTACTGCATCACCATTGTGTCATAAATAAATTAAATAATAAAATTTCTAAAAATTATAAATAAAATACCATTATTTAGAAAATAGTTTTAACTTTATAATCAATATTTATAGTCTAAAATCCAAAATATATAACCCTATGTAAACAAAAATTTGTATAAAAGATATATGCATATGTCATTTTTGTATTTATTTTAACTTAATTAAAATAAAGTGTCTCTATCACCTACAAGTGGATCCATGGGGTCCCAAAATCGACCCAAATATGCCCATGGTCGGACATGTATCCACCAATAATGTTAGGACACGTTTTAGGGTAATTTATTATTATTATATTATTATTTTTTAACCCTTATTTACCGAATTTACCCTTTAACCATGGTAAATAAAATATTTACCGAAATAATTATTCAAAATGTCTAAAATTAAAATTTACCTATTTA
This sequence comes from Viscum album, assembly GCA_963277665.1. Lineage (NCBI taxonomy): Eukaryota > Viridiplantae > Streptophyta > Magnoliopsida > Santalales > Viscaceae > Viscum > Viscum album. The sequence continues at coordinate 1,988,358,889 of OY728136.1, forward strand.
CACAATTTGGACACCCTGATTCCAAATATGGAATCCATTTTTCCAAATTCAAAACACAGAAGTGGCAGAAATTAATTTAAAATTAATTCCCACTGTCAAAACAAAAAGCGTGTTTTTAGGATATAATAACTATCAAAATATTGATACTTGTTTATGTTCAGTTTAATTGTGAAATTATGTCCAATGACCAAAATTGTATTAAATGGTAAAAATATATTCTAAATACACTTTAAAAACACTCAAATTCATAATTTATCACTATTCATTATTTTGATTAAAAAAGTTGTTTTTAATTAAAATTTAGTAATTTTCATTATTCATCAAAATATTAATGTTATCCGAAAAGTACCAAAATTTCACCTTAGGCTAAATTCAATAATCCGAATAGAAAAATGAAGTCAATTTTGAGAGATAAAATTTATAAAATTTTAAAAAGTAGGTATTACTATTCATAATGGCTAGTTTGATTGGTTGTGGTGTGTTAGAACTTGATGTTGCGTAAAACACACGCTATTGCATTATTCAAAGACAAGCGTATCGTAAAAGCTTGGGGTGTTAAAAATATTTTAAAAAAGGAAAATTTTTTGTTATCCGAAAAAATTTAATATTAATGTCTTCATTTTCCATAATCATCCTTGAAAACCAATGATTTTTTTTAAAAATGTGGTATTAGTATAAAAACAATAGTAAGGGACATAAAATAATATAAAAACTCACTAGTCCTTGAATACATATAAAAATCAATGTTTTCGTAGTAATATTTGAGCTCGAAATAAAATTTTCTTACCTAGTAAATCATCTTTTATGCCCAATTATTATTATAAAATATTTCATAAGAAAAATTAAAGGAAAATTCAAAATCATAATGGTTTCTTTGAAACCATGATAAAATTATGAAAAAAAATTCACAAAGTAATACTTTTCACACATAAGATTTACTAAATAAATTCTTTTGAAAAATAATATCATTTATTTCCTTTTCTCAATCATAGGATTTCCATATTAATGAATATTAAGCATAGATAAAACGTATTTTTTTATTAGGAAGTCACTTTTCAAACCACTCTTATAAATCGAATAATCATATGATTTACTTCCATTCCAATTTTTTGGTGGGATGTCACAGAACCACCCATCCTTGTTTTATAATGTAATAACCCATCCTTGGTTTAGAGCATAACATATCAACCCTAGTTCATAACCTAGAAACCTTTTATTGGTTTATAATATAACCCATCATCATTATAAATAATTTCCAAAAACTATAGAATAATCAAAACACATAAAATAGTAAATTTTAAAAATTACACTCATAAAATTTACTTTTCACCCATAAGAAAACATAATCAAATAGTAAAATATACATCCCATTTAAAAACCAAATTTCAATAAAAAATAATCAGAAAAGGGAAATAATTTTATTAATTAAATAAAACATGAAACATTTTAAATTAATTCATAAATTAAATAATTAATACTGTAGTGGGAAAAGTCATTATTGATTTATATGTTAAAATAGAACAATATTTTTTCCCTTTAGTAAAAACAATCCATAGAAAACACAAAAAATATTCCATTTGAAATAATTTGAAAGAAAGTAAAATAAGAAAAAATTGAACTTTATAATTATTTTATATCCATATAAATAAACCCTTGATATATTTTCAAGAATATTTTTTATGGACGAAAAATACTTAGAAAATAATTCTTTAAAACATTTTAAATTTTTTTAATGTAATGTCCCTTACCAAATACCTTACTAGGATTCATGTTTTAAAATGTTTTAAAGAAATTAAATTAAGTTAAAAAATTTAATTTACCATCTATTTAAAGATAAAAAATAATGTTCTTGAAACAATTATAAGTACATACAAGAAAAATATTTATAAATTAAACATTAATTTTGTTTTAAGAGATTCTTTAAGTAAAAGGGTCTATTACCTCAATCTTGATTTGTCACACATGTTCTTTATTGTCCTAAATAATAAAATTATGTTAATTATTTACTTTATTTAGAACCTTTTTCAAATTTATTATTCCATTTAGTTTAATTATTTTTATGTTATATCCAATTCCTTGATCAATTAAGTTTACATTAGATGTTTTGATGATATTTTTCTTATATGTAAAAAATGATTCTGTTAGTTGAATATGGTTAAAGTGGTCATTATTTCAATATATAAATGATAACAATCAATAAATAATTATAATTTGTATACATAAATTATTATTTAAAAAACCATCATTAAATATTATTTTGAAAAATCAAATGCATTATGATCATGGAGACGATATGCATTATGTACCGTGAATCACATTTACATTTTTCAGCGGTCATTTTTAAAGAAGGTAAGTAATATTTTCTCATACCGTAATGATAATAATATCATAAATATCATATTATTTTTTTAAATTTAATTATATATATCATCCATGTTATTTTCTGATGAAAAAATAATCACAACGCTTTGTGGAGGTGGCAGTCCTCCAGTGCACATGAACAACATTATCATTTTTCAGTGTAAGAAATAAAATGATATATTATATCTATGGAATGATAAGTATTTAATTAATACCATAATTATTTATTTTTTATCACATATATTAATTAACATTATATTTATTACCTTTAATATAAAACATTAGTGAAAAATGAACCACATCTCTTCGCAAGGCTATAGTCCACCGTACAAATAGGTGATATAATTGTATCCCCCAAAAAATGAAAATTAAGAATTCATATGTGATATAATTATTATTTAAGTATAATTGTGTTAAAATTGTGTTATATATTCTTTAAATACATCATTATCACAATCCATGAGAGGTGGGGATGAGAAACAAATTATGTCAGTTTGCGAGGCGGTAGTCCTCTTTACACACAAATGATGGTTGTGTTTCTAATTTTATGAAATAAGATATGTATTTAGCTTATGAAATTAAAATATTAATATATCAGTATATAGGAGATACTGATTTTATCATATGATCATAATTGAATAATATTTTAAGGATGGGGAAGAACAAATAAAATAAAAATGATCATTTAAGAATGATACCTCTTCTTTTGGAAATCTCCTTATTTTTGAAAAAAAATCCATCTTAGAGTTGATTTATGATACAATCATGACATCTAGGTCATGGGGGGGTTATAAGAACTTTATTTTGGAAGTTATTATAATATCTATATATTTTCATATACAAATATTTCATCAATTTAGATGAATATTCAATTCATAACAATACTCTCCATGCCAGAACCATAATATTTTAGAGTATTGGGAGATTAGATATAATATATTCTTATTTTATGAAATATATTCAACATATCCCAAAAATGACTTCTCATATATTACTCATCATAGGCATACCCTACCAAAACCTTTCTTTATCACCTAGGAAAGGAAACATAAGAAAGGGCGATATTAGATGCTCAGTAAGAATGAACAAAGTATATATCAATACATGATCATATGAAATAATAATATAATAATAAGTTTCTATGGATGTGATTATAACTTATGAATTAAATACACAACCATTTAAAGATCATATACATGATTCAAGGAATAAAGATTATTATTTTAGAAAACATGGACCATAAGATTAAGAAATCATTATAATCATTCATGATTCATAAGACCATTCCATAAAAGTTTGGAACCATCATAAATATATATACCCATTTCATATGTAATGTTTAAGTACCAATACCATCAACATAGTGTATCATAACACACATTTTTCTAATAGTTGATTAAGATTCAACTATTTCCCATAGTGGATCAAGCCCACCAACTCGTTTCCCATTTTTATCTCATTAGATATAAATCTTTACCAAATGAATTAGAGGGATATATTGTTCCTAACCATAAAATTATGAAATCAATAAATATTTTTTCCATAAGAACATAAATCATTCATCGTATTTGAACCCATTAAAATAAATAAGTTTCCAAAATATTTCATTATAGCATTACATGTGGAAATGAATTGGGTTTCATAAATATAATGCCATAAAAAACATTAACCAAACATAAAGGTAGTAAGGATAGTATACATGAATAATATCCTAAGTAAATAATAAGTAACATCAAATAATTTTATCTTAAATGTAGAATAATTTTCAAAGATCACTTGAAATAATTCATCAAAAAAATAACATTTCCATTTTTAAATCATTTTTTTAATAGTCGTGAAATTATAAAGTACAAAATTCTCTTTTAGAATAACCTTTTATGCATTTAGTGGTAACAGATAATCAATAATATGTCTTGTTTGCAGGACAATATACTCATGTCGTATAATTTAAAAAAAACATTTGTTCCGTATTTTTATTGGAATAGTAAAAATACAATATTACAAAATGAATGAAAATACTTTAAAACCATTTTTGAAAAAGTAAAACATGAAAAAAATGACTTTAATAATCATAATATAATAGTAAAAAAATTTGAAACAATTTAATAAACATGGACATGGATGAAAAAAGGAGTTTTAAGGGAAACTTCTAAAAGATAATTTTTGAAAGAATGTCCCTTATAAAAATCTAATCATTAAAGTGAGAATTAATCATATGAATATGTTTTGTGTATCAGATATGAATCTATATAAAACAAGTTTAAATAAAACATAGGATAAAAAAATTCATCTCACACATAATCTTGAAATAGAATAATCAGTGAAGTATAAGTTTAACCCACTAAATGAAAATTGTGTAAAGAAATCCCTTGCCACTTTTTAATATGTCAAATTGTATTCCCCATAAAAGTAATAATTATTAGATAAATAATTTAATAACATGAATATAATGAAATTAATGATACAATATATCATAGGGTAGTATATAAACCACACAAAATAAATAAGTAGTGAATAAGGAATATATATCATAGAAGTAAAAGTGAGACGAGAAACCCTTAAATATTGCTTCTCTTTAGTTTGTCATAATTTAAACTCATATATAAAGGTTTAAATAATTATATTAATTAATTATATAACTATAATAATATTTATAATAATATATATAGTAATTTAATAACATCTTACCAGTAATTAATTAATAACATTTCATTATTATCACTGTTTCAGGTGCTTTCATTTCATGGTTTTATTCCCAGTTCTTTTGTGTATAATTATGGATTTCCTTATAAAGTGAAAATAAATATCCATAAGTGAAATGAAATTAATTCATTCCATAATTTGTTTTAAAATACACCCATATATAATTTTTATTTCTAAGAGTACATTATTCAATTGAAAAAATGTTAATGATAAATGGTTAGTTAAATTTTGTGGATTTTCTAACCATCATGAACTAGTTTCATTTTTTTTTAATATTATGTCTATATATTATTTATAGGACTTTAAATAGGTTATAATAAACCAATTAAGATATGATTTATCTAGATTAATACTTTTTTGAACAGAAGTGAAGGTGATAATGGAAAAATCATTATCCACTGAGACTGTTAACTGCCATAATTTGGACATTGGTTTGGTTTTTTTGAATAGGATGATATAAAAAAGGGGTGGATAACATATATTAAATTAGAAATATAAATTTATAGTATATAAATTATAATAGGGTTATTATTATTTTATGAGTGAATGAGGTGAATATAAGGTAGAAAAAGAAAATAAATTAAGAGATGTTATATGAGAAATTAACCTATTGAATATCACCTCCTTGAAATAACCCTTAGGAAACTATGAATTGGTCTTTATATAGAAACCCTAGACTTTTATACATATCCTTACATGATTTTAATAATAATTATATATCAGAGTATAGGCCAATGATCATGAATTCTAGTGTCTTTTAAGACTAGATACATAAAACATAAAACATGGTCCTTAAAACATTTCTTTACTTATTATCCATAAATAGATTCTAAAATACCTTGAGTCCTTACATCTTCATAAGGTACCCTGGGAATAACATGAATAAAGGGATGCGATAAAATCCCAATAAAGGAATAAGAATAAGAATAAATGCTTAGCACATGGGTTAGAAGACATGACATAATGATATAAAAATGAATGTAACATAAGTAATCATAACATATAAACATGAGATAATTTAAATATGTAATCATATAAATGTGGTATCAACATAAAACATTACTTTATTACAAGTCTGGGTTATACACCAAGATCATTTCACATATTAGACTAAGCCAAGGCTAACCACCAAGACCATCACATATAACATCTCTTAAGACATAACATTACCCAATGCATTGGAGTGCTATCTGGGTGTACCAATATTAAATTTTTATGAATATGACTTCCACATAAAGAATCATACATAATCAATATTACTTAAACATAATGGTTACCTAGGGAAAGAATTGGGTTCCACAATCATGTCATAAATAATAAAAAATGGTCACATCATAAAAGTTTCCATGAAAGAATGTAACTAAAATATAGATTTACATTCATAAGGGAAAATAGTAATGTATCATCATAAGTGAGGTTAGGTATAAGTGACCACATGTAAGAAAATTATTCAAGAAATATTTAACATAACAACATTTTTGAACGGTTTTAAGGAAAATACTATAAAACCTTTAAAATATAAAAGGTAAAAATCATTTATATAAAACCAGAAGTGAAAAATAAGGGTTTTAATAAAAAAAGAATAATTTTATAAATACAATGGTGGCTTAAAACAGAATATATAGTGCACTTGAAATCGGGTAAGAATTCCGGAAGTTCCCTCAAAACAGGTTTGCTTATCGGGTAGTATTGAGGAGGGAATCACTTAAAAACATGTATATCCTTGAAATAGAATGAGGGATGGACCTTGAAACATGATTTTGGAGTATATGAAAAGTATGTAGAGGTTTTACAAAAAAATAAAAGACAATATCATATAGGTAAAAAGAAATATAGAGAAACTCGAAATAATAAAGGCAGTTCGGGTGGAATCCCTTATGGAATATCAGTATGGTATCAAGTGTACTTAAAAGGGATTAATGAAAGAGAGAGGGATTTTTCATATTTTATAAATCATTAGGAATTTATGGTGGGTATTTTTAATTACACCCCATCACGTGAGATTACACATAAAAGTTCAGAACATAGATGAAAATCTGGAATAAAAGTGAAATAAAGGGGATCCATTACCTTAAATATGATGGTGATGTTTTCTTGAACTTGATGACCTGAAAAATCAAATTAGTTTCATTAATTAATAATTAAAGAACCTATTATATATGTAAAATATTTATTATAACATTTTTAAGTTCATTTATAACCATTTTTATTAGTTATGAGGTTCAATTTTATTTTTCATTTCCATTTTCTTCCTTGGTTTTAATGATTGGTTCATGTTTGGAGAAACATGAATGATGAAGGTGGTTTTCCTGAATTGAAGTTATATTTTACTATTGAAAATCCCTAAGGTTACATGGATTAAAATTTAATTAGGATACTTTTAGTAAATTTGAATCATTATATAAAACATTAGTGATGACCTTTTGGGTTAATTGGTGGTTTTGACTACAAAGAAAACGTTTTGTTTTATAAAACAAAACCATGTGTAAAAAACAATTCCATAACCATAGATGAGGCATAATAAATATATTATGGTCTGGTTAAATAATTAAAATGGATTCATGGCCATAATTGATTATTATAATTGAAATTGAAAACTGGTCATCCTTGAATGTGGTAAATTAACACATCTTGGATGGTGTCTTTGCTACTAAGTGTGAAATAGAGGGGACCCCTTACCTTAAATCTGATAGTGATCTTTACTTGAACTCAACAACCTGAATAATAAAATTAGGTGAATTAATTAATAATTAAAGAACCTCTTATATATTTAAAATATTTATTATAACCTTTTTAAGTTCATTTATAACCATTTTGATTTGTTATAAGGTTCAATTTCATTATTTGGATATGTTTGCTTGCTTTGTTTTAATGACCAGTTCATGTTCGGATAAACATGTATGATGAAGGTGGTTGTCCAGAATTGAATTTATATTTTATTATTTAAAACTATAATTTTACATTGTTTAAAATTTAATTTGGTTACTTTGAGTGAAGTAGAATCATTATATAAAACTTTAGTGAAAACCTTTTGGGTTAATTGGCGGTTTTTTACCACAAAGAACACGATATGTTTTATAAACCAAAACCATGTGCACAAAAAGAATCCAAAACCATATATGAGAAATAATACATAATTATGGTCTGTTTAAACCATGAAAAAGGTTTCATGACTATAATTGAAGAAGATAACGGAAATTTGAAAACCCATCATCCTTGAAAAAAATCCCAATTTACTTAAAAACAACATTTTAAAAAAATTTATTATCTTATTCCCAAATATAGGTATATAATAATTCTACTTGAATCTTTTTTATATACTATAATAAGTAAGGTTACTATTAATTAGGGTATTTCACTATTCATTAGAGTATCATTACTCTTCATAAGGGTATATTATTGTTCAATAAAAAAATAAGTCGATCATATTAGACTCCAAATAACTTACTGATCACAACCGTGTATGCCAGATTTCCGAAATTCAAATCAGAAAAGTGAGAAAATTATTTTTAAAGGTCACATAGCACTTAGTAGTTCAGTATGTTGCGATTTCATGTGATTATATTTCATAATTATAAGAAGTATATTTCCATTGAATACTTTGGGTTGTTACACTTTAGGTGAGACCAGAATCAATTGGATGTGGGAGAGTCGGTAAAAGTGGTTTTCGTAGATATTTGAATAGATTCAAGGCTTTTGAGGAGAAATGTAGTGGTGATGTGTGGCATTTACACTTAAGGAAGGATGGTTTTAAGTGATTAAGTATTTATTATTTTATATTTAAATCCAACCACATTTGGGTGGAACTAATTCCAACGAATTATATTTATATTTAATGTTTTATAAGATTTTTAATTTATAGAAACACCTAAACCACCCATTTATTTTTTATTTTTTAAATATTTTTAGCTTTTACCATTTATATTTAACTCAATGCATTATATTATATATACTGCGGTAAATATTTTTTTTACGAGGGTAAATATTTTAATTCTAAAACTGAAAATAAATTTATAAACTAATTTGGAACTCATAATTCCAAATATGGAATACATTTTTAAAAATTAAAAATATAAAAGTAGAAAAATTATATTTAAAATGAAATTGTCAAAATAGAATTAAAAACGGGTTTTTGGAAAAAAAATTGTTTTTAAGATAAAAATTGTACTCATAGGAAAATGTTGTATAATTATAGATTAAATATAATTATGTTGATTATATATAACAAAAAAGTACTTATTTTACCTTTAAATAAATTTAAAATCATAAAATTACTTCTAAATATAATTAAAATAAGTTCTTTATAAAAGTATGTATTTCTTTTACTATTCACCGAAAAATTAAAGTTTTATAAGAATGCCAAAAAATTAATCCTATGATAATTTTGACATGATGAATCCCAAAATGACACTAATTTTATGAAATACATTTTATAAATTTTTCATAAATTAATTATATTTATTTTCTCATAGAAATCAATAAAAATAACTTTTTGAAGAAAACATATATTTAAAGAATAAAAATACTTTACTAAAAATTATGTGTTTATTTCCTAAGAATAAATAAATTTTTATTTAACATGTAATTCATATATATTTAATAATTTATTTAATTATATTCACACCCACCAATTTAATGACTACTTTATAAAGGTCGTGTTAAAATGATAGTATTTTGGACTTCGTTTAAGCTCGGTGTTCTGTGAAAAATAGAATATCAAATAAATTAAATTTATTCAAAAAGATACATACCATAAAATTTTTGGGTGTTTCATTTTGTCCCTATTAAAATGAATTTCTCTCTCATAATGTTTCACTCAGATACAAACTTATGAAGATACCACTACCATATCACATCCTCAGGGTCCCACATAGCTTTCTTTAATTGAGGTTTTTGGCACAAAACTATCACCAAGTGAGTGGCCTTATTTTGAAGAAATTTATCTCTACTATCCTGAATATCTATCATTTATTCTTCATAAGAAATATCTTACTCCAGTGATATGACATCTAAGTATAGTACATGTGAAGGATTGTGTATGTACATAATAAAGAGAGGTACATGTAACACATTATGAACTTTAGAGATATTCAGTGGAAAAAAAATGATAAGATACTTTTATAATATCAAAAATTATTTAAAAGGTACCAATAAACCAAGTGTTTAGTTTCCCCTTATTTATTCTATTGGTAAATTCATCGAAATACCCTCTCACCAAAAACAAATTTTGGATCAAGTCAATGATTATCAGTGCAACATTTCTTTAAACATTGTGTGGACCTTTCATGTTGTTGAATGAATCTAACCTTATATGCTATCCCATCATCTTTTTTAGGTCTCAATAGTTTTCTTTCTTCAGCCTCTTTCATGATCTTTTTATTTCTACACATCTTTCTGTAAAGGGTTTCATAAGGAGTCACTTGAGTGCTCAGGTGAAAGATATTTTTTAAAGAAAACATAACTATAGGGAGGTGTGTATCATAATCACCTTTTAAATCCATAGAAAAATATTTTATTATATCCTATAGAGTTTGAAATATTTTACTACACAAAACATGTACCAGAGGATGATATTTGGTACTGAAACTCATATTTATATCCAAATCTTACAGAGGAATTCACCAAAAATTTGAGCTAAACCTCAAATCCTAATTATATATTATTTAATATGGTCATAAATTTAAAATTACCACTCCATTAATATATATTATAGAAAATAGTTATTGAGAGAAATATTCTCTAAATGAAGTGTACTGACTTCATAAGGTGATTCACTACAACCAATAATAACCTCAATACTAAAAATATGATAAACATAAATGGTGACCAATAATTGTAATCATATCTCAAAAAAGTTTAAATTCCTTCATCCTTGAATATATTTATCATATATAAAAAACCAAAGGGTTTTTATTTCCATAAATTTTACTTAATCTTGATAAACTACCATCAAGTAAAAACCTCAGAAAGGGGTTTCAACACATAAGCACCTGATAATATCCTCAATTGTTATGTTAATATTACATGGTGGAATATATAATTCCAAAATATAATTAAACCTTTGTTCCTTATAAAATATCTTATTTTATAGAAAATTATTTTCATTGGAATCATGGTTTCATCTTTTTACTGATAAAATATCAATTGTGTTTTAACTATTTCTGAATCCATGTAAAAGGATATAATCAATTAAATTTTTTCTAAAAGATGAAAAATAATATATTTATAGAAAATCAAGCATTAAACTCTCATATAAGGAGTGGAGAATAATGGTTCCCTAATTATCATGATTCACTTAATACATTTTGATTTTATAAGATTTCCCTGTGTCCTTTTTCTTCAGAAGTTTTTGTTGCTTATCATCAAATATGTTCCTTGGACTGTGGAATTTTTTCACATAATACCCAGTGTCCTTAAACATGAAACACTAGAGTGTGGTTGGTGCACTTGTTGGTATCCTATCCTATTCCATTAAAATTACTGACCCATTAACCCCATTTCTATATTACTAGGATTTATAACCTACCTTTCTATATTTAAATTACCTACCAATTTCATTCGAACAATCCCCTTGATTTTTCGTCCCACATTTCTGAAATGTAGTTGACTATAATTCTTTTCCACTATGTGATTTATTCAAGTTTTCATAAGACTAGAACTATATTTTAATATCATAGCCATGGGAATGGTGGGAATATCCTATTTCCATTTCTATACTGAGTGCACATCGAATGATTTCTTCATAGCTTCTATTGTCTCTTATAGATAATACCTTTAGAATACATGGTTTTCGGCCAAAAAATAATTGATTGATTTTACTTTTAGTGTTAATAATTAAACCTGAAGCATACCTTGAAAGTCTCTTAAAAATTTCCTCAAAGGTACCAATGGATTTGTAATCCTTTTTCTTCACCTAAAGAAATTTATTCTCTATATTTTTATATTGAATAATTGAAAATTACATACTAAATTGGATCCACTTAAACTTATCCCATCCCATGGATTCAATCTCATTCAGTTTCCTTGAATTCTTGATAAGATTCCACTATTGATCTGCTTCTCCTTCCAGATGACAAACATCTAGAAAAACATCTTCATTTCCCAAACATTTAATAATAGAAAATATTTTCACAATGGTGTTGATCCATCACTCATCCAATAGTGTATCAGAATACCAACTCAAAGAAGGTGGGTTTTTTCACATGAATGATTCAACAATATATTGTTCCCTCCTTTGATCATTTGGAAACTCATCATGGTTCATAGCATGAGATGTTGTGTGAGCATATCTGCAATATTCTACATTATATCTCCCATAATACTTGGTTTATCAAGAGGGAAATCATTTCATTGCTCATCACACTCATATTTATTGTAGTTTCTTCGAGTTATATCCATTGTATAAAACCAAAAATCATAGCATGAGAAACACTAATCAATGAGGATAACTTCATAATTCAGATAAATAATTTATAAATGTCTATATCATGAATCCTTCTTCTATGAAACCTTAGGTTTAACATAGGTCATTCAGGATCATTACTAAAATATTAGTATTTTATCATATAATTAGTCTTATTCTAAGGGGTTTCATAAATATTTTATAACCCTAGTATCCAATGATTTTCTAAACCCTATAGTGATACTAACTATAATAGTGTAATATTTTCATACACAAATACTACAACTATTTTGATGAAAATTAAATACATAACAATACTTTCCATTCCATACCCATAAGGGTTTATATTATTTAGAGATTAGATATCCAATATTCTTATTTTATGAAACATATTCAATATATCCCACAAATATATTTTCACATAGTAATCCTGTTAGGAATACCCCACATAAACCATTCTACATCACCTAGAAAAGTATACATAATAAAGGGTGACATCAGATTCTCAGTAAGTATAAACATTGTAGATATCTATAAGGCCCCAGCCTTAAACCTTACTTAAAATTGAATTAAATGAATAATTCACATTGAGGATCTTTTCAGGTTTAGAGTTTTAGAGAATTAGAACATAACTATTACATCTCAAAAGATTACAAAGTAGTCACTTCTACTAAGTTTCCATAAATAAATAAAAAAATCTTAAAAGAAACATGTCTAGTTCTATGTTTTATATAGCATGACATTCCCTTGATCCCATCCTTGACCTTATTCCACATTAAGTACTGTGAAAAACATTTCAAAAAAATACTTGGGGTGAGCATAAAAAGCTCAGTAAGGGATACACAAAGAATGAAAACTGTTAGTTTTTCAAAATCAAGTAAACCATGTATACTCTATCAATGTAATACCTTCACTTTCATGAAGTAGTAAAAACTCTTCACTGAATAAAGTATCATTACTTACCTTTTTGTAACCAAAGTATTACCATAAAACCCATATAAAGAACACATAACATATATAAAGGTAACTTGGGACATAAACATACTTAAGTGGAATAACCATACGGTCGACTTCCACACATATCACTTAATGGAATAGCCATACGGCCAATTTCCATACATACTTAATGGAATAGCCATACGGCCGACTTCCACACCCAATATAAAATCATAAAACATAAAACCAATATAAAAGAATGATAACATTTCCACATTTAAATCACAATATATCATAAATATATTGACATAATAGAATCCTTTATCAAAACCATTTTCAATACCAAAATACATAAAAGAGTATATGGTATTTATTTTATTCTAAAAACATTACGGCTTGTTGAGGAAGCCAAAGACCAAATAATACTCGCGGTGGCGGAAAAGGTCATTGTCTCCACGTACGTTAAAAGAAACATTCCTTTTTGTCGTTTTGTAAAACGCTTCGTAGAAAAATATTCCTTTTGTATAAAAGTAAAAGTCAAAGGGGGTTATACACCATATAAAATAAAGTTGTGTATTAAACGAAATATGCCTCAATGAAAGGAGATTGAGACGAAGTCCCTTACAAAGACGGTATCCTTGGTTTAAGGATAAATCAATTGCAAAATTATGTGTGAAAAACGAATACACCAAATATAAGTGGATATTAACTGTAAAAAAATCAGAGGTTATTCACACATATTCATAGAACGACATATTCAAGGAGTACAAGTTAATCCCAAAGAATCAAATTTGGGCTAAGAAGTTCCCTTGCAAAAATTTGACATCCTAACGGCGTCTCTTCAAAAATTCAGAAAATGAGTTGATGAGTGATAAAAAGGAAATCTCATCACTTGGACATAAAATTTACATCAATCAGGATATAGAATAACATATCCCAACATAATGGTATGTGAATTAAAAGGCATAACAAACGAAGTCTTTTAAAAAGAGGAGGGTGAAAGGTTCCCTTACCGACTTGGGTAACTTTCAAATATTACACCCTATTGAAGAAGTGTCATACAATGAATATGTAAATACCCATAAATGGAATTATATTACAAAAGGAGTGTAATAGTGGGCATTACATAAACCACTCAATGGAAATTGTGGCAAATGTAGCATAAATCTCACGGGAAAAAAAAGTGAGATGAAAAATCTCTTACGAAAACTCGGCAGCCTAACGGTGCCACTTAAAACTTCCAAAAATGGATTGATGAGATCAAATAAGGTATCTAATCACATTACAATAAAATGTACAGAAAGAGTAATATGAAAGAACATCCCCCTTCATAACAAATAGGAGCTTAAAAGAAGTGACATAAAGCGGAGTACTTAAAGAGAAAGAGAGAGGTTAGATCTCTTACGGAAATTCGACAGCCTATCGGCGCCTCTCAAAACATCCAAAATGGATTGATGAAAGAGAATAGGGTCTCTCATCACATGAAAATAAAAATTACAGTAAGAGTAATATAAAAGAATATCCCAATAACAAGAAATATGATCTTTAAAAGGAATGACATAAAAGTGTGTACATAAAAAAGAAAGAGTGGAGTAAGATCCCTTACCTCGGGCCCGACTTGACTCGATCGTTCTTTAATGTCCTGAATAATAAACTTGAGTTAATTTCTACTTGATTAAGAACCTTTTTATAGTTCATTATTCATTTTATATCACTTATTTCCATGTTATAAACATTATGTAACCAGTTAAGTTAATAATGTTTGTTTTGTCAATATTTGGTTCTTAAGTCGAAAGTGGACTTCTTACAATTACATGTTGTTCGTGTGGTCAAAGGTTCTTTATATCCAGAATGACATTCCTGATTTGGATATCATATATATCATATATATCCAGCATATACACGTATTTATAATATTACATAATCATTTAGAGGTAAGAAATGAAATGCACCGTTCATGGAGACGGTAAGTCGTACGTACGCATGAACGCTACTTTCATTTCTTTCTCATATTAATGGAATTAAAATTAAATGAGAGGTATGTATATTTTAATTCCAGAATTATATTCATCATTTATATGTATCATTCATTATATATATCCATTATATACATATACTTTTAATAGTACATTACATTTGGGGATAAGAAATGAAATGCACCGTTCATGGAGACGGTAAGCCGTACGTACGCATGAACGCTACTTTCATTTCTATCTCATACTTTAATGGAATGAAATAATAATGATATAGAGGTATATTATAATTCCAGTATAACATCATATGTAATAACTTTAAATCCATCCTTTACACGTCCCACATATGGCATTAACGAATCACATCACTTTGAGGGGGCGGTAGTCCGCACTTCCTTAAATGAAGATATCGTGTTTACCCATAATGGAAACCATAAAGGTATGCCAAAAATGAAAAATACAGAAGCTTAAAGAAACAATAAACATATTATATATCATATATAAAAATATTGACATCATAATGGCCACCCTTGAAGGTGTTGAATGAGTATTGAACAATCATCGTTTCGGGAGGCAGAATTTCGCCATCCACGGAAACCGTATGTTCTTTAACCATTTGATGTAGTTGTGTGAAAGTGTAGCTAGAATAAATATTATAACAACATCCTAGTATATTTAAGATACTGGTTTTGTTACAAAATAAGTAAATAAAAAGAGTTTAGAGGGTTGGAGAAGCAAAACAAAACAAATGAACAAGAGAGAATGAATTACCTTTAAAAGTGTAACTCCTTTTGATTTGAGCCTAAAGGATTCCTTTGAAAGGATTCTGCCCAAAGGGAATCCTCTAGGATGAGGAGAGGGATGTGGAGAGAGTAAATGGGCAGGGTTTGGCCGAGCCAAAGGCTTGAGGAGTGTGTGAAATGAGGTAGAGGTGGGGGGCCTTTTATAAGAGGAGAGGAGGGGCACTTTTGGAAAGTAAAGAAATATTACTTTATTTGAAAATGTGTTTCGGTTTTAAAAGGTCCCACATTGATATAATTCGTGGATAAGGTCATAAGGTTTCGAAATCCACTCATCCAATTGGTTTTGGACATGTTTAGTTCATATATTTTACATTATCTTTCCATTTTATTTAAATCGTCAAATAATGATGTCATCGCTGCATCATTATTATGTCATAAATAATTTAATATATTTAATGTCTAAAAATTATAAAAAAAATACTATGATTTAGGAAATCTTTTTAGATTTCCAATTACTATGCATATTCAAAAATCTGATCTTTATAACCCCATATAAAAATTGTTTTCGTAAAACATATTATGTTTGTGTCATTTTTACTTTTACATTAAATAAAAAGTTATTTATGTCATTTCCCAACCAAAGTGTCTCCATGGGGTCCCCAAGTTCACCCATGGATTGTCTTGGTCGTCCATGACAAAAAACATAAGGTTGGGACATGTTTCTAGGTCATTTAATATTATTAAAGCATTATTTATACCTTAAACTACCCTAATTACCACTAATCGCGATTAAGAACTTAATAAGTTACTATTCAACAAAAAATTATTTTTATCCCATTGAACCACATTTTACTTCTTAATGAAAACCATGTATGTCAGATTTTTTAAATTCAAAACACAATGATGGCAAAATTTCATTTAAACGGAAAATCAGTCTTTATAATTACCACTTAGTGGTTTCACTATTCATCAAAAATTGAAGTTTATCAGAAAATCACCAAAAATTCACCCTGAGCTATATTTGATATTCCGAATTCAAAAATGAAGTATATTTTACAAAATTAAAATCATATAAGACACATTAATTAATTTAATAACTAATTCCCACTGTCATAGCAAATAGCGTGTTTTTATGAAACAATAAGTATCAAAAGATTGATACTAGTTTAAGTCCGATTTCAAAGTGAAATTAATTCCAATGACCACTATTGGATTTAATGGTAAAAATATATTCTAATTTCACATTAAAACCAATTCAAAAGATAATATAATCATATAAATAAATTATATTAAAAAAAGGTTTTGAATTAAAATACAACATTTTACACTATTCATTAAAAAATGAACTTTATCAGAAAAATACCAAAAATTTACACAAAGTAAAATTTAATGTCCCGATTCTAAAGAAGAGTTTTATTTGGTCCAAAAGAATGTATAAGAGTGATCAAAACGATATTTAATGAAAGCACGCCATCAAAAGGCAATAAGTGAACCTTTAGTGAAAACTAGGGCATATACGCCTAAAATTGAATTCTTTCTGTATTTTAAGCCTTTATCTTTTATTGGATAAATGTAAAAACATTTAAAAACATATATAATCATATTTTAGTTATTTATATCCATTCCAGCCAATACAACGGCTACATGTTAACTACCATTTAAAATAATATTATTTTATTATTAGAGTGCAACGTAAGATTCCCAAGAAACTCGTTGTTGCGTGTTGGGTATGCCATCGAGCATAGCATCCCCTTTAAAGTAATATTAATATTTGATTCACAAATATGGATAAATATAAAGATGACATATTCTTTATTTACCTGGGGTGTTACATCCTTCCCCCTTTTGGGAATTGCGTCCTCGCAATTTTAAAATTGGGCTTGGAAACATCCTTGAAAGTCCCACATTGGAACAAGGATCGGTAAAACAATCACTTTAAAATAAAGAAAGATAAGTACAAAGGTCACCCGAGTTAACCCATACTAGGATTCCAAATATGAAAACATGGACATGGATGAGAAAACATAGGGTCATGTTCTGATGGAGAGTGATAGAAAACATGTTTAGGAGAAAGTTAACCATGAGAGAATCACAAACTTTTGATGGGTTAAACGGTATTCGATTCCCCAGTAGGAAAAGTTAACAGAAAACATTTTTGTTTTAAGTTACTTTTTATTGAGGAATTTATTCATAAGGAAACATAATCACTTATCATGTTGACTCTCAACTTTTATTAGATTCCTTACACAAACTCATATTTTCTCCAAAAGGCGAGTATTTAGGAAGACTTGTTCAAATTAAGAGTACTATAATCAACTTCTAGAGAATCACCTAATCCACAAAAGAGAACTATATACATCCCATATATTTAGACCTTAACCATAACCAAAACCAAAAAGTTTATTACAAGGTCAGATAATCCAGAAAAGGATAACCCTTTATAAAAAGAAAATCTATTCTTAATCTCCAAAATTTGTCCAACAAAATCCAAAGTTCAACGAGGACCATCGGATAAACAAATTTGTCCATAAAAATTCCTCAAAGTAAACCAATCTAAGATTGAAACCCAAACATTTTAAGGATTTAGTCACATAGTCTTCCAAGTTAAATCGTAACATTTATCTCCAAACAACATCAGTTGCTCCTAAAGTCCCGTATTGAAAAGTAATTAACCTAATCACATATCCTCCATGATAGGTTAATCATTTTCATAAATAACCCAAAATCATATTACTCTTAATTCATAAAATCATATAACCAGAAAGAATCAGTCAAACTAACCATGGACTTCACGTAGTCCAGTGGTAGGTGATAAATACTAGTCGCACTTTTGTTGTGGGTTCGATTCCCGCAGTTTTGTCCGACGCGACGGGTTGTCACACAGTCTGTGTGTTGTCCTTTTTTAAAAACTATATAATTCTTAAATCATTCCCCAAAAAGGGATAAAATCATCAAAAATAACCATAACATAATTTATCCTCAATTTTATCTCATGCCTTTCACTTCAATCATAACATATATTAACCCATAATTACCACAAAAGTTAGGATCATATAAACCCAAATGGTTCTTTATAACTATGTCCACAAAAGAAGAGATAACTATTCCTTGAATAAAATTTCATATATTAAACATCAGGGTTAGACATAATATAAAAAGTCTTCTAATGTAACCCCATCATCAAAAGAGACTTAATACTCTTAAGAATTTCACCATAACTCTTGAAGCCCTTATATGTTGACATCTTACTCATTAAACATTGTTCATGATCCATTAACCATTCCTTTCCAACTTATTCCTAAATACCTCTTTCCTACAAAAAAAAATCATAAATCATATCCTAAGATTCCAAAATAGGAAAACAATAGTCATGAAATAATGCATACCTTTGATTGGTCATTGTCAGTTTCTTCATCCTCAATCGGAATGGAATTAGGTAGTGGTAAACAAACATTTGTACGCTCTTGGTGACCCCATTCACAAAACTTATTCATAGGACATGTGTTTTCATAATGACCATGCACACCAAATTTAAAACATTCAATTGATCCCTCATAAAGAACTTCTTTCCCTTTCCTCGAGTCAACTGGATGCTTCCTTTTTCCATGGAAGGTTCTTGCTTTATGACCTTCATTTCCACATCTATAGCATGTTTCTGTCCCTTTGAAACATTTTCCTAGGTGTTTCTTTCCACATCTTTGACACATAGGTTTTTTAACACACTTACCTTTATGATTATTACCTGTAGTTTCGTAGGGATTTGTTTCTCGCATACATGATGCCTTATAGAAATCACCAAGGTTTAGGTGGTCAATCATAACTCCGGATAGTTGGTTGAGGATAAACACAAGATTTATCATTACAGCTCCTATATCATTCAGTTGCTCGCTCAGAAAACTGTCACAGTTTCCTTCACATCCACCGTTACCTTGGTGCCTGCTAGATCCATCCATTTACTAAAACCAAAGAGGGTCAGTGTGAGTATAACAACAAAACCATCATGTACTAATGAGGAATATAAACACTATGATATTCTTACTCATTCACTTTATCTAAAACTAGTACTCTGTCTGAAATCCTAACCATTATGGTAATGTCACTTATGCTTAAAGAATACCCTAACCTCTAAAGTTATCTAAACCGACCTCTGATACCAACTATAAGGCCCCAGCCTTAAACCTTACTTAAAATTGAATTAAATTAATAATTCACATTGAGGATCTTTTCAGGTTTAGAGTTTTAGAGAATTAGAACATAACTATTACATCTCAAAAGTTTACAAAGTAGTCACTTCTACTAAGTTTCCATAAATAAATAAAAAACTCTTAAAAGAAACATGTCTAGTTCCATGTTTTATATAGCATGACATTCCCTTGATCCCATCCTTGACCTTATTCCACATTAAGTCATGTGAAAAACATTTCAAAAAAAAACTTGGGGTGAGCATAAAAAGCTCAGTAAGGGATACACAAAGAATGAAAACTCTTAGTTTTTCAAAATCAAGTAAACCATGTATACTCTATCAAAGTAATACCTTCACTTTCATGAAGTAGTAAAAACTCTTCACTGAATAAAGTATCATTACTTACCTTTTTGTAACCAAAGTATTACCATAAAACCCATATAAAGAACACATAACATATATAAAGGTAACTTGGGACATAAACATACTTAAGTGGAATAACCATACGGTCGACTTCCACACATATCACTTAATGGAATAGCCATACGGCCAATTTCCATACATACTTAATGGAATATCCATACGGCCAACTTCCATACCCAATATAAAATCATAAAACATAAAACCAATATAAAAGAATGATAACATCTCCACATTTCAATCACAATATATCATAAATATATTGAAATAATAGAATCCTTTATCAAAACCATTTTCAATACCAAAATACATAAAAGAGTATATGGTATTTATTTTATTCTAAAAACATTACGGCTTGTTGAGGAAGCCAAAGACCAAATAATACTCGCGGTGGCAGAAAAGGTCGTTGTCGCCATGTACGTTAAAAGAATCATTCCTTTTTTTCATTTTTTAAAACGCTTCGTAGAAAAAGATTCCTTTTGTATAAAAGTAAAAGTCTAAGGGGTTTATACACCATATAAAATAAAGTTGTGTATAAAACGAAATATGCCTCAATGAAAGGAGATTGAGACGAAGTCCCTTACAAAGACGGTATCCTTGGTTTAAGGAGAAATCAATTGAAAAATTATGTGTGACAAACGAATACACCAAATATAAGTGGATATTAAGTGTAAAAAAATCAGAGGTTATTCACACATATTCATAGAACGACATATTCAAGGAGTACAAGTTTATCCCAAAGAATCAAATTTGGGCTAAGAAGTTCCCTTGCAAAAATTTGACAGCCTAACGGTATCTCTTCAAAAATTCAGAAAATGAGTTGATGAGAGATAAAAAGGAAATATCATCACTTGGAAATAAAATTTACATCAATCAGGATATAGAAGAACATATCCCAACATAATAGTATGTGAATTAAAAGGCATAACAAACGAAGTCTTTTAAAAAGAGGAGGGTGAAAGGTTCCCTTACCGACTTGGGTAACTTCCAAAAATTACACCCCATTGAAGAAGTGTCATACAATGAATATGTAAATACCCATAAATGGAATTATATTACAAAAGGAGTGTAATAGTGGGCATTACATAAACCACTCAATGGAAATTGTGGAAAATGTAGCATAAATCTCACGGGAAAAAAAAGTGAGATGAAAAATCTCTTACGAAAACTCGGCAGCCTAACGGTGCCACTTAAAACATCCAAAAATGGATTGATGAGATCAAATAAGGTATCTAATCACATTACAATAAAATGTACAGAAATAGGAATATGAAAGAACATCCCATGTCATAACAAATAGGAGCTTAAAAAAAGTGACATAAAGCGGAGTACTTAAAGAGAAAGAGAGAGGTTAGATCTCTTACGAAAATTCGGCAGCCTATCAGCGCCTCTCAAAACTTCCAAAATGGATTGATGAGAGAGAATAGGGTCTCTCATAACATGAACATAAAAATTACAGTAAAAGTAATATAAAATAATATCCCAATAACAAGAAATATTAGCTTTAAAAGGAATGACATAAAAGAGTGTACATAAAAAGAAAGAGTGGAGTAAGATCCCTTACCTCGGGTCCGACTTGACTCGATCTTTCTTTAACGTCCTGAATAATAAACTTGAGTTAATTTCTACTTGATTAAGAACCTTTTTAGAGTTCATTATTCCTTTTATATCACTTATTTCCATGTTATAAACATTATGTAACCAGTTAAGTTAATAATGTTTGTTTTGTCGATATTTGGTTCTTAAGTCGAAAGTGGACTTCTTACAATTACATGCAGTTCGTGTGGTCAAATGTTTTTTATATCCAGAATGACATTCCTGATTTGGATATCATATATATCATATATATCCATCATATACACGTATTTATAATATTACATAATCATTTAGAGGTAAGAAATGAAATGCACCGTTCATGGAGACGGTAAGCTGTACGTACGCATGAACGCTACTTTCATTTCTTTCTCATATTAATGGAATTAAAATTAAATGAGAGGTATGTATATTTTAATTCCAGAATTATATTCATAATTTAGATGTATCATTCATTATATATATCCATTATATACATATACTTTTAATAGTACATTACATTTGGGGATAAGAAATGAAATGCACTGTTCATGGAGACGGTAAGCCGTACGAACGCATGAACGCTACTTTCATTTCTATCTCATACTTTAATGGAAAGAAATAATAATGATATAGAGGTATATTATAATTCCAGTATAACATCATATATAATATCTTTAAATCCATCCTTTACACGTCCCACATATGGAATTAACGAATCACATCACTTTGAGGGGGCGGTAGTCTGCACATCCTTAAATGAAGATATCGTGTTTACCCATAATGGAAACCATAAAGGTATGCCAAAAATGAAAAATACAGAAGATTAAAGAAAAAATAAACATGTTATATATCATATATAAAAATAGTGACATCATAATGGCCACCCTTGAAGGTGTTAAATGAGTATTGAACAATCATCATTTCGGGAGGCAGAATTTTTCCATCCACAGAAACCGTATGTTCTTTAACCATTTGATGTAGTTGTGTGAGAGTGTAGCTCGAATAAATCTTATAACAACATCCTAGTATATTGAAGATACTGGTGTTGTTACAAAAGAATTAAATAAAAAGAGTTTAGAGGGTTGGAGAAGCAAAACAAAACAAATGAACAAGAGAGAATGAATTACCTTTAAAAGTGTAACTCCTTTTGATTTGAGCCTAAAGGCTTACTTTAAAAGGATTCTTCCCAAAGGGAATCCTCTAGGATGAGGATAGGGATGTGGAGAGAGTAAATGGGCAGGGGTTGGCTGAGCCAAAGGCTTGAGGAGTGTGTGAAATGAGGTAGAGGTGGGGGCCTTTTATAAGAGGAGAGGAGGGGCATTTTTGGAAAGTAAAGAAATATTACTTTATTTGAAAAAAAATTCGGTTTTAAAAGGTCCCACATTGATATAATTCATGTATAAGGTCATACGGTTTCGAAATCCACTCATCCAATTGGTTTTGGACATGTGTATTTCATATAGTTTACATTATCTTTCCATTTTATTTAAATCGTCAAATAATGATGTCATCGCTGCATCATTATTATGTCATAAATAATTTAATTTATTTAATGTCTAAAAATTATAAAAAAAATACTATGACGTAGGAAATCTTCTTAGCTTTCCAATGACAATTTATAATCAAAAATCAGATCTTTATAACCCCATATAAAAATTGTTTTCGTAAAACATATTATGTTTGTGTCATTTTTACTTTTGCATTAAATAAAAAAGTTATTTATGTCATTTTCCAACCAAAGTGTCTCCATGGGGTCCCCAAGTTGACCCATGGCTTGTCTTGGTCTTCCATGACACAACCAATAAGGTTGGGACATGTGTCTAGGTCATTTCATATTATTAAAGCATTATTTATACCTTAAACTACCCTAATTACCACTAATCGCGATTAAGAACTTAATAAGTTACTATTCACCAAAAAAAATTATTTTTATCCCATTGAACCACATTTTACTTCTTAATGACAACCATGTATGTAGGATTTTTGAAATTCAAAACACAATGATGGCAAAATTTCATTTAAACGGAAAATCAGTCTTTATAATTACCACTTAGTGGTTTCACTATTCATCAAAAATTGAAGTTTTTCAGAAAATTGCCAAAAATTCACCCTAAGATATATTTGATATTCCGAATTCAAAAATGAAGTCTATTTTACAAAATTCAAATCATATAAGACACATTAATTAATTTAATAATTAATTCCCACTGTCATAGCAAATAGCGTGTTTTTATGAAACAATAAGTATCAAAAGATTGATACTAGTTTAAGTCCGATTTCAATGTGAAATTAATTCCAATGACCACTATTGGATTTAATGGTAAAAATATATTCTAATTTCACATTAAAATAAATTTAAAAGATAATCTAATCATATAAATAAATTATATTAAAAAGAGGTTTTGAATTAAGATACAACATTTTACACTATTCATTAAAAAATGAACTTTATCAGAAAAATACCAAAAATTTACACAAAGTAAAATTTAATGTCCTGATTCTAAAGAAGAGTTTCATTTGGTCCAGAAGAATGTATAAGAGTGATCAAAACTATATTTAATGAAATTACGCCATCAAAAGGCGATAAGTGAACCTTTAGTGAAAACTAGGGCATATACGCCTAAAATTGAATTCTTTCTATATTTTAAGCCTTTATCTTTTATTGGATAAATGTAAAAACATTTAAAAACATATATAATCATATTTTAGTTATTTATATCCATTCCCACCAATACAACAGCTACATGTTAACTACCATTTAAAATAATATTATTTTATTATTAGAGTGCAACGTAAGATTCCCAAGAAACTCGTTGTTGCGTGTTGGGTACGCCATCGAGCATAGCATCCCCGTTAAAGTAATATTAATATTTGATTCACAAATATGGATAAATATTAAGATGACATATTCTTTATTTACCTGGGGTGTTACAATATCAATACATGATCATATGAAAGAATAAGATAAGAAAAAGTTTATATGATCGTGATCATAACATATAATGTTCAGACCCAACCTTTCATATATCATAAGCATGATTCCTTGAATTAAAATTATCATTTCAGAAAACATTTACCATAAGAGTGAGAAATAATCATAAATAAATCATTATCCATAAGATAATATCATAAAAGGGTGGAACATATATAAAATTTTTTCCTATGTTATCTTTAATTTCCAAGACTATCACCATAGTAGATCATGACACTTCTATTTCCCATAGTAGATAAGAACACACATGTTTCCCATAGTGTATAATGCCCATAGTCTTATTTCCCATTATTATCTCCTAATATATTAGTATGTACCCAATTAATTTGAGGTTGATATAGGTACCACCTGTCAAATAATGAAATCCATAAATATGTGTTCCATAATAACCTAAATAGTTTATCATATTTGAACCTATGAAAAGGAATGGGTTTCATAAACATTTCATCATTGCATAAACTTTGGAAAAGAATTAGGTTTCATAAATATCATGACATCATAAACATTAAATAACCATATAGATATTACATATATATTCCTTGAATAATATCCCCAATAAATAATAATTAACATTAAATAATTTTATCTTACATAGAAAATAATTTTCAATGATCACTTGAAATAATTATTGAAAAAAAAATTACATTTCCATGTTTAAAACCATTATTTTTAAAAAGACATGAAATTATAAAATAAAAATTTTACATTGAAAAGAACCTTGTAATATTTTAAAGGAAAAAAATAAAATCATTAAAAAAATTATTGTGGGAAAATTTTCACATGCTGTATAAGTTAAAAAATATTATTTCCATATTTTTGTCAAAAAAGTCACAAAGAAACTCATTTATAAAAAGACAAAACTAATCCTTTAAAAACCTTATGTATAATGGTAAAAATGAGTAAAATGACTCCAAAAAATCATAATATAAAAGTAAAAACATTTTTAGAAACAAATTTGAAAAATATGGGAATGAAAGAAAAAGGTATCTTTAAGGGAATCATTAAAATGATAATTTTTATAGGAAAGGCACATATAAATATCATATCACTGAAGTGAGAATTAATAAAAATAATAGATTTTGTGTATTAGATGTAAATAAATATTAAATAAGTTTTAATAAAATATAAGATAACTAAAATTCATATAACACATAAACTTAGAATGACTTAATCAATGTATTAGAAGTTTAACCTAATGAATGGAGATTGAGTTAAAAAACCCCTTACCACTTTGTAATCAGTCGAATCATATGCCCATAAAAGTTATATTTATTAAATAAAACATCAAATACTAGGAATAGAATTAGATTCATGATATGATATATCAATGGGTAGTATATATCCAAAACAATAAGTGATGAGTAAGTCATATATCTCACAAAATAAAAAGTGAGATGAGAAACCCTAACCTCATGCTTCACTTGTTTTCTTAATTTAACCTCATTTATAAAGATTTAAAGAACATTATTAATTTATTCTAGAACTATAATCATATTTATAATACCTTATATGATACTTTTATAACATCTTACCACCATTTTGTTAATAATATTTCATTATAATCATTGTTTCGGGCACCTTCATTTCGTGGTTTCAAGATTGGTTCATTTATAAATAATTATTGATTTTATTTTCATGTGGAAATAAATATTTATAAGTTAAAAAAAATTACTCATGCACTCCCATAAGTTTCAATATTTTCATATGTATTTTTTATTTCTAACATGAGAATGATTCATTGGATTCAATTTTAATGATAAATGTTTAGTTTAATTTAGCAACATTTCTGACCATCAGAATCTAGTTTCTTTTTATTCTATATTATATGTATATATTAGTTAACAATATTAATTAGTTTTATAGTAAATATATTTCAATTTTATTTAATTAGAATAATACTTTTATGACCAACCTTGAAGGTGGTAATGGAAACCAAAAAAATCATTATCCATAGTGATGGTTAACCACCATAATTTGGACAATGGTTTCATTTCATTGAATAAGAATATACAAGAAAAGGGGGGATATAAGAAATTACATTAGAAATATATAATTATATTACTTACATGATATTGGATTTATTATTATTTTACTGGGGAAGGAGGTGAATAGAATGTAGAAAAATAAATAAATTAAGAGATGTTGTTTGAGAATGTTACCTCTTAAATATCAACTCCTTGAAGGACCCCTTAAAAACAATGAATTCGTCTATGGGTGATAATATAAGAACTTGGATGTATGGATATTGGGGAGGAGTGGTTCTGGAAGTGATTTAAATATCTTCAAGTATTGTGTGGTGAAATGGGGTAGTATTTATACTTGAGGAGGGTGGGTTTAAGTGATTAAATAATCATTACTTTATATTTAAAGATAACCACATTTTAGTGGAATTTATTACAATTAATTTAGATGATAATTAATGTTTTAAAGGTAGATTAAGGTATATGAAAAATCAATGACCCATTTAATTTTTTAGTTTTTAAGTATTGTAGGATTTTACCTTTTAACATTAACATGCTACATTATTTAACATATACTACCATAAATAATTTTTTACCATGATAACCTTTTTGCCTAAAAATTAAAATAACCTTATAACCTAATTTGGTCCTCCAAAATCCAAATTTTTAATCCACTTTAAAAAAATAAAAACATATAAGTTTCAAAATTAAATTTAAAATTTAATAGTCAAAAGGAATTGAAGAACAATTTTTTTGGAAAAATGTATTTTTAACCCCATAAATGTACTCAGATAAAAATAAGAAAACAAATTTTTTAAATATATTTAATTATATTATATATAACTTAAAATAACATCAGTTAATTTTATATTAATTTAAAATTGTAAAATAACATTGAAATTTAATAAAAATGTGTGTTTTATAAAAATTGGAATTTTTTTACTATTCACTGAAAAATTAAACTTTTCAGAGAATTATTAAATAATAATACTAAGATAATTTTTACATTATGAATAAAAAACTGATTTTAATTATATCAAATAAATTTTCAAAAAAATCAAAAATTTATTATATTTATTTTCTCATCGAAGTTAATAAAAAACGCTTTTTAAAAAAACATATATTTTAAGAATAAAATGACTTTACTAAAATTTATATGTTCATTTCCTAAGAATAAATAAATTTTTTATAAACATAATGTTATTACATAATTTTTAATATAGTTATTCATATTAACACCTACAAATTTAAAAGGATGGTTTATAATGGGTGAGTTAACGTTATAATATTTTGGAGTTTTTTTCAGATCGGTGTTATATACAATATAAAATATCAAAGAAATTATATTTATTCAAAAAGATACATACCATAATATCTCAGTTTATTACATTCTACCCTCTTTAAAATCAATTTCTACCTTAAATTTTATATCTCAGATATAAAATTATGAAAGTACTGTTACATCATCTCATCCACAGGGTTCCATTAAAGCTTCCTCAAATTGGTAGTTTCACCACAAAACATTAACAAAGTGAGTGGTCTTTTTTTATTGAACATTATCTCTATGATCTAGAATCCCTACATGTAATTCTTTAAAATAAATATATTTCTCTTGGAGTATGACCTCTGTGTATAGTATATGTGAAGTATTAGGTATGTACTTCATCAGGAAAGATTCAGAAAACACATTGTGAACTTAAGGAATATTTGGTGGAATCACCAAACAATAATCAACTATCCTGATATGATAAAGTATTTCAATGTTAATTATAAACCTAGGAATTATTTTTCCCTTTTTTTCTTCTATAAATAAATTCATAAAATTTCCTCCTCACCAACATCAAATTCTAGATCACATTAAAAATTATTAACAAGAAATTCCTCTAAAATTTGTGTTTCTCTTACATGTTTTTGAATGAATCTAACCTTATCTTCCAACTCATCATCCAATACAGGTCCAAATATATTTCATTTAGAAACTTGTTTCAATTACATTGATGTTATATAATTCATTCCATAAATGTCTTCATAAGGAGTCATTTGAATACTCAAGTGAATGATATTATTGAAAGAAAACATTACTAGGGGGACATATTAATCATAATAAACTTTTAAATCCACAAAATAATGTTTTTTTATATGCTATAGATTTTGTAATATTCTATTATAATGGCCATAATCTGGATGATGATACGTAGTGTTAAAACTCAACTATATATCATGATCATACTGAGGACTTCAGGAAAACATCAAGGTAAACCTCTAATACAAATTAGATACAACTGAATATGGAAATACATGAAACTTTTCTACTCCCTTAATATATATTTTGGAAATCTTTTAAGAGAAACCTTCTCTGAATGAATTGTGATGACTTCATAGGGTGATTAACTATGCCCCATAATTACCTCAATATAAAAAATAATATAAACCATAAAGTTAACCAATACATTTAATCATATTTAAAAAAAGTATAAAGGCATTCCCCAATGAATATATTTTTCTCATATAAAAAATAAATGGTTTTTTAATTCCATAAATGTCACATAATCTTGATAAAATCCCTTCACAAAAAAACCTCAAATGGGTTGTCAATACATAAACTCGTGATGGTATCCATAACTCTTTTGTTAATATTACCTAGATATATTTAAACATTCAAAATTAATTCACACTTTATTCACTATACTTGCAATTATCTTATACAAAAACAGCTTTATTAGAAGCTTACATTTATCCTTTTACTAATAAAATATCAAATGTGATTTCATTATTACAAAATCCATGTTAAGGATATAATCAAACGAAATTTCTCTAAAGTATTAACAATAATACATTGACACAAAATCAAAAAAAACTCCTATATAAGGAGGGAAGGATAAGGGTTCCCAAATTATCATGATTCACTTCATCCATTGTGATTTCATAAGATTTACATTTTTTACTTTCTTTAGATGTTGTTGTGAATTATCATCCAAGTTTTTCCTTGGATTGGGTCATTTCTTCTCAAAATACCCAAACACCTTCCACATGAAACACTAGAGTGTGGGTGGTGTATTATATCACATCCTCTCCTCCTCATTTTAGTTACTAGACCATTAATTTCATTTCAACATTCACGGGCTTTAGGTACATGCATTCCCCATTTATAGAACAATAAAATTATATTCAAACACTTCCCTTGATGTTTCTACCACATTTCTTACATGTGGATGACTGAAATTTATTTTCGACACATTATTTATTTTATTTTTCTTGAGAATCAATTTATTTTATTTTCAAAACCTTGGGAATGGTGGGATTCTTTAATTTCCATTAATATTTTGAGTGCAAATTGAACTATTTATCCATAACAACAAAAGTATTCTATAGATAATGCCTTTTGGATACTTGGTTTTAGGACACCAAAGAATTGATCAATTTTAATTTAATTTTGGATAATTAAACAAGATACATACCAGGACATCCTCCTAAAATTTACCTCAATGGTACCAATGGAATCTTCATCCTTTTTTCTTTAATTCAATAAATTCATTCTCAATATTTGTATTAAAAATATGAGGAAAGTACATAATAAAAAGTATCCCCTTAAACTCATCACATTCAAGGTATTCAATATCTTTCACTTGCCTAATATTCATGATAAAATTCCACCATTGATATACTTCAGCTTCCAGATGATAAACAACTAGGTGATATTTTTCATGTCCCAAGCATTGGAGAAAATAAAATATTTTCTCAATGGATTTTATACATCACTAATCCACTAGTGGTCCAAAATACACACACAAAAATTGTAGATTTTTCTAAATGAATGGTTCAAAAAAAACTTTTTTACCTCCTTTGATCATTTGTAAACTTGGTGTGATTCATAGAATAATAATGTTGTGGAACAATAGTTATAAGATTCTACCTTATTGATCCCATAATGGTTGGTTTATATTGAGGATAATCATTTCATTATTCATCACACTCATCATTAATACAGTTCCATTGTGCTCTATCCATTGGCTAAAACTGGAAATTGTAGCATGAGAAACACTAATCATAGTGGATAACAACATAAAGTAAAACAATTATATGTAGAATGTCTAAATTATAACTCCTTTATGAAACCATCGATTTAACCTTGTAAATTCATGGTCATTATCAAATCATTAGGAATTCATCCTATACTTGGTCTTATACACAGGGTTTTCATAATATTTTTCCAACTATAATATCTAATGATTATCTAGACTATACTCTAATACCAACTATAACAATCTAAGATTTTTCATACACAAATATTACATCTTGTTGGATGAATATTCAGTATATAACAACACTATCAATTCCAAAACCATAAAGGTTTAGAGTCTTTCGAGATTAGATATACAATCTTATTAATTTAGGAAAGATCTTCAAGATCTTCCAGAAATATCTTCTCACATAGTACTAATCCTAGGAATACCCAACCTAAACCATTATTCATCACCAAAGGAAGGAAATATAAGAAAACGTGAGCTTGGATGCTTAGTAAGAATAAACATAAGATATATCAATCCATTATCATATGAAATAACAAAAAATTAATAAGTTGTGTGATCCTGATCATAATTTACAAAGTTTATACTCAACCAATCATAGATCATAAACATGATTTATCACATAAAACTTATCATTTCAGAAAACATAGTCTACAAGAGTGAGAAATAAACATAAATCGAGCATAGTATGTAATATAATTTAATAAAATTATGTCCCCTTTATAATTATATAAAACCATTTCATATGTAAAGGTTATCTACAAGGAAAATCAACATAGTGGATCAGGACACACTTGTTTCCCATATTGGATTAGGACATACCTATTTCCTATACTGGATCATGCCCATAGAATTGTTTCATATTATTATCTCATGAGATATAAATCATTACCCACTGAATGGGAGAGATATATAGGTCCCACATATCAAATAGTCATAACCATACATATGTGTTCCATAAGAATATAACTAATTTATTATATTGGAACCCATGAAAAGAAATGGGTTTTATACACATTTTATCATTGCATAACTAATATGAAAGAATTTAGTTTCACAACTATCATACCATAATAACAATAAACCAATAAAAAAGAGAATAAATATATTATCCTTGAATAATATCCCTAGTTAAGAATTGTAAAACTCAAATAATGTTTTCTTATATGGAAAGTAATTTTGAAATATCATTTTAAATATTTCTTTAAAAAAATAACATTATCATTTTTAAATAATTTATTTTTAAAGAACCATGAAATTATAAAGGAAAAATATTCTTGTAAAATAACTCAATAATCCATTAAAGGAAAAAAATCATTAATTATCCATGATGGTGGGAAAATATTCTCACACCGTATAAGTTAAAAAACATTTCTTTTGTATTTTTTTCAGAAAAATCACAAATAAAATCATTAAAAAACAAAAAAAAAAGAATCATTTCAAACCATTATTAAAAAAAGTAAAACATGATTAAATATAACATTAAAAAGTCATAAGATAATAATAATAATAATAATTTCATCCACAATTTTAGAAAATATGGACATGATAGGAAAAAAGTGTTTTAAGGGAAACCTTAAAAATATACTTTTTAAAATAAAGACCCTAAAAATATAATATCACTTATATAAGCATTAATAAAATGAGTGAATTTTGTGTATGATCTATATATACACATAAAATAGTATAAATACTACATAATATAATAATAATTTATCTCACACATAATCTTTATATGACTTAATCAATGAAGTATATGTTTAGCCCAATGAATAAAAATTGAGCTAAGAAATCCCTTACCACTTTGTAATCAGTCGAATCATATATCCCATAAAAGTAATAATTACCAAATAAAATATTCAATACAATGAATAAAATGAGATTCATGATAAAATATATAAAACAGTATTATATACTCCACACAAAATAAATAAGTGGTTAACATGGAATATATCTCACATAAGTATAAGTGAGACAAGAAACTCTTACCTCACGCTTCCATTTAGTTTTTCTTACATTAACATCCTATATAAAAGTTAAATAATTTTATTAAATCATTATATAACTATGATAATATTTAAAATACTTTATATGGAACTTTTATTTCATTTTACCACATGTTCATCAACAATATTTCATCACTATCATTGTTTCAGGTGCGCTTGTTTCTTGGTTTCATGATCGGTTCATTTTTCTATAAATATGGATTTTCTGATCAATTTGAAATAAAGAAAGTATAAAAATGAAATTTTATTCATGTAACACCATAATTTAAATATTTTACATATATCATTTTTATTTCTGACATGAGGATGATTAATTTGATAAAATGTTAATGATAAATGTTTAGTTTAATTTGGAGATTTTTTCGACCATCACGAACTAGTTAGGTTTTATTTAATATTATGTATATATATTAGTTCCAAAACACAAAATATGTTATAATATACAAATTAAAATATGATTTAACCAGAATAATACTTTTTTGACTATCTTTTAAGGAGGTAATAGAAAACAAAATGTCATTATCCATGGAGACGGTTAACAATAAAAAAAATTACAATGGTTTTGTTTCATTGAATAAGAGAAGATTAGTAAAAGGGTGGATAATAGATATTAAATTAGAAATATATAATTATTTTATATATATGATAATATAGTTATTATTTTTTTATCGGTGAAATAGTTGAAGAGAAGGTACAAAAAGAAAAGAAATTAATAGAGCTTGTTTAATAAAGTTACCTCTTGAATATCACCTCCATGAAGGACCCCTTACGGAACATGGAATTGGTATTTGGATGACACCAGTATAAAATTGAAATGGTTTGAGTGGGATGGATAGGTTTTTTTGAGATTTTAATATCTTTAATGGGTTTTGGAAAAATTGGTAATGTGAATGGTGGTTTTAAATGATCAAATAATAATTATTTTGTATTTAAAGTCAACCACATTTGTGTGGAATTAATTAGAATTAATTTGGATTATAATTAATGTTTTAATGGATTTGTAGGGTCTAAAAAAATAAAACACTCATTTAATGTGTTAGTTTTTAGATATTTTAGGCTTTAACCTTTTAACATTAACCTGCCATATAATTTTACAAATATTATGGTGAATCTTTTTTTACCATGGTAAATTTTTTATTCCTAAAAATGAAAATGAAATTTTAACCTAATTTTAACCTCTTTATTACAAATATAAAATAATTTTTTAAAAATTCCAAATACAGAAGTTCAGAAATTACAATTAAAATTCAATTTTCAGAATGTAAAGTAAAAAAATGTTTTTTTGGAAAATGTATTTTTAAGCCCAAAAATGTACTAATAAAAAAATAAGGTAAAAATATTGTTATAATTTAATTAATTATATTATATATAACTAAAAATTACTTATGTAAATTTAAAATCATAAAATTACTTTTAAATATAATGAAAATGAGATTTTTTAAAAACCCTTATTTTTAACTATTCCTTGAAAAGGTAATGTTTTTAGAATATTCTCAAAAATTAATCATAATATAATTATTATATGATGAATACAAAAATTATTTTAATTTTATAAAAATACTTATAATATTTTCAAAAATTAATTATATTCATTTTCTCATAGAAAGCAACAAGATTTCTTTTTGAAGAAAACATATATTTGATGAACTAAATGACTTCTAAAATGTATATGTTTATATAATAAGAATAAATAAATTTATATTGAAAAATAAAATAATATATATTTCATAATATAGTTATTCCTATTCATACCCACCAATTTAGTGTCTTTTTTATAATAGTCATGTAAAAATATTAACATTTTGAAGTTCGTTTATGTTCGGTGTTCCATGAAATGTAGACTATCAAAGAAATTAAATTTATTCAAAAAGAGTCATACCATAAAATATTTTGGAGTTTGCGGTATTTTATAAATCAAAAGAATTTTATGATGTGAATAAGAGAGAAGTGGGTGTGCCCTTTTATAAGTGGGTGAGAGGACACAATTGGAATATTTAAAAAAAAAGTTATACACACATTTTTCTGCCAAAATTAAATAAAATGGACAATTATAAATTATTACATGAGATACGAACTAAATATGGCTATAAAATAGAATCTATTAGTGTTTTAATGTTAATTTGGCCCCAATACTTTTAGGTTAACCCTCGGTAAACCTGTTTTTATATTAACTGCAGTAAGAGTATTTTATTGTTTTCACTGTTCATTATCAACAAAAATTATGTTGGAATTATTAAATATTTTAAATTTTTATAATTAATAATATTGAATCCATTTTATGAAATTATACTCACATAAATTGAATAATTTAATATAAAATTAATTCAGTAGAATCAATGAAAAGAAAATTTCAATATATGTATTTTTCAAGCATAAGATGAATTTAAATTAACTCTATGACAAGTAATCATCATTATATGAATTTAAATTCATTTTTATAGATATTTAATCTATAAATTAATTTAAATAAACCCTCATTATGTGCTTTTCTAATTAATTAAAATGGAGAAACACTATACCATTTAAAATAGTTTTAAAAATCCAGTTTTTAAACCCCAAAAGAAATTTATACTAAAATAAAGTATAAAGATGAACCACATGTAATATGTTTGATTAAACATAACTAAATAATACTAATGTTACTTGAAATAAAATTAAAACTATAATATAACTTTAAAAATAAATAATTTATAGAAAAGAAATGATAGTTTTAAAAAATCAGTTTTTTACTATTCACTCAAGAATTTATGTTTTCAAAAAACTACCAAAATTTTACCCTAATTTAATTTTTATATGATGATTTTAAAATTTAATTTAATTTTATTAAATAAGTTTTCTAAATTTTATAGAAATTAGTTCATATATTTTCTCAAAAAAAGGAATAAAAATCAGTTTTTTGATGAAAACATATTTTTTATGAATGTTATTTCATTACCAAAATTTTGATGATAATTAATTAATAATTTATAAATATAATTATATTGAGTAATATATATATATGTATTAATAAATTAATTCATCGTATTCAAATCCTCTAATTTATTTTTTGGGTCATAACCATCATATATTTAATAAGTCATTTAAGCTCGGTGTTG
Source organism: Viscum album (assembly GCA_963277665.1). NCBI lineage: Eukaryota > Viridiplantae > Streptophyta > Magnoliopsida > Santalales > Viscaceae > Viscum > Viscum album. The sequence goes on from OY728136.1 coordinate 1,988,395,267, forward strand.
CATGTTGTATATGCTCTAAAACATAGTGATTTACTATAAAAAATATGTTGGTATTATATAAATACATTTAATTAATTATTGTGTTAATTTAATGGATTTTAAATTCTTCCATAAAAAATGGATTATGTTTTAATTGATGAATCCAACATAATTTGGAAAATTTTATAGTGTTACATTTGGTGTAATAAATGTGGAATTATTCCATGATGCATGAAGGGAGTGAAATACCCTGATATGTTACTCAACTATAGTTATGATGAAATTTATAGAGGGAATCATTGTAAGTTATTAAGGATTCAATGCGAGGTTTTGATAGACCATTAAGGTGATTTTAGGTTTCCTATGACTAGGTGCATGGCCTCTCAATTTTAGAAAGAAGGTTTGACTCTCAAAATATGTAGAGGAGAAGATACTATAAGAGGACCATGCATAGTGAAGAACTCATGAGTAAGTATATATGAATAAATTGAGGAATATCCACTCATTTAGATTCTGGTAAAATTATAAAGACCAACAACCGCTCATCAATGAATGATGAATATCTTTAAAAATGAGTAAACATATAGATATATTGATCCAGATATTCAAGGAGGAGAATCATGAAGAGGTAAAGTGATCACCAGATGTTTTCAATCCTTATTTAATCATATTATATAGAGATTTTTTCTCTTCTAGTGGATTTTATATGTAGCGTGTTTTCACATAATCAACTCTGTATTATAAAAAGTTTGAAAATAATTGGTTAATCAATATTTAGGGAACTAAACATCATAGAAAGAAGTAGGCATAAGTGTCGAATCTTGTAAATATTTTATTTCTTCATATGAGTAATTTATGAGAGACTTTATTAATTTGATTTAGTAACCTTCACCATTTCAAGAGATGGATTTGAAAAGGCATAATCTTATAAAAGGAGAATAGGATAATAGATTCCCCCTCCCTTTCTTAGTTATATAATAATGTATGATCCTAATATATTTTATCATAGGTAGATTATCTTTAATGATCCAAGAGATTTTTTTAAGTATTAAATAATCACAACTCTATGAATAGATGAGGAGATTCAATCTATGATGGAAAAAAACAACCAAAGTTATAGAAATAACATTATCTCTTACCTCCATTCTCATGTCCTTAAGGTATATGATGATACTATAATTAGTTTTCCATATGTTCCTTATAATTATTATATGAACCCTATTAATAAAAGATATATGGAGATGGATGAAAAGGAAAAAAATTCAATTTTATTTCTTTTTCATATAAGGTATACACCAAGGTGGTGGGTCTTGAAACATAAAAAGAGCTATAAGATAAATTAAGGATCATCTATGAGGGAAATTTCAAATAAAATAATAAAATATTTAACTTCATAGAGGAAGATTTAGGGACATTGATATGTATGAGTATGTATGTTTTTATATCTCTTTCACTTAGGTAAATGAAATATTTAGTAATATTCATGGATTTGGTGAGAAACATAAAGACTCTAGTATAGTGAGATAAAAATATGAGGAACTTTCTTTATTAGCTTGATCCAATTGTATTTGATATGAAAGATCAAGAGGATATCTCATTGGATAAGATCCACAATATTCATATTATGAATTAAATGTGTATGTAAACATCTTTCTAGAAGTAAGAGAAAGAAAATTTTTTGTTAGGATCCAAGAGAAATGGAAAGAACAATGAATTTAAAGACATTGGTGATTCAGAAGATGATCAAGATGTCTATAAAATTGTCTCTCTCTTATTAAAGAGATTTTTGAAGTTAAAATGGATTGGAAATGGTAAATAATTTCATAAATGTTTTAATTGAAATGATATTGGTAATATTAAAAAATTTCTTACATAGAATATGTTTAATGTATTTGAATCAGATGAGGAAGAATAAATCCCTCAAAGGAAGCAAAAGATAAAAAATAATAAATAAAACACTAATAGAAGGACATTCTTAAGTAAATATGATGATTCATCAGGTAATTTTGACAGTGGATTCACTCTTAATGATCATTTAGATAAAGGTTAAAAAACTCAAAGTAGTTTATATGATGTAGAATATAGAATGAAAATTGAGTGGGAAATAAAAGGTAAGTCGGAATATATTCTTATGAATATTTAAAAACTCAAGAAATTCATGAAAAAGATATATAAAGTGAATGAGGAAATTGATACTCTAATGATTGAGTTTAATAAAAATTGAAAAGGGAATGTTAATGGAGAAATATAGGATATTATCAAACTTTAGTAATCCCATATTGAAGAAATCAAAATTCACAAGTTAAATATTTATGAATAAGAAATGATGATATTCGATCTTGAAGAGGATATAATTCTATAGAAGATTAGTTATTAAATAAAAATTCTATTTATATTGTAGCTAAAACTAATTTTAATAATTCTCCAGAATATTTTTGGAAATTTATTGAGATTATAGTATAATATTCTCATGAGGGAGGATCAATGGAACAAGGTAGGACTACACCTATTTGGCCAAAAATAGAATATTTGTTTCTAATTGTGTAGCCACGCAAATTGAATCTAAGAAGAATGAGAGTAACACCGCCACGTAGTATAATTAATGGAATATGATATGAAAGTAACAAACCACAAATAAAAATAATTCTTAAAGAAGAAATCATCAACGCCATTCTGAAAAATTCTATAATCAGTCAAGGAAATCCCAATTCAATGGATATTGTTAGTTTTATGAAAGGTAAAGACATAATTATTACTCATATTGTTTCAAATATTCTTTATTTGGGAAAATAAAAGAATAAAGGTAGACTTTTTGGCGAATAAAATGATGAAAAATAAAGTAATGTTTGTTGAGTTGAAAGAATATGAGAGGATTTTTTAGAATACATCCACAAGTGATATGTTTAATAATGGTTAACTAAGTGAGAAAATTGGTATTTATTAAATACACTTCACTTATAAGGAAGTGAATATGTCTTAATTATTGTGGTGAAGAAAATTGATTCACCTATAAATGATGTTGATAATGGATGGAAATAAATGCCTATTTTGAGAGGAAGCTCTCATCCTAATGGTTTTTATTGAAAAATGAAGAGGTCCCTCATCATTTCCTTAATCATTTATATATCGTGTTCTATCATGAATGGGATTGAAGAAGATTATTATGGCTATAATTTTTGGGAGGCAAAGAGGATGAGTTTTTGATTTAGAACCAAGATATGATAAAGAATATCAGAGTTAATCCAATGAGGGGGATATCCTTTGAGAAGAAAGTTGGAAAATATATTATTCTAGAAAACATGTAAAGTATATAAATAAGGTAAATGAATCTAACATTAACTATATTTTTATCAATATTTCCATATATTTTTCAAGGGGGGGGTGTTGGCTGATATTTGGTTGAGAGAAAGAGGGAGTTGTACTTCATAAACATGTACTATTTTTATTGTGTGTTGAGATGTGCACAGGATGTTCATGTGAAATTTATATCTCTATGATGAGAAGTATGAAGTTGTTATGAGAATTCTATCAACTAATATATTGTTTTGGATAGCTTAGAAAACCATTAATAAATATCTTTTGTTTTCTACACTAGGATAGCACATGTATAATTAGATTACATCAATAAAAGGATATTTTCCATGGAACCATGTGATTTTATACTCTCTTTGAATTGAAAAATGGTATGAGAAAATGATTGAGAAGTAAAGATTAATATTAAACCATTATTTGACCAATAAAGTTCTGTCAACACTCGGTATATCAGGGTCCACCTAGATAGAAGTGATATGAGTTTGACATCCCAATCCTACCACCCATAGGAAAGTGGATTATGACCAACACCAAGTAGGCATGTCACACACATGGTAGGCCTTAGGGTAACGCTCCTCTACACACACACATATCCAAAACACCACTATATAATGAATAAAAAAGAAAAAACTAATACCTAATCTTCAATAATAATAATAATCCCATATCCTAGTAATAAATAAGAATAGGGAAGTAAAGGGAAAAATAAAATCCCACTAAAACTATAAAATAGTCTAAAATACTAGTAAAAAACGGGATTGTTGTCAAGATGCACTTATAGAACAATCTGCATTTCATCTATAGTTATTAAGATCCACCTACACCTAGTACTCCTAAGACTCATTCAATTATATTGTCATTTTTACAAGGAATGATACACATCGGTAGAGCCTATTTATGGATGAGTATAAACATTTTCAATAGGATACCTTGAAATCACAAAACCTAAATAATTAAAGAGATTTAGCTCAATATCACATGGTGAATCAATAAATAAATCATACTATAACTTCCCAAATATTATAAAAGTTAGAAATCATGTTACAAATTAAGGTCACATACCTTCTTCTTTCCTAAGTTTCTTCTCAAGGATCCAAGATAACCCTCATTAAAGAGAACTCACTCCTTGGGTCTTTCTAATACTGATGTTGTTCATTCAAGAGGTCAAACCTATAAATATTTTCTATGAAGAAGTAAATAAGGGGACTCAAATGATATAAATAAAAAGATAAGGGATCAATATTAGGTCCTATATAGGATACCTAAACATATATGAAAAAAGTACTATATGATGGGGACCACACACCCTAAATGCTGATAAGAAGACACCAGACCCAACCTAGTGATGAATGAATGAAAATCACACCACTATCCACATAGAGGGATACTGGAATCTTTCCAAAACTAACCCATATTTGGGATTACTCTTCATATGATAATGTTGGGGTGCCTTATTAAACCCTCATAGGGATTGATTGAGGAAATTTATCAAAACTGATACACAAATATACTAAGTAGAATATGGGTTCTGACTATCCCTGGATGTGATACATGACTTTTTTTAGTAATACATGGTGTTTACCACTAATAATAGACCTTCTTGAGTCTATTACCATGCCTGTATCATTTTACCTATGCTCATGTAGTCGGGTAATGCCCATCTATACTGGCCATGTTCAATCCCATGTACCATGGGACACATTATTTTTCTCCAATCAAGGATCACACAACATGTGAAAATGTCACATAGTGTGTGATATTTATCATTTTGTATAAACATTATCCATCATGTAAGGGGGTCTACACAATAGGTTTACTTCCAAATGAAGAACTATGTATATCAGAATTTTCTAGCCCACTATATTCATGAGTATTCAATGGGTGATCCTTCTCATCCTTTATATCCATAAATTACACTTTAAAAACTAGAACATTGGGTTGATCAAGCCTGATCCATCACCAGTGACAGCATTCCAACCACCCATCTGCTTAGAAAGGGTATCCCATCACACCACATAACAAAAATTATAACCTGGTGGATAAAACCCCTTGATATTTTTTTACCATTATCACAAATCATTCACACCTTAAATACCAAAACCAAAACTGTAGTGAAAATCCATTACAAAAAAGTTCTATTTTGAAAAATCATTTTTTGGGTATAGTCTAACCGTTGGTCAAATGAAATACCAATGATGAGTGTTCAAAGAAAGTAGGGGAGAAAATAATGAAATAAAAATTATGGAAACGAAGGTCGACCATTATTCTGGTTTTCATTCATCCATTAATAGAGATAATTATTAATTTAGAAGCATAATAAAGGATCAACAAATAATTTATCAATTTGGAATTCTAGGAAGAAAAATCACTCTACCATAAATCATAAATTGATCTTAAAAATAATTTTCTATAAGAATTAATTCATATTCAATATTGTGGAATAAAAATGGGATTAATTAAACAAAACAAACACCCTAACTTTTAATTGGGTAAATTTTTAATTAATAATTATTTTATTCCATTATCATTGGTGAGATCCAAGAACTCATTTGAGTATGAATAACTCCTTGGAAACTGATCCTCGATCCATGGTCCTGTTCTTTTTTTCCAAATAAATCCCCCAATATCCCATTAAATCTCTAGGGTTATGTGGATAACCCTATGATATTTTCATACTCATGATTAAATAGAATAGTATTAGGTCACAACCAATCAATAGATATAAAATTATTTATTTATTTAATTTTTCCATTATTCCACCCATTACTACTCTTAAACAGAACACCCAATGAGTATAACATATTTATCACACCTAGGGAAAAACACATTTTGTCAGATTTAATGGAACACTCAAATTTTTCATATAATACACTATTCAAGATACTTTCAATTATTCTTGAGAAACTTTGAACACATGATATATTTTTAACATATAAATATCAAGGATCCATGGGCCTTCGAATCCTATGCTGACTAAACACCTAACATAAATATTGTTATTTAATATATTCCAAATTTTCATAATGGGAATAAGGTTTTTAAATTCTCCCCTTATCAAGGATTTTTATATTTAAAAGAAAAAAACATACTCAAAAATATAATGGTACTGAGATTGTATCCATTTTTCCTAATATTGGGTAATCTCTTGATGATTCCTAGGCTATTATAAAACACACACCAACGGAATATCTTTCCCATGAACAACTATCGCTTTCTGATCCTCAATATCTATCGGGTACTCTATGAAGGTAACTCCATCATCAATTTCCAGATCACCCCAGTCAAATATGTATGATGAATAATTCACATACCTCCTTAACTGTGAAACATGGAAGGTAAGATGTAGTCAATCTAATAAAATGGTAGGGATAATAATTATGCCACCTTGATAACCCTTTGTAGTATCTGGAAATATCAAGTGAATCTCGTTGATAACATTCCACCTCATCCCAACCTTCTCAATCCTTAGTGAGGTGAGACCATCATGAACACATGGTCCTCGTCAGGAAAATACAAAGGCCTCCATTATCAGTCTATATAATACTTATAATGGTTTTCATAAGTACCCATATACTCTTGGATGATATGCACCTTCTCTTACATATATGTCACTAACTTAGGTCTCATATGTACTGACTCCCTTAGATTAGTCTAGCTCAATGGTGAATTTTAGGGTCTCACATACAAGGCCTCAAATTGTTCCATATTAATGATGGAGTGGTAGATATTTTTTAAAAACAAAATGCACCAAAGTTATATGATCCTCCAAACTGTGGAAAATTTTCAATATGAAATCATGAGGCATGTCCTTGAGAACATGAATGGTTAGCTCCTTCTGGCTTTCTAACATGGGGTGGAATACAATGTTTTAACCACAACTAAATCTTAAAATCCTCATATAATCCTATCTATAATCAAGACGTGATGTGAGAATAATGGTTTGAAATGATATTGAAGAGAACACCAAGAAGAATAACTATTTCTTGCATGTGTGGGCATCCCAAACTCTCTATTGAAATATTCTTTAAAATGTTTAGGAAGTTTTCCAATATGGTGTGCTAGTCCATAATCACCTATATGATTTCATATCCTCTATGTAATCATGGAAGTCCCATCAGGAAATATATTGAGATACCATAACATTTCCACATAATTTACTCAGTGGGTTGTGTCAAACTAATTGGAACATGGTTCTCAGCTTTCACCAACATAAAATTGAGACAATGAGGGATAAACAAAGAAATACACTGCTTCATCCCTAGCCCCAAAAATATATTCTAAGGGTCTTGGTAAATATTTTACACCCCTAGATGAACTAAAAAGGGGATGTATGAAACTCCCTTAGTACTTTCTCATGTAGCCCTATCTATAACATTTTAAATCCTTAGAAAAGTATTTCGTGCTTCCCACATTCAAAAATCCATCATGTCTAGTGGATATTTTTTCACACATGTACTTGAAATATATATCTCCATGACGATCCTTCCTAACATGTTGAGAAATAGGAGGGGTAAAAACCATTAACTAGAGATAATTTCAATAACCCTTATTTGCAAAGGACAACTACAATGTGGCTGACTGCTCTGACACCTCACCCAACAGCTATAAATAAGTTCTCATACTGAGAGAATCTTCTACAATGTTCCCCTTTCCATGAGTATATAATATCTCAAAGTTATAATCCCGAAGTAACTCAATCCATCTCCACTGTGTCAGGTAAATATATTTCTGCAAAAAATATATACCTAGGACTCTTATAGATAGAATAGATGTGAAATCATTCTCCCATAAGTTAATTTCACCACATTTTTAGGAAAAAATAACTAATTATAGCTCAAAATAGTGAGATAGTTTTTCTCAGGGGGTCTTAGCTTCCAGGACCCAAAAGAAATCCTCAACTATATCTATATTAGATGTGACGACCCGTCCTGAGGGCATGTTCCGTGAATACCCCAAACCCGCCTTCCATAGACCAGGGGCTGGCGACTAGCACCAAAGGCATAAATTCTGATAACTAGGAAGGCATTGCCTTTATAAAACATAAACGCATACAACCAGAGTACAAGAGGAAGTAATACACTAAGTACAAAAGAAAGTGCTGAAAAGTAAATGGTCCAGAATACAAGCCCTACTGAGAAGTACAGCTACAACTAAACGAATGTAAAACAGAAAAGACAACAGCTAGAAAATAGAAGTACCTCTTGGGTCATCCACCTCGGATCCTACCCGAAGGGTAGGTACAGATATCCTCCTCAATGATCTCACCCTCCAACCTCCTCCGAGTACCGTCTCCTCGTGAAGTCCACCTCTAGGTACTGACTCGTCGTGAGGTCCACCTCCGAGTACCGTCCTGTCCATGTACCCTTGATCACTGTCAGTGTTGTCCATCGCCTGCATCCAACACAACGAGGTGCGGGCATAGCCTGTTCAGGGGTGAGTATAATGATACTCAGTAGGGACCCCGAGACCCTCAAGGTCTCACTAAATCCAACAAGGATAACCACAAATAAGGATCTCAACAGATAACCATTACTTAGGTATAATCCCATACTTATACCAAAGTTATCATGTAACCCATCTCAATCAAGAGGTAATCAAAAAGGTTATGAAATCAATGGATAACCACTACATAGGTATATGCCCATAAATATACCAAAGTTATCAAGTAACCCATCTCTATAATGAGGTAAACACAAAGGTCATTGACTCAGCTCAAACCAGGATTTTTATTCACGATATCAAAACCACGACTGCTGGAGAACTCCTCCTTTATCGAGTACAGTGGTCCTATCACGACTCTGAGATGCTACTCTCTAACCTTAGACTGATGAGGTAATCCTCCTATCGAGTATCGTGGGTCTACACCCAAACACAGTAGTGCTCCCCGCCAGGGGTCTACCGCCCAAACATAGTAGTGGTTCCCCTAATAGCCTACATAGGTACTCTTCCTATTGAGTATTGTGGGTCTTCTACCAACTACCAGGCGCTCCATCCACCGTGGTTTTGCCGCCAAATACCGGGCGCTCCGTCCACTGGGCTAGTCGAATAGGTCAAGTAGTCGTCAAGTCCACAACTACTAGGTCTCCACACTCTGTACGCTCGTCTCTAAGAGGATCTGCTCCACGAGCTACTGGTTGATACTCCAAGTATCACAAATTCCTACAAAGAAGTATCAAAAAGGACCGCCCAGTCACCGGGGTCTCAACATAATAGACGGCACGTCAATCAGATGCCCGATTTGTGAGTTATTAGCCTTTTCGTCCCGTGGGCCCGGTTGGTTTCACGTACAAACCAACCTGACCATATCTCAACTGTACCCCAAACTCTCATAGGGTATACTCAAAGGGACTGTTTCTCAACGAGATTACCAACGCCGTTGACGGTTCGTCAAACGATCGTCCAGTCTGAAAGTTATCATCTTTTCCGTTCTAGGGGCCCGGTTGGTTTCTAAGTTAAAACCTACCCAACCATACTCCAACTGTGTCCAAACCTCATGTGAGGTATTCCAAAAGAACCGTCTCATCAAGAGAAATACAACAAAGTCGACAAAACATCAATCGGACGTCCGGAACTCAAGTTATAAGCGTTTCTGATCCGAGGGCCCGGTTGGTTTCATGAATGAACCAACTTGACCGCATTTCAACTATACCCTGAACTCCAGTCATGTATACCCAAAGGATTGGAAAAGCTCCCAGAATACCGGCTCCGCTGACGATTCGTCAAACGGACGTCTGGTGCAAAAGATATGTCCCAAGAAATTAATGGGTCGGTAAAGGGCTCAGGTCCGGTCCGACCCGGTCAGACCGACTCGGCCCAACCCAAACTGGGCCAACACGGTCTTGGTCGACCTGGTCAGACTCGTTGGTTCTGACCCAGCCCATTGGGTGGGTCAACCCGCTAAGCCTTATCCTGGTCCGCAACGCTCGGCTCAGCGGACCGCGAGGGCGGTTCGGCCCGTTAGTCACCACATAGGTGACTCGGTAACTCGGCCCGAGAGACCGGGCCAGTTCGCCTATCGACACCGTGGGGGCGCCGCGTGTCAGTTCAGCAAGCCAGCGGCCGGGAGACTAGCGGTATGCCACGCGGGGTGCGGGCGGGCCGGCTAGACTCCGGGCAGGCCGCGGGTGCACCCGGTTGGGTGCGAGTGCGCCCAGTAGGGTGCGTGGGTGTCGGGCAGGGTTTTGGACACCGGGCAGCTCATGGGGGCTCACCGAGCAGCGCGCGTGGGTGCACCGGGTAGTGCAGCAGGGCGCCGGGCAGCACGTGGGGGCACATCGGGCAGTGCGGCAGGGTGCCGAGCAGGGAGCCGCGGGGCACCAACAGGGGGCGGGATGCACCGAGCAGGCCATCGGCAGGGGCCGGGCAGGCCGTCGCGGGGCGCGGGCAGCACCGGTCAAGCCGCCGGCAGGGGCTGGGCAGGCCGCCGGGGGGTGCGGGCAGCGCCGAGCAGGGCGCCGCGGGGCGCGGGCAGCGCCGGGCAGGGCGTCGTGGGGCGAGGGCAGCACCAGGCAGGCAGGGGTGCACGCCAGCGTGGGGCTGGCAGCGCACCGGCAAGGCGCAGGTCGGGCACCGCTTGGCCAGCGGTGCGGTTTGCGGAGGTTGCGGGTAGCGCGGCCTTCGTTCGTTGTCTTTGTCACCACCGCCTCTTTGCCATGTCGTCATCATCAAATAAGATCCACAAAGGTGAAAGATCGACCGTGTTCTTGCGATCTGAACCCCTCCCCACATTATATTGATAACACTTGTAATAACATACATTCACGAAAAGAACGTCGGAGGTCGAGAAAAATAAACCAACATAAATTCCCCCTACCTCAATAATTGACATCCTACGTCAAGCATCGCGGAAGATGGCATCACAGGGTGAGGTTTCATAGATGATGTCGGTGTGCGTCGTCGTTCTTCGTGAAAACGGTGTTCTTCATTGAAGAGGTGGCATTCTTCGTCGGAGGGAAGTTCTCTTCTTCTCACACAAGAGTTCTCTCAAAAACTCAAGAACTTCACCAAAGTCTTCCCACACACCAAAAGCTCCAACTCAAAATAATATCTCATGATATTATTTTTATTCCCATCAAAAAAATTTTAAAATTCAAAATCAATCCACTTAATTAATTAAATGAAGTGACTCATCTCATTAATTAGGGCATGTTGGAAAGAATTTATGACGGAGAGGGGAGGAGGTGAGAGGTCTCATAAATGTGAGAGTTAGTAGCATTAAACAAGGGAGTTTAATGGGGGGTTTATGAGAGTTATGGGGAGTTTAGGGAAGGTTAAGGGAGATGAGAGGTTGGGGTTTGTGTGGTCCCCACCTCTCATTTATCCACACATGGGAGGTTGGGTGGTTGTGGGCCCCACCATCAACTTCCCATGGGAGATTTTAACTTCCAAGATATAAAAAATAAAATTGGTCAACAATTTTATTTATTTAAACTAAAACCCCAAATAATAAATCTCAACCCGCTAAATACGCAACTGAGGTAAAGATCCCCTTAAGCAATTACCGGCACTTCGAGTTCATCGGTGCCCTCAGATGTCAATTACGAGCCCCGATTCAAAAGATAGAAAAACCTGATCGTTCGTTCACTGAATATACCCGATCTAAACTTCAGAAATTGATTCCGGACACACCGGGCCTCAGAATCAAGTTTCGTTAGAAGCTACAGACTCATAAAATTCCAAATAAATTATGAAAAAAAATTCCTTGAAATTTTCGGGTCTATACATTAGAATAAACCCAAGAATAGTTGTTAAGGCCTCATAGAACACCACATAATCAGTACCTTTTTATGGAAGTCCTAATATGGGGTTATTCTCAACATATTCTATGAATGTTGAAAAGACTACTTGAATATATCTATTAAAATTAAATGCAACACCTTTCTATTCAAGGAAGTTAGGGGCCCCAAAATACTATAGAAATTCGAAATGAATATATGATATTATCCTATAAACCAAAGGAAGATATGCACTTCAGTCATGATCATGGGTGGCACGTAGGATAGTACTACGTCAACCTTTTTGGGTTCACTCATACAACTTCTTCTGAGATAAAAAAACCTAGTAATTTGACCACACAAATATAAATTAAAACTTTGAGAGGTTCTTATAAATTTCGTTCTCTTATAGTATTTCTAGAACCATCCTAAAACCTCTCACATGTTAATCCTCTTACACTAGGTACCCAATATAATTGATGAAGACTAGCATGAACTTGTCCCAAAAGGGATGATAGATATCATTCATAAGTCTCCGGAACATTGTTGAGGTTTTTATTACACTAAATAGAATTACCAATTACTCCTAGTGACCGTAATGCAATCAAAATTTTATATTCATTATATCCTCCTATCAAACTCTGTGTTAGTGATAGATCAACCTTAAGTTCATCTTTGAGAACTACCCCCCCCCCCCCCCACACACACATCAATAGGTTAAAGAGGATTTATATCCTTAGAAGTGTATAATTTTTATTTACAGTCATATTAATTTTATGAAATTAATCCACAACTAACCTCAAGCTCCCATAATACTTCTCAGCGAACAACATTGAGGGTTCCTAGGTAGACATAGTGGTCTTGATAAATAAATTCCTCTGAAAAACCTCCAACTCCACATTTTTCTCTCAAATATCAATGAGGGTTATCTGATATGATATCATAGATATCAAGGTAGTACTTGGATATGGTTATATTCAAAAATAAATCTCTCAAGGAAGAGGTATGCCCAAAATTTCTTCAGGGAATTCTTTCTCACACTTCACCACTACTGTAGGAACTTGAAAGATTATAAAATATTATAATCTAAGATTAAAACTAGATAAATTATCAGTAATTCGATATATCATCAGTGAATGAGAACATTATTCTATTTTGGGTTTTTTTTCTATCTATTGATGGAAATTCACATCCCGTCAACTTGGATGCACAACATCCTCTACGTAAAATAGCCAATCTAATCATAAACAACAAACATGTCTTACTTACATAGAATAAAATTGTATGGCCGCATCATTACTATGAAAATATCTGAAAATAAGATCTCCCTTGCAAGATTTTGGTCTCATTATTAGTAAAAGTGTGTGATTACTGAATCTCACTGTGTTGAAATCTCTAAACATAAGGGTTGAACAAAATTTCCCATGGAATCTCCAAATTATGAACAAGGGTAATGACAAGAAAACAGTAGCTCGTTACTATGTGTATAAATAATATAGATAAATTATATAAGACCGAAATAATACCTTGAATCATCCTAAGAGGCATTGGTTCCTCAGCCTTCACCACTTACTGTTACCTATGTCCTTGACCATTAGCTCATGGAGCCTCACGAGGACTACCTAGGGGTGGAGGTGGAAACAGATCAACATTTTGGCCACTTATGACTACTATCCAAACTACAATTAAATTTCCACCACCATAACAATATACCTTATCAAGATATAACCTATGTTTAGATGGTCCATCATCTGTATCCCCATCTACTTCATGGTGGGTCAATATATCCCACACAACATGACCTCACTCATCAAAAGAGTAACATCACCACTCTCTAGGTTGACTGAACCCTCCTAATAGTCTTACATGGTATACCCTCTATCCAAATATATTTTCTAAAATCACTTCTTCCTATTGGATCCCTAATTTTATCATTATCTACCAGTTTCCAAAGTCTCATGTTCAGGATGACCACTGCTAAGACCTACTATTAGTTAATACTTACCTAGAAAGTTATCCATGAAAAACTCACAATCAACCACCATAGTTTAGAAAAGGATACATAGAGATAATAATCCAAAATGAATATCCCAATGTTGGATTCCCTCAGAGGACCGTGTTCAATATTATACATCATAAACTATGTCCATGGAGTACCGTGGGTGGTTAATGAACCTTGACACATACTTTCGGACTAACATGATTCCCTGTTAGAGTTCTACATGCTATTGGATGCATACTTCCCACAATTTCATTATGAAAAACTCTTCTCAAAAGAGGTAATAAAACTATTTCCAAGTGATATTGAGATCATCATGAATTTCTATGACTAAGATCCACTATTACTCAATAACACCCTAATGAAGGATCACTTCAAATACCACCATCTGATTAAGAAGGGTCGTAACAAGATGAAAAAATCACCCAACTCAATTGAACTAGTACTATAATACATAAGGACCAAGATCTCCCTAAAACCATAGTGGTTTCTAAATTTAGAAAATGTGAATTTTTCTAAGATTTCACAAGTCATTTGATTTTATTTATTGGACGATCGGTTTCTCGATATGATGAGGTAAGATAGGAAAGACACCTAGAGGTATAACATACTACATAAGAACTTGAAGAAAAACCTAATTACTAAGGGTATCATCATCATGATCCCATGGCAAAATTCAAGTTGTATTTCCTAAATGAGGCATCCTGAAAAAGGAAAGACTCATCGAAGTCAAAGAGAATATCCGAGGAACAACTCCAGGAGGACATGGAAACCACATACCATTTCTATATGATACATGTACTAATGTTTTTCATAAAAAAAATTTCTACATGTACTGAGTCAACCCATATATTATTAGAGTCCTAGAGAATTGATATGCTAGTCATCGCACAATAATTGTGCTCTATAATACAAGATATGAACTAGAGACAACTTAACACTACCACTCTATTTTCCATACCAATCCTCACAACATGACTATCTCCAATATCAAGTTCTATGAAAACCTCCTACCATACCACTCTATCATGACCCGACCTTATGGGGCTAGTATGGTCTGTAGTGACCCATGTGTGACAGCCCAATCCCACTTCCAATATGGTAGGGGATAGTGGCCAACACTAAGTAGGCGTAACACACTCATGGACGACCTTTAAAAAATTACTTATACACATTTAGACATCTCCAATTTCTAATTAAATGAATTAAAAAATAAATAACTGATACAAAATATTCATGAATACAACTAATCCCATATCAGATTATAACATGAGTACAAGGAATAAAAGTTCCAAATACAAGCCCAAAAACTGTAAAAGAGTCTAACCTTCTAGTAAAAAAGTGGATTTGTATCAAGATGAACTCCTATAACTATTTGAATTATATTTAGTACTACCAAGATCTATGTTCTCATATTCCACCAAGGTCTCCATCAAATGGACTATCATCTACTTAATACATGACATTTGTGGTCACATCTTATGCATTGGTGAGTAAACAAATCCCTAGTAGGATACCCCGAAATCATCAAATAAAAAAAATCGAAGAGGGTGATGTAAATATAAAAAATATGGTTCAATTAGAGAGTGATATAATAACAACCTTGATATTCTCAAACATAAACACTAAGTCTCAATGTAAAGTAACTTCTACTCTTCCAACCATGGAATCCACTCGAGGATCCAAGGTAATTATCATCTAAGAGAACATACTCCTTTGGTATTGATAGAACCAATGATATTCATTTGAGAGGTTGTTTTAATTAGAAATTTCCATTAATTGGTACACACTAGAAATCATAAGATGTTGATATATAGATAGGGGTCACACCCAGGTCCTATGTGGGATACCTAACTATATTCTAAAAAACATACTATGATGGGGATCACATGCCCTAAAATTCCGTAATGGGATACCTGACCCATCCTAAGGAAGAGTGATATAGGAACACCCTAGTCCACGTGAATCGATATCCAAATCTCCCCAAAAATAACTTATATAGGGGATTAGTCATCTTTTTATTAAGATGAGGTTCCTCACTACAACCTCATAGGATTGGACCAAGGGAATGCACCCAAAATGATTCACAAGGGATAAAAAACATATATATTTCATTAATGATGTGTCTCAATAATCTCATATATATCTGAGTTTGTTCCAATGCATGTGTCCTCTGACTCATGCCTGTGTACTCTGGGAATTACCATGTATACTAGTTGTGTTTGTTCTTTTATACCCTGTGGTATATGATAAGTTCCTAATCAATTATCACATGATGGGTAAAAAAGTCACAAAAATGTGTTATATTTATCTTGGGGTTAAAACACTAAAAACTGTATAGGGGGTCCCACATAACATGTGTTATTCTGAACTAAACACCCTGTATATTGATAATTTCCATAATTCCACATAATTCATGAATAAATATATGCATCACCTCCTCACCTACTCTAAAGAACAATATCACCTATGAAATTCAAACATAGGGTTTAATGATCTTGATCCAACTCTAATGGATAGATTCTTGCCACCCATCCATTTGGAAATTGTCTCTTGTCAAACCACATCACAAAAATTCCAATCCAGAAGATAAAAACCTCTAATCAAACCAAAATTTTCCACCATCTTTATTAAAATTTAATAATTAATTTTATCCAAAAAATTTACTTATGATGATGATAAATTTCACTAAATATTGATTGCGCATTGATCAATTATTGGGTATAGTCAAACCGTTATTCAAATGAAATACTAATGATGAATGTATGATGAATGGGGGTAGAAATGAGTGATAAAAAAATGAGGAAATGAACATAATCCATTTTTCATTTTTTCCTTTATCCATTGAAATAGATAATAAAAAATAAAATATTAATCAAGGATTAATAAATTATTTAAAAATTCCTAATTATAGGGGGGAGAGTCACTCAACAGTAAATCAAAAATCAATATGAAATTTCATTTACTAAAACAATTAATTCACGTTTGATATGGAGGAATTAAAAAGGGTATTATTATTACACAATATGACCTACCATGAAATTTTCTTGGCCACTTATGGATAATGATTCTATTTTGTTGTTGCTGGTAATATCCAAGAACTTCTTTAATGATGAAAAACTTCTTGTAGAACAGAATGTTGATCCATGATACATTTTTCATCCAACAAATCTCTCCTTCATAGTTCTATCCAATCTCAAGGGTTATATGACTAAAACTAGGAAGTGGATAAAACAATTATTAAATATAAGAGGATTAATTCATGCCCAATTAATAGATAATAAATTATTTAATCAATTTATTTTTATATTTTACCACCCATGACTAATATTAAACAAAACACCTAATTCATAAAAAATTTATGTTTCACATAGGGTAAACCCCTTGTTACAGATTTAATGGAATTATAGATTTCTCATATGAGACACTGTTTAGGAGATATTCTGTTATTTTATAAAAATTATGCATGTGTGATATATTATATTTAATATTTAAAATATATCAACACTGAGGAACCATGTGCCTTGGAATCCCACATTGAATCCCCTCCAAAATATGAATTTATTAATTAAAATATTCAAATTTGTTACAAGAAAAAAAAATCATTGCAGTCTCATTTTCAATAAGGGGGATTTGGAATTATAAAAGATAGTGAAGATAAATATGAGTATTATCGACAAAATCCCAAGGGGATATAGTTATAAATACTAAAGTATTAAGAAATATTTATTGAATATAAGGAATGACGTGTTGAAAAATAGTATGATGGTCTTGTTTTATGAAAATATGTGTCTTGGAATATCATAAAAGAAAGATAGATTTTTAAAAAAGTGAACTGTTGAAAACCAAAGTGTTGAAGTGATGATTGAGATATTGATTATTCCTAATAGTGATGATGTGTTAAAGAATGCCCAACCCATGAAAGGCCACACCCTCTGGGGTTTCATAGTGAATTAGGATGAGAATCTCGGAGTAGTTCATGCCGATATCATAATGTATGGTGGGAAGAAAAGGCCCAATGTATGAAACATGGGAAGATACTCTATTATAGTGGTCCTAAAAGTGAAACATAGATAAGGTGAGTATGGGGATAGTAATTGTCATGATATGAGAATTAAAATACAAGGATGACCTTGAATTTGAGAAGGTCAAAATGGTATGGACCATTCCCATAGTGCAATGTGTGGTGTTTGAGATGTCTCCCTATAAGAATTGGGTAATCCCAAAATTGAAATTAAGGAACCCATGGTCAATGGGAACTCATGTTTTTGACTTCTAGTTCAAAGGATTAAAACACTAAAAAACAATTGGTATTAGTGATTACTGTGGTGATCTAGATGTATTTTTGTGAGACACGAAGAGGGTTAAAATGACCATAGTGGTGTATGAGTTTCAATTGAGTAAAGCCTATGTGAAATTGGTAGGATTCCATTCACATTGGGAAGAAACCCATGGTCAATAGGTGCCTCATCATGGAAAAATGGAAAGAATAAAGAGACTAAACACATAGGGGTTAGCATGTTGAGAGAAATTGAGAAATATTTTTTCTCCAATATATGGTGTAAGGAATGTTGGGTTGTGACATAAGGAACATTGGTGAATTAATTATTTTTATTCTTGAATAGATATTAAATGATTCCATAATAATGTATTTGGTTTTAGGATATGATTAAAGCATAATTTAAACTAGTTTATAGTAAAAAAAAATTTGAAATAAATGTGGAATTGTTCCATGTGCCATAAAGAGTGAGAAGGAACATAAGAAGTTAATTTTCTGTAGTTATGAAAGAATTTAGGGGAAATTCATGGGATTTATTAAGAAGTTATTTAGAGGTTTTGATTTCCCATTAAGGCGATGATAGGTGTCTTATTTCTAGGATCATGGTCACTCAATATGAGGTAAGAGGTTCAACTCCTACAAGATATAGTTGAGAAAATACTATGCGATGAGCACACATGAATTAGATCCCAATATGTTGTACATATACTTCAATTAAAGAAGATATAGTTCATTTAGAGTAAGGATAATGCCTCAATACTAGTGCCCTCTAATCAATTACCATTGAATATCTTAATGATGTAATTTACTTATATATCAATTGATTTATATTTTCATGGAGTAGGATTATCAAGAGGTGAATTGATCACTAAGTGTTTCTATCCTTTTTGGATCATATTTTGTTAACACATTTTATCTTCTAGTTGATTCTAGAAGTGGTGTATAGACACAATGAGGACTCTATATTGTATGATGTTTCTAAATTTGTTGATGGATCATTGTTGGGGGGACTAACCAACATATAAAGGAGTATGAAAGGCTTCCAACCCTTTTAAATATAGTTTTCTATGATTTATATTTTATTTCTATATTTGAGTAAAGGTTGAGAGACTTCATTGAGTGGATTGAGAACCTTCACTAGTTCAAGAGGTTGGGTTCAAAAGGGAGAAACTCATAAAAGTAAAATAGGATCATTGATTCACCCCTATTAGTAATCCAATCAAGTTGGATCCTAACATTAATATGTTGTGAATGTAAGGTTCTCATACCCTATAAAAAATAGTGGATTATGATAAATTGAAAATTGATCCACAAAGGATAACTAGGTTTAGGATAATATTTACTTAAAAACCTTTATGTAATGACATTAGTAATCAACTAAGTACAAACCATATATCCTTTATTTTTATTGCAAATCCTCCTCTCATTTTTATTGTTTTTATATTAAGATAAAAAACAACATATTATAATGTGATTGGATGACCAATATATGATTCGGGTTTCCATGAGATAATAACATGAGGGACACCCTATTCTACATTA
This sequence comes from Viscum album, assembly GCA_963277665.1. Classification (NCBI taxonomy): domain Eukaryota; kingdom Viridiplantae; phylum Streptophyta; class Magnoliopsida; order Santalales; family Viscaceae; genus Viscum; species Viscum album. The sequence continues at coordinate 1,988,415,092 of OY728136.1, forward strand.
TAAGGAGTTATATAAATATAATTTGATAATAAATATGAAAATACTTTAACATAATTTATCACTATTGAGGAGTTTAAATAGGATATATAATTTTATCACTATGTTTTATTATATTTATTATTAGTTGTTGTTAATTATTTTTAACCCCACTAACCCTGATGAAAAATAAAATGGGTGTATATATTTTATTTGATTTTATAAAATATGTGGGTGAATGAGACATTATTACTAGAAATATCGTAATAATGAATAGGGATAGAACAATTTCCAAAATAAATAAGAATATTCCACTGTGTTTATAATTAATACTAATTTATTTTTGAAGAAGTGGGAAGAGGATAAAAAATATAAGGTAGAATCTTTGTATCTATAAAAGTTGTTTTCCAATGGATACTTGTATAAAAAACAATGAATGATCTTATAATGCTTGAATATATCGATGGGTACTTTGATGAAGAGTCTAAATAGATTAAAAGAGATTTATAAGAAGAAATTTTTCTGTGTAATTAAATCAATGATGTATTTCTAGTGTCACTACAAAATAAAAATGAGTAAAATGATGAAACAATTTTTCAAAATATTTTTTTAATTTTAATATAATTTATTATAATTATATTAGAATAAAATTATATAATTATCTCCATTAAAATTATTTTGAAAATAAATATCAATAGATTAATGATATATATGAATTAAATAAAGACCCAAAAGAGTAGTCGAAATAAATAGATATGATGGAGGATCTAGTTTATTTACACACTAACATAAACAAGGGATATAATAAAATTATGAAAGTCCACGAAGATCCCTACTTTGTGCATAAAAATTGATCCACTCCCTATATTTTATAAGAAAATTCAATGGAAACCATAACTCCTAACTGAAATGTTAATAATGGTCTCTGGTTTCTCCCACCCAAAATTTCATGATTTTTATAATTAGAAAATGTGTGGACCAAATATATATTACATAATAATAGGTTAATATATATTACAATAAGAAAAGTACATAGAAAATAAGGATCTTGTGATTTCTATGAGATATGTCACACCCACCATTAGATAAAGGACAAAAATCCCCACTATGTTCTTGTACACAATAAATATAACACACTTCTTGGGGGGTACTAAAGATTTATTTCCCTCTCTCTTTAATTTGATTTTATTTTAAATTAATTTATTATATTATGTTTACATTTATTATTGATGTTATAAAAAAATTGGACTAGATCTTATGGTAACTTCCATTAGAGAATAACCAAGTGGAATTACACCTAATTTTTTTTCATTTCCCTATTTCTAATAACATTATTGAACTTAAATTTGGGTAGTAATATTTAATAATGAAGGATATGGTATAACTTGTTGTAAGATTGTGTAATTTTTAAATTTTTGGCATGATTTATAAGAAATATTTACCTTTATCGAATTCATAATTTAGTACGATTAAATTGGTGAATTTTGAAAGATTTTTATTGATTTAAATATCCAAGCCTTTGTGGATTTTTTATAATCATTTTTTAAATTAAATCAATTTTTTATCATAAATGTAATTCTATTTAATATGTTGGTCCATTACATAAGCACAGTATAATTAATAATTTTGTAGTTTGTATATATTTCTAAATATTTTTATATCTTATTATATTTTTCTATTTCTTGAGAGAATTTGAGCCACCCCATGATAACTAAATATTTCTATTTATTCTATTATTACATTTTTTTAGGAATTTTTTAGTTTATGTCAAAATGATTGAGAAAATATTTTGAAATCCAATTGTAATGTCATTATTTTAGAGCCATTCCTTACGCCCAACCTTTATTTTTATCCCCGTAATATCCATGAATATCCATTTAGGTTTTAAAATTATAAAACATATATATATATATATATACCCATTGTTTAGTTATTGTTAGAATGTTTATCGTTGAAACAAAGTTAGGGGAGGTTAATTTCCTAATATTTCAAGAATGTGGTTTCTTTTATAGAAATCTATGATGATGATCCATCCTATATTAGTTATAAAGATGCAAAAAATTGTTATAATTCAATATTCCCTTTATTTATCTATAAAAATGAAGAAAAAAATGTATTAAAAATATATAAAAATATACATATAGAAAGAGGATACATTATTGACTGTAATTATTGTTATGTGAAATGATTTAGAAAACTGAAGTGTGGTGATTAAAATATCTCATGTAATTAGAATGAGTGAGGAACCATCATTTAGTGGAACACATCTAATTCATTTATTATGATTTTATGAGCCTACCCTTAGTATACTTATTTTTGTTCTCAATTGAACTACTCACCTACTCCCACAAAAAACCTTGAAAATATGTCAATATTGTTACAAAACCATGATTCCTTAGTGGAGAAATATTAAGATAAATAGGATTATGGTGATGCATGCATGATATTGAGATTAAGAATATATTGGAAAAATTAATCTGTGAGTGATGAGGGAAAACAAATCATGTATGGTAGGTGGAATCATGCATGAGTTGAAATTTATTGAAAAATAAATTTTTTGAGAAGGAATATAAATTAGGGAATGAAAATAATTGAAGGACATGATAAGTGTATGGATTATTAGAGTTAAAGGGGTTTATTAATCTTTTACATTATAGAAAAAACATGAATCGGGTATATTATTTTCTTTAAATTAATTGATATTTCTTTGGAGTGTAATAGTTAATTTGTGGGGGAGTTATTGGAAAAAATGGACATATTTTTCTTATGAATATCAATGAAATTAACCCCATTTATATCAAAAGAACCTTGTAATGAAATAAGTTTTCATAAAGATAATTTAAAACCCATATTCAATTAAAAAATTATTAATTATTCATCATTTTTTTACTTTTAATTGATGGATGAACTTTTATTTTGTGTTTTATTTATGAAATTATAGAAAAGGATTGACCTAAACCATAGAATCAATAGAAATCAAAGGATATAAAAATAAATAATAAATTTCATGTTTAATTACATAAAGATATTGTATACTATGATAATTTATTTTTGGAATAAACCATATTAATGCAGGAAGTGAAAATATAATATCACTACACATGACACAAAAAGATACTGTGATGGGGAGGTGTCATTTTATATGATTTTAATTTCCATATATGGCTAGTAGATATCAGTGACTATGATTAGAGAAAGGAACTGGTAAAGAAGAGTTTCTTGTTTTGACATCCCCAGGTTAATACTAGTGATTTTGACATGTTAACTAATATCAAGATGTTGTGACTCAACCACAAAACATTGTTTTTGGGGTGAAAATGAATTGTGTATATGTGGGTCATCATATTTTATGATAAGATAATTTTGATATTAGTGATTTAAGAAAATAAGTTTATTATTAGATATGATTTACTATTTTAGTATAAAATAACACCCATGGTTTCATAATATGTACATAATGACCTATTCTAATTTATGATAAGAATATATCGACAACATCATTACACTCAACTAAAAAATTAGGGACTATAATTGGGATACATTATAAGAGGTTACTAGCTGGTTGAACTAAAAAACCCCATATCAGAAATATGGTAAAATTATATCCTAAAAACTATAATTTTATTATTAAAACACTAGTGAATCCCCAAAAATTCCAACTAATGATCCATTTTTATAATAAACTAAACTTTTATAAATGAAATTTCCATTTTCAATGAATAAATTCCCTATTAAGTAATATAATTATAGAAACGCATGCACTAATTTAGTTATTTTATACCGATTATAAGATATAAACTATTATACTTAGAAGAAAATTTAGAATATAAATGATTGATAATATATCCATTTTACAATGACTATTAACATTAGTATATATTATGTTTTTTCATAAAGTCTAACTAATAAAGATGGAATATGTGATGTCCTCAAAATGTTGAATCATAAACTATGAAGCTTAATTCTAAGAGATTCCAAGGGATGTGGAATCATTAGGATTTTCCTTTGACCAAGACCAAGTTGAGTTTCAACAATAGAAACAAGAGAATAACTGATTATGGGAGAAGCTCAAGCTTATTGGGATTATGACCAAACCATATTAACCTAACCACCAAAATAATGCACCACTATCGCACAATTTTCCCTCAGTGAATACATTAGTGTAATAAGATTCTATTCATATAGACCCTAATAATATGAAATTGTATATTTTATTTAATAAAATAATGATTATATCCATTTTTTATTACTTTATAAATGACTATATAATGAATTTAATAAAAATATTATTTTTAAATGAAGAGATCATAATTGAGTTTTTGGGAGATATATATTCTCAATTATGAATCTTTTGATAAATTCAAGTAATTTAAAAATAAATGTTATTTTTAATAAATATTATTTTCTGATAATATTTATTAAAATAAAAATGATAAAATAATTTAATGAATTGTAATGAATTTTTTAGAAGGTTAAAAAAGATGTTAGGGTCATAAAAAAGTATAATTTTTAAAAAAAATAATCATTTTTTTAAAAAAAATGGAAACTTCTCACACTTAGAAATTTATTTTAATATAATAAATATTAATTTTGAAACTATCTCATAAAAATTAACTAATGATGACTTTTTATAAATTTTTTGAGACAATTGAATTTTTGGATAAAGATTAAATACAGTATAAATATAAGGTCTATATTATGACATCATAATAGACTAAACATGTTATAATAAAAGATATAAAGGGAATATATTACCAAATATATGTTTTACCTTTCATTTAATGTATTTTAAAATTATTTTAATAATTATATATATATTTAATTAATCCTCAAAAACCTAAATTATATTTTAAGGTTTTAAAACCAGTTCTTTATGATCATTACTCACTTCTACATCACTAATGAAATTATTTTAATATTTTCAGTTAACTTCCTTATAAAATATTTAAAAAATACTCTTTTTTGGTTGAAATCATAGAAAAAAACAATAATTATGTTTTCTATTTTTAATTTCTTCAGAAGGAATCGAAAATATAGGTTTGTAAATTAATAAAGAATTCTTCTCCCTTTTGTTATAAATACTGACACAACCTTAATCTCCTCTTCAATAAAAACCTATTGATCATGATTTTACTCTCTCTATACCTATATAAATCCCTCACAAGTTGTTTACATCCCCTTAATTAGATCCTTCAAAGCTTTTAGAAGTGCCCTCTCTAGGTAAGGGGAACTTATTCTATTTACTAAAGAACATTATTTGAGATGTTCCTATTGATTTGAAATTTTCCTTGTTGGAATATATTTTTAAACATCCCTTAATTATCTTTATGATGAATAATAAATTTAATACGAACCTTCACTCCCATTAATTCCTTCCATAAACCTTTATTTACACCTATTATGCTGGCAAAATTTTCCCGTACTTTTCCATGCCAAAAAATTGTATTATATATACCAATAACCATTTCCAATAAATTTTATTCACCTAGATATAATAATACTTCATTAATTTTGGACTCTTATATATGAAACCCACACTTATGAATCATGGGATTAAATGTGTTGAAGGAAATCCTTAGGTTTTATGGTCAATGTTGCACACAAATGCATGTACATGATATGAATGTGATGGGTGGGCCTAAAATTATGTTTCTGTATAATGAATTGTGTAATGTATTATCTTATGAGATACCATGTATGGTGTTTGGGAGGTTATCCTTTGAAAACTAATTTATTATTTCTCAATGGTTATCCTTGATATATGATTATGAAGTCATGTTGTATGGTGTTTCCAGATTCCTATATTGCCTTGATGTTATCATATTATATCATTATTTGATGTTCAAGTTTATGATTATAATCCCTTTTAGGTAACCTTTATCAACATATTTACCTAGATTTTTTTAATTTATCATTTTCTTATTTGATTATTCCATTATTGGGATTTATAGAACATAAATTTATTATATAAATCCCGAGATTAGCTTATACATTTTTAGAAGTGCAACGAAATTTTAAGATCATGTTAAGTAGTATTAAATAATATTGTTGCATACCTATTTTATGTTATTGTGTTTTGTAACTAATTTCACAAAGACACAATACCTCTAAATATTTTTGGATTGTATTATATTTATCTTTTTTTGTAAAAACTCATGAATTACGGTTTATTAAAGTTAATAGTTGTTAATTTTGGTATAACTGCCAAACTACAGTTATTTTTGGGTATTATAATTAAAAAACAAAGTTAAATACTTAATGATAATAATTAACATATGAAAACTTCCCAAAAGTTCTATAAATTTTAAATCTAGTGGGTTTTAAGCAATAAAATAACTTTCAGGATACTAAAAGTGGATATGGATCTCACATAGTTGTATAAAGAGGTAATAACCCTAAAAAGGTATCATTGGATATTAACTTGATCATCACTTGGTGCATGAAAAATATTCCTTGTAGCAAATATTTTTTGAAACTCCTAGTTTATATGATTTATTAAATTCAAAATATCTATATGAACCATTATAAAAGGAAAAAATTAAAAAAGAATATTATGGTAAGAAATTGGCCAGGAATAACTTAGATTGATAAGTAGAAATTCATAGTTTATGGAATATATTTCATTTATGAGTTATTCCTTTGAAGTCCTTATTTTCGCTTTTATATTAATAGTATTTTTAAAATTATCATCCCTAAGTCTATTTGAGAAGAAGTAAATAATTAGGACAAAAATCAGGTTTAGTAGAACCATTCGAACACTACCTCAAAACATAGAGCTGGAACTATATGTGAAAATTGAAAATGGGGAAATTACTTCATCCTGTGTATATAGATTATCCCCTATCCATATTTTGGGGGTGAATTTCCCATAAAACAGTGTGATATTCCATTAAAAAAAATTATTTTATTCTAGGTATGGATTTAATTTTCATGTACAAAGCCAACATAAATTTATGGGAGATAACCTATGAATTGTGAATAATCCTCTAATTATATAAATTTTCATGGTGGTTTTTGAATATCCTTTTGAACTATCAAGATACTAATGGATATGATTGACTTATGAGAAATCATGGCTTTCCCAAATGATTGATACTAAAGAAAAGATCATCTTTGAAGGAATTCTGATTTTGTTGGAATACACTATTGTGTTTCGAAAAGAATTTCCATGTCTTCCTCCTAATAGAGAGGTTGATTTATAGATTGAACTTATACATGGAGATTTACCAATATCCAAGACTCCATTTATAATAGTCTCTGTTGAACATAATGATATAAAGAAGAAAATTCAAGAGAATCTGGATAAAGGTCATATATTCCCAATTACTTCACCATGGGGTGCATAGATCATTTTTCTCAATAAGAAGGATGGGTTACTGGATATCTTCATTGATTATCCTAGAATCAAAAAAAATCATGATAAATAATAATCAAACCCGATAATAGATTGATGACTTATTGTATTAGCTATATGAAGCCTAATCCTTATCCAAGTTAGATCACTAATTGAGATATTATCAAAATAAAAGTGAAGAAAAAGGATATCCCAAAGATTGATTTTCATTCAATGTAATGGCACTATGAGTTCATAGTTATTTCATTTTGATTCACTAATACAATAGGTATCTTTATTTCCATACTGAATAGAGTCCTTAGCACTACTAGAAATTAGTTTATTTGCGACAGGGAATTTGTGATGGTGTCCTATAATAGAAGGTCATTTTTGACATAGACCCATTGAAAATGTCTTGTTGTAGGAATGGGAATCACATATAGATTCACTAACTTTTAAAAAAACCCTATTTTCACGGCCTATCGCAAATAGTATTCCCATGTTTTTATAAAAAAAATTATTGAGACGGGCCCCTCGCAAATAACATAATAAAACAAAATCAAATAAATTGAAAAAATAAGAATAAAAATAATAAAATAATATTATAAAATAATAATAATAATAAAATAATAATAATAATATATTATTATTATTAGTAATAATATATTATTATTATTATTGTTAAAATAATAATATTAATATGAGTAAAATAATAAAAAATTATAAAATAAAAAATATATAAAATAAAAAAACCTAAATGATTGTAATAGTATAAAATAATAATAATAAATAATAATAAATAAATGATAAATTAATAAAAATAAAATAATAACTAAAAAAGTAATAGAATACAAAATTCCATATTCACAACAATCTAAAAAACACACTATATATATATATATTTAAATATTTGTTACAAAAAAATATATTCAATTGTTTTATCATAAAAAATAAATACATCACTAAGGGGACGATATTCTAGAGGAGATGGAGGAGATGGTGGAGGTCACTCCATCCCAAAACCATGAGTCAAACGTCAAATGTTCTCCCTTATTTTCTCAAAATGTTGTTACTTCCACTGATGCATATCTTCATCCTAATGCAGTGGTTGTTGACAGAGCTCTTTCTGCTTCCTACACATACTCTCTATAAACTCACCATGAGCTCACAGCTAGTCCTAATATTGTACAGCGGATGATGATGACCCTCCATGATCTCTTCTCAAGATTTACACTAACATCACAACGGTACGATAATAATTCATATGCATCAATTAAGAGCTGATACCAGCAACATAGCCTTTCTTGAAGGAATCCTAGGTCGCATGCTTCCATGCTACCTCGTTAAATCTGGAAGCACTGGCCTGATCATCGGTCTCGGCCTGACTCTCAGTCTTTATCTTAGACATTGAAACATCATATGACTTCTTTCATTTGAAATTTAAAATTAAAATAGTTAAAATATTATTTTTAGTTAATTTTAAAACTCAAAAATAAATTATACTGACCGTAATCTAATCTTGGTGATCATTTTTAATCTCTCCAATGACTGGATCGATGTCCATCCACCTATGAATGTTGAAATCCAAAATATCGAGTTTTAAAACTACCTATATGAATATAAAATAAATAGTTTACATTTAATGTTATATAAATTAATTTTAAAAAGTTACTTTCCATATGTTCCCTATACTTACTAAATGTACGTCTTCCAAGTCTATGTGTCACCTCGTGAATCCTCCAGATTTTAGAACTACTAATTATCTCCTCTATAAAAACACCCATACAGTGTGAACATAATCCATCCCAAACCTGAGATGAAATTTAATTAGGTCATTTGGTATAGTAGGATTGATCAAACATTGTGACTCTTGATTCTTGAAATTTTTTTCTCCTCCAATTGTTAAAAAAACTGGTGGCAATGCTCATTCATACAACCCTACCATGCCTGCTAGATAGAGTCACTCATTATCTAATCGATGGGATACCATAATCCCTAGAAACAATTAATAATATTAAGTTATTAATAAAATACATTTCAAAAATAAATATTTTTTTTACATACCATCCAATGATCAAACATGTAGTGCTGAACATCTATGGGAATATGATCTCATATAACCCATTCCTCAGAAAAATAATTCTGCGATATAAAACTCCCATATCAAATAGATATATGTGTAAAGATGTGATAAAAAATAAAAAATAATCAAATAATTGGTATATAAATAAATTAATGATAACTAATGAAATCTAACTAAAATAAACAGGTAAACATTCCTCTACATGCATGTATCAAATCCGAGACGTCAACATCGCTTAGGGATAGGGTGAGGAATCCTCAATTGTGCAAGACTATACCCCCTCTAAGTCCTCCCTGAACCACCATTAGTCTGAGGGTCAGATGATCCAACATCATACTTTTTATTAGGTAGATCTGACTCCAAAAACTAAGGAAACATATCTGATTCCATATGAAACAAGAAGTTATTATGGTTAGAAAATAGTTGAAAACAACTATTATGTATAGATAAATATATTTATCATTATAACCAGCATTTTACTATATCAATATTCATCTATATCCTCATCTTTATATCTGGAAGTGTCAATATCTTCATATTCCTCATCAGTAACATCAATTTCCATATGATTTTGAGTTTAATAATCTCTTTTCATTTCAAATTCATTTGTAACATCATTATTGTAGGGTGACATCATCGATATTCAAATATCTTCATGAAAAAGATGGATTTGGGGTTGTCTCTTGAAAAAATTATATTCCTTGAACTTCTACGGAACCACATTCACCTTAAGTAAACTAATTTTCCCGAAATTTCATTTTTATTATACTCCACAATTCATTGAACTCTCTTAAAGTAGCATAGTAAAATTCATAATAAATTAGATGTTCCTGATGATACAATAAAATTGGTTCATTTACAGCAAGAATGCTTTTATATTTAATATCAATGATTCCATGGCATAAATGAACATGAAAACATATCTCAGTATCAAAACGCAGACATTTAAACATCTATATGTAATTATGTCCCAGATAACACAGTTTAATAATTTCTTCCAGCATACTGTAAAAGTCAACTTCAATTTTCGTATGATGATAACCTCTCAATCAAAAACCCCCATTAATTTTTGTATTCCCCTTATGCACATGTATGAAATAAAAAACCATTCACCACATATTCATTATAATATTTAACCATTTTTTCCATTGGGTTACTCAATACGCATAATTGATTATCAAGTTTTTCAGAATGTTGAGATAACTGAAAATTTATAAAACAATTATAAAAATAATATATAATAAATTGATTTTATATGTTAAAATATAAATAATTTATGTTTCCAGTTTTTGAAACAAGTAGGAAAAATTATTTTTCCAATGTTTATTAAGAGAGGTTACTATAATTTAGTGAATATATTTCTTGATATGATGATCATATATCCTAAAAATGAAAATATGAATTTACTATAACAAATATTATAGAGTGAGTGATAAAATAACTCACAACACAAATGGTGTCAATTATTTATAGTTCAGCAGAAAATATGTATGAGATCTGTGGTTTTCATCATTGAAATCCCTCATTCCTGAACTCCATCAAAGTTAAGTCTGGTCTAACTAAAAACTAATAATTTATTTCTCATTTCATCATAAATTTTTCTCTTGTTATGGATTATGTGATTTTGTTTTGAGGGATATTCAGATTGAAAATAATGAGAGTAGAAACAATAATTTTCCTCCTACAAATAAGCTTCTGTAATTTAACCTTCCACTAATACTTTGTTGTATGATTTTTTATTCAATTTTTATATGCATATCTCGATTGGGAATATCCATCGAAACTATACATGACATCAAAATGTTTCTTCATGTGGAAAATTTATTATAAAATGTTCCATTGAGTCAAATAAATTCTTCAAGAATATTTTTTCAAGTTTACATAAAATTAAAACAATATCATCTTGCAGTCTTCTTAGTGAATCGTAGTCTTTTGTCGCCACATAAATGTCTTAGAAAAGATAGTATATCTTTATTATCACATCCCAAATAATATAATTTAGAAAACCTATTATTCTAATCAACAAAATTATTTTCATTTTAACATAACAGTCGTGAAATTTTAATCTGGTAATATGACCAATTCTAACAAATCTTCCTAATTTGGAAGAATAACCATATGGAAGTCTTAAATATTTAATCTATTGGAAATAATAATAGTCAATTTTATTAGGAATGTGTATAAGATTCTTTTTACTTCATTAACTTCTCTCATATGACATTTTTAAATAGTTCATGTTCTGTTGCCTACAAATTTAGGAAAAATCTAATCATACCTTTACATTATTATCTTTGGTCTTGCCTGGTGTATCCAAAACTATATGAAATAAATTATCAAAATAGTTTTTCTCAATATGTATGATTTCAATCATGTGTAAGACATGATTTTGGACCATGTGTAATCCATATAGATATCATGTAAAATGTTGGGAAGTCACTAATTGTCCACATCAAGGTAGCTTTCAGTTGGAAATTTTGTTTTGCAGTACCATCATATTTACTAACACCATTACTCCACAATGAATTTAACTCATAAATCAATGATTTTAAATAAACATAAATAATAATTTTCTAATGCACTAGAATTAATAAAGTCAAAAATACATATGGATCCTTCATCAACATCCTTGGATGTAAATTGTATGTATTTATAAAGATAGCCCACAAGAATACTAACTACCATAAGAAAAAAATGGATAGATACTGAGAGTAGAAAGACTCAATCACATGTTTTGGGCTTCTAAAGATAAATATTAATTCTCTTGGTCAAAATGTTTCCATGAGTCCCTATCAAAGAGATGACATAATCTTTGACAAATTTAAATATTGGTTTGGGCCATGATATCAATTCCACAGTGTTCGGAGACATTAATAAACACTATATTATGGGTGAAAGCAGAAAATATCTCAACTATTTTGTAGGAATCAATCTATACTTCCCTAGTTGAGCCTCTTTATACCTATATTTTCCACGTGTGGGATAACTATCCAAAGAATCATTTTCACCAAAATAAAAAATGGAATAATGTTAACATGCATGAATCTGAATATAACCAAGACCTATATGTAATCCTACCTCTTTCTCTCATAGAAATTTTTAGGCGACATACTTCTTTTAGTTAACAGTTTTTTAACCAAAGAGAATATTTGATTCAAATAGTTATTTGACATCCCATTATCATATTTAATAGTAATAAATTTTTCAACTACATTAAATTTTCTTATGTTGAAGCTAGGATATAAGGTATCCCTAATGGTCCTCAACAACTCCTAAAATTAATATGGTTCCTACTTAAGAGTTAAATCAATATCATCTCAAGTTTTAGTTTTTTGAAAAGATGGATCTTTCACATCATGTAATAAATAGTGAAACTATGATGGATTTGGATCCAAATTATTAGTATCTTCTCTGGAACTACATTCACCATGTTGATACTAAAAAATAGAATTTGTTTTAAAAACCAAAACAAAATAGATGACCCTCAACATTGTCAAATGTGACAAACGTCCTCAGACCACATTTTTACATGGAAACTTAATTGATCCTTTTGAAATAAATTCTTGTTTTGTGTATGAAAATGATAAGAAAGTTTCAACACCATTAATATATATAATATTTAAACTAAAATTGTTTGGATTCTTGTACCGATTTATCCAAGCACGGTCGTCTAAAAAAGACTGATATCGACTTCCTTATTTAATATTTCTCTAAAAAATATAAAATAATTTTTATTTTTGAATAATTTGATATAAGAAAAAAATGATTCAAAAATGAATTTTTTTAATTATTCCTATGTATTTCTAATTATTGAAATTTATTACTAATTAATATTAATTATTACTAATTTCCATTAATTATTGTGTCTTATTTGTATTTATTACTATATTACTATTTATTACTATTTATTAATAATTATAACCAATTATTATAAATTTTTACTAATTATTACTAATTGTTAATAAATATTACTAATTCTTAATAATTATTACTAATTATCTCTATTTATTCCTATTTATTACAAATTATTGGAAATTATTCCAAATTATTTCTATTTATTAAAAATTATAATTTATTACTCTTATTTATTCTTATTTATTAGAAATTATTATTATTTATTCTTAATTATTCTTATTTATTCTTATTTATTACAAATTATTTTCAATTATTCTTAATTATTACTATTTATTCCAATTTATGACTAATTATTACTAATTATTACTAATAATTACTACTTGTGACTAATTATTACTCATTATTACTAATCATTTCCAATTATACATATTTATTACAATTTATTCTTATTTATTACAAATTACTCCTATTTATTAAAAATTATTCCTATTTATTACTAATTATTACTATTAATTGAAATTTATTGCCATTTATTATTAGTTATTACCATTTATTACTTATTATTACCATTTATTATTAATTAATACCATTTAGTAGTAATTATTTCCATTTAATAGTAACTATTAACACTAATTAGTAATTATTAACATTTATTAATAATTATTCAAAATTATTACTAATGGTTAGTAATTATTTTTTATTATTACTCTTTATATTTATTTATTTCTATTGATTACTATTATTTCTATTTATTTCTATTTAATTTTATTTATAACAATTTATTTTTATTTGTGACTGATTAATAGAAATTATCAATATTTATTAGTAATTATCACTAACTATGAGTAATTATTACTAATCATTTGTAATTATCACTAATTATGAGTAATTATCACTAATTATGAGTAATTGTCAATAATTATAACTAATTATTAGTAATTATCACTAATTATCACTAATTATGTCTATTTGTTCTTAATTATCACTAATTAATACTAATTATTAGTAATTAATACTAATTATAAATAATTATTTATAATTATCACTAATTATTTCTAATTATTATTTATTATTTCTAATTATCACTATTTATTCTTAATTATAAATATTTATTCCAAATGATAACTATTTATTAGTAATTATTCATGTTTTTCAATATTTTTTACTATTTATTAATATTTTTTCATATTTTTTCCTATTTTTTCATATTTTTTCATATTTTTTCATAATTATTCTTAATTATTCTTAATTATTAATTATTCGTGATTATTATAAAATATTACTATTTATTCTTATTTATTCTTATTTATTCTTATTTATTCCTTTTTATTAATATTTTTTCTTTTTTAAACTTATTTATTACTATTTATTAATCTTTATTACTATTTATTACTATTTCTTACTAATTGTTACTAATTATTACTAATTATTACTAATTATTACTAATTATTACTAATTATTACTATTTTCACCTACTTATTCCTATTTATTCCCATTTATCACAAATTATTATTAATTGTTATTAACAATTTCTAATATTTACTAATAATTACTGATAATTACTAATTACTACTAATTATTACTAATTATTACAAATTATTACAAATTATTACTATTTATTGGTATTTATTACTATTTCTCACTATTTGTAACTATTTATTGCTATTTATTACTTTTTATTACCATTTATTACTATTTTTTCCTATTTTTCCTATTTATTACTATGTATTCCTATTTATTCCTATTTATTACTATTTATTCCTATTTATTTCTATTTATTACTATTTATTCCTATTTATTACTATCAATTCCTTTTTATTACTATTTAGTCATATTTATTACTAATTATTCATATTTATTACTAATTATTTTTTTCTTATTTATTCCTAATTAATATTATTTATTCTTAATCATTCATAATCATTCATAATTATTATTAATTATTTCAAATTGTTACTGTTTAATCCTTTTATTCAATTTTTACTATTTATTCTAATTTATTCTTATTGATTCTTATTTATTACTATTTATTTCTATTTATTCATATTTATTAATTATTATTAATAATCATTACTTGTTATTACTATTTATACTTATTTATTTCTATTTATTTCTTTTTTATTCCTATTTATTTATATATTTTCTTATTTATTCCTATTTATTCCTATTTATTCCTATTTATTCATATTTATTCCTATTTATTCCTATTTATTACTAATTATTATTAATTATTCACAATTATTATTAATTATAACATGTTATTCAAATTTGTTACTAATTATTACTATTTAATTCTATTTATTATTAATTATTTCTTATAATACATATTTATTACAAATTATTCCTATTTATTATAAGTTATTCCTATTTATTACTAGTTATTACAAATTACTTCTATTTATTACTAATTCTTCCTATTTGTTACTAATTATTCATTTTTATTAAAAATTATTATTATTTATTACAAATTATTCCTATTTATACCTAATTAATTCTATTTATTACAAATTATTCAAATTTGTTACTAATTAATCTTATTTATATCTAATTATTACTGTTTCTTCCTCATTATTCCTAATTATTCTTAATTATTATTATTAATTTCTAATTATTACCATTTATTCCTTTTTATTCCTAATTATTATTATTTATACCTAATTATTACTTTTTATTCTTAATTATTCCTAATTATTCTAATTTATTAATATTTATACTTATTTATTCTTAAATATTCCAATCTATTCCTAATTATTTCAATTTATAATTGCTTATTACTAATTACCACTTATTATTACTAATTAGTGGTAATTATTAAAATTTATTAATATTTTTTTACTAATGAAACAACATATTTGAAAAAATAAATAATGCAAAATAAAACTATAAAATTATAATTTATTTAATTGTGGGTAATTAACAATAATTATAAGGGACATAAAATTAAATTAATTTACTAAAAAATAAAAATAATACATCAATACCTTCAAAAACCTTTTGTACGCTGAAAAGCTTCTAAATAGCCCCCATATGAAATTTTAAACTTTGAAAAAAAATTACGGAGAAATATGAGAGTTTAGAGACTGAGAGGAATTGAGAAAGGTGTGAAATGAAAAAAAAAGTTGAGCGTATATATATGATAGATTATTTGCAACGGGAATCCCATTGAAAAATGTAATATTTATGATGAGACCCATCGCAAATACTCATCCCTCTATTAATTAGGGGTGACGGTTAAAAAGATATTTGCGACGGGACCGATCGCAAATGATGAAATCTTATTAATTATCCAGGGACAGTTAAAAAGGGTTTTGCGATGGGACCCATTTAAAATACCCACCTCCTGTAATAGTATTTGCGATGGGGTTTATCTCCCCTCACAAATAATATTATTTGCAACAGGACCCATCACAAATAATATTATTTTCAATGGGACCATCACAAAAAATGAAATTCTATTAATTATCCAGTGGTGGTTAAAATGGGTATTTGCGATGGGACTCATTGCAAATACCCACCTCCCAGAATAGTATTTGTGATGGAATTTATCTCCTGTCGTAAATACTATAAATTATCGAAGGTTATTTTCAACGGGTCTAAATACTCATCACAAATACCCTTCCCACGGTATGGCACACAGTTCACGCCAAACCTTTTGTCACGTGAGACATGTTCCCATCACAAATAGTCCCTCCCAATAGACTTTTGGTGACGGTGATGGGCCCCATCACAAATCGCCAATCTCAATTATTGATTTTTCTTTTAGTGTAGGGATTTCCTTGAAATATTTTCATATTATTTATTGATGATATTCATTTATACTCAAAAACACAGTAGTGATATGAAGAGCATTAGATTGATATACTGAAGACCATGTGAATGGAAAATTTATCTACAAAGTACAACAAATGTGAGTTTTAGATAGAGTAGGTAACATTCCAGGGGAATGTTATCCCTAAAAAATATATATATTTGGATCCTTAAAGACAAAGGCAATTGATGGAAGACCCAGGCCAACATATATGACAGAGATCCGTAGTTTTCTTGGATTATTTTGGTACAATCATCAATTTATGAGAAACCTTTCATGATTTTAAATCCTATTAACTATGATAACATTCAAGGGAGTGAATTGTTTTCTATATTAACGAATGTGAGAAGAGATTTAAAGATTCAAAGGGAGAGCAATTATTACACCTTTGATCACATTACACACTAGTGGGGAATGATTTGTGATCTATAGCAATGCCTCTAAAAAATTCATGGGGTGTATAATCATAAAATATGAAAACGTAATGTCTTATTCCACCGTCTAATTAAATATATATGATTTGAACTACCAATTTCATGATCTAGAATTGTCTGCAGTGATATTCATGTTAAATATTTGGTGACATTATATCCATGGGTAGAACCTTGACATATATACAGATCATAAATCCTCAAGAATATATTAACACAAAAGGATATCAATATGCACCAAAAAATGTGGTTGGATATGATCAAGGATTATAATTATTCAATCCATTAACATCATATGAATGAAAACAGAGTTGAAGGTGTTTTGAGTATAAAGAATCCTGAAACTCTATCCATGAGGATTGAAAGTGATCCAATCTTTTATTAAATATAGGGGATTAAAATGGGAATCATAAATGTAATAATATTCTAGATTTCTCAAATAAATTGTGAACCATACATTCTTGAGAGGTTAAAGAAGGCCCTCAAAAATGATGTCGAGCTACAAAAAAAGGTAGAAAATATTCTAAAGTTCAACTTTGTTAAAGATTGAGCTAAAAGGTTTGGAACCTAAATAAGTGTCCCATCAAAACCAGAACCAAAGAGGGAACTTCTAGATGATTAAAATAGATCACCTTTCTTTATTCATATAGGAAGCACTAAAATGTTTTTAGATCTAAAGAAAATTTTCTAGTGATATAACATAAATTAGGGGACTGCATAATTTATATGTCGATGCATTGTACACCAACAAGTCAATGTTGAATGAAATTAGTCTAAGGGTATGATGCTACCATTTCCTATAATTATATGGAAATGAGATAACATAACCATGGAATTCATCATAGGACTCCCCATGAAATCAAAATTTAATAACTCCATATGGGAGGTAGACGATCAACTTATGATGTAAGATTATTTCTTTGATATAAAAGAATATTTATCTATTGACCATATTTCTTAAATATACATAAGGTAATTAGTAGTAATATATAGAGTATCACTCTTCCCTATATCTGATCAATATTCAATGTTTACCTCAAGGTTCTAGAGAAGCCTTTTGATAGAGTTGGATACATAGCTGATGGTTAATACTACTTCTCACCTTCACAAATATGTTTAATCTGAGATAATCATTCAAACTATATAGGATATGTTGAGATCATGTTCAATGGATGTTCAAGAATTTTGGGATAAGCACCCTACCCTAGCTGATTTCCCATATAACAATAGTTTCCACTCTTTCATTCAAATGGAACCCTATGAGCCTCTATATGGGAAGTGGTGTTGAACTCCATCATGCTAGGATAACGTTAGAGAGGGGAAGCTTATGGGACCTAATATTATCCAAGAGATGCTATAGAAGGTTCATACCATTCTACGACTTCTGAAATATACATAAATTTGATTGAAAATATATATAAATATCATCAATGAGACCTAGAGTATTAGGTAATAGATAATGTGTTCCGTCATATATTTCCACGGATTAAGGTTATGAGGTTTGGGAGGAGGGGAAATCTCAGTCTTATATACATCAGCCCCATTGAGATCCTTGATCTTATTAGAGTTATGGTGTATCGACTGAAACTCCAAAATAACTTATCTTAAGTATAAGACGTGTTCCATGTATCCCTCTCTAAGAAGTTCATAGCAGATCATTCTCATGTAATGAATAAATATCTGGTACCCTTAGAGAATGATCTTTCATACAAGGAGAAACATGTGAAGATCTTAGATCAAAGAGACAATGTTATATGAAACGACCCAACTCATAAGATTAAGTTTAATCATATGTACAATGTATTAAAACCCCCTTTTAGGTTTTAACTAATTATATCACAAATTGATTAATGGAATTTTTGGAGATGTTTTATTAGGTTGAATTATATATAAATCGTTAGTTTAACATGAAGTATTCCTTTTCATTTTTGGACATATTTTTATGGTATTGATAACCATTCAGGTTTATATTATCTTTTTTGATTAATATTATTTTTAGATATGTTATTCATAATTATAGAAAATTTATAAGAAATATATGGTTTTATAAGAAGGAAAACCCATAGGCCTAGAGACAAATCATCACATCCGAAAAGGCCACAGGTCTTGAACCCATAACTGAAGGGCAATAATCGGAATGTTCCTACCACTAAAATATTTGATGTCCTAGTTAGTATGA
This sequence comes from Viscum album, assembly GCA_963277665.1. Classification (NCBI taxonomy): domain Eukaryota; kingdom Viridiplantae; phylum Streptophyta; class Magnoliopsida; order Santalales; family Viscaceae; genus Viscum; species Viscum album. The sequence continues at coordinate 1,988,434,754 of OY728136.1, forward strand.
TATCATTTTTTTACTTAAATGGTTTGTTATATAGTGATTAAGTTCATTTTTAGAACATATTTTTTCGTATGGAAAACTATGGGACTAAAAATATATTTGGTGATTAGGTGATTAATTTTATTTCAAAATAAGTTCATGTTTTTTTAAACCTTTTATGATTAAGGTTGATTAAAAATTTTGGGATTTTATTTTAGGAAGAACGGTTCAATTCTATTTTTTAAGAATATATAATTTTAAATGTGGATTTATAGTTATACGGGTTATTTATGGAATTGATTAAGAATATTTTGAAGATTATTTGATTATACCATATGAATTTGTTGATATATAACATTTTGAGTGACTAATGTGAGGGGAGATAAATGTTCAATTAATCTAAAAATAATTTGTGATCAAATACTTCTAATTTTTGGGTTTCTAACATGGTTGTTAATATTTTGATGAATTTTGAGTTACTTATTCATCAAATGATCAAAATTTATCTTTTGGTGTTCAGAGATTAATGATGTATAATGGTTTATTATTTTAGGGAACTATCTTATCTTGTTCAAACTATTTTAGTTTTGGTTAATGTTTAGAGATATGAGGCATATTTTTTAATACTTTAGTGGATTATTGGATCCATCATATGTTTATTTTAGTACTTTAGGCATGAAAATTTCATCTTGAATACTCACCGTTTGGAGAAAAGGTTAGATTATAGTGTAAATTTATTAATTTATGAAATAATATTTTTAATTTATGTTTTACTTATGTTATTATTCAATATGGTAAATTAATTACACAAATCTAATTAAAGCATATTGAAAAAAAAATTCATATTATGATCATGTTTAATGACATCGATTATATTTTCACACCTCTTTAGTTCATGGTTTTGGGATTGTGGATTCCTCGTGATCATTTACTTTCGAGTGATCAATGATCTTCATCACTTTACATAATAATTTGGGAAATAATATTTTATTCCATGTCCATATAATAACTTCCTACTAATTTTTCCTACTTGGAAATCCAATTATGAGTTATTCCATTCGACTCTCATACTTCCCACTCTCTCTTTTCAAGTGGATGTTTTGTTAACCCTTTTTATGATGTAGAATATCAATAAGGGAATTTTGTAATGACAAACCATTATTTACCAATATCAAGTTCAAATTAAGATGATGCAATTTATTAAATGGTGGATAATTTAACATCCTAGGATTATAAAACAATAACATTATGTTCAACAGCATATACAACACGTAAAAGTGAGCTTAAAGTACCCACAAAATATATGACCGTTATAAGCTAGCCATTAAATTGGAAGGTATTAATAGGATTAACTAATTTATGATATATATATATATAATTATTATTATACTAAATATAATTGTATTGATAAATTCCTATTAAATAATCACACAAGTTTTATAAATGATAGTTTATTTATCCAAAATACATTTTCTTAAAAAAATTGTTTTTTATTGATTTTGGTGAGAAAATATTATAAATAATTTCTAAAACTTTTCAAAACATTATTTGATAAAATTAAATCAATTTTTTAAATCATAATATCATAATTAATTTAGGTTAAATTTTAGGTATTTTTTAAAAAAATATATTAATTTTTCAGTGTATTGTTAAAAATATTGATTGTTGTACAACTTTCATTTATTTTCAATAAATTTAGTAATTTAAAATATTCATTATACATTTAATTTTAGTTATATTATAATAATAATTATTTATCAATAATTAATAAAACTAATTAAATTTTAATTATCTTTATACTTTATTTTACTATAAGTTTATTTTTGAATTTAAAAATTGTTTTTTCTGAAAATTGTTTTGAAGTGCATAATTTTTCTCCATTTTTATTAATTAAAATATCCCCTAATAAAAATTTATTTAACATAAAATTATATTATATATATTAATTTAAATTCATATAATTATTATTATAATTCTTTGATTTAATTTATATCTTTTTATTCTTGAAAAATAAATCTTTTGAAAAATCTTTTTTCATCGTGTTTGTGAGATTAATTATAAATTAAATTATGACACTTCAGTGAATTTAATTTTTTAATATGTATTTCATATTTTTAATGATAATATTTTATTTTATATAATAATTTCAACTTAATATTTAGTCTTAATGAACAATGGAAATAGTAAAAATAGTTTACAGTGTCTAAGGTAAAAATGGGTTTATCGGAGGATAAACTAAAAATACATGGGTAACAATGACCTAAAAACTTGTCTAAATTATATTTTTTTATAATATTTCTATCTTATAAAATTTAATTATTAAAAATTTACCATATTTTACTCTTTTTTCAGGAGAATAATGTGGTGATGAATTTTTCTTTTCAAAAATTCTATGTGTATCATTTCCCCCACTTATAGGAGGCCACCCCCTCTTCTCTCTGCTTCACACATTCAAATCATTTTGGATTTGAAAAACCTAGTAAAAATAAATTATTTGCTTCACTAATCATGACCTAGAATCCTTTTTGTATCATAAATCCATCCTACTATATATTTTTATTCTAACATAAGGCGGTTTTCTAAAGAAGATTAATCGAGCTTAAACGAGTGTTTTTATTTTATTTCTTCTTAAAAATCCATAAAATAATATTTAATTATGATGATATAATAAAATAATAATTTATAATATTTTGATATGTTATTATGTTAATTTAATAACCTAAATTCATCTCTTATTCTGTCAAATTTAAAATGAAACCATTATTTGTGTGTACGACGGACTACTACCTCGCGAAACCATATAATTTGTTTCTCATCACTCCTATCAAGGATTGTTATAATGATTTATTTAAAGTATATTTTTGATATTTTTAAAAAAATTATTTTTATGTAGTTATGATATCACATCTAATTGTTTACATTCCATTATATGGGGATTACGATAATGTCGCTCATGTGTACGATGGGTTACCACCTCGCGAAGCAATCTGATCGGTTTTTCACTAACCATTTAAATTGAAGGTAATAATGATAAATTTGATGAATATACGAGATATAAATTAAATAATTATGAAATTAATGACTTATTTAAAATTTTTAAAATATAATATATCATTTTTTTTCTTACACTGAAAAATGATAATATTGTTCATGCGTACATGTGGACTATCGCCTCCATGAATTGATGTGATTATTTTTTCATCACCAAATAAAATGAATGATATATATATATATATATTTATATTTAAAGAAATGATATTGCATTTATTATATTATGATAATTATTTAAATATAATACAATACTTCCCATCTTTCCATAGGTATCGTTGAAAAATTGAAACATTACTCGTGCTTACATAAGACCTATCATTTATATGATCATACCATAGTTAATTTTTCATAACCATATTTCATGATTGGTTTTAAAAGTATATTATATATATATAAATAATAATTATTTCACTATTATTAATCTTGATATATTGAAATATTTTCCTCTTTGACCATATTCAACCTACCAACATCATTTTGAACATATAATTCCAATATCGTCAGAACATCCAATGTAAACCTAATTGATTAATTAATTTTATATAACATGATAATTAGTTAAATAAAAGAAATAATAAACATGAAAATATTTCATTTGAATGTAATTAATTAACATAAATTTTTTATTTAAGAAGTTAAATAATGTACGTGAAGAATAAGACTCAAGTTAAGGAACCATTTTACATATAACCACATTTAATAAGTTTTAAAGATTTTATTTATAAATATTTTTTGTACATATACATGTAAATTAGTCAAGAAAATTATAATAGATGTTTTAGTGGATGATCGAGGTAATTTTTTTAAGATATTTAACTTCATTTATAATGTTTTAAAAAATAAGGAATCTTTTTAAGATTTTAAATAAAGGGAACTTTACTTTAAAAATGTTGTTTTAAAATGATTTAAAGATCTATTTTCTACATATTTTTTCCCATACCCATATTATTGAAATGATTTTATAGGTTTATTTATATTGATATTAAATAATTATAAATGAAATTTTATTTCTCTCTTAAAATTTTGAAAAATGTTTACAAAAGTAATGTTTTTACATGTTTTATATAAAATGTTTTGATAAAAAGACAAATGGAATGTTATATTTTAATGTAAACTTTGAAAATAGATTTTCATACCATCATAAATATTATTTAATTTCTTTCTTATATTAAAATAATTCATTTTTCTTTTAAATTAAACCCCTATTTTTTGGGTATTTTGGTGTTTAAAATGGGTTTTTGAATGAAAACGATATTTTAATATCCGAAAATGTTTTATAATGGGTGAAATGAATATATTATGAGTGTAATGTTGAATATTGGTGTCTATTATATTTTATTATTGTGTTTTTTTCATGTAAATTATTTATGATTATGGTTGGTTCCGTTAAAAACCAATTATGTATGGTTATGTTATGAACCAAGGATGGGTGGTTATGTTATAAACCATTGAATTGGGTATAGAAGTAGACTATATCATTATTCCATTTATAATAATTATATAGAATGTGATTTCCTAATATACCATTATGTATTATCTATGATTGATATGTTTTTTATGGTAATCCTTTGATTTCCAAAATGGTATGAAATGAGTTTATTTTTCAAATGAGAGTATTGAATACTTATCAAGGGGGAATTATAACATGGTGAAAAAAAATTCATGTGTTTATCATTTTTTCATAGAATCATTTATGGGTTTTATTTTTCCATTAAGTTTTCATATGAAATTTTTATGAAAATATTTGGGTATAGAAGGTGATTTATTGGGTGATAAAAATATTATTTTCCACCCAAAGCACACATTGAAAACGAAAATTTTTATAAGTATTTATGGACTAATGGGTTAATTTTTTTCCCTTCAAGTCTCTTACTAATCCTTTTATGCTCATCCAATGGTTTTAAAATGTTTTAATAGGGTTTAAGGATGAGTAAGGAAAAGCAATAAATAAATATTAAAATTGTAAAGATAAGAAAACATGTTTCTTTTTAAAAATATTATATTATGTGAACTATGGATACTAATTAAAAGTGTCCACTTTATAAAATATGGTTTTTTTAATTATGTTTTATAACCGAATTCTCTAAAAAACTAAATCTAATAATTTATTTGGGAAAGGGAAGTTAAATTTATTCTAAAGACATTTTTGTATATAATGTTTAAGGTTGATTCCTTATAGTTTCCATGAAACACATATCGAAATTCCTTGAACTATGGACTATTTTATATTTCTAAGTTAAGTTTCCCTCAACACGCTCACCAACGTGGGTGTGTTCTATATCTTACGACTATTTTTTCAAGTAAAATAATGTTTTAACCATGTATTCCTCTACTATGGATGTATTATCCTACCTGTTTCACATGGGAGATCATCCATCAGTCCTCGGACACCACTTTAGTAATTGTATCCTTATCTATGTCTCATAAGGATACATCTTGAGAAGAAAAGTCATCATTATGGCCATTGGAATGTTTTTTTCCATGTTAATACTACATGTTATCACCTTGATCTATATATTCCCATGTGTTCTGTAAAGACTCGTAAAATTCAAGGGAATTTTTTTTTAATTTTCTTTGGGATTTTACAAGAACGCAGTTTTTGATGGAGCCTGATTCCGAGGCCCGGTGTGCCCGGAATCATTTTCCAAAATTTAGATCGGGTATGTTTAGTGAACAAACGAGCGGGTTTTCCTAACTTTTGAACCAGTGCTCGGAATTGAAATCTGAGGGCACTGATGAACTCGTAGTGCCGGTAATTTCTTAAGAAGACCCCTTTCTGGAGTTATGTTTTCTCGAGTTGAGTTGTTTAATTAAAGTGAGGGATAATAATATAATTGTTTTACAATTATATTTTCTTTTCTTGTTAAGTGGATTAAGTGTTGTGTCACAACACTTTTCCTCTCTCTTATGTGGTTATAACCTTTGTAAGGGAGTTAGGGGTGGGACCCACTTGTTGATAACTACCTTTGAGAGGATTAAGGTGGGGAGGGGCCCACATGAGCCCCACCATTTCTTTTCTTCTTAAATAACGCACCTTCACCCCCTATTAAACGAAGTCAACTCTTGCGTTTAAACTTTTTAATAAATTCCTCTATTAATTGGGAGGTTTTAAGCCCCTCAATTGATTGATCGTTTCATTTATTTTTGAATTTTTTCAAGCGTTGTTTTGTGTGTAAATAAAATAAGACACCACTAATTTTATTTAGTTGGTCTTGTTGCGTTGAGAGGATTTTGGGTGAAAGGCTAAGGGGCTTGAAGTTCTTCTTCTTCGACGAAGAACGCGAAGAATGCGAAGAACGCACCGATCTCTGAAGAAGAATTCCAAATCCTCAGAAATCAATGACGCTCCTTCTGCGACAATCCTTCTCTTCCGCGATGATCCTCTTCTTCCGTGATGGTTAATTCTGTGACGAACTCTCATTCAACGACAATGTTGAGGTAGGGAATTAATTTGAGAATGATTTTATTCCCTATTTTCTTTCATTCTAAAAAAATCAATGAACACGGGTCAACTTATTATCTAGTTGATCCGTGAATGTTTTCCTTGCGAGTTGGGAATAAATTGTTGCGGGAAGTTGTGGGGGTTTATTTTATTTTTGATCATGATCTCAATTGTCACCTTTCTTGGTTTCAATTGGGCCGCATGTTATCATAATAACGGGAGGAGGTCAGACTGCACGAACATGGCCGACCCTCCTCCACCCTTGTTTGTTTGAATTTGTTGCGGCACATGAAAGGTAGCTCAGTGACGTTGCACCGTGCAGAAATGAGAAAGAATGCGGCGAAGAAGCGCAGCGCCGTTGCACTACACCGTTGAGGCCGAACGAAATCGCGGGCGGAGTCGGGGCCGTGGAGGCAATTCGAAGACTCCGTAGTTTTTTGTCGAAGTGCGGATCGATGGATGATGGTGACGTGGGCTGCGAAGGCGTTTTGAAGCCGCCGTTGTAAAGGTCTGGTCCCGGGAGGACCGTTGGCGAAAGCGGCGACCAAAACGGACCACTGGAGCATGTCTGGTGGTCCGCGGAAGACTCCGTCAGCATGCCTCGCCGGCACAGCGGCGCCGACGGCTGGAGGCGGTGGCTGGCACCGGCCGGCCGCCAGGAGACGGCGGCGCCCTGTGCGCCACCAGGAAGAGCCTCCGAGGCTGAAATCGCGGTGGCAGGCCGCTCGTCCCGCAACCACGCGGGACCGGAGAGGCGGGACATGGCGCTCGGCCGTATCCGGTGGCAAGGGGCAGCCCCACGCGGGGTCGTGGTTAGCTAAGCAAGCGGGGGGCAGCGTCCCCCCCCCCCCCCGCGTCTCAACGCTTAGCCGGTTCAGGCGAGCCTCCTGGCCGGTGCGCCAGCGCGCCGCGCGGCCAGACCAGACCGCCCAGTCCGGGATGGGCCGTGCCAGTCGGGCCGGACCGCGCCCTGGGGGTCCGGACGTGGACCCAGTCCAGGTCGACCCGGTTCGGGCTGACCCAGGGGGGTTGGGCCGGGCCGGGCCGGGCCCAGACCCCCCATTTCAGATTATTTCCGTTCAAACGCCCATCACATGAGCTACGGACCTCCGATCGATGCACCGTCAGTTGCTATGCGATCCTTGGATCGAGGCGGTCGTTTCGGTATATTATACTCAAGGTTTTGGAGAACTTTGGGTTTGTCCGGGTTGGTTCGGATACGAAACCAACCGGGCCCTCGGAGCGGGAACGCTTATATCTTGAGTTCCGAACGTCTAATTGACGTTCCGTCGACTTTGTTGATTTCCTCTTGATGAGACAGAACTTTTGGCTTACTCCGCTCAAGGTTTGGACGCCGTCAGAGTGTGGATGGGTTGGTTCGCTCACGAAACCAACCGGGCCCCTGGAACGAAAAGGCCAATAACTCACAGACCGGATGTCTGATTGACGCGTCGTCTGTCTCGTTGAATTCCTCTTGATGAGATGGAACTTTTGGCATACTTCGCCTGACTTTTGGATTCAGTTGGAGTATGGTCGGGTTGGATTGTACACAAATCCAACCGAGCCCCTGGAACGGAAAAGTTGATAACTTTAAGACCGGACGTCCGTTTGACGAACCGTCAGCGGCGTTGGTGATCACGTGGAGAAACGGTCCCTATGAGTATACCCTATGAGAGTTCAGGGTACGGTTGAGATGCATCCGGGTTGGTTCGCACACAAAACCAACCAGGCCCCGGGGACGAAAAACCTAGTAACTCACAGACTGGGCGTCCGATTGACGCACCGTCTATTGCGTTGAGACCCCTATGAAGAGGCAGTCCATTGAGATACTTCTTCGTGGGACTTTGAGAAATGTGGAGTATCAACCTGTAGCTCATGGAGCAGACCCTCCCAAAGGAGATCGTGCAGAGTACGGACACCGTGTAGCCGACTGAGACCTGACGACTGCTTGACCGACTCGACTTGAAGTGAGTAGACTAGCCCAGTGGATGGAGCACTACTTTGTTTGGGAGAAGAACCATGGCAGACGGAGCACTACCTGTGTGACAGTGCAGACCCGCGATACTCATCTGAAGAGTACCTCTGCAGGCTATTAGGGGGTGTGCACTACTGTGTTTGGGTGGCATACCCTGGCGGGAAGCACTTACTATGTTTGGGTGGCTGACCCGTGGTACTCAACAGGAGGAGTACCTCAGCAGTCTTAGGTTAGTGAGAAGTACCTCAGAGTCGTGACAGGATCACTGTACACTCTAGAGATGGGGCTCTTTAGTAGTTACGGTTTCGATAATGAAAATCCTAGTTTGAGCTGAGTCTTTGATCTTTGTGTATACCTCATGATTGAGATGGGTCACTTGATAACTTAGGAATATGTATGGGCATATAACTAGGTAGTGGTTATCCATTGATTTCATAATCTTGTGTTTCCTCATGATTGAGATGGGTTACTTGATAACTTAGGTATATGTATGGGCATATACCTAAGTAGAGGTCATCTGTTGAGATCTTCTTTGTGGTTGTCCTTGTTGGTTTTAGTGAGACATTGAGGGTCTCAGGGTCCCTACTGAGTATCGTTATACTCACCCCTGCATGGTCTATGCCCAGACCTCGTTGTGTTGGTTGCAGATGACGGGAAGTGCTGATGAAGGCTGAGCGTTCAAGGACTGGACGGTACCCGAAGGTGGACCACCCGACAAGTCAGTATCCGGAGGTGGACATCACGGCGAGACGACACTCGTAGGGGGTTGACGGGCGAGAGCATTGAGTAGCTGCGCTATCTGTAACTACCCTTCAGGTAGGATCCTTGGTGGATGATCCAGGAGCTCCGTTATCTGTACTTACCCTTCAGGTAGGATCTGTGGTGGACGATCCAAGAGCTGCGCTATCTATACCTACCTTTCAGGTAGGATCCGAGGAGGACGACCCAGGATCTCCTTCCTTTCTTCCAGCTGTTTGTATTTTTCTGTTGTACTTTTGTTCAGTTGTAGCTGTATTTTCTAGTTGGGTTTGTATTCTGCCCCATTTACTTCTCAGCACTTTCTATGTACTTAGTGTTTTACTTCCGCTTGTACTCTATGGTGTTTTGTTACTTTTATAAAGGCAATGCCTTCCTAGTTATCGAGATTTACACCTTTGGTGCTAGTCGCCAGCCCCTGGCCTATGGAAGGCGGGCTTGGGGTTGTCAAGGCACGGGCCCTGAGGACGGGTCGTGACAAATTGGTATCAAAGGAGTCGGTTCTACCGCAGAACTTATAACTCTGATATTTTCTTTCTATGAAGCGATAGTGTTAAGAGTACCGAGTGTGGTTTTCAGTTCAGGGAGTCCAGTGTTGGTGCGGGAGGCTGACGTATCCATGCACCAGGACCCTGACAACTGATTTCCGACTTTGTGCACAAAAACACTGATTGTGTGTGTGTTTTCATAAGTTTTTAAAAGTCATCTCAAACCAGGTCAGCTCACCAGGTATAATCGTTTGACCGTGTCACGTTTTTTCTTTCAGGATGCCTTTTTACGGACGACCAGCTAGAGCCTAGAGGGATGTGCGTACTGACATCCTGTCGAGCGATGAGGCTTCGGTACAGGGACCTCTTGCAGTTGAGGTGCCAGCGGTACTACCATACGTTGGGCCACCGATGCCACCATCCCCAGAAGTAGGTGATGCACGCCACTTGAGCGCTCTGCACGAGTTCTAGCGCTAGAGGCCACCCAGGTTCTGGGGAGAGACGGACCCGCAGGCGGCTGAGGATTTACTGGAGGTTGTGGTGAGAGTCTTTAGTCTAGTGGGGATGTCTGCAGACTTCATGGTGATCTTTGCTGCCATCCTCCTTCAGGCAGCAGCAGGCAGGTGGTGGAGCCGCTGGTTCCAGTTTTGCGACGGGATGACCTTCACATGGGAAGACTTCGAGACCTTCTTCAGGGTGGAGTTTGTGCCAGTAGCTCTACACCCCGAGCGTGTATAGGAGATGCTTCCTTTTCCGCATGATTTTCGATCAGTAGACGAGTCATCTATGGGTAGTAGACAGATGATGGAGAGGTCCAAGAGGGCCAGACCCAGTCGTACGAGGAGCAGGAAGTGTTATGAATGCGGCAGGAAGGGTCACCTGGCATGTGATTGTCCGACCCCCCACACAGTCGATCCACAGGCGTTGGAGGAGCCACCAAGACTGAAGCAGCGGAAGGTGCTTGAGCAACAGTCGAGCAGTGGACAAGGAAGTAGAGCTTCGAGAGCAGGTGGACAGGAGAGGAACTAGTGGATACGTCCCTTGTACTTCTAGTTCCATGTTGCTGTTGTATTTGTGTCTTTGTGCTATGAGCTGCAACAATAAAAAAGACACTTATCTTTGTTTTCCTTCCTGTCCTTTTGTTTGGTTGATACTGAGTGGTCCCAGTTAAGAATGTTGACTTGACCCTCAATTTCGAGATTTCTACTGGAGGAGACCCAGTGACCTCACACTGATGCCGATAGTGTCACTCGACCCTTAGAGTCGAGAGTGACAGTTGGATCTCTTGGTAGTTACGTCGAGGCCTTACGACGTCATCCATGGAATGAATGCATAATTCATGTCAGGATTTACTATATTAGGCAATGGGTGTGGTTCATCCAGGGGATTAGACCGAGTTTCTCTTTTTGGAAAAGGAGAAATTTTAGAAGCTCTTTCAGATCGTAGGAAAAGAAGGTGCAAATTATCCAGGAGCGGATGAAGACTGCACCATGCAGTAAGAAATGGGAAACTGGCACCAGTATTAGAGACTCGGGCGTGTTAAATGTTTCAATAAGAGGAAGCTTAAAGGAGAGATGAGTCTGCGAAGCAGCAGACGTGGAGGCAGAGCAAGGAGAGAAGCATGAGGTGGTGTACGTTTTAACATGCTACAACCACCCGCCTTAGTTGTCCCCACCAGGCTCAGGGAGCTGGAGGGCGGTGGAAGAGTGAGGCTGCATGCGGTTAAGGAGTGTGACCCAATGGCTCTAAAAATGATTCAAGGGACAGTCTATATCCACTACTAGCTGCCATAGTACCAGATGTTGATATTAATCATTCCTTCCACGAATCCTGACCTAGACCTAGAGTTTTTAGTAAGCCGTAGACTTGACCCTCACGTTTGGAGATACCTTGGGAGAAGACTCGATAATCACAGTTACACCGATAGTGTGGTCAGACCCTCGAGGCGAGAGTTTTGTTTGGAATCTCTTGGTGGCAGCGTCGAGGCCTTATGACGTTGGTTTGAGTATGGACTGATGTAACACCCCAGGTAAATAAAGAGTATGACATTTTCACATTTATCCATATATGCGAATAAAATATTAATATAACTTTAAAGGAGACTTTATGCTCTATGGCGTACCCAACACACAACAGTGAGTTTCTTGGGAATCTTACGTTGCACTCTAATAATAAAATAATATTATTTTAAATGGTAGTTAACACCTAGCTGTTGTGATGGCGGGAATGAATAGAACTAACTAAAAAATGATTATATATGTTTGTAAAATATTTTTTCTTTTTACAATAAATGTTATAGTATTAAAAATGCGAATGAATCCAATTTTAAGCGTAAACATTCTAATATTCTTTAAAAGGTCGATTAGCTGCCTTTTGATGGAGAAGCTCTTTCAAATGCACTTTTTGAAAATTTTATGTGTTATATTTGACAAAATAAAATTCTTCTTTAGAATCGGGACATCAAAATTTACTTTCTGTAAATTTTTGGTATTTTTCCAAAAAATTTCAATTTTTAATGAATTGTGACAAATGTTGTATTTTAATTCAAAACCTCTTTTTAATATAATTTATTTATATGATTAGATTATCTTTTGAATTGGTTTTAAAGTGAAATTATAATATATTTTTACCATTTAATCAAATAGTGGTCATTGGAATTAATTTCACTTTGAAATCGGACTTAAACTAGTGTCAATCTTTTGAGACTTATTGTTTCATAAAAACACGTTATTTGCTCTGACAGTGGGAATTAATTATTAAATTAATTAATGCAACTTATATGTTTTGAATTTTGTAAAATAGAATTCATTTTTGAATTCGGAATATCAAATATAGCTTATGGTGATGTTTTGGTATTTTTCTGATGAACTTCAATTTTTGATGAATAGTGAAACCACTAAGTGGTAGTTAAAGAAACTGATTTTTCCTTTAAATGAAACTTTTCCACCTCTGTGTTTTGAATTTCAAAAATCCAACATACATTGTTGTCATTAGGAAGTAAAATTTGGTTCAATGGGATTAAAATAATTTTTTTGGTGAATAGTAACTTTTATGTTCTTAATCGCGATTAGAGGTAATTAGTGTAATTTAAGGTAAAAATAATGTTTTAATAATGTGAAATGACCTAGACACATGTCCTACCATCATTGGATGTGTCATGGGCTATCAAGACAATCCATGGGTTAACTTGGGTACCCCATGGGGCCACTTTGGTTGGAAAATGACATAAATAACTTTTTATTTAAAGTTAAACTAAAAATGTCACAAGCATGCGATGTTTCACTAAAACAATTTTTAAATGGGGTTATACAAGTAATATTTTTGACTACAAATATTAATTAGAAATATAAAAATATTTCCTACATCATGATATTTTTTTTATAATTTTTAGACATTAAATAAATTAAATTATTTATGACATCATGATGATGCAGCGATTACCTCATTATTTAACGATTTAAATAAAATGAAAAGATAATGTAAAAACTAAAACCTACACTTGTCAAAAACCTATTATATGGGTATATTTAGAAACCTTATCACCTTATACTCGAATTATATCAATGTGGGACCTTTTAAATTCGAAACTCATTTTCAAATAAAGTAACATTTCTTTACTTTCCAAGAGTGCCCCTCCTCTCCTCTTATAAAAGGCCCCCACCTCTACCTCCTTACCCACACTTAAAAAGACTTTTTATCATCCAAAATCTACTAATTTTTCTTCTCCACATCCCTCTATTACTCCTAGAAGCCTCACTTTGGGATTAAGTCTTCCCAAGAAAGCCTTTGAGCTCAAATCAAAAAGAGTTACCTGATTTTAAGGTAATGTCTTCACTTGTGTTCTTTTGTTTTATTTTGCTTCTCCAACCCCCTAAACTCTTTTTATTAATTTCTTTTGTAATAAATCTAGTATCTTCAATATACTAGGATGTTTTTATAAGAATCATTCTAGATACAATTACACACACCTACATCAAATGGTTAAAGAACATACTGTTTCTGTGGATGGCGAATTTCTGCCTCACGAAACGATGATTGTTCAACACTCATATAACACCTTAAAATGTGGCCATTAAGATGTCACTATATTTATATATGATATATAATATGTTTATTTTTTACTTAATCTTCTTTATTTTTCTTTTGTGGCATACCTTTATGGTTTCCATTGTGGGTAAACACGATAATTTCATTTTAGGAAGTGCGGACTACTGCCCCCTCAAAGTGATTTGATCAGTTAATGCCATATGTGAGATGTATAAAGGATGTATTTAAAGTTATTATATATGATTTATGTTACATATAAATTATGAATATAATTATGTAATTAAAATATACATACCTCTCATTTAGTTTTAATTCCATTAATATGACATAGAAATGAAAGTAGCGTTCATGCGTACGTACGGCTTACCGTCTCCATGAACGGTGCATTTCATTTATTACCTCTAAATGATTATGTAATATTATAAATACATGTATATTCTGGATATATATGATATATATTATATCCAAATCATGAATATCATTCTGTATATAATGAACTTTTGACCACATGAACAACATGTAATTGTAAGAAGTCCACTTTCGACTTAAGAACCAAATATCGACAAAACAAACATTATTAACTTAAATGACAACATAATGTTTATAACATGTTAATAAGTGATATAAAAGGAATAATTAATTTAAAAAAGGTTCTTAAGAAAGTATAAATTAACTCAAGTTTATTATTCAGGACGTTAAAGAACGATCGAGTCAAGTCGGACCCGAGGTAAGGGATCCTACTCCTCTCTTTCTTTTTAAGTACGGTCTTTTATGTCATTCCTTTTAAAGATAATATTTCTTGTTATTGGGATGTTCTTTTATATTACTATTACTTTAATTTTTATGTTCATATGATGATAGACCCTATTCTCTCTCATCAATCCATTATGGAAATTTTGAGTGGCGTCGTTAGGCTGCCGAATTTTCATAAGAGATCTAACCTCTCTCTTTCTTTTTAAGTACTCTCCTTTATGTCACTTCTTTTAAGCTCCTCTTTGTTATGTTGGGGGATGTTATTTATATTAATATTTATGTAAACTCTATGTTAATATGATGAGATACCCTATTTTATCTCATAAATCCAATTTTGGAAGTTTTAAGTGGCGTCGTTAGGCTGCCGAGTTTTTGTAACGGAATTTTCATCTCACTTTTATTCCCGTGATATTTATGCTACATTTGCCACCATTTCCTTTGATTGGTGTATATACTGCCCATTATTTTACTCATTGTGTAATATACTTTCATTTGTTAATATTTACATCAATTTTGTATTGTCCTTCTTTCACGGGGTGCATGTTTCGAAAGATACCTATGTCGGTAAGGGAACCTTTCACCCTCCACTTTTTAAAAGACTTCTTTTGTTATGTCTTTTAATTCACATACTATTATTTTGGGATATGTTCTTATATATCCTTATTGATTTAAATTTTATGTCCATGTGATGAGATACCCTTTTTATCTCTCATCAACTAATTTTCTGAATTCTGTAGTGACGCCGTTAGGCTGTCAAATTTTTGCAAGGGAACTTCTTAACCCAAATTTGATTATTTAGGATAAACTTTTACTCCTTGAATATGTCTTCTATGAATATGTGTGAATAAACTCTGATTGTTTTACACTTAATATCCACTTATATTTTTTGTATTAGTTTGTCACACATAATTATGTAATTTATTTATCCTTAATCCAAGGATACCGTCTTTGTATTATACTTCGTCTCAATCTCCTTTCATTGAGGAGTATTTTGTTTTATACACAACCCTCTTTTATACGGTGTATAAACCCCTTTTACTTTTACATTTATCCGAAAGGAATCTTTTTTATACAAAGTGATTTACTAAATGACAAAAGGGAATGTTTTTGTCGTACGTATGCGGCGACAACGACTTCTCCACCGCTGTGACCATTATTTAAGTTTCAGATTCCTTTACAAGCCATACCTTTTTTTAATAAAAATAAATAACATGTTTTACTTTTATTTTATTTTGGTATTGAAAATGGTTTTCATAATGTTTTTATATCAATGTGTTGTATTGATATCTTGTGATTGAAAAGTGGAAATGTTATGTTTCCTTTATACATGTTTTATGTGATACGATTATGTTATGGTTCTTGGGAATTATTATGAAGACGGGTGGTTCCATGATAAACTAAGGGCGGGTGAGCCCGATATAGCTCTCCAATGAATTGGTTAACACAATGGGGTTAAACGTTAAGGTTTCTCTGAAGATATTTAGGGAATATACTGTGATGGGTATTCCAAACGTAACCAAGAGGGTTACTCCCTACGTAAAAATTTTATGAATGTCTCAAGTTAACTTTATGTCTTATGATTTCTATGATTTATTCATGATTTTATGAGGTATGTTAAAGTGCTTATGTTTTATGGGTAAAGTATGATTTCATTCTTATGTATACATGTACTCATGTTTCCTTTCCATATTTTTATATCCCTTACTGAGCTTTTTATGCTCATCCCATGTTTTTGAAATTTTTTTCACAGGTCAAGGGAAGGGTACATGATATGATGATAGTGTCAAGGAAGTGTCAAGAAAGAATCCGTGTTTTATTTTAAATATGTTCCCGTTTATGGGAAAAATGAATAATATCTTTTATGTAACCACTTTGTTTAAATGTAGAATGTAATGCAAGTTTTATGATCTAATTCTCTAAAACTCTAAACCTGAATAGATTCTCAATGTTTAATCTTGTAATAACTCATGATTAAGTAAGGTTTAAGGTTGGGGCCTTATAGTTGGTATCAAAGGTCAGTTTAGATAACTTTAGAGGTTAGGGTATTCTCTAAGCACAAGTGACATTACCATAATGGTTCGGATTTCAGAAAGAGTCCTAGTTTTAGATAAAGTGAATGAGTAAGTATATCTTAGTGTTTACCTTCCTCATTAGTACATGATGGTTTTGTTGATATACTCACACTGACATTTCTGTTTTTAGTGAATGGATGGATCTAGCAGGCACCAAAGAGACAATAGGTTTGAAGGAAACTGTGGTGGTTCTCTAATTAAGATACTAGATAAAATGGGGGATTCAATGAGGAAACTCGTGGTTATTCTAAAACAACTATCAAGGAGTCATGATCAACCACTTGAACCTTGGTATGATCTGTAATGCATCATGTACGAGATGACCAATCGATGTGGAAGTTCAAGTAATAATTATAAAGGTAACCATTAGAGTTTATATGATCCTTACTTTTGAGGTAATTATGGGTTATTATATGTTATGATGGAAAATGAAAGGCATGAGATAAACTTGAGGTTAAAATATGTTATGATCATTTTTAAAGATTTTATCTCGTTTTGGGGAATGTTTTAAGAATTATATAGTTTCGTAAAAAGGACAACATGTAGACCGTGTGACAACCCGTCGTTTCGGACAAAGCTGTGGGAATCGAACCCACAACCAAAGTGCGACTGGTATTTATCGCCTACCACTGGAGTACGTGAAGTCCCTGGTTAGTTTGACTAATTATTTTTAGTTAGATAATTTTAGGAATCAAAAGTAAGTTTATTTTGGGTTATCTATGGAAATGATTAACCTATCATCGAGGATATGTGATTAGGTTATTTACTTTTCAATATGAGAATTTAAGAGCAACTGATGTTATTTGGAGATAAAAGTTAATTTGTACCTTGGAAGACTATGTGACTAAATCGTTCAAATATTTGGGTTTCAATCTTAGTTTGGTTTACTTTGAAGAATTTTATGGACAAATTTTTTATGAAATGGTTCTCATTGAACTTTGGGTTTTTTTGGACAAATTTTGGAGATTAAGAATAGATTTTCTTTTTATAAAGGGTTATCCTTTTCTGGATTGTCTGATCCTGTACTAACCTTTTTGGTTTTGGTTTTGGTTAGAGTCTAAATACATGGTAAGTATATAGTTCTATTTTTTGGATTAGGTGATTCTCTATAAATTGATTATAGTACTCTTATAGTGAACAAGTCTTCCCAAATGCTCATCTTTTGGAGAAAATATGAGTTTGTGTAAGAAATATAATAAAAGTTGAAAGTCAACATTATAAGAAATTATGTTTCCTTATGAATAAATTCCTCAATAAAAAAACAAAAATGTTGTCTATTAACTTTTCCTACTGGGGAATCGAATACCATTTAACCCATCACAAGTTTGTGATTTTCTTGTGGTTAACTTTCTCCTGAACATGTTTTATATCACTCTCCATCAGAACATAACCCTTTGTTTTTTCCTCCATGTCCATATTTTCATACTTGGAATCCTAGTATGGGTTAACTTGGGTGACCTTTGTACTTATCTTTCTTTATTTTAAAGTGATTGGTTTACTGACTCTTGTTCCGATTTGGGATTTTCAATGAAGTTTCCAAGCCCAATTTTAAAATTGAGAGGACGCAATTCCCAAAAGGGGGGAAGGATTTAACACCCCAGGTAAATAAAGAGTATGACATTTTCACATTTATCCATATTTGAGAATAAAATAATAATATAACTTTAAAAGGGAGGCTATGCTCGATGGCGTACCCAACACGCAACAACGAGTTTCTTGGGAATCTTACGTTGCACTCTAATAATAAAATAATATTATTTTAAATGGTAGTTAACACCTAGTTGTTGTGATAGAGGGAATGAATAGTACTAACTAAAAAATGATTATATATATTTTTCAAATATTTTTACTTTTTATAATAAATGTTAGAGGATTAAAAATGCGAATGAATCTAATTTTAAGCGTAAACATTCTAATATTGTTTAAAAGGTCGATTAGCCGCCTTTTGATGGCGAAGCTCTTTTAAATCCTCTTTTTGACAATTTTGTGTGTTATATTTGACAAAATAAAATTCTTCTTTAGAATCGGGACATCAAAATTTACTTTGTGTAAATTTTTGGTATTTTTCCGAAAAAGTTCAATTTTTAATGAATAGTGACAAATGTTGTATTTTAATTCAAAACCTCTTTTTAATCTAATTTATTTGTATGATTAGATTATCTTCTGAATTGGTTTTAAAGTGAAATTAGAATATATTTTTACCATTTAATCAAATAGTGGTCATTGTAATTAATTACACTTTGAAATCGGACTTAAACTAGTGTCAATCTTTTGATACTTATTGTTCCATAAAAACACACTATTTGCTCTGACAGCGGGAATTAATTATTAAATTAATTAATGAAACTTATATGTTTTGAATTTTTTAAAATATGCTTCATTTTTTAATTTGGAATATCAAATATATCTTAGGGTGATGTTATGATATTTTTCTGAAGAACTTCAATTTTTGATGAATAGTGAAACCACTAAGTGGTAGTTAAAGAAAATAATTTTTCGTTTAAATGAAACTTTGCCACCTCTATGTTTTGAATTTCAAAAATCCAACATACATGGTTGTCATTAGGAAGTAAAATTTGGTTCAATGGGATTAAAATAATTTTTTTTGGTGAATAGTATCTTTTATGTTCTTAATCGCGATTAGAGGTAATTAGTCTAATTTAAGGAAAAAATAATATTTTAATAATGTGAAATGACCTAGAAACATGTCCTAACCTCATTGGATGTGTCATTGCTGACTGAGAAAATCCATGGGTCAACCTGGGGACCCCATGGATCCACTTTGGTTGGAAAATGACATAAATAACTTTTTATTTAAAGTTAAAATAAAAATGTCACAAGCATGAGATGTTTCACTAAAACAATTTTTAAATGGGGTTATACAAGTAATATTTTTAACTATAAATATTCATTATAAAGCTAAAAATATTTCCTACATCATTATATTTTTTTTATAATTTTTAGACATTAAATAAATTAAATTATTTATGACATCATGATGATGCAGCGATTACCTCATTATTTAACGATTTAAATAAAATGAAAAGATAATGTAAAAACAAAAACCTACACTTTTCAAAAACCTATTGGATGGGTATATTACGAACCCTTATCACCTTATCCTAGAATTATAACAATGTGGGACCTTTTAAATCCGAAACTCGTTTTCAAATAAAGTAACATTTCTTTACTTTCCAAGAGTGCCCCTCCTCTCCTCTTATAAAAGGCCCTCACCTCTACCTCCTTACCCACACATCCAAGTCTTTGGCTCAGTCAAACCCTGCTCAGTTTTCCTCTCCACATCCCTCTATTACTCCTAGAAGCCTCACTTTTGGAATAAGTCTTCCCAAGGAAGCCTTTGAGCTCAAATCAAAAAGAGTTACCGGATTTTAAGGTAATGTCTTCACTTGTGTTCTTTTGTTTTATTTTGCTTCTCCAACCCCCTAAACTCTTTTTATTAATTTATTTTTTAATAAATTCAGTATATTAAATATACTAGGATTTTTTTATAAGAGTCATTCGAGCTACACTTACACACACCTACATCAAATGGTTAAAGAACATACTGTTTCTATGGATAGCGAATTTCTGCCTCACGAAACGATGATTGTTCAACACTCATATAACACCTTAAAAGGTGGCCATTAAGATGTAACTATATTTATATATGATATATAATATTTTTATTTTTTACTTAAGCTTATTTATTTTTCTTTTGTTGCATACCTTTATGGTTTCCATTGTGGGTAAAGACGATAATTTCATTTTAGGAAGTGCGGACTACCACCCTCTCAAAGTGATTTGATTCGTTAATGTCATATGTGGGATGTATAAAGGATGTATTTAAAGTTATTATATATGATGTATGTTACATATAAATGATGAATATAATTCTGGAATTAAAATATAATTACCTATCATTTAGTTTTAATTCCATTAATATGACATAGAAATGAAAGTAGCGTTCATGCGTACGTACGGCTTACCATCTCCATGAACGCTGCATTTCATTTATTACCTCTAAATGATTATGTAATATTATAAATACATGTATATTATGGATATATATGATATATATGATATCCAAATCATGAATATCATTTTGGATATAATGAACTTTTGACAACACGAACAACATGTAATTGTAAGAAGTCCACTTTCGACTTAAGAACCAAATATCAACAAAAGAAACATTATTAACTTAAATGATAACATAATGTTTATAACATGGAAATAAGTGATATAAAAGGAATAATTAATTTTAAAAATGTTCTTAAGAAAGTATAAATTAACTCAAGTTTATTATTCAGGACGTTAAAGAACGATCGAGTCAAGTCGGACCCGATGTAAGGGATCCTACTCCTCTCTTTCTTTTTAAGTACACTCTTTTATGTCATTCCTTTTAAAGACCATATTTCTTGTTATTGGGATGTTATTTTATATTACTCTTACTGTAATTTTTATGTTCATATGATTAGAGACCCTATTCTCTCTCATCAATCCAATATGGAAGTTTTGAGTGGCACCGTTAGGATGCCGAATTTTCGTAAGAGATCTAACCTATCTATTTCTTTTTAAGTACTATCATTTATGTTACTTCTTTTAAGCTCCTCTTTGTTATCTTGGGGGATGTTATTTTATATTCCTCTTTCTGTAAACTTTATGTTAATATGATGATAGACCCTATTTGATCTCATAAATCCGTTTTTGGAAGTTTTAAGTGGCGTCGTTAGGCTGCCGAGTTTTCGTAAGGGATTTTTCATTTCACTTTTATTCCCGTGATATTTATGCTACATTTTCCAAAATTTCCTTTGAGTGGTTTATTTACTGCCCATTATTTTACTCATTATGTAATATACTTTCATTTGTGAGTATTTACATCAATGTTGTATTTTCCTTCTTTCACGGGGTGCATGTTTCAAAAGATACCCATGTCGGTAAGGGAACCTTTCACCCTCCTCTTTTTAAAAGACTTCTTTTGTTATGTCTTTTAATTCAAATACTATTATCTTAGGATATGTTTTTTCTATATCCTTATTGATTTAAATTTTATTTCCATGTGATGAGATACCCTTTTTATCTCTCATCAACTAATTTTCTGAATTTTGTAGTGACACTGTTAGGCTGTCAAATTTTTGCAAGGGAACTTCTTAACCCAAATTTGATTCTTTGGGATAAACTTGTACTCCTTGAATATGTCTTCTATGAATATGTGTGAATAAACTTTGATTTTTTTACACTTAATATCCACTTATATTTGGTGTATTCGTTTGTCACACATAATTATGTAATTGATTTATCCTTAATCCAAGGATACCGTATTTGTATGGGACTTCGTCTCAATCTCCTTTCAATGAGGCATATTTTGTTTTATACACAACCTTATTTTATACGGTGTATAAACCCCTTTAACTTTTACGTTTATCCGAAAGGAATCTTTTTTATACAAAGCGTTTTACTAAACGACAAAAGGGAATGTTTTTGTCGTACGTATGCAGCGACAACGACTTCTCCACCGCTGTGACCATTATTTGTGTTTTAGCTTCCTTTACAAGCCATACCTTTTTTAAAAAGAAAAATAAATACCATGTTTTACTTTTCTTTTATTTTGGTATTGAAAATGGTTTTCATAATGTTTTTATATCAATGTGTTGTATTGATATCTTGTGATTAAAAAGTGGAAATGTTATGTTTCCTTTATGCATGTTTTATGTGATATGATTATGTTATGGTTCTTGGGAATTATTATGAAGATGGGTGGTTCCATGATAAACTAAGGGCGGGTGAGCCCGATATAGCTCTCCAATGCATTGGGTAACGCGAAGGGGTTAAACATTAAGGTTTCTCCGAAGAGATTTAGGGAATATACTGTGATGGGTATTCCAAACGTAACCAAGAGGGTTACTCCCTACGTAAGAATGTTATGAATGTCTCAAGTTACCTTTATGTCTTATGATTTATATAATTTATTCATGATTTTATAAGGTATGTTAAAGTGCTTATGTTTTATGGGTAAAGTATGATTTCATTCTTATGTATACATGTACTCATGTTTCCTTTCCATATTTTTATATCCCTTACTGAGATTTTTATGCTCATCCCAAGTTTTTGAAATGTTTTTCAAATGTCAAGGGAAGGGTACATGATATGATGATAGTGTCAAGGAAATGTCAAGAAAGAATCCATGTTTTATTTTAAATATGTTCCCGTCGATGGGAAAAATGAATACTATCTTTTATGTAACCACTTTGTTTAAATGTGGAATATAATGCAAGTTTTATGATCTAATTCTCTAAAAATCTAAACCTGAAAAGATCCTCAATGTGTAATCTTGTAATAACTCATGATTAAGTAAGGTTTAAGGCTAGTGCCTTATAACTGGGCAATCCCAGTTCATACACAAATTGACGGTATTAGGAAAAAAGGTTGTGGTTTAACTACGACGTCGGGATGGGTTTTCCTTGGTCGGCGAAAAGGAAACCCCAGGCTACACAGGATAAACTCATGCACAGGAGGGTGTGACCGATCACTATTGAGTCGGTCAACCTTACCCTCATGGCAGAAGTCGTTTTGAGTTCCAGTTCTAACAGTAATTGGAGACCTCTAGAGTTCGAGGATGACGATCACATCCTTATACGGGTCTCACCTTGACGAGGTTTACGGAGACGTGGCCAAGGCGGCAAGATATCTCTGAGGTTCAGCGGACCTTCTTTGGTCCTCGGCTGGGTAGGAGAGGTGGTTTACCGCTTGACCCATCCACCTCAATTGCACCAGGTGCACGATGACTTCCATGTATCTCAACTGAGGAGATACGAGCACGACTCTTCACATATCATCGACCATGAAGAGCTGTACTTTGGCGATGGGGTGACTTTTGCGGGGTTCCAGTGGGAGTTTAGGATCGACAGGAGTGGATCCTACGAGGACGGTCGATTCTTCAGGGGAACTTTCTTTGGCAAGACGGGAACCTCCAGGTGAGCACATGGGAGCGGAAGGCTCAGATGCGTGCTCAGTACCGCTTTTGTAACCATATTTTGTGTTAAAGCTTTACGAGGATGTAAATCCCTAAGGTGGGAGTAATGTAAAGACCCGTAAAATTCAAGGGATTTTTTTTAAAATTTTCTTTGGGATTTTACAAGAACGCAGTTTCTGACGGCGCCTGATTCCAAGGCCCTGTGTGCCCGGAATCATTTTCCGAAGTTTAGCTCGGGTACGTTCATTGAACGAACGAGTGGTTTTTCCTAACTTTTGAACCGGTGCTCGGAATTGAAATCCAAGGCACCAATGAACTCGCAACGCCATTAATTGCTTAAGAAAACCCCTTTCTGGAGTTGTGTTTTCTTGGGTGGAGTTGTTTAATTAAAGTGAGGGATAATAATATAATTGTTTTACAATTATATTTTCTTTTCTTGTTAAGTGGATTAAGTGTTGTGTCACAACACTTTTCCTCTCTCTTATGTGGTTATAACCTATGTAAGGGAGTTAGGGGTGGGACCCACTTGTTGATAAATACCTTTGAGAGGATTAAGGTGGGGAGGGGCCCACACGAGCCCCACCGTTTCTTTTCTTCTTAAATAATGAACTTTCACCCCCTATTAAACTAAGTCAACTCTTGCGTTTAAACTTTTTAATAAACGCCTCTATTAATTGGGCGGTTTTAAACCCCTCAATTAATTGATCGTTTCTTTTATTTTTGAATTTTTTCAAGCGTTGGTTTGTGTTTAAATAAAATAAGACAACACTTATTTTATTTAGTTGGTCTTGTTGCATTGAGAGGATTTTGGGAGAATGGTTAAGGGGCTTGAAGTTATTATTCTTCGACGAAGAATGCGAAGAACGCGAAGAACGCACCGATCTCCGACGAAGAATTCCAAATCCTCAGAAATCAAAGACGCTCCTTCTGTGACGATCCTTATCTTCCATGAAGATCCTCCTCTTCCGCGATGGTTAATTCTACGATGCACTCTCGTTCGACGACAGCGTTGAGGTAGGGAATTAATTTGAGAATGATTTTATTCTATGTTTTCTTTCATTATAAATAAAACAAAGAACATGGGTCAACTTATTATCTAGTTAATCCGCGAATGTTTTCCTTGCGGGTTTGGAATAAATTGTTGTGGGAAGTTGTGGGGGTTTATTTTATTGTTGATCGTGATCTCATCTGTTGCCTTTCTTGGTTTCAATTGGGCCACCTGTTATCGTAATAACGGGAGGAGGTCGGACCGCACGAACACGGTCGACCCTCCTCCCCCTTGTTTGTTTGAATTTGTTGCGGCACGTGAAAGTCAGTGCGGTGATGTTTCATGGCACAGAAACGAGAAAGAACATGATGAAGAAGCGCAGCGCCGTTGAGGCCGAACGAAACCGCAGGTAGAGTCGGGGCCGCAGAGGCGATTTGAAGACTCCGCAGTTTATTGTCGAAGTGAGGATCGATGGACGATGGTGAGGCGGGCCGCGAAGGCATTTTGAAGCCTCCGTAGTAAAGGTTGGGTCCCGGGAGGACCGTTGGTGAAAGCGGCGAGAAAAACGGACCACCGGAGCACGTCCGGTGGTCTGTGGAAGACTCTGTCGGCGCGCCTCAACGGCACGGCGGCGCCGGCGTGCCGCCGAGAAGAGCCGTCGCGGCTGAAGTTGCGGTGGCAGGCCGCTCGTCCCGCGACCACGCGGGACCGGAGAGGCGGGACGCGGCGCTCGGCCACGTCCGGTGGCAAGGGGTGGCCCCACGCGGGGCTGCGGTTAGCGAACCAAGTGGGGGGTAGCACCCCCCCCCCCCCCCCCCCCGCGTCTCAACGCTCAGCTGGTTCGGCCGAGCCTCCTGGCCGGTGCACCAGCGCGCCGCACAGCCAGACCGGGCCGCGCCAGCCGGTCTGGGCCACGTCGCGCCCTGGTGGGCCGGACCCGGACCCTGCCCAGGTCGACCCGGTTCGGGCCGACCCAGGGGGGATTGGGTCGGGCCCAGACCCCCCATTTCGGATTGTTTCTGTTCAAATGCACATAACATGGGATACTGATCTCTAATTGACTCACAGTCAGTTGCGATGTGATCCTTGGATCGAGGCGGTCATTTCAGTATATTACACTCAAGGTTTCGGAGAACTTTGGGTTCAGTCGGGTTGGTTCGGATACGAAACCAACCGGGCCCTTGGAGCGGAAACGCTTATATCTTGAGTTCCGAACGTCCGATTGACGTGTCATAGACTTTTTTGGTTTCCTCTTGACGAGAAAGAACTTTTGGTTTACTCCTCCCAAGGCTTGGATGTCGTTGGAGTGCGGTCGGGTTGGTTCGCTCACGAAACCAATCAGGCCCCTGGAACGAAAAAGCCAATAACTCACAGACCGGGCGTCCGATTGACCCGCCAACTGTCTCGTTGAATTCCTCCTGATGAGACGGAACTTTTGGCATACTTCAACTGAGTTTTGTATGTAGTTGGAGTATGGCCGGGTTGGATTGTACACGAATCCAACTGGGCCCCTAGAACGGAAAAGCTGATAACTTTCAGACCGGACGTCCGTTTGACGAACCGTCAGTGTCGTTGGTGATCACGTGGAGAAACGGACCCTATGAGTATACCTGGTGAGAGTTTGGGATACGATTGAGATACAAACGGGTTGGTTATCACATGAAACCAACCGGGCTCTGGGGACAAAAAGGCTAGTAACTCACAGACCGGGTGTCCGATTGACGCGGCGTCTGTTGCATTGGGACCCCTATGACGAGGCGGTCTTTTGAGATACTTCTTTGTGGGACTTTGAGAAACGTGGATTATAGACCTGTAGCTCGTGGAGAGGACCCTTTCAAAGTCGAACGTGCAGAGTACGGAGATCGTGTAGCCGACTGAGACCGGACGACTGGTTGACCGACTCGACTTGGAGTGAGTCGACTAGCCCAGTGGACGGAGCACTACTTTGTTTGGGTATAGACCCATGGTGGACGGAGCACTACCTTTGTGATAGTGCAGACCTGCGGTACTCGTCCGGAGAGTACCTCTGCAGGCTATTAGGGGGTGTGCACTACTGTGTTTATGTGGCATACCCCGACGGGAAACACTACTGTGTTTGGGTGGCTGACCCGCGGTACTCGATAAGAGGAGTACCTCAGTAGTCTTAGGTTAGTGATTAGTACCTCAGAGTTGTGACAGGATCACTGCACACTCCAGAGACGGGGCTCTTCAGCAGTTACGGTTTCGATAATGAAAATTCTGGTTTGAGCTGAGTCTTTAATCTTTGTGTATACCTCGTGATTGAGATGGGTCACTTGATAACTTAGGTATATGTATGGGCATATACCTGGGTTGTGGTTATCCATTGATTTCATAATCTTGTGTTTCCTCATGATTGAGATGGGTTACTTGATAACTTAGGTATATGTATGGGCATATACCTAAGTAGAAGTTATCTGTTGAGGTCTTCTTTGTGGTTATCCTTATTGGTTTTAGTGAGACCTTGAGGGTCTCGAGGTCCCTACTGAGTATTGTTATACTCACCCCTGCATGGGATATGCCCGCACCTCGTTGTTTTGGTTGCAGATGACAGGAAGTGCTGATGGAGGCCGAGTGTTTGAGGACTGGACGGTACCTGGAGGTGGACCACCTGACGAGTCAGTATCCGGAGGTGGACTTCATGGCGAGATGACACTCGGAGGGGGTTGACAGGCGAGAGCATTGAGGAGCTGCACTATCTGTACCTACCCTTCAGGTAGGATCCGTGGTGGATGATCCAGGAGCTGCGCTATCTGTACCTACCCTTCAAGTAGGATTCGAGGATGACGACCCAGGAGCTGCTTCCTTTCTTCCAGCTGTTTGTCTTTTTTCTGTTGTACTTTTGTTCAGTTGTAGCTGTATTTTCCAGTTGGGTTTGTATTCTGGGCCATTTACTTTTCATAACTTTCTTTGTACTTAGTGTTTTACTTCCGCTTGTACTCTATGGTGTTTTGTTACTTTTATAAAGGCAATGCCTTCCCAGTTATCGGGATTTACGCCTTTGGTGCTAGTCGCCAGCCCCTGTCCTATGGAAGGCGGGCTTGTGGTAGTCACGGCACGGGCCCCGAGGACGGGTTGTGACATGTTCCTATATTCCCATTTTGAGTTTTTGTGTTTCTAATAGGGAGACATTATAGGCACCATGGGATGAACCGTATGTGTGTCCAAACCCATTCTGACCGTCTCAAATTCAATGTCATCCATGTTGTGAAATTTTTGGACCATAAACCTCTCTATGTCCATAGTTTGATTAGTTATGACTCACAAAAGGGAATAATAAAACATGTTCCCTATCTAGGTTTCTAATTTTTTTTCATTTTCATCTCATCATGACTTCTTCTATATGTGTGTAATTTTCCTAGATTCTTCTCTATCTTCACTATAGCCACATATAGGGTGTGGACATTCATATGTTGGGAAGTCATAAATACATCATCACTATTGGGACCAATCAATCTCCAAATAATCACTTAAACAATTTGTTTTTCAATAATATTATTATCAATAAATCCACCTTTTTCATTCATATTTCAACACACAATATGTTATTAACCTTGAAAATGAATATCATTGTCAATCCATCAATTATTATTGTCAAAAAAACCAAATCAACCATTTAAGATTACTAATAATTAACTCCTTTATTCTTATAAATTTTAGACTATACTTCTAAGGTATGTCATGGTATGTTAAGTCTCACTTAGTCACATATTCTCTCAAGGTATGCATCAAGAAGAGGATATTGATCCACATTTTTGCTAACATATACACTTTCATGAACCATTCACTCCTTAAATAGTAATTTTATTAGTAAAATTATATATTCAAGGAATGGATAATTGAAATTTCCAATTGTTTAGTGAAGTTCTAGGGCCCCAAATTAAGCCTCGAATTCTAAGATAGAGTACCTCATAGAGTTATGCTTACCTCCTCATACGAAGGAGTTTTCCAACTAGAAGAGAGGGTCTGAATAATATATGTGGGGAGACAATACCCTTTGTATTCATAATGAAAATTTTAAATAATGACATGAAATAACATAAATAAATAAATAAAAAATTCTATAACAAAGGTCAGGAAAATTATCTCAAGTCACACTAAATTATATACCAATAACCCTTAAACTGATAGTTTAATGAATATTGTGATCAAGATAGGTAAGTAAATAAAACATTATGGCATCCCACTAGAGTATATATTGGTACCACCACTATTGTAGATGAATTATCCCCTCAACACCGAGTCATGGGGCCTTTTCACTTCCATGAGCCCATGGTTATGAAGTCTTCACATTCTTCAAGATTCCCATGTTGGGTGTGAGTATAAACCTAGTAGAACACCACCAAGGAATACATAAAAAGAGTGCACATATATAATATTTTATACCATAATATTAAATAAACACACAAGACAAAAACATAAAATCATGTACCAAGTTGACTAGTGTGGACCAATGCACCAAAACCATTGGTCGTACCTACTTCATCCTCATTTCTAATGAACAAACATAACAAAATTAAAGAACTAGAATCTATCAAAATTTACTAAAAGTATCCAAAAATCTTCATAAGGTTAAGGAATCTCAGTATTAACAAGGATAATGACTATCTTCATCCACTTGTCAAATGAGTCTCAGGTCGGTCTATAAGACTATCAAGTCATAACTCAATCATGGTTAAGACCACAAGGTCATCATATAGTATTATATCTCATTCCAGACCACATAAGAGTCATATCCTATAACTACATCAGGTCAAGACTCCATAACATCATACCCACTCCCTATATCACATTCCATCATTTCCATTATTATATTCATGATACTCCACCTATAAGAGATAACCCAGACATAATGGTTCACCTATCATTTGATACTAGATGAAAACCCTCCAGAGGATATGCCTTCACTTATAATAGTTCATACCACAAATAGAAACAAGTATAGAATATCATGTATGATAATTAATAGCCAAACACACACATTTAATCAAACTCAAAGATGGGTCTCACGGACTACACACACAGACACACATTTTATCACATGTTATAAAACACCATACATGATCTCATGGACTATGCATGCACACACATTTGATCAAACATAAAACATGGTTTCAATAGATATGCACAAACACGTGAGATTGAACTCAAAAATGATCTAAATTAATTAATTACACAATGAAATATCATCACACTAATCATATACTTGGTCTTAACATCAGAAGTAACTTCTTCCCTTGAGGTTGTATATGTAAACATTAAGTCTCTTTAAGAGTGTCATCACATTAACCATGCCCACACACTAATCGGAACAAGTATATATACTAAGAGTTCCTAGAAATAATTCTAATAAAACATGACATGGTAATGTAATGAGACTCAAGAAGGACCAATACAAGGGGATAAAAGTAGAACTTACTCAAAATTCAACACCCTAAATGGTATATCTAGGTCTTCTTGGAGAAGAAGAAACTCACTTTCCCCAGAACGGTGAACAAAAAAGGTAACATTTTCACTCTTATGAGCCTAGTTCATCAATAACAGGGCTCAATCTCTCAAAGTTTGATCTTAAAAAATGTTTGAGAAATAAAGGCTGATAATATTGGGGTACTCTATGGAAGTAACTTCAATATTGTGAGGGTTTACCAAACTCACCCAATATTATAATAAAAAGAATCTAAATCGATGTAATGATAAAAAAAGCATTTTGAACGATTAATTGAGGAATCAATCAAATTAAAATTGTATTTAATACTACCAATTAAAGTCTCACATTTTTTCCATTAAAAAATCAAGATTCATAAAGAACAGCAGATTTCTAGGCTATTCAAACTTTAAATCGACCATCACCATGATCATGGTTTCTTTTATTATGCCACACTAACACCGATTCCCACTATGGTATGTTACCAAGATCCCAGAAATTTTACCTCAACGCAACCTTCACCGTGGTCATGGTGAGATGTTTTTTGTTATATCCGATGGTAGCTACTTCATCACCCCACTACCAAGACCATGCCCCCATCCAGATTTCACAATTTATAGAGGGGATCACCAGGGACTAGCATGGCTTACACCACATTCATGGTGTAGTATGTGTTTAACAAAAAAGCATTAAAACCAATTAAAATATACCTAAATCTCATAATAAATTACCCAAATATGGTACAAGAGAGACACTCATTAGAAAATAACAGATAAAAACTTTTACATCCATGAAAAAAATAAATAATTTATATTTTCCTTATATTTGAAGTCTCATTCTTGAGAATAATCCCTTGCCATAATTCACAAACAAATGAGTCCATTATGATTGAAAATTAGACTCTGACTCCCATGTTTCCTTCTAGATCTGTCCATGTTTCATAAGACTTGAAAAAATGGAACTACCTTTCACCTCAACACTTATTCACTGCAACTAATAATCCACACTAGATTCTTCATACACTACTACAAAAATGGCCTATATCAGCGCTAAAAAAGGGCTTTAACAGTGCTAAAAAGCACTGTAAAGCTCGGCGCTAATATATGGGGGTCCCTTTTATTAGCGCTCCGAAAAGTGCTGATAAAAGTCAAAAAAAATTACAAATATAAAAATAATTAAAAATAATATGGGGAGTTCTTTTATCAACGCTTCACACCCCCTTTATTAGTGCTAAGAGGTCTCTCGTGTGATTCCCTTCTCACGCATCCTTATATGCACGCACCCCCATAGCTTCCACTCGAACTCGAACCCGGGACCTCCCCCCTTTTGCGGTTGCACCTTTACCACTAAGACATTTTGTTTTGTTCTCTATTTAATGATATATCTATATATATAGTTATATTTATTCATATATTTATATAGATTCATATTAATATAAATATATTTATTCATATATTAGTATATATATATTAATTTGTATATTAGTATATTTATATATATATATAGTTATAATTTTTTATAGGTATATTTATTTGTATATTAATATATACTTATAAGATTAGTTTTAAATACATTTATGAAAAAATATGTTTTTTATGTGTGTTTATAAATAAATAAATACATACATACATACATAGATATATACAACACATAGACACACACAGAGAGAGACACACACAGAAACACATATATATTTACAAATAAATACGTATATATGTGTATTCGAAAAGCCATAGAATGTACTTATAAGATTAGTTATAAATACATTTATGAAAAAATATGTTTTTGATGTGTGTTTATAAGTAAATAAATAAATAAATACATATATACATATATATATACAACACACAGACACACACATAGACACCCACACACACACAGACACATATATATTTATGAATAAATACATATATGTGTGTATTTGAAAATCCATAGAATGTTAAAACAACCAATAAATATAATCTAGAATTCTGTTTCAACGCCACAACCAATCAAATCAAATAAAATGAAACGATATTCGATATGATATGTGGTACAGGCCTAACGGACATCTGGATCAGAAGTTATACTTATTTCAATGTTTACAAATCGGGGTATCCCGACTAAAAACTCAGTTTTGGAGGACTTTTGGTCCTTTTGAGATCTAAAAATGTGACATAGGCTTTGCCTCGGTCAAAAGCATGTAGATCACGTCGCATGCTTCGATTTGATATGTTGTAGAGCTCAAACAAACACCCGGATCAAAAGTTATGGTCGTTTGAAGTTTGACTTACATTTACAACATATTTTAGATCTTTTATTAATTTTGTTTTGATTTTTTGTGTCCTCGGGTTGTTATTAAATTATTTTTAATCGATAATAATTAGAAAATTATTAATTAATAATATATTTTTTAAAACATTTTGAATAAAATTTCATTAAATTTATTATATATTAAATGAAATAGTCTATTTATACGTATCTATAACATATTTAAAAAATACATATTATATTTATATCAATATAAATCTACTTATGTAAAAAAATATCATTTTTCATGATTTTTTTTTGAGACTTAACATTTATCATCACTTGGGAAAAGTTTTGATAAATCGCCCCTTTATCATCGCTACTAAAAGAAGCACTGATAAAGGGGACCCCATTATCAGCGCTAAAAAAAGCGCTGATATAGGGGGGCCTTTATCAGCGCTAAAAAAAGTGCTGATAAAGGGGGCCTTTATCAGCGCTTTTTTTAGCACTGATAAAATCCCCCTATATCAGCGCTTTTTTTAGCGCTGATAAAAGTGTAGTGCATCCCTTGCCCGTTTTTATAGTAGTGATAAATGATATGTTTGTTTTCAAATCAATATCCATGTATTTGACCACATGCATAAGATTGATCATATACCACCAAATTAGTGAAACATAGAACACATCATGAATTCCTCCATTAAATATAGGAAGGTCCATTCAATAATCCAATTAGATAATACATTTAGTGAAATCAATGTATCCCATAAACTATGGTTACAACTTCCCTTGATTTTGTAAATGATGGTTCCCCTACTATAGTGACACTCACATGAAAACTTGGTCAGTAATAGTGAATAACAAAGGTTATCTCTTCTAGAAGAAATGTGATGTATTTCTTATTTTAGTGTTAAAAACCACTTATTAATCAATTATACTCTATAATAGGTCTCTAACACCATAAATAGTCCAACAACTGCTGCTTCACCCACCTCATTCCAACACAACGATGAGTGACATGACAGTCCATAGAGAACCTCAAAAGGAATCATCTAAGTCAAAGAATGGGAATGTTTTTTATGTGAAATAAAAATTGTTATTTTATTATATCATACTCCAAAGAATTCATGGATGAATTTTATAATAATATTTCTAAGTATATGATTCATCCCCTCAAACTTTCCATCGGTATGTGGATAACATGTCATACTCAATTTTATATGTGACCCAAAATCCTTCTATAATACATTACAAAACTATAATGTGAATTAAGTTTCTCATAATGATAAGATACTATAAGTAAAATCATGAAGTTATAAAATCTATCAAAAATATTTCTTTCCCAACTCATCTATAGGTTGAGTCTTATATATCAGCAAAAATAGTTACTTTTTTCATCCGATCAACTATCACCCAAATGGAATCTAGATTGCCTAGGGTCCTGGGTGACCCCTTAAAAAATTTCATCATCATATTATCCCACTTCAACATAGATATTAATAGTGTCTCAAGTAAACTATCTTGATTCCAATGCTCATCATTTTACCTCTGGCAGGTAAGGCATAATAAAATAAAACTAGTGATGTCACTCTTCATACCAGGACTCCAGAAATAACATCATAAGTAATGGTATATTTCCATTAACACTAGATGAACTACCCACATTGAATCATGATAGAATCTCATTAACTCCTACCATAAAGATTTTTTTGTAACTACACTCTTTTTGATATAGATCATATCGTCATCAACTAAGGAACATTCTGGATCAAAACAATCCCCTTTCTAGTGTTCTTATATCATTACAAAATCAATGTTTGACGCATAGAACAATTTAAAATAATACACTAAGGATTATGTGACAACCAAAGGTGAAACTTTCATCACACCATGATTCTATAATGCATCCATATGCCACATAGCCACAAAATTCTTCAGACGCCACTCCAACTACGATGCCCACTCTCCAATCCCCCACATTTTCGACATTTTCCAAATGAGAGTGTAACAACCTAGGTAAATTGAATAGTAAATAAGTTTCATGAATTATTATTATTATTTAATTATAATTTATATAGTTATATTAATTTTAATAATAATATTTAATTTTTTAGTCAAAAGGTAAAATCATTATTTCTAACCAAATTGGGATTTGATAAAATATATGGTTTTATTTAAAAAAATATTATGAAATTATAGGATTTTATATTTAAAAAAATTAAATTAATTTCTTAATTCATAATTTAAAATATATATTATGATAAATGTTTTAGAATTTTCTTACATTTTTTATTTTTAATAAATAGTTAAAAGTAATGATTTTTATTGGAAATTGCATTTTATTTTCAGGTATTTATAAAGTTAAATTACTATTTGTATTAGTTTTAATATTTAATCACTACATTTTGATTAATAAAAATATAATTATGATATTTTTAATAAATTTTATAATATAATTTGGTATAAAAACATTTTAATAATTTAAAACACATTTTTCTAAAAATAGTTATTCATTATGTTCTATCAGTTTAATTTTAAATTAAATTCTTCCACATATATAAATTTAATATGATAAAATGGATTCAATTTTTTAAAAAATAATAATCAATATTAGATAATAATTTTAACTTAATTTTTTTCATAATGAATATTAATATCAGTAAAAAAATATATTACTATAGATAAGGTTAAATCAGGTTTACCAGAAGTTACACTAAAAAGATAAGTGTTGAAATAACATAAAAACCTTCCTAAATTGTATTGTATATCAATATTTATAGGTTATATCATATAAAATTCATAAATAGTCCATTTTTATCTATTGGGTTTGAATAAGTTGTTAATATATTTTATTTTATTTTAAAATTCCAAGTGTGTCCACTTCCCACTTATAAATGGATACCTCGTCGCCTCTCATCTATATAGATAAATAACCTTTTTATTTAGCCAATATCTACCCATAATAACATCTTAAAATCAATCCTTGTGTCCTATAGATCCTGTTTTTTTAGAAAATCATCCATATAATTCTTTATAAATAAACCAAAATGGTTCATCTGAAGATGATTTGTTATTATTAATCGATTATTTTGTTTTATTTCTTCTTCCAATACTTTCAAATAATCTTCAAAAATGTTGAAATAATAACACCTTTATATTATATATAATTATATTTTTTTATATTAATAGAATTGCATATATGTATATATTCTCTTCCATCAAGTGGGAAATGGAATGGTCATTCATGTGTAAGGCGAACTACTACCTCGTGAATGGATGTAATTCATTTCTTATCACAGCCTCACATGACTGGTTATAATGAAGGATTTAATGTGTGTGTGTATATATATATATATATTTGTGTTCATGTGTCTGATATTCATAAAATATTTATATTTCTATAAATATAATAAATCATGTATTTTATTACTTTTCCATTAAATGAAAATTGAAATTTTTGTTCATTCATACTTGTTTACTACCACCTCTACAAAGAGAACTAATTTGTTCTCATTACCAAATAACATGGATGATGTATATATATAAGTATATATGATGTAATAATATGATATTTTTTATATAATAACAATTTTAGAAAGAAACAAATGACACTTAACTTCTATCCATCATTATAGTTTAACAATGAAAACATTTATCCCGACTACGTATGACCTACCATCTCCATGATTGTTACATAATTAATTTTTCATAACAGTAATCCATGGGTCATTTCAAAAGTGCAATTGATTAATAAAAATGATAATTATATCCCAATTATTTTTCTTTATAATATTTAATACTACCTTTTTGGATAATAGTCAACCAACTAAAGAATTTTTTGGATAAATGGGCTGAAAATAATAAAAATGTATGACATGAACTTAATTTATTACGTAATTGAATATAAAATAGTAGTTAATATAATAAAAGGAATAATAAACATGAAAATTTTTCTTAAGAAAGTAAATAATTAACATAATTTTATTAATCAGGAAGATAAAGAATGTTTGTGATGAGTTAGACTCAAGGAATGGGATAATATAACTTAAAACCTCATTTTAAATGTTTTTAATGATTTATTTTATAAATACTTTCTTCCATGTTCATATTCATAAAATTATATTTTGGATAAATTTATATATACTTAAATTAATTATAAATAAAATTGTATCTCTCTTTTTAATTTCATTCAAATATTTTCAAAGGAATATATTTATATATTTTAAATGGAATTTTTTTAATTTCATTAAAAATAGTAAAAAAATGTTATATTTTAATGTATTTGGGGTAAAAATAATTTCCCACTAACATAATCATTATTTTATATTTGGATTCCTTATATTAATTCATTTTTTCTTTAAAGAAAACCTATTTTTCCTTTCATTATGGTTATTATATTTTTTAAAATGGGTTTGTAAAATTAAAGGGTATTTTGAAATCCACAAATGTTTTTTCATATGTATTAAAAATATTTTTTCACGGGTTTAATGTTTAGAAGGTGTAATATTAAAATGTTTTTTTTGTTACTTAATAACAATAGATGAAGCTGGGTGATCCTGACATAGCTTATAAAATTGGTGAGATTGATACAGCTTAAAAGAAGAGTGAGTTTGATATAGATTATATAATGGGTTATCCCTATAAAGTTATCTAATGCATTGGGTAATGTTTCTTATCATAAAAGGAAAGAATGATGGAGTTGAATATAGTGTTTTCTAGTATGTATTATATAGGGATATAGTTATTTCTAACATGATTTTACCATCATTTATGAATATAATTCTATAATACGACTATGGTCTATATTTCCTAAAAGGTTTATTATATTATTGCAATGGGTTTTAAATTATTTTTTGGGAAAAAGTGTGTTTTTCCATGTGGTTATGATTTATTTCATGCACTCAATTAATTTTATGATCAAGTTAAAATTTTATGGATTTTCATGATTTCCACTAGACTAATGGATTTATTAGTTTTACATCCCATACTGATATTTTTGTGAACATACAATATTTTTAATTGTTTTTTTACAAGGTTTAAGGATGAGTAAAAAAAATAAGTCAAGATAAAATTTTAAAATATTATTCATGAAAAGAAAACATGTTTCATTTTAAAAGATATATATTGTTGTAAAATGTATGCTGATAAGAAGTACCCACATTGTAATATCTGAGTTTATTACTAAATAGTTATTACCTAATTCCTTACAACCATAATACTGAAAAAAACATAAAAATAAATGAAAGTGAATTACAATCTAAAAGATCTATATTATGTAATGTTTAATTTTGGGATCCTGTAGTTTTTTTCAGAGTAAAATTTTATATATATTTAGAGTTTAGGATAATGTTAAAAGAATACCCTTAAGAGATTATATATTATGGTTAAGTTAAAATGATATTGAATTTAAATATTAACATGTTTCTTTATCTAATATATGTATCTTCAAAATATTTTTTATAAAGTAAATTGGGAGGTTGAAGTAGAAAGGAATCAAGAGGATAATTCCATTCCAAATTAGTATCCTACAATGGTTAGAATTAGAATAGATCATTTTTTACAACGATACTTCAATTCACATGGGTTATAAATGTTGGTGGATTCCATGTTTGAGAGAAACCAGATTTACTAAAAATAAATTTGTCAATAGTTGGTCATTTCATGAAACAAAACACTCCAAATTTTGGAGGATCCTCAAATATAGAGGTATCCAAAGGATGGATCAATGAATAGAAAAATATATTTGATGTCATGGGGTGTTCATAACATCAAAAGGTAACTCCTTCCATTTAATATTTTGAAGGTAAAGCTGATCGATGGTGGTATTTGGTTAAGAATATAAGAGAGATAGAAGATATTTAATTCTTGGAATGGGATAAATTTTAGAATATTTTCATGAAGAAATATTTCTATAAGGTTGTTTAACTCAGGAGGTAGAAAAATTTCATATAATTAAAATAATATGATGATTCTGTAGATTCATCTAATGAAAAAAAATCAAGGATGGCCAAGTATGTACCAGGTTTTATATGGGGAATTGAGATTAAAATTGGTATATTTAAATCAATATTTAATAAAAATATATTAATTGAATTTACCTCATGGTAATTTAAAATTAAAAAGAAAGTTGTTCATTGTGCTGAGAAAGTTGAGATGGATTTTGCGGACATGTATGTGTCTCATGATGATAAGTGTAATAAGTAGTCATTATGGAAAGAAATGGAGAAGTGGTTAAAAAATAAATGTGGATGTAATACCCAAACATGTTATAATATAAATAAACGGAATTTCAATTAATGTTTGATAGGAACTAGAAAGTGTTACTAGTGTGGTCAGTTTTGACATAAGGCTTGTGACTGTACCAAAAGGAGTCCTAAACAATCAAAGAATTGGGTAATAGATAGTCTGCCAATGGTGTGTTATTTTAATTGAAATTAGTTGGGGAATTATATTAATGTGTTTCTGAAGTTAGTTACTTATCGGAGAAATCATCAAGATCAGAAGAAAAAAAGGTGTGGAAAAAGAATTTCATGCTACTAAATTTGATGTTAGGCCATCGAATGAAGTGGTGATAGGTATGTTAATTTCTTATTCAAATTTTTATATTACCATATTTGACTGTAGATCTTCACAAACCTTCAATTTTGATAAATTTTTTATGTAAAATAAGAATATTACACCATCAAAGGAAGATAAAACTTTTGGTGGAAACTCTGGGTGGAAGTATTAAATAAACTAAGAGTTATAGGAATCTTTATAGTATTATTAATTGGATGTTGTTTCTTTTAAATCTTATTAAACATCCCATTATATATTTTGATTTTATTATTGATATGAATTGGATTTTATTTTATCATGATAAGATATATTAAAAATATAAAGGATAATATTCAATAAAAATAATAACTTTCATTTCATATAAAAAACTATGAAATTGATTAGATAAGGAAGTGAAATTATCCTATATCATATTGTTGAAAATAAAGATACTCTTGAAGTTAGTGATATTAAAGTATTAAGTGAATATATATATGGTTTTTCTAATGTGTTTTTTAATTCATGGTCAGGAGGTTGAGTTTACTATGGAATTAGTTTATGATGCTAAGACAATTTCCAAATACCCTTATTGAATAGCTAAAGTAGAGGATTTGGAATTAAAAAAAATATAATCATCTAAATAAATGAATGATTTGACCTAGAACTTCACAATGGGGTTCTACAATTTTATTTTTTAAAAATAAAATGTTTCAATTAAACATTTCCATGATTATAGATCCTTGAATAACATCACTGTTAAGAAAAAGTATCATTTTACTGATATAAATGACTTGTTTGATAATATACGTGGATTATAGTATTTTTGAATGATTGATATAAATCCATGGAATTATTATTTAAAGGTGATGGGGGAAGTTATTATAATAATTATATTTTAGACTAAATTTGGGAATTATGAGTTTGTAGGTATTCCCTTAGGGTTGTCTAATTAACCATCTCTATTCCTAGATCTTATGAATAGAGTTCTAAATGAAAATTTTGAAAACTATGTTTTTTATTTAATGTTAATATACTTATAGATTCTAAAAATTTTAATGATCATGAAAGACACCTAAGGATCGTCTTCTAAACATAAAAAAAGAAACTATATAGGAAATTTGGTAAGTGTGATTTTTTGTTACATGAAATTTATT
This sequence comes from Viscum album, assembly GCA_963277665.1. Taxonomy (NCBI): domain Eukaryota; kingdom Viridiplantae; phylum Streptophyta; class Magnoliopsida; order Santalales; family Viscaceae; genus Viscum; species Viscum album. The sequence goes on from OY728136.1 coordinate 1,988,474,638, forward strand.
TCCTCAAGCCTATTTTTCCTAAGAATGGAATTACTATTTCCCATACTCAATTATTATTATTTAAGAATTTTTAATCCCTAATAATGTCACATAGATTCATTGTTTAATTGGATTAGTGGTTTACTATCATCAGTTTTATAAAAAAAAATCTTCATTTTCCATTTCACTAACTAAGTTAAATCGAAAAATAATTAAATAAAGCCAATGGAAAGAGTGGTATGGTTGATTCCAGGAACTAAAAATAAGATTTGTAAATGCATAATATTTTTCCTTGTCCTCTTGAAATAGTCATTTTTTTATCTATAATGTTTCTTCATTTATAGAACTTGATTTTTTATGGATAATTATCATCAAATTATTTATTATTCACATAAACTAAAACCCAAAAAGTTAAATTATCCAACAAATGATCTAGAAATTGTTTTTTGATTTTTTATTTGAAAATTTGTAGGCACTATTTATATGGATTAAAGTGTGTAGTATATACTGATAATTAATTTTTGAAGAATATATTCACTCAAAAAGTAGTTTAAAATAATAAGAGGATATTTATTGAACTAATTACGGATAATGAATGCATGATTCAGTACCATTATAGAAAATAAAACAAAGTAGATGATTCTTTTAGTCATAAATATAATGATACATTAACCATGTTATGATTGAAACATAACTGTTTTGTTAATTATTTGATTAATTTTTGTTTAGAAATTGTGTATCTAATAACTCCCTCAATTTTTTCAGGTATCTATACAATCATATCTATCAAAAATAATTAAGATATCTCTAAAAGAGGGTCATGTTCTTTTGGAAAATGTAGGTTTTTTAGGAAATATATGTTTATATAGTGTAATTTTTAATAATAAGGTGTTATTATATTTTTAAAAAGATTTTGGGTACCTATTTATTTCTATATAAAGATAAAATTATTAAGTGAATGTCATAGTTTCCCATTTTCTTTTTATCCTAGTGTCACTAATATTTATTGAGACTTTTGGGAGTAATTCTAGTGGGAGTGAATGAAAACAGATATTTCTAACTTTACCATGAAATTTTTGACATGGAAATAGGTTAAAATAGATTGATAAATATTGAATGGGATGATTCATCCTTTTCCATTTCATTAATGGAAATGGGTGAATAAATACATGGATTTTATGGTGGGGTTGCCTATGACATCTAAATGTAATAATGTGATTTGGGTAATTATCGATTGATTAGCTAAATCTGAACATTTACTTCCCATTTGAGATATTATGTATTTATTTCATATTCCATGATTGTACCTCAAGGAGATAGTAAATTTATATGGAGTTACTTTCTGTAATATATCTAACTACGAGCACAGGTTCACTTCTAATTTTTTGAAATCCATTCATAAGTCATTGGGTGATGAATTAAATTTCAATTTAGTGTTTCATCCCCGATATGGTAGACTGTCTTAGTGAATAATTGAGACCATATAAGAAAAGCTTTGTTCTTATTCAATGGATTACTAGGGCAATTATGATCAACATATTTAATTAATTTAGTTTCTTATATTAACTATTTTCATTACAATATAAATATGGAACCTTTTGATGAATTATATGGAAAGTTGTGTTAGACCCAAGTTTATTGGTAAAAATTAAGAAAATGATATATTTGGGACCATAGTTGGTAGAATAAATGGTCTAGGGGGGAATATGATTGAGTAATATAAGTGGGTGGATTAGAGTATGCATGAAATTTATGTAGAAAATTGAAATAAACATCTTTATTTCAAGGTAGGTGATAACGGTTTTCTTAATGTTTCTCTATGGAAAAGTGTTATGTATTTTTTTGTAAAAATGGGAAGCTAATTCTATGGTTCATTGGATCATATTAAATCATAGTTAAATTTGGATCAATTTCATGTCGATTGGCCTTGCCTCTGACTTTTTATTAGTTACTTGATGTATTTCTTTTTTTTTATTTTAGGAAAATATATTATGGAAGTATCTCATGTTTTGATCCTTAAATTAGTTTATATGGAAGAAAAACTTTATTATGGGAAACAACTAGTATAAATTATTTACTGCAAATAGAAAGAAATATGGAATAGGGCAATTCATTAATTTAATGTTTTTTATAAAATTCATAATGTTAAAGAAGGAACATGGTAATCAAAAACTTCTATGAAGGAAATATATCTTCACTTGTTCAAGTGATGAATAAATTTTTAAGGCTGTAATTTCCAAATGGGGAAAAAATGTAACAACCCATGTAAAGTTAATAGAAAATAAAGTTCATGGCTTATTTTTATTTATGAATTATATTTTATAAAGTTATGTTTATTATAATAATTTTAGTTAATTTTTCATTTAAATGGAAAAGATCATTATTTCTAAACAAAATGGGGTTTCATGCATTATATGGTTTTATTTAAAATAATGATTTCAAAATTATTGAATTTTAATTTGAAAAAAAAGGACATAAATTTTGAATTCATCATTTACAAATTATCCTAGGATGAATTTTTGATATTTTTTTATAAAGATTGATTTTTCAATGAATAGAGAAAAATACTGGTTTTTTAAACAGTATTTTATTTTCAAGTATTTGATAATTTAATACATATTTTGGATTATTTTCATTATTTAATTTGAATTTTTTTTAAAAAAACTTTGTATGGTCTTTTGAATGAATTTTATACATGAATTTGGTATAAATTCATTTTTCTACTTAAAAAGGAATTTTTATTAAAAAAATCATCACATTCAGCGATTTTAATTTTAAATTAAATTCCTCTAATTCTATGGATTTAATTTGATAAAATGGATTAAATATTTTTAATTATCATAGTTAATTTTTCTAATAAGTTCAACTTAACTTTTGATCATAATGAGCAGTATAAATAGTGAAAATCAGTTACTATGGTTAACGTTAAAAAAAGTTTACCAGATTGTTAAACTAAAATGATAAGGGTTATAATGGCCAAAAAACATTTATATATTTTAATTTAAGAAATATTAAAATCATATATATAATAATATTTCTAAATGGTCCAATTTTTATCCATTTTTATTAATAAATACATCAATATATTTTATTATTTTTAAAAATTCCATATATGTCCTCTCCCCCACTTATAAATAGAATCACCCTATCCTCTACCATACACACATAAAATAACTTTTGATTTTAAAAATACCTTCCAAAATACCTTATTAAAATCTTTCCTCAAATCCTAGATTACCTAAATTTATCATAAATCTAATGTATGAAGGATTTAGGAGTAAACTAAAAGGGGTCGGCTGAAGAAAAGGAACTGTTCTTAACCGAGCATTTTTATTTTATTAATTATTATTCCTCATTTAGATATTCTCAAAAAAATTGAATAATATCACTATTATCTTCCATAAAATTATATATTTCTCCGTTAATATAATAACCTATATTCAACACCTTTTATATATAATGGGAAATGGAAATTTTGTTTGCATGTACGGCAAACTACCACATCGTGAACCTATGTAATTCATTTTCCATCACCGCCTATAGTATAATCTTATAATGATGAATTTAATGTATATATATATATGATATAAATGATATATTTATCATTATATAAAGATAATATATCACTTTTTTAATTTTTCATTCATTGAAAAATGATAACATGGTTTCTGCGTACGTTTGGACTACCACCTCTACGAAGAAATGTGATTTATTTTCATTGCCAAATCACATGAATTGTATATATATAGCTATATTTAAATACATATTTTGATATTTATGAGATTTTATTCATTATATAAATATAAAATGACACATTCCTTCCTTTCATCATGATGGTTGAAAAATGGAAGCGTTACTCATGTGTATGTACGACCTACCATCTCCATGATTGTAACATAATTCATTTTATCATGATTTTTTTAGAAGTATAATTATAGTATAAAAATAATAATTATGTCATTATTATTATTTTTGATATTATTCGGTAATGAATCTGATGATCATAGTCAACCTACCGAAGTCAATTTGGGAATATGAGCTGAATATCATCAAAACATCTAATAGGAAGAAATTTTATTAAATAATTGAATATAAAATGGTAAAAATAAAATAATAATAATAATAATATCAAAAATAAAGTTTTTAAACTAGTAAATAATTAACAAAAGTTTATTATTCAGGTAGATAAATAATATATGTGATGATTTATACTCAAGTTAAGGGACAATTTAAATTAAAACCTCATTTTAAATGTTTTTAAAGATTTATTTTCTATATGTTTTTCCGCCATGTAAATATTATTAAAATTATATTATAGATATATTTATGTAGAAATAAATAAAATAAAAATAACATGTTATGTCACTTTTGACTTTATTTCAAAAAAGAATAAAGTGGAATATTTTTTATATATTTTATGTATATCATTTTACTTTCCTTATAAAATACAAAAGGGAAACTCTATTTTAACATATACAATGTAAAAAAATTCCTTTTACTACAATTATTATTTTATGCTTGGATTAATTTAAAATATTTCATTTTTTAGTCAAATTAAAACCTTATTCCCCTTTTTTCTATGTATTTTAGTTTTGAAAATAGATTTGTAAAAGGAAAAAGTGTTTTGATATCCAAAAAAGTTTTGAATATGGATTTAAAAGTGTTTTCTAAATTTTTAGGATAAAATATACATGATTGAAATGATTTATTCATGTTACATGAGAATTATAGATGAATACAACTGACCCATATATGTCTTATATGATAGGTGATCCTGATATATCTTATATGATGGGTGATCCCGATATAGGTTATACAACGGGTGAGCCCAATATATATCATTAGTGCATTGGGTAATATTCATTTTCATCAATTGAAAGATAACTAAAGTTAACTAAGGTGGTTTCTTATATATATTTAAATAGGATCCAGTAATTTTTGACTTATGTTTAATATGAGTTATGAATATAATGCTCAAATCTTTTTATAACCTATGTTACCTGAAAATATTTCTATTTTATTTCTATAGGTTTTAAAATATTTCTTTGATAAAAGAGAGTGTATTTTTCAAAAGGTTCTTATTTTTTTAATATTCTAAAATAATATTGTGATAAAGATAAAATTTTATGTGATTCTATGTTTTTCAATGGACTAATTGATTTTTTTACTTTTATGTATGTTACTCAGATTTTTTGTGCTCATCCCATGTTTTTAAATGTTTTTATAAGATTTATGGATGAGTAAGAAAAAAATAATAAGTCAGGTCAAAAGTCATGAAGATTGGTCATTAAAACAAAACATGTTCCATTTTAAAAATTTTATATTGTTGGGAAAATGGATATTGATTAGAAGTTTCCAATTTATTATGTAAATTTTTTGTAAGTGTTGTGAACTAATTATCTAAAAATATATAAATTAAAAGATCCTCGAAATGAAAGGAAGTAAATTATAGTCTAAAGGAACTATATTATGTATTTTTTTAAGGTCGAGTCCTTATATAGAGCATATGTAATGAGACTATGTTTTCATAGAGCATGGGATATCTGAATCTTTAATATCTATAAGTACTCTACCCAATGCCTCTTCCTCTATTTTAGATCCCCCTAAGAAAATATATATTTCAAGGCCTTGTAGTCTATGTATAAGAAAAACCTCTCACCAAAGAGATAGTGTTTCTAACACTTAAAGGTATCAACCAAATAATATCATGGTCTTAAAAACATTCTAGGGGAATTACCAAGATATCACCGCCTCAGAATTCTCTGGGTTTATGGCCTCCTTAGAAGTTACATGCCTGAGGAATCCCACCTCCTGAATCCATAAGTGACACTTTTAAAGTTTTTAATAATGTTAATGCGGTAAAAGTGTAATTAATAAAATATCCAGGTTCCTAAAAAACATATCTAAATTCTATGAAAATAATTGGATGTCATAAAAATTAATATAGTAGAGATTTCAAGCTACGGATGGAAGACACTATTCAAGAGTTCCATGAAAACCAATGGTTTATTTATCAACTCAAAAGGTTTGAAAAGATACTAATATAGTCTGTATCTAATCCTAAATAAAATATTAGCAATATCCCCCTCTTTGACCGAATTATAATGGTATCCTAACCATAATTCTATCTTTGAGAACCATTTAGATCCCCACAACTGATCGAAAAATTCATTTATCCTCATCAATGGGTATTAGTTCTTTATAGTCACTTGGTTCATCTTGAGATAGTCTACACTCAACCAAACACTACTACCCACCTTCTTTATGAATAAATTAGAATCACATTATAGTGATGTTATCAATCTAATAAATATTATTTCCACCAAATCCACAAGTTTTTCCTTGAGTTCCTTCAACTCAACCAGTGCCATACGATATAGAGGAATCGATATAGGTCACACTCTAGGTACAAATATGATCTCAAAGTCAATTACACTCTCAATATGAAGACCTGAAAAGTCATTCTAGAAGTCATCCTGATAAATATTTAGGAATAATCATTAAAGGGCCTAGTTTTATTATTTATATATTCCAACTAACACTATAAAACTGATGAGTAGGGTGCCAAAACCATATGAAAGGGTAAAAATGATTGTGTAGAAGTGGGATCAAAAATGAAAATTTGAGAGAATATATATATATATAGTTAAAATCATGAAAAATCACATAGTATGACTCTACGAATGAAAAAATTGAAGATATAAGAAAATAGTAAAGAATAAATAAGTTCAAACTTGCAGTCTCGTTAAAAATCGATTGGTTGTTTGATTTGACTTCAAATTCAGAAAATATTTATTTTAACTTTCACACATTGATGATGAATCCAACTTAATCTCTCAACAAGTGATAATTATAAGTTGACTATAGTAGTTTCTCAACTACTAAATTCAATCACATTGAAAATAAAAGTGTGGTGAAATTTAAAAATTAATATTTAGTTAACTCTGACGATCAATCTTCTAATTAAAACAAAAATTAAATCATTATTCATGATCACTATTGGATACAATGTTGAGAATATTTATAATCTTTAATAATATAATAACAAGATTTTTATTGTTTCTCATCACATTCTTGAGTTCCCCTACTATAATATTTATCTGGGAATCATTTTATTCAAGAAAACATTATATGAAATAATATTTTTTCTATAATAGTAATGAAATAAAGGATGAGGGAAGAAGAAATATCCCCACTATTCTTGATCATGAATGATCACTAGAAAACAATGTTACTCCTTTCTCTAGTTCAAGGATATTCTCTTTAAAAAATATCTGATGAAAATTCTTTGATCAAATGGTTTGGTATAATTTCTATATGTGTCTAAATTTATTTTCATTATTTTTTATTGGAATCAAACTAAATTAATGAACATAGCTTAATTCATTGAATAAATACCAACCACATAGTGATTTTAAAATAATTTTATCACCAGCACATTAACTAAGTTGTACATCCAAACATAATATATCAATCTCTTTTGAATAATCTATAGTGACAAAGTAAAGTGTATATGGGTGTGGTTTATGGAATTATTCATTCCTTTTAAATTGCAATCATCCAACCTTTATCAATAAAATTCATAAGAAACCCTCCATAAGTAATGATTTCATTCACAAAATATAAATTCATCAAACCATAACTCTAAACAAGGAACACTTGATATTTTAAGTGTTCCTTTATGAAAAAAAAAATTTAGGAACTAAAATAAAAAATCTTAATCCCTAGACCAAAAATCATAGCACAAAATAAAAACATAACCCTCTATTTTTATCATCACATGACACGTAGTTGGAAATCTAGTTCTTTAAATTGATGCTTAATTCGGGAATTATGTTGAACATGTGGTGTGCACTTCAAATCAGACTCATCGTCATGTTATTTATAAATATGATACCTTTTAAAACATCTTATTCTGGATTAGAGTTTGTTTAATCAATTAATCAATTAACCCAGATTCACCCCTTTTAAAATATGAAACTATAGTCTTTGGTAAACCCAAAAATCCAACCAACATCGCTGCATCAAACCTGATGAAAAAAAAAACACCAAAAAGGGTCTTCTACACATCACACACTCTTGATGGAACCTAACACAATCTTCCTCCATGAGAAATTTCTAATCTTTATTTACATCTTTCGACGACACACTCACAAGAATTTAAAATAGTTTAAAAAAATTCAAATCTCAACAACTTCAATTTATTTCAAACGCATTTCAATGCCTTTTAAATAAGTAAAACTTATTGGAAAAATCAAATCCAAAATACAACTCAATTTCACCATTAAATAAAACATTCCATGATCGAATATTCATTAATCAAGATTTGATGACCAAATTACGAGGATGTTATAATTCAAATAACCTCAGTTTTCAACATTTTGGCTTGGGTTGTACTTCCTCAATTCGAACCAAATTCTAATTCCTAGTTTCAGAAACTATTATTTATAAATTTAGTCTATAGTATGATGTTATATTCTTTAAGGTATCTTAATATTTTAGCTTCACAATCATTTTATATCAGCTTATATAATATAATAAAATGCATTCCAACCCTGCACCACTGTTAGATGGATCTTCAGTTACCAAACTATGCACAGCTTCGATCTCTAGGGAAATTTCTGAGGTGATTACTCATGGAATAAGTAATATGTATTATTAGCCTAAAATTTTATTGGTAGAATAAATGGATTCAAGAAATTATATTGTGTTTAATCTCGAGTAAAAAGGCCTTGGAATAGTATAAGGATTTTATTATCCAGGTATAAGGTAGCCACAGTCACACCATTCAGTCATGGTATCATATAGTCCATCCCACATTAGCTAAAATTACTTCTTATGGTAGTACGGAGTATGGAATGTTATAGAACATTAGATTTATGGTACCAGAGTATGAAATCACCCTTAAATATCCAAACTAACTTCTTAAAAATTATATAATTAAAAAAAATCCAAAAAAATAATATTCTATAAAAAATATAAAAAAATTATTCAACTCTATTGATTTAAAATTAATCACTACTTAATTTATATGATCTTTCACAAAAATATTTAGATACACAATAAATGAATAAAATTTTAATTTGAACAAAATATTATCCAGTATCTTAATCAGTTTTAAAATTAAATTTATTGAAAAAGATTAAGAATTTCCATAGTAATATTAGAATGTTTTTACTTCTAAAATAAAATAAAATTTAATTAAAAAGAATTATAAAATTATACAAATAAAATTCACATTTTCATGAGATAATGAAATTAAATTCAAATTCAACTACATATAGTAAAAGATCAATTATTTAAAAAATTTATAACATTTTACAAATTAAATCCTCAAAATATTAATGCAATTATGTGTCAAACGTGCATAAAAAATATATCACATCATAATTCACACACAATTAGCTTTCTTCTTGTCCTCAAGTAATTTTTTTTAACAAATTAAATGATAAAAAAATAATTTTAAAGGGTGAAAATTCAACGTTCTACTAGGAATAATTTTTACAAAATATTATTTCCCATAGACTATATCAATATGAAAAAATTATTTCCTTCAAAAAATAGGTGATTTGGTAAAAAGTTTAGTTTTTTTTTTACAAAAATGTTTGAGATTTGAAATTTTGAAAGGGTTTAAGAAAACATCAATTTTTATTTAACTAATACATCCAAAATTCTATTTACCTCCAGGATAATGTACATAAATAATTAGATTCCATAATAATTAGACACTCTATTTGAATGAAAATAATAATAATTATTAGGAAATATAAATAAACTATCTAACGTATTGACGAATAAAAGAATGAAATAATGTAGGAATATAGTCTCAATGTGTATTATGTTTTTTTCTTAATAGATTATTTAAATTTAAAACTTAAAACTTCAAAACTCAATCAAAAATTTCAAACCCAATAATGACTGTAAATATGATACACAAATTTTAACTAAAATCAATAAAAAATTGGAGCATAATAAATTAATAAACCTAATTGAATTTATGGGGGAATAGTAAATATTAGCATCCTCAAGGAAGTAAATCAAATATAAAAAATCAAAAAAATAAATCCACTAAATACAAAATTTAACACTTAAAAATCAATAAATTCTGAAAAAAAAAATATGGGTGGTTTTGATGTGTACTACATTAAAGTACTATTTATATTGATGTACTATTTTGAAAAAATAAAACCCCTCCCCAACACTTAAAATCCAATGATGTCCTTATTTTTTAACAATAATGTGGAAGAAAAAATTAATGAAGTTAAGTACAAAATTCATTATCAATAAGTAGTTAAAATCATGTTTAAGTGTTGGAATATAGTTCAAAAATATGTTATCCATAATTTTGAATGAAATTTTAAAAAATGATTGAAAATGTACATGTATGTTTTCTGTATAGAAAAATGTATTTTCAAATAAACTCAAGAAGTATCATGTAAAACATTTAGGACAAGAAAAATAGTGGGTACATCCCCCACAAATTTTCACAAGCAATAGCAGATATAAAAATATTGAATCTAAATTTTCTACTAATAAAAAAACTCATTATCAATATAAAATAGTACCAACAATAATAAAAATATGCATAGTAAAAATGAAATAATTAAAATAATTAATTCCTTCATTTGGGTAGATTTATTTTTTTAGTTTATAAAAAACTCCTATTCCTTCATAACATGGAGTGAAAACCCCTTTAGTTATATATCTTCTAGTATATACAAGATAAACAGGTAAGCATCACATTTTAACAATTTAAGATTTAATGTAAAAGTAACTAGATGTAGATTTTAGTGAAGTTTGTCTAGTTTGGCTCCATTATAAATTTTCTCATTTAATTGAAATTATTATGCTCTCTACTCTTCTTTTTTCATCACACCATTATTCTTCTTCAATAAAAATGGGTAGACCAAGAATTAAATCCATAGAGAAACAGAGAGTAATAGATAGATTAGTGAAGACATTTATTCTTCCCAAAAACAAAAGTAAACACCCTAGAATGACCATGGGTTGACTATCATGAAGCAAAAAAATTATATTATTTAGTGTTAATAAAATGATAAATCAATTTTGCATCACAAAAATGAAAATGAAGGCCATTTTCAGTAATTCAATGTTGTGCTTAATCCTTTATCTATCAACCAAGTAATTTTTTCCATTCTCTTATAAGATCAAAAACTCCATTGAAATGGATAATAAGGATAGTAAAAGGTCCAAGACATTTTCATTTAAGTTTCCTAGGAAAAAGTTTGTGTTTGTAATTGAAAATTAAGACTATCTATACAGCCTTATAATTATTATTCTATATTATGGATTCATGAAAATCATTCTCTCTCACTTTAAAAATCCTAGCATTATCATATCACTCTCACATAATATCATCTAGCCCACTTATCTCAAGAATCTACCTCCATCTTGCATTCTTAAAATAAAAATTCAAAGTCTCCATATCCCAGTATGAATTATTTTTAAACTGCATGGGTAAATGAAAAGAGTTTTCAAAGAACAACCTCACTACTACAAAATAGGGCTTTAATAGTGCTAAAAATGGCCTTCATCAGCACTAGAGAATTGTTGACTACTAAATCAAGATTAAAATCCCTAGGTATTTATCAGCACTTTAAAAGGTGTTGATAAGGGGGAATAATGTAGTGTCCTATAACATCATACTACAACACTAGAAATACCCCCCAAAAATTAGCAAATTCAAGTACCATAAAAAATTTAAATGAAATAAGATTTACAACATGAATATAAGAAAAACATTATATTATAGGTATTTCAAACATTGGTTTATACAATTACATAAGTACAAATTATTACATACATTCAATATATTTATATAATTATACATATATATAATAAATATATATAAATATAATTATAGTAAATATATTCTTTATTTATATATATTTATACAAATTTTATAATTATTTAAATATATAATTATTTACTTATAATTATACGAATACTTTTTTAAAATATAATATTTATATATTTATATCATTATATATAATTCTATATATATACAAATATATATATATAAACATAAAGACAGTAAATATATTCATTATTTAAACAAATTTATTAGAATTTTATAATTATTTAAATATTTATAATTATTTTTTTATAATTATATAAATATTGTTTTAAAAAATTATTTATTTATAATTATAAATATACAAATATATAAATTTAAAAAATATACATTCATAAATATATTTATTTATAAATATTAATTTACAAATATATTTTTAACTTTACTAATGAATATTTAATCTTAATTGAATGATGCTAAAAATGAATGAAATCGTATAATAAAATATGAGCACACTTTAACACTACTGAAAAAATGGATATATTTTATTAAATAATTATAAATTATAAAAAAATATGGATAAATATTGACATAAAGATTACTACATATTGAAAATATTTAAACATGTTAAATTGATATATATAATTAAATAATTGAAAATTATTAAATTCAAAAAGAATAAAAATATTATATTTTAAAAATGAATTAATACATAACTATAATAAAATTAAAAATAAATAAATTAAATTTACTGATTAAAGACATAATATATTAAAGGTATCATGCTATAAAGAAATTTTTAAATGAAAACTAAAATTTGAATAAATTACATAAATATTAGGTGTATGTATTTCTATATAATATTTCATTAATTATGTAAATATTTGGGTGTTTGCATTGTAAATAAAAATGAATTAGTGAAATATATATATATATATATATATATATACTGAATGGAAGAATCAAAGACATGTTTGATATATGTTAAATTAAAAAATCAAATGTTATTCAATTATTTCTATTACTCGATGAAACTAGTCAGTATTTTAAATTCATATTAATTTTTAATTATAAACTATTCTTCATTAAATATATTACTTATTTAATGTGGAGAATAAAAATTTTGTATTATATAAATCATATTTTAAAAATATTATATACATTCATATATATCAATATTTAAAATATTCAATTTATTATAATTTATATTAAATAAGTATATATCTGTGTGTGTGTTAAATTGATTCAATTTTTTCAATTGTTGTTTAATTAATAAAATATTTAATATTTATATTAATTTAATTATTTTTAATTTTTATTTGTTTAATTATTTCATTTTAGATATATTTATATTTAATATATACTATTTATTAGTATTTAAAATTTATATATAGTATATTAAATTTATTCATTTTTATGAATAATAATTAAATTAATAAAAAATTAATATTTTTTTTCAATAAACCCATTTTTATTTTTTATTTATTTTGTTAATTTATTTTATTAGGGACCATTATCTATGCTAAAAATAAACCAATGATAAAGGGTTCTTTTTATTAGCACTAAAAAAGTGTTGATAAAGGTTACCTTTTATCAGTTCCAAATAAAAGCACTGATAAAAGATACCCTTTATTAGGGCAAAAAATGCATTGATAATGGGTACTTCTTATTAGTGCTAAAAGAATTGTAAATAACATGTAACATTGTCAGGGATTGGTTTAGCGCAAATAAATTACAACATTTCTAAAGGCCTATTTTATAGTAGTGCCTGTATAATGACATACCCATTGGGGTTTTTAATTTAGTTTTGTAGGCCTATAATGCTTTATCGAGTTTCAAGGACCAATCCTTTATTGAATTGGAGATAGTTTTCTCTAGGATCTGATTAAACACACTATTTGAAATTTTTACCTCTCCACTTTATTATGGATGGTAACCAGTTCTTATTATATTAATATACATGTACTTGCTGATAAAATATTTAAGTTTAATTTTTTTTAAATGGGTCCATTATCTATTATGAAAACTCAAGGAACATCATATCTTAAGATGATATTATTTTTAATGAAATTGTTAGATTGATTTTTAGACAGTTTCACTATCCCAACTCAGTTGGAACCATAGTCTATAGCTACCAAAATGTGTTCATTCCCATGTGAATATGGAAATGGTCAAAAGAAATTCAATCCCCCCAAAAAAATATCAACCTCTAAAATATATTTCTAAGGTAGGTCATACCTCCTACAAAAAATTCTTATCTTCTAACACATATCACAACCCACAAATAAATTTCTTGCATCCTTAAACAAAGTAATCCAACAAAATCAAACTTGAAGGGATTTTGGGTAATATTTTCTCCTCCATGCTGACCTCTCGAAGGTAATGAATGAAAAAAATACTAAATAAGAAACATTTCTTACTCTAGAACATACACTCTCCAGATCCAATTATCACTTCTCATAAAGATTAAATGATCATCCCATGGATAATAATTATTCTATGAAATTAACATTATCCTATGATTATGTGAGAAATCTTTGGGCATAAATCATGCTACTAAGAAATTGGAAACATCTATATAACATTAAATTTTCTTAACTAAAATAGTGAGTATCTTTTCATTAAAAAAGTAAGAACTAATCTCACAAGGATATTCACACTGAGTACTTGAAAATCTAGAAAAATAATCTACAACAGCATTCTCAACACCATCATTATCTTTAATCTTCATATCAAACTCCTTTAGAAAAATTATACACATAATGTGTAATGCCCCGACCCTAGAAGCCCAGATCCAATGAATTATTTAAATACATAAAAATTATTAAAAGGAATAAAATCCTAAAGGACCATGTAGTTTAGTAGTTTTAGAATACTAGATACATACATTGGTTCAACATTACAACTTGAAAATAAATACAACATATAATTTTTATTGGGAACATTCATAACTATAAGTTTATCTAAAAAGGTTATTCATAATAAAGTTATTAATGTTGTGAGAAAATGGAACATAAGAAAGGGATAAGCTCAGATAGTCAGTAAGGTTAATCAATACAGTAGAAGATATCATAAACATAATCATTAGGCATAGTGAATAACTAAAAACGCATGCATTTAAAAATAAACATGAACATAATATGGCAGGAATATGAGGTGTGTAAATATTTTCATGATAAAAAATAATCATGTGTATTATACTAGTCAAATTACCCCATGAACTACGAATTTATAACTTTATAATAAGGTAATTTTATATGACAGACATTCTAAAACATATCTTCAAGGCCTCAGCCAAGACGTCTAAAAATGATTAAGGCCTCGGCCAAAACCATATCTCAAAATGGGAAAGGCCTCGGGCAAGTCCACATCTATTTGTCTCATGATACCTATAGATACATCGAGAGGATATTGTGGGCCCCACCCATAACATACTGAGTCCAATTAATTACTCATATGAAAGGGTTGAACATAATAAACATATACATTCATATTGAAACTAACATATGAAATGTAAATAATGTTCCCCGACCATTGATCATAAACACTAACTATTTGGAATAATACGGTGAATGGTATAAAAATAGAACATCAATAGTTAGAATAACGAAAATCCCATAAATAATAAATTTTATATTATAACCTAATAGGAAAACCTCAATTAATTAAAAGATTAAACAAAGGATGTTAACATATACAAATATATTTTTAAATGAGACCACTGACAAATTCTTCAGGAAATAATCCTTCAAAATTCCAAAGTGTCTCATACCACCTTGAAAAATTCAAATAATATTCCATTATAATATAATGAGAATAAGGATACTCTGGATGTGATATTCCCAAGGGTATTTCATACAACACAAGCATGGAATAAGTGGTGAATAAGGCATATACTTCATAAAAGATAATGTGAGATGAGAAAAAGCCTTTTTACTTTTGAAAGAAGAATTCTTTTGGAAAATCATTTTTATTTACCATGAATTCAGATTGTAAAAATTTAAACCTAATAAAATAAAAGGTAACACAATTTAAATTATATTTTTAGATTAAATAAAGTCTTATTGAGGTGAAATTGTTAAAAAACAGATTTTAAGAGAGCATTATAAATAAAACATTTTGTTGTGGTTTAAGAAAAATATTAAAGGATTTTGAAGCACAAAGGCTTGTTTGCTTTAATAAAACCAAGAAGAAACCAAAATATATTTTTCATGTTAAAATTTGTGATTTTATAAAGATAAATATGGAATAAAATATATTATATAGTGAACATAAAAATAGGTAAGAATTTGAGAAGTTCTTTGAATCGGGATTTCATTTCAGGATCATTTTTGAATGATTCTTTTAAAACATGTAACTCCCCAAAACATAAAGAAAGATTATGATTTTTAAACATATATTGATCATTCACATATAATTTATGAGTATTAAATAATAATAAATAATAATTTCATGAGTTGAATAGATAATAAGAGCAACTTGAATGAAAATGGGGGTTCATGTAGAAAATACTTACAACTTTGTAATCAATTGAATCATATTCCCCAAAATAAATAGTTAAAAAATGGTAAATTTAATATCATGAAATTAAAGATATTAATGGTATGAAACATAAATGTGTAGTATAAATACACCATACACAAGTAATTGTAGTGAATAGGAAATATCTCACAAAAATTGAAGTGAGATTAAGAAACCCCTTACCATAAGTCTGATGGCGTTCTTCACTTGATGTTGTGTACTAGATACCCAAATTATATTCCTTAATATATATTTACATAACATATAATTTATTTTATTGATTTATTATATCCTCAATATTTTTATTTATGGCCTTCTCTATGGGTGTAAGAGGTTCGATTATATTGTTTGGGAGTGTTTTCTTTCTAGGTATTCATGAGCGGTTCACTTATATGCAAGTAAGGATAAACATGTAATATGAGAATTGTTGTCGAGAATAGAAGATGTATTTTATTTCTAAAAATCCATAAGATAACATGGTTATAAAATTTATTTGGTTATTGATAGGGAAGATGAATCATTATATAAAACATTAATAATAATTTTTTGGGTTGATTAGTGGTTTTTGATCACAACGTACTCATTTGGATTTATAAAATAATGTCATGTGTAAAAAAAGATTCCAAAACCATACATAAGTTATAATATATATATATATATATATAATAGTCTATTTAAACAATCAAAATGGTTTCATGACCATAAATGAATATGGTAATCGAAATTAAAAACCCCTCATCCTTGAATGTGATAATTTAACACATCTGAGATCGTGTTTTCATTTCTAGTATAAAAGAAGGCGAAAGAAGTGATGAAGATGAATTATTAAATTATCACAATGAAATTCCAGTACATGTAAGATAATTTAGTTATCATAACATTTGGATTAAATTATGCGATGAAATAAAAAAAGAAAATAAAGGAACTCGAAATAAAAGAAAAGTTGAGAAATCCCTTACGAAAATTCGGCAGCCTAACGGCATCACATAAAAAATCATAAAAAATTTTTATGAGAGAAAAGGGGTATCTAATAATTCCTACATAATATTTACATTAAGGTGGATATGGAATGAAATATACCAACATTATAAAATTTAAATTAAAATAGAATAACCTAAAAAGAGTGCTTGAAAAAGAGAGGGATTTTGAGATGAAAATCCTGCAACATAACGACTATGCAACATGGTTTTAGAAAAAATTAAAAATAGAGGGTTCAGAGGTCCGAAATTTATAAAAGACTCATAAAATAGTATAGGGAAAGAGTAATATGGAAATAAGAACATGGTATGAAAACTGTAAATACATACCACATAAAAGAGAACTTGAATGAAAAATTAAAGTTTAGAATTCTCTTAACATGTAGAGTAACTCCTAAGACTTGAAGGTTGGGACCTTGCTAGCTTTAGGAAACATTAGGGGGACTCATAAAATGGTAAAACAACCAGATCTTCGAGGATAATGAGTTTTGAATGATGGAAAATGAATGAATGGGTGGGTATTTATAGTAAATGAGAGGGAGTTTTTTATTAATTTCAAGGGACACCTCATTAGATGTTTTTCTAAAACCATGGGATTGCCCATGGTATCAGCCAATTGGGACACCTCACATCATATTTTACAGTACACAATTTGACCAAAATTTTATTTTAATTATTACATAATTATGATGTTATTAAACATATCGAAAACTTAAAACTGTATTATTATTATTCATGAAAAATTCAAGTATTTTATAAAAACCCCAAAAATTAAAGCCAATAATTTCTTGATGTGTAAAATTAAAAAATTGAATCCATATTTTGAAAATAATTTTCTAAATATTTTTAATTTAATTTTTTAATAAAATCAAAATTTATTCCAAAAAAACAACTTAAAACTATAACTCGTTTAATAACACCTTGTGAAAATAATCAAGGTCCCGTAATTTTATCTTATAACCATCAGACTATAAATTAAGAATTTATGATTACATTTTATGAAAATAAATTTCTATTTTCAATTATTAAATTAATTATAAATTTTTAATGGAAATATTTATGATATATAGATATACAAATACTTACACTATGATCGTTGTTTCACTTATAAGATGTCTAAATTGTATTTATACATTAATGGGTGATGTTTCTAATTTTTTGGATGATTTATTATTCATTAAAATTTATAAAGGTATGTTACTATTCATAAGGGTATGTTACTATTAATCAAAAATTAAGTTTGTCTTATCAAACTCTAAATATCTTATTGAATGCAACCGTGTATGTCATTTTTTCAAAATTCAAATCACGGAGGTTAAAAAATTATGTTTACTGTCTAGGTTATAACAGAGTGGTGTTTTTTTGAGACTCAGTATTTCATGAATTTTGTATTAATTATATTTGTAATTTCTTGGGGCTTTACATTATTCCCCCCTCAATAGAATTTCATCCTCATAATGAAAAACTGCACTTCGAAAGTTAAAGGTTGATGGTTGAAAATTCCCTTATTGGAAACCAACATCGGAAATAGGGTTAATAAACTATCCTATTAAAAATAGGTTAAATAAAATGAGGTGGTCACTAAAAAAATTATAATTTTGAATGGGGTGACATTAGTTAATAGTAAAAACCAAGACATGGAAGAAAAATATAACTATGAAGTTCTAATGGAACATGATATAGAATATGTTCAGATGAAAGTTTGATTACTACAATACTATAAACTGTTGTAAAAATCATTGATATTATCAAATATTGTGATAATAGGAAAAGATTTTATTTAAGACTTTTTTCCTTGAGTCAATGAATTAGTCTACTTCTATAAGAGTATAGATATACATTTTATTTACAAACTAATCCTTTTCTTTCACCTTGAACTATCTATACCTCATCACTTAGCGCAGATTACACCATATGGTGAATAAATACATTAACATCTAAAATCTCATACAATGATCAACATAAACTATTTCGTAATGATTCAACAATTTATAATTAAGTTCTATTAATTTCTGAGATGAACTTATAATTAACCCTTAATCAACATGAAGTAGCACTAAATTTTCACATTCTAAACATGTGAATAAATTCATCATGTATCCTTTTGAAATATGGTAATAACTTGAATTACCTTAAAACCCATATTGGAAATTTGCATTCTTCATTATTCCTTAAGTAAGATTCATGTTTTGGGATATATTACTTAAATCCAAAAGTCTTGTAAACTATATCAATGATATAATAAACCACATGTCAGCAAGTCGATAATCAGTTCCAAGGTAGTCAATACATATCCAAATCAATAATTTTCTTCATCATTATCTCAAAATTAGATTTATATTGATGATTTTATTTCCCTCAATCGTGTTTTCTTTTAAAAAGTTTAACTCTATATTGAATCCTTTTTTCCATTGTACAATTCTTTATATGGACTCAATTCCTTAATGAAATAGTACTATAGTACAATCCTTATATATCTAAAAATTCTTATAACAAGAATGTCATAATATAGTTCATGAATCAAAAAACATAAAAACATTATTTATTTTACTTAAATCATTATAACATCATAATCTTGACCTTGATCCCTTTTCTTTTTCAGAGATATATTTCCATGATGCTTGGGACATTGATTTTCATAGTGTTCTATCTCCTTGTAGTTGAAGCATTGAATATTGGAAAATTCATTCCTTGTCTTGAAATTAGAAGAATGTTCACCATTTTCTTCACACTTTAAGAAAACTCCTTTTCCTCTCAATCATATTCCAAGGTGTTTCCTTCCACAATTATCACATGTGGGAAAAAACATCTTTCCCTTGTTCCCTTTATCCATATTTTTCCATCCATTCCTTTTCATGTTTTGCTTCCCTTCAAAGCCATAGGACTCAAAGAAGTCTTTACATACCTTTTCCACACATAATACTATTTCCTCATATGATGAGGATACTTGGAAGACAATATTCATTTGAAATTATGGATTAAGACCATTAGAGATATGATCCTTCTTAATATTTTCATCACGTGCATTGGTGAAGTTCTCAATACTTCTACTAAGTTCCATTTCTAATCAATTTTATATCATATATTATCTTATAAAATAATGAACTCTATATGACTCTAAACATGGTATAACACATAGCATATATTTATGCATCGTAACCTCTAGAACCATATACTTTGGTTCCTTTTGGGGAATAAATCCTTCATAATTGTGGGTAAATAAAATGTGAATTATCTTATGCATATCCATTGTGAGTGCCAAACCAGTTGTGCAATAAGGACCATTATTGGGTACCAAGATACCACGGGTCAAGCCTGAAACTCCTTGTCTGAGTTTTCACTCCTAGGTACATTTGTGCCAGAACCACGTCCACTTGTAGTATCTATACATGGATGAATTTTCCAGAAAGATCCATATAATTTATTCTATACCAATACTCCAGGATGTTCTTATATGTTCATCATTATAGATTATCTTAGGGTTTTGTTCCTTAATCTACGTTTCATAAATCTAGTTTCCAAGTTTTCTACTAAACTTCCTTTGATACCAACTATAAAACCCTGACCCCAGAAGTCTAGAGCCGGTTATTTATTTTAATACATTTGCATGATTAAAAGGAATATAATATCTAAGGACTGAGTATTTTGGTTGTTTTAGAAAAGTATATACTTACATAGGTTCAACATTACAACTTGAAAATAAATACAGCATATAATTTTTATTGGTAACATCCACAACTCTATGTTTATCCATGAAAGTCATTCATAATAAAGTTCTTTATGTCCTAAGAAAATGAAAAATAATACAAGGGTGAGCTCAGATACCCAGTAAGGGTAGTCAATATATTAGAGGATATCATAAAAATAAACATTAGGCAGGGTGAATAACTAAAAACACCTTCCTTTAAAAATAAACATGAACATAATATTGCAGGAACATGAGCTGTGTAAATATTTCCATAATTAAAAAAACATTTGTATTCTACTAGTCGAATAACCCCATGAACTATGAATTTATAGCTTCATAATGATACAAATGTATATGTCAGAAATTCTAAAACATATCGTTAAGGCCTCTTCCAAGACATCTAACAATGAATAAGTCCTCAAAAAAAACATATTTCAAAATGGGAAAGGTCTCGGCCAAGTCCACACTTATTTTTCTCACGAGACTAAACGATACATCAAGAGGTTATAGCAAGCCCCGCCTATCACATACTAAGTCCAATTCATTACTCAAATGAAAGGGGTGTACATAATAAACATATAAATTCACATTGAAACTAATATATGAAATGTAAATAATTTTCTTCAATTATTGAACATAAACACTAGTCGTTCGGAATAATATGGTGAATGGTGACAATATAGCAAATTAATAGTTAGAATAACTAGAAACCCTTCAAAAACATATTCTAGATAATATCATAAAAGAAAAACCTCATTGAATTACACTATTTAACAAAGGATGTTGACATAGAAAAATATTTTTTAAATGATACCATTAACTAATTCTTGAGGAAATAATCCTTAAACATTCTAAAGTGTCGAATACCACCTTGAAACATTAAAATCATATTCCCTTAGAATATCATGAGAATAAGGAGAATTTTTATATGATATAACCATGGTCATTACATACACCAAGAAAATAAAAGCTAAGTTAATTAAAATTAAATTTTAGTCTTAAATAAATTCTTATTGAGGTGAAATTGTTAAAAAAGTGTTTTTAAGGAAGCTTTAAAAATAAAATATTTTAGTGTGGTTTAAGAAAAATATTAAAGGATTTTAAAGCACAATGGAATGTTTGCATTCATAAAACCAGAAATGAAAAAAATATATTTTTCATGTTAAAATATTTGATTTTAGAAAGATAAATATGGAATAGAACTGATTATATAGTGAACTTCCAAATAGGTAAGAATTTGAGTAGTACCTTGAATCGGGCTTGAATTTCAGAATAAGTTTTTGAAATATTCTATTAATAAATGTAACTCCCCATAAAATAAAGAAGGATTATGATTGGTAACCATATATATATTATTCACAAAAAATATATGAGGAGTTAATAATAATAAGTAATATTTTCATTAGTTGAATAGAGAATAAGAGTAACCAGAATGAAAATGGGGGCTCGGGTAGTAAATACTTACAACATTGTAATCAATTGAATCATATTCCCCAAAATTGATATTCATCAAATGATGAATTTAATATCATTAAAATAAATATATTTATGGTATTAAACATAAATGGTTAGTATACATACACCATACACATGTAATAGTAGTGAATATGGAATATCTCACAAAATGGAAGTGAGATGAAGAAACCCCTTACCTTAAGTCTGATGGTGTTCTTCACTTGATCTCGGGGTCTAGAATAACCAAATTAAATTCATTAATTAATATTTATATAAAATATTATCAATTTAATTGATTTATTATAGTCTTGTTAAGTTCATTTATGGCCTTCTTGATGGGTTTAATAGGATCAATTTTATTGTTTGGGAGTGTTTGTTTTCTTGGAATTCATGACTGGTTTACTTACACACTCGTAAGGAAAAACATGTAATAGGAGAATGGTTTTCCAGAATAGAAGTTGAATTTTATTTCATAACGTATATAAGATTATATGGTTATAAAATTAATTTGGTTATTCAGAGTGAAGATGAATCCTTATATAAAACTTTAATGATAATTATTTGGGTTCATTGGTGGTTTTTTATCACAACGTACTCATTTTGATTTATAAAATAATATCATGTGTAAAAAAAAGCTTCCTGAACTATACATAAGTTATAATATATATATTATAGTCTAGTTCAACCATTAAAATGGTTTTATGACCAGAATTGAATATGGTAATAGAAATTGAAAACCAGTCATCCTTGAATGTGATAATTTAACACATCTCAGAGGGTGTTTTAATTTCTAGTATAAAATAAGGGGAAAGGAGAGATGATGATAAATTATTTCATTATCAAAAAATAATTACATTACATGAAGGTACTAGAGTTATCATAAAATTTGGATGAAATGAGGTGAGGAAATAAAAAATAAAAGAAAGGAACTCGAAACAAAAGAAAAGATGAGAAATCCCTAATGAAAATTCAACAGCCTAATGACATCACATAAAAATTCATAAAATATTTTGTTGAGATAAAAGGGGTATATCATAATTCATAAAAAAATATCTACAGTAATTGGAATATGTAATTAAATATCCCATCACAAAAAAAATTAAAATAAAAGAGAATAACATAAAAGGAGTGCTTGAAAAAGAGAAAGATTTGGATATGAAAATTCTGCAACATGAAGGCTATGCAACATGGTTTTAGAAAAAATTAAAAGGAAAAGGGTCAGAGATCACTCATTTATAAAATAATCATAAAATAGCATAGATATAGAATAATATGGAAATAATAACATGGTATGAAAACTTGAAATACATTCCACATAAATGAGAACTTTTATGGAAAATAGATGTTGAGAATTATCTTACCTTTTATAGTAACTCCTAAGACATGAAGGTTGTAACCATGGGGGCTTGAGGACACATTAGGACTCATAGGAAGGTAAAAATACTATATATTAGAGGATAATGACTTTGGAATGAAATAAAATGAAGGAATTAGTGTGTATTTATAGTAAATGAGAGGGAATTTTTTATTAATTTCAAGGGACACCTCATTAGTGGTTTTTGAAAAACCATTAGCTTGCTCATAGTATTTTCCCATGGTATTAGCCACATGGGAAGCCTCACATCATATTTTACTATAAAAAAGTATACCATCATTTTATTTTAATTATTACAACATTATAATGTCATTAAACTTATCAAAAACATAAAATTGTATTTTTACTATTCACAAAAATTCAAGAATTTTAGAAAAAAACCCAAAAATTTACCCCAATGATTTTTTGATGTGTAAAAGTTAAGAATGAAATAAATTTTTGAAAATATTTTTCCAAATATTTTTTATTTAATTTTTAAATAAAAAAAATATTCCAAAAAAACAACTTAAAACTATAACTCGTTTGATAACACCTTGAGAAATTAATCAAGGTCCCATAAAATTAACTTATAACCATAAGACAATAATGTAAAAATTTATGATTACATTTTATGAAAATACATTTCTATTTTAAATTAATAAATTAATCATAAAATTTTAGTTGAAATATTTATGACTTACAAAAATACCAATACTTACAAAATAATCATTTTTTTCACTTTTAAGATGTCTGAACTGCATTTATACCTTCATGGGTGAAGTTTCTATTTTTTTTAAAATTTAATATGAATTACTATTCATAAAGTTATGTTACTATTCATAAGGGTATGCTACTATTCACCAAAAAAATATTTTTTCCCATCTCAGACTCTAAATATCTTATTGAACGCAACCATGTATGTCATTTTTTTAAAATTCAAATCACAGAGGTGGAAAAATTATGTTTACTAGCTAGGTTATAACAGAATAGTTTTTTTGTAGAGACTCATTATTACATGAATTTTGTATTCAATCTATTTGAATATTCTTGGGGTGTTACATAATGAGTCTAGATTTTTCAGCTTTCAAAAATAGAATATACTTCAAGGCGGTTTGGTCTATAAAGACTATGACTTTAAAACCAAATAGGTATTTCCTAAACTATATCTTATAAAAAACAGTAGATAATGAATCCTTCTCAGTAGTGGTGCATATCCATTCATAATTTTCTATTAGTATAACATGATAACACATCACATGTAATATTCTATCAATACTTTAGACTAAAAAAGCTCCAAAAGAAACCTCACTATCATTATAAATAATTTCAAAAGGAAATTTCAAATTAGGTGCAGTGGTGATGGTTGATGAAGTGATATTTTCTTTAACCAGATTAAAATATTCCAAAACATTTCATCATATAAAAATGGTGTGTCTTAAATAAAAAGATAACACATGGGATTTTTTATTTTTAACAAACCTTTAATAAATCACCAATAAAAATTATCATGATTTAAAAACAACTAACACCATTGATATTTTCAATAGGGTGAAATTTTTTAATCACTACTATTTTGGAATTATCAATATAAATTTCCCACTTAGACACTTTATTTCCTAACACAATTTAATATTTCACAATAAAATATATTTTCTCTCTGTTGAGGAAAATATTAGTTTTCTAACATCTCACTAAAACAAGTTCCATTTTTTGTACGTATCTATCAAAAGTGCACCAAAAATTTAAGAAAACATTTCTAAAAACATGAATTATCCTCCATATCATGTTTCATAAAATAGCCTTTATACACAATTGAAATGTGTTTGGGGAACCACACAAGCCAAAAGGAATTATTTGGGGGGTAAATTTACCAAATGGAATTGTGGAGGTAGTATTTTATTAGTCTTTTGGGGATATAGGGATCTAGTTGTAACCAGTTTAACAATCCAAAAAATAAAACAACACATTCCCATGAAACCTTTCAATAATTTGATCTAATAATGGAATTGTAAAATTATCCTTACAATAGAATTATTAATATTTATTTAATCAATACAGACTCTCTCTTTGGTTTATTTCCTAACATTATTTTTTTAACTTTTGTTGGTAAAAAATGAATCCTCCATTATTTGAAACTACCAAAACTAGACAGACCCTAGTGCTTTTAAATATGGGGTAAATGATACCAACATCAATCAACTTGATTACTTATTCTCTAACAACCTTTTTCATGTTTAGATTCAATCTCCCTTGATCCCTAACTTTAGGTTTGTTGTATGGTTCCATTTGAATCATATGCATACAATATGAATGGATAATCCCTTTAATATCTACTATGGACTAACCCAATGTAGTTTTAATCATTCTCAGGACCTCTAATAATTTTTCCTATTGACTTTCATTTAGTTTATAATAAATAATAATAGATTTTGTAGAATTTTCACCAATAAATGTATATTTGAGATTTGTAGGAAGGAGTCTTATCTCTAAATTTGGTTCTTATTCAATTGAAGGAAGACTCATAATCATGAGAGGTACAAGGTATTCAATATGATTCTTAAAATTATTTTTAAAAGTTGACATGTTTTTATCTAAAAACCAATTTTACATTTCTTTTCACTAATGCCCAATGTGGATAGCACACTCATATGAGTTTCCAAATCATATTTTAGGATGTTTTCCAAGGAATAATCATCAATGTTTTGTAATAAATCTCCCTCAAAATTATTAAATTTTTTATCAATGTTTGAAGAGAATAAATCAATATCAAGATCTCTTATAAATTTATTAAGTTCACACAGAGACAATTCATCTTCAAAACTACTTTTATTAAAGGAGGAAACCCTATTTTCAACATCTAGAAAACTAGCTCGAGTCACTTCCTATGAACTCAAAAAATGGTGTGATACATCACTTTTTTGATTTGAGGAAATTTATACAACTTTGTAATGCTTATATAAGTATTAAAATATATTTATTAAGTGATCAAGTTATAGTATTTCATGTGAATTCTCGTGTTCTAATAACTCAACCCTATATAATTTTCACCAAAACTGGGTTCCTAGAATTTTTCAAGCATATGGAACTATTTTTTTACTCTAAAAATTATAAAATTAAATAACCCTCTACCACATTGAAAAAAGAACCACTTAAGGATAAGAAAGTCCTTCTATGAATTATTGGGAGATCTTGTCACTCTCTATGTCCAAAATAAAAAAAATAGCAGGAAAAATATCATACATAATCTAAGTAAGAAATCCCTCAACTTTCCCATTGGGATACACAAAAGATTTTTCACCAAACTAAATAATAATAGTGGTGTGTTGAAAATCACCCAATATCTACTATTTAATTTTATATAAAGGTATAAAGTTGATACTAGAACCATGATACAAAAAGATAGATCAGATGACAGTTATTCTTTGAGGTTCATGAAATAACAAAACCCCCCACATCTTTATGTTTTGGTGAGATTTTATTTTGAAGTATTGCATTAAAATATTTTCTGAGTCTGTAAGTTACAAACTCTTCTAATTTTTTATTTTTTGAAAAAAAATTCTTATTAAATTTCAAGTATGATGGTATTTGAATTAAATTTTGGATGAACATAATATTGAATTTGATTTCAGTTATGATCCCATGGAGTTTATGACCTTTAAATTTTTTATTTTTGGGCTTCAATTTTTTAGGGAATGGGATGAAGGGAATAGTTCTCAGATAAAAAATCAATTTCCTCTATTTATCCATCAAGCTTTATTTCCCATTTTTCTAAATTTAATGTCTTTTTTATATTTTTTTCAAGTGGAACAATGATATTTTCTTCATTTCCAAGGTCTATTCCATCATTTATAGATTCAGTTATATATAGTTTTTGACTTTTATAATCATCTAGTTTTCCATATTAAGCTCTCATATGGTCATTTATATATTATTTTTTATTTGTTAAACCACAAATTTTTTTGACATACATGACATTTACCATAGCGATGACTTCATTTGTACTTCATAGTTTTCCATTTTATATAACTCTTAACTACCTATCCACTTTTCTTATTTTCATTTGAATATTAATAATGTCTCTATTTAAAATATATTTTTATGAATCTATGTAAAATTTATGCCTAGTATCATGATCACAAATTCTAGGAAACATTTGGGTCATAAACCCCACAATATTACCATAAAAATTAGAGGATTCATTACCTCTTTTATTTTTTATAAAGTGGTTAAGGATTTCGGGACAAACCTAGAGCACTAGGTGGTCAAACCACACCATTCTCCTTACCAGAAAACATGAGATTATTCATGTATAATTGATTGCAATTGTTTGAAAAGGGATCATATTTTTCTTGAAATAAAGAACCATAACTAAAAAATATATACTAGGTTTTGAAGGCTAGTCAAAGTAGGGATAGTAAGACATAAAATATCCAAACAAGCCACAATGTTGTCATTTCTACCTAAGTGAGTTTTTATAATTGACATTATAGATTCCAGTAGCATAAACATATATATTTCAAATAGGGTATTTTTCTCTCCTAAACTATATTACTCATTAAAGAATGTTTATGTTGTGAATTTTTTAAAAGTGTGTTAAATATATATTTAAGTTCTTCAAATGTTTTTTCTAAAAAATAAACTCTATAAATATGATATATAAGAGTTTGATTGTGAGGGAGAAGTCCATTGTAAAATGTGTCCATTAAGAAATGGGGAGAAAAATGGTGGTTATGTTATTATCTAAAGAGACACTAAAACCATTCCCAATCCTCATGAAATAGTTCACCCACTTCTTGAATAAAATAGTATTTTTTTCAATGAACGTTTTTCATTCTCTAAGGATATAAATTCATAATGAAATCATTAAACACTTGATCCCATGTATCCAAAATTTATTCATCTAATTGTGGAGACCATGTTTGATAATTATTCTTGTGACAAAATGGAAGAAATATCAACTTAAATTCTTCCTCACTAAGAAACCTATGTTGAATTTGTATTTCTACAATATAGAAGACCCAAATGAAGTATAAATAATCATTATTAGGCATACCATTAAAGGATGTTTTCATGGGAAAAATACTCTTTGACCACATATTTTCTAGAGTGATGTTACATCATACTGTATAAAGGGTGTCTATAGATATTTGGTAAATAGAATTCTAAAAGGTTTTGTCTCTAACCCTCATGTTCTCTAATTGGACGTGAATAAGATTTTATCGATTTTCTAAAAACTCTTTATGATCTTCGATTTTTTCCACTTTTTATTTTATAAGAAAAAAAATAAATGTCTCTATATTTTATGTATATAATGTTCTAAATTATAATAATATGATCTAATTCACATAAAAAAATTATCAAAATAAAAAAATCACTGGACTGACATTTGAATATAATACACATATTTTTAAAGATTATTTTTCAATATATATATATTCATATTTTAAATGTTTTTTCAAGGTTTTCAAACCAGGATGCAAGAATAACTTCCTTAAGTAAAACACTAATAAAATAATAACACATCATTAAAGGACCATGTTTTATTATTTATAGATTCTTATCCATATTATCATAGTGATGAGTATGGTTTCAATCCTATAGGGAAGGGTAAAAATGGATGTGGAGAATAGGAATCAAAAAGAAATAACCAAGGAAAATAGAGACTTCCAAAAATATAAAAAATCACACAATATGAACACACAAATGAAAAATTGAATATATAGAGGGAAATAAAAAAGAACTAAATAAAATAAAACATAAAAGCTGGGGAAATTTTAATTGGCTAATTAGGATGGCCTCTAATTTATCTAAATATTTATTTTATCTTTCATGCATTGTTGTTGATACCAACTTACTCTATTAATAAGTGGAAACTATAATTTGAATCGAATATTTTATCAACTATTGAACCCAATCACAGATAAAAGTAATGTGTGATGACACATTAAAATAAATATTTAGGTTCATGTGATGTCTTATATTCTAATTATACCCAAATGTAAATTATTCCTAGTGATCCATTTTGGATATAAATTTGGGTATATATAATTTTAAAGAATAGATTAATGAAAATTAAATTGGTTCAAAGAATAATCTCTATTTTACCAATCACTAGATTTTTCCAATAATTATTTTATTCAAAAAATTAATTACAAGAAATTAAATTTCTATATCAATATAAATGAATGAAAGGAGAATGGAAAAAATGAATATCCCCTTTAATCTTTATCATGACTGATAACTTCTAAAAAAATTAATCCTGAATATGATTCTAAGACCTCATCTCTAAAAAAGTTTCTAATAAAAATTATCTATTATTTTTTTTTGGATAATATGTGTGTGCATGTAAATTTATTTTCATTATTTTAAGATTGGGCACTGACCTTGGGCACAAACATAGCTCACCACTTTACCTCACCATAAACCATGTGGCGATTATCACAACATTTTTTCACCAGCATGTGACCTGAGCTACAATTCCTATTATAATATATCAAGAGATTATGAAAAAACATTATAGACCAAGTAAAATGTATCTATATATGTTTTCCATCCCAATTTAATCATAAAAAATCATGATCATTCCACCTCCATCATAGAAACTCAGAAGAAAAACTACACAACCAATGATCACATTTCCTAGAATTAAATACATATAATCCATTACAACAAAACTAGAACACTTTAACTTTCAAATTCTCTATTAACTCATCTTTTTTTCAAGAACTACATTCCCAGATATTTAACTCTAGGATGGTAATCTTAGCATAACTGAAAAACATGACTTTCCATTTAAAAATTTCATGACACATAGTTGACAAACTATTTCTTCACATAAAAACTTAATTATAAAATTATTCCAAACATGTTGTGTGATCCTCAAATTATACACATGATTGGATGATTTGGAAGAACTATTCTCTTTTTTACATCTTATTCTGGACTAGATGTCATTGAAGTAACTAATCATACAACTCGTCTCCAACCCACATAAAATTAAAAACTATAGTGTTAATAAACCCCAAAACCCCTCCAACTTCATTAAATCAATCATAAAGATAAAAAACACCATAATTATTTTCATCTCATGAACATGATGAAACAATAGACAATCATATACCTTAATAAGATTCTAAATTTCATTGATGGATTCTGATGGAACCCTAGCATGACTTCAACCCAGATCAACCAGATTTCAATGATTGATAACTTCATTTATTTTTAAGCACATGTTAATTCATTTTTAATAAGTTGAACTTATTATAAAATTCAAAGCTAAAATCTATCCCAATATCACATTGAAATCCAATAGGCCATGATTTAATCGTCATCAACTATTCTTCAATGGAATAATTCTACCATCACTATTTTTTGATGAACCGTGATATGAAACATTCAGGACAATGATTTTATTCCTCAATTCAAACCTAAATTTGTTTCGAAATTTAAAACAATTCTCACTGGGATTTCAGTTTATAGTATGTATTTGTATTCTTCAAGGTATCATTGGATTTTTATTTTAAATGAAGTTGGTATCATATTCTTCACTCAATGAAATTTATTCTCGCATTGCACTATCATTAAATATATCGTCAATTCCCAAACCAAAATAGGATTTAATATCTCAGGCATGGTTGTATGTGATTCCTCGTGATATAAGGTAGATGAACCTATATAAGAATCATGTAATGAAAACATAAATGGTTTAATAAAATCTACCTGAGTTCAATCTCATAGTATTATTTCCTTTTCATGGTTTCATGATTTTATTCTCCTAGTGGAAAGAAGCCATGGTCACACCATTAAGACAAGGTAGCATAGATTTCATCCCAGGGTAGAATAAATTGTATCACATTGTAATAATGAGGATAGTTGTTCATATAATGTTGGATTCATGGTGGAAGGGTATGGAACAACCCTCATGATAGTAATCCAACTTCCAATAAATTTCATAATTAAACAAATTTCCAAAATCAAATTTTAAATTCCTCAAAAATTTCAAACAAAAATACCCAACTTCAAAGATTAAAAATACATTACAGTTTATTTTCTATTTTATTTCACTTAATATTTTCAATACAAAAAAATTAAAATAAATTTCAAAATTGATCAATAATATTATCTTATATCTTAATCAATTTGAAAATTTAAATTCTTCAAAAATATTAATTATTTACACAATAAAAGCTGGAAATTTTTCCTCAAAAAATTAAAATAATATTAAATAAAAGGTCATTCACCAAATTTACACATAAAATTCTAATTTTCATGAGATAATGAAAGTAATTTTTAATTAAACTCTTGATAATAAAAGATGAATTATTCATCTTTTTAAGCACATTTTACTAAATAAATCATCAAAATCTTAATAAAATTATTTAGAGACCATACATAAAAAATAGACCACATCAATAGTCCACTACCGGAGTTTAGAAAATGGATAATGTTGGCTTCACCACATGAAATATACTAGATATGTAAGCTATAATAGCTCTAATATATCTCAATTTTTGTCCCACTCTACTAGAATCAACATTCCATTCACCATTCATCACAAATTTCTCTCCCTTTTGTGAAATAAAGGATACCCACCTCAGATAATAATAAATATGTGAACCAACTCTTGTCGCCTAGTCTATTAAAAGGATAAAATAAAAGCTATTCATTTCCAGGATCAGGAAATACCATAGGTTTCTGTATTATGAAACAACCATAGGACACTATAGAAATATCTAGAGATGATAGAAGTTCTTCCCTAAGGCTGTATCAAGAGATATTAATTTAAAAGATAACTTCACCAGTAATTCATATAAAGAAACAACTTGTAAAAATATAATTAAATAGTAATAAATATTATCAAATAGTGTGGTAGAAAAATTGGAGGTGGTTAAGATCATACCTTATATGGTTGATAGTGTCTCTCTACTGTCTACTAGAATCTAGTATACTACACACATAATTCCTAGTTCTAAGATATGGAATTTCTCTTGTGGTGAATAAATTTTATGAACCATCAAAGTCTATAGAATCTGAAGAAACTACAAAGGACCCCAACCAGACTGCAAGGTCACAACCCATGTCTGTTATATACCCATATAAGAACCTTTCTATATAAATTTCAGACATAACTACAAAAAATATACTATTTTTCCTCATTTAATACACTTGATCTAATACATTGATAAATATTAATGATAATGCTAACTATTTTTATAGTTGAAACACTGAGTAACTCATTCTCCAACAGAATATACTAATGAATCCCTATTCTAGTCTTTCTATATACCACCTATCTAGCATGAAACCTTTACCTTACTCTTATTACTATTGAATGTATCTCAATAAAGTCTATTTAAAGATGAAAGAAAACCAAAAAATCTATCCTTCTTTATACCCTTCTCAATCATTAGGTCCTTGTAAAGAACCTTTGTATATGTCATCCAGCCAAAGCTTCTGACCTGACACCTCAACTTCGATTAAAGGCCAATATTGAACTTCCTAGCCTTCTATACCTCATTCTCTTCCAAGAGACGATTTATTAGAAGAAAATACTTGAATCTAGTTGAGTAAGAATTTACTGTAATCAATTCAAGATAATGTTCCATAAACTCCTTATCAGGTTCTAGATTTAGTATACCTGAGAATTACTCCTTGAAGAAAATGTCTTTAATGGTAATACAATTCAGACCATCACGTATTAATGTCTAGTTGATAACACGCCACCACTTCATAGTAGGTCCTTGAATCGTGAAGGTATCAAAACCAACTATCCGATCCTCTGGGGTCTCTACTAGTTAACATATACCCTGAATGATATCAATCCAATACTCAGAATCCATAGGGCCTTTGGTCCCATAAAGGGTTTAAGGGTGCTGGAGGTGAAAGTCTCAATCATATTCAACCATAGTCTTTTAAAATCTTCTAACATGAATAGGAATTATTCAAAAAACATCTATATGAAGCGTCCATTCTTCTTAAACCACTGGAGAGGGTACATAAGCATTCTCTTTCAAATATGATGGTGTAACTGAAACATCCTACCTTATAGGATCATTTTGGATTACTTCTCTTGGTTTTCCCATGATAAAATTTCAAGGAGACATTATCTAAAATTATAAATGCATTTTCAGAACACCTATAGTATCTTACTTAGATAACAACATAATAATTTCATAGACACACAAAATAAATTATAGAAAACCAATCCTCAGAGTCTATCGGTAATAAGAAAACATATCCCTCCAAGTAATACCCATGTATCCAATCTATTTCTTCATTCTTATATTAAAGTCACAATCTTATATATTATAACATAAATGATCAAGTTAAAATAATCAATTATAGCACATATTTATCTAAAAAGAAAGGAAATTAGATATATCATGAAACTGAAAGAATGTATCAAGGTATTTAATTTAAGAACTTCTATAAAACAATGAATACATATATATATATATATAACATGTGATCCTAGGTTCTTAGTCATGATGCATGAATACACCCAATTCTCATAACACAGTAAAATAAAAATATGCATAGTAATAATATGAAATAGAAAAATCATAACTCTAATAGAAGTCTCAACAATGGTAACACAAAGGTTCATTACACATGTATTGGTTTAGAACACATGAAAATCCCTTGAATGAGTCCCATATATCCTAACTAATTTCTACATTTCCCCAATACATAATAAATAATCATGAAAAAATATAAAGTTAAAACTTTATGGATACAATTTTCTAAATCCCCGACCCAAATCATCATGTTCGGGATAGAGTGACACATGGACTCATTCAAGTCTCCCCATACACAGGAGGTTTCCAAGTAACAGCAAGGGTATGAATGTTATCGGTGGGTAAACTATTCCCTCTATATTGATAATTAAAATTATAAATAATAACATAATAAAATAAATAATAAATTCTATAAAAACTGACAGGAAAATTATCTCAATTCATGAAAAATAATAAATCAAGGACCCATAAAGTGTCTAGTAAAATAAGAGTGTGTGCAAGATTTATAAGTAAATTAAACATTAAGGAATCCCTTGAGAGTTAATCCCAATACTACTTTAGATATCCATGAATCATCTCCTCATCTTTATATCACTAGCCCTTTTCCTTTCCCTAATTCCTTACCAACAACTCTATTTTTTCTTTATTCAAGAAAAAAAGGGAGAGAATAAGAGTTCAAGGACACATACAAAGAGAGTAGGGTGGAACGAGTAAAATCCTAGGGGATGAAATTTGAGATAATGGGGTATTAAATAGTAATTATTGAGAGTGTCCTCTCTGATCAAGGCCATAATCTTGAGGGGGAGGACCCCAAGCCAAAGTAACATGTAACCACAGTTGTGATATCACCCATAAAATTAAAAAAGTTCGTAACTCTATTACCCTCACTTAAAGTGTGAATAACCTCCATGTGGATATCAATAATACCATGAAACTTGCAAGTGGGATAATAAATTCACCATGAGGAATTTCCACGACCCTACAATGATTGGTGAATAATGATGGAATCTGCCTCATCCTCCATGAGATCAATATTATTCTATCTTCATAGAAGAAGGAATGTTAGCATGGTGTTAGCTTCCACCTAAAGGGAGTTTTCGCTACCAAAGAAGGATGAGAGGACTGATATGAAAGATCTTTTGGGATCCTAAAGAATAACGCCATTGTGCATCACACCCGACCCACATGCACCATCTTTATTAAGTTTCAAACCAACATTGGGAGGGTTCCAGCAGATCTAATGACCCTGTGGAACCCTCCGAGTAAAGAATGAGAATTTCTATCCACTATTAATTCCCTGAGGGAGGGATCATATTCCCATTTTTAATAATTTTAGAGAGTTCAATGAGAATAATTCTGGTTCTAAAGACAATAATCATTCAGGTGTGGGGTATTCTATTTTAATGAGCTTCATTATATACTTTTTAGATACATTGGCACCCTACTAGGAGAATCAACACTCTAGTCTTCCTCTCAATTTCTTTATTATCACCCTGGAACCAATGGTTGAGGAATAAAATATTCGAATCATCCTGAGAATAGAATCAAGTAAAACCACCAAAGGCATCCCAAATAGAGCGATCCCATTTTCCTTCAATTAAAATACGTGTCAACGACTCCTCCCACTAATTAGTGAAACAATATCATCTGAATACTAAACCAATTAATGTGTGTTTAACATTTCCATATGTAGATAAGGCAGGGTTCCTAATGCACCACATGAGGAAGTTTAACTTATAAGGGGTCTTATTGAACTAGATCATCTCCCATGGACATCTGATACAGTATTTTCCAAACTCATTTTATGATAGTACTTCATGGATAAGGTACCTGATGAGGAATCTGTAAAGTGAAATTATTTGGTCTATTATTCAGCTCAATCATTTCAAAAAATGAATGTCATTTGGTATCAAGGATGGAATGGATAAATTTAGGGAACCCGCTCACCTTCCTGAACATAATTTCTTATACCAAGAAACCATGGGAATCCATATTGGATCAAGCCTAATTGTAGAGCCAAAAAATGATGTATCCCCTCCAAATGATCCATTTATTGTGATCCTGAATACTTTCAATGAGTGATTGAATATAATTCTATATAGAAGAGGTGTTTCCCCTCAAAATGTCCATGTACTTACCATATTTTTCAAGAATAAAATGTCCCTAGAGCGACTTCCCCTAGTGATCCTCTAATTCTAACTATGAATTCATGCATTGCATCATGATGGTAATGTCTCTAATGTTAATACCTCCCTCTAGTGGATCTATTTTCATCTTTTTTCAAGATGCCTAGTGATGATTCCCATACAAATGTGTGTCCCAAATGAAAGATTTCAATATGATTTCATTGTTAGTAATGAATCATTTGGGAACCTTGAGGCCGGAGAGGACATACATGGGTATTGAAAATAAATCATAATTCACTAGAGTGATTGTACCTATGAAATAATGATAATGATTCTTCTAGTTCGGGATGTAATCAGTAATTTTTGTAAAAAAATAAAAATGATGGATTCTAGGATAGAGGTAGGAAATTAGGGCACCAATATATTTCATTGTAAATTTACTTCTGAGCATACCCATATTATGTTCCACAAACCTTTCACAACTAATTGAGCACTAATTATAAATTAAAATACTACTCTTCTCTATGTTCACAATCGGCACACTCAATCTTCCATAATAATCCAAAACTCGATTGATATCATGAATGGATCTCTTACTGGAATTAATAAAAATAATAGTTACATCTACAGAAATTAGGTGAGAGATACCAATTGAGTTCATCCTGTTGTGATATGGGAGGATGATACCATCTTTCGGACTCTTATTGATGTAGTGGCTTAGGGAGTCCTAGGTAAGAATGAACAAGCCTGTAGAAAGAGAATCACCTTATCGTTTCCCACAAATGTTTTAGAAGAATCCACAGATATTCCCAATAAATGATATTGAAATCCCAGTGATTTGAAATACTAAAAAATAATATCAATAGTACAGGAAGAAAATCCCGGGTAGTGAATCACCTTAATGATGAAATTTCATATGATCATGTTGTAGGATTTATCCGTATCTAATTTAATCACCATGTTTTAACTAGTTCCTAGGGATTTATATCAAAAATAATATCTTGGTCCATCCCAATAGAATCCTAAATTGATCTCCCTTTAACAAAGCCATGTTTCTTTTTGGATATCTAGCGGGGAAGGTGCCTAGAAATTTATCAATTGGCCAATGTGTCTAATAAAACATAAGTAAAATTAAACCTGATTATTGGTATAATGTGATTGAGTGAGTATAGATTCTTAATTTAGGTAATGAGAACCATGGTGGTAGCACATGCCACAAGAGGTGGGTTACCCGCATGAAAAAAAATCTTGAACCGAGGACATCATGTCCTCCATAACCAAATCCTTGGAACTAATATAGAAGGACCCCGAAAAAATCATCAGTACTGTTCACACTCTCTGGGTTAAGGAACTTCATGTGCATCACGATTCCAAAAAAGGGTGTGAGTATAAACCCAGTAGGAGACCACCAATGTGTCATTAATAAGATTTCAAATTATTAAGATTGTATTCCATTATAATAATTAAATATTTAATTAAAAATATACAATCATATATTGAATTATCATATGATAAAAAATACACCACATCCCCCAGTTATACCTACTTTGAATATATTTTGGCAGGAAAATCAAAATAGATGTTGTGAACTGAAGACCACCAATGTAACCACTAGTATCCCACAAATACCACAGGGTAAGAAAATATAAATAACCCTAAGTCTAATGAATCTCTATAGACATAAGGATAATAAATCTCTATATCCATAAGGATAATGAATCCTAGGTCATGTGACAAGACCATAGATTCCCAACTCTATCATGGTTTAGACCATAAGGTCATCATACCCCAATATACCTTAGGTCTGGCCACATGACCATCATATCTTGGAACTTCCTCGGGTCAAGCATCAAGGTCATTATACCCATATCCTATTTCACATTTCATTTTTATCATCATCATAAGTAAAAATGATCCCCCTATAATAGATAAGTAGTCCATGATGGTTTTCCTTTCATTTGATTCCTAAAGAAAACCCTCTAATGGATATTTCTCTATATACAATAGGTCATAACACACATAGCCATAAGAAAAGAATATCAAGAATGTGAATCATTACCCAAACACACACATGTAATCAAACTCAAACATGTGTCTCATGGGATACACAAGCACACACATATGATCACATGTGATCAAACATCAAACATGGTCCCCATAAGCTACACACATAGTTGATCCAACAACAAGAATGGTCTTATAGGATATGCACACACACTTGTGATAATAAATAAAGAACAGTATAAATCCTATAAGCACACAACAACATATAATTATAGAAATCATATACAATACCTCAACATGATAAATAAATTTCTACCTCAAGGTTTTCAGTGTCAATGTCATGGTTCGTCAAGGGTATCACCACCTGAACCACACTGGCACACCAACCAAAATATGTTTCTCTCTAAGAGTTACTAGAACTGATTCCAATCTAGTATGACATAGTTATATAATGATACACAATAAGAATCAAGACAAGGTGGTATAACTAACACTTAACCAATGTTCAAAACCATCAACATAATATCTAGGTCTGGTTGGATAATTAGAATCCCACTACTCCGAGAAAAGTAATCCATGAATGGAATTTCTTCTCTCTCATGAGTATGGTTCATCAGTAACAGGTATCAATATATCAAAGTTATAATTTTATATAATGTTTAATAAAAGTGGGATGATAATATAAGGATTGTCTAAATCAAAAACCTCAAATAAAGGAGGGTTGACCAGATGTATGCAAATTTTATCTAAAGAGTATCTAGATCAAAGGAACTATCAAAAGAGGGGCGTGGGTCAATTAATAGAAGAATAAACTGAATTAAATTAATATTAAATAACACTCATTAAATTATTGCAAATATCTATTTCATAAACACTCAATATATAAAAATAATGGTGTTTATTTCATCCATCCATACTCTAGACCAATTGTCACCTTGGCCTCTATCACGGTCATGGAGAATTTGAGCACTTAATCCTAACATGGTCACCCTATTTGGTGTTTTGCTGATAACCTACCTATTTTCCATCACCAGATACACAAACATGGTTGTGGTGAGGTCTCTATGGTCATTCCCCATAGGGCTTCCCCGATGTTCTATGCTCATGGCCGCACACTCCTAGATTTCTCATTTTACACAAGGGATCACCAAAGACCACCATAGACTACACCATAGTTATTATTCAACTTATATTGACCCAAAAATCCTCTAAAAATATAGAATCATACCAAATCCCATAATAATATACCCTAAAATAGAAAAAATTGTACACTCACAAGGAAATTAAAGAGAAAATATTTTACATCCATGTAATAAGATTTTTGATACTTTATAGAAGGAGTATTAATAAATATCAATGATTGGAAACTATCACTAACCATCAACACCCAACACATTAAATCATCTATGTAATAAGAAAGTGTAATAAAACATTTGGAAATATTATAATCAAACCTATGAACTATAAAGGTGACCTCTCTTGGAAAAATAATGGTGAAATATTACTCTATTAGGATAGTGGTAATAAATAGAGGGATAGTAAAACATTATATAATGGAAATGAAGATTGTATAAAAGGAAGTGAATTCATAATATACTCCTAAATTAAATCACTTTGGTTTTAAATCATAAGTCTCAGGGATTTCCACTATTTATTGGCCTCTCAAAAATTCCATAATGCTACATGACTGAACCTCAAGAAAAAGTTAGTTCCATATGATCAGTCCATATAAAGACGAAACTTCAAGGAGCCCTTCCTTTATCACCAAGATATAGTAACTCATGGTATTTAGTTCTAAAATTCAAGATCCTTCTTTTTTATTATATTTTATTGATCATTTTTTACGTGGTAATATTTTAGTCCTTTATCCAATTTTGTTATAAGTTTACGTGTATTGATTTAATTTTTTCCTAGGCTCACCCATGGGTTCCACATGGTCATTATTCCACATAAATGGTTATAGATTCCACATTTCATTGATTATTCATGAATATTATAGAATTATGATAATATATTTATGGGGTGACATGGATCATTGAGTGGCATTATTGGTGACGATTTGGTGTATTGGAAATGGATTTTTTCCTTTTATGATACATCTGTATCAAATTTATAATTTGTGGTTATATAGTTCAAATAGAAAATAACCTCTTATAATGTATCCCAATTATAGGAAAAAATTCCTAAGTTAGTGTGTTTTTTTGCCAATATTTTTATATTCTAGTATATTATAGGATTTTATCTTCTTATTTTCATTCCATGAGCCTCATGTGGTACTGTCGATAGGTAGTCATAGAAAATTATATGCCTATTTTATCATATATCTAGTGCCAAAATGGCCTTATTGTAAAAAAATGGTGGCTTTCCTATTCAATTTTCATCATCACCCAAAAAATATATTTTCGTGATTATTTTTTTATATTTCAATTTCATTGAATGTAATGAAATCATTAGTATAGACTTGGGGACAACATAAGATAGGAATATTTTTTCCCATTTAATTTTTTCATTCATTGTTATCTGTATATGTCAATTATAAAGGTGAATTGGTATCACGACCTATGATACCTATCAATCATAGTGTATAGTTGTGATGTGGGTAGAGATATTATATTTTTATTACATGTAATATCTTAGTTCCTTTAAAAAAACATACATCATGTCATATTTTTCCTTCATATCAACTGATATGACATGAATGATTTCTTTACACCTTGTTTGATTAGATTTGATTTCATGGATTGTCTCATCCCTTTTCCACTTTTTCATAAAAAAAATTACTATCAACATTAACCATCACAATTAAATAACAAATTATTGAATGATTAATAAAATTTATAATTTATTGTGGTTTTATAATTATGTTCCAAAATTTCAAAACTTATGAAAGTGATTGTGTTCTCTGGTTTTATTGAATAACTATTTTTATTTTCATTGAAATTTAGAAAGAGATATGTGATTATTGTTTCTTTAATCACCCAAACAAACCAAACTATTACCATTTTTAATATCCCAACTCAACCTAATAGTCTTTAACTAACATGGGATTAGTCAAGAATTAACAAACCATGAGTGAATTCCCTTGATCAACAAAGGATATTAATAAATTTCAAGACATAAAATGATACTTTTGTGGGATTATTTTTCATCATGATGACTTAATTTTGTCATAATAATTTTTTCATTAAATTTAAGCATGAAGTGTCAATCACTCAAAAATACTAACCACTAGTGATGACCAAATAAAATAGACCATAGCAGAAAGACAACATTAAATCGACATATTATAGTGACTCTAGACTTTTACATATAACCTTACATAATTTTAAGCATAATAAAACATCATATTACATGGAAAGGATCGTGAATTCTAGTGTCTTGGAAGACTCAATACATAAAACTAAAAACATTGGACTAAATAAAACATTTCTTTATTTAATATTTATATTTAGATTCATACATAAATTGCACTCATATATCATCCTAGGGTAACCTAGCAATAACATGAATAAAGGGATGAGATAAAAACCCATTAAGGGAAAAATCATAGTAATAACGCTTCAGCACAAGGGATAGAAGGCATGGCATAATGGTATAAAAATGCATGGAGATTGTGAAATCATAACATGTAAACAAGGGGTCATATAAACATAGAGTCATAATGATGTGTAATAAACATAAAACATTTATTTAGAATGATTCTAGTCTCATTTCACATAGAGGAGCAAAAGTCAAGGTTAATCACCAATACTATTGCATTTGGAAGTAAAAGTCATTGAAAACCGCCAAGGCTATTCTACATGGTTGCACAGGCCAAGGCTAACCGTCAAGACCATTTCACATAACGTATCATGAGAATCAACATTGCCCAATGAATTGGAGTGATATTTGGGGGCACCCTTCTTACCATATTCATGAATATTTTTTCTACATTAAGAATCATACATAATAAATCATACATAATCAATCATACATAAACATAAGGGTACCCATAGAAGGAAATGGGTATCATAATCATTTCATAAAGCATAATGAGTGGGTGTATCATATAAGTGTCCATTAAAGAAAGTAATTTAAACATATATGGACATTCATAATGTTAAATAGGAATATATCATGGTAAGTGATGTAAAACAGAAGTGTCAATATATAAGAGGAGTATTTAGGAAATTTTAGCATTAAAACATTTTAGTGTTGTTTTAAGGAAAATACTAAAGAGAATTTAAAATAGAAAAGAGAATAATATTTCAGATAAAAATATAAGTTAAACAATAAGGATTTCATAATGAAAATACATATTTTATAAAAAAAAATGGTTTCATAAAATATATGATAGAGTGCACTAGAAATTTAGTAAGAATTCAGGAAGTTTTCTTAAAACGGGTTTGCTTATCGGGAAGTATTGAGGAAGGAATCACTTAAAAGAATGTATATCCTTGAAATAGAATAATTAAAGGATATTGATACATGATTTTGGACATAAAAATAGAAATTATAATGTGTAAATAAACAGAATATATGATTTCAGTTTGGTAAAAAGAGAGTAAGAACAACCTGAAGAAATAATGAAGGTTTGGGTAGAATCCCTTACGATAAGTCCAATGGTGTTCTCCACTTGATATTAATTACCTGAATAATGAGAATTATGTGAATTGATTAATAATTCTAGAAACTATTTTACATGTAATTGATTCAGTATATCATTTTTATGTTTATTCAGATCCTTTTTGACTAGTTATGAGGTTCAATTTCATTGTTCGGGTATGTTTGTTTCATGTTAGGTTTACTTATATACATAAAAAAATATTCACGTAAATTGAGGATGTTTTATATAATTGGAGTTATATTTTATTATTTAACATCCATAAGTTTACATGGTTGTAAATTTAATTTTGTTACTTGGAGTGATGTTGAATCTCTATAAAAAAAATTAGTAATAAACTTTTGGGTTATTTGGCGGTTTTTAATCACAACGAACACATTTTGATTTATAAATAATAAACATGCATAAAAAAAGATTCCAAAACATAGATGAGAAATAATACATATATTATAGTCCGTTTCAACAATAAAAATGGTTTCATGACTAGAATTGAAGATAGTGACGGAATTTCAAAACCCTTCATCCTTGAATGTGGTAAATGAACACATCTTGGATGGTGTTATTTACTACTAGTATAAAATAAGGCTAAATTTAAGATGATTATAACTTATTCCAGAATAATAAATAAATTCCAATACATATAAGGTAC
This sequence comes from Viscum album, assembly GCA_963277665.1. Classification (NCBI taxonomy): domain Eukaryota; kingdom Viridiplantae; phylum Streptophyta; class Magnoliopsida; order Santalales; family Viscaceae; genus Viscum; species Viscum album. The sequence goes on from OY728136.1 coordinate 1,988,518,326, forward strand.
TATATTTTTCATTACATTTGGATGAAGAGAGGTAAGGATAGAAAATAAAAAAATGTAACTTGAAAGGAAAGTAAAATAATTGAAAAGAGGAATTTACCTATTGAGTTAATCTTCCTTGAGAGACTCTTAAGGGGAGAGGATTTGGTCTTTTGAGTATCATAAAATGATTTTAATGTAGGATATATTATAAAAATTTCATTCCATATAAGGTAAGGAAATTACAAATATACTATAATTCCTTTTAAATTGACTAACTCTCCTTTTGTTTTTATAGATCTGAATAATAAATTACCAAGTATTATATCAATAATTTCATAGTGGTATTTATTGGTGATATATTGGTATACTCTAAAATAAGTGATGATTATAAGATTCATTTAAAAATCATTATTTAGTCTCTTAGAAAAATTGAATTATAAGTAAAATCAAGAAAATTTGAATTAAGGCGTCAATAATATTATTTTCTTGGACATTTTTATCTAAGGATAGAATATTATTTAATCCTTTTAAGGAAAATACAGTGATAGAATAGACTATGTCAATGAATATAACTAAGGTATGTAATATTTGAATTGAAGATGTGTATGAGTTACCATTATGGTGAAATCATTAAAATATATACGAATAAAAAATGATTGAAATAAATCTTATCACAAAAATGAATCGACATAAGGAAAATGATATGTTTATAACTACTCAAGGATTATGAATTCTCAATACACTTCCAACATAGGAAAGAAAATTAAGTGGAAAATTCATTGATTTGAAATAATCATGAAGTTTTTACTAAAATGATGAATTAAATATCCTTTATTCATGTATTTATTAAATTTTGATGTGGAAATCATTAAATAATTGGAAATTAACATCTATTCCAAATGATTTTCAAACCATCCTTACTAGAGAAAATAAAATGTTACCATCTTGATGACAATAATATTCAAAGAAATAAAATTTTTCAATGATGGGAAGTTGGTAAAATTCATATATGAAGATGGTATATTTAAATTTTGAAAGATTATGTTTTTTCCATCCATTATTGATATAAAAATAGAATTATTAGATAATTATCATAGATAAAATTTCTCTATCCACCCTGATAGCACCAAAATGTTTCAGAATTTTAAGGATAATTTTTTGTGGGATAATATGAAATAGGAAATTGTATACTATATATTAAGATTTTATTTTTCAAAATAGTTATAGGATAAAATACGTTAGCCTAATAGAATCATGAAACATCTACATATTTTTGTGTAGAAATGGTAAGATATTACAATATACTGTATCACAAGATTCTTAAAGACTCCTATAAAGAATGATTTCATATGGGTTATTATTGATCACCTTAACAAGTTTGAATATTTAATTTCTATAAGGTCTGATCTACCTATTAAGATCCTCATGAGACTCTATATTAAATAATTTATGATACTTTATGGTGCAAGGATTTCTATTGTATCTGATCTTGACTTACGATTTAAATAGAAATTCTAGAAGATTCTTCATAGGGATCTTGACAATGAGATACATTTCAAAACTTCTTATTAACCTCAAACTGATGTCCAATCTAAAAGGAATATTCAAAATTTAAAACACAAATTAAGGTTTTTATCAACTAACTTTTAAGGTATGGATGATCAGTATTTACCTTTAGTGAAATTTTCATAAAATAATAGCTTCCATTCATCCATTAAAATGGAACTATATGAAGTATTATGTGGTAAGAGGTGTCATGATCTATCTTTTTGGGTTAAATTTAGTTAAGGTAAGTTTATTGTCTGAGATCTCATGGATAAAACAATATTGAAAGATGTGGTTAATAAAAATCATATTAAGGAATCTCAAGGTAGAAAAAAAAGTTATACCGATAACCAAAAGAAGGATTTATAATTTCATGTGGGAGATCATGTTTTATTGAAGTAATATCCATGAATTTGTGTTATAAGGTTTAATAATAAAGGGAAACTAAGTCTTAGTTACATCATCACTTTTGATATTCTAGAAATTATTGGAGGTTTGGCTTATCATTTGGAAATACCACTAAGCCTTTATAATGTTCATGACGTGTACCATGTCTCTTTATTGGGGATATACATTACAGACCCAAATAATGTTCCCACCACTGAGGAAATATAATTATAACCTATTTTATCTTACTATGAATATCATTTCAAGATTTTCGACATTACAGAACAAGTTTTATGGAATCAAACGAATCAATTAGTGAAGGTACTTTAGAGAAATCATAAAATAGTAGAGGGAATATGGGAAAATGAACAAGTTATGATAATGGAAAACCCACATCTATTCATGATGTGATATCATAGAAATTTCAAGGATGAAAATTTTTAATTTGGGAAGAATGTAACACCAGAGCTTCAATTATAGTAAGTTATCATTTCACTGTAAAAAATATATTAATTTACAAGGATTTATTCAGGAATTTGATTAAAAAATAAATTAAAGAGTTTAATATATTTAATTTGATGAAATGAAATTAATTTTTGAATTCATTATTTTAAAATTATCCTATTATAAATTTTTAATATTTTTCTGAAGTAGTTGATTTTTTGGTGAATAGTAAAAAATATCAATTTTTTCAATTCTATATCTTTTATGAAATTATAATGGAATTATAATGAATTTAAATTTTATAAAAAAAATTTATAGAATAAATTTATATTTATTAAGTAATATAATTCTTATAAAAATATAATTTTAAACCTAAAATTATATACATAACATTTTCTATATCTAAGTAATTTTTTTGTTATTTTTTTTAATTTTTATAAAAAGTATTTTCAAGGATTTTTTTTTTTTTGGTTTGTATTTAATGAAAAATAAGTTGAATTTTTTATAATAATCCAATTAATTACATTAGAGTCAATATTATACTTTATTTTGTGGTAAATTCATTTTTATGCATAAAAAACATTCATATAAAAACAGTTTTTGTTTCATTTTATGAACATATATTAAAATTAATTTTTACCACTTACAGAAATTGAATCTTTTATAATAGATTCCATATTTTAAATTAAAAAATTAATATTAGGTAATAAGTTCAACTTAATATTATTTCATGTTGAATAGTAAAAATTGTTACCATGGTTAAGGTTACAATGGTTTATTGGGGAATAAAATTAGAGATAAGGGTAAAATTCAACTTAAAATTGTCTAAATAATACTTTATAAAGATATTTCAATATTATTTTATATTACCTTTTAATTAATTGTGATTTATTTCCACTTTCAAAAGAAAATTGCTTTATATTATTTTAATCTTTTAAGCAATTCCATGTGTGTCACTTCCCTCACTTATAAAAGGGAAACTATTCACGACTCTAATTCACGAACATTGATCCTTATAGATACATACATACCAACCCAAAATACATTATATATTCCTTCCATTTTTATGGATCTTATATTCATAACATTATACCATCTTAAGAAGGATTAAGTTGTAAGCTAAAGGAGGCCTCTCAGGGAAGAGGTAACCACCTTACCCGACTCTTTCAAAGTTTATTTCTTATTATAATTTCAATAAATATATTGTATCCATAATAAAATAATTACTTAAATATCATTAGTATATTTATATTTTTTTATTATTATGGTACGAACATTTTCCTCCTATTTTACATCAAATCGTAAATTCAAGTATCGCTTGTGCATACATATTGACTACCACTAGCGCATAGCGATATGGTTCATTTTACATCACCGTGTCACATTAATAGATATAATAATGAATTTTATAAATATTTATGATATTTATGATATAATTATGACTAATAAATGATAAAATATTATTTATCTTTGTTACATTATTTTCATAAGAAAATAAAAATAACATTCAAGCATACATTTAGACTACCATCTACATAAATGGGGGAATTGATTTTTCTATATCAACATTTTATGGATTTTTATTAATATGTATATAATGAATATTTATGAAATATATATCATTATTAACATTATTTATATATTTTAATATATAATAAATATGAATGTAAAAAACCGTTGAATCCAAACATGCATGAAAAATGAAGCAGTTAACACGTAAAATGATGATGATAATGAAATATTATTAATGAATAGGTGATAATATGTTAGAATTAAACAATTTATGGTGTTATATTTATGAATGTATTTATATTATATAATTATAATAAATTTAAATTTATTATAAATTAGGTTAAAATAACTAATTAATCATGTTAGACCAAAGGTAAGGGTTTTCTGTTCTAATCTCACTTTTACCGAGATTGTTTATGCTCTAATTTCATATGATGAAACTTTATAATATATAAATAAATCACAATATTATATATTTTCTTCTCATTTTGTTATTTCATTAAATTAAAAGTTTTCCTTTCATTTTATTCCCACCAAGTACTCATAATTCTACAAGAATTTTATAAAGAAACCCAACTTTTTTCTATTTGACTATGAGTTTTTTTCATCCACGTCAATGTTTTATTTAAATAGTTTTCAATTATGTTTTTAATTTTTTATAATGATTCATTAAATTCATTTTTACCCATGTTTTAATTTATAATTTTTGTAAGAAAAAATCACCTTTTTATTTTCATGACAAGGTACTTTTTACCAAAGGTGTAAATAAAATTGTAGTTTTAATGTTTACTACACTAACATATTTTCCCACTATCATAAATATTCTTTTACATGAGGGTTATTCTAAAAGTTTATATGGTTCTATTAAAAAAATCTTAATATTCAATAAATATTTAGATTTTAAATAATAGATTTCCAAAAGAAAATTTTATTTTCTTGAAGAAATGTTCCAATTATTTTTGAATTTATTTTCATACATATAAACATATTTTTATGAATATTATTATTTATCTAGGACATACTATAACGATACAATACACTATATTACAATAGATAGATTATGATCTTGTTGATATAGTGATTTATAAGGGAAAATATTAACATTTTGTATGCTAGTTTTCTAATATGAATATTATGTATCAAATTATTATTCACTTATTTCCTTTGAAGAATTCATTCGACTTATTAAGTGATGAAAGAGGCACATTATATCCCTTTATTGAATCAGTAGTTCTCATTTGACAAACTTGTTTGGGTATTTAGTGTACTCCTTACCTATATATGTACGATTTCTAGGCATGAGTCCTTGATCGTAATATTATTACGGGTATTATAAATTATATCATTATGTAACCAGTTATTGGTATCCTTATGATTATTTATATTGTTATGTCATCCATGGATATATTACATTTTTATGATACTAGATATATGTAATATTTAATTATTTCTTATCACTACCATAATAGTTATTCTTTATTTATTCTATAATAGATTTTGTTTTATTCTTTCCCTTGTTGAGCATTTTAGCTCACCCTTTATTATGTTTTCCTTTCCTAAGGCTTTCAAGGAGGGATATATGAATGATTTTATGGATATAAGGTAATAAATAATAATGTTTTAACTACAATTTTAATTTATATTTCATGTTTTTATATGTAATGTGAGAATCATGTGTTTGTCAAGTCTCTCATGGATATTTAACTATTGAATCCTTTAGGATTCCAAATCTTGTCTCTCATGTCAATGTAGTAAATAACAACTAGCTCCAAGTTATTAGAGTCAGGGTGTTACATAGTAGTTTCATTTATATATCTCAATATAGTCCTCTTGTCAATTATGTATTCTTCTCTATGATCACTCTATATACATGAATACAAGTATATTTCAAGCACAATATCTGGTATAGTATTAGAAAAATACTAAAAAAATCAATTTTTATTTTATAAATTATTTAATTTAACTTATTTTAATATTTATTTTTTTGAAATTTTATATCCACCATGATGAGTGTTGATAATTTTTTATTTTATTAAATGAAAATTTTCTTTAAAAGTTCATTAACATACATCATTTTTTAGATAAAATCATACTCTCCTTGATGATTCACTTATAGCCTTAATAAAGTGTGGAATTTATTAAATAATTGAGATCTCAAATTCAACTTTCATAAATAATAAAAATATTTCCCAGGATTTAATTTTATTTCCAAAAAAATATCATCTTCTTAAACCAACACCATGAATTTTTCTTCACTTTTAATTTTCATAAAAGGATTATGATCCACACCCCCTATTTTAAATTCAATATATATAATAAAAAAGAATCATTTATGAAATACTAAGCCTGATATTCCTTCTTTGTCCCATAAAAAACCTTATTTAGTGGAAACCCCTAGTTATCATTATTATTTTCGTGAAACTCATATGGTTTTCAATATACACTTATTCTTTCAAAGAACCATTTGAGAAATTTATCATCACATCCATTTGAAATAAATTATATCTTACTTAAATAGATATTTATATGAATAACCTGATTACTTAATGTATTTCAACTAGAAAAAAAAGTATTATCTTCATCAATTCCTTCAAACTGAGTATATCCTCTAAAAATAAATTTTTTCCCATTAATTTTCCTTGATCATTAAACTTTTTTTATAGACCCATTTAGTTCTAACAATATTTTACCAAAATTTTAAATTTATAAGATTCTATTTATTATTATTTTTAATATTATCAAGTTCTTTATTTATTTTCTTTTCCTATAACTATGTATTTTCCACCTCTACTAACTAACTAGGCCTTAAATGAAATAATAGAGAATTTATTTCAATAATATTTATTTTTATAGTCTCAATGGGTGTTTATTTATCATATAAAATATTGGAATCATCTACTCTAGTGTACCTCCTTTAATTCTCATCCTGAATAGTTAAATAATCTTCATTAAAATCATATTTATTCTCAATTTCAAAATCTTCTTCTTTATAAGTGGGTTATTTTCCTCTAAAATCTATACATGTTTACTTTCATGAGATAATAAAAATTTAGGTCTATCAAATTTATATTCATATTCATTCTTAATAATCTTCACACCACTACTTTTCAAAATTTTGTTAATCATTTTATTTAAATACTTGTAATTATATCTCTTTTTGAAATATTCTAGAAATACTATTTCATTTTTAGTAGTGAAATATTTTACATGATATCTATATTTATTTATAATATAAAAATAACTACCAAATACTATAAAGTTCATAAATTTGGATTTTTCACATTCCAAACATCATATGGAAACCCCTCATTTCATTGATAAAGTAAAACTCTATTTTTAATTTCAATTACATATTCTACATCCTCCTTCTAATAGCGTCTTGACAATATTATTCCAATAAATAATGAATTTTCATAGTATTCATAGTTCTATTTCTTATTTCCTCCCTCCCATTTTCTTGTAATGTTTTCATATATGAAAATTCATGCTTTATTTAGTGTTTCTCAAGATAAATATGAACCAAAATTGAAGAGAATTTAGTTATATAATCTATCCTCATTTTTTTTATTGTTCTCCCATATTATGTTTTAGTAATACTCCTATACTTATAAAAGTATCTCAATACCACTTTCTTTTAATGTAAAATAAAAATATGTTTCATTCTACTTTAGTAATATATAAAAGGAATAAAACAAATCTCACATTAAATCCTTAATTGAGTCATAGGATAACACATATATATATATAAAAGATCAATAATATTTCTATATCTTTTCTTAATTTCTAATTATTTCTCACAATCATTCGTTTTTATACAAACTCCATAACGATTATCTCTTTAAAATATCAGAATAGGTATATCAACTTCATATTTTTAACTTAAATTTTTTCTACAAGTTTTTATAATGAATAGGATACTAAATTTTATTTCATAACCTGTTTTATTTATTAAAAAATAATAAGAAAATATTTTAATTATTATTAAAAACATTTAAAATCCCATGTAAAATTTCTCCTTTTTTAGATATATTCCTCTTTGAGATTTTCTTTGGACCATTGAGGTCAAGTCTTGTTCGAAGATAGAGAGCCTTTTTTTTGGAAAAATGACCTAATTTTTAAAAATTTATGTTTATTTTAATTAATAGAGTCTAGGTATAAATGTGTTAAATGAGATTAAAGGTATTTTTCTTGAGTTTGGAAGTCTTTGTAGGTAGTTCACAAAGTTATACAGAAGTTGGGATAAAAATTGTTTTCTAGAAACTTACATGTCTTGTATATGTTACATGACATTTAACTAGCACTAGAAACATTTCCTAAAATATTTCATGATGTTATGTTGTTACATGTCATGAACCTAATTCAATCCATGTAAATATCAATCAGTATAAATATTAACCCAGGGTGAAGGGTTTTTTGAGTTATCTCGTTAATTGAGGAATACATGATGTGAATGTGTTACATGCCATGTATTCCAAAAACATAGTGGTTTTAAGTGGGGAGAGGGTATTATTCTCTCATTTATTTGGTTCAGCCTCTCCCTTTTAGAAATAAGGGAAGTTCCTGGTGATTTTGGAGTCTCTTCCTCTCCTCTGAACATCTCGATTACAAATCTGATTTCTGGTGAGTGTTCTTATTAGGTTTTCATTCTCTTCTATTATTCCTCATTAATTATAGTGTAATTATTTTTACCATGGGTTTTTTTGGGGTTTTATATTAACCTGGGTTCACCTAGGATCTTCTTGTGATCTTTTTTGCCTTCATCCTTGTTGTATTTTATCGTTAGAAGCATTGAGTTGACCACCATATAAAGGTATGGAGTCTAAGCCTAACCCTATGGTCTATTTAATTATAAAGTGTGTGAAATATTGTGATTAATCCAACATAATATGTTCTATAATTAAATTATTCATTAATTTATTGTAAATCAGGGACTATAATATTGATTGGATCCCTTTGGACTCAAGAATTTATGTGACTTGTCTTATGGCTATCAATTGGGTGAGAAAACCATTGACTAATAAGAACTGGGATAATAGTAAAAATAGTTTTTAGAATGACATGAGACATTAGGTGATTGATTGATATAGAGTCCCTAGGTATGGGCGTATTGATTATTAATATGACTACTTATCATTTTAAATATAGATTAAAGTGTAATTAAAATATAAATAGTAATTTTTAGAATTAACCATTGAGTATTATGTTGTGATATTGTGATATCCTTGTTGTTATGACTTGTTGTGTTATCATTCTATAATTTTTATATTTAGTAGGCTCTACTAATCCCCATGCTATAATTATTATATTAAGTGGGATCTACCGAGTCCAATGTTTTCATGATTATATTGAGTGGGCTATGTCGAGTCCCATACTAAAATGAATATATATTGGTATCTTCTTGGTTATTTTCCATTATGTGGATATATGTTTATGTTTTACATTATTGTGATACATGAGCAGATACATTTTAGCGTAGATCCAAAGTTGGTTTTTTGAGGTATTTAATTAATTGATTTGTTAAAAAACCTATTTATCACTTTATTTAATACACTTATTTATCATATTAGTTTTTTTAGACATAGTGATGTCAACCTAATTAGTTTTAATCACACCTTATTTAAGATTCTATTTGGTACTCGAGTAGATTACATGGATGCAGGTTTGGATAGAGGTAAGGGACCTTGTTGCTGATTGTTGATTTCTTGAATGGGAAGGAGTTTGGATATGGGTCTGACATGCGGTACGAGACTGAGGTATTTTTGGGATTATTTAGTGTCAACTGATTTTTTTTATTTGTATTGTTTTTAATTTGACATTTAGATACATATCATCTTTTCGTTACATGATTATTTACTACTCATTTATCGGTCTCTCCTTTATTTCCAAATCTTATTATATTCAGTTTCTTTTTTTATTAATCTGATATTTATTATGATGAATTATTCCATTGAATTTTACTCTACACCAGATGTTATAGTATCCCCACTATACATGTCACACCCACACTACTATTCAGCATCCTTCGACGTATGGCGAGTCAAGCTTGAGGTCCCATAATCAACATGTTTCATCCATGTGGAAGAGTGTCATATCATGGGACATTACAACCCATACGGATGGTTGATGAGTATGGTTTTATATTTTATCAATATATAATAAGGATTAAAAATCAATGTATGATGAAGAAATTATTCGTTAGTGAATAATCATGGAAATAGAAATATGGAAAGAACAATAGAAATATTTAAGATGGTTAGTGATGATTCTTGGAGACTTATTATGGATTATTGGATGTTATTTGGTAAGATAATTCCCTATGGTAAGTGTGATTATTTTCAAACCATTCTTAATTCTCAAGGACTTGTTCTAGGATTCTTTTGTGTAATAACTTTTCTTGTATAAGGATGAATAAAGATGTTACTTCCAATGTTGTTTCTGATTGGATGAATTTTAGTGAATCTAAATGAAGTTCATGCAATATTCATATCATAACATAAAATAAATGTTATATTGCATATGAAATTATGAAGAATTTTTTTAAGGATAGGAAAAATATATTTTTCCTAAGGAAATAACTTGGAAAATAAGTATTCATAAGGAATATTATAATAAATTTGATATTGATGAAGTTTAGGAATTTTTAAGTATATTCCAAAATAAGAGGCCTGAATTTTAATTTGAGTTTTGGCATGGAATTTGGATAAAACTTTTTATAAAGGTTTAATAAAAAAAATATGCCAATCCATAGCCAACCAATGACCCACCTCAAAAAACACTTGTGGGACCCAATAGGTTTACCATGTGGGAGGAAGTTCTACAAGGCCAACAATGGAAGTAAAAAAAGAATTATAGAATCCACAAAGGGTACATACAATAATAATTGATAGGAAATAATAGCACACATGGTGTGATAATGTTTGAATACAAGGGGTAAGTTAGTGCACCCCCCCCCCCCACCCACATGAGGTATGTTCAAATATATACAGGTTTCAACCTCAAGGCCATCTTGAGTGGTAGTGTGAATGAGTTGTATTATTTTGTGCTTATAGACCGTATGAACTATCGATGTGGGATGGAAAAGAATAGGCATTGTTCACCAGTTTTAAAAAGATATGGATATAATGATGTCACCTAATTCTCATGGATCTGATGATCAAATCGAACATTTTCATCTTCAACCTCTATATTATGATTGTATTTTTCACATAATGGTCTTAATATCATTCCATTATCTATCAAAGTTGATACCACTACTTCCATGATGATCCATTTTATGTGATATCTTGAGATAAAACTTTGTGAACCTCCATGCAAGAAATATTTTTCTTTCAAGAATGTATTTTTTTAAGTTAATATTCTATTAAATGAAAATAAATTTATAGAGGAAGTTCATGCATATGTGATACATGTGGGAGTATGAGATGAATGTGATGTTCATCACATGCATAGAACATATTTTCCTAAATACTCCATTACTTTTGGTGTCAATTTGGGATGATAAATAGATAGGAACCCATGTTCTAAGATTTAAAAAAATAGAAATCCTTAGGGAGTTCAAAATATGGATTTTTATGGGATATTTTTTGGGTCATTTTAATCGCTAAATACATGAGGTCTTGGAAGTGAAAATTTCCAAAAAATATTGAGAAACTAATAGTGAGAGTGTTTCTTCTACTCATGATATTTCAGAAATCTTATTTATTATAAAAATAGAGTACCATGAACTCCATGATGTTTCGAATAGAGGATCATCCTATGAGACTAAGTTGGATGCATGAATGATAGAAGATCATATTCTTTCATTTCTATTATGAATAAAACCCTATATACACTGAATATAATCATCACATCTTGTATTACATGAAATAGATTTATTTATTTTTTAATTCACACCAAAATTTATAAAGAAGAGGAACCTGCATATTTAGGATCAATACTTATATGAATAAATATTCCGCAAATCCGTCCTATTTTATACAATTTATTGATATATCATGCACTAGATTTCATAGATAAATGCATAAATAGGTTATATCCATGAACTATATATTTTTTATGGAATTAATGAAATTTGGTGCATTAAATATAAATCATACACAAATATCATATTATATTTTCAAATATAGTAAAATCTAGGAAACTCCATGTGCATATACCTGAGTGTGCAAATAAAAAATAGAATAAATAATAATTCTTGGAAGGATGTGCATTTTTATGTTCATACATGATGGATAATTTGAATCCATAAACATATTTAATTTATTGATCAAGATTTGAGAACCAACCCATGCATGAAGTACCATTGAGGTAATATTCTGAAATCAAACTGAGAATTCAAGATGATTGAGTTGACATCTTTTAAGTTCTATTTTCAATAAATAATATTTAATAGAGATTATTTGAGTATATAAATTTTATTTCTATAAGTATAACATTTCTTTTTGAGCATTTTAAATTTTAAGAAGAATAAAACCTACAAATCATTTCTTCTTATTTAGTTGATCATTCTGAGAAAGCTATGAGTTTATATGGAAGTTGTATCTTCCACTTACTAAAGAGTACTCAGACAACATTCATATAATCAATATTGTTAATATATTATCATTCAAAGACCTATAGTGGAAGAACAAAGTTATTCAGTTGATGCAATGTCATCTAGTGACGTAGAAAGATCTTGTTCAGAAAGTGTGTTGGATGTAATCTTTGAGGAATTGTAGCTTATAATATAAACAAAAACATTAAAGAACTTGTGGTACCAATATAAATAATTATAGTAATCATTTATAGGAATTGTATTTTACCTATATAAAAAATTGTGAAAATTTAAAAAAACATATCCACACTACATTCTTAGTGATTAGAAAATATACAAAACAACCATAGATTGATCATAGAAAGGATTTGGATTTCTCATTAATGATGAACATTATGAAATCTCTATGTGTTTCAATTTCTTTTAGTGTATGAATTACATGTGAATGTGATTATTGAGAGATCATATCATATCCATTCCTCTTAACCTAAGAATAGGTTCAAGAGTAAGAGGGTATAATTAAAAATAAATTAAAACTTGTTAAAATTTTGGTACACTAATTCACACCCCCCCCCCCCAGTGTCACTATATGATCGATTTGGGATCTACATGTTGCATCAGAGGGTTGGCGAACCTATGAATTGATCAAACTTTTTTATATTTATTTCTCTACAAGGTTTATATAAAGTGTAGGTTTTAAGTTTATTTTGAATTAAATTATGAGGATGAATTAGTCTCCACTCCTATTAAAGAATACATGAATTTATCTTCCAAGAATATAAAAAATAAGATGAATATTGAAGGAAATATATTGTGTAAAATATAAATGAAATAAGATAGGTATTATTGATATATTATCAAAAAAATGGAAATAATCTGTTTGAAGGAACTAGCTTAGGATGTGGACAGTATGAGTAATATTAGTCCATCAAAACTGTCCAATACTTGTACTATCAATTTTAAATATATATTCAGAATGTTTTGGAAGAAGTGGTTTCTTATCTACTTTGTTTTTTAATGAGATTATTGATTATGAAGAAAACATTATTAGAAAATTAATAAGGTTTAAAATACACTAGGTAAAAAATTAAAAAAGGATTAATGCTCTCACAAACCTCATTGATGCAGTGGAAGAATTTTTTGACTCATTGAAATGAAAATATTACATTAATTGAAGATTAATTATAATGGAATTTTTACGATAGCAATTTGAGTAAAACTATTTTTGATGAAGTAATCCATGACCTTGAAACAGTTTTCAATGTTTTCATGAAGTTTAGAGATTCCCATCTTGAATAAAAAACATGTAATTTCAATGATCAGGAAATTTTAGTGGAATAAAAAAACTAGTTTCATGAAGTGTATATTCAAAACATCAATGATCTGGAAAAATCACATAAAGATACTACCAGTGTCAAGGTAGCCAAAGTGGATGTTATAGTTAGAAGAAACAATGAAATTGACATCTTGTTGAATGAAGGTACTAGTTACTATAAATATTAGATTAATAAAATAAAAAATTAATGGGAATAGAGGATAACATCAGTTGAAAATGATAAGTTTTCTCTTAGCAGGAAATGCAATCAAGTAGAGGTTAAGTTGAGAAATTTTAAAGAGACATATATTGGAACTTCCCAAGCTACTCAGAATAATTATTCCACTCAAAAATATGAATATAGTTATGGATCAAAAAGGGATTATTTTGTAAATGTTTTTTACTAGATTGATGTCTTTAAAGAGACTCATCGTGTGGGAAAAAAGATTTCAAATTCACCTATTGATTAAGATTCTACAAGATCATAGAAGAAGGAAACCTATAACCCATTTAATTCTATTTATACTAATAAAATATCATATTCTTGTGATGTTTCAAATCTAAAATCTAAGAATATATAGGTAGATAAAAATGATGATAAATCCATAAAACATAATTGATGGATACTAAAAATAAAAACAAAAATAACTCCTAAAATGATCCCTAAATAAGGAAAGCAGAATCCAAAAACAAAAAAGTATAAAATCTCATCAGACTGGTTTCATAAAAAAAATAAAGAGACTCATTGAAAACTATTAGTTCTATTGGAAGTTTATACATTAGGATATTATGTTTTATCACAACATGAAAATGTATGAAAACTATATAGGGCCTAAATTTAGGGTCAGTATAGGTGAATAAATGAAGAAACTTACTAAATAGAATAAAATTCCATATAAGAAATTGAATTTTCATACTAGAAATAGATTAAAATTATTTGAATATTTCTATGAGTATTGTAACAACTATAAACAAATGAAAGAAGAGTGATGGTATACACCATCCAAGCTAAAATCTTATGATAATATGAATAGAATACCAAAACCCAGATAGAATTAGTTTAGAAAGAAATGAATACTAGTTTACTTGGGTGATAAATACGTAAAAGGGGCTTTTTAATAGATGAAAAGAACTAAAAAACTAATCCTAATAAAAATTATAAGATATATGCCAAGAATTTCAAATTATCCAAGAAAATATGCTCTTATTGTGAAAATATATTTCACACCATGGACCACAACAAACAATCCATACAAATTAAAATTAATATAGGCAAGCTGAAATCAATAAGAGAATCAATCTATGAGAGAAAAAAGAAGATTGGATTCAAAGAATACATTCTTGAGGAAATTTTTTGATATGTTTCCCAATAAATCTAACTCAAAAATTGAATAAGTTATTTGAAATATCTAAATTAGAAATTATAAAAAAGGAATTATTAATTTTTTTCGGATAAAATTAAAGAAACTAGAGAAATGAAAAAAAATTAATATGAAGCACTAGATACATAAAATATAAAAAGGGGAAAAAGTTGTTCCACATGAATAAGAAAATTAATTTCATGAGAGGTCTTAAACAAATGACTGCACAAGTATTTCACAAAAAATTTGTGGAAGGTGAAAGAATACTCAATATAATTCAATATATTTTTTAAATATTCTTTCTATAATACAAGATAAATATAGGGACAAAAAACACTATGAAGAGATATTTCACTACTAGAAGGTGTAAAGACAAATAATACACACAAGATGGATATGAATGGAATTAAAGAGTCCATGAGGTATAAGAAATATTTAAATGTGAAATGTAAAGGATACATGGGCCTGAAGAGTACCGGAAACTTTAGAGATATAAGAAAAACAATATCTTGGTAGAAAACAAATACAAATACCTATAGAACTTATTAAGAAGCTCAAAAGTGTTCCACCATATTCACATACTTCTTGTGTGGTATGATTAAATTGTAGGTAATTGAAGGTGGATCTCACTTTAAAGAGAAAAACTGAATAAATATAGTGCAAGATAAAAAATGGAATTATTTTTCAAGATATCATAAAAATATTATTCTTTTCACAATGGTGGATCATCAATAGGAACATCCCAAAGAATATATGATGAAACTATCCACCAATTAAAATTAATGGAATACACTATTTATGGGGAGAAAAAAATAAATTCTAGAAAGGTTCATTCCATGAATATCTGGAATTTCATGTCATCTCTACAGAAGTTTAAAATAAATGTAACTCAATTACAATTCTTCACCTTATCTTTATTATATCAATTAGTTGTATAAAGGGGGAGTACTGGTTAATGATTAATCTCATATAGAGGGGGATTAAATTATTAATGAACTTGAAATTTTTGAGCATTTGTTGATTGAAGTGTAAGGTATATATTTTATAAAGTAAAATTTGGAATTGGTATCACATGGTGAATCAGTTAACAGATAACATTGATGTCTTGTGAAATCACCTTTGTTTTCGTCGCCAGGTTAGCCCACATAGAGTTATAGATCACTATATAAAGGCTCATTTCTATTTAAATATGTGGTATCATCCCCATCATTACTTTTTAACCTTATTAATCCTTTTCAATTATTGTAAATAAGGGGGTAAGATGCATTTAATTTATTTAATGAAATGGTTTTTCCAAAAAATAAAAAGGTAGAGATTTAAAAAGACTATGTGGATGGTTGATGGGTATAGTTATATTTTTTCAATATATAATAAGGAATTAAATTCAATGTATGATGAAGTCCAATATGGTTATTTAATAATCATGTAAATAAAAAAGAAGGAAATAACTTGAGAAATATTAAATATAGTTGGTGAAGATGCTTGTAAAACTGTTGTGGGTTCCTTGGATTAATTTGGTAATAAAATTATCCATGGTAATTCTGATTATTTTTGAACCATTATTAATTCTCAAGGACTTTTGGAAGTAGTTTTTGGTGTATCAATGATTTTTAATACAATTAAGAATGAATATGATCTATTCAATGGTGTGTCCATTTGGATGAAGTTTGAGGATGCTAAATTAAGGCCATGACATATTCATATCATTGCATAAGAATAATGTGAAGTTTCTTACATGATTATGAAGAATTGTTTAAAGCCTATGAAAAATAAATTTTTTATCAATTAGATTTACAACCATATCAATTATCTTCTAAAAAATTAATACAAACATACATTTTCCATTATTTATATATATTTAATCTTAATTATTAATACTTAAAGTTTTTAATTGTTTCATATTACTAACCCCTTTATAAATAATGAATAGGTTCTCACATATTTTTTTAGTGTAGTTACAAATCATAAAAATCATATAGATAATATTTTAAAGATATCTAACCAAGGAATATTGCAACTAACAATTAGTATTTAACATATTCTTATCCAGTTCAATCAAATCTATAATAATAAGATCATTGATTTAAATAACAAAGATAGAAACTCCATGAACATCAAGCCTTTCGGATATCAAATATTACTTCATAATATTTTTTAAAATATTATTATTAATTTCATTTAAAATCAAAAAACCCTTTTTCATTAACTGGATTCTCTATAGTTGTAGAAAACATTTTTTAAAAATTAAACCTAGATTAGGCATTACTGGATTTTTTAGGCAAGTTATTGAATATAAATTCCCATTGGGTTGACCTGTGAGGAGGTGAATTGAGGTATCAAATCATTTTGTTTTAAGATATATCATACATCACTTTTATAAGGAATGCATGTTCATTAAGCTATCACTCACATTCTGTAATCACCACACTGTATAAAGAAGAAAACATCAATCACAGAGAGGACAATAAAATTAATTATTTCTCTTAAAATGGACTATATCTATGGTTCATAAACCAATAGGTCTTTTTGGTACTAAATAACCACAATGTTTTTTAGGATTAAAATATTCAATAAAATTCACTCCAATCATTGGAAAACTACCTTTATAATGTTAAGGTATACTAACTGCTTCCAACAATTTCACTCTCCATTCACCTCATCACACGCTGTGTTAATAAGTGCATAAAATAATTAGATTACAATATAATAGAAAACTAAAATCATATTAATAATAATTAAAAAAATCAACGGTTTTTTTCTCTTTAACATAATAACTCAATGATTTTCATGGTGATCAACCTTAAATAATAAAAAAATATACATTTAGGGGAGTTCCACTCATTAATACTTTTTTCCATATTTTATAAATATGTTAGGGATAATCTATATTTTTTCACACTTTTATTTTTAAATATTGAGTACATTTAGTTTAATATTTTCTATAAAAGTATAGAATAAAATATTTTGAAAAATAATTCCAAATTGTTCTTTTTTAACTCCTCCAACATAACTTACATATTCTGATTTCAAACCTGATTATAAATCTCTTTATTCAACCTTCCATAATTTTGAGAAAAATATATTTTTGATCACCTATTAGGTTAAATTATTTGAAACTTATTAAAAATAAATAATATTTTAAATAAATCATTTAATTTCATTCGTAATTTACTGAGATAGATTATCAATTTCAAATCCTAATTATGTGTGTTTTGAAAAATTCATCTTATAAAAACAAAACATCTAGTACTACTTACCTAACAAGCTAATTTATTATTTTAATCTTACATAAATCTATATCCCTCTTAAATGGTCATTTGGAAATATTTTTCAATCATAATTGAATAATTGAAACTTCAACCCCATATTATATCATCACATAAAACTTCATATCAATCTTATTTGTCTAGTTGAAACACTGAAACAATGTTATATCTCAAGTTGAAAAATAAAATCTCAATTACACGGCTCATCTCTTTCACTTATTGCCTTGGAAAATTTTACTTCAAAATTATATAGAATCAAATGTGTTTATGATTTTCTAAAATCATTCGAGTACTTTTAGGCTTATTTAAAATAAATCATATTATTGAAAAAACAATATTGATTTCCTAACATCAATTTTTATAATGAATAAAACTTATGAATATTTCATTGTTCACAAGTTTCATTACTTCATATTAGGCCAATAATCATGGATGAAAACCATAGCATAATGAACTAAAAGAATAATTATATATTATAGCAATGATTTGTATTACTAAGAAAGTACTTATTTTCATAATATACCTATTGTAATTGTTGAAAAAACAATGACTATTGCCACTATATTGTCATGGTTATAATGATTGTGACTATAAGTTCCTAGGTGTTACCTATAATAATGATGTAAATAACCACCAATATATATTTCATGTAGTTATGGTTTATTTAAAACTATAAATATAGATATCCTATAGTAATGGATACTTGAAAAATCATTGTAGGTTTTGAATTTTATTTTTTAAATAAGGAATCCCAAACATATCCTTTTCTTTCTAGGCAATTTCTCAAACAGAAAAAATAAATATTATAATCAACTAGACTAGTAGATAGTAAATACATTAATAGATAAAATATCAGATACAAAATTATATTTAAATCATAATAAATACATCTTTAAATTTTATTCATATTAACATACATTTTATATTCATATAATATTCATTAATAAAAATACTAAATAGATCATAAAAAATAAGAATTCTTGAATTCTAAATTTGTAAAATTATAGGGATAACTTATATGAGAAATGGTTTCCTTATATATATTAAATTAATTTTAAATTATAAATTTATTATTTATGTAATAATATATTCATCATACCAATGGTAGAAACTATCACTTATTATTATAAGATTAAAAAAGATAAAATTACATCATTTTATGTCTCCTTGGTAGTTTTATTTTGCAAACAATACCATTACTAAATGAAATTTCTTGGGAAGGGCACTGATTTATTTAATTATTATATTTTAATTAAGGAAAATGATGTTTTTTCAACTTAATTCTTTATCACTCACTTAGCATTAAAAAATAACAAAAATGAAAGATAAATATTATATTAATTGAAGGAGCCTCTTAGATATTAAAAAAGTAGGAAATATAGTGAAACTCCAAACAATAATGAAACATAAAATATTCTAAAAAATGATTAAATAAAAACTTCATCATAATAAATTATAAATAAAATATATAGTATAACATTAAAATATTAATATCATCTATATATGCATAAATATCATAAATCAAAATCTTCTAAATACATTCTTTAACATTAATTATTTTCTAAAACCATTTTACTTACGCCTTGAATATTTAAAATGATATTCCTTCCATTACAATGATTGAAGCTTTAGGGGGTTATAAATAAAAAAATGTTTCATTTCACCGAATCAATAAACTAAATAAAATAGGTCATGATTTAAATTGATTTATACATAAATATTACATAGAAAGTAAAATATAATAAGTACAGTTTTCTAATTATAGATTCATTATTGCGCCATTTTGGTATATGTTAATAAGATACAAATTATACCTATAACTTAAATTTTGATAAAAAAATATGTTAATTCATCAAAAAAAATAATATCATATATATTACATAAAACTAATATATATAACAAAAAAATATCAAATAAATCTTACTTGGTTGTAGTTAGTACATACTATAAATAGTTGGTGGCCCCACTACCACTATAGTGAATCCCAACTAAGTAATCATGTATAAAAAAATAAATGATGAATACATTAAAAAGAATATTCATAGTTAAAAAAATATAATTTCTTAATAAATATGAATCTTTTATATAAAAATATTTCTAAATAAAGTAACTTACTGTTGAAAAGTAATGTATACTCTAAAATGTCATGTGGGGTCATCTATGCTGCCGCCACCACCACCACCACCATTTTCAAATTATTCATTTTATACAACACCAAAATAATAATATACAATTTAAAACCCATTACCACCACCATCATTATCACCATAAATAGTTGGTATAGTGGAAACATGTAAACTACAGAGATAAAATGATTCATTCACAGTGTTAATCCAAGAATCAAACTATGACGGCATATTTATAAGAATCATAGAATATATAAACTGAAATCCAAGGAATATTTTCTTCTAAATAAGATCCATTCATTTTTTATCTCATCCAATAATTTCTTCAAAAGAGTTGGACTATAAAAACTATTTGTTCATGACGGTGTCTAGTATTTTATTGGCATACTTTTCTTTCTAGGATAACATCGAATCATATTGGGGTGGTCAAAACTAAAAACCTAGCTGAAATGACTATTATGAACTGAATATTTATCTATCTATTTATCAAGAGACTCCATAGAAACCTTTAAAAAATAATTATAAGATAATAATTGATTAAATACATTAATTATTTCTATTTGTTGAATATCTAAAAATTCTATCATTTTTTCTATTGCAGTTACATTGATAAAATTTAAATCAATTTTCTTATGGTTCAAATGAAATTTTTGTGCATGAGGTACCTGATGCTCTATATTCAATTCATTTTTAAAAATTTAATTTCAATAAACAAAAACATATATCAATATTTTATATATATACACACACACACTCACTCGGACATAAAAAATTAAATAAATGATTACTTAATTTTTATCATCATTGAGAATACTATTACACTTGAGAGTATGAAAATATTTTATTGACAACTAATTTTTTATTAATATATGATGATTATTGTAAGAAAATATAAATTTAAGAAATAATTTTTATGAAAAAAAATTTAATATGTGATATAATAACATAAAAATAATATAAATTTATACCTTAATCATAGGACTTGGTTGGTACGAAATCATCACAAAATACTAAAATAATGGTTTATCACTACATCAAGGAACATGATTCTAGGGAGTTCCAACACTTTCCATCCATCCCGAATACAAATTATTTTTATATAACCACCATAGTTCATTAACCTCCATTATGTAAGACACCGTCTATTTTTCGTCATAAGGAAAATTATAATATTGTTGTATAAATTAAATAATTTATTTTATATTAGAATATATAATAATATAATAGGAAAAATTATAAATATTGATACTCAAATATCCTTACATAATCTATCTTTGACTATGAAATCCACTTTATCCCATGGAACTAGATACATGGGTAAGATTTATTTATATCATACTTTTATTCCCATTAAAATTTTACATTATTTCCCATGTTTACCAATAATTTATTGGTCTTAATTATATTCTAACAACACTTGCTTCTATTTACTCAATACAAACCACATTCATGTATGGTCATGGTGTTTGGTAATAAAAAGGAATCATAACCACCTAAAAATGATAATAAGTTTTGAAAAAAATAATAAAATATTACTAATTAAAAATATTAATAAAATAAATAAACATTTACATGATATTTGAGGATAAGTTTTCTTTGTATGAGAAGGAAGATCGGTGTCCCCTATTGTATCTTTTTCAAGGGGATTTTTAGCATTAGAAATGTTGAAATGAGTAGTATGCATGAGAGGAGCAGTGTAAATAATTGGTCTCGATGCCCAAGAGTATGTTTAAATGACTATAAAGAGGTGGGAATCATGGAATATAGATACTAGGGAAGTAAATACCTAAGGGAATAAAGGTTACTTCTAGAAAATATAAAGGATTTAGAACTAGTCTCTCCAATCATGGTAGATTGGTGCGTAGAAGGGACGTAGTAGATACCCCAAAAAAACTAATATAATTTTTAGCGATAAAAGGAGGCCCCTTTTATAGAGCCTTGAAAAAAATATTAATCGTGAGATATAATAAAATATAAAAAGGAAAAAATGATATAAATATTAACAAATGTTTACTCAGATGGGTGATTCGTAGTGTCAATCTAATATCTCAAAAATGTGTCTCATTCTAATGAATCACCCCCCTCATAATATCATTATAATCCAAATTTATCTGAAAAAATACTATAATTTATATAATTTAGAGTACAATTAATAAATATCAAATTATTAATGAAAGTAAAGTGACATTACCAACATTGGTATTAATTTTACAATAATTATTCATATTTTTAATCTTCTATAACAGTTAAGTGTTTGGTCATCATAACCATGATTGGGATAATAAAATACATTCACACTATATTGGGATATATCATTTTTATATCATTTAAAATATTTTTAGGTATTGTTGTAACAAAAACACCAAAAATAGGATTTAATATCTCTTTTACATAGAATACTTATCTATCATGAGATGAAAATATAAAAGGTTCTTACCAAGAAAGTCCAGGATCCGGTCAAAACCGGTCCCAAGAAAAAATTTATTAAGCAAAAGAAAAAGAGAGTCAGGAAAAAAAAAGTATTACAAGACCGAGAGTGCAAAACACCACACATATTTTCCTCCACCAATTATGAGTAGTAACCAGGGATCATAAACGACCATACCATATCCATCATCATGATTACCTTCTTTGATAGATCATATGCCATCTGATGGACCTCTCAAAAAGCATGTGAGACAATCAAGTTTATGTGAATAACCTGATTGAGACATTCAACCCACTTTGAAAGTATCCGCCAAGGCACATTCCACATTCTTGTTTGTAAGGCTTGAACCGCAAGTTGATAAACTGATTCAATCCATATCATTTTCCAATTATATAAAATAGCATACCTGATAGAGTGAACAATCGCCCATAGCTCAGATTCAAAAGCAACACCAACTCCAGTGAATTGATAAAAACATCCTTTCACAAATCCACGGTACGTACAAAAAACACAACCACACCTCGATGGGCCTGGTGCACCAGAAGCAGCTCCATCCACATTAAATTTTATCCATGGGATGATCGGAGGAATCCAGCGAATGTACCTGGTCATATTCGGCTTTCGAGGATGCCCAGAAACACCAAGTAACCGCATAATCTGCAAGTCTGATATAGTGTTAAACATCAAACCAGATTGGACCTTTGAGGTAGCGCACACCTCCGGATGAATTGCCACCATTCCAGCCCGAATGGGAACCTTCCTGTCCTTAAAATCTGCAGCATTTCGAGCATCCTATATGGCTACAATCACAGCCGCAGCAGCCATTAGGAGAAAATTCTGCACCTGTTCACTACAGCAGAAACCGGACATCCTTGCAAGAAGATCTAGCATCAGGAGCCGGTGCACTTGCAGCCCAAATAGATTTCCAATGTAATCCCACAGCTGTCTGGTATATGCACACTCCAAAAATAGGTGTTGGACATCTTCTTCAGCTCGAATACATAAGTAACATGGTGATGCAAACATAAAACTAGACCTCTTAATCTGGTCATGAGTGGGAACACGGTTCTTCCAAATTCGCCATATAAAAAAGAAGCGAGAGGGCCGAATGAAAGAGGACCTGTATTTCTTGATCCATGCAGGTGAACTAAAAGATCCCCCACAAGCCAACTGATAGTGATCCCTACTATTAAATTGACCATTCATATTATTCTTCCATATTAATGTGTCACAATCCATAAAAACATAAGCTTTAAATTCCAACTCCACCTGAGGAGGTATCATGTTATCAAAAAGATGCTTATAAGATACAAATTCAGCAATTGAGAGATGCCCAGCACCAGATGGAATGTCCATACTGTCTTGAAGCGGTCAATCAAGCCAATTCGTGTTCCAACAATTGAGGTTAGAGTTACGACAAACCAACCACTTTGTGTCATTCATGATCTGCATGAAGGAGCATTTGAGAGCAGCCCAAACAGATGAAACAAGGTAATATTTATAACCATTAATTAACCTGCCTTTGAAGTGGTTAATTGAAAAGTCCCAAGAATTATCTTTAGAGATTATACCCCAAGTGAACTTCCCAATGATCCCATCATTAAAATTCCTGAGATCCTTGACCCCCAAATTCAACAGGCTTGATACACTCCTTCCAAGAAACAGTAATGAGCTTGTGCTCATGAATTGACCCTATCCAGATAATGTTTCGGACCAGACATTGTAGCTCCTTGATGAGTCCCTTGGGCCACCAATAAATAGAGGAGTAAACAAATTTAGATGTTATCACTAGGTTTACATGCCATACCCTCCCAGCCATGGACATCGCCTTCCCTTTCCAGCTGGAAAGTTGGTTGAGAATGCCAGAGTAAATCCGCTCCAGATATTGCCTCTTCTCTTTTCCCCAAAATAAGTGAACACCGAGGCATTGAAAGGGAAAAGACCCCTTTTTAACCCCAAGGACTCTAGTTATCATGTTCTGCTTCCCAGTCATGACACCATTGCCAAAAATGAAGAAGGATTTATCCCAGCTTATCACTTGACCATCCACTTTCTCATAATGTTGAAAAAGGGCCTTATTAGAGGAAATAGTTTTCCTGGAGGCTTGCCCAAATAGAAAAATGTCATCAGAATACAACAAATGAGATGGAGAAAATTCAGTCATACCAGCCTGAATTCTATTATACAAACCCATCTGTGCAAGGTCATTAATACATCTATTAAGATAGTCATCAGCAATATCAAACAAAATACCAAAAAGTGGGTCCCCTTGTCTCACACCTCTGGTACATGGGAAAAAACCCCTAGGAGTACCATTAATCAAAATGGACAACCTTGTTGAGAAAATAATGGTGCTGATTAATTTGATAAACTAATTAGAGAAACCATATCTTTTAAGGACCTCCAAAAGAACGCCCCATTTAAGTGTGTCAAATTCCTTTTAGATATCAATTTTCAATGCAAAATTTCCTTCTTTTGCCTTCTTTCTCATGATATTGACACTTTCTGAGGTAGTGAAAAGGCACTCCTGAATATTCCTTCCAGGAAAAAAACCAATTGATTTGCAGTAATCATCTCACCAACCACCTGACCTAGCCTGTTCATAAGGATCTTACTGATCATCTTAGGGATAGTATTTCCTAGAGCCACTAGCATAAAGTCCTTTATGTTAAGAGAATTACCTTTCTTAGGTAATAGGGAAATAAAGAAAAATTTCATCCCATATGGAAAGAAATAATGAGTAAAAAAGTCCTTGATAGCCTGGGTAAGATAATCATGCATGAAATCCCAGTAAGACACCAAAAATTTATTACTGAACCCATCTAGACTAGGAGAACTCTCAACATTTAATGATAAAAGAGCTGTTCGAATTTCCTCCTTGAGATGGGGTGACAAGAAACTGGTTGTCATAATCCCCAATGCATGAGTTGATGTTTCCCACCATTCTATGTGTATTAACCTGTCCATCATCAGAATACAATCCCTTGAATTTCTCCACAACTTCCAAATCAATATCATTTTCAGAAGTAAATAAATGACCATTAATACTGATTTCTTTATCTCTTGTTCATGCTATTTTCACCCGATGCAGCCTATTGAAAAACTTAGATTTCCTATCTCTATCCCTTAACCATCTAACATTCAATTGATTTATAATAAATATCTCCTTGATTGTTAAAAGATCATCCAATTTTTTATGGGCGAGAATTTCATCTCAGGAAGGGCTATCCAGATGCTGGTTGCGATTCTGAGTAGATGAGAACTCATCCTCAGCAGCCTTGATATCAGAATCAATTTTAGAAAATGGCTTTATGATCCATTCCTTAAGAATATCCTTGTGATATTTCAATTTCTCAACAAACATCTGAAAAAGATGTCCAATCGATTCAGTCCTCCACGCTTATAACACCCTTTCCCTACATCTAGGCTCCATGATCCACCCATTATTAAACCGAAAAGGTAGAGGACCCGACCTTGAAAACTGTGTGTTAATTTCCACCACAATTGGGTTATGATCCGAGTGATGTTTAGGGAGTGTAAAGCTAGAAATCCCATTAGAAACATCTTAATCACTCATCTGAACAAAAAATCTGTCAAGCTTTATAGCTTGCCTCCCAATCCAGGTGTATCTACACCAAGTAAAATCAAATCCAGCAATCGAGACCTCAACAAAGTTACACTGATCAATGCAAATGGAAAAATCAGAAGCATCAATCCTATTGAAATTCCCATTAGTTTTTTCCTTAGGCCTCAATACCGTGTTAAAGTCTCCCAGAGAAATCCACAGATGATCCATTCTCCCAGAGGTCACTTTGAGCTCCTCCCATAGTTCCCTTCTCCTGGTATAAGAATTGGAGGCATACACAAATGAAATTGAAAAAACATAATCATCAACACTACAAGATAGTAGAATACTCCGAGACTTGTCCAAGCAAGAGTTAATACAGATGGAATCATGCCAAAATACCCACAGATGATCCATCCCAAATTCATGCATGTCATGTGCCACAAACTTGTACCCCATGGAATCCCGTTTAAAACCTTTCCAAT
Organism: Viscum album; assembly: GCA_963277665.1. NCBI lineage: Eukaryota > Viridiplantae > Streptophyta > Magnoliopsida > Santalales > Viscaceae > Viscum > Viscum album. The sequence continues at coordinate 1,988,545,272 of OY728136.1, forward strand.
TTTCAAAGAGCAAATTTGGTTCAGAAATTCCAACCAGTATTTGCTTATTGGCCATAATGTAATGTCTAAGGGCTCTGGCTATTTGGGAGTTCCCAGGCCCTTGGCAATTCCAGGAAAAAAACCTTCATTGAGGATGGGTCTTGCCCCTTGTCTGGGGTCCACCCTGTATCACCAAAGGCATTTTGCCTTTCCCTTTCCTCCCCTTTCCATTCTTCCCTGGACATTGCAGGTTAGCAGCAGCTCCAAGCTTTCTGATCAAATCCCTAGCACCCTGCACTATAGTAGTGTCAATATCCCCAGTGTCCCCAATGTGTTGAGGCGCCTGGACAGAGGTTGCAGCCCTTGTGCTAGAAGGTTCAGATTGCCCATGTGGTCCAGTCACAACACATTCCAACTTATACAAATCCATATGTATCAACATTAATTCTTTTTAAATTCAAATATTTCAAAAAAAATATGTTTTAATGTAACAAATTTTCATCAACAGTAATAATCATATATAATTATTTTCTACACTACTTCATAATATGATAAATCAATTGAAATTGGTTGTATGTTACTTACTGTAGAATAGTAATATATTTTTTCTTAACTTCAAACCATCATTTTGATTTTTAATGCTTACCAAAACAATTTAATAATGAACTTATATCCATTAACTATAATTGGTTTTTACTCATATACCATGATATTTTAACCAAATGGTGAAGTTATGATCTCAAGAGATATAATACTAATCAGGAAAAACATTACCTATCATATTGAAAAGTTTCATTAATATTATTAAACATAAGTGTAACATAAAAAAAATTGTGGTACTGACTGATATTTGAACTATGTAAAAATCTTATAACTATTAAAAATTTCTCTCCTTATAAAAGGTAAATAATTATTTGTTATATTTATAATTTTCATATATTTCTTTTAATATTAATGTATAATACATTGATAATAGATATTTGAAAAAAAAATTAACTGATAATTAAACTTAATTACATGATATATTCATCCACAACATTAGAATTAAACACAACACAATGTGACATCTCAATCTTCTCAAGGCTTTAATTTTTTTATATATGGGAACATGAAACTAAGCTAGATATATAACTAAAAAAGGTTTGAACAATTGGATTATATTTATCATATTTATTTACTATAGGTAAATTATACCTCATATTTATTTTATTCAAATTCATTGATGAGAAATCTAATAACTTCTCAGCTAGATAAACTTTGAAAATGGATCTATTGTGATTTTTTATTAATTACATTTACATGAGACTCACTGTTATATATTATTATTTCTTTATGATACATCAAAATATAATAAGCAGGACCACCAAAAATAACTTCAATGATAAATATCACATTAATATATAATATACATGTGAAGAAGAGCAATAGAAATAATTTCTCTAATTTATAAATAATGATCAATGCATCTTGTTTCATTTTATTCAATTTATTATTCATCACTTTTTTATTGAATATAACTCTATATAAGTTAATAAAATGAATAATAGTCACTTATAAAATTCTTATCTTCATGTTTCATATAATTATTAGAATAAACACTTGTAATGGTATGCGATAGTCACACGAATTAAAATATTTCAACATTACCTCAGTATTATTAACTAATTTTGATATGTTACTTGAATAACTACCTAAAACCTTGAGACTCTCAAAAAAATGTTGAAATTGTTTCTCATTATAGTTTTCATCATATAATAGGAATGACTAACTGGTCACTTGTTTGTACCAATTAGATTGGGATAATGTTGTTTCTTAGTACCCCAATCTTGTAAGTCTCGGTGTGTTTCTATGTTATCCTTTATTTTTACATTGTTATTAAGAATTACTATAATTAAAAATTTAGATGAAATTTTTCAAATATAAATCACATATAAATAATTTTTAAATTAATTTGATGACCAATATGGTAAATCAAAAAATAAATTCATTTCCCCCCAATAGATGTGGTTATTTTTACAAGTACCAGTTCACTTTCTCAAAAGTCGATGACCCTTTCCAAAAAAAAGTTTATTCCCTAAATATCTTCAAAGAATTTATCTCCTAACATATATAGAAGAAATATATCTTTATTAAAATTGTTTTCAAAATTTCATCGATAATTAATTTATATATGTCTCATTTTTTGGAATTGATGATGTCTCACTAAACTAAAACATCATTGATGTTTCTTTCTTCTAGATTTCTCATTTTATCCACAAATTGGACAAAATTATTTCCCATTTGTGCTCCAAAAATACATAATTACATATCAAAGTAAATAATTTTTAGTCTACATAAGATTAATAGTAATTTAGAATAAATTATTCCTCGGATCATTTTATGTAGGCACACTTGTGGTTCTAGAATAATTCAACTCTATAACCATTTTTTGTTGATGAAAATCTATATCATTCACAAGATCATTCATCCCATAAATAACTATTGGGAATCCATGTTTTCCCAATGGTTTTAAACTGTTGGGAAAGGCCCTAAAACCGTTGGGAAATCTTATTCCAAAGGTTTTAGAAACCGTTGGGCTGTGAGGCGTTAGGAAAGCATTATACCAACAGTTCACGTTGAACTGTTGGGAAAAGGCTATTTAGATTTCAACTTCCCATGGTTCATAATGAACCATTGGTATAAAATTGGATCCTGTTATGCCAACGATTCAGCTGAAACATTGGTAAAATCAGCACACAAGGGTATGCCAATAGTTTTAAAACCATTGGCATAAACATACAGGGGGTATAACCCAACGGTTTTCAACCATTGGGAAATGCAGCAGCACACAGGGGTATAACCCAACAGTTTTGAACTGTTGGGAAATTCAGCAGCACACAGAGGTATAACCCAACGGGTTTGAACCATTGGGAAATGTAGCAGCACACAAGGGTATAACCCAATGGTTTTGAAACCGTTGGCTTAGACCCCCATTAATTTAAAATGAAACATCTTGCAATCATCTGAAGGATGCAATGAAAACTCTGTGTGAAAAACGTGTCATCTCACAAAAATACATTGCAATCACAAAAAAACACTCATTTTGTGTGTTTAGGAACACTACAACCTGTAAACATAAAAAACACACTACATACATAGAAAACTCACAAAAACTCACTTCAATCACCTGTAATCACACAAAAAACACACAAGAAACACATAAAAATAATCATCTCATTTTTTGAAGACTTACTCACATCCCTTCCCCTTGTATAGTTCACATATTGATGTGGTAGAGAGACTAAGAACCAACAAAATGTTGTCTTTTTGATAAAATAGGGAGGGGATATTAGAAATTCAAGTTTATAACTCATATGTGAAGAATCCCTACCTCAATCCTGATCTATCGGATAAGGGTTATTGGTTTTGATTACTCTAGGATAAATTTGATATTTTTTCGATGAATTTAATCATTCAATATAGTAACCTAGTAGGATATTTACACTATGACAATTATAACCCTTTTATCTTATAGTATAATGATGGGGGAATCATATACTATCAGTCAATGACTTCTATTATGTCAAGAGATTTAGTTATATTGTTGCATTTATCAAGGTATTGGTTTGGGTTTAAGAGAGGGATATTGGTCAGGCTTCTATGACACATAGATTCTATGGGGATAGATATTTACTTGATTCATGAGAGATATCACAAGCCTAATTTTCAAGGGGATCTGCTATGATGACATCCAACATGGTGTTTTCCAGTGTTTATGAATCATTTACATCATCTTTTGGGATCACTTTGGAAATTTTCTATCATATTCTAAGAAGATAAGATTACAAGGTAATATTCTATCCCCAATATGTAATGAAAACATTCAGATAATCCTCCATGACAATACAGTAGATTACTACATGAATTTTAGTATATACCTTCCATAGATGATTTTTGTATCCATTGAAATTTGAATGATGATCCATAGGGACAATCATAAAAAGTAACCATTTATCACATGGGATTATGGTCTTCACAGTGGTACACTAGTTGGTGAGCTATGATATGGAACAAATGCCCTTGTTATTTCATACACATGTTTTGTGACAAATTCTAACAAGTATAGTGAAATATCTTAATGAATGACAACACCTTGAGTGATTAGGTGTTTGAAGGACCCTTACTTGAGTTATAATGATGTTATCATATTATAAAATGATATCTAACACTAACATGATTGATAAGGTAGGGGGAATATGTCGCGAGTGACTAGAACCTTGTACCTATCTCGTGAGCTATGATATGGACCAAATTCTCTTGTTGTTATTTCATACACATTTTGGGTGAGAAATTTTAACAAGTATAGTGATATATAATAAGGAATGACAACACCTTGATTGATAAGGTGCTAGAAGGACCTTTACTTGAGTGTTAATGAAGTTATCATATTATAACATGATATCTAACCCTACCATGATTGATAAGGTAGTGGTAAATATAATGGCCTCATCTTGAGTGATAAGGTTCTAGATGAACCCAACCATGAGTGATAATGGATCGTTTGGAATGTGATATTATACCTACCGTGGTTAATATGGTATTATTTAAGAAAATGGATTTAAATTGATCGTAATGTATTAACATGGATGTTTGTTGAGTGAGAAGGTTGGTATATGATATATAGTTGTATGAGACACTACCTTTAGTAGTATGGAATATGATGGGAGTTGAGTGATGAACTATATTGAGTGAGAAGTATTAGTTTAGGTATTTGATAAGGGTAAAAGTAGTGGATACATATAAATACGTTGGGCTAGAAAAGACATGTGTAAAGATAATTTACTATTTTTAAAGCGGTAAATTACTACTTGTGTAGAGGTAATAAAGAGGTACATGAGGGCAAATATTGATCCTTGCCATTTTTTACATGGCAGTAATGAGACATGTGGACCTTTTTTAAGGACATGAATTGATTAGTTGAATGAATATATATATATGATTTCGTATTAAAAATGGTGTGAAAATTATTAAGGCATCTTCCATACATATCTTTACTTTCCTTTCATGTTTAAAATTAACCCAATGGTGTTCATGGATCTCATGAATGAGATCTTCCATACATATCTCAACTCATTCATTCTGGTTCTTATTGATGATATCGTTATATACTCATGGACCATTGATATACACATTGGACACCTATAGTTTTTTTTGTACACTTTGACCACATTATATGTTTTATAAGATCTCAAAGTGTCACCTATGCTTTCATAAAGTATGTTTTCTTAGGCATGTAATCTATAATGTGGGAATTTATGTGGACCCAAAGAATTTATAGGTTGTGGTGTATAGCGACCCGACCTTTTCTTACATTACTATTACATCATTTCAAAGATAAACAACATAATAGTATTACACACAGAGGATCCAGAGGTTTAGTGTCTTGGGAAAACTAGGACAATATATAACAAATACAACATCAAGCATAAACATTCATTTAATTTCATCTTCTCTAGCTTCTTATTGGCACTTGTCCTCTCCTTAGTACATGTAGCCACCTGAGGATATACATCAAAAGGGGTGAGCTAAAATCCCAGTAAGAGGATAGATAAGAACAATATAGCATGGGGTGAGCATAATCATGACATAGGAAGAAGATCTTGAACATGAGAGGAGCATAAACAATAAACTTGAAATGTGGCAAAGCATAAAAATGAAACATCATGTCTTAGTGGTTAACTACCACACATAATTGTGAACAAATCTAGCATCATGTTCACGCATAATTTCACATTTACTCATGAGATTCATCACTTTACCCAATGCATTGGAGCGCTATATAATTCCGGGCGCACCCGTCACATTTAAACATTCATATTGCGCTATATAATTCCGGGCGCACCCGTCACATCATAACATTATCATTATCATGCTTGCCACATAGAACACATATAAAACATGTACATAAATAACCCATGGAAAGGAATGGGTTTCATCTCATAATAACACATTCATAAGCTTTGGGTTCCCAAAAGAAATAGGGAACAACATACTTGATATAAGAACCATCAACCTTGAATGAGAGGCAAAATGTGAGATCATGAAAGAAGAGTTCTTTTGGAAACATTTTGATGGACATAAAAACCAGTGACAAACATTTATATCCCAGAAAAGTAAAGGAAATGATGAAAAAAAAGACCTTTGAGGAGTAACCATATCAAAAATGGAGTGAAAGAGGGAGAACCCGAAGGAAGAAAATTGGGTTCGAGATTTCCCCTTACCTTGTACTCGAATGCCTCCTTCTCTTTAATGTCCTGTATAATGACATTATATTCATTAATTAGAAATTCCAGAACCTTTTATACATTAATAGGGTTCATTCTGGTTTCATTATTTCATATTATGTTTCTTTGGATGACTTATAGAGTTTAAAAACATTGATCGGGGATGTTCGTTTTCATGGTTTTCTTGAGCGGTCCACTTGCATTCTTAATTTGATGTTTGGGTAGATCATGGGGAAAAATCCAGAACTGATGTTAAATGTAATTAATGTTATTACAGAAGCTTGAATGATTTTATAATGAGTTATATTAGATTCATGTGGCCGAATTATTAGATAATAATTAAATGAAGATTATTTGGGCTGATTTGAGCGGTTTTTGGATCACAACCAACTCATTTTAATTTTTCACTTAGTAGTATGGCCATAGATTATTTCCAGAACTTAAAATAGAACATAATACATATAAAACATTCTGGTTCAACCATAAAAATGGTTTCATGACCAGATTGAAGGTATAAATGGAAGAAGAGAGCATGTTGTTTTTTAAGGTGATAAATTATCACCACATGAACAACGTTCTCTTTAATAAAATAAAAGGAAGAGGGAAAGGGTGTGGGGTGATATAACATTAGAATCATAAAATTACAGTATATATATAATACTGGATTTACAGAACAATTTGGATGAAGATAAGTAGGGAGAGATCATGAAAGGAACTTGAACTTGAAAGGAAATTAAAGGAGAAGAGAGAGAGAAATTACCTTAAGAATCATTCTCTTGAGATCCTCTTTAAGGAAGATAGGCTTGGTATTTTGATGAGACCAGAAGATTTTGGACGTGGGGGATGATCTAGGGAAGGTCTTTGGGCAGAGTTTAGTGAAGGCTTGGAGCTTGAGAGGTGTGAGGAAAAGAGGGAGTGAAGGGTGGCTTTTATAGTGGAGGGGAGAGGGGTTTCCTTAATATTAAATTGATTAGTTTATTAATTCCACCAAAGACAAGGAATAGTGAGTCTTGGATGAACAATAATAGTAATTTTATAATTTAATCCCAAACCAAGTGGGCTTACATCAGCAGAACATCAGCAATGACTTAATTAATGCATTATTTAGCTTTTATTGTGAATTATCGGATTCCACTATTCATCAAAAATTCAAGTATCTTAGAAAAATCCCAAAATTTTACCCCAACCATTTTTCGACGTGTAGAATCCAAAAATGAAGTCCATTTTTCAAAAATAATTTTCTAAGTATTATTAATTTAATATTTAAATAAAATCATAATTTACTTAAAATAAACAGTTTTTAAGATTAAAACTGATTTTATAGCTCTTTCAAAAATTACGTAGGGTCTTATAAAATTATCCAAAAACTATTAGACATTAATTCAATAATATATGAATACATTCCAGGGGAATAAATATTCTTTTAAATTAATTAATTAATTATTTATGACTTATAAAATACCAAAAACGTTTACTAAGGTCAAATTATCACTTTCTATGATCTCTAAATTTTATTTTATTATTAATAGGTAATGTTACTCTTATTTACTACTCATAAGGTTCATATTACTATTCATAAGGGTATGTTACTATTCATAAGGGTAGGTTACTATTCACCAAAAATTATTTTTGTTTCATTAGACTCCAAAAACTATCTCAAACACAACCGTGTATGTTGGATTTTTAAAATTCCAAACATAGGGGTGACAAAATTATGATTAAAGGTCACTTATCACTTAGTAGTTAATTATTTAGTGTTTTTATGACATAAACATAAGAAGTTAATTTTCCATTGAAATAATTTGGGTTGTTACATGGTGTCATGAGAAGGAATACGAAACATGTTTGATATTGTGGGTTTCCTTTGTTTATTTGGGTTTTACATATGGTTCATTTAAATCTAGTCCCATTTAGAAGTGCCTATGACTAGGATTACTAAAAATGTAGTTATGTTTGAGTGGTCAGAAAAGTTTAAAGAGGCCTTCCTAAAAATTAAATGAAGTTTTGATCCTACTGAATTACTATAAATTATGATTCAGAAATGAGGTCTCCCAATTAATCCCCGAGCATGAATTGGACTTATGGAAATTTCTTGCATTGGATACAGAGATGTAGTATCTATGTGGAAGGTTCTATATTTTCCTCATCATATCACATATAAGAATGTGTCAATATTGGAATTATATTAAATCAAAAATCATAGTCAATGTAATATTTTCAAATATTGATAACATTTATCATTAAATACAATTACAAGGTTCTGATGTTTCTCAACATAATGACGTATTAATCTTGATCTATGATGGATATAACATTATTACATTCCATAGTAATTGTACCTTGCTGGATTATGCATGGGGATTTTCCTTCTCCTATTAGACTCACTAAATGGGCCTTCCACTATTTTTATAACATTGATTATCTAAGTAGGGACATGGCTAGAATTATAGATTCTTCCACAAATGTGTCTTATCCGATATAATCAGGTCCTACGAAATCGTTTTGCAGTTCCCTAATTGGGTTCAAAGAACTCATTTTCATCTCCATACTCATCCACCTACCCAACCCCCCCAACCCCCACTACCCCACCTGCACAGCCACTACCCCACCTGCACAGTTCCCCCTACCTAGCCCCCCTCCCCCTGCCTAGCCTAACCCCATGCACATCCCACCCCCTCACCCACCTGACAAGCCCCCCTTCCCCACCTGCATAACCACCACCCCCCATCTCCACAACCCCCTTACCCAACCCCCCTCCCCCATCTTCCCAGACCCCCCCCCCCCACCTACACAGCCACCCCCCCACACCTGCACAACCCCCCCTCCACCCTGCCCAGCCTACGCCCCACCCCCACCCCCTTCCCAGCCCACCCACTCCCCACCAAACCCCCTACACAACCCCCCTCCTCCCCACCTCACCCCCTCCAAGCACTCCCACATCCCCCACAAATTCCCATAGGGTATTTGATTTTAAGTTTTAATCGTATTTTTTGTGTTTTTGGTGACCCATTCAGGATTCAATCTATGGATACTTTGGAGAAATTAGGTGTTTTTTGGATATTTTTGGGGGGTTTAGTTTGGGAGAACTCATGTATATGATGTGTAGTTTTGAGAACACACATCATGTGTTCTTCGTACTTGGGAATGATGGGTTTTGGGAACTAAAATATTTATACAAGGGGGTGGGTTACACGCCATGTAGTGGTGACTCGGGGTGTGCTAGTGGAAGATGACCATGTAGGGTATAAAGCTATATCTGGTGAGAGGTATATGGATAGGCATTGTGCATGGGTAGACCTTGTGTGTGGGGGGATATATAGATAGGTAAATACATGGGAATCATATTTGGGGTAAAGATTGTGTATACGGTGATACATTCCATGTAGTAGGGAATTTTTCATGCTAAGTGGGGCCTTGTATGTGAATGTACCCAGGTGGGGGTAAACATCATATACCAGAACACATGATGTGTACTTTGTAAAATTACACACTGAGAATTCTATGTCACATGGAACTAGGGGAAATTTTGGGTTATATATCATGTACCTAAAGTACAGGTTGGGTACTTTTTTCTCCTTGTTGTGTTTACCCTATTTTTAACCTGGATTCAAAATTTGACTTATGAGTATTCGATTTTGATCAGTTTTTCATATAAATTTCCATGGTGGAATACTTTCTGTGTTTAAATGTGGTCTTTATGGTGTTTTGGACTAAAATAATTCTTTATCAGTATTTCTTCAAGGATTGGATTTAGAATCCTCCAGCAGGTTGGGTTGTGAGATGATAATCATGTGTGAGGGTTATGAGATCATTAGTTGGAATGGATTGTGAAATATAAGCTATTTTTGTTCAATGTTCTTTCATATAGTTCCTGAAAATTATAATCAAGTAGTATATATGAATAGATCTTGTTTTATCTTGACATGTTGGTACCTATTTCTCATGGTTAGAACAGTTGAGGATTACCTTCTTTTTTTAGGATTAGAACTATTGAAACCATCGGGATGGGATGATGTTATGTGATAGAAGTTACGGTCAAATTTCCTTAAGATATTTATATGCGTCAAAGGGACTCTTGAGGATACCATAGTGGGCTTGTTACTGATTGAGTGACCAGTGTTTTCTATAGATGTTAATTAATAATTCCCATGTGGAGTGGTCAATCTTGAACTATAGAGCCCTTGTAAGGTAAAACTGGTATGATTGTCATGAGGACCATTGATAATTCATTGGTTATTCATTTATTTTATATACCCCATTGGGTGATTTGTTGATAGATGATCAGTTGGAGATGTTGTTGATCAATGATCAGTTGGAGTCCATTTAGGGGCATTTGGGATATTTATGCACTGGGTGTGTCTTGTGCTTTGTATGTACTAGAGGTACCCATAATAGGGTGTATGTTCTTACTGTGGACTTTTTCTCATTTGAGGTTTTTTTTGAATGGATTGGGCCAAGATTTTGGGTGCACATGAGGACTCTATAGTTGGAAATCACTTTATATTGTCACATTGAGGACCATGGGAGCCTCGTGTTTTGGTTTGGAACTAAGGTGGGTCAAAGAGAGCCAATAGTGGTTGTTTTTAGAGTATAATATCCCAGGGACCATGGAGAGGGTATGTTATTTGTTTTATGTGAGTTGATTGATGATTCTAGATAATCTATTTGGATAGTGGTTTGAAGGCTAGATCATCCCATGTTTGGTTGGAATTTGGTCGTGATGTTTGAGGATGTTTCTGGTCAGGACTCTATTCCAAGGAGGAGACACATATGATATCATAGATCAGTAATTGGAACTATGTTTTGATCTAGTTATCTCAATTTTTGAATATATTTAGATGTGATTAGTGATATAATGGGAGATCTGGATGAGTGAAACACCCCTGTAGTTGAATGATCACTTAGGATAGAGTGGCTTTAACATCAAAATGTGTTGAGGCACTCACAGAGCAGGTTTTTCTAGTCATTAATGTATCGTTGTTTCCATCAATAGGGATGTTCTTTCACCCCCCATATCTTATATTTTCTCACCCCCATCACATCCCCCCCCCCTCTCAACCACCTGCACAGCCACCTCCAACCCCCTGTCCAGCCCCCCTCCTCCTCACCTCACCCCTGCCCATCCCCCCCCCCCTCCGGTACATCCCCCCTCCTCCCCACCTCATTTTGACCTCTTCAATATCTTTCAAAATGATTCTATATAGGTAAATTACAAACAAACTGCAACCTAAAATGATATATTTCTTGTGTTCATAAGGGGATCGTAATAGATAGTACATTGCAACGAAATGGAACCAAAAAATTGAAAATAAATGAAAGCATACATACTGATTCAAAGTGAATGAAAAAAAATTACTTGAATAAAAGATAAGATGACCAGTTGGAAAGTAGAGTTAGAACCCTCGAGAGAAGGTAGGGAATCAGGGTTCCAAACACAACCTAAAATCATTAGGGGATCATAACACATAACCATTTAATGAAGAAGAATAGAGCGTTGGAAAACCAGACCTGTCGCGCTGGGAAGTAGGGTTCGTGTCGAGAGTTGGTTGGGAAGTAGGATTCCTGTCGAGCTATTGGGAAAAATATTCCATATGGGTGCGTTGAGCTATGGTTTAAGGTAAATCAAAAAGGGTTATGGGTTCGCATCGAGATTTTGGAAAAAAGCATGAGCGCTGATGAGCAGGGAGTGGGGAGCGGCGATCGGCGAGCGGAGAGCGGCGAGGGGTGGTCGAGATGGGAGCAGTGGCGAGGGGTGGTCCGTATGGGAGTGGCGATGAGGACGGGAGGATTATGGGATTGGTGCCGAGTGTTTGGAGAAGTGCAGCTTAGGGATAGGAGAAGTATCCTGATGGCGGGGTGATTTTAGATAGATATATCCCAACGGTTCATTTGAACCGTTGGGGAAAACCAACTATTATCACCTATATGCCAACAGTTCATATGAACCATTGGCAATGAATGGAATAGGGTATTTTTCCCAATGGATTGTTCAAACTGTTGAGAAAAAATAGTTGGGAAAACTTTTATTTCTAGCAGTGCGAATTCCGACAGGACTGCAAACCGCTAGAGGGTGTCGTCCTGGAGCAGGGCCAAATCACGGTGTGACCGTGGAGTGACCGCGGCGTGACCATAGTGTGACTGTAGCATGACCGCGGCGTGTTGGCCCGGTCCAGCGACATCTGCAGGGAAACATCTTCCGGCCAGGAGTGAAGGGAGCGGGAGGAAGTGGGGAAACATTCTGGTCGTCACCTCCCTCCCCATTAACTATGGATGGGTAATGTATATAAAACTCTATCTAGGTATCATACATTGAATTCTAACAGGACTGTGAACCGTCACAGGGTGTCATCCTGAAGTAGGGACAAATCACGGCATTACCATGGTGTGACCGTTGCAGGACCGCGGCATGACCGCGTTGTGTTGTCCCAGTCCAGCGACATCTGCGGGGCAGCATCTTCCGGCCAGGAGCGAAGAGAGCGGGAGGAAGTAGGGCAATATTCTGGTCGTTTCCTCCCTCACCATTAACTATGGGTGGGTAATGTATCTAAAACTCTATCTAGGTATCATACATCAAATTCTGACATGACTACGAACCATCGCGGGGTGTCATCCTAGAGCAGGGCTAAATCACGGCATTATCGTGGCATGACCGCGGCGTGACCGCGGCGTGTTGGCCCGGTCGAGCAACATCCATGGGTTATCAACTTCCGGCCAAGATTCCAAATAAATCCTATGTAGTTGTCCTTCACATTATAGAAACCGGTCTTATATTATAAAAAAAAGGCTATTTATTCTGGATTTTGGTATGATAAAGATATATATTTGATATTCTTTGTTTTTAAAAGTTGTACTAGGTAGTTGAAACTACTGATTGAGAGTCAAATTGTGCAGGTGTATTACTTATCGATGGTATATGAATTTAATAGAACTCTAATAATAAAACATTAGTCACCTTGAGAATAATAGAATTTGAGTATGTTTTAACATCTCAGGATGCAACAAAAATCTTATGGGAGAATTCATATATGTAAAAAATTAGATGTGCATTGAGTCCAGGCAAACACCCCAAACAGTGTTAACATGAAGCTTATGGTGGGGAGAACAATAAGCCTAATAGGTGTTAAACAATGACACCATCAGTTTTTTTAGATATATAGGCTTGAGTAAACACCCAAAGGGGTGGCCAAGAGGCCAGGTAAACACTTGAAATGGGTTTCTCCATAAGATAAGGTCACAACGGACATGATAGAACAAATCAACTATTTAATATGTTATAACAAGGGATCGTCGGAAGGTTTTAGTGAGCGGCACAATGAGGCAACATATAAAGTGAAATGAAATGATGGAAAATAATCATATACTCTAAACTATCACTGTGAGTTTTTGTAGATAGCACACCTCCATTGGAGGGGTTTTATTATAAAAACATGACTTTATTTATCAAATAAAACAATTATATTAAAGAAAACTTATTCGAGATATGCAATTTAATATAATTAAGAAGAATTAAGAAAGAAGCTAAAATTAATTTAAAACATTCTTAAATTAAAGAGGCTACAGGAGGGACTCTACCTCAAGGTGGAACCAAGTCATCCAATTTGGCTCTTGGAGATTTCTAACTAAAAGTTTCTACTCCTCCACTAGAGATACGCACCTTCACACACATGCAAGGACACCTAGCCCGTATGCACACACCCGCATGGCCATGAGCATGTGCAAGGGGATCCTTGCACATATACTTATATGCATATATTAGTCTCCACTCACCTGCGTATGCATTTATATATATATATATATATACATGGGAACACCTAGCCCCATATATGCATAATCACTTCCTTAGGTGACTATACACGTAACGAGGGAACCCACATACATATACTTACTTACCTATGCACATGCAGGCGAGTCGCCCTTGAATTTGAGACTCGAAACCAACGAGAAGGGATCATTGCACTACCTAAAGGATATTAAAAACCTTAAAACATATGAAGGATGCTACATAACCAGTGAAAAACCAACGAATGGCATTAAAGCCTTACCTAGATTGGTAGCGGAGAACCAAATCCACCTGAACCAACACGAAACGATCCAACGCCCTACCAAAAACATAATATGGAGTAAAAAACACTAAAGCCCCAAATACATGAGGTTCGAGACAAGTAGTAACAATATAATCTTACCTCGGATCAAATAAGGTGGACTAAATCAATCTGAACTCCTTCTGGACCCCTTCGCAGAATATAACTACCCTATGTCTATAGATACCAGTCAAAGATCTAAGTGACCAATGCGATAAAGAAAATAAAATAAAAACTAAACTAAAAAAAACTTGTCTCCTGTGACTATACCTATCACCGCCCAACATATAAGTACCACAGGGCCCCATGGGTCAAATCATGTTCCTGCAAGTAAAGGGGAAACAGATCAATGTTTCAAAATGATACTATCAAATAGTACATTCCTATTAATTAACAATTACTCTTCCTATTGATGGTATATAATAAATTTGTCCCAAGTTTCAACTTAATTTGGTTTTGTTCAATACAAAGTATGAGGTCTTATTATTCTTGGTTCTTATGTTTACACTTGAGATATTTATTTAAAAATTATGCATGTATTTGGCATTATTATTTATGGTTTTAGTTCTTAGCATGTTTTCATGGGGCATGTCCACATGAATAATTCTTAGAATTTAGGGTTCCATTAATATTTATGCACTTTAATGTGATTTATGTCACTAACTATGAGGATTTATATCAAGTAAAATATTCCTAACCAGATTGGGCCTTGTAGTGATAGGTGTTGCAATTGTACATCTAGCGTTTGATGAGGAAATACTTATGAGGATGGATTGGAATCTTGGTAGGTTCTTAGAGTGTGATGGTCCCTCTGAGTATATAAAATGTATTATGAAATGTTTTACTCCATTTAATGATTCAAGATTTCAACTAAATAGATGAAGAATGAGATGCTAGTGTGGGTATTGGGTATTGTCAGACAAATTGGCATTATAATGCCAAGAGGCTTGGTGTGATTTAGCTTAGGATAGAACCTGGTTAGTGGGGCTGGGTTATAATACATGATTTTGATGAGGTTATTGATCGTATTATTGAGAATATAATATAGATGGGTTCAACATGGTGTGCTTTTGTGACTAGGACAATCATAAGGTGAATAATCCTCTTTCTCTTGTTGGATGATGAGATGTGCATCGAGGCATGCGATAATCCTCGAGAGATGAGTCTATACTATGTGACTGAGAGGATCGACTAGGATAGGTTTGATAGTATTGGGTGAGTGTCCAACCCATGCGAGGATGATACGATGTATGGAGACACTTAGAGACACTTGGGGTTATTTATGCTATCTCATGGAGACACTTGGGGTTATTTCATGACTCCAACATACTCCGGAAATGTTCCCACATGATGTTTTAGAAAAACGATTCCATATCCTAGAAGACCCCAAGGCTTCTCTATCTTTCAATGTTTCTTCACACTCACACCTCATGGTATTACCGTATACAAGTGATCTACTGCAAAATATATTCTTAGGATAGATATCATATCCATCACCGAACCACAGATAATCCTTTGAGGGATTAATTAGTCTAGAAAATTATGATTTTTTACCTTCTTAGTAAACAACCCATAACAATTTTCCTTTCTTTTCTTTTTTGTATTTTGAAAAGGAAGAGATTACAAATGAAACACAAAAAATGGTAAATGGATTGCAACTGCATAATCAGGTGAGCATATCTTATGTCTCTGGAAGTGGAATCATCACATGATCTTTGAATGTCCCGCCCACACTTGTTCAAAGATATCCATACGTGTTGTACAATAAGTATGTTATGAAGGGAAATAGGATTAAAATTTCTTCATTCTAATAGGACATTAATGGAAACTAAGTGTTGAATGATGGATAGATGTCAGGTGGGTCTTAGGGGAAAATTTTTTATGAAAGAGTCCTAAATAATTTTAGTTTTATACTTGTTTAGTCATAACTAAGATAAGATCTCAGTGCAAGTTCTAGTAATTTTACATTCCCCTAGAATCTATCAAGAAATATGCCAAGATAAGAGTATGAAATTGAAGGATTAGAGTCCTCTTGGGTCGTAAATAATAAAAAAATGGCAATCACAAAGGGCATAAATCCTAAGTAATAGGTCAATTAGTCATTATTTTGAAGATTTTGAATTTGAATTAATTCCTTAAACTTAGAAATCATTCTAAAAAAATATAATTAGGAGTAAAACATGGTCCTTGAAACTTTTACACTTAACTTTTTTTAATAATAAGGGCATAATGATTCTCAAGTTTAAATAATTCTTATTATTTTGAAAAATGTCTCTTAGACAAGTGAGAATAATAAAAAATCCAAGTGCATCACATGTGAAACTATGAGAAACTCCCCCCCCCCCCCCACACTTAAAATGAGGTAGTGTCCCTACAATCAATTAAATATAGTTGAGAGTGTTATTGTAGAGACCCGAAGCTTGACGTACATGGACATTACATTACTTTTGCGGAATACTTAGTACATAATAAAAACACACACACAAGGACCATAATATTTTAGTGTCTTTGGAAACTCGGAATATAATCTTCTAATCGTGGTGAAAGATCTTCAACATCTCCTATAAAGATCTTCTTTTTTTTAAACCTAAATCCTTTCTTTATGTCCTGGGGAAAAGAAAACATAAAAAGGGTGAGCTCAAATGCTCAGTAAGGGTAAACAAAAGAAATATCAATCACGTCATATTCATAATAACATATCTTTTGGAAATCTTAACCTGCAAAAGAGATCATAATTTCATAACATGGGATAAATCATAGTAGTGAAATGTAATCCGAATAATCATAACATAAAACATGAAACTTTGTTTCATACACACATAATCATAGAGAATCATTTCTTATTAGTCAAGACTCATTTCCAAGACTATCTTAGTGGACAAAGTCCCTTTCTGAACCGAGTTCACTCCTCGTTTCAGTCCTGTTTCACTGAACTAGTATAACCTACCGTTCCATCCATGTCTATCTCATGAGATATAAAATCTTTACCCAATGAATTGGAGGTAGATATAGGTCCCACCCATCTCATAATGATACCATTATTATGTGTTCCACAAAATCATAAATCATACATCATTGCATAACCCATGTAATAAAAATGGGAATCTTAAACATCGTGACATCATAAAACAATTCATATAAGATAAAGGAATTCATAAATATAATTCCATCACAACATAATCATATCAATGTAAAAATAGGGATAGAAACAGAACCCTTTATTATCTTAGATGGAAAATAATTTTGATAAAACACTTGAACTCCATTCTTGAGGAAAATATCATTTCTTCTTCAAAAACATTTTTCCTTTCTTAACATTTCATACAATTTTAAACTAAAAGAAGATGATTAAAAATAAACATGAAAACTTGTAAAGGAAGCTTCATGGAAATAATATTTTAAAAATCCATTCATGTCGTATAAGTTAAAAAAAATTCTTCTCGTACTTTTGTCAGAAAAGTCAAAAAGTACCTCGTACGAAAAATGACAAAAGATTCCTTTCATATATTTTACTAAAAACTCACCGAAGGGTAAAATTGGATTTAAAAAATTGTAGGTGGATGGAAATAATATTACATATTGAGGAAACATGGATGTGGATGATAAAATACACCCCAGTAAATGCCAAAGTATAAAAAATCTCAGATAAAAATGAGATTGTGATATTTCCCTTACCTTAGGTCCGATTTTCTTCGTATGTGTCCGAACCTCCTGTATAATGATTTAAATAATGTCATTTACTTATTACAGAATCATAATCATTGTTATGATATCATATATGGTTCACTTATGGCTTTATATTACCCGTTCTTTTGTAAATTCCATGTTAAAGAGCGTTTTGGGTAAAATCGTTTCATTTGTCGTCCGTGTTTTGACTTGTAATTATTCATATGATTACTTAGATCACGATTACTTAATTATAGAATATAAAACATGATTTATATATAATATATATTCAGAATATATATATATATATATATATATAATAGATCAGTAAATGGAAAGAAATACACCGTTCATGGAGATGGTAGACCGTACGTATGCATGAACGTTGTTTTCGTTTCCTTATTGAGTTGAATGGAATTAAGTAGATGACATACATATATATACACATAAATCCAGAATAATTATTATGTCATATATTTCATTATTACTTATTATATATACTTTATAATCATTCATGAATGGTTAACGTAGAGAATGAATCTCATCGCGTCGTGGAGACGGTAGTCCGTACGTACGCACGAGCAATGATATCGTTCTCATGATAGTGGAATTGTATTGGAGTGTAATTATACTATTTCAGAATCAATATCACTTTAAAATAATCATATATAGTTATTATGTACACCATTATACCCATCCAAGTAAGGTGGTGGTGGAAAATAGATTACACCACGGCGTGGAGACGGTATTCCGTACGTACGCACGCGCGGTGATTTCATTTTCCATAGGATGGATAGATGGTGAAATAAGTTTGTTTAATAATTATAATAACATATCAGTATATAAGTGATACTGATGTTATTAATTCATAATTAAACAACCTAAAAAGAAGAAGTGGAAGAAGAAATAAAGATGAAAGAATCGGTAACGGACATTACCTCTTCTTTGAAGCGCCTCTTTGAGATCTCCTTTTAGGGCACTAAAATTGGTCTTTGAGGATTACCAGAACCTCTAGGATGTTTCTAGAGAAGTGTAAAAGGGAATTTGGCAGGGTTTGGCCGAGCTTGAAGGCTCAAAGTGGTGTAAGGAAGAGAGGGAGGAGGTTCCCTTTTATAAGGGAGGAGAGGGGCACCTTTGGAATAACAAAAACTATTATTTTATTATAAAGTCAAATTAGGTTTTAAGTAGCTCCAAATTGATTCATTTCGAAGATAAGGTGGGGATGGGTCGAACTCCTCTCATCCAATAGAATTTAGACAAGTTTAGGCTCCTATTTTAACCTTATCATTTAGATTTAACATTAAGTAAAATAATTTTACTTTTACCGTGTCTTCTTGTGTTCTTATACTATAAGGTTAATAAACATACTATAAGAAGACAAACGAACCTCAAGTTGTTTATTATTAATATATATAACCGTATCTAAGTCATTTGGCCAAACCGTAGATTTTTAGGAATAATATAACAATTAATAATATAATATTTTTTTTAAAAACTATTTTATGTCAATTTTGACACTATTTATTAATTGATTTTTGTGAAAATCATAACAGAATTATTAGTTCTAAAAAAGTTAATTAAATCAATACTAACATGTCATATTAACCTATAAAATTAGTTTAATTCATTAAAAGTCTTAAATTAGATTTATTTGGGTATTTATAACATCAATTATGTCAATATTTCATTAATAAGACAATTAATGCATCATCTTTGTGTCATAAATAAATTAAATTATTTAATGTCTAAAAATTACAAATAAAATACCATTATGTAGGAAATAATTTTATCTTTCTAATGACTATTTATAGTAGAATTTATCTTATGTATAACCCTATATTAAAAATTATTTACTTATTAAACTTTGATTTTAACTATTTTAACCCTTCTTTAAATAAATTAATAATAAATGTCCTAATCTAATCCAAGTGGGCCTAAATGGTAATATTTTATTCCTAAGGTTGTTTTTGGTCGAATTACACTTATCCAATAGAATTAGGACATATTTTAGGTTAATAATAATAACATTTTTACCCATAATTACCCTATTTACTTTTAACTGTGGTAAAAAACAAGTAAAAAGTTACTATTCACCAAAAATTATTTTCATCTCATTGAACCACATTTTACTTACTGAAATCAACCATGTCTCTCAGATTTTTGAAATTCCATTCATAGAAGCGGTAAAATTTAGTTTTATGAAAAATTCTTTTTTTTAACTACCACTTAGTGGTTTCACTATTCATCAAAAAATGAAAGTTTTCAAAAAATACCAAAAATTGGGCCTAAGCTATATTTGATATTATGAACTCAAAAATGATGTCTATTTTACCAAATTCAAAACATATCAGTTGCATTAATTAATTTAAAATATTATTTCCCATCGTCACCACAAATAGCGTGTTCTTAAGAGATAATAACTATCAAAAGATTGACACTTGTTTATGTCTGGTTTAAATGTGAAATTACATCCAATGACCAAAATTGTATTAAATTGTAAAAATATATTCTAAATATACTTTAAAACCACTAAAATTAATAATTTATCACTATTAATTATTTTGATTAAAAAAGTTGTTTTGAATTAAAATTTAGTAATTTTCACTATTCATCAGAATATGAAAGTTATCCGAAAAGTACCAAAATTTCACCCTAAGCTAATTTCGATATTACGAATCCAAAAATGAATTCCATTTTGAAAAAATAAAATTTACAAAATTTCAAAAAGTGGTTATTACTATTCATAACGGCTAGTTTTAATAATATTTTAATAGCATATTGTTGTTTAGTGAAACACGTTATTGCGTACTACACACGCTATCGAGGAAGGTCGCGATTGCGTGTAATGCAAGGAAAGTCAAGGATGTGTGTTGTGCAAGCTCCTTTTGGTGTAGCGTACAACACAAGACATTAATGAAATTAAAAAGAATATTTTTCATAAAATCTCGGGGTGTTACATTCTACCCCCCTTAAAATGAATTTCTCCCTCGAAATTCGTCAGGGTTATAGATGGTTTACTGCTCGAAAGTTTCTTTAATAGAAATCCACATCGTAAAAAGGAATACCAAAACCAATCTTTAAAAACAAAAGTATGAAACGTAACAGTTACCCAAATAAACTAATCACTGGGTTTCCACATACGTGAAAATATGGATATGGAAGAGAAATCTAACCATCGTGTTCTGATGGAGAGTGGTAGAGAACATGGCTATGGAAAAACCAGAAATCACAAAGCCATAAATTTGTGATGATCTAAGGTACCATCTGATTCATCAGATATAAGAGCACTAGGACAACATTTTTGGTTTTCAAGATCGTTTCCCTAAAGTTGATGAAATTGGAATTAGAAGAAATACTTTCGTGATTTTGGTATAGTCTCACCGTTTTTCGTTCTTTGGACAATTTCCACTTCATCTCTTAAATAAATGAAGTTTAATTTTTCATTCGTTATGTGTTAGACGATCACGTGATAGAATGATGGGTCATTCCATCTATCTCCAACAAAAGGTTAGAAAAGTTATCAAAAAATACATAAGTCCATCTATAGTGAGATTAATCATATATAGTTCCTAAAATGGACTTATACTTCATATATCATACTGCTTAATATAATAAAACTAGTTTCTACTAAACAGGGACTTCCTGTAGGCCAGTGGTAGGCGATAAAGGCCAGTCGCACTTCGGTTGTGGGTTCGATTCCCACAGCCTTGTCCGACGCGATGGGTTGTCGCCCGTCCTGCAGGTTTTCCTTTTTCTAAAGCTATATTACTATAACATCCCTTCAATAATATAAAAAAAATTATACTTAAACAATACTAGCTTATGTCCAACATAATCCATTCCAATCTTTAGGCTTATCTAAAATACTTCGGTCCAAGCTCATAGTATAAAGAAAATGATCACGTGAATGCCATCATTTATCCCCCATATATCATAAGATATATCTTGTTGGTCAAATTACAAATATGTGAATACCTTAATCATGTATTCTCTTGAATAATATCCTTAGTGAAAACATGAATTTAGTTAAAAGTTAACACTTTACACATACCAAAATCCTTAAAATTCTATATCCTCAAACCATGATATCACTTAGTCCTTATATCAATCATGAGCTCATGAATACTATCAAACATATTAGATTCTCTTTATCCCCTCATTATGTGCATATCATCTGCTTTCCAAAAATATTTCAATCACATTTCATGTTTACTGATTCCATAAAATTATTGAAAACCACAATAGACCAAAACATAAATATTACAATATTCCACGATACTATATACAACATTATTCTGGAATCCCATTATATAAACACTTAATCATTCCACTACATCATTGTCATATTCAACATCGCCAATGGTGATCGCATGTGAGTTCCCTTTGTCCTTTGCCTTAAGTGGTTTCTCATGTCGATCATTACTAACCCTTGGATTAGGGCTTTTATTAGCATAATGCCCCATTTCCTTGCACTTGAAGCATTGAAGTGTTGTTGGTGCGTTCTCTGCAGTCTTTTCTTTATTCACATCATTAGAAACCCTTTTTCCATTACTTCGACACTCAGCTGCTCGATGACCTTCTTTTCCACACTTAAAACATTTTCTAGTCCCTTTAAGACAATCTCCACCATGCTTCTTTCCACACTTTGAGAATAAGGAAACATTCATCTTATTTTCACCATTATTCTGGGATTTCTCCTTGAACTCCATCTTTCGTTTCGTGTCAAAACTATGAGATGGATAAGTAACACCAACTTCCATTTCTACCTTGATAGCACAACGCACAATTTCTTCATAGCTACTGAAGTCTCTTATAGCTAATGCCCTTCGAAGATTTGGTTTTAAGCCACTGAAGAATCGATCAACATTACTTTTAGGTTGGATGATAAATCCAGATGCATACCTTGCAAGCCTTGTAAAATTCGCTTCGTATATACCAACAGATTCATCATCCTTTTGCTTTAGTTCAAGAAACTCCTCCATCTTTGTTCGAATAATACGAGGGAAGTACTTATTGAAAAATAAGTTTTTGAACTCGTCCCATTCCATGGACTCAATTTCATCTCTTTGCCTCGTATTCTTGATAAGATTCCACCATTGATCAGCTTCACCTTCCAAACGATATACTGCTAAGATGACTTTATCATGTTCAGAACATTGAATAACTGAAAATATCTTTTCAGTAGTACTGATCCATTATTCAGCAACAAGTGGATCAGAAGACCCACTGAAAGAAGGTGGACGTTGCCTCATGAAGGACTCAATAGAATATTGTACCCTTCTCTGCTCATTTGGAAGTCCATAATGATTCATATCTTGTGTAAGTATAGAAATAAGATTTTGCACTCCATCTCCCATAACATTTGTTTGTTCAGGAGGACAATCATTGCATTGTCCATTGCATTGATCAACACGGTTCCTTCGGGTTCCAGCCATCGTCTAAAACCCAAAAAGAATAGTGTGAGAGGAAAAAATCATGCTAGGGAAAACAACATAATAAAGGGGGAGTACCTTAAATATCTAACATCTTATGTTTAATTCTATGATTGTTAGCGTAATTCTAGTACTATAACCTATACGTATACTTAACCTTAGGGACATCCCTAGACATACCTTAGAAATATCTCTAGGGATCTCACTAACGTTTTCGCATCCTAGTTTCCAATGGTTGACTAAACTTTCCTCTGATACCAACTGTAGAGACCCGAAGCTTGACGTACATGGACATTACATTACTTTTGCAGAATACTTAGTACATAACAAAAACACACACACAAGGACCGTAATAGTTTAGTGTCTTTGGAAACTTGGAATATAATCTTCTAATTGTGGTGAAAGATCTTCAAAATATCCCATAAAGATATTCTTTTTTTTAAACCTAAATCCTTTCTTTATGTCCTGGGGAAAAGAAAACATAAAAAGGGTGAGCTCAAATGCTCAGTAAGGGTAAACAAAAGAAATATCAATCACGTCATATTCAAAAGAACATATCTTTTGTAAATCTTAACCTGCAAAAGAGATCATAATTTCATAACATGGGATAAATCATAGTAGTGAAATGTAATCCCAATAATCATAACTTAAAACATGAAACTTTGTGGCATACACACAAAATCATAGAGAATCATTTCTTATTAGTCAAGACTCATTGCCAAGACTATCTTAGTGGACAAAGTCCCTTTCTGAACCGAGTTCACTCCTCGTTTCAGTCCTGTTTCACTGAACCGGTATAACCTACCGTTCCAGCCATGTCTATCTCATGAGAAATAAAATATTTACCCAATGCATTGTAGGGAGATATAGGTCACACCCATCTCATAATGATACCATTCTTTTGTGTGTCACAAAATCATAAATCATACATCATTGCATAACCCATGTAATAAAAACGGGAATCATAAACATCGTGACATCATAAAACAATTCATATAAGATAAAGGAATTCATAAATATAATTCCATCACAACATAATCAAATCAATTTAATAATAGGGATAGAAACAGAACCCTTTATTATCTTATATGGAAAATAATTTTGATAAAACACTTGAACTCCATTCTTGAGGAAAATATCCTTTCAACTTCAAAAACATTTTTCCTTTCTTAACATGTCATACAATTTTAAACTAAAAGAAGATGATTAAAAATAAACGTGAAAAATTTTAAAGTAAGCTTCTTGGAAATAATGTTTTAAAAATCCATTCATGCTGTATAAGTTAAAAAAAATTCTTCTCGTACTTTTTTCGGAAAAGTCAAAAAGTACCTCGTACGAAAAACGACAAAAGATTCCTTTCATATATTTTACTAAAAACTCACCGAAGGGTAAAATTGGATTTAAACAATTGTAGGTGGATGGAAATAATATTACATATTGAGGAAACATGGATGTGGATGATAAAATGTACCCCAGTAAATGCCAAAGTATAAACAATCTCGGATAAAAATGAGATTGTGATATTTCCCTTACCTTAGGTCCGATTTTCTTCGTATGTGTCCGAACCTCCTGTATAATGATTTAAATAATGTCATTTACATATTCTAGAATCATAATCATTTTTATGATATCATATATGGTTCACTTATGGCTTTATATTACCCGTTCTTTTGTAAATTCCATGTTAAAGAGCGTTTTGGGTAAAATCATTTCATTTGTCGTCCGTGTTTTGACTTGTAATTATTCATATGATTACTTAGATCATGATTACTTAATTCCAGAATATAAAACACGATTTATATATAATATATATTCAGAATATATATATATATAATAGATCAGTAAATGGAAAGAAATACACCGTTCATGGAGACGGTAGACCGTACGTACGCATGAACGTTGTTTTCTTTTCATTATTGATTTGAATGGAATTAAGTAGATGACATACATATATATACACATAAATACAGAATCATTATTATGTCATATATTTCATTATTACTTATTATATATACTTTATAATCATTCATGAATGGTTAACGTGGAGAATGAATCTCATCGCGTCGTGGAGACGGTAGTCCGTACGTACGCACGAGCGATGATATCGTTCTCATGATCGTGGAATTGTATTGGAGTGTATGTATACTATTTCAGAATCAATATCACTTTACAATAATCATATATAGTTATTATGTACACCATTATACCCATCCAAGTAAGGTGGTGGTGGAAAATATATTACACCACGGCGTGGAGACGGTATTCCGTACGTACGCACGCGCGGTGATTTCATATTCCGTAGGATGGATAGATGGTGAAATAATGTTGTTTCATAATTATAAAAACATATCAGTATATAAGTGATACCGATGTTATTACTTCATAATTAAACAACCTAAAAAAGAAGAAGTGGAAGAAGAAATAAAGATGAAAGAATCGGTAACGGACATTACCTCTTCTTTGAGGCACATCTTTGAGATCTCCTTTTAGGGCACTAAAATTGGTCTTTTAGGAAGACCAGAACCTCTAGGATGTTTCTAGGGATGTGTAGAAGGGAATTTTCAAGGGGTTGGCCGAGCTTGAAGGCTCAAAGTTGTGTGAGGAAGAGAGGGAGGAGGTTCCCTTTTATAAGGGAGGAGAGGGGCACCTTTGGAATAACTAAAACTATTATTTTATTATAAAGTCAAATTAGGTTTTAAGTAGCTCCAAATTGATTAATTTCGAAGATAAGGTGGTTATGGGTCTAAATCCTCTCATACAATAGAATTTAGACAAGTTTAGGTTCCTATTTTAACCTTATCATTTAGATTTAACATTAAGTAAAATAATTTTACTTTTACTGTGTCTTCTTGTGTTCTTATACTATAAGGTTAATAAACTTACTATAAGAAGCCAAACGAACCCCAAGTTGTTTATTATTAATATATATAACCGTATATAAGTCATTTTTCCAAAACTTAGATTTTTAGGAATAAGATAACAATTAATAATATAATATTTGTTTTAAAAACTATTTTATGTCAATTTTGACACAATTTATTAATTGATTTTTTTGAAAATCATAACAGAATGATTAGTTCGAAAAAAGTTAATTAAGTCAATACTAACATGTCATATTAACCTATAAATTTATTTTAATTCATAAAAAGTCTTAAATTAGATTTATTTGGGTATTTATAACATCAATTATGTCAATATTTCATTAATAAGACAATTACTGCATCATCTTTGTGTCATAAATAAATTAAATTATTTAATGTCTAAAAATTACAAATAAAATACCATTATGTAGGAAATCATCTTATCTTTCTAATGACTTTTTATAGTCGAATTTATCTTATGTATAACCCTATATTAAAAATTATTTACTTATTAAACTTTGATTTTAACTATTTTAACCCTTCTTTAAATTAATTAATAATAAATGTCCTAATCTAATCCAAGTGGGCCTAAATGGTCATATTTTATTCCTAAGGTTATTTTTGGTCGAATTAAACTTATCCAATAGAATTAGGACATATGTTAGGTTAATAATAATAACATTTTTACCCTTAATTACCCTATTTACTTTTAACCGTGGTAAAAAAAAGTAAAAAGTTACTATTCACCAAAAAATATTTTCATCTCATTGAACCACATTTTACTTACTGACATCAACCGTGTCTCTCGGATTTTTGAAATTTCATTCACAGAAGCAGTAAAATTAAGTTTTATGAAAAATTCATTTTTTAACTACCACTTAGTGGTTTCACTATTCATCAAAAAATGAAAGTTTTCAGAAAAATACCAAAAATTGGGCCTAAGCTATATTTGATATTATGAACTCAAAAATGATGTTTATTTTACCAAATTCAAAACATATCAGTTGCATTAATTAATTTAAAAAATTATTTCCCGTCATCACCACAAATAGCGTGTTCTTAAGAGATAATAACTATCAAAAGATTGACACTTGTTTATGTCTGGTTTAAATGTGAAATTACATCCAATGACCAACATTGTATTAAATTGTAAAAATATATTCTAAATATACTTTAAAACCACTAAAATTAATAATTTATCACTATTAATTATTTTGATTAAAAAATTTGCTTTTAATTAAAATTTAGTAATTTTCACTATTCATCAGAATATAAAAGTTATCCGAAAAGTACCAAAATTTCACCCTAAGCTAATTTCGATATTACGAATCCAAAAATGAATTCCATTTTGAAAAAATAAAATTTACAAAATTTAAAAAAGTGGTTATTACTATTCATAACGGCTAGTTTTAATAATATTTTAATAGCATATTGTTGTTTAGTGAAACTCGTTATTGCGTACTACACACGATATCGAGGAAGGTCGCAATTGTGTGTAATGCAAGGCAAGTCAAGGATGTGTGTTGTGCAAGCTCCTTTTGGTGTAGCGTACAACACAAGACATTAATGAAATTAAAAAGAATATTTTTCATAAAATCTCGGGGTGTTACAGTTATGGCACCGATTTTTAATGTTTTTGGGAATGGATATCGAAAAAAATGAAAAAAATAGGGAATTGAGAGCTCCCTGGGAAAATTGGTATGCCATGGGGATATTTTCTACAGTAATTCTATGTACCTGAAAAAGTGTTAGAGAATGAAATCCATTACAAGATAAAAAATATTAGTTTACCAAGATAAATAGTTGGAAGAGTATATCAATGGGGAAATACCGATCAAGAACCCTGGCGGGAGGAGAGGGAGCTGAGAGGGGGGGCGTCCCGCGAGGTGTTCGACCATGGGGGATCTCGCGCACGACTGGAGAGGGGGTCGGGGGACATCAGAGGAGGATATTGAGTGGAGGGGGATGTCTCCAAGAGTTGGAGACGAGAGGGAAGGGGGAACGTTGCTAGGAACTGAGAGGGGAGGGGGATGTCATCGTCGGAGAGGGATCCGAGAGGGGAAGGGGAACGCCACCGGAGGAGAGGGAGGGGGTCGGGAGGTGGAGGTGGAGGGTGGGAGGAGATAGAGATCGGGGAGGGGGGATGGGGTCGGGAGGCGGAGTTCAGGGACGGTCTGGGATGAGGATCCCTAAATTGGGTGTTAAAATTTTTTCTTTCCCAATAGTTTGACAAAACCAATGGGAAAACTCTACATAAAATTCCTTATACCAACAATTTACTAGTACCATTGGTAAAGGGTCTTTATCCCAATGGTTTTTTTAAACGTTGGGAAATAAGTGTTGGTATAAGTCCCAATTCCAATAGTGAATCAGTATACTCCTGAAGGTATATGGATCCTTCATGCGCATCAAAATTAAATGATTATATATATAAATGAATGTGGTCTATGTGTTGTGCATTATATGAGAATATCTAAATGGATTAAAACCATCATAGGATAACCCTGTATGATATTACATATCTTCTATGGAAAATAAATATTTTATTTATTTAATTACTATCATGATAATTCATCTACATCATGATACAAATGCTCATTATTTTCATTTCTTTTTGTATGTTATCTCATATCTTATAATTTTTTTTGAAAAAAAAATCATTGTAGTCTCTATGTCAGATAAAAGTTCCACATAACCTTCTAGAGAACTCAAGACATTGTATCATCTTTATTAGGCATCCAAGATGATCAATAAACTTTGAAAACTCATAATAATGTTTTGGTATTTTTATGCCATTAGGAAGAATATTCTTTAATAATTGAAGTGGATAGCCTGTATCACTTTTACTAAATCCATACATGGTTTCCTCATTTAATAAATTCATCATAAATTTAATTTTTTTTTCCTCTTAAAACAACCAAGATACACCTATGACTTATCATCCTCCATCACCTTCTTAAATTTCATGATGTCATCATTCTATCTATTAGTGATTTAAATTTTCGTTGATTTATATTTTTTTACTTCTAATTTTTGTGGTTTTACTTTCTGGTTTAAAAAGAAAGGTAAACCAATCAAATATCATACAATTCAAAACACACATATCATGTCCTTATATATTCTATTCTTATTTAATTTTTTCTCTATTTTTTATCAAACATCCTAGTTGGTTTGAAATATAGCTTTAGTGATATAATTAATTACTTCTTCATAAATTGATGATGCTCTAACAACACAATTATAAAAAGGATATCAAATATGATCCCTATCTAAAAAATTATTCAAAATGAAATCTAAAAATATTTCATTCTTATTCTTAGTATCAATTGACACTCAATCAATTCCATACATCCAAATTAAATCCATCATAAAATCAAAAATATAATGTTACATGCAATGAAATATGTAATATATATAATACATATTATTTTTCTTAATTTATAATAATAAAAAATAATAAATAATAATAGTTTAATTTATTTAAATATGTTATAAATATAATACCAAAATATATAAAAATTATTTTTAGCCAAAATAATATTAAGAAAATATAATTCACATAGTTGAATAAGTTAAAATATTTAAATTATAATACTAAATACTTGAATATATATAACATTAAATTTAAGTGGTTTAGGTTATACTATCTACAATCGGGTTAATATTACTTTCCCCTACATAATATATGGTTTTTATATTACTCACTCCAGTTTTCTTCCCTGATGAACTTTAGTTTATCCTTATTTAACCGATATTTGGAATATTTATATTCTTATAATGGTAAAACATTTTTTAGAGATTATGTAAGGATAATTTACCCCAAAAAAAGAAATTTTTATTACTAGATATATTACCATAGAACATTTTTTCCCTGTGTTTTTGGATAATTTTAACAACGGTTTGTATGAAATCTTTGAATTTTTGAATGTGAAAAATATTTGGTACAGGTGGAATCACTATTTTCTTACATATTAATTTTATTATTATTATGTGGAATGGGTTTTTTGTAGTGGATTGTATCTATGTACATTAATAAGGTTTAATAATCCAATGTTATTTCTTTATTTTTATTGATGAATAAAAATGAGATTTGTTTTCAGTAGTAGTGTGTACAAGATGGTATCTAGATTCAATAGATGTTTGATATGCTTAATCATTGTCAGTAGAAGAAGAATGATCTTTATCACTCTATAAATTTAGATGTTGAATAGTTCTTGGGTCCTATTCTTATTTTAATGTGTCATTAATAACATGATGAATCCATTATCATTAATATAAATAGATTTTATTATGATTATGGGAGAACAATTTTCTTTATAGTTTCTATCAAATGAGAAATGAACATATCAACCATGTGTATGTCTAGACGACCACCTCTACGTAGGTATATGGTTCATTTTCCATAAACATCTTACATTTATGGATATAATTATGTATTTAATAAATATATATGATATTTATAATATAATTATTATTTTTAATGATCAAATTTTATTTATATTTATTTCTTTATTTTCATTATAAAATGAAACACCTTTCACGTGTACATACAAACTACTACCTCCATGAATGATGTAATTCATTTTTTTATATATTCTTTTTATAGAAATTTATAAGTATGTTTATAATTAATATATATGATATATATATAATGTTTAAAATTATGGAAATGATGGAATATTTATCAATATTCAAGGACTATAACCGTTGAAGAAAAATATATAGGAAAAACAAAGCAGTTAACACCTTAAATGGTGATGATAATGAAAGATTATTAATAAAGGGCTGATAAAATATTGTAATAAAATCATGTATATTATTATAGGTATGAATATTATTCTAGGTTATAATTATAATAAATTTAAATTTTTTATATAAGTTCATAAAAATTTTATGAAGCAAGTCAAACCTGAGGTTAGGGTTTTATATGAAAATTTCACTTTTTACCAGGATTCTTTATGATCTAATTTTCAAATTTCCAATGATTAAATTTTATGATCTACCTCACATAAATATTATGTGTTTTTTTACATTATGTTATTTTTGGATATTATAAATATACTCAAAATCCTGAAGGAACGTTTTTAAGGAAAACTGAATGTTTTTTATTTCATTAGGAATATTTTAATTATATGTCCTTATTAAATTTAAAGTGGTTTATATAGTTTTATTAATATTTTATAATTATTTATGAAATTCATTTTTACCCATGTTTGAGTTTCTATAAAAAAAATTAAAATGAGTCTTTTTGTCATTTATGAATGTCATACTTTTTACTAAAGGTGTGAATAAAATATTTTCTTTAACATTTACCATAGAAACATATTTTTAAACTTTCATGATAATTATTTTTCATGAATATTTATTTACAAGTTTCCATGGTTCATTTAAAAGAAAAAATCATATATTTTTTTGGATTTTAAGTAATTTATTTCAAAACGAAAAGTGTATTTTCCTCAAGAAATATTCTAGTTGTCCTTTAAAAAATATTTTTATATATGTAAACATTAATTTATGAATATTATGAATTATTGGGGATATAATATAATAACACCATCCATCATATTAATATGGATAGATTATGATCATGTTTATTTATTGATTGGATGGGGGAAATATTAAAATTTTATATGCTCTTTTTTCTACATGAACGTTTATGATGATTATGTACTGATTTGTTTATTCATTTATTTAGTATGATGATTAAATTGGACATATTAAGGGGTAGTTAGAGATCTCTATATCTCCTTGATTTATCAATTTCTCTAATGAGACATTTTTTTGGCTATTGGGTGTATACCTTACTTATTTATGTATGATGTCTTGGAAAGAGGCTTTAAAGTTAAGATTATGATGTACAACATTGTGAATTATATCATTATAGAAATAATTATTTTTATCCATGTGATTATTTATGTTTTTATTTTATCCATGTATATTTCCCCCTTATATTATATTAGTTATATATCATATTTGATTATTATTTTTATGTTCCATATTATTTATTCTTTATTAATTATATGATAGCTTATATCATATGTTTTCCCATAATAGGTATCTGAGATCACCCTTTATTATGTTTTACTTTCCCTGTGATTCCATGACATATGTATGAATGATTTCATGAATATACAAGAATAAATATTAAATTTCTCCCTATAATTTTATGTTTTATTTCATGTTTTCATATGTATTGTTGGAATAATATATGTATCAAGTCTCCCAAGACTATTAAGCTATTATATCCTATGAGATATGATCTCTTGTGTAATATTCCAATGTAGTAAAATAATTACCAACTTCGAGTTAATGAATTTGGGGTGTTATAGTTGTCATTAAAGGAAGTGTATTATAAAACTTGGGAAATAGATTTAAGAAAATAAATATTAGATATCATAACCCTATGATAGACTCTAGGGACAAGTATATGAATTGGTAATATCATAATTTTTAAGTAAGGTAGTGAATGTGTGGTTTTGTGGAAATAACATCCTGGGATGGATACTAGAAAGTTGATGTGGTTGTGGAATAGATTAATTTAGGGGTAAACACCCTGAAAAGATATTTTTTAGTATCATATCAATCTTCAATTAGTGCACAATTAGTGTTCCTAAGACTACATATCTATCTAGAAATTTTTGAGGTATATGTCTTGGATGATTCACATGATATTTACAAACCATTATTAAATATTTGAAAATGTTTTTATGATTTAAAGATATACACAATGATACTAAGATTATGATTATGAGATTTTCTATACCTAGATTTTAATCTTATGTTAATTGTTACACCATATTTAGAATTATATATTATGATTTAAAATTAATAATGTTATAAGATAATTAAATATAATCCTTTATTTAGAAATGTTACATAGAGAAAGGAATAAAACATTATTGTTTCATGTAATATATGTATGGATTTACATCATGGGAAAGTTAATGAATTTATATATATAGATATGTATGAAGATTAAAATATTATAACATTATTTTGGTAGAAGACTTGGGTTATGACCAATAACCTTTCTCTTATAAAGCCACATATTAATCCCCAACATAAGGCAACAATGATGGATTACTTCGTGTGATAGAAATGAAAATAATTCAATTGTACTATTAATCCATTAGTAGTTTAGAAATGTATAAATTCCCTAGATAAGATATTTATTTCTTTGTGAAGTAGTAAAATAATGAAATATATCATTTTATTTTATCATCTTAAGGGAGGCACTGATCAGTTGTGTTCATCGATCCTTAACACTAAGGAGTGTGAAGAAATAAATAGTATAGAGAGAAAGACTTTAAAGGGGATACTATTTTAAATACACTTTTATCATGAGAAATGATCTAATATAGAGAATAAATTCTTCAATCAAACAAAAAATGAAAGATAAAATATTGTTAAATATGAATCTAACTTTAAAAGGTTAGAAACTCGTATTGAGGACTGTATACATAATTCTAGAATTGAGGCCGGTCACTTATTTGATGGGATAAATCCAATCCTTTGAAAGAAGTCTGTATCTAATAAATTTTTAATATATGAGGATATAATATCAAGTGCAATCAAGATATAAAAATAACTTTCCAAGTCTTATGTTTTCCAGGGAAAACAAGAATATTAGTGGACCGCTGAGAAATCAAAAAATTGAAATTTGGAAAAATGTATGAAAGGAAGGGTGGAGTTTCTAAGTTTTAATAAATTTTGAAAGATAAACCATGGAAAATTATTGACGGGAATGGGATTTTGCTTCACGTTTGGAAAAAATTGCATCAATATCATGACTACTAGAGAAGGAAAGAAACAGTTAATGTAAAATTCATCATCTATAAGGATATGGGGATCTCATTAAGTTAATTCCACAAGAATCAACAGAAATTTTATCAGAAATGGATAAGATTATGCAATCACTATATTGGAGGATTATTTTCTAAATAAATTTTTAGATCGTACTTTATCATAACCAAAACTTTTAATGAAATATATATTAATTTTGGATCTTCATACACTTTTATATCTTCCATGTTTTTAAGGAAATTAAATAGTTTCAAAACACCTTCAGAAGTAAGTTATCTATCAAGACTCCTAATTAAAATATTATTATAATAAGGATATGTTAGTTATCTCCCATTCTGACACATATATATACCCTATTTGAAAATTTTATTATTATGCAAATGCTTTACTATGATATAATCCTTAGTGTAGATTGTTTTTCAAATTATAATGAAAAAACTTATTACTAAGAGAATGAGATTAAAATTTTTGATAGAGATATATAATCACCTCTATTGATAGGAAAAACTACATCATTTAAACCATGTATGGATCCCCATACAATTTCCCTATTTAATGAAATGCTTGGAGAAAAATATCATACATAACATAGTAATGTGAAAATTATTCTTATAATAGAGTATATACATATTTTGTTGGAATACATTGATGTGTTTCCTTAATAACTACATAGACATCCATCTAAGTGTGAGGTTGAGATTTCCATTAGTCTCATCCCTAATAAAAAATCTATATCTAAGACTCCATATAGGATGGACAGAGTGGAATTAGTGTAACTAAAGAAACAACTATAGGAGTTTTGTGATGAAGGATTTATACACACTAGTGTTTCACTATGGGGAGCCACAATTATTTTTTGTTAATAATAAATATGTGTCTAAAATGTTGTGAATCGATTATAGAGAAATAAATTTCATTATTATAATGAACAAGTATCATATTCCCTATATTGATGACTTGTTTGATCAACTTCAAGAAGCTCAACATTCTCCAAGGATTGATATTTATTTTGGTTATCATCAAATAAAATTAATGTAGGATATATTCTAAAATTTTCATTCTATATGAGGTATAGAAATTAAAAATTTACTATAATTACCTTTAAATTGACTGATTCTCCTTTTGTTTTTATAGATTTCAATAATAAATTACCAAGTAATATATAAATAATTTCATAGTGGTATTTATTGGTGATATATTGGTATACTCTAAAATAAGTTATGATAATAATAGTCATTTAAAAATAATTATTTAGTCTCTTAGATAAAATGACTTATAAGTAAAATCTAAAAAAATTTAATTTTGGATTCAATAATTTTATTTTCTTGGACATTTTTTATCTAAGGATAGAATATCAGTTTATCCTTTTAAGGAAAATACAGTGATAGAATAGCCAGTGTAAATGAATATAACTAAGGTATGTAATATTTGAATTGAAGATATGGATGAATTACCATTATGGTGAAATAATTAAAATATATACGAATCAAAAATGACAAAAATAAATATTATCACAAAAATAGATTGACATAAGGAAAAGGATATGTTTATAACAACTCAAGGATTATGACTTCTCAATACACTTCCAATATAGGAAGGAAAATAAAGTGTAAAATTCATTGAGTTGGAATGATCATGAAGTTTTTACTAAAATTATGAATAAAATATCCTTTATTCATGGATTTATTAAAGTATGAATTGTAAATCATTAAACAATTGGAAATTCACATCTATTCCAAATGATTTTCAAACCATCCTTATTGGAGAAAATAAAATGTTTCTATATTTATGACAATAATATTCAATGAAATAAAATTTTTAAATGATGGGAAGTTGGTAAACTTCATATATTAATATGGTATATTTAAATTTTGAAAGATGACATTTTTCTCCATCCATTATTTATCTGAAAAAATAATTATTAGATAATGCTCATAGATCAAATTTCATTATCCACCCTGATAGCACCAAAATGTTTCTGAATTTTAAGGATAATTTTTGGTGGGATAATATGAAATAGGAAATTGTATACTATATATTAAGATTTTCATTTTCAAAATAGTTGGAGGATAAAAGACCTCACCCTAATAGAATCATGAAACTTCTACATATTCTTGTGTATAAATGGTTAGATATCACTATATACTTTATCACTAGATTCTTAAAGACTCCTATAAAGAATGATTTCATATGGGCAATTATTGATCACCTTACCAAGTTTGAAGATTTAATTTATATAAGGTGTGATCTATCTATTAAGATCCTCATGAGACTCTATATTAAAGGAGTTCTGAGACTTTATGATGCAAGTATTTCAA
The DNA here is from genome assembly GCA_963277665.1 of Viscum album. NCBI lineage: Eukaryota > Viridiplantae > Streptophyta > Magnoliopsida > Santalales > Viscaceae > Viscum > Viscum album. Next base: position 1,988,581,675 of record OY728136.1, read on the forward strand.
TTGTATCGGATATTGACTTACAGTTTAAATAAAAATTCTAGAAGAGTCTTCAGATGGATCTTAACAATGAGTTACATTTCAACACTTCTTATCAACCACAAACTGATGGCCAATCTAAAAGGAATATTCAAAATTTAAAACACATTTTAAGGTTGTACTCAACTGACTTTTAAGGTATGCATGATCAGTATTTAGCTTTAGTGATATTTTTATATAATAACAGCTTTCATTCATCCATAAAATAAAACTATATAAATTATTTTGTGGTAAGAGGTGTCGTAATCTATCCTTTTGGGTTAAATTTAGTTAATGGAATCTTATTGTCTGAGATCTCATGGATAAAACAATAGTGAAATATGCGATTAATAAAAATCATATTAAAGAATCTCAAGGTAGAAAAAGTTATACCGATAACCAAAAGAAGGATTTATAATTTCATGTGGGAGATCATGTTTTATTGAAGGTATATCCATGAATTTGTGTTATAAGGTTTAATAACAAAGGGAAACTAAGTCTTATTTACATCATCCCTTTTTATATTCTAGAAATTATTGGAGGTGTGGCTTATCATTTGGAAATACCACTAAGCCTCTATAATGTTCATGATGTGTCCCATGTCTCGTTATTGGTGATATACATTCAAGGCCCAAATCATGTTCCCACTACTGAGTAAATATAATTATAACCTATTTTATCTTACTATGAATATCCTTTCAGAATTTTAGACATTAGAGAACAAATTTTATGGAATCAAATGAATCAATTGGTGAAGGTACATTAGAGAAATCATAGAATAGAAGAGGAAATATGGGAAAATGAATAAGTTATAATGATGAACTACCCACATCTGTTCATGATGTGATATTCTAGAAATTTTGGGGATGAAATCTTTGAATTTGGGAAGAATGTAACACTAGAGCTTCAATTATAGTAAGTTATCATTTCTTTGTAAAAAAATATAATAATTCACAAATATTTATTCAGGAATTTGATTAAAACCTAAATTCAAAAGTTTTATATATTTAATTTCATGAAATGAAATTAATTTTTGAATTTATCCTTTAAAAATTATTCTAGTGTGAATTTTTAATATTTTTCTGAAGTAGTTGTTTTTTTGGTGAATAGTAAAAATTATCAATTTTCCTAAAATTATCTCTTTTATGATATTATAATGGCATTATAATGACTTTAAATTTTATAAAATAATTTTATAAAATAATTTTATATTTATTAAGTAATATAATTATTATAAAAATATAATTTTGAACATAGAATTATATACATAACATTTTCTATATCTAAGTAATGTTTTTGTTATTTTTTTGTAATTTTTATAGAAAGTATTTACAAAGATACTTTTGGTTTGGGTTTGTGTTTAAAGAAAAATAAGTTTAATTTTTTATAATAATCCAATTAATTCCATTAGAGTCAATATTATACTTTATTTTATTGTAAATTCATTTTTATGCATAAAACAATCATTCATATAAAAACAGTTTTTGTTTCATTTTACGAATATATATTAAAATTAATTTTTACTACTTATTGAAATTGAATCTTGTATAATGGATTCCATATTTAAAATTAAAAAATTAATATCCGGTAATAATTTCAACTTAATATTATTTCATATTGAATAGTAAAAATTTTTACCATGGTTAAGGTTAAAATGGTTTATTAGGGAAAAACTAAGAGATAAGGGTAAAATTCCACTTAAAATTGTCTAAATAATATTTTTTAAAGATATTTCAATATTATTTTATCTTACCTTCTAATTCATTATGATTTATTTCTACTTTCACAAGAAAATTTCTATATATTATTTTAATACTTTAAGCAATTCCATATGTGTCACTTCCCTCACATATAAAAGGGAAACTATTCACCACTCTTATTCACAAACATTAATCCTTATAGATACAGAAATACCTACCCAAAATACATTATATATTCATTCACTTTTTATAGATCTTTTATTTATAACATAGGACCATCTTAAGAGGGCTTAAGGTGTACGGTAAAGGAGGCCTCTCAAGGAAGAGGTAACCACCTTACCCGACTCTTTCAAAGTTTATTTCTTATTATACATTAAATAAATATATTGTTTCCATAATAAAATAATTACTTAAATATCATCAGTATATTTATATTTTTTTATTATTATGGTACAAACATTTTCCTCCTCTTTTACATAAAATCATAAATTCAAGTATCGCTTGTGCATACATATTGACTACCACTACCGCATAGCGATATGGTTCATTTTACATCATCGCATCACATTAATAGATATAATAATGAATTTTATAAATATTTATAATATTTATGATATAATTATGACTAATAAATGATAAAATGTTAATTATAATTGTTTTGATTATTTTCATAAGAAGATAAAAATAACATTCATGCATACATTCAGACTACCATCTCCTTAAATGGTGGAATTGATTTTTCTATATCTACATTTTATAGATGGTTATTAATATGTATATAATGAATATTTATGAAATATATATCATTATTAACATTATTTATATATTTTAATATATAATAAATACGAATGTAACAAAACTATTGAATCGAAACATGCATTAAAAATGAAGTAGTTAACACATGAAATGATAATAATGAAAGTTTATTAATGAATAGGTGATAATATGTTACAAGTAAACCATTTATGGTGTTATAGTTATGAATATATTTATATTGTATAATTATAATAACATTAAATTTAATATATATTATATTAAAATAACTAATTAATCATGTTAAACCAAAGGTAAGGGTTTTATGTTCTAATCTCACTTTTACCTACATTGTTTATGCTCAAATTTAATATGATGAAACGTTATAATATATATATATATAAATATTATATTTTTTTCATCTCATCTTGGTATTTCATTAAATTAAATGTTTTCCTTTCATTTTATTCCCACTAAGTACTCACAATTATTCAAGAATTTGTTTAAAGAAAATTGACTTTTTTTCTATTCGACCAGGATTCTTTTTCTTCCATGTCAATGTTTTCTTTAAATAGTTATCAAGAATGTTTTTACTTTTTTATAGTGATTCATTAAATTCTTTTTTACCCCTGTTTTAATTTATAATTTTTTAAAAAAATTAATCACCTTTTTATTTCCTAGACAAGGTACATTTTACCAAAGGTGTAAATGAAATTGTATTTTTAATGTTTACTACACAAACATAATTTCGAACCATCATAAATATTATTTTACTTTAGGTTTATTCTAAAAGTTTATATGGTTCTTTTTAAAAAAATCTTAATATTCTAAAAATATTTAGATTTTAAATAATTGAGTTTAAAAAGAAAATGTTATTTTATTGAAGAAATGTTCCAATTATTTTTGAAATTACTTTCATCTATATAAAAATATTTTCATGAATATTATTATTTACCTAGGACATACTATAATGATACCATACACCATATTAAAATAGATAGCTTATGATCTTGTTGATCTAGTGATTCACTATAGAAAATATTAACATTTTGTATGCTAGTTTTCTAATTTGAATACTATGTATCAAATTGTTATTCACTTATTTCATTTGATGAATGCATTTGACTTATTAAGTGATGGATGGGGAACATTATATCCCTTTATTGAATCGGTATTTCTCATTTGACAAAATAGTTTGGGTATTTAGTGTACTCCTTAGCTATATATGTATGATTTCTTTGCATGAGGCCTTGATAGTAAGATTATGATGTCTGGTATTATAAATTATATCATTATGTAACTAGTTATTGGTATCCTTATGATTATACATGTTGTTATGTCATCCAAGGATATATTACATTTTTATGATATTTGTTATATGAAATATTTAATTATTTCTTATCACAACCATAATAGTTATTCTTTATTTATTATATAATAGATTTTGTTTTATTATTTCCCTTACTGAGCATTTTAGCTCACCATTTTGTATGTTTTCCTTTTCTCGGGCTTCCAAAGAGGGATATATGAATGATTTTAGGGATATAATAGAATAAATAATAATATTTTAACTACAATTTTAATTTATATTTCATGTTTTTATATGTAATGTGAGAATAATGTGTGTGTAAAGTCTCTCATGGATATTTAACTATTGAATACTTTAGGATGAAATCTATTGTATCTCATTTCAATGTAGTAAATAACCACTAGCTCCAAGTTATTGGAGTCAGGGTGTTACATAATAGTTTCATTTATATATCTCAATATATTCCTCATGTAAATGATGTATTATTATCTATTATCACTCTAGATACATGAATATAAGTATATTTAAAGCACAATATCTATTCTAGTATAAGAAAAATACTAAAAAATTCAATCATTATTTTATAAATTATTTAATTTAACTTATTTTAATCTTTATTTTTTAAAAAATTTATATTCACCATGATGAGTGTTGATGATTTTTTATTTTCTTAAATGAAACATTTCTTTAAAAGTTCATTAACATAGATCATTTTTGAGATAAACTCATACTCGCCTTGATGATTCACTTATAGCCTTAGAAAGTTTGAAATTTATTAAACAATTGAGATCTCAAATTCAACTTTCATAAATTATAAAAATCTTTCCCATGATTTAATTTTATTTAAAAAAAATATCATCTTCATAAACCAACACTATGAATTTTTCTTCACTTTTGATTTTCATGTAAAGATTATGATCCACACCTCCTATTTTAAATTCAATATATATAATAAAAAACAATCAGTTATGTAATACTAAGCATGAGATTCCTTCTTTATCCCATATAAAACTTTATTTATTTGAAAACCCAAGTTATCATCATTATTTTATTTAAAATCATATGGTTTTCAATATACACTAATTCATTCAAAAAAAAATTTAAGAAATTTATCATAACATCCATTGTAAATAAATTATATCGTACTTAAATAGATATTTATATGAATAACATAATTGCTTAATGTATTTCAACTAGAATAAAAGTATTGTCTTTATCAATTCATTCAAACTGAGCATATCCTCTAAAAATAAATTTTTTTCCCATTAATTTTCCTTGGTCATTAAACTTTTTTACAGGCCTATTTGGTTCCAACAATATTTTACCAAACTTTTCAATTTATAAGATTCTATTTATTATTATTTTTAATATGTTCACGTTCTTTATTTATTTTCTTTTCTCATAACTTCTTATTTTCCACCTCTACAAATTAACTAGGATTTACATGAGATAAGAGGGAATTTATTTCAATAATATTTATTTTTATAGTCTCAATGGGTGTTTCTTTCTCAGATAAAATATTTAAATCATATACTCTAGTGTACCTCCTTTAATTCTCATCCTGAATAGTTAAATAATCTTCATTAACATCATATTTATTCTCAAATTCAGAATCTTCTTCTTCATAAGTGGATTATTTTTCTTTAAAATCTATTCATGTTTACTTTAATGATCTAACTAAAATTTAGGTCTATCAAATTTAACTTCATATTCATTATTAATGATATTCACACCATTACTTTTCAAAATTGTGTTAATCCTTTTACTGAAATACTTGTAATACATTCTCTTTAAGGAATATCCTAGAAATACTATTTCTTTTATAGAAATGAAATATTTTACATGAGGTACATATTTATTTATAATATAACAATAACTACTAAATACTATAAAGTTCATAAAATTTAGATTCTTCACATGTCAAACATCATATGGAAACACCTCATTTCATTGATAAAGTAAAACTCTATTTTTAATTTCAATTACATATTCTACATCCTTCTTCTAATAGAATCTTGAAAATATTCTTCTAATCAATAATAAATTTACATAGTATTCATATTTCTATTTCTTATTTCCTCCATCCCATTTTCTTATAATGTTTTCATATATAAAAAATCATGCTTTATTTCGTATTTCTCAAGATAATTATGAACCTAGATTGAATAAAATTTGGTGATATATTATATCCTCATTGTTTTTATTATTCTCCCATATTTTATTTTAGTAAACCTCTTATACTTGTAAAAGTTTCTCAATACCACTTTCATTGAATGTAAAATAAAAATATGTTTCATTCTTCTTTAGTAATTTATAAAAGGAATAAAACAAATCTCACCTTAAATCCTAAATTGAGTCATAGGATCACACATATCTATATAAAAAATATCAAGAATATTTCCATCTCTTTTTTTAATTTGTAATGATTTCTCACAATCATCTATTTTTATACAAACTCTATAAGGATTATCTCTTTAAAATATCAAAATAGGTATATCAACTTCATATTTATAACATAAATTTTTTCTCCAAGTTTTTATAATGAATAGGATACTAAATTTTATTTCATAACCTGTTTTATTCTTTAAAAAATAATAAAAAATATTTTAATTATTGTTAAAAATATTTAAAATACCATGTAAAATCCCATCTTTTTTTAGATACATTATTCTTTGAGTTTTTCTTTGGACCGTTGAGGTCGAGTCTTATTCAAAGATAGAGAGCATTTTTTTTTTTGAAAAATGACCTAATGTTTAAGGATTTATGTATATTTTAATTAATGGAGTCTAAGTATAAATGTGTTAAATGGGATTAAAGGTATTTTTCGTGAGTTTGGAAGGCTTTGAAGGTAGTTCAGGAACTTACACAGAAGTTAGGCTAAAAACTGTTTTCTAGACACTTACATGTCGTATACATGTTACATGACATATAACTACCACTTGAAAATTTTAATAAACTATTTAATTATGTTATGTTGTTACATGTCATGAACTTAATTTAATCCATGTAAATATAAATCAGTATAAATATTAACCCAAGGTGAAGGGTTTTTTGAGGTATCTTATTAATTGAAGAATACATGATGTGAAAGAGTTACATGCCATGTATTCCACAAACATAGTGGTTTTAAGTGGGGTGAGGGTATTATTATCTCATTTATTTGGTGTATCCCTTCCCTTTCAGAAATAAGGAAAGATCCAGGTGATTTTGCAGTCTCCTCCTATCCTCCGAACATCTCGATTACAAATCTGATTTTGGATGAGTGTCCTTCTTAGGTTTCCTTTCTATGTTATTATTCCTCATTCATTATGGTGTAATTATTTTTAAAATGGGTTTTTTTTTTGGGTTTTTATATTAACCTGGGTTGATCTAGGATCTTCATGTGATCTTTTATTCTTTTATCCTTGTTGGATTTTGTCATTAGAAGCATTGAGTTGACCACTAGATAAAGTTATGGAGTTTAAACCTAACCCTATGGTCTATATAATTATAATGTGTATGAAATATTGTGATTACTCCAACATAATATGTTCTATAATTAAATTATTCATTAATTTATGGTAAATCATGGATTAAAATATTGATTGGATCCCTTTGGACTTAAGATTTTATGTGACTTGTCTTATGGCTATCTATTAGGTGTGAAAACCCTTGAGTAATAAGAACTAGGATAATAGTAAAAAAAATAGAATGACATGAGACATTAGGTGATTGATTGATATATAGTCCCTAGGTAAGGGCTTATTCATTATTGATATGACTAAGTGTCATTTGAAATATAAGTGAAAGTGTAATTAAAAGATAAATGGTAATTTTTAGAATTAACAAATGTGGATTATGGTGTGATATTATGATATCCATGTTGTTATGACATGTTGTGTTATTATTATATAATGTTTATATTGAGTAGGCTATACCAATACTCATGTTATAATTATTATATTTAGTGGGATCTACCTAGTCCCATGTTTTCATGATTATATTGAGTGGGCTCTGTCGAGTCCCATACAAAAAATAAGATACATAGGGATATTTCTGGTTGTTTGAATTTCTGTGGATATATTTTTATGGTTAACATTGTTGTGATACATGATCAGATATATTTTTTCATAGTTCCAAAGTAGTTTTTTGATGTATTTTATTAATTGATTTGTTAAAAACCTATTTATCACTTTATTTAACAAACTTATTTATCATACTAGTTTTTTTAGAAATAGTGGTGTTGAACTAATTAGTTATAATCACACCTTATTTGGTATTTGATTTGGTACTCAAGTAGATTACATGGATACAGGTTTGGATAGGGGTAAGGTACCTTGTTGTTGATTATTGATTTCCTGGATGGGAAAGAGTTTGGATATGGGTCTGACATGGGGTATGAGACTGAGTTATTTTACGATTATTTAGTTTCAACTGATTTATTTTATTTTTATTGTTTTTAATTTGACATTTAGATACATCTCATCTTGTCGTTACATGATTATTTAATATTTTTTTGGTCTCTCCTTTATTTCCCAATTTTATTATATTCTGTTTCTATTTTTTATTACTCTGAAATTTATTATGATGAATTATTCCATTGTATTGTACTATACATCAGGGGTTATAGTATCCCCACCATACATGTCACACCCCCACTACTATTCAGCATCCTCGGATGTATGGGGCGGAAAGCTTGAGGTCCCATAATCTACCTGTTTTGTCCATGTGAGAGAGTGTCGTATCATGGGACATTACAACCCATACAGATGGTTGATGAGTATGGTTGTATTTTTTATAAATATATAATAAGGATTCAAAAGCAATGTATGATGAAGTAATTATTCATTAGTGAATAATCATGGAAATATAAATATGGAAAGAACAAGAGAAATATTGAAGATGGTCAGTGATGATTCATGGAGAGTTATTATGGATTATTGGATATCATTTGGTAAGATAATTCCCTATGGTATGTGTGATGATTGTCAAACGATTCCTAATTCTCAAGGACTTATTCTAGGATTCCTTGGTGTAAGAACATTTTCTACTATATTGAAGAATAAATATGTTACTTCCAATGTTGTTTCTGATTGCATGAATTTTGGTGAATCTACATGAATTTCAGGCAATATTCAAATCATAACATAAAAATAATGTTATGTTGCCTATAGAATTGTGAATAATTGTTTGAAGGATAAGAAAAATATATTTTTTCCTAAGGAAATAACTTGATAAATAAGTATTCATAAGGAAAATTATAAGAAATTTGATATTGATAATGTTTAAGAATTTTTAAGTGAATTCCAAAATAAGAGGTCTGAATTTGAATTTTAGTTTTGGAATGGAATTTAGATAACACTTTTTATAAAGGTTTAGTAAAAAAAATGCCAAGCCATAACCAACCAAGGACCCACCTCAAAAACACTTGTAGGACCCAAAGGGTTTACCATGTGGGAGGCAGTTCTACAAGGCCAATAATGGAAGTAAAATAGAAGTATAGAATCCACAAAGGGTACATACAATAATAAGTGATAGGAAATCATAGAACACATGGTGTGATAATGGTGGAATACAAGGGGTAAGTGAGTGCACCCCCCCCCCACATGTGGTATGTTCAAATATATTTATGTTTCAGCCTCAGGGCCAGCTTTAGTGGTAGTGGGAATTAGTTGTATTATTAGGTGCTTCTAGACCGTATGAACTATCGATGTGGGATAGAAAAGCACGAGCATTTTTCACCAATTTTAAAAAGATATGGATATAATGATGTCACCTAATTATCATGGATCTTATGATAAAATAGAACATTTTCATCTTCAACCACTATATTGTGATTGTATTTTTCACATTATGGTCATAATATCATGCCATTCTCTATAGAAGTTGATACCACCACTTCCATGATGATCCAGTTTATGTGATATCTTGAGATAAAACTCCATGAACCTCCATGCATGAAATATTTTCCTTTCAAGCATGTATTTATTTAAATAAATTAATATTCTATAAAATGAAAATAAATTTGTAGAGGAATGTCATGCATACTGGATATATGTGGGAGTATAAGATGAATGTGATTTTCATCGCATGCACGTGAAATATTTTCCTAAATAATCCATTACTTTTGGTGTCAATTTGGGATGAGAAATAGATAGGAACCCATGTTCTAAGATTTAAAAATACTGAAATCCTCAGGGCATTCAAAATATGGATTAACATGGGATATTTCTTGGGTCATTTTAGTCATTAAATTCATGAGGTCTTGGAAGTGAAAATTTCCAAAAAAAATATTGAGCAACTAAAACTGAGAGTGTTTCTTCAACTCATGATATTTGAGAAATCTTGTTTATTAGGAAAATAGAGTACCATGAACTCCATAATGTTTTGAAGAGAGGATCCTCCTGTGAGACTTAGTTGGCTACACGAATGATATAAGATCTTATGCTTCCATTTGAATAAAGAATAAGACCCTATACACACTGAATGTAATCATCACATCTCGTAATAAAATAAATAGATTTATATATTTTTTAATTCACACCAAAATTAATAAAGAAGAGGAACCTGAACGGTTTGGATCACCACTTATGTGAATAAATATTCCATAAATCCATCCTGTTTTGTAAAATTTATTGATATACCATGCACTATATTTCATCGATAATTGCAGAAATAGGTTATATCCATAAACTATTTATTTTTTTAAAGAATTAATGAAATTTAGTGAATGAAATACAAATCATCCACAAATATCATATTATATTTTCAAATATAGTAAAATCTTAGAAACTCTATCTATATATACCTATGTGTGCAAAGAAACAATAGAATAAATAATAATTATTAGAAGGATATGCATTTTTATGTTCATACATGATGGATAATTTGAATCCATAAACATATTTAATTCATTGATCTAGATTTGAGAACTAACTCAAGCATAAAGTACCATTGAGGTAATATTCTGAAATCAAACTGAGAATTCAAGATGATTTAGTTGAACTATTTTAAGTTATTTTTGAAATAAATAATATTTAAGATAGATTATTTGAGTATATAAATTTTATTTATATAAGTATAACATTTCTTTTCAAGCATTTTAAATTTTAGGAAGAAGAAAACCTACAACTCATTGCTTCTTATTTATTTGATCATTCTGAGAAAGCTATGAGTTGATGTGGAATTTTCACCATCCACTTACTGAAGACTACTCAGACAACATTCATATAATCAATATTATTAATATAGTATCAATCAAAGACCTACAGTGGAAGAATGAAGTTATTTAGTGGATGCAATGTCATCGAGTGAGGTAGATAGATCTTGTTCAGAAAGTGTGTTGGATATAATCTTTGAGGAATTAGTACTTCTAATATAAACAAAACCATTGAAGAACTAGTGATACCAATATATATAATTCGAGTAATCATTTATAGGAATTAGATTTTACCTGTATAAAAAATTGTGAAAATTTAAAAAAAACTTATCCACACTACATTCTTAGTGATGAGAAAATCTATAAAACCATAGGTTGACCATAGAAAGGAGTGGGATTTCTCATTGACTTTGAACATTTTGAAATCTTTGTGTGTTTCTATTTCCTTTAGTGTATGAATTACAAGTGAATTTGATTGTTGTGAGAGCATATCATATCCATTCCTCTTAACCCGAGCATAGGTTCCAGAGTAATAGGGGATAATTTAAAATAAATTAAAACTTGTTAAAATTTGGGTACACTAATTCCCCCCCCCCCCACACACACACACACACACACCCTAGTGTCCCTATATGATCTATTTGGGATCTATAATTTATATTAGAGGGTAGGAGAACCTATTAATTGATCAAAGTTTTTTATATTCATTTTTTATAAGGTTTCTATAGAGTGAATGTTTTAAGTTTATTTTTAAGTACATTATGAGGATGAATAAGTCTCCAATCCTATTGAAGAATACATGAATATATCTTGAAAGACTCTAAAAAATCAGAAGAATATTGAAGGAATGATATTGTGTAAAATATAAATGAAATAAGAGAGTTATTAGTGATATATTATCAAACAAAGTTAAGATGATCCTTTTAAAGTAACTATCTCAGGATGTGGATGGTATGAGTAATATTAGTTCATCAAATCTGTCCAATAATTCTACTGTCAATTTCAAATATATATTCATAATTTTTTAGAAGTAGTGGTTTATTATCTACTTTTTTTATTAATGAGATTATTGATTATGAATAAAAACATTATTAGGAAACTAATAAGGTGGATGATGCACTAGGTATGAAATTAAAAAAGGATTAATGCTCTCAAAAACCTCATTGAAGCAATGGAAGAATTTTTGACTCATTGAAATAAAAATATTACATTAATTTAAGATTAATTACAATGGAATATTTATGATAGCAATGTGAGTAAAACTAATTTTGATGAAGTAATCCATGACCTTGAAATAGTTTTCAATGTTTGTATGAAGGTTATATATTCCCATCTTGAATACAAAACTTGTACGTTCAAAGATCATGAAATTTTGAGTGGAAGAAAAGAACTAGTTTCATGAAGTGTATATTCAAAACATCAATGATCTGGAAGAATCACATAATGATACTATCAGTGTTAAGGTAGCCCAAGTGGATGTTATATCTAGAAGAAACAGTGAAATTGACATCTTATTGAATGAAGGTACTAGTTACTATAAATATGATATTAATAAAATAAAAATTGAATGGGAATGGAGGATAAAATAGGTTTAAAATGATAATTTTTCTCTTAGAAAGAAATGCATTCAACTAGAGGTTAAGTTGAGAAATTTTAAAGAGACATATATTGGAACTTCCAAGATACTCAAAATAATTCTTCCCCTCAAACATATGAATATAGTTATGCCTCAAAAGGGGATGATTTTGTAAATATTTTTTACTAGATTTATGTATTTAAAGAGAATAATCATGTGGAAAAAAAGATATCCAATTAACCTATTGATTAAGCTTCTACAAGATCTTAGAAGAAGGAAACCTATAACCTATTTAATTTAATTTATACTATTACAATATCATATTCTTGTGATATATATGGGTAGATAAAAATGATGATAAATCCACAAAACATAATGGATGGATACTAAAAGTAAAAAATAAAAATAACTCCTAAAATGATCCCTAAATAAGGAAAGCAGAATAAAATAAAAAAAAGGTATAAAATATCCTCAGACTAGTTTCATAAGAAAAATAAAGATACTCATTGGATACTATTATATCTATTTAAAGTGTATATATTAGGATATTATGTTTTAGCACAGTATGACAATTTATGAAAACTATATAGGGCCTAAATTTAGGGGCAGTATAGGATAATAAATGGAAAAAATTACTAAACAGAATAAAATTCCATATAAGAAATTTAATTTTCATACAAGAAATAGATTCAAATTCTTTGAATATTTCTATAATTATTTTTACAACTATAAACACATGAAAGAAGAGTCATGGTATACACCAGCCAAGTTAAAATACTATGATAATATGAATAGAATACCAAAACCCATATATAATTAGCTTAGAAAGAAATGATTACTAGTTTACTAGGGTGATAAATATGTAAAATATGATTTTTGATAGATTAAAAGAACTAAAAAACTAATCCTAAGAAGATTGATAAGATATATGCCAATAATTTTAAATCATCCAAGAAAATATTCTTCTACTGTGAAAATATATTTTACACCATGGACCACCACAAACAATACATGCAAATTAAAATTAATATAAGAAAGCTAAAATCAATAAGAAAATAAATCTATGAGAGAAACAAGAAGATTGGATTCAATGAATATATTCCTGATGAAATTTTTTGATAAATTTCCCAATAAATCTAACTCAAAAATTGAAGAATTTATTTGAAAGATCTAAATTAGAATTTTTCAAAATGGAATTTTTAATTATTTTTCCGGATCAAATTAAAGATACTAGAGAAATGAAAAAAAAATTAAGATGATGCACTAGATAGATAAAATATAAAAATGGAAAAAAGTTGTTCTATATAAATAAGAAAATAAATTTCATGAGAGGTTTTCAACAAATGGCTCCACTAGTATGTTACAAAAAATTATGGAAGGTGAAATAATACTCAATATAATTCAATATATTTTTTAAATATTCTCTCTAGAATACATGATAAAGATAGGGACAAAAAACACTATGAATAGATATTTCACTACTATAAGGTGTAAAGACAAATAATACACACAAGCTGGATATGAATTGAAGTAAAGATTTCATGATATATAAGAAATATTTAAATATGAAATGTAAAGGATAAATGGGAATAAAGAGTACCGGGATCTTAAGAGATATATGAAAAACAATATGTTAGTTGAAAACAAATACTCATCCCTATAGCACTTATTAAGAAGCTCAAAAGTGTTCCACCATATTCACTTACTTCTTGTTTGGTATGCTTAAGTTGTAGGTAATTGAAGGTGGATCTCACTTTCAAGAGAAAAACTGAATAAACACAGTGCAAGACAAAAAATGGAATTATTTTTCAAGATCTGATAAAAACATTATTCTTTTCACAGTGGTGGATCATTAATATAAACATCCTAAAGACTATATGATGAAACTATCTACCAATTAAAATTAATGGAATACACTATTTAGGGGGAGAAAAAAATATATTCTATAATGGTTTATTCCATGAATATTTGGAAGTTCATGTCATCTCTACAGAAGTTTAAAATGGAGGTAACACAATTAGAATTCTTCTCCTTATCATTATTATATAAAATATTTGTATAAAGGTAAATTTCTAGTTAATGAGTAATCTCATATAGAGGGGGAGTAAATTATTAATGAACTTGAAATTTTTTATGTATTTGTTGATTGAAGTGTAAGGTATATATTTTATAAAGTAAAATTTGGAATTGGTATCACATGTTGAATCAGTTAACAGATATCATTTATGTCGTGTGAAGTCACCTTTGTTTTCTATACCAGGTTAGCCCACATAGAGTTATAGATGGCTATATAAAGGCTCATTTCTATTGAAATATGTAGTATCATTCCCCTCATTACTTTTTAACCATATTAATCATTTTCAATTATTGTTAATAAGGGGGTAAGATGCATTTAATTTATTTAATGAAATGGTTTTTATAAAAAAGAAAAAGGTAGAGATTTAAAAATCCTTTGTGGATTGTTGATGGATATAGTTATATTTTTTTAATATATAATAAGGAATTAATTTCAATGTATAATGAAGTTCTATATGGCTATTGAATAATCATGGAAATAAAAAGAAGGAAATAAATTGAGAAATATTAAATATGGATGGTGATGATGCTTGTAAAACTGTTGTGGGTTCCTTGGATATAATTTTGTAAGAAAATTATCCTTGGTAAGTGTGATGATTTTTGAACCATTATTAATTATCAATGACTTGTGGAAGTAGTTTTTGGTGTATGAACAATTTTTAATACAATTAAGAATGAATATGATCTATTCAATGGTGTGTATAATTGGATGAAGTTTAAGGATGCTAAATTAAGGTCATGAAACATTCATATCATTGTATAATAAGAATGTGAAGTTTCTTACCTAATTATGAAGAATTGTTTGAAGTCAATGAAAAATATATTTTTTATTAATTAGATTTACAACCATATCAATTATCTTGATGAAAAATTAATGCAAACATACATTTTCAATTATTTATATATATTTAATCTTGTTAATTAATACCAAAATTTTTTAATTGTTTCATATTAATAACCCCTTTATAAATAATTAATAGGTTTTCCCATATTTTTTACTGTATTTTGAAATAATAACAATCATATAGATTAGATTTTAAATATATCTAACCAAGGCATATTGAAACTAAGAATTATTATTTAACATTTTATTATCCAGTTCAATCAAATCAATAATAATAAGATTATTGATTTTAATAATGAATATAGAAACTCCATGAACATAAAGCCTTTTGGATATCAAATATTACTTCATAATATTTTTTAAAATATTATAATTAATTTAATTCAAAACAAAAAAAACCCTTTTTCATTAACTCGATTCTCTATAGTAGTAGAAAACATTTCGTAAAAAATAAACCTAGATTAGACATTACTGAATTTTAGGAAAGTTATTGGATATAAATTCCTATTGGGGTGCCCTGTGAGGGGGTGAATTAAGGTATCAAAGCATTTTGTTTTAAGATATATCGTACACCACTTTTATAAAAACTGCATGTTCATTAAGATATCACTCACATTCTATAATCACACCACCGTATAAAGAAGAAAACATCAATCAAATATAGGACACTAAAATTAATTAGTTCTCTTAAAATGGACTATATACATGGAATACAAACCAATAGGTCTTTTTGGAACTAAATAACCACAAACGTTTTTAGGATTAAAATATTCAATAAAAGTCACTCCAATCATTGGAAAATTACCTTTATAATTTTAAGGTATACTAACATCTTCCAATGATTTAACTCTCCATTATCCTCTTCACACACTATGTTTGTAAGATTATAAAATAATTAAATTATAATATAATGGAAAAATAAAAACATATTAATAATAATTACAAAAATGTTTCATTAGTTTTTTCTCTTTAACATAATTACTCAATGATTTTCATAGTGATCAACCTTCAACAATAAAAAATAGATGTTTAGGGGAGTTCCACTCATCAATACTTTTTTAACTATTTCATAAATGTGTCAGTGATAATCTCTATTTTCCACACTTTCATTTTTAAATATTGAGTACATTTAGTTTAATATTTTCTATAAAAGTATAGAATAAAATATTTTGCAAAATAATTCCAAATTATTATTTTTTTAACTCCTCCAACATAACTCACATATTTCAATTTCAAACCTTATTACCAAAATCTTTATTCAACCTTCCATAATTTTGAGAAAAAATATATTTTTGATCACCTATTAGGTTACATTATTTGAAAATTATTAAAAATATAAATAATATTTTAAATAAATCATTTAATTTTATTTAGTATTTTCTGAGATAGCTCGTCAACTTCTGATCCTAATTATGTGTGTTTTGAAAAATTCATCTTATAAAAACAAAACATCTAGTCTTACTTACATAACCAGCTAATTTATTTTTTTAATCTTACATAAAACTTTATCCCTCTTACATGGTCATTTGGAAAAAAATTTCAATCAAACTTGACCAATTGAAAATTCAACTCTATCTCATATCATCACATAAAACTTCATATCAATCTTATATATCCTGTTGAAACATTGAAATAATGGTATATCTCAAGTTGAAAAATAAAATATCAATTACACGGCATCATCTCATTCACTTATCTCCTTTGAAAATTTTACTTCAAAATTATATAGAATCAAATGTTTTTATGATTTTCTAAACTCATTCAAGTACTTTTAGACTTCTTTAAAATAAATCGTATTATTGAAAAAACAATATTTAAAAACTAACATCAATTTTTATAATGAATAAAACTTATGAATATTCTATTGTTCACTGGTTTCATTACTTCATATTAGGCCAATAATCATGGATGAAAACCATAGAATAATGACTTAAATAATAATTATATGTTATAGTAATGGTTTGGATTACTAATAAAGTACTTATTTTCAGCATATACTTATAGTAATTGTTGAAAAAACAATGAATATTGCCACTATATTGTCATGGTTATAATTATTATGACTATAAGTTCCTAGGTGTTACCTATAATAATGATGTATATAACCACCACTATAGATTTCCTATAATTGTGGTTTATTGAAAACTATAAATATAGATATCCTATATTAATGGATACTTGAACAATGATTGTAGGTTTTGAATGTTATTTTTTAAATAGAGAATCCCAAACATATCCTCTTCTTTCTAGACAATTTCTCAAATAGAAAAAATAAAAATTACCATCAACTGGAATAAGAGATAGTAAATACATAAATGGATAAAATATCAAATACAAAATTATATTTCAATAATAATAAAGACACCATTAAATTTTAGTCATATTAATATACATTTTATATTCATATAATGTTCATTAATAAAACTACAAAATAAATCGTAAATAATAATAATTCTTGAATTCTAAATATTTAAAATTATAGGGATAACTTATAAGGGAAATGGTTTCCTTATATATATTAAATTATTTTTAAATTATAAATTTGTTATTCAGGAAATAATATATTCATCGTACTAATGGTAGAAATATGAACTTATTATTATAAGATCAAAAAAAAATAATTACATCATTTTATGTCTCCTTGGTAATTTTATTATGCAAACAATACCATTAGAAAATGAAATTTATTGGGAAGGAAACTGATTTATTTAATTATTATATTTTAATTAAGGAATATGATGTTTTTTCAACATAATTATTTATCACTCACTTAAAATTAAAAAAATAACAAAAATGAAAGATAAATATTATATTAATTAAAGAAGCCTCATATATATTAAAAAAATAAAAAATATAGTGAAACTCCAAACAATAATGAAACATAAAATATTCAAAAAAATGATTAAATATAAACTTCATCATAATAAATTATAAATAAAATCTATAGTATAACATAAAAATTTTAATATCATCTATATATACATAAATATCATAAATCAAAATCTCATAAATACATGCTTAAACATTAATTCTTTTCTAAAACCATTTTACTTACACCTTGAATTTTTGAAATGATATTCTTTCCATTACAATGATTGAAACTTTAGGGGTTCATAAAGAAAATATTTTTCATTTCACCAAATCAATAAATTAAATCAAATAGGTCATGATATAAATTGAGTTATACATAAATATTACATAGTAAATAAAATATAATAAGTATAGTTTTCTGATTATAGATTCACTACTAAACCATTAAGTTATATGTAAATAAGATGAAAATTATACCTTTAACTTGAATTTTGATAAAAAAATATTTTAATTCATAAAAAAAATTAATATCGTATATATTATATAAAAATAATATATATAATAAAAAACAAATCAAATAAATCTTACTTAGTAGTAGTTAGTACATACTATAAATATTTGGTGGCCCCACTACCACTATAGTGAATCCCAAATAAGTGGTCTTGTATAAAACAAAAAATTATAAATACATTAAAAATAATTTTCACACTTAAAAAAATATAATTTCTTAATAAATTTGAACCTTTGATATAAAAATATTTCTAAATAAAGTAACTTACCGATGAAAAGTAATGTATACTCTAAAATTTCATGTGGGTTCATCTCTATCGCCACCACCACCACCACCGTCATTTTCAAATTATTCATTTTATACAACACCAAAATAATCATATACAACTAAAACCCCATTACCACCATCATCATTGTCACCATAAATAGTAGGTATAGTGGAAACATGTAAACTACTGAGAGAAAATGATTCATTCATAGTTTTCATCTAAGAATAAAACTATGATAGAATATCTATAATAATCATAAAATATATAAACTAAAATCCAATGGACATTTTCTTCGGAATAAGATTCATTCATTTTTTATCTCATCCAATAATTTCTTCAAAAGAGTTGGATTGAAAAAACTATTTCTTCATGATGGTATATAGTATTTTAGTGGCATAATTTTCTTTCTAGCCCAACATCAAACCCTATTGGGGTGCTCAAAACTAAAAACCTAACTGAAATGATCAGTATGAACTAAATAGTTCTCTATTTATTTATTAAGAGACTCTATATAAAACTTTAAAAATAATTATAAGATAATAATTTATTAAATACATTAATTATTTATATTTATTGAATATCTAAAAATTCTATCATTTTTTCTTTTGTAGTTACATTGATAAAATTTTCATAAACTTTCTCATGGTTCACATGAAATTATTGTGCATGAGGTACCTAATGCAATATATTCAATTCATTTTTAAAAAATTAATTTCAATAAATAAAAACATATATCAATATTTTATATATATATACACACACACACACTCACTCACACCTAAAAAACAAAATAAATGATTACTTAATTTTTATCATCATCGAGCATACTATTGAACTCGAGAGTATGGAAATATTTTATTAAAAACAATTTTTTTTATTCATATTTGATGATTCCTGCATGAAAAATACAAATTAAATAAATAATTTTCATGAAAAAATTAATTATTTGATATAATAACATAAAACTAATATAAATTTATACCTTTATCATAGGACTCGACTAGTATGAAATCAATACAAAATACTAAAAGAATGGTTCATCACTACATCAAGGAACATGATTCTAGGGAGTACCAACTCTTTCCATCCATCCCCAATACAAATTATTTTTTTACAACAACCATAGTTCATTAACCTCCATTATGTAAGACACTGTCTATTTTTCATCATAAAGAAAATTATAATTTTGTTGTATAAATTAAATAATTTATTTTATATTAGAATATATAATAATATAATAGGAAAAATTATAAATATTTATACTCAAATATCCTTCCATACACTATCTTTGACTATAATTTCACTTTATCCCATAGAACCAGAGACATGGGTAAGATGTTATTATATCATACTTGTATTCCCATTAAAATTTAACATTATTTCCCATGTTTACCAATCATTTATTGATATTAACTAGTCTACAAACACTTTATTTTATTTACTCAATACAAACCACATTCATGTATGGTGATGGTGTTTGGTAATAAAAAGGAATCATAACCACCAAAAATGATAATAAGTTAAAAACAAATAATAAAATATTACTAACTAAAAATATTAATAAAATAAATAAACATTTATATGATATTTGAGGATAAGTTTTCTTTGTATGATAAGGAAGATCATTTCTTTTTATTGTATCTTTTTCAAGGGGAGTTTTAGCATCCTCAATGTTGAAATGAGTAGTATGCATGAGAGGAGTGGTATAAATAATTGGTCTTGATGGCCCAAGAGTATGTGTAAATGAATATAAATAGGTGATAATCGTGGAATATAGATACTGGGGAAGTAAATAACTAGGGGAATAAAAGTTACTCCTAGAAAATATAAAGGATATTGAACTAGTATCTCCAATCATGGTAGATTGGTGCGTAGAAGGGACGTAGTAGACACACCAAAAAAACTAATATAATTTTTAGGGATAAAAGGAGGCCCCTTTTTATAGATCCTTGAAAAAATATTAATCGTGAGATACAAAAAATATATACAAAGGAAAAAATGATATAAATATTAATAAATGTTTAATTAGATGGATGATTCGCAATGCTAATCTAATATCTCAAAAACATTTCTCATTCCAATAAATCACCCCCTCATAATATCATTAAAATCCAAAATTATCTGAAAAAATACTAAAAGTTATATAAGTTAGAGTATAAATAATAAATATCAAATTAGTAATGAAAGTAAAGTGACATTACCAACATTGGTATTAATTTTACAATAATTATTCATATTTTTAATCTTCTCTAATAGTTAAGTGTTTGGTCATCATAACCATGAATCGAATAATAAAATACATTCACAATATATTGGGATATATCATTTCTTATATCATTGAAAATATTTTGAGGTATCATTGTAAAAACACCAAAAATTGGATTTAATATATCGTTTACATAGAATACTTGTCTATCATGAGAGGAAAATATGAAAGGTTCTTCTTTTTAAAGATAATGACCCATTCCAACTTATAAAAATCCATATATATCAACATTAATTCCTTTTCAATTCAAATATTTAAAAAAAATTATGTTTTAATGTAACAAATTTTCATCAAGAGTAATAATCATATATAATTATTTTCTCTACTACTTTATAATATGATAAATCAACTGAAATTGGTTGTCTGTTACTTACAATAGAATAGTAATATAGTTTTTTATTAACTTGAAACCATCATTTTGCTTTTTAATTATTACCAAAATCAATTTAATAATGAAATTATATCCATTAAGCATAATTTATTTACACTCATATACCATGATATTTTAACAAAATGATGAAGCTCTAATCTCAAGAGATATAATAATAATCAGAAAAATTTTTACCTATCATACTGAAAAGCTTCATTAATATTATTAAACATCATTGTAACATAAAAAACAAATTTTTGGTATTTAATGATATTTGAACTATGTAAAAAGCTTATAACTATCCAAAATTTCTCTCCTTCTAAAAGGTAAATAATTATGTGTTATATTTATAATTTTCATATATTTCTTTTAATATTAATGTATAATACATTGATAATAGATATTTGATAAAAAATATAAATTAACAGATAATTGATCTTAATTACATTATATATTCATCCACAACATTAGAATAAAACATAGCACAATGTGACATATCACTCTCCTCAAGGCTTTAATTTTTCTATATATGTGAATATGAAATTATACTACAAATATAACTAAAAAATGGTTGGATCAATTGGATTATATTTATCATATTTATTTATTATAGGTTAATTATACCTCATATTTATTTTATTCAAATTCCTTGATGATAAATATAAGAACTTCTTAGCTAAATAAACTTTGAAAATGGATCTATTGGGATTTTTTTTAAAAATTACATTTACATGAGACTCAATATTATATATTATTATTTCTTTATGATACATCAAAAGATAATAAGAAGGACCACCAAAAATAACTTCAATGATAAATATCACATTAATATTTAATATACATGTGAAGACGAGCAATAGAAATACTTTCTCTAATTTATAAATAATGATCAATGCATCTTGTTTCATTTTATTCAATTTATTATTCATCGTTATTTTATGGAATATAACTCTATATAAGTTAATCAAATGAATAATAGTCACTCATAAAATTACTATCATCATGTTTCATATAATTATTAAAAGAAACTCATGTAATGGTATGTGATAGTCACATGAATTAAAATATTTCAACAATACCTTAGTATTATTAACTAATTTTGATATGTTACTTGTATAACTCTCTAAAACCTTAAGACTCTCTAAAAATGTTGAAATTTTTTCTCACTATAGTTTACATCATGTAATAGGAATAAATAACTGATCACTTTTTTGTACCAATTAGATTGGGATAATGTTGTTTCTTAGTACCCCAATCTTGTAAGTCTCGATGTGTTCCTATGTTATCCTTTATTTTTACATTATTATTAAGAATTACTATAATAAATAATTTACATGAAATTTTTCCAATATAAATCACATATAAATAATTTATCAATTAATTTGATGACCAATATGGTTAATCAAAAAATAAATTCTTTTCCCCCAATAGATGTGGTTTTTTTTACAAGTACTAGTTCACTTTCTCAAAAGTGGATAACCCTTTCCAAAAAAAAGTTCATTTCATCGATCATTAATTTATATATGTCTCATGTTTATTAATTGATGATGTCCCACTAAAATAAAGCATCATTGATGTTTTGTTCTTCTTAATTTCTCATTTTATCCACAAATTAGACAAAATTATTTCCCATTCATGCTGCAACAATACATCATTACATATCTAAGGAGATAACTTTTAGTCTACATAAGATTAGTAGTAATTCAGAATAAATTATTCCTTGAATCATTTTTTGTAGGCACACTTGTGGTTCTAGAATAATTCAACTCTATAAATATTTGTTGTTGATGAAAATATATATCATTCACAGGACCATTCATCCTATAAATCAGTATACTTCTAAAGTTATATGTATTCTTCCTGCACATATAAGGTAAATGATTATATATATGAATGAATGTGGTCTATGTGTTGTGCATTATATGAGAATATCTAAATGGATTAAAACCAGCATAGGATAACCCTATATGATAATACATATCTTCTATGGAAAATAAATATTTCATTTATTTAATTACTATCATGATAATTCATCTAAATCATGATAAAAATTCTCATTATTTTCATTTCTTTTTGTATGTTATCTCATATCTTATAACGTTTTTTGGAAAAAAAATCATTGTAGTCTCTATGTCAGACGAAAGTTCCAAATAACCTTTTAGAGAACTCGAGACATTGTATCATATTTATTAGGCATCCAAGATGATCAACTAACTTTTAAAACTCGTAATAATTTTTTGGTATGTTTACACCATTAGGAAGAATGTTCTTTGAAAATTGAAGTGGATAGTCTATATCACTTTTACTAAATCCATACATGGTTTCCTCATTTAATAAATTCATCAAAAATTTAATTCTTTTAATCTTAAAACAACCAAGATACACCTGTGACTTATCATCCTCCGTCACCTTCTTAAATTTCCCGATGTCATCATTCTATCTATTAGTGATTTAACTTTTCATTGATTTATATTTTTTTACTTCGGATTTTTTGTGGTTGTACTTTCAGGTTTAAAATTAAAGGTAAACCAATAAAATTCACACACCCCTATAAATTCACACTAAAATAAATTTAACCATTTTATAATATAAAAAAATATGTTCCCAAAATATATAAATTAAAATAATAATAAATTCACATATATATAAATACATATATATATATATATATATTAAATTTAGTTTAATAATTTTTTAAAATATAATAAAACAAATGTGTATATTAAACCAAACACCACTATGACTATTTGAAAATAATTATTTAACAAGTCATCTGACCAATATTATTCTTACACATAAGAATAACATATATTTATATGTGTGTGTGTGTGGTTAATAAAATCATCATTTAAACAAAACATCATCAAATTAAATTTTTAATGTTAGAGTAAATATTTTATAAATAACACAATGTTCTAAAATGGATATTTTAATTCATTTTTATCATTAATTTAATAAATTATATGCATTAAATATTACTAATTTTTTTATTAAATAAACATATTAAAAATGTAATAATGTAAAATTAACCATCCCATAGTAACAAGATTTATATAAAATATTAGATCAATTATATACCCAATACCTTAGAAGTTTAGAGTTTTATATAATTAGAAAAAACCCTTAAAATAAAAAACTATACTTTTCCCACAAAATTTAAATCATCCAACTAAACCAAAATATCTAAAAAATAAACATGCTTCGTTTAAGTTTGAAAAATCATAACCAAAAATCTGAATTTATTTTCATTTCTACTCATCCTTAAACCCTATAAAAATAATCATAAAATTTGGGGTGAGAATATAAAGAATAGTAAAGGTTATAAAATAAAATAAAAACTCATTAGGTCATTGAAACAATTAAAAACCCTTGCAAAATAATTTACTTTAAACAAATAACTTTTAACTTTTATAAAACATACTTTCAAACATGAAATAAACTCCTTTCCTAAAACTTTTCCTTAAAAAATCTAGTATACAAGCATAAAAGAGAAAGAATAAATAATGAAGGTTCCTTGAAAAAAACATGATAGTTTTTGAAAAAATAATTCTTAGAATAAAAACTTTTGACTCTTAAGAGATTATAAACTTTTCTTAGAATGTGAAATTTTAACTATTAAAAGATCATTAAATTTCCTCCATTCATGAAATCAAATTCTTATCGCATAAAATTCTAGTATTTTCTTTCAAAATCCATAAGAAACCATAAAACCCTAAGGGAATCTTGGAATGATAAAATCATATTATGGAATCATATTCTTTATCACTCATACAAAGTAATAATTTCACTAGTTAATTTCAATAACTGATAATGGAATAAATTGACCATCCAATTCCAACATCATAAACCCATAATGGAATAACATAACTTGATAATTGAAATATCATATCTATAGTGAATAAATCAAAACCTAATGTGTTGGGGGGATATATCCTAGTCTCACCCATCATCATCTATAATTCCCAAGCACCATAATATAAATAAAACGCATAGGATCTTATATTTGACCATATAATGAATAAAACTCCCAAAAAATCAATCCATAAACAAATTTTTTTTAGGAAATTTAATTTTAAATAATGCATCTGTTGTTGATAAAAATAATAGATAGGGAAAAATCTTGGAAACTACATGAAAGAATGTTATGATAAATACTATAAAACATAAAAACTTAAAACTTAAAGAAAAATAATGTCTTACCTTAAGTATTGTAGAAGAATTTAACCTTCCCTTAAGGATCACCTTTTAATGAAACTCCAAAGACTCTTTATTGCAACAGAAAGCTAAATAATGGATATAATTGTGATTTAAAAATAAATATTGTCATAATAAATATAAAAATTGAACCTTGTATATTTTAAAAGGTGTATAGGAAGTGTTGTTTTATAGGAAACCATCGATGACACTTATGTAATTAAATATTTAATGATATTTTAAAATTATAAAGTTCAATATAGGAATGGTTTTTGTATCCTTATCTAATTTTTTTCATTTTATTTTCTATTTATCACAAAATAGAGTTTAATTTAATTTGAATACTCCACCTTTATCTCACATTTCATCTTAATTAATATAACTTCTAAAATCATAAGATCTTATTAAGATAGATCCCAATAGTTTTATATAAAATATTATATATATATATATATATATACTCATGTATCACCTTAATAAAACATTAAAATGATTTTTAAATAGTCTATACCACCATAACATTAAGATCCATCCTTTTCTTTAACTTACATTTTATGATTATTTGGTTTCTTTATCAGTTTTTATAAACTTATATTTATCTCGACATTTATTTGAGTGAACAAGACTAAAACATAATGGAAAATTAGTAACAAAATTATATTTTTCTATATGAAAATTAAATATAAGTAATTACTAAATAATATAGTAAACAATTTATAGTAATAGAAAAACCCCAGATGTCATAGGAATAAAACTGAGAAAAAACGTAAATAAAAAAAGTAAAGGACTACATATCTATTATTTGTAAGGATAATATATTTTATGGGTAACAGTCATCTCTTCATAGTAGTATATTAGGTCAAAATTCAATGGGCAATCTATGAAAACTAACTAGAAAATCATCAAATCCATAATATGTATAGGTATCTATATAATTAAAAAAAGTTACTTTGATTAGACAAACTAGAAAATAGAAAATTCCCTGGTAGAGAAGAGTATTTAAGGGTGATGTGTAAGTGTCACACCAAAACATAAAGTTAACATATAAGATTCATCACTATTTACTCAGAAGCATGGAATTTAGAAAAGTCCCAAGTCACTCTATACATATAAGGGTTAATAAGGGTAAACGTAAAAGTCACCAATTAAAATTATTTGAAATTATTAGAAATCAAAAGATATGATACCCCTTTAAATCAAGGGTTTATCGCTGGAAAAATAAAGTTACTCATGGTGGAAAAATTATTAATTTTGGAACCTTTATATTACATCCTAATATAATCATTACATTTCACAAAATTTTTAATATTTTCAACATGTAATAGTTTCTGAACCCTTCATCGTCATATATAAGGGTTAACTTCTATTCATACAAAATTTCCATAATAGTTATCTATAAGTTTTTGATAATATGAAAGAATATCGTTGTACCTAATATTTTTTCCTTTGATATATTCTTGATATTTTTTCTTCTTCTGATTCTTCTTATAAACATTTAAATCCATTAACTTATGAAACACCATAATTTTAATACATAAAATTATAGATCCTCACATTAATAATATATTTCCATTAAAAAATATACAATATGTAATATTATTCCAATAACAAACTTTTATTTTAAAAATAAGAACCTTTTTTTGATTACGAATGTAACATGCAACACCATGCCTAAACAACCCACAAAATATATTTCTCTTAATTTAATCTCTTTGATAGCTTGCAGAAAATGCAACCCCGATCCTAAATGGTCTGTAATATAGTATACTGTTATAAACTATTCCTTAAATGGGTAGGTATAAATAGTACTAATTAAATTATGAAAATTATGGTTATCTTTTAATTATAAATAAAAGTAATAATCATTCTAAAGTAAAAGAAATATTTTTTAAAAACTCTATTTTTCAAATAAAATGGTTTTATCACTTCTTGCACACTTCTCATAGAATTATTCTTTGAAAATTTAATAAAATTTATTTTATAAAATTAACTTATTTTTTGAAATTATAATATAAAAATTATATTAAGGTGTATTTTTTGCATTTTTTGGAAAAGTTTCATTTTTTGAAAAATATTGAAAAATACTAACTTTTATTGGAAACTTTCTTTTTGTTTAAATTATTTAAAAAGATAAATTAAATTTTAAATTGGTTTTAAATTAAAACCAAGAAATATATAACAAAACTTAACTAATTTATGTCATTGGGATAAATTTTATATCCAATTTCAATATAAACCAATTCCATACTTATAAGAATTTTTTCTTTGAGAACACGCTTTTTCGTTGCGTCTGTATATATAATTTTAAATTGTATTCTACCATTATATGAATTTAATATGGAAAAATGGATTCCATATTTTTAATAAAAATAATTTATATTGTATAATAATGTTAACTTAATTTTTTACCATTATGAATTGAAAAGAAATATTTAATTATTGTGGTTAAGGTAAAAACCAATTTACTAGGGGTTAAAATAAGAAGATAAGAGTTAAAATTACCTAATAACTTATAAAAAACCCATTGGATGGAAATATTTAGACTATATAACCTCCATGTTTTTATAATAGACCTTCTTTATGCTTTTTCAGGATATAAACACGGTTGTAATTAATATTTTTAAATTTTTCATGTATGCCCTCTCCCCCCACTTATAAAAGGTCACCCCCTATCTTCCCATATTCACACTTCCAAATCCATTTAGTTCAAAATATAACTACCCAAATATCTTCCTTAATACCATAAAAACCTCATATATCCCTTTTTTATCATAAATCCTACCTATTAATGCTTTTGGAGCAAACCTAAACCAGTCGATCGATGAAGAGGTAACATTCTTAAATGATCATTTTTATTTTATATCTTCTTCCACCACATTAAAATATTTTAAAAAAAGATCATATATAACCAAATTATCATAAATGTACTAATACTATATCATGTTAAGGTAATGGCCTATATCCATATCCTCTTCCATCAAATGGGAAACAAATTTGTTGATCATGTGTACGACAGACTACCGCCTCACGAACTGATATAATTTTTTTTCCATAAAAACCTTTAAAGGATAAATATAATTATTTATTTAACATAATTTATGATAAATATTATATTATTATACTTTTTAATTATAATATCACTTATAAATTCTTACTTTCCTTTTCATTTAAAATATGATACCATTAATCATGTGTACGACGGACTACCACCTCACGAAGCGATGTGATCCATTTTTCACTTACACATTACATGGAAAATAATAAGGAAAATTTTCCTAAATATATTTGATATATGTTAAAAGATATTTATTTTTTGAGGTTAATATATTTCCTAATTCAGGATCCTTTCACTCGTTAATTGAATGGTATCATCGCTCGTGCGTACGTACAGCCTACCATCTCCACGAAGTGATGTGATTCATTTTCCATATCTAACTTTCAAGAAAGATTATAAAAAAAATATAATGATTAAATATTATATTTATAGAATTAATATAATTATGAGTATGATTAATATATATAATATACCAAACAACTAGACCTTTCATGACAAAATATGCATTAGAGAACAATGCAATCAACACTCAAAACAATGAAAATAATGAAATATTATAAAAAATGGGAGGTAAAATGTTATAAGAGGATAATAAATGATATTAAAAGTATGGTTATGGTTCTTGTATAAATTAATACCAAAATTAAAACCATTATACCTGACATTATATCATTTTAAACTGAAAATAAGTGTGAGGTAATGGTCTCCGTCTCAATTTCTTTTCATTGAGGCATATTAAAGTATTATGAACCTAATTTCTTTTATATGGTGTACATACTACCCCATTGAAATGTAATATTCTTTGTTATCATTAATATTATATGATTATGTGTGTTATAAATTTCTATTATATTATGTTTTATTTATACATATTTTATATGGATTTACATTTTAAGAAAATAATTGATTCATTGATTAATTCTAAAGTTAATTTTATGATCTTTGTAATGGTTTATTCGACAGTCTCATTTTAATTAGGATTTTTTATGATTGAATTTGTTTTTAGAAAATTATTTGATCATTGGATAATAAATCCATTTAATTTAATTTTAATATGGTAATTAATGAATTTTTATAGTAATAGTGATATTTTTTCTAATCATTGGTACTTAAAATTGTTCATAAAATGTTTTTAATAAAATCTCACTACATTTCTCTCTTTAGTCAAAAATATTTATTTCTTCCAAATCCATGTTTTCTAAAAATATTTTCGAATATTCTTGTAACATTCTCCAAATAATTTATTAACTACATTTTTAACTATTTTTTTTTACAAAAAAAAATTGAAAGGAATCTTTATGTCTTTTACCAAACAAGGCCCGTTTGGCTTTAATCAAAAATGTGAAAGTAATTTTTTTATGTGTGTAGCATATATGGAATTTCATGTCGTCATAACCACCCAATTTTAATTAAGATTAATCTATAAGTATAAAATTTTAATTTCAGGGAAAGTTTTTTCAAAATATTTTGTGAACTTTTAGTTTTATAAAATATATTTTCAAAGTGACAAGGATATTTTCCACAAAAAAATTTAAATATCTTTTTATGGTATTTATATTCATCAGAGACCACAAACCCTTTATGTGACTTATACACCACTGGGGATATGTTCTATTTATACAATCCTTATTCTTTATATGGATGGTTTTTGATCATTTTGACCAAGGAAATCATTGATATTCACTTTCTTGATTCGTTTTTGTAGTCATTAACTTTCCCCTAAAATATTTACATTCATATGATCCTTAGACATTAAATTTACCCTATATATCAATATTATTAATCATGGATGTGTTTATTTATTAAAACATATATCATTTTTACATATGGTTTTAAATATTGAAAGTTATTTGTTTATCTAGGTAAATATTGATAAATACGAATTGTTTACTCAATACAGATATTTGATGATATGCACATTGGTTATGAATTAAATTGAGTATTGAATATAAGAGGAATTATTTTGACATGCAATGACATTTGGGGTTAAAAATTATCTATCCCCTTGATGCATTAGTAGTATCCTAAGGTGAATCATTAATATAACATTAAATGGATTTTAGCAATAGTTTAAACTGTCTTGTGAAAGTTCTGGATAGTAGAGGTATCATAGTTCCTAAGATAATGATGTCCAATAATTAATAATTTTATTCATTAATAATTTAGTTATTATTATCCTTGATATTTTCAAAATTATATTATCTCAGAATGCATTTTATTCCCTATTATTTATTAAATGTCATGTGTTTTCAGTTATTTAACATTTCATATTGATTATTCCTTATCTATTAATGATAGTGAAGTTATTTAAATAGAATTTGTGTTGATTTATTCACCTTTCCATATTGATTATTCCTTATATATTCGTTATAGTCATGTTATTTAAATGGAATGTGTTTTTAGATATATACCTTATTGTATTTATTATTCCTTATCTAATTATGATATTCAAGTTATTTATTAAATGATTTGTGTGTTAATAAATTTAACTTTCTATATCGATTATTCCATATTTATTATTCTTCATTTACTCATGATTGTTTCCATTTTACATAACTCTTACAGGTCATTTGAGCTCACATTTATTTTTTTTCCCTTATTAAGAATCTAGAAAGTCTACTATGAGTGATATGTAAGGATTTTCTAAAAACTAATGAAATTTTCAAAAAAATGAAATTTGTGTATTCATATTTAATATGGGAATATTGTTTGTATCTATTTTACTAATACTACTTAACTATTAGGTCCTTCATAATGTTATTCCTTGTATATTATGTAAATGTAATAAAATATACATCAGCTCTAGGCTACTGGGGTCAGGGTCATTATAGTTTCAATCAACTGAAGTTTAGTAGAAACATTAGGAACTAGATTTAGGAAAACTAAGATTAGGGAATATAACCCAATGATAGACTTTGAAGATAATTAAATAAGAACATCCTAAAGTATTGGTAAGGTATAGATTATGTGGTTTTTTCAAGAAATACATCCTTGTATGGATACTACAAGTGTAAATGGTTCTATCATAGATGTACCTAGGGTTAATAACTCTAAAAAAATGTGTGTCAATATTGACTTGTGCATTACCTATTACATGATAATAGGCCATACTATGCACCTCGTTTAACACACTTGGGGGATATTCTTTGGATAATTCCCATTTTCATTACAAACCATAATGAAGTAATTGAATATATTATGAGAAATTATGACCAAGGTTAGACTTAAGGTGTATTATATTGAAAATAATATGTCAAGATTTAGAAATCCTATAAATAATTTTATGCTTTTTCCACTATGATTATTATTCCCTACAATATGATTTTTTGTTTTAGTCAATAGCTAAAACCCAAAGGAATCATGTTAAAATTGAATATATAGGAAAATGTGGTGAGTATGAGAACCTTAATGGAATTATGACTGAATTTATAGATATCATCATTATTCATAATTAGTTATCTTGAAATATTATAAACAATGTATACTTTAACCAACATTGAGACTCAAAAAATATGATAATGATGGATTATGCTAAGAGATCAAGTGGTGGATACCATGGAGGAAAGAAGTTTGGGTTTCCTTCATGTCAAAAATATGGAAAGAGAAACCTAGGAAGGTGTCTTAAAAGAATAGGTTAATTTTTTATGTGTAGAAAATAAGGTATTAAAGAAATTAATTTACAAGTAAAAATAAAGAGTATGATCAAAGGAAATAAATTTCATTTTAGGGATCCATTTATAGTTAATTGTCTTAAATATGGGGAACCTAGGAATTATCTGAGGCAATTACCTCTTTTAAAGGATAAATCCAAAACTAATAAAGGATCTATGTTGAAATAAAATGATCAAAGTATTTATTGGGATTCCATAATTATATTATTGAAGTATTTTTACCCATGGTATTTTTTTATATTAGTCATGAAACATCTAGTTATTTTGTTAATTTTGGAAGTATATATGTCTGCATTAAATTAATAGTTATGGATACCATCATGGGTTTATGAGTTTAAGATTAATCATCAGTTCAGAGTCTTAAACAGAAATTTTTAGGTTTTTTTATGGGATTATACTACTATTAAGAAAATTTTTGTAAAACATTTATGGGAACACAGCCTACTAGTTTAGTATAAGAAAACGTTATTTTAGGAATAAATCCCTTGATTTTTTGGGCATAAGTTTAATGATATTGGTAACATTTAGATTTTATATTATCTATAATGTTAAGTAAATCATGGTTTATTACACTCTGAAAATGTTATATGACTTCTATTAATATTTTTTTGGAAAAAGGAAGACTCGCGTGATAAGTGAAAACAAATTGCATCATCAAGGCATTAGAGCTTGAACCATTAATCAAAGGGTATTAATAGTTTAATACCAACCATTAGCCTACTTAATTTTATGGTTAATACATCATTGTTTTAAAATAAATTTTGTGATGAATAAATATTAATGATGAACAAGTGTTGTTACTTTTGAGTTTTAGATATTAATGTATTATATTGGATAACTTGTGCTAACCTTATTGGTTTTGGAAAATATTTACAGAAATAAATAAAGTCTCATCACTCTTTTATGGATCAAAAAATCCGTTAAATATTAATTTTAGTTATTTAGATGTAAATAAATAAATTTTTGTATATTCATTTCATGGAGTAAGAGAAGAAGTGTAAATTGATTTAAGCACAACAAAATGATAACATTCTGATTATTAAATATAAAATTTTCAAGTAAGTATATTTCCTTATATTCTGATATAGTAAAAGAATTAATCTTCTTTAGGAAAAGGATATTGAAGAAAAATTATTCTATTACCTTCATATCCAATGAATCAATGTTTTTTGACTCATCGTAGATTTATGGTTTTGTGTTTGTTGATTTTCTCTTGATCATTCACACTCTTATAATAAATGACCTCTATCACCCTGCGTTATTATTTGGGAATTACTAATTTCTTCTATGAACATATATTCACCTCCCACCAATTTTATCCAACTTATAAAGATAGTTATTTTTTATTCTATATTACCTTTCATATTTCTATTTACCTATATTAAGAAGAAGTTTTATTAAAACTTTTGTGATGTTTTTCTTCAATATTGGTATTTAAAAATATCGAACCCTTGATTATAAAGATCAAGTTTAAATATAAATGATGAAATTTATTGAAGTTTGGGATAATTTAAAAACCCATGATTAAAAAATAATAACATTTTATTTGATATCATATAATAAATGCAACATCAATATTAAACAACCCATGAAATATATTTATTCAAATTTAATCTCTTTGATAGCTTGTTGAACACATGACCTTGAGCCTAAATAAAAAAAATATAGTAGAACATTATAACCTAGTCTTAATATTGATGGTTTTATCTATTACTGACTAAATTATGAAAATTATGGGTTTTTATTGATTAAAAATGAAAATAATAATCATTTCAAAGTAAAATAAATGTTTTTTTAAGATATATTTTTTCAAGGAATATTGATTTATCGCTTCTTGGTCACTTATGATAGAATTAATTTTTGACACTTTTAGAAAATTAATTTGATAAAATCAAATTAATTTTTGAAATTATAATATCAAAATTATCTTAGTTATAATTTTTCTATTTTTCTAAAAAGTTTCATTTTTCAATGAATAATGAAAAATACATATTTTTATGGAAAAATATTTTTTGATTAAATTATTTAAAAAGTAAAATTAAATTTTAAATTGATTTTAAATTAAAAATAGAAAAATTATATAAAAATTTAACTAATTTATTTCATTGGGATCAATTTTATATTCAATTTCAATATATAAACTTTTCATGCTTATGAGAATTTATTTTTTGAAAACCAGCATTTTCATTGTGTTTGTGGGTATAATTTTAAATTAGATTCCACCACTTATATGAATTGAATTTGGAAAAATACATTCCATATTTAGAATCATAATTATTTATATAATATAATAATTTCAACTTAATTTTTTACCATTATTAATGGTAAAAGTAATAAAATTTAATTATCATGGTTATGGTGAAAACTGATTTACTAGGGGTTAAAGTTAAGAGATAAGGATTAAAATGACCTACCGAACTTTTCCAAAACACATTAGATGGAAATAATTCTACCTTTAGACATCTGAGGTTATATATTTACCAATTGTGGTGGATTTTTTCATCATTAAACCATGTCTTTAATTGAATATTTTAAAAACTTCCTTGTTGGTCATCTCCCCCACTTATAAAAGGTGACCCCCTCTCCTCCCCTATACACACTTATAAATCCATTTGGTTTCAAAAATACCATCCCAAGTGAATTACTTAATTCCATACCAATATCCTAGATCCCTTTTTTATCATAAATGAAACTTATGAAGGATTTCTGTGCAATCTTAAAGAGGTCATTTGAAGAAGAGGTGACGTTCTTAAATGAGTGTTTTTATTTTTTTTTCTTCATATATATATTAAAAATATTATTAAACCATGGTAATGTAAGTAGAGAAATATATTAAATATACTAATATTTTATTATGTTAAGTCTGTTGACTATATCAATATACTCTTCTATAAAATGGGAAACAAAACCATCGATTCTGTATATGGTGGACTACTACCTCGCGAATCGATATAGTTTTTTTCCATTACCACCTTTCAAGGTCAGATATAATGGTGATTTTACACATTTATATGATATTTATTATATTATTATACTTATATAATTATAATATTACATATAACTTCTTAATTTCTGACACATTATTTATTGAAAATGTGTTATGTTTACTTATTTATTCAACTTAATAAAACTAATATAGTGGAAGTAAGAGTATTGATCCACAGGAAAGGTGCGTAAACAAATTTTCAAAAAAACCCTATAAATAGTGGTTGAAATTATTTATTTCACTATTAATTTTTCAAATTAATGAAGAAATAATAATGATGAAACTTTGTCTTTTTGTTTAAAGAAACTAGTTGAGGAAGTAAAAATGGCCAAGTGGTAGCAACAAAATTTGATAAATTCAATAAAGAAATATACTCAGGAATAATAAATACTACTTGTTTAAAATTATTTCTTATTTCATAATTATATTACTGAAATGAAACCTATGAAAGTTATTGACTTATACTTCATGCCAATAGATAAATGATACAAAAGGATAAAACATAATGCTTTCCGCTTATCATCTGAAAATGAAGATGATTGAAATAAAATTTGATAGAATCAATCTTATTAATTGATTATAATGTATTGAAATTGAGTGTGAGAAGTGTGAAACAATTTTTAGATTTAAAACTACTCTCTCCAACCAATTCCAAATTTTGAATAAGAAATTTTTGAGGAATGAAAAAGATTAAAATCAAAAAAATTAAATTCCCTAAGCAATTAATTTTTAACCACAAATCATATTTAATTCATAAAAAAATATCTAGTAAAATTAAAATAGATAAAGAAAAAGAAAATAAGAAGATGAATGTCTCCCCTTTGAATTAAAGTATGATAAGTGATATTGTCGCAGCTCAGTTGTCGGTATGTCGTCTCTCTGATAAGATTCTGAGTGGTTTTGTATGTATAAAGTTTAAGCTACCTCTTCCTCTATCATAAGACAGAATTTATTCTCCATCCTTTTTCATGTTCATCACTAGTTTATTTCATCAAATTAGGTTTGTCTCCCATTCTTCTGGTCTACCCACATTTCATTGGTCATGGAGAAACATCACCTGCATATAAATTTCACATAGTCATTTTAACAGAATCTCCATGCGGTTGTCAAGAAAAACAAACTTTGATGTGATATTATCTTAATTCTGCACAATATAAATATATGAATAATTAATAAATTATTACTTATAATATAAATATATATTATTAATTATTATCATCGTTATTAATATAAATATATACAAATAAATTTATATATAATTCTTATTATTTTTATAATTTTTAATATAAATATATATTGTTATTATTATTATATTTATATTTATATAAATATATAATTATTGAAATTATTTTTTTATGTTTATTTATTTGATATTATTATTATTCTTATTTACTATTTTATTTTTTATTTTATTTTCCTTTATACTTATTTATCTTCACAGCCACCCACTTATTCATTTCCTCGAGGGGAAAACGTTGCCCCATGTGACTTCTAAAAATCTCTAGCGCAACTCAGGTTCATCGTGGTGAAGTTCAAAAAAGATAGGATTCCATCATATCTTTGTCATGGTGACGAGTGGTGCACAGATCAACTTTGTAGGAATCATATTAGTGTGCCTGGTTAATTGGTCCTCAGTTGCCTTCGATTCATCACCTTAGAATCAGATCCAAAGTTGGATTCTTTATCCTTGAAGGAGATTTGTCTTGAGAAACCTTAATCTTGATGGCATCTTGCATTAGAGTTTTAGTTCTTCTGGTTGTGGATCAATCTCGGTCGCAGTCTTGGTTATTTTTTTAGACCACGAATAAAGATGAAGAAATGGTATATTGGTGGATGTGATATGGATTAGTTTATATGGGCATGGAAGATAGATATAGTTGTGTAAGAAGAAATGGTTGCGATAAATTGGGTTCAGCTGATAGTAGATCAGTGGTGGAATCAGGATGCAGTGGTAAATTAGTTTTTGGATAATGGTGGTAGATCTCTACAGTGGATCTCTCTTCTTATTAGTGGTTTCAGATTTGGACCGGTAGATGTCAATGGAGAACAACTATAGAATCCTTAGTGGTAGAATATTTGAGCGAAAGATATTTCCAATGGTGGATGCCCTTCTCATCCCCAATGGTAGAACTGCTCTTCCAAGTGGTAGATGCATATTCTAAAAGTAGCTTAACAATTGAACTGGTTGAATGCACTGGTAGATTATCCATTAGTATCACAACCACACTTTAAGAGATAAAAATATTAAAATAACAAAATTTTAAAACAATGTAAACAAAAAATTAAATAGTTAAAACCAAATCGATTTAATAAATATTAATTCACATATTAAAGGTTAAATTAGAAAAAATGTAAAACTATTTATTAATTTAACAAATTAAAATTATATTTATTAATATTTTAAAACTATTTATTATTCAAATTTTAAAATTAACATACCAATATATTAAAATATAGAATTAAAAAAAATTACAATCAAGTTCTAATTATTATAAAATATAATGATAAATTATTTAATTATGAAAAGTCAAAAATAAAATAAAACAGTGAAAAATAATATTTTAAAATACCTTTAGAAATAAAATAAAAAGTAAAACTAAATAAAAATAAAAATAATTTAAATGAAATAACATATAATTAAGCATAATAATGATGAATTAATTATTTAAACTAAAAAATTACAATAGTATAATTAATTAACATATAAGGCATTATTATTTAATTAATTAATTCGACAAAATATTAATTAAAAAGATGTTTCAAATCACTCAATTAGAACCCACATCAAATTTCCCCATAATTAACCATTGATTTTCCTTAATCAATTACTAATCAATTTCAATGGGAAATAATAAATCTAAAAATCGAACCAATGTAATTCCATGAAGAATTGATTATGTAA
This sequence comes from Viscum album, assembly GCA_963277665.1. Classification (NCBI taxonomy): domain Eukaryota; kingdom Viridiplantae; phylum Streptophyta; class Magnoliopsida; order Santalales; family Viscaceae; genus Viscum; species Viscum album. Next base: position 1,988,620,120 of record OY728136.1, read on the forward strand.
AAAAAATTCTCCCATGAATCATTTTAAGTAGAAATTATGAATCGCTTATCAAAATAAAGTGGTTAAGTGTATGGTTTAATTAAAATTATCCAAAAATTATTTCTTTTGAAAAATTTGAATTGAATTAAATAAAAAACATATTTCATTTAACTGAGACTTCCAAAATTCTATTTACCTCTAGGTGAAAAGACACATATAAATTATCACTCAAATTGTTAGACACAACTGAATGGATGTGTAGGTTCAATAATTAAATGGGTGGATAAATAACTCATCCAAAAGATTTATGTTAGAGAGTGAAAGAATGAATTAATGAAGGAAATAAGCTCAACCCAGATTATGATTTTTGTTTCATAGCTCATATAGATTCGTGTATTATAAGTTTGATTCAATCAAAAAGTTTCAATTAAATTATTTTTGTATAACATTGTCATAAAATATGACCATGAACAAGTGATTTGAATATGGAAGAATATGATTTACTCAATTAAATTCATTTGGTAATAGAGGTATAACCTATTCAAAATGCCATCACAACTTACAAAATTAAGAAAACAATTAAGGTACTAAAATTGAAGATAAAAACAATAAAAACAAACAATTTTGAAAAAAAATAAGGTATCTAATGGGTACACATTAAAGAACATATAAACCTAAATTAAGAAGACCCTCTTCCCCACACTTAAAACACAATTTTTTCATCAAATTTTAATTTAATAGTGGAAGAAAAAAATATACTTCTAAAGTTAAAAACAATTTTCTAATTCAATAGTTTAATGAAATGTTCATTGGTTTCAATGCATTTTAAGCAATATGTATACCATAATAAATATTTTATAATATAATATAGAAATTTTCAATAAATTTAAAATAGTAGCATGATAAACTTTGAGTATATAGTGAAGAGAGTGTCAGTATGTTTTTAAGTTTATTTTAATTAGGTTTTCTATAGTACAAAAAAGTATATTAAACAGCTAGAAAAGACAAGAACATATACTTAAACACAAAAAGCTAGGGGTATCACTCAACTATAGTTAATTTCACATTGTGAATAAATTTAAAAACATTTCATCTAAATTTAAATCTAACTAAGAATATGCAGCATAGTAGTAAAGTTGAGAAAAATAGAAAGGAAGAAATTAAAATAAATCACTCCCCTCATTAATAAATATTTCATCAAATAAAGTTCATTAAAAAGTATCTCTATTTATTTTTTTATGTCATTCCTATATTAATTCAACTATTAGTACCAAAGAAATGAAAAATAATAACATAATAATTCATCAAATTATGCTCATATGTAATGAAAAAGAAAAATTTGATTTTAGGGAATTTGTTTCTAGTGAGTACCCAACATGAAGACTATTGTGATTTGAGAAAAAATGTGAACTATTCACTTATGTTAACACCTTGGTAGATACCTTCTTTAAGATAAATATCAAGTAATACTAAGAATTTAAATCTGGTAGAAAAAAATATCAAAATATAGGTCACAACATCAGTTTTTTCGAAGAAAATAAAAAAACAAAAAAATGACCATGAGTTGACTCCAATTAAGAACTACATTTTAAGTCTTTATTTACACATCAGATGAAAATCAGTTTTCAAGTATAAAGTTAGAAGTTAATACCATTCTATTCCTTTCAAAATAAATTTTTATTCTTTGACCATTTACCATCATTGGCATATTTTCTTCTCCTAAAATTTCTAAATCACCATTCTTAAACACTCTATGAATAGTGAATGGTCCAGACCACTTAAATTTCAATTTTATAGGAAATAGATTAAGTCTGGACTTAATGATAAGGACTTTATGTCTAAATCTAATTTATATATTTTGAATGAAATAATCATGAAATACATTGGCCATATAATTATAAATCTTAGAATTGTCAAAAACACTCTCTCATAATCTCATATAACTCACTAAATTCTAGTATCCTCTTGACTCAAGTAGTATTAAAATAAATTTTTAAATCTGATACATCCCAATATGACTTGTGTTTAAATTCCATAGGAAAATGAAAAAATAAATCAAATAAAATCATGTTTGGAGACATAAAAATTATGGTCTTAAATGTAGTTTTATTGGCCCATAAAGCATTAAATAATTTCAAGGACTATTCTATCCAATAATTGGATACATTTTTCCCTAAAATATATTTTATCTCCCTATTTTAAATTTATATATGTCCATTATATTGTGGATAGTAGGAAATTTCAGTTCTATGGGAACACATAAATTTTTTCATTCATGATTAAAATTCTTAATTCTTAAAATGTGTTTCATTATCCGACATGAAAGCCCTAGGAACCCCAAACCTTGAAAAAATTGTACTTATAAATGAATTTTATTACACTACTATCTTGATTGTTAGAAAGTGACACTGCCTCAACCCAGTTCTAAACATAGTCAAAACTACTAAAATATACTCATTTCCATTTCAATATAAGAATGGTACCATGAAATCCAATCCCCAAACATAAAAAATCTATACTTCCAGAATGCCCTTCCTAGGTAGCTTATATTTTCTTCTAGCATTCCCTAACCTTTAACATCTATCAAAACCCAAAACAAAACTCATATATTTCTTGAACATGGTATGCTAGTAAAATATAGCTTGAATTACTTTTTGGATAATCCACTCTCCACTATGATATCCTTCCTAAGGTGAGCAGTGAAAACTATCCATAATTGTAAAATTTTATTCCTCTCGTACACACCTTCTCATAATTCCATATTCATTCCTTTTAAAATGTAAAGGGTCATCCCATAGATAGCAATTAAGCTCTAAAATGAACTTATTCCTTTTATTTTTTGAAAAATCCTTAAGAAAGAAACTTAAATCTCAGAATTTTTAAAAATATACCAATGATGAAAATTTCTTAATAGAGACAGTGGGTAGCTTCTCATTAGGAAAGGAATAATTAATCTCCCTTGGAACTTTACATTGGGTATTAGACAACCTAAAATTATGATCATAAAATACATTCTTAGCTCTATATTTTTCTCTAATCTCCATGTCAAACTCTTATAATGATATAATCCACCTAATGATTCTAGGTTTGGACTCCTTATTTTAGAAAATATACTTTAAGGATGAAATATTAGTAAAGATTATGACATCGAAACCAAGAAGGTACTACCTAAATTTTTATATAGTAAAAATCAAAGCTAACATATCTTTCTTTGTAGTGTTGAAGTTACTTTTTACTTCATCTAGAAGTATACTATCATAATAAACCACATGTAATCTATTTTATCTCCTCCTTCCTAATACAGCTTCAATATCCATGTCACTAGGATTACAAATAATTTCAATAGGTGACTTCTAATCAAGTGCAGTTATGATGGGTGATGAAGTGAGTTTTTTCTTTCATAAAATTAAATTATTATAGAAAAAAATTGAAATACGATGGGAAAATCTCTCACCAGAAAAGAATACAATGGATTTTTAATTTTTGAAAAATATTTTAAAAACCTCGGGTAAAATTTGGTATTTCATAAGAAACATTTATAACACTTAACATTTTAAGGAGGGGAAATTTTTAAATTACTTTAATATTTTCCATATCAACCTATAAACCCAAATTAAATACTTTATGCCCAATAAATATATTTTTAGTGTCCATAAACTAACATTTATCTTAGTTTAGAACTAATTTGGTCTCTAAACATATATTTAAAACTAATTACAGATTACCTAAAAACTCTCAAATGTGATACCAATGATGGAGAAATCATCCATGAATACCTCAATAGTCTTATCTATCATATCTTAAAAGATATACATAACACATCTCAAAAAGGAACTAGGTGAACCACATAATCTATAGGGCATTTGATGATAATAAAATAAGCTAAAGGGGCATGTGAATATAGTTTTCTCTTAATCTAATGAGGCTATAAGGACCTATATGTAACCATAATATCAATCTAGAAATCAAAAGAACTAATTTCCAGTAATCCTCTCAAGGATTTGATCTATGAAAGGAAATGGAAAATGATAATATCTAGTGGATGATTTGATCTTTATATAATATATACATTTTCTCATTCTGGTTTTTGTTCTTACATTAATTTGATCATTTTTTTATTGGTTACTACAATGAAACCTCCTTTTTGGGACTACCTAAACTAGACTGACCCAAGCACTATCATAGATGGGTTATATAATACTTGTATCCAATAGCTTGATCACCTATTCTCTCACAAATTATTTCATATTTGGGTTCAGTATCCTTTGACACTCTACTCGTTTTTTTTTTGTCTGGTTCCATAGGAATCTTGTGCATACATAATGAAGGTCTAATCCCTTTGATATCATCTATGGACTATCCAATTTTATTTTTTTAACTTATTAAGAGCACCCAAAAAAATTTCATTTTTATTATCTTTTAGTTAAGCATAAATAATTACACATAGTGTTGATTTCTCATCGAAAACTGAGTATTTTAAGTGTGTTGGGAGCAATTTTAGCTCAAAAGTAGGTGCTTTTTCACATTATAGAAGACACCTAGACCTGGGGGACCAATATATTAAACATTTTTCTTTTATGGATTTTTAAAAGTTTAAAGATTTTTAATTTTATATCCAGTTTTAAAATTTCCCTCACTATAGTTCAAAGTGGACAACTCACTTTCATAATAATCGAGATCATATTTCAAAATATAAATCAAATAGAAATCATAAAATTTTTTATTAACTCTCCCTAAACCATATAAAAAATTTAAATAGTATTTTTATAAGTTTAATTATCCTCACATTACCTCAATAATTCTTTAAGTTTAAAAATAGAATATTCATCTCCAATAGAACCCTTGACAACAGAAACTCATTTTTTGTCCAATTCTATAAAATTTTCTAGACTCTCGCATTTTTCAGACTAAACAATGTATGAAAGTACATTTTCATCTTTCAAAATAATTTCTTCATCTAAAGGTTTTTTTTCATATTATTTTAAATTTTCAATTGTGTTTTCAACTTCTAAGGACCCCACCCTAGAAATTTTTTAGTAAATATTGGTTCCTTAAAATTTTTGAAAACATATAAATCTTCCAATTTCTCAGCAAATTCAATTACTATTTAGTCCTTAGAAACATCTATAATATCCCATAAAATTTATAAAAAGGTTCTACCTAGAATGATAGGGACCTCTTGGTCACACCCAATGTCTAATATAAGAAAGTTAGCTAGAAAAAATTCTTTTTGAATGCCAACCAGAAGATCATTTACCCTTCTTATAGGATGTGTGAATGAACAGTCATAAAATTTTTGGATGCTAGTGGTTAGTTGAAGGTAACTCAATATCAATAGTTTAAATAGTGAGAATGTTAGTAGATTAATACTAGCACCTATAACACACAGAAATTTCAATTGACTTTTATTCCCAAAGGTATAGGAAATGACAAAGCTACTATGGTCATTAAGATTTGGAGGGATTTTATTTTTAATAAAATCAATACACTCTTTAGTGAGGTTATATATAGAAAATTATTCTAGAGATTTTTTATTTGAAATAATTTCTTTAGGATATTTTAGATATGAACGAATCTAAATCAATACTTGGATAAAGCAATATTCACTTGGAGCTTGGTTATAAGCCTATGGAAAAAAAGAATTTTAACCTTGTTATTACACTTTGGTTTTAATTTTTCATTGAAATAGATGGGTGGGGAATATTTCCTAAGAGTATAAGGCATATTCCAAATTTATTAAATGATTTTCTCCTTCCCTTATTTTTTTTAGGTTCAGAAATAATTTGAGTTTGATTTTGAGGTGTAATAATAAAATTTTATTCACTTTCAATGCTTTTTACCTCATTTCCATAATGCGTAATCTAATTATTTTTACTTCAATATTGATACATTTTTTCATTTTGGGCACTCCTAATGTTTTTACCATCTTCTTTTTGAGTATTTGAAACACTTCTTGTGACTAATACGATGAAATTATGTATCAACCTCAACCCCATAAGCCGGAACCCAGTACCTACTACCATTATTTTCTAAAATATTCAATTAAATAGCATCCCAAAGTACCAAATAATTTATTATCCCTACAAAACTAGATACATACATGAGTCTTTTATTAAAAATTAATAAAAAAATTAAAAAATATTTTTTTTCCTTTCTAATATTTTTTTTACAAAATAAATTTTTTCATTCCATCTATTATATCCATGTATGTATCTCTAATAATAATTTATGGAATCCTAGGGAAAGTAAAAAAATAATGGGGAGATCAAATTCTAAATAAGGGTTAAGTACATCATAATAAATAATGAATAAATAAGTATAATCAATGTGGAAAGGAAAATAACTAATAATAAATGCCATTTAAATAATTACATATAGAATAATCAATATAAAAAGGTAAATAACTGAGCACACATTCCATTTAAATATATAGATAAGGTATAATCAATATTGAAGGTAAATAATTGAAGACCATGCCATTAAATCAATAAAATAATAATGAAATGCATCCATATATTTTTTCATAGTAAAAAACTCAAGGATAATAATATTTGAATCTAAATGGAGGAAAAGATAAATTATTGGATGCCATGTTTCCTAGGTATATAAAACCTTTGTCATCAAGTCCTTCACAAGACGTTTTAAAATACATCATCTAGAAACATGTCTTATTTTTTCAACTAATTTGTCTCATGAGACTACCGATGCATTGAGGGTCTTACTTTAAATGGTCATGAACCCTTATCTTACCAATATAAATCATTCCATATATATGGAATGATATATTTAATTCATAAACAATGTTCCATATAAAATTTCAATATTTAGTAAAGAATACATATTTATCCATATTTCCCTATATAATCAAATAACTGTCAAAGTAAATACCACATGGAAAAATGATATATGTTTAAGGAAAATGTCATGCCCATGATAAATAATGTGGATATTTAGGTGCAATTTAATGTTCAATGATCCCAATAAAGTTAATAACATAAGGGGAAGTTAATGTCTAAAAATGATTCAAATAAGTGAATTCAATGCTACCCTTAGTCAAAATAGTCATAATCTATCCAAAGGAATAATAAGGATGGTATAAATATTATGAGTACCCATTGGAGTAATAATTAGGGTTTTGTAGTTTATGAACTAAAAAATATCATTCAAACATTATTGAAGAAAATAACCATTCCAATTTAAAAAACATTTTGAAAATATTTTTCATTGAGAATTAATTTTAAAAAATAAATCTTTAAAAATAAATTTCTAAAATTTCGAAGTAAAATTCAATGAAATGATGCTGGGTAATTCCATAAAAGGTAAAAACATTCCTTTTTCATTATAAAAATGTTAGGAAAGTGCCCTGTTTGGAAAGCGATAAGAAGATTTCTTTGAAATTTTCATTGAAACAAAATGGTTAAAAATGTATTTTAATAAATCATTTTTAAATTTATAAATAACAAAAATTAAACATTTTTAGAAAACATGGTATTTTAAGAAAATAGATTTCCAACCAAAGAGAGAAACGAAGTCAGATTTTATTGAAACAATTTATCAATACTTTTGACTACCAAAGAGTAGAAAAATGGTACTATCAATTGAAAAATATCACTAGTAAACATAGTAGAATAAAATTAAATGGTTTATTAAGAAATGATCAAATAATTTCATTCAATTGAAATTAAAGTGAAAATTATCCCAAATAAAATGAGATTCTGAAGTAAACCTTTACAATTGTAATAATTTTTAAGTAAGAATCAACTAATGAATCGATTATGTGTATAAACTATAAATCCCTATAAAAATATTTAAATACATAAATATATATTAAAAATTAATTATACACATAATCATATAATATTAAAGACAATGAGGAAGTAATATAACAAAATGTAAAGTAATTGAGTTATAAAAATTATTTACCACTTGGTAACTTCACGTTCAAATCCTCATAGATTAAATAATTCAAATTTAAATTCAAAACACCATGAATAATTAATTATTCATGATATTAAATGGTAAATTGAAAATATATTCACCAAATAAAGGAAACTAGGTGTATAAAAATACAATATTCCTTAATGAAATGAAATTGAGATGGAATCTCTTACCTCGCGCTTTCTTTTTGGATATACTTGATTTAACATGTATTATAATTATTTTCAACAAGTTATTAAATTATTAAAGAACCATATTAATATTTATTATATAATATATTATCCTTTTATAACATACTATTACTTATTCATTAATAGTCTTTCATTATTCTCATCTTTTGGGGAAATAACTTGCTTTGATTTTTTAGTATGTTTTGACTTGTTATCTTATGTTTCTCTTACTAAGATCATGATTAATCATATACAGAATGTAATTAATGATTTAAATATCATATATTTTTATTATATATCAATTTATAGTAATCCGTAAAATTTTGTGATAGGAAATGAAATACACCATTCATGGAGACGGTAGGTCGTACGTATACATGAATACTGCTTCAATTTTCTTGTCATATTAAAAGGAGAAAAGTAAATGATATATATGTATATTATCATTATATTATAATAATTATTTCATAAATATCACATATGTTTATTAAACTCATCATTAATATATTCTATGTAAATTGATAACCAATTACATCGCTTCGTGAGGCGGTAGTCTGTTGTACAAAAAAACAACATTATCGTATTCCAAAAAAATACAAAGCTTGAAGGTATGTATTATAAATGATTATAGAAGAATAAGTAAATCTTAAGTATTGTATATATCATATATTAATTTTATTTACATTATTTTGATTAACCCTGAATAGTGGTAATGGAAAAATGAACAATATCGGTTCATAAGGTGGTAGTCTGTTTTACAAATGAATGGTGATTTTTAAAATCATTTAATGGAAGTGTGTAAATTTTTAGGTTGTAACCTAAAAATAAATACATATAAGTATATTTATGATACTAAGGTTATTGTATAATCATGATATGAAAATAATTGAATGGGTTTGAAGAATAAATAAAACAAAAACCTTCCTGATTAACGTTACCTCTTCTTCAAGTATCTCTTTTTGGTTTGCACCAAAGGCCTTCCTTAGTTAGATTTATACTCAAATTAAGGATTCTAGGAAGAGTATAAAAAATTAATTTAATTGGGAGGGTTTTTTAAGAGAAATATTTCTTGATAGGTTTGAATAAGTGAGTGGAGTGAATTCTTTTTTATAGTGGAGGAGGAGTGACATTCTTGTAAATACCAAACAGTATATACTATTGAGAAGTATCCCTTACCTAATTTTCCTTAAATAATAAAAAAAATTAATAAATTATTGGATAAGATATAAATATGTCCATAAAATTGGTTTTGGAATTTTTTTTGTCATTTACACACCTTATCTTTTATGATTATCCACTATGTAAAATCATTTTTACCTTAATCATTATAATTAACATTAACAGTTTTTTCTCATCACCTTGGTATAAAATAAATTTCAACATATTATAAATTATAAAATATAATTATTAAAAAAATGGAATCAATTTTTTCAAATTCAAATCCCATAAGTGGAATAATTTTTTTAAAATTTTATCCTGCATATGTGACGATAAAGCGGGTTTTTATTGTGAAAATATTCAAAAGACTGAAATGTTTTTATATCAAACTTCGCTATGAAATTTATTAAAATGACCAAAATTGAATTAATAGATTAATAATTTATCTAATTTAATTTTAAAACCAGTTTAAAATTTAATTTAGCATTATAAATTATTTAGTTGAAAATTCAGTTTTCAAATAAATTTAGTATTTTTCACTATTCATCTAAAAATGAAACTTCTCAAATAAATACTAAAAACTAACACTAGAATAATTTTAAAATTATTTTTTCAAAAATGAAGTTTATTTGTTAAAATAAAATTTATATAAGTTTGAAAATTTAGTTTTAAAACAAGTGTACCATTAATAGGCGATATAACTGCCTTTTCGAAAAATACATATTTTTATGCATAAAATTGGATTTGTTCTTATCTTATGACTATCAAACATATTGGATGAATGTAAAAAATTTATTGAATTTATAATATATATATATATATATTATTAATATAATTAAATAATATTAATTAATTTAATTTATTGAGATAAAATTCCTTTAGTGCATAAAAAATGTCTTTATAAAAACATTTCCTTCATATTTAACTAGTTTCTATTTTTATTTCTAATTAATTGGTAACCACTGAATTCAAAAATATGTTTAAAAGTCAGTTAATACTATCTATAAACTCTAGTTTAATTTCTATGATATAATTAACATTTTTAATAATAATATTAATAGTATTCGGTAAAACTCGATCTTGAGTGTAACATAAGATTTTGAAGAAACTAATTTTTTAAGTAATGCAAGCTGACTTTGTATTGTGTGACCTGATATCTATATCATAGATTGAATTTATTTTAAATAGTAAATATATAATAAATTATAGGGATGTTATATTCCTGTTTACATTTAGAGTTTCATCTTATATACACTATAAAATACAATGTCCTTATTTTATAATTTTGGGGTATTACAGTATCCTAACCATAAATAAATTACATCCTTGCAATTTAAACATGATCTTGGTAATATAGGGTTTTAAATTTTAAAATTATTTTGTTTAAAAACCCACATATTAAAAGGTTTAATAAAATATCCTATTAATAATAGATATAGGTAAGTCAACATTTATATAGAATAATATGTAACTAGGTTTCTACGTAGGAGAACATATGTTTCAAGTGAAGATATGGACATATAAGGAAAAAATATTCATAGATATTGATTGAGTTCATTGATCATAAACAATTGAATTATAAATGGAAATTTTAGGCCCTCAATTCCATAAATCTTTTATAATCTAAAATACCATTTGATTCATCAGATATGAATGTAACATAATAACATTTTTCTTCCAAGATCATTTTCCTATTGTTGATTAATTATTTTACTTCTTACAAATATAAGAAAATATAATTAGATGATATATTTATATTTCATAAACACAATTCAATCCTTTTTTTTGTGCTTCGGTCAATTTCCCATTTATCTCTTTACTACAAGAAATTAATAACCAAAAATGAATTTTTTATTCCTCAGGCACTTAAATTCACTTTTAACAGGTCATAAGATCCATAAAAGAGTGACAAGTATTTCTATTTATTTTTAACTATTGTCATAAACCAATATAGTTAATACATTAATCTATAAACCACTAAGGTAATAATACCAGTTCGTCATTAATATTTATTCATTAAATTTTTTAACTAAAAACAATGACACATTAACCAAGGTATCACGTAGTCTAGTAGTAGGAGCGAAACCCTTATCATTCTTCGCTCAAGGGTTCTATCCCCACTACCTTACCAGATGTGAGGGGTTATAACCCTACATGTGGGTTTTCCTTTTTATAAAATATATTCTTATATTGTTCCCAAAAATATGATGGGCACCCTTGAAATAATTTTAATCATTAAATAATCTTTTCACTGTGGTTTTCAATATAACTTATTTTATTACAAATTATAATAATATTATTTGACTATAATTTAATTAATGATCATATCACCCCTAAATTTTATAAAAACCTTTTAAACTTATGTCTATTAAATTTAAAAGGCACTATTCCTCAAATAACCATTCCACTAAGACATATATTCCATTACTTTCTCCCCGATTATCATTACTTTTGGTAGACTATCATCCCATAAACCTAAAAGTTGTTTCTAATGATTTTAACTTATGATAAATATTAACTCACTAATTCATAATGGTATTCATAACTCCCATGTTAATGAATATATATATGATTCTAAAATTTAACAAAATCCCAAAAAAAATCATGATTCTTAAACCAAAATTCCATTAGTAAAAATACTAATATAATTTAATTTTTCTTTAATCTCAATACTTAAATACATCATCCATTTTATAACAATTTTGGTCCTTCCTTGGTCTAATGTTTATACATGGTCAGATTTTTTCATTATATATTCAAATCCTTCATAATTTTATATAAAGAAAAGTGGAAATTATACTAAGCATATCCCCCAGGAGTGTTATACTAGGCATGTAGTAAGGCACATTGTCGTGTACCTAGTTACACTCAAGTCATTCCTAATGAACCCTTTTAGAATTTATTATACCTTGGTATATTTGTTCCATAACCACATCCACTTGTAGTATACAAACAAGGATGTATTTCAAGGAAAACCCACATAATCTCTATCTTACCAAAACATTATGATGTTCTTTTATATTTATCCTCAAATTCTATATTTTAGTTATGTTCCATAATCTATGTTTTCTTAAATATAGTTCCCAATGTTTCAACTAAATTTTATCTCATACCAAATGTAGTAACCCCACCCCCAGAAGCTCAGAGTCAATTCCTACTATCATTACATTGGCATAGATATAAGAAAATTGTGTCTCAATGAAATGAATAGTTTATTTTTCTTGGAAAATTAGATACATACATGGGTCTTGTATTACAAATTATTACAAAAATTACATTATTTTTTTATAGAATAACTTCATTCAATCTTGTATATTTTTTCATATATTTCTTTTTACACTTAAATGAATCATGGGGAAAACAAAATAAAGGTGAGCTCAAATTCTTAGTAAGGGTTAAGTGAAATAGAAGAAATAATGAATTAATTGGAATAATAAATATGGAATGGTAAATAATTGATAAAACATTCCATTTAAATAACTTTATAAGGAATAATCAATATGTAAAGGTAAATAACTGAGAACATGTTAAATTTATATATTTTGATAAAGCATAATTAATATGGAAAGGTAAATAACTAAAATCCAAGTCATTTAATCAATAAAATGATAATAAAATGTATCCATATATTTTTTCATATTAAAAATATCATGGATAACGATAACTAAATATGAATGAAGGTAATTCTTAATTATTGGATGCCACATTACCTAGGTACATGGAACCTTTACCATCAGGACCTTTCACATGACAGTTTAAAATATTTTAGGTATAAACCTATCTAATTTGTACAACTAATTCATCTCATGAGACTATCGATGCATCAAGGGTATTTCTTTAAATGGTCCACATATTGTGTTATACCAGTCCAAATTATTACTCGTTTATCAAATTATTGATTTAATTCATAAATAATGTGCCTTATCAAATGTCCCTATTGAGTGAAGAAGGTGGATTTACCAATATTTCCCTAGATAATCCAATAACTATCATAGTAAACACCATATAAATTTTAGTAAAAATTCATATCCATTATAAATAATGTGGATATTTAGGGGAAATTTAATGTTCAATAGTCATTGGAAAGTGAATAAATCAAGGGTAAGTTAATTACTACAAAAATTATACTTCAAGGAAGTGAATTTAAATACTATCCTTGGTCTAATTAATCATAATCCATCTATAGGATGAATAATGATGGTATCAATATGATGTATAACCATTGGAGTAAGAATAAGGGTTGTTGTATTTGAGGAACTAAAAAACATCATTAAAAACATTTTGGAGGAAAATATCCTTTTCATTTTGAAAAAAAATTTGAAGATCCTTTTCTTTTAAAATAAAATTTAACAAAATTCTTTAATAGTGTATTTGTAAAATTATAAAGGAATCTTCAATTAAATGATGGTGGGTAATTTCATATGAGGTAAAAATGTTCATTCTGTTTTCATTATAAAAAGGTTATGAAAGTGCCTTGTTCAGAAAATGACAAGAATATTCCTTTGAAAAAAAATTTTAAAAATAAAATATAAGTAAAAAATATATTTTATCAAATAATTTTTAAAATTATAAATAAAACATTTTGAAATAATTTTTATAAAACATGGTTTTGTATGAAAATAGATTTCCAACTGAAGAGATAAATGAAGTCGGATTTTATTAAAACATGTTCTCAATACTTCTAATTAACAAAGAGTATAAAAATGGTACTATCACTTGAAAATTATCATGAATAACCATATTATAATAAAATTAATTGGTGTATTATATAATGATCATTTAATTTTCTTCAAGGTAAATTCATGTTTAAACAATCATGAATAAAATGATATTGTGAAGTAAACCCTTGCCAGAGTTATAACTCTGAAGTGAGAATCAACGACTTAATCAATTATGTGTATCAAATATAAATAAACATTAAACTTTTTAAATACATAAATATATAGTCAAAATTAATTATACAAAAAATCATTTATTGTTAACGACTATAAGGAAGTAATATAACCCAATGAAACGGAATAGAATTATGAAATTTCCTTACCACTTGGTAATTTTAAGTTCAACTACCCTATGATGAAATAATTAAAATTGAAACCAAAAAAAACAATTAATAATGAATTATTCATTATATTAAATTCTAAATGGGTATTAAATACACAACATAAAATAAACTAGGTTCATACTATTTCAATACGCCCTAGTGAAATAAAATTCAGACGGAATCTCTTACCTCACACTTTCCTTTTGGTCGTACTTGCTTTAACCTCATTTATAATGGTTTTAAACAAGTTATTATCTTATTATAGATCCTTGTTAATATTTATGATATCATATATGAACCATTTATAGAATATTATTACCTTTTCATTAATAATCATTCATTATTTTCATCATTTTGAGTAATAATATGCTTTGTTTTTCGAGTATGTTTTAACTTGTTATTTATTGTTCCTCTTAGTAAAATCATTTTTAATAATATCTAGAATTTAAATTGTGATTTAAATATAATATATATTTATTCAATATTTATTTAGAGTAAAACATCAAAATTTGGTGATAGGAAATGAAATACACCATTCATGGAGCCAGTAGGCTGTACACACGCATTAAAGCTACTTCCATTTTCTTATCATAATAAAAGAATAAAAGTAAATGATATATTTTTATATTATAATTTCAATATAATATTTATGTTATATATATCAAATTTATTTATTAAAACAATCCTTAATATATTCCATGTAAAGTGTGAACAAATCTCATCGCTTCACGAGGCGGTAGTCCGCCATACACATGAATGGCGTTATTGTATTCCAAAAAATGAAAATCATGAAGTAAAATGTTATATAATAAATATAGAAACAAAAAATAAATCATAAATATCATTTATATAATATATAAATATTATTTACATCATTATTACTAACAATGAAAGGTGGTTATGTAAAAACCAATAACATTGGTTCGCGATGTCATAGTTCGTCATACACATGAATGATTATTTTTTAACCCTTTTGATAGAAGTGTGTGATGTTTTAGGTCATAAAATTAACATAAAAATATATAATTATATTTAATATACTTATTTTATTATATAATAATAATATTAAAATAATTTAAGGTGTTTGAGGAAGAAATAAAACAAAAATGTTTGTTGATGAACTTTACCTCTTCTTCATGTATCTTCTTTTGGTTTTCACCAAACACCTCCTTTGGTTGGATTTATAAAAAACATTAAGGATTATATTATGATCATGGGTAATTTTTTAGGTGAATTGGTCATGATTTTGATGATTCAAATGGATTGGGGGTGCAAATAAGTGAGGGGAGTGAGTACCCTTTTATAGTGGGGAGGAGTAACATTCTTATAGATACCAAAAAGTAAATACTATTAGGAAGTCTCCCTTACCTCATGTGACTCAAATAATGAACCCTTTTCAATACAATATATGATATGGTATAAATATATCCATACAATGGTTTTTGGATAATTTTTTTTTATTTCCGTTCCATATCGTTTAAGATTAACCACTAAGTAAACTCATTTTTACCTTAATCATTATGATTAACATTAACTGTCCTAGATAATCACTATAGTAAAAAATTAATTTATCCATATTATATATTATAAATTATTATGATCCCAAAAAATGAATCCATTTTTCTAAATTCAACTCACATAAGTGGAAAAATATATTTTAAAATTCATCCTGCATATGTTATGACAAAGCGGGATTTTAGAGTGAAAATTTCCAAAAGATTGAGATTTTTTTATATCAAAATTAACTATGAAATTGATTCCAATGACCTAAATTGGATTAATATTTTTATAAATGATCTAATTTAACTTTAAACAAAAGTTAAAATATAATTTAAAATGATAAATTATTTAGATGAAAAGTCAGTTTTCAATTAAATTTAGTATTTTCAGTATTCATCGAAAAATTAATCTTATCATAAAAATACAAAAAAAATCAGCCTAATATAATTTTGAAATTAAACATTTAAAAATATATTTTATTTTTTCAAATAAAATTTATAAAAGTTATAAAATTTAGTTTTAAAACAAGTGCTCCATTAAAATGCAGCATGACTGTCATTTTAAAAAATACAACTTTTTATGCCAAAAATTGGATTTGTTCTTATCTCATGCCTATCAAACCAATTGGATGAATGTAAAAAAAATTTATAGAATATATAATATAAAATTTCAATTATTATCATTCAATAAAAGTAATTAATTAAATTTATTAAGATAAAAAAACATTGGCATATAAAAATAGTTCTTTATAAAATCATTTCCTTTATATTCAATTAGTTTTTATTTTCTTTTCAAATTAATTAGTAATCATTGAATTAAACCATATTTTCATAAGTTATTTAATCCTATTTCTAACCTCAAATTTAATTTCTATGTTATAATTATAATTTTAAATAATAATATTAATAATATTTGTCAAAACTCATTCTTTCGTGAAACGTAAGCTTTCGAAGAAACTCATTATTGTGTGTAACACAAGATAACTTAGTATTACATGCATTTAAAGCTATATCATAGATTTAATTTATTTAAAATAATAAATATTTTTTAAATTATTAGGATTTTATATTCTTTTCTATGCATGGTGTTGCATGACATACACGCTATCAAATATAATTATCTTATTTTAGAATTATAGGGTGTTACACTTTCTCCCTAGGGTTAATTTCAATTGTTATAGGGAACTAACCTTATCTATATAAGTCATGTAAATTTTTAATTGACCAATTTTTAATTCCAAATTTTGAATTATATCATTGTAATTATCTTTATCTTATTTTATTTTTTTTTGAGAATCAAACTTATCCTCTTGTGAGTATAATATTTTTAGCATTTGATCCATTCTATTAATAATTTCCCCCTCAAAATTTCATTAGTAATTAGATGAAACACCACTTTTTATTTTGATGTTGTTTTCTAGGATTATTTTGGTAACCTGGGGTAGTAGGTTTTCTAATAATACATTGTTCCTTGTATGATATATTGTGATGGTTCATATTTACTTGGTTGTAATTGTTTGAAAAAGGATCACCTTTATTAGGAATCCTTGTACCATAACATAAATTGTTTATATTTTCTTGTTGTTTGGATGGTACATAAAATTTTTAAAAAACAATTCAGTGTTCCCAAACTTCCCACATTAAGATAAATTATCTCTATTAAATTGGTTTTTTTTTCGACAACCCATTTTATTGGAACTTTGTTTGGAATTTTGGTTCGTTAATGATTGAATTTTATCATTAATGTTTGTGAGTTGACCATTAATGTCTACACATAAACCATTATTATTTCCACATCTATTTACTATCTTATTCTAAGAGTTCTTGTGTGGAGAATTTAAAGAATATTTATTAAAGATTTGTCTCAAAGTTTCCTTGGTATTATAATTATAATTACCCCCAGCTGACTCATGTACCAAATTTTGACTAGAATAAGATAATTCATCATAAAAGGGATCCATGACAACATGGTAAAGAACCTAGTAATGAGTAAACTACATATGGGTATTTTTAAATCAATTTTATGGCTCATTAAAGGATTCCCCATCCTCTTTATAGAAACTATTGATTTTGATTCTCAAATCACCATTAAGTATTTTGGGATAAAATATCATCACAAATAAGTTATAAACTTAATCCCAAATTTCAAAGATGTTTTCATCTAAACTCGGGAAAAAAATCCAAGAATTCCTTTTAAGGGAAAAAGGTAAAAAATATAATCCTTAAATTATTTTAATTTATCCCTAACAAAGGTAATTATTTCACTATAATATATAAATCACTAATTAAATTTATTTAGTCTTTATTAGAAATTCCATTAAAGACAGAAAATAGTAAAAGATGTGACTATTTTATCTCATATGTTTTGGATTTTGGTGATAATATAATCAGAGATTTATTACTTGAAACTTGATGGAGTTGAAAATATTATATACTAGGCCTCTTATTTCATTCATTATTTAATTATTTTTGAAAATTTTGTTGATTATTTGCAAGAACTCCCTCACCCATGTTTTCCATTTTAGATTTTTTTTCTTTTTAAGAGAACAAAAATGTTCTTCTATCTCAGGTATTAATGGATCTATCTTATCAGATTTCAATAATGTGGTAATAGAACAAATAGTAACAAAAAATATTCTATAAAAAAATTTTTAAATAGTTCAAAGTAACTCATTAGGATAAGAAGTTTTGAAATAAATTTTTTTTAAATGATTTCTTTATTTTTTTTTAATAGCTTTGAAAAAAATTGGTCACACGAATCCTTACTTGTAAATGGTTATAAAAATATGATGTTTTCATTTTTGAAGACGTGAAATGTTTAATTATTTATTAAAACCACTAGAAATAATATAGTGTTATTAAGAGTATTGATACACCGGGAAGGTGTTTAATCAAATTTTCAAACAAAAATAGTGCAAATAGTGGTCAAAATTATTATTTTTTAAATCTAATTTTTATAATTATTAAACAAATAATAATGAAAAATTTTTTGTTTAAAATAAACTAGTTGAGGGAGGAAAATGACCAAATATTAGGAACTAAATTTGAGAAATTCACTCAAGAAAGATGCTTGGGTAAAATTAATACTACTGGTTTAAATTGATTTATTCTTTCATAATTATATTATTGAAATGAAAACTCATAAATTTATTGATTGATCTCTCTTTCCAAGAGATAAATTGTGCATAAAGATGATAATTAAATATCAATCCTTCCTAGAATTATCTAATGAGGAATATGATTGAAATAAAAGTCAATAGAATCAATCACACTGATTGATTCTGACATTTCAAAATTGAGTGTGGGATATGTGAACAATTTTTAGATCATCAAATTATCTCTACAATGAATTCAAAATTTTGAAGAATAAATTTTGAAGAAGAAAAAAAATATAAAACTATAAAATTATCTTCCATGATAACTTATGTTTTAACAAAAACTCATATTCAATTCATAAAAATTATATATCACAATTAAAATTAGGAAAGAACAATAAAATAATTAGATTAAAATCAACCCTCGAAATTCAATCACAACGAGTGATATTGCCTTTGCCTAGTTATCAACATGTCATCTCTCTGGTTAGATTGTGAATTATGTTGTATTTGTAACTGTTAACCTCCCTCTTCCTCTATCCTAAGATGAAATTTATTCTCCAAATATTTTCATGTTTTTAACCAATGTATTCCACCAACTTAGATCGGTCTCATGTTCTTCTGGTCTGTCCACATGTAATTGGTCATATAGAAAAATCACATGCATGTAAACTTTGCATTGTTATTCTACGAGAATCATCGTGTGGTTGGTGAGAAAAATGAACTTGGATGTGATTCTGGCTTGATTTTTCACAACATAAATCAAGAATAATTTATAAATTATTATTAATAGTATAAATATATATCATTAATTATTATTATCACTATTAATATAAATATATAAATATTATCACATGAATTTATATATAATTATCATTATTGTAATAATTATAAATATAATTATGTATTTTTAAATATATATATATATTATTAATATTATTATATTTACATAAATATTAAATTTTTATTTTTATTTATTTTTATTTATTTTATTTTATTTTGTTATTATTATTTACTATTTTATTTATTTTTTATTTATGTATTTATATTTTTTTTCTTTCTTCTTTTTTATCTCTACAGCCTCCCATGGGTTCATTTAATCCAGGGGTGCATCTTCTTTAGATCACCATCACAACTATTGTTCATCATAGTGAAAGTCAGCAGCGACGGGCTTTCTCCATATCCATGTGGCGTTGATGAATGGTGTGCAGATTGACTTTGTAGGGGTACTGTCATCATGTAAAGTTTGGTGGTCCTTGGTCGACTTTGATTCGTCACCTCGGAATCATATCTAAAGTCATATTGTTCATCATCAAATGGGATTTTGCTCAAGTGGCCTCAATCATAGTGTTATCTCACGATAGGGTTCTGGTTCTTCTATAAGTGGATCGATCTCGGTCATAGTATCACTTACTTTTTTAGACCATGGATGATGATTAGGAAATGGTAGATCAGTGGAACCTATATGGATCAGTGGATCAGGGACCGGTAGATGGTCGTGGCTATATAGAAAGGTAGGGTGGCCTTGGATTGGGTTCTGTTGATGGTAAATATATGGTGGAAGCAGGACACAGTGCTAAATCGGGTGTTCGATAATAGTGGAAGAGCTCAATTGTGGATCTCGATACTTCATGGTGGTTTTTTCTTAGGACTTGTAGATGTCAACGGAGAACAACTATTGAATCCCTGACAGTAAAATATTTGAGCAGTAGATCTGCGTAGTAGTGGACGCCCTACTCTCCCCAACGGTAGATCAACTTTGACCAGTGGTAGATGCAGATCCTAATGGTTGATTAAAAATTAGACCAAAAGCACACACTTGTAGGTTATCTAGCGTTATCACTAAAAAAATTTATTAGATAAAAATATTAAAACAATAAAAATATTAAATTGATGTAAGAAAATATTAAACAATTAAAAATAAAATCAATTTAATTATTTTAAATTCACATATTAAAAGTTAAATTAGAAAAAAAAATCTAGAACTACAGAATAATTAAATAAATTCAAATTATATTTATTAATATTTAAAAAAATATTAATTAAATTGTAAAATTAAGATACCAATATATTAAAATATAGAATAACAAATTTTAAATTACAAACAAGTTATAATTATTATGAAATATAATAATAAATTATTCAATTAAAAAAGGGAAAATTTAATGAAAACACATAAAACTAATATTTAAAAAGATATTTAGAAATAAAATAAAAAGAAAATCTAATAAAATTACTGATAATTTAAATTAAATAATACCAAATTAAATATAAAAATTATGAATTAATTATTTAAACTAATAAATTGTTGATCTATAATTAATTAATAAATAATGAATAATTAATTAATTAATTAATTAAAAAATATTATTTAAAAATGTTTGTAAAATCACTCAATTCAATCCCACATCACATTCCATTTTATTTAAAATTTGATAACGTCACTCGTGTGTACGGCAGACTATCGCCTTGTGAAGTGATGTGATTTCTTTTTTACTTACGCTTTACATGAAAAGTAATAAGGATAAATTTAATGAAAATATGTGACATATATGACATGATATTGATCCATTCAAATTAATATATCACCTACTTTATTATCCTTTCACTCGTTAATGGAATGATATCATTGCTTATGCATATGTATGACCTACCAACTCCAAGAAGTAATGTGATTCATTTTCCATAAACAACATTCAAGAATGATTAAAAATATATATATAATGAGTCAATTTGATAACTATGATATTTATATAATTTTTTAGATGATGGTTCTATATCATATACCCAAGAACTAGAACTTTCATGATAAAACATGTCTAAGAAAACAAAGCAATTAACACCTGAAACAGTGAAAATAATGTAATATTATTAACAAATATGTTGTAAAATGTTATAAGAGGATAATAAATGATATTATAAATATTAATATAATTTTATTAAAAAATAATAAAATTATTAAAACCATTATATGATACATTAAATCACATTCAATCAAAAGGAAGCGTGTGGTAAGAGACTTCATCTCAATTTCCAATTATTGAGGAATATTGAAATGTTATTCACATAATTTCATTTATATGGTGTATATAAAAACCCTTTGACATGTAATATCTTGATT
The DNA here is from genome assembly GCA_963277665.1 of Viscum album. Classification (NCBI taxonomy): domain Eukaryota; kingdom Viridiplantae; phylum Streptophyta; class Magnoliopsida; order Santalales; family Viscaceae; genus Viscum; species Viscum album. Next base: position 1,988,642,121 of record OY728136.1, read on the forward strand.
CATTAAAAAATCATTGTATTTTAATTACAAATTTTAATTATTTCATCCAAGTTTATTTGACTAAAATGTTACCAAGTGGAAAATAATTTCCTAACTCAATTTCCTTTCATTGAGTTATATTACTTCTTCATTGTCTTTGATATTCTAAGATTATATCTATAATGACTTCTGATTATTTTATTTTGTATTCAAACTTTTTTATATCAATTTACATTTGATACACACAATCAATTCATTGATTAATTCTCATTATAACGTTACCATCATTGTGAGGGTTTATTTCATAATCTCATTTCAATCAGGATTGTTTTTGCTTGAATTTACATTGAAGGACCTCATTTGATAATTGGATAATAAAAAAATTTCCTTTTGTCTTCATCTAGTTATTCATACATTGTTCAAGTACTATTACAAATTTTCCAATCATTGTTACTTAAAATTAATGAGAAAATGTTTTCAAAAAAATATGACTTCATTTCTCTCTTCGATCAAAAATTATTTTTCTTTTAAAAACCATGTTTTAAAAAAAATCAAAAATATATTTAACATTAAAAAAATTGTTTATTAAATAAATTTTTACCCTTGTTTAATTTTTAAATAAATTTTAACAATAATATTTATGTATTTTTTTTTTCAAAAAAGGATTGTTTGGATTTTACCGAAAATATGAAAGGATTCCATGGTTTAACATGTATAGAATGTATGGAATTTTCTTCCTTCATGACCACTCAATATCTTCTAAGATTAAATTATAGGTTTAGAATCTAATTATTAAATAAAACTATATTCAAAATATTTTTTGAACATTTAGTTTTTCAAAAATATCTTTAAAAAGTAAAAAAATTATATTTTCTTTAAGAATGTTTTTAAAGATATTTTTATTCTATTTTTATTCCTCAATGACAACAACCCATAGGGTATATGTTGTATTAATACCATATATATTATTTTTTTAGATTTTATATGATCACTTTCACCAAGAAAAATTATTGACATTCACTTTCTTGATTTATTTTGGAAGTCATTAACTTTTTATTAAAATATACACTTTCGTGCAGTTATTAGAAAATAGATTTTCTATAAATATCCATATTATTTTTTCTATAAATATCCATATTATTTATCATGTATATGTTTATTTCTTAAATCATATGTCATTTTTATATAGTTTGTTCTATATTAGAATTTATTTTTTTATCTATGGAAATATTGATAAATCTTTATTCTTTACTTAATATAGATATTTGATGATAAGACACATCATTCTTGAATAAAATTGATTATTTAATATATGAGGAATGATTTTTACATATAGTGATATGTGGAACCTAGAATTATATATCCCCTCAATTCATATGTAGCCTCTTTAGATGAATTGGTAAGATATAATTAAATTGTTTTTTAACCATAGTTTTAAACTGTCTTGTAAAATGTCTTGACAGTAGAGATATCAAAATGCATGAGATCATGGTGTCTAATAATTAATCAACTCCTTCATTAAGAATTTCTATATTATTATACATGATATTTTCTCAATAATATTATATCTCTAGTAATTTAATTACTAATTATTTATTAAATGGTATGTTTTTTCAGTTATTTACCTTTCCATGTTGATTATACTTTATCTATTCATGATAGTCATTTTATTTAAATATAATTTTTTTTATATTATTTACCATAACATATTTATTATTATTTATATATTCATGATAGTTAAGTTATTTAAATATCATGTGTGTTTATAAATTTACCTTTCCTATTGATTATTCCTTATCTAATCAAGATGTTCAAGTTATTGATTAAATGTCATTAGTATTAAAATATTTACATTTCCATATAGATTATGTAATATTTATTATTTTTCATTTACTTATGATAGTTTCCAAATTACATAACTCTTACTAATCATTTGATATCACCCTTTTTTATCCTTTATAGCGAATCCAGTAAGTATACTATGAATGATATGCAAGGTTATTCTAGAGGGAATAATGTTATTCTGGAAAAAACAATTATGTTTTAATTTGTGGATTCAAATTTAATATGGAAATAATGTATGTATCTAGTTTACTAATACTACTAAACTATTAATTCATTCAAGATTTTATTCCTTATATCCTATGCTAATGGAATAAAGTAGACACTGATTCTCGACTATAGGGGATAGGGTCGTTACACTTCCAATCTTCATATGTAATATATTATGAAGTGCATATATGTGGTTTTTAATTTAAAAAAGTTTCCACACATCCAATATGTAAATATTTATTTAATTTTTATGGAATACATAAGGATTTATACCGCATAAAATGTCCATAATGTGTAGTTTTCTTCAATACATAAGATATTCTCCTTTGTGAAAAAAATCGATACATAAGGGTTTCATTAGAAAATTGTAAAAAAATACAAGATACTTCATACATGATATTTTATACTTAACAAAATTTATTAAACATTAGTAAAATATGATAAACTCATAATATAAATTTTACCATAATAATTACCTAAATAAAAAATTAATGAGGCATTTAAATAAAATATCCTCTATGAAATGAAATAAATATATATAATATTTGGAATAAATATTTATTGAATAAAATAATTACTAATTAATTAAAAATATTTAATTAAATATTAGCTCCTTATTTCTAGGGATCTTATAGTGGATTCCTCCAATAACTACTTTAATGGATATATAATGACTACTAGAAATGGTTATATTTTTTTCTATAAATAAACACAAATTGTTTAATCATTTCATCATCAAAAATTCCCTCCATATTTATACTTATTTTCCATAAATAATTATATTTGGTGGAGTTATTGTCATCAAGTGAGGTTAACCTTGTAAATAATTTGTACATAAAACTTTCAGTTGTTTCTTATATTTTTTATTATTGTCCAATTATAATTGTACACAACTTATGTAGTAGTTAATATTAATTTATTTTGTGTTTTTATAGCATTTATCATCCACTATAAATTAAATAAATATTTATAAATATGAAAATTAATTAAACATAAAATTTTAATGTTATTTAAAATATCTAGTTTGTTACATTCTCCCTCACTCCCCCTATAGAAATTACATCCTCCAAATTTTAACTCTTTTTAAAAAAAGAAAATGAAAATATGAACACTCTTTAAACACATGACTCCTTCTTAAACCTTTAGTTATGATTAAGTGTATTATTTCAAAATACTTTCTTCTTATAATCAAAAACAGTATTCTGTAAACCTATATCTAATAAGAATTTCAATATGAGAAAATGTTATGAAATAATTCAAAACTTCACCAAAATACCCAATTCTTATTGTTGTTTTATTCCCATATAGAAAGGATCTATGAATTGAAATAATACATTTAAATATTTTCAAACTTATCCACTTATTTTTTTCAAGTACAAATGGTATAGTTAGATATAAATTAGTTGAAAATTTATATAATTTTTTAAAGGGTTCATTTCAAACATATATTTTTAAAACATGGGAATAAACATGGTTTTTATTAGATTTCCTTTGATATTTAGAGATGTAGCTGCGACAGTGGGGAAACCGATTAAACTTGACAAGGAGACGGAAAGAGCTTGGTATGGCCATTATGCTAGAGCTTTAGTTGAAATTGATATGTCTTTTGATCTTATTAATACTATCTTTTTGATGGCTAGGGACTTCAAGATAGAACTCTCAATCCATTTTGAATGGTTGCTAGATTTCTGTGATTATTGTTTTAGAATTGGACATTCTGTTGATCATTGCCACAAGAACATGCAGTGCTTGAAGTGTATGAAATATGGTCATGTTTCTACTGTCTATAGGCTTAACAATTCTTATAATTTGGATCAAATGAAGGGTTAGAATGGTCCCAAGAAATAATGACATGTCTACCAGTGAAAGGATAATACTTCCAATAGAAGTGCTTCTTTTGCTGATATTGTCAGAAAGGGGTATGGATGTGGGGGTATGAGTGGGAAAGGTGTTGTCAAAATCACTCATGAGCTGGTTGATGAACATAACAAGGATGTGGAAAGTTCTCTAAAACCCACCTCATGGGCGGTGACCTCAGATGAGGATAAGCAATCGAAATGAGAGGTTGAAATCCAGGAAGAGGTGGACAGGTAAATGAGGAAAGAACACATTGTTTTTCCTAAAAGAAAAGGAAAGATCAAGGTGCCTGATAATGACAGCTTTGAGTTGGTTCTTTCAAGGAATTCGAAGGCTAATTTTCAGGAGTTTAGTGCCTTACCTCTTTCTAAATCGCTGTCTGATCTTCCTGGCTCCATTGTGGCTGATTTAGACCATGGTGAGGCTACTATTTTTGGTGAATCCATCACCTTGGTGCATGCTTCTCCAATCATGTGCCATCATGAAGACCAGGTTCCAGGTTCAGCAGAAAAAGAAGAGGTAGTTCAGACCTTGGTCATTGATCAAATCAAAGTGCTGGAGCCTCCTGTGCATGACCCTAGTGTTGATATTTTTGCGATAAGCAATGATCTGGATGCTTGCAAGAATGTCAAGGAAATTCATAGACACACAAATGACACTTTGGTGGGCAGTGAAAGTCTTGAACAGAGGTTGATGGCTGAAGATGTCACTATTACAGGATGTGAAGACCCAGAAGAGCACCAATCCAAAACATGGAAGCGTGGTCGTCATCCTCGGAGTCGTGGTCGAGGTCATGGAAGGACGGATTGGACTGCTAATAAAGAAGACTCTCAATCAATGTCTAATTCTGATTCTAATGATACTGACATTCCAAGACTCCTTGAACAAGATGAAATATTAAAGGAAATTTATTCTCGAGGTCGCGTTCGTGGGCGTGGGCATGGATGAGGAACAAATTGGTTTACTCTTCAAGTATAAGAGAGAAAGATTGAAGATAAGATTAAGAAAAAACTTGGCCTTTGATTTTCTGATGAGGGCAGTGATGCATTGTATAACCCCTCCTCTCTATTTTTTTTGTCTCTTTTGCTCTCATTTTAATAAAATGGATTTCGGGCTTTAAAAAAATGGTTTTTATTCGATAATTTTATAGAATCTGATTTGAAATTATTAAAGTGTGGCTTTTATAAAACGTAAAAAATATTTCTAAAAAGAATAAAAATTAAAACCAAATATATATAAGTTTCTTATATATTTATTATATTCATATATTGTTTAAATTCATTATGTACTTTATATTTTCATGATAGGGTGAAATATTTTTAAATACCTTGACGACACATCCCACATAGAAAAATATGAGAAAGTTGATATTTTAAAATTTGATCATAAGAAATCCATGATTCACAGATATTTTAGTGTTAGGAGGAGATATTAGATATATAATATAATTTTTTTCAATTGACTTTAATGTTAGAAAATCTTTTGAATTCACTTGAACAGAATTCTATGATAATATTGGAATGTAATTCATCTAAGAGGGATAGGATGGTTGTGCAGTTTTTTCTTTATTTCATCCTGATATTTTGACTTTATTCTATTCAAACATAGAATAAATCGACTCATCAACAACCAAAATACAACATGATTAATTCCCCACTATTGTAAGTAATCATAGAATATATAAGCCTATTTTTCTACAGTTACATAGTTTTCCCTTAAAAATAAATATTTTAGTAAGGATTATTACCAAATAAAATCATAAGAAACCATCCTATGAAATGTAAAATTTTAACCTTCAAAACAATAATATCAAAAATCCAGTCTCTATCACTTAATGCTTTGTCAACTAATTCATCTTCATCAAATCCCAAAAACGAATAAACCCTAGAAATTATCTTTACCAATTTTGAAAACCAAAAATCATGAAATCAAATATAGCACGTTCTCCAAAAAGATAAAATTATCCTTTATCCCAAAAAATATTCAACATTAATAATCATTAAACTCTTACTTTATATGCTCTAAAAGTAAAATATTTTCAAACTGAAATTACATAAGCTTCTAAAAAGCCCAATTTAACAAATATTATAAAATATACATAATTATAAAATCACTTACTAACCAATAACGTTACTAATAATGTATGTTGCAAAAAAAATAAAAAAAATAATTCCAAAATAACTTTAATTACCTTTTCACAAAATCACTTATTAATTCTCAAAATTATATATACTACCAAGCTTATATTCTCAAAATAAATAACCATCTACCCCAAATAACCAGAATTACCTCAATATAAAATAAAAAATTAATCCTAAAGGTCATTTATATCTCAACCATGTATTCTTCCTAAAAACCCCAATAAACATCTCTAAAATAACATCAATCACATTAAAATTTAATCACATAATACCACAAAATAGTATTTATGCCTTCTAATTATGGTCAACCATAGAATTATTAACCTATGATGTTATCGTTAACTCTTAAATTAACCTTAAAAAATAACATCCTAATATCTAAAGTTATCTAAACTATTTTTGAAACCAACTATAATAGATTAAACTTAACTATCCCATAATTATAAGATTTATAGGAAATATTTCATCACTTTCATAACTAAGAATGTATAGGTTTGGAGTTTTAGATAATTTGGAAAATCCCTTATATAAAAAAAATCCATTCATCTCCCACTAAATAGACATTTTCCCACTAAGCCAAACTCAATCAAAATAATATACCAACTTTATTAAATCATGAAAACTCATAATAAGTACTTTTATTTCATAATGATTTTTATTCATCCTTAATCCATGTAAAAAACTTTAGAAAATTTCATTTGAGCATATAAATCTTAGTAATGGGTATATAAGAGAAAAACTTTTTGGGCCACTAACACACTTAAAAACCCTTGAACAAGTATTTTCTTTAAATAAATAACTTTTTAACTTGTATAAAACTTACTTTTAAAAAATGAAATTAACTCCTTTTCTCAAAAAAATTATATATAAAAATCTTGTACGAAATAATTAAACAAATAGAATGACTCATGTTGGTTACTTTAAAGAAAACAGAATTTTGTTGAAAAAAACTATTTTTTGAAATAAAATTTTATCCCTTAAAATAATAAATTTTACTTAAATTACTAACTTTTAACCTTTAAAAGGTTATAAATTTTCCTCAATTCATGAAATCAAATTCCTTTCAAATGAAATCCAAATATTTCATTTCAAAACCCATAATCAAGTCTAGAAAACCCATGAGGTTATATTGGAACCATAAAAGAATCTTGGGGAATCATAAATGTTATCACCCTTAAAATGGAATGAAACAACCAATTAATTCAAATAACTTATTATATAATAACTTAACCAGTTAATTACAACATCATAAACCCATAATATAATAACTAAACAAGTTAATATCAACATCATATATCTGGAGAATAAATCATTACATAATTAATTATGGGGATATATCCAATTCCACCCATAATTATCTCTAATTCCCAAGTACCATAGCATGAATAAAACATATAGAACTTTAATTTCACTATAGGATGAATAAAACTCTAAAAAACCTATTTTTCAACCCTTAGACACTATATTTTAAGATATTTTATTTTAAAGAATGTACAAAACATTTATAAAATCATAGAGAAGGAAAACTATTTGAAAATAACTGAAATAAAGTTAATATAAATAATTTAACTCTTAAAACCAGAAACCCTTATGGAAAATAACCTCTTTCCTTGAATTCTATTGCATAATTAAATATTACCTTAAGGATTTCCTTGGTGATGAAACCCTAAGGAATATTTCTTGTGTAAAAATCCTAAAATTTGAGTTCAATGGTTCAAGGATAAAAAACATGGTCAAAATATATTTTTTTTAAAAACCGTAGATGTTTGAAAAAACATATAAGAAGTTCCATTTTTATTTAAATGTCATTTAAAATTCAATTGTTAAATATTTCATGATATTTTAAAATTATTATATTATATATATAGGAATAATGATTCGATGTCTACTTTATTACCGTGTAAAAAGATACTAGGTATTAAATCACAAAGGATCAATAAATTTTTTAGAGCTTGAATAACTATACATATACAAGATTCTAATATTAGATTGTAAATATAAAATTCATAGTATAAAAAATATTCTCTCATCTTTGATATTATTCATAATATTATTTTTCATATCATAGGGAAAGGAATACAAATAAATGGTTATCTCATATTCAAAGTAAGGGTTATGTATAGTAGAATCTATCATGAGTAAATAAGGTATAATCAATACTTTAAGACAACTAATGAAAAACACACACCATTTAATCAAATACATGAGCACAAAATGAATCCATAGATAATATCAATGTAGTAATCTTGTGAATAATAATAATTAAATTCTAAATGAAGGAAATTGTTAATATTAGACATCGTGATCTCAGTTATCCTAATATTTTACCTCTAATTACTTGTTACAATATTTTTTAATCAATGGGTATGTATATACTAAAAACCCTTTAAATAATTTTATCCAACTAGTTTGTCTCATGAGACATGTCGACGCATTGAGGGGTTATCTATAACTAATCCCTACCTATTACTGCATTTCCAATACATTTCTCATATATTAAATGATCAATTTAATTCATAAAAAAATATTATCTACCCTCAAATTTCTATATTGAGTAAATAATATAAAATATAAATATTTCCCTAGTTGATCAAAAAACACTCAAAGTGAAATATTGTATGCAGAAATGGTATATAGTTTAGGATATAATCATATACATGATACCAAAAAGATATATATTTAAAATAAATGTAATATTTAATCATCACAATAAAGTTAGTGTTTTGAGAGAAAGTTAATGAACACAAAATTAATAAGAGAAAAAATATGACCATCAGTTTATAAAAAAATATTGATTTTGTATGAAAATAATGTCCTTTGGAGAAATAAAGTTGAAAAATGATTAAAATAATATTTCATTAAATATTTTTCTTTTTAGAACCATCAAAAACTTATAGAATAATCTAAATAGTATAAAATTATTATGTTGGAATGAAAATCTATTAACTTCATATAAGTCAAAAAAAACATTCCTTTTGACTTTTTATAAAAAAGTTAAAAATGATCCTTTCAAAAATACATTAGAAATATTATTTTAATACCTTGTAAAAATTAAATGATAAAATAACATTTCATTGATAAATAATTTGAATAAATAACAATTAATTTAGTAAAAAAAAGTAAAAAAATATGGACATAGAATAAAAATATACATGATCAAAAGGTGAAATAAACTTGGTTTTTCTTTTAAAATGGTTTCCCTCGATTCGAGAGACAAAGAGAGGAAAAGTTTGAAGAAAATATAGAACCTATTTAAATATTATAAGGATAATAAAATATATGGTGTTTATTAAGATTGTATTATAATAATCCTTCAATGATAATAAGAGAAATCCTAAAAAATATAGAATCAATTCTTACCTCTTTAGTAACTTTAAATTTATAAACCCTAGAAAAAATAAACATGAATTGAAACATTAATCATAATGAATGAATATATATTCATTTTAAATACATCAAAGGGGTACTATATACACTATGTAATAGTAAATAGGTTCATAATACCAAATATGTCTCAATGGAGTGGAAGTTGAGATAAAATCCCTTACATCAAGTTAGAGTTTCATTATAGTTATTTTAACCTCATATATAATAAAATTAGATCAATTGTAATTACATACCAAAACCATATAGATATCTAAAATATCATATATTCTCAATTTATAACATATTATCACATGTTTTTTACTATTATTTTATTATTATCATTTTTAGGTTTTTCCTACTTTATTTTTCATTAATGTTTTGACTCGGTAGTTTTGGTCCTTGCATATTTATCATGATTCAATCATATATATAATGTTATTGATGATATAAATATCATATATATTCAATATATATTTTTAAATTAATTTATAAAATATATTGTAATTTCTATGATCTGATACTCACTCACGTGACCGAGCCGGGTTGGCTACATAACTTCAAGAACACCTCCCCATATGCCATAAGTTGTTTACTAGTAGTGAGGGGTCATGAATATAATAGGGAGACTGTGTCCTCTAGAATACATTTATAAAAATTGTGTAAATAACAATAGATTATTTTAAATATATGAAATAATATAATCAATAAACATGCATCTATAGAAGAATAATGAATAACTCCAACAACTTAATAATAACTTAATCATGTAAAGATAGGCTGAAATGTTACTAAATGACATGTTGAATTTCAATAAATACATAATTATAAGGAGAATAAAATAAATTATCTAATATCCTTATCCCAAAACCCATTTAGATCCCATATCTAAGCTCCAACCCATCAAAAAAGAAATAATCAAAAATAGGGTCTATTTCCCTTGTCCAAACCTGCATCCATGAAATATGTCTAGGTATCAATAGGTATATTTTCCAAGGTGAATGTAAATATTAATAGTTTGAAACCTCTATTTATAAAGAAATCTATTTTTAGATATATATTTCATGTAATAAATCAATAAATAGGCTATTAATTTAATCAATTAATACTACAAATGAAATAAATACATTGATCCTTGAGCTTTGGGTTGACACTTAGGTCATACCCAATCTACTTTAGCACCAATACAGATATATATGAGATTATCATGGAACCATTCCAACCATTACCATAACCCTCCAAGGTTATTACCCATAAATCATCACAAGAGAACTTAAGAGATCCCTATAATTATTACAGGATAACCTGGAAAATCCCTATAAGCGTAATAGAATAACTGGTTCAAGACCTATAAATAATGAAACATAATCAAAATAGGCCCTATATCATAATATTATAACCATGAAAATACCCATATACATTAAAACACAATAAGAAAAAATCATAACACAAGTCATCACATGACACTACGGTCAATTAATCAAATTACCATTTATTTGTACATTTACACTTTATAAGGTCATAATCCCAATTACCATCATAATTATATCAAATAAAATTCCATTAATCGTGTAAAACCCAATGTTTTTTCACATGCCAATTAACCAATTTTTGGTTTATATAATCCCATATCAAGTAATCACACTAAATTCACAAGTTATACAAATTCAATATATTAATCTAACAATAATATAAGTTCCAAACATCAAAGGGAATAATGTTCAATCTAAATAAATCCTAAGAAATGTCAAGGGTGGCACACCTATTGGGTGGCAACATGTCTTGGTCTCAACACTAATGGTCCTGATGGGATCTAATAGGAGGATTATACATATATAACTCATTAAATAGTGTATAATTCAATTATTTAGGTGGTGTTCGCTATGTGTTGGCATGATTGTATATACTTCACATACTAGGGTAATTTAAAAAAATAAGGATAAGTTATAGACCATCCACCTCACAATGATTAACATGTATACAAACTCCATGTGTCCAAGATATCATTTGCTTCCTTCTTCCTTCCCATTATTGAGGATAAGTAATAATATTAACAAGGGTTATCTCAGAGAAAATTGATGAACAATGAGATGAATAAGAAGAGGAACTTGAAGGATTACCTTCAATGTCTTAGACTAGAACACCAATATTAGAAGGCTTGGGTCACTATTTATTGATCTTTCTAAGGAGGGGGTGGATCGAAACAAAATGATGTTCAAAATACTTTAAAAATCTATCTAGGGTATATGGGTCAAGAGAAAAAGATTGGATCGAGATGATTTTTGATGGGCCTGAGGATATTTATAGACAAGTAGTTAAAAAGAAGACCACAGTGCAGCCCCATAGACCATGTTGTATAAATAGATAATATAGGGGAAACTATGGCATAAAAAAAAGGACCAAACCACATCCTCCTTAGTCAAACCACTTCTAAGATCTATGGTGGACTCCAAACTGTAGATCCTATAAACTCGGAGGGGATAAGCAACGGAACATCCTAAACCACCATGTCGTGACCCCCAAAATCTTTGATGGATGAATACACCACAACTAATATATTTTCCACATGGGTGTTGAAATTTGTATAATTATACAATTCCAACCTTGAGGCCCTTGCGGGGAAACCACCCTTCCACATCATAGCATCCAACTGACCTACTCTGCAACCTGCTTCAATGCTAAAACTATGCTAAAATTGGTAGGAGATCAAAGTTTCCAACTCCCAAGACACTACAACACAACTAATAACACCACACTATAACATTTATTCCTATGTAACATCCTAAATCTCCATGGTGTAAAATCCTTTGTAGTTGAAATTTTCTCAAATTCCCCTTCACTCTTCTCAAAACACCTTAGAACCACCCAAAACAAACCCGATTGGGATAAGGATGGAAACCCAAGGTTAAAAAATCTAAAATAGTTTTACCAAAACATGAAGGTGTATTTACCCAAAAAAAATATTATATCATACCTATAGATACAAAATTAATTACATCATTCGTGGAGATGGTAGGTCGTACGTACGCATGAACGTTGTTTTCAGTTTATAAAGAATAAAAAAAGAAAGTTAAATAATAATTCACCTTTCTATGATAATTTTTAAAACATATATATCTTATATATTAATTAAATATATCCTTATTATCATTCATATAAAATATAAATGAAAAATGAATCGCATATCTTCTTAGAGATGCTTTTCTACCCGTATGCATGAGCGATGTTATCTTTTTTCAAAAGATAAAAAGGTAAGGAGGTAGATATGATATTATAATTATAGAAGTATAATAATTTCATAAATATCATATATATTCATTATTTTAGTCTTTATAACCAACAAAGTAATGTTGTTATGAAAAACTAATTGCATCGATATGTGGAGATGATAAGTGGTATGTACACAGGCGATGTTTTCACTTTTCATGGGATAGAAAAGAGATAGAAAATGGTTTTAACATAATCATAATAATATCTAATTATATTTATTATACTCAGGTTATTATTTTAGGATGGTTACAACACATTAAAAGGAAGTGAAAAAAGAAATAAACTGGAAATATTCAGTAAAGATGATTACATATTTTTCTGTAGAATTATTTTAAATAACTTCTTAAAGACCATTGGAATTGTATTTTAAGGATACCAGCACCACTAATTAATTAATGTTGAAATTTATAAGATAATTGGTTATGGTTTTGTAAATTAATGTTTCTCGAAGATGTGTAAATAAAATAGAAAAGGGGTTTCCTTATATAAGTGTGAGGAGGGGCACTCTTGTAATTATAAAAAGTTTTAAATTAATATAAATTAATTTTCATAGAAAATGGATCCAAATTAAAACAATTATATTATAATATAATTATTAGTATAAATAAACTCATAAAATAAAATTTATACTTGTTTCAGTTATGGTTTTACCCTTATTTATTAGTTTTAACCCCTTGTTAACCCTTTTGACAATTACCACGATATCAAAGTTTTTTACTCTTTAAGGGTTAAGAATGTTACCGTAAAAAAGTAAAGTGACCCATAAATGGAACATAGTGTATATTTTAAACAATATCAGATTAACTTGTCTTAATTTTGTATTTTTATGAATTTGAAATAATTTAATAAATAATGTTTTATTATAAAATATCATTAATTTCATGTTTCATACTATTTATTTAACTTGGAATTAAATACATCAAGAAAAATATGAAATTTGAAATTAATCCTTTAACACAAACCTAATATGTCATATATATCTATAAAATTAATGGTACACTGTAACTCACTAAAAATATTACTTCAAAAAAATTTAAAATAGTTTACTTTATTTTTTTATTGATTTCATAAGAATTGTGCCAGTGTTGTGTAAGAATTGAATATAATTATTTCATTAATAAAAAATAAATGAAATAGAGAGACATTTTTTACTTTATCCTTTACTTAAATATTATAAAGGTAAAATTCAAAGATAAATGGAAAAAGGTCATATTTTCATATTTTGGAATATTATGGATGAAATAGAATTATATATTTAAATAAAATAATGTCTTAATATATTTTAAATTTTTTATCATGTTATTTTTAACCATAATTTACTGATTTACCATTTACCAGGGCGATAAATTTTACCATGGTTTCTATTCATAAAGTCTAAAAATAAAAGGAACCTATTTAAAAACTTTTATTCTAAAAGTAATAAATATGGAATAAATTATATCAAATTCATTATTTATAAGTGGAATAAATTCATTTCATAATAATCCCTTAAAGTGTAATGGAAAGAAGTTTTCTAAAAAAATGTCATTTATGTGTAAAAGTATTATTATACCAAGATCAAGTATAATGTTATTCCAAAAGGTATAAATTAAATTATTTTTATCAAAAATAAACTAATTAAATTTTAAAAACAATATAAATAAAAATGATTCATTGAAAATACTAGAAACAAATAGAATTTAAAAATTAGTATTTACCCTAATCACCCAAAAATTAACTTCTCTATAAAATTCACAAAACAATCCTAAGTTAATAGTGATATGATGAATTTAGAAATGATATATTTTTATAAAATTCAATTTATAAAAGTAAAATAAATTAATTATAATATCCATTCACAAAATTTAATAAAATAATTTTTTAAAAATACATATTATTTAAGTATAAAATGGATTTACTCAAAATTGATTACTTATTTCCTAAGTGTTAATCAATATATTTGAATTAAATAAAACAAATAAACATATGTTTCATAATGTGCCTAATCTTATTCATACTCTATAATTAAATGGACTGTGATAACTATCATATAATAATATTTAAAAAAAATCATGGTTTTTTAGACTCAGTTTTTCATGTATCGCAATATATTGAGAAATTAACTTTATTTGGAGAGAAATATATCATAAAGTTGGGGTTTTAAATTCTATCCCCTTGTAATAACTTTTACCTTGTAATTTCATTACTATGATATAGAAAATAGAGGATATTATAGCCTCGTCACATTCTCAGTTTCCCACTTAGTTTTCTCAATTTTATGATTTCACCACAAAACATTAACCAGGTGAGTACTCTTATTTTGTAGAACCTTCTCTCTAGAATCTAAAATCTTGACCAATTTTTCCACCTAATATAGATCTTTCTCCAATGGTATTACCTCTATGTTTAGTACATTTTAATGGTTAGGTATGTACTTCCTCGGGATAGATAAGAGGAAAACATCATGAACATGGGAGAGATTCGGAGGAAGTGTTAATCGATAAGCTACCATCCCAATATGATCAAGAATTTCAAAGAACTGATATATCAAGGTATTATCTTGGACTTTTTTCCAAATATAATAACCTTATTCCATATATATTTTCATATAAATACCATGTCACCTACTTCAAACACTATGTTTCATTAATTATTGTCAACATAACATTTTTTTTGGATTTCAGCTACCCTTAAGTGTTATTTAATAGATCAAACCTTATCAATCATTTACTCATCTAGATCAGGTCCCAATAGATTTATTTATCGAACTTCATCCTAAAAAATTTTATTTCTACACTTCTTTATATAGTGTACTTCATAAGGATCCATCTAAATTCTTGATTAAAACCTATTATTGTAAGAAAATTATACCAATGTAAGGTTTTGATCCCAACCAAATTTGAAACCCATAGATAAATCTATCAACAAGACTTTTAGGGTTTGAATGGTCCTCCTAGAGTGACCGTATATCTGATTATGATAAGTAGTATTGAAACTCAACTTTGATCTAGATCCTACTGAAATAATCTACATAACTTTCAGGCAAACCACATATCCTGATCAGATATAATTGATAGTGGTACTCCATGTAATCTCACAACTTCCATAATGTATAAACGAGTAATATGATCAGGAGATAAATATTATCTAATAGATATAAAATGTGATTATTTTGTAAGAATATTTATTAAAACCCAAATATAATTAGGACCATTAGATTCATTATTGAATTTGATGATGAATTCCCAGGTAATGTTTTCCCATTAACATTATGGTATAGGTGATGGTTGTAATATCTATTTAGAATTATTTATCTCTGCCTTGAATTTATCATACACCAAGCATCAGGATACATATTCTAAAATATCCATTTCCATGATATCTCAATGGGAATACTCTTTCAGGTCTCTATTAATTTTCATACTTTAGAGATGAAGATAGAATGATGAACTATGAACTCTATACAGTAGCTCCTTCTTTAATTCTGGTATTGACAGGAAACTTGATTGGTTTTTGAACCTTATCATTCTAGAATGATAATTGATGAACTCATGATGATTCCTCACCATATTCTATAATTCCATTTCTTTATTATATTCCTACTTAAACCTCATATAGATGGATGGTTTAAAAATCATCTTAGAAGGATATTAACTTTCCCATTTCCTTAAAATTGCAAGATCTATCTTTTGAAAATACATAAAAATTGGATCTTTTAGGTCCTCATCATGGAAAACTAGAATAGTATTTCTAACTCAGAGCATCATTCATCTTTTTCTCCGTCCCAAAGTGGTAATGTATTAAGTATTCATAATCTTTTATCAACTCTAACCATATTATCTAGTTCATTTTAATCCTTTTTTGTAAATATATACTTCAATCCTTTATGATCACTATACATATCACAACTTTCACAATACATATAATGTCTACATATCTTTAATATAAAAAAATAACACTAAAAGAACCAAATTATTAGTTGGGTAATTTTTCATTATGAATTTTCAATTAGTGAGAGGCATAATCTATCACCATGTCATTTTTTATAATAACACATACCAAACCCTTCTTTAATGCATCACTATATATCACAATCCCTTATCCACTATAGGTGGTGTAAGAACAGGTGTACTGACCAACCTTCTCTTCAGTTATCTAAATCTATCCTCACATTTATTTATCTATAATAACTTAACCACATTACAATTCAACTTGGTGAGTGGATTAGATAGTTATAATAAACATCTCAAAAAGCATCAGTATTATCCAACTAGCCCAAGGAAACTACAAATCCTGGTTATCATGGTTAGTCTTGTCTATTTCCCAATAAGATCTTTCTTTGAAGGATCCAATGGCATACCCTCTCTTGAAATTATATGACCCAAGAATGGGACTTTTTGTTTCAAAATTCACACTTGATAAATTTAACATATAGTTTCCCCTTCCTTAGGGAATTCAGAATGATTCTCAAATGTTCTTCATGATCTACCTTGTAATTTTAATATATAATAATACCATCTATAAATATTACCACAAAATTATAAAGTTAATCTATAAATACTCTATTCTATAAATAAATGAATATAGCAGGATCATTGGAAAGTGAAAATGGTATTATAATAAATTCATAATGATCATACCTCATATGAAAGGTTTTATTAGGTATATCCTCATTGTTGACCCTTAAGAGATAATATCTAGATAAAATACCAATCTTATAAAAATATCAATATCATAATAATTGATTAAATAGATCATAGATACTAGATATATGATAACTTTTTAAAAAATGATCTTGTTAGGTTCTTGACAACCAATGAAAATATGAATTGAATGATCTTTATTATTAAAAAAAATAAAATTTTCACCCCATGGTGAAGCACTAGGAAAGATGAATCCCTTATCTAAATTCTCCTAGAGTTGTTTATTCAATTCTTGTAAGTTGATTGGGGCCATTCTATATGGTTTATTTGAAATATTTGTATCACTAAGTATGAATTCTATTGAAAACTCAACTTCAGGATTCCAGATAAGACTACAAAACTATTCTAGAAAGATATCAAAAAACTCTTGTATGATAGGAATATCTTCAATGATTAGTTTCTTCATAAAAATATGAGATAAATATCACTCATGAATAATTAGTAAAACCCATATGATGGAAGTAATATTCATTAAGAGTTCAGGTTCATCCTCGCACAAATAGCCTATCATAGATTCATTCAGAATATCAATTGTAACTTTATTTCCTAGAAAATTGATATGGGATCTATAATGATAGTGCCAATCCATTCCTAGAATTACATAAAATTCAACTGGCGGTAGAATAAAAATATTTATAGGAAGCATATTTTATCAATTCTTTATGAGATAGGAGCTATAGACTTTATATGTAATCATTATACCTTTAAGAGTTTTTACTATAAAATTAAAATCTAATCATTGGGTTGGTGATGTGATAACCCTAGAAAATTCCTTAGATAAAAGTGAGTTGGTATAACATGACTTAAATAAAATATTTTCACTTATAAAATATATGATAAGTGTACATTTCACCGCATCAATATGAACTTCCACTTCGACAGTAGTAATTCCATATGTTTGGCCTTTTCTACATAGATTCTTCTATATTAATCACCCTTGATTCATGGGGAACTTGTCTAAATAATACCCCATCACTTTATAGTTAAAACACTATATAGTAGTGGTTTCTTTCTTTTCCTTACATTAATTATCAAAATGACACTTATCTCTGAACTTATAACAAAATCACATGCCCTTTAAGAATTTCCAAGAATACTTCTTTAATTTTTACATGATTAAAATCGATTCATTCTTTCAAATGATGATAAGTTCATATTTAACACATAAAGAAGAAAAAAAAGGAAAAAAGTAATTGATTAATTCCTTTATTCTTCATTTATGTGTTCTCTTTTCATTGTAATGACCCTAACTCCAGTAACCCATATCCAGTGTCTACTTTATTACATTATCATTGATACATTGGTACTAAACCTAAATGACCAATATGTTTATTAGTATTGTATAACCAAATACATATATAATACCAATTTTTTATAGGAAATATATTATAAAATATAACAAAATTAAATTCCAAAAATACTTGAAAATCATTCAAATAATGCATCTTTATATTCTAGGGAAAGGAAATAGAATAAGGGTGAACTCAAATACTCGATATGGGTTTTGTACAGTGGAATATATCATGAGTAAATAATTAATAATCAATATGAAAAGGTAAATGACTAAAAACACATTCCATTTAATCAATAGCATGAGAAAGAAATTCATCCATAGATAATATAAATGAAATAATCTCATGGATAATAATAATTGAATTATAAATAAAGTAACTTCTTAATATTGAATGTCATGATCTCAAAGATCGTGATATATATACTTTTGATAAATTGCGCCAAGACAGTTTAAAACTATATGTAAAACCCCATTTAATTTATCCAACTGATTTTTCTCATGAGAATTGTCAACTCATTGAGGGGATATATATAATCATGCCCCACTCATCACTATATCTCCAATGCATTCCTAAAATATATAATGATCAATTAAATTCATAAACAATACTGCTTATCAATAAATATCTATATTTTTTAAATAATATTGATTTAGAAATATTTCCCCCAGTTAATAAAATAACTTTCATAATAAAACACTATTTGTAATGATGGTATATAGTTTAGGAAATTACCATATCCATGATAAAATAATATAAAAATTTAAGAGAAATGTAGTGTAAAATTATCATAAGAAAGTGAATGTTTCAAGAGAAAGTTAACTAACACAAAATTAATAACAGATAAAAGATGGACATCAATTCATCAAAAATGTAGGTTTTATAATAAGATCACTTCCTTTGGAAAATAATGAAAATGGAAGTGAAATATTAAAATAATATTTAATTAAATAGTTTTCTTTATATAACAATTGAAAGAATGTCAAATAAGGTAAAATTTATGAAATGGTTATGGCATTGAGGAAGTGTGATAATGTCGTATACATTAAAAAACCTTCCTTTTGAATTTTTTTAAAGGAAGTTTAAAATTAATTTAGTGACCTGATCCTAGTAAGATCGAAGCTAGTTTTTTTATACCATTACATTGGAATGATTACAAGGAATTAAATTCTAAAGGACTTAAGAGTTTAGTAGTCTTGGTAAACCAGATACATACATGACTCTTATATTAAAACTGAATACAATAATTAAAACATAATTTTTTCATTTGAGGGTAAATTTATTCCATCAAGCATGTCATTTATTTTCTTTCTTAGCACACTTCTTGGATTCATGGGGAAGAAAAAAAATTAATGGTGATCTCAAATGCTTAGTAAGGGTCAAGTATAACATAAAAATAATGAATCACTGAGAATAATCAATATGGATAGGTAATAACTGAACACACATTCCATATAATCAATAAACAGATAAAGAAGTTCATAAAAAATATGTAAAGGTAAATAATTGAGAAAAAAATAAATTTAAATAACTTGAATACATGAATAGATAAGGCAGAGTAAATATGGAAAGGTAACTAACTGGAAACACATTCCATTTAATCAATAAACTCAGAATTAAATGCATATATAGATTTTTTTTCATTGTGAAAAATCCATTGGATATTTAATATTGATTCTAAATGAATAAAATTCTTAATTATCGGACATCATGTATTTGTAACATGTGCAACTATACTGTCAAGATATATCCTCAAGATACTTTAAGTCTGTGGGTTGAAACTCGCCTTATTCTGATAGGGAACAAACTCGAAGGGTTTTTCACCAACTAATTTCATCTCATGAGACTACCAATACATTGAGGGGATTGCATTAACAAGTCTCCCACCCATTTATTTTATGTAAAAATCATTCCCCATAAATCAAATAATTGATTTAATTTAAAAAAATGTACCATGTCAAATATCTATATTGAGTAAAAGATACGAATCTATTAGTATTTCTCAAATTAATAAAATAAAATTAAAATTTAACACCATACATAGAAATGGTATACAGTTTAAGCATTAAAAATATCCCAAACAAATAAAATTGATATTTAGTAAAATTTTAATGTATATTGTTCGTAGGAAAGTGAATATTTCAATGGTACTACCAAATGAATCAAAGAAGTGAATTTCAATACTACCATTGCCCAAATAAATAATAAACTGACTAGATATAGAATAATTGTGGTATCAATATAACATATCCCAAGTGAAGTAAAAATAAATGGCGATTTTCATTGATGAATCAAACTATTATAACACGTTCTATAAAATATTCTTGTGGAAAATATTATTTTCATTTTGAAAAACATTTTAAAAATACCTTTTATTTTAAAATAACTTTTAAAAATATTTTCTTTTTCAAATATATTTGAAAATTTTCAAATTTATCTTCAAATAAATGATGGATCGTAATTTCATACATGTCATAAAAGGTAAAAAGATCATTAATTTTTCATGGTAAAAAGTTTAGAAAAGTGTCTTGATCAGAAAGAGACAAGAGTATTCCTTTGAGAAAATTTTTAAAAGAAAAAAGGGGTAAAAAATTAATTAATAAATCATTTTTAAAATGTTAAAATCATTTTTGAAAATATTTTTATAAAATATAGTTTTGAGAGAAACCATATTTCTGACCGAAGAGAGAAATTATGTTAGGTTTTATAAAAAACGTTTTCTAAAAAATTTTGAGTACCAAAGATTGGAAAAATGGTAATATAAATTTTAAAATACCATGAATCACTAGATAAGAAGAAAATTAATGGTTTTATTAAATAATGATTAAATAATTTCCTTTAATGTAAATTCAAGTGTAAAAAATATGGAATAAAATGAGATTGTGAAGTAAACCCTTGAAAAGACCATAACATTGAAGTGATAATAAATCAATGAATAGATTATTTGTATCAAATTTAAATCTACATAAAAAAATTTAAATATGAAAATATATAAAAAAAATTTATTACACACATAATCATAGAATATTAATGACAACGAGGAAATAATATAACCCAATGAAAAAGAATCAGGTTATGAAATTCTTTACCACCTGGTAAATTTCAATTCAAACACCCTTAAATAAAATAATTAAAATTAAAACTTAAAATACCATGAATAATTAATTATTCATTATATTACTTTTAAAATTTTCATTATGTATATCATATATGTGAAATTAGGTGTAGAATAATAAATTATTCCTCAAAGAATGGAAATTGAGATAAATACCTTACCTTATTATTCCTTTTGGTTGAACGCTGTTCAAACACTTTAATAGTAGTTTAAATAATTTTAAAATATTATTAAATAACCATATTAATATCTATTATATCATATATTATTCTTTTATAACATATTATTACTCATTTGTTAATAATCTTTCATTATTTTCATCGTTTTAGGTGTTAATTTCCTTGTTTGTTGAGCATGTTTTGACATGTTATTAATTATTCCTCTTACCTAGATCATGATTTAATAATCTCCATAATTTAAAAAAATATTTAAATATCCTATATATTCATTACATATGTATTTATATTAAACCATAAAATTTGGATTTAGGAATGGAATGCACTATTCATGGAGACGGTAGGTCTGATGTATGCATAAGCATTATTTCCATTTTATTATCATATTAAATTAATGAAAAGTAAATATTATATCTATATATTATAATTTAATTATAATATTTTAATCATATATATCACATATTTTTATTAAAACCATCCTTTATACATTCCATGTAAAGTGTGAATGAATCACGCCGCTTTGAGGAGGTTGTAGTCCACACATCCACAAATAAAGGTATTGTGTTCCTACAAAATGGAAATTAAGAAGGTATATTTTATATAAAAATTATATAAGAATAAATAAATCATTAATATAATATATATCATATATAAACTATAAATGTATCATTATTCCAACCTTGAATGGAGGTAATGGAAGAACGGATAACATCAATTTGGGAGGCGGTAGTCTGATGTACACACAGATAATGATTGTGTATCCCATTTGATGGAAGTGTGTGAAGGTGTAGGTAATACCATTATAATGAAAAAATATAATTATATTTAGGAAAATTATTTTATTATATAATCATTATATTGAAATAATTTATATAGAAGAGAATAAAATAAAACAGAAGTTCTCGTTGAAGAACGTTACCTCTTCTTTGGGTAACTCCTTTTTGGTTTTTTCAAAATACATCCTTGGTTTGATTTCTCATAAAATATAGTCTTCAAGGATGATAGGAGGGATTTTTTGGAGATATTTAGGAATTTTTTTGATGATAAAAAGTACTTATAGGTGTAAATAAGTTAGGGGAGTGAGTATCTTTTTATAGTGTAGAAGGAGTGACATTCTTGTAAATATAAAAGGTAAACACTATTGAGAGATATCCCTTAAATAATGTGAAAAAAATAAGAAAAAAATTATATAAAAGGGATTTTATTTTATAAATATGGCCTCCAATAGTTTTTTTACAAGTTTATAGGCCATTTGAAGACTTAAGTTTAAATTTTAACCACTAAGTAAACTAATTTTCACCATAATCACTGTAATTAATTTTAATTACTTTCACTAATATTTTTGGTAAAAAACAAATTTAAAATTAATAAAAATTATATATTATTATTATTAAAAATATATAATCCATTTTTTCATATTCAAATCATAAAAGTGGTAGAAATTAATTTAAAATTAACACCACAGACGGTTCAACAAAGCAGGTTTTTAAAGTGAAAATGTTCAAACGTTTGACATGTTTTTATATACAATATCAATGTGAATTTGATTCAAATGTCCTAAATTGTATTAATATAATTAAAATATATCTAATTAAAATTTAAACCCAATTAAAATATAATTTATATATAAACATTATCTTGACGAAAAGTCAGTTTTCTATTAAAATTCGGAAATTTTCAATATTCATCCAAAAATAAAATATTCTAGAAAAATTACCAAAAAATTACCCTCGGTTAATTTTGAAACTATTACTTAAAAAATAAAGTTTATTTTTATATATAAAATTCTAAAAAGTGTCACAAATATAGTTTTAAAATATATGTACCATTAAAATGTGGTAATACTTCCTTTATAAAAATATAGTTTTCTACACTTAATATTTGGTTTGTTCTTATCTTATACTGATTAGATCTATTGTATGAGTGTATAAAATATTTTATTGAATATATAATATATAATTTTCATTAAAATAATTCAATAATAGTAATTAATTAAAAAAATTATGATAAAACACCTTTAGGAGTGTAAAAACATTTCCTTTATCTTTAAATTGATTTTATATTCATTTATAATTAATTGGTAACCAATGAATTCATTTTATATTTGTGAAAATAATATATTTTATTAATTTATTTAATCCTATTCAAAATTACTAATTTAATGTCTAGGTTATATCTTATTTTATTAAATATTAATATTTTAATAATATATTGTTGTTCGGTAAAACTCAGTCTTGCGTGTAATGCAAGCTACTGGAGAAACCCATTGTTGTGTACAATGATAGATAACTTAGAATTTAATTCATATAAAGCTATAAAATATATTAAATTTATTTAAAATATTAAATATAGCATAAATTTATGATATTTTATATTTATTTCTACATTTGGTGTTGTGTGTCATACACACTATCGAATAAAAGTTACTCTTTTAGAATTTTTGGGGTGTTACATTCTACCCACCTTAAATAAATTGTTTCCTAACAATTTAAACTCAGTGTTGGTAATAAATTGTTTTATATTTTAAAATTTATTTATTGGAATCCCACCTTACGAGAAGGGTTGGTAATAAATCCCCTTGAAAAGAGAGAGTGTGAAGTAACAAGGTTATATAGAACAACATGTTACTAGGTTTCTAAGTATGAGAATTTCGATGTAAAGTAAAGATATGGACATAGAGGAAAAGCATAAATAATTATATATCATGATTTAGGTAATTTATCAAAAATAAGTTAATGATCAACATAAATTTGAGGGACTCAAAATCATAAATATGTGATGAATTAAAAGACCAGCAGTTCAACAAAAATTAAGTTATTAGGATATTATTTTATTTCTTGATCATTTTCTTAATGTTGAGTTATTATTTTACTTCATAAGTATACAAGTAAATATACATAATTTCATCTATTGGTTTTTCTTTAATCAATTTCTCGTTCAGCCCTTACTCCAAAAAATAAATATCCAAAAATGAATTTCTTTTTATTTTTTACCTGAAGCACTAAAATTTTCAGATTGTAAGATTCATAAAACAAGTATTTAAATTTTTCTCTAATGAATTTCAAAAGCCAATATGTTTAATACATTAATATTTATACATCCAAACTAATAATACTATTTCATTATTAATATTTATTCATCAAATTTTTTATCTAAAACAACGATATGTTAACCAGGACATCGTGTAGGTCAGTTGTAGGCATGAATCCCTAATCATCCTTTGGTCATGGATTCAAGAACGATTTCTTTTCCATATTTTATAAGTTTTCACTCAGAATATAGGTTTTTATTTTCTAAAACCATATAGATAAAATTTAAAAATTAAATATAATGTAAATCCTTGAAATTTAATCAATAAATAATCTTTTTCTAGGGTTTTCTTTACAACTTATTCTTATTTTCAAATTATAATAATCATATTAAAATATTATTAAAATTTCATTAATAATCATATTAACCCTAGAGGTTACCAATAACATTAAAATTATATCTATAATATTTAATGAAATTGTTCCTCAAATATATTTTACGCAAAAATATGCACTTTCCCTAAATTTCTCTCAAAATGTACTTAATCTTGGTAGACTCTCAATACATAAAACCTAAAAAGATATGTTTAAGACTTAGAACTTATGAAAAACCATAATCTCATAATCCTATGATGGTATCCTCAACTCTTAATTTAATAAATACATATATGATTCTATGATAATCATAAAGGTCTATCTCAGGATTAGGTTCCTAATCTATGTTTTCCTAAATCTAGTTTCCAAGGTTGCTACAAAACTTCCTATGATACCAACTATAGTGACTTGACCCTAGTAAGCTCAGAGGAGGTTCCTTATACCATTACATTGGCATGATTATAAGGAATAAAATCTTTAAGGACTTAATATTTTAGTAGTATTTGTAAACTATATACATAAATGAGTCTTACATTAAAACTGAATAAACTAATTACAACAAAAAAATTTCATTTGAGGATAACTTTATTCCATCTATAATATCTTTTAATATCTTTATTAGTACAATTATTGGATTCTATATAAGGATAAAAAAATAAGGGTGAGATGAAATTCATAGTAATGGTTAATTATACTATAAGAAATAATGAATCAATGAGATTAATCAATATTGAAAGGTAATTACTAAACACACATTACATATAATCAATACACTGATAAGGAAGTTCATAAAAATATGGAAAGGTAAATAATTGAAGATACATTCCATTTAAATAACTTGACAGCATGAATAGACAAGGAAGAGTATCTATGGAAATGTAACTAAATTAAAACACTTTTCATTTAATCAATAAAATGATAATGAAAGGAATCCATAGATTATGTTATAGTCAAACTCTCATAGATAGTAAATACTAAAACTAAACGAAGTTAATTCATAATTATTTGGCGTCATGTATCTGGAACATGAAACACCATATCCTAAATATATATCCTCAATATAGTTTAAGTATGTGGGTAGAAACCCATATCATTCTTCATGGAAACAAAATCAAAGTGTTTTTTTCAACTAATTTCCTCTCCTTAAACTATCGATGTATCGAGAAGATTTCATTAATTGGTACCCAACCAATGTCTTTCATGTCCAAATCATTACTCATTTATCAAATAATCGATTTAATTTAAATACAATGTTCCTTATCAAATATCTATATTGATTAAAAGATATGGAGCTATCAATATTTCCCCAATTAATCAAATAAAATTGAAAGTAAACACCATACAAAGAAATTGAATATGGTTTAAGAAATAAACTTACCCATGATAAATTATATGGAAATTAGGGGAAATTTAATTTTTATGATTGTAGGAAAGTCAATATTTCTGAGGGACTAAAAAAATGAATCTAATGAGTGAATTTTATATACAAACATTTTCCAAATAAATCATAAACCATCTAGGAAAGAATAATGATAGTATTAGTAAAATATGTCCCAATAAGATTATAAATATGTGGTTGTTGTAATTAATGAGTAGAAATACTATAAAAAGATATTTAAAACATTCTTGAGGAAAATAACCTTTTCATTTTGAAAAACATTTTGAAAATAAATTTTCTTTTAAAATAACTTTTAAAAAAATTATTTAAAAATATATTTGAAAATATTCAAAGGAAGATTTAAATAAATTATGGTGATTCTGTGCATTCTATACAAGGTTAAAAATTATTTCTTTAGTAAGGTAAAAAGGTTTGAAAAGTGACTTTTTTGGAAAGAGATAAGAATATTCATTTGAAAAAAAATTATAAGAGACAAAAGGTGGAAATTTTCATTTATAAATAATTTTTAAAATGTTAAAAACATTTTTAAAACATTTTTATAAAACATTCTTTTGAGAGAATATATATTTTCGACTGAATAGAGAAATGTAGTTAGGTTTTCTTAAAAATATTTACTAAAACATTTTAAGTATTAAAGAGTGAAAAAATGTTACAATTATATGAAAAATATCATGAATAACCATATTATAAGATAATTTAATGGTTTATTAAATAATTATCAAAAAATTTCTTTAATTGTAATTCAAGTTTAAACAATCACGAATAAAATGATATTGTGAAGTAAATCCTTAAAAAGACCATAATGTTGATGTGAGAATAAATAAATGAATAGACTATGTGTTTCATCTATAAATATACATAAAAAAATTGTAAATAAAACAATATATAATATAAGTTTATTACCCACATAATCTTATAATATTAACGACAATTATGAAGTAATATAACCCAATGAAAATGCATTGGGTTATTAAATTATTTACCACTTTGCAAATTTTAATTCAAATAATTTTCAATGAAATAATTAAAATTGAAACATAAAATACCATTAATAATGAATTAATAATGATATTACATGTCAATGTGTTATTATTTATGCTATATATAATAAATTATGTGCATAATAATAAAGTATGCCTCAAATAATGAAAATTGAGAGGAAGTCCCTTACCGTATGATTACATTTGGTTAAACACTATTTAACCAAAATTATAGTGGTTTAAAAATGTTAATAACTTATTCCAAAACCATATTAATATTTATTATATCATATATGATCCTTTTATAACATATTATTACCCATTCGTTAATAATATTTCATTATTTTCATCATTTCGGGTGTTAATTGCCTTGTTTTTTTAGTATGCTTTGACTTGTCATCTTTTGTTACTATTAATTTGATAATGATTTAATAATATATAGAATTTAAAAAATGATTTAAATATCATATATATTTAGTACATATTTATATATAGTAATCTATAAAATTTGGATATAGGGAATGGAATGTGTCCTTCATGGAGACGGTAGTTCGTACATACGCATGAATGTTGCTTCTATTTTCTAAACATACTAAAAATGAAAATTAAATAGAATATTTGTATATTATAATTATAATAAAATATTTTTATCATATATATCACATATTTTTATTAAAATCATTTTTTGTATATTCCATGTAAAGTTTGAATGAATCACATCGCTTTGAGGAGGCGGGAGTCCACACATCCACAAACAATGTTATCGTATTCCCAAAAAATAGAAAGCATGAAGTTTTGTGTTATATAAAACTTAAATAAGAATAAAGACATAATAAATATCATATATATCATATATAAAACATAAATACATCATTATTCTAAACTTGAATGGTGGTAATGGATGAACGGATGACATGAGTTCGCAAGGCGGTAGTCCGCCATACGCACGAACGATGATTCTGTATCACATTTGATGGATATGTCTAAAGCTTTAGGTCATAATAATAATATAAAAACATATAAGTATATTTATTATACTTATTTTATTATATAATAATGATATAAAAATAATTTAAGGATTAGATAATGAAATAAAACAAAAGTGCTTGTTGAAGAATGTTACATCTTATTTGGGTAAATATTTTTGCTTTATGCCAAAATACTTCCTTGGTTTTATTTCTTCCCAAAGTGAGTATTATAAGATGAGGTTATATATGTTTGGTATCTACTTAGGATGGTTATTTATGAGTAAAATTTATTTATAGGTGTAAATAAGTTAAGGGGTGAGTGCTTTTTTATAGTGGAGGAGTGGTATTCTTGTAAAGATAAAAGGTTAACACGATTGGGAGGTCTCCCTTGCATCATGTGCATACCATAATGAAAAAAAAATTGATAAAATTTAGAATATGTTAGAATTATTTCCAAATAAAAATTTTTTGAAAAATTTTCTAAGTATTTTAGAGACTTAATTTTAAAGTTTAACCGCTAAGTAAACACATTTTCACCTTAATCATTATAATTAATTATAACTTTTTCATTAATATTTTTTTCAAAAAATAACTTTACATTAATAAAATTATAAATTATTCTAATTAAAAATATTGAATCCATTTTTTAAAATTCGAATCACAAAAGTGGAAGAAATTAATTTAAAATTAACCTCATAGACAGGACGACAAAATGGGTTTTTAAAGTGAAAATGTTCAAATTGGAAGTGTTTTTATATCCAATTTCTATGTTAAATTGATTACAATGACCAAAATTGGATTAATATATGTATAATAGGTCTAATAAAGCTTTAATACCAATTATAAATGTAATTTAACCTTATAAATTATTCATATGAAATCTAGATTTCAATTAAAATTTGGTATTTTGCAATATTCATCCAAAAAATAAAATATTTTAGAAAATTACCAAAAACTCACAAAAAAAGTTAAATTTTATGTTAATATTTAAAAAATAAAGTTTATTTTTTCATTTAAAATTTATAAAGTTATCAAAATTTAGTTTTAAAATTGATGCGCCGTTAAAATATGGTAAAACTACCTTTATAAAAATATTGCTTTCTACATGTAATATTGGGTTTGTTCTTATATTATGCCTATTAAATCTATTTTATGAATTTAAAATATATTTTATTTAATATATAATGTATAATTTTCTTTATTATAATTCAATAATAGTATTTAATTTAATTTTTTAGGATAAAACACATTTGTAATCATAAAAACATTTCCTTTATATTGAATAGGTTGTTATATTTAATTATAATTAATTGGTAACCAATGAATTCATTTTATATTTTTGTTAACCATATATTTTAATAAGTTAGTTAATCCTATTCATAACCACTAATTTAATGGCTACTTTACATATTATTATATTATGTAATGATATTTTAATAATATATTATTGTTCGGTAAAACATGATCTTGCATGTAATGCAAGACATATAAGAAACTCATTATTGTGTGTGATTCAAGCTAACTCAATGTTTAAATCATTGAAATATAAATAATATATTAAATTTTTTAAAAAATATTAAATATACCATAAATTCTCAAGAAGTTATATTCCTTTCTATATTTGGTGTTTCGTGTCATACATGCTATCGAAAAATGGTCACTCTTTTAGGATTTGTGGGGTGCTATAGTGAACCTTTTTAAAAAATAGAAATATTAATTTCAAACCTTTTAAAATTTAAGGATAAATTAAAATTTACTCAATAAATCATTTGAGTACTAGAATATGATTTTTTTAAAAAAATTGAAAAATATGGACATGGGAGAAAAATATATCTGATTAAAAGTTAAATAAAATTAGTATTACTTTTAAACATTTTTTCCTTCATTTAAGATAAAAATATAGTAAAATATGGAATAAAATATGTAAATTAATTAAATAAACATAGAATAAGAAAATTATTGGAGCTTATTAAGGATAAATGACAATATTATTTTAATAAAAATATAAGAAATCCCAAAAGAAGGTGAGATTGTAAAATAAATTCTTACCTCTTTGGTAACTTTTGAATTATAACCCATTGAAAGAATAAACTTGAATTGAAACATTAATAATAATGAATAAATAGTTATTAATTTTAAATATATCAATTAATCATAATATACACCACATAAAAGTGAATAGGTGCATAATAACAAATATATCACAATTGAATGGAAATTGAGATGAAATCCATTGCCTTGCACTTCTCATTAGTTGAACATTATTTATACTCTGGTATAATGTTTTGATGAATGATATTAATTTATACCAGAATTATATTTATATGTATAATATCATATTTGATCCTATAATAATATCTTACCACTCATTCATTAATAATATTTCACTGTTACAATTGTTTCGGGTTTTAACTACTTCATTTTCTCATGCATGTTTTATCGTGGAAGTTATGGTTCTTTTGTATAGGATAAGGATCCATAATATTAAAAAGTTATTAATGTTATAAATATCATATATAATCATTATATGAGTTTTTATAATCATTCTTGAAACTTGGACATGGAAAATGAATCGCATTGCTTCATGGAGACGGTAGGTCGTACGTACACATGAGTGACAATATCATTTACTTTATGGGTGAAATGGTAAATTAGTGAATGATATATTAATATTATAGAATTAATATAATTTCATATGTATCATATATATTTATTATTTAAATATTTATGACTATCCATGTGAGTCAATGATGGAAAACAAATTACATTGGTTTGTGAGGTGATAGTCCACCGTACACATGAGCGATGGAAATGTTTACCATTTAATGGATAAGGTGATGGATAAATATTATTATATCAATATAATAAAATGTCATTATATAGGATATACTCTTTTTATTATATTTAAATTTTTATCATAAAATTGAATGTAGTAAAATAATAAGTAGAAGAGAAGGAGCTTAGTGAAGACAATTAACATATATTAGAAGAACCTCTTTTGAATATCTTATTATGGACCCTTGGATTAGTGTTTTGGGAAGAAAAAAAGATATATAATGTGGATAAAGTTGTTTGGGAGATATTTTGGAAGGATTTTGTTGAGATAAATTATTTTATTGGTCTGAAGAAGTGGGGGGTTCCCTTTTATTGTGAGATACCGACCTGGGTGCCACTCAAAGGTTCCCCAAACCCAGTTGGCCACATGACCTCAAGCACACCTCACCATATTATAGAAGCTTCCAACTAGAATAAAGGTCCTAGGTTGTGTCTATGGGGGACTATTCCCTTATGTTAGAGTGGAGAACAATATATAAGTAATAATAACATGTGGATATACAATAATATAAGAAAAATAATGAATAAAGAAATTGGATGTGGAAGACAAGCATAAACATCAATTAAATAATAATAAACTCACAAGATAAAAAATTTAGTATATAAAATATTATGATGTTATTTCATGTTTCTAAGAAACTAGAAAAAAGGTTTACATAGTAGTAGGAAATACATGATATAAAAAATCAAAAAGAAGAAAAAAAACTATCTAGCATTCCGAGCACTAGCTCGTTCATCTTCTACCAAGCTCCATCATAAGAAAGTAATCAAGTTAGATATCTAGAGTGGGACACTTACCATTATCAAGACATGTATATATATAATATGATCAAGTACCAATGTAATTCCAGATAGGGTGTGAGATAAATCTCATTATTCCACTATCGACAGTGTCTATAAAATCCAGTCTCTGAATATAAACTGAGCAGTGTGAAGGTACATGTAAATGTAAAGAAATTACAAAAAATAACCAACAACTACTTCAGCCTCATCTATTATTATATCTAAATATGAGATTTTTTTAATTAAGTCATTTATGTTTAATTTATATAGATATTTCATGTGAGGTGTAGACAGCGCTGAAAATATGTCATGCTAATAAGAATAGAGGATTCAAGGTATAACCAAAGAATCATTGACCTCAAGGGTTGGTCAACTCCTAGTAATACTCATGAAGTCTGGAAATAAGTGGGGGTACGAGTGTTATTCAAGGGTCTTTCCCAAGGTATTCCACTTTAAATAATTCTAACTAAGTCTAACGATCTCATCCTATGTAATCAAGGAATAATCCTGACTGGTCCCAATGCGGCGAATTCATGGAATCACATGTCTAAAGAAATCAATATTCATTCAAGGAGTGTATCCAAGGCATACTAATAATCTGGAAATGATATCAGTTGAAATGTAGATACTATGCTGATTATTTCATATATTAAGGCATGGACCAAGTTCCAAGGTGGGTATCTCCCTTTAAAAATGGAAAAGTTAATCTGAATGGAATCCTTTGGGTTCTCAAGGCATTCTTTTAGGAATCTAATGCTTGATCAAGTATGACCATTCCTATAAAGATAAAGAGTTACATATGCAATAGGCACCTTATAAATAATTCATTATTCATTTAAGGCCATGTAATACTCATGTCTTTTAATAAGTCAATGGGTTCATTCTGTTACCTTTAATTAATGTGACAAGGTATAAAAAGGACAAGAAACTATTTATTACTTTGATTTTATATTCAATTATTAGGTTCATTACTTTGCCTTTCATAATCATGAAAAGGTGGGATAAAGACATGAAACCATATAAAATTAAATTTTAATTAACTAGGACAAGTGATATCTATAAATATACTTTCCATTTAACATTTTAAAGGTTCATTAATTAACTAGAACAATTACCTTTTAAGGGTCAAGTGATAACTATAAATGTGTTATCCATTTAACAATTAAAGATTCATTTATTTAATTAAAACACTTACCTATATTAAGGCCAAGTCCATAACACCCGAACGGTGGTACAGATGGTCATAACGAGCCACTAAATGCATATTATAGAGAACACCCTACTTAGTGTGAATGGCATTGAGGTTCCAACCTCCAATGGCATGATGATCATGTATAGAAAGGGATCTATAATATGATCCTGATGACTATAATCATGGTATATGAATTTAATAAGTAACTCCTTGTGATACCAATGTGCATATAATGATAATAGTTTATAAAATGGTGACACATTTAAGGAAAATTCATCAACCACCTACCTTAGACCTATACCAATATCCTCTTCCAGTATCATCCCTTAGTTTTTCCTGAATCATAATAAAATGAAATAATGGACCAACACCCTAAAAACAAGTAATATGTGCCTACATTAAAATAAAATATTCAATGGAAACATAAATGATGAACTAAGCCTAAGGATAGAAGATCTTACCTAGAGGAATCCAATTAGAGAAATAGAAGTAGAATAAAACTTTGGATAATGAATATATCCAATAATTGATATCACTTCCAAGGAGGATATCTCATCATAAGGGAGAATCTTAATCAATCCACAAGAGGAGATGAGGAAACAAAATAAGGTTATAAGGATTTTCAAGGTAAAATAGTCATTTTACCCAAAAATTACTAGGTTACGCTGTTTGGCCGCATGGTTGTCCAAACCATGCACCAACCTTATGCCTCCCACTTCATAAGGAGTGACCCCACATGGTTTGGACACATCGTTTGAAAAACCATGATTCAACCATGCTATATGTATCTGCTAAAAATTGAAGACCACCCACATGGGAATGTTGCCCTGGGAATATGGTTAGTGAAAACCATGTGCCCTTCTTTTCCCTCTAAAACTCCTCACATGGTTAGGTGAAACCGTGAATGTTGGGATATATGGTTCCTACTTATTGTGGGTCCTGGTGTCTTCTTCCATCATCTAGGGTTCCAAGTTCCAAAAAATCCCTGGTCACCCTCAAAAACGTCCATAAAATCATTAGGCATCTGTAATAGTTCCAAGAGAAAGAATTAGACCAAAATTTAAAGGATCCATAACTCATAAAAACCGGGTTCTTACTATCCCCCCTAGAAGAACTTGTCTTAAGTTTAACTTCTAAGGGAAGTGAAATGCACTCTAAGAAGAAATCTGGGAACTAAACACATACATTAGCCTCTCACTCCCAAGTCTCATCTTGTATATAGACATGATTCTATAGAACCCACACTAAAGGGACAGACTGTCCTCACAAATCCTTCATGATCTGATCAATGATGTGTATGAGATACTCATCAAAAGAGGCATCAACATCTAACTCAACCTCCTCAGGATCAAAATTATGATATGGGTCGTCATGATATTAGTGAAGATATGAAATGTGGAATATTTCATGCATGGAATCATACCTCTAAGGTAAAATCAACAAATAGGCTACCATCTTGACTCCATCCACAATCTCAAAAGACCTAACATAATATGGAAAAAACTTACCTTACCTTTAAATCTATCTATTCCCAAGTTTGGGTGATAGCCATAGGAAGACATGATCCCTGACCTCAAACTACAAATTTCATCAGTAGTGGTATGCATATGACTTCTATCTATATTGATCATAAGACATATGTTTCATGATCAGTTGAACCTTATCTAAAGTCTCCTGTACAAAACAATGACCTAGTAGTACTTTCTCTCCAACCTCTTACCATCATAGGGTTGAATGGGGCATACAACTATAAAATGCATCATTATGATCCAGATAAATTGTATCAGGACATCTATTATTATAGGAAAACTCAGTGAGAGGGTTATACTTTTCCCAATTACTAAAAAAACCAAGGATTCAAGACCATATCATATCCTCCAAAACCTATATCATTCATTCAGACTGTCCATCAGTCTGATGGTGAAATGTTGTGCTCAAGAGCACTTGTGTACCCAAATATCTTTATAACCCCTTCCAGAACCATGATGTCAAATAAGCATCCCTATAAGAAACAAAGTATTATGGATCCCTTTTATCTATATGATCTCACAGATATATAGTATTCTCATCTCATCAACTGAAAAAGTATCCTAGATATGAAGTAATTAGGATACTTTAGTCAGTTGATCCATGACTACCCAAACTACATCACTACCTTGAGGAGACCTCATTAAGATAACTTCAAAATCCATAGAAGCATCTTCCCATTTCCATTTCAGGACTAGTAATTGTTGTAACAATACAACAGGCTACTAGTGATCCACCTTCACAAGTTGATAGGTGAAACACTTAATGATAAAACCCACTATTTAATGTTTCATCACAAGCCACCAATACTATAATCACATATCTCTATAGATCTTGTGGATACCAAGATAAAATGCCCACTAAGAATATTAGGACTCTTGCACCAGTTCCTACTTCATATTTTTATGAACCCAGATATTTCCATGTATACATAGGATGTTTTTTCCATCTATAGACTAGTTTAGAGGTGGTTCCCCACCAAAAGTACTCTCCTAGAGAACCAAACCTTCATGATCATAAAACTACCTACTCTTCACCCAATCAAAGAATAAAGTGTTAACTTCCAATTCTATGAGATAAGATTTATCGTGACTCTAATGAAACTCCAGATATATCTTAGAAAAGAGTGATATCAATTTCCATTCATCACTTTCTTCTTGAATGGCCTATCCCTAAGTCTGTCTTCTTAGCACATCAGCTACCTAATTTCCCTTTCTAGGGGTATAGTAAAGTTCAAAAGTAAAAAAAGAATAAAGGTATTTGACCTATATTCACTATCTATGACACAATTTATTCTTTGTAATGATATATTTTTGGCTCTTATATTCAGTATACACAAAAAGGTGCTCACCCATCAGATAGTGTCTCCATTAGTGAAATTCATAAACAAATGTTGTTGTCTCAAGGTCATGATTCAGGTAATTACACTTGTGAGGTCTCAACTAGTGAGACCCGTATAAAATGAATCTATCCTCCTGCATCATCACTACACCCAACCCAATGCCTGATGCATAAAAAACACTATATAGACTCTGATAATATTTGGAAGAATCAGAATTGGTGTTGAGGTAAGCTTTCCTTTCAACTCTTTAAAGGACTTCTCACATGATTCATACCACAAAACCATTAAATCCTTCTTTGTAAGACCATTAAGAGGTTCATCAAGGAATTATAAGTCCTATATAAAACCCTTTTAGTATATATCTATCCCTAAGAAACTTCTTACATTATACACATTCTAAGGATTAACCCAAGACATGATTGTACTCACCTTTTTTGGGTCAACTGATACACTTGATTCATAGATAATATGACCCCAAGAAGTGAAATTTATTTATCCAGAAGTGGAACTTAGAAATCTTAGTATAAAAATGATTCCCTCTTAGTGTATTCAAAATGATCTCAAGATGTATATCATGGTCGCTACAAGTATAATAATACATCAAGATTTCATCCACAAATACCATGATAAATAAATATAGATAGAGGTAAAAAAAACCTTATTCATAAATGAAATGAACATAGAGGCAGTGTTCTTAAGACCAAAGGGAATAATGAGATACTCATATAAACTTCACCAACTATGGAAAGTTGTAAGTGGTATATCTGAAGGTTTAACTCACACCTTATGATAGCCTGATCTTAGGTTGATCTTTGATAACACCCTAGATCCTCAAAGCTTATAAAAGAGATCATCTATATGAGGTAGTGGATGTCAGTTCATAACTATAAGTTGGTTCAACCATCATTAATCCACGCATATCCTAATGTTGATATTTTCCTTCTTAGAGAAAAGAATTATTAGACCCTAAGAATAAGTGTTGGGTCAGATAAATCGTTTACACTCCAAATCATCCAACTATCTATTGATATCTTGGAGCTCAGTAGGTATCATCCTAAATGGAGGAATGGACACTAGAGCTACTCATGGAACAAGCTCACTCATAAACTCTACCTCTCTCTCATAAGGTAAGATAAAAAATGTCAGAAAAAACATCCATGAAATGATCTTACATGGGAGGAAAATATACCTAATGTAAACCCAAATCCTCCATGAAAAGACTATAAATTTGTGTGGTTACTTCACTTAACCCTCAAATATTCGTTCCATCTCTATAATCCTCGACATCCAACTCACCCTTGTAAAGATAACTACTGCCCTTTGGAGATGTAAAAAATTCCCTATAGTGATTGAAATACATAGAGTAATGATAGGGAATCATCCAATCCATTTTGAGGATGACATCAAAACTTTTCATCTTGAGTACGAAGAGGTTTCATAACAAGGGATAAATTCCTACCTCAGGGGGCAGTCCCTCCATTAGAGTATTTCCTTGGACTATACTCCCAATGGTATGTCAAGGGTCATCAAACCACATAATTTATGAATTTCCAACCCAATACTTTCCACAGTCACTAAAGAGATAAAGGTGTGAGAAGAACATGTATCGAATAAATCAGATACAATAATAGAGGATACATGAATAGTATCTTGTATTGTAGACAAAACTGTACATTGATCCTCAGGTATCAATATAAATTCATGCAACTGGCCTAATCCACAGCCCTATGCTATAGTTGGGATACCCTAAGTATGTCTTCTCTGATTATTCTGATAAAAAGAATTATGGAAACCACAACCACGACCTCCCTATAAACCTATCATGCAGGTGCTACTCCAAATTCCCACCTGACATGGTACAAAATATCCTTCCCTTGAAGGTGGAGTTAGTACACATCATCTACTACTTGAAGTGGGTGTAAAGGTCTAAGAGAATCTCTGAATATGGCCCATACTACCTCAAGAATGACACTCAAGAGGGTCTCTATCATACTGAGGCTTTAGATGCCCCATTCATCCACACTAATGTCAAATAATGGAGCAATAATTGTAGATAATCTAGTTACCACTTCTCTAAGAAAAAACCTCAAGGCTATGTATCCTTCTATCGAAATAACTACTTACCTACATCATCCTTGAACCTATGTTCCCAGTACGATATTATTATCTCAGGTCGTGCTTAGTGATAGGATCTTGATTAATGATATTAGAAAAGGTAGTTAGGTGAAAGACATTCACCTATGATTGGATGGAATACTTGATCTCGTCCTCAAAACATCTCGCTCGAGATATCTCTTCACCAAATAGAAGTGATGCAAAGTGTTTCAACTCAGTAAAATGCTCTAAATAGTCCATAATATATATAGTACCCTCCTCTAGGTTCATGATCTCTCTGGATCTATCATCTCTTAAGGTCTGTGGAAAAAATTAATCATGTAAGGTAGTTTAGAAGTCTGTCTAGACCATGTCTTGGGGAAGATCATCCTAAGTAATCACATCCCACTAGGGTTTGATAGAATAACGAATAATGTAGGTGGAAATACTAAGCTTACCCTTGGGAGGTATCTACAGATGATAGAAAATAGAAATAGTTTCCTCTAACCAAGACTCATTAGCTTACGAACCACTATCCCCCAAAAATATGGGAGGTTGCTACTACTATAAATCATGATTCAAATCATCCATAGTAGGTGTAGGTTATGGAGAACCTTACATGGACTACATTATACATAGAAAAACCTCATGATACTGAGTGTTAGTTCCTATTTTGGGAATAGAAGGTGTTGCCTCAAGTAGCACTTTAAGAAGAATCACTGGTGGATCAGGACCCACCACCTCAAGACTATGGTTGTCGATAACCTCTTAGCGCATAAATGCAGTATTTTTTGGTGTCATAACTCTACAAATTCCAATAACACGCCTCAAAAAAAGTATTTTAAGAGAATATAGAAGCACTATAATAAACATAACATAATAAAAGTTCTCACTACCCTAGGTACTACCCCAACTACTCACTTATAAGGTAAAGGTATTGGTGAGTATTCAAGTTTTAATTTAGAGAGGTTCTAGTAGGTGAATGGTAAATTTCAATTTTCCTCTTCATTTACTGGAAACAATTTCATTTTATAATTCATGATTTTCAATTAAATTTTTTGTTTTCATATATGCATGTATCATGGTTCAATTAAATGGGTCAAAGATTCTAACAAATAAAGGCCCAAACACTTTATAACTAAAAGGGAAACCCATTTAATTTCATTAAACCCCCTCTACATTTGTTCTTATAATTTATTGGGAAATATTTGATGGATTGACATGTTTAACTACCCATTCTAATTAACAAGGGAACATACGCCTTATAAATTGAAACTGGTAGTCACTCAATCATAGCCAAAGAACAGCTCATGTAACTATAGGTATATAGTTGACATGGGTAGAAACCATTTATTTAAGATTAAACTATCCACCTATATAGGATAACACAATTTAGATTGATGTTGATAGATTAAATAACCAATTACTATACATCGAATAATATTTTAGTAGTATAGTCATATATATATAACAACCATAGATCACTCAATAATCACAGGAAACACAAGAAATGAAAGTATTGAAACGTACCTATATGGTGTGTAATATACATATCATGCGAATTCTAGGTTACTATAATGATGTATATAACAATTCTCCTTGATCTACCATGTCAAAGTAATTATCTATAAAGAATCTCAAAATACCACAATACATGTGCATCACCCAATGGTGAAAGTATATCAACTATAATAGGAAAAATACAAAACAATAATTTCACATTCCCATGAAACTTGGTATTTACCCTAATTATGGGTTAGCTAGTCCTAGGGATGGCTTATGACCAAGTTACAACATGTTCCTAATCTCTTGAATTTTCCCAAAAAATCAGAAAAAATAATATTAAAAATTACTCTAACACCACTTTGTGACCTCTCGGCCCGGGTGCCACTCAATGTTTCCCCAAACCCAGTTAGCCACATTGCCTCAAGCACACCTCCCCATATTCCATAGGCTACCAACTAGAATCGAGGACTTAGGTTGTGTTAATGGGGAGACTATTCCATCATGTCATAGTGGCAATTAGCTGATAGATAATAATAACATATAGATAAACATTATCAAAAACACAATAATGAATAAGAAAATAGAAGCGTAAGATGAGTATAAACATCTATTAAATAATAATCAACTCAAAAGTTGACCAATAAAGTATATAAAAGTTAATAATATGATGTCATGTTTCTAAAAAATTGGGAAACATGTATACATGGAAGCAGGAAATACGTGATATAAAAAATTATAAAAACATCCATAAACTATCCAGTATCTCGAGCACTAGCCCGGTCATCTACTACCAACCTCCAACCTAACCAAGAAATGAAGTGAGGTGTACAAAGAAAGATACTTCCCCTTATCAACACTTACATACATATAATCTTCTCCATTACCAACAATGGACCAGATACGGTGTGAGATAGATTTTAGCATGTAACGCCCCAAGATTCCACAGTACGTTTCTCTTTGAATAATACAATATCTTGTGATGTACGCAACTTCGAGTTCTAGCACACCACGACCAATCAAACTCATCGTTATGAATAGTAATAACCACTTTTTGAAATTTTATAAATTTTATTTTCCAAAATAGACTTCATTTTTGGATTTAGAATATCAAAATTATCTTAGGTTGAATTTTTGGTATTTTTCTGAAAACTTTCAATTTTTGATGAATAGTGAAAAACACTGCGTTATTGTTTAAAACCTACTTTTTATTTAAATAATTATTTATTTTATTTCAAAATAAATTTATAATACCTATATAAGTTCAATGTAATTCATTGGATTCATTTTATAATAAAATTAGATGTACAAAATTTTATTGAATTTTTTAACGTCTTTTACCCACCTTCTAGGCACATTTGAAAATTTGCATAAAACGTAATTTTACCGCTTCTGTGAATTGAATTTAAAAAATATTAGAGACGTGGTTGACATAAGTAAGTAGAATTTGGTTCAATATGATGAAATTAATTTTTGGTGAATAGTAACTTTTGAATTTTATTTACCACACTTAAAAGTAAATAGGGTTATTAAAGGTAAAAATGATATTATAATTACCCTAACACATGTCCTAATTATATTGGATAAGTATATTTAGATAAAAATCAACCTTAGGAATAAAATATGATCCTTTTGGTTTGCTTGTATTAGATTAGGACATTTATTATTCTTTTATTTAAAGAAGTGTTAAAAGTGTTAAATTCAATGTTTAATAACTAAACCATTTTTAATATAGGATTATACATAATATAAATTAGACTATAAATATTCATTAGAAATATAAAAAAATTTCCTACATAATGGTATTTTATTTATAATCTTTATACATTAAATAATTAAATTTATTTATGACACAATGATGATGCAGTAATTACCTTATTAATAAAAGATTAAAATAATTGATATTATAAATATCCAAATAAATCTAAATTGAAACTTTTGATTAATTCCAATAATTTTATAGGTTAATATGAATTTTTAGGTTTGATTAAATAAAAAAAATTCAAAGTGATAAAGTTGTTATGTCTTTTACAAAAACAAATACCAAATAGTGTCAAAATTAACATAAATGGGTTTTTAAAAAAATATATTATATTATTAATTGATATAATATTCCTAAAAATCTAATTTTAGGCCAAATGACTTATATAAAGTTATATATATCAATAATTAACCACTTGAGTTTCTCTTTAATTTTTATAGTAAGTTTATTAACCATTTATTATAATAATACAAGAATACATGGTAAAAGTTAAACTATTTAACTAAGAGTTAAATCTAAAAGATAAGGTTAATATGGTGACCTAAACCTGTATAAAACCTATTGGTTGAGAGTTTTTCAACCCATAACCACCTTATCCAAGACATAAATCCTTTTGGAGCTATTATAAATAGAATATGATTGTATAATAAAATAATATTGCAATCTTTTTCTAAAGTGACCCTCACCTCTCTTATAAAAGGGTACTTCCCCTTCTCTCAAAATCACACCTCAAAAGCCATTTTTCTCGGCCAAACCCTACAAAAATATCCTCCAAACTGCCCTAAATTATACCTAGAGGAATTACTTTGATTATAAAGCCAACCTAAGGATCCCTTTTGATCAACTCAAAAAGAAACACCTGAAGAAGAGGTAATAATTTCACCACCTCTTTCAAAGTTCTTTTCTTCTTCACTTCCTCTTTCTTTGTTGTTTCCATACCAAAATAATAACTCCATTACCTTATACATACTATGATGTTATTATAAATATGGTACAACCACATTCATTATTCAATCCATCCTATGAATGAATAGTCACCATACGTGTGTACGTACGGCTTACCGTCTCCACGTCGTGGTGTAGTTTGTTATTCAAACACTTAATTATTTGGATGGTTATAATAATGAATATAACTGATGTAAATAATAAATTTAACATGTTAATTATTTTTTATATATAATATAACATCCAATTACATACGATTTCACCATCAATATAATGATATTTTCGCTCGTGCATATGTAGGATTACCGTCTCCATGAACACGATGAAATTCATTCACCGTCATAACCATTCAAGAATAATTTTCATTTTAATATTAAAAATAATGTTTAAGAACTTAATATCATTATGAATATGAATCAAATGCATACTATCCATAACAATCATGGATTACCTAACCAAGTATATAAAGGAAAATGAATCAGTAAACATACGAAACAATGATACTACTAAAATATTATTAACAAAGAAATATTAGAATATAATATATGATATAATATTTATGTATGTGGTTATTTTATAATTTAATAACAATTATTTAACTATTATACAAGAGTTTAACATACCCTCGATTAAGTAAAATTACAAGTTAAGGGTTAATTCTACAATCTCTTTGTTATTCGAGGTTTTTTATATGTGAGTATCTACTGGGACCTCTTTATCATCTACATCAGTGTTTCTAAAAAATGTATTTCAAAACATTTTTAATATTTACTAGACTATGGGTTAAATTCATTTATACCCTTGTTTCAATTTTTAGAAAAAATTTATACAGGAATCTTTCTGTCATTTTCCAAACAAGGTCCTTTACGACGTTTTCGACAAAATTAAGGAAAGTATGTTTTTTTAACTTATACAATGAGTGCAACTATTTTCTACTTTTATAACACCTTAGAAGCTTCTCTTACAATATTATAAGAATATTTTCAAAATAAATGTTTTCTTTTATAATTTCGTGACTTTTAAATGATTTCAAAATAGAAAGAGATATTTCTCTCAAATTTGATTTCATCTATGTCAACATCCTTTGATGGATTTTACCCTTGTTTGAAGTTGACTTATTATAATATAATCTTCTATACTGTATTGAAGTTTTTGTGATTTTTTTGAATTTGGATGTGTTATTTATATACCATTCATGGTTTATGGATAATTTATTGACATTTCATATGCTAGATTTAATACAAATGTTTATGTTATATTTCAACATTTTCATATGAGGAATGCATTGGACTTAGTAAGTGATGGGTGCATCCTGCTATAGCTCCTCAATGGATTGGTAGGTATCATGAGACCAACTAGTGTCTTGGAACAAGGCCTTGAAAAATCTTATTTTTAGTCTTGTAACTAGGCCTTGACTATATGGTTATGATGGCCAACATTATGCATTCCATCATTATGAAATTGGCTATTGATATTACATGGGATTATTCGACTAGTAGAATACCCATGTGAATAAGTAAATGGAATTATTTGATTTATCTTTCACATATTATGCTAAAGTTTAAATTTAAAAGGCTTTTGTTTTAGTCTTATACATTTCCTTAAATGTTTATTATTATTTATGATAGTTTTTGTTATATTGTTATCCTTACTGGGCATCTGAGCTCACCCCTTTCTTA
This sequence comes from Viscum album, assembly GCA_963277665.1. Taxonomy (NCBI): domain Eukaryota; kingdom Viridiplantae; phylum Streptophyta; class Magnoliopsida; order Santalales; family Viscaceae; genus Viscum; species Viscum album. Next base: position 1,988,686,461 of record OY728136.1, read on the forward strand.
TGTTTTATTTTTCCAAGGATGAAAAGAAGTATATTACGATTAACCTGCAGGAATAGGCTAAGGGATATAAGATTGTTAAAATGGGACACAATGTTTTTGTTTTTTATTTCATGATGTAATGTCAAACTTATATATGTATCTAGTACTTACAATGATACTAAATTGATCGGTCTTTCGGGACATGATTCCTTATATCATGCAAATTTTATGTAATAATGCACCGACTATGGGTAACTGGGGTTGGGTTATTACACATTATGCCACCACCAATGGCGTTTATACAATCCAGTCTGTGAATATAAACTGAGTAGTGTGAAATTATATTTAAATGTAAAGAAACTCCAAATAAATAACACATGTCAGCTTCAACCTCAAGTTGTAATGTCTCTAAACATGAGATCATTTAATTAATCTATTTAAGTTTGTTTTATATATATATTTCACGTGAGGTGTAGACTTCCCTGAAAATATATCATGATAAAAATAATAGAGGATCCAAGGTATAACCAATAAATCCTAGACCTCATGGGTTGGCCAACTCATAGTAATACTCATGCAGTTTAAAAATAAAATATAGAGACCCAGGCTTAACATACATGTATATTACATTATTTTAGATTAATATTCAATACATTACAAAAATACATGTTAGAGGGACATAATAGTTTTGAGTCTTTGTAAACTTGGAAAAAAATCTTCTATCATGGTGAAAGATCTTCTAAACCTCCCATAAGGATCTCCACATTTAGTAATTCTACCTAAAACCTTTGTTTATAACCTAGGGAGGGGAAACATAAGAAAGGGGCAATCTTAGATGATCAGTAAGGGTAAATAAAGGAAATGTGTAAGCATAACATGAATAAAAGGGTATGGAAAATGAGCATAACATTTTAAAATCATACCCTACATATTAGAGATCATAATAAAGAATGAAATTTCATAAGACGTGAATCCTAATGAAATAGAGAACATAATTCATGAAATAATAACATAGGAATAAAACATGGAATTTTGGAAAACGAATAAGCATATAATAACCCTATATCAAGGTGGCATACAAAGGAATTTGTAACATATTAGGCTTGGGTTAGTCACCTGTGTACCTTCTTTGGTCTTGGGATTCCCACCTATGTACCCACTTATTTTGGGGTTGGGATGTCCTCCCTTGTACCCTCTCATTTAGGTCTTGGGATATCCTCCCATTTACCCTCTTATTTTGGGCTTGGTATTTCTTCATATGCACCTTATTATTTCATACTTTGTATGTCCTCTTGTATACCCTCTTATTTCGGGCTTGGTATTACCTCCCATGTACCCTTTTATCTCATAAAATATTTATCATTGCCCAATTCATTTGAGGGAGATATAGGTCCCAATGATCACATAAAAAACAATAAATATATGTTCCATAGGAAAATAAAAATTTCCTCATATCACAGCCCATAAAAATAGATGGGTTTCATATACAATAATCATAAACCATGAAATAAAATGGGTATCATTAACATTTCATCACATCATAACTTATATAAAATATATAGGTTTCCTAATCATTTCATTAAAGAATAACCCATGAAAAAAAATCACGATTCAAAATCATATAACCCATGGAAGAGAAATTAATTCCATAAATATATAACATGTGAAATAAAAATAAATTTCATAAACATATAACTTGTGAAAGATAAACAGGTTTCATAAAGATCGTGATAGTAAGCATAACTTATTCATTGAAATAATATAAATGTAACATTTAGATAATTTCCTAGAAGGTAATGAGTAACATCAATAGATGTTATCCTTGATGCAAAATAATTTTGAAATATCTTTCAACTACATTTTTTGAGGAAAATGTCATTTCTTCTTTGAAAAGGTATTTTTAATGCTTAAAACCATTTGAAAATAATTTTATTATAAAATACCTTGAAAACATATAAATAATACTTGAAATAATTTTAAAAAAAAATTCCTTGAAAATTTACAAAATAAGATTCACAAAATTTTAAAGAACATTTTTCTTTGAAAACACACTAAAATATTTAAAATGATTCTTGAAAACATTTCGAAAACCATTTCAATTAAAATAATTGGAAAACTTATAAAGAAAGCATGAAAAACTTTTGAAAACCTTTTTTCTTGAAAACATATTAAATAAGATTGAAATAATTTTGTAAACATTTTTCCTTAAAAATTAACTTTACAAAAAAATTAAAATTTTATCTTTTAAACATGAAAGGAATCTTCACAGAAATAATGACAGGTAAATTTATACATGTTGTATGAGGTAAAAATAATATTATTTTACATGGTAGAAAAGGTAATAAAAATGATTTGTTCAAAAAAAGACAAGAAGATTCCTTTGAAAACATAGGTAAAATAAAAAAAGGTTAAAATTTATTTTAATGATTATAGAAGAATATTAGAATATTCTTGGAAACCCTTTATAGAAAACCCGGTTTCGAAGGAACAAAGATTTCTAACCGATGAGTTAGGTAAATTCAAACATTCTTAAAAAAACTTTCTTAACTATAATTACTACCAAATAATATAAAAATGGTACATATACATGAATAAATCATTTATAACCCGATTATAATAAAATTTATTAATTTTCTTTATAAATGTATCATAATATTTCATCAATGGAAGAATAAATATAAACAATCCTGATAAGCGATGATATTTTTTTAATAAACTATTACTACTTGGAAACATTAAACCATAATCCCATGTAAGAAATTAAAATTAAATGAAGATTAAAATTTAATTAAATTATTTGGATTCAAGATATAAAATTTCTAATGGAAGTATATACACCTCGAAAAATAATGTAGGTTCATAATAAAACATGTGTCTTAAAGAAGGGAAATTGAGATAAATTGTCTTACTTATTTGTTATCTTTTGAAACATTAACCCCATGAAATAAATATAATATAATTTATATGTAAATAACCATAAATTTAAGAATAATAATCATTTAATACATCCATGGATATTATATATACCACATAAAAGTAATGGGTGGTGAATAAAGCATGTATCTCAAGGAAATAAAAAGTGATATGAAATTCCCTTACCTTGTGTCTTGACACTTGTTGTACTCGTTAAAACATCCTGTATAATAAATATAAATTTATTATAAATATATAACATAAAAATATTATTACTTATAATACCATATATGGTTTTATTATGACATTATATTACCCACTTGTTAACAATTATATGTTAAGGTTTCACTTCGTGTAATATCTGCTTTGTTTTTCACAGGTGTCTTAATTTGATAAATACTTTTTCCTTACAAATATATCATGATTTCAAGAATTTAAATAATTATTTAAATATAATTTATGATAAATATATGTATATTATAAAAATCCATATAATATATATGTATGAAATTGAATACACTATTCTCGGAGATGGTAAGTCGTGTGTATGCATGAATGTTATTTCTATTTAATTATCGTGTTGAAAGAATAGAAGTGAAAGACATATAATTATATATATATATCATTATTAAATTAGATTTATTATATAATATATATCATATATATTTACTAAACCAATCCTTAATACATTCTAGGTAGTGTATTAATGAATCACATCGATTTGAGGGGCGGTAGTCCACACTTCCTCAAAGGAAATTATCGTATTAACACCAAACAGAAAGTAAAAAAGATATTTGTTGTAAAAGTAATTAATAATATTAAAGAAATAATAAATATAATATATTACATATATAAATATATTTTCCATCTTAATGTCCCTCATGAGTGGTGGTAAAGAAAAAATGAGCAATCATTGTTTAGTGTAGCGGTAGTTCATCGTACACATAAAAAGTATGTTCGTTACCCATTAGATGAATGTGTATGTAATTTTAGATCAAAATAATATCATAAAAACATAATAGTATATTTAATATACTGGTGTGTTTATAAAATCATTTAATAAAGAGAGTGTATGGGATGGAGAAGAAAAATAAAAGAAAGGAGCTTGAGAGAAGATGTTACCTCTTAATCAGGTAACTTCTTTTGGTTTGTGTCAAAAGGATTCCTTAGATTAAATTTTTCCTAAGGAAAGGATTATAAGAGGAATGGAGTGGTTTTGGGAGATTATTTTATCATATTTTGGGAGACCCAATGGGCATGATATGTGTGAGGAAGTGTGATGAGAGAATTCCTTTTTACAGTGGCGGAGGAGTGACACTCTTGTAAATATTTGAAGAGAGAATTCAAATCATATTTTTCATGTTGAAATTAGATCCAATAATAGACCAAAGAAGATACAAGTTATCATATGTTCTAAATATGGCCATAAAATGGCTCTTGGACAAGTTTATAGGACTTTTTTAGACTTAAATTTATGGTTAAGTCCCCAGTTAAGCTTAATTTTACCTTAATTAATGTAATTAATTTTAATTACATTCACTAATATTTTTGTTCAAAACTAATTTAACTTTATTATAAATTATAAATTATTAATATTACAAATATGGAATATATTTTTCGAAATTCCAATCACCTAAGTGGAAAAAATTAATTTAAAATTAATCCCGCGGACAGGACGACACTGCGGGTTTTTAAAGTAAAAATGATCAAAAGTTTGCTAAGTTTTTATATCCAATTTCAGTGTGAAAGTGGTTAAAATTACCTATATTGGATTAATAGGTAAAATTAATATCTAATTAAAATTTTAAACCAATTTAAAACATAATTTATTCATATAAATAAATTAAATTAAAAATTAGTTTTGAATTAAACTCCGGTATTTTTTACTGTTCATTAAAAAATGAAACCTTGTAGATAGATACCAAGAATTTATCCTAACTTAATTTTTATGTTTTTATTCTAAATATGATTTTTTATTTTTACATATTAAATCTATAAAATTTCAAAAAAAAATATTTAAAATTGTATTTTCATTAAAAGGTGGTAAAACTACCTTTATATAAACAATATAGGTTTTTATGCATAAAATTGAGTTTGTTCTTATATTATGTATATATAATGTATTGGATGAATGTGTGTATATATATATATTGAATTAATATTACTTAATAATTATAATTAATTTAAATTATTAGGTTAAAATATGTTTGTGGCTATAAAAATAATAAAATTTTCATTTATATTAAATCGGTTTTTATATTCATTTCTAATTAATAGGTAACCTATGAATTCATATTATATTTTTGTAAACCATATATTTTAAAATTTTATTTAATACTATTCATAAACTCTAATTTAATGGCTTTGTTATATCTTATTATTTTAAATAATAACATTTTAATGATATACTTTTTTTGGTAAAAATAGGCCATGTGTGTTGCACAAGCCATCGAGGAAAGTTATTATTGCATATAACGCAAGATAACCTCAATGTTATGTATAGATAAATCTAAAATTTATATTGCTTCTAGTTCATGATTAACTTGTTATTACGTATAATTAAATCCCAACATATTGCATTAATATAAAATTAATTTTTTTTAGTGTTGTATGAAATGTAAAATATCAAAAAAATTAAGTTAATTTGAAAAAAATAATTCACAAAATTTTTGGGTTTTACAGTGTACCCCCCTTAAAATTAATTTTTCCTTCAAAATTTTTCTAGGTTGTAAAAGCTTTAATACTTTAAAGTTTCATTCATAAAAACCTACATAATTAAAATAAATATTAAAACATCCCTTAAAAACGGAATGTTTGATCCATAACGATTACCCAAAGTAACATATTACTAGGTTTCTACATAGGGGAACGTATATGAGAAGTGAAAACATGGAAACATAAGAAAAATATAACTATCAAGTTCTAATAGAGAGTGATAGAGAAAAAGGTCTGGAGAAATTTAACAATCAGAAAGCAATAAATATGTGATGAACTTAGAGACCATATAATTCATTAGGAATAATGGTAATAAAATAAATTTTTTTGGTTTCAAGATAATTTTTCCAAAATTTAAATAGTTTTCATGAAAATATATACTTGCATGATTTTAGGACAACATCACATTTTTTTTACCAGATCCATTTTATCTCGTTTTCCAAAAAGGAAGGTGAATTTTTCATTCCTGAAGAAGTAATAGATTATGAGATTCATGATATTCCATCCCATTATTCATCAATTATCACCAACAAAAAGTAGTATAAACCCGATATACAATAGTCATAAATCCTAATATGGAGAAATAACCCTTTAATCTTACTAACTTCATCTAATGTTTATCTTAAACATCCCATAACCGGTTAACCTTACAACCCTTTCAAAAGAGTAAAATATAAAGACATATAAATAAATTCGTAAAAGAAGCTTAGAATTGACCCTTTCACATTCTAAATATATCAATTTCCTTATTTTATATTCCCTTGAAACATGGTAATTACCATAATTACCATAAATCCTTTTAGAAAACATGCATTCTTCCTTATTCCAATGATTACAGGATATATTATTTAAATCCAAGAAGTTGTAAACTTCATCCTTGATGACATATACTATTTTTTCAATAATCTATTATAAGATAATTTGTACCATCCAATTTACTTATTTATATCCAAGATATCATTATCCAAATATCATTATCTCAATTCCATGCATTAATTAAGGGCTACCTTCCCTTAATAAAAATATCACATTTCTATGAAATCACTTTTATATGTCTTCATAACCATTCAATATGCCCTTTTCAATACTTAATGAAAAAATATACTAAAAATACTTTACATTTCATGATTCATATAACATAATCTTTTAATTCTGAAATATAAATAATTCATTAATCCAAATTTATTATTAAACCATTAATCAAGATTCATAAAATTATTACTTAATACCTATTTCCTAGAATATAAAATATGAATCATGTCTTAGGGTACCTCAACATCAATTTAATCATTCTAATTATTTTTAATGTAAACTATACTATAAGAACATCACAAAACTTTCACATTTAGTTTGTGGTCTCTTTATCTTCAGAATTATAACCAATACTTGTACTACCTTCTTGATTATATTTATGAGATTTCCACTTGGGAAATCAATTCACACAATGACCATACATTCAACATATGAAACATTAAATATTAATCATGTTCCTTATAGTTTTCTCCATTGAATGAAACCCTAAATCATAGTGTCAGATACATTTATCATATTGGGATATCAAATAATCATGAAAAAATACTTGTAGGTTGCCTAAATCATGGCTCCTACTTCTTTAATCTATTAAACCATTGGTTTATACTAGGTTATTAATATTCATCCTCTATTTAAATCCTTAATGATGGTTTGTAAATATTTTGTGTATTACCAAAGAATATCACATAGGAGTGTCAAACCATGTATGCAGTAAGGCCCATTGTTGTGCACTAGATTACCCCAAGCTTATCCTGAGACATCTTTTTAGAGTTGTTACCCCTAGGTACGTATGTTCCAGATCCACATATACTTGTATTATCCATATAAGGATGTATTTCTAGGAAACCACTCACTTTATCCTTTACCAAAATTATAGGAAATGTTTCTAAATGTTGAATCATCCTTGTTCTTATCCTTAGAGACATCCCTAGAAATATCCTTAGAAATATACCTATAGATCTCACTAAAGTTTTCTCATACTAGTTTCCAAAGGTTGAATAAACCTTTCCTCTAATACCAATTATAAATACCAAGGCTTAACATTCATTGATATTAAATTATTTTAGATGAATATTCAAAACATTATAGAAATACATTCCCGAGGACTATAATAGTTTAGTGCATTTGGAAAAAAAGAAAAAAAATCATCTATCCTAGTGAAATATCTTCAAAATATACCATAAAGATATCCATATTTACTAATTCTACATAAAACCTTTTTTCATAACTTAGAGAAAGGAAACTTAAGAAAGGGGTGAGATCAGATGCTCAGTAAGGAAAAATAAAGGAAATGTGTAAGAATAACATGAACAAAAGGGTATAGAACTTGAGAATAAAATTTTAAGATCATACCCTGTAGTTTAGAGATCATAATAAATATTGGAAGTTCATAAGACATGAATCATAAGGAAATAGAGAATATAATCCATGAAAGCATAACATAGGAATAAAACATGTAATTAGGGAAAACATCTAATCATATAATAACCCTATGTAAAGGAATACAACCAAGGCCTTTGTAACATGTTAGTCTTGGGACAATCACCTGTGTACCTGCTTTAGGCATGGGATTCCCTCCCATGTACACTCTTATTTCAGGATTGGGATGTCCTCCTATGTACCCTCTTGTTTCGGGCTTGGGATGTCATCCTATTTACCCTCTTGTTTCAGTCTTGGTATTTCCTCCCATGCACCCTCCTATTTTGTGATTGGTATTTCATCATGTATACCTTCTTGTTTTGGGCTTGGGATGCCCTCTGGTGTCCCCTTTAAGCTCATAAAACATTTATCATTACCAAATTCATTAGAGGGAGATATAGGTCCCACCCATCACATAATAAAATCATATATACATGTTCCATAGGAAAATAAAATTGAATCATATCATGACCTATAAAAATATATGGGTTCCATAAACAATGATCATAACCAATGAAATTAAATGGGTATCATTAACATTTCATCATATCATAACCTATGGTAAATAGATAGATTTCTTAATAATTTCATTAAATCATAACCCATGAAAAGAAGAGGGATTAAAAGGCATATAACCCTTGGAAGAGAAATAGATCTCATAAACTAAAACCGATGAGAGAGAAATAGATTTTATAAACATATAACCTGCGAAAGAGAAATAGGTTTCATAAAGACCATGACATTAATAATAACATATTCATTGAAAGAATATAAATGAAACCTTTAGATTATTTTCTAGAGGTGAATAAGTAACATCAACGGATGTAATCTTATATGAAAAATAATTTTGAAATATATTTTAGAAACATTTCTTGAGTCAAATAACCTTTCTTCATTGAAAAAATATTTTTAATTCAAAAAACCATTTGAAAATAATTTTCTTAGAGAATACCTTGAAAACTTATTAAGAATAGTATAAATAATTTTGAAAAAAATTTATTGGAAAAATCATAAAATTATCTACAGAACATTTAAAAATTTAATTGAGAACACATAGAAATCATCAAAATAATTCTTGAAAACATTTTTAAAAAATTTCATTGAAAATAATTTCAAAACATATAAATAAATATTTAAAGCTTTTTTAAAACTTTTTTTCTTGAAAACATATGAAATAATATTGAAAATATTCTGAAAAAAAATTTATAATAAAATTAATTTAAAAAAATATATTTAAAAAATCCTTTTAAACATGGAAGGGAATCTTTATAGAAATGATTGTGGGTAAATCCTTACATGTCGTATGAGGTAAAAATAATATTCCTTTTGCACAATAAAAAGGTTAGAAAAATTCATTATTCATAAAGTGAAAAGAATATTACTTTAAAAAAATTATTAAAATAAAAAATGTAAAAATGTATTTTAATGATTATAGAAGAATTGTAGAATATTATTTGAAACCATTTTTATATAACATGGTTTTAAAAGAACACATATTTCCAACCAATGGGTAAGGTAAATTCAGACTTTCTTAAAAACACTTTATTAACTATATTATATACCAAATAGTATAAAATGGTAACAATACATGAATTAATCATTTATAACACAAGTATAATAAAATTTATAAATTTTCTTGAGATATGGATCAAAATATTTTATCAAATGAAGCATGAACATAAAAATTATCAATAAGCGATGATATAGTTTCAATAAACCCTTACCACTTAGAAACATTGATCCATAATCCCATGTAAGAAAGTGAAATTAAATAAATATTAAGTATATTAAATATATAAAATGTCAAATTTAAGTATATACACCTTGAAAAAGAATGTAGGTGCGTAATAAAACGTGTGTCTCAAAGAAGGAAAATTGAGACAAATTGTCTTGCCAATTTGGTATATTTTGAAACATTAACCACATGAAATAAATATCATAGAATGTATATGTAAATAACAATAAATTTAATTATAATAATCATTGAATACATCAATGTGAAGTATACACACCACATAAAAGGAATGGGTGGAGATTAAATCATGTATCTCACGGAATTAAAAAGAGAGATGAAATTCTCTTACCTTGTGTCTTAACTCTTGTCATACTCATTAAAAAATCATATATGATAATTATAAATTTATTATAAATATATAATATAATCATATTATTACTTATTTTACCATATATGGTTTGATTGTTTCTTTATATTACCCGCTTATTATCAATTCTATGTTAAGGTTTCGCTTCAGGTAATATCAGCTTTGTTTCTTGCAAGTATCTTAATTTGTTATATATTTGGTCCTTATATAGATATCATGATTTCCATAATTTAAATACAGATTTAAATATTATTTATATTAATTATACTTATATTATAATAATCCATATATTATATAACAATGAAACAGAATACACTGTTCATGGAGATGGTAGGTCGTACGTACATGTGAATGTTATTTCTGTTTAATTATCATGCTGAAAGAAATAAAGTAAAATACATATAAGTATATATATATGTATATATATAATTATTTAAGTAGATTTATTATATCATATACATCATATATATTAACTAAACTCATCCTTAATACATTCAATTTAGTGTATGAACGACTCACATCGCTTTTAGGGGGTGGTAGTCCACACTTCCTCAAACAAAATTATTGAATTTATGCCAAATAGAAAGTAAAAAATATATGGGTTTTAAGAGTAATACAGAAGATTAAAAAATAATAAATATAATATATTACATATAAAAAAAATTCCATCATAATGTCCACCATGAGAGGTGTTAAAGGATAAATGTGCAATCGTCATTCAGTGAGGCGGTAGTTCGCCTTACACATAAAAAATATGTTCATTACCCATTAGATAGATATGTGTGTAATTTTAGGTCTAATAATAAATATAAAAAAATCCTAGAATATTTAAGATACTTATTTTTTTTATAAAATCATGGAATAAAGATATTGGATGGTTGGAGAAGGAAAGTAAAAAAGATAAGATCATGAGAGAAGACGTTACCTCATAATCATGTAACTCCTTTTGGTTTGGTCCATAATGATTCAATGGATTTCCTTTTCCCCAGGTAGAGGCTTCTAATAAGAAGTTAGGTATTTTGGGAGATTATTTTATAAAATTTTTTCAAGACAAGGGGCTTTAGACATGTGAGGAAGTGGGAGGAGAGGTGGCCTTTTATAGTGAAGGAGGAGTGGCACTCTTATAAATATTTGAAGAGAGAATTCCAACCACATTTTTTATGTTTCAAGTGGATCCAATAATGGACCAAAGTAAATAAAAGGGGTTATATGGTCTAAATTTTTCCATATAATGTCTCTGGAATAAGTCTATAGGTCATTTTCAGTCTTAAATTTAAGGTTTAGTACTTATTTAATCTTAATTTTACCTTAATCGATGTAATTAATTTTAATTAAAATCAGTGGTATTTTTGTTCAAAAAATAATTTAACCATATTATACATTATAAATTATTATTATTCTAAATATGTAATCCATTTTTTGAAATTAAAATATCATAAGTGATAGAAATTAATTTAAAATTAATCCTGCTGACGGGACGACACTACTAGTTTTTAAAGTAAAAATGATCAGAAGTTTGGTGAGTTTTTATATCCAATTTCAATTTGAAATTGGTTCCAATGAACTAAATTGTATTAATTGATAAAATTATTATCTAATTAAACTTTTAAACCAATTTAAAATTTAATTTAACCTTATAAATAAATTAAATGTAAAAAATAGTTTTGAATTAAAATCCAATAATTTTAACTATTCATTAAAAAATAAAACATTATATAAAAATTCCAAGAACTTATACTAACCTAATTTTTATGGTTTATTTACAAATATGAAGTTTATTTTCACATATTAAATATATATAAATTCTCCAAAAATTTTATCTAAAATGGGTTATCCAATAAAAGGCTATAAAACTACCTTTATAAAAAATATTGGTTTTTATGCATAAAATTGGTTATGTTCTTATCTTATGTCTATCGAATAAATTAGATGAATATATATATATATATTCGTGTGTGTGTAATATTAAAATCACTTACTAATTTAAATTAATTTAATTTATTAGTTTAAAACAGCTTTGTGGCTATAAAAATAATAACATTTTCCTTTATATTCAATTCATTTTCATATTCATTTCAAATTAATTGGTAACCTATGAATTCATATTATATTTGTATAAATCATATATTTTCACAAATTAGATAATACTATTCATATCCTATAATTTAACAACTAGTTTATATCTTATTATTTTAAATAATAACATTTTAATGATATACTATTGTTCGGTAAAAATAGGTCATACGTTTTATGAAAGACATCAAGGAAAGTCATTGTTCCGTGTAACGCAAGCTAAACGTAGTGTTTCGTGTAGAGTAAGATAAAATTTCTGTTGTGTTTATTACATGATTAACTTGGTGTTTTCTAATAATGCAAACAAAACATAGTTATTTAATATAAAATAAACTATTTTCAGTGTTGTGTGAAATGAAAAATATCAAAGTGATCAATTTAATTCGAAAAAAAATTAAAAAAATATAGGGGTGTTACATAAAAGGGGTTTGAGTGTAATCTAATGGTATTTTTCAAGGCATTCCACTATAAATAATTTTAACCATGTCCAATTATCTCATTTGAGGTAAGCATGGGATAAGCAGGACTGGGCCAAATGGGGAGAATCCATGGTGCCACATGTCTAAAGATATAAAGCTTATCTAAGGATTGTATCCAAGGAATCCTAATAATCCATAAATGATATCATGTGAATATTAGGTACTATTCCAAGGAATTTATAAATTAATATACAAAAAAAGTTCCAAGGTGGGTGTCTCCCATGGAAATCGGATCAGTGGATCAGAATGGTATCAGTGCTCAAGGCATTCCCTTGGGAATACAAGGCTTTCTCAAGTCTGATCATTCCTATAAAGATAAAAATTTCCATGCGAAATAGGTATCTTATACATAATTCATTATTCATTTAAGTCCATTAAGTACTCATTCCTTTTAATAAGTCAATTGTTTTATTCCATTATCTTTCATTAATGTGACAAGGTATAACAAGGACATACAAATATTTATTACTTTGATTCCATATTCGATTATTAGATTCATTCCTTTACCTTTCATGAGCATGAAAAAGAGGGAAAAGGGCGTGAAACCATATGAAATTCAATTATAATTAACTACATCAAGTTATATTTATAAATATAATTTCCATTTAACATTTTAAATTTTCATTAATTAACTATAAAACTTACCTTGTAAGGTCAATTTATAACTATACATGTTTTATCCATTAAACAATTCAATATTCATTTATTTAATTAAAACACTTACATTTATTAATGCTAAGTCTAGATCACATGAATGGTGGTGAAAATAGTCATAACAGGCCAATGAAGTCATAATAAAGAGAACACCATACTTGGGGTGAATGAAATTGAGGTTCCAACCACCAATGGAAAGGAAATTATGTATGGAAAGGTATTTATAATATGAGGATAATTACTATAAGCATAACATGTAAATTTAATAAGAAATTCATGATGATATCGTCATTCCCGAAACAATTAATGTTTATAAAATGGTTATACTTTTAGGGAAAAGTCATATACCACCTACCTTAAGCCTATAACACTATCCGCATCCAGTATCGAACCTTAGTTTGTCCTGGATCGAATAAAAATGGAATAACGGGTCAATACCCTAAAAATATGTCATATGAGGCTACATCAAAAATAGTTTCATCAAGGGAAACATAAATGAATAACCAATCCTAAGTATTGAGGATCTTACCTGTAGGAAACCATTGAGTCCAAAGAAAGTTGAAGTAGACTTCAAATTATGAAGATATCCATGAAACTAGCTCACTTCCAAGGAGGATCTCTCAATGTAAGGGAGGAGATCAATCCATCTGCATGATGGGAAGAGGAAAGAAAATAATTTTATAAGTATTTTTAATATAAAAGGTTTATTTTACACAAAAATCCTAGTTCTCACTATTTGGCTACATGGTTTGACAAACTGTGTGCCAACTGTGCGCCTCTCAATGTCTGAGGAGGGACCATGCATGGTTTGAAAAACCATGCGTCAACTATACTATATAGATATGATAAAAAATATAGACCACTCATATGATTATTTGACCCAATATATATTTTTATGGAAGATATTTTGCCTTGATTTTCCCTAGAAAATACCTTATATGGTTGGGGGAAACCATGCGGGTTGGGATACACGGTTTTAACTAACCGTACGACCCAGTGGTTTCTTCCATTAATCGGGGTTATGAGCTTATAACAAGCCCCATGCACCCCTAAAACATCCGTGACCTCATTAGTAATCTGTAATAGGTCCATGTTAAATAATTATACCTAAATTAAAAGGATCCATACCTCATAGAAAACTGGGTTCTAACATTTATAATTGAGGTGAGTTGAAAACTTGTAATTTTTAAAAGTTTTTCAATAATATTATGTCATATTAATGGATATATGGATCCAAAATAGATTATATTTTAAGGGAAAAAGGATAAGGTTTAAATCCAACAAACCAATAGGGTTTAAAAAAGTTTCAAGTTCATTTTGACGTATAAATTTTATATTAACCCCCCCCCCCCCAGTAAACCTATTTTTACCTTAACTGTAGTAATTAGTTTTTTACTATTTTTACTATTCACTTTAAGCAAAAATAATCCTCCTATAAATTTATATAATTCCACCCCATGAACAGATTTGGGTATTTATCCATCATAACATCTTCATCTTCCCACATCGCATTTTCCATCTTAAAATTTCTACAAAGTACCATTACCAGCCGAGTCATTTGATTTTTTAACAGTTGTTCTCTAGTATACCGTATATGGATAGGATCTCTATAGTATGATAAATTAGGTTCTGATTATATTTCCTTATAAGTGAGAACATATTTTGGACCTAGAAAGGACTTCCTCAATAAAGATATATAGAACACATCATTTACTTAAGAGAGACGTGGTGGAATTTCCAAATAGTAATTCACATATCCTATTATTTCTAGACTTCCAAAAGGTTCAACATACCTAGGGAAGAGTTTTACTTTGTTAAAAAAACATTATCACACCCTTCTATGGAGATAATTTTAATAAATCATTATCTCTAACTTGAAATTTTAAATAATTCCTTTGGCTATCATCATAGAACTTTTACCTCCTTTAAGATGCTTTAATATGGGTCTGAATATTCTTTACCTTCGTCGTAGTTTCCTCCACAAGTTCTGGGACTACAATATTCCTTTCACCAACTTCATCTAAAAAATATTGAGTATGAAGTCTCTTTTTATATAACTCTTTATATGGTTCAATTTGAATACTTTAATGGAATTTATTTTTATAGTAAAATTCTACCAAAGGTAAATATCGATCTCACATACCCTAAAATTAAAGTGAGCATGAAATTAACATGTCTTCTAATATTTTAATAATCCTCCTATACTTCCCATAAGTATGAGGATTATAGGAAGTTCTCAAATAAATATGAATATCAAGTGACTTCTGAATAATTTTCCAAAATTTCAATTTAAAATATGGATTATGATCAAACATAATCAAAATAAGAACACCATGAAGTCTTAAAATTTTATTAATATAGAGTTATGAAAGATTCTCTAGAGTTAAATCTTATCTTATAGTGAGAAAATGTATAGATTTAGAAATACGATCAAAAATAACCCACATGGTAGCATATATTCTATGATTCTTTGGCAATCCAATGAAAAGGTATATAGTAATGTCATATCATTTCCATATAGGAATATGTAAAGGTTACATGACTCTTCTATGGTGTTGTCTCTCAGCCTTCACCTATTGGAAAACTAAACATCTTGATACATAATATACAGTTTCCTTCTTCATATTTTCCCACAAAAAATGTTACATCAAATCCCTATAAATATTGGTGTTACCATGGTGAATAGATAAATTTGAACTATTATAATCATCTAATAATTCTTTTATTATATTAGGTATAGATAAAAAACATAACATATTTCTAAATTTAAAAACCCCATCATCATAAATGAAATATTTCAATATCCCATCATTCACAGAATTAATTTTCCTTTAAAATTTATTATCATCTATTAGATAAATTATTATCTTCTCCAATAAACATGGTTAGGAAATCATTTTAAAAAGGATTTATGTTTCCCTTATTTAATAATTCTCATATTAAACCTTACTAAATCCTTTGACAAAGGATCTTTGTCAATCCTCGTTTTATGTAGAACTCCATGATCTTTTTGGCTTAATACATCTACTACCTTATTTTCCTTCCCTAGGTGAGAGTGTATTTATAAATAATAATATTTTAGGATCTTTATCCATATAATTTACCTCATGTTGAGCTCTTCCTATGAAAATATGTATTTTAGACTCTTATCATCTGTGTATATCTCAAATCTTAGATCATAGAGATAATGTATCCATATCTTCAAAGAAAATAATATTGTTTCCAATTCAAGATCATGGTTTGGATATTTTTTTTCATGAATATTCAATTTTCTTAATGCATAAGAAAAAAATTTATCATTATGTATAAGTATACATCCAAGTCCTTTCTTTGATGTGTCGCTATCAATGAAAAATTAATCCCCTCTCAATGGAAGTGTCAACACTAGAGCATTTATTAACCACCTATTTAATTCCTAGAAACATTATTTAAATTCCATTATCCATAAGAACATAACCCCATTACATGTAAACTTAGTTAAAAGGTTTTATAAATGTGAAAAATTTTGAACAAAATTCCATTGGAAACTTGCTAATCAAAGGAAACTATGTACCTCGGTTATGTTTTTTGGCATATGGCATTATTTGAATACATTTTTCTCTTATTAATCAACTTAAATTCCATCCTTAGAGAATATATTTCTAAGAAAATTAACTTATTTAAGCAATATTTCTCTCTTGATAAATTTCTCATATATCTTACTTTCCCTTAGAGTCTCAATAATTATTTGCAAATAACTCTTATTCACTTTATGACTTTTGTATTATACCAAGATATCATCAATAAATACCACAAAAAACATCATGATATTCCTTGAACACTTTGTTTTTAAAATCCTTAAAAATAGAATATTCATTAGTCAATCCAAATGGCATTACTAAATACTCATAATGCCCATCCATTGTAAAAAATAACATCTTTTGAATATCTTCCTTACTTGAAATTGAGGATACCCAGAATGAATATAAATATTTAAAAATATTGTTCTATTTGAGGATGATCAATAAGATCAATAATACAAGGAAGGGGATATTTTTATCTATATTTATGGCATTGACTTCCCCTTAATCAACACATATCCTCGTAGTTCCATTCATATTTTTCACAAATAGAATAGATGCTCCCAAAGGAAATACACTTGGACATATGAATCCCTTTTCACAAAACCCTTATAGTTGTTTATTTGATTATACTATTTCCATATTGACCATCATGTAGAGAGTCTTATAGACAGTTATTTCACTAGGTATGAGTTTAATTGAAAACTCAACTTCATGATCAAGTGGATTTCTAGGAAATTATTCAATAAACATAAAACTCAATTCCATGATCATGTGGATGTTTAGGTAGTTCTTTAGGAAAAAATCAACATATTATTTCATAATAATAATATATTATATCCTGACATTATATTTCCATTCCATGGGTTTTTTATTCTCTTATTATAATGTAATTTCATTAAAGAGAGCTACTGATGGAGGATCTAGATATTATTTAGATAATTTAGCCTCATATATGAGGATGAGGGATTGCATATCTTCATCAAAAATTGTAATATTCTTATTTCCAAAATAAATTTTTTCATCATAATATAAAATCCAATACATTCCAAGGATTACTTTAAATTCAACCATAGGTGAAATGATCATGTTTTCAAATAGGGGATGGTTATGTGTCAAAATTGGTACTGAATAACACATCCTTATTGTGGTAATATTTCCACTAGGAGTCTTGATTGAAAATTTCATTCTTAAGTTGATATTTAAATATGTAATTTTCTTGGAAAACAAGGAAGATATAAAATATTGTGAATATATAGATTCAAATAAATCATTATAAAAATTTATGGGTATGATCAACATACCTACTATTACCTCTTATGGAACCTTAACTTTTTTTGTTGTGATTATCTAAGATTTTCCTTGCTCCCTTTACCTTTTTTGAATAAAATTCTCTTGATTATTAGGAAATTAATTTTCATAGTACCCCACCCCCTTAAAGTTGAAGAATTAAACAATTGAAGATTATTTATTTCCCTTTCAGTCACGATATTTGTGGTCTTTCTCCTAAAACTTTTGCAAGCTCCCATTCCCAGAAAGCATGTTCCATAGTGTATCTTTCCACACTTATTACATGTTGGAAATTGCACCATTATCTTATTCCCTTTTGTCATATTTCCTTTTCTATAGTGCCTAATTCCTTTCTTATTATCTTTGTTTCCTTGAAAATCATAATACCTAGAGAAATTTTTTTCTATATTGATAGCACATGAAATTATTTCCTAATATGATGAGAAGGTTTGAGAGACTAGTTCCCTTCAAAGGATTGTCTTTATCCCATCAAATAAATGGTTAATATTACTATTTGAATTATGTATGTATTCCACAAATTTTTTTATAACATTGTAAATTTATATTCATACTTAGAAACATATTTATCATTATTTTGTCTTAAACACATGAATTTTCTCTAAAAATATTCTCATTGCACCTGAGAAAAATATTTTTCAAATAAAGATACCTTAAAGTCATTCCACTCCATATTCTCTATTTCTACCTCATCCTTACTATTTTGAATCAATGACCAACATTGATCCACATCCTTTGAGAGATGATAAACTACTATGAAAACCATTTCCTTTTCATTACTTCCCAACGTAAGAAATATCTTCTCTAAGGAACTTACCCTTTGCTCAGCTACAAATGGATTAATTGTCCCATTGAATGATATAGGTTTTTGATTCATGAAATGGTCTGACAATATTGAACCATATGTCATATCAATGGGTTTATTAATACGAGCAAGTTTATTGTTCATAACCTAAGTGAGTTTCCCTAATATAGTTTTAATTTTTTCAGCTCCAGCTACAAATCCAAATACAGCTTCATTATCTTTACAAATAGGAAAATCTCTACATAGATATGCACATTGAAATAATTTTCAATCCTTATACTATGTTCCAATTATAAAAAATTTCAGACACTATATTTGTTCATAATATTAATAATTATAATGTATAATTTTGAAACTAGTGAAACACTTAACATAAATTGAAAATTTTATGCATAACTAATAAAATTATAATAAAATTAGTTTCTTTGGGAATATTCTCAAAAATTCAAAAATATTATATAATTGTTTGTTAATAAAATGTGAATTAACCAAAGCAAAACCCTTTGTAGTTTCAAACTAGGTGTGCGGTAAGGGAATATTAATTGTGCACAAAAATGATGGTCTATATATATTCAAAAAAACTATTTTGGGGGTTATTACCCCTAGATGAATCTATGATAAAACCATATCCACTTGTCTTATCCAAAAATGGATGTATTTTTTGGAAAACCACATAATATCTACCTCAAAAAAACATTAATATGTTATCATACACATAGAATTATCCTCAAATTCAGTCAAAGGGTTATGTTCCCTAATCTATGTTTTCCAAAATCTAGTTCCCAGTGTTTCTACTAAACTTTATATGATATCAAATATAACACACTGATTCTAATAGACCAAAGTTGGTGGTTATTTTAATACATTGTCGTATAATATAAAGGATTTCATCTGAAAGGATCAAATAGTTTAGTAGTTTTTGGATACTTGATATATACATGATTCTCATATTACATATGAAAACATCAAATATAATATAATATTTCTTATGATAACTTTTTTATTTCTTCTTTTAAACCTCTAATTTCACTCATAGATCCCTTATTCATGTCCTGGAAAAGGAAATCATATTAAATACTGAGATCAGATAATTAGTAAGGGAAAGAATACAATAAAATCTATCATAAAGTAAATAAGAAATTGATAATTTAAAAGAGATAAAAAATAATCAAATATTACATATAATTAATACCATAAAAGGGGACAAAATCCATGAATAACATATTGAAATAAATAATCACAAGGATAATAATAACTAATTTTATAATGAATTAATGTATAATATCGGACATCATAATCTTACCATCAAGGACTTATTACGTGACAACATATGTAAATAGGTAAGGTATAAGCCAAATACCCAAAATAGTTTGTCTCAGGAGACCTACCAATGAATTGATGGACTATATCGTCCTTCACCCATCACTTATTAAGTCCAATACATTCATTATATGAAATGGGTGAACACAATCATCATAAATATTCGTATTGAAAAACTAGCACACAAAATGTTAATACCTTCCCCAATCAATAAGTATAAAATTATAATAATCCATCCAAAGTAATACGAAAATTGGAATTAAAAGATTACAACCATTGTAAATCATAATATTCACCAAATAATTTGAGATAGATGAAAATACTTAAAAATATCATTGGAATATTTCTTGAGTAAAATACCCTTTTAATTCTAAAATTATTTATTCAAAATCTGAAAAATTCCAAAATATTGAGGAAAACATTTTCCTTGAAATGAAAATTATAAAATTTTAAAGTAATCTTTAAATAATTTATTGGTCATGATGGTGGTAAATTTTGTTCATTATATATAATTTAAAAGAAAACATTCCTTTCAAAAAAATTAAGAAGTAAAAAAGTATCTCATTCCGAAAATGACAAGAAGATTCATTTGAAACATTTTTATATATGATAAAACATTGGTAAAACTTATAATTTTTAGAAATAAACAAATTATAGGAGAATATAAGAGGTTTAAGATATATATAAAAAATAAATCCCCTAATGTAGACTTAAATATAGACCTTCCTAAATAAGGATGAAATTGTGAAATAAACCCTTAAATCAGGTTTGAAATTATTTTTAAGTTCTTTTATCCTTCTATATAATAAAATTAAATTTATTATAAACATATACCTTAACCATATAAAAACTTTATAATATTTTAATACCTATTTATTAATAATTCTTTATTAAAAACATCATTTCTAAGTGTTATCTGTTCTGTTTCTCATCCATGTTTTGGTTCGTTAATTTCAGTCCTTGTATCTTAATCTTAGTTACATAACATTTAAAATATTAATAATGGAATATATATCATTATATATATATTTGTAATTGTTATTTAAATATGTACATGAAAAATTAATCACATCGCTTTGTGAAAGTGGTAGTCCACACGTACGTATGAGTGACATTATCATTTTTTAACAGGATGAATGTTAAGAAGTTAAATGATATATTACATTTATATAATCATAAATATTTCTTAAATATAATTTATATTCATTATTTCTATCTTTATAACCAACCATGTAAAGCGATGATGAAAAATTAATTACACTGCTATATGGAGACAATAAGTTGTACATATGCACAAGTGATGTTTTTCTCTTTTTGTATAGTGAAAAATATATGGAAAATGGTTTTACCATAATTATAATATATTATAATTATATTTTATGATACTTAATTTATTATTTTGGTATGTATACAGTATATTTATAGGAATTATAACAAGAAATAAATTTTAAAGAGTTATAAAAATAATTACTTTCTCTTAAAAAACCTCTCATGGGTCTCTTCTTAAGGACCCTAGGGTAGGTATTCAAGAAATAATAGAACCTAAAAAATACAGATCATGATGTTTATAATATCAATTGGTAGGGTATGTTCAAGATATATGGCTCAAAGTGGCATGAACAATTGACGGAAAGGTATTTTCTTTTATAAGGGTATGAAAGGACACACTTGGAATTTCAAAAAAAAGATTAAAATATGTTTAAGTCTTTCTCAATAAAAAATTCTTTAAAATGAAAATATATTGAAATAAAGAGATTTTATGGTCTATATATCCTCATAAAATTAATTTTAGACAAGTTTTGGAGTTATTTTGAACATTATCTTTGGGTTTAACCCATCGGTTAACTAATTTTAAGTTTAGCTGTTGTAATGACTTTTTAAATTTTAAAAGGTTTTAATTTCATATATAAGGTAATAATTTGTTAAAAATATAAAAGTGATGAAATTTTATTCCATATATTATCCAAATTTTCCTCTTAATATTTTTATGATTTTTAAATAATTTAATAAAATATTATTATCATAAAATATCAACAATATCATTTTTGACACTATTTATTTAATTTGACTTTAATTACATAAATATAAATATTTAATTAGAATATAGACTTTTAACACAACTATATTATTTATTATATACCTATAAATTTCATGGGAAACTTTAAATCAAGGAAATTGTATTACTTTTAATATTTTTAAAATATTTTATTTTACTTTTCTATTAATTGAATAAACATGAATCGTCATTGGGTAAGAATTTAAAGTAATTATATAATCACTAAAAATTATAAATAAATTACCAACAATAAAATAAATTTATTATTCTCAAAATAACCAATAATATTAATTAAAATCAATTTTTTATCCCTATGTAAACATATAATAGATTTTATAAAACAAGAGAGTGACATTTGTATTTTTCAATACTTAAAATATAATATAGAACATTTTAATGAAAAAATTTCCCATAAACAATTAAATTTTAAAAATAAGATAATAAAGGTAGAAATAAATTCATCCAATACTCATTTAGATAAAACATTGTGGCCCTAACTCTTAGTTTTATCCTAGGTTAACCTGATTTAACATTTTTACATTGTGAAAATTATTTATTATTTTTACTATTAATTATGAAGTTGGTCGTATTAAATAATATTAATTATTCAAATTTAAAATAAATAATACAGGTTACTAAATTAAATCTCTATAATTGGTTGAAATATATTTTATTATAATCCCAAAAAGTGTTATGCAAAATAGTTTTTTGGAAAAAAATGTCCTTTTTTAAGTATAATTTTTTTATACTAAGATGAAGTATAATGTTTATTAACATATAATTAATTATATTATTTATAAATAAATGATTATTATATTAATTTATGATAAAATTAAAAATATTATGAGGCCTTTTCAATGAAAATAAATTATAGTTTTACAAAAATCACTATATCTCATTATTCACTAAAAACTCAATCATTTCAGAAAAATCCCAAAATTTCACCCAAAGTAAATTTTTATATGATTATTTAAAAAATAAAATTAATTTAAGAAAATTAAATTTATAATATTTTAAAATTTAGGTTTTAATAACATTTTCAAGTAAAACTATGTGTATATGTGTTATTGTTTTCTAAAAAAACTCTTACTATAATTAAATCTCAAGTGTTATAATAAACATCACTCTAAGAAAAGGATCCAGAAAATAGAAGATTCCTTTGTATATTATAGTCTTCAAGAATAGTGTGTAAATGTTATACTTAAGAATAAAGGTAATATATAAGAGTCATTGTTGTTTTCTCAAAGGCATGGAATTTGGAAATATCTCAAGTCACCATGTATAAATGAGGACTAATAGGAGAAAACATAAAGGTCACCAATTAAGAAAATATAAGTTTTTTGTAAATAATAATATATGATATAACTATATTTTAAGGGTTACTCACAGGAAATTTAAATCTATTCAGAGTGAAAATTTTAGAAAAGTCTGGAACATGTACATATTATCCAGAACAAACCCTTAATTTTACCATAATTTACTAGATTTTTAATATGTACAAGTTTCCTAACCCTTCAACATTATATGTAAGGATTAATTAATATTATAATAGTTTATATTAAATAATAATCTATGAGGTTATGATAATATAATATAGTATCTCTATACATAATATTTTCTTCTTTGAGAGATTCTTGATAGTTTTTCTTTCTTTTGATTCTTATTTTGAACTTCATAATCTTTCTTAACTTGTCAAACACCTTGATTATAATATATAAAAGTAAGGGTACTCCCATGCATAATATATTACATTTTACAAATATCCAATATATAATATCCTTACAATATTCATATTTAATATCTTTTGAACTTCATATGTGAGGTTTTTGACTAAAGGAAGTTTTCAAACTTCCAATGCATAAAGATTTATCTAACTTCCACTGAATAAATAAGTATTTTTACATTGTTAAATTTCTAGAATGTGATTTTTTCTTCAATATGTAAGATATTAAACTTTTTGATAATTCAATACATTATGGTTTATTTATGAAAATTTATATCACATAAGATACTTTTTACATAAGTTTTATACATAGATCAATTTCTTAAAAATTAGTAAAATATGAGAAACTCATAATAAAAATTTGAAAATAATAAATACCTAAATAAATTAAAAATCGTGAAATGTTTAAATAAAACATACACTATAACATGAAATATATATATATACTCTTTGAAAAAGATATTTATTGAATAAATTAATAACTAAGTCATTAAAAATACTTAAACATATCTTATATCCTTATTTCTAGGGATCATATAGAAGCCTCATCCAATGGATACATTAAAAAAATATAACAACTAACTACAATTGTTATGTTTTCTCTATAAATAAACATACACTCTATTCACTCATTTTATATTCATAAATACCCTCTATATTTTTATGTATTTTCCTTCTTTCTATAATTATCTTTAATGGAATTATCTTATACATGGGAGATCACGATGATGTGTACTTAAACGTTTCTGTTATTTTTTATATTTTTTATTATTTCCCTATTTTTCCTATACTCATATTATATAATGCTATATTATCATAGTAATATTTACTTGTTATATGTATTTCTGGAATTTATCTTCCAATATACCTATAATAAATATTTCTTAGCAAGAGTGTTAGTTAAACATAAAAATGTTATATTATTTATAATATCGAGTTTTTACATTTCTCCCCTTAAATAAATTTTATCCTCTAAATTTTAACAACTTTTTATAATAAAAAAATAAAAATATATAAACTCTTTAAACATAAGACACATTGATAAACCTTTAGCCAGTCCTCAATGTATTATTTCATAATACATATTTCTTATAATAAAAAATACTATTTTTTCCACCAATATCTAATAATACCTTTAATATGTGAAACTTTGATGAAATGTTTAAAACCTTCACTAAAATTCCTAATTTTCAATATTGTATCATTCTCAAAGAGAAAGGGTCTATGGAGTGAAATAATACATTAAAACATTTTCAAACTACTCCATTAATTTTTTCAAATTATAGTTGGTATAGTTATGTTAAAATTGATAAATGAGATGACATAATTTTAAAAGGGGTCATGTTAAACTTATAGTTTTAAAATTTCATAATACATTTGATATTTATAACATTATATGATATAAAATGATTTTAAATTTTCAATATTTGGTTTTCCCAAGAAATTAGACATATCATCAATAAGAAAAAGAATAAAACCAAATACATATAAGATACTCATAGATCTTCAATATCCACATAATTTTTGAAGTTAGTATGCACTTTATATTTTCACGGTAGAGAGAAATATTTGTAAATACATTGATGATACTTCCTAAGTCAAGAAATTTATCAAAGTTGAGATTTTTGAATTTTATCATAAAAACCCATGATCCTAGGAAATTTTGTGGTATAGAGGAGGTATTGGATATATTATATAATTTTTTGTAAGTGATTTGAATGTTAGAAAATATTTTAAAAATCACTTGAATGATTTTTTTAATAATAATGGAAAGTAAATCATCGAGGAATGATTAGAAGGTTTTTTGGGATCTTATTTGTTCCATCTTAATAATTGATCTTTAATCTATTGAAACAAATTAGGAATTGAATTATTTACTACCAAATTATAAGAGGATTAATCTCCTATTATCCTAAGTAATAAAAAAATATATAAAACATTTTTTATGATTACTTGTTTTTCCCTTAAACCCTAAACAATAAGTACAAATTGTTATTTGAGCAAATCATAAGAAACTTCCCTAAGAAAAGTAAAACTTTCACCTTTAAAACAATAATCTCACAAATCAAATAATTGTTACTTTATGATTTATTTATTAATTTATCTACATATAATCCCAAAAAAACACATAAATACTCTTTACCAAGTTTGAAACCCAAAAATGTAATATTATAATATTTTAAAAGAACACAATGCTGTATAAAACATGCAACACTGAACCTAAAGGAACCATAAAATATTAATTTTTAAATGTTAAATCTTTAAACTAACCCTTAAATTTGTGGGTATGAATAGTATTAACCAAATTATGAAATATATATAAATTTCCTACTCAATAAAAATTTATTGATTAATTATTAGTAAATAATCACATAATTTTTCAATAAAGTTTTTTTATGCTTCAAAAATATTTTCTCATCAAAAATGGTTTTTTATTACATTTTATGAGTGAAAATTATAGTTAATTTCAAAAAAATAGAAATTTTATTTTATAAAAATAAAATCAATTTTCAATTCAACATTTAGAAAATTTATAAGAATGAATTTTTATGAATCTTCTGAAATGTTTGATTTTTCAATAAATAGTGAAAATATTGATTTTTATTGAAAACTGTATTTTCTTATCAAGTACATATAAAGTCACATTCTTCTTTTGTATTAGTTTTAAAATTTAATTAGTTCATTTTTATTAAAAATAATCTAATAAATGTTATTATAATCAATATTATACTTTAATTTGGTGTAAAAACATTTTTATACTTAAAAAACATTTCTCTAGGAAATCGATTTTTGTCGTGTTTTGTGAGTTTAGTTTTCAATTAAATTATTAAAATTATATGGATTTAATTTTATAAAATTTATTTAATAATTTAAATAATAATAATTAATATTTATTAATAATTCCAACTTAATTTTTCAATATGATTAGTAACTGTATAAAATTTTATTGTCACGGTAAAGGTTAAATGGGTTAATTAGGGTTAAAACTAATGTGATAAGGTTTAAAATTCATTCCAACACATGAATTTATTTTATTGGATGACTATAGTTAAAACATAATCATCCAAACTTCGAAAATATTATATTTTTCCATTTTTCTTTGATTTTCACCTTTATAATATTTAAGTAAAATATAATGTCAAAAATGTCACTTTCATGCTTTTAATATCTATAATTTTTTATGATAGGGATAAAAACAAATGATATTTTTTTATAAATGGTTATATAAGATATAAATTATTATTTTTATAATTTTAATTTTTTAAAAATAGTGATGTAATAATTACCTTAATTGATAATACAACACCAGTATGGTTTTTGTGCAAGCAGTAGAAAAATCGAGTAAATGGTTTTAAAAACTCTTAAATTTTTATTTTTTGGGTGAGTTAAAGTGTCCCAAATTTTTTGAAGATAAATATGACATATTATATATGTTTTAAATGTTTATATTTTAATTCCATTACTTTCATGTTGTTTTCAAAGTCAAATTAAATGAATAGTTTCAAAATTGACATTAATGATTTTTTATGTAAAATAATTTTTATTAAATTACTTAAAAATCATAAAAATATTTATATATGACTATTAGGATAATAAATTATCTAAAATTTCATCCCTTTTCTATTTATGTCCTAATTTTTACCTTATAAGTAAAATTATAACCCATTAATTATAAAAAAAATCACTAACATTGTTAAGGTTAAAATTGGTTAACTAAGGGATTAAACCAAAATATAAGGATTAAAATGATATATAAACCTATACCAATTTTATATGGTTATTATATTAATACAATAACCTCATTATATTCTAATAAATTTCATTTTGGAACCATTTAACATGATTTATACATATATTATATTATAATATTTTATGTATTGCCAAAAATGACATTAGTGATATTTTATAATAAAAAAAATATTAAATGATTTAAAATTAATAAAAATAATATATTAGAAAAATTGAATTTTATATGGTATAAAATATCAACCATGGTCCATTTATGGTTCACTTTTATTTTTATGATTACTTTCTTGACCCCTGAAGACTAAAAAACATTAATATCATGGGAATTGATAAAAGGGTCAACTTGGGGTTAAAACAAATAGATTAGGGTAAAAACATAAACTAAACTTATAAAAATTTTATTTTATGATATTATTTAGACACAAATATTATATTTTAATTATATCAATTTGGATCAATTTTTACATGAAAATTAATTTATCTTAAATTAATATTTTATGTAATTCCAATCATGCTCCTCCCCTCTCATATAAAAGGTAACCCCCTATCCTCTCCTATTTACACATAAAGTATCATTTTTTGGAAAATATATAACCAAATACATTCATAAAATCCCTCTCCATGTTCTAGAGGCCTTATTTTGATCATAATACCAAACATAAAGGCTTCAGGTGTAAAGAAAATGACGTTGTCTGAAAAAGAGGCATAGAATTTAACCAAATTTTTTAGTTTTATTTATTCTTCCACCACCTTAAAATATTCTTAAAACATAATTAAATAATAACATAATTATATTAAATATAATTATATTTTATTATGTTAATGACACAACTTATATCCATCTTCTTATTCCATCAAATGGGAAAAGAATATATCATTCATGTGTACGACCGACTGCCGCCTTGCGAACCAATGTAATTTATTTTCCATCACCACCTATAGTAGATTTTTATAATTTTTAATTTAATTTATATATATTATATAAATTATATAATTATAATTCTATAAATATAATATATCATATTTTTTCTTACCATTGAAACCATTGAAAAATGATAATGTCGTTCATTTGTACGTGTGGATTACCACCTCCACAAAGCGATGTGATTCATTTTTCATCACAGCATAACATGGATATTATATATAATTTATTTAAAGATATAATATGTTATTTATTATAAAATTATAATTCTTAAAATATAAAATTACACTTACCTTATTTCTCTCTAGTTCGTTGAAAATGGTAATGATACTCATGCATATTTATGGCATACCATCTCCTTGATTGTAACATAGTTCATTTTTCGTAATAAATTTTCATGATTGTTTTTAAAAGTATAATTTTTATATAAAAGTTATAATTTTTTCATGATAATTATTATTTATATTATGGAACAATTATATCTTCGACCATGGTCAATATAACGATGTCGTTTTGCAACTATGAATTGAACATCCTCAAAACACCCAACGTGGACTTAACTAATTAAGTAATTAAATATGTCATTAAAATAAATTAAATAAATGATTTAAGTATAAGGTATTAATCCAAAAAAAATTTCTTAAGAAATAATATAATTTATATGATTTTATTATATAGGTGTTAAAGGATATACATAGCAAGTATGGAATTGAGGTAAGGAATTTCATCTCAATTTTCCTTCATTGAGGCATATTTTATTATTATGCATATAATTTATTTTATATGGTTTTTATACTATAATTTTAAAAATTATTTCATTAATACTTAATATTTCATGGTAATTTAAGTTTCAATTCAAATTATTTCATTTAAGTGGATTTGAATTTAGAGTTACCAAGTTATATGGTATTTCTTAACTCAATTTTCTTTCCTTGGGTATATAACTTATTCATTGATTTTATTATTTCAATATTGTGTGTGAAATAGCCTTTTTTATTTATTTTTTATTTATACTTGTTTTTTGTGGATTTAAATTTGTCCCACATTATCACTCCATTGATTAATTTTCAATTCAATAATATGATCTTTATAAGGGTTATTCGTCACAAATTTTTGTTATATTGGATATGCACCTATATCTTTTCATGAGGTTTATATACTTCCATTTGAAAATTTATATCATTAATTTCTTTATGTTCATGATATTTAAAGTTTCATTTGAAGTTATTCTTTCATGGGACTTATGATTCAAATGTTTCCAAAGTGGTAAGTTGTTTAAGTTTCAATCCCATTTTAATGGGGATTTATTATGATTGAATTTTCATTGAGAAAATTATATGATACTTATTTGATAACCCATTTAATTTTTATTATACTTTTCATATTTATAGAATTTTTATGTTTAAGTACCATTTTTCCTTCTTCGGTACACAAAATGGTTCATAAAATGATCTTAAGAAAATCCTACCTTATTTCTCTTATTTCAGTTGGAAACACTTTTTCTTCCATATTCATGATTTCTAAAATGTTTTCAAGAATGTTTTGAATATTAATAAATGATTTTTTAAAATAATTTTTAACCATGTTTTAATTTTATAAAAAAAGTTAAAAATAATCTTCTTATCCTTTTCTGAACAAGGTACTTTTACCAAAGGTGTGATTAGATTCTTTATATAAATGAATATTTCATGAATATAGTTTCCCTTCATCGTAACCACTCAATTATTTGAATATTCCTTTATATTTTTCTTATTTTCTTTTCAAATAAATTTATTTTACTAATATTATAGAAATTTTTACTTTTTAAAAGCTATTTTAAAAGTGTAAAGTATATTTTACTCAAGAATTTTTTTAATTATATTTTCATTGTATTTCTACTCATCTTTGAAAACACCCCTTTATTTAAACTATTCTCTACTTGGCATATATTGTAATGATACTATCATTATTTTTTATATGGATGGATTATTATTATTTCAAAAATATTTTCATAGAATCCATTTATTTTCCATGGGTAAATAAAGCTATGAAAGAACAATTATTATTGTTATATTGAAAAGTAAATTCTTTGAAATGTTTTACTCATGAATGTTACTCGTAAATTATTTATGATTAAGGTAAATATAGACACATCGTATAAAAATGGATGATCCCAATACAACCTATATGAATGGTTGAGCCTAATACAACTAATATGATGGGTGATTCTGGTACAACTTATATGATGGGTGAGCCTGGTATAGCTCTCCAATGTATTAGGTAATTTTCATTTTCTTTAAAATAAATAAGGAGGGAGTTAACTAGGGTGGTTTACCCTATGTATTTAACTGGTATCTAGTTAATTTGAACATGGTTTATGAAGATAATATTCCAAGATAACAACACATTTTATTTTTTCATGCTATGAGTTGTAATGGTTACTTTGATAAAGATTAACATCACATGTCTCATTATTATTAATTCTTGTGACTCTTAAATTTTTTAAAGATTTATTCTATATATCAAGTTTTATGATCCATATTTTGATGGGTTGAATTCTCTTATGTTATTCTCATGAAATTTTATTGTTTCACTGTTCCCTTATTCTCATCTTATTATCATTGATGACATGCAATTGATAATGATTATTTTTACCCTTACTGATCATTTGAGCTCACCCTTATTATATTTTCTATTTCTCCAGTTTTTGAATAAAGGTTTTAAGTATGTTATAGCTAAGAAGGTTACTATATGTAAATAACTTAGTGGGGGATTATTTAGATCTTTATGAACTATTTTTTTATTTATCCATGTTTTTATGTATTATTTTTTCCTAATTCTCAAAAACATTAAACATAAAAGGAGCTTGGGTATGTAAGTGATCCAATATTTCAGTTTGATGTTATATGTTCTGAAAAGTTAAAATTTGGTCACTTTTATCATTATCAAATCTAGATATGTAAAGATTGTGTGATTATCATTGGATCTAGGAGTTCAGGTTTGAGGTTATTATAATTGGAATCATAGAAGGGTTTATATAACTTTGGAGATTATTTCGTTATCAGGTGAGGTTATCTTAAGAGGTATGTATAGCATCTTGGGTTTATAAGTTTAAGTTTAATCATAAGTTCAAAGTCTAAGATACACCTTTTTAGGTTTTATTTTTTGGGATTTTAAGGTGATTAATGATATTTTTGAAGGAGTTTTATGTAAGAACCCAGACCTTCTTTTCAGGTATGTTTTCCTTTTCTGGTCATTTTTCAGAAAAAGGGGAAAATCTGGAAATTTTCAGAGTACACGCCGTGTACTTTATAAGTACACACCATGTACTTTGATGCCATGTGATGGCCATGTCCGTTCCACACACACGGCCGTGTGGGGTGACATGAAGGTCGCTTAAAGCGGATTATGGAAAACCAAAGTACATGACGTGTACTCTAAAAGTACACATCGTGTACTTTTCTTTTTATTTCATTAATCGGACTGGGGTTGCGTCTTAACCTCGTTTTTATCTTCTTCTTCGCCTAATTCCATACAGGGCGTTCGAGAAGGTCAAATCTTCTCTGAGCCACAGATCTTTCACTGATTCTCTGAATCGAACTCCATCGGTTGTAATAGAATCACATCAGTGAGTTATTGGATCTTCTTTGGCCTCATTTCCTATTTATTATTCTCATGTGAGTTATCTGAGGTTAAAAGTTTTAGATGTTTTTGTTGATCTATTCCATTCTAGGTCGATTCACATGCCTAGGTTCAAGTAAATTAATCTATGAGAATCGAGGTAGGTGGTTTGATGCCCTATGTTTAATGTCCTTGAGTTTTTGTGGAAAAGTGTCGGATATCCATGTATTGGGTATCTCGGGTTAGGGTTTTGAACCTGTTTTATTTATCTGCCTTAGATTTCTTGTGTTCTTGAGGCTATTAGATGAATAATATTTGCTTGTTATCATGTTCAAGGATCACCCCATGGGTGTTTTCCTTCATTTTGGTTGTTTATCTTCATATGGCTTAGGTTGCCTATGAGGAAAACCATGTTGCATTGATTTCTTGCCTTGGTATGAATGATTTCATGTGTTTTCTGCTGTTTAAATGATTTTGTTTCATTGTATCTATTAGCCAATTAGTTTTTGAACATACATAGGGCTGCTACGAATCATTTACGTACGATTGCTTTTACTCAGGGCTGTGGAAACCTGGTGTAGTTAGACCATAGGGGGAATTGATGTTGAGTGCTTCCTCAGAGGGCCTGTTTAATTATTACCATTATGAGACCATAAGGGGGATTGACTTTGTGCTCTCTCAGAGGGTATGATAATTATCGGATCGACACTGAAGGGGGAATTAGACGTAAGTGCTTCCTTAGAGAGTCTATAGTATCACTGTAAGACCATAGGGGGAATTGACGTTGAGTTCTTCCTCATAGTGTCTTTTCCTTTTTTCGAATGCTTGAACATAAGGGCCTGCCCACGTGATCCACCCAGAAGGTCAGTGTAATAAATTTGTTGGTTGGTTGTGATGAGTCCACCGAGCCAAAGAACAAGCTTGGGTTTGTACTGCTTGTAGTTTAGGTAGTCTGCTGAGATACATGTTGTGTTACTTGCTATGCATTTGGGCTATAAATATTTTTTCTAGATTCTTTGGTTGATGATTAAAATATTGAATTAAATTAATAAATAAATTTGAATGGATAATTTTAGGTTTATAGGATTGTTTACTTTAGTGTGCCCTATTTCTCTGCTGCATTTATTTCCATTACTTTTGTTATATTTCTCACTGACAGTAGGGCACAGATCTTTTGGTGGTTGCCTACTGGGATTAGTATCACACCATTTTTGGGTCCTTCTTTTTGGCCCACATAGGTTATATGGTTGTAGGTGTGGATAGGGATTGTGGTCCTTCTACCTCAGGTTCTTGATTGCTGGTTATAGTTGGAGAGCATGGGACCAAGCTTAGGCTTGCGATGCTGCTGGAGTTTACTGTTTACTTTTCTACTTGGGTTTCAGTTTTATTTCATCACGTTTTTTTGTTTACTGCTTTCCATAGAAACATGTGCCTTGTTCTATCATTATTATATTATACATTGCTTCCGTTGTTTAGTTTCAGTAGTCGTGTGTTGTTTAATGCTTCCGCTATTCTTTATTATTTCCTTCTGCTGCATACTTTACCAAATGGGGGCATAGTTTCCCCACTGACTCATTAAGTCCCTCGCTACTAGTCGGAAGCCTCTAGAGTTAGTGGAAATGTGCTTGAGGTCATGTGGAGAATCGGGTATGGGGCGCCAGTTGAGTGTCTCCGGATTCGGGTCATTACAAAGTTGTATCAGAGGAGGTTTTCTTTCTTTTCTATTTCCTTACTGTTTGGTGAAAATAGATAGGGATAGGAAGATATGGGTAGTTGGTACTTAATTGTGCCCGGGAGTAATTAACCCATGTACAGGGAAAATCTATACTACCTCGTAATTGCAATTTTTAGTTTTTCAAGTGTTACAATTGATTATATTTCACCATTGGGTGATGCAATTGTTTTGTGTTGTTACAGCTTATATGATTGTGTTTATATTTTGTTGTAACCCGATGAGATGAGGGTATTCCATCTCATGCATCATATAGGCACTGGTTAGAAAAATCACATGTCATTCATTTTACCATGCCATCTAGGGTGCATTATAAATTGCATGTTGTTTTGATAGATGTCGTGATTGAATATCCATGATGTTGTGATAATTGTTGTGATAGAATTACCTACTATGTTGATAGGGTGTGGTTTATCTTACAGCTTATTTAGCATGGATTCCAAGCTTTGGTCTTAGAGGTGTTATGGGCCCTCGAGGATCGGAATTTGGCGGATCATGGGATTATCATACTTTTACTTGTTATATGCATTGTAATGATGTCAAGATTTGATTCGCGGGGAGTATGGGCCCCCACGGATCAGAATTTGACACATAGGTGCAGGTTTTTAGTGTTTTTCAGTGGTTTTGGGGATTTGTGTATGCCTACTACCTAGAAACCCAGACAACACAGTGTGTGGCCTTATGAACACACGCAATGTGTTCTTCCGTTTGGGAAGAACTACTTTTCATGGTTACACACCGTGTACTTTGAAGTACACATCATGTACTCTTCTTCTGTGTGATCTAGCCGTGTAGTTGAATACATGGGCTGGAAAATCTCAATAACAACACGCCGTGTACCATGTTGACATGCCGTGTAGTAATGGTCCGTATGACCCAGCCGTGTAGTTGAATACATGGGTTGGAAAATATTAGGGACAACACGTCGTGTACGTTGTTGACACACCGTGTAGTTGTGGCCCATGTACCAGTCCGTGTGACTAAGGACATAGACAGGGGAAAAAACTTAAGGACACGTCGTGTAGTGGATAGCCACGCCATGTATTCTTCGTCTCGGAGAGTCTGTGTGGGAGTAATCGGGTAGGAGGAAAAAGAACGGTACACGCCATGTATATTAAAATAATACGTCGTGTAGTTGGGGTTTACACAGCCAGGTTGGCCAGTGTACATGGCCAAGTAAAATCTTTATGGAACACGTCTTGCATAGGAACTAAACGCCATGTAACTATGTTTTCTAGTTTTAAAATTTTTCCTCTTCTATTCCATTTTCGCTCTTTTGAGTTTGCAACTATGCTCGTTGTTAATAAAGGTGTGCTTTTGACCTTGCAGAGTCATGCCGCCAAGACATCCTCTCATTGCACGTCAGGGATCTGACGATGATCATATGCTAGATATGGCACAGGTAGTTATCCTGGATACTGGTGCAAATGCACAGTTCCGTGAGGGATTCATGAGGTTCATACAAACCTTTCAGGGAGCTCAGAAACCTGCCCAGTCTATGGCAGAGCTTACGCGAGTCTTCCAGCAACAGCATCCTCCCACGTTCTCTGGGGATGGAGGACCTCAGGCTTCTGAATCCTATTTCAAAGATATGGTTTCTATCTTTTATCATCTCGATACACCCCCATACAGAAGGGTGAAGCTTGGGACTTACATGCTGCGAGATTCCTCCATGAGATGGTGGGACGTAGTTTCTCAGGCAAGGCGTCAGCAGATAGTTTCTTG
The DNA here is from genome assembly GCA_963277665.1 of Viscum album. NCBI lineage: Eukaryota > Viridiplantae > Streptophyta > Magnoliopsida > Santalales > Viscaceae > Viscum > Viscum album. The sequence goes on from OY728136.1 coordinate 1,988,722,325, forward strand.
GGATGAGTTTCAGCATATGTTCTATGACTACTTCTACCTGGAGACGCTGAGGGACGATAGAGCGAGAGAGTTCATGAACCTACAGTAGGGTAATCTATCAGTTATGGAGTATTCATCCCTTTTTACTGAGTTATAGCATTTCACTTCCGTTCTGGGGAATGACGAACTGTTATTAGTGAGGAAGTTTGAGGAGGGCCGCATACCAGAGATCAAATAATAGGTGAACATCTTCCAGTTGACTTCTATTTCTTTGATAGTCAACCAAGCGTTGATCACGGAGAGGAATCAGAGAGATACTGGAGGAGTGAGCCAGGGCAGTTTAGCATCCAGAGTTAGTACTCTTTCTACTAATAGCAGGAAGTGCCACCGAGAGTCTACACGAGGTGACTCGAGGAAGCGAGATGTTACTTCAGGTAGCAAGGTTGTGTGCTACCAGTGTGGGAAGGATGGGCATAAGAATCCACAGTACCCGAGGTACCCAGTAGAGTGTTGATCTTGCGGTAAGATGGATCATCTTCAGTGGTTTTTCAAGGTTCTTCTTCCAGTGGCTAGCGAAGGAGGATCAGTTTTGACTCCGCGTATAGGAGCAAGTTTACCAGTTCCGCAGCAGACTGGGGACTGGAGTTCTACAGGCCGTTCAGGCCAGGGTAGAGGTCGTGGACGTGGTGTTCAGGCTGAAGGAGGATCATCTCAGGGATCTTAGGCTACTATACAGGGCCATGGTACTGGCCAGACATTTTCGGTGGAGCAGATTCATCAGGAGCAGGATCCAGGACCTTCCACAGTGCGAGGTATGATCTTGGTAGCCTCATTTTTATCTTATGCACTTTTCGATATAGGAACTTCTTAGATCTTTTTTTTTTTGTGCACACTATAGAGAGCCTTAGAATTTCTATCTTTAATTTTGAGGATATGATGACACTAAACACTCCCTTGGGACTTAGAACTACTAGTGTGCGTCAATGCAAGGAGTGCCCCCTTGAGGTTGGTGGGTATCACTTCTTGTGGGATCTTTATGTCCTAGAGATGATAGGTTATGATGTCATTCTCGGAATGGACTGGCTAGTTCCTTTTCAGGCCCTTGTCGATTGCTATCGTCATAGGGTGAGTTTCACATCACCAGAGGGTAGATCTTTTCTTCACAAGGGAGAATGGGATGTACAGGAAAGCAGATCTAGACCAGAGCATCATGGGTTGGGCAGTGTTATAGCCCAGATTTCTAGTTTATACCTGGACAATCAAGGGATTTCACAAATGGATTTTTCTCCAGTGGTTGATCGTTTTCCGGATGTCTTTCTAGAAGACTTTTCAAGGTTGCCTCCGGAGCATGAGGTAGACTTCTCTATTGAGCTTGTGCTAGGAGCAGCACCGGTATCCATACCTCCTTATAGGATGGCTTTGCCTGAGTTTCAAGAGATCAAGAAGTAGTTGGAGGAGTTACAGGCAAAGGGTTTTATCCAACCCATTACTTCCCCTTGGGGTTCCTCTGTTTTGTTTGCGAAGAAGTCGGATGGTACTTTATGGCTTTGTGTGGATTATTGGGAGATCAACCAGTTAACAGTCAAGAAATGGTATCCCTTGCCAAGGATTGATGATCTTTTTTATCATCTTCGAGGAGCCAGGGTGTTCTCGAAGATCGACTTGAGATCCAGCTATCATCAGTTGCGTGTCAGACCATCGAATATACCTCTTACAGCTTTCTGGAGCAGGTATGGTCTGTACGAGTATTTGGTTATGTCGTTCGGTCCCATGAACATGCCAGCAGTCTTCATGGCACTGATGAACAGAGTTTTCCATCCTTACTTGGATTCCTTCATGGTGGTTTTTGTGGATGATATCTTGGTGTACTCTCACACTCTACATGAACATGTTTCCCATCTTCATATCGTATTGAGTACATTGAGAGAGCATCAGTTATATGTTAATCTCTCTAAGTGACACTTCTGGATGGATGAGATTCACTTCCTGGGTCATGTCATCTCAGAGACGGGAGTATTAGTAGACCCCGAGAAGGTGAGAGCGGTAGTTACCTGGGAGCAACCGAATAATGTCATCGAGGTACGGAGTTTCTTAGGACTGGCTGGTTACTAAAGGTGGCTTATACAGGACTTATCATGCTTGGAAGTGCTGTTGACGGCCTTGACTAAGAAATGTGTGAAGTATGTTTGGTCAGAAGCCTCCGATTCAACCTTTCAGGAGCTGAAGGGGAGATTGACTTCAGCACCGATTCTAGTTTTACTAGAGCTGGGAAAGAGTTATACAGTTTTCTGTGATGCATCTGGCATCGAGCATGAAGTAGTGCTCATGTAGGAGGATCGTGTTGTTGCATATGGATCTTGGCAGTTGAGGCCACATGAGAAGAACTATCCTACGAACGACTTGGAGTTGGCTGATGTTATTCATGCTTTGCGTTGTTGGAGACATTATCTTCTAGGAGATAATTTCGTGGTATATACTGACCACAAAAGCCCCAGGTATATCTTCACGCAGCATGACTTAAATTTGAGGTTCGAGTACCTACAGTATTTCAACTTTGATCTTGCTTATACGCCTGGGAAATGAAATGTTGTGGAAGACGCACTGAGTAGGAGAACTCAGTTACAGGCAGTTCGGGAGGCCAGCAGTGAGTGGTAGCTTATGACTCTATTCTCTGAGATGCATTTGGAGGTTCACGACAGACAGGGACAGAGGGTTCTTTCTTCTATGGTTGTTACCTCCACTATTCTGGATCGAGTTCGAATGAGACAGCTATCAGACCCAGAAGGCCTAGTCCTATGGGAGGGTGTGTCAGATGGAGACCCTACTCCGGGGTGGACAGTGGGCGATGATGAGGTGTTACATTTTCATGTTTGAGTATGGGTTTCAGCAGACATATGTGAGAAGCTGATGTGGGAGTTTTATGATTCAGCTTGGGCAGTTCATCCTAGTGTCACAAAGATGTATCGAGACTTACGTCGTCAGTATTGGTGGCCAGGTATGAAGAAGTATGTGGCTAGTTTTGTTATGTGGTGCTCCACCTGTTAGTGGGTGAAGGCAGAGAATCAGCGACTAGTAGCGCTTCTACAGCAGTTTCCCATTCCTGAGTGGAAATGGAATTATGTCATGATGGAATTCATGACAGGGTTACCGAGATCGCCTCGAGGGAATGATGTGGTTTGGGTTGTAGTGTACAGGCTCACGAAGGTTGCACATTTCTTACCGATCAAGGATACCTTCAGTGTGGATGAGCTTGGGAGGTTGTACATCTAGGAGATTGTACACTTGCATGGGGTTCTGAGTTCTATCATTTCTGATAGGGACGCCCACTTTACTTCGCATTTCTGGCAGGGGCTACAGAGGGCTTTGGGTACACAGGTACTTTTGAGTACAGCTTACCACCCCCAGACAGACGGCCAGTCAGATCGCACGATTCAGGTGCTGGAGTACATGCTCCGAGCATGCGTCCTTGATTTTGGAGGTTCATGGGAGAAACATATACCTCTAGTGGATTTTTCCAATAATAATAGTTTTCAAGCAACTATTCATATGGAACCTTATGAGACTTTGTATGGTAGGCCGTGTCGGTCACCCTTGTGTTGGCTGGAGGTGGGAGAGTCAGTTGTGCTGGGACCTCGTCTTGTTCAGGAGACCATAGAGCAGGTGGAGTTGATTCGGAAGAGGATGGCTACTGCACAGTCTCGGTAGAAATCTTATGATGATAAGTGGAGATGACATTTAGAGTTCAATGTCGGAGATCAGGTTTTCTTGCGTGTTACCCCGAGGTTAGGACATAAGAGGATTAGGAGATAGGGAAAGATTTTATCGAGATACGTCGGGCCGTTTGAGGTTCTGGAGAGAGTCGGACTGGTTGCTTATAGGTGTTCGTTACCTCAGACGTATCACGCTATGCATGATGTCTTCCATGTTTCTCAGTTTTGGCAGTATTTCTTAGACCCGTCTCATGTTTTTCAACCCGAGGAGGTTGTGCTGGAGCAGGATGAATCGTTCTAGGAGCATCCTATCAGGATTATTGATCATAGTGCAAAGGTACTTCATGTCCGGTATGTCCCTATGGTATGGGTGCTATGGCAGCACGGTCGTGTATAGGATGATACTTTGGAAAGGGAGGCCAACATGCGATCACAATGGACGGAGTTGTTTGAGGGTTCTTCTTCTACGCCTCGTTAGGAAATTCACGGAAAAATTTCTTTAAGGGGGGAAGTTTTTAAGAACCCGGACTATCTTTTCAGGTATGTTTTTCCTTTTCTGGTTGTTTTTTTAGAAAAAGGGGAAAATCTGGAAATTTTCAGAGTACACATCGTGTACTTTGACGCCACACAAGGCCGTGTGCTAGCCATTTCTGGGCCACACACACAGCCTTATGGGGTGACGTGGAGGCCACTTAAAGCGGGGTATGGAAAAACAAAGTACACGCCATGTACTCTAAAAGTACACGCCGTGTACTTTTCGTTTTATTTCATTAATCAGACTGGGGTCGCGTCTTAACCCTCTTTTCGTCTTCTTCTCTGCCTAATTCCGTACAGGGCGTCCTAGGAGGTTGAATCTTCTCCAAGCCACCGATCCATCACCGATTCTCCAAATCGAACACCGTCAGTTGCAATAAAATCACAGCGGTGAGTTCTTGGTTCTTCTTTGGACTTGTTTCGTATTTCTTCCTCTCATGTGAGTTATTTGAGGATGAACGTTTTAGACGTTTTTGTAGATCTACTCCATTCTTGGCCGATTCACAGGACGAGGTTCAATTATATCAATCTATGAGGATCGAGGTAGGTGGTTTGATACCCTACGTTGAATGTCCTTAAGTTTTTGTGCAAAAGTGTCGGATATCCATGTATTGGGTATCTCGGGTTAGGGTTTTGAACATGTTTTATTTATCTTCCTTAGATTTCTTGTGCGCTTGAGGCTATTAGATGAATAATGTTTTCTTGTTAGCATGTTCAAGGATCACCCCATGGGTTTTTTCCTTCGTTTTGGTTGTTTATCACCATGTGTCTTAGGTTGCCTATAAGGCAAACCTTGTTGCATTGATTTATTGCATTGGTATGAATGATTGCATGTGTTGTCTACTGTTTAAATGCTTATTTTTCATTGTAGCTATTAGCCAAGTAGTTGTTGAACATACTTAGGGATTCTATGAATTGTTTACGTACGATTGCTTTTACTCAGGGCTACGGGAACCTGGTGTAGTTAGACCATAGGGGGAATTGACATTGAGTGCTTCCTCATAGGGCCTGTTTAATTATTACCATTACGAGACCATAAGGGGGATTGACTTTGTGCTCTCTCAGAGGGTCTAATAATTATCGAATCGATACTAAAGGGGTAATTAGACGTAAGTGCTTCCTCAGAGAGTCTGCAGTATCGCCGCAAGACCATAGGGGGGATTGACGTTGAGTGCTTCCTCAGAGTGTCTTTGCCTTTGTTCAAATTCTTGACCATAAGGGCCTGCCCACGTCAGCCACCCAGAGGGTCAGTGTAATAAATTTTGTTGGCTGGTTGTGATGAGTCCACCGAGCCAAAGAACCAGCTTGGGTTTGTACTGCTTGTAGTTTAGGTAGTCTGCTGAGATACCTATTGTGTTACTTGCTATCCCTTTGGGATATAGATATTTTTTCTAGATTCTTTGGTTGATGATTAAATGATCGAATTAAATTAATAAATAAATGTGAATGTATAAATGTAGGATTGTTTACTTTTGTGTGCCATGTTTATCTGCTGCATTTATTTCCATTACTTTTTCTATATTACTCACTGATAGTAGGGCACAGATATTTTGGTGGTTGCCTACTGGGATTAGTCTCACACCCTGTTTGGGTCCTGCTTTTCAGCCCAAACAGGTTATATGGTTGCAGGTGTGGATTGGTATTGTGGCCCTTCTACCTCAGGTGTGTGATTGCTGGTTAGAGCTGGTGAGCATGGGACCGAGCTTAGGCTTGCGATGCTACTGGAGTTTACTGTTTACTTTTGCTACTTGGGTTTCAGTTGTATTTCAGCAAATTGTTTTGTTTACTGCTTTCTATAGAAACATGTTCCATGATGCGTCATTATTATATTATACATTGCTTCTGCTGTTTAGTTTCAGTTGTCGTGTGTTGTTTACTACTTCGGCTATTGTTTATTATTTCCTTCCGCTGCATACATTACCAAATGAGGGCATAGTTTCCCCACTAACTCATCAAGTCCCTCGCTACAAGTCGGAAGCCTCTAGTGTTTGGGGAAACGCACTTGAGGTCATGTGGGGAACCGGGTACGGGGCGCCAGTTGAGTGGTTCCGGATTCCAGTTTTTGTGAAAAAGTGAAAGATATCCATGTATCGGGTATCTTGAGTTAGGGTTTTAAACCTGTTTTATTTATCTGCATTAGATTTCTTGTGCAATTAAGGCTACTAGATGAATAATGTTTGCTTGTTAGCATGTTCAAGGATCACCCCAATGGTGTTTTCCTTCGTTTTGGTTGTTTATCGTCGTGTGGCTTAGGTTACCTGTAACACCCGAGACTTTTATGTTATATAAATCATCAAAGGAATCTTTTTCTACACACAACACTTTCTTGTCTTTCTTTACACGAAATCTCTACCTTCCTCGATAGCTTGCGTCGTACGCAATACCGAGTTTCACTAAACAATGATATGCTAATAAAATATTATTAAAACTAGCCGTTATGAATAGTAATAACCACTTTTTGAAATTTTATAAATTTTATTTTTCAAAATGGACTTCATTTTTGGATTTGGAATATCGAAATTATCCTAGGGTGAAATTTTGGTATTTTTCTGAAAACTTTCAATTTTTGATAAATAGTGAAACCACTAAGTGGTAGTTAAAAAACTGAATTTTTCATAAAACTTAATTTTACCGCTTCTGTGAGTGGAATTTCAAAAATCCGAGAGACACGGTTGATGTTAGTAAGTAAAATGTGGTTCAATGAGATGAAAATAATTTTTGGTGAATAGTAACTTTTTACTTTTATTTACCACGATTAAAAGTAAATAGGGTAATTAAGGGTAAAAATGATATTATTATTACCCTAACACATGTCCTAATACTATTGGATAAGTGTAATTCGACCAAAAACAAACTTAGGAATAAAATATGACCATTTAGGCCCACTTGGATTAGATTAGGACATTTATTATTAATTTATTTAAAGAAGGGTTAAAATAGTTAAAATCAAAGTTTAATAAGTAAATAATTTTTAATATAAGTTTATATATAAGATAAATTAGACTATAAATATTAATTAGAAATATAAAAAGATTTCCTACATAATGGTATTTTATTTTTAATTTTTAGACATTAAATAATTTAATTTATTTATGACACAAAGATGATCCAGTAATTATCTTATTAATGAAATATTGACATAATTGATGTTATAAATACCCAAATAAATGAAATTTGAGACTTTTTATGAATTCAACTAATTTTATAGGTTAATATGACATGTTATTATTGATTTAATTAACTTTTTTCGAACTAATAATTCTGTTATAAGTTTCAAAAAAATCAATTACTAAATAGTGTCAAAATTGACATAAAATAGTTTTTAAAACAAATATTATATTATTAATTGTTATATTATTTATAAAAATCTAAGGTTCGGCCAAATGACTTAGATAAGGTTATATATATTAATAATAAACAACTTGGGGTTATTTTGGATTGTTATAGTAAGCTTATTAACCTTATAGTGTAAGAACGCAAGAAGACACGGTAAAAGTAAAATTATTTAACATAATGTTAAATCTAAATGATAAGGTCAAAATAGGAACCTAAACTTGTCTAAATTATATTGGATGAGATTATTTCGACCCATCCTCACCTTAGATTTGAAATAAATCAATTTGGAGCTATTTAAACCCGAATTTGGATTTATAATAAAATAATATTTTTAGTTATTCTAAAGGTGCCCCTCTCCTCCCTTATAAAAGGGAACCTCCTCCCTCTCTTCCTCACGCCACTTTGATCCTTCAAGCTCGGACAACCCCTACCACTTTCTCCCCTCCACTTCCTTAGAGACATCCTAGAGGTCCTGGTCTTCTTCAAAGACCAATTTTAGTGCCCTAAAAGGAGGTCTCAAAGAAGTACTTCAAAGAAGAGGTAATGTCTGTTACCGATTCTTTCATCTTTATTTCTTCTTCCACTTCTTATTCTTTAGTTGTTTCATTATGAAGTAATAACATCAGTATCACTAATATACTAATATGTTATTATAATTATAAAACAACCCTATTTCACCATCTATCCATCCTATGGAAAATGAAATCACCGCGCGTGCGTACGTACGGAATACCGTCTCCACGCCGTGGTGTAATCTATTTTCCACCACCACCTTACTTGGATGGGTATACTGGTGTAAATAATGATTATATATGATTATTGTAAAGTGATATTTATTCTGAAATAGTATACATACACTCCAATACAATTCCATGATCATGGGAACGATATCATCGCTCGTGCGTACGTACGGAATACCGTCTCCACGATGTGATGCGACTCGTTCTACATGATCTTCATTGCATAATGATTATATAAATGAATTGAATGAATGAATATGATATATATTACACTAATAAAATTCTGTAAATTAGGTATCTATAACCTAAAGATAATAATAAGAATTTATTTGACAAAACACGCATAAGAACAAAAAGTAATAAACACCTGAATAACAAGTTGTAATAAAATATTACTAATAAGAAGCTAAGAATATGACCATATGTGATATCATAACAATGATTATGATTATGGAATAAGTCAATAACATTATTTAAATCATTATACAGGAGGTTCGGATACGTACAAAGCATATCGGACCTAAGGTAAGGGAAATATCACAATCTCATTTTTATTTGAGATTGTTTATACTTTGGCATTTACTAGGGTGTATTTTATCATCCACATCCATGTTTCCTCAATATGTAATATTATTTCCATCCACCTACAATTGTTTAAATCCAATTTTACCCTTCGGTGAGTTTTTAGTAAAAGATATGAAAGGAATCTTTTGTCGTTTTTTGTACGAGGTACTTTTTAAATTTTCCGAAAAAAGTACGAGAAGAATGTTTTATTTTAACTTATACGACATTAATGGATTTTTAAAAAATTATTTCCAAGAAGCTTCCCTTACACGTTTTCAAGTTTATTTTTAATCAACTTCTTTTAGTTTAAAATTGTATGACATGTTAAGAAAGGAAAAATGTTTTTGAAGTAGAAAGGATATTTTCCTCAAGAATGGAGTTCAAGTGTTTTATCAAAATTATTTTCCATCTAAGATAATATAGGATTATGTTTCTATCCCTATTATTACATTGATTTGATTATGTTGTGATGGAATTATTTTTATGAAATCCTTTATCTTATATGAATTGTTTTATGATGTCATGATGTTTAGGAATCCCATTTTTATTACATGGGTTATGCTATGATGCATGGTTTATGATTTTGTGGCACACATAAGAATGGTATCATTATGAGATGGGTGGGACCTATATCTCCCTCCAATGCATTGGGTAAAGATTTTATATCTCATGAGATAGACATGGCTGGAATGGTAGGTTAAACCGGTTCAGTAAAACAGGACTGAAACGAGGAGTGAACTCGGTTCAGAAATGGACTTTTTCCACTAAGATAGTCTTGGCAATGAGTCTTGACTAACAAGAAATGATTCTCAATGATTATGTATGTATGCCACAAAGTTTCATGTTTTAAGTTATGATTATTGGGATTACATTTCACTAATATTATTTATCCCATGTTATGAAATTATGATCTCTTTTGCAGGTTAATATTTCCAAAAGTTATGTGCTTATGTATATTATGGGATTGATATTTCTTTTGTTTACCCTTACTGAGAATTTGAGCTCACCCTTTTGTATGTTTTATTTCCCCAGGTCAGGAAGAAGGTTATTAAGTAGAATATTCCAAAAAGGGACTCTAGATATGATGAAATAAATGGGAGGCAAAGTAGATGCTTTATGAACCAGTTGTTTATGCTTTCCAGATTCTAAAGACACTATACCTATACGGTCCTTTCATGGTTTTGTTATATGTTGTAATAAGTGTGCTTCAATTTTGAAGTAATAACAATGTATGTAAATTATGGGTCGTTATAGTTGGTATCAGAGGAAAGGTATAGTCAACCTTTGGAAACTAGGATGTGAAAGCCTTAGTAAGAATCCTAAGGATAATTCTAAGCATAGAACACAATCTTAGTGTTTTAGAAATGACCATGAATAACCTAGGATAAGACCTTAAGTGTGAAATTTTATTCTTTATTATGTGGTTTTCCTATTATAGTTAGTGTTTCTCACACTATTCTTCTTGGTTTTAGTCAATGGCTGGAACCCAAAGGAACCATGTTAATGTGGAATGTGACGGGCAATGCAATGATTATACCCCAGAGCAACCAAACGTTATGGGAGCTGGAATGAAAAATCTTGTAGCCATGCTCACACAACTTTCTCAAGTTATGAATCATGAAGGACTTCCAAACGAGCAAAGGAAGGAGCAACATTCTGTTGAATCCTTCATGAGGCAGTGTCCACCTTCTTTCAGCGGGTCTACTGATCCATTAGTTTCTGAACAATGGATTAGTACTACTGAAAAGATATTTTTAGTTCTTCAATGTTTTGAACATGATAAAGTCACCCTAGCAGTGTATTGTTTTGAAGGAGATGCTGACCAATGGTGGAATATTATTAAGAATACGAGGCAAAGGGATGAAATTGAGTCCATGGAATGGGATGAGTTCAAGAACTTATTTTTCAATAAGTACTTCCCTCGTATTCTCCTAACAAAGATGGAGAAAGAGTTTCTTGAATTGAAGCAAAAGGATGATGAATCTTTTGGTACTTATGAAGCAAATTTTACAAGACTTTCAAGGTACACTTCTGGTATTATTATCCAACCTAAGAGTAAGATCGATCGATTCTTTAGTGGATTAAAACCAAGTCTTCGAAGGCCGTTAGCCATAAGGGACTTCAATATCCACGAGGAAATCGTTCGATGTGCTCTCAAAGTCGAGATGGAGATTGGAGTAACCCATCAGTCATATGGGTTTGATAAGAAGAGGAAAATGGAATTCAAAGGAAAATCTAAAGAGCACACTGAAAAGAAGATGAGATTTCCCTTATGCTCAAAGTGTGGAAAGAAACATGGAGGGAGTTGTCTTAAAGGGACAAGTAAATGTTTCAAATGTAGAAAGGAAGTTCATCAGGCATTTGAATGCCGCAATGATGGGAAGAAGGTGTCTAATGATGAAAACAAAGGAAGGGATACACAGAATTACCCTACTACATTTCAATGTTTCAAGTGCAAGGAGATGGGGCATTATGCCAATCAATGCCCAAATCCAAGGGTTGATGATGATGGTTGATGTCAACAAACTCTTAAGGATAAAGACAAAGGAAAGTCACATGCAATTTCTATCAGCGATGTGGAGTACAATAATGATGTGGTGAAAGGTACACTTACCATCCATTCTAAAGTAGAAAATGTTTTATTTGATTCTGGATCCACCCACTCCTTTATTTCTGAATAATTTTCTAAGGATATCACCGTATTACCTCAACAGTTAGATGTTGAGTTAGCTGTGACAACCCCTAATGGCACAACAGTCGCATCAAAAGTTTATAATTCTTCTCTGATTGAAGTTTACGGGAAAGTACTTCCTGCAAATCTTGTGATCCTTCCTATAGTGGAATTTGATGTGATTCTTGGCATGGATTGGATTTCTATACATGGATCTCATATCAATTTCCAAAGAAGGGAAGTCACATTTCATATTCCAGATCAATCTATGATCGTCTATCGATGCAAGGATGAACATAACCTTCCAGTGGAAATTTCTTCCATTTTATGGGTATTGATTCCACTAAATGAAGGTTATTTATCTCAAATGGTTGGTGAGAAACTCACGATTAAGAATATGCCCATTGTACGGGAGTTTGATGATGTCTTTCCGGAGGAATTATCGGGTCTTCCACCAAATCGTGAAGTTGAGTTTTCAATAGAACTCGTACCGGATGCTTTGCCTATTTCAAAGACACCTTATAAAATGGCCCCAATTGAGTTGCAGGAATTGACGAAGCAACTCCAAGGGAATCTTGATAAGGGGTTCATATGCCCTAGTACATCACCTTGGGGAGCACCTGTTCTGTTTGTTAAGAAGAATGATGGATCAATGAGACTCTGCATTGATTATCGAGAACTTATCAAGATCACTATCAAGAACAAATATCCTCTCCCACGCATTGATGGCCTATTTGACCAACTACCCGGAGCTCAATACTTTTCCAAGATTGATCTTCGTTCAGGGTATCATCAATTAAGGTTCAAAAGGGAGGATATACCAAATACGGCTTTCCGTACAAGGTATGGACACTATGAATTTATAGTGACGCCATTTGGTCTTACTAATTCCCCTTCTGTCTTCATGGATCTAATGAATAGAGTCTTTAGAGACTATCTTGATCAGTTTGTGGTAGTCTTTATAGAAGATATTCTTGTCTATTCAAAGATCAAGGAAGAACATGAAGATCACTTGAGAATTATATTGAAGACCCTGAGAAAGGAGAAGCTTTATTCCAAATTTACAAAGTGTGAATTTTGGCTTCAAAAAGTTTCATTTTTGGGTCACATAATATCAAAAGAGGGGATATCTGTGGATCCAGCAAAAACAGAGGTTATCGAAAGATGGTCGAGACCAACAATAGTAACTGAGATCTAAAGTTTTCTTGGTTTGGCTGGATATTATCGACGTTTTGTGAAAGATTTTTCACGATTATCTAATCCACTCACAAAGTTGACTCAGAAAGGAGTTAAGTTTGTTTGGATGGAGGAATGTGAAGAGAATTTCAAGGAATTGAAAAGAAGGTTATCCAGTGCACTTGTGCTCACACTGCCTTGTAGTGGAGAAATGTTTGTGATATACAGTGTTGCATCCAAGAAGGGATCGGGGTGTGTTCTTATGCAAAATGATATGGTGATAGCTTATGCCTCACGACAATTGAAAATACATGAGAAAAATTACCCAACTCATGATTTGGAGTTAGCTGCAGTAATCTTTGCATTAAAGATTTGGAGGCATTACCTTTATGGTGAAAGGTGTGATATTTATACTGATCATAAAAGTTTAAAGTATATTTTCATACAAAAGGAGCTGAATATGCACCAAATAAGATGGTTGGAGCTGATTAAGGATTATGACTGCTCAATTCATTACCACCCTGGGAAAGCAAACAAGGTGGCAGATGCATTAAGTCGACAAGACCATGCTAGTTTATCCATGATGAGGATCACAAAAGATCCAATATTTATGGATTTACAAAGGATCGATCTGGGAATTATAATGAAAGGGGAAAATCATATCTTTCTCAAATGAATGTTCAACCATCTATACATGTGAAGATTAAAGAGGCACAGAAATAAGATGTCGAGTTACAAAAGAAGGTGAGAAATGTTCCTGAATTCAACCTTGATTGTGATGGGATAATAAAGTTCAAGAATCGGGTTTGTGTTCCTCCCATCCCCTAATTAAAGAAGGAGCTGCTGGATGAGGCTCATAGTTCTTCATTCTCTATTCATCCTGGAAGCACGAAGATGTATCGGGACCTGAAAGAGTACTTCTGGTGGGATGGAATGAAAAGAGATGTTGTTGAATATGTCTCTCGATGCTTGGTTTGACAACAAGTTAAAGCTGAGAGACAGAAGTCTAAGGGGATGTTACAACCATTACCCATACCCGAATGGAAATGGGAAAACATCACTATGGACTTTGTCACAGGACTTCCTAAAACATCCAAACGCAATAATGCTATCTGGGTCATAGTTGATCGTCTTACAAAGTCTGCACACTTCATTGCTATTAGAGAGGATTTCTATCTGGATCAGCTTTCCAGGATATATGTAAAGGAAGTGGTAAGATTTCATTGAGTACCACTTTCTATTATATCTGATCGGGATCCGAGATTTACCTTGAAGTTCTGTCGAAGTCTTCAGCATACTCTGGATACAGAGTTGAGTTTCAGCACTGCTTATCATCCTCAGATAGACGGTCAGTCTGAGAGAACAATTCAAACTCTAGAAGATATGTTGAGAGCTTTCTCTATGGATTTCAAAGGTGGTTGGGATCAACACCTACCTTTGGTGGAATTTTCTTATAATAATAGCTTTCACTCCAGTATTCAGATGGCTTCTTATGAAGCTCTCTATGGAAAGAAATACAGGACTCCAACTTGCTGGGATGAAGTTGGGGAAAGAAAGCTATTAGGACCCGATCTCGTTGATGAAATGGCAGAAAAGGTCAGATCTATTCAACAACACATAAGAGCAGCTCAGAGTTGACAGAAATGTTATGCCGACAACCGAAGAAAAGACCTAGAGTTTGAAGTGGGTGATAAAGTGTTCTTACGAATATCTCCCTGGAAGAGGGTCATGAGATTTGGAAAGAAGGGGATGTTGAGCCCTAGATATATCGGTCCTTTCGAAATACAGGATCGTGTTGGGAAGGTAGCTTACCGATTGGCTCTTCCACCGAATCTCTCTTAAGTTCACGATGTGTTCCATGTATCTCTCCTAAGAAAGTACATACCTGATCCTTCACATGTACTCAGCTCAGAAGTTGTACCGCTGGAGCAGGATCTTTCTTATGAAGAACAGCCGATAGAGATTATAGATCGTAGCAAAAAAGTCCTAAAAAACAAGACCACTCGATTGGTGAAAGTTTTATGGAGGAACCACCAATTAGAAGAAGCTACATGGGAGCTTGAGGATATGATGAGGGAGAGGTATCCTCATCTGTTTGTTACTAAGTGACGAATTTCGAGGGAAAAAATAATTTTAAGGGGGGTAGAATGTAACACCCGAGACTTTTATGTTATATAAATCATCAAAGGAATCCATTTCTACACACAACACTTGCTTGGCTTGCTTTACACGAAATCGCGACCTTCCTCGATAGCTTGCGTCGTACGCAATACTAAGTTTCACTAAACAATGATATGCTAATAAAATATTATTAAAACTAGCCATTATGAATAGTAATAACCACTTTTTAAAATTTTATAAATTTTATTTTTCAAAATGGACTTCATTTTTGGATTCGGAATATCGAAATTATTCTAGGGTGAAATTTTGGTATTTTTCTGAAAACTTTCAATTTTTGATGAATAGTGAAACCACTAAGTGGTAGTTGAATTTTTCATAAAACTTAATTTTACCGCTTCTGTGAGTGGAATTTCAAAAATCAGAGAGACACGGTTGATGTCAGTAAGTAAAATGTGGTTCAATGAGATGAAAATAATTTTTTTTGAATAGTAACTTTTTACTTTTATTTACCACGGTTAAAAGTAAATAGGGTAATTAAGGGTAAATATGATATTATTATTACCCTAACACATGTCCTAATTCTATTGGATAAGTTTAATTCGACCAAAAACAAACTTAGAAATAAAATATGACCATTTAGGCCCACTTGGATTAGATTAGGACATTTATTATTAATTTATTTAAAGAAGGGTTAAAATAGTTAAAATCAAAGTTTAATAAGTCAATAATTTTTAATATAAGGTTATATATAAGATAAATTCAACTATAAATATTCATTAGAAATCTAAAAAGATTTCCTACGTAATGGTATTTTATTTGTAATTTTTAGACATTAAATAATTTAATTTATTTATGACACAAAGTTGATGCAGTAATTATCTTATTAATGAAATATTGACATAATTGATGTTATAAATACCCAAATAAATTTAATTTGAGACATTTTATGAATTACACTAATTTTATAGGTTAATATAACATGTTATTATTGATTTAATTAACTTTTTTTGAACTAATCATTCTGTTATGATTTTCACAAAAATCAATTACTAAATAGTGTCAAAATTGACATAAAATAGTTTTTAAAACAAATATTATATTATTAATTTTTATTTTATTCCTAAAAATCTAAGTTTCGTCCAAATGACTTAGATAAGGTTATATATATTAATAATAAACAACTTGGGGTTCGTTTGGATTGTTATAGTAAGCTTATTAACCTTATAGTGTAAGAACACAAGAAGACACGGAAAAAGTAAAATTATTTAACTTAATGTTAAATCTAAATGATAAGGTCAAAATAGGAACTTAAACTTGTCTAAATTCTATTGGATGAGAGTATTTCGACCCATCCCCACCTTAGCTTTGAAATAAATCAATTTGTATCTATTTAAAACCAAATTTGGCTTTATAATAAAATAATATTTTTAGTTATTCCAAAGGTGCCCCTCCCCTCCCTTATAAAAGGGCACCTCCTCCCTCTCTTCCTCACACCTCTTTGAGCCTTAAAGCTCGGCCAAACCCTACCAATTTCTCCCCTAAACTTCCCTAGAGACATCCTAGAGGTCCTGGTCTTCTTCAAAGACCAATTTTAGTGCCCTAAAAGGAGGTCTCAAAGAAGCACTTCAAAGAAGAGGTAATGTTCGTTACCGATTCTTTCATCTTTATTTCTTCTTCCACTTCTTCTTATTTAGTTGTTTCATTATGAAGTAATAACAACAGTATCACTCATATACCGATATGTTATTATAAGTATGAAACAACCCTATTTCACCATCTATCCATCCTACGGAAAATGAAATCACCGCGCGTGCGTACGTACGGAATACCGTCTCCACGCCGTGGTGTAATCTATTTTCCACCACCACCATACTTGGATGGGTATAATGGTGTAAATAATGACTATATATGATTATTGTAAAGTGATATTGATTCTGAAATAGTATACATACACTCCAATACAATTCTATGATCATGGGAACGATATCATTGCTCGTGCGTACGTACGGAATACCGTCTTCACGATGTGATGCGACTCGTTCTACATGATCTTTATTGCATAATGATTATATAAATGAATTGAATGAATGAATATGATATATATTACACTAATAAAATTCTGGAAATGATTTATCTATAACCTAAAGATAAGAATAAGAATTTATTCGACAAAACACGCATAAGAACAAAAAGTAATAAACACCCGAATAACAAGTTGTAATGAAATATTACTAATAAGAAGCTAGGAATATGACCATATGTGATATCATAACAAAGAGTATGATTATGGAATAAGTCAATAACATTATTTAAATCATTATACAGGAGGTTCGAATACGTACAAAGCATATCGGACCTAAGGTAATGGAAATATCACAATCTCATTTTTATCCGAGATTGTTTATACTTTGGCATTTACTGGGGTGTATTTTATCATCCACATCCATGTTTCCTCAATATGTAATATTATTTCCATCCACCTATAATTTTTTAAATCCAATTTTACCCTTCTATGAGTTTTTAGTAAAAGATATGAAAGGAATCTTTTGTCATTTTTCGTACGAGGTACTTTTTAAATTTTCCGAAAAAAGTACGAGAAGAATGTTTTCTTTTAACTTATACGACATTAATGGATTTTTAAAACATTATTTCCAAGAAGCTTCCCTTACATGTTTTCAAGTTTATTTTTAATCAACTTATTTTAGTTTAAAATTTTATGACATGTTAAGAAAGGAAAAAATTTTGAAGTTGAAAGGATATTTTCCTCAAGAATGGAGTTCAAGTGTTTTATCAAAATTATTTTCCATCTAAGATAATATAGGATTATTTTTCTATCCCTATTATTACATTGATTTGATTATGTTTTTATGGAATTATTTTTATGAAATCCTTTATGTTATATGAATTGTTTTATGATTTCATGATTTTTAAGAATCCCATTTTTATTACATGGGTTATGCTATGATGTATGGTTAATGATTTTGTGGCACACATAAGAATGGTATCATTATGAGATGGGTGGGAACTATATCTCCCTCAAATGCATTGGGTAAAGATTTTATATCTCATGAGATAGACATGGCTGGATCGGCAGGTTAAACTGGTTCAGTAAAATAGGACTGAAACGAGGAGTGAACTCGGTTCAGAAATGAACTTTATCCACTAAGATAGTCTTGGCAATGAGTCTTGACTAACAAGAAATTATTCTCAATGATTATGTGTGTATTCCACAAAGTTTCATGTTTTAAGTTATGATTATTGGGATTACATTTCACTACTATGATTTATCTCATGTTATAAAATTATGATCTCTTTTGCAGGTTAAGATTTCCAAAAGTTATGTTCTTATGTATATGATGTGATTGATATTTCTTTTGTTTACCCTTACTGAGCATTTGAGATCACCCTTTTGTATGTTTTATTTCCCCAGGTTAGGAAGAAGGTTATTAAGTAAAATATGCCAAAAAGGGACTCTAGATATGATGAAATAAATGGGAGGAAAAGTAGAAGCTTTATGAACCAGTTGTTTATGCTTTCCAGTTTCTAAAGACACTATACCTATACGGTCCTTTCATGGTTTTGTTATATGTTGTAATAAGTGTGCTTCAATTTTGAAGTAATAACAATGTATGTAAATTATGGGTTGTTATATTTCCTATGAGGCAAACCTTGTTGAATTTATTTCTTTCCTTGGTATGAATGATTTCATGTGTTGTATGATGTTTAAATGCTTTTGTTGCATCATAGTTATTAGCCAAGTAGTTGTTGAACATACTTAGGGCTGCTACGAATCATTTACGTACGATTGATTTTACTCAGGGCTATAGTAACCTGGTGTAGTTAGACCATAGGGGGAATTGACATTGAGTGCTTCCTCAGAGGGCCTGTTTAATTATTACCATAACGAGACCATAAGGGGGATTGACTTTGTGCTCTCTCAGAGGGTATGATAATTATCGAATCGAGACTAAAGGGGGAATTAGACGTAAGTGCTTCCTCAGAGAGTCTGTAGTATCGCTGCAAGACCATAGGGGGAATTGAAATTGAGTTCTTCCTCAGAGTGTCTTTGCATTTGTTCGAATGATTGACCATAAGGGCCTGCCCACGTGAGCCACCCAGAGGGTCAATGTAATAAATTTTGTTGGTTGGTTGTGACGAGCCCACCGAGCCAAAGAACAAGCTTGGGTTTGTATTTCTTGTAGTTTAGGTAGTCTGTAGAGATACCTGTTGTGTTACTTGCTATGCCTTTAGGCTATAGATCTTTTTGCTAGATTATTTGGTTGATGAATAAATGATTGAATTAAATTAATAAATAAATGTGAATGTAGGATTGTAGGATTGTTTACTTTAGTGTTCCCTGTTTCTCTGCTTCATTTATTTCCATTACTTTTGCTATATTTCTCACTGATAGTAGGGCACAGATATTTTGGTGGTTGCCTAATGGGATTAGTCTCACACCCTGTTTGGGTCCTGCTTTTTTTCCCAAATAGGTTATATGGTTGCAGGTGTGGATAAGTATTGTGGCCCTTCTACCTCTGGTGCCTGATTTCTAGTTAGAGCTGGAGAGCATGGGACCGAGCTTAGGCTTGTGATGCTGCTGGAGTTTACTGTTTACTTTTGATACTTGGGTTTCAGTTGTATTTCAACACATTTTTTTGTTTACTTCTTTCCATAAAAACATGTGCCATGCTACATCATTATTTTATTATACATTGCTTCCTCTATTTAGTTTCAGTTGTCGTGTGTTGTTTACTGCTTCCGCTATTGTTTATTATTTCCTTCCGCTGCATACTTTACCAAATGAGGGCATAGTTTCTCCACTGACTCATCAAGGTCCCCGCTGCTAGTCGGTAGCCTCTGGAATTTGGGGAAACGCGCTTGAGGTCATGTGGCGAACTGGGTACGGGGCTCCAGTTGAGTGTCTCCGGATTCAATTTTTTTTGCAAAAGTGTCGGATATCCATGAATCAGGTATCTCGGGTTAGGGTTTTGAACCTGTTTTATTTATCTACTTTAGATTTCTTGTGCTCTTGAGGCTATTAGATGAATAATGTTTTCTTGTTAGTATGATCAAGGATCACCCCATGGATTTTTTCATTTGTTTTGGTTGTTTATTGTTGTGTGGATTAGGTTTCCTATGAGGCAAACCTTATTGCATTGATTGCTTTCCTTGGTATGAATGATTGAATGTGTTGTCTGCTGTTTAAATGCTTTTTTTGCATTGTATCTATTATCCAAGTAGTTACTGAACATACTTAGGGCTACTACGAATCGTTTACGTACAATTGCTTTTACTCAGGGATTCGGGAACCTGGTGTAGTTAGACCATAGGGGGAATTGATGTTGAGTGCTTCCTCAGAGGGCCTGTTTAATTATTACCATTACGATACCATAAGGGGGATTGACTTTGTTCTCTCTCAGAGGGTCTGATAATTAGCGAATCGAGACTAAATTGGGGAATTAAACGTAAGTGCTTCCTCAGAGAGTCAGTAGTATCGTTGTAAGACCATAGGGTTAATTGACGTTTAGTGCTTCCTCAGAGTGTCTTTTCATTTGTTAGAATGCTTGACCATAAGGTCCTTCCCATGTAAGCCACCCAGAGGGTCAGTGTAATAAATTTTGTTGGTTGGTTGTGACGATTCCACCGAGCTAAAGAACAATCTTGGGTTTGTACTGCTTGTAGTTTAGGTAGTCTGCTGAGATACCTGTTGTGTTACTTACTATGCCTTTGGGCTATAGATATTTTTTCTAGATTCTTTGGTTGATGATTAAATGATTGAATTAAATTAATAAATAAATGTTAATGGAGAATTGTAGGATTTTTTACTTTAGTGTGCCCTATTTCTCTGCTGCATTTATTTCCATTACTTTTGTTATATTTCTCACTGACAGTAGGGCACAGATCTTTTGGTGGTTGCCTACTGAGATTAGTCTCACACCCTGTTTGGGTCCTGCTTTTCAGCCCAAAAAGGTTATATGGTTACAGGTGTGGATAGGGATTGTGGCCCTTCTACCTCAGGTTCTTGATTTCTAGTTAGAGCTGGGGAGCATGGGACCGATCTTAGGCTTGTGATGCTGCTGGAGTTTACTTTTTACTTTTTCTACTTGGGTTTCAGTTGTATTTCAGCACATTGTTTTGTTTACTGCTTTCCATAGAAACATGTGCCATGCTGCATCATTATTATATTATACATTGCTTTCGCTGTTTAGTTTTAGTTGTTGTGTGCTGTTTACTGCTTCCGCTATTGTTTATTATTTCCTTCTGCTGCATACTTTACCAAATGAAGGCATAGTTTCCCCACTGACTCATCAAGGCCCTCGCTACTAGTCGGAAGTCTATGGAATTTGGGGAAATGTGCTTGAGGTTATGTGGTGAACCGGGTACGGGGCGTTAGTTGAGTGGCTTCGGATTCAGGTCATTACATTTTATTGTCTTGATGTATATATAACACTTAAGTTTAACATAAATTATTTCTGAATAATGATACTACACTTTTGAGGATCTATGCTAAAATTTATGATAAAAATTTTGAGGTTAAAACATTTTTTAATTCTGATGTTATTATGTTTATTTAGGATATAGGTTTATTTATTAATGGAATGATCTTCCTTGAACATTTAGTGTTATTATTGAATTTTGGAAATTGATGTATTATTTTATCATAAGAATGTTTATGCATTTTGGATATTATCTTACTTTGTGCAAACCATTTCATTTTTGGATAGTATCTAAATATATTAGGAATAATTTTTATCCTTTTTTGGATTATGTGATCCAATATAATTTTTTTTAGTGCTTCATCTATGAAAATTTCATCTTGAATACTCATCATTTTGATAAAAACAAGATATTGTGGTGGAAATTGGGTAACAATGAAAATTCAACTTGTTAAGTTAGTATATTTCCTTATTTTCATATAATATATGTAAAATAATTACTAAAATATATAAAAATGATCTTGAATAAAAAAATTATCCTATTACCTTCATTCTGGATGAATCGATGGTCTTTTTCATACCTCATTGATTTACGATTTTCTTTCCATTAACTTTCTCATGATCATTCACTTTCTAGTGATAAATGTTCTTTGTCACTTTCCATCATTATTTGGAAATTAATTTTTTCCTCCATGTCTATATTTTCACTTCACATTAATATTATACTATATTTAAACCTATTATGTATTATTATAGATGAATTTCTTAGTTCCCTTTCCCACTTTCCAAAAAGAATATTTTTTAACCCATTTTACAATGTGGGTTTTTGATAAAGGTATTTTCAAATATAAAACTCTTGGTTACTGAGATCAATTAAAAATTATAGGTAATAAATTTATTAAAGATTATGATGAAGTAATATACTAAGATTTTAAAATAACACTATTGTATATACAACATGCAATATCAAGCTTAAACGAACCATGAAATACTAATTATTAAATGTTATAGTTTTAACCTAGTTGTTAAATTAGTGGGTATGAATAGTATTAATTGAATTATAATATATATATATATAATGTTCCTAATAAATAAAAAATTATTGATTAACTCTTCTAAAATAGGTACTCATTTTTTTAGTAAAGTCATTTTACACTTCAAAAATGGTTACTATTGAATATTGTGAGAAAATATTATGATTAATTTCTAGAAATTTTAGAAGTTTAATTTATTAAAAATGATATAATTTTTGAATTTATAATTTCCAAATTATTTTAGGGTAAATTTTTTAGAATTTTTAAAAATTTTGATTTTTCAATTGATAGTGAAAAATAATATTTTTTATTAAAAATTGTGTTTTATTTTAAATTACTTACAAATCCACATTCAATTTTGGGTTATTTTTAAATTTTCATTCGTTATTTTTTATCAAATAAAATTCATTAAATATTATAATTACACAAATTATACTTTAATTTGGTATAAAAACATTTTTACTGTTAAAAATACATTTTTTTTAGAAAATCACTTGTCTTCATGTTTTAAAGGTTTAATTTTAAATTAAATTTTACCACTTCTGTAAATTGAATTTGAAAAAATTTATTCCATATTTTTAATCATAATAATTAACATTAGGTAATAAGGATAATTTAATTTTTAGTGAATATGAATAGTAACCATATTAAATTTTGTTACCATGGTAAAGGTAAAATGGGTTAATTGTGGTTCAAACTAATGTGATAGGCATTCAAATTCATTAAAAAACTTGAATTTATTAAATTATATGGGTCTATTTCATCCATAAGTATCCAAATTTTGAAAATATTAACTTTTTCATTTGTATTTTATTATTACCTTTATAATGTTTTAGTAAAAGATTAAGTCAAAAATGCCTCTTTCTTTCATTTAATATCGATAATAAGTTATGATTGGAATAAAAAAAATATATGTTAAATTATAAATTTTTATTTAAAATATTAATGAAGTTTTTTGTCATGATAATATATTTTTAATCTTTTAGTGATGAAATAATTACCTTAAATGCTTATGGAACGATGACATAGTGATTGTGCAAGTAGTAGAAAAATCAAGTGAAGGATTTGAAAAATTATAAGTGTTATTTTTTGGGTAAATTAAAGTTTCCTAAAAATTTTGAAGATAAATATAACATATTAAATATTTTTTTTATGTTTATATAATAATTACATTATTTTAGTATTGTTATCAAAGTCAAATTAAATTAATAATGTCTAAAATGACAATAATGATATTTTAAATAAAATAATATTATAATAAATTATTTAAAAATCATAAAAATATTAAAAGGGATAAATTAGGAATATAAATTTTAGAAAATTTAATCCTTTTTCCATTTATGCGATAATTTGTTTACTTATATGTAAAATTATAACCTGTTAATATTAAAATAGTCATTACAATAGTTAATGTTAAAATTAGATAACCATAGGCTTAAAACAAAAGATAAGGTTTAAAATGATATCTAAACCTTTATAAATTTATTTTAGTTATTATATTAAGACTATATACTACTTATAATGGAATAATGTAATTTTTTTAACCATTTTAAATGAATTAGACACATATTATATTATAATGTTTCATGTATTTCCAAAAATTAAATTAATGTTATTTTGTAATAAAAGATATTTTATTAAATGATTTAAAATTCATATAAATCCTATATTTATCCAAGTGAATTAGATATAGTTTAAAATTTCATACTTGTTCAATTTATTGGTTAATTTTATTTTTATGGTAACTTTCTTGACCCCTAAAGATTAGAAAACATTAATATCACAATAATTTTCATAAGGGTTAAAAATGGGTTAAAACAAAGAGACATGGATAAAAAATAACCTAAACTTTCCCATATTTTATTTGATAATATTATTTATTCCCATAATAATATTATATTCTAATTATATAAATTTGGATCCATTTTTTATTGAAAATTAATTTATATTAGGTTAATACTTTAATTAATTCTAAGAGTGTTCCTCATATCACTTATAAAATGGAACCCCCTCTCCTCTCCGACACACACTTAAAATCCCATTTGGTTCGAACAATACCAGTGAAAACCCCTTCATAAAATCTATACCCTTATTCTATAGGTCATATTTTTTTAGTAATACCAACCTTATATAGATTAATGTTTAAAGCAAAGAAGGTTTTCTAAAGAAGAGGTATAGCCTAAACTGAATTTTTTAATTATATTTCTTATTATACCTACATTAAATATTCTTAAACTAAGATTAAATAATAACTTTAGTAACTTACATATTTTGATATTTTATTATGTTAATTTAATAACTTATATTCTTCTCCTTTTATCAAATGGTAAATAAATACATCGTTCATGCATATAGCGGACTACCTCCTCACGAATTGATGTAATTCATTTTCTATCACCACCAATGATGGTTGGTTATAATGATGTATTTAATTTATATATAAATATATGATATTAATGATCTAATTATCATTATATAAAGATAATTTATCATTATTATTTACCATTCAATCAAATGAAAAATGATAACCTTGTTCAAGTGTACGTGTGGATTACCAACTCCACAAAGCGATATGATTCATTTTACATCCCCACATCAGATGTATATTATATATAAAGTGTTAAAATAGATAATATTACATTTATTATATAATATAATTTTTTAATGACAAAATAATACTTACCTTCTTTCTATTATGTTCTTTGAAAAATTAAAACATTACTCATGTGTATGTGCGCCTTACCGTCCCCATGATTTTAGCATAGTTCATTTTTCATAACCATATTTCATGATTGGTTTTAAATTTATAATTTATGTATAAAAATTATAACTATTTCATTATTATTATTTTATATATGATGTAATAATTAAATTTTTATCACGGTCAATATAAAAAATTTGTTTTGCAACTATGAATCGAACATTTTTAAAACACCAGATGTAGACTTAACTAATTAAGAAAATAACATATCATTAAAATAAATAAAATAAATTGTTTAATTATAATTTATTAATCCTATAATAGGTTTTTAATAAATAAAATAATTTATATGACTTTATTATATAGGTTTTAAATGACATACATAAAAATTCTGGACTTGAGGTAAGGGATTTTATCTCAATTTTCCTTTATTGAGACATATTTTATTATTATAAACCTAATTTATTTTATATGGTGTATATACTATCCTTTTATATGTTATAGTATTAATAAATCATAATTATTAGTATTTTAAGTTGTAATTCAAAATATTTCATTTAATTGGATTTGTCTTCGTAGTTACCAAGTGGTAATGGATTTCTTAACTCAATTTCATTTCATTGGATTATATCACTTGTTCATTGACTATATTATAGAAATATTAAGTATTAAGTATCATTTGTTTGGTTTATGTCTTATTTTTACTTTTTTCTGGATTTACATTTGTTACACATAATGGATCCATTTATTAATTCTCAATACAACAATATTATCTTTCTAAGGGTTATTCATCTCAAATTTTTCTTATTTGGGACATATGTTTATGTTATGTGCCTATCCTATTTTATGATACTCATATACTAATCCTTTGAAATAGTGTATCATGGAAATCCTTATTTTCCTAATATTTAATGTTTCAATTGAATTTATTCTTTTATGGGTCTTATGATTCAAAAGTTACTAAAGTGGTAAGGGGTTTATGTTTTAATCCCTTTTTAATCAAGATTTTTTATGCATGAATTTCCATTGATAAACTTATATGATAATTATTTAATAAAACAATTTAATTTTTCTTATCCTTCAGATATTTTTATAGTTTTGATGTTTAATTTCCATTTTTTCTCTTTGGTACTCAAAATGGTTTAGAAATTTGTTTTAAGAAAATATGACCTTATTTCTCTTATTTTAGTCAGAAAACCTCTTTATTACATATCCATGATTTATGAAATGTTTTCAATAATATTTTTTAATTTTATTGAATCATTTTTAGATTAATTTTTACACATTTCTGAATTTTTACAAAAAAATGGTTTAAAAAGAATATTTTTTTCATTTTCTGAACATGTTAATGATACCATAATTATTCTTTCTCTAGATAGATTATGGTTATTTAAAAGATATTTTCATGGAAACTATTTCTTTTCCACTGGTAAATGAAGTTATGAAAGAACAATGATTATTATTATGTTTAGAAGTATAATATTAAATTTTTTATTCATGAATGGTACTTGGGAATTAATGATGATTATGGGTGATCCTAATATAGCATATATGAATAGTAAATCCTAATATAGCTTATATTAACTGATGATATTGATAAATCTAATATGACATGTGAGTTTGATGAAAATTATATGGCATGTGAGCCTAATATATCTCTCCAACGCATTGGGTAATATTTTTATCTTTAATGCAATGAAAGAGGGAGTTAACTAGGGAGGTTTATCCTACAGATTTAACTAGGCTCTAGTTATTTCTGACATAGTCTATGAAGATAATGTTCTAAGATACCAACACATTTTATCATTGATTTCTATGAGTTTTAATGGCTACTTTTATCAACTTTAACATCACATGGCTCATGATTATTGATTCCTATGACTCTTACCTTTGTTAAAGATTTATTCTATGTCTTATTTTTTAGTATTCAAGTATTGATATGTATGAATTCTATTATTTTATTCTCATGCACTTTGAATATATTATCAATTTTTTATTTTCATATTATGCTCAAAAATTAAATTTAATTGATAATTCTTATCTTTTCCCTTTCTAGTCATTTTAGATCACTCTTC
Organism: Viscum album; assembly: GCA_963277665.1. NCBI lineage: Eukaryota > Viridiplantae > Streptophyta > Magnoliopsida > Santalales > Viscaceae > Viscum > Viscum album. Next base: position 1,988,749,403 of record OY728136.1, read on the forward strand.
TTATGTTTTCAATTTCCCTAGGTTTTGAAGAAATGTTTTAGATATGTTATTCCTAATAAGGTTACTAGATATGACTATCTTAGAGGGGTGATTTATATCTTTATTAACTAGTTGTTTATTTATCTAAGTTTTTATATAATATTTTTTACTAATTCTATAAAAATCTAAACCTAAAAGGTCTTTGGGAATGTGAGTGATATAATATTTCAATTGATGTTATATGTTTTAAAGGGTTAAAATTAGGGAATTTTTATCAGTATCAAATCCATAAATGTAATGATTATGTTTTTAGCATTGGATTTGGGAGTGCAGCTTCATATTTGTTATAAAAAAATTAAGAAAACATAGATCATTTGTTCTATCTAAAATTTAAATTAAATTTTGTCCAAAAAATTATTTAACATCAATAATCATCAAACACTTTATTACTATGATATAAACAAAAAATATTTTTAAACTATAATTATATATTCTTCTAATAAAACTAACTATCCACATATTATAAAATATCCAAAATCATAAAATCACATACTAACCAATAATTTCCTTAATCATGTATATTCCAAAAAATATAGTAAACTTATTCCAAAATAAATTTAATCACCTTATCACCAAATCACTTGTCAATCCAAAAATTTATCTTTAATACCTACATTATATTCTTGAAATAAATTAACCATTATCCCAAATATCCACAATTACTACAATATCAAAGAACATATTAACCCTAAATGTATTCTTCCTAAAAACCCAATAAACTTCTCTAAAATTTCATCAATCTATTGGATATTCACTAAAATAGGATATTTTATCATATGATATCCCCCTATATCCTAACTAGTGATATGAATATGATGCATATTGGTCTTAAGGATACATTTCTAACCAATTTAACCTTGAGTAAGATCTTGATCCTTTTTTTCACCCACATGGTATGTATATATTGCACGAGTTTATGGCTTCGAGTGCCCAGTACTTCCACTTCTTCCTAATATATTGTATTTGGTAGTAAATAAATTTTATTTATTTAATAATGTATAAGAATGAATAATTGTAAAAATATTTCAAAATTTTATTAGTATTCATTTAAGCGTTCAATGAATAGAAGCTCCAATGGGTAGTAACACCTTGAGTTCCATGAAATGGAAGTCGATAATCTAATAAAATGACTCTATTCATTAAATAATGGGATTATATAAAAGTTATTTTACCCCTCCTATAGAGATAACACTATATGTATGAAATAAAATCCAAAACACTCTCTATACTTAAATCACGGTTTACCTATAAATATGGTTCTAACAACACTTTAGTAGTTTGGGATCCTCTCATCATGAATGAGGATCCATATGCTAGTGTAATCCCTTATAGGTAAAAGGAATTTGGATAATAATACCACAATTTTCATCAAAATTACTAAACCATAGAGTAAATTATGGAATTCATAGTAGTTATGGTATGCACATTTTAGGTTCTTCATTTTTAAATGTTGAATCGGTTGATGATAGATCAGGCACATATGGTTTTGTCTTTATTGTCATATTTTATTTGATGGACACACCAGAACCCATTAATGTTATTAGATCCTTGTCCTTAAATTGATTATTATGTTTTTTCTACTTATTTTTTAAGAAACATACATTATAGTGCATTTTAATCCATATCCTAAATTAAAATATATATAAATGATTGTATTTTTCTTAGTCATAGCATATAACTGCTTTATATTATGAGGTAAAACATAATATAATCTTATAAATTTGAAATATGTAATATGATATAATATACAATATCATAAAATATAATTTATCCCTAGATTCAAAAAAAATATATCATCATAAAATATCTACAATATCATGCATATCATTAAATATGAGTAGAGCATTATGATATCACCAAGCACAAAAGGTGATATCAATTACATATTATGGTTGGGTTATATCATAAAATAAAATTTATACATGTGGTTACCTTTATGTAGCAATATTATATTATGACTTATAATCTTGTTATCAGTTATAAAATATGATATAGTTAAAATGATAATTTTTTAATATTTTTCTAGACCTTCTTATGGTTTATAAAATTATTTTAAATGATAAGTTTGAAGACATGTAAAATGATATTTTTTAGGATTAAATTAAAATATGAAATGTTAATATTTGTATCTTATGTTTACGAAAATAAAAAAAGTGTTACACCACAATATTTTAGTTTAAATAGAATACTATATTTTATTGTGTCTACAAAATGTAATATTGATCTTAAAACAAAAAAAGTAGTATACTATTGAAATATTATTATTAAATCACAGTTTTTATGACCTAGACACAGAATTGGAGGTTATGAATAGGATTAACTCATTTAATAAATATACTTATAAATTTTTTCATTAATTCAAATCTACTAATTAATTCCTAGGAAATTAGAACACAATTTTAAATATAATCATAAAAGATTAAAGGATGTATTTTTCAGAAAACTAATTTATGTGTGCAATGTATTTTTATCATATTACTTTAATTTAATCACTATATGTGAATAAATTTAATAAAATTAATAAATAATATTTTTTAAAAAATAAATTTACATTCATAGAATGGTGGTTATTAGATAAGGAATGTGTATAAATTCAGTTTATAATTCAAAAAATCATTTTCTTCAAAAATGATTTTTATTGCTTTTTGTGCATGTATATTATGATTAATTTATAGAATAATTAGAAATTATATATGATAAAATGGAAATATTTTTTCAAATCATCATATAAATATAATCTTAAGATAAATTTTTTGTATTTTTCTGAAATGGTTGATTTTTTGGATGAATAGTAAAAATAACGATTTTGCAAAAAATGTTATTTATTCACTTTTAACAAAATTAATTTTCATATTATATTTGGTTGTATATTTTATTTTAAGGTCTCATAAGTTTCATTTTTTTATAAATAATCCAATTAATTCCATTTAAATTAACATTATACAAGATTTTGATATAAAATAATTTTTATTCTTAAAATGTGTATTTTTCTAAAAACTATTTTTTGTTGTGTTTCACATATTTATATTAAAATTATATTTTATCAACTATTAAAATTAAATAATATAAATTATATTTAATATTTTTAATTATCATATCCAAATTATTTAATAAGTTCCATTTCATTTTTGGTTATAATTAATAGTAATCGGGGTAAAGGTTTATCACCAAGGTAAAGGGTAAAATGGGTCAATAGAGGTTTAAATCATAGGATAAGGATTAGAAATATATGAAAAACATTCATTAATATCATTTGATGTATTTTTTTCCATCATAATCATAAATTTGAAAATATAGTTTTTTTAACTTTCTTATGATTATGATCTTTAAATTATTTTTGAGTAGGGTAACTATAAAATGTCACTCTCTCTTACTTATTATATTATCATGATTTGGATATAGATAAAAATGATATATGAATGAATATTTATGATAATATAGACGAATAATAAACTATATTTATAAAATTTATTTATTTTTAATTTTTATTGTTGGTATAACTATCTAGAACGTTTGTGATATGTCGATGCAATGCTTGTGCAAGTAGTAGTAAAATAATGTAAAATATTTTTAAAACATTAAAATAATACTTTTTGGGTGAATTATGATGTATCAATAATTTATCGATAATTATAAATGTTAAATTTATTATAAGTGTTTATATTCTATTTATATTGTTATCATAATGTCCTTAAAATCAAATTTGGTGATTAGTTCTTAAAATGCCTTTAAATGGTATTTAATGTTAAAAAATTATTTTTAAATCATTATAAAATAATATATATATATATATATATATATATCTCATAAATAAATTGTATTTGAAATTTTCAAATATATAATTAATCATCCATTTATGTGACACTTTTAATTTTTAAAATTACTTTTAAGACACTTAGAGATGGAAATTTTTTTACCATGGTTAAGGTTAAAAGGGTTAATGAGAGGATTAAATTAAGAGATATGGTTAAAAATTTCAATTAAACCTATACAAATTTTATTTTTTGAATTTATTTAAACCTTATTATTAATATCATAGGCCCTTATTTCTTGTTACTTTGTGTGCTTTGGATGGTGGAAGCCTTTGGATGAGTTCAAGGAATGAAGAGGAGTGGCTGGAGTTAAATCTATAATTACAGGTGGTGATTCATGTCATGAATCATTAGTTCATGACATATAAGGTTTTTTATGGTGGTTTTAGAGATTTTTTTAGAGTTTATACTTATTATAATTTAAAGCATGAAATTTTTTTTACATCATTAATTTTCATGGAGGATTTTTTAGAGGTTATGACTTAGAAGGTTTTACAGCATGAAAGGATATTCCAATAACGTGAAATCCATTCAGGTTTGTTGGATAGAGCTACTTTTTTACTAGTATATTTGAACCATAAAATTTTCAAGACATGATTTATCCATTCATAACATGAATTAGGTGATTTACATATTGTTTATAAATCTTATCCTCCCTATGATCTCCCTTATTCTCCCATAATTTATCTCATACTTCATGTGATCCCCATGTGATTTTGGGATCCCTAATAGCCTATGGTCTTTGGAATTTATCATTGAATTATAGGGATTCAATATTGGTCATTATAAGTGAGTAATTATTCTATTTATCTCAAAGTTATTCCTTCTTTCCTTCGAGTTTTCACAGAGGCAGTGTTTTTTAGATTTAGGGGTTTTATGGGAAATGATTTTAATAATATATTACTATGTTTTGGATTGATACAGGGATTCCTAATATGGTTATGGCCAAGTGTTTAATCCTCTCCTTATTTGTATTTGCACCGTGAATCAAAAATATTCTTTTAAGTTAGGGTATTTAAGTTATCACTCCTTTATATTAATTTTTAGGATTATCATGTTTTTTATTTTTTTGGGTGAGTAGTATGAATTGAAATTAAAATGGTAATGAATTGGACTAATTAAATTATAATATAATGGTGTTATGTTCATGTGATTAATAGTTTTCATGATGTTTCTAATAATTTTTAATAATATATTATTATTATTGGCTTTTTCCTTATAGTTTCATCTTAATATGAGAATACCCTTTAAATTTTTAAATGCATAAAGTTGGTAAATGAAATGAATAATTTTAATATGAATATTTTATTCTTGACTTAATGTGTGCATCTTGGCATCCTTGGTGGTGTGTGGGCTATAGACCATGGTTTTCTTGTATCTTGGTAGACTTGGTTATGTTTTAGTGGTTGAACATGGTGATTTCTTGATATTTGTTTAGTGTAAATGGATTAATTTTGACATATATAAATTTGGTTGTGGATAAATAATTCATTGGTGATAACCTAAAATAATAAGTAAATTAATAAAACTTGTTGGATGATTTATTAAATAAAAGAATGTAATATGAAGCTTAAGTCGTGCCCCTTTGTTTGATTCTTGGGTTTTTTGTTCTATATTAATGGCAGTTCTTGGTAGAGATATTTTTGTATTGACCTGGCAATGGTTGTGGTGGTGTTTCATGTGTGAACCCATAGGTGTGGGCTTCTATGAGTCTTCTATATACTTTTATTCTTTCATGACTTTTCTATTCACCCCACACAAGTCAGGTAACATGTAAAGACCTGAAAATTTCAAGTAATTTTTTTTTAAAATTCTTTGGAATTTTACGAGTCCAAAGTTTCTAACGGCACCTGATTCCGAGGCCTAGTGTGCCCGGAATCAATTTCTGAATTTTTGTTCTAGTACGTTCAGTAAACGTATGTGTGGGTTTTTCTATCTTTTGAACCGGTGCTTGGAATTTAAATCCAAGGACATCGATGAACTTGTAGCACCGGTATTCGCTTAAGGGTACCTTTACCGCAGTTGCGTTTTATGCGAGTTAAAAGTTATAATTTGGGGATTTTTCTTAAATTAAATAAAATTGTGGTGATACACAATTTTATTTTAAGAGGTGGTTATTTCCTCCAAGAGGATTTAGTGTGGTGGGGCCCGTACTAACTGAAACCCTTTCACCTCCCCTTAACTCCCCATTAATACCCCTTATTTATTTTTGACAACTCTCCATATTTATTATGGTGGAGCCTCTCCACCTCCCACCCATTGAATGTGCCAACCTATCTAATTAATGTTTGCATTAATTAATTGACACCTCTTTTGAATTAATTTGAATTGCATGGCAATTATATTAAATTGGGAGATTTGTTTTTCTTTTGAGTTGTCAAGTTTACTATTGGGGAGGCTTTGGAGAATTAGAAGAGAGGTGATCCTTTTTCGACGAAGAACACCATTCTTCAACGAAGAACATCCCCGACGAAGAACGCGAAGGACTTCTTCCAACGACGCTTCTTCCTCAGACGCACCCCGAAGTCAAGGAATCTACATCGTCTTCGGATTCTATTCCCGCGTCATGACAATTACTCTTCCTTCCACATTGATGGGATGACACCATTCTCTGTGACGCCGTCTTCCGCGACGCCCGACTATCGTGATGCACGTCTTCCGCAACTCGTCGACGTGCGACGTCAATTACGAGGTAGGGGTTTTGTATGTTATTTAAGTGATTAATTGTACCCCATTATTTTTTATTGTTATTGGTTTATCATAGGCCATCTGATACTGCCTAATGCGGAGGGAGTGGGAAAAATGAACATGGCCCGACGACCCTCCGTTAATTCTTGTTTATTTTCACAATGGAGGCGGAGATGGAAGAGGCAGCGATGACCGAGGCGGCAGCAGTAGCGGCAGCCATGCACCGGCCCATTAGAGGACCATGTCACCGGATGCCACACGGAGGAGGGAAGACCACGGCCGCAACTGGGCCACTCAGCTAAAGAAGGACCGATTGGCCGTAGCCGGCTGGATAGGAGGACCACGGCGCCATGTGGCATCGCGCTGCGGAGGACCGCAGCCCACGCTCCGCGGGCCGCTTCGGCGGCAAACCGGCCGGCTGTCTACCAGCCAGGTTGAAGGTTGTGGTGCCGCCTTATTCCTCATGTGGGGGAAACAGTGGCCCGCCCATGCAGGCCACTTGCGCCAGAAGATCCGGTCGGCTTCGGCCGGCCGGGCAGAAGGGGCGGCGCCGCTCGGCGCCGCCGTTTTGGAAAGCCAGGGGTCGCGCCCCCTGGACCGCTCAGCCAGTTGTCCGAGCCACGGCCGTCCTCCAGGTCGGTCCGTGCCGCGCCAGGCCGCACCCCACCGGGTCGGACCCGCTGAGCCAGGACGGGCCGACCCACCAGCCCACCGGGCTTGACGGGCCGGGCCTGATTCGCTTAAATGTGAATAACCTCACGACCGTGTGTCTGATCGACGCATCGTCTACAGCATTGGGATCATCATGATTAGACAGTCCTTTTATGATACTCTAAGTGAGTTTTGGACGACTTTGGAAAATGGCTGGGTTTGGAACGAGCGTAATTCCAACCGGGCCCCTAGAACGGAAAAGCCAATATCTCTCAGACCGGGCGTCCGATTGATGCATCGTCTGTCGCATTGAGTTTCTTTTGATGGGAGGGAACTTCAGGATACATCAACTCAAGACTTCGTGACAGTTAATGTATCGACCCCTTTTTGCTTGAGGAGTGGACCCTCCCTTAATAGACTGTGCTGTGTGCGGGAACCCTAGAGCTAGCTGCGACTAGGGCGACTACTATACTAGAATCCTCCGTGGGTTCGGCAGCGACGACTTCTGTACTAGAATCCTCCATGGGTTCGGTAGCGACGACTTCTCTACTAGAATCCTCCGTGGGTTCGGCAGCGATGACTTCTGTACTGGAATCCTCTGTGGGTTCGGAAGCAATGACTACTGTTCTTGTATCCTGTGTGGGTCCAGAAGTATTGACCTCTGTACTTGAATCATGTGTGGGTCCGATAGAGTAGCTAGTCTTGTATCCTGTGTGGGTATGACAGCTTAGCAGGTCTTGTATCATGTGTGGGTCTGACATCTTAGATGAATCAGTGGCTACATATGATCATCTCTATCACTATACAAAAGATGTAAACCTGTGTGAGCTGAGTCTTGACTTTCAATCATTATCATTGATGTGGTTGAATTTACTTCCTGTGTAGACTGGGTTGTGCTTGGGCTCGAGAGTTGGAGCCGAACTGAGATTGATAACTTAGGTATATGTATGGGCATATACCTAAGTAGAGTTGGTTGATACTTCGTGATTGTATCTTTCTTCTATAGTTTATCCTTCATGGATTCTGGGAGACCTTCGGGGGTCTTGGGGTCCCTACTGAGTATTGTATACTCACCCCTACACGGGTTATACCCTCACTAAGTTGTGTTGGATGCAGATAATGGATAGCACTGATCGAGGAGGAGACTTGTGGATCTGGACGATACGTGGAGGTAGGACCACTTGGAGAGACGTACACAGAGCGGATAGACGGACCTGGGGTGCTGAGGAGGCCATCTGTACCCACCCTTCAGGTGGGATTCCCGGAGGATGACTCAGTGATTGTTGTTTTACTTTACTGCAGTTGTACTAGCTTTTCAGTTGTACTGTACTTACTATTGGGCTTGTATTTCCGGCCCCTTTTCCTTTCAGCGTTTACTTTTTTATACAGTATTTCTTAGTGCATACTTCAATTGTGTACTCTATTGTGTTTATTACTTTTCTAAAGGCAATGTCGTCCCTTTTTATTGGGATTTACGCCTTTGGTTCTATTTTCCAGCCCCTGGCCTATAGAAGGTGGGCTTGGGGTAGTCATAGCACGGGCCCTGAGGATGGTTCGTGACATAATATGACTAACACCCAAAGATATTAGGGTGTGTTTTCCCTAACATATAGGATAAGGGGGGAAATAATGGTTGACTACCCTCTACTCTTCATTTAGTTTTATCTTCTCAAGATACTAATGGTGGATAATGAGATATGTAGTGGGGGTCATGTGTGGTGGGAGGATGACATGAGGTTTATTTCTTATGTATTCCTGATACAATACTTCCATGGTACCTAATATGAAATATGCATTTATTTTTATGATACTTGATATGTATTTGGTTTTGTGAGACTTGGTATACGGTTTGTGTCATGAGACATGAAATACGGTTTGCATCGTTATTGGTGGATATAGAAGGGATATGAGAAAAGTATGTCTTATAATTGGGAGAGAGTGATAAATTAATGGGGAAGTGGTTATAGGTAACTTTTTATTATATTTATATGATCATTTTTTTATTATTCTTGGATATGTTATTTGTTGAGTGAGACTTAGTGAGGTCGGGGGACTAATTGACCTATATAGGTGTAGGTTAATTATTTTGTCTATTCATTGGGTAATTCGTATGATCTTATCACATTTAAATAAAATATTCTAGGTATGATCCTATTTATTATACAAATTATGATCATTTAAAGTATATATAATGTATTTTTTTGGTTTTGAGTAGGTATTTTGTGATCATGGTGGTCAATACTAGCTTAGATCTTAGGTTGTTTTAGTTTCATCCACATGATTTACTTTTAGAATGGTTTTATCTTTAGATATGTTTGTATCTGTTTTATATTAATTCATATGGTATATCTCTTGTATGGTATGTTGGGTTATTTATTTTATATTATAGTGGACTTTTTGGAGGTTTTATGTTATAATTCAAAGATAATTATGGTAATTCTACACATTTGATTCTTTTATACCCTTGGCACTAGTCGCCTACCCAGGGCCTAATACAGGTGATACTTGGGGGTCACTCTTTATCTTCATTGTCAGCCCAATAGGTGTACCAGTGGAGGGGGTTTCATGATATTATCCTACTTATATTAAAATCTATTGAACTTTTGATCCATTTTATATGATATAGATACATATTATATATTAATATTTCATGTATTTATAAGATTTCCAACCACCTCACTTATAAAAGGGAACCTCCTATCCTCTATTACTCACACAGATTAATTCATTTAGATCGACCAAGCTATATCCAGATCCATTATCAACCTTCCTCCATATATCATAGAGGTTTGATTCTCACTAAAATCCCAACCTAGAATGATTAAGGTGTACTCCAAAGGAGGTTTTCCAAATAAAATCCAGTCTTAACTAAGGATCTCCATGTTTATTTATTATTCCACCTCCTTAAAATATTCAATAATAATATTTATATGATAACATAAGTATCTTAAATACACTTAAATTTCAGGATATTAATTAAAAAAACTCTTTTTCATATCATTTTCCATCCCATGACAAATGAAAATGTCGCTTGTGCGTACGTGTGGATTACCACCTCAACAAAGTAATGTGTTTCATTTTCCTTCATTGCATCAAAAATATGGTTACTATGATAGATTTAAAAAATATACAAGATATTATTGGAATAATTATGATTTTATAAAGATAATATATTACTTACCTTCTTACCCTTTCATCCATTAGAAAATTTTAACATCATTTGTGCATCTGTGTAGACCACCACCACCATAAAGTGATGTGATTTATTTATCATGTATTCCTTTCCTGTATGATTATAAAATTTTATTTAATGTAAAAAAATGGTAATTATTTTATTATTAATATTCAGTAGATTATGCAACCATAACCCCTTTCACTGTGGTCAACCTACTGATGTTTTTTTGGGATTATGGACCGAACATCCTCAAAATGTATAATATGAACTTAATTGATGTAGTAACTATATAATACATGTTAATAAATTAAATAAAATGTATTATGGTTAGTTAATAATCCGAAAAATGGTTTTTAAGAAATTAAATAATTAATATACATTTATTATAAATGATTTAAATAATGTATGTGGTGAGTCGGACTCGAGGTAAGTGATTTCTCATCTTAGTTTTTTTGTTAACACTCATCCCATACTCACCACATGTTTTCTTTTTTTTATGGTGTATTGAATTATATATGGATATATTTTATCATTAATTTTCCTAAAATTAAAGTGTTTTATAAATCCTTATCATGTTTTATCCATAAATGTTATTTTGATTCAAAAGTTACCAAGGTGGTAAGAGAATTTTTTTTCTTTCAAACTTTATTTTAAATGTTTTAAACTATATTTAATCAATGTCCATATTCTTTTAAATGTTTAAATAATTTTATTGCTTATGATTAAAATATTTTTAACTGTCATTTAAAACTAATTTTTAATTTCTTTTCTAAGTTTTTAAAATGAATCTTTTTAATGTTTCCCGTATGGGTTATTTTGACTTCTTTTACAAAAGTACAAAAGGAATGTTTTTTAATGTTTACCACATTACTAAATTTTCCCAACATAATAGGAATTATTTTTTATCACTATTACTCTAAAATTTTCTATTTATTTTCAAATAATATCATTTTAAATTGTTCTAGTAATTTTTAAAAGATACTAAAAGAAAAAAATGTTTTCTCCTATTTTCCGAAGCATTATTATAATGATTTTATAAAGGTATTTTTTATCTATTTCAACATCCTTTTAAGTATTTTATTACTAATTTAAGATATTAAATAAATTATATCATTCACATTATTTCTCTATATGGATTATTTAATGCCCTGACCCTAGTTTCCCAAAGTTGGTGCATTATTTTATTATATTTTTAGGAACACAATAAAATAAAATCCCAAAGGACCGATCAGTTTTTTAGCCTCAGAAATACTAGATACAAAAATAATTTTTATATTATATCTTGAAATTAAAATAACATAGTGTATCCTTTGAAAGCACTCATATCCCTTAGATTATCCTTGCAAGTCAATCATAATATACTTCTTTACATCTTGGGGGAAAATGAAACATAAGGGGTAATATTGGATGCTCAGTAGGTATAAAAAATATAGAGGAAGATATCATAATTAATAATAAAATTTTTAAGGAAAGGTATAAAACTGAAATACAAGACTTGTAAACATAATCTTCAGTATGATATGGAAAAAATGAATAAAATAATTCCATTTAAAAATTAACATATATATTCTACTAGTCGAATAATCACATGTAGTATCAATAACTAATCTCATAATGAGGGAATGCATAATTTCATACATAATAACCATATTGTCAAGGCCTCATGCCAAGACCTTAAATAATCATACCATCAAGGCCTTATGCTAAGACACTAGTTTGTCCCATGAGACCAACTAATGCATCGAGGGGCTATAGCGGGCCATGCTCGTCACTTACTAAGTCCAATGCATTCCTCATATTAAAAAGATTGAAACATAACATAAACATTTATATTAAAACTATCATTATAAATGTAAATACTTTAACCATAAACTAAGAATGGTATAAAAAAACATCCATAGTCAAATGTATCACAAAACCTTCAAAAAAATATGAAATATTTTATCATAATAAATCAAACTCAATCATACATAAAATCTAAAAAAGGATGTATATATATTTGAAAATAATATAATAAATTCATTAAAATTTTTAGAGAAAAATAATCTAATTCGAAAATATAGTTATAAGGAGTATAAATAGATGTTCAAAAGTTTAATAAAATTTTTATATCTAATTCAATTATAAAAATGATTTATATGACCTAAATTGGACTAATATATTTATTATGTATATATTTTTAATTTAAAATAAATTTAAAGTAAAATAATTATTTAAATGAAAATGTCAGTTTTTAATAATAATGCAGTATTTTTTACTATTAATCAAAAATTGAAACTTTTCAAAAAAAATACCAAAAATTCAACATAAGATAATTTTGATATTATAAATTCAAAAATGAAGTCTATTTTGAAAAATAATATTTATAAATTTCATAATTTGGTTAATATTATTCATAATCGCTTTTTAAATGGCTAGTTTTATATGTTAGGGTGCACACAAACTCATTGTTGCATGCAGTGTAAGAAATTGAATTATTTAAAAGGAAACAAAGTGGAAGCTTGGGGTGTTACATATTATGATAATATTTTTCCATTTTATTTATTGGGGAAAATATTAAAAAAAATTATGCTAGTTTTCTAAATTTGATTGTTTATTATCAACAAATATTGATTATGTATTATATTTTAAATTTAATATATGAGTAATTAATTGGAAATATATAAGATAAAATTGGGGGATGATTATAGATATCCTCATGATATATCGATAGGTTTCATGATACAAAAGATAATGGGTATTTATTAGTGTTTGGCAGTACATACAATGATAATGTCTTAGTATAAGGACTTGATGATATATAAAATTTATTGGAATAATGCATTCATGGTATTTAAAATGTATAGGAAAAATTCCATAATGGTAAGGTTTAGGATTTCATGTCATAAGGACTTAATGGAAAGATCATGAAATCTGACATTATGCACTCCATCATTATGAAATTAATTGTTAACCATGTGATTATTTATATTGTTTTCCTTGGATATATTTTTTGTTCAATTTTTTAATTAGTTTCATAGAAATATTCTGATTTCATAAGATAATAAAATGATCTTATGATTTAATAAAATTTTATAATATCCTAAGGGTTAAAGGATTGTTTTTATGGAAAATTTCATGTTTTATATGAAAACCTTATAAATAATTTTTTCCCATATTCATATTTATGAATTTTTTATAAAAAAAATGGGAAAATAGGTTTATTTCCAAAGTAAGTGAGTGTTTATTTTGATCTAAAATCTTATTATGAGAAAAGGAAAAAATTTACATGTGTTTTCATTTTTAAAAGGAGAAATGGTGTTCCTTTAATTTTATATACCTTACTAAGTTTTTTGTGTTCATCCCATGTTTTCAAAAGTTTTTCACAGGACATAAATTTGAGAAAAAACTATAAAAAGGTTTATCTTTCATATATGGGGATCTATCTTAAAATAAGTGAATGTGTTTTGAATGAAACAGGAGTTTAAATTTAAGAATCATATTTTTATGGAAGAAAAGGGATACTGAGTGGAAGTTTCCACTTTATATTATAAGGGTTTTATATATGGTAATTTTTCCAAATTTTATAAAACTCTAAATTAAAAAGATCCATGAAATATAATAAAGTGAAACACTTGTTATAAATCATGTAATTATGGTTTATTTAAATTAAGGGGTGTTATAGTTGGTATCAAAGTAATGTTTTAGATAACATTAGTGGTTAGGATGTTATTTGAGAATAAGTTAGAATTATTCTATAAACTTAGAGGTTAATATGTCATGGAGAATTATGGTTATTGAATATAAGATGACGTGGTTAATGATATCATAGTATTTTCCTCCTCATAAGATGGTATATTATGGTTTTATTTAATATACTCACTCTAATGGTTTTGGTTTTGATAAATGGATGGAACCAATAGGAACCAGGTTAAAATGGATGTGAAGAAATATATAGTGGTTGTCCAAATGAGTAATAAAATGAGATAGGATCTAGAGTTAAAACTCTTATGTTTAATCCTTACTAGTTATCTAAAGGTATTATTAACAACCTATACCTATGTGAGTTTCCTAACACACAAAATAATATAAAATGTTGTTTAATGGAATTTTATTTGATAAAAATATTAAATGTAAAAATACTAAACTTTCTATGTGTCATGAATATGGGGAGAATAACCTAGGGAAATGTCTCAATGGAATAATAAGTTATTTTAAATGTGTTAAATGGCTTAATAAATTAATAAAATTCCAAGAAAAAAGTGAGGAAATATCGATAAGTGAATCAGCAAGATCATATGAATAAAATTTTTCTAAGAAATATGTTGTTGTAGTAAATAAAAATAAATTGAACATAATATATAGATGTTAATTGTTATTTTCAAAGTTTGGTTATGTTTAAAGTAGTAAATATTATTATATAGAGATTAATGAATCTTATGACATGAACCATTTTTTTATTCTAGGAATGAAGTATTGAGGTATAATATAGAGACCCCATCATTCAGCTCTGTGGTAGCTACTTCTGTGGGCCTCGGTGAGGTCTTGAGTTTGAGTCTCGCCAACTACATCCTTGTATTGAATGTTTCATGATTTTCTTTGTAATATAGCCCCTTTCCTTGAATAAACTGAGACTTTTAACTCAAATTTTATTGAGGAATAATATATAGAATCTTGGTTAAATTTTTATAAAGGATGTTTAATGATTAAAGTGTATATATATGTGGTTTTGAGAGTTATAATGTGGTGGAATTTTATTTAAGGGTTGATAAATTTAAGGATGATCATAAGTTTAAAGGAATTAATACTCTTTCAAGTGTTATGTGATGTGACTGATTTGGGAGAAATTTATTTCGTATTAATATATGTTTAAGGTATATATAACCCTTAAGTTTAACTTTGATTTTATTGAAAAAACTATTTATAGAAGAATAATGTTATATTTTTTTGAAATAAGTTGAAATATATTGATAACCTTTAGGGTTAATATGATCTTTGATGTTGAGGTAATTTTGGATAATTTGGATAAAAGTTTTGTTACATTTTGTGAACATATATTTTATCATATAGTTAACCCTAGGAGAGATAAGTGACTTGGTGACTAGGTGATTAAAGTGTTTTTTTAAGGAGAAGAAGAATCAGTTCACTATATCAAGAACAATCTACGATTAAGGTAAATGGAAATATTTTTTTCAAATATGTGATATTATTTGATAAATAAACTTTAAGTTATCTTTTGGAATCATATGTAATTTTATTATGGATTTCTAGTTATTAGGGTTATTTATGGAAAAATTGTCATATTATATAAATTATTGGGTTAAGGAATATACATTTTTGGTATGTGGCTTTATGAGTAATGAATGTTGTCTAGTGATAAATGATAAATTGATTTTGGAAGAATATGTTATAAAATATTTCTAATTTATGGGTTTTGAATGTGGTTTCAAATATTTTGAAGAGTTTAAAGGTTATTTATTTATGGAATGAGTTATGTTGAATATTTTTTGTTATTATTGAGGCTTTATATATGAATATGGAATTTTTTCATACGAAGGTTTATTCATATTATATATTATCTTATCTTGTGCTAACCATTTTTGGGTTTTGATTATTGGATATAAATATGAGAAATAACTTTTCATACTTTTATGGATATTGTGATCTTTTAGAAGTTGATTTTAGTTCTTTAGGCCTCCAAAATTCATCTTAAATATTCATTTATTGGAGTAAGAGTTGAGATAGAAATTGAAATTGATAAAATTACAATCAAAGGATGAAATTTTGCATATGAAGTTGAGTGAAATAAAGTGCATATAATCTCTTAAAATAATTATCTCAATAGTAAAATAATTTCTCAAATATATTGAGTTTTATGTGGAAGGTAAAAAAGTAATGGTTTTAGAAAATCATCTAAAATTATGATTCATATATAGTTACATGAATTTTGGAATTAATAATTTTCCTATTCCTGACCTAGAAATTAATGTTCATGATGAAATCTATATCAGATTTTATTAAAATGTTATGAAAAAATAATTTTGAGAGAATAAAAATAAAATTATATGGGTGAAATTTATTTAATATGGTATAATGTAACACTCCAATATTTTATTTTTAAAATAATTCTATGTTCTATTACATTTACAACATGAAATATTATGCTTAAATTAAAATGTAATATGTTATTAAAATATTATTATTAAAATATGACATTTATGACCAAGCCATTGAATTGAAAGGTACTAATAAGAGTAACCACATTATGAAATATATATAGAAAAAATTCCTTTAATAAAAATTTAATGATTAATTCCTAGTAAATAAGATCTCAATTTTAAATAAAATCATATAATATTATAGGATACATCTTTCATAAAATAGATTTATATTTACAATGTATTTTTATCAAAGTAAATTAAGTTAATAACTATATATAAATAGTTTTAATGAAATGTATAGATTACATTTTTAATAAAATAAATTAACATTAATATAAGGGTTTTTTTCTATAAAAGGAATGATTATAAGTTCATTTTATACTTCAAAAATACTTTTTATTTAAAAATGATTTTAATTAATTTTTTTCTGTGAATATTATGATTAATTTCTGTCACTTTAGAAATATTATTTGATAAAATGGAAATAATTTTTTAAAACATCATGTAAAAATAATTTTAATATAACATTTTTTGATTAATCTAAAAAGGTTAGTTTTTTGGATAAAAAGTGAAAAATATTGATTTTGCAAAAAACTATCTTTTTTACTTTTAATATATCCAATTTTAATATTCAATTTGGTTTTAGATTTGTTTTAAAGTAATTTAAGTTTAATTTAATTAAAAATAAATCAATTAATTTCATTGGAATAAATATTATTAATTATTTTTTTATCAAGTCATTTTTATACTTAAAACTGGTTATTTTCTGAAAACTAGTTTTCATTACGCTTCACACACTTATATTAAAATTAATTTTAACCACTTATATAAATTAAATCATAGAAAATGGATTCTATATTTGGAATCATCATATTAAAATATTTAATGATTCAAAAATCCCAACTCTAGTAACTCAGAGCTGGTGTTTGCATTATTACATTGGAATAAGATACAAGGGATCACATCACTACAAAGTGATCCGTTTAGTAGTATTTAAGAACTAGATATATACATAATTATAATTTTATATTATAAATAAATTATAAAACCTAGAAAAATAATACATTATTCATCCATAAATCTCATTCAAAGATTCCTTCTTCATATCATGGGGAAAGGAAGACAAAATAAGGGTGAGTTAAAATTCTTAGTAAGGGTAGTGTATAATAAAATTTAACATGATTAAATAAGGAATAATCAACATGTAAATGTAGAAAACTAAAAAATAATTTCATTTAATCAACAAATTGACCAAAAAATTTATCCATGAATGATATTAATGTTGTAATCTCATGGATAATAATAACATAATTCGCAATAAAGGAAATGCATAATGTTGAATGTCATGATCAAGGCCATGTACCGTGATATTTTCAATTATGGGTAGGTAAACACTAAAAATCCATTTAATAAGGCAATCTAACTGGTTTTTCTCATGATACTTACTGATACATTGAGGGGATATATATAATCAGGTCCTACCCATAAGTCCATGTCCAATACATTACTCATATATTGACTGATCAATTTAATTCATAAATAATATTCCTTATCAAAAAATATGCATATTTAATAAAGAATATGAAATATCAATATTTCCTAGGTAAATCAAATAACTTTCATAGTAAAACATAATATATAAATATGGTATATGGTATAGGTAATAATAATATCAATGATACAAAGAATATAGATATGTAATATAAATATATTATCCAGAAAAATATGATCAAGATAAATTTAATGTCTAATGAGAAAGTAAACCACCAAAAAATCAATCAAGAGAAGAGATATGAACATCAATTCATCCGAAAAATAGATTTTATAGTAAAATAAATTATTTAGTAAAATATAAGAAAATAGAAGTGAAACTTTTAAAATAAATTTTAATTAAATATTTTTCTTTTTATAACCATTGAAAACTTTTAAAATAAGTTAAGTAGTGTCAAATGTAAATGGGGCCGGTAAAACCCATTAATGCCATATATGTTAAAAAGAAATATTCCTTTTGATTTTTTGTAAAGAAAGTCAAAAATTAACCTTTCATAAAAAAATATAAATGTAAATTTAAAACCATATAATAATTCTAGGATAACATAAAATTTTCTTAATAAATAATTGATCAAATAAAAAATACTTTTATAAAACAATTTTAAAATAATATGGACATGGAAGAAAAATATACCCAATCAAAAAGAGAAATATTATTAGTTTTTTATTTAAATATTTATTTACTTGATTCAAGTGAAAAATAATGGTAAAGTTAGAATAAAAAATTTAAAATCATTAAATACACATACTATAAGAAAATATATGGATTTTATGAAGGATAGATCATAATATTCCATCAATGAAAATATAAGAAATCCTAAAAATGATATTATAAATAATTTTTTTATCTTTGTTAAATTTTAAATTATAACCCCTTGAAAGAGTAAACATGAATTGAAACTTTAATTACCATGAATAAATATATATTCATTTTATATACATAAAATGGTTATTATATACATCACATAAAATAAAATAGGTTCATAATGGTAAATATGTCACAATGGAGTGTGAATTGAGATGAGATGCCTTAAAAATATCATTACATTGATGTGGGAATTAATCAATGAGGTGATTATGTATAAAAAATTTAAATATAGATAAATAAATTGGAAATAAAACCTAAAATAATAATAAGTAATTAAAAAATAATCTTATCATAACATAGACAAGGAAAAAATAATATAACCTAACAAAAAGAAATTGAGTTAAGAAACCCACTTACCTTGTGATTCCACTTGGTTAAATGTGATTAAAACTCCTTTATAAAAAATTTATATTTATTATAATTATATATGATAACATTAAAAATATCGAAAATATCATATATGATCCACTCATAATATGTTATTACATGTTTGCTGACAATATTTCATTATTATTATTATTTCAGGTGTTAGATTCATTTTTTCATATATATTTAGATTTTGTAGTTGTAAAACTTGTGCCTTGATCATGGTTCTATAATCTATATAATTTTAATAAATATATAAAAAAACGTACATATTCATTATATATATATATATATTTATAATCCTCCATGAAAACAGAGCATGAAAAATGAATCGTATCGCTTTGTGGAGGTGGTAGTTCACACGTACACACAAGCGATGTTATAATTTTTTTAACTAGTGGAAGCGTATAAAATTTGATGATAAATTACATTTATATAATCATAATTATGTCATAAATATAATATATATTAATTATTTCTATCATTATTGTAACACCCCAGAATGATGAAGGGTCAAATGACTAAATGATATGACTCATGTCAAAAAGGTGCACCTTCCTTTTCAGGAGCTTGTCTGGTTAGAACTCCACAGTTAAGTGTGCTTGGCCTGAAGTAGTGATCAGGATGGGTGACCTTCTGGGAAGTTTCTCAGGGTGTGTGTGAGTGAGGACAAATACACTGGAAAGGACATGTGTTGGCCTGTGGAGACTGTCATTAGTTAGATGACTCGTTCAGGCATGTGGGAGGGCCCATGGTGGGGACCACATGTCTGTGGGGCAACTGGTGGGTGACGCCCAGTTGTTACTTTTGGTATCAAAGGAGGAACTCATCCTTAAGTATGGTGCACTTCCTGGGTTGAGATTTAGGGCCCACAATGAGGACGTTGTGCTCTAAAGGGGGGTGACCCTAACACCCCAGAATGATGAAGGGTCAAATGACTAAATGATATAATTCATGTCAACAAGGTGCACCTTTATTTTCAAGAGTTTGTCTGATTAGAACTTCACAGTTAAGTGTGCTTAGCCTGGAGTAGTGATCAGGATGGGTAACCTTCTGGGAAGTTTCTCAGTGTGTGTGTGAGTGAGGACAAAACACACTGGAAAGGATATGTGTTGGCCTGTGGGGACTGTCATTAGTCAGATGACCCATTCAGGCATATGGGAGGGATGGTCCAGGCTGACCCCTTAGCCGGGTCGGACCCGTCGAGCCTGGACGGGCCGACCCACCAGCCCATCGGGCTTGATGGGTCGGGCCCATTATGCTTAAATGCGAATAACGTCTTGACTGTGTGTCCGATCGACGCGCCGTCTGTGTCACTGGGACCCTTATGACGAGGCGGTCCTTTTGAAATACTCTAAGTGAGATTTAGAAAACTTTGGAAAACTTCCGGGTTTGGAATGAGCGTAATTCCAACCGGGCCCCTAGAACAGAAAAGCCAATAACTCTCAGATCGAGCGTCCGATTGACGCGTCGTCTGTCGCGTTGTGTTTCTTTTGACGAGACGGAACTTCGTGATACATAAACTCAGGACTTCGTGATAGTTGATGTATCGACCCCTTGGCTCGAGGAGTAGACCCTCCTAGAATGGAGCGTGATGTGTGTGGGAACCCTAGAGCTAGCTGCGACTGCGACGAATATCGTACTAGGATCCTTCATGGGTTCGACGACGACGTCTACCATAATGGAATCCTCTGTGGGTTCGACGGCGATGACTTCCATACTAGGATATTCCATGGGTTCGACGATGATGACTACCGTAGTAGGATCCTCTATGGGTTCGACGATGATGTCTACCGTACTATAATCCTTCGTGGGTTCAACGGTGATGACTTCTGTACTAGGATCCTCTGTGAGTTCGACGACGATGACTACTGTATAGGAATCCTCCATGGGTTCAATAGCGATGAATATTGTACTGGGATCCTCCGTGGGTTCGACAGTAATGACTACTGTTCTTGTATCCTATGTGGGTCTGACAGCTTGACCTCTGTACTTGTATCCTGTGTGGGTCTGATAGAGTAGTTGGTCCTGTATCCTATGTGGGTCCGACAGCTTAGCTAGTCCTGTATCCTATGTGGGTCTGATAGCTTAGATGAATCAGTGACTACATCTGATCATCTTTATTACTCTCGAGATATCTGGTCTTGTATCCTATGTGGGTCCGACAGCTTAGCTGGTCTTGTATCCTATGTGGGTCCGACAGCTTAGATGATCCAGTGGCTACATCTGATCATCTATATCTCTCTACTATTGTGGCATACCTTTGTGAGATGATACATGTCTTTCAACCATTATCATCATGGTGAATGACTTTACTTCCTTTGTGGAATTGGTTTGTCCTTAGGCTCATGAGTTGGAGTCGGACTGAGTTTGGTAACTTAGGTATATGTATAGGAATATACCTAAGTAGGGTTGGTTGATACTTTTTGGTCGTATCTTTCTTCTTTGGTTTATCCTTTGTAGATTCTGGGAGACCTTTGGGGGTCTCGGGGTCCCTACTGAGTATCGTTATACTCACCCCTGCATGGGCTATGCCCGCACCTCGTTGTGT
The DNA here is from genome assembly GCA_963277665.1 of Viscum album. Classification (NCBI taxonomy): domain Eukaryota; kingdom Viridiplantae; phylum Streptophyta; class Magnoliopsida; order Santalales; family Viscaceae; genus Viscum; species Viscum album. Next base: position 1,988,771,244 of record OY728136.1, read on the forward strand.
TGGATGCAGACGTCGGTCAACATTGACGGAGGAGGAGAGCGAGCCAGGACCGTACGGTACCCGGAGGTAGACCACACGGCGAGACGGTACATGGAGTGTACTGATAGATGTGGAGTGCTGAGGTGGACATTTGTACCTACCCTTTGGGTAGGATACTCAGCGGACATTCAAGGAGCTACCCTTTTTAGTTGTTGTCCCTTTTTCCAGTTGTACTTGCTTTCTGTTGTACCTATACTTTACTGTTGGGCTTTTATTTTCGGCCCCTTTACTTTCAACACTACTTTTTGTGTACATTATTCACTTAGTGTTTACTTCCTTTTGCGTAATCTATTGTGTTTGTTTACTTTCATAAAGGAAATTCCTTCCCATCTTAGAGATTTACGTCTTTGGTGCTAGTCGCCAGCCCCTGGCCTATGGAAGGTGAGCTTGGGGTAGTCACGGAATGGGTCCCGAGGACGGTTTGTGAAAATTATGACCATCCATGTGAGGTGGTGATGGAAAAAAGATTGTATCGGTTCGTGAGGTGATAGTCCACTGTATATACGAGCGATGTTTTTATTTATAATTTAATGTATAAGGATATAGATAAATATTATGACATAAAAATAACAACATATAATTATTTGGTATATATTTATGTTATTATTTTTTAATTTTTAGAAAATAAATGATTTTGGTAAAAGAATAAAAAAATGAAAGTGTATGGTAATGGAGATTACCACTTCTTCAAAACAGATCCTTTAGATATCTGCTTAAGAACTCTACGGTTGGTATTTTTATAAGAAAATAACCTCTATCAATTGAATAAGTATTCTTTTGAGATATTTTTTAGGGTTTTTTAAAGAGAAGTTCCTCAAGGTGGTGTGAATTATGGAGGATATGTGGTGTCCTTTTATAGTGAAGGAATAGATATGCATGGAATTTATTAAAATAATTGAATATAAATAATTATTTTCCATGTGAATGTGGAACCAAGTAGCCAAAATTTATAATATAAAATATTTTAAGGTTTAAATCCATTCAAACAATAAAATTTTGACTGTTTTATGTTTCATTTTGAACCTTATCTTTTGGTTTAACCCATTCGTTAACCAATTTTGACCCTACCCTTGGTAATAACTTTTTCGTTCTTAAAGGGTTATAAATTTACTTATAAAGAAGAAATTAGATTAAAAAGTGTCATGGAATGAAATTTTAGACCTTATACCCACCATATTTTCTTATTTTAATATTTAAAATAATTTTAAATCATTTAATATAATATTAGTTAACATAAAATAACATTAAATTCATTTTCAGTGTTATCATAATATCTTGAATTTTAAAATATAATGATAGAAAAAAATTTCAAATATAATCACTTAAAATATCCCTTATCCTTACTAAATTTATATAAAATTCATGGTATATCTAAACTCATCTAAATATTAAAATTTTAATATTTTTAAAATCATTTACATAATTTTTCTTCTATTTTCCTTAATGTTGTATCATCACAGCGTAAATTTTTTAGACAATTATAATAATTTTCAAAATTAAAAATAAATTATTAAAAAAATATTTTATTCCATAATTACAATTTATTTTCATTAAATATGTATTTTTAGTCACATCTACGTCATGAAAACTTAATAATTATTTTATTTTCACTTTCCTCGCCTTACACAAGCACTGTATAGGCATTTGGAGAAGTTTCTTATTATATAACTCCAAAATTCTCATATATGGGTCCTTATCATTAATTAAAATCATATTATGTGTCTGCGTTGAAAATGATTTTCATATTTATCATCAAATAAATTCTAATTTATATTATTGGAATAATTTTTATATAATATTTTTATTATATTATCATACTTGAGTATTTTTATATGTTTCATATTTTTTAATAGAATATTTATTCCTTTTCAATATCATAAGAGACATATTATTTCATAAAAACAAATTTTTAAACTATTCACCAAAAATTGAATTCTTTAGAAAAATCTCAAAAATTAATCTTAAGATAGATTTAAATTAATGAATAAAAAATTAATTTCATATAAGTTGCATAAATTACTTTTAAAATAAAACCAAAAAACGTGACAAAAACTATCTTCAGAAACATGATTTTTTTTAAACACAAAAATGAACTTTTACTAAAATAAGGTATAATACAAATTACTATGTAATTAATAAGTTAATTTATAATTAAATAATTATTATTTTACTTTATCATGAAATTAAATAACATAATTATACATTTAAATTTCTTTATTTAATGAAAAAATTATCATTTTATAAATATCAAAAAATTTAATTATTCGCTAAAAAAATATTTTATGAAAAATACTAAAATTTTATCCTAAGATAATTTTGATATAATGATTTAAAAAAAGGTATAATTTGTATCCAATAAAATTTATAAAAGCGGCAAAAAATTATTATAATATTCTCTCATAAAAATAAATAGAAACATTTTTTAAAAAATATATATTTTTGAAGCATAAAATGACTTTACTAAAAATTGAGTGCTTATTTACTAAGAATTAATAAATAATTTTTTATTGAGTAGTACCATTATATATATATATATATATTACAATGTAACAACTTCTTTTCTTACCTACTAATCCAATAACTAGGTTATAATGGTCTAATTTAAATAACGTTATCTCACAGTTTGTTAAAGGTCGGTGTTGCATATGATACATGATATTGAAAGTAGTGTTCATTTTAAGAGAAAATATAAACTAAAATATTAGGGTATTATATTCTCACCTACTTACAGAAATTGTAACCTCATAATTTTAATTCTTTTTTTTGTAAACATAATATAACATTGTAATAAAATCAGATATAGATTTTATCATGAAATTTAATTTCTAGGTTATAACCAGGAAACCAATTATGTGTATATCTATATAAGACTCATACTTTAAAACGAGTTTCTTAAAATGTACCTTGGTAGTTGAATGTTAATTTCTACATAATACTCATTATATTATCTTTCGTTTTCTTGAGTATGATAAATCCATTTACAATTGGGATAGAAAAATGATAAAATTTACTTATACTATTTCTTCCCATTATTAATAATAATATCATCCTTCGATATGCATCATCATGATCATGATAAATTATTCATGACTAAATCACAAAAATAAACTTTTAATGTACTATAAGATCCCCAAAACGATGAAAATTTACTCCACCTATCTAAAACCAAAATTATTAGCACAAGATAAAATAAATACCAATATGAATAAACCATAATATGAGGAAATAATACATTAATCTCCAAAGCCTCAATAATAAGACCCAAATTTAAACTTAAATCATTTCACAAGAAACTCACCATAAAACTATTCAAAAATATTCTTAACTAAGTTAAAAACACAAAAATCCAAAATATTTGATTAAATATTCTTCTAATATCAATTTAATATTTATCTTCAAGAAATAACAATCACTCATAAATTCATATACAAAAAAATGTATATGTCTTATCATATAATCACAAAAATATGATAATCATTCCCTTATATAACCTGAATCACTATAGAGCTACAATAAAATCATATATTCTTCCAAAATATAACTCAAACTTTACTATTTAAATAAAATATCATCCTAGCCAAAAATATTTCCATTTTTCTTAATCATATAATGTTCTAAATATAGTTAACTTCTTCAAAAAAACATTAATCAGTTAGTTACCAATTTACATTTTAATCCCATGGTTATCTATATGATAAAACATATATTAATAAAATATAATAACCCTTTTATTCTAATAACCAAATTAAATCAAAGATCATATTAAACCTAAAGGTTATCAATAACTTTCAACTTATGCCCCCAAAATATAAAATCATTCTTCCTAAAACACATACTAAACCAAAGGGTTGTATTACTATAAATGGATCTAAAAATATCCTTAATCATTTTAAACTCAATCATATAAATCCTAAAAAGGGTACTTATTCATTTAAAATTATGATATAACATAGACCTATCACCCCATGACATGTTAGGTTTTTCCAATATTACTATGGAATATCATAGCTTGTCATAGATTTTATCCTCTAATTCAACATAATGATTCATAAAGAAAATTTTAATTAGCCCAACCATATCCTTGGGTAGTGTCTAGAAAAGTGTCCAAAGATAGGACCACTCATCAAACATTGGTGATGATGAAGTTAAAACCCAATCCACTCATTTCAAAGTTATTACCCCTAGGTACATTTATGCCACAACTGTATCTACTTTCCAGTATCCATAAAGGTAAGTATTTTCTTATAAAACCACACAACCCATAGTTTATCAAATCTTCATGATATTAACCTATACTTATAATTATCTCAATAATCTTTTATAGGTTTATTTTCTTTGATTTATGTTTTTATAAATCTAGTTCCAAAGGTTTTTGCTAAACTTTTTCTGATACAAACTATAACAACTCCAACTCTAGTAACCTAGAGTCACAGGCTAATTTATTACATTGGCATAAAATATAAGGTATCGTTTCACTACCCCCTCCCCCAAAAGGTACCCATCCAAGGTTTTAAATGAGAGAAGATATCTAATAATGATTGAATCCAACCTCCAATAGGTCATGGGTTGGTAACTAGCATAGAGGGTATAACATACACATATATGGGAGGAATTACACTCTAATATTTTTAAATTAAGATATAAGAGGAGAAACCCCACCAAAAAACTCTTGTTCGTAACAAAACAAGAATAAATATCATTACATGATATGAATTTAATGAAATAAAATTGAAATAACTGGAAAAAACACTGAAACAAATCCTCGGAAATGACTATGAAGCTCCAACAGCTCCTGAATAACTCCTCAAACAATAAAATCCCATAATAATCACCAACTAGTTCCTTCTAACTTGAAAAATATTTTATATGTATGTATAGTGAACATAACATGTATACAAATAAGGATCCTCCCTCCAACCTCTTCTGAAAAATGTAAAATAATCATAATAAATGTTGGTGAGTAAACAAATGAAACTAACTCATCACCTAACTTGGTTTACTATTATTTTCCCCATCCTCACCAAGGATCACTCCCTAAGTACCACATACAAGTAGTCATATAATATAATAACAAAATAGGGGTTCCTCTCTAACACTTCCCCACTGGTTTTCTACTCTGCCCCAACATCGCATGTCTTGAGTAATCTCTCTCCAAAAGATATCCTAGAGATGCCTGAGATAAAGTAAGTTAGATTAAATAAAAATAGGGTAATATATAATACACTCAATGTATCACACCATATCTTCATCCCAAACACATATACATGTAGTAACCAAGTAGTTTTTAAGAGACATTATAGCTATTACACCATGTATTATACCTCAATCCATCACATCACATACACAACATACATATCTATAGAAAAATGTGTGTGAAATAACCAAATTCCATTATATCCCTCTATACACATATATGAAGAAATATAACCATAATGTATATAAGAACACAATACTATTAGGATAAGTTATTAGGGTTATAGGGGGTAGTTATCCATTCATTCCTTTTCAACCTAAATATTGGGAAAAACACCCTCTTAGAGTCCATTTGGGTGTTAGTCTCCCTACTGATATGGGTGGGGTAGTGTATGAAATAAAAAACATACATGATACATATAATTCTCACAGCCACATTATGGTCAACTACCTAGAATTAGAATTATATTCCGATAATATTTCATGGCACTCTCATTTATCACTATAAAGGACTAGATCAAATAAGAATACAATAAGCAATCTTCATTTTTATTAACCATTAATTAATAATTTCCAAGATTAACATTTTAATCTTCTAAGACAAATGCCAACAACACTATTTTTTATTTTCTTGTATTCTCATGTATTTCATCATTAAAAAGAGAGCATTGTGAACTAAACACATTATTTCATTAATTCATTTACGATTTAATAAACTTCTAGATACTTTAGAAATCATCCCAAGAAACCACATAAAATATTAACTCATGGTACATAGTATAAACAGATTCCCATAGTTATAAGAAGGATATATAAATAACATTTTGTTATTGGGTCATTAAACAAGAAAATTCATCATCAATAAATCATCCTATCTTTCAATGCAATATAAATAGTCAATCCCGGCTTCAACCCATTGTAATGACCCAAACTTTTATTAATAAAAATTATTCTTTATCTAATTAAATTTCTTATTATGTAAAATGGTTATATAAAACATATGCACTTTCTTGGTTTTATTTTTTCTAATTTTAAAATATCATTAAGAATTCTTACTATTGCTAATATAGCTGTTGAATAGTGATCACATGATTAGTATAAATATAAGGCTTTAACCAATCCAATTTACTCAGACAAAGGAAGTGATGGCCTCGTCCAGTAGAATTTCTCTATACGAAAACCATTTTTCAGAGCTCAAAAAGGAGGTAGCGTCACTGGGATTCGTTCTTGACCAATACCAATCTGATCTTCAACAAGTTAAGTTTCAACGGAATCTCCTACAAGAGAATTGGAAGTTAATAGAGATTACCACTTGAGTGATATTATTCGAGCCACCCCAAGAGTCTATCACCATTGCACACCATATCCTTAGATATTATTCAGGTGTTATAAGAGTTTATTTAACAATACCCTATAAGTATTATTATGTGAATTAGTTTTTAAAAGAATAAATAATATATATTTATTTTATTATTCTTACTTTGTAAATGGTTTTTAAAGCACAAATAGTATTTTTAGTTAATATTCAATTAAAAATCAATTTTGATGAATTAATGGATTTTTGAATTAAATAATATTTTAATAAATTATTATTTCTAAATTAATTTTTATTAAAAATAAATGATCGTATAATTTTTTTATGAATATAATTGTAATTTTTATTAAGGTTTGAAAGTTGTTTTTGTCAAAACCCATGAATTTTTTATAAATGTTAGTTTTTATTTTAAAAGTAAAAGTTCATATATTTATAAAATTATTTAGATAAAATTAATATCATTTTTTGATTCAGGATTTCGAAATTATCTAACAGTAAATTTTTCATAATTTTCTAAGATAGTCGAATTTTTGGGTAAAAATTAAACACTGTTTAAATATATAATGTGTTTTATGACATCATAAGGACCCAATAGTGATGTAATAAAATACTATAAATGGAATATTCAGACAATATATGTTTTACCTTAAAATAATGTGATTTTAGATTTGTTTGATTAATTTTATGGTGCCTTAGTAGACCCTCCAAGACTTATTAAATATTTTAACATTTTAAAATGATTTCCTTGAGAGTGTGACTCACCTCCGCATAAGCAAGCCTAATATTTTAATAAATCATCCATTGTCCTTATAAAATAATTTTTTCCACTCCCCTTTGGAAAAAATCATGGGAAAAACCATGATATGGTTTTCGGTTTTGATTATTTCAATGTTTAGTGTCCAAAACCTAAATAATAAAGAATTCCCTCTCATTTCATATATAAACCCACTCAACCTCCCATTCCTTTTCACTCAGACCATTTTGATCTAGACAAACCTATTTACTCCTCTCTTTATAATCATCCCAAGGCACCCCAATCTCCTAATAAGCATATTTCAAGCCTCTCCCAAGCCTTTTGGATCACACTTCCATGTAAGGGATCCTAACTTTCCTTCCTTTCTTATTTATGTCCAAGTTTCCTTATATTGTTATGATATTTTATTTTCAACTAAAAATTTTGTGGTATGATTTATCACCTCCCCATACTAAAATACTTATGTTTAAATGATTATATATCCCTTTCTCTCTCATTAATTCCTCCCATGTATACTCGTTACCATGCCGAAATTCTGTAAGTAATTTCTCTCTCCTCATTTACATTCAAGTAATTATTTTATATTATGAATCTAAATTCCATTACATATTACAGGATATTATGTTACATGGACAAATTATTATCCATTTCATGTATATATGATGAGAGACCCCTTTCTCTCCCATCAACCCATTTTACAATTTCTATTTGACGTCATTATGTTGTCAAAGTTGCACCAAAATTTCCCATGCCAAAATCATCATGTAAGTAAATACCATACCCATTTCTCTATCAAGGGTATTCACCTTTATTCACGTGTACTTGTTTATTTAGTACTTACATTTATGTATTCCACATATCTTATTCATGGAATAAATTATTAGGTTTAATCAATCTATGTTGTATGATATATGTGGCACACTTATGAATGAAATGAAATGATTAAGATGGGTGCGCCCTGATAGCACTCCAATGCATTGGGTAAAGAATAGTATCATGATACTTTAAGTGAAATGAGGGTTTACTCATGATAATTCAAATGAAATAAGAGTTTACTCATGATCCATGTGCAATTATCCTTGGATCAAGCTAATATCATGTTAAATGTTGTTTCCATATTTCCATGTTATGATAATCATGTTATATCATGACTTTATTTCCATGTTTATCTTACTCTCCATTAATATTCCTATTGCATAACATGTGTTTCATTCTTCATGTTATGTCTTGTTTAATCCCTTACCGGGATTTATAAATCTCCCTTTTCTAATGTATGTCCTCATGTTATTCCATGCAATGTTAAGTATGAAGCAATGTTGTTGTCAATTAAAAGAAGTTTTCAATAAAGATGTTGTGTTTTATATTCTAAGTTATAATTTAATGTTCCTAATTTCCTGATACTCTAGACCTCTCGATCCTCAGAGTTGTCTTAAGTTCAAGTTTATGTAATAAATCATGTTTATGTGTGTAATAAAGAGTATGGTTTTTATAGTTGGTATCAAAGGATAGGTTTAGTTATTTTGGGGATTAGGATTAGAAAACCCTATTGAATACCTTAGGGATAAGACTAAGTATAATAAAAACATCTATAAATTTTATTGAGTATAGATTAAGTGGTTTATCAAGAAAATACATCCCTATTTGGATACGAACAAGTAGAGGTGGCTCTGGCACAGATGTATCTAGGGGTAAAACCGGAAAACTCCACTTTGAGCTAGACTTGAATGAGAACTGGTGCATGAAAAAAGGTATTTATGGACTCTTGGTTACTACACTCCTAGGGAATGTACATTGGTAAATTCAGAATCTTAGTATGAACTATTATTAAGGGAATAAAAAAATGCCCCTAACAATATATGTTGGGAATTATATCATGGATAACATATATTGAAGCTGATAAATTCATAATTAAAGGAAATAAATGTAATTTATAAGTTATATCTTTTTGTATTTGGATTCCATTTATGTGTTACCTCTAACTTTCCTTTTATTGCATCTAATGGCTCGTAATAGAAGAACTAGGGCTAACAACCGATGTGAAGATCAATGTGATGACTATTCTAATGAGATGTCCAATCCGATGGGAGTGGGAATCGTAGACTTTATCATGATACTCTCTCAGTTAACTCAAGTTTGGAATAGAAACATGGGTCAAGGGGAATGAAAAACCCCCCTAATAAAGAACAAGATGAAATCTAGATCTTCATGAGACAAAGGCATCCTACTATTAATGGATCATCTGATCCCTCAATCGTCGAACAATGGATCAACTCCATTGAAAATATCTTCGCCATACTTCAATTTTCTAAACAAGAGAAGGTTCCTATAGATACTTATCGTATGGAGGGTGAAGTTGATCAATGGTGGAAAATGTTCAAAATATGAATCTTTAGGAAAAGTTCGAGGCGTTGGAATGTAAGGATTTTTGAAAAATGTTTTTTAATAAATATTTTCCATGCAATATCAGACTTATGATGGAAATGGAATTATTTTCCCTCAAAAAAAATATGAATAATCCATTAGAGTGTACGAGGAAAAATTCACGAGGATTGCATGATACGCCTCTGGCTTTGTCGTTACCCAAAAATGCAAGGTTGACCACTTCTTTGGTGGGATCCAACCTACCCTACGGAAAGCCATGAAGATCCGTGACTTTGATATCTATGAGGAAATTTTACTATGTTACCTCAAAGTCTAAATGGAGATCAGATAATCTTAGGGGTATCATGGGGATAAGAAGTGTAAGGTGGAATTTAATTATGGCGGTTCGATTGATAAATATAATGGTGATAATAAATTCCAACACCCCACTTTCAAAAGGTATTGAAAGATGAATCCTGAAAATTTCCTGAAGGGGGTGAGGAAATGATTTATGTGTGAAAGTGAAGGGAACCTGGCCATTAACTTCTGACAAGAAAAACCCGTTGTTGTGATAGAGGAGAGAAATGCACAGTTCGACCCTCAACGCATTGTTCATTTCTTCAACTACAAACAACTAGTGCACTTTCCAAACCAGTGCCCTAATCAAAGGATTTTTTTAGGCAACCAACAACCTCCAAGGCAGCAAGGGTGATCTTTTTCAATCACTATGGCCAAAGTGAATCCCAACAATGAAGTGGTGATAGGTACATTAGTTATTAATTCAATAATAATGAACATAATTTTTTATTCTAGTTCAATTCATTCTTTTATATCCCAAAAGTTTAGTAGAACAATCCCAAAACCACCACAAATCATGGAAGTAAAGATGTCGCTGAGAATGGAAAATGGGTAAATCATTGCATCCCATGAATATAACTCCTCCCCTCTCACAATTTTTGGATTAATATTACTAGAGAAACTCATCATACTATCTCTGGTGGAATTTGATGTAATTATTGGCATGGATTAACTTTACCTATATAGAGCCTACATAAATTTCCATTAAAGGAAAATCACTCTTCATATAGAGAATCGACCCCCAATTCTATACAAGTGCAAGGAGGAGAATGAATCTTCTTTAGCACCATCATCTCAAGCATGGATATTATTACCCTATGAGCATTTGTATCTTTCTAATATTATTTAGTCTAAGGAAGAGAAAATCCTTGAAGACATGCCTATTGTGAGGGAATTTGTTGAAGTGTTTCCCAAGGAATTTTCTACTCTTCCTCCTATAAGAGATGTTGAATTATCAATTGATCTTATACCTGGGGTGTTTCTAATATCTAAGACTCTATATAGAATGTCTATTGTGGATCTTGAGGAGATAAAGAAACAACTACAGAAGAATCTAGATAAAGGGTTTATACACCCAAGTGCTTCACCATGGGGTGCGCCGGTCCTCTTCATCAAGAAGAAGGATGGGTCAATGTGCCTTTATATTGATTATCATGAGCTCAACAAAATCATGAAAAAGAACAAATATCATATTCCATTAATTGATGACTTGTTTGATCAGCTATGTGGAGCACAATACTTCTCCAAGGTGGATCTGTGGTCAGGATATTACCAAGTAAGGGTGAAGAAGGAGGATATCCCCAAGACTGCTTTTCAGACAAGGTATGGGCACTATAAATTCATATTAATGCCTTTCAGACACACTAATGCTCTAGAAATATTCATAGACTTGATGAATAGAGTCTTTAGAGATTACCTTGACAATTTTTTAGTAGTATTTATAGATGATATTATAATATTCTCTAAAACTAAGAAGGAGCATGAGGAGCATCTAAGCACTGTACTGGAGACATTGTAAAAAGAAAAGATCTATTCAAAGTATAGAAATTGTGAGTTATGGTTGAAGGAAGTCTCATTCTTAGGTTATGTCATCATAAGAAATGGGATATATGTGGATCCCTCTAAGACAAATGCAATTAAGGGATGGATGAGGCCAATATCTGTGATGGATATCCATATCTTCTTTGGGTTAGCTGGATATTATCGATGATTTTTGAGAAATTTCTCACAATTTTCAAACCATCTTACCAAGATAACTCAAAAGGGAGTCAAGTTTCCTTAGAGTGATGAATGTGAAGGTATCTTCAAGGAGTTGAAAAGGGGGATTATCACTGCACCCGTCCTCACACTACGCATAAGTGGAGAATTTTTTTTGGTATTTAGTTATGCTTCGAAAAATGGATTGGGTTGTCTATTGATGAAAAATGACAAAGTCATTTCCTATGATTCAAGGCAATTTAATTTTCATGAGAAAAACAATCTAACACATGATTTAGATTTGGCTACAGTAATCATCGCATTGAAAATTTGGTGTCATTACCTCTTTGGGGAGAAGTGTGAAATATATATAGATCACAATAGTCACAGGTATATATTCACACAGAAAGAGTTGAATATGTGCCAAATAATATGCTTAGAGTTGATCAAAGACTATGACTGATCAATTCACTATCATCTGGGGAAAGCGAATAAAGTGGCAGACACTCTAAGTAGAAAGGACCCAGTGATTCTATCATTGATGAGAATTTAAAAGGATCCAATCTTCTTATATTTGGTGAATATGTACATGGGAATCATAAAGAAGGGAAAATCATCAATCCTTTAACAAATTATTGCTCAACCGTCTCTTTTGGAAAGGTTAAAGAATGATAAAAAATATGATGTGGGAGTTCAGTAAAAAGTGGAAACTATAATAAAAGGGAAATCCTCGTATTTAAATGTTAATGAAGAATGAATTGTGATATTTGGGACAAGAATATGTGTTCCATAAAATCCAGAGTTAAAGAATGAACTTTTGGATGATGCACGTAGTTCGAATTTCTCCATTCACCCAGGAAACACAAAGATGTATCAAGATCTCTAAGATAATTATTGGTGGGATAACATGAAGAATTATATCTCTAAGTATACATCAAAGTTCCTAGTATGTTAGAAAGGGAAGGATGAGAGGTAAAATTCTAAGGGGATGATACAATAATTACCCATACCAACATGGAAATGGGAGAACATCGCCATGGACTTTGTCACCAGACTTCTAAAGACACCCAAAGGAAAAAAATGATATCTAGGTTGTTTTGGATTGTCTTACAAATACTTCACACTTTATTTCAATTTGAGAGAATTTTTCATAGGATCAACTAGCACGGATATGCATCAGAGAAGTGATAAGAATTCATGTAGTTCCACTATCTATTGTACCTGATCAAGATCCAAGATTCACCTCTAAGTTCTAGAAGAGTCTCCAACATTCTCTAAATACTAATCTGAACTTTAGTACAACTTATCATCCTCAAACTAATGGCCAATACTAGTAGACTATTCAAACACTTGGGAACATGTTGAGAGCATTCTCAATGGACTTCAAAAGAGGATGGGATCAACATCTTCCTCTAGTTGAGTTCTCTTACAATAACAGTTTCCAATCAAGCATCCAAATGGCTTATTATGAAGCCCTTTATGGGAATAGGTGTAAAACATTGGCATGTTGGTCTGATGTTGGGGAGAGAAAACTCCTAGGTCCAGAAATGTTCGAAGAAATGGTGGATTAGGTTATGATCATCCAACATCACATTAAATCTTCTCAGAGTCGACAAAAGAGTTATGCTAATAATCATCAACAATACCTCGAGTTTAATTTTTGATACATGGTATTTTTCTGCATATCACCATGGAATAGAGTTATGAGATTTGGGAAGAAGGGAAAGCATAGTCCAAGGTACATTGGCCCTTTTGATATCCTTGATCGCATTGGAGCAATGGCCTATAGACTAGCACTCCCACTGAACCTATCTCAAGTACATAATGTATTCCATGTATCACTCTTGAGAAAGTACATACCTAACCCATCACATGTACTCAATCTAGAGGTGGTATCGTTAGAGAATGACCTCTCCTATGAATAAAAGCTGGTGAATATCTTAGATTTTAGGGAAAAGGTTCTACGAAATAAAACAATGCCCCTTGTCAAGGTGTTGTGGCGAAACCACAAGTTTGAAGAGGTAATGTGGGAATTGAAGGAAGTAATGAATTAGATTTACCCTTATCTATTTTAGTGTGGGAAAATGAAATTTTGAGGGAAACATTTCTTAAGGGGGGAAGATTGTAATGACCCAAACTTTTATTAATGAAAATTATTCTTGATCTAATTAAATTTCATTTTATGTAAAATGGTTATACAAAACATTTTCACTTCCTTGGTTTTATGTTTTTTGGATTTTAAAATACCATTAAGAATTTTTACAATTACTAATATAGCTATTGAATATTGATCACATGATTCATATAAATATAAGGCTTTAACAATTCCAATTTACTCAGAAAAAGGAAGTGATGGCCTCATCCAGTAAAATTACTCCATTCAAAACCCATTTTTCAAAGATTGAAAATGAGGTAGCATCCCTGGGTTTCTATCTTGACCAAGCCTAATCTGAGCTTCAACACATTAATTTTGAATGGAATATCCTATGGGATAAGTGGAAGTTAATAGATATTACCACTCGAGCGATGTAATCTGAGCCACCCCAAGAGTCTATCACCATCACACACCTTACCCTTAGGTCTTATGTGGGCGTTATAAGGGGTTATGTAACAAGACCCTAGCACTAGGATTATATGCATTAGTTTTTTATAGAATAAAGAATATATATTCATTTTATTATTCTTACTTTTTAAATGGTTTTTAAAGTACAAATAGTATTTTTAGTTAATATTCAATTAAGAAATCTATTTTAATGAATTAATGTATTTTTGAATTAAATAATATTTTAATAAAATATTATTACTAAATTACTTTTTATTAACTGTAAATGATCTTATAATTTTTTTATGAATACAATTGTAATTTTTATTAAGGTTTGAAAGTTGTTTTTGTTAAAACCCATGAATTTCGATAAATGTCAGTTTTTATTTTAAAAGTAAAAAAATCACTTATTTAGAAAATTATTTAGATAAAATGAATATCATTTTTTGATTTAGGATGTTGAAATTATCTAATGGTGAATTTTTCATTATTTTCTGAGATAGTCGAATTTTTGGGTAAAAGTTAAATACTATTTAAATATATAATGTGTTTTATGACATCATAATGAAACAATAGTGATGTAATAAAATACTATAAAAGTGGTATTATTCCAATATGTGTTTTATATTTAAAATAATTTGATTTTATATTTGTTTGATTAATTTTATTGTGCCTCAGTGGACCCTCCAAGACATATAAAATATTTTAACATTTTAAAATGATTTCCTTGAGAGTGTGACTCACCTCCACATAAGCAAGACTAATATTTTAATAATCTCAGACATTGGACTTATAAAATAATTTTTTCCACTCTCCTTTGGAAAAAAACAATGTGCAAAAACCATGGTATGGTTTTTGGTTTTTATTAGTTTAATGTGTAGTGTCTAAAACCTAAATAATAAATAATTCAATCTCCTTTCCTATATAAACCCACTAAACCTCTCATTATTATTAACTCAAACCATTTGGTGCTCAACCAAACTCTATCCCCATCTCTATATAATAATCCCCAGGTTCCCCAATCTTCTAATAATTATCTCTCAATCCTATCTCAATCCTTTGGGATCACACTTCCAAGTAAGGGATCCTCATTTTTCTTCCTTCCATATTTATATCCAAGTTTCCTTATATTGTTATGACCTTTTATTTTCAATTAAAAAATTTTGGGTATGATTTCTCACCTCCCCCATACTAACATACTTATGTTTTAATTATGAGATACCCCTTTATCTATCATTAATGTTTCTCATGTGCACTCGTTACCATGCCGAAATTCCTAAGGGATTTCTCCCTCCTCATTTATATTCAAGAAATTATTTTATATTATGCATATAAATTCCATTACATATGTTGGTATATTATGTTCCATGGCCCCATTACTGTCCATTTCATGTATAAATGATGAGATACCCCTTTCTCTCTCATCAACCCATTTTACGATTTCTATTTGACATCCTTATGCTACCGAAGTTACACCAAAATTTCTCATGCCAAAATCATCATGTAAGTGAATACCATACCCATTTATCTAACAAGGGTATTCCACTTTGTGAAAAAGTAATTTTTGATTTAGGAATTACATTTATTTATTCCATATCTCTTATTCATGGAATAAATTATTATGTTTAATGAATCCATGTTGTATGATCTATGTGACACACTTATGCATGAAATGAAATGATTAAGAAGGGTGTGCCCTGATATCCCTCCAATGCATTGGGTAAATAATAGTATCATGATACGCCATGTTCAATGAGGGTTTACTCATAATAATTCAAGTTTAATGAGGGTTTACTCATGCTCCATGTGCAATGAGCCTTGACTCAAGCTAATATCATGTTAAATGTTGTTGCCACATTTCCATGTTATGATAATCATGCTATATCATGCCTTTATGTCCATGTTTCTCTTATACTCCATTGATATGCCTATTGCCTAACATGTACTGTATTCTTCATGTTATGACCTCAGGTTATCCAATATAATGCTAAGTACGAAGGAATGTTGTGGTCATGTAAAATAAGTTGTCAATAAAGATGTTGTATTTTATGTTCTAATTTGTTATGTAATGTTCTTAATTTCCTAATACACTATACCTCTCAATCCTCAAAGTTGTCTTAAGAGAAATTTTATGTAATAAGTCATTTTTATGTGTGTAATAAAGAGCGGGGTTATTATACCCCACTACCACAAAATAGACTTTTATCAGCGCTAAAAAAAGCCTTTATTAGTGCTAAAAAGCATTGTTAATATCAGTAAAGATAAAGTGGATCTCTTTTATCAGCACTCAAAAAAGCAGTGATAAATGTAAATTTTATCAGCGCTAAAAAAACGCTGATAAAAGGGGTATTTTATCAGTTCTTTTTTAGCACTGATAAAAGTTTAAAAAACATTAAAAAAATATGCAAATTAGGGAGGGGCTTCAACAGCACTTTAACCCAACCTTCAATAATGCTGAACCCCCCCCCCCCTCCCCCCACCCTTGAGCCCGCACGCCCAAGCTGCAACCCCACCCACCCTTTAACAACGCTATCCCTTATTCCACCAGCGCGCGCGACTTGCCTCCCCCTAGATTCGAACTCGAGACCTATTGTCTGCGCACCTAAGCCTTTACCACTCCACCATATTTCTTTTCCTTTCATTTATTCATATATTTATTTATTTATTTATATATATAGTTATATTTACTCGTATATTATTATATATTTATATTAACATATATATATTTAGTTATATTAATATATATATATATATATATATATATATTCGTATATTAATATATATATATATATATATAGTTATATTTATATATTTATATATTTATTCATATATTAATATATATTTATATCTATTTATTTATATATATTTATATCTTTTATCCTTATATTTATTCTTATATTAATATACATTTATTTATAAGATCAGTTTTAAAGACATTTATAAAATATGCTTTTTTGTGTGTGTTTATAAATAAATAAATACATATATACAACACACACATACATATATTATATGTGTATTTTTAAGTATAATTATACATATTTATATATATTTAAAAATATTATATGTTAATATGTATATAGATATGTTTAGAATATATAGATAATATATATCAGTTTGTCAATGCAGGCGCACAAAAATACACACACACACACACATCATATAGGTATATAAATATTAATATATTTGTATTTTAAATAAAATGTATATTATTTTTTATTTAGATAAGCCTTATATATTGAGAAATATACTTTATATGTAAATATGTTTAATTATTTTTTTATAAAATTAAATTTTTATCTGTGAATATATAAAAAATATGTATATATTGTTATATAATTGATTATAAATAACATTACATTGTGAAAAAATGAAAAAAAAATTAAATCCATAATATCAATATAAATTCAACCCCTTGGAATAAATTCAGTCCCTGGTGAAAAAGATCAAAAAGACCCCCTGAAATGAGGCTGAAGTTCCATCGAATGTTAAAACATTTGGGTATCTGGACTAAAAACTCGGTTTTTAAGGCCTTCTAGGCCTTTTTTGCCTCGAAAAATATGACATAAGGTTTATTTATATTTCCATTTTGTAGATCTTGTCGCAGGATTTGATTTGATATGTCGTAGAGCTCAAAAGGAGACACGAATCAAAAGTTATGGTCATTTGAAGTTTGAGTTACGTTTTCAACTTATTTTATATATTTTCTTGATTTTCTTGATTTTTTGTGTCTTCTAATTGTTATTAAATGATTATTAGTTGATGATAATTAGAAAAATATTAATTAATAATTTTTTAAGATATTTTATATGCCATTTTCACTACACATATTATATATTAAGTGCAAATGATTATTTATACTTATCTAAAACATATTTAAAAAATATATATTATATTTATATCAATATAAATATACTTATATATTTACATATCAATATATTATTTTTTTGAAATATATATTTTTTTTTTGAAATATACACTTTATCTGAGCTAGGAAAAAAAGTGCAGATAAATCCCCCCCATTATCAGTGTTACTAAAAAAACCGCTGATAAAGAGGGCCCCTTTAACAGCACTCATAAAGGGTCACTTTTAACAATGATTTTTTAGCATTGTTAAAAGTTCCCTTTATCAGCGCTTTTTTACCACTGATAAAGGCACCCCCATTATCAGTTCTTTTTTAGCACTGATAAAGGGTGGCACTGTGGAAACCCATTTTTGTGGTAGTTCCCATTCTACCGATCCTAGTGACATCCTCGACATTATTACACATAATAACACATTCAAGATCCCATGCCAACATCATCATCATTATAGAATGCACCTTGGGTGACTATCACAAACATGGTCATCCCTACCCATATCATCACTATAACTGGTTCCCCATGCCAACATTACAGCCTTGGGAATCCCCACCCATATCATTATCATAACTGTCACTATGTTCCACCATCACAGCCTTAGACATTGTTGCCCATTATTCAAACTTCACAAGGTAAAAAATTAATCACATCAAGGATCTAAATATAAATATCATAAATAAATATTTAAATATATTATTTCATATAGTTCTAAGTAAACTAGGTCCAAACCAAACAAGTAATTCTAGAATTTATCAAACAACACTGGTCTCACTCATCCCCAAAGTAATGATTAAAACAATCATTCATTTTTCAAAACTATATTTAATTAGACAATTAATTTAGAAATAAATCTCAACAACTCTAGACTTATAAATTTCAACTGCTAAATATTTTTTATTTACTTTGGTGTTCTACCTAAGGATAATTTTTCAAATATATCATCAATTTCAATGGTTAACATTTTTACATTAATCTTTTACTATAATCAAAGCATTGCCATCTTTAAGTTTTCATCAAATATCCCAGAATATCAACCATTCTTAACAACCTTGATAATAGATATAACACTATCTAGTAAATTTGATAAGAAAAAATATATATTTTAAAATAATTTGATCATACATCCCAGATATTTCAAAAATTAATATTAATATTTCTACATGAGATGAAAATTACAATTCCATAATTTAATTAAAATTATAACATGTGATAATCTTATCCATTTTAATCTACTCATAAAAAATATCAAATAATTCTCATTAATATTAATTAAGTAGTTTAACCCTATATTATACTATTATTTTTTTCTCTCTTGAATAATTCCAGAATAGTTATCTTAAATGTACAATATAAAAATACTTATTTCATATTTCCTTCTATAATATTACATATAATCAAACATTATTGTCTAATTCATGTAATAAATCATTAAACTCTATTATATTAATTATTATCAGCAACATTCATTTCAATAATAAATTTCTACATTCTAAGATAACATTGTTTATCCTCGATATGAAATATTATTTATAAATAAATTCTAGAAATTAAAAAATGAATAGTTAATCATTTTCTACAAGAAGTGAACTTATATTTAATTTCATGAAATAATATTAACACATTAAATACAATGCATGAAATTATTGTATTATAATAAGAAAAAATTCTACAACATAAATTAATCATCTATTTAAAATTTTATAAATAATTATTTTTAATTACCATTAATAGAATTACACATAAATCATTTTGTCCTCCTCTTTCATGGTTATCACAAATTCATTATTAGTGTGATTATTTACTATATTTTTATCTAATTATGTTCAATATTATATATTTAAATAAATAATACAAAGCATAGTTAATTCATATTTTCATATAAGATAAAGGATAAGTCACAGATCCCCTAACTCTTAAAAGCCTCTAACATTGTATCATCAAAACAAAAGAGAGAGAAAGATGGTATAATCATAGAATATAAGTAATAAGAGTCTCTAAAAAATTGTAGAAGACTTTTCAAAACTCCAAATTCATGGTTTTGGGTCACCAAAAATCAATAGAAACAACAAGGAATGCAAACAAGAGAAAGAAACAGTCATAGATATCCCTCCTCGGATACTCCATCAAATTACCTTGTATTCCTCTTTTAATTTTTCCAATGATTTTTTTAATGATTGGAACTTAATTTTTGGATCAAATAATCTTCGAAAAATGAGTTAAAAATTATTAAACAAGTCAAATTAAATTAATTCCATGATTTTAGGCTTTAAAAACTCATTGAAAATGATTTCATGTAGTTACAAAAGGTATTGGTAAAGAAAAATACGTTTTTAGGAAATTATTACTACCCTTAAATGAGACATACCTAATGCATAAGGGTAACATAGCTTTACCCTTATGTGTATTAGTACCCTTATGTAGGGAGTATTCACTGTATAAGGGTAACATGATTTTTACCCTTGCACGGTTGGCCAACCTTATGTGAGCTTTGGAAATCTCAGCTGACCCATACACAGGTCAAAACAACCTTTATATATTCTTAATGAATCTCACCATAGCTTTATGCAAGTAGGGAAACATACAAGCTACCCTTACATATCCACCATTAAAAATTGATAACCCTTACAGGAGGAATAACCTACCTTAATCGAGAGCATGGGAGATCCAATTTATCCTTATATAATCGATATAAAATATCATGTTCCCTTATGCATCTTAAGAAACACGCAACTACCCTTATGAAAGTTGACTCTTACCCTTATGTAGAAGAGGAATAATCAAGGTGACCTTTATGTAGTGATGGAGTTACCATTATGCAGGGGACTTTCTAACTTTATACAAAAGGAGAATATGGGGATTATCATTATGAAACATAATTAAACTCATGGTTACCTTTACATAACCCTTAAAAATAGAAGTTACCCTTAAACGGAGGCATATACATCTGTAAGGTTAATAATAACCTTAAAAATATTAAATTTATATCCCAAAAACATAGAAATAATTATCAAAAAGGTTCATAAAAACTTAAAAAATCCCAAAAACACTTATAATCACTTAATAAACTTCTTAATTAAATTCTAAATAAACTTTTAAAACTTTTAAATTACATCAATAATTTCTAGAACACTTTTAAAACTAATTTAATAATTTAAAAAGCATACCAAAAAAACTTATAAAATTTATAAAATTGCTCCTAAACCACCAAACACCCATGAATGACAATAGAATGGATTGGGAAAACCCATACTCTTGTATCAAGTACCTCTCAAAAAATTATCATCCTAAATAATTAAAACAAAACCATGAAGTGGAGGGAAGGTATGGGTAATAAATCAACTATCCTATGAGATACCTCTCAAGGATCTTGCTATATTTGGAGAAAAAACCTCTAGAGGAACAACTTGTATAGCTATAGAACACTTTAAAAATCCATTGGAGGATATACCTATCAAACATGATCAAGGACATTAATAAAACATTACATCATGGAAGGAAATATATCTCATATATCAACGTGATATTAGACATCTTATCCAAACAAAACAAACTTTAAACAACTTGGAATAGTGAGCATGTATCCATGACTCTGATTCCAAAGAAAGTTCACATCAATGGCCATGGAGATAACCAAAATACTACTAAGATATGAATATACAATAAAATAAACATAATAATAAAACAACACTTTATAAGGAATAATTTCAAAAAAACAATTCAAATTTGATTAAATAAAAGGAAAAGGAACTATATTTGGGATAAAATACATTTATCTTCCTCTTTTAAATGATTTTAATTAGGTATGACATCAAATGAAAATATATATATGCTTAATTTTCATTAATCATTATAGTAATCTTAATTCATAACAATCAGAATATATCATTCTTAACATTCCATAAGAAAGAGTAAATTAGAAAACATTATTTCATAAAAATTTATTAAAAAAATTACATATGCTACTTATAATAATTCACTAATTCCTTACTAGATAAGGAGTTCAAAACATAAACATTTTTACTAGAATATTCCTTTATTTCTAGACATGGATCCAAAAATTCCACATTAAAACTACTTAAATTTAAAAATATATTGGTAAAAACATTTATTTGTGTCTCTTGTATTCAAAATATGGAAGGTTGGGAAACCTTTAAATGAAAACCTTTTTAAATAATTCTTCATAACAATTTATTTATCAAAATAATCTTTGATAAAACACTCATTTGAAAAGCCGCGTTTAAAATAAATATAAGTTTCATGGAATAAATTCTATTATTTATTTATGAAAACTTGTTTCCATGAAATAAATTTTCTCGTGGGGGTCTCACTGAATATTATGATACAACATAAAGAAAAATTCCATTAATGACATACTCAAATTAAATTTTCCTTTTCCAAAATCATTTCATATTTAACATGAGTTATGTGATAATTCATGTATATAGGAAAGTTACATGATTTTATAAAGTTATTATTATTCAACGAACATAGATCTACCATGTTTTTTATAAAATTAATATTAATACACAAAACATCCAAAATATATAGAACTAAAATTTAACATATGAAATTCATTATAAATAAATAATGAGGGTTTAACTATCCACCTTATCCAACTTTAAAATTCTTCGATGTTTGTAAAAAAAACTTTATTTACCAAGAGAACACTCATGAAAAAGTTACAAAGGATATAGTGTCCCATTTACCTTAGGTACAAGACATTACATTCAATAGTTTTATATCAACAACACATAAAATTTATTAATAATCACATGCACCAAGATCGATAAATCTTCCACAAGCATAAAAATCAAAGGAACCCATCCACCATACCATGATATTATCCACTTTGTGCGGTACTGACTTGACCAAATGGTTTTAAAACAGGTATTAATATAATTTATAAGGATATGTAATGTGTCCCCTCTATCCATATTCCCAAGTACATAACATATGTAAACAATATGATAGAAATCCCTTTCAAGGATTTAATCACATCAGAACACTATCATATCACAAAAAAAAAATCTACTTTCATAACGTATAGTAATTTAATTCAAAAAAAGAGAGTAATTAATCCAACACTATGTATAAATAAATTAAAGACAACTTACAATATTATCATTTTATGAACTAGGGCCTATATTACCTATAATAAGTCAAGATTATATTTATTAAAATAATGTAACACATTCAATAACCCATTCCATCAGACCAAATATCCACCACATTGGGCCTAAGAGAAGTGTGTATGGTTAACATGATGATATAAACCCCTCCCCTGACTAAACAAGGGCCTGAGGAGAGAGTAATATAATGATATGAACAAGGTTAGAAAAACTCATACCCAAGAAAATATCTTCATCTAACAGCACCAATTAAATGAACATCTACATGAGTAACCAAATGTATTAAGATCTAAGATGAAATATCTTGTGACTATGCTCACTCTCAACTCTCTCAAACTATTAGTGGTAACATGGATCATGTTGAACTTATGAGTGCACTAAGGAAGGAGAAACATGTTATTGAATCTTTTATGTGAAAATTTACACCCTCATATGTTTATTCTAATATAATGGTTTCTGATCAATGGATCAATATGATGCAAAAGATATTTTCCATTCTCCGGTGCTTAAACTATGAAAAAGTTGTCCTAGATGTCTATCATTTAGAAGGAGAATATGATCAATGGTGGGGTATTATTAAGAATACAAGGGAAAAGTATTAAATTGACTCCATAAAATGGTATGATTTTGAAAGGATGTTTTTCAGTAAGTACTCCCCTTTTATTATATATAAAAAATGGAGAAGGAATTCCTCAAGCTTAAGCAGAAGGATAATTAATCTATTGGTACCTATGATATAAATTTTACAAGATTTGAAAGGTAATATTTTAGTTTAATTATCAGAACTAAAATAAAAATTGATCAATTCTTTAATAGTTTAAAACCAATTATTTGAAAGGGATTATCCATAAGGGAATTAAGAAGCTATGAAGAAATTGATTGATGTGCACTCAAAGTGTAAATGGAAGTTGAAAACCTTCATGGTTTTGGTGATAAGAAAAGGAAGATGGATTTTCATGGAAGCTCTAGTGGTATGTCACATGAAGGGAATAAAAATTTCCAACCAATTACTTACCAAAAATGTGGGAAGGAGCACTCAGGTAAATTCTAGAAATGAAAAAGGAAATTCTTCAAGTGTAGGAAGTCTGGACATCAAGAAAAAGAATGTCAAAGTGATGTGAAGAGTCAAATCAATGAAATGAATAGAGAGAGAACTCAACAGAATACACCTCTCACACTTTAGTGTTATACATTCAAGGAGGTTGGCCATTATGCAAACCAACTCCCCAATACAAGGTCTAATTAAGATAATAATCCAAAATAACCTCTAAGGTAAAAGTAAAAAGGGAAATCTTATACAATCACAACAGGTGAATTCAATTATGATAGTTAAGGTGAACTTATCCTCCACTATGGAATTAGATATACCATGTTTATGTTTATATAAATAATCCTTTATTATCTCTCCCTATATAGATTCTATATAAATTTCTAGAATAAGTAAATCATATTTGATATTATGAATCAACTTATAGACATATATTAATGTAAAGATAAACTTAAACCTCTAATGGAAATATTTTTCAGTTATTATAATAGATTATTTAATGAATAATGGGTCAATTATCTTTTAGAAGCATATATGGTTATATTGTGCCTTTATTTTTGGAAGTTATTAGTATCTATTAGAGAATATATGATCAAGGTATATACATTTTGGTATGATACTTTATAAGTAATTAAAATTATTGAGTTGATCATGGAAAGATATAATATCAAATCTTCATTGGGTTTTCATCTTGGTTAGGCACATTTTTTAGGAGTTTTAATATTATTTATGGAATGGACTATACTGAAATTTTGGTGTTGTTTTTTGAGGTTAAAGTGTGATTTATCATGTTGGATAGCATATACTAATAATTATTGGTTTTTTTGAATATAGAGATAGGAGGAATGAATTATCATTATTTTTTAAGTATATTAGGGAATATTAAAAGTTAATTTTAGTTCTTTAGGAATAAAAATATCATCTCAGATATTCATTTCTTATAGTAAGAGACGAAGTGGAAATTGATCAAAGCACAGCCAAAGGATGGAATTTTTCTTATGGTATAAAAATAAATCAAGTAAGTATATTTTCTCGTATTATCTATATGAATACCTCAACTTAAGGAAAAAGGATTTTTAAATTAAATTTTATACTTTTATGCTCGTTTATAATGAATTTATGGTCTTTTTACCTATCATAGATTTATAGTTTTTGTGGTCATTAATTTTCTATTTTCTATGCTCTCTAGCACTCTCTATCTGTTCTTGGGTGTTATATTTCTCTTACATGTATATATTTTTACTTCCCAATAATGTTATTATATTCAAAAACACATTTTTGTGTTCATTTATATGACCTTCATATTTCCCTTTTTTTAAGAGGAGGTTTTATTAACCCTTTTTACATTGTGGGTTTCTATAAAGGATATTTCAAATATCAAACCTTTGATTGCCAAGCATATTTTAAAATTTCAAGGGAATAATTTATTAAAGGTGGAGATAATGTAACAACTTAATGTTTTATAAAATATTTTTCTTTAAATAATTTAATTTCTTTGATATCTTTCCTTACATGCAAATCTAAGTTTAAAGAAATCGTGATATAATATTAAAATAATATTATTCAATTGTTATAACCTAACTGTTAAAATTGGAAGGTTTGAATGGGATTAAATAATTTATGAAATATATATATATATATAAAAATGTCCTACTCAATATAAATTTATTAATAATTGTTTAATAAATAATCACTCAATTATTAATAAAGTCATTTTATTAATCAAAAACATATTTTCTTCAAAAAATGGTTTTTATTTATTTCATGAGAAAATATTAAAATTAATTTATGGAAATATTAGAAATTTTAATTTTTTAAAAGCTTAAAAAAATTAAATAATTATATAAAAATTATCTTATAATGAAATTTTGAGATTTTTCAAAAAAAGTTTTATTTTTAAATGAATAGTAAAAAAATATTGATTTTTATTAAAAAATATATTTCCTTTTAAAGTATTTATAAAGTAAAATTATATAGTTTTAAATTTTAATTAGTGAATTTTAATTAAAAATAATTTAATTATAGTCTTTTTATTGAATTTATACTTGAATTTAGTATAAAAATATTTTTGTACTTAAAATGGTATTTTTTTCTAAAAATCAGTTTTCATCACATTTTGCACACTTATTTTAAAATTAATTTATTTAAATTATAGGTATTTAATTTGATGAAATGGATTCTATATTTTTAATCAGTATTTTAAAATTTGGTTAATATACCCTTTTTGTTTTTGGTCAATATGAATAGTAATCATGGTAAAATTTATCATCTTAATAAAGGGTAAATTGGGTTAATCTAGGTTAAAACTAAGTGATAAAGCTATAATTTTTCATCATAATTATTATTGGATGAATATAATTTTACACTTTTCACCTTTTTAATTAAATTTATTTTTTTAATGGAAAATTGTACATGAAAATGACCTTATATTATTTAAATAAAAGAAAGTTACAAAATTTCACTCATTTTTAAATATCTCTTATGTGTTCACATAAGGAAAAAAGAAATTTATGAATGAATATAAATTTATATTTTTCTAATAATTAAATTTTATTCATTATGGTAATTTATTTATAATTTTTAGTGGTTAAATAATTACCTTAAATTCTTGTGCAATGTTAATACAATATTTATTCAATTAATAGAAAAATAAAATAAATGATTTTAAAAATGTTAAAAGTAATATAATTTGAATGACTTATGGTGTTAAAAAAATTAAATAAATATAACATATTAGTGATGTTTAAAAGTATTATATTCAAATTATAACTTTTTATTTATGTCTTTTAAGTCAAATTAAATGAATAATGTCAAAATTAACATTAATGATATTTTATCAAAAAAATATTTTATCAAATTATTTAAAAAAATAAAAATCATAAAATAGGACAAGGTGGATAATATATGGTTTAAAATTTCAAAACTTCTCTATTTATGAGTCAATTATTACCTTATATGTAAAATTATAACCCTTTATGTGTGAAAAAGATGTTATCATAGTTAAGGTTAAAATAGGTTGACTAAAGGGTTAAACCAAAAGATAAGGTTTAAAACACCAATAAAACCTAACCAAATTTTATTTTCTTATGGTATTACAACCAAATACTACCTTATATTCTAATATATGGTCATTTTGAATTATTTTTCTTGAAAATGAATTTATTATAATTTAATCTTTTAGAAAATTATAAAAGTGTCCCTCTTCTCAATTATAAATGGGAACCCCTCCTTTATCTTCCTCACCCAAGTATGAGCCTTATATATCGACCATAACCTGAAAAAAAATCTTATTAGATTCTTTATCCACATTATATAGGATCTAGTATTCTCAAAACCCCAACCACAGTATCCTTAAGAAAAAATCTAAAGGATTTCTTTCAAAGAAGAGGTAATCTCCATAACCGATCACTTTCATTTTACTTTTTTTTACCTTTTATAAATATGTGGTATTTATAATAAAATAATAAATTAAGTGTTCTAAATATGTTTATGTTTTATTATTATTATCAAATAATCATTATCTCCCCTCTTTCCAATCAAATGGGAAGTGAAAGTATCGCTCGTGCATACGTACGGATTACCATCTCCACATAGTGATACAATTCATTTTCTACAAACATGTTATATGGATAGTTATTGTGATGGTTATAATATTTATATATTATACTTATGAAATAAATATAATTTTTGAATTATAATATCACATCTACCTTCTTAGCTTACAATCCATTGGAAAATGATAACGTCGCTCGTGTGTATATGTGGACTACCACCTCTACGAAGTGATGTGATTCGTTTTTCATTTTCATTTTACTTTTATGGTAATAATGATATATTTAATGAATATATAAGATATATATGATATAATAATTATTCTTTATAGGTTAATTATTATTTACCTTTATTTCATTCTACCCATCTAACAGTAAAAATAGTGTTCATGCGTATGTACGGCCTACCATCTCCATGAACGATGTAATTCATTTTTCTATACCTATCTTTTAAGAATGATTATAATTATATATATAATTAAGATATATTATTTTTATACCATTATTAACATTATTAACAATTTTTTACCATGATCAAAGTACAATGACCAGAAATACCAAATTGAAATTCTCTTGAGGAAGGAAATAGTTAACACTTAGAAACGACGATTTTAATAAGGAATTATTTATAAAATGGTGTTTAAATGTTATAATTGGATAATATATGATATTTAAAATATTTAAATGACTCTAATATAGAATTAAAATAAATTTAAATTTATTATATAGGAGGCTAGAGCACTTTTGAAGCAATTCAAACTCAAAGTAAGGGATTTTCATATCACTTTCATTTCTATAAGACACATGCCATATTCACCACTTGTTTTTTTATGTGGTGTATATAATACCCATAAATGTATTTTAGAATTATTATTATAAAATTTATAGGTATTTACAAATCCATATATGGTTATTTATTTCATATGTCTTGCGATACAAATGTTACCAAAACGGTAAGGGTTTTATATTACAATCTCATCGTTTATCAGGATTGTTTATGATTAAGTTACATTGATGAAATATAATAGTCTAAATCCCATTAAATTGGTGAACTTTATTCTCCTATGGTTATTTCTTTAAGATACATCTTTTCATTTCATTTTTACTCCCCTTAATTACTTAAGATTACCAAAAAAAATTGAAGTAAAATTGAATTTATTTCTCTCTTTAGTAGAAAACAATTTTTCTTCCATATCCAAGTTTTCTAAAAATGTTTTAAAGAAGGTTTTTAATATTATCCTATTATTTTTTTAAAGTAATTTTTACCCATGTTTTATTTTTTATATAATGGTTTAAAATTAATCTTTTTGTTGTTTTCAGAACATGGTACTTTTTTGTCTTTTTTTATAAAAGTGTGAAAGTAATGTTTTATTTTAACACATACAGAATGAATGTGATTTACCACCATCATAACCAATAAATGATTTTAAAATTAAATTAAAATTTTACAATTTTACTTTAAAAGAAAAAAATTTCCTTAATATTTGGAAAATTTTAGTTTTTTAGAAAGTTTATTTCGAAGTAAATATGATATTTTCCTCAAGAAATTTTCTACTGATCCTTTAAATAGATTTTTCAAATATGATAACATCCTTTTATTTTACTAATAATTTACTGGGAATATGTTACCATGATACCATCCTTATTCTTTATCTAGGTGGTTTATGATTATGATGATGATATGTTTAAAAAAACCATTTATTTTCCATGGTTTATGTTATAATGTGATGATTTATTATCTTATGAAATTTATATGAATGAATTGTTATTATTTTATGTTTTGGATAATTAAATACCTCTAATGAATAGGATAAATATGGATAAATTATGATATAAATATGTTATTCATAAACTAGATTTCATGTTTATAATTTTATACATGGATAGGGTTTTCATTTCTATAAGTTTATACAAGGACCTAGTTTTCATTTCCATAAGTTTATGCAAGTACATGGTTTTAATGTCCCTAAGTTATGCATGGACCTAGATTTCATGTCCATAAGATTATGTGTGGACCTGATTTTATATCCAATAGTTTATACGAGGGCCTTATTTTATGTCCTTAACATAATGAGTGAACATATTTCTATTTATACATGTTCACAAAGTTATAAGATTTTTTGTATACCACAAATCTATGTCTTATGACAATGTTTTTTTCTTATGGATCATTTATTTGATTCCTTTATGATACATATCTTATGAACTTATAAGATTTATTCTATGATTCATGATTATAATATATGATATGTTGGTCATGATCTTCAAGTGTTAAGATCAAGTTATCATACCCTTATGTTCATGTTATGCTTAAGTGATCATTGATATCTCCCTTATTTACCCTCACTGAGCATTTGAGATCACCCTTTGTTTTATGTTTCTTTTCCAGAATTTGTGAGGAAGGTTTTATGTAGGGTCTAAATGAGAATATTACTATATAGGAAGATCTTTGTGGGATATGTTGAAAATATTTTTATGAACTAGTTGCTTATTTATTAAATTTTACAAAGGCACTAGACATATATGACTCTGGAATGGAACGTTATATTATTATAATGAATATTCATCTAAAAATATGTAATATTTATGTATAAAAAAGTTTGGGTCACTATAGTGACATAAACTTATTTCTCTATGGGTATCATTACCTAATATCTATTAACCATGAACCTAGTCATCTAACCTCATGGGTATCCTATAATATATTGGTTTCCTTCCTAACATGCCATAGGATATTACAAACTAGGGTCACTTATTAGACTAATGACTATTCCCATAGACCAATGATTTTTCCTCAATCATACACACCCTAGACTTTCCAAAAGGTCACCCATCCTAACACTACTCTAGGCCATCCATGCTTAACTATAGTAGTCTTATCAGGTCAAATCCAAAAAATAATGTTGTACCTTATTGAAATGGGTAGTAACATTTAGTATTTTAAGTCTCACTTTTATAGGGATGTTACACTCTCCACCTATTTAAAGTGCAATAACTTCGTTGTAGAAACCACAACTCAAACCTAAGAAACGGCACTACACTTCTAATTGGGTATTAGCTTTGATGCCATTTTTTATGACCCAATATCCCAGGGCCATGAACTTAATCATATAACCCAATGGGTCTTCTATAATACACGTGTTTCCTTCTAAGAATATTGTGTTCTATTACCCATCAAGGTCACTTATTAGACTAATGAATATCCTCATAGGCTAACACATGTTCTTTCAATGTTATTTATCCTTATTCACTCACATCCTAGGAAAATTATCAAGAGGTCACCCATCCTAACCCTACTATAGGATAAAAATGCTTAACTATGGAGTTTTTATCAGGTAGGATTCCAAAAATAAAGGTTTACCTTGTTAACATGTGTGGTAACACTTATTGATTTAAGTCTCACTTTTTCAGGGGTTTTACACTAAATTTTTACAATATATCATTATTTTTCATTATTATTTTAATTATTTATTTATTTTCATACTTTTACTAGAATATCATGTCATTTTTTTTTGAATTTTGTAATAATTGAGGTTATAGTTCTAGTCACATAGTTAGTGAAAAATGTGCATCCTACCCATCAAAAACATGTGGTATATTTCAAAGGTTTGTGCATGGTTGATGCATGGTTTGTTAAACCATGTGTCTAAACCCTATGGGTTTATTCGGTCTTATCTAGTGAGTTTCAAATGGTTAACACACATCTTGGTAAACCTTTCAGTCAAACCATGTAACCTACCAAGTGTTTTAAAAATATAAATTTTTCATTTTTTTCCCCTCTTCAAAATAAGACCCAAATTGGGTCTCCTCCCACCTCATCCATGAAATAAGACTCGTGAGATCCCTAAAAATGTTCCCCCTTACTTCCTCATTCAATTTTGAATTATTCAACTTAAAATTTAGGTAATTTATTAAGGTTATGGACTCTTACTATTATATTTATCCTTGCTTTATTATTCCTTCATCTTACTTTTTACAATGGGGTATATTGGTCTAGCACTAGAGGGAGGGTATATCTAAATTCTTATGATTCTTAATGTATAGGGTGTTTGGTTTTTTCCTTTTTCCTTTTTATTTTCATATTTTAAGGATTATTTTTATCTACACTAATTTAAGGAAGGTGCCTTCATGATTTTTTTCTTTTCTTAGCACACCATGAAATTCTAGGGTTTTCCTATAACCATTTCCTTAAAAATTACACATGTTTTTTAACTTTAGTATAATATTAAATAGTACTTAATGTTTTAGAAACTCATAGTTCAAGTTCAAAAATGGGTTTTCATAGGATTCTATTATTATGGGTTTACAATATTGTTTGAATGGAAATTTTCACTCATGATTTTCAGTGAGTTTATTTAAACAAGTTCAATTGTTATTTCCATGAGATTATTCTTTATGATTTCTTATGTGTGGTTTTAGATGTTTTTTTAATGTGTATATTATATAAATTATAATTCCATAATTATGGTTTGGTTCCTTATGATTTAAAAGAGGTTTTTAAATGATATTTGGTTTTCAAAAGGGACTTTCAAAATAGATTTTAAAGGTGTTTTTTTAAATTAGTATTAAGAAGGCCCGTTTGTTACTTTTAAAAATATACTTAATAATGAAATAGTTTTTTGAAAATATATTTGAAATTTTAATTACTATTTTGAAACTCAAGGTAAAAATGGAACCTTGCATAGATGATTTTTCATCAAATGAGTTGTATCCTCATTTTAAGCATCATGTTTTTAGGTTGTATATAAACTTTTGAATTGTGGAGTTTAATTAATATTATTATGTAAATTAAATAGTTGTTACAAATTAGAGGTTTTATGGAAGTGGTATAAGAATATATATTGATTTATGATTTATATTTGATAATTTTTTTCCTACCACTTGTCATTATCTTCATGGGGATCTTGGGAATCATAGTGAGAGATTAGGGATGATTATTATATTGTTCATGATGATATTAAAATTTATCCCCTAGAATAAAACATTTACTAACTATAGGTAGTTCCACTAGTAAGGCTACATAAAGTAATTTGAGTTTATATTTTCTAATAATGCATCATTAGGATGCTAGATGGTTTTGCCCGAGTACATCCAGAATTGTATCACTAGATGCGTAGGAGTTTCCCATGATTACTATACTTTATCTAGTTATCTTTACTACTACACTTTAACTCTGATTTATGTTTATTTATTACTCTATAATGATATGTGTTTCTTGTCTTTAACGCTTTATTGGTTTGATTCATGTAGTTTCTTTATTCTAGTATGACTTATTAATGTCTGGCATTATTTTTAAAAAAAATAGTATTGGATGTTGTTTCTATACTTACTTTTTTATCTTATTGGTCCTATTTATTTATTTATTCAATTATTTATTTAAATATATATAATTATTTTATGTCATGTAGTTTTAAAGGAGGATTCTAAAAATTGGATTTCAAAAGTAAGTTTTTTATTGAATCACCTAGTAAGGGTTTTTAAATTTTTCCCTAAAGAAAATTTCGAGTTATGAAAAGAATTTGGAAACATATTAGTGATTGAATTATATTAAAAGAATATAAATCATATTTAAAATATTTTATTTCAAAAAATAATTTATGGTTTTTTTAGTTAAAGTAAATTCATGTAATTTTTTATTAGTGGGAGCCTATTGGTTAGTTTATAATCACCTTACTTAAACTAGTGGGTGTCTGTAGATCATATAGATTTTGCAGGTTCATTTTCAGGTATCTAGAAGTTCCTCTAGGCATAATATTATCTTGGTTTTCTCAAGGATAAATTTTTTTTTGATGTTGGATAATGATCATGGGTCATGATGGGATCATCTTTCAATATTTAAAGTTTCCTTTTATTAATTCTTTCATCATGTATATATCAAACAATTCAGACCCACCTATATTTTTATTTCTATTTTGGTTTTATTATATTTTTAGTTATTTTTATGTTTATTTATTATTATTCTTGGTTTAGTTTTTCAAAAAAAAATAAACTGGTTATTTTTTTCATTGAAGTAAAATGTATAGATGCACCATTCCAGAATTCAATTACAATTTTAATGTTTGTTTAATATTATTTATTTAAGAAAATAATTCTAATTATATATGTTTTGATACCCTGTAACTAGTTTTCATCCCAAAGGGATCTGGGATACTCTTTGGTTATTTCTAGGGGCTGGATCAGGTGCCTATATAAGGGGTGACCTAGGATGATTCATGAAAAAATAGTATCAAAGAGACCTTTTTTAATTAGGTTGTTACAGAAAATTGGAGATAAAAACTTCAAAACTTCAGAGGTGGGTACAAGTAGAGTCTATCTAGAACTTTCTCATTTGAATCCTCAAGTCACTAAGGTTTTTAAAGTTATGATTCATGATTTTAAGCATGCTTTTCATTTATTATAATGTATTTCGATTTAGAATGATGGTGTTTTAAATTAAATTGAAAATATGTGGTTTGTTTTGATATTTTCAAGATTTTGGGGAGAAATGGGAGTTAAAATAGAGGTGTGTGGTTATCTCACATGGCCTGAAAATTTTGGAGAGGCCATGTGAATGGTTTTGAGAAGCTTTCATAAGTGGTTACGTGGTTGGTATACAGTCCATAAAACTGTGTGGCTAAATCATGTAAAGCTAATAACCCCTTTTTATTTTTTTATTGGGCCTATTTTAATCATTTTTTTCTTTGGTTTATGGTTATCTATTGTTTGGATGGTATTTAGAATTTTTTTTTTGATTTTTTTTATGTTATTGGGTGAATTTTATTGATACTTGGTGGTGGAACTAGGTTTTAACTTGTAAAATTTGATTTAAATGGTAAGGGAATGGTTTTAAAATTAATAAAGGGGTCTTATAAAAGTAATTGAAATGAATTTAATGCTTTGAGAATAGAAAAATGTTTTCAATGATGGACTTTTAAAATGGAAAACATGTTTTTAAGGTAAATTTTATTATTTTGAAATGGAAATAGGTAATTTTAAACTTGGTTTGGAAAAAATTATTAAAATGGGGGCTTTCGAATTTCAATTAATTTTTTTGGTTTTTGAGTGGTGTTCATGTTGGGATATTAGTGATTATATTAATTGAGTGGTTTATTTTATTTTAAATTTATTGAATTTTGAATTTCTCTGATTGAGTCTTGTGTTTCTTTTTTATTTAGAGTATGCCTCCTAGAAAATTATGATGAATCATAGTAAGTCTATATCATATAAAATGCCTCAAATTGAAATCTATTAGAGTTCTAGTGTCATTTTTATAATAGTAAAATCCACCTAGACTCCTAGTAGACTGGTATATTTGGACTCTCCTCAGTGTTTGCTAATATTTTGAGGTGATTCAGGTCCTCTATGGTCTATGGAGTGGCTCAAGAAGATTAAGGATACCTTTAAGCCTCAAGGAACTCATAAAACCATGATAATGAAGCTAATATTAAATTTTTTCCAAGGAACCAAGTTGAAAATGGTAGAATATATTCATTCCATCCCAGTTGTAATATTATATTCCATGGTAATTTTTTTACCATGTTCATTCAGTGGTATTTCCTTGAGTAAGTAAAGATGGGGGAAATAATGGAACTTTTGAATATCTAACATGATCATCAAACGGTGAGGGAGTATATTGACCATTTCAATGAGTTGGTTCCCTTTTCCCATAAGATGATATCTAAGAATTTGTTTAAGTTTCGTCTTTTTATAAAGGTTTCTCAGGTATATCTTATCTCTAGAGTCATTTTATATGGTTTAACTTCATTTTAGGATTTTTTTTAATGAAGACTTGATAGTGGAGTGTGTTTCTAAAGGTAAACCCATTATGGGTGGTCTCCCTACCTATTTTGGTGTAGTAATGGTTTCTTAATCTAATGGGGATAAGAAGCTAGAGGAACTCGGGAAAGGGAATCCTAGTGATTTGGGAGAGTCTTCTCATTTTTTGTCACTACACCAAGAAAAAAATGATCCCCTATATGTTTCTAGTATGGCTAGTTCAGGCATTCTAATTCCTCCTACTCAAAGGCTCCTAGGACCTTCCACCACTATAGTCAGTTGGGACATATTCAAAAAAATTAAAAAAATTAAGCATTGGAAGAGAAAGTGTTACCTTCCATATTTTGGATATTAAAATTTTTTGGGATAATATTATGAGGTATTTTCCACTCTTATCCCTTCCTTATTTTTTAATTTCTTTTAGTTATTGATATATGGCCTAGTATTTTGGGATGTTAGATATATTATACTTATTTTGAGAATTAAATTTTTATTTCTAAGGGATGATGGATATTTCATTGATCAGTAATTTTTTTAGGTCGCTTTATTTGAAATTTAGATTGTTTTCTATAGTATCCTTTTAGAGTACCCTTATTTCATTGACCCAACATATTAGTGTCGCCCTTATATGATGGTGCGACCCATCATGGGTCTCATACTTTAGTTATTTTTGAAAAGGATTTTTGAGATGATCATTTTAGATTTAGAGATGTGTTTAGATGGATTGTTTTTTTATTATAGTTTTGTGTTGGTCGCTCCTTACATTATACGATTGTGTGATAATATCTTTTTCTCTATAATAATGATTTTATGTGAGTATAAAGTGTTTTAGTGGTAATAATAATCACACCATAACCATATTTTTCATTATTATTTTAATGATTCGTTTATTTTTCAACCTTTTATTTGAATTTTGGGTTGGATTTATTTGAATTTTTTGAATAATTTAGGTTATTGTACAAGTTGTGTGGTTTGTGAATGGTTGGTGAAAACCATGTAGTCTTCCCACTCATAACCTCAAAAAAATTAGTGGTGTTCACGTGGTTGTTGCATAGTTTTTCAAACCATGAAGCCAAACTATAAAGCTTCACCAGGACTTTTTCTAGTGAGTTTCACATGGTGGGTGCATTGTTTGGTAAACCATGTAACTTGTCCGGTATTTTAAAATTTTAAATTTCCATATTTTTTCTATTTAAATATAAGACCCAAATCAGGTTTCCCCTCTCCCTATTCACATAAGAAACCTCAATAGATCCCTAAATCCAACCCCCTATTTCTTCTTTTAATTTTGGATTCTTCTACTTCAGTTTCAAGTTATTGTTCAAGGTCAGGGCCTCTTTCTCTTCTTCATCTCATTTCTTGTTTCACCATCCTACTTTTTTATGGGGTCCAAGTTTCTCAAACCCAATAGAGAGGGTTTGTATAAATTATTGATATTATTCATGTCTAGGGTGTGTGTATTGTTCAATAAGACTTGTTCTTTCTACATTTGATGAATTCATGTCGTTCACACCCATTTAAGGTAGTTATTTCCATGTTTATTCCTTTTCTTGAAAACTATAAAATGCTTGGATTTTTCTATAATATTTTCCTTTAAAATTATGCACATTTTTTTGAACTCTAGAAAATTATTATATAGGACTTCATATTTTAGGAACTCATGGTTTGATTTCAAAAAGGGGATTTCATGGGATTCTATTATTATGGGTTTATGATATTTCTTGATAGGAAATTTGTTGCTTATGGTTTCTAATGATTTTATTTAAATATTACCATGCATTATTTCCATGATATTATTTATTTATGATTTTCTATGTTTGGTTTTAGGTTTTTCATTTATATTTTTATTGTATAAATAATATTTTTAAAATTGAGGTTTAGTTCCTTATGATTTATAAGGGGTTTTAAAATAATATTTGGTTTTCAAAAAGGACGTTTAGAAGAGATTTTAAAGGTTTTTTTCTAAATTAATATTAAGAATACCTATTTGGTACTTTAAAAAAGAGACTTATAAATGACATTGTTTTTAAATGGTTTTCAAAAATAAATTTCGAAATTTTATTACTAATTTAAAATTCAAGGACTGATTGGTACCTTATACAGATGATTTTTCATAAAACGAGCTACACCCTCATTCTAATCCCTATGTTGTGAGTTTTTATATAAACTTGTTAATTATTAAGTTTGATTAATATTGTTTGGTATTTTAAAAGGGGTTTTAGATTAAAGTTTTTATAGAGGTGGTATGATAATATATATTGATTTGTGATTTAGATTTGATAAATTTTTTCCCACCTCTTTTTTATCTTTAGAAGGATTTTAGGCATCATAGTGAGAGATTAGGGACAATTACTATTCTATTAATGATGAGACAAAAAATTATCCCCTAACATCATACTAGTATTGACTATATGGGGTACCACTAATGATGCTAGTTTGAGTAAGTCAGGTGGTTATTTTCTAGAAATGCATCACTAGGCCATTAGATGGTTCCACCTAATTGTTTCTATGATCATCTCACCGGATGCTTAGAATTTTCCCATGATTATTGCACTTTATCAAGTTATCATTACTACTTATCTTTGAATATTAATTACTTTCATTTGTTTCGCAATCATTGTATGTGTTTCTTATATTTATCTCTTTATTATTTTGATTCATATATTTTATTCATTCTAGTATGACTTATTGATGTCTAGAATTGTTTTTAAAAAAATTAGTATTGTTTTTTTGTTATACTGGTTACTTCTGTATCCTATTAATCATGTTTATTTATTTAATAAATTACTTATTTAATTATTTTAAAGTTATTTACCAAATGTAGTTATAAAGTTGGATTTTAAATAGGGGGTTTAAAAAGTAAATTTTGTAATGGATCATCTAGTAAAGGTTTTTAATGTTTTCCTTAAATTGAATTTTGTGTTTGGAAAGGAATTTAGAAATGTACATGTGGTTGACTTTATTAATATATTAGAAACCCTATTTCCAATATTTTAGTTCAAATAATCATTTATGGTTTTTTTATTTAAATGAAATGCATGTAATCTTTTATTGGTGTAAACTTATTAGGTTGTTTATGCTCTCACCCTACTTACACCACACATGGTCTGTAAACCGAGTGAATTTTTTAAGTACAGTTTAAGGTATAGAGTAGTTCCTATAGATGGATTCTTCTTATGGGTCAGTCAAGGATCATATTTTGTTTGATTTTGGATGGTGACCTTGGTTCATGTGAGGATCATATTTCGCTATTTATAGTTTACTTTTGTTATTATATGATTACGTATGTATTGGAAAATTCAAACTCACCTATAATTTGGTTTCTATTTTAGTTTTATTATGTTTTTAGTAAGTTGTATGTTAATTTATTATTATACCTTATTTCATTTTGTATTTTTTAAAAAATTATTATTAATTTTTCATGGGAGCCTAATATATGGATGTGTCATGTTAGAATTCTAATAGAACTCCATGATGTGTTTAATATTATTTATTTGGGAAAAATCATTCCCATTATGTGGGTTTTGGTTCCCCAAAACTAATTTACAACCTATGTGTATCAAGGATTCCCTTCATGTAACACCCTAAAATTTTGTAAGTATTTCTTTGAAATAAAATTTAAGTATTTGATATCCTGCTTTACATGCAACCCCAAGTCTAAACAAATAACAATATATTATGGCCTTTATGACATAGTTATTGGATTGGAGGGTGTGGACATGAATAACCACATTATTAAATATTTATATATATAAATTTTTTACTTAATTAAAATGTATTTATTAATGCCTATAAAAGAATCATTAAATTTTAATAAAATCATTTCATGATTAAAAGGCCTATTTTTCTAAAGAAATGTATTTTTCTAAGTGTTATAAATTTTTATATAAAAAATATATTGATCACTATTAAAAATTTATTTTTATGAAATTTATTGTTAACTTAGGAATAAACATTCATATTTTAGTTATCTAATGGTTAGGAATGAAGATAGAATCATTTAAAGGTAGAAAGATATATTTTTTAGAAAACTATTTTTACGTGTGTTATGTGTTTTTATCTTAATAAATTAATTAAATAAGTATTTATTAATGATTCTAATTAATTATTTTGATTAAATATTAAATAAAATATTTTAATATTCATATAATAGTTTTTACTGGGAATGTAATAAAAGTAAATCCAGTTTTAAGCTTAGAAATGCCTTTTTCTAAAAATAGTTTTCATTGCCTTTTGTGCACTTTTTTAAATTTAATATCTACCACTAATAGAAATTAAATTTGATAAAATGGATTAAATTTTTGGAATAAAATTTCCCAATTTTTTAATGATTCCACTTTCATTTTTTTCATAATGAATAGTAAAAATTTGTTACCATGATTAGGGTTGAAATGGGTTAACGAAGGGGGTTAAACTAAGAGATAAGGAAAAAAAAGGAACTTAAAATTTCCAAAATATTATTAGTTAAATATATTTAAACCTTATATTATATTAAATTATAATTAATATCCATTTTTCCACTTTCAAAATAAAATGACTTTGTAATATTTAAATCTTTTAAGTAATTCCATGTGTATCCCTCCCATCACTTATAAGAGGTAATCATCTTACCTGACTCTTTCAAAGTTTATTTATTCTTCTACATCCTATAAATATATTTTATAAATCCTAAAATAATTAATACAGTATCATAAATATAATAATATTTTATTATGACTATGTTATAACCATTTTCCACCTTCTTTCCATCAAATGGGAAATTAAATTATCGCTCATGCGTATGTGTGGACTACCACCTCCACTTGGAAATATGATTTATTTTCCACAACTACCTCACATTGATGGATATAATGATGAATTTAATAAATATATATGATATTTATGATATAATTATTATTATTTAATGATAAAATATAATTTATCTTTCTTTATTGTTTTTTTTAGAAAATAAAAACATCATTCATTCGTACATACAAACTACCATCTCCATGAATGGTGTA
The DNA here is from genome assembly GCA_963277665.1 of Viscum album. Classification (NCBI taxonomy): domain Eukaryota; kingdom Viridiplantae; phylum Streptophyta; class Magnoliopsida; order Santalales; family Viscaceae; genus Viscum; species Viscum album. Next base: position 1,988,811,847 of record OY728136.1, read on the forward strand.
ATTCATTTTTCTATATATGCCTTATATAGATGGTTATAAATATGTATATAATAAATTTATATGATATTTATATAATGATTAAAATTATATATGTGATTTAACTATTATCAATATGAAAATATAATAACTTCTGAATCAAAACATACATGAAAAATGAAGCAATTAACACCTAAAATGATGATAGTAATGAAAATTGTTAATGAAAAGGTGAAAATATGTTATAAGTAAACCATGTATAGTATTATAATTATGAATATTATTCTATTATATAATTATAATAAATTTAAATTTATTACACAGGTGGTTAAAATCACTTATGAAGCAAGTCGAACTTGAGGTAAGGTTTTTATGTTACAATCTCATTTTTTACCAGGATTATTTATGCTTAAATTTATGATGATGAAATTTTATATTATATCTCTAAAAAATATTATTTATTTTATTAAACTATATTTTATTATATAAATAAAAATAATTACTTTTATTTTCCTCTCTCTAATTACCCAAAAGTGAGAAAGAATGTTTTTAAGGAAACCCAACTTTTTTTCTACTCATTCATAAATATTTTTCTTCCATGTCCATTATTTTTTAAAAAGTTTTCAAGAATTATTTTAATATTATAAAATGATTTTTAAAACTAATTTTTACCCTTTTTTGAATTTATATAAAAAAATTAATTGGAATCTTCTATAAATTTTATAAATGAGGTATTTTTTTACCAAAGGTACTAATGAAATATTTGTTTTATTGTTTACTACATGAAAATTTTTTCTCACCATCACAACTATTTTTTAACTTGAATACTACTTAAAAATTTACCATGGTTCCTTTAAAATAAAATTTTTTACCTAATATTCTAAAAAATATATATTTTAAATAAGTGATTTCAAAATAAAAAGGGTATTTTCCTCAAGAAAAGTTTCAGGGATCTTTTAATGGTATTTTCATCTATGATAGTATCCATTGATGTTACTTATTATTCACTAAGGAAATGATAAAATTATACTATATTAATTAATTATCTATATGGTTTATGATTATGATGATGAAATATTGATGAAACCTATTTTATTTTCCACAGATTAATTTATGACACAATGATAAATTTTTTTATGGACATATAGAATACATAAGAATGGATTATAACTATATAATGTGTGGGTTAATTATATACCTCCAATTAATTGGGTAATGATTAATATTTTATGAGATCAAAGGGTATATGGGTGGTTAGCCCAATCCCAAAATAGGGTACATGGGTGGTTAGCCTAAGCCCAAAGCAAGTACACGTGTGGTTAGCCCAATCCTAACATGTGATAAATTTCTTGTTGGGTATCCTTGATATAATATTTCTATGATTATGATTATTCCAAACTATTTATGTCACTCTCTATGACATGTTTTGATTCTTATTATGTGATATAATGTCTCATGGTCTTTGATTATTCTATGATTCATGACTTATGATATTCCAAATCCTTATTCCATGATTTTAATCTATGAATTTTTTTTGTATGATTTTAAAATGTTAAGCTCATATTATCATACCCATATACTCATGGTTTGATTAAATATGATCATTGACTAATATCTCTCATGTTTACCCTTACTGAGTATCTAAGATCAACCTTTCTTATGTATCCTTTCACTAGGTTATAAGGAAAGTTTTTAAGTAGGATGTGACTAAGAAGTGTAATATGTGAGAATAACTTTATGAGAGATTTTTAAGATCTTTCATGAAATAATAAGATTATATATCTAGTATTTAAAGACACTAAACCATGTATTGTTATGAGATTTATTTAATATTAATCTAAAATTATATAATATTTATATATGTAATGTTTGGGTCACCTCGATGGGTATCAAATCAGGGTTGAGTTATTTTTAGAGATTAAGATTTAATAAATTTGTTAAAAACTCTTAGGATGGGTTTAATTATAGTACAAAATCCTAAAGAATTGGTAAATTATAGATTTTTTGTTTTACTAAAAAATATATCCATGTATAGATATTGGGAAGTGGAAGCGATCATGGAAAAAATGCACCTAGGGGTATGAACTCTGAAATGGGTGGATTGAGTATTAAATTGATCATCACTAGTGCATAATGAGTGGACCTAAGAAAACACACCTGGATAGAAACTCATATGGGATATACTTGGGTTAATTTATATTTTATTTATAAACCATTATAATGAATGAGAGGAAAGAATCCATGACAGCCTATGATAATCTATAGTGATATGAGATAAACTTAAAGTGTCATATATTTAAAAGAAGGTGTCATGATTTATAAATTCTAAGAATTATTTTTCATGATTATATGATTTCTCACTATGATTATTGTTTCTCACACTATTTTTTTTAGTTTTATTCAATGGTTAAAACCTAGAGGAATCATGTTAATGTTGAATGTGACTGAAAATGTAAGGATTTTCCTCTTGAGAAACTGAATGTTATAAGAGATGGAATACAAAATAATATTGTTATTTTTTAGAACATTTCTCAATACATGAATCATGTTGATCTTCCAAATGAAAAAAGGATATAACAGTGTACTATTTATTCCTTCATAAGGTAACATATGCTTTCTTTTAGTGGGTCCACTAATCCTCTAATTTCTAAGAAATAGATTATTTGTAAGGGCGTTGACCCTATTATCCCAAAGATGATAATTACTTAAATAATTTGGGATAAGATATAATAGATTGAATCCCAAATTAAAAAATAGTTTAATAGTCTTTGTAAACTAGATACATACTTGAGTCTCGAATTACAATTGAAAATATAAATGAAAACATAGTGAAAGTAAATATTCTTCAACCTTGAGTTCTTTTAAATATTCCTTATTCATATCCTAGGGAAAGGAAAAAAATAAGGGTGAGTTAAGATACTCAAAAAGGGTTATTTACAGTAAAATATATCATCAGTAAATAAGTAATAATCAATATATAAAGGTAAATAACTGAAAACACGATCCATTTAATCAATAATTTGTTCAAAAAATGCATCCATGGATAATATCAATGCAAAAATATAATGGATAATAATAAATAAATTCTCAATAAAGGAAATGATTAATATTTTATGTCATTATCTCATACATCATTATATATATACCTTTAATTCCTTGCACTAAGATATCTTAATTAATGAGTATGTATACACCAAAAATCCATTTAATTTTGATAACCAACTGATTCATCTCATAAAACTATCAATGCATCGAGGGGATATATAATTATGAGCCCCATCCATCAGTGTATATCCAATACATTCATCATATATTGAATTATCGATTTAATTAATGAACAATATGAATTATCGATAAATTTCCATATTGAATAAAGAATGCAGGATATAAATATTTCCCCAGTCAATAAAATAATTTTAAATTTAAAATACCATATGTAGAAATGATATATGGTTTAGGTAATAAGTATATCCATGTAAAATAATATAAATATTTAAGGTAAATTTAAATTCCAATGATCACAAGAAAATGGATGATTCAATGATGAAAAAATTAATAATAGATAAGAGTTGACCATAGATTGATCAAAAATCTAGGTTTTGTAATAAAATAATGTTCTTTTAAAAAATAAAGAAAATATAAGTGGAATATTAAAATAATATTTCATTTAAGAGTTTTCTTTGCAAAACCATTAAAACATGTAAATGAATCTAAATTTTTTAAAACATTTATGGTGGTGTGGAAGTTTTTTGTCACTATATACATAAAAACCATTCCTTTTGAGTTTTTATAAAGAAAGTCAAAAATGTCCATTTTAGAAAATAGTAGAATTATTCCTTTAAAACACTTTTTTAAAATTAAAGGATAAAATAAAATGTCTTTAATAAATAATTTGAGTAAATAAAAGGACTTTTTTAAAACAAATTTTAAAAGAAAATAGACATGGAAGAAAAATATATCTGATTAAAAGAGAAATAAAATCGTTTTTTCTTTTAAAAATTTATTTGATTGAATAAAGTACCAAATAGAGAAATATTTGAAATAAAATATTTAAAATCTTTAAATATATAAAGGATAAGAAAAAATTGGGAGCTTATGAAGGATAAATAATAATATTCCTTCAATAAAAATAAAATAAATCTCAAAAGAAAGTGAGATTGTAAAATAGATTCTTACCACTTTTGGAAACATTTAAATTATAACACCTTGAAAAATAGACTTGAATTGAAAAATTAATCATCATAAATAAATATTTATTAATTTTAAATACATAAAACTGGTATTATATACACCACATAAAAATGAATAACTGTATAATAAAAAATATGTCACAATAGAATGGAAATTGAAGCAAAATTTGCTACCTCACATTTCCCTTTAGTTGAAATTATTTTAACCTCCTGTATAATGTTTTTAAAAAATTTATTAATTTATACTAGAACCATGTTCATATTTATAATATCATATATGATCTTATTATAATGTCTTATCACCTATTCATTAATAGTATTTCATTATTACCATTGTTTCGGGTGTTAACTGCTTTGTTTTCTCATGAATGTTTTGTCATGGGAGTTTTAGTTTTTGTGAATATGATATAGTTACACAATTTATGGAATTATATTAATGTTATAAATATAATATTTATTCATTATATTCATTTTTATAATCATTCTTGAAAGTTAGATGTGGAAATTGAATCGCATCGCTTCGTCGAGACGGTAGGTCATGCGTACGCACGAGTGATGATATCATTCACATAATGGGTGAAAGGGTAAGAAATTGGATGATATATTAATGTAATAGTTTTAATATAATTTCATATGTATAATATATATTCACTATTTCCATCATTATTACTATCCATGTGAGTCAGTGATGGAAAAAATGCATTGATTCGCAAGGTGGTAGTTCGTCGTACACAAGAGCGATGGATTTGTTTCCCATTTAATGGAGAAGAAGATGGAAAAATATTATTACATAAAAATAATAACATATAAGTACATTTTATATAATAGAGTTAATATATTATAATTTTTAATACATAATTGAATTTGGTAAAATAATAAGTAAAAAAGAAAGATCTTAGTGAAGATAATTACCTTCGCTTAGAAGAACCTCTTTTGGAACACTTATTAAGGACCCTAAGGTTGGTATTTTTGGAAAAAAGTAGATCTAGAATGTGGATAAGGATTTTGGGGAGATATTTCAGTAGTTTTTTGTTGTGATAAATATATTGAGAGGTGTAGATAAGTGAGGGGAGTGTGCCCTTTTATAATTGAGGAGTTGAATTTTTGTAAATATCCAAAACTATTCAATAATGGGAAGTCACTCTCAGTACGAGTGCCTCCAAAATTGATAAATAATGGGTTGGATGTAATATAAGGTCTATTAATACCTCCAACACTAAAATAAAACTTGTTTTAAACATTTTATTCCCTATACTTCCAAGATCACTCACTTTTACCATTTTAGTTTTCACCACATTAATTAGTTTTTTAACCTCGGAAATTTATCATTTAAGACAAAAATAAAATGAGAATTATTAGATAATTTGTATGTAGTGATTATTAAAATTAAATCTAATTTATCAAATAAAAATTCCATGTGTAATGAAAATTAATTTTAACACAAACGCATGTAAGGTGCAAAACTTTGTTTTAACATTAACTACGATAATCAATTTTTATTATCTTTACTAATAATTAAGAAAAAAAATTATGTTAACCTTATTAACTAATATTAATTATGATAACTAAAAATATGGAATCCATTTTACCAAATTCAATTCTCATAAATTGTATAATTTAATTTAAAATTAACCCCACAAGCGCAACGAAAATGCGGTTTTCCAAACAAAAGTTTTATTAAGTATAAAATAATTATATCAAATTTAAACATAAAATTGATTAAAATGTTCTATATTTGGTTAATAATAATATAATTTAAATATTTTTACTTTTAAAACAATTTTAAAACAAAATGAAACTTTTAAAATTTTAAAAAAAAGCATTATATTTCACTATTCATAGAAAAAATCAATCATTTTAGAGAATTCTCAAAAAAATCACTCTAATATAATTTTGAAATGATGATTTAAAAAATTAATTTCATTTTTTAAAATAAATTTTCTAAAATTGGTAAAAATTAATTTTAAAATAATTGTAAACAATGTGATGAAACCACTTTTTAGAAAAAAGAAACATTTTTTAACCAAAAAACTAAGTCTATTCTTATCTCATGTATAGAAAAAATATTAGATAGGTGATAAAAAAATTTATTGAATATATAATATATAATTTTTGTTAAAATAATTTACTAATAGTGATTAATTTATTTTATTAATATAAAAACACATTACATGTGTAAAAATGGTTTTTCAGAAAAACATTTCTTTTACTTTCAAATGATTTATGTTTTTATTTATTATCAATTGATAACCAATGATTTTATTTTATAAATTTGTAGAACATATATTTTTCATAATTTAGTTAGTCCTATCCATACCCTATGAATTAATGGATAGGTAATAATGGTATTTTATATTATGGTTCATTTAGACGCAGTGTTGCGTGTCATATATGCTATAAAACATAATATTTTTCTTTCAAAAACTTAGGGTGTTCTATTCTCCACACATTCAATAAATTTTATCCTTGAAATTTTAATATCTTATCAAAAATAAAGGGTTTGATATTTAAAAATTCCTTTGTGGAAAACCAACATCGTAAGATGGTTAATAAAAAATGCTCTTAAAAAGAGGGTAGAAAGAAATCTAAAGGTAATCCTGAATCTAGGTTTCCTAATATGAGAAAATTAGTGGGAAGTTAAATATGGACATGGAGGAGGAAACTAACACCTATGAACTAATATAGAGTGATGGATAACATGTTAAGGAGAAAGTTAACAACCAAAAAATCATAAATCTATGACCGGTGAAAAGATTATTGATTCATTGGAAATAAAGGTAAATGTATAAAAAAATTATTTCAAGATTTGCTTTCTATAGTCAAGGGATTATTTTAATATAAACATAGATCACTATAAAATAAATGCACTTTCATCCTATAGTTATAATTAGATAAATTTATAATTCATTTATTACTCCAATAAATGAATATATAAAATGAATTTTTTATGCCTAAATCTCTAGAATTAATTTTTAACAGATCATAAGATCCATAAAAGAGTTACAAGTTTTTCTATCTATCTATAAATATTTACCGAAAACAAAATGGTTAGAACAAGTTTCCAATATAATACATTAACCTCTAAAAAATCAATAGTAACATGGAAAGCAAAACTTAATCCATTCTATAAGTATTTATCCATCAAATCGTTAGAGTAAAAATAATGTCAAATTAACCAGGACATCACATAGATCATTGGTAGGTGTTGCACCTTTGTTGTCCTTCGGTTGTGGGATCAAGCCCAGTAGCCTTTTCGGATGTGAAGGGATGTCGTCCGACATACGGGTTATCCTTTTTATAAAACTAGATTAATATAATTCATATAACCACTACAAAAGAAATGGCATTTAGCGGCAGTTTTTTCGCAGTAATTTTGAAAATTGCCCTAAATGTGTTCCCGAAAGACATTTAGCGATGGTTTCTAAAACCACTAATAAATGTTTTTAAATTTTTTTTAAAATTTTTTAAAATTTTTCTTTCAATTTTTTTTCAAATAAAAAATATTATAATTTTTTAGTGGCGGTTTTTTAAAAAACTTTCGGAAAATAGCGATGGTTTTAAAAAACCATAGCTAAATTAAAGGAAAAATTTTTTAAAAAAAATATTTATAAATTTTTATTTATTTTTTATTTTTTACTTATATATATATATATTATTATTTATAATTATAATTAATTATAAGGTGTTAATTAATTAATATTTATAATTATTAGTTAATAATAACTGGAAACTTAAAACAAATCTATAAAAAACTGAAAAAAAAAACAAACTACGGTATCAAACGACCATAACTTATGATACGGGGAATCCATTTCAGCTCCAAAACCAGTCAAATCAAAGCTTATGAAATGAACTAAAACCACATGAAATTTAAATCATGTGATAATCAAAGGAAAAAAATATTTTAAAATTTCAAAAAGGTCAAAAATCGAACTCAAACATCAAACGGCCATAACTTTTGATCCGGGTGTCCGTTTGAAATCTACCACATATCAAATCAAAGCCTGTGGCGAGCTCTATGTCATGTAGGTCTGGGACCTGTTCTTTGAGAATCATCTCCCTTTTCCCCCAAAAAGGCTCAAAAGGCCTCCGAAATAGAGTTTTTAGTCATCGACCCTGATTTCTTTTCATTCAAACGACTGTAACTTCTGATCCATGTGTTTTTTTTTGGCCTCTATATATCATATTAAATCTCATTTCATGATCTTTGATTTGACTGGTTGTGGATCTAAAAAGGACTCCCGAATCAGATTTTACGGTTATTTCAGTGTTTTTAGGGTTTTCAGAGTTTCTTAACATTTTAGGGTTTGTTTATTTATTTGTTTATTATTTATTTATTATTTATAATTTATTTATTATTTATTTATTAAATATTTATTAATTGATTATTATTATTTATTTATTATTAATTAATTAACTAATTAACAAAATAATTATTTATTTATATATTATCTATTCTTTATTCTTTTAATCCTTATTATTTATTATTTATTATTTATTATTTATTTATTTATTTATTATTTATTTATTTATTTATTTATTATTTTTTATTTTTTATTTTTTATTTTTTATTTATTTATTTATTTTTATTATTTATTTATTTAATTATAATTTATCTGTTATTTATTTATTTTTTATTATTATTTTATTATATTATTATTTATATATTATTATTTATATATTATTATTTATATATTATTTGTTTGTTTATTATTTATTTATTATTTATTTATTATTTAGTTATTATGTACATATTAATTATTAATTTATTTTTAATTTATTAATTATTTGTTAATTATTTGTTAATTATTTACTAATTATTAGTTTATTATTCGTTTATTATTTATTTATTTATTTATTATTTATTTATTCATTATTCATTATTTATTAATTATTTATTAATTATTTATTAATTATTTATTAATTATTTATTAATTATTTATTTATTAATTATTAATTATTTATTAATTATTTATTAATTATTTATTAATTATTTATTAATTATTTATTAATTATTTATTAATTATTTATTAATTATTTATTAATTATTTATTAATTATTTATTAATTATTTATTAATTATTAATTATTTATTAATTATTAATTATTAATTATCAATTATTAATTATCAGTTATTATTTATCAGTTATTATTTATTATTTATTATTTATTATTTATTATTTACTATTTACTATTTATTTATTGTTTATTTATTTATTTATTCATTTATTTTTTATTTTTTATTTATTAAATTATTTTTAATTTAGTATTTATTTATTTATTATTAGTTTGTTATTCATTTATTATTTATTTATTTATTCATTATTAATTATTTATTTATTATTTATTTATTATTTATTTATTTATTATTAAATTGCTATTATTTTATTATTAATTTTTTAATTAAAGTCTTATTTATTATTTATCTATTTTTCATTATTATTTTAATATTTATTTCTTATTTACATTAGTATTTATTTATTATTTACTTATTTATTTATTCTTTGTTTATTCTTTATACATCAATTTATATATATAAGTATATTAAATTCTATTTATTCTTCAGATAAAGAGTTTGTTGGAGTAGTAAAATTTTTGGAGAATAAGCAATGGGTAAGGGATTCAAATCTCACCCAACACAGAATTTCTATATATGGCTTACACATGTGCATGTGCGTGTGCATGTCTATATGCAGGTGCATGTGCATAGTAATAAATAAAAAATAAATAAATTATTAGAATTTAAAAACTAACAAATAAAATTAAATAATAAAAAATATTAATAATAAAATATGAATAATAATAAAATATGAATAATAATAAAATATCAAAATGAATAAATATTAATAATAACAATAATACAATAATAATATAATAATAATACAATAAGTATGAGAATAATAATAAAATATATAATAAATATATAATAAATATATAATAAATATATAATGAAAAAAATAATAAAAATTTTCAAATAAAAAATAATAATTAAATAATTTTAAAACAAAATAAAAAAAAACTTCCACGAAATCATTTAGCAGTGGTTTAAACCGCCGCTAAATGAATCCCCTAATTTTAAAACACCACACTAAATCGTTCTACAATGGTTTTGAAAAATAACTGCTAAATAAATGTTGACACACGATTTAGTGGTGGTTTTTCAAAACCGTCGCAAAATGATTCAGCAACGGTTTAAACCGCCGCTAAATTCCTATTTTGGCATAGTGAACATTCCTATAAATATGATGAACATCATCAAAAATAACATTAATTTTCAAATCACTTTTTAACTACTGAGGTTTTCAATAGAGCTTATTTTTTTCCACAATATCAAATAATCTTAATTGACTATTATTACCTTAATATCAATGATAATATTGACCCTAAAGGTTATCAATTCCTTTAAACTTATGTCCATAAAATATTAAATCATCATTCCTCAAATAAAATTTTCACTAAAACATATACTAAACCCAAGGGTTATTTTATCTTAAATGTCTCCCAAAATATCTATATTCTTGTTAAACTCTCATCACATAATATCTCAAAAGGAGTATCTATGATTTTAAGAATATGATTGACCTTAGACATTTCATCTCAAAATACTTTAGGTTTATCCCATATCACTATGTCATATCAAAGGTTTCCATATGTTCTATTCTTTAATTCATCACAATTATTTATAGAAAAAAAAGTGAATTAACCCAAGCATATCCCCCAGGAGTGTTAAACTAGGTGTGCAGCAAGGCACATTGTCATGAACCAAGTGATGATTAAGTCAAATCCCAATTTTCCCTTTTTGGATTTATTATCCCTAGGTATAATTATGTCAGAGCCATATCCACTTGTAGTATCCAAATAGGGATGTATTGTTAGGAAAACCACATAATCTCTACCTTACCAAAACTTTAGGATATTATCTGATACTTAGACTTATCCTCAAAGTCAGTCATAGGGTTATGTTCTTTAATCTATATTTTTCTAAATCTAGTTCCCAAGTTTTTTACTGCACTTCCTCTAATGCCAACTATAAAGACCACAACCCTAGTAGCCCAGAGCTGGTGGTTGCTTTAATAATTTGGCATAAGATACAAGAGATCACATCCCAAAGGACCAAATAGTTTTGTAGTCTTAGTAAACTAGATACATACTTGAGTCTCACATTAAAATTGAAAACATAAATTACAACATAGTTAAAGTGAATATTCTTCATCCTTGAACTCATTTAAAGATTTATTCTTCATATTCGGGGGAAAGGAAGCAAAATAAGAGTGAGCTCAGATGCTCATTAAGGGTTATGAACAGAAAAAGATATCATGAGTAAATAATTCATAATCAATATGGAAAGGTAAATAACTAAATAAAACATGTCATTTAATCAATAACTTCAGAAAAAAAAAAGCATCCACAGATAATATTAATTAATAAATATCATGGATAATAGTAACTGAATTATCAATGAAAAAAATGCTCAATATTGGATGTCATGATCTCAGACATCATGATATTTATACCGTCAATACCTTTTATCAGGAAAGTTTAATTAATGGGCAGGTATACACCAAAAAGACATTTAATTTGGCTAGCCAACTAATTTATTTCATGAGACTATTGATACATCAAGGGGGAACTACTACAAAATGTGCAATATACAGCACTGGCCTTTATTAGTGCTAGAGAAAAGCACTAATAAAGGCTTCCTTTAGCAGTACTTGTTATTTGACATGAATAAAGGGAACCTTTATCAGTACTTTATTTTTATCACTAATAAAGGTCATGATCCCTTTTGCGAGACCCACATCGAAATAACACAAGTGTGACCACTTCTTTATATATGATTCTGCCACATGAAAATCGCATAAGCTTGTTGTGGGATGAGCTCTCACATACAATATTCACACACACTCATATGGGCTTATGGGCCCATGAGGGCATCGGCCCACTCTTTGCATCCCCCAGTTTAGCCCACCCGCAAACATCCTGGTCACCCCACCATCTGGGCCAATACATGGCCCGACTAACATTTTTTAATATATACCAGTAAATTTTTTTAAAAAATACAAGTATTAAAAATATTAAAAAAATAAAAAATAATTAAATAATTAAAAAAATAAAAATTATAAATGAATAAATTTAAAAATTATTAAAAAAATTATTAATCAAATTATTACTAAAAAAATTAATATATATATATATATATATATATATATATATATATATTATAAGATTAATAAATAGTATGTATTAATTATATATATATAAAAAGAATAAATTGAAACAATTAAACAAATAAAAAATAAAAAATGAGTAAATTAAAAAAAAAATATTAAAAATTTTATTAATTAAATAATTATTAATAATAATAAATAAATTTAATATACATATATATAAATTATAAATACTAATAAATGGTATATATTAAATATAGATATATAAAATGAATAAATTTTAATAATTAAACAAAAAAAATTAAAAAAATAATTTACAAAATTATTAAAAATTTATTAATAAAACAATTATTAATAAAAATGAATAAATTTAACATATATATATACATTAATTATAAATAATATATATTAAATATAAATATATAAAATGAATAAAATATAATAATTAAAAATATATTAATGTCTTATTTATTTTTAATGGTTTTTATACATAATTATCCATTAATACGTTTAATATTTTTAATATAGAAATATATTCATATATATTTCTATATATATGTATCAATATATATATATATCAATATATATAATATTTCATAAAATGTGATTTATATAGTACAAAATATTTATGCTTAATTAAATAAGTCATATATTTAGTGAAGAATGGTCTATAATTAAAAATTAATATTAATTAAAAATATTGATTAGTTGTATCGAGTAATGAAAATTTAATTGAATTTCCTTTGATTTTTCAATTTAACATATATCAAACATGTGTTTCATTAATTTCACACATACATATACATAATTAATGCATTTTTATATACAACGCACACACACAAATATTTATATAATTAATGAAATCTTATATAGAAATACATAGCCCTAAAATTTATGTAATTTAATTAAATTTTAATATTCGTTTTTGAATTTTATTTAGTAACATTATATATTTAATATATTATGTTTTTAATTATTAAATTTTATTTATTTATCTTTAATATTATTACAATTAGTATTATTTATTCTTTTTTAATATTTATTATTTTTCATTTTTTTTTTTGAAATTTAATCATATTATAATATTTATTTATATTTATTTATTTAATATGCTTTAATATTTTCAAAATATATTCATCTTTATTTCAATATATATATCCATATTTTTTTAATAATTTGTTTAATTAACAAAACTTGTCCATTTTTCAATATTTTTAGTGTCATTACTTTTAATTATTTAATTTCACTCATTTTTAACATGCGTGCATTTAAGATTATATATTCATCAATAATGTTAAAAATATATTTGTAAATAAATATTTATAAATATATATATTTATAAATGCATATTTCTATATTTATAAAATTATAGATTTATAATTATAAATAAATAAATATTATTTTTTGAAAAAATTATTTATATAATTATAAATAAATAATTATATATTTAATTAATTTTAAAATTATAATAAAAATATTTAAATAATGAATAAATTTACTATATTTATATTTATATTTATATTTATTTATTAAATATATATATAATTATATAAATATATATAATTATTAAAATATATTTATAATTATAAAATTATAATAAATATATTTAAATAATGAATATATTTACTATATTTAAATTTATATTTATATATATTTATTATATATATATATATAATTATATAAATATATATAATGATATAAATATATTTATAATTATAAATAAATAATTATAAATATATTTACAAATATATTTATTGATTAATATATTTATAAATGTATATTTACTATATTTATAATATTATATATCTATAATTATATATTTAAATAATTATAAAATTATAATAAATATATTTAAATAATGACTATATTTAATATATTTATAATTATAATTATATTTATTTATTAAATATATATATAATTATATAAATGTCATGACCCGTCCCCCGGGGCCCATGTCGTGACTACCCCAAGCCCGCCTTCCATAGGCCAGGGGCTAGCAACTAGCACCAAAGGCATAAATCCCTAAACTGGGAAGGCATTGCCTTTAAAACTTGAAAACGCACACAACAGAGTACGAGCTGGAAATAAAAACACTAAGTAAAACTACATACAAAAGGGTGTTGAAAGTAGAGGGGTCGGAATACAAGCCCAACAGGAAAGTACAAGTACAACTGAAAAACAAGTGCAATAGAAGAAGAGTAAAATAGCTGATGGGTCGTCCTCTGGGATTCATACCTGAAGGGTACGTACAGATATCCTCCATAGCACTCCACGCCTGTCGGTCTCCTCCATGTACCGACATGTCGTATGGTCTTCCTCTGGGTACCGTCCAGTCCTGGAACTCTTAGCCTCAGTCAGTGTTGTTTGTCGTCTACAACCAACACAACGAAGTGCGGGCATAGCCCGTGCAGGGGTGAGTATAACGATACTCAGTAGGGACCCCGAGACCCTTAAGGTCTCACAAAAACCAACAAGGATAAACCACAGAGTAAGAAAATCAACAGATAACCCCACCTAGGTATATACCCATACATATACCTAAGTTATCAAGTAATTCATCTCAATTATGAGGTAAACACAAAAGTAACTGACTCAGCTCAACCAGAATTTATTCTAGGGGTAGTATCACGTAACATTTCCAAGCACAACTTCGAACACCTCGGCTGCTGGAGAACTCCTCCTCTATTGAATATAGTGGGCCTATCACATCACACAGAGGCGCTTCCCACTAACCTTGGACTGTTGAGGTACTCCTCCTGTTGAGTACCATGGGTCTGCCATGTCACACAGAGGCGCTCCCCACCGTGGGTCTGCTGCATCACACAGAGGTGCTCCCCCTCGTAGCCTGCTGAGGTACTCCTCCTGTCGAGTACTGTGGGTCTGCTGCGACACCAAGGCACTCCCCACTGTGGGTCTTCCGTGACACCAAGGCCCTCTCCACTAGGCTAGTCGAATCACTCTGATTTGAATCGGTCAGCAGTTGTCAGGAGTCAGCCAACTATAAGGTCTTCGCACTATGTTCGCTCGTCTCCGGGAGGATCCGCTCCACGAGCTATAGGTCGATACTCCAAATGTCATGAAGTCCCACGTATAAGTATCTCAAATGTCCGTCTCTCCATAGGGGTCTCAACGCAATAAACGGCGCGTCAAACAGACGCCCAGTGTGTGAGTTATTAGCCTTTTAGTCTCAGGGGCCCGGTTGGATTTGTGCACGATCCAACCTGACCGTACCTCAACTTTACCCCGAACTCCAGAGGGGCATACTCAAAGTGACTGTCGCACTCAAAAAAAATAGCACCGCTGACGGTTCTTCAAACAGTCGTCTGGTGCCAAGGATATGGCCAAAGAAAGTAAAGGGTCGGTAGTGGGCCCGGGTCTAGTCTGACCCGGTCGGACTGACCCGGTCCAACACAGTCTGGGCCGACCCGGTCTGGGTTGACCCGGTCAGACCTATTGGGTCTGGCCCGGCCCATTGGGTGGGCCAGCCTGTTAGGTTCAGACAGGCCCGCTGGGCCCAGCCTAGCCGGCCGCGTGGGTGGTTCGGCCCGAGCTTGGGGCCGGTTCGGTTAATGCTGCAAGGGGCGTGGCTCGGCGGCATGGGGCGCGCGGGTCGCGCGGGCTGGAGTGGTTTAGTCGGGCGCACGGGAGGCAGTCGGGCAGGCCGGTGGGCAGGCCGGCGGGGCGCGGCCAGGGCGGCAAGTGGATCAGGCAAGGCGCGGTGAGGCCGGTAGGCGGTCGGGTAGGGCGTCAGGCGAGCTGGCGGGCGGCCGGGTAGGCCGGGAGGCGACCGGGAAGGGCGCGTCCAGGACGACAGGTGGTCGGGAAGGGCGCCAGGCGGGCCGGCAGGTGGCCGGGCAGGCCGGGAGGCAGCCAGGCAGGGCGCCAGGCAGGCCGGCAAGCGGCCGGGAGGTGGCCGGGTAGGGTGACAGGTGGGCCGGTGAGCGTTCGGGCTGGCCAGCGGGGCGCGGGTAAGCCGTCCGGGAGCCTGGGTGGTGGTCGTGTAGGCTAACGGCACGTGGGCAGGCCGGTGCGGCTCAGGATGGCAGGTGTCTCGGCCGACGGGCGGCGCGGCCGGTGTGGCTCGGAAGCCAGCGGGCAGCGCGGTTCGGCCCGAGGTGGTGAAGCTGGTTCGGTCAGAGCGTCGTGAGGACGGTGCAGTTCGCGGAAACCGTGGGTAGTGTGGTCGTTGCCTTCGTCATCTCGTCACCTCGTTGCTTCATCGCCATGCCGAAGATCATCATAAACAAGAACGACGGAGGGGTCGGGCCATGTTGGTTTGGCCCGCACCCTCCGCGTTTAGGGTGGTAACATTTTCCTCATCAAGAAGTAAAAAATATAAACTTCAATTGTTTTACAACCACAAAAATCATTCCTTTCCAACCGAAGAAGAGAAAAGGAAATTAGTAATTCTCAAAAATAACCCCCTACATTGATCGTTGGTCGTTGACGGAGTCACAGGGAAGAAGACGGTGTTGTCGTCGTTCGTCGCATCCACCGCACAATTCCAATCCCAAGCTCGCGTGTCGGTTGTGGAAGACGCTCTACATTGGTAGGTGTCTGGGGAAGAAGTTCGAAGAAGATCATTTCCAGCGTTCTTCGTTGGAAGAACGCGTTCTTCATTCTTCGTTGGAGAACTCCTTTTCTCCCAAGCTCTCTTCTCCCCAAAAATGAAAAGATGTGCCAAATAATAGATTATAAAATCTATTATTTCGTTGGCAAGATTTCAAAAATAAAAACTAAACATTTTTTGGCACATTCAAATTAATGGGAGGATTTGGCCCCATTAATTGGGTGTGTTGGAATCTTTAATGTGAAGGAATCTCAAGAGGCTCCTCCACATTAAAGGGGGGGTTGAGAGGTTTTCCTCTCCTCTCATTTAATAGGGGTCGGGTAGCCCCCACCCCTATTATTCAATTAGGGAGGTTGTGTGGTATCGGGTGGTCCCCACCACATTAATCCTCGCATGGGAGGTGGAGTTCGGGTGAGCCCCACCACCATAACCTCTCATGGGAGGTTAAGGTGTGGTGGTCCCACCTCCAAATTCCATGATGAGGTTTTAACCAATAGATAAAAAATTAAGCCACACACTTAATTTTTATTTAATTCATTCTCTAAAAACCCAAAAACTATCTTTTAACCTCGACCCATTGTCGTCGATGTGATAGTCTTCTCAAGAGAATACCGACGCTGCGAGTTCAACGGTGTCCTCAGATTTTAATTCCGAGCACTGGTTCAAAAGTTATAAAAACACACTCATACGTTTACTAAACATACCCGAATAAAACTTCAGAAATTGATTTTGGGAACACAGGGCCTCGGAATCATGCACCGTTAGTTTTCACGGACTCATAAAATTCCCATGTATTTAAGAAAAAAAATTCCACGGAATTTCTGGGTCTTTACATTCTTCCCACCTCAGGGATTTACATCCCTGTAAGCTACAACTTGAACTAAGAAAACAAGTGGGGGTACTGAGCACGCATCTGAGCCTCCTGCCCCCATTTTCTCTCCTAGAGGTTCCTATGCTGCGAACGAACATGCACCAAAGGTATCGACCATCCACGTAGGACCTGCTCCTGTCGATCCTCAATCTCCACTGGAACCTCCATGAAAGTTAACACATCGTCGACATCCAGATCTCCATGGTCGATGATGTGAGAAGGGTCGTGCACGTACCTCCTTAGCTAGGATACATGGAAGACATTGTGCACCTGGTGCAATTGAGGTGGAAGAGCTAAGTGGTAATCCACCTCGCCAACTCTGATGAGGACCGGAAAAGGTCCAATGAATCTTGGAGATAACTTTCCACCTTGTCCAAATCTCCATAGACCTCGTCGAGGTGAGACCCATAGAAAGACATGGTTGTCATCCTCGAATTCTAGAGGTCTCCATCTCCTGTTAGCATATGACTTCTATCTGCTCTGTGCAGTCTTCATCTGCTCCTGGATGATCTGCACCTTATCTGTGGTAGCTCATACCATCTTTGGTCCCACTAGTGCTGACTCCCCATGGTCAGTCCAGCACAAAGGTGATCTGCAAGGTCGTCCGTATAACACCTCAAAAGGTTCCATCCCTATGGTGGAGTGATAGCTGTTGTTGTATGCAAAATCTACTATAAGTGATCCTCCCAACTGCGACCAAAGTTGAGGACACAAGCACAAATCATGTCCTCGAGGGTCTGAATGGTATACTCAGTCTGGCCATCCATCTGAGGATGGAAGGCGGTGCTCAGACGAAGTGGTGTCCCAAAAGCCTCATGCAACCCCTTCCATAGCTGGGATGTAAATCGTGTGTCATGATCAGAGACAATAGAAGAAGGTACTCCATGTAGTCGCACAATCTTCTACACATAGGGGCATCCCAAGATCTCTACTGAACCCTGCTCTCTGATTGGTAGGAAGTGGTCTGACTTGGTGAGTCGGTCAACGATCACCCAAATCGAGTTGTGACCCCTGAATGAATGTGGAAGTCCTGTCACGAAGTCCATGGATATCTCATCCCACTTCCACTCTAGGAACTCTAAAGGCTGAACCAAGCCTACTGGTACCTGGTGCTCCTCCTTCACTTGCTGACAAGTGAGGCATCAAGAGACAAACTCCGCTACTATATTCTTCATATATGGCCACCAGTGCTATCGTCGAAGGTCCTGGTACATCTTCGCCACTTCTGGATGTACCACTAGAGGGGATGTGTGGAAATCCCTCAACATTTCCTCCTAAAGTGACACTGGCACCATATTACGTCCTCTGAAGAGGATGACGTGCTCCCCACCTTCAGAAAATCCATCAAGTGCCTGCCCTATGGATATCTGAGCACGTCGTGTCTCGTAGTCAGCGTCTCTATGTTGTGCCTCCCTAACTCACTGAAGAAGTGGGGGAGTGACTATAAGAGACTGTAGAAAGGTTGTTCCATCTCTATCCACAAAGGATATCTATAAGGCAGTCAGCTGCTCTGTCGCCTCGCCTAGAAGTTGTATACCAGATCTTCTGCTGAATGCATTTGCTACAACATTCCCCTTTCCAGGAGTATAGACTATCTCAAAGTCAAAGTCCTGGAGGAACTCAAGCCATCGTCGATGTCTCAGGTTCAGGTCCTTCTTAGAGAAGATATACTTGAGACTCTTATGATTAGAGTACATGATAAAACGTCCTCCCATCAGATAGTGTCGCCACATCTTCAAGGCGAATATCACTACTGCTAACTATAGGTCATGGGTAGCGTAGTTCTTATCGTGTTGTCTCAGCTGCCAAGAACCATACGTGATCACTGCTCTCTCCTGCATCAGGACACACCAAATTCCATTCCCTGATGCATCGCAGTAGACTACGTACCCTACGCCTTCCTCTGGAAGCCTCAAGATGGGGGCACTAGTTAGCCTCTGCCTCAGCTCCTGAAATCTCTTCTAGAATCTCCCCGACCACACGAAGGGTTTCCCCTTCTTCGTTAAGGTTGATAGTGGTGCTGCAACTCTGGAAAAGTATGGAATGAACCTCTGGTAGTAACCATCCAAACCCAGGAAACTTTTTACCTTTTTCACACTCCTAGGTGGCTCCCAATAAAGTACCGCCTCAATCTTCACTAGATCCACTATAACTCCAGCCTCCAAGATAACGTGTCCCAATAAGTGAACCTCTTGGATCCAAAACTAGAACTTAGAGAGCTTACCATAAATTTGGTGATCTCAGAGTGTGTTCAGTACTACCTGCAAATGGTAGGCATGATCCTCCTCGGTAGTAGAGTAGATCAGAATGTCGTCGATGAAGACAACGACAAAGCGATCGAGGTATGGCTGGAAGATTCTATTCATGAGTCCCATGAACACTGTTAAAACATTGGTTATGTCGAATGGCATAACCAAGAACTCGTAGTGGTAGTACTGACATCTGAAGGTCGTCTTTGACACATCCTCATTTCGAACTCTGAGCTGGTGATATCCTGATCTGAGGTCTATCTTAGAGAACCATCGTGCTCCCTTCAGCTGATCAAAGAGGTTGTCAATTATCGGGAGTGGGTACTTATTCTTCATGGTCACCTATTTTAGGCGACGGTATTCAACACAAAGCCTCAATCTTCCATCTGTCTTCTTGGTGAACAGAATCAGGGCTTCCCTGGGAGAAACACTGGGCTGGATGAATCCCTTCTCCTGCAAGTCCTCTAGTTATACTCGTAGCTCGTGAAGCTCCGCGGGAGCCATCCGATACGCTGGTGTAGATATCGGCATCGTCCCGGGGTACAGGTCAATGTATAATTCCACCTCTCTATGAGGAGGTAGTCCTGGAACATCGTCAGGGAAAACATCCGCGTATTGTTCCACCACTATAGGATAGCTTGGACTCTCCACATCAACTGCTCCAAGGGTAAGGCAGGCCAACTGATGAGTGATCGGCTGCACCCTCCTTCGAGTAAGTATGTCGTGTGCTGCAAAGGATCCCTTCTCGCTGGTAAAGATAAACCTAGTCCCATCCATGAGGACACACCGCACTTTATGCCTAATATATCTATCTAAGCATGGTCTGTAGATAACCAGTTCATACCCAAGATGACGTCATAAGGCCTCGACGCCGCTACTAGGAGATCCCAGCCGAAGCTCTCGCCTCCTAGAGTAAGCTCACACTTCCGGCACCAGTGCATAATCATTGAGTCTGCTTCCGTAGTAGTCTCTAGCCCTAAGGATTGAGCCAACGACTCCATCGGAATCTTCGACCTCCAAATAAGGGCAGTGGAAATGAAAGAGTGACTGGCACCTGTGTCTATAAGAACTATAGCTATGGTGGAGTATACATAGATCATACCTTGATTCATCTCCAGAGTGTCGTGATCATAGGCCTCAACTGCCTGGAGCTGAGCTCTCCCCTATCCACCTGCTCCCTATGGTCGGGTTGGACCTCCTGGTGGTGGTGGCGGTAACACCTCAAAATGTTTTCCACCACTAGCTACACGGCCAGCTCCTCTGCCGCACCCGCCTGCTCCCTGCGGACCGCCTCGATTGAATATATGCCTCTGCATGGGTGGTCCTTCGACCATCTGCTGATCATCTGAACAGTAGGTCGGACAATCACGAGCCATGTGACCATACCCGCTGCATGAGAAATATTTCCTACTCCTGGCATGTATGTCTCTACTCCAGGTGCCCCGCACAACCGATCTTAATTCATGCAGTCATCCACCTGTAGGTCTGGTCCTCTTGGACCTCTGTGACATCTATCTACTACCAGCTGCAGAAGACTCCGTTGCATGTCGACTAGTGGTGGTTCTTGCTGCTGGAGACTTCTCAGCAATGAAACTCTCCACTAAGAGGGCTCGCTCCAACACCCCTGCCTACGTCGGGATGCTGAGGGAGATCATTGAAGCCCTGATCTCTCTCCCGATCCCCTGCTCGAAGGTTCGGGCCCTGAAGAATGGGTTCCATACCATATCTGTGGAGTAGCGCAAGAGGTTGGTGAACCTCGCTGAGTAATGTTCCACCGTCATGCTGCCCTACTTCAAGTGAAGTAGCTCCTGTATTTTCACTGCACGTAGGGTGACTGGGATGAACTCCGCCTGAAACAGTCTCTCGAAGTATGTCCAGAGAAGTGTCACCTCATCATGCACCTGGAGCATCAGACTCCACCATCTTCCTGTTGCTGCCTGAAGGAGACTCATGGCAAGGATCACCATAAGGTCGGCTGGTGTCCCTACCAGTCTAAAGACTCTCACTACAGCCTCCAGAAAATCCTCAGCTTCCTGCGGGTTTGTCTCTCCCCTGAACCTAGGTGGCCTCTGGCACTGGAACTCGTGCAATGCACTCAAGCGATGTGCATCATCTGCTGCTGGGGCTGGTGGCATCAGTGGCCCAAAAAGTAGTGGTACCGCTGGTGCCTCCGCTGAAAGAGGGCACTGCACCGAGGCCTCGTCACTCGGTGATCTATCTGTGCATACAACTTTTGGGACTCTCACTGGTCTTCAACAGGGAGGCATTCGGAAAGAAACAGATGTGACACAGTCAAAGATTATACCTGGTGAGCTAACCTGGTTGAGCTGACTTAAAGAAAACTTTTGAAAACACACACGCAATCAGTGTTTTCATGCACTAAGTCAGAAATCAGTAGTTAGGGTCCTGGTGTATGGATACGTCGATCACCACACCAACACTAGACTCTCTGAACTGAAAAACCACACTCAGTACCCTTAACACTATTGCTTCATAGAAAAGATCAGTGTCCTAAGTTTTGCGGTAGAACCGACTCCTCTGATACCAATTTGTCATGACCAGTCCCTCGGGGCCCATGTCGTGACTACCCCAAGCCCGCCTTCCATAGGCCAGGGGCTTGAGACTAGCACCAAAGGAATAAATCCCTAAACTGGGAAGGAATTTCATTTAAAACTTGAAAATGCACACAACAGAGTACGAGCTGGAAGCAAAACACTAAGTAAAACTGCATACAAAAGGGTGCTGAAAGTAGAGGGGCCGAAATACAAGACCAATAGGAAAGTACAAGTACAACTAAAAACCAAGTACAAATGAAGAAGATTAAAATATTTGTTGGGTAATCCTCTGAGGTTCCTACCTTAAGGGTATGTACATATAGCCTCCATAGCACTCCATGCATGTCGGTCTACTCCATGTACCGACACGTCGTATGGTCTACCTCCAGGTACCATCTAGTCCTGGTACTCTCAGTCTCAGTCAGTGATATCTGTCATTTGCAACCAACACAACAAAGTGTGCGCATAGCCCGTACAGGGGTGAGTATAACAATACTCAGTAGGGACCCCGAGACCCTCAAGGTCTCACAAAAACCAACAAGGATAAACCACAGAGTAAGAAATCAACAGATAACCCCACCTAGGTATATGCCCATACGTATACCTAAGTTATCAAGTAATCCATCTCAATCATGAGGTAAACACAAAATTTAATGACTCATCTCAACCATGATTTATTCTAGGGGTTTTATCAAGTAACATTTCCAAGCACAAAGTCAAACACCTCAGTTTCTGTAGAACTCCTCCTCTATCGAGTACAGTGGGCCTGCCGCGTCATACAGAGGTGCTTCTCACTAACCTTGGACTGCTGAGGTACTCCTCCTGTCGAGTATCATGGGTCTGTCGCATCACACAGAGTCACTCCCCACCATGGGTCTACCACGTCACACATAGGCTCTCCCCCTCGTAGCATGTTGAGGTACTCCTCCTATCAAGTACCGTGGGTCTTCTGCGACACCAAGGCGCTCCCCACTGTGGGTCTGTCGCGACACCAAGGTGCTCCCCACTGTGGGTCTACCGTGACACTGAGGCGCTCTCCACTGGGCTAGTCGAATCACTTTGAGTCGAATCGATCAGCAGTCTTCAGGTCTCAGCCAGCTACTAGGTCTCCGCACTATGCTCGCTCGTCTCCGGGAGGATATGCTCCATGAGCTATAGGTCGATACTCCAACTATCACGAAGTCCCACGTAGAATTATCTCAAAGTTCTGCCTCGCCATAAGGGTCTCAATGCAATAGACGGCGCGTCAAACGGATGCCCGGTCTGTGAGTTATTAGCCTTTTAGTCCCAGGGGCCCGGTTGGATTTGTGCACGATCCAACCTGACTGTACCTCAACTTTACCCCGAACTCCAGAGGGGTATACTCAAAGGGATCGTCACGCTCGAAGAAAACCAGTACCGCTGATGGTTCATCAAACGGTCGTCTGGTGCCAAGGATATGGCCAAAGAAAGTAAAGGGTCGGTAGTGGGCCCGGGTCCAGTCCGACCCGGTCTGACCGACACAGTCCAACCTAGTCTGGCCCGACCCAGTCTATGTTGACCTGGTCAGACCTGTTGGTTCTGGCCCGACCCATTGGGTGGTCCAGCCTATTAGGTTCAGCCCGGCCCGCTGGGCCCAGCCCAACAGGCCACATGGGCGGTTCGGCCTGGGCTTGGGGCTGGTTCGGTTAGTGCCGCAAGGGGCGCGGCTCGCCGGCACGGGGCGCGCAGGGCGCGTGGTCCATTGTGGTTCGGCTGGGCACACGGGAGGCGGCTGGGTAGGCCGGTGGGGCGCGTCCAGGCCGGTAGGTGGGATGGGCAGGGCATGGCTAGGCCGATAGGCGGCCGGCCAGGGTGCCAGGTGGGCCGGCGGGCGGCCGGGAGGCGATCGGGCAGGGGAGCGGCCAGGCTGAAGAGCGGCCAAGGAGGGTTCCATGTGGGCCGGCGGGTGGCCGGGCTGGCCGGGAGGCGGCCAGGCAGGGCGTTAGGCGGGCCGGCAGGTGGTCGGGAAGGCCGGGAGGTGGCCAGGCAGGGCACCAGGCTAGTCATTGGGTGGCCGGGTAGGCCAGGAGGCAGCCGGGCAGGGTGCCAGGTGGGTCAGCGGGCGGCCGAGTAGGCCGGCGGGGCGGTCGGGCAGGCCGGAGGGGTGGTCGAGCAGGCTGGCGGCGTGCGGGCAAGCCGGCTGGGAGGCCAGGTGGCGGCCTAGCAGGCCGGCGGTGCGCGGGAAGACTGGTGCGGCTCGGTCCGGTGGGTGGCTCAGCCGACAGGCAGCGCGGCCAGCACGGCTCGAAAGCCGGCGGGTGACGCGGTTCGTCTCGACGCGGAAGAGTCGTTTCGGCCGGAACACCGGGAGGGTGGCACGGTTGGCGGAGGTCGTGGGAAGCGCGATCATTGCCTTCGTCGTCCCATCACCTCGTTTCTTCATCTCCATGTCGAAGATCATCATAAACAATAACGGCGGAGGGTTCGGGCCATGTTGGTTTGGCCCACACCCTCTGCGTTTAGGGTGGTAACATTTGTCTCATCAAGAAGTAAGAAAGATGGACTTCAATTGTTTTACAACCACCGCAACGATTTCTTTCCAACCGAATAAGAGAAGAAGAAAGTAATAATACTCAAAAATGACCCCCTACCTTGATCATTGGTCTTCGTCGGAGTCACGGGGAAGAAGATGGTGTTATCTCCATTTGTCGCATCCGCTGCACACTTCCAATCCTGAGCTCGCATGTCGTTTGTAGAGACGATGCACGTCGGTAGGTGTCCGGGGAAGAAGTTCGAAGAAGATCATTGTCAGCGTTCTTCATTGGAAGAACGTGTTCTTCGATCTTCGTTGGAGAACTTCTTTTCTCCCAAGATCTCTTCTCCCCAAAAATGAAAAGATGCTCCAAATAATAGATTATAAAATCTATTATTTCATTGGCAAGATTTCAAAAAGAAAAACTAAACATTTGTTGGCACATTCAAATTAATGGGAGTATTTGGCCCCATTAATTGGGTGTGTTGGCAACTTTAATGTGGAGGAAGCTCAAGAGGCTCCTCCACATTAAAGAGGGGGGGTTAAGAGGCTTTCCTCTCCTCTCATTTAATAGGGGTCGGGTGGTCCCCACCCCTATTATTCAATTAGGGAGGTTATGTGGTCTCGGGTGTTCCCCCCCACATTAATCCTCACATGGGAGGTTGAGTTCGGGTGGGCCCCACCACCATAACCTCTCATGGGAGGTTAAGGTGTGGTGGTCTCACCTCCAACTTTCATGAGGAGGTTTTAACCAATAGATAAAAATTCAGCCACACACTTAATTTTTATTTAATTCATTCTCTAAAAACCCAAAAACTATCTTTTAACCTTGACCCATTGTCGTCGAGGTGATAGTCTTTTTAAGCGAATACCGGCACAACGAGTTCAACGGTGTCCTTGGATTTCAATTCCGAGCACCGATTCAAAATTTATAAAAACTCACTCGTACGTTTACTAAATGTACTCTAATAAAACTTCATAAATTGATTCCGGGCACACCGGGCCTCGGAATCACGCGTCATTAGTTTTCGAAGACTCATAAAATTTCCATGTATTTAAGAAAAAAAATTACACTGAATTTATGGGTCTTTACAATAAATATATATAATGATATATGTACATTTATAATTATATACAAATATTTATAATTATATAGACAAATATATTTTTTTATAAATATAATTATAAATCTTTATCGAAAATTCTTCTTCATCAGCGCTAATGTCTTAGTGGTGATAAATAAATCTTTTATCGATACTTGTTTAATGCCAGTACTTATTAATTTAGTGGTGATAAAGCCCCTCTTTATCATTCCTTTTTTATTTGTGCTGATAAAACTCACCTTGATCTTTTTAAAATAACTCTAATCTGACCAATTTCAGTCGTGCCTCTCAAACTCTCACAAAAGTCCACTACTACCTTCACTCCCCCTCAACCTTATCTTAGGTGAATCAATCCTCGAATCTAAAGTATGTTATTTTTGTCTCCTCCTCTCTCTTTTCTTTCTTTTTTTAGTTCCACGGTATGTGTTAGTATGACATTTTCTTGGCTCGGTGCTCTCATGGGTTCTGCAGTTTCCTTCTCCTTCATTTTATCCTCCATCTATGTTCTTCTTTCTCCTCCCTCGCTACTTCTCACTATTATATGAACCCTACTTAGTTCCAGGTTATAAATTTTTAATGTATCGATCGGTTAGGTGTTCAAGTTCTGTTTGTGGATATGTTTGATTATTAGTTATTGGTATGTATTTTTTGTTATTGGTATTTATTATGGTTTTTTGGTTATATATTCTGGAATTAGGTTTTGATTTAATGGGATAGTTATGGATGTATAAATTTTGTGGTATTTATTTATTTGGGTCAGTTCTATGGGTTATGAATTCGAAATATGATGAATGATTTGTGGCATAATTCATGGTGTTTTTTTTGAGTTATGTATTGGAAATATGGTTATGGGTTGATTATTTGGGATTTAGGATTGGTTGGATTTAGTGACATGTTATCGATTAGGATGTGTATGTCACAGGTTTAGTAGGTGCTTTATTGTATGGATTTCAGACTTAGTGGTTTCCTAAATTCATGTAAATATCATTATCTTTAGTTATTAAAAGAGGATGTATAACATGTCGTATATGTTTTATATAGAATTCTTAAAATTATGATTTCATATAATGCATCATTGAGTTACCAAAATACTATTAAATTCTACTTGATGAATTGTAAGTATATTAGAAATGTTTATTTGGATTATATTTTTTTTTTCAAGAAAGTATTGCTACATTTTAAGTATGATGGATTTTATGGGATAGCAGCGGTCTGACATGGTATACCCCTTTTCATATCCCACAAGATGGGTTGAGGCCTCAACTTGGTGTGCACCTTCCCTTATCCCACAAATTGGGTTAAGTATAGACATTATATATATATCTACCTTGATGGGATAGACTACTTTTTTTTCTTACCTCCAACCAAACATCAATATTGGGATACTCTCAAAGGATGAAAATAAAGGTGAGTAATCTGCTTTTATAGTGGTTATCTATTTAATTTTAGATTTTTTTTTAAATTTTATCCCTTCACTATGATACACTATTCTTCCTTATTTGTTAACTATAAAAACTATTTTACTCTATATATTTGTTAATTATTATATATTTTTATTCCATCCACCTTTTTCTCTACTATGTTGAGACACTATTAATGGTTTCATACTGTGTATTTTTTTCAAACCCTACATAGACTCCTCAGTGAACATACAACCTCTATTCTACTAATTTATATGTACTTAAGGATAAAATTGATTGTATTATCACTTGAGTGAGTCATTTATGTTTTTTTATAGAAGAGGGATTGGTTCCTACATCAGAGTATGAGCTACTGGAGTTTATCTATGATTGTGTTTGGGTATTCTCTGATTCCTCTTAGTTTTTCCTTAGTATTAGGCCGCATTTGGTTTGAATTATATTTTGGAATGACTTTATACTATGAGTTTCATGTTTTTAGTTGTGTTTTCATTTATATAGAGAGTTATGGGAATTTTACATTCTTTTTCATTCCTCATATAGCCTTTCTGGTTAATGCTTTATTCTTGGAAGGTTTGACCTACTGATGAGTCATTATGAATTTTACATAAAGAATATCTATGACATATCTCTATAGAAAAATGGCTAAATCATTATCCAACTATAATTTGAGACCTACAACACTAGCCACCAGTTTTTGGGGACCAAAGAGTGATCTTAGAATAGTAGTGAACATGAATCAAGTGTCGTATAGTTATTCAATTCGTGGATAATACATGAAGAGTCGTTTTTTACTTCTATTAATATTATTAATATCATGGATTCAAATTAATAATAATTTAATGAAAATGATAACTATATTGAAGTTAAAAATGATTAAAAAATAAAATATTGATAAAAATAATATGGTTTACTGGAGGAAGGGGTTGAAAAATAATGTCAGTAAGCTTAGTATATCTTAGAAAACTCTATCTCAATGTAGTCCATTGTCTGTTCCAGTAATCAATATAGTGATTATCCTAGATCTAATCACTTTTACAACACTTTTTCTATCTCAATTTCCATCACAACCAACATTTCAAACATCATCTTTCCAACCACCACATTTTATATATTTTTGTGTTATTTAATATAAAAATAACCATCCAAAAGATAATTATAATTATTTAAAAAACAACTTGTAAAATTATTTGAAAATAAAGAGAATGATGATATGTATGATTATAGAAATAACTCGATTAAAAATCTAATTTATTTTTAAAATACAAAAAAATATTTTATGAATTTTAATTAACATTGAAAAAAAAATTACAAATAATATCTATTATAGTTATTATTATAGAGATAAAAAACTTAATAATAATAACCTTTACTCTCAACAAAACCAATGATCTATTCAGAATTATAACTTTTCATAGAATAAATATTTTATAAATTTTATTCAAAATTCAAACTATAGTTAGAATAAAAACAAAAAATAAATTAAAATCTCCATTAAGAAATTAGTTTCATAGAAAACCTCCATTTTTTAATGTAAATAACAATTAACTAACCAATATTTTGAATAATAAAATTTATAACATTAACTAAAATAGTATCCCCCCTCCCTCACCTTCACTTCTGTCATCAATAATAGTTTTATCCATTGGTTTCATAAAATTCCAAGCTCCTTGAACCTCTGTCAAAATTTGGTGATTACATGACCTTTTATGTTCTAAGGAAAGATATTTTTATAGAAATTTAGAAATCTAGGTTGTAATTAAATGGAAAAAAATAACAAGAATTTCCAAGGGAATTCTTCCATCCAATAATAAATAAATTTTTTTTCTAACATATTTATTAGTGATTATTAGATTAATATATGTTTGTAAGTGATTAAGTTGACTAAGAAATACATTTTATTAACATTTTTAATAAGATATTTTATAATTATACATGAAATAATTATTTTAAATCACTTGATTTATGATTTAAAGTGTATCAGAACATGGTAAATGGGAATAAATGAGAGAGGAAACATTTATACTTGAAGTGGATACCAATCATTGATAATATTTCATAATTAAAGGAAATAAGGATCAAGGGTTAATCGATACTTTTTGGTGGTCAAATGTCCTGTATAATTTCAATTTTTCACTACTTTTTATAGATCTTCAAATTAATCATACATGACATTTTTCCAATGACAGGTGACGGTCACCTGAAATTTCTCACTCCATTAAATCTCCACTCAAACTATCAATGAAATTCCACCTATCCCACCACATACCAAGTGAAGAAATGAATAAACATCAACTCCTCTCACATGTTGGACTCCCACTTATCAAGTTTATATAAATCATCTTCGAATTGTCACCTTTTTGTCATGGGAAGCTACAAACTTATAAAATTCATTCCTATGACCAAAGGCCATTTACTTTTCATGGAGTAATTGAAGAATTTATTTGAATTTTGAAACTACAATTCATTTCATATCATGATTATGTGTAAGAACATCTAACTAAGCCTTCTCACGGTCACACCAATCAAGGATCCCCTTATAAGGATCAGACTGTTATTGTTGCTTTTTCACCATAAGGAAAAAACTAATAAATGGTGTCTAGTGCTTTGCTAACTCCAAGCTGAAGAATATTTATATTTAAGGAGAAAATTTTCATCCTCGTCATATTTATCTCTCAAATAGTTATTATTTCATTTTTTTTCTTTAGACTCATCCCCCATCTCTTTTGGACATGCACCTATGTTGCTTGAACTACTCTAAGTACTAGTTATCCCATATCAGGTATTGGTGATCATTTTGGATGAATTTAGATGATTACACCTACCACCAGTGGTTTAATTATTTTCTTACATTTAATTACCCATTTCCTTCAAATCATACTAAAATTATTTGAAACAATCAAATTTTGTTTTCCCCTTATTAGAATTATCTATAACTTTCTCCTTTAATTGTGAATAAATTATGTGTATTTATTTATTTTTTGTACAAAATGGATATTTTATGAACCTAATAGTACGGATATTAATTTAAAATGGATGCACACTAATCGTATAAAATAATATTATGAAGACAGGGTTAAATAGCTCATCAAGTTTTCAATAGAGCATGAATATGGCCCTTCTTAAATCCTTTTTCCATGTTTACATTGTTGTTATTCAATTAAAATTATTTCATAAAAGTTGTAATAACATTTTATTTGTATCATAATAGATCATAGCTATAAATATTGGATTAAACATGGGGAAAAACTGAACATGCACAACGATTGGGATGATATTATTTTTTGTGGATCATTTAATATGAATACCGTTGTAAATGATGATGGAGATCATATGGAAGAAATGATAATGGTAATTTAAGATAAAATTCATGATTATAAAATGTTCTTTGAAAATTTAAATAGTTTTTCTAAGATACCATTGTATACTGATTGTAATAAATACAAAACATTGTCAGCTGCATTGAATTAATATAATTTGAAAGTTGGTAGGGGATGAAGTGACACCAACTTTACAGAACTACTTGGTCTCATAAATGATATGCAACTATGAGACTATATGGATTTCATAAAACCATGAGATATTTGACATGGTATTTAGATATAAGAATTAAATATGGGAAACTACATCATCCAACAAAATCTCTTCAATAGAAGAAAATTGATTATGAGTATCTTGAATTTAGAAATGAGCTGAGAAACTTCTATCTTGCATATCTATAGATGGAATAAATTATTTTGGTTTATAAATTAGTACTCATAGTATATGTCTAGTTATGTTGGTAAATTATAACTTTCTACTATACATGAAGTGAAAATACATTATGTTGTCTCTGCTTATATCTGGACCAAAAAACCTGATGATGGTATTAATGTCTATTTTTATCCATTTATCTGAGATCTGAAATTGATGTGGGATGAAAGTATTACAATACACAATGGTCATAGAATTGAATAATTCACATTAAGTTACATTTTGTATGGGATGATAAATGACTTTCCTATTTATGGAAATTTTTCAAGCTATAACATTAAAGGAATGTTGGGGTGTCCCATTTTTGAAGAATCCACACACTCAATTCAGTTTAAACATTCCTTAAAGACTATTTTTTTAGGAAATCAGAAATTTTTACCTTGATAGAATAAATAATAAGCCTAGAAAACAACATTCTATGGGAATACCAAACAAGGCACAACACTATATCCACTAACGGGTGGTCAACTGCTTGATAAAGTAAAATACATTTAATTGTTTTAGTAAACCATTTTCAAAAAAACATATGAAATCAGGTTGGAAAAAGTGATCAATTTTCTTTGAATTACTATATTGAAATTATTTATATGTTATACATTTTCTTAATGTTATTCATCTATAAAAAATGTATTTGATAGTATTATTGGCTTGTTACTACATGTTTCTATAAAAACAAAAGGTGACATCGAGTCTAGTTTGAATATGATTGACATGAGGATAAGGGAAGAGTTGGTACTGATGAAGGGTAAAGGACAGACTTTTCTTCCTCCAGCATCTTACACTATATACATAAAAGAAAAAATTTCAATTTTTTATTTTCTTTAATGGTGTAAAAGTTTAATAGGGGTAATCAAAAAATACTAATAATGTTGGGTAAATGACTAATTTTAATTTATATGGACTAAAATCACATGACTATCATGTTTTGATGAAATATTTAATGTTTGTCACTTTATATTGCATTCTACCTAAAAATGTACAACATACATTAACAAAAATCAGCTTCTTTTTTAAATCTATATGCAGAAAATTTATAGACCCGGTGAAGTTTCCAATCATGAATAGTGAGGTTTCGGTTATATTATGTGAATTAGAGATGTTCTTACCACAATCATTCTTTGATATAATGTTCTACCATATTTTTCACTTGGTTATATAGGTTCAACTATGTGGTCTTTTCCATTACATTTGGATGGAACCCATTGAACAATATATGAAAATTTTTAAAGGGTATGTTAAGAATTGAAGTCTGGAAGAAGGTTGTATTGTATAATGACATATTATTGAAGAATTTATTTAATTATGTACTGATTATCTATCACATGTTGATAGTATTGGTCTCCCAAATTCTCATCACAACAGACACCTTATGGGTAAAGTAATTTCTAAAAGAGATGTTGTTACAATTAGCAACTCAGAGTGAGAGAAATGTCACCTTTACATTTTACACAATAGTGGATATGTTGATCCATATGTTGAATCTCACAAATAAATTCTTAGAGATTTGAATTCATCAAGGGCTGAAGGATAGATATAAAATACATATAATCAACAGTTTAGAGGATAGTTCTGATATCATATTTATGAAAAGTTATCTAAAAATCTGAATTCAATTATTGAATGACTTTGATGTCTAGTCAAGTGAATAAATGAAAATGTTATATCTTACACTGGTTTTGTAATCAATGGTTATATGTTCTATACAAAATAATAATATGACTATAATAAGATGAAAAACTATGTAGTTGCACTTGTGGTGGAAGCAATACACATATCTGGATCTAATAATAGAAATCCAATTTATGTGAATGTGTCATATTTTGACATTATCAAACAGATATACGAGTTAGATTATACAACATTTCAAGTGTTGATTTTCCATTGCAAATGGGTTGACAACAGGAGTGTAGTGAAAGTTGATGAAATTGGATTCATGAAGGTGAATTTCATTATGGAAGGGTAAAAGGATGAGTCATTCATAATGGAATCAAAAGTAGTTCAAGTATTTTATGTCTCAAATATAGAAAACAAGAATTTTCTGATTGTCTTACTGGAAACTAAAACAATTGTAGGGTTATATGAAAATTAAATCAAGGATAACCCTTTCCTTTGGGGATCACAATCAGTTCATGTTCATCCCAATGTAGACAATTTATTATACATTATAGGGGAACACAAAGATGATAGAGAATCCAAATAAATTCTATAACAAACAAATCTTAACATATATAGATATTACATCATTTTAGATGAATATTCAGTACATTACAAAAATGAATGCCTGAGAACTGTAATAGTTTAATTTCTTTGGAAACTTGGAAACAAAACCTTCTATCCTGGTGAAAGATCTTAAACATATCCCATAAATATCTCCAACTTTAGTAATTCTACCTAAAACCTTTCTTCATAACCTATGGAAAGGAAACATAAAAAGGGGTGAGCTCAAATGCTCGGTAAGGGTAAATAAAGAAAATGTGTAAGCATAACATGAACAAAGGGGTATGGAACTTGTGAATAACATTTTAAGATCATACCCTACATATTATAGATTATAATAAATATTGGAATTTCATAAGACATAGATCATAATAGAATTAAGATCATAATTCATGAAAGTATAACATAGGAATAAGAAATGGAATTTTTTCATGCACATAATAATAGAAAATCTTATGTAAAGGCTACCTACCAAGACCTTTATAACAAGTTAGGATTGGGATAAAACCCATGTACCTCCTTCAGGCTTTGGATAAAAACATGTTTACCCTCTTACTTTTAGGCTCATGCTACAACCCATGTACCTTCTTGTTTTTGGGATTTATCTATAACCCATATACCGTCTTACTTTTAGTATTGGGATACAACCCTTGTATCTTCTTGTTTTTGGGATTGGGATACAACCCGTGTACCCTACTATATTTATGATTGGCCTAGACCCCATGTACCTTCATGTTTTCAAGTTTGGGCTAAACATTGTGCATCCTTTAAGCTCATATACAACTTATCATTACCCAATGCATTGTAGGGATATATTGTAACACCCCAGGTAAAGAAAGAGTATTAAATTTTCACATTTATTCATATTTGTGAATAAAATATTAATATGACTTTAAAGGGGAATCTATTCTCGATGGCGTACCCAACACACAACAACGAGTTTCTTGGGAATCTTACGTTGCACTCTAATAATAAAATAATATTATTTTAAATAGTAGTTAACACCTAGTTGTTGTAATGGAGGGAATGAACAGAACTAACTACAAAATTATTATATATGTTTTTCAAATATTTTTACTTTTTACAATAAATGTTAGTGGATTAAAAATTCGAATGAATCCAATTTTAAGCGTAAACATTCTAATATTCTTTAAAATGTCGATTAACCGCCTTTTATGGTGAACCTCTTTTAAATCCACTTTTTGAAAATTTTATGTGTTATATTTAACAAAATAAAATTCTTCTTTAGAATCGGGACATCAAAATTTACTTTGTGTAAATTTTTGGTATTTTTCCGAAAAAGTTCAATTTTTAATGAATAGTGAAAAATGTTGTATTTTAATTCAAAACCACTTTTTAATATAATTTATTTTTATGATTAGATTATCTTTTGAATTGGTTTTAAAGTGAAATTAGAATATATTTTTACCATTTAATCCAATAGTGGTCGTTGGAATTAATTTCACGTAGAAATCGGACTTAAACTAGTGTCAATCTTTTGATACATTTTGTTTCATAAAAACACGCTATTTGTTTTGACAGCGAGAATTAATTATTAAATTAATTAATGAAACTTATATGTTTTTAATTTTTTAAAATAGACATTATTTTTGAATTCGGAATATCAAATATATCTTAGGGTGAATTTTTGGTAATTTTTTGAAAAACTTCAATTTTTGATGAATAGTGAAACCACTAAGTGGTACTTATAAAAACTGATTTTCCGTTTAAATGAAATTTTGCCATATTTGTGTTTTGAATTTCAAAAATCAGACATACATGGTTGTAATTAAGAAGTAAAATTTGGTTCAATGGGATTAGAATAATTTTTTGGTGAATAGTAACTTATTAAGTTTTTAATCGCGATTAGAGGTAATTAGTGTAGTTTAAGGTAAAAATAATGTTTTAATAAAATTAAATGACCTAGACACATGTACTACCCTCATTGTATGAGTCATGTCCGAAAAATACAATCCATGGGTCAACTTGGGGACCCCATGGATCCACTTTGGTTGGAAAATGACATAAATACCTTTTTATTTAATGTTAAAATTAAAATGTCACAAACATGAGTTGTTTAACTAAAACAATTTTTACATGGGGTTATACAAGTCATATTTTTGACTATAAATGGTCATTGGAAAGATAAAAATATTTCCTACATCATAGTATTTTTTTATAATTTTTATACATTTATTAAATTAAATTATTTATGACATCATGATGATGCAGCGATGACCTCATTATTTAACGATTTAAATAAAATGGAAAGATAATGTAAAATATAAGACCTACACATGTCCAAAACCTATTGGATGGGTGGATTTCTAACCCTTATCACCTTATCCTCGAAACAAATCAATTTGGGACCATTAAAATCCGAAACTCATTCTAAAATAAAGTAACATTTCTTTACTTTCCAAGAGTGCCCCTCCTCTCCTCTTATAAAAGGCCCCCACCTCTACCTCCTTACCCACACTTACAAAGCCTTTGGATCGGCCAAAACCTGACCATTTTGTCTCTCCAAATCACTCTCTAACTTCTTGAAGCCTCACTTTGGGCAGAAGTCTTCCCAAGGAATCCTTTGAGCTCAAACCAAAGGGAGTTACCTGATTTTAAGGTAATGTCTTCACTTGTGTCCTTTTGTTTTATTTTTCTTCTCCAACCCCCTAAAATATTTTTATTCATCTTTTGTAACAACTATAGTATCTTAAATATACTAGGATGTTTTTATAAGAAGTATTAGAGCTACACTTACACACACCTTCATCTAATGGTTAAAGAACATACTGTTTCTGTGGTTGGTGATTTTCTACCTCACGAAACGATGATTATTCAATATTATTTTAACACCTTTAAAGGTGTCCATTATGATGTCACTGTATTTTATATATGATATATATGGTATTTATGTTTACTATATTCTTATTTATTTTATATTTAAACCATACCTTTATTCTTTTCATGTTGTGTAAATGCGATAATTTCATATGAGGAAGTGTGGACTACCTCCCCCTCAAGTGATGTGACTCGTACATGCAATACATGGAATGTATAAAGAATGAAATTAATGAACATATGTGACCTATATAACATATATATTATACTGGAATTATAATATATTTATATATATATATCATTTCTTTTTAATTCCATTAATATGAAAAAGAAAAAATGAAAGTAGCGTTCATGCGTACGTACGGCCTACCGTCTCCATGAACGGTGATTTTTGTTTTTTATCTCCAAATGATATGGAATAGTATAAAATGAATATGTACTGGATATATATTATATTTTAATCATTAATACTATTCTGGAAATTATTTACTTATAACTACATGGACAATCATTTTTCAAACAAGTTCATTTTTGACTCATGTACCAAACATCGACAAAAACTTCTGATATGAACTCATATTATTAACCAATTATTATAACATTAAAATATATGATATGAACTGAATAATAATATTTATAGGAGGTCCTTAATCAATTATAAATTTACCAAAGTTTATTATTCAGGAATATAAATAAACGAACAAGACAAGTTGGACTTGAGGTAAGGGATCCAACCTCTCTCTTTCTTTTTAAGTACACTCTTTTATGTCATTCCTTTTAAAGCTCATATTTCTTGTTATTGGGTTGTTATTTTATATTAATATTACTGTAATTTTTATTTTAATATGATGATAGACCCTATTCTCTCTCATCAATCCATTTTGGAAGTTTTGAGTGGCGTCGTTAGGCTGCCGAATTTTCGTAAGAGATCTAACCTCTCTCTTTCTTTTTAAGTACTCTCCTTTATGTCACTTCTTTTAATCTCCTATTTGTTATGTTGGGGGATGTTCTTTTATATTCCTATTTCTTTAAACTTTATGTTAATATGATGAGAGACCCTATTTTCTCTCATCAATCCATTTTGGAAGTTTTAAGTGGCGTCGTTAGGCTGCAGAGTTTTTGTAAGGGATTTTTCATCGCACTTTTATTCCCGTGAGATTTATGCTACATTTGCCACAATTTTCTTTGAGTGGTGTATGTACTTCCCATTATTTTACTCATTGTTTAATATACTTTCATTTATGATTAATTACATCAATGTTGTATTTTCCTTCTTTCAC
Organism: Viscum album; assembly: GCA_963277665.1. Taxonomy (NCBI): domain Eukaryota; kingdom Viridiplantae; phylum Streptophyta; class Magnoliopsida; order Santalales; family Viscaceae; genus Viscum; species Viscum album. The sequence continues at coordinate 1,988,849,528 of OY728136.1, forward strand.
AGGGTGCATGTCTCAAAAGATACCCATGTCGGTAAGGGAACCTTTCACCCTCCTCTTTTTAAAAGACTTCTTTTGTTATGTCTTTTAATTCATATACTATTATTTTGGGATATGTTATTCTATATCCTTATTGATTTAAATTTTATGTCCTTGTGATGAGATACCCTTTTTATCTCTCATCAACTCATTTTCTGAATTTTGTAGTGACGCCGTTAGGCTGTCAAATTTTTGAAAGGGAACTTCTTAAACCAAATTTGATTCTTCGGGATAAACTTGTAATCCTTGAATATGTCGTTCTGTGAATATGTGTGAATAACCTCTGATTGTTTTACACTTAATATCCACTTATATTTCGTGTATTCATTTTTCACACATAATTATGTAATTGATTTATCCTTAATCCAAGGGTACTGTCTTTGTATGGGACTTCGTCTCAATCTCCTTTCATTGAGGCATATTTTGTTTTATACACAACTTTCTTTTATACATTGTATAAACCCCTTTGACTTTTATGTTTATTCGAAAGGAATCTTTTTTATACAAAGTGTTTACTAAATGACAAAAGGGAATTTTTTTTGTCATCCGTATGCGGTGACACCGACTTCTCCGCCACCGTGACCATTATTTGAGTTTCCGCTTCCTCTACAAGCCATACCTTCTTTTTAAAAGAAAAATAAATACCATGTTTTACATTTCTTTTATTTTGGTATTGAAAATGGTTTTCATAATGTTTTTATATCAATGTGTTGTATTGATATCTTTTGATTGAAAGGTGGAAATGTTATGTTTCCTTTATGCATGTTTTATGTGATACGATTATGTTGTGGTTCTTGAGAATTATTAAGAAGACGGGTGGTTCCATGATAAACTAAGGGCGGGTGAGCCCGATATAGCTCTCCAATGCATTGGGTAATGCGAAGGAGTGAAACTTTAAGGTTTCTCCGAAGAGATTTAGGTAATATATTGTGGTGGGTATTCCAAACGTAACCAAGAGGGTTACTCCCTACGTAAGAATGTTATGAATGCCTCAAATTACCTTTATGTCTTATGATTTCTATGATTTATTCAGGATTTTATGAGGTATGTTAAAGTGCTTATGTTTTATGAGTAAAGTATGATTTCATTGATTCTTATGTGTACATGTACTCATATATTTTTATATCCCTTACTGAGCTTTTTATGCTCATCCCAAGTTTTTGAAATGTTTTTCACAGGTCAAGGGAAAGGTACATGATATGATTATAGTGTCAAGGAAGTGTCAAGAAAGAATCCATGTTTTATTTTAAATATTTTTCTGTTGATGGGAAAAATGAATACTATCTTTTATGTAACCACTTTGTTTAAATGTGGAATGTAACGCAAGTTTATGATCTAATTCTCTAAAACTCTAAACCTAAAAAGATCCTCAATGTGTAATATTGTATTAACTCAAGATTAAGTAAGGTTTAAGTCTGGGGCCTTATAGTTGGTATCAGAGGTCGGTTTAGATAACTTTAGAGGTTAGGGTATTCTCTAAGCATAAGTGACAGTACCATAATGGATAGGATTTCAGAAAGAGTCCTAGTTTTAGATAAAGTGAATGAGTAAGTATATCTTAGTGTTTACCTTCCTCATTAGTACATGATGGTTTTGTTGATATACTCACACTGAAATTTCTGTTTTTATTGAATGGATGGATCTAGGAGGCACTAAAGAGACAAGAGGTTTGAAGGAAACTGTGGTGGTTCTCTGATTAGGATACTAGATAAAATGGGGGATTCAATGAGGAAACGCGTGGTTGTTCTAAACCAACTATCAAGGATTCATGATCAACCACTTGAACCTTGGTATGTTCTGTAATGCATAATGTATGAGATGACCAATCAATGTGGAAGTTCATGTAATAATTATAAAGGTAACCATTAGAGTTTATATGATCCTTACTTTTGAGGTAATTATGGGTTATTATATGTTAAGATGGAAAATGAAAGGCATGAGATAAAATTGAGTTTAAAATAGGTTATGATTATTTTTGATGATTTTATCTCGTTTTGGGTAATGTTTTAAGAATTATATAGTTTTGGAAAAAGGACAACACGTAGACCATGTGAAAACCTGTCGCGTTGGACAAAGCTACGGGAATCAAACCCACAACCAAAGTGCGACTGGTATTTATTGCCTACCACTGGACTATGTGATGTCCCTGGTTAGTATGACTTATTCTTTTTAGTTAGGTGACTTTATGAATTAAGAGTAAGTTGATTTTGGGTTATTTATGAAAATGATTAACCTATCATGGAGGATATGTGATTAGGTTAATTACTTTTCAATATGAGACTTTAGGAGCAACTGATGTTGTTTGGAGATAAATGTTACGATTTAACTTGGAAGACTATGTGACTAAATCCTTCAAATATTTGGGTTTCAATATTAGTTTGGTTTACTTTGAAGAATTTTATGGACAAATTGTTTATCGAATGGTCCGCGTTGAACTTTGGGTTTTGTTGGACAAATTTTGGAGATTAAGAATAGATTTTCTTTTTATAAAGGGTTATCCTTTTCTGGATTATCTGATCTTGTACTAACCTTTTTGGTTTTGGTTTTGGTTAAAGTCTAAAGACATGGGAAGTATATAGTTCTCTTTTTTGGATTAGGTGATTCTCTAGAAGTTGATTATAGTACTCTTAATGTGAACAAGTCTTCCTAAATACTCGTTTTTTGGAGAAAATATGATTTTGTGTAAGGAATCTAATAAAAGTTGAAAGTCAACATGATAAGTGATTATGTTTCCTTATGAATAAATTCCTCAATAAAAAGTAACTTAAAACAAAAATGTTTTCTATTAACTTTTCCTACTGGGGAATCGAATACCGTTTAACCCATCACAAGTTTGTGATTTTCTTATGGTTAACTTTCTCCTAAACATGTTTTCTATCACTCTCCATCAGAACATGACCCTATGTTTTCTCCTCCATGTCCATGTTTTCCTACATGGAATCCTAGTATGGGTTAACTCAGGTGACCTCTGTACTTATCTTCCTTTATTTTAAAGTGATTGTTTTACTGACTCTTGTTCCGATGTGGGACTTTCAAGGATGTTTCCAAGCTCAATTTTAAAATTGTGAGGATGAAATTCCCAAAAGGGGGGAAGGATGTAACACCCTAGGTAAATAAAGAGTATTAAATTTTCACATTTATCCATATTTGTGAATAAAATATTAATATGACTTTAAAGGGGAATCTATGCTCGATGGCGTACCCAACATGCAACAACGAGTTTCTTGGGAATCTTACGTTGCACTCTAATAATAAAATAATATTATTTTAAATAGTAGTTAATGCCTAGCTGTTGTAATGGAGGGAATGAACAGAACTAACTACAAAATGATTATATATGTTTGTCAAATATTTTTACTTTTTACAATAAATGTTAGAGGATTAAAAATGCGAATGAATCCAATTTTAAGCGTAAACATTCTAATATTCTTTAAAAGGTCGATTAACCGCCTTTTTATGGAGAACCTCTTTTAAATCCACTTTTTGACAATTTTATGTGTTATATTTGAAAAAATAAAATTTTTCTTTAGAATCAGGACATCAAAATTTACTTTCTGTAAATTTTTGGTATTTTTCGGAAAAAGTTCAATTTTTAATGAATAGTGAAAAATGTTGTATTTTAATTCAAAACCTCTTTTTAATCTAATTTATTTATATGATTATATTATCTTTTGAATTGGTTTTAAAGTTAAATTAGAATATATTTTTACCATTTAATCCAATAGTGGTCGTTGGAATTAATTTCACTTTGAAATCGGACTTAAACTAGTGTCAATCTTTTGATACATTTTGTTTCATAAAAACACGCTATTTGTTTTGACAGTGGGAATTAATTATTAAATTAATTAATGCAACTTATATGTTTTTAATTTTTTAAAATATACATCATTTTTGAATTCAGAATATCAAATATAGCTTAGGGTGAATTTTTGTTAATTTTCTAAAAAACTTCAATTTTTGATGATAGTGAAACCACTAAGTGGTACTTATAAAAACTGATTTTCCGTTTAAATGAAATTTTTCCATATTTGTGTTTTGAATTTCAAAAATCTGACATATATGGTTGTCATTAAGAAGTAAAATGTGGTTCAATGGGATTAGAATAATTTTTTGGTGAATAGTAACTTATTAAGTTTTTAATCGCGATTAGAGGTAATTAGTGTAGTTTAAGGTAAAAATAATGTTTTAATAAAATGAAATGACCTAGACACATTTCCTACCCTCATTGGATTATTCATGGCCGACCAAGACAATCCATGGGTCAACTTGGGGACCCCATGGAGCCACTTTGGTTGAAAAATGACATAAATACCTTTTTATTTAATGTTAAAATTAAAATGTCACAAACATGAGTTGTTTAACGAAAACAATTTTTACATGGGGTTATACAAGTCATATTTTTGACTATAAATATTAATTGGAAATATAAAAATATTTCCTACATCATAGTATTTTTTTATAATTTTTAGACATTTATTAAATTAAATTATTTATGACATCATGATGATGCAGCGATGACCTCATTATTTAACGATTTAAATAAAATGGAAAGATAATGTAAAATATAAGACCTACACATGTCCAAAACCTATTGGATGGGTTTATTTCGAACTCTTATCACCTTATCCTTGAAACACATCAATGTGGGACCATTAAAATCCTAAACTCATTCTAAAATAAAGTAACATTTCTTTACTTTCCAAGAGTGCCCCTCCTCTCCTCTTATAAAAGGCCCCCACCTCTACCTCCTTACCCACACTTCCAAAGCCTTTGGCTCAGCCAACCCCTACCCATTTTTTCTCTCCACATCCATATATAACTCCTTGAAGCCTCACTTTGGGCATAAGTCTTTCCAAGTAAGCCTTTGAGCTCAAACCAAAGGGAGTTACCCGATTTTAAGGTAATGTATTCACTTGTGTCCTTTTGTTTTATTTTGCTTCTCCAACCCCCTAAACTCTTTTTATTCATTTCTTTTGTAACAAATCCAATATCTTCAATATACTAGGATGTTGTTATAATAATTATTCTAGCTACACTTACACACACCTTCATCTAATGGTTAAAGAACATACTGTTTCTGTGGTTGGCGATTTTCTGCCTCATGAAACTATGATTGTTCAATATTCTTTTAACACCTTTAAAGGTGGCCATTATGATGTCACTATATTTTATATAAGATATATATGGTATTTATGTTTACTATATGCTTCTGTATTTTATATTTAAACCATACCTTTATTCTTTTCATGTTGTGTAAATGCGATAATTCCATATGAGGAAGTGTGGACTACCGCCCCCTCAAGTGATGTGACTCGTACATGCAATACATGGAATGTATAAAGAATGAAATTAATGAACATATGTGACCTATATAACATATATATTATAATGGAATTATAATATATATATATATATATATATATCATTTATTTTTAATTCCATTAATATGACAAAGAAAAAATGAAAGTAGCGTTCATGCGTACGTACGGCCTACCGACTCCATGAACGGTGCTTTTCGTTTTTTATCTCCAAATTATATGGAATAGTATAAAATGAATATGTACTGGATGTATATGATATTTTAATCATTAATACTATTCTGGAAATTATTTAATTATAACTACATGGACAATCATTTTTCAAACAAGTTCATTTTTGACTCATGTACCAAACATCGACAAAAACGTCTGATATGAAATCATATTATTAACCAATTATTATAACATTAAAATATGTGATATTAACTGAATAATAATATTTATAGGAGTTCCTTAAGAAATTATAAATTGACCAAAGTTTATTATTCATGAATATAAAGAAACGAACAGGACAAGTTGGACTTGAGGTAAGGGATCCAACCTCTCTCTTTCTTTTTAAGTACACTCTTTTATGTCATTCCTTTTAAAGCTCATATTTCTTGTTATTGGGATGTTATTTTATATTACTATTACTGTAATTTTTATTTTAATATGATGAGAGACCCTATTCTCTCTCATCAATCCATTTTGGAAGTTTTGAGTGGTGTCGTTAGGCTGCCGAATTTTCGTAAGAGATCTAACCTCTCTCTTTCTTTTTAAGTACTCTCCTTTATGTCACTTCTTTTAAGCTCCTATTTGTTATGTTGTGGGATGTTCTTTTATATTCCTCTTTCTGTAAACTTTATGTTAATATGATGAGAGACCCTATTTTCTCTCATCAATCCATTTTGGAAGTTTTAAGTGGCGCTGTTAGGCTGTTGAGTTTTCGTAAGGGATTTTTCATCGCACTTTTATTACCATGAGATTTATGCTACATTTGCCACAATTTTCTTTGAGTGGTGTATGTACTGTCCGTTATTTTACTCATTGTGTAATATACTTTCATTTATGAGTATTTACATCAATGTTGTATTGTCCTTCTTTCACGGGGTGCATGTCTCGAAAGATACCCATGTCGGTAAGGGAACCTTTCACCCTCCTCTTTTTAAAAGACTTCTTTTGTTATGTCTTTTAATTCACATACTATTATGTTGGGATATGTTCTTCTATATCCTTATTGATTTAAATTTTATGTCCTTGTGATGAGATACCCTTTTTATCTCTCATCAACTCATTTTCTGAATTTTGTAGTGACGCCGTTAGGCTGTCAAATTTTTGCAAGGGAACTTCTTAACCCAAATTTGATTCTTTGGGATAAACTTGTACTCCTTGAATATGTCGTTCTGTGAATATGTGTGAATAACCTCTGATTGTTTTACACTTAATATCCACTTATATTTGGTGTATTATTTTGTCACACATAATTATGTAATTGATTTATCCTTAATCCAAGGATACCGTCTTTGTATGGGACTTCATCTCAATCTCCTTTCATTGAGACATATTTTGTTTTATACACAACTTTCTTTTATACGGTGTATAAACCCCTTTGACTTTTACATTTATTCGAAAGGAATCTTTTTTATATGAAGTGTTTACTAAATGACAAAAGGGAATGTTTTTGTCATACGTATGCGGTGACAATGACTTCTCCTCCACCGTGACCATTATTTGAGTTTCGGCTTCCTCTACAAGCCATACCTTCTTTTTAAAAGAAAAATAAATTCCATGTTTTACATTTCTTTTATTTTGGTATTGAAAATGGTTTTCATAATGTTTTTATATCAATGTGTTGTATTGATATCTTGTGATTGAAAGGTGGAAATGTTATGTTTCCTTTATGCATGTTTTATGTGATACGATTATGTTGTGGTTCTTGGGAATTATTATGAAGACGGGTGGTTCCGTGATAAACTAAGGGCGGGTGAGCCCGATATAGCTCTCCAATGCATTGGGTAACGCAAAGGAGTGAAACTTTAAGGTTTCTCCAAAGAGATTTAGGGAATATACTGTGGTGGTTATTCCAAACGTAACCAAGAGGGTTACTCCCTACGTAAGAATGTTATGAATGCCTCAAGTTACCTTTATGTCTTATGATTTCTATGATTTATTCATGATTTGATGAGGTATGTTAAAGTGCTTATGTTTTATGAGTAAAGTATGATTTCATTGATTCTTATGTGTACATGTACTCATATATTTTTATATCCCTTACTCAGCTTTTTATGATCATCCCAAGTTTTTGAAATGTTTTTCATAGGTCAAGGGAAAGGTATATGATATGATGATAGTGTTAAGGAAGTGTCAAGAAAGAATCCATGTTTTATTTTAAATATGTTTCCATTGATGGGAAAAAATGAATACTATCTTTTATGTAACCACTTTGTTTAAATGTGGAATGTAATGCAAGTTTATGATCTAATTCTCTAAAAATCTAAACCTAAAAAGATCCTCATTGTGTAATCTTTTATTAACTCAAGATTAAGTAAGGTTTAAGGCTGGGGCCTTATATATATAGGTCCCACCCATCTCATAATAAAATAGTCCATATGTGTTCCACAAGATAATAAAACTTTTATCATATCATGACCCATAAAAAGAGATAGATTTTATCAACATCAAATAATATTCCATGAAATGAAATGGGTATCATTAACATTTCATCACATCATAAACTATAAAAATATATAGGTTTCATAATCACTTCATGAAATCATAACCCATGAAAAGAAGCAGGTTTCAAAATCATAAAACTCATGGAGTTGAAATGGGTGTCTTAATCATTATTTCATCAAAACATAAACCATTCAAGAAATAATATGAATGAAACCATTGGATAATTTCATATAAGGGAATGAGTAACATCAAAAAATGTTATCTTAGATGGAAAAAAACTTGGAAGGATATTTTTAAAACATTTCTTAAGGTAAATATTCTTTATTATTTGAAAAAAGTCTCTTTAAAACATAAAATCATTTGAAAATCATTTTCCTTAAAAACTTATAAAATAAACTTGAAAACCTTTTGAAAACCATTTTCCTTAAAAAATATAAAATAAGATTGCAAAATTTTTGAAACTATTTGCTAGAAAATATCATTTAAAAACATTTTCTTAAAAATTAACCTTTTAAACATGAAAAAAAAATTAAAGAATTGATAGCGGGTAAATCTTTACATGTCATACGAGGTAAAAAGAACATTCCTCTTGCACAGTAAAAAAATTAGAAAAATACCTCATTCATAAAGAGATAAGAACATTACTTTGAAAACATTGGTAAAATAAAAAAGGGTTAAAAATGTATTTTAAAGATTTTAGTAGATTAGTAGAATATTCTTGGAAGCCTTATTGGAAAACATAGATTTATGACCAAATAGAGGGTAAAGTCGGGCTTTCCTAAAAAAATACTTTCTTAACTATATTATGTACCAAAGAGTATAAATATGGTACCAATACATGAATATATCACTAATAACCAAATAATAATAAATTTCATGAATGTTCTTGAAATATGGGATATAATATTTCATCAAATGTAGCATAAACATAAAAAATCCTGAAAAGCAATGAGATTGTTTCAATAAACTCTTATCACTTGGTAACTTGGGATCATACTCTCCATGTGAGAAAAAAAATTAAATTAATATTATAATATCATTAAAAGATTTATATTCATGATATATTATATAAAATGGAATTATATACACCACAAAATTAATTTAAGTGCATAACAAAACATGAGTCTGAAAGAAGGAAAATTGAGACAAAACTATTTTACCAATTTGGTAGATTTTGAAACTTAAACCCCATGAAATAAATGTCATATAATGGATATTTAAATACCCATAAATTTAAAAATAATAATAATTTAATACATCCATGGTCATTATACACATTACACAAAAGGAATGGGTGGTGAATAAGGCATGTATCTCATGAAAATAAAAATTGAGATGAAATCCCCTTACCTTGTGTATTGACTCCTGTCGTACTCTTTCAAACCACATGTATAATAAATATAAATTTATTATACATATTTTATAGAACCATATTATCATATCTAATACCATATATTTTTTTATTATGATCTTTTATTACCCTCTTGTTAACAATCCTATGTTAAGGTTTTACTTCGGGTAATATCCGCTTTGTTCTTCGCATGTGTCTTAATTTGTTATAACTTTGGTCCTTATATTTATATCAAGATTAAAGAATTTAAAACATTATATAAATATAATTTATATTCAGTATATTTTTTATTATAATAATATATAGAATATAGAAGTACGAAATGGAATACACCATTCATAGAGACGGTAAGTCGTGTGTACGCATGAACATTGTTTTTGTTTTTATTGTCGTATTGAAAGAAAGAAATAAAATGACCTATATGTATATATGTATATAATATAATTAAAGTATAATTATAATGTTATATATATAATATAATTTCACTAAACTCATCCTTAATACATTCCATGTAGTGTGTGAACGAATCACATCGTTTCGAGGGGCGGTAGTACACACTTCCCTAAACAAAATTATCATATTTACACCAAATGGAAAGTAAAAAATATATTTGTTTTAAAAGTAATAAATAAGATTAAATACATAAAAAAATATAATATATAACATATATAAACATATTTTCTATAATAATGTAACCATGAGGGACGGTAAAGGAAAAATGAACAATCATCATTTAGTGAGGCGGTAGTTCACCGTACACATAAAGAGTATGTTTTTACCCATTAGATGGAGTTTTGTGTAAGTGTAGGTATAAACCTAAGCATAAAAACATACAAGTATATTTATGATACTATTTTTTTATACAATAATTGAATAAAAATATTGGAGGGGTGGAAGAGGAGAATAAAAGAAAGGATCTTGGGAGAAGGTGTTACCTCTTAATTGGGTAACTCCTTTTGGTTTGTGAAAAAAAGGATTCCTTGGAAGATTTTATTACTAAAGAGAGGATTAATTAAGGATGTTAGGGATGTTGGAAGTTTATTTGGTAGATTTTTTCTGAATCTAAGTGGTTTTATAGGTGTGAAGAATAGGGTTATGTGGTGTCCTTTTATAGGGAAGGAGTGACACTCTTATAAATATTTGAAGAGAGAATTCCACCCACATTTTTCTTGTTGAAAGTGGATCCAATAATGATAAAAAGTAGATAAAATGGAGGATAAGGTAAAAATATGTCCATAAAATGTATTTTGGACAAGTTTATAGGTTGTTTTGGGCCTTAAGGTTGTGGTTTAGTCCCCTATTAAGCTTAATTTAACTTTAATCGATGTAATTAATTTTAATCACTTTCACTAATATTTTATATAAAATACTAAGTTGAACTTATTATACATTATAAATTATGATTATTAAAAATATGGAATCCATTTTTCCAAATTCTAATCGCATAATTTTCATAAATTAATTTAAAATTAATCTCGTTCTCGGGTTGAGAATGTGGGTTTCTAAAGTAAAAACATTCAAAAGTTTGCTAAGTTTTTATATCCAATTTCAATGTAAAATTGATATAAATGACCTAAATTGTATTAATTGATAAAAATATTATCTAATTTAACTTTGAAACATATTTAAAATATAATTTAACCTTATAAATAAATTAGATAAAAAATCAGTTTTGAACTAAAAATCTGTATTTTTAACCATTCATTAAAAAATAAAACCTTACAGAAAAATACCAAAAAATTATAATCACCTAATTTTTATGTTTATATTTAAAATATGAATTTTATTTTGACATATTAATTCTATAAAAGTTCCAAAATTGGGATATAAAATGGGTTTGTCATTAAAAAACGTTAAAACTACATTTATAAAAATATATGTTTTTAAACATAAAATTGGGTTTGTTCTTTATATTATATATATCAAATATATTTAATGAATTTCAAAAATATTTTATTTAATATATAACATATATATTACATTAATATCAATCACTAATTGTATTTAATTTAATTTATTAGGGTAAAACAACTTTGTGGCCATAAAAATAATAATATTACCTTTTTTATTCAATCGAGTTTCATATTCATTTATAATTAATTAGTAACATATGAATTCATATTATATTTTGTAAACCATATATTTTCATAAATTGTGTAATACTATTAATAACCTCTAATTTAACATCTAGGTTGTATCTTATTATATTAAATAATCATATTTTAATAATATATTATCGTTTAGTAAACCTCAGTATTGCGTGTTACACAATCCATCGAGGAAAGTCATTATTGCATATAACACAAGTTATCCTCAATATTCTATGTAGAGTAAGATAAATTTTATATTGTGTGTAGTTTATGATTAACTTAGTTTTGTGTATAACACAAGACAATCATAGTTCTTTAATATAAAATAAACTATCTTCAGTGTTGAAAAATATCAAAAAGATTAAATTAATTTGAAAAACAATAATCCAAAAAATCTCATGGTGTTACATTATACCCCCCTTAAAATGAATTTATCATTGGAAATTCATCTGAGTTATCAAGTGTTTAATACTTTAAAGTTTCATTCATAGAAACCCACATCATAAAAATGAATATTAAAAATTCTCTTAAAAAGGGAATGTTGGAACCATAATGGTTATCCAAAGTAATATATAACTAGGTTTATACATAGGGGAATATGTGTGTGAAGTAAAAACATGGACATGGAAGAAAAATATAACTACTAAGTTCTAATGGATAGTGATATAGATCAAGGTCAGGAGAAATTTAATAATCAAAAATCCATAAATCTACGATGAAATAAGGGAAAACATGATTCATCAGAAATGGAGATACTAGGATAACATTTTTTGTTTCAAGATACTTTTTCTTAAAGTTGAATAATTTTCAAGAAAAGATATACTTTCATTATTTTAAGAAAACATCGCCCTTTTTTGTTTGTTGATCCACTTCACCTCTTTCTCTAAAAAGGAAGGTGAATTTTAATTCCTAAAGTACTAAAAGATCATGAGATCCATGATATGTAATCCCATTTATCATCAGTTGTCATCAATACAAAGTAGTTTGAACATCCTATCCAATATTCATAAATCATTATATAGAGAGATAACAGTTTAATCTTACTGACTTCATCTAAAGTTTAACTTAAACTTCCATAAATGGTTAACCTTATAACCCTTATAAAAGATGAAAATTTAAATCTTTGGAAAAAATGTTATGAAATCAGCTTAACATTGATCCCCTGTATATCATAATCTACCACTCGGTTGTCGCATTCCAAACATGTGAATACCCTCATTTTATATTCCCTTAAAACATAGTAACAACCATAATTACCATAAATCCTTTTGGAAAACATGCATACTTACTTATTCCAATGATTACTGGATATATATTTAAAATCCATGAAGTTGTGAACTTTATCCTTGATGATATAGAACACTTTTTCAATAATCGGTTATAGGGTAATCCGTACCATCCAATTTACTTATTCATATCCATCATATCTTTATCCAAATATTGTTGTCTCAACATCATGCATTAATTAAGGGTTACCTTCCCTTAATCAAAATATCACCTTTCTATGAAATCAATTTTCTATATCTTCATCACCATTCAACATGTCTTTTTAAATCCTTAATGAAAACTTATACTGACAATACTTATATATTTCATGATTCATATAACATAATCTCTGAATTATAAAACATAAATACTTCATTCATCCAATATTATTCTTAAACTATTACTCAGGCTTCATCAACTTATCCCTTAATACCTCTTTCCTAGAATATGAAATATGAATCATTTATTAAGGTTCTAAAACCTCAATTTAATCATACTTATTATGTTTAATGTAAATAATACTAGAAGAACATCACATACCTTTCACATATCATTTGCAATCTCTTTATCTTTATAAGTATAACCAATACTTGTACCGCCTTCCTAATTATCTTTATGAGATTTACAATTGGTAAATCAATTCACATAATTCTCATAATTTCTACATATGACACGTTAAATGTTAACCATGTTTCTTCTAGTTCTCTCAATTGACTAAAATCAGAAAGCATAGTTTGAAAAACATTTATCATATTAGGATACCATATAACTATGAAAAATTACTTATATGGTTCCTAAATCATGGAAAATAATTCTTTAATCTATGATACCTTAGGTTTTTTCTAGGTTATTCATAGTCATCCTCTATTTAAATCCTTCTTGATGGTTCATAAAGAGTTCGTGAATTCCCAAATCATATCCCCTGGGAGTGTCAAACCAGGTGTGCAGCAAGGCTCATTATCGTGTACTGGATTACCCCAAGTCAAGCTCAGGACATCTTGTAGGAGTTGTTACACCTAGGTAAATTTTTTCTATAGGCACATCCACTTGTAATATCCAAACACAGATGTATTTCCAGGAAACCACTTACTCTATCCTTCACCAAAATTCCAGGACATTTTCCTAAACATTGACTCATCCTTATACTTATCCTTAGAGACATCCCTAGACATATCCTTAGAAATATACCTAGGAATATCACTAAATTTTTCTCATTCTAGTTTCCAAAGGTTGACTAAACCTTTCCTTTGATACTAATTATAATGACCTAGGTTTAACATACATGGATATTACATCATTTTATATGAATATTTGGTACATTACAAAAATACATTCCTGAGGACCATAATAGTTTAGGGTATTTGGAAATTTGGAAAAAAAATATTCTATCATGGTGAAAGATCTTCAATATCTCCCATAAATATCTCCACCTTTAGTACTTCTACCTAAAACCTTTCCTCATAACCTAGGGAAATGAAACATAATAAATTGGTGAGATCATATGCTTAATAAGGGTAAATAAAGTAAATGTGTAATCATAACATGAAAAAAGGGGTATGGAACTTGAGTATAAAATTTGAAGATCATACCCTACATATTAGATATCATAATTAATATTATAATTTCACAAGATATAGATCATAATATAATTAAGAGCATAATTCATGAAATCATAATATAGGAATAAGACATGGAATTTTTGGCATGCACATAATAATATAAAATCATATATCAAGGATACTTACCAAGGCCTTTATAACATGTTAGGCTTGGCCTATGACCCATGTACCAGCTTTAAGTTTGGGATAAAAACCCATGTACCCTCTTAATTTTAGGCTTGGGCTATAACCCATGTACCTTCTTGTTTTTTTGATTGGGAAATAACCCATGTACCCTATTACTTTTAGGATTGGGATACAACCCTTATATTTTCTTGTTTTCAAGATTGGCCTATAACCTGTGTACCCTATTACTTTTAGGCTCAAGCTACAACCCATGTCCCTTCTTATTTTCATGATTTGGATACAACTCATTTACCCTTTGATCTCATGTACAAATTCTCATTACCCAATGCATTGGAGGGAGATATAGGTCCCACCCATATCATAATAAAATCATACATACATGTTCTACAAGATAATGAAACATTCATCATATAATGACTCATAAAAAATATAGGTTTTATAAACATCAAATTATATCCCATTAAATGAAATGTGCATCATTAACATTTCATCACATCCTAACCTATTAAACAAGATAAGTTTCGCAATCACATCATGAAATCATAACCTGTGAAAAGAAGTAGGTTTCAAAATCATAAAACCCATGGAGGTGAAATGGGTGTCTTAAGCATCATTTCATCAAAACATAAACCATTTGATAAAGAATATGAATGGAACCTTTGGATAATTTCCTTTAAGGGAATAAGTAACATCAATAGATGTTATCTTAGATGTAAAATAACTTGGAATGATATTTTGAAAACATTTCTTGAGTTAAAAATCCTTTATTATTTGAAAAAGGCTCTTTAAAACATAAAACCTTTTGAAAATAATTTTCCTTAAAAACTTATAAAATAATCTTGAAAACCTTTTGAAAACCATTTTCTTTAAAAAATTATAAAATAATCTTGAAAACATTTTTAAAACCATTTTCCATAAAAATTTACAAAAAAATCTTGAAACCCTTTTGAAAACCATTTCCTTACAAATATCTTTTAAAAACATTTTCTTAAAAATTAACCTTTTAAACATGAAAATAAATATTCAAATAATTGACGGTGGTTAAATTTGTATATGTCGTATGAGGTAAAAAGAACATTCCTTTTGCATGGTAAAAAACATAGAGAAATGCCTCATTCATAAATAGACAAGAATATTCCTTTGAAAACATTGGTAAAAGAAAAAAGGGAGTAAAAATTCATTTTAAATATTTTAGGATAATATTATAACATTCTTAGAACCCTTTTTAGAAAACATAGATTTACGACCGAAGAGAGGGTAAAGTTAAGATTTCTTAAAAAATACTTTCTTAACTATATTATGTACCAAAGAGTAAAAATATGGTACCAATACATGAATATATCATTAATAACCAGAGGAGAGTAAAAGTAATTAATGTTCTTGAGAGATGGGATATAATATTTCATCAAAATAATCATAAACATAAATAATCTTGAAAAGAAATAATATTGTTTCAATAAACTCTTATCACTTGATAACTTGGGATCATACTCTCCATATAATAAAAGAAAATTACATGAAACTTATAATCTAATAAAAATATGGATATTCATGATATATCATATAAAATGGATGTATATAGACCTCAAAATAAATTTAATCACATAACAAAACATGAGTCTCAATGAAATCAAATTGAGACAAAACTATTTTACCGATTTGGTAAATTTTGAAACTTAAAAACCATGAAATAAAGGTCATACAATGGATATGTAAACACCTATAAATTTAACTATAAGAATAATTTAATACATCCATGGTCATTATACACACTACATAAAATTAATGGGTGGTGAATAAACCATGTATCTCATGGAAATAAAAAGTGAGATTAAATCCCCTTACCGTGTGTCTTGACTCCCATCATACTCATTCAAACCACCTATATAATAAATATAAATTTATTATAAATATTTTATAGAACCACATTATTATATATAATACCATATTTTTTTTTATTATGACCTTGTATTACCCTCTTGTTAACAATCCTATGTTAAGGTTCCACTTCGGGTAATATCTGCTTTATTCTTTGCATGTGTCTTAATTTGTTATATATTAGATCCTTATACTTATATCATGATACTAGAATTTAAAACATGATATAAATATAATTTATATTAATTTTATGTGTATTATAATAATCTATATAATATATAAGTATGAAATAGAATGCACCATTCATGGAGATGGTAAGTCGTATGTACGCATGAACGTTGTTTCCGTTTTTATTGTCATATTGAAAGAAAGAAAGAAAATAAACTATATGTATATATGTATATAATATCATTAAATTATAATTATAATATTATATATATATATCATAAAATTTCACTAAAATCATCCTTAATACATTCTATGTAGTGTGTGAACGAATCACATCGCTTTGATGGGGTGGTAGGCCACACTTCCTCAAACGAAATTATCATATTTACACAAAATGGAAAGTAAAAAAAGATATGTGATGTAAAAGAAATAAATAATCTTAAATAAATAATAAATATAATATATAACAAATATAAATAGAGTTTCGATCATAATATCCACCATGAGAGGCGGTAAAGGAAAAATGAACAATCGTCGTTTAGTGAGGAAGTAGTTCATCGTACACGTAAACAGTATGTTCTTTACCCATTAGATAGAGGTGTGTGTAAGTGTAGGTCAAAAACTTATCAAAACTAAATACTATTATATTTATGATACTTGTTTTTTTATACTATCATGGAATAAAAATAATGGAGGGGTGGAGGAGGAGAATAAAATAAATGAGCTTGGGAGAAGGCGTTACCCCTTAATCGGGTAACTCCTTTTGGTTTATGCAAAAAGGATTCCTTGGAAGAATTTTTTCACACAAAAAAACTTGTATAATTCTTGTTTTTATTATTTTATTATTTTTAGACCTTTGGTTAAAGTTTCAGGTTTTCTTCCTGGTCAAAATTTTGAGTTTTTTGAGTTTTGGGGAATATGTTTTCAAGGAGAGCATGGTTTCCACATGGTTAGTGCTAATTGTGTGGACACTATACAGTCATTGATGGCCAGATAGAAACGAATGTATGGCCTAAACATATTCATGTGGTAGGTTCTAGGAAACTATGTGGTAGTTATCCCTTGGTCAGAGAGGCACGCACGGTTACCGCAAGGTTTGGAAAACCGTGCGGCCAAACCGTATGGGTTCGTCGGGTCATTAAAAACTTATTTTTCTTTTTTTACATCCTCTATTTTTACCCTAGGTCGGGCTCCCTCTCCTCCCTATAATTTTATTTTTCCAAATTGGCCCCAAACTCCTCTTTCTTGGATCTCCCTTCCTCTATGGTGATTTCCCTTTGGATCGAAGGTAAGATTTAGGGTTTTTGAGTCTTTTTTCTTCCTCTTTCTCTTTCCCCATTCCTTTTCTTGGTTTTATTTTTGGTATTTCTTCTTGTAATAACCCTAGGGTTAGATTTGTATAACCTTTGGTTCATTTTTCTTGTGTATAGGGGGTTTGGATTGCTTTTAGGGCCTCAATCTCCCTCTCCTTGAAGTTTTATTCCATCTGTACATGTTTTCAGTGGTTGTTTCTAAGTTTTTCTTTCATAAGGATCTTACTTTATCAAGCTATATCATTAAAGGAATTTTGGGTGTCCCATTTGTGAAAAGCACACATACTCAGTTTGGTTGAAACATTCCTCAAAGACTGTGTTTTTAGGACATCAAAAAAATTTACCTCGACAGCATAAATACTAATCATGGATAATAATATTAGATGTGAATATAAAACAAGGTACAAGACCATATCTAGTAAAAATTGATCAACTATATAATAAAGTAAAATATATTTACACTATTATTGGTAAACCATTTTCAAAAAACCTTACAAAATCAAGTTGTAATAAGTGATCAATTTTTTTTTTTGAATTACCATATTGGAATTGTTTGTATGTTATACACTTTATTGGTGTCATGCATATAGAAAAAATGTATTTTATAGTGTTATTGGCACATTACTAAATGTTCCTAGAAAATGTAAAGATGAAATTAAGGCTAGGTTTGACTTGATTTAAATAGGGATAAGGGAATAGTTGGTACCAGTGAAGGGTAAAAGGTGAAGTTTTCTTCCCCCAGCAACTTACACTTTGTCCAGAAAAGAAAAATTACAATTTTTCTTTTTCCTTAATGGTGTAAAAGTTCCATAGGGGTATTAATAAAATATCAAGAATTTAGGTTAAATGAATAATTTGAATTTACAAGGAATAAACTCACATGACTATCATGTTTTGATACAAGATTTAATGCTTGTTACTTTTCATTACATTATGCCTCAAAATATATGTCATACATTAACCAGAATCTGATTCTTTTTCAAATCCATATGCAGTAAAGTTATAGACCCAGTGAAGTTTCCCATCATGAATAAGGAGGTTGTAGTCATATTATGTGAATTATAGATGTTATTCCCACCATTATTCTTTGATATAATGGTTCACCTGATGGTTCACTTGGTTAAAGAGGTTTAACTATGTGGTCATGTCCATTACAGATGGATGTACCCCATTGAACAGCATATGAAGATTTTGAAAGGGTGTGTCAAGAATCAAATTCAAACATAAGGTTTTATTTTAGAATGATATATTGTTGAAGAAGTTATTCAATTCTGTACTGATTACCTATCAGATGTTAAAAGCATCGGTCTCCCAAAGTCTCGTCATAACAAACACCTTATGGGTGAAGGGATTTCTGAAAGATATATTGTTACAATTACCATGATATAGTGGGAGAAAGCACACCTTTACATTTTACATAATAGTTAAGATGTTGATCAATACATTGAATCCAATAAATAAATTATTATAGATTTGAATCCATCAAGGGCTGAAGGATGAATATCAAATACACATAATCAATAGTTTATAGGATGGTTCTGAGATCAAATTTATAATGAGTTATCTAAAAATCCAAATTAAATTTCCAAAATAATTAAATGGATATCCATGGTACTGAATGAAAATGTTGTTTTTTACATTGGTTTTGTAATCAATGGTTATACGTTCTATAAAAAAGAACACAATGAATCTAGTGTGATGAAAAATAGGTGTTACAATTATAGCTGAAGCGATGCACATATCTGGTTCCAAGGATAGAAATCCAATTTATACAAATATTTTATATTTTGGAATTAATAAACATATATATGAGTTGGATTATAAAACATTTCAAGTGTCGATATTCCATTTCAAATGGGTTGAAAATATCAGTGTATTGAAATTTGATGAAATGGGCTTTGTGAAGGTGAATTTCAGTGTGGAAGGGGAAAATATGATCCATTCGTAATGGAATCACAATTAGTGTAAGTATTTTATGTCTTAGATCCAGTAAAAAATAATTGATCAATTTTCTTTCTGGAAACTAAAAAAATGTTGGGTCAGATGAAAATTCAATTGAGGATGACCCTCTCATTGGGAGATCATAATCAGTTCATTCTGGTCCCAATGTAGACAATGTATTATACGTTAGAGGATACCATAGATAGGATATTTGGATTCTCTATAGAGAAACCAAATCCATGAAACATTTAAAAAAATAAAGAGAGTTCAATGAGAAGGTAAAAGTTTTTTTTAATATACTACGTTTTCCTCATAATATTATATGTTCTCTACTGTATTAACATAATATAAATTAAATTTTTGAATACCAATGTATACAATGTATTTTTCACATGATGATGTTATTAATACCTTGAAAGAAAAAACTATAATTAATTAAACCCTTTGGAAATATATAAAGGTAATGTTGTGATATACTTTCTCTATTTTACCAAAAAATTATATAATAGAACATTGATTTAATTTCATTATTCTTTACAAAGTTCATTTATTTTAGAAGATTTTTTTACATCTTTCATGCCTTTTAAGGAAGAGAAATGACATTATCTATGCTCAATCATAGAGGTAATATTGGTGTCTTCATAGTAAAATCATTGTCTATATAATTAATGTATTTTTTCATATTTATATTTAATTTTTTTTATTATTACTCACATAATAATTGTTTTCTTATATAGGTGGATTATTTTATTCGAGTTGGGATGGTCTTTATATCTTTCATGCCTTTCTACACCAAAACTTCTATATAATTCTTCTCCCTCAAAACCTTTTCACCCCTATAGTGTTTCATTTATCACTTTCCTTCAAGTTCTCTCCACTGCCTTTATAGGAAGAGAAATGAAACTACCTTTTATCAATAACAAAAGTAATCTTGATGTTTACAAAGTAAAATCATATAATAATTTTTTTCTTATATAGGTGGATTTAATATTTATGTTTAATTTATTTATTTTTAGTATTACTCGCATAATAATATTTTTCTTATACTGGTGGATTCTTTTGTTCGAGTTGGGATGGTTTTTCCATCTTTCATGTCTTTTTGAACCAAAACATCCACATAATTATTCTCCCTCAAAACCTTTTCACCTATGTAGTGTTTCATTTATCACTTTCCTTCAATTTCTCTCCACTACCTTTGTAGGAATAGAAATGATGTTGCCTCTTCTCAATTACAGAGGTAATCTTGATGTTTTCATAGTAAAATAATTTTCCATAGAGTTAATGTATTGTTTAATATTTATGTTTAATTTATTTCCTTTTAGTATTACTCACATAATAGTTATTTTCTTATATAGTTGGATTTTTTTTTGTTCGGTTTGGGGTGATCTATCTATCTTTCATGCCTTTCTTCACCAAAACTCCCACAAACTTCTTCTCCCTTGAAACCTTTCACCCATGTAATGTTGAAATTTATCACTTTCCTTCAAGTTCCCTCCACTGCTCAATCATAGAGGTAATCTTGATGTATTCATAGTAAAATCATTTTCCATATAATTAATTTATTATTTCATATTTATGTTCAATATATTTATTTTTAGTATTACTTATATAATAATTTTTTTCTTATACAGGTTTTTTTTTTGATTTGAGGTGGATTATTAAAATATGCTCATGTAGTGTTGGCGGTTCGATAAATAAACTCAATGGAAATCATGGTAACATTTATAGTTATGATTTTTTTGAGACTTTGGGATGTGTAGGAATCATCTGCACCTCAATATGACACATGGTGTGACTGGTATGACTCCAAGAACTTCTTTCTATTTAAAATTGACATTAATTTTATTAAAAAAGACAAATGACATACCCAAAACTGAGAAAACATATTAATATTATTTTTTTACTTTAATAAAATGATCCATAAGTCATTTTTGACATGTAGGAATCAACCTCACCTCAATCCAATGCACATTGTTCCCAGTGCGACTCAATGTGTCTGTTATCAGTTTAAAATTGATATTTTACTATAAAAAGTTTTACTCACTTAAAACTAAGAAAATGAACTTATATTTTCTTGATAATTTATTGGATCTATTCATAAATCATTTTTGATGTGTAGGAATCGGTCTCACATCAAACTAATACATGATGTGATCTGTATGAGTCAAAGTGCATGTTTCAAGTTTAAAATGACATTTTAGTAAAAAAGATAAGTGATGTACTCAAAAATAAGAAAAAACATTCATATTATTTTGATACTTTATTAAAATGATCTATAAGTAATTTGGGATATGTATTAATCATCTTCACCTCAATCTGATGTATAGTGTGACCGGTATGACTCCAAGTGCATCTTTTTATTTAAAATTGACATCAATTTTAGTAAAATGGACAACTAACCTACTCAAAATAGAGAAAACACATTCGTATTATTTTTATACTTTATATAAAAAATCCATAAGTCATTTTTGACATGTAGGTATCATCTGCACCTCAATATGATACATGATGTAACCTGTATGACTCAAATTCTTCATTATCAGTTTAAAATCAATATTTTAGTTCAAAAAGTGTCACTCACTGGAAACCAATCAAACACACTCATGATTCCTTGATAATTTAGTAAAAATATTCATAATTAATTTTTGAATTGTAGTAATTGGTCTCATTTCAAACCGATACATGATGTGATCGGAATGATTCAAAGTGTTTGTTTCTGGTTTAAAATGACATTTTAGTAAAAAAGACAACTGACGTACTCAAAACCAAGAAAATGCATTAGGATTGTTTTTATACTTTAGTAAAATAATACATAATTCATTTCAGATGTATAAGAATCATCCTCACCTCAATTAGACCCACTATGTGACCGGTATGACTCAAAGTGCATATTTTTATTTAAAATTGACATCAATTTTAGTAAAATGGACAACTGACCTACTCAAAACTAAGAAAACTAATTCATATTGTTTTGATACTTTAAAAAAAATATCTATAAGTCATTTTTAACATGTATGAATCAACCTCGCCTCAATATAATACACAATGTTCCTGGTATGACTCAAAGTGTCTGTTATGAGTTTAAAATCGACATTTTAGTTCAAAAAGTGTCACTCACTAAAAACCAATAAAATTCACTTTTATTTTCTTGATAACTTAGGAAAACAATTCATACGTAATTTTTGACATGTAGGAATTGGTTTCATGTCAAAATGATACATTATATAATCAAAATGAGTCAAAGTGTGTGTTTCCAATTTAAAATGACATTTTTGTAAAAAAGACAACTAACATACTCAAAATCAAGAAAATGTATTTGTACTATTTTGATACTTTAGTACAATGATCCACAAGTCATTGAGACATTTTGGAATCATTTGTACCTCAATCCAATGAACAGTGTGACCAGTATGACTCCAAGTGCGTCTTTTTATGTAAAAATGACTTCAATTTTAGTAAAATTTACACTTTCTGTTAATTTATTTATTTATATTATTACTAACATAAGAATTTTTTTCTTATAGAAGTGTGTTCATTTGCTTGAGAAGGGGTGTTTTTTTGGCAATATCATGATTCAAGGTCAGGATTAAAATACAAAGGAACATTTATGTTTTTAAATGTATGTAATAATTTGTATTTATGTAATTTTATAAACTAATGTTTTAAATTTCTATAATATAGTGTTTTTTTCTTTTATTTGAGTTATAAATTTCATTTCATTTAAATTTGGTATTGGTACTTGTTTTTGTTGATATCTGGTTTGTTTATGATGTTGTGGTGTGCTATTATAGCACAGTTCACTAGTGTTGTGGTGTGTTGTTATAACACACTATAGTATAGCTCTTTATCAGCACTTTTTTAGCACTGATAATAGACCAGGTATTTTAATCTCACTCAGGTAGTCGGTGCTTCTCTAGAACTGATAAAGCTCATTTCTAACACTATTAAAGGCCTATTTTGTAGTATTGAAGTACTTCATTTGTAATTGGACCTCTAATTTAAAAGTTATTATGTTCTCAAACACTTATAATCATTCCATTATAGTAAAAAAAATTATATCAATGAGAGGATTATATTCACTCTCACTAAGTCCATTCCATAAACCACTTTTTATACTAGTTATGTTGTTAAAATCATTATTTTATTTTCCATGTCATCCTTTTTATGTTGGGAATAACCAAACCTATTTTTATTCAATGTTATTCATATATATGTAATTATACTTTATTTATTGTGTATTTACATATATTAAACCCACATTCCCTTCCTGCAGGTTGAAAATAATGAAAAGTTCAAGTATTTAAACACTTGTGTACTTAATGATTTTATATGAAACTCGTTCCTTATTCTTTATGGTTTGTTGATAAAATTATTTATTATGATTTATGTGGAACACATAAATTAATACATATGAATTATTTTCCCTGATATCTCTCTAATACATTGGGTAAAAATTATTCTTTATAAATGATATGTTTTACGATACCTTGGTGAATAACCTTGGTAATATGTTTTGGTAATATGTTTTATGATACCTTGGTATTAAACCTTAGTGATATGCTTATGAATGTATATTTTTTATATTATAGCCACATTTCCATGTTATGTATCATATACTTATGATTATGATATTATGTTATGCATCATGTCTTATTCATGATGATCTCTCACATTCCATTTCCTTTGTTTATCCCTTACTGATCTTTATGCTCACTCCACTCTATTGAAGTATGTCCCTGGTAAATCACTTACAATAAATTGACCTAGGATATAATAATAAATGATTATTTCAAGAGGATTAAATAAAGTTTATTTTTATGTTTTCCTTATATACTCCATGTATTATGTACCTAGTTTCCAAGACACTAAACCTCAAAAGATCCTTTGAATTTATTAATGTAATATTTTGTTAAGGAATTATGTTAAAAATTATGTATAAAAAAGGTGAGTTTATATAGTTGGTATCAAAGGCAAGGTTTCTCTATTTTTGAAAATTAGGACTCGAAAAAATTAATAATAACCCTATGGATGAGTCTAAGTATATAAAAACATCCTAAAATTTTAGTAATGTATATAGTGAGTAGTTTACAAGTAATTAGATCCTTATCTAAATACTAAAATTGGATATGGATTGGGTATATATGTACCTAGATATAATAACCCCAAAAGGTATCATTGGGTATTAACTTGACCTAGACCTAGTGCACGATAAAGAGGCCTTATCACACACCTAGTTTGATACTCCCAGGGGATATTCTTTTGTTAATCACATTCTTTTTAAAAATCATTATGAAGGATATATAGATAATGAAAAAAAAATTAAATATTGAACTATAACATCCTAGAATCATGATATTGGAAAAAATTTGGATTAAAATTTCCTTAAGAATTATTATAATAATATTTATGATAGTAAAAAATTTCTCACTTAGGTTTTCTTATTCTAGAAAAATGGTAGGGAATATAAAGGCTCATGTAAATAATTAATGTGATGGAAAATGCAATGAAAGTCTTCCTAATATGATGAAATCTGAAGTTAAAAACTTCATGATGATGATGAATCAGTAAACTTAGGTTCTGAATGAAAACCTAAACAATGTGGATTTTTTAGCTTTACTAATGAAGGAACAACTAGAAATTGAATCCTTCATGTGTCAATAAGTACCAATTTTTTAGTAGAACCTCTAATCCACTAATTGAAGAACAATGGATCAATACTATAGAAAATATATTTTTTTGTACTCTATTATTTTGAGATAGAAAAAGTTACATTAGCAGTGTATCTTTTGGATATAGAAGAAGATCAGTGGTAGGAATAGATCAAGAACACAAATCAAAAGGATTAGGTGGAATCTATGGAGTGGGAAGATTTCAAACAAATATTTTTCAATAATTATTTTACTTTTACCCTTCAAATAAAAAAGGAAATGTAATTCCTTGAATTAAAACAAAAGGAAAATGAATCTATGGGGGTTATGAGTTAAAATTTACAAGGATTTTACAATACACTTAAAGTTTTTTCATTGATTATTATGGGAATATAAATTGATTATTTAGTGGTATAAGACCTTATATATAGAATTGTTTTGAAATTAGAGACTTTGGGAGTTATGCAGAGATAGTTTGGTGTGCTCTTAAAGTGGAAATGGAGTTTGAAGATGCATAATGGTCTCATGGACTAAATGATAAAAATAAGAGTATGGAGGAAAATTTCAGAAAGAATTTCAAATATGTAAGAGAAGGGAAGAAACAATAACTACCCATGTGAAATAAGTGTGGGAAGAAGCATTTGGGGAATTATCTACAATGAAGTTTAAAGTATTATAGGTGTGAAATAGATGTCCATATAGCTCGAAACTATCATGGAGATGTAAATCCCCAACATATAAATACTAATGATAAAAGGAATATGGTGAAAGTAAAACCTCTAATATATCATTTAAAGTGTGGAAATAATATATATTTCAATAATAAATGTCCAAATAAAAATATAATGGATGAAAATTGTCATTAACCCTGATAGAGGCCAAGGGAGAAAGGTCATGCTTTTGCAATCATGACTGCTGAATTCTAGGATTTGAATGATATTATGAAATTTACACTCATCATATACTCAAATCTAGAAATTATATTGTTTGATTATGGTTTTATTCATTCTTTTATTTCATTCAAGTTTGCAAAAAACGTCAAGTTAAACCTTTAACTGCTAGTGGTAGAGTTATTGGTTAAAATCCTAGAGTAACTATTCAAGTATCAAAGATATATAAGGATTTCTCTATTAAATTTAGTGAGTAAAATATCTCCTCAAACCCAATGGTAATTTCAATATTGTAATTGGGAATAATATTAGGGAAGGATTTTATATCAAATTATAATGCCAATATCGATTATAAAATCAAGGAAATTTCAATTGTCTTAAAGGGAAAACCTATAATTATCTTCAAATTAGTGATATCCTAACTTGAGTCTTGTCAAGAACTACCTTTTATTGACTAATTTATGGAAATTATTGGTGAAGAGTGGGAAAAAGTGAAATTATAAAGATAGGATATGTCCCCATTTTTTTAAATAAATTTATGTATTTCCTAAAGAATTATTTGGAACTCCCTCAGAAAGAGAGGTAGATTTATCAACTAAACTCATACCTGAATATAAGCCAATATCAAAGACCCCATATAGAATGGAATGTGTGGAGATAGAATAATTGAATAAGAAGATTAAGGATCTTTGGGAGAAGGGTTTTATTTGTCTGAGTGTATCTCCTTAGGGAGTACATGTTCTCTTTGTGAAGAAAAAGGATTATTCAATGTGAATATGAATTGATTATAGAGAAATTAATGGTATCACGATGAATAAAAAATACCCTCTTCCAAGGATTTTTGATTTGTTTGACCAACTTCAAGGGGCTCAATTATTTTCCAAGATTAAACTCCAATCAGGGCATCATCAACTAAGGGTGAAGAAAGAAGATATCCTGAATACTGCCTTCCAAACAAAATATGGACACTATGAGTTTGTCATTATGCCCTTTATTTTGACAAATTATCATTATATATTTATGTATTTTATTAATAGAGTCTTTATGGTGGTATTTATTGATGATATTTTGATATATTCCAAATTTTATGTGGATCTTGATAATCATCTAAGGGTTATATTAAAAAAAATCTAAGTAAAGAGAATATTTTTGGTAATTTTAGAAAATGTGAGTTCTAGTTAAAAAAAAGTCGCATTATTGGGACATGTTATAACCATTGAAGGAATATCATTTGATCAAAAAAATAAAAATGTCATCTAGGAGTGGCTTCATCCTACAACAATGACTGAGATTCATAGTTTCCTTGGTCTAACAGGATATTATAAAAGGTTTGTGAAAAAAATCATGACTTTCTAATCCACTAACCAAGTTAACTGGAAAGGTATTTAAGTTTATCTAGACAAATTATTGTGGATAAAGTTTCAAATAATTGAATAATGGGTTGGTTAGTACACTTGTTCTAACTTTAACCTTTGATGGGGAAGGGTTTTTCATTTATAGTGATGCATCCTTGAAAGGTCTTGGATGCATAATCCTAAAAAATGAAAATGTGATTTCCTATATATCTCGACAGTTAATCCTCATGAACAAAATTATCTTACCTATAACTTAGAGTTAACTATAGTTCTTTTTAAATTAAAGATATAGAAACACTATCTTTATAGGGAGAAGTGTGATATATACATTGACCACCAGATTTTTAAGTGTATATTAACACAAAAGGAACTAAACATGATACAAAGGAGATGGTTGGATCTTTTTAAATACTATTATTGTCACATCTATTACCACACTATAAAAGAAAACAAATTCATTGGTTAATTGAGAGGGAAAGACCTCAGGGTCCTTTCAATGATGAGGATTGAAGAAGATCCATTGATCAAGGATTTGGTAAAGATAGACATGGAAGTCATAAATGTTGATCAAGAGGGAGTATTGAGGTTTGGTACAAGGCTATATATCCCATATATTAAAAATTTAAATAAAGATATGATTGATGAAGGTCATAGATTTTTTTCTTTATACATCCTGGAAGCACCAAAATGTATAGAGATTTGTGAGAACATTATTGGTGGGATAACATGAAAATAGAGATTGTTGATTATAATACAAGATGTTTGGTATATTAGTAAGTGAAGGAAAAGTAACAACTACCCAAAGGAGTGTTGAAACCACTACCCATACCTTTATGTAATTGGGATAACATAACGTGGAATTTTTTATTGGACTTCCTAAGAAATCCAAGGGAAACAATGTCATATGGGTAATCAATGATATGTGAAAAAATTCTGCCGATTTCATTGTTTATGAGAGGATTTATACCTTTAGCACCTTGCTCATTTGTATATTCAAGAAGTGGTGAGACTTTATAGTGCACCGTTGTCAATTGTTTCAGACCATGATCCAATATTTACTTCTATGTTCTAGAGGAGCCTTCAAAAGTCCATGAATAAAGAAGTAAACCTAAGCATAAACTATCATCCTCATATTGATGGGTAGTTTGAGAGGACTATACAAACACTATAAGACATGTTAAGGGATAGCTCACTTGATTTTCAAGGGATTTGGGATCTACATCTTCCACTTGTTGAATTCTACTATAAAAAAAATCAATTGAGTGTTCAAATGGATCCTTGTGAAACACTATATGGGAATAGAACTCTAACATGTTGGGATGAAGTTGAAGAAGGAAAACTATTGGGACCATACATTGTGAAGGACACTATGAAGAAGATACAAGTGATCCAAAAACATATCAAGGATGCCTAGAGTCAAAAAAAGAGTTATGTTGGAAATAGAAGGACTTAGAATTTCATGTTGGGGTTATGTATTCCTAAAAATATCATTATGGAAAGGATTTATGATATTTGGAAAGAAGGGGAAGATGAGTCTAAGGTAAATTAGACCATTTTAGATTTTAGTGTGTGTTAGAGAAGTTGCTTACAAGTTAGTACTACCTCCAAATCTTTCCAATTTAAATGAAATGTTTCATTTATCCCTATTAAGAAAGTATATGTTAGAACCTCAACATATAATAGACCCAAATGGTGTGTAATTAGAACCAGAACTATCGTATGAAGAAGAATCGGTCCATATTCTTGATGAAAAGGAACAAGTATTGAGGAATAAGACAACCTGACTTGTGAAAGTCTTGTGAAAAAATCACAAGTTTAAAGAAGTAACTCAAGATCCTAAACAAGTAATAAAATAGAAATACCCTCATTTTCTTTTGAGGTTAGACACAAATTTTGAGGATGAAATTTCTTGAGGGGGAGAATATAATAACCTGAAATTCATTTCTCTTATTAGAAAAATAACTCACATTTCATAGTGATTGTTTTATAATGAATCCCATAAAAAGACTTTTACAAAAGACATTACACATAATGAAATAATATTGACTATAACAAATGGAAATAATAAATAGAGATGAAAAAAAAGAACATTGTACACACTAATGTAAAATATATAAGCTTAAATTCTCTAATAAATATTGCTCATACAATAAAAACAGTAAAAATAAATAGAACGGTTAGTAATATGATAGATATTATCAAGGGAAGTTTGGAGCCTTTGTAAGAAAAGTAGTGAATGATGAGGTATGAGAATGTTGGAGTATACACTACAATAAAACAAACCTTTAACAGCATCGGCCTTTATCAGCGCTAACAAAAAGCACTGATAAAAGGTACCTTTTATCATCTCTTTTTTTATCACTCATAAAAGGTACCCTTTATCAGCACTTTTTTTTAGTTTTGATAAGGGTACCCTTTATCAATACTTTATTTTCATCACTGATAAAGGGTCACTTTATCAGAGCTTTATTTTTAGCACTGATAAATGATACCCTTTATCAATGCTTTATTTTTAGAGCTCATAAAGGGATCCTTTATCGGTGCTTTTTTAGCACTGATAAAGGTCCAAAAAATGAAATAATTAAATAAATAAAAAATAAAAATGAGTTTATTAAAAAAATTATTAATTAAATAATTATTGATAAAAATGAATAAAGTGATTATACTATATATAAATTATAAATACTAATAAATAGTATATATTAAATATATATATATATAGATCCATGTGTAAAATTAAAATTAAACAAATAAAATTAAAAATAAGTAAATTGATAAAAATATTAAACATTTTATTAATTAAATAATTATTGATAATGTTAATAAATAGTATATATTAAATATATAGATATATATGAATGTATATAAATATAATTTATATAATACAAAATATTTATGATTTTACATTAAATAGTAATATATTTAATGAATAATGGTTATAATTAAAAATTAATATGAATTTAAAATATTGATTAATTGATTCGAGTGATGGACATAATTGAATGTCGTTTAATTTTTCAATTTAACATAGATTGAACGTGTGTCATATTGATTTTACATATATATACATAATTAATGCACTTTTATATACAATACACACACACAAATATTTAAGCAATTAATGAAATATTATATAGAAACACATATAATATTTATGTAATTTATTCAAATTTTAGTATTTGTTTTAGAATTTCATTATAACATGACATGTTTAATATATTCTGTTTTGAATCGATAAATTTTATTTATTTATTTTTAATATTATTAAAGTTAGGTATTATTTATTCATTTTTAAAATGTTTTTTTTTTGTTTTTTTTGGAATTTAAACAATTTCTATTATTTATTTTATATTTATTTATTTAATATGTTTTAATATTTTCAATATTTATTCATCTTTATTTCAATATATATCCTTATTTTTTTAATAATTTATATTTAATTAATAACTCTTATCCATTTTTTCAATATTGTTAAAGTGTACTCATTTTTAATTATTCAATTTCACTCATTTTTAACATGCATGCACTTAAGATTAAATATTCATTGATAATGTTAAAAATATATTTGTAAATAAATATTTACAAATAAATATATTTATAAATGTATAGTTACTATATTTATACATTTATTATCATAAATAAATAAATATTATATTTTAAAAAAGTGTTTTTATAATTATAAATAAATAATGATATATATTTAAATAATTATAAATTTATAATAAATTTATTTAAATAATGAATAAATTTACTATAATTATATTTATATATATTTATTATATATATAATTATATAAATATATATAATGATATAAATATCATTTTTCTGAATGTATTTATATAATTATAAATAATTAATTATATATTTAAATAATTATAAAATTATAATAAATATATTTAAATAAAGAATATATTTACTATATTTATATATATTTATATTAATTTATTAATTATATATATAATTATATAAATATATTTAAATAATTATTTATATTTATAATTATAAATCCTTTATCAACACTTAAATAATAAGCACTGATAAAAGGGATCTTTATCAGCGCTTTTTTAGAAGCACTGATAAAAGTGTCCTGATCTATTTTAATAACCATAACCATCATGAACCAATTCGCGATATCTGAAGCTCTCTATGTAATCCACCTACTGTCGGCACTCCTCATTATTGAATCTAAGCTCGAATCTAGGCTAGAATCAAGGCTCCAACTATTTCAAGGCTTGAATCCAATGCTTAAACGATTCAAGGGTCAAATGAAACTAAATCTTGAACAAAATCTAGGTTTTTTGATATCTCTACATTCCCTCAGTTATCCATTGAACCTTCTTAGTCCACATCTGTGTATCCCAATAACTCCAGTTTCACTATCCTTTAATAAAACATCCCAAAATTCACTATTTTTTAGATATATTGAAATATCATATTCCCCGATAGCATGTGTATCTCCTTGGGACAACATTGGTATCATGAGACTTAAAATATATCAAACCCAATGTTGTGTAATTTTTTTGTGAGGTATAATAGGCTCCCAATACATATATTCCATGACATATACCTCTTTTCAATCATAAAATTTTGAAAAAATCATCCATATAGTGGTTGGTGTTGTCATTGGTTTGGAATATTTCATTGCAAATCACTTAGGAACCTCTTCTTCATATTTTTATTAAGAGATTAATGTGCTATGATTTCCTTGATTCACCTATAAACCAAGGAAAATTTTTAACTCACCAATCATATACATCTCGATATTGTACCTCATATGATCCACAAAAAAATTTGTATTGTGCTTTTTCCAATCCTCATATATTATGTCTTCAACATATGTAAGTATCAACATCCTTTTATCATTATCCTTCTTGATGTAGAGGTTGTGATCAACTCTAACTTTCTAAAAATAAATCTTTCTTAGGTGTTGATCTAACCTTAAATACCAAGTCCTCAGTGATTTATTTATCTTATACAAAGAATTATTTAACTGGCACACCATTCTCTCATTTTTATCCATAATAAACTCATCCAGTTTCTCAATGTATACTCCATAATTAAGAACTCCATTTAGGAACATATATTTGACATCCATTTGGTGTACTTTTAACTACATTTTCACTGAAATATCCAAGAAAAATCAAATAGTTTCCAACTGAACTATGGGAGTAAATTTATCATAAATATAAATTCCTTTGATCTAGGAATTCCCCTTGAAAACTATCCTTTATTTATTTTTATCCACTTTTCCATAGTCAATGAGTTCATTATATAACACCCATTTGGTTCTGATAAGATTTATGTCTTCTAGCCTTGGAACAATTTCCCATGTCACATTGTTTTTATTTGGATCAATATCCTCTTGAAAATATTTTACCCAATTATCATCCTTATTAGGCTCTCCAAATTATTTAGGATATACTTGGGAAAAACTATGTTTTTTATAGACTCTTACTCCTCTGAGTTTTCACCAAAACTATATAATCACCAAATACATTTTATTCATTGATTTTAACCTTGCTTGTATTTCTTGCAGTTGATAATCCTTCTTCATTTTCATCACCATCAATGTCTTATTTTGATTCTACCTCATCCTCGTGTGCTTCCCCCTATTCTACTCAATTAAACATTAATTTCATATGATTTTTCATCATTATTTTAATTATTAATGATCTCCCCATTCTAATTATTAAAAAATATCTATCAATTTTATATTTTCATTATAAAAACATCTCAACCCACACTTTTTAAGTCAGTATTAAATTATCTCATTATCTAATATGATTAATTTTTCACTACCATAAATCAATTTCCTCTTTCAAACACAATTACCATAAAGTTTTACTAATCTCAAATCAAAAAATGGTTCGTCTAGTTTTTTATACCTTTGTAAAAATATAACCATCTTTGAAATGATAACCCACTCATTAATACTTCTTAAAAATCACTTCATTTCTTTCTTCACACATCTAATAAAAACTATGTATGTTTTACCTTAATCCATCTAAAAACATATCATTATTTAACATTTCCTTTTGGTTAAACCCTTAGTAATCTCTGATTTCCATCCATGTGATTCTCACAAATGGGAGGCATTTCCCCTTTTAGAGAAAACAATGGAGTATAATCATCATCATCATCATTTTCATCTCTCAAACAATTATTATTCTAATTTTTTTCTTGGGACTAATCCCCCATCTATTTTATATTGTTTGTACTACTATGATTAGTAGTCATCATATGGATGAAACTGCTTTGAGTATTTCATGCAACATAGGTGCATGTCCACAAGATATAGAGGATGAGTGTCAAACAATAAAATGCAATGATAATTGTTCAGAAGATGATCTGATGAGGATGAAAGATGTTTATAACTTTAACCTTTGGATAAATTAATAGGATAACATCTAAAATACTGTAGTAATTCTTTTCTTAAATTTAATTACCCAATTTCTTCAAATCATACTAAAATTCTTTGAAATAATCAAATATTAGGATTCCCTTATTAGAATTATCTATAACTTTAACTTTTTATAATGAATATCTTATGTGTATTTATTTATTTATTATAAAAATGAATATTTTATGAATCCAATAGGATAGATATGAATCAAAAATGGATGCACGCTATTCATTTGAAAAAAGAGTATGAAGATATAGTTAAATAGTTCATCAAGTTTGCAATAGAGCATGCATATGACCCTTCTCAAATCTTTTTTCCATGTTTACATTATTTTTATTTGAGAAAAATTAATCTAGAAGAGTTGAAAAAACATTTTATTTATCATAGAATAGGTCAAAGCTATAAATTTTGGAGTAAACATGGGAAAAAACTGAATGTACACGTCGATTAGGATGATATTGTAGTTTATGAGTCATTTGATATGAATATCAATGTAAATGATGATGATGATCACATGGAAGAAATGACAATGACAATTGAAGATGAAATTCATGATTGTCTAAAGTTGTTTGAGAAGTTAAATAGTTTTGCTAAGAGACCATTGTATACTGATTGTACTAAATACACAACATTATCAGTTGTATTGAAGTTATATAATTTGAAAGCTGGTAGTGGATGGAGTGACACCAACTTTACAGAACTATTTGGTCTTCTGATTGATATGCTACCAGAAGAAAATGAACTACCATATAGAACATGTGATGTTAAATGAATGCTAAATTCAATGGTCATGATCTCTAAAAATATATATTCTTGTCCAAATGATTGCATATTTTTTTGCAAGAACCATTAATAGCTCATAAAATTCCCTAAGTGTGGCACAGATCGATACAAGAAAAATTAATCAAGTCCTTCAAAATATGTATGGTACTTTCCTATCATTCCATGGTTTAAAAGACTATATAGATATCAAGAAACCACGAGATCATTGACATGGCATATAGATACAACAATTAAAGATTGGAACCTACATCATATAGAAGATTCTCCTCAGTGGAAGAAAATTGATTATGAGTATCCTAAATTTGTAAATCATCCAAGAAAATTTCATCTTGCATTATCTACAGATGGAATAAATACTTTTATTTTACAAATTAGTGCTCATAGTACATGTCCCTTCATGTTGGTAAATTATAACTTACCACCATGGTTATGCATGAAGTACAAATACATTATGTTGTCTTTGCTTGTATCTGGACCAAATCAACCCAGTAATGATATTGATGTCTATTTGGATCCATTGATCAAAGATATAAAATTAATGTGGGATACATGTGTTACAATGTATTATGCTCATATAAGTTAAGAATTCACATTGAGAATCATGTTGTACAGGATGATAAATAACTTCCCCACTTATAGAAATTTATCATGATATATCATTAAAAGAATGTTGGGGTGTCCCATTTTTGAAAAACACACATAGTTAGTTCGGTTGAAACATTTATCGAAGACTGTGTTTTTAGTACATCAGAAATTTTTATCACAACAACATAAATATAGATCCTTGACAAAATCATTCGATGGGAATATCAAACAAGGTAGAACACCATCTCCAATAATGGGTGATAAACTTTTTGATAAATTAAAATATATTGACACTGTTTTCAATAAACCATTTTCAAAAAACCTTACAAAATCATGTTAGAATAATAGATCAATTTTTTTTGAATTACCATATTGGAATTGTTTGTATGTCAAACATTTTCTTGGTGTCATGAATATAGAAAAAAAATTATTTGATAGTGTTATTGGTATATTAATAAATGTTCCTAAAAATGAAATATGGTATCAAGGCTAGCTTGGACATGATTGACATGGGGATAAGGGAAGAGTTGGCACTGGTGAAGGGTAAAGGGCAGAATTTTCTTCCTCTAGCAGCTTACACTCTATCCAAATAGGAAAAATTAAAATTTTGTCTTTTACTTAATAATGTAAAATTTCAAAAGGGGTATTCATAAAATATCAAGAATGTCATGTTAATGAATAATTTGAAGTTACAAGGACTAAAATCACAAATATTTCATGTTTTTATGTAAGATTTAATGTCTTTTTCTTTCTGTTGCATTCTGCCTCAAAATGTACAGCATAAATTAACCAGAATCTACTTATTTTTCAAATCCATACATAGTAAAGTTATAGACCTGATGAAGTTTCCAATCATTAATAAAGAGGTTTCAGTCATATTGTGTGAATTAGATATTCTCTTCCCACCATAATTATTTGATATAATGGTTCACCTGATGGTTCACTTGGTTAGAGAGGTTCAACTATGTGGTCCTGGCTATTATAGATGGATATAACCCATCAAAAGGTATATAAAAATTATGAAATGGTATATCCATAATTTAATTCAGATAGAAGGTTGTATTTCATAAATATATATTGTTTAAGAATATATTGAATTTTTTATCGATTACCTATCAGATATTTACAGCATCAATCTCCCAAAGTCTTGTCATAGCGGATGCCTTATGGGCGAAGGGATTTCTAGAAGATATGTTGTTACAATTACCTTGATAGAGAGGGAATAAACGCACCGTTAAGTTTTACTTAATAGTAAAGATGTTGATCCATACATTTAATTCCACAAAGAAATTATTAGAGATTTGAATTCATTGAAGGCTGAAGTATGGATATAAAATACACATAATCAACAGTTTATAGGATGGTTTTGAGATCAAATTTATAAGGAGTTATCTAAAAATATGAATTTAATTATTTAATGACTTCAATGGATATACATGGGACTTAATTCAAATGTTATATCTTATATTGATTTTGTAATCAATGGTTATACGTTCTATACAAAAAACACGATGACTACACTACGATGAAAAATAGTGGTGTTACGCTTGTGGTGAAAGTGATGAAAACATCTGGTTCCAAGGATAGAAATCCAATTTATGAAAATATTAAATATATTGGAATTATTGAATAGATTTACGATTTGGATTATACAAAATTTAAAGTGCTGATTTTTCATTGCAAATGGGTTAACAATATGAGTGCAGTGAAAGTTGATGAAATGGGCTTTATAAAGGTGAATTTTAGTGTGGAAGGGGAAAATGATGATCTGTTTATAATAAAATCACAAGTAGTGTAATTATTTTATGTATGAGATTCAAAAACAATAATTTGTTGATTTTTCTATTGGCGACTAAAACAAATGTCGGGTCAGATAAAAATTTAATCAAGGATGACTCTTTCATTGGAAGATCACAATCATTTCATGTCAGTCCTAATGTAGGATGACTCTTTCATTGGAAGATCACAATCATTTCATGTCAGTCCTAATGTAGACAATGTCTTATATGTTATAAAGGACTAAAAAGAGGGGATTTTGATTCTCAATAGAGGAACCAAATCCCTAAAACCTTTAAAAAAATAGAGTTCAATGAGAAGGTAAAAGTGTTTTTTAATATATTGTGTTTTTCCTCATAATATTATATGTTCATTACTAAATTAACATAATCTAAATTAAATGTTTAACTATTCATACAGATAATGTCCTCTACACATCATGATGTTACCAATAACTCAGAATAACAAACTATAACAAAGTAAATCCTTTGGGAAGATGTAAAGGTAATGTTATGATATACTTTCTCTATTTTAACAAAAAAAATTATATAATGAAACATTGACTTAATTTTCATTATTCCTTACAGAGTTTATTTATTTTAGAAGATTTTTGTCTATATTTTATGCCTTTATGTTCCAAAACTTCCATATAATTCTTCTCCCTTAAAACCTTTTCACCCCTATAGTGTTTCATTTATCACTTTCCTTCAAGTTCCCACCACTACCTTCATAGGAAGAGCAACGATGCTGCCTTTTCTCAATAACAAAGGTAATATTGATGTTTGTATGGTAAAATCACTATCCATATAATTAATGTATTGTTTTATATTTATGTTTAATTTATTTTTTTTAGTATTACTCTCATAATAATTTTTTTCTTATACAGGTGGATTATTTTGTTCAAGTTGGGGTGGTATGTCCATCTTCCATGCCTTTCGGTACTAAAACTTTCACAGACTTCTTCTCACTCAAAACATTTTCACCCCTATGGTGTTTGAATTTATCACTTTCCTTCAAGTTCCCTCCACTACTCAATCACATAGGTAATCTTGATGTTTTCACAGTAAAATCATTGTCTATAGAATTAATTTATTGTTTCATATTTATGTTTAATTTATTTATTTCTAGTATTACTCACATAAGAATTTTTTTCTTATACAGGTGGATTCTTTTGTTTGAGCCTAAAACTAAGATAATAACAAAA
Source organism: Viscum album (assembly GCA_963277665.1). Lineage (NCBI taxonomy): Eukaryota > Viridiplantae > Streptophyta > Magnoliopsida > Santalales > Viscaceae > Viscum > Viscum album. The sequence continues at coordinate 1,988,887,933 of OY728136.1, forward strand.
AGTAAATGTGTCAATAATTCATACAACCATCATGAAAAGGTGAATTTATACTACTTATTTAATTATTATTTTCATTATTTTATCTACTATTTTTAAGTTAATTTTTTTATCATTTTTATATAAAACTTATTTAGTTTTTTCCATTTATCTTTTAGAAAGATATATTTTGCTTTCAACTATCTGCAATAAGCCACAAAATAGATAAAATGTTCCCAACTGCCAATATTACCATGATTTCCATTACCTTTCTTTATCAAACTTCCAACACTGCATATTGACTCAATGTTCTTATCCAAAACACAATTCTTGTTGTTGAAAGATATAAGAGTAGAGGAAGCTCATGTTCCCATTATGGTGACTTCTCGTGATATAATGGGTATATGAGCTTCCTCTCCTCTTCTGTATTTTAATAATAAGAAAGTTTTTTCAGCTAAGAACATCGAGTCAATATGCAGTATTAGTAGTTCGAAAAAGAAAGGCTAAGGAAATTGTGGTAACATTGGTAGTTAGGATTTTTTTTGAGACTTTTGGATGTTTAGGAATTATTTGCATCTCGATCTGACACACGGTGTTACTAGTATGACTCCAAGTGCTTCTTTTTATTTAAAATTGACATTAATTTTAGTAAAAAGACAAGTGAAATACTCAAATAGAGAAAAACAATATTCTGATTGTTTTAATACTTTAATACAACAATCCATAAGTCATTTTTGATGTGTAGGAATCAACTGAATCTCAATTTGATATACGATGTGCCCAGTATAACTCAAAGTATCTGTTATCAGTTTAAAGTTGATATTTTAGTTAAAAAAGTTTCACTCGCTAAAAACTAAGAAAACACACTCAAATTTTATTTATAATTTAGGAAATAAATTCATAAATCATTTGTGATGTGTAGGAATTTTTCTCACATTAAACTAATACATGATGTGATCAGTATAAGTATAAGTGCATATTTACAGTTTGAAATGGAATTTTAGTAAAAAAGAAAACTAACATACTCAAAACTAATCAAACGCATTTATATTGTTTTTATACTTTAGTAAAATTATCCATAAGTCATTTGGTATGTGAAGGAATTAGACACACCTCAATATGACACACGGTGTGACCGGTATGACTCCAAGTATGTATTTTTATTTAAATTTGGAATCAATTTTAGTAAAAATAATAACTAACCTACTCAAAACCAACCAAAAACATTCATATTGTTTTGATAATTTATGGAAATGATACATAAGTCATTTCTGACATTTATGAATCATCCACACATCAATCTGATACACGATGTGTCTGGTATGACTCAGTGTGCATGTTATCAGTTTAAAATTGATATTTTAGTTCAGAAAATGTCACTCACTAAAAATTGAGAAAACACGCTCATATTGTCTTCATAATTTATTAAATTGATTCATAAGCTATTTTTGATGCGTAGGAAGAGGTCTCATTTCAAACAAACACATGATGTGATCGATATGAGTCAAAGTTTTTTTTTCCCATTTAGAATGGCATTTTTAGTAAAAATGACAAGTGATATACTCAAAACCAAACAAACACATTCATATTTTTTTAATAGTTTATTAAAATAATACATAATTCATTTGAGACATTTTTGAATTAGACTCACCTTAGTCTGACACATGGTGTGACCAGTATAACTCCAAGTGCATCGTTTTATTTAAAATTGACATTAATTTTAGTAAAAAAGACAACTAACCTACTCAAAACTAAGAAAAATCATTAATATTGTTTTGATACTTTATAAAAATTATACATAAGTAATTTGGGATGTGTATTAATCAAATTCACCTCAATACAATGCACGGCATGACTGGTATTACTCAAAGTGTCTGTTATCAGTTTAGAAATGATATTTTAGTTCAAAAAGTGTCACTCACTGAAAACTGAGAAAATGATCTTGTATTTTCATTATAATTTAGTAAATATATTCATAAATAATTTTTGATGTTTAATAATTGATCTCACATTAAACCAATACATGATTTGATCGATATGGGTTAAAGTGTGTGTTTCCATTTTAAAATGGCATTTTAGTAAAAACTAAAAGTGACATACTCAAAATCAAGAAAACATATTTATATTGTTTTTATACTTTAATAAAATGATCCATAAGTCATTTGAGACATTTATGAATCATTCTCACCTCAATACAATGAATGGTGTGATCGGTATGACTCCAAGTGCATCTTTTTATTTCAAATTAAAATCAATTTTAATAAAAAAGACAACTTACCTACTCCAAATTGAGAAAAAGCATTCATATTTTTTTGATACTTTAGTAAAATAATACATAAGTCATTTAGGATTTTTAGGAATCATCTTCACCTCAATCTGACACATGGTATGACTAGTATGAGTCAAAGTGTCTGTAATCATTTTAAAATGAAATTTTATTTCAAAAAGTGTCGCTCACTAAAAACTAAGAAAATACACTTGTATTTTCTTAATAATTTATTGAATTTATTCATAAATCATTTTTAATGTGTAGGAATTGGTCTCACATCAAACCGACACATTTGATCGATATGAGTCAAAGTGTGTGTTTCCAGCTTAAAATAACATTTTAGTAAAAAAGACAAGTGGCATACTCAAAATTGAGAAAATGCATTAAAATTGTTTTAATACTTTATAAAAATGATCCATAATTAATTTTAGGGTATATTAATCATACTAACCTCAATTTTATGTAGGATGTGACTGGTATGACTCCAAGTGTGTTTTTTTATTTAAAATTGACATCAATTTTAGTAAAAAGGACAACTAACCTACTCAAAACTAAGAAAAAGCATTTGGATTATTTTGATAATTTAATAAAATGATCCATAAGTCATTTGTTATGTTTAGTAATCATTCATAAATCAATTAAATTCATGTTGTAACCGGTATGACTCAATGTGTTCGTTATCAGTTTAAAATCGATATTTTAGTTAAAAAAGTGTCGCTCACTGAAAACTAAGAAAATGCATTCATATTTTCTTGATAATTTAGTATATTGATTCATAATTAATTTGTGACATGTAGGAATTATTCTCACATCAAACTGACTCGTGATGTGATCTAAATGAGTCAAAGTGTGTGTTTATAGTTTAAAATGACATTTTAATAAAAAAGGAAAGTGATGTACTCAAAAATGAGAAAACACATTCACATTGTTTTGATACTTTAGACTAATAATCCATAATTAATTTTAGACATGTAGGAATTAGCCTCACCTAAATATGACACACAGTGTGACCTCCATAACTCAAGTGTTTCTTTTCAATATATAAGTGTCATTTTAGTTTAAAACATGCATCACATCGCCAAAACTGAGAAAACGAGCATATATTGTTTTATCATCATTCTATATGATATTACTTAATTAATTTCATTATCATTTTTATCTTATACTTATTTAGTTAATTTTCCTAGATATAATGCTTGAAGTTGAACAAGAAATGGTGTGACATGCAAGAATCAACTATAACTCAATCTGATACACAGTTTTTCTGGTATGACTCAAAGTTTAGTTTAAAATTAACAATTTATGTTAATTTATTTTGTTTATATTATTTCTAACATAATTTTTTTTATTATACAGATGCATTTTTTTCAAGAGTAGGGGTTAGGATCAAAATACAAAGAAACATTAATGTTTTTTAATGTATGTAATGATTTATACTTATGTAATTATATAAAGCAATGTTTGAAATATCTATAATATAGTTTTTTTCCCTTGTATTTGGGTTGTAAATTTTATTTCATTTAAATTATGTATTTTTACTTGATTTTTCTTATTTTGTGGTGATTTTGGTGTTGTAGTGTGCTATTACATCACACTACACTGGTGCTACAGTGTGTTGTTACAGCAAACTACACTGATGCTACAGTGTGCTATTATAACACACTATAGCATTCCCCTTTACTAGTGCTTCTAAAAGCACTGATAAAAGACTAGGGATTTTAATCTCACTCTGGTAGTCAATGCTGATAAAGTCCATTTTTAGCATTGTTAAAGTCCTATTTTTCAGTAGTTATATATAGGGTGTAAAGGGTAATGTGACTGTTAGGATCTGATTGTTACTTAATTGTTACCTAACCGCTGCAATGTGACTGTTATATGACCATTGTAATAGTAATAATACCCAAAAGAATAGTGAAATATCGGTTTAAAATAAAATCCAAATGTATTATAAATAATAATTAAATTTCCATATAATCTTTAAGAATAAATATTTATGATATTATAAAATCTACAAATATTTAAATTGAATAAATAATGTGTTTTCGTTTAAAAATGGTATTTTATAAAAAAAATTGTATTTTTATTTAAAATGATTGTTTCTCGTACTTAGGAATTTTTTTCATAAAATAAACATTATATTTGAAATCAGCATATTTAAATTAGGTTAGGGTGAAATTTTGAGAATTTTATAAAATACATTATTTTTTAGTGAATGGTAAAAATACAGTTTGTGTTTTCAATATGTTTTATGATTTCATAAATTTTTAATAATGATTTAATAATTAAAATAAGTGAATCCATGACCAAGAATAAGTTATTTTATTAATATTATATATTTTAATTAATTTAAATTCCCTTCTAAACCTATAAATAACTTTCCAAAGTCTAAAGTATAAATTAAGATTTTAAAAACATTATTTTGAGGAAAAAATATTTTACCGTGACAAAATTTATATAAAAATGATATTCAGTTCTAAAACTCAAAAATTTCAAAAATCACCTTCTTTATTTCATAAACCATGGGCTAAAACCATGGGTTTCCCATGGGAAATTTATTTTCCAAAAGCTAGAATTTCAAGGGTTGTATTTGAAAAATAATAAACAATTTTCCTCACTTTTCTATAAATACCCACCTCTCCACCCCATTTCATTCAATATAAATACATTGACCATGAATTTCTCCTAATTTTATCTCTCTATATCCTTTCTAAGGAGTTCTAAGGTTCTAAGGAACTCTCCTTAATCTTTAAGAATTTGTCTCACAAGTTAAGGGATTCTCTTCCTCTCCCTTTTTATCCAAGTACTTCCTTTATAGTTAGTCCTCTGATTTAAAAGTTATTATACTCTCACGCACTTATGATTATTTAATTATTTCCCAAAATTTTTTATATCAGTGAGAGACTTATATTCTCTCTCATTAAGTCTATTCCATAAACCACTTTTTAAACCAGTTATGCAGCAAAAATTATTCTTTGATTTTCCATGCCATCCTTTTTATGTTGTGAATACCCAACCCTATTTTTATTCAACGGTATTTATATAGATTTAATTATACTTCATTTATTTGGTATTTACATGTATGAAACCCTCATTTCCTTCATGTGGGTTAAAAATAATGAAAATTTCAAGTCTTTAAACACTTATGTACTCAATGATTTTGTATGAAACATTTTCCTTATTCTATATAGGTGATTGATGAAATGATTTGTTATAATCTATGTGGAACACATGAATTAATACATATGAAGTTTGTTCCCTTATGGAGCTCTAATATATTAGGTAAATAACTAATCTTTAAAGATTACATGTTTTATAATACCTTGGTGAATAACTTTGGTAATATGTTTTATGACACCTTGGTATTGAACCTTAGTGATATGCTTGTTAATGTCTCATTTTTATATTGTAGACACATTTGCATGTTATTTATCATATACTTATGATTATGCTCTTGTTTTAAGCCTCATGTCTTATCCATGATGATCATTCATGATTCATTTCCTTTTTTTATCCCTTATTGAGATTTATGATCACCCTTTTCTATTGATGTATGTCATCATGAAATCACTTATAGTGAGGTGGCCCATGATGGAATGATAAAGGAGTCTTTCAAGTGGATTTAATAAATTTTATGCTTATGTTTTATTTATGTAATTCATGTATTATTGACCAAGTTTTCAATACACTAAACCTCAAAATATCCTTTGAAGTTATTAATGTGATATTTTATTAAAGAATTATGTTAAAAATCATGTATAAAAAAGGTAGTTCACTATACTCTCCATCCTCTATCAATAAGAAGTACACAATATTTCTCTCAATGAAAATTTCAGAGTGCCCTATTGGTGATATTTTCTCCCAATTTGATAGTCATGGTCTAGACTCAACTGGTACTTGATCATCGCACTACAGTAATGCCTCAGTGAAAACTGGTTCTTCCTTGGATTCATCCTTCACCTAAACTGTTATAGTTTCTATATTCACTTTTTCCATGCCTCCATAAATCACCATTTTCACCTTGTCTTTTGTAAAAATGGAATTTATTCTAATTATAAGTTTGTGGGAAGTGTGTTCACATAAATGATACCCCTTAACACCATCAATTTATCCCAAGAAGATACATCTCTTAGATCTTGAATCCAACTTCAATCTTTCCTGGTAATTAAACAATGCATATACAAGACTTCCAAAAATATATAACTGAGAATAGTTAGCAGGTTTACCAGTCCTTATCTTTATCAGTGTCTTCAAATCAATCACTCTTGAAGGAGATCTATTGATCACGTGACATGTGATCTTCGCTACTTATACCCAAAATTTCTTAGAAATGCCTATAGTCTTTAAGTTTTCCCTTATTCTATTCAACAAGGTTCTATTCATATGCTCTACCACTCTATTTTGTTGAGGAGTGTATGCCATTTTTAATTTTCTCTTATTGTGTTCTTGCTTAAAAAAAGTATCAAACCACTCTCTTGTATATTCTCTACAATTACTAGCCCTAAAACACTTGATCTTCTTTAAAAATTCAAGCTCCTCCCGCACTTTAAATGTTTTGAAGTCTTCAAAAAAATATGCTTTCATCTTGATTAGCTACACCCAATATATCCTAGAATAATCATTAATAAATGATACAATGTACTTTATTCCTCTCACAGATATAATCATTGCTTGTTAAAACATCAGGACTGATTATATCTAAGATCTTCTTACTCCTTGTTGTTGATGTTCCAACCTTTAATTAGTATTGCTTGCTCAAAACACAATGCTTATAAAATGGTAAGGATGCCTTTGTAAGACCATGCGACAACTTATGATCAGCAAGAATCATTAGGCCTCGTTCAAATACATGCCCAAGATTCTAATATCATCAATGCTTCTGGTAACACCCCAAGATATTACAGCATGCCTCCTTTTCAATTTATCATAACATCATCAATGCTTCCAGTAACACCCCAAGATATTACAGCATGCCTATTTTTCAATTTATCTTCTTCTATAGTTTGCATTACACAGAACATAGAGCTTAAACAAATGATTAAATATTATTATTTAATTATGATAGTTATCACCCAACAGTTGGAATTATAGGAATGAAAGAGATTATGTAAATTATGAAAATATATATTAAACATGTTTATAAAATTAATTCATTAGTTACCAATTAAGTAGAAATGGAAACTAATTGAACGTAACGGGTGTATTTTTATAAAAACTATTTTTATGCCCGCAATGAAATTTTATATTAATAAATTAAATTAATCACTATTAGTGAAATATATTAATGAAATTTATATATTATATATTCAATAAAATATTTTTACATTCATCCAAAATATTTTCAGAGGCATGAGATAAGAATAAATCCAATTTTACACATAAAAATCTATATTTTTCTAAACACAATTTTAATTCATTTTAATGGAGTACTTGTTTTAAAAACAAATTTTGACACTTTTATAAATTATATTTTGAAAAATAAAAAATATTTTTGAAGGCGTGATATCAAAATTTACTTTGGTTAAATTTTTTTTATTTTTCTGATAAGTTTCATTTTTAATGAATAGTAATGGGATCGTTGAAACAATAATGTGACCATTAGGAATAGTAATGTGGCCATTAGAATAATAATCACATATAAGAAAGTATAAATAAAATTTATATATCTTATAAGTGGTAATATGATATAATTATATTGCAAGAACCTGGGTTTTTAGAACGGGTCAAAATCCTGACCCTGTCTGAATTTTTGACTTGTCCCTGAGAAAACTGGGAAAATTTGGGATATTCTGGAAATTTCCAGACTACACGCCATGTACTCTAGAGTACATGTCGTGTATGGGTTGGGCGAGTACCGGTCGTGTGCTCACCGAGTACATGTCGTGTGATGACCGTGTAGGAAATTATTACTACACGGCGTGTAGTTATAGACATGCCATGTACCCATGACCGTGTGGAGGCCATACATGGTGTGTAGTCCTATTGGCGGGGTAGAATGTTTTTAGCATGTACACGTCATGTACTATTAGTACACGCTTTGTAGAAGGGCCATGTATGGGGATATACATGGCGTTTTGGGGATGTTGGCAGGGTAAAGAGGTACACGCTGTGTACCCTAGGTACGTGCCGTGTAGTCAGTCGGAAAGTCTATGGTGAAATATCAGTCGTCATGTGTATAGTAAAATGATACATGGCATGTATTTTTAATAACACACCGTGTACTTTCTTTTTTTTCGCTAAAACGGGAAGTAACCTCATTTTGAGGCAGAAACTCAACCCTTCGACGAGTTTGAGCAGGGAGAGATGACTGAAGCTTGTTTTTTCTCCAGATCATCTATCTAAACTCTATTTCGATCGTCGTCAGATGCGTTGGAACCCCCTTGGTAAGGCCTTGATTCCTCTTGAGTTGTTCTTCTTGATTTGTGTTCTAGAACGAGTTATAGGGGTTTGAGCGGTTTTGATTCTTTTGTAGATCTACCACATTTTAGACCTTATTAGAGGCTGTTATCAGATGTGTATCATCATACGAGTCTCAGGTAGGTGGTGTATACCTCTTTTCATGTTTCTGCAGACTTTTGGGTGGCGCGGATTATGGCGTGTTTTTGGGTATTTTGAGTGTGACCTTGTTTTACCTGTTATTGCATATATAACTATTATTTGACCTATGGGATGCCTTTGGGTATGTCTTGTTACCTGTTTTTCTTGAGCAGGGCTGGGAAAGAGGTCGTTGCTCATCGGGGAATTTTGTTCAGGGATTCCAAAATGGTTATAATTGTTTTTTATTGTTTAAAACTATTGAATTTAGTGTATTGAACCTTGATATGAATTTTTGAAGACCTTAAAGACCCCAGTGCTGGTATAGGACTGCACTTGGATAGCACATACAACTATTTAGATTGTTTTGCCTATTTATGTATTTTGTTTAAATGTAATTGTTGAATTGCATATGTTGGAACCTTTGGGTTGTGTTGGGAATGGCCCGGATATTCTTGAGTGATGATGATCACAGTTTGGGCTTGTCCACGGTTACTTTGGGTGGTTTTGACCATGGGATTGGGCGTCATGGGCGTCGGATTGAGGTAGGATGACTATAAGGCCCCAGCCTTAAACCTTAATTAAAATTGAATTAAATGAATAATTCACATTGAGGATCTTTTCAGGTTTAGAGTTTTAGAGAATTAGAACATAACTATTACATCTCAAAAGATTACAAAGTAGTCACTTCTACTAAGTTTCCATAAATAAATAAAAAACTCTTAAAAGAAACATGTCTAGTTCCATGTTTTATATAGCATGACATTCCCTTGATCCCATCCTTGACCTTATTCCACATTAAGTCCTGTGAAAAACATTTCAAAAAAAACTTGGGGTGAGCATAAAAAGCTCAGTAAGGGATACACAAAGAATGAAAACTGTTAGTTTTTCAAAATCAAGTAAACCATGTATACTCTATCAAAGTAATACCTTCACTTTCATGAAGTAGTAAAAACTCTTCACTGAATAAAGTATCATTACTTACCTTTTTGTAACCAAAGTATTACCATAAAACCCATATGAAGAACACATAACATATATAAAGGTAACTTGGGACATAAACATACTTAAGTGGAATAACCATACGGTCGACTTCCACACATATCACTTAATGGAATATCCATATGGCCAATTTCCATACATACTTAATGGAATAGCCATACGGCCAACTTCCATACCCAATACATTGGAGGTTATAACGTAACCACCCGTCCTGGTATTCACGGCACCACCCGTCATATGGATTATAACGTAACCACCCGTTAAAATGTCCAAGTACCAATATAAAATCATAAAACATAAAACCAATATAAAAGAATGATAACATTTCCACATTTCAATCACAATATATCATAAATATATTGACATAATAGAATCCTTTATCAAAACCATTTTCAATACCAAAATACATAAAAGAGTATATGGTATTTATTTTATTCTAAAAATATTACGGCTTGTTGAGGAAGCCAAAGACCAAATAATACTCGCGGTGGCGGAAAAGGTCGTTGTCGCCACGTACGTTAAAAGAAACATTCCTTTTTGTCGTTTTGTAAAACGCTTCGTAGAAAAAGATTCCTTTTGTATAAAAGTAAAAGTCAAAGGGGTTTATACACCATATAAAATAAAGTTGTGTATAAAACGAAATATGCCTCAATGAAAGGAGATTGAGACGAAGTCCCTTACAAAGACGGTATCCTTGGTTTAAGGATAAATCAATTGCAAAATTATGTGTGACAAACGAATACACCAAATATAAGTGGATATTAAGTGTAAAAAAATAAGAGGTTATTCACACATATTCATAGAACGACATATTCAAGGAGTACAAGTTTATCCCAAAGAATCAAATTTGGGCTAAGAAGTTCCCTTGCAAAAATTTGACAGCCTAACGGCGTCTCTTCAAAAATTCAGAAAATGAGTTGATGAGAGATAAAAAGGAAATCTCATCACTTGGACATAAAATTTACATCAATCAGGATATATAATAACATATCCCAACATAATAGTATGTGAATTAAAAGGCATAACAAACGAAGTCTTTTAAAAAGAGGAGGGTGAAAGGTTCCCTTACCGACTTGGGTAACTTTCAAAAATTACACCCCATTGAAGAAGTGTCATACAATGAATATGTAAATACCCATAAATGGAATTATATTAAAAAAGGAGTTTAATATTGGGAATTACATAAACCACTCAATGGAAATTGTGGCAAATGTAGCATAAATCTCACGGGAAAAAAAAGTGAGATGAAAAATCTCTTACGAAAACTCGGCAGCCTAACGGTGCCACTTAAAACTTCCAAAAATGGATTGATGAGATAAAATAAGGTATCTAATCACATTAAAATAAAATTTACAGAAAGAGGAATATGAAAGAACATCCCCCGTCATAACAAATAGGAGCTTAAAAGAAGTGACATAAAGCGGAGTACTTAAAGAGAAAGAGAGAGGTTAGATCTCTTACGAAAATTCGGCAGCCTATCGGCGCCTCTCAAAACTTCCAAAATGGATTGAAGAGAGAGAATAGGGTCTCTCATCACATGAACATAAAAATTAAAGTAAGAGTAATATAAAATAATATCCCAATAACAAGAAATATGAGCTTTATAAAAATAATGACATAAAAGAGTGTACATAAAAAGAAAGAGTGGAGTAAGATCCCTTACCTCGGGTCCGACTTGACTCGGTCGTTCTTTAACGTCCTGAATAATAAACTTGAGTTAATTTCTACTTGATTAAGAACCTTTTTAGAGTTCATTATTCATTTTATATCACTTATTTCCATGTTATAAACATTATGTAACCAGTTAAGTTAATAATGTTTATTTTGTCGATATTTGGTTCTTAAGTCGAAAGTGGACTTCTTACAATTACATGTTGTTCGTGTGGTCAAAGGTTCTTTATATCCAGAATGACATTCCTGATTTGGATATAATATATATCATATATATCCAGCATATATACGTATTTATAATATTACATAATCATTTAGAGGTAAGAAATGAAATGCATCGTTCATGGAGACGGTAAGCTGTACGTACGCATGAACGCTACTTTCATTTCTTTCTCATATTAATGGAATTAAAATTAAATGATAGGTATGTATATTTTAATTCCAAAATTATATTCATCATTTAGATGTATCATTCATTATATATATCCATTATATACATATACTTTTAATAGTACATTACATTTGGGGATAAGAAATGAAATGCACCGTTCATGGAGACGGTAAGCCGTACGTACGCATGAACGCTACTTTCATTTCTATCTCATACTTTAATGGAAAGAAATAATAATGATATAGAGGTATATTATAATTCCAGTACAAAATCATATATAATAACTTTAAATCCATCCTTTACACGTCCCACATATGGCATTAACGAATCACATCACTTTGAGGGGGCGGTAGTCCGCACTTCCTTAAATGAAGATATCGTGTTTACCCATAATGGAAACCATAAAGGTATGCCCAAAATAAAAAATACAGAAGCTTAAAGAAAAAATAAACATATTATATATCATATATAAAAATAGTGACATCATAATGGCCACCCTTGAATGTGTTAAATGAGTATTGAACAATCATCGTTTCGGGAGGCAGAATTTCGCCATCCACGGAAACCGTATGTTATTTAACCATTTGATGTAGTTGTGTGAGAGTGTAGCTCGAATAAATCTTATAACAACATCCTAGTATATTGAAGATACTGTTGTTGTTACAAAAGAAGTAAATAAAAAGAGTTTAGAGGGTTGGAGAAGCAAAACAAAACAAATGAACAAGAGAGAATGAATTACCTTTAAAAGTGTAACTCCTTTTGATTTGAGCCTAAAGGCTTCCTGTGAAAGGATTATGACCAAAGGGAATCCTCTAGGATTAGGAGAGGGATGTGGAGAGAGTAAATGGGTAGGGTTTGGCCGAGCCAAAGGCTTGAGGAGTGTGTGAAATGAGGTAGAGGTGGGGGCCTTTTATAAGAGGAGAGGAGGGGCACTTTTGGAAAGTAAAGAAATATTACTTTATTTGAAAATTTGTTTCGGTTTTAAAAGGTCCCACATTGATATAATTCGTGTATAAAATCATAAGGTTTCTAAATCCACTCATCCAATTGGTTTTGGACATGTGTAGTTCATAGATTTTACATTATCTTTCCATTTTATTTAAATCGTCAAATAATGATGTCATCGCTGCATCATTATTATGTCATAAATAATTTACTTTATTTAATGTCTAAAAATTATAAAAAAAATACTATGATGTAGGAAATATTTTTATATTTCCAATGACTATTTATAATCAAAAATATGATCTTTATAACCCCATATAAAAATTGTTTTTGTAAAACATATTATGTTTGTGTCATTTTTACTTTTACATTAAATAAAAAGTTATTTATGTCATTTCCCAACCAAAGTGTCTCCATGGGGTCCCCAAGTTGACCCATGGCTTGTCTTGGTCGTTAATGACACAACCAATAAGTTTGGGACATGTGTCTAGGTCATTTCATATTATTAAAGCATTATTTATACCTTAAACTACCCTAATTACCACTGATCGCGATTAAGAACTTAATAAGTTACTATTCACAAAAAAATTATTTTTATCCCATTGAACCACATTTTACTTATTAATGACAACCATGTATGTCGGATTTTTGAAATTCAAAACACAATGATGGCAAAATTTCATTTAAACGGAAAATCAGTCTTTATAATTACCACTTAGTGGTTTCACTATTCATCAAAAATTGAAGTTTTTCAGAAAATTACCAAAAATTCACCCTAAGCTATATTTGATATTCCGAATTCAAAAATGAAGTATATTTTACAAAATTAAAATCATATAAGACACATTAATTAATTTAATAATTAATTCCCGCTGTCATAGCAAATAGCGTGTTTTTATGAAACAATAAGTATCAAAAGATTGATACTAGTTTAAGTCCGATTTGAAAGTGAAATTAATTCCAACGACCACTATTGGATTTAATGGTAAAAATATATTCTAATTTCACATTAAAACCAATTCAAAAGATAATCAAATCATATAAATAAATTATATTAAAAAGAGGTTTTGAATTAAAATACAACATTTTACACTATTCATTAAAAAATGAACTTTATCAGAAAAATACCAAAAATTTACACAAAGTAAAATTTAATATCCCGATTCTAAAGAAGAGTTTTATTTGGTCCAAAAGAATGTATAAGAGTGATCAAAACTATATTTAATGAAAGTACGCCATCAAAAGGCGATAAGTGAACCTTTAGTGAAAACTAGGGCATATACGCCTAAAATTGAATTCTTTCTGTATTTTAAGCCTTTATCTTTTATTGGATAAATGTAAAAACATTTAAAAACATATATAATCATATTTTAGTTATTTATATCCATTCTCTCCAATACAACGGCTACATGTTAACTACCATTTAAAATAATATTATTTTATTATTAGAGTGCAACGTAAGATTCCCAAGAAACTCGTTGTTGCGTGTTGGGTACGCCATCGAGCATAGCATCCCCTTTAAAGTAATATTAATATTTGATTCACAAATATGGATAAATATAAAGATGACATATTTTTTATTTACCTGGGGTGTTACATCCTTCCCCCCTTTTGGGAATTGCATCCTCGCAATTTTAAAATTGGGCTTGGAAACATCCTTGAAAGTCCCACATCGGAACAAGGATCGGTAAAACAATCACTTTAAAATAAAGAAAGATAAGTACAAAGGTCACCCGAGTTAACCCATACTAGGATTCCAAGTATGAAAACATGGACATGGAGGAGAAAACATAGGGTCATGTTCTGATGGAGAGTGATAAAAAACATGTTTAGGAGAAAGTTAACCATGAGAGAATCACAAACTTGTGATGGGTTAAACGGTATTCGATTCCCCAGTAGGAAAAGTTAATAGAAAACATTTTTATTTTAAGTTACTTTTTATTGAGGAATTTATTCATAAGGAAACATAATCACTTATCATGTTGACTCTCAACTTTTATTAGATTCCTTACACAAACTCATATTTTCTCCAAAAGGCGAGTATTTAGGAAGACTTGTTCAAATTAAGAGTACTATAATCAACTTCTAGAGAATCACCTAATCCACAAAAGAGAACTATATACTTCCCATATCTTTAGACCTTAACCATAACCAAAACCAAAAAGGTTAGTACAAGGTCAGATAATCCAGAAAAGGATAACCCTTTATAAAAATAAAATCTATTCTTAATCTCCAAAATTTGTCCAACAAAATCCAAAGTTCAACGAGGACCATCCGATAAACAAATTTGTCCATAAAAATTCCTCAAAGTAAACCAATCTAATATTGAAACCCAAACATTTTAAGGATTTAGTCACATATTCTTCCAAGTTAAATCGTAACATTTATCTCCAAACAACATCAGTTGCTCCTAAAGTCCCGTATTGAAAAGTAATTAACCTAATCACATATCCTCCATGATAGGTTAATCATTTTCATAAATAACCCAAAATAATATTACTCTTAATTCATAAAATCATATAACCAGAAAGAATCAGTCAAACTAACCAGGGACTTCACGTAGTCCAGTGGTAGGTGATAAATACCACTCGCACTTTGGTTGTGGGTTCGATTCCCACAGCTTTGTCCGACGTGACGGGTTGTCACACGGTCTACGTGTTGTCCTTTTTTCAAAACTATATAATTCTTAAATCATTCCCCAAAAAGGGATAAAATCATCAAAAATAACCATAACATAATTTATCCTCAATTTTATCTCATGCCTTTCACTTCAATCATAACATATATTAACCCATAATTACCTCAAAAGTTAGGATCATATAAACCCAAATGGTTCTTTATAACTATGTCCACAAAAGAAGAGATAACTATTCCTTGAACAAAATTTCATATATTAAACATCAGGGTTAGACATAATATAAAAAGTATTCTAATGTAACCCCATCATCAAAAGAGACTTAATACTCTTAAGAATTTCACCATAACTCTTGAAGCCCTTATATGTTGACATCTTACTCATTCAACATTCTTCATGATCCATTAACCATTCCTTTCCAACTTATTCTGAAATACCTCTTTCCTACAAACAAAATCATGAATCATATCCTAAGATTCCAAAATAGGAAAACAATAGTCATGAAATAATACATACCTTTGATTGGTCATTGTCAGTTTCTTCATCCTCAATCGGAATGGCATTAGGTAGTGGTAAACAAACATTTGTACGCTCTTGGTGACCCCATTCACGAAACTTCTTCATAGGACATGTGTTTGCATAATTACCATGCACACCACATTTAAAACATTCAATTGATCCCTCAGAAAGAACTTCTTTCCCTTTCCTCGAGTCAACTGGATGCTTCCTTTTTCCATGGCAGGTTCTTGCTTTATGACCTTCATTTCCACATCTATAGCATATTTATGTCCCTTTGAAACATTTTCTTAGGTGTTTCTTTCCACATATTTGACACATAGGTTTTTGAACACACTTACCTTTATGATTATTACCTGTAGTTCCGTAGAGATTTGTTTCTCGCATACATGATGCCTTATAGAAATCACCAAGGTTTAGGTGGTCAATCAAACTCCGGATAGTTGGTTGAGGATAAACACAAGATTTCTCATTATAGCTCCCATATCATTCAGTTGCTCGCTCAGAAAACTGTCACAGTTTCCTTCACATCCACCGTTATCTTGGTGCCTGCTAGATCCAGCCATTTACTAAAACCAAAGAGGGTCAGTGTGAGTATAACAACAAAACCATCATGTACTAATGAGGAAGATAAACACTATGATATTCTTACTCATTAACTTTATCTAAAACTAGTACTCTGTCTGAAATCCTAACCATTATGGTAATGTCACTTATGCTTAAAGAATACCCTAACCTCTAAAGTTATCTAAACCGACCTCTGATACCAACTATAAGGCCCCAGCATTAAACCTTACTTAAAATTGAATTAAATGAATAACTCACATTGAGGATCTTTTCAGGTTTAGAGTTTTAGAGAATTAGAACATAACTATTACATCTCAAAAGATTACAAAGTAGTCACTTCTACTAAGTTTCCATAAATAAATAAATAAATCTTAAAAGAAACATGTCTAGTTCCATGTTTTATATAGCATGACATTCCCTTGATCCCATCCTTGACCTTATTCCACATTAAGTCCTGTGAAAAACATTTCAAAAAAAACTTGGGGTGAGCATAAAAAGCTCAGTAAGGGATACACAAAGAATGAAAACTGTTAGTTTTTCAAAATCAAGTAAACCACGTATACTCTATCAAAGTAATACCTTCACTTTCATGAAGTAGTAAAAACTCTTCACTGAATAAAGTATCATTACTTACCTTTTTGTAACCAAAGTATTACCATAAAACCCATATAAAGAACACATAACATATATAAAGGTAACTTGGGACATAAACATACTTAAGTAGAATAACCATACGGTCGACTTCCACACATATCACTTAATGGAATAGCCATACGGCCAATTTCCATACATACTTAATGGAATAGCCATACGGCCGACTTCCATACCCAATGCATTGGAGGTTATAACGTAACCATCCGTCCTGGTATTCACGGCACCACCCGTCATATGGTTTATAACGTAACCACCCGTTAAAATGTCCAAGTACCAATATAAAATCATAAAACATAAAACCAATATAAAAGAATGATAACATTTCCACATTTCAATCACAATATATCATAAATATATTGACATAATAGAATCCTTTATCAAAACCATTTTCAATACCAAAATACATAAAAGAGTATATGGTATTTATTTTATTCTAAAAACATTACGGCTTGTTGAGGAAGCCAAAGACCAAATAATACTCGCGGTGGCGGAAAAGGTCGTTGTCGCCATGTACGTTAAAAGAAACATTCCTTTTTGTCGTTTTGTAAAACGCTTCGTAGAAAAAGATTCCTTTTGTATAAAAGTAAAAGTCAAAGGGGTTTATACACCATATAAAATAAAGTTGTGTATAAAACGAAATATGCCTCAATGAAAGGAGATTGAGATGAAGTCCCTTACAAAGACGGTATCCTTGGTTTAAGGATAAATCAATTGCAAAATTATGTGTGACAAACGAATACACCAAATATAAGTGGATATTAAGTGTAAAAAAATCAGAGGTTATTCACACATATTCATAGAACGACATATTCAAGGAGTACAAGTTTATCCCAAAGAATCAAATTTGGGATAAGAAGTTCCCTTGCAAAAATTTGACAGCCTAACGGCGTCTCTTCAAAAATTCAGAAAATGAGTTGATGAGAGATAAAAATGAAATCTCATCACTTGGACATAAAATTTACATCAATCAGGATATAGAAGAACATATCCCAACATAATAGTATGTGAATTAAAAGGCATAACAAACGAAGTCTTTTAAAAAGAGGAGGGTGAAAGGTTCCCTTACCGACTTGGGTAACTTTCAAAAATTACACCCCATTGAAGAAGTGTCATACAATGAATATGTAAATACCCATAAATGGAATTATATTACAAAAGGAGTGTAATAGTGGGAATTACATAAACCATTCAATGGAAATTGTGGCAAATGTAGCATAAATCTCACGGGAAAAAAAAGTGAGATGAAAAATCTCTTACGAAAACTCGGCAGCCTAACGGTGCCACTTAAAACTTCCAAAAATGGATTGATGAGATCAAATAAGGTATCTAATCACATTACAATAAAATGTACAGAAAGAGGAATATGAAAGAACATCCCTCGTCATAACAAATAGGAGCTTAAAATAAGTGACATAAAGCGGAGTACTTAAAGAGAAAGAGAGAGGTTAGATCTCTTACGAAAATTCGGCAGCCTATCGGCGCCTCTCAAAACTTCCAAAATGGATTGATGAGAGAGAATAGGGTCTCTCATCACATGAACATAAAAATTACAGTAAGATTAATATAAAATAATATCCCAATAACAAGAAATATGAGCTTTAAAAGGAATGACATAAAAGAGTGTACATAAAAAGAAAGAGTGGAGTAAGATCCCTTACCTCGGGTCCGACTTGACTCGATCGTTCTTTAACGTCCTGAATAATAAACTTGAGTTAATTTCTACTTGATTAAGAACCTTTTTAGATTTCATTATTCATTTTATATCACTTATTTCCATGTTATAACATTATGTAACCAGTTAAGTTAATAATGTTTATTTTGTCGATATTTGGTTCTTAAGTCGAAAGTGGACTTCTTACAATTACATGTTGTTCGTGTGGTCAAAGGTTCTTTATATCCAGAATGAAATTCCTGATTTGGATATCATATATATCATATATATCCAGCATATACACGTATTTATAATATTACATAATCATTTAGAGGTAAGAAATGAAATGCACCGTTCATGGAGACGGTAAGCCGTACGTACGCATGAACGCTACTTTCATTTCTTTCTCATATTAATGGAATTAAAATTAAATGAGAGGTATGTATATTTTAATTCCAAAATTATATTCATCATTTAGATGTATAATTCATTATATATATCCATTATATACATATACTTTTAATAGTACATTACATTTGGGGATAATAAATGAAATGCACTGTTCATGGAGACGGTAAGCCGTACGTACGCATGAACGCTACTTTCATTTATATCTCATACTTTAATGGAAAGAAATAATAATGATATAGAGGTAAATTATAATTCCAGTATAACATCATATATAATAACTTTAAATCCATCCTTTACACGTCCCACATATGGCATTAACGAATCACATCACTTTGAGGGGGCGGTAGTCCGCACTTCCTTAAATGAAGATATCGTGTTTACCCATAATGGAAACCATAAAGGTATGCCCAAAATGAAAAATACAGAATATTAAAGAAAAAATAAACATATTATATATCATATATAAAAATAGTGACATCATAATGGCCACCCTTGAAGGTGTTAAATGAGTATTGAACAATCATCGTTTCGGGAGGTAGAATTTCGCCATCCACGGAAACCATATGTTCTTTAACCATTTGATGTAGTTGTGTGAGAGTGTAGCTTGAATAAATCTTATAACAACATCCTAGTATATTGAAGATACTGTTGTTGTTACAAAAGAAGTAAATAAAAATAGTTTAGAGGGTTGGAGAAGCAAAACAAAACAAATGAACAAGAGAGAATGAATTACCTTTAAAAGTGTAACTCCTTTTGATTTGAGCCTAAAGGCTTCCTTTGAAAGGATTCTGCCCAAAGGGAATCCTCTAGGATGAGGATAGGGATGTGGAGAGAGTAAATGGGCAGGGGTTGGCCGAGCCAAAGGCTTGAGGAGTGTGTGAAATGAGGTAGAGGTGGGGGCCTTTTATAAGAGGAGAGGAGGGGCACTTTTGGAAAGTAAAGAAATATTACTTTATTTGAAAATGTGTTTCGGTTTTAAAAGGTCCCACGTTTATAGAATTAGTGGTTAAGGTCATAAGGTTTCGAAATCCACTCATCCAATTGGTTTTGGACATGTGTAGTTCATAGATTTTACATTATCTTTCCATTTTATTTAAATCGTCAAATAATGATGTCATCACTACATCATTATTATGTCATAAATAATTTAATTTATTTAATGTCTAAAAATTATAAAAAAAATACTATGATGTAGGAAATCTTTTTATCTTTCCAATTACTATTTATAATCAAAAATCTGATCTTTAGAACCCCATATAAAAATTTTTTTCGTAAAACATATTATGTTTGTGTCATTTTTACTTTTACATTAAATAAAAAGTTATTTATGTCATTTCCCAACCAAAGTGTCTCCATGGGGTCCCCAAGTTGACCCATGGCTTGTCTTGGTCGGCCATGACACAACCAATAAGGTTGGGACATGTGTCTAGGTCATTTCATATTATTAAAGCATTATTTATACCTTAAACTACCCTAATTACCACTAATCGCGATTAAGAACTTAATAAGTTACTATTCACCAAAAAATTATTTTTATCCCATTGAACCACATTTTACTTCTTAATGACAACCATTTATGTCGGATTTTTGAAATTCAAAACACAATGATGGCAAAATTTCATTTAAACGGAAAATCAGTCTTTATAATTACCACTTAGTGGTTTCACTATTCATCAAAAATTGAAGTTTTTCAGAAAATTACCAAAAATTCACCCTAAGCTATATTTGATATTCCGAATTCAAAAATGAAGTCTATTTTAAAAAATTAAAATCATATAAGACACATTAATTAATTTAATAATTAATTCCCACTGTCAGAGCAAATAGCGTGTTTTTATGAAACAATAAGTATCAAAAGATTGATACTAGTTTAAGTCCGATTTGAAAGTGAAATTAATTCCAACGACCACTATTGGATTTAATGGTAAAAATATATTCTAATTTCACATTAAAACCAATTCAAAATATAATCTAATCATATAAATAAATTATATTAAAAATAGGTTTTGAATTAAAATACAACATTTTACACTATTCATTAAAAAATGAACTTTATCAGAAAAATACCAAAAATTTACACAAAGTAAAATTTAATGTCCCGATTCTAAAGAAGAGTTTTATTTGGTCCAAAATAATGTATAAGAGTGATAAAAACTATATTTAATGAAAGTACGCCATCAAAAGGCGATAAGTGAACCTTTAGTGAAAACTAGGGCATATACGCCTAAAATTGAATTCTTTCTGTATTTTAAGCCTTTATCTTTTATTGGATAAATGTAAAAACATTTAAAAACATGTATAATCATATTTTAGTTATTTATATCCATTCCCGCCAATACAACAGCTACATGTTAACTACCATTTAAAATAATATTATTTTATTATTAAAGTGCAACGTAAGATTCCCAAGAAACTCGTTGTTGCGTGTTGGGTACGCCATCGAGCATAGCATCCCCTTTAAAGTAATATTAATATTTGATTCACAAATATGGATATATATAAAGATGACATATTCTTTATTTACCTGGGGTGTTACAATGACTGTCAGGTTAGGCATGGCCTGGGTTACTGGGATGGCGAGGCCATCAGACTTGAGCGGCATAATCAAAGGGACACGAGGTGTCAGAGATGTTGTGGCTTGGGTACTATTTTGGTGATTACCGTTCACCCAGAACTATGAGTAGTGTGCACATAGAGAGACTCTATGATGAGGTGGTTTTGACTACTCATGTGGGTAGAGGCCCCCGTTAGTTTCGGTTTAGGTACTATTGGTTTGGGGGTGCTTTCCATAGGAAGCCATGTGGGAGGCGAGGAACCTTCAGGGGATAGCATTGAGGCTATCGGGTTAGGGGAAAAGGCTCACTGTTATTTGAGGGCATACATCATTGTCCCTCTGGTTACTTTATTTGAGGGCATACATCTTTGTCCCTTCGGTACTTTATTTGAGGGAAAACATTGTTATCCCTTCAATTACTTTATTTTGAGGGAAGACATCACTGTCCCTCCAGTTACTTATTGAGGACAGGCATCGTTGTTCCTTAGGGTTACTATTTCTCGGGTGTGTCTTCGGGATGTCGGTACTTGAGACACGTGGTGTCAGGGGGCACATGGTGCCGGGTTACATGACAGAGATTTCGGTGTTGGACAAAGCAGGTGACACTCTATGGTGGTTGCTGATCACCTGTGGAGTTTGTGTTTATTTGTTCATTGTATTGTTTACTGTTTTCCTTATAAATGCATGCCTTCTTAAACACTTATATTAGGTACGCACCGTTGGGTGGTATCCTACTGAGATTCATCTCACACCCTGCATGGGCCCTTTAGGACGCATGCAGACTTTATGGATTTACGTGCAGGAAAGTGGTCAGCTTCAGGGGCTGGGTTGCATTAGTTGTTACATGGAGATGGTATGGACCTTGGGGTATTGACTAGCTGGAGTTTACTGTGTTTTGCTTACTTTCCTATATTAGCATGCTTACTTGTTTTGTAGCTACAGTTGGTTATCCATTGGTGCCCTTACATAAGGATATGTATGGCCTTCTTTGGATGCATGTTTGTTGTTTAGTGGTAGTTACAAGTGATCAGCATGCTATTGTGTTTACTTTCCATTGTCGTTGTTTATATTTATTTCTTCCCCTGTTTATCGATATTGAATGTGTTTCTGCTCTGTGGGTCTAGTTCGAGTCTGTTGAGTCATTTATTCCACTGCATCTTTATTATTATACTTAGACCAGTACCATTATTATCCTCTGAGAGGGTATAGACTCCCCACTATACCTAAAAAGACCCTCGCTGCTAGTCAGCAGCCTTTGGCGTTCATGGAGGTGTGCCTAAGGTAGTAACACCCAAGCCGTTTAGCACTATTCGAGTGGCTATTTGGGTCTGGGTCATTACAAAGTGGCATCAGAGGAGTTCTTGATAGGGATTTAGTAGTAGTGTTTTGATGGCTACTAATGAGATCGAGGCTTCTCTTTTTTCTACTGGTTTTACTATTTGGGATATGGTAGACTGGAGATAGGTTGTTACTGGAACTGGTTTTCTATCTTGTGTTTGGGTGCCTACAGTCCCAGGTACGAGGGATGGACCAAGTTTCCATTGGTGGGAATTGTTGTTTTCTTTTTTCTCAGATTACAGTTTATATGATTTTCACCTTAGTGGCTCACTTAGTGTGTGATGTTATTGATTGTGATATGTGACCCTTGACCCGGTGCGGTAAGGAAAAAATTTGACCTTGGCCCGGTATGGAAAGGTTGTTTGTTTGGATTTTGATAGGCACATTTTTAGGGTATTTCAATTTTATAACTGCACATATTCTTGGTGAAGTGATAATTCCATGTGAATAATATCAATTTCCATGCTTTATATGCTTTGAAATGTGAAAAAGTGAAATTCCTGATAAATATCTTGTTTGTTGCAATGTGTTTTTCCATGCTTTATATATTGTAGAATTTCATGTGATAGGGTATTTGGTTCTGGATCTTGTATGAGTAGGAAAGTACTATTGGTTGAGGTGATTTTGATCACCAGGATTGGGTGAATCGGTCATCAGTTTGAGGCAACATTGGTTATCAGTACAGGCATGGCCTGAGGTACTTTTGATACTTGGCTCTGTTGAGGGGTGGGTAAGGAGGCCATAAGGTCGGGATGTTGTGGGCATGGGTTGCGGTGGGGGAGAGTAAGGGTAGTAGTTATGTGCTTCCTTTTACTGCTTTCCTTATCTGCGTTGAATATATATTGTTATATATATATATATATGGGTTGTCTAAACATTTATGGTATTCAGTGGGTTCCTCTTATATGACTCGGATGGAGTGTCAAGCGGGATATGGTATAGTTCCACGGGTGCAGGATTAGGTTCAGGATCCGGTGCAGGCAGAGTAGGAGCCGCAGGTACAGGATCAGGTCCAGGATCCAGTGCAGGCAGGACAATAGCCGGGTTTGGCAGCGTTCGGACCATGGCTCGATGAGATTCTATGAGCTAGCCTGGTACGTGTCTTGTAGGGGATCGACAGAGGCACGCAGGGTACAGAGCCATCTATGGAATATCTGATGCGGGAATTCCAGTCGCAGCACCCGCCACTTTTTTAGGGTGAGGGTGGTCCGCAGGCGGTAGAGAACTGGATAGAGAGCATACAGATGATCTTCGAGCAACTCGAGATGCCTCCAGGGCAGAGGGTCAAGCTGGCTATGTACATTCTATGGGGACTGGTGAAGCATTGGTGGGATGTGCGGGTTTAGGCTCGCAGGCATGAGGGAATAGCATGGAAAGACTTCGAGGACAGGTTTTTTATCACTTTTACCCAGAGAAACTGAGAGTAGAGAGAGCTCAAGATTTCTTGAGTCTTCAGTAGGGAGACATGTCCATCATGGATTATGAGGCTACTTTCACTGAGTTGACTCACTTTGCACTTGGTATGGTAAGAGATGATGCGGCTAGGGTGAGGTGCTTCGAGGATGGCTTATGACACGTCATTCAGATCCAGGTGAATATCTTCTGACTGGGTTCTTTTTTAGAGGTGGTGATCAGGCACTCATAGCGGAGGTAAACCAAAGAGATAGGCCCCAGGTTGGTCGGGTGACGGCTTCAGGTGATGGTTTGGACAGCAAGAAGCGAGGACAGGATGAGTTACAATAGGTCAGTCAGGCCAAGGACTCAGCTATACCACCTTGTGGTAGTTCTTCAGTGGTTTTATTTCAATGTGGACAGCTAGGACATGTTTGGACTCAGTGCGATAGGCCTACAAAGGAGTGTTGGGCATGTGGACAGGTCGGGCATCTTGAGAGATTTTTCATGCAGCCTTCTCAGATAGTCAGCAGGCAGGGACCAGGACAGACAGTGGCATCTAGGGTTGGTTCAGGTTCGGTACCAGGAGAGGGTAGCCAAGGTTCAGCTGCACGTGGAGTACGTGACATAGATAGCGGGATCCAGCTGAGGGGTCAGTGTTTGGTGACTGAAGCAGCACCATAGGGAGGTCAGGCATTAGGCAGTCGTACTTCAGGATAGGTGCATGTCGTGGAGCTACCAGAGGCTGAGCAGGCTGGTGATCTGATGACAGTTAGAGGTACACCATAGGTATGGCCGTGATTTCCATGTTTTCTTTTTGGCATGACTTGTAGAGGCATGTACATTTTGAGTACACATGATGCACAAGATCTATGTGGACTGACTAGATTCTAGTCGGTGGGATTGGCGCCATATCAGGTGCATGATATATTTATATATATGTATGAGATGTGTAGCATCGGGGCATTGGGGATGCGGGTCACTTGAGGTGTCGTGGGCATCGGGGCATCGAGGATGCGGGTTACTTGAGGTGTCTTGGGCATCGAGGCATCGAGGATGTGGGTTTCTTGAGGTGCATGGCATTAGGTTTTATTTTGAGAGTCAATGGGATGTAGGACCTCATGGAGTCGGACACCGATGCGGTGCAGGATACATTTGGGTGTCGGAAACGAAACAGGAGAACCAATGAGGTGTAGGGGTGACGATGCGTCATGAGAGGACTATGCATCTATAAAATAGGTTAATGAACCTTTTATTGTTTTGAGTTTTGTCGATTTCATACCAAGTTAGGCAATTCCTAAGGTGGGGAGCCCCTTGAAGAATTTAGCTAGAACCTTTGAGACCGGGGAAGTCCGGGTTATTTTGATCAGGGTGGTATGTTCGTTGCCATATCCGAGTTTCATTTTATAGCTCGGGGACGAGTTATGTTAAGGTGGGGAGATTGTAAGAACTTGGGTTTTTAGAATGGGTCAAAATCCAGACCCTATTTGAAATTTTGACTTGTCCCTGAGAAAACTGGGAAAATTTGGGATATTCTGAAAATTTCCATATTATACGTCATGTACTCTAGAGTACATGCCATGTATTGGTTAGGAGATTTCCAGCCATTTGCTCACCGAGTACATGCCATGTGATGACCATGTAAGAAATTCTTACTACACGGTGTGTAGTTATAGACACACAGTGTACCCGTGACTGTGTGGAGGCCATACATGGCGTGTAGTCCTATTGGAAGGGTAGAATGTTTTTAGCATATACACGTCATGTACTATTAGTACACGCCGTGTAGAAGGGTTGTGTATGGGGACATACATGGCATATTAGGGATTTCAGTGGGGTGAAGAGGTACATGCCGTGTACCCTAGGTACACGCCGTGTAGTCAGTCAGCAAGTCTACGGCAAAATATCAATCGTCATGTGTACAGTAAAATGATACATGGAGTGTAGTTTTAAGTACATGTCGTGTACTTTCTTTTTTCACTAAAATGGGCAGTAGCCTTGTTTTGAGGCAAAAACTCAACCCTTCGATGTGTTTGAGTAGGGAGATCCAGTCGGAGCTTGTTTTTTCTCCAGATCGTCCATCTGAAGTCTGTTTTGATCGTCGTCAGATGCGTTAGAACCCCCTCAGTAAGGCATTGATTCCACTTGAGCTGTTCTTCTTGATTTTTTTTCTAGAATGAGTTATATGGGTTTGAGCAGTTTTGATTCTTTTGTAGATCTACCGCATTTAAGACCTAATTGGAGGCTGTTATCGGAGGAGTATCATCATACGAGTCTCAAGCATGTGGTGCATACCTCTTTTCATGTTTTCGCATACTTTTGGGTGGCGTGGCTTATGGCGTGTTTTCAGGTATTTTGAGTGTGACCTTGTTTTACCTGTTATTGCATATATAAATCTTATTTGACATATGGTATGCCTTTGGGTATGCCCTATTACCTGTTTTTCTTGAGTGGGGTTGGGCGAGCGGTCATTTCTCATCGGGTCATTTTGGCCAGGGGATGCCAAAATGGTTATAATTGTTTTGTATTGTTTAAAATTGTTGAGTTTAGTGTATTCAACCATGATATGAATTGTTGGAGACCTTAAAGACCCCAGTGCTCATATAGGACGACACTTGGTTAGCACATAAAACTATTTAGATTGGTTTTTCTATTTATGTGTTTTGTTTAAATGTAATTGTTTAATTGCATATGCTGGAACCTTTGGGTTGTGTTGGGCATAGCCCAAATATTCTTGAGTGATTCTGATCACAGGTTGGGCTTGACCCGGGTTACATTGGGTGGTTTTGACTATGGTATTGGGCGTCATGGGCGTCGCCTTGAGTCAGGATGACTGTCAGGTTGGGTATGGCATGGGTTACTGGGATGGCAAGGCCATTAGACTTTAGCGACATGGTTGTAGGGACACGAGGTGTTAGAGGTGATGTGTCTTGGGTATTATTTTGGTGATTACCACTCACCCGGAACTATGAGTAGTGTGCACACAGAGAGACTCCATGATGAGGTGGTTTTGACCACTCGTGTGGGTAGAGGCCCCCGTTAGTTGCGGGTTAGGTACTATTGGTTTGGGGGTGCTTGTCGTAGGAAGCCACGTGGGAGGTGATGAGCCTTCATGGAATAGCATTTAGGCTATTGGGTTGGGGTCAGAGGCTCACCGTTATTTGAGGGCAGACATCGTTGTCCCTCCGGTTACTTTATTTGAGGGCAGACATCGTTGTCCCTCTGGTACTTTATTTGAGGGCAGACATCGTTGTCCCTCCGGTTACTTTATTTTGAGGGAAGACATCGATTTCCCTCCGGTTACTTATTAAGGGAAGTCATCTCTGTTCCTCCAGGTTACTATTTCTTGAGCATGCCTTCGGGATGTCGGTACTTGAGATATGCAGTGTCAGGGGGTACATGGTACCGGATTACATGATAGAGATTATTATATTGGCTGAAGCAGGTGACACTCCATAGTGGCTGCTGAGCACCAGTGGAGTTTGTGTTTATTTGTGCATCATACTGTTTACATTTTTCCTTATAAATGCATGCCTTCTTAAACACTTATATTAGGTACGCACCATTGGGTGGTATCCTATTGAGATTCGTCCCACACCCTGCATGGGATCTTCGGGAAACGTGTAGACTTTATGGATTTATGTACAGGAAAGAGGTCAGCTTCAGGATCTGGGATGTATTAGCTATTTCATGAAGATGGTATGAACCTTGAGGTCTTGTCTAGCTGGAGTTTACTGTGTTTTGCTTACTTTATTGTATCAGCATGCTTACTTGTTTTGTAGCTATAGTTGGTTAGACATTGGCACCCTTACATATGAATATGTATGACCTTCTTTGGATGCATGTTTTTTATTTAGTGGTAGTTACAAGTGATCAACATTCTGTTGTGTTTACTTTCTGTTGTGGTCCCTGGCTAGGATTGTTAGCCCGCTGCCCGACTGAACCAATCCCACATCGGTTGTGGAAGGAGATTGGTGGGTGTTTAAAATCCCGTTCCTACCTTCCCCTCATCGACGCGTTTTAAAGCCGTGAGGCCCAGGGGAGAAACTGGGCCAGAGCGGACAATATCGATGGGCCGGGATTAACCGATCCCACAATTGGTATCAAAGGGTGGTTTCGGGACCGCTGTGGGCTTGGGGGGGGGATTGTTGTGGTCCCTGGCTAGGATTGTTAGCCCGCTGCCCGACTGAACCAATCCCACATCGGTTGTGGAAGGAGATTGGTGGGTGTTTAAAATCCCGTGCCTACCTTCCCCTCATCGACGCGTTTTAAAGCCGTGAGGCCCAGGGGAGAAACTGGGCCAGAGCGGACAATATCGATGGGCCGGGATTAACCGATCCCACAATTGGTATCAAAGGACGTATTTGAATAATTCCCTAACCGGTTTCAAATTAAAGATCCTATTTTTTTGATGGCTTCTACCGCTTCTTCCTCTCAATCCCCCGAAGGACATTCTTTGGATCGTGCTCCATTCTTTCCTCGTTTTCTCCGCCCAACAATTGGTATCAGAGGACGTATTTGAATAATTCCCTAACCGGTTTCAAATTAAAGATCCTATTTTTTTGATGGCTTCTACCGCTTCTTCCTCTCAATCCCCCGAAGGACATTCTTTGGATCGTGCTCCATTCTTTGATGGAGCCGATTATACTTTTTGGAAAACCCGCATGACCACATTTCTTAAAAGCATTAGCTATCCTATTTTTAGAATTGTCATGCATGGTTATACTCTCTCTTGTAAAGATGAATCTCAATGGACCCCCGTAGACATTGCAAATTTCGAGCTTGATGGCAAAGCCCTGAATGCTCTACATTGTGGGCTAGACCGAAATGTATTTAATAGTATTTCTTCTTGCACTACTTCTTACGATCTTTGGAAATTTTTAGAACTTACCTATGAAGGTACTAGCGAGGCTCCAAAGCAAGAATCCGATCAAAAGCAAGAACCCGATGAAAAGATCAAGCCTGTTTGCCCACCTCACAAGAAAAGGGCCAAGAAGAAAAAGAAGAAGGCTTCAAAGGCAACATGGAGTGATAGCTCCACCTCTTCATTCTCCTCCTTCTCCTCGAGCGACCAAGGTAAAAAATGCCTAATGGCAAATCATGAGGTATCATCTTCCGACTCTTCTTCCTCGTCTTCTAGTTCTTCTAATTCATTTAATCATCTATCTTATGAAGAACTCTCACATGCTAGAGACCAACTAGAAAAAGGTTTTCATGAATTATCGTCAAAATTTGTTGCTTTAAAAAAGTCTTTCAAAAAACTCTCCTCCGAAAAAGAACAACTTCTCAAAGAGAAGGAGGAGATGTCCCTAAAAATCCAAAATTTTCCCAATGTTGATTCTTTGGAATCAACCATCAAGGACCTTAGAGAAACTCTAGAGAAGTTCACCCAAGGGGAACAAAATTTGAACAATTTACTTGGTTCCCAACGCGTTTCCCGAACCACCCAAGGGCTAGGCTACACCAATATAGCTTCCTCCTCCCATGCTCCAACTGTTTTTGTAAGGGGGAGCTCTTGTTATAAATTTTGTAACTATTGCAAGAAACCCGGGCACATGATATATGAATGTAATTGCAAAAACTCCCGGTACGGTAGGCCCAAATCGATTTTTTATTCGGATGAATTCTATAGGAGAAGACCCGCTACAAGGCAAGTGTGGATTGAAAAATCCCTCTTAGCGAGTCTCTCCGGGCCCAAAATTGTCTCTTTTCAAAATCCCTCTCCCCGGTGACTTTTTGTTTTTATTTAGGGGGAGTTAGGATCTTTTAAGTTTTTTTTGTGATTTCAAAATTTTCGATTCCAACTTTCAATTTCAACACTTGGTATCAAAATTTTCATTTCAAAATTCAATTTTTGATTCAAAACTTTCAATTCAAACTGTTATTCAATTTTTGATTCAAAATTTTCATTTCAATTTCAAAAATCTCAATTGATTTTTCAATTCTCATATCTAGTTTTTCAAACCTCTTCCCTCAATCAAGTTTTATGCCCCATTCTATTTTGATAATCACAAAGGGGGAGAAATTTCTTGATTGATTGGGGGAGAATCTTTTCTCTCATGCTTAGTATTTATTTTCAATTTATCATTTAAAGCATGCCTTTCTTTTAAGTTTTTACATTGCTTAGATAAGTGATTGTGATCATCAAAATAGGGGGAGATTGTTATACCCCACACTCTTTGATTTTCATGATCACAATCACTTTCATATTTATCTAATATTGTGTTTTAAGTGTTGTGGATGATAGGCAAGAGATTGCCAAAGGAATGGCCCAAGAAAGCTGGTGAAGTGGACTGAAATTCAGTCCACCGGCCAACCGGTGTGATAGCACCGGCCAGCCCGTGGACCTGGCAGAGGCATTGCCCACTGCCAGGTTCCACCGGTCAGCCGGTGGCACTGTCACCGGCCAGCCGGTGGCACCCAGATGAATAGTGCAAGCTACTGTCTTGCCACCGGCCAGCCGGTGGCTCTGGCACCGGTCAGCCGGTGGCCCCTGGACAAGAATCCTATGCCTTTTTGCACACACCGGCCAGCCGGTGGGACTGTACCGGCCAGCCGGTGGATCCAGTCAAACTAGCCGTTGGAGCTTTGACCAGGCTGCTCCACTTGCCTCCCAACGGCTCCGAAAGCCTTTCCAACGGCTCCAAAGGCCTCCAACGGCCATATGAGGGTTCCCCCTCTAT
Organism: Viscum album; assembly: GCA_963277665.1. NCBI lineage: Eukaryota > Viridiplantae > Streptophyta > Magnoliopsida > Santalales > Viscaceae > Viscum > Viscum album. The sequence goes on from OY728136.1 coordinate 1,988,919,119, forward strand.
AAATAAAGGACCTTGAAGCCCCGGAACCATTGCCGGACTATAATTAAGCATTGTGAAGCCAACGAACACAATTCTCCTCATTTGGTAAACCTCCGGCGGATTGCTCCAAGGGAACCACAAGTGCTCCAATCCAATTCCCAATCCAAGGAGCACCTCAAGAAGCTTGGGAGAGCACGCTACATCAACTCCATCTATCCAATTGGAGCCCAAGTCTTCCTCAACTACGGTTTTTCATTCTTTATTTATTTTGAGCTTTAATTTTGGGTTTGTGCCTACAAACCCCAAACCCTTTTCTCATCCCCCTTTCTTTTGGGTTTCACACCACCATTAAGGTGTGAAGAGGTTTCTTCAAGCCTTTCCTTTTAAAAGGCTTGTGTTTTGGTGAAGTGGACTGAAATTCAGTCCACCGGCCAACCGGTGTGATAGCACCGGCCAGCCGGTGGACCTGGCAGAGGCATTGCCCACTGCCAGGTTCCACCGGTCAGCCAGTGGCACTGTCACCGGCCAGCTGGTGGCACCCAGATGAATAGTGCAAGCTACTGTCTTGCCACCGGCCAGCCGGTGGCTCTGGCACCGGTCAGCCGGTGGCCCCTGGACAAGAATCCTATGCCTTTTTGCACACACCGGCCAGCCGGTGGGACTGTACCGGCCAGCCGGTGGATCCAGTCAAACTAGCCGTTGGAGCTTTGACCAGGCTGCTCCACTTGCCTCCCAACGGCTCCGAAAGCCTTTCCAATGGCTCCAAAGGCCTCCAACGGCCATATGAGGGTTCCCCCTCTATAAATAAAGGACCTTGAAGCCCCGGAACCATTGCCGGACTATAATTAAGCATTGTGAAGCCAACGAACACAATTCTCCTCATTTGGCAAACCTCCGGCGGATTGCTCCAAGGGAACCACAAGTGCTCCAATCCAATTCCCAATCCAAGGAGCACCTCAAGAAGCTTGGGAGAGCACGCTACATCAACTCCATCTATCCAATTGGCGCCCAAGTCTTCCTCAACTACGGTTTTTCATTCTTTATTTATTTTGAGCTTTAATTTTGGGTTTGTGCCTACAAACCCCAAACCCTTTTCTCATCCCCCTTTCTTTTGGGTTTCACACCACCATTAAGGTGTGAAGAGGTTTCTTCAAGCCTTTCCTTTTAAAAGGCTTGTGTTTCGGTGAGCTAGCCTTCACCCGTTAAAAAGGCTAGTGGGTTCTTGCTATTCCATTGAAAGCAAGTGGGTTCTTGCTAAACCAACAAAAGCAAGCTGTAATAGGTCCTAGTGCTACCTCAAAGCCTAGTGGGTTTCTTGCTAAAACCATTGAAAAGCAAGCGGTAGGAATCTCTCAACGGTTGAGTTGGGAGCGGAGACGTAGGCCGGGTTTTGTCCGAACTCCGTTATCAATTTCTTGTGTGATTGCCTCTTTTATTTTCCGCTGCACTTTCAACTTTGATTTTAATTTGTTAATCCTTTTTTAAAAGACAATTCACCCCCCCTCTTGCCATCACCTCCGACCCAACAATTGGTATCAGAGGGTGGTTTCGGGACTGCTGTGGGCTTGGGGGGGGATTGTTGTGGTCCCTGGCTAGGATTGTTAGCCCGCTGCCCGACTGAACCAATCCCACATCGGTTGTGGAAGGAGATTGGTGGGTGTTTAAAATCCCGTGCCTACCTTCCCCTCATCGACGCGTTTTAAAGCCGTGAGGCCCAGGGGAGAAACTGGGCCAGAGCGGACAATATCGATGGGCCGGGATTAACCGATCCCACACTTTCCTCTGCCTTTATTTATAGTTTCTATATTCACTATTTTCATGCCTCTAGAAATCATCATTTTCACCCTTTTTTTTGTAAAAATTGAATTTATTCTACTTATAAGTTTTTGGGAAGTGTGTTCCCATAAATGATACCCATTAACACCATAAATGTATCCCAAGAAGATACATCTCTTAGATCTTTAATCCAACTTCAATCCTTCCTGGTAATTAAACAATGCATATACAGGACTTCCAAAAATATATAACCGAGAATAGTCAGTAGGTTTACCAGTCCTTATCTTTATCAGTGTCTTAAAATCAAACACTATTGAAGGAGATCGATTGATCACATGGCATGTTATCTTCACTACTTATACCCAAAATTTCTTAGAAATGCATATAGTCTTTAAGTTTTCCCTTATTCTATTCAACAAGGTTCTATTCATCCGCTCTACCACTCCATTTTGTTGAGGAGTGTATGCCATTTTGAATTTTCTCTTATTGTGTTCTTGCTGAAAAAAAGTATCAAACCAATTTCTTGTATATTCTCCGCCATTACTAGCCCTAAAACACTTGATCTTCTTTACAAAATCAAGATCCTCCCACAATTTGAATGTTTTGAAGGCTTCAAAAACATCTGCTTTCATCTTGATTAGCTACACCCAACATATCCTAGAATAATCATCAATAAATGATACAATGCAGCTTATTCCTCTCAGGGATATAATCATTGCTTACCAAAACATCAGGATTGATTATATCTAAGATCTCCTTACTCCTCGTTGTTGATGTTCCAACCTTTAATCAGTGTTTCTTTCTCAAAACACAATGCTTATAAAATGGTAAGGATACCTTTGTAAGAGCATGCGACAACTTCTGATCAGCAAGAATCATTAGGACTTGTTCAAATACATTCCCAAGCTTCTAATATCATAACATCATCAATTCTTCCAATAACACCCCAAGATATTACAGTATGCCTCTTTTTCAATTTATCTTCTTATATAGTTTAAATTACACAGAACATAGAGCTTAAACAAATTATTAAATATTATTATTTAATTATGATAGTTATCTCCCAGTAGTTGGAATGACAGGAATGAAATAGATTATGTAAATTATGAAAATATATATTACACATGTTTATAGAATTAATTCATTAGTTACCAATTAAGTAGAAATGGAAACCAATTGAACGTAAAGGATGTATTTTTATAAAAACTATTTTTATGCCCGCAATGACATTTTATATTAATAAATTAAATTAATCACTATTAGTGAAATATGTAAATGAAATTTATATATTATATATTCAATAAAATATTTTTACATTCATCCAAAATATTTTTAGAGGCATGAGATAAGAATAAATCCAATTTTACACATAAAAAACTATATTTTTCTAAACACAGTTTTAATTCCTTTTAATGGAGGACTTGTTTTAAATATAAATTTTTATACTTTTATAAATTATATTTGTAAAAATAAAAAATATTTTTGAATGTGTGATATCAAAATTTACTTTGGTTAAATTTTTGGTATTTTTCTGATAAGTTTCATTTTTGATGAATAGTAATGGGACCGTTGAAACAATAATGTGACCGTTAGGAATAGAAATGTGGCCATTAGAACAATAACCACATCTATGAAAGTATAAATAAAATTTATATATCTTATAAGTGGTAATATGATATAATTATATCATAGTACAAGTAAATAAATGTTTTAGAAATTATTAATTAAGTGTTGATATTTTTTATAAACATAAATGTTCATTTTCAATTTTATAATTAATATAATGATTTAAAAAAAATATTTTCATAAAATTTATTCATAAATTATTATTTTTTTGTCTTATAATTATAATATAATTTTATAATACCTTAATTAATTTTTCAAGGTGTTTTAAAATCAGTTATAAATTTTAAAATTGGTATTTTCCAAATAAATGATGATTTTAATTAAAAATTAAATTCCTTATATTTATAAAGTTATTTTCAAAAAATGGAGTTTATTTTTTAATTATAAAATTATAAAAAAAAATTGGGTTAATTTTTTGGATTTTTCTAAAATACTTGAATTTTTGGTGAATGGTAAAATATGATAATTTACGATAAATGTTATATACATAAATTATTGATCCATAGGTGATGTATGAATTATGTAAGTAAATAATATCAAACTATAATTTATTATTTTAATATATTTTTTGATAATTCTCAAACTATTCATAGTCTTGATCCAAAATAATAAACAAATGAATAAAATATTCAAAAAAACACCCATCTTCTCTACTATAAATACCACCCCTCACCACTCCTTCACCTCACACCTTCCAAGCTTTGATACTTGTAAAATTTATCTTCAATACTCTTTCCAAGACCCTCCCCCAAGTCTATGATCCTTTGGTCACAACACAATACTAAAACCAATCCTCTTAAGGAGGTTCTCAAGGAGGATAATTCAAGAGGTAAAAATCATCTTTCTTTTATTTAATTTTCTTTTCAATTTATTTTATTTTCTTATCCTTCCCTCACATACCTTGTACAAAGAGACATGATATCTATATTATCATTTATATACTTAAATTATATCATGTTAATAGAATATCCATCATCAAAATCCATCCTCTCTCTCTTTTATTCTATAAATGAAAACATCATCAGTGATGTGTCAATTTAATGACATCGTGGACAATGCATTTTAATTTTCCATTAACACCTTCAAGGTTGGTCATAAAATAATTTTTATGGTTAAAAAAATTATAATATATGTATTAAAACCTATTTAATTTTATGAAACCATTATATACACATGATGTTAATTAATAAAAAAACTAGTTTGTGACGATCAGAAAACTACCAAAATAATCTAAACGATTATCACTAACGTCTTATCTAATGATTCATCCTCACTCCAAATATCCAAATAACTTATATAACCATTTAATATTATGGATGTTCATTAATAACATATAACTTCAATTTGGGATATTTATTGTCATTTCACATGATATTTCATACATGTATACAAGTGAACCAATCGTGAAAACCAAGGAAACAAACATTTATGAACGATGAAATAGAATCTTATAACTCATCAAAAATACCATAAATAAAATTAATAAAATTATAATAAATCAAATACATGTTGAATATTTTCTGAATTAAATTATTAATGAATCTAGTTTCATTATCCAGGATGTTAAGTATAAGTGCATAACACTTTCGAACATAAGGTAAGGGTTTCTTCCTGAACCACCATTTACATTCGGGTTATGATTTATTCCTCTTTACACTAATGTAATTATACATTATTTTTATATAATTATCCTATTTTATGTGTATATATTCAAAAATCATGTATTCATATCATTTCATCTTTCTTTTATGGGTAAATACATGTTTTACAAGGTTCCCTTCTCAATTCCTCTCGATACGTAGGCCCAATTAAAGGGAATTTCTTGATTTCTTACCCATTTTCAAGTATCATCCATAATCTATTTTAAGACACCATTATTTTTATAAAATAAATATTTTTATCATGATGGTTCATTTATAGTTTTATTCAACAATTATTCCTTTTCATTTTTAAATACTCTTTAATATTTTTCCTTAAACTGCATTAAAGATGCTCAATTCTAAAGTTTCTTAAACACTCTTTTTACATGTTTTCACTTCATTTGGACATAATTTATGCCTCAAATATAATTTCATTTTCCTTCCATTTTATTTTATAGGATATACATGTTTAAAATCTGATTTTATGACAAATACAAATGATTTCCCAAAATAACTGTTCTTTCCAAAGTAAAAAAGGGTTTTTCTCATATCACTTTTACTTCTATTAGATATATGCCTTATTCACCACTTATTCCTTGAATGTGGTGTATTTAATTACCTTTGATATATAAAATTATGATTCTTATTATTCTTATGATATTATATTTTTCATTTAATGTTATTCCTTCATAGGTGTTAAGATTTAAATGTTTTATAGTGGTATGGGACACTTTGGAATGTTTAAATATTATTTTCCTCAAAAATTTATCTATGATTTTATTAAAGTATTTTCATCTATTATTATAATTAAAATATTTAAATGTGGTATGGGACACTTTGATTTAAATATATATTTTTATTATACATATAAGGAATGAATTGGACTTGATAAGTGATGGGTGAGGCCCACTATATCCCCTCTATGCATTGGTAGGTCTCATGAGACAAAGAAGAAATGGATTTTGGCTAAAGAATTAACCATTTATTTTTAGAAGTATTGGATGAGGCCTTGATGGTATGTTTATTATGCATGGAATATATATTCCCTCATTATGATATTAGTAATTGATAAATCATAGGATTATTCGACTAATATAATATCCATGGTTATGTTACATTTGATTATTTATATTGGATTATTTATTTAACTTTTATTCCTACCATATTATGCTCGAGATTATGTTTCATTGGCATGTGTTTCAGTTATTCACTTTTTCTTACTGAGAATCTGAGCTCACCCATTTCTTATGTTTTATTTTTCCTCAGGATGCAAAGATGTATATTATGAATGACTTGTAGGGATAATCTAAGAGTTATGGATGTTTCTAATGGATTTGATATGTTGATTTTCATTTCAAGTTGTAATATAATGTTCACGTATATAATCTAGTTTCTAAAACTACTAACTCAATCAGTCTTTTGGGATTCATGTCTTGTATCTATGCTAATGTAATAAATTAAGACACCAGTCTTGGGCTACCAGGATTAGGGTCTTTATAGTTGGTATCAAATCAAGTTTAGTTGAAACCTTGAGAACTAGTTTAGAAAACATATATTAGGGGAAATAACCCTAAGATAGACTTTGAGGATAAGCATAAAATAATATCCTAGAATTTTTTAAAGGTATATATTATTTGGGTCTTCCTAAAAATATATCCATGTCTGGATACTAAAAGTGAATGTGGTTCTGGCATAAATGTACCTAGGGGTAACAACTCTAATAAGGTTCTAAAACTTGGCTTGGGGTAACCTGGTACACAACAATGGGCCTTACTACAAACCTGGTTTGACACTCCTAGGGGATATGCTTAGGATAATTCACATTTTCTTTACAAACCATTATGAATGATTTAAAAATAAATATGTTCCCAAAGAAACCATGTTTATGATTATGATATTAGTTAGGCATAAAGTTTCAATTTATGTTAAGTGTTTTTCTAGTTCAAAATTATACATTATGATTCATTATTTTATAAGATAATATATTATATGTAGTTATTTATAAATGGTTCCCATAAGGATGTTTGGTTAAGAATAAATTAAATTTTCTAAGTATATTCTTTTAATAACACATTTATTTCTTAAAATTTTATTTTTAGTTGAGAAATATCCTTGAAATAAAGGGACAAAAATCATGAAAAAAATCTTCTCTCTCTTCCAGGGTATTTAATTTCAAGTATAATCTTGAAATCATTCTTAGATGATTTCTAAACCTTTATTAGAATCCAAGATAACTGCAAGAAACTGTATGAGGTATCTCATACCTATATTATTCCATGTTTATTCTAAGGATCATGGTTTATATATGAACAAATCTTGTATTCCTAGCTTTCCTACTATTCCATGCATGGAAGGTATTATCAGGGTATTTTTGAATTCTTTACCCTAACTAAACTATACGAATCACTCATCAATCTTGAAGGATTTTTGGAAGAGGGAGACCTCCGAGAATCTTACATGTATCATATTTTAAATTTTTGTATCTTTTAAAGTATCAAAGATAATTTTGAGACCTTTGAGGACAACATAATAAAATTATTTTATAAAGGTAAGGTTCAAGAGGATGTTTAGAAATTTTATATTGAAAATAAAACCTTTCTAAATATTTATCAGTGACCTCGTCATTTCTATCTAAATTACACAATTTGCATTTTGAAAGAGGAGATAAAGGATTTGGAGGATGCCCTGAGGTACCACTGGAATTTCTGGGCCCTTGATCTTTATGAGAGACACCAATACTAAAGACCTCGATGAAGGTATGAGTTTATTTTGACTAAAAATTTTTGTGTTTAGTGATCTTAATAAAATTATTTTGAAAATGAATAACTTCCATGTTTGGAGCATGGAAACCAAGACTTAGAGTGTGAAAGAATTACAAGGGTAAGAAATTTTTTCCAATGTATAATGCTTCAACTGTAAGGATATGGGGCACTAGGAAAATGAATGTCCCAAATATCAAGGGAATATAGCTCAAAAGAATCAAAGGGACATGGTCAAGATTATGTAGCTACCTCGGATGAAGAAAAATGATTAATACGCATGTGTTTAGATTCAAGAATTATATTATTTGAGTATTCATGAGATATATAAGAATTGTACTATAGTACTTCTTCTTTAAGATGTTGGAAGCATGAGATGAATAACACCAGTAATCAAGAGAAGTAATTATATTATAGGAAAATCTTTTTTAAATCACATGAATTTGGAAAGATAACCCTATATATGAGTTTTATTTTTGAGACAATAATAAATAGATGTTTATGGGAAATTATTGGTGACTGTGATGGTGGTTAGTAATTTGATGGTTTATGTTATACTGGAATTATTAGATGTTTAGAATTAAGGATAACTTGATATTTTACTCTTGGAATCATGCATGTTTTCATAAAGGTTTAAAGGAGATTAATTTATTCATATATTTATTATGTGACAATAAGAGGTACATTATTTTTGGGATCTTATATAGGTTGAATTTTGAAATTTAGTGAAATTACTTCTAATTTTTTTGGTCTTTGATTTTGGAAAGATGTATTTTGGATGAGTCTTGAGTTTAACTACATATGTAATGGATTAAAGATATTATTGATTAAGATTAAAGTATGATTTATCATATTGGATAACCTGTGATAACCATCTTAGTTTCAATAAACATTTAAAGGCTGGGCAAATGACTTGTGAAACTTACGATTCATAAGAGTGCTTCTGGCATAAAAAATTGTCTTCAATGTTCAAATTTTGGTTTAATAAATGAATTGGGGATAGATCTAAGCACAATCAAAGGATAAGATTATGTACTGGAAATGAATCAAGTAAGTTTATTTTCTCAAGTGATTATATGGATATTAAATGAAACCCTTGACTCTAAGAAAAGGATTTTGGAACAAAAACGCCATCTGACTTCCTTTATTTTTGAGAAATCAATGGTATTTTAACCAATAAAAAATTTATGATTTTATGATGATAGAATTTCTAAAAACCATGATTTCTATCACTCTCCATCAAAACTTGATAGTTATATTTTCTTCCATCTCCATATCTTTACAAATATTCTCCTATATCCAAATCTTGGTTTTGTGGCGGCCTTCTCATTTCTCTTTACTTCTTTTTAAGAGGAAGTTTTATTAAGCCTATTTCCAATTTGGGTTTCCCACAAAGTAATTTTCAAGTATCAATCTCTAATTTTCAAGTACAATTTCAAATTATGAGGATGCAATTTATTAAAGGATGAGATAATGTAACACCCCAAGATATTACAGTATGCCTCTTTTTAAATTTATTTTCTTCGATAGTTTACATTACACAAAACACCAAACTTAAACAAATGATTAAATATTATTATTTAATTGTGATAGTTATCACCTGATAGTTGGAATGTAAATAATGAAATAGATTATGAAAATTATGAAAATATAGATTACATATGTTTATAAAATTAATTCATTGGTTACCAATTAATTATAAATGAAAACTAATTGAACATATAAGGATGTATTTTTATAAAAACTATTTTTTTGCTCACAATGACATTTTATATTAATAAATTAAATTAATCACTATTAGTGAAATATATTAATAAAATTTATATATTATATATTCAATCAAATATTTATATATTCATAGAAAATATTTTTAGAGGCATAAGATAAAAATAAATCCAATTTTATACATAAAAGACTATTTTTCTAAACACAATTTTACCACATTTTAATGGTGAACTTGTTTTAAATATAAATTTTGAAACTTTTATAAATTATATTTGAAAAAATAAACAGTATTTTTGAAAGAGTGATATCAAAATTTACTTTGGTTAAATTTTTAGTATTTTTCTAATAAGTTTCATTTTTGATGAATAGTAATGGGACCGTTGAAATAATAATGTGACCATTAGGAATAATAATGTAGAAATTAGAATAATAAACTCACCTTTGAAAGTATAAATAAAATTTAGACATATTATAAGTGGAAATATGATATAATTATATCATAGTACAAGTAAATAAATTTTTTAGAAATTATTAATTAAGTGTTGATGTTTTTTATAAACATAAATGTTTATTTTCAATTTTATAATTAATATAATGATTTAAAAGAAATTTTATTTTCATAAAATATATTCATAAATTAGTATTTTTTTGTATTATTATTATAATATAATTTTATGAGACCCTAATTAATTTTTCAAGGTGTTATAAAATCAGTTATAAATTTTAAAATTAGTATTTTCCAAGTAAATGATGATTTTAATTAAAAATTAAATTTCTCATATTTAGAATTTTATTTTAAAAAATAGAGTTTATTTTTGAATTATAAAATTCAAAAAAAAATAGGGTGATTTTTTTTGTATTTTTCTAAAATACTTGAATTTTTAGTGAATAATAAAATACGACAATTTACGATAAATGTTATATACGTGAATTATTGAGTCATGGGTGATGTATGGTTGATTTAATCCCATAATCTTAAACTATCCTTAATTATTTTAACATATTTGGTGATAATTCTCAAACTATTTATAGTCTTGAAACAAAATAATAAACAAATGAATAAAATATTTAAAAAAACCCCTCTCATCTACTATAAATACCACCCCTCACCACACCTTCTCCTCACACCTTCCAAGATTTGATACTTGTAAATTTTTTATCCAATAATCTTCCCAAGACCCTCCCCCATGTCCAGGAGCCTTTGCTCTCAACAAAATACCAAAACCAATCCTCTTAAGTAGGTTCTCAAGGAGGAGAATTCAAGAGGTAAAAATCATTTTTCTTTTCTTTTATTTTATTTTCAATTTATTTTATTTTCTTATCCTCCCCTCACCTCCCCTATCCAAAGAGACATGATAACTCCAGTATCATTTATATACTAGAATTATATCATTTTAATATAGGATCCATCATCAAACTCCATCCTCTATCTCTTTTATTCTATAAATAAAAACATCATATGTGATGTGTCAATTTACCGACATCATGGACGATGCATTTTCATTTTCCATTAACGCCTTCAAGGTTGATCATAAAACCATTTTTATGGTTAAAAAAATTATAATATATGTATTATAGCCTATGTAATGTTCTATAACCATTATATACATGTGATGTTAATTAATAAAACAAAATTATTTTGTGACAATCGAAATCTGCCAAAATAATCTAAACAATTATCACTAACGTCTTATATAATGATTAATCCTCACTCAAAATATCCAAATGACTTATATAGCCATTTAATCTCCTATATTTTCATTAATAAAATATAACTTCAATTCTAGATATTTATTTTCATTTCACGTAATCTTTCATACATGTATATAAGTGAACCAATCGTGAAAACCAAAGAAATGAACACTTACAAATGATGAAATCAAATCTTATAACTCGTAAAAAAGACCATAAATGTACTTACACTACTAAAAAAGAGACCTTTAATAGTGCTATAATAGGGCTTTATTAGTGCTAAAAAAGCGCTGACAGCCGGAGTGCGATTAAAAGCCCAAATCTTTTATCAGCGTTAAAAAATCACTGACAACTGGAGCATGGTTAAAAGCCTAAAGCTTTATCAACACTTTTTTTAGCAATATTAAATGGAACTTTTAACAGTGCTGTTAAAGGGGGTAAAATTATATTTTTTTCAGATTTCCATGAGTCCAACCCCTTTATCAATGCTTCCATGACACATTTAATAGTGCTCCTCCCATCTTTATCAATGCTTTTCACCCCACCACCCCTTTTATTAGTGCTTTGTGAATTTCCAGCCTCATGTGTGCCCGCCAGGATTTGAACCCTGCAGCTCTCCTTCAAAGATGAAATGTATTTACCACTACATCATGTTGTTTTTTGGAAGTTTAATTATATTTCTGTTTATTTATATTTATATATATATATATATTATTCATATATTTATATAATTATTTTTAAATACATTTATACAACATGTGTGTGATATATATATATATACTTATATTTATTTAAATATATTATATATTATATATTATATTCATTTACATATACTAGAATATAATATAAATATATATCTATTTATTAATACCCACATATATATATATATAAACATTATAAATATATTTTTATAATGTAAAAAATGGTTATATTTTTTTTAAATACATTTTTAGAATATGTATTTATTTACATATATTAGAATATACATTTTTATGTAAATATGTTGATATATGTATTTATATGAGTGATTTATTATAAGTAAATATAAGAAAACATGAATATATTTAATTATAAATAAAATTGGGTTATGAAAAAAGATAAAATTTCAAAACCATAATATCAATATGAATGTAAGACCTGTGAATAAATTCAGTATTCACCATAAAAGGCAATAATACCCCCTTAAACAAGGCTGAAAATCTATTGAATGTTAAAAAATTGGGGTATCCTGACTAAAAACTAATTCTTGGAGGCCTTTTAGGACTTTTTTGGCCTCAAAAAATGTGACAAAGGTTTACCTATTCTATTAAGGGTATAGACCCCATCGCCTGATTTAATTTGAGATGTGGTAGATCCCAAACGGACACCCAGATCAAAATTTATGATCGTTTGAAGTTCGAGTTATGTTTTTAACTTATTTTAGATATTTTATTAATTTATTGATTTTTTTATCTTCAAATTGATATTAAATGACTATTACTCAGTAATAATAATGAAATTATTAATTAAAAATATTTTATAATTATTTTATAATCCATTTTCACTAAATATTTTATATATTAAGTGTAAATTCCTATTTACCTTATATAAAATATATTTTAAAAAATATATATTATATTTATATCAATATAAATATATTTATATATTAATATATTATTTTTAATGGAATATTTTTTTTTGAAGTTTACCCTTATGAGCACTACTAAAAAAACACTGATAAAGGGGGTCTTTATTAGTGCTTCTAAAAAGCATTGATAACCCCCCCAACAGTTCTTTTTTACAAGTACTATTAAAGACCCTCTTTAACAGTGCTAAAAAATTATCATTAAAGATCCCCTTTAACATCGCTTTTTTTAGCACGGAAAAAGGGGGTCTTTAATCGTGCTTTTAGCTAGCGTTGTTAAATTCCTAGAACTGGATAAACCCAGTTTTGTATTAGTGTTAAAAAATAATAATAAATCAAATTCATGATGAATAGGTTCTAAATTAAATTATTAATGAATCTAATTTCATTATCCAGGATGTTAGGTACAAGTGCAGAACACTTTCATACATAAGGTAAGGTTTTCTTCCCGAACCTCCATTTTCATTTGGGTTATGCTTTCTTCCTATTTACACCAATGTAATTCTTCATTATTTTTATATACTTCTTCTACATTATGTGTATATTATAATGGTATATTCCATACTGACCCGTTACTTTTCTAGTTTTCGGTTGTTGGAGATGTTCGGAGGAGGTCTTGAGAGTTTTCATGGGAGTTGGGGGTGCAGAAAAGCTGTTGTGGGGCTTACACATAGTGTAAGTAAATTACATAGTGTGAATCTTGGTTTCATGGCTTGTTCTGTGTGGTTTACGGTGTGTAATATTTTTGGGTTTTAAAAATAAAATAAATCAAAATTAAATGGTTTTTCGGTAGAAACCAACCTCAAGGAATTACACGATGTGAAATGGGGTTACATGTCATGTAATCTCTCGCTAATGGAATGTTTTAAGTATTTTTCAGCCGCTCAGGTTGTCAAACCCTATAGCTGTAGTGACTCTCCCTTAACCTTAGGAGACTTAGATACCCCTCTTCAGTTTTTTGAGGATTCCTACACCAAGTATTGATGCCTAGCTTCTCTCCTTCGATCCTTATCAATCCATCTTTGATCCAAGGTGTGTTCTTCCTCCATTTTTGTGGTTTCTTTCAGCTTGATCTCCTTTTCCTCATGTTCTTCTCACCATGTGATGGTGAATGATCTCCCTTAGATCTAATGGGGTTCTCTTCAGTTGTTGTTGGTGCAGTGGTGTCACGGTATCCTTGGATGTATGTATATCCTGTAGGAGAGGTGATCAGAGATCCGTTGAGTGGTTTTTTCTCATACGAATAACCTTGGAACCCTTTTGAAGTAGGTTTTCCTTCATCTATTCTATTTGAGCATCATACGGGGTGGGTATATGGATGTTTTACTTGTGAATATAATTGAATAAGGATTAAAAAAAGATAATTGAACCCAATTTATGATCAATATATAGGGGTTTGGGAAATTTGACTCGTGATCTTGCTTTGTTATTTCTTTCTGGTTGATATTGTGATTTTGTATGGGCTAACTAACCACTGAAAATTGTGGTCATTGGGGGCCCATGTTTGTGCACAAAATGATCTATGGAATTCATGTTGTTAATTTTTTTCTATACACTTATATATGGAAATTGGTTAATCAAATATATTTGTCCAATGAATGGATGACCCAGGATCATACAGTTTTTGTGATAAACCCTAAATTAACAAGTGGAATTAAATAATGGATGCCTTGTTAAATCTGGAATTGTGTTTTTCCTTGGTATATGGGGTGACGTGACATGTGGTTTTGTTCTCATTTGTGTTTTAGTATGGTTGTGAGCATGGTTTTGTGTTGTGAGATGACTTGGGTGGTGTAATGGAATCTCAAGTTGAGAGATTGATTGATTTTGGGGTGGATGGGAGGTATTTTACAACAGGTATGTGGACCGGTTGTGTGGTAATGTGTTACTAGATGGGGTTGTGAGTTGGGGGTTGGTTCAGTTGATATTTAATCTAAGCGGTATGAGTTTGAAGAATGGAAGTAGTGTTGGTATGGGTACTTCATCATTAATAACATGCAGAAAGCTTCACCCTGTATCTAGAGATAGATATATGATATATCATGAGTGGGTGTTAAACATGAAGTTCATGGAATGATGTGTCTTTAGTGTGGATATACCTTAATTTATTAGGATCTTTTCCTTATGAAATGACTAGTTTTTTGTTTCTTATTTTATATTGTGCTTATTGGTTGTCCGTGTAGTGATGTAATGAATAAATAATTGACTAATGAAGCTTAGAATGGCTTGGGTTGGTTTGGTTAACATAATAGAAGTGGTTAAATAAATTTGTTGGAAATTTTAAATGGGTTTTATGACTTATTGTGTGGTGTTGTGCATTTAGAGGTAACAATAAAGGTTATAGTGTTGTGAGTTGGGTGTTTGTTTGAGAACCTATAGGTTGGCCATGAGTGTCTGATATCATATATGTATACACTTTTATTTTTCCTTGTGATTTCTATACGCACCCCATTCATGTTGAGCACTATGTTATGAACACTCTCATAGTCACGCGGGGGTGTCTTTCCCAACATCCTGGTGGGAGGATGGATGGCTGACCACCCGCTCTTCCTTGCTCCCTCTTCTAGGTGGTGACGGCCCAAGTTTCTTTAGGCATGATGTGGTGAGAAGTGGTAGCCCAGGTGTCTGTGGGTGAGGTGTATTATTTCCTAGGTGTCTTCAGGATGAGTCATGATGTGATTTCCCATTTATCTTTAGGATGATTTGTTATGTACTTTCGAAGGTGTATTCGGATGAGATGTGATGTGTTGTGAGGCCCAGGTGTGTTCGGGAAGGATGTGTTGTGAGGCACGGGTGTGTGTGGGAAGGATGTGGTGTGGTATATTTAGAAGAGGTGGGAGTGCTAGTACATTTTCTGTTAGGGTGTGAGAGTGGATAATCAATGGGAAAGTGGTGTGGGGTACCCTACCTTCGATGTGATTTATATTATATTACTTGACTTGTGTTACTTGGTGAGCATGCCTTTGTGAGTTTGGGTGGTTAGTATACCTGCTTAGGTGTTGTTTGGTTTGGATGCTTTCTCACATGTTCATTAGTATGCCTCTTTCACATGTACATGGGAGACTTTGGTTTTCCTAATGATTATACCTATATGATCGCCCTACATATATAAAACTATTTTTAGGTTTCCAAGAGGATTTTGCGGACCATGCTAGACCTTACTAGCTTGAATCTTGATAGTTGTTGTGTCACTGCTTAGCTTTTCTTTTAGGTATTTACCTTGGAGAATTTTGTAATTTTATTAGTTCTATTGTACACATTCTTGTGTGATGGTTTTGGTTTTATTTTTATTATGTATTGGAGTTTACTTATGGATGATCCATCATATCTCCTGATCTTGTTTCCTTATAAAGGGTAATGTCTACCATATTATGATATTTGTACACCCTTGATGCTAGTCGTCAATCCAATGCCTACTGGAGGCAGGAAT
This sequence comes from Viscum album, assembly GCA_963277665.1. NCBI lineage: Eukaryota > Viridiplantae > Streptophyta > Magnoliopsida > Santalales > Viscaceae > Viscum > Viscum album. Next base: position 1,988,935,370 of record OY728136.1, read on the forward strand.
CGAGGTTCATTATCTCTCTTTCTTCATTGTCAGCCCAGGAGGGGTATCTTTGGAGGGAGGGGTTCATGACGGAGTGGTATCAGAGGTGATGGTTGAGAGATATGATGTATTTTTAGAGTTAGGCACGGTGAGGATTGCATGGTATGGTATGAAAACAGTTTTAGTTGACCTTGGTGTGTGACATAGTCCAGGGAGACTAGCTAGGACATGAGATTTTAGGACCCCTTGTGATCCAGTGCTCGGACTTTGATCTTATTGAACAACTAAGTAAGACAGACTTTCTTGCATGGTAGAGACCTAGGAGAGGTACATGCATCATAATGACTTGTGTTCTTGTTTGAATTGGGTTATTTTGGGAAGTTTAAAATGAATAAAATAAATTTTAATAAAATTACATACTATTCGAGATTAGGAAATATTTATTTACCTTTTAACTATGGCTCCTGGTCATCATTTGTGTGTGGCTTAGGTGGTAGAGGTTCAAAAGTCTAATCTGATTGATCATCATAAAGTTGATTTGGATGAGGAGGATGACTAGTGGTAGAGGGTGTTGTGTGTTTTATAGTGGAAGGTTTTGAGAAAGTATGAGGTAAGTGTTTCTAATATAGAGATAGAAGGTTGTATAGAGGAGCTGGAGATTACCTTCGGTCAAATTTGGTCCCCAACAGAGTACAAGGTCCCATTGGTGGTTAGTCAGATGTGGGGTGTTGTGCGTCAGTGGTGGATGTTGTATCTGGGAGAAAGGAAAGAGGTAGATGTTTTGTGGTTCGACTTCTAGAAGGAGTTATGGGAAGAGTTCCTTTTTTAACCATGAAGGCTGAGAAGAGACTGGTGCTACTCTCCCTTCATCATGGGAGTATATCAATGTGGGAGCTTGGGATCAAGTTCAAGTAACTTTTTTGATTTTCCCCAAATCTTTTTCTGGATGAGGAGTCTCGTATGAGACATCTTGAGGAAGCACTATATCCTTTTATCCAGTATGTGGTTACTCCTTCTACATTGCCAATGTATCAGGAGGTTCAGAAGAAGGTATAGGTGATCGAACAGATTCAATCATGGGTAGGTCTACTGCGAGAGTGGATCCAGCAATGTTCTTCAAGAGGAAGAGTTATTAGTGGTAGATCTCATGTGTTCGGACCTTTGAGGTTTCGACTGGCAGGGAGATGACCTTAGAAGCTTCCTTTCTAACCTTCTTGTGTTAGTGTTCTTTGTGTATTTCATGTGGTCTTAGGCCAATGTGTTTTCTCTGTGGTGTTCATGACCTTATTCAGAACCAATTCCTAGTGGTTTTCTAGGCTCAGTTTGGTTAAGGAGGATAGGTTTTGTGCTAGCCTCAGCAGTAGCTGCCAGTGAGGTTGTTTCAGCAGTAGGGACAACATGTTTTTTCTCTGCTAAGAGGGGATAGAGTAGGTGGAGGCCGACCTCAGGATGTTCCTTGTGTTTAGGGAATGTGATCCGGGTGTGGTTGTGGAGGTTTTCATTAGTAGATAGGTATAGGAGATGAGTATGGTCAGTTGCACGCAGTGGAGGCAACAGTTCCAGTAGGGCCGAAGATCATCAGAGGTATGATCAGTTTGTTCAGTACTCTTGCCTGTGCTTTGTTTGATTTAGGAGCTTTACACTCCTTTATTACACCTTATCTATCCCATTCTCTAGGTCTAGACGTAGAGAGGCTTCTCATACCCATGGTGTTTACCACACCAGTCGAAGGCCATACCATCTTGTTTGATGTGTTTCGAGGGTGTAGACTAATGATGGGATCACATCAGTCCTATGGGGATCTCATCTTTCTATAAATGTATCCATACAATGTCATCCTTAGCATTGAATAGTTGTATTCCATACATTCTATTATAAACCACTTATGTAGTAGAGTCATTTTTTCCTATGTGGATGGTCAACATGTGGTTTTTGTTGGCGAGCAGGGTTTTTAGGTGGTAGTTGGCATGTGGATCCTCTTCTCTCTTTGTTAGATAATATTTCAATGGAGTCATTAGACACTATTATGGAAGATGTTCCCAGATTCATTGGGGAGTTCTTGAATTTTTTCCCCAATGAAGTTGTGATGCTACCCCCTCAACATGATGTTGAGTTTGGGATGGACTTGCAGCTCGGTGCTTCTCTAGTTTCGATGGATCCTTATCGAATGACACCTTGTAAGTTGTGGGAGTTTAGGATTTAGATAGATGATCTGATGAATGAGGGTTTTATCCAACCTATTATGTCACCATGGGGTGCTCTATTATTGTTCTTGAAGAAGGCAGATGGTGGTCTAAGGTTTTACATAGACTACTAGAGGTTGAATTAGGTGACGGTCAAGAATTGTTACCCTCTTCTGAGGATAGATGATATTTTTGACCAGCTAAGAGGGGAAAGTTAGTTTTCTAAGATTGATCTACGGTCTAGATATCACCAGTTAAGGGTGAAGGAGGGAGATATTCTGAAGACTTCCTTCAGATATAGGTATGGGCACTTCAAGTTTGTAGTCATATCGTTTGGTGTTACAAATGAACCAATTGTGTTCATAAGGCTTATGAACTATGTGTTCCGTGAGCTCCTAGATTAGTTCATTGTCATATCTATTGATGATATCTTAATCTACTTGAGGTTAGAGGAGGAACATACCAAGCATCTTAGAACTTTCTTACAGGTTCTTTAATGCCACCAGCTCTATGGAAATTTTTCCAAGTGTAAGTTCTGAACATGATAGGTGTGTTTCCTTGGGTATGTGGTGTATCAGTAGGGTGTGTCAGTAGACTTGCCGAAGGTTGAAGCATTTTTTTCTTGGTCAGCACCCAATAACGTGGCAGAGGTTCGCAGTTTCCTTGGTCTCACAGGCTATTATCGGAGGTTTGTACCCAATTTATCTCGAGTTGCATCCCCATTGATAGCTTTGACTAGAAATTACCAATATTTTTTGTTGAGTGATCAGTGTAAGGAAACATTTGGTTACTTGAAGGGGAAGTTGGTTAGTGGTCTGGTTTCCTAAGGAAGGGGTGATATTTGAGGTGTTTTGTGACACTTCCTTTCTAGGTTTGGGATATGTGTTGATGCATTAGTGGGTAGTGATCTCTTGTGGTTCTAGGCAGTTACATCCTCATGAGCATAACTATTCCACCCATGATATGGAGTTGGCAATGGTGGTTTTCACGCTGAAGTTGTGGAGGAATTACCTCATTGGGGAGCGCTTTGTGTTATTCATGGATCACAAGATTTTTAGGTATATCTTTTCCTAGTATGACCTTATGATAGAGAAGGTGGATGGAGTTTCTTCAGGAATATGATTTTGAGATATCCTACACCTCATGAAAGGGAAATGACATGGCCAATACTTTTAGTATAAAGTCATAGAAGGAGGTTTTTTGGGAATCTGTGGATGCTTGGGGAGCGATGCAGGAGTTGGTAGCCTTACACTTAGATGCAAGAGTGGATAGTGGTAAAGGTTGTTTGTTTCAGATGAAGATGTGGTATTATCTGATGTATTAGTTGGAGGAGTCTCAGTAGGGAGACTCGGAGGACGAGGTGTTGTGTGATCATGTTGGCCATGGTGATGCTTCAGAGGGGTGGTCGGAGGATGATTGGAACCGGATGTTGTTCTGTGAAATATTTTTTATTCTGATAGAAATGTATAGTGGAGTCGTTCTTAAGTTTCAAAGATCACCCTTGGAAGTATATTTAGGAGTTTCCGAGATGTACCGTGGTTTAAATATGTAGTTTTGGTGGCTGAAATGAAATGAGTAGTGGTGGAGTTTGTGAAAAAGTGCTTGATTTACCAGTAGGTAAAGGTCAAGTATTGTGTTCCTAGTGGTTTTTTAAAGCCCTTGGATTCTCCCTAGTAGAAATGGGATGACATATCAATGGATTCTATCATAGGTTTTACCCAGATCTCAAGGAGTTTATGATTCTATTTGGGTTATGGTGGATTAGTTGATGAAATCGACCCACTTCTTAGTGATCAAGGAATTAGGCATAGTGGATACCTTATCCAACGGGTACATGGATGAGGTGTTTTGGTTGCATGTAAATTTGAGGTCCATTGTCTTAGATCGGGATGCACGGTTTTCTTCACGAGTCTAGACAGGATTGTAGCATGATTTTGGCACCTAGTTATGCCTCAACACTGCTTTCCACCCCCATATAGATGGGAAGATAGAGAGGACCATCCAAACATTGTAGGATATGTTTTGGGTGTTCTTTTTGGACTTTGATGGATCTTGGGGGTGACACCTTCTCTTGTTGGATATTGCTTATAATAACAACTATCACTCTTCCACTAGCATGGCTCCATTTGAGGCTTTTTATGGGAGACTGTGTCGTTCTCCGTTGTGTTGGATGGATATTGGGGAGATAGTTGTTCTCGGTCCCGATGTGGTGTAGAGAAGGATAGAAAATTTTAAGCTCGTTCGTGAGAGGATGAAAGAAACACGGGACCAAAAGAATTCGTATACTGATCGCGGAAGGAGGCACTTGGAGTTTGAGGTTGGGGACCACATGTTCTTGAAGGTTTTACCTCGACGTGGGTAGCGGAGGTTTGGCAGAGGGAGTAAGCTTTCTCCCAGGTTCGTTGGACCCTTTGAGGTGTTGGGACAAGTTGGAAAGGTGGTGTATCACTTGGTGTTGCCACTGTGGTTAGAGAGGATCCATTAAATCTTCCACATCTCTCATTTTTGTCAATATCTACACAATGACTCTCATGTCATTGACTAGGGAGAGTTGGATATCGAGGATGGTGCGGTGTTTGTGGAGCGACCAGTTGAGATCTAGGATCATCGAGAGAAGGTATTGTGTGGATGGACCATTACTTTGGTTTTTGTGTTTTGGAGGCATGGTGGCTAGGAGGAGAATACTTGGGAGTGAGAAACGTAGATGCGTACTCAGTACCCGGAGTTGTTTTGAGCTTTGTTTTGCTCGGTTTTTCTTTGAAATGTGATGTTTTGAACCTTTTTGTTTAATTAGATGAGTCATTTTTCCTTGGTTTGAGATATTTATTGTGTGATATGTGAGAAATTATTAACATATAAAGAGGGTAATTCCAAATTCCTAATCGAGGGTATTAATTGTGATGCGATTAAACCCATGTGGGCGAGTCGGTGTGACCCAGAGCGAATAGTATCTTGATATGGAAGACGGAATTTTCTAATTCGTGTATTCAGGATGGTGTAGTTTTTTGGTTGTGTGATAGTTCAGTTTGATGGTTTTGTAGTGGTCATGTGGTAGTGTGGTTTTGGTGATGTTTCTTTGTAGTGTGTTTGTCATCATTTGGGTTGGCATGTTTAGATGGTGGTAGCGTTTGAGGTGTGACAAGATTCTCGAGAGGCATCTTGCGAGGTGGTTTTTTGAACCCCTTTTCTTTTGGGCTTGGTTTTATATTCTCAAGGGTGAGAGTCATTTGAGAGGTATCTAATGTAATAGTTTGTTTCATCCCAGTCCCTTACTTTTATAGTTTTCGATTGTTGGAGATGTTTAGATGAGTTCCTAGGAGATTTCGTGGGAGTCGGGGGTGTAGCAAAGCTATTGCGGGGCTCACACATCATGTAAGTAAATTACACAGTGTGAAGCTTGGTTTCACATCTTGTTCTGGTTGGTTCACGATGTGTAACATTTTGGGGTTTAAAAAATAAAATAAATTGAAAGGTGACGTGTTTTCCAGCAGAAACCAACTTCGAGGCATTACACGATGTGAAAGGGGATTACACGTCGTGTAATCCCCCATTACTATAATGTTTTAAATATTTTTCAGTCGCTCAGGTTGTCAAACCCTATGGATAAAGCAACTCTCCCTTGACCTCAGGAAACCCAACGACCCCTCTTCAGTGTTTTGAGGATTCCTACATGAAGGATTGATTCATAGCTTCACTTCTTCTATCTATAGCAATCCATCTTCAATCCAAGGTGAATTCTTCCTCTATTTTTATGGTTTCTTTCAAGTTGATCTCCTTTTCCTCTCGTTATTCTTTCCATGTGATGGAGAATGATCTCCCTTAGTCATAATGGGGTTCTATTCGGTTTTTGTTGGTGTGGTGGTGTTGTGGCATCCTCGGGGTAGATGTAGATCCTACTAAAGAGGTGATCGGAGATCTGTTGAGTGGTCTGCTCTCGTACAAAGAACCTCAGCACCCTTTTGAAGTAGTTTTTCCTTAATCTCTCCTATTTGTGAATCATGTGGGGTGGGGATACAGATGCTTTCATTGTGAATATAGATTAATATAGATTAACAAATATAATTGAACCTGGTTTAAGATCAATATATAGGGGGTTGGTAAAAGTGATGCATGATATTGCTTTGTTAATTGTTTCTGGTTGATATTGTGATTTTGTATGGGATAACTACCCACTAAAAATAATGGTTGTTTGGGGGCCTTGTTTGTGCACTAAATGATCTATGGAATTCATGTTAATCATTTTTTGTTGGACACTTATATATGGAAATTGGTTAATCACGTGTATTTGGATAATTAATAGATACCCCAAGATCTTACAATTTCTATGATAACCCCTGAATTAACAAGTGGAATTAAATAAGGGGTGCCTTGTTAAATCTAGAATTTTGTTTTTCCTTGGTACATGGGGTGATGTGATGTGTGGGTTTGTTCTGGTTTGTTTTGTAGTATGGTTGTGAGCACAGTTGTGTGTTGTGAGATGGCTTGGGTGGTGTAATGGAATCTCAGGTTGAGATATTGATCGATTGTGGGGTGGATTAGAGGCATTGTAAATAAGGTTGTGAACTGGTTGTGTGGTAATGTGTTATTAGATGGTTTTATGATTTGGGGGTTGGTTTTGTTGATATTTGATCTAATTGGGATGAGTTTTAAGAACAACAGTATGGTTGGTATACGTACTTCACCATTAATAGCATGAAGAAATATTTACCCCATATCTAGAGATTGATATATGATATATCATGAGTGGGTGTTAAATTTGGAGGTCATGGAACAATGTGTCTTTAGTGTGGAGCCACCTTGATTTATCAGGCTCTTCGCCTTCTGAAATGATTTTTTTTTTGTTTCTTATTGTGTGTTGTGATTAGTGGTTGACCGTGTAGTGATAGAACAAATAAATAATTGACTAATGAAGCTTGGAATGGATTGGGTTTATTTGTTTAAAGTAATATAAATAGTTAAATAAATTGTTTGGAAATGTGAAATGGGTATTTTTACTTGTTGTGTGGTGTTGTGCATTTAGAGATAACAACAAATGTGGTAGTGTCATGAGTTGGTTGTTTGTTTTAGAAACCATAGGTTGGGCATGAGTGTCTAGTATCATATATATATATATATATACACACTTGTATTTTTTCTTGTGATTTCTATACACACCCCACCCACATTGAGCACTATGTGATGAACACCCGCATAGTCACACAGGGGTGTCTTTCCCAACATCCCAGTGGGAGGATGGATGGTTGGCCACCCGCTCTTCCCTGCTCCCTCTTCCAAGTGGTGACAGACCAATTTTCTTCGAGCAGGATGTGGTGAGAAGTGGTATCCAAAGTGTCTGTAGGTGAGGTGGATTGTTTCCCAAGTTTCTAGGATGAGTCGTGATGTGATTTCCCGGATGTCTTTGGGATGAGTTGTGATGTTCTTTCCCAGGTGTCTTCGGGATGAGATGTGATGTGTTGTGAGGACTAGGTGTGTGTGGTTGGGGTGTGTTCTGAGGCTCATCTATGTACGGTCGGGATGTGTTGTGAGGCCCAGGTGTGTGTGGGCGGGATGTGTTGTGAGGCTCGGGTGTGTGTTGGTGGGATGTGATGTGGTATATTCAGAAGAGGTGAGAGCACCAGGATGTTTGTCGTTAGGGTGTGAGAGTGGCTAATTAGTGGGAAAGTGGTGTAGGGTACCCTATCATCTATGTTCATTATATTATATTACTTGACTTTCATTACTTGGTGAGCACACCTTGGTGTGGTTGGGTGTTTAGTATACCTACTTAGGTGTTGTTTGGTTCGGTTGTTTTCTCACAGGTGTATTAGTATGCCTCTTTCACATGTGCATGGGAGACTTTGGTTTTCCTGCTAAGTATATTTTTATGCTCACCCTATGTATATAAAATTGTTTTTAGGTTTCCAAGAGGATTTCACATACCATTCTGGGCCTTAATAGCTCAAATCTTGATAGTTATTGTATTGCTGCTTAGCTTTACTTTTGGGTATTTACCTTGGAGACTTTTGTAATTGTATCAGTTCTATTTTACACATGCATGTGGGATGGTTTTGGTTTTATTTTTATTATGTCTTGGAGTTACCTTGTGTATGATCCATCATATCTCCCAATTTTGTTTCCTTATAAAGGGTAATGCCTCCCATATTGTGATATTTATACACCCTTGGTGTTAGTCACCAACCTGGGGCCTACTGAAGGCGGGACTCGGGGGTCATTATATCTCTTTCTTTATTACCATCCTAGGAGGGGTATCTTTGAAGGGAGGGGGTCATGACATATATGTTCAAAACTCATTTATCCATATCATCTCATCTTTCTTTTATGGGTAAATACATATTTTACAAGGTTCTATTCTCAATTCCTCCCGATACTTAAGTTTGGTTAAAGGGAACTTCTTGATTTCTTACCCATTTTCAAGTACCATCCATAATCTGTTTTAAGACACTGTTATTTTTATAAAATAACTCATTTTATCATGATGGTCCATTTTTTATTTTATAAAAACAATTATGACTTTTTTCATTTTAAAGACTCTTTAATATTTTCCTTAACCCGCATTAAAGAGGTTCATTTATAAAGTTCCGTAAACACTCTTTTTACATGTTTTCACTTTAGTTGGACATCATTTATGCCTAAAATGTATTTTCATTGTCCTTACCTTTTCTTTTTTGGGATATAGATGTTGAAAATCTGATTTTATTACAAATACAAATGATTTTCCATAATAACTCTTGTTTCCAAAGTAAAAAAAGGGTTTTTCTCATCTCACTTTTACTTCTGTAAGATATATGTCTTGTTCACCACTTATTCCTTGCATGTGATGTATGTACTTCCCTTTGATATATCAAATCATGAGACTTATTATTCTTATGATATTATATGTTTCATTTAATTTTATTCCTTCATAGGGATTAAGATTTAAATGTTTCAAAGTGGCATGGGACACTTTGGAGTGTTTAAAGATTATTTTCCTCAAGAATTTATCAATGATTTTATTAGATTATTTTCATCTATGATTATGATTCAAATATTTCAAAGTGTTATAGGACAATTTGATTTTAAGATTTATTTTTATTAAACATATAAGGAATTCATTGGACTTAGTAAGTGATGTGCAGGGCCAGCTGTAGCCCCTTGATGCATCCGTAGGTCTCATGAGACAAAACAGAAATGGATTTTGGTTGAGACCTTAACTAATTATTTTCAGAAGTCTTGGTCGAGGCCTCAATGGTATGTTTATGATGTCTGACATATACATTCCCTCATTATGATATTAGTAATTGATAAATCATGTGATTATTCGACTAGTAGAATATCTATGGTTAAGTTTCATGTGATTATTTATATGGTATTATTTATTCAACTTTTATTCTTACCATATTATGCTCGAGATTATTTTTCATTGGCATGTGTTTCAATTATTCACTTTTCCTTATTGTTTATGTTTATAATTGCTTCAACTGTATTGTTTACCCTTACTGAGCATCTGATCTCACCCCTTTATTATGTTTTATTTTTCCCCAGGATGCGAAGATGTATATTATTAATGACTTGCGGGGATAATATAGGAGGTATGGATGTTTCATTTCAAGTTGTAATGTAATGTTCATGTATATAATCTAGTTTCCAAAATTGTTAAACTAGTCGGTTCTTTGGGATTCATGTATTGTATATGTGTCAATGTAATAAAGTAATGCACTGGCCCCAAGCTACTGGGGTCGAGGTCTTTACACTTCCATTGAGGTATTTGATGTGACAACTATCCTTTCCTCCTTGTATGTTTCTCCCTTAAGCATGTATAGGTTATCTGATATCTTCTTTTCCTTTTTCGCCACAAGTGTACCCTTCACAATCTTCATCGCTCCTTTCTAAGTGAGAGTATTGTATTCGATGTCATCAAATTGTCTCAAAGACAATATGTTCTTCTTTAAGCCCTTCGCATGGTGTACTCATTGGATGGTTCGAACTATGTCATTGTGCATCTTCATTTTCCATAATGAAAAATTATTCCCATTGATTTTTTCAATCTTGAATTTCACCATCATCTGGAAACACTATCAATCTAGAACTCCCTCTACTTCACAATGATGTATTTAATAATCTTAATAAAAAAATTCTGATGTGAAAGATCAACCACAATCGCAATCATAGATAATACACAAATTTAAGAGAATTATTAATACCCAAAAAGTGAATAGCACCGAGCGAGAACATTGATCTAATATCACTTGTTGGGACTGAAAATGATTAGCCCTTTGATGTGAAAATAATTGCTAGATAAAAATAAAGTGCATAAAATATAGAAATAAAAGGACATGAGATATAACATGGAAAACCCTCAAATAAAGAGGGGTAAAAAACTAAGGGCAAAATAAGGATCTCACTATAGTAAAATGCAGGCACACACTCTCTCACAGTTATAATGAGAATATCCTCATAATTTATCTCTCTTGAATAATGGAGAATAAACCTCATAAAATACCACTTAAATGAAATACTAAAATCAAAATATGGTTAATACTTAACAGTAATGATTTCCACAAGGATGGGATCCTTTTATAGGTATCCCTCACTGTTCCTTCCTTTGTTGGTTGGTTGGTGGGGTTTGGCCACCCACCACACCAGCCATGCCCGCCTCCCTTGACAAATCAAGGGGGCGGCGTCATCTAGGGAAAAAAGTTACCACCAATTTTTTGTTTAAGATGTCTCGTCAGAGGCCAACACTCACTATCATATAGAATAATTGGTCTAATAAGAGTCCTATAAAATTTACCCTTCAATTTCAAAAGAATTTTATGATCACAAAACACCCCAGAAGTCTTTCTCCATTTTATCCATCCAATTTAAATCTTATGAAAGAAATCTAGATTAATATCTCCATCATATTGTAGAAATGAATCTAAATATTGAAAGCAATCAACTTTTGAAATAAAGCGGTCTTAGAATCTCACATTTATAACATCACTAGATGATCATTTGCTAAAATGACACTCCATATGTCTTATCTCATCCCTATTAAGATGGAAATCTTTTGATTCTAAAGTATCTCTTCAAAGTTCTAACTTTAAATTGACGGCCTTTTTGGATTCTGTGATGAAAACTATATCATCCGCAAAATGCAAGCAATCACTACGAAAAAAAGGGTTTTTTATGATGAGGTATTTGCAGTGAGGAAGGATCCTGTAGAAAAAAGTCCATCGGGAGTGACTTTTTGCAATGGAAAGATGGTCCCCATCGCAAAAGGTTTGGCGCGAGTTGCGCGCCAAACCGCAGGAAGGATATTTGCGACGGGCATAAGCACCCGTTACAAATAGCTGGCGGCGTTTTTTAGTATTTGCGATGGGATTTATCTCCCGTCGTAAATAGTATGTTGACAGGTTGGTATTTGCGACGGGTCGCGTCGCAACTAATATAACTTATATATTCTCTCATCTGTTTTTCCCCTCATTCCACTCTTTTCTCTACTCCTCTCTGCCTCTATACTTATATTTTCTCTCTCAAAATTTTTTTAAGTTAAAATTTTTAAATCGGAGCAATATTCGCAGCTTAAATCCTCTGAAATATACAATTGTAAGGTATTTATCTATTTCTTTTATTTTTTAGCTAATTCATTTTATTTGATATTAGTTATAATTATTTTTAAAAAGATGTAATTAAATTAAATTAGAATTGGATCGTTTTATTTTGCATTATTTTTTTTACAAATACGTATGATTAGTATTAATTAGTATTAATTAATAGTTATATTAATTATTATTAATCATTAGTCGTTGGTATAAATTAGAATAATTATTAATAATTATTAAAAATTAGTCATAATTAGTATTAATTAGTGATAATTACTAAAAATTAGCATTAATAACTACTAAATTGAAATAAATATTTATAAATAATAATAAATAGTCATAATTAGAAGTAAATAGTAATAATTAGAAATAAATAATAATAATTAGTAATAATTAAGAATAATTAGTAATAATTAGGATTGATTAGTAATAATTAGTAATAATTAGAATTAATTAGTAATAATTAGTATCAATTAGTAATAATTAGGATTAATTAGTAATAATTAGGAATGATTAGTAATAATTAGGAATAATTAGTAATAATTAGGATTAATTAGTAATAATTAGGATTAATTAAGATTAATTAGAAATAATTAGGAATCATTAGAAATAATTAAGAATAATTAGGAATAATTAGTAATAATTAGTAATAATTAATAATAATTAATAATAAATAGTAATAAATAGTAATAATTAGTAATAATTAGTAATAAATAGTAATAATTAGTAATAAATATTAATAATTAGTAATAAATAGAAATAATTAGTAATAATTAGGAATAAATAGTAATAATTAGGAATAAATAGTAATTATTATTGATAATTAGGAATAATTAGTAATAATTAGAAATAATTAGGATTAATTAGAAATAATTAGGATTAATTAGGAGTAATTAGGATTAATTAGGAGTAATTAGTAGTAATTATGATTAATTAGTAATAATTAGTAATAATTAGGAATAATTAGTAATAATTAGCGATAATTAGTAATAATTAGTAATAATTAGTAATAATTAGTAATAATTACTAATAATTATTAATAATTAGTATTAATTAGGAATAATTAGTAATAATTAGGAATAATTAGGAATAATTAGGAATAATTAGTAATAATTAGTAATAATTAGTAATTTTAGTAATAATTAGGATCAATTAGTAATAATTAGGATTATATAATAATAATTAGGATTAATTAGTAATAATTAGAATTAATTAGTAATAATTAGGATTAATTAGTAATAATTAGGTTTAATTAATAATAATTAGTATTAATTATGATTTATTAGTAATAATTAGAATTAATTAGCAATAATTAGTATTAATTGGTAATAATTAGGATTAATTTGTAATAATTATAGGTTTTTTTGAATTCTATGATTTGGGATGCGATAACAGGCATATCATATTTTTTCTGAGACATTTGTGTGGTGAAAATAGACTATAATGCACTAAGTAGATTGTAAGAAGATGTTGTTTTAATTCTATATAAACTGAAAAAAAATCTTCTCGCCGGCTTTCTTTGACTCAATGAAACATTTGATATTACATTTTTCGCATGAAGTAAAATGTGGAGGTCTGGTACAGTTCTGATGAATGTACCAATTTGATAGATGCATGTAGAAATTGAAGAAAGAAGTACGTAACAAAATATCAGTTGAAGGGTCAATTGCAGAAGCTTATTTACAAGAGAAAAATTCTTTTTTCTTCTCTCATTATTTTGAATCTGAATATCCCTCAAAACACAAGCACATGGTCCGTAATGAGGAAAATGTTGACAATGAAATGAGCAATCAATTATCTGTTTTTAATCAGCATGAACTTGGTTTCGGTGGAGTTCATGAACGATGGTTTTCAGATGATAAATATCATAGAGCTCATATATATGTTCTGATCAACTGTGAAGAAATGAAACCATTTGTACTATGAGTAATCTAATTAATTATTCTATAATATATGTTATAGTAAATTAATTTTATTTTATTTGTAGGTTATATGATAATCATATCAAGAAATATCTTCCATAAATTACAGCAACTACTCTTGAAGAATGATAGAGCTAATATTTTCTATATTTTTTGTATTAATTTCAATTGTTTTAATCATAATAAATTATAAATTTGAGCTTATATGAATTATATTTAGGTTTTTGTGTTATTTTGAGCCTAAATTCAAAATGGCATAATTCTGCAATTTTAACTGATTGTTATCATAGGATTATTTTTTTCATTTCTCATAAAATATATGTCCAGATTTTGTGATTCAAAATTTATTAGAATACTTATTTAATTTAATTAATTTTTGTGTTCTGGGTAAGGGGCTGAATCAATCATCTAGAGTCCATAAAAAATCAATGAAGTTGAAGCTTTTTCCGGGCAGATAGCGTGGACCCCACCTCCGTAATATAATCACAATTCGCTCTACACACCTCCAAATGAGTTTATTTCACTTGGGGATGAAAGAGGACTAAAAGGGGCGTTCAAAAAATAAATTACAAGGAGTTTTGAATCCATTAAGGCGGACATTGAATGACATATGTTTGAAGGAATCCACCTATATCCTTTGTCCAGAAACAGAAACCGCCAATGAAAAATTCATAAATCATACAAACGGTGGCCAAATGAGCTGAAATGTGGAGGGTGAACGGAAAACACATTTATGAACAACTTTGATGAAGGGTTCCACACATTAATCATACAATTAATGGGTTAACAATATGAAAAAATTTAGAGGACAGAAATATGCCTATAAAAGGAGAGGAGCTCCTACCTCTCAAATCATTCCAATCCTTCCCAACACCATCCGGGGGAACCAAGGAGAGGAGGCCAAGGGTCCATTTAGGATTTATATTATTTTTTTTTAGTTTTCTTTCATCATTTAATGAATTTATATTTTTATTATTAAAGTGTTTCTCATTTCTTCTTCCACCCATTTTCTCTTTCAATATCAATCTCATTCTCTCTCTTACATATTTCCATCGTGAACTCTATACAATTTAACATGGAAAGTGAATAACTTGAGGCTTGGACCCAGGAGAGGTTTCACGGTGTTCTTTATCATTGTACTTTAATTCAAAGTGTTTTTATTCTATTTGTGGTGGAGGTGGAAATATTGCACAAGTGCGGTGGTCGTCCACCACGATACTATTTCCAAATCAATTTCTTTTCATTGATTAATCATTTTCCCTCTCTTATCTTAGTAAAACCCTTAATATGGTGGAGTTGGGGTTTCTATAAGATATGAAATGGAATACGGTAGAGCCAGGTCTTATAGGAATAACATTTTTGGTTGAGGTGTTACCCTGCTTGATTACTAGAGGAGGTGTGGTTTGGTGTGTCGGACGCATGATAAAATCACACACTCAATAAATAAATGGAGAGTAATTCATTAATGAGGTTTCACTAAATGAATTATCAAATTGAATTTAAATAATAATTAATTAATTAATGAACTTGTGTTATCCAACCCTAGGACTAAGACCTTTCTTCCCCGATTTCATTCTATTTGCATCTAGATTTGAATTCTTCATTTCATTATTTTAATTGCATGTTTTCCAAAACATTTAAAAAATAGTTTTTTCAATAATTAATTAAAAACCAAAAATAATTAGAATAGGTGAACTAGAATAAGTGATTGAACTGACTGCAATGATCCTCAAGTGAGACGACCCTAGTCAGCCATTGTGTTGCATTAGGAAAATAAAATTTCTTTTTCCACGCCCTACGATAGGTGTGCATCAAAGAACATCGGTAAAATAATTTTTCCTAATAGTTTCAAAAAATAGTAACATAAATTATTTATTGTTTAACATATAAAATCAATTTATTACTTGTTTTATTGATAACTGTTTTACAAATTTTTAGGTATCTTAACATACTGATAAAATTGATAATCAATTGTGTTTCTTGAGTAACCCACCATCCAAAATGGTTAAATATTATAATTTATATGTCGTGAATGGTTTTATATTTCATACATGTGCATATAGGGAATCAAAAAAATAATGAATAGTGGTGTCTGTTTAAGAAGATATCATCATAGAAAACTGAAGTTGACTTTTACAGAATATTGGAAGAAATTATTGAATTATGTTATCTTGGACAGAATTACATAACAATATTTAAAAGTCAGTGGTTGGATACTGAGAGTGGCTTGCATGTTCATCTAACCCATGAAATCATTTATATTACATATAAATGTTCTCTTGTATTAAATGAATTATTTTTATTGGCTTATCAGGCACATCAAATTTATTATGTTAATTACTATGCTATTTTAAAAGATTTGTGTGATTGATGGAGCATAATAAAAATTAAATCTTAAGAGAATTAGTTTACTCATAGTGAATGTGGTTCCGTTGAAGTGCAAGGAATTGAAATTTTTCAAGAGACTGCTCTAAATCCATCTTTTTTCATGAAAAGACACAAATATCGATGATGACACCCTGCAGTTGAGGGTCAATGGTAACGATGATGTTAATGATGTTACAAATGAATTTGAAATGACAAGAGATGATGAAACTGAAACTCATATGGAAATTGATGATGCTGAGGAGGGATATGAAGACATTGACATCATCTGATATGAAGATGAGGATACAAATGAATATTGTCATTGTTAAATGTTGGTTATAAACATATATCATATATATCTATATATAATAATTGTTTTTAACTATTTGATAATAACAATCATTTCGTGTTTCAGATGGACCTAGATCTGTTTCATCAATTGCAGGATATTGGATCATCTACCCCTCAGACTGCTGGTGGTTCAGGAAGGACTTGGAGGGGGTGTGGTCTTGCCTGATTGATGATTCATGACCCTATCTCGGAGCAAAATCCACATCTTAGCTTTGATCCATGCATGCAAAGGTATGTTTACCTGTGTATTTTAGTTAGTATTCTTTAATTTATTTATATACTAATTATTTGATTATTTTTTCTTTTTTTGGGCAGGAGAGCGCTATATTGCACAATTATTTTTCTATAGCATGGGTCACATGGGATAAGATTCCTATTGATATTCAGCATCGCATGTTTGATCATTAATTGTATGTAAATAAATGATATTTATTTTAAAATTTATTTAATTAATAACTTGATATTATAATTTATTTGTTGGGTTTATGGTATCTCATCAATGAGAGCATGTGTGGCGCTATCTGGAAGACATGAGAGGGATTTATGTGTGAGTGTTGTTGTCATTTTTTACGCAATTTGAGAAGTAAAACAATGAATAAAGAAGTAGTGACAGAGTTTGATGAGTCTTGTTGCACTCACCAACCTAATTACATTTCATCTCAGGTTTGGGATAGATTATGTTCACATTGTTTGGGTGGACATTTTCAGAGGAGATCATCGGTAGGTCGATAAAACCAGGGGAGATAGGAGCTGACACATCTAGCCAATAGTCGTATATTCATTACGCACAGGGAACATATGGTAAATAATTTTTTAAAATAATTTGTATAACTTTAAATGTAATGGTTCATTTTATATTCAAATAGGCAGTCGAACAACCCGATGTTACGGAGTTAGACATTTATAGAAAGATGTCCAGTGATTCAGTCACTGGAGAGATTAGAGATGATTGCCAACATCAGATTATGGTTCGTATAAATTATTTTTGAGTTTTAAAATTAACTAAAAATAATATTTAAACTATTTTAATTTTAAATTGTAATTGAAGGAGTCACATGAGGCCAGGACATCTCAGTCGTGGATTGAGAGTCAGGCTGAGACTGAGGGTCAGACTAGTGTCCACAAATTTGATGATGCAGCATGGATACAGGCAACCCAATATGCTTTCGAGAAAAGCCGATTTGTTGGTATCGACTCTCAATTGATGCATATGAGTTATTATGGTACTGTTACGATGTTGACGCCCAGCTTGAGAGGGGATTGTGGAGAGTCGTCATCATTTACTGTATAGTATTAGGAGCAACTATAAGCTCAGAGTGAATTCATAAAGAGTATGTGTGGGGAGTAGGAGGAGATGTGTTAATGATAGTAGCAGGAGATGCGTCAATGGCAATAACAGCAGTAGAAAGATCTCCAATGACAGTAGTAGCAACAGCAACAGGAGGAGATGCATCGATGGCAGTAGCACTAGCATGAGCAGAATTTAAGAACTTGGATCTTCTTCTCAGGTATGTTTTCCTTTTCCTGTTGTTTTTGAGAAAAAGAGTAATTTCTGGAAATTTCTTAAGTACATGTTGTGTACTTTATGAGTACACGTCATGTAATCGGTTACTGCGGGTAGTCGTGGGCTGGCCATGTAACGACCGAGCACACGGCCATGTGTGATGACTTGGAGACCGCCTAATGTGGGGTCCGGTGAAGGAAAGTACATGACATGTACTTTCTTTTTTTTATTAAACAGATTGGGGTCGCGTCTGATGGACAGGACACGCTTCTTCTTCGCCTTCTTCATCCAAGAGCATCCGTACAGCCATGATCTTTCCCCGAGCCCCTAATCAAGCATTCATTCTCCGATTCGACCGTCGTCGATTTCATTGGGATCAACTTGATAAGATCTTCCTTCTTCTAGAGCTGTGTTTCTTGATTCTTCTTTTTTCTCAAGTTATCTCTGGTTGAACGTTTTAGAAATGTTTGTAGACCTATGGTGTTATTGGGTGATTCAAGGCTTGAGGTTCACTTATAACGATCATACAACACTGAGGTAGGTGGTTTGTGACTTTCTGTAGATATTATTTGAATTTTATATGCAAAAGTGTCCAATACCCTTGATCGGAGTATTGCATGTTTACGGATTTAACCCTGTTATTTTCCTGCTATGCCTAGTTTGATTGCATAGAGGTTATTTCTTGATATTAGGGTTATCTTTGCTAATCTATGGATGTTTTTCCCATGTTTTCTCGTTTTGACAGTTTGGTCTAGTTTGCCTATTAGAATGTTGTTTACTTTCCATGCCTAATATTGTTAGGATGGAGTGATTATTATATGTCTTGTTGTTATGTTTTATATTGGTTAGCCAAGTAGTTCTTGAGGTTTAATTTGGCCGCTTTGAATTTCTATACTCGTTTTACTTACACAGGGCTGTGAGAACATGGTGTAGTATACCATAGGGAGAATGGACGTAAGGTCTTCTCCAGAGTGTTTGTTTATTATCCCGTTGCGAGACTATAGGGGGAATTGATGTTGAGTTCTTCCTCAGAGAGCCTTTACAAAAGATTAATCAGAGGGTTTAGACTGTGTATACTTCGCAGAGGGTTGCTTGCGTTTTCTAGGTAGAACTAGAGGGGATAGGCTATGAGTACATCCCAGAGGGTTACCTGTTTATGTTTATCTGCTTACTTGGTATATGGTGTTTGAATTCTTTGAAACTATATGAATGTTTACTATTGAGTACTTCTTTATTTACTGCTTATTTTGCTTATTACCTACCATATATATGTTCACTGACTGTTAGGAACATATCTCTTGGTGGTTTCCTATTGAGATTTAGTCTTACACCCTTTTGGGCCATGCTTTTGGGCCCAAACAAATTATATTGTTGCAGGTATAGATAAAGGCAAGCGCCCTTCTACTTCAGGTACTTGACTGATTTGGGAGCTGGAGAGCATGGGACCAAGCTAAGGCTTGCGATGCTGAGGAGTTTTTTACTATTTTCTTTTTTACTTTGGTTTAGTACTGTATTTCAGCATTATGACTGGTTTGGATACTTTCCTAAACATATGTATCATGCATCATTATATATGTGCTCCAACTACTTATTACTTTCAGTATTCCACTATTTACTATTGTATGCCATTATTATTACTTCCGCTATTATTATTTGTTTCTCTTCCACTGTGTTACTCTACCAATGAGGGCATAGTTTCCCCACTATCACACCCAAGGCCCTCGCTGCTAGTCGGTAGCCTCTAGCATTAGGGTAAATGCGCTTGAGGCCATGTGACCAACTGGGTACGGGGCGCCTCTGGGCGGCTTCTGGAACCGGGACGTTAAAAAGTGGTATTAGATGAATTATTTTCTCTTTACTTACTATTTGCATCCTATGGACAAGGATAGGAAGGAATTGGTACTTGGTAATAAGTTGTTCCCTGGAGTAGCTAACCCATGTATAGGGAAAATCCAATCTACCTCATTTATTGAAAGTTTTGTGGTTTTTCAATTTTACAGTTGATTTGATATTCAATGTTGGGTGACCCACATGTATTGTGTTGTTGTTGTTGTTGTTATTTAGGTTCTATTTTTGTTGTAACCCGATGATATAAGGTTATGCCATCTCATGCATTATATAGGCACTTGCTAGGAATCACATGTCATGCATTCTTGTCATGCCATTTAGGGTGAATTAGAGATTTCATGGTGTTGTGATAGGTGTTGTGATAGATATGAATGTTGTTGTGATATATACCTTGATAAAAATACTTGTTGTTTGATAGGGTATTGGTTATGTAAGGTTTTTTTGAATGAACACCAAAATTTGGTTATTGAGGTGTTATGGGCACTCATGGATCAGAATTTGGTGGATCATTGATCTATTATGCTTGTTTATGACATGTGTAAGATTTCAAGCTTTGATTCGCGGGGAGTATGGGCCCTCACATATTGGAATTTGAAAATTTAATGTTCATTTCAGTGTTTTTCTGGGCTCTAGAGTAGTTTCTGAGGCTTACTGTCTGGAAAAACCCAGAATATATGGCGTGTAATGATGAATACACACCATGTGTTATTCTGTTCGAGAAGAAACTATTTTTCTTAAGTACACACTGTGTACTGTATGTATACACTATGTAATTGCTAACTGTGTCTCAGACTGTGTGGGAAGAGACACGGGGTTTGGAAATATTTAGTAGGACACGTTGTGTACTGGATTTACACTCTGTGTTGTTGAACCGCGTAACCAGTCGTGTCATTAACAACACGGGTTGGTTGAGTCTTTTCTAATACACACCATGTTCGTCTAGAACACACCGTGTAGTGTAACCTGAGAATCTAGCCATGTCACTAACAACACGGGTTGGCAAAATCTTCCTAGTACATGTCATGTCCATCTGGAACACGACGTGTAGTGTGAGATGTGTAATCAGTCGTGTCACTAATAACATAGGTCAGTGAAGCTCTTCTAGTACATTCCATGTCCATCTGGAACATGCCGTGTAGTGTGAGCTGTGTATCCGATTATGTCGCTAACAACATGGGTCGGTGAAGTTCTTCTAGTACATGTCGTGTCTGGAACTGACACTTCGTGTAGTCTTGTTCTAGGAGAACTGTATAGCCTAGTCGTGTAAGGGAACTCTGGCAGGGGAAAAGGATTCAAGTACACACTGTGTGTAAGGACAACATGTCGTGTATGGGGTGTTACACGACCAGTTTTGGCAGAAGTATTGACCCATGTGAATGGATTAAAGGAACATGTCATGTAGTTGAATATACACATCGTGTATCCATGTTTTGAAAAACTTGAATGCTTTCTTTCTCTTGTTCCCTCCTTACTCTTCTATTTTTCAGTCCTTAATAATCTTGGTCTAAGGGTGTGCTTGACCTTGTAGATTCATGCCACCAAGACAACATCCAGTTGTACGCCAATTGCAAGGTGACGATCAGACACCGGACATAACTAATCAAGGACTACCATAAGATCCTCCAGTTGTGCCATTCTTGGCACCAGTTGTCATTTCATACACAGGTGTTGATGCACAGTTCTGAGAGGGCTTCATGAGGTTCATGCAGACATTCCAAGGAGTACCACATCCTGCCCCATTGATGGTAGAATTGACGCAGGTCTTTTAGTAGCAGCATCCTCCCACCTTCTCAGGGTATGGAGGACTTCAGGCTACAGAGTCATGTATAGAAGTCATGCTGACATTTTTTGAGCATCTGGAGACACCTCTGGAGAGGAGGGTCAAGATCGCTATGTATATGCTTAGGGATTCCTCCAAGAGATGGTGGGATGTGATCTCACAGGCGGGATGCCAACAGGATATGGCTTGGGAGGAGTTTTAGTGTACCTTCTATGATTACTTCTATCTGGAGACTTTGAGGGCCGATCGAGCCTGAGAGTTCATGATTTTGGAGTAGGGTACTTTTTCTGTTATGGATTACTCTTCTCGCTTCACTGAACTACAGCACTTTACACCCTTTCTAGGGGAAGATGGTTTGTTCCTGGCAAGGAAGTTTAAGGATTGTCTTAGACAAGACATTCAGGATCAGGTGAACATCTTCAGGTTGACTTCAATATCTTCTATAGTCAACTAGGAACTAATCACATAGCATAACCTGAGGGATTCTGGAGCTATGAGTCGGGGCGGTTCAACATCCAAAGTTAGTGCTTCACCGGTTGATAGTAGGAAGCACCGTAGGGAGACTACATGTGGAGATCCGAGTAGGCAGGATGCACCTTTAGGTAGCCAGGTGGTATGCTACCAGTGTGGGAGGGTCGGGCATACGAGGACACATTGTCCGAGAGACCCGGTGGAGTGTCAATATTGCGGAAAGATGGGTCATCTTCAATGTTTCTATCAGATCTTCTCACCAGTAGCTGGTGATAGGGGTTCTTCTATGACTCTGCGTTCAGGAGCATCACCACCAGTTTCTCATCAATCTGAGAACTGCAGTTCTTCTAAATGTTCAGGCCGAGGTGGAGGTCGTAGATATGGTAGTCAGTCACTAGGCTTTCAGTGACAACAGGGTGGATCAACTCAGAGTGGTCAGGAAGGGTCATAGGGCTGCGGTGCAGGTCAAAATTTTGTAGTGGAGCAGACCCAATAGGAGCAGGATCCTAGGCCCTCTATAGTTCAAGGTACGATCTTAGTTGCCTCAGTTTTAGCTTCTAATCTTTTTGATACAGGGGCTTACCATAGCTTTATATCAGTTGATGTTGTGGAGAGCCTTGGGCTCTATGTATTTTCTTCTGCTGATGTCATGATGTTGGACACTATGTTGGGGACAAGAACAGCTAGTGTACGTCAGTGCAAGGAGTGCCCTCTTGAGATTGGTGGGTGTCACTTCTTATGGGACCTTTATGTCTTAGAGATGACAGGATATGACGCCATTTTTGGAATGTAATGGTTAGTTTCCTTTCAGGATATTATCAATTTCTATCGTCGTAGGGTGAGTTTCACATCACCAGAGGGCAGATCATTTCTTTATAAGGGCGAATGGGATGTCCTAGCAAGCAGAGCGGGGCCCAATCATCATGGTTTGGGAGGAGTTACAACCCATATTGCTAGTATTTATCTGGATGACCAGGGGAATTCTCAGATAAACATTCCTCCAGTGGTGGATCGTTTAAAGGATGTCTTTCTAGAGGACTTTTCAGGTTTGCCTCCAGAGCGAGAGGTAGAATTTTCTATTGCTCTAGTTCCAAGAGCGGCACCGATGTCCATTACTCCTTACAAGATGGCTACACCAATGTTATAGGAGCTCAAGAGGCAGTTGGAGGAGTTTCAAGCTAAGGGTTTCATCTGACTCAGTACTTCTCCTTAGGGTTCGCATGTCCTATTTGCGAAGAAGGCGGATGATGCCCTCTAACTTTGTGTGGATTATCGGAAGCTGAACCAGTTGATGGTCAAGAACCAATATCCATTGCCAAGTATTGATGATCTCTTTGATTAGCTTCAAGGAGCCTGGGTGTTATCAAAGATTGAATTGAGGTCTGGTCATCATCAGTTGCACATTAGACCATCTGATATACCTCTTACAACTTTCCAAAGCAGGTATGGTCTATACGAATATGTGGTTATGACGTTCAGTCTCATGAATGTGCATGCAGTCTTCATGGAACTGATGAACCGGGTGTTCCATCCATACTTGGATTATTTCGTGGTGGTTTTCGTGGATGATATCTTGGTGTACTCTAACACTCGACATGACCATACTACCCATATTGAGATTGTTTTGAGTACACTGAGAGAGAATCAGTTATATGTTAATCGCTCAAAATGTCACTTTTGGATGGATCAGATCCACTTCTTGGTTCATGTTATCTCGGAGACAGGAGTATCAGTAAACCCAGATAAAGTGAGAGCAGTAGTTTCCTGGGAGCAGCTGAAGAATGTCTTTGAGGTATGGAGTTTTCTAGGGCTGTATGGATACTATAGATGTTTTATACAGGACTTTTCATGCTTAGCAGTGCCACTGACGGGTCTGACTAAGAAGGGTGAAAAGTTATTGTGGTCAGATTCTTGTGAGTCGACCTTTCAAGAGCTGAAAGGGAGGTTGACTTCAGCACTGATACTAGTTTTTATAGATCCAGGAAAGAGATACACTGTTTACTATGATGCTTCAGGTATCAGGCTGGGAGTTGTGCTTATGTAGGAAGAAAAAATCGTTGCGTACGGGTCTTGGCAGTTGAGGCCATATCAGATAAATTACCTGACGCAAGATCTTGAGTTGGTTGTAGTTGTTCATGCCTTACGTTGTTAGAGACATTATCTATTGGGAGAGAATTTTGTGGTTTTCACAGACCAAAAAAGTCTCAAGTATATCTTCACTCAGTGTGACCTGAATTTGAGATAGCGAAGGTGGGTTGAGTACCTTCAGTCTTTTGACTTTGAGCTTGCCTATACGCCTGGGAAAGGTAATGCGGTGACTGATGCACTAAGAAGGAGGACTCAGATACAGATAGTTCAGGATGCCAGTAGTGAGTGGAAGCTTATGGCTTTGTTCTATGAGATGCATTTAGAGGTGCACGACAGACAGGGGAAAATGTTTCTTTCTTCTGTAGCTGTTACCTCTACTCTTCTTGATCGAGTGAGAATGAGGAATCTATCAGATTCAGAAGGCCTAGTCCTATGGGGAAGCGTGTTAGTAGAGGACTCTATTCTTGGATAGACCATATGCGAGGATGAGATCTTGCGTTTTCATGGGCATATATGGGTTTTATCAAACATACGCGAGGAGATGATGCGGGACTTTCACTCCTCAGTTTGGGGAGTTCATCCTGGAATCACTAAGATTTATCGTGATCTACAATATCAGTATTAGTAGACAGGTATGAAGAGAGATGTTTCTAGTTTCGTGATGAGGTGTTCCACCTATCAGCAGGTGAAGACAGAGCATCAGTGACTAATAGGGATTTTGCAGCAATTACGCATTCCCGAGTGGAAATGGAACAATGTTGAGATGGATTTCGTGATAGGGTTGTTGAGGTTGCCTCAAGGGAATGATGTTGTTTGGGTTGTCATTGATAGACTCACGAAGGTTGCTCACTTCTTTCCAATCAAGTATACTTTTAGTGTTGATGATCTAGGATAGTTATACATCCACGGGATAGTACATCTATACGGAGTTTCACAATCCATTGTTTCAGACAGGGATGCCCATTTTACTTCTCAGGTATGGAAGGGATTGCAGAAGAACTTGGGTACACAGGTGCTTCTAAGTACATCTTACCACCCCTAGACAGATGGTCAGTCCAAGCATATTATTCAGGTGCTTGAGGACATGCTTTGAGCATGCATCATGGATTTTGGAGGTTCATGGGAGAAGCACATACCTCTTGTGGAGTTTTCCTACAACAATAGTTTTCAAGAAACTATTCAGATGGAAACTTATGAGGATTTATATGGTAGGTCATGCCGATCACCCTTATATTGGCTGGAGGCAGAATAGGTAGCTATGTTAGGACCTCATCTTGTCTAGGAGACCACAGAGCAGATAGAGTTGATTCAAAAGAGGATGGCTACTTCACAGTCTCTACAGAAGTCTTATGCTGACCAATGGAGATGACCTCTGGAGTTTGAGGTCAGGGATCAGGTTTTCCTGCGTGTCACACTGAGGTTGGGTCACGAGAGGATTAGGAGACAGGGTAAGATTTATCCAAGGTACGTTGGTCAATTTGAGGTTTTAGAGAGAGTTGGGTCGGTTGCCTATCGGTTGCAGTTACCTCAGAGGTACCGGGCTATGCACGATGTCTTCCATGTTTCTTAGCTCTGGAGTTACTTTTCAGACCTGTCTCATGTTTTTCAACCCGAGGAGGTTGAGTTAGAGGTGGATGCCTTATTTTAGGATCATCCTATCCAGATTTTTGATCGCAGTACAAAGGTTCTCCGTGGTCGGTCTATTCCTATGGTACAAGTGCTATGACAACACGGACAAGTACATGATGAGACTTGGGATAGGGAAGCTGATGTACGATCATAGTGGATGGAGCTGTTTGAGGATTCTTCTTTTACGCCGCCTTGCTAGGGAAATTCAGGGATGAATTTCTTTAAGGGGGGAAGTTTGTAAGAACTCGAATCTTCTTCTCAGGTATGTTTTCCTTTTTTTGGTGTTTTTGAGAAAAGGAGGAATTTCTGGAAATTTATTAAGTACACATTGTGTACTTTATGAGTATACGCAGTGTACTCAGTTACCGCGGGTAGCCGTGGGCTGGCCGTGTAACGGCTAAGCACACAGCCGTGTGTGGTGACTTAGAGGCCGCCAAATGCAGGGGCCGGTGAAGGCAAGTACATGCCATGTACTTATAAAGTACACACCATGTACTTTATTTTTCTTCATTAAACGGACTGGGGTCACCTTTGACGGACAGAACACGCTTCTTATTTGCCTTCTTTTCCCAAGAGCATCCATACGGCTGCGATCATTCCTCGAGCCCCCGATCAAGCATTCATTCTCTGATTCGACTGACGTCGATTGCATTGGGATCGCCTCAGTAATCTCTTCCTTCTTCTAGAGCTTCGTTTCCTGATTCCTCCTCTTTCTTAAGTTATCTCTGGTTGAAAGTTTTAGACATTTTTATAGATCTACAATGTTCTTGAGCGATTCAAGACTTGAGGTTCACTTATAACGATCCCATAACACCGAGGTGGGTGGTTTGTGATTTTCTGTAGATAGTCTTTGAATTTTATGTGCAAAAGTCCCCAATACCCTTGATCGGGGTATTGCGTGTTTATGGATTTAACCCTTTTATTTTTTTCTATTCCTAGTTTGATTGGATAGGGGTTATTTGTTAAGATTAGGCTTATCTTTTCTAAGCTATGGATGTTTTTCCCATGTTTCCTTGGTTTGACCATTTGGTCTAGTTTTCCTGTTAGGTTGTTTACTTTTCGTGCTTAGTATTGTTAGGATGGATTGATTATTATTTTTCTTGTTGTTATGTTGTAAACTGGTTAGCTAAGTAGTTCATGAGGTTTACTTTGGATGATTTTCATTAGTATTCTCATTTGACTTACACAAGGTCGTGAGAACCTAGTGTAGTAGACCATAGGGAGAATAGATGTAAGGCCTTCTCTAGAGTGTCTGTTTATTATCATGATGTGAGACTATAGGGGAAATTGACATTGAGTGCTTTCTCAGAGAGCCTTTACAAAAGCTAAACCAGATGGGTTAGACTGTGTGTACTTCCCAGAGGGTTGCTTGTGTTTACTAGGTGAAACCAGAGGGGATAGGCTGTGAGTACATCCCAAAGGGTTACCTATTTGTGTTTATCTACTTACTTTTTATGTGGTGTTTGAATGCTTTGAAACTATAGGAATGTTTATTGTTGAGTACCTCATTGTCTACTGCTTATTTTTATTATTACCTTCCATATATATTTTCACTGACTGTTAGGCACAGATCTCTTAGTGGTTGCCTACTGGGATGTAACGTCCCGGTTCTGGACGGTGCCTAGAGGCACCCCGTACCTGGTTGGTCACATGGCCTCAAGTGCATTTCCCCTAATGCTAGAGGCTGTCGACTAACAGTGAGGGTATTAGGTGTGATAGTTGGGAAACTATGCCCTCATTGGCAGAGTAACACAGTGGAAGAGAAACATATAACAATAGCAGAAGCAGTAATAATATCAAACAATAAGAAACAACATAAGAATGAAGAAATAAATAGTTGGAGCATATATATAAAAATGATGCATGAAACATATGTCTAGGAAAGTATCCAAACAAGTCACAATGCTGAAAATACAGTACTAAACCAAAGTACAAGAAAAATAGTAAATAGCTCCACAGCATCAAAGCCTCAGCTTGGTCCCATGCTCTCCAACTCCAAGCAGTCAAGTACCAAAAGTAGAAGGGCGCTTACCCTTATCTGTACCCGCAACAATATAATTTGTTTGGTCCCAAAAGCATGACCCAAATAGGGTGTGAGACTAAATCCCAGTAGGAAACCACTAAGAGATCTATGCCTAATAGTCAGTGAATATATATGGCAGGCAATAAGCAAAAGAAGCAGTAAAAAAGGAAGTACTCAACAATAAAAATTCCAACCATTTCAAGGCCTTCAAAAAAATACCACACATCAAGTAATCAGATAGTCAAAAATAGGTAACCCTCTGAGATGTACTCACAACCTATCCCCTATGGTCCTACCTAGCAACACAAGAAACCCTCAGGGAATTACTCATAGTCTAACCCCTCTAGTTCAACTTTAGTATAGACTCTCTGGGGAAGCACTCGCCGTCAATTCCCCCTATAGTCTTGTATCAGTAACTAAAGGAATTTTGGGGAAGCACTTATGTCACATTCCCCCCATGGCCTGTGTCAAGAAACTACAAATACTCTGAGGAATCACTTGCGTCAATTCCCCATGTGGTCTCGTATCGTAACAGTAAAACCAGACACTCTGGAGAAGCCCTTACGTCCATTCTTCATATAGTCTACTACACCACGTTCTCACGGCCCTGTGTAATTCAAGCAGTATGAAAATGTGTATCGTTCAAATTAAACCTCAAGAACTACTTGGCTAACAATCTACAACATAACAGCATGGCAGATAAACATCACTATATCCTACAATACTGGGCATGGAAAGTAAACAACAACCTAATAGGAAAACTAGACCAAACGGTCAAAACAAGAAAACATGCATGGGAAAACACTTCCAAAGCATAGAAATTAACCCTATTAACATTCAATTAACCTCTAGTCAAGCATACAAGCATGGTAGGCAAACAATAGGGCTAAAACAATAAACACGCAATACCCTGTTCAAGGGTATTTGGCACTTTTTCACATATAAATCAAAGACTTTCAACGGAAAGGCACAAAACACATACCTCGGCATTGTAGGATCGATTTACGTGAACCTCAAGCCTTGAATCTCCCAATAACACCGTATATCTACAAAAACATTAAAAACGCTTAACCGACAATAACTTGAGAAAGAGGAGGAATCAAGAAATGAGGCTCTAGGAGAAGCAAGAGCTTATCGAGACGATCCCAACGCAATCGACGGTGGTTGATTTGGATAACAAACATTTGATCAGGATCTCAGAGGAAGATCAACACAGTTCTCTTGCTCTTGGATGAACCAAACCTAGAAGGAGGTGGTTCTATCCATCAGACGCGACCCTGGTGCATTTAATGAAAAAAAAAGTACATGGCGTGTACTTTATAAGTACACGAAGCGTACTTGACTTCACCAGCCCCCGCATTAAGTGGTCTCTAGGTCACCACACACGGCCGTGTGCATGGCCGCTACACGGCCAGCACTCGGCTACCCATGGTAATCGAGTACACAACGTGTACTCATAAAGTACACGACATGTACTTAAGAAATTTCCAAAAGCTCCTCTTTTTTCTCAAAAACACCAGAAAAAGGAAAAAATACCTAAAAAGAATATCTGGGTTCTTACAAACTTCCCCCCTTAAAAAATTTGTCCCCAAATTTCCCTAACAAGGCAGCGTAGAGGAAGAATCCTCAAACAGCTCTGGCCACTATGCTCATACATCGGCCTCCCTCTCCCAGGTCTCGTCCTGTACTCGCCTGTGCTGCCATAGAACTTGTACCAGAGGAACAGACCGACCACGGAGAACCTTTGTACTATGATCAAAAATCCGGATAGGATGCTCCTCAAATGAGGAATCCATCACTAACTCAACCTCCTTGAGTTGAAAAGCATGATACGGGTCTGAGAAGTAACTTCGAATCTGAGAAACGTGGAAAAGTTTGTGCATATACTGGTACCTCTGAGGTAACTACAACTGATATTCAACCAGTCCAACTCTCTCTAACACCTCAAACGGCCCGACATACCTCGGAAAAATCTTACCTTGTCTCATAATCCTCTGGTGTCCCAACCTCGGTGTGACACGCAGGAAAACCTGATCCCCAACCTCGAACTCCAGAGGTCGTCTCCGCTGATCAGCATAAGACTTCTATCAAGACTGTGTAGTAGTCATCCTCTTCCGAATCAACTCTATTTGCTCTGTGGTCTCCTGGACAAGACGAGGTCCCAACATAGCTACCTCTCCTGCCTCCATCCAACATAAGGGTGATCGGAATGTCCTACCGTACAAAGCCTCATAAGGTGCCATATGAATAGTCGCTTGAAAACTATTATTACAGGAAAAATCCACAATAGGTATGTGTTTCTCCCAAGAACCTCCAAAATCTAGGATACATGCTCGAAGCATGTCCTCAAGCACCTGAATCGTACACTCGGATTGGCCATCTGTCTGGAGGTGGTAGGTTATACTCAGAAGTATCTGTGTGCCCAAGGCCTTCTACAGCCCTTGCTAGGCCTGAGAAGTAAAATGTGCATCCCTGTCTAAAATAATGGAGTGTGGAACCCCATGTAAATGTACAATCTCTCGGATGTACAACCTTTCCAGTTCATCAACACTGAAGGTCTCCCTAATTGGAAAGAAGTGAGTAACCTTCATGAGTCTGTCAATGACAACCCAAATAACATCATTCCCTCAAGGCGACCTCAGCAAACCTATCACGAAGTCCATCACAACATCATTCCATTTCCACTCAGGAATGGGTAGTTGCTATAAAATCCCTACTAGTCACTGATGTTCTGCCTTTACTTGCTGACAGGTGGAACACCACATCACAAAACCAGCAACATCTCTCTTCATACTTGGCCACCAATACTGAAGGTGTTTATCACAATACATCTTGGTGACACCAGGATGAACTGTCCAAACTAAGGAATGAAAGTCCTGCATCATCTCCTCACGTATGTCTGCTGACACCCATACACGCCCACGAAAATGCAAGATATCATCCTCGCCTATGGTCCATCCAAGAATAGGGTCCCCTCCTGACATGTTTTCCTGTAGGACTAGGCCTTATGAATCTGATAGTTGCCTCATTCACACTTGATCAAGAAGAGTAGAGGTAACAACTACAGAATAAAGAAATGTCTGCCCCTACCTATCGTGCATCTCCAAATGCATCTCAGAGAACATATCCATAAATTGAATCTCACTACTAGCCTTCTGAACTGCCTGTAACTGAGTCCTCCTGCTCAGCGCATAATCCATTGCATTGCCTTTCCCAAACATGTAGGCAAGCTCAAAGTCAAAGGACTGAAGGTACTCAATCCACCTTCACTGTCTCAAATTCAATTCATGTTGAGTGAAGATATACTTGAGACTTTTTTGGTCCTTGAAAACCAAAAAATGATCTCCCATAAGATAATGTCTCCAACAGCGTAAGGCATGAACAACTACAGCCAAATCAAGATCGCGCTTCGGGTAATTCCTCTCATGTGGCCTCAACTACTGAGACTCGTATGCAATGACTTTTTCTTCCGGCATAAGCACTGCTCTAATACCTATACCTAGTGCATCATAGTACACAATATAGCTCTTTCCTGGATCTGGAAATACTAGTATCGGTGCTGAAGTCAACCTCTCTTTCAGCTCCTAAAAGGTTGAGTCACAAGAATCTGACCACAATAACCTTTCACCCTTCTTAGTCAGGCCCGTCAGTGGCGTTGCTAAGTGTGAAAAGTCCTATATGAAACTTCTGTAGTATACAGACATCCCTAGAAATCTTTGTACCTCAAAGACATTCTTCGGCTGCTCTGAGGAAACTACTACTCTCACTTTCTCTAGGTCCACTGATACTCCTATCTCCGAGATAACATGACCCAAGAAGTGAATCTAATCCATCCAAAAGTGGCATTTTGAGAGCTTAGAATATAATGGATGCTCTCTCATTGTACTCAAAACGATCTCATGGTGGGTAGCATGGTCATGTCGAGTGTGAGAGTACACCAAGATATCGCCCATGAAAACCACCAAGAAAGAATCCAAGTATGGATGGAACACTCAGTTCATTAGTGCCATGAAAACTTCAGGCACATTCGTGAGACCGAATGACATAACCACATATTCATATAGACCATACCTACTTTGTAAAGCTGTAAGAGGTATATCAGATGGTCTAACGTGCAACTGATGATAACCGGATCTCAAGTCAATCTTCAAGAACACCCAGGCTCCTCGAATCTGATCAAAGAGATCATCAATCCTTGGAAAGGGATATCGGTTCTTGATTGTCAACTGGTTCATCTTCTGATAATCCACACAAAGTTTGAGGGTACCATCTGCCTTCTTCGCAAACAAGACAAGTGAACCCCAAGGAAGAGTACCGGGTCGGATAAAACATTTTGCCTGCAACTCCTCCAACTACTTATTTAGCTCCTATAACTCTGGTGTAGCCATCCTGTAAGGAGTAATGGACACTGATGTGGCACAAGATCAATAGAAAATTCTACCTCTCACTCTGAAGGAAAATCTAAAAATTCCTCTGGAAAGACATCCCTGAAACGATCCACCACTGGGGGAAAGTCCATCTGTGAAGTCCCCTGGTCATCCAGATATAGACTAGCAATCTGGGATGTAACTCCTCTCAACCCATGATGCTCGGGTTCTGCTCTACTCACCTAGACATCCCATTCACCCTTATGAAGAAACTATCCGCCCTCTGGTGATGTGAAACTCACCCTACGATGATAGCAATCGACAACTTCCTGTAAGGGAACTAATAATTTCATTCCAAGAATGGCATCATAACCAATCATCTCTAGGACATAAAGTCCCCATAAGAAGTTACACCCACCAACCTCAAGATGACACTCCTTGCATTGGCGTACATTAGTCGTTCTTATCCCCAACGGTGTGTCCAACGTCAAGAAATTGGTAGAAGAAAAGATACAGAGCTGAAGGCTCTCCACAACAGTAATAGATATAAATCTATGGGAAGCCCCTATATCGAAAATAGCAGAAGCTAAAACTGAGGCAACTAAGATCGCACCTCGAACTGTAGAGGTTCTGGGATTTTTCTCCTACTGAGTCTGCTCCACTGCAAAAGTCTGACCTTCACCACAGCCCTGTGACCCTACCTGACCACCCTAAGTTGATCCACCATGTTTTCACTGAAAGCCCGGTGACTGACTAGCATGGTCGAGACCTCCACCTCGACCTGAACGGCTGGAAGAACTCCGGTTCCCAGACTAATGAGAAACTGGTGGTGCTGCTCCTGAATGAGGAGTCATAGAAGACTCTATATCACCAACTGCTGGTGAGAAGATCTGACAGAAACACTGTAGATAACCCATATTACCACAAAATCGACACTCCATTAGGTCTCTCGGACAAAGTTTCCTCATATGCCCAACCTTCCCACACTGGTATCATACCACCTGGCTACTGGAAGGTGCATCCTGTTTACTCAGATCTCCATGAGTAGTTTTCCTGCGGTGCTTCCTACTATTAGTAGGAGGGATACTAACTCCAGATGTCGAACTGACCTGGCTCACAACTCTAGAATACCTCAAATTTCACTCTATGATCAGCGCCTAGTTGACGATAAAAGTGATGGAAGTCAACCTAAAGATGTTCACCTGAGATCGGATGTTGTGCCTGAGACCATCCTCAAACTTCATTTCCAGGAATAACTCATCACCTTCTGGAATAGGCATGAAGTTCTGTAACTCTATGAAACAAGAAGAGTACTCTATGACTGAGATAGTACCATGATCTAGACTCATAAACTCTCGGGCTTGATCGACCCTCAAAGTCTCCGGATAGAAGTAGTCATAGAAGGCATGCCAGAACTCATCCCAAGCCATGACCTGCTGGCGTCCTACCTGTGAGATCACATCCCACCATCTCTTGGAATAATCCCAAATCATATACGTAGCGAGATTTACCCTCCTCTCTAGAGGTGTCTCCAGATGCTCGAAGATAGAGAACATGGATTCTAACCATGACTCTACAGCCTGAGGTCCTCCTTCCCCTATGAAGGTGGTGTAAGGGTTGGTGTCCTCAGAACCAACTGTTTTGTACTTTGATTACATAAATGTTCACTTATTATATATTTTTCATTGTTCTGCATGACTATAATATAATAATGTCCTGAAATATTTGTTGCATTAATAAGGTCATAGCAGATCCCCGCTATGATGAGAACCTTGAAATGCTATAACAATATTCTTAAATAAAGTTCTGCGGTTGGATGACATACTATGATAGGACACATAGTATACAGACCGTCATGTGTGAGTACTCATAAGAAGACGAGACTCTCTCTCATGGAGTTCGCACTTGGTAATCTCCAAGATGAGAGATTATGAGAACAGACCCGCCAGTAGTAATTCCGCATGTCTTGGTGTCATCAGATATTGCTATCTACGAGCGTGTGTAATGGTCCTTAGACTGGAAGATTATCATTAACTCATGTCATGACTCGCGCACTTAGATTTACTGACGAAAACCGTCACGCAGACAGTTGGCGGGAAGTAGGGTACGTTGGGTGCGTCACGAGTGACATGTTGTTAATGGATAAGTCAAGGAAGGATTTGTCCCTTCCATTTATGGAAGTTGATATCTCGGCCCTTTGATTGAAATAGAACTGTCGCATTAAATTCCATGGCCATGGTGTAAATGATGAGTTTATTTCAGGTAGTCAAAGAACGACATATCAAGCATATAGGTTTATGACACTGCCATGAAACCTGCTTGATGAGATATTGAGACAAAGGGATTAAATTACACAGTAAGCGTTCGTATGAGGTGATACTTCAATGCGGCGTCAACTTCTTTCTCTTGGGTGCCTTGACCCGTTGCTAGACAGTAATCTTGGACTTTAGGCAAGCCCGCCTAATGCCAACGAGAAAGAGGCCTAGAGGGTCACACACTAAGTGTATCCAAGTATCTCAAGTTGAATAAAGATTATTCCCGTACGTGGTTTAATAATTATTCAAGGAATCCTAAGTTGTTTTAAATGATGGAGGAAAAAGAAAATAAAACAAGTACACGTAGTGTATTATTATTACATGCCGTGTAGTTTTATTTTGGAAAGGAAATGAATAAATGAAAACAAGATATACACGCCGTGTACATTTAATGTACACGCCGTTTAGTTTTCAATGAAAAACAAGTACACGCCGTGTATTTATTAATACACGTCGTGTAGTTTTTTTTAGTTGGGATTTTGAGGATATAATATTGTTTTAAATGATATTTATTATAATCAGCGTGGGCGCATGTCAAGGAATTATTTATTCGACATGGGGTTTTAAATAAAGAGTCAATGAAATAAATAAAACGCGTAACGCATTTATTTATTGTCATAACTCTATAACCCCACACACCCGATTATAAATATCCTCACAACCCCAACTCTTTTCTGACACACAAGAGAATCGTTGTGCACAACATCTCTGGAGAATTATTTCAAGGCCGAAAGAACCTATTCCTCCAAGAACGCTCTCAAGACCGAGAGAGATCCTCTTCCATCGGATCAAGACAATCTAAGGCGGACAATGCAAGCAAAGGCTTCTCCACGCTAGCACCTGGAGAATCTTTTGGCGACGTCCAGAGATACGAGGTACACGTGTGGATCACCGCTAGAGGGAGTCTACACTTGGCTTCTGCGACGCAACGACGGATCACATCGACAACGTGATTGAGAACATCAACGAAGAAAGAACACCCAAAAGGTATTTCTTTATAATTAATTAAATTAATTATAATCAACCTGTAACGATCCTTGTTTGTGGTTCCGGGAAAAACCATCTTCTTTGTCTTTTTCTGTGATTCGATCCGTGGAGACTGGCGTTTATCGTCATATTGATCCCGGATTGATCATTGCTAATGACAAAAAGACAAGTGGGCACATCCACCCACACGCTTCCACTGCACCCGGAACCTTCAAATGGTATCAGAGGGAGGTTACAATGTTGATTATAGTTATTTAATTTTCATTGATAATTTACGCATTCATATTTGATTCAATTCGAAATAAATCATTCTATAAATCTGAATTAACGAGATCTATTCTTCCTCCTTCGTTTCTCGATTCATATCACAAAAACGACCTTTTAATTTTAATTTTGATTAAAATAAAAACGAGGAACTCATCCGGAGGAGCCGCTCTTTCTGTCTGAACAACATGGGATTACACGGCGTGTAATTAAAACTACACGCCGTGTACTTAGGTTCAACGAACCGGCACTGGTCCGCCAAACCACGCCGTGTGAATTGATTATGCCTAAGTTTTAATCACGCCGTGTTGACCAGAATAGAACGGCGCGTGGAAACCGGAATACACGACGTGTATGTTGGAACAACACGCCGTGTAGTCCGTTCTGACCCAGGTGAAACTGTGTACAAAGATAAGTCGCGTACCGCGTATACGGGATCGCCAGGCCGGTTACCGCGTAACAAGGAAGTACACGCCGTGTATGATTCATCTACATGCCACGTACTCTAAAATTTCCAAAGTACAGAAAAACACGCCAAAGCCCCGGCGTGTACTTTGGACAAAGGGTGAAAAGAAAAATACACGCCGTGTAATTATAAACTACACGCCGTGTACTTTCCAGAAATGGAATTTCACCAGGTTTCCTCCAATGTACAAAGACCCGTACAAGGAATATGGATGAGAAGAATCTCAAGGAAATTCAGAAAGGAATTTAAGATAAAGAATTGATTAATTATAAGATCATAATTAATTTAATTTGAGTGCGTCTTATCTTAAATAAAAGAACGATTAAAAGAATTTGAATTCTAAATATGCGTAAATGTCGTTGCATACAATGGATGATCATGAGCTAGACCAAAGACCCTTTGTATGTGTATGGTTTCATTTAAATTTATTTAATTTAAATTTGTTGGCCTGCGAGCCTTCTTCCAATAAAATGTAGGGCCTGTGTGCCCATGGTTTCTTTAATGTAAACCCATGTAATGGAGGATCTCCCAAGCCAGAGGAGATGGTTCAAATCCCGAAGCCGAGGCAAAACCGACACAAGAAGATACAAAGGTGGACAGGTGGGAGCTGCAAAACATGAACCATCAGGTTCAAGGTGTTTTCCCTAGGTCAGGGTAAGATTATCAAAACCGCTAGATAAGCTAACCAAATAGAAGCTCATGATCATGCCATCATATTTTATTTCTGTCTGATTGCATGGTTTATATATTATGCATGTGTTGTCGCGATCACATAATTAATAAAATTAACAAGCTTGCAAAGATGGAATAAAATAAAAATCGGTCTATGCGTATACATTATCGGAACATGGTTAATAACTTAAGAAATCATCACTTAATATTAACAAGCATGTGATAATGAAAATATACGCATAAAGAATAAAATCCCTCAAATACCATATTAAGTCAGACCAAGCCTTCCGTTACTTGATTAAGGGCAAGACTCAATAAAACTATGTGTTTGACCAACCCTTGCTGGGACACTTACTTTTATAAAGGAAGCCCTTATGAAAGGTTTCGGGTTGAATTAACCATATTACATCAAGAGAAGTATCCCTTGCTAGACTTGATGTAATATTGGAGGCAAGAGTTGAGGAAATCCAAGTCAGGATTTCAGGATTGGGGAGTCCACTCAACAGATCAAGGAACTGTAAGCTCACAGTTGGCAAAGACCCGCCTACCTAAATACCTTTAAATAGCTTGACCAACCCTTGTTGGGGTTATGCGAAGGGAAATATGGATCCTTTCCATTAGAATGTCAAAGCAACTGGACATTCCGAGTTCAATGGTGAGGGCCATTGGGAATTGATAAAATAGTGGGAGACTTAATAAAATTTATTATTTCTCATAAAATGTAATCAAGAAAGTACTGATGAATCTGCTCTTTTAAATTGTAGAATCAAAATGAAAAACACATCAACCACATTTTCTCTGCGATCAATTCTGGATAAAGACAACATCCTCACCGGCAGTAACTTTCAGGAATGGTTTAGGAACCTTCGGGTTATCCTACGCCATGAACGGAAGTTTTATGTGCTGGAGTCCTCACTTCCTGATGCTCCTGCCCCAGGGGCAAGTGATGAAGATTTCCTAGTCTATGATCAACATTTGAATGATTCTCTCGACGTTCAATGTTTGATGCTATCATCTATGTCTAGTGAGCTCATGAAGTCTCATGAAGACATGGATGCCTACAGCATGCTCGAGCACCTCCGTGGTTTATACCAGGAGAGAGCAAGACAGGAAAGGTTTGAGATCTCCAAGGCTCTGTTTCAGAGCAAGCTTGGAGAGGGTGCCCCAGCTGGGCCTCATGTAGTCAAGCTCATTGGCTACATTGAGCGCTTGGAGGTTCTAGGGTTTAAACTCCCTGAAGAACTGGGTACCGATCTCATTCTCGCATCACTCCCCCAGAGCTTCTCAAACTTTGTTGTTAATTTCAACATGAACAATATTGAGAAGTCTCTATCTGATCTTCTTATCCTTATTCGCCAAGTGGACAATGACATGAAGCGTGAAAAGCCTTCTGTCCTTATGGTGAATAAAAGGAAAGGTAAGGCGAAGAGCTTTAAGCCCAAAGCTTCTTCAAGGCCTTCCAAGAAAAGGAAGATCAAAGGGGAGGCAAAGGAACATGATGCTGTTTGTTTCGCATGTGGCAAGAAGGGTCACTGGAAGAAAAACTGCACCCAGCCAAGGAAGCAAGGGGAAGCTTCAGGTGCGTTTGTTATCGAATGCAATCTATCTGTTTCTACTAATTGGGTATTAGATACTGCTTGTGGTGCTCACATCTGTATCCAAATACAGGAACCAAGTAGATTCAGGAAGATTGATCGAGGGGAGATAGATCTACGAGCAGCCAACGGAGCCAGACTTGTTGTTGTAGCTGTCGGGGACTACCACCTCACATTGCCTACCAGGATGGTCTTGGTTTTGAAAGGATGTTATTATGTACCCTCTGTAACCAAAAACATTATTTCAGTATCCATATTAGATACTGATGGATTCATATTCAAGTTTGGAAATGAATGTTGCTACTTTTATAAAGATAGCATTTGTTTTGGTAGGGCACATTTATATAACGGCCTTTATGTGTTAGACTACACAAACCAAGTAATGGAAATTGATAACAAAGTTAATTTACATGACTCATACCACACCCAACTTTGGCATCACCGGCTAGGTCATGTCAATGAGAAACGTTTGAAAAATTACATCAAGATGGGTATTTAGATTCTTTCGAACTAAAACCACTTGGTGTATGTCATGCGTGTCTACAAGGCAAAATGACCAAAGCCCCATTTAGTGGGAAAGGTGAAAGAGCTAAAGAGCTTCTAGAATTAGTTCACACAGATGTGTGTGGACCATTTCCAGTTGAAGCAAGGGGTGGGTTCTCGTACTTCATAACTTTTACTGATGATTTTAGTAGATATGGATATATCTATTTAATGAGGTATAAGTCAGATTCTTTTGATCGGTTCAAAGAATACAAGAATGAAGTTGAGAACCAGCTTGGTAAGAAGATTAAGAAACTCCGCTCAGACAGAGGAGGAGAATATCTTAATCAAGACTTCATTGATTTCTTACGGGAGTTTGGGATTCTATCTCAACTCACTCCTCCTTACACACCGCAGTGGAATGGTGTAAGTGAAAGGAGGAACCACACCCTGTTGGACATGGTGAGATCAATGATGAGTCATGCGAGTCTTCCATTATCCTTTTGGGGATATGCATTACAAACAGCAGCACACATACTAAACCAAGTACCAACTAAATCGATAAATGGTATTCCATACGAGTTATGGAGTGGACGCAAAGCCATGTTATCGAATTTACACGTGTGGGGTAGCGAAGCATTTGTTAAGGCCTCTTCAGGTAATAAACTTGCACCCCGAGGCACAAAGTGTATCTTTATAGAATATCCCAAGGAAACAAGGGGATATTACCTATACAACCCCTCAGACAAAAAGGTTACAGTGGCAAGACACGCCATATTCCTTGAGAGGGAGCACATCTCCAGAAGAGATAGTGGGAGCGAGATAGACTTCGATGAAGTCGAGGCTCAAGATACACATGAGTTGGTACAAGAACAGATTCCACAAAGCCCCGTGGAAGAACAATCTATTCCAGAGACACAAGAACTGCGTAGGAGGACGAGAGAGGTGAGAGAACCAGAACGATATGGTTTTCTTGTCACTGAGGATGGTGACTCATTATTGGTTGACAATGATGATCCTCTTACCTACAAGGAAGCAGTTGAAGGCACAGACGTTGCCAAGTGGCAAGAAGCCATGAATTCTGAAATGGATTCCATGTACCAAAACCAAGTCTGGATTTTGGTAGATCCTCCAGTTGATGTAAAGCCTATTGGTAATAAATGGGTATTCAAGAAGAAACTGGACATGGAGGGGCAAGTCAGCACCTACAAGGCACGACTGGTTGCAAAAGGTTTTAGACAGCGTCAAGGAATTGACTATGATGAAACCTTTTCACCGGTTGCAATGATGAAGTCTATCAGAATCCTATTGGCCATTGCTACTTACCATGACTATGAAATTTGGCAAATGGATGTCAAAACAGCTTTCCTTAACGGGAACCTCCAGGAAGATGTCTACATGACACAACCTGAAGGGTTTGTGACTTCAAAGGATGCCAACAAGGTATGCAAGTTGCAAAAATCCATTTATGGATTAAAGCAAGCATCAAGGTCATGGAACATTCGTTTTGATGAAGCTGTTACAGAATTTGGCTTTGTTAAGAACGAATGTGAGCCTTGTGTCTACAAAAGGTTTAGTGGAAGTGCAGTCGTTTTCCTAATAGTATATGTCGATGACATATTGCTAATTGGAAACGAAGTACCTGTCTTATAGTCAGTTAAGGCATGGTTGAATAAATGCTTCTCCATGAAAGACTTGGGCGAGGCGGCATATATTCTTGGGATCAAGATCCATCGTGATAGATCCAAGAAAATGCTGGGCCTAAGTCAAAGTACATACATTGACAAGATACTGAAGAGATTCAGTATGGAACAGTCCAAGAGGGGATTATTGCCAGTGTCACATGGCATTCATCTTTCCAAGAAAATGTGTCCTCAGACACATGAGGAAAGAAAGAGAATGGTAAGGATCCCTTACGCATCCGCGATTGGGTCAGTCATGTATGTTATGCTATGTACGAGGCTAGATGTTGCTTATGCATTAAGTGCGGTAGGCAAATATCAAGCTGATCCAGGAGACCGCCATTGGATGGCAGTCAAGACTATCCTTAAGTATCTGAGGCGTACTAAGGATATGTTCTTGTTTTATGGAGGAGATGAGGAACTAGTCATCAGAGGACATGTAGATGATAGTTTTCAGACTGATCAAGATGACATGAAGTCGCAGACTGGATACATCTTCAGTTTGAATGGAGGTGCAGTGAGCTGGAAGAGCTCAAAACAAAGTGTGGTGTCAGATTCTACAGCGGAGTCCGAGTATACCGCAGCTTCTGAGGCAGCTAAAGAAGCAGTATGGATGCGAAGCTTCGTCCAAGAGCTGGATGTTGTACCGAGCAGTAAAGATCCTATCACACTCTATTGTGATAATACTGCAGCGGTGGCACTTGCAAAAGAGCCAAGGTCACATCAGCGGACAAAGCACATACTTCGGAAGTATCATATCTTGAGGGATTTTTCTCAGAGAGGTGAAGTTGCAGTGAGCAATATTTCCACGGAAGACAACGTGGCGGACCCATTGACTAAAGCCTTGACTCAGCAGAAACATGATCATCATGTGAGGTCTAGCGGACTAAAAGTCGTAGGCAGTTGGCTCTAGTCCAAGTGGGAGTTTGTAAGGGTTGGTGTCCTCAGAACCAACTGTTTTGTACTTTGATTACATAAATGTTCACTTATTATATATTGTTCATTGTTCTGCATGACTATAATATAATAA
Source organism: Viscum album (assembly GCA_963277665.1). Taxonomy (NCBI): domain Eukaryota; kingdom Viridiplantae; phylum Streptophyta; class Magnoliopsida; order Santalales; family Viscaceae; genus Viscum; species Viscum album. Next base: position 1,988,976,939 of record OY728136.1, read on the forward strand.
TGTCCTGAAATATTTGTTGCATTAATAAGGTCATAGCAGATCCCCGCTATGATGAGAACCTTGAAATGCTATAACAATATTCTTAAATAAAGTTATGCGGTTGGATGACATACTATGATAGGACACATAGTATACAGACCGTCATGTGCGAGTACTCATAAGAAGACGAGACTCTCTCTCATGGAGTTCACACTAGGTAATCTCCAAGATGGGAGATTATGAGAACAGACCCGCCAGTAGTAATTCCGCATGTCTTGGTGTCATCGTATATTGCTATCTACGAGCGTGTGTAATGGTCCTTAGACTGGAAGATTATCATTAACTCATGTCATGACTCGCGCACTTAGATTTACTGACGAAAACCGTCACGCAGACAGTTGGCGGGAAGTAGGGTACGTTGGGTGCGTCACGAGTGACATGTTGTTAATGGATAAGTCAAGGAAGGATTTGTCCCTTCCATTTATGGAAGTTGATATCTTGGCCCTTTGATTGAAATAGAACTGTCGCATTAAATTCCATGGCCATGGTGTAAATGATGAGTTTATTTCAGGTAGTCAAAGAACGACATATCAAGCATATAGGTTTATGACACTGCCATGAAACCTGCTTGATGAGATATTGAGACAAAGGGATTAAATTACACAGTAAGCGTTCGTATGAGGTGATACGTCAATGCGGCGTCAACTTCTTTCTCTTGGGTGCCTTGACCCGTTGCTAGACAGTAATCTTGGACTTTAGGCAAGCCCGCCTAATGCCAATGAGAAAGAGGCCTAGAGGGTCACACACTAAGTGTATCCAAGTATCTCAAGTTGAATAAAGATTATTCTCGTACGTGGTTTAATAATTATTCAAGGAAGCCTAAGTTGTTTTAAATGATGGAGGAAAAAGAAAATAAAACAAGTACACGTAGTGTATTATTATTACATGCCGTGTAGTTTTATTTTGGAAAGGAAATGAATAAATGAAAACAAGATATACACGCCGTGTACATTTAATGTACACGCCGTTTAGTTTTCAATGAAAAACAAGTACACGCCGTGTATTTATTAATACACGTCGTGTAGTTTTTTTTAGTTGGGATTTTGAGGATATAATATTGTTTTAAATGATATTTATTATAATCAGCGTGGGCACATGTCAAGGAATTATTTATTCGACATGGGGTTTTAAATAAAGAGTCAATGAAATAAATAAAACGCGTAACGCATTTATTTATTGTCATAACTCTATAACCCCACACACCCGATTATAAATATCCTCACAACCCCAACTCTTTTCTGACACACAAGAGAATCGTTGTGCACAACATCTCTGGAGAATTCTTTCAAGGACGAAAGAACCTATTCCTCCAAGAACGCTCTCAAGACCGAGAGAGATCCTCTTCCATCGGATCAAGACAATCTAAGGCGGACAATGCAAGCAAAGGCTTATCCACGCTAGCACCCGGAGAATCTTTTGGCGACGTCCAGAGATACGAGGTACACGTGTGGATCACCGCTAGAGGGAGTCTACACTTGGCTTCTGCGACGCAACGACGGATCACATCGACAACGTGATTGAGAACATCAACGAAGAAAGAACACCCAAAATGTATTTCTTTATAATTAATTAAATTAATTATAATCAACCTGTAACGATCCTTGTTTGTGGTTCCGGGAAAAACCATCTTCTTTGTCTTTTTCTGTGATTCGATCCATGGAGACTGGCGTTTATCGTCATATTGATCCCGGATTGATCATTGCTAATGACAAAAAAGCCAAGTGGGCACATCCACCCACACGCTTCCGCTGCACCCGGAACCTTTAAATGGTATCAGAGGGAGGTTACAATGTTGATTATAGTTATTTAATTTTCATTGATAATTTACGCATTCATATTTGATTCAATTCGAAATAAATCATTCTATAAATCTGAATTAACGAGATCTATTCTTCCTCCTTCGTTTCTCGATTCATATCACAAAAACGACCTTTTAATTTTAATTTTGATTAAAATAAAAACGAGGAACTCATCCGGAGGAGCCGCTCTTTCTGTCTGAACAACACGGGATTACACGGCGTGTAATTAAAACTACACGCCGTGTACTTAGGTTCAACGAACCGGCACTGGTCCGCCAAACCACGCCGTGTGAATTGATTATGCCTAAGTTTTAATCACGCCGTGTTGACCAGAATAGAACGGCGCGTGGAAACCGGAATACACGACGTGTATGTTGGAACAACACACCGTGTAGTCCGTTCCGACCCAGGTGAAACTGTGTACAAAGATAAGTCGCGTACCGCGTATACGGGATCGCCAGGCCGGTTACCGCGTAACAAGGAAGTACACGCCGAGTATACCGCAGCTTCTGAGGCAGCTAAAGAAGCAGTATGGATGCGAAGCTTCGTCCAAGAGCTGGATGTTGTACCGAGCAGTAAAGATCCTATCACACTCTATTGTGATAATACTGCAGCGGTGGCACTTGCAAAAGAGCCAAGGTCACATCAGCGGACAAAGCACATACTTCGGAAGTATCATCTCTTGAGGGATTTTTCTCAGAGAGGTGAAGTTGCAGTGAGCAATATTTCCACGGAAGAAAACGTGGTGGACCCATTGACTAAAGCCTTGACTCAGCAGAAACATGATCATCATGTGAGGTCTAGCAGACTAAAAGTCGTAGGCAGTTGGCTCTAGTCCAAGTGGGAGTTTGTAAGGGTTGGTGTCCTCAGAACCAACTGTTTTGTACTTTGATTACATAAATGTTCACTTATTATATATTGTTCATTGTTCTGCATGACTATAATATAATAATGTCCTGAAATATTTGTTGCATTAATAAGGTCATAGCAGATCCCCGCTATGATGAGAACCTTGAAATGCTATAACAATATTCTTAAATAAAGTTATGCGGTTGGATGACATACTATGATAGGACACATAGTATACAGACCGTCATGTGCGAGTACTCATAAGAAGACGAGACTCTCTCTCATGGAGTTCACACTTGGTAATCTCCAAGATGGGAGATTATGAGAACAGACCCGCCAGTAGTAATTCCGCATGTCTTGGTGTCATCGTATATTGCTATCTACGAGCGTGTGTAATGGTCCTTAGACTGGAAGATTATCATTAACTCATGTCATGACTCGCGCACTTAGATTTACTGACGAAAACCGTCACGCAGACAGTTGGCGGGAAGTAGGGTACGTTGGGTGCGTCACGAGTGACATGTTGTTAATGGATAAGTCAAGGAAGGATTTGTCCCTTCCATTTATGGAAGTTGATATCTCGTCCTTTTGATTGAAATAGAACTGTCGCATTAAATTCCATGGCCATGGTGTAAATGATGAGTTTATTTCAGGTAGTCAAAGAACGACATATCAAGCATATAGGTTTATGACACTGCCATGAAACCTGCTTGATGAGATATTGAGACAAAGGGATTAAATTACACAGTAAGCGTTTGTATGAGGTGATACGTCAATGCGGCGTCAACTTCTTTCTCTTGGGTGCCTTGACCCGTTGCTAGACAGTAATCTTGGACTTTAGGCAAGCCCGCCTAATGCCAACGAGAAAGAGGCCTAGAGGGTCACACACTAAGAGTATCCAAGTATCTCAAGTTGAATAAATATTATTCTTGTACGTGGTTTAATAATTATTCAAGGAAGCCTAAGTTGTTTTAAATGATGGAGGAAAAAGAAAATAAAACAAGTACACGTCGTGTATTATTATTACATGCCGTGTAGTTTTATTTTGGAAAGGAAATGAATAAATGAAAACAAGATATACACGCCGTGTACATTTAATGTACATGCCGTGTAGTTTTCAATGAAAAACAAGTACACGCCGTATAGTTTTTTTTAGTTGGGATTTTGAGGATATAATATTGTTTTAAATGATATTTATTATAATCAGCGTGGGCGCATGTCAAGGAATTATTTATTCGACATGGGGTTTTAAATAAAGAGTCAATGAAATAAATAAAACGCGTAACGCGTTTATTTATTGTCATAACTCTATAACCCCACACACCCGATTATAAATATCCTCACAACCCCAACTCTTTTCTGACACACAAGAGAATCGTTGTGCACAACATCTCTGGAGAATTCTTTCAAGGCCGAAAGAACCTCTTCCTCCAAGAACGCTCTCAAGACCGAGAGAGATCCTCTTCCATCGGATCAAGAAAATCTAAGGCGGACAACGCAAGCAAAGGCTTCTCCACGCTAGCACCCGGAGAATCTTTTGGCGATGTCCAGAGATACGAGGTACACGTGTGGATCACCGCTAGAGGGAGTCTACACTTGGATTCTGCGACGCAACGACGGATCACATCGACAAAGTGATTGAGAACATCAACGAAGAAAGAACACCCAAAAGGTATTTATTTATAATTAATTAAATTAATTATAATCAACCTGTAACGATCCTTGTTTGTGGTTCCGGGAAAAACCATCTTCTTTGTCTTTTTCTGTGATTCGATCCGTGGAGACTGGCGTTTATCGTCGTATTGATCCCGGATTGATCATTGCTAATGACAAAAATCCAAGTGGGAACATCCACCCACGCGCTTCCGCTGCGCCCGGAACCTTCAGGTGGGAGGATGTTTCTACTGGAAAACCCACGTCAACTCTGCCATAGAAGGGGCAGGATGCGGTACTCCTCGGAAGGTCTATATAAACCTCATAAAGCCCTCTTGAAACTGTGCATTAGCACCTGTGTCCGTAATGACGGTTGGTTCCAAGACTGACACTATAGGATGGTTTTTTGTAAGTCCTTGATCAGTCATGTCTGATGTCTGATTGTTTCCCTATAACTGGTACAACCAGAGGACGTCTCGGTGGCATGACTCTGCAAGGTCAAGCGCACACCTTAGATCAAGATTATCAAGGACTTAAAACTAGGAGAGTAAGGAGGGAATAGGATAAATAAAGCATCTAAGTTTTTCAAAACATGGATACACGATGTGTATAATGCCTACACGACGTGTTACCTTAATCCATTCACATGGGCGTGTACCTCTTCCAAAACTGGTCGTGTAACAACCCCATACATGGCATGTTGCCCTTACACATGGAGTGTACTTGAATCCCCTTCCCCTTCCTGAGTTTTATTACATGGCTAAGCCACACGGATCCCCTATAACAAGACTTCACGGCGTGTTAGTGCCATCCACGGTGTGTACTAGATGAGTTTCATTGACCCGTGTTGTTAGTGACACGGTCGGATACATGGCTCACACTACACAGCGTGTTCCAGATGGACACGGTGTGTACTAGGAAGATTTCTCTGACCTGTGTTGTTAGTGACACAGTCGGATTCCAGGGATTAAACTACATGGAGTGTTCTATATGGACACGACGTGTATTATAAAAGGCTCAACTGACCCGTGTTGTTAGTGAAACGGTCGGTTACATGGTTCTACAACACGGTGTATACATCCGGTACACGACGTGTCCTACCAAAGATTTCAAAACCCCATGTCTCTGCCCACATGGTCTAGAAGATGGTTAGAGACTACATGGAATGTACATATAGTTCACAACGTGTACTTAATAAAAACAGTTTCTTCACGAACAGAAGAACACATGGAGTGTATTCATCAATACATGGTGTGTATTATGGGTTTTTCCGAACAGTAAGCCTCAAAAAATACTTTAGATCCCAGAAAAACACTGAAATAAACATTAAAGTGCCAAATTCTGATCTGTGAGGGCCCATACTCCCCTCGAATCAAAGCTTGGCATCTTATACATGTTATAAACAAGGATAACAGGGCAATGATCCACCAAATCCTGGTCCATGAGGGCCCATAACACCTTAAGAACCAAAGTTTTGCATTCATTCAAAAAAAACCTTACACAAATAATACCCTATCAAACAACAAGTATTTTTATCAAGGCATATATCACAACAGCATGCATATCTAGCACAACACCTATCACAATAACATGCAATCGCTAATGCACCCTATATGGCCTAGCAAGAATGCATGACATGTGATCCCTATCAAGTGCCTATATAATGCATGAGATAGAATACTCTCATCTCATCGGGTTGCAATAGAAATAGAACCTCAATAACATCAACAATAATTGCACAAAACATGTGAATCACTTAAGGTGAAATCAAATCAATTGTAATAATAACAAAACCAGAAAAATTGAAATAAACGAGTAGATTGGTTTTTCCCTGTATACGGGTTAGCTACTCCCAGACATAGCTTATTACCAAGTACTTATTCCTTCTTATCCCTGTCTATAGGCTCCAAATAGTAAGTCAAGAGAAAATAATTCCTCTGATACCACTTTGTAACGTCCTCGTTCTGGATGCCGCCCAGAGGCGCCCCGTACTCGGTTGGTCACATGGCCTCAAGCGCATTTCCCCTAATGCCAGAGTTTGCCGACTAGCAGCAAGGGCATTGGGTGTGATAGTGGGGAAACTATGCCCTCATTGACAGAGTAACACAGTAGAAGAGAAACATATAACAATAGCGGAAGTATTAATAATATCAAACAATAAGAAACAGCGGAATACTGAAGAAATAAACAACTGAAGCATATATATAAAAATGATGCATGACACATATGTCTAGAAAAGTAGCCAAACAAGTCACAATTCTGAAAATATATTACTAAACCAAAGTACAATAAAAACAGTAAACATATCCATAACATCACAAGCCTCAGCTTGGTCTCATACTCTCCAGCTCTAAGAAGTCAAGTACCAAAAGTAGAAGGGCGCTTTCCCTTATCTATACCTGCAACAATATAATTTTTTTGGGCCCAAAAGCATAAACCAAATAGGGTGTGAGACTAAATCCCAGTAGGAAACCACCAAGAGATCTGTACCTAATAGTTAGTGAATATATATGGCAGGCAATAAGCAAAAGAAGCAGTAAACAAAGAAGTACTCAACAGTAAACATTCCAACAGTTTCAAGGCATTCAAAAAAATACCACACATCAAGTAAGAAGATAGTCATAAATAGGTAAACCTCTAGGATGTACTCATAGCCTATCCCCTCTGGTCCTACCTTGCAGCACAATCAACCCTCTGAGAAGTACTCACAGTCTAACCCCTCTGGTTCAGCTTTAGTATAGACTCTCTGGGGAATCAATCATCGTCAATTCCCCCTATATTCTTGTATCGGTAACTAAAGGCGCTCTAGGAAGCACTTACGTCACATTCCCCCTATGGCCCGCATCGAGGAACTACAGACACTCTGAGGAAGCACTTATGTCAGTTCCCCCCGTGGTCTCACATCACAACAGTAAAAACAGACACTCTGGAGAAGCCCTTATATACATTCTCCCTATGGTCTACTACACTAGGTTTTCACGGCCCTGTGTAAGTCAAGCAACATGGAAATGTGTATCGGCCAAAGTAAACCTCAAGAACTACTTGGCTAATAGTCTACAGCATAACAGCATGGCAGATAAACATTACTCCATCCTATAATACTAGGCATGGAAAGTAAACAAAATCCTAACAGGCAAACTAGACCAAATGGTCAAAACATGAAAAAATGCATGGGAAAACACTTACAAAGCATATAAATTAACCCTATTCACATTCAATTAACCTCTATTCAAGCATACAATCATGGCAGGCAAACAGCAGGGCAAAAACAGTAAACATGCAATACCCCGTTCAAGGGTATTGGGCACTTTTGCACATATAACTCAAAGACTTTAAACGAAAAGGTACAAACCACCTACCTCGACGTTGTAGGATCGATATATGTGAACCTAAAGTCTTGAATCACCCAAGAACACCGTAGATAAACAAAAATGTTAAAAACGCTCAATCGACTATAACTTGAGAAAGATGAGGAATCAGGAAAAGAAGCTCTAGAAGAAGGAAGAACATACCGATCTGATCCCAATGCAATTGACAGTAGTCGATTCGGATAACAGACGTTCGATCGGGAGCTCAGAGGAAGATCGGCGTCGTTCTCTCGCTCTCAGACGAACCAAACCTAGAAGAAGGTGGTTTTGTCTGTCATACGCGACCCCGATGTGTTTAATGGAAAAAAAGAAATTACACAATGTGTACTTGCCTTCACCAGCCCCTACATTAAGCGGTCTCTAGGTCACCACACACGGCCGTGTACATGGCCTCTACATGGCCATCACCCGGCTACCCATGGTAACTAAGTACACATGTACTCATAAAGTACACAGTGTGTACTTAAGAAATTTCCAGAAACTCCTCTTTTTTCTCAAAAACACCAGAAAAAAAAACATACCTGAAAAGAATATTTGGGTTCTTAAATGAGATTTAGTCTCACACCCTGTTTGGGTCATGCTTTTGGGCCCAAACAGATTATATTGTTGTAGGTATAGATAAGATCAAGCGTCCTTCTACTTCAGGTACTTGACTGCTTTGGGAGCTGGAGAGCATGAGACTAAGATGAGGCTTGCGATGCTGAGGATTTATTTACTGTGTTCTTTCATACTTTGGTTTAGTACCATATTTCAGCATTATGATGGGTTTGGATACTTTTCTAGAAATATGTACCATGAATCATTATGTATGTGCTCCACCTGCTTATTACTTTCAGTCTTTTGTTTTTTATTGTTGTATGTCATTATTACTACTTCCGCTATTGTTATCTATTTCTCTTATGCTGCATTACTCTGCTAATGAGGGCATAGTTTCCCCACTATCACACCCAAGACTCTCACTGTTAGTCAGCAGCCTCTATCGTTAGGGGAAATGCACTTGAGGCCATGTGACCAACCGGATACGGGGCACCTCTAGGTGGATTTCGAAACCGGGACGTTACAAAGTGGTATCAGAGGAATTATTTTCTCTTGACTTAATCTTTGGAGCCTATAGACATATATAATAAGGAATTGGTACTTGGTAATAAGTTGTGCCCAGGAGTAGTTAACCCATGTACAGGGAAAATCCAATCTACCTTGTTTATTGCAAGTTTTCTGGTTTTGCGATTTTACAGTTGATTTGATATTCACCATTGGGTGAACCACATGTATTGTGTTGTTATTGTTATTGTTGTTGAGGTTCTATTTCTATCGCAACCCTATGAGATAAGGGTATTCCATCTCATGCATCATATAGGCACTTGTTAGGAATCACATGTCATGCATTCTTGTCATGCCATTTAGGGTGAATTAGCGATTACATGCTGTTGTGATAGGTGTTGTGCTATATATACATGTGTTGTGATATATGCCTTGATAAAAATACATGTTTTTTGATAGGGTATTGGTTGTGTAAGGTTTTGTTTGAATGAACGCCAAACTTTGGTTCTTGAGGTGTTATGGTCCCTCATGGATTGGAATTTGGTGTATCATTGATCTATTATGCTTGTTTAGGACATGTTTAAGATGCCAAACTTTGATTTGCGGGGATTATGGGCCCTCACAGATTGAAATTTGGCACTTTAATGTTCGTTTCAGTGTTTTTATGGGCTCTAGAGTAGTTTCTAATGCTTGCTGTCCGGAAAAACCCAGAATACATGTCGTGTAATGATGAATACATTCCATGTGTTCTTCTGTTCAGTAAGAAAGTGGTTTTCTTAATTACATGTCGTGTACTGTATGTACATGTCGTGTAGTCGCTAATTGTGTCTCAGACTGTGTGGGCAGAGACACGGGGTTTGGAAATCTTTGGTAGGATACACCATGTACCGTATGTACACATCCTGTTGTTGAAACGTGTAACCGTATGTTCCACTAACAACACGGGTCAGTTGATTCTTTTCTAATACACGTTGTGTTCATCTAGAACATGTCGTGTAGTGTAACTCGAGAATCTGGTCATGTCACTAACAACACGGGTCGACAAATTATTCCTAGTACACGCCTGTCTATCTGGAACATGACGTGTAGTGTGAGCTGTGTAACCGGTCGTGTCACTAACAACACGGGTCATTGAAGCTCTTCTAGTACACGCCATGTCCATCTGGAACATGTCGTGTAGTGTGAGCCATGTATCCAGCCGTGTTTCTAACAATACGAGTTGGTGAAGTTCGTATAGTACATGTCATGTCTGGAAATGACATGTCATGTAGTCTTGTTCTAGGAGAACCATGTGGCCTATCCATGTAAGAGAACTCTGGCAGGGGAAGAGGATTCAAGTACACACTGTGTGTAAGGACAACACACCGTGTATAGGGTGTTACACGACCAGTTTTAGCAGAAGTACACATCCATGTTAATGGATTAAAGGAACACGTCATGTAGTTGAATATACACTCCGTGTATCCAAGTTTTGAAAAACTTGAATGCTTTCTTTATCATGTTCCCTCCTTACTATTCTAGTTTTCAGTCCTTGATAATCTTGATCTAAGGGTGTGCTTGACCTTGTAGAGTCATGCCACCAAGACATCCTCTGGTTGTACACTGGTTGCAAGGTGATGATCAGACACCAAACATAACTAATTAAGGACTACCAGAAGATCCTCCAGTTGTGCCAGTCTTAGCACCGGTCATCATTCCGGACACAGATGATGATGCACAGTTCCGAGAGGGATTTATGAGGTTCATGCAGACCTTCCGAGGAGTACCGCATCATGCCCCGTCGATGGAAGAATTGACGCGGATCTTTCAGCAGCAACATCCTCCCACCTTCTTAGGGGATGGAGGACCACAGGCTGCAGAGTCATGGCTAGAATCCATGATGACATTTTTCAAGCATCTGGAGACACCTCTGGAGAGGAGGGTCAAGATCGCTACATATATACTCCGGGATTCCACTAAGAGATGGTGGGATGTCATCTCATGGGCAGGATGCCAACAGGATATGGCTTGGGAGGAGTTTCAGCATACCTTCTATGATTACTTCTATCTGGAGACTTTGAGGGTCGATCAAGCCTGATATTTCATGAGTTTAGAGCATGGTACTCTTTCTATTATGGGGTACTCTTCTCGCTTCACTGAGCTGCATCACTTTACACCCTTTCTATGGGAAGATGGGTTGTTCTAGGCAAGGGAGCTTGAGGATGGTCCCAGACAAGACATTCGGGCTTAAGTGAACATCTTCAGGTTGAATTCGATATCTTCTATAGTCAACCAGGTACTGATCACAGAGCGTAACCTGAGGGATTCTAGAGCTATGAGTTGGGGTGGTTCAACATCCAAATTTAGTGTTTCACCGGTTGATAGCAGGAAGCACCGAAGGGAGACTACATGTGAAGATCCGAGTAGGCGGGATGCACCTTTAGGTAGCCAAGTGGTATGTTACCAGTGTGGGAAGGTCGGGCATACGAGGCCACATTGTCTGAGAGACCCAGTAGAGTGCCGATATTGCAGCAAGATAGGTCATCTTCAGTGTTTCTGTCAGATTTTCTCACCAACAGCTGGTGACAGGGGTTCTTCTATGATTCCACATTCAGGAGCAGTGCCACCAATTTCTCATCAATCTAGGAACTGAATTTTTTCCAGCTGTTTAGACTGAGGTGGAGGTCATGATCGTGGTAGTCAGTCACCAGGCTTTCAGTGACAATAGGGTGGATCAACTCAGAGTGGTCAAGTAGGGTCACAGGGCTACAGTGTAGGTCAAACTTTTGTAGTGGAGTAGACCCAACAGGAGCAGGATCCCGGACCCTCTACAGTTCGAGGTACAATCTTAGTTGCCTTAGTTTTAGCTTCTGCTCTTTTTGATACAAGGGATTCCCATAGATTTATATCAGTTGATGTTGTGGAGAGCCTTAGTCTCTCTGTATTTTATTCTGGTGATGTCTTAACTTTGGACACTCTGTTGGGGACAAGAACAGCTAGTGTATGTCGGTGTTGCTGCTGCAAATTACTTTTTTATTATTAAAACACTTTTGAGGGAGAAAGTGAGAAACCCCAAAATAAGATTGAACAATCTCAAAAAAAAACACAAGTAGATAAGGGAAATAAACCAAAGAAAACAATCGTACCTACCCCACCCCATCAATTGAGTCCTGATATCAAGCCTTCACCAACATAATACCCTTCGGAAAACAATCTCGTGCAAAGTGCATGGGCACAGTACTGATGGCGTAGCCATACCCTCTCGCATCCCAATCCAAAAGGCCTCCATTGATGAAGACTTCGTGCTCTGATCCTCATCCGGCATAGGTCCAAGTAGAGAGCTATAAATAAGCACCAAAAATCCAAACAAATACATCCAGCAAGAAAAACCATAGGATTTCACATTCTCATATGCAAGACCTCTCAAATCACCTGGCCAAAACCACCAACTTGACCAGAATCATTAAGAATAAATTTAGTATTACCTGAATCCCTCTCCCTAAAAAGTTTCCAGTATAGAGATGAAACCTGTAAGTCAGCAACCTATACCATTCTCTTCTCAAACTCGGAATCAAGTTGATCCCACGTGTGAATGTACTCCTCAATGCTGATTTCCCCTCTGTTAAACCCCCTACCAGAATTGAGTCTTGTCTATCAATACATGAAAATTGTTCCTCATTAAGGGACACCTCTAGCGAACTCCCCATCATCCTAGATGCCTCCTCCTCGATTGTATTGAGCATCAAGACCTGCTTCATCACTGATTCTTCTGAACTTAAAAGGATAACCAAGTTATCATCATCCCGATCCCCTGGTCTCTGAAGGTGTCTAGACTCCTTTTCCATCTTCCTGTCCTTCATCTTCTTTGCAGAGCGAGTCACTATAGGAGGAGGTAACGAAGATTAGTCTTTATTCCCCTTCCTCTTCTTGAAACCCCTATTACTCCTTGGACTATAATCCTCCTCTGATGATTGACCATGATCACTCCCTTTGACAGCCTTCACTCTGGCCCCTACTCCCTCGCCTAGGGTAATGGATTCAGAGTTCCCATCAGCCTCTAGAAGGCCTTAAAACCTATTTCTCAATGAAATTGAGGTAGGAATATGGTTTCTACCCCCTCCCACAATCACCATTTGATCTTCCCTTCCAGTCATATCACCACTTCCATCCATAGGCTTAATCTTCATACTCAAAACAGCATCCCCATCCAGCGGCATCCGGATATTAGCCTCATCTTGACTGGGCTACAAGAATCCACACCCCATGAACTGAGGCTTCTTGCAAAAATGTTCTAAAACCACACCCTGTAAAGCACAAACTGCTTGCTCCGTAGGACACTCCTCATTGGTTTCAGATTGAGATTAACTTGCAGGTCTATACTGACTATATCTGGCCATTGCATTACGATTCGGCACTAAGACTGGCCTGCTCACACCACTGAGATCACCTATCAATATGCTAAAAATATCTTGAAATTTCAGATTATAAGGCAAAGTAAGTGGCTTCTCCTGCCTCACCTTATTGTCAACATAAGAATTCAAAAGACCCGAGCCCACTGAATTTCTTCCACCCCCCTTATCATTATGGCCTGGACAATGGTTGTGAGTTTTTATGCTATCACAAACCAATCCCTTCCCTACAAATTGATATTTGTTGACCCCTGAATAAGAGGAACTATGCTTTAAAGTGACCTTAGAATCTTTCGCCAATCCCTCTGACCAAAGAAAAATTTCCTTTCCATGTAAATTCCCACCTTTAGCTTTTGTCTCCTCAACCCATGCTACTACTATTTTACCCCTATCCCAGCTCCTCACTTTTTCCTTGATGTAATCTGAAGCTCCTGACACTGGGGGTTCAACACCCTGCCTTGCCAAAGCCTGGAACTGGAGCATTCCAGCTTCTTCCTTCCTTGCCAATTCAGCAATATTACCCTGGTGATCGCCCCTTCTGTATGTGTCGCTCACATGACCCAGCCGTCGGCAAGAAGAGCAGAAATCCACCCACTGCTCATAGATGACTGGTTGTTTACACCGGATCTGCTCACTAGCCTCTATCCACGCATATTCAACTGATTCTCTTGACACGTCAACCTCCACACACATCTGTGGGTTGATCGGATGGCAGAAGGTGACTATACGTGAATCAACACAAAGAAATTGACCCACCACATTCCCTAATATGCGCATAATAGCAGGATTCTGAAATGTAAGAGGCATATGAGGAAGACTTACCCAAATTGGAACCGTAGGAGAGTCGTGGTTTAGATAGAAGTCATAGCTCCAACGAGACAGATGGAAGCTCTAGACACCGCACTTCCTGGGAGAACATGACAGAGCACGAACAAGGTCCTCCGACAAAGAACATCGCACCATAAAGTTTTTCTTATCAATCAGGCCGACAACCGCCTAATCTTGGAGCCCCCAAAAATCGAATACAAACCTGTCGAAGACATCCACTGAAGTTTGTTTGTTCCTAAACCTTTCCACCATAGTTATATTAAGGAATCTCTCCACCTCTGTAAACTCCAATGCCAATAATGGAATCACTGGCGCGCCATCTCGAAAACCAGGGACCTTCGGTTCCAGGTTAATCGAGGGGAACCTCGGGATTGAATCAGGTCTGGTGAAAGGGTGGAAGGCATATTGACGGTCATTACGAGGATACCGAGAATCCTCCCCCCTCGCGCCGATTAGCGGCGGAGGGGGGATCGTCACCGGCCGCATTAGGGTTTCTCTAGAGGAAGATGCGAGCAAGAGGCGGATAAAAGGATAATGAGATGAATGTTATGAGAGATGTGTATGTCGGTGCAAGGAGTGCCCTATTGAGGTTGGTGGGTGTCACTTCTTATGGGACCTTTATGTCTTAGAGATGGCAAGATGTGACATCATTCTCGGAATGGACTGGTTAGTTTCCTTCTAGGATGTTGTTGATTGCTATCGTCATAGGGTGAGTTTCACATCACCAGAGGGTAGATCATTTCTTTATAAGGGAGAATGGGATGTCCTGGTGAGCAGAGCGGGACCTGAGCATCATGGGTTGGGAGGAGTTACAGCCCATATTGCTAGTCTTTATCTGGATGACCAGGGGACTTCTCAGATGAACTTTCCTCCAGTGGTGTATCATTTCATGGATGTCTTTCCAGAGGACTTTTTAGGTTTGCCTCCAGAGTGAGAGGTAGAATTTTATATTCAGATCATTCCAGGAGTGGCACTGGTGTCCATTCCTCCATACAGAATGGCTACACTATAGTTACAAGAGCTCAAGAGGCAGTTAGAGGAGTTGCAGGCTAAGGGTTTCATCTGACCCAGTACTTCTCCTTGGAGTTTGCTTGTCCTATTTGCAAAGAAGGCAGATGGTACCCTCTAACTTTGTGTGGATTGTCAGAAGTTGAACCAGTTGATGGTCAAGAACCAATATCTCTTTCCAAGTATTGATGATCTCTTTGATCAGCTTCGAGGAGTTGTGGTATTCTCAAAGATTTACTTGAGGTTTAGTTATCATCAGTTGCGCATTAGACCATCTGATATAACTCTTACAGCTTTCTGAAGCAGGTATGGTCTATACGAATATGTGGTTATTTCGTTCAGTCTCACGAACGTGCTTGCAGTCTTCATGGAACTGATGAACTGAGTGTTCCATCCATACTTGGATTCTTTCATGGTGGTTTTTGTGGACGATATCTTGGTGTACTCTCACACTCGACACAACCATGCTACCCATCTTGAGATAATTTTGATTACACTGAGAGAGCATCATTTATATGTTAAGATCTCAAAATGCCACTTTTGGATGGATCAGATTCACTTCTTGGGTCATGTTATCTTGGAGACATGAGTATCAGTAGACCTAGGGAAAGTGAGAGCAATAGTTTCTTAGGAGCAGTCAAAGAACGTCTTTGAGGTATGGAGTTTTCTAGGGCTGACTGGATACTACATACATTTCATACATGAATTTTCATGCTTATCAGCGCCACTGACGGTCCTGACTAAGAAGGGTGCAAAGTTCTTGTGGTCAGATTCTTGTGAGTCAGCCTTTTAAGAGCTGAAAAAAAGGTTGAATTCAGCACTGATACTAGTTTTTCCAAATCCAGGCAAGATCTACACTGTTTACTATGATGCTTTAGGTATCAGGCTGGGAGTTTTGCTTGTGTAGGAAGGAAAAGTCGTTGCGTATGGGTCTCGGAATTTGAGGCCACATGAGATAAATTACCTGACGTACAATCTTGAGTTGGCTGAAGTTGTTCATGCCTTACGCTATTAGAGACATTATCTGTTGGGAGAGAATTTTGTGGTTTTCACGAACCACAAAAGTCTCAAGTATATCTTCACTCAGCGTGACCTGAATTTGAGACAGTGAAGGTGGGTTGAGTAGCTTCAATATTTTGACTTTGAGCTTGCCTATACGTTTGGGAAAGGTAATGCAGTGGCTGATGCGCTGAGTAGGAGGACTTAGATACAAGCAGTTCAAGAGGCTAGCAGTGAGTGACAGCTTATGGCTATGTTCTCTGAGATGCATTTAGAGGTGCAAGACAGATAGGGGCAAACATTTCTTTCTTCTGTAGTTGTTACCTCTTCTCTTCTTGATCGAGTGAGAATGAGGCAACTATGAGATTCAGAAGGCCTAGTCCTACGGGAAAGTGTGTCAGGAGAGGACCCTATTCCTAGATGAACTATAGGTGAGGATAAGATCTTGCATTTTCATGGGCGCGTATGGGTGTCAGCAGACATATGCGAGGAGCTGGTGTAGTACTTTCACTCCTCAGTTTGGGCAGTTCATCATGGCGTCACTAAGATGTATCGTGATCTACACTGTCAGTATTGGTGGTCAGGTATGAAGAGAGATGTTGCTAGTTTCGTGATGAGGTGTTCCACCTGTCAGTAGGTGAAGGTGGAGCATCAGCGACCAGCAGGGCTTTTGTAGCAGTTACCCATTCCCGAGTGGAAATGAAATGATGTCGCGATGGATTTCGTAACAGGTTTGTCGATGTCGCCTTGAGGGAATGATGTTGTTTGGGTTGTCATTGAAAGACTCATGAAGGTTGCTCACTTCTTACCGATCAAGGAGACTTTTAGTGTTGATGATCTAGGGTGGTTGTACATCTGTGAGATAGTACGTCTACACGGAGTTCCACACTTCATTGTTTCAGACAGGGATGCACATTTTACTTCTCGGGTCTGGCAGAGATTGCAGAAGGCCTTGGGTACACAGGTGCTTCTGAGTATAGCTTACCACCCCCAAACAGATGGTATGTCCGAGTGTACGATTCAGGTGCTTGAGGACATGCTTCGGGCATGCATCCGGGATTTTAGAAGTCTGTGGGAGAAGCACATACCTCTTGTAGAGTTTGCCTATAACAATAGTTTTCAAGAAACTATTTAGATGGCACCTTATGAGGCTTTGTACGGTAGGCCATGTCGATCACCCTTATGCTGGTTGGAGGTAGGAGAGACAATTATGCTGGGACCTCGTCTTGTCTAGGAGACCACAAAGCAGATATAGTTGATTAGGAAGAGGATGGCTATTGCACAGTCTTGACAGAAGTCTAATGTTGATCAGCGGAGACGACCTCTGGAGTTCGAGGTCGATGATCAGGTTTTCCTGCATGTCACACCGAGGTTGGGGCACAAAAGGATTAGGAGATAGGGTAAGCTTTCTCCAAGGTACGTCGGGCCGTTTGAGGTTTTAGAGAGATTTGGGTCGGTTGCCTATCAGTTGCAGTTACCTCAAAGGTATCGGGCTATGCATGATGTCTTCTACGCTTCTCAGCTCCGACGTTACTTCTCAGACCTGTCTAATGTTTTTCAACCTGAGGAGGCTGAGTTAGAGGTGGACGCCTCATTTGAGGAGCATCCTATCCGGATTATTGATCGTAATATGAAGGTTCTCTGTGGCCGGTTTGTTCCTTTGGTACGAGTGCTATGGCAGCACGGACGAGTACAGGATGAGACTTGGGAGAGGGAAGTCAATGTACGACCATAGTGGCTGGAGCTGTTTGAGTATTCTTCTTATACGCCGCCTTTCTGGGGAAATTCAGGGACAAATTTATTTAAGGGGGGAAGTTTGTAAGAACCCAGATCTTCATCTCAGGTATGTTTTCCTTTTTCTAGTGTTTTTGAGAAAAATAGGAATTTCTGTAAATTTCTTAAGTACACGTCGTGTACTCGGTTACTGCGGGTAGCCGTGGGATGGCCGTGTAATGGCTGAGCACACGACCATGTGTGGTGACCTAGAGACCACCTAATGTGGGGGCTAGTGAAGGCAAGTACACATCATATACTTTATTTTTTTCATTAAATAGAATGGGGTCGCGTTTGACGGACAGAACATGCTTCTTCTTCGCCTTCTTCGCCCGAGAGCGTTCGTACGGTCGCGATCTTTCCCCACGCCCCCGATCGAGCATTTGTTCTCTGATTCGACCGTCGTTGATTTTGTTGGGATCGCCTCGATAATCTCTTCCTTCTTCTAGAGCTTCGTTTTCTGATTCCTCCTCTTTCTCAAGTTATCTCCGGTTGAACGTTTTAGACGTTTTTATAGATCTGCGGTGTTCTTGGGCGATTCAAGGCTTGAGGTTCACTTATAATGATCCTACAACACCGAGGTAGGTGGTTTGTGTCTTTCTGTAGATAGTATTTGAATTTTATGTGCAAAAGTTCCCAATACCCTTGATCGGGGTATTGTGTGTTTTCAGATTTAACTCTGTTATTTGCCTGTTATGCCTACTTTGATTGGATAGAGGTTATTTGTTGAGATTAGGGTTATCTTTGCTAAGCTATGTATGTTTTGCCCATGTTTGTTTGTTTTGACTGTTTAGTCTAGTTTTCCTATTAGACTGTTGTTTACTTTCCATGCCTAGTATTGTTAGGATGAAGTGATTATTATCTATCTTGCTGTTATGTTGTAGACTAGTTAGTCAAGTAGTTCTTGAGGTTTACTTTGGCTGCTTTGCATTGCTATGCTCGTTTGACTTACACAGGGCCGTAAAAACTTGGTGTAGTAGACCATATGGATAATGGATGTAAGGGATTCTCCAGAGTGTCTGTTTATTATCACGTTGCGAGACCATGGGGGGAATTGACGTTGAGTGCTTCCTCAAAGAGCCTTTACAAAAGCTGAACCAGGGGGGTTAGACTGTGTGTACTTCCCAGAGGGTTGTTTGTGTTTGCTAGGTAGAACCAGAGGGGATAGATTGTGAGTACATCCCAGAGGGTTACCTGTTTGTGTTTATCTGCTTACTTAGTATGTGGTGTTTGAATGCTTTGAAACTGTAGGAATGTTTACTGTTGAGTACTTCCTTGTAAACTGCTTATTTTTCTTATTATCTACCATATATATGTTCACTGACTGTTAGGCACATATCTCTTGGTGGTTGCCTACTGGGATTTAGTCTCACACCCTGTTTGGGTCATGCTTTTGGTCCCAAACAGATTGTATTGTTGCAGGTATAGAGAAGGGAAAGTGACATTCTACTTCAGGTACTTGACTGCTTTGGGAGCTGGAGAGCATATGACCAAATTGAGGTTTGTGATGTTGAGGAGTTGTTTACTGTTTTCTTTCGTACTTTGGTTTAGTACTGTATTTCAGCATTATGACGGGTTTGGCTGTTTTCCTAGACATATGTATCATGCATCATTATATATATGTTCCAGCTGCTTATTACTTTCAGTCTTCCGCTGTTTATTGTTGTATGTCATTATTACTGTTTCCGCTATTGTTATTTGTTTCTCTTCTGCTGTGTTACTTTGCCAATGAGGGCTTAGTTTTCCCACTATCACACCCAAGGCCTTCACTACTAGTCGGCACCCTCTAGTGTTAGGGGAAATGTGCTTGAGGCCATGTGACCAACCGGGTACGAGGCGCCTCTCGGCGGCTTCCAGAACCGGGATGTTACACAGATAGAGTACATGTGACGTCTGACTCATGGTTTGGGGATAAAGTTCCCTCCACCATCTCTTCCAGCTCATCCAGAGCACCCCCCCCCCCTTAGTGATATATTTGTTTTTTATGATAAAACATTTGAATGTAATTTTTTTATAATATTAAATACTTACATTTCTATATAGTGCATTTTTTATATTGTTGTGAATATTAAATTTTTTATTATTTATTTAATTTTTTATTATTTATTTAATTCTTTATTATTTATCTATTATTTTATTATTTATCTAATTTTTTATTATTTATTTAATTTTTTTATTATTTTATTACTTTATTTAATTTTTTTTATTATTTTTACTGTTTTATTATTTATTATTTTTTATTATTATTTATTATTATTATTTTTTATATTTTTACGAATATTGAGTTTTTTATTATTTTACTAATATTAATATTATTATTTCATTGATATTAATATTATTATTATTATTATATTAATAATATTTTTAACAATATTATTTTATTATTTTACCAATGTTAATATTATTATTTCAATAATAATAATATTATTATTTTTATTTTTATTATATTAATATTATTTTTTTATTATTAATAATAATATTATTATTATTATTATTATTATTATTTTCCAATATTATTTTATTTTTATTAATAATATTATTTTATTCAATATTATTTTTTTATTTTTTTAAGATATTTGCGATGGGTCTTTTGCGACACCCCATCACAAATACTTTTTTTAAATAATCTCAGGAAAAATATTTGTGATGGGATCTTTTACAACGGGGACCCCATCACAAATAGTATTTGTAACGGCCCATCGCAAATGTGTTTTTTAAATAATTTCAGAAAAACTATTTGTGATGCCTTTTTCTGCAACGGGTCATTTGTGATGAGGTCCCGCTGCAAAAAGTCCAATTTTCAGTAGTGAGTCAGATATCTCAACTTGAAGATGGTTTGTAAGTTCATCTAAGACTAAAACAAAAAGGTATGAGTTTAAAGTCAAACCTTGATGCGATCCTATCAAGGAAAGAAGGTCTATAATTTCATATACTAGAGTTCTAACTCGAGTCAAACCCCCTTCATACATGTTTTAGATGAGTTTAATATACACCACATGCACCCCTTTTCTTTCAAGAGTTTTTCATAAAACCTTTCTATGAACTTTATCACATGCCTTTTCCAAATTAATGAAAAACCATATGCAAAACCTGAGCCTTTTGTCGATAATTTTTCATCGGACCTCTAATTAAATGAATTGCTAATGTGGTTGAATGTTCAAGAATAAAACCAAATCGATTATCTGGAACTTTAGTTTCATTTTGAATATTCTGTTTAATCACTCTCTCCCAGAGTTCTATGGTATGACTCATAATCACAATGCCTTCGTGCAACTTAAAATATCTCGTTTGTTTTTAAATGATTTAAAATTTGTTAAATTTTTAAAATGTAATTTTTTGGTATTTTCTATGAACTAAACTATAATAATAATGATTTTTTAAATATAATTAAAAATTATTAAACTTTTAAAGACTTTAAAAATTAATAGTTAACTAAGTATAGAAAATATTTTTAATAAGAAAAAGTAATTTAGTAATTTTTTAAATGTTTTGCAGTTTATTTTTTTAAATTGTATTTTTCTATTTGTCCAGGTGTAAGACATTTTGTACGCGGGAAAAACCAGGTTTTTGTAAAAATCACAGCGCTCTACTTTTTAATTTTTTTAAATCCAACAGTCTTTTTTTTCTTTTAACACACGGCGAGATCCTAGGTTACCGAATCTTAATGTATCAAAACTACTAGAGAGGATGCTAATTCCACCTCTATGTTTTCACCGTAGCATCTAAGGGTGTTCATGAGTCGAGACAGGTCGAGTTTGGGTAAAATTTCCACCCGATCCAATCAAAAGTGGTTAGGTTGGGTTTGGTAAGGTCGGGTCGTAGACTTTTTCCTATAATGACCGGTCTGACCCGACTCACGGTGGGTCGGGTCATGTTGGGTCAGGTTTAACGGGTTAGGTAAATAAAAACTAAATTTAAGCTTCCAAACAACAATGTTCGGTGTTATCAAACTTCCAAACAAAAATGTTCGGTGTTATCAAACTTCCAAACAATTGTGATTTGAATTGGCAACGATGCTTGGCGCTGGCCTCGACATCAGTCCACTGATGGAGTTTTGGCGCTCTTGTCCTAGGTGGCATGATGACATCTCAGGATGAGGGAGGCTTTCAACAGTGGGGTTTTGGTGGGAAAATTTTGTCACGGGTTTGGTGCACCGACCCGGGCGTCAAGTTCACCGTGGGATGATTTCTACATGTAAAAAAAATAATGTGGTGACAAATCTAAAATTTAGATCAGATTGGTTTTTAAAAAACAGATTGGTTTATTTGAATCTGATAAACTGAAATACCCTTCAATTCACCTGTGATGCGATTAAAAAAAACTCAAACCCATAAACATTAGATAAAAACAAAATATATAATAAGAAATCATTAAAATTAAAGATAACTGAAAATACAAAACAAAAATAATAAATATATAATAATAGTCATGAAACTAAACGCATAACATGACTAGTAATTTTTTTGACAAAACACTGACTAATAGTTAGTTATATGTTTATAAATATATAATAACTACTAATAATTTTTTAAAATATATACATTTTTTATATTTATTCCCTCTAAAATAAATATATAATAATTGTTAATAGTTTTTATAAATAGTTATATATCAATTATTTATACATTAATTCACATATACATATATTTTTTCAATACAGATTTTCAGCGAAAATTTTCTTTTTTGGTAATCAACTTTTCAATATTTTTTTATTTATTAAAAATTTGCACTATAAATTTTCATTCAAAAAATACATCATATATTTATATTAGGAAATATGTGGTGTGTGGAAAATATGTATTGAAAGTTTGCTCTGAAAATTCATGTGGAAATTTGAACTGTAATTTTCAAGAGGAAATGTTCATTGAAATTTGCCGGTGCAAATTTGCAGTGCAAATGTGCGGTGAAAATTTACATTATTTTTTATATATTAATATATTATGTATGTATACACTGAAAATTTGTATTATAAATTTCCACTAAAAAAACAAGTTGTCTGTTTATAATATGAATCATATGATGTGTATGAAATAAACACTCAAAAATTTCAATGGAAGTTTTCAAAGGAGATTTCTGGTGGAAACAGATAATGGAAATTCTCACTGGAATTTTGCATTGTTTATCTATGTATTAATATACTATCACTTATAATTTAAGTAGGCATTCAAACTGAAAACTTAAGATGAAAATTTTCATTTCAAATCTCCATTGCAACTTTCGAATATACATTTTCATCGTTTATTTATGTATTGATTTATTTTTCACTTGTAGTTTATGCTGAAATCCGAATTGAACATTTGGGTTGAAATTTTCATAGAAAATTTTGAGTTTTTATTTTCGTATACAGGCACTGGAAATTTCAAAATGTATTTGATGATAATGGGAGGTTCATCCCATGACATTAGGCAACGAAAGAGAACCCAAATACTTTCCAATCTATCCCGTACAAAATCAACATTTAATGAATAATGAAGAACACCGAAAATAGATAATATCATGTATTCTTTTGGTGCATCAAGCATAGATTCTACCAATAACTATAAATTCTCAATGAAATTGTGTGTCTTTCCAGTGTAATTTGATACTTGAAAATTATATTGTATATATATATGTATGTATGTATGTATGTATGTACGTATTCATTCGTTCAAATTTTGTACTGTGAATTTGCATTGAAAATTGTCAGTATAGATTTATATCAGTGGAGATTTACAGTGTAAATGTAAAACACAAAATTCTAATGCAAATTTTCATGAATGTTTGTATATACGTACTGAAAGTTTCCATAGTGCATTTTACACTGGAAATTTACAATTTAACATGGTCATGTGTGTTTGTATTTGTATGTGTCTGTATTTTTTTAGTTTGCATTGAAATTTTTCATCATACATTGAAATTTTATTGAAAATTTTTAGTGAAAATTTGCACTATGAATTTGAAATGAAAATATCTACTAAAAAATATACATTGAAAATTTCCACTGGAATTTTGAATAGAAAATTGCACTAAAAGTTTTCAATGGAAATTTGCATTAAAGGTTTCCAGTATAATTTCTCAATGTGAATTTTCAGTGAAAATTTGCATTTTTTATCCATGTATTAATATATCTTCATTGTAATTTAAAGTGCGAATTTGAATTGAAATTTTCCATTCGAAATTTGTCCTGAAAATTCAAATTATTAGTGCAAGTTTGTATTGGAAATTTTCAATGAAGGTCTGCACTGAAAAATTCCATAAAAAATTTCCAGTTCAAATTTTCTATGCAAAATTGCATTGTTTATTTACGTGTTAATATATTTAAACTGAAAATTTAAACATGCATTTATTTTATAATTTTGATAATCAAATTTTTAGTTTAATTATAATAAAAATTAAGGTAAGATATGCACTCAAAATTTTTGTGGAAATTTGCATTAAAATTTTCAAATGGAAATATGCACTAAAAGTCCATAATAAAAAAATTCAATGCATTTATTTTATTTCAAAATCACATTGAATTAATGTATTAATATACTTGTACTAAAATTCTGAATATATATTTATTTTAGAATTGTGTTAATTAAATTTATTGTATAATTTTTTAGTAAGAAATTTCATTGCAAATATCAAGTATATATTTCCACTGAAAATTTTCAATGTATGTATACACAAAAATCTCAAGTATAAATTTCAATGTAAATTTGAAATGCAAAATTTCAATGCAAATCTAGAAGCTGAAATTTTCATTAGTGTCATTTTTCATTGGAAATTTTAAATATAGTTTTTTGATGTGATTTTATATAACATGTTGGTGTGGGGTATGTAATTACACATATAAAATTTAAATACGCACATATATATATAATGATTTTCCATGTATAAATAATAAAAAATATATAATAATTCATTATAATAAACTTTATAATATACATAACTAGTACTCGCCCGTGCATTTGCACGGTGATATAAAAAAATTATTAGTTTATGTGTTCACACGGGGATATAGTTCAATGATTATTTTTAAGAATACAATACAATATTTGAATGTTAATAATAAACATGAATATTCAATATATTAAATTCACAAAATAGTGATACTTATTATTGGAATACTATAAGAGAAAATATAGACATCATTATGATAGTAGGTAACATTTTTGATAAATAAATTTGAAAAGATGTAGGTGAATCTATAAGAAATGGAAAATTATTTTCAGCATGGAAATATGAAATACATGAATGAAAAGAACATTGAAATTGACATAAAAAATTATGATAGTTAGGATAAATAATGTTGTAATAAAGGCCATGAAAATGTAAACAAACCTTGGAATAAATGAATAAATAGAAAAATAAATGATCCAACTATCTAAAAAAATATCCAATTCTCAAATTAAGTACATGATCCAGTGATTAAAGCGAGTACATGATCCAGTGCTCTAAAAAGTGAATCACAATTCATATTTAGTACAAGTAAAATAAACTATTAAATGAAACAAAATAAAATGACTAATTTTTCCAAAATATTCACTTTATCCACTATTCCACGATTTTTTATTTCTCAAAAATCTAGTGTTACATGAATTAAAATAGCATTCTAATGGAAATTTGAAATTATGTTAATTATGATAAATAAGGTTGTAGTAGAGGAAATTCAAATGTAAAAAACAAACCTTTAGAATAAATTATTACATTGCAAAACAAAATATCTTATAGAAATAATATAATGCATACAAGTGACACAAAATATTAATAATAGATTCTAATTGATATAATGACAAAATAAGATTTAATAGAAGGAAAGTAACCTTAAATAGATGCAAAAGAAAGAAATAACTAAAATAAGATTAACATTCCCAAAAATTATTTAAAATAAAAACCACAACTAAACCTATATTTCAAGTATCAATTTTGAAATAACAGTTTTTTACAATGAATTATAAATGATGATAACAATAATAAATGACAATTATTTTAACAATAATTATGGTAATATATTCAATGAGAAAATGGAAAACCTATTGATAAAAATTCTATCAACTTATACAGTATAAATATTCATGTTTCTATTTTCAAAACATTATCTATCATTGAATGTGAATTGAAGTTTTAAATTGTCACCCAATAATCATGTCACATTGTACAAATCTTCATCTTCAAAAGCATCGAATATACTTTCATATATAGGAAACATTTATTTAAAAATAAGAATACTTGTCAATGCATACTAAAATTGCAGAATCCAAAATATGAATTTCAATATAAAAGAATTAGTAACCAAAATAATAATAAGATAACATGGGGCTTCTTAACATAAGGTCGTTTGATAAGATGGTCCGACTATAAGTTTGGTCTGGGGAAAAGATAAGGGGTGTGAATATTTTTTTATTAGTAACGCCCTTTTTGCCTTGAGCAGAAGTGTTTGGCTTCTCCTAAGGTTCAACATGTTTTCTCAGTTTAATTGTTTTTCATATTTTCTTTCTAACTGTAAGGGTATTTACACCATACTCAAATATACTTCAACATTTGTCTGCATTTCCCTTGGAGACCTTCAAATTTTCCACCTGCTTTAATGGGGAATCCACCATCTGTCAATGTACCATCTGCATCTAGAAAGTAAAATATAATTAATTTATCCAAAAATAGAGGTTTATATTTATACAATTTATCCAACAGTTGGCCTATAATTATATATTACTATAATATATGCATATATATACAGAACACATATATATTTATGAGCGCACAGGTCTGAGAAAAAAATAACAAAATATATGGGTAAAATCAAAGAGTTTACATGGTAAAATACTTACTAAATCGAAGGCACCCAAAGGTGTGAGGAAAAAATAATATGTGATTAGTGTATAGAAAGCAGTTATTACCATATGGTTTTGTTGATGTCATTTCGAAAATAGTGAATCCTATAATATCAGCAACACTAACTCATCCTTGTACATACACAAAAGATATATTAGATAAAATGTTTTGAATCCATATAAAAAAAATTAATATGAATCAAGAAACAAACAAAGAAGGAAATAACCTCAAGTTCCACATTGAAAATTTTAATATATAGATTAAGATTTTAGTTATACATTCACCTTTTGGGCCTCAAATGGAACGAAACCATCAAATTTCAATTATCCAGAGAATGAACAATGTACAATTCAAGTCACTAAAAAATAGAAAAAATGATAAAAAATGATTGTATTATTTCATGTTCTAACATGATCTTGAAATTAAGATGTAGTCCACATCCACCTAAGAAATACCCAGAACACCCTACAAAACATGTATGTGAATGTGGGAAAACAACTATAGAGTTAGTGAAGCATACTTTCTGGAAGTCAAAGATCTCTGGAAGCCCATATCTACAACCCAGCAGCAAATAACGTCATTCAGTAATGACACCAAACACATTGAAAGCTCCATTCACACATGATCCTAAAACATTTAAATGAACACAGAGTTACACGACCCAAAAATACCAGAAGGAAAATTAAATCAATGTTGTATAGAAATCTTAGTGTGACAGACAACATGTGACAAACAAAAAGAAAAAATTAAGCTTCCAAAGAACACGAAGTCACCCAAATACTGCATCAACTAACCCCATTCCAGACATAAAAAAGATAGGAAAGAACCTTAGCAACAATAAAAAATAGGAAAGCACCAGAGCAATACATACCAAACTGATTAACCATTGCATTATACAATGCAACATGGGCGAATCTGAAAATGGTCAGTGTAAGGACATAGTTAGGCAGGAGACGAATGGAGTCCTATAGAGGTGTTGCAATAATTATTAGGACGAGGATGATAGATTTCTTCTTTATTCTAAATGAATCAATCCATTGGTCGTCATGGTTGGTGATGGATAAGAAGCAGATGAAAATAGTCTCATATAAAAAACACAATTTTATATGGGACTCTTAATAATGAAAGGAAGAAAATATATAGGTGACACTTGAACACATGAAGATTCTTCGTCTATTAAAATTGACAATACAAGATAATTTTTTGTACATACCTGACCTTCCTCAAATTGCAAGCTCTTGGTTGCAGACCTGATCCGGGTAAAGTATTTGCAACCTGTTAGAAAACAGTTTAACAAATTTGATAAGGTACTACAACTCACTTTAATATAAAAAAGATTATAACAGATTATAACACACAAAAAATTTGAATTTGGCTCTGCAACCGAATAAGTGTATTTAACATATATTTTTTGTATGGTACTACAACTCAATGCAATACAAAATAGATTATAACAAAAATAATTCTTGAAAACATGAGTATTCATTTCCTTCTATAAGAAATCAATCCAGGAAATGAAAAACATAATGAATGTACCTGCAACTGAAATCTGCTTCAACATGAACAGATATACCCACAAACATGGATGTGGGAAAATGAAATAGTTAAGATATACCTGTATGATAAGAGTCAGCATCACTGTGAGGGTGGAGGACGACCAAGAGTATGGTCTGAACCTGTTCGAGTCCAGTGTAGACAACTATGTGGAGTGGTTGGACATGAAGGAACCTGCCTCAGTGGTGTACATTTTTTTCAGCAGCCTAGTGAAGCATGGGTAGGAGCAGATGGAGGAGCTATCATTGTGGAAATCCAGTCTGTTCAGAATTGAATTCCTAAAACTAAGTAAACAAAAACACACAAAATAATAAAAAGCATTAATTTCACAATATCTAACTGATATTATTGAAATACGTTCATTTTGACATTGTGCTAAAACTGAACAATCCCAGTATAATTCTTAGCCTACTGAAAGAATCTACTCTCAAACCTTCGTAAAAAATTCAGCTTCCTGCTACCCACATTTTCAATACAAACTGGATTTTTAAACATCATTATGACCGAGGTATTGTGATAAACAAATAAAGCAACTCCTCCTTGAATAAAGCCACGAAATTTATGAACTAAATGCCACAAATTCAGCTTATATGATAAATATTGTTTTAAAGGACTGTTTCTCTCCAGTTTATAGTATTTAATCACTTGGCCTTTGAAGAAAAATAAAGGGCTTAGATTAATTAAAGTGGACAGTACTAAAAGGTTGGTAATACTCTTCCAATGTTTTTTATTGACTAAAATTGAACACAGTTTTAACATAAAAAATAACCAAATTATTTAAGTCATCATGGTCCCTATCATAATTACTATGTAAAACCAAATGGTTTTGGACTTTCTTCTTTATTGTAAAATAAAACATAATTTATTTTGGAGGGAGGAATGAATAATTTAGGTTGAAGTGGAAGCATGGCTAGGTGACACGTAGTAAGAAGCCACCCATATTTAGTACATATAATTGATGTCAATTATATTTTTAAAAACAATTATCATAAGTGATAAATATGTTAAATATTTCTTTAGGTTTCATAAAAAAATTGGATGCTTGCAAACTTGATTAGAAATATAAAGGAATTATGCACAAATAAAAGTAATACTGAAACAACACCATTCAATTTAATGGACAACTTATATTCCAGTTGGGTATACTGAAGAAAATCATATAACTTCAGCAAAACAAAGAAGTAGGAAATGCACCCAGAAAATATCTTACCCATGCTAAAATAGTTCCAGAATCCATCCATAGAATTCATGTTGCCCCTCCAAGATACATAGCCTAGAATATTAATTATAAACATGAATGACATAAAGATAATTGTGCTCTAGAGATGCATATGGAAAACATGTACAACAAAAGGCATTAATAAAGAAACATGAAACATTAACAAAATCATTACAGGAGTCAAATTTTCAAGAGTGGGGACATGGTCACATGCATGACAAGAATGCGGTAGTTTAAAATATACTTCTATCAGTGAAAAGAAGAAAAGATTTCTATTTACTAAAATCAAAAAATGCAATATAAGAAAAGGAGGAAGTGAGAGAAAGGGTTTTGATCAGGGGATTCAACCATTTAATGTTCTGCTCTAAATGCTTTCAAGACATACATAAATATTCATGTTTGTATTTTTAAAACATTATCTATCATTGAATGTGAATTGAAGTTTTAAAATGTCACCCAATAATCATGTCACATTGTACAAATATTCACCTTCAAAAGCATCGAGTAGACTTTCATACATAGGAAACATTTATTTAAAAATAATAATACTTGTCAATGCATACTAAAATTGAAGAATCCAAAATATGATTGTCAATATAAAAACCAAACCATTCAGCCTCTGTTATTCTTGGAAAATCTCACCACCATGCAAACAGAGACAACCAAAATGTTACTGACAATTATAAAAACCAAACCATTCAGCCATTTTAATGTTAAATTAATTTCAATCAGGATTTTTTTGAACATAACCTGCCAAATATTAAAGCTAACCAAAGCATTTCTAATTATAGGAGAACTAAAACACCTACACAAATATTGAATTCATGGTTAGTAGAAAATATCATCATATATTAACTCTATAAACCTTGATTATCTATTGAATATTCAACTATTTCATGATCATTTTTTTGGATGAAAAAACAGGAGGCGCATAACAATATTAAAAAGGGAAACTAATTTAAATAATTTGGAACTAATAATATATTTGAAATATCCTATATTGGTGTATAGTATGAGAGAACCTAATCCTATTTGATGTAAGATTCAATGGGTTTTCATGATCAAAGAAGGTGAAGCCATGAATGTGGAGGTTCCATGCTACATTAATGGTTGTAGGTGTAGCCACAACATCATCTTCAGTGAAGGTCTCCAGTCACTGTATATAGATAGATATTCAACAACCACTACATAATACATAAAAATGAAAGAAGATTAAATCACTAGGGAATAAAGCCAGTATTATGAAAGCAATACCTCTGGAGAATGTCCATGTAAATCCATGAAATATAAAAATGAAAGAAGAATAAATCACTGATAAATAAAGCCAACGTTATGAAAACCATACCTTACATATTCTGCAGCACCCCATGACTGTTAAAAATTGATGTTTATATACTGGGAAGGGAAGAATTGAGTTTTGTGACTGCCATCACAGATTTCTTCATTTATTTAGAACCCATTTGGATGGTAGTGAATGAATCATAATTTAGAAAACAAAATCACATAATGATCAATACATATCTGGAAACCTGTTTGTAGTTTTTTCCTTAGTAGTATCCACTCCTCTCAATTTATAGTGAAATTCCCAGAAAAAAATCATAGAAAAGAATAATGAAATCAATAATTTTAAACTGAAATGTTATCTTGGGGAAAGTACAACTGATATTCAGTGATAACCAGATTATAATCAGTAATATCTTTTTTAAAATACTTTCCATTGTAAACCAAACAAAATTTTTGACCTTTTTTCCTATCAATTCATGAGCCTACCTTCCTAATGTTTCTAAGACTTTAGGATCTTAAGGATCAAACTGGACAGTGTCATGTCCCCATTCAAATTTATGCACTGGCTCAGACAAATTTATGGAAAGCATATTGAGATTTTTAAATTTAAAATCAAGAAGTAGAATTGTGTAGGACTAAAAAAATATTCATTATAAAATTAACAAAAAACACCATCGCCAGTACCACCCCCTGAGAAATAAAAATGGAGTCCAGATCAAACCTATTGTGATCCCAAATATCCACTTGAGCAGAAGCAGTGGTAAAGAGGTATTTATCCCAGTGGTGATCAGCAGCCCTGAAACATAAAGGTGATCAACAGAGGAAATATGATAAAGAACTAATTAGATAAGAGACAATATCAATTGAAAAATGATTTCTTGGCATAAAAAAATTGAAATAAAAGCAGTCTTACCCCTGAGACAGGTGTTGATTCCATCATAATATCCACATCATCCCTTGAAGCTACCATGAGTAATAAAGAAGCATTCAATTGGTGCACACAATTCATATTATATGCACCACTTTCTTCGTTTTAATAAAGTAACATTATACTTACAGAAATGGTGGTAGACCGAGTGAAGTGAACCTCATGAAGCAAGATGTATTGTATTATAATATGGAAATATAGTACGAGTTTAGTGAAATGGAAAATGTAAAACTGAGCAAAATGTCACACAGAATATATGAACAAAAAATCACCTTATGCGAGATGTGTCAGCAACAGGATGAGAGTCAACCGAATCTGATCATTTGGAAAGAATTTAATTATGGTCGTCCGATCTTAACTGGTTCCGAGCTTCAAAGCAGATCTGTAATTTGATTTTACTGGGATCTCGCGACCATAGAAGGCACTTCCTAAGTAACTGATTTTGGACGCCGTTTAAATGGCGTCTCATTGATGAAATCTCGTGTCCCTTCCAGATCTGTAGAACCAAGAGTGAAATTGCAAGTTTTTCTCTGAAGTGGGTTTCTGACTAAACCCGATACCAAGAGCTAGGGTTCGTATGGGGAAGGGTTTCGAGCAATGAAGAACGTATGAAGCGGAAGGAAGAGCCGAGCACGAATTTGAAAACCGAACCTATGAATAGTCGACCGAAATTGCGAGTCGGAGATTCAGAAGTAGGGAATGGAGGATTCAACAGTAAAAATTGAGTTGTTACCTTAGCAATACCTGACGGAAATCATGAATCGGATGAGCCATAGATGTTGGAGCTGAAGACGGAGGAGCCGAAAAATGAGGAGTCCAATACGGATGAGCCGAAGACGGAGGAGCTGAGGGCAGAGGAGCCGAAGGCGAAGGAGACGAAGGAGGATCACGCGGAGTCGGAGTCGAGCTCGTGGAAATGATTTCGGATGAAGTGCTCGATTGAAAGGAGTTCTGTCAAAACCCTAGGCGCGGACAGAAGATCATGTAAACAGAGCGACGTGAATGAAAGTCCTGGAGCTCGGAGAAATCGTGTCAGCAGAAGACCCCGATGGCTTGGGGGTATTTGCGGGAAGAATTTTTTTTGCAGGTGACGTGGTTGCATGTGGAGGCGACAAGTCATGGTGGAGAAACCCAACTTTAGTATATATAGTGGATAATTTCAATATATATTTATATTTTAATTATATTTAAATTATTAATAAATATCATATAATAAATATATATAATATACTGATAGAATAGAGAAGGGCGGCGACACCGTGGAAGAACACCACGAGGGGGATCGCAGGGTAGAGAGGAAGGGGTAGACGGCGGCGGGTTGAGCAAACTCTGGAGCGCGGCCTGATTAAGGAAACAAATGAAATTATAATAAAAATAAAATAAGAAGTGAAGGTTGGGATGGTCGGGTTGGGTCGATCATTATCATGCGAACCCGTGACCCGATCCAATCCAATACAAATTGACCTGATCCACCCATGTACTGTATAACCCGACCCGATCCAGCTAGTCGGGTCGGGTCTATTGAGTACCTGGAACCCATATCGCGTTCCGTGAAGCAAGTCCATCGCGACGCTGCAATCAATCACCTCGGCGGCGGCACTGCAAACAGACTCCCATCGCATCGCACGGCAAGGGGCTCCACCGGCGACAACTCCATCGTTGCGGAAGCCCTCTGCAAGTACACTCCATCGTGTCAGTGCGAAATCAAATCGCCCGAGATCCATACACGTAAGCAGTTGGCATAAGGGCGGGCAATTTTGATTTTTGACTGGTTAAAATCTCGCACGGCCTTTATCACTTTCTATCACATACACACACCGTTATAATCGCTTTCTGGGTTTTTTAGTTTTTCTGCAAGGTGCCTGCCGTCCCCTTCCTTTTATCTTGGACGGCAGCTGCCCCCTAAATTGTCAAGGGGGGCAGTTGGTGGCCGGCCAAATCCCATCAGCCACCAACGGAGGTGGCTGCAGGGAGTACGGACGCCCATACAGGGCAGAACCCTCCGATGGTATTTGCGAGGTTTATTATCTACTATTTAAGAGAGAATATTTGTTTTCTCCTTGTAACATTGAGAGACTGTGCATCCACATTTTATTACCCCTCGTCGAGTTTTCCCACATTATATTTGGTGTTATTTATTTTCTGCATTTTTTCACTTTATTTTCATCTGGTTTTTATGGCCGCATAGAAGGACCAATCATTTTTAGTCCCATGTTACAGTGTTCACTTTTTTTAGGGATATTAATAATTCTCATAAAATTTAAGTATGCTCTGTGATTACGACTCCGAATCTCACATTAGAATTTTTTTTATTGAGATCATTAAATACCTCTGTGAAATAGCAATGGTTTTGGATTGATGATGTGTCCTGATGGCGGCAAAATCTGAGATCGAAAAATTAATGGGAATAATTTTTCATTGCTGGAGATGAAGATGAAAATGATGATGAGGAAGGATAATTGGCTACCAACAATTGGCGAAAGACTGTCTGGTGTGCCGAATGAGAAATGGAACAACATGAACGAGAATGCTATTGTCAACATCCATTTGACTTTGGATTATGGGGTCTTGTGCATTGCAGAGAAAAAGACAACGAAATAAATTTGAGATACTCTGATGAAGCTGTATGAGTCCAATAGGTGACCAATCACATCAACACCCTCAACACCCTCAACACCCTCTTCGCTTAACTCATGACGTTGGGCTACAAAATAGGAGATATTTAACGCATGAAGATTCTACTCTAGAGTTTACCAAATTCGTATGATCAACCCATCAGCTCATCAGCCCATCTTCTACCTCACCAATAACATCTCGATGGATGTGTTGGTCTTCAATGATGTTGCAGTTGCGGTTCTTGAAGAATAAAGTTGAAACAAGATTAAGGACAAACAAACAACTTTGCACCAAGTGGAGTCTTTGTCAATGGAGAGTGGAAAGACGGAGCGTGGTTCCAGTGGGAGCCAGAATCAAGTATGGGAGCAAGAAAAGGAACGTCACATGTTACAATTGTGGCAATAAGGGCACTTCAAGGACGGTTGGAACAAGAAGAGTGGTGGAAAAAACTCTGAAGGAAATGTGGCGAATGCTTCTAACAATGGAGGCATACTAGTCAGTGACGTGGCAATGGTTGCTTCCCACAACAATGTATGGATAGTCGACTTAGGAGCAACATGACACATGATGTCTCGATGAAAATGGTTTGATCAGTATGAACCCATTCTTGAAGGACTTTTGTATACGAAAAACGATCACACCTTGAAGATCGTTGGAGTCGATATCATCAAACTAAAGATGCACAATGGTATAATTTGAACCATCCAAGAAGTACGTCATGTGAAGAGTCTGAAAAAGAACATTTTGTCTTTGAGATAATTTGACGATGTCGGGTGCAAAACTCGCACCGATAAAGGGGCAATGAAGATCTTGAAGGGCACGCTTGTGGTGATAAAGGTAGAGAAGATCTCAAAGAACATGCACGTGATTAAGGGTGAAACGTATAAGAAGGTGAAGATGGATGATCAACCACCTCGATGGAAGCATTGATGATGTCATGGCATTAGAACATGCCATTTGTTCATACGAGCCTTGAAGATTCTTGCTGATCATAAGTTGTTGTCTGAGCTTACAAAGGTATCATTATCATTTTGTGAGCATTGCGTTTTGAGCAAACAACACATGTTGAAGTTTGGGACGTCGACGATGAGGAGCAAAGAGATCTCAGAGTTGATCTATTCTGACATTTGACAAACATCGGTTGTATCCCCTAGAGGAGCAATTTACTTTGTATCATTTATTGATGATTATTTTAGGAGATGTTGAGTGTACCCACTCAAGAGGAAGACGAATGTTTTGGAAGTATTCAAAACGTTCAAAGTCTGAAAGAAGCTTGAATTCAGAAAGAAGATTTAGTGTTTTGAGTACTGAAAGTGGTGGATAGTTTACAATTTGTCATCAAGAAGGCATCGAAAGACAGTTTACGGTGACACACTCCTCAACAAAATAAAGTGACTGAGAGGATAGATAGAATCTTGTTGGACAGAACAAAGACGATGTTGAAGACTGTAGGAGTTGCCATGACTTTTTGGCAGAAGTAGTGAAGATCACCTATTTTGTGATCAATCGATGTCCTTTAGTGGTGATTGATTAGAAGACATCAATGAAAATGTGGGTTGGTAAACTCACCGACTATTCCCGGTTATATACTTTTGGAAGTCTTGTATATGGTTGGAATGGACTGAATGCCTTCATTTTTTTTTTTATTTTTGATAATCCACTTTTCAAGGGATGAAGTAGAACCCTTACAAGGCCCGAAGGCTTAGAGACAATTACATGACCCGTAGGTCTTAGATATGGTGATGGTGCAAAGGGGTATTATTTGTGGATCCCGCTGACCACAATCTTATCATCAACAAATGCCATTTTTGCAGAAGATAAGGTACATATGACGATTAATGGAGATGTGGAGAAAAAGAATACAAAAACTACAATAGTCAAAATAGAGGATAAACCAAAGGACTGGTTTCCTTTAAGGCATTACCAAAACACTATGATCAAGTATCGGTTGAGTCTAGATCACAACAGTCAACTCAGGAGAATGGAGCATCAATACGACACTCAAACTATGACACTGAGAGCAATATTGCAGACTGTTTGCTGACGGAGGACGACAAACCATCTTCTTTTGTGGAGGCGATCCCGAGTCTAGAGGTATCCTCATGGATGACGACAATGCCGGAGGAACTCGAAGCCCTGCACAAGAACAAGACTTGAGATCTTGTTCTACTACCCCACGAAAGGAAAGACACTAGATACAAATGGGTCTTTAAGATCAAATGAGATGAAAATGAATAGGTGGAAAGTCTTTAAGATCAAACGGGATGAAAAGGAACAGGTGGAAATATATTGTCCGTGATTGATGGTTAAAGGACATGCTTAGAAGGAAGGTATTGACTTCAATGAAATATTTTCTCTTGTTGTTAGACTAACTACTGTTCGGGTAAATCTAGCAATGTGTGCTACATACAATTTACATCTAAAGCAGTTAGATGCGAAGAAAACTTTTTCCCATTGTGTGCTCTTGCTGGAAGGTTTTGCAGAAGAAGGTAAGGAGAACTTGGTTTGCAGGTTGAACAAATTTCTGTACGGTCTCAAGCAGGCACCAGGATGTTGGTACACGAGATTTGATTCTTATATCACGAGCTTTGGATACGACAAACTTCATTTAGATCCTTATGCATATTTCAGGAGTTCAAATGGTAATTATTTTATTATTCTTCTGTTGCATGTGGATGACATGTTGGTTGCAGACCCTAACAAGATCTAGAAAACGAAGACACAAAAGGACTTGGGACCAACACACTCGATTCTTGGGTATTGTAGAAGAATTACTTGAGGAAAATCTTGAAACGCGTCAACATGCAAGAATGTAAGCCATTTTTCACCCTTTCTCACTAATTTCAAGTTATCTTGTACGATGAGTCCTGACAATGAAAATAGAGAATGAAGATGTCTCGAGTACCAATCACCAGTGGGGAGTCTGATGTTCGCTATGGTTTGTAATAGACCGGACATTGTACATGCAATGAGAGCAGTCGGTCAGTACATGGAAAATCCAGGATGAGAGCATTGGAACACAATGAAGATGATCCAAAGATACATCAAAGAGACCTCAAATCATGCATTATGTTATAGCGAATTAGATTTCATTATTAGAGGCTATGTTGATTTAGACTTTGCAGACAGATGAAAATTCACTACAAGTTATGTGTTTACCCTTGCAGAAGGAGCTGTGAGCTAGATTTCAAAGTTTTAGTCAGCTGTGGCCTTATCCGCAACTAAGGCGGAATACATTGCATCTACATAGGATTTCAAAGAGGCGATTTGAATGAAAAAGTTGTTGGAGGAGCTCGAACACAGGTAGGCGTAGATTCCTTTATTTTGTTACAGTTGGAGCACATTGCATATTGTAATTTATTCCAGGACAAAACATATAGTAGTACAATATTACTTTGTTCAAAATGTGGTGGAGGATGGAAGTATGAACATGCATAAAATTCATACTAAAGAAAATCTGACAAATTTCTTGACGAAGGTGATTGACTTTGATAATTTTAGATGGTTCAGATCCTCGAGCGACCTTGCATAGACGTGAACAACATGTTTGTTATATAAAAATGATGCGTGGAGATGTGATTGGTTTCCAATCAAATCTCAAAGTGGCAGATATGTCGACTACAGGTTTTTTGGTTTTTCTGCAAGGCGCTTGCTTCCCCTTTCTTCTCTTGGACGACAATTGCCCCACTAAATTGCCCAGGGGTGGCAAGTAGCGATGGGTGGCAAGTAGCGATGGGTGGCAAAATCCCACTAGCCACTAGGGGAGTGAAGGCTGTAGGGGGTATAGATGCCTGAATATGGCAGAGCCCTCCGGTGGTTTTTCACAATCTTTTTCAGAGTGACAATTTCAGTGTGCGGTCTTTGTGAGGTTTATCCTCTATTATTCAAGAGCGAATATTTCGAGTGTTTTCTTCTTGCAATAGTAAGTGAGCGTGTACCCACATTTTACTATAGTGATCCTTTTATTTGCTTGCGTTTTTTTACCCCTCCATTTGAGAGTTTTCCACGTTGCATTCAGTGTTATTTATTTTTCACATTTTTGCACTTTATTTTTATCTCAATATTATTGCTGCACTAGATGACTAATCATTTTCGGTCCCAATACTTTCTTCCACCTTTCTTTCACACACACACTTGTTCACCTCTCTACCCGCACTGATCTCCATGAATTATATTCTCGTTCTTTTTATTTGTTCTCCTTAGCGTTGTTTTTTTCTAATGGCGGTAGTGGTGGTGTGGGTGAGGCATGCTTTATTTTATGGACTAATTCATTCCTTCCACCTAGTCAAATGTAGTTTTTTTTTTCAAATAGACCGCAATATATTAGCCATTCAAATCTTACAAATGGTTCAACTGAAAGCGGAACATGTCCCATCCATACTTTCTCAACTAGTCAAATCTAGTTGTAGACAGAATTCTTATAACACAGTTTTTTCACGTGATTGGAAGTCTTGGAAAAAAATAAGCTTAGTATGACTTATATTTCAAGGACAACTCTTCTTAAATATCCTTTTCAATCTCATTAATTTACAC
The DNA here is from genome assembly GCA_963277665.1 of Viscum album. NCBI lineage: Eukaryota > Viridiplantae > Streptophyta > Magnoliopsida > Santalales > Viscaceae > Viscum > Viscum album. The sequence goes on from OY728136.1 coordinate 1,989,015,614, forward strand.
CCTACTACTAACCGTAAATCTGTAGCCTTGTAGCAAGTCAGCAATTACTTATTTCTGGTTCACTGATGTAGCTGCAGGTGAACCACTTCTCCCCCCTTATTCCCCTACCTCTTCCTCTTCTTCTTCCTATCTAGAAATTTAGGTTTACTTTCATTTTTTCTGATGCGGAAACGTCGGAAGTTGCAGCGACATAAATGGTGAAACACAGAAAAGTAAAAGGGAAAAAAAGAACAAGGACACTAGGATTTACGTGTTTCGGGAATAATCCCTACGTCCACGGAGAGACAGAATAACTTCACTATAATTGGGAGCACAATTTACAGGAGTTTATCTCAGAGTTCTTTTTCACAGAAACCCTAGCCCGAAATGAGCTACAAATGGAGACCCACTGTTCCACCAACCGCACAAGAAATCTGCGTCGCTACAGTGAAAGACGACCACCCAAGTCAAAAGTGCTACAGTGATTGCTGGTTGGAAGTTCAAAAGACCACAGTAAAGTTGACTCCAAAGTCCGCACTGCTACAATGCTTTGTCGGTGTCGGTCGGTCAGCTCTGCTACAGTGGTTAGAGATGCTACAATGGCCAAAAAAATTGGGCTGGAGACCTTCGACCCCCGAATCCCCAGAGCAGGGGCACGTTGCCCCCTGTAACCCCCAACGAGCTCACCGCGGAGCTCGACCTACGAAAGTTGCGGACCAGAAACATTCAGCCCAAACATCACCCGGAGAGGATCGAGGTACACCAATCCAATATTTTCATCCAACAAATCAAATTCGCTGGGTGTTCCATACTCATAAGGGATTTGCAGCCTTACCCCCTTTGGGTTTTCTGATGATCGATTAACACTTAATCAACGTAATGAAAATAATAAGAAACCCAAGAACCCAAGATCTATCATGGATGAAACTTTAAACCATGCATAAATAAATGAAGAACATGGTGTACCTTTCATTGAAGAGCCACCACTTTATCTTCAATCACTATGGTTGACAAAGATCACTAAGGAGCAATCATAAGAATGCTCCCTTCCCCCATCATATGGGCATGACCTTTCTCAAAACCACAATATGCTAGTATCTCTCAGGTGGCCAAGGAAGAGAGCTTTGGGAGAAGAGGGATTCAGCCAAGGTTTGGGCAATTTAGATGCATGCTATCTCGGTGGCAGTGACCCCTTTTATAAGCCCTCAAGGACGTGCCATGCATTTACTCATGCGTTAAAACGCATGAGTAAATGTTATTCGGCCATTCATGCATTCATTGCATGAATGCATCAACCTCCCCAATGTTTCGTCTTATGAAATGTTTATTAATGATAGCCATACGTGGAAGATTCATGTACGCCAACCTTTAACGTTTGGATGCCACACATATCATGGGATGTTAGTGTGGACCATACAATATGATTCCCCTCACACCCTTGCCGTACAATATGATTCCCCTCACACCCTTGCCATACAATATTTCCATATTGTATCAGACGATATGCCCATCCATGGCATTATGAGTTGCCATGAAATAAAGGATATCATCTTATACAATATCCCAATATCATACCCTACGATACAAGCTAATATGTATCGCATACATGCTAGGCTTTAGGGCCTATCTCTATCAATCTTCCACTTGCAGTAAAGCCTTATAGGCTTTGTGTCATTTCATTTATTGTTTTTTATTCTTATCTTTCATTTTCACGTTTTTGCCTTTGAAATTTCGGGGATTTGGGAGATCTGTGCATGCCGCACGGTTGGTGCAAACCGTGCGATTCGGTCGTGCGGGGGCCTGCGACATTTCAGAGATGTGAGTACGATTTGATAATTTGTGCGGCCAAATCGTGCGACATAGTTCGGGGGTGTCCAGTGTCATCCACACGGTTGGCGCAAGGTTTGATAAATCGTGCGACCAAACCATGTAGTCTGCCCAATTTCATTAAAAGTGGAAATTACCTTTCCACCCTCCTAATTTAATCCCCAAGCTTCCAGTTTTCTTCCCACTCGGCTCCCGAGTCCCCAAGTGCTTCTCTCCCTTTTGTTCTCCCATCTTTTGGGGTTCTCCCATGGATCTCTTCTTGTTTTGATGATGGTTCTTCAAGGTAAGTTCATCCGAATCTCCCCACCTCTCCTTCCCCTCGTCTCTTGCCCTAAGATGGTCACGATGACCTAGGGTTTGTGTCGATTTTTAATTGGGGATTTTCATGTCTTAGGGTTCAAATCAATTTTGTAAGGGTTGATCTTGCCTCTTTGCTGTGGATTAACACTTCAAAAAGTGAAAGCATGGTATTGAGTTAGGTTTGCTCCATGAATGACTTTTAACCTTAGTTTTGTGAATCCTACCAAGCATGTTCGGTAATTTTTGTTTAAGGAAGTCTGAAGTTGGTTCTCATTGAATTTCATTGAATGCGAAATGGTTTTCTCTTTGGTTTCAAGGCTTAAATATGTTTTCTAATATCCATGCACGCCTAGTGTTTGTTCAATGACCTGATTGGCTCTTTAAAATTAGTTCCCTAACCTATGACAAGTGTTTTGGTTTCCAAACTAATATAAGAAGGTTTATTCCTGAACTATGGGTGTGTTTGGATCCCTTCAAAAATTGTTTTACGATTCATGATTTGCTTGAGATACATAATGTAGTTTTATCTGATTTGGTTTCCAAGGATAGTTTTATAACTTGGTTTTAAAGGATGATTCATGCGGCCGAGTTGACACTTTATAAAAGATTTTCTTGATGTAAATATACCCTTGAAGTTTGCCCTCTATTTTGGTTGTGTAAATTGTAGAATGATAAAATAGGAGAAACCCGAACCCTCAAGGTGTTCACTCTAAAGGAGCCCTTGGGGTTCTTTTATAATGAATAATTAAGACCACACCGGACCATAAGTTCGATGTGAGATGCAGACTCCAACACTCCCCCTCAAGCTAGGTGTACCTAGCTTGAACACATAAAGAAAAAACAAAGCAAGCAACAAGGTGCAAACAGACCCCCTCAAGCTGGACATACCCAGCTTGATGACAAAACAAGACGAAATAAAATATAAAGGTACAAAGGCTGCTCCTCCCCCTCATGATCGAAGCTCCCCCGCAGGATGATGGATGAATGATGTCGCGGACGCAACAGATGAACCACTCAGACCGGGCTGATTGACGGAGCGCCAGGAAATGCCGCACTAGTGGGGTCAGTCGATGAGACGCCGGGAAATCCATACTAGCACCGGGAAAGCCGCTCTTGCGAGGCCGGTGACGGGAGGCGGGGATTTCGCAGAAGTGTCGCGGGATCTGGCGGCGCCATAGGGCCCGGATCTCAGACGGTCAAGGTGTTGCGCCACGGTGGATGAAGCGTGAAGGTGTGCCGACAGACATGGGAGATTGCTGCCGGGAGTCGTCGGGAGATGCCAGCGACAGGAGGCGAGGATTCCACAGGTGGTGGCCGACATGGAGGGAGCAGCGGTACACCGGAGGAAGTGCCAGATGATGAGATTCGCCGGACTGGAACAGATGAAACCGGCCGGAGGGAGGGCTGCCTTGCAGAGCAGCGCACTGGAGGGGGGGGGGGGAGCCGAGCAGAACCGGAGGCCGGCTGTTGGAGGGGCCGATAGGGGTGGAGGCAGACTGCTGGAATGATGCCGGCATGGGGGAAGAGCCGCGGGAGAGACGGGAGTCGCTGGACGTTGCAGAGCGGAGCGAAGCCGCAGGAGGCGCAACGATTTGAGGCGAGCGCAGGGGGTCGCCTGGATGAGGGTGCCGGGAGGAGGAGCAATCGCCGGGAGGGAGCAGCACAGGAGGGCTGTCGCGCGGGAGCGGTGCAGGAAGGCCGTCGCACGGGGAGGTCGGCCGACGGGATTCCGCTGGAAGGCACGGCCGATCGCGGGGCGAGGCGCGATCCAAAAGGCGTCGCGGGAGGGTGACGAACGGCGCGTCTGGTAGCGGGGCCCCGGGATGTGCTGCGGGAGCCAGGAATCACGTCTGGAAGAGGGGCCGTCTGGGAAGGGCGTCAGGAGCCGTGACAGACAGTGGGCGGAGGGCGACGGGAGGCGCAAGTCGTCGGACTGGAACGGGTAGGCGTCACGACGAAGGGGCGGCGCTGGGGAGATGCAGAGGGAGCCGCAGGAGCCGGCGGGATGGGATCCGGGAGTCGCGACGGGAAGCGCGACGTAGGGCAGATTCGACGCGCGCAGCAGGTAGGGGACGCCGGGGAAGGAGCTGAGGCGCGGATGACGAGAGTCCGCTGAGGGCCGCAGGAAGAGATGCGGAGGGATGCCGGCAGGGGGAGATCCGTCGGGAATGCCGAAGCAGGGAGGCTGCCTGAGATAGTGGCCGAGCGGCACTCGGGAGGGATAACCGGCAGGGGGGGCGGCGGAGAAAACCTATGGCTTGATGGCCATGGAGGCCGCCGCCCCCCAACCGGGAGAAACCCTAGAGGCCGACAGGAAAAGCCGCGGGAGAGACGGGAGTCGCTGGACGTCGCAGAGCGGAGCGAAGGGGCCGAGCAGAACCGGAGGCCGGCTGCTGGAGGGGCCGGCAGGGGTGGAGGGTGACTACTGGAATGATGCCGGCATGGGGGAAGAGCCGTGGGAGAGACGGGAGTCGCTGGACGTCGCAGAGCGGAGCGAAGCCGCAGGAGGCGCAACGACTTGAGGCGAGCGCAGGGGGTCGCCTGGATGAGGGTGCTGGGAGGAGGAGCAACCGCCGGGAGGGAGCAGCACAGGAGGGCTGTCGCGCGGGAGCGGTGCAGGAAGGCTGTCGCACGGGGAGGTCGGCCGACGGGATTCCGCTGGAATGCACGGCCGATCGCGGGGTGAGGCGCGATCCATAAGGCGTCGCGGGAGGGTGACGAACGGCGTGTCTGGCAGCGGGGCCCCGGGATGTGCTGCGGGAGCCAGGAATCACGTCTGGAAGAGGGGCCGTCTGGGAAGGGCGTCGGGAGCCGTGACAGACAGTGGGCGGAGGGCGACGGGAGGCGCAAGTCGTCGGACTGGAACGGGTAGGCGTCACGACGAAGGGGCGACGCTGGGGAGATGCAGAGGGAGCCGCAGGAGCCAGCGGGATGGGATCCGAGAGTCGCGATGGGAAGCGCGACGTAGGGCAGATTCGACGCGCGCAGCAGGTAGGGGACGCCGGGGAAGGAGCTGAGGCGCGGACGACGAGAGTCCGCTGAGGGCCGCAGGAAGAGATGCGGAGGGATGCCGGCAGGGGGAGATCCGCCGGGAATGCCGAAGCAGGGAGGCTGCCTGAGATAGTGGCCGAGCGGCGCTCGGGAGGGATAGCCGGTAGGGGGGGGCGGCGGAGAAAACCTATGGCTTGATGGCCATGGAGGCCGCCGCCCCCCAACCGGGAGAAACCCTAGAGGCCGACGGGAAAAAAAGAAATAGACGGGAGGGGGGTCGGGATTAGGTTCCCTTTGATACCATGTAGAATGATAAAATAGGAGAAACCCGAACCCCCAAGGCGTTCATTCTAAAGGTGCCTTTGAGGTTTTTTATAATGAATAATTAAGACCACACTGGACCATAAGTCCGATGTGAGATGCAGACTCCAACATAAATGAATGGAAATGTTCTAGTTAGGGGATCTATTTTGCATATTACTTGATAAAAATGGGTTGCTTCTATGAAAGGTGTTCGAAGGTGAGAATGTGTTATGTTTCTTGTTTAATATACTTTGATATCCTATTTTGATTGCTCACCTCCATTTCATATATCATGGGGAACCAAGAGCAGCTAAGGTGAATATCCGAGTTCACATGCTGCACTAGTGTATGTCTTTGCTCTACTAGTGGCCTCAGGTAAGGGTACGCCCTACTTGGAGGATTTTACCCCTCGGTTAGGCCAGTTAGGGTAAGACCGAGTGTTAGGGCTGTTGGATTGCATCAAGTGCCGATAGGGTGGATTCTGTTTTATGGTTACCGATTTAAGATTATTCTGGTGGGTGTTTCTTTTTAAAATAAAAAAGTAACTCTCTACTACATGTTTTTCAAATGAAAAGTTTATTAAATCTTGGATCTTCCCCTTTATTCTGCCAACTTGGTTATTTTTGAAAGCATGGGTTTTTAAAATGGTTTTTTTTAAAGTGCCTTCTTTCTAGAAAAAGGTTTTAAAGATGATTTTTTTTATACAGGTAGGGGAGAAGCTCCCTCTTTATTATTGAAACAAAACCCCCTCTTGTTATTCTGGGAGGGTGGTGTAAGTGTTTTTTCTTCGACACTTTGAGATTGATTCATTGGTTTCCGTTGACATCTTGGTATTTAGTTTCATGGAATTTGAAGCCCCCGCCAAATTTTAATGGATTCTCTAGAGGGAGATGCGGGTGATTCTCCACATGTGAACCCTTTGGTTGATCAACCTAGAGATTAGGTTCTTGAGTTTCGGAAGTTGAATCCTCTTATCTTTTATGGGCATCTAGATTCCCATGAAGTGGAAGAATGACCGCGGAATATTGAAAGAATCTTTAGCCTTTTAGAGCTCCTCGAGTTCCTTGAGCTTAAGTTCGCTACTTTTATGCTTGAGGGTTCGGGTTGGAAGTGGTGGAGGTCCTTTGTTTGGGCTAAAGCCACAAGAGGATCCGTTCATGGGGAGGATTTAAGGCTTTATTCATCCAAAAATATTTCCCTGAGGCTATGAAAGTGGCTAAGGTGATGGAGTTGTATTGCCTTGAGCAAGGTGATCAACCAGTGTTGGAGTATGTATGCTCGTTATTTCATTGAACTGGTGCCATATTGCCTGAACTGGCTCCGTGCGATTCTTTAAAAGATTGGTATTTAGGAGAGGTTTTCGCCCTAATTTTCAGTTGGGGGTGTCTGAATTTGACCCTACCTCTTATACGGAGGTAGTATGTAACGTCCCGGACCCGAATGCCACCCGAAACGGTGCCCCAAGCCCGGTTGGTCATAAGGCCTCAAGCGCATCTCCCTAAACGCGCCAGAGGCTGCTGACTAGCAACGAGTGCCTAGGTTAGTCAGCGGGGAGACTATGCCCTCATTACCAAAGTATTACAACGGAAGTCAAAAACATGCAATAGCGGAAGCGAATAAATAAGCAGACAACTGAAAGTAAAACAAGACAGGAATACATATCAATAACCAGAAGTGTCTCATGTACAAAATGATGCAGATAGTACAAGTGTCTAGAAAGCAGCTAAACGGGTACATGACAATACAGTACAGTACAAGTATCCCAAAAGAACAAAAGACCAAAAAGGTATCCCAGCATCGCAAGCCTTAGCTTGGTCCTATGCTCTCCTGTTCCAAAGCCACAATCAACAACCTGTACTAGGGCGCTTGCCCCTATCATCACCTGCAACCATATAATCTGTTTGGGTTCCCAAAGAGGCCTAAACAGAGTGTGAGATAAACATCCCAGTAGGCAACCACCCAGGTCTATACAGTTCTAACAACAATTCTACAAAGGTGCTAGCAAGTGTAAACAACTGGTAAGTAAGTGTGTATGCCCATGACATAAGTCTACTGCAGTAAGTAAAATCCAATAGCCCACAAGGCTACCTGCAAAAGAGAGTCAGCTCCTAACAGGGAAGCTATAACCAAGTAAACAAACAAGTCACATGGCCACGTCGTGCATCCATCTGTATCAAGCAATCCACAACCACGCTGTATAGAGAAGTCAAGTATCCCACGACCACGCCGTATAGTGAAGTCAAATATCCCACGACCACGTCGTATAGTGAAGTGTAGACCCCAAGGGCCGGATCCAAAGTGTCAGCAGACCAAAGCATCCAAGTATTAATATTTAGACCACAGAGGGCCGGATCCAAAGAGCATGTCCAAGGCATCCCATCGAGTCCCATGAGCATCTTTGGTGGAAACTCGGTTAGGCACTGGTTGAGGTCCTAGGAGCAAGTCAATAACAAGTCCTACGCGAGCCCAAGCAAGCCAGATTCAAGGGGTAGCAAGGCCCGAGGCATCCCACGGAATCAAGACCCAAGGGGCAGAGTCAACCCAAGGCGTCCACTACCGCGTTCCAGATCCATGGAGATCAGTCCAAGACATCTATCAAACTATTCAATCAAGCATTTAAGCATTCAAAATTATCATTCATAAACATGTGAGTATACACACTCACATCAACAAGCACAAGCCATGAGTATACCCACTCATGCAAACCATTTATCATTTACCAAGCATATGGGCCTACCCTCCCATATAATCCATTTAACATGCCGTTAGTTATTTTATAAAGGTATACCCACCCATGTTATCCATTTAACATGCCAAACTATCAAAATAGTTAAGGCATAACATAATATTCATTTAGCAAGGAGGCTGTACATCTCCTAAGCAAGCCATTCAAGCTATTAAGGCACTAACGGGCTTCCTCTAACTAGGCAAGCACAAGCACACACCCCTTGGTTGGTTTAAACAGGCATAAACAAGCTATTTTTTTAAGGCAAGTACAAGCACACACCCCTTGGGTGGTTTAAACAGGCATAAACAAACTATTTCCTTAAGGCGCACCCTTCGGGTGACCTCAAAACGAGCAACGGGTGCCAACACACCTAAATGGAACCTATGGTTAACCTCACTAGGTCCAACTACAACTACTAAAAGCTACTCGTTAAAAAACGAGACCTCGCCGGAAAGTCTGACGGATGGTGTAAAGGCCGAACGCCCGAAAAACACCCAAGAAAAGCCGAAAGAAGGTATAGATCACCTACCTCGCCTCGGTAGTAGACAACTCGTACAGTATCAAGTCTTGATTCGTCCTGGTTTGGGAGAAATCTGAAGAACGAACGAAGAATGGAATATTAGGGCATATGAGCCTAAATCCAAATAGCGCAATCGTTGTTCTGAAGAATCAAGAACGACTAAAAAGGAACGTAGGCCTTACCGATGCAGATCCGTAGAGACGATCGACGATCAAAACGGAGATCAGACGGAGAGTAGGGCTCAAAGCCTATGCTAGGCGCATCAAGAGAGAGCTCCACGGAGGGGCTGCTGTGCGTAGAGGAGAAAACCCAAATTGGGTTTAAAAAGAAAATTAAGTTTTAATTTAAAATTAAAAAAAACCCCACAGCAGGGTCACACGGTTTACCCGCACGGTTTCCCAAACCGTGCAGAAACCGTGCGCACCTCACTGCCTAGGAGGGGCACTTCACACGGTTACCCCGCACGGTTTGACTAACCGTGCGGTAACCGTGCGGAAACGCTCTGCCCAAAACCTGCACTTTTCAGACCTCTTGCACGGTTTAGACTAACCGTGTGCAGGCCGTGCGCTAACCGTTCGCCAGGGCATTTTCAGCCCAAAATTTGGTTCCGGCCTCCGAACAAGTCCTGGACACCTCCAGAACACCCGTGATCAAGTTAAGCATTTACATAAAGCCGTAACAAGGCATTTAAACCGAAAAGAAAAGGATCAGTATCTCGTAAGAAAACCCGGGTTCTTACAATTTCCCCCCCTTATAGCAATTCGTCCCTGAACTGCTCTCTGAAGGGTGGTCAAGATTCGTCTGAGAGCAACTCTGGCCACTGAGCACGTATGTTGGCCTCCCTCTCCCAAGTCCCGTCCTGTAAACAACCGTGTTACCATAACATTCATACCAGAGGAACTGACCGACTTCGAAGAACCTTTGTGCTCCTGTGAACTATACGAATCAGATGTTCCTCAAAGGAGACATCAATCTGAAGCTCAACCCCCTTGGGCTGAAAAACGTGAGACGAGTCTGAGTGATAGCGGCGTGACTGAGATACATGGAAGACGTCGTGCATGACTCGGTACCTCTGAGGTAACTGCAACCGATAGACAATCGACCCGACTCTCTCCAGAATCTCAAACGGCCCGACATATCTCGGTGAAAGTTTACCCTGTCTCCTGATCCGCCTGTGTCCCAACCTCGGTGAAACATGTAAGAAAACCCGATCCCCGACCTCGAACTCTAGTGGCCGTCTGCGGCGATCGACGTATGATTTCTGGTGAGACTGTGCAGTAGCCATCTGCTTTTGAATCAACTGGACTTGCTCAGATGTCTCCTGCACGAGACACGGTCACAGGGGAGAACAACATGACCTACCATATAAAGCCTCATAAGGTGCCATTTGTATCGTCGGCTGATAACTATTATTGTAGTTAAACTCAACCAGCTCGTGTCTCTCCCAAGAGCCCCCAAAATCCAGGACGCATGCTCGAAGCATGTCCTCGAGCACCTGTATTGTACACTCTGACTGGCCATCAGTCTGAGGATGGGTATGCTGTGCTCAGAAGCACCTGTGTACCCAGCGCCTTCTGAAAACTTTGCCAGAAACGAGACGTAAAGCGGACGTCCCTATCTGAAACGATAGTGCGTGGGACCCCATGAAGTCGTACCACCTCTCGGATGTATAACTTTCCAAGATCATCAACACTGAAGGTCTCTTTGATTGGCAAGAAATGTGCGACCTTCGTAATCCTGTCAACGACAATCCACACAACATCGTTACCTCGAGGCGACCTCAGCAAACCCGTCACGAAATCCATCACGACATCATCCCATTTTCACTCTGGGATAGGTAACTGCTGTAAAAGCCCAACTGACCGCTGATGTTCCGCCTTTACCTGCTGACAGGTGGAACACCTAGTAACAAAATCAGCTACTTCACGCTTCATTCCCGGCCACCAGTACTGACGTCGCAAGTCACGATACATCTTGGTGACCCCGGGATGCAATGCCCAAACTGAAGCATGAAACTCCCGCATCAACTCCTAGCGTATATCTATTGGGACCCAAACACGTTCATGGATACGCAAGATCTCATCATCACCTATCGTCCAACCAGGAGGAGGGTCCTCACCTGCCACACCTTCCCGTAGAACTAGGCCTTCTAAATCTGATAACTGACTCATCCTAACTCTATCCAATAGGTTAGAGGTAACAACTAAGGATGAAAAAAAAGTCTGCCCTTATCTATCATGCACCTCCAGATGCATCTCATAAAACAACACCATAAGCTGCCACTCGTTACTGGCTTGTTGCACTGCCTGTATATGAGTCCTCCTGCTCAGTGTATCGGCCACTGCATTTCCCTTGCCAGGCCTGTAGGCAAGCTCGAAGTCAAAGGACTGTAGGTACTCCACCCACCTTCGCTGCCTCAAATTCAGATCACGCTGCATAAAGATATACTTTAGGCTTTTGTGGTCTGTGAACACCACAAAACGTTCTCCTAGTAAATAGTGCCTCCAACAGCGTAACGCGTGAACAACTGCAGCTAACTCGAGATCGTGCGTAGGGTAGTTCTTTTCGTGAGGCCTCAACTGTCGAGACCCGTACGCCACGACTTGATCTCCCTGCATCAGCATTGCCCCCAGCCCAATACCTGAAGCGTCACAGTACACCGTGTAACTCTTACCCTGCTCTGGCAGTATCAGGATTGGTGCTAATGTCAGCCTCCCTTTTAGTTCCCGAAAGACTGTCTCACAAGATTCTGACCACACAAACTTCACACCCTTCTTAGTCAAGCCCATCAGCGGCGCTGCTAAGCGTGAGAAGTCCTGTATAAAATGCCTGTAGTAGCCAACTATCCTCAAGAAACTTCGTATGTCAAAAACGTTCTTGGGCTGTTCTCAGAAAACTACAGCTCTCACCTTCTCTAGGTCCATTGACACTCCTATCTCTGAGATGATGTGACCCAGGAAGTGAATATGATCCATCCAAAAGTGGCACTTTGCGAGCTTAGCATATAACTGATGCTCTCTCAGTGTATTCAAAACGACCTCAAGATGGTTGACATGGTCGTGTCTATTGTGAGAATACACCAAGATATCGTCCACGAAAACCACCACAAAAGAATCCAAGTAAGGATGGAACACTCGGTTCATCAGCCATGAAAACCACTGGCGCGTTCGTGAGACCGAACGACATAACCAGATACTTGTATAACCCATACCTTCTACGAAAGGCTGTACGAGGTATGTTTGCAGGTCGACCCCGCACCTGGTGATATCCTGACCTAAAATCGATCTTCGAGAACACTCGAGCCCCTCGAAGCTGATCAAACAGGTCGTCTATCCATGACAAAGAATATCGGTTTTTAACCGTCAGCTGGTTCAATTTCCAATAGTCCATGCATAGCCTAAGAGTTCCGTTCGCCTTTTTTGCAAAAAAGACCGGTGAACCCCACGGAGAAGTACTGAGTCTGATAAACCCCTTCGCTTTCAAATCCTCTAGCTGCCTCTTGAGCTCCTGTAACTCTGTCGTAGCCATCCTATAAGGAGGAATGGATACCGGCGCAACTCCTGACACTAGCTCGATGGAGAACTCTACTTCTCTTTCGTGAGGTAAACCAGAAAAGTCATCGGGAAAGACGTCCCTGAAGCGCTCAACCATTGGAGGAAAGTCCGCCTGACATACTCCCTGATCATCCAGAAACAAACTAGCAATCTGGGCTGTCATCCTGCCCAACCCACGATGCTTGGGTCCAGCTCTGCTTGCCTGGACATCCCATTAACCTTTGTGAATAAACACTGCACCCTCTGGTGATGTGAAAGTCACCATCTGACGATAGCAGTCAACGTACGCTTGATAAGCTACTAGCCTGTCCATTCTGAGAATGACATCGAACCCTCTCATCTCGAGGACATATAAACTCCAGAGAACGTGACACCCACCAACCTTAAGGGGACACTCCATACACTGACGTACATCACCCGTTCTAACTCCCAACGGTGTGTCTAGCGTCAAATCGCTCTCAGAAAGAAAAACCACAAGCCCAAGGCTTTTTACTACCCGTGCAGAGATAAAACTGCGAGAGACACCTGTATCGAAAAGAGCAGATGCAATAGTAGAAGCTACTAAGATTATACCTCTTACCGTAGACGGTCCGAGATCCTGCTCCTGTTGGGTCTGTTGCACTGCATAAGTCTGGCCTGCACCGCGGTCTTGTGACCCTGCCTGACCACCCTGAGCTGATCCTCCTTGCTGTCTCCGAGAACTCGATGTCTGGCTACCACGACCACGACGACCATTGCCCTGGCCTGACCGGCCTGCACTGTTCCAACTCCCAGCCTGACGTGGAGCTGAAGAACCTGCTCCTGAACCCGACGTCGGAGTTGACCCTTTACCACTCGTAGCTGGAGGGAAGGTCCTGCAAAACCGTTGCATGTGCCCTATCTTGGTGCAAGCTCGGCACTCGACTGGGTCGTGGTCGCACGGATTTTTCATGTGGCCTCGCCTACCACACTGATGGCAAAACACCCAGATGCTTGCACCCACAACCTGGCTAGCATTCACGTCACGGGAAGCCTCAAAACGGCGCTTCCTTCCTGAAGACATAGATCTATTGGGGCGAGAAACAACACTCCCCTGTTCTGTACCCTCAGCTTCCCTCAGGTTCCGCTCTGTAATCAGCGCCTGATTCACAATCTCAGTGATAAAAGACAACCTGAACATGTTGACCTGAGATTTGATAGTATGTCTGAGACCTTTCTCGAAGCGCCTCACCCTCGACAACTCATCTGTAAGATACATCGGGGCAAAACGTTGCAGCTCTGTAAAGCGTGCCGAGTATTCCATAACCGTCATCGCGCCCTGCTCTAGATGCATGAACTCACTAGCCCGCTCTGCTCGCAGAGTAGCGGGGTAAATGTAGTCGTAGAAGCGGGTTTGGAATTCAGCCCAACCCATGTTCTGCAGCCCATCAGCCTAGTTCAAAACGTCATACTAGTGCTTTGCCGCTCCACGTAGCATGTAAGTCGCGAGCTTGACCCTCCGCTCCGGAGGCGTTTCCAGATGCTCGAAAATCGCTAACGTGGTCTCTAGCCACAGTTCTGTAGCCTGTGGTCCGCCATTGGAAGAGCACTGTCGTGGGCGCCCTCAAATGATTAGTGGTTTTTGAGTTACTTAGGTGCATCAGAGTGGTTGACCAAGGTCGTCTCTCAAAGGAGGAAGTAAATTTAACAACTTATTAAAGATATTTTGAAAATAAAATAAAAGGAATTAAGAAAACTACTTGAAAGGATGAGGATTGTTTATCATTTATAAAACTAGAAGAAGTTTGCTGGAAGACGATTGTGTATTTTTTTGTTTTTAATTTTGAAATGTAAGTTGATTAACAAAGCACAACGAGAAGATGTTTTTTTTAGAAAACTATTTTTAGAAAGTGTAATCGATCTAACTCTACCTCTTCAATCATTTATTAATCATTATCATTTAAATTAATATCCACTTAATTATGATCCCTTAATTTGTTAAATCTCGAACCCTACGAGAATTAACTTTACCACAAAGATGAAGTGAATTTAACCCTAGGCTAACTTCGGAACATGCAATCACAACACCCTGCTTTGATTGATGTTCTAAGGTTAACTTATGGTCAGTGGTAAATTAAGACACATATCCTCTCTGGAAATTAGAATCAATCGAGTTTAGGGATTATATTTGAACACTACAAATTGATCCCGTGTGGTTTTGAATTACCAATTAAGTTCGCGCTCTCACAATTCACACAATTCTCGACCTCGCGTGATTTGTGTTTATTGTTCAATTGCTTGCTTAATTTCATTTAAATTAAAAACTCAATTAATAGATCATATTAAGTGAATTACAATAGCTCATTGATTCAAAATAAATGAATGAAGAAGGTAAGAGATAGATCGATTACTAAAAAGACTACTCTTCCATGGGTGGCGTAATCATCGTAGAAGCGAATTGCATTTGCAACGGTTTATAATGGGTATAACCCAATCACGCTTCTACTCAAGAATTCCAGCCCAAAGAGGAAGATTAAGAGAAGAAGAAATTTGAATAAAACATAAGAAAAGAGAAGAAATAAAAGAAGAACAATGAAGTTTAATACATAAATGAAAATATTACAACATGAAGAAGAGAAGGAGGCTTCGATGAAGGGATCCTTGTTTCAAGAGCTACCCCTCTTACAATGGTTGGAGAATTTGGGTGAAACCAATTCTCCTCTGCCTCCAATCTCCTAATGCACGTCCCAACCCCTCCAAATGAGAAAAACACTAATTTATAGAGTGGAGGGGGACTAGGTTTAAAGAGGTTTCAAGTGTGATTGGGGAATCTCTGCCAAATATTTTAATACAACTTGCACTGCCCATTTGACCTCCAAAACGCGTGAACCAGCTCTTCTTCCAGAAGGATGATTTGTGCGAAAATGAATCCCCGAGCTCCTCTCAAAATTTGGGCCTAATCCAAGCACGAATGAAGAAGTTATGACCCAAATACAGAACCCATGTCCATTTTGGAGAGTCCAGCCCAACTTTGACTTCATGACCCATTTGCACCAACCAAATGCACTCTTTAGCTCTAGTGTCCTGAATAAAAGTTGTAGCAAATTAAGCGATGAACACTGTTACAAAAATTTAAGTTCAAATAATTCATATTAAAATATTTATGTGCGAAATATTACAGTTCATTTTAAAAGGGTAAAACTGGAATTTTAATCAAATTTTCAAATGAATGATCTAATCCCAAATATTTCATAAATGAACATATTTAGCACAATGTGAGGAAATTATGTCATTTATTATCAATAAAATATTCAACAAAATAGTGTTTTATCAGCCATCCCCTGAAAATGTAGGAGGATGTTGCTGCTGGAACACCCGTGTCAGCTCAGCCATAGCCAAGGCTGGTTGCGGTGCTTCTCGGAAAGTTTGCATATAGCGAAAGAAACCCTTGCGGAACTGTGCTTCAACACTTGTGTTCGGAACAACTTCAGGTGCCACAGCTGACACTATAGGAGGATCAAGCGGTAGCCCGTGGCCCACCGTCTCCGAAGCATGGTCATCGCCTCCATCGCGGCGTACCACTGGAGGTCGTGGTGGTGACATGTCTCTATAATGCCAAACACACGCCTTAGGAAAGAACAACACCAAAGCACAAAGCTCAAGAGCGCAGGACAGGTCAAAACCCTCCTAGAAACTAAGTCAAACCCACAACCTGCTCCTAAAGCCAGGACTGTATAAAGAACAACCAACAAACCAATAGAAACTATGCCTCTTGCCCACTCAAAATCCAGGTCTAGGTCAAGTCTATATTTTCCGTTCAAGTTTCCATTTCCATTCGAGTTCACATTTAGTTACCCAGGAAATTCCACCAAGGACCAATTCCTGAATCCATGAGGGACCATAACACCTCATGAACCCAAAACTTGGTTCCTATTTAAACCATACATATAACAAGTTCATTTAGCATTTAGATTCCATCGGTGCGTCATTTTCCAATTCATAAGGGCCCATACTCCTTATGGATTGAAAGATGACGTCACACCTTTAGATACTGCACCCAACTAACACAACAACAAACACAACAATTACCTCAACTATCACAACAACATGCAATATCTAATGCATCCTAGATGACATGACATGTGATTCTAACAAGTGTCTATATGATGCATGAGATGACACCCTCATCTCATCGAGTTGCAACTGAAATAGAGCCCAAAATTGCATCAATAGTACAACAGAAATCAAGTGCATCACCCAATGGTGAAATCGAATAAACTGTAATAGTCAAAATCTAGAAAATTAGAACTCAATTCGAGCCAATTTGGTTTTTCCCTGTACGCGGGGTAGCTACTCCCGAGCACAGTTTATTACCAAACTCCATTTCCTTCCTATCTCTGTCTAATGTCGCCAAACAGTAAGTCAACCAGAAAAGAAAACCCTCTGATACCACTTTGTAACGTCCCAAACCCGGATGTCACCCGAAACGGTGTCCCAAGCCCGGTTGGTCACAAGGCCTCAAGTGCATCTCTCCAAATGTCAGAGGCTGCTGACTAGCAGCGAGGACCTAGGTGAGTTAGTGAGGAGACTATGCCCTCATTACTAGAGTATCACAACGGAAGTAAAAAACATGCAATAACGGAAGCGAATAAATAAGCAGAGAACTGAAAGTAAAACAAGACAAGAATACATATCAATAACCATAAGTGTCTCATGTATAAAATGATGCAGATGGTATGAGTGTCTAGAAAGCAGCCAAATAGGTATATGACAATACAGTATAGTACAAGCATCCCAAAAGAACAAAAGACCAAAAAGGTATCCCAACATCGCAAGCCTCAACTTGGTCCTATGCTCCGCTGCTCTAAAGCCACAATCAACAACCTGTACTAGGACGCTTGCCCCTATCATCACCTGCAACCATATAATCTGTTTGGGTCCCCAAGGAGGCCCAAACATGGTGTGAGATAAACATCCCAGTAGGCAACCACCTAGGTCTATACAGTTCTAACAACAATTCTACAAAGGTGATAGCAAGTGTAAACAACTGGTAAGTAAGTGTGTATGCCCATGGCATTAAGTTTGCTGCAGTAAGTAAAACCCAAAAGCCCTGAAGGCTACCTGCAAAAGAGTTAGCTCCTAACAAGGCAGCTATAACCAAGTAAACAAGCAAGTCACACGGCCACGCCGTACATCCATCTGTATCAAGCAATCCACAGCCACGCTATATAAAGAAGTCAAGTATCCCACGACCACACCGTATAGTGAAGTCAAATATCCCACGACCACGCCGTATAGTGAAGTGTAGACCCCAAGGGCCGGATCCAAAGTGTCAGCAGATCAAGGCATTCAAGTAATAATATCTAAACCACGGAGGGTCAGATCCAAGGAGCATGTCCAAGGCATCCCATCTAGTCCCATGGGCATCCTTGGTGGAAACTCGATTAGGCACTGGTTGGGGTCCTAGGAGCAAGTCAATTGCAAGTCCTACGCGAGCCCAAGCAAGCCGGATCCAAGGGGTAGTAAGGCTCGAGGCATCCCACGGAATCAAGACCCAAGGGGCAGAGTTAACCCAAGGCGTCCACTACCGCGTTCCAGATCCATGGAGAGCTGTGCAAGGCATCTATCAAACCATTCAATCAAGCATTTAAGCATTCAAAATTATCATTCATAAACATGTGAGTATACCCACTCACATCAACAAGCACAAGCCTTGAGTATACCCACTCATGCAAACCATTTATCATTTACCAAGAATATGGGCCTACCCTCCCATATAATCCATTTAACATGCCGTTAGTCATTTCATAAAGGTATACCCACCCATGTTATCTATTTAACATGCCAAACTATCAAAATAGTTAAGGCATAACATGATATTCATTTAGCAAGGGGGCAATACATCTCCTAAGCAAACCATTCAAGCTATCAAGGCACTAACTGGCTTCCTCTAACTGGGTAAGCACAAACACACACATCTTGGGTGGTTTAAATAGGCATAAACAAGCTATTTCCTTAAGGCGCACCCCTCGGGTGACCTCGAAAGGAGCAACGGGTGCCAACACACCTAAATGGAACCTATGGTCAACCTCACTAGGTTCAACTACAGTTACTAAAAGCTAATCTCTTAAAAACGAGACCTCGTCGGAAAGTTCGACGGATGGCGTAAAGGCCGAACGCCCAAAAAACACCCAAGAAAAGCCAAAAGAAGGTATAGACCACCTACCTTGCCTCGGTAGTAGACAACTCGTCCAATATCAAGTCTTGATTCGTCCTGATTTGGGAGAAATCTGAAGAACGAACGAAGAACGGATATTAGAGCATGTGAGCCTAAATCCAAATAGCGCAGTCGTTGTTCCGAAGAATCAAGAACGACTAAAAAGGAACAGAGGTCTTACTGATGCGGATCCGTACAGATGATCGACGATCAAAACGGAGATCAGACGGAGAGTAGGGCTCAAAGCCTATGCTAGGCACCTCAAGGGAGAGATCCACGGAGGGGCTGCTGTGCTTAGAGAAGAAAACCCAAATTGGGTACGGTGTACCCGCACGGTTTCCCAAACCGTGCGGAAATCGTGCGCACCTCACTACCTAGAAGGGGCACTTCGCACGGTTACCCCGCACGGTTTGACTAACCGTGCGGAAACGCTCTGCCCAAAACCTGCACTTTTCAGACCTCTCGCACGGTTTAGACTAATCGTGCGTAGGCTGTGCGCAAACCGTGTGCCAGATCATTTTCAGCCCAAAACTTGGTTCCGGCCTCCGAACGAGCCCCAGACACCTCCAGAATACCCGTGATCAAGTTAAACATTTACATAAAGTCGTAACAAGGCATTTAAACCAAAAAGAAAAGGATCAGTACTTCGTACGAAAACCCGGGTTCTTACATAGTAAAACAAGCCGTCAGAGTTGAAGTGATTATGGCAGGATTACTTGAGGTAAACGATACTTCCTCTCGAGTGCATTTTTTCCTCTCCATTCTTCTTTCATTGCCGATTATAATTCTGGTTTGGTTGGCTATAATATATACAAAGCAATCCACGCTGGTGGTTGGTTGGAGCAAGGTCTTTATCAATTGGTCCGATCTGCTAGGTTATTTTTGGGGGAGGAGAGCGCTGCTAGAATTACTTCCCGAGGAGAAAAGGCGACGACGACACCACTGGATGGAGTGGACCAATGACTTAGGCATATCAATGCAATGATCTCGTGGATACGGAAGAGCCAACAAGAGAAAGCTAAGTTCTGAAAGAAACTTGCATACTTGATGCGTCATCTGGAAAAGATACTTCATATGCAGAGGCGACTTCGCCTTCTTAGACAACCGTGCTTCTTGAGGCGCAATCCACGACGTCTGTTGCTGGTGCTGGCACTGGCGTTAGAGAAACTAAGTAGCAGGGACGAGGCGAAGCGGTTTGGCTTGGTTTGGCACAACAATGTAACGCAGATTTGGCGGAAAATATTAATGGCAACGTGTAAGGTGAGTTTCCTACATTCTGTCTACTACAAAAGATGATTGGTCGACACTAGTTACGGAGGAGACTGACTTGTGTTCGGACGAAGGCAGAGTGACAAGGAGACGAACGAGAGACTGGCAATCTGGACGTCTGACGTGTCTGACTTGGATGCGTTTCTGGCGACAAATACCACTGAAAACGAGCAAGAGGAGCCATTTGCACTTTGTTTGCCATGGAACAACGTGCGGCTGTCAGAGATCATGGTGACACTAGACATGCATACGTTTGGACTCGGAGAAACGATAGTGCAACATAGTGGGATGATTGGGATGGGGCATACGAGCACAATTGCGTATGACCAAATGCAAGATGACCGAGGAACTGAATTTTCAGTGTGCGACGGTAGGGAATTGAGGAGCTGGGTCACATGAATAGAAGTCGGCAAAGCCAGTTGGTGTGTTCAGAGCTACCGACTGGCAAGGAAGGAGGTAACGCGGATGGACTCAAACCCTGAACAGTATAACAAGGGAGGCGCAGACGCAGAAGAGTTGAGGAATGAATTACGAACTGTCGCAAAGCGAGAAGAGAAGCCGTTTTTTATGAGAGACAAACCTATTTTTCTGAAAGTGTTCGCTGTTGATTCTGCAGAGGAAATTGTTGCAGAGCAGAATAAAACGAAACATGATCCCGGAGATACAACTGTGGTTACTTTGGTGTCTTACACCCTGAATCCAGAGGTACATGCACGTGATACTTGGCAACTCTAAATTTTTCTCATGCTAGCAGGTTATGCATCACGGAACTCCTTTGCCAGCACACGATTCAGTGGGGAAGAAGTACAGATTCCAGTGTTAAGTGATGAAGACGGGTTGAGTGTTGTAAGAACGAGTTTAACACCCAAGATGATGAAGACGCTGAACATCCAACTGTGTTGTATGGGACAACATTTAGAAATGTTTGGACTTCAGAAATGAATTCAGATTTATTCAACCAAAATCTGAATACTCAAACGATTTCTAGAAAGCACCGGCGCTTTCTTGAATGCTTTCCCCTGACAGATGGAAGGAATGTCACTCCAGGGCTCCCAGTTATGGTCCACATCGCTCCTGTTTCTAGGCCATCCAAGAGTTGTCAAGAGCCTAATGAGGTATCCACACAATTGAAAGCTCCTGTGGATCAAATAAACTCCGTTGATGCACATTCATTAATGACGGATGAGTTTTCTGCCAGGGACGAGGCAGAACGGGAAGAATTTTCTGTTGAGCACAGAAGAGAAGCCATAGGGGAAGGCATGGTGCCCGCGTTGAATCAGATTAATTTGTTAATTTTTCCTGGTAAAGTAAGGCATGATGTTGGTGTTATTGTGCAGGATTGTTGGCAAATGCCTGACACACTTGCTGGGGCACAACTAAGGGATTTAGCCGCTGTTGCTCGGTTCATGGACAAAGTTGATGGGCGGCTGTTCAGCCATGGATTTAATTTCTCCCTTGGCACTCATGCTTGGATATTCCAGCGGTGTTGAAGAGAGGTCCTGCAGGGGACATGAAGGAAGGGAACTTGCTGAGGCAGAAACAGAAATTTTCCACGGCTTTAGCAAGCATCGACCTGACTTTGGAAAAGGAGTGGGTGTTGGTAGTTTTCCTCAGTTTTGAAGACAAGACTGATTTTCAAAGTGGGGAAAGTGATAGATGCCAGCTTTAGTACCTGAAAAAACTTATTCTAGGAAGGAATAACTAAGGGGTAATTGTTGGTGGATGAAGTGGTTAGAAGATAGAGTAGTGGAGAATATGTGGGGGACTATTCCGTGGGACCCAAGGGGAAGTGGAGGTAATGGAAATGGGTTATAAAAGGGGAGAAATGGGAACTACATATTGGGGTTATTCTAAATTTGGGGTTCGGCCAGCTGGGCTTGAGCGAGAGTGCAAGGGGCCTCTCTAGTGTCTTTCTTCCTCTCTATTATTCCTCCATTATTCTTCCGCTACTCCTTCCTATTGTAATTCTGGTTCGATTGGCTAGAAAATATACAAAGCAGTCCACGTCTGGTGGACGGTTGGAGCATGGTCTTTATCAAGAAGTGAGTTGAGTCTGTTACGATGGGGGTAAGACACTGGTGTTACATCAGTGCGGTAAACCGGGTCATAAGAAACCCTCGTGTTTGGTATCTTTCGAAGACCTGCTGTGGTTGTGACCGACTGGGTCATCTACACAGGTTTTGTAGAGGAGTCGCGTGTAAGAGTGGAGCCAGATCCGAGTGACTGCTTGAGGTATTACTAGTTATCTTTTGTTCTTTCTATTTGGTTTGCATTTGATGTCCTCCATTTGAGGTTATGGCATTTCTGGATTTTTTAATTTTGAGGCGATGTTTGAACTTGATGCGGGAAGTGTCTTATTGTGGTGACTCTGAATCAGTTGTGGTTATATCTAGAGATTATTTGGGCTGCTGAGAGTTTCTCACTTGGGTGATATGGGGGCCCGGTTAGTGGAACTCGTATCGAATTCCTTCCTCTTGCCGAGTCTTTCACTTTTCGTTTGATTCTTGAGTGTAGCTGATCGTTTTGTTGGAGAATCAGTGTTTTAATGGCAACTAAATATGGTGGGGAGATTATATAGTGACCTCTTTTCTATTGAGTGTTCAAGCTTCCAGGTAAAGTACTCAGTTTCCCCGACCCTACCTTTCCCGAAGATGGGTTGCTGATTTGTTGGCCTTGAGTTTTTCGGTAAATCAGTTCTAGAGTTCTTAGGGAGACATGATTGAGTTTTATTGCAGCGTTCATCTTGGTCTCATTGTAGTCCTCGTTTTTGGTGGATGCAGGGGTGTTCCTCGGGTTTTAGATTTGAAAGGTTCGCGAGGAAGCTCACCCTATCCATTGTTTGATCTTTTCTACTAAGACTTTTTGGGGGCAGAAAGTGGCAATGCGGGGAGAGAATTGTCACACCCTGACCTCGCTTTTCCTTGTTATTTTATTCATTTATTGATTTTTATTCTTATCCTTTATTTTCGGGTCTTTTCCCTTTGAAATTTTAAAGATTTTGGGGATCTATGCATGTCGCACGGTTTGCGCACTGTTGGTGTAAACCATGTGACCCGACCGTGTGAGGGCTTGCAACATTTTAGAGTTGCCCGCACGTTGATGTACTTTAACAAATCGTGTGGCACAACCCAAGGGTGTCCAATGTCATTCGTACAGTTGGTGCACGGTTTGACAAACCGTGCGGCCAAATCGCGCGGTCTGCCCAGTTTCATTAAAAGTGGATATTACCTTTCCACCCCTTCAAATTTAACCCCTAAGCTTCTCATTTTCCTCCCACTCGACCCACGACTTGTCTCTCCCTTTTGTTCTCCCATCTTTTGGGGTTCTCCCATGGATCTCTTCTTGTTTTGACGATGGTTCTTCAAGGTAAGAGATTCTCTCTCTCTTTTTTTATTCAAGTATTTTATTTGTATTAAGCCTTTTGATTTTTCAATCGATTGTCTTCATAAGTATATAATCACTCTTTTACTGTCCAAATGATGCCTTGTTAATAAGAGACTACCTTTGATTCTCATTAATTCCATTCTATAAGCAGTTGAGCAAACCTGTTATACCCCCAAAGTTATTCTTTGAATTTCCATGCCATACCATTATGTTGTGAATACCCAACCCTACATCTATTCAAGGGTATTCACAGACATGATTATATTTTTTTGATTGAGGACTTCCATGTATAAAACTCACATTCCCGACTTGTGGGTTAGAATGATGAAATAAGTTATTATGATATGTGATCTATGTGGCACATATAATGTTTTACACATGAAGGGTGCGCTCTAATAGCGCTCCAATATACGAGTTAAAGAATTAATCTCTCGAGATGACATGATTATGATATATTGACAGCGTTTCTTGATAATGTTTTATGATACCTCGGTGAACAACCTTGGTAATATGTTTTACGACATCTTGATGATGAACCTTAGTGATATTTATGTCTCATGTTCTTACATTCATATACTTATGTTATGCCTCATGTTTTTATGTTCATGTTCTTATGTTATGTCTCATGTTCTTATGTTCATGTTCTTATGCTATGCCTCGTGTTTCATCCACGTCGTCCATTATTGATTCTGTTTTCATTGTTTATCCTTTACTGGACTTTATGCTCACCCCTTTCATTTGATAAATATCCCCAGATTATCTTATGCAATGTGGTGATCTAGGATGAGATAATAAAGAAGTCTTTCAAGAGAGTTGAAAATTAGTTTATGTTTTTTTTTGTGTACCGTGTATGTCTTGTACTATGTACCTAGTTTCCAAGACACTAAACCTCAAAAGTTCTTTTGAAGTTATTTATGTAATATTTAGTCAATGAATTATGTTAAAAATTGTTGGAACCCATTTAAGTGTAAATGGGTGAGTCCCACATCGGACTTACCCGTCTTGTATATTGGTTTCCTAATCTATAAAAGAATATCCTCACCTCACATTGAGGTAAGGGGAATTCACCCACTTACATGGTATCAGAGGGATTTTAATCCCGACCCTCCCTCCCAGCGGCTTCCCGGTTCTGTCCGGCCCCGCCTTTCTTCCCCCTCTGGCCTTGCCCTTCCCGGCGGCCACCTCTCCTCCCGGCAGGCTCTCCCTCCCGGCGAAGCTCCTCCTCCCGGCAGACCCTCCCTCCCGGCGCCCCTCTGCTCACGGCGGTCCTCCCTCCTGGTGCGCCTCCACCTCCCGACGCCCCTCTGCTCACGGCGGTCCTCCCTCTCGGTGCGCCTCCACCTCCCGGCGGGCCTCCTTCCAGACGCGGCACCCCTCCCGGCGCCCTTCCCCGGCGGCGCGGCTCCCGGCCCCAGCGTCCCCCGTTTTCCCGCGGTGCGCCCTAGCCCTCGCGGCTCCCTCGCCCTCGCGGCTCCCTCGCCCCGTCGGCCCCTGCGCCCACGCCCGCGCGGCTCCCTCGCCCTCGCCCGCGCCCTAGCCCCCGCACCATCTGCCTCCCAGCGGCGCTCGAGCCCCAGCCGCTCCCTCACCCGACTCCTTTGCCCCAGCCGCTCCCTCACCCTCGCCTGGCGCGCTCCCGGCACCCTCGCCTCCAGCGCCTCCAGCGCCTCCCGCTGCCTCCCGCGCCTCCCGCTGCTCCCCGGCGTCTCCGCCAGCCTCCCTTCCCCAGCGGCCTCCCTTCCCCGGCGGTCTGCTGCTGTCCGGCGGCTCCTTCCGCCCTCCTGCGCGCCTCACGGCGGACTTCCGGCCCCGCTTCCTGTTGCGGCTTCCCGGCTCCGCCTCCCTCCCGTCGGCCTTTCTCCCGACGCGGCCCTCCGCGGTTCTTCCCGTCGGCGTTTAAGCCCCGACGGCCTCCCGCGCCTCCCGCTACTCCCGGCGCCTCCCGCTGCTCCCGCGCGCTCGCTGCTCCCGGCTCCCGGCGGATCTTCCTCCAGTCCGGTGACCCCTCTCCGGCCGCCTCTCCCGTCCCGCTCCCCAGCCCGTCTCCCAGCGGCTTCCCTGCAGCTACCCTGCGGCCTTCCTGCGCCGTCGGCCCAGCCCCCCCTGCATTAATGGCTGGCGTGTCCGCCCGCGGCCCTCCGGCATCCCCTCCGGACGACAGCATTCCGGCAGGGCCGCACCCTCACTTCCATTGTCGACCTTCCCGAGCACCTATGCACTCCGCCGAGCAGCTCTCCCATCCTCCATCATCGGCTCTACCGCGCCGCGGTCCTCCTTCATCCAGTACCCGTTACAGGACAACACTCTCGCCGGAGGAGATTGCTTTGGTAAAATCTTATCGAGCGACTGCGCCACCATTTTCTTCTCTCGCCCCACTTGCTCAGACTGGCAACTCCACCGCCTGTGTTTCTCATCGACCGACAGCTTGGATGTTTGACTCCGGTGCGTCAGAACATCTCACAGGAGACTTTGGTATGTTCACTACCTATCATCCGTACACCGGTGCCTCTACCATTACTGTTGCTAATGGCTCAACAATCCCTATTACCGGATATGGCACATGTTCCTTGACCCCGTCTCTTCCCCTGACGTCGGTCGCTCATGTTCCTCAAAGTCCCTTTAATCTTATCTCTGTCAGCAAACTCACCACAGATTTGAATTGTGTTGCTACTTTTAGCTCATCTGGTGTTGTTTTTCAGGAGCAGCAGACGAATCGGGAAATTGGTCGAGGTTATCTTCGGGATGGGGTTTACCTGTTTGATACCCCATCATCCCTTGCTTGCTCATCCACCACAGCCCGAGCCCTTGACCTCCATTCCCGCCTTGGCCATCCACCACCTTCCACCCTCCATAAACTTTGCCCCCAATTCCGTTCTCACCTCTCCTTCCATTGTGAATCCTGCAAATTTGCCAAACATCATCGGACGACGTATGCTCCTCGCCCGGAACCACGTGCAGCGGCTCCTTTCGCTCTTGTTCATTCCAATGTATGGGGTCCTTGCAGGGTTCCTAGCCAGTCCGGGTACAGTTATTATATCACCTTTATTGATGATTACTCCCGCATGACCTGGCTTTACCTTCTTCGAGATCGAACAGAGGTTCTCTCAACCTTTCAGACATTTTTTCAGGAAATCCAGACACAGTTTTCTCTCCCTGTGAAATGTCTCCGCTCTGACAATGGGCGAGAATACTTATCCACTCATTTTCAGCAGTTTATGAGGGCCCACGGCATCATCCATCAGACCTCCTGTCCTGATACCCCTCAGCAAAATGGGGTGGCCGAGCGGAAACACCGACATATCTTGGAAACCGCTCGTGCCCTCCTCTTCCACCGCCAGGTACCTCTTCTTTTCTGGGGGGATGCCATCCTCACTGCTACTTACCTTCTCAACCGTCTTCCCTCCTCCATCCTTCAGGGGGAGACTCCTTTTCATACCCTGTTTCCCTCTCTCCCTCCTCACTCCCTTCCACTCCGTGTCTTCGGATGTCTCTGTTATGTCCGGGACACTCGCCCAAATCTCTCTAAACTATCACCCAAATCCCTTCGCTGTATTTTTCTCGGGTATTCCCGCACTCAGCGCGGGTACCGATGCTTCTCTCCAGACCTCCGCCGGTATATCACCTCTGCCGACGTTTCGTTTGTCGAGAGCTCTCCTTTCACTCTCCCCTCTCCTTCTCCTGACACTACCATCGATGACTGCCTTCCGCTCATGGTTCACCCGCCTCTGGTGTCTCCTCCGACCGGTCATCTCTTTGGACAGACCTACTCTCGTCGTCCTTCCACTGTACCTCCCGTCCCGGCCGAGGAAACCATTGTTCCCGCTTCGCCTGATGTTCCTGACACAGCTCCCGGGGATGTGCCGATTGCGCTCCGGAAAGGTACTCGCTCGTGTCAGAATACTCCTCTCTTTGTATCTTCTTACAGGGGATTGTCTGCTCTGGAGACCGTGTCGCTTCCTCGAACGGTCGGTGAAGCCAAATCTCACCCCGGGTGGCTAGCCGCAATGAGAGATGAATTGCAGGCTCTGGATGCCAACCGTACTTGGGATCTTGTTCCCCTTCCGGCAAACAAACTGGCGGTCGGCTGTAAATGGATCTTCACGATCCGTCTCAATCCCGATGGCTCTCTCTGCCGCCTCAAAGCCCGGCTTGTCGCCAAGGGATTTGCTCAGACATATGGCGTCGACTACTTTGAGACCTTCTCTCCAGTCGCCAAGATGGCCTCGGTCTGCCTCTTCATCTCTCTGGCTGCTCATCATCACTGGCCACTTCATCAACTCGACGTTAAGAATGCTTTTCTCCATGGCTTTCTTGACGAGGAGGTCTACCTGCAGCAGCCCCCTGGTTTCTCTGCCTTTGGTGCCGCCTCCCATGTCTGTCGTCTCCGTCGCTCCCTCTACGGCCTCAAACAGTCTCCCCGCGCCTGGTTTGGCCGCTTCAGCACTGTCGTCACCGCCTTTGGCCTCTCTCGGAGTATGAAAGATCACACCGTCTTCTTTCGTACGACGGCACACGGCTGTATCTTGCTTGTCGTTTATGTTGATGACATCATCATCACAGAGAGCGACTCCAGAGGCATCGCCAGCCTCAAGACGCATCTTCACCAGCACTTTCACACCAAGGATCTTGGTCCCCTCACGTACTTTCTTGGCATCGAAGTCTCCCGAACCGCGGACACTATCTCTCTCTGCCAGCGCAAGTATGCTCTTGATATATTGCAGGATGCCGGGTTGAGCACCGCCACCACAGTTGACACTCCCCTTGAGCCTGGGGAACGCTCCCTTCATTCCGACTCGGAACTCTTTCCTCATCCTGAGAGCTATCGGTGCTTGGTTGGTAAACTCAACTACCTCACCATGACGCGTCCCGACATTGCCTGTGCCGTTGGCAAAGTCAGCCAGTTCATGGAGCATCCCACCTGCTCTCAGTGGGATGCTGTCCTCCGCATTGCCAAGTACATCAAGAAAGACCCTGCACGCGGCCTTCGGTACTCCCATCATGCTCACATGGATATTGAGGCTTTTTGTGATGCGGACTATGCCAGTTTCCTCGCTACCCGCAAGTCTACTTCGGGATTCGCCGTATTCTTCACAGGTAATCTCATCTCTTGGCGCAGCAAGAAGCAGACTGTGGTCTCCCGTTCTAGTGCCGAGGCCGAGTATCGGGCCATGGCCACTGTCACTACTGAGATCCTCTGACTTCGTCATCTTCTCCAGGAGCTCGGTTTCCCGGCATCGACTCCTGCTCATATCTGGTGTGACAATCAGGCCGCCACGAAGATTGCCTCGAATCCCGTCTTCCATGAACGGACGAAGCATATCGAGGTGGACTGTCATTTTCTCCGCCACCATCTGGAGCAACACCATATCGGTTTCGGCCATATCCCGACGACCGATCAGCTTGCCGATCTCTTCACCAAAGGTCTTCCCGGAGCTCGTCTTGAGTCTCTCACTTCCAGGCTGGGTGTTCACAGCCTCCATGGCCCAGCTTGAGGGGGAGTTTGAGACTGTCTTGTTATTCTTTCTGTGTGGGATTCTATCCAATCTGGGCATGTCCAGCTTGAGGGAGAGTGTTGGAACCCATTTAAGTGTAAATGGGTGAGTCCCACATCGGACTTACCCGTCTTGTATATTGGTTTCCTAATCTATAAAAGAATATCCTCACCTCACATTGAGGTAAGGGGAATTCACCCACTTACAAAAATCATGTATAAAAAGGTGGGTCGCTATAATGCCTCCTCGAGTGCCATGCATTTACTCATGCGTTGCAGGGCATGAGTAAATGTCATTCGACCTTTATGCATTCATCACATGAATGCATCAACTTCCCCAACATTTCATCTTATGAAACGTTTTTTAATGATAGCCATTTGTGGAAATTCCCGTACCCTTTAACGTTCGGATGCCATGCATATCGTAGGATGTTTGTGTGGCTCAAACAATATGATTCCCCCCACACTCTTGCCACGCGATATCTCCATATCGTATTAAACGATATGCCCATGCATGGCATTCTGAGTTGCCATGAAATAAAGGGTATCGTCTCATATTGTAAAATCAGAAATCCCCCACACTCCTCAAGGTGAGGAGAGGGCCCTCATTTATAGAAAAGATAGGGAAGTTACAAAGAGAAGTTACAAAGTAAGTGGGGCAGAAAGTTACAAAGGAAGTGGGGTAAGAAGTTACAAAGGAAGTGGGGCAGGAAGTTACACATACTCCAACACTCCCCCTCAAGCTAGGTGTACATAGCTTGGACACATAATGAAAAACAGACAAATCAATAAAAAGACCGCAACACTCCCCCTCAAGCTGGACATACCCAGCTTGATGACAAAACAAGACGAAAACAGAAGAAACAGAAATAATAAAATCGTTGATGATGCCGCTCCCCCTCAAGATTGTAATGTGATGCCGCTGAAAATGATGGGTCATCGCCGGAAAAGTGCGGGGCCGGACAACAGAGCGCCGGGAAATCCACACTGGTGGGTGCCGGTCGTCAGAGCGTCGGGAAAATCTGCACTACGGGCCGGTCGTCAGAGCGCCGGTAAACCGTAATGTCGGGCCGATCGTCAAAGCGCCGAGAAATCCGCTTGAGAGGGCCGGTCGTCAAATGCCGAGGAAGCCGCAATGGCGGTGCCGGTCGTCGAAGCGCCGGGAAATCCGCAATGGCGGTGCCGGTCGTCGAAGCGCCGGGAAATCCGCAGGAGGATGCCGGCGAAGGGATGCGGTGATTCCGCAGGAGATGCCGGGCAGAGAGGAGGGGATTCCGCAGGAGGCACCGGGCAGGGAGGCGGGGATTCCGCAGGATGCAGGAGGAGGTCGGTATGGAGGGAGCAGTTGAGCAGAGGTGGCACGGGAGGCCGGCAGGGCTGTTGGCCGACTGCTGGAGGAGCCGGCAGGAATGGAGGCCAGCTGCTGGAGGAGCCGGCAGGAATGGAGGCCAGCTGCTGGAGGAGCCGGCAGGAGTGGAGGTCGGCAGGGGTGGAGGCCGGTCGTCAACAGAGCCGGCGGGAGACTCGCACAGGAGGCGGGCTGCCGGAAACAGTCACAAGCCGGGGAAGGGAGGCTGCCGGCGCGAGGAGTCGTCCGGCAGGGAGCAGTCGGGGAAGGGAGGTCTGCCGGGAAGAATAAGGCGGGAAAGGCGCAGCCGGCCAGCCGGAAAGGTCGCCGGGAAATCCGCAGGAGAGCTGCCGGGAGAAGGATCTGGCTGAAAAATCCGGGAAGGGCCGGGAGGGCGCGCGGAGGGCCGGCCGGGAAGCGCGCGGAGGGCCGCTGGACAGGAGGAGCGCCGCGGGAGGGAGGCGGGATCCGCGACAGGAAGCCGGAGGGAGGCGGGGCCGGTCGTCGCAAGGAGGCGAAGCCGGGAAGCCGCAGGAGGGGACGTCGGCAACGGAGCTGTGCCGGATGACGGGAAGCCGCGGGACGGCGGCGGTAACCCTACGGGGCTTTGAGGCCGCCGCCCCCCGGACGGGGAAAAAAAAAACCTAAAGGCTGATGGGAGAAAAAATAATAAGAATGAGGGAGGGAGAGTCGGGAGTAAATCCCTCTGATACCATGTAAATTCAGAAATCCCCCCACACTCCTCAAGGTGAGGAGAGGGCCCTCATTTATAGAAAAGATAGGGAAGTTACAAAGAGAAGTTACAAAGTAAGTGGGGCAGGAAGTTACAAAGGAAGTGGGGCAAGAAGTTACAAAGGAAGTGGGGCAGGAAGTTACACATACTCCAACACATATGATATCCCTATAGCGTACCCTACGATAGGCTAATATGTATCATATATTTAAGGCATATCTCCACCCCCCTCCCAATCCCCTGGTAACTGGAGGGGGGGATCAGATTCAGTTTGTTCTCTAATCTTCATATTTAGAAATTTTTCCTTTTATCAAGATCTAAATATATGCTGTTTCATCTCAAATTTCATTCAGTTATCAACAAATTAAAATCATCTTTATTTATTTTCAACTCTGTCCAACCATAGGTGGGTTAGGTGGAATCTATCCTTTATTTTAACAAAGCTGATTAAAAGTTTTGACTCATGAAATCTAGTTTAATCTGGTAATCTAGGTTCTGTGGTTTTTTATTAGCAGACATCACTGATGTGATTTGGGGCGATGTCTGGTTTACAAGTATAACCCATTGGTTTCATGATAGATGGTTTTTTAGTTGATTGCCAGTTGCACTGCTATTATAATGTTATCAGTATTATTTTCATTCACAGATTATTAGAGTGATGGATCCCAATTCAGTTAAATCAACACTCTCAAATTTAGCATTTGGGAATGTCATGGCTGCTGCTGCCCGGGATTATCAGAAGGTGCATCTTATTTTTACCTTCGATTTTTGTATGTATGGAGCAACTTTGATTCTACAACCTTTGGACCCTCCTTTCCCTTCCTCGTCTGCTGGAAACTCAATTTTGGGTCTAGGTTATTAGATCCATATATCATCCAAGGCGATGATGCATTTTGCTAAACATGCTACATGTGAGATCAATAACATATGCGCATCTCCCCATGTGAATCTGATTG
The DNA here is from genome assembly GCA_963277665.1 of Viscum album. NCBI lineage: Eukaryota > Viridiplantae > Streptophyta > Magnoliopsida > Santalales > Viscaceae > Viscum > Viscum album. Next base: position 1,989,047,172 of record OY728136.1, read on the forward strand.
GTGACAGATGAAGCTGCCGGCATCTATGCTAAGCAAAACAAAGGAAAAAAATTCTGCTGTGCCACCTGTGTTGTCTTGCAGATATAAAATGTAACTGTGCAAACTTTTGTGATCTGTCATGTCATTTTTTTTTCATTTTATAGGAAATTATAGATCAACAGAATGTCCAGACATCCACTTCAAACAATCAGGAGGTTGATCTTGACGAGTTGTTGGATGTAAGTTGTGCGACGGAAATGTTCCAGCTTTATCGTGCCCACATTCCTTTATTTGTTTAAGTGCATGGTTTTTATCAGGATCCGGAATTGGAAAAATTGCACTCAGAAAGAATAGCAGCTCTGAAGGTTAGATTTTCATACATTCTAACTTTTCTGCTCTCTAACAGCTTGTGATATTACTTATTCCGTAATGTTTTCACGGAAGCCTTTGCTTGATAAGCAGAATGAAGCTGAAAAACGGCAAGCCCTAAAGCAGCAAGGGCATGGAGAATACAGGGAGATTACGGAGGGGGATTTTTTGGGTGAAGTCACTGGGAGTGAAAAAGTGATTTGCCATTTTTTTCATCGGGAGTTCTACCGTTGCAAGTATGCTTAATCTTTTATGCTCAAACATAAATATTTGCAAAAAAAATGATGCAGCTGTGGTTTGAAGTTGCCAAATATAAAATAGTTAATTCATTACTCGTGTTTAAATGTGGTATCAGGATAATAGATAAGCATTTTAAGATTCTCTCTCCAAGACATATTGATGCCAAGTTCGTCAAACTGGATTCCGAGGTCTGTTTTACTAAGCTTCACTTTTGCTAACACGTGGCTTCGATGCATGATTTTATTTTATTTCACTTTGTTGCATTGGTTCCACTTAGGGTTACGTTTGGTATGAGGGTAGTAATTCTGATAGAAAAAGAGTAGACATGAGAGGGAATGAAAAACTGATTGGTGAGTTGATATATAATAAATATATGTGATGGAAAGTGTAAAGGAATATAAATATATAATAAAAAAAATATTTTTTATCATGGACAATTATGTTCATAAAATTCATTTTCGGAGGAAGGGATATTACACTAGAATTAGGTGGAATCTTGTTTTTCTCAGTCGATGAAACTGTCACGTTGTATTTTCCTCTATTTTGTACCAAATGTGATTTCTGACTATTTCCCCACTCAATACTTTTCCCAGACCATTGTTTATTTGTACCAAACATAGCCTTAGATGCGGGAAAGAATTTTAGATTGAGGGGGAACTAACAAATCAAATGAAATGCAGAACGCGCCATTCTTTGTAGCAAAGCTTGGGGTGAAAATCTTGCCTTGTGTCATATTGTTCAGGTCAGGCTCTCTGTCTTATTTTTGAACTTTCCCAGCTCTCATAAGCTGCAATATTTGTACGGAAGTTGGAATTGTGCATAGTCAGTCAGACTGACCGTATTGAATAGCTGAATTATTATTGGCTTTGGATCAGGATGGGGATTGCGGTGGACAGGTTGGTTGGTTTTCAAGATTTGGGGGGCAAAGATGACTTCACCACAAAGGCACTTGAGGTGCTGCTATTGAGGAAAGGTGCTGCCTGCTGTCTTTTGTCATCGTGGAATGCAAATATCCTCTCCAATTCTTGGACTGGACCTTCCAATTCCAGATCCAATGGACTGGGTTGTGCCGGCACATGAAAAATCAAGACCCACCTGGACCCATAATCTTGTTGGCACAACCCAGTCCATTGGATCTGAAATTGGAGGGTCCGAAAAATGGAGAGGATATTTATCGAGTTTGTGGTGCCGTATGGCTAAATAATCATTTTTGTAGGTATTATTAGTGAGAAGAAAGGATGTGGGGAGGAAGAGGAAGGTGATGGGGATCATGAGAATAGGCGCCGGACGGTGAGATCTTCTCAGGCTTCAAATTCCGACTCTGACTGAAGCCAATGGCGATGAAAAAGGCATGTTTATTTAATTACGTGTCATTATTGTAGGTTTCCTTTCCTTCATGCTTGACCATAATATTTGGGTTAAACCCTATTTAACCATTGGATCATCCATTTGGCATTCTTTTAGAGTTCTCTCCCTCCTAACAACAAATGATGATCCATGGAGGCAATATGAGGCTGCTAAACCTTCAATTCTCTTCTCATTCTTTGTGAATTATGCAATTTTAATGCTTCCATGTTGTGCTCCTCATCAAATTCTTGAGATTCATTCACTGTAATTAATCTATTCCCCCCTCCCTAAAAATTCATGTTTTTGGCTCAATGATCTTTGATTGAATTAAAAATTATTTTGGATGGTTAAATTCAAATTTAAAAGATGCTTTTAAATTCTGTAATTCTTTTACTTGAAAATCCTTGTTTAAATTTTATAAAATCGTATGATCATCCATAAATCAAGAGAAAATAAGTTTGATATTTGAATCAGTTAATCCATAATTTGGTTTTCTGTTCACCATTCTCGAGAGAATTATGCGGCTTTTTGTTTAAATCCTTTAAATTTGATGTTGTTCCTTCTGATTTGGAATGACCAATTTTTAGAGAATCATGCTAGAAGCATTCCTAATAATGTTTGGGTGTTTAGAGGATAATGATTTGGTTTTGAATCGGTTATAGGTGGAGGTTTTTGGAAGCTCATGTTTTTTTTGTCAAAGTAGAGCAGTTACTCAGGGGTTCCCAATAAATTTTCTGTGCCATCCCGCCCTGCCTGATGTCGACCTCAAGGAGTTCTCTGTTTTTTTTTTTCTTTTCTCGGAACCCCATTTCTTTAGGTTTCCTCCCAGCCTGATGTCGACCTCAAGGAGTTCTGTTTTTTTCGCCTTTTCTCGAAACCCCATTTCTTGAGGTTTCCCCCCTGCCTGATGTCCACCTCAAGGAGTTATATATTTTTTTTGTCTTTTCTGGAAACCCCATTTCTTGAGGTTTCATGATGGTTACTAGAGGTTGACTTGGATGTTCACTAACAGTGGATGTGATTTTAGAAAATTCAATTCATTTTTCTTATTGCAGGTTCTTTGTCAACTACTTGGAGGTTTTCAAAAGTTTGATGCTTAGATAATCCTAGACAAATTCCCTCTTTTATAGAACTTCTTAGAAATGCTATTTTTCACAATTGATTTAGGTTAACCTATTTATGGATGATTTGAGGATTAATGGTAGATGATTTGAGTTTGATTCTTTTTATATTTGTCTGGTTTCTGTGAAGATAGTGGTGGCTTAGTTCTCATTCCAAAGTTCACAAAGGTCCGATTCTTTGATAGGACGACGTTGTTACGAATATAGATATGGTTGGAGATGGGGTGTTTTTATTCATCAGCATGTTGATACAATGTCGTGGCTTGTTACTTGGCAGAGTTCCGATGCTGCTAAGTTTCACTGGTCTGTGTTGAACTTGATCCAAGCATGGTCAGAGGTGCGTGTGGTAGTTCTTTATAATCAACAGGAAAATGATGATTTTTACTATGATAACAGATTCAAATTAACGTCATTATGAACAACTGATTTTTTCCGGCCACCTAAGTGCACTTAAACTGGATAGAAATAATTCTCTCTTCTCATTTTGATTATGATTGATGCTCCATGGTGACAATTTGTAGTAGTGGACCCTTCAATTCTCTTCCTGTTCTTCACGTATTATCACATAATAACGCTTTCATGTCATTTCATCATCAAATTATTGCTTGAAAATCCTTGTTTTTTTATAAAATCATGTGATGGTCCGTAACTCATGAGAAGATATGCATTAGAATCATGTTGATTAGTAAATTACAATTTCTAAGTTTGGTAGTGACCGGATCATTAGTTAATCCACAGTTTTATTTTCTATTTATACACCAATTTTGAAAGAATTGTGTGGATTTTTTGATAAATCATTTGAGTTTGATGTTATTCTTTCTAATTTTATGCAATCAATTCTTTTAAAATCATTTCAAGGATGTTCTTAATAATGTTTGGGTGTTTGGAAGATGGAAATTTGGTTTTGGATCAATCAAAGTTGAAAGTTTTCATTAGTTTGTGTAATCTATCAAAGCAGTTTGACTACCTAGTGGATCACCAGGGGGTATCCAATGGATTTTTCGAGCCGCTGTCCCAAACTAGGGGGCGCATAATGGCTCACAACGGGAACCCAATTGCAAAGGTACCTGGTGTTTATGAACTGTGTACTCGGTGCTCTACTAGTGGGGGCAGTAAGCCCCATGTCTAGAGGATCTTACACAACTAAATAGTGGGTTTTATAAGACTGATGTGATGAATTATAGGTGGATTCCTCTGGAAATTTTTGGAAAGATGTTTAGTCATGGTTGATTAAAGTTAACCTATCTATGGATGATTTGAGGATGAATGATAAATGATAAGGGTTGATTCATTTGATGTTGGTTTGGTTTTCATGATGGAAGTTGTGCCTTAGTTTTAATTTAATCCCCTGAGGCTACTCAGTTCTTTGAGAGGAAGATGTTGGTAAGGATTTAGGTGTTGCTAAAGATGAGATGTTTTTCTTCATTAGTGTATTGACACAATGTTGTGGCTATTTGTTCAATGAAGCTTTGATGTGGCTCTGTTTCGTAGATCAATTTGAGGAATTAATAAAGGTGTGTGGAACCTCTATCAGTTTGAGGCGTTTTGAATCGCTTGAAGAACATGTTGAAGAAAGTCTTATAGTGGCTTGAGACTGTTCAAAAGAATTGGAGAAGGCTTTGATGAAGTATTTGCACTAGAGAACAAATCACGCCACAACACATTGTGTTGCACTGCAATAGTCATTTTGGACTTACCTAGAAAATGGTTAGAAAAAATATCAAGCCACAACACATAAATATTGTGCCTTGATTTGTTGCTAGAGGTGATGATGCTTAAATTGATCTTAATGACACGTGTCAAGCCATAATGAAGGCCATGATTTACATGTGTTCGCATTGGCCGTTGAGGGCTGATGGTTGCACTGTGAAGAAAGTTGGTTGTGCCACTAAGGAGAAGATTGCGTCGTGAAGTTATGCCATGATTTTGTGTTGGGTATTACAGTTGGAGATTACAATACAAAGCGAGGGTGTAACAAAAGTGGTGATAGACTCATCCTTGTGGGTGGAGGATTGCACCATGATTGTAAGGTGCAATTATAAAGGTGAAGAGATTACACCATAATGATTGGTACGACACGATGACACTGAGTGATGTATTAGTTTGAGAAGCTGTTGGGCAAAACTGTTAATTTCAAGCATTACACCATAATGTACCCCATTACACCGTGGTTTGTGTAAGTTGGTAGATTTCATTGTTTTTGATGATATGGTTTGATGTGTGTCATAACATGCCTTTAAGTTCAACCCTTAACGTGCCTTTAATATATGAAAGGTTATTGGGAGGTCAAGATTGATCAAATGATTGGAATTTTAAGTGAGAGATGCTGAAAGTTTATATCGAAGTTGGATTTTGAATTTGAAATTTAAAAATTTCAAAAAATGATATGATGGAAATTGATACTCTGATGTATGCATGATTATTGGAGTGTAAGTGGAGAAGAACAAATATAATGTAATAGGATGACACCCAAGGAAGTGAATTTCAATATTGATTTTCATTAATACAATTCTTAAAGGAGGATTCCTTAGATTTTGAAAATTGAAGGCTTACTCGAAAAAAAGATGAACTACATTGGTTTTGTACTGTGTTATCGAGTTTTATTTTGCTTTTTGATTGTCAAAGACTCATCTACACATTAAGATCTCTCAGCAGCAAAAGAAAAAAAATATGTTGGGTGATCTAAAAGTGCTTGTTCAATGAATTTCATAGCTCCGTTGATCAACAAGGAGAAAAAGGGGTGATACTCTATTGATATCACTTTGAAGACTGTCATTGAAGTTTGATGACTATATTTTGGTGTACATATTAGAGTAATATTTTAGTGTACATGAGCACATCATAGTTGTTGTGAGATATTTGAATTCACATGAGTTCAAGGATAAACTCTGCTCATTATAACCATCGAATGATACTAGTGGATCGTATGACAATGGATAATACCATGCCATTCCTAGGATGTAGTCATTTTTTTGAATGGTGAACCTTGTAAATCTTTGTGTTCACTATAGTTGTGTAGAAGTGAATGCTAAAAGAGGCCCCTCAATTAATTGAAGTTATTCATAAAAATTCAGAGTTGAAAAAAGATCGAAAGACAACTTATTTGCAATCATATTAACCGACAACGAAGGTTGATTAGTGGAGAATCTTAAGTCCTCTATTCACTGATTCTGTTGGTGATAAGTACTCTTGTTTTGAAGCTGAGGTTGTGGTCTGATTTATTTTATTTCCATCATGGATTATATTAATTTTGTAAATAAAAAAGGTATTCCCATATTTTTCAAAAAAAAAATTATAATGTTTGGTATGAAAGAATGCTTCTATACTTTCTCTCATTAGGTATGGATGATATTGACAAGGTAACTAAAGTTTTACTCTAATAGTAGAAGGTGCAGTGATGGCTCCAAATAATAGAAAGAAAAATTAGATAAATAGATATAGTTTCAAAGAAGGAATTCATAAAGGTCATGGAGATAAAGATAGTGAAAGGAACTTTAGACAAGCTGTGCAATATTTATAAAGAGAATTTTAGAGCGAAGGAAGTAAAACTTCAAATTTTCCATGCATAATTTGAAGATATTCATATACTTGATGGAGAAAACGTGAAGGATTTCTTTACTAGAGTTAATGAGATTGTGAGTTCCATTAGAGTATTTATAGAAATTTTAAAAGATTCAATGATTTTCATGAATTTTCTGCGTATCTTTCCGGATAGATTTGATACAAAAGTTCATTATCTTGATGATCATGATCTAAATACATTTCTACTTGATAAATTTAACCAAGTGTTGATTGATTATGAGATGAGGAAATGTGCTTCTTTCAAAAAGATAAGCGTGAGAAGGAAATCTCTTGCTAGGTTTGATCCAAAAGTTTCATCTCTTGAAGATCATGATCTAAATATATTTCCACTGGATGAATTTCACCATGTGCTAATTAAGTATGAGATGGGCTAATGTGCTTCTTTCAAAAAGAGAAGTAAGCATTAGAAGGAAATCTCTTTTAAATCCTTAAAGAATGACAAGATTTCTAAGGAGGTCAAGGAAGAGGATGCGAATTCATATTTAGATGAGATATTGATGTGATGCTTGACAAGCTCAAGTTAGTTATCTCAAGGGATAAGGTAGATATCATGGTAAACTATCTTTGAAGTGTTTAAGTTACTGTGAGCATCTTATTAATTATATTTTCAGAGAATTATCCCATTGACAACCCCTTAACCTTATTTTGTGAACGGTGAAACTTGGGTTCCTTATCAGTTGTGGCTTGGAGGATCTTTTTATAGTTTTGCCTCTTTCCCTCATTGTTGCTGCTTTGTAAATAAATTGTTTATAGAAGTTGGATTTTTGGACATCTTGTTGATTGCATTTCATTTTGAGAATCTTCTTGTCGTCCCTAGATTTATTTCCTTATTGTTTTCTTTTCATGGATGAGATTTTCTAGATATTATTGAATATGGTTTTAAGGATTTCTTATTGTTTGTTTCCTTCACTCTTATGTGGTGGCGGTGGGGTGTATAGACCAATAAATTCATTTGTTATTTTTGTGATGTTCTAGAGGTATTTTGATCATTTTATAATCAATTGGAAAATGACGATTTTTACTATGATAACAGATTCAAATTAAAATTTTGATCATATCATTGATATTAAAAATGATTATTTCCCATGGTATATATGAGTCTCACATCATTATGAAACAATTGATTTTTTGGGCCACCTTAGTTCACTTAAACTAGATAGAAATAATTCTCTCACTATCTCATTTTGATTATAATTGATGATCCATGGTGACAATTTGAGGTAGTGGACCCTTCAATTCTCTTTCTGTTCTTCACGTTTATCTCATTATTATCTCATTATGATGCTTTCATGTCATTTCATCATCAAATTATTTCTTGAAACTCCTTGTTTTTTTATAAAATCATTTGATGGTCCATAAATCACGAGAAGATATGCATTAAAATCATGTTGATTAGTAAATTACAATTTCTAAGTTTGGTAGTGACCAAATCATTAGTTAATCCATAGTTTTGTTTTTTATTTATACACCAATTTTGAAAGAATTGTGTGGATTTTTTGATAAATCTTTTGAGTTTGATGTTATTCTTTCTAAATTTATGTAATCATTTTTTTTAAATTCATTCCAAGGATGTTCTTAATAATGTTTGGTTGTTTGGAAGATGGGAATTTTCTTTTCGATCAATCAAAGTTGAGACCTTTCATAAAATTGTGTAATCTATCAAAGTAGTTTGATTACCTAGTGGATCACCAGGGGGAACCCAATGGATTTTTCGAGCCACTGTCCCAAACTAGGGGGCACATAATGGCTTACAACGGTAACCCAATTGCAAAGGTACCTGGGCAGTAAGCCCCATGTCTTTGGGTTCTTATCTTTATTTTCTTCTTATTTCTTCTCAAGACATCTATATGGATTAAAACAGGAACAATAAAGGGACAATGATCAATATTCATAGATCAAATTATTGGTCTATGGTTTCTAACAACATTATAAGAATGATGGAAAGTGTTAAGGCCTTATGGGTTGAGTTGTTCCCTCCTATCATATTTTCTCAAAACCAATTCATGGTGGGTTTTGTGATGATTTCCAGAGTAAGTTGAATGTTCAACAATGATGGTCATAACTATCATTTTTTAAATCCTTGTTGTGGCTATTTGGTCAATCGAGCTTTGATGTGGGTGGGCCTATTTCATAGATTAATATTGAAGTTGATCGATGAATGAACAAAGGTGTGTGTGGAAACTCTATCAATTTGACATGATCTCAATGGGTGGTATATTTGATAGTGTTGTGATAAAAAAGATGTTTAGGGAGATTTTTGTTAACTAGGAGATGCTTGATGCAGTTGTTATGATTTGAAGTGTTGGTGTTGGATTTTTTTGTCAACTTATAAATCAAGTGATCAGATTATTTGGAGGCATTTGAGTTGCTCAAAGAACTTGTTGATGAAAGTCTTATAGAGGCTCTAGATTGTTTAAAAGAATTGGAGAAGGCTTTGATGAAGTGTTTGCACTAGAGAACAAATCACGCCACAACACATTGTGTTACACTGTAATAGTCACAATGGACTTACGTAGAAAATGGTTAGAAAAAATATCACACCACAACACATAAATATTGTGTCATGATTTGTTGCCAGTGGCGATGATGCTTAAATTGATCTTAATGAAATATGCGTCAATCCATAATGAAGGAGGCCATGATTTATATGTGTTTGCATTGGCTATTGAGGGCATATGGTTGCATTGTGAAGAAAGTTGGTTGTACCATTAAGGAGAAGACCGTGTCATGAAGTTATGCCATGATTTTTTGTTGGGCATTACAGTTAGAGATTACACTGCAATGTGTGGGTGTAACAAAAGTTGTGATAGATTGGTCCTTGTGGGTGGAGGATTGCACCATGATTGTAAGGTGCAATTATAGAGTTGAAGATATTACACTATAATGATTGGTACCATAGCATAATGACACTGAGTGATGTATCAATTTAAGGAATATTTTGGAAAAACTGTTTGTTAATTTCAAGCATTACACCTTAATTTTCCCCATCACATTGTGGTTTATGTAAGTTGGAATATTTTAGCGTTTTTGATGATATTGCTTGACGCGTGTTATATGAACTATTTAGGTTCAATCATTAACATCCCTTTAATATATAAAAGGTTATTGTAAGGTCAATATTGATACAATTATTGGAATTTTGAGTGGGAGATATTGGAAGTTTATATAGAAGTTGGATTTTGAATTTCAATTTAAAAAATTTCAATGAATGATATGATGGAAATTAATACCATGATGTATGCCCGATTGTTGGAGTGTAAGTGAATAAGAAAAAAGATAGCGGAAGAGGAAGACACCCAAGGATGAGAATTTCAATATTGATTTTCATTAATACAATTCTCATAGGAGGATTCCCCAGATTGTGAATATTGAAGGTTTACTCAAAGAAAAGATAAACTACATTGGTTTTGTAGTGCGTTATTGAGTTTTTTATGGTTTTTTGATGGTCAATGACACATATTCACATGAATATATCTCAGTAGCATACGAAATAATATGTTGGGTGATCTAAAAGAAGTGTTTGTTCACTAAATTTCATAGTTTTGTTGACCAAATAGGAGAAAAATGGGTGATACTCTATTGGAAGCACTTTGAAGACTTTCATTGAAGTTTGAAGGCTTTACTTTGGTGTACATATTGAAGAGATATATTTTAGTGTACAAGAGAACATCATACTTGTCAGGAGATATTTGTATTCACATGAGTTCAAGGATAAACTCTACTCATTGTAACCATTGAATGATATTAATGGATCGTATTCCAATGGATAATACCATGACATTCCAAGGATGTAGCCATTTTTTGAATGGCGAACCTTATAAATCTTTGTGTTCACTATAGTTGTGTAAATGTGGATGCTCAAAGTGATCTCTGAATTAATTGAATCTATTCATAAAAATTCAGAGTTGGAAAAAGAATATTGGAAGACAACTTATTTGTAATCACATTAACTGATAATAAAGGTTGATTAATGGAGAATCCTAAAAGTATTTTATTCACCGATTCAGTCCCCTCTCAATGAATACTTACTGTGTGAAATCACTATAATTAGTGGTAGTGTTTTTGTAATTAGTATTAGAGTACTGTCTGGATTACCCTTTAAATACATTGGAGCTATTTGAAATTGTTAGTGACAAATACTCTTTGTTTGAAGCTGAAGTTGTGGTTTGATTTTTTATTTCCATCATGGATCATATTAATTCAATAAATAAAAAAGGTATTCCCATATTTTTCAGAAAAAATTCTAATGTTTGTAAGGAAAGAATGCTTTCATACTTTCTCTCATTATGTATGGATATTGTTGACATGGTAACTAAAGGTTTTACTCTAATAGCAGAAGGTGCCGTGACGACTCCTGATAATATAAAGAAAAAATGAGATAAATAGATGTGCAATGAATGATATATTACGCCCATTTTCAAAGAAGGAATTCATAATGGTTATGGAGATAAAAATAGTGAAAGGAATTTGAGACAAACCACAAAATATTCATGAATGGAATTTTAGAGTGAATGGAGAAAAACATCAAATATGGTATGCACAATTTGAATACATTCATATAATTGATGGGGAAAAAGTGGAGGATTTATTTACTATGGTTAATGAGATTATGAGACCCATTAGAGTACTTGGAGAAATTTTAAACTATCCAATGATTTTCAAGAAGTTTCTATGTATCTTGTTGGATAATTTTGATCCAAAAGTTTATTTTATTGAAGACCATGATCTAAATAAATTTCCACTTGATGAATTTCCCCACGTGTTGATTGAGTATGAGATGAGGAAACGTGGTTCTTTCAAAAAGAGAAGTATACGTGAGAAGTAAATATCTTGCAAGATAGGTTTGATCTTAAAGTTTCTTCTCTTGAAGATCATGTTCTAAATATATTTCCACTAGATGAATTTCACCATGTGTTGATTATGTATGAGATGATTAAATGAATTTCTTTCAAAAAGAGAAGCAAGCATGAGATAGAAATCTATTTGAAATCCGTAAAGAATGAGAAGACTTCTAAGGAGGTCATGGAAGAGGATGAGAATTCATATTTGGATGGTGATATTGATGTGAAAATTGACAATCTCAAGCTGCTTTTCTCAAGAAGTTTCCAAAAAGGATAAGGTAGATATCATGGTAAAATATCTTTAAGGTGTTTAAGTTATGGAGGTACTGATAATTTTGCTATAAATTTTCCAAATCCAAAGAAAGAAGTGAGTGGAGATGAGGATGTTCCATCAAAAGAAGTTCTCTAGGAAGAATTCTTTAAAAATTTTCAAGAAAAGCTATCCTTTTATAAAAAAATTAAAGAAATTCTCAAACTTAAAAAAGAATATTTACTTTTCAAGGATAGAAGAAGAAGAGTGTGATGACAGTGAAAGTGAAGAAGATTCACCACCTAGTGATTATGGTGGGAATTTTTTAAGGAGATGAAATAGAAACAAACATGGAATTCATGTTGAAAATAGAATTTAAGGAATTTCTCATGAAGATATATAAAATGGAGAAGGTGGATATGAAGTTGGGAGAGGTACCTCAAGTATCAAATGAGGTTGAGAAATCCCAGGGTGAAAAGGACTTGTAGTTATTGAAAGAGATCGAGTATTTGAATGTGTAACACCTCGACCCAAGCTATTGAGCCTGATCTAAAATGCCACACAACCTCATGTGTGCGTCCCCGTACATAAGAGGTTGCTGACTAGCAGTGAGGGACAAGAGGAATGTCTTGGGGGAGACTATGTCCTCAGTATTAGGTGAACATTAGAGTACATACTAGAAGTGGAAACAATAGAATAAAAAAATAAAGAATAAATAAACAAACCATTAGAGTAGAAACATACAAATATAGTACCAACCCATGTAGTAACAGTATGACACGCTAGTCACACAATGAAAACAAAAGAAAGGATCCACACAAGAAATGGATCAATTTATTAAGTAAAACAACTAAACAAAAGCAGGAGCATACACCCATCCCGAAGTCCATCCCGCAACACCTGCATCCTCCTGCTCAACCAGCTAAACCCTCCACCACAGGGCTCTTTCACTTCATCGGATCTCTGGTCATGAAATCTACAAACGCACTGAAATATATAAGTAGGGTGTGAGTACAAGATCCAATAGGATACCAACAACAATCCTTAACATAAATGCATAAGATATACTACTGTATGACATGATAATAAACAAGCACAGATAAACAACAAATATATCACACAAGAATAACATATGTGCTGGGTCTTTAGAGACCATCTCTACTTGCTTCGATACCATACTGGGAGAACATCATCCAACCACGTCTGACACATCCCCCCTTATTGGGATAGTCCACAAAACATGTTTGACACATCCCCATGGAAGGGGAACCCATGTAATTTCTGATAAATATCTTACACATCTCTCTCAGGGGACAGTCCATATGGATCAACCTGCATGCTCAACTGCAGAATACTGTGGAAATAGCACATGAAAAACATGTATATAGGATGATAGATCAAACATCACATTACATTAACCAAGTGACACAACCATAACAAAACCATATGTGAGAAAACATCCAACATAGGTTTTGCAGGGATATACATAAACACCTCATGTGATCAATATCAAACATAGGTCTCATGGGATACACACACATTCCAAAAAATCAGGTTAAGAACCTATATAAACATGAGCTAATGATAAGTACCACCCACCTTAGGTGCAATGACATTCAATTAAAAGGGTAGAAGTCTGATTCAAATTTCACCATTGAATCCTAGAACCATTTCTGACCCACCATGATTATCATTCTAGGATCAATATTGATGATAAATATAAGGACCTGACCTTAAACATTACATAATCTTGAGTTAAGACAAGAATTCACATTGAGGATCTTTTCAGGTTTAGAGTTTTAGAGAATTAGGCCATATCTATTACATTACATTTCAAAAATTACAAAGTAGACACTTATACTCAATATCCATTTTTCTATAAAATAAAAACTAAAAAAAACATGTCTAGTTCCATGTTTTAGACAGCATGACTTTTTCTTGATTCCATCCTTGAACCTATTAATAAAACAAAGAAAGAAAACATTAGTTCATCAATACATACATAACATAAGCTCTTTAACATACCTCATGAAATCATAAGATTTACATAGTAAACACAAATCATAAAGGTAACTTGTGGCATCCATAACATACTTACGTTGTAGCTTTCAAAGCTACATAGGGAGTTACATTTGGAATACCCATCACAGTATATTATCTAAATCTCTTAGGAGAAACATTCACGTTTACCTCCGTCACGTTACCCAATGCATTGGAGAGCTATCTCGGGCTCACCCGCCCTAGGTTTATCATGGAACCACCCGTATTCGTAAACAATATCAAAGAACCATAACGTATTCATAACATATAAAACAAGCATAAAGGAAAGATAACATTTCCACATTGCTATCACAATATATTATTTCAAGATATTAACATAATCAATTCTTTATCAAACCATTTTCAAAAACCATTTAAAACATTTAATAAAGAGATTTTTGAATCAAAGTATACCATACCACTTTGAAACTTTTAAATGAATCATCATTTGAAAAAATTAATGTCCATATAAATAAATCCTAAAAACCATTTTGGAAACATGGACATTAATGAGAAATATTTAGAAGAATAAATCTTTAAAATATTTTAACCTATATTTTAGTTAAAGAGTTTTTAACAAAATAAGAGACGCTTGAATATGAATTATTGAGGAATAACATTTAATCACAAATTTATAATATCATGAGAATAAATGGATTCATGATATAATATTCCAAAGGAAAATATATACACCATATAATATTTACCTTTCTTGAAAATATGAGAATATTGAGAAAATAGGATTTGATTAAATACAACCCATGATCCACGATGATATCGAGGTATAGTGGAGGTGTTTGATATCTCAAACAACTGCTGGCAAGTGAGTTGTATGCTAGAAAAAGTTTCACAATCATATGAACATTACTTTGCAATAATTATTGCAAGCATTTCATCAGGAAGAGGTAGGAATTTTATTTGAGATCCTCCTCCTTCCATTTGTAAACGACTTTCCTTGATCTGAAAAAATTATAAAACAAGGATTTAACTGAAATAATAGACATATGGACTAACCATGTGTTTAAGGAAAACTCTTAATCCCTAAAGTTGTCTAAACTAACCTCTGATACCAAATGTAAGGACTTGACCTTAAACATTACATAATCTTGAGTTAAGACAAGAATTCACATTGAGGATCTTTTCAGGTTTAGAGTTTTAGAGAATTAGGCCATATCTATTACATTACATTTCAAAAATTACAAAGTAGACACTTCTACTCAGTATCCATTTTTTTTCATAAAATAAAAACTAAAAAAACATGTTTAGTTCCATGTTTTAGATAGCATGCCTTTTCCTTGATTCCATCCTTGAACCTATTCATCTTTAAGTCCTACGAAAAACATTTCACAACTTGGGATGAACATAAAAAGATCATTAAGGGTTATAAAACAAAGAAAGAAAACATTAGTTCATCAATACATACATAACATAATCTCTTTAACATACCTCATGAAATTATAATATTTACACAGTAAACAAAAATCATAAAGGTAACTTGTGGCATCCATAACATACTTACGTTGTAGCTTTCACAGCTACATAGGGAGTTACATTTGTAATAAACATCATAGTATATTCCCTAAATATCTTATGAGAAACATTCACGTTTACTTCCATCACGTTACCCAATGCATTGTAGAGCTATCTCGGGCTCACCCACCATAGGTTTATCACGGAACCACCCATATTAGTAAACAATGTCGAAGAACCATAACGTAGTCATAACATATAAAACAAGCATAAAGGACAGATAACATTTCCACATTTCTATCACAATATGTTATTTCAATATATTGACATAATCAATTCTTTATCAAACAATTTTCAAAAACCATTTAAAACATTT
Organism: Viscum album; assembly: GCA_963277665.1. Lineage (NCBI taxonomy): Eukaryota > Viridiplantae > Streptophyta > Magnoliopsida > Santalales > Viscaceae > Viscum > Viscum album. Next base: position 1,989,062,787 of record OY728136.1, read on the forward strand.
AATAAAGAGATTTTTGAATCAAAGTGTCCCATACCACTTTGAAACTTTTAAATGAATCATCATTTGAAAAAATTAATTTCTATATAAATAAATCCTAAAAGCCATTTTGTAAACATGGACATTAATGAGAAATATTTAGAAGAATAAATCTTTAAAACATTTTAACTAATATTTTAGTTAAAGAGTTTTTATAAAATGAGAGACACTTGAATACAAATAATTGAGGAATAACATTTAATCAGAACTTTATAATATCATGAGAATAAAGGGATTAATGATATAATATTCGAAAGGACAATATATACACCATATAAGAGTGAATTTATGCATAACAACAATAAAGTCTCAATGAAATGTAAATTGAGACGAAATCCCTTATAAAAACTGTATCCTTAGATTAAGGACAAATATTTTACATAATAATGTGTGAAAAATATAAATACACTCAATATGATTGAATATTCAACATAAATCAGTCAGAGAACATTCACACATATTTTTGTAAAAACAACACCAATGACTTGGATGTTTAACTCAATGAATGGAAATTGAGTTAAAATTACTCCTATCAAGTTCATATCGAGGACTTGAGAATTTATCAATGGAGTGATTATGTGTATCAAAAGTATATACACACAAAGGGCAGTGTAAATTAAAACATAAATAAATAAATAGTGATTCCACACATAATCATAGCATGACATAATTAAGAATTAGAAGAATAACCCAAGGAATGGAAATTGGGTTAAAAAGTTCACTTACCGATTTGGTAACTTATGAAACATACACCACATGAAAGAAGGATCATAAAATGAAGAAGTAAATACCCATAAATTAAATTATATTATACAAATAATACAATCATGGTTAGTACATACACTACACAAAAGGAAATAGTGGCAAACATAGCATGAATCTCACGCGAATAAAAAGTGAGATGAAAACCCTTTACCACGTTGTAATCAATCGATTCATAAGAACACAAGTTAATAACTACCAAATGAATCACAAAATACCATGAATATAAATATAATCATGATAATATATATCAAATGGTAGTACACAATACACCAAATGCAATAAATAAGTGGCGAACAATGGAAATATCACAGAATTAAAAGTGAGATAAGAAACCCCTTACCTCGTGTCCGACTTGACCCGTTCGTTCTTTAATCTCCTGAATAATAAACTAAAGTTAATTTATACTTGATTAAGAACCTTTTTAAAGTTTATTCTTCCTTTTATATCACTTATTACCATGTTATAAACATTATGTAACCATTTAAGTTAATAATGGTCGTTTTGTCGATATTTGGTACTTGAGTAAAAAATGGACTTCTTATAATTACAAGTTGTTCATGTGGTCAAAAGTTCATTATATCCAGAATGATATTCATGATTTATATATCATATATATCATATATAGATAGTTTATGTATGTATTTATAATATTACATAACATTTGAAGATAAGAAATGAAATGCACAGTTCATGGAGATGGTAAGCCGTACGTACGCATGAACGCTACTTTCATTTCTATTTCATATTTAATGGAATGAAAAATTAATGATACATAGGTATATTATAATTATATTTTGATATAATATTATATATATGTTACATAATTTCATTAAATCCATCATTTATATGTTCCATGTATGTCATGAATGAATCATATCACCTAGAGGGGGCGGTAGTCCGCACTTCCTCAAATGAAATTATCGTATATACACATATTGGAAAGCATAAAGGTATGTTTGTAAATAAAAATTACAGTAGCATAGAGAAAACATAAACATAATATATATAATATATAAATACAGTTCCATCATAATTTCCACCATAAGAGGTGGTAGGAGAAGATTGAACAATCATTGTTTCGTGAGGCGTTAGTTTGCCGTCCATAGAAACACTATGTTCTTTACCCATTAGATGGAGGTGTGTGTAAGTTTAGTTAGAATAATTCTAATAAAAACAACCTAGTATATTGATAATACTGGTGTTGTTATAAAAAAAGTAATAAAAAGAGTTTAGGGGGTTGGAGAAGTAAAATAAAACAAAAGAACTTAAGAGAAAACAATACCTTTAAATCGGGTAACTCCATTTGGTTTGAACCAAAAGGGTTTCTTGAAGTGCCTTCTACCTAAGGTAAGGCTTCTTGGAGGAATAGAGGGATATTGAAAGCTTATTTGGGCAGATTTTGGATGAGTCAAGGGGCTTGATAGGTGTGAGTAATGAGTTAGAGGTGAGGGATTTTTATAAGGGGGAGGAGGAGCTCTTTAGGAAAGTGTGAAAATATTATTTTATTATATAATGATTTTCAGTTTCTAAAGGTCCAAAACTTATTAAAGTTTAAGATAATATGACTCATGGTCTAAATAAAATCATCCAATAAAAATTTTACAGGTTTTGGATATTATTTTAATCTTTATAATCTTATTTATTTAAATTATTTATTAATGAGGTAAACACTGCATCATTATTGTGTCATAAAAAATTTAATTTATTTGATGTCTAAAAATTATAAAAAATACCATAATGTAGGAAATATTTTTAGCTTTATAATGAATATTTATAGTCAAATATATCAATTACATAACCCCACATTAAAATTGTTTTAGCAAAATAATACATGTTTATGATATTTTTATTTTTACTTTAAATAAAAAGTTATTAATATCATTAGCTTACCCAAGTTGCTTTCAAAGGCCAAAAGTCTCACCCAAGGATTGTATTGGTTGGACATTAATCATCCAATAAGGTTAGAACAAGTGTTAAGGTAATTTTATATTATTATAATATTGTTTTTACCTTGAATTACCCTATTTACCTTTAACTGCAGTAAATAAGTCAAAAGTTACTATTCACCAAAAAATATTTTCATCTTATTGAACCAAATTTTACTTACTAATAACAAACATGTATGTTTTATTTTTAAAATTCAATTTATAGAAGCGGTAAAATTTCATTTAAATGAAAAAGTCAGCTTTTTAACTACTACTCAGTGTTTTCACTATTCATAAAAAATTGAAGTTTTTCAGAAAAATACCAAAAATTTAGCCTAAGCTATATTTGATATTCTGAATTCAAAAATGATGTCTATTTTACCAAATTCAATACATATAATCTTCATTAATTAATTTAAAATTAATTCCTGTTGTCAAAACAAAAAGCGTGTTTTTAAGAAATAATAACTATCAAAAGATTGACACTTGTTTATGTCCAATTTCAAAGTGAAATTAATTCCAATGACCAACATTGGATTAAATGGTAAAAATATAATCTAGTTAACCTTAAAACCAATTAAAAAGATAATATAACCATATAAATAAATTATATTAAAAGGCAGTTTTGAATTAAAATACAGTATTTTTCACTATTCATTAAAAAATGAATTTTATCAGAAAAATACCAAAAATTTACCAAAAGTAAAATTTGATGTCCCGATTCTAAAGAAGAATTTTATTTTTTCAAATAGAACATATAAAATTGACAAAAACTATATTTAAAGAGGGTTCACCATTAAAAGGCAGTAAATCGACCTTTTAAAGATTATTAGAGTATTTATGCTTAAAATTAGATTACTTCACATTTTAAGCCTTTCACATTTATTGGATAAATGTAAAAACATTTAACAAACATGTATAATCATATTGTAGTTATTTCTGTTCATTCTTGCCATTACAACAGCTAAGTGTCAACTACCATTTAAAATAATAATATATTTTTTTTAGTATGAATCAGCCTTGTGTGCAACATAAGATTTCAAAGAAACCCATTGTTGCGTATCGGGTACACCATCGAACATAGCAACACCTTTAAAGTAAAATTAATATTTAATTCATAAATATTAATAATTATGAAAATGTATTATTCTTTATTTACTTGGGATGTTACAATAAAACACACCCAAAAGGCAGGACAAGATCACACTTACTTGAGAAGATTCTCTACAGACAATGATCTGGGTCCAAACGATGCACAAACACCAAAACCCAGAATTTGGGTGCCGATTCTATCAATGAACACAATCCCCTTTTTAGACTATTCCAAAACCCTTAGATCTGATCAATACATTGAGAATCTAATTAGGTTTGACCAAGGAGAAGAGAAGATAATTGATCTAGGTTAAGATATAACTCATTGTATTAGAAGCGTGAGATCAAGCTAGTGTCTGGGCGTTGAACAAAGAAGATAGGAGAGGAGAGAGATAAAAATCCCTTGGAGAAGGCCTAAGGTTTTGAGTTGTAGGAAGGAGGAGAATGAGTAAAATCAATGAGTTATAGATCATTTAATATTCTAGAATAGACTCAATTCATGGCGTGAATCATGGATTCACGTCATGAATTCTTGGGATGGTCGATATGCTAAAAAACACATTGTATCAGCTTGAAATCCTAGAAAACCCTGTTCACATTGTGAATATTATTTCACATCATGAACCATGTTTCACATCTTGAAATTAGAATCATGGATTCTTCCTAGAATACATTCATGTTGTGAATATCCATTCACAGTGTGAACCGCTGTTGTAGCCAGTTTCAAGACTTTATTCCATTTCCTTCTTAAAAAACCCCTAACAAGCCTCAACTTGTTTAATTATACCCTTTAAGATGTGACAAAACTTAAAGAAAAGAATACCTTGAAATTGTGGATGTTACAATTCCCCCCTATTATGATTTCTTATCCTCGAGAAGTATCATCAAAGGTTGCTCGAATAACTCGGGCCACTGTGCCTGAATGTCTGTCTCCTGCTCTTATGTCTCGTCTTAAATACGCCCTTGCTACCATTGAACCCGAACAAGAGGAACAATCTTCCCTCACAACACCTTCTCGTTTCGGTCCACAATCTGAGCAGGACGCTCCACAAAAGATGCATTTGGTTCTAACTCAACATCCTCACAATTGATCACACGCACACGATCAGGATCATACATCTGAATCTGAGACATGTGGTACACATTATGCATACCTTGGTACTGTGGAGGAATATCCAACCAATAGGCCACTATTCCGATGCGTTTTATGATTTTGAATGACCCAACGTACCGCGGTGTGAAATTTCCTTATCTTCTTAAATGAATATCCCCTAACTAAGGGAACACCTGCAAGAACACTCTTTCACCCATTAGTCTAGGTATGACAAGCCATACTCAGCTTCAACTGATCCCCCATTTCCTTTTGTAGGCCTTTCCAAAACCATGATGTAAACTAGAAATATCTATAAGTTACCATGCTCGAAGGAATGCCGTGTATCAGTATGATCTTACAAACATAGAGCTTCCATAGCTCATCCACTGAGTTAGTCTCATAGATCAGAAAGAAGTGTTCTAACTTGGTTAACTGATCTACTATCACCCAAATGATATCTCGATCTTTCTGAGTCCTGGGAAGCCCTTTCATGAAGTTTTTCATTAGCTCATACCACTTCTACATAGGCACTGGAGGTGGCTGGAACAACCCTCTTAGTCTTTGATGATTGACCTTGATCTCATTAAAAGTTAGATAATGAGAGACAAATCCTAGAATGTCACTTTTCATGTTGGGCCACCAAAACTATCATTTGGCATCATGATACATCTTGGTCGATCCTGGGTGCACTGCCCACTATGAAGCATGAGTGGCTTTAATCAGCTCCTCTCTCATAAAAGAAGGAACCATAACCCTAGCATGAACCAGAAGCACAACACGTATGTCTAAGATCTACCTGGTAATAAAACTATTCGCTACCAACCTCTCACACATCACAACACACTCCTAATAAAACTCTCGACCGAACTTTACTCATACTACCAATGAGGACATGACACCAAGGGTACACAATCCATTTCCCCTCGATCCTAATCTACACCCATTTTCTAATTATCTATCAAATCCACAATCTTCCAACCTACTTCTGATGTCTATTCTCCAACTCCCCATGCCTTCCTACTAAGGGCATCTACAACAACATTGCCTTTTTTAGGAGCATACTCCATCTCAAAGGTGAATGTCTTCAAGTATTCCATCTAAAGCCTCTGATGAAGATTCAGGTCATGCAAGGAGAAAATATACCACATGTAACACCCTAATATTTTATAATATATTTTTCTTTAAATAAAATGTAAGTGTTTGGTAACTTGCTTTATATGAAACACCGATCTTAAAATGATATGCGATATATTATAACCTATCTGTTAAATTAGCGGTTTGAATAGGAATAAACCCAATATGAAAAAATATTTATATAGGTTTTTCTATAATTCAAATGTATTTATTAATGCTTAATTGGCAAGTACTTAATTTTCAGTAAAATCATTTTATGTTTCAGAAACATTTTTCTTCAAAAAATGGTTTTTATCGCATTTTACACACATGAAAATTATAATTTATTTCTATAATTTTTATAAATTTTATTTGAGGGAATGAATATCATTTTTTAAATCATCATTTCAATATTATCTTAGGGTGTTTTTTTTGGATTTTTTATAAAAGGGTTTATTTTCCAATGAATAGTGAAAAATATTGTTTTTTTGTAAAAACTGTCATTTCTTTTCAAGTAAAATTCCAATTATTATTTGAATTTAATCTTAAAGTAACATAAGTATCATTTAATTATAAATAATATAATTAATTACATAATAATCATCATTATACTTTATTTTTATAAGTTTATTTTCAAGCTTAAAAACACATTTATCTAAAAACTATTTTTATGCACGCAATGTGTTTTTATCTTAATAAATTAAATTAATCTCTATTTATTAATAGTTTTAGTTAAATTTATAGATTATAAATTCAATAATATAATTTTATATTCATTTAATGGTTTTTACAAGGAAATAAATGTAAGTAAATTATGTTTTATGCTTAAAGAATCATTTTTCTAAAATAGGTTTTCGTTGCAGGTTGCACGCTTATTTAAAATTAATTTTTTCCACTTATAGAAATTGAATTTGGTAAAATAAATTACATATTTTGAAACATAATAATTAATATAATCTAATAGGGTCTACTTAATTTTTTCTGTTACAGTGAATAATAAAAATAGTAGAATTTTGTTACCATATTTAAGGTTAAAACAGGTTTACCGGGGGGGGGGGGATTAAACCAAGAGATAAGGAAAGTATTGCCACTAAAACCAATATAATTATTATTTTTTGAAGATATTTTAAACTTATCTTATCATACTTTGAAATACCTGGATATTTGGAGCCACTTTCCCATGAATGTGACCTTATATAATTGAAATCTTATAAGAAATTCCATGCATGTCCCTCCCCTCACTTATAAAAGGGAACCTCTCATCCTACCTTATTCACACCATTTGAGCCTTATAGCTCAGTCAATACTTGATAAAAATTATTACTATAATCCCTCCCTTCACCGTATAACGTATGATCTTCTCTTATGACCAATCCTTTAAGGCTTAAGGTGTAAGCCAAAGGGGGATATTCAAAGAAGAGGTATAAATCTTAACCAAGCTCTTTCAATTTTATTTATTCTTATACCTTCTATAAACTTATAATATCCATAAAAACATGATTAATATAGTATCATCAATATAGTTTTATGTTATTATGATGAATTCACAACCATTTTCTACCCCTTCTCCATTAAATGGGAAATAAAAGCATCTCTCATGCGTACGTGTGGACTACCGCCTCCACATAGAGATACAATTTATTTTCCATCACCATATTTCATGGGTGGTTATAATGATGGATTTAATGCTCATATATGAAATTTATTACATAATTATGCTTTTGAAATTATAATATCTTATCCACATTCTTACCTTTTGATCTATTGGTAAATGATAACGTCGCTTGTGTGTACGTGTGGACTACCACTTCCATGAAGAAATGTGATTTGTTTATTATAGATTTTTTATTTGGGTGGTAAAAGGATATATTTAATGAAAATATATATTATATTTATGATATAATAATGATTATATAAAGGTAAATTATCATTTAAATTTCTTTCATTCCATCCATAAAAAAAACAAACATCACTCCTGCATACGTACGGACTACCATCTCCACATAGTGATGTAATTCATTTTTTATCACCTCTTCATATGAATGGTTATAATTATGTATATAATTAATATATATGATATTTATATCATGATTAAAATTTTGGAGATAGAGTAACCATGATCAAAGTTCAAGGACCATAACTATCAAACTAAAACATACATGCAAAACAAAGTAGTTAACACCTGAAATGATGGATTTAATAGAGAATTGTTAATAAATGGGTGTTGAAATGATATAAGTAGATAATATATGATATTATATATATATATATATATTAATATGGTTCTATTATATAATTATAATCAATTTAAATTTATTATATAGGAGGTCAGAGTGCTTACAAAGCAAGATGAACTTGAGGTAAGAGTTTCGTCTCAATTTCTCTTCATCGAGACATGTTTTAATATTATACACCAATTTATTATTTTTATATTGTATATACTTCCTAAGAATTTATTTTTTCATAAACCATTATTTCATTCAATATATTTATTTAACCATATTATTTTCAATCTTTGAATGAATTTCATTTCAAAAATTACTAAATCCATATGGGTTTCTTGTCTCAATTTTGTTTCATTGAGACATGTTTGATGTTATACATCTATATTCTTTTATGAGGTGTATCCAATTAAACATTTATATGTTTTATCATGAATACCATTATGGTAATGGTATTTAAAGTTTCATTTTTTTATTTTTTTTCACGGGGGTTATGATTCAAAAGTTACCACAACGGTAAGGATTTTATGTTACAATCTCATTTTTACCCAGATTGTTTTTGATTAAATTTATGATGATGAAATTATTTGATTTATCTCTTAAAAATATTATGTATTTTCTTATACTATGGTTATTTTTGGAGATTACATTTTTTCATTTCATTTTACTCTCTTTAAGTACTCAAGAGACCGAAATAATGTTTTTAAGGAAAACCGACCTCATCTTTCTCTTCAGTTGGGAATTTTTTCTTCTGTCTCCATATTATCTTTAAAATATTTCCAAGAATATTTTTAACAATCTACAAAATTATTTAAATTAATTTTTAACTATATTTTACTTTCTTTACCAAGGTTTAAACATAATTTTATTATCATTTCCCAAACATGGTACTTTTAAATTTTTACCAAAAATGTGAAAGAATCTTTTGTTTTAAAATACACCGCATGAATAGATTTCCCCACCATCATGAATACTATTTTATTTAAATCCTCCTTTATAGGTTTCATTTTTTATTTTCAAATAAAATGTTTTTCTTAATATTTTAGAAATTTTTAGATTCCAAATAACCATTTTCAAATAAAAGGGCATTTTCCTCAACAAATGTTATAATAGCCTTTTAAAGAAATTTTCATTTATGACAATATAATTTGATGTTTATTATGATTTACTGGGGATAAAATACAATGTTACCATATTTATTCTTTCTTTGGATAATTTATTATTATGATGATAAATGTTTATGAAACCCATATACTTTCCATGGGTTATGATTTCATGATATGATGAATGTTTTATGATATTGTGGAACACATATGTATGATTTTAATTATGTGATGAGTGGACCCAGAATTATATATCCCTATAATTAATTAGGTAAAGAATGATATCTCATGAGATAATAAGGATTATAGTGAGGAGTGAACCCAGTTCAATAATGGATTTTTTTCAATAAGATAGTCTTGGGAGTGAACCTTGACTAAGGAAATGATGGAATGAGGAGTGAACCCAATCCACTGTGATCATCTTAGAAATGATCCTTGATTAATGAAATGATTTTATATGGTTATTTTCATTCAAAAAACTTATGTTTTATGATTATGATATGTTTTCATGGCTTGTGATTGATTATTGATGATTCCACGCTCTTATGCCTTATGTATTTTGATTGATAAAACTTTGTTCCATGTTTCATGATTATGATATATGAATTGATGGGAATGATTTTATAATTATTATCTCATGTTCTCATACACTTATGATTATCTTATTCCCAATTATAATCATTTATTTATATCTCTTATGTTTACCTTTACTGAGCATCTGAGCTCACCCTTTCTTATGTTTCCCCTGCCTAGGTTACAGAGAAAGGGTTTAGGTATGTTATGTCTAATAAGGGTGATAGTTGTGAAGAACTAAATTGGAAATGATGTAGATATTTTATATAATAGTTTTTTATCCATGCTTCCAAAGACACTAAACCTCGACAGCCATAAAGCATGTATTATTGTGAAATATATTGGGCATTCATCTAAAATGATGTAATATTTATATATAAAAAGTATGAGTCACTATAGTTTGTATAATAGGAAAGGTTTAGTAACTTTTGGAAACTATGATGAGGGAATTTTAGTGAGAACCCTTAGGGTAAGCCTAAGTATAGGAGAACATCCTAAGTTATGGTAAAGAAAGGAGTGTAGTTTGCCTAAGAAAATACACCCCTATTTAGATACTACAAGTGGATGTGGTTTTGGAACATATGCATCTAGGGGTAATATCCCCGAAAAGAGTTGGTTGAGTATATCTCGAATATAATTATGGTTCACAGTGAATGATCCCTTACTGCACACCTAGTTTGACACTCCTGAGGGATATACTTAGGTTAATTTAAATTTTCTTTAAGATCTATCTTGAAGGACTTGGATAGATAATGGCCATGGATGACCTAGGTTAAACCTAAGGCGTTATAGATTGAAAATAATGTGTCATGATTTAGATATCCTATAAATGATTTTAATGATTATATGATTTTACAATACGATTATTGTTGCTCATAATATGATTTTTGTGCTTCATTCATTGGATAAAACCAAAAGGAATTGTGTTAACACTGAATGTAATGAACAATGGAATGATTTTCCTCATGAGCAACAAAACGAAATGAGAGATGGAACAAGAAACCATGTGATTATTCCTAATCAACTATATCATTATATGATTAAAAACATGAACATTAGTGAGTTTATGAATGAACCAAATAAGATAAAAATAGAGTTTCATGAAGATCATAGAGGAAATAAGATTCAACTTCCTACATGTCAAGAATGTGGGAAGAAGCACCTGAGGAAATGTCTCAAAGGAAGGAGAATATGTTTTATGTGTGGAAAATGACATAGAGTAGGAAATTGATAGGTAAAATGAATATTTCAATGGAGTTAAATAAAGTAAATCCCAAGGTGAAATTTATAATTCAATATCTTATGTGTGGGGAACTTGGGCATTATCTGAGCCAATGCCCTAGTCCAAGGGATAACTCTTAGACCAAGGAAGGTAATATGCTATGATAATCATTGAAATGGAATAATTGAAGTGTTTATGTATTGGTATTTGAGAATTATGTTGTAAAAGTGTTTTATTAATTATATTCTAGTTATAAGAATCATGAAACATCTAAGTATTATTCCAAAATATTTTTTCTTCATGGATTTGTAAGCATACGTTGAATAATATCGATAACCAAGAAAAGTAATTTAGTGGTAAAGTGATATCACTACTACAAAATATGCCTTTAATAGTGCTAAAAGTGGCCTTTATTAGCATTAGAAAAGCAATGACTACATGAGAAAGGTTAAAAGGCCTGGTCTTTTATCAGCACTAAAAAAGCACTGATAAAGGGGTCCTTTATCAGTGCTAAAAAAGAGTTGATAAATGGAACCTTTATTAGTGCTTATAGAAGCACTGACAAAGGAAATTTTATCAGTGCTTTTAACAATGCTGATAAATGTAGCCTTTATCAGCACTTTTAAAAGTATTGATAAAGGGACATACTACAGTGTGCTATAACAACACAATGCAACACCACTGCAATGTGCTGTAACAATACACCGCAACACCATAAACCCACCATATATTAAAAAAAATTCCCAATATAGTATTTAAATGAAATGAAATTTAGAACACAAAAAAAAATAAAAAAAACACTATATTATAGACATTTCAAACATTGGTTTATACAATCACATAAATAAAAATTATTACACACATTCGAAAACATCAATGTTCCTTTGTCTTTTAATCCTCATCCAACTCATGCTATTATTGAACAAACCACCCCTACTCAAGTAAAATAATACACCAATATAAGAAAAAAAATTCTTGTGTTAGTAATAATATAAATAATTAAATTAATATAAAGTGTTAATTTTACTAAAATTGATGTAAATTTTAAATAAAAAGACACACTTAGAGTCATACCAGTCACACCATGCATCAGATTGAAATGAGACTAATTCCAACATGTCTCAAATTACTTGTATATTTTTTTCCTAAAGTATAAAAACAATCTAAATGTGTTTGCTCAGTTTTGAGTACATCAGTTGTCTTTTTTTACTAAAATGTCATTTTAAACTGGAAACACACACTTTTGTCTCATTCCGATCACATCGTATATCAGTTTAATGTGAAATAGATTCCTACAAATAAAAAATGACTTATGAATCGTTATCCTAAATTATCAAGAAAATACAATCTCATTTGATTGCTTTTCAGTGAGTGACACTTTTTTAACTAAAATGTCGATTTTAAACTAATAATAGACACTTTGAGTCATACCAGGCATATTGTATATCAGATTGAGGTGAGAGTGATTCCTACACATAAACAATTACATATAGATATTTTTCATAAAGTATCAAAACAATTCAATTGTGTTTTCTTGGTTTTGAGTAGTATAGTTGTCCATTTTACTAAAATTGATGACAATTTTAAATAAAAAGAGGCGCTTTGATTCATACTGGTTGTCACGAACCAGTCGGAGTCGACCCTGAACCGGTCACCCAGGCCAGCTCGCGACAAGTCCCGAGAGGCATTCCCGATCCTCTTGGGATGGCGACAAGCACCAAGGGCATCAATAGAGTACACAAGGGAACGATTTCTCCCATACATAAACAATCAAACAAACAGCAGAAATAAACGGACAACCCAAAATAAATTTATATAAATATTGAAGTAAACATTATTTTTACAAGAAACTAAAAGTAGAACAAAACCAAAAACAAAACTGAACAATCCCAATGACCAAATAACTCCATGTGACACTTATGTTAACTATCTAACACAATGATCAAACATCACCCAAGGCAATCAAACTCAAGCTGAAACCTGCACAAGGGATAAAAAAAAGAAGACTATAGGCGTGAGTATTAAAACTCAGTAGGTTAGCCCGATATTCTATTCCCAATGCACTTCCTTTAAAATAAAAGAAACATAAATTTCATGTTTTAAATACAAGATATAAAAGTATGTTTTTCAAATGATGTTCTATACTATAATAGTTATCAGAAAAAAACTTTCATGTTTTATAAACCAAAAATGCAAGTAACAATTTTTCAAAGAGGTGCAACTTCAAAATGAAAATTGTTTTAATGAGGGATGCTTTAAAGATTGTACACATTTAAATAAATAACACACACTACTAAATTTACCAACCAAACACACTGTATGCCAACGGTGACTACAAAAGATCCAATGAGCACAAGTCATGAGAACACCCCTAGGTACTAGTCAGTTGTGAGCCCCAGGTACCTCGTATCTCGGTGAAAGTAACCATAATAAATATCCATTCTAGTGCAAGATCCACCAGTAGGGAACATACACATAAACTAGTAGTCCCCAATCATCACCATCATCATAGTTTAGTTAGTGTTGTCCTCGTCAAACTTGCTACGTGAAATAGGGGCCAAACCCCACAGAATCACTATCATACTAGTACACGTCTGCCCACCTAGATACCCGGGATTCCCTTTAGTGCTCAATCAAGTTACACATATTATAAAATACACATTTCACATCCAAATTCCATTCCCAAACCATAAAAACACAAACAGACCATAAACTTTCTTCACATTTCTTACACGAATCAACAAACCGCTAAATATTTTCGTAAAACAATTTCAAGAAGTGTATTGAGGCTTTGCACATAAAACTCATTCAAAAACACTCTTTCAATTATAAACACACATAAAAACCATACCAAATCATATTTTTTAGCCCTAAAAACATTTAATAAAATCATTTCATGGACCATAAAACAATCCCAATTGCACAACTTGGTATATACAAGTAAAACACTCCTTCATTTTTAGGAAAGGCCAAATGGGCCTTTAAACATTTTCTCAAAACTAACGTTTGACGAAGTTATGCATTTAAATTTTATTAAGGAGGTGTGTAAACACAATTTACAGAATAATACCACATTCATAAATCCATTAAAACACTTAGGTGACATATTCAAAACACATACATTTTTATAAGAATGTGAAACAGACCATTTTTCGGCAACTCGGGCCAAAACATGTTGTAAAAAAAACCAATTGTTTGTAAACAAAAATCCAAATTTAAAAGCCATAAAAGGATCCCAAAATAATTTTCTTACATGCTGCCAATATATTTAAAAATCCAAACAAATTATTTTAAATTGCACTAGACACATAAAAGCCAACCGGGAAATTTATCAAACACATGGCATGCACTCTTTAACAAAACAACTTATGTTAAGCACTTAAAAAGGGATAAAACACCAATTTAATGCCATAATTTTATTCAAGATACTGATACATATTCAAAATACCATAAACCAAGTGCTCAAGCTCATGGAATAATTTATCAAACAAGAGGAGTGCACATTTATACCAAAACAACTATATTTTTAATAAAATAAGTCATAAAACATAATTTGAAAACAAAACCTTTAGAACCAAAGTTTCACAACAGAACATATCATATAAATAAGGATATAATAGAATTAAAATGATGAAACTTAAATGATAAAGTCTTGTGCAAGGGACATCCTACCTCAAATCCTTGGCGTAACGGAAACACACACCCGAAATCACCCGTCCCGGGTTTATAAACCCTAAAACTATGAATACCAGACCTAAATGAATATAAAATATATCAAAAAACATGTTATAACAGAACCCCAGGTCTATAATGACTATGGTATATTATAAAACCAAGAAAATTGAAAGGAGGAAGAAGAGGGATGATAAAGGAGATGGAATCTCACCTTTTCCAAAAGAAAACTTTTAGTATTCCAATATATCTGCACCCCTAGATAAAAGGGAATGGGATGAAACTTCATGGAGAGTCTCTTAAGGTCTTGAAGAACCAGGTAAAGAATATTTTTTTGAAAAAGATTACGAATTGAATGAGTTATGTATAAAACAATTTACCTTATCAATTATGGGCGATTTGAGGTATCCTGAGAACTTTCGCCCTAATCCGCGACCCATATGAGATCCAAAGAGGGTAAATAGATTATGAGGGTTCTTATAGGGTTATTGGATTCTATGGGGAGGTTTAATCACCGAAAAATATTAAAAATTTAATTAGATATAAAAGAAACAAATATATTTTTTTAAAACAGGAAATGGGCCCATGGGCTGGCCCAATACCTAAATAAGTAACCCCAATTCCCCATGATTATGAATTTATATGGGGTACAAAATGATATGTAAGTTTTAATATGTCAGTATAGGACAAGTGGGAAGTTTAATGGGTGAAAAATGATTAAAAACAAAAGAGTTATAAAAGAAACAAATTCGGTTTTTAAAACTGGAAATGGGCTCACAGTTGGCCCAAATCATGAAGTAACCACCCTTTCTTCAAAAACTCCTAAACAAGCAATGGGGATACCAAATTAGGGTGGTTAGACATATATTAAACTTAAAAAATCAATATTAATCTCACCAAATACACATGAAAAGGATCGGGATTTCCAATGGATCGGATCAATACAAAGACAAAAAAAACCGGGTGTGACAATTCTCCCCACCATTAAAGCTTTCCGCCCCCGGAAAGCCATAACACTTTCCGGCTGGAAAAAACAACACCTAAGGATTACTTAACAACATAATCCAGCCTCTAAAGATAAGTAAATATCAATCACCCACAATGCAACTTAATACTTTTGCCCAAACAAAACACAACTCACAACCATGTCTGGAGAATCAATGGAAAGATGAAGCCACCACCTCCACAACCAAGCCAAGAACCCGATTATTGGGCCTTCTCTCAATGAACCCAACCATCAACCAAACCAAAGAGAACTCACAAAAACCAAATATTCAAGGGGAGTAAATAATGGACTCCCCACCATTAAGAAAAAACTATCACTAGAAAAGTTCTTTGGATGAAAATCTAGGAGACCCATGGTGGGTATCCCCACCATTAAAAACCAACTAGCAACGAACATACAAGAATTCAAAATGATCTAGAATTGGGGCTCACTCACACAATCCCAAAAAAAAACTCCTACAAAAACCTAATATAACAAGTTAATAGGGTTACAACATGAACATATAAACCACCCACTCCCGAATAGAGGGGACAAGAACTTGGCCAACACATTCAGCATAAATCTGGACCCCCACCACTCAGGGATGGGAGGGAAGGGGACCCAATAATTTGTCCACTAAAACCAAAAAAGAAACAAAGAATATACCCAAAACTCTCCAACTACTAATAGGTAACACCGAGACTGCACCTAATTTTCACAGATGGTCCACACAGGGACATTGATTGAAAACCCACATCCATGAAAGCATAACCATAGACACTGTGTGAGGGGTAAGTCCACCACGCTTGTTGCGACAAAGGGAAATTAAAATAAATGAGGAACCAAAACATTGAAATATAAACTAACTTACCAAAATATAGGAGGAATGATCATAATCGAGTACTCCACACATCTGGTGATTTCCTGACTGCGTGAAAAGATTCACTCCGAGGCCTATGGATGGAGCCTTGATTCTTGAAGCATCTACTGCACCACAGTCAGGTGATAAGGATCACACCACTAAAAAAAACTCACTTTCTCACCAAACAAAAAACTTTATCTAAATAGGAAATCATAGATATATATCAAAATTATGTCTCACTCCAAACGAGTGGCAGAATGGACACGGAATACGATGAAACACATCAACATCACCGAACACAACTGCTCTGTCCAAAAGAATTATCACGACCTAGAAGCACTTTAAATAGATCCCAAACAGCTCTCTATTCCAACAAACATGTTGAGGAATCATCAAAAGAGGTGGATTTAACATTTGAAATTAATCCTTAGGTTGATCAGCAGGAAAGATTTCCAACGGATAACTATCCATGGCCACATCACAACATCAAACACATCTTTAGCAACCCAATGAAAATTACTCCAAAACCAAGACACCAACAAGATCTCATCTCAAGATACAATAATAGTATGAATTCTAGATCACAAGGAAGCTTACTGAATAAACAACTCTTCTAAGACATAGAAAAAAAACTAGTCACATAACCATTGGTTTATAAAAAAAAGGCCAAAATTTTTCAACTCAAAATACTTTTGAAAAACAAACTAACTTGGTGGGTTTCCACATTCACCAATGGTGTTTCATCAAGTCTCACCACATGCACATTTCCATGCCACCCCAGGCACCCAACCACCATTCCATATAGTCCATCCTTCCAGATATCAATAAAACCATGCATGTGAGCACCCATGAAAGCACCAAAAGCTAAAACAAAACAACATCATTCCAAAAATCATTTACCTTCAAAAGGAACACCAACCACCAAGTCAAAAAACCTTTTCATATTTCACAAAAAAAACAAAATTCATTAAGAACAATTTGCTTAAAAACCTACCCCTTTTCATTTTTAACAACTTTTAAAAAAACCAAGCCACTCCAAACAACCCCTTCCCATTTTTTTAAAATTCAGCAAGGTATATTTTCATAATCTGAGGTCCATTGAGACTAATACCCTTTCTAGGAAAACACCAACTGATCAAAACCAATTTCAAAAACTAATTTATCCAATTCAAAAACTTTTTAACATCCCAAAATACCCCATTTAAAACAATTATCCAGAATCACCTTAAAATGATTCACAATTTCAAAAAAATTTATTACAACAAACCACAAGTTTAGATTATGGATAATCCAATCTCGTTAAATCATTTCCACTTACCTCCATTTTTTTTCACAAAACACAACCTTCCAAAACCATTCTTATATTTAATTTTTGAAAACACCCCTTTCAATTTTCAAAATCTAATCTTTACTTTAAAACCCATTTCCACAATTCTCACACAAGGATTTTAAAGACAAAAATTCAGAATTCAAGAAAGGTTCAAGAGACCCAAAAAAAGGGAACTAGTGTCGGTAGGTGACTTGACCATATGGTTGGCATCCATATGTCAAACACAACACCAACACAGAGAGACTTATTAGGACCATTCCCTAGCTCCACATGGCTTTCCAGGCCTTACGAGCTCACAGAGGCCATTAGTCAGACTCCCCTTGTCATATCCCAACACCAAACAATCAACAAGAACAAAGTAAACTAATAAAACCAGACTTCCCATGGAAATCCGAGGATTAGAACGAGAAAGAGTTCACGATGCTCTTCTTGCACTTACCCCTCAAGCCCCAGCAATCCTACTCCATCTACCTTGACATCCCCAAAATATCAAGGGCACTCTAAAAATAAAGGTCTGCTAAGATCCAACCTCCTCTGATACCATTTTGTCACGAACCAGTCTGAGTCGACCCTGAACCGGTCACCCAGGCCAGCTCGCGACAAGTCCCGAGAGGCGTTCCCGATCCTCCCGGGATGGCGAAAAGCACCAAGGTAATCAATAGAGTACACAAGGGAACGATTTCTCCCATACATAAACAATCAAACAAACAACAGAAATAAACGGACAACCCAAAATGAATTTATATAAACATTGAAGTAAACATTATTTGTACAAGAAACTAAAAGTAGAACAAAACCAACAACTCAACTGAAAAATCCCAATGACCAACTAACTCCATGTGAAACTTATGGTCACTCTCCAGCACAATGATAAAACATCACCCAAGGCGATCAAACTCAAGCTGAAACCTGCACAAGGGCTAACAAAAAGAAGACTATAGGTGTGAGTATTAAAACTCAGTAGGTTAGCCCGATATTCTATTCCCAATGCACTTCCTTTAAAATAAAAGAAACATCAATTTCATGTTTTAAATACAAGATATAAAAGTATGTTTTTCAAATGATGTTCTATGCTATAATAGTTATCAGAAAAAAACTTTCATGTTTTATAAACCAAAAATGCAAGTAACAATTTTTCAAAGAGGTGAAACTTCAAAATGAAAATTGTTTTAATGAGGGATGCTTTAAAGATTGTACACATTTAAATAAATAACAAACACTACTGAATTTACCAACCAAACACACCGTATGCCTACGGTGACTACAAAAGATCCAATGAGCACAAGTCATGGGAACACCCCTAGGTACTAGTCAGTTGTGAGCCTCAGGTACCTCATATCTCGATGAAAGTAACCATAATAAATATCCATTCTCGTGCATGAGCCACTAGTAGGGAACATAACCATAACCTAGTGGTAACCAATCATCACCATCATCATATTTTAGTTAGTGTTGTCATCATCAAACTTGCTACGTGAAACATGGGCCAAACCCCACAGATTCACTAGCATACTAGTACACGTCCGCCCACCTAGATACTCGAGATTCCATTTAGTGCTCAATCAAGTTAAAAATATTATCAAATACACATTTCACATCCAAATTCCATTCCCAAACCATAAAAACACAAACATCCCATAAACTTTCTTCACATTTCTTACACAAATCAACAAACCACTAAATATTTTTGTAAAACAATTTCAAGAAGTGTATTGAGGCTTTGCACATAAAACTCATTCAAAAACACTCTTTCAATTATAAACACACATAAAAACCATACCAAATAATATTTTTCATCCCTAAAAAAATTTAATAAAATCATTTCATGGACCATAAAACAATCCCAATTGCACAACTTGGTATATACAAGTAAAACACTCCTTCATTTTTAGGAAAGTCCAAACAGGCCTTTAAACATTTTTCTCAAAACTAACGTTTGAAGAAGTTATGAATTTAAATTTTATTAAGGAGGTGTGTAAAAACCATTTAAATAATAATACCACATTCATAAATCCCTTAAAACACTTAGGTGACATATTCAAAACACAGACATTTTTATAAGAATGTGAAACAAACCATTTTTCGGCAACTCGGGCCAAAACATGTTGTAAAAAAAACCAATTGTTTGTAAAAAAAATACAAATTTTAAAGCCATAAAAGGATCCCAAAATAATTTTCTTACATTCTGCCAATATATTTAAAAATCCAAACAAATTATTTTAAATTGCACTAGACACATAAAAGCCAACCGGGCAATTTATCAAACACATGACATGCACTCTTTAACAAAAAAACTTATGTTAAGCACTTAAAAAGGGATAAAACACCAATTTAATCCCATAATGTTATTAAATATACTGAGACAATTTGAAAATACCATAAAACAAGTGCAGAAGCTCATGGAATAATTTATCAAACAAGAGGAGTGCACATTTATACCAAAACAACTATATTTTTAATAAAATAAGTCATAAAACATAATTTGCAAACAAAACCTTTAGAACCAAAGTTTAAAAACAGAACATATCATATAAATAAGGATATAATAGAATTAAAATGATGAAACTTAAATGATAAAGGCTTTTCCAAGGGACATCCTACCTCAAATCCTTGGCGTAACGGAAACGCACACCCGAAATCACCCGTCGCGGGTTTATAAACCCTAAAACTATGAATAACAGACCTAAGTGAATATAAAATCTATAAAAAACAATTTTATAACAGAAAACCAGGTCTATCATGACTAGGGGAGATTATAAAACCAAGAAAATTGAAAGGAGGAAGAAGAGGGATGATAAAGGAGATGGAATCTCACCTTTTCCACAAGAAAACTTTTAGTATTCCATTAGATCTGCACCCCTAAAGAAAAGGTAATGGGATTAAAATTCATGGAGAGTCTCTTATGGTCTTTACGAACCATTTAAAGAATATTTTTTTTAAAAAATATCATGAATTGAATGAGTTATGTATAAAACAATTTACCTTATCAATTCTGGGCAATTTGAGGTATCCTGAGAAATTTCACCCTAATCCCTGACCCATATGAGCTCCAAAGAGGGTAAATCTATTCTTAGGGTTCGTATAGGGTTATTGGCTTAGAGGGGGATGTGTAATCACCGAAAAATATTAAAAATTGAATTAGATATAAAAGAAACAAATATATTTTTTTAAAACAGGAAATGAGCCCATGGGCTGTCCCAATACCTAAATAAGTAACCCCAATTCCACATGATTATGAATTTATATGGGGTACAAAATGATATGGAAGTTTTAATATGTCAGTATAGGACAAGCAGGAAGTTTAATGGGTGAAAAAGGATGAAAAACAAAAGAGTTATAAAAGAAACAAATTCGGTTTTTAAAATTGGAAATGGGATCACGGTTGGCCCAAATCATGAAGTAACCACCCTTTCTTCAAAAACTCCTAAACAAGCAATGGGGATACCAAATTAGGGTGTTTAGAAATATATGAAACTTCAAAACTCAATATTCATCTCACCAAATACCCATGAAAAGTATCAGGATTTCCAATGGACCGGATCAATACAAAGACAAAAAAAACCCCGGTGTGACACTGGTCACACTGTGCATCAGATTGAGGTGAGGATGATTCCTACATGTCCTAAATGACTTATAGAAAGTTTTAATAAAGTATCAAAACAATATGAATGTGTTTTCTTAGTTTTGAGTATGTTATTTTTTTTTTACTAAAATGTAATTTTAAACTAGAAACAAACACTTTTGACTCATTCCGATCACATCATGTATTAGTTTTATGTGAAAAAAATTCCTACATGTCAAAAATTACTTATGAATAATTTTCCAAGATTTTCAAGAAATTACGAGCATGTTTGATTGGTTTTTAGTGAGTGACACTTTTTGAACTAAAATATCTATTTTAAACTGATAACGGACACTTTGAGTTATACCAAGAAAATCGTTTATCAGATTGAGGTGAGACTAATTCATAAACATCAAAAAATGGCTTATGGATAATTTTTGTAAAGTATCAAAACAATCTGAATGTGTTTGATCAGTTTTGAGTAGAATAGTTGTCCATTTTACTAAAATTGATGACAATTTTAAATAAAAAGATGCACTTTGAGTCATACCGGTCACATTTTATGTTGGATTGATGTGTGTCTAATTCCTACACGTCCTAAATGAATTATGAATTATTGTACTAAAGTATCAAAACAATCTGAATGTGTTTTCTTGGTTTTGAGTAAATCACCTATCCTTTTTACTAAAATGTTAATTTAAAATGTAAACGCACACTTTTGAATCATTATGATCACATTGTGTATTGGTTTGACATAAAACGAATTCCTACACGTCAAAAACGACTTATGATTTTTTTCATAAATTATCAAGAAAATTTGAGCGCGTTTGAGTCATATTGGGAACATCGTGTATCATATTTAGATGTAGCTGATTCCTACACTTAAAAAATGACTCATGGATTGTTTTCATAAATTATCCAAATAATATGAATGTGTTTTCTTGGTTTTGAGTAGAACAATTGTCCATTTTATTAAAATTGATGACAAATTTAAATAAAAAGACACACTTTGAGTCATACCGGTAACACCATGTGTTGGATTGAGGTGAAGATGATTCCTACATGTCCCAAATGACTTATAGATCATTTTAATAAAGTATCAAAATAATCTTAATATGTTTTCTCAGTTTTGAGTACGCCACTTGTCTTTTTTACTAAAATGTCAATTTAAAATTGAAACACACACTTTGACTCATACCGATCACAATGTGTATAATATTGAGGTGTGGATGATTCCTACACATCAAAAATGACTTATGGATCATTTTCCTAAAGTATTTAAACAATTTTAATGTGTTTACTCATTTTTGAGTTGGTCAGTTTGCCTTTTTACTAAAATTGATGTCAATTTTAAATAAAAACATTCACTTGGAGTCATACCGGTCACACTGTGCATCGAATTGAGGTGAGAATAATTCATGAATATCTAAAATCACTTATGTATAGTTTTCCTAAAGTATTAAAACAATATAGATGTGTTTGTTTGGTTTTGAGTAGTTCAATTTGTTTTTTTACTAAAATTGATGTCAATTTTAAATAGATGCACTTAGAGTCATACAGGTCACACCATGTATCAGATTGAGGTGAGGATAATTTCTACATGTTCCAAATAACTTATGGATTTTTTTTCTAAATTATCAAAAAATTCTGAATGTTTTTTCTTGGTTTTGAGTATTCCACTTGTATTTTTTACTAAAATATCATTTTAAAATTGAAACACGCACTTTGAACCATACAGATCACATCGTGTATCAGTTTGATGTGAGACTGATTCCTATATGAAAAAATAATTTATGAATTTATTCCCTAAATTATCAAGAAAATATGATTGTGTTTTCTTGGTTTTCAGTGATTGACACTTTTTAAATTCAAATATTGATTTTAAACTAATAATGGACATATTGAGTCATATCGGACACACCATGTATCAGATTGAGGTGCGTATGATTCTTACATGTCAAAAATGAATTATGGATCATTTTATTAAAGTATAAAAATAATATGAATATGTTTGCTCAATTTTGAGTATGTCAGTTTTCTTTTTTACTAAAATTAATGTCAATTTTAAATAGAAAGAAGTACTTAGAGTCATTCTGGTCACATCGTGTTTCAGATTGAGGTGTGGTTGATTCCTACACATCCCAAAGTCTCAAAAAAATCATATCTATCAATGTTACCATGATTTCCATCAAGTTTCTTTATATAACTACCAATAATACATGAGAATATTTGAACAAACTACATCAACTCGAAAAAAGGAATCCACCTATATATAAAAACAATTATTATGAGTAATACTAAAAAGAAATAAATTAAACATAAATATGAAATAATAAATTAATTATATGGACAATTATTTTACTATGAAAATATAAAGATTACCATTGTGATTGAGAAATAGAGAGAACTTTAAGGAAAGTGATAAATGTCAACACTATAGGGGTGAAAGGTTTTGATGGAGAAGAAGTCTCTTAAAGTTTTGATGCATAAAGGAATAAAAGATGGATAGATCACCCCAACTCAAAAAAATAATCCACCTGTATATGAAAAAAATTATTATACAAGTAATACTAAAAAGAAATAAATTAAACATAAATATGAAACAATACATTAATTCTATGGACAATGATTTTACTATGAAAACATCAAGATTACCTCTGTAATTGATTAGAGGCAGCGTCATTGCTCTTCCTACAAAGGCAGCAGAGATAACTTGAAAGAAAGTGATAAATGAAACACTATAGGGGTGAAAAATTTTGAGGGAGAAAAATTCTATGGAATTTTTGGTGCAGAAAGGCATAAAAGATGGACATACCACCCCAACTAGAAAAAAAGAATCCACCTATATAATAAAACAATTATTATATGAGTAATACTAAAAAGAAATAAATTAAAAATAAATATAAAATAATACATTAATGGTATGGAAAATGATTTTACTATACAAAAATCAATATTTCCTCTATAATTGAGTAGAGGCATCATTGTTTCTCTTCCTACAAAGGTAGTGGAGATAACTTGAAAGAAAGTGATACATACAACACTATAGGGGTGAAAAGGTTTCAAGGGAGAAGAAATATGTAGAAGTTTTAGTACAGAAATACATAAATGATGTACAGACCACCCCAAATCGAATAAAATAATCCACCCATATAAGTAAACAATTATTATGTGAGTAATACTAAAAAAAAATTAAACATAAATATGAAACAATACATTAATTCTATGGACAATGATTTTAATGTGAAAACATTAAGGTTACCTCTATGATTAAGTAGAGACAACATCATTACTCTTCTTGAAAAGGCATGATACACAGACATAAATATTCTAAAATAAATAAAATCTATAAGGAATAATGAAAATTAAATAAACATTTCATTATATAAATTTTCATCAAAATAGAGAAAGTATATCGTAACATTACCTTTATATATTTCCAAAGGGTTTCTTTCATTATAGTTTGTTCTTATGAGAGATTGATAACATCATCATGTATAGAATACATTGTCTACATGAGTAGTTAAACATTTAATTTAGATCATGTTAATACAGTAGAGAACATATAATATTATGAGTAAAAATATAATATATTAAAAAACACTTTTAACTTCTAATTGAACTCTCTTTATTTTTTTTAAAGGTTTCAAGGATTTGGTTCCTCTATCAAGAATCCAAATCCCTCTTTATGGTCCCCTCTAACGTAAAATACATTGTCTACATTGGGTTCGACATGAATTGATTGTGATGTCCCAATGAAAGGGTCATCCTCGATTTAATTTTCATCTGACTCAACATTTTTTTAGTCGCCAGTAGGACAATAGACCAATTCTTGTTTGTTGGATCAGAGACATAAAATACTTGCACTACTTGTGATTCCATTATAAACGACTCATCTTTTACCCCTTCCACACTAAAATTCACCTTCACAAATCCCATTTCATCAACTTTCACTCCATTGATATTGTCAACCCATTTGCAATGGAAAAGAAACACTTGAAATGTTGTATAATCCAACTCGTATATCTGTTCGATAATGCCAAAATATGACATATTTGCATAAATTGGATTTCTATCCTTGGAACTAGATATGTGCATCACTTTATCCAAAAGCGTGAAACCATTTATTTTCATCATATTTAAGTAACCATGTTCTTTTATATAGAACATATAACCATTGATTAAAAAATCATTTTAAGATATAACATTTTCATTCAGTCCTTTGGCTAGCCATTGAAGTCATTCGACAATTGAATTCATATTTTTAGATAAATCCTTATAAATTTGATCTCTAAACCATCCTATAAACTGTTTATTAGGTGTATTTGATATCCATCCTTAAGACTTTCATGGATTAAAATCTCTAATAATTTCTTTTTGTGCTTCAATGCATGGATACACATCTTCACTATTATATAGTATGTAAAGGTGCACTTTCTCCCTCTTTGTCAAGGTAATTGTAACAAAATCTATTCTAGAAATACATTTTCCCAGAAGGTGTTCACTGTGATGAGACTTTGTGAGACCTATGCTTTCAACATCTGATAGGTAATTAGTACATAATTCAATAGCTTATTCAACAATATATCATTCTACAATACAACCTTCTGGAAGGATTTTATTCTTATCATACCCTTTCAAAATCTTTATATACCATTCAATGGGGTATATCCATCTGTAATTGATAATACCACATAGTTGAAACTCTCTAACTAAGTGAACCATCAGGCGGACCATTATACCAAAGAATGATGGTGGGAAGAATATATCTAATTCACATAATATGACTACAATCTCCTTATTCATTATGGGAAAATTCACTGGGTCTACAAATTTACTTCATATGGCTTTGAAAAAGACATAGAGTTTGGTTAATGTATTTCGTACATTTTGAGGTAGAATGAAATGAAAAGAAACAGACATTAAATATTACATCAAAACATAAAAATCATTTGATTTTAGTCCTTGTAACTTCAAATTAGTCGTTGATATGACATTCTTAATATTTGATGAATACCCTTGTGGAACTTTTACACTATTAAGGAAAAGGAAAAATTGTGATTTTTTCTATCTGGATAGAGTGTAAGCTGCTGGAAGAAGAAAAATCTGCCTTTTACCCTTTAAAAGTTCTAACTCTTCCTTTATCCCCATTTCAATCAAGTCTAACCTAGCCTTGATGTCATCTTTCATTTTTCTAGGAACATTTGGTAATGTTCCAATAACACTATCAAATATATTTTTTTCTACATGCATGAAATCAAGAAAATATATGACATACAAACAATTCTAGTACGGTAATTTAAAGAAAATTGATCTCTTCTTCCAACCTGATTTCGTAAGGTTTTTCAAAAATGGTTTACCAAAAACAGTGTCAATATTTTTTAATTTATTGTACAATTGATCACCCGTTACTAGAGATGGTGTTGTACCTTGTTTGATATTCCTATTGAAAACTATCATCCAGGATTGATATTTATGTCATTGAGGTAAAAATTTATGATGTCCTAAAAACACGTTCATTGAGGAATGTTTCAATCGAATTGAGTATGTGCATTTTTCACAAATGGGATACCCCAACATTACTTTAATTCCATAGCATGATAAATTTTATAAGTAGGGAAGTCATTTGTTATTCTATAAAATATGACCCTCAATGTGAATTATTCACTTCTATGAGAATCATATATTATAACACCTATATCCCATATCAATTTCATATCTTCAATCAATGTATCCAAATAGATATCAATATCATTACTGGGTTTCTTTGGTCCAGACATAAGCAGAGACAACATAATGTATTTGTGCTTCATGCATAACCATAGAGACAAGTTATAATTTACCTACATGACAGTCCATGTACTATGAGTACTACTCTGTACACTAAAAGGATTTATTCCATCTGTAGATAATAAAAAAATCAAGTTTCTCATATCATTTCCAAATTCATGAAACTCGTAATCAATTTTCTTCCACTAAGGATAATCTTCTGGATGATGCAGGTTCCCATATTTAATTCTTGTATCTACATACCATGTTAATTGTATCATGGTTTCCTAAAATCCATATAGTTTTCTAAACCATGGAATGATATAAAAGCACCATAAAAATTTCAAAGGACTTGATTTATTTTTCTTGTATCGATCCACGCCACACTTAGGGAATTTTATGAGTGATTAATGGTCCTTGAGAAACAATATGCAATCATTTAGACAAGCATGATTTTTTTTAGAGATCATTCCCATTGAACATAACATTCATTTAGAATCATATATTTGTCATGGTAGTTCATTTTCTTCTAGTAGGATATCGTTTAGGAGACCAAGTAGTTCTGTGAAGTTGGTGTCACTCCATTCACTTCCAGCTTTCAAATTATATAACTTTAATATAGATGAAAATGTGGTGTATTTAGTATAACCGATATACAATGGTTTCTTGGAATAACTATTTAAGTCCTCAAATAACTTTGGACAATCATGAAGGTCATCTTCAATTTCCATTGTCATTTCTTCCACGTGATCTCCATCATCATTTACAAAGGTATTCATATCAAATGATTCATAAACCGTAGTATCATCCCAATCAGTGTCCACATTCAGTTTTCCCCATGTTTAGTCCAACATTTATAGCTTTGATCTATTACATGACAAATAAAATGTTCTCCAAACTCTTTTGGACTAATTTGTATTGAATAAAAACAACATAAACATGGAAAAAGGATTTTAGAAGGGTCTTCTGCATGCTCTCTTGCAAACTTGATGAACTATTTAACTCCATATTCATACTCATTTTTCAAACGATTAGCGTGCATCCATTTTTGATTCATATCCATCCTATTGGGTTCATAAAATATTAATTTTGTACATTATATAAATAAATACACATAATATATTCATTATAAAAGGTGAAAGTTATAGACAATTCTAATAAGGGAAACTCAACATTTGATTATTTAAAAGAATTTAAGTATGTTGAAGAAAATGGGTAATTGGATTTAAGAAAATAATTACTCCACTATGGTAGTGTTATCCTATGAATTCATTTAAATGTGAAAGTTATAGACAACTCATCCTCATTTAATTTTCCATGATGCATATCCACCCTTAATATTTATAGGTAATGAAAAAAATATCTATTATTTCTTCACATTGGATCCACATAAGATGTATATTTTTTATCACACATTAAGGAATGAGTATTTGAGAAAATGACACTCCTTATCAATTATATAGGAACCCCTCGACCACCATTTCATAACAAAAACTAAAATTATGATCCCTCAATATAAGCTAAAAATAATCTTTATAATTTTCATCCATTACACTTTTTAGATGTCCTAGTCTCAATATGATATCCTAAATTATTCAATATGAAGAAATATTTCAAGAGAAGATATGATTTCATTTATGTAATTAACAATTTCTTATATTTCTTTTCAATTTATCTTCTTCAACTACCTATTCCTAATACTAATTTACCACTTTAATAAAATCAAAATAAAATAATTATACTTATGTAATAAATATATTACAATAAAATTAACTTCATATTAATTATCATCCATTGATTATTACATGTTATTTTTTGGGTCAATTTAACCACCAACATGAAGGATGATATAAAATGATATCATGTATTTCTATGAAAACATAATTAATTTTATATTTTATATTTATAATGAAAGAATTTTTTTTATGTTTCTATAAAGGTAACATGAAAATTTAACCCATTCTTAATAAACCACCTTAAGTTTTTCAAAAATTATTAAAACAATCATGTTATAGATTTTGTGTTGGGGAACCATACATAAAAAATCCATGGAATGTACATGAAACATATTAAATCACAATGGAACTATAATTATAATACCTTTAGTATAATGAAGAAGAAGAAATCTTGAAGATGGATCAATGATCAATATCACTATATAAAAATAGATAAGGAATAATTGGAACTATTATCAACCAATGATCAATATAAATTAAAAACTAGGAATTAAGCTTATGGAGCAAGCTTGGGTACAGATATAGACAACATAGAAAATTGATTCAAAACAACAATTTTAAAAGACCAAAATAGGATATCCAAATCGGTAGTCAATCAAAAAATGGATCATAAACAAATTGTTCTGTTCATAATCTAAAAGAAAAATAGTATACAAGGACCAAAAAATAAATAAATCATGACATCATCAAACAAGAAATCAAAAAACAAAACAAAAAATACAAAAATAAAATCGTAAGTCTTACCTTGCCATGTTGAAGAAAATCCGCTTTGAAAACCCTAACTACAATCGAACACTGAATGTTTGATGATGTTTGAGAAACTGGAGGTAGTCGAGTGGTGTGATTCAAGCTTTGATTTACTGAGGAGGAGCACTGATAGTAGGTGGCTTCCACAGAAAGATTCTGATATCAAGACAAGTTCGTAAATGATTAGGGTTTTTTAAATAGATCGAGACACTTTTATCAGCACTTAAGTGATAAGTGCTGATAAAAGGAATATTTATCAACACCTTTTTAGCACTGATAAAGGTAGGTCTTTATCAGCGCAAAAAAAAAATCACTGATAAAATTCATATTTATTAGTGTTAAAGTTTTAGCGCTCATAAACATTCATTTTAGTAGCACCTTTTTTAGCATTGATATAACCTAATCTTTATCAGCATGAAAAAATGCTAATAAAGACCTACCTTTACCAGTGCTTATTACTTAAGCACTAATAAAGGATTTATAATTATAATTATAAATAAAAAATTGTAAATATATATATATATACTTAATAAATATATACAAATATAAATATAGTAAATATATTATTTTTTAATTATATTTATTATAATTTTATAATTTTTATTTATAATTATAGAAATATTTTTGAAAAATAATATTTATATCTAATTTTAAGTGCATGAATATGAACATATATTAAAAATGATTGAAATTGAATAAATTAAAAATAAGCACACTTTAACAATTTTGAAAAAATAGATAAGTTTTGTGTGTGTGCATTGTATATAAAAATTCATTAATTATGTATATGTGAAATCAATATAAAACACATTTGATCGATGTTAAATTGAAAAATAAAATGACACATTCAATTATATGCCCATTACACTAAGCAATTAGTCAGTATTTTTAAATCATATTAATTTTTAATTATAAAACATTATTCACTAAATATATTACTATTTAATATAAAGCACATAAATATATTGTAATATATAAATCATATTTATATAAATTAATATATATCTATATATTTAATATATATAATTTATTAACATTAATTATCATAATTATCTAATTAATAAAATGTTTAATATTTAATAATATATAATAAATTTATTAATTTTTATCAATAATTATTTAATTAATAAAACTTGTAATTTTTTTAATAAAATCATTTTTTTTATTTTTAATTTATTTAATTATTTCATTTTATTTATTCAGATCTTTATCAGTGCTAAAAAATCACTGATAAAATCTATCTTTATTAGTAGTAAAAATAAAGCACTGATAAAGGGTACCCTTTATCAGTGTTAACAAGAAAACACTGATAAAAGTTTAAATTTATCAGCGTTTTCTTTAGAACTGATAAAGTTTCCATTTATCGGTGCTTTTTTGTAGCATTGATAAATACCCGTGCTGTTAAACGCCGATTTTGTAGTAGTGTATTTTTAGAAAATACATGATTGAGGGATCAAGTAACCTTAATATGTGCCTGAGGTTGAAATAATAATGATTATTTTGGATAAATAAATGATTGGTTTTGATAAAGTAAATTAGATAGTATTGTTAACATTGAAATTGATTACTGATTTTATAAAAAAATAATTTATGTTATCTTTGATGAAGTTTATTTCATTTTTGGATTTATATAATATATTGGATATTCTGTGATTTGATTTGAGGAAAAAAGATAGAGTTATATTTTAAAAACATATTTTTTCATTAAGGTTTTATAGTAATTTAGGTTATTAGCATGTTTTAAGAGAATATATGATCAAGATATTCACATGTTTGGTATTTGAAATCAAGAGATACTTTATATTGTTTGAGGATACATTTTAAAGTTTATCTTGAAAAACAATATATGTGATCAAACCCTTCATATTTTTTTGGGTTTTGAATTTGGTCAGACATATTTTGGAGGAGTGCTAAAGTTAACTATTTATGGAATGATTTAAGTTGAACATTGGGTGTTATTGTTGAGGTTTTAGAGATCAATGTATTATTTAATCATATAAATATTTATCCATATTGGATAACTTGTGTGAACCATTTTGGTTTTGGTAAATATTCAGATACATAAGGAATGACTTGTCATTATTTTATGGATCTTATGATCTATTAAAATTTAATTTTAGTGCTTCAAGAATAAAAAATTCATATTGAATATTCATTTCTTGAAGTAAGAGATAAGATAGAATTGGAAATTGATCATAGTAAAATCAAAGGATAAAAATTATGCTTATTAAATGGAAGGAAATAAAGCAAGTATATTTTATAGTGTACTTTATCTTGATTGTAAAAGAATTCCTCAAATATAAAAAAAGGATCTTGAAAATGATTTTTTTTCTTTTTACAACTATTTCTGAGGAGTTGATGGTCTTTTCACCCCTCACTGATTTATGGTTTTGTATTCATTAACTTTCTCATGACTATGTTCTCTATCACTCTATATTATTTATTAGACATTACCTTTATCCTCCATGTCTATATTTTCACTTCTCACTAATGCTCTCCTTATCTGGGAACCTAACTATGTGTTATTTAAGAAGACCTTTATGTTTTTCACCTACCCTTTCAAAGGAAGTTTTATTATTCCTTTGTACGATGTGAGTTTTCAAAAAAGGTATTTCTGAATATCGAACCTTTGATTACTAAGAAAAAAATTGTGAGGACATAATTTATTTAAGGGGGGAGGAGTGATAATTTAGCACCCTGAGATTTTATAATATATTTTTCTTTAAATAAAATGTAAGTGCTTGGTAAATTTCTTTACATGCAACACCGAGGTTAAGGAGAACCATGATATATTATAACATAGTCATTAAATTAGCGGTATGAATAGAAATAGCCATATTATTAAAAATATTTATAAATGTT
Source organism: Viscum album (assembly GCA_963277665.1). NCBI lineage: Eukaryota > Viridiplantae > Streptophyta > Magnoliopsida > Santalales > Viscaceae > Viscum > Viscum album. Next base: position 1,989,095,456 of record OY728136.1, read on the forward strand.
TTATATAATTTAAATGTATTTATTAATTCTTAATATACAAGTACTCAATTTTTAGCGGTCATTTTATGCTTCAAAAATATATTTTCTTAAAAAAAGGTTTTTATTGCGATTTACACGCACAAAAATTATAATTTATTTTTATCACTTTTATAAATTTTATTTGAAGAAATTAATATAATTTTTTAAATCATTTCAATATTATATTTGGGTTAATTTTAAGATTTTTTATAAAAAGATTTATATTTCAGCAAATAGTGAAAAATAACAATTTTTGTAAAAGCTTTCATTTATTTTCAAGTAAAAGACATATTATGTTTTGAATTTCATCTTAAATAAACATAAATATAATTTTATTAGAAATAATATAATTAATTACATAAGAATAATCATTATACTTTATTTTGGTATAAGTTTATTTTTGGGTTTAAAAACACATTTTTCTAAAAACTATTTTTATGCGCGTAATGTATTTTTATCTTAAAAAATTATATTAATATATATCTATATATTAATAGTTTTAATAAATTTATATATTATATATTCAATAATATATTTTAACATTCATTTAAAGTTTTTTATAGGGAAAGTAATGTAGGTAAATTATGTTTTATATTTAAAGATTCATTTTTTCTAAAATGGGTTTTCATTGCGGACTGCATGCTTATTTAAAACTAATTTCTAAAAATTATAGAAATTTAATCTATTAAAATGGATTAAATATTTTTAATCATCATAATTAATATAATATAATAGGTTTAACTTAATTTTTTTGTCATATTAAATAGTAAAAAATAATAAAATTTATTACTAATGTTAAGGTTAAAATGGGTTTATGGGGGGGGGGGGTTAAACCAAGAGATAAGGGTAGGATTTCCACCCAAACCTATCTAATTATCATTAGTTTAAGATATTTTAACCTTATATTATCATAATTTATAATATCTATCCATTTTAATCCACTTGACCATGAAAGTGTCTTTATATAATTGAAATCTTTTAAGAAATTCCATGTGTGTCCCTCCATTCACTTATAAAAGGGCACCTATCATCCTCCCTTATTCACACCACTTGATAATTCTATATCAAAAAATATCTGATAAAATTTCTTCCTAGAATACTTCTATTCACCCTAGATCTTCCTATCTTCTCTTAAGATCAATCCTTCAAGGATTGAAGTGTATGCCAAAGAGGGTCTCTCAAAGAAGAGGTATAAATCCCAACCAAACTCATTCAATTTTATTTATTATTATACCATATCTAAAAATTTAGTATCCATAAAAACATGATTAATCAAAGATCATAAATATATTAATATGTTATTATGATTATTTCACAACCATTTTATACCCATTCTTTATCAAATGGGAAATAAAAGTATTGCTCGTGCGTACCTGTGGACTACTACCTCTATGTAGCGATGTGATTCATTTTCCATCACAATATTTCATGGGTGGTTATAATTATGGATTTAAAATTTATATATGATATTTATAACATAATTATTCTTATAAAATCACTACTATAATTTTGGGTTATAGCCACACTTATATAGCCACGATTTATAAAAATCGTGGCTACAGCCTAAAATATTGCCATGATTCATAAAATAACCATGGATCTATGCCTCCAATACCACCCTTATCATGATTCCACCACTGAATTTTCCCATCGCGATCTTTTCTCCTCACGAGTCGATGAACCTCCTCTCCTGACGCTGCCACCCGACCTCCCGCTATCCTCCTCCGACGACGCAACCACCTCAGGATGATCCTCCTTTGACGACGCGACCACCCAACCTCCCTGCGATCCTCTTCTTTCAATGCGGATCCGCCTTCACCTTCAGGACACCATCCTCCTCGAATCACCACTGTATAATGTATTTTCAATCTTCACACATTCCAGGCACCCCTCCACATCTCACCAGTGGGAGGTCCATAACTCACAGCTTCTGAGTGGTCTGCTGTAGGGTGCGCTAGGGTTTGTTTTCTAATTTCAAAAATCTATATTTTATTTACACTATTGGGGTTTCAATTAAATCTAATTTTCTTCAATACATAGCCACATACATATGAACCAGGACAGTTCTAATTCCTCACAAGCTCTCTGATTTCTTCCATGAAGAAGGGTTTCTTTGATTTCAGATCCAATACCTCTTCAATTTGCATTGGGTAATATTTATTTGTTTTTATTTATTGTCTTCTTAATTGTAACATTTGTATTAGATAGTGTTTATTTGTTTTCACTTATTGCCTCAGGTATGATTTATTCAATTTTTTTTTCTGATTTTCATTGGGTTTGATTCTCTTATAGAGTTTAAATCTACAAATGCTGGAAATCAGAAGTTATGATGATATAATTTTAAGATGGATGAATGGTATATGGTGAGTTCTAAAAGAAAATTTCATAAATATATAGTATTCATTGATTATTATTACTTTGGTTAATGTAAACCTATGTTTCTTAGTGATGGATATATGACATATCACAATATTTTTGCAGTTGTTGATTAAAAGTAATGTTTAGAGTATTTACTAAATTGAATGCTAAGTTATCAATTTTTTTTATATAAAATAATTTTACCATATAAATAAAATCCAGTGAAATTATGATGAGTCACATAGAACATGTATATTCTGAAACCAAAACATGATAGACACATAGGATATTGTTTCCCCATAGAGTCTTATTCATTTTCCATTGGGTGTTTAGTCTATGTTTTTACTTCAAGAGGTTAATCCACACTACCCTATACCTCCCTACCAATTCTTATAGAAATAAAACTTTGGGTTAAGAATTGGTTAAGATAAGTGTTTACCCGAACCTTGATTTATAAATGTATTTAAAATAATAAGGATTTTTCCATATTGGATTTTTAACTCCTTAAGATTATAACCATGGGTTGTCAAAGTAGATTGTTGATTACCTCATCACTCCATATATCTCTACAGGTCCTTCATGGATGGATCTTTAATTTTTCCTTAAGTTTGGTAACCTTTTGAAGGTTGAGAGTTTTTACTTACCTACTGGAAGTGTAGGGGATGATAAATCTATTATAAAATCTATTGGAAATGTGACTTGGATTGTTCTTTCCTTCCATATACATATCAGACTATTGAATACTCCTTGAAACATTGGTTGTTCATTGGTTAGAATTATCTTCAGTTCACAGTGTCACATATTTTAGTGTTATACATTTAAGGAAAAAATTCTATAAAAAAATCTTAAGAAAATACACAATTGAGAGACCAATGGGGGTGTAGTTCATGCTTCTTTCACTTTTCTCAGCACTAACTATCTCATAGGAGAGGTTATTTCTTTAATTATAGACTTAAGTAAATGTGAGTTAAAACTTTTTACCTCATGCACACTTTTAGTAGTGGTCCATGTATGAAAATTTTGATATTTCTAAGAGATATTCTCTATCAAATCCTTGGACCCTGTTAAATAATTTTCCATGAGAGCTTCATCTGATAAATAATCTAATAAGTTTCTATCACTGTTTAGAAGGCCTCGATATAATAAGTTTAAGAAATTATGATCATATATGTTGGTTTGATGTGGATGACTAGAAGTAAACTTCTACAACCTATCCCAATACCCATAAAAAGTTTCTCCATTAACTTTAATTATTCCATAAATATCATTTTTTTTACTATGTGCTCCTTGAATCAGAGAACAACTTTTAAAGAATGGATCTATAGGGATCATACTAGCTTATGACCTATGCAAGTTATATTTTTTACATCCATTCCTTTTTTGATGCCTCTAGATAGAATGTAAATTCCTTCCATTTTATTTGATCTTATGAAATTTATCTCATTTTTGAAGGCAATTCATATGGTGCCAAATTCTTTTAAGTTATTGTTGGGGTCTTCACCCACCAAACAATGAAAAATATGAAACATTTGTATTAGACCACGATTTAACTCAAATTCTACTTGATTATGTGACAAAACCAATAGGGTATTCTAATAGTTAAAATTTTGTGCACACAAATATCTAATTGGTTGATTTAATTGAGCTAGGTTCTCTTCTATATTATCACTATTTAGTAAAAATATAGAAGAAGTATATGAAGATTAAGAATTTTTAATAAAATAGCAACAAACTCTATCTAAATTCTAAATGATTCTTAAATTTATAACTCAATCTAGGAGAGTTCTATCAACCTATGGATCAAAACCAAAGAGGTGATTTTATTATGTCTGATTAGGTGATTGAAAAATTTTAAATAAGAAAAACTTAATAGAAAATAATAAAGGGTGGGGGGGGGCAAGGGGGTGCAGGGGGATTGTTATTTATAATCATATTTTCCTATATATTTTTCATGGTTTTAACCATACTAATTAGTTTTATGATATATTTTAATTCTTACTAGGTGCATGAAATTATTGGAACATTATGTTACAATAGTGGAGTTATAGAATTCATAAGTTTAGCTATCTGGAATGAATGGAACCCTTGTGGTATGAACTTGGGATTTATATTTTATTCATTTAATTAAAAAATTATTCATAACATGTTTACCTCAATATATGCAATGTATTTTTCAAAAATATTATCTCTTTTGTGTAGTTTAATTCTCATATATTTTGATTCCTATCTATGTAATTTGTTCTACATTCACATACATGAATATAAATTTTATCAACCTTCAATAACATTCATGAATAAACAGAAAATTGATAAGAAAAAGTTACACATTTGGATGATATAAAGCATAAAAAATAAGCTGATAATTATAATATAAAAAACCCTCAATACATACAAATTTTAAAATTCTAAAATATGGAAGGACTACAATACATAACAACTAAAAACTAATAGATATATATCCTTATACATATTCTTATTCTTATTCAAATACTTAATTTGATATAACACAAATACTGTCGTATGGACATTTTTTTTATTCTTAAATTTCCTCTCCTTATGCTCTAACTTATTCTTACACAAATACTAAAAGATACACATTTTTGAAAATACTATAATTTATACATCCCAACAGATATTAAAAATGCACATTTTTATAGTGCTCGTGCTTATGCTTCAATTGAAATATAATAATACTATAATATATATTGCTAAGAAAGTACTTTTTTCATTTTCTTATGCTTATGCTTATACAAATATTGAATACATACATACATATGCTTATGCCTATGCCTATTCCTATGATCATGCTAATCCTTATATAATTACTGAAATAAAAATATTTTTAAGTTGATAGTGAATATGTTTATGCTTATTCTTAAATGCTTGAGACAATACTATCACATTATCAAATTAATAGAGGTTCTCTACAATTACACATTAATCTTCCTCCCACTGGTTCTTATTTCTATCTCATACATCATAATCCTTCTAATTAGAGTATGACTACCTCAAACAGTCCCTAAAATGGATTCTTCCTCAAACCGTTGAGTAGGTATTCACTACCCCTCCTTGGTGTAGAACACATTGAACATGATCATAGGTGAAACACTGGTCATTTTTTTTCAGGTTTCCATGATGCACATCATAACCTAAATAGAGTGTCATATTCTCTCAAATGAAGATAGGTAGGCAGTGGTGGATCTAAGGTATGTCATTGGAATACCAAATTATTTATTTATTTTTCATACTAACCCTAGTATATGGTGTTGAAGATTGATCCCATGGAAAAGGTAAAAAATGTTTAAACTAAGAAAAAACAACTCAAAATAAAATAAATACATCACACATTAATGTAAAGATATGATGGAAGTACAATGATGATGTAGAGTTTGATATGTGATCATGTTTGAAATAGTATGAAATGGGTCAACAAGTAGTGAGTAAACTAAGGACCACAAGTAGAAATAGTAGCAGTAGTAACATATGGGAAACTAACTAGGGTAAATATCAATTGTCTGATATTGAATTGAATTGAATTCATTTTATTTTTTAAAATGGGTTCAATATAAGAAAAATTCCAAAACAATTTTTTCAAACCACCTCTATCGAAGAGGTTAACAAGTAGATGAATATGTTCTTTAGTATTTTAGCTTACATAACATAACTCAGTTAAAAAAGGGAGTGTGAAGGCCTTACCAAAATTAATTTATTGATTAATTTGGTGGGATACACTTCCATGATTGGATAACCTCTTTGTTAATTTATTTGGAAAAAAATATATCATTAAAAGTTTAACTATCTTCGATTAACATTTTTTTTTGATCTTGAATGTTTTATAAATTGATTTATGTTAAGAAAAGAAGAGTAGGAAACAAGAAGAAAATAAATTCAAATTAAGTAAAAGATAAAAAATCCACAATTAAATTTTTCCTAGTTGAATTTTGTAAAGTGACATGTTTGAAATAGTAAATTTCAATAAATAATTCATTAAAATGGGGAACAATAAATCATAAAGGTGTTATAATGAGAAAACCAATCTCTACTAAAGTGTCAATTGTGATTTCTCTGAAGCTCCTTCGCACTTATGATATCTATTTCTATGTATTCCTACTTCACCACCTTCAATCTCCCTTTTATCTTGTTTGAGAATTAATTTCTTCTTCCCAATCAAAATTTCTAGGTTATTTTTTTTATATTTAAAGAATTTTAAACCACCTTACTTTATATTTCTACCACCCTAATTTTGTGATTGATCAATAGGGGATAATTATTTTTCTTTGTTCTAACTGCTGTTGTAGCTATTTAAAATCCCCTCAAAAAACTCTAACACTTACTCTTGTGTATAACTAATCTCCTGCTGAATAAGAATATAGAAACCCTTATTATCGTCATTTAGCATTACTTTTATCCCACTATCTTGAACCTAAAAGTAGTGAGCATAACTCCTCTTAAATCCATACATATAAATTCACTAAAATGGTTAGTTAATGAAACTTTATCGAACTCCCAAACCCTCAAACCTTTGATGAGGCCCATATCAATTCTGTACAATTAATATACCCAGATTGGGTTTTCAATCTTATATGATGACACACTTTCATGATCTTCGTCATCTCTAAATTCTCATCCATGCATGAGAAGTTTTAATGATAAAGCATGATCAAACTACACTTGGTTTAATAGATAAATTCAGTAATAGGTGTGTCTTTATCCACCAGGGATACAAATATAGTAATCATAAGTGTTGATATTAGTGAAAAAAATCCCACATTGCGGTCTTAATTCTTATAAAAACCTTGAATCCTCTTCCACATTAAATTTTACACATTTCATACATTCATATGTGTACATATAGTTTCAATGTTTGGGAGTAATGAGGTCCCCTATGTCTTCTTCAATTTAGACAAGTGAGAGAAAAAACTGGAGAACACAGACCCTTCAACTAAATATTGATTGAGTATTTATCGTAAAATTAGTTTATGCGCTACCTGGTCATAGATCCCAGTCAATAGATCATCTGATTAAAAGAGGTTCATCAACTTGACTCGACACTATTACTTTATAACTCATTATCGGTTGACAGTTCATTGAATATGTTCAAGTGACTGCATCGCATCTTCCCTTAGATTCATCTTCTAGAAACCTCATCTTCTTATTAAGTTCACCATTGACTCATTCAAAACCATTAATATATTTCTCTATTATAACTTCATCGGAATTGACCAACCTTGGAACGACAGAAACTCAAAATCTATAGTTCATCCCTAATTAATATTGTTTGAATAATTTCTTCACATCAAACCATAAATCGTCAATGCTTCAGTCTTGGTTCATCAACCACCTTGAGTTGATCAGTTTTGACCTTGGATTCATTAGTAAAAAACATAGGTTGATCTCATTTGGAAAGGTAGATGGAAATAAACCTTTGATTATTTGGAAGAACCGTATGAAGGTGAAAAGCGACCTTACAGTTATCTGGGAAACCATACAGTATCAGGAACCATATACAAATTTGTGAATCAACTATATGAAAATATGCAGAACCTTTGGACATATCCTTACAACATGAATGATGATCCTTATGAACTATTCATTCAATTTTATGAAATTATACTATTAAACCATAATAACTTATTCTCAACCTTACAAACTTTTAAAATAACCTTATGAAATATTTCTTTTCATATTTGCCAACTATCAAAAAGAACCATATGAATTGAAATATATATAACTAAAACCAACACTAAAATTTATCAATTAAAAATAAAAAATTAAAATTCAGTAAATTATAAACCTTAACAGAATAATAAAACTTGTTCCAACAATGAATACTAAAAATTTAAACTTGTTCCAATAGGGGGTTGTGGGTGCAGGGGGAGGGGGGAAGTGGGGGTGTAGGTGGGGGGGGGGGAAGTTGGGGTGAAGGGGGTAGGGGAGGTAGTGTGCAGGGGGTTGTGGGGGTGGGGGGGGGGGGGGCAGTATGCAGGGGGTGAAGGTTGGGGGGGGGAGTGTGCAAGGGGTGAAGGGGGAATGGGGGGGGGGGAGTGTGCAGGGGGTAGTGGGGGTGAAGGGGGTAGGGACAAGGAGGGGGGAAGGGGGTGTGGGGGTACAGGGGGAGGGGGGGTGTCCAGGAGGTGGGGGGAGGGGTGGTAGTGGGGGTGTAGGTTGGGGGGGCAATGGGGGGGGGGCAGTTTGGGTGAGGGGGTGGGGGGAGTGTGCAGGGGGTAGGGGGTGCATGGGGTGGGGGGGGGGGGGGGTGTCCCAGAGGGGGGAAGGGGGAAGTGGGGGTGAAGGTGTGTGTGTGTGTGGGGGGTGGGTGGGTAGTGGGGGTGCATGTGGGGGGGGGAGTGGGGGGGGGGGGTGAAGGTTGGGGTGGGGGGCAATTGGGGTGAAGGGGGCATGGGGAGGGGGGCTGTTCAGGAGGGGGTGTCCAGGGGGATGGTGGGGCAGTGTGCAGGGGGAGGGGGTGTCTAGAAGGGGGGGTGTGAATATATGCAGGTGAAAGAGCTCAAAAGAGAGTTTGACTTCCTATTTTTAGCTTCCTGATGGCTTTTCCTTTTCGATAATTTGTTGATTTTGATGAATTGTATTGGTATGCAGGATAGGGATGCATGCTATGCAGAGAACCAGCAACAAAACATAGCCGATGCAATTGATTTTATATCATGACTTGAAACTGGGATTGATGTGAATATAAAATTCAGGAGGTAATGGTTATTTTATATCATTTTTTGTAAGACATTAGTAACCATTTGTTGTGTTTTTAATCAAATTGACTTGGCATACACCATGGAACATCGATGGATTATGCCAAATCACTAGGGTGAAACACACATTTAACCATAAGGGATTTAACTAATCACAACCCATCATATACCCAGTAGCTAAAATGTTTATTTAGGCCATTTCATCATCATTTCCATTTCATCACTTATACTATCTTCATAAATAAATTCATCTTCATCTCATGTTACATGGGTTAGGCATTTACATCATTTACACCATGGAATAAGCTAGTTAATTACCATGAATAATGGAATAAACCAAGTCCCTATCTCACTAGGGATAAACACATCATAATAACACATTATCCTCACCTTGAAGCCTCAGTCCGAGTGGATGAAACCACCGGGGGAATAGATCCTCCATCCCCTTCCCTAACCCATACATTTTGGGGTGGAGTTTAGAGCCTCTTCTAACTCGACCCATGGGCATAGAACCTCAAGTCAATACCCCACACTACTAAGCCATGTGAACATGCTTATTTATCCATCCACCACACAATACCATATCACAAACCACCTTCACAACAATACACAATCCATAACAATAAACATGGGAATCAAAGCTATTCCATAACCCATTAACAAATTTTCCATTTACATTATATAAACGTTTATCCAAATTACCATCTCTTATGCCTAACTCATTAAGAATATTCACTAATCCCCATAAATTAACCTATTTAACATATTCAACAATTTCCATATGTTAATTCACTTAACCCATTCTTCATTTCCCACATATTATCTACTTATAAATTTCAAGTACAAATCACAATCCATTGGGTACATTCACATTAATCTCATTTAACCCATTTTCACATCATGCCAAACAACCCCTTACTCTATATTACCAACTAAGCCCATTCATAATTTAGTTCATTTCATAATCTTGTTAACATTACAACATAATTATTATGGGTTATATCTTACTAACCCTTATGTCTCTTCAATTATCATGGTACCATCATACTTTTTTAAACTACACCATGGAAATAAACATAACTAAAATACTCATTGAAATCATTTCGAAATCCACCCTTTAAAACATGGGTCTTCCCCTTTGAAAAACTAAAACATGCCTTAAGGATTTTATTTCCATTTTAAACCATTAAAAACAACCATTAAACCATTTTCACAAAACAGAAAACTTTACCTTATTTCAAACACCATTTAAAATATCATAATAAATCCCCTTTCTAAATCACATTGATTTCTACACCTCTTTTGAAAATATTATCCACTTTCAACACCACATTCATCATTTAGAAACCATTATTAGGTCAAACTCCAAAACACAACATTTAAGCTGCTTAAAGCCTTTTAGGCATTTCACAAGATTTGACATTTAATCAATTCAATTTACCCTTTACCCAATCCTACATTACCAATTACCAATTATAACCCATTTTATATCATTTTTCCTTATATCAAAATTAAATAAATTAATCAACCACTCTCTAGGGTTATACATACCCCATGGGTAGCCCTAGGTTTGGTATCACATCATCAACAAACCCAACGGGGTCTGTGAAGGTTTTTACATCTCAAAATAAGTTCCCAAATCACTTTATATAATAAAAAATAAAGAAACTCTACATGGTAACACATTGGCACAACCACATACACATATAAAACATCAAGACTAGGGAAAAAAGATTAAAGACCACCTACCCCATGTCCGTTGATGAATGATTGCTTAATCTCCACCCTTGATTTGAACTCAAACACCTATGAAATCCACAACATAGAATATGATGGAAAAGTAAAGATTTTAGAGCTTCATAAGAAGAGGATAGATTTCACAAGCCCTAATACGGAAAATAGAGAAAAGAGGAGTGTTAGAATCACCTGGATCCTTGATTCTCATCCAAATGTTCTCCAAATGACCAAGAATCAAAGGAGAATCATCCATGGAGGGAGATGGGGCTGATGGTTCATCACCTAAGGTAGAGGGAGTCGAATGGGGGGAAAATTAGGTGGGAATCTAAAAATACCGAGATGGAAAAATTGTAAAATTTTTAACTTTCAAAAGGGGTGCATGATTTACCCTCACGGTTTTCCAAACCATGTACAAACTGTGTGCAATCCACTATTTAAGGTAAGTTGGGTCACATGGTTACCTGGAGTTACCAACACAGTTTTTAAAACTGTTCAGTAACTGTCCACTATCCCTTTGTACAAAATGGTCACCAAGTTGCATGGTTTCCTAGTTTTGACACATGGTTTACACTAACCATGCACTAACAATACACTATGCATTGTTTGGACACTCACCTTTTTTCCTGTACCACACCCCCAGAACACTTCCAAACCTCCTCTAGAACTTGAGAAATTCTTACTTAACCATAAAAGACAGTTTAACCAAAAATTTAACAAGGATGTACCTTCACTAAAGTTATGGATATTAAAACCTCCCCACCTTATAATGGATTGTTCTTGATCCACACTTCCAAGAATTTCCAAACCCTTAAGAACAAAAAGCTTATAACGTGGACCCACCAATCAACCTTCACCTTCCAAAGTTTGTCCATGAACTCGGGCTTTCCGAAACAACATTCAGACCAAGGAAACAGTCCTACCCTAAGAACATTTCCCTCACCAAGTTCCATGATCACCACCTGATTATCCTTGAAGAAACATACACCTAAACTCATCATTACCAACACCAAGAACAAATAAAGGCCTAGTTAATGCCACTAAACCACCACACAGAATGATACCAACTAGGAACTATATTACCCTAGAATAACCAACCATAAAACTCTCAGTCCGATCCATTTCAAAAATCATGTCCCAAATCACTTGGAACCATCTCACCCAGATTCCTTGAAAGCACTAATGTTGATCCAAGACCGACATCACCAAAGGACAAATATTGATTTTCAACCACATTTATCAATCCACCTAGTCCCCAAATCAAATCCCAATAGACTTAGTTAATTTACAAACATTCAAAAAGCATAACCCAAACATACTCTTCATCTCTAAGAACTCAACCAGCCAACACCTGAGCCAATACCCATTACCAACACCATTTCACCAAGATGGATTCTATCTAAGTCCATCCATCTTGAACCAATGGTTACAAAATTAACTAACCACTTTCCCACTACAGTACTCCCCACCATATGATTTAACCTATAACCACCCATTTTATGGTACTAAGCACTTCTATATTTGAAAAAGAGACCAACATAACCTCAACTCAACTTTCATAACTTTCCCAACCCATTTTCCAACTCAACGCATCCAAATATCCATGAGAATACCATCCAACATTGGCATCCAACCCTTTCATTGAAACCATCTAGATTGGACACCTCCAATGTTCATACTTATTTGAGTATAACTTGGTTCTTCCTTAGATACCATTTCTATCACTAAAATACACTTATCCTTCCAACGTTAACTAGAGGTGGCTCACTGCCCACCACATTCATTCCTTTTTCCTAGCTGAGTTAGGCCATCCCTAGTTGACTCACCCTATTGATTCCCAACCTCCACTATTAGTACATATCTACTTTACCTAACCACAATGCCCTTTTAACTCAAGGCACACCAACCTCATCCACACACACCTACCAAATTCATCCCTGATGTCTTGTAAAACTTCACCATCCTGACATTCACTATTCTTCAAACTATTTTCATGATTTAAAACACACTTCCACACATCGCTGATGTGATTAATCCAATTACCTTAAGAACTAGATTGATCCTAAAGCTAGAGCTCGACCCGATTGACCATCACATGCAAGACCAACCTGAACATGCACCTCAACAGTTTTACATTGGAATCTCTATGCCACCAAATCCACTTCATAGCTTGATCCACACATCCATAACTTAACATGATGCTCCCCAAATTAGGAGTATCATTCTCACTAATTTCCTCAAGCCATTTCAACCTCCGTGTTTCATACATCAATCACTAGCTAAACCTTGAACTTGGACGTGGTTGTTTATCCCTTATCAGGATAAAAAAACTAATGATACCTGCTACCCATTCTAGTCTTCTGAGAACAAAACCCATGGAATTCATTAACACCTGATCCATATTGAGGACCCCTCCTATAATTGTCCTATGGTGTTCTCCCCCACCATACTACTCCCATACACATACCTCTACCCAAGAATATCCTTCAAAATGTCCACATCCACCCAAAACACACTCAAGCCGCTAGGATTATAGCTAGAGCCTTATCAACGCACCTGGATAATGTCAAGATATTGGGTATGATCGTCACTCATTAAAAGTATGCCAAGAATTTGTCAATGAAAACCACCACAACTATCCATTTCCACCATCACATCTTACCAAGAGGACACCTCAACCTATCGAAGGTCTTAGGATTCCATGCCTTTCGATGTCTTATCTGCACTAGAACACCACAACTCAAATGGAGTTTCCAACCAAACTAACTACTACCTCAAAACCATCTACTAAGAATTCGTGACCCAAAATTCCTTTTTGGAACCATTATCATCACCCTACTCAAGTTATTCTCATACAGTCCTACAAACACAATAGATACGCAATGATTCATTCTACTGGTCCAAAACCAACCGGTCTCTCACACTGCTAGGGCATCTCTACTTTGATTTCATGAAAAACATGTGTTCTTACATCAAACTCACTTGGGAACATATCCCACTGACATAGTGCATTTCTATCACATGCCCACCGCCCAGTACTCATCAGAACCATTGTGGTATCACACTCTCCTACGACCAAACACAAAACCCATCTCTTGCTCACATGAGCCGTACATCACCCAGGATATGCCTGAACATCCTCTCACACAACCATGCAACAATTTAACCATGGAAGCATCCACCTGTGCTTCACATTCCAAGGAAAATTCAACACTATACTAACCTCCCTAGAGGCTACCCTTGATTTCTCAATATTATCAACTCATATACATAACTCAAGCAGCATCTCCTAAAGCCATTAACCTTTACACTTAGCCCTATAGGTTAATCCTTCACTAGGAAACACTCTATGTGTTCCACTTCCAAGGTCCAAAAAATCTACATGTTCCACACACACCCATAAGCATCGACACCCCGAACGACCTTTCTTATAGGTCATCCTCAAAAGTATAATGATACCAACTCCCCAAACTGGAGCCACACCAAGAAAAGGTCATCAACTCTCTCTAATCCATACAAAAAAACTCAAATAACTAGCTATTAATGGATATAATCCTACCTCCGTTCCAAGTAAACTATTTCTAACATACCAAACTACCATTTACTCTAGGTCCCACACCAAAGATACCTACACATGTACACTAGAACCACAAACCGAACACTCACTCTTGAGTCTAAAACACAACTTTCATGGTCTCAATCTACAAGAGTCATCACACTCACATTAACAGGATTCAATACAAAACTTTAAGCTCACGACCTAACCAAGGATGCAACAAGAAACATCCCATTCACTGGAACACCTAACTCATCAAGATCTCATATCCCACAACCCTCAGTCTCAAGACTAAGACACTCTCACTGCCCAAACCAACCGTACATAGGGTGAACAACCAATACAAGGGATAACCACTATTGGTGTCTCTAAAATTCCCATTATTCTCCTATTTTCCCACTTAATTAACTTACCATTTAAACTTACCATTTCACTTATCAAAACTCTTCATTTTCAAAACCCAAACATTTACACTTTCCGACCCCCCTTTTTTTGTTAGCCAAGCATTTCAGAAATTAAACTTTATTTAAAATCACCTTTAAAAACATTTCCATTTAAAAAACCCAATGATTTTTCATTCCCAAAAACCTTTTTAACTCACCCTTTAAAATTAAAATATTTCTATTTAATTCGACTTTCATACCCATTTGGTTTAGCATCATGTCATTCAAAAATCAATCACAGGAAACATATGGATATCCAACCTATCCTATGTGCCTAACATGATGCATGAACCAAGAAACACTCTCTTTCCATGCCTGAACAAGAGATAAAACCTCACAAATCAATAAAATCACATCCAAGTATTCCAATCAAGGTAGAAACATAAACCAACTATAAAATAAAAAAATTGGACATCATTTCCCACCCCTTGAAACTTAGGGTTTCCCATGTACGTGGGGCTGAAGGTGCCCAGAAATGAGCTCATTACCAAGTCCTGAAAATATTATAGTATCCTATCTAACATGACCACATAGCAATAAAAAATACAATATGCCTTGATACCACTTTGTAACATCCACGACTTAGAATCCACTATAACCGGTGCCTCGAGCTGGGTCATCACATGACCTCAGGTGCACCTCCCCATATGCTAGAGGCTGTTGACTATTAGTATAGGTCTAAAGTAAAATATGGGAAGACTATACCCACTTATCAGTGTGAATACACAACATAATTAACATAAATAGATAAAATAACCCTAGAAACAATAAATGGACAATATGCAACAAAACTAATACGTAACCAAGTACTCGTACTGTAACAAAATCTAGTGAATAATGTACTTACAAAGCAGTCATATGTTATAAAGAAAAAGTAGAACTAATAAAATACTCTAAACCCAGACCCAAGTCCCAACCCGGTCCCGACCTCCATGCTCCAACCCATCATCCTAAGCCCAACCAACCACCATGTCCCTGTCTCGAACCTGTACCTGAAAAAAAAGTAGCATATACTCGGGTACCCAAGTGCCATGGGGGCCCGAGTAGGGTGTGAGTACAACTCATTAGACCACCACCAATAGTTTCTACAATAATATCTAGTATATACAGAGGTGCATGCATATAATAAGTGCAATAAATAAATAAGTAAAAAGGAAAACATTTAAGTAATTATATAAAATCCATTTACCCATTATGTTCTCTAAAATTGACCAATCAACAAAAAAACTATGGTCACATTGGGAGTCAAATACAAGAAACTAGGGTGGAACAAAAATTTTGTAACACCCCAAGCTTCCATGGTACGTTTCCCTTTGAATAATGTAATATCTTGTGTTGAACGCAACTTTGAGATTCTAAAACATCGCAACCAATCAAACTAGCCGTTATAAATAGTAATACTCACTTTTTGAAATTTTATCAATTTTATATTTCAAAATGGACTTAATTTTTGGGTTTAGAATATAAAAATTAGCATAGGGTGAATTTTTGGTATTGTTCTGAAAACATTCAGTTTTTGATGAATAGTGAAAAATACAAAATTTTAATTAAAAACAACTTTTTTAATCAAAATAATTTATAGTGCTAAGTTATACTATTGAGTGTTTTTTAAGTATAATTAGATTATATTTTTACCATTTAATCAAATTTTTGTAATTGGACATAATTTCACATTCAAACTGGACATAAGCAAGTGTCAATCTTTTGATAGTTATTATTTCTTAAAAACACGTTTTTTGTTTTGACAATGGGAATTAATTTTAAATTAATTTATGCCACTTCCGTGTTTTGAATTTAGAAAAATGGATTCCATATTTATAATCATGAGGTACAAATTATGTAAATAGGTAAATTTTATTTTTAGATATTTTGAATAATTATTTCGGTAAATATTTTATTTACCATGGTTAAAGGGTAAATCTGGTAAATAAGGGTAAAAAAATAATATTATAATAATATTAAATTACCCTAAAACGTGTTCTAACCCTATTGGTCGATACATTTCATACCAGGGTCATCCTTGGGTCTATTTTGGGACCCCATGGAGCCACTTTTAAGTGATAATGACACTTTATATTAATTAAGTTAAAGTAAATACAAAAAAGACATAAGAATATATCTTTTAGTAAAACAATTTTTACATAGGGTTATATATGTTATCTCTTCTACTATAAATATTAATTAGAAATATAAAAAGATTTCATACATAATGGTATTTTATTTATAATTTTTAGACATTTAATAATTAAATTTATTTATGACACAATGATGATGCGGTATTTTCCTTATTAATGAAAGAATCAAATAAATGGTATTTTAGATGTTAAAATAAATATAATTTGAAAGTTTTGATAAAATATATGAATTTTCTAGGTTAATGTGACATGTTATGATTTATTAAATTAATTTTTTTCAAAGTAATAATGCTGTTAGGAATTTAGAAAAAAACAAAATAGCAAATAGTGTCAAAATTGACATAAAAGAGTTTTTAAAAAACATATTATATTATTAATTTATATTCTATTCCTAAAAATATAAGTTTTGGAAAAAGGTCTTAAATAATATTATATATGTCATTAATTAATCACTTTATGTTCACTTAGAAGTTTATAGTATGTTTATTAACCATATAATATAAAAATACAAAGAGACATGGTAAATGTCAAACTAATTAACTAAGAGTTAAATCTAGAAGATAAGGTTAATATAGTGACCCAAACATGTATAAAACCTATTGGTTGAGTTATTTTTGACCCATCACAACCTTAGAATCTAAATAAACCATTTTGAAGCCATTAAAAACTGAAAATGATTTTATTATAAAATAATATTTCAATCTTTTCTTAAGGTGCCCCTCACCCCTCTTATAAAAGGAAACTTCCCCTTCTCTCAAATCCACACCTTCAAAGCCATTTGGATCGGTCAAAACCTGCCCAAATATCCTCTAAAATTTCCTCCATTCATCCTAGAGTCCTTCCTTTAGTCATAAATCCAACCTAAGGATCCCTTTTGATCAAATCAAAAGGAAGAACCCGAAGAAGAGGTAAATATTTCATCACCTCTTTCAAGTTCTTTTCTCCTTCCACTTCCTCTTTATTTGTTGTTTCCATTATAAAATAATAAATACAGTATATTATATATACTGTGATGTTTTTATAAATGGTACAACCATATTCATTATTTTATCCATCCTAGGAATGACATGTCACCATATGTGCGTACGTACGACTTACCGTCTCCACGTTGTGGTGTAGTTTGTTATTTAAACACTTCATAATTTGGATGGGTATAAATGATGTAAATAATAAATATAACATGATAATGATTCTGTATATATGATATACCATCCAATTATATACGATTTTAATATCAAAAGAATGATATTTTTGCTCGTGCATACGTACAGATTACCGTCTCCACGAACGCGATGAGATTCATTCCCCATCATATCCATTCAAGAATAATGTTCATTTTATGATTAAAAATAATGTTTAAAGACTTAATATCATTCTGAATATTAATAATATACATCATATCCATAACAAACATTACTTATGTAACAAAGCATATAAAGGAAAACGAATCAGTTAACACCCGAAACGATGATACTATTGAAATATCATTAACAGAGCAATATTAGAAGATCATATATGATATAATATTAATGTATATGGTTCTTGTATAATTTAATAACAATTATTTCACCATTATACATGAGTTTAACCTACCATCGACCAAGGAAAAGAACAAGGTAAGAGTTAATTTCACAATCAATTTATTATCCAAGGTTGTTTTTTCGTAAGTATCTACTAGGACCACTTTATCATCCACATCCATGATTATTAAAAATGTATTACAAAACATTTTTACTATTTACTAGACTATATGTTAAAGTCATTTATACCCTTGTTTGAATTTTTATAAAATGGTTTGAAAGGAATCTTTTTTTCATTTTCCAAACAAGGTACTTTATGACCTTTTTGAAAAAATTAAGGTAAGAATGTTTTTTTAACTTATACGGAGCGTGCATATATTTTCTTCCGTTATAACATTTTCAATGCTTCCCTTACAATATTATAAGAATATTTTCAAAATAAATTTTTTCTTTTATAATTATATGAATTTTAAATGATTTCAAAATAGAAAGAGATATTTCTCTAAAAAAATGTTTTGATTTCATCTATGTCAACATCCTTTGATGGATTTTAAGCTTAATTGAAGTTGATTTATGATGATACAAAACTCCCATATTGTATTAAAGTTTTTTTAATTTGTTTGACTATGGATGTGTTATTTTTACACCATTCATGGTTTATGGAGAAATTATTGACATTTCTTATGCGAGTTTTAATACGAATGTTTATGTTATGTTTGAACCTTTTCATATGAGTAATGAATTAGACTTAGTAAGTGATGGGTGGAGCCCGCTATAGATCCTCGATGCATTGGTAGGTCTCATGAGACAAACTAGTGTCATGGAACAAGACCTTGAAAAAATATTATTTGTAGTCTTGGCACAAGGCCTTGACTATGTGGTTACGAAGTCTGGAATTATGCATTCTATCATTATAAAAGTGGCTATTGATATTGCATGTAATTATTCAAATAGTAGAATATCCATGTGAATAAGTAAATGGAATTATTTGATTTTATCTATGCCATATTATTCTGAAGTTCAAGTTTAACAGGATTTTGTTTTAGTCTTATACATTGCCTTAAATGTTTATGCTTATTTATGAAAGTTTTAGCTATATTGTTATCCTTATTGAGCATCTGATCTCACCCCTTTCTATGTTTTATTTTTACCAGGATGCAAAGAAGTATTTTATGACTGAACTGTAGGGATAGTATGAGGGGATATGAGTTTGGTCTATGGAAACAATGTTGTTGTAGTTTTTCATTTTATAATGTAATGTAAAACTTATGAATGTATATAGTATTTCCAAGGCTACTAAACTGATTGGTCTTTCGATATATGATTTCCTTCTATCATGCCAATGTTGTGTAATAATGCACTAACTTTGGGTAACTAGGGTCAGGGCATTACAGATGGTATTAGAGGAAGTTTAGTACAAACCTTGGAATCTAGATTTAGATAAACTCTGATTAGAGCATATTACCTTAAGATAGACTTTGAGGATTAGTATAGAAGAACTTCCTAAAATTTTGGTATTGTAGAGATTTTGTGATTTTTCTAAGAAATACGTCCCTGTCTGGATACGAGCAGGTAGAGGCAGCTCTAGCATAGATGTACCTAGGGGTAAAACCTGAAAACACCACTTTGAGCTAGACTCGAATGAGAACTGGTGCACGACAATGGGCCTTGCTGCACTCTTGGTTACGAAACTCCTGGAAGATATGCTTAAGATAATTCTCATTTTCTTTACAAACCATTATGAAGGGTTTATGAGTATATACTTCCTCAAAGAAAACATTTTTTATGATTATGTATTATATCCATAAACTTTTCAATTCATGTTAAGTGTTTTACAAGTATGGAATTATGTATTTTGATTCATAAACTAATCTAGTTTATGCCATTGTTTAGAAATGGTGCCTAGTGGAAGGAAAAGAAACCGTATCAATGAAAATAATCCATGTAGGGATTTCCCTCCTACTCAAGATAATTATAGCGGAGTTGGTGATGCAACTGGTGATGATCAGCTTATCACCATACTGGGACAACTCACTCAGGTTATGAATAATAACCTTATCTGTATGGAGCACCCTGATCCACAACGTGGAGGATCAATGTTAGATCACTTCATGAGGAAACAACCATCAACATTCAATGGGAGTACAAATCCATTAGTAGATGAGCAATGGATAAATTCCTTAGAGAAAATATTCCATGCCTTGGGGAGTAGCGAAAGGAAAAAAATTTTCATGTCAGTTTATCACCTCACGGGAGATGCAGATCAATGGTGGCCATTGATTCAAAACATGAAGGAAGATGATGAAGTATCAAATATGGAATGGAGGGAGTTTAAGGAGATTTTATTTGAAAAATAATTTCCTCATGAACAACGAGCGGATATGGAAAGGCAATTTCTGAGTTAGAGGAAAAAGGAGGATGAGAATATCACAAAGTATGAGGCTAACTTTACAAGGTTAGAAAGGTATGTAGCAGATTATATACGTAACCCAAGGAGTAAGATTGATCGATTCTTTGATGGGTTAAAACCAGTTCTATGGAGAGCATTAGTCTCACAATCCTTCTTGTCATATGAAGATATTGTCTCATGTGATATCAAGACAGAAAAGGAATTCTATAAGTCTTACAAATTTAAAGCAAAGAAAGAGAAAAAGAGATATACTGAACACTCTAGAAATGGAAATAAGGGGAAGAAGGGAAAAGTTGAATATCCATCCTGTGGAAAATGTGGGAAGAAACACCCTGGTACTTGCCTGAAGGGAATGAGAGTCTATTACAAGTGTGGTGAAAAAGGACACCAAGCTCATGATTGCAAGGGGAAGAAAGTGGCTGTCAATGTTGAATGATACAATTGTAGAGAAAGGGGAATTATGAAAATGAATGTACTAAGCGCCAAGTAAACTTACCTTATAAAATACCAATATATCAAGGCCAAGCTTATGCTATCACTACTGCTGAGGTTTAATCTCTAAAATACATGGTGGCAGGTAATTTAATGGTTTCCTCAAGTTTAGAAAATGATTTATTTGATTCTGGATCATCACATTGTTTCATATCTTTCTAGTTTTCTAATAAAATTAGATATTTTAAATTTTACTTAACAAGGGAGTTGTCAGTCAAAACACCAAAGGGAAGTATCATTACAAAAAAGTTTTTTGAATCATTTCCCATTAGGGTATATAAATGTTCTTTATCTGCTGATCTCATCATCATACCCATGATTGAATCTGATATAATCCTCGGTATGGATTAGATTTCGAACCATGATGCAAAAATTTATTGTAAGAAGGAGGTTACTATTTTTGATGACGATGATAAAGAACACCTTATCTTTAGAGAAGAATCCTCACCACCTTATTATTATCTAGATCCAACCCCAGTAGCTCAAATAAATTCAATTATTGGGGAGGAAGAGAATGAAATAACTGTGGGTGAGGAAAATAATGTTCAAATAGAATATGTACCTATTGTGCAAGAATATGTTGATGTGTTTCTAGAAGATTTACTTGGACATCCTCCAGAACAATAAATTGAGTTTTCCATTGATTTAATTCCTGGTTCAAGGCCCATATCAAAGACCCCTTATAGAATGGCCACTGTGGAATTAGTGGAACTAAAGAAACAACTAGAGAAATTGAGTAATAAGAGATTGATTCTCCCTAGTGTTTCTCCACGTGGAGCCCCTATCCTATTTGTTAAGAAGAAAGATGGATCTATGAGGTTGTGCATTGACTACAGGGAGATAAATGCTATAACAATAAAGAACAAGTATCCCCTACCTCACATTGATGATTTATTTGACCAACTTCATGGAGCTCAATATTTTCCAAAGATTGACCTTCGATCTGGATACCATCAGTTTTTCATGAAGAAGGAAGACATTATGAAGATAGTATTTCGAACCAGGTACGGGTATTACAAGTTTACAGTAATGCCTTTTGGATTGACTAATGTACCCTCTGTCTTCATGGATCTAATGAATAGGGTTTTCAAGTAATATCCGGATGACTTTGTAGTGGTATTTATTTATGATATCTTGGTATACTCTAAAAGCTACGAAGATCTTGAAAATCACTTGTGTACCATTATGAAAATCCCCAGAAGAAATGAATTATATGAGAAGTTTAGCAAGTTTGAATTTTGGATTTAGGAGATTTCTTTTCTTGGACATATTGTCTCTAAGGATGGAATATCTGTTGATCCTTCTAAGACAAAGGAAATCCAAGAATGTCTAGAACCGACAAGTATAACTAAGGTATGCAGTTTTATTGGTTTATCAGGTTATTATTGACATTTCATCCAAAATTTTGCCCGATTATCTAACCCATTAATGAAGCTCACACGTAAAGGGGTTAAATTTGTTTGAAAAAAAGAGTGTGAAGAATGTTTCGAAGAACTGAATAGAAGACTAGTAAATGCTCCTATCTTGAATCTACTATTGGGGAATGATGGGTTTTTTATTTATAGTGATGCTTCAAAGAAAGGACTTAGTTGCGTTCTTATGGATAATGATAGGGTTATTGCCTATGCATCAAGACATTTAAAAATTCATGAACAAAACTATCCTATTCATGATCTTGAGTTAGTAGCTGTAATATTTGCTTTGAAGATATGGAGACACTATCTATATGGTGAAAAATGTGAGATTTATACTGATCACAAGAGTTTTAAGTATATTTTCTTACAAAAAGAACTCATCATGAGGCAAAGGTGATGGCTTGAACTACTCAAGGATTATTATTGCACTATAAACTACCACCCGGGGAAGGAAAATAAGGCAGAATATTCTTTGAGTAGAAAGGATCATAAAGTTTTGAACAATATGAGAGTTGAAAAAGATTATATATACATGGATCTAGTAAATATGGATATGGAAATAACCATGGAAGGTGAAACATCAATGTTTTTTCAAATGGTTTCCAAACCATCTTTACTATAAAGGATAAAAAGTTCTCAGGATGATGATGAGGAGTTTCAAAAGAAGATTAAAGCTGTGAATAACGGGAGATTGTGTGACTTCGTATATAAAGATGGAATTTTGAAATTTGGGAAGAGACTTTGTCTTCCTGATATACCTGATCTAAAAAGAGAATTGTTGGATTATGCTCATAGCTCCAATTTCTCTATACACCCCAGGAGCACCAAAATGTATAGATATTTGAAGGAACATTTTTGGTGGGACCACATGAAGAGGGTGATTGCTGATTTTGTGTCAAGATGTATGGTTTGTCAAAAAGTGAAAGCTGGAAGGCAACAACCTGGAGGAGTCATGCAACCTCTTCCAATACCTGAGTGGAAATGGGATAATATTACAATGGACTTTGTCATGGGACTACCAAATAATCCTAGAAGGAACGATGCAATATGAGTCATTGTTGATCGTCTTACCAAGTCAACACATTTTCTTGCTATAAGAGAATATTTACTACTTGAATGTTTAGTAAGACTATATATTAATGAAGTTTTAAGACTTAATGGAGTACCCCTATCAATTTTTTCTGAACTTGATCCCCGTTTTACATCAAGATTCTGGAAAATTATTCAGAAATCCCTGGATACTGAACTTCATTTGAGCACTGCCTACCACCCTCAAACTGATGGAAAATCAGAACAGACTATTCAAACCTTAGAAGACATGTTGAGATCTTGCTCACTTGACTTTCAAGGTATGTGGGATCAATATTTACCTCTAGTAGAATTTTCCTATAACAATATCTTCCATTCAAGTATTTAGATGGCACCATATGAAACGTTATATGGAAAGAGATGCTGCACACTAACTTGTTAGGATGATATTGGTGAAAGAAAACTCATAGGCCCAGAACTTATTGGGGAAACGATGGAAAAGGTGAAGGTAATCCAAACCCACATCAAATCAACTCAAAGTAGGAGGAAGATCTATGCCGATAACCGAAGGAATGATTTGGAATTTCAGGTAGGAGATCATGTTTTCTTGAAGGTATCTCCATGGAAGGGTGTTATACGTTTTGGTAATAAGGGTAAATTGAATCCCAGGTACATCGGACCTTTCAAAATCCTAGAATGAATTGGGGCTGTAGCTTACCATTTGACAATGCCGCCAAGTCTCTCCAAAGTTCATGATGTGTTCCACGTATCACTGTTGAGAAAATACATGCCTGAACCAATGCATGTACTTACCTATGAGGAATTAGAACTGTAACCCGATCTGTTTTATTGTGAATAGCCTTCCAAGGTTCTTGATATAAGAGAACAAGTGTTGAGAAACCGGACGACTCGTCTGGTAAAAGTTCTATGGAGAAACCATAAGATGGAAGAGGCAACGTGAGAACCTGAGGAACTTATGATGAAGAACCAACCGAATCTTTTTATGCAGAAATATTCTATAAATTTCAAGGATGAAATTATTTATAGGGGAGAATGTAACATCGCAATCTTCCACGCTACGTTTCCCTTTGAATAATGCAATAGCTTGCATTTTACGCAACTTCAAGATTCTAACACATCGCAACCAATCAAACTAGCCATTATGAATATCAATACTCAATTTTTGAAATTTTATAAATTTTATCTTTCAAAATGAACTTTATTTTTGGGTTTGGAATATCGAAATTAGCATAGGGTAAATTTTTGGCATTGTTCTAAAAACATTTAGTGTTTGATGAATAGTGAAAAATACTAAATTTTAATTAAAAATAACTTTTTTAATAAAAATAATTTATAGTGATAAGTTATACTATTGAGTGGTTTTTAAGTATAATTAGATTATATTTTTACCATTTAATCCAATGTTGGTCATTGGACGTAATTTCACATTCCAACTGGACATAAGCAAGTGTCAATCTTTTGATAGTTATTATTTCTTAAAAACACGCTTTTTATTTTGACAACAAGAATTAATTTTAAATTAATTTCTACCACTTCTATGTTTTGAATTTAGAAAAATAGATTCCATATTTAGAATCAGGAGGTACAAATTGCGTAAATAGGTAACTTTTATTTTTAGACATTTTGATTAATTACTTCGGTAAATATTTTATTTACCATGGTTAAAGGGTAAATCTGGTAAATAAGGGTAAAAAAAATAATATTATAATAATATTAAATTACCCTAACATATGTTATAACTCTATTTTCTGATACATGTCCGACCATGGTCATCCTTGGTTTGATTTTGGGACCCCATGGAGCCACTTGTAAGTGATAATGGCAGTTTATATTAAGTTAAAGTAAATACAAAAATAACATAAGTATATATCTTTTAGCAAGAAATTTTTTACATAGGGTTATATATGTTATCTATTAGAATATAAATATTCATTAGAAATATAAAAATATTTCCTAAATAATGGTATTTTATTTATAATTTTTAGACATTGAATAATTAAATTTATTTATGACACAATGATGATTCAATATTTTCCTTATTAATGAAAGAATCAAATAAATGGTATTATAGATGTTAAAATAAATATAATTTAAAATTTTTGATGCCATAAAAGAATTTTATAGGTTAATGTGACATGTTATTATTGATTAAATGATTTTTTTTCTAAGTAATAATGCTTTTAGGAATTTAACAAAAAACAAAATAGCAAATAGTGTCAAAATTAATATAAAACAGTTTTTAAAACAAATATTATATTATTAATTGATATTATATTCCCAAAATTCCAAGGTTCATCCAAAGGTATTAAATAATATTATATATATCATTAATTAACCACTTGAGTTTCGCTTGGAAGTTTATAGTAAGTTTATTAACCATATAATATAAAAATACAAAGAGACATGGTAAATGTCAAACTAACTAACTAAGAGTTAAATCTAGAAGATAAGGTTAATATAGTGACCCGAACCTATCTAAAACCTATTGGTTGAGTGGTTTTCGACCCATCCCCACCTTATCCTAGAAATAAATTATTTTGGATTCATTAGAAATTGAAAATGATTTTATTATAAAATAATATTTCAATCTTTTCCTAAGGCACCCTCACCCCTCTTATAAAAGGGAACTTCCCCTTATCTCAAATACACACCTTCAAAGCCATTTGGATCGGCCAAACCCTGCCAAAATATCCTCTCAACTATCATCCATTAATCCTAGAGTAATTCCTTTAGTCATAAATCCAACCTAAGGAGCCCTTTTGATCAAATCAAAAGGAAGAACCCGAAGAAGAGGTAAATATTTCATCACCTCTTTCAAGTTCTTTTCTCCTTCCACTTCCTCTTTCTTTGTTGTATACATTCTAAAATAATAAATACAGTATCTTATATATATTTTTATGTTATTATAAAAATGTTACAACCATATTCATTATTTTATCCATCCTAGGAATGACATGTCAACATACGTGCGTACGTACGACTTACCGTCTCCACGTCGTGGTGTAGTTTGTTATTCAAACACTTCATCATTTGGATGGGTATAATAATGAGTATAAATGATATAAATAATAAATATAACATGATAATTATTATTTATATATGATATAATATCCAATTATATATGATTTTAATATCAAAAGAATGATATTGTCGCTCGTACGTACGTACGGATTACCGTCTCCACGAACGTGATGAGGTTCATTACCCATCATATCCATTCAAGACTAATTTTAATTTGATGATTAAAAATAATGTTTAAAGACTTAATATCATTATGAATATGAATAAGTTACATCATATCCACAACAAACATTACTTACATAATAAATCATATAAAGGAAAATGAATCAGTTAACACCCGAAACGATGATACTACTAAAATATCATTAACAGAGCAATATTAGAAGATCATAAATGATATCATATTAATGTATATGGTTATTTTATAATTTAATAACAATTATTTCACTATTATAAATGAGTTTAACCTACCCTAAACCAAGGAAAAGAAAAAGGTAAGGGTTAATTTCACAATCTCTTTATTATCCGAGGTTGTTTTTACGTAAGTATCTATTGGGACCACTTTATCATCCACATCCATGTTTCTTAAAAATGTATTACAAAACATTTTTACTATTTACTAGACTATAGGTTAAAGTCATTTATACCCTTTTTTGAATTTTTATAAAATGTTTTGAAAGGAATCTTTCTGTCATTTTCCAAACAAGGTACTTTATGACCTTTTCGACAAAATTAAGGTAAGAATGTTTTTTTAACTTATACGGCGGGTGCGGCTATTTTCTACCGTTATAACATCATCGAAGATTCAATTAAAATATTATAAGAATATTTTAAAAATAATTTTTTTCTTTTATAATTATATGACTTTTAAATGATTTCAAAATAGAAAGAGATATTTCTCTAAAAAAATGTTTTGATTTCATCTATGTCAACATCCTTTGATGGATTTTAAGATTAATTGAAGTTGATTTATGATGATACAAAAATCCCATATTGTATTGAAGGTTTTGTGATATGTTTGATATTGGATGTGTTATTTTCACACCATTCATGGTTTATAGAGAAATTATTGACATTTCGTATGCTAGTTTTAATATGAATGTTTATATTATGTTTGAACCTTTTCATATGAGGAATGAATTAGACTTAGTAAGTGACATGTGGAGCCCAATATAGCTCCTTGATGCATTAGTAGGTCTAATAAGACAAACTAGTGTCTTGGCACAAGGCCTTGACAAAATATTATTTATAGTCTTGACACAAGGCCTTGACTATGTGGTTATGAAGTCTGGCATTATGCGTTCCATCATTATGAAAGTGGCTATTGATATTGCATGTGATTATTCGACTAGTATAATATCCATGTGAATAAGTAAATGGAATTATTTGATTTTATATTTTCCATATTATGCTGAAGGTCAAGTTTAAAAGTCTTTTGTTTTAGTCTTATACATTGCCTTAAATGTTTATGCTTATTTATGAAAGTTTCTGCTATATTGTTATCCTTACTGAGCATCTGAGCTCACCCCTTTCTATGTTTTATTTTTCCCAGGATGTGAAGAAGTATTTTATGACTGACCTGCATAGATAGTCTGAGGGGATATGAGTGTGGTCTATAGAAACAATGTTGTTTTAGTTTTTCATTTTATAATGTAATGTAAAACTTATAAATGTATCTAGTATTTTCAAGGCTACTAAAATGATCGGCCTTTCAGGACATGATTTCCTTGTATCATGCCAATGTTGTGTAATAATGCACCAAATCTTGGTAACTTGGGTCAGGGCATTACATATTTAACCATAATGGATTTAAATAATCACAACCTATCACACACCCAATAGCTACAATACTCATTTAGTCCATTTTCATCATCATTTCCATTTCATCACTTATACTATCTTCATTAATAAATTCAACTTTATCTCAGGTTACATGGGTTAGGAATTTACATCATTAACACCATGATCTAAGACATCACACATATGGGAATAAACCAAGTACCTATCTCATCAGGGATAAACACATCACAACAACACATTATCCTGACCTCAAAGCCTCAGTCCGGGTGGATGCAACCATTAGGGGAATAGATCCTCTATCCCCTTCCCTAACCCATGAATTTTGGGGTAGAGTTTAGAGCCTCAGTCTAACTTGAACTATGGGAATAAAACCTCTAGTCAATACCCCACACTACCAAGCAATGTGCATGTGCTTATTTATACATCCACCACACAATAACATATCACAAACCATCTTCACAAAAATACACAATCCATAACAATCAACATGATAATAAATACTTTTACATAACCCATTAACACATTTTCCATTTATATTACATAGCCATTTAGCTAAATTCCCATTTATTATACCTAAGTTGTTAATCATATCCACTAATCACCATAAACTAACCCATTTAACATATTCAAAAAATTCTATATGTTAATTCATTTAACCCATTCATCATTTCTCATGTATTAACCACTTATGAATTTCAAGTACAAATAAAAATAAATTATTTATATTCACATTAATCCCATTTAACCCATTTTCACATCATTCCAAACACCCCCTTATGCTATATCACCAACTAATCCCATTCATCATTTAGTTCATTTCATAATAATGTTAACATGCCAACATAATTGTTATGGGTTCTATCTCACTAAAACTTACATACCTTCAATTCTCATGGTCGCATCAGATCTTTATAAACTACACCATGAAAATAAACACAATTAAAATACTCATTGAAATCATGTCGAAAACACCCTTTAAAACATGGGTCTCCCCCTTTGAGAAACTAAAACATTCCTCAAGGATTTTATTTCCATTTTCAACCATTAAACCATTTAAAAAAAAAGTAACCTGTCCCTCATTTAAAACATGATTTTAAATATCATAAGAAAATACCTTTTTAAATCACATTGAGGTTCACACCTCTTTTGAAAATGTTACCCACTTTCAACACCACATTCATCATTTAGAAAACATATCCGGCCCAAAATCCAAAAAAAAAAACATTTAAGCTACTACAATCCTCTTAGGAATTTCAAAAGATTTGAAATTTAATAAATTCAATTTACCCTTTATCCAAGCCCACATTCCCAAATAAAAATTACAACCCATTTGATCTCATGTCTCCCTTATATCAATGTTTAATAAATTAATACACCACTCTCAAGGGTTCAGTGTACCCCATGGGTAGCCCTAGGTTTGGTATCACATCATCAATGAACCCAATGAGGTCCATGAAGGGTTTCACATCTCAAAATAAGGCCTAAAATCACTTTCCATAATCAAAGACAAAGATAATCCACAATATAACACATTGGAACAACCACATACACATATAAAACATCAAGACTATGGGAAAAATCTTAAATACCAACTACCTCATGTCCGTTGATGAACACTTTCTTAATATACACCCTTGATTCGAACTCAATCACCCTCTAAATACCGAAACTAGAATATATTGAAAAATTGAATATTTTAGGGATTTTGAAGAAGATAATAGATTCCACAAGACCTAATCCAGATAATAGTAAAAATAGGAGTGTTAGACTCAACCAGATCTTCTATTTTCACCCAAATGCGCTCCAAATTTCAAATAATCAAAGGGGAATCATGCATGGAGGGAGAGGGGGATACTGGTTCTTCACCTAGGGTAGAGGGGATCAAATGGGGGAAAAAATCAGTGGGAATCTAAAAATCCTGAGATGAAAAAACTATAAATTTTTCAAATTTTAATGGGGCACATGGTTTACCTGCATGATTTTCTAAACCATGTGAAAACCATGTGCAAGAAACTGTCTAAGGGAAGTTGGGTTGCATGGCTACCTGGAGATACCCACACGGTTTTTCAAACCATGTGGTAACTGTGCACTATCCCTCTGTTTGAAATGGTCACCAAGCCACATGGTTTTTTGGGCCTAGCATACTGTTTACACTAACCGTGATCCAACCATGCACTATTTGGCCACTTTTCCCCTATTTTCATGTTTTGTACACCCAAAACACTTAAAAACCTCCTATAGAACTAAAGAAACTATTCCTTAAACATAAATGAGAGTTTAACAAAAAATTTAACAAGGGTGTACCTTCAATAAAGGTCGGGATCATAAAACCTCCCCACCTTATAATGGCTCATCCTTAAGCCATACTTACAAGATTTTCCAAACCCTCAAGACCAAAAAGGTTATACCATGAACCCACCAATCAACCTTCACATTATGAGTTTCTCCCTGGACTCATCCTTGTCATAATAACACTTAGAATAAGGAAATATTCCTACCCTGGGAACAATTCCCTCACCAAGTTCCACGATCACTACCCAATTCTCCTTGAGGACACATCCACCTCAACTCATCATTACCAACACCAAGAACAAAGAAAGGTCTGGTTAATGCCAATAAACCCCAACATAAAATAATTCAGACTAGGCATTATATTACCCTATAAGAACCAACCAGAACACTCTCAGTCCAATCCACTTCACAAATCATGGCTCAAATCACTTGGTGCCATCTCACCCAGATTTCTTCGAAGCACTAATTGTGATCCAAGCTCAACATCATCAGAGGAAATGTCCTAATTTTCAACCACATATCAAAACCTACCCAGTACACAACTCAAAGCCCAAAAATCTCAGTTTATTTCCAAATATTCAAAAATCATAACCCAAACATACTCTTCATCTCCATGTAGTCAACCAGCCAACACCCAAGCCAACACCTGTCACTAACATCGTTTCACCAAGATGGATTAAACCTGAGTCCATCTATGTCAAACTACTGGTTACACCATTAGCTAACCACTTTCCCACTATGTTACTCCCCACCATATTATTTAACCTATCACCACACTTTTTTTGATACTGAGCACTTCTATATTCGAAAAAGAGATCGATAGAACCTGAAATCAACTTTCATAACTTTCCCAACATGTTTTAAAACTCACCACACCCAAACATACATGAGAATACCATCCAACATCATCATCCAACCCTTTCATTGAAACCATATAGTTTGGAAACCTCCACTATTCATTCTTATTTGAGGGTAACTTGGTTATTCCTCAGAGACCATTTCTATAACAAAAACATGCTTATCCTTCCAACATTAACCAAAGGTGGCTCAAAACCCACCAAATCCATTCCTTTTTGCCTATCTGAGTTAGGCCATCCCTAGTCGACTCACCCCATTTATTCCCAACCTATGCTATTGGTACTTCACCACTTTACCTAGACACAACACCCTTTTCACTCAAGGCATACCACCCTCATCTGCACTCACCTACTAAAGTCTTCCTTGATGTCTAGTAAAACTTTGCTATCATGACATTCACTATTCTTCAAACTGTTATTGTGATTTACAACACTCTTTAACACATAACCAATGCAACTACTCTAATTACCTTAAGAACTAGCTTGGGCCCGAAGCCAATGCTTGTCCCGATTGACCATCACCCCCAATTCCAACGCAAACATGCACCTCACAGGTTTCCGATTGGCATCTTAATGTTACCACATCCACTTTATAGCTTGATCCACATATCCAAAACTTAACATGATGCTACCTACCTTAGGAGTATCATTCTAACCACTTTACTCAAGACCTTTCAACTGTCGTGGCTCATGCCTCAATCACTTTCTAAACCTTAAACTTAGATGTGGCTGTTTATCCCTTCCTGGGACAACAAAACTAACAATACCTTTTACCCATTCTTGGATTCTGATAACGACACCCATGGAATTCGTCGACACCCGATCCATCCTAAGGACCCCTCCTATAAGTTGTTTATGGTGTTCACCCCCACCATATAACTCCCATATAGACACCTCTCACTAAGAATATCCTTCAAAATGTCTACATCCTCCAAAAATACACTCAAGTCACTAGGCATATAGCCAGAGCCTTCCTAGTGCACCTGGATGATGTCAAGATATTGGTCATGATCGTCGTTGGTTAAAAGTATACCAAGAATTAATCGATAAACACCACCATAGATATCCATTTACACCATAAACTTTTACCAAGAGGACACCTCAACCCATCTAATCTCTCGGGCTTCCCTGCCTGTCGATGTATTATCCACACTAGAAAACCAAAAATCAAATGGAGTTTCTAACCAAACTCACCACTACCTCATGAAACTCTACCAAGTGGTCATGACCCAAAATTACTTTTTGGACCCATTATCATCACCCTACTCATGTTCTTCTCATACAGTCCTATAAAAAAAATAGAAACACAAGGATTCATTCCCCCAATCCAAAACCAACTGGTCTCTTGCACTGCCATGGACTCTCTACTTTGATTTCATGGAAAACATATGTGCTTATATCCAATACACTTGGGAACATATCCCACTGAAATCATGCATCTATATCACATTCCCACCACCCGGTACTCATCAGAACCATCATGGTATCACACTCTCCTATGACCAAACACAAAACCCATATCTAGATCACACAAGCAATACACCACCCAAGATAATCCTAGAAATCTGCTTACACTATCATGCATCGATTTCACCTCTGAAGCATCCACATTTGCTTCACATTCCAAGGAACCTATAATATTAGGATGACCTACCTTGGGGAT
Source organism: Viscum album (assembly GCA_963277665.1). Lineage (NCBI taxonomy): Eukaryota > Viridiplantae > Streptophyta > Magnoliopsida > Santalales > Viscaceae > Viscum > Viscum album. The sequence continues at coordinate 1,989,128,927 of OY728136.1, forward strand.
ACCCTCAATTTCTCAACATTATCAACTCATATCCACAACTCAAGTCGCATATCCCAAAGCTATTAACCTTTACACTTATCCCTCTAGGTTAATATTGTACTAGTAAACACTCTCTATGTTCCACTTTCAAGTTCTGAAACATCTACCTATTCCAAACACACACATAAGCAATGATACCCCTAGTGACCTTTCTCACTGGTCATCCTCAAAAGTCTAACAATACCAACTCCCCAAACTAGAGCCACACTAAGCAAAGGTCACTAAATCTCTCTAAGACACACACACCAACTAAACAACTAGATGTTAATGACTTCCATCCTACCCCCATTCCAAGAACACCATGTCTAAAACACCAAACAACCATTTAATCTAGGTCCCACACCAATGATACTTGCACACGTACATTGGCACCACAAATCAAACACTCACTCTTGAGTCCAAAACGAAACTCGTAAGGTATCAATCCAAAAGAGTCACCACACTCACATTAGAATACTTCACTACACAAAATTAAGGTAAATACCTAACCAAGGAAGAAATAAGAAACATCTCATTAACCGAAACACCCAAATCATCAAGATCTCACATCCCAAAATCTACAGTCTCAATACTAAGGCACTCTCACTGCCCAAAACAACCATATACAGGTTCAAGAACCAAAAAAGGGGATGACCACCACTGGTGTATCTAAAATTCCCATTATTCTCCCATTTTACCACTTAATTACCTTACCATTTAAACCCACCATTTCACTTCTCAAAACTCTTCATTTTCAAAACCCAAGAATTTACACTTTCCAAAATCACCTTTTTTATTAGCCCAACATTTTAGAAATTAATATTTATTCAAAATAACCTTTCAAAACATTTCCATTTCAAAAAACCCAAGGATTTTATATTTCTAAAAACATTTTTAACTGACCCTTCAAAATTTAAATCATTTTATTCAATTACACTTTCATACCCATTTGGTTTAGCATCATTTCATTTAAAAGTCAATCACATGAAAAATATGGATGTACAACTTATCCTATGTGCCTAACATGATGCATGAACCCATATACCCTCTCTTTCCATGCCTGAACAAGTGATGAAACCTCATAAATCAATAACATCACATCCAAGTACACCACTCAAGGTGAAAATATCAACCAAAAGTAAAATTAGAAAACTGAACATCATTTCACACCCTCAGAAAATTGGGTTTTCCCTTATATGTGGGGCTATAGGCACCCAGGAATGAGCTCATTACCAATTCTAGACAAGATCCTAGTCTCTTGTTTACCATTACCAAATATTAATACAAAATATGACATTATCTAATATCACTTTGTAACATCCTCGACCCAAAATCCACTATAATTGGTTCCCCAAGCTGGGTTGTCACATGACCTCAGGCATACCTCCCCATACGCCAGAGGCTTCCAACTAGTAGTTCAGGTCTAAAGTGGAATATTGGGAGAATATAACCACTTATCAGAGTAAATCTACAATAGAAGTAACATTTTTTTTCCAAAAACCATTCTTATTTTATTTTCATTGAAACATGAGATACAAAGAAGCAAAAAGATAACATCCAAATCACACAATAGAATAGAATTAACATAAACAAATAAAATAACCACATAAAAAATAAATTGAAAAAATGAAACAAAACCAATAAGTAACCAAGTACTCATGCTATAACAAAATCTAGTTAATAATCTACATGCCAAGCATTCATATGCTATAAACCAAAACCATAACTAAAAAAAGAATCTAAAACCAGACCCGATTCCCAAACCAATATTAAACTCCATGCTCTAACATGTCATACCAATCCCAAATAACAACCAAGTACCTGTACTGAACCTATATTTGAAAACATGTAGCATCTACTCAGATACCCAAGCGCCATGGAAGCCCGATAAGGGTGTGAGTACAACTCAGTATGCCACCACCAATGGTGTCTACAACAATATCCAGTCTGTATAAAGGTTTATGCATGTAACAAGTGCAATAAAAAAACAAGGAAAAAATTTAAGTAATTATCTAATATCCATTTACCCATTAAGTTATCTAAATTCAACTAATCAACAAAACAAACTCAGGTCACATTGGAAGTCTAAGCCAAGGTACTATGGTGACACAAACATTTAACCATAATGGATTTAACTAATCACAGCCCATCACATATCCAATAGATAAAATGGTTATTTAGGCCATTTTCATCATCATTTCTATTTTATCACTTATTCTATCTTCATTAATAAAATCATCTTCATCTCATGTTACATGGGTTATGCATTTACATCATTAACACCATGGACTAAGTCGGTCAATTTCCATGCATAAGAGAATAAACCAAGTCCCTATCTCACTTGGGATAAACACATCACAACAACACATTATCCTCACTTTGAAGCCTCAATATGGGTGGATGAAACCGTTAGGGGAATAGATCCTCCACCCCCTTTCCCAACTCATGAATTTTGGGGTGGAATTTAGACCCTCAGTCTAACTCGACCCATGGGCATAGAACCTCAAGTAAATACCTCACACTACCAAGCCATGTGAACATTATTATTTATCCATCCACCACACAATGCCATATCAAAAACCATATTTATAACAATATAAAATCCATAACAATCAACATGGGAATAAATACTATTCCATAACCCATTAACACATTTTCCATTTACATTACATAGCCATTTAGCTCAATTCCCATTTCTTATGACTAATTCGTTAAACATATTCAATGATACCCATACATTAACCAATTTAACATATTCAAAAATTTACATATGTTAATTCACTTAACCCATTCATCATTTCCCATGTATTATCCACTTATGCATTTAAAGTAAAAATCACAATCCATTGGATACATTCACATTAATCCCATTTAACGCATTTTCACATCATGCCAATCACCCCTTATGATATATCACCAACTAATCCCATTAATCATTTAGTTCATTTCATAATCATGTTTACATGCCAACATAATTTTTAATGGTTCTATCTCACTAACCCTTACATCCCTTCAATTTTCATGGTCCCATCGGACCTTTATAAACTACACCATGGAAATAAACACAATTCAAATACTCATTGAAATCATCTCAAAAACCACCCTTTAAAACATGGGTCTTACTCTTTTAAAAACTAAAACATTCCCCAAGGATTTTATTTCCATTTTCAACCATTAAAAATAACCATTAAACCATTTTGACAAAAGGTAACCTTGTCCTCATTTCAAACATCATTTGAAATATCATAAGAAAACCCCTTTTTAAATCACATTGATCTCCAAAACTCTTTTGAAAACTTTACCTACTTTCAAAACCACATTCATCATCTAGAAACTATAACTAGGTCAAAATACAAAAAACAACATTTAAGTTGCTTGAAGAATCTTCAGAATTTTATAATATTTGATATTTAATCAATTCAATTTACCCTTTATCCAATCCCCCAATCACAATTACCATTTAAAACCAATTTTCTCTCATGTATCCCTTATATCAATGTTCAATAAATTAATCCACCCTATCAAGGGTTTGGTGTACCCCATGGGTATCCCTAGGCTTGGTCTCACATCATCAAAGAACCCAAAGGCGTCCGTAAAGGGTTTCACATCTCAAACTAAGGCCCCAAATTACTTTCCATAATCAAATACAAATAAAATACATAAGTTAACACATTGGCACAACCACATACACATATAAAACATTAAGACTATGGAAAAAATATTAAAAACCACTTAACTTATGTTAATTGATGAACTATTTCTTAATCTCCACCCTTGATTCGAACTCAAACACTTGCTAAAGCCCCAACCTAGAATCTGCTGAAAAAGTGATGGTTTTAGGGATTCATAAGAAGAGGAGAGATTCCATAAGCCCTAATTTGGATAATAGAGAAAGAGGAGTGTTAGAATCACCCAAATCTTTGATTCACACACAAACACACTCCAAACGCTCAAGAATTTAAGGAGAATCATCCATGGAGGGAGAGGGGGATGCTGGTTCATCACCTAGGGTAAAGGGGGTTGAATGGAGGAAAAATCGGGTGGGAATCTAAAACTCCCAAGATGGAAAAACTATAAATTTTTCAAATTTTAATAGGGAGCATGGTTTACCCACACGGTTTCCTAAACTATACGCAAACCGTGTGTAAGACACTTTTTAAGGGAAGTTGGGTCACACGATTACCTAGATATACCCAGATGATTTGTCAGACTACATGAAAAACATGCAATAGTATCCGAAATGGTCACCAATCCATACAGTTTCTTGGGCCTATAACATAGTTTACACTAACAGTGGTCCAACCATGTTCTATGCAATGTTTTTCCACTTTTACCCTCTTTTCATGTCCCGTACCCCTAGAACACCTCCAAACCTTCTATAACACCCGATAAACTCTTCCTTAACCATAACAGAGAGTTAATTTTTTTAAAAAGGATGTACCGTCACTAATGGTTAGGATATTACAATAATCAATATGTAAATGTAAATTATTGAAACACAATCCATTTAAATAATAACTTGAGCATAATATGGTAGGAATAAAAGATGATCAAATAAATCCATATAAATAATCACATGAGTTTGAAACTTATCCATGGATATTCTAACGAATAGAATAATAAAATGGAAATAAATAACTAATCTAATAATGGGGGAATGCATAATACCGTACATATAAAACATACTGTCAATACCTTTTACAAGACAGTTTAAAACTGTGGGTAAAAACCCTTTTAATTTGACAAATTGATTTGTTTCATGAGACCTGTTAATGAATCGAGGGGATATCTATAATTGGGATCCATCCATAACTTACTAAGTTCAATTCATTACTTATATAAAAATTATGAAACATAATCAACATAAAAATTCATACTGAAAAATTAATATACGAAATTCTAATACTTACCCCAATCAAATAAACATAATCATAAACTATCTAGAGTAATATGGTGAATGATAATAAAATTATACGTACTCAATAGAACTAATCATAAACCATATAAATAAAGAATAAGGATGATATAAATATAAAATATCCTTAGTGTATCATAATTATATCAAAGTGTTTATGTTTTTGATGGATAAAAATACCATAATAATTTTATTAATGTTTTTTTGAGGAAAATAAAATTTTCACTTTGATTTTTTTTTAAAACTAAAAGTTCAAAAAATATTTTGAAAATATTTTTCATTTAAAATAACCTTTTAAAATTATAAAGTAAACTTTAAAACATTTATTTGTAATGATGAAAAATAATTATATTCATTTCGTACACTTTAAAACAAAGGTTCCCTTCACATTTTCGATAAAATCCAAATAGAACTTGTTTTTGAAAATGACATGAAGATTCATTTTAATTTTTTTAAAAAAGAAAAAATGGGTAAAAATTTATTTAATAAATAATTTTTAAAATTTTAAATAAATTTTTGAAAACATTTTTTGAAAACATGGATTTTGATGAAAAATGATTTTTGACGGAAGAGAGAAATAAAGTCAGATTTTTTTGAAACATTTTGTCAATCATTTTAGGTACCAAAGATTTGAAAAATATTAATATTAATTGAAATTTTCATGAATAAATATAGTGTAATGAAATATATTTGTTTTATAATATAAATAAAAAATAATTCTCCTAAGGGAGACTTAAACAAAAACAATCTCGAATAACGATGTGATTGCAGAATAAACCCTTACAAATTTTGGTAACTTTTGAATCATAAGCTCCATGAAAGAAATAACTTAAAATGAAACTTTAAATAACATTAATAGAAATTTATTCATGATATAATATATAAAAATGGGCAGTATATACACCACACCAAAGGAATAACTAGTGAATATGACATATGTATCACAAAAGTAAAAGTCAGATGAGAAACCCTTACCTTAGGTTCAACTTCATTCATATGTGTCTGAACCTCCTGTATAATAAATATATATTTATTATAAATATATTTTAGAACCATTATTATATATCTCATACCATATATGATCCTTTTATAACATTTTACCACCTATTTTTTTAATAATATTTCATTTTTTTTTATTTTTATGGGTGTTTATTTTCTTATTTTCTCATGCATGTTTTGTCATGAAAGTTTTGGTTCTTGTACATATTATAGATTTAAATAATATACAGAATTATATTAATGTTATAAATAAATTTTTTCATTATATACCACCATATAAACATTATTTAAAATTAGACATAGAAAATGAATTGTATCGCCTTGTGGAGACGGTAGGCCGTACATACGCTCGAGCGCCGTTATCATCCCCTTAACGGTTGAAAGAGTAAGTAAGTGTATTATATATTAATTTTCAAGAATTTATATCATTTCATATATATCATATATATTCATTAAATTTATCCTTAGTACCTCCCATTTAAAGCATATGTAAAAAATGAATCACATCACTTTGTGAGGCGGTAGTCCGCCGTACACACGAGCGACACTATCATATTTTAAATAAAATATAAAGTAAGAAGGTATATGTGATATTAAGATTAAATAAGTATGATTATAACATAAATATTATATATATACATTTAATACATCATTATATCTAACCATGTGAATTTTTTAGGGAAAATGAGTTACATTAGTTCGCAATGCGGTAGTCCACCGTACAAATGATTGACAATTTCGTTTCCCATTTGATGGAAGTGGAGATGGATAAATATTATTCCATAAACATAATAACATCTTACTATATTATAGATAATTTTTATTATATTATAAGTTTTAATACATAATTTTAACTTGTACAAAAAGAAATAAAGAGAAAGAGCTTAGTGAAGACAATTACCTTCTCTTAGAGAAACCTCCTTTGTATTGATTCTTAAGTACCCTAGGGTTGGTATTTTAGGAAGAAAAAATATATATAATGTGGATAAGAATTTTGGGGAGATATTTTTGTAGGTTTTTCTTGATCCAATTTTTTTGAGAGGTGTTAATAAGTGAGAGGAGTGGGTTCCCTTTTACAATTGAGGAGTGAAATTTTTGTAAATACCCAAAAATATTCAATAATGGGAAGTCACTATCACCCCAAGTGCCTAAAAAATTGATAAATGATGACTTTTATGTATTATATGTTCTAAATACACCTCTACCACAAAATATTTTTTTAAACATGGTATTACTTATCCTCTAAGTTTAATTATTTTTTCCATTTTAGTTTTCACCATAATAACTTGTACCATTTTATTTACCTAGGTAATTTATCCTTTAATAATAAAATTAAAATGATCCTTATTAGATACTTTGGAACCAATTATCATAAATATTAAATCCATTTTATTAAATAAAAATCCTATATGTGTGGAAAATTAATTTTAACACAAACACATGTAATGCGCAAAATCTCGTTTTAACCTTAATCATTGTAATTAATTTTTATTGTATTTATAAATATTTATGGGAAAAAAATTAATTTGACCATATTATATAATATAAATTATTCTTATTAAAAATATTGAATCAATTTTAGGAAATTAAAATCATATAAGTGGCATAATTAAATTTAATATTGATCCCGTAGATGTAAAGAAAAAGAGGTTTTCCAGAGATTTTTTTTTCAAAAGTATTGAAATTTTTAATATCAAAATTCAAAATGAAATTGATTAAAATGACCTAAATTATTAAAATTGTAAAATAATTGAACTAATTTTACTTTAAAAAAAATTAAAATATTATTTATGTAAAACCCTGACCCTAGAAGCTCAAATCCGGTGCATTACTTATTACATTGACATGATTAAAAGGAATGAAATTCTGAAGGAACGGCTAGTTTAGTAGTCTTGAAGAAACTAGATACATACATGTAAATCATATTACATTGGGAATGGTAACAGAATACAATACATAACAAAAACTAATAAACTGTATCCATGAGAACTCAATAAATAGTCTCATATTTATAACCTGTTAAAGATAATCAAATGAAAGGGGTGAGATCAAATGCTTAATAAGGGTTACAAATAGAATAATAATTAATCAAAAATAATTGAATCATAATCAAATTGACATAGTCAATATGGAATGGTGAATAAATGAAAAAAACACGCCATTAATAAAATGTGATTGAAACTGCATCCATAGATTTTGTCATAGTGAAAACCTTATGCATAATAGTAATTTAAAATGAATTAAGAGAATGATTATTAGTTGGATGTCATGTATCTGGCACATGATACCACTATACCATCTAAACGGTTTAATTCTGTGGGTAGATACCCATCTGATTCTGTTTTGGAAACAAACTTGAAAGATTTTTTGCCAACTGATTTGTTTCATGAGACCTGTCCATGCATCGAGGGGATATAGCAGGCCCCAAACTTCACTGTAAGTACAAATAATTATTTATAAATAGATTTAATACAAGTATAATATTCCTTCTCAATATCTGTATAGAGTAGAGGATACAGATTCATCAATATTTCCATAGTTAAAACAACATCCCAAATAAACATCATATGTAAAAGGGTATACTACTTAAGAAAATAATCATATCCATGAAACCATAAAATGGATATATAATATATTTTCAAGTTAAAATTAAAAATGATCTCAAAGGGGAATTAGGTACACCACATAAGAATGATTAGGTGCACAATACCAAGTAAATCACAATGAAATAGAAACTGAAACAAAGTCCCTTACAATATTATAATAAATCGAGTTAATAATCATCAAGTGAATCACTGAATACCATGGATATAATGATAATAATGATATTATATATCAAATGGTAGTAAAAATACACCACATACAAGAAATAAGTGGTGAATAATGGAAATCTCATGGAAATAAAAGTGAGATGAGAAACCCCTTACCTTATGCCCGAATGTGTTCTTTGATTGATTTTAATAACCCAAATAATAAAATTTATCTTCATTAATTAATAATTCCATAACCTAATATAAATGTAATTGATTTATTTTAACCTTATTTTGTTCATTCATAGCCTTTTTATGGGTTTAATAGGTTCAATTTTATTGTTTTGGAAGCATTTCCCTCCTTGGGTTTCATGATCAGTTTACTTGTATTCATGAATGGAATTTAATTTGAAATGTGGTTAAACATACACAATTGTTAACATATATTATTAGTGAAATTACAGAGATATAAATTATCTTATAATGATTCTAGTTATATACCATGAGGATGACTCATTAGATAAAAGTTAATGATAAATTCTTGGATTAACTTGGCGGTTTTGTGCACAATGAACTTGTTTTGTACTAATATTTTATATTATGAGTGTGTAAGGATTTAAAGAATATTTAATAAGGTAAAATACATATATTATGATCTAGTTCATCCATTAAAAAGGTTTCATGACCAGTCTTGAAGATAGTAATAGAAATTTAAAATTCGTCGTCCTTGAATGTGATAAATTAATACATATCAAATGCTATTTTCATTTTTAGTGTAAGAGGGGGGAAAGAGAGATGATGATGAAATATTCCATTAGCATAATAAAATTATAGTTCATGTAAGGTAATATAATTATCATAGCATTTGGATGTGGGGATTTGAGGAGAGAGTAACAAAATAATGGAACTTGTAAAAGAAATTGAAAGAAAAAGGGAGAGAGGTTCACCTCTTGAGTACTCCTTGAGAATCTCCTTAAGGCCTTTGTTTTTGGACTTTTGGTGAGACCAGAAGGTATTGGACGTGGTGGGAGGGCTTGGGAAGTGTATTTGGTATAAATTAGGTAAGGTTCAAATCTTTAGTGGTGTGGGAGGAAGAGAGGGTGAGGGGTGGTTTATATAGTGGAGGGGAGGAGGGTTTTCTTAATATTTTAATCATTAGTTTATTATTTTTCCCTAAGACAAAAAAATAGTGATGATTCCATGACCAAAAATAGTAAAAAGTGCATGTTATTTAGAACTAATGGTTGCTTACATCATCCATGATGTAGGGAATAGTGTATTTATCTCATAATGTATTTATACTATAATTACCGTATTTTACTATTCACCAAAAATTCAAATATTTCAGAAAAATCATGAAAATTCACCCTAACCATTTTTTGACATGTAGAATCCAAAAATGAACTCCATTTTTCAAAAATAATTTTCTAAATATGAGAAATTTAATTTTTAATTAAAATAATCATTTAATCGACAAATACCAACACTTAAAATATTCATCTTCATTTTTATGGTGCCTAAATTTTATTTATACTTTCATGGGTAAGGTTACCATTCATAAGGGTCATATAACTATTCATAAGGGTAAGTTACTATTCACAAAAAATTAATTTGATTCTATCAGACTCCAAACATCACCCTGATCACAACCGTGTATTTTTGTTTTTCAAAATTCAAAGCATAAAAGTGGAAAATTTAAGTTTAATGGATAGGTTATGACTATTTCCTATAAATAACAAAGTGTTATTTCACAGAGACTTAGTGGTTCATTCAATATAGACTATCTAATGAATTTGAATTATTTAATATAAATATACCATAAAATGTTTGGGGTGTTATATTCTTCCCACCTTTAGAAATTTTGTCCTTGAAATTTTTCATGTATAAATCCATTTAAAAATATGTGGGTGGTTCTTCTTCATAACATCCTCAGGTTACCATGTTTCTTTCTCCATTTTTTGGTTTTTCTAAAGAAACTTTACTAGTCGAGTTGTCTGATTTCTCAATACCTATTCCCTTTTATCAGGAATCTCGATAGGCTCTTCACAGTATGACAAATCAGGTTCCAGATCTATTTCTTCATAGGTGAGTATATTCATTGGGTATGGCATGTATTTCTTTAACAACGACATGTGGAACACATTATGAACTTTGGAGAGACTTGGTGGCATTGCTAAATGGTAAGATACAACTTCAATTCTTTCTAAAATTTCAAATGCTCTGATATACCTGGGGATTAGTTTCCCTTTCTTACCAAACCTTAAGACACCCTTCCACAAAGATAATTTTAAAAAGACATGATCTCCTACTTGACATTCCAAATCCTTTATTCTTTTTTCAACATAACTCTTTTTCCTACTTTGGGTATCTTTAATACGGGCCTTAATTTTCTTTACCTTTGTAGTTGTCTCTTCGATAAGTTATGGGCCTATAATTTTCCTCTCACCAACTTCATCCCAACATGTTGGAGTTCGACACCTCTTACCATATAATGCTTCATATGGTGCCATTGGAATGCTATAATGGAAACTATTATTGTAGGAAAATTCCACCAAAGTCAATTATTGATCCCATATACCTTGAAAGTAAAGAGATCATGATCTCAACATGTATTTTAGTGTTTAAATAGTATTTTCAGACTGTTTGTTGGTTTAGGGGTGATAAGCAGTACTCATATGAAGCTCAGTATCCAAAGCCTTCTGAATACTTTTCCAAAATTTTGATGTAAATTGGGGATCTTGATCATACATAATCGATATAGGTTCACGATGAAGTCTTACAACTTTATTAATATAAAGTCCTTCCAGGAACTCAAGTGGTAAATCCTCTCTTATAGTAAGGAAATGTGCTGATTTCCTGAGATGATCAACAATTACCCATATTTCACTATTCCTTCTAGGTTTCCTCGATAGTACTGTGACAAAATCTATCGTAATGTCATCCCACTTCCACATAGTAATAGGTAGAGGTTGCATGACCCCTCTAGGATATTGTCTCTTGGCCTTCACTTATTGAAAAACTAGGCACCTTTACACATAGTCAACAATTTATCACTTCATGTTGTTTCACCAAAAATGTTCCTTCATATCTCTATACATATTAGTACTACCAGGGTGTATAGAGAAATTTGAGATATGAGCATCATCTAATAGTTTCCTTTTTAGCTCATCTGCTGATGGAATGCATAACCTCTTCCTAATTTTCAGAACTCCATCCTCATGCATGAAGTATGCTAATCTTCCATCCTTAACATATTTAGTTTTATTTTGTAGACTTTCTTCATCAGATTGATATTTTTTTATCTTCTCCAGTAAATATGGTTTATCAATCATTTTAAAAAGGAAAGATGTTTCCCCTTCCTTAACAATTCCCATATCCATATTTAGTAGATCCATGAATATAGGATCTCTCTAAATCCTCATTTGGGTCAGATGTCCAAGATCTTTCCTACTTAATGCATCTGCCAACGTATTTTCCTTTCTGGGGTGGTAGTGTATTGAACAATCATAATCTTTGAGTAAATTGAGCCATATCCTTTTCCTCATGTTGATTTCTTTCTATGTAAAAATGTATTTGTGATCTGTATATATCTCAAATCTTTCACCATATAGATAATGTATCCATATTTTTAGATCAAAGATTACTAATGCTAACTCAAGATCATGAGTTGGGTAATTTTCCTCATGAGTCTTTAACTGCCTTGATGCATAAGAAATAACTTTATCATTTTTCATAAGGATGCAACCCAGTCCATTCTTTGATGCAACACTTTATATCACAAATCCATCATTTCCATATGAAAGAGTCAAAACTAGAGCATTGACCAATATTCTTTTCAATTTTTCAAAGAATTATATACATTATTTCGTCCATATAAACTTAACCCCTTTACAAGTGATCTTGGTTATCGGGTTAGCCAATCAGGTGAAATTATGAATGAAATGCTAATAGTAACTTGCTAAGCCAATAAAACTACGTACCTTGGTTATGTTTGTTGGCATGGAATATTCTTGGATTGCCTTTGTCTTCATAGGATCAACTAAGATTACATCCTTAGAGACAATATGGACAATAAAATAATCTAATTGAATCCAAAATTTACACTTTTGAAACTTCCCATATAATTCATTTCTTCTAAGAGTTTTCAGAATAATCCACAAGTGATTCTCATGGTCTTCATAGATTTTGGGGTATACTAGGATATTATTGATAAATACCACAACAAAGTCATAAAGATATTCCTTTAAAACTCTATTAATTAGATACATGGAAACAGAGGGTGCATTAGTCACTCCAAAAGTCATTATTGTGAACTCGTAATGCCCATACCTAGTTCAAAATGTTGTATTTGGAATATCTTCCTTCCTCACACATAGCTGGTGATATCCAGATTAAAGGTAAATCTTCGAAAAATATTGGGATCCATGAAGTTGATTAAATAAATAATCAATTCTTGGTAGATGATACTTTTTATTTATTGTAATAGCATTGATTTCCCTGTAATCAATGCATACCCTCATGGATCCATCTTTATTATTGACAAAGAGGATAGGGGATCCCCATAGAGAAAAACTAGGACAAATAAATCCCTTTTCACTCAATTCCTCTAGTTGTTTATTTAGTTCTATTAATTCCACAATTTCCATTCTATAGGGAGTCTTTGATATAGGTATGGAATCAGGAATTAAATCAATAGAGAACTCAACTTCCTGCTCTGGAGGATGTCCAGGTAAATCCTCTAGAAATACATCAATATATTCTTGCACAATAGGTACGTATTAAATTTGAAGATTTATTTACTCACCCATAAATATCGTGTTCTCTTCCTCCCTAATAATTTCATTCATTAGAGATATTGGGGGTGGATCTAGATAAGAATCAGATGGCGAGGTTTCTGCTCTAAAGATAAGGGATTTTACACCATTATAAAAAATTGCAACTTCCTTCTTCTTGTAATAGATCTTCACATCATAATTTGACATCCAATTCATACTGATAATTATATCAAAGTCTATCATTGGTATGATGATAAGGTTAGCAACTAAAGAATGTTTATGTGTCATGAGAGGGACTGATTGACACATCTTTGTTGTAATGATAAACCCCTTAGGACTTTTGACTAACAACTCCTTTATTAAATCAAATTGGACATGCCTAATTTTCTTATAAAACTAGAAATATATAAATGAATTTGATGATCCAGAATCAAATAAAACATTGGATAAGTTTGAATAAACAATTAAGGTACCTACCACCACATCATTAGGAACTTCAACCTATGCGGTTGTAATCGCATAAGATTTCCCTTGATCTCGTGGCCTTTTATGAGTCAAGTTTCCTTGGCACATAGGACTCTCATTTTCATAGTGTCCCATCTCTCTAAAATTGTAGCATTGAACATAATTGACTTGTATCTTCCCCTTGAATTCACTAGATTGATGACCCTTTTCTCCACACTTATAATAAACTCCCATACCTTTCAAGCATTTCCCAGGATGATTCTTTCCATAGTTCTCATATAATAGAAATTGATTCATTCCCTTCTTATTAATTGGAGCTTCAGATTTTCCATGGTTATTAGAATGCCTCTTCTTATCTTTATTTCCCTTGAGAAAATTTGATCTAGAAAATTACTTCTCTATTTTTATGTCACTCAACACAAATTCATCATATGATGAAAATTTTTGGGAATCCAGTGCCCTTCGAATACTTGGCTTAAGACCTTCAAAAAAATGATCAATCTTATATTCCGAATCATGTACGTAATCTATAGAATACCTGGATAATCTTATGAAGGTATCCTCATACTTCTTAATACTCTCTTCTTACATTTTCTTTAGGATAAGGAATTTAATCTTCATTTTAGTTCGTTGTTCACGAGGGAAATATTTGTCTAAGAATATTTACTTCAAAGTTCTTCATTCCATATCTTCTATTTCTTCTTCCTCTATGGTATTCTGGATCAAGGACCACCATTGATCAACATCACCCTTGAGGCAATATACTGCCAATAGTATATTTTCATTTTCATTACATCTTAATGACAGAAATATCTTTTCAAGGGACTTGATCCACTTCTCATATACCACCAGATTAGTAGTCCCACTAAAAGATGGGGGAATTTTCCACATTAAATGATCCAATACAGGTGTAACATGGTTATTCATCACAACCTGAGTAAGTTGTCCCAATATGGTCATGATCTGATCTGCTCCAACATTAATTGTATTGAATTGCTCAGTGGGGAAATCCCTACATTGTACATGAGTATTGATTCCCCTTATTCCATTAGGTGCCATCACTAAACAATGTAATACACTAAATTAGGTCATATTTTGATAATTTTAACTAGAAAATGGTTAATATAATTTGAAAATTTATGCACAACTAATCTCATAATCATAAACATTTTTTATATTTACTTTTAAATCCTTTATAATGGGTTTTTAAATAAAATGTGAATTTTCCTAAGAATATCCCCCAGGAGTGTCAAACCAGGTGCACAATAAGGCCCATTTTTGTGTACCAGGATACCTCGGGTCAAGCCCAAAACTCTTTGTCAGAGTTATTACTCCTAGGTACATCTGTTCCAGAACCACGTCCACTTGTAGTATCCAGAGAGGGATGCATTTTCTAGGAAGAACCAAATAATATCTACTTTACCAAAATTCCAGGATGTTCTTATATGATTATCCTCAAATTCTAGATTAGGGTTATTTCCTCTAAACTATATTTCATAAATATAGTTTCCAAGGTTACTGCTAAACTTCCTTTGATACCAACTATAACACCCCGACCCCATAAGCCCATATCCAGTGCATTAATTATTACATTGGCATGATTAAAAGGAATGAAATCCTAAATGAATGATTAATTTAGTAGTCTTAAAGAAACTATATACATACATGTAACTCATATTACATTTGTAAAGGTAAAATAATATAATACATAATAAAAACTAATAATCTGTATCCACGAGAACTCAATAAATGGTCTCCTCTACATAACCCATTAAAGGTAATAAAATGAAAATGCTCAGTAAGTTTTATAAATATAGGAAGCATGAATAAAAAATAATTGAATCATAATCAAATTGACATAGTCAATATGGCATGGTGAATAAATGAAAAACACACACCATTAATAAACTGTGATTGAAACTGCATCCATAGATTTTGTTGTAGTAAAAAACTCATGGATAGTAATAACTGAAAACGAATAAAGATAATGATTATTAATTGTACATCGTGTATCTATAACATGATACCACTATACTATCTAAAAAGTTTAATTCTATGGGTAGATACCTGTCTGATTCTATTTTGGAAACAAACTCGAAGGGTTTGTTGCCAACTGATTTGTCTCATAAGACCTGTCGATGCATCAAGGGACTATAGAGGGCCCCTACCATCACTTCAAGTCCAAATAATTATTTATACATAGATTTAATAAAAGTAAAATATGACATATCAATATCCGTATAGAGTATAGGATACAGATTCATCAATATTTCCATAGTTAAAACAACATCCCAAATAAACACCATATGTAAAAGGGTATATAGATTAAGACAATAATCATATCCATGAAACCAGAATATAGATATATAATATATTTAAAATTTCAAATGAAAATTTTTCTCAAAGGGGCAGTAGGTACACCACATAATAATGATTAGGTGCACAATACCAAGTAAATCACAATGAAATGGAAACTGAAACAAAGTCCCTTATAATATTGTAATCAATCAAGTTAATAATCATCAAGTGAATCACTGAATACCATGAATATAAATAGAATAATGATATTATATATCAAATGTCAGTAAACATACACCACATATAAGAAATAAGTGGTGAACAATGGAAATATCACGGAAATAAAAGTGAGATGATAAACCCCTTACCTTATGCTCGAATGTGTTATTCAATTGATATTAATAACCGGAATAATAAAATTTATCTTCATTAATTAATAAGTATATAAACTAATATACATGTAATTGATTTATTTTAACCTTATTATATTCATTCATGGCCTTTTTGATGGGTTTAAGAGGTTTAATTTTATTGTTTTGGAAGCATTTCCTTCCTTGGGTTTCATGATCTGTTTACTTGTATTCATGAATGGAAGTTCGTTTGAAATGTGGTTAAAAATAAAGAATTGTTAAGATATATTATCAGTGAAATTACAGATATATAAATGATCTTACAATGATTCTGGTTATATACCATGAGGATGACTCATTAGATAAAATTTAATGATAAATACTTGGATTAACTTGGCGGTTTTGTGCACAATGAACTTGTTTTTCATTAATATTTTATATTATGAGTGTGTAAGGATTTATAGAACATTGAATAAGATAAAATACATATATTATGATATATTTGAATAATTAAAAAGGTTTCATGACCAGTATTTAATATAGTAATATAAATTGAAAATCCATCGTCCTTGAATGTGATAAATTAACACACATCAGATGGTATTTTCATTTTTAGTGTAAGAGGAGGGGGAAAAGAGAGATGATGATGAAATATTCCATTATAATAATAAAATTATATTTAATTTAAGTTAATATAATTATCATATCATTTTTATGTGGGGAAGATATGAGAGATAAAAAAAATAATGGAACTTGTAAAAGAATTTGAAAGAAAAAGGGAGTGAGGTTCACCTCTTGAGTACTCCTCCTTAAGAATCTCCTTAAGGCCTTTGTTTTTTGCTTTTTGGTGAGACCATATGGTCTTGGAAGTGGGGGGAGGGCTTGGGAAGTGTATTTTATAGAACTTAGGCAAGAATCAAATCTTGAGTGGTGTGGGAGGAAGAGGGGGTGAGGGGTGGTTTATATAGTGGAGGGGATGAGAGTTTTCTTAATATTTTAATCATTAGTTTATTATTTTCCCATAAGACAAGAAATAGTGATTATTCAATGACCAAAAATAGTAATAAGTTCATGTGATTTCAAACTAATGGTTATTTACATCAACCATGATGTAGGGAATAATGTATTTATATCATAATTACCATATTTTACTATTCACAAAAAATTCAAGTATTTTAGAAAAATCCTAAAAATTAACCCTAACCATTTTTTGACTTATAGAATCAAAAAATGAACTAAAATTTTCAAAAATAGTTTTATAAATATGATAAATTTAATTTTAAATGAAAATCACCATTTAATTGACAAATACCAACACTTAAAATATTTATCTTCATTTTTAAGGTGCCTAAATTTTATTTATACTTTCATGGGTAAGGTTACCATTCATAAGGGTCATATTACTATTCATAAGGGTAAGTTAATATTCATAAGGATAAATTAATATCCACTAAAAATTAATTTTATTCTATCGGACTCTAAATATAACCCTGATCTCAACCGTGTATGTCTGTTTTTTCGAAATTCAAAGCACAGAAGTGGAAAATTTAAGTTTAATGGATAGGTTATGACTATCTCCTATAAATAACCAAGTGTTGTTTCAAATAGAATCAATGATTCATTAAATATAGGATATATAATGAATTTAAAGTATTTAAGAGAAACATACCATAAAATGTTTGTGGTGTTATAATTTATCTTTTTGAATAATTTAAATTAAAAGTCATTTTTTAATAAAAATCATTATTTTTCACTATTTATCAAAAAACAAATATTTTTAGGAAATTTTAAACATTCAACCAAAGTTAATTTTTACATGTATATTTCATAAATGAATTTTATTTTATCAAATAAATTTTCTAAAAGTGTTAAAAATTAATTTTAAATTATGCATGCAAAGCGCGACTAAACCTCTTTTTATATAATACAGCTTTTTTAGAAAACATTTCTTTTTATTTAAAATATTTATTATTTTATTTATAATCAATAGATAACAATTGAATTTATTTTATACATATGTAAAACATATAATTTTCATAATTTAGTTAGTCCTATTCATACCCTCTAACTTAACGACTATGTTATAATGGTCATGTTTAAAGAATAATATTTTAATAGAGTATCGTGTTTCGTTTAAACCTAGTGTTGCCTTATTCAAAAGCTATCAAATATATTGAATTTATTTAAATATAAATATATCTTAAAGTATAAAGGTGTTAAATTATCTTATAATATTGGTTTTCTGTGTCATATATGCTATCAAATGCAATTTTCCTCTTTTAAAATATCAGGGCATTACATTATTCCTTGAAGATATTTCATTCAGATAACATAGCATAATATTGAAGTGAAAGATTTCAAGAATATTTTTAGAATCATGAAATTCAATGTGATATTATTTCACCGTATTCCCCATCACTAAACAGTATAGTATAGATAAATAATTGATGTTTTATTGAGATAACTTGGATCATGTTAGAGGAACATGGAGAATCTCTTTTCTTTTATAGGGAAGAAAGTGAGATAATGGTTCACATTCAAAATCATTGTTTATATATTATAAACTCTGAAAAGTCCCTATATTAGTTTTCTTACACAAATTCCCCATTTTTAAAGCAGTTAAGGGTGTTTGTTAGTACTTGTATCATCAATGTTAAGGGTTTAAATATGATCAAGTTTGAGAAAAGAGGAATTGGAGGTATTTTTATTGGATATCCACCAAATAGAAGTGGATATAATTTATATAACAAGTAATATAGAAATATTATTGATAGTGGAAACATGAAGGTTATAGAACACTAATTTTATAGGTGTAAAAATAAAATAACTCTTTCAAATGTTAAAGGAGATAATAAGAAGTTAGTTGGACAATATATTGGAAATTTGGAAAATGTGGAAGATTCGAGTGATGAGAATAAATAAAGTAATTATTAAAAATTATACAATGATGAAGAATTATTAAATTAAGTTAATCCAAGGTTGTGAAAGAAAATTCAGGTCCAAAACATCATACCATGGATAATCGATTCAAATAAGAAGTATAAAAACTCCAGACCCACACTCTCTAATCCGATGCTAAAAGCATTATCTTCACATTTTTGGACTTGATACTAATAAAAGTGACACAATTTCAACCATCCAAAACTTAAAATATTAAAATTAAATATTATATCACTCAAATACCCAAAGACCTTTTAGGTTTATAGTTTTATAGAATTTGAAAAAAATCTTACATGATAATACTTATGTATTAAAATGAGTATTTTACAATTATAACTAGATTTTCTTATTTCACATTAAGTCTTAAAAATATCCCATAATATTATTCACACATTAAACCTTTCTAGACATAATTTATTTAACATAATTCTTCATTACTTGGAGAAATGTAAAATATTATAAGGGTGATCTCAAATTCCTAGTAAGGGTAAACATAAGCATTAACAATTCAATGTCATTAAAGAGAATTATATGATCATAAGGGTATGGATAAATAATCAAAGTGAATGAGTATAAAATAAGAGAATTCATACCCATAAAAACCTAGATCATAAAACATGTGACATGGAATAAATATTTATCAAAGTAAAGAGTCATAAAAATCAATAATCATGAGCTATGTGATGTCAATATTGATCAAAGAAACCAAAAAACTCATATCAAGTATAGATAAAACATGTTGGTATCTTGAAACATTATATTTATATAACCCTTACAAGAAACATTACAAGTGAAATAACTAATATGGTCAACTTCCAACATAATTATCCATATAACATAATCATTACCCAATGCATTGAAGAGATATATTGGGCTCACCCATCATCATAAATAATTTCCAATAAGCATAACATAATCATAACACATTAAATATTTCATTTTACAACATAATAATAACTATTATTATTTCCTAGATTTATTTAATTGTGGAAAAGAAATGGTTTCTATGAAAATATAATAATCTATCTAGATAAATAATATATATGGTATCATTAAACCATATCTCTAGTTTATTTTAAGTAACATTAAGGGTTGTTGTCTTTGATGAATAAAAATACCATAATTAAAAACATTCTGGAGGAAAAAACATTTCCACTTTGAAAATAACTTCTAAAAACTAAAAATTCATAAAATATTTTGGTAATGTTTTTATTTGAAAATAAACATGGAAACTTATAAAGGTATATTAAAAGGAAATAATGGTCATGATAATGAAAAAAACCATTTATGTCATAAATGTTAAAAATAAACATTATTTTCAACCTTTTGTAAAGAGAGTCAAAAGCGACCCATGTAGAAACAATAAGGAGTTTCATTTTAAATCCTTTTAAAAGAATGTTAATGATCATTTAAAATAAATTTAGGAAATTATCTATGTTTAAAAATAATATTCTTGAAAATATTTTAGAAAACATGGATATGAAAGAGAAATATTCCTGATCTAAAATAAGATACAATATAAGTATCACTTACAGATAACTTTATTAATGTTTATTTAATAAATAAGGGAGTAAATGGAAACTAAACATATAAAAAAAATTCATAAATAGAGGAGAATAAAATATATGTGGTACAAAAAAATTATATTATATTATTTCCCCAAATTAACCTTGAACATAAATAATCTCATAAAGAAAGGAGATTGTAACATAAATCCTTCACCGCTTTGGAAAATTTTGAATAAAAAGTCATTGAAATAAATAGTATGATATGAATTTTTAAATCACTTGAATTACATGAATTGATATGTCAAAATTCATTCATAAGTTAGTATATACACCATACAAAGAAATCATGGTGCACGACATGAATCATGTCTCAGGAAAACGAGATTAAGATAAAGAAAACCCTTATGGAGATCATAACTTTTGAAGTGATAATTAATCCATGAAGTGATTATGTGAACATATGTAAATACACATAAAACGAGTTTAATTAAAAATAAATTAGTTTAGAGATCGATTCACACATAATCATGGCATAACAATGTCAATGAAGTATAAGTACAACCTAATGAAAAGAAATTGATTTAAGAAACCCCTTACTACTTGGTAAATTTCACGTCAAATCCCCTTGGATGAAATAATTTAGATTATAACTTAAAATATAGTTAAGTATGAATTATTCATTATATAATATGTAAAATGTAAGTATATATACCATATAAACTAAATTATCCGTATAACATCAAAATATGCCTTAATGAAAGGAAATTGAGATGAAATCCCTTACCTCTAGTCTAGACTTGCTATGTATGTCATTTAAATACTTTATAATAAACATATATTAATTATTTAGTTAAGAAAATTTTACAGGTTTATTAATTTATCATTAAACTATTTTTTACATTTATTTCAATAACATATTTAATTACTTAATTTTTTAAGTCCACATTGTGTGTTTTGAGGATATTTGGTTCATAATTACAAAACAGATTTGATGTGTTGACCATAGTCATAGGGGAAATTATTACATAATCTAAAAAATAATAATAAATAATTAATTATAATTTATATAAATTAATTATACTTTTAAAACCATCTATGAAATATGGTTATGAAAAATTAATTATGTTACAATCATGGAGACGGTAAGCCATATGTACGCATGAGTAACGTTTCAATTTTTCCACAAACATGAGGGAAATAAGGTAAGTATTATTTTATATTTAAAAAATCATGATTATATCATAAATATAATATTATATATTTAAATAAGATCATATATATATTATCCATGTTATATGATAATGAAAATGTATCACATCACTTCATGGTGGTGGTAATCCACACATACATAGTGACAATGTTATCATTTTTAAACAGACAGAAAGGTAATAAAATATATGATATATTATATTTACATAATGATAATTGTATCATGAATATATTATATATATATATATATATTAAATCCATCATTTTAACTATCCTTGATAGGTAGTGATGGAAAACAAATTACATCAGTTTGCGAGGTTGTAGTCTTCCATACACATGAACGATGGTTTCAATTCCCATTTGATGGAAAAATAAGATATTTTATGGTTAAGATATTAAAAAAATAACATATCAGTATATTTTAGATACTGATTTTATTATATCAAAATGGTTTAAAATAGTTTTTAAGGAGGTAGAAGAAGAAATAAGACTAAAACATTTAGTTAAAAGCTATACCACTTCTTTGGAAAACCTCCTTTTCTTTATACCTTAAGGACTATAAGGTTGGTATTATACCAAAAATAAGGCCTATAGGATGTGGTTATGGATGTTAAGAAGATATTTGGGTAATTATTTTAAAGAAAAATTCTATTTAAGTGTGGTGAGGAGAGGATAAGAAGTGTACTTTTATAAGTGAGGGGAGGGTCACTTTTGGAAACACATGAAATATTATAATATAATATGTTTATAACTCATGTTAAATGGTTCCAAAATGACATTTATTAGAATATAATGTGGAAATGGTCTTAATATAACCATCCATTCAATTTTTTATAAGTTTATATATCATTTTAAATCTTATCATTTGGATTAATCCTTTCGTTAAACATTTTAAACCTTAACCGTGGTAACAACTATTTCAATATAATAGGGTTATAAATTTAGTTATAAGTTAAAAATTAGATTATAAATGGAAAATTGATGAAATTTAATACCATTTATAATTTCAATTTTCAACCTGAAATATTTTTATGATTTTTAAATAATTTATCAAAATATATTTAACATAATATTTTATTAATGTCATTTTAAGAACTATTCACTTAATTATACTTTGAAATAACATGAAAGTAATGGAATTAAAATATAATACATTTAAACATAAATAATAAATTATTATTAACTATAAATTTTTTTCGACAACATAATTCATCCAAAAAATATTACTTTTTATGTTTTTTAAATCATTTACTTTAATTTTTTACTACTAACATAAGCATCATGTCAGCATTGTATACGAATTTAAGGTAATTATTTATCACTAAAAATTATAAACAAATTACCACCATAAAAATAATTTAATTATGATCAAAATAACCTTTAATATTCATTGAAAACTTATTTTTTATCTCTCTGTGAACATATAATATAAATTTAAAATCAAGAGAGTGATATTTTTTATTTTTCTTTACTTAAAATAACAAATAATTCATTTTCAAAAAAAAGGAAAAAAATTAAAATAACCTAGAATATTGGGTTATTATGGTAAAAAATACTCATAAAATAGATTAAATACAAGTTTTAGGGTCATTTTTATTCCTTATCATATTAGTTTTAATCTTAATTACTCGATTTACCCTTACTGAGGTAACAAATATGAACTACGATTACTTTTCATAACGACCAAAAATAAAAAGGAATTAATTAAAAATTTTGAAACTAAAATTAAAAAATATTGGATTAATTTAATAAAATTAAATTCATATAAGTTACAAAATTATGTTTAAAATTAAACCCACAAAACTTGATGAAAAATGATTTTTCCAAAAAATGCCTTTTTAAGTTTAAAAATGTTTTTATACCAAATTTAAGAATAATGTTTATTCCAAAAAAATTTATTAAATTATTTTCAATAAAAATGAACGAATGAAATTTTAAAACTAATCCAAAATAGGATGTTAATTTTTAAATTATTTAAAATAAATTACCGTTTTCAATAAAAATCAGTATTTTTCACTATTCATTAAAAAAATCAAACTTTTCAAAAATTTGTCAAAAATTAATGCTAAGAAAATTTTGATAAGTTATTTTTAAAAATGATATATTTTTCATCAAATAAATTTAATAAATGTTTCATAAATTAATTATAAATTTTTATGATAAAAATAAATAAAAATAATTTTTGAAGAAAACATATTTTTGAAGATTAAAATGACATTACTAAAACTTGAATGATTACTTATAAATAAATAATAAATAAATTTTTATTGAGTGGGATATATATATATATATATATATATATATATATATCCTAAAACTATTACTCTTATTTTTACCCACCAATTAAACAACTAGGTTATAATGATCATATAATAATATTTTTTTGTTTGTTTGAGATTAGTGTTGAATGTATTGTATGCTATTAAACATAGTATTATTTTAAAATTTTGATATAATAAATTCTACCCCTTTAATAAATTGAATCCTCATTATTTTGAACTTGATCTTAGAAATCAAGTGTTTTACATTTAAAAAACCATTATTGAAAACCCACATTGTAAAAAAAGTTAATATAACTTCCTCTTGAAAAGAGGGAAAGGGAAATATAAAGGTCTTATGGAATAACACATAACTAGGTTTCCAAATATTAGAAAACTAGTGGGAAGTGAAAACATGGATATGGATGAAAAATCAATTTCCAAATAATGATTGAGAGTGACATAGAACATTTATTACAAGAAAGTGAATTATCATGAGAAATTCAATAACTACAAAACCATAACCCAACAAAGTGTGAAAAAATACCATCAATTTGTCAAAAAAGAAGGAAATATGATAAAATGTTTATTTTAATCGCATTTTACCATATTTTAGGAATTACTTTAGCATTTAAAATAAGATAATAAGTAAATATACTTACTTGACAAGTATAATTTCATCATTTAATCAATTTCCACAACAATCTCATCTTTTTCCACAAACGATGAGTATTCAAGATGATTTTTTCATGCATGAATCACTATAATAAACTTATAACTGATCACATAATCCAAAAAATAATAACAAGATATTCCTCCTACCTTTATATATTAACCAAAACTAAAATTGTTAGCACAAGGTAATATAATATCTAAAATTTATAAAAATTCATACGAATAAATAATACAATTAACTCCAAAGTTTCTATAATAATACTAAAGGTTTATCTTAGATCATTACATAAATAAATAACCCAATAACCTCAATATTAAAAAATATTTTAACCTAAAAGGTCGTTTCATACCTTTCATATTACATCCAAAAAATATAATAGAATTATTTCAAAATAACCTTAATGTTAAATCACATGTTAAGACAAAGGGTAACATATACCTCAACCCACAAAAACATCTCCTAAAATACCATTAATTAGCTTAAAATATCATCACTTAAAACCTAAAAATGGGTGTCTATGCCATTGAACTTATGATCAACATGAAACTTATAAACCCATAATGGTATCCATAACTCTTAAGTTAACCTCACATGAAAACATCCCAATATACAAAGTTATCCAAACATTTCCTTTGATACCAACTATAACAACCCCAAACCCACACTTCAGAATCCAGTGCTAAAAACATAATCTTTACATTTCTATCTTTAATATTGATAAACATGAACCAATTTCAACCATACAAAACATACAACATCAAATAGAAATATTTGATAACTTGCATACCCAAGTATCTTTTAGGTTTAGAGTTTTAGAGAATTTGGAAAAAATCTTACATAACAATACTCATGTCTTCAAATGAGTATTTGTCCCATTATACCTAAATTTTCATTTTCCAAATTAGGTATTAAATATCTCCCATAAAATTATTTACACATGAAACCTTTATAGACATAATTCATTTAACGTAATTCTTTATAACTTTTGGAAATGGAAAACATAAGATGAGTGAGCTCAAACTATAACATACCAAAACACGCACTACCATAATCAGTGCCAAAATTGTAAACTTTACATTTCCATATTTGATACCAATGGAGGTGACCCAATTTTCACCATCTAAAAAAAATAAAAAAAGGAAATATCAGATCAATTACATTCTCAATAACCTTTTAGGTTTATAGTTTTATATAATTTGGAAAAAATCTTACATAAATAATACCCATGAATTCAAGATAACATCTTTCCCACTATAAATAGATTTTCATATTCCATATTAGGTCATCAATATCATCCATATGAAATCCTTCTAGAAATAATTTATTCAACATAAAAAGGGTGAGCTCAAATTCTCACTAAGGTTAAATATAGTCATTAACAATTGAATGCCAATAGTGACTAAAAGAAGAGCATAAGGGTATGGTGATATAATTAGAGTGTATAAGAAAATCATAAAAGAACTCATACCCACAAATACCTGAATCATAAATCATGAAACATGTAATAAGTATTTAACAAAGAAAATAGTAATAGGAATCAATAATAATGAGCCATGTGATATCAATCTTGATTAAAGGAAACATTATAAACTCATGGAAAGCTTAGATAAAATGTGTTGGTATCTTTGAACATAATCTTTATATAACACTTACATAACCCTTATAGAACCATTTCAAATGGAATATCCATGTAGTAAACTTCCAATATAATTCTGTGAAGAACATAATCATTACCTAATGCATCAGAAAGATATCTGGGCACACCCATTGTATAATCTATATTAAGATCAATCGATTCTATCTAGGTTCACCCATCATATAAGCTATAATGGGCTCACCCAACACTATCTGGGTGCACCCATCATATATAATGTTTAAGAACCACAACATAAATAAAGTACATAGAGCTTTTATTTCATAGTAAAGCTCATATAAACAATCATTATTCATTTTATAACATTATTAAACATGGAAAAGAAATGGGTTTTATGTAAATATATTTTAAACATGATTAACCCTTTTAAAAGAAATGGGTTCCATAATAATCTCTTTGAAACATGGTTAACCCATTGAAAGAAAACGTGTTTTATAACAATCTCTTTGAAACACGATTAAACCATAGAAAATAAATAGGTTCCATAATAATCTCTTTGAAATAATATTAATCGATATAAATAAAGAATAATAATGGTATAAATACAATATATACCCATTACAGTAAGAATAAAGGTTTGTTGTCATTAAGGAATTTAAATACTATAAAAATATCTTTAAAAACATTATTGAGGAAAATATCCTTTTTATTTTGAAAATAACTTTTTAAAACTAAAAGTTAAAAAAACATTTTGAAAATAATTTTATATGAAAATAATCTTTGAAACATATAAAATAAGTTTTAAAACATTTGAGTGGACATGATGTTTTGAAATTCTGTTCATGTTGTACACTTTAAAACAAATATTCCTTTCTCTTTTTCAGTAAAATCCAAATAGTAATTATTTTGAAAATGTAATAAAGATTACTTTGATTTTTTTTAAAAATAAAAAATTGGGTAAAAGTGTATTTAATAAATCTTCTGGAAATAGTTAAAAAAACTTTGAAAATATTTTTTGAAAACATGGTTTTGGAACGAAATGGATTTCTGACCGAAGAGAGGAATGGAGTTAGATTTTATTATAAAAATTTTCACAATTATTTTAAGTAAAAAAGAGTGGAAAAGTGGTAATATTACATGAAAATATCATTTATAAACATATGATAATAAAATTAAATGGTTTTATTAGGAAATGGTCAAATAATTTTCTTTAGTTGAGATTCAATAATAAACAATCTCAATTAGAATGATATTGTAAAATAAACCCATAAAATGATCATAACATTGAAGTGAGGATTAATAAATTAATAAATTATGTGTATAAAATATAGATCCACAAAAATAAAGTGGAAATACAACATAATATAATAAAAATTAATTTTACAGATAATCTTAGAATATCAAAGATCACTAAGTAGTAATATAACCCAATAAGAAGAAATTTAGTTATGAAATTCTTTACCACTTGGTAAATTTTAATTCAAATACCCTTAGATAAAATAATTAAAATTGAAACTTAAAATATAATGAATTATTAATTATTAATTATAATACCTGAAAAGGGGTATTATATACATCATATAAAATAAATTAGGTTCAAATCATTACAATATGCCTCAATGAAATGAAATTGTGATGAAATCCCTTACATCATGCTTCCTTTTGGTTGAAAATTGTTTAACCTAATATATGGTGGTTTTAAACATTTTATTAACTTATAATAAAACCATATTAATATTTATAATATCATATATGATCCTTTTATAACATATTATCACCCTTACATTAATAATCTTTCATTATTTTCATTATTTACGATGTTAATTTCCTTATTTTCCCATGCATGTTTCATCATGAATGATATAGTTCTTAGGAATATTATATAGTTCTATCATACAAATAATAATAATCAGGAAATAATTATCATATTTTTACATTAATTATAATTTTAAAACCAATCAAGAAATATGGTTATGAAAAATGGACTATGTTACAATCATGGAGACGATAGGCCATACATACACATGAGTATCGTTTCTATTTTTCAATGATCATTATGAAAAGGTGTTAAGTAATATTTTATCTTTAAATAATGATAATAATATATTATATAACATATTAATTATTTAAATATATCTATATATATTATACATGTGGTTTGGTGATGAAAAGAGAGTCACATCACTTCGTGATGACAGTAGTCCACACATACACAAACGATGTTATCATTTTTTAGTGTAAAAAAAGAAAATGATATATTATATTTTAATAATGATATATATTTAACTAATATGATAATTATTCCATTTATATCACAAATATTCATTATATTTAACCTTATGACCTTCCATGTAAAGCGTTAGTGAAAACGAATCAAATCGTTTCACAAGGTGGTAGTCTGTTGTACACACGAGCGACATTATCGTATCCCCTACAGAATGAAAAGTAAAAATTTATATATGATATAATGAATAAATAGGTATAATTATTTTATAAATATCATATATATAGTTTATATTCATTATCATACCCATCTGTGAGAGGTAATAATGGAAAAATGAATGACATTGGTTCGTGAGACGACAATCCGCCGTACACACGGATAATGATTTCATAACCCATTTGATATAATATGAGAAAAATTTTGGTTAATACATTAACACAATAAAATAAAATTATATTTAATATAATATTGTTATTATATAATCACGTTTTAATAATAATTTAAGGGGGTGGTGTAAAAAATAAAATAAAAATGCTCGTTGGAGTACATTACCTCTTCTTCAGGTAACTTCTTTTGGTTTGCACCAAAGGCCATTCTTGGTTGAATTTCTACCCAAAATAAGGGTTATAAGATTAAATGATGGAATTATAGGAGTTATTTGTGGGGGTATTTTCTGAACCAATGGGTTTTGAATGTGTGAATAGGGGAGGAGAGGGGGTGTTCTTTTATAACTGAGATGAGTGGCACACTTGTAATATTTGAAAATAATGAATTCCACCCACATATTTTTCATATAAAAAGGAACCAATAATGGACCATTCTTGATAATATAATATATAAGATATAAATATGGACATAAAATATATTTTTAAAAAGTTTTTAGGTCATTTTAACCTTTATCTTTTTAGTATAACCCCAAATAAATCCATTTTTACCTTAACCACAATAATTAATTTTTATTATTTTCACTATTAATTTTGGTCAAAAATTAAGTTAAAATTGTTAAAAAATATAAATTATTATTATTAAAAATATTTAATCCATTTTTCTAAATTTTATTCAATTAATTGTAAAAATTTAATTTAAAATTAATCCTACAAACATAATGAGAAAACGAGTTTTCAAAGCGAAAATGTTCATATTTTACAAAGTTTTTATATCCAATTTCAACATGAAATTGATTAAAATGGCCTAAATTTGATTAATAGATATATAATTGAAATAATTATAATTTCAAACCAATTTAAAATATAACTTAACTTCATACATAATTTAAATAAAAAGACAATTTTCAATTAAAATTCAATATTTTTCACCATTAATAAAAAAATTAATATTTTTTGAAAATTCACAAAAATTAAAAATAAAATAATTTTGAAATTATGATTTCAAAAAATAAATTTTATTTTTTCAACTAAATTTTATAAAATTATAAAAAATTAAATTTAAAAAAAAACCCACAGACACGACGAAAAAAGGGTTTTCAAGAAATATATTTTTTCAAGAACATGATGATTTTATATTAACTCTATGTAAAATAATAATAATTTTATAAATATCAATTAAAATTTAATGATATATAATCTATAAGTTTCATTTAAAACATCACCCATTATGGATTATTTTATTTAATTAAAATGGAGAAACATTATTAATTTTAATTTTTTTTTTCTAAAAACCCCCTTTTTAAACCCAAAACAAACTTATACTAAAATGAAATATAATGATGATTAAAATGTAATTAAGTGGATTAAATATAAATAAAAAATAATTATGCTACTTGAAATCATATTCAAAATACTCATAAAATAGATTAAATACAAGTTTTAGGGTCATTTTTAGTTCTTATCATATTTGTTTTAACCTTAATTACCCGATTTACCCTTATTGAGGTAACAAATATGAACTATGATTACTTTTCACAATGACCAAAAATAAAAAGGAATTATTTAAAAATTTTGAAACTAAAATTAAAAAATATAGTATTAATATTATAAAATTAAATTCACATAAGTTACAAATTTATGTTTAAAATTAAACCCACAAAACTTGATGAAAAACGATTTTTCCAAAAAATACCTTTTTAAGTATAAAAATGTTTTTATACCAAATTTAAGAATAACCTTTATTCCAAAAAAATTTATTAAATTATTTTCAATCAAAATGAACTAATGAAATTTTAAAACTAATCCAAAATAGAATGTTAATTTTTAAATTATTTAAAATAAAATACCGTTTTCAATAAAAATTAGTATTTTTAACTATTCATTAAAAAAATCAAACTTTTCAAAAATTTGTCAAAAAATAATGCTAAGAAAATTTTGATATGTTATTTTTAAAAATGATATATTTTTCAGTAAATAAATTTACTCAATGTTTCATAAATTAATTATAAATTTTTACCATAAAAAGAAATAAAAATAATTTCTGAAGAAAACATATTTTTAAAGATTAAAATGACATTACTAAAACTTGAATGATTACTTATAAATAAATAATCAATAAATTTTTATTGAGTGGGATATATATGTATATATATATATATTTCCTAAAACTATTACTCTTATTTTTACCCACCAATTCAACAACTAGGTTATAATGATCATATAATAATATTTTTTTGTTTGTTTGAGATCAGTGTTGAATGTATTGTATGCTATTAAATATAGTATTATTTTAAAATTTTGATATAATAAATTCTACCACTTTAATAAATTTAATCCTCATTATTTTGAACTTGATCTTCGAAATAAAGTGTTTTACATTTAAAAAACTATTATTAAAAACCCACATTGCAAAAAATGTTAATATAACTTCCTCTTGAAAAGAGGGAAAGGTAAATATAAAGGTCTTATGGAATAACACATAAATAGGTTTCCAAATATTAGAAAATTAGTGGGAAGTGAAAACATGGATATGGATGAAAAATCAATTTCCAAAAAATGATTGAGAGTGACATAGAACATTTATTACAAGAAAGTGAATTATCATGAGAAATTCAATAACTACAAAACCATAACCCAAGAAATTGTGAAAAAAGACCATAAATTTATAAAAAAGAAGTCAATATGATAACATTTTTATTTTAATACCATTTTACCATATTTTAGGAATTCCTTTACCATTTAAACTAAGATAATAAGTAAATATACTTACTTGACAAGTATAATTTCATCATTTAATCAATTTCCACCACAATCTCATCTTTTTCCACAAACTATGAGTATTCAAGATGATTTTTTCATGCATGAAGCACTAAAATCAACTTATAACTGATCACATAATCCA
This sequence comes from Viscum album, assembly GCA_963277665.1. Classification (NCBI taxonomy): domain Eukaryota; kingdom Viridiplantae; phylum Streptophyta; class Magnoliopsida; order Santalales; family Viscaceae; genus Viscum; species Viscum album. Next base: position 1,989,161,194 of record OY728136.1, read on the forward strand.
AAAAATAATAACAAGATATTCCTCCTAACTTTATATATTAACCAAAACTAAAATTGTTAGCACAAGGTAATATAATATCTAAAATTTATAAAACTTTATAAAAATAAATAATACAATTAACTCCAAAGTTTCTATAATAATACTAAAGGTTTATCTTAGATCATTACATAAATAAATAACACAATAACCTCAATATAAAAAAATATTTTAACCTAAAAGTTTGTTTTATACCTTTCATATTACATCCTAAAAATATAATAGAATTATTTCAAATTAACCTTCAAGTTAAATCACATGTTAAGACAAAGGGTAACATATACCTCAACCCACAAAAAAATCTCCTAAAATACCATTAATTAGCTAAAAATATCATCACTTAAAACCTAAAAATGGGTGTATATGCCATTGAACTTATGATAAACATGAAACTTATAAACCCATAATGATATCCATAACTCTTAAGTTAACCTCACATGAAAACATCCCAATATACAAAGTTATCAAAACCTTTCCTTTGATACCAACTATAACAACCCCAAACCCACACTCTAGAATCCAGTGCTAAAAATATAATATTTACATTTCTGCCTTTCATATTGATAAACATGAATCAATTTCAACCATACAAAACATACAACATCAAATAGAAATATTGGATAACTTGCATACCCAAGTATATTTTAGGTTTAGAGTTTTAGAGAATTTGGAAAAAATCTTACATAACAATACTCATGTCTTCAAATGAGTATTTGTCCCATTATACCTAAATTTTCTTATTCCAAATTAGGTATTAAATATCTCCCATAAAATTCTTTACACATGAAACCTTTATAGACATAATTTATTTAACATAATTATTAATAACTTTTGGAAATGGAAAACATAAGATGAGTGAGATCAAACTATAACATCCCAAAACCCGCACTTCCAGAATCAATGCTGAAATTGTAAACTTTACATTTCCATCTTTGATACCAATGGAGGTGACCCAATATTCACCATCTAAAAAAAATAAAAAAAGGAAATATCGGATCAATCACATTCTCAATAACCTTTTAGGTTTATAGTTTTATATAATTTGGAAAAATACTACATAAATAATACCCAGGAATTCAAGATAGCATCTTTCCCACTGTAAATAGATTTTCATATTCCATATTATGTCATTAATATCATCCATATGAAATCCTTTTAGAAATAATTCATTCAACATAAAAAGGGTGAGCTCAAATTCTCACTAAGGTTAAATACAATCATTAACAATTGAATGCCATTAGTGACTACAAGAAGAGCATAAGGGTATGGTGACATAATTAGAGTGTATAAGAAAATCATAAAAGAACTGATACCCATAAATACTTGAATCATCAATCGTGAAACATGTCATAAGTATTTAACAAATAAAATATTTATAGGAATCAATAATAACGAGCCATGTGATATCAATCTTAATCAAAGGAAACATTATAAACTCATGGAAAGCTTAGATAAAATGTGTTGGTATCTTTGAACATAATATTTATATAACACTTACATAACCCTTATAGAACCATTTCAAATGGAATATCCATGTAGTAAACTTCCAATATAATTCTGTTAAGAACATAATCATTACCTAATACATTGGAAATCTACCTGGGAACACCCATTGTATAATATATATTAGGATAAATCGATTCTATCTGGGTGCACCCATAATATAAGATATAATGGGCTCACCCAACACTATATGGGTACACCCACCATATATAATGTTTAAGAACCACAACATAAATAAAGTATATAGAGCTTTGATTTCATAGTAAAGCTCATATAAACAATCATTATTCATTTTATAACATTATTAAACATGGAAAAGAAATGGGTTTTATGTCAATATATTTTAAACATGATTAACCCATGTAAAATAAATAGGTTCTATAATAATCTCTTTGAAACATGGTTAACCCATGGAAAGGAAACGAGTTTTATAACAATCTCTTTGAAACACGATTAACCCATAGAAAAGAAATAGGTTCCATAATAATCTCTTTGAAACAATATTAATCCATATAAATAAAGAATAAGGATGGTATAAATACAATATATACCCATTATAGTAAGAATAAAGGGTTGTTGTCATTAAGGAATTGAAATACTATAAAAATATCTTTAAAAACATTCTTGAGGAAAATATCCTTTTTATTTTGAAAATAACTTTTTTAAACTAAAAGTTCAAAAAACATTTTGAAAATAATTTTCTATGAAAATAATATTTGAACATATAAAATAAGTTTTAAAACATGTGAGTGGTCATGATGTTTGAAAATTATGTTCATGTTGTACACGTTAAAACAAATATTCCTTTCTCTTTTTCAGTAGAATCCAAATATGCATTATTTTGAAAATGCAATAAATATTACTTTGATTTTTTTTAAAAATAAAAAATTGGGTAAAAGTGTATTTAATAAATTTTCTAGAAATGGTTAAAAAAACATTAAAAATATTTTTTGAAAACATGGTTTTTGAAGGAAATGGATTTCTGACCGAAGAGAGGAATGGAGTTAGATTTTATTATATAAATTTTCACAATTATTTTAAGTAAAAAAGAGTGGAAAAGTTGTACTATTACATGAAAATATCATTTATAACCATAGGATAATAAAATTAAATGGTTTTATTAGGAAATGGTCAAATAATTTTCTTTAATTGAGATTCAATAATAAACAATCTCAATTAGAATGAGATTGTAAAATAAACCCATACAATGATCATAACATTGAAGTGAGGATTAATAAATTAATAAATTATGTGTATAAAATATATATCCACAAAAATAAAGTGGAAATACCACATAATATAATAAAAATTAATTTTACACATAATCTTAGAATATCAAAAATCACTACGAAGTAATATAACCCAATGAGAAGAAATTTATTTATGAAATTATTTACCACTTAGAAAATTTTAATTCAAATAACCTTTGATAAAATAATTAAAATTGAAACTTAAAATATAATGAATTATTAATTATTAATTATAATACCTGAAAAGGGGTATTATATACATCATATAAAATAAATTAGGTTCAAATCATTATAATATGCCTCAATGAAATGAAATTGTGATGAAATCCCTTACATCATGCTTCCTTTTGGTTTAACATTGTTTAAAATCCTATATGGTGGTTTTAAAAATTTTATTAACTTATAATAAAACCATATTAATATTTATAATATCATATATGATCCTTTTATAACAAATTATCACCCTTACATTAATAATCTTTCATTATTTTCATTATTTCTGATGTTAATTTCCTTGTTTTCCCATGCATGTTTCATCATGAATGATACGGTTCTTAGGAATATTATATATTTATATCATAAAAATAATAATAATCAGGAAATAATTATCATATTTTTACATTAATTATAATTTTAAAACCAATCATGAAATATGGTTATGAAAAATGGACTATGTTACAATCATGGAGACGATAGGCCATGCATACTCATGAGTAGCGTTTCTATTTTTCAATGATCATTATGAAAAGGTGTTAAGTTATATTTTATCTTTAAATAAAGATAATAATATATTATATAAATTATTAATTATTTAAATATACCTATATATATTATACATGTGGTGTGGTGATGAAAAGAGAGTCACATCACTTCGTGATGACAGTAGTCCACACATACACAAACGATGTTATTATTTTTTAGTGTAAAAAAAGAAAATGATATATTATATTTTAATAATGATATATATTTCATTAATATGATAATTATTCCATTTATATCACAAATATTCATTATATTTACCCATATGACCTTCCATGTAAAGTGTTAGTGAAAATGAATCAAATTGTTTCGCAAGGTGGTAGTCTATTGTACACACGAGCAACATTATCGTATCCCCTACAGAATGAAAAGTAAAAAGTTATATATGATATAATTAATAAATAGGTATAATTATTTTATAAATATCATATATATAGTTTATATTCATTATCATACCCATCTGTGAGAGGTAATAATGGAAAAATGAATGACATTGGTTCGTGAGACGACAATCCGCCGTATACACGAATAATGATTTCATAACCCATTTGATATAAGATGAGAATAATTTAGGTTAATACATTAACATAATAAAATAAAATTATATTTAATATAATATTGTTTTTATATAATCATGTTTTAATAATAATTTAAGGGGGTGGTGTAAGAAATAAAATAAAAATGCTCGTTGAAGAACATTACCTCTTCTTCGGGTAACTTATTTTGGTTTGCACCAAAGGCCATTCTTGGTTGAATTTCTACCCAAAATAAGGGTTATAATATTAAAGGAGGGAATTATAGGAGTTATTTGTGGCGGTATTTTCTGAACCAATGGGTTTTGAATGTGTGAAGAGGGGAGGAGAGGGGGTGTTCTTTTATAACTGAGATGAGTGGCACACTTGTAATATTTGAAAAGAATGAATTCCACCCACATTTTTTTCATATAAAAAGGATCCAATATTGGACCATTCTCGATAATATAATATATAAGATATAAATATGAACATAAAATATATTTTTAAAATGTTTTTAGGTCATTTTAACCCTTATCTTTTTAGTATAACCCCAAATAAATCCATTTTTACCTTAACCACAATAATTAATTTTTATTATTTTCACTATTAATTTTGGTCAAAAATTAAGTTAAAATTGTTAAAAAATATAAATTATTATGATTAAAAATATTTAATCCATTTTTCAAAATTTTATTCATATAATTGGAAAAATTTAATTTAAAATTAATCCTGCAAACGCAATGAGAAAACGAGTTTTCAAAGCGAAAATGTTCATATTTTACAAAGTTTTTATATCCAATTTCAACATGAAATTGATTAAAATGACATAAATTTGATTAATAGATATATAATTTAAATAATTATACTTTCAAACCAATTTAAAATATAACTTAACTTCATACATAATTTAAATAAAAAGACAATTTTCAATTAAAATTCAATATTTTTCACCATTAATAAAAAAATTAATCTTTTTAGAAAATTCTCAAAAATTAAAAATAAAATAATTTTGAAATTATGATTTCAAAGATAAATTTTATTTTTTCAACTAAATTTTCTAAAATTATAAAAAATTAAATTTAAAACAAAACCCACAGACACGACGAAAAAAGGGTTTTCAAGAAATATATTTTTTCAAGCACATGATGATTTTATATTAACTATATGTATAATAATAATCATTTTATAAATATAAATTAAAATTTAATGATATATAATCTATAAATTTCATTTAAAACATCACCCATTATGGATTATTTTATTTAATTAAAATGGAGAAACATTATTAATTTTAAAAAAGTTTTCTGAAAACCCCCTTTTTAAACCCAAAACAAACTTATACTAAAATAAAATATAATGATGATTAAAATGTAATTAAGTGGATTAAATATAAATAAAAAATAATTATGATACTTGAAATAATATTCAAAATACTCATAAAATAGATTAAATACAAGTTTTAGGGCCATTTTTAGTCCTTATCATATTAGTTTTAACCTTAATTACCCGATTTACCCTTATGGAGGTAACGAATATGAATTACGATTACTTTTCATATCGACCAAAAATAAAAAGGAATTATTTAACAATGTTGAAACTAAAATTAAAAAATATGGGATTAATTTTATAAAATTAAATTCATATAAGTTACAAAATTATTTTTAAAATTAAACCCACAAAACTTGATGAAAAACGATTTTTCCAAAAAATGCCTTTTTAAGTATAAAAATGTTTTTATACCAAATTTAAGAATAATGTTTATTACAAAAAAATTTATTAAACTATTTTCAATCAAAATTAACTAATGAAATTTTAAAACTAATCCAAAATAGGATGTTAATTTTTAAATTATTTAAAATAAAATACCGTTTTCAATAAAAATCAGTATTTTTCACTATTCATTAAAAAAATCAAACTTTTCAAAAATTTGTCAAAAATTAATGCTAAGAAAATTTTGATATGTTAATTTTAAAAATGATATGTTTTTCAGTAAAATAATTTTACTAAATGTTTCATAAATTAATTATAAATTTTTATCATAAAAAGAAATAAAAATAATTTTTGAAGAAAACATATTTTTGAAGATTAAAATGACATTACTAAAACTTGAATGATTACTTCTAAATAAATAATCAATAAATTTTTATTGAGTGGGATATATATATGTATATATTAATATATTTTTCCTAAAACTATTACTCTTATTTTTACCCACCAATTCAACAACTAGGTTATAATGATCATATAATAATATTTTGTTTGTTTGTTTGAGATCAGTGTTGAATTTCTTGTATGCTATTAAACATAGTATTATTTTAAAATTTTGATATAACAAATTCTACCCCTTTAATAAATTGAATCATTATTATTTTTAACTTGATCTTAGCAATCAAGTGTTTTACATTTAAAAAATCATTATTGAAAACCCACATTGTAAAAAAAGTTAATATAACTTCGTCTTGAAAAGAGGGAAAGGGAAATATAAAGGTCTTATGGAATAACACATAACTAGGTTTCCAAATATTATAAAATTAGTGGGAAGTGAAAACATGGATATGGATGAAAAATCAATTTTCATATAATGATTGAGAGTGACACATAACATTTATTACAAGAAAGTTAATTATCATGAGAAATTCAATAACTACAAAACCATAACCTAATAAATTGTGAAAAAAGACCATCAACTTATCAAAAAAGAAGGAAATATGATAACATTTTTATTTTAATCCCATTTTACCATATTTTAGGAATTACTTTAACATTTAAACTAAGATAATAAGTAAATATACTTACTTGAAAAGTATAATTTCATCATTTAATCAATTTCCACAACAATCTCATCTTTTTCCACAAACGATGAGTATTCAAGATGACTTTTTCATGCATGAAGCACTAAAATCAACTTATAACTGATCACATAAACCAAAAAATAATAACAAGATATTCCTCCTACCTTTATATATTAACCAAAACTAAAATTGTTAGCACAAGGTAATATAATATCTAAAATTTATAAAAATTCATACAAATAAATAATACAATTAACTCCAAAGTTTCTATAATAATACTAAAGGTTTATCTTAGATCATTACATAAATAAATAACCCAATAACCTCAATATTAAAAAATATTTTAACCTAAAAGGTTGTTTCATTCCTTTCATATTACATTCTAAAAATATAATAGAATTATTTCAAAACAACCTTCATATTAAATTACATGTTAAGACAACGGGTAACATATACCTCAACCCACAAAACATCTCCTAAAATACCATTAATTAGCTTAAAATATCATCACTTAAAACCTAAAAATGGGTGTCTATGACATTGAACTTATGATCAACATGAAACTTATAAACCCATAATGGTATCCATAACTCTTAATTTAACCTCACATGAAAACATCCCAATATACAAAGTTATCCAAACCGTTCCTTTGATACCAACTATAACAACCCCAAACCAACACTCCAGAATCCAGTGCTAAAAACATAATCTTTACATTTCCGTCTTTCATATTGATAAACATGAACCAATTTCAACCATACAAAACATACAACATCAAATAGAAATATTGTATAACTTGCATACCCAAGGATATTTTTGGTTTAGAGTTTTAGAGAATTTGGAAAAAATCTTACATAACAATACTCATGTCTTCAAATGAGTATTTGTCCCATTATACCTAAATTTTCTTATTCCAAATTAGGTATTAAATATCTCCCATAAAATTATTTACACATGAAACCTTTATATACATAATTCATTTAACATAATTCTTTATAACTTTTGGAAATGGAAAACATAAGATGAGTGAGCTCAAACTATAACATCCCAAAACCCGCACTACCAGAATCAGTGCCAAAATTGTAAACTTTACATTTCCATCTTTGATACCAATGGTGGTGACCCAATATTCACCATCTAAAAAAAATAAAAAAAGGAAATATCGGATCAATTACATTCTCAATAACCTTTTAGGTTTATAGTTTTATATAATTTGGAAAAAATATTACATAAATAATACCCATGAATTCAAGATAGCATATTTCCCACTGTAAATAGCTTTTCATATTCCATATTATGTCATCAATATCATCCATATGAAATCCTTCTAGAAATAATTCATTCAACATAAAAAGGGTGAGCTCAAATTCTCACTAAGGTTAAATATAGTCATTAACAATTGAATGCCATTAGTGACTACAAGAAGAGCATAAGGGTATGGAGACATAATTAGAGTGTATAAGAAAATCATAAAAGAACTCATACCCATAAATACCTGAATCATCAATCGTGAAACATGTCATAAGTATTTAACAAATAAAATAGTTATAGGAATCAATAATAACGAGCCATGTGATATCAATCTTGATCAAAGGAAACATTATAAACTCATGGAAAGCTTAGATAAAATGTGTTGGTATCTTTGAACATAATCTTTATATAACACTTACATAACCCTTATAGAACCATTTCAAATGGAATATCCATGTAGTAAACTTCCAATATAATTCTGTGAAGAACATAATCATTACCTAATACATTGGAAAGATATCTGGGCACACCCATTTTATAATATATATTAGAATCAATCGATTCTATCGAGGTGCACCCATCATATAAGCTATAATGGGCTCACCCAACACTATCTGGGTGCACCCATCATATATAATGTTTAAGAACCACAATATAAATAAAGTACATAGAGCTTTTATTTCATAGTAAAGCTCATATAAACAATCATTATTCATTTTATAACATTATTAAACATGGAAAAGAAATGGGTTTTATGTCAATATATTTTAAACATGATTAACCCTTGTAAAAGAAATGGGTTCCATAATAATCTCTTTGAAACATGGTTAGCCCATAGAAAGGAAACGAGTTTTATAACAATCTCTTTGAAACACGATTAAACCATAGAAAATAAATAGGTTCCATAATAATCTCTTTGAAACAATATTAATCGATATAAATAAAGAATAATAATGGTATAAATACAATATATACCCATTACACTAAGAATAAAGGGTTGTTGTCATTAAGGAATTTAAATACTATAAAAATATCTTTATTATTGAGGAAAATATCCTTTTTATTTTGAAAATAACTTTTTAAAACTAAAAGTTCAAAAAACATTTTGAAAATAATTTTATATGAAAATAATATTTGAAACATATAAAATACGTTTTAAAACATTTGAGTGGACATGATGTTTTGAAATTCTGTTCATGTTGTACACTTTAAAACAAATATTCCTTTCTCTTTTTCAGTAAAATCCAAATAGGCATTATTTTGAAAATGTAATAAAGATTACTTTGATTATTTTTAAAAATAAAAAATTGGGTAAAAGTGTATTTAATAAATCTTCTGGAAATGGTTAAAAAAACTTTGAAAATATTTTTTGAAAACATGGTTTTGGAAGGAAATGGATTTCTGACCGAAGAGAGGAATGGAGTTAGATTTTATAATATAAATTTTCACAATTATTTTAAGTAAAAAAGAGTGAAAAAATGGTACTATTACATGAAAATATCATTTATAAACATAGGATAATAAAATTAAATGGTTTTATTAGAAAATGGTCAAATAATTTTCTTTAGTTGAGATTCAATAATAAACAATCTCAATTAGAAAGATATTGTAAAATAAACACATACAATGATCATAACATTGAAGTGAGGATTAATAAATTAATAAATTATGTGTATAAAATATAGATCCACAAAAATAAAGTGGAAATACAACATAATATAATAAAAACTAATTTTACACATAATCTTAGAATATCAAAGATCACTAAGTAGTAATATAACCCAATGAGAAGAAATTTAGTTATGAAATTATTTACCACTTGGTAAATTTTAATTCAAATACCCTTAGATAAAATAATTAAAATTGAAACTTAAAATATAATGAATTATTAATTATTAATTATAATACCTGAAAAGGGGTATTATATACATCATATAAAATAATTTAGGTTCAAATCATTACAATATGCCTCAATGAAATGAAATTGTGATGAAATCCCTTACATCATGCTTCCTTTTGGTTGAAAATTGTTTAACCTAATATATGGTGGTTTTAAACATTTTATTAACTTATAATAAAACCATATTAATATTTATAATATCATATATTATCCTTTTATAACATATTATCAACCTTACATTAATAATCTTTCATTATTTTCATTATTTCCGATGTTAATTTACTTGTTTTCCCATGCATGTTTCATCATGAATGATATAGTTCTTAGGAATATTATATAGTTATATCATACAAATAATAATAATCAGGAAATAATTATCATATTTTTACATTAATTATAATTTTAAAACCAATCAAGAAATATGGTTATGAAAAATTGACTATGTTACAATCATGGAGACGATAGGCCATACATACACATGAGTAGCGTTTCTATTTTTCAATGATCATTATGAAAAGGTGTTAAGTAATATTTTATCTTTAAATAATGATAATAATATATTATATAACATATTAATTATTTAAATATATCTATATATATTATACATGTGGTTTGGTGATGAAAAGAGAGTCACATCACTTCGTGATGACAGTAGTCCACACATACACAAACGATGTTATCATTTTTTAGTGTAAAAAAAGAAAATGATATATTATATTTTAATAATGATATATATTTCATTTATATGATAATTATTCAATTTATATCAAAAATATTCATTATATTTACCCTTATGACCTTCCATGTAAAGCGTTAGTGAAAACGAATCAAATCGTTTCACAAGGTGGTAGTCTGTTGTACATACGAGCGACATTATCGTATCCCCTACAGAATGAAAAGTAAAAAAGTTATATATGATATAATGAATAAATAGGTATAATTATTTTACAAATATCATATATATAGTTTATATTAATTATCATACCCATCTGTGAGAGGTAATAATGGAAAAATGAATGACATTGGTTCGTGAGACGACAATCCGTCGTACACACGAATAATGATTTCATGACCCATTTGATAGAAGATGAGAAGAATTTAGGTTATTACATTAAATTAATAAAATAAAATTATATTTAATATAATATTGTTATTATATAATCATGTTTTAATAATAATTTAAGGGGGTGGTGTAAAAAATAAAATAAAAATGCTCATTGAAGAATATTACCTCTTCTTCGGGTAACTTCTTTTGGTTTGCACCAAAGGCCATTCTTGGTTGATTTTATACCCAAAATAAGGGTTATAAGATTAAAGGATGGAATTATAGGAGTTAATTTTAGGGTTATTTTCTAAACCAATGGGTTTTTAATGTGTGAATAGGGGAGGAGAGGGGGTTTTCTTTTATAAGTGTGATGTGTGGCACACTTGTAATATTTGAAAAGAATGAATTCCACCCACATTTTTTTCATATAAAAAGGAACCAACAATTGTCCATTCTTGATAATATAATATATAAGATATAAATGTGGACATAAAATATATTTTTAATAAGTTTTTAGGTCATTTTAACCCTTATCTTTTTAGTATAACCCCAAATAAATCCATTTTTACCTTAACCACAATAATTAATTTTTATTATTTTCACTATTAATTTTGGTAAAAAATTAAGTTAAAATTGTTAAAAAATATAAATTATTATGATTAAAAATATTTAATCCATTTTTAAAAATTTTATTCACATAATTGGAAAAATTTAATTTAAAATTAATCCTGCAAACACAATGAGAAAACAGGTTTTCAAAGTGAAAATGTTCATATTTTACAAAGTTTTTATATCTAATTTCAACATGAAATTGATTAAAATGACCTAAATTTGATTAATAGATATATAATTGAAATAATTATTCTTTAAAACCAATTTAAAATATAACTTAACTTCATACATAATTTAAATAAAAAGGAAATTTTCAATTAAAATTCAATATTTTTCACCATTAATCAAAAAATTAATCTTTTTAGAAAATTCTAAAAAATTAAAAATAAAATAATTTTGAAATTATGATTTCAAAGATAAATTTTATTTTTTCAGCTAAATTTTCTAAAATTATAAAAAATTAAATTTAAAACAAAACCCACAGACACGACGAAAAAAGGGTTTTCAAGAAATATATTTTTTCAAGAACATGATGATTTTATATTAACTCTATGTATAATAATAATCATTTTATAAATATAAATTAAAATTTAATAATATATAATCTATAAATTTCATTTAAAACATCACCCATTATGGATTATTTTATTTAATTAAAATTGAGAAACATTATTAATTTTAAAAAAGTTTTCTGAAAACCCCCTTTTAAACCCAAATAAAACTTATACTAAAATAAAATATAATGATGATTAAAATGTAATTAAGTGGATTAAATATAAATAAAAAATAATTATGCTACTTGAAATCATATTCAAAACATAAAGTTACTTTTAAATTAATTAATTTATTGAAAATAAATGACATTTTTACAAAAATTGGTATTTTTTCACCATTCACTGAAAATCAATATATTCCAAAAAATCCCAAAATTTCACCAAAAATAAATTTTGATATTATGATTTAAAAAATAATTTTTTATAAATGTTTCAAAAATTAATTATAATATTTTTTATGAAAATAAATAAAAAACATTTTTAAAGAAAGAACATTTTTCAAGAACAAAATTACTTCACTAAAAATTGATTGATTATTTACTAAACATTTATCAATAATTTATATTTAGTATGAAATATATATATGTATATATATATATCATAAATTAGTTAATACTACTCAAACCTGCCAATTTAACAGCTAGGTTATAATGGTTATATATATCATGGGTCATTTAAGCTCGGTGTTGCATGTTGAATATGCCATCAGACATAAAAATATCAAGGTTGCATGTACCAAAAGATATCAAAGTGATTAAATTTATTTAAAAGTAAATATATCATAACGTTTTGGGTAGTTACATTATCTTCCAAGCTCAGTGATACATGTCATTTATGATATCTAACATAATTTTATTCTTTTAAAATCTTGGGGTGTTACATCCTCGACCCCTTTAATAAATTGTGTCCTCAAAATTTGAAATTTATCTCAGTCATCAAAGTATGGAGATTTAAAAATACCTTTTTTAAACCCACAATATAAAAAGGGTTAATAAAACATCTTCTTGATGAAAGTGAAAAGGAAGTATGAGAGTTATGTGGAATAACACATACCAGATTTCCAAATAGGAGAACATAGGTGGGAAGTGAATATTTGGACATGGAAGAAAAGCGTAAATAATTATAGATAGTGATAGAGGCAATCAAGTTAATGATCAATGAAATTTAAGAGACTCAAAACCATAAATTTTTAATGATTTTAAAGTCCATATGATTTATTGGATATGAATGCAATAGGATAATTTTTTTGTTTCATGATCATTTTCCTAAAGTTGAGGAAATATTTTACCATATAGACTGAATATATAGTGAAATATACTTACTTGAAAAGTATAATTTCATCCTCGATCAAATTTTCACTAGAATCTCATTTTTTCTCAAAAAATGCATATTCAAGATGAATTTATCATTCTTGAAGCACTAAAAATCAACTTTTAAAGGATCATATAAACATAAAAGGGATAATAATTTATTACAACTATATTATGACTTTAACCAAAAAAAGTTTAAAACGTGGTAAGTTAATTACCAAAATGAGTAAACCTTCATATGATGAAATGATACATTAATCTCTAAAATTCAACAGTAATATCCACAGCCCAAACTAAACCATTCATAAAAAACCTCAACATTAAAGAGCGCTTTAAGAACAAATGTTATATCATACCTTTCAACTCTCAAGCCCAAAATATGGAGATCTTTTTTTTAAATAACATTAATCACTTAGTCACTAAATCAATTTTCAATCCCATGGCTATTTATATGATAAAACTTTTGTTCCCATAATTACCTCAGTATATAAGATCATATAAACCCTAAAGGTTATAAATACCTTAACTATTATTTCTAAAAAATGTAAATTCATAATTCATGTTAAACCAAAGCTTTACATATACTTAAACCTAATAAAAAATCTCTTAAATTTTTATAATCACTTTAATATATCATCAGTTTAATCCTAAAAAGGGGTGTCTAAGACTTTGAAATTATGATCATCCTTAATCTTATAGACCTATTATGGTATCCATAAATCTTAAGATAACCTCACAAGAAAACATCATAATCTCCAAAGTTATCTAAACCGTCCTCTGATACCAACAATAATATCCTAGAACCCACACTCTCAGATTTAGTGTTGAAATCATAAAATTTATATTTCTGGATTTGATATTGATGGAGGTGACCTAATTTTTTCCATACAAAACTTAAAATATCAAAAGAAAATATTTGATCACTTACATTATCAAATACCTTTTAGGTTTAGAGTTTTAGATAATTAAGAAAAACTTTTACATAAATAATACCCATTAATTCAATAGAGTATCTTTCCTACTATACCCATATTTTCATATTCCATATTAGATCATCTAAATCATCCATATGAAACCCTTATAGAAATAATTCACTCATCATTGTACTTGATAACCTAGGGAAAATAAAACATAAGAAGGGTGAGCTCAAATGCTTAGTAAGGGTAAACATAATCATTAACAATTGAATGTTATCAGTGAGTACACAAAGTGCATAAGGGTATGATGACATAATTAGAGTGCCTAAGAGAATCATAAAATAAATCATACTCATCAATACCTAAATCATCAATCGTGAAACATGGATAAGGATTAACAAAGGAAAGAGTCATAAGAATCAATAATCATGAGCCATGTGATATTAATATTGATCAAAGGAAACATTATAAACTCATGGAAATCATAGATAAAATGTGTTGGTATCTTGGAACATCATCTTCAAAGAACACTTATAAAAACCTTACAAATGGAATAACCATATGGTCAACTTAAAATATAATTCTCTAAATAATATAATCATTACCCAATGCATTGGAGAACTATTTTGGAACCCCCATCATATAAGCTATATTTAGCTCACTCGATGCTATTTGAGAACACCCATCATATAAGATATAATTGGATCACCCAACACTATCTCAGAACACCCATCATATATAATTTCTAAGAACCAAAACATGAATAAATTAAATAGATCTTTAATTTCATCATAAAACTTATAAAAACAATCACTATTCATTTTATAACTTTATTAAATACTGGAAAGGAAATGAGTTTCATGTAAATCTATTTGAAACATGATTAACCTATGGAAAAGAAAAGGGTTCCATAACAATCACTTTGAAACATGGTTAACCCATGGAAAAGAAACAGGTTCCATAACAATCTCTTTGAAACATGATAACCTATGGAAAAGAAATGGGTTCCATACTAATATATTAGAAATAATATTAATCCATATAAAGAAAGAATAAGGATGATATCAATAAAACATATACCCATTGGAGTAATAATAAAGGGTTTTTTTTAATTTATGAATATAAATACCATAAAAAGTTCTTGAAAAACATTCTTGGGGTAAATATCCTTTTCATTTTGAAAACAAATTTTTAAAACTAAAAGTTCACAAAACATTTTGAAAATAATTTTCTTTGAAAATAATCTTTGAAATTTATAAAGGAAGTTTTAAAAAATTTGAGTGGTCGTAACAACTAGAAATTTTGTTTATGCCGTACAAGTTAAAACAAATATTCCTTTAATTTTTTTGGTAAAATCCAAACGCATTTTTTTTTAAAATTACATAAATAATCGATTGAAAATATTTTTTAAAAATAAAAAATTGGCTAAAAATTATTTAATTAATCATTTTGAAATGGTTAAAAACATTTTTGAAAACATTTTTTGACTTTTTTTTGAAAACATGGTTTTGTAAGGAAACCTATTTCCAATCAAATTTATTTGGGTAGGGAGAAGAGGGGGAAACCTTTTATAAGTGAGGTGAGTGACACACATGTAATTTTTAAAAAGAATGAATACCACCCACATTTTTTTTCATGTAAAAAGAATCTAATAATAGAACATTATAGATACTAGAAGGAATATTTCTAGATAATATATTTTAGAAAAGTTTTTAGGTCATTTAAACCCTTATCTTTTTAGGTTAACCCCTGATAAATCCATGTTTACTTTAACCGTAGTAATTAGTTTTTACTATTTTCACTATTCATTTTAGTCAAAAATTAATTTGAAATTATTAGATAATATAAATTATGATGATTAAAAATATGAAATCAAATTTTCCAAATTACGTTCACACAAGTGAAAAAATTTAACTTAAAATTAATCCAGCAAACATGACGAGAAATGAGGTTTTCAAAGAGAAAATGTTCATATGTTTACAAATATTTTATATCCAATTTCAATATAAAATTTATTAAAATGACCTAAATTATATTAATTGATATATAATTTTAATAATTTTACTTTAAAACCAATTTAAAATATAATTTAACTTTATGAATAATTTAAACAAAAAGGTAATTTTCAATTAAAATTCAGTATTTTTCACTATTAATCAAAAAATTAATATTTTCAAAAAATTAAAGAAAATTCACCCAAATATAATTTTTAAATTATGATTTAAAAAATTAATTTTATTTTTTAAAATAAATTTTCTAAAATTTGAAAATTTTAAATTTAAAACAAAACCTGTAGACGCGATGAAAAAGAGGGTTTTTGAGAAGTGTATTTTTTTCAAGCACATGATAATTTTAAATTAACTCTATGTATAATAATAATAACTGTATGAAAATAAATTAAAATTTAATGTCATATAATATATAAATTTCATTTAAAATATTCCTCATTAGGTATTATTTTTATTAATTAAAGTAGATAAACATTATGCACTTTAATATAGTTTTCAGAAAAAACCCCTTTTATACCCAAAAACAAAATTAAACTAAAATAAAATATAATGATGATTCAAATGTAATTAATTGTATTATATATAAATAAATAATAATTATTTTACTTAAAATCATATTCAAAACATAATGTGATTTTTCTTAATTTATTGAAAAGAAATGACATTTTTACAAAAATCTCTACTTTTTCACCATTCACTAAAAATCAATATTGTACAAAAAATCTCAAAATTTCACCCAAAGTAAATTTTTATATTCCAATTTCAAAAATAAATTTTTCTAAATGTTCGAACAATTAATTATAATATATATTTTTTCAAATATCAATAAAAATAATTTTTGAAGAAAACATATTTTTGAATAATAAAATTACTTTAGTAAAAATCGATTGATTATTTACTAAACATTTATCAATAATTTATATTGAATAATATATATATATATATATATATATTTCATAATGTAATTTAAACTATTCAAAAACTCCAATTTAACGGTTAATTTATAACGGTAATATATATCATGGGTCGTTTAAACTCAATGTTGCATGTTGAATATGCCCTCGAACATAAAAATATAGGGGTTAAGTATACCACAAGCTATCAATGAGATTAAATTTATTTAAAAATAAATAAATTGTAAAGTCTTGGGGAGTTATATTCTTGTCTAAGCTTAGTGTTGAGTGTATTTTACTCTATCGAACATAATTCTATTCTTTTAAAATTTAAAGGTGTTACACAATCTTTTAGTAAGGGTAAATGTAAGAATTAACAATTCAATGTCACTAGTGATCATAAGATGATAATAAGGGTATGATGACATGAGAAAAGTGAATGAGCATAATATAATAGAATTTATACCCATTAGAACCTGGATCATAAAACATGTGATGTGTCATAAAGATTTATCAAAGGCAAGAGTCATGAAAATCAACAATCACAAGCCATGTGATGTCAATATTGATCAAAGGAACCAAAAAACACAATTAAATAATAGCTAAAACATATTGGTATCTTGGAACATTATATTTATATAACCCTTACAAGAACCCTTACATTTATAATAACCAATATGACCAAATTCCAACATAATTCTCTAGAGAATATAATAATTACCCAATTCATTGGAGTGCTATATCGAGCTCACCCATCATCATGAGGTATATTAGTCTCACCCATAATCATGGGATATATCCGGATCACCCATAATCATAAACAATGTACAAAAACCATAACATAATCATAACACATGAAATCTATCATTTTTAAACATAACAATACCGATTTTTCTTTCATATCTTGATTTACCTATAGAAAATAAACAAGTTCCATGAAAATATCATTATACATCAAGATAAAGAATAAGGATAGTATCATGACAACATATCCCCAATGTAGTGTAAGTAATAATAAGGGTTTCTATCAATGATGGATATAAATACCATAAAAATATTATTAAAAATATTCTTGAGAAAAATACCCTTTCCAATTTAAAATTTAATTAAAAAAATATTATGGAAATAATTTTATTTAAAAATAAAATTGTAAAAATATAAAAGTATTTTTAAAGAAAATAGTAGTCACGACGTCGCTAAAAGAATACAAAGATAAAGATTCCTGATCTAAAAAAAGATATAAGATCGACATCACTTACAAAAAACTTTCTTGATGTTTCTTTAATCAATAAACAGAGGAAATTTAAACTAAACATGTAAACCATAGTCATAACCTAAAGAGAATAAAATATATATAGTTTAATAAAATAAGAGTATATGATTTCCCCAAAGGAACCATGAACATAAATAATCCTGAAAATAAATGAGATTGTAACATTAATCCTCTACCGCTTTGGTAACTTTTGAATCAAAAGTAAATAAAATAAAGAGTATGATATGGCTATATAAATCCCATGAATTACATTAATTAATATGTAAAAATTAATTAATGAGTTAGTAAGTACACCATATAATAAAATCATGGTGAACAATATGAATCATGTCTTAGGAAAGTGAGATTAAGACAAAGAAAACCCTTACAAAGATCATAAATTTTGAAGTGATAATTAATCCATTAAGTGATTATTTTCACATATCTAAATCCATATAAAAAAGTTTAAATATAGAATAAAACAATTTTTAGAAAAATTCACACATAATTATGGCATTACAAAGTCAATGAAGTAGAAGTATAATCAAATGAATGGAAATTGAGTTAAGAAACTCCTTACTGCTTGGTAACTTTCAAGTAAAATCCACTTGGATGAAATAAAATAGATTGAAACTTAAAATATAATTAATTATTAATAATCCTTGATATAACATGTAAAAGTCTAGTATATATACCATATAAAATAAATTAGGTGTATAAAATCAAAATATGATCCAATTAAAGGAAATTGAGATGAAATCACTTACCTTAAGTCCATACTTGCCATATATATCCTTTAAATCCAATATAATAAACTTATATTAATTATTTAATTGTTTAAGAACCTTTTATAGGTTTATTACATTATAATTAAACCAAAATTTTAATTTATTTCAATGAAATATTTAATTACATAATCTTTTAAGTGCACGTCATGTGTTTTGAGGATATTCAGTTCATAATTGCAAAAAAACATCAATTTGTTGAAAGTGGTCAAAGGGGACATTGTTCCATCATCTATAAAATAATAATCATGACATAATTATCATTTTTATTCATTAATTATAATTTTAAAACCAACCATGAAAGATTTTAATGGTCAAGACCATCCAATCCATTACTTTGCAGGAATTCTAGTGGTGAAGGTTTCTGGAGGAGATCCCGAGGAGTTTGGAGGCTAAGAGGAGGAGATGTATTTGAGATTTAATATGGAGTGAGACCTATGTAATAAATCCTAGGGATATTACATAAGGGTGGATACTATAGTTTAGGATGGAAGAATGTGGCATAGTGGGTGGTTGGAGTTGTTTTTAGATCTTTTGTCATTTTTGGGGGTAGTTATTCTTTGGAGATTGGGCTATGATGAAGCCCCTTCTCAGTAGTTAAGGCTATGGAGTTGGAGTAGGGCTATGTAATAGTAGTTTTAGTGGCTGGGACATAGGGGTTTCAGACATTATGTGAATTCTTGGGGGTCCGTTTTCATAGGTTCTTCCAAAATTGACACAATTGTGCCATAGAGTTAGAGATATACTGTAATATCTTTCTGGATGCTGGGGGTCTACGAAATAGTATTCTAGGATATAACTTGGTCTCCTTTACCATTTTTATGATCCAATGCATGAGAATTACTATACATTTCAAAATTGACACTACCACAAAACATGGAAAGGGAAGTGCTACCCCTTTATCAGCGCTAAAAAAAGCATTGATAAAGGGGGGGGGGCTTTATCAGCACTTTTTTAATAGCGTTGATAAATGGGGGTTTTATCAGCACACATTTTCCTAGAACTGATAAATGTGAATATTTCAAAA
This sequence comes from Viscum album, assembly GCA_963277665.1. Classification (NCBI taxonomy): domain Eukaryota; kingdom Viridiplantae; phylum Streptophyta; class Magnoliopsida; order Santalales; family Viscaceae; genus Viscum; species Viscum album. Next base: position 1,989,181,604 of record OY728136.1, read on the forward strand.
AAAAATTCATAAAAAATAATATATTGATATATAAGTATATTTATATTGATATAAATATAATAAATATTTTTTAAAATATGTTTTATATCGATTTGATATGTCATAGACCCAAAATGGACACCCCGGAGCAGAAATTATGGCTGTTTGTAGGGATTAAGGACCTTTTAATACCTTGAATAATATAATAAGGTGTTACAATGGTCACCGTAGCGTAGGTCTGGTCGTAATATTCAATTTGATATGTGGTTGAGGCAAAACGGACACCTGGAGCAGAAGTTATGAAAAAATGGACCCCCAGAGCCAAACTTATGACCGTTCAGAGGAGTTTTGGTCATTTTTTAACCTCAAAGAACGTGAGAAGGGGTTTTGGTGATCACCAGAGTGTGTAAATTTTTACCAGATTCGATTTGATAAGTGGTAGATCCAAAACATACATTCGGAACATAAGTTATTGTCGTTTGAAATTTTGCAACTCTCGTATCTCCTAAAAACCTAAGAAACCAGCAACTCACTAAAATGGACATAACTTCTTCTCCTGTTATCTATTTCAGCACTATGAATAATCAAATCAAATCTCGTGAAATGAGTGACGACCACGTCCAGTCAAAACCGTTAGAAGATCAGAGGAATGAATTATATATCAGTTATAGCACTCCAAAAAATAGTCCAACTTCAAACAGCCATAACTTTTGCTCTGGGTGTCCATTTTGGATCTACCACATATAAAATTGAAGGAAGAAAAGAGATCTACACAGAAGATTAAATGAAGTTTGGGACCGGAAAATCCCAAAAAACCACCAGAAGGCCTCCAAAACTCAGTTTCCGTGTCCGGACCCCTGTCAAAGTTTTATTAAAATGGTCATAACTTCTAATCTGTGTGTCTGTTCGACCTCTTTCACATGTGTTATCATAGTCAGTTCCATGAGATTCAGTTTAACTATTTACAAAGCTGAAACAGACACATGAAGAAGAATTTGTGTCTTTTTCAGTGCCTCTACGATTTGTTAGGTTTTTCGAGACCCCATTTCTAGAACTTTTGTATATACATATTAATATATAATATTTGTAAATATATATAAATATGTATAATTATACCTACAAATATAAATATAATATATATATGTGTATGTGTGTTGTATATATGTATGTATGTATTTATTTATTTATAAAAACACACATAAGAAAACATATTTTATAAATGTATTTAAATATAATATTATAAATATATATTAATATACAAATAAATATATGGATAAAAAATTATAACTAAATATATATATATATATAAATAGATATAAATATATATTAATATACGAATATATATATATATATATATTAATATAATTAACTATATGTATATATTAATATGACTAAATATATATGTATATATTAATATGACTATATATATATATATATGTTTATATATATATATGTATATTAATATATGGATATATATATATATATAATTAAATATATGTATATATTAATATGACTAAATATATATATAAATAAATAGATATATTAGTAAATGAAAAGCAAAGCAATATGGTAGAGTGGTAAAGGATTAGGCACGCAGGCAAGAGGTCTCAAGTTCGAATCCTAGGGGAGGTAGGTCGCGCGCGTAGGTGTGGGGAATTACCTAGCACTGTTAAAGGGGGATGGGGATGGGTGGAGCTAGCCTGGGGCGTACGTGGGCTACCATGGCAGTGGGTGCTATTAAAGGGGGGCTTCAAGTTCTATTGAAGCCCCCTAGAATTGAAAAAATATATTTTTTAATATTTTTTCAACTTTTATCAGCACTTTTTGGAGCGCTGATAAAACGGACCCCCCTTTATCCTCACCTCGATTAACAACGCTTTTTTAGAGCTGTTAATCGACTTTTCTAGCGCTGATAAATTCCATATTTGTAGTAGTGTGGCTTGACTAGTAGGTATGCGGTGTGGTGAGGGGTTTTATACCATAGTCCCTTCAATTTTCAGCAGTTCTATGGTGTGGTCCTATAGGTTGTGTCCTGGTCTTATGTTTTTCAGTTTGGGTATAAATTTATAGAGACCCACATACCCGATCACTTTTCTAGTTTTTATCTACTTTCTTGGGTGACCCAAGTTCTTCATAAGGATCACTTTCATTCCCCTTTTAGTGAATTTTGACCACAACCTTAGAGGATTGATCTGTGGTGGTTTAGGTGAGTTCCCCTCTTTATTTTCTTTTAGTTTATTTCATTTTCTTCATTTGGGATGGGATGATTTCATGAAACTTGTGTTTTTATAGTGTTTTGGGTAAAGGAATGAAAGGGTTGTAATGTTCTAGTATTTTTAGGGTGATCTCCTTCCTTTTGGTTCTTGGTGGTGTCCTTACTCTTGTTCCAACCTTGTGCAACAAATCAGAAATCTTCATTTGAGGTAGGGTTCCTTCATTTCTCACCTTGTGCATCACGAGGGAGGGGTTATACTCTTGTTTATCTATGTAAATATGTTTTACAAAATCCTATTAAATATAATGAAATGGTTAATTGAAATTTACGGGGAAGGGGAAATATTTTCATGTTTTTAAAACATTTTTGATATTGTTGATATTATGTATATTTATTCTTGTTAAACAAAAAAAATCATGGCTATTGGGATCCTATGTTTATGATGAATTAGTATGAGTTATTGAGTCTTTTATGAGTTATTGTGGTGATACCACCTTTAATAAATGGTTGACCACTTATATTTGGGTAAATAATTGATTTCACATGGAAACTATGCCTTGTATGGGGATTATCCTAAATAAAGAAGCAGAATTGATGAAAAAAATCTTATTTTTGTTGTTGTTGTGATGTGATGTGTTGTAGTGTGTCCATTATATGGGGTTATTATGTGTATTTGTGATGTGGGGAGGTTATGTGATGGATTTTTTTGGACATTATATGGAGACATTTTTATGGAAGAAAGGGTTTTATGTGGCTGTGTTAATGAGGAAGTAGATGTGGCTGTGAAATGGTGGTGATGTGGGGATTATTGGATTGATGAGGATGATGGGATGTTTTTTTGTGTGGCATTGTGCTGTGCTAGTTCCCTGAGTAGTATTTTAATTAAATGATAATGTTGTAATTAAAATGGAATGAGATGGTTTGGTTAATTGGATGGAAATGGATAATGAATGAATTAAAATAAGAAGTGTTCTTAAATGTGGTTGATGATTAATATGAAATAAAAAGGTTATTGAAATATGAAATGAATGGCACATTTTAATAGAATTGGTTGGTAATGTTAAATCTATAGAATGTATTAAATTGATAAAGACATTAAAATTTGGTTTGTGGCTTGTGTATTTTTTGTGCAGTGTTGTGCATTTAGAGGTGTCAGTGAAAGTGGGGAACATTGTGAGTTGGTTGGTACCATTATTATAAACCCATATATTGGGCTTATGTGTAGATATATATATACCATTTATGTTCTTTTTTATTTTCTAAATGCACCCCACCCATGTTGATCACCATGTACCGATACCCATATATTTGGGAGTGTTTTCCTAACATCATGGTGGTGAGGATGGATGGTTGGATACCCCCTATTTCCTACTCTATCTTACAAGTGAGTTAGATTTACATGGTATTTTATGGTTAGAATTTAAAAGTTCTCTAGTGATGGTTTTTTGATTATGTGATGGGATGGATTATGGTGGGGCTCATTCATGGTAGGAGGAGGGCATGAGGTTGATGTCCTTCATGTTCACGATACCTTACTACTCTGGTTATGGTTGTAGATGAGATGTTATGTGACAGCCTAGGTGTCTTCGAGTGAGATGTGATGTGATGGAATAGGTTTCTATGGGTGAGATATGGTGTGATGTGATTTTCAGTTGCATGTGGGGTTCTTGACATGATTTGATGCACAAAAAATATTAGAGCGCCAAGATGTATAACATTGGGGTGTTAGAGAGGCAACCCAGTGGAAAAGTGGTACATGGTACTCCTTATCGATATGCTTCATATTATATTATTATACTTGGATGTTTTATTTATTTAGAATTACCCAGTGAGGATGAGACTGATTAGTTGAACTTTTTATGTGTTGTTGGTTCTATTGTTTTCTCATTGGTGCATTAGTACGCTCTTTTCAAATGTGCATGGGAGACTTTGGGTACCCTAATGATTATACTTGTATGCTCACCCTATATATATAAAAACTATTTTTAGGTTTTATTAGTATTATGTGGATCATTATAGACATTACTTACTTAAACACTTGGGATGTTGCTGTGTTACTGTCTTTGGTTTTCACTCTGGGTATTTATTTTGAAAACTTTTATATGCATCTGATTAATTTATATACATGAATTGTGGGATGGTTATGGTTTATTTTATCTTATGGTATGTCATGGAGTTGATTGATCAATGATATTATATCTCCTAAAACTATTTTTATAGAGGGAAATGTCTCCCATTTATGATATTTTTATACCCTTGATGCTAGTCACCAACCTGGGGCCTACTGGAGGTGGGACTCAGGGGTAATTATCTCTCTTCCTTTATTATTAGTCTAGGAGGGGTACCTTTGGAGTGAGGGGTCATGAAAAAGTGGTATTATAGGGTTTGGTTTAGGGATAGGATATAGTTCACAATTAATCATAGCGAGACTTTCATGTGTCAGTAGGACAATAATGTGAGTTGATCTTGGTGCATAAAATAAGCTAGGGAATATTGATTAGGACATGGGATTTTTAGACCCATCATGATCCAACACAAGAACTATGATCCTACCAAATGACCAAGTGTGGTGTAACTGCTAGTAGGGTAGAGACCTAGGATAGGTATATGCATCATGATTTACTTTTGTTCTTGTTTAAATTGGGTGGTTTTGGGAAAGTTAAAATGAATTAAGGAGAATCTTAATAAAATTACACACTATTGACCTTATAAAATCTTATATACCTTTCAGTGATGGATATTTTACATCATTCAAATGTGGTTTAATTATTATAGGTTTATTAGGCCGATCCAGTTCATCATTAGAGGATCGACCTGACAGAGGAGGATGAGGCATGACAGAGGTCCTTGCCAGATTTTCAACAATAGAGTTTGGGGAAGTATAATGGTAGTGTTTTTGATCTCAAGATAGAGAGCTAGTTTGGGGAGTTTGAGATCATTTTTAGTTTTATTTGAGGCTTGATAGATTAATGGGACCCATTGTTAGTCAATCATATGTAGGGAGATATGTGTCATTGGTGGACATTGTACCCTAGTGAGTGGAAGGAGGAAAATGTTTTGTGGGTCAAATTTTAGAAGGATTTTCAAGTGGAGTTTCTTTCATCGACTATGAAGGTAGTGAAAATGCATGATATTATTTATCTTAATTTGGGGGGGTTTTTCTGTGTGGTATATTGGTATCAAGTTCAAGGATATTTTTTGTTTTTCCTTGAATATTTTTTCAGATGAGGAGTCCCGAGAACAATGTCTTGAGGTGGAAATACATCCTTCTATCTAGTATATGGACACTCCCTTTACATTTTAGACATATATAGTTGTTTATAATAAGGTATAGGTGATTGAGAATCTTCAATCATGAAGTGGTTTACCATGATAGGGGAGCTAGTAGGGTTTCTTGAGGAACAAAGTTTTCAATGGAAGGTCATAGGTGCTAGGACCTTCAAGGTTTTGACTAACAATTATTCGACTTCAAAAGCTTCCTTTCCATCTTTCTAGGGCTAGTAGTTTCCATGATTTCCTGGGGGATTTGGGTCAGTGTAATTTTTCTATGGGGTTTGTGGTCATAATAAAAATTAGTTCCTAGTTTTTCTTCAAGATTAGTTTGGTGGAGGCAGTCAACTTCAACATTAGTCATAGAAATAGTTGCTAATGAGGCTGTTTTAGTAGCAGGGGATACAGGCTTATGATTTGTAGTGGGGTGATGGAGCAGGTAGGGGTCAAACTCAGCTTATCATCCAATATTTTCTATGCCTTGTTTGATTCATTATATTCACACTCATTTGTTTTATCTACTCTAGTCCATTATTTATTACTAGATATAAAGAGGCTTCCTATTCACATGGTGTTGACTACACCAGTTAGAGGATAGACTAGCTTGTTTGATGTGTTCTATGGGTGTATACTGATGATGGGGCCACATCAACCATGTGGGGATATTTTCTTACTTAATATTTAGCTGCATTATTTCAGTATTAGCATCAAATGTTTGTATTCCGTGCATGATGTTATCAACTACTTCTATAGGAGAGTCATTTACTTAGATATAGATAGACAACGTGAAATTTTCATTAGCGATCAGAGTTTTTAGGTAGGTAGTAGATGTGTGGATCCACTCATTTCCTTGATGGGTTTTTATGTAGAATTAGTAGACACTAGGATGGTGGATATTACCATGGGTTTTAGGGAGTTTATAGATGTTTTTACCGAGGAGGTTGTAACACTACCCCCTTAACGTGATATTGAGTTAGAGATAGATCTACAACCCAGTGATTTTCTAATTTTGATGAATCCTTATCAAATGGTACCCTATTAGGGGATTATGATACAAGATATAATGGAGAAGGATTTCATCTATCCCAGTGTATCACCATGGGGTGATCCAGTGTTGTTTTCCAAGAAGGTGTATGGTAGTATGAGGCTATGTATAGACTACCAGAGGTTGAATTAGGTGATTATTAAAAAAATTTAATCTCTTCCAAGGATATACGATCTTTTCAAATAGTTGAGGGGATATAGTTGGTTTTTAAGATCAATTTTTAGTCTGGGTATCACCAGTTGAGGGTAAAAGAGGGTGATGTCCGAAAGAAAACCTTTAGATGTAGGTATGGGAATTTTGAGTTTCTGGTCATTCCATTTGATGTAAAAAATACACTATTTGTGTTCATGTGGCTCATGAAATCTGTGTTATATGGATTCCTAGATTAGTTCATAGTCGTGTTCATTAAAGACATATTGATCTCTATGAAGTTGGAGGAGGAGAATACCGATAATCTCAGATCTATCTTGAAGGTTATTCAACATCATCCTGTCTCTGAAAAGTTTTCCAAGTATAGGTTTTGAACATGATAGGTGTATTTCCTTGGGCATGTGGTGTCTCATCAGGGTGTGACCATGGACCCATCAAAGGTCAAGATAATTGTTTCTTGGGTAACACCCAAGAATGTGGCAGTTTTTCGTAGATTACTTGGTATCGTAGGATACTATTGGAGGTTTATATTCAAATTCTCATGGATTGAGTCCCTATTGAAATATTTGAATATAGAGGACTAGGATTTTATCTAGATTGATCAGTGTTAGGAAGCATTTGAATACATGAAGGGGAATCTATTCCATGCTTCATTACTTTAGTTTCCAATAGAGGGAGTGATGTTTGAGGTGTTTTGTGATAATTACTAACAGGTATTAGGATGTATATTATATTAGTATAAAACAATGATATCTTATGGGTCTTTGAAATTATACCCCCACAAGAATAACTATTCCACCCATGATCTGGAGTTATCAATGGTTGTGTTTGTGCTGAAGCTGTGGTGACACTATCTCATTGAGGAGCATTTTGTGGTCTTCAAAAATCACAATATATTGAGGTATATATTTTATTATTTTGATATAAATCTATATCATTGGATGTGGATGGATTTTCTTTAGAATTATGATTTTTATATCTCTTACACCTTATGAGAGGGGAATTTGGAGCTGATGATTTGATCATGAAGTCATGGAAAGATATTGTTCAGGAGTTTAGATATACTTGGAGGGTGATGGAGGAGTTGCAATACTTTAACTAGGATGTGAGGGTGGTTGATGGTGAAGGTTTATTGTTTCATATGATAGTGCAGTCTTATCTGATACAACAATTCGAGGAGTATCTGTGGGGAGACTCAAAGGAAGAGGCGTTGCATGATTGTGCTGGCCATGGTGATGATCTAGATAAATGGTCAGAGGATGGTTGGAAATGGATGTTATTTTAATGGAGGCTATTTTTCTGGGAAACTATGTATGATATATTATTTCATGAGTTTCGTAGCTCACTTTTAAAGTACATCCATGGTTATGCAAGATGTACCGTGGCTTAAGGATACAGTTTTTGGTGGCCTAGGATAAAATGGGAAACATTTGAGTTTGTGGCCTGATGCTTGGTTTTACAGCATGTAAAGGCATAGAATCATCTTTCAAGTGGTTTGATATATCCCTTGAATGTACCTAGGAGGAAATGGGATGAAATCTTGGTGGAAATCATCATATGGTTACCTTGAGCTTAGGGAGGTTGGGATACTATTTGGGTAATCATAGACCAGTTGATGTAATTAGCTCACTTCCTAGCAATTATGGAGTTGGGCACAATAGATGCTTTGAAAAAGAGGTATGTGGATGAGGTGGTGTAATTTCATAGAGTTCTGAGTTCCATTGTCTCAGATTAGGATGCATGTTTTACCTTGCTAGCCTAGAGGGGATTGCAACATGATTTTATCACTCAGTTATACCTGAACATAGCTTTCCCCCATCATAAGGACGAGAAGATGGAACAGACTAATGCAATCATATTTTCATGAAAATATTTAAGAAATTTTAAATTATTTAATATAATTCATTATTTTATTAAAATTTGGGAATTTATAATTAAAAAATTAATATAAATGAAAATGAATAACTTTTTTTATTTTTAATGCTAGAAATTATTTATGATATTCAGATAGAAATTAATAAGGGGTTTTGATTACATTGTAGGTTAAAAAAAATATGGGATAACATGGATATCCCTCAACCAAGGGAGACACCAACCAAATAGCTGGCCCAATATGGTTTGGCTGACTAAGAAGCCCCTTGAGAGATTCTACCTAGTGATAAAGGAAGAGAGAGGCTCCCAAGGAGGATCCCATGGAGTATAGTGTAGGTTAAGGCCTGTATGGGCTATGTGTGCAGGCACAAACGATGTGTGTGGGGGTGATGTAGCAGGAATCCATCCTCAAGGTAGGATTAAGAGTTGATTAAGTTGAGATTTATTATATATGCAAGCAGATAGATGCACTCATATCCTACATGGGATATATTAGTGGGTAATCTTCATCGTTATAACCAAAACAATTCCATTCCACTTCACACTCGTGCCCCTCCACGCTCAAACACCCACTTGATGCCACCTCCACCACTCTATGCTGCTACCACTACTAGACACTAGACCACTACCATCTAAAACACACCAGAAACCACCATGGATATCACTGAAGATCTTAGGATTAGATTATAAATAACTTATGAATCCTGGTTTCTCCATGGATAGCATTTGGAAGCTCGTTCAACCACCATGAAGCTTATATAGAATCCACCTGAGACATGCATGATGAATAAGAAGCACAGAAAACCACTATAAATAGAAGATGAGAGTCATTAGAAGTCATATTACATTACCATAAACCAATTTTCCATGTGCTAACCAAGGTCGGGAAGGGGATTCACTGTAGTTGGGTTTGGATATGGGGATAAATACAAAAAAAGACACATGAAGCCTATGCATGAAACGACTATGTGAGTTGAGGTACAATAACAGGTATGTGAGATTTGAGAAAAACTACTAAGTCTCCCTAAAAAAGAAACAAGTAACTAGTATTTGAGGAAAATGACTATTTATCCAATGAAGGATTCATCTATGTGAAGGGAATGTGCAATTGGATATGTAAAACCCTCCACTAAAAAATGGCTACATCGATCACTAGAAGTGGATACACTTGAATAAAATTAGAGAATCCATGTATAAAATGGGGGTATATGTAAATGTGTTTAATTATAAGGGTAAGATATGATGAATTTATAGATATGGGAACTAGCTAAATCACAAGTATATCTGATCACATTATAGTGTGAGTCTATGAGAAAATTTGGAAATATCCAAGATATATTTTCTAAGATATAAAAAAAGAAAAGGAAATGTTGACCCGATAAAAAATAAAATATGTGGAGATAAAAAAGAGTCAACTAACAAAGAGGGGGGGTACTCATAACTTTATAAATAAGAGGGAATTATTCCACTGAAAAGGGATTGGAGGATCAAAGGACTAGGATCTAGACTGCTTCTTCTCTATTTAATTTTCTACTATTATATAGTTTAGTTTGTTTCATGTAAATTTATTTTATTTTTAATAAAAAGTGTTTCCTCTAATTTATTCAGTATCTGTATCTCTTTATCTTATTATATTATTCCCACATTCTTCCTTAGTGGGAAATTTCAATTGTCAACGAGTGACTAACCTGAGGTTTGGCCTCAGGGGAGAAAAAGTGTTTCCCAATTTTTTTGTTAAATTATTTAATGTTTTGAATCTATTTGTGGTGAATAAAAGTGGAATGCATGAGTGTGGAAATTTTACACAATGATGTGGATCTTAAACTCACTTAAATTATTTTATTTAAATATTTTCCTTTCCTTACATTGAACATGATCTCTTTATATGATGGAGTTGATCTATTAAGTGGATGAAATCACATATGATGGAGTCATATCCTGGAATATGCCACACACTCGATTGAGGTGTGTCGTAAACATTGATTATAAAAGGAGGTAGAATCATGTTTTCTTAGGAATACAAGATTTCACAACCCATAAATAAAAGGATAGTAGTTAATGAATGAGATTTCATGGTTGAACTATCAAACTTACTTTAAACAACAAACAATGAATAATGAAGGAACAAAAAAAAAACCCTAAGGACAAGTTATTTATTTATAATATCATTCTATTACATTGCATGTTAGTTTAGTTTTGAATTATTTATTATTTATATTTTCATAGTTTTCATAAAATAATAAAAATAAAAAAATTAGTAGTTTAAGTGAGTTTGAATAAGTAAATAAATGTGAATATCCTCAATTGAGACAACCCTGGTCAACCATTGTGCACCACTAGGAAAATAGAAATAGTAGCTTCTTCTACACCCTATAACAGTTGTAAGTAAAAACTTAGTGTCTTTTCCAGAGATCCAATAAATTATTTTCTGATATTTTTCTATTTTTATATTGTATTTAGTTTTTCATTGCTTTTATAAACCCCCCCCCAAAAAAAAAATTATTTTAGCATGATGTTTTCAAATGATTCCTACTATTCTTGGAATGATTACTTATAGGCGTAGGAAAAAGAAGAAGAAGAAGTTGATCATAAAATATCCCCAGTGAAAGAAATAAAATAATATATAGAAAAAATCAAGAGAAATTTTGGAAGTGTGTATGAATATGTTCATACTTTGATGGAGTACCCCAAGCCTGAACCTGAACCATAGGAAGTGCCCTTTGTATTTTCTAATTTCACTAAAGAGTCCCAAAAATTTGTGGCCATACTTTGGGAGTATCAACAACCCAAAAATATCAAGAATAAAATCAAAACCTACCATGAAGAGTTGGACAGTGAAGGTGAAGACTCACGTGATAATGTAAATATGGGAGATAAAAAATTCCTAGATCAATATTTGACCGATTGGGAAAATGATGAAATGAAACACAATCTTTAGGAATTTAAAGAAGAAACATTAAAAAATTTGTATCAGAATCTATCCATGGAATAATAAACCACCCTTTTGGTGTAATTAAAGAAAATATGGAGTATCGTTACTATCTACCTACATCTACTGAAATCCAACTTCAAGATACACTTACCACTAAAGAAGAGATCGAAGTTGAACCAACTTAGAGAGTTGATCTTATCTTAAAATCTATATCATCTTATTTTATTCAATATTAATTGAGTATTAAATCCCAATATTTTGAATTTTCTTATTTGGATAACTCTTGTTTTATCTTGGAAGAGGAATAAGAACATGAGCATACACTTGCTGAGGAACACATGAAGCTTCTAGTACTAATTAAACATCCATGAGAGGAATTCTTTGAATAAATCCAAGTAGATGAGCCTGGGGAACCCAAGGCAATGGATTATTACATTAAAAGGGATAATTTTTATATTGATAATTCATATTTAAATCTTTTCCAAGTTTAATTACATTATAAATCTTTCTTTTATCATACAATTCATGCAGCCCATATTGAGAAAACACTGGAAAATAAAAAGGCGGTTGCACAAATAGTAACCAAGGAGGATGGTCTATACTTTATCCTACCGCCTCCATGAAATATATACCTTATTATTAAGGGGTGTATCTAGTGTACTCTATCCATATAATCATCAACACCAAAAAACAATAAGTGCAAGATGGAAAAATCCAAACGTGGTGGTTTAAATCTAAGAAGATCCACCCACTAAATGATTATGGATAACAATTGGAACTACTTATATGGAGGTAGTAAAAATATAGGTCCCACTTGGGGGATTAAACCAAGATTTATCTTTATATTTTATTTATATGTATTTTAGTTTTATTCTTAGGAATTAATTTAGGATGCATTCCAGTCCCTTATCTTTTTGATCTTATAATAACATGGTCCTTAAATTCTGATGATTAATTTACTTTTGTAGTTCCATGATGACAAAAGGTCTCCCCAAACAACCAAGAATAGAATAATAAATATTCAGAAAAAATGAGTTTATTCTTACATAATCTATATTTAAAACTCCCCACATCTTTCTAAAAATTTGTTTTAAACTGTAAATTCTTGTAATTATGTAAATCTGGAAATTACAGGTTCATGCTTGAATTTATTCTTTACTTGAATTATCTTGGAGACATGAGTTTCTTAGAAACCCTATTATTCCATGTTCTAGATTTCAATTTTAATGAAATTTAATTATTTAAGATGAATAATTGAATTATTACATTGAAGCATGGATATTAAAATGATAACTCATAATTTGAGTGAATTGATTGATTCATGTAAATGAAATTTACCTACCATTTTTTCACACTTTAAATTTATAAAATTCATGTAGAATGATTTGTTATTATTTATCATGCCATGAGTGATTTTTCAATATCATATTTTTATTCTATATATGATTTATATACTAAATTATTTCTATTATATCTTAAGAATATTTGTTAAGTTATCTTGGGGAATGTCACCTTCTGGAACTTTCATAGGAATTTGTCAAAGATATGACTGTAAAAAAACACATTTAAAATGATTGAGACATTTTTATTGATAATACCTTATCCATGAGATCATATTTTACCTTAATACCCATTTTTCCTATAGAGACCATGAATTACCTTGTTTGTAATAATCCACATTTCCAGCCATATTTATCTATGCCTACCACACTCTTGGTATTTTCATGATATTTTAAAATTTAAGTGTGTGGGTAAGGGAATTTATGGTGTGAGGATGCACTAAATTGTTAGGAAAAAATGTGTGTGTGTGTGTGGGGGGGGGGTGCTAATTTGGGAATTAATAAAGGTTGTTTATTTATTCATTGTACTTTTATTATTTTCCCTTGTTGGAAAAATAAAAAAAATGAATGGGTTGTGACTTGGGAAAATAAAAAATCACCATTAATAGACCAATTATTTTTATCATACGTGGTTAGGTGGTGAATGAGAGATTCATTCCAAGAATAACATTCAAAAAAGTAAAAAAATATGAAAAATTAGTTTGAAAAAAATATAGAAAATTCAAGAAGGTGTAAGTCTTACATCATTCTTTCATTGATCATAAACTTACTTTGAGCTTGGGAAGTAGGAGCTTTCACTTTAAAATGGATATTTTCATTGATATTTTACTTTTTATAACATGAATTATAATTTAGAGATTAACCTCCTTGTTAAGCCTTAATATTTTTCAAATCATTTCCTACTAACCTTAAGCCTCAGATTCATTAGAACCTCGATTTAAAACCCATCATGATTTTATGTACATTTTTTATTTACAAAGGGGAGAAAGTAGTTCCTTTATAATCCTATGGAAAAGGAGCATGTTTTAATGATATGAGCATAACTCTAATTGAATTTTTAGTATGAGTGATAAAATAAAAATAATTAAAAAGTGAGGTAGATCATGAATTGGAATGTTTAATAATAATTAATTGAGATGATTGAATGTATGAAAGGATAAGATCCATCATTTTTAAATGGGATAAAGTAAAATTATGGGTTAATTTTTCCTTTGAAAAATGGGAAGTTAAAATGATGTTTCATGTGGAACTTGAATGTTTGATTTAACGTTGATAATTATTTAATTTTATTGCATTAAATTATAAATATTGGAAACATTGGTTCCCTCTTAAAATCAATGTTTAGATTTAATGATTGAGGATGATAATAGTTTAAGTGTTGGGGTATTTGATGCACTCATATTTTCATGTAAATTTTTAAACAATTTTAAATGTTTTTAAAAGGATTTTAATGAACATTCCCATATAATTAATTATTTGATTAAAATGTGGGAATTTATAATTTATTAAATAATATGAATTAAAATGAATAAAAATTTTTATTTTTAAAGTTATAAATTATTTATGATATTCTGGTAGAATTTACTAAGGTTTTTGATTACTTTGTAGGTTAAAAAAATAGGGGCCAGCAGGGCTATCCCTCAACCAAGGGATCCATCAGCCACGTAGGCATCCCCAGATGTGTCAAAAATCAAAGAAGCCACTTGGGATATCCTACCTAGTGGAATAGGAAGAGTGAGATAAATGGGGAGAATCCCACAAAGTATAGTGCGGTCCAAGGCCTATATGGGTCGTGTATATAGGAATAAACCATGTGTGTGGGTGCGGTGTAGCTGGAACCCATCCCCACGGTAGGATTCTAAGCTAATGAATCCATAGGTTATCATATATTCAAGCGTAAGACACACTAATATTCAATGTGGGATGGATTAGTCGGTACTATTAATTACTCTAACCAAAACATCGTCGTTCCACTCTATACTCACATCCTTCTGTGCTCAAACACCCACTCGACACCACCTCCACCATTTCCACCACTCGATAACTGAATTACACTATTTGTAACACACTATAAAACACCATGGATACCACCAGGAGCTTGATCTTCTTATTAGAAAGCACTTCCAATGCCTGGTTTTTCTATGGACAACATTTTTAAGCTCGACCAAGCACCGTGAAACTCATATAAAATCCACCTGAGCCATGCATGATGAAGAAGTGTGGTCAGCCACTATATAGAGAATACGCGAGCCATGAGAAGTCATATTCCATTACCATCAACCACTTTTCCATGATATCAATAATGTTGATAAGGGTATTCTCTATAAGTGGGTTTGGTTATGTAGAGAAATACAAAAACTGATATGTGAAGCCCATGCATGAAACAAATATGTGAGATGTGGTACAAAAATAGGTATGCAATCTTTGAGAAAAATTACTATGTATACCTAAAAAATAAACAGGCACCTAATATTTGAGAAAAATGGATATGTGGACAATGAAGGATTTGACTACATTAATAGAAAATGAAATTAACTACATGAAAACCTTAACAAAAAATTGTCTATGCTGTTCACTAGATGCAAATATCCGGAAATAAAAGAATAAAAACCATGTAATAAATGAGGGGAGCTATAAATGAGGTTAACATGAAGGTGAAGATATAATTAATATATAGATATAAATATTTTCTACATCATGAGTATATCTGCTCACACCATAGTGTGAGTCCACATTGAAATTTGGAAGCACCTAAGATATCTTCTTCCAAGATCTAAAAAAAGAAAAGGAAACACTGACTTGATAAAAATATAATATTTGTAGATATGAGAGATTAAACAGATAAAGAGGGTACTCCTCTCGCTATAAAAAATAGGGCTTACTTCCACTGAAAAGGGATCAAAGGATCAGAGTACTGGGTGCCAAAGTGCTGATTATCTATTTAATTTTCTATTACTATATAGTTTAGTTTATTTCATGTAAATTCATTCTATTTTTAGTAAAAAGTGTTTCCTCTATTTTATTATCTCTCTCTATATTATTATATTATTCTCACTTTATTTTGTGATGACCTCTTACACTCAGAAATGAGTGACTAACCCAAGGTTTGGCCTTAGGGAAAGAAATGTGTTTCCCGAATTCAATTCTTAAATTATTTAATGTTTTGAATCTGTTTATGGTGAATGAAAGTGAAGTGAATGAGTTTAGATATTTTCCATTATAGAATTGATCTTGAACTCACTTATATTATTTTATTTAAATATTTTACCTTCCTTCCATTGAACACAAGCTCTTCATTTGATGGATTTGAGTCATTTAGTGGATAAAACACATATGATGGAGCTAGGTTTTAGAAGATTCCACATTCTATATTGAGGTGTGTCATCAACCTTGATTATAGGAGGATGTGTAATTGAGTTTTCTAAATAATTTGATATTAAAAAATCCATAAATAAAAGGATATCAGTTCATGAATGAGATTTCATGATTGAACTATAAAATTGACTTTAAACAAAAAACAATGAATAATGTAAGAACCCAAAACCAAGCTCTAAATGCCAAGTTCTTTCTTTCTAATCCCCATTCTATTTCATATCATGTTAGTTTAGTTTTTCATTATTTATTTTTTATCTTTCCTTAGTTTTCATAAAATAATAAAAACAAAACAAATAACCATTTTAGATGAATTATAATAAGTAAGTAAATTACTATGAAGCTCCTTAAGTGTGATGAACCTAGTCATCCATTATGATACATTAGGAAAATATAAATAGTGTCTTTTTCCACACCCCATTAAATCTATGTATCACAGACTATCTAGACACTATAGGATATATTGCGGGCTTGTATCTTAGAATTAAGCAGATCTTGGGTTAGGCAATTTCCTTTGGTTGAGTTTTATTATAATAATAGTTATCACTCATCCATCAGCATGACCCCATTTGAGGCTTTATATGGGAAGCCATGTAATTATATTTTGTAATGGGATGAGGTTGGTGAGTCATTAGTTCTCGGTCTTGATGTGGTGTTGATCATAAAAATGGAGGTTCAACTTGTTCGTGAGAGAGTGAAAGTAGCACAATACTTGAATAAGTATTATGTCGATATTAAAAGGAGGCCCTTAGAGTTTGATATTTTGAACCATGTGTTCTTTGAGGTTTCCCCTCAACATGGGAAGTGGATTATTGATAGGGGAGTAATATATTTCAATGGGTTTTTGGGCCTTTTGAGGTGTTGGGACATGTTGGTGAGGAGGCTTATTGGTTGGAACCCCCACCATGACTGGACCAAATTCATGATGTCTTCCACATCTCTTAGCTCTGTTAGTATCTTCATGATTACTATAATGTCATTGAATAGGGAGAGTTGGACATCTAGGACGAAACAACAATCATGGATCAGCCAGTGGAGGTCCAAAATCATCTAGAGAAGGTGATATGAGGATGGACCATCCCTTTGGTTCATGTGTTGTGGAGGCATGTTGGCCTGAAGGAGAGTACTTGGGAGATTGGGACACATATGCATGCCTAGTACCCTAAGTTGTTTTGAACTATTATTTTTTTTGAGTTGTTTTGTTTTTCTTGATGATGTAATGTTTAAAAAATTTTTGGTTTATAAGATGATATTTTTCTTTACGTGATTCATGTTAATGCTTCAATCATATGAAGAAGGGAAAACATTATTCATAATCAAGAAAAATTTTAATTTGACACAATTAAAACCATGTGGGTGAGTGAGTCCCGCCCAAATCATATAATATCTTGAAATGGTAGATAGAATTCCTTGATTTGTGTTCTTGAGACGTTTTTGTGTGGTGGTTATGGTAATTTTTGTCTTAATACTTATAGGGGATGAGATGACGGTGTGGTTGGATATCTGAAAACGATAGTTATTTGTAGTTAGTGTAGATTGTTTTGGAAAGGTATTATGGAATTTTGGTTGTGAAGGATGTTTTGTGTGAATTTTTAGTTTGGTTTGGTGTGTTTGGTTGATTGATGCATTTTGATTGTAATAATATCATAGAGAGGTATCTTATGGGATGTTTTTTTGGACCTATTTCTCTTTTCTTTTTGGGTTGGTTTTTATTACCAAGAGAAAAAATAGTTTGATAGGTATTCGATCTAATGACCTGAATCTTCCAGCCATCTACCTTGCGGTAATTTTAGTAGTGAAGGTGTCCAAAAGAGATCCTAAATAGTTTGGAGGGTTAGAGGAGGATATGGAACTGATATTTCAGCTAGACCATTTCCAATAGTGTGGATCCTAGGGATACTTTAAAAGGGTGGACTCTTTGGCATACGATAGTCAGTTTCGACATAGTGGATGGTTGGAGTTGTTTTTAGAGCTACTTTAATTTTGGGGGTATAACTATGATATGGAGATTAGGATATGATATAACCTATTCTCGATAGTTGAGGATATAATATAGGAGTGGGGATGCATTATAAAGGTGTGAGTGACTGAGTTGTAGGGTTTTTGACTATGGTATGGAGTCCTAGGGGTCATTTTTCATCGATTCTTCCAAAATCGTCATAGCTGTGATGTGGAGATGAAGCTATGGAATAACCTATTTCTGGTTACCGAGGGTCTACATTGTAGTGGTTTGGGATATGCTACAATATCCTTCCCCCATTTATAGAATTTGTGCTGAGGAGATAACCAAAAATATTAGAGTTAGTATGACCAATATGGGTGCTGTGTGGTGAGGGGTGTTGCACCGTAGTCCCTTTCATTTTCAGCAGTTCTATGATGTTTTCTTGTGGGATGCACCATGGTATTATGTTTTTAAGTCTGGTTATAAATTTATAGAACCCCTAAAACTTGATCACTTTTCTACTTTTCTCTAGTTTATTGGGAAACACAAGTGCGTCCCAAGTGTAAATTTCAGCCACCTTTCAATGGATTTTAACTCCATAATTGGAGGATTGATCCGTGGTGGTTTAGGTAAGTTCCTTTATTTTCTTTATTCCAATTTCTTTCTATTTCTTCATCTAATAATGGATTATATTAGTAAACCAGGGGTTTTATGGTGTTTTAGGTAAAGGAATAATGTGGTTGTTATGTTTTTAAGCCATTAGAGATGATTTTCTTCCTTGTGGTGCTTGGTGGTGGCCTTTCTCTTATTCCAACCTTGCGCAGTAGATCAAAAATATTCGTCTAAGGTAGGGTTAATTTGTTTCTCACCTTGTGTATCATGCAGGAGGGGTTATTATCTTATTTATCTATGGTAATATGGTTTGTACTGACCTAATAAATATAATGAAATGGTTAATTGAAATTTAAGGGGAAGGGAGAATATTTACATGTTTTTATATCTTTTTTGATATTTTTTATATTAAGTATATTCATGCTTGTTGTACAATTGAAAATCATGGCTATTGGGAGAATATGTTTGTGATTAATTGGTATGTGTTGTGGATCCCTTTATGTGTGATTTTTATGATACTTCCTTGAATAAATGTTTGACCTCTTATAATTGGATAAATAATTATTTTTACATGGAAATTATGGCTTGTGTGATAATTCCCCTAAATAAATAAGTAAAATTTATGAACAAACCCATGATAAATCTAGAAAAAGGTTTTCTGTGGTAATGTGAAGTGTTATGGTGTGGCCATGCTATGGGGAGGTGATGTGTAGTTGTGATGTGGGGGAAGTTATTTGATGGGTTGTGTGGATGTTCTAAGGGGTGGTTGTGATGGAAGAAAGGGTGTTATGTGGTTGTGGTAATGAGGAAGTACATGTGGCTATGAAATGGTGGTGATATAGGGATAGTTGGCTTTAAAAGGATGATGGGATATTTTTGTGTGTGGTGATGTGTTGTGCTAGTTGACTGGGTAGTATTGGAATTAAATGATAATGTTTGAATTGAAATCACATGGGTTGGTTTGGTAAATGGGATGTAAATTGATAATTAATGAATTAAAATAAGATGTGTGATTAAATGTGGTTGATGTTTAATATGAAATAAAAATTTACTGGAAATATGTAATGAATGGGATATTTAAATGGAATTGGTTGGTAATGTGAAATCTGGGAAATGTCTTAAGTTGATAAGGAAGATGAAATGTGTTTTTTGGCTTGTGGATTTTTGTGTGGTTCTGTGCATTTAGAGGTGGCAACGAAAGTAGAGAACATTGTGAGTTAGTTGGTACCTTTGTTGTGAACCCATAGGTTGGTATTTTTTATGGATATATATATATACCATTGTGTGTTCCTTGTGATTTTCTATACGCATCCTACCCACATCGAGCACCATGTTATAACACCCATATATTTGGGTGGTGTTTTTCCCAACATCCTGGTGGTGAAGATGTATGACTGGATACCCCTTATTTCACTATTTCTCTTCCAGGTGAGTTAGATATACATGGGATGTGATGGATACAAGTGAAAAGTGCTCTAGTGATGGTTTTTTGATGAGGTGATGGAATGGATTATAGTGGGGGTCATGCATGGTTGGAGGAGGGAACACAGTTTATGTCCTTGATGTTCATGATACCCTACTACTCTGGTTAAGATTGTGGATGAGATGTGAGGTGATGGGCTAGGTGTCTTCATGACTGATGTGATGTGATGGACCAGGTGTCTACGAGTGAGATGTGGTGTGATGTGATGGCTAGTTTCATGTGGCGTGCTTGTCATGATGTGATGTATGGAAGATATGGGTGCGCCAGGACGTACGACATTGGGGGTGTGAGAATGGAAACCCAGTGGAAAAGTGGTGTGAGGTACCCTTTATTAGAATGATTTATATTATATTATTTTTCTTTTTTGTGTTATTTGGTGAGTGTGCCCTGGTAAGGATGAGACTGGTTATTTGATCTATTTAGGTGCTGTTGGTTCTGCTGTTTGATCACCGATGTATTAGTATGATATTTTAATATGAGAACAGATGATTTTGGATTCCCTAATAATTATAATTATATTATCACCCCATATATATATAAAATTATTTTATGTTTCCATGAGGATTACATGGACCATGTTGTACATTACTAGCTCAGACCCTTGGGCTATTTCTGTATTGTTGCCTTAGATTTTCACTTTGGGCATTTATTTTGAAACATTTTATATGTATATTCTTAATTTATATACATGAATTGTGGGATGGTTTTTGTTTATTTTATTTCATGATATTTCATGGAGTTTATTGATCAATGATATCCTATCACCATATCCTGTTTTATAGAGGGTAATGCCTCCCATTTGTGAGATTTTTATACCCTTGGTGCTAATTTCCAACCTAGGGCCTATTGGAGGTGGGAATAATGTGTCATTATCTCTATACCTTTATTTATGGACAAGTAAGTATACCTTTGGATGGATTGGGTCATGAAAAATATGGTTAGGAAAAATGAATTACGTTATAATCTTGGAGATGGTAGACCATACATATGAATGAGTAACATTTTAATTTTTCAACAAACATGATGGAAGAAGATAAGTATTATTTTATATTTCAATAATTATTAGTATATCATAAATATAATATTATCTCTTTAAATACACCTATATATACTATCCATATTATGCGGTGATGAAAAACAAATAACATCACTTCGTGGAGGTGACAATCCACATCCATGCATGATCAACACTATCATTTTTCAATAGATGGAAAGATAAGAAAATAAATGATATATTATATTTAAATAATGATAATTATTTCATGGATATTATATATATTCATTAAAACCATCATTATAACCATCTGTGAAATGTGGTGATGGAAAACAAATTACATCGGTTCGCGAAGCGGTAGTCTACTATACACACAAATGATGGTTTTATTTCTCATTTGATGGAAGAAGGATATGGATTAAGGTTAATAAATTAATATAATAATATATAATAATATGGGATATAATGATATTATTATATCATAGTATTTAGAAGAGTTTTTAAGGAGTAATAAGAATGAATAAAACTAAAACATTTGGTTAAAAGCTACACCTCTTCTTTAGACAACCTCATTTTCTTCATACCTCAATCCCTATAAGGTTGGTATTATTCAAAAAAATACCACTAGGACATGGTTAAGGATGTTATTGAGGTATTTTTATATGTATTTTCTAAACTGAAGGTCTCTTGAAGTATGGATAGGATAAGAGAGGGAGTGTCCTTTATAAGTGAGGGGAGGAACTATTTTAGAAATACATGAAATGTTATAATATAATATGCATTAAACTCATGTAAAATGGTTCCAAAGTGACATTGATTTGAATTTAAGTAGGATATAGTCTTAATATAATCATAAAATAAAATTTTTATAGATTTATATATCATTTTAAAACTTATATTTTGGATTAACCCTTCCATTAACCGTTTAAAACCCTAATCATAGTAAATACTTTTTCAATATAAAAGGATTATAAGTTTAATTATAAGTTAAAAATTGGATCATAAATGTACGAGAGGTGAAATTTTAAACAATATATCATCCAACTTGTCATTTGGAATTTTTTTTATAACTTTAAATTATTTAACAAAATTTATTTAACATAAAATACTATTAATGTCATTTTAAGAACCATTCACATAATCTGACTTTAAAAACAACATGATAGTAATGTAATTATAATATAATCAATTTCACCAAAAATAATAAATTATAATTAAATATAAAATTTATGTGAAAGCATAATTAATCCAAAAAATATTACTTTTGATGATTTTAAAATCATTTACTTTAATTTTCTAGTGCTTGCAAAAACATTATGCTGACATTGTGTAAAAAGTTAAGGTAATTATTTCACCAATAAAAATTAAAAATAAATTACCATAATAAAAATAATTTAATTATGATTAAAATAACCTTTAATTTTCTTTTAATCTTTTTTATCCCTATGTTAACATATAAAAACAATTTTTTATACCTATGTTAACATTTTAGTTCTTATTACATTATTTTTAACTTTAATCATTTGATTTATCTTTACTGAGGTAAAAAATATATACTACAATTACTATTCATAATAAAAAAGGGAATTATTTTTAAATTTTGAACCTAATTATTCCAAATATGGGATCCATTTTATTAAAATAAATTAATATTAGTTTCAGAATTAAATTTAAAATTTTATATAGAAAGCATGATGAAAAAAGTTTTTTTTAGAAAAATTCCTTTTCAAGTATATAAATTTTTTTATATAAAATTAAAGTATAATGTTGATTACAATAAAATTTATTTTATTATGATTAATCAAAATAAAATATTTATATTTTAAAACTAATGAAAAATATGACGTGACATTCTAAATACTTGAAAATAATATATATTTTTCAATAAAAATTAGTATTTTTCACCATTCATTGAAAAATAAATCTTTTCAAAAAAAAAATAAAAAATTTGAACTAAGATAATTTTGGTATGTTGATTTCATAAATGATATAATTTTTATAAAATAATTTTTTTTAAAATTTCAGAAACTAATTATAATATTTTCTCATAAAAACAATAAAAATCATTTTTGAAGAAAACACATTTTTAAAGCATAAAAAGACTTTACTAAAAATTGGGTGATTATTTACAAAGAAATATTCACGAATTTTTTTATTGATATATAACTTTATATATATATATATATTTCATAATATTTTTACCCCTATTCATATCTTCTAATTCAACGACTAGGTTATAACGGCCATATACTAATATTTATTTATTTATTTAAGCTTAGTTTTGTGTGTATTATACTCTATGGAACATAGTATTCTTTTAAAATCCCAAGATATTACAAGGAGTCCATTAAGTACAATATCCCACACATAATTTATTTATCAAGTCAAACATTACCATGAAAAGGGGCTATAACCATGATCCAAGACCATGGATATAGGTTACTTTCATAGGCATTTCCCATGGATATATCTTACTTCCACAAGTGATATAAGTGGATATATATTAATTATATTTAAAAAAAACTAGATTTTAATATATATATATATATATATATATATAAATGTTAATGTTTCAATAAAAAATCCATAAGTATAATAAATCATTAATAACATACATAAAAAAGTACTTTTTTAATCTTTATGGATTAAAAATATATTCTGCATCAAAAGTGATGCTTGCAATTAGTTTCAGTACCATAAAAACCCTCCCTAAAACCACCACCACACTTCTTAATATTTACAAGACTCACAAAAACACCAACACAACCATATTTATAACCAGAACTGCTACTATATTTAACACCAACACCATCATCATTGTCACGAGCATCACCATCATCATACACATCTGAATCAGTAACTGATTAGATGAATTTTAAAAAATTGAATACATATTCATCAAATAATATTCAAGCACTGTTTCACTCCAAAGAATAATTCAAAAACAAACATCATACATATTTTTTTTTTAATTTTTTCATTTATCATATTTTGGTATTGCTGTGACTATTCTTACACTCGGTGTTTCTTATTTGATATCAGTAGTCATTTACTCTATTATAAATATAGAGGAATAGGTTCTCAAAGAAACACTATTAGAATACTAGTATCTAGATTGATAATCTTTTTCCCAAGTCTACAAGGAACCCTTCATCGATGCTCATTTCCTAACACCTGATGCAAATGATCCTTTAGATATAAAATTTATGGTTATTTTTTACCAGTTATTTAAAATAATTTCAATTGAAAAAGATATTTAATTAATTAAAATGATAAAATTTTCAAAGAATTAAATTTAATTAAATCAATAAAAATAAAAATATTCTTAAATTTTTTTCTTGGGTCCCACATTTTACCAAACTTTCATATTTTTTTTTTCTTGAATAAAACAAGTTAAACCAAGGAAAATGATTCAATAATCAATTCCTTTTTTATACAAAATTTTATAAAAAACCAAATAATACTCCATTAATAAACATAAATTATACTAATAAAAAATGATAAAAATAATTTCATACAAAATTAAATTGAACCAAACTAACTGAAACTAGCCAAAATAAAACATGTTTGAAGATAAAAATATTGAAATAATTTTAATAAAACAATAATAAATGAAACCATAATAAATTAAATGGAATTAATAAAAGGAATTAATTAAAATTAAACCATGTTGAACTAAATAAAAGAAAACAATATAGAATCTAACATTTAAAAATAATTCAACTCAGGTGGGTTTAGTAAAATTTGTTTTGGTTTAACTTAGTTTTTATTTATTCAGATTTTGTTTTATTTAGTTCAGTTTGGTTTACTTTGGTTTAATTTTGTTAGGATCATTAATATTTAGTTTAGGTAATTTCAATAAAGTTTTTTTAGATTTTTGGTGTATCATTTACTTGGTTTTTTTGATTTAGTTTTAGTTTTCCTAAGTTAATTTATATTATTTTAATTTAATTTAGTATATCTTAGTTCAATGTGTTTTAATTTAGTTGGTTTTTATTTTATCACATTTGGTTTGGTTTTGTTCATTTTAGTTTAGTTCATTATGGTTTGGTTTAGTTCAATCAAATAACACATGTTTCACTCTTCTGAATTTAGATTGGTTTAGTTTAGGTCAGATACTTCAGACCAACTTTATTTTTGAAATTCAATTTAGTTTGTTTCATTTCAATCTAGTTCTATTTGATTCAATTTTATTAAATTATATATAGTTTAATTTATTTTGGTTAATATATTTTATATTTTAATTGGTTTGGTTTGGTTTGGTTTAGTTTATATTAGTTTTATTTATTAAATTCCAGTTTTATTTAGTTTTTTAATAATTTTTTTAAGTTAGTTTGGTTTGGTTTACTTTATGTATGTTTTGATCAGTTTTTATTTTTAATGTATATCAATGAAATAATTCTTAACAATAATAATAACCATAATTTAATTCCTCTAAAAAACTATAATTTAATTCCTTTTCTCAAAGTATAAAAAAATTCCATACATCAGAAAACATTAAATTATATATGAAAAATAATTAAATTACATAATAGTTTAAAAAATGTTACATTTCACAAAATGTAAACACACAAATGAGTCCTGGATAGTCAACCAAGATGCATGCCCCCAGCCTCCATTACTAGGTTATGCTGCTTCCCAACACCTCCTTCCCCACTTCCCACCTCTGGTTCCTATATTTAAAGTTGTTTACCACACATAAGTAATGAGCATTCTTAATGAATAATAAATGTAGTTTAATTCAAATGATATAGGATTTGATCTAAATTCAGTTTAATTAATACTACCATAATGAATAATTAGTATCTATGCACATGCCCAAAATATTTGATGAACCATTATATGATGAATGAGACTTACTACTCAATTCATCCCACCAAAAGGCTCTAATAATTTTTTCTTGAATTAGGTTATCTCATACTTAAGATTTCAATACTAAAAACTAATTCAACCATAAATAATACTATCCTTACTATGAGATCCTCTGAATTAGAGACTTAGAAATTCAAATTGAATAGGTTCACTATCCCATGGTGAAATTCCATTATATTAAAAAAAATAAGTAATATTTACATACATTAATATATATGAATAGATTAAACTTCTATACTTTAATTTTAAGTCTATAATTAAATAAAAAATTATAAATAATAAATAATTTCACCAAACCTTTAAAAACCTATTATTTTGAACATTAGATTTGTGCATTAAGAATCATTTTCAATATTTAATGATAAAAAATAACAACTAAAATGAAGAATATAATTGTAAATTTATGAAATTTACCACTCATGTACCCTTGACGAGTGTTTCTATTTCTTCAAGAATAATTCCGATCATATTATAAAACAAAATAGAAAACACACTCTCCAATGTTGAGGCCCAATAATTCTTTGTATTATAAGTGATTCCTGATATTTAATTATATTTTCAGCGCATAAATTTCCTTTTTTGTACTAGAATCACCAAAAAATATATCCCCCTCCTACTAACATAATCGATGAAGATGTATGTGTATTACCAAACACCATCAAATAATATGTCCCACAACCCATCCCACCAGCATGTCCATGATTCTATTTTCTAAGAACTTGATCCATAGATTCCTAAGAGGATATTGAAACTGAAAAGTTAGGGTTAGAATCCCAAACTTCTTTGAGTTTACACTGTAAATTAAATAATATTATATTATAAATTAATTTAATAACACCAAATAATAATTAAATTTTTTACCCCTATGTTTTCTGTATGGTGATTAACACAACTGCCATATTTTTTTAAATATCAAACCAAAACTCTATTCTTTTAATATAATGAACTAATTCCTTCACTTGTTTTGAAGAATCATATAACATAAATTTTAAAAAACCAAATTACTTTAAGTGTTATAGATATAATAAATTAAATGGAACCTTTCTATGTCATTCCATAGAGAAACTCATCAAGCTAAAAGTGTGAGGAATTAATTGCTTCTCTCGATTGACAAAATTTATCATAAAAATCAACAGAAGAAATTATATATCAATAAAACTTGAAATGTTATGAAAAAATTGTTGTTAATCTACTGACATTTAATAAAAAACTTAGGTAATTTTGCACAGTTATGGTCAATGAATGTTTTCCATTGGTCCCTAATCATGTATTCAGGGACCTTCTCATACATCCATAACATCGATGGAGATGTGTCATTGAATTCATTCCATAATTTCCATTAGAAATAATTACATTTTGCCTAAATTTTTTAAGGGCAGTGGACATGAAATTTCATGAGGCACTTCAAAATAGAATATCATTTTCAAAAAATACATAAAATGTATTAAATTATTAACACATTAAGTAACAATATTTAATTTAAACATCTATGAAAACATAATAATGATAGTACCTTTTTCTGAGAATCAAACAACTCATTTTTACAGGATAATGGATTTTTCATTTAATCTAAATAATGAATAGGGAGGGATTCCACTTCATAAGATAATTTCCTTAGGAACTGCCCAAAAATTCCTACTGCAACCTATGTTGGTACCTTATATTCATCTAAAGGAAAAAATAACTTTATTCTAGTGAAATTACAAACATATTAACTATTGATGTTTTTTCCCTTTTATTATTATTTACATCTATTCAACATATAAATTAAACAATCAGTATCAATATTTAAGAATTTATTATTGTTACATTGAATTAAATACTTATGACTATGACCCGTAATAACCTCTCGATGGAAATTGACTATTATATGAATTACTAAATGGATCTATCATAGGTGTCCTATATGATTTCTTGACATCATCAGTAGAAATAATACCTGTAGATGAAAGTGTATTAGGATAATATGAAATGTATCAAAAAAAGTTTTTAAGTTATGTGATGAAGTTTATCGTATATTGTAGAGGGAGAATGAGAATCCTATGACGTATTTTGAAGGGGATCATTGCTAATTTTATTATTTTATGTTTTGATAATTAAAATATTCTTTCTATATTTCAAAATTTCCTTTTCGGATAATTAGTATTTTATTATTTTATTATTTTTGTATTTATAATTATAATTTTTTTAAATTTAATTGTTTTTTAGTTATTTCTTATTATCCTTTATTTTTTTGGATAGTTATATTTATTTAATTATTATTTATTTATTTAATATTATTTATTGAATTTAATTTTTTTTATTTTTCGCTCATTTTTTCATTTTTTATTTTTTATAAGTATTTTTAATTCTTTATTGTGAAAAATTAATTTTCTAAAGTTATTTTTTTACCCTTATGTAGAAGGTATTTTTTATTCATTACCCCAATGTGAATTTTCTCTTACCCTTATGCATGATTTTTAATCTTTTGTTTACCCTTACATAGCTCTTGTATATACCCTCACACATGTTGTGCAATTCTTTCTTTACCCTTACACAACATTTTTGTACCCTTACATGAAGTTACTTATTCCCTTACATAGCCTGTTATAAATTATATTTACCCTTACATATCTGAAAGGTACCCTTACACAATGCATGTTTATTTCTATTTACCATGACACACCTTTGACTCCACCCTTACACATCATTTATAAATTCCTTCTTACCTTTACGCAACTCTATTTTACCATTACACAACTTTCCTAGAGAAATTTATGTAGTGTATGTTATTTCCAATTTACCTTTACATGTGATATATATTTTGTGTGTTACCCTTATGCAATGTTGGAAAATTATAGTATACCTTTATGAATTCATGAAAAATTACCCTTATGTAAACCTAGTTTATCCAATTTACTCTCTTTTCATGATTTTCAATGTATTTTCATTAGATTCAAGTTCATTACTAATGTTTTAATTATTTTAATCTTTTGATACATTCTTATTAATTATATAGAATCTATGAAAAATGTTTCTAAATTATATTAAACACATTTTTATGAAGATTATTATTATTATTCTTTTATGAATGAACTTACAGTAAATATCTCAAATATTTCATATTTAATTATTTTGAATTGATTTTTTTTAATGTTTCTAAAATCATGTTGTGGTCTAACGATCTCATTCAAACCTATTTCAAATGTTTTTAATACAGTATCTTTAAAGATTGATATTATCACATGTATAAATTTGGAAATATATTTGAATTTCAATTTTTTAATATTATAATGTATTGAATTTTATGTGTTATCTTTGACCATTATTTCATAATTATTTTAAACTTTATATTGAGTGTTTTTGATTTTTTTAATTGTTAAAATAATTTTAAATTTAAAAAATAGTATTTTAGATAATTTTTTCTCTCCCCTTGATAATTATCATATATTATTATTATCTTAAATTTTAATTTTTTAATGATTTACTTGACCTTGTTGAGTTAATTCTTTTTAAAGGGATTGAGATGGCTTAAAAAATAATGATCAAAATTCATTGAACTTGGAAATATTTAGTTTAAAGACCCCCGATGGGTTCTAGAACATTACTAAAGGATGATAAGTCTATAAATAGAAACCTTTAGAGTTATTTAAAATCTACCTCAACATTCCATAGAAATAATTTTCCAATTTCTAATGTGCTCAGTTTTTCTCAAAGTTATTTCATTTCTAAATATCCTTTCTCCTTCTAGAGTGTGAAAAAAATATAATATCCAAATCACTCACTTATTTTATTCTCATTCTCTCCTAGTGTTCATCATATTAATTGAGATATTTGAGACCTATATTAAAATTGATTACTTCATAGTAATCCTATATTCTTATTTTTTCTTATAATATTGGTGCTTGATACCTTTAATGTGAGGGAATTTGATTTTCTTTCCATTTTCATTAAAAAGGAAAGGTACTATTTTTTTGGTTTCTAGAATTGATGTTAAAGAGTTAGTGTTTATTATATTTGTTTTCATACTATAACCTAAAAATAAAGTTATAGTTTTGGTATATTGGATAACATTAATTATAAGGGACTAATACATTAAATACTCAATTGATTTAGGTGGGAGATGTAGGGTTACCTTCAGAAACTACTGCGGAACTTCCTTAACAAATATCTTATCTCATTTACTTTTTAAAAGTTTATTTATTTATCAATTTAAATCATTTAGTTCATAATTTGTTTAATCTATAAAATTTGATTAATTTATTTATTATCAAATATTCCTTTGTTTTTCTTCTTCCTATTTTATTATTATATATAATTATATTATTGTCATTTTAATAATTTGATTCTTTTATTTTCAAAAGATTTAAAATAAATTTATATTTTTTTTAAAAAATTAACTATTTTCCTTTATTTTTAAAGGTAAATTCAAACCCTATGGAATTTTACCTATCTCCAACCTATATTTTGCATTATAGGGGTTTTATTTTTTATTTTTAAATTTATATGTTTTAAAATTTTTTCAATTTTTTTTTGTTTTAAAATATTTAACTGATTTTTTCAAATAAAGATCTCTTTTTTAAAATGGATATTTTAAATAACCATGGTGATCCTGAAGTAAAATCACTAGGTTGTGCTCCATTTTTTGATAGTACTAATTATTCTTATTAGAAATATATAATGTTTAATTTTATTAGATCTATTGGCTATCCTATTTATAAAATTGTTATGAATTGCTACACTCTTTCATATGATAAATAATAACAATTGACCCCTTATTATATTTATGATTTCGAGTTATATGGTAAATATATGAATGCATTATATTTTGGTTTATATGTTAATGAATTTAATAGAGTTTATTCATGAACAATGGCTTAAGAAATTTGGAATTTTTTAGAAAAATATTAAAAAGATACAAATGAATCTATGGAAGACAAAGTAGTAAAAGAGACCATCGACTTTAATAAAATTAATGAAAACTCTTACAAAAGTGATAATAATGAAATAATTCATCAATGTGATATAAATGAAAATCAAATTGAAGTTCCAGAATCAACCTGTTTCTATTTAAAAAAAATTTCCACGTCAAACCGAATTGTCCCTCGAAAAAAGTCTAAATTAAGAAGGATATAAAAGTATCAATACAGAGTGCCAATGAAGATTCAATGTCATATTATAAAACTATCAACTCAACTCCAAAATATATCAGGGATAAACTCAAGGTAAGTGAAGAGGTCCATTCATATTCCCCTTCTGCCTCTTCTTTTTTCCTCTCATTCATCCTATTCTTCATGCTCCCCTTCTTCAGATAATGAAATTGATTTTTTTGAGAACTTATTTAAAAATATAAAAATATTTCAAATAAATATAAATGTGTTCTTAATGATAAAAATATTCTTTCTAATTAAAAATTTCAACTTTTAAAGGAAAAATATGATTTAATTTTGAAATTAAAAAATCAACCCATTGTTGAAGTTTTCAAAAATTAAACCAAGGATCTGAAAATCCCTCTTTAAAAATTCCTACAAGGTGAATAATATATTAATATAATTCTTGTTTATAAACTATTTAAAAGAAATAATAATGGTTTTGGATTTTCAAAAGATAATGCAACCAATTCAAAAACCACTTATTTTATAATAGGTATTTATCAAAATAAATTTTTATGTATTTTCATAAATATTTCCATATTATCTTTGTGTATAATTAAAAAAATGTTATATATGTAAGTTCTAAATCAATTCATATTTCTTCTAATCCATATAAAAAATTTAAGCAAGTTTGGGTCCCTATATCTTTACTTTCAAACATTTATGGACCTAAATTTGTTACCATGCCCAAATCATTTTGTTATGACAATTATAAACCCTCAAGGGTACTAAAAGGCTTGTTTAAATTATTTTTTGAAGGTATTTTACAATAGTCATCATTTATTTATCCTATGGTGGCTTCTAAATAAATGTTGTGTTCCCATATTGAAGTGATTGATAAACTATTTCCTACCTTGAACTTAATGTTTATGATTTAGGTGAGGGAGATCCAAGCTCTTTCCTTCCTAGAGAAGATTTGGACAACAACCATTAATCTTCATGGTAATAAGGTTCTTCATTATTTTTATTTAATGTTATCTCTTGAATATATTTTTTCAAAATATATTCTCTCATATATTATTTCTTTATTAAAATAAGGGATGATATATTTTTTAAATTTTGATTAATTTTAAAATTATCTCTTTATTTTTTTTTTATTTTCAAATTATATTTTTAATTTTATACTTTTTTTTTCAAATTATCTTATTAATTTTCTATTTATTTCTAAAATTAGAATTTTAATTTTCTATTTATTTTCAAATTATCCTTTTAGATTATCTATTTTATTATTTTTTTTCCTTTTTCATTTTTTTTCAAATTATATTAATATATTAACAACCATGAGAATTATATATTTTTTATTTGTTTTCAAAATCATTTTCTAAAATGGATTTCAAATTTAATTCATTTAAAAAAAAATTCAAAAGCTTTCAAAAGTTTTGTAAAGTAAAGTGAGTATAATACTCCAATAAAAATATTCCTCTGGATGCAAACAAGTATAAGTGGTTATGGAATAGATGATCCTAGGGATTTATCCCAAAAAGAGTTAATTGAGTTTTTTAACACTTTCTCCATCCTGGGTATGATGAGTGGGCCTTTCTACACACCTGGATTAACACTACCGAGGAATTGACCTTGATTTATTAACATAATATTTACTAATCCTTAATAATGAAAATGTTTTTTCAAAATATTTTTTTTCTTTTCAAATTATATTTTTAAATATTTATATATATTTTAAAATTCATTGAATATCATATTATTTGTTTTCATGTCTCCTTTTAATTTTTTTTGAGAAGCATTAATTTAGGGGAATCTATTTTTTTATATCTTTATTTTATTTTGGGGAGTCAATGTTTTTGCATTTGATAATTTTAGATATTTTATTTCAAAAAGTGGGAGAAATTTCTTTCAAATTTTCAATCTTTTTGCTCAATTCCAAAAAAGTGAGAGAAATTTTGCAGTTGATTTTTCATTTCTTAATTATCAAAAAGGCATAGATTGTTTAAGTGACTCCTTGAAACTTTGATTATTTATGTTTTGATAATTACAATATTCTATATTGCAAAATTTATTTTTTGGATAATTATTATATTATATAATATTGTTTTTATTTATAATTATAAATTTTTTTTGAATTTAATTTTTTTAGTTATTTATTATAAGTTGTTATTTTTTTGATAATTATATTTATTTTATTGTTTTTTATTTATTTAATATTTTTTTGAATTTAATTATTATTTTTCTTATTATTTTTTTACAAGTATTTTTAATCATTTCTTATGAAAAATTAATTTTCTAATGTTATATTTTTACCCTTACATAGCATGTGTTTTTTATTCTTTACCCTCACGTGGGTTTTCTCTTACCCTTACACATTATTTGTAATCTCCTATTTAACCTTATGTAGCTCTTTCATGTACACCCTTATGCATGCTATGTAGTTCTTTCTTTACCCTTGCACAACTTCTTTATACCCTAACCTGAAGTTCCTTGTACCATTATATAGACTTTTATAAAATCTGTTTACCTTCACATAGCTGAATGGTAACCTTATGCAGAACAAGTTTTTTTCTCTTCACCATTACATAACTTTGATCCTACCATTACACATCATTTATAAATTTCATCATTCCTTTACGCAAATCTATTTTACCTTTACGCAATATGCTTAGCTACCTTTATGTAGCACATGTTCTTTCCTATTTACCTTCACACATCCTATATATTTTGTGTTACCCTTATGAATTTTTATAAAATTGAAGTTTACCTTTATAAATGCTTGAAAACTTACACTTACGTAAACCTGGTTTATATATTTTACTCTATTTTCATGATTTTTAATGCATTCTCATTTGAAAAATGAATATTATAAATGTTTAAATTATTTTAATCTTTATATAAATTATTATTAATGATATAGAATCTATGAGAAGTGTTTCTACATTTTTTTAAACATATTTTTATAAATATTATTGTTGTTCTTATTTTGTGGATGAACATGTAGTAAATGTATCAAATATTTTGTATTTTATTATTTTGAGTTGATTTATTGGTTTTTAATGTTTCTAAAATTTGGTTTTACTCTAATAATCCCATTAAAACCTATTTAAATGGGTTTTAATAAGATATATTTAATGCTTGATATTATTTCATGTATAAATTTGGAAATATATTTTAATTTCAAATTTTTAATATTATACTATGTGAGATTTTAGGTATTATCATTGACCTATTATTTCAGAATTGTTTTAAATTTTCTAACAATTTTTTTTAATTTTTTTTAATTATTCAATGGAATTTAAATTAAAATTATATTATTTTCAACAATTTGATTACTACTCCTTGATAATTATAGTATATTGTTATTATCTTGAATTTTAATTACCTAATGATTTGCTTTTCCTTATTGAGTTAATTATTTTTAAAGGGATCGAATGATCTTAAAAAAATAGTGATCAAAATTCATTGAACTTGGATATAGTCGATATAAACACTCCCAATTGGTTTTAGAACATTATTGAAGGATGAGAAGCCTATAAATAGAGACATTTGAAGGCCTTTTTAATCTATATTGAAATTCCTTGAAAATAATTATAAATTACCAACATGATCAATTCTTATCAAATTGCATTCATTTCTAAATGTTCTTTATCATTATAGAGTGCAAAAAAATTGTAATATCAAAATCACTCTCTTATTTTATTCTCATTTTCTCCTAGTTTTTATCATATTCATTGAGAGATTTTTGACTAATCTTAAAAGTGATTGATTCCTAGAAATCTTATCCTCTTCCACTTTCTTCTAATTGTAATGTCTTGGAATTTCCATATAATTTTTTTATTATATGGAAATATTTCAAGATCGTGAAATCTGACGGTGTGTAATTCCAAGGCCCAGAGTGCCCTGAATGATCTGTTAAAAATTATTGAGCTTCAAATAACGCGTGTGAGGAGTTTTCCTAAAAAAGTGGAATAACTCTAAAACGGGCCCCCGAATCAGAAATCCTAGGACACCATTGCATTTAGAATGGCGGGCTTACCCTATGAACGACTTAAGTTTAGTCAGCGCGGGCCTCCAGTGAGAAAACCCAAATATGGAATAACTGTAAATAAAATAATTAAATTAAATTATTTTATTTTTCAAATGTTTATAACTCACAAAAGGTGACTCAGATTAAAAATCCAAGACCACCGCTGAACTCATGAGGGTATGCTTCCCTTATGAAAATACTAACATTGGCCGGCGCAGGACACCAGTGGAAGTTAATTTTTGGCCGTAAATAAAATAATTAAGTAAAAATTATTTTATTGTAAAATCCTCAACATCTAAATGGTATCTCAGATTGAAAATATGAGAGTAACATTGAGCTCAGGAGGTCGTGTTCCCCTTATTCAAAGCCTAACCTCGACCGACGTGCGTTGAGGGTGACTGTTAATAATTTTTTGAACTTTTTTAAGGTACGTTCAGTACACATGCGGGTGGCGTTTTCAAACTTTTGAACCGGTGCTCGAAATTGAAATATGAGGGCACCGTTGAATCTGCAGCATCGAGATTCACTTAATGGAGACTTAACTTTAACCACAGTTGGTCTGGTGAAAAAGTTAGTTTTTGTGACTTTTAAAGAAATAATAAAATAACATGGAGGTTGTTATTTTATTCTTTTTCTTCCTACCACCTATTGAGTAGCGGTGGTGGGGACCACGGTGGTATTCATACATTTAATATGAGATATTAAATGCTCGGTTACACTTTGGCTATGTAACCACCCCTTATGTAATTAATGAGGCACATTAATTACGTCAATTAATGAACCTCATTAATTTCTCGTGCATTACTCACCCTTTTCCCCCTTTATTTAAGTGAGGCTTGGGATGAAGTTTTGACACGGCTTCACCAAGCAAGGAATCTCTGGAAAAGTAATGCGATGCCTTCCACCGATGGAGACGGAAGCTCAGGCGGAAATGAACTCGGAGCTACGAATGCCTATGGATTCATCAAAGTGCAGATTCTCCTCCCACCACTGTGACGACTCCAATGATTCTCGAGGTAGGGGTTGTCTTTTAAATCAAGAAATTCCCACGAATCTTATCCTCGTTCTTGATTTTGCGGGTGGTCATTGAGGGGGATTTGAACAGGGTTTATCATTGTTTTTAATGTGATGTATAAATTAATCCCACTTGTTATAATGCTAAAACGGAGGGTGCAGGCCAAACGAACAAGGCTCGGACCCTCCGCCGCTTGATTTTCATTGCGTTCTTCGGAGACGGGATTTTCCAACTTGATGGAACCTTGAAACCAGGAGGCACGCAACGACGATGACATCTCGGGAGGACCACAGAAACTTCTTGAAGAAAGAACGGACCACCAGAACTCACTCGGTGGCCCGTGGAGGATTCGTCAGTGCGGCGACACTAGCGACCGACGCTCACCGGCCATGGAAGATTGCGGTATCGCTTGGCACCGTGGGGAACCCGAAGGGGAGGCCGGTAACCGGCTGACCGCGTTGGCAAGGCGGAGTTCCGTTGCACGCTACAGTGAAGGGGCCGCGACATTAAAGTCGCGAAAGTAGGGGGAACTATTCCCTGAGGGTCCCGTAAACCACGTGGCGGTGCTAATTGAAGAGCTGAATGACTCTTCTTGAGATGTTCAGAGAGTTGGAGGCAACCCAGCTAGTGAGCTGCGCCAGCGCACCTGGCCACGTCGCCCGACGGGCCACGCCCAACCGGAGGGCCGGGCCGGTCCGCAGACCAGAGGGCCAAGCCCTCCGTGGCCCATCCCAACCGGGCCAGCCCAGGCCGGTTCGGGCTGGGCCAGGTCAGGCCGGACCCGGACCCATTCAGTCCTAGATATGCTTAAAAGGCTGTATCTTGCGAACCAGATGTCCATTCGATGAATCTTCTACAGCGCTGGGATCCTTGGAGAGAGACATTCCTTTTGAGATACTCCATGTGACTTTCGGAGAAAGTTGGAGTTTGTCTAGGTTGGATCGTACCCGAATCCAACTAGGCCCTCAACACTAATATTCCTATAGCTTACAGACCGGGTGTTCGGTTGACGCACCGTTTGTTGCATTGGAACCCTTATGACATGATAGATCATCAGGTTACTTCCTTGTGGAACTTCGTGATAGTTGAGTTATGACCAATAACTGGAGGAGTAGAACTAGGGAGTTTCTTGTAGTGAGAGTTAGGATAGCTACTCCATTGATGACTCAAGGCATGTGTATTCCTTACTCTTCTGCTCCAGTAGAGATGGGACTCCCTACGTCATGAGTGCGGGTTCGTTCCCATCTGATTGGTTTTTCTATCTTTGGATTCGGTACTCCCCTATTGGACTAGGGCGCGGGTCCTCCATACTTAACTCACATAGAGTCAGGCACTCCCCTACCATGTAAGGTGCAAGTCCTCTATGTTAGGAGTAGGTACTCCCTTATCAACCCAGGGTGAAGGTCCTCCTTATACAGTGCTACGACAGATTCAGTACACACCTATCATGCTAGGGTGTGGGTCCTCTAGACTAGGGTCTTTACTCCCCTGACGTCTTAGGGCGCGGGTCCCCCACAACGAACAAACTACCAGAGTTGTACTCCCCTACCGGGTAGGGTACGGGTCCTCACATATAGATTTGGTACTCCCAAACCGTGCTAGGGTGTGGGTTCTATAGCCTAGGGTTAGTACTCACCTAATGTAAAAGGGTGCAGGTACCCCACAACAAACAAACTACCAGAGTTGTTCTCCCCTATCAGGTAGGGTGTGGGTCCTCACATATGGAGTAGTACTCCCCCGTCTCCGAGTAGCGACGAGGAGTGGGTCCTTAAGAGGAGTTGGAGGTCCCTTGACTATATGACACAGTGTTGAGTAGTGGGCCTCTTCAATTGGTTTCCCTTGGTCTTACCTCGGGCGCAAGATTGTGACTCTGAGACCTCTAGTGACGGGCACTAGAGGCAGTTCTAACAGAAAGTTCCAGATGGAGCACGTCCTTTCGAACGTTCCATTAGGAATGGTTGAGTTGTACCTGATGGAGTACATCTATCAGATGGGTTCTATCAGGGATGGCCAGTTCATGGAGCGTTTACTTCTGATTCTTAAGTTACACTTTGATCCTTCTTTGGAAATCTTGTAAATGGCTTGAAGTAAGGGCCTTATGTTTCTTTGTGGATGAGACGAGTATATTTGGTTTGAGCCGTGTCTATTGCTTTGTGCTTTGTGATTGAGATCATGCTTGTGTTATTCTTATGTGGAATTTTGAGAGACCTTCGGGGGTCTTGGGGTCCCTACTGAGTATTTTTATACTCACCCCTACATGGGCTTCACCCGCACCTTGTTGTGTCTTGTGCAAACGACGAGTGGATCAGCTGAGACTGTAGGAGATAGGACCAGGTGGTACATGGAGGTGACTGGTCTACATGGAGAGTAGTTGAGACGAGTTAAACCTACCCTTCAGGCAGGATCCTTGGTGGACGATCATAGGAGCTGTTTTCTGTTTTCAGTTGTTGTTGTACCTTTTCAATTGGGCTTGTATTCTGAACCCCTATACTTTCTGTACACACTTTTACTACTGAAGTTTTACTTCATGGTTTCATCTTGTTGTGTTCTTGGGTTGTGTGTTTGTACATATCTAAATTCAATGCCTTCCCATTTTAGGGATACACCATTCTAGTGCTAGTCGCCAACCCCAGTCTTATGGAAGGTGGGATTGGGGTAGTCACGAAATGGGCCCCAGGGGACAGGTCGTGACAAAGTGGTATTAGAGGATTCAGTTATATCGAAGAACTAGGACTCTGATATTTCTAATGGGGAAATAGTGTTATGTGTTTTGAGTACGATTTTCAGTTCGGGGAGTCAAGTTTTGGTGTGGCGACCGACGTATCCATACACCAGAACCCTAAATTCTGATTTCCAACTCGGTGCATGAAAACACTGATTGTGTGTGTTCTGGAAATTTTTTACTTTTGATCACTTTTGAGTCTGCTCACCAGGTATAACTTTTTGACTGTAGTTCATCTTGGTTCTCTATCAAGATGCATTCATGCAGAAAACTAGCCAGGATTCCAATGCATGACCATGAGGATGGTCTGTAGAGTGATGAGGCTTCGTTACATGGATTGTTGCCTGAGATGGTACCTTCAGGTGGTGTATCAACAATACCATAGCCCATTGGTCAGCAATTACTACTAGTTCTACTGGTAGAGGACACATATAGGCTCAGTGCCTTACATGAGTTTCAGTGACCGATACCCCTCAGGTTCTGAGGTGAGCCTGACTCACATGTGGATAAGGTCTAGCCTGAGGTGGTGACAGAGTTTCCATCTAGCCAGGGCGTCGTACAATCAGATGGAGGACCTGGTAGTGAGAATTCTATGTGGCTCAATAGGGCAATGGAAGGGTTTAGATTACCCCTATCTTATGATGAGGTGACTTTTTTGTGGAAAGATCTTGAGAAACTTCCTCGGAGAAGGGGTTATCTTGCCATAAAAAGCTAAGGGGTATGTTTTCCTAAGAGCTTCTACAACTTCAGTAGGATTACATGTTAGTAGCTGAGTACTCATCGAGGCGTACCGACCATTCCAGGTACTCGATTAATATGATATGAATAGTGCTTCAGGGATCAGACCTCTAAGTGAGATGCGTTTAGGGACATCTGAGCTAGCAATATTCCTCTGTGCATTCCTACTTATATTAGGGTGCTAGAGATAACCTACATGGTTGAAAATTATTTGGCTGAGCAGATACAACCAGTGAATGTTAACAGTGGGAAAGGAGGAAACCAACGTCAGTCTTGGAGACTTGGATGTGTAAAATACTTCAGGAAGAGGAAGTGATAGGGACAGATGAATCTGTAGGGCAATAGGCGTGGAAGAAGAGCTAGAAGAGCAGCAAGTGGTGGTATACATTTCGATATGTTACAACCAGCACCCCAATGTGGACCCCACCAGGCTCATGGAGCTGGAGGACAGGGGAAGGAAGTAGCTTCATGTGGTCAAGGAGTGTGACCCAAGGGCTCTAGGAATGATTTGAAGTACGGTCTATGTCTACTACAAGATGCCATATTAATAGACATAGGTATTAATCATTCCTTCTGGTCAGGAATCTTGTTCAAGACCTAGATTTTGTGGTTAAAACATTGACTTGACCCTTATGTCTAGATATAACTATGGGAGGAGACTCGATAATCACACTTATGACGATGGTGTGATCTAACCATTGAGGCAAGAGTTTCGATTGGAACCTCTTGGTGGTAGCATCAAGGCCATATGACGTTAGTTTGGGTATGGACTCATCATCCACAGTTCATTCCCAGATTTAATGTCTTAGTAAAAAAGGTTGTGGTATATCTACATCATTGGAATGGGGTTTTCCTTGATCAGTGAAAAAGGAAACCCAAGTATCATGGGTTAAACTCGTGCATAGGAGGGTGAAACCGATCACTCTTGAGTCGACCAACCTTACCCTCGTGGCAGCTGGTGTTTTGAGTTTTCAGTTCCCAACAGTAGTGGCAGAGTGTGAGAACACCCTTTCAAAATATGTTTCTAGGATTACCTCTCCGTAGGGATAAGGAATTATTTACTAGCTTGTAACCAGCGACGACACCAATATCTACAACTTTATATCGGATGGCTCCCACAGAGCTCCAGGAGCTGAGAGTTTAGAAGGGGGATGTGGTGGCAGATTCACTCAGTAGGAGGTTCGGTTTACAGCTGTTGAGTGATGTGACAGAGCAACTAGACACATTATAGAAACCCTTCATGGATAGTGATGGAGTAGCTTACCTCTAGTCCATAACTGTCACTCCCCCACACCTTCAGCAAGTTTGGGAGGCAAAACTTGGGGATGTGGACTGCGAGGCCCAACATGCTCAGATATCCTCCGGACAGGCTTCGAAAGGATTTTCTGAATGTGGAGAGAACATCATCCTTTTTAGAGGATGCATCATGGTACCCGTGACACTATAAGAGGAGGTGTTGAGGGAGTTCCACACATCAACTTTGGTGGTACATCCGGGTGTGGCGAAGATGTAACAGGACCTTCAGAATCAGTACTGGTGTCTATGGATTAATAATGTATAGAGCTGATAGAAGTCTTATGCTGACAGGAGACGTAGACCCTTGGAGTTCGAGGAGGGAGACCATGTCTTTCTACGGGTATCACCCCAATGGAGATTGCAGAAATTTGTCCAGGGAGACAAGATATCTCTGAGGTTCATCGAACCTATCTAGATTTTCAGTAGAGTGGGTGAGGTGGCGTATTGTCTAGATCTTCCCACATAGGTGCACCGGGTGCATAATTTTTTCCATGTGTCGCAGCTAATGAGATGCGTGCATGATCCATCGCATGTTATAGACCAGGGCGAGTTGAACTTTGATGATGGGGAAACTTTTATGGAGTTCTAGGTGGAGATAAAGGATCGAAAAGAGTGAGTCATTAGTGGATGGTGGATCCCTCTAATGTGAGTTCAATGGTAGCACAGGAACCTCTAGGAGAGTACATGGGAGCGGGAGGCTCAAATTCGTGCTCAGTACCCTCATTTATTTGATTTTCCCTTGTTTTGGATTTCAGGGATGTAAATCCCTAAGGTATGGAGAATGTAATGTCTCAGAATTTCTGTATATATTTTTTATTATATGGAAATATTTCGAGATTGTGAAATCTGACAGCGCGTAATTATGAGACCCAGAGTGCCCAGAATGATCCGTTGAAAATTGTTGAGATTTAAATAACGCATGTAAGCAGTTTTCCTAAAAAAGTGGAATAACTCTTAAGTGGGTGCCTGGATCAGAAATCTAAGGACACTGTTGCGTTTAGAATGACGGGTTTACCCTAGGCACGACTTAAGTTTAGTCGGCACAAGCCTCCAGTGAGAAAACCCAAAAAATGGAATAACTGTAAATAAAATAAATAAATAAAATTATTTTATTTTTCAAATGATTATAACTCACGAACGGTGACTCAGATTAAAAATCCGAGACCACCAATGAACTTTTAAGGGTATTATTTCCTCAGGAAGATACTAAAATTGGCCAGCGCGGGCCACCGGTGGATGTTAGTTTTTGGCCGTAAATAAAATAATTAAGTGAAAATTATTTTATTATAAAATACTTAACTTCTAAATGGTAACTCGGATTGAGAATATGAGAGTACCGTTGAGCTCGTGAGGGCGTGTTCCCCTTAGGCGGAGCCTAACATTGACCGATGCGGGTCAAGGGTGACTGTTACTAAATGTTTACACTTCTTAAGGTACATTCAGTAAACATGCAGGCGACATTTTCTAACTTTTGAATCGGTGCTCGGAATTAAAATATGAGGGCACCATTGAATTCGCAGCGTTGAGATTCACTTAAGGGAGGCTTAACTTTGACCGTCTTTGGTTGGGTGAAAAAGTTAGTTTTTTAGAATTTTAAAGAAAAAATAAAATAACATAGAGGTTGCTATTTTATTCTTTTTTTCCTACCACCTGTTGAGCGGCGGTTGCGGGGACCGAGGAGGTAGTAAGACATTTAATATGGGATATTAAATGTTCAGTTACACTTTGGTTGCGTAATCACCCCTCGTGTAATTAATGAGGCACATTGATTATGTCAATTAATGAAACTCATTAAATCCTCATACATTACTCACCCTTGCCCCCATCTATTTAAGTGAGGATCGTGATGGAGTTTTGACACGACTTCACCAAATGAGGAATCTCTGGCGAAGTGATGTAACACCTTCCACCG
Organism: Viscum album; assembly: GCA_963277665.1. NCBI lineage: Eukaryota > Viridiplantae > Streptophyta > Magnoliopsida > Santalales > Viscaceae > Viscum > Viscum album. The sequence continues at coordinate 1,989,224,470 of OY728136.1, forward strand.
ACGGAGACAGAAGCTCGAGCGGCAAGGAACCGGGAGTGATGAACGTCGACGACTTCATAAAAGTGTGGATTCTCCTCCCACCACTACGATGACTCCAACGATTCTTGAGGTAGGGGTTGTCTTTTAAATCAATAAATTCCCACGAATCTTCTCCCCATTCTTGATTTTGTGGGTGGTCATTGCGGGGGATTTGAACTGGGTTTATCATTATTTTTATTATGATGTATAAATTACCCCTGCTTGTTATAATACTAACGTGGATGGCGCGAGCCAAACGAATAAGGCCCAGACCCTTTGCCGCTTGAGTTTCATTGCGTTCTTCAGAGACAGGGTTTTCCAACTTGATGGAACCTTGAAAATGGGAGGCGTGCAATGACAGCGACATCCTAGGAGGTCCGCAGGCGCATCCGGAAGTAAGAACGTGCCACCATATCTCACCCGGTGGCCCGTGGAGGATCCTCTAGTGCGGCGGCACCAACGACCAGTGCTGACAGCAGAGGTGGCGGCCGACGCTTTCCATCCACGGAAGAGGGCGGCCGACAACCGGCCAACCACGTTAGTAAAGCGGCACGCCTTCATGCACCGCGGTGAAGGGGATGCGACATCAAAGCTGCTGTAGGAGGGGGACACACACCCTGTGAGCCCTACAGACCATGTGGCGATGCCACGTGGCACCGATAATTGAAGAGACGAATGGTTCTTCTTGAGCCGTTCGGGGAGCTGGCTGCCACCCGGCAGGCGAGCCGTGCCAGCGCACTTGGTTGTGTCGCCCGATGGGATGGGCCGGTCCACAACCCAGTTGGCCGAGCCCACCGCAGCCCATCCCAACTGGGCCTGGTCGGACCGAACTCGAACCCATTCAAACCCAGATATGCTTAAAAGTACGTATCTTGCGAACCGTATGTCCGTTCGACGAACCTTCTATGACACTGGGATCCTTGAAGAAAGACGGTCCTTTTGAGATACTCCACATGACTTTTAGAGAAATTTGGAGTTTGGCTGGGTTGGATCGTAACCGAATCCAACCAGGCCCTCGACACTAAAATTCCTATACTTATAGAATGGGTGTCCGGTTGAAGTGCTGTCTATTTCATCGGAACCCTTATGACATGAAGGATCATCATGTTACTTCATTTTGGAACTTCATGGTGGTTGAGGTATGACCGATAATCGAAGGAGTAGAACCAGGGAGTTTCTTGTAGTGAGAGTTAGGATTGCTACTCCCTTGATGACTCAAGGTGTGGGTATTTCTTACTCCTCTGCTCTAGTAGAGACAAGACTCCCCACGTCATAAGTGCGGGTTCGTTTCCCTATGATTGGTTTTTCTATATTTGTAGTCGGTACTCCCATATTGGACTAGGGCGGGGGTCCTCCATACTTAACTCACATAGAGTCAGGTACCCCCCTAGCGGGTAGGGTGCAGGTCCTCTATGTTAGGATTAGGTACTCCCATGTCAACCCAGGGTGCGGGTCCTCCTTATACAATGCTATAGCAGAGTCAGTACTCCCCTGCCATGCTAGGGTGAGGGTCCTCTAGCCTGGGGTCAGTACTCCCCTGACGTACTAGGGCGTGGGTCCCCCACAACGAAGAAACTACTAGAGTTGTACTCCCCTACCAGGTAGGGTGTGGGTCCTCACATATAGAGTCAGTACTCCCCTACTGTTCCAGGGTGCAGGTCCTCTAGCCTAGGGTCGATACTCTTATAACATACTAGGGTGTAGGTCCCCCACAAAAAACAAACTACCAGAGTTGTACTCCTCTATCGAGTAGGGTGCATGTCCTCACATATGGAGTAGTACTCCCCCATCTCCGAGTAGAGACAGGGAGTATGTCCTTAAGGGGAGTTGGAGCTCTATCAATAACAAGACACAATGTCGAGGAGTGGGCCTATTAACTTGGTTTCCCTTGGTCTTGCCTCGGGTGCAAGACTATGACTGCAAGACCTCTAGTGCCAGGCACTAGAGACAGTTCATAAAAACCCCAATGGAGCACATCCTTTCAGACGTTCCATTAGGAATGGTTGAGTTTTACCTGATGGAGTACATATCTCAGATGGGTGCCATTAGGGATGGCCAGTTCATGGAGCGTGTACTCCTGATCCTTGAGTTACGCTTTGAGACTTCTTTGGAAATCCTGTAAATGGCTTAAGGTCGGGGACTTATGTTTATTTGTGGATGAGATGAGTATATATGGTTTGATCTGTGTCTATTTATTTATGCTTTGTGATTGAGATCATTATTGTATTATTCCTCTATGGAATTTTGAGAGACCTTCGGGGGTCTTGGGTTCCCTAGTGAGTATTTTATACTTACCCCTATATAGGCTTTGCCCGCACCTTATTGTGTCTTGTGCATACGATGAGCGGCTCATCTGAGACTGTAGGATCCAGGACCAGGCAGTATGCAGAGGTGATTGGTTGATGTGGAGAGCAGTGTAGACAAGATGTACCTACCCTTCAGGTAGGATCCTTGGTGGACGATCACATGAGATATTTTTTGTTTTCAGTTGTTGTTGTACCTTTTTAGTTGGGATTGTATTCTGGCCCCCTCTACTTTTTGTACACACTTTTACTACTATAGTTTTACTTCATGGATGCATATTGTTGTGTTCTTGGGCTCTGTGTTTGTACCGATTTAAAGGCAATGCCTTCCTATTTTAGGGATATTCCCTTCCGATGCTAGTCACTAACCCCTGAACTTTGGAAGGAGGGATTGGGGTAGTCACGACACGAGCCTCGGGGGACGATTCATGACACTAATATTGGTGCTCACTACTTTTAATGTGAGATGATTTGGTTTTGTTTCCATTTCTATTAATAATGAAAGGGACTATTCTTTTTTTATATTTTTAGATTTTTCATTAAATAGATAGTGTCTATTGTATTTTGTTTCTTACTATAACTTAAAAAAATAGATAATATTGATTTCTTGAATACCATTAAATATAAGGGACCAATATATTAAATCCTCAAGGGATTGTGGTGGGAGACATAGGGGTACCTTTGGGTACAATTTCCAAACTTACTCACTAAATATCTTGTCTTATTTACTTTCTGAAATTTTATTTATTTATCACTTTAATCATTTATTTCATTTTTTTAATTTGTCAAACATGCTTAATTGATTTATTCTTGAATCCTCCTTTGTTTTTACTCTTTTGATTTTATTATTATATGTAATTATATTATTATGCTTTTAATAATTTGATTCTTTTATTTTCAAAAGGTTTTAATTTTTTTTATTAATATTTTTTTAAAATTGGATTGTTTTCCCTTAAAATTTTAAAGATAAATTCACCCTCTATTAATATTTTACCTATCTGTAACCTACAATGTAGAGAGGGTACTATCACTAAACCTCTTTCAAATGTGACATACTATAAAAATTCCTTGTATTTATTAATATCAAAAAAACATTCCTTGCATTTATTAATATATAAAAAAACATTACTTACATTTATTAATATAAGAAAAAACTTACAAATTCTATTCTTGGTTGGTAGTGTTTTTACTAGGTTCCATTGTTAGCATCATTCCTTCTTCTTCTTATGTTTCTTCTTATTCTTCTTCATTATCCCTCATAAGAATGAAATTTTGAATATCATCAAGTAGAAAAAATTCAGTATGTTATTATTAAAGGGGTTTCACTATTGAAAATTAATTCACCTTCATCACCCATATAATATTTGTCTCTCATTTTCATGTGGAAAACAACACTCAACCCATCATATACTATATAATCACTACAACATACCATTTTTTATTAGGAAGAAAAAATATATGGATCATGTTCTTATTGGATTTGGTGCCCTAGAACCAACTTGTTTATACTTTATGATAAATTTTATTCATATTTGTTGAATATTAATAAAATTTTGATCACAATCAAAATTTTTCTTCTATGTAACAAAGTATGTGATAATGTTCCAAGAGTAGCTGTTGCATTAAAATGTCATAGCAGTTCCCCACTATGATGAGAACCCAGAAGTGCTACAAAACTATTCTTAAATATATATTCTAAATATGAATGATATCATTTTAGGGAAACAAGTGATATAGACTATTAGGGGAGGATACTCATAGGACTTTGAGACACCTTCTCATTGTGTATGCCCTTGGTAATATCCAGTAGGATATTATGAGAATGAGACCCACCAGTAGGAAATCCACATTTATATGTGTTATTGAATATTCATATCTAAACATGTGTGTATTAGTCCTTAGACTTTAATAATATTATTAATGATTATTATGAGTCATGTAATTTTATGTATTGATGAAAACAGTGATGACAAATGTTCTTAGTGAGATAGGATATGTTGGGTGTGTCATGAGTAATATTACATTAATGAATAATGTGAGAAAGAATTTCCCCTTCTATTCTTTAATGAAAGTATATATCTCAGTCCCTTTTATGGAAATGATATATTCTAAATAAATCCATATCCATGGTGTTCTATAGGAAAGTTCAAATTCTGGGAAGTCAAATAAAGAGACATCGAGCACATAAGGTTGACGACACCAGCATGCAACACACATGATTTTAGATATTGTGATAAAGGAATTATATTATAAAGTAAGCATCCTTATGAGGTATAATGTTGTTGCGACATTAAATTATTTCTCTATGGGTGCCTTAGTATGTTTCTAGATGCTAACCTTGGAATTTAGGATACTTAACCTAATGCCACTATGAAAGAGGCCTAGAGGGTCACACCCTAAGTGTATCCAGAATCTCAGTTAAATAATATATTATTATTTATTATTGAACAAGTTGAATAAATATTAATCTTGACTATGGATTAATAATTATTCATGTATGTTTGATCACATATATTCTTACACCATTTATTCGATAGAATATAATGTGAGTAGAATATTTAATAACTATTTAGTAAATATAATATTTATTTATTTATTGGCGAATAATATAGTGATATTTATTTAATAAATAAATAGTCATTATTCAAGGCCTAATAAACATTGTGGAGGAATCGAGGTCCAAGATTACTAGTTCAACGAGAAATAATAAATAATGAATATTATTTGATTAAATAATATTTATATACATTTTCAAGTTAATAACATGTCGAGAAATAATAATAATAATATTATTATTTGACATGGGGTTCCACAAGGATTAAATAAATAATAAAGGGAACTTGTACAATTATTTTATTTTAACCCTAGCGATATATAAACCCAATTATATTATTTTATTATAATGCCAATTCATTTGTTTGGTTATGAAAAATGTATTTAGAGAATCCTCTCAATCCCTAAAGAGCTCCTTTCTCTAAGAACACACCCTAGAACAGAGAGTGATCTTCCTCCATCAGATCAAGGAGAATTCTTTGGAAGCCATTATTGTCATGACCCTACTTCTTCAAGATGAGGGAAGGGATGGAAAAGTGTTGTGACCTTCCTTATTCAAGATTAAAAAGAGATAATGAACCCTGATTCCCGCCTCCAATAGTACTCGGAGTGGTGACCAACACTAAGGGTATTCAAATATCATAAAATGGGAGGCATTTCCTTTTTTATAGTAAACAATATTGAGAGATAAGATGTATCAACCTAAAAATGAATCAAATACATATATATAAAAGAATCCAAAATCTATCCCACATGCATGTTTAAATTAAAATATCTAGAAATACAATGAAAATTTCCAAAGTAAATACCAAAATAAAAAAATCTAAGCAGCGACACAACAACTATCCCAACACCTAAGCTAGTAAGGTCCATCACGGTCCACGTAATCTCCCTGGAAACCTAAAAATAGTTTTATATATTTAGGGTTACCAAAAAAGTATACTTAGTAGGAAAATCCAAATTCTCTCATGCACAAGTGGGGGAAACATACTAATGCCCCTGTGAGAAAACAACAGAAACTCAAAATCACTTAACAAGGTATACTATCCACCCCAACCTCACCAAGGCATACTAACCAAATGATGCAAGTAAAGTAAAGTAAAGTAGTAATCACATCGATGATAGGGTACCCCATACCACTTCCCACTTGTTAACTGCTCATCCCTAACAGTGAACTTCCTGATGTTACCACACTCTTCCACAAGCCCCACTCACAACCTACCCACAAACACCTGGGCCACATACCACATCCCACCCGCAAAGACCTGGGCCACAACCACATCACATCCCACCCGCAGACACCTGAGCCACAAAACCACAACCTCATACCAATGACACCTAGGAAAGTACAACATATCTCATCTTGAAGAAATTTTGGAAGCACACCTCACCAAAAAATACTTGGGCCTCACAACCGCACTACAACCTACCTGAAGTGTCTTGGGCCACCAATGACTAGAAGATGGAGCAGAGAAGAGCCAATAACCATCCATCCATCCTCTAACTGGGATGTTGGGAAAGGACACCCTCCCCCATAACAGTGGGGGTGTTCATCACGTAGTGCTCAACACGGGTGGTGGGCATATAGAAATCAAAAGGGACTACATGTATATATATATAAGTACAAAACACTCATCCCAACCTTTGGGTTTTCACAACAAACAATCATCCCCCACAAAAATACCCTTGCCACCACCTCTAATGCATAACCACACAGCCATCCATAGACTTAATTCATAACCCCATCCAATTCATTCAATTAATTATCACTCTGCCTTAAACAATTTGTTTAATTATTTATTCCATCCTTACCCAGGAAACTACCAAACACAACACACCACAAGTAACATCATAACCCACACACACTTCACAAAAGTCTCTAGAAAATCTTTTCACACAAGGTAACACCATTCTTATTCAAAATAATCCCTCCCAAACCATCCTCAACAGCCCTGTTGCATGAAGAGTACCAAATCCAGCAAAACAAAAACACTCAACCAGATTTTCATCCCACTGAACGAACAAACCATGATCAAAAACCAAAACACAAACTAAGTGTAGACTCACTATTCAAAAATTTCATCCATTCTAGAATCAACCAAACTCTCCATATGAGATTCTATTACAACACCTATACCACCCCATACACAAAACCCGTAGAAACCATCACCAAAGCCGCATCCTCGCTGCATAATCATACCAAACCATACCCACAGAGCCAACCCCCTTGTCCACCCCTGTACCCACAACCATGCTTCTAACCGCAACACCATAAAAACCACACAAGGAACTAAAATTGAACAGAACCATACACAACACGTGAACACACCCATCAAATAGAGTTTATTTAGATTTGAACAACATTGTTCTTAAATTCCACTTTTATAATTCAGGGGCTATCACAAAACTATTTTGATCCTGGGGAATCCATTTAATTAACCAGATATATGTTATTAATCAATTTTTCATGTTCACATCCATTCAATAGAAGATTAAAAACACGTATTCATGAGTTTGGTGCACAAAAAGAGACCACCAATGACCATGATTTTCATAGGTCATAAAACAACACAAATCACAACATAGAAAAAATATAACAGATAAAACAACACAAGCACCATCATTATTTTCCCCACCCCTTATTTATTACTAAGTTAGCAAAACCCATTATTGTAACAAGTCTATTCATCTTCACAATACTAATTTAGATTTATATTTTACCGTATTCTCAAAGAGACATGAGTTTATGCACCCCACATGATACAAAATTAAAAGAGAGATGAAGGAATTTCTACCTAGAAGAACAGATGATCAACAACTCCTCTTTACACCAAAAATAGGGGGGGTGCACGAGCAGCAGAAAGGATTCTAAGGGAAAACTAGATCTGAAGGCCACAACAAAACACATGAGTCCATGGGGAAGAAAGGATCTGGGAACACTAAGAGAAAACAGAAACACACTGGGAAGAGAAGATCTCAGCTTAGAAGAGCCATATCCTATATAAACGGAAGGAAACTATTTTAAGGGCTATTAAAGTCAGATCGTGGTCAAGATTATGCGGTCTGACTATTTCAAAGTCTCTAGAGTGTTAGGATAGTAAAGATATAATTAATATCCTTTTAAATGCCTTTAAAAACACTAAAAAAAGATAGGTAACTCATTTAATGTCAAATAAAATGTAAATGGGAGAAACTAGAAAATTTGGGAAAAACTAGAAATGACTCACCAATGGGTGATTCACCGACATGAGTCACTAATAGTGAGTCACTGCTAGCCATCCATAGACTTAATTCATAACCTGAACCAATTCATTTAACCAATTATCATTCTTTATCTAACAAGCCAAAATTATTGATTCCATCCCTACCTGGGAAACTACCAAACATTTCACACATTATAAGGGTGAAGTCGCCATAAAAACCACTACCAAAGCCAAATAGAGAAAGAAGGACCTGGGTAAAAGAATCCACTATAACACCCATTCCTAATATACCAGTCTCTGGAAACTATAGGTGAAATTCCCATGCAAGGTAACACTATACTTATTCAAAATTATCCCTCCCAAACCATCCTCGTCAGTTCCGCTGCACAAAAAGCACCACATCCTACAATAACAACAAAAATAAACCAGGTTGGAGTCCCACTGCAAAAACAAACCATGATCAACAACCATAACACAACCCAGATGTAGAAACACTATTTAATAAGTTCATCCATTCCACAATCAATCAATCAATCAACCTCAGATACCATTTCACCCTCAAACCATCTGCACACACTACCATGCTCTCAATAGTAGCACCACACAACCCATACAAAGAAAAAGACATAAAATATCCACACATATCACACAACCAAACCAAATAAGGAAAAGTGTATTGAGATTTAACACTCATTATTTAATTCAAATTTGATAAACATGGGTTATCACAGAAAAAGTTTGATCATAGTTCATCCATTTAATTAACCAGATATATGTGATTAATCAAGTTCTCATGTTCACAACCGTTCAATAGAAACAATAATTCATGAGTCTAATGTAAAAATAGAGACTACCAATGGCCATGATTTTCAAAAGTCATATGACCAACATAATTCACAAAGTATATCAAAGATAATAGTTAAAATAAGACACACACCATCATTATCTTTCCAGCCCCCATTTATTACTAAGGTAGCCAAACCCATACATGTCCGTTCATCATCATAACACCCTTAATTAAGATTTGGATTCGACCATATTCTCAAAGAGACATGATTTTACCCACCCCGCATGATACATAATTAAAAAAGAGATAAAGGAATTCCTACATCAATGAATATATGATCATCATCTCCTCCTTTCACTAAAAATAGTGGGGGGGGGGGGTCTGGAAAGTATCAAGAAAAACTCCTAGGGAAAACTCAATCCATGGATACAATACAAATGTAACTCTATGGGGAAGAAAGGTTCTGGGCATACCAAGAGAAAATATAAGAGTTCAAGAAAGAGAAGATCTCGACTTTAGAAAAGTATATATCCTATATCAATAACAGGGAAATGGTTTTAAGGGCCATTAAAATCGGATCATGATCAAGATTACACGATTTGACTATTTCAAAATTTCCTTGAACCTTAGGAATTTAAGATATGATTCATAGACCTTGAAACTGATATAAAACAACTTAAATATGATAGGTAACTCATTTAACATCAAATAATACGTAAGAGGGGAAAAATTGAAAAAACTTGAGAGAATTGGAAATGAATCACCAATGCGATTCACTGACAACAAATCACCGACAACGAGTCACAGACACGACCCACTGATAGAGATTCACCGACGTGACCCACCGATGCCTGACTCACTGGCGCGAGTCACCAACGTATGACCTACTGATGACCGACCTACCGACACTCGACTTACCGATGCCCGACCTACCAATGTCCGACCTATTGATGCCTGACCTACCAATGACCAACCTACGGATGCCCGAACCAGCAACACCTAACCTACTGATGCCAGACCTACCGACGCCCGACTTATCGACGCTGAGCTACCGACATTGAGTCACCAACGTTGAGTCACCAATTTTGAGCTGTCGATGTGAGCCACCAATGCCACCTACCGAAGTGAGTTACCGATACCACCCACCGACACGACCTATCGACACTGAGTCATCAGCGCGACCTATCAATGAAAAAACTAAAGTTTTTGAAAACTCTTGAAATGATCTACCGTTGCCTCCCAAAACATCCCAAACACTATATTTTGAAAATGTAATGGACTGGGGGTGGTCCAATCCATTAAATTAGATACCTCTCAAACTATTCTCGCCCTTAAAAATTTAGAACCAAACTGAGAAGAAGGAGGGGTTTGAACAACCACCCCATGAGATACCTCTCAAGGATAAACCACCCTGTGTTGTTGAAAAGAAGAGGTGATGACTCAACATCCAAGAACACCTCCTCCCACTTCTGCTAACCGAAACTTCCGCAAGATACCCCACATAGGCATCAATTGTATGAACACATGAATTAGGGAATTACTTTCTCCATGTCAAGATACTATCTGCTCTGGGAGGCACTGACTCACCCACATGGGTTTAATCGTATCTCAATTAATGCATCTTTATTAGGAATTTTGTCTCCCACTTTTCACATGTTAGGACTTCATCACACATTACAAAGAAAGTAAGAAACCCATCTTCTATCAAACAAGATTCAAGCACTACATCATAAGAAAATTACACAAGAAAAACTCAAAACAACTCTAATTACTAGGCACTCATCTTCACTTTTCTCTCCCAAGTACTCTCCTCTAGGACACCATGCCTCCACAACACACAAACCAAAGGAATGGTCCATCCATGCAGCACATTTTCCCAATGATCCAAGATCTCCATTGGTCGCTCCATAAATGTTGTGTCACCCTCGATATAAAAATCTCCCTAGTCAATGACATGGATGTCATCATAAAGATAACGACGAAGATGGGGGACATGAAACACGTCATGGATTCATTCAAAGAGTGGTGGAAATGAAAACTGGTATGCCACCTCGCCAACTCACCCCAACACCTTGAAAGGTCCAAAAAACTTGGGAGAAAGTTTGATCCCTCTACCAAACCTCATCTATCCACATAGAGGGGAAACCTTTGAGAACATGTGGTCCCCAACCTCAAACTCCAAGGAACTTATCCTAAAATTGACATAGGAATTATTATAGACTTGTGCTGGCTTTATCCTCTCACAAATGAGCTGAACCTTCTCTATCGTGTTCTACACCAAATCGGGTCCAATAACAACTGTTTACCCAAATTCTGTCCAACACAAAGGTGAACGACGTGATCTTCCATATAAAGCTTCAAACAGATCCATGCCAATGGTATAGTGGTAGCTATTATTGTAAGAAAACTATACCAATGGAAAATATCATACCCAAGAACCAACAAAATCCAAGACGCATGCTCGCAGCATGTCCGCCAATGTTTGGATGGTCATCTCTGTCTGACCATACGTTTGAGGGTGGAAAGAAGTGCTGAGGCATAACTGAGTGCCAAAATAATTTTGAAATACCCTTGAGACTCGCGAGGTAAAACTTGTATCCTGATCTGAGACATTGGATCTTGGATCTCCTTGCATCTGCACCACCTCATCCACATACCTATGCACTAAGGCATCCACTGTGCCCAACTCCTTAATTGCTAAGAAGTGAGCTGATTTTTTTATCCAATCCACTATTAACTAGATTGAATCACATCCTCCTTGATCCCTAGGTAATACAATGAAAAAATCCATTAATATTTCATCCGACTTATACTCGAGAAAATCTAGGGGCTGTAACAAACTACCAGGAACATGGTGCTCATCCTTCACCTACCGGCACACTAGGCACTTTGCCACAAACTCCGCCACTGCCTGATTCATCCCGAGACACCAAAAATGTTCCGTCAATCCATGGTACATCTTGGAAACTCTTGGTTATACAACTAGGGGTGATCTATGAAACTCATAGAGAACTCCCCCATGCATTTCCACTGGAAAAAACAGCTTCTCACATAACAATATCCGATTCTGATCATCCTCCGACCATCTCTCTGAAGCATTACCCTAGTCAATGAGATCATGAAGCAACTCCACCTATGAGTCTCCTTACTAATAATCCTCCACTTAATGCTTTATAGATGACTGCACCATCATCTAAAATAGACATCCTCTTCCACCATCCATTCCTACATCTAAGTGCAAGGCAACCGACTCTTCCATCACCCTACAAGCATCCTAAGATTCTATAACTACCTCATTATGTGACCTATTAATCAATTCATCATCCACAAAATTCCCCTTTAATAATGTGTAAGATATCTCAAAGATTTAATCCTATATAAAATCCATACACCTCTTCTACTGCAAGTTTTAGTCTCACTGGGAAAAGATATACCTCAAGATATTGTGATCTGTGAAGACCATAAAGCGCTCCCCAATGAGGTAATGCCACAAAAAATTAATAAAAAACACAACTACTTATAGCTCTAGATCATGGGTGGTATAGTTACGTTCATGGGGTCATAACTTCCTAGACCCATAATAGATCACTCCCCATCACTGCATCAGCACACACCCCAAGCCTAGATGGGAAGCATCAAAAATACCTCGAACATCACCCCTTCCTTTGGAAACCTGAGCATTGGAGCAATAAAAAAATTACCCTTTAGATAGATAAAATCTACTTGAAACTACTCACTACATATAAAGGCATAGTCTTTTCTAGCCGATCCATCAACGGAGCTGCTAATTGAGAAAAATTGGGTAAAAATCTTTGGTAATAGCTTGCCATACTGAGAAAATTTTAAACCTATACCACATTGATGGGTGATTCCCAAGAAAAAACTGCCTCGAACTTCAATGAGTCCACTTATACACCCTACTGAGACAACATATGTCCAAGGAAGTGGACCTCTTGCATCCAAAACTTACACTTGGATAACTTTTCATAGATATGGTGGTGTCAAAGTACCTCTAAGACAGTCTTGATATGCTTGGTATGATTCTCCTCTAACTTTGAATAGATCTGAATGTCATTGATGAATACGATGATGAATTGGTCTAGGAACTCATGAAATATGGAGTTCATAAGTAACCTGAATATGGTTGGTGCATTCGTAACATTGAACGACATAACCACAAACTTGAAGTTCCCATACCTACAACTGAAAGCAGTCTTTAGGATATCATCATCCTTCCCCCTCAGTTGGTGATATACAGACCATAGATCGATCTTAGAGAACCAACTTGCTCCCCTTAGTTGGTGGAAAAGATCATTTATCCTCGGGAGAGGGTAACCATTCATGACCATTACCTGATTCAAACTCTATTAGTCTATACATATCCTCAGACCACCATCTTTTTTCTTTAAAAACAAGACTGGAGCACCCCACAATGACACACTGGGTTGGATAAAGCCCTTCTTCACCAGATCATCAATCTGAATCCTTAGCTCCCATAGCTCATAAGGTTCCATCCAATAAAGATCCATCAAAATTAGAGAAGCACCAGGCTATAAATCTATCCTAAACTCAATGTCACATCGAGGGGGTAGAGTCACAACCTCCTTGAAAAAAAAATCTAAGAACTCCCCAACAAATCTAGAAACTCCCACCATTGCAGAATCCACTGATTCCACTGATAGCTTTGCCAAAAAAGAAATAAGAGGCTCCACATGCCAACTTACCATCATACAACTCCGTTCGCCAACGAAAGCCACACATTGGCCATCCATTTCTAAAAACAAGACTCTCCTCTGAAAGTATTTGATGATAGATTGAAAAAAAAAACTAGTCGATGCCAAGGATGACATCATATGGATGCATCTGTAGTAATAAGAGATCCCCACTGGACTAATATGGACCAACATCAGTCTACATCCCTAGAAAACATACAAAAATATATTCTAACCTCTGACCAGTGTACTCAAAAATAGGGGCACAAAAAGTCTCTCTATTTCTAGTCCCAAAATATGGGCTAGAGTGGGTGAAACAAAGGAGTTTGAAGATTCTGAATCAAACAAGGTGCAAAAAAGAGTACTAAACAAGATGATCGTACCTTGAATGATCTTTGGACCTGATGGAAATACTGCCTCTGTGTTGTGAAACTGAACATGCCCATATCCTCTACCCCTTTGCTGTTGACCTCCACCTCGACCATGTATGGGTTGAGGTACATAAGGAACCTCCTGAGGTTGGCCTCCACTTGATCCATCTCCCCTCGGTAGAGAAGGATCCTGCTGTCCATGCTACTAAAATGGCCTAGCTGAAAACTACTACTGGGGAGAGTGCTGGACCTTCCCCCCTCCACCATACTAAGTTCAAACTAGACACTGAATCTAAAGATTCTCGAGACCTCCACAATTGAAACACATCGGTCCCAAGCCTATGGGAAAAGCATGAGGACCAGAAGGTTTAAACTGAAATTGCTGAGGCTGAATCCCCACTGGACGAAACCTAAAAGGACTTGGTGCCTGAGACTTTATACTAGAAGCCTTTCTCTTTATAGAACCATGCTGGATCCCCTATCACTGTAGTCCTCCTCATGAGTGAATCCTCTCAAGCACTTCCTCCTTCATCTGGACCTCTAGGTATGTTGGCAAGGTGACAGGAGTGAAGGATATAGGGAAAGACAGAGTGCCTCCTCTAAGTGTCTTTCTTGATACTCCTCATACAAAAAGAGATTTAGAGAAAAGTGTAGGAGATATTTGAACTTTATCCCCATCTCCCATACCGACATACTCCCTTACTAGAGGGAGAGTAACTCTTGCCTCTTCTCGGCCTACATGGTCTTAGAAAGGAATTCCACTCGAAACTCCTTCTCAAAATTGACCCTCAGAACATCAATCTCCTTCCTCTCCCCCAATTAGAGTGTCCACCACTTATGTAAAACACCCCACATATGGCTTACCACTAGAGGAACCTAGTACTTTGTTGGAGCCCAGATCAAGCTGAAAGTGATCACTAGCTCCTCAAGCCAACTCTCTGTCTTTGTATCTAAAATGCTGCCACATAATTTCCCAGAGTCTACCACCAAAAAGAACAAAGTGTATTCTGCCATTGATCATACTCCCCCACTAGGTCAACCCTCCGTCAGTTGATCCGGTCAGCCTATTGAGCCTCCACTGCTCGTACCACATGCAGACGACAACCAAGTTTCATAGTTGAAAAAGTAAATAGGGAACTCTTAAGCCCGAGTAGTATTTAATTTATTTAGGATTCATTATAACCAATTGTTTATTTTAATTTTCCAAAAAACACCCAAAAAAACAAGAACACAATTCACCACGATGCATGTACCTTTCCTAAGGTCTCTACCCAAAAAAAGATGTAGACTCACTTGGTCATTCGGTGAGCTCAGAGTCCTTTCATAGGATAATAGGGGGGCCCTAAAATCCCATGTCCTAGCCAGTATTCCCTAGCCTATGTCACATTCCAAGATCACCTAACACTATTTCCCTACTATACCATGCAATCCTCACTGTTCCTAGCTTCAAAATCCATCCTATCTCTCAACCACCACCTCTGATTCCATTCTATCATGAACATCCTTCTTCAAGATGAGGTAAGGGATAGAAAAGTGCCATGACCTTCCTTATCTAAGATGAAAAATAGATAATTCCTCCCCAAGCCCCACCTCCAATAGGCCCCAGGGTGGCGACCAGCACCAAGGGTATTTAAATGTCACAAAATGGGAGGAATTACCCTTTTTATAGTAACTAAGATCAGAAGATAAGATGTATCAACCTAAAAACAACTCCAAGACACACACACACACACACACACACATATATATATAAAATAATCCAAAATACATCCCACATGCATGTTTAATGTAAAACTACTAGAAATATAATGAAAATCTCCAAATTAAATATTAAAAGAAAAACTAAGTAGCAACACAACAACCATACCCAACGTCCAAGATAGTAAGGTCTAGCATGGTCTACATAATCTACCTAGAAACCTAAAAATGATTTATATACAAGGGGTGAGCATACAAGTATACTCAATATGAAATGCCAAAGTCACTCATGTACAAGTGGGAGAAGCATACTAATTCCCCTGTGAGAAAACAACATAAACTCCAAATCACCTAAAAAGGTATACTATCTACCCCAACCTTTCCAAGGCATGCTCACTAAATAACACAAGTAAAGTAAAATAAAGTAAAATAGTAAGAAAATCGATATTTGGGTACCCCACACCACTTCCCACTGGTTAACTGCTCATCCATAATGGCGAATGTCCTAATGTTACCACTCTCTTCCACAAGCCCCACTGTCCCAACCTTCCCAGACACACCTGGGCTACATACCACATCCCACCCACAAACACCTATGCCACAACCACATAACATCCCGACCACTGACACCTGGGACACAAAACCAAAACCTCATCCTAAAGACACCCGATAAAGTATAACATATCTCATCCTAAAGAAACTTGGGAATCATACCTCGCCTGCAGACAACTGAGCCTCACAACCGCACCACAACCTGCCCGAAGAGTCTTGGGTCACCAATGCCTAGAAGAGGGAGCAGAGAAGAGATAATAACCAACCATCCGTTATCCCATCGGGATGTTGAGAAAGGAAACCTTCCCCTATAATAATGGGGGTGTTTGACGCGTAGTGATCAACACAGGTGGGGTGCATATAGAAATCACAAGTAACCACCCACCCACCCACACACACACACACATATAGGTACCAAAAAACTCATCCCAACATATGGGTTTTAAAAACAAAAAACAAGCCCACAAAAAACTACCCTTGCTGACACCTCTAATATATAACCACATAGCCAGCCATAGAATTAAATCATAACCGAACCAATTCATTCAACAAATTATCATTCTGCATTAAACAATTCATTTAATTATTTATTCAATCCCTATCCAGGAAACTACCAAACACATCGCACCACAAGTAACATAATAACCCACACACACTTCACAAAAGTCTTCAGAAACTCTGGCCACACAAGTTAACACCATACCTATTCAAAATTATCCCTCCCAAACCATCCTCAGTATCCCCACTAAACGAAAATCACCACATCTATAAAAACAAAAAAACTCAACTAGACTGTAGTTCCACTACAGGAACATACCATGCTCAACAACCAAAACACAACCTGGGTGCAAAATAACTATTCAACAAGTTCATCCATTCCACAATCAACCAAACTCTCTATATAGGATTACATTACACCACTCATACCACCCCATAAATGAAACCCACAACAACCATCAGCAAAGTCATAGCCTTGTTGTACAAACACACCACACTGTACCCATAAATCCAACTCTCTTGTCCGCCCCTGTATCCACAACTGTGCTTCCAACCGAAACACCATAAAACCCACACAAGGCACTAAAACTGAACAGAACCATAAAAAACACACAACCAAACCTATCAAAAAAAGTGAATTCATATTTGACTAGCGCTGTTCTTTAATTCCATTTTCATAATTAAGGGTTTATCATAGAACAAGTTTGATCCTGGGGAATCCATTTAATTAATTATATATACATGATTAATCAAGTTCTCATGTTCATAACCATTCAAAAAATGATTAACAACAAGTATTCATGGGTTCAGTGTAAAAACAAAGAACACAAATGGCCATGATTTTTAGAGGGAATATGAACAACATAAATCACAACATGGATCAAAGATAAAAGATAAAACAACACAAGCATCATAATCATCTTCCCCACCCATTATTTATTACTAAGGTAGCCAAACCCACTATTGTAACAGGTCCATTCATCTTTACAATACCCTTAATTTATGTTTGTATTCGACCGTATTCTTAAAGAGATATGATTTTACCCACCCCTCATGATACACAGTTAAAAGAGAGACGAAGGAATTCCTACCTTGAAGAACAGCCGATCGGTAAATTCTCCTTGTGCCAAAACTAGGGGGTGCACGAGCAGGAGGAAGGAATCTAAGGGAAAAATGATCCGAAGGACACAACACAACTCACAACTCTATAGGGAAGAAAGGATCTATATTCACCAAGAAAAAATGGAAACACACTAGGAAGAGACGATCTCAGCTTAGAAGAGCCAGATCCTATATCAACAGAAGGAAAGGGTTTCAAGGACCATTAAAGTTGGATCATGGTCAAGATTACACGGTCTAACTATTTTAAATTCTCAGGAGAATTAATATATTAAAGATATAATTAACATCCTTTAAAACACATTTAGAAATGATAAAACAAGATAGGTAACTCATTTAACATCAAATAAAATGTAAAGGGGAGAAACTAGAAAAAATGGGAAAAAGGGAAATAACTCACTGATGGGTGAGTCACTGACATGGGTAATCAAAAGTGAGTCACTGATGCCTTACTCAATGATGTGGGTTACCGACACGACTCACCGAAACGATTCACTAATGTGACCCACCGACAACGATTCATCGACGCAACTCACCAATGCGACTCACCGACGCCCGACCTACTAATGATCGACCTACCGACACTATGACCTAACGACGCCTTGACCTACCAATGACCAAACCTACTAATGTACTAGCCTACTGATGACCTAACCTACCAATTACCTGACCTACCGACACCCTATCCTACTGACACCCCAACTTATCGACATCCTAACATACCGACCCCTTGACCCACCGACACCCGACCTACTGACGTTGATCCACCGACGCTGAGCCCCTGATGATGAGCTACTAATAATGAGACACTAACACCATGTCACCGATGCATCCTACTAATGGAAAAATTGTAATTTTGGAAAACTCTAATAATGATATACCGTTTCTCCCAGAACACCCCAAACACTAGATTTTGAATAAGTAGTAGACCGGGGAGGTCCGAGCCATTAAAATTATCTTAGAGATCAAAGGTGGACAACACAAGAGAAATTATATACTGTGATATCACCTAGATATTACTTTGGTGACATTCATAGATTCATGTAACTTGTGTGGATCACTGTTAGAGGGAATCTGCACTTGATTCCTTCAATGAAATAATGTATCAACACAGATCTATTTCCAAATCCATCAACGAAGAAATAATTCCATCAAGGTAATTATTTATTTAATTAAATTGATTATAAATAATATGTAATGATCATACCTCTGTTTCTGGTGTGATTTCTATTGTCTGTTGTCTTTGATCTAATTTTTTTGATCATTAATTTATCATCATATAGATTTCAGATTGATCATTGATAATGAAAAAAAGACAAGTTGGGCATGACCCATCACACGCTTCTAATGTGCCCAAAACCTTCAAATGGTATTAAAGAGGTCACATAATTATTTATAATTATTTAAAGATAATGTATCATTTTTGAATTTGTGATTTAGTTTTCAATTCAAGTTTAATTGTTCTTTTAATCCAGATTGTGATATCCGCTTCTTCCTCCTTTGTTTCTCGTAGATCTAATCAATACGATTAATTTTATGAATGAAATAAAATAGAGGAACTCATCCAAAGGTGCTGAGAATTATGTCTAGGTAACATAGGAGTACATTTCATGTAACCAGAGTTATAGTCCATGTACTTATGTTCAATGCATCAGGAATTAATTCCTAAATTAATTCAAACCATGTGCATTGATGACACACAATGCATTTAATTATTTCACCATGTGTTGACTGGGAAAGGGTGGTGCACGGTCAGCTGAAGTATACACCGTGTATCCCATTTACACAATATTTAGTCCTTTTGAGTCACATATGAGATGTGTATTACCATACATGGCCTACCTGAATAGTGACTATGTAACTTGGATTCCACACGCCATGTAGTCATTTATACACACAATGTACTCCAATTTTCTAAGTCACGATTTACACGATGAGTCTCTAGGTGTGTTCCTTGGATACACAGTGAGATATGTACACACTGTGTATCTCTCCTGTATATGCCATGTACTTATACCAAATTACACAGATATAAAGTTTATTTATTATAATATGTAAACCTTGAGACATGTACTTTTGTGTGGTCATAAAGATAGGACACACCATGTTTTAGGTTTTAATATATATATATATATATATATGTTTAATTGTTATCTATGTAATGTTTAGATCTACATATCATATATGAGTCTTATTAAAATTTGTTACTACATTTACATTGAATCATAACAAGTGACTTGAAAAATCATGTAATTAATGTAATAATCCATGAAGTATATGTCATAAAAGTATGTGATAATCTGTGTATTCCATATGTTACAAGACTAAACAATATATGAGTATAATACATGTTGGGTAGAATTGGATGGGTATTCACTATGTTGCATCAAAGGTACACTTATATACATAGTTAATTTTAAATAAATTAGTTTGTTTAAAATTATGATAGATTAGAATCTCAAGGAAATTCAGATGATAATTAAGATAAAATAATTCATTATTTAAATATAATAATTAATTGATTCGATCATGATTTATCTTAAATAAGAACAATTAAGAATTGAATGATAGTTTTATTAAATGTGTAATTCATTGCATGCATGTGGATAATCATCATAATAGACTAGAACTTTTTATGTGATTGTTTTCATTTAATTTATTATTAAATTATTTTTTTGGTATACATGAATTCTATCCTCTTATTATGTAAGGGACTGCATGCCCATGGTTTCTTTCATGTAAACCCTTTCCCCATCACTTGTGTGTGAGTAAAAGCATATTTAATAGATGAAGTTCTCAAGCTAGTGGAGGCGGTTCAGGTTTAGAGTTGAGAAAAAACCAATCCAAGAGAGATACATTGGTGGATAGGTGGAAAGATATAATAAGAAACTTAATTGGTTCAAGGTGTTTTCCCCCTAGGTTAATGGTTAGTTTATCAACTGCTAGATAAAATAACCATTAGTAAAATCTCATGATCATAATGCTTTATTATTTTATTTCTATCAAGTTTTATGGTTATTTCATTATGGATGTTTTTTCATGATCATGTGGATTAATGAAATTAATGATATTGCAAGATAGAACTAAAATAAATTGGATTATGAGTAAATATTATCCAAGACATGGTTAATCACTAAAGTAAATCCACTTAACATTAACAATAAAATAATAAAGATAATAATTTTAAATTTATTCATAGAAGAATAAAATCAATAAATAATATATATTAAGTTGGTATAGCCTTCCACTACCTCAATTAAAATCAAACCATATTTCAAAGTGCTTGACGAACCAAATTTGAGGTGCTTTCAATTATTGGGGAATTATAACTTGACGTTTTGGGTTTAATTAAATTAGTTCACATCAAGGGTTGACTTCTAAAGTTGGACTTGGTATAACCGAGAGGCAAAGGTTGAGGAAATCCAATTTAAGGATTTCAGGATTGGGGAGTCCACTCAACAAATCAAGGAACAACAAGTTAATGCAGTTGAAATTTGGAATGCCTACCTAAAACAATTCAAGTTTCTTGACCAACCAAAGTTGGGGTAATGAGAAGGGTAATATGAATCATTTCCACTTTAATTTCCAAGAAACAAGATATTCCAAATACAATGGTGATGGATATTGGTTTTTGATAAAATAGTTGGAGATTAATAAATATAATATTTATCAGATAAAGTGAAAAAATTAAGCATATCTTATTTTGGAGAAACAAAATTAAAATGACTTCAAAAATATCATTGTGATCCATAATAGAGAATGATAACCTTCTCATAGGAACAAATTTCTAAGAGTGGAAAAGACACTTATGCATTATCCTTCACCATGAAAGGAAATTGTATGTGCTAGAAGAACCTATTCTTGACACGCCTCATAATGAGGCTAGTGATGAAGAGTTAAAACTCTATGAGAATAATTTAAAAGATTTCATATATGTTTAGTGTTTCTTGTTATCATCCATGTCCAATGAGATTTTTAAGTAACATGAGGACATGGATGCATATAGAATGATGCCTCACCTTCAGGGTCACTATTAAGAGAAGGTGATACAAGAGAGGTTTGAGGTCTCCAATGATTTATTTACAACTAATATTAGAGAGTTTTCTCTAGTTGGGCCTCATATATTCAAGATTATTAGATACATTTAATGATTATACATATTAGAGATTAAATTCCCACATGAGTTGTGTATAGATCCCATACTTTCATCACTCCCCAAGACCTTATCCAGTTTTATTATTAATTAAAATATGTGTAATAATGAGAAGAATTTTTTATAACTTCTTACTTTGAATCGCCAAGTGGATAAGGGAATGGGGTGTGATAAACCTACGGTCCTTATGGTGAACAAGAAAAGGTATAACAAGGAAAAGGGACCCAAGACTCATACCAAGTCTAAATCTCCTAAGCACCATCCTTTCAAGAAGAGGAAGATGCAGAGGCAGGGAAAGGAAAAGGAGGCGGTATGTTTTTCATGAGGAAAGCTAGGTCACTAGAAGAGTAACTACACCCAGAAGTAAGAGTAATCTAAATATGAATTCATTATCAAGTTTAATATTTAAATATCTACATATTGGGTATTAGATACAGATCGTGGTTCTCACATATATATAAAAATATTGGAACTGAGTAGATTCTAAAATATTTCTAGAGGAGAGGTGGAATTGAGAGATTCTAATAGTTCTAGGTTGGCTGCTCTAGCCATTGATGACTACCAAATTTCATTACCAACTGGAATTATTTTGGTTTTAAAAGATTATTATTATGTACCTATGGTTACCAAGAAAATAATTTTTGTATCATGCCTAGATAAAGATGGGTTTATTTTCAAGTTTGGAAATAAAAGTTGTTTCTTTTATAAGTAAAACATATGTTATGGTATGAAACATTTAAATAATGGTATTTATGTTTTAAATTATGAAAAAATTATTTTAAATTGATAAATAATCACGTTCACATGACTAATATAACACCTAGCTGTGGCATCATTGTCTTGGTCTTGTAAATGATAAGAGTTTTAGAAAGATCTGTTAAGATAGTTATTTAGACTCTTTTGAGATAAAACCACTTGAAATATGTCATGATTGTTTACAAGGAAAAATGGACAAAACTCCATTCAGTGGATAGGGTGAAAGGGCCATATATATTCTAGGATCGATACACACTATTGTGTGTGGACCATTTATAGTAGAATATAGAGATGAATATTATTACTTCATAACTTTTACTGATGACTTGAGTAGATATGGCTATATCTACTTGATGAGGTATAAGTCCATGTACTTTAAGAAATTCAAGGAATTCAATAATGAAGTAGAGAATAAAATTGGTAAGAAAATAAATAATATTTTATCAGATTTAGGTGGATAATATCTTAACCAAGAGTTTATATACTTTTTACTAGAGTTTGGGATTCTATCTCAATTCACTCCACCTTATACACTAGAGTATAATGATTTTAGTGAAAGGAGGAACCGTACCTTGTTAGACATGGTAAGGTCGATGACGAGACATGTAGATCTTCCATTATCATTTTGGGGATATTAATTACAAACTGTGGCATAAACATTAAACCGAGTACCAATTAAAGAGAAAAATGGAATTCCCTTCGAGTTATGGAGTGGGAAGAAACCCGTTTGGTTGCATACACATGTATGGGGTTGCAAGACATTTGTTAAGGCCTTCTCAGGAAAAAAATAGCACCCAAGTCATAAAGTGTATCTTTATAGGGTATCAAAAGGAAAAAAGGGATACTACCTATACAAACAATAAGATAAGAAAGTGACTGTCAATAGACAATATATATTTACTGAGAGGGAGCACAAATTCTAAAATAATAGTGGAAAAAATATTGGCTTCGATGAAGTTGATGCTCAAGATACACAAGATTTGGTATAGGAATAGATTACATGGGTTCCCATGGAATAAGTAGTTCTAGAAATATGAGTACTACATAAGAGCACAAGATAGGTAAGAGAACAAGAGACATACAATTTTATAGTCACTAAAGATGGTGACTCATTGGTGGTTGAAAATGATGAACCTCTCTCCTACAAAGTGGTGGTAGAGAGATCAAAAGCTACAAGATGGAAAGAATCCAGGAATTTTGAAATGGATTCCATGTATTAGAACCAAGTTTGGAATCTGTTCGATGCACCAGTTGATATAAATACCACTGAGAGAAAATGGGTATTAAAAAAAACCAAACATGGAAGGTAAAGTAAATACCTATAAAGTAAGGCTAGTGGATGAAGGGTTCAAAAAATATTAAGTAATTGACTAAAATGAAACTGTTTCACTAGTTTCAATGTATAAATCCATAAAAATTATACTTTCTATAACATCTTATGATGACTATGACGTTTGGAAGATGGATTTCAAAACTGCATCCCTTAATGGGAACCTTCAGGAAGATGTCTATATGACAAAAACAGATGGGTTTATGACTCCTAGTGATTTCAAAAGTATTTTAATGTTTTAGAGATACATTTATGGATTGAAGAAAGAATCCAGGTCATAGAACATTCAATTTGATGAATTCATCAAATAATTTGGTTTCATAAAAATGAATGTGAGGTGTATGTTTATAAGTGGTTTAGTGGGAATGAAGTCTTTATCCTAGTAGTATATGTCAATGACATATTAATTATTGGAAATGACATAACAATATTACAATCTATTAAGGATTGGTTAAATAAGTGTTTCTCTATGAAGAAATTAGGTAAAACAGCTTATATTCTAGGAATCAAGATCATTTTTGATAGATCTAATAGGATGCTTGGACTAAGTCAAAGTACATAAGTTGACTAGATACTAAAGATATTTAGTATAGAACAATCCAAGAAGGTATTTTTTCCAGTGTCACATGGATTTCAACTTTCTAAGAATATGTGTCCCCAGACACAACATGAAAAAGAGAGAATGAGTAATATCCCATATACTCTAGCGATATAATCAATCATGTATTCCATGTTATGTACTATACTTGATGTTTACTATGCATTGAGCATGGTAGGCAGATATCAAAAAGATACTGGAGAACAACATAGGTATGTTGTTAAATATATCCTTAAGTATCTAAGAAGAACTAAGGATATGTTCTTATTGTATTGAGGAGATGAGGAGATGGTCATCAGGGGTTATACTGATGCAAGTTTTCAGACAAATCAGAATGATCTAAATTTGTAATTAGAATATATAATCTATCTCAACAGAGGTTCTGCGAGCTGGAAGAGTTTAAAGTAGCTATTTTTTTCTGATTCTACTACGAAGTTAAAGTATATAGTGTCTTATGATGTAGCCAAGAAAACAATTTGAATGAAAACCTTTATTTATAAGCTTGATGTAGTACCTAGAAGTAAAGACACTATCACATTGTATTGTGATAATACTACAGCGGTGGCTCTTTCAAAAGAGATAAGGTCCCACCAATGGAAAAATCACATACTCTAGATGTATCACCTCTTGAGGTATTTTTATCTAAAGGTTGAAGTTGCAGTGAGAAGAGTGCCCGTGGAAGAGAACATAGAAGACCCTTTGACTAAAGGCCTATCTCAGTAAAAGCATGAGTATCATGTGAGAGCTAGCAAACTGAAGGGTTTTAGTAGTTGGATCTAGTAAAAGTGGGATTATATTAGAGTTGGTTCCTTAGAACCAACTTCTTTGTACTTTATGATAAAATGCATTCATAGTTTTTGAATATTAATAAACTTATTATCAAAATCATGATTTTTATTCTGCGTAACATAGTTTGTGATAATGTCCCAAGAGTAATTGTTTCACTAAAAGGTCATAGCAGTTCCCTGCTATGATGAGAACCCAGAAGTGCTACCAAAATATCCTTAAATATATATTGTATAGTCAGATTATATCATTTGATGGAAACAAATGATTCAAGCTATAGAGGGTGGAGACTCATAGGACTTTGAGGTACCTTCTCATGATGTATGACTTTGTTAATATCTAGTTAAATATTATGAGAATGAGACCCACTAGTAGGAAATCCACATTTATATGTATCATTGGATGTTCCTATTTTAGGACATGTGTATTGGTCCTTAGAATTTAATATTATTATTAATGAGTATTATGAGTTGTGTAATTTGATGTATTGATGAAAAATATAATGACATATGTTCATAGAAGGGTGGGATACCTTGGGTGCGTCACGAGTAATATTGCATTAATGCATAATGTGAGAAATGAATTTCCCTTCCATTCTTCAATAGAAGTAGATATATCAGGCCCTTTTATGGAAATGATATAGCCTAAATAAATCCATGGCCCTGATGTTCTATATGAAATTTCAATTTCTGGGAATTAAAAGAAATATAAATCAAGCACATAGGTTGATGGCACCAGCATGAAACCTACTTGATTTGAGATATCGTGATAAATGGATTATATTATGCAATAAGCATTTGTATGAGGTATTATATTGTTGCAACATTTACTTGTTTCTCTATGGGTACCTTTGCGTGTTGTTAGACACTAACCTTGGACTTTAGGCTACTTTGCCTAATGCCACTAAAAAAGAGGTCTATAGGGTCACACACTAAGTGTATCCAGAATCTCAGTTAAATAATATATTATTATTTATTATTTAAAAAGTTTAATAAATATTAATCCCATATTTTGTTTAATAATTATTCTTGTATGATTGATCACATATATTCCATCACCAGCTATTCGAGAGAATATAATGTGAGTGTGATGTTTAATAAATATTTATTTTCTATTTAGTGAATATAATATTTATTTATTTATTGGTGAATAATGTAATGATTTTGATTTAATAAATAAATAGTTATTACTCAAGGCTTGATAAATACTATGGAGGAATGGAATATCGATATTACTGGTCTGTTGAGAAATAATAAATATTGAATATTATTTGACTAAATAATATTTAATTTAATTCTCATGTTAAGTGAATGTCGATAAATAATGATAATAATAATGTTATTTGACATGGGGTTCTTCAAGGATTAAATAAATAATAAATATCATTTGTGAAATTATTTTATTTTAACCCTAGTGATATATAATCCCAATTATATTATTTTCTTAGAATTAAAATTCATTTTTTTGGTTATGCACAATGGATTTGGAGAATCCTCTCAAGCCCTAGAGAGCCTTCTCCAAGAACACTCCCAAGAATGGAGAGTGATCTTCCTCCAATAGATCAAGGATAATGATTTGTAATCCATTCTCATGGTGATCAAAAGTGGATGGTGAAAGAGAAAGGATCTTCCATGTTAGCACCTGGATATTCCTTCGGAGACATCCATAGATTCAAGGAACACATGAGGATTACCGCTAGAGGGAATATGCACTTGATTCCTTCAACACAATGATGAAGAAACACAGATCTGTTTCCAAATCCATAAATGAAGAAAAAATTCCATCAACGTAATTATTTATTTAATTAAACTGATTATAAATAATATGTTATGATCTTCCCTCTAGTTCTGGTATGATTTCCATTGTCTATTTTCTTTGATCGTACTTTGTTGATCATGGTGTTTATCATCATATAGATCTCAAATTGATCATCAATCATGACACAAATCTAAGTTGGGACTAACCCATCGTATACTTCTGATGTGCTCGAAACCTTAAATTCTTCCCGCTAACTATTATCGATCGATTGAGATAAATTTACATAATTAAATTGTAATGAATATTTCTTTATACCCCTATTAATATTGATCCAATTACATTTAAATAACACAACTTTAAATTTCCCATGATAATTTAACTTGATAATATCAACCTATCTTCCATAGTAACCTTGATATAAAACTATGAATACACAACTCTTTTGAGTTTTCAAACCTTCCTCTCGATTAACAATTAAAAACATAAAACCACTAATATTGTAAGCATCAAATCTCTTATCACGCTTCAAGGGACATTGAGCTAAAAAATTCAAATCACTGGGAAGTTCATATCGATTATCATCATTCATTACCTATACAAGCTGATATAATTTTTTTTTCCTAACTTAAGTAATTGTAAACATATTCAAACTATGTATTAGATTAAGAACTTACACGACATGAAAACCATTCAACAATTTCTTTGGTAACATTTTTTTATCTCTGTCCCATTATGAGTTTGAATATTAAGGCATTCTTTTATTTTTGTCCTCAATTATTCAACATAGGGATCCACAATATTAGTATTGAGTAACACATATATATATGTTCTTATCTTAACTATATACATTTCAATGAAAATGAAAATAATTTTCCAAATTATTGATCCAAAGTTGGAAACATTTATGACTCATTATTATCCTAAAACTATCTTGGATTATAATCATCATGTACCACTCAATTAAATCTTTTCTCTATAAAATTTAAATACCTTGAAAAGAAGGTTAGAAACTCTTTGTAAAGATAACCTTTTGTAATAAAACCTTCTATATGATCTTTATTTTTTACATAAGACTTCAAATGAACAAGATATATAATGATAAAAGGTAAGAAATTAATAAATAAAGCTTTTAAATATTGAATAATAAAATTATATTTTTTAATGAAACCAATATTAATATAAAATAAATATCTATGGGATACATCCATTAATAATGTATGTTCACTCCAATTTTAGCTTCTTTAGACAAATGCACCATCAAATGAATCATCATAGTGAAAAATGATAGTGGAATAAACATCTCAAAATTACAGTGTCCATACAATTATTTCCTAAAATTTATCCAATTCATTAGTCTTTAATGTTTTCTCACAAATCTCTCTAAATAATACTAAAAAGGTTATTAGAACAATACTTATTTTATCAGGTAACAAATTATGAATTAAAAAGGTAGAAACTAATCCATCAATACATGCGATTCATGAATTTTGGATCCATGTATATTATACTGATTCAAATCAACACATCTTTAAATATTACTATAATATCCATAAATAAGTTTCAAATTTTTTAATCTTAAAAGGGAAAAAAATATTTTTGATGATTTTTCATTGCAAATATAGTTATTGTATACTTTACATTATCATTTATCCATGGATTACATTTGATATTTATTACTTATAAGTCCTTATGATAACTCAAATTTTACTTTTATTTTCCCTTCTCATTAAGTAATATAAACATTACATTATCACACACATTGTTCTCAATATTCATAACATTATGATTATGATGTAACAAATTAAATTCACAATATGTAAGTTTAAAAAATAATCTTTTTATTCCATTGTTGTGATCCATTTGTAACTGATGGTGTTCTAACTTTTTTTCTACTATTATTTAGCTAAAAATAATTTCCAAACTCTATAATAATATTTTATAATTGTGTTTTGATCTGTGATCCTAATAACGATTTTGGTGGAAGCCTCAAATTGGATTTTCCATTAAAATATGATTTTTTTAAATCGAAATAGATGAGATATATCAAGGAAGTAATGATGACACATGAAACACCATCTTATAATATATGGTTTCTATCGAGACTCAAAATCAATATTATAATTTAGACATGAAAAACTAGTGTGTATGTTTTAATTGAAAAAATTTCATAGTCTAGGATAGTAACTAATGGTCTACATAAGGGAAACATGAATTTTAAAAATTTTCAAGGAAGATGTATCATATATTTCTACACCATCATTCCTTAATGCCTATAATTCTTGAATAAGAGGATGATGGTCGAAATTAATGTCATTTATAGGTATTTGATTTATGAGAATAATCATCGATATGATGAATTAAGCCTGTTACATACACATATAAGGAGGTAGATTATAAGGGATAAAAAATATCATAATACAAAAACTTCTACTTAAATTCCAAAAGGATTGAATCCATTGGATTCCAATCCTAAGAATACATTTCTAGGATCAAAATAAAAATCTTGATATAATGAATTGAAGGTATTAAATGATTTTTAATCTCTTGGATATTTCATGAAGTCATTGTTATTATTATAAAAATATTTTTTATTCATATGTTTAGTGGTTTTAGATGAAATAAAAAATATTTTTAATCAAGAATTTAATAGAAAGTTACATAAAATATTTATAATAATATTCATTTTCTGTTTCTTTATGGTAGTATGTAGATTCAAAATGACATCATTATTTTTAATTCCCCTCTCAAAGTACATCATTTTTATACTTTTATCTTTTCAAATATTATTTACAATAAAGTATACAATCATTAGTATATGTGTGTAACTTCATATAATTGAGACCAAGATTGATAATAATCTTCTTTATCTCATAAAATGATACAGGGATATTACCTTTAGAAAATGTATTACAAAAAATTTTAATATCATAGATATTTCTTTATTTAAATTCTATAAAAACACTTGATGTGGTAAAACTTCATCAAAAAATACAAGTTTGAATATTTTTCACATCCTTCAAATAATTCCCTATTTCTATCTACAACGAATTTAAAAAAATCATTTGTTTTCTTAGTTAAGTTTTTCCTTATATTAGACTCCTCATCACCATCCATTAATATGTTATCATCTTGATCAAGATATCCTACATTTATAAAAGCATAATTAATATCTGAAACATTAAAAAGTGAATAAAATGACATGTTACATTATTAATGGTGTTCTATACCATGTCAAAAGCATTATTTATCAAGTTTTAAATTTCATTATCCACAATTGGGGAAAAAGCTTGTTCATTTTGATAGTAGTTACAAAAACTCAAATTATTTATAAGGTTTGATTCTTAATTCCATATCCAATGCATATAATGAGGAGGAAATTGTTTCAATAACAAGTGCTTAAATACTTTATCTTTCATCAACCATCATCTAAATTTTCATTTAGGGTATAGACATTTGATTCTTCTATCCAGAGACCAATTTTTAACTGAAAAATTGAAAAACACATATAAACCCATATCATACAAAGACGTGTTCCAAGGTATGATAATATAACTTTATCCATATGTACTTTATTTCCTAAAAATTAAAATATAAAATATAATTATATAATTATATATAAAAACAAAATAGATTTAAGTTAAAAAATGAATACAATTGATTTTTTTTAAAATTGGATAAACATATAAATACACATAATTTAGTTATTCACATGCAATTTTATTTATAAATTTATATTAAAATATTATATAACCAATAGAACATGAAATAAATATATTTTTAGAATCCATACACATAATTTATACCAAAAAAATCATTTAAATATTTATTTAACCATTTATAACAATACACCACACTATAAAATAACCAAATAAAACTAAAAAAATAATTCAATCACACTTAAATTTATTATTAATTCTTATAGTAATTATAAAATCAATTTAATGAATTATATCCCCATTTACCCAATTAAACATATTTTTTACATGTAATTTCACATTACTTGCCTTAAAAAAATTTCATATATAATTTTTATCACTAATCAATTCATGTAAAATTATTATCAATAAATTTAAATCAATTATCAAATCATTAAGTTCACACTAAAAATTTAAACACAATATCAATTCACATTTTTTATAAAATAAGCAAAATAAATATCATGGTGTATAATTGGTTACCTATCTAAAACAAAACAAACAATAAAAATTAAGAATGGATCCCAAACTACCCCTCAAACATTAATAATTCATAAATTTACTAAACTATAAGAATTTAAGGTGAATTTGAATAGGTAATTTAATAAAATTAAATATATTACAAAAATTTTATATAAAATAGGGCATAAAATCAGCTACCCATGATTAGGTCTAAACAAATCTGAGAGGGAATCAAAGAGGGGTCGAGATCACCAAAAATCATGACAAGGGTTTGGTGGTGTAGAGGTTGAGAGGGAATAATAGAGGGGGATATGATGTCGAGGTTGAGAGGGTAGTTGACATTGAGGCTAAGAGGGAACTGGCATCAAGAGGGTAGACATTATCAAGGGGGAGGGTATTGGAGTGGTGTCAACATTAAGATATATATAGGTTTTGAGTGGGGGGGGGGATGTTAGGGCCAATGTGTTTAAAAAAAATACAGTGTTATTTTTAATTAAATATCCATGAAATACTTATTAAAACTATTTAGTGGAAGTTTTGAAACAAAAATACCACTAAATATAAATATTACCAACACTTTAAAAAATCATTAAAAAGGGGATGAAATATTTTTTAAGCATTTAGTGGAAGTTTCTAAAACCAATTCTAAATAACCTCCACAATTTATAACAATTATTATAGTGATTCAGAATGATCATCCATAAAGTCATATTTAACATCCAATTCAAACACTATATGTTTCATTCAAGTTATAATCCAATTAAATTTATTCTCATTATACTAATAGTTTGTAGACTTAAATTCTTATAATCATTTCCTAAATAAAATTTAGTTTTGGTTTTATCATTTCACATTACTAATGTTTTATGTTTAACTGATTTTATTTTGGTTCATCTAAGGACACCATTCCAAACTCTCATTTTATAATTTCTTATGTTTTCCCAATAAACTAGGCACAACCAATTAATTTATTTATATTTAAATAAAACACTTGATAATTATAGGTTATTAGTGTTTCATTACAACACACCACTTGATTCTAAATTAAATAAACAAACACCCTCAATTATTTCCACCACTTTGAAAATTCAATCATGATTTTCAAATTCAAATTATGTTATAACTATTAAAATATTTATCCAAAACACTTGATAGATCCAATATATAAAATTATTTTATTTTATTTACTCATAATACATCCACATGTCTTGAAAATCCCTTCATTTTAGATATTCTAGATGACTTTTCGAGTATATTTATGGAATATGAAATGAAAATTAAGGATAAAACTTATAATTTGGGAATAACACATAAAGAAGTAGATTTTAAATCTATGAATAAAAAATATATAGAGGAAGAAACAAATGATGAGTTAGATGAGTTCATTTCATTTATTATTAATTATTATTTGAAAGTTCAAATTATGTTTAACTATGATTTTATATTTATTAATTGTGATACACTTGTATATCTTAATATTTTTAAATTTGTTTATCCTTATTTAGAAAATCACTAATCAAAATTTGTAAGAATAATTTATGTTTTTTTCGTGTTTTTTGATCAATTGAACTAATTTATATGTTTAGTTTCTATTTATTCTTGTTTTTTATTTCTTATTATGTTTAATTTGAAAGTTTAAATTGTGTTTATATCCATTTATATTCACTGCTAATTTGTGTGTTTAATTTCATCTTCTTTGTAATTTTCTACTTGTTAATTATAATTTACATGTTTAATTTATTTTTATGTATTAAATATATATTATCTTTTTAATTTTTATGATTATGAATTATTTCTTTATTTGGGTACTTACTTATGGTATTTTTTTAATCTTTTCACAAATTTAGATGTTATTTATCTCTTATATTTTATTACTAATCACAATTTTCATGTTTTATGGTTCTTTATCCCTATAATTATACTTATAAATTATGAATTTGATCATTTATTTCCATGAATATATATTTTTTGGTTTTAATAGTCATGTGTAATGACACTTTATCTATATAATGAGACTTACTAATTTTAATTTTCATCTTTTTTATGATTATCATTTTTTATACTTATTAATTATAGATTGTATCATTTATTTATTTTTATGACTTTATTATTACTTATTAATTTTAATTTTAATGTTCAATTAGTTTTATCCATGTAATTTCACTTATTTTTATAATTAATATAAATCTTCCTCCTTTAATTAGTAAATTAAAAAAGTTAAAAAAATAAAACTAGTTGTTGGCCCAAGTCAGTATACATCAACTTTGAAGGTGTCTAAAAAAATAAAGAAGGTATTTTCTAGGAAGGATAATTCTAACAAGAATTCTACCCATTAATATTTTACTTTCTATAAAAGTAATCATAAAAAAGTACCAATACCCAATTTATTAATCCTAGTATCATCTTATACAAAACTAAATATTGGGATAATAAGCTATAATGAGAAAAATGAAATAATAAACACATAATTAACATGATTAAATCAATAATAATCACAAAAATATATCATATAAAAATTATAACATTAAATCATATCCCACATTAAAGAACTATATATCACTTATCTATGAAAAAATACATTCAATCAATGTACATTATCATAAAGTAGAATTTTAACCAGTCAATAAAAGTATAAAAAAATATTAAATTACCTATGATTACTCATGATATGAAAGAGATGTATATTCAATATTATGAATAGATTTATAAAAAAATTATTTCTTTTGTTTATTTAGATTTCTTATTTAAAAAAATAATAGTAACATAATAAATTCATACATTGAAAACCATTTTTATATAAAAAAATTACTATATATCAAATTAAGTAAAAACTTAAAACCCGGACTATTCTAATATGTGATCATCTCCCCACTCTGAGAAAGTGGACATTCATTAAGAACTGGTATACCCTCAATCCTGGTACCAATTCTACTTTTTAAAACCTATATAAAATTCAAACTTATATACTCTATATATTTCTCCAAACTCCATCAACCTCATAGTATATGAATTCTATCCATTAGGGAAGTTATATTAAATAAATATTGAAAAATATATTTGTTAAAATAATGTTATAAATTAATATATTTAAAAGACAATAAATATTAGTTACCAAAATATAAACCTATACATTTTTATTTATTTCCTCTCTAGCTTATGGCCTTGGCATACCTTGAATGAGAATAATGTTAGTATGTTTAACAAGTTTCCATATAAAACTATTCCATTCTTCCCCATTCATTCCAATTATAACCATATCTTCATTATAATGAACTATAATATGAGTGCATATATTATAAAATTATCTTATATTTTTTTGAATTCACTATATGTTATAAAATCCTGATTCTCATTAAAATAAGAGAATTAGTATATATATATATATACCATACATCTATTTTAATATAGTTTTAACACATGCCACAAGTAGGGTGATCTGAATTCCCTTGAACTACTATCTCAAAAAGAATAGTGGAAATATCTTATACAATATATGGTGAGATATTAATAGGCTGAATACTCTATATAATCAATGAAGGATATTGAACTATTGGAGGAATGAAAACTTAAGAAATTCCTTGTATAGAATATGGTGTATATAGATACAAAATATATAGAGAAGCAGTAGCCTATACAATATATGGGGGTATGGATAATAAGGAGGGATGAGAGGATGAAGAATACCACACTATATAGTCACAAGTGGAAAATGATAAGGAAAAATACTATTCATCACTGGGTACTAAAAAAATGGTGATGGAATTATTGATGGATGATATCTTAGTGACTGAAGTGGTAAAGTTTGAGGATGAACTATTGAAGTATGTAATGACTCTAATTCTCTTGTTTAGACCCTTTGGATATATATGTCTGCATACACACACACACACACACACACACACACAAACACACACACACACACACCTCAATTTTTCTTTAAAGCAGGTCTAGTGTTACGAGTATCACAAGACCCTGAAATCGATATATTAAAAATATTAAATATATTAAACTACATGCACACATCTTTTTAAAAATAATTGATTTCCCATTGATTCGAGTCTTGAATGTGAAATTTGAAACTTCCATTAGATTTAGAATTGGGGATAACCCTAGGAATGAATTAAGGTTTGTTCACATCATACCTCTAGATGTCGTGCAGACATGAGTGGGTAATAAAATAAATAAATAAATTTAATAAATATACATTTTTTTCTAAAATTAATTATCCCCCTATTTAATCCCTATTATATCCAATATATAGGTTTATCCATATAACCCTGGTATATTAATAGGGAGATAATACCATCACGGGAGAGAACCTTTGACAGTCAATGAAGGAGGATCGAGGAATGACTATCAGATTCCACAGAGGATTCCATCTATGATGGAATTCTTGGATATAATTTTTGAAACCTTCAAAAATCCTTTCTAAATTAACGATCAATCCAAAAATGAGGTATATCTTATTATTATGTGGATTCTTTCCCTGTTATTTATGTTTCTATCATGGATATAATTATCATCTTTGAATCCCCAACCCCTTCCCTAGTTTACATGGAATTGTTTTTATACAAGTAAGATTTGGGTTAGATTTATTTTTTATCCATGGATTCCTTAATTTTACTTATTCAGTTTCCAAAGTGTTGATTATTGGCCGATTCTACATCATATAATGACTATTTTCACTTTATTGTTTGTCTGAATTTCTACCACTATTCTTCATGTTCTTCGTTGTCAGCCATGTTTCGGGTGGAGGTTATAACTTTTATAGTATTGTTCAAGAAACTATAGAACCAAAAAATTCATTTTGATCATAGCAGTAGATGATTGTGAATTTCATGGTTCTTGAGACTATCTCCTTTGACAATAAAAACAAGATACATGAAAGGAATATGGGTTGTTTATCCTGATTTTGGGCATGCAGGAGTAAGGAACTTTGATTAAGGTTCCCATTATTGAAAAGAGAGGGTTGAAAATTGATTTTTTTTGATGAAGGATATATGGATAAAATTTTTAAATACACCTCATGTGTGATTGAAGGTGGATTGAGCAGGTGTAGGAAATATTGGAAAACATGAGAAGCTTATGGGAGAATGTGGAGACCCTGACCCTAGTATCCTGGAGTCAGTGCCTATTTTTATTATATTGGTATAAGATATAAGGAATCACATCCCAAAGGACTAAATGGTTTAGTATTTTTGGTGAACTAGATACATATTTGAGTCTTACATAATATTTGAATACAAAAATTACAAAA
The DNA here is from genome assembly GCA_963277665.1 of Viscum album. Classification (NCBI taxonomy): domain Eukaryota; kingdom Viridiplantae; phylum Streptophyta; class Magnoliopsida; order Santalales; family Viscaceae; genus Viscum; species Viscum album. Next base: position 1,989,261,079 of record OY728136.1, read on the forward strand.
TAATTGTTTTTCAATAATAATATTATTCCCTCTAGAATATACCTATATATCCAACATAGTACACTTCATGGATTCCTAATAAAGGAAACATAATAAGGGTGAGATGAAATTCTCAATAAGGGTTAAGTAAAATGGAATATATCATGAATCAATAAGCATAATAAACATATAAATGTAAACAAATGATCATACATTCCATTTAAATATCTAGATAAGGAATATTCAATATGTAAAGGTAAATAACTGAACACATTTTCCATTTAAATAACTGGATACAGAATAATCAATATGAAGATAGAAATAACTGAAAACACATTCCATTTAACCAATAAGTTGAAAATTAAACACATCCATAGATTATACCATAGTGAAACCACTTTGATAATAATAACTGAATTATTAATCTAGGAAATGCTTAATTATTTGATTCCATGATCTCATGTATCATGATAATTCTACCATAAATACATTTCACAAAATGGTTTAAAACTACAGGTAGAAACCTGTTTAATGCTAGATTAACTTGATAATATCATGAGACCTATCGATGCATAGAGGGGATATATTATACCAAGATCCACCTATCACTATAGGGAAAAAAATTCCTCATATATAGAATAATCAATTTAATTCACAAATCAACATTCCATAACATCTAATATCCGTATTAAGTAAAAGATACAGATTTATCGTTATTTCCCTAGTTAATCAAATAACTTTCAAAGTAAAAACCGTATGTAAAAATGAAACACATTTTAAGAAATAATAACATATATGATAAATAATATGGATATTTAGGGGAAATCTAATGTCTAATGATCATATTAAAGTGAATATTTCAATGGGAAGTTAATCTCTACAAAATAAAATAAGTAAGTGAATGGTAATACTATAATTGGTCAGAATAATCATAAACCATACAAAGGAAGGATAAATATGGTTTCAAAATATAACCATTGGATTAAGAATAATGTTTTTTTTCATTGATGAATATAAATACCATAAAAATATCTTTAAAATTATTCTTGAGGAAAATATCCTTTTAATTTTGAAAAGCATTTTGAAAATCCTCTTCTTTGAAAATAACATTTAAAAAAAATTTATTTAAAAAGATACTCATAAAATTTAAAATGAAGATTCAAAGAAATTATGGACATGAAAATGGGTAATTCTATATATTCTATAAAAGTAAAAAAAATAACATTCCCTTTTCACTATAAAAATATTTGGAAAATTCCTTGTTTAGAAAATAATTGGAAGAATCCTTTCACATTTTTGATAAAATACAAAGGATAATTATTTTAAAAATGATATAATATTACTTTGAAAATAATTTATAAAGAGTAAAAATGGGTGAAAATAACTTTGATAAATCATTTTTAAAATTTTAAAAACATTTTTTAATTATTTTTATAAAATATGGTTTATTAAAAACATATTTCTGACCGAAGAGATAAATGAAGTCGGAAATTCATAAAATATTTTCTAAAAAAATTTAAGTAAAAAAGAGTAGAGACATTATAATATTATTTTGAAAAGATCATGAAAAAACATGTTATATGAAAATTTAAGGTTTTATTAAATAATGATCAAATTATTTCCTTCAACTGGAATTTTAGAATAATTAATCTCGATGAGAATGCGATTGTGAAGTAAACCCTTACAATGACCATAACATTGAAGTGAGAACTATTAAATGAATATATTATGTGTATTAGATATAAATAAATATAAAATAAGTTTAAATATAGAATAATATAGTAAAAAATTAATTATACACAAAATTATATAATATCAATGACAACAAAGAGGTAATATAACTAAATGAAAGGAAATTGTGTTATGAAATTATTTACAACTTAGTAACTTTTAATTAAAATAACCTTAGAGCAAATAATTAAAATTAAACTCAATATACCATGAATTATTAAGGAATAATGATATAACATGTCAAATTGGTAGTATATACACCATATAAAAGAAATTAGGTGCATAATATTATATTATGCCTCAATGAAATGAAATTGAGACGAAATCCGTTACCTCATATTTCCTTTTGATTGAATGTTATTTAAACTCATTTATAGTGGTTTTAAATATGTTATTAATTTATAAAAGAAAAATATTAATATTTATAATATCATATATTAACCGTTTATAATATATTATCACCCCTTCATTAATAATCTTTCATTATTTTCATTGTTTTGGGTGTTAATTTCCTTGTTTTCCCATGGGTGTTTGGTCAGTAAATATCTAGTTCTTACACATAAAACATAGTTTCACATTATACAGAATAATAATAATGATATAATTATCATATTTTTATATCAATACTAATTTTAAAACTAATCATTAAATATGGTTATGAAAAATGAAGTACGTTATGATCATAGAGATGGTAGGCCGTACGTACACATGAGTAACGTTTCCATTTTTCAATGATCATCATGGAAATGAGGTAAGTATAATTTTACCTTTAAATAATGATCATAATATAATATATATCATTTTATATACTTATATATATCATCCATGTGGTGTGGTGATGTAAAACAAGTCACATTTCTTCGTGAAGGCAGTAGTCCCCTCGTACACGAACGATGTTATCATCTTTATGTGAGTGAAAAGGAAAGAAAGAAAATGATATATATTATCTTTAAATAATGATAAATATGTCCTGAATATCATAATAATTTCATTTATATTACATATAATCATTAAATTTATCTTTGTCACCTTCCCAATGAAGCGTTAGTGAAAGAAAAATCACATTACTTTGCGAGGCGACAGTCTGCTGTACACACAAGTGACATTATCGTATCTCCTACGGAATGGATGGTAAAAATATATATTTGATATAGTGAGTACATACATATAAATATGTTATAAATATAATATTTATACTTTATATCTATAATCATACCCAACCTTGAGAGGTGGAAATGAAAAAACGGATGACATCGGTTCGCGGGGAGGTAGTGCGCCGTACACACAAATGATGATTTCATAACCCATTTGATGGAAGTGGAGATGGTTGTAGGTCAATAATTTATTATAAAAAAATCCCATTATATGGAATGTAATTTTTATTATTATATCATCATGGTTTGATAAAAATTGAATAATTTGGATAAATAAATAAAATAAAGACACTCATTGAAGAACATTACCTCTTCTTCGAGAATCCTCCTTAGTTTCGCACTAAATCCTTACTAGGTTATTTTTTTTTGCCAAAAATAAGGATTATAGGATGATGGTATGGAATTTGGGAAGATATTTGGTTCAGTATTGTCTTAAAAAAGTGGTTTTAAGGTTTGAAGTGGAGAGAATAGGGGGTGACCTTTTATAAGTGGGGGAGAGGATACACTTGGTATTTTTGAAAAGAATTGAGTGGTCCCACGTTTTTCATATGTAACAAGGTTAAAAAATAGAAAATTATAAAACCTTAGAGGTGAAATGATCTAAATATTTCCATAAAATATTTTTTAGTTCAGTTTATAGGTCATTTATACACTTATCTTTTTAGTTTAACCCCTGGTAAATCAATTTTTATCTTAACCGCGGTAATTAATTTTTACTGGATTTACTATTCATTTTGGTAGAAAATTAAGTTAAACTTATTAAAAATTATAAATTTTTATGATTAAAAATATTTAATCCATTTTTTTTAATTAAATTTATTTATGTGGAAAAATTTAATTTTAAATTAATCCTGTAGAAGCGACGAGAAAACATATTTTTAAAGTGAAAATTTTCAAAAGTTACAAATTTTTTATTTCCAAATTAAATATTAAAATTATTCCTACGAACTAAATTAGATTATATAATATAAAATTAAACTAATTTTACTTTAAAACTAATCCAAAATATATTGTAACCTTATAGTTTTTTTAAAAGAAAAGACAATTTCTATTTAAAATTTAGTATTTTTCACTCTTCCTCAAAAAATGAAATATTTCAGAAAAATACCAAAAATTCACCCAAAGATAATAATGATATATTGATTTTAAAAATTAATTTCATTTTTTCAAATAAATTTATAAAATTTTAAAAAATTAATTTTAAATTATGGGTGTAAAGCTTGATTAAACCGTCTTTTAGAAAAATACAGTTTTTCAGAAAACATTTCATTTTATTTTAAATGATATTTTTTTATTTATAATAAATATATAACTAATTAATGTGTGTAAACTATATATTTATATAATTTAGTTAATCATATTTATACCCTCTATTCTAATGTCTAGGAGATATATGTAATATTGAATAGTAATATTAATTGTATATTGTTGTTGAGTAAAACTCAGTCTTCTGTGTAACATAGGCTATCGAAGAAACTCATTGATCCATGTATCGTATGCTATCAAAGAAATTTAATATATTCCAAATAAATATATTTTAAATTATTGGGGTGTTATATTCTCTTATAATCTAGGTGTTGTGTGTCACATAAATTATTGAATAAAATGTTATTCTTTTAGAATTTAAGGGTGTTATATTCTACTCACCTTAAATAAATTACATCCTCACAATTTAAACATGATCTTGCTAATCTAGGGTTTGATATTTGAAAAATAAATTGACAAAAATCCCACATCGTTAATGGTCTAACAAATCATCCTCTTAATAAGATAGAAAAGGAAGTAAGAAGGTCATTTGGAGTAACACATAACTAGGTTTCCATGTAAGAGAACATCGGGTGTAAGTGAAGATATGAACATGGAGGAAAAACATGAATAATTATAGAGTGTTATTGAGGTCATTGATCACAATAAAGTTAATAATTGATGGAAATTTAAGGGCCTCAAAACCATAAATTTGTGATGATTTGAAAGACCATCTGATTCATCATAAATGAATGTAATATGATAACATTTTCATTTCAATGTCCTTTTCCCTAAAGTTGAATAATTATTTTACTATCTAAGAATATAAGGAAATAAACTTACATGAGGTGTTTCTATTTCATAAGTGAAATTTCATCCTTTATTTTGCCTTTGATCAATTTTCAATTCATCCAATACTCTAAGAAATGAATATCCAAAAAATGATTTTTAATGCCTAAAGCACTAAAATTAACTTTTAACAGATTGTAAGATCCATACAAGAGTGACTTGTATTTCCATTTATCTCTAAATATTTTCCTAAACCAATATGGTTAGTACGAGTTATCTAATATAATAAATTAATCTCTAAACCTCAAAAGCAGCACCACTGGTTTATCATTAATATTTATTTTTCTAATAGTTTACCTAAAAATAATGACATATTAACCAGGACACCATGTAGGCCTGTGGTGGGTGATAAACCCTTATTATCCTTCAGTCATGGGTTCAATACCCACAATTTTTTTTTAATTAATGGGCCATCACCTGGAATGCAGGGTATTCTTTTTCTCAAACTATATCAATACAATTAATATAACATTCCAAAAAAATATGATGGACATCCTTGAAATAAAATTAATCATTAAACAACCTTTTACTATTTTTTTCAATATTTTTTTACAAAGTATAATGCTCTTATTTTACTATTATTGAAATGTTATTAATGATCATATTAACCCTAAAGGATATCAATAACTTTACAATTATGTCTATAAAATGTTAAGGTATTATTAATCAAATAAATTTTCCACAAAAACATATACATTCTATAAATTTCTCCTAATATATCCTTATTCAATATGGAAAGGTAAATAACTGAACACATTTTACATTTAAATAACTGGATAAGGAATAATCAATATGAAGATGGAAATAACTGAAAACACATTCCCTTTAAACAATAAGTTGAAAATTAAACACATCTATAGATTATACCATAGTGAAACCACTTTGATAATAATAACTGAATTATTAATCTAGGAAATGCTTAATTATTTGATTCCATGAGTATCATGATAATTATACCATAAATACATTTCACAAAATGGTTTAAAACTACAGGTAGAAACCTGTTTAATGCAAGATTAACTTGATTATATCATGAGACCTATCGATGCATAGAGGGGGTATATTATACCAAGATCCACCTATCACTATAGGGAAAAACATTCCTCATATATAGAATAATCAATTTATTTCACAAATCAACATTCCATAACATCCAATATCCGTATTAAGTAAAAGATACAGATTTATCGTTATTTCCGTAGTTAATCAAATAACTTTCAAAGTAAAAACCATATGTAAAAATGAAACATAGTTTAAGAAATAATCACATCTATGATAAATAATATGTATATTTTTGGGAAATCTAATGTCTAATGATCATATGAAAGTGAATATTTCAATGGGAAGTTAGTCTCTACAAAATAAAATAATTAAGTGAATGGGAATACTATACTTGGTCAAAATAATCATAAACCATACAAAGGATGCATAAATATGGTTTCAACATATAACCATTGGATTAAGAATAATGGTTTTTTTCATTAATGAATATAAATACCATAAAAATATCTTTAAAATTATTCTTGAGGAAAATATCCTTTTAATTTTGAAAAACATTTTGAAAATCCTTTTCTTTGAAAATAACATTTAAAAAAAATTTATTTAAAAAGATAATCATAAAATTTAAAATGAATATTCAAATAAATTATGGACATGAAAATGGGTAATTCTATATATTCTATAAAAGTAAAAAAAACAACATTCCCTTTTCACTATAAAAATATTAGGAAAATTCCTTGTTTTGAAAACAATTTGAAGAATCCTTTCACATTTTTGATAAAATACAATGGAGAATTATTTTAAAAATGATATAATATTACTTTGAAAACAATTTATAAAGAGTAAAAATGGGTGAAAATAACTTTGATAAATCATTTTCAAAATTTTAAAAACATTTTTTAATTCTTTTTATAAAATATGGTTTAAAAAAAACATATTTCTGACCGAAGAGATAAATGAAGTCGGATATTCATAAAATATTTTCTAAAACAATTTAAGTAAAAAAGAGTGGAGAAATTATAATATTATTTTGAAAAGATCATTAAAAAACACGTTATATGAAAATTTAAGGTTTTATTAAATAATGATCAAATTATTTCCTTCAACAGGAATTCCAGAATAAATAATCTCGATGAGAATGCGATTGTGAAGTAAACCCTTACAATGACCATAACATTGAAGTGAGAACTATTAAATGAATATATTATGTGTATTAGATGTAAATACATATAAAATAAGTTTAAATATAGAATAATATAGTCAAAATTAATTATACACAAAATTATATAATATCAATGAAAACAAAGAGGTAATATAACCAAATGAAAGGAAATTGTGTTATGAAATTATTTACAACTTGGTAACTTTTAATTAAAATTACCTTAGAACAAATAATTAAAATTAAACTCAATATACCCTGAATTATTAAGGAATAACGATATAACATGTCAAATGTGTAGTATATAAACCATATAAAATAAATTAGGTGCATAATATTATAATATGCCTCAATGAAATGAAATTGAGATGAAATCCGTTACCTCATATTTTCTTTTGATTGAATGTTATTTAAACTCATTTATAGTGGTTTATAACTTGTTATTAATTTATAAAAGAAAAATATTAATATTTATAATATCATATATTAACCGTTTATAATATATTATCACCCGTTCATTAATAATCTTTTATTATTTTCATTGTTTTGGGTGTTAATTTCCTTGTTTTCCCATGGTTGTTTGGTCAGTAAATATCTAGTTCTTACGCAAACAACATAGTTTCACATTATAAAAAATAATAATAATGATATAATTATCATATTTTTATATCAATACTAATTTTAAAACCAATCATGAAATATGGTTATGAAAAATGAAGTACGTTATGATCATAGAGATGGTAGGCCGTACATAAACATGAGTAACGTTTCCATTTTTCAATGATCATCATGGAAATGAGGTAAGTATAATTTTAACTTTAAACAATGATCATAATATAATATATATCATATTATATACTTATATATATAATCCATGTGGTGTGGTGATGAAAAACAAGTCACATCTCTTCGTGAAGGCGGTAGTCCCCTCGTACATGAACGATGTTATCATCTTTATGTGAGTGAAATGGAAAGAAAGAAAATGATATGTATTATCTTTAAATAATGATAAATATGTCCTTAATATCATAATAATTTCATTTATATTATATATAATCATTAAATTTATCTTTGTCACCTTCCCAATGAAGCGTTAGTGAAAGAAAAATCACATCACTTTGCGAGGCGATAATCTGCTGTACACACAAGAGAAATTATCGTATCTCCTACGGAATGGATGGTAAAAATATATATCTGGTATAGTGAGTCCATAAATATAAATATGTTATAAATATAATATTTATACTTTATATCAATCATCATACCCAACCTTCAGAGGTGGAAATGAAAAAACGAATGACATCGGTTCGTGGGGCGGTAGTGCGCCGTACACACAAACGATGATTTCATAACCCATTTGATGGAAGTGGAGATGGTTGTAGGTAAATAATTTATTATAAAAAAAATCCCATTATATGGAATGTAATTTTTATTTTTATATCATCATGGTTTGATAAAAATTGAATAATTTGGATAAATAAATAAAATAAAGACACTCATTGAAGTTTATTACCTCTTCTTCGGGAATCCTCCTTAGTTACGCACTAAATCCTTAATAGGTTATTTTTTTTGCCAAAAATAAGGATTATAGGATGATGGTATGGAATTTCGGAAGATATTTGGTTCAGTATTGTCTTAAAAAAGTGGTTTTAAGGTTTGAAGTGGAGAGAATAGGGGGTGACCTTTTATAAGTGGGGGAGAGGATACACTTGGTATTTTTGAAAAGAATTGAGTGGTCCCACGTTTTTCATATGTAAAAAGGTTAAAAAATAGAAAATTATAAAACATTAGAGGTGTAATGATCTAAATATTTCCATAAAATATTTTTTAGGCCAGTTTATAGGTCATTTCTACACTTATCTTTTTAGTTTAACCCTTGGTAAATCAATTTTTATCTTAGCCGCGATAATTAATTTTTACTTGATTTACTATTCATTTTGGTAGAAAATTAATTTAAACTTATTAAAAATTATAAATTTTTATGATTAAAAATATTTAATCCATTTTTTTAAATTAAATTTTTTATGTGGAAAAATTTAATTTTAAATTAATCCTGTATAAGCGACGAGAAAACAGATTTTTAAAGTGAAACTTTTCAAAAGTTTACAAATTTTTTATTTCCAAATTAAATATTAAAATTATTCTTATGAACTAAATTAGATTATATAATATAAAATTAAAATAATTTTACTTTAAAACTAATCCAAAATATAATGTAACCTTATAGTTTTTTTAAAATAAAAGAGAATTTCCAATTAAAATTCAGTATTTTTCACTATTCCTCAAAAAATGAAATATTTCATAAAAATACCAAAAATTCACCCAAAGATAATAATGATATCTTGATTTAAAAAATTAATTTCATTTTTTCAAATAAATTTCTAAAATTTTAAAAAATTAATTTTAAATTATGGGTGTAAAGCTTGATTAAATCGTCTTTTAGAAAAATACAGTTTTTCAGAAAACATTTATTTTTCTTTTAAATGATATTTTTTTATTTATAATCAATAGATAACTAATGAATGTGTGTAAACTATATATTTATATAATTTAGTTAATCATATTTATACCCTCCATTCTAATGTCTAGGAGATAAATGTAATATTAAATAGTAATATTAATTGTATATTGTTGTTGAGTAAAACTCGGTCTCCTGTGTAACACAAGCTATCGAAGAAACTCATTGATTCATGTATCGTAAGCTATAAAAGAAATTTAATATATTCCAAAATAAATATATTTTAAATTATTGGGGTGTTATATTCTCTTATAATCTAGGTGTTGTGTGTCACATACATTATTGAATAAAATGTCATTCTTTTAGAATTTAAGGGTGTTATATTCTACTCACCTTAAATAAATTACATCCTCACAATTTAAACATGATCTTGATAATCTAGGGTTTGATATTTGAAAAATTATTTGAAAAAAATCCCACATCGTTAATGGTTTAATAAATCATCCTCTTAATAAGATAAAAAAATAAGTAAGAAGGTCATTTGGAGTAACACATAACTAGGTTTCCATGTAAGAGAACATCAGGTGTAAGTGAAGACATGAACATGGAGGAAAAACATGAATAATTATAGAGTGTGATTGAGGTCATTGATCACAATAAAGTTAATAATCAATGGAAATTTAAGGGCCTCAAAACCATAAATTTGTGATGATTTGAAAGACCATCTGATTCATCATACATGAATGTAATATGATAACATTTTCATTTGAATGTCCTTTTCCCTAAAGATGAATAATTCTTTTACTATCTAAGAATATTAGGAAATAAACTTACGTGAGGTGTTTATATTTCATAAGTAAAATTTCATCCTCTATTTTGTCTTTGATCAATTTTCAATTCATCCAATACTCTAAGAAATGAATATCCACAAATTGATTTTTAATGCCTAAAGCACTAAAATTCACTTTTAACAGATTGTAAGATCCATACAAGAGTGACATGTATTTCCATTTATCTCTAAATATTTTCCTAAACCAATATGGTTAGTACGAGTTATCCAATATAATAAATTAATCTCTAAACCTCAAAAGCAGCACCACTGGTTTATCATTAATATTTATTTTTCTAATAGTTTACCTAAAAATAATGACATATTAACCAGGACACCGTGTAGGCCTGTGGTGGGTGCTAAACCCTTATTATCCTTCAGTCATGGGTTCAAGACCCACAAATATTTTGTAATTTATGGGCCATCACCTGAAATGCAGGGTATTCTTTTTCTCAAACTATATCAATACAATTCATATAACATTCCAAAAAAAATATGATGGACATCCTTGAAATAAAATTAATCATTAAACAACCTTTTACTATTTTTTTCAATATTTTTTTACAAAGTATAATGCTCTTATTTTACTTTTATTAAAATGTTATTAATGATCATATTAACCCTAAAGGTTATCAATACCTTTACAATTATGTCTATAAAATGTTAAGGTATTATTCATCAAATAAATTTTACACTAAAACATATACATTCTATAAATTTATCCTAATATATCGTTATTAAATATGGAAAGGTAAATAACTGAACACATTTTACATTTAAATAACTGGATAAGGAATAATCAATATGAAGATGGAAATAACTGAAAACACATTCCCTTTAACCAATAAGTTGAAATTTAAACACATCCATAGATTATACCATAGTGAAACCACTTTGATAATAATAACTAAATTATTAATCTAGGAAATTCTTAAGTATTTGATTCCATGATCTCATGTATCATGATAATTATACCATAAATACATTTCACAAAATGGTTTAAAACTACAGGTAGAAACCTGTTTAATGCTAGATTAACTTGATTATATGATGAGACCTATCAATGCATAGAGGGGATATATTATACCAAGATCCACCTGTCACTATAGGGAAAAAACATTCCTCATATATAGAATAATCAATTTAATTCACAAATCAACATTCCATAACATCCAATATCTATATTAAGTAAAATATACAGATTTATCGTTATTTCCCTAGTTAATCAAATAACTTTCAAAGTAAAAACCGTATGTAAAAATGAAACACAATTTAAGAAATAATCACATCTATGATAAATAATATGGTTATTTAGGGGAAATCTAATGTCTAATGATCATATGAAAGTAAATATTTCAATGGGAAGTTAATCTCTACAAAATAAAATAAGTAAGTTAATGGGAATACTATACTTAGTCAAAATAATCATAAACCATACAAAGGAAGTATAAATATGGTTTCAACATATAACCATTGGATTAAGAATAATGGTTTTTTCATTGATGAATATAAATACCATAAAAATATCTTTAAAATTATTCTTGAGGAAAATATCCTTTTAATTTTGAATTTTTTTTTGAAAATCCTTTTCTTTGAAAATAACATTAAAAAAAATTTATTTAAAAAGATACTCATAAAATTTAAAATGAAGATTCAAAGAAATTATGGACTTGAAAATGGGTAATTCTATATATTCTATAAAAGTAAAAAAAACATTCCCTTTTCAATATAAAATTATTAGGAAAATTCCTTGTTTAGAAAACAATTGGAAGAATCATTTCACATTTCTGATAAAATACAAAGGAGAATTATTTTAAAAATGATATAATATTACTTTAAAAACAATTTATAAAGAGTAAAAATGGGTGAAAATAACTTTGATAAATCATTTTTAAAATTTTAAAAACATTTTTTAATTCTTTTTATAAAATATGGTTTAAAAAAAATATTTCTGACCGAAGAGATAAATAAAGTCGGATATTCATAAAATATTTTCTAAAACAATTTAAGTAAAAAAGAGTGGAGAAATTATAATATTATTTTGAAAAGATCATGAAAAAACATGTTATATGAAAATTTAAGGTTTTATTAAATAATGATCAAATTATTTCCTTCAACTGGAATTTTAGAATAAATAATCTCGATGAGAATGCGATTGTGATGTAAACCCTTACAATGACCATAACATTGAAGTGAGAACTATTAAATGAATATATTATGTGTATTAGATGTAAATACATATAAAATAAGTTTAAATATAGAATAATATAGTCAAAATTAATTATACACAAAATTATATAATATCAATGACAACAAAGAGGTAATATAACCAAATGAAAGGAAATTGTGTTATGAAATTATTTACAACTTGGTATCTTTTAATTAAAATAACCTTAGAACAAATAATTAAAATTAAACTCAATATACCATGAATTATTAAGGAATAATGATATAACATGTAAAATGGGTAGTATATACACTATATAAAAGAAATTAGGTGCATAATATTATAATATTCCTCAATGAAATGAAATTGAGACGAAATCCGTTACCTCATATTTCCTTTTGATTGAATGTTATTTAAACTCATTTATAGTGGTTTTAAACGTGTTATTAATTTATAAAAGAAAAATATTAATATTTATAATATCATATATTAACCGTTTATAATATATTATCACCTGTTCATTAATAATCTTTCATTATTTTCATTATTTTGGGTGTTAATTTCCTTGTTTTCCCATGGGTGTTTGGTCAGTAAATATCTAGTTCTTACACATAAAACATAGTTTTACATTATACAGAATAATAATAATGATATAATTATCATATTTTTATATCAATACTAATTTTAAAACCAATCATGAAATATGGTTATGAAAAATGAAGTACGTTACGATCATAGAGATGGTAGGCCGTACGTACACATGAGTAACGTTTCTATTTTTCAATGATCATCATGGAAAGGAGGTAAGTATAATTTTACCTTTAAATAATGATCATAATATAATATATATCATATTATATACTTATATATATAGCATCCATGTGGTGTGGTGATGAAAAACAAGTCACATCTCTTCGTGAAGGCGGCAGTCCCCTCGTACACGAACGATGTTATCATCTTTATGTGAGTGAAAAGGAAAGAAAGAAAATGATATATATTATCTTTAAATAATGATAAATATGTACTTAATATAATAATAATTTCATTTATATTATATATAATCATTAAATTTATCTTTGTCACCTTCCCAATGAAGCGTTAGTGAAAGAAAAATCACATCACTTTGCGAGGCGACAGTCTGCTGTACACACAAGAGACATTATCGTATCTCCTACGGAATGGATGGTAAAAATATATATCTGATATAGTGAGTCCATACATATAAATATGTTATAAAGATAATATTTATACTTTATATCTATCATCATACCCAACCTTGAGAGGTGGAAATGAAAAAACAAATGACATCGGTTCGCGGGGCGGTAGTGCGCCGTACACACAAACGATGATTTCATAACCCATTTGATAGAAGTGGAGATGGTTGTAGGTCAATAATTTATTATAAAAAAATCCCATTATATGGAATGTAATTTTTATTATTATATCATCATGGTTTGATAAAACTTGAATAATTTGGATAAATAAATAAAATAAAGACACTCATTGAAGAACATTAGCTCTTCTTCGGGAATCCTCCTTAGTTTCGCACTAAATCCTTACTAGGTTATTTTTTTTGCCAAAAATAAGGATTCTAGGATGATGGTATGAAATTTGGGAAGATATTTGGTTCGGTATTGTCTTAAAAAAGTGGTTTTAAGGTTTGAAGTGGAGAAAATAGGGGGTGACCTTTTATAAGTGGGGGAGAGGATACACTTGGTATTTTTGAAAAGAATTGAATGGTCCCACGTTTTTCATATGTAACAAGGTTAAAAAATAGAAAATTATAAAACATTAGAGGTGTAATGACCTATATATTTCCATAAAATATTTTTTAGGCCAGTTTATAGGTCATTTCTACACTTATCTTTTAAGTTTAACCCCTGGTAAATCAATTTTTTTCTTAACCGCGGTAATTAATTTTTACTGGATTTACTATTCATTTTGTTAGAAAATTAAGTTAAACTTATTAAAAATTATAAATTTTTATGATTAAAAATATTTAATCCATTTTTTTAAATTAAATTTATTTATGTGGAAAAATTTAATTTTAAATTTATCCAGTATAAGCGACGAGAAAACAGATTTTTAAAGTGAAAATTTTCAAAAGTTTACAAATTTTTTATTTCCAAATTAAATATTCAAAATTATTCCTATGAACTAAATTATATTATATAATATAAAATTAAACTAATTTTACTTTAAAACTAATCCAAAATATAATGTAACCTTATAGGTTTTTTAAAAGAAAAAACAATTTCCAATTAAAATTCAGTATTTTTCACTATTCCTCAAAAAATGAAATATTTTAGAAAAATACAAAAAATTAACCCAAGGATAATAATGATATCTTGATTTAAAAAATTAATTTAATTTTTTTCAAATAAATTTCTAAAATTTTAAAAAATTAATTTTAAATTATGGGTGTAAAGCTTGATTAAATCGTCTTTTAGAAAAATAAAGTTTTTCAGAAAACATTTCTTTTTCTTTTAAATGATATTTTTTTAATTTATAATCAATAGATAACTAATGAATGTGTGTAAAATATATATTTATATAATTTAGTTAATAATATTTATACCCTCCATTCTAATGTCTAGGAGATAAATGTAATATTAAATAGTAATATTAATTGTATATTGTTGTTGAGTAAAATTCGGTCTTCTGTGTAACATAAGATATTGAAGAAACTCATTGATTCATGTATCGTAAGCTATCAAAGAAATTTAATATATTCCAAAATAAATATATTTTAAATTATTTGGGTGTTATATTCTCTTATAATCTAGGTGTTGTGTGTCACATACATTATTGAATAAAATGTTTTTCTTTTAGAATTTAAGGGTGTTATATTCTACTCACCTTAAATAAATTACATCCTCACAATTTAAACATGATATTGATAATCTAGGGTTTGATATTTGAAAAATAAATTGACAAAAATCCCACATCGTTAATGGTTTAACAAATCATCCTCTTAATAAGATAGAAAAGGAAGTAAGAAGGTCATTTGGAGTAACACATAACTAGGTTTCCATGTAAGAGAACATCTGGTGTAAGTGAAGATATGAACATGGAGGAAAAACATGAATAATTATAGAGTGTGATTGAGGTCATTGATCACAATACAGTTAATAATCGATGGAAATTTAAGGGCCTAAAAACCTTAAATTTGTGATTATTTGAAAGACCATCTGATTCATCATACATAAATGTAATATGATAACATTTTCATTTCAATGTCCTTTTCCCTAAAGTTGAATAATTCTTTTACTATATAAGAATATAAGGAAATAAACTTACGTGAGGTGTTTCTATTTCATAAGTGAAATTTCATCCTTTATTTTGTCTTTGATTAATTTTCAATTCATCCAATACTCTAAGAAATGAATATCCAAAAAATTATTTTTAATGCCTAAAGAACTAAAATTCACTTTTAACAGATTGTAAGATCCATACAAGAGTGACATGTATTTCCATTTATCTATAAATATTTTCCTAAACCAATATGGATAGTACGAGTTATCCAATATAATAAATTAATCTCTAAACCTCAAAAGCAGCACCACTGGTTTATCATTAATATTTATTTTTCTAATAGTTTACCTAAAAATAATGACATATTAACCAGGACACCATGTAGGCCTGTGGTGGGTGCTAAACCCTTATTATCCTTCAGTCATGGGTTCAAGACCCACAAATTTTTTTTAATTTATGGGCCATCACCTGGAATTCCAGGTATTCTTTTTCTCAAACTATATCAATACAATTCATATAACATTCCAAAAAAATATGATGGGCATCCTTGAAATAAAATTAATCATTAAATAACCTTTTACTATTTTTTTCAATATTTTTTTACAAAGTATAATTCTCTTATTTTACTATTATTAAAATGTTATTAATTATCATATTAACCCTAAAGGTTATCAATACCTTTACAATTATGTCTATAAAATGTTAAGGTATTATTCATCAAATAAATTTTCCACTAACACATATACATTCTATAAATTTATCCTACTATATCCTTAATCATGGTATAATCCCATCACATAAAACCTCAAAAGTAGTGTTTAAGACTTTTAACTAGTGATAAATATTAGAATCATTAATCCATGATGGTATCCATAACTCATAAGTTAAATAATACACAAATACTTCTAAAATTTAACACAATACTTAGATTCTTCATATTTCTTATAAGAAAATACCATTGGTAATATAATTTTACACAAATAATTCATCCATTTTATTTCCACATAGGTCCTTCCTTGGTCATGTGTTTATCCTAGGTCATTTATTGTCATTATCTATTTAAATACTTCATAATTATTTTTAAAGAAAATATGAATTGTCCTATACATATCCCATGGGAGTGTCAAACTAGGTGCATAGTAAGACTAATTTTCTTGTACTAGGTGATGATCGAGTCAATCCCAATGTTCCATTTTTAGAGTTATTACCCCTATGTTCATCTGTTCTAGGACCATGTCCTCTTGTAATATCCAGACAAGGAAGTATTTATAGGAATATCCATATAATCCATTCCTTAACAAAACTTTATGATGTTCTTCTGTAATCATCCTCAAATTCTATAATAGGATTATATTCCCCGATACATGTTTTCCTAAATATAGTTTCCAATGTTTCTACTAAACTTACTTTGATACCATTTTTACCGACCCCAACCCTAGTATCATGGAGTCGATGCTTGATTTTATTACATTGGTATAAGACACAAGGAATCACATCCTGAAGAACCAAATAGTTTAGTATACTTGGTGAACTAGATACATACTTGATTCTTACATTACATTTGAATAAAAAAAATTACAAAATAATTTTTTTTCAAGAATAAAATTATTTCTTATAGCATATCCACACATATAAAACATAATACACTTCCTAGATTCCTGATAAAGGAATCAAAATAAGGGTGATATCAAATTCTCAGTAAGGGTTAAGTACATCAAAAGACATCACGAATCAATAAGTATAATCAACATGACAAGGTAAATAACTGAGTAAACATGACATTTAAATAAATGGATAAGGAATAGTTAATATGGAAATGTAAATAATTGAGAACACATGCCATATAAATAACTGGATAAGGCATAATCTATATGTAAAGGTAAATAACTGAAAACAAATTCCATTTCATCAATAAGAATAAAATGAAATGCATATAGAGATAATATCATAGTGAAAAGTCCTAGATAATAATAACTAAACTCTTAATACAAAAAATTCTTAATTATTGGACTCCATAATGTCATGCATCATGATACCTCTACCGTCAAGACCATTCACAAGACAATTTAAAACTATATATAGAAACCCGTTTAATGTTATCTTAACTGGATTGTCTCATGATACTTACCGATGCATTGAGGGGATATATTATATGAGGCCCCACCCATCACTGTAAGTCCAAATAATTCCTTATATACTAAATAATCAATTTAATTCATGAATCAATATGACTTAACATGAAATATTCATATTGAGTAAAAGATACCGATTTATCAATATTCCACCATTTAATCAAATAACTTTCAAATTAATCACCGTATGTAAAAATTAGATATGGTTTAATAAATAATCATATCCATGATAAATAATATGGATATTTTGGGGAAATTTAATGTCTAATTGTCACAAAAAGTGAATATTTCAAGGTGAAGTTAATTACTTCAAAATGAAACAAGGAAGTGAATGTCAATAATATTATTTATAAAAATAATCATAAAACATCTAGAGTAAGGATAGGGATGGTATCAAAATATAATCATTGGAGTAAGAATGATGTTTTTTGTAATTTATGAATATAAATACAATAAAAATATCTTTAAAATCATTCTTGAGGGAAATATCATTTTCATTTTGAAAATTATTTTCTTTGAAGATAACATTCTAAAAAATTTTCTTTAAAAAGATCATTATAAAATTGAAAATGAAACTTCAAAGAAATTATGTTCATAATGATGGTTAATTCCATATATTCTATAAAAGTAAAAAAATAACATTCCTTTTTCACTATAAAAAGGTTAGTAAATTTCCTTGTTCAGAAAACGACACAAATATTAATTTCACATTTTTGTTAAAATCTAAATGGGAATTGTTTTGAAAACTTCATAAGATTCCTTTGTAAGTTTTTTACAAAGTGTAAAATGAGTGAAAATTAATTATCTAAATCATTTTTAAAAGGTTACAAATATTTTTAAAAACAATTTTAGAAAACATGGTTTTGGAAGAGAACACATTTTTGACCGAAGTGAGAAATCAAGTCAGCTATTCTTAATAAACATTCTCAAAAATTATAGGCACAAAAGAGTGAAAAAATGGTAATATTATTTGAAAAAGATCATGAATAACCAGGGTTTAAGAAAATAAAATAGTTTATTAAACAATTATAAAATGATTTCCTTCAACTGGAATTTAAAAATAAACAATCAGGATGAGAATGCGATTGTGAAATAAACCCTTATAATGATCATAATATAGAAGTGAGAATTAGACAATGAATCATTTATGTGTATTATATATAAAAATAAATATTTTTTTAAAATATAACATGATACAATCAAAATTCATTATAAATATAATCATATAATATCAATGTAAATGAATAAGTAATATAACCCAATGAAAGGAAATTGAGTTTTGAAATTATTTAACTCTTAGTAACTTTTTATTCAAATACACTTAGATGAAATAATTAAAATTGAACTAAATATAGCATGAATTATTAATTAATCCTGATATTACATGTCAAAGGGTCAGTATAGACACCCCATAAAATAAATTAGGTGTATAACATTACAATATGCATCATTAAAATGAAATTGAGATGAAATCCCTTACCTCACAATTCGTATTGATTAAACATTATTTAAACTCATGTATAGTGATTTTAAACATTTTATTTACTTATAAAATAACCATAACCATATTTATAATATCATATATTATCCTTTTATAATATATTATCACCTATTAATTAATAGTCTTTCATTATTTTCATTATTTTGTGTGTTAATTGCCTTGTTTTTTCATGCATGTTTTGTCATTAAAGATCTAATTCTTACACATATTACATAATTTCATCTTCTAAAGAATAATAATTATGAAATAATTATCATATTTTTACATAAATTTTAATTTTAAAATCAATCATGAAAGATGGTTTTAAAAAATGAAGTACGTTACGATCTTAGAGACGGTAGGTTGTACGTACACATGAATAACATTTCAATTTTTCAATGATCATCATGGAAAGGTGGTTTTTAATATGTTAAATTTATATGATGATCATAATATCATATATCATATATTATATATTTATACATATATTTCATCCATGTGGTGTGGTGAGGAAAATAGAGTCACATCACTTCGTGAAGGTGGTAGTCCACACATACACTAACGATGTTATCATCTTTACATGAGTGAAATAAAAATAAATAAAATGATATATATTATATTTAAATAATGATAAATATTTCATGAATATCATAATTATTTAATTTATATCACATATAATTATTAACTTTATCTTCATCACCTTCTATGTGATGTTTTATTGAAAGACAAATCACATCGTTTCCCGAGACGATAGTCTGCCATATACACGAGTGACATTATCGTATGTCATATGGAATGAAAGTTAAAAATATATATATATGATATAGTGAATACATAAGTACAATATTTTATAAATAATATATATATATATATATAAACTTTATATCCATCATCATACCCAACCTTGAGAGGTGTAAGTGCAAAAATAACAACATCGGTTCGTGAGGCGGTAGTTAACCGCACACATGGACGATGATTTCATAACCCATTTGATGGAAGTGGAGATGTTTTTAGGTCATGAAATTATTATAAAAACATCATAGTATATTTTATATACTTATTATATTATATAAGTGTGGTTTGATAAGAATTTAAGGTGGTGGAGAAATAAATAAAATAAAGACGCTTATTGAAGAAAATTACCTCTTCTTCCGGTATCCTCCTTAAATTTTCACTAAAGCCTTCCTAGGTTAGATTTATGACCAAAATAAGGATTTTAGGTTAGGGAAATTTTTAAGTTATTTGGGTATGTATTCACCAAAAAAATTTGTTTTAATGTGTTAAGTGTAGAGGAGAGTGGGTGGCCTTTTATAAGTGGGGGTGATGACACACTTGGTATTTTTGAAAAGAATTGAAGGATCCCACATTTTTAATATGTAAAAAGAGTAAAAAATAAACCATTATAAAAAAATATATGTTTAGTGGTATAAATATGTCCATAAAATAGTTTTTACACAAGTTTACAGGTCTTTTATACACTTATCTTATTAGTTTAACCCACGATAAATCAATTTTTACCTTAACCATGATAATTAATTTTTACTGCATTCACTATTAATTTTGGTCAAAAATTAAGTTCAACTTATTAAAAATTATAAATTATAATAATTACAAATAGAGAATACATTTTTTCATATTCAATTCACATAAGTGAAAAAATTTAATTTAAAAGTATTCTCTCAGACGCGATGATAAAACAAGTTTTTAAAGTGAAAATGTTCAAAAGTTTACAATTGTTTATAACTAAATTCAATATGAAAATGTTTAAAATGAACTAAATTGTATTATTTTATATAAAATTGAACTAATTTTACATTAAAAAAAATCCTTAATATAATTAAACCTTATAAATCAATTAACTGAAAATATAGTTTTCAATTAAAATTCAATATTTTTCACTATTCATCAAAAAATGAAATATTTCTGAAAAATACCTAAAAATCACCCTAATATAATTTTTATATTATGATTTAAAAAATTAATTTTATTTTTTTAAAAATAAGTTTCTATTTTTTTTAAAATAAATTTTAAATTTTGTGTGCAAAGCGTGATTAAAGCATCTTTTAGAAAAATACATTTTTTCAAAAAACATTTATTTTTATTTTAAATGATCCTTATTTTATTTATAATAAATATATAACTAATAAAAATGTGTAAAATATTTATTTTCATAAGTTTCTAATCCTATTAATACTCTCTATTCCAATAGTTAAGAGATAAATGTCATATTAAATAATAATATTAATAGTATGTTGTTGTTCAGTAAACTCGGTCTTACATGTAACACAAGCTATCAAAGAAACTCATTATTGTCTGAATTGTAATCTGTCAAATAAATTTATTCTAGAAGGAATATATTTTAATTTATTTGGGTGTTACATTCTCTTATAATCTAGGTGTTGCGTGTCACATATACTACTGAATAAAATGTTATTCTTATAAAATTTCAAGGTGTTACAAAGACGACTTTTATTTATATGAAATTTTCGACTACATGCTGTGTGTTTTGAAAGAAACCATACAATATAATTTATTTTCTAAATAGGATAGGGTTTCTAGTCGATTTAAGTATCACACAGTCATGTGGAGGTCCCACATGTCATATGGCCCTACCTAGATAGCCAATCCTTATTAGAGAGTACATGCCTAGGACACCAGGTGGTCCCACCTATCGTGTTCCCCAAGTAACACACTGTGTACATAGATTTTAACATTCCATGATGAGTAATAGGACATGAACAAGTGAGTAATTTAGAGTAAACCCTAACCATTTCAAGGGACACATCATGTACTTTTCTTAGAAGGTTATACCCCTTGTATATCATTCTTTGAGGCTCGAAATCAGACCCATGAGTATCCATTCCTGATTATAATTATACATAGAATGTGATAGTGACTATTTTTTTGATATTAGAGTTATGACATGATGTGGTGTGATAAAATCACTCCTTATGGAATTCTTGGATGATATTGAGACTCAAGTTTGATCTATAGAGTAACATCAAGGATGGAAATTCCCCTAACGACACATATATATTAGAGAACAGGTCCCCCATATCCTGGGTAGGAATGGGGTTAGTACCCCCCATTCCCACTTTAGGTGTGGGTATCCTACTTTCAGATCCAGTACCCCCTCATATATGCTTCAACATGGAATGACTCTTCTACTTAAGTATATACCCCCTTGGTCATGACATGCCTTTAGAGAGGCGAGGGTTCCTTGCTACAAATCTGGTGAGGTTATGTTGGGTTACTGGAATTGGGAAAATGATGGCTATGGGATCTGTGGAAATTATCATAATAATTAATTGGATGTGAAGATCAAAATATTCATCTATCTATTCATTTGTTTTCTTCTATGAACATACCAGTTGTTGGGTTTCTAACCCCGTTTTCTTGTGGGTGGAGATGACTATTTATTTTTATTGATTCCCTTTTTAGTGTGTCCTACTGTGTATGTATATACTCACCCATGAAAAGCTTTTTCATGAACTTTTTGTATCTTATGTAGATGAAATATAGTTAGTAAATGTCCTTGGAGGGATTGATATTCATGGATCTTAGTTGTGTTGGGTGAAATTGATCTCTGGTGTGGTCAGTTTTAGTGTACATGAGCAGGAATTTCCTCATCATTAACTATTATATTGTGACTCCCATAGTTTCTAGTTGGATATATATTTTCCCGTATATTACTTAAGAAATATTTATATTTCCACACATTGGTTATTCTTATTGATTATCATGCAATGTTTCATATTAGGTTATTCTTTTTTTCTTTACCCTATACTGTTGTGATTTATTTAGAGGTGTGCATGTGTACATGTTCATTAGGCTATGGCCTCCCATGTGTGATTTGCCTACTTAGTGCTAGTCGCTTTCCCATAGACTATTATAGGAGGTATCGAG
Source organism: Viscum album (assembly GCA_963277665.1). Lineage (NCBI taxonomy): Eukaryota > Viridiplantae > Streptophyta > Magnoliopsida > Santalales > Viscaceae > Viscum > Viscum album. Next base: position 1,989,284,422 of record OY728136.1, read on the forward strand.
GTGTCACACTTAGCTTATTGCCAATACATGTGGGACCCTGATAGTCCATATCATGAAAAATTTGGAGTACTAATAGGTTCTTATTGAGTCTATCATGTAATATTATACTCTGATGTACCCTCTGGATCCATAGTAAAATATTTTTTACTCCTTTATGAATCATCCTAACATAATAGAGAAGAATAAGAAGTTTATTATTTTTAACATTCATGGTATAAGAATTTATGTATGTACCTATTTATACTCATACATGATGAACTTTTATACATAAAAAGGTTATCAATGAATAAAAAATTATATACTCATATATGTGATCATTAGATTCAACGATAAATTTTGTATTCACTGCTCATAACTTTATACTATTTTTCTATAAACCACTTTAGATACAAACATAGTGACTTTAAAATCCCAATTAATACCATGAGAGAATTTAAAATATTATTATTTTTAAATAAATTGATAACATGACATAAAAATAAATGAACAATTTAAAGAAATTTTTAGTGAAAAGATTTATCAAGTTTAAAATAATATTTTAATTATAATTTAATATTTTATTAATAATGTGATAACTTATCTCACCACATTGTTTATATTAATATTAAATATGATTTGAATAAATAAATAAACTTTTCAAAACTAAATACATACAATGGGACAGTTTAATAAATCAAATACTTATAATTTTATAAATTCTATATATTCTCTGTTATAATTTTCATTTCAAAATCCATTCTAAACATTTAATTGTTTGTGTGATCGTATGAAATATTTCAGTGAATACCGAAAGGTTCATCTAAAACATTAATATCATCCATTTATTTATAAAAAATATAACTTGGAATAAAATCTAAAATAACACCAAATAATTATTTTTAAATGTCCATTTACATAAAAAAATTATATATCTTATGATGAAAGAATTCATGGATAATCTGTATGAAGTTGATGCTTTATATAAATTACCTTAAATCTAAAACTATTCCATTTAATTGAATGAAACCACTTTCATTTTATCATTTTGGATTGACCACGTGTGTAGTAATCCAATATGTTTATTCTCTTAAAAACCCCATGATAAGATATATTTTTTAATGAAGGTTTCATTCTTGATGCACTAGTGTAAGAATCCATTTTTTCACTTACCATGACACCATCATGTTGTGTTTCCATGATTTCTACACCAATATTTACAATGAATTTAAATCCACTGATGACCAATTATTTTCACTCATGTTCTATGTTGTTCAAACTGAATGAGAATCCCCAATCCTAGTAGATATATCATCCATTGGTTACTTAGAACCTAAAATATATCCACATATATTATTGAACAAGTACCTAAAATTAAGGATTGTACAAAAGTAAGTATATTACCATTGATTTTAACTATACAGGAAACTCTTTACTGTGTAATATCTCTCACATATTAATAGATAAATAATGGTAGGTTATTTTTATAATTTACATATGTTCACTATAAATATAGAAATATTAATATTCAAGAAGCTATAAAAAAGTTTACATAACAAAAAAATTAAAATTTTAATTTACCTACTTCATGTAATCATCAACTAGACCATAGTTAAATAATACTATATGATGATTAATTTCCCACTTTTCCTTTCTCAAAGTATATAGTGAATATGAACTAGATATCCCCTTGTTTGGAGAAGTGATGGAAATCTATGTTCAATTGGATCATATTTCTCATATTCAATTTTCATTGGATGATTAAATATCATAATGACATTATGCATATACATTCAATAAAAATCCATGAATTCACATTTTAAATAAACTTTCATAATGGAAAATTCAGGATGATTCTTACTCATCACATAAGATTTCATTATATACGTCATCATTTTCATAGGATACATCTAGTAACATGAAATTGGACCACCAAAAAGAACTTTAGTGGGAAGATGAATAGTTATATGCAACATACATCTAAAATGATGGAGGAAATATTTTTTCCAAGTCATAAATAATGACTGGTGTATATTTTTATAATTTTTTAATAATACTCTTTCTCATAATTTTAACATAAATGTCTTAATAAAACTAACATAACCAAATCAGAGAGACCATCACATTATTTGATTATAAATGTTGAATGATAATGGGAATCAACTCATACAAGAAGATATGATAGTCATGGGTTTTAATATAATTAAGTTTTACACCTAATGTATCCACCTATTTTGAAATGTAACTTGAATAACCACTCAAAAAATTTAAACTTTACAAAACTTTAAGGAATTATTTTTTCTCTATATTTTTCATTGAAAAAAACTAGGAACTTACCACTAATATAAATAATTAACTTAGGATAAAGTATAAGTTTTATATTCTAATACATTAATATAAAATTTTAGCATAAATCATGTTTTTTTTAATTTACATTTTAAATTTTGAAATGTAACATTTTAAACAAATTTTTATCTATAATAATTGTATCCAAAAAGTTCCATAAAAATACAATGATCAATATGATAAATCAAATAATATATTTTTTTCTTTAATTTTTATCAGAATTTAAAGTAAAATTCCTTATATTTCTAGAATTGGGATATCCCTTTATGTGAATAAAATTAAAACCATCAAGTTCCTTAAGGATATAAACTCTTTAAATATATCAAGGTGATTATTATTTCTCTAAAAAATTATCAAAGTGTCTTTAATTTTTTCTGTATAGATGATTTATGAATAGAAATCATTAATGCCCTATAAATATGGAATTTCATCAAAATTTTAATATCCCAGAATTTTTATTTTCCATACAAACAAGATAAGTTAATTTAACTTCTATGATATATCCATACATCATTATGTAAGTATGGAAATAATTTATCATCAATAGAAGTACCCCATGTATCATAAAATACTTCTTTTTAGATGCATCAGATGCTAGTATATCAACAATCCATAATTACATCAAATATTTTATCAATGATCATAAGTATTTTTCAATATCATTTAAAGGATTAGTGGGTCCATATATTAATGTACCCATGATATAAAATGGGATTTTCATAGATATCAAAGGTATAATGTTATAAACTTGAATTAAAATAGGCTACATATTGTGTAAAATAAATATCTAGATAAAAGGGTTGAATCCATCATATGATAATACTAATATAATATTTCTTGTATCGACTATAAAATAAAGATGTTTCCTATGAAATCAGTTTATACTATTTCATCATTATTCTTATTTATGTCATCTTAATTACATCGTATATTTAATTTCATTAATTCTAGCACAATTATTTTGATGTCTCAGGCTCAAAGGAAAATAAAATATCAATTTCATTAGTACAATAAATTAGGTTTCATTTTTATTAGAATTTCATTTTGATACTCTATAATTTTTTCACTCATTCAAATAAATATTTTCTTTTAAAAATAGTAATAATATTTAGGGAATGCATCGATCTTAGTAGATAAAAACCCAAATTTATCAATAAACTTTGATTACATGTAATATTATTTTGGAATAATTTCATAATTGGGTAGTAAGTCCATAAAAAAGAAAATTATATAATCAATATGATAATTAAAATATACTTATTTACTTTTCCCATGATATAATCACATTGAAAAATCAAGTATTTTTATTTTTTTATATGCCTACTTTATCAGGTTACTTGCATCTTCCATTATATTTTTAACACACTCAAAATAATTATTCTAATTAATAGATAAAATCTGTGTAATCATTATCATTTCATATTGAATGGTTCTATAAGAATTTTTAACTTGAGAAAAAATGGAAACTGATCATACATCAAATTCTCCATACCAATCATTTCAATTGATTCAATTTCATTTCATGCTTGAACTTTTTATCCACTATGACACCATGTAAGATAATTAATTTGAAAACTATTTTTTTTGTGATATGGTAACTCATTTCTTCATGAGTTAACTATGGTATTACAATATAATCAAAATAGGGACATCATATTAATCCACTATGTGAATCATTATTGAATGAAAAATTCAAAAATAATTGCAACTTATTTTGAAACTCATCAGTGATCCATTTAGAATTATACATCCAACTTCTAACTATTTTAATATAAAAAATTGATTGTTATTAAAATTTTTATGATTCAATAAAAAATTTATGAAAATAGAAAACATCATTACAAATTTATTATTATTTTATATACATATTGATTTTATAGAAAATCTAATAATGATATTTGAAAATTATATCAATAATTAGTATACATGAAAAATAATTATTTTTCTATACACTATAAAAGATGTTTAATAATAATAATAATATTTTTCTTCTAACTATTAAAATAATATTTGTTATGGTAATAATTATAAAAAAATCAATTCTAATTTGAAACCTTAATAAAATTTACCCATCAAAGTTATTCACTGATTTCCAAAACCTACATGGAAATAGTAACATTTTAATAGGTATTTGATCACTTATTTCTCTATAAAAAATGTAAAATTAAATATGGGTTATAATAGAACAATTAACAATGTTATCCAATTTCAATTTCTTAAAATTTAATTTGTTTCAAGAATGATTTTCTAAAAAAACATGTAATAGTCATATAAAGATATCATGACACATCCCTATCTATTATTTTTTATTGATATCTAAGGGTCCAATTAATTTTTTTCAAGATCCTAAAATAATAATTTTACATTAATTTGAAACTCACTACCTTATATTCTATAATCTATGAGAAATTTAGGTGAACTATCAAAACCCTAAAAGACATGATTAATGCATGTTCATTAAATTCCAAATTATTTTTAAAAAACACATTTTTTTAAGGTTTTACTTATAAAAAATTATTATTATAGAATTTAAATAAGACTATATGATTATTATTATAGATATTGACACAAATCACTAATATGTTTGGATAAAATTTTAAAATAAATTAGTCAAAAATATGTAAAAGGGAAAAATAAATGCATGGATTTATTTGAATGACACATTAATATAACCTAGAGGAGTTACAAGATTTATGTGGGTATTTATACAATAACTTGAAATTTTAAGTAAATGATTAAATAATAATAGTGATGTTACCATGAAATTATGTAATTAGGTTTTAAAAGAATGGGAATCTAAACCTAATGCACTTTAACTCATTTAAAGTATAATACTATATAAGAGTTTAAACATAATTTTTATAAAACATATCCTACTACTTCTAATTTATATATTATTTTTTTATATTATATAAATTATAAACCCAAAAATGATTTAATTATTAAGGCAAAAAAAGTGAATCTCAAAAAAACATATAAAGAACAATATATTGGAATATTTGACTGAAAATAGAAGGACTGTTTAGAAATGATGTTATTAGAGAATCATATAACCAAAGTAAAAACATGGAAAACTAATTCATCAATAAAATATGATTTTATAATAATTTTAAACTTCAAGTAAAGTTTAAATTTCAAGGAATATTTTTAAGGTGAATAAATCATTAATTAAAAATATTTCTATTTTTGATATTTTGACATGTCTGAGTTATGTTGGAATTTTTTTATTAACAAGGAATAAACCTTGGTATTGATGATTCTATAATTGTATCAATAAGAGTTACCTACCTTAAGTGTTGTTTTAATTATTGGATTTAAATTATTGGGATTAAGTGTGGATCATATGAAATTATAAATACATTAAATATCATGAAAAAAAGTAATTTGAAAGGATTAATAAATTTATATTATGTTTGACTAAGGTATATTGGTTTGATAAGTATAATTTGACTAAGGTAGATAAATTTTGGGATAATTTTCCAAAGATAGATGTTTAAAAATTAAGTTATAGGTAGAACAGATTGAAAAAATCATGGATGAATGAATAGAATTATGCTTGAAAAGGAATGAGTTAGGGTGGGGGGATTTTCCCAATGAAATCCATGCTACCCGATTACCAAAATAAATTAAGATCATCATAATATAAATCCTATATCCATAAGAAACTATGATCATAATTATAATTAGAATTATTTCCATAAGTATAATAGACCATTGAAATAATTAGACACCAAAATAGATATATCCATGGTTTATTTTGGACAATGGATATATCCCCCTATATATCCACATACATTTAAGACCCTAGTTATAGGTATATGTAAACAGGTGGGATTTCTAATAGTGAAACCAAGGAGTGAAAGTGAAACCTTTATTACAATAAAGTGGGTATTCTATAGCAAGTTTAATAAGAAAGGAGAGGTGTGAAGGAAAAAATCAAGGCTTGTATGTAAAGGGTATCTTTAGGATGAATAAATTTACTTTAATAATATATTTTATCTAGTTTCTAGATTTAAAACCATAAAGGGTATTTCTTTTTATCACTGATCAAATATGATATAAGATTTTATATATGGGTGTCAAGTCATCCTTTCTCAATGGTAAACTTGAATAGAAAGTGTATATTTAGAAACCCTAATTATTTTTTATTATAGATTTTGAAATATGTGTTTATATATTGAGGAAAGTGTTGTATGGTTAGAAAATGCATGTGATAATGATATTTAAATATAAAATTATACTTGAAGCCACTATATTTTAAAAAGGGGAGAGTGAAAAACAAACTCCAAATCAAATATAACATGGGAACATCTCTTAATTTTATATTATATATTTATTATATTTTTTAAAATAGAAAAAAATATGTTTTTATATAATTTTCCACTCAAAATAAGGATTTATTGAGATATTAATGTTGGGAGAGATGAAGTATTTATTGGGATGATAAATTTATTAAGAGGGAAATCAAAATTTTCTTTCTCAAGAGAAATATTCCTAAGAATTTCTAAATAAGTTTGGAAGGGTGGTTTAAAATATTATTTATAATAATGTTTTAGTGTAATATAAAATATAATAGGATGAATATTGAAAGTAATTTGATCAGAAAGAGTTTAAAAAATTTATTGGGAGTTTTTTCTGTTTAGCAACTTCAAGAATAGTTGTTTCCTATGCTATTACACTATGTTTAAGTTATCCAAGATTTCCCAAGAAGATTTATTTCATAGTAGTAAAGAGAATTATAAGGTATATTAAAGGAATTATAGATTATCATTTATTATATATTGGTAAAATAAATCTTGATCTATTTAGTTATACTGATGCGGATTGGGTTGGATGTTGATGATTAAAATTATACATCCAATGGAGATTTTTTCTTGGGTGAAAGATGTGTGAATTAGAATAAAAATAAGTAAAATTACATTACCTTAAGTAAAAAATAATTATAATATGTTTACATCCCAAATAAAAACATTAATTAATAAGGATAAAGACATAACATGAATATCTCAAGGTGGAAGTAAATTTACCCTTATTGGTGGGTTTTGAAAATAAATGTGCCATAAATATTTTAAGAAATCTAGTTTAATGAACTCTATCGATTCATATTGATATCAAGTACCATTTCATCAAGGAGAAGTTAGAAGAAGGATTCTTGAATATGGAGTATATTCTTATAAAGTAACAAGTGGTTAATGTGTTTCCTAAGACTTTTCTTAATGGTGCATTTTATAAACCATACTTGATAATAGGAGTTACAACTATACATTCTCAAGATTAAGATATTTTGGCTTTCCCCTTATCTTACTATTCCTTTTATTGTTTATTTAAAAGGTGGAGAAAGATAATGACATAAATTCAAAGGTATATATTTCCAAATAGGGGATAAATCACTTATTAAGGGAGAGTATATATTTAGGGGGATCTTTTTAAAAGGAAAAAAGCTGTGAGTTTAGCATACACATATGGAATATGTGTGTGATGATATGATTTTAGTGTGTATATGAGTTTGTTTCATTCACTATTATAATATATTTTTTGAGGTGTGTATATGAAATGAGTTTGATATATATATAGGGCTAGTTCCATTGAAAATATAATATTGAGAAAAGATTATAAGTTAACACAAGTTTATCTACTATAAAACTTTTAATATCGATTATTATTATTTTCAATATCAATTTTTCTCATATAGGCTTGGAATGATTAAGTAATGAATTATTGTTAAGTTTAAAGGTAATTTACACTCAATGGTTGGTTTAAAATCCAAAGGGAAGGATTTATAACTAAAAATATATTTGGGGGTATTTTTGTTACCCAAGATATGTTTTATGAAGAGTCCTAAACCTTCTCTAGTCCTCTATACTATAGTTTTTAGATATTATATGTGTTAGGGTGGAGGCAAGAGGTGGTTCAGAGATGAAATGTTGAGTTTTTAATTATTAAGGGTTAAAAAAACCATTTTGAGTTGTCTTATACCATGAAGGTTGCTCTGGTCTGGTTGTGGGCATAGAGGTTTTCCAATTTTCCCTTGATTGTGAAGTTGAGGTCTGAAATAACTATTTGGGGTGGTTTATACCATGGTGATCATCTATGTTGTTGAAGTGATATTTTTGGTAAGTGTAGTCCCTGATCATTCTTGGTGGAATATATATGTAAAACTAGGAAGGATAAAATATATGTTTCAAGTGTTTTGGTTTTATAATACCATTTCTAGGAGCTTTGTACATCATTTTTGGGTTATGTGGAAGAATGGAAATGGTGAGGGAAGTCAGGCTACACGGTAGTGTTTTAGGGCTTGATTTAGAGTCTGAGATTAAAACGAATATGGTGAGCACCACTATGTTATGGTGGAAGTAAAAACCATTTTTAAAAGGAGTGGAATGATTATGACATTTAGGGGAATATGTCCATTTTAAAGGATAAAAATATCAAATATTCTTTTAATAACCCCCCATTATACCATGGTAAACCCATCACTACACTGTGGATGGGTAACTAAAATAACTATTATAAATTAAATCCACCTCATTATTTGATTTGATTATTTTTCTATTTCTAAAACCCTAAAGTTCCTTGGGTCTCAATTGTTATGGTATTTGATTACATTGGTGGATATCAATCCTTATACTTCACATGAATGATTCCCTCTTTATCTGAGGTTCTTTTCCTTCATTCACTTATATCCTATTTCTATTTCCATTACTCCTCTTATATTATTTTTCTTGTAAATTCATGGAATGTGGTATGGATTTGGTTTTATTGGTTCTTAGTCATGGTTTTGATGAAATTTGGTGTGTTTAGGTTGTCGGAGGTTCCTATTTGGATCTTGGTGGTGTTTAGTTTTCATCCTTCCTCCTATTTTTGTATAGTGATTGTTGAAACTTCAATCAAGGTAGGGGATTATAAATATCTCTTAATTTATTATGTGTTTAATATGGTATTATCATGATTTTATTTTCCTAATTTAAGTAGATGAAATTAATATTTATGGATATAATGAAATAGATTAAAGTAATTGAAAGAGGAAAATAAAATCACATGTTCTTTATACGATTTAAAAAATATTATCTTTGTTTTATTTCTTATATTAATTAAATATGTATGTTTATGAGATTCATAATGATTATTACTATTGTTGATATGATTTATCACATTCATAATTGGCTAAGTAAATTAAAGATGGAAACTAAAGAATATTTTTAATCTGGAATTAACATTTGATAGTTTTTTTCATAGATTATTTGATATAAAGTGAAACATGTTTAGGCATAATAGATTGATATTTTTTGTTTTTGTGATTATATTTATAATTTAATTAGAAAGTTATTTTTGATATTTTATCATTTTGGTAGAGTTGGGGTGTTGATATGTGTTGTTATAGCAACGGTTTTTCATGGTTGATGTGTGATGGAATAAATGATGCCATGGAAGTAGTAAAGGTGATGTTGTATCTGTTGGCATGGTGTAAAGTGTTTATTGATGAAGTGATATGGTGAAATGGATGTGGTCATGTCATATTTTCTTAGAAAAATTTAATGGTACATAATTAAATAAAATAATGAATTATTAATTTGGATTGGAATGGGTTTTTATGTGTCAATCGCGTGCTATAAATATTAATAAAAGTGGTAAATTATTAAAATATAGGGTATGAAATTAAAATTTATGTAAATAGATAATTGTTTCACAAATTCATAGTAGTTGTGAATTAATTTAAAATTAAATTTAAACATGGTAGATAAATGAAATATAAACTATCAAGTAAGTGGTGAATGAAAATAAAGTAGACAATTGATTATGATATTATGATTATTAATTAGGATGAAAATGATTAGTGGGAAGTTTTATGGATACTGTACAGTTGTTGTGTGGTGTTTTTGGAGTTAGGTTGTGTGTATACTAAAAGTGTCAATGATGTTAATGTGTGATGGAGAAAGTTATGTCTTAGTATTATGTGTTAGGTAGTTAACCATAGGCTAGTCTTGTGAACTATTATATATTCATTGTAGTTTTTATTATTTCACATATACCACCACATGAGTTTGGTAATGTGATCAATTCCTAAATGAGGTTTTGAGTTTCAAGTGTTTTCCCTAACATCTATGATGGGGATGATACATAAGGATGACTAATCCCTATCCCCTTGTATATCCTATAAACATAATATAGGATATGATGGCCTGAGGTTATAGTATATGGTGATGTGGTTATTGTAATATTCTAGGGTTTTTAGGTGAGTTATTCTGAACCTACATTTTTCCTGACCATGTGTAATTATGTAATGAAATAGCCCAAGATATCACCTAAATTGATACTTGATCCAACTCGGGTCATCCTCAATCTCCCTAGAATGTTAAAAATAATTATAGATATCTAAATAAATCATTAGCGATGATTTCATAAAAATAAGAATGGTTTTTCAAAAACAAACAAGCATTTTAAAATAAACGTAAACAATTTAAATGTGTAGTATATATAGAAGATGTAAAAATAAATCCACATACTCATTGATTGATTCCTTCAATAAAAAATCCCTTGTTCCACTATAACCTCAACAGATACAGTGTGTCCACAAAAAACCATAATTTAAAGAAGTAAATAACCTATATGTACAAATCTACTAAAATAATAAAAAATAAACATATACATACCTAATCGAACAATATCATGTGACCTGAGGCCATGCTCCATCTAAACTTGGATCCCATTCTAAGAGTCAAATACAGATTCTACAAATCCACTCAGTCTACAAACACTAAGTGGTGTGAGTAAGAATTGATATCAATATCGTAAAAGGTATTCACTCCAGAGTACATGATTTTGTTTTTAAAAATGAACAAAAATGATATCTTGAATTATGTTTAGATTTTTTTTAAAATACAGTACATGAAAACCAAACATCATGATCAACCTGATGGTTCTGAGCATAGTGGAAGTGCTATATGGGGCATGACCAACTCGATTTTTTTTCATAATCAATCATTAATCTAATGTGTAAATATACAAAGAACATCATGACCAAAAAAATTAAATCAAATATTAATTGATGAGAAAATAATGGAACTAAAATTATAGATAATAACATAATGATTATAATTAATTTAATAAATTAAATAATTACTATATGACTAATTCTTTATTCATTGATGAATATGAAAATGTATCTATATCATAACATCATTTCATTATAGGAATAAATTTTAGATTCCATCTAGTAGAGATCTACACATGCTCCATGAACCTATAAACATTACCGTATAAATCTATGGGTGCTAGAATGATGGATCCAAATGCTTAAATCATTCATCTTTGATCACCATGATAATCACTTCATGAAGGATTATATTGATCTCTCTATAATTTAGAGTGGAAGTGGAGGAGGATCTCTTTCCATTCTTAAGAGAATTTTTGGAGAGGGATCTCTCAAGGTAATCAATATAATTTTCTTCAGATGTTATTGTTCACAACAAAAAAAATGAAAACACTTTAGAAATAATACAATTGGGTTTATACACTTCCAGGTTTAGAAAATAGTAATTACACATGCACCCTTATAACTTATTTAATCCCTATATAACCCCATGTCTATAATTATAGTAATAATATTATTATTTATTGACATGCTAAAAACTTATGAATTAATTAAATAATTTTTATTCAAATAATATTTAATATATATTATTTCTCAGTAGACCATTAAACTTGGTCCTACGTTACTCCACAATATTTATCAAGTATTGAATAATGACTATTTATTTTATAAATAAATATCACTACATTATTCACTAATAAATAAATAAATATTAAATTCACTAAATAAAAAATAAATATTTATTAAATATTTTTCTCACAAAATATTCTCTCGAATAACTAGTGATAGAATATATATATGTATATATATATGATCACAAAACATGTATAATTATTAAACCACACGTGGGAATGATATTTATTCAACATTTTAAGTAATAAATAATAATATTATTTAACTAAGGTTCTTAATACACTTAGTGTCTAACCCTTTAGGCCTATTTCTCCGTGACATTTGGTGAAGAAGCCTAAATTCCATGGTTAGTATCTAGAAACACATCAAGGTATCAATAGAGAAATAATTTAATGTTTAAATGGCATAAAACCTCATATTAATTCTTACTATGTAATATAATTCCTTTATCACAATATCTTTGATCAAACATGTTGCATACTTGTGCTATCAACCTATATGATTGATGTCTCTTTATTTGAATTTCTAGAAATAAATTTTCCCATAGAACACCATGAACATGGATTTATTTAGGATGCATTATTTCCATAAAAGTACTAAGATATCAACTTCTATATAAATAACAGAATGGAAAAATCCTCTCCCACATTATTCATTAATGAAATATTACTCATGACACATCCAATGTAGCCTACTTCATCGTCAGCATATATTGTCCCAATTTTTCATAAATAAATAAAATTACACAAATAATAATATCAATTAATAATAATATTAAATTAAAAGGATCAATACACATATCCAAAAATAAGAACATCTAATGACATATATAAATGTGTATTTCCAATTACTGTGTATTATTATCATAATATCCTACACTATATATTACCAAGGGAACACACCCTGATAAGTTGATTCAAAGTCCTATGAGTCACCAACACTAATACCATGTATCTTTATTATCCCTAAAATTATTTCATTCAGATATAGAATATATTTTTAAGAATAATGGGGTGGTACTTCTGGGTTCTCATCATAGTAGGGAACAAATATGACATTTTAGTGTAACAACTACTCTTAAGAAATTATCAAATACTATGTTACATAGAAGAAAAATAATTATGTGATAAATAGTTTATCACTATTAAAAAATATGAATATAAGAAATCATAAATTATATAGAAGTTGGTTATAGGGAACAAAATTCAACACAACCATTTTATAAAACTTTTATTTATTTTTATTTAAATGAAATAATAACTTGAAAAAAATTCCTCATCCCATGAATATTTTATTAAAAATAAAAATTTATAAATCCATTTTTACCGTAAACCAGTCCTTTTAAAACAAGTCTTGAAATAATTTTTTTCTTACTTTAAAAATGGTTTGAAAAATGAAAACTAGAGGGGATAAAATGAAGTGACCATTAAATTAATAAATAAAACAAGGTTCAATAATAGGATAAAATTCCAAGGAAGTAAAATATAGATAAATAAAAAGGGTGTAAGAACTTGGGTTTTTAGAAACGGGTCAAATCCTGATCTTATTTGAATTTTTTGACTGGTTTTTGAGAAGTCTAGAAAATTTGGGCAGTTTCCGGAAATTTCCAGACCACATGCCGCGTACTTTAAGTACACACCGTGTATGTGTTGGGTGAGTACCATCCATGTGCTCTCTGAGCACATGCCGCGTGCTGACCGTGTAAAAATTTCTTACTACACGACATGTAGTTTTAGACACGCCGTGTACCCGTGACTGTGTGGCGGCCACACATGGCGTGTAGGCCTGTTGGTTGGGTAGAATCGTTTAACCAAGTGCACGCCGTGTTCCCCATAGACACTCCGTGTATTCTAGCTGTGTATGAGGGATGTACATGGCGTGTGGGTAAGTCAGTGAGGAAGAGAAGGAAAAACCAAGTACATGCCGTGTGCGACCTAGCACATGCTGTGTAGTCAGTCGGCAAGATCTCAGCTATTTTTCAGCCACCTTATGAACAGTAAAATGATACATGACGTGTAGTCCTAAAGTACACGCTGTGTACTTTCTTTTTTTCTCTCGCTAAAACGGGCAGTAGCCTCATATTGAGTTAGAACCTCAATTCTTCCACCCGGTTTCACGAACCAAGTCGTCCGAACCTATTCTCTTCTCCCGATCGTCCGTCCGAACTCCGTTTTGATCGCTGATTGATCCGTTGGAACCCCCTCGGTAAGGCCTTGATTCTTCTTGAGCCATTTTGTTTGATTTCTATTCTAGAACGAGATATAGGGGCTTGAGTGGTTTTGAATCTTTTGTAGATCTACCGTTATTTAGACCGATTCAGAGCCTGATATCAAAGGATTATCATTGTACGAGTATGAGGTGGGTGGTCCATACCTTCTTTCGTGTTTTCGTAGACTTTTGGGGGTTACGACCTTCGAGCACAATGTTGGGTATTGAGCGAAACCCTTGTTTATTTATTTTTAATAGTTTATCTGCATTGTGGGATGCCTCTGGGTATTCCTTGACCCTTTTTGTGCTTGAGCAAGGCCAGGTGAGAGGTCATAGCTCGTTTGGGGCAATTCGGCCGGGGGTATCGAAATGCATATATTTTGGACCAGTATTTAAACTGCTAATTTTAGACTGCTTTTGATGCCGTTGGATTAAACTGCTGAGGTTGATTTGTTAAAGCATGTTATTAATTTGTTTAAGGCATTTAAGACCTTAGGTGTTGATATGGATTAGCACAAGTTAGTGTAATTTGACTGTTTAGTAATTGCTTGTTTAAAGTGATGATTCCAAGTATGAATATGCAATGTGTTATATTGCCTGTGTTGAACTGCTTGTTGTGTTGGGCGTGGCTCAGATATATTTTTGAGTGATGGGGATCACTGGTTGGGGCTTTGTCTTGGGTTACTTTGGGTGGTTGCTACCACGAGATTGGACATCATGGATGTCGGTTGAGGCAGTTGGACTTTCGGGTTGGGCTTGACCCAGGCTACTTGGATAGCAAGGCCATCAGACTTGAGCGACAGGTTTTCAGGGACACGAGGTGTCATAGGTGTTGTGGCTTGGGGACATACTGAATTGATTACTGCTCACCGGGTACTTTTGAGTAGTGTGCACACAGATAGACTTCGAGATGAGGTGGTACGACCACTCACTGGGTAGAGGCCCCCGGTAGATGCAGTTAGGTATTTTTGGTTTAGGGGTGCTTGCCATAGGAAGCCACGTGGAAGGTGAGGAGCCTTTAGTAGACATCATGAGGCAGTTAGGTTGGGGGCAGAGGCTCGCCGTGATTTGAGGACAGGTATCTCTATTCCTCCGGATGTTGTGCCATGAATAGGTTGAGCTTCCGAGATGGGTTAAGATTTTTGGGCGTACCTTTGGGACGCCAGTACTTGAGACACATGGTGTCAGGTGGCACATGGTGCTGGGTTACATCCAGAGATTCCGGCACTGGCCAAAGCAGGTGACACTTCCTAGTGGTTGATGAGTACCAGTGAAGTTCATGTTTACTTTTAGGCATTGTATTGTTTATTTCTTTCCTTATATAAACATGTCTGCCTAAGCAATTATATTAGGTACGCACCCTTGGGTGGTATCTTACTGAGACTTGTCTCACACCCTACACGGGACCTTCAGGACGCGTGTAGACTTTATGAAATTGCGTGCAGGTAAAGGGTCATCCTCAGGAGCTGGACTTTAGGGATGTTGGCATGGGGACTGGTGTGGGACTTGAGGTCGTGACTTGTTGGAGTTTATTTGTTTAGTTTTCCTTTTTGTATCAGCATGCTTACCTTATTATATAGCAATTGTTGGTTATCCATTGGCGTCGTTATATTTTGATCTGTATTACTTACTTTAGATGCATTCCTTATTCGGTTATAGTAGTAGTTGCTTGTATTCTCAGCATGTTGTTTTGTTTACTTTCCGCTACTGTTGTTTATATATTGCTTCTGCTGGTTCGTTGATATTTGATATGCTTCCGCTCTGCGGGTCTGGTTCGATTCTGCTGAGTCATTTATTTCCACTGTATATTCTAGTTTTATACTTGGACCTATACCATTTTATTCCTCTGAGAGGGTATAGACTCCCCACTATACCTAATCAGACCCTCACTGCTAGTCGGAAGCCTTTGGCATTTAGGGGAGGTGCGCCTAAGGTAGTAACACCCGACCTGTTCGGCACTGTTCGGGTGGCTGGCCAGGTCTGGGTTGTTACAAAGTGGTATCAAAGGGGTTCTTGACAGGGATTTAGTATCAGTGTTTTTCCTGGATACTAATGAGTTGGAGACTTCTCTTTTTATTTCTGCTGGTTTTACTATTTGGGATACAGTAGACTGGAGATAGGTTGTTGTTGGAACTGGATTTTGAACTCGTGCTTGGGTGCCTGCAGCCCCATGTACAAGGGTTGGATTGAGTTTCCAGGGGTGGGAATTGCTATTTGTTTTTGCTCAGATTACGGTTTATATGATTTCCACATCGGTGGTTCACTTTTTGTGTGATGTTATTGTTTGTGATATGAAAACCTTGTATGGTATGGAAAGGCTTGTTTAAACGGATTTTGATAGGCACATTTTAGGGTATTTCAATTTCATAACTGCACGTATGCCTTGTGAAGTGATAATACCATGTGAATAAAATCAATTTCCATGCTATGTATGCTATGAAATGTGAATAGGTGAAACTCCTGATAGAATTAATTTTTTATTGCAATGTGTATGCCATGCTTTGTATTTTGTAGAATTTCATGTGCATGATTTTTGGGTCTGGCTCTTATGAGAGCAGGTAGGTACTATGCGTGAGGCAGTGTAATTGTCAGGATTGGGTGACTCGGTCGTCGGGTTTGAGGAAATGTTGGTTGTCAGGACGGTCATGGACCGAGGTGCTATTGATACTTGGCTCTATTGAGGGAGGGTAAGGAGGACTTGAGGTCGGGATGCCGAGGGCATGGGTTGCTATAGGGGAGAGTAAGGGTAGTTGTTATACACTGCCTCTTTACTGCTTTCCTTATCTGCGTAGAATATATTGTTATATATATATGAGCTGTCTGACCATTTATAGTATTCAGCGGGTTACTCCTTTACAAATTGACGTAGCATCAGGCATGTGATGATACGGCACCGTAGGATCAGGTTCAGAATCCGGTGCAGGCAGAGCATGAGCCGCAGGTACAGGCTCAGGGATAGGATTAGGTTCAGGATCTAGTGCAGGCAGGGCAGCAGCCAGGTTTGGCAGTGTTCGGGCCATGGATTGACGAGTAGCTCCGAGCTATCATGGTACGTGTATTATAGGGGATTGACAGAGGCAGGAAGGGTACAGAGCCTTTTATGGCACATCTGACACGGGAGTTCCAGTCGCAGCACCCACTACTTTTTCAGGGTGAGGGTGTTCCGCAGGCAGCTGAGAACTGGATAGAGAGTATGCAGATGATCTTTGAGCAGCTTGTGACGCCTCCAGGGCGGAGGGTCAAGCTGGTGACGTACATGTTGAGAGGCCCAGTGAAGCGTTTGTGGGATGTACTGGTACAAGCTCATAGGCACGAGGGACTCGCTTGGAAGGACTTCGAGGACAGGTTCTTTGAGCACTTCTATCTAGAGACACTGAGGGCAGAGAGAGCTTGGGAGTTCTTGAGTCTTTAGCATGGAGATATGTCTGTCATGGACTACACAACTACCTTCACAGAGTTATCTCATTTTTCACCTGGTATGGTGAGAGATGACGTAGCTAGGGTGAGGTGCTTCGAGGATGGATTACGACACGCCATTCGGGTCCAGGTGAACATCTTCAGGCTGGGTTCCTTCTCCAAGGCGGTGAACCAGACGCTTATAGAAGAGGGAAACCAGAGGGATATGACCCAAATTGGCAGGGTGGCAGCTTCAGGTGATGGTTCAGACAACAGGTAGCGGGGGAGAGATGAGTTCCAGTAGGGCAGGCAGGCCAAGGACTCCACTAGACCACCCCATGGAAGTTCATCAGTGGTTTTCTTTTAGTGTGAAAAAACGAGACATGTTCAGGCTTAGTGAGATAGGCCCCCAAAGGAGTACTGGGCGTGTGGACAGGTCAGGCATCTGGAGAGGTTTTGCAGGAAGCCTTCTTAGACAATCGGCAGGCAGGGACTAGGACAGACTGTGGCATCAGGTGTTGGTTCAGGTTCGATACCAAGAGAGGGTAGTCGAGGTTTAGATGCACGCGGAGGACATGACAGGGATATTGGGATCCAGCTGAGGGGTCAGTGGCCGGTGACTGAAGCAGCATCACAGGGAGGTCAGGCATCGGGCGGCCGTGCTTCAGGCCAGGTGCACGCTATGGAGCAGGCTGGTGAGCCGATAAAGGTGGCAGGTACACCACGGGTGTGGCCGTGATTTTTTCCTTACTTTATTTTGGCATGGCCTCTTGAGGCATGTCTGGTTGAGTGCACATGCTACACATGATACTCATGGACTGAAAAGATGCCAGTTAGTGGGATTGGCATCATATTAGATGCGTTACATATTTTATTTATATATTTGAGATGCGTGGATCAGGATCATCAAGCATGCAAGTTACTTGAGGTGCTGGGGGCATCAGGGAATCGTGGATGCGAGTTACTTGAGGTGCATGGAACCAAGTTTGATTTGAGCATCTATTAGATGTAGGACCTTAGGGAGGCGGACACCGATGCGGTGAGGGTTACGTTGGGTGTCGAAAGCGACACGTGAGAACCGAGGAGGTGCAGGGGTGACAATGCATCATGGGTGGACCATGGGTCCGGGAAAATAGGTCATTGGGCCTTGCTTATTTATTTTATTTGCTCTGAGCGTTGTTTGGGTTGAGACCGAGTAGGAAATTCCTAAGTTGGGGAGCCCTTTTAGGAATTCAGCCAGAACCTTAAAACCGGGGTAGTCCAGGTTGTTTAACCAGGATGGACGTGTTCGATGCCATCTCCTGGTTTCGTTCGGTAGATCGGGGACGAGCTGCGTTAAGGTGGGGAGTTTGTAAGAACCCATATTTTTAGAAATGGGTCAAATCCCGATCCTGTTTGAATTTTTTGACTGGTTTCTGATAAGTCTGGAAAATCTGGGCAGTTTCTGGAAATTTCCAGACTACACGCCATGTACTTTAAGTACACACCGTGTATGTGTTGGGCGAGTACCGACCGTGTTCTCTTCGAGTACATGCCGTGTGCTGACCGTGTAGAAATTTCTTACTACACGGCGTGTAGTTTTAGACACGCCGTGTACCTATGACCGTGTGGCGACCATACATGGAGTGTAGGCCTGTTGGTCAGGTAGAATCGTTTAACCAAGTGCACGCCGTGTTACCCTTGGACACACAGTGTAGTCTAGACGTGTATGAGGGATGTACATGGCGTGTGGGTAAGTCGATGAGGAAGAGAAGGAAAAACCAGGTACACACCGTGTGCGACCTAGCACACGCCGTGTAGTCAGTCGGCAAGATCTCGACTATTTTTCAGCCACCTTATAAACAGTAAAATGATACATGGTGTGTAGTCCTAAAGTACACACCGTGTACTTTCTTTTTTTCCCGCTAAAATGGGCAGTAGCCTCGTATTGAGGAAGAACATCAATTCTTCTGCCCGGTATCACAAACCAAGTCGGCCAGACCTCTTCTCTTATCCCGATCGTCCGTCCGAACTCCGTTTCGATCGCCGATTGATCTGTTGGAACCCCCTCGGTAAGGACTTGATTCTTCTTGAGCCGTTTTGTTTGATTTATATTCTAGAACGAGATATAGTGGCTTGAGAGGTTTTGACTCTTTTGTAGATCTACCGTGATTTAGACTAATTCAGAGCCTGATATCAAAGGAGTGTCATCGTACGAGTATGAGGTGGGTGGTTCATACCTTATTTCATGTTTTCGTAGACTTTTGGGGGTTGCGACCTTCGGGCACAACGTTGGGTATTGAGAAAAACCCTTGTTTATTTATTTTTAATAGTTTATCTGCATTGTGGGATGCCTCTAGGTATTCCCTGACCCTTGTTGTGCTTGAGAAAGGCTGGGTGAGAGGTCATAGCTCGTTTGGGGAAATTCGGCTGGGGGTGCCGAAATGTGTATGTTTTGGACTAGTATTTAAACTGCTGATTTTAGACTGCTTTTGATGCTGTCGGATTAAACTGTAGAGTTTGATTTGTTAAAGCATGTTAGTAATTTTTAAGGCATTTAAGACCTTAGGTGATGATATGGATTAGCACAAGTTAGTGCAATTTGACTGTTTAGTAATTCCCTATTTAAAGTGATGCTTACAAGTATGAATATGTAATGTGTGATATTGCCTGTGTTGAACTGCTTTTTGTGTTGGGTATGTCCCTGTTATATTGTTGAGTGATGGGTGTCACAGGTTGGGGCTTTGTCTCGGGTTACTTTGGGTGGTTGCTACCATGGTATTGGGCATCATGGATGTCGGTTGAGGCAGTTGGACTGTCGGGTTGGGATTGTCCTGGGTTACTTGGATGGAGAGACCATCAGACTTGAGCGACAGGTTCACAGGGACACGAGGTGTTAGAGGTGTTGTGGCTTGGGGACATACTGAGGTGATTACCGCTCACCGGGTACTTTTGAGTAGTGTGCACATAGATAGACTCCGAGATGAGGTGGTACAACCACTCGCTGGGTAGAGGCCCCTGGTAGATGTAGTTAGGTATTTTTGGTTTGGGGGTTCTTGACATAGGAAGCCCTGTGGAAGGTGAGGAGCCTTCCGGAGACAACTTGAGGCGGTCGGGTTGGGGGCAGAGGCTCGCCGTGATTTGAGGAAAGGTATCGCTATTCCTCCGGATGTTGTTTCGTGGATAGGTTGAGCTTCCGATCTGGGTTATGATTTTTGGGGATGCCTTTGGGACGCCGGTACTTGAGCCACATGGTGTTAGGTGGCACATGGTGCCGGGTTACATCCAGAGATTCTGACGCTGGTTGAAGCAGGTGACACTTCCTGGTGGCTGCTGAGTACCAATGAAGTTCGTGTTTACTTTTTGGAATTGTATTATTTATTTCTTTCCTTATATAAGAATGTATGCCTAAACAATTATATTAGGTATGCACCCTTGGCTGGTATCCTTCTGAGACTTGTCTCACACCCAACACGGGCCCTTCGGGATGCGTGTAGACTTTATGAAATTTCGTGCAGGTAAAGGGTCAGCCTCAGGAGATGGACTTTAGGGATGTTGGAATGGGGACTGGTGTGGGCCTTGAGGTTATGCATTTCTAGAGTTGCTTTGTTTAGTTTTCCTTTTTGTATCGGCATGCTTACCTTATTATGTAGCAGTTGTTGGTTAGCCGTTGGTGCCGTTATATTTTGATCTGTATGACTTGATTTAGATGCATGCCTTGTTTGGTTATAGTACTAGTTGCTTGTATTCTCAGCATGTTTTTCTGTTTACTTTCCGCTACTGTTGTTTCTATATTGCTTCTGCTGGTTTTTTGATATTTGATATGATTCCGCTCTGTGGGTTTGGTTTGAGTCTACTAAGTCATTTATTTCTGCTGTATATTCTAGTTTTATACTCGGACCAGTACCATTTTATTCCTCAGAGAGGGCATAGCCTCCCCACTATACCTAATCAGACCCTCAGTTTTAGTCCACAGCCTTTGGCGTTCAGGGGAGGTGCGCCTAAGGTAGTAACACCTGACCCGTTCAGCACTATTCGGGTGGCTGGACGGGTCTGGGTTGTTATAAAGGGGATTAAACCATAATCACAACATTATCTATAAAAACGTGAGTGGGTATTAAATATCATGTTACAACATAAGCACAATCCACAACACATGAGAAGATATTTTACCTATAGGTTCCAAAGGTAACTTACTCACTCAGAAAACACTAGATGACTAAGTGAATGGAAAAATAATACAACCCAAGCCTCTCAAGGACATCATAAATAGACCCTAGCTAGCACCTCATGCCTAACTATATAATCAACTGTCCAGTTACCCACCTACTTAATTTCTTCCATTTTCTAATTAAAAAACAATCCAAATAGAAATTATCATGTCTATTAATAATAACAACCCACAATAAAAAACACCATTTGAAACCATGCTCCCCTTAAAAAACTCCTTTTTGGAATATCACTTAAAAACAAAAACATATTTCTTGAATTAATTTTCTAAACTTTTGGTAAGATCAAACTCTTTTTAAATGAAATAAAAACCATTTAAAAATTACTTTTTGAAGACATATTTAGAAAAAAAATTTAAACATCCAGTTTAAATTTTGAAACAACTCTTTTTAAACCATTATTGACAAAAACACACACATCCATCTCTCAAAGTACATATCCTTATGTTTTCATGTCTATATGTACATATATTGAATATATACTCAAAAAAATATGTTTATAAACTCTAAACATAATATAAAATATTCCCAACATAAATCATAAGTGAATTGTATAATGATGAAATGAATAAACATAATAAAATTCATAAAATAGAGGGATCCAAAAATTTAACCTATTTTTCTCACACATAAAATTATAAAATTCATAAAATTATTCATATAATTTCATAAAACACAAATACTTTATAAAAACCATCATAAATATTTTATTTCCCAAAATTATATTTATTCTTTAAAGACAGACAAAAATAAGGCCCAAAACCACAAACCCCATTTGAAAATAAATTTTATTTTTGTAAAAACCTTGATAAATATGATTTTATAAATCCAATTAAACTTTAAAGGAATTTATAATTTTAAAGTAACCAATTCAGAACAAAAAATACCATGTAAAAAATTAAGGAAATTCTAAACAACATAAACACCTACCTTAAGCAAGTGAAGATGATATGTATCCTTCAATAATAAAGAGAAGAATAACCCAAGAAATGATCACAAACTATTGAAAAAAACCCAAAATATTTTAGAACCCAAAATACACATTGGGTTTGTCCTAGAGTGATCCATGATGAAGGAGAAGATAAAAATTAGAAAAAATAAAAGGAATAAGGAGATGGGGGAAGGAAATCACCTAGAAATATAGGAGGATAAGAGGAGGAGGAATTTCTTGGGGGACCTTTGGCTGTGTGATGTGATAGAGAAGATTGAGGTAGGGGTGATTTTTGGTAAATTAGTAGGTGAAGTTTCATAATTTTTCATTTTTTAAGAATCTGGGTGATTTACACATTTTCCACATGGTTTACCCAAACTGTGTTCCCTCCACTAGGAACACTGAGGAACCCACATGGTTGGCTTACATGGTTAGAAAAACCATGATCCAACCATGAAAAATGTCCATGTCATATGACATAACCCATTCAAAAGGTCTCTAAATGGTTATCACTAACTGTTCTGCATACCAAAATTTCTTAAAACTAAAAAAATTAAAAATTAACAACCCTGAAACACCTAAAAAATTCCAATAAATAAATAAATAAATTAAATTAATTGAAACTAAGGTGTTAAAAATTGGGTGTGGTTTAGTTTTTGAAGGTGTTAGTGGAGGCTGGGAGTTGGTTCTTGAGGCTTTGGACTAGTCTAACGCTAAAAATTGTACTTTAGGTAAACATTTGCACCACAACTAAGGGAATTGTGATGTGAATATGGGATGAATAATATTAAATTTTTCTACAGGTGCATGACTATGCTACAACTCATGAATTGAAACATGAAGATATTCTCTAGGGGTTGTGTTCATGCTATAAATAAATGGTTGCATCATGAATCCATATCCATCAAGGGTATTATTCTAAAATGGGAAGGATTATGCCATAATATGACTTTAAGCAACATGTTGAGTTTTCCAGTTAGACACTAGGGAGGTACATTATGTCGTGATCCATAGGATCACACCGTAATGTGGCCATGGGTGAGGAAATTACATCATGACCATACTTTCCATGTCATAATGGACATTATATATAGTTTTTTTAGTTTTAATAATTTTTTTAATTAATTAATTTTTTTAATTAAAATAAACGAGAGTATCCCTTATTTGGTTCCAGGTATACCACATTATCCTTTCCCATTCACTCTCTTACTCCAAGGGAGTGATTACCTCAGTTCCTTGATGGATAATTATTCTATATATTCCTAGGGATCACAATAGGTAAGGATATTAATACAACTATATCCATTCTCTAGTTTTCTATCTCTTTCTTCAACTATCACAAATTATTCCATGAATTAGGGGTCTATTCTAGGTTTTTGAGTTTATTCAAATTGTATTTGAATCAGTCAATGAAATTTAATGAGAGATGATTTTATAAGTCAAGTTAGGTGGTTATTAGATACTTCCACTATTATATGAATTTTTTACACTACGCAACTCATGGGTATAGTGGGGGTGAATGAAAATCGAGAATCGAGATTGAACAAGGTCTTTGACGTCAAAGAAAGGCACCCTAGGGTATGTTTATAGTGGTAATTTTCTTTAAGGTTGAGATATTTCAGGTCATGTTGTATAGTGGCCGATGGACCAGATTGGTTGATGAGTTAATCTTATATTTGATTTTAATTATTTTCTTGTATTATGAGATGAGGGGGATGTATCATTCTTCATTAGGGAATGTTATAACTATGGGTACATCATTGAATTCTATCATTGGTCAAATAAGACAGGTCACTCAGTCGTGATAGGTTAAGCATTAGGTGGAGAAGGGTTGTTTAGTTTTTTGGTTTCTATACATTGCATATTTCATGTACTCATATTTATTGAATATTATATATGGATACTATTGGTGGTGGTATACCAAGTTCATACTCACATTATACATGATCCATATAGGATTCAGGTAGACTTCATGACTCTTGATATTAAAAAGTGAAAGGGACCTAAAACTAGAGAATAAATTCTAGTGGTGAATTGGATGTGTAGAAGATATTGATGACTTTATATTAGAGACTATCTAGGTGGATCCTTGGTTCCATGTTGGGGTTGTTTATGTTGTTCATTTTGGATATTTTTTATATTATCATCCCACAAGCAGTCTTGTTTTCTTTTATAGGAATCTCAAGATATTGTAGATATTAATTTTTTTTAAATATGTAGTAAATTATGCTTAATTATTTTATGTTTATTTATTTATGGTTTTTTCATTGCTTATTCTATTCTTATGTTGTCATGTATATGAGGTTATAATCTTCACATGATCACACCTTAGACCCTTTCCACTAGTTGGAAGTCTCTCGCATACGAGGAGGTGTGCTTGAAGATTTGGTTCTCGAGTTTGGTCACAACAGAGGTGAATTGGTTTTGGGATGAAATATTTATGATGTGAATGTATGGTAAAGGCATAAATGGAAGGAGGAGGGAACGTTGTTTATGTCCTTCATGTTTATGTTATCTACTATGACATGGCATGTGGATGTGGTTGTGATGTGACTATAGTATGAAGTATGTGGATGTGGATATGTGGTTAGGGTGGTGATGTGACTATATGAATTTTGGTTATATAGATATATAGGGTATTATATCCTTATAAAATATGTTGTTGGTGCCTGAGAGTGACTAGTTTAGTAGGGAAGTAGTTACATGTTACCTTTTTATATATTTTTCCTTAATATTATGTTATAATACTTTTTTTGTGGTTTTATGTGAGTGAGATTTAGTGATGATGAGAGTTGATTTAGTTAGGTAATGATTTAGTTTCTATATTTACTCACTTAGACACTAATAAGCCTCTTCCACATTTATATGAGATGTTTTAGGCATGATACTACTGAGTATACTTGTATACTCACCCCTAACACACACATCAACACAAATTTTTTTATAGGTCTTCAATATAGATTTGTTGAATGGGATGGTAATTACTAGCTCGTGATGTAGAGTTATCTGGTGTTTGTGGGGTCACTTTCGTATAAGTTTCTTATTTTTTGGTATTTATTTGGAGACTTTGTTTCATATATGAAATTAAATTAATTATGAGTTTGGATTTATTTTATATAATATAGAGAATTTTTTTATTGTTTATTCTTATATTACTAGAATTTATGAGGGAATTTACTTTCATATGTGCATTTTATACCCTTGGTGCTTGTCGCCAACCCATAGCCTATTGGTGTCAGACATTGAGGGTTATACTTAGCTTCACTATCAACCTAAAAGGGATTATAGAAAGGACAGGTCATGAAATATTGGTATCAAATATTTTGTTGAGATATATGATAATGTTTATAGTTAAACACTAATGAGGACTAAATTGGTTTGTTAGGGAAACAATAGCAATCAAAATTAGCATGTGATGTAGGTAAGAGACCAGCTAGTAAATAGAAATTTAGGGCCCCTTGTGATTCGAAGTAAGGACCTTAAGCTTACCATATAAAATAAGTGATATAATTATAATTTTAGGGTAGAGACCTAGGCATAATATATGTATTATTATTGATTTCACTTGTGTTTGAATTGGGAAAATTAAGGGAATTAAAATGAAATTAATCAAATGATCCTTTTAATTACATATATCTAGAATTCAGAGTTTTTATCTTTTTTGTAGATACATTTGGTAGGAAGTATACTTTTGTGTTTCAAGTGGGATAAGTATAATAAGATAATCTATTTGATCATAAGATGGTAAACTATGATGATAATGATTATTGGACTAAGACACTACATGAGCTTCAATGTCATATCCTGTTGAAGTATGACGAGTTTATTTCCAATAAGAAGATAGAGAGGTTTCTAGAGGATCGAAATATCACTTTTAGTATGATATCTTCATGGAATTACAATTGTATTCCATTGGTTGTTATCACGCTTTAAGGAGCTAATCATCTTTAGTGGATCTTATTTCTTAGCGATATCAAGGAATCATATGTATTATAGGAGAACTTACATGATCAATTTTAGGTTTATTTAATCTCTTTAAAGTTTAATTCAATTTTAAAAAATAGTTATATTATATATGGTAGGATAAATTTAGAGTAATTTTTTTTTGAATTTAGTTTAAGGATCTTATTTATTAAATTTATGTTCTACTTCTTGATTAGGAGGCTAGGTAATAAAATTTATAGGAGGTGTTTAGGAGATACAACACCATGTCACCTCATTTATGTTACTAATGTATCATGATGTGATGGTGAAGGATGAGGTAATAGAGAATATGTTAATACAAACTAGTTCAACTCAAGAGGGAGTTTACAAGAGTTTCCCAAATAATAAAGTTGTGGATGGAGAATCTCCATTATCTGGATAGTTGAAGTTCCAACCAATAGGGAGTTGGTCTCATCTTTTTGTTCTAATTTCTATAAATCTATAAATTCTTAAACATATAGTAGTATTTATAGCATGATTGTTTTATTATAGTTCTCATGGTCATCAGTAGCTTCAATGTTTGACCTTAATTAGTGATCAACATGGATATATTGACCCACTTTCGGTTAACCTTTGCAGTAGTTTCCTTTAAGGCATAATCAGTGGCAACGGTAGGGCCATATAACCTTTGGGAAACATAGGGGAGATGGAGAATGAAGAATTTAGCCTCATGATGTCTAAATTCCTTAGGTACATAAGGTTGAGTGAGGTCATGGTGGTTTTCATCACCAGGGTCAATGATTTAGAGGATAAGCACGTAGCCAAAATCATGTTATAAAGTTATTGATGCTGGGAAAGACAAACATCATTATAGGTACCATATTTTCATCTTATTCTTTGGTATATTCCTTGTTTGATTCAGGAACTCCCCACTCTTCATTTAACTTACCATTATATGAAATTTGGTACTAAAGTTAAAGAGACCTTTAATGACCTTATTGTTGAATATTCCTATTCTAATTCAGTTTAGTTTTCTTGATGTGTGTCAGGGTTGTGAGTTGATGATGAGGAAACATAAATAATTGGTATATTTATACTTATTATAGATAAAACCATACAATATCATCTTTGGTATGGAATTTTTGTATTCATTTTATGTATTAATTTATTTATTATATAAGATAGTTTCTTTTCTTGATATGTATGGTGAGTATGCAGTGTTTTTTGGTGTGAGAGAGCATCAGATGGATCATTAAAATTTTAGGCTTCTTTATTCTCATCTAGAAATGCTGATGTTGGGATAAATGGAGGTTTAGGAAGTGGTATTTCTAAATTTTTTTAGGAGTTCCTAGATTTATTTCTAAAAGTGGTTGTAATGCTACCCCTAGATGTGATATTGATTTTGGGATAAAATTATATACGAGTGTTTATATAATATTTATATCTCTATATTGGATATTTTATTATGAGTTATAATAGTTATGGATTTATATTTATGATCCAAAATAACAGGTATTTATCCAACCAAGTGTTCTACCATGGGATTCACTAGTGTTTTTCACAAAGAAAAAATGATAGTTTACAACTATGAATTGATTACTGTTGGTTGAATTATGTGTCAGTGAAGATCCTTTATCCTACCATTATTATTAATGATTTCTTAAATCAGTTTAAAGAATATACCTTGTTCTAAAATATCTATTTATAGTCATGGTTTTCTTAGATGAATTTGAAGAAGGAAGTTATCCTTAAAATTTCCTTCAAATGTCATTGTGAACACTTTGAGTTGGTGGTAATACCTTTCGGTGTAATGAAAACCCCCTATATTTTTATAGGGATAATAAACTTGATGTTTCATGAGTTATTGTATTAGTTTAGGGTAGTTTTCAACACCAACATCATTGTATATTCAATGTTATAATAGGATCACACTTGACCATTCAATAACCATTTTGTATTTATTTTAGTGAAATCAGATCTATGAGAAGCTATTTAAGTGAGAGTTATGAATGAAAGAGTTTTATTTCCTTGGTTTTTTTGTGTCTTATAAAGGTGTGGTAGTAGATCTTTTGAATAATAAAACAACTATTTATTATGTGGATCCTAAGAATATTGCAAAGGTTCACAATTTCCTTGGTATTTTAGGATATTATTATATATTTGTGTCCAATTTATATTAGATTATATATCCTTTGATATATTTGACTAGGAATAAACAAGACTTCATATAGACATATAAATATTAGGTTTTATTTGGATACTTGAAGGAGAAGTTTATTAAATCTTCTATTATATATATATTTCAAAAAGGATACTTATGTTTGTGATATTATAGGATGCTTCTCACCTAAGTCTAGGTTTTATTCTAATATAGTAGAGGCTGATGATCTTCTATTGTTATTGTTAGTTATGTACTCATGAGAATAATTATTCCACCCATGATCTTGAGTTGGTGGTGGTTGTAACGTACCAACCCATGAGCCACTAAAATGGTGCCCTGAGATAATCAGTAACATGGGCTCAAGCACGCCTCTCCATACACCTGGGGCTACAGACTAGTAGCGAGAGTCTAAAGGTGATATGATGAGGACATTACACCCTCATTGATCAGAGTGGAAAAATGGTATAAAAGATAAAAAATAGTGGAAATAATATAAATAACCAAGCAACAAAATATAATAGAAACTAAAAATCAATAATAAATGAATAATAATCATGCATGAACATGTTATAATGTACAAATGAAAAACATAAAATATAGTACATAAGGTTAGACTAAAAAAGAAAATGAATAAATAACTAAAAGACACAGTAGCTATCTGAAATTGCATCATGAGAACTGGATCTATCCTTTACTCCTATACTCTATCTTATCCTAGAAGAATAACAACATGAAAGAACAATCCATAAACCTTAATCTTAAACCATGTGGTTTATTTAGGTACCCTAGTGAAATGGAAGCCCAAATAGAGTGTGAGATTTACTCAGTAGACCATCGTCAATGATGTATAAAGCTATCCAGTACATGAATACAAAATAATTAGTGTTTAAGAACATCAAAATAAATAAGTAAACAATAAATAATTACATTTTAGGCTTAGGCTTGAAACCAGGCTGACCATACCTGCTTTGGTATAGGCCGGAATGTCTCAGATGACGTGTCTCCATAAATTACGATATATATATATATATGTTCTATATATGTAGTAATGTTTATATTCATATATATATATATATATAGATACTACTGCTAGCTTGGAACCAAGGTGTAACTCAAACATTCATGGATAGTAGTATAAGTCTCATGGTGTGATAAGGGATTCCATACCCAAAAATAACAAATCATGTGGGACACCATTCCTGAGTGTCTTAATTCAAGAGGGATTACATGATTTTATTAATAAGGGATGACATTAACATAATAATTAGGTATTCCATGCCCATAAATAATAAGGTATTCCATGCCCATAATGGTAAGGGATGCCATGCCCATAATAATAAGGGACATCATCCCTATAATAATGAGGGACACTATTCCCGCAAATAACAAGGGATTCCATGCCCATAATGATTAGGGAATCCCTGAATATAATAATAAAGTATGTCATGCCTGATTATCACATTAAAATAGTGGATTCCATGCCCAAGTATCATAAAATAAGGGTCTCTATGCCCATTTAAGTAACTAAGATGGCCATTGGAAGGTCAATTCTATAATATAAGACAAACCATGTAATTAGGTAATTTTATTTATAAATACTAAGGAAGGCCATGGGAATCACCCATGACTCAAATAGGTTCATCTCAATACATATCATTTAAAAATTAAATTTTAATTCCTTTAATTATACTTATCTTTTCACTCATGGTTTGTAAGAGTCATTCCATTTCAATTATCCATTACATATCCCATGATATTTCCCATTACATTTTTCTATTTAAATACAAGTAATTAGGAGGTTCGAGCAATTAAACATGCCCATTTTAAATTTTAAACAATTAATTTACCATTAATTAATTAATTCCCACTCTAAGGCCAATTACAGTCAATGGATAATACAGTCCATTTATAGGACACACCGAAGGGGTGATTTAATAAAAAATAACAAAATGTTTATAATAATCAATCGAACACACATAAAGTGGTGGTTCAGGTTGAGGTGTAAACCTCCAACCAAGTCATGGGGGCTAAGTGACAATGAGGTTAAGGTCTAAGGATTAAATTAAAGGCATTACACATTTTTAGGATAAATGAAAGATAATTTCGATATGTGGAACCAAAAAAATATTATATAAACCACAAAAATTAAGGTAAAAGAATGTATACCACCCAACTCATGCTTAGGATGGTCCAATCATCCAATAATTGGCTTTTATTCAAGCTGAAATTAGAGAAATCAAAAGAATCATCAAACACCATGAAAATAAGGAAAATTAGATCATATGAAGATAACACTAAATAAGTAGAAACAAACAAAGAAACGAAGGATGTGGAGTCTTAGAATTACCAATATGTTTCTAATGCACCTGGTGGTGCTTGAATCAGATAAAAAATGATGGAAAAACCACTATTGGAGGTGGTGGAGGAGGGTTGTGTACACAAGAGGACTCCTATGAAAAAGAATAAATATTATAGATGGTGCTTTTAAAGGTGGTAGGAATAGACTTTATCAGTGATAAAAAGTTTTTTTGATCTAAACACTATTAAAATCCAGCCTTTATCAGTACTAAAAAAGTGATGTTAAAGGAAACCTTTATCAGTGCTAAAAAAGCACTGATAAAGGCTACCTTTATCATTGCTTCATTTTATAGCACTGATAAAATTTGATTTTTTTGGAGCACTCTCCCTCCCCCCTTTTCCAGAACTTCTCCACCACATTTTTCAATGATTTTTAGCCACCCGCCCCACCTAGAACACATGGAACCCCCATCCCCACCCTTTGTTAGTGCTCAAATGCCCCATTGTTAGCGCTTTTATATTGTCCAACCACCTGTTTCCCCCCCGCACATGCTTGGACTTCAACCTTGGACCTATATTATGCAATTTGAATGCCTTTACCACTACCCTAAGTTGTTTTATTCTATATTTGAGGATAATTTTATTTACTCATACATATATTTACTTACATATTTTTTTATTCATATATTTATATAATTTTTTTAAAAAAATTTATAAAATATATGTTTGTGTGTGTGATATATATATATATATATTGATTCAAATATATTATATATTAATATTGACTTACATATATTATAATATAAATAAATAAATAAATAAATAAATATATTTATTAATACCCACATATGTGTATAAAAACATTATATATACATTTTTAAAAGTATATATAAATTCATATATATTTATAATTTTTTAAAAATTTAGATATTTTTTAAATAAAATAGATAATAATTTATTCCATACAGTTTATATAATTATTTTTAAATACATTTTAAAAATATGTCTATATATTTTATATTTAAAAATAAAATTTATACATTAAATATATATTTATATATCTATATTTTTACATATATTTTTATAAATATTTACATATAATTGTATATTTAGATATACATTTTTTATAATGTATTTATAAATATATGTAGTAAATATGTTTATATACAATATTTAATAATAATAATATATTTATAAAAATACATTTATATAATATGTATTCACATAATATTGACACACACAGACATACACACATATTTACACACACACACACACACACACGTATATAACTATATTTTGCACGTACAAACAAAAATATTTACATATTTTTATTTATTTACATATATTAGAATATACACATAAATTTATATTTTTTATTGAAACACACACATTTATATATAAACATTACTTTTATAGGTATATATATTTATTAAACATATTTTTATAAGGTAAATAAAATGAATAATTTTTTATTTAAAAAAAAATAAAAAATAAATATTTATTTATATATTGTTTATATATTAAAAAATACATTTTCATGTAAAAATATTTAAATATTTATTTGTATAATTGATTTATTACATGTAAATATAAGAAAACATGCATATATTTAATTATAAATAAAACCAAAATATGAGAAATGATAAAATTTTAAAACCATAATATCTATATGAATGTAATACCTGAGTATAAATTCAATCTTCACCAAAAAAGGAAAATAATAACCTCTTCAATGAAGCTAAAATCCCACCAAATATTAAAAATTTAGGGTACCTGAACTAAACAAATCAGTTTTGGAGGCCTTAAAAGCCATTTTTTACCTTGAAAAAACAATGAACAAGGTCCCATTAGGTCAACATGGTGTAGATATCTTATTATTATTTATTTGATATATGGTAGATCCTAAATGGACACATGGATAAAAAGTTGTGATCGTTTGAAGTTCAAGTTATGTTTTCAATTTATCTTAGATAGTTAAATAATTTATTTGATTTTAATTTCATCCAATTGATATTAAATGACTATTACTCAATAATAAGTTGAAAATTATTAATTAATATTATTTTCAATTGTTTTATAATCCATTTTCACTAAATATTTTATATAGTAAGTGTAAATGCATATTTAGTCTTCTATAAATCATATTTAATAAAATAGTTTATATTTATATCAATATATATATATATATATATATTTATTAGTATATATTTTTTAATTTTTTTTTGAAATATACCTTTTATCAATGATAATAAAAAAACATTGATAAAGGGTACCCTTTATTAGTGCTAAAATAAAAGTGCTGATAAAGAGTACCTTTTATCAACACTAAAATAAAATAACTGATAAAAGCCACCATTTTTTGTCATTTTTTATTTGCGATGATAAACATGGACTTTATCAGTGCAAGAAAAAAAGCACTCATAAAATATACCATTTATTAGTTCGTTTTTATAGTGCTCATAAACAATAGCCTTTATTAGCGCTTTTAACAAGTGCTGATAAAGGTTAACACTGAAAAGGAAAATGGGGTTAAAACCCCTTAAAGGTCGAAGGGGAAGAAGGGTCATTTTTACCCTTTTAATGAGCCACATGGTTTAGACACACAGTTTGACTAACCATGCATGAACCGTGTAGTGCTACTGTCCAAAGTGGCACCCACCTCACACAGCTCACTCACAGTTAGAAAAACAATGCAAAGCTCGTGCATTTCACCACTACAATTTTCTGAAGATCCCTTGAACAGTCATGCAGCCTAGGGTGCACTTTTAAAAAAATCGTGTCACACCATCATCTCCCTTGGATCAAGCCACACGATTTCAGCTAGAGGGCCACACAATTTAAAAAAACCATACACCCCTTCTTGCTTTTCCCAAAAGTGAGTTTTTGGAGATCAACACTCATAAAACTCATCCAGACCCCCAATACTACTCTTAGGCCTTAAACCACACCAAAACCAACAATTTTAAGTATACCAAAGCTCAAATTGACATTCTGAGACTCAATTTTATATTCATCTTATCCAATAAATGAAAAGTTCGGCTTCCTTTGGAAATTCGACTTGGTCCAAAACACGGGATCTAACAATCTCCCCAACTTAAAAATTATAATCCCCAAGAAGCCTTGGGGAACAAAAAATAACCATCGAGCCTAATTGGATCAAGAATTTTCCACTGAAATGGCCATGTTTCATTCCTGAATGCCCAACACACCTCCAAGAGTCATTTTAAGCATACAACATTTAAACAACTAAACCCAAGGCAATGCTCATAAAAAATTAAAACATCAAGATTATGTGTACTTGGGCCTATATAATCCATGAAATAATAATTTCCTCATCTCATTCATCAACCTACCTGTGGAATTCTACACCACAGTTTCTAGGATTTCTTCATTTCCAACTCGGAGTCATGGTACTTTAACCATTAGAATTTCTTATTGAAACAAGGCTCTAACATCCTAACGATGATTCTAGAATGATTCTGAGCTGGTGAAACTTAGTCGCACATGAGGACTCTAATATTGGCCCTTGATTAGATTAGAATGGTTGAAATCCAATCAACCATGCTTGCACTGGTCATTTTGAATTTTCCATGAAAGGTCACAACAAATCTTTAAACTACACCCATATTAGTTGGTTGCATTATTGATGTTGTTACTCACCAGTTGCATCCATATATTTTTGATAAAATAAGTTGAATCACCTCCATTAAAATATTTTGAAAACATCCATCTCCTATGGCTGACAGATCACCAAATCGTGATTCTGAATCCTTATGTCAAGAAATATTGATATTTTTCTGAGCATGCTCATAAAAGCCTATAACTAACTTCAAATGATGTATACTAACTGAATAATCTCATAAGAAAAAGTTTCATCATTCCATAGAACCAACCCAGATTCTATTCTGACCTGGAATCCATGGATTACCATAACTTACTCTAGGATTAATTACCACATTTGGATTTCTCCCCAAACCATAATCAATCCCAAACCTATAATTTACCTAGGATTATATTCGTACCTTGTATTATTAATTAAATTGAACACAAGATCCAAGATTACTTTCCAATGATCGACGTTAAGATTCAAAAATCCTTCTCACAAGAGGGTACTTCAATTTTAAATGTCTAGTTCGATGTATAGTCAACGCTATCCCAACATACTTGGGGCGTTGTCATGATAGGGGCCATGATAATATAAGAACTTGGAGTATTCCAAGATGTCATTTTGGATTACAATCGATAATAATTTATATCTCCTTCAATCCATGCTCTATCAAAATAGGTTGTACTACCTAAAAAAACTCATCGAACCGTGTCTCCCAACGATGTGTGAGAAGGTCCAACTATGGGTCAATTGCCCTGAACACAGTTGTCATATCACCCAAGCATTAGTCGATCACTCTAGATTGAACATTTTAAGAAGAATCTTGATTAAAAACTAACATAGTATTTAAAGGCTCGATCACATTTCCTTAAATTCCAAGGTACCCGTGATCATTCAACATAACCACCTAAGTCTATTTCTAACTCTCAACATTCATCAATGACTGGGTACACAACCAACCACCTTGTCATCATGTTGCCTTGCAAGCATAGTCGCATTACCAACCCATCAAATCCTAGATCGATTCTACCTCCCGAGCTTGAATCTAGCATCCAAAATTGGCTTAAACTTACACCTGAGTTTTAAAACCCATCATCATGTTCAAGACTTAAAAGTTCAAAACTACTAGCTCACCAGCCTCTAGAAGCCATTATGACCATTTCCAATTGGTCCCTTATGTATGTGCTCCCTATACCTGGAAGGATACACTTAAATAGACTAGCAAAGATGCTTCCCACCTTAGGAGTTTCCTATTCATCATTTTACTAAAAATTGGATCTCGTCCAATGGAACACACTCCATATGCCACTTAACACGGGTATGGATGCTGCCAAAATACTTATGCCAATAGATAACAAGAGAAGAGAGGAACTAGATTCTTATACATGTTCTATTAGACACATGCATAATGTGAATCCCGAGTCACATTCACACATGTTATTAGCATCCAAAATAAAAGACAAAACTAAACTAGACCAGTAGTGTAATTGCACCCAATACTTTTTTACAATCTCATCCTAAATCACTGGGTCAACTCAGCTTCCAATCATCAGCTCGATACTATAATACTCAAAATGAGAACTCAAATCTTGGGTCACACTACTCTAGAGATGATCTGTTAATGGATCCTTTAGGAACACAAGACTCTTTCCAAGAAATTTTGAAACCACATTGTTTAGGTTATTATGTGACCTTGTTACTCAAACTGCATGCGGTTTAACATATCACTTCTTAAATCAATAGGAACTGCATATAAAAATGTGTTCTAATACAATATTGAAACAATATAACAAGTACTAAACATTCCTAGTATGCAATAGAGTATAGATGAATCATCTAAAAGCTGTGTTATCCATACAACCATTAATATGATTATGACTCTTGAGTCGATCATCATCAGAGAATAAGAAAGGTCACATGACCAAAAAAATGGTTGACCATGCCCAATGCATGTCTAAACTGTAGAACTGGATCATTTCACAATGCTCACAATTCCAATAAGATCACCTAAAAAATGACCACCCACCATAACTGGGTGTCGTTCTATAAACGAAGAGTTCTATTCAATTCAAAAAACACCTAGACAACACCTATCATCTAAAAATTGAAATAAATCATTTACCGATGCTAATTACCTCAATGGGTTCTACCCCAATGGGCTAACCCATCTTTAGAACATAAATCATCAAACCCATAACTAGGGTCATGCCCAAAGGATCAATATACCATCCTTCCAATCTATTAGGCTCAATGTACCAATGGGAAGGAAAATAAATCATCTCTATGCAAAAAACTCATGCTCCCACTAAAAGAAACTCTCAAAGGTAACTAAGGATAACCCATACATAAGGGTTCAAGATATAAAAACTTTGAAAGGTTTACTTTTTAGGAATTTAAATGACACTAATTTATTTCAAAATTTAAAACAGTTCACATATAAGGGATATCAAGTACCAATTTTGAAAACAATTGCAATAAGAATTTTACTTAACTGATGCCATGAAACATTAGGAAAATTATCTCATCATTTCATTTTTAAACATTTAAATCATCTATAACTCAATAAAATAGGATTATTTAATGAAAATTTCTATTCCAAGATATAGAGTAAAACACTCTTTAGATTTTAATTGAAATTATATTTAACATACATCTCATAATAATAAAACTCAAAAGCAAATAAAAGGTCTTTTATCAATTGAGGGGGGGAGGGAGGAGGGGGGGGGGTCTGGTCAAGTAATATTCTACCATATGTTTATATGTAACACTATATAATCAGCTAAAGACACTTTAAATAACCATACCTTTAAGATAGTCATACCCTCATGGGGTTAATTACCAAGGAATGTAAAGAATATGATGAACTACTAGTGTCCCATCATGTTAATCAAGGTTCAATTTTATGGGCACCCGTTCCCAATTTATAGATTCAATGCTCTATAAATTACAATTGGAATCCCATTTAAGTAAAAATAATAACATTTATATTATTGAAATTTTAAAACACCCTTAATGGGTTCCCCTTCAACCCTTAAAAGGGGGATTATCCATAATAAAATAAAAAATAAGGCCTTAGAGTCATTCAAGCATAGGTAACTTTCCCCAAACGACCTACTTGGGTCCAGTTATGCATTTAGAAATTTAATCATATGAGTTTTCATGCCCAAAATAATAGAATTACAAGATTCTTTAAGTTGAAATTTACCTTTTATTTAAATGTAGTCATTTTATCTATAAATTTTAATTTAAGAATTTACACACACACACACACCATGTTTTATTTATAGGAATTACCATTCCAAAATTATAAATATACTTTCCCTTATAAGTTACAGTTGGAATTCAT
The DNA here is from genome assembly GCA_963277665.1 of Viscum album. Taxonomy (NCBI): domain Eukaryota; kingdom Viridiplantae; phylum Streptophyta; class Magnoliopsida; order Santalales; family Viscaceae; genus Viscum; species Viscum album. The sequence goes on from OY728136.1 coordinate 1,989,322,547, forward strand.
GTAACTACAACCCAGTTACCAACCATGTTTTCAAAATATAGCAAATCCGTAAGAGATGGTTCAATTGTGAGGGTCACCACTTCCCAATTTTTAAAGCACCCATACACTTTATAAATTTCAAATTTGTAACCCATTTAATGAAAACTATTAATGTTTCATCACATTCAACCAATTTACATGGATTAAACATATCCAAATTTTTTGGTTGAATAGAATTCCAATATCAAGATATATAAGAAAACACTATTTAGGTTGTTTATGACTCTTTATTTAACCAACCACATATCAAAATCATAACAAAACCTTATATACAAGTAATAAATATAGGAAAACCATGGAAATAATCACGAAAATCCACTACATAATCAATAAACCATAGAAGAATTTTATATAGGCAAGCATGCTGAATAATCATAGAATCTTGTTATACAAATCATCATGCATAAGAAAACCTATAGTGAAGTCTACATGGAATGTTATATACAAGGAATTTAAATATCTATGTGCCTATGATGAGGGATATAACAACTCTCCCTTTCTATACTAGACCATAGGTAAAATATTAGAAATCAAGAACAAGTGAAAGTAAAAGAATCATCCAAGGTGAGATGATAATCAACTATAATTTCTAACAACATGAACAACATTACCATCCCTAGAAAATTGATCTTTTCCCTCATGTGTGGGTTGGTTTGACCCACAAACAAGATATTTACCAAGTGATGAAACATTCATAGTCTTCCGTATACAATCCAAAAATAGTAAGCCAAAAGGAAAAGAAACCTTTGATACCACTTTGTAATATCCCAAACTAGGATCCACTAAAATGGTACCATAATCTAGGTGGTCACATGGCCTCAAGAGTGCCCCCATACACCATAGGCTGCTAACTAGCAGTGAGGGTCTAAAGGTGGTACATTGGGGAGACTATACCCTCATTGATCAGAGTGGTATAATAGTATAAAAGATAAAAAACAATGGAAATAATATAAATAATTGAGTTGTGGAATATAATAGTAAATTGAAATAAAAAATGAATGAATAATAATCATACATGAACATGATATAATGTAAAAAAAATAGACATACAATATAATAAATAGGTCTATAATAATAAGGGAAATGAATAAATAACTAAAAGACCTAGTATATATCTCTAATAGCATCAAAAGAACTAGCTTAGACCTTTTCTCCCATAATCTACCCTAGCTGAAAATGATAATAGTGTGCAAGCATAATACATTAACCTGAACCTTCAACCATGTTGTCTATTTAGGTACCCCAGTGCAATGGTGACCCGAACAGGGTGTGATATATACTCAGTAGGCCACCACCAATGATGTTTAAATATATCTACTATGTGAATATAAAAAAAATTAGTGTGTAGGTACATCAAAATAAAATAGTAAAATATAAAGAATAACATGTTGGACTTAAGGTCCATGAAGACAGCTGGCCAAACACACCTGCTTTATGCTAGGCTAAAATTGCTTAGATGATGTGTCACCATGTATGCTGATATATATATATATATATGAATATGTATATATATATGGTCTATATACATAGAAATATTTATATCCATATATATAGATACTACCACTATCCTGGACCCAAGGTATAACTCAAGCATCTATGAATAGTAGTATAATCCCTATAGAGTGATAAGGGTCACCATGCCTGAAAATAAGGAATAATGTGGGACGACATGCCCGAGTGTCATAAGTCAAGATGGAATCCATGCCTATAGTAATAAGGGCCATAATTCTCATAATAATGAGGAATTCCACGCCCATAAATAACGAGGGATGGGATTCCCATAATGGTAAGGGATGACATACCCATAATAATAAGGGACATCATAACCATAATAATGAGGGATTCCATGACCAAAAATAACAAGGGACACCATGACCATAATGAGAAGGGATACCATTCCCATAATAATAAGGGATTCCATTCCTGAGTATCTCATTCTAATAGGGGACTCCATGAATGAGTATCCTAAAATAACGGATTCCATGCCCATTTGAGTAATTAAGAAGGCCATGGGAAGGTCCATTTTGTAATATAATCTAGACCATGAAATTAGTTCATTTTATTTATAAACAAGATAAAAGTCCATAGGAAGCACACATGCTTCAAAACAGTTCATATCAATACATGTTGCTTATAAATTCCATTTTAATTCCTTTAATTATATTTATCTCTTCACTCACAACTTTTAAGGGTAAATCATTGAACTTAATAACTTAGGCATAACCAAGTTTAATCCCTTTACACTAACATTCCATCCCATTTCAATTATCCATTACATAGTACATGGGATTAACCATGCCATTTTTCCATTTAAATACAAGTAATTAAGAGGGCCAAGAAAGTACACATTCCTATTTGGACTTTTAAATAATTCATTTACCATTAATTTATCAATTATTAGATTATGTCCAATTATAGTCAATAGACAATAAGGTCCATTTATAGGATACACCAGAGGGTTTATTTAATATCAAGGTAAATAAAACGTTTATAACAAACAATCGAACTCACCTAAAGTGGTGGTTTGGTTTGAGGTGTCAACCTCTAACCAATTCATGAGGGATAAGTGATAACAAGGTCAATGTATAAGGATTAAATAAAAGGAATTACACATTTTTAAGAGTAACACATGGGAAGTATGGTGTTTGGTACCACAAAAATATTATATAAAACACAAATAATTAAGGTAAAATCATTTAGACCACCTGCCTCATTCTTAGGAAGGTCCACTCATCCAATATTGGCCTATGATTTGATATATAATGAGATAAATCAAAATAATACTCAAATTCCCTAAAAATGGGTTGAATTAGATCGTATGATGATAACAATGAAGAAGGAAGAATTAACAAAGAAAGTAATTATTAGGAGTATTATAATTACCGATATTATTCCAATGAACCTTGAGGAACTTGAATCAGGTCAAGAAATTATGGATAAACCACCATTGAAGGTGGAGGATGAGACCTTCATGTGTGGTGGCCCTATGAAAAAGAGGGAGTAAAATGGGGTGAAAACCCCTTAATTAAAAAGGGGAAATAATAAATTTTTACCCTTTTATTGAGATTCATAGTTTAGAATTAAATATTTTTATAACTTTGTGTCAACTATGATGTTTTACCATCCAAAGTGTCCCCCACCTCACACGGCTAGCGCATGGTTAGAAAAATCATGCACAACTCATGTGTTCCACCTCTAAAAATTTATGCAGATCCCTCGTATGGACATTCGGCCTTGGTAACATGGTTAAAAGAATAATGTGACACCCATATCTCCCCTGGATCAAGCTTCATGGTTTCACCTAGAGGGACACATGGTTTAAACAAACCGTTTACCCCTACTTTCTTCTCCCGAAAGTGAGTTTTCAGAGCCCAACATTCCTGAAACTCGTCCGAAATCCCGATACTACTCTTGAGCCTTAAAACAAATCCAAAAAATAACACTTTTAAGTATAATAATGTTCATATTAAAATTTTAAGGCTTAGTTTAATATACATCTCATCCACTAAACAAAATTCTTGAATTTATTTGGAAATTCAACCCTATATAAAATACAAGATCTTATAGTGTTAGTGTTTGATATGAACTTGTGGTAGAATTACCTCCTTAGAAACACTTTTTATCCACCATAGATAAAAAAAACTTGGGGTATACCTTATCTTAGTGAGATTTGAATATGAATAAATTTTATTATATGTAGTTAATATAGGATTATGACTTTGAGATATCTTACACATTGAGGAAAGGAAATGAAATAACATAAATGTTGAGTAGAAAGTCATATAAAGATGTCTTCTAAGAGTTAGGAAGTGCATAGTGGATGATGGTGGATCATGTAGTCTTATATATTGTTATGAATAATGTTAGTGGTAGATTCCTCTTTTATTATATAACAATGTTCCCCCCTTGATGCAACAAGTATAGGAGTGTCAGCTTAGCGGTCCTAAGGTATAGGTGTGAAAAGATAATTTTTCCTATAGAAATACTCCTAAGGTACTGTCAGAGGATGAACAATATCTATTTTTGTTTTAGGGAAAAATCTTTATTCTTTCTGATGTGTGTGGGTGGTTCTACATGATTTTCATATCTTACTTTCGGTAGTTCATACTGTAATATCCATGATATATTATGATTCTAGGAGTTAGTTTTGGTGTCCATGGATGAAGAGGATGGTAGATAAATTCATGTCTTGGTGTCTGGTGTGTTAGTAGGTGATGGTTGAGCATCACATCCTTTATGATTTTCTATATCCATCAGACATGCCTAAGTTTAAATAATAAGATTTTTCAATGTATTTCATTACCATTTTTCCTAAAGTTCAAGGAGGATGTGTTTCTATATAGGTTATTGTAGACTAGTTGATAAATTAAATTCATTTATTTTCTATCAAAGAGTATAGTGTGATGGATGCAATAGTGAGGCTCTATGTGGAGGCCATTGTGTACATTCATGGGCTGTAGAGGATTATCATAAAAAAACATGATCCTCATTTTACATCATGACTGTAGAAAGTCCTAAAAAATTCTTTTGGATCTTAGTTATTCCTTATCAACATGATTTACCCTTAAACCAATGTTAAGATATAGTATATGATCTAGACACTGGAGGACATGTTTTTTAAATGTTTTCTTGATTTGGGTGGTTTATGGGTGAAGGATTTACCCTTTATTGAGTTTGACTATAATAATATATATCACTATTGCATTATAATATATCCATTTAAGGCATTGATTGGTCAAAATTTTGTAACACCCCAAGATTTTAGAATTTATTTTCTTTAAATAATATATTTAATGGCGTGTGGTATACGCAACACTGAGCTTAAACAAACTACGATATATTATAGAAATATTATTATTTTAAATATGATTGTTGTGAAACAAACGTTGGTTTGGTGGGTATGAATAAGAAAAAAAATACTATAAAATATATGTATAAAGGTTTAACTTAATAAAATTAATAATAAATCATATATTTATTATCAATTTATTTGAAATTAATATAAAATATTTTGAAAATAAAAGATATATTTTTCATAAAATTATTTTATGAGAATAATGCATTTTTAACTTAATAGATTAAACTAATCATTATTTATAAATGATACTAATGAAATTAGTAGATTATATATACAATAAAATTAATTTACATTCAGTTAATTATGATTATTTGGAGAGGAATGAGAATAAATTCATTTTATGCTTTAAAAATACATTTTCTTTAAAAAATATTATTATTGCATTTTTTTCATAGATATTATAATTAATTTATGACACATTTATAAATTATATTTTAAAACATAGAAATAAATCTTGAAATAAACATTTCACAATAATTTTATGATTAATTTTTTGTATTTTTCTGAAAAATTGATTTTTGAGTTAATAGAGATTTTTTTTGCAAAAATATAATTTATTTTATTTAAATCAAGTTAATTAAAAGTACTATTATATTTTGGATTTGGTTTTAAATAAAAATAATATCATTTTTATTAAACACAATCTAAATAATTATATAGGAATAAAAATTTTATTTGATTATGGAATAAGTTCATTTTTATGCTTAAAAGTACAATTTTATAAAAACTACTTTTTATTGTATTTTTTGAATTTATATTAAAAGTAATTTCCCAAAATTATACAAATTATATCTTGAAAAATTAATTTCATATTTGGAATACATATTTCCAAATTTAAAAATTATTTCAATTTCATTTTTTGTTATATGAATAATAACCATCATAAAAACATGTTACCATAGTAAAGTTTAAATCAGATTAATTAAGGTAAAAATAAGTGATAGGCTAGGAAATATTATATTAATTCTTATTTAATGATTTTATTTATAGTATTATCTCCTTATCTTATAAATTTTATAGTTTTGGATATAATTTCCTATGATTAAGACATTATAATATTTAAAAGTTTAGAAAAATTACAGTATACCACTCCCCTCACTTATAAAAGTGAACCTCCTCTCCTCTATTCCTCACACCTTTTAAGCATTATATTTTGGATAATACCTAACAAAAAATATCCCTAACATACCTAAACACATTATATAGGTATTTATATTCTTAAAATACCAATCCTTGTAGGATTTACTTGTATTCCAAATAAAGATATCTGAGGAGAAGGTATAAGTCCAAACCGACCTATTTCAAGTTTATATATTCTTCTACCTAATTTATATATTATTTAACCATAATAAAATAATACAATAAATATATTCAATATAATTATTTTTTTATAATTATTGTACAACCATTTTCCATCTCATTTTTCCTCTTATGGGAAATGAAAACATTTCTCGTGGATATGTGTGGAATACCACCACCACAAAACGATGTGTTTTGTTTTTATTTGTCGGATCATATGGATGATTAAAATGATAAAAAAATGAATATATAATATATTTTCGGCATAATTTTTATTATTTAAATTTAATATTTTACTTAACTTCTTACCCTACCATCCATTGGAAAACAAGGTGATGTGATTCATTTTCCATTTTCACCTTAAGAAGACGGTCATAAGGATGGAACCAATAAATAAATATGAAATTTATAAAATATTTATAATTATTTAAAGGTAAAATATTTTCTATTTTATTTATTTTCCACCCATTAGAATAATGAAAATTCCGTTCAAGCGTATGTACAGACTACCACCTTCATGAAAAAAATGGTTCATTTTTCATGTTCTCCATTCATGGATGGTTATAAAATTATATGAAATGAATAAAAATGGTAATTATATAATGATTAATATTTTTTTGATGATGTAACAATTACACCTTTGACCATGGTCAACCTACTGAAGCTGTTTTGGAATTATGAACCAAATGTCCTCCAAACGTTCGATGTAAAATTAACTGACTAAGTAACTAAATAAAAAATAGTCATAAATTATTTAAAATGGATAATTATAATGAAATAAACATGATAAATATTGATAATCAATTAAATAACTAATATAATATTATTATTCAGGAGTTAAAGAACGTACAATGCTTGGTGGCATTTAAGGTAATATATTTCTCATCTCAATTTCCTTTCATTGAGACTTATTCCATTTTCACCACATGTTTTATTTCTTGTGGTGTATAAAATGACTTTTAGATGTATTTTATCATTAATTTAATTAAAATAGATTTCTTAACAAATACATTTCAAGTTCTCTTCTTTAATATTTTTTAATTATAAAAGCTTCAAGGTATTTTTCTTTAAAATATTGTTCTAAAGTATTCCATTAAAATAATTTTCTTCATTGTCTATGTTCTTTAAAATGTTAAAATAATGATATTATTTATAATTAAAAGGACATTAAATATCATTTTAAAATATTTTTTACTTTATTTACAAAGTTTTTGAAAGGAATTTTTTTAATATTTTTCATATGGGTCACTTTTTTCTCTTTTTACCAAAGTGAAAAAATAATTATATATATATAAAACATAAATAAATTTTCTTACCATCATGAATGTTATTTTATTTAAATTTTACTTTAAAATTTTACATTAGTATTTTTAAATAAAATATTTTTCTCAGTATTTTGGAAATTTTTTGGTTTGAAAAGCATTTATAAGGGAAAAAAACTTTTCCTCATTTTTATAATACAACTAAAAGTGTTTTTCTTATGGTTTAAAATGATTTTTAAAGTTTTTATGTTAAAAAAGTGAAATATTAATATTTTTTTGTTTATGATATGGTACTTGAGAATTATATACAATGATAGGAGAGCGCGATATATCTCATGATAATGGTTGAGCCTGATATAGATCTCCAATGCATTGAGTAATGATTTTGTCTTTATCGGAAAAAACTTAGGGGGATAAATGGGTAAGTTATCTCTATGAAATTAACTAGTATTTAGTTATTATAACATTAGTTAAACATGAGTGAACATGGGTTATGAATATGAAGCTCCAAGATACCAATCTTATTCTTGAAAATTGTTTTTATTAAAATATTTTGATTTCATAAGGTAAGAATAATTTGTGAAATTTTAAAATTAGAAGGTTTAATTTATAAAGAAATAATTTTATGATTATTTTATTGTTTTATTATGATTTATAATGGATTTCAAAGGTTTTATTAGAGAAAAGATTGATTTTCTCATGTGGATATGTTTTATTTATGTGCTCAAATATTTATTATTAAAAAGGTAAATATTTTCAAGGGTTTTTATATTTTTCACTATACTAACAAAATTAATTTATTTTTATATCTCTTACTAAGATTTATGATCACATATAATGTAAAAAACTAAACCATAGTAGCCCAGAGCCGATGGTTACTTTATTCTATTGGCACTAGATACAAGCGATCACATCCCAAGGGATAAAATAGTTTAGTGGTCCTGGAAAACTTGATACATGATTGAATCTCACATTACATTTGAAAAAAAAAATAAAACATAGTATTTTCATTGAGAACATTATTATTCCCTCTAGTATATCCATTCATATCAATCATAGCACACTTCTTAGAATCCTAAGGAAAGAAAATAAAACAAAAGGGTGAGCTTAGATGTTCAGTAAAGGAATTCAAATAAAAAAAATCTATTATAGAATAAGTGAGACATGAATAATATAGAAGGAATAAATAATAATAAAATAATTACATATAAATTATCATATGAGATTGAAACTTATCCATGGATAACATTACTATTGGATGGAGTAGGACACTCAAGATGGGGGGGGGGTGAATTGAGTTCCATTAAAAATTTGTGTGAGAAAGATTTATTCGAAAGTTCCCCAATTTGAAATAAAAAACAGACCAGTTAACCAATGTAGTAGATTTATAAAAGTTTTTATCTTTTAAAATAATTATTGAAGTGTGATTAGTTATCAGTTAAAACAATATGGATCATTATTTTAACTTTTGAAATCAATCTACTAAATAAAATTCTAATATAAATACTCTCTAAGATTAACTATCAAAGTAAAGTGAAGTTTTCTGATTGAATTAATACAGTAGAGAAAACTAAACATGAAATAACATAGTGGTAATAAAACTAGAGGATCAATCATAAGAAGATACTTAATCCTCTCTACTTGGTGATCACTTGCGGCCATGTATTTTATATAAATAATATTTGATACACACCCTGGATTGGGGTAAACAATAGTATACACAACTTTCTAGATCAACTAGACCTCTTCCAAAATTTTAGTGGGAGTGATAAAATAAATTGGCCATGCAGGGACCTCTTCCACTTTTATCCTTCGGAGTGTAATGTGTAAAAATATGGTTTGTGAAGATATTAGTGTATCCTCTAGTTTTTCATAGGAGACAATGTGTGTTTATTAAATAGAGACACACATAGTGCTCATAATTTAAAAACAACATACAAGAAGAGAAAAATATATATAATATAGTTTATAAGGTTCTTTGTGATTGGAAATGAATTTTGAGACTCCTCAAAGTTATGTTGAAATGTCGCTTGAGTAGACTTCCAAAAGTAGACAGAAAAATAGAGTCTCATGAGATCTTCTATCTACTATTTCTAGTGAGGTAAATATGTTCTCTATGATTTATTATCTTTTATTTGTTTGTTGCTGCAAATATTTATTTGAATTGAGTTCTCATTAGTATCTCCTAGTGTGCACAACAAGCAATTCTTCAGTTGTTCTTCAGTGCATGAGATACTTGGTATCTTTCTCTAGCCGCGCTTTTTACTTTTTGATATGGTACTCTCTTTTTACACTAAATCCAACATGGATCATGATCTTGATTGTGTCGAGGTACCTCATACCTCGTACTACACTCCGACTTCGATATAAATGTTGTCTACAATAGCTAATGGTGAGACAAGTACCAGTGACTCAAGATTGGTAGGTCATCCCGATGATAGGTCATTTTGACGGTAGGTCATTTTGATGGTAGGTTGACTTGACGATGACTCATGCTATCAGTAGCTCATATCGGTAACTTATACATATTGAAAATTTTGATGCCATCAGAAAGTCATTTTGTTGGTAGGTTGATGCAAGGTTGATGCAACGAAAAATTAGTGAATCGGTAGCTTGAGTGATGATGTCTCATCCTTTGTTAGAATTCATAATTTGTGCTAATGGTGAGACAACTAATTGTAAGAAATATTATCGGTAAGTCCATGTCAATGGTATCTCATAGTTAGCCATTTTTCTATCATCAGTAGAATGTCCAATAGTTAGTCCACCTTAACGGTGACTCACGCTTTTTCAAATATTGGAAACCTATCTTATGATGTGAAATACTAACAGAATAGATTAAGATGATAAGTAAACAAGAGTAACCATAATTTACCATAATTTAAACATGATGTAACTTAATTATGTATGATTTTTTAGCATTAAAACTAGATTAGGACAACAATATCCCACTTTTTAATGATAAAAATCATGGCATTAATAAGTTATTCATAATGATAAAAGTAAAAAATATTTTTTTTGCTTAACATGTCATACATCATGAGAAAGTAAATTTTAGGATAAAAATATAAAATAAAATTAAATGCCATCTCATATTTATCCCCCTTTTGGGATTATCATAAATATAAAAAATAAGAAAAGATAAAGAAAATATAATAGAGGAAAATATATAATTCATTTCATGATACAAAGATAGTACAATGGATGATAAAAATTAAAAATTAAATTCCTATCAAAGATCAATCCAAAATTAATTCTTCTCCAAAGAAGGGTCCATGAATGATTTTCCCTTATCAGTAGAAGTATATGGAGGTATAGAAGGCACTAAAGTAGAAGATGTATAGATATGATGAATGGGAACTCCAGAGGATACTGTAGGTGTAAGACCTTGAGTAGAATAATTAGGGGATTTATGTTCCCTATAGATCACATACCATAGATTTCTAAGAGCGTATGCTGCAAAAATGGGAAATGGGTGAAGGGTTGTAGGAAGAGGAGAAAAAAGATTTAGAGTCACAACAAATTTGAATTAGGGATCAACGGACTGGTATATGGAGCCTGAAGGTAAATTCTCATTCATTGGTAAAATGGGGAATTCTTATAGTGCTACAATAGAAAAACCATGATGATTCAGGTTAGGATTTAAAAGGTTTATAAAATACATGATTATATTTCCACCTTTCACTATAGCCTTTGTGGAATCATCTTTATTTTCCATAAACATATGAAGTGCAGGAGTTAACTCCTTGAGCTATTTCACCTGTTCTTTAAATTCTTGGGTAACATGAGGTATCCTCATATTTTCAACCAAGTACTTAAAGTGGATATACAGCTAATGTTTGGTGTATATTCTAATGTTTGGTTTATATCATTTTAAAGTATAAATATACTTTCTCGGTGATCACATTTTGAGAATTAGTGGCCCCTTTCATGTAAAGCCTTACCATATCATGCACATGGTCACCGTTTTGTTTTATTATTCTTAGGATATCCTGATTTGAGCTACCCGACATAGTATGAAGATCTTCTCGAATCACTAATTTGATCATATCATTATCAGGATACTGAGAAATAGGAGCAGTAGAGGTTGAGGCATTATTTACTGCATCTTTGACTACTAACTTAAAATAGCCAGATCATGAGTTGGATGAGGAGGAGTATCATCCTCAAATGACTCAGAAGTGGTATCTAAAATGATTTTCACTACCCTATCCAACGACTCTCTATACTCAGTTGACATACCTTTAACAATAGGGATGAGTGAAACCAACTCATCACATAACATTTTATCTTCCAATATCACTTCTTGTAGTTCTAAAACTATATGTGGTTGAATTTTGGAGAGAACTCTCTCTACAAGAATAACAATATCTATTTCACTAACATGAGACACTGGTGCTAGTTGAGGTTGAAGGATACCTATTACCACTGAACACAGTTCCTATTTAAAAACATTTAAGTCATGTTGGGTCACATAATCTATAGGCACAAGTGAAACCAAGGGATCAGAAGTTGAAGCTACTTCTGGAATAGAATATATATCCAGATCTGTTCCAATTAGAACTCTTTGAGAATGATCCACTTCTTTTACCAATGATCACTCTGGATCAAATTCATTAATATCTGAATTTGGATAGTCTAATCCCAGAGTGACATATCCAGGTTATTTTCCCCATTCCTCAACTGTCTCATCATAAGGAGTGAGAGTAGAAATTTTAACTCTTCGAGCCTATTGGTCCCCCTCAATAGATGATTTCTTTTTAACATACACTTGTTTATGAACTTGAACAACTAAAAATTCTTCCTCAATAAACACCTATTACGAAGCCTCCTAAGATTCAATAACCTTTTCATTTTCTTCTAAATTATTTTCAAGTATAATTTTAGGTTTTTTAGTAGGACCTTGATCCCTAATAGTAGGGTCTGATTCAACATCAGTTTCATCACCAACTTTACCACTTTCATCTTTTTCCTCTTCTTTATTTATATCACTTTAACTTCCAACTTCTTCCTCTTCCTATTCAACTTATTTTTCATCCTCTTCTAATTCAACTTCATCATTATCATATTCTTCCCCTTCATCATTTTCATAATCCTAATTTTCTTCCACTTCATCACTAATATCTTATTCCTCTTCACTTTCACTTCTACTATCATACTCAACATCCTTAGATTCCTCTATATCCTCATTAGAATCATCATCTAGGAGAGTTTATTTGGTAGGAATCCTTTTTGGAGGGCTAATATATCCAAAAGTTATTCTTTATAGACTTTATACAATATTAAGATCACTCTTACCATTAATAAGATATCCTATTTCTTTCTGTACCTCATATACTTGTTCTTCTTTATCTAAGTACTCTGCCACTTCATCTGGTCCTAAAATAGGGTTAGCCATATATTTCAACTAAGAAGGATGCTGAAAATAATAAAACCTTTCATAAACTTTATCTTTATCCTCAACCCACTATCTCTTCTAGGGATTCCAGCTAACCCTCATTATTTTTCATATAGCTTTGGTAATGAAAAATCCATCACAATCAGTCACAGTTTCTTCTCCTGCATTTACAACTCCTTTATCTTGCAACATTATAGAAACCAACATAGAATAAAATAGAGAAGCTAACTTGGATTAAGGTTTAATCATATCACTCATATGAACCATGATATATCTACATAAATTGATCTTGTGTCCCTCTTTTATAATATACAGCAACTCTACATTATGATGTTTTAATGAGGAAAAATCCCCTTTCTTGGGACACAACTAAAGCTAGATAAATTTAAATAATAACCTTCATTCACCATATGGATTAGTTTCTATAGGTATTCTTGGGATTCCATCATTATTCAACTCAGTTATGTCTATTTCATAACTGAAAATATCACTTATAGAAGGAGTAATGCCTTGGTAATCATCAAAAATACCTTTATGAGGTACCTTAAAGCATTCATCAAACTACTTAGAAGAAAAAGAATTCCTTTTTCCATTTATTCCAGACTTGATCCAGAATATATCAGTTACTTAAAGAATAACCTAAGAATACATATAAAACTCTTTCACTAGTTTCAGATAGAGAGGCCACGTGTTGTTGGAGAACCACTCCAACCAACATTGTTCTTTTAACACTCTCAAAATGAGAGACTTACTTTACAACATCCATTCTGTATGTACTTCATTCTCTGGTATTTCTATTCTGGTGGCAAGATTTGGGCTAACAGGATCAATCTTTGGAGCACTTGATTCACCCTTTTTCTTCTTTGAAGGATGAGTATCATCAAGAGACTTATCATAAGGATGCTTCTCTCGAGCCATTGCGAAGGATTTGAATGGCTCAGTTTAGGGAGGAAGGTAATATAGGTTTGAGAGATAATGGTTCATTATTGGGAGAGTGAGTAAGAAATGATTGGGATTGGTTTGATATTTATCATTTTGGGATTTTATAATCTTAAATTAAAAATGAAAAATAAAATAAAATAAAATAAATAAAATAGTGGCTTTTAGTTCGAGTTAGAAAAATAAAAAAGTAAAGACCAATGGTAAGTCACAATGATGAGTTCTAACGGTGAGTTGTCATCAGTGAGTCCCAACAGTGAGTCTTCAACAGTGAGTCATCATTGGTGAGTCCTCAATGGTGACTAATCAATGGTGATTCATTGACGGTGAGTCATCAATGGTGAGTCATCAATGGTGAGTCATCAATGGTGAGTTGTAAATAGTGAGTCATCAATAGCGAGTCATTAAAAGAGAGTCACTCAAAATTGATCTTCCATAACTCATGTCTGATGTAACTCATTCTCTCAGAATTTAATTGCTTAGTAAAAATATCACCAACATAGTGTTTAATGATAATGAATTCAAGAGTTATATCACCTTTTTGATAACAATCTCTCAAAAAGTGATGTCTTGCATCAATATTCATTGTACTTGAATGAGAAATTGGATTCTTAGAAATTTCAATAGCACTTGTGTTGTCACAGTTTATAGGTACATTCCTAAATTGATATCCATAGTCTAGTAAGTTGTTTTTCATCCACAAAATTTGAGCACAAAAACTACCAGCAACTATGTATTTAGATTTGGTAGTAGATAATGCAACAAAATTTTGTTCCTTACAACACCATAAAACTAGAGACTTTCCCAAAAAGTGACATGTTTTAGAGGTTCTTTTTCTATATAACTTTCAACCACTAAAATCTGTATTAGAATAACTAACAAAGTCAAATGGTTGACCTCTAGGGTAGAAAAGTCATAAATTGGTTTTATATTTGAGGTATTTTAAAATTCTTTTAACAAAAAAGTAGGTGTGATTCTTTTGGATTTTCATGAAAATTAGAAGACATACACACACTAAACATAATATCAGGTCAACTAGTAGTTAAGTAAAGAAGACTTTTAATCATATCTATATAATTGGTTTGATCCACTGATTTTCCATATTCATCAAGATCCAATTTACAGGTGGTACTCATAAGAGTATCACTAATTTTAGTTTTATCTAGATTAAAATGTTTTAAAATATATTTAGTATATTTACTTTTATTTAAAATATTACCTTCCTTATTTTGAAAAATTTTAAATCCAAGAAATAATTTCAGTTCACCCATTAAACTCATTTCAAACTCATTTTGCATAATTTTTAAAAAATAAACACATAAATAATTTTTGGAAGATCCAAAAAATATCATCAACAAATATTTTAACAACTAAAACATCTTTATAAATTCTTCTTATGAAAAGAGTAGGATCAGATATACCTTTAGAAAAACCTTTAATAATAATAAAAGTTCTAAGATTATCATACCAAGCTCTTGGATCTTATTTTAAACCATACAAATCTTTTATTTATTTGAGAACATGATTTGGAAAATGAGGATTTGTAAAACTAGGGGGTTGATCAATAAAAACATCCTCAACTATATAACCATTTAGGAAAGCACTTTTGACATCCATTTGATAAAGTTTTAAATTAATATGTTCTCATAAGCTAGTATTATTATAATGGCTTAAAGTAAGGCCAAAGGTGAAAATGTTTCTTCATAGTATATTCATTTCTATTACCTATAACCTTGTGAAACTGGTCTAGATTTATTTCTTACTATTGTACAAGATTCATCCACTTTATTTCTAAACAAAAACTTAGTGCCTATGGTCAAGGCGTCTTTGGGTCTATAAACAAGTTTCCATACTTTGTTTATTTCAAATTGGTTTAATTATTATTGTATAGCCATCATCTAGAATTCATCTTTGATTGCATCATTGATGTTTCTAAGTTCAAGTAGTTACAAAAAGGCTTGATGTTTAACCTGGTTTCTTAGAGAATCTATAGTATGTGTTCCTTTGTCTAAACCTCCCACTACAATATCTAAAGGATGGTTTTTAAGGGTTTTAATAGACCTGGAAAAAGAAGGGCTGGTCACTTCAGTTTTATCTACAGGTTCAGGTTCATTTTGGTCAAAATTTGGAGAGTTTCTAGAACTGGGTTTTACTGCTTTTTTAACAACAGAATTAGAAGTTTTTGGATTTATGTGTAGAGTAGATAGGTTATCCTCAATACTTTATAGGGAGGTTTTGGACTCATGTGGATTTGTTTCATAAACTTGATATGCATATATTATTTCGCACACTTGGTTATCTTATTAAAGACACTATAGGATTTACTAGAGATTGAATACCCTAGGAAAAACCCTTCATCACTATTAGAGGAATTTTTTTCAAGATTATATTTTGTATTAAGAATAAAAACTTTGCAACCAAATTTTTTGAAGTAATTAATATTGGGTTTCCTATTATTCCACACATCATAGGGGGTTTCTTTAGGATGGGTCTAATTAAAACTCTATTTATTATATAACATGATGTATTCACAACTTCTTCCAAAAAATAAATAGGTATATCATATTCATTAAGTATAGTGCAGGATATATCTTGTAAGGTTATATTTCTTCTTTCTATAACTCCATTCTGCTGGGGTTTCCTAGGAGCAGAGAAGTTATGAATATATCCATTTTTTGAGAAAAAAGATTCAAAATCTTGATTTTCAAACTCACATCCATGGTCACTTAATAAGGTTTTCATTCTAAGTTCACTTAAGTTTTCTACTGACCTAGCATACTTGATGAAATAGGAATAGGATTCACTTTTGTGAGATAAAAGAAGGTCCAAGTATACCTATAAAAGTTATTTAAAAAAACATAGACATAGTTCTTTCCAATTAAAATTAAAACTCTAGAAGGTCTAAAAAAATCAATATGAACCAACTCAAGAGGTTGAGAAGTTGAAACTTCTTTCTTTTGATTGAACTATATTTTGTGTAGTTTTTCTTTTTTACAAGAATTACAAACTTTATCCTTTAGAAACTCAAGTTTAGGTAGATCCTTGACTATCCATTTTCTAGTAATATTTATATGTGATTGAATGTTACAGTGTACTAGTCTTCTATGCTAGATCTAATACTCTTTATGAAAGGCACTTAAGAAATAAACATTATATGAGACTAAAGAATATAGATTTACAACATAAACATTTTAATTTCTAAAGGTAGTAAAGACTAAATCATTCTTAGAATTGAAAACATTAAAAGAATCATTTCTAAATTCAACATGAAATCCATCATCACATAACTGTTAAATGCTAAGAATATTTTACTTAAGACCATCAATATAAATAACTTTAGAAATTAAATCTGAGTTTGTGTTACCAATTTGGCCAAGACCAATAATTTTTACTTTTTCATTATCACCAAAGGTGAAATGTACACCATAAATACTTATGAGGTTATTGAAGCTAGAGTAGTCCCCTGTCATGTTTATTGAACATCCACTATCAAAGTACTATAGGTTCTTGTATGAACTCTTCAAACAACTTTCCTACAAAAATAGATTAAGTAAGAAAATACTTTGGTACCCTGATTTTTTAGGGTCCACTAATATTAGTAATTAAAGATTTAGGAACCCACATTTTCTTCATGGGTTTCCTATAAGTAGTTTTTAATATTTTATAATAATAAACTCTATTAGGTCTAGAAGAAATAGAAGTAGTAAAAGATGTTCCAGTACTGAATCATGTAGAAAAATTCTCATATTTGGCCATAAAAATGGATTTTCCAAATTGAGATACAAATTTGGTTTTAACAAAATCTATTTTCCCAGGTTGATAACCAATGAAAGTAGTATATTTAGGAGAAACTTGTTTTCCAAGAATTTAAACTAAAGTATCTTTACCATTTTTAAATTTATCAAGATCCTTCTTTAATTTTTCATTAGAAAGTTTGAGTTCAGTATTATCATGGAGAAGTTGAGCATTCTTTTCCTTTTCCATATTCAGTTCTGATTTAACAGTATTATAAAGAGCACAATATTTCTTGAGAGATTTATATTTATCATTTAGTTCATTGAAAGTATCCTCAATCATTTTTCAGTATTCAAATATTTCCTCATTGGTCATATTTCCAGAATTTTTAGATTTAGATTCATCTTCAGAATAATAAGAGTTATGAGTAAGATATTTTAGGTTTTCCTCAGATTTGTTTTAAAAAAAAACACATGTTATATTTTTATTCTTTTTCATCATGATATGATTCTGATTCACTAGAGCTATCCTCATAAGAACTCCTGGTAGCCTTAATTTCCTTCTTGTACTTTCTAATTTTTTACTCATATTTCTTCTTATACTTTAGCTTTGGAAAATCATCCTTCACATGTCCCTTTCATTTGCATTCATATTAGATTATCTCATAGGTATTATCAATTCCTTTCCAGACCTTTTTCTAGTTACCCTTTTTTTCATACTTCCCTCTATAGCTTGGATTTCTAAAGAAATTCTTCTTTCTATAAAATTTATTAAATCTCTTGGATAGTTGAACCATTTTCTCATCACTATCACTTGATATATCATCATCACTATAACTTTCATCATGAACTTGAATTTTCTCCTTTTTTTGATGTATTGTCTTTGAAAGCCACTGATTTTATTTTAGGTTCATCATCATCTTCTCTCTTGAAATTCACTTATTACTCATATATTATAATCTTACCTATCAATTCCTTGGATGAAAAATTACTAATTTAACATTATTCTTTTATCGATACTGAGGTTCCTATCCAATTTTTTTGGTAAACATCTATGTACCCGCATGATTTGTTCCTTAGCATCAACTGAATTTCCCAGAGTACTCATTATATTGAAAATTTTATTGAACCTAAGATATATATCTGAAATAGGTTTATCCGGATTCATTTTAAAGTTATAATATTTAATGGAATATTTACTAAGACTCATTTATTTAACATTTGTGGTTCCTTCATGTAAAACAACTAAAGTATCCCAAATTTCAAAGGTTATTTTACATGAAGAAATCCTATTGAATTATTTATATCATAGAGAACAATATAAGGCATTAATATATTTACAATTATTATTCTAGGATACCTTAGTTTCATCATACTAGGTATTTATTTCCTTAGTAGGAATATTGTATTCACCTATAATTTCAGACCATATTTCAAAACCCATGATTTCTAAGTGCATTGTCATTTTGAAAATGGGTTTTACTATACACCTAGTTTGATACTCCATGGGGATATGATTTGAAAAATTCATAAGATCATTATGAACCATTATTATGGAACTAAAAAAATTTCCATAAAAATATATGTTAGGAAATAGACCATGGATAACATAGATTGAATCTTAGAAATTCATAATTTAGGGAAATAAATTTAATTTATAAGTTACCTCTTTAATTTAATTGAATTACCATTTATATGTTTAATAGTTTAAGAATACCAATCCATAATTCTATATTGGATAATGTATAACTAGGTTCAAAAAGTGAAAGTTAGGGTTATAATCCATAGTTTTATCCATTCCTTCATATCACAAAAGTTTAGTAGAACTATTCAAACACCACCATAAATTATAGAAGTAAACAGGTCAATGAAAATGAAAAATAGGGGAATTATTGCATACCAAGTATAAAACTTCTCCCCTGTCAATGTTTATGGGTTGAAATTCCCGTAGAACCTTTTCATACTTCCCTTGGTAGAATTTGATGCAATTCTAGGAATGGATTGGCTTTCCCTATATAGATATAACATAAATTTCCATGAGGGGGAAATCAATTTCTATATGGTGAGTTGAAACCTAATTATATGCAAGTTAAAGGAAAAAAATGAATCTTATTTAGCACCATCATCTTAAGCATGGATATTATTTCTCTACAAGAAATCGTATCTAGCTCAAATGATTGAGTCTAAGGAAAGAAACATCCTCTAAGACATGCCTATTATGAGGGAATACACTGTTGTGTTTCCTGAGTAATTTCCTAATCTTCCCCATTATTGAGAGATTTAATTTTCAATCGATCTTATACCTGGGGAATTTCCAATATCCAAGACTTTGAATAGGACCAATATTGTGTAACTTCAAGAACTAATGAAAAAACTATAGGATAATCTAGATAAATGATTTATACACCCAAGTGATTCACCGTGGGGTGCACTGGTCCTATTCATAATGAATAAGGATGGGTCAATGCACCTTTTCATTGATTATCATGAGCTCAACAAGATCACAATAAAGAATAAGTATCCTTTTTCATGGATTAATGACTTGTTTAATAAGCTACATGGAGAAAAATACTTCTCCATGGTGGATATGTGGTTAGGATATTACCAATTTAGGGTAAAGAAAAAGGATATCCCCAATACTGCTTTTAATATGAGGTGCGAGCACTATGAGTTCATAGTGATTCCATTTTGACTCCCCAATGCTCCAGAAATATTCATGGACTTGATGAATAGAGTCTTTAGATATTATCTCAAAAAGATTTTGGAAGTACTTATAGATTATATTATAATATATTCCAAAACTAAGGAGAACCATGAGGATAATCTGGAAACTATGCTAAATACCTTGTGAAAGGAGAAACTCTATGAATACTATAGAAAGTGTGAGTTCTGGTTGAATGAAGTCTCATTCATGGGGAATATCATCACAAGCAATGGGATATTTGTGGATATTTCAAAGGAAAAATCAATTTAAGGGTTTTTTAGGACAAAAAATATGACAAATAACCATATTTTCCTTGGGTTAGCTGGATATTATCAGCGATTTGTGAGAAATTTCTCATGATTATCAAACCCTCTTACCAAGCTAACTTGGAAGGGAGTCAAATTTTCTTGGAATAATGATTGTGAATAAAGACTCATCGATTTGAAAAGGAGGCTTATCACTTTCCTGTTCTCACACTACCCACAATTGGGGAACTTTTCATAAATTTTAGTTATTCTTTGAAAAAGGTATTGGGTTGTGTATTGATGAAAAATGAAAAATTCAAAGCATATGCTTCAAGGTAGTAGAAAATTCATAAAAAAAACTATCCCAAACATGATCTGGAGTTGGAAGTGGTGATCTTCGCTTTAAAAATTTAGCATCACTATCTCTTTAGGGAGAAGTATGAAATACATATGGATCACAAAATTCTCAAGTATTTATTCACACCTAAAGAGATGAATATGCACTAATGAAGATGGTTAGATCTGATCAAAGACTATGAATTATAAATTTACTACCATCCTGGGAAAGAGAACAGAGTAGTGGATGCTCTAATTAGAAATAATCCAATAATTCTATCATGAATAAAATTGAGAAGGATCTGATCTTCTTAGATTTTAAGAGGATAGCCATGGGAATCATAAAGGAAAAAACAACATCAATCCGTTCAAAAGTAATTTCTCAAACGACTCTTCTTAAAAGGTTAAAGGATGCTCAAAAAGATGATGTAGGAATTCAGAAGAAACAGGAAACTATAATAATAGGGAAATTCTTGGAGTTAAATGTTAACAAATAAGGAATTGTGATATTTGGGTCAAGAATATGCGTTCCATAAAATACTGAGTTAAAGAGGGAACTATTGGATGATGAACATAGTTTGACTTTCACTATTCACCCAGGAAATACAATTATGTATCGGGATCTCTAAGACCACTATTGGTGGGATAAAATGAAGAATCAGATCATTAATTATACAACAATGTTCCTGGTATATCAGAAAGTTAAGGCTGAATAGAATAATTCTAAGGGGATGATGCAACCATTACCCCTACCAACATAGAAATGTGAAAACATCACCATGGAATTTGTCACCAGAATTCCAAAGAAATCCAAGGGAAACAATTATATCTAGGTTGTTTTGGATCATCTTACAAATAATTCACAATTAATTACAATTTGGGAGGATTTATCACTGGAAAAACTGGTATGAATATACATCATAGAAGTGGTATATCTATACAGAGTACAACTATCGATTACGTTCGATCGAGATACAAGATTCACCTCTATGTTTTGGAAAATAATCCAGAATGCTCTAAAAACTGAGATGTACTTCAGTATGGATTATCACCCTCAAAATGATGGAAAATTTGAGAAGAATATCCAAAAACTTAAGGACATATTGAGATCATGATTCATTGAATTCAAAGAAGGATGAGACCAACATATCCCTTAAGTTGAGTTCTCATACAACAACAGTTTTCACTAGAGCATCCAAATGGATCCCTATAAAGCACTTTGTGGGAAGTGGTGCAGAAAAATAACATGTTGGGATAAGGTTGAGGAATAAAAACTTCTAGGTATTCAAATGGTCAGAGAAATGGTGGAGAAGGTTAAGGCCATTCAGAAGCACATCAAATCTACTCAGAGTCGATAGAAGAGCTATGCTGACAATCGTCAAAGAGACCTAGAGTGTGATATTGGAGACATAATATTCCTCTATATATCTCCATGTAATAAAGTGATGATATTTGGGAAGAAGGGAAATCTTATTCCAAGGTACATCATCCATTTTGGGATCCTTGATCACATCAGATCAGTGGCCTATCAACTAGCACTCCCACCAAACCTATCTCAAGAGCATGATATATTCCATGTATCCCTCTTAAGAAAGTACATACCTGACCCATCACATGTACTCAACCCAAAGGTGGTACCATTAGATATTTACCTTTCTGATGAGAAACAATTGGTGAATATCTTATATCATAGAGAAAAAGTTCTAAAAAATAAGACAATTCCCCTCGTCAAAATATTTTGAAAAAACAACAAGTTTGAAGAAGCAATGTGGGAGCTGGAGGAGGTGATGAAGTAGAGTTACCCTCATCTGTTAGTGTGGGAAAATAAAATTTTAAGGGTAAAATTTCTAAATGGGGGAATATTAAAACGCCCTAAACATTTATGAATAAAATTTCCCCTTCCATTCAATTAAATATCTTATGGTTATAGAAAACACATGAACTCCTTTTTTTATTATCTTCAATTGTATTTAAATTACTATTAAGTATCTTTACCATTGATAATATAATTGTTGAACACATGAATACTATAAATATAGGGTTTTAACAAATCCTCTTGGCATAGAAAAAGGAAATGATGACCTCAACCAGTAGGATCGTACCCTATGAAGTCCATTTATCAGAGCTTTTGAGAGAGATATAATTTTTGGGATTTGACCTAGACCAATCCCAAGATGATATCTAATAACTTAATAATGAGTGAAACAGTTTACGAGAGAAGTTAAATATCATTGAGATCATGACCCCATCCATGTTCACTGAACGACCCCATGAAATCCACACTATCGTGCACCTTACTCTTAGGGAGTATGCTGGTTTCTTAATGATATATGTATTAATACCCTAGAAATATGAGTATATACATTATTTTTGTATATAATAATGAATATATTTTAATCATATTACTGTTACTTGGTAAATTATTTTTAAAGAAAAAATTATATTTTTGGATAATTAAGATATCTATTTTAATAAATTAATGGATTGTTGAAATAAATAATATTTTAATAATATATTATTATTAAATAATGTTTATTAAATATAAATGATCATATAATTTTTTATGTCAAATGTAATTTTTATAAGTGTTCAAAAAAATGATATTGTCAAAAACCCATCATTTTAAATAAATAATAGTTTTTATTTTAAAAGTGAAAATTAACATATTTAGAAAATTATATATATATAATGAATATTATTTTTGGAATCATTATGTTTAAATTTTCTAATGGTTATTTTTTTCATAATGTTCTGAGACAGTTGAATTTTTGGGTAAAAATTAAATACCCTATAAATATATGGTGTGTTTTGTGACATAATAATGGACCAATAGTGATGTAATAAATACTATAAAAGGTATAATTGGGAAAATATATGTTTTCCATTTAAAATAATTTAATTTTATGTTTATTTTATTAAGCCTTAATGAATCCCCTAAGACATATAATATATTTTAAGATTTTAAAATCATTTCTTTGAGAGCGTGACTCACCTCCACATAAGAAAATGGAATTATTTTATTATATTTATCCCCTAACATTATATAATAATGTAAAAAAATCCCTTTTGGCTGAAACCATGGTAAAAAATCCTGGTCTGGTTTGTGGTTTTGAATATTTTATTATGTAGTGTCCAAAAACAAAATAATAACGAAATCCCCCTATTCCCTTATATAAACCCACACAAGATCCCATTTATCTTCAATAAAACTATTTTTAGCACAAAAAATTATTCAATATACTCCCTATAGTCCTCCTAAGGTGAATCCAAGATTTTAATAAGCCCCTCCCAGGCCTTTGGGGTCACACACTCAAGTAAGGGATCCTCACCTTCTTCTTCTTCTTTCAATTAAAGAATATTAAATGAAATTAGTCTTTTATAATTTCAATTGGTTATATTTTAATTAATTTTATATGATTATTTTACTATCCAATTGATTTTATTTTAATTATATATTATTTATCCTCTCTCATTTTGACATTTATCTATGTCGTTACTATACTAAAATTTCGCAAGGGATATTCCACTCTCCTCATTTATCAAGCACTACATTAATGTTATATCTTCTAATTTACATTTTATTATATTTTATATGTTATTCTATATCCAAATTACTATAAATTTTATGTATAAATGATTATATATACTTTAACTCTCATTTATCTATCATATGAACATTTATGCACACCTGTTACCATGCTGAAAATTTTCAAGTGTTCTTTCTTTTCTCCTCTTTATTCAAGTTCATTTATTATGTTAAGACTTCTATTTACAATTAATTATGTTGGGATATGTCCTTTAATGTACCAATTATTATATAATTTATTTTCAAATTATTAGACATCATTTTTTATCTCATAAACTAATTTTATAAATTTTTAAGCAACGCCGTTAGGCTGGCAGAATGTCACTGTGAATTTTCATTCCAAAGAAATGGTATAGTGAATACCATACCCATTTACTATCAAGGGTATTGAAATTTATACACTTATACCTCTTTGATTTGGAACTTACATATATTTATTTCAAACTCCATGATCGTGGAATAAAATATTATGATGTATGAATCCATGTTGTATGTTCTATGTGTCACACTTAAGCATGAAATTGAAATGAAAGTGATGGGTTCACCCAAAATTATATAGTTATCCAATGAATTGGGTAATGGTTAGATCATGATACATCTTGTTGGGATATATGATTTACTTAATTACTTTTTGGTAATTTTTCCACCATGGTTTCTTGGATGTTTTATCCTTGACCTATGTTTATGATATAGTGATTTAAGTTGTTGCCACATTTCCCATGTTATGACTATCATGTTGTGTCAGACCTTATTATTCATGTTCCTTTTATGCTCCACTGATATAGCTATTTTCTAATATGTATTGTCTTCCTCATATTATACATTTTTTATTCACTTACTAGGATTTATATATCACCCCTTTATTGTGTATGTCCTCAGGTCATATCATGTAGGGTTGATTATGAAGGAATGTTTTTGTTATGTTAAATAAGTATTCAATAAATACTTTTCTTTTAATGTTTTAAGTTGTTATATAATGTACCTAATTTTCCAAAGACACTAGATCTCAAAATATTATCGGTTTTATTAAGTTTAATAAAACATTTATTAATGTGTAAAAAATAATAGGGTTGTTATAGTATAATAGTAAAAATATTATTGAAAACATTTCAAAGAAAATATGTACATGGAAGAAAAAGATTCCCAACCGAATAAAAAAAAGTCAGTTTTCCTTAAAAATATTATTTCGGACTTTTGAGTATTTAGAGAGAGAAAAATAAAAGTAGAACATGTAATTTAAATAAATAACTATATGATAATAAAATATACATGTATTAAGATATAAAGATCATATATTTACACCAATGTAAACTTTAACATAAACAATCCCAAATAAGGATGAGATTGTGAAATAAACCCTTACATCAAGTCCAAATTTCTTTGTAAATAATTTTAACCTCTTATATAATAAATTTTTATTTATCATAATTATATAATATGACCATATACATACTTATAATATCATATATTATCCATTTTTAACATTTCAACACATGTTTATTAATAATTCCTTATTAAAATCGTCATTTCTAAGTGTTAACTATTTCATTTTTCATGTAAGTTTTGGTTCGGTTTTTATGGTCCTTGAATATTTATCAATGTTAAATCATATAAAAAAAATTAATTATGGTATAAATATCATATATGTTTATTATATAAATATTTATAATCATTATTGAAAGGTGGGCATGAAAAATGAATCACATCACTTTGTGGAGGTGGCATTCCACACGT
The DNA here is from genome assembly GCA_963277665.1 of Viscum album. Taxonomy (NCBI): domain Eukaryota; kingdom Viridiplantae; phylum Streptophyta; class Magnoliopsida; order Santalales; family Viscaceae; genus Viscum; species Viscum album. The sequence continues at coordinate 1,989,348,681 of OY728136.1, forward strand.
ATGCAGGAGCGACATGATCATTTTTAATGGATGGAAATGTTATGATGTAAATTATATTTTATATTTTAAGAATAATAATTATTTCATAAGTATAATATATAAACATTATAACCATTCTTAAATGGTAGTGATGAAAAATGGAATACAACGCTTTGTGAGGCGGTAGTCTGCATGTACACACAAATATTGATTTTGTTTCCCAGTTGATAGATAAGGGGATGAATAAAGGTTTAAAAATAGATAAAATAACATATAATGAAATGGGATTTATTTATGTTATTATATAATAATTGTTAACATATAATTGAATTAGGTATAAGATGAAATAAATTGAAAACACTCGGTTAAGAGCTATACCTATTCTTTGGACAACTGCCTTTGGTTTAGAACTTAAGGCTTCCAAGGTTGTAATTTTGATCAAAATAGGACCTCAAGATCATGGAGAGGTATTATAGGAAGGTATTTGGATATTTATTTTCTAATATATAAGGGACATAAAGTGTAATGAAGATAGGATAAGTGGTATTATTTTATTAGGGAGGGAGAGGACACACTTAGATTTTTTGAAAAAGATTAAAATATATTAATGTCATGTTTAGAAAAATGGATAAAAAATAACTCATAGTAGAATTGGATATGATATATGGTATAAATATGACCTTATTATTGGATTTAGACAAGTTTTATCACATTTTAACACTTATAATTTTAGTTTAACCCCTCTAGTTAATTTATTTTAACATTAACCATGGTAACAATGTTCTAATGTTTTTACTATTCACTATGAATAAAAATTAAGTTGACCCTATTAAATTATATTAATTATTATTATTAAAAATATAAAATCCATTTTATTAAATTAAATTTCTATAATCAGCACAAATTTACTTTAAAATAAGTGTTAAAAAACAAATGAAAACTATTTTTAGAAAAATACATTTTTAAGCATAAAACTGAATTTAATTTCATTAATTGCCTAGTAAAAACTATGAAATAAATGTTATAATATTTTATATAATATATTAATTTAATTAAAAATATTAATCAATAATTAATTATTTAATTTATTATTTTAAAAAAACACTTCATGCATAAAACAGAATTTAGAAAAATGTTTTTAAGCCCAAAAATGAACTTACCAAAATCAAGTATAATGCTAATTAATATGTAATTAATTTTATTATTTATAATTAAATGAGAATTTTTTTAGATAGAATTTAAAACATAACAAAACATTTAAAATAATCGATTTACTGAAAATAAATGACTGTTTTAAAAAATCGGTATTATTCACTATTTACTGAAAAATAATATTTTTTAGAAAAATAACAAAAAATAACCCTAAGATAATATTTACATCCTTATTTAAAAAACTATAATCATTTGATAGATAAAATTTCTAAAAATTTTATAAATTAATTATAATGTATGTGCACAAAAATCAATAAAATCCATTTTTCCAGAAACATTTTTTAGAAGCATAAAATGACTTTACTAAAAATTGATAACACATTTATTGTACATTAATAAATACATTTGAATTATGTAAATTCATTTACAATTTTTTCATGATTTATATATTCTTATTTATACCACTGATTTAATGGATAGTTTTTAATATCCCTATTTATATTACATCGTAGTTCACTTAAATCTTGGTGTTCCAGGTTAAGAAAGATGTAGGGCTTATTATTCTTTTAAACTAAATTTTCTGGGTGTTAAATTATACTCACCATAAATAAATTTAATCCTTTAATTTTTTTATATCTCAATAATTAAAGGTTTTATATTTGAAAATAATTTTTCTAAAAACTCGCATCATACAAAGTCATAATAAAACTTCCTTTGAATAGGGGAAGTGAGAAACATAAATGTTACTCGAAATAACACAAAACCAGGTTCTTAGATAAGTATAATATTATTGGTAAGTGAAAATATTGATATGGAGTATAAATAATAACATCCATGTAATAATATAGAGTAATAGAGAACATGATCATGAGAAATTTAATGATCATAAAACCATAAATTAGTAAGGGATAAAGAAGACCATCAATTCATCAGAAATAAATGTAAAAAGATAATTTTTTTTTATTTCAAGATACTTTTCCTAGAGTATAGTGATTATTTTACAATCAATATGGAGAACATAAGAAAATATTCTCACATTATTTATTTTAAATTTTTAATAAATTTTTTAAATGATTATTTTAATCTGCTTCCACATCTGATTATAATGATTAATAACTAAGAAGAATTTTTCATTATTGAAACACAAAAATAAAACTTTGATGGATCATAAGATCTATTAAAGAAATAAAAATTATTATATCTATCTAGAAAAATATTAGAACAATTTAATATAACACTCAATATGAATAAACCTTATTATTAATACGTAATATATTAATTTCTAAAACATCAATAATAACAACGAAAGAAATTATAAAATACTTTAAACTATAAATTATAATATCATTAGTTCAATATAGATTACTTTATGATTCAAATTATAATTATTAAATACTTAAAACTAATTAAGGCCCAAAAAATAGGATTATTTAAAATTTAAACTTCAGTTTTACAACCATGTTTTCAACTAGAGAATATATGTTCATATTGTTAGAGACATACTATTATATTCTCATTACAACCAGACTCCAACTAGTATTTTTGATTGGAAACTCCTTTCTTTGAGTGTTAGGGGATGATTCAATATTATTAATAGATATAAAGGACATCATATATCTAAAATCAAATGAAGCATTAACTAAATTTGAGTTTGTAATCAAAGTATCTGCTATAATAAATTAAGAGATTTCAACTCCAGCTATAATAATTCCAGAAGCTTAGCCATTCCCCCTTATAAATTTCTTCGGTAAATTCCATTGTTGCTTGGGGAATTTTTTTGGATAGTATCTCATATCCTTAGATATTAACACTAAAAATTGATATCCTATTTCTTGACCTGACACTCACACACCAAATAGAATTTATTTCCACACTTATAGAAAAATCTCATTCTCTTAAATAAAATACCAGGGTGTTTCTTTACATAATTATTATATTTTGGAAGTTCCACTCTTCCATTTTTAATTTTTTTCCATATTTCCCTTTACATAGAGATCAACCATTGAATTTTTCTCTTGTTTTACTTTGAAAATATAATACTTGGGGAATTCATTCAATGCCTTGAAGGAACTTGATAACATACCATCATATGTTGAAATTTTTTGAGAGAGTAACACCCTTAGAAGGCTTGCATTTGTCTCAATAAAGAAACAATTTATAACAATACCTGAATTATGTTTGTAGTCCAGAACACTCCTTACTAGTCTTGTAAAGTTTGATTCATACTTAGTTACAATTTCATCTTCCATTTTTCCCAAATTTAAAAAAAACCAATTTTAAATAAACTAATTTCCCAGGAGGAATGTACTTTTCATAGAATATAATATTAAAAGTCTTCCATTTTATACCATATATTTCATCAACCTCCTTATTATTTTGAATCAATTTACACAATTAATTAGAATCTATATTTAAATAAAACACTTATAGAATGACCATTAACCTTTAATTATATCCTAAATATTGACATATATTTTCACAGGACTCAATCCATTTTTCAGCTACTAAAGAAATTAGTATTTCGATTAAAGATGGATTTTTATGTTGTATAAAGTAGCCTAAAATCATAATATCATGCAAAGAAGAAATTAGTTGTTCCATATAGACAATATTACTAGTAATAAATTTCCTTGATATTTTTATATTCTTATTATATCCAACTTCAGTCTTATATAATTGATTATGAGGGAAATCCCTACATAAATTTTGGGTTTTGATATGTCTTCCATTCTGTCCATTAGGTGAAATTTCTAAATGATGGTACACACTAGATTAGCTCATAAAATTATGAATCATAATGTATAATACTAAGCATAAATTGAAAATTTATACATAGATAATATTAAAATCACAATCTTACTATTTATGGGAATATTAAAAAATCATAAAAATATTTTCAAATATTTCATAATGTTTAATAAAGAGTATGAAAATAAACCAAAGAATACCCTTCAAGAGTGTATTTCCAGGTGTACAGTCTTAGGCCCAATCATCGTGAACCAATGATGATAGAGAAAATACCCAATCCTCCCCATTTAAAGTTGTTATATCTAGGTGAATCTGTCCCATAACCACATTGTAAGAACCAGATTTTTATCTCTGGTATGAATCCTTTTAAAATTGGTCAAATTATTTATTTTATACCTACTATGGATGCTTATTGAGGTCACTAGTGTTTTGGGAGTGTTTGAGGCTTGTTCGGAGCCCGGAACCTGACCCTGGGAGGAAAACAGCAGAGCTGCATAGTTAGGAGAAACTATGTGACCCAAGATTCATGGTTTAATGAAAGTATGTGGATGGAGGTTCACACTTGTGTGGGGGGAACCTGAATTTTTTAGCATAGATTGAATGCACAATTTGTGTGTGGTTAGTAAAACCGTGGGTATTAAATGTATGTGTACCCCCTTAGCACAACAAAGGGTGTAAATTTAGCACATGGTTTGACCAACCGTGCGGCCAAACCGTGGGACCCCTAAATTTTGGGTGATTTTACCAAAATACCCTTAAAATTATTATAACTAAAATTACCCTATTATTTCTACCTATTTTCAAATAGCAGAGTCTTCTCCTTGAATGAGATCTATAACCATGGTTCTAACCTAGTTTCATCTATAACTCATCTATCTGGTGTCCGATACAACTTTTGTTGCTCTCATTGGATATCCATCAATAAGTTCTTCATTATTTTTCACTATTATCTATTTTTCTTCATCTCGATGGATTTGTTGAGGTGAAGAATCATATGCCCTATTTTTATGGTGTTTTTCCATTATTAATATTTATTTTGATCCAGGAGAAACTAAAGGATGATACTAGATGAGGAGATTTGTATGAGTATGATGGAGGTAGTCTATAATTTATTCCTTAAGTTTCAGTGCTATTAAATTATGTTCTGTTGTGACACACATTTATTTCACTATGAATTTATCCTAAATTGTAATTTCCTTAAACTGGTTTCCATGCTTGGAACCCAAATAATTATTAGAACCCAAATTATATTGAGGCTTACTACATTTGAGTGATCCATACCTTGGGTTTTTCCTCTTACATGCCTAATTGGATTTCTTGAGTATATAGGAAAATCACCTTTTATAGTGTTTAGTTTTAAATCCCAAATGATGCTATCATAAAATTTTAATGGATAAATGTCATGTTTTAGCCTGACTAACACCCTTGTCATATAATGAATTGAATTTATTAGAGGTGAGTGGTAAGAGCACATCACATAATTAAATGGAAAATGATTACACCCTTGTCATTATTTAATGTAAATGAGAAATTAATTATAACTTGGATCATGTTAAAGATAATGGTTATTTATTAACGATACAACATAAGGTAATGATGACCCTTAATTATTATGTCTAAATGGGAATTGAATCCCTTATTTAAATTTAATACTATATAGGAATGGCATACCTTGTGATATTATATGGGTATAACATCCCTTGTGATACTATATGGAAATCAAATCCCTTGTTATAATATAAGATTATGGAATCCCTTATGATATTATATGGGAATGGTGTCACTTTTGATACTACTATGATACTGGGCATAGTTATACCTTTACTACTATGATACTTAGAAAGGCATCCCTTATAAATGTGGTACCAGTCATTGCGAACCTTGATACTTATTCAGAGTTATCCCGACATGGGCTGAAGTAGGCAGTGTTATCCAGGTTTCTTTTCAAGAACTAGGGATGACCCATTTATAGATTTTATCACTGCTTAAATTGTTATATCTTCACACTACCATATTGTATACACATATTGAATATTTATAAGCATTGTTAGTGGTTGACTATTGAGATTTATCTCACACCCTATCCGGGCTGCCTATGGCACCCAAGAAGACTATATGCTTCCAATTGTAGATAAGTGGAATTGTCCTCTTACAGATGTGTGGATTATATCATGACTTAGGATGGAGATGGTAGTAGATGACCAGGCTAGAGCTCAGGATTCTTGGATAGAATTTTGACCTTTTTGTACCTTTTGTTTATTTTTTACAGAATATACTGCCTGCTGCCTTGTATCAATATTTTCTGGATTATAGACACATGACATACATGATCATATTTCTATATATGATTTAGTTTACTAACTTTAGTTATTATTTTAAGATGGTGGTTTTTATATCTGCTTCCACTATTCTATCTTCACATTCACTATTATAATACTTCTACTGTTATCTTTTATTATAATGCTATAATACTCTTGTAATGAGGGAATAGTCTCCCCATGGACACACCCTAGGCCCTAACTACTAGTCGACATCCTCTGGTATTTGGGGAGATTCCATTGAGGCCATGTGGCCAACTAGGCTTGGGGAACCATTTCAATGGGATTTGGGTTTTGGATATCAAAAAGTGATATCATAGGTTTCTTTTATTTTATAATTATTTTGAGACAATAGAAAGGATATTAGAAATGTAATTAGGATTTTTTAATGAGCTATGCTTTGGAGTAGCTAACCCATGTATAGATAAAATCCAAACTGCATTCAATAGAAATTGTTATTTTCTACTTTTTTCTTATTATAATTGATATGATTCCACTATTGGGTGATTCACTTAAATTGCGATATTAATATTGATGTAATTGAGGTTTATATTTTATCTTTTTCCCAATGAGATGAGGGAAATTAAGCATTGATCATGCATCATATTAGGCACCTTATTAAAAATTCACATGCCATGAAATATATGAGCATTGTGTTGTTCGCATTGCCTGTGATTTCCATGAGTTCTTTGAGTATTATAAATAAAATTGTTAATGAATAATGATTATTATAGATTATTAGGAAAACATATTTGAAACTTATAGAAAATTCTATAACCTAATACTGTTTTACTACGTAGGTTATAGCATACACCCTAAGTAGTCAACTATGGAATATTGAATTATGGATCATTGGTCACATGGATTGGAACGTGTTATGGAATGGATTAAATGGACACCACATTTTGGTTCATAAGGTGTATAGTCCCTTATGGATCATAATTTGCGACCCATTTGATTCAACCATTTAAAGAAAATAATGATATAAATATGAATTTAAAAATGAAATTGAAATTCAAAAAACATAGAGCTTGAACCAGTCCTAACCTTAGTAGTAGACAATAGGTAGTGCCTCTATTGTTCTATATAAATATTTCTGTCACCCAGACTTGACACTTTGAGCTGGAAGAGGGGTGAAAATTTTCATAGGAAGGCTTGTATTTATCCCCTTAATGTATCTAAGATGTTATAATTGTTGAATCCAATCTGAGGTGTGTGATTGGAATTTGTAGAGTAATTCCTCTATGATGTACTTTGGTCATATGCCAAGAGGGTAGTGAAAACCAAGCTCCTGAGTTGGTGGGCCATAATCCACCATTTATACCTCCAGTAGTTCCTCATGCGGGACATATTCCTATTTCTTTTTTGGGTCATGATTCTTGGTTTCGAGGATATTTCCTACGACTTATAAATAAGATTTAAACAGATCCACACTCTGCCCATTCTATATAAGAGTTGACTAGGGAGTTCTGACAGTAGTATCTACCCAAATATTTTGGGGATGATAGACTACATGCTATAGAGTTATGTATTGAGACTATCATGAATATATTTGATCATCTGGATACACCTCTTGAGATGATATTGAAACTCTCTACTTATATTCTTAGAGTACCTACCAAACATTGCTGGAATATTCTAAATCAAGCTAGTCAGTATCGAAGAGTGATGGGTAGAGACTTCCAAACAATCTTCTTTGACTATTTATTACTAGAGATCCTAAGGTTTTATCATACCATGGAGTTCATAAACCTGCAGTAGAGTTCAATGATAGTTATGAAATATTCAGGTCATTTTACAGAGCTTTAGTTCTTTATGCATATTTATACGGTTGATGAGACAGTGAAATCAAGATGATTTGAGGATATTCCGAGGAATCCTATTCATTATTAGGTACATGTTTTATAGTTCATTGAAGTATTTTATATAGGGAACCATTCCCTTATCACTGAGAAAACCCTTAGGGAAGAAGATGGTGTGAGTTGGGGTGGTTCAGAACCTAGATAGAGTAGTGGTTCTACTAGTGGTTGGAAATAATGCTTTGAGTCTCTATGCATGAGTAGAAATAGCTAGTTGACACCCATTGATAGTTATGTGGTTTTTTATCACTGTGGGAAGCTTAGTAATAAGAATCCATAATGTCCCATAGACCCTTTTTAGTGCCAAGACTATGGAATATTGTGGAATCGACAATGATTATGTAGGACCTTCCCATCCTTTTTGAGTGGGATGAGATATGTGCAAGATCCACATTTATGAGGAGGTTTAGTAGTACATCACCATCTAGGTAGCTAGAGTACTACTGGTCATACATGTGGAGGAGGATTCCATGGCCTTGGAAGGAAAACTTCATATTTTTAGTGCCAATAGAGCGAAACCTCTCCAAGTAGTCAAGTTGTAGTACAAGGATAAGGATTAGGACATATCTATTCAGTGTAGCCTATACCATAGGAGAAGTACGTCAGGCCATCTATTATTCAAGGTAATATTCACATAACCTCTACTATTATTTCTTCCTTATTTAATATAGGTGCATCATATTCTTTCATATCTATGCCTATTGGGGAGAGTCTCAGACCTCATGTTGAATAATCTTGTGGAATCATGACACTTTATATAACTTTGAGTATATCATCAGAAATAATATGCTAGTACAAGGACAATCCTATTGAGTTAGGAATCCATCAATTATTGTGGGACCTATTATTCCTCGAGATGATAGGTTTTTATGTTATTCTCAGGATGGAATGGTTGTTCCCGTACCACAACTATGTGGATTGTTATCAACATAGGGTGACACTTATTTTAACAAGGGTGAGTGTGATGTCCAAGCAGATAGAGCCGAATCAGATCATCATGGTCTAGGTGGAGTGACTAACTAGATTGTTATCCTTTTTATGAATGATCAGGGATGACATCATACTGAGTTCGCTCATGTATTTAATCGATTTAGGTATTTCTTCCTAATTTTTTTTCAAGAATACCTCCTAAGAGAGAGGTAGAGTTTACTATTGATCTAGTTCCTGAAGATGTACCAGTATCCATTTCTCCTTATAGGATGGATGATATCAAGTTGCAGGATCTCAAGTGGTATCTAGAGGACTTAGAGGCCAATGGTTTAATACGAACTAGTAATTCTCCCTAGGTTTCGCATGTCCTTTTCTCTAATAAGGTAGATGGAACCCTTAGTATTTTCATGGATTACTACAAATTGAATTAGCTTACATTGAAAAATCAGTATCTCTTACATTTCATAGATGATATTTTTTACTAGCTCAGAGGATCAAATGTGTTCTCAAAGATCGACCTAAGATTAAGATATCACCAGGTTCAATTCATACCATCATATATCACATGTATGAATTTCTATTGTTGGTATATATTAAATGAGTATCTTGTGATGATGTTTAGTCTTACGAATTCACCTTCCCTCTTCATGGAATTGATGAAAAGGGTTTTCCATCCCTATCTGGATTCCTTTTTCATGGTCTTTATAGATGAAATCTTGGTGTATTATCATACTCGGAATGACCATGCCACTCATATTGAGATTGTTTTAAATACACTAAGAGAGCAGAAGATATATGCTAAGCTTAGTAAATGTCATTTATGGATCAACAAGGTACACTTACAAAGTCACATTATCTCATAGGAAGGAGTTTCATTTGACCTAGAGAAGGTGAGATCTTTGGTTACTTAGGAGCATACCAACAACATATTTAATATATGAAGTTTCTTAGGGATATCTGGTTAACACAATCATTTTATACAGGACTTATCATGAATTTATGAACCTATTTCTAGTCTAAAAAATAACGGTGTTAAGTTCTTATGGTAAGAAGCGTGTGAGAATTACTTTTAGGATATTAAATGAATGCTTCATTCAACATCTATTTTGATTCATCCAGATATTGGTAGAGGATATAAAATGTTCTGTGATGTGTAGAGTATTGGACTAGGAGTAATGCTGATGTAGGATAATAGAGTCATTGTGTATGGATCTCATGAGTTGAGGCCTCATTAGAGAAATTACCCGATGCATAATCCCAAGTTAGTTGATTTTGTACATTCCTTGAATCGTTGGAGGCATTACCTATTAGGATAGATTTTTTTGGTGTTTACGGACTATAAGAGCCTCAGGTATATTTTTACACAATAAGACTTAAACCATAGGCAGCGAAGATGGGTAGAATATCTTCATTCATTTTACTTCAAGCTATCCTATATAACTAGAAAGGGAAATGTTTTTACTGATGATCTATGTAGGTGGACATAGTTACAGGAGGTTCAGAAGGCCAGTAGTGAATGGAATCTTATGGACCTGTTTTATAAGATGCACATATAGGTTTAGGATCATCATGGATAGTTTGAACTCACATCGTTATCAATGACCCATTCATTTCTAGATAAGGTAATGATGAGGCATTTTTTAGATCCTAAGGGCTTAGTTCTATGAGAGAGCATTGCAAGTGAGGACCAGCCTCTAGATTGGACTATTGATGATGAAGACATCCTGCATATACATGGGTGTATCTGGGTCCCCACAGATATGAGAGAGGAGCTGATGCGTGAGTCACATACTTCCCAATGGGAAGTTAACCTAGGAATCTCCAAGATGTATTGTGATATGTGATGATAGTATTGGTGGCTAGGGATGAAGCATCAGATAGTGGGTTTTATCACTTTTTGTTCCACCTATTAGTAGGTGAAGGTGGAAAACCAGTGACTTTCTAGCTTGTTTCATTTATTACTGGTCCCAAAATTTAAATGGGAAGATTTTGTGATGGATTTTGTTGTTGTCTTACTGAGGTTTCCTTAAGGTAGAGACACATTTTGGGTAGTCATGGATTGACTAAAAAATTATCCCATTTCCTTCTTATCTAGGAGACTTTATCAGTTGATGAGATATGGATATTTTATATTCAAGAGATTATATGACTACACAGGGTTCCCTTTATTATCATTTCAGATAGGGACAATCACTTCACAGCAAGGTTCTGGAAGGGGTTACAGAAGGCTATGGGTACATAGGTGCTTCTGAGAACAACCATTCACCCTTAAATATATGGTCTATTATAAAATACTATACAGGTTCTAGAGGACATGCTTTGAGAATGTTTTTTTTATTTTAGTGGTTCTTGGGAGAAGAATACCCCTCTCTTTGAGTTCTTCTACAATACTAATTATCAGGTAAGAGTTCATATGGATACCTATGAGGACCTATACATAAGGTCATTCCGTTCACCCATGTAATGGTTAGAGGTATGAGAGGTCGTGCTACTGGGTCCTCATCTTGTTCAGGAGACTTTGGAGCAGGCTCATCTAATCAGAAAGAATATTTCTACTGCTAATTATCGAAATAAATCTTATGTCGATTACTATCAATGACCTCTAGAGTTTGAGGTTTTGGATTGTGTATTATTATGGGTATCACCTAGACTAGGGCATAGATGGATACAAAGGCAATGGAAGATATCACCATGCTTTTTTGTGCCATTTGAGATTTTGGAGAGATTCAGGTCAATAACCTATCAGTTTCTATTACCTCAGAGGTACCGTTCCATGAACGACTTCTTCCACATTTCACAGCTTCATCAATATCATTCTAACCCATCTCAAAATTTTTATCTCGAAGATGTTGAGCTAGATGTTGATGTTTCTTTTGAGGATTATCCTATATGCATCGTTTACTGGGTCATGAAGGCTCTCCGATGCCGATATGTCCCTTTAGTATGGGTGCTATAGAAGAAGAACTGGGTACATGACATGACTTGGGAGAAGGAGGCTAAAGTATATTCATAGTGTCTAGATTTTTTTTCAGATAGTGTTTTTCCACCATTGGAATTTGAACATGGGGATGAGTTCCTTTAAGGGGTAAGACTGTAAGAACCCACTTTTTATCTCAAGTATGAATACTTTTAAATTAAGTAAAATTATTTATTATAAACCTACTATGGATGCCTAATGATTTCATGGGTGTTCTGGGGGTGTTTAGGGATTCTTCAAATCCAAGAACCCAACTCTGAGAAAAAATAGCTAGGGAGCATAGGTAGGAGAAATCGTGTGACCCAAGTTGTATGATTTGTTGAAACTATTTGGGGATGGATAGTGGGATAGAGGAGACCACACAATTTGAGAAAATAGTTTAGATGGAGGCCCATGACCATGTAGGGGAACCTACAATTTTTATCAGAGCCTAAATGCACGTTTTGTACATGGTTAGTCAAACCATGTGCAGTAACTATGCGGGTTCTCCCTTAGCACAATAGAGGGTGGAAATTTGGTGCATGGTTTGGAAAACTATATAGACAAACCTTGAGGCCCCTGGATTTTTCTATATTTTACCAAAATGACCATAAAATTCTTAAAACTCAACCTACGCTCTAATTTCCCCCTATTTTATAGTGACATAGGCTTCTCCTTGAGTGAGAGATCTAACCTTGGTTCTAACCTAGGTTATTCTATAAATCATCCATCTGGTGTCTGATTCATATTCTATTGGTCTTGTTGGACATCCACCAAAAATATATTCATTTTAATTTTTCCATTCTCCATTTTTCTTATTCTTGATAGAGTTATCAATGTGAAAGATCATATTCCCTACTTTCATAGCATTCATTCTTTCATTAGATTTCTTCCAATCTAGGCCAAACTAAAAGATGATACTAGATGAGGAGTGTTGTACGAGTATGAGGAAGGTGGTCTATAATTTATCCCTTAAGTTTTGGTGTTTTTATAAAATTTTTCATTACATAGAATGATGGTTTAACCATACTTTTCTCCTAAATCATACTTCTAATAAATTTATTTCCTTTATTAGAAACCAAAGGCTTGTTAGAATCCAAATAATACCAAAGTTCACTACCTTTGAGTCATCCATACTTTGGGTGTTCCCTCTTACATGTATAATTAGATTTATTGAGTATATAGGCAAATAACCTATTGTAGTGTTTGGTTTTAAATTCCATATGATGATATCATAAATTGTTATTGAATCAATGTTCTGTTTTAGCATGGTTAAAACTCTTGTAATAAAATGAATTGAATTGATTAGAGGTGATTGGTAAGCCCTCACCACTTAATTAAATAAAAAATGGTTATTCCATTATCATTATTCAACTTAAATGAGAAATGGATTATACCTTGCCTCATGTTAAATCCAATGGTTATTTATCAATGATATGACATAAGGGTATGAAAACCCTTAGAAATTATATCTAAATGGGAATTGAGAGCCTTTTGTAAATGTAATACAATATGGGCATGGAGTCCATTATGATACTATACAAGCATGATGTCCCTTGTGATACTATAAGGACATGAAATCCCTTGTGATACTATACATGCATGGAATCCCTTATGATACTATATAGGAATGCCACCCCTTATGATAGTTCTGTGATACTGTGCTTGGTTTCCCCTTTACTACTGTGATACTAGGCATAGAGTCCCTTATAAATGTGATATCAGGCATTGAGACCTTTTATACTTATTCAAAGTTATTCCAGTACAGGTTTAAGCAGGTAGTGTTAGCATGGTTTCCTTTTAGGAACTATGGATGACCCATTTACATTTTTTATTACTGCTTGTGTTTTTATATCTACACACTTCCATATTGTATACGTAGATTGGATATTTATAGATACTGTTGGTTGTGGCCCACTGAGATTTATGTCACACCATATCCAGTCCACCTATGGATCCCGATCAGACTATATGCTTATAGGTGTTGATAAGGGGAAGCATCCTCTTATAGATGCATGACTTCTGGCATGACTTTGGTTGGAGATGGTAGCAGTTGACCAAGATGGAGCTCAGGTTGCATGGATAGACTTTTGGCCTTTTTTACCTTTTTCTTATTTTGTACATCATGTACCACCTGCTACCTTGTATCCATGTTTTCTAGATTTATAGACACATGGCATACATTATCTTATTTTTCTATATGCTTTAGTTTACTACCTTTGGTTATTATTTTCAGATGCTAGTTTTTATATATGCTCCTACAATTCTATATAATTATTCATTGTTATACTTATTCTTCTATTATATTTTATTGTACCACTATTCTACTTAGGTAATGAGGGTATAATATCCCCATGGACACACTGTAGGACATCACTACTAGTTGTAAGCCGTTGGAATTTGTGGATATTCACTTGTGTCCATGTGGACAACCGAGCTTGGGGAACTTTTTTAGTGGAATATGGGTCAAGATGTCAAAAAACTCCACTTACTAGTATCCATACATGGATTTATTTTCTAGGAAAACAGCAAATATCCACTTCACAAACACTTAATAATATTATCCTATACTTATAATCATCGCTAGAGACTATCATAGGTCTATGTTCTATACTATATGTTTTTCTAAATCTATTTCCCAAGTATTATACTAAACTTATTCTGATACCAACTATAAAAAACCCAACCCCATTATCCCATAGATGGTGTTTACTTTATTACATTGACACTAGATTCAAGTGATTGAGTCATGAGAGATCGAATAGTTTATTAGTATTGGAAAACTAGATACATGACTGAATCTCACATTACTTTTGAAAACATAAAATAAAATATATTATTTTCTTTGATAACATCATTATTCCTTCTTGAATATCCTTATATATCAATAATATTACACTTCTAGATATCATGGGGAAGGAATCAAAATAAAAGGGAGAATATATATACTCAATAAGGGAATGTGTATAGTGAAAGATATCATAGAATAAATAAGACATAAAAAACATGGTAAGAATAAATGATGATTAAATAATTAAATATTAATAATTGCATGAGATTGAAACTTATCCATTCATAACATAACTATTTGAATAATCACTTGGACATAAATAATTGATTTCATAATGATATAATTCATAATTTTAGGCATCTTAAAGTTACCATCGAAGACATGTGGTAAGAAATTATTCACAAATGTGTAAGGAATATGCCAAATACTAAACCATTTTTGTCTCATTAGACCTAACGATGCATCAAGGGGATATTTAATTCTGGGCCCCACCCTTCAAAAAATAACTGAAATTCATTCATCATATGAATAAAAAATACAACTTAATCAACATGACATAATAATCAATAAATATCTATACTAGAAGAAATAGAATAGAGAAAGTCAATAATTTTCCTAGTAAAAATAATCATAATCCATCCATTTAAATATAGTGTATGGTTTCATTAGATTAAATTCTTATTAAAGCATAGTATTCATCAAAGGATGTTTATATATATTAAAAAACTTTTAAAATATCACTAGAATATTTATTTTGGAAAATACTCTTTTTATTTTGAAATCAGTTATGTAAAATATAAAAATTTCAAAATTATTAATGAAAAAAATTTTCTTTTAAAAGAACCATGGAAAATTATAATGTAAACTTCAAAGTAAAGAGTAGTCATAATGGCTATAAAGTCGATATTTATAGTGTCTATTAAAACAAATATTATATTCACACCATCAGTAAAAAAATGCCTCATTCAAAAAATGATTAGAAGATTCCTTTTAAATATTTTTTGTAGAAAATAAAACATGGGTAAAATGAATTTAATAAATCATTTTAGAATAATAGAAACATTATTTAAAATATTTTAAAGAATATATAGACATGGATGAAAAATATTCCCGAATGAATAGAAAAACAAATCTGGTTTTCCTTAAAAATATTCTTTCAGACTTTTGAGGACTTGGAGAGAGTAAAATGAGAGGAAAATAATTAATTTAAATAAATAACCAAAGGAGAATAAAATATATGGGGTTTAGGATATAAAAATAATATAATTCCCTAATATAAACTTAAATATAAATAATACTGAATAAGGATAAGATTGTGAAATAAATCCTTACCTCAGGCATGAGTTGCTTCGTAAATGATTTTAACCTCATTTATAATAAATTTAAATTTATTATAATTATAGAAAATAAACATAAATATAATTTTAATATCATATATGATCCACTAATTACATTTCAACACCCATTTATTAATAATTTCTTATGAAAATCATTGTTTATGAGTGTCAACAATTTTGTTTTTTATGTAAGTTTCAGTTAAGTAGTTTCAGTACTTGTATATTGATAATGGTTTCATAATATAATTTTTTATAATAATATAAATATAATATGTATTTATTATATACTTATTTATAATCATTCTTGAAATACATTTATGAAAAATGAATCACACCGCTTCACGGTGGTGGTAGTCCACATGTACACATAAGAAATGTTATCAATTTTTAATGGCTGGAAGGGTAAGAAGTTAAATGATATATTATATTTAAAGATTAATAATTATTAAATAAAAATAATATATAAACATTATATACATTATAATTACCATCCATGAATTTTGGCGATGAAAAACAAAATAAATCTCTTCCCGAAGTGATAGTTTGTACATACACATGAATGATGTTTTTTTCTCATTTGATGGAGAAGGATATGAATAATGTTTTTGAAATAGAAATAATAACATATAAGTATATGTTATATATTAATGTTATTATATAATCATTGTTAGAAAATAATTTCATGAGGAATAAGAATAAATAAATTTGAAACACTCGATTAAGAGTTATGCCTCTTCTTTTGACAACCTCATATGGCATACACCTTAAGCATTATAAGGTTGATATTTTGATCAATACATGATATTTAAATCATGGATAATGATGTAAGGAATAAAATTTTTTGGATATAGGATGATATATAAGTCTCATTAAGTGTGATTAATAAAGGATATGTGGTTTTCTTTTATAGGGTAGGGAGACAAAACACTTTGAATTTTTCAAAAGATTAAAATATATTAATGTTTTAATCAATAAAAATGGATCCCAAATGACTCATATTAGAATAATATATTATATAGGATCTAAATATGACCATAAAACATGATTTATACAAGTTTTTAATCATTTTAATCCTTATAATTTAATTTTAACACCCCTGTTAATCTATTTTAACCTTAACCGTGGTAACAAAATTTTATTATTTTTACTATTCTTTATGGAAAAAAATTAAGTTGATCATATTAGATTATATTAATTATCCAAATTTAAAATATTTAATTCATTTTATTCAATTAAATTTCTATAAGTGGTATAAATTAAATGTATAACAAGTGCACAAAATGCAATTAAAACTGTTTTTAGAAAAATACATTTTTAAGCATAAAACTAAATTTAATTTCATTTATTACCTTTTAAAAACTATAAAATGAATGTTAAAATATTTTATTAAATATATAATCAATAAATTTAATTAAAAATTAATATATAATTACTTATTTAATTTATTATTATAAAAAACATATTGTGTGTATAATTTTTTTTATAGAAAAATGTGTTTTTAAGCCAAAAAATAAACTTACCAAAATCAAATATAATGATGATTACTATGTAATTAATTATATTATAAAAAATTAAATGATTCTTATATTACTTTAAGATAAAATTCAAAAAATAATGGGAATTTTATTTTAATTTATTTAATGAATTGAAATGACTATTTTACAAAAATCGGTATAATTGTCTTTTTAAAAGCTAAATTATATTGGTCACATTTATTATATATTTTATCTTTCTTAAAGATATGTGTTTTGTGTTAAGAATAATATTGAGATTATTATTATTTTAAACTAATTTTTTTTGTTACATCCAAAATTTTCAAAACTTTTTCACAAGGACTTTAGATGAGAAATAACTTTTTTGAATCCTAGCTTAGAATAAAGTAAATTAGCCTTGAATGAAGAAAATGTTTCATGAATGAAAAATGAGTGAAATATTTAAGAATACTATTTTTATGGGAAAAAATGGAAACAATGTTTCAGTATTAACTATGTAATTTTTTTTTTATAATTATATAAAACTTTAAACCTAAATGATCTTGTAAATGTAAGAAAGTGCAATGCTTGTTATAAATAATGTAATTATGGGTTGATTATTATATGGGTTATTATATTTGGTATCATAGAAATGGTTTAGATAATTTTAGAGGTTAGGAAGTTATCAATTAAGTATAATTTAAGAGTTTTAGATACTATCATGGGTTTATAAGTCTATGGTTGATCCTTAGTTTAAAGGCATAGATACCCCTTTGAGGTTTTATATGATGGGAGTAAATTAGGAGATAATGTTAAGTTAATATTAAAATAATATGTGATCAAATATTTATAATTTTTGGGATTTGATTTTGTTTTGGAATAATCCAAATAAATTTAAGGTTATTCATTTATGGAATTTCTAAAACTATATATTTGGGTGTTATTATCAAGGATTTGGATATTAATGTTGTATTTCTTAATAATAGATTTTATCTTACATTGTTCTAACCAGTTTGGTTTTGGTTAGTGTATAAAGATAATATTAATAACTTATTATACTTTTATGGATCATGTGATCTATTATAAGTTGATTTTAGTGCTTCTGATATGAAAAAAACATCATAAATATTCATTAATCAGAGTAATATATGATATAGAAGTGGAAAAACTTCTTAAAGAATAACCAAAGGATAAAATTTCTTATATGGAATAAGAATAAATCAAATAATTATATTATCTTTTGTTCTCTATCATTATGGTAAAATAATAACTCAACTATAAAAAAGAATTTTTAAAATTAAAATGATATCCTTTTATGATCATTTCTAATGAATTGATGATATTTTTTACTTTTTATAAAAGTATAATGTTTCCCTTAAATTGAACTTATTTTAAGTCCCATATTTTCACTTCCCAACAATGTTCTCCTTATTTGGAAATTCGATTATCTATTATTTTAGGAAACCGTCATAATTCCCTTTTAAAATTTTAATGTCAAATTTTGTTATTCATTTTTATGAAGTGTGTTTTTAATAAATAAATTTTTATATATTAAAATATGTTTTCCTTTCATGATCATATTTTTTTATCGTCCACTCCTTGGAATTGTTTATTTTAATGTTTTAAACCATTTTTATTAGAAATGAGAAAAAATGGTGTGGAAAAATTTTCTTTATGCAGGTAGAATATAACTACCCAATATTTTATAATTTATTTTCATTAAATAATATATTTTATAGCATGTGGTATATGCACCATTGATCTTAAATAAAGTGTGATATACTATAGAAATATTATTATTTAAATATTACTGTTATGAAAAAGCCATTAGTTTGGAGGGTATTAATAAGATTAATGATATTAATAAATATATTTAGAAACTATTTCCTTAATAATATGAATATTAAATTATACATTAATTATCAATTTTTTTTAAATGAAGATAAAATCCTTTGAAGGAAAAAGAGATAATTTTCATAAAACAATTTTATGAGTGCGATGTATTTTTTATCTTAATAGATTAAATTAATCACTATTGAAAAATTATACTAATTAAATTAGTAGGTTATATATATAATAAAATTAATCAACATTCATTTAATTATGTTTATTAGTAAATGAATGATATTAAAGTTATTTTATGTTTCAAAAAATATATTTTCTTCAAAAATAGTTTTTTTTTATTTCATTTTATTCTAGGATATTATAATTAATTTATGTCACTTTTATATATTTTATTTTATAAAATAGAAATAATTTATAAATCATCATGTCATAATAGGATTAATATGAATGTTTGGGTTTTTTTTGAAAAGACTGATTTTTGAGTGAATAAAGAAAATGGCGATTTTTGCAAATTTTTTATTTTTTTAAATCAAGTTATTTTAACATTAAATTATATTTTGGACATGATTTTAAAGAAAAATAATACTGATTAGATTAAAAATAATATAAATAATTCCATATTAATCAATATTTTATTTGATTCTGGTATACGTTCATTTTTATGTTTAAAAACACAATTTTCTAAAAACTATTTTTCATTGTTTTTTGCACAATTTTATTATAAGTAATTTATAATAATTGTAGATATTTAATCTTAAAAAATGGATTCCATATTTTTAATTAGGAAGTTAAAATTCATTAATGAGGTCAATTTCTTTTTTTCATTATGAATAGTAATCATGGTAAAAATTTGTTACCATAATAAAGGGTAAACCAGGTTAATTAATATAAAAACTAAGTGATAAGGCCACAAAATATTATCTTAATTATTATAAGATGATGTTATTTCAACCATTGTCACATTAAATTATAAATTTTATAGTATCGGGGCCACTTTAACCTGATTAAGACTTTATAATATTTAAAAGTTTAGAACAATTTCAAGTGTGCCACTCTCCCCACTTATAAAAGGGATCCTCCTATTCTCCATTCTTCACACCTTTTTAGAAATCTAGTTTATCTAATACATACCCTAATATCTTCTTCAAATACCTAAACATATACTTAATTTTTATTGCGATTATGTTATAACCCTTTTCATATCCTTTTCTATCTTATGAGAAATGAAAACACCACCCGTGCGTATGTGTAGACTACCACCTCCACAAAGCTATGTATTTCATTTTTCATCACCAGATCATATGGATAGTTAAAAAATAAAAAAATGAGTCTATAATATATTTATGTAATAATTATGATTCTATAAAGGTAATTTATTACTTACCTTCTTACCCTATCACCCATTGTAAAATAATAACATCACTCGTGCGTACGTGTGGACTACCATCACCATGAAGCGATGTGATTAATTTTTCATTTATAACTTATAATTATGGTAATAAGGATATAAATAATGAATAAATATTACATTTATAGAATATTTATTATTATATAAAATAAAAATACTATATACTTTATTTATTTTACACTCAGAAGAAAAATGAAAACATCATTAATGCGTACATACAGACTACCATATCCATAGAATTATGTCGATCATTATTTATGTCCTCCATTAATAGATGTTTATAAAAGTTTATTTAATGTATAAAATTGATAATTATTTCATGATTATTTTTTAGTGATGATGAAACAATGAATCTTCTGAACACGGTAAACCTACTGAAGCTGTTTTTTGGGATTATAAACCAAACATCCTCAAAACATCTGATGTAAATTTAAATGATTAATTTACTAGATAAAACATGTTCATAAATAAAATAAAAGGTATCATGGTAATGGAATGAACATAAAAAATATTATTAATCAAGTAAATAACTAAAATAATTTTATTATTTAGGATATAAATTATGTACAATGCTAGACAATATTTATGGTAATGAATTTCTCACCACAATTTACTTTCATTGAGACTTTTTCCATTTTAACCACTTGTTTTATTTTATGTGATGGATTAACTACCTTATGAATTAATTTTATCATTTATTAAATGAAAATTAAGTTTTTTACAAATCCATTTCAAGTTCACCTCTTCAACATCCTATTTTTTAAGTTAGAAAAGAACAAAGATGTTTTTATTTTTAACCTTTATTCATATGTGTCACTTTTGACTCTTTTTAGAAAAGTGTAAAAAGAATTATTTTTAACATATAAACCATGAATGGATTTTACCACTATCATGAACATTATTTTATTTGGATCTACCATTAAAATTATATACAATTATTTTAAAATAAAATCTTTTTCTCAATACTCTTGACATTTTTAGTTTTAAATTGTTTTTCTAAGGATACATAAACTTTTTATTATCTTTATTAGATAACTGAAAGTTTTTTTCTTATGGTTTAAAATGATTTTTCAAAGTATTTTATATTGTAAAATTGAAATCTTACAAATTTAGTATTTGATGGAGAATAATGAGGGAGTTAAATTGGTAGGTTACTCCTATAGAATTAACCAAGATTAAGTTATTATAACATTGTTTAAACACAAGTGAACACATGTTATGAATATTATTCTCTAAGATATTGATCTAATTCTAGATAAAGGTTTTTGTTGAAACCATTTGATTTCATATGGAAAATAAAGTTTTTAAACCTTTAAAAGTGGATGTTTTTTTTTCAAATAAATATTTTCATGATGATTTAATTTTTTTCATAAAATTTCTAATGGGTTTCAAAAGTTTCCTTTTTAGAAAGTTTGATTTTATCACGTGGATGCATTTTATTTATGTGTTCAAAGTTTTATCATTAAAAGGGAATGATTTTCAAGAGTTTACATATTTTCCACTAGAAAAAAAATTCCTCTATTTTTATATCTCTTTTTGATATTTTTGTACTCATACAAAGTTTTTAAATGTTTTTCATATGGCCTAAAGATAAGTATGAATAATTTTAAAATCTAGATCTAAATAAAGGAAACTATCCCAAAATGATGAAAGTGATTCACAGATGAAATATAATTGTAAACTTAAGATTATTATTTTTATATAAAAAATGAATACTATGTTTTAGTATTTCCTTTTTAATTTAATGATTTCCCTACTTCTCTGAAAATATAAACATAACAGATCCTGAAAATGTTAGAAAGTGAAACCAATATTATAAATAATGTAATTATGGGTTGATTATGTTATGGGTTGTTATAAATTGGATATATCTATTGATAAGAACCAAGGTTTTATAGTTATTTATTATTTTAATAGATTTGGTACTTAACATGATAGATAATGTTTAATTTATTTTTGAAAGCATAAAGGCTTCTCAATATTTCCATAAATCTTATGCTGATTGAAAGAGGAGACCTATGGGGTTTGAGGTTAGATATTATGTGTTCATAAAGTTTTATTCTTACCATGAGAAGCGAAGGTCCAGTCAAAGGCTTAATATTTCTCCTTGATTTATTATATATTTTAAGTCATTAGATTATGTTGGAGAGGTGGTTTATTCATTATCACTTCCATCATAGATGGATAAAATTCATGAAATTTTATTTGGGTCATAGATTTATTGGTATATTTATAATGATTATCATGTCATTAAACAGGGTGACTTGGATGTTGTGAATGATGCAAAATTTTTGGATCATCCTATCGATATACTAGATAATTTGGAGAAGGTACTGTACGGGAACATCATTCCTTTTTTTCCTGTATTATTGAGGCATGATGGATTAGAGGAGTGCATACTAGAATTTGAGTCACAAATGTATGATCAATATCCAAATTTTTTTATGCATTTTTATTGTTAAGATAATGAGTTTCATTTTCTACTGATGTGATTGATGTGTTTTTGTTTTTTGTGATATTTTTATGCTTTTGGTAATAGAGAGGTCCTCGTTTGAGAGATGTCTCATGGAGTGTTTTTGTTATATAGTTATTTTTCTGATTAATTTCTTTTGTTATTATCAAAGATTATAATGGTTTTATATTTATCTAATATAGAGTATAATACCTTTTATAGTCCTCTATTTTGTAGTTTGGATGTGTTAGAGGTGTTAGAGTGGAGCTTGAAGGTGTTTTGGAGGTGATTTTTTTTTACTTATATAAGGTTGAAATGGTATTTTTGAGGAGGATTATTTAATAGAGGTATCCATTTTATGGTTTTGTGTGTGGATGTTTGCCTATATTCCCTTATTTACAAAGTTGATGTCTGAAATGGCTATTTTGGGGTATTTTATGCTATGATGGTCATCTATTTCATGGTGATTATCATTTTGGTAAGCATAGTCCCTATTGTATTTTATCAGAATATTTTTGTAAAATATAGAAGTCTAAAATATGAATTGTGGGTTCCATGGAGCTCTATGAGCATTTCTATGAGGTTTCTAGGCCATTTTTAGGTTATGAATGCGAATGGAAATTGTGAAGTTAATTGGGCAATGTTATTGAGGTTTATGGATTAAGTTAGAGTCTAATCCCAAAATAGACATATAGAACACCATTATTCAATGGTGGAAGTCAAAATATTTTTTAAAATGGGAGAAATTTCTATGATATTTTGGGGAATTTAGACATTTTAATGTTCAAATATCATGGATATCCTTTTAATGAACATTATTATATCATGGTGAATTCATCACCATATTGTAGAGGAGTCAATAAAATATTTATTATGAATTCAACCCTCTACTTTTTTAACTTGATTTTTTTGATCTTTATGAAACCCTAGAGAAACTTAGGTCATGGTTTTGATGATATTTTATTCCAGTGGTGGATACCAATCCTTTTACTTCATGTGAACAGTCCCCACTTGATTCAAGGTGATTTTTATTCCATCAACTAAACTCTCTTCCTATTTCCTTTATTCCTATTTTTTTATTCTCCTTGTAAATTCACGTAAGGTGATTTGGCTTTGGTTTTATTATTTATTTATTGGAGTCTTTATTGATGTTGGTGTTTCATAGGTTATTAAGGGGTCTACTTTTTATATTTGTGGTGTTTAACTATCGTTCTTCCTACCATTATAGTACAATGATTGTTGAAGATTCAATCAAGGAAGAGTATTTGAAATACATTTTAATTTATTTTGTTTTGAATATGAGATTATAACTATTTATCATTTCCTTAGGAAAGTAGTAGGAATTAAACTTAATAAAGATAATGAAATAAATTAAAGGAATTGAAATGGGAAAAGTGAATCACTTATTCTTACATAATTTCCATGATATTTCTTGTGTTTTATTTCATATGTTTATTTGATAAGTATGTTTTTATGATTTCTAATGATTATTTTTTTATTGATATTATTTATCGCATTCATAATTATTTAAGAAACTTAAATATGGAAACAAAAAGAATATATTGAATATAAAATTAATATTTTATGGTTTTTTTCATAACACATTTGATTTTAAGTGAATTATGTTTATTTATGGAATATTAATCACGTTTTATACTTTTTTTTGTCTTTCTCTTGTAATTAGAGTGGTTTTAGAGATGTTGGTTCATTATTGTAGAGATTATGTGTTTAAATGTTTCTTTAGTGGTTAATTGATATATTTTATATGGGAAGGATGTACATTATGTATTAGAAGTAGTTAATTTAATTTTGTGGCTATTGGCATGGGATAAATTGGTTATTGATGCAATGGTACAATGATATGGTTGTGGTCATTTCATAGTTTCTCAAAAATATGGAATTATTATGAATAAAATAATATATTGAATAATTAATTTAAAGTGGATAGAGTTTTGATTGTTTAATCACGTGATGAATATAATAAATATAGTGGTAAATAATTAAATTATGGTGTATAAAAATAAAAATTGATTTGAATAGATGATAGTTGTTTGAAGTCATAGTGGTTGAAAACTAATGTGGAATTGAATGTAAATGTGGTGAATAAATAAATTGTAATCTAACAAATAAGTAGTTAATGAAATAAAGTGGTTGGAAGTTAAATAATTTAAAATTGATTATGAGATGATGATTATGAATTAGGATGAAAAAACTTGGTGGGAATTTGTGTATCTATTATGTGATTTTCTTGTGGTATTGGTGTACTTATGTTGTGTGTTGCCTAGAAGTGGAAGTGATAATGATGTATGATAGGGAAACTTGTGGCCTACTATAATGTGTTAGGTAGTTGACCTTAATTTGGGATTTTTTTCTATTATATATTAATTATATTATTTATTATTTATTATGTACCGCCACCTGAGTTGGGTAACATGACCAATTACTATATGAAATTTTCGGTTTTGTATTCTTTACCTAATGGAAAGGATGGAGGTGATACAGATGTCTATTTACCCCCTTCCCCAACTCTCCTTTGTATTTATTATATGATAAATTTGCCTTAGATTATGGTTTATTGTGATGTGATTATGATTTTGATGCATGGTGTATGCATGCATGGAAGGAGGATAGTATGATATTATTGTCTTTTATGTTTAAATTATCTACAATGGTGTGGAATGTGTGTGTGGTTATTATGTGGCTACTGTATACAATATATGGCTGTGGATATGTGGTTGTGGTTATGATGTTACTATGTTGTTTATGGTTATATGGATATGGAAAGGATGGTAGAACCAAAATATATATTTTTCAGGCATGAGGGTAGATAATTTAATGCAGAAGTAGATGTAAGCTTATTGTTATATATTTTCCCTTGATATTATTTTATTGTATTTGTGTGTGATTTTTGGGTCATTAATCTTTATTGAGGATATGTAATTAGTTAGCCTAGTTAGGTGTGTATTTGGTTTTAGTATTCACTCACTAAGGTATTGATATAATTCTATTACATTTTTAAAATATGTTTTAGGTATGATCCTATTGAGTAAGATTATATTACCACCATTTGTATATATATAATATTTTTACAAGTATATTGGATCATGTTTGTGAATCGTATGGGAATTATTATCTTATAACATGGAGTTATATAGTATTTTTGGAGTTTCTTTTTTTGGAGTTGGTTATTTTTTGGTATTCATTTGGTTACTATTTTTTTATGTATGTTATCGTATACATTTTTCATTTGGTTTTATTTTATATTTTATGAAGTTTATTAGTGGTTTCTTCTTTAATTACTAGAGTATATGTGGATAATTACTCCCATATATGCATTTTATACCCTCATTTTCAGTATCTAGCCCATGAAATATTAGAGGTGGGCTTCTAGGGTCAAACTCTTCTTCTATATTGGCCCAGGAAGGGTTCTAGAAGGGATTGTTCATGGAAGTTAATGTGTTTTGGGGAGATTATTGTTTGAAGATGTTGAATTTTTTTTATTTAAAGTTTTGTTATTGGATTTTGTTTTTAACATATATATCCAGTTATTCAAATCAGTTGAGGTTTTTGAGTTAATTGAACATCAAGTTAAATAATGTAACATAAAGATTTGAGACTATTTAGAAGAATTTTAGATGGTTTTAATCTATTATTTGTGCTACAGAACAAATTATTCCATAACCTATTATATTAAACAATAATTATTAATATGTTTTTTTATAAAAAATAGATAGAAAAAATATCATTCCATAACATATAAATTTTGGATAATTATTTATTACCAGAGGTGATGATTCTTGAGATGATCTTTATAACATATGTGTCACACCATAATGTAAGAGGCTATCATTCCATAACACATAAATATTGTTCTATGATTTCATGGTGTAATTATGGATTTCATGATATTACATCATAATTATTGGTAGTGTGGGATAATGATACTAAGTTGTATTTTTGTTTGATAAGTACATGGGAAAAATAATTTGGTAACTATAAGTATTACATTGTAATTTATCCCAATACATCATGATTTATATAAGTTCCCAAATTTTAATGTTCTTGTTTGAGCCCTGGTTAGTGAGTACCTGGCCAAATTAATGCCAATCCCAAAGGACCCATGTTTCCATATAGTATACGATGGCCGATCTACATTAAATGACACGTGTGGATGTTGGGAGTTTCCAATTTTAGTATTATCTCATCATATCATCATATACCATAAATCTATAAATGCACCTCGGGAACAACACTAGTGGGAGGCCCAGAGGTTGAAGGCCTCTATTTTAAAGGTAAGGTCTCTTTTTGGAGGTATGATATGCGCTGATGTATTCCATATGGATTATTTAAGTCGGAACCTAAAAATATATTTAACATATAACAGTTCATTTGAAGGTCAATATTGACTCGACAACTAGAATTTGAATCAAGTGATGTTTAAAGATGATTTAAGAGTTGGATTTTGAATTTAAAATTGAAAAATTCAAAGAATTAGATGATAAAAATCCATATTGTGATGCATACATGATTGTTTGAGTGTATGTGTGGAAGAAAAAATATAGAGAAAGATAAAGACACCCAAGGAAGTGAATATTAAATATTACTTTCCATAGACAAAATTCTTAAAGCTGGAATCCTTAGAGGGTAAATATTAATGGCTTATATAATGAAAAGATGAATTGTATTGGTTGTTAAATGTGTTTATGAGTTTATTCTTATTATTTGATAATCAAATACTCATATATATATATATATATATTATTAGAAGAAGAAATATGTTGTGTGACCTTAAAGAATTATTTGTTCATTTAATTTTATAGTTGTAGTAATCAAAGATTAAAAGAATATGTGATACCCTATTGGAATCATTTTGGAGTCTTTTATTGAATTTCTAAGACTCTATTTTTTATGCATATTTAATAGTTATCTTGTAGTATGTGAGATAATTTCATACATGTCAGAAGAAATTTTTATGAAAACAATTTTAAGGATTAAACCTACTCACTCTAACCATTATATGATAATATTGGAACATATGGTAATGGATGATACCATGTCATGTCAAGGATGCAACAATTCATTTTTAATTATGAATCTTGGAAATATATATGTTCGTTATGGTTATATAGATGTGGATGCTTAGAGATTTTTAATGACTCCTAAAAACTTATATTAGTAAGATTTTAACTATTATAAAATTGTCCTATTACAATTGAATTCAAATTTAAATTATAAATTGGGTGTTATGTAAAAAATTTATTAAGAAGAGAATAAATTTTGAGTTTTAGTATTGTGTTTGTGGTTGTATAAATGATCCATTACATAGAAAATTATGTGAGTTAGTTTTAAAAGTTTATTAAAGGTTAAATCATATATAATATAAATTCTATATAAAAAGTAAACAAATGAAAATTACATTAGTTAAAATTATGGTTAAATGACTTCAAATTTTATAAATACATTTAATTTAGAAATACATAGCCTTGTTCATATTCATATTAAAAGTTTCTTCATACATTATCGATGTATAAAATAATAGTTAGAATTAATTATTTAAATTATTATAAAAATTGGTTGTGACCTATTATGTATAAGTGGTTGGGGGATTTCTTGTTTGATATCAAGATATGAGTTATAAACCAATTTTCAAATTCAATTTTTGAAGTGATTTATTATCTCATTTTTATTGTTCACTTGAGTTATCATATGTGTTATGATCTATGGAATTCATTATTCTCAGGAAATTATAACCATTAAATATTATAATATTGGGTTAAATTATTTTACTATTTATTACCATACTATAAAATTATACCAAGATAATTACAAAATTTAATAAATTTAAATCCTTATATTTTAAATATGGATGAAGAAAAATATTTTTATGGTGTTTGATCCATTATTGAAAAGGTGGCCTAATATGGAAAAGAAAATAATGATTAATTATATTTGTGAAGAGTCTTCAAAGACATTGAAATGTTTTTGTTGTAAAAATTCTTATCATTATAAAAAGATAAGTTGTAATAATAATTTTTCTCTTTTAGTTTTTATTTTATAATTTAATTGGACTTATTATTAATAGTTTGATAAATAAAGATGTTTTGTAATTTTTTTTATAAATTCACCCCTACACACACACGCACTATCTCTCTCTCTCTCTTTAATTTTTTCAATGATTGTGTGTCATTTTTATTCAAAGATAATAAGTTTTTATAGGGAAGATTTCCTATTTATGTATGTTTGATTTTTCAAAATATATAATCAATGAATTAGCTTTATTTTGATTACTTTCTAATTTATTCAAGCGAGTTTGTATTTTGTGATGCAAAACATTTGTTATGTTTCAAAAAATATTTATTATTCACCACATAATATAATTAATGTATAATATAACAAGTCTTTTTTATCATATTATATGACCCAAAACATAAGTTTTATTATAAATATATATACAATTTTTTATATAAATTTTTTTCTATCTAATATAATAATTTTTTTTACAAATGTATACTTATTTAATATCATGAATAAATATTATTTTTATTAAATTTTATATGTATGTTAATTAATTTATAAGCACTCTTCTCCATGATACAAATTTTTTTATTTATAATCCATTTTATGTCCTATATTAATTCATTATATGTTTATTAAACAAAAAAATTTATATTAAAGGTAATGTAGACATATATTTTATTTTTTTATTATGAAACTCTAGAGTTCAAATAACACAATTTATTATTTTTTTAGAAAAACACATAATCTATTTTGATGGTTTTTAAATTTCTATTCTTCTTGATTATAATACTAGTATTTTCTAAATTATAAGTTATTATATAACTTAAGTTTTAGATTATGAAATTTATTTTACAATTATTAATTCAATATACGTGTATTGATTCATATAATACTTCTTAAAAATAATTTTTGTATATTATATATATATATACATATATATATATATAATTAAACATAAATTTTACAAATAAAATATAATGTAGTCACAAAAT
Organism: Viscum album; assembly: GCA_963277665.1. NCBI lineage: Eukaryota > Viridiplantae > Streptophyta > Magnoliopsida > Santalales > Viscaceae > Viscum > Viscum album. The sequence goes on from OY728136.1 coordinate 1,989,378,938, forward strand.
AATGGCAATACAAAAAAATATTTTATTATATAAGTTCAAGGGTACACCAATATTTATAATTTAATGTAATTATAGTTTTAAATTTCCATTTTCCTTACAAGGATGGTATCCATAATCCATGTTCTTAGATAATTTTATTGAAAAATCATTGATCATCAGTGCTTTATATTTCTGGTTAAATTCATCTGAGAAGGATTGATCTATATTTTCTTTAGTTGAAATTTTCTCTAATAGATTAAAGGTGATGATTCCATAATAGAGTATATAAATGACCTGAGAAAATTATATATATTTTTAAAATAAAACAGGGTGTTTTAAATTTAATTTAATGATTGAAAAGTAGTTTCATTTGTGATGATGATCCTTATTGTGAACATGATTTATCAATTTTTTAACAATATTAATTGTATTGTTAGTGAATTGATTTTTTTACAATCAATTTATCAAAAAAATTATTTTGTGAGATAGGTTAAGTATTAATTATTATATAATGTGTTATATTAGAGATAATGAATGACTTTAATGATATACCATTTTTTTGTGGATATTTTTTGTACTTGTTATTTCTTCCATTTTTCCATGGTTTCAAGAAACTATTGTATGAGAAAAATCCTTTAGTGATAGAAGAAAAGAATAATTTCTAATGAGTCTTATTTTTAATTTTTAGGAAGAACAAAAATCCCATGTTATTTATTTTTAAAAAACAAGCTTTCCTATTAACTTATCTCGCACACCCTTCTTTGAATTTCATTTAATTAATGATAAAATATTTTCAAAATTAGCTATTATAAAATTTTATTTATAGATAAAATAAACACTATAATATTATTAAATAACAAAATTAAATTAATAATTTTAGAAACTTTATTTCACATATGGTGTAAGATATAATATATTACTAATAATATAGGTTTAAGATATTTCTTTTATTATGTATTTAAAATGAAACATGTATATTTTTATTATTCTTCTTTTTTATTAGTTAAAATTGAATTAAAAAAACATTATTATTATTTATTTTAGTTATTTTAATATATAAATTACTTTATGATTCATAAAAATGGTATAAAAATTTATTTTCAAAATAAATCTGACAGAAAATATGTTTTGTTTCTATTAACAGTGTTTTTATATGTTTTAAAATAGATAAAAGTTGATGGAACATGTGTTATGTATTTAATTTTAAATAAAAAATACAAGTTTTTATTTTAAATTAAAAAAATATAATGAGTAATTGATTGGATTTTTTACCATTAAACTCAAAAAATGACTTCGCATGTGCTAATTCTAAAAAATATATTTTTAAGTATGTTTTTGCTTTAAACTGAGGTCTTTCAATACACCATGGATAATGAATTTGTATGTCAAGAAATTTATTATTATCTTAATTTTGATTGCATATTGTCCTTAAGTTTATAAACACATCGTTAATCTACCACAATTTTCTCACACAAGCATAACCAAATATAGACAAGTAAAGAATAAGAACACTTAGATTTTTACTTGGTTCACCTGTATTGGGATACATACATGGAGCACATGTCAATTATGTGTTGATATGAACAATATTCACTACTTTATTGGTTTGTGATTATAACCTTTAGGATAAGCTCACTGCTCATCAAAGGTCCATAACCTCTTCCTTTATTTCTCTCACTTCTTTTTAAGAGGGTTACATAAAGAGGTAATGTCAGCACACACATCAAACTCAAAAATATAATAATAGTGTAATACCAAACAACAACAATTGGAATTATCCATGATGATTTGATCTTTAAATTATAATATTCCTTGATATGCACAAAACTCTTAACTTCCAAACCTAATATTCAAAAAAATTCAATCCATCCAGAACTCACCTCTCAATTCCATATATTTAATGACATCCGAATTTTTTTCATTATTCTTTTCATGTATCTGACACCCTATTTCAAATCTAACCATTTTTTACACATCCTATCTTCTTGACTTTAAGACCCAATAAGTTAAAATTCAAATTTATCATCCATCTTGAGATTCCTATTCGCTAAATACACCACTTGATTTTCATCTGGGTAAATATCCAATCCAATAGAAATATATTTTTTTCATTTTCTAAAACACTATTTAAGGTTTAGAAGTAACCGAACATTATAAAATTCAAATACAAAAACCCTAGATTTCAAAATTAAAATTTCAATATAGTTATCAACTAAAACCATGGATTCAGAATTCAAAATCCACTTACATCAATGTATTGATCATAGTGTCACCTAACCATCAAGTTGTGAGATCCTGAACCACGAGCCAAATTGATCCACATGCCATGACACTCAGGCTTAGTCATTATCTCCAATTATGTCTCTGAGAACCCATCAGATATCAAAATAGAACTAAAATTTCAAATCTGAGTATCATCATCATTTTCAAGGTAGAAAACCAGTAGCTGTATTCACCAGAGCGATCCATGATCCTCACCAAACCATGGAACCCATCTTTTAGTGAACTATATTTAAAACTCACCTTTTAATGTCATCGGTACCATAAAGGTTGAAAACTAGTAGACACCTTCAATAAAATGATCCATGAACTTCACCATACCATCATCACTTCACCAAAATAGAACCAGAAAATGCTAACTGGAAAACAATCACAAAACCAAGAACCATCAACTTTGTGAATGAAATACCCTAAATCACTGGACCAATATTAACACTAGAAAAAACACAATAGAAAATAAAAATAAAGCTGAAAAATGTCACACCAATTTGGATTTCGATTCCCATCCAAACATCCATCCCAAAACCTCCTTAAGAACCATTATACCATACCAACATGGAAAGGAGAGATAGATAAGGAAGTTAGAGAAGAGTTCATGGAAGGCTAGGTCCTCTAAAGTAAATAACCACATATGTTAGGAATTTTATCCCAAACCTTCAGAACTACACTAGGAGAACTGAAATCATTAGTATATACTCATCTAATGAATAAATTCAATAGAACTAGACCACTAAATAAACCAGTGAATCGTAGGTGAGATAGTACATTTCATGATGAAATAATTATTTTTCTTGTTAAAAATCCCAATTCTTAACATTAAAAACCCCATTTCATTCTTCATGATCTAATAATTACGACATAATCTCCTTAATCAAGGATAAATCCTTATAATGAATCATGATATAATTCCAAAACATATATTCATTGATATGAGACTTGTACCATCACAAACAAATCATCCATACCTATTTTTGATTAATATCACACAGTTAAAAAAGTTTAAAATCATGCAAGTCTATTTTGGCATAAAAAATTAAATATAGTATGAATAGCTTAATAAATTCACAGATTAATCTAGTATTTCAACTATGTGAATCTAACATGAGTTTTTGTGGCATGAGTAACACATTTCGGTGTAACCATATTACATAGAGATTTAGAAAATAATAGAGTAATATGACACATATCCATGCATGCCTATTTATTATGACATATCTATTCATTCACAACATGTTCAATGTAATTTTAATACAATTATTTCCTATAACATCACTTCTTTATATTTCATGTGACTTTATATCATCTAAGTCCCTACAATACACAACTTTAATAAATTTCCAATTGAAGAAAAGCCAACATCTCAACCCGTTGTTGTGTCATTCTCTCTCTTTGGATTTTGTTTTCAATCCACCCATGTATCCACCCATATTAAATTCACATGACAAAATAATCTATCTTTAAACCTTGCTAATCCATCCATCCATGATCCCATTCTCCCCTTGTGGTATAAATCTTCACTCCTACTATTTTCATTCTCCCATTTAATAATAAAAATAAAAGGGTTTATTTTTTTTTGATTTGATCACATATGATAATTCATGACATGAATTAACATTTATTTATTGAGAAAAGATTAATTAACAAATTTTCTAGGCCTACCTGTAATGATTCACACTGTAATAAACAAGAGAATATGTCAATTTCTATAATGTTTTATATAATTTCATATCAAACCTCTGCTCTGTTTTAATTAACCATGGACCATGTTTCTCTGATATTATTAGTACCAACAAATAATAAACACCTCCAAGAACATAATTATCCAAGTGAATAATTATTTAAAATAAGAAGAGGGATTTTCAAACCTCTAAATTTTATAGAAATTGGTTGAAAATTGAGGTTGAATCGATGCTTCTCAATCAAAAATTTAGCCAGTGGTTTTGTAAAGATATTTTCCACTTGATATTAAGTTCCAAAAAAAATACAATTTTATAATGTTTTTATAAAAAATATCCTTTATAAAGTGATAATAGACCTCACAATGTTTCATGAGAGAGTACTATAACAAGTTCTATATTAACTCAATAGCATAGTTATTGTCATACTGAATCAACATTGATGGTCACATTACTTCACTAAGATCTTCCAATTACTGCTTGAACCACACCAAATATTTATAATCCTTAGTTACTGAAATATATTTTCCTAAACTATTCCCAAGAATATAGTATAATACTTCTTACTTATCCATCCAACATATTTTTTTCCAACGAATAAAACTCCTAAAGTTACGTGTTTTCAATCGAATCATCTCTAACCAAATTTACATCTGAATAAACCATCAAAACATAATCCTTTATATCCATAAAAACTAAACCATAGTTCAATTCTCCATAAATATACCTCATTATCCTCTTTATAATTAAGATATATTTTTATTTTGGAAAACATTGAAATCATTCTCCCAAACTTGTAGAAAAAAGATATCAGGATTTATTGTTTTGAGATATATTATACTCCCAAAAAATATTCTATAAATGTGGAGTTTACTCCATTTCAACATTCATACTTTAAAAATTTCATTCCACCCATAATTAGAGTTGAATCTGGTTTCAAATATCATAATATTAATTTTTTTAATAACTATTTTCCATATTTCACATGTGAGATAAATATGTTTTCTTTATTTTTATGTAATTATATCCTAAAAAAGTAAGTATCATTTCCAATCATTGACATCTCAAATTATAAACACATTAATTGCACAAACTTGGACAAAAAATTCTACTTGTTTTCACTAAAGATATTATCATCCACATATAACATTAACATGAACTACTCTTAACCTGATACTTTTATATAGAGGTTATGATCAACAACATATCTCTTGAACTCTAACTTTCTCAAATACATGTCCAACTATTAATACTAAGAACAGGGTAATTTATCGAGTATATACTTTGAATTTTTCATTTTATAAACCTTTTAATCATTATCTCCGATAATAAATCTTATGGGTTGGTTTATAAAGACTTATTACTTCAAAAATCTTTATTGAAATTATATATTGACATATATTTGATAAACATTGAAATTTATTTGAATAACCCCTTCTAGGAAAATTTTTATTGATTTAATTATTTATATTGTTGAATTTTTTTTTATCAATGTCAACTACTTCAATCTAAGAATACAATTTTTATACCAGTATCTCCTTATTCTGAACCACTCTTCCATGTTCATCGTATTTTTTAAAGACCCACTTTATTCTAATTATATTTTTATGTTTATGTATATTTACAAAATCCAATGTTTTATACTTTTTGACTTGATCCAGCCATTCATTCATGGATTTCAACCATGACTATCCTTTCCCTATTCTTTGAATGAAGTTGGATCCAACTCTATTAATAAAACAGTATGATTTATTATTTTCATTATCCAGGTATCCATTAGAGAAGACTTGTCTTTGATAATATTTCTTGGATAAAAGTCAAATATTATTCTTCTCATTTGAGACATGGATCAATATCCTTGATAACTTTTCTCTTCCCTTGATTCAACTCTATAAAAATTATCAATCAGTGGATTTTAGGATTCTTTTAAATCCATATTTATCTCTACATCTTCTTCACTCACTTATTCAGGAAAAAATTTGAAATATTTTTTTTCTTCAAATTTAAAAAATTTCACATCATTTATTTCAACTATATTGGTGATACTTTTTTTGAAACATTTATAATATCTACTCTTTGATGAGTAGTTTAAAAATATTCCTTCATTTTCCACATCACCAAAATTTCTTTGATTTACCTATTTATTCTAAATGAAAATTTTACTTCTTAATAATTTGAGTCATTTTAATGAGGCTTTCCTACCATGAAACATTTCATTTAGTGTCTTTTCTTTAACTAGACTTATTATCATTGATTCTTAGTATACACAATAACTTGTATAGATTTTTTCCAGTAGTGGTGGGAGATTCCACAATCAATAAATGAATTATTGTCTATATTATTTTACACATGATTACTCCTTTACAAAACTCCATTTTTTTAGGATTAATTACCACTACAACTTCATTCTTTATTATATGTTTTTATAGAAAATTTTCAAATTCAATGAAAGTATATTTAGTTCAATTATCTAACCATAGAATCTTCATTATTCTTCTAAATTCATTTTCCACTATTATTCAATTTATTTTAATTCAATAAAAAACTTCTCTCTTAGATATCATTAACATAACATATCCCATCCTATTTTAATCACCAAAAAATAAAATGAACTATTTTTCACCCTAGGTTCTGTATTGACTAATTAGACCACATATATGAATGTGGACAAAATTCAGTAGATTTTAAGATCACTTATTCTTTTAAAGATGGGGTTTTCTCACTATATTTAACCTCAAGAATGAATCAAAAATATTTTATATTTTTTATCTTTAGTAAAGGAATTTTACTATTATATTTTAACTTTGATAACTTATACATTCTCTATGGATAAATTTGACTAAGACTTCCATGAAACAAACCATTATCCTCTTTTACAGTATAATGATAAGTGTTATTCTTATTGTCAACCTAATATAATTTCTCATTAATTCTCTATCCTTGTATAAGATATGTTTTGGTCCTTCCCTTGATATAGAAGCTTCTCTAGTTTAATGAAAATTCCAATCTCGAGTCACGTAAGTAACTCACACTCAATAAATTTTTTAGTGATTGTCAAAATAAAAAACTTTAGTATTCTTCAAATCACCATTAGCAAAATAAGGGTTTCCACTTATTTTAATATTTATATCTCCATAATTTTCAAATTGAACCATTCCATCAAATATTTTATTCATAGTTTTGAGAAGATTCATGTTACCCATTGTCTCAGATAATTACATTCAATAAGAGTCCACTTTCTACCAATATTCATAGATATATCAACAAGAATATATTCCTTCTTTATCTTCAACTTATTATCCTTTTATAAAATCCCATTATGTATTGGAACAAATAATTTACCTTAAATTATTCAACACATGCAATCATTTTCAATTTATTCTTACTCTAATGAGTAAAATATATTTATCAAAGGAATTTTATTGGGTTGAATTACATCCATTCTTGTTTTTATTATAAATAAAAATATCCCAATTATTTTCCTTCAATCAATAAATTTATTCTAAAAGATATATAAATTGAAACAATATCCATTAAAAAATTTCTATTTTGAGATGAAGGATATTTCTTATTCTCATTTTCTAACTTCCTATTGTTTCCCCTTTGAAATAAAATTTATATATATTATAATAAGACATTATGTGGACTAATTATCCACAAAATTGAAAATTCATGAGATTAAATTTTTATTTACCATATCTCTACACAACCCCTATTTTTGAATAAAACCTTGACCATTGACGAGTTCTCAATGATTAATAGCTTTCTCCTATCACTTATTTCACTTTTTTCTTCGCATTTTCAATCTTTGTTTTCTTGGGTTTCTTTATTATATCCAAGAAATATTTTACCCTTGTAATTGGGCCTTTGAGTGCTCAAAACTTCCTCAAAAGTTTTTTCACCTCATTTTATCCTTCCTTTTAGAACATCATTTGAGAACTTTCCAAACTATAGTTCTTCTACGAGCCATATGATTTTATTTTGGACTCAATATTATTTCTCAATTTAAAAAATTCTTCTTAAAGTGTATGAATATTATTATTTTTATCCTTAATAGAAATATTAATATCATCAATGATATCATCTCATTTCTTAATATTTACCCTATATTTCACCGCTTCTTTAAGTTTCAATTGATAATTTTTATATTCTTACAAATATTTATATAGGTGATCAATTTATAATTTAATATCATCAAACTAACTTAAGTATTCATTAAAAAATACCCAAATATTATTTTTCTTCCTTCATTGTAGGCCAATATCCTCAAGAGACTCTTCTAATTAAACTTGTAGGTTAACAAATCCCTCTGAATGAGCATCCTCACCTAATTTAGATTTTTATTTCTCCACTATATCCATCGTTACATATTCCATTTCTGAGATAAAATTAGTTTTAAAACTTTATAAGGGATCTTCCTCATCACCATATTCCTGTTTTCTTACCAAACATTTTTTCTAAATTTTTTTCCAATTTAATTTCTCTAATTAATTTTATTTATAGGGAATAGATCCTTCCCTAGTTTTTGAGTGAATTCCACCTCATCATCATCTCTTCCAAATATTTTTAGATAGCTATCAAAAATGTTCCGAACCTTTCCATAATAAAAAAAATAAAGGTAGGTTTCCCTCAAATATTTTTTTTCCTCACTTAAGCTACCATTCCACAAGTGATAATAAATAATAACTAAAATCTTCTTCAACTATAGTCTCCTAAATCTTAATATGTTATACAACTTTGAATGAAATTTATTTTGAATAATGTTCTAAATAATTTTTATGCTTCACTCACATATCATATAGAACATCGAGAGATAATTATTGAAGATTTACTTCTTCAAGTGCTGATAAAATTCGATTATAATTTGGTGGTAATATTCATATGATCATATTATCTATGTTATCATCCTCCATCTCATGAAAAATTCCATGAATAGATTTAAAAAATTAGATAATATGGATGAATTAAGTATCAATATCTTCACTAAATATCAATTCAAATCATCAAATCTATCATGAAGAACCTGTATCTTTATCTCTTTCAATTTGAATATATAGAATTACCCATGGTGATAAATATATATAATATATTCACTATTAAATAGCTTATAGATTTGATACCACTTATTTTAACCTAAGGTCCCATAATACTCCCTAAGGAGGGGGGTGAATTAGGGTGTTATGAAATTTCTTATTATATCAATTTTTATTAGATATTGTCCTTAAGTTTTCAAAGACACCTTGAATCATTCACAATAATCATACTCAAGAATAACTAAATGAAAAAAATATAAATAGTATAAACACTAATATTTTTACTTGTTTAACCCATAATGAGATACATATGAGGAACACATATTATCGATGCTTTTATGTTCCCAATAATAATTACTCTACTCATTTGCGATTACAATCCTTAGGACAAGTTTAATTCTTATAAAAGGTATGCAAACACTTCCTCTCTTCCACACACTACTTTACAAGAGGGTTACAAAATTAGATAATTTTAACACATAGGTTGAACTCAATAATATAAAAATATAATATGTAACACAAAAAAATAATGGGTGTTCTTAATTATTCTTTGATATCCACTTCTTGATCATTTATAATATGTGAAACAACTCTTTAATTACAAACCTGATATTCAATGAGATTCAATACATCCACAACTCACTTCTTATTGTCCAAAAATCCATTTAAATATTTTTAGGGTTTTTGGGTTATTTTGATTGTTGATGAATCCATTTAACAAAATTTTCATTGTGTTTTTTAGAAATGTAGGTCAAAAAAGTGGTTCTGAATGCATTTAGAAATAATTAATAATTGCACAGAAAAATAAAAAAGGAAGGATTCTTTCAAATAAATTATGATATATTGAGTATAAAGTATAATGTATTAGATACTGCATAATATGTTTGTGGTTGGTGTCTTATTAAAGTGGTATATAGAAATTTCATCATGTAGGAGGTTTTCTCAAATATAATGGAAACTCGTGGTGGCATCGTTGTTTGCTGTTGAGTGGTGGTAATTGATAATGGACCATGAAGGACGTGCAATATGTGATAACCAAAAGTAAATAAGTACATGAAATAGTTTCATAAAGGGATGAATAATAATTTCACGATTATAGGTATTTTTTAGGTTCTTTTACTCTATAAGGATCCACAAATTACTTCATTTGGGAGAGAAAAAGTTTACCCAAGGATCGTCACTGAAGAATTATAATAAGTTGGAAATTAGTTCACAGAGCAAGGAGAAGTTTTCAGATTAGTCAAAGAGGTATGAAAAATAAAGGAGGTTTATGAAGTAGTAAATGAAAGAGTTGTACATGATGGTAGTCTGTGTAAGAAGAAGTTTGAGAGGAGGTTTCATAAAGGTAGTTATTGAAGGACATACATGAGGGATAACTCATGGTGTTTAAGCAGTCTGTGAGGTGTGAAGGGATTTTTAGAGGTAGTAGTACATGGAGGAAAACTCACATAGGTAAAAAACTTGAGAATAGTTCATGGAGAAGAAATTTCATGAAATAAATTTCCTAGAATAAAATTATACATGATAAAGAGTATTTCATCTCAATGATGAAAAATAAGCTCCATGTCACACCTATGTTAGTGTGAACTAATTCAGTTTTGATACAAAACATATGAGGTTTCTTATGATGGATTAGTGATCTCCTTTTAGTTAAGTTTTTACTGAGATTTCAATAAGTGAGTGGTTGTAAACTAGAGGGGATAATGAGTTTTCCCCAAACATTGTAACAATAGTGTTCTTTAGTGAATCAGGTACATTATTACATTACATTTTTATGGTCCTTGGGTTATCCCAATTTGGGTAAATCAAGTAAATTTTTTGTGTATATTTCCTAATTTCATTTTGTTACATATTTCTTTGAGAAAAAAACAGGTTTAATGAATTCATGTAATTACTTTACACAAATATACAAAGGGATTCAAATCAAATGATCTATATAAAAAGTTACAGAATAGAATGAAGTTCCAGTAAAATAATCAAAGGATTATTAGAAGAATAAAAAGACACATCGAAATAAAAAATATGATATAGGTCTTGATCAATAATAGAAATCAGAGAGGATTGATTCTAGGTCACAAGAACTTAATCCAAAGTTCAAGGTTGATTTAGGTATGAATAAAAATCATAATTCTTAGATTAACCCAGAGACAACTAGTGTTGTAGCAATGGAACATAAGAATATACCATATATCAGGTGTTATATCTTTAGAAAGATGGTATATTCTCAAAATGTATATTACATATCCAAAAGGTTCTTATAGGTGAAATATCAAAAAAGTAATCTAAGAAGAGTTTAATATTACAACCATTCTTTTAATGTTCACTTTTTCTAGTGTGGAGGATTTATACATATGTCTATATATTTCTCATCAATAATGTAGAGATATTTTCCTATGAAGAAACAAAAAAGTAATATATATCATCAAAACGAATCATTAAATAGGTTGAAAATGAAAAATATATTTGAAAATTTGAAAGATTAAGTTATCCCATCATACTCTAAGGAAGATCTAGATTACCAATCAACACCAAGTATAAATTCTATTCTTAGATCAAAAATAAAAGACCTGAGAAAGCAGTGGTTGCAGAGATTTCCCCAAAATCCTTAAATTATGATGGTTTATGGATCCTTAACAATGTATGTACTTATCATATGATAAAAAATAAGGTTATTGTAACAAGTATAAATTTTGATAATGGGGGCTTCATAAAATTTGGAAATAATAAAGGCTTAAAGATTATTAGGTCAAGAAAATCCAACTTTGAAATAAAAGTCACGAGGCACATACATGTCTTATTTGTTGAGGGTATTTTTCATAACTTTTTAAGTGTTAATAAATTTTGTGACTTAAGGAATTCAATAAAATTTGTCAATAATACCCATATCATCAATGGAAAGGACAATTTAGTATTTATATAAGGAAAATACAAGGAGGGGAATCCATACCATGCTAGTGCAGAAGAAGATATGTGTAGTATATCCATGGAATAAGTAAACAGATTGTGGTATAAAAAAATTGGTCACTTAATACAATAATCCTTGCTTTATTTGGTTAAAAATGATATATCTTGAGATCACCATAAACTATCATGTAATCATAGACACACATATTATTTTTTTTTCAAAAATAGAAGATTGTTTAAAATCCATATGAGGAAAAAGATCAAAATCGAATAAAGATACTTCAATTGGTTTATGTTGTTGTGTGTGGAAGAATATAACCATGATCCACTGATAAGAATATATATTACATTATTTTATTTCATTATTATTGTACGATGGGAAGGTTTATGGTCATCAATACAAATTATGAGGTTTTTAGTGGAATTACTGAGTATTAGAGGGAGGCTGAGAAGATACTTAGAAAAACAATTCAGAAATTCTAGACCAATAATGGTGTAAAGTTTAAAAATATCTATGTGTAGTATTATCTAGAAAAACATGGTATAAGGAAAATTTTTTATTTGTGATAAATAATTAACAAAATAGTTTAGTTTATAAGATAAAACAGATCATAAATAATATGTTTGAAATAATGATTATTAATAAATACATTCTATATATGTTTTATAAAGAAGAAGTCATTGAATTATTATAAATTTACAATATATCTTTGTTGTGTTAGGAAGAAGAAAAAACTCTATATGAGATGTGGTATATAATGAAACCAATATCTAAGTGCTTTCAAATATTCATAAGTAACTATTTATTTCTCAATAAATAGAAACATAGAAAGTTTGAGTCTTGTGGATTTGAAGGGATTTTTCTTGCTACTAAAGAAACAAAAAAGAATATAAATGCTTAAATGAGTGGAAAAGAAATTTTAAAATCCCATGTACCTATAGGTATATTTATTGTATATTGTTTAAATTAATGTTAGGGAAATTTAAATCTTTATAAGTATTGGGATTGAATTTTTTCCAAGAAATTTTCCTTCAGTATATAGTTTGTCTCGCACAGTTTAGGAGAAACTGTGTGATGACACATATGCAGAGTAATTTCCAGTTCATTTTTAATATACATGGTTTTTAATTTATGGGTAGTCCATGGATTGAGTGACTCCTAGTAGAAACCATGCAGCCTCACCCTTCCACATATAATTTCCCAGCATACGACTTGTGTATTCTTAGGAAACCATGTGGAAAGCATGAAAATGGGGTATATAGTTTTATAATATGGTTCTATAAAGATGAATAATGTTTTTATGAACTATGTTACCAAAGCATGCATGTTTTTTTATATCCAATGAATCCCACATAGTTGGTGCACAATTTTCCAAACAATGCATCCTAACCATGAAGGCTATCCATAATCACTTCAAAAGTGATTTTTCTATTACAAAATTTCCCATATTTACCCAATTTCCCCCTCCATCCCTCCCTCACTTGGATCGGACAATCCTCCCATTACTGAGAGGGATCTCTCACTACCTCATCCTTTGAATCCAAGCTCCACCATTTCCTTTTCTTATTTATTTTTCAAGGAAAATCCCTATGCTCCTCTTACTCTTAGTTCCTCTCCCCCTTTCTCTATTTCTCACTCGATATCACTTACTCCCATAACCATAATAAGTTAATATTTAAAAATATAAGGTATGGGGTGATTCTAAATTATGGGTCTTGATGTCTAGGTCTTAGAAAGGACATCTTGAGGCTTATTAGAGTGTTTGTCATCAAAGACGATGACTTCCAACTCAATTATCATTGAGAAAAGGTTAATGTTTTTGTTAATTTTATTAAAATGGAATTTTATTTTAAACATTATACATATAAATGCTTTATTTATCTAATTATTACTATGTATGATAGATTAAATTAATTTCATATATATAAGAATGGGTTTTTCCTCTGGGAAAATGTATTTTACTTGGCATTTCAAGTGGTACCTGAAATAATTACTATTTTGAAAATGCTTAAAGATATTTTTAAATAAAAGGTGATATTAGAAGTTCCTTGACCATATTTTGGTCTGTAAATTAATTTAAAAGTGCTTTTTTGATATTTTTAGTTCTTAATGAAAAATAGAGTTGGTTCTTCAAGGGGTATTCAAATGGTTTTGATAATATCTTTAAAATTTTATTTTAGAAATGAATTTAAATGAATTTATTTTAAATATTCATTTGAAATGGAATTTAAAATGACTATAAATAACTTGGAAGCCAATGTTGTTTTAATTAATTTCTATTTAGTAATTCTGAATGATTTCTAAATGATGTGGGCATGTGAGACCCTCCTGACCCCTAGATGATAATTTGTTGATGCTTAATTTCATATATTGAATCTTGTTCAATTACTCACCTCCTATTACTCGATTTCAGGGGATCACTACGAAATTATTGGGGGTTTTATATTTATGATATAATATATTTTCACACACAACTAGTGTCTCCCTAGTTATGTATTACGGATTTTGGGGAGTGCCCTCAATTCTATACTAGGTGCAGGCTAGTCGGGAGGCTTGTGTTATGATGCGACATAATTAGGTAGTGGGTCTATGTTTGGTACAGTCTAGGAATATCTTACCTTATGACCTAGTGTGTTTCCTAGGATACTAAATGACTATTTAGGTAACTTCCATTTGTGTTCTCTTGTTTGATTAGCCTCTACAGTACTGCGACTCATGATATAGGGTCATATTGTTTAGTTTCCTTATTATTTATTTGTAGTTTTTTTTCATTAAAATACCTTAACATGTGTTTTAAAGAGTTTTATTCTAAAAAAATTTTAAAAATTGAATTTAAATGGGTGTTTACTAAAATAGTCATGGTTTGATAAAATGTTTTCTCAGTGGATTTTTTCATTTAAAGGAAATAGAAAATAAGTTTTTAGAAATATCATTGATATATTTTTGGTTTTCCTCATTAATATAATTACATATGGAAACCATATTTTTTTCTAACTATATTTCAAACTAGTGTAAAATTAAATTCCATTGGAAGAAATAACACAAACTCTTTGGTGAAATCCTACTAATCTCAGTTTTTCTCACACCCTATATACACCATTCTGTGTATGCAACTATTATGTTTCCTTTTTAAGTGCCTTGGATTTTATATCCATTGGGTTGTTCGATAATGATTGTTTTGGGATGTGGTGTATAACTGAGAGTAAAATATAGATGGTGGGTTTTTGGTTTAATTTTTATTCTTATTTATAGATATACATTTATCAAAACCATCATCTCAACTATAGTTTTTTTATATTGTATCTGAGGTACTGGAGGTACTTATTTGCTGTTCATTTTTTTGAAATATTTTATTAATTCTTACTGTGAAATTTCATTATATGTTTTTATTCATATATATAGGGAGAAATAATTCCCATGTGTATACTCTATTGATATCCAGATGCTTACCACAAGTTTGGGGTGAACAAGAACATGCCTCGAGTATGTAATGGGATGGATCAGGTGCTTGGTTTATGGGAAAACCATGTTGGTTCATGAAAAAATGGTATCAAAGCACTCTATTATTATTTGGGGTTTGTATGGGTAGTATGAAGACTATTAATATCATCATAACTTGAGTGGTAGGTGCGAGGTAGGGCCTCATGAGCTCTTTATCATTCTAAACCTTGAGTTTCCATGGGTTGTTGGGATTATAGTTTTAATTTTGAGTTTATTTTTGAGTATATTTGATATTTTTTGATATTTTTTGAGTGTGTTTTAATCCCCATTGGATATATCAGTGATTTTGGGGGTCACCTATATTTTTAGAGATTAAATCTATGAATAAACTAGGGTTTCATGGTTAGGTCGTGGGGTCTAGTAAACCATGTGGAGCACATTAAAAATGGGTTTGAAACCTTAAAAATTATATTACATAGTTGGTGTACAATTTACTATCCAATACAACCAAACCATGTATAATGTTGTTCTCCATCTAGAAGTTTTGTTTCTCCTCCCATGATTTTTCAAATTATCACAATTGTGTTTATCATTGGTGTGATATTAAATAAGGGAGTTTTAGTAGTGAATTTATATTATTGAACATTGTTTTATTCATGATTTTTGTTTGGAAATTTTATTTTATTTTCTGAATTTTGGTTCTATATTTTATATTGGTTTTAAATTTGTATTATACATTATTTGAAATGGTGTTAAGAAAAATTTTGTTTATGGAAAAAGGATGTGTTAATTTTTGTTTATTTTTGAAAATTATTTATGACAATTTTTTTAACCTTATGATATGTTTTAATTTTTTTATTTAGAATGTTTTCAATTTCATTTTATTTCAAAATTAAAATTTGAATGTATTTTGGGATATAAATGGGTAATTTGTTTAAAATTATTTTTCTGAGTGTTTTGACATGAGTAAAAAAATTTATAGAACTTTTTGGTTTTAGTATGAAAGTTTATAAGAAGTTTTAGTTTAGATAATAGCATATTTTGAATATTTTAAAATTAATGAGATGTTTTAAAGGGTGTTTTGGAAATCAGTATAGGGTGTGAAAAAATTTTCAGAAGGGTTTTATGTATGTTTAGGTTGGGTGAGATATTTTTTCATGTTGTTGGGGTTTAAAATAGAATAACATGAACCCATTTAGGTTCATGTTTTGTGTTATAAATCATATACCTCCCAAAGAGAGATTGTTTGAAGAATATTGAGAAGTTCATTTATTGGGATGACATTAAGGTATTTCTCGTTATTTTATAGGAGTTTTTTATCCAGGTGTTAATTCTACCCATACTCAATGTTGTGTGAAGGATCCAAAATCCTCCTAGTTCTTGGAATCCATAAAAAATATATTTAATTAGATAGGTATTTATCCAAATTTTATACCTTCTATGGTTTGGACTAGTTGGTTATATTGCGGGGAGGTAGTTTCTAGTGCTAGTTAGGAAGGTTAGTCTGATGTTTCTATTTCTTTGGGAATTGATCATGTGTGTTTTATTTTGGAAACTTTATTCTGATTTTTATTGAGGATTTCTTGGTTTTTCTTTTTTGGATGATATTTACTTGTATATTGGCATGTGTCCATGTGGATTGAGTGGTGTTTCTTTATTTTTTTTGATGTTTTGGATATTTGAGATTGGATTCTTATTAGTTTGAGCATAGAATAAATGGGGTCAACACTGGGTAACTAGGAAGAGGGTTTCCATTGGTATATTGGGAAGTAAATGGTGGTATTTTTGATGGGTTCAATATGGAATTATGTTTCAAATTGGGGACATATTTTAGCCACTTTAGTATTATGACTCAGGTTTGGTGCCCATGTTGTTTCCATTGGGGCATGATTATGGGTTTTCCTTTGAGGGCCTCATGGATAAGATGCATGGTGATCTTGGTAATGTTTCTCATTTGTGTATGTTGGGTTCTCTTTAGGATATGTGTTCCTTTTGGATTTAGGATTTGGTATCTCTATAGTCATTTATTTTAGTAGAATTTTTATTTCTTGGATGACTTTTGGTGAAATTCTTTGAGAGGAACTCTCATTCTTGATGTTTTGGTCTTGGGGTGCATTTCCTTATCCTATTATCATTTATAGAATTTATAAATGGTCGAGATAGCTATACCCAGTATCTTTTTCTCATAATATTTTACTTTATGTTAATAACTGTGTAGTACAATGCTTGGAGATGTTAGCTGATGTTTAGGAAATATTCTTGTTGAGTAGCGTGGGTTTATTTTGTTTGGTGGTTTCTCCTTTTGAAAATTATATATAGTTTGTACTTCTACCCAACCCACCCCATTCCATGGGGTGTGGTTCTATCCTATTTTTGGATAATTTTTCTTCTACTCTAGACTTTAAGGGAGAATAAAGTGGCACGATAGGTAGTTTTATCACAAGTAGTGTCATTGAGGGTATATTTATTTTATATAGTTTTAATTAATTTTGATTCAATTTAAATTTTTATATGATTAATTCTTGAATTTTTATATTTATATAAAATTTTATTATATGATTAGTGTGCAGTTATATGACTCATAGTAGAAACTATGCTGCCTCACCCATTAATTTAGAATTTCTTAGTGCATGGCTTGTGCACAGTTATGAAAACTATGAAAAAAGTGCATAAAAGGGGTATAATGTTTGATAATTCAATTTTTATAATTGTAAAATGGTTTGGAAACTTTGTGGCCAAACTGTGAAAGTATTTTTTTTTCTATCTAGTGAAGCTAACACGCTTGGCACATGACTTTCCAAACTGTGTGGTCTAACTTTTTCCACCGCCATAAATCAATTAAAAAGTGATAATACTAACATAAATCTAACATTATTTACTTGATCACCCCTAATACTTCCCTCACTTGGCTTTCTTGAGTATCTCATACTTGATAGGGAGGTCTTCCTTTCTTCTCATTTGAATCCAAGCTCTTATAATTCTTTTTCTTATACATTTAATGAGGTAAAGCCCTCCATTCCTCTTGTTCTACATTCCCCATATCTCTTTATCTCTTTCCCACTAAATATAACTTCATACCAGAACCCTAAGTTTATACATTATATTAAGATAGGTTTTGATGTGGTTTTAAATTATAGGTTCTGATGTCAAGGTCATTGGAAGGATCTCTTGAGGCTTATTGGGGCGTTTTACATATATTATGATGTATTATTAATTGATTTTCATGGAACTCATGTATGTGTTTTTGTGAATTTTATTAAACTAGAATTTCATTTGATGATTTATGTTTCTAAATGTTTTATTTTTCTAATTATGCCCATGTTTGATAGTTTAAATGGATTTCATAAATGTTTGAATGGGTTTTTCCTCTTATCATAAGGTTTTTAATCAGTATTTCAAGTGGTACTTGAAATGAAAATTATTTTGAAAATTTTTAAAGGATTATTTTAAATAAAATGTGTTATTTTAAGTTTTTTGACCTTGTTTTGGTTGTGAAATTAATTGAAAAGTGGTTTTATGGATCTGTAATGAGTTTCAATGAAAAAAATGAGTTGGTTCATTAAGGAAGTTTCAAATAGTTTTGATAAATTATTTTAAAAAAGTGTTTTAGAAAATGATTTCATTTAATTGATTTTAAGGATTCATTTGAAATGAAAATTAGAATGATTAGAAATAGAAATTATGTTTTAATGAAGGCTCGTTTGGAACTTTTTAATGGGTTCTAAATGATGTTGGTGTGTGAGAACCTCTTTATTCAAGGTTTATTGTTTGTTTATACTTATATATATATATATTGGTACTTATTTTATTTCACGTATCCTATTTATTTATTTCCTGGGATCACTTGGAATTGATTTATAGGTCTATATTTATTATAAACTAGTTAGAAAAAAACTACTAGTGTCACCAAGTTATGTGTTAGGACCAGTGGGAAGTGACCACGATTATAGGATGAGTGAAGGCTACTTGGGAGGCTTATGTAAGGAGGAAACATAGTCTAATAGTTTGTCCTTGTTTAGTAAAAAACAATACCATCTCACCTTGGGAACTAATGCCTTTCCCATAACACTATATGTCTCTATAGGGAACATTGGATTTTGTTTCTTAGTTTGATTGGACTCTGTGGTACTATGACTCATGATATGGCGACGTAGTGTTTTGTTTCATTATTATTACTCTTGGGGTTGTTTTATTAAATGGAATTCATTTTTGTTTTAAAGAGTGTCTATAAAATGGATTTAAAATGTGAATTAAAATGGGTTTTTATTAAAAATTTCACAGTCTAATAAAAAGTTTTATTAGTGATTGTTTTCAATTAAAGAAAAAATACAAAATAAGTTTTTAGAAAGATCATGGGTATGTTGTTGGTTTTATTATTTTATATAATTACATATGAAAAACCTATTTTTTCCTAAATGTATTTAAAACATGCATATAATGAAATTACATTAAAAGGAAAAACACAAACTATTTGTGGAAATCCCAATGAGCCAAATATTTATCACACTCTGCATATTCCATTTGATGTATATAGATCTTATGTTTATTTTTAGGTTCCATTTATTTAGTATCCATCAGGTTTTTTATGATTATTTTTATGGGATGCAGGGTGTGAATGATAATCACTAGAATATGGTGGCTTTTTTGTTCAAGTTTTATTCTTATTAAGGTATTTTAATGTGTTAGAATTATCATATCGACTATTGTTCTATTTTATATTGTATCTAAGGTGATGGTGGTATTTATTTACTGTTTAGTTTATCGAACTATTTTATTTATTATGGATGTTCACTCTAATTGTATGTTTTTATTATATTTAAAGGGTAAAATAATTCCCATGTATTTGCTCTGTTGATACCCTGGAACTTGTTTCCAGCCTGAGGTGATCAAGAATGTGGCTCAGGTATTTCTTGGGTAAACTTAGGTGCTCGGTTCACGGGTGGCCTGGGTTTGGTTCATTATAGAAAGGTTGTTAAATGAAATGATGGAATTTGGTGTAGAATGATCATAATCTTCAGTAAAACAACAATAAGTTTTAGGATGATAGTGATGCAGAGTTTAGTAGATCAGGGGGAGAACTAGGGAAAAATGTTGATTCAAAATAAGATACTGATGATAAGAAGAATGAATTTTAACCTAAATCTATACAAAATTTGAAATTGATAGATGACCAGACAATTCTAGTACATATGAAGAGAATGATGTCTCTACAAAAAATATATCTCTTATCTTAGGTGTAGCCAATGTGCTTTGAAAAAGAAACTGGAGATAAAAATTTGGTTCATGTGATGAATGAATAACTTTAAAAAAATCATAAATAATTAGAACCGTGAGATTGTTTTTTTTGGAAGAAATATAACAATATCATCTATAAAAACGGTTTTTTATAAAAAACCAAATGAATATAGTATGATGATTTAAAACTCGGCATTACTGGTGTGTAAGGGGCACTCCCCAATTGTACTTATTAATATAGATATACATTTTTTCCTATAGAATGTTTGGAAACTATTCAATTATTTTTGTCTATAATAGTGTAAAATATATTCAAGATATTCTAGATGGATGTTAAATCATCATTTATAAATCAGCTACTTAAAGAATAATTGCACATTGTCAAACTAGATGGGTTTCTAGTGCATTAAGATGAGAAAAAAGTTTTCTAAATAAAGAAGTCACTTTATGGGTTAAAGAAATTATAAGAGAATGGTATTCATGATGAGGTAAATTCTAGAGAAATATAGTTTTCCAAAATATAGAAGTTGATTACAATCAATATATCAACAATGCGAGTGAAAAAAAATATGATGTAATTTATATATGTTGAAGAAATAATATTTATTGGATTGAATGAAGCACATTGTAGGTAGTTTGAAAAATTTATGAGGTGAAAGTTTGAGATGTTGATGATAGGTGAGTTGATGTTTTTCCTTAACCTCTAAGTGAGGCAGGGAAGTAATAACACATACATATTCTAATCCAAATATTCCAATTAAGTTCATAAATATTTTTTAATAGAGAAGTCTAATGTGATGAATAATATGATTTCTACCCAAATGAGGTTATCAAGGGATGATGATGGAAATTCAGAAAATATCATAAAATAAAAGTATATTATTGGATTGTTGCAGTATTTAATAGTGAGATGATCTGTTATTGTATCTTCCATGTTTCAGGGAAAACAATACCAAATTAATCCAAAAGAAATCCAGTTGTTAGAAGTAAAAATAATACTATGGTATATGAAATTAATAGGGTATTCCATTTTTTTTATAATTTAAAATTAGAATAGGAGTTGCTGGGATATGTAGATTCTAATTTGGCTAATTTAGATGATGGTAGAAAGTTAACATGAGGTGTGCATTTTATCCTACTGGGTTATTAATTTCATATATTATTAATAAAAAATACTATATTTCATTGAGAAATATATAAGATGAATATATTAAGACCCCTCAAGCTTTCACAAAGCTATTATAGATAAAGAGACATCTTGGCGATATGAGAGATGAAGTGAAATATCCTATCAGAATGAATTTTTATAATTCAAGTGCTATTAATCTTATAAAAAATATATCCCATCATTAAAAGACAATGAATTTTGAAATAAAGTATCACTTTATCAAGTATAAGGATGAGAATGGGTTGGTGAAATTAGACTATGTGTCTACTAAACTTCAAGTAATAGATATTATGGTAAAGGCCTTACACAAAAAAACAATTGAGAAACATTGTCTGGTTCTTAGATTATATTTAACCACCACACATAGAAAATGTGTCCATAGTTCCCCCCTCCCCAAGTGATGGATTTAACTATGTACTAACAACTATTATTTTCCTGATTACAGTCAACAAGGGAGTGACCTTTGGGTTTATTGAAAAAGGGGGAGAAATATTGATCATCAAAGTGGAATAGATTTCCCACAAAAGATAAGGGTGTGATTAAAAATAAAAAAGGATGGAGATGTATTTAATGATAAATTAGAGGGATAGAAGATATAGGTATAGTAGATACCTAACATGATAATACTAAATCATTTCTATTATTGAATAAAAATTTCCAAAGGAGTGACATTTGGGATCGTGTTTTAAGTTTTTTTACTAAGTGTTGGTTAGGAAAGTGGTCTCAAAAGCTATATTAATAATTCAATAAGTGTTATTAATCATGGTATCATTAAATAAGTTGTACTAAAAAGTTATAGATAATGAAGTGATTCTTTGATGATATTTATAAGATAATATTTTTTCTCATGTGTATATTGACTCATTTAGGCTTAGAGTAGATGTTGATTAAGTCTTTGATTTCTATCTGGAGTCATAAAGAGTGAGTTGTGTTTAAATTAGATAGTGTGAAATATTTTCAATGAGTTGGTAAATAAGGTTGAAGTGTTTTTAGAAAATCCAAAGGGTGATAATTTTAGAAAAATATCCCTCATGTATTATTCAATGTTTTTTGTTTATTATGTTTATTAAAAATGTAGTTTTAAAAATGTTTCAGTGTGTTTGTTGAAAAAGAGGGTTGAAAAGTGGTTATGGACACATTTAGAAGTAATTGAGAGTTATGTTAAAAATTGTAAAAGGATTATTTCACATGTATAAAGTAAACGATACCACAAAAGATGCATACGACAGGTGATACCTCATAAGAGGTTCATAACTGGTGGATTTTGAAATCTGTAAGTGTTAATGTCACTTCATAGGAGGTTCACATGACAGAAAAGGAAGCTCACAATTAACTCTTCATTTGTGGCCCATTAGTGGTATTTAAAGATGGATCATTTTGGACATGAGGCATAAGATGCTACAAAAGAAATAAGTATACGAAAGGGTAATATGAAGGGATGGAGATTAATTTCATGATTAATGGGTTTTGTTGGGTTTTAAAATATAATGATACCCTAATTAGTTAATTTTGGATAATTAAATATTACCTAAATATCATTTCTAAAAAAATATTTTATTTAAAAAAGTAGTTTTTTGAGTGAGGATAAGTTCAAAAAGTATTTTGTGAGGTGTGAAATATGAAGGAGGTTTACGAATTAGTACTTGAAGGTGTAATACATGGAGGCAATCCATGTAGGAAGAAATTCAAGAGGAGGTTGTGAAAAATAATTTCATACAGAAATTATGTGAGGGATAGTTTGTGGTGCACATGAATTTTATAAAGCATGAAATGAGTTTTCAAGGGACAAGTATGTGGAGGATAACTTGCATAGGGACAATATGCATGTACATTTCATGGAGATAGAAAGTTCATGAAATAATTTTCCATAAAGAAAATTGAATGCCTAAAATATAATTTTATCTCACTGATGAAAAAAAAGATTCTTTTCACACCTATACCAGGGTGAACCAATTAAGAGTTGATCTAGAAAATATGAAGATTCTTATGGAGGAGTAGCGAGTAATTTTCTGTTGAGAGAGAATTGATAATTCAATAAATGAGTGGTTATAAACTAAGGGGACAATTAATATTCTCTAAATATTGTAAAAACCACGTGTTTTAGTAATTATAATAAATTATAACATTACCTTTGTATTCTCCATGGATTATCCCATTTTAGGTGAACCAAGTAAATTTTTTTATGTCACTTTTAGACTTTTATTTCATTATGTATTTTTCTATTAAAAAAATAGAGTACATAGTTATTTTAGTTACAAAATTAGATCACATGAGGAAATTATTTTAATTTTTCATACCCTATTTCACCCCTCACTCATAGGGTATTTAACCTTGTGGGGGAAACACTTCTCAATTCTAGATATTAAATGAAATCCCAATCTAGTGCTTTATTTGTTTCCTATACCTGATATTTTCTCTCTAATGTCTCCTTTTTTGAACAGTTATACTTCTTGACTTCAAGATCATGTAATTTGAAACTCAAATTAAAATTAAAATTCATCAACAACTTTGAATTTTCTCTTCCTCAAATCCATCTAATGAATTTATTCAGGGTAAATCTCCACTATAGACCTAAAAAAATTGTACCTTATTAATGTATCCAAGTCTCCAATTATATTTGAATTTACCATATTTCAATAATCATAGTTTGAAATACTACATTATAGTGTTACTAGTTGGGTTCACTATTAGTTTTATCTAACTAGAGCCACATTACAACGTTATAGGGAATTTCATGGTGAAATATTGATTTGTGTTGATAAATATCCCAATGCATAACTTTCATAACACTACTTCTTTCTTCATGGAAAAATAATTACATTATAGTCTCTTTAATCATGAAATAATATTTCTATTATGGCATGATATAATTCTAGATCAGATATTTGTTGTGATATGACATGTACCTTAATGGACAAATCCTCCATACCTATTTTTGATTAATCTCATGCATTTCAATAAGTTTTAACTCACACAAGTCTTCTGTGGTATGAATAATTCATTTCAGCATGAATAAAATTTAAAATTCATAGATTGATTTAACAAGTTAGCTTTGTGAACCTATAATGAGTATGCTGCGGTGTGATAAATACATTTCTACATGATCATATCACACATAGATTTGAAAAAAAAGAGAAATTTAATATATATCTAGGTATAACTGTTTATTCTTACATATCCATTCATTCCCAACGTGATCCTTGTAGTTGTATTGTGATTATTTCCTAAAAATTCACTTTATTATCCAGTATTCCTATGACTTTACACCGTATAACCCTGAAGAAAACACAACTTAATTTAACTTCCAATTGATAATAGATCCAAAAATACATCCTATTGGTGAAACTTTTTTACTTCTTAAAGTATATAAAATAGATTTTATGTTATGTTTTAGTTAATAAAAATTATATAACATATATTATGTAGATATTTTTAATTAATATAGTGGAATACATAAGTAAAAAATATTTTTTATTTATAATAGTAATGTTTTTATATAATTTATAATAAATGTATTATGTTTCAAATAATATAATTTTATATCATTTTTAATATATTTTAAACTACATTCAACATATATATCATGTTATGTTTTACTTAATGAAGTTTCTATAACATATAATTTATAGAGATTTGTAATTGGTGTACTAAACATGTACTTGATAATAAGTATGAGGTTTATTATCTATATTAAAAAATTCCTTTTTAATTATTATCCCATATGATACTTTGGAATAAAATATAAACTTAAATTTTATATTATTAGATGAATTGAATAATTTATAAAATCTACGGCATAAAACAAAGTAAAAAATGGCATCTTTTATGTTTATTTATCTCCTCATTCTCTATAAATTCTTGAATTTATTTAATTATAACACAATTTATTCCACTCTCACTAACCTAAACTGAAATGATGCAATGTAAAAAAGGATATTGTATTTTTTAATTGATAATTATTTAATTAAAATCAAAATAATCATATATATTATTTTTTCTTACCAATCAACAACTTCATATTTATCCTTATCCTTATAGAACTTTATAAATTATTTTTTTAGAGATACATTTTCTATCAGGTATTTTTTGAAGAATTTTTATTTTTTCTTTAACATATTTTATTTCACATAGAATCTCATAAAAATTAAATATCTTGTCATTTTTATAATCCCCCTTCACTTTTTCTTTATTAGGTTAATATTTTTTTTGGTTTTTAATATCTTGGTATTTATATTATCATATATGTGATCGTATTATATTCTTTCTTGTTTTCCCTATTTTTTATATTTTTATGGATTACCATTGAGTATTAATCCTTTTTATTCTCTTCTTCATTATAAAGTGTGATTTTATCTTCAAATGAATTTATTGTTTTCATCATTCTTTTATTCTAGAGTTATATTATTTATTTCACTTTATACTAACTTGAGTTTGACCTAATATTTGTTAATCATTCCCCAAATATGCTATATTTTCCACATGTATGATTTTTTTTGTCATGGTTTAGCTCACGAGACATCACTTCTTCTAGTTATTTTTCAAGATAAGTATTTTCATATTCCAAATTTTGTAACTTATTAAACTCAACTTTTTATTATTTCTATTAAATTATCCATTTTAGTTTTATAAGGTTTGTTTTTCCCTCAATTATAACTTTGATTTGGTTCCTTTTTGTATATAATTTATATAATTTTTATTGTAACCCTTCTAATTTTTCCTATATTTTCTCCAAAATTAATTAGTTTAAAATAAGTTTATAATATTTTTTATTATTGTTGTGATTCTTAGTGATTCAATTTTAGTTGATAATGTTTTTTTTATTTTATGTTTAAATCTTTGAAACATTTTTTAATTGACTTATCTTTCAACATAACATTTATATCTACTAATGGTGTCCTTCAATATTTGAGTTTCTCTTTTTTTTATACTATTTTAAAAAAAATTATTGATATATGAGTCTTTTTTTAGCTCCCCTTATAGTTTTTATAAAACCACATTTTCTGTATCCACTTATGCCTTTTATTACTCAATTGGTTTTTTCTAAATTTGGATATGAGTATTTAATATAATAAATTCAAAAACTATATATATTTATTAAATTATAATTTTTTACTTATCTATCTTGTACCGTTCTTAAGTCATCTTGTGGTTGAACTTTCTTTTTTTCCTAGTATTTTTTATGGGGTTTAGAGTTATACATGATTCTAATGACTTTGTTTGCTAGAAAATAATATTGGTATATGAAATAATATTCTTCATCGTCTTCACTTTCATTTTTCTTTTTTTTTTTAATTTTTTATAATAACATTTCTTCCACTATTCGTATTATTATTTCTTTCAACCCTTATTTTGTTACCAATTTCATTTTCCTTTATAACATTATATTTTATTATATTAATAACCTTTTTCAATTTAATTTGCTTCTATGATCTTGTTCAATTTTTAAATAGTATTTAGAAAAATTTATTTTTATTAAAAGAATATTTATAATTAATGAAAAAATAAATTTATTATTAGAGGTTCAATTAATGTTATGTGGATATTTATTATCTCATTTTTTGTATATTGAATTTATTTTAAAAAATATAGAATCTTTGATTTTTATGTTATTTTTTTAAATAAATCATATATATTTTTGTTTTTTATTCTATATCATCTACATATTAATGTTTTTTTTATTTAAATCAATATTATTATTTTTTTAATGAAAATAAATAAAATTCTGTGAAAATGGTAATTATTTTTTATTTATTAGGTATTTTTTCCTTGTTTATAAAGGGTTTGTGTATCTTTTTTTGTCCAAATATTTTGTTAAACAAATATTCTATTTATATATTAAATTAATAGAGAATATGTTTATTTATTTATTTTTAGGTTATTTTTGATTGATTTTATTTATTAATAATTATATTGATAATTTTTAGATGCTCATATTTTCCTAGTCCTATACTAATTTTTATTTAGGTGTTGGAGGTAGTGAAAGAGAGTTTAAAGGTATTTTAGGAGTGAAGAGGTGGGTTTTGGATTTTGAAGGAAACCGTGACATGGTTTTTTCTTCATTACACTATGGTAGGTTTGGGTTGGTCCTAATGTTAGTTACAATAATAGTGTTTTGGTAAATTTTATAGATAATTATTTTTTGGGATAGATATGGACATTTTAGAGGATGATTAAATAATGGAGTTATACTATGAAATAGTGGTCCCCATTTTAGATTTCAAAATTTATAAAAAAAATCTTTTTTAAAATGGAAGGCGTGGGATGCTCATGGTTTCTTTACATGGTGCGAACAAACACGCGTTTTTAACACCGCATCATAGTTTTTTGTATATATTTGTACATATAGAAGGAAAATGACATGGTTTGATAGGTTCTTTGTCATGGTGGTCTATGGTTCGAAGGTGGAGATCAATATAACAAGGCATAGTCCAATGTGGCTGTGTTGTGGTTATGGTCAGAGCCATTTTTAATAATGGGAATGGTTGGTGAGAGTTAAGAGGTGAAGTCCATTTTGAAATTGGGGGTTTTTAGATATATCTTGAAATATCTAATCCATGATATGATTTAGTCTCTCCATGTCATGGTTAGGTCATCCTAGGCTATATTATATTTTTTTGTTTATCTCACTTATTTCAATTACATTTCTTTATCTAAAAAACATGGAATATATGTGTATTTATTTTGGTCATCATGGGTGCCTTTGGTGGATTTTGATGACTCAAATTTCTGTAATTATTTTATTGGAATCCAAGGCTCTCTATTACTCTTTCTTATTCCACTCTTATCAAGAAGGTTGTAGCAGTATTGGTGTTCTGTTTAAAGGGGGGGGATTGGTTAAAGGTTTGGTATAGTATTGATGTGTTAATGGTTATTGAAGGATCATTTAAAGTATTTTGTATTCAATCTTAGTTTCAATTTTTTTTCTTTATCGATATGAAATTTTCATGATTTAGTTTTTGTTATGTAAAAAAATGATATTGGCCTAATAAAAATAATAATTGAATTGAGATTAAAATTTAAGCGAATTGAATTATGTTTTATATGATTTCCTGGTTATTATTAAGTTATTTATTGATTATTGTTACATTAAACACACTACTATGATTTCATGTGGTTATTGGTATGCTAAATAAAGTTTTAATTAGAAAAATTAAATAAATAAATTAATGGGATAATGAATAAAAAATATGTAATTTATCAATAAATATTGTTTTATTGGGAATGAAATTGATATATTTATAATGAATCATGATTTAATGGGGATTAATTATTTTATATTATGATAGATTATATTTTTTTCTTAATATGGCGGTGTCTTTAGTGTGTTTTGTTTTCCATGATCAGAGGAGGAGGTGATAATGAACTTCCTTTTGTGGTTGGTTTATTAGGTTGGAATGTCTTAGTTTTTTAAAGATATAGAAGTAATATTTAATAAATTTAATTGAATGGAATCAAGTGGAATGGTTTTGGTGAAATGAAAAGATGAATAACCATAAAAAAGAAGATAAATTGAAAAAAGTATTGATATTTATGTGGAAACCACAAACTAGGGAGAAAACTATGGTAAGAGGAGACCTAAAATCCATTATATGATTAGAAGTTACAAGACATCACACAGGGATACATAATATTTATATATAGAAATAATAAAATCCTAACCCAGCTGAATTGGTCCATACCACATGGGAACCACCCCCAAACCCCCTTTCAGGATCAATAATGGAAGAATAGGGATCAAGTTAAAGTATCAAGGTCTCTGATTCCATTACTGATCCCCATAAAATTTCATAAGTCACACCATAAACTTTTTGGGCTAGGTTAAATAATATGTGGGTCACAAAACCAACTATGTGTATAGGTTGAGTTGAATAAATGAAGTGCTAAATAAATTTTTAAGGAAATGGCAGAAATTATATGTGGTAGATAAAATGTGAAAGATGAATTATGTGATAAATGCTAACAGTTTCTAAAAATTAATATGGTTAATGAATGTATTGAAGGTGGTAAATGATCAAATTGGAAGTTGGTATGAAAATAATATAGGAATCGGTTTTATACTTATTTTTTGGTTATTGTGTGGTGATAGTTTATTATGTGATTAGAGGTGACAATTGTTATTGTGTGGTGATGGTGATGTAGTGATAGACTATGGAAATTAAGGTGTTTGGTAGGAAGTGGAACCCTAGGATGAGATTTTATATTAGTATAAATTCATTATAGTTTCTATTATTTTTTATTCACTACCACCCATGTTGTAACATACCGTCACTCATCAATTGGATTGGGAAGAGGTAGAGGTGCCACTAACCCGAGGTGACATACCAAAGACACCATATATTGTAAATAAATGGAAAGGTATTAATATAACATTAGGTGATGATTTTACCAAAATAAATAAAACAACCATAGAGATAAAATACAAACAACCAAACCAGCTGTATGATTCAGGAGTAATAATAATGAAAATAAAAGGAAACCAAATAAATAGAAACATTAGAGTAGGAATGAAAAGTAATGATGATGATACAAGAAACCAAAAGACATAAAAATATTTTAACCCCAAATTGGAATCACTCCAACAACACCAAGAGAGATCTACAAAATTTGAACACCAACTGAGGAGGAAGTCATCATAATCCACCACTAGAAAATAGAGACATTTCATTTACCCATATCTCAATATATGAAATTTTAAAATTGAATAATGTTTCCTAGAATGGAGTGAGTGTAGACTCAGTAGAAATTACCCAAATAGTTCTGAACACATACTACTAGGACAAGAACAAGTTAGCACATTTTATACAAACATATGAGAAACAAATAAACATTTAATACATTTTATAAACATTTCCCATGTGATAAAGTGGTAAGTCAAAAAAAATTATCCTTATTTAACACATATTATATCCTTCCAATGTTCACACACAACCACACACACATGCATGACTTATACGTCCCTATACTCATGAGTGTTTAGTCATCCTGTCACCAAGTCA
The DNA here is from genome assembly GCA_963277665.1 of Viscum album. Lineage (NCBI taxonomy): Eukaryota > Viridiplantae > Streptophyta > Magnoliopsida > Santalales > Viscaceae > Viscum > Viscum album. Next base: position 1,989,409,651 of record OY728136.1, read on the forward strand.
TTGCTTGGTGACCCCAATTGAGGATATTAATTCTGACCATGATCTATACCAAGTTTACTATTATTTGATAGTGGTACTTCTAACCATGATCCATCCCACATTTTTTATAATTTGATGGCTGTACTTATCACCATGATCTATACCTCATGAACATTAATGAATTCCAACACAATTATTGAATGTTTTCAATTAAAACATTCATTGAAAACACAAATTCCATCAATATTATTTAGAAAGAAACTTTTTTTCCATCATTCAAAAACTAAAATTTTGAAATCACATTAAAAAAAGGTTTTCCATATAAACTTATCAATATATTTCCAAAAACATTGCAAGAATTATATATAAAAACACAATAAATAAAGTTCCATAATAGTAGAGTGGGAGAGAATCCACCAACCTCTATTTAATTTGGAATAATGGGTCTTAGATGATTCCACAAATATGACCTCTACCTTCCATTTTTTTATTAAATCCCAAGAAGATATCAAAAAAACAAATCAAATATTAGGGATATGAGTACAATAACATTGATATATGTTAATATTAAAGAAAAATGAGGTTATCCAAGAAGAGAAGTAATAGAGTGGTCCCAAACTTTGATTTCCCTGATTAAACAATCAAAGGTTAGTTGGAATCAGAGCACGAATATTTAAAATAATCAAAAAATGTTCTAATGGAACCATGAAAGTTTAGAGGAAGATACAAATGAGGATTAAAAGTGTTTTAAACATTAAAAAAGGCTAGACTAGACTTGATTCATGTCATTAATTCAGGATTCACATTATCAATCCTTGAGAGGTCACATACACTGAAAATTTCATTGCATCAGGTATAAATTCCAAAACCTTTCCATGTTAGGAATGAATCATATTCTGCAAATTGTTTTTTCCTAGAAACCCATTCACACCATAAAAAAATCATGATACCTTCAAAGGAAACATTTACTTCATGAATAACCATTCAAGATATGAATTATTTTAGTAGAAAGATTTCACATCACCTTATTTTAAATCCTATAAAATATTCTAGTAATTTATCCTCACCACTCTAATCACGAAATAAGATTCGTAAAACAATGATATACATTAAACTAGGGGTGATACATTCTCCCCATTATTTTCATTTTCATCCTTAGAAATATGGAGTCCATCATTTCTTTCAGAATATCTTGGGTCACTACTCCAACATTTTCTTTTCACATTCCCATATATCTTTCTGAATTTGACCATGATTCTATAAAAAATGTACCAAATCGATGATTTTACCATAAAAGTGATTCCCTTATCTATCTGAAATTCATATCTGTACATGAATCAATGTAGCATCTAGTTCAAGATCAATATAGTCCCATCGAATCATAGGGTCAAGTCAAGATGGTAATTATTCAATTTAAATACATGAAATAAATTTTTCATAGAACTGAAACTTGGTGATAAATCCAACCAAGAATCCATATCACCAACTAGTTTAATAATATCAAAAAGGATAATGTAACAATGAGACAACTTATCTTTCTAACCAAAATGATGATTCTCTAGACAAAAAGAGATTATCAAGAAAACATGATTAACCTTATCAAATTATAACAATATTTGATTATGATCTACATATGATTTCTGATGACTATGAAATCACCATAATTTTCTTGATAATATGAATCTTTAATGTTTTATCATGAAAAATTATAGGTCTAATAAATATAGTCTCACATTTTTCCACCCAATAAAATAAATAATGCCAAGGTCAACCATATAAGGCTTTTTAAGGATCCATATGTTTAGAGGATTGACAATTGTAATAATATTATAACTCCACTAATGGTATATTCTCATCCCATGAGCCTCCAAAATATATCACATAAGCACTAAGCATGACCTCAGATGTTTGGATTATCCATTAAAATTATACATCCTTTTGAGGATGACATGCCGGGATCATGGTCAACTGGGTTCCAAGGGATTTATACAAGGAAATCCAAAACCAAAATGTAAAACTAGGTTCCCAATTAGATAAAATTGAAATTGGAACACCATAAATATTTAAAAATTCATAAATGTGGACTTTGTAAAAGTATTTTACTTTATTGGATTCAAAAATATGGATTAAGTGATCCATTTTCACGAGTTGATTCACAATCATCTATATGAAATTATGTTTAATAACAATTTCTAGAATACCTTTGACAAAATAAAGAGCTATTTTATCCCATTTACAAATGGTAATAGGTAAATAATGAAACATAATAGCTGGTCATGGGTACTTGGTCTTGAATTCCTAATAGGTGAGGCATCTTGAGATAAACACCAACACTTTTCTCTACATTCCATCCCACAAAAACTGTTATTTTAGTGATTTATACATCATCTATATTCCAAGATGAACATAAAATCTCTAATAGAGGTGGTAAGAAATAATATATTCTTGATATGTTGTAGGAACCACAATCTGATCTCTAAAAATTCATCATATATCTCCCACAAACCATTTATCTCTAAATGGTATCCCCACCATTGAGTTTTTTTCATCATGGTTAGACATTCATGATCATATGTATAAGCATATATAACTAGATCATCCAAATAAAGAATAATATAAATAGGAAATAAAACTGCAACATCACCTTTCTCAACATAATCCAGATGCATTTCAACAATGATAGGATTTAGCTATAACTGATCTGAATCCTCTTTAGCCAACTAATTTGATGACTTCCTAATCAATTCACCAGCTAAAAAATTATATTTAACTAGTGTATAAATATAGTTTAAGTCAAAAATATATATATATTCCATCCATATTTATTGTCATAGATTCAAATTCCTTTTTGAAAAAATGTGTTTCAAGCTCTTTTTATTAGTGAAAATTATGAATTTCTCACCAAAAGGTATTGATGCCAAAATTTTCATGTCATAAACTATAGTATCTAACTATAAATCATGTTTTGGGTAACTCTTATCATGAATTCATAACTTTCATGAGACATAGGCTATAACACAATATCTCTACATGAGAACACATCCCAACCTAGATCCAAATGCATCATAATAGACAACATACCCCTATCCCATATCTAGAAATGTAAGGATAAGTGCTAATGTAAGGTGAAACTTATGATCTTGGAAATATTTTTATCACTCATTTATCAATTATAAAGGAACACCTTTCCTTTTAAAGTCTTCCATCAGCGAGGAATGTCATGAAAAATCATGAAAAAGGCATCAGTAATATCATGCTAAGGCTAAGAAGTAACTTATCTCAAAAACATTCTTAAGTGGATTCTAAGAGATAATTGCTTCTACATTTTCAGAATTTATAGAAAAATGTATTTTAGATATTATTTGTATAATTAAATGAACCTATTATATCCATAAATCACACTTTTAAAGAATAACATAAAGGTGATGTTATTACAAGATAACTAACAGTATATCCATGTGTTGTTCATGATTGACCTTAGTCCTAGAATACACAAGAATATCATTAACAAACACCACTAAAAATAAGTCATAATACCTTTATAATACTATATTAATCAATTCCATAAACACTCATGGTGAATTCACAAGTCCAATGAGAATAAACACATATTCATAGTGACCATAATGGATCCTGAAGGATGCCTTTGGAATTTACTCTCTCTAAACTCAAAGTTTGTGACACATTGATTGTAAGTTAATTTTATAGAACCAATGAGATCCACTAAATTGATCTAATATATTATAAATTCATAGAATATGATATCATTTATTTATCATAACCTAGTTTAGATTATGATAATCTGTACAAAGTTGAAGAGTTTCATCTTCTTTCATGAGAAAAAGTATCAGTGCTACCCATGGAGATGTACCAGGTAAAATGAACCTTTTGTATTAAAAATATTACCACTAGAATTTTTATTACCTTAATTCCATTAATTCCATCTTATAATATGGAAGTGAAATAGTATTGGTCACTGATATGACATCAATCGCAAATTCCACTTCTCTTTCAAGTAGAAACCCAGAAAAATTGTATGGAAAAACATTAGGAAAATAGTCAATAATGGTTAGAAAATTTATTTGTTCAATTTCATCAACATATGCCAAAGTAACTGTTTCCATCTATTAATTCATATTTCAAACCACTAGTACCAAGGGTCCTGATCTTCTTGAATTCACATCCCAATCACTTTTAAAGAGAATCTTAACTCTATCAAAATATTTGGAACTAACTTGCTGATAATAATAGTCGATATGGGCCCTGAAAGATGTCAACCAATCCATTTCCAAAATCAAGTCATAGATATACATCTCAATCATAGAAAAATACCAAACCAATTCATCACCATCAATAGTTATAGAACACACCACACACTTAAATTATCAACAATCTCATTGATAGAGAGGTGTTTAAAGTTTCAAAAAATAAGGAAATCATATCAATATCCAAACTGATATGATTGAAAACATGAGAATAAATGAAAGAGTGGGATGTACCTGCATCAAACAAGGCTTTCATAAGGTTAGAATTCATGAGTATAGTACCCTAAACCATCAAAGGACCAGATTGATCCTCTATGATCATCTTATCAACACTATAAAATTGCTTACTCATGCTTACTTGTTGAGATTTCATTTCTTGAGGAGTCTTAGTGTTCCTAGAATCACCTTGGCATTCTTGGTTATGAGTTTTTGAGTTACTCTAGAAAGGTCACCTAGTTGAAGAATAATATATTGGATATATATAAGATACAATTCTAGAACTAGAATTTGGAGTGCTATGATAATAATATTGGATATGTCCCATATAATTATAATTGTGACAAGCTTGAGGTGGTTCCACAAAATCTTGCTTCATATGAGTGAAAGAACCATAATATAAAACAATCAGGCTTACTATTGGGTCTTGGGGTAATGTTTACTAATTCAATAGTATGATCATGAGGTGTGAAAACTTCTTGAAAATAAGTGTTCCTCTTATAATTATTACCAAATTTGAGTTCCCACTTACTCTCATGGAGGCAAACAAACTTACCCCAGTAGGATTCCTAACAACATCCCATTCTACCATAGTTTTCCTATTAACTATCTCTGTATAATCTATAATACAAAGGGTAGACATTTTAAAGTAAATCACTAGATGAAAACCAAATTCAAAGATGAATATCTTCAAGGACACACTAGTATCTATCTCTATAGAAAAAAAACTATGTTTACAAACTTATATTCATACTCCGTTACTAATAGTTTCTCTTGTATAAGGTTGAAGAAATATATTATTTGAGTTATCTTGAATGTGTAAGGATATAATTGTTTCATAAATAATTAGTAAATTTTTTCTCACATAAGTCCTTGGTCGAGTCTATATTGGAATGATAAATCCCACTAATTTAATGAAAGATCCTCCAACATATACACCACTAACCTGACCTTTATTTCATACAGCGTGCTAATGAAATTGAATATTTGTTTAATTCTATTCAACCACACTTTTTCTATTTTCTTAATCATAATACCCCAAAAATATAGTTGGATTATGTTTCAAAAACTGTATGGAGTGGTAGACTTTTCGGGTTTTATTTCCTATATCAATAGCATGAGAATCCTGAATGATTCTTTAGATAAGTTTTTGGTTCACCTATGGATCAGGTGCAACCAAATTTTCTACTACATCCTCTAACTGATTTCTATGATGTATACCAATTTATATTTTCTATAATAATAACTAAACGCCATTTAATCATTACTAATAATCAACTAAAGTCTTATAAATTAAAAATTACTATAAGAAATAAGAAATATAACCATTCATTTCAAAATCCTACAATTCTAACCAATTTCCATAAATCATCAAACCAAAAATAAACAATAAAGTCCTAGTGGTAAGTCTCACTACCAATTTATGACATGAAACACTCATCAGATAAACCCATAACGATGAGATAATAACACACCTATAAGTTTCTTAGAACACTTTTGTACCCAAACCACCCTAGTTGCATGAATTTTAGCATAAAAAGTTTTGATACATGTTTTTATTCTCTGCATTTAAAGAGCTGAAATTCCTAACTCTTTGCTATCATCCCAAGATATAGACAAACCTACCAAGAAAAATACCATTTTTAACATTTTCCACCTCACTCATTGGCTTAAGAAGAGGCGAGGATGACACTAAAATTAGGTGACATCCCTAGGAAACTAAAGGATTACAATAAATTCCAAGGGCTTAATAAAACAATGGAGGATGTTTTTCCATAATGAAATAAAACAATTATAGGGAAAAAATAAAAAAAACAATTATATGATGCATGAGTAATAATAATGCAATTCAAAGGAAACTAAATAAATAGAAACATCATAGTAGAAATGAAAAGTAACAAGGATTATACAAGATACCAAAAGATATCCAAATGCAGTAACACCAAATTGGAATCACTCTAATGACACTAAAAGTGATCTTCAAGATCTAAACACAAAATAAGGAGGAAAGTATCATAATTCACTACTAGAGAAGAGATACACCATTCATTTACCTATATCTTGATATATAGTATTTTTAAACAAAACAAAGTTCTTAAGTATGGGGTGAGTATAAACTCATTAGGAACTAAGAGAAGAAAAAAGTTATCACATTTTATTAAAAATAAATGATAAGTAGATAAACTATCGATACAATCCATAAACAGGTTCCATGTGAGAAATAGGTAAGTAAAAAATGTTATCCTTATTTACCACATATTATAACCTTCCCATGTTCACATGAATCCACACACACATTAATGTATTGGATCTCTCTATAGTCATAGTGGCGAGTCATCCTTTCACCAATACATCAATTGGTTCCCCCATTTGAAAATGGTAATTTTGATCATGATCCATCCAAAGTTTACTATTATATGACAGTGGTACTTTTGACCATGATTCGTCCCAAGTTTTCTATTATTTGATTATGGTAATTCTAAACATGATCCATCCCACTTGAACATGAATGAATTCCATCCCAGTTATTCCATGTTTCAAATTAAAAAAATGTGTTGAAAATATAAATTTCATCAAGATTCATTAAAAATAAACTTTTTTTACATCTTTCAAAAAAATACAATTTTAAAGTCACATCACAAAAGTGGTTTTCTATATGTAGTTCTCAAGTGATTTCCAAAAAATAGTAAGAATGATTTAGAAAAATAAAATCCATCAAGTTCCAGAATAATATAATGGGAGAGAATACACTTACCTATAGTTCATTTGGCAAGATAGATATTAGATGATTCCATTGATATGGAATCATCATTCTGTTAATATATTAAATCCAAACAATATCTCATAAAAACTCATCTAATCCCATAGATATGGCTATAAAAACACTAATATATGGTTCCATTCAAGAAAATTGAGGAGATAAAAGATTAGAAGGTATACTGAGGTCATAACCTTTTATTTCCATGATTGAACACTTGAATATTCATTATAATGAGAGTCCAGATGTCGAAGATCCTGATAAATTACCTAACATAACCCTGGACATTGAGGGGAAGCTAATATTAATTGAATGGGTATTAAAAGTGATGAAAGGATTAAAATAGTTTGGAACTAACCTGATTCACATCATGAATCCTTGATAGGTCCTATACAATGAAAATCACATCACCTTAGGTATAAATTTTGAAAACAATTTCACATTTTGTATGAATATCACACCATGAAATAATGTTTCCTAGAAAAACATTCAGTCCTTAAAAAAAACTCAAGAATCTTTTTGAGAAAACATTCACATCATGAATAACCATTCAAGGTGTAAATCGTTTGTGTAGTAAGATTCTAGATTACCTTCTATTTAATCATAGAACTCTTCTAATAATTTACCCCAACCACACTAAACACAACATTAGTAGAATAACACAAAAAAGTACCTCAAACTATTGGTGCTACATAGGTTGAGTAACATGATCGAAAACCATATAAGGTTTTGTGTTTTGGGTGAACCCCTAACATCCAGGATGTAAGTGATATAGATTATTGAACACTTACCCTCTTCCACTCTCTCTTATAGATATAATCTAGTTGTGTGGTTTTGATGTGGTGATGTGGTAATGATGTGATGATATGGAAATGATATGATTATGTGATAGTGATATAGAATATAGATATGGTCTATGGTATATGGTATTGGTCAAGGAGTTTTGGATGTTAAATGGAATGAAATATAATGTTATATGGATAAAAATGGAATAAGGGTGTTAGGACATACATCATTAGGATGTAAGGGTGACTAGATCAGTTGATAAGTGGGATCAAGGTACCTTACTTTATATATTTTCAAAATTATTATATTATTTGTTTAGATTTTTTGAGAAATCATTAGTGAGTTTGGGTTATAATCAACATTGGGATAGGTAACATGTCATGTTAACTATTTATTAATTGAGTATTTGGTTTACTTGTTCCACATTTTCATGAGAGATTCTTGGTAAGAACCTACTGAGTGTACCTATATTCCCACCCCTGTAATCTATTTCCTATTTTTATATATTTTCATGGTGGATTTATATATACATTACTAGATCATTATGTTGAGTTTTTTTGGATTTGGAGATGTTATTGTGGAAGATATTTTATTTTGGTATTTCCTTTTCATTTTGAATGAAATTATAAGAATTATGTTAAGAATATGGTTTGGTTTATTTATTGGATATGGAGTTGATTAGTGGTTATTTTTAGCATTCCTAGGATTTATGTGGGTAATCCTACCATTATGTGTGCTTATACATTCAATACTAGTCTCTAACCCATATCCCAATAGAGGTGGGACTTAGGAGCCACTCTTATATTCATAGATGACTTAAGATGGGTTCTAGAGGAGGTGATTCATTATGAGGATGTATTAGGGATTTAGTTGAAAGTTATGGTGGGGTTTATATTTAGAAACTGGTGATGATTTCATTTGTTTAGAAGGTAAACAATATCATTTAATATTAGTATGCGATTCAAGCAATATAGAATGACTTTGGCATAGAAAATTCCCTAGTGACTTGATGAAAGTTCCTTAGGATTACTAAATATTCTAAATTGAGATTAAATTGATTTCTAGGTAGATACATAGGTGAAATACATGAATAATTATTATTTTCACTTGTGTATGGACTAAAAAGTATCGATAAGAAATTAAAATGAATTTAATTAAATAAAATCCATATTTTGAAATTGGGATTTGTCATTTTTTTATTTATATGGTCAGTAGAAGGATTCCATATACTATTTATGATAATGATTTCCTTAGTGTAAAACCATGAGATTTTAAAAGGACATTATATTTGATACCTTATAAGACATGAAACACCAATCCTAAATAAATCACAATATACTATTTAAATGTTATTTTTGTAACCTAGGCATTGAAATTGTTGTTATTAATATAAATAATGTCAAAAACTAGTCTAGATACACTGGCACCCTGATACCGAAGCTGGAACTGACATACCCCAAAGGGAATTCTCTATCCCCATGAGTTGGTGACTAGAACCTAGCATCATATAATAATTAAGAGAGAATAAATTTACCATAAAACAATAGAACATAAAAGATTACAAGTCAGTTTTCTCAAAACTCCAAAGGGATATAGTACTAGAAACAAAAAGTATAACAAATCGCAAAGAAGAAAATCATCAATGTACTTGATATTTAATAAGATTAAAACTCAAAAATCCCATGAAACAAGTGAATAAAATCTCCACCAGTCACCTCCACCATCACTCCATAGTCCAAAGGATCAAGAACATCCACCACCATCAAGTTCTACTTTCCCTTTACTTAGACCAATCATAAGAAAATCTAAAAATAACTGAAGTAAAAGGTATGGTGTAAGCTATAAATCATAGTAGGGTCTCACCAAGTGTTCCACAATTAATACCATAACAAAATACCATTTATCCTATCAATTTAAATAAAACAAGTCATGGAATTTCATTTTCATATTTTAAACCAAAACATGATTTCATTCAAATAGATGAAAGATATATCAAAAGAACTTTCAAATAGGCTTAAACGATTATTTTATGTAAAAAAAATTTATATAAATCAATTAGAATGAATAAAATAGTTCAATAATAAACTAAAATTATATCAAATCAAACAACTCATAGTAAATCACCATGCAAAAAAGACCCATGGTAAGTTAGTTTATCTAGTAATAGGATCCTCACACATATCGGTAATGATCTCGACTCTAGTTAGGTGTGAACACACAAATACACCCCAATAGAGGAACCCATCAAGGATATTCTACACCCCCAATAGGGTAACCCATTATGGGAAGTCATGCCACATTTGTTTTAGTAACATTTTTCATCATCAATCCATTTATAGGGAGTAAAGGTCTTAGTGTGCTTGTACCAGTTACCACTAACTACCCAAGATAACATGTGCTTCAAATAATCAATCAATAAAATTATAAATCAATCATTTTAAACATTTTAAAATACAATTTTCCAATTTTAGTTTTCAAAATACGTTTTTTTTTTCAAAACCAAATCATATGTTTTCATCATTTCATTCCATTTCAAATAACTATTCAATTTAAGACATTTTCTCAAGATCAACATCAAATCATTTCACACAATTATTTCCAAATCAAGAAACAATTTTTTATAAATCCACCCCACAATTTCAGTTCAATTGAAAGGGGATTTTTCTCAATTTTCATACACATTTCCAATAAAATATTAAATCAACTCAAAAACATTTTTTTTAAATAAATTATAAACTCATTTAAATTTTATCAAGCAATTAAAGTTTTTAATCATAGGGGAAATATGTATGGAACCACCTAAAATTAAATCAATGATCTAGAAATCAACACCCACAAAGAGACTCAACAATAAAGAATGAAGGCACATAAGATCTTAAACACAAAATGAAATCAAGTTCTAATAAAACAGTGTTTATATCTAACCATTACATGATGTTCCATCAAACTCCAAGGGTGACAGAATGAGAGATCTAATGAAACTACATGAGAGGGGATCCACTTACTCGGAGGAGATCGATCAAGATCAATTCCACTTTTATTTAAAATGGAATGAGTTTTTAGTGGCCAAAATCACCTCTTAGGAGACTCCAAGGAATAATAAATCTTATTAGATCTGAATGTGGTGATTAGGAACTTAAACTAAGGGGTTCATGATTTTTTTTTAAAATTCATATATATAAAATCCCATGAACATGGTTAGCTAGAGGGGGTCACATGGTTAGGGGAAACCATACTCTATCCATGTTCCCCTACTATTTGGGGAACAAGGTTTGGGAAATCATGTGCTAACCATGAAATCCCCACTATCTAGTGGGTCCACAGTTTGCACTAGGGGGTATGGTTTGGTTAAACCATGTGACAACCATGCACATCCCAAAAGACTCCAAAAAATTTCAAATATCCCTCGGAATAACCCCAAAATAAGAATTGACTTAAATAAGGTCCCAGAAGGGCCATGGAATACCATAAATAAGGTAATAGGATGTTACAGTCTCCCCACCATATAAAATTTCTATCCCAGAAATATCTATTAAGAAGTTTCCATATGAAACAGCTGAAGAAAATACTCTCTCATTAATGTCTCACACTCCCATATATCATGAGAATCAGGACCATGCTACCATAGCACATAGAATAAAGGTATCAACCTCCCCAAAAGTATATTTTTCTTAGAATCAAAAATCCTGACTGGATGCTGAGTCATGGATAAATTAGGCTCAACATCAGGATCCTCCCAACTTAGGTCATGAGATGGGTCAAAAAGATACTTGTGAAGCTATGATACATGGAACGCATTATGTATCGACATAAAATATGGTGGAAGTTATAAATTATAATCTACCTTCACCACCTTATCAATAACATAAAAAGGTCTCAAAAAATTAATATCAATCTTCCATTTCCTCCCAAGTCATCAATGAACCAAATGGGGTAAAACGGTAAAAATCACTTGGTTACTAACTAAAAACTCCAACAGTCACCTACGATGGTCATCATAAGATTTTTACAAGCTCTAGGCTATCAACATTGTCCAATGAATCAAATGAATCTTTTATTTCATCTCTTCTATCAAGATTGGTCCAATTAAATAACTTTCACCAATATGTGACCAACATAATGGAAATTTATAATGTGGTCATACAAGACCTCCAAAGGATCCATGGGAATTATGGACAGGTAACTATTGTTATAAGGAAACTCAACCATTCCCAAATGGACATCCTAAGATCCTCCAAAATCAAGGATGTAGAATTGAAGCTTGTCTTAAAGAATACGTATATCCCTCTCTATCTATCCATCCACCTATGGATGGTATGCTGTTATCAAATGAACCTAAGATCCCATCACCTCCAGAAGGCCTTACAAAAAATAGAGGTAAAATATAGATCTATATCAGATAATAAAGAATATGAAACTTCATGGAAATGAATAACCTTTTTCACAAAGAAAATTTTCAACTCCTCAACATTAGTTGTATCTCAAATGGGTAATAAGTGATCTAATTTTTTCATTTGATCAATCAAAACCCATATCACATTATTTCCTCAAGGGGTATGTGGAAACCCAAAAAAAATTATATATAAATCTCATTCCACTTTTTAGTCAACACTAGAAGTGGATGATTCAAAACCCAAAGGTCTCTGGTGCTCTTCCTTGACCTACTGACTTGTATAACAATGTAAAACAAAGTCAGTGATGTTCCATATCATATATGTACATCAGAATAATATATAAATTTCATAAACAATCATTATGGTTTCGGGGAGGACTTCCCACTAGTAATTATTAAAATCCCACATTATATCTTTTTTCAAGGAATAAATCATAAAAAAATTGATTCTAAAAACATAGGATTCCCTTAGAAGAGAAAAAACACTTACCAATTATCTCGCTACCATAAAATAATCCCTAATAACACAGAATTATTCATTATTTTTCTTTTACTAAAGAATCATCTAGATAAGATTAGATGTTAACTAAACACTTTATAAGACAACCTTGGAATCATTCTATAATACTCCCAAATGTAACTATGAAAAAAGATCCATAAAGTTCCACTCTTCTCATGATTCTTTCACATCCTATGTCAGAAGTTTCCTACTCAAAGAATTTTCAATGAAATTTCCCTTCCCTGGGGTGTTGGAAATGTTGAAATCAAAACACTATGTGTACTCCACCCAATGGCTCTACCCAAGGTTCAAATATTTTTGAGGTAAGATATAACTTAGGATCTAGTGCTCGGAAAACATGATATACATTTCATAGAAAGGGAAATTCCGCTAACTCTTAAGCTCATACATCATGGTTTCAAGTTTAAGGTATTGAGTTGGATAATTATTCTCAGGGGTCCTAAGATGATGAGAACCACATGCTACTATGTGATCACCACACATAATAATGTATCCCAATCCTAATCTTAATGCATCATAAAAGGCCACATAGCCCTTCCTTACCTCAGAAAGATTTAAAAACAACATATAATTAAAAATATGTTTCATCTCAACAAAATAATTCTGAAATTTATTATTCCAAGTGAACTTTACCCCCTTTCAAGTGAGTGCGGTCATCAAAGAATCCAATTTTGATAAATCCTTTTCAAACAGATGATAATACCCTACTAAACCCAAGAACCTCTATATCTCAAAAATAGTATGTGGTAGCACCCATGTAATAACAACATTCACCTTATTAGGATCAACTGAGAAACCATGTTCAGAGACCACAAGTCCCAAGAACTTCACTTCTTGAATCCAAAAAACACATTTAAATTGCTTGTAATAAAGGAATTGATTTCTTAATAATTCTAAAAACTTCCTTAGATGAAGCACATGATCCTCCTCAGACTTAGAGAAAACTAGGATGTCATTCACAAAGACCATCATAAAATTATCAAATAATCATAGAATACTCCATTTATTTGGAGAATTGGTTAGACCAAATGACATATCAAGATACTCTAAATAGACATAGATGATCCATAAGGTGGTATTCATAATATCATATTCTTTTATTCTCAACTGGTGATAACTAGATCAAAGATCAATCTTTTAGAACCACTTTTCCCCTTTCAACTAGATAAAAAATCATCAATTTGTGGTAACAAATATTTGTTATTTACTGTTACTTGTTTGAGTTTTTGTTAATAAACATAGAGGTGAAGTGTTCTATCAGCTTTCTTTGAAAAGAGAGTAGGCACAACCCAATTTGACACACTTGGGTGTGTATATCCTTTCTCTAATAGATAACCCAATTGATTCTTTAACTCCTTTAGTTTATCTAGTTCTATATGGTAAGAAGTAATATATATCATTTGAGTACTAGACACTAAATCAATAGGAAAACATACCTATCTCACTGATGGAAGGCTAGAGAAATCATAAGGAAATAGATTGGAACCTAACGATAACTAGAAGGAGATGATCATTCAAATATTCCCACTCTAGATCAAAAGTGAACAATAATATTACTTTCCCAAACTATGTATAATAGGTACAGATATACTTGACTCGGGTCCCATTCTCTTTGAAAGACACAAAACACCCCATCAGGCATGGTAAATGAGACTCATCAAAGATAACAGTCAATTCGGGACTTAATTAAAATGAGTTAATACATGCTAAAAATGACATCAAGATGTTTCAGGTTGAGAACCATAAAATAATAGACAAGAAAAATCTCTATTAAAGATAAAACATAATTAGGATAATAGAGACCCTACTCTCTCTTCATTCCGAGGGGTGTAGTAATATCCATCACAAAAAGTAAAAATATCCATAGTAAGATTTAAATGTTCACAATATGAGTCAATATAAATGAGTGAGATGCACCATTATTAAAGAAAGTAGTCACTAAAGATGAATCTATAGTGATGGTACCTCTCACAGTTGTTGGACCTATATCAGCTTCCCCTAGAGGATCTTTCACTATGCGAAGAAGCTTCATTCTGGATGCTTGTGGTGAGAACCACTTAGATCTCAAATAAAATGATTTCACCATAGTAAATTTATATACTGATGAGATCATACCATTGAGAAAATCCGAAAATAAATGAAATAATTTCTATAGGTGTTCGGAGCAACCATACGAACTACACATCTTTGGAACCTTAGTACAGACATGTCTTGAGTGACTAACCTTACCACACTAGAATCATGTGAAAGGTCATATTCCAGGAACTATAGTAGTTCTAGAGGATACCTACTACTAATAACCACTATGAGACTCATCACAATTCTTCTTTCCCTTAAAGGAACTCATAGAACTACCCCTATAAGAAAAAGGAACTCTTTTCAACCTTGACTTACCATCCAAGTCAAGTTCAACCATCAATGCTCTATCCATTACATCATCATATGAAATGATATTTAGTAATAAATCATATGAAAATATATCAGGTTGAAGACCCATCTCAAACTATTGAGACTTCATATTCTCATTAGATATAATATCTGGTGAAAACTATAAAATATTGACAAAGTAGTTCACATACTATGTCATTAACCTCCTAGCCTGCAGGCGGTTAAAAAATTACATACCCTTAGCCAACACCCTATATTCTGGATATAACCGATTAGTGAAAAAAACTCTAAAGTCCTTCCACTAAAAAACCTCTTGATATTTCACTATTACCATTGAGTACCACCATCTCCTACCAACCCTTTCTATCTAAAAGCTAGCACATTTCACCTTAATAGCTTCAAGAATTTCTAGAAAATAAAAAAAGGTACTCTATCTTGTTCAACCAATCCTCAACTTCTTGAGTATCATTTGTTTTTTGTAATGAAATATTATTTTGGTGATGAAACTATTGAGAATGATTTGGAGATTCATCTCTTTAGGGTTCCACAATAGGAGTCTAAATGGGAATGGGTGCAAGTGCCTATCCCAGATCTTGGATAACATTCACAATAATCTCAAAAAGATTCTAGTCTATGAGAGGATTCACTTGTTGTGGTTCACCAACAACATCCTATTGAAATCTATTCAAATGTATACAAGGAGGCATGATTCTATACAACATCAACAAACAACACTAAATACATCATAAGATTACACAAATCAACAACTTGAACAATAGAAATGGGAATATCAATCCCAGCAGATAAGATATCAAGATCTGGATTTCAATATAACCAAATCAAAATAAGGGAAAATGATAGAATTAGATCAAAACATTCCACAATGACACTTTTCCCAAACACCCATGGTGACTTAAGGCTCATTACGATTATAGGTATATTATAACTCGCTTGAAACTACAACCCAAGTCCCATAAATACATCCCAAACTAAATATAGACATCAAGGAAAGATGATTAACCTACACATTTGATAACAATTTTTCATAAACCATCCCAGACACCTCGGTACCCTGATACCCAAGTGGTAATAATAGGGAAAAAGGACTTTCCTTGTCCCCTTGGATTGGAAACTAGCACCTGACATCATACAAGAATAAGGAAAAAATGAACTTTCTATAATATAACATAAGAAAAAAGATTACAAGTCAGTATTCTCAACACTCCAATGGGAAAAAGATCCATAAATAATAGGTATAACAAAACCCAAATCAGTACATAATCAAAGAGCTCAGTATCTAACAATATAAGAACTCAAACTTCCCATAAAATAAGTTGATAAAATCTCCACCGATCACCTCCATCTTCACTCTACAATCAAAAGAATCAAGAACATCATCCACCTATAAGTGGAACTTTCTGTTTTCAGGACCCTATATAAGAATGTCTACAAATGAAAAAAGGAAAAGGCAGGATGTGAGCTATAAATCCCAATAGGGTCCTACCAAGTCTTCCATAATAAATACCATAATAATTCACTATTTATGATATCAATTTAAATAAAACAAGGCATGACATTTCATTTTAATATTTTAAAACAAAACATTCTTTCATTAAAATCGATGATAGATATATCAAAACATATTTAAAATAGGATTACATGAATATTTTATATAAAATAGTTTGTATAAACCAATTGGAATGAATAAAATATTTCAATAATCAACAAAATTTATATCAAATCAAACAATTCATAGTAAAGAACCATGTATAAAAGCCTAGTGGTAAGTCAGTTTATCAGGTAATAGGATCCTCACACATCTTAGTAATGATATAGGCTCTAGTTAGGCGTGAACACACAAATACATCCCAATAGGGTAACCCATTATAGGATGTTAGTATATAGTTATTTTAGTAATAGTTTTCATCATCAATCCATTTATAGGGAGTCAAGGTCTTATCATGCTTATCCTAGTTACCACTAACTAACCAAGATAACATGTGCTTTTAAAAAATAATCAATCAAATTGGAAATCAATCATTTTGAAACATTTTAACATACAATTTCCCAATTTTAGTTTTCAACATGCCTTCTCCATTTCAAAACCATATTATAGGTTTTCATCATTTCATCCCATTTAAAATAACTTTTTAAATTTAAGACATTTTATCAAGATGAGAATCAAATAATTTCATCAAAATTATTTCTAAATAAATCCATCATTTTTCATAAATCCAACCCACAATTTTAATTGCATTTAAATCATTTTTTCTCAATTTCTATATCCATTTTAAATAAAAGATGGAATCCTATCAAATACAGGTTTATAATTCAATTTAAAACCCTTTTAAATTTAATCAAGCTATTCAAGGTTTCAATCATAGGAAAAATAATTAAGGAAAACCCTAGCTTTAAATCAAGGATATATAAATCAATACCTGCAAGAAGACTCACCAATAAATAGGGAATGAATGAGAGATATAGGAACACAACCTGGAATCAAGATCCAATTAAATAGAGTGTTGATCCATCCATTATATGATGATTCATCAAAATGTAATGTGGAGGGAAAGAGATGTTAGAAGAAAATACATGAGAGGGTATCCACTTACCTGGAGGAGATCGATCGAGACCAATTCCACTTTGATCCACTAATGAAAGGATTTAGAGAGGATAAAATCACCTATTGGGAGCCCCTAAGGAATAATAAATCATGTTAGGTATAAATGGGGTGATTAGGAACTTAAAACAAGGATTTGATGAATTTTATAACAATTTTTGGAACTTTAAAATCCCACATGCACGGTTAGCTGGAGGGGGGAACATGGTTAGAGAAAACCATGAACAATATGTGCACCCCTACTATCTGGGGATCACAATTTCAAATAGGTGGTTGCTCCATTTGGGAAACTGTTCCCCCCTAAAACTCTTGAGAATCATTTTTAACTTGGAAATAAGGTGTATTTTAGTGAGGAAACTCTTGATCATTATTCCAAGTTTTATCCCTTTGAGGTTCCATAGTTGGAGATTGAATGGGAACAGGTATAGGTGCCTATCCCATATCTTGGAAAATACACACAATAATCTCAACAAGATTATGGTCTATAGGAGGATCCGCTTTTTATAGTTAACTAGAAATTTCCTCTTCAATCCTATTCAAAATCCTTCTTAGAGGAATAATGCTACACGACATCAATAAACAACACTAAAGACATCAGAAGATTACTCATATCAACAAATAAAATTAAGGAAGTAGGAATATCAATCCCATCAGATAAGATATCAAGATTTTGATTTCAAAATACTCAAATCAAAATTAGTTAAAATACTTAAATTATATCAGAAAATTCATCTGTGACACTTTTCCAAAACACCCATTGGGACATAAGGATCATTATGAAGAGATCTGTCCAGAAAGATGCTTGTAACTACCTCCTAAGTCCCATAAATACATCCAAAACTATATACTGACATCAAGGAAATATGCTTAACCTTCACTTTTGAAACCACTTTGTCACGGACCAAACTAGATACCTTGGTACCCTGAAACCCAATCGAGTATTTACATGGACTGATGGGTATTCCCGATCCCAAGGGGTTGATGACTAGAACCTAGCATCATACAAAAATAAATATGGAATGAATTTTCCACAAAACAACATAATAAAAAAGATTGAAAGTCAGTATTCTCTACAAAATAAAGGGATAAAGTTCTGGAAACAACATTTATAGTAAAACCAAAATAAGTAGATCATCAAAGTACTTAGCATCTAACAAGTTGAAAACTCAAACATCCCATGCAATAAGTGGATAATATCTCCATCGCTCACATCCATCATCACTCCAAAACCATAAATAACATGAACATCCACCACCTTAATGTTGTAATCTCCCTTTGTAGTACTAGGCATAATAAAGTCAAAAAATTCTTAAAGAAAAAGGTAGTGTGTGAGCTATAAGGCGTAGTAGAGTCTCACCAAGTGTTCCAAAATCAATAAAATAACAATTTACCATTTATGATATCAATTTAAATAAAACAAGGCATGAAATTTCATTTTCATATTTTAAACCAAAACATTCTTTCATTTAAATTGGAGGAAGATATATCAAAACAACTTTCAAACAATATTAAATAAATATTTTATATAAAATAGTTTTATAAATAAATTGGTATTAATAAAGTAGTTGTTAGGAAAAAATCCCTAAAGTTAACCTTGAAACATTTTTGGGTGGGTTGTGTTTGTTGAAAATGCAAGTTTCCATGTTGAATTGTCAAGTTCCAGAGATGTTGTTGACAATACATGTTGAAAAAGAAAAATAAAAAAGTAATGGAAGATTTGGATGCGGTACAAAAAGAGAAGATACATGGTGGGATTCTTGATGTGGATTTTGCAAGGACATAAAGAATGTTGATAGTGTTCTTCAAGACTACGAAGAGATTCGCGAACAATGGAGGTAAAGAGCATTGTGGAGAGGATTTTCGGTGGTAGTGAAAATAATTGATAAGACACTCCATGATTACAAAAGGCTCTGTAATCTGGAAATTACTGTGGTGCTTCGTGGTATAGATATAATTTCCTCAAAAATTTTAGAGATTTACAATTTGAGATGACATGGAGCTAACTATGCGTGGAAGGTTTGAGGATTGGTTGAATCACTTATAAATAGACCTCAATCCCCTCGAGAGAGAGAGAGAGAGTTTTACATGAAAAAATTTACTACTCTCGAATCGTGAAAGAGGTTCGTGTAGGCAGTGAGCTTCACGAAAGAAGGAGCTTCGTGGTGGCTAATCTAGCTCAACAAAAGAGGTGTG
The DNA here is from genome assembly GCA_963277665.1 of Viscum album. Classification (NCBI taxonomy): domain Eukaryota; kingdom Viridiplantae; phylum Streptophyta; class Magnoliopsida; order Santalales; family Viscaceae; genus Viscum; species Viscum album. The sequence continues at coordinate 1,989,429,769 of OY728136.1, forward strand.
ATCCACATTGGCTCAGTGAGCATCATGATGGAAGTATATTTACAATGGCTTGAGCTCTGCGATGGACTATGATTTGCGAAGGCTTGAGCTTTGCGAAGTTCTGAGCTCTGCGAAGCAGTGTTCTCTGTGAGGCAGTGATCTCTACAAAGGTGTGTGCATTGTGAAGAGGAAGGGACTTCGTGAAGTCTTGTTTGAGCTTCACTAAATTGGGAGCTTCATGAAATAGGGTGATTTTCTAAGGTATTTCCAAAGTTTATTTCCCAGTGAACAGTGGAAAAGGGGTATTCATCAGTTGATGACATTTGGAGTTCAACAGAGCATCTATCTATAGAAGAGGATGTATTCATTAGTGATAATAAATAGACCTACTAGTCTATAATATATGAGTGGATCCCTTCAAATTGTAGTGAGAAAATGGAGAGGAATAAGGTAATACTTTATACCGGTAGTGAGATAGTGAGAGAAAAATAGATAGTGACCCTTGGGAAAGTAGTGAGCTAACCCTAAACATTGTAAAGGCAGTGCGCCTGGGTATAAAAGTGATCGATCCCAAACATTATTGGCAGTGAGATTTAGTGGATTTGGTACATCAACACATTATCGTTGTATGCTCCTTGGACATAGCCCAGTGAGGGTGAACCAAGTAAAAATATTTGTGTCTGCCTATTTTCATTCCTAAATCTCATTAAAAGCAACATCATCATCAGATAAATAATGGATGAATAAGATAAATAGTAACACATAAGTGAAAACAAAGTGACCCAAATAATATTGAGGTAAATATCTAGTGGAGCAGGAAGAATTTTGAAATATAATATCCAAACCCTGATTTACCTCCCCCCTCTTAGGGTATTTAGGATCCTTTTGGTCCTAACAATAGTTAGATAATTAGCAACATGTACATCAAATCCACAAAATCATAGTAGAGAAGCATGTACGAAATCCCCATGTGGAGTTAGTTTATCAGGTAATAGGATCCTCACACATAACAGTAATGATCTTGGATTTATTTATCTGTGTACACACAAATACACCAATAGGGAAACCATGTGTAGTCTACACCCTAATAGGGAACCCATTATAGGCTTTCAAGATGCAATTGTTTTAGTAATCATTGTCATCATCAATCCAATTTTGGGGATTCAAGGTCCTATAATTATTATCCTAGTTACCACTAATTTCCCAAGATAACATTTACTTGAAAAAACAATCAATCAAATTGGTAATCAATCATTTTAAAACATTTTAAACTACAATTTCCCAATTTAATTTTTCAACATTTATTTTACATTTCAAAACCAAATCAAAGGTTTTCATCATTTAATTCCATTTCAAATCACAATTAAATTTAATAAATTTTCTCAAGATCAACATAAACTTATTTCATCAAAACGATTTCCAAATAAAGCTATAATTTTTCATTAATCTCTACCACAATTTCAATACCATTGAAATTGGGGTATTTTCAAATTTCATACCCATTTTAAATCAAAGATAGAATCATATCAAATCCATTATTCTAAATAAAATTTGAACAGATTTTATTTTAATCAAGCAATTCAAGGTTTCAATCATAGGGAAAATAATTATGTAACCAACAACCTTTAAATCAATGATTGAGAAATCAACACTCGCAACGAGACTCGCCGATGAAGAACGAATGCATGGAAGATATAGGAACACAAACTATAATCAAGATCCAATAAAATTGATTTTATATTCATCCATTACATGATTATCCATCAATATATAAGGAGGAGAAAAATATGGATTGGAATAAACTACACAAGAGGGGATCCACTTACCTGAAAGAGATTGATCAAGATCAACACCTCTTTTATCTTCCAAGGAAAGGGTTTGGAGGAGACAAAATCATCTCTTGGGAGCCTCCAAGGAAGAATAAATCATGTTAGGTCCAAATGAAGTGATTAAGCACTTAAATAATGGGTTTTGGTAATTTTAGAACAATTTTTGAATCTTTAAAATCCTGTGTGCACGGTTAGCTGGAGGGGGGTACATGGTTATTGGAAATCATGCACCAGCCATGCACCCTTTTTGTTTAGGGAGAATAGTTTTTCCTGGGTGGGGGCACTATTTGGGAAACCAATAACCAACCATGTATTACCCACTATCTAGGTGTTTCATGGTTTTCATTGGGGGGGGGGGGGTGTGCATGGTTTGGTCCAACCATGTTCCAACTATGCACAACCCAAAATGTCTCCAAAAAATTCCAAAATATCCTGAAATGACCCCAAAATAAGAACCAAGTTAAAGGAGGTCAAAAAAGGTTTAAGGAACACCTAAAAGAATGTAACGAGATAATAGAAATAAATATTTTTTTAAAATTATGTATAAATATTTTATATGAAATAAATATTATCTAAAATAAAGACTCAATTTTTAGTAAAGTTTTTAGATGCTTCAAAAACATATTTTTCATAAAAAATATTATTATTTCTTTTTATGAGAAAAAAAAATAATTATTATTTTTCTAATTTTTGAAATTTTATTATACAAAATGAACTTATTTTTTGAAATCAAATTTTCAAAATTATCTTTTGATGAATTGATTTTGATTTTTCTAAAAAGAGTTATTTATCGATGAATAGTGAAAAATGTTGCTTTTTGTAAAAATGCCATTTATTTTCAATAAATTAAGTAATATAAAAAGTATCATTATTAATTGAATTTTATTTCAAAGATATATAACTATTATTTAGTTATATTTAATATACTTTATTAAATTTTAATCATCTTTATACAAAAACTTGTTACAAGTTTATTTTTTGGCTTAAAATAACATTTTTCTGAAAACTGATTTTCAGTGCAAAATTTTTCTTCATTTTAATTAATAAAAATAAACCATAATGTTAAATTATTTAAATTAAATATATATTATATATATATATATATCATATAATAATTATTACTAGTCTTAGAGTTAATGTATGATAATCTTATGCTTGAAAAATATATTTATTGAAAAATCATTTTTGACATGTTTTGTGAGTTTTTTAATTAAACTATTCTAATTATGTGAATTTAATTTTATAAAATGGATTCAATATTTTGAATCATAATAATTAATATTAGTTAATAATATCAACTTAATTATTTTTATATAGAATAATAAATACAGTAAAAAATCATCACCATGGTAAAAGGGTGATTTGGGATAACCTAGGTTAAAACTAAGTTATAAGGACACCATTTTTCATATTAATTATTGTTTTATGAATTTTATTTTACCCTTATCACCTTATTTTCATGATTAAATTATTTATGGATCATTTTTCCATAGTAGTGACCTATGTACTAATTTAAGTAATGAAAAAAGACAAAATATCACTCTCTTTAGTTTGAATATATATTCTATGATGACATAGGGATAAAAATAACTAGTGAATGAATATTAAAGTTTATTTTGAATATAATGAAATTATTTTCAATATATAAATTTATTTTTAAACTTTATTTATTATACAGTTACCTTAAATGCTTATACATTGCTGACACAATGCTTGTAAAAAAAGTAAAAAAATCAAGGTAAATAATTCTAAAAATATTAACAGTAATGTATTTGGAAATATTCCTGGTTATAAAAGAATTTTATATTTAATAGTGAAATATTATTTATGGTTAAATATATTATATTTTAAATTAATTATTATCTTAATGTATTTAAAGTCAAATTAAATGAATAGTGACAAAAGAGACAAAAATAATATTTTATATTAAATAATATTTTATTAAATTATGTAGAAATAATAAAAATAATGAAAGAGTAAAATTAGTATTATAAATGGTCTAAAATTTCATTCCTTTTCCATTTATTATCCAATAGTAATATTATAATTAAAATTATAACCCTTTCATTTTGAAAAATTTGTTACTATAGTTAAGGTTAAAACAAGTTTACTAGAGGTTAAACTAGGAGATAAGGGTTATTTTGCAAATTAAACTTTTATAAATCATATATTATCGACATATTTTAAACTTATATAATTAAAAATTATAATTCATGGACATTTTTATGTATTTGAATTGAATGTGACCATATTATAGTTTAATATTTTATGAAATTCTAAAAGTTTCCCTCTCCTCACTTATAAAAGGGAACCTATTATCCTCCTTTATTCACACTTAAAGAACCATTTATTTCATCTAATCTATATAAAAATACCTTAATTACTTACCCTATCAAATCAGAGTCTGGTATTTATTAGAAAACCCTCATAGGAAGTATTTTGGTGTAAACCTCCGAAGAAGAGGTATCATTCTTAACTGAACATTTTTATTTAATTTATTATTAAAAATCATTAAAATTTTATTCAACCATGATAATATAAAAAATTACTATTTCCAATATAATGATATTTTTTACGTTATTTAAATACCCTATATCCATCCCCTCTTCCATCAAATGGGAAACATAATCGTCATTCATGTGTACGATGGACTACCGCCTCACGAACTGATGTAATTCATTTTCCATAACCACTGATTAAAAATAGTTATAATGTTGGATTTACTATTTTTATCATATATTCACGAAATATATATATAATTATAGAAACTTAACATATCATATAATTTCTTTCAATTCATTTAGAAATGATAATGTTGCTCGTGTGTATACATAGACTACCACCTCCACGAAGCAATGTGATTTATTTTTCATTATCACATCACATGGATGGTGTATATATAAATATATGAATATTTAAACAAATAATATGATATTATGATAAAATTATCATTCTATAAATATAAAATAACACTTACCTTCTTTCCACCAAGATCATTGAAAATGTAAATGTTACTCATGCATATGTATGGCCTATTGTCTTCATGATTGTAACATAGATCATTTTTATTAACCATATTTCATGATTGGTTTAGAAAGTATAATTGATGTATAAAAAATTATAATTATTTCATGAATATTATTATGTATATGATTGAATAATTACCTCTTATACCATAATCAAACTACTGAAGTTACTTTGGACATATGGACTAAATATCATCAAACTTTTGATGTGAACTTAATTGATTAAGTAATTAAATATTACATGGTAAAAATAAAATAAATAAAATAATAAAATTGAAAAAAATTCTTAATCAAGTGAATAATTTACATAATATTATTATTCAAGAATATAAATAAAGTACATGATGAGCCACACCTAAGGTAAGGGACTTCATCTCAATTTCTTTTCATTGAGGCATGTTTTAATGTTATGCACCTAACTTCTATTATATGGTGTATATATTTCCCCTTTTACATATTATATAATCAATACTTTATACTTAATGGTATTTTAAGTCTCAATTAATTTAAATTCTTCCAAGATGATTTTATTTTAAAGTTACCAAGTTGCAAGCTGTTCATAACTAAATTTCTCTTTACTGGTTTATATTACTTCTTCATTGTATTTGATATTATATGATTATATATGTAGTAAATTCTGATTATTTTATACTACATTTATACCTATTTTATTTAGATTTATATTTGATACACACAATTAATTGAATGATTAATTCTCATTAAAATGTTATGATCTTTGTAGGAGATTTCATCTCAATTTCACTCAATTGAGACATACATGGTAAAATGAACCTATTTATTTTTATGAGGTCTATCTAATTACCATTTGATATGTTATATCATGAATCTATTTATATTAATTATATTTAATTTTTTATTGGAATTTATTACTTTCAGGGGGATTAAGATTTAAAATTTACCAAAGTGGTAAGGGTTTATTTCACAATCTTCACATAATTCAAGAATCTTTATGTTTAAGAATCCACTAGGATAGTTATTTTATATTTCTATATTAACCCAATATATTTTATTATCCTATATTTATTTTTTAAAATTATAAGTTTTCATTTCAATTTACACTTATAAATACTCAAGAAACCAAAAGAATGTTTTTCAAGGAAAATAGATTTCTTTTCATCTCGATCGAGAATATTTTTCGTTCATATCCATATTTTCCATAAAAAAATTATAGAATTTTTTTAATATTCTCTAATTATTTATTAAATACATTTTTATCCATGTTTTTATTTTTACAACATGGTTTAAAAGGATTATTCTTGTTGTTTTAAGAATAAGGTACCTTTTTAATTGTTGCCAAAAAATTGAAAGATATATTTATTTTATTGTACAATACATGAATGGAATTCCACCCCCCCCATCACGTGGGATCATTACTTTGAATATTCCTTTATAATTTTACAAGTTTATTTTCAAATAAAATTTTGCACAAATATACTGTAAATTTTTAGAGTGATTTTCGAAGTGAAAATTTTTATTTCTTCAAGAACGTTTTAATGAGGTTTTTAGGGAACTTATATTCATAAACTATAATAATAATTTATTTTACTTATACTCCATTGGGGATATGTTGCAATTATTCCATCCTTATTCTTTCTTTTGATGGTTTATGATTAGTTTGACCAAGGAAATTATTAAAATTCACTTTCTTGATTAATTTTTTAGCCATTAACTTTATATTGAAACATTAAATTTCTTATGATAATTAGGTATTAAATTTCCCTTAAATATCCATATTATTTATCATGGATATTCTTATTGCTTAAACCATATATAATTTCTTCATAGGGTGTTTTTCTATGAAAGTTATTTGATTGAATAAAGAAAAACTTGATAAATTTGTATTCTTTAGTCAATATCGATATTTTTTTATAATACATATTTTTATGAATTTAATTGACCATTAAATATATGAGGAATTAATTAGAAATTTAGTGGGGGGGGGCAGTTATAGATAACCCCATGATTCATCGACAAGTCTCATGTTTATATATATAATTTTTATTATCAATTGGTTATGTTTTCATGACTTTATAAATTCCCATTTTACTATCTAATTTATATTATTATAATTAGATATCACTTATATCATCACTTTATAAACTTTACCTATGCCGTTACTATACTGAAATTTAGAAAGGGACCTTCCTCTATTATTTTCAATTCAAGAACCTTCTTTGAAATTAGCCTTTTGAATATTAGTTTGTTATATTTTCATGAACTTTTAAAAATAAATTTAATTTCCACTTTATATTATTTTAACGAGATATCATTTACCCCCTCTCATTTTTACCTCTACCTAAGCCGTTACTATGCTGAAATTTAGTTGGGGACCTCTCTCTCTTCTTTTCAATTAAATAACTTACTTTTATTTTACCTTTTTAATCTCAATTTGTTATGTTGTAATGAATTTATAAATATCCCTATACTTCTCAATTTACAACCTAATATGAGAGATCATTTATACCCTCTCATTATAGCTCTTACCTAAGCCTTTACTATGCTAAAATTTAGTAAGTGACCCCATATTTCTCCTCTTTATTAAAGAACCTTATTTATGTAATGAAACTTTTATTCTAATTAATATTGATTGGATATAATTTTACACATCCCTCTTACAAACCTTATTATTTACAAGTTATGAGTGATCCCATTAACTCTCATTAATTACTTCCATGATTCATATTGTACCCCGGTTATGCTGTAGAAATTTCTTGAAATTTTCCATGAAATGTTTTTATTCAAGCACCCTACTTATATTATTCCTATTAATTACCAGATTTTCATGTTGGATTATATTATTAAATATACCTCATACTTTTATTTTGACTTAAAAGCGATTATATATCCATTTATCTCTCATTAAACCATTTTATGAATATTTATGCACTGCCTTTATGATGCCTAAATGTACTATGATTTTCCATGACAAATGATTGTGAGGTGTATACCCATACCCATTTCCACTAAAGGGTATTCGCCTAGTTGTACCTATACTCCATTTATCATGTAATTATATGTATGTAACCAACAATCCTTAATAATTGGACTAAATGTGATGAAAAAATTTCTTTTTTTATTGGATCTATATGGAACACTTATGAAAGTACATGATATGATTATGATGGGTGTTCTTAGATAGCGTGAAAATGCATTGGGTAATATTTTAGTCTCATGAGATTCCATGTATGGTGCATGTGAGGTTATAAGAATAACATTATGTTATGATGTATTTGTGGTTAACCTTACCTTATGATTATGATGTCATGTTTAATGTTTTTTCCACATTCCGATATTGAATTTATATTATCATGATATATCATTCTTCATTGTTGATGTTTATGATTCTCTCCCACTTTATATCCCATGAAAATGCCTATTATCTATCATGTAATAATTTATTCATGTTATTATTTTTTTATTACTTTGCTGGGATTTAAATCTCACCCATTCTTATGTATGTCCCATGTTATCCCATGTAGTTTGAAAATTTAGGAATTTTTAGAATCATGTTAAGGAAGCTTTAATTATTATTTCTATATATATTGATCAAGTTGGGGTGTTATGTCCTAATTACCCAAATAAAGTTTACTTATTGATCTTCTAGGTAATATTAAGTATATTATTATGTAATGAAATATGAATTCATGTGTAGTAAAGACAAGGGTTGTCATAGGACCAGCCTTGTAATGCAGTGATGAAAAATAAATCATGTTGCATCACAGAGGTGGTAGATCACAAAATGCACAAATGATGACATAATTTTTCTTAATAGAAAAAGTAAAAGGGGTTATTACTTATAAAAAAATTATAATAACAAAAAAAAATTATGGTATTTATGTTATCATTTTAATATGATTTAAAGAAATTTTATGAAGAAGAAGTGCATATAAAGAAATAAAAATGAGAATGGGGTGGTTAGAAATTTATACATAACTTCTTGGATAATATCCTTTTTGAAAGGGTAAAGACTTTAAGAGATAGTATTTTGAGAATACCAAAAACTTTTGAAGGTGTCTAGTAATTTTTAGGATAGTTTTGGGTAGATTGTGGGCTGAACTAAGTGGGTTTTGGTGCGAGGGTAAGTGAGGAGGGGATTGTACTTTTTATAAGTGAAATGAGATTACATCATTTTAAATACTTAAAACCTTTCCATAATGGAAGTCACTCTCAGGGTAAGTGGCACCAAAATTTAAAAATAAGGGAGTGTAAAAGAGATAAGGTTAATATATTCCTCAACCACTCATCCCCACACATGTTTTAAACAACTCATTACAATTAATCGTTTTTTTTATTTTACTATTTTAGCTTTTATCATGAAAACTAGTTTTTACCTAAGGTAACTTATCCTTTAAGGACAAAAATAAAATGTATCTTATTAAATAATTTATATCTATGGATTCAAAATTTTAAATCCATTTTATTATATTAAATTTCATAAATAAAAAAAATTACAAAACTAAATATATAATGTATTTTTTTGAAAAATATAACTTATGTTCTAAAATATAAAATATGGGTTTGTAAATTAAAAACAAAATTTTTAAAATTACAAAAACTATTATAAAATAAATATTCAATATTATGAAAAATGTGTCATGAATTTAAAATTCATACTTATATACTAATAATTTCATAAAAGTCATGTATTTTAAAAAAATGTTATTTTGCACTATTCATCTAAAAATCAATATTCTTAGAAAAATCAATATTTTTTAAAAAAATCCACAAAATTAATATTAAGTTAATATTGTTACGATTATTTAAAAAATTAATTTATTTTTATTTATAATTCACATTACAAAATTTATAAACTTAAATTTAAAATATAATCATAAAATATTGTGAAAAACTCTTTTTTTAGGAAATCATTATTTTGTATACTAACCATTCTTATAAAATTAGTGATAATAATAAATATATCAATATTAAAAAATATAAATTTTATAAAATACACATTAAGCATAAAAAATATATTATTATCTTCTTAACATCATTTGTTTAAACATTATTTAAAGGGGAATATTTTCATTAGTTGGTTAAAATTGTCTGTACCCACATATTCAACAACTACTATGAATTGTTCAATAACTATTTTAATAAAAGGAGTTTTATTCCTTTAGGGTTTGGTATTGAATTTGAAACATGTTATTAACATGATATTTATTTAATGAAAATATATAGTTAAATCTTAGGTTGTTACACATATTAAGAAAACATCCATTCATGTAATGTGTTTAAATAAACCATAAAACATTATTATAAATCTTTTATAAGTGAAATAAACCAAAAAAGCGACATATAAACACATTGATTAATGTTTTTCTTCTAAATTAGGAAATGTAAGGTGAATAATTACTTAGTATTTTCTTTGAGTAATTATTTTAATTATATAATTTCATAAGATATATAATTTTATCCTTGTATTCTTGTTAAGAAAGAACATGTATAAATAATTAAACATGCTCAATAAAATAAACCTCATATACATTTATTTTATTTTATATAAGCACACTATTAAATTCTTATATGTGATCTTATTAAATTATCAAATAAAAATTGTTTCCAATAAATCAAAAAAACCATGCATTGATAAAAATAAATAAATAAATGTGATATGATCATGAGTTTTAAATATTAGTTGGGTTATCAAGTGGTTATAAACCAACCAAGTCCCTAAAGGGAATAAATCCTTGATTCTTGATTGAATTGAGTCATCAAAATTTTTGTTCTCATATACATCACCTTGGATTTAATTTTACCTTTAATTGGATTAAAATATGGTTTTATACTTGAACTATCTCATCGTGCAATCTTTAATTTACAATTGTATACACACACACAAAGGTGAATTAAAATTAAGAAGAAATAATTACACTTATTAAATAAATGTTTAAAAATAAGACCATATTCAATTTAGAGGGAGGAATGATATAAAGCTCATTGAAATTAATTTAATAATGATTATCAAAAATTTAAACCATACTATAATTAAATTAAATTAAATAAATACATACAAACATACACAATTCGATACAGATCATAATCATTCACAATGTAATAATTTTTTAGTGCCTACACCTTTAGAAAACATCTTGATAACCAGTAAATAATTTTAACTTAATAAATTTATTTTAATTAATTTTTGGTACCACTTATGGTCCTGAGGTCACCTTAAAAAATTTCTATTATTTTAATTTAAGGATTTTTTTATAAATTATATATATATATATAAATTATTTATATAATATAACACACACAAACATATAATATAAAATAAGGGAAGTGGGGGGGGGGTCTTTGGGTGAGATCATCAGGTCTGAGTCAATCAGCACATGGCCTCAGGCATGCCTCTTAGTACAGAAGAGGCTACTAGCTAGAGGCAAGGGCTCGATTCATAAAATGGGTAAACTATTACCTTAATACTAGGTAACAAATAAAAATAAACACAACATAAGAAATAATAAACAATAAATTACAATAATAAACATTATAGGAGCCAATGGATCACATCACATGAAATATAAAATGAGATGCAATCACTAGTACATATAATTAAAAAATATCCCCACATACAGTAGATCAATAATAATAATGGACAAAGGAACAAAATAATAATAGGGGCATAATTGAAATAAATCCTAAAGTATGTCTTGCATCGCCTCAATCAGAACTATCTCTACACACTTAGTTTCACATCATATGCCCTCTTACTTTGGTTGGATCACTGCCAACAAACCCCAAAAATGACTTCTTGAGATTATTTCTTGAAGGAGATGTTATGTTTAATCATCCCAAACATGTCTGATACCTTCTCACTTGAGGTAAGACCCACATCAGTACAAAATCATACCCCAAATCTATCACGAGACCATACCCTTCTCACTCAAAGGATGTTACATACCAAATTTATCTCAAGATCCCAATTATACCCTCTTATAAAGGGTTAGTCACACATTAAAACCACACCCTATCACATAAAAAATTGACATCCTATAACTCAAGACATGTTAAACCACATCCTTTGACTTAGTATTTGTCTCATCACATTATCTTAGAGTCCAAACCTCCATCTTAGTGTCACAACCTGACCTAGAACACCCATCCAAATAGGCTCCAAACCAAACCACAAAAAAAAGGCATGAAGGGCATTCTCATTATCCACGTGCTAGAAAAAATCACCCAGGCATCCAACAATGAACCAAGGGAACGATGGTTTACCAAACCTGAAACAAGATTCATATCACACACACATAAATATATATATATATATATATATATATATATATATAAATGAAAGATTAATAAGGAATTATTTTATAAAAAAGTGTGAAAATAGTAGTGATACAACCCAAGGTAGGAAGATAAAACCAAGGTACATGTACTCAAAAACAACCAAAAAAAGATTCCCAAAATAAAAACTACTACTCCATATGATATGTGGGAAATGTCCCACTATCTCACCACTAGCTACCCGTACCCAGTCGAAAAAAACTCACCGCCTCACTATAGTGCCTTTCCATTTCTATTATCAAATAGAACGAGGTCTAAAAATCCACAATGGAGTGTGTATAGTGTGATCTAAATGGGATCAGTAGGATCTCACCCACGTGTTCCATAGATAGTCTTTATACGATAATCCTAATATGATCAAATCAAAAGAAAATAAGGCATGATAAATAGTTAAATGGTTTTATATAAAAATCATGTTAAACAATTCCCTCTTCCAAATATTTCCAAAACCAGGTATTTTTTTCAAATTATAATAGTAATAACCTTTTTCATCATTAAAATCATGTATCATCTCATTTCAAACAAAGCAGTACAAATAAAATACATAAAGGAAAATACCCCAAGGATAGTATAAGGACAGACTTTCTAGGTCACTCGTACCTTAATCTGAATCAAATACTAGTGTGAAATCAAGTACCTAGATCCCATACATCAAAATAAGGGTAACATAGTAACATTCCAAAAAGGTAACCCCTGATAATGTTAATCAATTTTCTATATCCAATGTATCTATGATATAGTAATGAAAGAGCACCCTAAAAAGTGATCCCCTTATAATAACAATGGAATAGGCCTAATACTAAACCTTATACCTAAGTACCCAAGGCCCCCATGTGTGAAATATATCAAATCAATTTCCAAGGGATTTCATATTTCATAAAAAAATACAAACAACCCTTTAATCATAAAAAAAATTATTTGAAAACCAATTTCACAATCCATTTTGAAATTCTTTTAAAAACATCTTTCTTTTACAAAAACAAGGGAAACCCCATCTTTTAAAAAACTATTTTCATACAGAAAAGTTAAAAAGTTAAAGGGTCATTCCAATTCATTTATGAAATGATTTATAAAATAATATCATTCAAGGTTCATCCAACGTAATCTAGAAATAGAACCATCGACCTTAGAACCAGGTCACACACCAACCACAATGAGATCCACTCACACGAGAAGGGGAGTAATGAAAGAATAATAAACTGAGGGCCTAATATCAATTCTCATATCTTAGAAACATATTTCTATAATAGAAATATTCATTAGAAAAATTATATCTTCACATACATTAATATTATCACATACCGCACCACTACGAACATGAAAACTGACCTCCAACACAAGGGATATAGTAGTAACTGGAGAAGGATCATAACAAGATAAATAGATCCCAAAAAACACATCCAAAAACTACTATCAATTTCTAGAGAAACTGATGTAATGAGAAGAAAAAAATCATAATTACCAAAAGAGGAGCAACCAATCAACCAGGAGATCAAAGCACCAATTAGAGAAGCTCAAAAGATAAGGATTTACCAAAAATTGTCGGGATAGGACCTATGTTTTGGAGAAGAAGGTGTAAAATAAATGAGTAGGATTTGGAAATGAAAAAAAATTAATTATCTGGAATATAAATAATACATCAAATTAGTTATGAATTCACGATGTGAACTTTTGGAATAGATGATACATCATAAAACGCGTTGCCTTAAATTAAATTCCTCAAATCCCCATTCAAAATATGAATACTATCTCACAGTATTAATGGATTTCATTTCATCAAACCAAAATAATGGATTCTACCCATAATTCTTTCAAATATTGAATGTATGATTCATGGTGTGAAACGACACCTATAGACAATATTTAGTCCAAGTCCTTTAGAAAACCCCTAGATCAGCTTTGACGTCACTTTAACCTGAAAAATAGACTCCTAAACATAAAAATAGATTTTACCTAAATTATGATGTTAAAATTATCCCCACCATAAGAATTTTTATTCCTATAAAGTAAGTTCAAATAAATATTCTCCAGAAAGAGTTGAGGCCACTACTCCCTCACCGATGGTTCACACTCCCAAGTATCATTAGAATATGATCCATGATGGCCCAAAGTTTTGTCTAAATGAATTTTATTCACACAAAATACCTTCATGTAATGACATGGGTTTTGGCATGTATGACTTTGTAATATTTCTATGAATATTTTGGAAGCCATGCGTTGAGTCGGTGCAGAGTTCTGAAGCTCGGAGAGCCTCAGTGCAATGATATTAAAAATATTAAAAATATTTTTGTCACACACACATAGTTTCTATTGATATTTGGAATAACTACTGAGCGGAGTATTGGATCGGAATTCTAAGACCTTGGTTGAATTTAAAATTTCATGTTTACCCAAGACACGACATAAAATTTTTCAGCACTGGGGGTTCGGTCAGAGGTGAGTTGGGAGGGAATTGAGTGCTTAAATTTTTAATTAAATGATAATTTAGTTAATAAAATTAACCTAAAACTCACCCTCCCACATTGGGTGTGAAAAAATAAATTAGAGGTTCCCCTTCTCTACCCCCTTTAGCAGATGGACAAACCAAGGTGAATCGATGTGACGAAGCATTGTAGATATATGTTCTTAACACCGATCGTAATTAGAGCAAGGAGTAGAATGATCCAGGTGTCATTCTACACCCAAGTAATTGGTGTTTCTCCATCAAGGTAGGAGTATTTTAGTTTTCTCACTGATCCCCTTTTTTATGTGTTGTTTTAAGGTTGTAGAGACCTATTGCAAGTTCTAGAGATCACTCCTAGGTCGATCTGTAGGTTTTTGGGAACATCGGGGTGAAATAGGCGACTCTCTAGGTAATTACTAACTAGAATTATTGTATACACAACATTTAATCCAGACTAAATTCCATTTATATTTCACATTTGGGGAAGTAAATGATTTTTGGGGACTACAGGCCATGTACCATAGTTACACACAGTGTAGTGACCCCATATCTTGTAGAAAAAGGACATGGCCTGAGAATCCTTGTGATTATACATGGGTTTATAGAAATACACAACCAAAATACACAAACATAGGGTAATAGAAACAAGAATGGTAAATATACAAGGCCAAGTGGCTATTTATCTTTGACATGCCATGTAGTATGGGATACACGACGTGTGAGAGGAACCGACTGCTGAGCCGTGTGGAGGAAGAACATGACCTAGGGATATATGAGGTAGGAAATTTTTTGTACTACCTAAACACACCATGTAAACCTACATGGGTAGGCAAGACGTGTGAATAAGGGACACGACCAGGTGCTTAGGTGGCTTCACACGCCATGTGGACCCTAGTGCATGTCATGTACTCCATTGATATCTTATTTAGATCTTCCACCATTTGTATCTCCTCCTATGGAACTCAGATTCAAGATTCTAAGTAGCATATCCTAAGTAGTTCTCTGTATAAAACATGTTTACATCCTCTATTTCAGCCTACAAAATATGATGTGAAATGTTTAAAGCATGACGCTGTTGAAATGGTGTTTAACCTTGGGTAGTGATGAGGGTGGATCACTAGGTTGATGTCAGGGTCAGTATCCTTCCCTATCACCTTAGGATGTGGTTCCCCTAGACTCTTTAGGAAATTATAGAGGCTTTCCTATGTTGTAATAGGGTGAAGTTCCCCTACCTATAATAGTGTTCTTATGTGAGTTAAGATAAGCATGATACTTATTTAGTGACACTTAAACTATGATGTAGATTGGTGTGGTTCTTAGGGATAAATTCTAGGATTGGTACTCCTCTATGGAATTGGGGCATAAATTTTCCACAACCTTAATTCTTTGGAAGATATGGGACTCCCCATGTTTTAGTACATGTTTTTTTACCTTTGTGTTTGTTCATTCAGGGTTGGTACTTCTCTGACGGATTAGGGTAAGGGTTTCCCATATCATTCATGTAGTTGGAGATAGTTCTCCCCTACTATGATAGGGTATTGGCCCTCCACATATATTGTCCTAATTAAGTAGGAACTCACTTGATGGACCAGGGTGTGGGTCCTCTATCCATAGAGTTGGTACTCCCCTCTCATTCCATGGTACGGGTACACCACATGAGATGTTTAGGTAGAGTTGGTACTCCCCTATCATGTTTGGGTTCTGGTCCTAAATCATTAGAGTAGGAAAAACCTTGTCATTATAGGGTGAATTTACTCTATAAATGTTATTTTTGAAGAGTTGGTACTCCCATGTCATACCAATCAGTGGGTCTTCTATCCTAGGGTCGGTACTCCCTTATCGTGTTAGGGTTCAAGTCCCCCATAGTGATCGAGATGGTTGAGTGGTACTCCCCTATCATGCCAGGGTGTAGGTCCTCCATCCATTGAGTTTCACTCCCATATCGTATCAAGTTTCATGTCCTCTATCCTTCAATTGGTACTCCCTAGTCATATCAGTGTGTGAGTCCTCATCTATGGAGTAGTACTCACCTGTCTCCGAGTATCATCAGGTAGTAGGTTCTCTATTAGAGTTGGAGATCCCTTGGATCTTGAGTACAGTTATGAAGCCCAAGCCCCTCCACTAGTTATATATTATACCTGGATAGGAGTTAGTTCCCCCTCAATGGATTGAGGTGCTGGACACCCATACAAGAGAGACATAGGTTTCACGGGTTAAGTAAGATCTATTAGTCCTTCAACTACAGGTCAATGGTGAGGTGCATGTCCCTCTGTTCTCTCTCGTTTGAGAAGATGAATGTGGTGCATAGTCTGGAGTAGTGATACCTAAACTATGTTATGTGGTGATTGGAATGCCTCTCCACTTGTGTTATTACAACCTTTCACAGGGCACTATCCATAAATGGAAAGACCTATGGTGTTGTGCACTTGAGTTTGACCTTTTAGGCTATTCTTGATGGAGTGTGTTCTCTCAGACTTACCATCCAGAATGGCCTAGTTGTTCCTGATGGAGTGTGTATCTTGGATGGGTGCCCTATGGAATGGATTAGCTCATGGAGTGAGTTCTCCTTGTCGTGTTTTACCTTTAGAGCCTCGATTATAATCCTTTTTCTAGCTCTGAGGATAGAACCTCATGAGGTATGGAGTCTAATACAAGTATATCTGGGTGATTCTGGCAGTACTTACTATGTTTTAATGTGAATAGGTTGACAACCCTTTGTGGATAGAGCTGACTAGTTGTGTATAGCTACAGATGGTTCGAGATTGTTTTTTTCTTTCGATTAGGTTCCCTCTTTCTAGGTCGAGCAGACTGTTTCCTTTCAGTTCCCCCCTTTTATTTTGGGATTTTGAGGTGTCTATGGATTATTTTTATACTCACCCCTATATAGGATTTTCCCTCATGTGTTTTGTATTGTACAGACCACATTACTTTTGATGAAGTCCTCAGAGGATCCCAGATAGGCATAGCTTAGTGAGCTAGACTGATAGAGGTATTTACCAAAGATGGGTCGAGGATCTTTTTGTTAGTTTCATTTGATATTTATCCCATCCTTCTGGGAAGGTTGGACACTTTTAAAATTTTATTTTTTCTAGGAATTTTATTTTCATTTTTTATACTTTTAAAATTTTTGTTGCACTCTGGTTTGGTATAGATGTATGTATACATTTTAGTTTCCACCTTTTTAAATCATTTCATTGTTTCATGGAGGTTTTTGTGGGTGTGTGACTATAGGGACTTTTGAAAAAGGCCTCTTATCGGTGTGACATGCCTACTCCGCACTAGTCACCATCCCCTGACCTATTGAAGGAAGGCTTGGGGAGTTGTAGCATGGGCCCTGTTAGGCCGGGTCATGACGGAGTGGTATTGGAGCAGTTTCTAATTTGAGACCACAGTGTTGTTAGCTTGTTTTGGGTTTCATAGTGGAATTTTTAGGATGTTTCAAGTTATGATATCAAACCAAAGGTTCAAGTGTTGGTGCGAAGACCAACTTATCAATTCACCAAGATTATGATAACCTTATTTTCAACTCGGTACATTAGGAAATTGGTCATAGGTAAATAATAGTACATGTATCATATAGGACTGGGTTGTGGATTTCTTTTCCTTCTTGAGTCATCTCCCTAGATATACACTTTGACAGTGGTGTTTCTTGATTTTGTTTTCATATTCCAGTACAATGAAATTATGATAGGGTTATATGGCATGATTGTGATGAAAATATACCCTATGATGAGGTTTCATTGTAAGGAAAGGATTTTGAGGTGGTACCTCCAAGTGGTCCTCTTGTTGAGCCACCACCTTTTAAGTAACTTTTTTTTCCAGCAGTTCAGGATTGGGATGTGTGTAGGCTAAGTGCACTGTACAAGTTCTAGAGGTAGTGACCACTAAGGCATCGAGGTGATTCAGACCCCCTAGGAATTTTATGATTGACTAGAGGTAGTTATGTTTTTTTCCACATTGTGAGGAAACCTCTTGATCATATGGTGGTCCTAGTGGAGAGGCTTCTACATGGTTCAGTGGGAGATGGATGATTTTAGTGATGCAACCCCATGATAAGGAAATTCATACTTGGGTAGAGTTTGAGAGACTCTTCATGTAAGAGTTTTACCCATCAGCATTGAGATTCATTCTTATCTAGGATATTCTGTAGCTTTAGTAGGGAATCATGATCGTGTCAGATAACTCAAAGAGGTTCATAGACCTACCACGATACTCCCTAGATATGGTACGAGACACATTCTTCAAAGATCAGACCTTTGAGTAGAGTCTTCAAAAAGACATCTGAGTATGTGTTGTTTCCTTATGCCTTCCCACTAATGTGGGGTACTATAACAAGAACTATTTGTATAGATATTCCTAGAACAGGGATAGAAATATGTGGCCTACAGTGGTGGTCATGAGGATGAGGTGTTTACAACAGCTGGCAAATGATAGATGATAGGATCACGTTGCATGAGGCATACCCATGCTCAGTCTAAAGAACATGGACATGTGTCCCAAGAGCCACACCTGGGATCAGGTCAACCATAGGAGAGGTAGTGTTACACATGAGATATCTGGGAACATATTTTTAAAGATATTTTAACCCTTTGTGCTACTAAGAATAATTTGATCAATAGACCTCCTCGGTAGAGGCACAGTCTTGAGTAAGGGGTTACACGTGATGGAAGACATGGAAGAGGAGCTAGGAGAGTAGTAGGTGGTGGTAGGTGGTTCATGGTGTTTCCACCAGCACCCCTAGGTGGTCCATGCAAGGATCAGGGAGCTGGAAGACAAGGGAATGGATAGATACAGGCCATATAGGCCTTTGATCTAGAAGCTCCGAGTATGAATAAAATTATGCTTTGTGTCCTTTAAACATTCTATAGTAGTAATTGTTAGAAATTTTTGATAGGTAATATTTCCTTTTGAATTATTTCTTAAGTTTTAACAAGGGTGATAAGAGGTGTAGGTAAAATTACATGGGGGTGATGTTTAACTTAGCTTTAGACTCATGGGGAAGACATATACTTCCTCCCCTGAGATGAATTTTTGTGACACGATTAAAACCATGCGGGAAATTTAGTACTGCACAAAGATTATAGTGTCAAGGTGTGGTGAATGAGTTCCTTATACCTATGTGTTCAAGAATAGGTTGTGTGATGGAGTGTTGGAGCAAGTCTTGGCATTCCTAGTGGAGTTTTTCTACTAGACCCTTATGCTTAGAGCCCTAGTTGAGGGAGATACTCACTTATAACTATTACTTATTAGCAAAGTAAGACCCTTATATGTTTCCAAATTGTGGATTATTTTTATACCATCCATACACAGTTGGGATGCCACTAGTGGATGTGGTAGTATTTTTAGTAAATTGAGCTATGTTATAGCTATAAGTTCACAGATGAAAGGCCCACTAAGACCCAGTTTTTACACTTGGGAAACCCTATTTTGTTTGTTTTTACCCTCATGTTCTTGAAGTCAACCTTGAATGTAAGAAACATGAGGAGGTCGTGGTGCAGTTCATCTAGGTATGGATGTGAACTATGAGGTTATGTTGGTTTCAGCATCAGATTAGTGAGGTGGTGTACTGCTAGACCCTATGACTACAGATGGACTGTGGTACTTGGTGTTTTCCATCTTTCGAAGATGAGGGGAAATGTACTTCTTGTTGCATGATGTTGACCTAGTTGGAGTTGGATGTGGGTGTGGTCTGGCCATGGTGGTTCCCTTGAGTGTAGTCTTTTAATTAGTATGAGAACCCTTAATGAGCTTGGTGGGGTGAGATTTCTAGTGGAGAGCTTAGTTTCATTCCATTATTCTTTGGCTTTTTCCATTTAGGGATGAAAATCCCTAAGGTGTAGAGAATATAATGACTTAGATTTTGACCTATAAAGATTTTTAATATTTATATGAATATTTATGAAGCTAGGAGCTAAGTCACTGCAGGATTTTGAGGCACATAGAGACTCATTGCAGTGATATTAAAAGTATAAAATATATTTTCACACATGTGCAGTTTCTCTTGAATCATGGAATAAATCCTAAGAGGATTCTCAAATCAGAATTCTAAGATCACAGTTGAGTTTTGAACATCATTTTTACCCTAGTTAGGATATAAGATTTTTCTATACCTAGAGTTCAGTCATAGGTGAGTTAGTGGGTCATCGAGTGGTTAAATTGTTAATTAAATGAGAATTTAATTAATAAAATTAACCTAAAACCACCCCTCCCATGTTGGGTGCGCACAACCAAAGGAGAGGCTCTCCTAACCTCCCCCTTTTGCTGAAAGATGAACCAAAGTAGAATCAAAGAAATGAAGCACTTCCAATCTCTATTCTGGATGTCGATCATCATCAGATTGAGTAACATCATGATACATGTGTCATTATACAACAGAAGCTTCAGGGTTTCACCCTCAAGGTAAGAGGATTTGAGTTTTGGAAATAATATCATTTTTATTAATTTTTATGGTTGTAGAGCCTTATTTCAATTTCAAGAGATCCCTCTTAGGTTGATCAACATGTTTCAAGGAAAACCAGGGTGAAGTGTGCAACTCTTAAGGTAATTTCCAACTCAAATAACCATCTTAATGGAAATTAGTCCAAAGGGAATGTTGTGTAACCTTTCTTTTTTGGAAAGGATATGAGTTTTGGGT
This sequence comes from Viscum album, assembly GCA_963277665.1. NCBI lineage: Eukaryota > Viridiplantae > Streptophyta > Magnoliopsida > Santalales > Viscaceae > Viscum > Viscum album. The sequence goes on from OY728136.1 coordinate 1,989,450,991, forward strand.
ACTACATTCCATGTAATGTAGTTACATTCCATGTAGTGACCCCATATCATGTGGCCATAGGACATATCCTAGGAAGTCGTTTGATCATACATGGTTGTGTAGAACTACAAAAAAAATTACATGAACATGGAGTGATAGTCATGGGAATGGGAAAACTACATTTCCAGTTGTCCATTTAACCAAGAAATTCCATGTAGTATGGGATACAAGGCATGTGAGAGGCACAATCAGTCAAACCGTGTAGAGGAAGAACACGGCCCGGGGCTGAGTGAGGTAGGAAACATTGTGTACTAATTGTAAACGCCATGTATACCTACAAGTCCAAGAAATATGTATGAAAATGGACACATCCATGTGCTTAGGTGGGATTACATGTCATGTGAACCCTAGTGCACTCAATGTACTCCCTTGACATCTTAGTGAGATCTTCCACCTATCATATCTCCTACAATAAAACTCATATGTATGTTTATAAGTAGCTTATACTATGTGTTTTTCCATGTATAATGTGGTGGTGAACTTCATTTTGGCATACTAGAAATCATGTGGCATGTTTCGAACATGAAACTATTAAAGCGGTGCTTAACCTTGGGTAGTGATCAGGGTGGATCATTCGGTTGATGTTGGGGTTATTATCCTTCAATATCACCATAGTTTTTGGGTCCCCTATACTCTTTAGGTTGGTATAGTAGTGTTACATTATTTTAATAGGGTGGGTCTCCCCTACCTGTGGCAGTTTTCTGATGTGAGGTAAGATAAGAGTGACACACCTTTAGCGTTTCTTGGCCAATTTTGTAGATCAGTGTGGTTCTTAGAGAGAGATGTTGGGACTGGTACAACCCTATGGAATTAGGGTGAAGATTTCCCTTACCTATATTCTTTGGAAGAGATGGGACTCCCCATGTCATGGGATTTGGTTTCATACCTTTGTGGTAGTCCTTTCATGGTTGGTACTCCCCTGATGGATTAGGGTGTGGGTTCCCCATATAATTCTTATAGTTGGAGATAGTGCTCCCCTACTATTCCAGGGTGCATTCCCTCCATACCTACTGGCCATATGGAGTAGGAACTCCCCTGATGAACCAGGGTGCAGGTCCTCTATCTATAGAGTCGGTACTCCCCTGACATGCTAGGGAGTGGGTCCTCCACATAAGATGTTTAGGTAGATTGTGTACTCCCCTATCGTGTTAGGGTGCATGTCTAATATCCTTGGAGTTGGAACTCCCTTATCATTCTGAGGTGAAGGTCCTCCATACATGTTATTCGGGAATATTTGGTACTCCCATGTCATACCAGTGAGTGAGTCCTCTAGCCTAGGGTCAGTACTCTCCTATCATGTTAGGGTGTGGGTGCCCTATAGTGACCAAGATGGTTGAGTGGTAGTTCACTATTATTCCAAGGTTTGAGTCCTTCATCCACAAATTTTCACTCCTCTATCATATCAGGGTGTGGGTCCTCTATCATTAGAGTGGTACTCCCCTGTCATATCAAGGTGAATGTCCTCATATTTGGAGTATTACTCCACCATTTCTGAGTAGTAGTGGAAAGAGGGTCCTCCATTAGAGTTAGATCTCCCTCTACTATTGAGTAAAATTATGAGGATTACGCCCCTCCACTAGTTACGTATGATACCTAGTTAAGAGTTAGTTCCCCCTTAATAGATTGAGGTTCAGTACACTCCATATAGGAGATATAGAGGTTTCATGGGTTAGTTAGAAGCTAGTACTCCCTCGACTATAAAGTAGTGTCTAGGTATGGGTCCCTTTATTATCTCTCATTAGAGAGGTTGCACATGGTCAATAGTATGTAGTATTGCTCCCTCAACTGTGTACTATATTGAGTGGTGGGCCTCTCCACTTGGGTTCTTACAACCTTTTACAAAGCATAAGTTAGCAATGGAAAGACCTATGGTGCTAGGAACTTGAGTATGATCTTGTAGGTTTTTATCAATGGAGCATGATCTCTCAGATTTACCATTAGAAATGGAAGTGTTGTTCCCAATGGATTGTATCTCTCGGACGGGTGCCATCTAGAATAGATGAGCTCATGGAGTGTGTTCTCATGTATGTGTGTTACCTTTAGATCCTCGAGTAAAATCTTATCACTGGCTATGAGATCAGAACCTCTTGAGACTTGGAGTCTAAGACAATTAAACTTGGGTGATTATGGGAGTCCTTGCTGTGTTTTCACATGATTAGGTTGACACCACTTTGTGTATTGATCTGACTAGTTTTTTATAGTTGAGGATGGTTTGAGAGAGAGTTTCTATCTGGATTGGGTTCCCTTTTTCTAGGTCAAGTGAAATGTTGTTTTTATTTGATCCCTTTTCTTTTGGGATTTTGGATCACCTAATGAGTTTTAATACTCACCTATACATGGTAATTTCCTACATGTTTTGTTTCTTGTTCAGTCCAAATTCCATTTGACCAAGTCCCTAGAGTACCTGAGGCATGCAGAGCTTAGTGATCTAGACTGATCGAGGTTTTTATCATAGCTAGTCTGAGGAGCTTTCTAAAAGTTTCATTTGATTGTGATCCCATCCTTCTAAGAAGGTTGGGCACTTTTGAAGTTTTCTTTTGGTGGGTGTGTGTTTTTCCATTTTTTGTTACACTTTTAGTACTTCTATTTTACTTTGTTTTGGGATAGATGTATACACGAATTTTAGTTTCTAAATTTCAATATCTCTGTACTATTCCATGGAGGAGTTTGTGGTTGTATGCATATAGGTACTTTAGTAAAAATCCTCCCATATGTGTGATATGCCTACTCAGTGGTAGTCGTCAGTTCCTGACCTATTGGAGGTGGGCTCGAGGAGTTGCGGCCTGAGCCCCATCAGGTCGAGTCGTGACATTCATTTAATAATAAATAATCTCTAATAGGTTCTTCACAATTGTAAAATCTGATTCAACTCAATATCCACCCAACTCAAAACAAGGGATGGATCAGAGTGGTACTTATTATGTTGAGATATGTGGAAAACATCATAAATAATATTAACCAAGCCAATAATTCCTACTTATAAGAAACCTATCCAACCCTCTTAGTGATCTCAAATGGTTAAAAAAATCCTGGAGCTAGCTTCCCATTTTTCCAAAGATGATGGTGACCCAACTGGGGAGAAAATTTCACGAAGAATCGGTCACTAATATAAAACTCCAAAGGACAACATTGATGATTAGCATATTATTTCTATCAACTATGATCTTTAACCAATGTCAATGTATATATGAGATCCTCATCAAAATATCTTGAATAAGATTTTGTCCCAAGAGAGACATGTCTCCCACCTTAGAGCAACAAAGAGGTGACCTTCACAAGCGGCCATAAAATGCCTCAAAAGGTGTCATTCTGATTGAATACCGGTAATTGTTATTATAAGAAAACTCAATAAGTCTCAGATGGTTGTCCCGTGATCCACTAAAATCGAAGACATAGGCATGTAGCATATCCACTATGGTCTATATAACATGCTTCATTTGACTATAATTTGTGGATGGTAAATTGTACTTAATTTGAACTAAGTCCCAATCACCTCTTGGAGAATCTTAGAGACAATGGTAGAGGGGACCCAATGAAACCTCAAAACATACTACACATACAACTTAATGAGATCTTCCACTTGGTGGTTTATATTTATTAGAATAAAATGAGTTGATTTCATTAACCAATCAATCAACATCTAGATAGAACCCTTTCTTAGAAAATTCCATTATAATCCAACAATGAAGCATATGGAAACCTTGTCCCATTTCTAACTCAGTATCAATAGATGATGGAGAATGACATAAGGTTTTAGGTGCTCTACCTTTATTTGTAGGTAGGTGTAGCAGTGGGACACATAATCAGAAATGTCATGCTTCATCCCTGATCACCAAAAATGCCATATCAAGTCAAAATAAATCTCCATATGTCTAGGATAAATGACCCATGAAGAACTATGAAAATCACAAAACATTGAATTTATAATTAATGATGGGATAAATAACCAATCCCCAAAGAAGATAATACCATCATAAGGAAGAGACCATCCAAAACTGATCTCCCTAATTTATAAGGTTTCCATAATTCCTTTTAACACATCATCATGTTATTGATCTTATATAATATATTCAAGGAGAGATGATGATAACTTAACTTCTTTCTGAAGAAAACATAAATCATCATCCTAAATTTCCAGACACAACTGTATAATGATCCTCATAAGTTTATACTCCTCGTTCAATTCCAAGATAGTGTGAGATGGAACTTTATTACTAAGAGTGTCAGTAATAAAATTCCCGTTCCTCAGGGTTTAAGTGATGTCGAAGTAAAACATCTGGAGGTATTATAGACACTACGATTACCTGAGATTCGGGTCCTTCTATAAAAATATATACCTTATACTATTATGGATAAAAAGCATAATGAAACTCTCCCCAAAGTGATAATTTCTCTGAAACTTGAGTGCATGTATAATAGTGGCGATCTCTAAATCATGAGTGGGGTATTTATTCTCAAGTGGCCAAAGATGAAGAGACCTATACGCTACCACATGATCATCCTACATAATCATGCACCCTATAATGGAATGAGAAGCATAAAAATATACCTTTTATCCCTTATTGGGATCTGATAAGATAAGAATTGGATTTTATGTCAGAAGTTGTTTCAATTCGTCAAAAGTAGTCTGGAATTTAGAGTCCTAATTTAATTCCACCCATTTATTGGTAAGATCAGTCAAAGGTGATGGCATCTTTGAAAAATCATTAAAAAATGTCGATAATACCTAGAAGGACCCAAGAAACAATATGTCTTGAATAAATTTCATGGGTTTTCCCATGAAAAGTCATCCTTCATCTTCTCAGGATGATTGAAAACCATGTTCCAAAATCACATTCCCCAAGAACTTCACTTCTTGGATCCAAAAATTTAATTTTGGTATCTTCCTAAAAATTTAGTTGTTCCATAAGATTTATAAAAACAAATCTAGATAGTTCTCATAATCATTCTCAAATCACAAATAAACTAGAATATCATCCACGAAAACTATAAAAGAGGTGTCTAGGTACTAATAGAATATCAAGTTCATCAAATCCATAAAACCATAGGATCATTGGTTAGTCCAAAGGAATTACATGATATTCATAATGTCCATAACTACTATTAAAATAATACTTAGAGATATATGACTCTTGAACTCTAATCCAGAGATATCCTTATCAAATATTGATCTAAAAAACTACCTTCTCTATTTTACTAATCAAACATGTCATCAACATGAGGAAAATGATATTTATTACTAACATTCACCTAGTTTGACATTTGATAATCTACAAAGTGATAAAAGGAATCATCAACCTTATAATAAAAGTGAATAGGGGAAACCCATGGAAAAACACTAGGAAGAATAAATCACTTCTCAAATAGATCATCCAATATAACCTTGAGCTCTTTTAGTATAACAAGTGTTATACAACAAGAGGGCATAGAAATAAGTTGTATATGTGGCACCAGATCGATTGAGAACTCAACCTCAATCTTTAAAAAACGTCCAAACAAGTCCTTTAGAAAAACAATATGGAAATACTAAAAAACCTTGGGAAGCTCAAACAGTGGGGAAACATCATTGTGGTTAACTATAGTTGTAGACAACATACTCATAATATTTGGGTGGGATTTTCCCATACTACCATACCTCTAGCACAATTATCTCTGGAACACCTATGAGATCCCATAACTAACAAAGAACTTGACACACCAATGATAAAAATCAATCTTAACATGAAGATAAACTAGAAATCCATTCTAATGATGGTGTCTAAAAGATCTAGATCGAGAAATAAGAAATACCATACTAAATATGCATCAGCTGTCAAATAGGAACAAGACAGACAATGAAACCCATTCTTTCTCTTATTTCCAATTGGAATATACATCTCCATAAAAAAGTACATGAGGTATATTTCTTGTTTTAGTACATCAATGAAATGTGAATATATTAAAGAGTGTAAGATACCTATATCAAATAGATCAATTTCTATAGAAGATGCATTAAAGATGGAACCTCTCACTATAGCCAGTCTCACATAAAATTATTCTAGACAATCATCAAATGTGTGAAGGTTATTCACACTTGAGATTTTTGGATGGATTCTTGTGGATTTGAAGCTTCAAAATGCACCATTATAACATTTATATATAAAGATATCTGGCCATAACTAGGAATAGAAATATCCTAGAAGAACCTCTACAAATGGCCTCAACAACCAAAATCATTGAAAATATTTTAGTGTTGGGATACCAAGTTTAGTTGTTCCCTACCTTTATACACTTATAGTAAGTTAGAGGAACACTATCAGATGCTACTGATGGTGCTGAGGAGGTCTGCTGTTGAGAACCACATCTTCCACCATTACATTTATCATTAAGTTTCCACTTTTTCCCCTATGCACTAATGAAAATACCACTAGATGGAAGATAAAATCCAAGGAATCCAATATTTCCCACCATATCTATTTCTTCCATCATCTCCCTATCAACCATCTCATTATAGGTGGTTTTATTTAGAATGAATAACTATGATCGGATGTCTGGTCACAAGACCTATATGTATTTATAATATTTTTGATGATCATTCACCACCACATCTTGAAAAAAATAAACTAACTCTAGAAAATGGATGGCGTACTCTGACATCAAACACTCTCCCTTTTGCAATCATTGGAACTCTAGAGACTTTACTGTCATCAAATATTTTGATCCAAATGAAGATTACCTTAAAAGGAATCTCTTGCTGCATCCTCCTAAGGAACCCACCAAATTCTTCTTAGAGGCATGTATATACATACCCAAAAGTATAAAGAAATGAACTGAAAATGAAACAATATCAGTTTAAACAAGAAGAACACAAGAAAAAACTGAGATCAAGATCAAAACCCAATATAGGAAAACACACAACCCAACATTCCATGGTTACTTAAGTATTTTCATGGAAAGAGTTGTCCATGCATTTACCACAACTAACCCCTTAGGTCCTAAAAATCATATATCTTTTCTACCAACTTCCCAATAATTATAAAAACTATCATTTGATACCAAAATTTCATGACCCAACCTAGATAACCCATCCAAATAGGCTCTAAACCAGACTGAAACAAGGTCCAAAGGCCGTTCTTAATTCCCACATGACGTATGCAAACACCCACACATTTATAAAATAACGGGAATATTTTTCCCAAATTTAAAACAAGATACATAGAATATATATATATATATATATCTGTGTGTGTGTGTGTGTGTGTGTGTGTATAGAAAATAAATGAGAATAAGGAATATTCTATATCCAAGAGCAACAACGATAGTGATATAACTCAAGGTATCAAGATAAAACCAAGATAAATGTCCTAAAAATAACCAATAGAAACAAAAAACAAACTAACAACTACTACTCCATGTAATATATGGGAAACATCCCATCATCTCACCACCAAATCTCTATGCCCAGTTGAAAATATCCTCACTACCACACTGTGGTGACTTTCCCTTTCCTACATCAGATTAAACAAGGTGTAATCACCCTTGAGGGAGTGTGTAGGGTGTGAGCTAAACTTGCTAAATAGGATATCACCGAAGTGTTCTATGTAAAATATATATACAATAATATGAATATAATCAAATGAAAAGAAAACAAGGCATGATAATTAGTTAAATAATTTTATATAAAAAGAATAATAAATAGTTTCCCTTTTCAAAATAATTCAAAAAACTAGGTAAAAAAGTTTCAAAGCATAATTCCAATAACCATTTATATCAATCAAAGAATGTATCATCTCATATTAAACCAATAATTATAAATCCGACACAAAAAGGAAAAATAACCAATGATAACATAAGATCAATATAGCTAGGTCACTCATACCTTAATATCAATCAAATACTAGTGCACACTCAAGTCCCTAAAACTCATGCATCAAAGTATAGGGAACAAAGGAAGACTATAGAAAGTAAACACCCTCCAATGTCAATCAAGTTTATAGAGATAATGTATCTATGATTTAAGAATAAAGAAGAACCCCCAAAAGTGAATCCTCATACAATGCCAATGGATGAGGCCCAACAATAAACCTTCCACCTAACTACCCAAGGATCCCATGTGAAGCATATATCAAATAAATTTCAAAGGGATTTTACTTTTAAAAAAAATTCCAAACAACCCTTTAATCACTAAAAAAAATTATTTTAAAACCAATTTCACAATATATTTCTAAATGATTTCAAAACCACATTTATTTTACCAAAATGATAGAAAACCATCTTTTCAAAAAAAAAACCCATTTTCAAAAAAGCATGTTAAATAGTTATAGTATCATTAAAATTTATTTATAAAACCATTTATCAAATATGATCGTTCAATGTTCATCCAACATAGTCTATAGATGTAACCACCTACCTTAAACTCAGGTTTCACACTAACCAAGATGGGATCCACTAACAATGAAATGGAAGGAATGAAATAATAATGAAAAAAAGCCCTAAAATAAATTCTCAAAAATTTGAATCATATTTTCATGAGAAAAATTATTGGTTGAAAAATTAGATCATCGTATACCTCAAGATTCTCACACACCACACCAATACTAGTAATGGAACTGACCTCCAGATGAAAATTGAACCAGAGATCTAGATGTGGCTGGGTAAGTATCATAACATGATCAACAGATCCCAAAAAAATCATCCAAAAACCACTACCAATTTCAATAGAATCTAAAGGAATGATAATATAATAATAAAAATTACCAAAATATGATAAACCAACCAACTCAATGATCAAAGAACAAATTAGATAAGACTAAAATCATTGTATTCACCCAAACTCAGCTGGAGAGGACCTAGGGTTTGAAGAAGAAGGTGAAAACTGAATGAGATATGATTTTTATGTGAAAAACATTTAATTAATTGGAAAAAATATAATTCACACTGTGAATTATGAATTCATGATGTTAATTTTCAAAATTGAAAAAACACCAGAAAACTCAATGTCTCAACTTAAAATCCTTAAAGCCCCATTCATGGCATGAATTTCATCTCACATCATTAACGGTTTTCAAATCCTAAAACCAAAATCATAAATTGTTATAAGAATTATTTCATGTCCTGAATATATGATTCATATAATGAATTGAAAACTATATCTAGATTTAGACCAAGTTCTTTAGATTAAGCCTCGATCAACTCTAACATCACTTGAACCTGAAAAAAGCCTCTTAAACATAAAAGGAGAGGAAGAATACCTGAACCAAGATGTAACATTTAAGTAATCTATAACATCTAAAACAACATTATTTCATAAAAAAACCCAGCACCCTCTCACACAAGACATGGTCAACCAAACAATCACACTCAAGATTGGTCATAACTACTTTTCTCAACATATTAAAAAATACACAACAGAATAATAAATATATAAGAATCAAACATCACACATTATAAATTGGATTATGCCTACCCACACTATAATTATTGATCATATATTTATGTACAAACCATAAAAAGTGAAGGGAATCATAACCCATACCCAAATAACACTCTTCTAGTTCACCTTGGCCTTAAATAAGACCTAATGGCTCACTCTAGTCCCATTTCACCAAAATGGACAACCCCGACTCTAACTATGGAATGAGGTAGAATTATAACATTTCCAATACATTTAAACTTAGATTGCACTCTAAGGTTTCAACCTCACTGATAAAGACTTACCTGATGTCTTAAATACCAAAACAAGAGCTTCATTATTCATTCATATAAATCTACATGAATGTTAAGACATAAAAATCATAAAAAAACTGTAACATGGAAAAGTCTTCCTACCTAAAACTTGATGAAGTTTAATTGAAAATACATACTCAAGATTCAATCCCAATCCACTAAAACCCTAAATTAAAACATAAATACTCATAATTAGGGTTTTGTGATGAGAAATAAGGAAAATTATAAGGAAGAACATATCTATGGAATATATGGTGTTAGCCTTACCAAAATATTACCTACCAAATGAACAAAACTTAAGAATAAAAATAAGAGAGACTATAGAAGCTCAAATATCCAAGTAGGATCTCCAACATTAACCGTGAATAAGTGGAGCTCAAGGAATAAGGATAATAGGGGTTAGAGGAGTCTAAGTTTGAATGATTAAATATTATTTTTTTACAATATGCCCAGTACTTGGTCCCAACATGACGATGATGGTCACATTGTGACACCTCCATGTAAGGATCATGTCATGACATAGAAATTTTGAGTTATGGTGTGGCCTCCCCAATATAGAAGGCTCAATCCCAAGACAGGGACCATCATGGTGTGAATATGGTGTCCATGCTCTAATGTTCCATCCACTAGGTGCCACATGATGTGACAACATACCACTAATCAATGGTACCCCACCTTCAACCTTTCCTTAATAGTAACCACAATGTCTTAGAACCCTTTCTATTCCATAAACATATGTAAGGATAAATAATCACATATAGTAATTTAACGTTTTGATAAAACTAGTAATCACACTATAAAACCCCGAATACATTTTGTGATATCCTCATCTGCACCATCCATCACACCATGGTGTCTCAATACCATGAAATAACCTTGGGTCAACCATTTGGAACTCTATTACACACATTCCTCAAGGTGTGATAGCCCACTAATATAGAATTTAAGCTCCATACCAATCCCAAATCGCCAAATCTCAATCCTTATCTACTACTAATACCCCAAGAAACTATAACCCATAAGATAAATCAAATTAAATAAAAATTTAAATAATAATTCACCATGATATTTAATGGGAATTATAAACTCCCCTTCTCTGGAATTATCTCCCCAGGAAGTATCTCTAAGTATCCTCAACAAATAGCTCCAACCACTTCTCTTGCATATCCAACTACCATTCTCAAGTCTCCTCTTGGATAAAACCAATTTTTCATAAAAAATGGAAAAGTGAAAATTTCTTCTTATGCAACACCTTATCACTTTGGTCCACATTTTGTAATGGGTAATCTACAAATGAATCATTAGAGTGGATCACATGCACATGGTCTGACTCCAAAATTTTGAGTTATAGCACATGAATCACATCATGCATACCTTGATGTTTTGGATGAAGATAAAACTTCTAATCAAATACTATGATTCTATATATAATCTAAAATAGACCAAAAAACCATGGAATTTGATTTTACCACCTACTCAAATGTTGATTCCCCAAATGAGGTGATACCCACAAAGATACTTGATCACCCATGGAAAACTCAATAGATTCCCTCCTGAAACCAGCACATGATAATTTACTACATTGTGTGGTAACTAACCACTTCCAGATCAACGATACCCACTTTTTAGTCTCCCATACCAAACTCAACCCAAAAACTACAAATTTCCCACCTCTAACCTGCACAATAGTGAGCTGGATGACCTACCCTAAAGAGCCTCAAAGAGATCTATACGAATCAAATATTGAAAGATATTTTTGTATGAATGATCTAACAAGTACATATAGTCATCTCATGTTCCAAAAAAACTCAAGAACACATGCCCTGATAATATAATCTAGTATATAGATAAACCATTCCAAATTCCCATATGTCCATGGGTGATATAACATACTCAGTTTTAGTTGGTACCCCATAGAATTCTACAGGACCTACCAGAGTCTCAATGTTAAATGTGTGTCCAAATACAATATTATTTTCATAGGAAATCTATGCAGCTATAATATCTACTATGTATATAACCTAAATAAATTTTCTACTAATTGTGTCTCCTAAATAGGAAAGAAGTGAGAAACGTTTTCAGATGATAAATTACCATACAAATCAAAACATATTAGGGTCTTCGGTAGTCCCATGATGAATAACATGGTCACCTTAACCCACTTTGATATTGAAACTAAAAGGGTTTAAGGTTACCCACCTAGTTTATAGTGATACACCTTCATCCTATAACAAGCACGAAAATAATCAACAAACCCCATGATATCCTTCCTTATAATGAAACACCATAAAAGAAAATTTGTATCAGGATACATATTGGTTAAACATAGATGTAACACAAATAAAGAGGCTTGGGAATCCATTATAAGCTCCTATCTCATGGAGTTAGGGACCACTAACCTACTTTGTATGTAGAGAACCTCTTCCTTATCCTAATACCATCTCAATATTGGATCATCTACCATAAGTTGTTCCCATATCAAAAGATATTTGGAATCCAACACTCAAATACCCTTCACTCAATCCACCAAAAATGGGTAAATAACAAGGTAGAAAAGATCATATCCTCTTAACCCTCTGAAAAATCCATTTATTAGTCAGTGAGAAATCTCATTATATTTCACTTCTCATCCGTAGTCTAAACTCTCTTCTCACAGTTATCCCTAATGAGAGAATTTGTGATGAAATTACCCTTTCTTGGGTCATATTCCATCTCAAAATCAAAGGTCCATAGGCACTCTACCCAAAACTACACCACAGGTTCAAGTCTCACTAGTATAATATATTTTATAATCTCTTTTATTCTTTATAGATGAAAATAATATCATCTAAAAGATAATAGTGCCAATGATTTAATTCATGAACCACAGAAAATAGATCCAATTCATGGGTAGGGTAGTTCCACTAATGGGTTAATATCTAAAAGGACACATAAGTGACCACCTGATCTATGGAAAATATCTCCTAGTCTAACCCCCAAGGCATTACAATATATATTATAACTAGTCCCTAGGCCTATACGAATTATAATTAAAGAAATCATAAACCTCACCTATAACTCTTGGAATGAATCCTCACAGTGAATATTCCACTCAAAAAATTCTCCCTTATTGTCTATCCTATGGTGGGAACTACCAAGTGAGAGAGGCCCCAAATAAACTATTTGTAATACCTAATAAACCAAAGGAAATTCTAGATCTCAAACACATTATCGGGTCTCACACAAGGCATAACTACCTCGACTTTCTCTATGTTAACTGATATATCTTCCTCTAAGATCACATGTAAAAGTAAATTCACCTATTGAAACCAAAATTTACACTTTGGGTACTTGGAATAAAGTTGGTGTGCTCAAAGAATACTCAAAAAAATATCAATCCACTAGACATGAATCTCCTAGGTACAATAGTTTACTAATATATTATCAATAAACACCATAATGAAAGAGCCTAGGTAAGGATGAAAAATTTGGTTTATGAGATCCATGTACACCAATGACACATTTTTCAAATTGAATAGAAACAGAAGATACTTGTATAACCCATAATTGATCTTAAATTCTATCTTTCATAAATCATCTTACTTGAACCACAAATGATGTTAACTAGACTGCATATTGATTTTAGAGAACCACCGTTCTCCACTTAACTGATCAAATAGGTTATTTATCTTTATCAATAGATACTTATTCTTCAATGTAACCTCATTAAATTTTTAGTAATACACACATAGCCTGAAGCTACCATCTTACTTCTTGGTGAATAAAACTATTTCACCTTAAGGAGAGGTACTCAGGTGAATAAATCACTTTGAATCAATGTCTTTGTGTTTCACCTTTATCTCTATCATCTCGAAATATTCCAAAAAATAAAGAGGAATTGATATGTGTTATACACTTATTATGAGATGAATCATAAAATTAATCTCCTTTTTAGGAGGGAGACCTAAAAATTCATCCATGAAAACATCCTATAAATAGTCTACCACTGGAGGAAAAGTAGTTTCAACCATCATTTGATCCACTATAAGAACCATATCCACCATCAACACTGTAATAGGTCCTATCAAACTTTTGTTAGGTCTTACTCTACCTACCTCTATATCCTACTCTCCTATATGAACATACTCCTATCCCCTAAGGGGGTATAAGAAACTCGCCTCTGGTGATAATCGATGAGAGCCCAAAAGTTCATCAACCAATCTATGTTGTAAACAAAATTGAATCTTGTAATATCCAGAATAAGAGAATCTGAAAGATGTGCATAGTCCCAAACCACTAAAATGCATGTTGAGAACCTCTGAACCTGATCTAACCACTTTTTAGAGGTGTATAAGGCATGAACATCATGTGGGAAAACACCCTGATCTACCCCAAACCATAAATAAATCAGGTGGAAATAAAGTAATAATATTCAAATATATAAAATAAGTCAATTGAGAGAAAAAAGTAATCAAAATGATACCCATGAAGATAGAATGGACTTATTTTCCATCAGTCAAAACCTAGTCTAATTCATATAATCTTCCTATATTAGATCAATGACCCTAACCCCATGATCCCTAGGTCATCTAAGGAACTAATTCCTAATGCGTTAATGAATGACGTCACCTTTGAGATCCATGACTAGCTCTACTGATCGACCTCCTAGATGAGGCATTGTTATTGATTTAAGGTATCCTTATCAAATATATCAAAGATTTTTTCTACACTTAACCTCTTCTAATACCCAACTGATACATCCTAATATAAAACTGCTATATATTTCCCATCCAACCACATATACAACACTCTTTCCATAGATTCATACAAGATCTATATAAATGCCTGATATGCCTTCATTGATAACATATAAGAATAAATACTCATATGATAGAGAGAGATATATACCCTAAAACTACCCATAATTCCTCTCACCACCCTATAACATATCATAAGACCTCCTCTTTCTTCCACTAGAAGAGGTAACAATAGCTTTGGTGGGAAGGCCACCACCTAGTCCACTAAAGATGAGAAGGAAACCCATTTTAGTATCCACCTACAAGGAGTTCTCATATTTTAGGGCCTTATGGGACACATATGAGTAGTAAACAATTTTTAACATACTAACCTAGAACATCACTTATATTTAGAAACCAAAATCAAATATTTGGGCCTTTTAGGCCTCATTCTATCCTGAAATGAGACAAAGTGCAACAAATCTCCAAAGTGAGCTTTATAATCTACCACCGATATCCTCCCTTACTAATACTCTATGAACTCATGCACTTAGTCTAGCCTCAATGAATTACGGAATGAATCCTTAAAAAATATGTCTTTAACAGCCTCCCCTAAGAGGACCACATTCCTCATGGCCTATAAAATGACACCCCACTACCTCCTAAAAGGTTATTAAAGCATGTATATCACTGGTCATTGAGTGTCTCTACCAAATGAATATCCCATAAATCATATTAATATAATCCTGAAATTAATTAGTAGCACCCATACCTTGTAAATTTGTTGGTTTTTCAAGATAAAATTCTTGAGAAAAGTCTACCATAGTTGTTCCACCATAATGAGATCCTCCACCTCCCACTGGTACATGACAAAAAACCTATGGATAAAGCATATACACTACTTGAACTATTGGTAAAACCTTATAAGAATGGTTATACCTATCCTATTTAATATTTTGAGATATAATTATAGAATTACCTACACCAATAATATCCTTGATATTGTCTTTGGGTGGCACCACAGGACATCGTAGAGGTGAAGTTTTATAAAATTCAATAACAGATACTCCTAAATTATTTTAATAGATTAAATATAAAAA
This sequence comes from Viscum album, assembly GCA_963277665.1. Taxonomy (NCBI): domain Eukaryota; kingdom Viridiplantae; phylum Streptophyta; class Magnoliopsida; order Santalales; family Viscaceae; genus Viscum; species Viscum album. The sequence goes on from OY728136.1 coordinate 1,989,466,550, forward strand.
TAATTTAAGAAATTAATAGGGACACACATATACAAAAAAAACTAAGAACATTTCTTAAGGGTATTATCATAACCACTATGAATAACCATCTATTAATCACCCAAGGCCTAAGACCAAATTTTCAGTTCTTTCACGTTAATCACAATAATATTAAAATAGAATTATAACATGATCAAATAAAATTAATTATATCTCAACAATAATTCATTTTTGAAAATATAAATATATAATTATTGTAATTCAATTAATTTGAACCTATATCAACCACAAACAATGAAGTGTTTGACATGTGAATATACATGCTTATACTTGATGTATAAACTCAACCACTCTCACCACCCAGGCTAAGAGAGAAATCCAATAAACCATAACAATATAATAACACTTGAATAATAATAAGAAACCATAACAAAATAACCAATAAAAGAAATATAACTACCCTAGAAACTCATACATCATATAGATAGGTGTTTTTATATAAAAAATCATATCTTCCCACCTGAGTTTTAAATATACATTCTTAATTCTACCAAGAAACAAATAAATAATAAATAAAATGAGATCTTGTATCATCTTTTAATACCTCATTCTAGATCATCAGGTGTGATCCAGTGTAACATGTGGCCTCATGCGCACTTCCCCATACACAAGAGGTTTTTGAAAGGCGATGAGGGATTGATTCATAAAGTGGGGAGTCTATGACATAAATATTAGGTAATTAATAATAATAAACATATAATATGCAATAATAAACTATAAATATTAAGTATAAATACATTGCAAGCCAATAGATCACATCATGTGAAATATCAAATGAGATGCACTCACTAGTACAACCTTGTAAAAGAGGAGTCCCACATGTTGTGGATCAATAATATGCAATGAAGAACAAAACAAATTATCCAAAATAATAAAATATCATTGAGTACATATCGACCTCAACTAAATCCCAACTATCTCCATATACCCAACATCCCATCATTGGGCCCTTTAATTGGACTGGATCCCTAAAAATAATGTCTTCATGAGCACTAGGGTTCTCATTCAAGGTGTAAGTAATAAAACATTGCAAGAAACCACCAAAGTGTACTTAAAAAAATTGAAGTAAATATATGAAGGTATATTAATTGATAAAAATATAAAATAAAATAAGCATCCAATTTCTATTGGATCATCATGTACTAACCAAGATTCCATGAATGAAATAACCCAGACTCTAGATACCCTAAGTGGAAGTTATATTAAATTATTGGAACATAATACAAGAGTTCCCAAAGTATCAAAAATCTTAGTGGTCTTAAAAGACTAGATACGTGCATATTTTTTACAATACACTTGAGAATATAAATTACAATATATAAAATCCACATGAATGTTATTATCTCTTCTAGATTATCCTTAAAAAATTTACAGTGTTCTCTTCTGTGTTTCTTGGGTAATGGAAAATAAAATAAGGATGAGATTAGGTTCTCAATAAGGAGAAGCATACAACGAAATCTATCATAACATAACCATGAAATAATTAGTATGAAAAAATAAGGTGTTCAAAATAATTCTATAATCAAATTAAACGGATGGCATAATATATCCTTGAAAATAAATAACAACTAAGATAATAATTATTGATCTCATACTGAGGGAATAAAAAATGTCAGAAAATAATAATATATCTTCAAACCCTTGTGCTAATACATTATGCATAAATTGGAAAGTAATATCCCAATACACTTGATAGTTTATCACATGAGACCTATCGATGCATTAGGGTGCCATCTATATTGGGCCCCATCCATTTCTAACTAATCCCAATGCATTTTCATATGAGTTAACAATACATTTAATAACATTACCAAAGTAACTTATTACTTAATCATGAAAAAAATATAATAATGGATATCTATATGATGGGAATATAGAAAAATATATTTCTCCATTGAATAGAATTATGTGTCAGTCTAGGAGAATAACTTGAAAATCAATATAGAAACTATGGGGTATTCTAAATGTAATAAGAAGTACCCTTTTCTATGAAATAATGATTAGGTGGTAGAGAGGATAATTTTAAAGTTTTTGGTTATCAATAGAAGATAGTAATTAAGTTCAATATTTTTAAATGGAAGGAGACCAAAGAAATGGTAGAAAATCCTTCATTAAGGTTCATAAAGACCGTGTGAATTGTCTAAGGAATATCCCCCAAGAGTGTCTTTCCAAGTGTGTAGCCTTATGCCAACTTATTTTTCACTAATTGAATATTGTGTTTATACTCAAATAGAATTTTTTAGGGTGATTACCCCTAGGTGCATCTGTGATACAACCATATCCACTTACCAATATCTAGATAGGGATGTAATTTATATGAAGATGGTATACTTTTCCTTCCAGAGGTTATGTTTTTTTAGCATTATGATGGATTAGGTAACATATCTATCAAAATACCTCAAAGGATAAAATTAAAATTGAACACTAATTACCATTAATAATGATAGAATCATGATATAAAATATCAAAGGGGTAGTGAGAACACCATATAGTAGAAAACATTATGTACAATATAATCCTGTCTTAAGGAATTGAAATTTGAGGCAAAGAATTATTACCTCTATTACCATTTATCCGAATGTCCTCTAACATATTGTATAATAAAAATAGATAAATTAATCACCTATATCATAACCTTATTCTTAAATATAGCCTTTTCAACTTTATTTATAATTATTCTCTGCATGTATAATAGTTAGTTATAATATGTTTTCAATATTGGTTGTGAGTAATATTGATCATTTTGAGCTAGTTTCATAATAGCAGTGTTGTTATTCATTCTTATGTCATTACGCATACCATATAGGCCTGTGTTGTGACTACACCAAGCCTACCTCCAATATTCTAGGGGCTGGAAACTAGCACCGAGTAGGAATATCCCACAAATGGGATGCATTTCAACAAGTACCTTTACACACACACACATCTCCAAGCCCAAGAATGATGAAATGTAAAACACTAAGTAAACAAGAATTCATACCACTAAGATACAAAAAATGTAGTACGATAATAGAAAACTAAAATTTAACAGGGCTAGAATACAATCCCACCCAACAAGGAGTATGGAAAGTGAAAACACTAGTTTTTGAAACTCATCTGTAGAAAACCCAACATGAAGGGAAAGGTACTAGTCAACTGCATAAAGCTATAGGATCACACCTTGAATATCTGGTCTCTCTAAGAACCACCTAGTCCTGGTCCACCTATAACTCCATCAAAGTGTCAATCATCTACACAAGACATGACACGTGTGGGAAAAAACCATACATGGGTGAGTAAAATAATACTCAGTAGGAAACCCTGAAACCACAATGGAACACCACTATGAAATAAATGAATTATACCACAAAGAAGATACATAGTCATCTCACATAGGTATAGTTATATAGTATGAAAAATAGGATTATCTGATGTAATCCCAAAAAACACCCAATATTGATAATACACATAGTGTCAATGAGACACGTAGTCCTAGTAAGACACTCAGTACTAATGAGACACTCAGTCCCAATGAGACACTTTATCCCAATGAGACACTTTTTCCTGATGCGACACTCACTTCGGATGAGACCCTCAATCCTGAAGAGTCATAGAGTCTCAAAAAGTCATGTAGTCTCAAGGTCACAACTATCCACAGGATTCCGCTCATAGTGCGCTCTTTCCGAGATAACTCACTCTTGAAGACATTAGGTTATTTTCACACTTCTACAAAAACTCACTAACATTATCTCAAAAGAAACTTCTCATCACAAGGTTCCCAAATTTTCAAACATCTCATCAAAAATACACATGGTTTGAATGTTATGTTCGTTTTAGTGAAAAGGTATGACCCATGTCCGGTCCGAGTCCTACCCAACCCGGCGGACCCAACCCAACCCACCAGCCAACCCGACCCAGTCCGGCTGACCCGACCCAACATGGCTGACTGGGTCTGGCCCTTGGGGTTACTAGAGTGGCTCAAATCTCCTAGTCTGGCCCGCCGTATGCAGGCCGACTTCGTTCGATGCACATGGTCCACCCTAACTGCATGGCCCGTGTGGTGTCGTTGTATCCCACGTGGCCGGCCCGCCGCCTCCACGTGCACCACACACACCAAACCTTTTTGCGGCCTCGCCACTACCACAAGTTCTTACGTGGACCTATTAGGCCATGTTCTGCCTCCACCACCGACCACCCCACCGGCAACCCACCATCCACCTCGTGCTCCTACGCAGACCTACCTAGCCACATTCTGCCTCTACTGTCATCCGCTCCATCACCGGCCCACCGTTCGTATCACACTCTTATGCGACCCCGTCATGCTTCAGTTTTCTTAAATCTACTAGAACCACTACTCTAGGAACTGCCATGCACCACCATCTTGGACTAATTGCACCACGCCATCATCGTTTTACCTTCATTGAATTATCACAAGGTCAGATAATTACTTTTAGATTGTTTAACCATGGATTGAAGGCATAACGATCCTCTATTCATATCCCGTGAAGAAATAAGAACATACAAAATTGGTGGAGAGAAAATAAATGCAAAAGAATGCCCAAAAAAAGATTATGAACTTGTTTGTGTCAGCCTCGATCCGTTCATGTTAGAATGAAGAACTAAGTGGAAAGAATTCAAATCTCTAAACAAAATCACCCTGATAATCAACCCAAAATTAAAATCCCAATCTCGCAATACACAAGACCCATGAATCAATATGTTCTTCAATTGATTCACGTTCGTCATAGGAAACAACGAACATGGAAGGAATTAAATTAAAACTCACACCCTACCTCGAGTTTGGATTGATCATTGATGAGAATGATTGCATTTCCATCGTCGATGAGATACTCTTACTTCACTGGTGCAACGATACACAATCCACTTGATCCTTTATTACTATCGAGAGAAATGCCTTATCTTATATCAGGGGAATTTTAGGGTTATGGTGATGATCCTGGATTCTATAAAAACTATAATAAAAAGAAAACGGTTCTCTACGTTGAAATAAAATATTTTTATTAAATATTTTATTATCGATACGTCCAAAAACTAACCTTCATGGTCGACCGACGTTGGTCGATGTTAGGCCCCACATAAGGTAAAACTCACTCCTCTAAATGCAACTGTTCCATCATATTTCTGATCTGGGTACCCATTTGGAATATTTTCCACTTTTTCATGAAAACCAGTCACACGTGCTATTTAAAGTTTAACATTTTTCTAATAATTGTTACAGGCACACCATGTATCATAATCACGGTCCGTCTCAATGCCTGGTCTGGAAATAATTCCATATAATATTTAAAAATTATACATGGAAATTATGAGATGTTACATTCTCCCCAACTTAGGTCTTTAAGTCCCTGAAATAAAAAAAGGCTATATAATAAAATGAGGGTACTGAGCACGAATCTGAGCCTCCCGCTACCATGGGATCTCCTAGAGATTACTATGTTACCACCAAACATGCACCAGCGGAATCAATAACCTATTAAGGATCCTCACTTTCTGATCCTCAATCTCTAAGGAATACTCCTCAAAAGTTATCCCATCATCAATGTCAAGCTCCCCCCAGTGAGTGATGTGCGATGGATCACACACATATCTTCTCAACTGCGACACATGGAATATGTCATTCACACTCTCTAATTTCAAAGGTAGAAATAAGCATTATGACACCTCTCAAACTCTACATAGTATCTAGAAAGGCCTAGTAAACCTCAGAGATAACATACTGCCCAAGCGAAATCTTCCTTTCCCACTTTGAAGAGAGACCCAAAACAACACTTGGTCTCCATCATCAAACTCTGAAGGAATCCATCACTGATCATCATAAGACTACTGATGTCTCCATACAGTCTTCATTTTATTCTATATGGCCTTCACCTTCTCTTTAGTCACCTATACCAACTCTGATACCATGAGTACAGACTCCCCTAAGTTTTCCCAGCAAAGTGGTGACCTACAAGGTCGCCCATACAAAGCCTCAAACAGTGCCATACCGATGGTGGAATGCTATCTTTTGTTGTATGAAAACTCCACCATAGGTAGGTGATCCTTCCAACTATGTCCAAAATTTAGGGTGCAATCACATAGCATGTTTTCTAGAACCTATATGGTCTGCTCAGTCTGGCTGTCCATCTGTGGATGAAAAGTTGTGCTAAATTTCAGCTGAGTCCCAAAAGCATCTACAATCCCTTCCACAATCAGGATATAACTAAAAAATCATTATCTAATACTATTGTCTATGTAAATCCATGGATTCAAACTATCTCCCACACATTGAGGGATCCCAATCTCTCTACTGAACTCTTCTCTCAAATCGCTAGAAAGTGGGCTGACAAGGTGAGTTTCTCAACATTCTCCCAGATCATATCGTGCCATCTGTATGTACATGGTAACCCTATCACAAATTCCATAAATATCCCATATCACTTATTCTATATAACCTCAAGGGGTTGAGTTGAACCAACTGAAACTTGGTGCTCAACCTTCAACTACTGACAAGTGAGACATTGAGAGACGAACTCTACAACTGCCTTCTTTATCCCTAGCCACCAGAACTGATGTCGGAGGTCCTGGTACATATTTTAGACACCCGGATGTACCACCAAATGGAATGTACGGAACTCCCTCAAGAACTCCTCCCGTAATGCCACTGGTACCACTACACATACTCTGAAAAGAATGACGTGCTCTCCACCTTTCGAATATCCATCAGGGGCATTCCCTTTGGATATCTGAGCACATAAAGTCTCATAGTCGATATCTATGAGTTGTGCCTCCCTAACTCGAAGTAAGAGTGGAGGGTGAAAAACATCGACTGGAGGTAATTTTTTCCATATACATTTACACAGAATATCTGTAACGAGGCTAACTGCTCTAACACCTTGTTCAACAATTATAAACTCGATCTCCTCCTGATAGAATCTGTCACCACGTTCCCCTTCTCAAGTGTATAGACAATATCAAAGTCATTGTACAAGAGGAAATTGAGCCATCATCTCTAGCTCAAGTTAAGATCCTTATAATAGAAGGTTTACTTGAGACTCTTGCGATCATAGTATATGATAAATTGCTTGCAAATCAGGTAGTTTCAATGCATCTTCAATGAGAATACTAACAAATCTAACTCAAGATCATTGGTCGCATAGTTATGCTCATGTGGTCTCAAATGTCGTGAACCAGAGGCAATCACCACTTTCCCCTGAATCAAGAAACTACCAAGATTGGTTTCTGATGCATCACAGAATGTAGTATACTTGAAAAACTCCTATGGAAATCTCAATATGGGAGTGATCATCAAACTTTACCTTAACTGCTGAAAACTCTCCTGTCACTTCTCTATCCACACGAAAGGATACCCCTTTCATTTCAAAACTATCAAGGGTGATACTACTCTAGAAAATTTTAGTACAAACCTCCTATAGTAACCATCCAAACAAAAGAAACTCCTCACCTTGGTAACACTCTTCGGTGGCTCCCAATCAAGAGCTGGTTCAATCTTCACTAGATCCACTACAAATCAATCCTATGAAATGACATGTCCTATAAAATGGAACCCTCATATCTAGAACTGACACTTCAATATCTTCTTGTAATGCTGGTTCTCTCAGAGTGTGTCTAGGACCATCCTTAAGTGTATTGTGTGCTCCTCCTCTGACTTCGAGTACACTAAGATGTCATCAATGAATACCACCACAAATGGTCTAAGTAAGGATGGAATATCCTATTCATGAGTCCCATGAACACCTCTAGGGTGTTCTTCACACCAAACAGTATCACCAAGTACTCATAATTTTCATATTGACACCTAAAATCCATCTTCGTTATATCCTCATCTCATATTCAAAGCTGGTGGTAGCCAGATCTGAGGTCTATCTTCAAGAACCACCACACCCCTTTCAACTAATCGAAGAGGTCATTGATCCTCAGTAGTGGATAATTATTCTTCACAATCACCTGGTTCAGGCACCCAATGTCCATAAATAACCTCAAACTCCCATCTGCCTTATTGGAAAACAAAACTGGGGTTTTCCATGGTGAAACACTGGGTCTCACGAAGACCTTCCTCTGTAAGTCCTCCAACAATACGCTCAACTCACGAAGCTCTATGGGATCCATCTGATATGTTGGTGTAGATATCGGTGTCATATTGGGGTATAGATAAATTCATAATTCTATATCCCTATGAGGAGGTAATCCTGGAACATCGTCAGGAAATATTTCCACGTATTCCCCCACCACTGTAGGAAACTGGGGACTCATATCATCCACTGCACTGAGGGTCAGGCTAGCCAACTAATATATGATCGGATGAACCCTCCTGTGCGTGATTCCATCATGTACTTCTTGGGTTCCCTTTTTTCCTACAAAGGAAAACTTGGTCCCATCACCACGGACACACCGTACTCTACGCCTAAAATAGTCAATCTGAGCATGGAATGTGTATAACCAGTCTATACCAAGAATGACGTCGTAAGGCCTCAAAAACACTACCAAGTGATCCCAACCAAAACTCTTTCCTCCAAGAGTGAGGTCGTACTATCAGCACCAATGTGTGATCATAAAATCCCCTCCCGTTAGAGTCTTTAAACATAATTTTTGAGCCAAAATTTTCACCATAATCTCGAAGTCTTAAATAAGGATCATGGAAAGAAACGAATGACTAGCACTTGTGTCTATCAAAACTGCAACTAAGGTGGAAAAAAATAATACCACTAATCATACCTATAGCCTTAGGGGAATAAAACTCCATCTCCTAAAGTAGGTTTCATCCCTATCCACAAGCTCCCTGATCCTATCATGGACCACTTAGGGGTGGTGGTGGTAATATATCGAACCTCTTCCCAACTCATGCCATCTTACCTCTACCACTACCATGACTTCTTTCCTATGTACCACCATTCTCTAGCCTCAACCTCTACCTTGGTGGTCCCTTCAACATATCCTAATTGTCCATATGATGAGTCAAGAATTCACATGCTAGATGTCCCTGACCGCCGCATGAATAACACATATTATCCCTCTACTGACTCGCTCTACCCTGGGAACCCCACAATGCTGATCCTATGTATTGGGTTCATTCCTTTGAGTGACTGACCTACATGGGTCCTTGCGACTATTATTAGAAACCTAATTCTGAAGACTTAGCTACCAAGTTCTAGGTCATAGTTCCCACTACCGGTGTCTACTTCCCTAGAAAGATCTCTACTAGAAGAGCACGCTCTAGTACCCAAAAATATGTAAGAATGCTAAGGGATATCATGGATGACATGATCTCCTAGTGTAATCCTTGATCGAAGGTCTGAGACCTGAAGAAAGAGTCTTGTACCATATCCACTGAGTAGCGAGAAAAATCTGTAAATCTCACTGGGGACTCCTCTACTATCTGAATTCCCTACTAGAGATGCAGAAGATACTATATAAACACTAAGCATAATGTAACTAGAAAGAACTCTTCTATGAAGAGTCACTCGAATATTTCCCAGGAGGGAGTCATCTCAACATCTGTCTGGGTTACTAAGCTCCACCGTCTCCTCACTAGGCCATGAAGAAGACTCGTGACTAGGACTTCCATCGATCCGAATGGTGTCCTCACAAGATGAAAGACATGTGTAACTACCTCTAGCCAATCCTCATCTACCTGGGGGAATCTATCACCATGAAATCTTGTAGGTCGCTACCTATGGATCTCATGAAACACACTCATGCTGTGTGAATATTCATCCAGTAGCACTGGTAGTAACTACTTCTTGACAGGTGGTGGTATCGCTAGTAAACCACCCTGAGGTGCTATCTCTGGTACATGCCCCTATACTAAAACCTCATCCCTAAGAGGATCATCTTTATGATCACACAATGGAATCCTTCCTGGCTATCTACATGGAGGTATCTTGAAATAGAACAAGATGGACCAGGGTCAACAGAGTATACCTAGTGAGCTGATTCAAGAAGGGCATTTGATCACACCCAAATCCTATATGATGCTTGTACCATTGTTTTCCATGAAACTAGTGTTTTCATGTACCAAGTCGAAAATAATAATTTAGAGTCATTGTGTATGGATACTGTGATGACCCATTCTAGCCCACGATCATGATATTGTCTGCTTTCAGCCTAGCCTGCATGTTTTTCATTCCCTACGCTCTAGCCATCTGGAATCCCCTAAGAAAAGGACTTGTAATGAGAGAGGTATTGGAACCACCTTATAAAGGGGTGATTCATTCTTATATTCCTTCGAGGCCATGGTTCAGGTCGTATAAACGCATTGTAACTTTCACTATAGGAGAGGAGTATAGGACCATCTATAGTTAGAGGTACTATTCGGGTGGCCTCTACTTTAGTTTTTTCCATTTTGGTTATTAGTGCATCTCATTCCTCTTTATCTACTGTTGTTATTGAAATACTTGGTTTTGAAATTTATTACCTATGAATCGTCATGTCTCTCGATACTCCTCTAGGGGTTAGGACAGAGGGCATACACCAGTGCTAAGAGTTCCCCTTAGTGATAGGGGGAAGCATTTCTTCTGGAATTTATACATCCTTGAGATGACTAGATTTGATGTCATTCTCAGTATGGACTAGCTTGTTCCTTATTGTGCCCCAGTGGATTTCTATCGCCGCCAAGTGTCCTTCACATCCCTTGAGGGTGACACATATCTGTACAAAGGTGAATGGGAAATGTAGGTAGATCAAGTTGGACATAAATGTACAGGACTATGAATAGTGATATCTCAATTAGAAAGTATCTTCATGAGTGATCAGGGAACAAAACTAGTGGACTTTCCTACCACTGTGAATCATTTCAGCTATGTCTTACCTAATGCACTACTAAAAATATGGCCTTTATTAGCGCTAGAAAAGCCAATTAACAACACTAAAAAAAGAGTTGTTAATCGATGCGAAGAAAGGGGGACCCTTTTATTAGTGCTCAGAAAAGCGCTGATAAAGGCCCCTTTTATCAGCACTTTTAAAAAATGCTGATATAAGTTGAAAAAATATTAAAAAAAATAAAAAATTATATTTTTTCAATTCTGGGGGGCTTCAATAGTGCTTGAATCCCCCCCTTTAATAGTGCCCACTTCCCATGGTAGCCCACGAACGTCCCAGCTAGCTCCACCCAGCCCCAGCCCCAGCCCCTTTAATAGCGCTCCCACCTCCCCTTTAACAGCGCCAGGTAACTCCCCACACCTGCGCCCGCGACCTGTCTCCCCTAGGATTCGAACTCGAGACCTTTTTCCTACATGTCTAAGCCTTTACCACTCCACCATATTGCTTTTCTTTTCATTTATTAATATATCTATTTATTTCTATATATATATATATTTAGTTATATATATATTTAGTTATATTCAGTTATATTCAGTTATATTTAGTTATATTTAGTTATATTTAGTTATATTTAGTTATATTTTCTCATATATTAATATATATGTATATTTAGTTATATTAATATATATATCCATATATTAACATATATATATATAGTCATATTAATATATACATATATATTTAGTCGTATTAATATATACATATATTTAAATATATTAATATATATATATTTGTATATTAATATATATTTATATCTATATATATATATATTTAGTTATAATTTTTTATCCGTATATTTATTTGTATATTAATATATATTAATATATATTTATAAGATTAGTTTTAAATACATTTATAAAATATGTTTTCTTATGTGTGTTCTTATAAATAAATAAATAAATAAATAAATAAATACATACATACATACATATATACAACACACACACATATATATATTATATGTATGTATATATGTAGTTATAATTATACATATTTATATATATTTACAAATACTAAATATTAACATGTATATACAAAAGTTCTAGAAATGGGGTCTCGAAAAACCTAACAAATCACGGAGTCACTAAAAAGGACATAACTTATTCTCTGGGAGTTCGTTTCAGATCTATGAATAATAAAAATGAAGATCATGGAACTAACTATGATAACACAGGTTCCAGAGGCCAAACAGACACACATATCAAAAGTTATAACCAATTTAATAAAAATTTGATAGGGGTCCGGACACAGAAACTGAGTTTTGGAGGACTTCTGGTGGGTTTTTTTGGGATTTTCGGGTCCGAGACTTGATTAAGACTTTTTATCAGTCAACCTGATGTGTAGATCTCTTCGTTTTCTTTGATTTTATATGTGGTAGAGCCCAAATGGACACCGAGAGTAAAAGTTCTGACCGTTTGAAGTTGGAATTTTTTTTTCGAGTCCTATAATTAATATATCTTTCATTCCAATGATCTTATAATGGTTTCGACTAGATGTGGTCATCATTCATTTATAAAGATTTAATTTGAATGTTCGTGGTGCTCAAATGGAAACCGGAGCATAATTTATGACCGTTTTAGTGAGCTGTTGGTTTCTTAGGTTTTTAGGAGATATGAGAGTTGCAAAATTTCAAACTACAATAACTTCTACTCTGAGTGTCCATTTTGGCTCTACCACATATCAAATCGAAGCTTTAGAAAAGTTAAACACTTTGGTGATCACCAAAACCCCTTATTATGTTCTTTGAGGTTCAAAAATAAACAAAAACTATTTGAATGATCATAAGTTTGGCTCAGGGGGTCCGTTTTTCCATAACTTCTGCTCCGGGTGTCCATTTTGCCTCAACCACATATCAAATTGAATATTGCGACCAAAAAATACACTACTGTGACCATTTTAACACCGTCTCATATTCTTCAAAGTTCAAAAAGGTCCTTAATCCCTACAAATGACCATAATTTCTTCTCCCTGGTGTCCATTTTGGGTCTATGACATATCAAATCGATATAAAACATATTTTAAAAAATATTTATTATATTTATATCAATATATTATTTTTTTTGATTTTTTTTGAAATATACACATTTATCATCACAAGGAAAATGCGCGCAGATAAAACCCCCCTTTATCAGCGCTACTAAAAAAGTGCTGATAAAGGGGTAGCACTTCCCTTTCCCAGTTTTGTAGTAGTGATGATTTTTTTGGCTTACCTCCCATGAGGGATGTGGAGTTCACTATTGAGATAGTTTTAGGTGCAGCACCTGTGTCTATTCCTCATTATAGGATGGAACCTACAATTCTACATAAACTCAAAAAGAAACTTGAAGAACTCGAGGATAAGGGTTTTATTAGACCTAGAACATCTCCATGGGTTTCACAAGTTATTTTCACCAAGAATTTGGATGGTACCCTCAGATTATGTGTGTATTATTTTCGACTCAACCATCTTACTGTAAAGAATCGAAATCATTTTCCTCGTATAGACGACCTCTTCGAACAGCTCGTAGGAGAAACTATTTTCTCTAAGATTGATCTAAGGTAGAGATATCACCAGGTGCATGAGTGACCATCTGACATACCACGTACGATGTTCCAGAGAAGGTATGACTTGTACGAGTATCTAGTTATTCCATTTGAACTCCCGAATGCACTGGCAATCTTCATGGATCTGATGAATTGTGGTTTTTCACCATACCTTGATTCCATTGTGGTGGTTTTTTGTTGATGAAATCTTGGTGTATTCACGTTACAGACCTGACCATGTAACCCATCGTGAAATCGTGTTGAGTACACTGAGAGAGCACCATCTATATGCAAATATCAGCAAATGCTGCTTCTGTATTGATAAGATTAACTTCTGAGGTCATATAATACTTGAGGTAGGTGTATCAGTTGACCCAGAAATGGTGAGCATCATAGTTTCATGGGATCATCCCTAGAATGTTTTCAAAATACATAGTTTCTTGGGACTTTCGGGCTATTAAAAGCATTTAATCTAGGATTTCTCCCACTTTGCAGTGCCTCTTACGTACTTGACTAAGAAGGGTGTACAGTTCACCTTTTTATATGCTTATGAAAAATATTATTAAGAGTTAAAGGGGAGTATAATCTCAGATATGATCCTAATTACACCTGAACTAGATAGAAGTTATACTATTTACTATGATGATTTTGGAATCCGAATGGGTGTAGTTTTAATATAGGGAGATCGAATAATCTCTTATGGATCCCTCCAACTGAGACCTCATGAGTGGAACTATTCTACACATGAACTTGAGTTAGCAGCTATGGTTCATGCACTACACTATTGGAGACACTATTTATTGGGTGAGAGGTTCATTGTTTATATGGATCATAAAAGATTGAAATATATCTCTACATAGTGAGACTTGAATTTGAGGTAGCATAGGTGGGTTGAATACCTACAATATTTCTATTTTGAGATTTCTTATACCCCTAGTAAGGGAAATTTCATGGCTGATGATTTGATCCATAAAACACAGACACATGCCATCTAGGAAGCTAGTAGTGAGTGGTAGGTGATGGATTTGTTTTTTGATACGCATCTAGAGGTTTAGAAACAATGTGGGAAACCGGTTCTAATAGCTCTTATAATGGCATTCTCTCTTCTAGGGTGAGTCTGTATGTGATAGTTATCAGATCTAGAGGGGATCCTTTTGAGGGAAAGTGTCATAGGAGAGAACCCTCCTCCTAGTTGGGTTGTTTATGGTAGTGAAACTTTACTCTACTATGGATGAGTGTGGGTACCTTTAGATATATGAGAAGAACTGATGAAGGAATATCATACCACAGTTTTGGTAGTTCAGATTGGACTTACCAATATATATAGATACATGGTTCGTCAGTACTGGTGGTCAGGTATGAAGAAGGAGATAGCTGATTTCGTCACTCAGTGCTGCACCAATTAGTAGGTGAAGACAGAGCACCAACAACCTTCTAGAATTCTATAACCACTATCCATTCCTGAGTTGAAATGGAATGACATCACCATGGATTTAATTACAGGCTTGCTAAGATATCCTCAAGGAAGGGATGTAGTATGGGTGATTGTCGACAGATTGAAAAAAATTGTGCACTTCCTACCTTTTTGGGAGACCTTTTTTATTGATGAGTTGGTAAGGCTTTATATCTGGGAGATAGTGAAAATTCATGGCATACCTCATTCTATTGTCTTGAAAAGAGACACCATATTTACTTCACATTTCTGGAAAGGGTTGCAGAAAGCCTTGGGTTTATATGTACTCTTGAGTAATGCATATCACCCTCAGACCAATGGGTAGTCCAAGCAGACCATACAACTGTAAGAGGACATGTTATAGGCCTGTATCTTTGATTATGGAGGTTCCTTAGAGAAACATATTTCTCTTATTGAGTTTACATATAATAACAACTTTCAGGTGACAATTCAAATAGCTCCGTATGAGGTCCTCTACAGTAGACCATTTTAGTCACCTTTATGCTAGCTCGAGGCAGGTGAGGCAACTCAGTTGGGTCATCACCTCATTTAGGAGACTTCTGAGAATGTTCAACTGATTTAGAAGTGTATGACTACAGCTTAGTCCAGACAGAAATATTATACTGATCATTACCGTAGACCTCTCGAGTTTGAGGTGGGACATCAAGTCTTTATAAATGTTTCACCAAGGTTGGGTCATAGGTTGATTAGGAGATAGGGGAAGTTATCAGCGAGATACATCAGGATGTTCGAGATAGTGGAGAGAGTTGGGTCAGTAGCCTATCAGTTACTGTTACCTCAAAAGTATCATTCCATGCACAATGTCTTCCATGTATCTATGCTTCGATAGTATCATCCAGACTCGTATCATTTATGTGATCCTAAAAACACAGAGTTTGAAGAGGATTCGAGGAGATTTTAATTCTTATCATCAACCGTGACATGAATGTTCTATGGGGAAATTCATATCCTCTAATCCGGGTGCTATGGACGCATGGACATGTTCACGAAGCGACTTGAGAGTGGGAGACCGATGCACATGCTCAATGGCTATATATATTTTTAGATTATGTTCCACCACCCTCGAAAGGGAAACTAGGGGACAAGTTGTCTTAAAGAGGTGAGGTTGTAATGTCCCGACTTTAATCAAGGTACGAACCATTTAAATTTTTAGTCTAAATCCTTAAAATTACTCAGGACGCGTGTATGTGCACACTGTTTTCGGTCTCGTGTAGCTATTAAAATTATTTAAATGATTGCACTGGTTTTATTAAAAATATTACATCAATCCCTAGTGTAGAGTTCAGGTTAAAATTAATAAAAATAAATTAAAAAGGAATAAAAATATTTTTTAACAGAAATTAAAATAAACTAAAAAGGGATAAAATGAAATTTTAAAATAAAATTTGAAGGAGGTTAAAAGAAAAGTAAAATTAATTAAAATGGGAATTAGCAAATTTTGCATTATTTTTATTTCCTTTTCTTTTCCATACCTTTTATTTTATTTTATTCTTATTTATTTCCTTTTATTTATTTTTCTGTATTTTCATATTTTTTCTTTTCTCATTACTTTATTTTATTCTTTTTTTCTTTTCCATTATTTTTATCTCTTTCTCTCCTCCATCTCCCTTAGGTTTGTCGCCCCTCCAATAGCGCCCCCTTGAGGTGTGCCTCCTCCTCCTCCTCCTCCTCTCCTCCTTTATATTCTCACTATGACTTCATTTCTCATCCATTTTCAATGTCGTTAGGTGTGCAGTAAATCTCTTGGTAAAGCTAATGTTACACACCAAGAATCATAGGATCTCATCCACTATCCATTGTATAATCTTATGTGGAAGATTTTTACCAGAATTTGGGGTTTTTCTAAAACCATTTGTTTTCTTCTATTTTAGGTCAAATAAATGATATTTGCAGAGTATAGGATCCTCTATGGTCACAAGGTAGAGAGTATACTCTCATTCCCTTTGTTTCATTATGTCTCTTATATCTCACATTGTGCCAATCACCTGTCCCTACTAATGATATTTAATTTCACCTTCTTTAATTTAAATAAAATACTCTACAAGACTATAACACCCTTGTTTGAGATAAACTAGATTGTTTAAATTGTGGCAACATCATTGGATACCCCTTTGGGTGTGCCGAAAAAATTGATCTATTTTCTATTAGCCATAAATAATTAATTTTATTAACTGCATGCATTGTGAGACCCCTCTTATTGAGATTTAAATTAAATAAATTATTCAGGATATTTATGAACCATGAATATTTGGGTTTTTTGTTGTTTATTCCTGATTAATTCCCTATTTAAATTCTTACCATGCTACGAATTTATAAAATAGAAAAGTGTGTTTTTTCTAATTTCACTGATAAAGTGTTTTGGATTTAACTGTTTAGCTTGAATGATCAATAAGTATGTGTATTCAGTTGCTAATTTTTTTAGTTACAATTATAAATGATTTCTCTGTGATATTTTCTTCCTTGAAATATAATTAAATTTAGGGCGGCGAGACATCATGGGTTCTTTATTAAGGACCACACATGGACTATCCATTCCTTATTGGTTACACATTACTCTTGGGAGGTGATATATTAGGTTTTTCCAGATTAGGGTTTCCCTAGTTTTCCATATACTCATGGGTGATACTAGTTCCCTAAGGTAAAATCAAGTATGGACCCATTAGAAAAGTGGCTACCACATGCCTCAAGTGATACTCGACCCCTGATGTGCGATACCTAGGATAGAATCATGATAAAAACATGACTCGAGTGATACTTGGTATTTCGAAAGATTTTCATGGACAAGATCAATGGTATTAGATAATTTGAAGGATGTACCATAGTGATACCTTCAGGATGAGCTCAGACTCTAACTCTAAACTTTAATATAATAAAAATGATGATTCATGGATGGTTTTAGTTGAGGCATCTTTGGGTTACTTAGGAATTGTGATACTTTCCTCTTGCTTTTAAGCACACTTTTTTGATACATAAATTAGACCCAAGATAAATCATATGGTTGGGGTATGTTACTTTTTTGTCTACCTTATATTTTTCACGGCTTATACTTCTACTTATCACAGGTACTTATTCAGATTCTTGTCTTAGGATGAATCACGTGATATGGGATAGGTTCCATTGAGAACCCGGTCCAAGATATATTTATTTTATTATGTTTATTTGATTCCTTAATTTTATCATATATTGGCACACTAATTTAGTTTAAAGCATGAAATACAATGTTTTAGACACCCTGGGTGTCAACCTACTGGGATTTTATCTCACTCACTACTTTGGCACTGTTTGATACCCAAGTATACTTTATTCTTGCATATAGGGATAATGTGAAGCATGATGCTTCTGGTTCTTGAGTGTTTATTTCTACTTAAAATGGATATTGGGGGTAGAGGACCGAGACTTTGATCAAGATGCAGTCATTCCACTTTGTGCTATTTTCATTACAGCTTTTATTTCATGATTTTATTCCTATTTTTTGTACTTTTACTTTAGCAGAAACAACATAACATGACATCATTGTGTATTTGGTTTATTTATCAGCTTCTATACTTATTTTTTATTCAGTTGGGATTATTTAATTGCTTCTTTTTTAGTTTGATTATTTATATGATTCCATTATTTTTTATAAAAAAAATTAATCTGCAGTATATTACCAATTACCTATGAGGGAATAGTCTCCCCCACAGACATGTTAAAGGACCATCACTGTTAGTCGGTAGCCTCTGGCGTTCAGGGAGATGTTCTTGAGTTCATGTGGCCAACCAAGCGCATAGCACCATTCCAGTGGCTCCTGGTATAGGGAAATTATAGATACATAATCCATTTCACCAACACTGGATTCAATGGACTAAAAGTCAAACTCAAACCACTTAATACTATTTCCCCAATCCAATCTCATAGACTCTTGGTCCTTTAGGTATAACTAATTGCTCTGATACCACTCTTTCATGACCCATCCTAGAGAGGCCCATGTCGTGAATACCCCAAGCCTACCTCCATTAAGCTAGTTGATGGCTATAAGCACCGAGTAGAAATATCCCACAAATGGAGGCATTTTCTTAAGTACCCACACACACACACACATATCCAATCCCAAAAATACTAAAATGAAAACACTAAGTAAACAAGCATGAAATCCACTAAGATACCAGCAATGGAGTGCGAAAGTAGAAAACATGAAATTAACATGGCCAGGAAACAAGAGCACCCAAAAAGGAGTCTGGAAAGTGAAAGCACAAGTTCCTGAAAATCTTCTACAGAAAACCCTACCTGAAGGGAAAGGTACTGGTCAAATGTATGAAGACTCAGGAGCACACCTTGACTATCTGGTCTCTCTAAGAACCACCTTCTCCTGCTCAATGTAAAACTCCATCAAAGAATTGATTGTCTACACAAGATGCGACATGTGCAGGAAAATCCCATACTGGGGTTAGTAAAACAATACTCATACAACACCCTGAAAACACAAAGAAATAAAACTAATAAATACACGATGTATACCAAAAATAAGATACATAGTTAGATCAAATAGGTATAGGTCTATAGTATGAAAAATAGTATTATCTGATGTAGCCCACAAAACACCCAATATTGATAACACACGTAGTATCGATGAGACACGTAGTCCTGGTAAGGCACTCAGTCCTGATGAGACACCCAGTCCTAATGAGAACTTAGTCTAGATGAGACACTCAATCCTAATGGGACACTTTGTCCCAATGATTCATGGAGTCTCAGAAAGTCACGTAGTCTCAAGGTCACAACCTACGATAGGATTTCACTCGTAGCACGCTCATTCAAAGAGAAATCACTCCTTACACCATTTGATCATTTTAACACTTCCTCAAAAACTCACTTAGAGTATCTAAAAATGACTACCTCGTCACAGGGGTCCCAAAACTATAAATGACTCATCAAACGAAAACACATTTTGAATTTTATGGTTGTTTTAGTGAAAAGGTCTGACCTGGGTCCTGTCCAGGTTTGACCCGACCCAGTCTGGTCAAACCGACCTGACCTGGCAGACTAGGTTTGGCCTGGCCCCTTGGGTTTTGCCTGACTCTCCTAGTCCGTCCAGCTGTATATGGGATGGCTTTTTTCACTGCACATGGTCTACCTTGAACACATACCCCACCTGGTGCTATGGTGCCACCATGTACCACATGGTCGGCCAGTCGCCTCCATATGCACCTCACATACCCCACATGCCTGCAGCCTCGCCGCCACTGCGGACTCCAACGCAGCCCCACCATGCCACATTCTACCTCTACTGCCAGCTACCCCATCAATGGCCCACCATCTGCCTCATGTTCCTAGGAGGACCTATCGGACTGCGTTCTGCCTTTGCCACTGGCTGCCCTGCTAGTGGCCCACCATCCACCTCATGCTCCTATGTGGCCCTGTTGTGCTTCCATTTTCTTAGACCGACCAGAGCTGCTACTCCTGGTGCGTTCGTGCACCACCGTCATCTCTAAATCTTGTTCTACCATCAATGTCACACCTTCACAACGTCATGAAAAGGTTATATCTTTGATCTCAGATCATTTCACAAAAAATCTAAGGCACAACGATCCTCATTTCATATCCAGTGAAGAATAAAGAACATAAGAAATTAGGGGAGAAAAAATAAAAGTAAAATAATGCCCAAAGTACATATCTTGGCCTTGTTCATGTCATCCTCGATCTATTCATGTTATAATGAAGAATAAAGAGGAAACAAATCAAATCTCTAAACAAAATCACCCTGATAATCAACCCGCAAATAAAACCCTAAACATGCAATACACATGACCTATGAATCAATCTGTTCGTCAATTCATTCAAGTTCATCATAGGAAAAAAATAACAGGGAATGAAACAAATTAAAACTCATGACCTACCTTGAGTTTGGATCAATCATTGATGAGAACTATTATGTTTCCATCATCAACGAGATCCTCCAACTCTTCTAATACAACATTCCACGATCTTCTCAATCCATCGTCGACGCCGAGAGAACTTCCTTATCCTTGTCTCAAGGGAATTCTAGGGTTATGGTGATGAACCTGGATTTCTGAAAAAATATATTTAAAATAAAATGATTCACTGCATTGAAATAAAATATTTTTATTAAATATTTTATTACCGATATATCCAAAAACTAACTTTCATGGATGACCTGCACCGGTTGATATTAGGCCCTACCTAAGGTATACTCACTGTTGTGAATACAATGGTACCCTCAGATTTCTAATTCGGGCACCCTTTTGGAAGATTTTACATGTTTTCAAGGATACTTCTCGTGCATGCTATTTTAAGTTTAACATTCTTCAAAAAATTGTTCTTGGCACACTGGGCCTTAGAATCGCACACCGTCTCAGTGCCTGGTCTCGAAATAATTCCAAATAATATTTCAAAATAATACATGGAAATTATGAGATGTTACAATTATACTAAATTTAATCACTCTTAAATCATAAAAGGAACTTGAATTGATGTTTTATAATTTTTTATAATGTTATAATTTCATTATATGGGATTTTTGGTTGGGATCATTAAATATGAAATCGGCAATGAACATGTTTTAGTGATTTTTTATGAAAAAAGATCGGTATCTAAAATAAAACGTTTAATATTAATGTTACCATCCTAAAACTAAAATGAAATAATTATTCAATTAATTATATAATATATTACCTAAAATTAAATTTCTATATTCATCCATGATATATATATTTATATCATTGTTCAATTAAGTGGTTAAACTGACCTAAACAAGAACCTACCATAAATAATAGATGATTACGAAGTGATTTAGTTCGAGTATCACTATACCAAAATCATGATAAATTTATTTAGTGTTTTATAGTGTTTTATATCATAATATAAAATAATTATAAAAATAAGATAACCTATATGATGGTATTTTATAGTATGAATAAATAATTTATTTTATTTTAGAATTATCTTTAGAATGGATGGATTTATAGTTTTGGTAAAAAAAATGTTTTTTCACCATTCACATTAAAATAAATTATTTTAGTAAAATCCCAAAAATTCATCTTAAGATAATATATACATTAAAAAAATTAAGTTAATTTGTTCAAATTAAAATGAATATTTACCTTTCAAACAACTTCATGAATAATGTATCTTTAGTGTAAACATTATGTAATAGTTTTGGGATGTAGTGTTTAACTACTATAATAGGGTCTTAGGTATTACATTCTCCCCCATTAAATACTTTATACATAAAAATTGATTAAATTTCAAATACTAAAAAACTTTGTGTATTCTTTCTGCATAGCTTCTTCATGCTCCCATATTGCCTCCTCTAGTATGTGATTTCATCCAAGGACTTTCACCTGCAAAGTTTTCTAATTGCACAAAACATTCACTATAGTTTCAATAATCTAAATAGGATCTTCCTTATAATACATGTTAGGTTCTAACTCTATTCTCTTATATGTGAGTATATGCATTTGATCTGGAATATATTTCCTTAACAACAAATAATGGAAGAAGTCATGTACTTTAAGAAGGTTGGGTGTCATAGAAAATCAGTAAGCTATATCACCAATTGTCTCTAGAATTTAAAAATTACCAATATACTTAGGGCTTAACTTCTCCTTCTTAATAACTCTTATAACTCCTTTCCATAGTTAAAACATTAATAATATATGATTCCCCACTTAAAATTACATTTCTTTCCTTCAACTATCATCATAAATCATTTTTATACATTTACATACTTTGATATGATCCTTGATAGTATGTACTTTCATAGTTGTCTCCTCCACAAGTTATGGTCCTACTAAATTCATTTTTAAAACTTCTTCCAAAAAATTTGGTGTGTGAATTGTATTTCCATAAAACTCCTTATACGGTTCCATCTAGATGCTCGAATGGAAATAATTATTGTTCGAAAATTCCACCAGAGATAAATACTGATCACATGCTCCTTGAAAGTCAAGAGATGATGATCTTATCATGACTTATAGTCTATGGATAATGCTTTTAGAATTACCATCAATTTGGGATGATAGAGGATTATTAAATGTACATTAGTGTCAAGATATTTTTTAACACTCTTCTATAATTTCAATGTAAACTAATGGCCAAGAGAAGATGAAATCGATAAGTGTTCCCCTTAAAGTCTCACTATTTTATTGATATAGAGCTGAGAAAGGGGATAAATAGGTAGGAATTTACTTACTAATAATAAATATACATGATTGGTTAAGTGATCTATGATGAACCATATAATATCATTCTTCCTTGGAGTTTTATGAAGTTCAATGATAGTGTTCATTATAATATTTTCATACTTTTATATAGGTGATGACATTAAGATGTTGTCTTTCAAAATTTACCTACATTCATACTAAGCATCCAGACACATAATCTTAAATTTATTTCTTCATACCATCCCACCAAAAATTTTATATTAAATCATTATACATCTTTATGATACCATGGTGTATAGAGAAATTTAAGTTATGTGTTTAATCTAGTATCTCCATCTTCAGTTCTAGTATGTATAGAACAAATGAACTCTTTATAATCTTAAACACTCTATATTTATATATCACATCTTTAAATCTCCCATCATTTACTAATTTAATCCTCCTTTTTATATCCTTATCATCCCACTGGTATATTTCTTTATTTTTTTGTAAAGATGGTTCATCAATTTCTTGGAAAAGGATTGATGGATCCAATTGCCTAAACATTACCATATCTATAGGATCCTAGTTTTTTAGGTATATTTCTCTTTATGTTTTTTCTTAACCTCTTTGAGTAAAGTTAATTTGTTTAGAACTTCTTAAAAAATCATAAATCCCAGTTTGTTTAGTATTTAATTGGTGTTCAGAGGGAAACATGAGGGGAATATAATGTCAGGCTATATTCCCTCTTCACAATATAAATTTTAATTTCATGATGTGAATGGTTTTGGGTAGGCCCCATGAAATTTATTCAGGGTGTGAATGGTTTTGGGATGAACCCATGAATTTTACTCTCATGACGTGAGATGTCATTCATGATGTGACCTGATTTTCAAGGATTTTTAAGCCATGGTAATGATGATTTTGGTTAATATGGAAAATGAGGAATTCAAAAAGTGAATCCCAAATTCATGTTGTGAATTTGGCATGTCTATATGTTTATTTTTTTATTCACACACCCTATATTTCTCATAACATGATCTTCCTTTTTTCTAGAATTTATTCCCTCCCTTAGGTGATTTTGGGAGTCTTCTTCGATCCAAAGTCATACTCAATTGGATATTTGTTTTCCAAACCTCTATATTGAAGTAAAGGAAGGATAAAACCAATTCTACCTTAGTAATTGAGGAATTTATTCATCTTCTTTACTTTTAAGGTGGGTGTTCTAGAATAAATACCTAACATCTATTTCATTTTTTATATTATATTTAATAAGTGTGCTTGCATCGAGACACCATCCACATGACCGAACATAATTGGAAACCTACTTCCTTGATAGAGCCATATTCTTGGACTACCCTCATACCTTCTTGGTCCATTGGAATTAAGACCAGGATATCAATCCACCAAAGGGGTGTGCCAAATATTTACTCTATATTGACACGTGAATGATATAAACTTAGACCCCTTTGATTAATTAGAAATTGATTAAATTTTTGGATAAACAATGTGAATTAGTTTCACATATGAATTGAGAAATTAGCTTAACTTAGTAATTGTGATGATTATCTTGAGGAAAAATTTCATGACTTAAAAGTAGTAATCTTTTATATAATTGGAATTGGTATAAAGGCATAATGAAATATATATATGATGGCCTGTGCAATGGTAATTGTGCATAAATGAAAATTGATGTGTAAATATTCATAATTATTATAAAAATAGGTAACATGGTTTTAATTGATAATTCCCTTGAATTTGGTTTTTTTCCTTAATCTTGGTAAATGGGGTAAATAGAATGATAATTGTATAATTGATAGATTGGATAATAAGGACTTTAAAAAACATATTTCTCATGTTGATGTTTGGTATTATACATGAATATCTAGGATTTTTCTTACTACCTGGCCATGTAATTAATCTGAATGAAATTATAGGTTGGAAATGGATTTTCTTCCCAATTGAAAATATGGGTTGGACATGAAATTCCTTCCTAGATGAAATTGTGGGAAGTATATGGATTTCCTTCCTAAATGAAAATATAGGTTGAACATCGCATTCCTTCATGGTTAAAATTATGGGCTGGACATGGTGTTACTTCCTAGATGAAAATATAGGTTAGACATGGGATTCCTTATAGTCTTAAATTATAGGTCATACATGGTGTTCCTTCCTATTTGGAAACTATTGGATTGGACATGGAGCCCCTTACATGATGAGATATTGGGTTGGATATGGAATTCCTTCCCAGATGATATTATGAGATGGAAATGAAATTACTTTTTTATTGCACTATATTCCTTGGATAGATACATCCAACATCATGTCAAAGAAAGTTGGGATAACCCAGGGAGTCAACCTAGAGATTGGGGGTCGAAAGGTTTATTTGATGTTTTGTATTAATTTTTACATTAATTACCCTATTATTCATATTATTATATGCACTATTTATTTATACTGGATTTTTTAGACACCATGGATTTAGGACTACTAATTTGTGATCAAAACTTGTTTTGGTTCCATTTGGTACATATAAACATTTCAAGGATGTAATTTTGGACAAGTTCAAGGGGCCCTTTGTATGATTCGATTACTTTGCTGGATGGGATTGAAGAAAGGATCGAGCATAGAGTTCAGAACCAAGGTTTTTTATTCTTCATTTTTAGAATATTTTTAGTTTACCTATATAAAATTCAGTACATCATTTATATTATTATACATTATGGAATTAAATGATTTATTAATATTATTTGGATTTTTTTTGTTTTATCCATAATTATTCCTGAGTTTCATGGATGATTTTTCATCCGATTTTTACTATTATTTCAATACTATACTATAGGGTTTAGCCTCCCAAATATATTACATTCACCCTTACTACTGATCAGTTGCCTTTGGAATATAGGGAGGAGTTCTTGAAATCCAGTAGTGACCCTATATCGGTCACATGAGGGAGTACTAGGATGGGGACATTACACAGTGGTATGAAAAGTGGTTTTTCTATTATTTACTATTTGGAAAATGTATAAAGGAGACTAAGATGTGTTAGGATATGGTAATGATATCTTATATGTGATTATTTAAACCATGTGAGGGGGAAACCCAAGTCCAAGGGACGGGATTCTTGTTCATATTATTCTCTTGTTACAGTTTTGATGTCACTTCACATTGGGTGATTCATTTGTTGTGTCATGATATTGTTTATTGAGATTTTCCCTAAGGTATGGTATGTCACAACATGAGTATGCTTGAATCTGGGTTGGCATGTAGGGATATGTTTTTACATGAATGTTTCATGCTCTGGGTATATTTATTTCATCTATTATATATTAATACATGATTTTTGAAATAAGATCCATTATTTTATTTGATAAAAACGAATAAATGGGAATTATTATGATATTCCAATTCACTTGTTAATCCAAATTTAGAGTAATATTGAGTCATTGGTTCTCTTTTTTTTACTTTTCAGGTTGATATTTTTGTGCATCATATGATATAAGTAGTGCGTTGACCCTTTTATGTAAAATTACCCCATGTCATATTATAGTTGAGAATCATGAGAGTGGTAATATGCACACTCCTAACATAGATGAGTTAGAAGTTCCTATGGGTCTAGAAAACCAAATGGATGATCATCTTCACAATAGTTACATACAGGTCATGCGATCCATAGAGAGGGAGTCTTCTCACAAATTTACTTTGACATATAACCCAATGATATAGTTCAAATAGTAGAACATAATTACATTCACTAGTGAGGGAGGCCACCATGTAGCAAATTTTTGGATCGTGTCAGTCTAGATGATCTTTAAGTACCTCAAGAAACCTAAATATATAAGGGTGAAGATATATTCTTATATTCTATGAGGACTATCCAAGCACTGGTGATACATCCAAGAGAAAGTTGGGAAATAATAAGACCTAAAATAGAAGTAATTCAAGGAAATGTTCCAAAGAAACATTTATCCAAGTGAAATGAGGGATGAGAGGGATCAAGAGTTTATGAACATGATGTAGGGGGGAATGTTAGTGATGGAATATACCAGACACTTCATTGAACAACAATGTTTTTCTCCATTCTTATCAGATGATTAGGCTGCTAGAGAAAATCATTTCCAGGATGGACTTTATTATGAGATAAAGTAACCTGAGAATTTAGTTCTACATAGAAACTTCATGGATGTGATGACTTACGATCTCATCATAGAAGGTAACCTGAATAAGTCCCCAAGTGTAGGCCATTTAGTCTTAGTAAGGTGATAAAGGATCTCTTCTTTAGGCATAAAAAGTTCCACGTTGATAGTTTATACTAGGGCAGTGGTAGGGAGAGAATCCAGAGGAGTGGGTAGATATCTATGGATCATGACTAGGTGAAATGATATCAGTGAAGAAAGGAAATCCAAAAGTTACCTCAGTGTCCTTAACCCACAATAGAGCGATGTATGTGTTGTAGGGAGGTCCATGTGTAGAGGTTTTGTAGGATTCCTCAATAGTAGAGTGGTAGAAGAGGATCAAGGTAAGAACCCAAGTCCAAGAATCACTTAGCTACCCCTCACCAGACTATTAGTTGGTGTTCCACTAGTGCTCAAGCAGAGGTAGGGGTGTTCATTCCAATGTAATAGTGACATTACCAGTTGGATGGAACATCACATAAGAGTCACAATGGAGCCCAGGGTAAAGGGGTGATTCAGTTAAATGTTATATAGTCTCCTATGAGTAGAATGGATGCATGACCTTCCACCTTCAAAGGTATGATTCTAGTATCATATACCCTTGTCCGTGTTTTTTTGATATATTCAAGCCACATTCCTTTCCATCTTCTCAATTATTAATTAGTTTGTATTTTTATATGGAGATATTTTATGGTTTTATGACCATCAATATGAATATAAGGGTGATATTATAGGGTATTAGATGCAACAAGGAGTTTTCTCTTAAAATTAGTGGAATCTATTTATTTTGGGAACTTTTTTTCTGGAAATGGTAGGATTGGATTTGATTATAGGTATGTATTGTCTATTTATGTACCAGGATCATATTTATTGTTATCAGAGGATTGGGAATTTTCTAACTATATAAGGGGGAAGTTATACCCATTAGGAAGAATGGTATTTTTATCCTGGTAATGTAGGGCGAATTTAGTGAATATTGGATTATACCATGGATCAAATAGTAGGCCTTATTCTTGATGATGGTGATTTGCATCATAGAACTTTTCCTCTAGTAATGGACCATTTTTAGGATGTCTTCCGTAAATGGTTCTCTGTATTACCAACTAAGGAAGAGATCAAGTTCACTACTAATTTAGTTCTAGGAGATGAGATAGTTTATATACCACCTTATAGGATTGCACTAATGGAGCTTCATGTGTTGAAAGTGTAGTCGGAAGATATGGAGGAAAATGGGTTTATATAGCCTAGTACCAGAATGGGGTGTTCTCCCATTCTTTTTTCCAAGAAGGTTGATCATACTTTGTCTTTGTGGGTTTATTATCAAAGATTTAACCAGATGATAGTCAATAGCCGGCAACCCATTTCACACATCAATTATCGCTTCAATTAGCTGAGATGTGCACAAATTTTCTCTAAGATTGAATAGAATTTGGGGTACCATCAATTCTAGCTAAGACCATCAGACATACCTCAAAATAATTTTAGGATCCAGTATAGATTATATTAGTTTTTGGTGATTCCTTTTAGTTAGAATAATTCTTCAATGATATTCATTATCTTGATGAATTGGATCTTCCATCCACTCTTGGATCAGTTTGTGGTGGTTTTCATAGAGAAAATATTGGTGTATGCCCAATATATATTTTATCATGATCAACATCATATCATTATCCTGATTACATTGAGAGAGAATAATCTATATACCAAGACATCTAAATAAATCTTCTGTATTGAAAGATTTCACTTATTGGGTCATGTTATCTCAGAAGCTAGAGTGTCAGTGGATCTAGAGAAGGTTCCAGTTTTGAAATCTTGGGAAAGAACCAATTTTTTTTTGAGATTGAGATATTTTTGAATCTAATAGTCTATTACAAACATTTTATCCAGGACTTCTCCCATTTGGTAACACTGATTCTAAGATGACCAAGAAAATGGTGAAGTTTCTTTTGTAAGGTACTTGAAAGAAGGATTTTTAGGAGATGAAGAACATTCTAACCTCAATATCAATCCTCACCTCACCTATTTCAGGTAAGAAATATACCATGTACTGTGATACATCTAAAGTTGAACTCAAAGATTTTCTGATGTAGGCTGATTTAGTAGTTGATTATATCTCTAAGAAGTTTAGAAAACATGAGAGGAATTATACTAATCATGACATGGAGTAGGTTTTGGTAGTATACACACTAATATTCTAGTGAAATTATCTTTTAGGTGAGAGGTTTTCGGTATACACAAATCACATGAGGTATAAGTACATATTTTTTTAGTGGGATATGAACCTTTAATAGAGGAGGTGGGATGAGTATTTGTATTCCTTTGAATATGAGATAATATAATATATAGTAAATGGAAATTGAATTGTTGATTCCTTGATTAGGAAGATGAAAATAGAGGTAGTAAAGGAGTCTTGTGATGATTGGAATATGATGGAACTCTTTGCAGACATGCATTTGGATGTCTAGGAGTCTTATGGAAAAGTGACTTTGACATCAGTATCTATTATTCTCATACTTCTTGTACAAATAAACAGGGATCATTTATACTATCTAGAGGACTTATATTTTAGGGAAAACTTATATAGTGTGGAACCACCATTAGGATGGTCTCTTAACAACAGTGATGTTCTTCTTATCCATAGCCAAGTATGGGTTTCTATAGGCTTTATTGAGTAGATTATGAGGGAGTTCCATGCCTATAAATTGGTAGTACATCATGATATTACAATGATGTACCTTGACCTATGTAGGAAGTACTAGTGGTCACGGATGAAGAAGGATGTAGTGGTCTTTGTGGTGTGATGCTTCACTTATCAGTAGGTGAAAGATGAGCATCAGAGTCCATATGGGTTATTACAAACTTTTAGAATTCTAGAATGGAAGTGGGATGATGTCACCATGGAGTCCACGATAAGATTTTTGAGGACACACCAAAAAAATGATATAGTTTGGGTGATCATGGATCAATTAGTGAAGGTATACAACTTCTTTTCTATTAGGGAGACCTTCACTATTGATAATATGGGCACTCTTTACATACATGAGACAGTTTAATTACATAGTCTTCTAAGGATTATTGTTTTGGATCGAGATCCCCAGTTCATGTATCAATTATGGAAGGGACTTCATATAGAGCTAGGATCAAAAGTTCGTCTAAGTGTATCTTATAATCCTTTAACTGACGGAAAATTTAAACCAACAATTCAGATTCTAGAGTATATTTTATAAGCTGGTGTTTTTTATTTTAGTGGTTCTTCAGAGATACATATAGTACTTAAATAGGTTTTTTATAATAAAATTTTATAGGCTTAAATCCAAATGAATTATTTTGTGGCCTTGTATCGAAGACTATATTGATTGTCTCCTTATTGGTTAGAGTTAGGTGAGTCATTTCTCATTGGAAATAATGTCATGTAAAAGATGTATTAGTAGGTTCGGTTGATCAAGAAGTAGTTGACCAATACATAGAGCTGGTAGAAATCATATGTTAACCATCATAGATTACCTATGAAGGTTGTTCATCCGGCTTTTATTTATGTGTCTCCTAGGCTAGGGTAATTGTTTATTTGAAAGAAGGGGAAGCTAGAACCCATGTCTTTTAGGATGTTTGAGATATTAGAGGAGGTAGGACCATTGAAAAACTATTTACCCTTCCATAGTTCCACAATACCATGAAAAATATGTTTTAAATATCAAGATTTAGATATATCATCCAAACCATTCTCAGATGATAGAAACAGATGACATCAAGTGGAATATTGATGCATTTTTTGAGGATCATCTGATTGGTATCATGGACTATTGTAAGAATAATCTAGAAGACTATGCTTGTAGTGTGAGTATAATGGTAGTATGGTAAAGTGAAAGATAAAGAATCATAGAGAAAGATTCTGATATACAGATGTAGTGGGAATATTGGATCACCGATATCCTATCATCATCATCATCATTATTATTATTGCCTTGTAAAAAAATTGCAAGGACAAAAGAAACAAGCAACAAAAGGACCTGAGAATGGAGCACCCCTCCACCCAAGGGCGAGTTTAAGGTGGCTTAAAGTAATGTAACCCCATCTCATCCCCTTTGATGTAATCCAGTCCTTTAGGCTGAATGGTATGCGACATATGAATGAGCACTGCCTCCTCCCTGGGCGTTTCCAGGGCAGCTAGGTGGTCAGCCACTTTGTTCCCCTCCCTCCAGGTATGCATCACTCGAGTCTGTTTTCCAATCAGATTCTTGCACCTCATATAGTGATGAACTATAGAATTTCTTGGGGATGAGTTGTTATATAGTGGGGAGATCGTAAGATCCAATATTTTTCTATGTATATTCCTCTTTAAGTTTTTGTTTAAACTCTTTGAGTTTGGTTAATTTTTTTATAAATTGGTATTAAAACCATTTAATCTAGTTAGTTTAGTATTTTTTAGGTTTTTAGAGGGAAAAATATAGGGGAAGATAAATTTTGGCTACAGAAACCCTTTATTCTTTGAATTGTAATTTCATGATCTGAATGGTTATGGGAAGGTATCATGAAATTAATTTAGGTATTGAATGGTTCTATGAAGACACAGTGAATTTTGAAAGCATTACATGATATTTCATTCATGAAATTAATTGATTTTTATAGGGTTTTATGCTAAGGCAATTATGTTTTCAGTATATGTAGAAAACTAAGGGTTCATGATGTGAATCCAAAATTTAGTTCTGGAATGGGGAATATCTAGAAGTTTATTTTAACTATTTTACCCATTTTTTATCAAACTACTCTCTCCATTTTTTTATTCCAGCCACCACTTAGTAAATTTTGGGATTCCTCATTGATACATAGGAAGATTCCATTGGATCTTGATGTTCTATACCTAGAGATTGAAGAAAATGATAAAGGAACCTAGTTACACCTTGTTCATTGATGAATTTATTCATATTCTCTAATTTTGATACGGGTTTTATAAAAAAATCCCTCAAATATATTCAATTTTTTATATTATATGAAATAATCGTGATCATTTTGGCATGTCATGCGCACAACCAAACCCAATTGGTAACCCGCTACCTTGATGAAACCATATGCTTTGACCTCCCTCAGACCCAATAGGGTCCATTGGCATTGAGACCCAGACTTGAATCCACCAGTGGGGTGTTCCAACCCTTGACTCTAATTTGGAACTTAAATATAATGAAATTTATTCCCTTTGATTAACTATAAATTAGTCATGTTTTTATTAAAATTTGAATTGGATTGGAATAATAATTGAGAACTTAGATGAATGTGGTATTTGGGATTTTTTGAATGAGGAAAAATAACTTATCTTAAAAGCAGTAATACAGAATGTAATTGTAATTAGTATAGAGGCATGATGAAATATGAATATGATGACTTGTTTGATAGTGGATGTGCTTAAAATACAAGTGAAATGAAAGTAGTTTCAATTATTATAATAATTGGTAACATGGATTAAATTTATAAATACTTTGAATTTTTTTTATTGAACATGGTTAATGGGGTAAGTAGAATTATAATTTGATAATTGATGAATTATCCATTAAGGATTTTGAAAAATATGTTTTTTTGGGTTGGTGTTTGGTATTATACATGTTTTTTTTAATTTTTTCTTACTCTTTGGACACTTAACACATGTGAATGTAATTATAGTTTGGACATGGAATTTCTTCCAAGACAACAATATATGTTGGAAATGGAATTCCTTCCTAGTAAAAACTATGGGTTTTCATGGTGTTCCTTCCTGGAATAAAATATAGTATGGACATGGTGTTCCTTCATGGATGGAATTATACTTCATACAATGCGTTCCTTATAGGTTGAAAACTATAGGATTGGACATGGAATTAAATCCTATATGAGATATTTCCTGGACATAGAATTCCTTCACAGATGAGATTATGCTTTGTAAATGGAGTTTCCTCTATATATTTCACTATATTCCTTGGGTAAAGACACCTGAAGTCATGTTGAATTAGGTTGGGATATACCAAGGTGTCAACATAAAGCTCGATGATCGGTAGGTTTATTTGATGTTATTCATTAATTTACAGACTAATTCCTTTATTATTAATACTATTGCATACACTATTTATTTAGCCTAGATTGTTTATACACCATGGGTGTCAGTCTTTAAGTTATACTAAAACCCTATTCGACCACCGTTTAGAACGTAAGAACATTTCTTGGATACAGTTTTGTACAAGGGAAAGGGGACATGTGTATGTTTTGGTTACTTTACAGGATGGGATTGAAGCATGGAGACGAGACCAAGAACGGGGTCCAAAACTATGGTTTTTGGAATCTTTATTGGGATAAAATTTATAGTTTACTTGTATAAACTTTATCACCTCAATTATATTTATATTAATTATGTAATGACATGATTTATTATTATTATTTTGACTCTTTTGGTTTTTTACTTTATTCTGATTGAGTTTAATTCTTGATTTTTAATTTGATTTCCACTTTTATTACATGTTTATACTAGAGGGTATAGTCTCCCCACTATATTATTTACACCCTCAATGCTAGTTGTCAACATTTGGTAGCATTTTTGGAGGCACACCTGAGGTCCAGTAGTGACCCGACTCGGTCACATGAGGGAGTACTAAGCCAAGGATGTTACAATATCCATCTTTACAATATCTCTAAATTTATGATCCTTATTAATCCTCATGATGACTAGAACTCCATTGTATCTCCCAATCAATGCATTAGACACATTTTTTCCTCCTAGGGGTGGTAGTGTATTGAGTAATCATAGACTTTGAGTAGCTTCAACCATCTTGTTTTCCACATGTTTCAATATTTCTGAGAGAAAATATACTTCATACTTTTGTGGTCTGTATATATATTGTATCTTTCTCTATAAAGATAGTGCCTCCATATCTTCAAAGAAAATATTTCTACTTCCAAATCAATGTCATGACTTGAATAGTTTAATTTGGGGATCATTAATTTCATTGATGAAAAATAAACCACTATATCATTCTATATAAGGACACAACCAAATCCTTTCTTTGACGCATCACTACATACTAAAAATTATTCATTTCCTGGTGGTAAATTTATAATCGGTGTAATAATAAATATCATATTCAACTCTAATTTGTTTTATTAATATTCACCAGGCCATGTTAATTTAAACTTTTTACATGTCAACTAGGTTAACGAGTTGTAATTTTTTTTTTGAAAAAACAACCAATTGTAACATGATAATCCAAGGAAACTACATATCTTGGTTATATTAATTAATGTTGCCCATTTTTGGACTACGTTTATTTTTTATGAATCAACTGATATTCTATAGCTAGAGATAATATGGCCATGAAAATAAACATCATTGATCTAAAATGGACACTTACTAAATTTCTTATAAAATTACTTTTCATGGAGGGTATCAAGAATTATTCATAGATGATTCTCAACCACTTTCTAGATTTTAGAGTATATCAGGATATCATAAATAAAAACCAACATGCAGTTATCAAGATAATCCTTTAATACTTAATTTATTATATCGATAAAAATATTGGGTGTATTAGTCAGTATCAAGACATTACCATAAACTCATAATGTCCATATCTTGTAAGAAATGTCATCATCTATATATCCTCTTTCTACACTCTTAATTAATAATAAACTGAACATAGATTAAACTTTGGAAAAATATTTATATTGATAAAATAAGTCATTAATTCATGGTAAATGATACTTATTCTTTATATTAATGGCATTAATATCCCAATAATAGATGCACAATATCAAAAATTTGTCCTTCTTTTTCATGAATAAAATAGGGTCTCCCCATGGTGGAACACTATGGAATATAAATCCCTTATAAGAAAACTCTTATATTTGTTTCTTTAACTCTACTAATTCCATTGGATGTATTCTATATAGAGTTTTAGATATGATCCTCACATCAGGAATGAGTTCAACAGAAAAATAAACTTCATCCTCAGGTGGATGAATATGTAATTACACTAGAAATACATAATTGTATTTTTGAAAAATGGGTACATAGTATATCCTAAATATGTACTTCCCATTCATATATATTGTTTTCTATTACTTTACCCCCATAATTTTATTAAGGTGAGCTACTAGATGTGGGTCTAAAAAGGATACAGGAGGATAATTATCTCCCTTGAAAACATGGGATTCTATGTCTCCTTAAAAAATATCAATCCCTTTCTCTTGATAATAAATTATTGAATTAAAAATTGATATCAAATACATAGCATTGATTATTTCAAATTTAATCATAGTTATAAAAATCATGTTTTCTACTAAGGAATATCCATGTATCTCAATAGAGACTTATCGATAAATATTCATAGAAATAATAATCCCATTAGGTGGATTAACTAAAAACTCTTTTCTTAAAGTATTATGGTATGATTCATTGTTCTCATCAAACATGCATGATATAAAGGATTTCTTAGATCTAGAATCAAATAAATCATTCACTAACATTGAGTTTAGGATCAATGTACCTGTTATCATGCCATTTTGTACATCAACCTTAGCTATAGTGATGACATAATATCATCTTATCTCCCTCCACCTTTTATATGGTAAATTAACTTGAAATTTGGGGCATTGGTTTTCCTAGTGCCTCATCTCTTTATATTTAAATCATTTAGCATTAGTAAATTCTACCTTGTATTTTTATTCACGATATTGATGGATTTTTTCTCCACACTTGAAGAAAACTCATATTCTGTACAAGAAAGTCCTCAAGAGTTTCTTTCTAAAGTTATTACATGTGAAAAATTGCACTCTTAATTTCTTTTCGTTTGATATATTCTACTTTAAATGGTTCCCAAAAGACATATTTTTCTCTATATTTCCATTAAGGACATACGTCTTGGATAACTCCTTACATGTCTTAATGGAATTTGAGACTACATCCTCATATGCTGAAAATTTATGAGAGCATAACAACATTTTAAGGCTTTAATTTATCCCATAAAATAAATAGAGAATATTTCTTTTCTATATAAATTTATAGTCTATAACATGTTTAGATAATCCAATAAAACTATCTTTATAATCAGCAACATTTTCTTCCTCCTTCTAACTATGATTGAGGAATTTAATTTCCATTTAACCCCTTTACTCACAAGGAGAGTATTTTTCATAAAATACATCAATAAAAGTTATATATTTAATTCGTACATATCACTAATTCCTCTTTGGTGTTCTGAATTAGTGACCACCATTGATCTGTATCTATCTTCAAAAGATATACTAACATTAATATCTATTCCCTTTCACTACTTCACAAAGTTAGAAATATTTTTCTTAAGGACTTGATCCATTTCTCATCTACCATTGGATTATTAGTTCTATTTAATAGTGGATGTTGTTATTTTATGAAGTGTCCCAACATAGTTTCACCATGTTTTGGATTATAAAGATTCTCTATATAGGTGGGGTTATTTTTCATAACCTAGATCAAATTCCCTAATATTGTTATGATCTGATCTATTCTAACTCCAGACACATTAAATATCTATTGTGGAACACACCAACCTTGATTATGGGTGTTGATATAGTTTTCATTCCTTTTATTAGTCATCATTTCTAAACAATGTCATACACGTAATTAGTGCATGATATTGAATTATAATTCCTATTATTTTTTTGAGTAAAAAATTAATTTAAATCCTAAGGGGTTTTTATAATAATTGTTACATATAACTAAGTTCCTCTAAATCTTAAGGTTTTTCCATAATAAGTTTGATATCTAACTTGGTTCCTCTTAATATTTAAGGTCTTCCATAATAATTGTGATATCTGACTAGGTTCCTCTAAATATTAAGGATTTTCAATAATAATTGTGATATCTAACTAGGTTTTTCTAAAATTTATCTAATACAAATTATAAAAATGTAGACTCTAGATACCTAGACACAATAGTTAAATTACATTATTGGTAAATAATACAATAGTTACCAATGGATCCAACAACTTTGTATACTTTTAAAACAAGATATATTTATATTTTTTACATTACACTTGAGAACATAAAGTATAGAATAAATACTCCACAATAATATTATTACCTCTTCTAAAAGTTCCTTGAAAATTAAACATATTTCTCATCTAGGTTTTTTAGGGAAATGAAAACAGAATAAGGGTGAGCTTAGATGCTCAGTAAGGAGTACCATAAAATAGAAGCTATCATGACATAAGAATGGAATAAATAATATGTTAAAGAAAATTATAAGGTCAAAATAATTCCAAAATAAAATAAAATAGAGAATATATTATATCCATGATAATAGATAAAAACATGAATAATAATCACTAATCTCATACTGATGGAATTAAAGATTTCAGAAAATATAAATATTTCATCAAGACCGTATTACAAGAAACCATACAAAAATGAGTATAACATATGCCAATACCCTAGATAGTTTATCTCGTGAGACATACCGATGAATCGAATGGATATATATATCAGGACCCACCCATCACTAAAACAGTCCAATGCATTCATCATACATGTTAACATGATATTTCATAACATCCCCTAAGGAACTTAATAATTGATCATAGAAAAATAGAATAGTGATTGTCTATATGATGGAAATATGGAAAATAAATGTTTCCCCATTCTATTGAATAATGTGGCTATCAAGGATAATATTTTTAAAATCAACATTGAAACTATGAATTATTCTCAATGTAACAGGAAGTGCTTTTTTCAAAGAAATAAATATGAAGTTGGGGGAGGGTAATTTCAAATTTTTAGGTTATAAATAGAAGATAGTAATTGAGTTAAGTAGTTTGAAATGGTAGGAGACAAAATTAAGGGTATAAAAATCCTTCATTAAGGTTCATAAGGATCATTTGAATTATCTAAATCATATCCCTTTGAAGTTTTTCTCTAGGTGTGTAGTCTTAGGCCCGTGAATTGTGCACTGAGTGAAGATTGAGTTGATACTCAAACAACATTTTTAGGGTGATTACCCCTAGGATTATCTATTCC
Organism: Viscum album; assembly: GCA_963277665.1. Taxonomy (NCBI): domain Eukaryota; kingdom Viridiplantae; phylum Streptophyta; class Magnoliopsida; order Santalales; family Viscaceae; genus Viscum; species Viscum album. The sequence continues at coordinate 1,989,504,725 of OY728136.1, forward strand.
ACTATCACATCCACATTATAGTATACAGAAATCGACTTAATTTTCAATAAAACCACACTATTTACTTTCCAAAAATATTAGATTTTTAAGAATTCTAAAAACTTTGATAACATATCAATAAAAATACCTTGAATTGTAGAATTTAAAATAAAACATTAAATACCATGAATGGTTATAGAATAATGATATAAAATATAAAATGGGTAGTTATTAAAATATGAAATAGTTACATAGTGTATAATATAATCAGATCTCAAGGAATTAAAATTTGAGAGAAATAATCCTAACCTTTATTCACACTTAGCCGAATAAATTCTAACCTCATGTATAACAAAAATAACTATCTTAATCACCTAGTTAAAAAAATTATTCATAACTATAACGTATTTTTAAAATTTATTTATAATTATTCTCTACATATATATTAGTTAGTTATTATCTATTTTCAATATCAGGTATGAGTATTCTTGATCATGTTTAACTAGTTTCTTAATAGCGATGTTGTTATTCATTATTGTACTAAATTTAATAATTCATAGATAATAAAAGGTACTAGAAATTATTTTTAATAATTATTTTTATACTTTATAATTTCATTCTATGGGATTTTTGGTTATGATCCTTAATGATGAAATCAACGATGAACATATTTTAGTGATTTTTAACAAAAGGACATTGATATAGTAATTATTAAGTTTAATATTAACGTTAACATAATATAAATAAAATAAAATAATTATTTAATTATTTATATAACATATTACCAAAAATTATATTCCCATATTCATAAATGGTATAAATTTATAACATTTTTCAAGTAGGTGGTTAAACCAACCTAAAAAAGAACACACCATAATTAATGGATGATTATGAAGTCATTTAGTTGTAATATTACTATACCTGAAGCATAATGACATTATTTAGTGTTTATTTTTATTTTATATTATAATTTAAAAGAATTAAAGTTATAATATGACTTATATGAAGTTATTTCAAAGTAAGAATAAATCATTTTTTCTTTCTTTTAGAACACTCTTTTGGATGGTTGAATTTACCAGAGTTTTTTTCACTCATATTATTGATAGGTTGTACAATTTATTTTTAAATAACCATATTAATTTTATAAAAATAATATTTATCCATTAAAACTATTCTAATAACTATCCATTTATGGAGGTGATTAAAATAAAAATAGAAATCAATTGTTCCATGGAGGTGGTAGTCCACACGTACGCAAGGTTGATGATTCTATTTTCCATAAAACAATTGAAATGCATAATATGTGTTATCATTATATAATATAAATTATTTTATAATTATAATGATTATTTGATAAATTCAACAATACGACTATCCATGCATGGTGTTTAAGGAAAATGAAACCTGGCTCTTTATGGAGGCGGTAGTCCACACACATATGAATTTCATTTTTTCCTTAAGGGAAAGGGAAAATGTTGTTTATAATTATTAACTTTGAATAATAAAATTAAGTATAAAAAATACTTATTTAATTATATTAAAATTATTACAATATATTTGTAAATTTAATAAATAAAATAAAATAAATTAGTACTCACGTTGGTAAAATTAGTACTCACGTTTAAGACTTAAACTTTCCCTTGGAGGAATACTTGGAAAGGGAGGGACTAGGATAATATATTTTAACTAGAATATTAATAGGGTTAAATAGGATTTTAAGAGAAGTAATAATGGTATATTATTAATATTAAAATATTTTTTTGGTGTTATTAAAGGGGTGATGAGAGACCCCACATATATGTGGTAAGAATGATTTTTTTTGTAAATATTTGAACTTAATATAAAGAGAAAACATATTTCACAAGTTAGTTGGATTAAAAATTTAAAATAATTTAGTTTAGAATTTTATAAGGTCCATAATCTCATAAAAACTCAATTTGATACTCATTTATAACATTTTCATGCTCTTTACACCTTGATTTATTACTTTTACCATTTTAGGTTTTATCATGGGAACTAGTTTTTTTACCTAAGTAAATAATTAGTTATGTCTTAAAATAAAATAGAGATTATTAAATAATTTGGACATATTGATTCCAAATATGAAATTTATTTTATCACTTAAAATTTATATATTTAATAATAATAAATTTTTACATTATCATATATAACATGTAAAAACCATTTTTAAAAATATTTTATTTATCATTAAAATTTATGTGTAGGGTAAAATTATTAATGAATTTTAATTTCATGATATTAATTAGTTTATTATAAAATTTGTGTTTCCTTAAAATTAGTAAATAATCAATTTTTACAGAAATAATATTTAATAAAAGGAAAATACTAAAAAATATATTTTATTGGGAAATATTACTTAAGTTCTTAAACAATAAATCATAGGTTTTCTAAATTCAACATAGTATTTTTAAAATGAATATGTTTTCATATTGAAAACATATTTTATGAGTTAAAAACTTTTATAAGCTTCTATTTCTTTCATATAAAGTCATAAAATTCATAATTTTGGTTAAAATTTGGTTTTTCACTATTCACCTAAAAATCAATTATTTTAAAAAAATCCTAAAAAATCCTGTTAAAAAAATATTGAAATTTCAATTCCCAAAATAAAATTAAAATTTTCAACTTAAATGAAATTTTATATGTGAAATAAATACATTACTAAAGGCTCTTTAGAGTGCACAATATGTAATAGTTTTGGGATGTATTGTTTACCAGCTATAGTAGGGTATCAGGTATGGCGCCACCCAAAGGAATAATTAATTGAAATTGGGATGTCAAAATAAAAATTCATAATAACTTAACTATAATAACTACTAGAATATAGAATAATAGTAATATGGGGTCGATCCACTGAGGAAAAGGGTTATAAGACTTCAATATTTATGATGTTTATCATGGTTATAAAACAAAATTAAAATAACTAACTACTTTTGAGAGGTGTGATTGGACTTACTCAAAAATGAAAATGATGATAAAGGGAGGAGATCTGATATTAAAAGATGTTTTTTCATAAATAAAAATTATTACATCATTACATGGGAAACTAAATCAAATCAAAATTCAAAAGACTTCTTGGAGTATTTATCATATTCTCTCAGTATTATCTAGAACTACTTAAGTTATTCGACCCCTCTCTCAAGGTATGTCTATAATTAACATGGATGCATTGAGTTTAATCTTTAAGAGAAAAGGTAATTTAAGTAAACTCTCTCTTTCCACTTTCCTCAACTGCAATGGGTTTCCTCCCATAATTATAATCAACTTATCTTGGTAATTATGGATGTGTTTAAGAATACTCTCAACATAATTCATGTTAATAAGATGAATTCATAATATTGAAAGAATCAATTAGTGGGTATGAATCCTCTTATATCAACTCAACCCTCTCCTTCAAAACCAAGCTACTCAACATCTCTCTCACAAACACGATATAATTAGCAATCAAGGAATATGAAATAGAATTTCATATCTAAAATGAAATTTTCATGAAAAAAATGGAATTATAATTTCGTTACTTTCATAACCAGTGTATGAACTTATAATTACAATGAATAAATAAAAATAAAAAGGGAAATTATTATTTATGTAGTATTGTAGTTGATGATGACCCTTCTCCTCCAATATCGCTAGATTTTAGATAGAGTTTTCCCACATGCCTCGTATTTTAGCACCCTAAACTAGCTTTGGAATCTCCTATAGTTATATGGAATTTCAATTCTAGGTCCCTCCGGGTTTAGATCTACCTCGCACTATAGAAACATACTTGTCCATTATAGGGAGCCCCTCCTATCTATTTTCATTTTGAAATTTTCTTCTCACTCTATTTTATTATCTTTGAAATTTTTCTTCATTTAAATATCTTAGGTTTTGAGTTTTTTCATGATTCATATACTATAAAGAATTATTTAAAGATCCTATTTTTGAATCTGATAGATCCCTCTAAGTCTTATCCTCTTCGGTTGAATGCTTCCAACTTGTCGTTATTGAGTATTTTTAAATATGATTTTTCAAAAAAAATTATTAAATAGGTATAGATTAATTTTTTTTTAAAAAAATGTGCACTAAAGGAAGCACTCGCGATGCCACATTTCAGATAAAAAATACTATTTTTATTTTTCAATTTTTTATTTTTTTTATTTTTATTTGTTTTTATATAAATAAATAAATAAAAAATATTATGTAGAATTTATCTATTATTTAATATCCAGACGTACAACCATTATAGCAGTCTGGATTCTGATTGAAACCCTCACCCAGGGCTCACTTTTATAAGAGGGTTTTCCCTGGAAATCACTCTGTATTTTTGATGTGGGATTTTGGTTCTCCCTTTCCCGCGCAAAACATTTTGCATTTCAGATGTGGGATTCATAAATTTTTCAAATTACATGGATTTTAAAGGCTATAAAATATAAACTCTAAGACCAATATAAATTAAACTTAAAACATGGATTAAACATATAACAAATAGTCAAAAATAAAAAGAATTTCATAACAAATGTTGATGAAAAATAATTTAAAAGCTTTCAAAGCCACCTACCTGAAACTTAAAAATGCTTCATGTATGTGACTTTGAAATCCTATAAAATATAATCTATAAGACCAATATAAATGAAACATAAAAAATTGATTAAAAATATAAGAAATAGTTGAAAATAAAAATATTTTCATAAAAATATTGATGAAAAATTATTTATAAGTTTTCAAAGCCACCTACTTGAAACATGAAAATATTTCAAAAATGTGACTTTGAAAGCCTATAAAATATAAACTCTAAGACCTGTATAAATGAAACTTAAAACATAGATTAAACTTATAAAATATAGTCTAAAATAAAAATAATTTCTTAACAAATGTTGATGAAAAATAATTTATAAGCATTAAAAGCCACTTACTAGAAACTTAACAATGTTTCTAGTATGTGACTTTGAAAGCCTATAAAATATAAACTATAAGACCAATGTAAATAAAATTAAAAACAAGGATTAAATATATAATAAATAATCAAAAAATAAAAATAATTTTGTAACAAATGTAGTTGATAAAAAAGTTATTAGCTTTCAAAGCCACCAACTTGAAACTTAAAATTATTTCAAGTATGTGACTTTGAAAGACTTGAAAATATAAACTATAAGAGGAATATAAATGAAAATTAAAATATGGATTAAACATATAAGAAATAGTTAAAAATTAATTAGTTAATTAGTAATATAATTATTAATTATATAATAATTAATTAGATAATCAAAAATATAATTATCAATTAATAATTATTAATTATAAATTATATAATTAATTATTTAATTAGTAATATCATTATTAATTATATAATAATTAATTAGTAATATAATTATTTATTATATAATTATTAATTATATAATTATTATTTAGTTAATAAGTAATATAATTATTTATTATATAATAATTAATTAGTTAATTAGTAATATAATTATTAATTATAAAATAGTTAATTGATAATATAATTATTCATTATAATTTTTCATTATAATTATTAATTATTAATAATTAATAATTAATTATATAATAATTAATTAATTAATTTGTAATATAATTATTAATTATATGATAATTAATTTGTTAATTAGTAATATAATTTTTATTTATAATAATTAATTAGTTAAATAGTAATATAATTAATAATTAATATACAATTAGTCAATTAGTAATATATTTAATAATTAATAGATAATTAGTTAACTAGTAATATAATTATTAATAATAAAACAATTAATTAGTTATTTAGTAATGTAATTATTAATTATATAATAATTAATTAGTTAATTAGTAATATAATTATTAATTATATAATTGTTAATTAGTTAATTAGCAATATAATTATTAATTATAATTATTCATTATAATTAATAAATATTAATTATTACTAATTAACTAATTAATTATTATATAATTAATAATTATTACTTATTAATTATAATTAATAATTATATTACTAATTAACTAATTAATTATTAATTATTAGTTATTAATTATTACTTATTACTTATATTACTATTTAACTAATTAATTATTATATAATTAATAATTAATTAGTTAATTAGATAATTAATTATTAATTATGAATTATGAATTATGAATTATGAATTATATAATAATTAATTAGTTAATTTGTTATATAATTATTAATTAAATAATAATTAATTAATCAATTAGTAATATATTTATTAATTATATAATTTATAATTTTATTACTAATTAATTATTATATAATTTATAATGATATTACTAATTAAATAATTAATTTTATAATTAATAATTAATAATTAATAATTAATAATTATATTAATGATTTACTAATTAATTATTTTATAATTGATAATTATATTACAAATTAACAAAGTAATTTTCAAATATTTCTTATTTGTTTAATATATGTTTTAAGATTCATTTATATTGGTCTTATAGTTTATATTTTATAGACTTTCAAATGCACATACTTCAAACATTTTTAAGTTTCAATTAGGTGACTTTGAAAGCTTTAAGTTTCAAATATGTGCCTTTGAACACATATAAATTATTTTTCATCAATATTTGTTATGAAATTCCTTCTATTATCAACTATTTCTTATATGTTTAATCAATGTTTTATGTTTCATTTATATTGGTCTTATAGTTTATATTTTATAGGCTTTTAAAGGCACATACATGAAACATTTTTTAAGTTTCAAGTAGGCAACTTTGAAAGCTTATAAATTATTTTTCATCAACATTTGTTATGATTTTTTTTATTTTACACTATTTCTTATACATTTAATCTATTTTTTATGTTTAATTTATATTGTTCTTATAGTTTTTATTTTATAGGATTTCAAATTCACAAACTTAAAACATTTTTAATTTTCAAGTAGGTGGCTTCGAAAGCTTATAAATTCTTTTTAATCATCATTTATAACAAAATTATTTTTATTTTTGACTATTTATTATATTTTTAATCAGTCTTCTATGTTTCATTTATATTGGTCGTATAGTTTTATTTTATAGTCTTTCAAAGCCACGTACTTGAAACAATTCTGAACCCCACATTGAAAATGCAGAATGTTCTGCACAGGATAGGGAGAACCAGAATATCATATCAAAAATGCAGAATGATTTCAAGGAAAGCCCTCTTATAAAAGGGAGCCCTGGGTGAGGGCTTCTATCAAAATCTAAACAGTTGTAATGGCAGTAATGCAAAATATTAAATTAGAGGAAAATTTTTATGCAATTTATTATGTTATATATATATATAAACAAAACAAAAAAATAATTTTTTTTTTGTAAAATACAATGAACAAAAAAAATTAGCAGAAAAGAGGCATCATGGGTGCTTCCTTTCACCCAAAACCAAAAGGCGACAGCGCCACTATCGCCTTTATTACACTTTTTTATAAAAAAAATTAACCTAAACCTATTTAATAGTTAAAAAAAAACATATTTAAAAAACTCTTTCCTTGTTATATGGAGTGTTTTAAATTCCCTCGTAAGTAGGGGAGTCCTCCATGTGTATCCTTATATTTTTCTACATGATGCTTTTCTAGTAGAACATGATATCCTAGAAACTTTGTGTGTTTTAAATTGAAGAAGGCCTTTAACCCTACGACATGGAGTGAACTCTGGCAGCACAAAATGCTTCATGAAATGCATGGATATGGTGCAACCTATTGTCCATGGAACAATGATGGATTCTTCTTAAATTTTCAATAGCTTTGAATTTTCACACCTACAAATCACAGTGGACAGAACACTCTGTAACTTCTTCACACATTATCATCTTCAAATCTGTCCATGGTGCATTATTCTCCATTTTGGATGCAAGTTCATCTTCTTCAAAATCTAGCCTACAAGACTCCATGACATTATAGTAGAACAGTAGTTCAACCTTCCTCTTCTTTAGTTGATATTCATTGGAAACAAAGAAACATTTGATCCATGGTGCAGTTCCTCCACTCTCAGTTTGTGTTTACTCATTCACAACTCCACATATCCATGGATGCATCGTCATGAGACTCAAATATCTAGTGATGCCCAATATCATATTTCATCGACCATGATGGTGTTGTGGGGCATTAGTGGAATATATTGTGTATAAATGGTGGAGATGGTATTTTTCAATGGTTTTTGAAACAATGGAAATGGAAATGGAAGTGGCATAGATGAAATGAATGAAGAAGAAAATGCATGGCCCAATATCCAAATAGTTTCATCCCAGTAACTATACAGTAGGCCTTGTGTGGGACAAATACCACTTCATAGTTGCACAAAGCGTCACTCCACTTAATAAGTGATCCCATAGTGGCACATCGGTAATGAATCTAGATTTGGGTCAAAAGAACCCTACCAGTTTCATACTTCACCCTGCGTTGATGATGCCCTCCTCCCACTACTGCATGGATATGCCCAATACGCTAGTGCGCTCTAGTTTTCATGCCCTTGTGCTGACCCATGTAGGGGATTTCCCCCACTAAACAATTTTCCTGAGTATGGGTTGGGACAGTGAGCCACTTCTTGGGCCTATTACATGGATTTCTCCCCTTATTTGAGGGTTGGCCGGTTGTGGGCCTATTTTTTACTAATTTATTCTTTCTTCCTTTATCATTTCTACCTACACAACACACACAATTACCAATTAAACAATTATAATGAAATTAAATATTTTTATTTTATTTTTTAAATTATAAAAATTAAAAATGTTGAATACCTAAATATAAACTACTTTAATTAAAAATGTTCAAAATCTATCAATTAAATTTCAAATTCAATGAGATTAAAGATAATAATTTTATGGATAATGTGAACTCACAAATCCCCTTCACTTAAACCATTCTCATCCTCAATCATGTTCTTAAACTATGAATTGAAAAGGATACCCCGATTCTTCCAATATTTAAAATTAAAATTTAATAAATAAAAACAATTTTCAATGGGAGAGAGAGAATTTTCAAGGGTATCATATGAAAAATGATTTCAAATCCTCACTAGACACAATGCATTTGAATTCCCCCAAAAAATTATTGATGTTCTTATCTATTGAATTAAAACTTTTTAAGTTATCATTATTTGACATCCCAAGTTGTGATCAACCTCACTATTTATTTTTCTTCTCTTATAACTCAAGATAAAATAAATATAAAGTTTTCCTTATACTATGAGTACATGCACCAAACCTTTCAACTTGAATGATATCTAATATCTTCACTTAGAAGATAAAAAAATCACTAAAAACATGAGGTATTTTTAAATTAGTATAAAATTATTTTGAGGTTAGGGTAAAGTTGTAAATTGATAAATGAAGCATTAAGACCAAAAATAAGGTTTATCTCTAAGTAAATGGAATGATAATAAATTTAAATCCCAAAAAATATTCTCCTCTTAAAAATTACATCTCCCGAAATCCCAAGATCAAGTTAGTACATGACCAATAAAAATAATGAATAAGTTACAAATCTATTTTTTTTTCAATATTTTTCAATTTTTAAAATTTTTCAAAAATGGAGCAAGAAAAAATATCACATCTATCACTCAACCCCAATTTATAATATTCATTGGGAAGGTGATGTTAATGTTTGACCCCTATAAGTCAACCCAATTTTTTCCATTTTTTAAGAGGGGTAAACCATAAATACATTGAAAAAAATAATGAACCATTTCCAAAAACCAATCAAATACTGAAATCATTTTCCTTTCATTAAAAAACATCCATTGTTCCATGAAATACTTTACCTATACACTTGAACTTTTAAAATAATGAAAAATATTAGAGTAAGGGTGATAATGGATAATTTATCTTGAAATATGGTTTATTCCTATCAAAGGCCATTCATGGTCTCTAAGGGATAGAACAAGGATTGGTGTTAGGTGGGTCTTAAGGGTAGTTTCTATATCAAAAAAAATGACTCAATCATTTTTAAATTGAATTTCACAAAATAATTATTTTGAAAAGATAAAAATAAAATACTAGTAGGTGACATGTCCCAAGTTATCTAATGAAATTTACTAAGAAATGAGTGGAAAAAATTGGTTTATAATCCTCTCAATAATAAGAGCATGTAAATTGAGTCAATCACTCATTTCATATGGTATAACAACAAATTAATCAATATGAACTTCTAAAATTTGAAGCCTTAAATATGGAAGGTAATTTTCAATTACATATTACTAAAAAGAATAACTCGTGATTTTATGAATTCATGTTTCTATGTTCTACACTAATCATTTAATATCCCCATTTTACTTATTCAATTCTATAAATTTAAAAATTAAAACATGGTATCATGGGGTTCTGAACAATAAAAATTTTCATAGATAAAAAATAAATCACTAATCTAAATATGGGGATGCATCTTTTCATTAAAGCTAAAAAAATTTGGAAAATGGGGAGTAAAATTAAGTAATAAAATTTAAAGTTTACACCCCCTTTGCTTTAAAGCTCTTATTTTGTTAACTCTTCTTGATTCACTTGATTTTCTTAAACTTATAAAAAATCAAAATAGAGAAAGTATAGTATCCATACAATTAATCTTTAAACATGATTTTAGGGGGAGGTTTCACTAAATTTAAAATTAAATCCTAAACTAGGAACATAAATAAATAAAAACTCAGGTTTCCTCCCGCAAAGCACTTTTATTTAGGTTATTAATATTTAAATTACCTCATCAATAATTTAATATAATTTGGGTATAGAGAAAACCATCTCATATTGAACCAATTTTTTCTTTGATGAGAATCTGGAGTAGCACTTCTACCTTTTTCCCTTCATTGAATGATCCCCTTCTTGTTTTTGAGGAGGGTACTAAGTAATGGAAAACTGAAATGTTTAGAGAAAAAGATTGTGAAATTTACAAATAGGTTATCACTCCTTTTTCACTATTTTGGTGGGTGTAGTTTATCAAATTTTGTGCTCAAATTTACAATTTCAGTAGCCACCCACACTTATTCTTATATATGGGGTGGATCTTCCATAAGATACAGATTATAATTTCAAATTTCAACTACCTTGATATGTTCCTCCACTTTCTGGTCTTCTATTTCAGCAGTTTAGGGTTTCTCTTATTCTTCCTCCTCATCACTTAGCTAGGTTTACTTAATGTAAAATTTGAAATAAATATAAAGAAATTAAATTACCTTCGATTTGGCCCCAGATTCAGTTGTGTCTCCAAATGGATCATCAATGTGGGCCTCATCCTTGGTTTCTTCTTTTAATTCCACTACTCATTTGGTTATATTATCCTAGAGTAAAAACCCTAATTTGAACTCATCTTCTAGGCATTATAGTGCCTCCTCTATATTTGGGTGAAATTTTGGGTCACGTGGTTAGTCTTCAAGCTCCCATAAAAGATTTTGGATTTTCCCATTCTTTTAATTAATTTGTTTTAGAGGTTTAACATGTCAATTTTCAAACAGATGAGGTCTTAAATTTTTCTTGTACCTGAGATCATAAATGAAAAACACCAAGTACATTAAAAGAACAAAAATGAAAAGTAAATAATCTAATAAAAATTATAAAAATTAAATATGGAAGAGTAAATTATTTATCTAGCTATTGAATTTATAAACAATTCTTCCCCAAAAATAGTGCCAGTTTTGAGGGAACCCAAGAGAATCAATAATTCTATCATGGATTTAAAAATACAAATTTATAATAACCCAACTATACTAACCACTATAATATATAATAATGGTAATATTGGGTCGATCACATAAAGAAAAGGGTAAAAATACTTCAATAGTTTCGATGTTTTTCATTATTATTAAACTAAATTAAAATAACTAACTACTTTTATAGGTGTGATTGAACTAACTCAATGATGAAAATGATGACAATGTGAGGAGATTTGATTTCAAATAATGGTTTTTTGTAAATTAAAATGATTTCATCATTACTTGTGAAATCAAATCAAATCAAAAATTGAAAGACTTCTTAGAGGATCTAGCATATCCTATCATTATTATCCAGAACTACCTAAGTTAGTTAATCCCTCTCTCATGTTATGTCTATAACTATCTTTGGTGAATTGAGTATAATATTTATGTAAAATTTGAAGTTAACTCCACTATCACTTTCCACTTCCCTTAACTACATTGGGTTTCCTCTCATAATTATCATCACGTTTTCTTGGTAATTAGGGATATAATTAAGATTACTCTCAATGTAATTCATGTTAACAAGATGAATTCATAAGCTAGAAAGAATTATGTAGTGGGTAATCATCCCCTTCCATTAACTATACCCTCTACCCTAAAACCTAGATGCTCATAATAACTCTCATGAAAGTGATTTAATTAGAAATCTAGGAAGAGGGAATATAGAGTTATATCTAATCTAAAAATAATATTCAATAATGGAATCATAATTTCATTAGTTTTTTAACCATGTTAATGCATGGATTTATAACTAAAAAGAAAAAAAGAAGAAAATAAAAATAAATTCCTTATTACACAGAATCATGGTTGATGATGACCCATCTTTTCTACTCTCACTTTAGATGTTGAATAGTGTTCTCCAACTTACCCCATGTGATGTCATCCTGAACTAGATGTGAAAACTCCTCCAATTCTATGGAATTTGAATTCTATGTCCCTCTATGTCTAGATTTGTGCCTACAAAGTAGCATCATGCCCCTCCATTTATAGGCATCCCCTCTTGAGACTTTGAATTTTTAATACTTTCTATCCCTATATTTTATTCTATTTGAATTTTTTTCTTCCTTTATCTCTCATGGGGTTGGAGGTTTTCTTGAAAACTTATACTGTCAAAAAATAGATTTTTTAATGGGTTTTACAATTTTTTTTTAAAAATGGGATAGGGTTCAAAAAAATTTAAAAACGGGACCCGAGATGCGTGAACCTCATTCATGTATCTACAATCCCAAGAAGATGCATGAATAGGGTTCATGCATCTGTCTCTACCACAAAAGATGTGTGAACCCCATTCAAACATCCTTCGTGATGTGGATGAAGGATGCGTGAATGTGGTTCATGCATCTTGGTGCCATGTTTTAATAAAAGGACCCCCCTCAAATCTTCTTCTTCTCCTACAAAATTTTTTGTGAAGCCCTGTAGAATTTCTTTTTCAAAAAATATTTTCTACTATTAAGAAGGTAAATTTTATATTTAAAATTTTAATTGTTTAATTGTATTTATTTTTTTATTTGTATGATTTATTTATTTAAATTTTGATGCATATAAATTATTGTTAGTTTTTATGGTTTATTTATTTAATTTTTCTTGATGCGTGTATGAATATGTAAATTACTATCTTTTATATGATTTAATTTTTGAATTAGTTAATGTTTTTGTATGAATTCATACCAAATGTTTAGTAAATTTAAATATGGTATTTCTAAAATGTAATTTATATATAAGGAAATAAAATTTCTTTTAAAAATGTATATATTTTTAATATAAATGGAAACTTCAACATATTTTTACGTATATGAAATATTTTATTTTTAAATTAATATTAAATTAAATTATAATATTATATAGACTAGCTATATAATTTATTAAAAATATATTAGTTATATTAAGTATTATATTTAAATTTATTAGAAAATATATAGTAAATTCTTTTTGTTAATGGTATAAAAATAGTTTTCTATAAATAAAAATTTTAAATTATATTAACTGTAAATAATTATTATTTAAAATAATGAAGTATAAAATATAATTAATTAAATATTTTAAAATAGATAAATGAAATATATATATATATAATTTTATTAAACTAAAAATAACATAAGTATATATTATTTTAATGGTTTATATGTAAGTGTAAATTATAATACTTTTATTTACTAATAATAATAATTTTAATTAATAAATTTAAAAAATATTATGTATAAATAAATATTATTTCAAGTAATAAAGTATAAAATATCTTTACTTCTATTTGAATGGTAGTAGAATAGCAAAAAAAAATTATATATATATATATATTCAATTGTATAAAATTGAAAATAACATAAGTGTTCATTATTTTAATGATTTTTATGTAACTGTAAATTATATTAGTTTGAAATAATATTATTAAATTTTATTATTATATATATATATTTATACATACAAATTGAAAAGCTAAATTTTTGGAAAACATGTGTAGACATTTAATATATATTACATCTAGTAATAGGTAAAGTTATATAATATAGAAAACACAATAATTATATCAAAAAACATGTTATGAATATTGGGTGATGACTGATCTTGACATGATCAACCAACGTATAATGGAAATTGCATTTCTTTTTTGTGTATGTGGTTATATAATTTGTAATAATTGTATTTTGGTTTTCTCATTGATGACCTTCGAGTCATCTCTCACTAAGTTTGTAAGGACCTGCGTGTCTACTTAAGTTTTTTTTGTATTTCATACCCCTAGACCTATCACATAAATGTGACTAAATTTGTAATTAAAAGGCAATTCACAAGAGGCATCTCTAAAGAGGTGACCCTGAAGAGGTGTTCAATAACATGCATTTGATAAGAGGTGTTTCTGTTTGAAAGGAGACTGATGGTTGCTGAAATAGTTCATAATAGAGACACTAAGAGTCTACCCATAGGTTTTGGTTAGTTTATTAGATAATGATAAACTAATCCATAGTAAGTCTCAAGATCAAGTCATGGTTATTTATTCATAAGTAATTAAAATTTATGAAACATTTAATAAGTTGTATAAAAATATATAACGTTATATTAAATTTTCTTTGGTAATAATATCAACATCACTATACCTTAAAAATGATAAACCAATACAATGAAAAAGTATGAAGATGAATTCAATTATTCAATAATAACCAATTTAAATAATTTAAAATTTTTATGTTGTATATAATATTTTATTAATTATTTTTTCTATAGGTAATCATGTCTATACAAATTTATTTCAACGGTGAGGAAATATATACCGAGCAAAGTTTTAGCTATAGTTTTTCACCTAAAAGAGTGGAAAATATTCATGGTTATATGACATTGGATGAAGTTCGGAATATGATTCATAGTTAGTTAAAAATGAGGGTTGATCAATCCATTGCTTCAATAACATATCAACATCTGCAACAACATGAATTTTTCTGAAACACCAAGTACCCACATGTCATTGATGAGGATTGGATGGATGCATCTTCCTTTTTTAGATGATAGTGTGATAACGGTTTGATGGAGTTGTATGTATTGATTTCTGATATAGATGTGGTGCAATAGACTACTAGAGAACTGTGTCTTGTCAGCTCAATAGAATTTTGTCTTTCACATCAATATTTTTCATTGCCTCCTTCTCATATGACTCCTATGATAGAACCAAATTATGAAGAAGACAATAAGAATTTGGAATTAAATGTAGACGACGTTTCTATATGTACTACATATACAGTGAATGAATGTTTATCTAAGGAATAAGAATCTACTGAGGCATTAGGAGATGATGTGGGTGAGGGTGATGTGGGGTATGAACCTTCTAAGGTTCCTTTTGGAGACATGCTTCCACGATAGGGTGATATGGGGGAATGAACCTTATGAGGTTCCTATGAGAGACATACATCCACATAACCCACCAGTTAGTTGTAAACATCATTCAGTATTGAGTTTCTTAGTTGAAGGAGTGTCGTGTGGACAACATTTTGATTTGGATGTCATTACATTGGCTTCTGAATTTCCTATAATTAAAGGGAGTAGATCTACATCAAATGATAACAATATATATATCAAGAAAGAATTTTAAATGTAAACTTTCCCTGAAAAATGTTATAAAATAAATCCAGATAGAGAGGCATTTCACATTTTTTGTTGATGAGTCAAAGAAGAAAAAATATCTCATTCATTGTGAAAAATATAGGGCAGAATCTAAATTTTGATTAAGGGTAGTATATGATAAAATTTTTCATGTTGGAAGATAACCAAATTAGATGGCCCAAACACTTGTGTGCATCCAACCTTGTCGCAGGATCACTCGTCCCTTGATATAGAGTTTATATCAACTTTTATTGTTGAGACGATATAGACCTGTGAAGATGTTCTTGTTTCCCTTATTAAGGAAATAATTCAATAGTTGTATAACTATAAGATATCCTACAAAAAAGCATGTAATTAAAAATAGAAAGCAATTGTAAAATTGTACGGTGATTGGGATGAATCTTATGCAATGTTGCCAAAACTTCTGGAATTTTTATCTCTCAATAATCATTTTTTTTATCAGTTGGACACTATTTAGTTTGTGTCCCCAAATCACTGAGTTGATCGATCAAATGTGAAGTTCAATATGATTTTTTGGGCATTCATGCCATGCATCGCTGCGTTTCCCAATTGTAAACAATTCATTTAGGTCAATGGAACTTTCATTTATGGAAAGTATATAGGTATTGTACTCATTGATTCCACATAATATGGTAATCATGATCCTCTACCACTTGTATTTTTTATTGTTGAAAAGGAGAATTTGGAATGCTGGAGCTGGTTTATGGCATGTGTACGCACTCATGTCACACAAAACCAGGGTGTCACTCTAATATATGATCACCATCAAGCGATTATAGAGGTTGTAAATAGTTATGGGGTTTCATGGATAGATCCAAATTCTTATCATCAGTATTTCATTCAACACATTGAAAGTAATGTCCATAATCATTTAAGATTTCATTCAATAAAGAAGGTGAGCCTCAAGTAAGGTATGTCTTTCTATACTTACATTTTATTTAAAGAAAATTTAATACCTTTTTTAATATATTATTTTCTTATGGTTTAAGCATATGATCCCCAACAAAAAAGATTTGATCAACATATTGAAGAGATTTTAAGGGGAAATGAAGATGTCTATGAATATATGATGCATATTTCAAAGGAAAATGGTCATTAGCATATGATGGTTGATGAATATATGAAAATATGATCACAAATATAGTAGAGGGCATAAATGGGGTCCTAAAGGGTGTGGGAAATCTCCCAATAATAGGGTTGGTGCAAGACTTTTTATAAATGCGTGCACTACTTTGTTGACTGGTCCCAAAAATAATATCAAAATATGGAAAACTGTAACAACCCTTCTCTTTATTACACACATAAACATGGTTTATTACATATACTTGCACTTAAGAAAATTCTTAGGATTGAGAGGTATAGTGTCTTGGAAAATTAGGAACATTACTTAAAAACATAGAACATAAATACAACATCTTTATTGAAAACTTCTTTTACAGGACCACAACATTCCTTCATACTTAGCATTGCATGGGATAACCTGAGGACATACATAAAAAATGGTGATCTATAAAGCCTAGTAAGGGATTAAACAAGGCATAAAATGAAGAATATAGTAAATTTTAGGAAATAGAAATATAAATGGAGCACAAGAGAAACATTTACATAAAGGAATGATATAGCATGATTATCATAACATGGAAATGTGGAAACAATATTTAACATGATATTAGCATGATCCAAGGCTCATTACACATGGAGAAAGATTAAACCCTCATTCCAGTTGAATTTTCACGATTAAACCCTCATTTAACTTTATTTATCATGAGTAAACCCTCATTTCACTTGACGTATCATGATACTAATCTTTATCCAATGAAATAGAGCGGTATCAGGGCACACCCTTTATACACATTTCATTTCATGCATAAGTGTGCTACATGGATCATACAACATGGATTCATTAAACATCATAATTTATTCCACAAATAAGAGACGTGGAAAATATAAATGTAAGCCCTAAATCAAAAAGTACATGTACGTAAAGTTGAATACCATTAATAGAGGAATGAGTATGGTATTCACTTAAAATATGATTTTGGCATGGGAAATTTTGGTGTAACTTTGGCAGCATAACGACGTCAAATAGAAATTGTAAAATGGGTTGATGAGAGAGAAATGGGTATATCATCATTTATAGACGAAATAGAAAGTAATGGGGTCATGTTACCCAATATCCCAATATATTTAATGGAATTTAGATTCATAATATAAAATAATTTCTTGAATGTAAATGAGAAGAGAGAAATTCCTTATGAAATTTTGGCATGGTAACGAGTGTACATGGGAGGAATTGATGAGAGATAAAGAGGTATATCATCATTAAAACGTAAATAGGGATGTTTGGGGGAGATGAAAAAATATACTCCATCATTTTTCATTTAAAATAAAAGGGCATAACAATATAAATAAATTTAGAAAAAAATGAGAAAGGAAGAAATCCCTTATGAAAATTCGGCATGGTAACAGGTGTAAATAGGAGATATTAATGAAAGAGAAAGAAGTTTCTCATCATTAAAAAATAAGGAGGGAAGTATTTGGAAGGTTAAAAACCATACCCAAACATTTTTAATTGAAAATAAAATGGTATAACAACATAAAGAAACTTGGACAAAAATGAGAAGAAATCCCTTACTTGGAAGTGTGATCCCAAATGCTTGGGAGAGGATTGAGAGTGACTTTTTGGGATCTTGGGGTGCCTTGGGAGGATTTTAGAGTGATGAGGGATGAGTTTGGTAGATCTAAAAAGGTTTTTATTAAAGAGAAGTTGTAGTTTTGGTGGGTTTATATAGTAAAAGAGAGGGTAATTATTTAATATTTAGGTTTTGGACACTACACATTAAAATATTCAAAACTACAAACCATCCCATGGTTTTTGACAATGGTTTTTGCCAAAGTGGAGTTAAACACATTATTTTATAAGTAAAATGGCCTAACTTATTTAAATATCATCCTTTATAAGGTGGAGGTGAGTCACACTCTCAAAGAAATAATATTAAAATGTTTAAATGTTTTACAAGTCTTGAAGGGTCCACCAAGGCTTTGTAAAATAAATCAAACAAACCTAAAATCACATTATTTTAAATTTAAAACATATATTGGTAGAAAATAACATTTATATTATTTTATTACATCACTATTGGGTCATTAGGATGTCATAAAACACATTATATATTTAAACTGTATTTAATTTTTACCCAAAAATTTGATTGACTTAAAAAACTATGAAAAATTCACCATTGGATAATTTTGACATCCTGATTCCAAAAATAATATTCATTTAATCTAAATAATTTTCTTAATATTTGAATTTATACTTTTAAAATAAAAACTTACATTTATTTAAAATTAATTCGTTTTCACAAAAAACAAATTTCAAACCTTGATAAAAATTAAAATTGTATTCATAAAAATTATAAGATCATTTATATTTTAAAAAAATTAATTTAGTAATAATATTTTATTAAAATATTATTTATTTTAAAAATCCATTAATTCATCAAAATATATTTCTTAATTGAATATTAACTAAAAATGCTATTTGTGCTTTAAAAACTACTTACAAAGTAACAATAATAAATTGAATGTATTTTCTTTATTCTATATGAAAATAATGCACATAATCATAGTGTTAGGGTCTTCTTACATAACCCCTTATAACACCTGTATATGACCTAAGGGTAAGTTGTGCGATGGTGACAGACTCTTGGGGTGGTTCAGATAACATTTCTCGGGTGTTAATCTCTATCAACTTCTACTTATCCCATAGGTGGTTCTGTTCAAGCTCAATGTATTGAATCTCAGTTTGGGGTTGGTCAAGAGTGAATCCCAGTGACACTCCCTCCTTTCTGAGCTTTGAAAAATGGGCATCGTATGGAGAAATTATACTGGATGAGGCCATCTCTTCCTTTTTCTGAGTAAATTATATTTGTTAAATCCATGTATTTATACTAATCATGTGATCACTGTTCAATGGATATATTAGCAAAGGTAATAATTCTTAACGGTATTTAGAAATCCAAAAACATAAAACCAAGGAAGTGCATATGTTTTATATAACCATTTAATATAATAAGACATTTAATTAGATCAAGAGGAATTTCATTAATAAAATTTAGGTCATTACAATCTTCCCCCCATATGAAATTTTTCTCTTGAAATTTCCTTTTTCCATAGTAAAATAGATGAGGGTAACTTTGTCTCATCACTTCCTCTGATTTCAATGTTTCTTCTTCAAACTTGTGGTTTCACCACAACACCTTGATGAGGCGAATTGTCTAATTTCACAGAACTTTTCCCCTACAATCTAAGATCTTCACTAGCTTCTCTTCATACGAGAGGTCATTCTCTAATGGTACCACCTTTGTATTGAGTACATGCAATGTATTAGGTATGTAATCCCTCAATATTGATACACAGAATACATGATGTACTTGAGACATGTTCGGTGGGAGTTCTAGTCGATAGGTCACCGCTCCAATGTGATCAAGGGTCTCAAAAGGGATGATGTACCTTTAACTAAGATTTTTCTTCTTCCCAAATGTAATGCCCTGACCCCAGTTACCTAGAGTTGGTGCATTATTACATAACATTGGCATGATCACAAGAAAGATCAAGTCTCGAAAGACCGATTAGTTTAGTAGCCTTGGAATAACTAGATACATCCATAAAGTTTTACATTACATCATAAAAAAAACATCTTGTCTTCATATCCCCTCACACTATCCCTGCAGGTCATTTATAAATTACTTCTTCATAATCCTGGGAAAAATAAAACATTGAAAGGGGTGAGCTCAGATGCTCAGTAAGGATAACATTATAGTAGAAGCTTTCATAGATAAGCATAAACACTTAAGGCAGTTTATAACTAAAACAAAAGCCTTTTAAACTTCAACTTCAGCATAAAATGGAAAAGATAAAATAAAATAATGCCATTTAATGACTCACATGGATATTATACTAGTCTAACAATCACATACAATATCAATAACCACTTTCATAATGATGGAATGCATAATGCCAGACTATCATAACCACATATCCAAGGCCTCGTGCCAAGACTACAAATAATATTTTGCCAAGGCCTTGTGCCAAGACACTAGTTTGTCTCATGAGACCTACCGATGCATCGAGGAGCTATAGTGGGCTCCACCTGTCACTTATTAAGTCCAATGCATTCCTCATATTAACAGGTTTAAACATAACATAAACATTCGTATTAAAACTAGCATACGAAATGTCAATACTTTAACCACAAACCATGAATGGTATAAAAATAGCACATCCACAGTCAAACATAACTCATTCGATACAATATGGAAGATTGTATTGTATCACATTAACCTCAATCAAGAATAATGAAGGATATTGACATAGTTGAAAATAATCACCAAAACTATTTGAGAGAAATATCCCCCTTTTTCTTGAAATCATTTAAAAGTCACACTATTTGTCAAGAAGACATTTAAAAAAAAATTGAATCAAAGTTTCCAATACCACTTTGAAACTTTTAAAAGGAGTTTTAATTTTAAAACTTTAATGTCCATATAAATAAATCCTTAAAACCATTTTTTAAAATATGGACATTAATGAGTAATATTTAGAAGAATAAGTCTTTAAAACATTTAAAAATGGTATTTTAGTTAGAGTTTCTAACCAAAATAGAGACACTTGAATTCAAATAATTGAGGTAATCAAAATATTTTAATATCATGAGAATAAAGGAATTCATGATATACTATGTCAAAGTAAATTATATACACCACATAAAAGTGATTTGGTGTATAACAACAAAGAAGTCTCAATGGAATTTAAATTGAGATGAAATCTATCATAAAGGTCGTATCCTTAGGTTAAAGATAAATAAACGACATAATTATGTGTGAAAAATATAAATACACTAAATAAGATTGGATATTCAGTGTAAAACAATCAAAGGACATTCACACATATTCTTATAAAAACAACACTAATGAATTGGATGTTTATCTCAACAAATCGAGATTGAGTAAAAATTACTCTTATCAAGTTCATACCAATGACTTAAGAATTTTTCAATGGGGTGATTATGTGTATAAAAATTATATCCACAGAAAGGGGAGTGGAAATTATGACATAATAAAATTAATAGTGATTCCACACATAATCTTGGAGTAAATAATCAATGAAGTATGCGTAAAGCCGAATGAGTGGAAATTGAAATTTCAAATTCCCTTATCAATTAGGTAACTTATGAAACATACACCCATGAAAGAAGTATCATACCATCATGATGTAAATACCCATAAATTAAAGTATATTACACAATTAATACAATCATGGGCAGTACACATACACCACATGCAATAATTAAGTGGTGAACAATGGAATTATCACGAAATTAAGAGTGAGTTAAGAAACCCCTTACTTTGTACTTTTTCCTTGGTCGACAGTAGGTTAACCTCCTGTATAATGGTGAAATAATTGTTATTTAATTATACAAGAATCATTTACTTTAATATGATATCATATATTATCTTTTAACATTGACTTGTTAATAATATCTTAGAATTATCGTTATTTCGGGTGTTAACGGGTTCATTTTACTTTATATTCTTTGTTATGTGAGCCATATTCGTTATTAATGGGATGTATATTATTCATATCTAGAACGATATCAAGTCCTTAGATACTATTTTTAAATCATCAAATTATAATTATACTTGAATGGATATGATGGAGAATGAATCTCATCGCGTTCGTGGAGACGGTAGTCCGTACGTACGCACGAGCGACAATATCATTCTTTTGATATTAAAATAATATATAATTGGATGGTATATCATATATAAAGAATAATTGTCATGTTATATTTATTATTTACATGAGTTACACATCATTATTATACCCATCCAAATAATAATATATTGAATAACAATTACACCACGACGTGGAGACGGTAAGCCGTATGTATGCACGTATGGTGACTTGTTATTAAAAGGATGGATAGAATACTGAATATGGTTGTACCATATTTATAATAACATCACAGTAGATATATGATACTGGAGTTATTATTTTACAATGGTAATAACAAATAAAGAAGAAGTGGAAGAAGAAAGGAACTTGAAAAGGGGTGGTGAAAACATTACCTCTTCTTCAGGTTCTTCCTTTTGATTTAATCAAAAGGGCTCCTTAGGTTGGCTTTCTGATCAAACTAAGGCCTCTAGGTTGTAGTGAGGGAAGTTGAGAGAGTATTTTGGGCATGGTTTGGCCGAACCAAAAGTCTTTGAAGGTGTGATGAAATGAGAAGGAGGAGTGCCCTTTTATAAGAGGGGTGAGGGGCACCTTTGGAAAAGCTAGAAATATTAATTTATAATAAATTCATATTCGGTTTCTAATGGCTCAAAAGTTGATTATTAAATATTTAATGTGGGGATAGGTCGAAAAACATTCAGACAATAGAATTTAGACAGGTTTGGGTCACTATATTAACCTTATCTTTTAGTTTTAACTCTTAGTTAATTAGTTTTACATTTACCATGTCACTTTGTATTTTTATATTATATAGTTAATAAACTTAGTATATACATCCAAGAGACCCCCAAGTTGTCCATTAATGATATACCTATCATGATATAAGTATCTTGGTCGAACGTTAGATTTTTAAGAATTTAATATCAATTAATAATATATTATTTTTTTAAACTCTTTTATGTCAATTTTGACACTATTCAATAGTTGATTTTTATGAAACACATAACAGAATGATTACTTCGAAAAAAGTTAATTAAATCAATAATATAATGTCATATTATCCTATAAAATTAGTGTAATTCAATAAAAATATCAAATTATATTTATTTGGGTATTTATAATATCAATTATTCTAATTTTTCACTATTATAGTAATTACTGCATCACCATTGTGTCATAAATAAATTAACTTATTTAATGTATAGAAATTATAAATAAAATATCATTATGTAGGAAATATTTTTAGAGTTATAATGAATATTTATAGTCTAAAAGACAACATATATAACCCTATGTAACAATTGTTTTTCTAAAAGATATATGCTTGTGTCATTTTTGTATTTATTTTAACTTAATTAAAATAAAGTGTCATTATCACTTACAAGTGGATCCATGGGGTCCCGAAATCGACCCAAAGATGCCCATGGTCGACCATGTATCAACCAATAGGGTTAAGACACGTTTTAGGGTAATTTAGTATTATTATAATATTATATTTTATCCCTTGTTTACCGGATTTACCCTTTAACCATGGTAAATAAAATATTTACTGAAGTAATTATCCAAAATGTCTAAAACTAAAAGTTACCTATTTACACAATTTGAACATCCTGATTCAAAATATAGAATCCATTTTTCCAATTTCAAAACACAGAAGTGGCAGAAATTAATTTAAAATTAATTCCCGTTGTTAAAACAAAAAGCGTGTTTTTAAGAGATAATAACTATCAAAAGATTGGCACTTGTTTATGTCTGGTTTAAATGTGAAATTATGTTCAATGACCCACATTGTATTACATGGTAAAAATATATTCCAAATATACTTTAAAACCACTCAAATTCATAATTTATCACTATTAATTATTTTGATTAAAAAAGTTGTTTTTAATTAAAATTTAGTAATTTTCACTATTCATCAAAATATGAAATTTATCCGAAAAGTACCAAAATTTCACCCTAGGATAATGTCGATATTATGAATCCAAAAATGAAGTCCATTTTTAGAGATAGAATTTATAAAATTTCAAAAAGTAGGTATTACTATTCATAACGGCTATTTTGATTGGTTATGGTGTGTTAAAATCTCGAAGTTGCGTACAATACACGCCATTGCATTATTCGAAAGGAAACGTTCCATGGAATATTGGGGTGTTACACCAAATCTCATAACTCTCTTAAATGGTGATATGTGGAGGAATAACATGTCTCCAATTTTAAACTGTAGGTCTTGTCGATGATTATCAACATAGATCTTTTGTCAACTCTGAGCAGTTTTAATGTGCTGCTGGATGGTCTTAACCTTCTCCACCATTTCATCAACCATTTCTGGACCTAGGAGTTTTTTCTCCCCAACTTCATCCGAACATGTCGGTGTTCTACACCTCTTCCCATAAAGGGATTCATAAGGATCCATTTGAATAATTGACTGGAAACTGTTATTGTAATAGAACTCAACTAGAAGAATATGTTGATCCCATCCTCCTTTGAATTCCATTTAGCACGATCTCAACTTTTCCTCAAGTGTTTGTATATTTTGATCAGATTGTCCAACAGTTTGAGGATGATAAGACATACTAAAGTTTAGCTCAGTATTTAGAGCATGCTGAAGACTCTCCCAGAACGTAGAGGTGAATCTTGGATCTCGATCGGATACAATATATAGTGGTACACCACGCAGCCTTACCACTTCTATGATATATACAGGTTCCAGTTGATCCAATGAGAAATCCCCTTGAATTGAAATAAAGTGTGAAGTCTTTGTAATACGATTTACAACAACCTAGATAGCGTTATTTTCTTTGGATGCCTTCAGAAGTCCAGTGAAAAAGTCCATGGTGATGTTATCTCATTTCCATGTCAGTATGGATAATGGTTTCATCACCCCCTTAGACTTCTTCCTCTCAGCCTTCACCTGCTAACATACCATAAAATTTGATGTATACTTAGTGATATCCTTCTTCATGTTATCCCACCAATAATTCTCTCGGAGATCTCGATACATATTTGTGTTTCCTGGGTGAATGCAGAAATTCTAACTATGTGCATCATCCAAAAGATCATTCTTAACTACAAATTTTATGGAATGCATATTTTTGACCTAAATCTCACAATTCCTTCTTCATTAACATTGAACGCCAAGGATTTCCCTTTTCTGATAGTTTTCACTTTCTTCTTAATTCCCAAATCATCATTTTTATCATCCTTTAACCTTTCCAAAAGAGATGGTTGAGCAATCATTTGTGAAAGGATTGATGATGTTCCATTATTTATGATTCCCATGTCTATATTTTTCTAATCAAAGAAGATTGGATCCTTTTCAATTCTCATTAATGGTAGAATCGCTGGGTACTTCCAGCTTAGAGCATCTTCCACCTTATTCTCTTTCCTATGGAGGTAATGGATTGAGAAGTCATAATATTTGATCAGCACTAACCATCTTCACTGGAACTTATTCAACTCTTTCTGTGTGAATATATATTTTAGGCTTTTATGGTTCATATATATTTCCCACTTCTCCCCAAAGAGGTAATGTTGCCAAATTTTTAATACGAATATTAATATATCCAACTTGGGATCATGTGTTGGATAGTTTTTTCTCATGAACATTCAATTTCCTTGAAGCATAGGCAACGACTTTATTATTTTGGACCAACACATAGCCCATGCCCTTCTTCGAAGCATCACTAAATACCACAAAAATTTATCCACATGTGGGTAGTGTGAGAACATGAATAGTTATAAGCCTCATTTTAAACTTCTTGAAGCTCTCTTCGCATTCATCACTCCAATAAAACTTGACTCCTTTCCAAGTTATCTTGGTAAGAGGGTTTGAAAATCATGATAAATTTATCACAAATCAGTGATAATATCCAGCCAACCCCAATAAGCTACGGATATCCATCACTAATGTTGGTCTCGACCATCACTCTATTGCAATTGTCTTAGAGGTATACACAGATATCCCATTACTTGTGATGATATGACCCAATAACGAGATTTCCTTCAACCAGAACTCACACTTTTTATACTTTTCATAGAGCTTATCATTTCACAAGGTCTCAAGTATAGTTCTTAGATTCTCCTCATGATACTCCTTGGTTTTGTAGTATATTAAAATATCATCTATAAAGACTACCAAATTTTCTTTGAGGTAATCTCTAAAGACTATATTTATCGAGTGCCTGAACATTTCAGGATCATTAGTGTATCTTAAAGGCATTAATAAGAATTCATAGTGTATGTACCTTGTACGAAAAGTAGTCTTGAGGATATCATCCTTCTTCACCATTGGTAATATCCCAACTAAAAATCCACCTTGGAGAAGTATTGTGTTCCACATAGATGATTGAAAAAGTCATCAATTTGAAATATAAGATACTTTTTCTTTATCGTGATTTTATTGACCTCATGGTAATCAATGAAAAGGCACATTGACCCGTCCTTCTTCTTAACGAAGGGGATAGGTGCACCCCATGGTGAAGCACTTGGGTATATAAACACTTAATCTAGATTCTATTATAGATGTTTCTTCAGCTTCTCAATCTCTAAAACATTTATTCTATATGGAGTCTTGGATATTGGCAATGCCCCAGGTATAATATCAATTGGGAATTCAACATCTCATCTCGGATAAAGACAAGACAATTCCTTATGAAACACTTCAACGAATTCCCCCACAATAGGCATGTCTTTAAAGATGGTTGCTTCCTTAGACTCAATCATCTGAGTGAGATACACATGCTCATAGGGCAGTAATATACACACTTGAGATGATGGTTTTAAAGAAGATTCATCCTCCTCCTTGCACTTGTATAGAATCGGGGGTCGATTCTCTATATGGAGAGTGATTTCCCCCTCATAGTAATTTATGTTGGATCTATATAGGGAAAGTCAATCCATGCTAATAATTGCATCAAATTCCACCATAGGGAGTATGATGAGGTTTTTTGGGAAGTTCAAACCACTAATTATGATAGGGGAGGAGTTATATTTATGTGATGCAATGATTTCTCCATTTTCCGTTCTCACCCACATATTTACTTCCATGATTTGTGGTGGTGTTGGGATTGTTCTACTAAACTTTCAGGATATAAAAGAATGTGTCGAACCAGAATAAAAATGTAAGTTCTCTATTATTGAATGAATAACTAGCATACTTTTCCCCACTTCATTTTCAGGGTTTGATTTGTCGTTAGTGATGGAAAAATATCACCCTTTCTACTTTAGAGGTTGTTGGTTGCCTCCGAAAACCCTTATCATAGGGCACTGGTTTGCAAAGTGCCCTGGTTCTTTGCAGTTGAATCAATGAACAATGCGTTGAGGGTCAAACAGATCATTCCTCTCCTCTGTCACAGTAGTGGATTTTTCTTGTCGATAGTTAATAGCTAGGTTCCCTTGTCTTCCACACCTAAAGCATTTCCTCATCCCCTTTAGGAAATTTTGAGGGTGCTTCTCTCCACACCTTTTGCAAGTGGGGTGCTTGAATTTCTTAGCACCATTGGATTTATCCATCGGACTGCAAGAATTAAAGTCTGTTTTCCACTTATTATCCCTATGATACCCCTGAGATTCTCCAATCTACATTTTTATTTTGAGGGCACATCTGATAGTTTCCTCATAGCTCTCTAAATCACGGATCACTAGGGATTTTTGTAGGCTTGGTTTTATCCCACCAAAGAAGCGGTCAACCTTGTATTTGGCCGTAACGACAAAGCTGGAGGCATATTGTGAAAGCCTTTTGAAGTTTTCCTTGTACAATCTGATGGATTTTTTTACCTTTTTTCTTGAGGGAAAGGAAGTCCCTTTCCATCTAAAGTCGTAGGGTTTGAGGAAAATATTTATAAAAAAACATTTTCTGAAATTTTTTCCATTCCAACGCCTCGATCTACTCCTTTGGATTCATATTTTTTATCAATGTACACCATTGATCAGATTCACCATCCGTACAATAAGTATCCAGGAGAACATTCTCTTGTTCATAACATTTAACAATGGAGAAGATCTTCTCAATGGGGTTTATCTATTGTTCATCGATTAAGGGATCTGATGATCCATTACAAGTAAGAGACTTTGTCTCATAAAGCTCTCGATTGTAGCTTGTTCTTTCTTGTGGGGGGGGGGGGTAAACTATCACATAAATGACATATGTTAAAGTTATTTTTCATTTAATTTACATCCTTGTTTTTTTTTGGGGGTTTTCCATGCATTTTTTAAGGAAATGGTGGGTTTCCAAAATTTGGGCCAACCCGAGAGCCCATTTACAGTTTTGAAAGTAAATTTTGTTTCTTTAATAACTCCTTATTTTTTCAACCTTTTTCACCCATTAAACATTCAAAATTACCTTCATTTAACAATTAAAACCACCAAAGAAATTTTGGCCCCTAAAAAATTCATTATAATATTGGATTTGGGTGATCAAATTAGGTATTGAGCCAACCTGAAATCCCATTTCTAGTTTTAAATTTTTTTTAATTCTTTCATAAAATATTCATTTTTATCCTTTTTTGGTGATTCCACATCTCACCTTCTCCCACTGCACCTAGACGCACCCCCCATATTCATTTTCCCCTGTTTAGAGATCGTATCAGTTGGGAATTAGGTCCGAACTTCCAGGTTTCTAAAATCATCCAGATTTCTCAAGTAAGTGACTATCCTTCTAAGTTCCTTCCATATCCTTAAGCTTTCTCCCTTTTTTAATGAATCCCCAAATGTACATATGCTAGAGATTATTACCTAGGGTTTCATTTTGAGTTTCTTGGTCCAATCCTAGGTTTTTCGGTTTGATCTCACTCCCTTTTGGTGTGGTGGTGGTACGGTTGAAGTTCTGCACTAGGATTTGCAGTTCTTGACTCTTTTGGGAGGTGATTCCATTGTGCATGCAATTTTTTTTAATTATCTTGATATTTTCATGGTATTTTAATATTTATTTCATTTTAATGTTTGTGAAAAAATTGGTTTTAGTTTCATTTATAAAGGAAATGAATTTTATGTTCCAATTTTTGGTGAAATAGGGCGGTTTTCATACAAATCTTTTATTGGTTCTTTTGGGGCTGACCAATAATTACATAGTTGATTTTATTGACTATATTCGTCCTGGAAATCATGTTTTGAATGTTTATTCTTTTTTTTTTCTGCAAAATTTTGTTTAAATGGTGTTTGGGAAGCAAATGGGCTTTAAGTGCCATGTTTCTATGAAAATGGGGGTTTTTAAAAGATATACCTTCTTGGTTCACATGGGGCTACCCCAAAACTGAATTGTTGGTTTAATTAAAGGTTATTGAACTGAAAAAATATTTGGTGACTTAAAAGTGTGCACATAGAGTGCAAAGTGGATATTTCTAAGAGCTTTGGGTGCAAAACAATGTCATATTTTGGGATGTTGTTTTATTGAAAATCAAAATGTTTTGTTGTGTGTTTTAAATGGTATAAAGTGTGTATAGATACTGTATTGTTTGTTTGTGACCAGTAGTGGTGTTTTATATACAAAATAATTTGTGTTTTTTGCTGAAATTTTTTGATCACAAAAAGGGGGATCTCGGGTACATAGGTTGGCGGATATGTACGAGTACAGTTAGTGAACCGGATGGGTTGTGTCCCTGTTTCACTGAGAAAATGGATAAAGACAACTCTAACTAAACTATGTGGATGATATTTGGGGACCACTCGGTTATGGGTATGTTCCCTACTAGTGGATCGTACATGAGAAAGGATTGTGACTTGTATACTTTACACCGAGGTACGAGGTACATAGGGCCCGAGATTATCTAGTTTCCTAGGGGTATTCTCAGTTTAGGTACTCATTCGATTTGTGGTATTTACCATTTTATTGGGGTGTTTTTGTAATTACTTTACTGTATCTCACATGTCTATTTAAATGTGTGAACATTCTGAAAATTTTAGCTTGAAAACTGTTATCAATTGAAAGTTGTATTTCTTAGATTTTATCACTACTTTTCTTTGCGTATTAAAACTGCTTGCTTTTTCAAATTGTATTTCATTCTATTTGGAATCATTGGGTGGTATCCTATTGGGATTAATATCACACCCTACTTACACCCCTTGGGTGTAAGTAGACTTGGTAATGTTTGACTCAGGTAAAGGAAAGGCTAAGGGTGATGGCGGTTCAGGGTGTTAGTCCACATCCTTGGGACGGAGTTGTGGAGACGGCTTGGGGGTGATGACCCCTTGTCATGTGGAGTCCACGGGGCTGTTTTGTTGCTATTTCATTGTGTATTTGGTCCTTTTGTACTTCATTTGAACTTATGTATTCAGTTCTGGATTTTTGTATAAACATTGCTGGTATGAATTTTTTAGATTCATTTTATCAAATATTTTTGATGTTTCATGTATACATATTCGGGTAAATCGCTCCCAACCCAAGATGAATGATACCCGGGCACTTGTGCCAGACCGTGGGGATATGGAATGCCCTTCAGGATTTTCCATGGGCTGGGTTTTGTGTCGTTAATGGTGGCGACCAGATTCGGTTTGTGACAAAATGGTATCAAAGGAGGTTAAAGTTTTTGGATTATATTACTATTTTGGGATGAGTCGAGATAGATAGGAGCTAGGACTATTGGGGCTCGGGGTTTTGGTAGTGAGTAGGGTGCCTAGGCCGCACCTCTCATGGCAGACAGTGAGTCACTAGGGGATGTTAGAATTTACAGATTGACTTCACTTCTAGGTGAGATGTGGGCTACAGACCACTTGTGGACATTAGGTGGATGTGGAGTAGTTGTTTATTTTATTACTGAAATGTGTTTAGTTTATTTATATTTTATGTATTTGATTACAATTTTCATAATTGTGGTATTGACTATTATTTTGTGACTGTTGAATTTTGTAGCAACATGCCTCCCCGGAAAGCTCCCACCCGCCCACAGGAGGAAGCTGGAGAGAGTTCTCCCACACCGATTGATCATAGGCTCATGGAGGTTGTGGTTCGGGCTATCCAAGCTCTGGGACAGGGACCAGCTCCTGCTCCTATTTTTATTAGGGTAGAAGAGACAGGTCCTAGAAAAGATAAAGCACAAGAGTTTCTGAAAAATAAGACTCCTACCTTCCGTGGTAGCTCGTAACCCCTGGAAGCAGAAGAATGGACCGAGAAGATCGAGCGTATGTTTGAGTTCCTAGAAACACCTGAGGAGCTCAGGGTGAAGTGTGCCTCCTTTCTGTTAGAGGGTCTCAGCCGTAAGTGGTGGGAGTCAGTGCTTCAGTATATGAAGAATGAGCAGATGCGCTGGGGAGATTTCAAGGCAGTCTTCAATGAACAGTACTTCCCTAAGGTTTTTCCTTATACTAGGTCTAGAGAGTTCATGGAAATTGTTCAGGGGAATCTATCTATGATGGATTATGCCAACCTTTTCTCTGAGTTGGTTCGGTATGCTCCAGCAATTGTCTTTAATGAGAAAGTGAAGGCCTAGAGGTTTGAGAAAGGCTTGAGACTAGAGATATACTCCCAGGTGTTCTTGTTTAAGCTGGGGACCTATACTGAGGTCATTGATCGGGCGTGCATGGTGGAGATTGATAAAAAAGTCAGGGCTGGTTTCTATGGTTTAGTATCTACAGTGGGAAGTTGCAGCTCCTCAGAGAAGAAAAGGAAGCAGGATGATCTTGTTAAGAAAGGAGGTGGCAGTTCAGGCCACTCTTCCAGGCAGTATTCTTCTGCAGCATATGATGAGAGATCGGTCGTGTGCCACCAGTGTGGGAAGCCCAGGCACATCTGACCATCATGTCCACTTCCTCCGAAGCCTTGTTACCAGTGAAGAGGTATGTGGAATTTGCAGCGTTTCTGTGGTGTGGCACGTCCACTTCTGAGTGGGGCTGGGTCAGTGGCTTCAAGAGGAGTGCCAGCACAGTCTGAGCCGTCGAGGACTGAAGGATCTCGATTTTGCAGCTATGGTGGTAGGGCCAGGTCATCTTATGGGTAAATCCAGTTCAGGGCATAGCCACAGACTAGCGGTCATCTTCAGGCAGATACCGAACATCTCCATGCGGTGGAGGAGGCACCAGCAGGATTAGAGGTGGGACCATCAACAGTTCGAGGTACCGTTTTGATCGCATCTTCTATAATTGCTACTATTTTTGATATTGGTGCCTCTTTTTCATTAATTTCTGCCCATTTTGTGGACATGCTGAATTTTCCAACTGATTTGATGTCTTTCACGATGGAGTTGGTGACACTACTGGGAATGAAGAAGGAGTAGGGTCTCAGGTGCCCATCGTGTGCGCTTTCTATGTCAGGGGTCGAGATGGAGTGGGACCTCTTGGTCTTATATATGGATCTTCTTTATGTCATACTTGGGATGTATTGGCTAGTACACTTCCAGGCACACATCGATTGCTACACACTGCGTGTGAGATTCATGGCACCTGATGGGATTCATCAGGTTTTTCATGGAGAATTGGATCCTCGTTCAGGTCGCGCAGGGCCTCCACTCCCAGAGATGGGAAGTGTTATCTTCCAGTTATATTCGCTCATTCTAGAGGATGGTCTTTCCCTAGAAGGTGCACTACCTCATGTAGTGAATGAGTTTCTGGAGGTATTCTCAGATGATTTTTCAGGTTTTCCCCTGGAGCGGGATGTGGAGTTTTTGATTGATCTGGCATCAGGAACACATCAGATATCTCTTCCCTCTTATCGCATGGCCCCCACCGAGCTGAGTTAGTTAAATATACAAATGGACGACTTAGAATAAAAAGTATTCATTCACCCGAGTGTCTCTCCTTGGACCGCTCCTATGTTGTTCGTGAAAAATGCTGATGGATCCCTCCGGTTGTGCATTGACTATTGAAAGCTGAATAAGGTAACAATTAAGAATAAATATCCCTTTTCCCAGAATAGATGATTTGTTCGATCGGTTAAAGGGGGGGAAGTGGTTCTCAAAGATAGACCTGCGTTCGGGGTATCATCAACTTTGGGTGAAAGAGTCAGATATCCCAAAGACAGCCGTTCGAAGCAGGTACGACCACTTTGAGTATTTGGTCATACCCTTCGAATTGACCAATTCTTTAGCGATCTTTATGGCACTCATGGATAGGGTGTTTTATTAGTATCTCGATTCCTTTTTTTTGGTGTTCATGGATGAAATTATGGTATACTCTAGCTCTGAGGAGGAACACAAACGTCACTTAAGGATCATTTTGGGCACATTACGGGATCACCGCCTCTATGAAAAGTTGTCAAAGTGCACTTTCTAGATCGGGGAGGTGATATTTTCCGAGGAATGTGATCTTGGAGCACAAAGTTTCAGTGGATCCCGAGAAAATTAGTGCGGTCATGTCATGGGAGAAACAGAAAAATGTGTTCGAGATCAGGAGTTTTCTTGGCTTGGATGGTTATTACAGGCGATTCATTCGAGATTTCTCTCGAATTGCTTCACCGATGACTGCCCTCACCCGGAAAGGGGTGAAGTTTGTATGGGGTCCAAAATGCCAGGCATCGTTCAAGGTGCTTAAGAGACGGTTGACTACCGCCCCCGGTCTGATTTTTCTAGTGGCTGGAAAGGGATATGTGGTCTATTGTGACGCTTCAGGTATGGATCTTGGGTGCATGCTTATGCAGGATAATCACGTGGTCGTGTATGGATCTCGCCAACTTCAACCACACGAAAAGACCTACCCGACCCATGACTTGGAGTTGGCACTGGTGATGCATTCTTTGAAGAAATGGAATCACTACCTCTTTGGAGAGAATTTTGTGGTCTACTCTGATCACAAAAGCTTGGCTTATATGATCTCGCATAAGGACCTCAACTTGAGGCAGCGTCACTGGATCGAGTACTTGTAAGGGTTTGACTTTGACATTGTCTATACCCCAGGAAAGGGTAATGTAGTGGACGATGACTGGAGCAGAAGTATTCTAGTGCAGGCTTTGAGGAAGTCCAGTGATGAGTGGAAATTGATGGGGATCTTTTCTCAGATGCATGTGGAGAACAGGGAACATAGTGGAGGGGAATTCTTGGAGAGCTTCCAGTTGACTCCATCTCTTTTGGAGTTGATTCAGTGGGAAAAGCCTAGTGATGAGCTTTTTCAGTGGTCGAAGCAGTTTCTTCATGGTGGGGAGACATCCTATGATTATTCGTCATCTCCTGAGGGCATCTTTTGCTTCAAGGGCCGTTCAGTAGTGTCGTTATCTCTGTGGAAGGTGGGGATGCAGGATAGCCAGCAGTCTCAGTGGGCTATCCATCCGGGTGCCACTACAATTTATTATGATGTTCGTCAGTAGTTTTGGTGGCCTGGTATGAGACGGTACATAGCAGACTTTGTTTCGAGATTCTACACATGCCAGCAGGTGAAATCAGAGCACCAAAGGCCTTCTGGTTTGCTCCAACCACTACCCATTCCTACCTGGAAGTGGGAAGAGGTCACCATGGACTTCATTGTTGTCTGACATCGTACACATTGGGGTAAGAATTACATTTGGGTGGTGATTGATCGTCTGACCAAATCAGCCCACTTCATTCTGATAAATGATACAACTAAAGTGGATGAGTTTTTCCATTTTTATCTTCAGTACGTGATGAGACTCCATGGTGTACCATCAGTAGTTGTCTCAGATAGATATCCCCACTTCACTTCTTGATTTTGGGAAGGCTTTCAGAAGGCCTTGGGGTCTCAGATCAAGATGAGAACGGCATACCACCATCATATGTATGGTCAGACAAAGCGAGAGAATCATATTTTGGAGGACTTTCTTCGTGCATGTGTCCTAGAATTTGGAGGTTCTTAGGATAAACATTTGGGATTGTTTGAGTTTTCTTATAATAATAGTTACCAATCCTCGATTCGAATGGCCCCTTTTGAGGTGCTCTATGGTCGGCCATGTCGGTCCCCCCTATGTTAGGATGAGGTAGGAGAGAATTCACTATTGGGGCTGGGCCTTGTGTAGGAGGCTTCTGAGAAGGTCAAGTTGATTAACCAACGCTTATTGATTGCTCAAAGTCGTCATAAATCTTATGCTGACCTGAGGCATCGATACCTAGAGTTTTCGGTGGGTGACAAGGTATTCTTGATAGTGGCCCCTCGTCTAGGCCATCGTCGGTTGGGGAAGCAAGGTAAGCTGATGACGTGGTATTTCGGGCCCATTGAGATCACCAAGCATATTGGAAATGTGGAATACAGGTTGGCCTTACCTTCTTTGTTGAATTCCATCCATGATGTCTTCCACGTCTCTCAGTTGAAGAAATACAACCTGGATCTGTCCCATGTGTTGAGTTGGGAAGAACTGGAGATAGAGCCTGACTTGTCTGTTATTGAGAGGCCAGTGAAAATAGTGGAATCCCAAGAGAAGATACTTCGAGGGAAGTCTATTCCATTAGTCCGGGTTCTATGGCAGCATGAGAATGATACACATGAGACATGGGAGCGAAAGTCATGGGTCGAGGAAGAGTACCCATTCTTGTTTTCTAATCAAGCTTCATGTTGACTTTCAGGGGTGGAAAGTCCTTAATGGTGGGGAAAATTGTCACATACATGACATATTTTAAAGTTATTTTTCATTTAATTTACATACTTGCTTTGTTTTGGGGGTTTTCCATGCATTTTTGAATGAAATGGTGGGTTTATAAAATTTGGGCCAACCCGAGAGCCCATTTCCAGTTTTGAAAGTAAATTTTGTTTCTTTAATAACTCCTTAGTTTTTCAACCTTTTTCACCCATTAAACTTCTAAAATAACCTTAATTTAACTATTAAAACCACCAAAATAATTTGGTCCCCTTAAAGATTCATTAGAATCTTGGATTTGGGTGATCAAATTAGGTATTGGTCCAACCCGAAAGCCCATTTCTAGTTTTAAATGTGTTTTTTTAATTCTTTCATAAAATATTTAGTTTTATCCTTTTTTGGTGATTCCACCAATAACCTGCTCCAAATGTTCCTAGACGCACCCCCAGATTCGTTACCCCCTCTTTGGATATCATATCAGTCGGGAATTAGGGGAAAATTTCTCAGGTTTGAAAAATCGTCCAGATTTCTCAAGTAAGTGACTATCCTTCTAAGTTCCTTCCTTAAGATTTCTCCCTTTTTTATTGAATCCCCAAATGTCCAAAAGCTAGGGATTCGTACCTAGGGTTTAATTTTGAGTTTCTTGGTCCAATCCTCTGCTTTTAGTTTTGATCTCACTCCCTTGTGGTGCGGTGGTGGTGCAGTTGAAGTTCCACACTATGATTTGAGGTTCTTGACTCTTTTGGTAGGTGATTCTATTGTGCATGAATTTTTTGTAAATTATATTGCTATGTTCATGGTAGTTTTATATTTATTTCATTTTAATGTTTATGAAAAAATTGGTTTTTGTAGCATTTATAATGAAAATGAATTTTATGTTCCAATTTTTGGTGAAATTGGGTGGTTTTCATACAAATCTTTTATTGGTTCATTTGGGGATGACCGATAATTACTTAGTTGATTTTATTGAAATTTATTAGGACTGAAAATAATGTTTTTAATGTTTTTTCTTTTTGTTTGTTGCTGAGAAAGTTTTTTTAAATGTTGTTTGGGAAGAAAATGGGCTTTAAGTGCCATGTTTGTGTGAAAATGGAGGTTTTTAAAAGATATAACTTCTTGGTTCACATGGGGCTTCCCCAAAACTGAATTGTTGGTTTAAATAAAGGTAATTTAACTGAAATTTTGTTTTGGTGACTTAAAAGTGTGCACATAGAGTGCAAAGTGGATATTTAGAAGAGCTTTGGGTGCAAAACAATGTCATATTTTGAGATGTTGTTTTATTGAAAATCAAAATGTTTTGTTGTGTGTTTTAAATGGTATAAAATGTTTATAGCTACTGTATTGTTTGTTTGTGACCATTAGTGATGTTTTATATGAAAAAGGATGTGTGTTTTTTGCTTAAATTGATTGATCACAAAAAGGGGAATCCCGGTTACATAGGTGGGTGGATATGTACTAGTACGGCTAGTGAACCGGATGGGTTGTGTCCCTGTTTCACTGAGAAAATGGATAACGAAAACTCTAACTAAACTATGTGGATGATATTTGGGGACCAATAGGTTATGGGTATGTTACCTAATAGTGGATCGTGCATGGGAAAGGATTGTGACTCAGATACTTTACACCGAGGTACGAGGTACATAGGGCCCGAGACTATCTAGTTGCCTAGGGGTGTTCCCAGTTTAGGTGCTCATTGGATTTGTGGTATTTACCCTTTTATTGGGGTGTTTTTGGAATTAATTTAAAGTACCTCACATTTATATTTAAATGTGTGAACATTATTAAAATTTTATCTTGAAAACTGTGATCAATTGAAAGTTTCATTTCTTGGATTTTATCACTGCTTTTCTTTGCGTATTAAAACTGCTTGCTTTTTCACATTGTATTGAATTCTATTTGGAATCATTGGGTGTTATCCTATTGGGATTAGTCTCACACCCTACTTACATCCCTTGGGTCTAAGTATACTTGGTTATGTTTGAATAAGGTAAAGGAAAGGCTAAGGGTGATGGCAGTTCAGGGTGTTAGTCCCCACCCATGGGACAGAGTTGTGGAGACGGCTTGAGGGTGATGACCCCTTATCAAGTGGAGTCCATGGGGCTGTTTTGTTGATGTTTCATTGTGTCTTTGGACCTTTTTTACTTCATTTGAAATTATGTATTTAGTTATTAATTTTTTTATAAACCTTGATGGTATGAATTTTTCAGATTCATTTTATCAAATATTTTTGATGTTTTATGTATACATATTCGGGTAAATCGTTCCCAAACCAAGATAAATGATACCCAGGAACTTGTGCCAGCCCATGGGGATAGGGAATGCCCTTCGGTATTTTCCATGGTCCAGGTTTGGTACCTTTAATGGTGGCGACCAGATTCGGTTTGTGACCTGAACGTTCCTCTTGACCCATGTTTCTATTCAAAACTTGAGTTAACTTTGAGAGTATCATGACAAAGTTTGTGATTACCTCTCCCATCAGATTGGGAATCTCATTAGAATAGTCATCATATTGATCTTCGCATTGATTATTAGTCCGAGTCCTCCTATTACTAACCATCAGTAGGAATAACAGGACAGTTAGAAGTAACACATAAAGGGGAATCTAATGACCAAAAGGGATAAATTATAAATTACCTTTATTTCCTTAACATATCTATGTTATCCATGATCTACTTCCCAACATATATTCTTAGTGAATTATTTTTATTTCATTTAATAATGGTTAATACTAAGCTTAGTAATTTACCAAATCATAACCCCCAGGAGTGTCATAACCAAGAGTACAGTAAGGCCCATTGTCGTGCACCCGTTTCTGTTCGAATCTAGCTCAAAGTGGTGTTTTCGGGTTTTAACCCTAGATACATCTATGCCAGAGCCACCTCTACCTGATCGTATCCAGATTGGGATGTATTTTCTTGATAAACCACTTAATCAAAACTTACCAAAATTTAGGGATGTTTTTATTATACATAGTCTTATCACTAAGTCTTTCACTAGGGTTTTATATCATAATCCCAAAAATGACTAAACCTATCCTCAGATACCAACTATAAAAAACCTTCTCTTTATTACACACATAAACATGGTTTATTACATAAACTTTCACTTAAGACAACTCTAAGGATCGAGAGGTCTAGTCTCTTGGGAAATTAATAACATTACATAACAACAAAGAATATAAAACACAACATCTTTATTGAAAACTACTTTTACATTACCATAACATTCCTTCCTACTTAGCATTTCATGGGATAACCCGACGACATGCATAAGAAAAGGGTGAGCTATAAAGCCCAGTAAGTGAGTAAAAAAGGCATAACATAATGAATATAGTACATGTTATGAAATAAGAATATAAATGGACCATAAAAGAAACATGGACATAAAGGCATGATATAGCATTATTATTATATCATGGAAATGTGGCATAAACATTTAATGTGATATTAGCATGAGCCAAGGCTCATTACACATGGAGCATTAGTAAAACCTCATTGAAATTGAATTATCATGAGTAAACCCACATTTAACTTGAATTAGAATGAGTAAATCCTAATTTTACTTGATGTATCACGATTCTAATCTTTACCCAATGCATTGGAGCGCTATCAGGGCACACCCTTTATAAAAATTTCATTTCATGCGTAAGTGTGCCACATGGATCATACAAGATGGATTCATTAAACATAATAATTTATTCCACAAATAATAGATGTTGAATACATAAATTTTAGTCCTATATCAACAAGTAAATGTGCATAAAATAGAATACCCTTGATAGAGAAATGGGTATGGTATTCACTTACACGATGATTTTGGCATGGGAAATTTTGGTGTAACTTTGGAAGCATAGCAACGTCAAATAGAAATCATAAAATGGGTTGATGAGAGAGAGAGGGGTATCTCATCATTTATACATGAAATGGAAAGTAATGGGGTCATTGAAGATAATATCCCAACATATGTAATGGAATTTAGATGCATAATATAAAATAATTTTTTGAATGTAAATGAGTAGAGAGAAATTCATTAAGGAAGTTCAGAAGGGTAATGGGTGTATGTGGGAGGAATTATTGAGAGAGAAAGTGGTATCTCATCATTAAAAAATAATGAAGTCAGTATGGGGGAGGTTTGAAATCATACCTAATCATTTTTAATTTAAATTAAAAGGGCATAAAAACATTAATAAATTTTAAAAAAAAATGAGA
The DNA here is from genome assembly GCA_963277665.1 of Viscum album. Classification (NCBI taxonomy): domain Eukaryota; kingdom Viridiplantae; phylum Streptophyta; class Magnoliopsida; order Santalales; family Viscaceae; genus Viscum; species Viscum album. The sequence goes on from OY728136.1 coordinate 1,989,544,877, forward strand.
AAGCAAGAAATCCCTTACGAAAATTCGGCATGGTAATAGGTGTACATTTTTTTTAAAGGTTGGGGCCGAAGCCTCATGTTTATTATTAAATCAAAGCAAAGACCTATTTTAACTGGATAGAGGGAAACCCATTACATAGCCCGAAGGCTCGGAGGTCTTGTAGCCCATTACATAGCCCGTAGGCCCAAATTGTTGGCCCAATTCACATGGGAGGGATTAATGAGATAGAAATAGATCTATCATCATTCAAACATAATGAGGAAATTATGGGGAAGGTACGAAATCATACCACAACATTTTTAATTGAATATTAAAGGGTATAACAACATAAAGAATCTTGGGAAGACATGAGAAAGGAAGAATATCTTACTTGGAAGTGTGATTCCAAAGGATTGGGAGTGGCTTAAGATAGACTTCATGGGAGATTGGGGCACCTTGGCAGGATTATAGAGATAGGAGGCAAGAGGTTTGTCAATATAAAAAGGTTTTGAGTTAAGGGAAGTGGGAGCTTGAGTGGGTTTATTTAGGAAAAGAGAGGGTAATTCTTTAATATTTTGGTTTTGGACACTACATATTAAACTAATCAAACCCACAAACCATCCATTGGGGTTTTTCCATGATTTTTTCCATAGTGGAGTGAAATAAAGTATTTTATAAGGATAATTACTGAACTTATTAAAATATTAGTCTTGCTTACGTGGAGGTGAGTCACACTCTCAAGGGAATAATTTTAAAATGTTACAATGTTTTATAAGTCTTGGAGGGTCCACTAAGGCTTAGTAAAATAAATAAAACAAACCTAAAAAAATATTTTAAAGTTAAAAAATATATTGGTAGAAAAAAACATTTATAGTATTTTATTACATCAATATTATGTCATTATTATGTCATAAAACATATTATATATTTAAACAGTATTTAATTTTTACCCAAATATTCGACTGTCTCGAAAAATTATGAAAAATTCACCATTGGATAATTTCTACATTCTTATTCCAAAAATAATATTCATTTTATCTAAATAATTTTCTAAATATTTAGAATTTTTTTATTTTAACATAAAAACAGACATTTATGGAAAATTCATGAGTTTTGACAAAAAAAAGCTTTTAAACCATAATAAAAATTACAATTGTATTCATAAAAATTATAAGATCATTTATATTTAATAAAAAATAATTTAGTAATAATATTTTATTAAAATATTATTTAATTTAAAAATACATCATTTCATCAAAATAGATTTCTTAATTTAATATTAACTAAAAATACTATTTGTGCTTTAAAACCTATTTACAAAGTAATAATAATAAAATGAATGTATATTATTTATTCTATACAAAAATAATGTACATAATCATAGTACTAGGGTCTTGTTACATAAACCCTGATAACACCCGCATATTACATAAGGGTAAGGTGTGTGATGGTGACAGACTCTTGGGGTAGCTCGAATAACATCTCTCGGGTGGTAATCTCTATCAACTTTCACTTATCCCATAGGCGGTTCCATTCAAGCTTAATGTTTTGATGATTGGCTTGGGCTTGGTCAAAACAGAATCCCAGTGACTTCACCTCCTTTCCGATCTCCAAAAAATGGGATTCGTACGGAGTAATTCTACTGGATGAGGTCATCACTTCCTTTGTCTAAGTAAATTGGATTTGTTAAAATCCTATATTTATACTAATCATGTGATAATTGTTCAACAACTATATTAGAAATTGTAAAAATTCTTAACAGTATTTTGAAATCCAAAAACACAAAACCAAAGAATTGAATATGTTTTATATAACCATTTTACAAAATAAGATATTTAATTAGATCAAGAGGAATTTTATTAATAAAAAATGGGTCATTACAAAAATAGTGTGAATTTTACTCAGCGTTTCCCAAATGATATTGATCATATACTAAATAAGGATTTGAGATAGAGTTTTGTAGCCTTTGATAGGGAAAAGATGGACTTTCAGGTAAGGGAGTGCTTTGATCGGGCTACATGCAGCAGTGGTCGAGGGCTTGTGGTGATGTTGGATAATAGGTACTTTGATTTCATCATCTTTCAAGCATTGATATATCCTTTTGCACGTGTTATTTCATCTTTTTCTTCGGTAAATATATCATGGGAGCCCTATGTTGACCCAGTGTATCACATTAGCACTTTGGTTAACTGTTATATTGCAATTTGGATTCCTGTTGGTAACCTTCATTATATTACATTTCTAGTAGATCGGCTGATTATTGTCCCTGATATTTCAAGGTTTCATAAGTTGTTTTTGATTTCAATTATGTTTTTTTTTCAATTTATGTAGTTTTCTTAATTATTGGCTTCATACTTATGGCCCCGAGGAAGACAAAAGTCAACTCGAATAAAAAATGAGATGCATTAGTCTCATCAATGAGGAGGGGGCAACGATGCATTATTTATCACATAAAAGGACATAATTGTATGAGATGTCCTCAAGTGGAAGTACAGAGCTCCACATCTCATCATCCATGATCAAGGCTATGCATTTTATCATCAGTGTGTATATTTTGTTCTGTATGTGGATGTTTCAGTAATGATTACTTTTATTTCTGACTAGTTAAATTTATTAAATGATTTCATTTTGGTAGGTCTCATTTCTGGATTCTAACATAAATATATTTGTGATACTATAACTATTAAAAAACTAAACATACAACAAACATGAATATATCATGATTCCACATGTTCAATGTGGATTTCTCATCACCGCTGCATTATATAAAAAATTTAGAAAAACATAAACTTCATTGGAGATCAGTAAAATAAGAAATTAATTACCTAAACTAACAACACTACCCTCATATAGTTTATATTTTATTTTCTTTCTTATGGTTTTGTTGTAATAAAATTTTACAATTTTTATAGAATTTGCTACCAAAAGGTAATGATGACATAATTTATGCATATGGGATATTTCTCATTGCATACATCCCAGGATACTCATATATCACAGATGGTTTTAGAGGGATTACCTCTACCTCCTTTGAGTGTCCATAGATCTCACCATTTCCAACATGTCGCACCACCTCCCGCAATCATCACTCATATTCATTGCACTTGATTATATGGTGTAGCTATGTGAGACTTCACCTTTAATGATCATTAGCTCATTTATGTTATTGTAGGGAGATAGAGGCCAGAGTCACATAAGTTCTATTTTAGAGAGGGGGAGATGACTATTACCCTGCAGGATGTGTCCATTATGTTGGGCCTCCCCATCGATGGTGCAGCTCTGACAGGTCGATTTGGAGTAGATTGGTTCAATCTTGTTCATAAATTAATGGGAATAGAGGTTCATGATGATAGAATTTCTACCATTGGTGGTAGATTACGCAGGACTTGTTTAGACTATCAATTCTCACATCTAGTAGATAATGATGATGAGATCTCCATGCTGCGATTTCCACATGCATATATTCTGAGGCTGATTAGTGGAATGATTTTTGTTGATCACTCCACGACTTTTGTACATATGATTTATTTACCTCTTATAAGGGATTGGGACCAGGCATGCCAATATAGATGGGGGGGTCATATTGTCTAGCATATATATATAGGTTGCTATGTAGTTCATGTCACATAGATAATATGCAAATCACATGATTTGTTGTTCTTCTATAGATGTGGGTATGAGAGCACATACCTCGATTATCTCTACATACCCATCTTCCATTGCTTGTAGATATTTTTGCAGAGGATTTGAAAGGATGATGATATGTTATCCATTACTTCTAATGTCTAACTTAGTTGAATATCTTTCTATTATTAAATGTAACTATAATAATGTTATCTATAGGTGGAGTCAGACACATGGACATTCTGATTCCGCCAAACATGACGTCCATGCCTACAGACTTATGCTGGACAACCTTAAATGAGTATATGTAAGTATATATTATTTATATTGTTAAATATTTATTCTCCACCCCGTATATCTTCATTTAATAAGAGATTATTCATTTTTTCCTTTGGATTACATGGATTACATATACGGATGATATCATCTAGAGTCTCCCACCATATTATATGGTGATTCTCGCTACTGGCTACTGCATGGTTCCATTGATTCATTTTCATATAGTCGAGTGGAATCATACCGAAAGAGTTATGAGTCAGTTAATATTTTTTCAGCCTATTCATGACCTACCTAGTCAGTTAGCTACACTGCATTCCCTGAAGATGTCATGGAAGAAATAATTTGATTTGAGGAGATACCATTCCACATATATTAAACTATGGGATAGACGACAAGAGTTACAGTTATGAGCGGTGGGCACAATACGTTTTCATTTTTGTGATAAGTTGGATAATATGTCCTGGAACTATAGGTCCCTAGTTAGATTTCTGACATGACACAGATTGGGATTTCAAGGGTTGATATACATTCTTTATTCCACTATTCAATAGATTTGTTATTAAAATTACTTAAGAGTGGAATTTGTTTTCTTAGGTATCATTAATCTACTTCACATTTCTGATCCATTAGAGAGAGGTTCATTTGACTAGATATATTTTTACAGCACTTTGCTAGAGTTAATTCCCCATATGAATGACATTTATCAAGGAATTTTCTTTGATCCACCACATTATGATTAGGATGTTGAGCATGATAAGCCTCATATATATGTACAAGTAGGTGACAACCCTATTATGGATGTTCCTATTCTATAGGAGGGGGGTGTTCATCAGGATTAGTCAAATGTTGTTGTTCCACAGGAGGAGGGTGTTCATCATGATCAGTCAGATGCTCTTCCAACTTCGCAGTCATAGCCAGAGGTAGATATAGACATTAACTAAGTTTAGATAGATTCTTTATTACTCTATACTATGTAGACATCTGTATTATAGCAGCCATCTTCTTCACATATTGGTTAGAGTTCCAGTCAGCATCCAATATCTATAGAGGTAAGACAGGGCACAGGTGTTGAGAATGTACATCCATCGCCCGTCACATATGAGGATGTGGAGGTGGTTGTCGATGCTGATATACAAGAGCACCATATTCCAGATAAGAGACATATATGTACACATCGTTGACACATCAAGTATACAGGTAACTTTGGAACATAGGATCATCCATGCCATAGGCATTGATTATGTTGATATTACATTTATCCTACATTTTGTATGTGTCTTACTATTCTAATTTATAGATATCTGTACATATTTTTTAATAATTTCCTTACTATTATCATATTATCAACCAAAATCAATAATTTCACTTTTTATATTCATAATAATACTTAGTATTATTATCTATATATGTAAAATAAATAATATTCTTAAATTCATTAATAAATATTAATAATAATACTTATTTTTAATTCAAAATGACTCTAGATGAAAAGATCAATGGACTTGAAGAAATTTTAATAAATATTATTGATCTCAATTTGGATGTAAAATCGTAGAAGATCATGAAACATGTATCTCTGTTAACAAAAAGTGTTTCATGTAGAAGAACATAAATGAATAATGGATATATTTGAAGAGTAGGGGACTATGATTAAACATCATAAGAACAAAAATATGAGATGTATGAAATTATATCTTCATTTGACCAATTTTGAGAAGATACATATTTATACTTTATAAAAGGACACAATTTCTACTGGTTCACAAACTTCACTAGAGGATTTTAAGGTTAAAAAACCTCCAATAAGTGATAAAATTATGGAAGGATAGAGAGTTTTTCACCACCCATGGAAATAATTGGAGTCACTAAATATATTATGTTGATAAATATGTTATATATATAATGTTAACATTACTTATATATATTTTATTAATATCTATAATACATGTTTACAAAACATTAATGTTTTTTTCTACATAAATACATATATAACCATATTTTAATAAAGTAAAAAATTGAACATATATTCCTATTTTATATATGATATAAACATATTTGTGTGTGGTCATGTTTCTTTGTAGCTTTGTAGTTCAACTCTCCTGACTATTTTTAAAATACTCATATAGTCTTATATGTTATGTTTTGCTCAAAAAAACTCAAGGAATAAGGTTTAAAAAATATTTTATTCATCAAGTAATAGATCATGTAATATAACTAAAATAAAACCTATTTTATCGAGATAGAATTCAGATTAGATAAAAAATTTAAATAACATAAAAAATATGAGTTCATGACCAATATCCTATCAGGAATGAGATTTTATCTATATATTTATCAATTAAACGAGATTGAATTAATAAAGTGGTAGAAAAAATCACTATCCATGTCATTGTACTATATCTTCCAATACCCTTGGAGGTTTTCCATGGATTCTTCTCCCCCAAATGATCATAATCGAAAAATTATAGAATTCTTCCCATCCATCCCCTCCCCTCCCTGGTTCCCTTTGAATTTGGCCTTTTATTTACCATCATCCATGAAGGCTAATAAGGAAAAACAATCTCCACAAAAATGAAAATGTAATGTGAAGAGATCCCCTATATTTATATTTTATACATATTAATGACTTTATAATTAATATGTATTTATATTTTAATAATGTATATATAATTAATGATGATTTTTTTAATTTAACATTCTATATGAAGCGTGAATGGGGTTCATGCTTCCTCCATACAGTTCTCATAGGAAGCATGAACCTCGTTCATGATTCCTAGAGATATGAGACGGGTGAACAAGGTTCACGCATCTCGGGTCCCATTTTTAAAATTTTCGGAACCCTATACCATTAAACAAATTGTAGAAATCATTAAAAAAACCTGTCAAAAATCTATGGCTGAGTCTCTTTCTGAATATGTTAGACCCCTCTCAGTATTCTCTTCTTTTGTTGAATGTTTCTAAATCCTCATTATTATATAGAATGTTTTGAAATTCATGATTAATAGGAGAGTCCTCTATGTGTGTCCTTATATTTTTCTCCCTGAATCTTGGCCAGTAGCACTTGACATCCTTAAAACTTCGGTTGTTTGAAATTATGGAAGGCCCTAACACTACGGTATGGAGTGAAACCTTGAATCATAGAACACTTAATGCCATGAATGGCTACTTTGTTACATATTTTCCACAAAACAATAACAACATCTTCATTAATTTCCCTACACTACCAATTTTCACACCTCTGTGACATAGTATATAAACGATTGTGTAACCTCCTCACGCATTTTCATTTTCAATGTCGGCCACAGTAAAACATTTTCTATTATCGTGCATGTTCATCATCTTAAAAATATTATTTATAGGACTCCATGACATAGTGTAAAGACCACAAGTAATCCTTCGTATTCTTCATTTTGAGATTCATTGGCAACGAAAAAGCATTTAATCCATGGTACAGTGCCTTCTCTCTTGTGTTGGGCTTCATCAATCACTATTCTACATATCAATGGTTGTGGAATAGCGAGTCTCTAATATCTAGTGGACCTTGATCTTTTATTTTTTCATCCATGGTGGTGATGAGGTGTAGTAGCGGTATCTATATCATAGTAGTGATGAAGATGCATTTTTTTGTTTATGGTGTAGTGGTAAGGGTAGAGACCTAACTTGAATGAATGAGGAGGATTACAGGAAGCCCTAGATCAAAATAGTGTCGTCTCCGTAAGTGAACAGTAACAAGTGTTTGTAATGAGTCCCACATTGGAGTTCTATCCTATTTCAATACACTTAATAAGTGATCCCATAGTGTCATATTGGATATTAATCGAAAATGGGGTTGGAGGACCCTTACTACCTCTATACACTACCCCACACCGGTGAGCTCATCCTCCTCCTGCCGCATAGATATATCTTGTTCTCCAGTGTGCTTCTGCTATTATAACACATGCATCGACCTGTACGGGGGTTTCCCCAACTGTATAGCCTTCCTAAGGATGGGATTGGTTGGATTTCCCTTTTATGTAAGTGGTTATCTCCTCTTAATGCCTAGCTGGTCGTGGTTTCTCATCTTAAGTCCTAATTGGTCATGGGCCTATTTTTTTAATAATACCTTCCTCTATTTTTTTCCATTTCAACCTATACACCACACACAATTACCAAATCCATTTTAACCTATACATCACAAAAAATTTCCAATTTAAAAAATAATAATTAAATTAAATCTTTTTCTTTTATTATTCTAATTTCAAATTAAAAATGATAAACACAAAAAGATATATTTCTTTAATTAAGAAATGGAATCATTTTTCTATTAAATTTCAAATTTAATGATGTAAAAGTTAAAAATTTTATGCATAATGTGAACTCATCAGGGTACTACATTATACCATGTCCATGCCTACTTGGGTTCCATGCTAAAAAGAAGATTCATGTTGAACTAAATATACCATTCCAAACATGTCCAATACCTTCTCACATGAGGTATAACCCCCACCTCAGTACTAGATCATATCCTAAATCAATCACCAGACCACAAACTTCTCACTTAAGGTAGGTCACCTACCAAATCCATCATAAATTCTATAATACACACTCTTATGTTGATTTGGTCACACATAAAAACCACATCCCATCACATAACAACCCACTATCCTCTCACTCAAGACGTGGTCGACCACATAATCTCACTTTAGATTGGTCACATCACATCAACTCAAAGTCCAACCCTCCTATTTAGGGCAGCGCCAACACCCAAAATCACATTCCATCGCAAAAAAACCCATAGTATTTTCAATAATGATGTGTTCAACCACATACTCTCACTCAATATTGGTCACAAATACTACTCTCAACATATCGTACAGAATGAAACAGAATAATAAATAATGTAAAATAAACCATCCCCAGTAGCACTTGTCTTCTCATTTCCCATCCTCTTAGGTTTTCTAAAATATTCATGTTCACACAACCAAAAGAATTAAATGTGGAGGGAATCATCACTAGTACCAAATACAACTATACTAGGTAACCCTGTCCTTAAACAAGCATGAACGAGTCAATCTAGGTCTATTTCACCCTATTAGATAGCCCTACCTATAACAAAATAATAGTGAAGTATTACAACCTTTCTAATAAATTTACCCATATATCCCCTCTAAATGGTCATCCAAAATAATATGGACATATTCAGTAACTATGATACCAAAATTAGAGCTTCACAGTGATAACACACAAATTTGTATGCAGGTTAAGCCCTGAAAATTGATACAAAAGATAAAACATGGTAATTAATTCCTAATTCAAAATTAATGGAGTATACTTGAAAATACACAATCTTTGTTTAAATATCATTACACTAAAACCTCAAAATTATCCCCTTGTGATAGTAAATATTGAACAGATAAGGAATAAGATATTTAATTCTTATATGGTGATGGACTTGACAAAAGGAACTCCAACATTGGGAAAGAATGAGTGGAGCTAAATGGAGAAGGAGAGGAGTAGTTTAAGGGTCATAAGGGTGAATTATAAAATATTTCCTTAAAAGAAATATGCTTAATTCTTAGTCATGATGTGATCACAATAGTTACTCTGTGACACCTCAATGTGAGGCCCACATCACAACATGGACCCTCTAGGTCATGGCCCAATTTCTACCAAAATAGAGGGTCTAAACCTTGTCCAAAAACAATTATAGTGTGACTAGGGTGGTCATGTTATTATTTTCTATCTTACAGGTGCCTCTCACTGTGACTCCTTACCGATAAGTATTGTCACCCACTTTCACCCCTACCTCCACAAAAACTATCACAGAGTGAAACCCTCACCATGTTGTGACTATAAATATGTATTAATCCTCATATATGGAACTTTAAAACTTTGATAAACCTAGGACTAATGTTATGGTGCTCTTTCACCACACCATCACCTCTCCCTTTTCACTAGGAATCACATCATGGTGCATTAAGGCAATGATGTAACCCTAGGTCATCCACCTGTCATTCCGTCACTCCCAATCCTCATGGTGTGGTGACCAATGACTATAAAACTACTGCTCCAAACCAAACCCAAATCCCCAAATATAAATCACAGGCTACCTCTAAGACCCAAAATACCTTGAACCCATAAAGTTAAATAAATTTCTTGAAAATTTAAATATGAACGAATCTTGAAATTAGAGGGATGCTTCACTAGGAATGTTCCCCCAAAAAAAACATTTTTTTAACATTTATTAAAATAATTATTTTAAAAGTGTTTTTTTTTATTAAAATAAATGAAACCCCCCTTAATGGGGTGATTAAACAGAATTAAGGGTGGTGCGTGAATCTTCCCCAAAATAGATATTTATATTTTATAGACATATATACATAATATATATATAGACACATATATAAATATTCATTAATATATAATAAATTCATTAATATTAATGAATAAATAAATAACAACTTTAACCCATTCATACACCCCATAATTATTTCATTAATATTATTGAAACTTCATGAAATAATTGAATGAAGGAATAAAAAAATTATTGTGAATTAAAATATTTTTCCATTTGATCCATTCTTGATCATGCAAACTCAAATTCACACACAGTCTTGAACAATATAAATATAAATAGTTCCTTGAGAGAATTTTAATAAATCCAAACACAATAATAATTATAAATTAGTGTGATTTCTTTGACACCACTTAAAGGATTCAGTCATAGCGTAAGTTGAGGGTGGGATGCCCGTTTAAAAATTTTCTATCAAAACTTGAAGAGATTGTCTTGAATAATTTAATAATATAACCTCACATAATTTATAATTTACTATTTAATTAAAATAAATACATTTATTATTTTATTTATGATTTTATTTTCTATTTTCATTTACATCATTGACTCGATCACTGATCTCCTTGATGGTGTCATTGCTTCTAGAATCTAAAAAATAATTCCTATATTCATATCCACATGTACTCCAAAAATACTAAAATGTGATTCTTGATATCTTAGGTGCTAGAACATGGGATTTAAGTAAATCACGTCATTATCCCTTAATAATATGATGATTTATCTTTATTTATCTCTCTAGAAACCTAAAATACGTGAGAGGATTATCTCTAATTATCTCTCTAGATCTTGAGAGGAGAATTTGATAAAATGGATTCACAAGTCAAACCAAATGAAATCATTTAATTTTTTACATAAGATAATAATTTAAATAATCACATTTAATCCTTTTTTAATTTGACTCTAAGAAAAACTTATGTTACCTCTCTCTTAAAATAATAATATATCCATTATATTTTTTAGTTAATATCTACTATATTTTCATCATTTCTTAAATAAATATTTTTTTAAATGATATTAAATTATATTACACTTCACAACTCTTAAATAATAATATTTATTATTTTAGGAAACTAGTAATAATCTAATATCATTTATTAAATAAATAATCTTTTATTTAAATGATGTTAAAATGTATATTTATTATATCATTAACTCGATCTTAATCCTCCCATATAATTATTGAACCAAAAATAATAAATTTTTTGTTATTTAAAAAAAATATTTATAATCACCGGAATTGTGAATAAATATTTATTTCACTCAACTTATAAATAAATAATTAAATATAATATTTACTTTTCTCAAAAATAAATATTATATTTATTTATATTATGAATAAATAAGATACAAAATTCAAGTCACTTATTATTATCTTAAATAATCTTGTGATTGAATTTATGATCTAAATAACACGAATAAATATTAATCTCCAAACATGGAATAAATTTATTCTTAGACTTAATATTTAAGATATTCTTATGAGTTTCTAGAAACACATAGTATGTGACCCTCTAGAGTTATTTCTTAGTATAGGTAGGTCTAATCCACCAATAAATATTTCAATTTTACAATACATCATGGACACATAAAGAAAAGATGATTCTTTGCAATGAAAACCTACAATGAACACTATTATTTGATATAATCCCTTTATCAAAGAATATCACATAAAGAAATATGGATAAATGTGTCACCATATTTTGACCTGTATTTTATTGAATTTTTTAAATGAACTTTCTTATAGACTACCATGGACATGGATTTTAGTTAAACACTTAACCAATCCAATAAATTATTCAAACCCTCTCTTATAAAAAATCCATGAGATATCTTCTTATAAAAAATGGAAATATACAAACCCTCTCTTAACCAATAAATTATTGTCATATCACTAATGATGTATAGAATTTTTAAAACCATGCCACGAGAATATATCATCATGAATTTTTTCCATACATCAAAGTACACAATTTATAATTTATATTAAAAATGATAAAAATTCTAAGGACTAATATTGTAATGTCCTTCCACCCTAGACCACAAATCGGTGTCAGACTGACAGTCACCACTATACCTCAGGAACGTCTCCCCATAATCTAGAGGATGCCAACTAGAAAAATGGGTCTAAGATAGTATTTTGGGGAGACTATACCGCTCATATAAGATTGTAAATTAAGTGAATAGTTAACTAGGAACCATATATAAAAATAAATAGAAATAATAATTAGATAAATATAAGAATACCATGATGATAAAAGAAAATACATGAATTCTTGAACAACCATGTTGTATATACAACAACAAACTCCCACTAGGCTAACCGGGTATAAATAATGAAATAAAATAAATAATCAATAGTGATCCACTTTATCTCTTAGTCATACCTCATCTAGTATCCATATACACATATGAATCATCCCTCTTGATCAAAACTTGGGCCTCATCCCAACCTGTGCTCCCAGCCAAGTGAACTTATTCTTGAGTACCTAAGTGTAGTGGAAGCTCAAGTAGGGTGTGAGTACAAAACTCAGTAGGGAACCACTAACTTGGTCCCATAATAATAATTATATTAAGTGATATGTTCAAGTGAAAATGTCTAATATAATAAATAACTACTGAAAATAAATAAATAAACAACATTGTTGATTATTAGATATGTAAACCCAACCGACCATACCTTGTTTGGCCCAATACCAGTGTCTCTAAGAACATTGTGAAATCCATCCAACCACAATACCCAAACCACTCCCCAAGAGTTTTTATGGATAAGTCATCACATACCTCTCCAATTGAAATTTTCTTTATTAGTCATCAAGGACCTCCTATATGTGAGTTTTCTTATCTGGATCCTAAGCACGTAAGTATCAAAAAAATGAATCAAAGATCACCCTAGTATGCCATAACATCCACACCTTAATAGATAGCATTCCCCCAATAGATCTTAGTCCCCAAGACCCCATCATAATTCCCTTGTCGGTCCAACATGTGATGACCAACCTTGAAACATCGTAAATGAAAATACATGAAAGTAGAACCACTATAACATTTCTACCCAATTTGATTATTCTTAGTAGGTTTATAATTCGTATAAGCATCTCATATCACCACATGCATGGTAGTTTCAATATTCAAGGTATACGCCCTATAAGAATTTCAACTAACCTTTTTTATGGTATTTCACATTAATTTCTCATAGTTCCCCAAGGAATATACCATATCACGAATAAATATAAAAAATTATAAATATGGGTGGCCATATGTCTGGCCTGCTATGTAACCCATGGTCAAACTTCTGTAAGTCTAAACTATATTCTCATAGCCCCAACATGCTCAAATCATTAATCCGGGTTCTGAGGTTACATATATGATCATCTATACCAAATTTCATATCCACCTTCTCACTAGGGCTACTCTGTTAAATATGTATTGAGGCCCTCCAATTATAGTACTCGATATCAATTAGGGTCTCAGGTAGAATGAAATTTTTGGTTACATGAGGTCTCGCCAAAAGGGTAATAATCAATGGATGGACCACACACCATCACAGTCTTCATGGTCTCTTAGGTTTGTTCCTCTCACCCAACCCAATCTTAGGAATACTAAGGCTGATCCACATAATCCTATGTATTGGCTAAAAATCCACCATAAGTCTGGCCTCACCTCTAAAGTGGTCTTGAATCCACTAGGTATCACAAAGGCCCCACCATACCCTTTTAGTCTAGTCCTTACAGGTCACAATACCCCTTCCTCAAGTGGTGATGAAGGATCCTACATTATGGACACTAATTCTTAGTTGGTCCGGCCTTACCTATCAAGAGGTCATGAGGCCTCCCAATATTTCAATAGTCTTGACCCAAGCCATTGACAAATGAGGTGATAAGCTAGAACCCAAGGGTTTGTCATGAACCATAGGTCTCATTAATTTTAATTATATATTTTAATTTAATTAAGACACTTCATATAATTTAATTTTATCTGGAGCATCTCCCTTAATGGATATCCCAAACATCCACATGCAATACATGTATAAATTCCACAAGGAAAGTATGTTCAACCACCTAACTTTAATTGAATATTTTCAAAATTATCAGCAACAACCGACAACAACTCCCAAATCCTGTAAAGGACCATCCAACCAAATCCCCAGTCAACTAGACTTGTCTCAATGTCATAATCCCCTAACTATCATTAAAAATCCATAATCATTTAATTATAACAATTATAATTAAATAATTATTTTAATTCATCCTCTAAATATCTAGAAAAAACTCACCAGGTTATTGCACCACACTTGAACTATGACCAACGCTTGTCAACTACCCATGGTGTACCCCTATACTCATCATGGGAAAAGTCCTATCACTCAATGAAAAAAAAATTACTGATTTGAATTAATTTAATCCAAAATAAAAGAAAAATAATTGTAGAGACATAATTCATTGATATTGTGTGTGGTGATATGTTGTCGACATCTTGTATGTCCTCTTACTTGTCTGTAGAAAACCCCCATCATGATTGGTCGATTACACCATGATCCAGTGGAATCAGAATCAAAACCCTAACTTGGGAAACCTGAATTTTATATAAAATTTAGAGAGATATCCCAGGAGGGTACCAATGTTGTAATAATACCTTAACATTCCAAACAATGGCTTCAAAATCCACCCCAAATTAAGGGGAAGTAGGAACAAAGGTAGAGGGATGAGGGTTGGCCGCAAGCAAGGTGGGGGGGGGGGGAATAAAGAGGGATACCCCTTAAAAATACACAGAGGAAAAAAGGTATTTTCTCACATTTAATGTGCTTCATGGTTTGATCACTTGGTTTTCCAATCCTTTCATCAATAATGCACATGGAACTACCTCAAGCCCTTTACTGCACATTATTTGGTCACACAGTTTATCAAATTGTGCTTCAATCATGTGGATGTATTTTCAAATCCTCTTCAACCTCACATAGTTTCCCCTTTAATTTTTAAAATTTTCTCAAAACCATGTGTCATCCATGATAGGAAATTGTACACTAGAAAAAATTGAGTTGAAAATGACATGAGGACCAAGGTGCCACATGATTTTCTCTAATCAATTTGACCCAAACTGTGATCCCTTGATAAAGTTCCTCAAAACCTATAAAACTAACACAAATCTCCCATGGCTCACCTAAATCACCAAGCTACCTCAAAAACCACTTTTCACATCCAAAAATTCAATTTGAGGCATTATAAATCTCAAAATTATATTTTGAATCACCAATCAAAATTTGACTTGTCCATTAATTGAAAATTCAAATTCCATATGAAATTTTCTACTTGTACAGACATGTGTTCTTATAAACTCTCCACCGTAATACTTATCATCATTGAGAAGCCTCTATGTATATCTAAACACAACTCTAAACCTACCTCGATCATGAAATCTCACTCATTTGGCCATGTTCCATTCCCAAACTCCCAAATATTGCCCAAAGTTACAGCCTCCACCCTACGGTTCCCAAACCGCCAAAACCCATGCGAACTCTCAAAACCACTAATAAAACTGACATGATAATTACCTATGATCATATATCCCAAGAAATACTCATTTTATGTTCCAATTTACCACCTATCATATGGTTATCCCCTGATATGTTTTACTTCCTAACAGTAAATTATGATCCATAGTGCCATCCCCATTGGAATTTTCAAACAAAACTCACCTTTAGTGTTCTATCAATGCTCCAAGAAAGGTTACCACTCACTATAACGCTCCAAACAAGAGAAAACCACTCTTGGTTCTCAATTATGATCTGAATGGACAAATCCTAATCGATGAATCTTAAAACCTAGTTGTAGTATATTTTCTTTGAAGAGCCTTGACTAACTATCAATGCACCTCCATCATGACTAAAATGGAATACCTGATGTTGTTCCTTTGTAACCACATCTTATTATATGAGATAATGAATGTTAAACTTCCTTTGGAAGACTATTCTTGAAAACACTCAACTGCATCACACGGTGTATCACCAATACCTGATCATGATGCCTTTATCCTAGGAGGCATCTTGTGGTCATCCCATATAAAATCATTGAAGTCCGTACCAAAATTCCAATGAAGTTCTTTGGTTGTATCCTAAACTGAAAAATTCACCATTATTCTCTAACCCTGAGCACTGATGTGTTTCTGATCCAACACATCTGGATTTCCATGAGGCATCCCGAGCTGATGCCTAGGATTTATCTCCACTCAACTCTATATCTGAACCTACACCTTGAACTCAATAAAGAATCTAGCTGCAATTAATTCCATTTATCTGGTGGCATTAGAATATCAAAAAAACTTTCTAACAACCATTCCCACTCCTAAAAATCTTCTCATATGAGGGTCACACACATGGCCTACATCCCCCTCCCCACATAAGGATCCTCCATTTAATCGAATCACTAGTAAAAATTATTTATCACCATGGCACAAACCTCATCCATCACTAGATATAAACACTGGTATGGAAAAACATCTCCCTCCTAAGCATCAACCCATGGAACCAAAAGTAGTGCATGTTCCCGACTCGCGGGAATGTCACCCATGACTTTTACTGAAACTCAAACCATAAAGAGGGTCACCAACATCAACCTATAACTAGGATAGTTTCCCCCACACAACTTCACTCACCCTGCCCGTCGAACAAATTCCTCGTAGGTTTTTTTTTGACTATATATGTTTCTCATCTGGAAAGAACTCTATTTTTACCAACTGAAGATGCCATGTCTCCCAGAAAATGCATGCTAGGGTCCACCCAAAAGTCTAACATCCCAATGAAATAAATTAAATCATCCAAGAATCTCAATGATTAACATCAACCCTCTACCCACTCACAGTCATTATCGGTTCCATAATTAAACAACACTATGTTTATCCAACGTGTTCCTCAGTAAGATCCCCAAATTAACATGTGAAAAATCACATACCCTTCAACTCATAACTTGACTCATTCTGTTGGGATTTATGTTCCATAAATGAAAAGATGATTGTGCTCCATGAAACATCAGTCTCATCAAAACCAGGAGCTCTTATGGAACTCCTCTTCAAAATTTTCCACCTTACTTTTCCCATGTTTCATCCCATGACTGCCTACTATTATGCATCACTCCAACACCATAGGGTTCCATCCATGATCCAAGGAGAATTCATTATTTAATATAACCACACATCTAGACACCTCCTAACAACATTATAGTCATGAGCATCCACCCATTCTCTAAGAACACTATTAAAAGCACACCCCTTGGTCAAAAGTGTAAGGAACATAAAAAATAATTCCCATTGAAACAAGTCTTGATACCCAAGAACCTACATGTACTTCCTTCAATAATAAAACCACTAATATGGGATAACCCCAATAATAGGATGCACTTGATCATTCCAAACACAAAATCACTATGGTCATACTAAAGTCCAAGGGCCTCTAGGTCTTCCACCTACCCTACCAATCAAGTCTCACATCAGGGTTACTAGGTTTGACCACCCAACCCCTAGGTCAAACTCATAGAAATTCACAACCCATAAGGATTCATTCACACTCCAGTCTCAACCCACAACATCAGCATCCATGAACACACTCTCACGGTGTCATACGTATGATGGAATCACCTTCCAAAATAAAATATCAAAACCAGGGCACCCATCCTCATGAGAAACCCCCTATGGGGCTACTCTAGAATATCACGTCTCACCAATAAACTTTTCGCATGACCAATGAAATTATCCTAGATGATATGTACTAAGGGATGCACACTCATAAGGTTTGGTTAGATAAAATTACATTATAAAATATATGGGAAAACACCATATATGTTGTTAATGGTCACATTAAATAAAAAACCAAGAAATAACAACCTACTAATGGGTTTAACATTATGTATCCAATTGTATACTGAACCAGCAAGGTCACTTCACCTTCTATCTCCATGGTCCCACACCACTACCATCATCATCAATGATAATCTCATAATAGATCCACATGACCTTACATTAGATGAAATTTCATAAATAATTCAACTCAACTCGATATAATTCCACCAACTAATCCTATGGAGAAACCTTGTATGAGCATCTCTAACTATTTAAAAAATTGATTTTTAGTATTTAGTGAATACATTAAAACTTATAGGCCTATAAAATGTGGATCCTATGTTTCTAATATGATTCATGATATAACTATTTCCTCTACAATCCAATTGTCAATTCCAATCAATTGATTCTTTCCAATGGTCCATGATCCATAATCCATAGGTAATCATCAATCCAAACATTGTGTTAGTCAAATAAAGAAAAAATAATACACGACTTTAAAATCTTAAACTGAATCAAAAATTATCTGCCCTAGTAACCGTGTCTTCTTACTGGAATGTGCGTTCTTGATTATCCAGCCTGATAAACCTTACATTGTTCGAAACATTCCAAAAATATACAGTCTACCTAACCCAAAAAATAGAAAGACAAAAATAAAATAGCTATGATACCACCTTTTAAATCCCTCCACCTCAGAACACACACCGGTTCTAGACCGAAAGTCACTACTATAACTAGGAAATCCTCCTTGTATGACAAAGGATACTGACTAGAAATGAGGGTCTAAGATAGTAATGTGGGGAGACTATACCCCAACATCAAAGTGCATAATAAAGAAATAAATAAATTATAACCATATAAAAAACAAAAGTAGATAAATGTAACAAACCATGATGAATAAAACAAATTTCATGAAGTAATGAACAACCATATCATACATACAATGGTGGTATGCTATAGGGTTGACCAAATACACAAAAAATAAATAAATAAACAAAAGGGATCCATTGTATCTTTGAGACGTACCTCATCTAATTTCAATATATATGTCTGAGTTATTCTTCTTGATCAAAACCTAAGCCTCATCCCAACCTGTGTCTTCAACTAAGTGAATGTTTGCTCGAATACCTAAGTGTAGTGGCAACCTGAGCTGGGTATGAGTACAAACAATTAGTAGGGAGTCACCGATAAGGTATTGTGCTAACCAGTTTATATAATTCTATGTGAAATTTACATGATGAACTATAATAAATAATTTCCCTACATAAATAAATAAATAAACAACGCAGTCAATATTTAGGTCCATGACCCTGATAAACCACACTTTCTTTGGCCCAATGCTAGAGTGTCTTGGAACATGTTGCATGATCATGCCAACCATGATACCTAAACCACCCATCAGTGGGTTTTCTTAATAAATCATCATGGACCTCCCCTATGAGAGTTTTATTTACAAGTCATTATATACCTCCCCAATGTAATTTTTCTCATCCAAGTGATAATCCCATAATTACCAAGAAATCATAACCAAGATCATCTCAGTATACCATACTGACCACACATTGGTAGATAGCTAGCCCTTGATAGATATAATCCCCAATATGCCATTATAAGGCTTTAGATGAGCTAAAACATGACAAATCACCTCGAAAAGTCCTAGATCCAAATCCAAGACATCCTAACCAATATCACATACCTCCCCCCTATGGTAGTTTTCTCATCATGGGTATAAGTCATATAATAATATCAGATCTCCTCCCCCAAAGTGTTTCCACATCTGGGGAATACACCCTATAAAATTTCAGCTAACCTCCCCTATTAAAGTTCCCATTCATTTATCATATCACTTAGAATAGTATACAATATCAATCATCAATATAAAAAATTATAAACATGGGTGTGAATATTCCCAACCCATCATGAAACTCATGGTTATAAATATTACAGATCTACATAGATCATCACATCCCTAACAAGATCAAATCATCAATTCATCTTTAGAGGTGACACCCGTGATCATCTCCACCCATTTCTATACCCACCCTCTCACTAGGGTCCCTTGGGTAAATTCATTTAGAATCCCTCCACTTGGAGTCCTCAGTCTCAAATGGGGTCTTGGTTAAATAGACAATGCTCTAAATACATTGCATCCCTTGGATTCATTATAAAGGTATCATGGCCTCGTTGGCGACATGGGGTCTTTCCATAAGGGTAATAGTCAAGGGATAGACTATGAGCCATATTAGTCCTCAAAGTATCTTGGGGTTGTTCTGATCATCCAACCTGATCTCGGTCTATGTAAGTTCTATCCACCCAGGCTTATGCATTACCTAAAAATCCACCCTTAGCTCAACCTCACCTCTCAATAGGTATGAAAACCACAAGATATCTCAAAGGCCCCACCAAACCTTTGAGTTTCGGTAATCACATGTCATAAAACCCCTTAATCAAGGGGATATCAGGTATTATACACTAGGTCTATGATGTCTTGGTTATTTTAGACTCACGTATCAAGAGGTACAGAGGCCTCCTGATATCTCAACTATCTTGACCTCAACCATCGATGGCCGAGGTGATAAGATAGTGATATTTGTGATCCATGGTGGTCATTCATTTTAATTAGACATTATAATTAAAAAAACCATTTAATTTAAATTAAATAGGGGTTTCATCCTTATTAGTGAACTCGAGCATCCACATGCAATTTGAAAAGCATAAATTCCATAGGGAAAGTATGAGAGACAACCCACCTTTTATTGAATCTTTTACAATTTATCACCAAGATCTAGCAGTAACTGGAAATGACCATACAAGACCATACAACCTCATCCTTGATCAACCAATTCCATAACAATATCATGATATCATAATTCACAATAAACATCAATAATAAATTAATTATAACAATTATAATTAAGTAATTAATTCAATCCAACCTCAAAATAGTATATAAAAACTCATTGGGTCATCATGCTACACCAAAATCATGACCTAATGATTTCCAACAACATAAGGAATACACTCTTCCTCATATTTGGAAAATATCTATCATTTTATGAAAAAAAATATAATTTAATTTAATTTATGTTAAAATTCAAAGAAAATTTAACTACAGAAACATACATCACTGAAATGGTGGAAGGTGGCGTGAAGATGGTACCTTAGGATGCCCTCTTCCAAGGTAACATGAATACCCCCATCATGCTTAGAATATTCCACCATGATCTAGTGGGATAGGTATAAAAAACCTAACCAAGGAAACTAAAAATTTAGAGAAAAGAGAGATGGGAGTCCCATGAGGCTACCAGAGATAGGTTTTAAATTTTTTAAGGAAA
The DNA here is from genome assembly GCA_963277665.1 of Viscum album. Taxonomy (NCBI): domain Eukaryota; kingdom Viridiplantae; phylum Streptophyta; class Magnoliopsida; order Santalales; family Viscaceae; genus Viscum; species Viscum album. The sequence continues at coordinate 1,989,566,255 of OY728136.1, forward strand.
CCATGATGTCATTTGGTATTCATTATACCATGGTTATTCTAGGTTTGTATTAGTGGTAGTTTTGACCATGGTGGTTTGGATGTTTTTTTGGAGTAGTGTTTCTTAGGTTGATATCTTCTTTTCTAGAGGATTATCATATAATGGTGTAATAATAAGGTGTAATAATCCTCTTTTTAGAAGTTTTATTTTATAAAAAGTCACTTATTTAAAATGGGGAAGGTTGAAATTCTCATGGTTTATTTTTTTGGAGTGAATGGTGTAAGTTTAGTAATACTACATCATGGTTTTATAGAGGATTTTCAGAGAGATAGGTAGAAAATGATGTGGTTTGATGGGTTCCCCATTATGGTTAGAAGGTGAAGATCGAAGAACTGTGTCATCATACAGTGTGGACACAACATGGATCTAGTTAGAGATATTTTTAATAAAAGAAATGGTAGAATAGATTTAAGGAAATATTTTCATTTTGAAGGACATGGTTTTAGATCTATGTTGGCCAAGGTAATCAATGATGTGATTTAGTCTCACCATTCCTTGGTTTTTTCATTCTAAAATTTATTATAAATTTAGTTATTCCTATCCCTTATTTTAATTCATTTTCTTACTCAAAAACCTTAGGCATACCTTTGGATCATTTTTGGTCATCTTTGGTTCCTTTGATGGATCTTTAGTCCTTATCTTTGTATGATGGATTTATTATAATCCAAGGTGATCTCCTCATCCTTTTCCTTTAATTACTTCTAGTTATACTCCTATGAAGAAGGTTTTGGTATTCCAAATGTTTAGTTTTGGTAATATTTTGTCAAATTGTTTATGTAATATTTATTTTTATAGGTTGTTGAAGGAACATTGTGACTTTATTGGAATTTGATATCAGTTTCCTTCTCTTATATTGGAATTTTCATTATTTGGAACATGAGCCTCAACCCAGTTGTTGAGGACTTGATAAGTGAATCCAATATACTCGAGAACAAATATGGGTGGAGACATATTTCTGGATTAGTGTAGCAGTACTGTAGTGGGAACTGTAGCAGGTATTGTTCAGTACTATAGCAGCTAGAAATATTCATCTATCTGGGCCTTTGGACCACCGGTTTGGTCCTTGGGTATGACAAGGATTTTGGGCCACCCACGGCCTTTGAGCCAGTTGCCTCTCAAGGCCTTCAGGCCACCTCATGGCCTTCAGGCCACCGCATGGCCTTCAGGCCACCCCTAGGCCTTCAGGCCACATGAATATGTAGATGTACCAGTCAGACTACATAGTACAAGGCTCCAGATGAGGATCATAGTAGGAAAATTCACGAGATCAGAGCTAACCAAAATTGGAATAACGAGAGGGTATGACATTTCCATTGATATCGGGCATGTGCAGCTCCGCACAAGACAACTAGCTGACCAGCCTTGTGGAGGGGGAGTGTTGATATCATAACCTATGTTGGGGAGGAGCAGTTCCAAGTTTTCTTTTCTGGGTGGTTTTCCCTAAAGAACTACAGGTCATGTAACTTTCTCTAATCCTTCGGGCCTTGTAAGGGTTCCATCTCACCCCTTGAAAGGTGGATTACCATAAATAATAAAAAAAGGCATTCGGGCCATTCAATCATTCAGTTATTATTTGAGATTCGTTCTACGTAGGTGATTAAAATTCTCTATATTTTTTCAATTGATATGGAATTATCAAAAATAAATTTTCTTTGGGTAATAAGATGAAATTGAACTAATAAATATAATTTTTTAATTAAAATTGTAAGTGAAGTGAATTATTTTTTGATTTACATATTTTCTTAGATATTATTAAAAAATTTCATGATTGTTGTTGTGAAAAGCATACTGTTGTGATTTGATGTTATTATTGGTATAATCAATCATGTTTTAATTGAATAAATGTGAATAGACTAAGTGAATAATTAAACATTGTATGTTGTATTTTTTCACTATATGATAATTTCAATATATAAGAAAGAATTTAATGAGGATTTGATGTTTCTTGGAGGGTTTTTTTAGATTTATGAGTTGGAATTGGATATAATTCATGATAAAGCATCTATATAAGTACATAATTTTATTGGGGTTATTCCATGATTAATGGAACTATAAAACATTGAGGGTACTATATTAAAGTGTTATTGTTTATAATATTCAAGACAATTTGTCATTATATGTCATGCTTGATAATAAATCCATGTTTATTCAAATGACTGGATAATTTATATTTATTATTAGAACATTTTATTATGGTGTTATATGTGATTATATAGTTTTGAAAGACCACATTGTTTACAAAATACAAAAGATAAGTTTAAAACGTTCATTGATGAATACATATTGAGTTTTTTTAAAATATTAATTTTTTATGATCATACATGAATAATTATTTAAGAAAATTAAGAATATTTTTGATAAGGAATTTTATATGGTGTCCTAGGATTGTGAGGATTATATATATAGATTTATTTTACTAAGTGTGGAGTTGTATATTTTTAAAAAATTAACTGAGAAAGCCCAAACATCTAGAGCCAAGAAAAACCTCTCAAGGAAGGTTGGACTAGATTAATAGAGAGTCTGGCCTACCAGTATGGAGATGAATAGTGAGATACAGACCTATATATAGGCATGTTGGTGCACATATATGAGCATGCATGCATGAATGGAAGTGGGATTTCCTAGTGAGGTACAGACCATGAAATGTGTGTGTCAGTGTGTCTAAGAGCCTAAAATGGTACCATGATCAACGGGTGTAAGTAACAAAAAACCTTATTAAAAGGTGGCCTCTCATGACCAAAACCAATGTGGGATGATATCTAAGTGGGGGTACTATTCAATAATTTAAATAAATCAATTAAAAATAGCCACCCAACCTGATGAATCTACACTATCCAATCAATTCTCATATTTTATTCAACCTTAATATAGGGTTTTTCATTCTACTGACCACATATAAACTCAAATGCCATTTTAGATCATCTTAATCTCTATGGAGAATTGAAAATCAGTAACGTAAGTATTTTCACATGCTATATGTTGTAGCATGTGATATTTTATTATGAAGATAAAATAATATGAGAACATGAGCACACTCAAAGTCATTTGTGGCTAGTAATGTTACTCTCTTCATAACCACAAAGGTGTTATATGAAGATCATATGTGAAGATGATGTAGATCTCATATGATGAAGAAAATTTTCTTAAGTATATAATTTGTCATACCACTTAAAAACAGTTTGTGAAGATCCTAGGTGAATTAGATTTTTATTTGTGAATAAAGAATCCTTATGAATACTATTTGAGAATGATATTTATTTTTGTGATTATTGTTATATGAGATAAATATTTTGTGTGAATTTTTTTATGTGGTGAGAGATTATAGCCATGAAGTAGAAAAATAAAGGTGTGGTATTTTTGTGTGTCACATGAGATGGATGAATAACCATTATTTTCTAGATTATCATATGTTAATCACCTGAACTATTTCCTATAAATACTTTTTTAACTCTTGGTTAACATGGATTGAATTATAGAGAAGATATTATCAAGATAATTAGTTTTCATTGTTCAATTTGAGTCCCACAGAGAAAGTGGTTCTATTTTCAGAGGATAAATTTTTATAATCAATTTTCCTCTTTAGATCATGAGTCCTATGTGAAGCATCATTTGATAAAAGTGCATGAATAATAAGAATAAAGAAGTTTTAAAACATCCTATGTGATTTTAATACATGAGATAGTATGTTATCTAGATGATATGACATGCGTAATGGTGTGTGATGTTTTTCTAATAATATAGTTCCATTTATCAACTTATATATTAAGAATAATTTAAAAAAATCTTCGAAACTATTTGTGAAGAATCAGCACACAGAGAAAAAAATAATTAAAGAAAAAGTACGTTGTGAGACATATATGATATGAGATGATCATGTGATGTTTATGGGAATAATTCCATGTAATATTTGAGAAACATATAGTGGTTAAGTAAAATCATGTAACATCTATTTTTTCTATGTAAAGCTTTGAAATATATCTAGTAATATATTTAGAGCCAGGATCTAAGATGACGTGAGATTCTGAGGCCTGGTGAGACCCGAGTTGATATTTTAAAAATATTAAATATATTAATATCACACATACATAGTTTTTCTAAAAAATAATAATAACCCCTAAATAGAGTCTCAAATAGAAAATATGAGGCCTATGTTAAGATTATCGCATGTTTTTTTACCCTAGGTGTGACATAATCTCTTTTAGTGTTAGGAGTTTGTAAAAATATTATCATGGGTGTAAATAATAAATAAATATTATTATTATGAATAAGTGGACTAAACCCCTTCTATAAATATTTTATTATGAAAAATTCTCAGGGTTAGCTATATAACCTTAATAATTTAGAGAGTTCATTTGTAAAAATGTTATCACGGGCGCAAATAATAAATAAATAAATAAATAATATTTTGATGACTAAGTGGACAAAACCCATTCTATAAATATGTTGTCATGAAAAACTCATAGGTTTAGCCATATAACCCTGAGAATTGAGAGAGTGAATTGAAGGAAGTCTTGGTGAAAGACAACAGATTGAGGATCATTACACTAATAGAGTTCATGGATCTTGCCAAAAACATAAAAACAGGACCGTTATTGATTATAAATCAATCCAAAATTGATTTAGGATGTTTAATTTATGTGTATTTCTTCCCCATTTATTATCCCATGATGAACACAAATCAAATCCACCAATTGGGTGATTCATGAGTTAATCATGATTGTATGTTCAGGATTATTTATTCTTGGAATTGCAAGAAATATTTTGATTGATTATCATTAAACGTTTTTTAATTATAATAGAAATTGATAAAGGATAACCTTAACAGTAACTAGGTTTGTTCCTATTTGTAATTTTATGAATTTCTCCCTTGTTTCTCTGTACGTTCATCATGGAAAATTTCTTTGGTTCACAGTTTGATGAATAACCATTACTCGACCATTTTGAGGATATTTATCAGCACAATAGATCAATACCATGGGTGTGTATTGTTCTCAAGTAAGTGATCAATGTATGTGATGAATTCATATTTACAAATTCAGAATTTTATGTTATCATTTACAGTTCTTAGCTTTCTGGCGAGATGAATCAATGTAGATGATTCCAGATTAGTGGATGTAGTCAGAATACATCAAACAAAATTGAAAGGTTTGGCCAACTCATGATCCGCATTTCTTATTGAGATCAACATTGGTGGTGGAATTTCCAGAAGATGCATGAAATAAGCTATGGGTTTTTCAGAAACCTATGTTACATGATATGTAATCTGGGATTACTTGTTGTGTGGTGCTCCATCTTTGATTCTAGGGTTTCCATAGAGAATAAAAGATCACACATCATGTGAAATGTGTCATGCACCATGTTACCAGACCTAGAAACTCATTGTGTTCCCTCAGGCACATAGGTATGGCCAGAGTACATGAGCTAAGCTAGGAACTCAGACACAACTATAGTACACGAGATGAGCTGTGTAATCGGATATGACCAGTTGTACCCAATCATGGCCCAATGTACACATGAATGAATTTGAGTTATGAGAATGGTGTCTAATTACATCTACACATTGTGTACCCTATGAAACATGATGTGTATGTATAGGTTTACATTCCATGAGAGAGTGAGACATGGTTAGAATAGGTGTTGGAAATACACATTTTGTACCCCTATGGGACCAGGTTGGGATCCTCTATCATTCCTAGGTGGGGTTCAGTGTATCGGTATGACTACCATGCACATGGAATCTATCCCCTATTTAGTATAAATATCTAAAAGGGTTTCTGTGTCCCCCAGTGGCCCTGGGTGTGATCCCCTGCCTAGATGATGAGACATTAATAGATCCAATGATTACTTTTTGGGTGAGGCCCAATGATCATGACCACTTAGATGAGAATTACTAGTGATTTCATAGCTCATGGAGTGAGTAATATCAGAACAAGCACTACCTAGAAGCATCAAGAAGAATCTTATGGATGATAGTATTGGTTGAGAAAATTTTTAGACCAGATTTCATTTATGAGTATATCTTGGTTTGTTTATTGTTATAATATTATGAGCAGATTACTCTTGATTGTTTATGCATAGTAATTTCAAGGTGTCCTACTTAGTATTGTTATACTCACCCATGAATTATATTTTCACACAAGTTTCATGCCTTATGTAGATGAGATACCTTTTGATAGATTCCTAGGAGGACCAGGAGTAGGAGAAGGTTAGATTGGGATAGACAGACTGAGGTGTTTACTGTGTGTTTAATTTGATGGTCATCCCCTCCTTCTATGTAAAATGAACTCCTTTATTGTTTTTTTGTCTTTATTTTGACTCCATATCACTTTTAGTACTTATTTTTTACTTTGATTATGGGCCAGATATATGAATATATTGGTATCAATTGTTTTACATCTTATCATTGTATGGGATTGAAGATTTGTGTTTGCATATAGGTACATAGGATAATTCTCCCATGTGTAAGATAAGCCCACTTGGAACTGGTCACCATCCCATTTTCTATTATAGGTATTATTTAGGTAGTCACACCGGGATTATTTTTGGAGTTGGGATTTGGTTTGTCAAGTCATGACAAAGATGTCAGACAAATCATGAAATTGATAATTCCATGAAAAAATTATTATTGCATAAATAATCTAAGTTGTGATAAATGAAGAACACTGAGGAAGCTGATATGACGTTTTATAATGGAAAAATAAGATATTAAATCTATATTGTATTTTTAAGGGAAGACTTACATTTCTGAGTTTTTAGTAAGTAGAGAAGATCCAATCCATATAGAATATATATTGAGGTTCAATACCATTAGACTAAATCAAACCACTATTGAATTTCTTAAAGACTACATATGGGCAATACATATTAATCCAAATTACTTATGGGGGAAGGTCAATTTATAAGAGATTCTGATTAAATCGATGCATACTATAATAAGGTAACAGATTTAGAATAATTTTGTTTTTGGGGTGTATAACCATTCATTGAAGAGGAGATTGTGGTGGGGGTGTATAACTGATTTTTAGGTAATTGCAGTTGGATTCTATAACTAACTATTATTGTAATCACTTATGGATATAATGTATCATCTATTTTGTGGAATCTAACTAACATGTAGAGGAGTAACTTTTTATACTAAATCTTATATATACCATGTGAAGTGTTATCTCTCATTATTTATGCATACAATATAAGACTGTGGGATATAATTGAGCTGATAAATAACCTTTACATGATCAATATGGTGAATTAAAAGGAAATAATATTTAAAATTAAACCACTGATTCACCCCCTAGTGGTTAATCTAGCTTGGTTATCAACAAGTGATATCATAGGATAGGTCCCCTCTAATGATCTGAGAAGAATTTTGAGACATGGATAATCTTAACTCATTGAATAATAGATTTATTACAATATTTAATGTGAATATTTATTATAGGTAGAGGAATAAAATTAATCCCTAACTCCTATAAATTATCCTATAAGTGAGATATATTTAAATTTTTGGGTTTCCACACAATATTGAATACACTTATATGAATCAAATTGGTTAGAGAAATATAATTTTAGATTTTAAGGATAAAAATTACATTTTTATGTCTATATCAAATAAGGTACCCAAAAAACTTATGGTTCTCTGGACTTCGTAAGAGATTTTAGAAAAAAAATTAAGAAGTGGTTATGAAGGTAATATAAAGGTCAAGTAAGCCAAACTACAATTTTCAAAGAGAAATCTTTAGGATATACAAATGATTAATGATAAAAATGTTGATGGTTGTTTTACCAGGGTGAATAAGATAGTCAGTAACATTCAAGGATTTGGTGAGAAGCAAGTTGCAATATAATAAATATATTTGAAGACACAAACTATCTATGTAGAAGCTCAAAATGAAAAAAAAATATTAGTGAATATATTACCATTTCCATCAAGGTTAGAGGTGTATCTTTTCAAGATGGTGACATGAATGGTCTAAATAAGAAATATAAATATACTCCCAATCCAGGTCAAATAAAAAAATTAATTATAGAAGTTTATGTGAAAAAAATAAATCTGAACTTGCTTGGAACAAGAATATATGTGAGATATCATCTCTTAAATTAAATAGATAAAGAATTATTTAAAGACAATCAATTATTTCTAGGGAAAATAAGGCTTGGTTTTAATATGTACAATAACAAAATGTTACTGTATATAATAATTATTAGGGTTTAAGATTTAAGTTCGAAGGTTTTTTCTAGTGTTATGGATGGTATGAGAATAAATTTGACTCATACAAGTATAACATGCCTTTTATATATATTATTCATGAATCCATGGGATATATGTTGATTATATGAGGACAAGTTCTCAAATAAATAAATTTGGGGAAAAAATCCACATAATGTACCAACACAAGAAAGATATGAATACTTATAATAGATTTATGGTAGATATAAAAAAGAGAGTCACAAAGTCAAGGAATACATGAATATCCTTCCAAGATATATTCCCTATATTATGAAATGAAATAAATTTTATCAATTTTAATGGGTTAATAAATAATGTTTAGAGATATAGTTAGATCTATTGGAGATGTCCAAGAGAATGGAAAAATAAGATATGGATTCTTCTGTGAAAAAAACAAGTGGTTAGAAAAGAAGAATTTGAAATTCATGTTAAGATATCAACAAATAATTATATGAAAATATATGAGGAATATAGAATAAGTGGTTACTTGAATATTAAAAATAATTTGTGTGAATGGTGTGTAAAAACTGGACATGGGATGAAGAATTTTGTGTCAATCCTACCAGCCTAAGAAGAGATCATTAAAATGATAATGAAACAAAAAGTAAATGAAAATTTTTTATATCTTGGGATGAAGAAAACTGATTAATAGAAAGATGAAATTATAGAGGATAATATTATTAGAAAACCTATGAATATGGCTGACATGAAAAGAACTGATGAGTTTGGAAGAAAAGAGAAGTCTATGTTGAGAAAAAATAGTTAGCCTTAATGAATTTTTTGAGAAATTTAAGAGGTAGACACATAAAATTAAAGTAAATAGATGGAGATATATGTATCCCTTGAGAGGAATCATAAATGAGTGGAATTTTTTAAGGCCACAATACATAGTGAATATGAAATTTTTTAACGATTTTTTAAAATAGAATATGAGGTATAACAATCACTCCCATATCTCTATTCTGAATGATTTGAAAATTTTTATCAAGAGGTAGTTTATATTGAGCTAAAAATGGGTAGTTATGTGTTTTTCAACATAACTTTTTGATGTGTTTTTTATATGAGTGAAATATGGATATAATTTATAATTTTATTATTTAAGTAAGTATAAAATATAAATATGTGTGTTCTCTGAGTTTGGTATGACATGTTTGGTTGTTTATAGAGAGCAAAGACAACCATAGTTAATCCATCTTGTTTTATATACCAGTTTTTCCAATGTAGACTTAGAGTGGACTAATTGATGGATCTTTACTAAGAAACTTCATGTGATTTCATCATTCTATCACATGTTGTCTAGGATAAGATTCTAAAATGAATAGAAGAGAATATGGTGTCATGATAGATTGTGAAGGAGATTGATTAGTGTGAATATGCCCATTGAACATTTTCATTTATTTTCAAAAGGGGGATAATAAAATAAAATTTATAAATATAAGTAGTAAAAATTTTTATATTAAATTCAAAGGTGGAGATTGAAGACCCCAATTGGAAGATTGAAGAATGAATGTAGTATTTATTGTTAGTGTATCAGAAAGTAAATGTATAAGGAATACCTAAATATGGATCTGATGATGTTTGGAGGGTTGTTATGGAATTATGAGTTGGTATTATATTTCATGCTTGATGAAGTGTATATGTAATTCCATAAGTTTATTGAGGTGCTTCCATGATTAATGGAACTCTAAAATCATGAGGTTATTATCTTGAAGTGTCCTTGTTTTCAATATTTAGGAAAATGTGGCACTATATTTCATGCTTGATAAGTTATCCAAGTTTATTGATATGATTGGAGAATTTTTATTTATGATTAGAACATGTGATTATGTTTTTAATGTAGTTATGGTGTTTCAAAAGAGTAAATTGTTTACAACATGTTATTGTGAAGTGTGAAAACAAATTTGATGAATATATGTTGGGTTTTTTTGAAAAAAAAAATAATTTTTTCATGATCCAAAATGAATAATAACCCTATAAAATCAAGAACAATTTTTAGAAGTCATTTTATATAATGGATTTTTCATATAATGATTTCACAATTAGATTTATTTTACTAAGTGTGGAGTTATAGTTGGTAAAAAGTTTTTCCAAGCTATCCCAACTGGCCCAAGACAATCTAACCCTATTAAGAAAGGTCATCCTAGCTTAGAATCCAGTTGAGCACACTAACATGTAGAATAATGGTGAGAGAAAGGCTTTCATATTGGTAGACATGTGAAAATAGTTGAGTGTAGATATATGAGTTGTAGTGGGCCAATACGGGGAGTTGAAGCCCATAATCCATGGGTGTGAGTGTGTCTGGGAGTCAACTCCTCTTCTATAGTCGATGGGTGTGAGGAAAAATGAGCCTTATTAATATGAGGACTGCATGAATAAACAAAATGTGGTATGGCTATTATATGTAGAACTGTTCATTCATTAAAAAGGTTATGAAAATAATTATAACCGCTCATTCATATGAATCTATATCATCCTTTTAATTCACATATCATCTTCAACATTCACAAAGGGTTTATTATGTCGATAGCAGCATATGAACTCAAATTCCATGTGAGGTCATCCAAATCTCGATGAAGCATTACAAAATGGAGATGTAAATATTTTCAAATAACATAAAAAATAGTATGAGAGGCTATATTATGAAAAAAATAATTTTATAAAAACATGTTCATACTCTACATCATTTGTTGATTGGTGACATTAATCTCCTCACATCTGTAAATCTCCTATACATATATCCAATATGAAGAGGATGTGGAGCTCATATGTTGAAGAAAATTTAGTTATGTATATAATTTTTCATAAAAATTAAAGAAGTTTTTGAAACTTCTATGAGAATTAGATAGTGGTTCATGAATAAATACTCTATGTAAAGACTATTTAAGAATGATATTATTATTTGTGATGAATTTTATATGTGATAAAGCTTCTTTGATAAATATTGTATATAGTGAGAGATTGAATCCATTTAGTATGTGAAATAGAGGCAACATATTTTTTAGTATTGCATGAGAATAATTAATTAACATTATTTTTTGGATTATGAAGTGTTAATCACTTGTATTGTTTCTTATAAATACCTATATAAATCTCAGTTAACATTTCCTGGAGTCTAGATAAGAGATTATAAAGATCCTATGTTTTCATCACTCATGTTGAGTCCTATAAAGCAAGTGGTTCTCTACATGAAGGATAAATTTTGAGGATCTCAATTACATTGGAAAGCATAAGTCCTATAAAAAATCATTCAAGAAAAGTTCATGAATAGTTATCATAAAGTAGTTGTAAACACACTATTGTTTTCATGCATAAGATATTATGTTATGTAGATGACATGCCATGTGAAATGAAGTATGATATTTTTTCATGAAGATGGTTCCACGTACTAATTTTGATATTAAAAATAATTAAAACAACTTTGAACCTATTTATGAATTATCAAAATTAAAAGAAACAAATATTTGAAGTAATAATACATGGTGATACAAATATATTTTTTTGTGATCATGTGATGTGAATGGTAACAATTCTGCGTGCTACATGAGAAACATATAGAGGACATGTAAAAGAAGTTTTATAATAAACCTTATCTTATTACACATTATTACATTATTTAATTACATAAAATTACACTTAATATGACAAGAAAGATCAAAACTTATAGTGTCTTTGGGAATTATTTACATTTCATTACAACTGTAAACATTAATTACAATATCTTTATTGAAAACATCGTTAATATGCTTGAGCTTAAACTACATTAGGTAACCTTGGAAAATTTGTAAGAAAGGGGTGATCCATAAAGCCTAGTAATGGAATAAACACATCATAACATGAAGATAATAATACATGTTATATAGGTAATATCAATGAGTAATAAAGGAACATGAATAATAATGCATGATATAACATGATAATCATAACATGATAAATGTGGCAACAACTTAAAACGTTGCATCATAAAAATAGGCCAAGGATAAAATTCCAAGACTTCATGGTGGAAAAAGTTCCATAAATTAATATGTTACACCACTATCCCAACATGATGTATCATGATACTAAATATTACCCAATGCATTGGAGCGCTATATAATTCTAGGTGCACCTGTCACTTTCATTTCATTATCTTACTTAAGCGTTCCACATGGATCATTAAACATGGATTCATTCACCATAATAGTTTCTTCCAAATTCAAAGAGTGTGTAATAAATAAATCTATGTACCAAATATAATGGTATATTTGAATACAAGTTAACACCCTTGATAAGAAATGGGCGTGGTATTCACTACACAATTAGTTTGGCATGGAAAATCATGGTGAAAATTCGGCAACCTAATAACACCACTTAAAAATTCATAAAATGGGTTGATGAGAGAGAAATGGGTCTATCCTAATTTTCATATGAACTGAACATTAATAGAGTCTTTTAAGGACATGTTCACACATATATAATTATAAAAATAAGGCATACAATAATAAATATGCTTGAATAAAAAGAGAAAGGAAAGGATGGTTATAAAATAATTTCATGGAAACAGGTGTACATGGGAGGAATTAATGAGATAGAAAGGGGTATATCAACATTTATAAATAATAAGGGAAGTATTCAGGAGGTGTTAAAACATACCCCATCATTAGTAATTTTAAAAAGAGTGCATAACAAGAAAAAGAAACATGGATTAAAATGATAATGGAAATATCCCCTACTTGAGTGTGTGGTTCCAAAAACTTGAAAAGGGGAATATTAAGATCTTGGGGCACCTTGGGAGGATTTTATAGAAATTAGTTAAGAGTTATGATGTGATAAAAGGCTTTTTAGTGCGTATATGTGGTTGTTTGTGTGTGTTTATATAGGAAATTATATTGGAGTTCTTTAACATTTCAAAAACATAGGTTTTGGAATCTTTATAATAAAATATTAATAACCACAAAACTACCCATTGTTTTTGAAAAATTAGAGAGGTTTTAATTATTTTATTAGGAATATTACCTAACATATTAAAATATTACCCTTGTTTATGTGGAGGTGAGTCACTCTTCCAAAGAAATGAATTTAAAATCATAAATTATATTTTTTATTTTGAAGGATTCATAAAGGCATTATAAAATTAATAAAATAAACTTAAAATCTCATAATTTTAAGTGTAAAACATATATTTAGATGAATATAACAATTATAGTATTTATTACATCATTTTTGGTTCATTATGTTGTCATAAAACACACTGTATATTTATACGGTATTTAATTTTTAAAAGAAAATTTGACTGTCTCAGAAAATTATGAAAAATTTTCCATTGGATAATTTAGAAATTCTAATTAAAAAAATGATATTTATTTTATATGAATAATTTTATAAATATATTCATTTTTAATTTTAAAATAAAATTCAATATTTATTGAAAATGTTGGGTTTTTGACAATAATAGTTTTTGAAGACTTATAAAAAGTACATTTCACTTCATTAAAATTATATGACCATTTATAATTAATAAAACTTATTTAATATTATGATTTTATTAAAAAAAATATTTATTTGAAAAATAAATTAATTCATCAAAATAAATCCCTTAATTAAATTTGAATATTACCTGAAAATACAATTTTTCTTTAATTTAATCAAAATCAAAATAATTTATAAAGTAAAAAATAAAAAAATGGAAATAAATTCATTATTATATACATTATATATTCATATTATTAATTTATTGATACATATATCTTATTACACTATCATACTCCCTAAGATTATGGTGTGTGACAGTAAGACCTTCATGGGGTCATTCGACGAACATGGTTTGGGCCGTGATCTCGATGAGCTTGAACTTCTCCTATAAATGGTTTCTCTCATGCTTAAGTTATTGGATCTCAACTTGGGATTGGTAAAGAGAAAAAACTAGAGATGCTATATCCCTCAGAATCTTTGATAAATAGGCTTCATAAGGCAAGATTCTACTGGTTAAGGCCATTACTTCCTTTGTTTCAGTCAATTGGATTTATTAAAATCCCTATGTTTATACTATCCATGTGATAATTGTTCAATAGCTATATTAAAAATTTTAGATATTATTAATGGTATTTTAAATCCAGTAATATATAACCAAGTAAGTGACTATGTTTTCTATAACCATATTATATTATAATACATTTAATTAAATCAAAATGTGAAACTTCATTTATAACAGTTCGGGTTTTTACATGTTTCACAAAGAACTTAGTTGATATGTAATTGCAATAATTATGATTTTGTGAAGAATATGAGGTGTGATAATTAAATAAAACTAGGGAGACTGATACACCATTGTATCAAGATAAGATAATATATTGAAGTTTGAATATCTTTTAAGGATAATAATTTCATGTTTGAGATTTTATTAATCTAAGAAGATATAGATCATATAGAATTTTTAGTGAGGCTCAAGACCAATAGACTATTTAAAAATAACATTTATGTTCTTGAAGACTATGCATGGTAAAGACCTATTTATCCATTCTTCCTGTAGAGGTAGATTAATTTACAAGAGTTTCTAAAGAAACATGATTCATATCAAGATCATTTTATCATTGGATAAAAGATAAATAAGGATCATCTGATTGAGGTGTATAACCATTCATTGAAGAATGGATTTCAGTTGGGGTGTAAAAATGATTACTCGGAAATTTTAGTTGGTGTTTCTAAACAACTGTTGTTGTAATCACCTATGTGTATAGTGTATAATCCATGTTGGGGCTTATAACCAATATGGAAAGGAGTAGGGTTTCATACTGAACCATGTAAATACTGTGTGTTTTGATCTCTCTCATTATATTTACATATGAGGGGATACTATGAGATATCATTGAGTGGATAGATAACCTTAACAAGTTCTGTAGGTTGAATTAAAATGAAATAGTTTGAAAATTAATCAACAAATTCACCCCACCTCTCACTAGTCAATCTGGAATGGGGCTCTATAAAATTAAATATATATGGTAATGGAATAAATAATAAAAAAATCTATATTTGATTAATTAATATTGTTATATTGAGTTTAAATTTATTAGTTTATAAAGGATTATGATTTAAAAGGGATTTCTTTTTTAATATTGTGTTGTAATTGTATTATTGTCTTGCTATAGTGGTGGATTTGGTGTGCCTTTTTTTATATGAGTAGATGATGGAGTGATGATGAGATTTTTTTGTTATTGGTTGATGATTTTGTCATGTCTTAGTTTCCTTGGGATATAGAAACATGATATAATAAATTTAATCAAATGTAATAAAGTAAAATGTGAATGGGTTATATTGGATGAATGAATTATTGAATACATTTTTAATGAATAGTAGAAATGGTATATAGTAAATGAAATGTAAAATATGAATTATATGGTTAATATTAATAGTGGTGATAATTTAATGTGGTTAATGAATGTAAAGAAGTTGGTAAATTATGAACGTGGTGGTTTATTAGAAAATATAATAGAAAGAAGTTAGTTTTTTATGGTTTGGTTTTTGTGTGGTGTTAGTTTGTTATTTAGTTAGATGTGGCAGTGGTTTTTATGTGGTGTTGTCAATGTAGTGATGGGGTGTGGTCATAGAGGTGTTTTGTAGGAAGTGGAACCCTTAGATGAGGGTATGTATTAGTGTATATTCATTTCAATTTATATTATTTTTTACTAACCCCCACCTGAGTTGGGTAATGTGACTGCCATCCATAAGAGGTTTTTGGTTCTGGGTGTACCCCTAATATCCAATATGTGGGTGATATGGATGATTGAATACCCCTCCTCTCTCTGACTCCTATATAAATTTTGTGTTTGTGTGGTTGTGATGAGTTGATGTGGTAGTTATGGGATATAAAGGCAATGATTTAGTGATGTGTTAGTGATTCAATATGTAGATATTGTATCCAGTATATAGAAATTGTCTTTTAGTTGGGATTATGGTGGTTCTTGTTTATAGAATATAGAGTTTATTGGTGGTTTTTTCTTATCATTCATGTGATTTATGTGGGTAATTACTTCCATTATGTATGTTTATATCATCAACACTAGTCACCAACCTATGGCCTATTGCTGGAAGGTTTCGATGGTCACTCCTGTCTTTTCCATAAACTTGGGAGGAGTTCTAGTGGAGGTGGGTTATGGAAATTATCTTAAACATTTAATATTAATAATAAATTTTATAAATGTTAAAATTTTCTCCTTACATAGTCCTTTTTTAGTGTCTTTAAAGTGTGTTTTTATAAATTTCCAAACATATGTTAGATCCTATCTAAAAAAATCATTTTCTTCAATTAACTTTTTTTATGAAGAATTTCTTCTAAGAAATCCATTATTTAATTTTAGAGAATTATTTTTCTATAAGACAAATTAAATTGATGAATAAAATTACAATATAATTATAGGAAGATCCATTACCAAACCAACAGTCCTTATTTGTTCATGGTTTGAACTTTCAATGGAAGTCATTAGTGTCGATAGTATTGTTTTGTATTATGTGTACCACTTCATTGAATTGATATATTCAATGAATTTTATAATGAATCAACTCAAGCATAATATAGTTCATATAAATAATACTAGATTTAATTCATAAAAAACTAGAAGATTTGTTATATATTTATACCCTATACTTTTACTTCCAATTATTTTATTTATGATTTATTATCTAAAAGTTTTTTTTAAGATTTCTTATGACCATGTTCATGATTTGTGAATGTATTTCTGTGAGATTTCTATTACATAATTTTTTATCACATCTTCTAGAAAAAGTATGAGTTGTTGAACTATAAATTTAAATGGCCATTCCTTTAGATCATATTAAAGTATAATATATATCATCAATTAATCATTATTATTTCGACTATTCAAAAAAATCATTATTTTAATTAATGTGTTGAAGAAATTTTAAAATGGGACCACCTTCAATTATTTTTCCATTACTCTTTTAATAAACATCTTATTCATAAAATAATATTACCATTCAACTCACATTGTATTTATATTAAAGAACACATGAAGGTATTCCTAGCAGTGTTATTGTTCATTATAAAATTTAAGGTATCCAAGATTTAATAAAATATATACAAATGAATTATTATTTAAATAAATCAAAATTTATGGAGTCAATGTTCTTTTCAAAAGAAAAATGGAATAGATGTTTTGTTTTATATTTTTTTGAAATAAACTCTATTTTTGTAAGGGATAAATTTTAAATATATATATATGAGAACACATAATAAATTAAACATAGAAAAGGTTTGTATTTTGAAATAATTGACCTTAATTTTTTTCATTATTAGACCCTATTATTTTATTTTATATTTTTTATCTCTTTAATTATTTTTGAAAAAAAATATTATTTTCTATGAATTATAAATATAAAAATAACACATAGTGATATAATGGGAAATCACAACAATAAATCATCACCTGTAAATATTTATATTTAAAAAATAGAGGCTAATATAAAGTAAAACATATGAAAAAATGGCTGGCAGCAACTCAATGACATATAAAAATATCCCTGACAAGGCTGAATCCGTAGTGGCGTAAGGATACTACCAAAATTGGTCAAGATGATACAATGGCCATGATATGATCCAAAGGTCACACCACAATGACCTGATGCAATTCATTGTGTTGTGTAGGCATAAGGTTCCATGTCACGAAAGAGGGTGGTGGTGCCCCCTCTCCACGTTGGAGTGCTTCACACCTACTATAAGGTTTTTCAAGTGATGGGTGGATCACGCCTCAACATTTTTAGTCATTCCATGATTGAGGCTTAGGTGTTTAATAAAAATAGAGACAGACCCATATTTTTGGGTTTGTCCCCCTTTCATATTTATGTTGAGGTGAATGTGGGAGAGGGTTGAATCGAACAACTCTCCAATCCCACTTCCTCCAATGGACCACCATGCCAAGGATTTTCTTAAAGCATTTTTGTGGTGATTCTAGGTACATATCTCAATCTTTTTTATTTTTTTTTTGGTTTTCATTCACTAGTCACTTATTCATTTGAATTTGTATTAGGGTTTTAGTGATAATTCCATAAAGATAATGGTGGAATCAATTGATCATGATGGTTCTTTCATGTGCAGTGGTGACAAGATATCCTAGAAGGTTGATCACATGTTATTGTGTGTGGTTTTAGTGCAACAACGACGCCCAATGATTTTTGGGTGATTATGAAACTTTTGGTAAAATTGAAAAATTAATTATAATTTGTTATAATTAATTATTTTGATGATGTTGTGTGAGATGAGATCTCAAGTGAAAATAAAAGATTCAATGAGGCATAACAGGACTTGGTTGGTGGTTTGTAAAGCACGATGAAGATGGTAACTATGTTTCAAAGGTATGTGGTCCCTATAATATAAAGTCACATACTTTATTATAAAAGATTACTTTTTTACATGCATGATTCAAGAGACTGGGTAGAGGGATAGGGATCAATAATTCCCTAGAGGAAGAGAGAGGGTGGAATTGAGTGTCCTCAAGTTGGAATAATTTTTCTTTAGCACTTAGAGTATTTTGGGGATCACCCAATATCTACATCACCTAGAAGAAAGGGTACTAATTAGGTTGAAAAGAAGTCTTCAGTAGGTCTTAGGGTACAAGACATGACGTGGATAGCCAGGCTGGATTTCATTGGCCAGTTGGGAATAAATGATAGGGATTAGGCCCAATGGTGATAGGTGAGATGGTCATACGTCTCATTCATGATGGGTAACAGCCTCCTGAGTGTTTATTGAGGCTTATTGAGTGATGTGAGTGAGATGAGACCTCTAAAAAAAGATCTATGTGATAGAGAGGGGTTTTATTCAAGTTATGAGTTGAGATATCTCCCTATTAGATATGATATGAGACACATGTGTGTGTCACAGGTGTGCTTAAGGACTTGGCATGGGGATTCTATGGGAGTTTTGGAAGGGAATTGGACCCCAATTTCAAAGACCAGGGTTAGATAGAGACTACAAGCTGTGGAGTCACTATAGGGGGACCTGATGGATTGTTATTGATGAGTAGGGACCAGAACGGTATGGGGAAATATCATGAGGGGCTCAATGGACAATGAGACATGTTTTAAGTGAGGAGATAGATCCAAAGTGACTAGTTACCTATAGTGATCTATGAGACAAGCTATATGCCTTGTGTGCAATTCTTATGATCGGTGAAGGAACAACGACTATCAATGTGTGTCCCCATCATGAGTGAGATGGAACTAGAATGATCAACATGAGTGAGATTAGGCCCTATATGTTCATGATATGGACCCTACCCTAAGTGAGAGGGTCAGAGTAAGGATGTATGGTCTTTCCCATAGTGAGAGGGTATTGTAATAGACTGCCTTGCGTGATAGGGTTAGGTTCACTAATGCAGGTGAGACCCACCCTAGAAGACAGTAGTGAATAGGTTATGACCTTGTATGAAGGGATAGGGTAGAATATGTGATGTGTGACCACCTCTGAATGAGAGGGACTAGTCGTCTTATAAGGTGACATGAGATGCAGATGGTACCTTGAAATATAAGGTAGGTGTTTGGATATGGATGAACTCACCTTGAGTGAGAAGGTGTTTGGGGGGGGGTAGTTTGAGTAAGACGGTGAGTCTAGAACTTAGATATAGGACCCTACATTGAGTAAGAGAGTAGTGGTTGGGACTTAGTGCACACCCTACCCTATGTCATTGGGTAAATGATGGGTTGCAGTTTTGGTGGAATGAGATGATGATAGGATTATGGCATGACACCAAAGTAGGTATAGTCAAGTGTCATGGTGTCCTGGTTAGTACATGATGACCCAATGAACATGGATTCATGGTGTCCTTGTGAGAAAAAAATGTACATTGTTCTTTTATGGCATGTTTACTTACCTCATGAATACATGTATATGATGGAGTATATTAAGTGATCTTGGTGAAACCGTATTGATATGTATTTCTCATTCCCTACATGGGCACTATGGTATGCATACAGACCTATAACTATAGTTAGGTAAGATAATAGGATGTATATTTTATTAGTATGGGGTAGCTTGATGAGTCATTAGAGTCAGAGAGGTTGAGTCACGAGGATGGTAGTTGGTCTAGTTGAGTATTTTGTTTGCTGATTTTTATTTTGTATACATGATCATCCCAGTAGGAAATTAGTTTATTTATGATTGTATCATTCCTTATGGTATATATTGTTATAGTACTGTGTTTATTGATTATTTGTACTCTAATGTTTATGACGAATATTTCTTGGTTATTTAAATTTTTATATAACTTTTATTTGAGGTCATAGTATCCACATTTTTTCGATTATGACCTCATCACTAGTTGATAGCCTCTGGCGTATGGGGAGGAATTCCTGAGGTCACATTGCACACCATCCTGGGAATTACCAAGTGTTACATGGTCTGGGGTATTACAAAATTGTATCAGGGAATTTTATTTTATTTTACTATTTAGGGATATGGTATAATGGTGGTATAGGGATGTTTCGGGGATTGTATTGACCTAGAACTAGTGATTCAGGAACACTTTTCTAGTGGGAGGTCCTGGTTACTAGGGTTATGAAAAATTTTTCTTGGTTTTCAAAGTTATGATTGATATGTTTATTAAACATGATGCATTATCAAAGGTTTCTATTTATGATTTATTTTTCACTTGGACCACTAGAAATAAGTTGTGTACATGCATAATATTTTGAATGTAGGATTCACATGACATATGTATGCTTTAATATGGTTGATTTCACTAATGATGTGTTCATATATTTAAAGTTTCAAAAAAACTTATATAACATTTTTCCATATACATATTAGTGAAATTGTACTCAACTAGACCATGATTTTCAATCGTGAGTGGTTCTTTGGTAGAATTTCATGTGGATATTATGGAAAAATGATATTTGATAAATACTATGAAATACCTTCATGTATGGGATGTATAGTGACCCTTATAGGGTCAATACTGGCATTAAGATCCATAGAGGTGGAACGTTGGTGGGTTCAGTAAAGGCATTGAATACCCGAGTGGTGATATGGGGACGAGAATGAGTTTCCTTGAAGATAGGATTTTGGTAACTTAAAGTATAAATAATAAACTATTTGGTTTTTTCCCATATAGCTTCCTAGTGGAATTATACTTAACCAAATTCGGTGGTTATGCAGATACCCCTAATTGGGTGAAGGAAAGGCATGTGAAATTCCTTACACTTATTATTGAGGCTGTGTTAAAGGGATGGATCATTTGGATGTGTATCCTTGCATATTGAGATCCTAGGTTTTCTGTCCTATGATGGGTAGATAATGGGTAGATGCTCATGGTTTTTGAATGATTCTCATGTGGCATAAGATCATGTGATTGGCCTTGGAATGAGTGAGATACCCTAGGATTGTTGGTTGAGAGTGACCTATGAGAGAAGCATAGTAAATGGGTTAGGTATATGGTAATAGGTTTAGTGAAGCATCACTCTTTTGAGAATGAGTTGGGTTCTATGATCATGTTATATATGATCATGAACACATCAGGTTTAAGTGATATCGAGCATGATTTTGGGTGAGGACTTATGAGAGGATTCTTAGTGAATCACTCTTCTAGAGTGTGGGAAGATGCCCATGGTTTTAGATTGATGATCTGGTAGCATATGATTATGTGATTGGACTTTTCATGAGTGAGATACCTTATAATTTTTTGTTGATAGTGACCTGAGATAGGATCATAGTTAATGGGTTAAGTACATGCACTCAAGTATAGTGAGGTATGAATCTTTTGGGTATGAGTTGGGTTCTATGATAAAGTTATATAGGATCATGAACTCATCAGGTTTAAGTGACATCGAATATGATTTTGGGGTGAGGAATTATGGGATGATTCTTATTTAATCACTCTTATGGAGTGTGAGAGTGAGTGTTGGCATGGATTGATTGGGAAAAGTCTTGGTATGTGAGGGTAGGCGAACACTGTTTTTTTCATGATTCTCATTTGGTTATGGATAGATGAATGATTGTGTGTGTATCGAGGAATGATGGGTTAAATGAGTCATGTGTGGTAATGGAGTCCTGATATCTTGGTTAGAATGATAGTGTTTCCTCTACATAAGAGGAGACATCAAAAATGGATTTGAGTATAGTGGTATGGTCGATATGAATGGACCTTCATTGGATTATTAGGTGTTGATTGGATAGGCGAGCATGGATCGAGAGGAGCTACAAACATGAAATGTTAAGAACCATTTGGGTTAATGGTCGAGGATGGTTGTATAAAAATCCATATGATGGGGATCACATGATTGGGTATTGGAGGATGTGGAACTTATAATGAGTGTTTTTGGTGATATAGATGATGAAATTTCTTGCAGGTTGGGAACATGTGTCTTGGTGTTTTGTATTGGAGCTCAAGTATGAGAATGATTCTGACATCCCATAATTACATCTAGTAATGGATGGAGTATAGGTTGTGGAGATTAGTTTTTTTTCACTAGGAAATAATAATGATACACCTATGTTGGGAAGAATCATATTGATCATAGAGGAATTAACGTTGTATCAACAGCATCATGTGTGGTGAGATTGATTTTTTAATGGTTAAGATGACCATGGGATGATTTTGTGTAGTAATATCCACTAATATATGGTTCTTGATGAATTATTGGATTCAAAATGTTGATTTAGTGTCTAGCGGAGTCGTTGAACTGGAATCGGGATCAGTTTGGAGTCGAGGTGATTTGAGAGTGAATCAGATCGGTGGTGCACTGGTTCATGTAGAGAGAGTGTAGTGGTTAATTGGGTTGGAAAAGGATCCAATCATGTAATACATTTAAATTTTCATTCCTAATTTTGTGTGGGTATCTAGACAATCTCATGATACATTTGAGAGTTAAGGATTCATAATCGGAAAAAGTAGTGTGGTGGTATGTCGGTGAATGTGGCCAAGTTTTTTTCCGGAGAAGTTGAACAAAGTATAATAAACTAGTGTTTTGGAACTAAATTGGATGAAGTGAGTTCTAACCTACATTTATCATGTCATTATACCTCCAAAATAGTATTACTGATATGCAATTCATATGGTAGGGAGCACCATTGTTCTGAATCAACCTTTGTAAGTGATGCCTTATGCTGGGGAGAACCATAAGATTTGGTTGAATTAGTTGAATACTCTATTGTATCCTAGGATATATGGGTGTGTTTAGTGTTATCTCAGTGTTTTGATTGGTAGTGAGTGGGTGGGTCGACTTGTAATGGATAGTGTATTAGTGTTTGGAGTTGTGCAGCGGAAGGTTGTTTAATGTTTCACGGTAGAGAAAAATGAGTTACTCACAAATTAATAAACATTGTAGGATGTAATTTATTAATGGAAGGAAAATTGTGTATTCTTGAGGATGATAATACATATGGTATATATTTTGTAATGACCATAGAATTTTAGGGTTGTTTATTTTTAGGTAGAGTTTGAATATTTGATCCTAGAGTTGGTTTCATTCAATGAATTCAGATTTTGATCTTGAATATGAGCATTAGAACATTTCCTTGAGATATTTTTCAGGAGGAATAAGTTATAAAATGTGTTATAGGTGCTCAGGTAGGCATTAGAGCAAGACCAAGGGGCCGTGAAAAAATGTTATTGTTGCTGCTGGTCACACAATAATGACATTTTATAGTGGGTTATGTCAAATTGGAATGAGGTGTCATACTATGAAGGAGAGAGGAAATTCAAAATCCCATATTTATAAGTTATTTTAACTATAACCCTAATTTACATTGTGAATTAATCTAGAGCAAGTTTGTGTGATGCAACAACCCATCTAGTTTCACTGTAACTGAGTCCTAGGTGGTTTTTTTTAAAAAAATATGGATAGACCCATATTTTTTTGGGTCAACCACACTTTCATTCTTAATTCTAGGTTCATATGAGAGATGTTTTAATCAAATTAATCTCCCTTCCTTCTTCATCCCATGTATCCTCAAAGCTAGGGGGTGTTCTTTTGAAGTTTCTATGAAAATTGTATTGACATTTATTTCTTTTTTTCTCCCATTTTTGGTTTGTATTTACTAGACTCAAATTTGGTTGAATTCATACTAGTTTCTTCATGTTGATTCCAATGTATTATAGTTAAATCATGTGAGGATATGATTCTTTAATGTGTAGCAGTGATAGGAGATACCATAAGGTAGATTGAATGTTGTTGGGAGCAATTTTAATGTGATGCAAATGCCTGATGTTTTTAAATGATTCTACTTATTTGGGTTAAATTGAATAATTAATTATTATTATTTATAATTAGATTTTTTGATGATGTTTCAAGACATAGTAGATCTAGTGATGATACTTGATAGGGAGAGACATGGATGGGATCGATCAGGACTCGATGGATCTCAATGAGTATGGTAACTCCATTTTAGAAGTATGAGGTCCCTATAATATAGTGTCATAAGAATTATTATGCACAGATTCATTCCTCCATGAATTTTTCATAGGACTGGGTAGAGGGATAGGAACCAATAATGACATAGAGGAAGAGAGAGGGTGGAATTGAGCATCCTTATATTAGAAAATGTTCTCTTTACCACTTAGAGTATCTTTGGGATTGCTCGATGACTATGTTGCTAAGGGGATAGGGTGACCATTAGGTTAATGAGTGTCCATGGGTAAGTATAATATAATGATAAATTATATAGAAATCCTAGGATGGATTACTTAAGCTAGTTGGGTAGGAATAAGAGGGCTTAGCCCTAATGGTGATGTAAGAGATAGTCATACATCTGACGACTGATGAGTGACACCCTTTTGAGGGTGGATTGAGACTTAGAGGCCATTGTGAGTGGGATGAGTCCTCTATGACTAGACATATGTTATGGAGAGGGGTAATCTCTATGTGAAGGGATGAGGGATATCCCATAAGATACGTGAGATTGACCTCATGTGAAAGTAGTTTAAAGTGACTAAGTACTTAACATGGGGATTCTATGGGGGTTTTCGAAGGTAAATAGACTCATCTTATGGAGAATAGGGTGAGATAGAACCTATGAGTTTTGGATTCACCATGAAGTGACTATGATATATTTACAATGATGAGTAGAGACCATAATAGTATGAGATTATAGCATGAGGGGTTGTATGAATGATGAGGTATGTTTGAGGTGAGGGGCTAGATATCAAATTACTCGAACCATATGGAAAGCTGTGAGCTATGGGATGGGTTGTGTGCCTTGTGTGTTGTGCTTGTGATTGGTGATGGACTAATGCGTCCCAAGGTCTAACACCACTATGAGTGAGATGAATCTAGATGGAATGTATTGATGGATATGGGGTCCTAGATGTGTGCGATATGAACCCTATCCTAAGTGATATGGTAGTGGTTAGGATGTATGGAATTTCCCTCATTGATAGGTCATTGGAATAAAACTCCCTGTATGAGAGGCTTAGGTTTACTGATGCATCTGAGACCCACCTTGAATGTGGGGAGTGGTCATATTATGACCTTGTCCTGATTGATAAGGCAATATATGTCATGTGGGACCACCCTTTAGTGAGAGGTATTAGTCTGGATGTAATGTGATATGATAAATGGACAGTAGAACTGACCTTAGGAGATATGATAATGGTTGGGATATGGATAACCTCCCCTTTATTGAGAAGGTGTTAGAGGAACCACATTGAGTGAGAGGGTGCGACCAATACATGGATGTTGGATTGTACCTTGTGTAAGATAGTAGTGTTTGGGACATGGTGGATTCCCTTCCTTGAGTCATTGGGTACATGATGTGTTACAGGTTCAGTAGCATGAGGCGGTGATAGGATTCTAGCATGGAATCAAAGTAGGCATGATAAGGTGTCATGGTGGCCTAATTTTATTATAGTGACCTGATGCACATGGATTTTTGGTGACCTTGTTAGTACACAATGTCCTACATGATTTTTTTCCATGGATATTTACCTCATGAATAGATGTATATGATGGAATTTTTTAGTGGAACTTTTTGAGACCCTACTAAGATATATTTCTCACACCCTTCACATTTACTCTACTACACATATAGACATAAGTTTTCTTTTATGTCATAGCACATGATGTGTAGTGGAATGGGTTGAAGAATATTGATGGGGGAATTTGAGATGGAGTTATTGAGTCCCATGAATATATGTAGAGTGGTTTTGTATTCTGTTTCCATTTTTTTATTTTATTTGTGTGATCTACCTGGTTGGAGATCATTTGATGTTTGATAATATTATTTTTCATTATACATTTTGTTATAGAGTCATATTTATTCATCATGAATAATCTGATGTATATGATGAATTTTTTATTATTTTTCTTATTGTGTGAATTTGATTTAAGGTAATAGTCTCACCATTGTATGGATAAGGTCCACACCACTAGTCATAAGGCTCTGAAGTGTGAGGAGGCATGATTTAGTCTATGTAGAGTACACATATGGTAATTTATGAGTGGCCCATGGGGTGAGGACTTACAAGTATAACCATAAGGAATTCATAAGTTGGAGAAATAAAAATCTTTGTTTGAATAAGATACATGGAGAAGATCCATTGTTCGCAAGGCTTACATACATGAAACATTACAAAGAGGAGTATTTTTACCAAATAAGTCTCACTAAAGTGGGAAATTTAGATGTGATAATGGAACATTTAATTCAGATAAGTGATGTTGAAATGGATCAGTATTGGATTATTTTAGAGGCACATCAAAGAAGAGTGTTGTTAAAGTTGAGTTGATTTGATATGGAGATCTCTATAATGTTCAATTACACATTGAGCTCTGATGAGTAAAGATTGAGAAGGAACCTAATACATTCTTATGATACTTATACAATGAAATTAAGGCCAATGAGAGAGAATAGTTTTATCCGGAAAGTTCTATTTAGGGTTATCTGTAACATCCCATGTAAGTAATGAATAATAGATATTTTTATCTATGTCTATTAATGATTAAGATAGTGTTTTAGAGGCTTAAAATGAAAATAAATACAATCTTATGCATGGAATACACTAATATTCTTAAAAGATTGTTTTACTGCCTTTTGATGGAAAACCATTTTTGAATCTATATTTTGACAATTTTATAAACTATTTTTGTCAAAATAAACTTATTCTTTATGATTGGGACATCAAAATTTACTTTGTGTGAATTTTTGGTATTTTTCTGACAAGGTTCATTTTTTAATGAATAGTGAAAAATACTGCATTTTACATCAAAACTGCTTTTTAATCTAATTTATTTATATGATTAGATTATATTTTTAATTGGTCTTAATGGGTAATATGAATATATTTTTACCATTTAATCCAATGGTGGTCATTGGAGTCAATTTCACTTTGAAATTAGACTTAAACTGGTGTCAATCTTTTGATACTTATTGTTTTGTAAAAACACGCTATTTGCTCTGGCAGTGGGAATTAATTATTAAATTAATTAATGTGACCTATATGTTTTGAATTTTGTAAAATAGACTTCATTTTTGAATTCTGAATATCAAATATAGCTTAGGGTGAATTTTTGGTAATTTTCTGAAAAACTTCAATTTTTGATGAATAGTGAAACCACTAAGTGATAATCAAGCAAACTGATTTTTCAGTTAAATGAAAGTTTACCACTAATGTGTGTTGAATTTTGAAAATCAGACATACATGGTTGTCATTAAGAAGTAAAATGTGGTTCAATGAGATTATAATATATTTTTTTGTGAATAGTAACTTATTAAGTTCTTAATCACGATTAGTGGTAATTAGGGTAGTTTAAGGTATAAATAATACTTTAATAAAATGAAATTACCTAGACAAATGTCCCAACCTCATTGGTTGTGTCATGGCCGACCATGAAATGCCATGGGTCAACTTGGGGACCCCATGGATCCACTTTTGTTGGGAAATGACATAAATTACTTTTTATTTAATGTTAAAGTGAAAATGACACAAACATAATATGTTTTATGAAAACAATTTTTAAGTGGGGTAATACAGGTCCAAATTTTGATTATAAATAGTCATTGGAAATCTAAAAATATTTCCTATATCATAGTATTTTTTTATAATTTTTATACATTAAATAAATTAATGTATTTATGACATAATAATGATGCAGCGATGACATCATTATTTGACGATTTAAATAAAATGGAAAGATAATGTAAAATCTATGAACTACACATGTCCAAAACCAATTGGATGAGTGGATTTCGAACCCTTATCACCTTATCCACGAATTATATCAATGTGGTACCTTTTAAAACCGAAACACATTTTCAAATAATGTAATATTTCTTTACTTTCCAAAAGTGCCCCTCCTCTCCTCTTATAAAAGGCCCCCACCTCTACCTCATTTCACACACTCTTCAAGCCTTTGGCTCGGCCAAACCCTGCCCATTTGCTCTCTCAAAATTCCTCTCCTCATCCTAGAGGATTCCCTTTGGGCAGAATCCTTTCAAAGGAAGCCTTTAGGCTCAAATCAAAAGGAGTTACACTTTTTAAAGGTAATTCATTCTCTCATGTTCATTTGTTTTATTTTGCTTCTCCAACCCCCTAAACTCTTTTTATTTACTTCTTTTGTAACAACACCAGTATCATAAATATACTAGGATTTGGTTATAAGATTTATTTGAGCTAAACTCTCACACAACTACATCAAATGGTTAAAGAACATACGGTTTCCGTGGATGGCGAAATTCTGCCTCCCGAAACGATGATTGTTCAACACTCATTTAACACCTTCAAAGGTGGCCATTATTATGTAACTATTTTTATATATGATATATAATATGTTTATGTTTTCCTTAAGCTTCTGTTTTTTTCATTTTGGGCATACCTTTATGGTTTCCATTATGGGTAAAACACGATATCTTCATTTTAGGAAGTGCGGACTACCGCCCCCTAAAAGTGATTTGATTCGTTAATACCATATGTGGGATGTGTAAAGGATAAAGTTAATGATATTATATATGTTATTATACTGGAATTATAATATACTCTTCTATAATTATGATTCCATTCCAGAAAATATCAAATAGAAATGGAAGTAGCGTTCATGCGTACGTACGGCTTACCGTCTCCATGAACGGTGCATTTCATTTCTTACCTCTAAATGTGATGTAATATTATAAATTCATGTATGTACTGGATATATAAGACATATATGATATCTACATCATGAATACCATTCTGGATATAATGAACCTTTGACCAAATTAACAACATGTAAGTGTAAGAAGTCTATTTTTGACTTAAGAACCAAATACCGACAAAATGAACATTATTAACTTAACTGGTTACATGATGTTCATAACATGGTATAAAAGGAATAATGAACTTGAAAAAGATTCATAAGAAAGTAGAGATTAACTTAAGTATATTATTCAGGAGATTAAAGAACGGTCGAGTCAAGTCGGATACGAGGTATGGGACTTCGTCTCAATCTCCTTTCATTGAGGCATATTTTATTTTATACACAACTTTCTTTTATACGGTGTATAAACCCCTTTGACTTTTACGTTTATTCAAAAGGAATCTTTTTTATACGAAGCGTTTACTAAACGACAAAAGGGAATGTTTTTGTCTTACGTATGCGGCGACAACTACTTCTCCGCCGTCGTGACCGTTATTTGAGTTTCGGCTTCCTCTACAAGCCATACCTTCTTTTTAAAAGAAAAATAAATACCATGTTTTACTTTGGTATTGAAAATGGTTTTCATAATGTTTTTATTATATCAATGTGTTTTATTGATATCTCATGATTGAAATGTGGAAATGTTATGTTTCCTTTTTGCATGTTTTATGTGATATGATTATGTTATGGTTCTTGGGCATTATTATGAAGACGGGTGGTTCCGTGATAAACTAAGGGCGAGTGAGCCCGTTATAGCTCTCCAATGCATTGGGTAACGCGAAGGAGTGAAACGTTAAGGTTTCTCCGAAGAGATTTTAGGGAATATACTGTGATGGGTATTCCAAACGTAACCAAGAGGGTTACTCCCAACGTAAGAATGTTATGAATGCCTCAAGTTACCTTTACGTATTATGATTTCTATGATTTATTCATGATTTTATGAGGTATGTTAAAGTGCCAATGTTTTATGGGAAAAGTATGATTTCATTCTTATGTATATATGAACTCATGTTTCCTTTCCATGTTTTTTTTATAACCCATACTGAGTTTTTATGCTCATCCCAAGTTTTTGAAATGTTTTTCACAGGTCAAGGGAAAGGTACATGATAAGATGATAGAGTCAAGGATGTGTTCAAGAATTAATCCATGTTTTATTTTAAATGTGTTTCCATTGATGGCAATGAAGAATACTATCTTTATGTAACCACTTTGTTTATATGTGGAATGTAATGCAAGTTTTATGATCTAATTCTCTAAAACTCTAAACCCGAAAAGATCCTCAATGTGTAATCTTGTAATAACTCAAGATTAAGTAAGGTTTAAGGATGGGGCCTTATAGTTGGTATCAGAGATCGGTTTAGATAACTTTAGGAGTTAGAATTATATTAAATGATTATCCAAAAATATTTTTTTTTTCGAAATGATATAGCATTTAAAGATTACCATGTTGCTTCATCTAAGACATGTTTGTTCATAATGGTTTTCCGCAGAGGAAACAGGGAAGCAGTGCTAGGAAGGCATACAGAAGGAAATAACCTTCCGAATCAGCATCCAGAAGTGGTCGGAATTGGAACTGAACAGTTTGTTGCAGTAATGGCGCAGTTGACTCAAGCGATAAATGGCGGTGGTATCCATGCACGAGATCAGCCATATCAACCGCAGAGGAACATGTCAGTGGTGGAACATTTCATGAGGCAACATCCACCATCATTCAGAGGATCATCTGACCCTATGCTAGCTAAAGGTTGGATTAAAGAACTGGAGAAGATTTTTGATGTCATGGGTTGTTCAGACAATCAAAAGGTTAGTCTTTCTATTTACCGTTTGGAGGGAGAAGCAGATCAGTGGTGGTCTATGGTTAAAAATATCAGGGACGCCGATGAGATTGATGCTCTTTACTGGGATGAATTCAAAGGTATGTTTCTTGAGAAGTATTTTCCTAAGGCTGTTCGACTTAGGATGGAAAAGCAATTCTTGTAATTGAGGCAAGAGGAAGACTCAGTGGCTGCCTATGAAGAAAGGTTCACTCGATTGGCAAGGTATGCTCCAAATTTTATCCGGGACCTTGATAGTAAAATCAATCGTTTTTACTCAGGATTAAAGCCAAAGTATCGAAGGACATTACCTTCTCGTGAGTTTAAAGGTTATGAAAAGCTTGTTCGATGTGCTGAGAAGGTGGAAATGGAGTTCGCCGATGACCAAGTTTTCTATAACAACCAGCAGAAGAAGAGACCGAGGTGGCAGGAGAAAGGTAAGAATTCTTCAAAAAAGTCTGATGGTAAGAAAACTAAGTTTCCAGTTTGTGATAAATGTGGAAAAAGGCATGCTGGGGAATGTCTTCTGAATTCTGGAAAGTGCTACCGATGTGGTAAGATGGGACATAAGGCTCGTGATTGCACTGAAAAGGATCAAGCTGAAGGTAAGAACAAATTTGATTTACAGTTAGTGAAGTGTTATAAGTGCAATGAGATGGGTCACTATGCAAATGAGTGTCCGACAAGGAGCTTGAGTGATGGGAAGCAGTTAGACTACAAGCAGAAAGGGGTGGTGAAATCCTTTGCAACTACTTCAGCAGATGTCGGGCCATCAAATGAAGTGGTATCAGGTACTTTGTTTGTTTTTTCAGATTATGCCAGTGTGTTGTTTGATTCAGGGTCTACACATTCTTTCATCTCTGAAACCTATTCTAGTAAAATGGGAATACCATCCCAAGAAATGACTCCTGAACTTTTGGTAAAAACACCTGGGGGAAGTGTCGAGGCAAAAAGAATTTATAAGAATCTTCCTATCCTTATCTGTGGAAATAACCTACTTGCAAACCTTATTGTTCTACCTCTAGTAGAGTTTGATGTTATCCTGGGTATGGATTGGCTCTCTATTTACCATGCTAAGATTGACTGTAGAGCTAAAGAAGTTTCTTTTCAGAAAGACTTTCAGTTTGTTTACAAGAATGAACCCTTACTTTTGATAACACATCAAGAGGCCGAGAAAATTGTAAAAGATGGAAATGAATGTTACCTTGCACACGTCGTTGAAAATAAAGGAACTCTTCAGATTAATGATGTGCCAGTGGTAAATGAGTATCCTGATGTTTTTCCTGATGAGTTTCCTGGAATAATACCAGATCGGGAAGTTGAGTTTACTGTTGACTTAGTTCCTGATGCTAAGCCAATTTCAAAACCCCCTTATCGAATGGCACAAATTGAACATTTAAAGTTGAAGGAGCAATTGCAAGATTTATTAGAGAAAGGTTTCATTAGACCTAGCACATCACCATGGGGTGCTCCTGTTTTATTTGTTAAAAAGAAAGATGGTTCTATGAGACTTTGCATTGATTATAGAGCCTTGAATAATATCACTGTTAAGAACAAATATCATTTGCCTCATATTGATGATTTGTTTGATCAGCTCCAGGGAGCTCAGTTTTTTTCAAAGATTGACTTGAGATCGGGGTACCATCAGCTGAAGGTAAAGGAGGCAGATATTCCGAAGACCGCGTTCCATACGAGATGTGGCCATTATGAATTTGTAGTAATGCCTTTTGGGCTAACCAATGCACCTGCTATATTCATGGACTTAATGAATAGAATTTTCCATGAGTTCTTGGATAAGTTTGTGGTGGTTTTCATTGATGATATTTTTTTGTTTTCTAAAAGTAAAGAGGAGCATGAAAAACATTTAAGGGTTATCTTGCAAACCTTAAAAGAAAAGAAACTGTATGGGAAATTCAGCAAGTGTGAGTTTTGGTTGCAACAAATTTCTTTCCTTGGTCACATTGTTTCTAAAGATGGAATAACTGTTGATCCTGCAAAAACAAAAGTTGTGGAAGAATGGCCAAGACCAACAAATGTAACCGAGATTCGTAGCTTCCTTGGTTTGGCGGGCGATTACCGAAGGTTTGTTAGAAATTTTTCACGGTTATCTAGTCCAATGACTAAGCTAACTCGGAAGGGTGTTAAGTTTATTTGGAAAAAAGAATGTGATGATTGTTTTTAGGAATTGAAAAGAAGATTGGTGAATGCTCCAGTTTTGGCACTACCTTCCAGGAATGGTGAGTTTGTTATATACAGTGATGCTTCATTGAAAGGACTTGGTTGCGTCCTAATGCAGAATGATCAGGTAATTGCTTATGCTTCACGACAGTTGAAAACTCATGAGGTAAATTACCCTACACATGATTTGGAACTAGCTGCTGTTGTTTTTGCTTTAAAAATTTGGAGGCATCATTTGTATGGAGTAAAGTGTGAAATATATACCGATCACAAAAGTTTAAAGTATATATTCACTCAGAAAGAATTGAACATGAGACAAAGGAGATGGCTTGAATTAATCAAGGATTATGATTGTACAATTCATTACCATCCGGGAAAAGCAAATAAAGTGGCTGATGCTTTGAGTCGAAAAAGTAATGCTTCATTAACAATGTTGCGTTTAGAACGTGATCCTTTGGTTAAGGATTTGATGAACTTTGGCATAGAAGTTGTTGGTGCAGGAAGTCCTTCTGTTTTGTTTTAGGTATCAGTGAGATCATCTCTATCAGATAGAATCAAGCAAGCAGAGAAGCAAGACAGTGAGTTGCAGAAAAAGGTAGAGCTGGTTCAGAAAGGTAAGTTGCCTGAATTCAACATTGATAATGATTGTGTTTTGAGATTTTGGAAGAGACTGTGTGTGCCTTTTGATTCACAGTTGAAGAGAGAGTTGTTATGTGAAGCTCATAGTTCTCCGTTTTCAGTTCATCCGGGCAGTACTAAGATGTATAGAGATCTGCGGGAGTATTACTGGTGGGATGGAATGAAAAGAGATATTGCTGATTTTACTGTGAAGTGTTTGACTTGTCAGCAGGTTAAAGCAGAGCGGCAGTTACCGAAAGGGATGCTTCAGCCTTTACCAGTGCCAGAGTGGAAATGGGAGAATATATCCATGGACTTTGTTGTTGGATTACCGAAGACATCTCGAGGTAATAATGCAATCTGGGTTATTGTTGATCGCTTGACCAAATCTGCTCATTTCCTTGCTATACGAGATACTTTCTCTCTTGATCAACTTTCTCGTTTGTATCTTAAACAGATAGTCAGGTTACATGGAGTTCCTCTCTCCATTGTATCGGATCGTGATCCAAGGTTTACTTCTAAATTTTGGAAAGGCCTTCAGAAGTCGTTGGGTACTGAATTAAATTTTAGTATAGCTTTTCATCCTCAATCAGATGGGCAGTCAGAACGAACAATTCAGACATTGGAGGATATGCTATGAGCTTGCTCTATGGATTATCAGGGAAGTTGGGACCAACATCTTTCTTTGGTTGAATTTTCATATAATAACAGTTTCCATTCTAGTATACAGATGGCACCATTTCAGGCATTATATGGGAAGCGGTGTCGAACTCCAGCTTTCTGGGATGAAGTGGGTGAAAGGAAGTTGATGGGACCAGAATTGGTAGAAGAGATGGCAGAAAAAGTTTAGCTGATTCAGAAACACATGAGAACAGCTCAGAGCAGGCAGAAGAGTTATGCGGATAACCGGAGGAAGGATCTATCTTTCGAGGTAGGTGATCATGTTTTTCTCAAGGTTTCTCCTTGGAAAAGTGTGATGAGATTTGGTAAGAAAGGGAAGTTGAGTCCAAGGTTCATTGGACCATACGAAATTCTGGAGAGAGTTGGATCAGTTGCATACCGAGTGGCTTTACCTCCGAGTTTATCTCAGGTACACAATGTTTTTCACGTTTCGATGTTGAGAAAGTATATGCCAGATCCATTTCATGTTTTGAGCCCAGAGGTAGTTCAGCTGGAAGAGAACCTATCTTATGAGGAACAACCGGTCTAGATTCTTGACCACAGGGAGCAAGTGTTACGGAATAAGGTGATTAAGCAGGTAAAGGTTTTGTGGAAAAACCACATGATTGAAGAGGCAACATGGGAATCCGAAAATGCAATGAGGGATAAGTACCCTCATTTATTTGATAAGTAAATAAATTGCGGGGACGCAATTTTCTAAAGAGGGGAAGGATGTAACATCCCAAGTAAGTAATTAATAATAGATATTTTTATCTATGTCTATTAATGATTAAGATAGTGTTTTAGATGCTTAAAATGAAAATAAATACAATCTTATGCATGGAATACACTAATATTCTTAAAAGATTATTTTACTGCCTTTTGATGGCAACCCATTTTTGAATCTATATTTTGACAATTTTATAAACTATTTTTGTCAAAATAAACTTATTCTTTATGATTGGGACATCAAAATTTACTTTGTGTGAATTTTTGGTATTTTTCTGACAAGGTTCATTTTTTAATGAATAGTGAAAAATACTGCATTTTACATCAAAACTGCTTTTTAATCTAATTTATTTATATGATTAGATTATCTTTTTAATTGGTATTAATGGGTAATATGAATATATTTTTACCATTTAATCCAATGGTGGTCATTGGAGTCAATTTCACTTTGAAATTAGACTTAAACTGGTGTCAATCTTTTGATACTTATTGTTTTGTAAAAACACGCTATTTGCTCTGGCAGCGGGAATTAATTATTAAATTAATTAATGTGACCTATATGTTTTGAATTTTGTAAAATAGACTTCATTTTTGAATTCTGAATATCAAATATATCTTAGGGTGAATTTTTGGTAATTTTCTGAAAAACTTCAATTTTTGATGAATAGTGAAAACCACTAAGTGATAATCAAGCAAACTGATTTTTCAGTTAAATGAAAGTT
Source organism: Viscum album (assembly GCA_963277665.1). Lineage (NCBI taxonomy): Eukaryota > Viridiplantae > Streptophyta > Magnoliopsida > Santalales > Viscaceae > Viscum > Viscum album. The sequence goes on from OY728136.1 coordinate 1,989,602,329, forward strand.
TACCACTAATGTGTATTGAATTTTGAAAATCCGACATACATGGTTGTCATTAAGAAGTAAAATGTGGTTCAATGAGATTATAATATTTTTCTTGGTGAATAGTAACTTATTAAGTTCTTAATCACGATTAATGGTAATTAGGGTAGTTTAAGGTATAAATAATACTTTAATAAAATTAAATGACCTAGACACATGTCCCAACCTCATTGGTTGTGTCATGGCCGACCAGGACATGCCATGGGTCAACTTGGGGACCCCATGGATCCACTTTTGTTGGGAAATGACATAAATTACTTTTTATTTAATGTTAAAGTGAAAATGACACAAACATAATATGTTTTATGAAAACAATTTTTACGTGGGGTTCTACAGGTCCAAATTTTGATTATAAATAGTCATTGGAAAGCTAAAAAGATTTCCTATATCATAGTATTTTTTTTGTAATTTTTAGACATTAAATAAATTAATGTATTTATGACATAATAATGATGCAGCGATGACATCATTATTTGACGATTTAAATAAAATGGAAAGATAATGTAAAATCTATGAACTAAACATGTCCAAAACCAATTGGATGAGTGGATTTCGAACCCTTATCACCTTATCCACGAATTATATCAATGCGGGACCTTTTAAAACCGAAACACATTTTCAAATAATGTAATATTTCTTTACTTTCCAAAAGTGCCCCTCCTCTCCTCTTATAAAAGGCCCCCACCTCTACCTCATTTCACACACTCTTCAAGCCTTTGGAATGGCCAACCCCTTCCCATTTTCTCTCTCCAAATTCCTCTCCTCATCCTAGAGGATTCCCTTTGGGCATAATCCTTTCAAAGTAAGCCTTTAGGCTCAAATCAAAAGGAGTTACACTTTTTAAAGGTAATTCATTCTCTCATGTTCATTTGTTTTATTTTGCTTCTCCAACCCCCTAAACTCTTTTTATTTAATTATTTTGTAACAACAACAGTATCATCAATATACTAGGATGTTTTTATAAGATTTATTTGAGCTACACTCTCACACAACTACATCAAATGGTTAAAGAACATACGGTTTCCGTGGATGGCGAAATTCTGCCTCCCGAAACGATGATTGTTCAACACTCATTTAACACCTTCAAAGGTGGCCATTATGATGTAACTATTTTTATATATGATATATAATATGTTTATGTTTTCCTTAAGCTTCTGTTTTTTTCATTTTGGGCATACCTTTATGGTTTCCATTATGGGTAAAACACGATATCTTCATTTTAGGAAGTGAGGACTACCGCCCCCTAAAAGTGATTTGATTCGTTAATACCATATGTGGGATGTGTAAAGGATAAAGTTAATGATATTATATATGTTATTATACTGGAATTATAATATACTCTTCTATCATTATGATTCCATTCCAGAAAATATGAAATAGAAATGGAAGTAGCGTTCATGCGTACGTACGGCTTACCGTCTCCATGAACGGTGTATTTCATTTCTTACCTATAAATGTGATGTAATATTATAAATGCATGTATGTACTGGATATATATGACATATATGATATCTACATCATGAATACCATTCTGGATATAATGAACCTTTGACCAAATTAACAACATGTAAGTGTAAGAAGTCTATTTTTGACTTAAGAACAAAATACCGACAAAATGAACATTATCAACTTAACTGATTACATGATGTTCATAACATGGTATAAAAGGAATAATGAACTTGAAAAAGATTCATAAGAAAGTAGAGATTAACTTAAGTTTATTATTCAGGAGATTAAATAACGGTCGAGTCAAGTCGGACACGAGGTATGGGACTTCGTCTCAATCTCCTTTCATTGAGGCATATTTTATTTTATACACAACTTTCTTTTATACGGTGTATAAACCCCTTTGACTTTTACGTTTATTCAAAAGGAATCTTTTCTATACGAAGCGTTTACTAAACGACAAAAGGGAATGTTTTTGTCTTACGTATGCGGCGACAACGATTTCTCCGCTGTCGTGACCGTTATTTGAGTTTCGGCTTCCTCTACAAGCCATACCTTCTTTTTAAAAGAAAAATAAATACCATGTTTTACTTTTGTATTGAAAATGGTTTTCATAATGTTTTTATTATATCAATGTGTTTTATTGATATCTCGTGATTGAAATGTGGAAATGTTATGTTTCCTTTATGCATGTTTTATGTGATATGATTATGTTATGGTTCTTGGGCATTATTATGAAGACGGGTGGTTCCGTGATAAACTAAGGGAGGGTGAGCCCGTTATAGCTCTCCAATGCATTGGGTAACGCGAAGGAGTGAAACGTTAAGGTTTCTCCGAAGATATTTTAGGGAATATACTGTGATGGGTATTCCAAACGTAACCAAGAGGGTTATTCCCTACGTAAGAATGTTATGAATGCCTCAAGTTACCTTTACGTATTATGATTTCTATGATTTATTCATGATTTTATGAGGTATGTTAAAGTGCCAATGTTTTATGGGAAAAGTATGATTTCATTCTTATGTATATATGAACTCATGTTTCCTTTCCATGTTTTTTTTATAACCCATACTGAGTTTTTATGCTCATCCCAAGTTTTTGAAATGTTTTTCACAGGTCAAGGGAAAGGTACATGATAAGATGATAGAGTCAAGGATGTGTCAAGAATTAATCCATGTTTTATTTTAAATGTGTTTCCATTGATGGGAATGAAGAATACTATCTTTATGTAACCACTTTGTTTATATGTGGAATGTAATGCAAGTTTTATGATCTAATTCTCTAAAACTCTAAACCCGAAAAGATCCTCAATGTGTAATCTTGTAATAACTCAAGATTAAGTAAGGTTTAAGGCTGGGGCCTTATATTATCAGAGCAAAGATGCTGATATAAACTCTTAGGTTGTTCTTCCATTTAGAGAGGAGTTTCCTTTATTTTATGTTTTTTGTTTAGTGTTTTTTTCATTCATGTTAATTTCTATTTAATTATATTAAATCAATATAATGGAGATAAAATTGAGATTATTTATTAAAGGGGATGGTACTAGTCACCATTTTCCTGAGTTTATAATTTTTCATTATTTTTTATTAATATATATTTACTGTAGGTCATAATACAGTTTAGTTAAAGTGGATGGGTGAAACAATGGACCTTATTCTCCTACATATTATTATTCATCCCCCTCTATGATTTTAATTCAAATAATCCCCTCACCATGAACTCTTCATATGCAAGATTTGAGTAATGAAATGGAAATAGTTTCAAAAATTGAAAGACTTGTACAATGGAATATTCATCTCATATTCCATCAGATGGGAGGAGGTGTCAAGAGACATCAACTTATTCAAGTGATAAACTATAAAAGATCCTGGGGTTTTCTATATGGTAAATATCTTGTACATTTTAGTTTAAATTCTCTATTTTACCCTTATAAATGTGACTTGATATTCAGGAAAGGGATTGAGAGTTTTTAGTACTAGTTTAGAGCCCATCAATATGAATTATGGAGGAAAGGAGTTAGGAACATGGTTTGACCAAATCATACACAGGATACTTCATGGTTTTGATAAACCATGTACGGTGCTACATGGATCCATGGAGGGGAGTGCATGGGATGAGAACGGTCAGAAAAAACCATGATCCCCAACCATGTAGGTTCAATGTCCATGGATAGTGGAAGTTGCATGGTTAGAATTGGTTTGGATAATTATGCATCCCAAACTGTGATTCTCTTATGTTTTTGGTGAATTTAAATGTTTTTCCTCTATTTAAAAAGGGATAAATATTTTTTCTTTCAATTTAATCCAGTAGCCACTTCCCATTCATGAGATATCCCACATCCCTCTTCTATATAATTTCAGTTATCTCCCTCTTTTGACATCATATTTGAGTGCTTATTGTCTCATTTGATCTCCACTAGGAAGAGATTTATTTCTCTTGCTAACTTCATTCAATATCTTCACCATATGGGATATTGTTTTCAAGCAGGCTCTTTTGGCCTATTTTCATTTATTTTGTCTATTCTTTGGTTTTCTTTTTATCTAGACCAAATCATAGTTTGACACAGGATGAATATTCCTTGACAGGAATAAGGTAGGTGGTCTATACCTTTTCCCTAAAAGTATGGTTGATTATACCTCGTTTTCATTGTAATTCACGTCTAACCTTCCATGCATTGATTACTAAATTAAGAAACCCCTGTATAAAATGTTAAATCATGTTTAAGACCTCAAATGACACCCTTATACAAGGTTGGAGGTTGGTGACCCCAACCTGAACCACCCATGGGGTGGATTCTTTCTTTTTTCCATGGAAGTGTAACCCTTGGGGTGGGTTGAGCTCGATTTTCTTTACTAGGAGTTGGATGGGAGAACATGGTAGATTCTTAAAGGTTGTAATAACCTTAAAACACCTTTTTATTTATATAGGAGAAAAGAATGAAATATAGAATCACCTGGATTTTGTATGATTATGAAATGATTAATGAAATGGTTGTGATGAGTTAAATGATAAAGGGAATAGACATTGATATGGTCCCTTGTTTCTTCATATAAATCAAGTTGATAATGGATGGAATGGTATGTAATTGATTTAGGATACATTGTATAGAACAAATAAGGGACACATGGCATGAAACTAATGTGGGGGATCATGGCATAACATTTATGATGGGGTTTATAGTATGGCACAAAAGACCCACTTTGATGCATTGGTTTTTACACATTGCATATGGATTTCTTAGACTACCTTGAACATGTTCCTTGGGATCCACCCAAGCCTTTACTTATTTTTATATGGATGTGCTCTATGGAATCGAAGAGGTTTCCCTGGTCATTGTTGGTGGAATACTAAGTGTTATATCACACCCTATTCGAGCTGAAATTTGGTACTTGGATAGAATTCATGGATACAATTAGGGACAAGGGTAAGGCCCCACTTGACGGTGCTTTATAGATTATAACATTTGATCGAGGGATCATAGGATAAATCTATGGATTCTGATTATGTCTAGAGGTATTATTTTGGTATTGTTTGTACTATTTATATATGTATTAAATTGGATACTAGTTTTAATGTATTTCTAATATTTTTTATAGACCTATGACATAATCATAATTTTTTATGTGGTGATTCCTATGGATTTGATAATTATTTATGTTTTATGGATGATTTATCTTATATGATTGGTCACCATTATGCTTCCATATTTCATTCATTTATGATACTGTTGTGTTATTATGATCAAGAGGGTATAGTATCCCTATCATACCATCATATACCCTTGCTACGAGTTGATATCCTCTAGCGTGTGTGGAGGCACGCTTATGGACAAGTGACCCACCGTCTTGGGGAACTATTTAGTGGCTCTTGGTTTGGGATGTTACAAAGTGGTATCATAGAGGGGTTTCTTTTCTTTTTTTATATTATTTGGGATCTGTAGACATGATACTAGGAAATTGTTGGGATTTGGTAATGAGGTGTACCTAGGAGTAGTTAACCCGCATATAATGAAAAAAACAAAATTACCTAGAAATGGGTTTGATGTTCTAGTTTGAGCTTATTATTATTGATCTAAATTTTCTATTTGGTGATGCACATGATTTGTGGTGGTATTTATGATTTTTATTTTTCCTTGGCCTGGTATGGAGAGGAGATATTATTCTCATGCATAATTTTAGGCACATAGTAAATTCACATTCCATGCATATTCCATGTCATATAGAATGCATTGGTTTATTGCATGAAATTTATTATATATACCTTGTGGGATATAATTTTTTTTTACTAACATTTCTTACTAGGGGTTGAAAAAACTTAATTGGTTACTTAATTTTCTTACATTAACCTAATAGTTTTTTGCTATGTAGATTGATGTAGACACCTTATGTAATCAATTATGGTTTGCTGATTCATATACTATTGGTCAAATGGGCTTGAACGTGTTTATGATAGTGATTAAATGGATGTCATATTAAAGTTACAAATTTTATGGGAATTTATAAATTAGAAATTGTAATATATATAATTCAACCATTTTAGAAAATTTATAATATAAATAAATATTATTTTAAATGATTTTAAATTCCAAAATGAAATAGTCATCGTTAAATGGAGATTTCATTTGGAACTTAAAGGGTTTTTGCACAATAACATGTAATTGAAACTCTATATACTGATAACCTTGATTTATAGTAGATAATATGACCCTAAAATGAACTTATTAGTTTGTAGTAGATAGTATATCTTGTGATCTTATGATCTGTATCTCACCCAACCCCATATTTAGAAGTAGGAAAAGGGGTGTGACTCATATAAGAAGTGTTATACCTATTCTTTTCGTATGTCTAGGATATTTTCATTTCCAAATATTTTCAGAGGAGTGTGGGGAAAAATTGTAGATATATTCCACCACAATGACCTCCAGTTGTGCACCAGGAGGGTGGTGATGACCATGCTCTGGATGTGGTAGGCCTTGGACCACTGATAGAACCTCTAGTAGTTCCACTCATGTCACCTCTAGTAGTACCTAATATGCGTTAGGATTCCTTGTTTTGAGAGGGTTTCTTATTCCATATATAAAATATTCATCGAGTATCTTGGCATGCATTGACTATAGAAGAGTTGAAGTGTGAGCTCCAGCAACAACATCCACCCATTTTTCTAAGGGATTATGGACCCCATGCTGCTTAGATATGGCTTAATAATATTTTATCTATCTTCAAGAACCTAGAGAAGAATCCATGAAAGAAAGACCAAGATCATCATAAATATTATTCGAGGATCCAACAAGAATTAGTGGTATTTCTTGAACAAGATAGATAGGCATTGGGATATGCTTTGGAGGGACTTCCAATCCAATTTTTATGACTACTTTTTTCATGAGACTTTGAGGGACGAATGTGCAAGGGAGTTTATACATATTGAGTAGGGTGTAATTTCCATCATGTAATATTTGGTTCACTGTACAAAGAATTAGTGATATGTGCCTATTTATCTCACTGGTGATCTATCTAAGGATAGAATATTTTATGACAAGCTCAATCATGTCATTTTATTTCAACTAATTTTTTTGGATACCATATCTGAAATAGTAAATCAAGAGCTTGTTAGTGAATGTAACTTGAGGGAAGATAGGGGTGTGGAGTATGGTGGTTAAGCTTCTTGGATAGGTGGTGCAATGCTTGGTGGTATGAATTGATGTTTTGAGACCTTCCATTAGGGAAATACCATCAAGAAAATGTGTACTAGTAGTCCTATCTTCATTCACCAGTGTGAGGGGAAAGGATGAATGAGGAGTCAGTGTGATAGAAACCCATTTTAAAGTCGATCCTATGGAATGGTGGTCCATATATAGTTGTTTTGTACGATCTTCCCTCTAGAATTTAGTGAGAGTGGTTTTACACTGACTCTAGGTTAAAGAGTGGGATTCAAAACTCCATATTAGACTGGGAGCTAGAATAAGGCATGTCTTTCAGGCCAAGGAGGTGGTCATGGTTGACTGAACCATAAACTAGTTGCACTACAACAACAGAGTAGGCCTACTCAGGGTATTCAAGTTGTTTCTCAGGGCCAAAGTTTGGGCCAAATGTATTCAACATAGCCTAACCCAATGAGAAAATAACTAAGCTATATATAGTTTCAGTTATGATCTTAGTATCTTCTACTTTAGTATATGAACTTTTTTATATAGGCACCTCACATTCTTTTGCCTCCTTGGTTACTATGGAAATCCTTGGGTTTGAGATACTATGCTTCAGTGGTATGATGGATTTGGATACTCCTTTGGGAGTACAATAAGAAACTGTTCACCAATTCAATAAATGTCCCCTATAAATTGGAGGTTACCATTTTTATGGGATCTATTTATCCTTGAGATAAAGGGATTCGAATTCATACTCGAAATAGATTGGATGGTCTCTTAACATTCCCTTATTGATTTCTTCCACCTAAAGATATCATTGACATCACTAGAGAGTGGTATATATGTCAACATGGATGAGTGGGATGCTAAAGTAGGTCAAGCGGGAATCAATCATTATAGAATGGGTGGGGTGATAGGACAGACTACTAGATTCTATGTAAATGATTAGAGGATTCATCATATTGATTTTTCTCCGCTGATTAATAATTTCTATGATGTCTTCCCTGATGAATTTTTAGGGATACCTCTAGAGATAGAGGTAGATTTACAATATAAATAGTGTTAAGGGATACACTAGTGTCAATTCCTCCTTATAATATGGATATTATTGAGTTATTGGAGATTAAAAGGCAACTAGTGGGCTTTGAAGAAAAGGGGTTTATACAACTCAATACTTCTCCATGGGGTTCTCAAGTCCTTTTCCCTAAGAAGTCATATTGAACCATACATGTGTGTGTGTATTATCAGAAATTGAATCAGTTTATAGTTAAGAATCGATATCCTTTTCCCCATATAGATGACATCTTAATCCATATCTGAGGATCTTCGCTTTAAAAAAAATTAATTTGACATCATGTTATCACTAGGTTTGTGTCAAGCTGACATATATACCAAGTATTTTGTTCCCTAGAAAGTTTAGTCATTAGGAGTATATGTCTATGTCATTCAATCTTACAAATTCACCAACCATTTTCATGGCCATGATGAATTGATTTTTTCACCTATATTTTTTTTCTTTCATGGTGGTTTTTATGGATGACATCTTGTTGTATTCTTAGATTTTACCTGATCATTATAAACACATTGATATCATTCTTAATACACTAATAGACCATAGGTTAGATGCAAAGTTATCAAAAATTTAGTTTAGGATAGATAATGTTCACTTCGTAGGTCACATCATCTTAAATACAAGATTATCTACGGATCCATAGAAGGTGAGTGCAGTGGTTTCTTTAGAGTAGCCCAACAATTTCTTTTACATCAAGAGTTTCTTAGGCTTAACTATTTATTTCATCCACTTCATAGAATACTTCTCACATATAGATATGTATCTCATGGTCTTGACAAAAAAGGGTGAGAAATTCATATGGTATGAAGCACATGAAAAGGCCTTTCAAAAGCTAAGGGAAGGTTGAATTTGTCATCTATCCTGATTCTTCTAGGCCCGGTAAGAAGCTATATAGTTTATTATGATACATTAGGCATCAAGGTAGAAGCTATCCTAATGCAGGGGGTCAACTAATGGCATACAAGTAATTCTAATTGATACCTCATTAACATAATTACCCAACATATGATCTCGAGTTGGTAGCCATAGTTCACTCCTTGCGTTGTTGGATGAACTATTTTCTAGGAGAGCATTTTGTGGCATGCACGGACCAAAAAATCTTTAAATACATATTTATACAGTGTGACATGAACCTTATTTAGAGAAGTTGGGTTGAGTATCTCTAGTAATTCAATTTTTATCTTTCCTATATGTTTGAAAAAGAAATACAGTAGTTGATTCTCTATGTTGGAAGACCCAGGTACAAGTTGTATGGGAGGCCGATAGTGAATGGAAATTTATGGCCTTGTTCTATGAGATGTAGTTGGGGGTAAAATATGGTCATGGGTAGAATTTTCTCTCATCCTTAGAAGTGAATTCCACACTTACTGATAGGGTAAATATGATACAATTTTCATATCCCAAGGGATTTTTCCTAAGGGAGAGCATAGAAGTTCAGGACCTTCCACCTAGTTGGTTTGTTGGAGAGGGTGAAATTCTGCATGTTTATGGTCATGTTTGGATTCTACAATATGTATGAGAGGAACTGATGAAAGAGTCTCTTGACTACACTAGGGAAATGCATATCGATCTTACCAAGATGTATTGGGATTTACACCACAAATTTTGGTGTCCTGGTATGAAATAGTAGGTTGCTGTTTTTTCAACTAGGTGATCTACCTATCAGTAGGTGAAGAAAAGACACTAGTGAACAGTGGACCTTCGATAAAAATTTCCCATTTCTGAGTGGAGATGGGATGATGATTACATAGATTTCATTATTATATTACTGATTTTACCCCAGGGTAGTTATGTTTTATGGGTCCTTATAGATTGGATAAAGAATGTTTCTCATTTACTTCTTATCAAGTAGACCTTCTTAATAGATGAGTTTAGGATACTATACATCTGTAAGATCATGTGCTTTCATGGGGTTCCTAATACAATTGTATTAGATAGGTATGTCTGGTTCACATATTAGTTTGGGAAGGTTTTAAAATGGGCATTGGGGTTATAGGTTTTTCTGAGCAAAAAATAACACCCTCAGACTGATAAGAAGTCAGAGTGCACAATACATGTTCTATAGTACATGCTCCGAGAATTTGTCTTTGATTTTGGGGTTTCATGGGAGTGAAATATACCCCTATTTGAGTTATCATACAATAAAATTTATCAGGTGAATATACTGATGGAACCTTATAAGGACTTGTACAGTAGGACATATTTATCACCTATATGTTGGTAATTGGTAGGGGAGGAAGTGCTACTTGGTCTATGACTCATTTAGGAGACAGCAAAGCTGGTGCAGTTGATCAGGTAACTGATGGCTATAACTTAATCTAGAAAAAAATCCTACATGTTTCACCATCAATGAACTCTATAGTTTGAGGTTTAGGATCAATTATTTTTATATATATCACATTGGTTGGGTAATAGGAGGATTTGGTGGCAGGGTAACCTTTCACCATGTAATGTTGGGACTTTCATGATTTTAGAAATGGTTAGGCTGGTAGCCTAAAAGTTTCATTTACCTCATAAGTAATAATCCATCCATGAAATTTTCCATGTTCCTTAGCTACATTTTTATCAATAAAAACCATCACATACTCCCCATATAGATGAGGTTGAGTTGGAGGTATATGCGTTCTTCAAGGATCACCCTATACGTATCGTTAATTGAATCATGAAATTCCTTTATGGAAGGTCAGTTCCTCTAGTTCGGGTTCCATGGAAGCACAAATGTGTGTAGAATGAGACTTGGGGGAGAGAGATAGATGCGTTTTCTCAATGGCATGAAATCATTTTATATTTCACACCAACCACAGAAGGGAAACACAGGGATGATTTAACCTAAGAGTGGGAGACTATAAGATCTCTGGTTTTCTATGAGGTATATATGTTTTAAATTTTAGTTTAAATCCTCTGTCATACCCTTATAAATATGACTAGTTATTCAAGGATGGAAAATAGAGTGCCTAGTCCTTGTTCAGAGCTCTGACCTCCGAATTATGGAGGAAAGCGGTCGGGTGCATGGTTTGACCAAACCATACACTGGAGGTCAAATGATTTTGAAAAACTGTGTGGGGTGATATGTGGCTCCACATAGTGGAGCACATGTGCTAAACATGGTTAGAAAAACTATATTACCCAATCATGTAGGTCAAATATCCGTGGAAAGTGGAAATAACATGATTGGCACATAGTTTGGAAAATTGTGCTCCCCAAACTATGTGTCTCTTAAGTTTTTTGTGAATTTACATTTTTTTCTCTCCTTTGTTTTAAAATGGATAAACCATTTTTCTTTCTATTTTCTCTTGAAGAAGACTCCCATGCATGAGAGATACCTCCCCCGTCTTCCATATAATTTGGGATATCTCCTCTTTCCAATGTTTGATTCGAGTTTCATTCATCTCATTGGATCACCACCGGTAAGAGCTTTATTCCTCATCCTTCCTTTTATTTATTTCTCATATGGGGTATTGTTTTCATGCAAGATCTTATGCCCATTTTTTAGGGAATTTTTCTATTATTATATTTTTTATATAGACAAAATTAGAGGTTGATTCTGGATGAGTATTCCTCGACAGGAATAAGGTAGGTGATCTATACCTTTTCCCTCAAATTATAGTTGATTATACCTTGTTGCAATCATGCCACACGCTGGACCTTCAGAGTGTTTCATCCTAAATTAACGGAAACCCTAATAAAATGTTGAAATATTTTTTAATACATTCCATGACACCCTTATACAAGTTTTAAAGTTAGTAACATCAATTTTAAATACCCATGGGGTATGTTCTTTCCTTTTTCCATTTAAATGTCATCCTTGGGTGAGTTGAGATTTATTTTCTTTGATAGGAGTAAAATGGGAGAACAAGGTAGATATTTAATGGTTGTAAGAACCTTAAATCACATTTTTAATTGTATATAAAAATAATTAAAAATAGATTCGCTTAGATTGTGTATGATTATGAAATGGTTAATGAAATGGTTATGATGAGTTAAATGATAAATGGAATAAACATTGATATGGTCCCTTGTTTATTTTTATAAGTCATGTTGATGATGTATAACATGTTATAACATCAATGTAGAAAACACAGTATGGAACCAATGTGGGACACATGGTATGGCCCCAAAGTGGGGACTCACGATATGGCCCCATTGAGGGGGGTTCGTCTTATGGAAATGATGACCCACATGGATGCCTTAGTTTTTACACCTTGGATACATCTTGATTATATTTCCATGGACATGCTCCTTGGGATCCAAACAAATCTTTACCGAGTTTTATATGTATGTGCTTTGTGGACTCAATGAGGACACCCAAGTCATTGGCCTTGGGTCCTAGACCATGTATGTATAATACTTGATTACTTAGCTTAGGTAACTGATGATTCTTTACCATTCTTTACAGTTATACCTTGTTTATGGTTTCATGATCACAATGAGTTTTGGTAGCATAGACAGTATCACTTCTATTTTATCACCTTTATTCCTATTATACATGGACACTACTTTAGCTTATATGCACAGAATGTACCTGTTATAGACACCATTAATGGTATCCTAATAAGTGTTATCTTACACCATGTTCATTTTAACGACCCAAAGTTTCATTAATGGAAAATCCCTCTTGATCTAGTTAAATGTCTCTTTATGAAATTTTTTTTATAAGATGTTAACTTCTTTGGTTTTATATTAAGATTTTTACCATTTCTAATATAGTCGTTGAACAATGATCACATGATTAGTATAAATATAGGGCTTTAACAAATCCAATTTACTCATACAAATGAAGTGATGGCCTCATTCAGTAGAATTGCTCCATACAAAGCCCATTCGTTGGAGTTCGGAAAAGAGGTGGCATCCTTGTGCTTTTCTCTTGACCAAGACCAAGATGAGCTTCATCATGTCAAGTTCTAACGGGGCCGTCTACATGAAAAGTGGAAGTTGATAGAGATTACCACTCGAGCGATGTTATCTGAGCCACCCCAAGAGTTTGTCACCATCGCACACCTTACCCATAGGTCTTATGCGGCTGTTTTAAGGGGTTATGTAACAAATAAATAGTACTATGTTCATGTACATTATTTTTTTGTATATAATAATGTATATACTTTCTTGTCATTATGGATACATTGTAAATAGTTTTTAAAGTACAAATAGTCTTTTTAGTTATTATTTAATTAAGAATTATATTTTATTAAATTAATGTATTTTTTAATTAAATAATATTTTAATAATAATATATTATTATTATTATTAAGTTAATTTTATTATATATAAATGATCATATAATTTTATGAATGCAATTGTATTTTTTATTAAGGTTTAAAATCCATTTTTGTCAAAACCTGTAAATTTTCGATAAATGTCGGTTTTTATTTTAAAATTTAAAATTAACCTATTTAGAAAATTATTTAGATAAAATAAATGTTATTTCTGGAATCAGGACGTCAAAATTATCCAATGGTGAATTTTTCATAATTTTCTGAGACAATCAAATTTTTGGGTAAAATTTAAATACCGTTTAAATATATAATGTGTTTTATGACATCATAATGAACCAATAGTGATGTAATAAAATAATATAAGCTTTGTGTTCGGACAATATATGTTTTACCATTAAAATAATGTGATTTTGGGTTTGTTTGACTTACTTTTCAAATAATTAATGGACCCCTCAAGACTTATTAAACACCTTGTCTTTTTAAATTGTTTTCCATGGGAGTGTGAGTCACCTCCACATAAGCAACCCTATTATTTTAAGAATTTTGGACTTTGTAATTATAAAATGTTGTTTCCCTATTCCCTTTTCCAAAACCCATGGGCAAAAACCAGGAGATGGTTTTTGGTTTGGATTAATTTAATATAAGGGGTCCCAAACTTAAATAATAAAGAATTCATTCACCTTTCCTATATAAACCCACCCAAACTCCCACTTCCTCCTCACTCAAAGCCTTTCTAGTCCATCCAAACTCTTCCCTACTCTCTCTACAATCCTCCCAAGGTGCCCCAAGCTCCCAAGAAGTCTCTCTCTAGCCTTTGTAAGCACACTTCCACGTAAGGGTTTTTTCTTCCTTTCTCATTTTTGTCAATTTTATTTAAATTGTTTTGCCCTTTTAATTTCAATTATGAATTTTGGGGTATGGTTTTGCACCTCCCTAATACTGCCCTATTTATGTTTGAATGATGGGATACCCCTTTCTCTCTCATTAAATTCCTCCCATGTACACCCATTACTATGCCGAAATTCTGAAAGGAACTTCTCTCTCCACATTTACATTTAGGCAAAACTTTTGTATCATGAATCTAAATTAAATTAAAATTGTTGGTAAATGTATCTATATGACCTCATTACTGTCAATTATATGTAAATATGATGAGGAACCCCTTTCTCTCTCATCAACAATTTTTATGAATTCTTACGTCACGGTGTTATGTTGCCGAAATCACACTGATTTTCTAAGTCAATGCCATTGTGTAGTGAATACCATGTCCATTTCTCCATCAAGGGTATTCACCTGTATGCACATTTACTTATTGATTATAAAGTTTCATGTATTAATTCCACGTTCCTTTATCATGGAATAAATGATTATGTTTTATGAATCCATGTTTTATCATCCATGTGGCACACTTATGCATGAAATGAAATGTTTAAGAAGGGTGCGCCCTTATAGCGCTCCAATGCATTGGGTAAAGTATAGTATCATGATACATCATATTCAATGAGTGTTGACTCATGCTAATTCAAGTTCAACAAGGGTTTAATCGTGCTTTATGTACAATGAGGATTTACTGATGCTCCATGTGCAATGATCCTTGGCTCATGCTAATTCCATGTTAAGTGTTGTTTCCACATTTCCATGTTATAATTATCATTATTTATCATGCCTTTATGTTAATGTTTCTCTTATGCTCTATTGATATTCCTATTTTCTAACATATATTGTACTGCTTATGTTATTCCATGTGTACTCCCTTACTGTGATTTATAGCTCACCCTTTTCTTATGCATGTCCTTAGGTTATCCCATGCAATGCTAAGTATGAGGGAATGTAGTGGTCATGTAAAGGAAGTTTTCAATAAAGTTGTTGTATTTCATGTTTTAAGTTTTTATCTAATGATCTTAAGCCCCAAAGACACTAAACCACTCGATCTTCTTTGTTGTATCAAGTGAAGTTTTATGTAATAAATCAGGTTTAAGTTTGTAATAAAAGAAGGGTTGTCATAGTTGGTATCAGAGGATAGGTTTAGTTATTTTTGGGATTAGGATTAGAAAACCCTAGTAAAGCCTTAGAGACAAGACTAAGTATAATAAAAACATCCCTAAGTTTTGGTAATTACTAATTAAGTGGTTTATCAAACAAATACATCCCTGTCTGGATGCGAGCAGGTAGAGTCAGCACTGGCACAGATGTATCCTAGGGGTAAAACCCGAAAACACCGCTTTGAGCTAGACTCGAACGAACTGGTGCACGACAACGGGCCATGCTGCACTCTTGGTTATGACACTCCTGATGGATATGTTTTTATAAATTCACAATCTTACTATGAAACCTTATTAAGGGAATCAAAAAAAATTCCCCTAAGAATATTTGTTAGAAAGTAGGTCATGAAAAGCCTAGATTGAAGCCTATATACTCATGAGTTAAGGAAATAAAAGTTTATTTTTAAGTCATCAACTTTTGTCTTTGGATTACCCTTTATTTGTTACCCCTTAACTTTCATTTAATTCCATCCAATGGCCGGTAATAGGAGGACTTGGGCTAACAACCGATGTGAAGATCAGTGTGATGACTGTACTAATGAGATGCCCAATCCAATGGGAGCAGTAATTGTGAACATTATCATGCTTCTCTCTCAACTAACTCAAACTATGAATAGAAACATGGGTCAAGAGGAATGTCCAAACCCCCCTAAGAAGGAACAAGTCACTATCGAGAGATTCATGAGACAAAGGCCTCCTAATTTTAGTGGATCATTCGATCCAATGATCACTGAACAATGGATCAACTCCATTGAAAACATCTTCTCCATCCTTCAATGTTTTGAACAATAGATGGTTCTCCTTGATGCTTATAGTTTGCAGGGTGAAGCTGATCAATGGTGGATGTTGATCAAAAATACAAAGCCTGAGGAGGAGATCAAGGCGTTGGAATGGAAGGATTTACGGAATATGTTTTTTGATAAATATTTTCCGCGCACCCTCTAGATTAAGATGGTAAGGAACTTCCTTTACCTCAAGAAAAAAAGGTAAAGAATCTGTTGGAGAGTACGAGGAAAACTTCATAAGGCTTACACGATACGCTTTCAGCTTTGTTGTTAACCCTGAATTCAAGGTTGACCGCTTCTTTAGTGGGATGAAGCCTAGCCTGCAGAAAGCATTAGTGATCTGTGACTTCGACAGCTATGAGGAAATTTTCCGATTTGACCTCAAGGTCGAAATGGAGATCGGGGAATCACAGCGGTATCATGGGGACAGGAAGTGTAAGGTGGACTTAAATTCTAGCAATCTGATGGATAAATCCAATGGTGCTAAGAAGATTCAGTACCCCACTTTCCAAAAGTGCAGAAAGAAGCACCCTAGAAATTGCCTCAAGGGGACGAGGAAATGTTTTAGGTGTGGAAGAGAAGGGAACCTAGCTGTTAACTATCGGCAAGAAAGACTTGTGACTGCGACAGAGGAGAGGAATGCTCCATTTGAACCTCAACGCATTGTTTATTGCTACAAATGCAAAGAACCAGGGAATCTTGCAAATTAGTGCCCTAATCCAAGGGTTTTCGGAGGCAACCAATAACCTCCAAGGAAGCAAGGAATAGATTTTTCCATCACTTCTACCGAAGTGAACCCTGACAATGAAGTGGTGACAGTTATGCTAGTTATTCATTCAATAATAGAGAACATAATTTTTGATTCAGGTTTTATGCATTCTTTTATATCTTGAAAGTTTAGTAGAACAATCCCAGCACCACCACAAATCATGGAAGTAAAGATGTCGGTGAGTACGGAAAATGGGGAAATCGTTGCATCCCATTAATATAAGTCCTCCCCTGTTATAATCTATGGATTGAATTTCCCGGCGAACCTCATCATAATCCCTCTTGTGGAATTTGATGAAATTCTTGGCATGGATTGGCTTTCCTTATATAGAGCCAACATAAATTGTTGGGAAAGGTAAATCACACTCCATATGGAGAATCGACCCCCGATTATTTACAAGTGTAAGGAGGAAGATGAATCTCATTTAGCTCCATCATCTCAAGAATGGATATTACTGCCATATGAGCACGTGTATCTAGCTCAGATGATTGAGTCCAAGGAAGAAACCATCACTTGAAGAAATGACTATTGTGAGGGAATTCGCTGAAGTGTTTCCCGTGGAACTACCTGGTCTTCCGCCTAGAAGAGATGTTGAATTCTCAATTGAACTTATACCAGGGGAGCTTCCAATATACAAGACTCCATATAGAATGGATGTCATAGAACTTGAAGAGCTGAAGAAACAACTATAGGAGAATCTGGATAAAGGTTTTATACACCCAAGTGCTTCACCATGGGGTGCACCAGTCCTCTTCGTCAAGAAGAATGATGGGTCAATGCGGCTTTGCATCAATTATCATGAACTTAACAAAATCAAGATAAAGAACAAGTATCCTCAGCCACGGATCGATGAATTGTTCGATCAGCTGCGTGGAGCACAATACTTCTCCAAGGTAGATTTGCGGTCGGGATATTATCAAGTAAGGGTGAAGAAGGAAGATGTCCCCAATACTGCTTTGCGTACAAGATACCGGCACTATGAATTCATAGTAATGCCTTTCAGACTCACTAATACTCCAGAAATCTTTATGGACTTCATGAATAGATTCTTTAGAGATTACCTCGACAAATTTGTGGTAGTCTTTATATATGACATTCTAATATACTCCAAAACCAAGGAGGATCGAGAGGAGCATTTAAGAGATGTACTAGAGACTTTGTGCGAGGAGAAGCTCTATGAAAAGTACAGCAAGTGTGAGTTCTAGTTGAAGGAGGTATCATTATTGGGCCATATCATCAAAATAAATGGGATATCTATGTACCCCTCCAAAACAGAGGCAATTGAGGGATGGCTGAGGCCAGCATCGATAACGGATATCCGTAGATTTTTGGGGTTAGTTGGATATTATCGACGATTTGTGAGAAATTTATCACGATTTTCTAACCCTCTTACCAAGCTAACTCGAAAGATAGTAAAGTTTTCTTGGAGTGATGAATAAAAATAAAGCTTCAAGGAGTTGAAAAAGAGTCTTATCACTGCGCCCGTGCTCACTTTACCCACAAGTGGGGAACTTTTTGTAGTATTCAGTGATGCATCAAAGAAGGGATTAGGCTATGTGTTGATGCAGAATGATAAAGTGATATCCTATACCTCAAGTCAATTAAAAATACATGAGCGAAACTATCCATCACATGATTTGGAGTTGGCTTCTATGATATTTGCCTTGAAAATATGGCGGAATTATCTCTATGGAGAGAAATGTGAGATATATACTGACCACAAGAGTCTTAAATATATATTCACACAGAAAGAGCTTAATATGCGCCAGAGAAGATGGATAGAGCTCATCAAGGATTATGACTGTTCAATCCATTACCACCCTGGGAAAGAAAACAAGGTGGCAGATTCCCCAAGTAGAAAGGACCCATCGATTCTATCAACGATGAGAATTGAAAAGGATCCAATCTTCTTAGACTTGATGAAGATGGACATGGGAATCATAAATAAGGTAACATAATCCATCCTTTCACAAATTATTGCTCAACTATCTCTTTTGGAAAGGTTAAAGGATTCTTAAAAGGATGATGTGGGAATTTAGGAAAAAGTTGAAGCTATCGAAAAAGGGAAATCCTAGGTGTTTAATGTTAATGAAGAAAGAATTGTGCAGTTTGGGAAAATACTATGTGTTCCATCAAGTCCGGTGATGAAGAAGGAACTTTTGGATGATTCACATAGTTCAAATTTCTCTATTCACCCAGGGATCACAAAGATGTATCGAGATCTCCAAAAAAACTTTTGGTGGGATAATATGAATAAGGAGATCACTGAATATACATCAAAGTGTCTGGTGTGTCAGCAAGGGAAGGTAGAGAGGCAGAAGTCTAAGGGAATGATACAACCATTGCCCATACCAGAATGGAAATGGGAGAACATCACCATGGACTTTGTCACCAGACTTCCAAGGAAATCCAAGGGAAACAATTCAATCTGGGTTGTTGTTGATCGTCTTACAAAGACTGCACACTTCATTGCTATTCAGGATGATTTCTCATTGGATCAAATGGCACAGATATATATCAGGAAAGTGGTAAGGCTGCATGGAGTACCACTATCTATTGTGTCTGACCGAGATCCAAGATTCACCTCTATGTTTTGGAAGAATCTTCAACATGCTCTGAATACTGAACTCAACTTTAATACGACCTATCATCCTCAAACTGATGGCCAATCCAAGCGGACTATCCAAACACCTGAGGAAATGTTGAGAGCATGCTCAATGTACTATAAAGGAGGATGGGATTAACATCTTCCTCTGATTGAGTTATCTTATAACAATAGTTTCCACTCGAGCATCCAAATGGAACCATATGAAGCCCTGTATGGGAAAAGGTATAGAACACCGACATGTTGGGATGAGGTCGGTGAATGTAAGCTGCTTGGACCATAAATGGTTAAGGAAATGGTGGAGAATGTGAAGACGATTCCGTAGCATATAAAGGTAGACCAGAGTCGACAGAAGAGTTATGCAGATAACCGTCAATGAGTCCTTGAGCTTAAAGTTAGATACATGGGTTTTCTACACATATCTCTGTGTAATAAGGTCATGAGGTTTGGAAATAAAGGGAAGTTAAGTCCAAGGTACATTCTACCCTTCAAGATTCTTGATCGTATCGGGGTTGTGGCCTATCGAATAGCACTTCCACCTACCGTGGCCAAAATACATGATGTCTTTCATGTATCCCTCTTAAGGAAGTACATATCAGACCCTTCACATGTACTCTCTTCTAAGGTGGTACAGTTGGAGGATGATATTTCTTATGAGGAGCAACCAGTGAAGATCTTAGATCGTAGAGAAAACGTTTTAAGAAATAAGACAATGCCCCTCGTCAAGGTGTTGTGGAGAAACCACAAGTTTGAAGAAGAGACTTGGGAATCGAAGGAAATTATGAAGCTCAATTACCCACATTTTTTTTAGTGTGGGAAAAGAAAAATTTCGAGGGTGAAATTTCTTAAGGGTGGAATTTTATAATGACCCAAAATTTCATTAATGGAAAATCCCTCTTGATCTAGTTAAATGTATCTTTATGAAAAATGTTCTTATAATATGTAAACTTATTTGGTTTTATGTTAAGAATTTTGACCATTACTAATATAACCGTTGAACAGTGATCACATGATTAGTATAAATATAAGGCTTTAACAAATCCAATT
Organism: Viscum album; assembly: GCA_963277665.1. Lineage (NCBI taxonomy): Eukaryota > Viridiplantae > Streptophyta > Magnoliopsida > Santalales > Viscaceae > Viscum > Viscum album. Next base: position 1,989,622,985 of record OY728136.1, read on the forward strand.
TACTCAGAAAAAAGAAGTGATGGCCTCATCTAGTAGAATTTCTCCATACGAAGCCCATTTGTCAGAGCTCGGAAAAGAGGTGGAATCCTTGGGCTTCTCTCTTGACCAAGCCCAAGCTAAGATTCATCATGTCAAGCTTCAACGAGACCTTATACATGAAAAGTGGAAGTTGATAGAGATTACCACTCGAGCGATGTTATCTGAGCCACCCCAAGAGTCTGTCAGCATCGCACACCTTACCCTTAGGTCTTATGTGGTTGTTTTAAGGGGTTATGTAACAAATCGATAGTACTATGTTCATGTAAATTATTTTTTTGTATATAATAATTTATATACTTTCTTGTCATTATGGATACATTGTAAATAATTTTTAAAGTACAAATAGTATTTTTAATTATTATTTAATTAAGAAGTATATTTTATTAAATTAAGGGATTTTTGAATTAAATAATATTTTAATAAAATATTATTATTATTATTATTAAATTAGTTTTATTATATATAAATGATCATATAATTTTATGAATTCAATTGTAATTCTTATTAAGGTTTGAAATCCATTTTTGCCAAAACCCATGAATTTTCGATAAATGTCAGTTTTTATTTTAAAAGTAAAAATTAACATATTTAGAAAATTATTTAGATAAAATAAATTTTATTTATGGAATCAGGACTTCGAAATTATCCAACGGTGAATTTTTCATAATTTTCTGATACAGTCAAATTTTTGGGTAAAAATTAAATACCTTTTAAATATATAATGTGTTTTATGACATCATAATGACCCAATAGTGATGTAATAAAATACTATAATCTTTATTTTCGGCCAATATATGTTTTACCATTAAAATAATGTCATTTTGGGTTTGTTTGAGTTACTTTTCAAAGCATTAATGGACCCCTGAAAACTTATTAAACACCTTGTCTTTTTAAATTGTTTTCCATGGGAGTGTGACTCACCTCCACATAAGCAACCCAATTATTTTAAGACGTTAGGAATTTGGAATTATAAAATATTTTTTCCCACTTCCATTTTCCAAAAACCATGGCAAAAACAATTGTATGGTTTGTTGTTTGGATTAATTTAATATAAGTGGTCCCAAACCTAAATAATAAAGAATTCCTTCACCTTTCCTATATAAACCCACCCAAGCTCCCACTTCCTCCTCACTAAAAGCCTTTTTAGTTCTTCCAAACTCTGCTCTACTCTCTCTAGAATCCTCCCAAGGTGCCCCAAGCTCCCAAGAATCCTCTCTAAAACCTCTCTCTAGCCTTTGGAAGCACACTTCCAAGTAAGGGTTTTTTCTTCCTTTCTCATTTTTGTCAATTTTCTATAAGTTGTTTTGCCCTTTTAATTTCAATTATAAAAGTTGGGGTATGTTTTATCACCTCCCTAATACTGCCCTCTTTATGATTAAATGATTGGATACCCCTTTCTCTCTCATTAAATTCCTCCCATGTACACCTATTACTATGCTGAAATTCCGAAATGAACTTCTCTCTCCTCATTTACATTCAAGAAATACTTTTCTATCATGAATCTAAATTCCATTACAATTGTTGGGACATGTATCTATATGACCTACATACTATCCATTACATGTAAATATGATGAGGAACCCCTTTCTCTCTCATCAACCATTTTTATGAATTCTTATGTCACGTCGTTACGCTGCTGAAATCGCACCAATTTTCTAAGCCAATGCCATTGTGTAGTGAATACCAAGCCCATTTCTCCATAAAGGGTATTCACCTTTATGAACATTTACTTATTGATTATAAAGTTTCATATATGAATTCCACATTCCTTTATCGTGGAATAAATTATTATGTTTTATGAATCCATGTTTTATGATCCATGTGGCACACTTATACATGAAATGAAATGTTTAAGAAGGGTGCGCCCTTATAGCGCTTCAATGCATTGGGTATAGTATAGTATCATGATACGTCATTTGCAATGAGTTTTGACTCATGCTAATTCAATTTCAATGAGTCTTTACTCGTGCTTTATGTGCAATGAGGATTTACTCATGCTCCATGTACAATGAGCCTTGGCTCATGCTAATTCCATGTTAAGTGTTGTTGCCACATTTCCATGTTATGATTATCATGCTTTATCATGACTTTATGTTCATGTTTCTCTTATGATCTATTTATATTCCTATTGTCTAACATGTATTGTACTCCTCATGTTATTCCATGTGTACTCCCTTACTGGGCTTTATAGCTCACCCTTTTCTTATAAATTTCATCAGGTTATCCCATGCAATGCTAAGTACGAGGGAATATAGTGGTCATGTAAAGGAAGTTTTCAATAAAGATGTTGTATTTCATGTTTTAAGTTTTTATGTAATGATCCTAAGCCCCAAAGACACTAAACCGCTCGATCTTCTTTGTTGTATCAAGTGAATTTTTATGTAATAAATCATGTTTAAGTTTGTAATAAATGCAAGGTTGTCATATTCATGCTAATTATTAGTACCTAGAAAGACTTCATGGATGTAGGTAGAGATAGGGGTAAGCGTCAGCTTGAATATTCTTTATTGATTATGGAATATGAGTAGGGGATCATATGACTGATCTATAGATCGTGATGCTATCTAGAGACAATATTTTGGTATTTTTTGTAATATTGATGCATGTATTTTACTGGAAACCTATTTCCATGTATTTTCTATATTGTTCACTGATCTGTGATATAATCATCATTTTTATGTGGCGTTTCCCTTTTATTTGATTATTATTACTGTTTTATAGATGATTTATCTTCTGTTTTTGGTTGATATCATGCTTCTTACTTTCATTCACTTATGATAACACTATATTACTTTGATCATGATGATATAGTATCCCCATAATAACATCTTAGACTCCCACTGTGTGTCATAAACCTTTGGTGTATAGGGAGGAATGCTTGAGGCCATGTGAACCACAAGCTCGAGGTACCATTTAGTGGATCTTAGTTTGGGATGATACAAACTCCACCACTGCATGTAGGAAGAAAATAGAGTCTCCATACTTGAGATTCATAGTTTATTGGAAATAAAAAATGAGAAATAATGAGATATGATCAAACAAATTATATTGATTAAAATGATTAAGTGGTAATAGGATGAGAAAAAACCAATAAAAATAATGGTGAATAAAACCCACAAAGGAAATATTCTTTGGTCAATTCATTTTGTACAGTATCACTTTTTTTTCATTTCTATTGTTTTCAATCTATAAACACCCAATATTTCATTATTTTTTCTTAATTAATTAAATATAAAAAAATATTTAATCTTGACATAAAAGAATTATTAAATGTTGAGTGACATTCTTGAGAGACTAATTTATTTTTTCAATTATATTATGAATATTCCCTACGATGTTTGATGAGTTTTAGAATAAATAATCCCCTCATGAAGTGAATTGATAAAGGGTATGCTTTTAGTTTTCCTCAATTGAGACATAACCAATGTGAAATTTATTATTACACTGAAAAATTATAGAAATCTGAAAAATCATTATATCCTATGATGTTGTGTTTAGATTAGTCTTAAACTATGGGTATGTGATGAATTATTTCTTGAGATAATTCATTCAATATTCTTATATGTGTTTTCATGTTGTCTTTATTAACAACATTATTTTGGATGAGTTAGAGGCCAATTGGGGTAGATATGGAATGAAAGAATGAATTTTTCTTCAAATGAAGGAAAGAAGATAATGGTATGGGATGGGGATGAATCAATGGAGTAGGTTAATCTTAATTAAAGTGTCATGTCACAATATAAACATGCTTCTATATAAATAATTTTATAAAGAGTTGATGAGTTTAGGATGCATTGTGATTATCAAACCATAAAAATTTAGTGTGGTCCAAGGGATTTGGAGGATATCACACCATAATCCAGACATCACACTACAATAGAGGATTTCATGATTTATTTCACTGGACGTGAAAATTTAGTGCTCTACTATAGATGAGGGGTAAAATGGATCACTCCATGATTAGGATGTACACAACATAATTTTTGTAATTAAAATTTTGGATATAATTAATTATTTATAAAGTGATTTGATCAATATATCTCAGTTCTAACCATCATTCGATAACATGTACCATTATATAATGAAACATGATATGGATTTATATAAAGGAGTTTATCCCCCAACAAAAGGATGAAAAAAAGTTATGAAACTTTGAGAGAACCAACCACACATTTCAAGTTGCATTCTATAAGGTTTTTAATTGATATTGAGGAGAAGAATGTGTGCACACGCATGATTTAAATTTAAGAGGCACATGAAGAGGCTACATAAGTTCGATCGAATTATTGACTATTATCTATATATTTCTTGTATTAGGATTGAAATACCATCTTTCTTCTCCTTATTCATTATTCTTATTGATAATAATATATGAACATTCAAAATAGGATAAAAACGGTTGAACACCAAGGATTAGCCACTCGATAACAATTGTATTCAAACCTCATAAAAAACCTTATTTCATGTGAATTATATATATATATGTATAAATATATATATATATATATATATCATCACGTCATTTAATTTGATATTTGTCACACCAACTAATAAAGGGAAATTGATTTTGAGATTTGGTGTTTTGGTAACCATCGATTTACCCCCCCCCCCCACTCAGTGGTGGTTCACTCTCACCTTAGCCTAATACTTGATATTAGTTAATTTAAAGGTGGTTATAAATATGTTTATTGAGGATCATATTTTTTTTCTTCATTGTTTACATATTTTGGACTGATGAGATCTATGAAAAATTTAATAAAGTCAATGGAAAGTGAGTTCCCATATTTGATGGGAAGGGATTTAATATTTGGAAGTAGTGGATGATTCCATATGTTACTTCACATTGATTGGACTTTCATGATATCAGTGATAATAGTTCAAATTTTTTTATATTTGGAAAACTTACACTTTGACCAAAAATAAAAATATTCAAGTTAATGGGAGTTTTATTGAAATACTCTCATCCCTTTCAGATAAGTTTGCATGAGTAATTGGTAGAAAAATATTGAATAGAAATTGGAGTAAGCTTTTGGATATAAATGAGGGTGGTAATAAAGTTGATGAGTCATGGTTATAAACATGTTATGTTAAATTTGAGGACATACAAATGGGAGAATATGAGTTGGTGGATGAGTTCTTCATTCAGGTGAAAATAATTATTAGCTCAATTTGAAGTTATGGTGAAATTAGAGTTTATTCCATGATGTTAAAGAAGCTGATATGGATTATCCTAGATATATTCAGAGTGAATATTTTTTCTATCATGACCCACCCCCACTGGGAACCCCTCATAGGATTATAAAAAAAGAAAAAAGTGACCCCTGAGGCCCACCTCCAACAGGCCTTGGGTTAATTATTATCATTGAGGTTATATAAAATGAAAATGGGATACCTTACCCTCATATATCCTAGGAATATAGAAGGGAAAAAACCAATCAACACTATAATATAAAATAAAACAAATACCACAATAACTTTTAATTCATGATATATTATACAAATAAACGTTTTTAAATGAAATATCTTGTAAAAGTATTAGGTAGCATCTCTAGAACCAATACCAAGATCCAAGTTAGCATTGTCCATATAAGTCCAAAAAATGTCCCAGGAAACCTGAAAAACAGTTTATATATATAGGGATGATCATAATATTTATAATAAGTTGGACCATATTAGATACCTCTCATGAAAATATGGAAGAAGCATACTAATACTTCAGTGAAAAGGTATCAAAACCAATAAGCACTTATTAGGTAATATATAACCCAACCTCTCTAAGGATCACTCACCGAGTAATGTATTCATGTAAAATAATGTAAAACCAATAATATAATGGGAATGGTAATCCACAATCATTCCACCGCTATTTTTTCAAATTCACACCCCAACGCCAAATGCCCTATTCTCACAATCCCTTTTGTATTCATGATACAACACACCGTACTGATCTCTTCACAACTAATGTAGGTTAGACCAAAACCCTAACTATCATAACCTCTCACAAGGTCCAAAATATCATGTTTGAATTAGTCTAGAAATTCCAAAACCATAACAACCACTACATATCACATATCCCAATCTACACCACACATCAAAACCTTATCACATATACATCTTAGTAAGGTATTGTGAACATAAATTATATCAACCACATTACCTTTACATATCATCAATTAAACCCACCAATTACCATCACCACATCCCCATAAACAGTCCACTGCACCACACCTAGAATGGCGATCAGGGAAGTGGGATTAATCATCCATTTGTTGCCTTACAAGCCAAGAAGTGTGTGGAAAACACTTGAAACCCAAAAAAAATGGGATTCACTATGTTTATCCTACTTGGTTGGATTTTATGTGAAATAAAAAGAAAATAAAAGTTTAATAATACATACACAATCTTAACTTATAAATTTCACACAAAATCAACTCTACCACAACCCATAAAAATCACTATATCTCTATGTCTATGAACCACTACTACTGCCAACTATAACAATATAATAGCCCCACTACCAATAAAAAAGAGTCACCACAACCATGCATGATTTCCTATCAAGCCACGTTATTTATCCAATTTCCAAATTTACTATTACCATCCTTATTATATTCAATATTTTATTTTAATTAAATATTTAATGAAAAAAAATCATGTCATGACCCGTCCCAGAGGAGACCATGTCATGAATACCCCAAGCACACCTCTAATAGGATAGGGGCTGGTGTCTAAAAACGAGTAGGAATATCCCAAAAATTAGAGGCATTGGCCTAAGTACATGTACAAACGTGCACATCTTCAAGCCACAAAATTATAAAATGAAAAAACACTAAATAAACAATCCATGCATACCACTAAGATCTCACAATAGAGTACAATAGTAAAAGTACATTAAATTAAATAAGTCTGGAAAAAAAGCTCACAAAAATGATTTTGTAACCAGAAGTCCAACTTGTAAGAAAAGGGGTACTGGGACTGATATTTGAAGTAGTAGGAACACACCTCAGTCTGTCCAGTCTCACTAAACACCATCTAGTACTGGTCCTCTTAGTACTACATCAAAAGTTTGATCATTTTCACAAGACATTAAACATGCAATAAAATTCTAGGTAGGTGTGAGTATAAAAATAGCTAGTAGGACACCTTGAAACCACAAAGGAAAGTCACAAAGTAATACCACAAAGGAATAACACAAAGGAATAAGATAATGGAATACCACAGAGGAAATTAAAGTCAACTCCACATAGTTATATGTCTACAACCGATGTAGAAAGAATATCCAGATATATTCAATCCAAGACACAGAGTCTAGAGTTCATCCATGACCAATTACCATCCACATGATTCTACTCAAAGTATGCTTGTTCCAGGAGTACTCACTCCTCGACCCATGATATAATTGGATACACTCAGGAAAAGGTATATCACATTTGGCCCCCACCCAAATGAGAATGTATTGGTCAAGGAAGACTATGAAATATGGAGTGAGGGTCATGCCTAGAAATGACTATGGGACACCACTGATCGTACCCAGAACTGACTGGGGGATACCATGTACCCAATATCGATATACCCTCTACAAAGGGGATAATTACTAGAAAAAACTAGGGGATTCCACATATCACACCCAGACTCACTGGGGATACCACATACCCAATGATGCAAACCTCTAGATAGAGGACCAACACCCTAATCTTGAAGTTTACGCCAATTCCACAAATCCACTAGGGGTGATAGGGGATCACAATCTAGTCTCAATAATGGTTACCAGACTCTATCTGAGACTCTTTCTCTAGAGGTTATTACAGTACAGTGATGTTGATGTAATATGATACCAAACCCTCATGGAAATGACCAAGGGAAACACTCTTAACATATACTAGTCCAAATTAAAAATCCACCAGTTGTCCCAAAATGATTGTCTCATCGCTAGGGTCCTAATGATGTAGATGAATCGTCAAAAAAATGTACCATGTGAAAGTTATGGAAATTCAGAATTTCAAAAGGGGGCCACTGGGCCTATGAACTGACTTCATGGTCAATCCACCAATGATGGCAGTCGACCACCACGGTCGAATTCCAACCATATATCTCAGTCGCATGACAGGTGGAGTTACCATGGTTCACAGTAAAATATCACAATTGACCCTGGTCTGGCTCTAGACAGGTCACCCCGAGTCCGACCCTGGTCTGACATCCTCAGTAAGGCCTTCTTGGGCTCGACCCACTCTTCATAGCCTGACCCGTCTCCCCTGGCACATACTTCTTATGCGTGGTCCGCCGCACGCAACCCACATGGCTCTGTATGTGGCCTCTGATCCATGTGGTATCCGCTGCGGTCCCCTCTTACCAACTCTGATGGCTCCCACATGGCTTACTACCATAATCCACACCACTGAAGCCACTGCCTTTGATCGTCGATGCCTCTGATCACCACTGCCTCACCTCGTCGGACCGTTGCACCAGAACCACCTGAAAGTCCCTTCCACAGCCCACCAAGCCACCACCAATGGCTGAAATTTGAAACATTTTCATATCCAAGCTCCTCAGGTCCCTATCTATATATAATTGACCTAGGTTATCAGTTTTCCTCCAATTTGTGGGTCTGATCACGTTCGGAGCCACTTGGAATGGGGAACCGTTACCACAGGGAACCAACGAAGAAGAACATGAAGAACGAGGAGAAAGAAATGCACAAAAAACACCCTCAGGAATGAACCTTAGCCTCTATTCATGTCATCCTCAATCTATTTCCATTAGAATGAAGAATGAAGAACCAAATCAAGAAACTCTAAAAATAATCCCCGTAATTATAAAAAAATCCCACAACGATCAAACTGAGGATCAATCTGTTTATGGATTGACCTACCTTCATCATGAAAATAAATAATAGGGAATAAAAAAAGTAATAACCACCCTAACTCAATTTTTATTGGTTGCGAACGAATAGAAATTTTCACGCCATTTTCAATCCGTGATTTGTCAAATCTGAGGGGCGTCATTCGATCAATCTTTCGTCATTCACCAATGGTTTATCTAGAGGTTATTTATCCATTTCTCCAATGAAATATTAGTGTTTTTAGGATAAAAAAAATTTCAAACAAATACTTATTAAAAAGGGAAGTCACTACATTAAAAAATATATAAAATTATTATATTTACGGTTATGGCAGCCGTGACTTTTACTATAGATGATCTGTGCTAGAAAAAAGTTATGTCACACCTAGTCTAAATTCACTGTTATGAACTCAATGATTCCCTAGGATTTTAGATATAAGAACCCATTTAAGAGTTATTCCACTTTTTCAGGAAAATTGTGTGTGTCTCGTATTAAAAGTTTAATATTTTCAAACAATTTTTCCTGTAAAACTGAGCCTCGGAATCACATTCCATCTTAGGGCCCAGTCTCAAAATATTTCAATATTATTTCTAAAAATAAAACAAGGGAAAATATGAGATTTTACATTCTCCCCACCTTGGGGTTTTATATCCCCAAAATCTAAACCAAGGGCTACTCAAACAGATGAGGGTGCAAAACATGAATCTGAGCCTCCTGCTCCCATGTGCTCTCCTGAAGATTCCCATGTTACCACGAGACACACCCTGAAGAAATCAACCACCCATGAAGGATTCCCTATTTTTGATCCTCGATCTCCACTGGGTACTCAGTAAAAGTCACCACCCTCAATGTCCAACTCTCCCCAGTTGATGACATGTGATGGTTCATCCACATACCTCCTCATCTGGGACACGTGGAAGACGTCATTTACCCAATCTGACTAAAATGGTAGAGCCAAGTGGTTTTCCACCTCTCAAATCCTAAACAGTATCTGGAAAGGGTTGATGAACCTTAGACATAGATTTCCACCTAAGATAAATATCCATAATCCCAATCGAGGTGAAAACCAAAGGAACAAATGGTCTCCTTACTCAAACAAAAAAGGCCTCCATCTCTTGCCATCATAAGACTTATGATGGCTCTATGTAGACCTCATCCACTCATGGATAATATGAACCTTCTCCATAGTATATCGCACCAACTTTAGTCCTATGAGTATTAACTCTCCTAGGTTAGTCAAGTAATGTGGGGACCCATAAGGTCACCTTTACTAGGACCTGAATAGTGCCAAACCAATGGTGGAATGATTGGTGTTTTTTAGGAAAACTCCACCAGTGGTAGAATATCCTCCCCACTATGGCTAAAATCTAACATGCATTCCCATAACATGTCCTCCAAAACCTGAATGGTCCGATCATTCTGGTCGTCCGTCAGTGGGTGAAATGTTGTGCTCAGGTATAACTGGGTCCTAAATGCCTCATGTAATCCCTTCCACAACCGAGATGTAAAGAGATCATCAAGATATAAAACTATCATCAATGAAACTCCATGGAGTCAAAATATCTCCTGCACATAGTGGAATCCCAATATCTCTACTAAAATCTGCTCTTAGATATCTAGAAATTCGGCCGACTTGGTGAGGTAGTCAATGATCACACAGATGGCATCGTGTCCCCTAGACATACGCGGTAAACCCATCACAATGTCCAACTATATCTCATCCCACTTCCATTCAGGAACCTTGAGGGGTTGATCTAAACTTGTTGGAACCTAGTGCTTAGCCATCAGTTTCTAAGAATTGAGTCATCGAGAGACAAACTCTTCAACTCCATTCCTCATCCCCAACCACCAAAACTAACATTTGCGGTTTTAATACATCTTTTCCAAAATTGGATGTACTTCCAAATGGAATGTGTGGAACTCCCTCATAACCTCCCCCCTCAATATCACTTACACTTCTATTCTCCCTATTAAAATAATAACATGCTCTCCACCTTTTGAATATCCATAAAGAGCATGCCCTATGGAAAACTGAGCATGTAAGGTCTCATAGTCGAAATACCCAAGTTGTGCCTCCATGAATCACTATAAGAGTGGAGGGGTGACAATAATCGACTAGAGGTTTACTACTCCATACCCTTCCACAAATAATATATGAAATGAGTCCAACTACTATGATGCCTCACTCAAAAATTGCAAACTAGATCTCCTACTGAGAGAATCCACCACCACATTCCCCTTCCTAAGAGTATTGAAAATATCAAAGTCATATTCATGGAGGAACTCTATCCATTGCCTTTATCACAAGTTTAGATCATTTTGAGAGAAGATATAATTTAGGCTCTTGTGATAATATTGAAGGATAAACCACTCACCCATCAAGTATTGTCACAAAATCTTCAATGTGAAGACTACCACTGCTAGCTCAAGATCATGGGTTGTGTAGTTATACTCATGCAGACTCAACTAGAGTGATAAAAAGGCAAACACTTCTTTCCTATACATCAAGACACAACCAAGAAAAGTCTATAATGTTTCACAAAACACCAAGTACTCAATTCCTTTCTCCAGCGACTTCAGGATGAGAGCACTCAACAACCTATGCCTCAGCTCCTAAAATCATTGTTGGCACCTCTCTATCCACGTGAAAGGCTTAACCTTTTGTGTTAAATAATTAAAGGGTGGTACCAATCTGTAGAATTTGGGTACAAACCACTGATAGTATCGTGCCACCCCAAGGAAACTTCTTACCTCAGTAACACTCTTTGGTGGCTCCTAAGCAAGCACTACCACAACCTTCACTAAATCCACAACAACTACAACATCTGAGATGATGTGTCCTAGAAAATTGGAATATCCAATCTAGAGCTAACACTTAAAAAGATTCCCATAAATTTGGTGCTCTCAGAGTGTGTCCATAACCATCCTCAATTGTCTCACGTTCTCCTCCTCAAATGTCGAGTAAACTAGGATGTCATCGATGAAGAGAACCACAAATAGGTATAAGTAAGGATAAAAGATCCAATTTAGGAGTCCCATGAACAATGATAGGGTGATCTTCATTCCAAACAGTATCACCAAGTTCTCATAATGACTATAATGACATTTGAAGGTCGTATTCAGTATATCCTAATCTTGTACTCACAACTTGTGATTACCCGATCTAAGGTCGATCTTTGAGAACCATCACACCCCTTTCAACTGATAAAATAGGTCATAAATCCTTGTTTGTGGATAATTGTTCTTCACTGACACCTATTTTAAGCGCCGGTAATCTATACATAACCTCACGCTTCTGTATTCCTTCTTGGAAAACAAAACAGGGACTGCCCATGGTGAAACACTGAGTCTCATGAAGCCCTTCCTCTATAAGTCCTCCAACTTCACCCTTAGTTCATGAAGCTCTACAGAAGCCATTAGATATTAATGTGTATATATCGGGGCCATATCAGGGTGTAGATAAATATGTAATTCCATCTCCTTATATGGAGGTAAACCTAGAACATCTTTAGGAAACACGTCTTCATTCTCTACCACCACTGCAAGAAACTCAGGACTCATATCATCCACTACACCAAGGGTGATGCTAGCCAACTAATGTGTAATTGTATGCACCCTCATATGTGTGAGTCCATCCCATGCTGCCTATATTTCCTTTTTACCAACAAAGGAAAACTTGGTACCATCATTGTAGACACAGCGCACTCTGTGCCTAAAACAGTCAATCTGAGAATGAACTGTGGATAACAAATCCATACCAAGAATGACGTCATAAGGCCTCAACGACATTACCATAATATCCCAACTAAAATTGTATCCTCCAATATTCAAGGAACACTATCAACACCAGTGTGTGATAATCAATTCTCCTCTTATAGGAGTCTCTAAGCGTAAGGGTCGAGTCAACGGTTCAAATGGAATCTCCGAGTCTCAAACAAGGTTTGGGGAATGAAAGGAATGACTATAACCTATGTCTATCAAAACTGTAGGTAAGATGGAAAATAAATAAATCGTTCCTCATATAATCCTTGAAGCCCTAGGGTCATAATCCTTAATTTCCTACAGCTATCCATGTCCTCGACCACCAACTTCCTAAGGCTAGAATGGAGCACCTGGGGGTGGTAGTGGTAATATGTCAAACCTATGACCACCTCCTACTTCCCTGCTTGCCCCTATTTCACCCTTATCCTATATCATCCTCTGCCTCAATAGTTCCTTGACTGTATGTTGATAAGGTGTACGACGGTTTGGGAAATCTCATGCTAGATGTCCCCGACCGCCAGATGAGTAACACCGTCTATCCCTAGATTGACTAGATCCACCCTGGGAGACCTTCACCACAGACCCTGAGTCTCAGGATCATCCCATGAAGTTCCTGACTTTCTTGGATCTCTATGATTGATGTTAGTTGCCTACTGTCGAGGTCTCAAAAACCTTATGCCCACTATTATCTCCCACTACCGGTGTCTGCTCCACGAGAAAACTCTCTACTAGAAGGGCTCACTCAAGTACCCCAGCATAAGTAGAAATTATAAGGGATACCACTGATGCTCTGATGTCCCGATGTAATCCATGCTTTAAGGTCTGGTATCTAAAGAACTAGTATTGTAACATGTCCATGGATTAGTGTGAAATATCAGTAAACCTTGCTGAATATTCTTCCACGGTCATACTGCCCTGCTACAAATGCAGAAGCTCTTATATGAGTACCGATCACAACATGTCCAGATATCACTCTTCTTTTAAGATACACATAATGTTTGTCTAGGAGAGATTTTTCTCATCATGAGACTATGTCACCAAGCTCCACCATCACCCCGTGGATCCCTAAAGAAGACTTTCATATAGACCTTACATCTGGTCGGCAGGCATCCTCACAAGGAAGAAAACATGGGTGAATGCCTCTAAACAATCCTTATCCAATTGGGGGACAGGCTCACCCAAAAACATAGGAGGCCACTACCTCTAAAAATTGTGCAATTCACTCAACCTACACACATCCTCAGCTGATAGTGCTTGTAGTAGTTTCTACTCAATGGGTGGTGGTATAGTCGGTAAACCACTCGAAGGTTCTATCTATAGTACATTCCCTTATACCAATGCCTCATCACTAGGTAGATCATCTGCATGATCATGCAGTGGGATCTTGGCTTTCTATCTTTAGGGAGGCATCCAGAAATAAAACAAGATGTGCGATGGTCAATAGAGTATATCTGGAGATCTAACTCAATAAGGACATAGAAAACACAACCATTTCTATATGGTGCATGTACCATTGTTTTTCCCACAACTAGTGTTTTCATGTAATGAGTCGAAAAGTTGGTAATAAGAGTCTTGGTGTATGGATATGTTGGACACCGCCCCAATACTGGGGTCCCTAACCTAAAATCCAAACTTGAAACACTTAAAATAGTTTCCCCAAACCAACCTCATAGACCCTCAATCCCAAAGTAGAACTGACCTACTCTGATACCACTCTGTAATGAGCCATCCTAGAGGGGCCTATTCCATGACTACCCTAAGACCACCTCTAATAGGATAGGGGTTGGTGACTAGCACCAAGTAGGCATATCCCACAAATGGGAGGTATTATCCCAAGTACCTGTAAACATACACACATCTCCAAGCCACAAAATGCGGAAATGTAAAAACACAATGTAAACAATACATTCATACCGCTAATATCTCATAAAAAGGTACAATAATAAATGTGCAGTAAAGTAAATAGGATTAGAATACATTCCAACCAAAAATATTATGTAACCACAAGTCCAACCTGTAAGAAAAGAGGTAATGGGACTGTATTCTAAAGCTACAGGAACAAACCTCGGTTTATCTGGTCTCGCTAAGCACCATATTGTTCGGGTCCACCTAGGACTCCATCAAAAGATTGGTTGTCTACATAAGACATGACATGTGTAGGAAAATCTCATGTAGGGTTGATTATAACAATACATAGTTGGACACCCCAAAACCACAAAGAAATGGCACAAAGGAATACCACAAAGGAATAACACAAAGGAATACCACAAAGGAATAAAAAAAGAATACCAAAAATGAATATCACAAAGGAATACCATAAAGGAAAATATAGTATGATCCATAAAGGTATATTCATACAACACATGTAGCAAGAATATCCAGATATACTCAATCCAAGACACATAGTCTAGAGGTAAACCACAACCAATTACCAGCCACAATATTATTCTTGAAGCATGATACTTCTTGTAGAACTGACTCCTCAATCTGTGACATCATCAGAGACATTCAAGAAGAGGTCTAGATCATTTGGACCCCACACAAATGAGAATGTATTGATCAAGGAAGGCTATGATACATAGAGTGGGGGTCATGCCTAGAACTGACTTGGGGACACCACAAATCATGCCCAAAACATACTATGGGATACCACATACCCAATCTGGATCAACATGCTATGCATGGGATCATGCCTAGAACAAACCAGAGGATTCCATGGATCACGACCAGACTCAATATGGGGTACCACATACAAAACAATTTCACCCTCTAGATAGATGACTAACACCCTATTATTAGAGGCTATGCTGATTCCACAACTCCACTAGGTGTGACAGAGGATCATGCTCCAGTCTTGGGGAGGGATACCGGGCTCAATCTGAGACTCAGAATCTACAGGGAATTATAGTCCAATGATGTGTACATAATACCATACCAAACCCTGAAGGAAAGGACCAAGGGAAACAATCTCAAACTATACTATATCAAACTAAAAACTAACCACTTGTCCCAAAATGATAGTCTCATTACTAGGGTCCCAATTCTTCATATGGATCATCAAACAGACATACCATTTAAAGTTATGACAGTTAAAATTTTAAAAAGGGGGTCACTGGGCCTGTTGACAAACTATGGTGGTCGACCACCCAGACCGACCACCCTGCATCCACCGTAGTGGACTGCCAAGGTTCATGCCTTGATATCGTGGTTGCATGATAGGTGGATTTTATATAGTTCATGGTCGACCATCGTGGTTGACCATGGCTCGGATCTGGCTCGGTATCCCTAATTCTGACTTGCTTCATTTAGGCCTATCCCACTCCACTTAGCCTAGCCCATCCCCCAATGCTTGACTTTATCATTCACGGGCTACTTGGACCACCCTGTGTGGCCCACCTAGCCGCATCTGTGGTCTCCGATCCACACAGCTACCGGTTTCATCCCACGTGGCTACCGACATAGTCTACTCCCACCAGCTCCATCGGCTCCCATGTGGCTGCCTGCCACACTCCACGCCGCTGACGCCACCACCTCCAATCACCATCACCTCACCCCGCCAGACCGTCATTTCAGACCAATGCCAAACTCATGCTGAGGTTCCATTCTATGGACCAATAAGCCACCTCTGATTCCTACGATTCAAAACATTCACAGACCCGAGCTCCTTAAGTCCCAATGTACACATACCCGACCTCTTTTGTCGGTTTACCTCTATTCCGGTGATTTGATCATCTTATGAGCCACTTGGAAAGTCGATCCATGAAAAAAAGGATCCAAAGGTGAAGAACGTGAAGAAAATATTAAAATAAAAGCACAAAGAACACCCTATGGAATGAACCTCAACCTTTAATTGTGTTGGCCTCAATCTGTTTCCATTAAAATGAAGAACAAAGAACCAAATTAAGAAAACTTCCAAAATAATACCTGTAATTATAAACCATCCTGCAATAATCGAACCATTGATTAATTTGTTCATGGATTGACCCAAATTCTTCTTGAAAATTAATAATTGAAAAACCACAAAGAAACAAATGCCCTGCCTCGATTTTTATCAATCACTAATGAAGAACAGTCATTGCGTCATTGTCGATCCTCGATTCATCAAATCTGAGGGGCGTCATTCAATCGATTTTTCACCATTCACCAACAATTTTTACAAAGGTTCTTTCTCCATGTATCTATATAAATTTCAAGGATATAAGGCTAAAACTGAATCTCCAAAAAATAATTATTAAAAAGGGAAGTCTCTGCGTCAAAAAAATAATTTTACTTATAGTTACACCCTCCATGAATGTTTCTATAGATGATCCATGCTGAAAATAGTTATGTAATTTCTAGGGTAAAGTAACTACTTTGAACTAAAAGGATCCCTCATATTTTAGATCCAGGCACCTGTTTAAGAGTTATTCCACTTTTTTAGGAAAATTGCACGTGCATGCTTTTAAAAGTTTAATATTTTTTAAACAATTGTTTAAGGAAAACTGGGTGTAAAAATTACACACTGTCTGAATGCTTGGTCTTGACATCATTCCATATATTTTCCAAAAATAAAACATGGGAAAATTCAAGACTTTATAATTCAATACATCATCCATATATTATTTCATCAATTACCTATTCATTTCTTGCATAATTATTCCATTTACATCAATAGTTTAATTCAATTCCTGATATACCCAATTCTAAGATCATCATTACAAGTTACACCCAAATATTTCTAAGAAACTATAAAACAATCCCACAATATATAACAATTTAATAGTTCAACAATAACCCATAATTTCCCTCTTTCTAATTATGGAAAGGTAGTTTTAACCTCGCTGTATAATCCACACTAATAGCCTAATCACCACACAATGACAACCATCATTACCCATTCCAACCAAATTAAGCTTTGTTGTCTAAGAGATTTCATTATCCCAAAACCAACCATAAAAAATCCCCAACAAAGGCCACACAACCAAAATATCATAGTAATTATATGAAATTATAAATAAACCAATTTTAGGATCAACCACTATAAAAATTTATATCTTTATTCTTCCATTTTACACACATTCAGTTCATTACTATATTTACATTGTTATCCTTTTATGAAATGTGATTCAAACTATTAGTTTACAACAACAACACTCAATTTCAGATAACAAAAAATTTCAGAAATAGTAGAAACATGAAAAAATCACCTGAAAAATATCATGGAAATGAGTAAAAACATGAATAAAACCCCTTTCCCATCAATTAATTCAAGTATAATTATTTATAATAGTTAGGAAAATCCATACCATCCATTAAAAGAAAGAAAAATCATTACAGTACCACATTATACAAAAAATAAAATAGTGTTCCTAAATCCCCTACTTCAACTGGAGCTTTGTAACTACTATGCATGATGAAGAGGAAAAATAGATGGCCACTTGACCAACCTGTGTGAGGGAAACCAAAATTATTATTGATCATAAAAAGTATTCAATCAAATTCATAGCTCCACCACCTTCAAATAAAATTGGTATTGTCGATTAAAATTGCCAAATATGAACAGGGAGAAAACTAATAATAAAAGTGTGGGAACTCACCTTGGATCATCAACAATAAATCTACCATATCCAACTATCAATGATAATAAAAGGGGATTTGGAAGATCTCATACAAAATCTCTATAATCTCCTAAGGGTTGAGGGAATAAATGGTGAGACAAGCGATGTTAGATGGGATTCTGAATTTATAAAACGTCTAAAAAACAAGAGGTCATGATGTATAGTGTGGGGGGGGACCATGGTGTAATGGATATAAGCTAGATGAATCCTAGAAATCATGTTGTGGTAAATGGTTATATTTTATAAAACTGAGGGATAACAATGTTGCAAGTCTCATCTTCATGAAAAAACCTATGGGTCTCTGAACCTAAACAAGGTGAAACATTAAGGACCATACCTCAAGGACCCCTAAAAAGACAGAGCCCCTAAAATCAACCTCTAAAATACCATGAAATATCTTGAAGGATCCACAATATATGTGAGACTCATTTACTGCAACACCCCAAGATTTCATAGTTAGTTATTTCTTCAAAGTAATTCAATAATTTTCAATACACGCAACACTGAGTTCAAGCACACCATGACTTACCAAACTAGCTGTTCAAAAGCGGTTATGAATAGTATTAACTGAATTTTAAAATTTATATAATCTTTATAATTTTAGAATCCATATTATGAGTTTCTTAGGCATAATGTAAGAACAAATACATTTTTTCAGATAAAAGAAGTATTTTTCAAAAAATGAAATTTTACCGCCTTTTAATGGAGAACCCTTTTTTAAATCCAATATTTGAAACTTTTATATATTCAATTTGACAAAATAAACTTCTTATTTATAATTGGGACATAATAATTTAGTTTCAATAATTTTTTGGGGTTTTTCTGATAACTTTCATACTTCGGTGAATAGTGAAAAATACTATATTTTAACTGAAAACAACTTTTTTAATAAAAATAATTTATAGTGTTAAATTATACATTTTAATGGTTTGGAAGTATAAATAGATTATATTTTTACCATTTAATCTAATTCTGGCCATTGTAAGTAATTTTACATTGAAATTAGACATAAACAAGTGTCAATCTTTTGATAGTTATTATTCCTTAAAAATATGCCTTTTGGTTTTGACAACGAGAATTAATTTTAATTTAATCAATTAAAATTCTATGTTTTGAATTTGGTAAAATAAACATCATTTTTGGATTCATAATATCAAAATTATCCTAGAGTAAATTTTTGGTATTTTTCTGAAAACATTCAATTTTTGATGAATAGTGGAAAACACTAAGTTATTGTTTAAAACCGGCTTTTTATTTAAATAATTATTTATTTAGTTTAAATTTATTTTTGGTAAAAATAGATACATAATACTTATATAAATTCAATTTAATTCATTGGAGTCAGTTTATAATTATTTTAGATATATAAAAATATTATCGAACTTTTTACCGTCTTTTACCTACCTCCTAGGAGCATTTGCAAATTTACATAAAACATAATTTTACCACTTCTGTGAGTAGAATTTAGAAAATCTAAGAGAAAAGGTTAATATCAAGTAGTAAAATTTGGTTCAATAAGATAAAAATAATTTTTGGTGAATAATAACTTTTTACTTTTATTTACCAAAGTTAAAAGTTAATAGGGTAATTAAGGGTAAAAATGATATTATTATTATGATAACACATCTCCTAATTCTATTGGATAAGTGTAATTCTACAAAAAACAACCTTAGGAATAAAATATGATCCTTTAGGTCCACTTATATTAGATTAAGACATTTATTATTATTTTATTTAAAGAAGAGTAAAAAGAGTTAAAATTGAAGTTTAATAACTAAACCATTTTTAATATAGGGTTATGCATAAGATAAATTAGACTATAAATATTAATTCTAAATATAAAAATATTTCCTATATAATGGTATTTTATTTATAATTTTTAGAGATTAAATGATTGAATTTATTAATGACACAATGATGATGCAGTAATTACCTTATTAATGAAAGAATCAAATAAATGGTATTATAAATATTAAAATGAATATAATTTCAAAGTTTTTATGAAATATACAAATTTTATAGGGTAATATGACATGTTATAATTGATTCAATGTATTTTTTTTGAAGTAATCATGCTGTTATTGTTTTATCAAAAACCAAATACCAAAGAGTGTCAAAATTGTCATAAAATAGTTTTTAAGAAAAATATTATATAATGGTCCTAAAAATATATGGTTTGTCCAAAAGACTTATATAATAATATATATGACATTAATGAACCAATTGGGGTTCGATTTCTATTTTATAGTAAGTTTTTTAACCATATAATATAAAAATACATAGAGACATGGTAAATGTCAAACTATTAAACTAAGAGTTAAATACAAAAGTTAAGGTTAATATGGTAACCTAAACCTGTATAAAACCTATTGGTTGAGTTTTTTATGACCCATATCCACCTTATATTTTAAATAATTCATTTTTGATCCATTAGAAACCTAAAATGATTTTATTATAACATAATATTTCTAGCTTTTCCTAAGGTGCCCCTCACCCCTCTTATAAAAGGGTACTCCCCCTTCTCTGTAATTCAAACCTTCAAAGCCATTTGGATTGGCCAAAACCTACCCAAATATCCTACCAACGATCCTAAATTCATAATAGAAGCCTTCCTTTGGTCATAAATTCAACCTAAGGATCCCTTTTGATCAAATCAAAAGGAAGAACCCAAAGAAGAGGTAATGATTTCACCACCCTCTTCCAAGTTCTCTTATTCTTCCACTTACTCTTTCTTTATTGTTTCCATTCTAAAATAATAACTCTAGTATCTTATATATACTGTGATTTTATTATAAATATGGAACAACTATATTAATTATTCAATCCATCTTATGAATGATAATGTCACCATGCGTGAGTACGTATGGCTTACCGTCTCCACGTCGTAGTGTAATTTGTTATTCAACACTATGTTATTTGGATTGATATAATGATGAGTAATATGTATATAAATAATGAAAATAACATGCTAATATCTCTATAAAATTAACATACCATCCAATTCCACACCTTTAAGGAATTGATATTGTCGCTCGTGTGTACGTACGGATTACCGTCTCCACGACATGATGAGATTCATTTCCATGATCAACATTAATCAATGATTATAAAAATATATATTACCAATAAGTATGTAGTATATTACATAATAATTCTATTGGAGATGTATATATTTATATATATATATATGTATGTACATACATATATCTGATTCACTTAGTTCTGTTCAATACGATATGAAAACGGAAACAGCGTTTATGCGTACGTACGGACTACCGTCTCTATAAATGGTGTTTTTCATTTCATATATACCTCTATTATACATATATATATTCTAAATATATATGATACATAAATCATGTTTTCTATTCAGGATGTATTTAAATCTAGGTCTAAGTGATACAATCAAGAGTAACAAGTTAAAACACGTACGATAAAGAAAGTGATTATTACCCGATATATTAATTTAACATGGAAATTATTATTAAATGGGTAGTATAAAGTCACAAATGAATATTGTATAATATCATAAATATTAATATGGTTCTGGTATAATTTAATAACATAATACAATATTTATACAGGAGGTTAAACGTACCCTCGACTAAAGGAAAGTGCAAGGTAAGGGTTAATTTCACAATCTATTTATTATCCGAGGTTGTTTTTAAATAAGTTTCTACTGGGACATATTTACTATCCATGTCCATGTTTCATAAAATAGTTTTCAAAGGGATTATTTTAAGGTACTTTTTAATAAAACATCATTTTAAATGTTTTAATGATTTATTCTTCTAAACCATTCTCATTAATGTCCATGTTTTCAAAATAGTTTTAAGGATTTATTTAAATGGACATGAATGTTTTAAAATGTTAATTACTTTCAAAGGTTTCAAAGTGGTATGGGACACATTGATTCAAAAATTTATTTAGATGTCTTCCTTTCTAAATTGTGTGACTTTTAAATGTTTTCATGAAAAAGGGATATTTCTCTCAAAGAGTTTTACAAATCATTTTCATCTTTGTCAAAATCCTTTAATGGATTTTAAACTTGATTGAAGTTGATTTATTATGATACAAATCTTCCGTATTGTATTGAAGGTTTTGTGATATGTTTGATTATGGATGTGTTATTTTTATACCATTCAAGGTTTATGGGTAAAGTATTGACATTTCGTGTGCTTGTTTTAATACGAATGTTTATGTTATGTTTAAACCTTTTCATATGATGAATGCATTGGACTTAGTAAGTGATGGGTGGAGCTTGCTATAGATCCTCGATGAATCGGTAGGTATCATGAGACAAACTAGTTTCTTGGCACAAGGCCTTAACAAAATCTTATTTGTAGTCTTAGCCCAAGGCCTTGACTATGTGGTTATGATAGTCTGGCATTATGCATTCCATAATTATGAAAGTGGATATTGATATTGCATATGATTGTTCGACTAGTAGAATATCCATGTGAATAAGTAAATGGAATTGTTTTATTGTATCTTTTCCATATTATGCTGAAGTTTATGTTTAAAAAGGCTTTTGTTTTAGTCTTATACATTTCCTTAAATGTTTAGGCTTATTTATGAAAGTTTTCACTATATTGTTATCCTTACTGAGCATATGAGATCACCCCTTTCTATGTTTTAATTTTCTCAGGATTCCAAGAAGTGTATAATGATTGATAAGCAGGGTTAAGCTAGGGGATTAGTTGTGTTCTCAAAGGATCATTTATGTTGTGTTTTATTTCCTATATTGTAATGTAATGTCCATGTATGTAATCTATTTTCCAAGACTGCTAAACTGATTGGTCTTTCGGGACTTGATTCCTTTTAATCATTCCAATGTATTAAAATAATGCACCGAGTCTGGGTAACTGGGGTCAGGGCATTACAGTTGGTATCAGAGGAAGTTTAGCATTATCCTTGGAAACTAGATTTAGATAAACTCTGATTAGATCACATTACCCTAAGATAGACTTTGAGGATTAGTATAGAAGAACTTCCTAGAATTTTGTTAATGTAGAGATTTTGTGAGTTTTCCAAGAAAATACATCTCTGTCTGGATACGAGCAGGTAAAGGTGGATCTGGAACAAATGTACCTAGGGGTAAAACTCGAAAACACCACTTTGAGCTATACTTGAATGGGAACTGGTGCATGAAAATAGGCATTGCTGCACTCTTGGTTACGACATTCCTGGGGGATATGCTTTGGATAATTCTTATTTTATTTACAAATCATTATGAAGGATTTACAAGTATATATCTCCTCAAAGAAAATATTTTTATAGATTATATCCATAAACTGTTCAATTTATTTTAGGTATTTTACAAGTTTGTAATTATTCATTTCAATTCATAAATTGACCTAGTGTATGCCATTGTAATAAAATGGAGCCCCGTAGAAGGAATGTGAACTCCAGCAATATGTATGATCCAAAGTGTAAGAAGGATCATATCTTTCATAGTATTAAGCCAACATTTAGAATGGGAATAATCTAACATGTATTCTCAACATATGAAGAAATAGTATCATGTGTTAATAAGATAAGTAAATAATTCTCTGAGTCCTATGGATTTCAAGGGAAGCAAGAGAAGAAAAGGATGGAAGAGAGAAAGATGGATAAAGGGAAGAGGGAAAAGAAGTATTTTCCAATATGTGATAAATGTGGAATGAATCACCTTGGTAAATTCTTGAAGGGAATGGGAGTTTGTTATAAGTGTGGAGAAAAAGGACACCAACTACGTGATTGCAAGGGTAAGAAAAAGTTTTCAAATATAAAATGATTCATCTAAAAGGTGTTGATACACTATGCGAATAAATGTCCCATTCATAAGAGTATACCACAAATGATGTTATTGGATAATATTCAAGTTATGATACTACCTCAGATGAAGAGGAATGACTAGTGTTCTTATTTTTTTATTATAGAATTATTTCATTTGAGTTTTGTATCAATAGTATACTGGTTACATTAATTATGGAGATAAATAAGGATTGTACTGCAGTACTATTTTATTGAGGATTTGAGATTATATGGTTTTATGAAAAGTGACTTAGTAGGAAGATACACTTTTTTGGAAAATAGATGGTTGAAGGAATGGTAATCCTTAATATGGCCCTGATAATGAGGTAGTGATTTTGGAATAAGAGATGGTTGATTTTGGTAATTCAGGAAGTTGCAGTGTTGTAAAAGAATACATGATGAAGGCGTTCACATGTTATTACCTGGAAAAAAGGATCCTCATTATGTTTAACTTATAAATTTTGGACTGAGAGTTTGGATATAAGTATTTTGGATAATTTTAAAGGCTGGAATGAAATAAGTTTGGAATTGGATACTATTGTTAAGGTTATTTTTGTATTTCCATAAAAAGGACAACCTGGAGGTTGGGTGGCAACCCGTCACGTCTGGCAAGGCCGTGAGACTTGAACCTGCAACCGAAGGGAGAGAAGGGTGTATCACCTATCACTAACCCACATTATGTCCTAGATTTAATAATTTAGTTTTTTTAAAGGGTCTGGTAGATGAATTATAAATTCATTTTTTTGGAACTCTAAACGAATAGGATAAATAGAATATTTTTTTAAGTTCTATTATCTTTTAGAGTGAAAGATGAGTTTGTGGTAGAAATTAGTTAAAAGATGGAACTCTACTTCTCAATTATATATATATATATATATATATATTCGTATCTTATTATATGAATAAAAAAATTCTTAAACTTTAGGTCAGGTGTCTTAAAACTAAAAATGTGTTATCCTAATACCTTATGTTTTGTTGAACCGATGATATTTTAAATCATCATAGATTGAAAGCATTGAGGCCCTCAATTCTACAATTATTTGTGACTGAAGACCTCAATCACTCCCAATAAATATTTTCGTTTTCCATCCAATTATGTGTCTCTAATTTCCACCAATTTTCTTCTAATCGAGATCATGTTTTGGTGGTGACATTTTCATTCCCCTTTTCCTATTATTAAGACTAGATTTTATTAACCCAATTTCTGATGTGGGTTTTCCCACAAATGTATTTTCTATTTTCAAACTTTTATTTTCGAAGAACAATTTCAAATTGCGAGGACGCAATTTATTGAAGGAGGGAATAATGTAACACCCCAAGATTTCATAGTTAGTTATTTCTTCAAAGTAATTCAATAACTTGCAGTACACGCAATACTGAGCTCAAGCGCACCATGACTTACCAAACAAGCCGTTCAAAAGAGGTTATGAATAGTATTAACTGAATTTTGAAATTTATATAATACTTATAATTTTAGAATCCATATTATGAGTTTCTTAGACATAATTTAAGAACAAATACATTTTTTCAGATGAAATAAGTATTTTTCAAAAAATGCACTTTTACCGTCTTTTAATGGAGAACCCTTTTTTAAATCAAATATTTGAAACTTTTATATATTAAATTTGACAAAATAAACTTCTTATTTAGAATAGGTACATGATAATTTAGTTTCAATAAATTTTTTGTGTTTTCTGATAACTTTCATATTTGGGTAAATAGTGAAAAATACTATATTTTAACCCAAAAAAACTTTTTTAATCAAATTAATTTATTGTGTTAAATTATAGATTTTAATTGTTTGGAAGTATAAATAGATTAGTTTTTTACCATTTAATCCAATTCTGGTCATTTTATGTAATTTAACATTGAAATCGGACATAAACAAGTGCCAATCTTTTGATAGTTATTATTTCTTAAAAATACGCCTTTTGGTTTTGACAACGAGAATTAATTTTAAATTAATAAATGAAAATTATATGTTTTTAATTTGGTAAAATAGACATCATTTTTGTATTTGGAATATCAAAATTATCCTAGGGTGAATTTTTGGTATTTTTCTGAAAACATTCAATTTTTGATGAATAGTAAAAAACACTAAGTTATTGCTTAAAACTTGATTTTTATTTAAATAATTATTTATTTTATTTAAATTTATTTTCGGTCAAAATAGATACATAATACCTATATAAATTCAATGTAATTCATTGGATTCGGTTTATAATAATTTTAGATATATAAAAAGTTTATCGAACTTTTTACCGTCTTTTACCCACCTCCTAGGAGCATTTACAAATTTACATAAAACTTTATTTTACCACTTCTGTGAGTAGAATTTTGAAAATCCAAGAGACACGATTAATAACAAGGAGTTAAATATGGTTCAATAAGATTTAAATAATTTTTTGTGAATAGTAACTTTTTACTTTTATTTACCACGGTTAAAAGTAAATAGGGTAATTAAAGGTAAAAATGATATTATTATTACCCTAAAACATGTCCTAATTCAATTAGATAAGTGTAATTCGACCAAAAACAACCTTAGTAATAAAATACAACCCTTTAGGTCCACTTGGATTAGATTAATACATTTATTATTATTTTATTTAAAGAAGAGTTAAGGGAGTTAAAATCAAAGTTTAATAACAAAACCATTTATAATATAGGGTTATACAAAAGATAAATTCTATTATAAATATTCATTATAAATATAAAAATATATCCTACATAATGGTATTTTATTTATAATTTTTAGAGATTAAATAATTAAATTTATTAATGACACAATGATGATGCAATAATTACCTTATTAAAAAAATAATCAAATAAATGGTATTATAAATATTAAAATAAATATAATTTCAAATTTTTTATGACATCCACGAATTTTATAGGTGAATATGAAATGTCAAGATTGATTCAACATATTTTTTTCAATTAATCATGCTATTATTTTTTTATCAAAAAACAAATACCAAAGAGTGTCAAAATTGACATAAAATAGTTTTTAAAACAAATATTATATAATTAATTGATATAATGGTCTTAAAAATATAAGGTTCGGCCAAAAGACTTATATAATAATATATATGACATTAATGAACCAATTTTGGTTCGATTGGAATTTTATAGTAAGTTTATTAACCATATAATATAAAAATACAAAGAGACATGGTAAATGTCAAACTGTTTAACAAAGAGTTAAATCTAACAGTTAAGGTTAATATGGTAAACTAAACCTGTCTAAAACCTATTGGTTGAGTTTTTTTCGACCCATACCCTCCTTATATTTTAAATAATTCATTTTGGAGCCATTATAAACTAAAATGATTTTATTATAAAATAATATTTCTAGCTTTTCCTAAGGTGCCCCTCACCCCTCTTATAAAAGGGCACTCCCCCTTCTCTCTACTTCACACCTTCAAAGCCATTTGTCTCGGCCAACCCCTGCCCAAATATCCTCCCAACTATCGTAACTTCATCCTAGTGTCCTTCCTTTGGTTAGAAAGTGAACCTAAGGATCCATTTTGATCAAATCAAAAGGAAGAACCCGAAGAAAAGGTAATGATTTCACCACCCACTTTCAAGTTCACTTATTCTTACACTTACTCTATCTTTGTTGTTTAAATTCAAAAATAATAACTCCAGTATCTTATATATACTATGATGTTATTATAAATATGTCACAATTGTATTCAATATTCTATCCATCTTATGAATGATAATGCCACGATGTGTGCGTACGTACGACTTACTGTCTCCACACCATGGTGTAATTTTTTATTCAACATTATATCATCTGGATGGATATAATGATGAGTAATATGTATATAAATAATAAAAATAACTTGCTAATATCTCTGTAAAATTAATATACCATCCAATTCCACACCTTTAAGGAAATCATATTGTCGCTTGTACCTACGTACGGATTACCGTCTCCACGACGCGATGAGATTCATTTCCACCATCACCATTCATCGACAATTATAAAAAAATATAATACTAATAAGTATGTAATATATGACATAATAATGCTACTATATATATATATATATATATGTACTTACATATATCTTATTTACTTAGTTCTGTTCAATATGATATGAAAACGGAAACAACGTTTATGCGTACGTACGGAATACCGTCTCCATAAACGGTGTTTTTCATTTCATATAAATTTCTATTATACATATTAATATTCTAAATATATATGATATATAAATCATTTTTTATATTCAGGAAGTATTTAAATCTTGGTCTAAGTGATACAATCAAGAGTAACAAGTTAAAACACGTACGATAAAGAAAGTGATTATTACCAGAAATATTAATTTTACATGGAAATTATTATTAAATGGGTAGTATAATGTCACAAATAAATCGTGTATGATATCATAAATATTAATATGGTTCTGGTATAATTTAATAACATACTACGATCTTCATACAGTAGGTTAAACGTACCCTCAACTAAAGTAAAGTGCAAGGTAAGGGTTAATTTCACAATCTCTTTATTATACGAGGTTGTTTTTACGTAAGTATCTACTGGGACATATTTATTATCCATGTCCATTTTTCATAAAATCGTTTTCAAAGGGATTATTTTAAGGGACTTTTTACTAAAACATCATTTTAAATGTTTTAAATATTTGTTCTTATAAACCATTCTCATTAATGTCCATGTTTTCAAAATGGTTTTAAGGATTTATTTAAATGGACATAAATGTTTTAAAATATTAATTACCTTCAAAGGTTTCAAAGTGGTATGGGAAAATTTGATTCAAAAATGTATTTAAATTTCTTCCTTTCTAAATTGTGTGACTTTTAAATGTTTTCATGAAAAAGGGATATTTCTCTCAAAGAGTTTTACAAATCATTTTCATCAATGTCAAAATCCTTTAATGTATTTTAAATTTGTTTGAAGTTGATTTATTATGATACAAATCTTCCGTATTGTATTGAAGGTTTTTTGATATGTTTTACTGTGGATGTGTAATTTTTATACCATTCATGGTTTATGGGTAAAGTATTGACATTTCGTATGCTAGTTTTAATACGAATGTTTATGTTATGTTTAAACCTTTTCATATGAGGAATTCATTAGACTTAGTAAGTGACTGGTGGAGCCTGCTATAGCTCCTCGATGCATCGGTAGTTCTCATGAGACAAACTAGTGTCTTGGAACAAGGCATTGACAAAATCTTATTTGTAGTCTTGGCACAAGGCCTTGACTATGTGGTTATGATAGTCTGGCATTATTCATTCCATTATTATGAAAGTGGCTATTAATATTGCATATGATTATTCAACTATTAGAATATTTATCTGAATAAGTAAATGGAATTATTTTATTGTATATTTTCCATATTATTCTGAAGTTTATGTTTAAAAAGGATTTTGTTTTAGTCTTATACATTTCCTTAAATGTTTATGCTTATTTATGAAAGTTTCCGCTATATTGTTATCCTTACTAAGCATCTGAGCTCACCCCATTATATGTTTTAATTTTCTAAGGATTCCAAGAAGTGTATTATGATTGATAATAAGGGATAATATATGGGATTAATGGCGTTATAAAATGATCATTTATGTTGTGTTTTATTTTCTAAAGTGTAATGTAATTCCCATGTATGTAATTTATTTTCCATGACTACTAAACAGATCGGTCTTTCGGGACTTGATTCCTTGTAATCATTCAAATTTATTAAAATAATGAACTAACTCTGGGTAACTGGGGTTGGGGCATTACATTTACTTTACAAAAAACTCACAAAAATACTCCAAGGCATAAATAAAATCTCTATGTTTCAATGATACTAGAAATGGAAGAGACAAGAAACATTCCACCCAAAACACCACACTAAAACCTAACCAATAACGTTGTATCCATATCTATAAAGCAAACCTCTAAGATAAAATATAAATAGAAATAAAATAACAAATCCTTCTCAACATATTCTTATAGCTCAACACATCCCTCTACACTAAAAAACCAACCCCAATTGATATTTCATCTTAAACTCCTCCTATATTAAAACCTCCCCCTGACATATAAAGTAGAAAAAATACACTAAGTAATAGGATGGTAAGGTTTGGTACATCATATAAGATCCATCCCAAATGATTATCAACCTCATTAATCTAAACCAAACCTAAAAATAAAACCATATACACCATTGACCAATCACTCCTGAGAGATTCTAAAATGAGATGATGCCATCAACCATGAAGTTACCCCTTCTGGATCCAAGTATAATTGAGAGGGGGTTGAATTAGTGATACCTTTTATTTTTATGGTTCTTTTCAAATCAAACAACCTTTGTATCCTGTTAAGGATATCCTTCCTTTCTGAACACAATCCAAACACACATCCACAGGAACACAAATATTTACAAGGTTCACTACTCAATGAGAGTTTCTAGTCCTTAGTATGGTACAGAGGTAATATTGTAGCACACAATCCTCTAAATATATAATACTTTAATGGGGAATAAAATGAGTAGGATGTTCCCTTTCACTCATATAGTACTTGGGAGATAATCCTCAAGTGTGTGTGCACCCTCTTAACACAAATAGGGCAATGTAATATCCATGTGCTTCTTGACAAACTTTCATGAATATGATCTTTAAAAACAACTATTATTTTTCCTATCTAGAAGCTAATAGAAACTACCTGGACTTCATAATAATACTTATTCATATACCCCAATCATATCTTGATCCACTTGAAATCACTTCTCACTTAATTTGGACACTCAAATCTTCAGATCACAAATCTCCTTCATAGAGCTCTTTCACGAAGCTCCCAGCTTCGCAGAGCACTCTAGTTTGCAGATCTATCATGTTTTCATATCTCACTAGATCCAAAGAGCACTATTTCACTGAGAAAATATTGGTCTTTGCGAAGTTCACTTCTTTCGCAGAGCTCAGCGGCTTTCCGCGAAGCTCCTTTCCTTCACGGATCTTACTTCCTTCGTAGAGGTCTCTTTCTCTATGAAACTTATTCACAATTAGAGATCTATAAAATTATCATTAATTATATATACAATTATCAAGGGGATAGGGGAATATTTATAGTCATTTCCCACCAACTCTATAATCTTCCCGCCACCTCAGTGCCATGTCATCACCAAATCACAGAGCTCTAAAATTTCTGCCAAAATTATCTCTTTTTTGCGAAGCGCCTTGGCTATTTTCTAGATTCTCAAATATATTTGTAATTGTATATAGTTCCATAAAATCCTTTACACTTTCAGGATTCTCCTTCTTCCTTTTTATTGCCGTAATTCTCACCTACAATGATCCATTCCTCTTCCATTCGCAAAGCTTGTCATAATCGTGAAGAAAATTTTCAGCATTCTTCATATATTTGAGAAAACTACTTCATGTATCCTATATTCATGAAAATCACTTAATTTCTATATTTTTATGATATATTTAAGGAAATCCACTTTTCTCAATGCTATCCCAACTTCAAATTTTAGACCCCAAAAATTTGGCAATCACTGGAAAACTTAGCCACCACAGACACTTGCTTCTGCAAAACCAACCATGATGATTGATAAAAGATTTTCTCCCCCTTTAATTTATAAATATTACATCAAAAGTTACCCAAACAACTTATTATATTTGTGAAATATAGTCCATCAAAGCATCATTTTATTTACTGTGGAAAGTATTGTAACTTTCATGTCTTTCCTCACCCACTTGTACAAAGTGAAGTGACTTACTTTCTTCCCAAACTTCCTTTACAAAAAGATACAATGCTTCATGCATCCAAAAACATCATCATCCAAATTATTCCCAACAAATCCCCCTTTGGATTTTTTTTCAACCAATATTCATAAATAACTAATCCTTGAAACCTCAAAAAATTGGTCACTTATCAACAATTCTAAGCCTACGATAGCTAACTCATTGTAGGAAACAAGAATTATTGAAAAAAAGACCATGATATAAAAAAAGTAGTGACTATGAAATCAAATAACATCATATTTCCTCCTCATCCTTCTTCACTTCGTCAAAATTCTTATAATAATTTTTTCTACAACCACTCTCTAACCATTCCAACACACAATTAGAATAGTTCACACACTTACATACTGAATTCATAGCTTACCCACAACTCCCCTTTTATACATGCATCCATAAAGATAGATTTATGACAATTATCCCCCTAAAAAACACTATCCAAAGGTAAGATCAGAGAGGTGACATAAACATGTACCTCAACATTGATGAGAAGGAGGTTGGCACCCATGTTCAACCTCAATTTTGTAAATGGTTCCTTTGGTAAAGGTTTTGTAAATATATCAGCAGCTTGTTTTGATGTAGGAACATACTCCAGCTTTAACTCATTCTTCTCCACTTTCTATTTTATGAAGTGGTACTTTATGTCAATATGTTTTGAAAGATAATGTTGTATTAGATTCTGTGTAAGATTGATTGCACTTTGATTGTCGCAACCCAAGAGAAAATGTAGCATTACTTCAACAAATAGATCTTCCAACTGAGTCTTCATCCACATTAGTTGGGTAGCATCTTGAGTAGCAGAAACATACTCAGATTTATCTGTGCTAAGAGTTACTGAATTATGTTTCATTGTATGCCAACTAACATAACTTTTCCCCAGAAAGAAAACTCCACCAGATGTAGATCTTATATCATCAATATTTCTTTCCCAATCAGCATCTAAATACCCAAACAGATCAATATTATTTGAGACTTAATACCTGATTCTAAATTTTGTTATTAATTTGATATATTTGAGAATTATTTTTCCAAAAATAAAATGTGATTCTTTATGAGAGCTCTAAAATCATGCACAGAAGGTAACAACATAGACTATGTTGAGTCTTGAGGCAGTCAAATATAACAGACTTCCAATAAGCTTTCGAAACTCTTTCTGGTCAACTTCCTTACCTTATCCATCTTTAGAAAACTTGGTTCCCCCTGAAATTGGTGTGGAAACTAGTTTCAAATTTTCCATGCCAAACTTCTTCTGAAGTTCTTTATCATACTTTTCTTGATATAGAAAAAAGTGATTCTTCTTCTATGAAATTTGCAGCCCAAGAAATTATTTAATTTCTCCCATCATGGACATCTCAAAAAACTTATTCATCTTCTTATAAAATATTTAACATGATCTTTCATCATTCCCAGCAAAGATAATTTCATCAACATAAACAATTACGATCAGAGAGAACTCCTGACATTCTTTTGTGTAAAGATTGTTATCAAATCTTCCTTTCTTGAAATTTATTTTTCGTAAACAAGTATCCAGGGTTTAATACCAGTCCCTTGGTGCTTTTTTATCCCATACAAATCCTCCTTCAACCTTCACACATAAGTTTCATCTTTTCCAATAACAAATCCATAAGTTTGATCAATGTAAACTTCCTCATCAAGATCACCATTCAAGAATGTGTATTTGAAATCCATTTGAAAAAGATGTTGTAGCCTCATTGTGAAGAAATAGAAATAATTATTCTGATTGTTTATATCGTTTCCACTGGAGAAAAGTTTTCACCAAAATTAATGCCTTTAATTTGTGAATACCCTTTGAAAACCAATCTTTCTTTTCTTTTTATCACTTCACCATCTTCATTTAGCTTGTTTCGGAAAACCCACTATGTACAAATAACGTTCTTGTTGTTCGAATTGGGTATAAGCTCCCAAGTGTCATTATTATCTATCTTATAAAGCTCTTCATTCATATCCTAAACACATTTTGGATGATCAAATTCTTTATTCACATCATTCAGTTCAACTTTCAAATAGAGAGAAGTGTTTGTAAAATCATTAGTTGTTCTTCTTGTTTGAACCCTCTGATGTTGATCTCTAATAATGTTCTGAGCCCCCACTTATTTCCTCATACTAGGATGAGATATTTTACTTTCATCCTCATCACTTGAGATTGATGAGTCTGATTCCTCTTCTTGAGTAGGATTAACAAAATCTGTAGCATTATCAGGATTATTAACAAAATCTTCTCTATCCTTCTCAACTTCCACATCAGCATATGACTGCTTTTCTTTCCCAATATTTTCAAAAACTTTCACATTTTCATAATCAATAATTCTTCCTATTTATTTCTTGATACATCTATATCCTTTTCCTTATAAATTATATCCAAGAAAAATTTCATCACCTCCTCTTTGCTCAAACTTTACAAGGTTTCCACATTTTTTCTTTACAATGCATGGACACCCAAAAACTCTTAAGTGTTTCCAACTTGGAGTTTTTCCATATAAAATTTTGTATGGTGTCATATATTAATTTTTCCTATAGATACATTGGTTCTGTATATACATTGTGGTAATCATGGATTGCCTCCAATAGTAATGAGAGAGACCATGTTCAAGCAACATTGTTCGCCACATGTCAACCAAACTTTTATTCTTTCTTTCAGAAACCCCATTTTGTTGAGGTGTGTATGGTAAACTAAACTCATGTCGAATTCCATGATTCACAATATAATTTTCAAATTATTCATTCTTGTATTCACCGCCATTTTTATTTCTCAACTTCTTTATTGAATACTCACATTCCTTCTCAAATTTCCTTCTAAAACTTTTAAAAAAATTTAGAGCATCTGATTTATGACTCATATACATAACACATGTAATGAGAGTAAAACTATGTGGTGTCCATGATATCACTTTTTTCCAAAGGGGAGGTTGAGTCACATGATGTCCTGGGTCACCCTCAATAGTTCTCATAACTATGAACCCCCTTTTGTAGGCCACATGGCTATCAAACATGGTTAGTACTAACCATGCACCAACCGTTCTCTCAGCACAGATCAGCCTCTTTTCCTTATTTTTTTGTCCCAAACCCCCGAGATACCATTGAGACAAATCCTACTACCCAAAAACAATAAATAAACAAGAAAAAGTCAACCAAGGATGTACCTTACCTTAGGTTCGAGATCTTACAACCTCCCCACCTTATAACAGATCATCCTCAAGTTAAATCCCCAAGCATAAACAAGCCTCCAAGACATAATGTTAGGGTCACTGTACCCATATATCAACTTATTCTTCTGAATTTTACTCCTAAACATGGTTATTTACTCATAATACCTAGGCTAAAATCATTGTCTTACCTCATAAACATTTTCACTGTGATTCACAACACATGTCATATGGTCCTAAAAAGATGAATGGGACTCAAGCCATTCATTACTAACATCAACACAAATATCATGGGTAATACCACTGAAAAAATGCAAAAAATGTGCATTGAATAATGAAATACATCCTTGGAAGAGCCTATTGGTACACCTCCGATCGGATCCTCCCCCCAACCCAAGACAACCTGACATACTAGGTTACCAACATGTCTTGATCTCTAAACCAAACACTAAACAAAACTTAGAATCACTGAGAGGAACATATGATTTTCCAACAACATTTCCTAGCCTACAATGGTCTACAACTCAAGGCCCAATGGCCCCATTCCACACCCAAACTTAAGAAATACAACCATGAAAAACCATTATCTTGAGGCACTCAACCATTCAAACCCCAATCAAACACCCATTTCAAAAACTGAAACACTAAGATGGAACTTAATCAAGCCCATCCAACCCATAACATTGATCATGTCACCAAATGACCACCTTCCCACTATAGTTCTCACCATCATATGCTTTAGCTCACCACCACCATATTCTGGTGTTTGGAATCTCCACCATTGTGAAAGGACCACTAGAACCTCAAACTCAAGTTTCTACAAAACACACAATGTGTTTCCAAACTCACTGCACCCAAACATCCATAAGAGTTCCCATCAACACTAGAATACTTATTTTCTATAGAAACCACCTGAAACAAACACACATTTTCCATCCATACAAAAACTAAGGGAAACATCAATTTTACTAAAAGTTAACCTCCATTCCCTAAATGAACTTTCTATTCCAAAATATCAACTGAATTTGGCTTAAAACTCACCACATTTGTCCATTTTTTACCCAAAAGAGTTGAACCATCCCTGACCGACTCATCTCCGAAATTCCCAAATTTCATTGTGGGCACATCATTACATTACCTGGACAAGATGCCTTCTCACATAAGGCATACCACCACCATATGAATGTACCTACCAAATTCTATCCTTGACATTAGTGAAATTACACTATTAAGGCATCTAATTCCCCAAAACTATATTCATCCTCGACAACAGCCATTGACACACCTTCAACACAAACACCCCAGATTGCCTTTAAAACCACCCCAATCTTGAGGCCAACACTCTCCCTAATCAACCAACACAACCAAGCACCACTTGGTTTTCTAGAGGTATCCAAAAACATACCTCACAGGTTCCTCTTTGGCATCCTAATTCCACCACATCCAACTAACGGTCTTCTCCACACACCTATGACTGACATATCACTGCCCACATTAGAAGTGTCATTTTCACCAATTTCCTTATGCAATTATGACCACCATAACTCACACCCCCATCACTGCAGATCTTGAGAAGTGTTCATGAGAATTTATACCTCAACTGAGGGAAAAAACAAAATAGTAACCAGCACTTATTCATGACTTCCAAGAATGACACCTTTAACTTTTACCGACATGCAACCAACCCAAGAACCTCATGCAGGGAAGGCCAGTGGTGCACCACCCACCCCACATCTTCAATTTTAACTTTATAAAATGGTTCAACCTTTAATAATGAATTCATTCCATTATAATAAAACCTCAAGTATCTTGGGGTATTTCCAATGCTCTCTCAGTGTACCCAAGATGATGTAATGATATCAGGCATGATCGTATCAAGTAATTAAGTACACCATGATGTCATTAACAAAACCTACCATGAATAATCCATCACACAGATCCAAAAATAAATGGTCTCTGACATAAATATCTATTACCTCTTCGGTTTCACAAAAAATTATAGGCTCTTTATCCTGGTCAACATGTTTACCCATCGCAAATGACATCATGTATCTATAGAATGTTCCCAACAACTGATCCTCATCAAAACCCTCAGGGTCAGGCACATTCATGTGG
This sequence comes from Viscum album, assembly GCA_963277665.1. Lineage (NCBI taxonomy): Eukaryota > Viridiplantae > Streptophyta > Magnoliopsida > Santalales > Viscaceae > Viscum > Viscum album. The sequence goes on from OY728136.1 coordinate 1,989,660,052, forward strand.
TCACCCACTAAACCCAAATATATATCATAGAATACATAAATCATTGGTGCTAGGAATAAACACAAACTCACACAACCAACAATTCCTCCTGGTATGTCATCCCCATTGGACGTATGACATTCATGACATTTCCATCCAACTAGTCAGCCTTTATAAAAAATAGGTCCAACCATCTGACCATCCATACTTCTAGACATCATTATCAACCTATAAGCATTTATCCATGTTCGAGAAATCCCTGTCATGTCTAACCACGATTAACATCGATCCTCACACCCAACACTATAAAAACCACTAGACCTAACTCTTGAAGAACCATTCCCTTTGAACTAATCTTACAACCAACCACAATCACTCAAATACTTCCCTAAGAAATAAACCAAGGCATAAAAATTTACTTTTTACCAAAATTATATGGCACCCACCATGCAACAATTCCACCTATGAAGAACCCACTTATGCTTCACATTCCAAGGAACTTGTAATACGGGGATAACCTCCCTCTAGGTTACCCTCTATTTCAATAAAAATCCACTGATTCAAGACCATAACTAATATTTAAAACCATTTAATCTCCCACTTATCATAATAGAAAAAATCCACACTAATATGCACTCTCTTTCCACCACTTTCAAAGTCCAAAATATCTACTTGTTCCATATGATCTTAAAAGAATTAGAAACCCAGCTGGCCCCTCTCACAAGTTACCCTCAAAGGTCAAACAAAACTAAATACCTAGAATAGATTCACATATAACAAGAGTTATCATCTCTCCCTCAAATCCATACACAAAAAACCTCAAACAAGTAACTTCTCACATGAAACAATCTTTCCCCCCTTTTGAAACACACTACATCTAATACACCAAGCGACCATTTGCTCTAAGTCCCACACCAAAGATACCTTTACCCAAACATCAACACTACAAACCAAACACCCATTATAGGGTCTAAAACAAAACCCACATGGTCTCAACCCACAAGGGTAACTAAATCCACATTAACTGATGAACTTACATAACTCAATGTCACAACCTAGTCAAAAGTGAAACAAGTAAAATTTCACTATCTCATATAACCAAACCCATCAAGATCTCACACACCGTAACCCAAGGTCTCAAAACTAGGGCACTATCACTGTCCAAAACACCCATACATTGGGTATGATAACAACACTTGGGATACCGATTTTTAGTGTCCCTAAATATTCCATCATTACACATTGCTTTTTAATTAAATTTACCATTTAAAACCGGATAATTCACACTTCAAAACATTTTTATTACGCAACATTGTAAAAATCCAAGCTTTAATTCCAATTCATATTTCAAAACACTTTCATTAACAAATATTTTAAAGAAATATCAAGAGGCATAAACTACAGTAATAAGGCATACTACAAGCATATAAATCTCAGGGAACTGTCAATCACAGGAAACATATAGATGACCTATTAATACTATGTTACTATTATTATGCAAGAACACATACACCATCTCTTTCCTTACCAATCCAAGGGATAAAACCTCTAAATCAATATCATCACATCAGAGTGCACCAATCAAGGTGGAAATATTAATAAAATGTAAAGGAATAAAATAGAACATCACTTCCCAACCATGGAAACTTGGGTTTTACCTCATACGTGGGGCTACAAGCCCCTAGGAATGATCTCATTACCAAGCCCCAAAAAGATCCTAGTCTCAGGTCTACCATGTTTAAATAGTAAGACAAAATACACCACCTATGATACCACTTTTTAACACCTTGACCCGGTAGCCACTATAACCGGTTCCCCAAGCTTGGTTTCCACATGACCTCAGGAACGCCTCCCCATATGCTAGAGGCTTCCAACTAGTGGTGAAGATCCAAAGATAAGCATGAGGAGAATATACCCTCTTATCTAATTAAATCCACAACATAAGTGACATAAAAAATGTAATAACCAATGGTAACAATATACAGTAATATCCAATTAGAAACCAAGTAACACATGCTATAATAATATGAGAAATACACTACATGACTAGTATTAATACAATAAAATCTATTAAACCAAAACCATTATGGATCCTAAACATGGTCTGGAGTCCCAACCTGGTCCTGAAATCCATTGCTCCAACCCATAAGACCATGTAAAAACCAAACACTAGGTCTCTGTCCTAAAACTATACTAGAAAACAAGTAGCATTTCTTTAGGTATCCAAGTGTCATGGAAGCTCAAAAGGGTATGAGTACAACACAATAGGCCACCACCAAAGTTTTCTAATGAAATAATCAGTCTGAATAATAGTGTATTTAGATAATCAAGTTGAAAGAGATAAACATGGATATAAAAGAAAAATGTCTCATATTTAAAAAATTATTAATTAAACATATTTTCCTTTATATTCTACCATTAAATCTAACCAACCTAATCCATTATGGATATCTCAGGAGCCTAAGTAATAGAATAAAGGGGTTACATACTTTTAGTCACAGAGGGGGAAACTATTCAGTTCAATTCAACAACGTACATTGGATCATCAGTCAAATTAACCAAAACATTTTCATAATTTGGGAGCATGGATCCTCAATCCGACATCCCAAACCATGCAATATTTAGGATCATAGAGCCAAAGTCTGATCTCCTAAACTAGGAAAACATTGGTGGGTCCTAGATAATTAGTCTATCCCAACCCAAACATGAGGATCATTAGTCCAATACTCTAATGATAAAATACATAGGTGGGTCATAGAAAATCAATATAGCCTAAACATTGGGGTTAGAGCCACATTTCAATACCCCACTCAAACCATTTACCACATGGAGATGCTTATTTAACTATTCACCACATTTTCCCACATTATCATTTCATTTACTATGGTCCCAATAGACCCTTAAAATCAATCATGGCATAAAACTCTAAAAACAAAATCATCCTTTAAAATCATCTTTAAGGCACCCTTTTAAAACATGGGTCATCCTCTTTGAAAAACTAAACCATGCCTCAAGGATTTCATTTCCATTTACAACCATTAAAAATGGAAATTAAAGGATTTACATAAAAAGGGGGTCTACAGCATCATTCCAACCATCATTTGAAATCCATTAAGAAAAAATCATTTAAATCACAATGAGTTCAACACCTCCTTTCAAAAAAATTACCCACTTTCAAAATATCATTTTCAATCATTGAAACCATCACTGGATCAAAATATAAAAAAAAACATTCAAACCATTTCAAAATCCTCCTCATAATTTCACAAAAGATATCATATAAAAATTTCAATTATCCTATTAAACACACCCACATACCAAATAACAATTAACATCCATTTCTCTTTCATAGTTACCCTATCTCAATGTCTACCAATTTATTTTACCAATTTCAAGGGTTTTCATAACCCATGGGTAGCCATAGGTCTGGTCTTAAGTCATTAACAGACCTAATTGGGTTCATAAAGGCTCTCTTGCCTTACATTAATTCCCAAATTAATTTCCTTATCTAAGTATATAAAAATACAACAGTATAGTATATAGGAAAAATGACATAACTTATAATATATTAATACTATGGAAAAAATATTTAAGACTTCCTACCTCATGCTTGTAGACAACTGATCATATAACTTTATCCATTGATCCTAGACCAAACAATCATTAACATCCAAACATAGATTATAGAGCTTATATTTACACCCAATGTCACTCCAAATTCATAAGAATTGAGGGGAAAACACCCATGGATGAGGGAGGATCTCTTGGTTATTCTCCCTATCTATTGGTGGTCGAATGATGGAGAAAATTGAGGAAGAAATAAATAATCTCAATAGGAAAAAATAGTAAAAATAAAACTTTCAATGTGGCACATGGTTTGGCCATATCGTTTTCCAAACCATGCACCAATGATATGTTTTCCTCTATTCAAGAGAGAAATGAGATACATGATTTTCCTAGACACTTCTACGATTTGAAAAACCATGCAATGACTGAGCACTCACCTATTTCCAAAGAGGATATCGATCCACATGTTCTCTTATTCCACCCTGCATGGTTTCTGTAAATGTGATCCCCTTCTGAAAGCTACACATTTACCACTAACCAAGGGATAACCATGCTCTCATCACATATCAACCTCTTTTCATTTGATTATGTGTCCCAAAACCACGAGAATCCCCCAACAATTCTCCTATTCCTTTTTAACATTCCATAAACTAAAAAATAATTCAATTTAGGATATACCTTATCTCAAGTTCGAGATCTTACAACCCACAATGAAAAGAAACACTAAGGAATATGTGGTCTCTTACCTCGAACCCCTTTGATATCCTCCTCGATCTATATATGATTTATGATGGTCTCATCCCACCATTATTCACTCTCAGATCATTTGAATCTTCTCATTTTTCCTTTATACCACTTCTAGTCCAAGTACTACTGACTTAAAAACCTCAATCTACCACAACAAAGATCATAAATACTTCCCACAAAATTCTTAAAATGGGACTATTCTGATGGAAGTGTAGAAGTTGTTATTATAAGAAAAATCAATAAAGGGAAAGTTCCTCACCCAAGAATCACCAAAATCAAGGCTACATGCCGATAAAATATCCTATAATATTTGAATGGTCTACTTTATATATCCATCCATCTGAGGATTAAAAGCTATAATAAGATGTACCTGAGAACTAAAAGCACCCTAGATACCTCCCCAAACTCACAAGGTAAAATGAGGATCTTAATTATAGATGATGGTCCTAGGTACTCTGTGAAATTTTACCACTTCATCTGTATACCACCTCACTGAATACTTTATATCATTACACTCCCTTCCCACTAAGAAGTGACATAACTTTATCAACTTGTCCATAATCACCAAAATTACTCACATAATCCTTAATTTTAGGGTAAAACAATGACTAAATCGATTAAGATGTACTCCCATTTCCACTCAGGTACATGTAATGGATATAACAATAAACCTAGAACATGATTCTCCACTTCCACCCACTAACAGACCAAATATCCTGCTATGAACTCTAATAAGAATCACTATATACCAGACCACCATAACTAACTCCTCGGTTCATGATACTTCCCTGATATAACAGGATGAATTTCCAAAGGTGGGCTATGAAAATAATAGAGAACCTTCATGATAACTACTAATGAAACAAACAACCTCCCTTAAAATATCATATGTTTTCGGTCATACTAAGACCTCCCCATAGGACCATCACCATAAGGAACTTGGTCCCACATCACCTCTGTATTTAATTATACCCACTAAAGCTTCTCCACTCACTACATTAAGGAGGACCAAATTATCATCTAGAATAAAAATCATCTACCACCAACCTCATCTTCATTAGGATACATTACAATAATCTCCTCCATCCCTCTCTAAGTATCTCTAAATTCTTAAAAACATCTCTATATGACTTTTTTACTTAGTGAATTAGAAAATACATCCCTTTTTACTAGGTTGTAAGAGATATTAAAGTCGTAGTCAGGTATAAACTCCACCTACTGACAATATTGTAGATTCAAATATGGAAAAGAGAAAATATACCTTATGATCTTGTGATCTATGAAGGCCAAAGAGAACTCATAAATTAGGTAGTTTTTGAAACAAATTAAAATAAAATACCACTACTTATAACTTGAGATAATGGGTGGAATAGATACACTCATGGGATGTAAATTCCTAGAACCATAAAATATCTTTTCCTTATGCTAATTCAAGATGCAACCCTAACTGAGACATGAAGCCTTAAAAAACAACAAAAATCACTCCTTATTTAAGTATCCAGTGAATGAGACAAATGATTAATTTATTATTTAGGCATTAAAAAGATTCCCAACATTTATTAATCCAAAATTATCCCATATCTTCTATATTAATGTTATCAGCAATGTTTCAATATAGGAGAAGTCAGATATGAACCACTAAAAATAACCTAAAAACCCCAGGAAACAACACACCTCCACAAAATTCTTGTAAATTACCCATGAAAAAAATATTTAATATTTACTGGATTGACTATCACTCTTTACAATGATACCACATACCTAAGGAAATATACATATCACATCAAAAACATATACTTAGAAAATTTTCAATAGAGCCGGTGGTGCTAAAGAACATGCAACATGAACCTAAGGTTTTTATCATGATCCTACTATAAATTTTAGTATATGAGTATATCATCAAGGAACAGTACCTCAAATAGATCTAGGAATTCAAAAAAAAAATAGAGTTCAGGAGTCCTATAAAAATATTTAGGGAGTCTATGACAATGAATGACATAAATACAAACTCGAAGTTCCCATAACAACACATGACAATAGTCTCAGGGATATCCTACTTACTCACCCTCATCTAGTTATATATGTACCATAGATAAATCTTTTAAAATAAGATTACTCCCTTTACCTATTCAAAGTGATAATATATCCTCTGGAGAGGGTAGCAGTTATTGACCATCATTGGGATCAAATTTTTACAGTCAATACAAAACATCATAGTACTGTCTAACTTCTCAACAAATAACATAAGATCACTCCAACATGACACAATGCTTCAGATGAAACTATTATACATAAAATAATGAATATAAATTATAAACTCACAAATATATGAGGTTTACATTCTATAGAGATCCATTGAAATCATAGAAACACTAAACTTTAACTCTATCATGAATCTAATATCATGTTGAGGGTGTAGGGACATAACACCCTTGGGTAAATCATCTAAAAAATACTCCACAACTGTAGGGAACTTCACTATATAAAACTCAAATGAATCAAATGATATGGTTTCAAAACTAGTCAAAAATAACTTATAATATCTAAAATTCCTATGATGATGTCGATCACTAATAAATACCACGTGTTGGCCCCCCTCATCATAAAACTCATCTCTCCTATAAAAATAATTAATACCCATGAATATATAATAAAACCAAAAAATATTGAGAATGATATCATACATATTCATATAAATTAGAATGAAATCCTTCGATAAATGATGCTTCCCTATCATAATCTCATAACCTCAACACACATTAAGAAGTCTCATTTAACATCCAATTGGTGTAGTTAACACTAGGGGAACTGGAAGCCTATCTACCTTGAGTCCCAAGGAATTTACCAAGGAGAGTATAATAAAGTAGTATGATGATACAAAATAGAAACAATAATAAGATATGGTATAAGATAAGAAAATTTCACCTCATATTATCAATGGATTATTAGGTGTTAGTACATCCATAGTATGAAGTTATCCATATCTAGAACCTTTACCTCAATGCTGAAGACCACTTCCGTTACTGAACTTAACTCTATGACCCTGAGGGTGTATGACATATTGGTAGTGAAATCTACCAACTTTATCTCCTCTAGGTGGAATAAAGGCTTTCTACTGACATAGACTCCATAGAAACTGTTGATACTGGGGATGATAATAAATCTAACCTACCATACTAGGTTGATCCATAGAAATGATTGAGTATTGATATTTATGATTAAATTGACTTATAAAGGAAATTTAAATTGGTGCAGATATCCGAGTAGGTGTATAGGTACTGTTAACCCTAAAGAAATGAGAAGAAGAAAATTATTATAGAAGACTAACATCTGGTCAAAACCTTGATTTCTCTAACATCTCCAATCCACCACCAACAAATCTATTCCTAAAGAAACTATGATTGCTCCCCTATTGAGATAAACCTAGATGAGCATGCATATTCTTAATAACCTCAACCTCCTTTTTTATCTGCAAGTATATAGGTCATGTAATTGGGGTGACTAAGTATCGAATAACTAGGAACAAAACCTACTCTAGATGCCATTCTCTAGACTCCCCATTAGTAAAAAGATCAAAAATGAAGTGAATAAGGCCCTTAAATATTATCCAAAGCTCCCACATACTTAAGAAATCCTACTAAATATAGAGAGTCTCATGCATATTCACTAACCTAATAATCAATGATATAATATCAAAACTAAACTTCCTCTGGAAATGTTCCCACATATCATCTACTAATTTTTGATCCGCAAGATATAGGATCCACCACTACCACACTAATCATTTATTTTGACTAATATCCAGTGAAACATGAAACACTTCCCTAGCATAAATCATATTTAAATCAATCTAAATATCCTATAACTAATTATTTTTCTCCAAATTAGAGACACTTCCACCAAAATTTTCTAATCCATGACATTAGATCTCACATAATGTCTTCTTTCAATACTCATCCTATTCAACTGGATTAACTTATGGGTGAGAAAATAGATTATTCTGTTTAACTTCAACATCCTAAATCATGCATGAACAATGTATAGTAGGAATATCTATAAATACATAAAAATAATCCTAATATAGATACTAAAAAATATTCTTAATTGGTTCAACTCAATTAAATTTATTTACCTACAAATTTAATTTTTTTTTATTTTAAAAAAAATCACTTTTTTGGTTAAGTGAAAACCCTAATTAAATTTATTATATTTCCTAAAATCAATAATAATTCAAAGACAAGTGAAAACAAGCCTGATGAATATACATTGCCTTGGTTTATACCCTATAAGAAACACCATTTCAGTTAGTCGTTTAGTAATCTTATGGTTATTACATAAGATCACGAGGGACCTTAAAATCTCAAGTCTTAGATGGTATCCCTAGTCTATTTCGTGTACTATGTTTCTCTAGTACGGTTTCCAAACAAACCCATGAAATCCTCACCGGTTTCTGACTACCATCTACACCATTACTCTTAACTAAAGTCTTTGATACCACTTTTTCATGACCCACCCACACTAGGGAACCCTCCTAGACCTAAAATTAAGATGAGAGTAACCCCTATAACCCGCCTCTAAGAGACCATGAGTTGGTGACTAGCACTGAGGGCATATAACATTAAAATGAGAGGTATTACTTTAATATATGACATAAACATAATTGGAAACCAACCATTTAATACCATGATATGAAATAAACCAAATCCCATAATAAACCACAAAGTATGATATATTAAACAAATATAATTCTTTTAATAAATACCATGTAAAAATATTTCAAAACAACTCCACAAACTATCCCATGATCCAAGATAACACTATCCAGATTGGTCACTAAACTAGCCATGGAAACCTGAAAATGATTACATATATAGGGGTGAGCATAACATGTATACTTTGTATGATCATACTCAATAAATATCATGAAAATATGTAATAATCATATTAATGATTTAGTAAATAGACATTAGAACCAATAAGATCTTATCAGGTCATATATCACCCAAACTCACTAAGGATCACTCACCAAGTAACACATCCAAGTACAAAAATGTAATTCCAATAAAAAATAAAAAGGGTACCCTATAACCACTTCTCTACTGGGTTTTCTATCTCACACCCCAAATTCAAACATCCCATGCTCCAAATCCCTACCACATATGTGACTCAATATATCTTACTAATCCTGCTACATCTGATGTGGGTTGGACCATAGGCCTACCTATCCCAACCCCCTTCCAAGTCCAATATCTCATGTTAGAATCATTCCAACCATACAACAACTTCAAACACCACTGTATATCATATATCCACATCTCCAACACACATCACAACCTTATCACATATCTATCTAAGTAAGGTACCATGAATATGAAGGAAATTAACCTCGTGTAATCCTCATACTATGAATGAACCACACCACGTATCATCACAAATTCCACATAACCCGTACACTACACCATACCTAGAATCAAGAGTAGGGAATAAGTAGTATTCATTCATCCATTCCTTTTCCAGCGTGGTTGTATTGGGAAAATACCTAGAACATGAAACATTTGGGCATCGAAAAGGTTATCTAACTTAGGTGGGATGCATATGAAATGATTAAAAAATACAAGTATAATATTCCATATATAAGCCTAGCCTAGTAGGTTCACACCAAAGTAATCCTACCAAAACCCATAAACATCACCACATCTCCATCACGCGCCACCACTGTTTCCAACTATAACAACACAATCATCCCCATAACATATGAAAAACAATCACCACAACCATGAATTACTTTCCATCAGTTTTCATTATTTATCTCACTTACTAATTTACCATTACCGGCCTTATTAAATTCAACATTCCATTTAAATTATATATTTTGTGAAAATCCATTCAATCCATCACCCATATTTTATTTCATCCATTAACCTTTCATTTCATGCATAATTATTCCATTTAAAACCATTATTTAATTCAATTATAGTTTTAACCACTTACATGTTCATAGGTACTAGTTATATCCCACTACTACCAAGAAAGTGGAAAATAATACCATGTAAACCAACTATAACATTAATCAAAAACTTATTCTTTACCGCTTTTCAACCATCGTAAGGTAATCACAACCCCACTGCATAATACACATCAACATCCCATCCACCACATACTAAAAATCATCAACACCAATGCCATCCAAATGTTTCCCCACTGTCCAACATATCCCATTATCTTGAAACCAACTATAAAAAATGACCAAATGAGGCCACACAACCATAAAATCACATAAAAATGAAGAAGAGACAACCATAAAGACAACCCACATGTGGTAAATGAAAATTGACCTAGGTCCCAAAAATTATTAAATCAAAATCACTTAATGGAATCCTCTAAATTGAGTAGGCACTAACAATATGAATTATTAAAGATGAAGATGGAAGAAACTAAGAAGGGGAGAGAGAAAACTCCCCTTGGATCACTAACAACCAATACCCTATATCAAAACATCAAATTCGAGAAAAGGGGTGTTGAAATATCTCATTAAAATTTTCTATTATCACCTAAGGTTCAAGAGAATAAATTGTGAAATAGGATAAGTAGGAGGGGATTTTTAATATATATTGGTTTTGTAAAAACATATCTTCACAATACAAGAGGGCGGATTATGAGGAAAATTATTTATGTTAATAGAATACTAAAAATAATTCTACAGTAAACACCTAGATCCTATAAAAATGAGAAAGAACCATGTTTCAAGGATCATATCCATAGTGTATCCTTTGGGCCTCTAAAACCAATCTTGGAGAAACACCAAGGACCATGCTGCAAGGACCCATAAAATAACGATCTCCCCAAAACTAATTCATGGACCACCACAACACAAATCTAAGGTTCCACACCATAAGTGAGACACCTTCAATTTACCAAAAATAACTTCACTTCTACACTATTATTCTCAAGGATCTATGCTATAATGGTACCAAAAAAATTGGAGACACTAAACTATACACCCAAAACACAAGGATATAACCAAACCGACCATACCATAACCAAACATCCAAAAAAACCTCAACATTGAAACTCTAACCATCACACCATATCTAAACATTCCAACCAACTTTTAACAATATCTCTCCATGCCAAAAAACTAACCCCTATCTAAAAATTCAGTTTAAAATCTTCCCTTCCACCTCTAAACCTCCCCCTTGTACCTCCAACACCCAAAACATGAAAAGTAACTAGCTAGTAAGGTATAATCCATTAAATTTACCATTTATAATCAATTCATGGACAAGTTTAACATTTATAAATTCAATAAATTCATGATATCCTATGAGATGAGGATATGGATAACCTTTAGGAGAAAAGTAAAATTTTAGAAGTATAATATATTTAAATATTTGAAAGGTTTGACCACAGTTAAATAAATAATTATGTAGATAAGGAAACTAATGTTGAATAATATTCAATAAATTTTGATGAACCTATATAAATACTTTCTAGAGGTATAAAATGATTCAAAGAAAAATATAAGGGTAAAACTACATTTATGTGTTTTAATTGTGGAAATATTAGTCAATTTTAAGTTATTTTCCTTAATAGGAATGGATATGTTGAGGAGGATGATCAATATGAATGTAAATAGTAGGAAAAAATTGTTAAGAGGTCACAATTGAGGAATGTTATTTTAAAAAAATAAAGTTCAATGCTTCAAGGAAAGGAAAATTTCTCTCCAAGATGTTGGGATACTGGATATCTTCTAGTAAACTACCATAAGATGTATAATAAGACTTACAATATTTAGAAACAAATAAATGATATGATACCATGTTATAATGTTTGGAACATAGAAGACTCACCACACCAAAATCACCACACTATAATAATAAACCTTTGAATTCCCACTGATAATAATCATTGAAAAATAATTATAGAAATAATGAAAGATAAATAAACAACACGATTTACAAGTTTTTGATGTGATTAATAGTCCATGAAGGGAACACGATTTCACTGTATTAAAAAAATGGAAGATGATTAAAATTACATTATCCTCTTTGATCTCAAGTGATCTACCTTACTAAATATAATATAATATATCTGATTAAATTAGTCACCCCATCTTCCAATATCCATGGAGAGTGATACCAAGTGGCTCTTATATTCATGGATATATCTCTGTTTGGTCAATGAATCACACTAACATAAATCCATTAGTTGTTAAAATGTGTGTTTTAACTCTTTTAAGTTCATCCTTATATATTTCCCTTTATGTTTTACACATTTCTCCCATCTACTAAGTCAACTATATTCAGATTGAATATTCTAGTTAGTGTATAACTACTAGTTAGTGTATCTTCTAGTCATCTTGTTTTTAACTTCTAGTTTTCCATCATTTGTACACCTAAACCCTAGTCATTGTTTCTCTACCAATAAAATCCAAATAAATCAAAAATTATACCACCATAATTTCTCCTTCCATTAGATCTATTTCCTCCGCTGAAAAATGGAATTTCATTTGGGCCTAAAAAATTATAATTACACATTTTGTGATGATAAAGTGATAGAGAGTAAGTAATATTAGAGGAATAAGTGCTTATAATTTACATGGTTAATTTTATACTTTACAAGTAAAAATATTAAAAAGATGAGGCTAGATAAGTGAGTAATAGAATAGAAGAAATAAATGATGAGGAGACACAAAAAAAGATCTAGTTAAAAATAAAACTTATAGAGATCTTGAAATAAATAAAAAAAATTAATAGAGAAATTAAGGCATTAAAGAATGATAATTCTTAATTGAGATAATATCTTCATGAATGAGAATAAAAATAGATTTATAAGATGGAATTATAATACAAAATAAATATGGGTGATCTCAGTGGAATACATTAAGCTAGTGATAAGATGCTTAAAATTACCATTGAAAATTTTATTGTTAATAATGAAGAGGTGAAGGGTCATGAGGAAGCATTAGTCTATGTTTAAAATCTAATGAAACATACACAACATATGTTTTAAAATTATATTAAATAAGTTTCTAAAATCATTAAATTTTATAATGAAGTTGTTTTTATACAAAAAAGCATGGCGATTTTCTAATGAAACCACAAAACATTATGTTGGACACTTGAGCTTTCAATCTAAAAGTTTACAAGAACTGTAACAAAGGGAATAAGGTGATTACCTCACCTTATAAGGTGAAAAAACCAATTGTATCTCAAAGTGGTGGTATTATTAATTTAAATCCAGTGAGGTGTGGAGTTATAAATAAGCTGAGGTTAAGACTAAAGGAAAATGCTTGTTAAAGGAATATGATCTTAAGCATGGGAATGTTGACCAAAAGTGTAGGAATTTAAATTGGAAGGATGGAAACAAGTAGTTTTTTATGAATCTTATTTCCAACTGATAATATTTCAATTTAAAGAAAGTTTTTTTATTATAGAGTGTAAAAGAATAAAGTGTATTAGTGATGGTATAATTTTTCACTCCCTTGGTTTAAGAGAGGTCACGAATTGAGGGTGATTCAAGTGGAAGTAAAGAAATACTAGCAGATACAACATCAAAAAGAGTAGTAAAAACATACATCTCTTATGATTTTATTGAGGAAACTTATGGGGGTGGGATTAAATCAGATAAATTGTAAAAAAACGTATTACAATACTATCATAGAAGTTGAAGAAAACCCCCAAATTTATTAATAAGAGGAATAATCAAGAGCATGCATTGAAAGTTAAGGCTGCATATAAAGAAATAAAAGGAGAAAATATATGGATACATACTATTAATTTCTTATCACACATAAATGAGAATAAAAATGTATAATAAAGGAGATATTAATTCTGAAAAGAATAGATCACTCAATATGAAAGGAGATGGATCCAAAAACAATTAGTGAGAAGAAATATAGTGATGTTTTCTTTGTCAATGGGACCAAAATATAATCTATTGGGTGTCTCTATAATTTTTGAAAATTTGAATAAGGTGATCTTTGAAAAATAATGTATGTTTAATTATAATATCATAGGATGAGACAATCATAATAAAGGGACAACAAATAAGTAAAAATAAATTATAAATTTTTAATGATCAAAACCGTTACTACCTAAGTATGAATGAAGAAAAAAAAATTGGAATAATACAACTAGTCATTTGAATAAACAATGATGGCTAAAATAATAAATTATAAAGATATGAAGAATATAATGAAGATGAATCATGAAAAAACAAACACTTACGATAGATTTCCGAAATAAAAAAAATAATGAATAAGAGTTATATGGTAGTGGAAATTAAGAAAAAGAAAAGTCTTGATTTGATACACTCAAATGTGTGTGGGAAAATGAATTTTAATTCAACCAATATAGATAAGTATTTCATGATTTTTTTGGATTAATTAACTCATATGATCCATTTTTATTTTCTATTAAGTAAATCATAAACTATAAAGATATTTAATCACTTTTAGATTTATGCTATGAGTCAAATGGTATGCGCTATAAAAAATTGATCTGATAATAATTTTGAATACAAGAATGAGAATTTTTAGGTATATCTTGTAAAATATACAATAATTCATAAATATATTACCCCACACACACCAAAAAAATATTGATTAGCTGATATTAATATCTAAATAATTATAAACATAGGATGGATTATGTTATTGGATAATATCACCTAAAATTTCATTTAAGGACAAGACACCACTACCAAACCACCACACACTGAAAATCATCACTACACATGCCAACCAAATGTATCCCCACCATCTAACACATCCCATTATCTTAAAACCAACAAAAAAAATTGCAACCAAGGCCACACAACCATAACATCACATCAAGTTGAAGAAGAGACAATCATATGACTAACACAAATAAGGGAAACCCAATTCAAACTAGGTTAAAAAAATTATTCAATCAAAATCACATATTGAAATCTTAGAAATGGATCATGATATACCACTAATAATTCCTAAAGATGAATAGGGAATTAACTGAGAAGAAAGGAGAGATAACTCACATTAGATCCCAAATAAAAAAATCTCTCATATCCAAGGATAAAATTAAAGAAAAATGGATATGAAATATCTTCTAAAAATGTTCTAGAATCATCCAAGGCTCAATCAAATTGAAGGTGAATGAAGGGAAGAAGGAGGGTATTTCGAATTCATAAAGGTTCTCAAAAAACATAAGTTCACGGTGAAAGTGGGAGGATTATAAAGTAATATATTTAAGTTTGGTGAATATTTTAAATCATGTTGTGGTGAACACCAAGATCCTCTAAAACTGGCGAAGAACCATGTTGAAAGTATTATCTCTATGGTACAGACTCTGAGCCTTTAAACCCAATCCTAGAACAACATTAAGTGCCATGATGTAAGGACCCATAAAAAAGTTCACTTGAAAATGACTCCCATATCACCACGAAATTGCTCCAAGGCTTCATATCGCAAGTGAGACTCCTTCACTTTACCAAAAACTCATTTCCCTCTTCTTATCTTCTACTCAAGGATCTATACTATAATGATACCTGAAATTTTAGAGACACTAAATTGTACACTGAAAACACAATTCTATAATCAAGCCAAACCTCCAAACTAAACCTCCACAGTGCAACCCAAACCGTTACATCAAAAATAGATCTTCCAACCAACCTTTAGAATTGAAACTCATATCTATAAGCTTGAAAACAACTCCTAGTCAGAATTTAGACTTAAAATATTCATTTCCTCCTCTAACCCCCCCTAAAATATCCAACACCCAAAAAATGAAAAGTAAATGGCTAAGAAGTCCCAAGCTATTATATTTTCCATCGATAATCAAGACATAGATAATAGGACCATTGATAAGACAAAAAATATTGTTATAGCCTATGAGATGAGGAGGTTGATAACCTTAAGGAGAAAAGAAAAATCTGATAATTCAGTGCTTTGAAAGGTTTAAAACATATGAGACCAAATAATTATCCGAATGAAGAAACCAATTTTAAAATTGTTTCTGGGAATTTTGTTAAGCTAATATCAATATTTTTAAAAGGTATATAATTATTAAATAGTACTTGTAATGGAAAAAATCCATTTAAGAGTTTCAATTATGTAAATATTCATCACTTTTAAGTGATTTTCCCTAATAATAATGAAGAATATTTGGAGGATGATCAGTATCAAGGTTCATCTTGAATAAAAAAGAGGGTAAGAAGCCACAACAGATTAATTTTATTTAAAGGAAAAATTAATTTCAATACTTAATGGAAAATAAAATTTCTCTCAAAACTATTGGGATCATGGATATATTCTATTAAACCACTATAATATTTCCAATGGAACTTATAATATATATAAACAAAGAAGTGATTTCATCCCATGATACAATTTCCATAACATGTAGGATACACCATACCCAAATCATCGTAATTAAACACCAAACTTTCAAATGCACACAAATAATAATTATAAAAATAAAATGATTGAATGAATGTAAGGAAAATAAACAACACAATTTCCATGGTTTAGATGTGATTCATACACTATAGAGGGAACACATATTCAATTTATTAAGGAGATGGAATTTTATTACAATTGGACAATCCTATCCAATCATATGTGATCCACCCAACTAAATATATTAGAATCTGTCAGGTGAAACCTGTAACCCTATCTTCAAATATATATAGAGAGTGCTTCCACGCAGCTCCTATATTTATGTAAATCTCTGTACTAGATCAAAGGATCACATTACTAAAACTACCTTAATTTTTATACGGTGTTTCTAAATACATATGAGTTCACCCTTAAAAAATTACCTTTTATCTCCACACACTGCACCCATTGACTAACTTAAGGGGTAATTATTCATGATTCCTTTTGGTTGAAACTACCAGTCATAGTATCTTCTTGTAATTTAGTATGAATCTTCTGGTTGAGCATCATTTGTACAACTGGACCATAGTCACTACTACTACACCCTTATCATCCAAAACCATCAAAAACTAGAGCATATAAATTTCTTATTTCATTTAATTTAATTCCTTGGAAAAAATGGTATTATCATTCAATAATAACAAAATAATGAAGAAACAACTTTTGATGAAGAAACCAATAGATTTCGAGTAATGATAGAGGAAGAAGTATATAAAATTTCCATGTACAATTGAAAACTTTCTAAGGAAACCTCATTAAAATATTATTTTATAGAAGAGAGAAGTATTAAAAAAAAGTAGTGATGAAGAGATACAAAAAACGTTTTAGTTAAAAATAAATCTTTTCATTATTATGAATGAAAAAAAAATCTTATTAGAGAAATTAAGGCGTTGAATAAAGATAATAGTTCATTCATAAAATATCTTGATAAATCAAAAGCCAAATACATTTCTAACATATAAGTATAATTTATATAATATATGAGTGATTTCATTACAATAATTTAATATATGGATATGATTATTTAAATTACAACTACATATTTTATTTTTAATAATTAATAGGTGAAGGGTATTGATGTAAAATTAGTTGATGCGGAAAATCAAATGAAACATCCATAACATGAGTTTCAAAATTCAATTAAATAAGTTTGTTAAAATATAAATAGAATATGAAAAAGTTTGTTATTCTATAACAGAACTTTTTGATTTCCCAATGTATCCAAAAAAAATTATGTTGGACACATGATATTTTAATCTAAATGGTGGAAGGGATGGTAACAGTGGGAAGAAGGCGATTACCTCACCTAAGAATGTGAAAAAAAAACCATTACCTATCAAATTAATGGTTTGTAAAATTTTAAATCTAGTGTGTTGTGGAAGAATAAATAAGCTTAGGATAATCCAAATATAAAATCCAAGGTAAAGTAAGATGATCTTAAGCATGAAAATATTGAACAAAATTGTCAGAGTTAAAATTGAAAGGTTAAAGAACAAGTAGTTTTGATAAATCTTATTAGAAACTGAAGATATTTCACTTTAAAGAAATATATTTATGTGACAGAGTGTAAAAGAACAAAAAATATGAGTGGTTGTATTATTTTTCACTCCCCTATTCGAAGAAAGGTTATGAATCAAGGTGGATCCATGTTTAAGTAAAGAAATCCCCATAGAGACACCATCCAAAAGAGTAGATAAATCTAAATAATTCTTATGATTCTCTTATGGATATTAATTTAAGGGGTGATTAATTTATAGATACCACAAAAAAGAATCTCACAATACTATCATAAAAGTTATAAAAAACCCAAAATCTTTAAATTATAGGAGTAATCGAGTGCAAGCATTAGAAGTTGAGATTGTACACAAAGTTGGAAGAGGAGAAAATCATTAGATACTTAATAATAGTTTATAATAAAAAATGTGTGAGATTAAAAATTTATTAAAATAAATATAAAGGTATAATAAAGGATATGTTACTTCTAAAAAAATAAATCACTCAATATGAAATGAGTTGGATTCACAAAAATTGGTGAGAAGAAATCCACTAATGTTCTCTTTTTCAATGGGCTGAAACACAATATATTCAGTATCTCTCAGATTTTTAATAATGTGAATGAGGTGATATTTAAAAAAATATATGTTTTGTTAGAATTCTGAAGGATTAAACAATCATAATGAAGGAAAAAAACAAGTTAAAATCTATTCAAATTTTTTAATGATCAAAATAGTTAATACAAGAACCTAAATTAACAAAATAAAATTTTACATAAGTGACATGGTCATTTGGATATAAAATACAGTTAATATAATAAATTATGAAGCTATGAGAAATCTACTGAATCTGATTCAGGAAAAAAATCAACACTTGTGATACATGTCATGAAGGAAAAAAAGGTGAAATAGAGTTACATGGAAATAGAAATTAAGACAAAGAGAAATATGGAGTTAATACACTCAAATGTGTCATTCCCAATGAATTTAAATTCAATGAATGCATATAATAATTTCATTACATTTATTGATGAATTTAATCATATAATATATAACTATTTTAAGTCAATTAAATCCAAAACTATTGATATGTTCAATCACTTTCATAGTTGTTCCAAGAATCGGGTGGGATGTGTTGTCAAAAAAAAATTAATCTCATAATGAATATGAATAAATTATTGATAATTTTGAGGAATATATTGATTAATATGATTAAATTCGTAAATATATTACTCTATGCACTCTTAAAAATAATATTAGATGAGTGGAAAATCTGAATCTTTTTTTACATGGGAAGGATTTTGTTATTTAATCATATCACCTGGAGGTTCCTCTGAGGAAAATCCAAAATAAAATCTCTATATATATTGAATAAGGGATCACTTTAACCAAATTTATGGAATATTCCCTATGAAATATAAATTGAAAAAAATTTGAACTTTAAAATTTTAATGGTATTTGGTATCCCTTATTATACCAAGATTAAATTTTGAACATGGTAAAATTTTATGATAGAGTTGATGAGGGCATATTCCTTGGATATAAACCTCGTCGAAGTTGTTACCAGTGTTATAATAAGAATATAATAAATATCATTGATATATTTTATATAATTTTATTATAAAATAATAATTAATTACAAATATCATTACCTATTGATGATTTAATTAATGTTTTTCAAGGAGAAAGTGTTGGATATCATAGGAAATAATTGAAAGTGAAAATCAAATTTCAAAATTTCCATGATGATTATGAAATTTTCAATGATGAGGATAATGGATTTTTTACAATCATATAATGTCCATAAAAACATATCCAAATCACATTGTGTGATATGAATATATAATATTACAACATTTATCACTCATAAAATATGATTTATTTTTTAATTTCATATCCAATAATATCCCACTTGTACTAAAATCCTTTATGGACTTTAAGAAAAATTCAAAAAAAAATTATTCATCCATAAATACTCATTTAGATATGTTTTATGAAACTTTATTGATCCTAGAAGAAATAAATTTTCCCAAATTTAATCTTAATTATAAGGCCAAACTATGTGACACTATGGGCCTTTGTGTCATTTATAAAAAATATGAATTCTCTAATTCCTATATGTAAGAAAAGAGTTTCCCCAAGAAAAATGTCATTATGACATAATCTATAATGGAGTTTGGTGTGATCCAAATAAAACACACTCATATATCTATATTAACATTACCACCAGAATATATTTAATATACCTTTTTTGTGTACTTATATAATCCCTTTGTCCATAACATCGAGTGACCACTATACATGTAACATGTTAATCAAGTATATACTATCTCATACATTCATAATTCTACAACATAGACAACTAGTTTTAATTAATAAATCACATGTCATTCTATATAAATAGATGAGAACATAACATGTCACTCAACTAAGAATGGACATTCCTTCCCATGATATAATTTAATTAAGGTCCCAAAAGTCTTTTCTTGATATACAAGTATAAAAATCCCTTCTTGGTTAAGCTTCAACCAATGTTTTCTTCAACAACATATGAATCTTTTCCCTGATTAGGCAAGACTCAAATATTTCAAATGAAAGGTATCAAAGTTTGATGGTTCTTATGATAAATATCTCAACAACCTTAGGTAAATGGGATTCATAATAAGAATAACCCCTAAGTATGTCAATAATTATTTGAAATTACATGTGATATATTGTAGAAAGTCAGTAAAGATAATAAGTCTCAACTTATTATGTTATGAGTCTATTATTCATATCATATATAACTCTCTATATCAAGGAAACTATTCTAGTCTTGATAATATTAACACATCATCAGAACCCATGCAACTCTATGATGATTATCAATTATGGATAACTATAAGTCATACTTTGAGGGGATATTATCATTCCACTATTTCTATAATATAAATTCAACACACATGAATGAATGGTAAATAGAGAATTATATTATAATAAAACCATGATATATTTTACAACCATTAAACCTAACCTCTGATGTATCTAATACTAAGAGATTCAACATTAACCTCGTGATTTTTATATGTTAATGGTTTTGTTAAAGGATTTGTTACATTTTCATACATAGAAACCCAATAGAACTTTAGATTTCCCCAATCAATGATATCTCAAATGATAAGGTGTTGGTATATGATGTGTTTGTTCCTTTGGTGAGACTAGGGTTCATTGGCCTAATTAATAGCTTCATTGTTGTCATAGTAAAGGATAATTTCTCCATCAATTCTAGGAACCACTCCACATTTATTAATGAACTTCTTAACCCTAACAACTTCCTTCATAGCATATGATACAAGCATGTACTCTACCTTTCTTTTTGTGTCTCCTATAGTAGATAATTGTTAAATTTTCTAACTAATAACTCCACCATTTAGAAAAAACATGAAAAAATATTGGTATCTTATATAATTTTTTTGATATTGGAAAGTAAAATGAGAATAACCCCATACAATGATCTCATCCTCTCCTCTAAAGACTCAGAATATATCATTACTAATTTTTAATTAATTAATGATATTATTGATATATTTCAAGTTTATTTCACCAAGATTAAATTAATATCTATTTTTTCTGATCAAATAATAAGTGACATCAGATTAAGTACATAACATTACATATGTGATAGATGCTATGGTGGATGCATAAAGATTATTATTCATCCTCTCTAACTCAATTCTAGGATCCTAAATCTTCCTATGATTCATGCCACACAATAGTGTTAAATATCCATTCTTTTAATTATATCTTGATAAACGACTTTATCAATTTACCAATATATGTATTTTGACTTAGTATAAGAAACCTCTATTTAATATTCACTAAAATAAGGACATATCACATTTTACAATATACCTAGATTTTAAACTATGATATGCATATGTTTCATAACATGGGATGTGATATTTTTATATTGTATATGAAATGGGGATTTTTTGTTAGCTTATATCATAGCATATGATAGTCATTAAATTATGGGTTTCATGGGACATGAGTTCATGTTACACTTCTATGTTATCCCATGTAGTTTACATCAGTTAAGAATCATAAGATAATTCATTTATAGATTTTAATATTCATTTAATATTTCTAATAAATATTTTTCCAATGGTAAATAATGTAAGAGTTCTATGATATGAGACATGATATGACTAACACTCTATATCTTTAACTTATGAGGAGCATAAAGGGTGCTTAGAAAAAGGATGTGATCCCTCTATTGGCCATGTGCAACATTGTAAGCCAAAGTTGAGAATCTATTCATCCTTGATCATTGTTTGTAACACCCCAAGCTTCCACGGTATGTTTCCTTTCGAATAATGCAATGGCGTGCATTGTACGCAACTTCGAGATTTTAACACACCATAACCAATCAAACTAGCCGTTATGAATAGTAATACCTACTTTTTGAAATTTTATAAATTCTATCTCTCAAAACGGACTTCATTTTTGGATTCGGAATATCGAAATTATCCTAGGGTGAAATTTTGGTACTTTTCGGATAACTTTCATATTTTGATGAATAGTGAAAATTACTAAATTTTAATTGAAAACAACTTTTTTAATCAAAATAATTAATAGTGATAAATTATGAATTTGAGTTGTTTTAAAGTATATTTAGAATATATTTTTACCATGTAATACAATGTGGGTCATTTAACATAATTTCACATTTAAACCAGACATAAACAAGTGTCAATCTTTTGATAGTTATTATCTCTTAAAAACACGCTTTTTGTTTTAACAACGGGAATTAATTTTAAATTAATTTCTGCCACTTATGTGTTTTTAATTTGGAAAAATGGATTCCATATTTGGAATCAGTATGTTCAAATTGTGTAAATAGGTAACTTTTATTTTTAGACATTTTGGATAATTACTTCGGTAAATATTTTATTTACCATGGTTAAAGGGTAAATCCGGTAAACAAGGGTTAAAAAATAATATTATAATAATACTAAATTACCCTAAAACGTGTCTTAACCCTATTTCTTGATACATGGTCCACCATGGGGATCTTTGGGTCGATTTTGGGACCCCATGGATCCACTTGTAAGTGATAATGACGCTTTATTTTAATTAAGTTAAAATAAATACAAAAATGACACAAGCATATATCTTTTAGCAAAACAATTGTTACATAGGGTTATATATATGTTGGATTTTAGACTATAAATATTCATTAGAAAGCTAAAAATATTTCCTACATAATTATATTTTATTTATAATTTTTATAAATTAAATAAGTAAATTTATTTATGACACAATGGTGATGCAGTAATTTCCATAATGGTGAAAAATTAGAATAATTGATATTATAAATACCCAAATAAATATAATTTGATAATTTTACTGAATTACACTAATTTTCTAGGATAATATGACATATTATGATTGATTTAATTAACTTTTTTAGAAGTAATCATTCTGTTATGTGTTTCATAAAAATCAACTATTGAATAGTGTCAAAATTGACATAAAAGATTTTTTAAAACAAATATTATATTCTTAATTGATATTAAATTCCTAAAAATCTAAGGTTCATCCAAGAGACTTATATCATGATAGGTATATAATTAATGGACCACTTGGTGGTCGCTTGGATGTATATATTAAGTTTATTAACTATATAATATAAAAATACAATGTGACATGGTAAATGTCAAACTAATTAACTAAGAGTTAAAACTAAAAGATAAGGTTAATATAGAGACCCAAACCTGTCTAAATTCTATTTTATGAATGGTTTTCGACCTATCCCCACCTTAACCTTTGAATAATCAACTTTGGAGGCATTAGAAACCGAATATTAATTTATTATAAATTAATATTTCTAGCTTTTCCAAAGGTGCCCCTCACCCCTCTTATAAAAGGGAACTCCTCATTTCTTCACACCTTCAAAGCCTTTTGGTTCGGCCAACCCATGCCCAAATACTCTCTCAACTTCTCTCAATACAACCTAGAGGCCTTAGTTTGATCATAAAGCCAACCTAAGGATCCCTTTTGATCAATTCAAAAGGAAGAACCCGAAGAAGAGGTAATGTTTTCACCACCCCTTTTCATGTTCCTTTCTTCTTCCACTTATTCTTAATTTGTTATTAGCATTATAAAATAATAACTACAGTATCATATATATACTGTGATGTTATTATAAATATGGTACAACCATATTCAGTATTCTATCCATCCTTTGAATAACATGTCACCAAACGTGTGTACGTACGGCTTATCGTCTCCACGTCGTGGTGTAATTGTTATTCAATATATTATTATTTGGATGGGTATAATAATGATGTGTACCTAATGTAAATAATAAATATAACATGATAATGATTCTGTATATATGATATACCATCCAATTATATATTATTTTAATATCAAAAAAATGATACTGTCACTCATGCGTACGTACGGACTACCGTCTCCACGAACGCGATGAGATTCATTCTCCATCATATCCATTCAAGTATAATTATAATTTGATGATTTAAAAATAGTATCTAAGGACTTTATATCATTATTTTTATGAATAATATACATCCCATTAATAACTAATATGGCTCACATAACAAAGAATATAAAGTAAAATGAACCCATTAACACCCGAAATGACGATAATTCTAAGATATTATTAACAAATCAATGTTAAAAGATCATATATGATATCATATTAAAGTAAATGATTCTAGTATAATTCAATAACAATTATTTCACCATTATAAAAGAGGTTAACCTACCTTCTACCAAGTAAAAAGTACAAAGTAAGGGGTATCTTAACTCACTCTTAATTTCGTGAGAATTCCATTGTTCACCACTTAATTATTGCATGTGGTGTATGTGTACTTCCCATTATTGTATTAATTGTGTAATATAATTTAATTTATGGGTATTTACATCATCATGGTATGATACTTCTTTCATGGGTGTATGTTTCATAATTTACCTAATTGATAAGGGAATTTGAAATTTCAATTTCCACTCATTCAGCTTTACGCATACTTCATTGATTATTTTACTGAAAGATTATGTGTGGAATCACTATTAATTTGATTATGTAATAATTTCCACTCCCCTTTCTGTGGATATACTTTTTATACACATAATCACCCCATTGAAAAATTCTTAATTCATTGGTATGAACTTGATAAGAGTAATTTTTACTCAATCTCGATTTGTTGAGATAAACATCCAATTCATTGGTGTTGTTTTTATAAGAATATGTGTGAATGTCCTTTGATTTTTTTACACTGAATATCCAATCATATTTAGTGTATTTATATTTGTCACACATAATTATGTCGTTGATTTATCTTTAACCTAAGGATACGACCTTTATGAGAGATTTCATATCAATTTAAATTCCATTGAGACTTCTTTGTTGTTATACACCAAATCACTTTTATGTGGTGTATATAATTTACTTTGACATAGTATATTATGAATTACTTTATTCTCATGATATTAAAATGTTTTGATTACCTCAATTATTTGTATTCAGGTTTCTCTATTTTGGTTAGAAACTCTAACTAAAATACCATTTTTAAATGTTTTAAAGACATATTCTTCTAAATATTACTCATTAATGTCCATATTTTAAAAAATGGTTTTAAGGATTTATTTATATGGACATTAAAGTTTTAAAATTAAAACTCATTTTAAAATTTTCAAAGTGGTATGGGAAACTTTGATTCAAAAATCTATTTTTAAATGGCTTCTTGACAAATAGTGTGACTTTTAAAGGATTTCAAGAAAAAGGGGGATATTTCTCTCAAATAGTTTTGATGATTATTTTCATCTATGTTAATATCCTTCATTATTATTGATTGAGGTTAATGTGATACAATACAATCTTTCATATTGTATCGAATGAGTTATGTTTGATTGTGGGTGTGTTATTTTTTATACCATTCATGGTTTGTGGTTAAAGTATTGACATTTCGTATGCTAGTTTTAATACGAATGTTTATGTTATGTTTAAACCTGTTCATATGAGGAATGCATTGGACTTAATAAGTGACAGGTGGAGCCCGATATAGCTCCTCGATGCATCGGTAGGTCTCATGAGACAAACTAGTGTCTTGGCACAAGGCCTTGGAAAAATATTATTTGTAGTCTTGGCACGAGGCCTTGGCTATGTGGTTATGATAGTCTGGCATTATGCATTCCATCATTATTAAAGTGGTTATTGATATTGCATGGGATTGTTCGACTAGTAGAATATCCATGTGAGTAAGTAAATGTCATTATTTTATTTTATCTTTTCCATTTTATGCTGAAGTTCATGTTTAAAAGGCTTTTGTTTTAGTTATAAACTGCCTTAAGTGTTTATGCTTATCTATGAAATCTTCTGCTATAATGTTATCCTTACTGAGCATTTGAGCTCACCCCTTTCAATGTTTTATTTTTCCTAGGATTATGAAGAAGTAATTTATAAATGACCTGCAGGGATAGTATGAGGGGATATGAAGACACAATGTTTTTTTTATGATGTAATGTAAAACTTTATGGATGTATCTAGTTATTCCAAGGCTACTAAACTAATCGGTCTTTCGAGACTTGATCTTTCTTGTGATCATGCCAATGTTATGTAATAATGCACTGACTCTGGGTAACTGGGGTCAGGGCATTACAGTTGGTATCAAAGGAAGTTTAGTACAAACCTTGGAAGCTAGATTTAGATAAACCCTGATTAGAGCACGTAGACCTAATATGAACTTTGAGGATTAGTATATAAGAACTTCCTAGAATTTTGGTATTGTAGAGATTTTGTGAGTTTTCCGAGCAATACATCCCTGTCTGGATACGATCAGGTAGAGGCGGCTCTGGCACAGATGTACCTAGGGGTAAAACCCGAAAACAACGCTTTGAGTTAGACTTGAACGGGAACTGGTGCATGACAACGGGCCTTACTGCACTCTTGGTTACGACACTCCCGGGGGATATGATTAGGATAATTTACATTTTCTTTACAAACAGATTTAAGTAATATATATATAAGATGAGAGTAAATGACCTTGGTTAATCCTAATATGTTTCAAATTGAGAATATGGTGAAATTTTAATCTCTAAATGATTTTACGACTACTGTTACTCACACATTGCTTTCTGGTTTTAGTCAATGGTTGGATTCCAAGGAAGTAATAGTGACTTTGAGAATGATGTACAAGGTGGGAATGGTGGTGGAAATGAGCAACAAAATGGAATGTTGATAGGCGTCAAAGATATTGTCTTTATTCCAAATCAGTTTTCCAAAAATATTATCAACAACATATATATTAACTAACTCCCAGACTCAACAAGGAAGAGAAAGGTGATGAATGATAAGAGCTCCAGCAATAGAGACCATGGAGAAAAGAACCCTCTATTTTCATCATGCAGGAAATGTGGAAGGAGACACACAATAAAGTGTCTCAATGGGACAACGAAATGCTTTGCGTGCGGGAAGGAAGGACATAAAGTGAAGAATTGCTGAAGAAAAATGAAGAGTACTATGGAAGAAGATAAAAATGGTCCCAAGAGTCCATTTACAGTCATTTGCCGTAAATGTAGGGGACCTGGCCATTACCCGAGTGAATGCCCTATTCTATAGGATATTTTCTTGGTTAAAGAAGAAGCTATGTGGAAATAAATGGTTAGAGAAATGTTTAAAAAGTATTAGCGCTCCTTGTTGATGGGTTTACTTTGGAATAATTTTCTCTTGTATTTGTAACCCTGCAGTTTTCCATGTGAGAATGATATTTGAGGAAGAATTGTCTCTTCTCTTGTGGATATAGGTATAAATAACCATTTGGTTTTATATGATCATTGGGGTTTGAGAAAATTATAAGTTATTATAATTTGGGATGAAAATGCAAGGTATGATATAACATTTGTTGTTAAATTATGTTATTTTGAGAAATTTATCTCATTTTGGTAATATTATAAAATATAGTTTTTGAAAAAGGACAACACGTAGACTGTGTGACAACCCGTCGTGTCGGAAAAAGCTGTGGGAATCGAACCCACAACCAAAGTGTGATTGGGATTTATCGCCTACCACCGGACTAAGTGAAGTCCCTGGTTAGTGTGACTATTTTCTTTAGTTAAATGATTTTATTGATCAATAATATGTTGATTGGGTTCTTATGTCTTATCAAATGAATACCCTTAGTATAGGAAAATGATTTGGTGATTAAGTGATAAATGTTATTTTGGAAGATTTTCACTTTGTTGGGAACACTATATGTATAAGGAAAATAGAATACTATGGGATTTCATTAGAGGAGTAATGGTGGATTTTTATCTATGTATTTATTGTGGATCTATAGTGATTTGGGTTATTTATGGAAATGATTAACCTATAATAATGAATATGTGATTAGGTTAATTACTTTTAAGTATGTGACTTTAAGAGTAGATGATGTCATTTGGAGATACAATTTAACATGGAAGAATACATTCTTATAATTTTTGGTTTTCAATATTAGTTTGGATTATATTGAAGGATTTTAAGGAAAATTTATAATTTAGTGGTATTTATTTAACTTTGGGGTATTGTTGGTTTAATTTTAGAAATTAAGATTAGTATATTTTTTTCTCTAATGGAATATACATTTGGGGGATTATCAGATCTTATACTAACCAATTTGGTTTTGATTAATCTCTAAAGACAAGTTAAATATATATTTTATCCTACATGGATCATGTATTTCTATAGAAGTTTATTCTAGCTCTTTTATTGTGACCAACTCTTCTTGAATACTCATTGTTCAAAAAAAAATAAGTTAGTGGTAAAAAGTTATTAAATAATGAAACTATATTAAAAAGTAAGTATATCTCTTTATGTTCTCAGTCAATATCATAAATAAATTCCTCGTCCTTATGTAATGTAACTTAAAACAAAAAAAATGTTGTCTGTTCACTTTCCTACTAGGAGACTAATGGCCGTTTGTCCCAACACAAGTTTGTGGTTTTCATATTGTTAACTTTCACCTGATCATGATGTCTATCCCTCTCCATCAGAACTTGACACTTAGTTTATCATCCATATCCATGTTTTCCTACATGGAATCCTAGTATGGGTTATCTTGGACGACCTTTATACCTCTCTTTCTTTCTTTTAAAGTGATGGTTTTATTGACTCTTTTTCCGATGTGGGACTTTCCATTATATTCCCAATCAATATTTTAAAAATTGTGAGGATGCAATTTATTGAAGGAGGGGAGAATGTAACACCCCAAGCTTCCACGGTACGTTTCCTTTCGAATAATGCAATGGCGTGCATTGTACGCAACTTCGAGATTTTAACACACCATAACCAATCAAACTAGCCGTTATGAATAGTAATACCTACTTTTTGAAATTTTATAAATTATATCTCTCAAAATGGACATCTTTTTTGGATTTTTAATATCGAAATTATCCTAGGGTGAAATTTTGGTACTTTTCAGATAACTTTCATATTTTGATGAATAGTGAAAATTACTAAATTTTAATTAAAAACAACTTTTTTAATCTAAATAATTAATAGTGATAAATTATGAATTTGAGTGGTTTTAAAGTATATTTAGAATATATTTTTACCATTTAATAAAATGTGGGTCATTGAACATAATTTCACATTCAAACCAGACATAAACAAGTGACAATCTTTTGATAGTTATTATCTCTTAAAAACACGCTTTTTGTTTTAACAACGGGAATTAATTTTAAATTAATTTCTACCAATTCTGTGTTTTGAATTTGGAAAAATGGATTCCATATTTTTAATCAGGATGTTCGAATTGGGTAAATAGGTAACTTTTATTTTTAGACATTTTGGATAATTACTTCGGTAAATATTTTATTTACCATGGTTAAAGGGTAAATCCGGTAAACAAGGGTTAAAAAATAATATTATAATAATAATAAATTACCCTAAATCATGTTTTAACCCTATTGGTTGATACATGGTAGACCTTGGGAATATTTGGGTCGATTTTGGGACCCCATGGATCCACTTGTAAGTGATAATGACACTTTATTTTAATTAAGTTAAAATAAATACAAAAATGACACAAGCATATATCTTTGAGAAAAAAAATTGTTACATAGGTTTATACATATGTTGGATTTTAGACTATAAATATTCATTAGAAAGATAAAAAGATTTAATACATAATGATATTTTATTTATAATTTTTAGACATTAAATAAGTTAATTTATTTATGACACAATGGTGATGTAGTAATTACCATAATAGTGAAAAATTAGAATAATTGATATTATAAATACCCAAATAAATATAATTTTATACTTTTATTGAATTAAAATAATTTTCTAGGATAAAATGACATATTATGATTGATTTAATTAACTTTTTTCGAAGTAATCATTCTGTTATGTGTTTCATTAAAATCAACTATTGAATAGTTTCAAAATTGACATAAAAGAGTTTTTCAAACAAATATTATATTATTAATTGATATTAAATTCATAAAAATCTAAGGTTCTGCCAAGAGACTTATATCATGATACGTATATCATTAATGTACCACTTGGGGGTCTCTTGGATGTATATAGTGAGTTTATTAACTATATAATATAAAAATACAAAGTGACATGGTAAATGTCAAACTAATTAACTAAGAGTTAAAACTAAAAGATAAGGTTAATATAGTGACCCAAACCAGTCTAAATTATATTGGATGAATTTTTTTCGACCTATCCCCACCTTAACCTTTGAATAATTAACTTTGGAGCCATTAGAAACTGAATATAAATTTTTTATAAATTAATATTTCTAGATTTTCCAAAGGTGCCCCTCACCCCTCTTATAAAAGGGCACTCCTCCTTCTCATTTCTTTACACCTTCAAAGCCTTTTGGTTCGGCCAACATCTGCCAAAATAATCTCTCAACTTCACTCACTACAACATAGAGGCCTTAGTTTGATCATAAAGCCAACCTAAGGATCCCTTTTGATCAAATCAAAAGGAAGAACTCGAAGAAGAGGTAATGTTTTCACCACCCCTTTTCAAGTTCCTTTCTTCTTCCACTTCTTATTTATTTGTTATTACCATTATAAAATAATAAATCCAGTATCATATATATACTGTGATGTTATTATAAATATGGTACAACCATATTCAGTATTCTATCCATCCTTTGAATAACATGTCACCATACGTGCGTACGTACGGCTTACCGTCTCTACGCCGTGGTGTAATTGTTATTCAATATATTATTATTTTGATGGGTATAATAATGATGTGTACCTCATGTAAATAATAAATATAACATGATAATGATTCTGTATATATGATATACCATCCAATTATATATTATTTTAATATCAAAATAATGATATTGTCGCTCGTGCGTACGTACGGACTACCGTCTCCACGAACGCGATGAGATTCATTCTCCATCATATCCATTCAAGTATAATTATAATTTGATGATTTAAAAATAGTATCTAAGGAATTGATATCATTCTGGATATGAATAATATACATCACATTAATAACGAATATGGCTCACATAGAAAAGAATATAAAGTAAAATGAACCCGTTAACACCCGAAATGACGACAATTCTAAGATATTATTAACAAATCAATGTTAAAAGATCATATATTATATCATATTAAAGTAAATAATTCTTCTATAATTCAATAACAATTATTTCACCATTATACAGGAGGTTAACCTACCATCGACCAAGAAAAAATTACAAAGTAAGGGGTTTCTTAACTCACTCTTAATTTCGTGAGAATTCCATTGTTCACCACTTAATTATTGCATGTGGTGTATGTGTACTGCCCATGATTGTATTAATTGTGTAATATAATTTAATTTATGGGTATTTACATCATCATGGTATGATACTTCTTTCATGGGTGTATGTTTCATAATTTACCTAATTGATAAGGGAATTTGAAATTTCAATTTCCACTCATTCGGCATTACGCATACTTCATTGATTATTTTACTCCAAGATTATGTGTGGAATCACTATTAATTTGATTATGTCATAATTTACACTCCCCATTCTGTGGATATACTTTTTATACACATAATCACCCCATTGAAAAATTCTTAAGTCATTGGTATGAACTTGATAAGAGTAATTTTTACTCAATCTCGATTTGTTGAGATAAACATCCAATTCATTGGTGTTGTTTTTATAAGAATATGTGTGAATGTCCTTTGATTGTTTTACACTGAATATACAATCATATTTAGTGTATTTATATTTGTCACACATAATTATGTCATTGATTTATCTTTAACCTAAGGATACGGCCTTTATGAGAGATTTCATCTCAATTTAAATTCCATTGAGACTTCTTTGTTGTTATACACCAAATCACTTTTATGTGGTGTATATAATTTACTTTGACATAGTATATCATGAATTCCTTTATTCTCATGATATTAAAATGTTTTTATTACCTCAATTATTTGTATTCAAGTGTCTCTATTTTGGTTAGAAACTCTAACTAAAATACCATTTTTAAATGTTTTAAAGACTTATTCTTCTAAATATTACTCATTAATGTCCATATTTTAAAAAATGGTTTTAAGGATTTATTTATATGGACATTAAAGTTTTAAAATTAAAACTCCTTTTAAAATTTTCACAGTGGTATGGGACACTTTGATTCAAAAATCTATTTTTAAATGGCTTCTTGATAAATAGTGTGACTTTTAAATGATTTCAAGAAAAAGGGGGATATTTCTCTCAAATAGTTTTGATGATTATTTTCATCTATGTCAATATCCTTCATTATTCTTGATTGAGGTTAATGTGATACAATATAATCGTCCATATTTTATCGAATGAGTTATGTTTGACTGTGGATGTGCTATTTTTTATACCATTCATGGTTTGTTGTTAAAGTATTGACATTTCGTATGCTAGTTTTAATACGAATGTTTATGTTATGTTTAAACTTGTTCATATGAGGAATGCATTGGACTTAATAAGTGACGGGTGGAGCCCTCTATAGCTCCTCGATGCATCGGTAGGTCTCATGAGACAAACTAGTGTCTTGGAACAAGGCCTTGGAAAAATATTATTTGTAGTCTTGGCACGAGGCCTTGGCTATGTGGTTATGATAGTCTGGCATTATGCATTCCATCATTATGAAAGTGGTTATTGATATTGCATGGAATTTTTCGACTAGTAGAATATCCATGTGAGTAATTAAATGGCATTATTTTATTTTATCTTTGCCATTTTATGTTGAAGTTCAAGTTTAAAAGGATTTTTTTTAGTTATAAACTGCCTTAAGTGTTTATGCTTATCTATGAAAGCTTCTGCTATAATGTTATCCTTACTGAGCATATGAGCTCACCCCTTTCAATGTTTTATTTTTCGCAGGATTATGAAGAAGTAATTTATAAATGACCTACAGGGATAGTATGAGGGGATATGAAGACAAGATGTTTTTTTATGATGTAATGTAAAACTTTATGGATGTATCTAGTTATTCCAAGGCTACTGAACTAATCGGTCTTTCTAGACTTGATCTTTCTTGTGATCATGCCAATGTTATATAATAATGCACCGACTCTGGGTAACTGGGGTCGGGGCGTTACATTGTTTATCACCATTAAGAATTCAATATCACCCATTTGGTAATAAGGAATCCCCTCCATATGAATGATGATGCATTGGTTGGTGTACCATCATAGTAGGCATGAGGAATTTAGTTGCTTGTTAGGTTATCTCTATCAAGTATATGTTGAAGAGTAAAAGTTATATTACTTGAAAATTAATTTATTCTTTATTTATGTTCTTTATGTTCATGTTTATAGAATTGATTATAGATTTCTAATTTCATGGTCTTGTTTTAATAAAATTTCATCATGAGATGATCCCATAAAACACATCAATGGAATTTGAGCAACAATTTTCAATGGATCCACATGTTTTTAAACCTATTTCAAAACAATTTATCTACCATAATGTGTTTAAATCTATATAAAAAAAATATGATACATTGAAATTATTCTATGTAGGGTAATTATAATGTGTGACTGAAATATATTGTAAGGTATGATATACATGAAATAATGAATTTTTTCTATGACATAGGATATGATATGGGATATCACAAAACATGTCTGAGTCCCAAGATTTAGAAAATTAGAGCATCGAAATGTATTTATGATATGAGAAATATAAAAAAATATGATTTGTGTTTTATAATATCTCGAGTCACTAATATTGATGCCAATCATAGATTATTATTAGTTATATATCACATAATTTAATTCAGGCACATAGTTACTCTTACATATCAATCATAATTTATGGCAGATAATTCAATTTAT
This sequence comes from Viscum album, assembly GCA_963277665.1. NCBI lineage: Eukaryota > Viridiplantae > Streptophyta > Magnoliopsida > Santalales > Viscaceae > Viscum > Viscum album. The sequence goes on from OY728136.1 coordinate 1,989,694,589, forward strand.
AAGTCAGAAAATACAATATAGGTCAAAATGTTAAAAACTTAATATTTTGATATATTTTCTTATGGTTTATAAAGTGATAAAGAATTATAATTTTTCAATATTATAAATTATATTTTTCATTCTAAAATTAAATACAAAAAGGTCATACTTTTATCCCATGCTTTGTAAAATAAATAAAAGGTATAATGATTTGTTTATTACTTTTAAATTTAAATTTTTATAAAATATTTATGAATTGTCATTATTTTTTATGATAGATTTATGTGATAAATTGATTATAGAAGATCATTTTTACATGAATTGCATGCTAGGTATAGCAATATAAGATTCAATTTGCATCTACCTTGAACTAAGTGTGTTATTAAAATAATTAGCTTGAATTTTGTTATTGGGAATAGTTTTTATATATTATGATATAATTTTTTTAAAATTGTATTGTCACTTGAGTATATCATCCTCGGGTAGATAAACCTTAGATCGAAATTTCCACTAGTTCGTTGGGTTATGCCATGTTCTAGAAAGGTAGGGGTTGTCTACCTATGGCTCTAGTCTTACTCATGTGGAGATTACCAATCTAATATAATTTTAATGTTTTACATGAAGAGTTCATGTATCATATGTATATGATTAATTTAGATATATATATATAGATATATGAATTTTTTTTGATTTTATATTTTTGTGTGTGACACAAATTGAGGGTTGTGTAAAGAGTTACACATTAATATGGTGTAAAAACATTAATTTGGTGTATGAAATAAGGATTCTAAAAATAAATAATTAGAAGCGTGAATAATAAAAGGAATAAAACATGAGATGATAAAATTTTCATGTGATTTAATAGTTACAAACTTAATATGCATATAATTTAGGTCAAATTGGTGATACTTTAAAAGAAAAACCTTCAAATAATACGTGTGACGTTCTGTCTATAAAAAATACACGTCAAGAATTTGATCATTCAACCAAGTAGGTTCTTCCAAATAGGGTGTATAGTGATATAGTATTAACATACATGGATAATAAATCTTTTTAGATGATTATTCGATAAATTACACAAACACATGCTTGAGGACCATAATATTTTAGTTTCTTTGGAAACATGGAAACAAAAACAACTTTTCCATAGGTAAATTATATCATCCCCCACTATAATCTTCATAACTAGCACCCTTCTTAAACATATCATACATAATAAATTTCTTTATAACCTAGGGAAATGAAACATAATAACGGTTGATATCATATTCTTAGAAAGGTTTAAAAAGGATATATGTAAGCATAACATGAAAATAAGGGTATGAGAACATGATCATAAAATTTAAAAACCATACCCTAATTACCAAAGATCTTAATATTGAGTCATGTAATAAAGATTGGTAGTTCATAAGACATGAATCCTAATGGAATAAAAAAACACATTCTATGAGAGAATAACATTGGAATAAGATGTAGATTTGGGGTATAATCATAAGCAAATAAAATCATTTTCTTATTAGACAAGGATCATTGAAAATGATATCACTATGAAATAGGTTCACTCCCCAAATCATCATAGAAGTCATGGTTGACTTATAAGATCATTATATAAGACAAAGTCCCTTGCCGAACCAGGTTCACTCTCTATTCCAATACTTTTTATCTAATGAGATATAAATCTTAACCCAATGCATTGGAGGGAGATAAAGGTCTCACCTATCTCATACTGAAAATCATATTTATGTGTGCCACAAGATAATAAAACATTCATTATATCATAACCCATAAAATGAAATGGGTTTTATAAAAATTTCATCATATCATAACATGTAGAATCCAAACAGGTTTTATAATCATTTCATCGTAGCATAACTCATGGAAAAAGTTGTGGGTTTCAAAATAATTTTAACATTGTATAACCCCTTTAAGGGAAATAAGTTTCATAAAAATCATTCCCTAGAAATAAGAATGGTGTACTTGGATCATATCCCCATTAAGGCATAGGTAACACCAATGGTTTTATCTTATATAGAAAAGAATTTTGATCGATCATTTATGAAATTTCTTATGGAAAATATCCTTTCTGATTTGAAAAAACACTTTTTTAAAAATATTTTCTAAAAAATAAATATTTTTATTTTAAAATAAACTTGAAACATTATAAATTAATATTCAAAGAAAATAATGGTCATGAAAAAGTTTCCTATCCAGGATTCTAGTATCACTGAGAAGGGGAGGGGTGAATCAGTTATATCTTTTTCCTTTATGTTTCCTTACTTATGAAACAACCTTCACCTCCTATTAAATATTTATTTCCTTGGGGATCACAATTAAAACACAGAACTACATGAACACAAAAATTTACAAGGTTCACTACTCAACAAAAGTAGCTACATCCTTGGTATGGTTTGGAAGAAAATAAACTCATGTAGATAAGTAATTTATTACTTTCATTAATGACTTTACTTGCATTACTTCCTCTAATGGCCAGAAGGCCTTAATTTTTTAGTTATTTTTGATAATACACCTTTCAAGGGATGAGGTAGAACCCTTACAAAGCCCACACTACCAAAAAATAGGGCAAAGAAAGCATTGCCCTTTATCGGAGCTAAACAGAAAGTGCTGATAAAGGGGTATCCCTTTATCAGCACTAGTTAAAATCGCTGATAAATCTACCCTTTATCAGTGCTTTTTTAGCACTGATAACACTACGCCAAAAACCGGCAAGGGAAGCGCTACCCCTTTATCAGCGCTAAAAAAAGCGCTGATAAAGGGGACCCCCTTATCAGCGCTTCCTTAAGTAGCACCGATAAAGGGGGGATTTATCAGCGCTTTTACCGAGTGCTGATAAATGTTGAGTTTCAAAAAAAAATATTTTTTCATAAAAAATAATATTTTGTTATATAAGTATATTTATATTGATAGAAATAAAATATATATTTTTTAAATATGTTATAGATACGTATAAATAGACTATTACATTTAATATATAATAAATTTATTGAAAATAGCTTCAAAATATTTTTAAAAAATATTATTAATTAATAATTTCTAATTATTATCAATTAAAAATCATTTAATAACAATTCGAGGACAAAAAAAATAAAAACAATTAATAAAAGATCTAAAATATGTTGAAAATGTAACTCAAACTTCAAACGTCCATAACTTTTGATCCGAGTGTCCGTTTGAGCTATACAGCATATCAAATCAAAGCATGTGACGAGCTCTACGCGCTAGTGATCGAGGAAAAGCCTCTTTCACATTTTTCTAGCCCAAAAAAGGCCCATAATGCCTCCAAAACTGAGTTTTTTAGTTGGGATACCCATATTTGTTAACATTCAAACAAGTATAACTTCTGATCCGGATGTACGTTAGGCTTGTACCACATATCATATCGAATATTGTTTCATTTTCTTCGATTTGACTGGTTATGGTGTTGAAACAAAATTCTAGATTATATGTTATGGTCATTTTGACATTCTATGGCTTTTTAAATACACATATATATGTATTTATTCATAAATATATATCTGTCTGTGTGTGGGGGGGTGTCTATGTGTGTATCTGTGTGTTGTATATATGTATATATGTATTTATTTATTTATTTATTTACTTATAAACACACATCAAAAACATATTTTTTCTTAAATGTATTTAAAACTAATCTTATAAGTACATTCTATGGCTATTCAAATACACATTTATATGTGTTTATTCGTAAATATATATGTGTTTTTGTGTTTTTGTGTCTCTGTGTGTGTCTGTGTGTTGTTTATATCTATCTATCTATGTATGTATGTATTTATTTATTTATAAACACACATAAAAAACATATTTTTTCATAAATGTATTTAAAACTAATCTTATAAGTATAGATTAATATACAAATAAATATACGTATAATAGATTATAACTATATATATATATATATATATTAATATACGAATTAATATATGTATACTAATATATGAATAAATATATTTATATTAATATGAATCTATATAAAAATATGAATAAATATGACTATATATATATATATATCATCAAATAGAGAACAAAATGAAAGGGCATAGTGGTAAAGGTATGGCCACGAAAGGGGGAAGGTCCCGGGTTCGAGTTCGGGTGGAAGCGAAGGGGGTGCGGGGGAAGGGGGTGCACGTGTATGGGGGATGCGCGAGAAGGGGGTGCGCGCGTATGGGGGATGTGCGGGAAGGGCATTGCGCGGGAGACCTCCTAGCGCTGATAAAGGGGGTGTGAAGCCCTGATAAAAGCACTCCCCCGTATTATTTTTAATTTTATTAAATTTTTTTGACCTTTATCAGCGCTTTTTAAAAGCGCTGATAAAGGGGTCTATTATCAGCGCTTTTTTTAGCACTGATAATAGCAGCCTTTATCAGCGCTTTTCGGAGCACTGATAAAAGGGAACCCCCTATATTGGCGCTGAGCTTTACAGCGCTCTTTTAACGCTGTTAAAACCCTTTTTTAGCGCTTATATAGGCCGTTTTTGTAGTATTTTAAAAGTTTTTATTCTTAATTTATATAAAATTATAATATTTATAATCGAAAATAATTTTTTTTTGCATACATTAACAATTATATACCAATATTTATAAATATATATTCTTTATTGTTATAATTATTAATAAATAGATATATATTTATCTTATATTCCATTTTAAATAAATATATAATAATATAAATAAATTATTAAATAAAAACTGCTGGAACCTTTATAAGAGCTCATTAAAAGTGCTGATAAAGGTATGCTTTTATTAGCGCTAAAATAAAAGCGCTGATAAAAAATACCTTTATCAATGCTTTATTAGTGCTGATAAAGGTATGTTTTATCAGCTCTTTTATTTTAGCACTAATAAAACAAACCTTTATCAGTGCTTTTAACGAGCATTGATAAAAGTTCCAATGGTTTTTATTTAATAACCCTAACAAGCCCTCCTCTCACGCATGCGGTCAAGCTTTCGTGGAAGCTGAACCAGGCCCCTCTTCTGTCGCGACCTCTCCTTCTTCTCCTCCTCCTACACCTCCTCCTTCTCCTCCTCTTCCTCCACTACCACTGCTGAGTTTTCCTCCTTCACCACGACCGTCATCCTCCTTCGCCGCTGCCTCCGCCGCCACTGCCTCCGCCGCCTCTGCCTCCGTCACCGCTGCCTTTGCCCTTGCTGCCTCCGCCGCTGCTGCCTCTGCCATAGCTTCTTCATCTCCAAGGTCCATCTTGATTTTATTTCACCCCAAGTACCTTTCAATGATATAAAGGTATTCGAAATTATTAGTTGCATCAGTCAAGATTTCTTTGATCAATAATGGGAAAATCATCCTTTGGTAGTGTCAATTAAAGTCTCTAAAGTTAATGTGGACCCTATTCTACCTGTTATTTTTATTAATGGGGATAATTTTGGGGATCCATCTTGGGTATTTCACTTCTAGGAAAAAGTTAATTTTGGTGATCCGTCTGGACGCTGCCTCTGGTGTATGAAAACTTGGCTAGGGTCTTGGTTTTAGCAATTGGAATGAAATATCTAACGTTTACTTGTTTCAACCTTGTTACCATTGTATGTTCATATTTTATATTTTAAAAGTCTATTGAACTCATTCTATCAAAGGTGGGTTCTATAATTTCTTGTTATCGTAAGGTGTTTTTAACCATGGTGTGGGTTGATTTCAGTTTTAGTGGGTTACTAGGGTTTTTGTGATGTGGTAAATGGTGTACTCGGTTTTATATTATTTTATTCTCATGGGTTTTCGCTATTTTATGTTTTCTTTTCAGTTCGAAATCTCCTCTGCTATGCACCTCTCCTCTGCCATGAACGCACCTCTGTCATTTTCTGAACAACACCTTCGCGGTGAGTTTTCTTGTAACACCCCAAGCTTCCATGGTATGCTCCTCTTTGAAAAATAGAGCAGCGTGTGTTGTACGCAACCCCGAGTTCTAACACACCGTGACCAATAAAAGTAGCTGTTATGAATAGTAATACCCACTTTTTAAAATTATATAAATTTTATATTTCAAAATGGACTTCATTTTTGGATTCGGAATATCGAAATTAGCCTATGTTGAATTTTTGGTATTTTTCTGAGAACTTCAAATTTTTGACAAATAGTGAAAAATAATTAAAAAAACCTTTTTTAATCAAAATAATTTATAGTGATAAATTATACTATTGATTGGTTTTAAAGTATAATTAGAATATATTTTTAACATGTTATCTAATGGTGTTCATTAGAATTAATTTCACTTTGAAATTGGACATAAACAATTGTCAATCTTTTGATATATATTGTTTCTTAAAAACACGCTATTTGTTGTGACAGCGGGAATTAGTTATAAAATTAATTAATGAAACTTATATGTTTTGAATTTTGTAAAATAGACATCATTTTTGAATTCGGAATATCAATTATAGCTTAGGGTGAAATTTTGGCATTGTTTTGAAAAACTTCAATTTTTGATGAATAGTGAAACCACTAAGTGGTAGTTAAAAAACTGATTTTTCGTTTAAATGAAACATTAACACTTCTGTGATTTGATTTTCAAAAATCCGACATACATGGTTGTCATTAAGAAGTAAAATCTGTTTCAATGGGATTAAAATAATTTTTGGTAAATAGTAACTTTTAAGTTTAATTAATCGCGATTAAAGGAAATTAGTGAAATTTAAGGTAAAAATGATATTATAAAAATTTGAAAATAACTTTACACTTGTCATACACTTATTAGATGATTCATGGCCGACCAAGACAATACATGGGTTAACTTGGGGACCCCATGGAGCCACTTTGGTAGGAAAATGACATTAAAAACTTTTTATTTAATGTTAAAATAAAAATGTCACAAACATGAGTTGTTTTACTAAAAAAATTAAATGGGGTTATACAAGTCATATTTTTGACTATAAATATTAATTAGATATATAAAAAGATTTCCTACATCATGACATTTTTTTATATTTTTTTGACATTAAATAAATTAAATTATTTATGACACTATGATGATGCAGCGATTACCTCATTAAATAACGATTTAAATAAAATGAAAAGATAATGTAAAATCTAAGACTTAAACATGTCAAAAACTTATTGGATGAGTATATTTAGAACCCTTATCACCTTATCCTCAAAATATATAAGTTTTTGACCATTAAAATCCGAAACTCATTATATAATAAAGTAACATTTCATAACTTTCCAAGAGTACCCCTCCTCTCCATTATAAAAGGCCCCAACCACTACCACCTTATTCACACCTTCAAAGACTTTTGTCTATACCAACCTCGTCCCAAATGCTCTCTAAACTTCCCTATTTTACTCCTATAAGCCTCACTTTGGGAAGAATTCTTTCCAAGGAATCCTTTGGCTCAAATCAAAAAGAGTTACCCGATTTTAAGGTAATGTCTTCTCTTATGTTATTTTGTTTTATTTTGCTTCTCCAACCCCTTAAACTCTTTTTATTCATTTATTTTGTAACAACACCAGTATCTTCAATATACTAGGATTTTTTTAAGAGATTTATTTTATTTACACTTACACACACCTCCGTCTAATGGTTAAAGAACATACTATTTCTATAGTAGGCCAATTTCTGCCTCACGAAACGATGATTGTTCAATATTATTTTAACACCTCTCATGGTGGCCATTTGATGACACTATTTATATATATGATATATATTATGTTTATGTTTTCTTTATTCTTATGTATTTTTCATTTATGGCATACCTTTATGATTTCCATTATGGGTAAACGCGATAATTTCATTTTAGGAAGTGCGGACTACCGCCCCCTCAAAGTGATTTGAATCGTTAATGCCATACGTGGGATGTATAAAGGATGGAGTAAATGGTATTATACATTATATTATACTGGAATTATATTATACCTTTATATAATTATAACTTCATTCCATTAAATACGAAATAGAAATGAAAGTAGCGTTCATGCGTACGTACGACTTACCGTCTCCATGAACAGTGCATTTCATTTCTTACCTCTAAATGTTATGTAATATTATAAATGCATGTATATACCAGATATATAGTATATATATAATATCTACATCATGAATATAATTCTTGAGATAATGGATATTCTACCACATAAACAACTTGTAATTATATGAAGTTTATTGTTGACTCAAGTACCAAAGATCGACAAAACGACCGTTATTAACTTAAATGACTACATAATTTTCGTAACATTGTAATAAGTGATATAAAAGGGATAATGAACTTGAAAATGGTTCTTAATCAAGTAGATATTAACTCTAGTTTATTATTCAGGAGGTTAAAGAGCGGTCGAGTCAAGTCGGACACGAGGTAAGGGAACTTCTTAACCCAATTTCCGTTCTTTGGGTTAATCTCCTACTTTCAAATTATGTCATGATATTATTATGTCCTATCTGGTATTTATACTTTATTTATGTGTAAATATAGTGAATACACATAATAGATCTATTTTATTTAAAAATTATCTTTTTAAGGGACTTCGTCTCAATCACCTTTCATTGAGGTATATTTTGTTTTATACACAACTTTCTTTTATACGGTGTATAAACCCCCTTTGACTTTTATGTTTTTTTTTAAAAGGAATATTTTTATACGAAGCGTTTTAATAAACGAAAAAATGGAATGTTTTTTTCTGTCTTACGTATGTGGTGACAACGACTTCTCCACCGCCGTGGCCATTATTTGAGTTTCGGCTTCCTCTATAAGCCATAACTTTTTTTAAATGAAAAATAAATACCAAGTTTTAATTTTCTTTTATTTTGGTATTGAAAATGTTTTTGAAAATGTTTTTATTATATCAATGTGTTGTATTGATATCTTGTGATTGAAATGTGGAAATGTTATGTTTCCTTTATGCATGTTTTATGTGATACGATTATGTTATGGTTTATGATATGTTTAAACCTGTTCATTTGAGGAATGCATTGGACTTAATAAGTGACGGGTGGAGCCCGCTATAGCTCCTCGATGCATCGGTAGGTCTCATGAGACAAACTAGTGTCTTGGCACGAGGCCTTGACAAAATCTTATTTGTAGTATTAGCACGAGGCCTTGGCTATGTGGTTATGATAGTCTAGCATTATGCATTCCATCATTATGAAAGTGGTTATTGATATTGCATGTGATTATTCGACTAGTAGAATATCCATGTGAATAAGTAAATGGAATTATTGAATTTTATTTTTGTCATATTATGCTGAAGTTTGAGTTTAAAAAGTCTTTTGTTTTAGTTATACATTGCCTTAAATGTTAATGTTTATTTTTGAAAGCTTCCGTAATATTGTTATCCTTACTGAGCATCTGAGCTCACCCCTTTCAATGTTTTAATATTTTCCAGGATGTGAAGAAATATTTTATGAATGACCTGTAGGGATAGTCAGAAGAGGATATGAGTGTGGAATATGGAGACTTTGTTATTGTAGTTTTTCACTTTATTATGTAATGTAACATTTATGAATGTATCTATTGTTTCCAAGGCTACTAAACTAATCGGTCTTTCGAGACTTGATCTTTTGTGATCATTCCAATGTTACACAATAATGCACCAACTCTGGGTAACTGGGGTCGGGGCGTTACAGTTGGTATCAGAGGAAGTTAAGTACTAACCTTGGTAGCTAGATTTAGATAAACTCTGATTATAGCACATATCCCTGAGATAGACTTTGAGGATTAGTATAGAAGAACTTCCTAGAATTTTGGAATTATAGGAATTTTGTGAGTTTTCAGAGCAATAAATCCCTGTATGGATACGATCAAGTAGAGGCGGCTCTGGCACAGATGTACCAAGGGGTAAAACCCAAAAACACCACTTTGAGCTAGACTCGAACAGGAACTGGTGCATGACAACGGGCCTTTCTGCACTCTTGGTTACGACACTCCCGGGGGATATGCTTAGGATTATTCTCATTTTCTTTACAAACCATTATGAAGGGTTTATGAGTGTATACTTCCTTAAAGGAAACATTTTTGTGATTATATATTATATCCATAAATAGTCAATTTATGTTAAGTGTTTTTCAAGTTTGGAATTATTTATTTTGATTCATAAAATAAACAAATTTATGCCATTGTTTAGAAATGGCGCCTAGTGGGAGGAATGGAAACCGTATCAATGCACACACTCCATGTAGGGATTTCCCTCTTGATCAAGATAATTATTATGGAGTTGGTGATACAACTAGTGCTGATCAACTTATTACCATACTGGGACAACTCACTCAGGTTATGAATAATAACCTTACTCATATGGAGCACCCTGATCCGAAACATGGAGGATCAATGTTAGACCGCTTCATGAGGCAGCAACATCCAATATTTAATGGGGGTACAAATCTATTAGTAGCTGAGCAATGGACAAACTCCTTAGAGAAAATATTCCATGCCTTGGGGAGTAGCAAAAGGGAGAAAGTTGTCATGGAAGTTTACCGCCTCACTGGAGATGCCGATCAATGGTGGTCACTGGTTCAAAACACAAAGGAAGATGAAGAAGTATCAAGTATATAATGGAGGGAGTTTAAGGAAATTTTCTTATAAAAATACTTTCCACATGACCATCGAGCAGATATGGAAAGGCAATTTCTGAGTCTGAGACAGAAGGAGGATGATAATTTCGCAAAGTATGAGGCTAACTTTACAAGGTTAGCGAGGCATACTGTAGATTATATAAGTAACCCAATAAGTAAGATTGATTGTTTCTTTGATGGGTTAAAACCATTTCTCCATCGAGCATTAGTCTCACAAACCTTCTCGTCATACGAAGATATAGTCTCGTGTGTTATCAAGACAGAAAAGGAATTCTCTAAGTCTTATGACAACAAAGTAAAACAAGAGAAGAAGAGAATGGTGGAACAAGAGATAGATAAAGGGAAAAAGGGAAAGAAGGATTTTCCATTATGCAATAATTGTGGGAAGAATCACCCCGATACTTGCCTCAAAGGAATGGGAGTATGTTATAAATGTGGAGAAAAAGGTTCACAGGATCGTGATTGCAAGGGAAAGAAAGAGGCTATCAATGTTGAATGCTACAATTGTAGGGAAATGGGGTATTATGCAAATGAATGTGCTAAGCTTCTGGGAAAATTACCTCAGAAAAGGCAAAGGGATCAAGGACAATATTATGCTGTTACTACAGTTAAAGTGGAATAATTAATGTATTGGTGCTTTTGGAAACAAGGATTATATTATAGTTATAAGAATAATGTGATATATATAAGGATTGTACTGCAGTACTTATTGTTTTCATTAAGGTTTTAATATGATGAATGTAATCATATTTTTAGTATATGACAATAAGAGAAACATTACTTTTTTTGAGGAATCTGATGATACAATTGATTTTGGAATTTAGAGACCTTTTAGAAAAAGTCTGGATAGAGGTATTTTGGATAACTATAAAGGTTGTAATGGATTAAGTTGAAATTTGGATAGTATTGTTTAAGGTTAAAACATTTATGAAGATTATTTTTGGAATAACATAATACTATAGTTTTAGGAAAAGGACGGCCTGCAGGTTGGGGGATAACCCGTCGCGTTGGACAAAGCTGTAGGAATCGAACCCACAATCATAGTGCGACAGGCCTTTATTACCTACCACTAGCCTACAGGAAGTCCATGGTTATTACAAAAAAGTTTTCCTATTCTAAATGGTATGTGTTAATATTTGGAACAATATACAATTATGATAATAGAATATTTTTGAGCTCTATTACCTTTTGGAGTGAAAGATGGGTTTGTGGTAATAATTTATTAAAGAATGAAAGTCTATATGACAAGTAAGTATATTTCCTTAAGTTTTTATTAAATCTCCTAAATAAATTCCTCAACTTTATAAAAGGTAACTTAAAACAAATATGTTGTCGGTTAACTTTTCCAATTGTGGAATCAATGACCGTTTAACCAATCACAAGATTGTGATTTTCTTGTACTTAACTTTCTTCTAATCCTGTTTTATACAACTCTCAATCAGACCTTGATGGTTTTTTTTACTCCATATCCATATTTTCAAAGAATCCAAGTATGGGCTATCTCGAGTGACCTTTGTTCTTCTCTTTCTTTCTTTTAAAGTTATATTTTTATTAACCCTATTTCCGATGTGGGTTTTCCACAAAGGTATTTTCTATTTTCAACCTTTTATTTTCAAAGAAAAATTTTAAATTTTGAGGACGCAATTTATTGAAGGAGGGGAGAATGTAACACCCCAAGCTTCCATGGTAAGCTCCTCTTTGAATAATAGAGCAGCGTGTGTTTTATGCAACCTCGAGTTCTAACACACTGTGACCAATAAAAGTAGCTGTTATGAATAGTAATAACCACTTTTTGAAATTATATAAATTTTATATTTCAAAATGGACTTCATTTTTGGATTCGGAATATTGAAATTAGCCTATGTTGAATTTTTGGTATTTTTCTGAGAACTTCCAATTTTTGATGAATAGTGAAAAATACTTAAAAATAACATTTTTAATCAAAATAATTTATAGTGATAAATTATACTATTGAGTGGTTTTAAAGTATAATTAGAATATATTTTTACCATTTTATCCAATGGTGTTCATTAAAATTTATTTCACTTTGCAATTGGACATAAACAATTGTCAATCTTTAGATATATATTGTTTCTTAAAAACACACTATTTGTTGTGACAACGGGAAGTAGTTATAAAATTAGTTAATTCAACTTATATGTTTGTAATTTTGTAAAATAGACAACATTTTTGAATTTGGAATATCAATTATAGATTAGGGTGAAATTTTGGCATTGTTCTGAAAAACTTCAATTTTTGATGAATAGTGAAACTGCTAAGTGGTAGTTAAAAAACTGGTTTTTCGTTTAAATGAAACATTACCACTTCTATGATTTGATTTTCAAAAATCCGACATACATGGTTGTCATTAGGAAGTAAAATGTGGTTCAATGGGATTAAAATAATTTTTGGTGAATAGTAACTTTTAAGTTTAATTAATCGCGATTAAAGGTAATTAGTGAAATTTAAGGTAAAAATGATATTATAAAAATATGAAAATACCTATACACTTGTCCTACACTTATTGGATGAGTCATGGACGACCAAGAAAATCCATGGGTCAACTTGGGGACCCCATGGATCCACTTTGGTAGGAAAATGACATTAAAAAAATTTTATTTAATGTAAAAATAAAAATGTCACAAACATGAGTTGTTTTACTAAAAAAAATTTTAAATGGGGTTATAAAAGTCATATGTTTGACTATAAATATTAATTATAAAGATAAAAATATTTCCTACATCACGATATTTTTTTATAATTTTTAGACATTAAATAAATTAAATTATTTATGGCACCATGATGATGCAACGATTACCTCATTAATTAACGATTTAAATAAAATGAAAATATAATGTAAAATATAAGACTTAAACTTGTAAAAAATATATTGGATGAGTATATTTTGAACCCTTATCACCTTATACTCGAAATATATAAGTTTGGGTCCTTTAAAATCCGAAACTCATTATATAATAAAGTAACAGTTCATGACTTTCCAAGAGTGCCCTTCCTCTCCTCTTATAAAAGGCCCCCACCACTACCACATTATTCACACCTTCAAAGCCTTTTGGTTTGGCCAAACTCTTCCCAAATGCTCTATCAACTTCCCTATTTTAATCCTAGAAGCCTCACTTTGGGCATAATTCTTCCCAAGGAAGCCTTTGGCTCAAATCAAAAAGATTTACCCGATTTTAAGGTAATGTCTTCTCTTATGTTATTTTGTTTTATTTTGCTTCTCCAACCCCTTAAACACTTTTTATTCCTTCCTTTTGTAACAACACCAGTATCTTCAATATACTAGGATGTATTTATGATAAGGATTTGAATTACACTTACACACACCTTTGTCTAGTGGTTAAATAACATACTATTTCTGTGGTTGGCGAATTTCTGCCACACGAAATGATGATTGTTCAATCTTATTTTAACACCTCTCTTGGTGTCCATTTGATGACACTATTTATATATATGATATATATTATGTTTATTTTTTCTTTATTCTTCTGTATTTTTCATTTATGGCATACCTTTATGATTTTCATTATGGGTAAACGCGATAATTTCATTTTAGGAAGTGTGGACTACCGCCCCCTCAAAGTGATTTAAATCGTTAATGCCATATGTGGGATGTATAAAGGATGGAGTAAATGGTATTATACATTATATAATACTGGAATTATATTATAACTTTATATAATTATAACATAATTCCATTAAATATGAAATAGAAATGAAAGTAGCGTTCATGCATACGTACGGCTTACCGTCTCCATGAACGGTGCATTTCATTTCTTACCTCTAAATGTTATGTAATATTATAAATGCATGTATATACTGTATATATAGGATATATATGATATATACATCATGAATATAATTCTGGAGATAATGGATATTCTACCACATAAATAACTTGTAATTATATGAAGTTTATTGTTGACTCAAGTACCAAAGATCGACAAAACGACCGTTATTAACTTAAATGACTACATAATTTTCGTAACATTGTAATAAGTGATATAAAAGGGATAATGAACTTGAAAAAGGTTCTTAAGAAATTAGATATTAACTCTAGTTTATTATTCAGGAGGTTAAAGAGCGGTCGAGTCAAGTCAGACAGGAGGTAAGGGAACTTCTTAACCCAATTTCTGTTCTTTGGGTTAATCTCCTACTTTCAAATTATGTCATGATATTATTATTCCATATCTAGTATTTATACTTTCTTTATGTGTAAATATAGTGAATACACATAATAGATCTATTTTATTTAAAAAATTATCTTTGTAAGGGACTTCGTCTCAATCTTCTTTCATTGAGGCATATTTTGTTTTATACACAACTTTCTTTTATACGGTGTATAAACCCATTTGACTTTTATGTTTTCTTAAAAAGGAATATTTTTATATGAATCGTTTTACTAAATGAAAAAATGGAATGTTTTTTTTTGTCGTACGTATGCGGCGACAATGACTTCTCTACCGCCGTGGCCATTATTTGAGTTTCGGCTTCCTCTACAAGCCATAACTTTTTTTAAATAAAAAATAAATACCAAGTTTTAATTTTCTTTTATTTTGGTATTGAAAATGTTTTTGAAAATGTTTTTATTATATCAATGTGTTGTATTGATATCTTTTGATTGAAATGTGTAAATGTTATGTTTCTTTTATGCATGTTTTATGTGATACGATTATGTTATGGTTTATGATATGTTTAAACCTATTCATTTGAGGAATGAATTAGACTTAATAAGTGACAGGTGGAGCCCACTATAGCTCCTCGATGCATCGGTAGGTCTCATGAGACAAACTAGTGTATTGGCACGAGGACTTGATAAAATCTTATTTGTAGTATTGGCACGAGGTCTTGGCTATGTGGTTATGATAGTCTAGCATTATGCATTCCATCATTATGAAAGTGGTTATTGATATTCCATGTGATTATTCTACTAGTAGAATATCCATGTGAATAAGTAAATGGAATTATTTAATTTTATTTTTTTCATATTATGATTAAGTTCAAGTTTAAAAAGTCTTTTGTTTTAGTTATACATTGCCTTAAATGTAAATGTTTATTTATGAAAGCTTACGCAATATCGTTATCCTTACTGAGCATCTGAGCTCACCCCTTTCAATGTTTTAATATTTTCCAGGATGTGAAGAAATATTTTATGAATGACCTGTAGGGATAGTCAGAAGAGGATATGAGTGTGGACTATGGAGACTTTGTTATTGTAGTTTTTCACTTTATTATGTAATGTAACATTTATGAATGTATCTATTGTTTCCAAGGCTACTAAACTAATCGGTCTTTCAAGACTTGATATTTTGTGATCATGCCAATGTTACACAATAATGCACCAACTCTGGGTAACTGGGGTCGGGGCGTTTCATTTCTCATGTTAATCATTGGTTTCCTCTTGTTCTCATGTTATTACTGTTTGATATAGATGGTTATAATGTGAAATGTATGGGCTAAACTCCCCACTAAAAATCGTGGTTGTTGGTGGTCCTTGTTTTTGCACTTAATAAATTGCATGTCGGTTGGTTCCTGTTGAACATTTGAATATAAAAATTGGTAATTTATGTATACTTGAATTATGAATGCTTCCCCCGGTATGATAAAACTTTTGTCATATACCCTGAATTAACAAAAAAAATTGAATAAGGGATGCTTTGTAAAATCTGAAATTGTGATTGTTTGGTTTGTATGGTGTTGTGATTGTGAGCACGATTGTGTTTTTGTATGGTGTTAGGTTTGTTTTCATGATTGATATGCCATTTTTTCCATGTTTTAGTTCTTCCACCATTTAATATCAATCCAAAATTTACCCATTTCAATGGAACTACCACTTTATTACTGGTGCAATTCTACTGAATCCTAGAAAACCACTTCTAGAGGACTCTATGAGACACTTTATGGTGTGAAGATGATGTTTTCATATTCTTATATTTTTAAATACATGGTATGTAGTCTTGTTAAATGGAATATGCTTCACCATACATGGATTTTATATAGACTTTAATTCCACACAACATTTATATCCAAAATTTACACCACATGACTCGTCTTCTAACTCAAACATGTAATAAGTTTCATTTTAAATGTTACATGTCATGTGAAACTAGGTCGCACACAATGTATCTCCAAGACATATACTTCAGCATGAAACCATGTACATGCCATGAAATAATGGTATAACCACATGATATGTCTTTTACTTCACTCACACCATGTATAGATACCATAGAAACTTGATGTGTATAGACTATACACCCCTAGTGGTCATGTAAGGACTACACACCGTGTATTCCACAAAAATATGATGCATAGCCGGTGAGGTGACTCAATATGTATCTAAAGTACACGCCTTTATCTCAAGTTGTTCTATATGTCATGTATTTTTAAAGGCATCATGCAGTCTTTGTAATACTAAATTGGAATTAATTTGATATATGTCAGATTAAATCAGGTTTCTTATCCATACACGATGTTCACCCTACTGGACACACCATGTATATGGATTTCACATGAGTTTAGAAATGGTAATATACAACCAATCTTGACTGAGAACCCTACACATTGTGTATCCATTGAACAAATTGTGTGCCATGTTATTTTCATTATTATTATTTATTTTTCACTTATATGATAGTATTTCATGTATGTGTAGCCCATTATAAATATCTTCTCATGTATATCACAATAGTATGATTCCCTCAATCATTGGAAATTGCACATGATGTAGTTTTGGATATTTTAATTATCTTCTCTCTACTTGAGAGTTGACAAGTGACAAGTGAGGTCTTTAGAGAAAATATGGAGTATGGTACTCCCTCATGTTTCAGTGAAGAGTTCTCCATGTATAGGTTTTAGGTACTTCATGGAGATATACAAAAGACAGGGTACAATCCCTCTTATATAGATAGATTTCAAGTACTTTGACATGTTTTGGGGTAGGTTCTTCTATTTCATGTATGAGTAGCCCATTATATCCTTACATTGTTTTTTTGAGGTCATCCTACTGTTGATGTTTACAATCCCACCATTATGGCCTTTATAACCACATGTGATGTGTTTATTTTTATATTTTATAATTTGAAGATGAAATTTGTGGACATAGAGTTAGTGAGGTTATAGTAACAGTTAAATTGTATCCAATGATGGTATATTGTAGAGGCATTTGTACCATGATTTTTTCTATAAAACCCAAAAAATTATACATGATTAATTAAAACATAATATTTGGAAAGTTCAAGATCGAACCCATAAATACGATGAATATGAATAAAGAATGGATGAATACCAATCAGTTGACAAAAGAGTATGAAGATGGCGTGAAATATTTTATCAAGTTTGCTGAAGATCATGCATGTGACCCTTCTCAAATCCTTTATCTGTGTTTACACTATTTTTATTCAAGAAAAATTATTCCAGAGGAGTTAGAAGAACACCTGATCTGTCACGAAATAGATCGAAGTTATACATGTTGGAATAAACATGGGGAAAAATTAATGTAGGTAGTGGCTCGGATAACACGGTGTTTTATGGATCATCTGATATGATTATAAGCGTGAACAGTGAATTTGATCATATAGAGGATGTGATTACAGATGTGAATGATGATGGAGGTTGTATTGAGGAAATGACAGGGACAGTTGAAGATGAAATTTGTGATTTCCCAAAATTGTTTGATAAGTTAAAGAGTTGTGAAAAAACTCCATTGTATGCTGGTTTCACTAAATATACAGCATTGTCAGCCATATTGTCGCTTTATAATTTGAAATTAAGCAATAGGTGGAGTGATGCCAGTTTTACAGAACTACTTGCTCTCCTAAAAGACATGCTCCTAGAAGATAATAAACTCCCAATCCGAACATATGATGTCAAACTAATGCTACGATCGATGGGTATGATCTCTGAAAGAATATATGCCTTCCTGAATGACTGTATATTGTTTTGCAAGGACCAAAAATCACTTAAATAATTTCCAATTTTTGTTGCTTCCCGATACAAGAAAGATGATTCTATTCTTACGAAAGTTTTATGGTACTTTCCAATCATTCCAAGGTTTAGGAGCCTATATGGAAGTGAGGAGACTGCAGGAAAATTGACATGGCATGCAGATACAAGAATTAAAGATGGGAAACTACGTCACCCGGCAGACTCTCCTCAGTGGAAGAGAATTGATCACGAGTATCCTGAATTTGGAAACAAGCCAAGAATCCTTCGTATGACGTTATCTACAGATGGGGTGAATCCTTTTGGTTTTCAAAGCAATTGTCATAGTACATGGCATGTTATATTGGTAAATTATAACTTACCACTGTGGTTATCCATGAAACCAAAATACATCATGTTATCTATGCTTATATTAGAACCAAAACAATCGGGTAATGATATTTATGTTTATTTGGCTCCATTGATCGAGGATTTGAAAATATTGTGGGATTCAGGTGTTACGTTGTATGATGCTTACAAAAATGAAGATTTCACTTGGAAAGCCATGTTGTATGGGACGATAAATGACTTTCCTGCTTTTGGAAATTTGTCAGGATATAGCATTAAAGGAATGAAAGGGTGTCCCATTTACGAACAAGGTACATAGTCAATTAGGTTGAAACATTCATAGAAAACCGTGTTTCTAGGACATCGTAGATTTCTACCTTGAAAGTATAAGTACCGATCTTGGATGACATCATTCGATGGAAGTTCAGAGGAACGTACAACACTATCTCCACTAACAGGTGATCAATTGTTTGATAAAGTAAAATATTTGGACACAACTTTTGGTAAATTGTTTTTGAAAAACCTTAAAAAAACTTGTTTGAAAAAGAGATCAGTTTTTTTTTGAGTTACCATACTAGAATTGTCTATATGTCAGACATTTTCTTGATGTTATGCATGTTGAAAAAAATGTATGTGATAGTGTCATCGGCATGTTGCTAAATTCACACGACAAATCAAAGGATGAAATTAATGCTAGATTGTACATGGTTGAGATGGGAATATTAGAAGAGTTGGCACCAGTGAAGGGTGAAAAACAAATATTTCTTCCTCTTTCTACTTACACTTTTTCCAGGCAATTGAGATATCAGTTTTGCAACTTCTTGAATGACGTAAAGGTTCCAGAGGGGTATTCATCAAATATCAAGAACATCATTTCAATGAACGATTTAAAATTAAAGGTTATGAAATCACATGAATTCAATGTTTTGATGCAAGATCTAATTCCTGTATCTTTACGTTGCATTTTTCCCAAGTATGTCTGCCATACATTAACGAAGCTCTGTTTCTTCTTCAAATCTATATGCAGCAAAATTATAGACCCAAATAAATTGCCAACTTTAGAAAAAGAAATTGCCTTCATATTGTGTGAATTGGAAATGTTCTTCCCGACGAAATTTTTCGATATGATGGCTTATTTGATGGTTCATTTGGTGCGAGAGATTCGACTATGTGGTCCTGTACATTATAGATTGATGTACCCCATGGAACGGTATATGAATATTTTGAAAGGGTATGTCAAAAATCGAAGTTTTCCAGAGGGTTCTATTATAGAGCAATATATTGTTGAGGAAGCCATTGAATTTTGTACTGAATACCTGTCTGGTGTGGAAAACATTAGCCTACCAAAATTTCATCACACTGAGTTTCTTGAGGGTGAAGGAATTTCTAGAAGATAGGTTGTCACAATCAATATTACAGATCAGGAGCAGGCTCACCTTTATGTTTGGCATAATAGTTTTGACATTGAACCATATGTTAAAACTCACAAAAAAATTATTAGGTGTTTGAATCCTTCTAGGGATGAAAAATGGATATCAAATACACATAATCGACAGTTTATAGGATGGTTTTGGGACCATATTTTTAAGAAGTTAGATGAAAATATAGACTCAATTTCAGAACAACTTCGATGGCTAGACGGAGGATCAAGTGTGCATGTATTATCTTACAATGCTTATGCAGTTAATGGTTATACATTCTATACTAATGACCATGATGAAGACCGTACCATGCAGAATAGTGGGGTTACACTTGTGGCTAAGGTGATGCATGTTTCCAGTTGTAAGGATAGAAATCCAATTTATGTGAATATGTCATACTTTCGAATCATCAAATGAATATGGGAGTTGGATTATACGAAATAAAAAGTGCCGATTTTTCAATGCAAGTGGGTTGATAACAGGAGTGCTGTTAAAATAGAGGAATTAGGATTCGTGAAAGTTGATTTCAGTATGGAAGGGGAGAAAGATGAACCATTTATAATGGAATCACAGGCAGTACAAGTATTTTATGTTCCAGACCCCACAAACTGAAATTGTTCAATTGTTCTGTTATCAACAAAAACAACTGAATGGTCAGATGAAAGTTCAATGAAGGATGAACCTTTTATAGGGACTTCATAATCATTTTGCAACGGTCCCAATGTAGACGACATTTTGTATGTCAAAGGAGACCACAATGAAAGGATTTACATAGTCGATAAAGGATTCAAATCTCTTCAACCTTAAAAAAGACAGTACAATAATCAGGTTATTTGTTTATTGTAATATACATTTTGTTATGTTAATTTACTATTTTTTCGCTGTTGTTTTTATGTAATCTAAATTAAATGTTAAACCACTTCTGCAGATAATGACTTCTGCACCTGCTGATGTGCCCAATCTCAAGGCACAAAAGGTCTCTCAACCAGTTGTTGGTAGTCCTAGTGTAGAGCAACAACAGGTTTCTCAACCAGCTGTCGGTGGTCCCAGTTCAAAGTAACAATAGGTTTCTCAACCTGTTGTTGTTGGTCCCAGTGTTGAGGTACAACAGGTTTCTCAACCTGTTGCTGCTGGTCCCAGTGTTGAGGTGCAACAGGTTTCTCAACCTGTTTCTGCTGGTCCCAGTGCCGATGTTAGTGCTCCAGAGGAACATATTGATGATACTTCTGAGGAAATGGTAGGAAATGAAACCCTGAAAGTGAAAATAAAACAATAGCATCGTAGTTTGAAAGTGTTAGCCAAAATCCTTAAGGAAAAAAGAAAACGACATCAAATTTGAGGTGGGATGGAATAAGCGAGGACAACATGTTAACCCCAACAGAGCCATCTTTAGTAGATTCATTGTAATAGTCACTCGGAAATGCATGCCGATTTATGTATAATCGTGGCCCCATGTTTTCACCAGGCTTAAGACACTAATGTGGTAAGAGATTATAGTAACATTATGATATCATTTTTTTAATTTATTAAAATAAAATAAAATACCAAAAAATTGACTTACTCTTCATCAGCCATTTCAGAGAGCATTTATAGTAGATTCCTCACACAAGGAATATATATTAAGATTTTCAGGAAGGATACATAGAGGTTTCCACACAATTTTAACAAAATATCATCTTAATGATGTTGAAGGGAAAATCCAGCTGCACCCACCTCCTCTTTATGCACACTTGATATCCCAAGGAGCGTGGGATTCATTTAGCAACTGTCGTGGGGAGCATACTTTTCAGGTACATTGTGTGGGGTAATACATTATTTTAAGTTTCTTGTATTCATCACATTGATTGATATTTTTTTTATGAAATAGAAACTGAGTGATAAAAATAAAAAACACTCAACAAAACTAGCATTCCCTTACCGTAAATCAAGGAATGGGTACGCTTGACTTGAGAAAAAATTGGTACGTCTTTTAAATCTATTGTACTACTTATATGTGACATAAAAAACACCATAATCATGTTTCTCTATTTATATGAAGATTGATGAATTGAAATCAAAATCCATATCCATCCCACGCCATGTGCTATGGAAGGAGGCTCATGTAAATAAATAGGGGATACTGATAGATGAAAACACACAAAAATTGTAGGAAACATGTGTAAGTATGACATAATATAAATTTCATTTGATTTAAATCCTTATTACATTACAATGACTACTTATTTTTCTATATTTTCTATCTGAAATAGTCACAGGAATCAACAACACCTGCACCAGATGCAGACATACTTTCAGCATCTAGAACAGTATGGCTGTGTTAGAGGTGTGGGTTTTAGGGTGACACCCTGAACATATTTTCAAAAACAAAAACAATCGGAGGATCAAAATGAAAAAATGGAAAAGATTCAATAAAAATTAACTATTTTTTAAGAAGAATTAAAATACCAGAGGGAGATGATAGAAAGTTTTATGGGGGCGAGGAAAAGAGAATAAACAACTCAAAAACAACTCGTGCGTGATGATACCACCCCACCCCCCACTAGCTTTGATGTGATCCATTTGCCTAAAAAGCTTGAATTAGCTGAGGTAATCAATGTTTTAATAATTGTTTCTGTGAAATTTGATTTACATAGACACTGATACCATTCCTCTACTAATAATTTACAGGGTAAAAATGACTGTGATTTATATCTATCAACTCCCAGCTATCACCTTGTAGTGAGGGATACAATGTTCAATACGTATAACGACATGGTACACAACAAACAACTTCCAACAGACCATTTCAGAGTTTCAATTAACGTAGATAATGACCCGAGTTCCAAACTACATGTTCCAAATGATGATGATGACATTCATACGGTTGAACAAGTTGTTAGAACATTCATCGCATGGCATGCAATTCTTGTAAAAAACAAGTCGACGAAGAGGTATCCATTTCCAATTTATTTTTCAAGATGGACCTTTAACATTTAATGAAAAAAGTTCTGAACCCATGAATGTTATTACAGAATGACAAAGAGAAGGGGGTGAAATGAAATATATGCTCAAAACTATCTCAAGGATTAAACAACCTATTGAAATGGTCCACTGAGAGCACCTCCACCTTTCTCGTTCTATATCCATAGTTTATATCATTTCTAGATCATGTGGATATAAAGTTGATAGATAGAAATGCTCACACAGTTGCTTTTTAAAAAAATATTTACAGAGAGGAAGCATCAGATTTCATTAGTGCTGAAAATGTAAATGAAATTCTCAAGTATGAATGGCTATGTGCCTCAGTTATAAATGTATACATGAGGTATGTTTTCATGATTTGATTTTACAAAAGCTGATATACTCTGATAATTATGACTAAATACATTTTATATTTTTCACAGGCGTATATATGAAAAACAATTGAAGGGATTTCCCCATGAACAAAAATTTATACTCGTTAGTCCTCACACCACCTCTTCAAAAGATGAAATATATTCTGATAAAGAGGCTGCAATAATTTCATCCCTGTTCAAATCGTTCGAAAACAAAATTAAGTATGAAATACTCTTTTTAATACCAATGATGGAGGGGTAAAACTCTAAAATTTAATAATATTAACTATATTTTCATTTCTTTCTTTACTTATTCCTTTTTTTATTTTTAGGCAGCATTGGATGCTGATTATAGTCAATTTGGATACTCGAAATATTTATTTTCTAGATTCAATGCATGGATATCCAACAAACCAACCACGCATGATAGAGTTTGTAAATTTTTAATACACTAGGTCAAACATTTTAAAACTAAATATCTAGTTATATAATTTATGTTATATTTTAATGAGGATTCTGTTATGATAGGGCGGTGCATCAATATCGTCTACTGCATGGAATGAATCCAGGGCCTAAGGATAAGAATGCATACAAGATCTACAACTGCAAAAGTATCATGGTATATATAATAACATTGCATTATCCAAACACATTTCAAAACAAATTACTTATTTTTGTCTATGATTATGCAGTGTCCAAAAAAACAAACGGAAAGGATTGTGGTTATTATGTTTGTAAATTTATGAAATATATTGTATTTCACAAACAAACTGGCATCCCTGACGAGGTATTTTAGAAAATAATTACGAGTTCATTTAAAAAATTTATTAATCCATTATGTATTTATAATTTTTCAGTACTTCCATGACTGTCACAAAAAATCATATTCACAAGATGATATAAATGTGTTTAGAAATGAATGGGAATCATACCTGATGGAAGATTGTACACAAATAGGATGAAGGTGAATTCCTACAAATGTTAACCATATATGATCATTGATATCTCCCTTGTTTACAATTATTGAGCATATATGATCACCCTTTATTATTTTTTATATCAATAGGATATGAAGAATGGTTTTAGAAATGATTTGTCTTTCTAGTAAAGCATAACTCATTGGACTACACTAGTCGATAGAGTGTAATTTGACCAATGCATAGTCATTCAGTCCACTCACGAGCATCTTAAAAGCTTAATGGGAACCAATATCTTGGATTTTCAATTTTCTAATTCTAGATTCCCTTAGATGTGGGTGGGGGATGTATTTGAGTGAGGGGGTTTCCTGGAGTGGGGGGTGTCTAGGAATGGATGTGTTCAAGAGGGAGGGGGTTTCTAGGTGTGAGGGTGGGTGGGGGTGTACAGGAGGGGAGGGGGGTTGTCCAGGGGGTGTCCAGGAGTGGGGGGTGTCCAAAAGGGAGGGGGTGTCCAGGGGGTGTCCATGAGTTGGGTGTCCAAGAGGGGAGGGAGAGGTGTTTCTTGAAGGGAGGGGGTGTCCAGACAAAGATCCATTCAATTCCATTCAATACTGATAATATACAGTGGGTAGATTACTTATAGAGAAGCCTGAAGTGGGTCCGTAGTGAGGCATCAAAAGTTCCAACCAACCAAACCAATTCCAAGCCCATGTAAAGGCCCAAGATTTATATTCCAGTTCAATTTGAGGCCCAATATATCTTATTTAATGTCATAAAGTCCCAAAATATGCATCATTTACCTTTATCGCATAATATTGATGTAAAATTTTGTTCATATTCCTCCAATATATTTTTTGTTTGGTGTTTCTCCTTGATTTGTTGAACTGTATCTCTTTAAAATATATATGGTTTTATAATTCATATTATTGAATGATGGTGTATGAATAATATTTATTCTATTATCAAATAGATGATGAAAATATAGTTGGATAAAGAAGGTTATTAATGGGTATACACTAAAGAACTAGGAGGGAGGTGGTGTCCAGGAATGAGGGGGTGTCCAAGTAGGAGGGTGGGTGGGGGTGCCCAGGAGGGGAGGAGGGCTATCCAGGAGGGGAGGGGGCTGTCTAGGGGGTGGGAAGGGGGATGTCCAGGGAAAGGGAGGGGCTTCAAGGGGAGGGGGTGGGGTTGTCTAGGAGGAGGGAGGGGGTTGCAGGTGTAGTGGTGGGAGGGAGGGGGCTGCAAGGGGAGCGGGCTATCCAGGGGTAGAGAGGGGGCTGTCTAGTGGGGATGTCTCTGGGAGGGGAGAGATGGGGGGGTTCCAGGAAGGAGGGGGTGTCCAGGAGGGGAGGGGGGCTATCCAGGAGAGGAGGGGGGGTTTTCCAGGAGGTGAGAAGTGGGTTGTCCATGGAAAGGGAGGGGGATATAAGGGGAGGGAGGGGGGCTATTGTCCAAGGGTAGGGAGGGGGGAATCGATGTTAACCGGAGCGTCGAGGTAGATCAGAAAACATGATAAAAGAATTCTTTAATCCATTAACAAGATCACCATGTTTCCTTTAAATAGACTTTAATATCTTAATTTAGTCTATCAAATACATGACTAAAAGCCCAAAAGATAAGACTTAAATTCACTAAAATATAAGATGTAGAAGCCATGCATTCTGTGCCAGGTTTTTTTCCAAAAGTTTCACCTAGGTGCTTAAAATAATAAGTTGTTATGGTTCATTGTCTCAAGAGTGATGGTTTGGTTCCATCAATGGGGGTTTTTCCTTTGAAAAAGAATGCCAGACGGTACCACTGGACTAAACAACACTGATTCATAATATGTCACGGTCTGAATGGCAGTGTAAACATATTTTATGGATAAGTTCTCACATGTTTCCACTCATGTGTCCCATCTCCCCGGTTCCCTTCCATCAAACAAAGGTTTTTAAGTTCCTTGGGAAACATGGTTCCCATCGCATGTGACTGTGATTGCGTTCTTCATGTTGTTCTCACCTCTGTGTTATATCCTCCATGATCACGGTTGACCGAGTGTTGTCAGTCGTAGTTTCTTCGAGTCCAGACATGTTCTTTTCTAGTTTCACCATACTTTATGACTTCCTCATGTGGACCCATGGAAAACAAAGTGTATAAGGATCCTCTTTCTCAGTTTAAATCGCATTTGTCGCCAAATATGCATCTGGCATCCTGATCGCATCTCTCCCATTCATCTCCCTATTTCTGCCTCTGTCAAAACATGTCAGTCTCTTCCATATCCAACATCAATGGATCATCTTCCTCTGCCTATGTCTCAGTCATTATCATCGCCAATGTAAGTCGTTCCCCCACTTGTTGCGGTACTTTATCCATGCGGCGCAGCATGTTAGTGGTTTGTTTTCAGTATTTATCTTGCTCCGTCAACTCATGTTCTAACCTGCGCTGTTCTTGATCCCACTACTATTGGAGCAATGTGAGAGCTTCCAT
This sequence comes from Viscum album, assembly GCA_963277665.1. Taxonomy (NCBI): domain Eukaryota; kingdom Viridiplantae; phylum Streptophyta; class Magnoliopsida; order Santalales; family Viscaceae; genus Viscum; species Viscum album. The sequence goes on from OY728136.1 coordinate 1,989,721,518, forward strand.
TTTGGATAAAATGGATTAATTAGGAAAATTTCAAGGGTTTCTTCCTCTTTTTGTAACAGAAATGTTTTTTATGACAATATATTGATTTGGTCATACACACTAAAATCTATTGTTATTATTGTAACTATTGTCATTAATAGATTTGCAGTTGATTTTCTTTCATTGTCCAAAGATATCATTTGTTTTTTGCTGGCTCAAGTTCACTATAGATTTGCAGAACAATATGTTTTTGTTCTGTCCAGGGGGGTTGTCTCGGGGAGGAAAGGCAGGGGTTGTCTAGGAAGGAGGGGGTGTCCGGGAGTGGAGGGGGTGTCCATGATGGGAGGGGGGTTGTCCATGAGGGGAGGGGGCTGTCCAGGGGGTTGGAAGGGGGTTGTCCAGGGAAAGGGTAGGTGCTACAAGGGGAGGGAGGGGGTTGTCCAAGAGGAGGGAGGGGGTTGCAGGTGGAGTGGTGGGAGGGAGGGGGCTGCAAGGTGAGGGGGCTATCTATGGGGGTTGTCTCAAGGAGGGGACGGGGGGTTGTCCAGGAAATAGGGGTGTCCGGGAGGGGAGGGGGTTGTCCGGGAGAGGAGGGGTGTCGTATAAGAAGGTGGTAAGGGGGGTGTCCAGGGAAAGGGAGGGGCTGCAAGTGAAGGGAGGGGTTGTTGTCCAGGGGTAGGGAGGGGGCATTGATGTTAACCGAAGCATCGAGGTAGATCAGAAAACAAGATAAAAGACTGTTTTGAGCCTTTAACAAGATCACAATGTTTCCTTTAAATAGACTTTAATATCTTGATTTAGTCCATCAAAGACATGACTAAAATCCCAAAAGATAAGACTAAAATTCACTCAAATGTAGGCTATAGAATCCATGAATTTTGTGCCAAGTTTTTTCCAAAAGATTCAACTAGGTGCTTAAAATAAAAAGTTGTTACAGTTCACTGTCTCAAGAGTGATATTGTGGTTTCATCAATGGGGTTTTTGCCTCCGAACAAGAATGTCAGACGGTACCACTGGGTTAAACAGCACTGACTCATAATTAGTTGTTGTATGAATGGCAGTACAAACATCTTTTATGGCTAAGTTCTCGCATGTTTTCACTCATATGTCCCATATCCTCAGTTCCCTTCCATTGAACAAAGGTTTTTCAGTTCCTTGGGAAACTTGGTTCCCATCGCATGCGACTGTGATCATGTTCTCCATGTTGTTCTCACCTCTGTGTTATATCCTCCATGATCACTGTTGACCGAGCGTTGTTTTTCGTAGTTTCTTCAAGTCCAGAGATGTGGTTTTCCAGTTTCACCATACTTTCCGACTATTGCATGTGGTCTCGTGGAAAACAAAGTGTAGATGGCTCATCTTTCTCAGTTTCAGTCGCATTTGCTGCCAAAGATGCGAGCGGCATCCCAATCGCATCTCTCCCATTTGTCTCCCAGTTTCCACCTCCATCAGAATGTGTCAGTCTCCTCCGTATTCAGCATCAACCGATCGTCTTCCTTTTCCTGTGTCTCAGTCATTCTCATTTCCAATGTAAGTTTCTCCCCCTCTTGCTGTGGCACTTTATCCATGCTACGCAGCATGTTAGTGGCATGTTTTCAGTATTCAGCTTTCTCTATCAACTCATGCTCCCACCTGCGATGCTCTTGATCCCACCACTACTGGTGCAACGTGAGAGATTAAATTTTGGATACAATGGCTTAATTCTAAAAATTTAAAGGGTTTCTTCCGCTTTTTGTAACAGAAAAGTTTTTTATGAAAATATGTTCATTTGGTCATATCCACTAAAATTTATTATTATTATTGTTACTAATGTCATTAATAGATTTGCAGTTGATTTTATTTCATTGTCCAAAGATATCATTTAGTTTTTCCTGGTTCAAGTTCACTATAGATTTGCATAACAATATGTTTTTGTTCTGTTCAGGGGGTTGTCTCGGGGAGGGGATGGAGGGGGGTTGTCTAGGATGAGGGGTGTCCGGGAGTAGAGGGGGGTGTCCAGGAGGGGAGGGGGGTAGTCCATGAGGGGTTTGGGTTGTCCAGGGGGTGGGAAGGGGTATGTCTAGGGAAAGGGAGGGGGCTCCAAGGGAGGGGGGTTGTCCAGGAGGAGGGAGGGGGTTACATGTGGAGTGGTGGGAGGGAGAGGGCTGCAAGGGGAGGGGAGGCTTTCCAGGGGTAGAGAGGGGGTTGTCTAGGGGGATGTCTTAGGGAGGGTAGGGAGGGGGTTTTCCTGAAAGGAGGGGGTGTCCGAGAGGGGAGGGGTTTGTCCAGGAGAGGAGGGGGTTGTCCAGGAGGTGGGAAGGGGGCTATCTAGGGAAAGGGAGGGGGATGAATGGGGAGGGAGGGGGTTGTCCAGGGGGGAGGGAGGGGGGTTGCAGGTGGAGTGGTGGGATGGAGGGGTTGTCTAGGGGTAGAGAGGGGGCCATCTAGGGGAGGGGAGGGAGGGGTTTCCAGGAGAGGGGGGCTGTCTTGGAGGTGGGAAGGGGGCTGTCTAGGGAAAGAGAGGGGGCTGAAAAGGGAGGGAGGGGCTAGTCAAGGAGGAGGGAGGGGGGCTGCAGGTGGAGTGGTGGGAGGGGGGTGTCCAGGGGTAGGGAGGGGGCTGCAGGGGGGGTTTTCCAGGAGGAGGGATAGGAGATGCAGGTGGAGTGGTGGGAGGGGGGCTGTCTAGGGGGCTGTCTCGGGGAGGGGGGAGGGGGGTTTGGCTAATCACACAAAAGAACTAGGATATCAAAATAAAAGTGAACTGGTATGATCATGGCCTATCTAATTGTGTAGGTTCTCATCAGGACCTCTCTAAAACTGATAAATACAAAACAATATTTATAATTCAATGAATCATGTTGAGCCTCTTCTAAAATATTGATTCAATCCAAGGAAATATGGACATGTAAATGTTGTAACAGGTAACAATTGACATTTTATTAATTTATTCTTTCATATTAATGTTTTATTTATTTCATTATTATATTACTAATATAATTTTTTTATATAGGTGAAATATTTTTCCTGAGTTCGAATGATTTTTTCGACAACTAATACCATGGACGACAATTTTTTAGTGTGGATCATGGATGCAAAAAGGATGAAACATCAATGTTTTTTAACTATTTGTTGGATAATTGTAATTTCAACCAAATTAAACATTGTTTGAAATGTATATAGCAGTGTTTTGTTTTGTATTCATGATTTCAAGTAAATTTATATAACATTTTTTTTCTTCTATGATTTGTGTATAGGTTTTGTTTGTGCTGTGTGTGCAGGTGTTGTCTCATGTGTGCAGGTGTTGTGCAGGTTATGGGTATGCATAGACAATTTCACCTTTATCAGTGTTAATTAAGCAATAATAAATGGATAATATATCACTCCTAAAAATAGCGCTGATAAAGGTAGTATTTATGAGCGCTATTTTTAGCGGTGATATATTATCCATTTTTCAGTGATATTTTTAGTGCTAATAAATACAGCCTTTATCAGTGCTAAAAAAGAACAGATAAAGGTCCCCCTTTATTAGCGCTATGTTTAGCGCTGATAAAGGGCCCCTCCTCCCCCCCTATCTTCGCCGAGATTAACAGTGCTTTTTTAGTCCTGTTAAAGGAGGTTTTTAGCACTATTAGAAGCCTTATTTGTAGTAGTGACATAGGCGTAAGTATTCCATGGATTGTATGACTTAGAGTAAATCATTTCTCATAGGCTTCAAACATTACATACAACTCAGAATAACTACTTGGAACTACTCCTCCCCAGTATCTTCATCATGAAATCATCTCTCTACCTTTGCATGGCTGTTCGGCTAGGCATTCTCGTGCATGAACGGGATTGTCCCGATGGTAGGTTCTATACCCTCTCATTATTGCAAGACATTTAGCTACTGTTATGGTGAAATATCCTTTCTCAACCTTTTTATGCAGCTTTTTCAATGTAGGTTTTATGGTTTGCATCTATATTAAAGGTGGCCCGAAGGCCTTAAGGTGGCCTAAAGGCCTTCAGGTGTCCTGAAGGCCTTACTAACCCGAAGGCTTGGGAGGCCCAAAGGCCTTAAAGGACTCGGGGACCAAATCAGTGGCCCGAAGGCCCAAATGGGTGAATAGTCCTGACTATAACAGTTCCAAACAATACCTTCTACAGTGCCCACTATAGTAGCTGCTACAGTACTGCTACAGTACCACCCGGAAATTATGCCTCCGCCTGGATTTGATCCTGGATCACCTAATAAGGAATGTGAGTATTCAGTAAAGAAGTTGAGAATATAAAATAATGGTGAATACAATAATAAAGAATTTGAATGTTATCTTAATAATCATGGACTTTGGTATGAGTTCAGTACACATTACACTCCTCAACAAAACAGTGTTGCTGAAAGGAAAAGTAGAAGTCTGGTTGAAATGGGATGAACTATGTTACTTTAACATGGTCTCTCTCATTAATTTTTGTGGAAATCCATGATCACTTCTATTTATATTCAAAACTGATGTCTCTATAGACCAAGTTCATATATGAATCCATATGAAATGCTTTATGATAAAACTCTAAGTTTGAAACACTTAAGAGTTTTTAGGATCCCATGCATCATAAATAAGAAGGGTGGAAACCTTGTAAAGTTTGAGAAGAGTGGTGAAAATAGAAATTTTCTTGGCTATGCTCTATAAGGAAGAGGATACAAGTGTTTTAGAAAATAGTTGAGAATATTAGTTAACTCTATTGATGTGAAATTTTTGGAAAAATCTAAATAAGATTCTCAACAGACTTGTGTAGATGAGGAAGATGAACCAAATGAAAGAATTTTTGTTGAATGTTATGATAATGATACTAACAACAGTAATCCTACTCAAGTAGAATAACCAGACTCATCTATCTCTTTCAATGAGAAAGAATCTTGAAAATTTCATCCTAGGATGCAGAAGAAAGTGGAAGATCAAAACATTTTTTGTGATGATAATCAAAAGGTTCAAACAAAAAGAACATCAAAATCTATTAGATATACTTATTTGTATTCAAAAGTTGAACTGAAAGATGTGAATAAAGATTTTTAACATCCAGAATGGGTTCTGGCTATGAATGATGAATTGGATCCGATAGAAAAGAATGGTACTTGAGAATTCATACCTAAACCAAATGAAAAAAATTTATTGGTACAAAGTGAATTTTTTGGAATAAGCTAAATGAATATGGTGAAGTGATAATAAACAAAGAAATATTACTATGTAAAGGATGCTCATAGACTGAAGGTATTGATTTTTATGAAAAAATGTTATTGAACAACCTTGTGGATTTTTTGTTGGGAAGGATGAAATTTATGTGTGAAAGTTAAAGAAAACATTTTATGGAATAAAGAATTTTTTGAGGTTAGGGTATTCCAAATTGAATACTTTTTTAAAGAAGATGATTTTTAAGAAAGGGAGGGTTGATAACAATTTATACATCAAATAATGTCAAGACTTTTCCCTCAATGTAATTTTTTATGTTGATGATATTATTTTTTCCAGGAATGATGAAATAACTTGTGGAATATTTGCGGAAGAGATGAAAAAGCTATTTGAGATTTCCATGCAAGGTGAAATGAAACACTTTCTTGGGTTAAAGATCTCACAAAATAAGAAACACATTTTTCTTTCTCAAGAAAACAATACCAAGTAATGACTTAAGAAGTTTGACATGGAAAATTTGAAACTAGTTTTCACAATGATTCCAGTGGAAACCAAGTTGTCTAAATATGGATAAGGTAAGGAAGTTGATCCTAAAAAGTTTCGAAAGCTTATTATAGTTTTTTATATTTGACTACCTCAAGACCCAATATTATTTATGTTTCTATCTTATGTACAATATTTCATTTTTCTCCAAATTAATAATATCTATTAGAAGAAAAAATAATTATTAGATATATCAAAGGTGAAAAAATGGAATCAGATATGATATCTCAGAAAGTATTGAATTTTTTAGGTATTTAGATGCTAATCAGGTAGGAAATTTTGATGATAGAAGATCCACATCTGGTGGAGTATTATTTCTATTAAAAATTTGTGTTAGTTTGAATATAAAAAAAATTAACTAAATATTATCACAGATGAAGTTGGGTATGTTTCTTCCACTCAATCCACTACCCAACTTATGTGGATGAAGTATCATTTGGAAGACATACATGTTTAAGTAAAGTTACCCTTTCTATTGGGTTGTGATAACCAAAGTGTCATCAACCTTACAAGAAACCTAGTCCAACATTCACTTTCAAAAAAAATTTATATCAAATATCATTTCATTAAAGATCATGTGGAGAAGAATGAATTGAAGTTAGAGTATGTTTCAACATTATAACAATTTCCTGACATTTTTACAAAACCTTTACCAAAGGAATATTTTTTTCAAATTGAGTTTGGACATGGACTTCCAAACAATTTCTCATCAAGGTTGAGGTATATTTTTTCCCCTCTCTCATATAGTATTTGGATAGTGTTATCAATGGGGGAGAATTGTTTCATAAATATATCCATTTATATGTGATAAACATTTTAAGGAATCATGTATTTAGGGAGAGTTGTGGGTAATTTGTGATCACGACATTTAAATGCATGAACTATTCTAACAATTTATTACAGTGGTTGTAGAAAACCTTGGTTTTTAGGAAATTGGAGGAAGTCAAGAAATATGTGAAGAAAAGATGAAGATGTTTCATCATTCACTACTTTTGGACAACATGGCTTCACTGTCAATAATTAGTGTTTCCTATATTGAGATATCTCACATTGGATTAGAATTTTTGATAAGTAATATATAGTATTATGTTACAAAATTCAATGATTTATGAACCTTTTTTAACAAAAAAATCTAAAGAGGGATATTGTTGGGACCAAGTTGGATGGAAGTTGTTTTTGGAATATGAAAGAAGTTTTTATTCAATGTATTTTCTTTTTTACAGAGATAAATAAATCAATTCACTTTGCAAAAGTTGGTGATCAGAATCACAATCCTATTTAGAAGTTTGGGATCAAAGTGATTAAGAAATCCCATCAGACTGAGAATAATTTTTCTGGGAGAAAAGGTTCACTAGACTCACCTTGGGTTCAGAATGAAATAAATATTGTAATGAGAAAATGAATCAGAGCATAGATGGCATTAATGAAAATCTAATGATGCTTTTATATTTTTTAATTCAAAAAATTAATAATTTTTCTAAGAAACTTTTTATGAAAACATTATAAAGTAAAATAGGATAATGAGTGTTTCTAACCATATTTGGGGTTGGTTGGAAAGAAATAAGTTTCTGGTAGGATAGGAAGTTACAATACTATCCAATGTAAGTCAGACAATGCTATGAAATTCTTAAATGTTTTTAAAGTCATGATACAAGCATAAGTTTGTGAAATAATAAGGTTTTTTAATTTGAAGCTTTATGGTCTTAGTTTATCGGTGTGATATCTCAGAACATAGATTTGTCTGAATGCTTAAATGGTTGATAGGAATGCGAGTAGACAAAGGTGTTTGTTTTCAATCAGACAAAAAAGACACAAGATACAAATCATTAATGAAATATGCTGGTAATATAATAAGTTGCTACTAACACTATTTTATCAGACGTGGCATTCCACCGATCATCAAAGTAATCTGGATACTGATCATCAGATGAATTGATGGTCTCAAAAGAGAATTAGATGAAGAAAAGTTTTTTTGAGGAGTTATTAGGACCAATTGAAAGTTAAATAAATAAAGTTGTTGAGAAGAATGAAAAAAGGGATTAGAGATAAATCAACAATGTAGTTGACCATTTTCATGAGGTTAAATTATTTTGATTTAAATTGGGTCATGTACAAAATAAGGACTCTGATATGTTTTTATCAATCAGGTTAAGAGTCATTAGACAAGAATTGACCCAGATTATCAGAGTAAAGTAGAGACCATTCCATCAGATGCAGGTTGAAAATGATAACTTCATTAAATTTAGGATTATCAGTCAAAGGAAAATAAAAAAATATTTTTTTTTAAAACATCCACAAAAGTGTTATCATGGGGGTCCTTGAAAGTTTGTTTGAAGAGTTGTGCAGGAGTTATTGTTTGAATAAGTTACGAAGCTGATCCTGAAGTTATGATGAGAAGTGTTGAAATATTTAGAAGTTGCGACTATGTTTATTGAAAAATAAAGGTGACTGAAGTCTAAAAAAGTAGAAAAAAAATTATGGCAGAATGTTTTCAGTGTGTTATATTTAAAAGATGGTATAGATCATTGGAATGGGAATCATGTTTTTCATTTGTTATCAATCATTGTAATGATAAGCCATTTCATGTTTAATATGTTTCAATTAATGTATAAAAACATAATTAAGAACCTATTATTGAACATATGTTTTAATCTAAATGATGAAATCATATTGAAAATTGAAATCAGACTAAATAATGATTAGAAAGTCCAAAGAGATCTGAAGTTGTGAGAAGATTTAAGAAGGATTACAAAGAATCAAGAAGAGTTGAGAAGCTATAAAGAAGTAAAATATATATCCTAAATTCAAGGGTAATTGATGTTTTCATAAAAAAAATTAAGTGGTAAAACTTTTTAGAATCCCACCTAAACCATTTTTTGTGCACCAATTAAAAGAGGAGAGTAATTTGTACTTTCTGACCCTTGTAACATTCATGGGTGTAGAGAGAATAAATTGTGCTAAAATTTTCTAGAGGGAATGAGTTTTTGGATCGAGATTTTCTAAGGAATATTTCCAGATAGAATAATAATAATAAAGGTGTTCATATTCATAGTTTCAGGATCAAACAGAGAAATCAAACTATGATTTCTTAACTGAGGCAGAAGTAGTTTAGATTTATTTATGTTGTATTCTAGCTGAGTTATTTTGTCTGACTGAGAAATAAAAATGGGGAATCTAACTAGGTTATCAGATTGAGTATAATTAATAATTCTAGATAAGTTCTTACCTATTGTTGGGTGTTAAGTTGGAAAATGAATATATTTTTTCAATATTATATTTGTCAAAGTTGACTAAGAAGAATAGTAACATGTTTTGAAGAAACTTGTGAAAGTTTCTTAACTTTTTACACAAATTTGTATTACATCATTTTGTGCTACGTGATGCACATGCACTATTATATTGAATATTGTTATACACAAGTGTAAGGGTATATCCTACTTTTTGTATCTACCCTAAAAGATTATTTTCTAGTGGATTGTATAGTATTGGATTGTTTCCAAATCATACCAAGGACATAGATACACTTGTTGAGTAGTGAACTATGTAAATTCTTTTATTCCAATGGATGTGTGTTTTTTTTCATAAAGGTGATAACTATTTAATAGAAGGTTAATTTTATTTCAAAATAAAGGAAACTTAAAAGAAAAAATATCACTGATAAACCCCTCCCCCTCTCAATGATATATTGATCTTGACTGGGCTATATAATATAACAGATATTAAAGTAGTACAAGTTAAAGATGATATAAAAAATTAATAATTTTATGTGATATTGTTGAGCCAAACAAGGCTCCCTATAGAACTAGATTCAGGATCCCATGGCAAGGGAAATGTTAAAACATGTTGAAAACCCCCACGACCTCACTGTATAACCAAGAAACATTCACCATAACCTTTTTATATAATCTAGTCACATTTACCATGGCCTTCAAATATAATCAATTCATCCAATGTGATCAAAAGTGTCATACCCTTCAAGGCTAGATCCAAGATATGGATGACCAAGGAATCCTCATAGAGTCCAAATAGCATCTCAATTGACACTTGGTTATAGTGGGGTCCAAGGATAATTTCAATATCTATGTCCACTATAATCTCAAGCAGTCCGGATCCAAGTGGTATCAAGGCGCAAGTCATCCTATGGAATCAAGGCCCATGGAGAAATCTCATCCAAGGTGTCCACTACTACTTTCAAAATCAATGGAAGAATCTTCCATGGCATCTAATGGAATCAGGATCCAAGGTATACCAACCAAGGTATCCACTACCATTTCAATTCATCACATCCATTCATCAATTCACATTCCATAACATTCCATTAGTTCATATAACTCATATAAAAATTTCATATTAACCATTTAATTAATTTAAACAAAACACATCAGGTCAACACAAGGAAAAGAAGGAAAATCATCACCTAAATAGTTCATTTTAGTTCAATTCAATTCATAAAGGGATTTCTCTAACAAGGAAATCACACACACACCCCATGTGTGGTATAAAATAAGGAATATAATAAGGGCACACCCCATGGGTGGCCTAGGTTGGGGAAACAACCTCCAAAAAACTCAAAGGTACTCACGAGAAACCTAAAAAAGTTACATTTCATCTAATTCAATTATTTAATTAATTAAATGGGTTCCAATAAGAAGTAAGACATGTGGCACAACTGTATCCAATCTTATAAAACACTAAACCCCAAGGGAAAGTTATAGAACACCTACCATAGTCTCGTAGTAGATCATCCATCCAATATCGAGCTCTAATTCGGTCCAAATCAGGATAAAAATGATTGATGGATGAAAATCCTAAATATAGGTCATATTATCTTTCACCCAAATGGTTCATCTTATACCAAGTCAAATTAGGAACAACACAAGAGGAAAGAAGAACTTATGAGGATGAATCCAATGAGACCAACTATGTTTGATTATAAGATCAGATGAGAAAATGGGATAAAAGGATATGATTTGGCCATAAAATGAGCTTCCAAGGGTGTGATGTTTTCCAAAAGAGGAAGAATATAATATTTTTAGGTTTTAATAAATTTTAATGGAAAATTGGTCTTTTTTCCTCAAAATAATAGGCTTCATAGTTTTGCTTCATGGTTGGTCAAACCTTCCACTAACCATTTTCCCTTCACTACCTAGAGGGGCACCTCACATGGTCATGGTGCATGGTTGGAAAACCATTCACTGATCATGAATTTTGTCTATGCTAAAAACTACAGGTGTCTCGCATGGGCATGTGCCTAAGTTGGCATGGTTTCCTCAAACTGTGTGACATCTTTCCTCCTACTTTCAAGCCTCGCATTGTTAGAAATAACAATGCGACATATCCTATATGGGTTCTCCTAACCATGTGCCCTGCCTTCTTTTTCCAAAAATTCAAACTCCAGGCTCCAAAATATCCTTATACACCCCTGATACACCCATTATATCATAGGGTAATCTCATTAGGCCATAAAAACTATTTTAACAAAAAAATATCCATACATCATAGAAAAACATGGGATCTTACAATCTTCCCCCCTTAAAGTAATTTTCCCTGAATTTGCCTTCCAAGGGTGGTCAATAATCATCTAAGAATAAATCTATCCTCTGAGCATATAAGTAATCATCCCACTCCCAATTCTTGTCTTGTACATGAGTGTGCTGTCATATCATTCATACTAGAGGAACTGACTGGGCCTAGGAAGCTTTTATGCTTCTATAGATGATACTTATAGGATTCCCCTCAAAGGACACATCTACCTATAATTCTACCTCATCATAATTCATAGTGTGAGACAGGTCTAAATGATAATGGAACAAATGAGATACAAGGAAGATGTCGTGCATAGACCAATACCTTGGAGGCAAATGAAACTGATAGGATACCAGCATGACTCTCTTCAGAATCTCTAATAGACCAACATATCACAGTGAAAGCTTACCCCATCTCTTAATCTGTTTGTGTCCCAACCTTGGTGAGATACGTTAAAAGACCTAATCCCCAACCTCAAACTCTACAGGACATCAATAGAGATTGACGTAAGATTTCTATCAAGAATGTGAAATATCCATCCTCTTTATAATCCACTAGACATGATCATAAGTCTCCTATATGATATGAGATCCCAATAAAGTTTCCTCACCTACCTCTAACAAGCATAGAAGAAATCAGAATGGTCTATCGTACTAATCCTCATAAGGTTTAATCTGTATATTATCAGGATAACTATTATTTCAGGATAAATAAATAAGGGGAATATTTCTCTCCTAAGAGCCCCCAAAATCTGAGACGCATGCTCATAGAATGTAATCAAGCATATGAATCGTAAACTTTGACTAGACATTAGTATGAGGGTGGTATGATGTGCTTAGAAACACATATGTACCCAACACCCTCTACAAAATCTTACAGTAACAAGACATAAAATGGGCATCCCTATCTGATACCATAGTTTGATGAACCTTATGAAGGTGTACTATATCACATATATAGAGCCTCCCAATCTCATCCAATTATAATGTCTCCCTTGTCAGCATGAAATGAGAAACCTTCATGAGACATTCAAAAACAACCTACACTGCATCACTACCTTGAGGCGACCTCGTTAAACCAGTTACAAAATCCATCATGACATCTTCCCACTTACACTTAGGAATGGGTAACTACTATAAAAGTTTATCTGGTCACTGATGTTCCACTTTCATCTAATGACAGGCATAACATCTCATAACAAAATCATTTACCTCATCTTTCATCCCCGGCCACCAATATTGGTGACATAAATCCTAATACATCTTGGTAACACCAGGATGTACCACCCAAACTAAGGCATGATACTACTATATCATCTACTCATGTATAACTGCTGGAACACAAATTCCACCATATATATACATAATTTTATCCTCACCAATATTCTAGACAAGAGGTGGGTCCTCACCTAGCACACACTCCTATAGAACTAGGCCCTCAGAATCAAATAGTCTACTCATCCTCACTCTATCCAAAATGGTAGAGGTCACAGCTAAGGATGAAAAAAAATCTTCCCCTGACTATCTTTTACCTCCAAGTGCATCTCTTAAAACAATTCCAAAAGGTTCCAGTCGCTACTAGCCTTCTAAACTACCAATATTTATGTCCTTTTGCTCAGTGCATCGGCCACCGCATTACCTTTCCTAGGCATATAGGCAAGATATATGTCAAAATACTATAGGTACCCAACCAAAATTTTCTACCTCAAATTCAAATCATACTATATAAATATATTCTTTAGTATTTTGTGGTCTATGTACACCACAACATTCTCTCCAAGTAAGTAGTGTCTCCAATAGCACAAAGCATGAACAACTACATCTAACTCGAGATCATGCGTCAGGTAATTCCTCTTATGTGGCCTCAACTAACGAGACCTATATTCCATAACTCCCATCCCAATAAATGATGCTTCTCAATACACCATGTAGATCTTATGTAAATCTGGTAGAATCTAGACCAGTTCTGAAGTCAACCTCCATTTCAAATCCTTTTTCTCATAGGTATATGACCATAAAAACTACACACTCTTCTTAGTGAATCCCATCAATGGTGCTTCTAATCATGATAAGTATTGTATAAAACTCTTATAATATTCATTTATCCCTAAGAAACTCGGTATGTTAAAGATTTTCTTAGGATGCTACTAGGAAACTATAACTCTAACCTTATATGGGTTAACTTATACTCATGTCTCTGAGATGATATGACCCAAGAAGTTAATCTTTCCCATTTATAAGTGGAACTTTGTGAGCTTAGAATATAATCAATGCTCTCTCAGTGTATCCAAACAAATCTCAAAACTTTTGGAATGGTCATGTCAATTGTGAGAATATACCAAGATATCATCCATGAAAACCACCATAGAAAAATACAGATAAGTATGAAAATTTAGGTTCATCATCTCCATGAAAAATTGTTGGTGTGTTCATTAGACTGAATAGCATAACCAGATACTCGTATAGACCATACCTTCCACAAAATTTTGTATGAGGTATGTCTATAGGTTGAACATGCACCTGATGATATCCAGATCTCAAATCAATTTTGGGGAACACCCAATATCCTTAGAGTTTATCAAAAAGTTCATCTATATGTGGTAAGGGATAATGTTTCTTAACCATAAATTAGTTAAATTTACGATAATCCACACATAACCTGAGGGTACCATCCAAAATTTTCAAAAAAAAGGACTGAATAACCCCATGGAGAAGTACTAGGTCATATAAATCCATTTTCCTCCAAATACTCCAGATACCTCTTGATCTCCTTCAACTCTATAGTATTCATCCTATAATGAGGAATAGATAGCAGTGAATCTCTTGGAACTAGATCAATGGAAAACTCAACCTCTCTATCGGGAGGTAAACTAGAAAATCCTTCCACAAAAATATCCCTAAAACGATTAACCATTGGAGGAAATTTCTCCTAATGTGATACCTAACATAAATATAAAAACTAGAAATCTAGGTTGTCATCTTACACATTCCACAATTCTATGGCTAATCTCAGATCACTTGGATATCCCATTCAACCCTATAAATAAAAACTCTACTCTATGGTGATATGAACATCACCCTTTAGAAATATCAATCAACATTGGATTGATAAGTAACTATCCATTCCATCCTGATTATGATATCAAACCCATTCATCTCAATTAAAAAAATACCCCATATGAAGTGACACTCACCAATATCAAGGGGGAACTCCCTAAACCAGCGCACACTCTCTGATCTAATTCCCAATGGAGTGTTGAGTTTAATAATTCCATTAGAATACAACACTATGAGCCCAAGTATCTCCATAATAGGTACAAATATTAAATTATGTGATGCACTTGTATCAAAAATAGTAAATATAAGAGTAGAGTCCACTAAAATTGTACCTATCGTCGTATAAGGTCTGACACTCTGTTCCTTAGGTGTAGGTGATATGAAATATATTTGACCTGAACTATAGCCCTGTGACACAACCTCACTACCTGGAGTAGGCCCACTCTATTGTCTTGGTACCACTGGTGTTTGGCTTCCTCAAGCACTACCACCACCTCATCCTGAACGTCTGGCACTCCTTCAGCTCCCAACCTAACATAGAGCTATGAAACCTACTCCTAAACTTGTAGTTATAGCTAACACAATTCCACTAACTGTTGGAGGAAAGGCCCTTTAAAAACACTATATTTAGCCCATCCTACCATAATCTTGACAGTACACTGGGTTTTGATCACACAGATTCCTCATATGTCCTCGTCCCCCACACAGGTGATAGAAAACTTTTCTACCCATACTAACATCTTGGCAAGTATTAATCACATGGGAAGCCTCAAAATTTAACTTCCTACCACTAGAATTTGAACCACTGCGTTGAGAGACTATACCACCCTACTCTACACCTCCATCTTCCCTCAGGTTCAACTCTTTAATCAGCACCTAATTCACTATCTTAGTAATATTCATCAACCTGAACATGATGACCTGTGATCGAACAGTATGTCTAAGACCTTATTTGAATCATATCACCCTTGGTTCCACATAAACAAGATATATTGGAACAAAACACTACATATTTGTAAATCATATCAAATATTGCAAAGTTTCATCATGAATATCTATATACACATGAACTCACTACCCCACTCTAATATCAGAGTCTTGAGAAAAAATTAGTCATAAAACTTGGTTTGGAAATCACCCCAAACCATATCTCATAGCCTGTCAACACGGTTCAAAACATCCCACTAGCACTTTTCTACTCCCTGAAGCATACAATTCATGAGTTTTACTCTCCTCTTAGAAGGTATCTTAAGATTATTGAATATCAACAACATAGTCTCAATCCATAGCTCAATATCCTATGGACCGCCATCCCCCAAAAATGTGAGAGGATACTACTATTGGAACACACGTGTCATCTCATCCATAGATGAGGCAGTTTGCAGTTCTCCATGAAATGTCTACATATAGCATAAAAATACCTCACGGAACTATGCCTCGATATATATTCTTGGTAAAACCATTGTTACCCAAGTTGGAATTAGTGGATGATATAATGGTATCTCCTAGACCACCACCTATAGAGAATGTTAATCTCCCCCCTTCTGGAATATGATTGGAGGTTGTGGTGGTGGCATGTCTTTACAATTCCAAACACACGCCTTAGAAAAAACTGATAACCAAAAGTCCACAAATGAAAACCTTGTACATGTCAAAACCTTCCTATAAATTGATCGCACCCCTCTTCTTGCTCTTAAATCTAGGATTGGGATTAAATAAAGTCATAATATCACTAGAAACACTGCCTAATTCCCCCTCAAAATTAGGGTTCATGGTCAAATCCCTATTTTACAAGTTTAAATTAATTTTAATTCATATTAATTTCAAATTTGTCTTTAAACAGTTGAACTAAATTGTTCAAAACTTATGATCCATAATGTACCATACACCTCATGAACCAAAATATGATATCCACTTAATCCACACTATAACATATTCTAGTCCATGGGACTAATGGTTCCTGAATCAATGCGCCACAATTGGCTTATTAGGCTGTCTAATATAGCCTAATATGGAAAACACTTCATAGGTTACGATAGACACTCTATGTACCAACCAAGTTTCTCAATATCTTTTGAAAATCATTTGTCAAATTTTAGATATATCACGCAAGGAACACATAGAAAGGTCTTGAAATAAAGCAATGCATCCTATATGGAATGACACAATGCATGGAATGTGAATCCTAATAGGTTCCTAAATGATGCATGAGATTCATTCCCTCATCTCATCAAGAAATGGTAAAACAGATCCTCAATAATATCAATAATAACATCAAATTTTAAGTGTGTCAGTCAATAGTGAAATCCTATCACAACCCGTCCCAGTGGGACCCGTGTCATGACTCCCCAAGCCCGCCTCAAATAGGCCAGGGGCTGGTGACTAGCACCGAGTAGGTATATCACTAACATGGAAGGCATTTCCTATGTACTTATACACATGAACACATATCCAAGACCACAAATGATGAAATTCCAAAAACCACTAAGGATCAAAATGTATGCATACAACTAAACCCGACCAACATAGTACAATGAAAGTAAAGTGTGGAAAGTAAACTGGGCCAAAATACAAGCCCACCAAAAACAAGAGTATGCAAACTATAAATTTCAACCTATAAACACAAAGAGATACACATACTGATGCTCGTAGCCGTAGGAACACCACGGACCATAGGGAACTCAGAAAGCTTGGTCTGGTCTTGGTCCACCCTGGACTCTGTCAAAAGGTCGCCCGTCTTCCCAAGACACAACAGGTGCAGGCAAAGCCCATGAATGGGTGAGTATCAGAATACTCAGTAGAAGACCCCGAAAACCGAAAATCAATACAAAAAGGAAGAATACAGTTATCTCTACACATTATATGTCTACTGAACATATAACAAGAGAAACACAATCCATATATACTCAAAACCCAAACTCGTAGTTTAGAGACAAGTCACACAACCGCATACCCCCTCTGGGGATTCAGTTCAAAGGTTTCACAAAGAAATCGTCCAAGATAACTCACTCCATCAGTCTGGTAACTCTGATGCCGTCCATATGAGATGTAATGTTCATTGGGAAAATCCATGAGAGATAGACACACTCATTCTAGGAGAACACACTCCTGAGTGGGGAAAGATCACGATGCACAAATGAGGATCACAACCAGAGCCTTGGTAGAAATTGAGACTCATCTAGATTCACCTAAAAAGTAGAGGATCGATGTCCTGTAGGAGTATTAATGTCAATACCTAACTCTACCTGGGGTCACGAGTGGATAGAGGATCTCGCTCCAGGACTTTCGGAGGGATACCTGACTCTATCTCGGAAATTCCTGCTGAATGGATCATACTCCTATGAATGGAAACGATACCTGACCTTCAGGGGAATGAGAAAAGGGGGAACTAACCCAAGTAAAACTTGTCCAAGAAATGGTGGAAAAGAAGTATCAAACCATGTTCCAGAATATACATGGCATCTATAAGGGTTACTTGTTGTGTCTCTCGACTATGGGTATTACCTGTATAGAACGGCTTGAGTCAGAAGAATATTCCATGTAGAAAATTAAGTACACGAAGTGTAGTATGGACCACACGCCATGTCTGAGTAACTAGGGTTCCCTTCGTGTATGTGGCCGTGTGCCCATACATGGTTGCAACCAGTGTGTTCTATCCTGTGTAACCGGTACATGAGTTAGTCTGTGCAACCAGCCCGGTCTGGCCGTGTAGTGGAGTACATGGCCGCGTACCCACCTCATGCTCTTGTATCACCTAGGATACATGTTGAGTCCTGCGTAAGGACCCACACATTGTTCTCTTTTGAGAACACTTTGTTTCATCGCCTCAAGCATCGTGGAACCCTAGCCGCCACTTATTCAGACTCACACGGCGTGTTCTTCGAGATACACGCTGTGTGTTTTGGAAATTTCCAAAATCATAGGTTCTTTGTCGTCGCACCTCCGGTGATGTCCAATATTTTATCTGGCCACCCGATCATTACAAAACTCTATGGTTGAAGTCACCTTGACATCGCATGTCCATTTACATTAGTTTCGGGCCTCCGATCGGCCCCGAAAACACCTACCGATTTACCCATACAAAGAACACTTGAAGAACGTGAACTCCTAAACCATGTCTATTCATCCTTCTCTATAGTCGTCGCACCTCTGTTGGGTCATCACGATGTCAGATCTCCGTTTTGTGATCGTTTCGCTGAGAAACTGAAATTAAATGATTCCTCGTTCATATCCCCATGAAGAACGCGAAGAACACAGGGAAGAGGGAGGAAGAAAGAAAAATAACAAAGGAAGAATGAACCTCTGCCATCATTCATCACAAATTTAATCTGATCCCATTAAAAAGTTTGAATAGGGAAAATTGAAGCATTAAAAAAGAAAAAAAACCATGAATAAACCTAGAAAATAAAATCCCTCCCACTAGAACAAAGGTGCTTGGGTCAACCGGTTTGTGGGTTGATTAGCATTCGTCGTTTAATTAAAGAATGGGGAAGAAACAATCTAAAACACCACCCCTACCTCAAGAATGGATCGATCACTAATGAAAGAAATTTTCTGTCGTCGTCGAGATCCTCTAACTCTGTTGGCGCAATGATTCACACTTTTGATCGATGTCGTTCATCGCCGACAAGACTTTCCAAAACTCCAAGAAGTTCTCTCAATTTCTCCCCCACATATAACATTCGATTAAACCATTAAAAAGAGGGAATTAATTTCATTGTTCCATCACGCTGTGGTATTAATGTGTTAGTGTTTCTGTTTCAGAGTCATTATGGAGTGGCATTAATTATCGAAATAGCTACCTCGTTGTTGCGCTGCAGCGAATGTTTCCAAATAAAATAAAATAAACTTTCCAAATTAGTTTATTTTAGTTTATTTTATTTTTCTAAAAACATCTAAAAATAAACTTTTTTCCTTGAACCTCGTTCGTTGAGGTTAGGCTCATTCTTAGGTAAAGTCATCATCCTAGACACAATGGTGCCCTCAGATTTTTAATTCAGGAATCCATTTGAAAACTTCCACAATCGCGCACACACACCAACTCACTTAACTTAAAAAGTTAAAACCACTATTCCGGGCCCACCGGTCCCCATAATTATGTGTCTTCTCTGTGATTAGTCTTGTAATAATTCCATATAATATTTTAAAAAATAATACATGGAAAATATAAGACGTTAAATTCTCCCCACCTTAGGGATTTACATCCTAGAAATCCAAAACAAAAGGATACTGAAAAAGATGTGGGTACTTGGCATGGATCTGAGCCTCCTGCTCTCACGTGCTCTCTTGAAGATTCTCATGCTTCCACCGGACATGCACCAAGGGAATAGATCACCCAAGAAGGATCCTCTCTTATCGATCCTCTATCTCCACCGGGTACTCAGCAAAGGTCTCTCCATCCTCGATGTCCAGCTCGCCCTAGTCGATGACGTGCATTGGGTCATTCACATACCTCCTCAGCTGTGACACATGGAAGACATCATGTACCTAGTAAAACTATGGTGGTAGAGTTAGGCGGTACACCACCTATCCAACTCTACATAGTATCTGGAAAGGGTCGATGAACCTTAGAGACAATTTTCCACCCCATCCAAATCTCTGCAACCCTAGTCGATGTGAGACCCTAAGGAATACATGGTCCCTCTCCTCGAACTCCATAGGTCTCCATAGTCTATCATCACAAGCCTTATTCCAACTTTGTGTAGTCATCATCCAATCCCAGATGATCTGTACCTTCTCGGTGGTAGCTCGCACCAACTATGGACCCATAAGTGCAGACTGTCCAGGGTCGGTCCAACAAAATGGTGACTGAAAGGGTCTCCCATATAAAGCTTCGAACGGTGCCATACCAATGGTGTAGTGGTAGATGTTATTGTTAGAAAACTCCACCAGTGGTAATTGTTCCTCCCAACTGCGGAAAAAGTCCAAGATACAGGCCCGAAACATATCTTCTAGAACCTGAATGGTTCTCTCTATCTGACCATATGTCTAGGGATGGAATGTTATGCTCAATTGTAGATGAGTCCCAAAAGCCTCCTGCAATCCCTTCAACAATCAAGATGTGAAGCGGGCGTCCTGATCTGAGAATATTGTTGAAGGGACGCCATGAACCCAAACTATCTCCTGCACATAGAGGCGTCCCAAGATTTCTACGGAACTCTGCTCATAGATATCTAGGAAGTGGGAAGACTTGGTGAGCCGATTAAATATCACCCAGATAGAATCATGCCCCTTAGACGTTCATGGTAAGCCCATCACGAATTCCATTGATATTCCATCCCACTCCCACTCTAGAACTTCCAAGGGTGAGCTAATCCTGATGGAACATGGTTCTCATCCTTCACCTACTGGCATTTATGGCAATGAACTCTGCTACTTCCTTCTTCATGCATGACCACTAGAATTGTTGTCAGAGATCCTGGTACATCTTCACCACCCCAGGATGTACCACCACGTGGGATGTATGAAACTCCCTCAGAACCTCCTCCCGCAATGCCACTGGTACAACAGTGCATCCTATAAAAATAACAATGTGCTCCCCACCTTGAAAATATCCATCAGGGGAATGCCCTAAGGAAAACTGAGCACGTAAAGCCTTATAGTCTAAATCTCCAATTTATGCCTTCCTAACTCACTGTAAGAGTGGAGGGGTGACAACCATTGACTGAAGGTAAGCTGCATCCTCTCTGTTCACAAAGGATAACTGTAACAAGGCCAACTGCTATGTCACCTCATTTAGCAGTTGTGGACTCGATCTCCTTTTGAGAGCATCTAAGACAACATTCCCATTCCTTGGAGTATAGTGATCTCTAAATCATAGTACTAGAAGAACTCCATCCAATGCCTCTATCTCATATTTAGATCCTTTTGTGATAAGATGTACATGAGGATCTTGTGGTCAGAGTATACGATAAACAGCTCGCCCATAAGGTAGTTTCGCCACATCTTCAACGTGAATAATACCACTTCCAACTCAAGATCATGGGTTTCATAGTTCTACTCATGTGGTCTAAGTTGGAAAGAACCATATGCAATCACTGCATGTCTCTGTATCAGGACACATCCAAGCGGTACCTGCTGCGTCGTAGAAAACTACGTACTCGACAGCATCCCCATGCAATCTCAAAATCGGGGAGCTCATCAAACTCTATCTCAACTGCTTGAAATCCTGCTGGCACTTCTCCATCCACATGAAGGGTTTCCCCTTCCTGGTCAGGGTCTTCATCGGTGCTAATACCCAAGTGAAATTAGGAATGAATATCCACTAATATCCTGCCAACCCAAGGAAGCTCTGCACCCCCGTCACGCTCTGAGGTGGATCCCATGATAACACTATCTACACCTTGGATAGGTCCATAGCTACTCCATCTGCAGAGATGACATGTCCCAAAAAGTGGCCCTCCTAAATCCAGAACTGGAACTTCGTGAGATTCCCATAAATCGCGTGCTCTCGGAGTACGTCTAGAACCATACGCAGGTGTCTCATGTGCTCCTCCTCTGACTTCGAGTACACAATGATTTCATCAATGAAGAACACTATGAACCAGCCCAAATATAGCCATAAGATCAGGTTCATAAGTCCCATGAACACTATGGGGGTTTTTGACACACCGAAAGGAATCACCAAGTACTCATAGTGACTATAGCGGCATCTGAAAGTCGTCTTCGGTGTTTCCTTTCCCCATACTCGTAACTGGTGGTAACATGATCGAAGGTCAACCTTTGAGAACCACTGTGCCCCTAATAGCTGTTCTAATAGGTTTTGGATCCTTGGAAGTGGATACTTGTTCTTCACTGTTACCTGATTCAGGCATCAGTAATCCACACACAACCTCAAACTCTTGTTTTCCTTCTTGTAAAACAAAACTAGGGTCGTCTAGGCTGAATCACTGGGTCTTAAAAAACCTTTACTTTGAAAATCCTCCACCTTTACCCAATCATGAAAATCTCTATGGGATACATATGATATGTTATTGGGAAAATCAGTGTCATCATGGGGTGTAAGTCGATGCAGAAGTTAATCTCCCGGTGGGGAGGTAGTCCTCGAACATCTTCGGGAAAGAAATCCTCGTACTATGCCACTACTATTGGGAACTGGAAGCTCACAAAATCTAATACTCTTAGGGTAAGGCTATCCAACTCATGAGTTATTGGATGCACCATCCTATGAAAGAGTCTATTTTGCGATGCATGGGTCTCCTTTCCACCAACAAGGGAAAACCTCGTCCTATTGTTGCAGACACACCACACTCTTCGCCTAAAGCAGTCAATCTGGGCATGGACCGAATATAACCAATCCATCCAAAGAATGACTTAATAATGCAACGATGCTTCCATCAAGTGGTTCCAACTGAAACTCTCACCTACAAGGGTAATATCACAATGTCTGCAAAGGTGTGTGATCATCGATTCTCCTCCTGTAGATGTCTCCAAGCGTAAGGGTCGAGTCAACGGCTCTACAGGAATCTCAAGGTTTCGCACAAGACATGTGATGAGGAAGGAATGATTTGAACCTCTGTCTATAAGTATGGAAACTAAGGTAAAGACGACACATATTCTACCTAGGATCATCCCTGGAGTCCCTAGGTCATACGCCTTGATCGCATACAGTTGTCCCCGCCCCTGTACCCCAACTCCCTGAGCCTGGTGAGGACCTCCTGGGGGTGGTGGTGGAAGTAGATCGAAGCATCTACCACCACCTGCACCTCTCCCTACTCCTTTGACACATCCACTACCTGGAGGGTCTGTCTACTCCACTCTATTCCTTTGCCTCGATGGTTCATCCATCACTTCCCTATCAGCATCTCGATGGGTTGGACAGTCTCTAGAGAGATGTCCTCTACTATCACATGAGTAGCATCGCCTCTCCCTAGGATGACTAGATCAAGCCTGAGACACCAAGATTGTCGATCCCCTGTCCTAGGTCCTCCTGTGACATATCCCACATCCAGATCCCTATGCCTGATGTTGGTTACCCACTGTGGAGGTCTCTGCACCTGTCTGCTTACTACTGACTATCGTCAGCTATCTCTGCTCCACCAAGAAACTCTCGATCACCAAGGCCTGTTAAATCACTCCAGTATAAGTTGAAATTCATAGAGGCATGACACTAGCTCCGATGTCTCATCATAGACCGTGATAAAAGGTATGATCTCTAATGTACTGATCCCTACCCATATCCATCAAGTACCTAGAGAGGTTGGTGAACCTCGATGAATAGCCATCCACCGTCAAACTGCCCTACTGGAGCTGAAGAAGCTCCTGGATATCCATTGTTCTCAGCAAAACTAGAGGTAACTCCTCCCTAAAGAGTCGCTCAAACTCCATCCATGAAAGGGCCTCTTCATCGTGAGTCTATGTGGTCTGACTCCACCATCATCCTGCTGAACCCTAAAAAAGGCTCACTCCTAGGATCACCATTTGGTCGGTCAGTGTCCTCACTAGACAGAAAACTCTGGTCACTGCCTCAAGCCAGTCCTTAGCTACCTGAGGGTCGGGCTCCCCTCAGAACCTAAGGGATCTCTTTATCTCAAAATCATGGGGCACGCTCATCCTGCACCCCTCGTCTGTCGGTACTGCAGGTACCACAGGCTTCTCCACTGGTGGTGGTATAGCAGGTGCACCACCTAGTGGAAATCCCTAGGAAACTGGCCCCTGTATCGAATCCTAGTCACTAAAGGGGTTATCCTTGTGATCTCACTGCTGAATCCTAGTGGGTATGCATTGTAGAGGTACCCTGTAAGGAAACAAGATGTACCACAGTCAATGAGTATATCTGGATAGGTGACACAAGTACATGGAAAACATAACCCATTCCTATATGATGCATGTACCATTCTTGTACTTCCCCAAAACTACCAATTTCATGCACCGAGTCGTAAATAACATTATCAAAGTCATGGTGCATTGATACGTTGGCCGCCCGCACTAACACTAGAGTCTCTGGCCTGAAAGTTGAGATCAAAACACTTAACACTGTTGCCCCAAGCCCATCTCATAGACTCTTGGTCCTAATTTAGAACCAACCACCACTGATAAAACTCTGTCATGACCCATCTCAGTGGGGCCCATGCTGTGACTCCCCAAGCCTACCTCCAATAGTCTGGGGACTGGTGAATACCACCGAGTAGGCATATCAGTAACATGGGAGGCATTTCTTAAGTACCTATACACATGCACACATCTCCAAGCCAACAAATTCTTAAATTCCAAAAACCACTAAGGAACAAAATGCATAGATACAACTAAACCCAATCAATAGAGTACAATGAAAGTAAAGTGCAGAAAGTAAACTGGGAAAGAATACAAGCCCACCAAAAACAAGTTTCTGCAAACTACAAAGTCCAACATGTAAACAAAAATAGGTACTGGGACTACTACTCATAGTTTTAGGAACACCACGGCTTGTAGGGAACTCAGAAAGCTCGATCTGGTCCTGGTCTCCATTAGACTCTATCAAAAGGTCACTCGTCTGCACAAGACACGACACATGCGGGTAAATCCCATGCAGGGGTGAGTATAACAATACTCAGTAGAGGACCCCGAAAACCACAAAGCAACACCCAAATAAAGAATAAAGTCAGCTCTACACATTATATGTCTATTAAACATATAACAAGAGAAACACAATACAGATATACTGAAAACCCAACACTATATTTTAGAGACAAGTCACACAACCGCATACCCCCACTATGGATTCAGTTCGAAGGATTCATGAAGCACTCATCCGAGATAACTCACTCCACGAGTCTGTTAACTCTGAGGTCATTTATCCGAGAAGTGATATTTTTCGAAAAAATCCATGAGAGATAGATACACTCATTCTGGGAGAACACACTCCTGAGTGGGGAAAGATCATGATACATAGATGAGGATCACTGGGAGGGCCTTGGCGGATACCACGACTCATCTGGATTCACTTTCTAAGTAGATGATTTTCATTATGTAGGATTAGTCATGTCAATACCTAACTCCACCTAGAGTCAAGAATGGATATAGGATCTCACTCTGGGCCTCTCGGAGGGATACCTGACTCTATCTCAGAAATTCATGCTGAAGGGATCATACTCCTGTGAATGGAAATGATACGTGACCTTTAGGGAAACGAGAAAAAGGGGAAATAACCCAACAAAACTTGTCCAAGAAATGGTGTACAAGAATGATCCAATTGTGTTCTAGAATATACATGGCGTGTAGAAGGGTTACATGTCATGTCTCTTGAATCTGGGTACTACCTGCGTAGAATGGCCCGAGTCAGAAGAATATGTCGTGTAGAAAAGTAAGTACATGGCATGTAGTACATACCACACGCCATATCCGAGTAACCGAGGTTCCCTTCATGTATGTGGTCATGTTCCCGTACAAGGTTGTTACTCGTGTGTTCTAGCCCGTGTAACCAGTACACGGGTTAGTCCGTGCAAGAGGCCTGGTCTGGCCATGTGGTGGAGTATAAGACTGTGTACCCACCCCATACCCATGTATCACCTAGGATACACGTCGAGTCCCATGTAAGGAACCACATGTTTTGTTCATTGGAGAACACTCCATGTCATTTCCTCAAGCACCGTGGAACCCTAGCATCCACTTAGTCGGACCCACACGACGTGTTCTTCGGGATACACACTGTGTGTTCTGGAAATTTTCAGAATCGCAGGTTCTTCCCCATCATGCCTCCGATGATGACCAATCTTCGATTTGGCCACCCGATCATCACAAAAATCCAAGGTTGAGGTATCCCTAACACCACAAGGTCATTTCCATGGGTTTCGGGTCTCCGATCATCCTCGAAAACACGTACTGATTTACCCGCACGAAGAACGCTCGAAGAACGATAACTCCCAAAACATGTCGATTCGTCTACCGATATTGCCATCACACCTCCACTGGTTTGTCACAATGTCGAATCACCATTTTGGGATCGGTTCACTAAGAAATGGGCACGCAACAATTCCCCATTCATATCCCCGTGAAGAACATAAAAATGTGTGGAAGAGGGAGGAAGAAAGAAAAACAAAAAAGGAGGAGCAAACCTCTATCATCGTTCGTCATGGTGTTAATCCACTCCCATTAGAAAGTTTGAATGGGGAAAATTGAAACATTAAACATGAAAAAATAAATCCCATGAACAAACCTGGAAAACAAAATCCCTCCCACTAGAATGAAGATGTGCGGGTCAACCAGTTCCTGGGTTGATCCGCATTCATCATTTAATTAAAGAACAGGGAAGAAACAATCTAAAACACCACCCCTACCTGAAGAATGGATCGATCATTGATGAAGGAAATTTTCTTCCATCGTCCTCGAGATCCTCCAACTCTGTTGTCATAACGATTCACACTTTTGATCAATGTCGTTCATCACCAAGTGGACTTTCCAAAAATCCAAGAAGTTCTATCAATTTCTCCACCACGTCTAACATTTGATTAACCCATTAAAAGGAGGTAATTAATTTTAGTGTTACATCACATAGTGGAATTAATGTGTCAGCATTTTTGTTTCATAGTCATTATGGTGTGGCATTAATTGTTGAAATAGTTGCCTCATTGTTGCGCTGCATCGAAAGTTTCCAAATAAAATAAAATAATATTTAAAAATTATTTTATTTTATTTTATTTTATTTTACTAAAAAGATTGAAAAATAAATTTTTTCCTCAACCCGCATCAATCGAGGTTAGGCTCGTTCTCATGTAAAGTCATTGTCCCGGACACAATGGTGGCCTCATATTTTTAATCCCGGAATCCATTTGGAAACTTCCACAACCGTGCACACACACTGACTCACTTAACTTAAAAAGTTAAAACCACCATTTCTGGCTCACTGGGCATCGGAATGACATGTCGTCTCCGTGATTAGTCTCATAATAATTCCATATAATATTTTAAAAAATAATATACATAAAATTCAAGACATTACAAATCCGATAAACCATAATAGACAAAAACTAGAAAATAGTAATTTCCATTCGTGGAAATTTGGTTTTTCTCTATACATGTGTTAACTACTCCTAGGAACATATCACCACCAAATTAAAATTCCTTAATATCCATTTCTATTGTCTCAAAATAGTAAATAAACCATAAAATAAGATTATCGGATACAACTTTTTAATGTCCTAATCTAGATGCCACTAAATGGTGCCCCGGGTCGGTGGGTCACGTGGCCTCAAGTGCACCTCCCCATGCGCCATAAGATACCCACTAGAATAGAGGGACTAGGGTGAATTTGTGGAAAGACTATAAACCCATTACAAGAGTGTATTATAGAGTAAATTAAATAACAACTATATAGAGGAAGCATATGTAAACAGATGTCATAGCGGAAACATACACTAGAAACACTGGAAAATAAACCCACCCTAGCAGAAGCAGTATAGAAATGGGTAGAAACTCCAGAAAATAATATTAATACTCAAAAGATGGAAACTGAATCATATAAAAATGATGATTATACATCTAATGTCTCTACAAAGCATCCAAAATTGATATTCATACATGATCACAATGCATGTATCAAAATACAAAAAAGACTAAAAAGAAACTATCCCAACTAGCATCACAAGACTCATCTTGGTTCCATTATCGCCTTCTCCTAAGAATATAAAAAATCAATCATTGTAATATGGGTGATTTCCCCAATCCCTACCTTTAACCATATAGTTTTTTTGGGTACCCAATGGTGGCTCGAACCGGGTGTGAGATAACACTCAGTAGGCCACCCCCAATGGTGTCTATAAAAAATTCAGGTTGTGTAAACAAGTTAAAGTAGTGTGCATTATATAATAGATATGATAGTAGTAAAATTTAAATCCCATGGAAAAATTAATAACTATATGTGATACTATCAATCCAAACAAGGCTCTCTGTAAAATAAGGGTCAGGCTCCTATAGCAAGGTCATTGTTAAAACATGTGAAAATCACCATGACCTCGTTGTATAACCAAGAGACATTCACCACATCAATTTCGTATAATAAAATCACATTTACCATGGTATTATCTTATAATAATTTCAACCCTAATGGCCTCTCCATGTAATAAGAAGTATCATACCCCGTAGAGCCAGATCCAAGGTGTAGTCGATCAAGGCATCCTCATTGTGTCTTAGGAGCATCTCGATGGAAACTTAGTTAGACTTGGGTGGGATCTAAGGAGCATGTCAATAGTCCATTTCCACTATGAACCTAAGAAATCTATATACAAGGGGTAGTAAGGCCCAAGGCATCCTACAGAATCAAGACCCAAGGAGAAATATCATCCAAGTTGTCTTCTACCACTATCAAGATCCAAGGAAGAATCATCCATGTCATCTAATGGGATCAGGATCCAAGGTATACTAACCAAGTAATCCACTACCATTTCAATTCATCACATCCATTCATCAATTCACATTCCATAATATTCCATGAGTTCATACAACTCATATAACAATTACATATTAAAAATTTAATCAATCTAAATAATACACATCATGTAAACACATGGAAAGGGAAGAAAATCATCATCAAAAAAATCAATTTAGTTCAATTCAATTTTTAAAGGGATTCATATAACTAGTAAACAACACACAAACACACACCCCAATGGTGGTATAAAGTAAGGAAGATAATAAGGGTGTGCCCCATGGGTAGCCTAGTATGGGGAAACAACCACCAGTGAACTCAAAGGTACTTAGGGGAAACCTAAACAGGTTCCATTTCATCCAATTCAATCATTCAATTAATTAAATAGCATCATCGGTAAGTACAGCATACGACACAAAAAAAATATAATTTTATAAAATAACAAACCCTAAGGGAATGGTATAGACCACCTACTATAGGTCCTTATTGAGAACTAGTCCAGTATTGAGTTGTGATTTGGTCTAAATCAGGAGAAAAATTAAAAACAAATGAAAATATTGAAAATATGGCATATTAGATCACACCCAAATAGTGCAGTTGATACCAAGTCAAACGAAAAATGACATAAGAGGATTGAAAAATGTAATGGTCGGAATCTAATGACACCGACAACAATCGATTTTGAGATCAGACAATAAAGTAGGAGAAAATGATATGATTTGGCCTTCAAAGGAGATCCCAAGGGTGTGATACTATTCAACAAAGGAAGAATAGAACATGTTTAGGTTTTAATAAATTTTAAAGGAAAATTTTTCATTTTTCCTCAAAATACTAGGGCATACCATTTGACATCACATTTGGATAAACCATTCACTAACTGCATGCCCTTCACTATATAGAGGGGCACCCTATATGGTCATGGCATGCGGTTTGGAAAACCATGTGATGACCATGCATTTGGGATCTGCTAAAAACTGTAGGTTCCTTGCAGGGGTGTGACTTGAGGTTGAATAGTTTCCTACAACTATGTGACCTTCTGCACCCCACTATTAAGCCTCGCATAGTTAGGGGTAATTGTGTGACCTATCCCGTATGGTTTCTCTTAACCATGCAGCCTATATATTATTTCGAAAAATCTGGGTTTCAGGCTTTGAACAAGCTTCAGACACCCCCAATACACCCATGATCACATTGGGTACTCACATTAGGCTATAAAAACCATTTAAACAAAAACAATATTCATACCTCATAGTAGAATCTGAGATCATATAGTTGATAAATATGACAGTTTCCTATTTAAATCTAAATATTCTCAGGCTGGGAGTTAGTGAAGCACCAGACAACATTTTATAGTTTGTTACCTAAAGCTAAAAATTTTCTTAGAAACATAATGGTTTTATATATGAGTTGATCATATAATACATGTTCATAGTTACCTTATTCTTTTATAACCCTTTCCTCGTTCCCAATGGGTTGAGATACATGACTACCTTAGCATGAGTATACACAAACCACTATCCCTTATTTAGAAAAAAATTTCCCCTAGACTACAATATGCTCTCCAAGTGGAAACAGATGCATTATTTCATAGTCTCACTTACTTATGACACTATGTCGAGGCTTCTATTTGGTATAAAATTAATAAAACATCATGTTATTGGGAGTGATTTTTGATTTATGTCCCTATTTTATGTAGTACTTGTATCCTTATAACACCCTAATATTTAAGTATGTACATTCCTCTAAATAAATACTATATTGGGTAAATTTTATCACATGGAAAACTAAACTAAAAACAACTAAAATATACCAAATTATATTGAAAGGTAAACATTAATACATTATGAGTATAAAATGTGAAACATCATTATGAAAATTACTATAACAATAAAACCTTAATAAATTAAAAAGATATTAATATTGATTTTTATAAAAACATGTATCATAATTTGATATATATATATATATGTTCATTTCAAATAATAATTTAATTTATTATGAAATTGGGGAATTGATAAAATTTAATGAGGATGAATAATAAATATGATATTATTAAAATCATCAATGTTAAGAATACAAATTTCTCAGCGTTTTTTTAAAGTAGAGTGTATATTATCATAAAAATATAATTAATATTATTTAAAATTTGATTCCCATAATATGTAGTGTTTCAATATATTAAAATATATTCACCAATGTAGAGATTTTAATGGTTAACAAGGTGATAAATTAAGATAAAAAGAAACAAATATAACAAAAATGTTTCTATAATTGTTTAGATAAGTTGGTTTTGTACCAACCCTGTATTATAATCCAATTATTCTTAATTTGGATCAAGTCACTAATAATATATATTCCCTTTATATAATAAGAAACATATATTTAAAAAAGTTCCACTTCTATAACTTAGAAAAGGAGGCATCCTCCACCCATTCAAATTTATACCTAAAAATTAAACCATCCCCTTTATTATATTGTACACTAGTAGAAATAGTGGCTTCAACGTCGAGGCCATGGCATTGGTTTTTTATAAACCGATGAAAATTGTATCATTGGAAACTTTTTTTCATCCAGTTTAACATAAACTGATGCCAAAATATTTTTATATTGAATTTTGGTGGTCGGTTTTTAAAAAAACTGAAACCAAAAATGCCAATGAAAGGATTTAGAGTGTTAAATTTTTTAAAAAAATGATGCTGTAAATTTAAAAAAAAAAATCAGAGTCCATTTTCCCAAAATCCAACACCAAAAAATAGTTTTTGGAATTGTTTTCTACAAAAAAAATTCTAAAAACATTTTTTAAAAAACATGAGATCATGAAACCCTCATTTTTTTGATCTGTAAAATGTTTTTCTCAACTCACAACAGCCCTAACAGTGACCCACTGATCCTCAGCAGACATTATTATTGATTTTATTCAATTTTAATCATCATTTAATGATATATTATCTCAATTATTCATCCCCTATCATTTTTTCATCATCCACAGAATTATTTCTCTTCGAAATACATTTTTTGGCTGAACATCAATCGCAATTTTATTTTATTTCTTTGTTCTTTTTTTGTTGTTCATTTCTACAAGAAATTTTGTTAGATCTTGTAGTGTTTATTTTTCCAACAAATTCAAGGGAAGAAGTTCAAATTATGGATCCATTTTTCTTATTGAACTCCAAATTTTATAATTTTTTTAATTTTGAGGATAAATTATTTATCATTTAGATATATTTTTGAGTTATTTTTTGAATTATTTGTATGTAGTTGAATGTTATTTATAAATGTTGTTGTTAAAGTTTGTTTATTTTGATAAATTTTTTATTTGATTAAATTATCAAATTTTATTGATGATATTATGAAACGAATAATGATATATAGTGTCATCATTCATAAATATAATGTACATCACATGTAATGACTCCATTTTTTCACCAGTTAAATTAATAAAACCTTAAATACCTTTTAATATATGTGATAATGAACTAATGTAACAACTATGTAAAATAAACTAATACATGTTAGATGATCTAAAATAATCAAATTATAATATCAATAAACCACATGTATATAATATGAAAATTAAAAAATTTCTATTTTTAAATTCAGAAGATATATAATTAAAATTAAAAAAAATTCAAAAAAAATATGATAACATTTTGTGTAATTAACCTTAATAAATTAAATTGAGCACTTTTAATTGATGTAAACAATATATGATATTTCTATATATGAACTAATATATTATCATTAACTAATTTTTATATTATTTTGAAATAATATTAAAAAATAATAAATGTTAAAATGGTTATATTTCAACAAAAACTATTTTTCATTATATATAATAATTCATTTAAAAAATATAATTATATAAATTTTATTTTGTAAAATAAACTTCAATTATTGATTTAGAATTTCAGTAGTTCCATAATATAACTTTTTGGGACTTTTTAGAAATAATGTATTTTCATGTAAATAATGATTAATACTATTTTTCCCAAAAAATTGGTTTTCGATAGTAGTGGGGGTTTAAGGAGTTACCACGGGGTGATTGTACCCCCTATATTAGAATGATAATTAGTAAAATAAGTAACCATTTATTATACACAACCGCAAACATTAGGGTATAAAATTATATAAATATCCAAATATTATAATATGATCATGGAAAACATACATATAGTGAAATAATTGTGATTTTATACTAGTAATATAACATATATATATATATAAAGAAATAAAAGAAAATAAATTAAAACCAAACAATATATTACTTTAAAAATCATGATTTTGTATTGGGAATATCTACTGGGGTCATTACATGTGATGTCCATTGAAACATCATGACACACATCATGAAAAATAAATACCTTTAGTAGATTAGTTTTTATTTTATTCCTAATAATTATTCATTTTTACTATCTGATTACCAATCCTTTTTATTAACTATTTTTATTTTTACAATTTATCGATTTAAATATATATATATAAATATTTATATTTTTTCATATATTCACCAATTATATTAAGATATCTGGTATTGAATGGATCATAATTGGATAAATTTATGAAGAACCACTAGTGAATATGAAAAGGGAGTTGATGATTTCCTGGAATTTTCTAAACAGAATCTTCAAAACATAGATTTCATTTTTTGTCCATGTGTGAAGTGTTTTAATATGAGAAAGATAAACTCCAATGAAATCAAGGATTGTCTCTTTTTCTACAGTTTTAGCCTTAATTATATACATTGTATCTAGAATGGTGAAGGAACTAGAAATTCACGATCTAATGTTGATGAAAATATTCATAATGAGGCAAAGGATCGTATTAGAGGATTAATTCATGATTTAGTTATTAAAACCATAAGAAAATAGAAAATGTTGAATGATTGTATGGAGGTTATAAGAAACCATTATTTCCATGTTTTAGTAAATATACAGTGTTATCAGTAATTTTTAGATTAGTTAACTTGAGAACAATAAATGGGTGGAGTGATAAAAGTTTCTCTAATATACTTGAGAATTTAAAAGATCTACTTCCATAAGGCAATGGGCTTCCAGATTCCAATTATGGGGCACATAAAATATTATTCTTAATTGGATTTGGGTATAAAAAGATACATTATTTCCCCAATGATTATGTGTTGTATAGGATAGAATATGAATATTTATCATACTGTCATATATGTGAGACATCACGCTACAAGATGGATGAAATGTTCAACTCAGATTCATTCTTTGGTACTAGAATCTAACCTCATGAAAATTCAATTTTTTTATAATTTCTAATAATTTCATCCAATAATCCCTTCATCTAATTCCTATAATTCAACTCTGATTCATTCTTAGGTACCAGAATCAAATCTCTTAATAAATCAATTTGGTACCTTCTAATAATTCCTCGTTTGAAGTGTTAATTTTCAAATTCAATTGATGAAAAAAAGGTTAATATGACATTCAAATGAGCATATCTCTTATAATAACTTATGTCACCCTACTAATTCTCCACATTGGAATAGACTTGATAAACAATTTTGTGATTTTTGAAGTGAAGTTAGATATCTTAGAATGGGATTGTGTACTGATGGAATGAATACATATCGGAGCCTAAGCAGCCAATATTGTTCATGGCCTATTTTTTGGTAGTTTACAACTTTTCCCCACATATATGTATGAAGAAAAAATATTTTATGATGATCTTGATGATTTCTAGACCAAAATATCCAAGAAATAAAGTTTTTGTGTATCTTTCACCATTTATTGATGACTTTAAAATACTATGGGATACAGGAGTTAAATTTTTTTATGAATACAAGAAATAGAATTTTTTTCTTAATGTTATGATAATGTTCTCTATAAATCAATTTCGTGAATATGGAAACTTATCTGGATACAATGTTAAGGGACACAAATAATGTCCAATTTGTGAATAAGACACTTCATATTATCAATTTTATAATGGAAGAACGACAATGTACATGGGATATTGAAGATTTTTTAAAATTGATCATCCTTATCATAGATTGAAATAATAATTTAACGTTTTATAGGAATAAAATATTCCCCCATGACCATTGTCAGTTGAAGAATATTTCTATAGGGTGAAAAATATTTATTCGACATTTGGAATGAAATGAGTTCTGGTCTTCAAAAAAATATATGGAAGAA
Organism: Viscum album; assembly: GCA_963277665.1. NCBI lineage: Eukaryota > Viridiplantae > Streptophyta > Magnoliopsida > Santalales > Viscaceae > Viscum > Viscum album. The sequence goes on from OY728136.1 coordinate 1,989,756,265, forward strand.
ATAGTCTATCTTTTTCAAACTACCTTATTTGATATTTTTAGAGATAAAAATTTGATGTTTTTCATGGTGATAAAAACATATGTGATAGTTTTATTGTAACTTTTTTAGACAAAAAATAAAAGAAAAAAAGATATATTTTGTACTAAATTAGACTTGATATCAATGGGAATATGTTTAGAGTTATCTCCCACTATGAAAGGTAACAAACCATGTTTACCTCCATCTTGTCACATATTAAGTAAGATTAAGAAGATGATTTTTTGTTGGTTTATTCATCGTTTTAAATTACCTAGTGGTTATTCTTCAAATTTGGATAATTTTTTTCATTGAGGATTTTAATTTAATAGGTATCAAATCTCATGATTGGAATGTATTGATGTAACAAATTCTACTAGTCTCACTGCGTGGTATATTACTAATAGCTGTCAGAAAGACTATCATCAGGTTATGTAATTTTTTCAAATCCATTTATAGCAAATTAGTTGATCCAAATTTTCTAGATGTGTTGGAGAATGAATTTGATATTATTATTTTTCAACTATAAATGTATTTCCCACCAAAATTTTTTGATATAATGGTTCATCTGGTGATTCATTTGGTGTGTGAGTTAAGAAAATGTGGGCCTGTTTATTTATGATGGATGTATCATTTTGAATGATATATAAATTTTTTGAAGGGAAATATTAAAAATCTTTATCAACCAGAGGCCTCTATTGCTCAAAAATATTTATTGGAATAGGTGATTGAGTTCTGTAATGATTATTTATATGAATTGGAGAATATTGGTCTCCCTATATCTCAACATATTACAGTTGATAGTGAAGGTAGAGGGATTCAAGGATTAAAGGTAAAGTTCATTCCATGTGATAAAGTGATGTAGGAACATTTATACATTTTGAAAAATACAGATGAGGTTCAATCATGTATATCACTATATATTGTCGAATTAAAGTTGAGATATCTGAAAATAAATGAAAAGTGTCTTATGATTGATCATAAAAAGACATGTGTTTCATGGTTTAAAGAGAAAGTAATCACAGTATATCTGCATTATAAACATTGAAATGGTGGGTATAGGGGATATCTCTTAATGTGATCACATGGGCTGGTTTTGATATTAATGGGTATACATTTTACAAAAAAATATTGGATGATAAGAGTACCATTCAAAATAGTGGTGTAATGGTTGTCGTTGAAGCACTACATTTTTTGAGTGAAAAAGATAAAAAACAAATTTATGCATCAACACCATATTTTGGAGTTGTTGAAGAAAAATGGGAAATTGATTATATTAAATTTTGATTCACTTTGCTTAAGTGTAATTGGGTTGCAATTAATAGTGGTGTGAAACAAGATAAATATGGGTTTAGACTGGTTGATTTGAAAATATTTTTTTGCAATGAGGAACTATTTATCATTTCCCCACGTGAAGAGAAAATATTTTATGTCATTGATCCATCAAATGATCAGTGGTCCATCATTTTTCAAGGGAAAATAATCTTTTTAGATGATGAGGATGATGATGATGTTATTGATTTATATGAGGCTTCATCTTATATTAAATGATTTCTAGACAACAATGATTATAATGCAGATATAGTGCATGTAGTATGAAATGATCATGCTGAAGGGATATGGGAAAACACTAAATTAATCTCCTAATTAAAATGGTAATTATTTACATTATATTTATTTTTTGAAATTTACATTTGTAAAAAACTGTATTATTTAATACCTATTTGATATATAATTATTTATATTTGATTATTTATATGATTTTTCTATTAAATTTTGATATTCTATAGTTATGGTTAAATATTTTTTTTTGAAATACCTTACATACATTATTATATTTTGGTTATAGTTAGGCATTTTAGAACACTTTTTAGAACTTAGATATTTAAATTTATAAATTTTTCTATCATTTTTGAAGTAATGATTAAATTTAATAGTTTACCTTGTATATTTTTTTGGTTTAAAATAATAAAATCAATATTTTTTTTAACTTATACATGTGTTCCATTTTTTTACTTTCATATTTTTGTTTTCTAGTTTTATAAATATTTACTTGTCTAATAATATGCAGCTACAAAATAATTTCATTAGATTTTACTATTTCAATGAAATATAATGATACAGAGACAAAGGAACATGTACTGAGGTATTTTAATTTTATCATATTATTAAATATCCAGTAATATAAATATTTATTGAAAAAAAAACTTTTAATTTAAGAAATAATAATTTCAGGACTACTGATGAGACTTGAGTTACAGGATTAGTTTTTTATATCCTGATTGGAATTCCATAGACAAGATAGTGATAAATCATCTTCGGGAGTCCATAATGGTAAAATATTTCAACTGATATATTTTACCTCATTTTTTGAATATGATATATTTTAAATAACTAATATTTATTTTATTCAATTACATATGACATCCAATTTTGAAGAAACAAAAGTAATTAAGAAAAATTGTCTTTCTTTAGCGGTGGTTCGATGAAGAGATTTGAAAACAAATTTTACAAAAAAGTTATGTTTTTGTAAAGAGAAAAAAAGAAAACCCATGCCTCAAGTATGAGTTTTTATATACAGATACATGGAAGAAATTTGATTCAATCCAATATTATGAAGCCTTTCTAGTATGATAATTATATTATATTGTAAAATTTCTTATATATATACCAAATTACTTATTAGTTTACTTTTTATATAACAGGCCTCCCTAAAATCCCATCAAGACATCAAGTTGTAGAATCTAGACCCTCATATTTTATCATGTGGAGGGTATCATTTATTAGAGCAAAAAATTATTGAGGAAAATTTTAAAGTATTAAGAGTAAAGTCTACCAGTGGTTCTGATGAGGTCCAGTTTGGTCCACCTTCTCCCCCCACCCTCCATGAAAAATAGAAAAGAGTGGGAATAAGAAAAAATGAAAAGTATATTATAGAGAAAGATCTGAAAGAATTTTTAGTAAATATTTTCAATTTTTTATAAATTTTTCTATTTAATAAATTAACAACACTAACATACCATTTTAATTTTTCATTTCAGGATAAACTTCATGATCAATTATCACAGATCACTTTTATCTAAGAGGGTATGATGGACATCCTATCCCCTACTTTAGGAAAGCTAGAACACCTTAGCCGCATAATAGGATATGAGACAGGTGTTAATATTTGGAAAGTGTTACTTGTAAAAGTAAGAAATCAAGAGATCAAGAAATCAAATCCTTAAAATTTGAGCTGAATGAAATGAAATTTTCCATGGGAAATCAAATTAAATCAATTGTGCAGGCTATTTTAGAGTAATTGACAATACATTCATAGTCTTTGTAGCCTTCCCAGCCTGTAAAACCTTTTCAGTAGGCTGCACAGCCTATACAACCCTCCAAGTAGGACCTGCCTGCCTACTCAGATCATCCACCTCCTCACTCAAACCCAACCTTATATAGTGAGTTGTATATTGGAGATCCTCATGTACATATTGTAGCATTTAGATTCGTTAATTTTTTGGAGAATCATTTACATCACCAGCCTATGCATATGGATCATATTAGAGTATTTGTACATGAAATTATTGATTCTACTACTCTACTACCATTTCCTACTGTGGAGGTTACCAAAGATGGGGATTGTATGAGTCATTTTTTACTTTTTACATCTAGCCTTGTTCATTATATTTCATATGTGGTATGAATTTTTTTAAATATTAATTACATTTTATTGAAAATTACTTATAAATTTTTCTAAAAGTTAACTTATATAGGATTGTATAATATCAAAATAAATAGCACAAAGGAAACAAAAGGTTCAGGAACAAGAAACTCTATATACTTCTGATATTTCTAATGGGATAAAAATATTATCTCATGTTTCTTCTTCCTTGGATAATATCAATGAGTTTGGGATGACGTATGATATATGTGTAAGAGAATATCCATTTTGAATATTTAGAAAATATCACATGGATCTAATTGGTTTTAAAGAGATCAGTGTTCCGGTGTTTCATTTGTTTTCCATGTATGTAAATTGACGTTTCAGTTTTTATTTATTTAACTAAATATGGTTTAAATTGATGAACTATATTACTTTTTAAATTATGTATCTATGCACACTTCTTATTAAAAAATATTCCACATACATTTATGGTTTTATAGATCCTGAATTCATTTTTAATGTTGTGAAATATGTGAATACTATTGATAAAGTTACATATATGTGTGAGAGATTATCAAAGATGGAGATATGGAGTTGGTATTTTCCTTTTCTTAATGGGTAAAAACATAAAAATAACTATGAACCAATGTTCATTATAATGCCATTAATTATGAAAATTTTGTATTGTATGGGGAATTAGATGTTTGGTAGATTCTACCCAAGTGAATGCACATTATATTGGTTTTTATCTTTATTAGGTGATGTTCACAAAAAAAATTACCACCTTGTTAGATAAGTAAGTTTTATTCTTTATTATAAGTTCATTATATTTAATTATTATTGTATATACATGTATTATTATATGATATATATGAAAATTCAAGTCATGGAAAAAATTTAACAAAGATCACTTGTTGATAAAGAACCCAAATGAAATCCAATATGTGAAAGTAACAGTAATTACTTTTTATATTAGATATTATTCTATTATATATATATATATATTTATATATATATATATTAGTTTTTATTATCAATTTAATGTTTTATAACTGCGGTGCCATCATCAACAAGTATGTGTTGAATGTGGTTGTTATGTTCTATGATTCATATGTGAGATAATCACAACAGGGGTAACCATTGAATTTGATAAGGTTAGTTATATTAATTATTTTATATTTTATATCATAGTATTTTATTTTTTAATATCATATCATTCAATGTTATTGAAGATATTCTATGAGGTTGATCCTTATAAGAAAGTTGAACTTACCCATCTTTGATCTTCATTTATGAACTATTTGTTAAGTATGAATATGATTTAAGGTATGTATATTCTAATGTTTATGATTAGTGTTACATATTCCTAATAACTAGTGTTCAAAAAATAATTAATTTTTATTATAGTTGTTTGAACATAATTATCTCAGAAGAATGATTCAACATCAACTGATAATGATCACGTTTTAATTTTCAAGTATGTTTTTTTTAATTATTCTTTATAATATAAATGTGTAGATAATTTTTTGACTAATTTGTTAAAATTTTGTTTTTTTTATATATTTTTATTGAATGATACACGTTGTTTTATGGTTGTATAATTTTATTTCTATTACAGGGATTCTGATTTATTTTGGGGTGTAATATTGAAAATTTTCTAATTTTTTTTTAACTTTTGACGTCAATTTTCATCAAAACAGACACCAAAATATTAAAAAAATTGTTGAGTTTTTTGCATCGGTTTCTCAAAGAACCCAACCTTGAAAATGGAAGTTATTTTCATTTTTGGTGTCGGGTTCTTAAAGAAACCAAGGCTAAAAACCATTGTTTCATCATCACCTTTATAGACATCGGTTAAAAAATGATGTTAAAATTGAAAAAAATGATGTTAAATCATTTTTTCACTATTGATATTTACTTTCCTATTAATACTCTCCCTCGTTAATGAGATTTAGTTCTCTAGAATAGATTCAATATCTCAACATAAATGATATGTTATTCATGATTTTTATTCTTTATTTTATTCATCTGAATATTCTTAAATATCATTTATCACAATCATAAATTTTATATAAAATCATTAATATTATATAAAATTTATATTATAATTTTGAAAAATTAAGTTATTAATCATTCTGGTGTTATAAGAAGATCTTGTTTGGGTTTGTTTTACCCCTTAAAAGAATGATTTTATAATGATTTTTCAATGAATGATTAATAAATATTAGGTAAGGATAATATTATAAAAAATTATTTAGTTTGATAATTTTTAAGGATTACTAAAATATGATATGAATATTTTTATTCTTTAATAAAAGTAGTTTTTTATTCAAAATATATAGAAAAATATTTCATAGATTTCTATGAAAATTAGCACCTGTTTCTTAAAATGACAATAATACTCTATAAATATTTTATCAAAATTCTCAATACTATAATGAAAAATCTATATATGATCAAACCATGACCAATGAGTAAGGATCGGAGCCTCTGAGTCAGAACATTCATGTGAGACGTAATAGTTAACACAAAAATACTTACATTATAAGATAATTAATTCTAAATGGGTAATAAAAAAATTATATTTGAAATTAATTTAGAATTATAAATATAGATATTTGTTTCATATAGATTTATAATGAATCTAAATTTTTTATACAAGGACTGAGAGTGTGTCTAACTAAGGAGGATTCTGATGTAAGGGTTTGTTGTTCTAAATTTTAATTCCTTGATACATGTTTCATTTTGTGGGCTATATTTTGGTATTATTTTGATTCACCATCCCATTAATTTATTATAAAATATTTTCATGTAATTACTTAGATTTAAAAATGAAAATCATTTTATTACTGTTAATTTATTTTTATTAATTTTTTAGAAAATTATTAATGCTTCTCTATATCAATTTTAATTCTTTGAGACATATTTCAAGTTATGAACCTATTTTATTTTATATTAATAATACGCTACCTAATTGAAATATTAAATCTTAATTAACACTGAAATAATTGTATTTAAAGCTATATTTCATGTTATTTATTTCAAGGGGTTTTGATTCAAAACTTACAAAATCCTTAATGGTTTTCTATATCAGTTGGAGAATTAAGTGAAGGATAATACATTTTCAGATTTATGTCATTCAGCTTAGAGAAACCATATTTCCATTCCATTGAAATGAACCACTTTACAAAACACATTCCAAGAGAAAAAAATATTTTAAATTACAACATCTTAATTTAAAATTCCAAATATAATTTTAAAAACACTTTTATAATGAAAAAGTGTACTTTTTGAATTTTTAAAACCCCACTTGAAATCCATTTTTTTATAACACATGAAAATCAACTATTTTTTTAAAAACCTTAATGGGATACAAACCCCCTTTTCAATAAAAACTGTTAACATCAAGTGAAATTTTTTAAAAATAATATTAAAAAACCATCAATAATAAATTAAAAGTTTAAAATTTTTTCCATGGAAAGATGTACAATTTGAAATGTTTAAAACATTATAAGTTCACTTTGAAATCACTTCATGAGTTCCAAAACACCGAATCCATTTTATTTCATTTTAAGATAAAACCTTGTTTTTCATTTCAAAACCCATGTTAAAATTGAAAACCAAGTTTCCTTTTTCAGAAATAAAATTTAAAATAGGAATAAACAGAAAAATTATAAGTAGTCCACCACCCAATCTAAAGAAAATCATGATTATTAAACATTTCATAAACAATTTACAAAGCTGGAATGAATAAATGTTTTTTTAGAAGATAGGAGTAAATTAAAAATTTAAATCCTTACATAATGGTAAAGGACTCCTCAGGTAAGTTAGGTTAATGATAAAGGATCCCCACACTCTCAGTGATCATGGCCACCTAGTGCACACATTACCCTAGGGCTATGTGCATAGGGGGTAGGATTCCACCACTACAAGTGTCTCCCTTCCTCCCTAATGTTTATTTAGTTTTTTCATTATAGATTTCATTATTAGGTAGAGATAAAAATTCCTAGCATGATTATCCTAGACTACCATAATAAATAATGAGCTTTTCATTAGCTTATTTAAAAATTAAATAAAGGGACTATTAATTTATCAAAAACCATTTTCATTAAATATCACATGAGAATACACAAATCCAATATTTCACATGACATAAAATTTATTCAATAATAAACATTAAAAAGGTTTTATAAATATTCATGACATTGAAAAATATTTTCCAAAATATCACGAGTCATGATCTTTAAAACAATTAAAAACAACATTTGAGAGTAAGGAAACAGGAAATATTCTTCTAATAAGCTCTTTTAAGCATCCCCCATAATACGTCATTCAAAAAACTCATATTTGAAAAATAATCCTTAAAGGTTCCAAATAGGCCTCGTGGTTTCATATTGAAAAAATTCTAAAGGCTTGATACTTAATTCCTTAATTTATCCCTTAAACTAAATGTGGTATAAACCTTTATTAACCACACATTTTATTAAAAACTTATCCTGAATCATTTTTTTAAAGCTTGGTATTTAAAGTATCACTAGAAATTCCAAGAAAATACTTTATGAAAATAATTTTCAATCCCAATACAACATTTTTAATTTAAAATAACATTTTAAAGGGCCAATTGGGAAATTTGACAAGTGGGTAGCTTGAAACCATATTCAAACCATTCTTCAAAGATAGGAAAACCCAATTCTATCTATAAAAATCAAGTCAAAATAAAATTTCTTCCCTAAAAACTCAATGGGTATAATTAATACTATTATTAAATAATTAAAACCTCAATATAAGAATCAGGAAATCAATAGTTCTAAAATTAAACAGTTAAGCATTAGAGAAAATTACTTGAACCTAATGAAAACAAAGAAACCCTCAATAATTGAGAGAGGAGGACCCCAAGGGAAGATCACATGCCCTAGAAATCAAATCCTTAATGAAAATCAGAATCCAAAACCCCTTAGGTTCCGCCTGGTGTGTGCTCAGTTAATAAGAGGGTGAAAACAAGAGGAAAAAATAAAATAAAAGGAAGAGGGGAAGAATAAGGAGCCTAGCCTATCCAAATCCGATCCAGAATCACAAGAGAAGAAGATATAATTCTAGACCTAAAATCCCTAAGGAAAGAACCTAAAGAAATTGTAGGGGTCTTGTTGAACTCAAAGGGTGAGGTTTTGATCATCCAGGCTTGTGAAATTAGGAACCTAAATAAGAAATCTATGAGAGTGGAGGAGAAAAAAATAACATACCTTAGATTAGAGGCTTGATTCGTCTAAGAGAATGTAGAGAAGGAGCACAGATAACAGTGGACTTCCATGAAAGCTTGAGAATCATAACTGAAATCAGTACAGTTAGGGTTCTTTTAAAAATATTGGGGAGGGATTTAACTGCACTTCTAAGAAATCACTGGTAAAAATACCTTTTATCAGCGCTAAAATAATAAGAAATAATAAAGGATATCTTTATCAGCACTTATTTAGTGATGATAAAGATATGGATTTCTTAGCGCTAAAACTTTAATGTTGATAAATGATTTATAATTATAGTTATAAATAAAAATATTTATAAATATATGTATATGATTATAAATGTATTTATATCATTATATATAATTATATAATCATATATATGTATTTAATAAATATATTCATTATTTAAATAAATTTATTATAATTTTAAAATTACTTAAATATATAATTAATTATATATAAATAAATAAATAATTTTTTAAAAAATCATATATATTTATTTATAATTATAAATATATATTTTTCTAAATATAATAAATATACATTTAAAATATATATTTTTAAATAAATATATTTGTAAATATATTTATAATTATTTATTTATAATTATAAATATATTTATATCATCATATATGTATTTAATAAATAAATATAAATATAAATATAAATATAGTAAATATATTTATTAAAATTTTATAATTATAAATATAGTTATATCATTATATATATTTATATAACTGTATATATATAATAAATATATATAAATATAAATATAAATACGAATATAGTAAATTTATTCCTTATTTAAATATATTTATCATAATTTCATAATTATTTAAATATATAATTATTTATTTATAATTATATAAATAATTTTTTATAAATAATATTTATATATTTATATCATTATATATATTTATTGAATTATATTTATTTATTTATTTATTTAATAAATGTACATAAATAGAAATATAAATATAAATATAAATATAGTAAATATATTCATTATTTGAATAATTTTATTACAATTTTATAATTATTTAAATATATAATTATTTATTTATAATTATATAAATACTTTTCTAAAATTAATATTTATTAATTTATAATTATAAATTTATAAATTTATAAATAAATTTATTTATAAATATTTATTTATAAATATAATTTTAACATTATTAATGAATATATAATCTTAAATGTATTCCTGCTAAAAATCAGTGGAATTGAATGATTAAAAATGAGTACACTTTAAAAATATTGAAAAATTGATAAGTTTTATTAGTTAAACATAAATTATTAAAAAAATATGGATACATATTGAAATAAAGATGAGTACATATTGAAAATATTAAAATATAGTAAATCAATATTATAAAATGATTAAATTCAAAAAAATAGAAAATAAAAAATATTAAAAATGAATAAATAATACACAACTGTAACAATATTGAAACTAAATAAATAAAAATTTACCAATTAAAAACATAATATATTAAATGTATCATGTTACTAGATGGAATTATAAAATGAATATTAAATTTTGAATAAACTACATTGATATTAGGTGTATGTGTTTCCATATAAGATTTCATTAATTGCATAAATATTTGTGTGTGTGCATTGTATATAAAAATATGCATTAATTGGGTATATATATATGAAATAAATGTAATACATGTTTTATATATGTTAAATTGAAAAATCAAACGACATTCAATTAATGTCCATTACTTAACAAAATTAATCAATATTTTTAATTAACTTTAATTTTTAATTATAAATAATTCTTCACAAATCTATGACTTATTTAATGTAAGAATAATTATTTTGTATTATATAAATAATATTTTAGGAGATATTATATATATTGACTGAAAGGTGAGAACTTACTCTAATGGAAAGCCTCTTTAATTAATGAAAAGAAAAGGGATTACAATAGTCGAAAATATGGAATATTACAATAATCTATTTGAAAAGGTGTCATGAGTTCATCAGGAAGATAATTAGAAAAACGTATCCTTCTGAACCAATACCTTTGTTTTCCAATCCATCCACGAGAAAATTATCTTCTCGAAAAATATGTGTGATAAAGAATCACATTGTATAGAGGATCTCTATGCATTTAATTCATTGAGCAGTAATTATGATGGTATATTAAGCTGCTCATTTCTTCCTGCTTGAACTAGGACACTAGAGTCGCATTCAAACCATACCTTATTCCAACCTTGTTACTTGGCCATCTTCACTACATTTATCAAAGAAAGCATCTTCTAAGGATATTGTAATTCCACAAGATCTAAAAAATATTATATATATTGATATATATATATATATGTGAATATATATTTCTATATTAATTGTATTAATGACTAATTATGTATAAAAACCATTAAAAATGAATAATACATTAATATGTTTTTAATTATTACATTTTATTACATTTTATATATTTATATTTAATATATATTATTTATTATTATTTACAATTAATATATATATATATATAATAAATTTATTAATTTTTATTAATAATTTTTTCATTAATAAATTTTTTAATAATTTTTTAATTTATTCATTTCTAATTATTTTGTTTAATATTACAATTTTTTTATTTTTTATTTTTCTTAATTATTACAATTTATTTATTTAATATATATATAATTAATATATACTACTTATTAATATTTATAATTCATATATATGTAAATTAAATTTATTTATTTTGATCAATAATTATTTAATCAATAAAAATTTTAATATTTTTTTTCATTAACACATTTTTAATTTTTATTTGTTTAATTATTTCATTTTATTCATTTTATATATCTATATTTAATATGTACTATTTATTAATATTTATAATATATATATATATTAAATTTGTTAATATTTTTTAAATTTATTCATTTTTAATTTTTATTTTGTTTAATTATTTAAATTTTTTTATTATTTTTATTACTTGTATTTTCTATTGGTTTGTATAAAAATATTTGGGAATGGAATAGGTCGGGTAGGGTCATGTAGGACCCGAATATAAAGGTGGTTCATATCCCCAAGTAAACATAGTGTGGGATAAGGCCTGCGTGAGCCCGTGGCAGGCTCATATAAGTGTGTCCAGTGAATGCGGGGGCCCATCCCCATAACAGGATTATAAGAAGTAGATGCAATAGAATTATTTATAAAGAATAAGCCTCTCGTTTGTTGTTTTGATGTGGGACTCACTAGGTGATCAGGACTATTATCAGTGCTAAAAAAGCATTGATAAAGTGTACACTTTATCATCGCTAAAAATAAAGTAGTGATAATGGGAACCCTTTATTAGCGTTAAAAATAAAGCGTTGATAAAGGTTACCCTTTATCAATGCTAAAAATAAAGCACTGATAAAGTGTACCTTTTATCAATGCTAAAAAAAGCATTGATATAGGGTGTCATTTATCAACGCTAAAAAAGAGTGTTGATACAAGGTTCCTTTTATCAGGGTTTTTTCTAGCACTGATAAAGGCTAGCGCTATATATAGTGCATTTTGTAATAGTGTTTTACAGCTAATAAAGTAGTATTTTATCATCTATTTTTACTAGATCTGATAAAACCCCATTCACTCTTTTAATATAACTCTAACAGAGATCACCCTCACTTGCATTATTCAAGCTCCCCCAGAGGTTGAAGTCTGCGGCCACCTCCTTCAGATCTTTCTGATGAATCAAGTCTATTGACAGAAGGTATGTTATTTGATACTCTTTTTTAGTGAATTTTTCATAGTTTTTCATGATTTTTATTATTATTCTCATTTAATCAATTTTACAATATTTTTTTAGTATTTTTTGTTTTTTTACTCATCTAATCAATGTTTGGTCCCTCTTTGGAATAATTTTTTATTGTTCTTGTATGGATTTATTATCTAATCCAAGGAAGGTGGACTCTTTCCTTCCTATAGTGTTTAGATTAGGATTATATATGATTTTAATTTCATGTAAATTATTTAATAAATTTTAAATGTTTATTAACATGGAAAATTAATTTAAACATTATAGATTTATTTTCAAGAATTGTTATGCATTATGAATTTTTAATTATGATGATTTAGTGATTAATTTATTGAATTTATTTTATCAATAGGTAACATAAAGGGTATTGAGACCTAATAAATGTTTGAGTTATTATAAACAATAATGGTGGGATTGATGTTAAATAAATAAGGTTTAAATTGAGGACTCTAATATGAATTTGGTGTGGTTTTGGTGATTCACTACTACATTAACTCATGTTGTTCATATATGAGTATTAATATTTTTTTGTGTAACTTTAAATTATGTGTGTTTAATATGGTGTTTTTATACTATTAATATAGTGTATTTAGATGATAAATATTGTGTAAAGGGGGTTAATCATTCCAAGAGATTTGGAATAATTTATTATATGTTTTGGGGAACTTTTTCATAAAGGAAATATATGGAAAGAGGTACGCGAGCATGATAAAACTTATTTAAAGTGGAGAAAAGTGATATGTAAAGTAGATGAAGATTAAATAATAATGTTCTCAAAAGTTATTAATTAAATTGAATTAAAATGGTGAATCTTAGTGTGCAATTATGTGGTAGAAATTGTGTTAAAATTTAATAATTTGAATGTAAAAAAGGATAAGTGGATGTCCAATGATGTTTAGATAAAAAGTGTGATAATAGAGATATAAATAGTGATTTTTTTATATTTTTTTAGATTTTAATTTTTTTCAAACACAACAACATGGTATGATCCACCATGATGTTATTTACAGTCCCATCATCAAAGTTTCTTTCGATTTTTATTTTTTCTAAAAACACTGATTTAGATAAAGATAGATTTTACCAAAAATGTTTATAGAACATGAAGAAAATGAATTGTTTCATCCAAATTGTCTATTTTAATTATAAATAGGTTAATTAATATATAAAACTCTAAACATATAACACATTAATAATTATAAAAAGTAACACCCTAATATTTTCAATTACGCTCCCCTTTAAAATCTAATGTGTTCGGTTGCTTGCTTCACATGCAACACCAAACCAAAACAACCCACAGAACATTATATAATCATTATAATATAGTCATTAAGTTGATGGGTATAAGTAGAGGTAACCATTTTATGAAATATATGTATAAATTAATATCATTTTGTATACCAATAAAATTAAATTAGTGTAACTAGATAACTAATAAGATCACATTATGCTTAGAAATGTATTTTTTCTAAAGTTATCTTTTAATATGATTTATTTTAAGAAACTAAAAAAATTATAGATAAGTTATATTAGTGATATTAATAAAATATATTAATATTAAAAATATATTAACACTAATTTTATTAATAACTCATAGAAAATAAAAATAGGAATAGTTAATACTTTGAAAAGTTATTTTCAAATAAAAACTATATTTCATTATATTTTAGGATTTTAGTTAAAAGTTAAATTTTTAAATTTTATAATTTAAATTTAACAAAAATAACATTGTTTTTGGATTTATTATCTTAATATGAATTTTTCATATTTTTCAGAAATATTTGATTTTTAGCTGAAGATTGAAAAAATATCGATTTTGAAAAAGCTGTCAATTTTATGACATTATTATAATAAAATAATTAATTAAATGATTTTAAAACCATTTATATATAAAAAATGTATATTTATAAGATAAAATAAATCATTTAAAAATATTATGGTGTATTTATAAAACTCATGTTTACCATTTTGGAAACATAAGTAATATTTTACTCTAAAAGTTATTTTATTCACATACATTAAAAATTAATTTTCATCACTTATAGAAATTAATTATAAAAAATGGATTTAATATTATAAAAAATATATATTATTTAATAAGTTTAATTTCATTTTTAGGCATAAAATTATGATTACTAATATTAAAGTTAATGACCATGATAATTGTGAAAATGTTTTTTCAGAGAATTGTTTTATTGATGTTGTGCTATTTTTGTCTAATAAATTAAATTTATGTATTTTATATAATGATTATGATATTATTTTTACACATATATACAAATATATTATCACTCATTTAATTTATAATTAATTTTATATAATATAAAGAACACTTAATGGTCAAAACCTCGTTTTTCTACAAAAATAATTTTTCAATATAATATATATTTTAATGTAAATGTTAATTTTTAAATTTTTAGAAATTTAATTATATTAAATAGAGTTTAAATTTAGGTATATCACATAAAAAAATTAATAGAAGTTATATTATATTATTACTAAAGCATAAATTATTTAGTTAAAAAGTAGTTACTAAGGTAAAACCAAAATGGTAAAGTGTAAAAATCAAATCGTAAAGGATTAAAAACTTATTTAAAACAAGTGTAAAAATTAATGGTTAAGGATTAATCAACCCAAAAAATACTATACTCAATTATTTATTGCTTTTAGATCTAATTTCCCTTGAAAAGTTTCATGGCATCATTAAGATGTAGTGGGTATTTAAAAAAATATCATTTTTTTCACATACAAAAGGGGATCAACTCCAAAAAAATTATCCACCCATTAAAAGACTAAAATTTTCTAAAACTCTACCCTATTCTCTCCTAAACAATATACTCATGTCCCATAAGCCTTGGTATTTCCAAAATTCCATGATAAGGATCCTTAAGGTGTTACCTGACGGAGAACGTCCAATGGGAGAGGTAATTCTCTCAATCGAGCTCCCTTTGTTTATACTTATACCCACACACAAAAAAATTATAACCAAAAAAGTATAATAAAATTAGTATATTTAATATTCTGTAATTTTATTATACTTATGGAATAACACTTTTCTATATCCCTCAAAATCTATTTGAAAAATGAAGTCATCGTCATGCGTTTGTGCGAACTACCGCCTCTATGAACTAAAAGTTGTATTTTTCATAGAATATTTACATGGTTGATTAAAAAGAGCTATTTAATGAAAAATATATTATCTATAACATGAATAAGATTTTTAAATGATAAATTATGATATTTTTATACCCCTAATGTTCTATGGAAAATGAAATTTTCATCCGTGTACATGCGGACTGCCGCCTCTATGGAATGGCGTATTTTATTTTCTCATTAACGCCTAACATGGATGGATTTAAAATTTTATATAATGTATAAAAAATATATTTATGACACTATTAATATTGTGTAATGATTATATTTAGAATTATATTGGTATATTAATAATAAATGTTTATGGTAAATTTAACCACATTAAATGAACATGTCATGGAAACTTTCTTAATTTGAATCAATTTTAAAAACATATGGAACTATATATATTTTGTGTTAATGGAATAATAAATTAAATTAATATATAAAATTTTGGATAGGATGAATCTATTTTACAAAACTTTTTATCATGGTCAATATACTGAGGGAGTCTTGGATAAATTGACCGAACCCCCTTATATAGCCGATAATAGAAAAAAAACTATATATTAAATTAATAACACATGGTTATAGATGAAAATTATAATATTAAATATAGATTAATAATGATATTCATAAGGTTTTTAATATACTTAATTTGATTATCTAGGTAATTGGGTGCACATGCATAATGGATCAGGACCAAAGGTAAGAGTTTTTGGATCTCAATTTTGCTTCATTGAGATATGATTCATGTTTACCAATTATTAATTTTTTTATGGTGTATGTATAGGATATGGATTTTATTTCTTCATAAATTTCATGAAATCCAAGGGATTTTTAAGTCTATATAATGTTATGACTTCCATGGTTTTTCAATTTGAAAGACTATGACATTGTAAGGGGTTTTTGTTAACTCAAACCCCCTTTCTTTGGGTTATAAGGTCCCATATTGAACTTATTAATTCTATGATAGGTTACTTACAACATAATATTTTATATTAAGATTTATATTTATCTCTATAGAAATTGGCAATTTTTATTCAAATATTCCTCCTTATTGAATTTATCCCCCAAAATATTATTACATTGTTAAGAATAATTCAAATTATTTTTAACGATGAATTTTATTCCATGTCCATAATTTAACTTCCCACCAATGTTCTTATTTATATTTGGAAATTTTGTAACCTAGGGAATACTGATAAAGGGTAGATGAGTAAGGGTGTTTCCCAGATTAAACCTTTAATTTAGATTGTTTGATTCTCTTTTAGGATCATGGTCCCAAATGATAAAAAACAATATTATGACTAAATTACTTTATAGAAAAATCACCACAATAATAAAAAAATATAGGAAAGTAAAGTAATAAAGAAACACATAGGTTTTAATTTTTTCACCATAAATGGAAATGTCCAAGAAGTACACACCTATGATGCATCGTTATGCCAAAGTCCACTATTCACAAGTTCTGTGGATATAAGTTTTCAACCATAGTCACTCCATTCAAGGTGCACTTACTTTATAGGATTTAGGGTTTATTCACTCCTAACCCAAGGGAAACTCACTCTTCTTCACCAATGTGAACTTATTTGATAAAGAATGATGTTAGTTTATAATCATGAGGGTCTTTTCAAGATCATTTTGATATACTTTCATCTATGACTCCTAATAGATGTATTGTGATATCATAATCTGATCCAGCACTACATCCTTTAATCTAGATAAAACCAACTTCACTATGTGGTTGATACTTTTTATTCCTCAAAAACTAGTAAAGCAACACTTTCCTCTAAGTTATAATTCCGATATTGAAATTATCTCATCAAACACTTCTTATTTTATCTTTGGATATGATTCTTGTTCACTATCTTTAAAACCCAAGTATACCAATATTATTTTTTTAATTCTATCAAATATTTACTTAACATGAAGGTATCTCAAGAATATATTGTTCACGGTATTATTTGTCACTTCAAGTAATTATATTAGAAAATTTTTATTCAAATAAAAAACTTTTCCTGAACATGATCTTGTATCTAACTTCATGAATGTTCATCAAATGTACCTCATGAACTAATTATATCATGCATGGATATCTCATAACATATTCAATAAATACATTATCTATTCTTTAGTAAACTATTCAAGCTCTACACTACCTCTCTAGTTTTTCATGAGCTTTTGTAACAGGTTGTATGAAATATTATTCATCACGTAAATGTAAGTGATGTAATCATAGTCTTTACTTCACAAAATAATGTTCATGGAATTGTCCTCCTTCATTCAAGTCAGATCATGAGATGACTTCTCCTTCACATTGCTAACCATTGAGAGTATTTCTTATTTATGAAACAACTTATTATTCATGTAACTTTAAGTACATGGTGATTCTTTCTTACTTTTTACATCAACATAGATACATGGTGTTTCTATTATTATTTCATAAAAATATATGCAAACTTACTTCTTCTAATTTGTTCCTCATTCTCACTTCCTTATTCGCAAAAGATCATCATTACATGCGCACATATTACATGTTTTTCATACTTCAGACAACATGGGGATCATGATATTCTTCTTATTATTACACTCTATTGCATATTCTTATGTATTCAATATCTTCTTATTATTCTCATGAGAACAGATCATATATGATAAACCAACCCAAAATACTATCTAAACAAATATCTGATCCAATTATCCACTAACTCGAAGGGCATTCTCGATCTCCACAGGCTGGAGACAAGAACCTGGGAATCAATAAATAACTGTGGTGAATTATTTCTCTCTCAAATTATTACAATAACATAGTACAATTAAGGGATTATCGCATGGTAGAATTATCATAAAGTTCCAATAGAGACATCAAGCATCATCAATTTTAATTCAAAACCTTTTACATAATTAAATATTCAAAAGGGTAATAATACTTTCTTTCATTCACAATTCATCATAAAAATGACAAACAGGCCATTAAAACAATCATTTATTAAAAATCATTCCTAAATAATTTAAAGGAAGTATTACAATTTTAAAAGGGTTGAATACAATTAAAAACGTGGGTTTACACCCTCTTTCAATGTAAATAAATCATTTATTTCAAATAACCCAACAACACCAATTCCAAAACAAGGGTAAAATTATTCAGAGGGTGATCTTGGTCATTTAAAAAAACATGCATTGAAAACTATTTAGAAAATGTAAAATAGTTAAATTCATTTAATTTAAATGAAGGAAAGTTCATTTAATAAATCAAAACCTGATCCAAAGCCTCAATTTCACCAAATAAACCTTCTAAAAGTTCTTTGAAAATAAATCAAAACAAACATTTCACTTATCAATACACAAAAAGGATATAGATTTTAAGATCACACCCATTCAATTAATGCCTTATTCAATTCAAAGAGAAATTGGTCAAAGAAGCTTTTATGAGGAATTTCAAGGAAAAATTGCATATAATAAGTGCTAGAAATTAAGAAACACATATATGTGAATTTTTTAAGAAAAAATGAATTATAAAATGAAGGAAAATTATAGAAACATTAACTTGTAATAATTGGAATAGAACCACAATGAATCTAAGATATGTCACATTCGACGATGATCACCAGATCTTAGAAGATAGATCTTGAGGAAAGAGAAAAGGGATCCTTGATCTACAAATCCACATAAATCCACCAAGATCCAAAAAATTACAAGGATATCATATCCTCTAGGAATAAATAGTCAATATAATAGGATAGATAATTCACTAAGAGAATAAGAACATACTTAAAGATAGTATCATTGTTTCAATTGGCACTTCGATATATCAAGAGATGAGGTTTGGGGAGAAAAAATGCCTATGTTGGGATCTCAAAACCATAAGGATTTAAATATGATTGATTGGGAGGATTTTGGGGTCAATTAGGGGGTTTCAGTACTTTAATTGCAATTTTTGTAACTTTAATTATCATATGCATGGTTTTTTAGGACAATTCGCTTTGTTATTACTAATTATGTGCCTTAATTGGGCAACATTGCACACTTAGGATGAAAAATTAGTTTAACCATGCGTAAACTTTAAAACCATGCTAAAAACTTAAATTAACCATGTGAAGACCATTCTCAAACTATTCAGTAGGTTTCACATTTTGTTTAACAATGTGCAGACCATGCAACCCATGTTTCACACTTTTTTAACCATGCAAAAAAGATGAGAAAACTGTGAAAATGACCAAAGACCATCAAAAAGGATTTATTAAAATACCAAAACAACCCAAAAGGGATCCAAACTTTGGGTACTCAAATAAATGGTTCAAAAAACATAAAAATCATGAGATGTTACAACCTCACTACCATATGACTTTTTTCCCACAAATATTCCAGTCCAAAAGATAAAACACGATGACACAATAAGAACTACCTCGCATATCTTGTGAGGTGAATGGTACATAAGTGAGACTCAACCAAAGGCTAATAACACATACAACTCCAAGATAAAAAGACCAATATCTTCACATGTCTCTAAACTATAGAAAGACTAGTGACCTAGCATAGGTATCCTCACCATTTAAAGATTCACCCAAATTGTTTAACATAAGAAGACAACATTCCTTAAACCAAAATAAGATACATCAACTATTCCCTAAAGAGAAAAATATAAGATCAAGCATCCATAATCAAGTTAAAGAACTAAAAAGGATTTATACCATGGGTATGTACTCAATGATAACATAGTATTTTTATAAATTAAGCCTCATACCTCGATGAACTCATCGAAACAAATTCCAACACTTCCATGTGACTGGTATATCAAAAATTTACATTGTCCAAGCTATCTGCGTACATTCCCAAGGTCTATCCAAGTAAAAATGGAAAGAGATTAAAAATAAATGTCGGTTCATGATAGGTAACTACACTCTCACATGGGAGAACATCTAACACATCAAAATTGAGCTCTAACCATCAAGTGGAAACAAGAAGACACCAAGGAACAAAAATAAAGATCTCAAGAAAAGGAAACTAATATTACATTAGCAATATAAAAATGATTCAAACCATCTTCCACATGATATCATCAAAAAGACCCCAAAACAAAAGGTTTATAAAATAGATAACACCCAATAAGGAAAAACTCAAATAGTTTACACTCTGACATCAGAAATAACAATATGGAAATCAGAATCTCCTCCACAGCGTGAAAATATTCACACTATGGCATATGGATGGATCCCTATTATCATGAATCATCTTATTCCCTATAGTAAGGAGTTGATATTTCTGAATGAAACATTATTTTTTTGATAAAAAAAATTTACAAAACCTCTTAAGGTGACCCAAATGGACACACCATTTACAAACTCTCAAAGCTATCAAACACAGATTCTTAGAATGGATGGATGCTTCACAGAGAAAACACACAGTAATACTCTTATTTTCCCATGTATATTGAAATTCCTCAATTAAGAATTTGTCTTTTATCCATTCCTATTTTTTTCTAGATCCACTTCAGCTGAAAAGACCCTTTCAAGAAACTCTGGATAAGAGATCAACCATTCCGTAGGCATGGAGGTTACAAGGTCTGGGTGACGACCTTTTCAAAAAGAGACATCCTTACTAAATTCCTTAACAACAATACTAAGTATGAAACATACCAAATGTGAGAAATTCTTGGCATACTTCAAAATAGATAAATAATATTAAATGAAACTCAAGAACTCATAAACTTTATCATTTTTCACTTCCTTAAGATAACACCATTGAATGGAGACTAACTTGAATAATTCCTAATAAATTATTTCATAGATACCATAGGTAATCAAAATAATTCACCACTCTTGGATTGGTCCTTCAAATAAAAAGTAGATAGACTTGACCTTCATAAAGTTGGGAGTCTTGAGAGTATCAAATATCACATCAACTTCTTCAATCCATTTCACTACCTCAAGAGAATGTTATTCACCATTATAAGAAGGTGGATGAAAATCCAAGAATTCAAGGATGGGGATCAAAGGTTGGAAGGTATCTAGCTCTACCAATCAGTATGGAGACTGGGTATTATTATGGATAAGGGGTTTTACTTTTGGAGAATGCAAAGAAATACCTCAAGAACCAGACCATTGGACCAACATTCTATTTTTTAAGGACTTTCTAGGAGACATTTCTAAACATAACAAAACATAGGTATATCAACTCAAACATCAAAGAACACTCAAACATAGCACCAAGGTTTTTAAAAAAATCACAACACAATTCAACAAAATCATAATTGATTTCAAAACACAAAAGATTTAACCATTTATAAAACATTATTTTTCCCTTTCAAAATGAAAAATCTTGCTATAAATCAATCGCATTTTCAAAAACCCTTTACCTGCACATATAAATTCTTCTAAGGTTTCAAAATCATTAATCCCATTTTCCAATTATCAAAACCATTCTTATTTTAAATCCATTACAAACCAAAATTGTTTCTTAAAACATTGTTTTATCACATCACATAAGAGTCTTTGATAATTAGTTTTTCAAACCAAACATTTCACAAAACTCGATTTTTGGTCATTAAAAACATTTCTCAGAGAACTTAACAAAGCATGTTTTAAAACAAAATTTAGTTTTAAAAAGGGATTTAAAATTATTAACAAGGGATTAAATTTGAAACAGCCAAACAAGAGCACGAAACAACCCACATCCGTAACCAACATAACCAACCTCACATAAGTGAAGTCACTTTTAATAAAATAGATATTGTTTCAAGTTTAGAACCATGTTAAAACTGTAAAAGGCTTGGCCATATGGGCTAGTAAACTACACAACAACCTCATAACTATTCATGGTTGGATTTTGAAATCAGCCACACTGATTCCTTACAATTTTCTAGACTGTGAAAACATAGTGCCACTATGGTCATCCTTCCATTATGGTTAAAAAACTCATAAGAGATTCCCCAAATCAAAGATAGTCTCATTGGGAATATAAATATAATTTATCCTTAGAAAACCAATAACTCAAAATAAATACTTACATCCTAACATCCTTGGTAACTCAAGTCTCGTCATGAAGGGGTGGTGATCAAGCACCCATTCACGGACTACACTACGCCAAAATTTCCATTTCGCGATGGTTTAAACCACTGCTAAATCGCTCTATGAAGGTTTTGGAAAACCATCGCTAAATTGTGTGTCAGCAATCAATTAGCGGTGATTCTTCAAAACCATCGCAGAACGATTTAACATCAATTTTTTAGCAGTGATTTTTAATTCTTTTTATTTATTTTTATTTTTTTATTATCTTAATCTTTTATTTTCCTAAATAATTAATTTTTTTATTTTTTTTAGTTTCGTCTTTAATTAATTAATTAATTTGTTAAATTTAGTAATTTATTTATTTATTCATTAATTTATTTATTTTTTATTTTTTATTTTTTATTTTTTATTATTAATATTACTCATGTCCATGTCCATTTCATTATTACCATGCTTAGGCACATGCTCATGCCATATATAGAAATTTTGCGTTAAGTGAGATTTGAACCCATTTCCTCTTGCTTATTCTTCAAAGACTTTACCACTCCAGTAGACTCTTTATGTGGTGAAAAAATTGAATTTAATATAGTTATATATATATATATATATATTAATTGAAAAAAAATACATAAAATCTAGATACAAACTAAATAAGTATTAATCAATAATTATTAATCAATAATGATTAATCAATAATCAATCATCAATCATTAATAATTAGTAATTAATTATTAATTATTAATATTTATAATTACTAATTAATAAATAGAATGTAAATGAATAATAAATAAATATATATATAATATGGTAATAAATGGTAAATAATACATAGTAAATAATAAATAGAAAATAATAAATAATAAATAGTAAATAATAAATAGTTGATAAAAAATAGTAAATAGTAAATAGTAAATAGTAAATAGTAAATAGTAAATAGTAAATAGTAAATAATAAATAATAAATACTAAATACTAAATAATATATAATATATAATATATAATATATAATAAATTATATATAATATATAATATATAATATATAATATATAAGTAATGTATAAATAATAAATTAATTTAAAAAAATAAAGTAATACATGATAAATAAATAATAAATTAATAAATAATTGATAATAAATAATAAATAATAAACTATGAATAAATAAATAAAAAAATATATTGATTATATAATAAATAAGTAACCAATAATATGTTAATAATAAATCAATAATATAAAAATAAAATAATAAATTAATAATTAATAATTATTTTATAAAAAAAAACAAATAATTAATAAATATATAATAAATAAATAAAATAGAAATAAATTATATAAAAATAACAAATAAATGAATAAATGAATTATAAACAAATAAGTAATATATAAATAATAAAATAATAAAATAATAAACTAACAGTAATAAATAAATAAATAAATTTTAAATAATAAATTAATATTAATATCCATAAATATATATACATATAACAAAATTTAAATAGATATACATAAAGACACATTTATGTAACATAAATATACATAAAAACACTCAGTTATATAATTGTATGTTAATATAAATACGTATATATATATAAACATAAGTAAATATAAATTTCTCTTTATATATATTTACTCTTGTATGATATAAAAATATATAAACATAAATATGTATAAATATTTAATTAAATATTCATAAATTCATATAAATAGATATATATAATTAATAATAAATTACTAAAAGAGGAGAAATCACAATAATTACTACACCATCAAATCAATAGGAATGAAAATCAATGGAATAAAATCATAAATGACATAAAAAGAATATGAATACGCTCTTAAATGAAGATGAAATCTCATCAAATGTGTATGATATATATATACACTTAAAATTATTTAAATAGATTATATATTAATATTCATTTACAAATATTAGAATTTAAATATATATATATATATATATCTATTTATCAATACATATTCATGTGTATATATAAACAATATTTATATATGTGTTTATATATATATATTCATATTGTTTTACTATAAATTAATTTATATACTATATTTAATGATAATGATATATTTATATAAAAATAAATTTATATATTATTTATACACACAAATATTTACATATATATGTCTTTATTTAGCTATATTATAATATACACATAAATATAAAAAAATAATTGAGCCACAAATATTTATATATAAACATTACATGTATAAGTATATATATACATATGAATGCATTTCTATATGGTAAATAAAGTCAAAAATTATTTATTTTAGATGAAATGAATAATAAATATCTACTTCTGTATTGTTTATATGTTTAAAAATATATTTCAATGTAAATATGTATTTATAAAAGTGATTTATTATCAGAAAATATAAAAAAATATGAATACATTTAATTATAAATAAAACTACATTGTAAAAATAGATAAAATTTTAAAACCATAATATCAATATGAATGTAATCCCTGGGAATAAATTCATTCCCCACTGAAAAATAACAAAAGTACCCCCTTAAATGAGGCTGAAAATTCATCAAATGTTAAAAAATTGGGGTACCCTGACTAAAAATTCTGTTTTAGAGGTCTTATATCTTTTTTTGTTCCAAAAAATAAAAAATTGGTTTATTTATGTCACTATATGTGTAGATATCATCACAGGCTTCGATTTGATATGTGATAGAGCCCAAACGGGCACTCAGATGAAAAGTTATAGTCGTTTGAAGTTCGAGTTTGATTTTAAATTTTTTTTGAAACTATAATAAATTTTATTCTTTTAATTATTACAAAATTTAAATCTAATTTGGTTTTATATCATTTCATAAGCTTCTATTTGACTGGTTTTAGAGCTAAAACTGACTCTCTGATTAAAAGTTATGGTCATTTAATACTGAAGTTTGATTTTCAACTTATTGAAGATTTGTTTTCACTTTAAAAAAATTATTAACTAATAATTATAAATAATTATTAATTGAAAAATTATAATTAATTATAATAAAAAATAATAAACTATATTTGATACTAAATAATAATTAAATATTAAATATTAAATATTTTTTTTAAAAAATCCCTTCAATATTGTGGCAGCTTTGAAAGAACCACCGCTATTTCACAGCGGTTGTTTTAAAAACACGACTAAAAATAAAGGTAAATTTTTTATTGATTTTTTTAAAAAACATTATAAAAACATTTATAGGTGATTTTTAAACGTTATTCTAAAAAACCACCGCTAAATTTTATCCCAAAAAAACATTTAGAAGGGGTTTTGAAAACCGCCGCTGAATCGCTATTTTCCTATAACACTACCTATTGAGTCCCTAAACATTCTTAGTTGTATTTATACTATTAATCACCCCAAATAACATAAAGATTTAAAATTCAAGTATTTCCCTTTAAGTAAATACCTACTCTGATACCATTTTTGATGAACCAACCTAAAATACTATCTAAACTAATATCCAAGTTGATTCGCTGCTAAACTGTAGAACATTCTCGCTCTCCATGGGATGATTACAAACACCTTGGCATCAATAAATAACCGTTGGGAACTATTTATCCCTCAAAGTATTACAATAACATTGTATAATATAGAAATTTCTATATATATATATATATATATCAATACATTCACATCAAAGTAAAAAGAGACAGTAAGAAAACTGAAAGCATAACATAACAACCAAAACCTGTCTCCTAGTGGTCCGTGACCACCCACCATGTCCCAAGTCACCCACCCTTAGTCACCCTAACTTAGAACCACAAAGGAAGGAGAGATCACGAACACCTACTATAAGATCATAAAGGGATGCAAACACCAAATGGTACAAGTATGGTGTGAGCTAAAGAGCCCAGTAGGATCCAACCAAAGATTCTATGTAGTTACTTCATAAATAAATATAGATATTCTAATATAGGAGTACAATAATGAGAGATTGAGTATTAGTTTAAAAATATACTTTTAATCATTTAAAAATAAATTATCAAACTAAACTTTTAAAACATGTCATTTCACCATTTAAAAACTATACATTTTTTTTGAAAAGATTTGAAAACCATTTCACAGGAAAAAGTTATTTAATCAAGAAAATATGAGAATTTGAACCTGATATGTAAAGATGAACAAGAATCAATACAATAAAGTCATGGTGCATAAAAACATTAAATGAATCAAGCAAGGAAACTCCAGTGCCAAATTGAGACAACCAATGTTGTCCTGTATCAAGATCAAGTATATTGATATCATGAGTACAACCTAGGTATGATATTGAGGCCACTGTAGAATAGATAATCTAAATACATGACTAGTTTTCGGGATTAGATCTAGTCTCACAGGTCTAAAACGAACCAATTTCATGCACAACTGCTTCCTTGGCCGTAAGTCTATAGCCTTAATCTTTCACGTTCTCCATGGATCCACTAGAATTATGTGAGTTTGCTAGTGAATCATATATCTAGGTTATCCCATCTAACTATCCAGGTTCCCATGACTAGTCAAAAAAAGGGGTGAGATAAACAAGTTTTGAGGATCACATATGAATTCTAATCGAAAACATCTCACTCTCATCCCCCAAACTCTCTCAAAGTAAATAATCTAGTTTTCAAACCCCACAACAATGATAATTATAAGAATAAAACAAGTTACAATTAAGGGGTTATCACATGTGAGAATTATCATAAAGTTCTAATCAGACTGTCAAGCATCATTAATTTTAATTCAAAACATTTTTGTATAATTCAATATTCAAAAGGGTAATAATACCCACTTCCATTAACAATTCATCGTAAAAATGAAAAATGGGCCTTTAAAACAATCATTTATTTAAAATAATCACTAAATAATTTAATATCAGAATTAAAATTTTAAAAGGATTTAATTCATTTCAAAATAGGAGTTTACACCCTCTTTCTATGTAAATAAATAATTTATTTCAAATAAAATAAAAACATTAATTCTAAAACAAGGGTAATATCATTAAAAGGTGGTTCTTGGTTATTTAAAAAATTCAAGCATTTAAAATAATTTAGAAAATGTAAAATAGTTTAATTCATTTAATTCAAATCAATGAAAGTTCATTTAATAAATCAAAACCTAAGAAAAATCCATCAATTTCACTAAAAAACTTTTACAAGTTATTTGAAAATAAATCAAAACAAACGTGGAAATTATCAATTCAAAAAAGGTTATAGATTTCAAGATTATATCCATTTAATTAATTCTATATTCAATTCCAAGGGAAATTGGTTAAAGAAACTTTTATGAGGAATTTCAAGGAAAAATTGCATAGAATAAGTGTTAGAAATTAAGGAACACATATATATGGATTTTTCAAGAAACAATGAATTAAAAAATTGTGTAAAATCATAGAAACACCTACTTGGAATATTTGGAACCCAACTGTAATGAATCTAGGATGTGTCACCTTTGACGGCGATCGCGAGATCTAAGATAATAGATCTTGAGGGAAGAAAAAAGAAATCCTAGATCTACAATTCCACATAAATCAACTAAGATCCAATCAATCACAAGGCTATCATATATTCTAGGAAGAAAGAATCAAGATAATAAGAGAGTTTGAACACTAAGAGAATAAGAACATACTGAAAGAGAAGATCACTGCTTCGATTGGTACTTCGATCTACCAAGAGATGAGGATTCGGGAGAAAAATGCCTCCTGAGGGCTCCCAAAACCCTAAGGATCATATTATGTCGAGTAGGAGGAGTTTGGGGTTAATTAGTGGGGTTTCAGAAATTTAATTACAATTTTCGCAACTTTAATTATCGTGTGCATGGTTTGTTGGTCCAAGTCGCACCGTTAGTACTAACTATACACCTTAACCATGAAATGTTTCACACTTTGGCTATACACTTAGTTTAACCATAATCTAACCATGAAACAAGATAAACGCTTAGTTTAACCATTCACAAACTATGAAAAAACTGTGTAATAGTTTTCACACTTTGTTTTACCATGCGCAATCCATGCATCCCTTATTACACAATTAGTTCAAACATGCAGAAACCATGAAAAAACAATGAAAAGGCCTAGAGACTATAAAAAATCTTCTTTAAAATAAAAAAAACATTCAAAGTGATCCAAACTATGTGTACTCAAATCAATGGGTCAAAACATATAAAAATAAGTAATATGATGTTACAGCATCATCATGACTCTCAGTCTTTGGTGATATCTCTCTCTATTTTTCCACAATGCTCAATCTCTATCTCTTTGATTGTTATCTATTAATCTTAAAATTATTCACATAATATTAAGTATGAAATTTATTCCTCTTCACACTTTTATTAACATGTGTATTATATCATGCCAATATAGTGAGTTGTATAAGACTGCACAATACACAAAGAATAGAAACCTTCATGTGAAGAAAAAGGTTCTTTGCCTATGTTTCTCAATATCAGCCTATCTATGTTTCTCCATGTATTTTCTATTTTTTTATATATCCTAATGTTGTAAAAATGGGGTATTTATAGAAATTAATTCACTGATTTTATTGGACTACAAACACTGTCATGTCTCTTGTCCACACCACCTTATTTTATTTATGCACATGTGATCCATTATTCCTCATGCAACTTTGAAAATAATATCGCTTCAAGATCAAAGTAGTATATAAATTCATGTAAATATGATTCCATGAAAAGAAAAATCATCTAATCAATCATGAATAATCATTTTATAATCATCATACGTAACCCAGTTTGGAGATCCTGGCATACAGAAACCCTCAACAGGGATTGAGGTAATAGATGAGCATGATGTTGATTAAACATCTTAGATTTATCCTATAAAATCCCGACATGAACCTCCAAGTTTGAGCTATAGTTCCACATGACCTTCTACATGCCTCCCCATATGCAAGAGGTTTCTGATTAGAAGTTATTGTTTAAGTCAATCCCTGGGGAGACTATACCCTCAACATCATGTCATTAGAAAAATAATAAGAAATAAATAATTAGTGTAATATGAAGAAATCTAAAAATGGAATACATGTCATAAAAATAAATGGATCCCAATGTATCAATCCCAATAGAGTAACAACTGAATATAAATAAATAAATAAATAGTAGGTCCACCGATATTCGTCCTAGTATACCACTAGCTCCATTCTCTTCAGCTCAGCAGTCCACTATAGAGCCATTTCCCTTCATCGAATCCCTCATGAAATCTAAAAGTACACCAAAATTACTAATTATTGTGTGAATAAAAGACTTAGTAGGACACCACCAATGCATCCTTACCTACAATACTCAAGTATAACATTGTTTTCCATACAAATAATAATCAATGTGTAACAAGAATAAATATATAGTCCAAAACTGAGCGGTCATGCGCTAACAAAGCTACAACAAATCCCAGATCATACCTGCTTCAGCCTCATGTTAGAAGATAATAGAATATATTAGTATTTACCTAAATATCCACTAGGCTAGTTTAACTATCGCTCGTTAAACTCTTGGAATCACTCCCAATGTATAGCATGAAACTTGTTGGATTGCTCAGTATACGACATGAAACTAAAAAGAGTACACATTATGTGACATGAAACTTGAAGGAGTTCCTGATATGTGGCATGCACCTCGAAGGTGTTACCATCATATAGAATGAATCGAGATAGATTACCTATCATACAACATTTAACTTAAAGGAGTTCCTGATATATGTCATGTAACTCGAGGGAGATCCTGGTACATGACATCCCATGGAATCATTGTATCTCCACCCTGTGCTCAGGTCCACCATCAGCATCGTCTTTAGTCAAGTGCACTCCCCCTATAAGGGATGGACATTTCATTAAGATCCATTTATTCTGGGCACCTGAACGATAACTCCACACAAGGGAACACATATATATTCAAGGTATAGTATTCATTGAGATCATTTCATCATGATAAATAAAGTAGAAATGCATAGAAACATGTGATCCTAATCCAATATGAAAAAATATATGGGCCCAATATCAGTCTCTGACTATTAAAATATTTCATAGAATATTTCAAAGCATTAACAGGGATTTTACCCTTATGAAAATCCTTTAGATCATTTATTACGTTATTTTTATTGAAAAATTTAAATTTCAAATAAAATTACACACAAATTATTAATAACTAGGGTTTTTATTATCATTAAAAATTGAGGATAATAAAATTGTCCCTCTCTATCAAATTATCATCCCTAAGAAGTAACTCTAGTGGTCTTATTTGAATAAATCACGTCACTGAGCTTGAATATCCAACATCATCTCTCATATCTCCATAATAGGAGGAACAATAGAAACATAAATAGATCATATCTAATATATGGGATCACACAAGGTTCTCCTAAGATTCTACCCATAACCCAAGGTATACCCCTCCTAGTATTAACCCTGGTCTCCATCCCTACACATTATCATAGTCATCATATATACACTAACACAACAACATGTTTCATTCTACTAATTAATGCCAATAAAGATATATCACAACAACATGAAAATATAGATAAATCAAACAAAGAGAGACTATCCTAAAAATATAGAACAAATCAATGAATTTAATTAAAGAACCTACGATACAACATAATATCAAGTATATATATATATATATATGGAATATGAACCTACATGCCTAATAATGATGCATGAGAACACCCAAAATCTCATAAAAAATATCAATATCATGTGATAACACAAGGTGATTCTAATCAATGATAACAAAAGACATAATTTTCCACCATTTTATGGAAACTTAGAGGTCCACTATGGAGTGATAGCTAAGCATTGTCATAGTTCCCTTCCTTGAGTCCTAATTTTCATGTATCCTGTCTAACATGTCCCAAACCAAGTCAAGGATAAAAAAATTTAGTGAGTCCTGGTGCTCTGATACTGATTTTTAGTATCCCTTCCTACACCACTAGGTTAGAGCTGGGGTTTCATATGACCTCATATTTGTCTCCATGTATGCAAGAGGTTGTCGACTAGCAATGAGGATTTAAGTTCGTCTGTGAGGAGATTATACCTTTAACATCATTTCATAGGAAAAATAATAATAATAAATATAATAAATAAAAATTAGTGTAACATATAGAAATCTAAAAATGGTATACATGTCATACAAATAAATGGATCCCATTATAGCAAGCCCAACATAATAACAAGTGAAGATAAATAAATAAATAAATAGTGGGTCTACCGAGGTCCATCCCATTACACCACCAGTTCCATGATCTTTAGCTCAGAATCCTACAATAAAAAAATTTACCTTTTCCAAATCCCTCATGAAATCTACAAACGCACCAAAATTCCTGAGTATGGTGTGAGTACAAGACTCAGTAGGACACCAACAATGCTTCCTTACTTGGCGTGCTCAAGTATAATAGTGTATTCCATAATAATAATAATCAAATCATAACATACATAAAAATATTTTCCAAAAATGAGTGGTCATGCACTAACCAAGATACCAAAACTCCCATTTGTACCTACTTCAGCCCCATGTTAGAAGATAGTGGACAATATCATTAGGGACCTAGCTTTCCACTAGGCTAGTGTAACTTTCGATCATTAACCATATGGAATTGTGGCTTTTTTACGGCATAAAACTCATAGTAGTTCCTATTATATGACATGTAACTTATATTAGTTCTCGATATATAGCATGCAACTCAAAGGAGTGCCCGATATACGGTATTCACCTCGAAGGGGTGACCATCATACGATATGAAACTCAATGGAGTTTCTACCACACAAAATGCAACTCGAAGGGGAACCTTATATATGGCATGAAACTCATGGTAGTTCATAATATATGGCCTCCCATAGCATCATCATATCTCTAACATGTGGTCAGGTCTTCCATCACCATTGTTTCTAGTCAAGTACACTCCCCCTCTAAGGGATGAATATGTCACGATGAACCACCTATTCTAAGAAACTGAATGATACCTCCACACAATGTAACACACACACCCATATATATATATATATATATATATACAAGGTAGAGTATACATGACTAGAATATCATCATGAGAAATAAAGTAGAAAGACATGGAAACATGTGATCACAATCCAACATGAAAAAAGATACTATATTATCAGTCATTGAAATAAACATGAAAAGAGTCTCACGGGCTACACAAACACCCACATGTGATCAAAATCATGAACAATATAAAATATTCCAACATATAAATAATAATATGGAAACATGTTTATATAATATCCCAAGTGGTAAATAACTTCTTACCATTAGTACAACGACGACGGACGACTGGGGTTGATGTTTGATTTCAATTGCACCATCAGATCCTCACTACCTTCGAAAAAATTTAAGACTAAATTTATACTCATCAAGATGAACCCAACGACACTGATTTCATGTCAATATGATCAATATTACATAAGATATTGAATATATAAGTTTGTAATAACAAAAAAATAGATTGGGAGAGAGAGATGGGAGAGAGAGATGGGAGAGAGGAGTGAGGAGGAAGGGGAATTCCTCTTTTGCACTGTGCACCTCCACATTTTCCGCATTATATATATATATTTATATTTATATTTAAATTCATAAATTATTTTCCCCATTTATCTTATTTATTATTCTATACATTATTTATTTTTCTCTTCTCTTCATTCCATGTGCCACCCAAAAATGGAATGGGCTTTTTAATGCGTTTTTTTTCAAAATCTCCCTTTTAAAATATATTAAATAATCCATTAATACATATATTTAAAAGTCTTGTATATATGTATATATGTATATATGTATATATATATATTTATACACATAATATAAACACACCCATGCATATATAAATATACACCATCATATATATATATATATATATATAACCCATATATATACGCATTATATATACACCCACACACTAACATATACATATATACACTCGCATATGTGGTTATATATATATACATATATTTATCCCATAGTTATATATACACATTTTAATTTTCCACACACAAATATTATTTTCCCAAATTTAATAACAACAATAACGACAATAATTCATATTATTATTAAATATCTCTCATAATTACCACTATTATTTTTTTAAATATAACCTCAAATAAATGATGATAATATTATTAGTCATACAATTGCATTTATATGGAACAAGAAATAATACCACTATTATTACCTAACCTCCCAAAAAAATCACCCATGGTGAAATGTTTCTCATTAATTAAGAAAATTAAAATTTATTTAATTACACATGTATATTTCCATTTTTATTTCACTGATACAAATAATAATTATAATATAATTATTATTACCCTTACGTGCTATTTAACCAAAAAACTGACACGCACAAAGGTTATGTCACACCTAGGGTAATACTCGCATTTCAAACATAACTATGGTCTCAGATTTATCATACGATACACCATTTAGAATATACGTCAATATTTTGTAAACAATTATAATATTTTTTTAAAATAAACTACCCTCATGTGTTATGTTACCAAACATCCAATGCGCACAAATATTATGTTGCGCTTAGGGTAAACCCCACATACTGTACTTAATGGTGGTATCTAATTTCCCATATAAGACATTGTTCAAGATATATTCCGTTATATTGGAAAAATAGCATGTATGTGATAAAATATATTTAATATTTTTATTCTATCGGTGTTGAGGGCCTACATGCCCTGAAATCTCATGCTAACTCAGTGCCTAACTCTGAAAATATTTCATAAAATATTCCAAAGTGTTAATGAATTTTTTACCCTTACGTAAAGCCTTTAAATTATTTATTAACTTATTTTTGTTGAAAATTTATATTTTCACATAAAAATACACATAACTTATTAACAAAGAGGGGTTTCATTATCATTAAAAATTTAGGATATTACATATTTCATTAGATGGTCATTGATATATGAGTATCTCATAAGGTAGACTAATATTATCACTCATTACGTAACCCTGCAATGATCATGTCTTCAATAATGTGATTCTTAATAAGTCATAGTGTGCCTTCCAACCCACAAATTTCCACAACACCAGGGATAGGCTCTCAGCTACACCACACACACCACCACCAATTGTGACGCCCCACATAGTCTATGCGCGTGCTACATGAATACACAAAACTAATCTCACACACCCATACCCATGTAAATTATTACACCTTCCTATGCATGTGCTCTTCCACATCACCATAGTAACTCGAGCTCCAAGGTTGAGGTGCTACAATGGTCGTATATATAGAAGGTTTTAATTGAGTATCTCTTTTTTTAGTTTGTATTGTCTCTAATTTTTTAGTAATTTCCCACATAAATACCTCTGTGAAATATCTTTAAAATAATATTAAAACAAGTAAAGCCTCAAAAATATTCTTTCTTCTTATTCAACGATTATATTTATTTAAATATAATTTGTAATAATAAATCAACCAAAATTGTATTTCACAAAAACACTTCTTCAAATAAAAATTATCATCATTTCAATAGTTTTCCAATAAATCATTCTAATTCACCAAATCACTAATTCCATATGTATTTTCAAAAAATCCAATATTAATCCCATGGTTTCAACAATATACCCCTTTGTATTTTTTTTAAAATATCCCATAAACGTTTCTCATGTTGGCATATGGAATTTATGGTCTCTACTTCCTCCCCATTTGTCAATAAAATTAAAAGGGTCCTTTTCATCCATATTTTTCAAGATTAAAACTTCAAGAATTCATTGAATAAGAGATATTATGGTCTCCCTTAATTATTTCTTCAATACACTTCTTATGAGTACCATGAAACTTTTTCAATATTTTATCAACCTTCCTGTATTAATAATTCATCTTTAAGCCAACTTTCATATTCAAACTGCATTACTCGTTTCAAAAATTAAATGAGTGAATTTTGTTACTTAGTATTGACATGTCAATAAATACCCTATGCCTACATAGTTATAACTTAGTTTAGGAAACAATAGTTTTATTCAAAAATACCAATGTTGCTCATATCACTGACTAGATATCCAATATATTTATAGCATGAACCATAAAAACTCCACATGTTGGATCAATCAATATTACTTGATATTACATGATCTTCCTATATTCACAAGGGGATACCTTTTTTAGATAAGACTAAGTATCCTTTGATTTACCTTAACCAACTTCCCTTTAATTCCTTCAACTCTTGACATAATATTTTGAAATAATTTTCAGTATGGGAAACAAAATGTTGGTAATGTTATTTTCTTCTAGTATCTTTTTGGTATACTAAAATAAATCAACTCATACCAAAACCTTTATCTTTAAGACTAATTTAAAATTAAAAATGCATTCCTCCTTTAGAAATTTAAATATTTAATTTTATTACTTAGTAGTGAAATGTTAATAAATCCCCTATGCCTACTGAGTCAGAACTCGATATAGGAAACAATGGTTTTTTTGAATAATAACAATGTTGTCCATCTCACTCACTGGATATCAAAAATATTTGTAGCATGAACCATAAAAACTCCACATGTTTAATCAATTTATATTACTTGATATATCATGATATTTCTATCTTCATAGGGAATCATATTTTTTAAACAATCCTTGTAATTATTTGATTGACCATAACCAACTTCCCCTGAATGACTTAAAATATTGACACCATATTTTGAAATATTTTTAGGCTTGGGAAACCAATTTTTGGTAATGTTATTATCTTTCAGTAGCTTCTTGGTATCCTGAAATCAATCAAATTATACAAAAACCTTTATTTATTTTTTATATTGTATTCATTTTTCATCACATATGGACCCATGGATCATATATCCCCCTTAAGCCTACACAACTTTCAATAGATATTAAAAACATTTAAATTCACTGGGATAGGGGTACCTCAAACATCCTTGGGTTAAGGAATGTAGTTGGACATAATGAAATAACCCAGTGCTTCCCACTTTCTTTGACAATTTTCTAGTAGTTATTTTTTATATTTCAATTATATAGATTTCATGTCAGGTGTGAGATTTATAATTCTTCATCTTCTCAATATTTGGTTATATTTCATAATTTTATGATTTATACTTTTTCTTATTAATTTACAGTTATTCTATACACATGACTCCTCATTATTTAGGAACATGATCAATATTCTTTTTTGTTTTCACTCCTTCTTCACAATAAAATTTTTATCATAAGGATTCACAAGTTATTTTCCTTTATTTTTCAGCACTTCCTATTATCAAGGTAAAAATTTTCATTCACATGTTATCCACATTCCCAGAATTCATACACAAGCCACTTCGATCTCTAAGCTCCATATATTTATCCATTTTAGAAAACCAATCATGAAATTTTAGTTTTCCAACTTGTAATTTTTTTACCAAACTAGTCTTCTTTACTTTCATTATAGGTTGATTCTTTATTTAATTCATGCTTGATTCCTTTTTCACTAATTTTCATGGCCAATACACATTGGTACATGATGTGGGATTTTCTACCACAATAGAAATATTTTTTATGAATTGGTATAACATTCTTAATAATAGTATTCTAGGATATATTTTTTTCAACCTCTTTTATATTATTATTAAAAAAGTCAGGTTTTCATTTAGTTCTGGTTTTATCTCTCTACTTTTGTGGTCTTATCTCATTAGTATTATTTTAGTTTTGATCCATTGGAATATACCACCATTCCTCATAACAGTGACCACTTCTATTACAATAACTATAGTATCTTTCATGGATTTCATATTTTTTCATGGTTGAAAGATTCCTTCTTTTATGTGGGTCCTTTTCTACACAACATAATTTATATTTTTCTAATATCTACTCCCCCTAAATATAATACTTCTATATTTTTCTTATATTGATATATTATATCAGCATTCTATGGTCTTATTTCTAAACTTCTAGTAGCACCAACAGTGGAAAAAAAATCTTACTCTCTTTCCTATAGACACACTCTTTCTTAATTTGATTCCTTTTTTATCTTGAATAAAAATTTGAAATATTTTGAACAAAATTTCAGGGTTTATTGTTCTTGGGAATAAATTTATCCACTATTAATGAGATAGTGGATCTCTTATCATTTTTATTTATCCACTTTTTTCCAAATTAAGATTTAGTTCATGTATTATTAAGTGTAATTGAATTAATCAAAATGGATTTATTTGGAAAATGGGTTACCTTATTTATTGAGATTGTTTTAGTTTGATTAGTAGATGATCTTAATATCTTTTTTAAGTTAGTTTAAATCTCTTAAGAGATAGGACTATTTCAGAAACATTCATAACCACTTTTCTTTTCTCAGCATCATGTGAGGATTCTTCTTGGGTGCTTTATAGTTTTCTTAACTTCACCTAAAACTTAATTCATTAAATTCTTAGACAATTTTCAAGGTCATTGAGTGTTTTCACCCTTTCATCACATCATCAGTCTAGCTTATATATCTGAACATCATGCACCTGATTTTCCTCTATCAATAATTTCTCAATCTATTTTATCCTCATTTATTTAACCACTAGTTAAGAATCATTTATATTCGTGGATATTTTATAATCTTCTCTAGTGTATGGATTACTTATTTGAAAATAATTTATATAAATAATTTTTCATAATCATATATCATTATAGTCTCTTCCTTGGATCTCATATTTTGAACACCTTCTTTTGAGTAAGCCAATTATTCTTCATTAGTTTCCTTGTTATATGAACGTGGATCATCAGTATTATTAAAGACTCTAAATATTTTCCTTTCAAATACATTATCCTCATAAGGAATTTTCTTTTAGAAATATCTTCCTTATATGACTCAATATAATAATTTATTTCTTCAGTAGTTCCATTCAAAATATTAATTTACTCATCTTTCTCTCTAATATTCAGTTTGAACTCCACTACTTCTTATAATTTCACTTGAATAATTGATTTATTTGTTAATTATTTTCTAAGTCAGTCCATATCCACTTCATTATCATCTATATATTCAATAGTTTATTTAAATGATATGATCATCTTATGATTCTATGATATTTGAATGTTTAATTCTTCAAGAGAGCCTTAATTATTTACTTGAAGGTAAACAAATCCAAACTTTTCATTCTTCTCTTGAGCTTTCATATTTCCTTTTTGAGATGAATAGCCCATAATAATTGATAAATATTAAACAATGTTTTCTCAAGAGGATTTAACACAAGGACAAAACCTTTACCTTTGATACCACTTGTTATAACCCAATACATCATGAGAGGCGGGGTGAATTAGAGTGCATCCCAAATTAAACTTTTTTCTTTTCATTTTTTTATTTTAATTTAGGATATTTATACTAAATTAGAATGAATATTTTTCAACCTATATTACTAGATTGAAAAATCACTACAACAATAACATATATAAAAGAATTTAAAGTAAGCATAGAAGACATAGGTTTTACTTGGTTCACCACAAAAGGGATATGTTCAAGGAGCACACACTAATGAAGTTTCAATGTGAAAAAGTCCATTATTAATTGGTTATATGGATAAAAGGTTTTTTCCTTGGTCACTTCATGCTAAATGTACTAAATTTACAAGATTTGTGGTTTATTCACTCCTCACCAAAGGGACACTCCCTCTTCTTCACCTCTACACACTACTTTGAAAAAGGATTATGTCATTATATAGAATCGAGGATATCTTCAAGATTATTATGATAGAATTTCTTCTCTATCTTTTAATAGATACACTTTGATCTCTAAATCTGTTAATCCACTACCTTCTTCAATCTAGATGAGACCAACTTCATTGTGTGTGATTTGAATCTTTATCTTCCATAAAAACTAATACAATAACACATTCCTAAAAGTGATAATTCCAAGATTGAAATTATCTCATCAATAAATTATTCTTTTATCTCTGGATATGATATCATCACTATCTTTAAACCCCAGGTATACTAATAGTATATTTTTTATTCTCTCAAATATTCACTGCATAGGAATTTAACTCAAGTATATAATGTTCACAGTGTTATTTATCACTTCAAGAAATCATATTACATAGATTTTGTTCAATTATAAATCTTTTCATAAATAAAATCTTATATATAACTTCATAAATGCACATCAAAATTCCATTATTAAATCATCATTTCATGAATGGATATATTATTAAATCTTTATCCAATCTACCATTTATTCTTTAGTGAATAGTTCAAACACCACACTACCTCACTGGTTTTTCACACACTTATATAACTAGTTTCAGGAAATATTATCCTTCATGCAGATGTAAGCACAAGACTCAAAGTCTTTACTTCATGTAATTATGTGATTGGAACCCTCCTTCTTCATACATGTTAGAGTAAAAGTAAACTTTTACTTTGCACTACTAATAGTCAAGAGTATTTTTATTCATGAAATAACTTGTTTTTTAAGTAACCATGAGTATGTGGTGTTTCTTTTTTACTTTAAACAACAACACATATATGTGGTGTTTCTGTTAATATTTCATGAAAAAAATATACATGAAATTCCTCATATTAATATGTTTCTCAATCCCACATTCTACTTTGCATAATATCCTCACTATAAGTGCACCTATTATACATTTTTTTATAATTTAGATAGAATGAGGCTCAAAAAATTACTCTTCTTATTACACTACATCACATATACTTAAGTATCTGAGATATTATTATTCTATACATGATAATAGATATCATCCCAACTCTCAATCTATGTTGATCTCTCTCTCTCTTTGTTTTCTATTCTACTCAATCTCTCTCTCTTTGATGCTCACCTCTTCTTCTTAAACTCGTTATCATAAGATTAAGTATGTGAGTTGTACTTATTAACATTTTTCTTAATGGTAATCATATATCATGCGAATTTAGTGAGGTGAAAAAGACTTCATAACACACAAAACATGGAATCCTTGATGTGAAGATAGAGGTTCTCTGCCTGTGGTTCCTTATCTTTGCCTCTCTCTATTTTTTGATGTATTTTGTGTTCAGTTTTTTTTGTATCTTGGAATGTAGTGGGAAGGTGATATTTATAGATATTCATTCACCAAATTATTTATCCTATATACACCACTACATCTCTTACATGCACTGCTTTATTTGATATATGCATCAAATGATCCATTATTCTTCATAATGAATAAAAAATAATCCCTTATCAAGATCACAAGAATATATGACTTCATGTATCATTCATGAAAATATGGTGCGATGTGAAGAAGAATTTTCCAATTGATCATGTGGAATCATTTAATAAATAGTATAGAACTCGATTTAGAGATCCGGACATGAAAAAATCCTCAGTAGTCCTTGAAGTAGAAGACAAATGTGTCATTGATTAGATGGTTCAGAGTGATTTCATCAGGAGATCATCAAAATATGTGTATCTTATTAAGATGAGTAATAGTACCACCCATCGCATAATACCACATCAACTTCATGACAATTAATAATTTGTAACTGACCTTACAACCACATAATTTCTAAAACATTGGTGATCATCTCCAAGATACATCACACACACACCATCGGTTTTTCTACATCATGTATTCCATGTGTGTGAAACATGCATGCACTTTACTCCTCTCACACGCCTAGACCCATGTGTGTGCTTGTGCCTACCTATGTATGGGATCTTCTCCATTACCATATCCACTTTATATCCAAGGTTGAGGTGATCCTATTATTGTCTCCATATACAGTTGTAGTTAAATATCTCCCTTTACAGCTTGGGTTGCCCCTATTTTTTATTAAACTCCCACATAAATTCCTTTGTGAAATATATGTAAAATACAATTAAAACATGGCCAACCTCAAATATCCTTCCTTATTATTCAAAAATTATATTTCTATGAATATAATTATCAATATAAATTAATAACAATTCCATTTCTCAAAAAGAGTTTCAAATGATAAGCATCGCCATTTCAATACTTATCTAATCAAGTATACCAATTCATCATGTCACTAATTTCATATATATATATATAGTTAACAAAATAAATATTAACCTCAAGGTTAAAATAGGAAACATAATTATGTGTTACACTATGTTGCTTTCATAGTTCCATTCTCCTCTTTTCAAAAGGAAGCTTAATTAAATGTTTTATGAAGTGGTATTTCAAAAAAGGTATCTTAAAACATAAAATGGAACTTCTGAACCACCCTCATTACTTTCAAATTATACATTATATTTATTTTTCTCCATTTATATATATTTTATACTCATTAATTTAATCCATATATTGTATATGTGTTCCATACATATATACCTAGTTTACATTTCCTTCCTTTGTTGGGGATAATACATGTTTATGTCTCCTATATGATTTTCTCTTTTAATTCAAACCCAAATTAAGGGAACATTATTTTTTTTAATTTGAACCAAGTAGCACCTAAATTAAATTGTTTTAACCATTAATATCTAAGAAAAACCCTAATTATTTTTTGTATAATTCTTAGGGTTAAATTATATTTTAAATGTAAATAATAATCCATTTCTTCCCTTAAAATATTCTTTCATCATTTCAAAAAAAACATCAGCTATGAGGTTCATTTTTATTCTTAATTACTCATTGATCCTTCAAATGAATTATACTATATTGGAATTAAATGTTAAACAACTATGTTTATTTATTAAAATATGAACATCCCAAATTATTTAATTCCTTCTTCTCTTTGGAATCTTTATGATATAGCCTTAACTTATGCTTTGAGACAATATTATGGAACCATCTTCTTTATTATGGGTTTTATCATGATCATGATTTATTTATGATTTATTTTTTTTTACATGGAACAAATATTCAAGTATATAATATTATTTTTATTTTGTGATGGATGGGAATGAAATTATATAGTACAAAAATGCATGGGTAATGTTTTCATCTCATAAGATACCATGTATGGTGCACAGGAAGTTGGCCTAAGCATGCTATGTTATAAGACATGTGAGACTGGAATTATATATCCCTCTAATGAATTGGGTAAAGCTTTATATTTCATGAAAAGTTATATATGGGATTAGAGAGTAAACTTAATCCACTATGTGACTTTATCCACTATATTAATTAGAATGGGGAGCGAAACTGGTCCACCATGGGACTTTATCAACTATGTTTATGGGAATAGGGAGTGAACACAATCCACCATGGGACCTTATCTACTATGATAGTCTTTGCAGAAAACCTTGACTCATGCTTCACATTTTATGTTGTTTTCACATATTTATGATTCCATGACCATATGATATCATTTCCTTATACCTTATTTCCATGCTTATCCAACACTCATATGCCATGATACATATTTTTTATTTTGATATTGCATGTCCTTCCTTAATGATTTATAGACAACTCTAATTTTTTTAAATTATTTTTAATAATAAATTCCTATATATTCATGTTTTCTCACATTCTTATGATCTAACCCTTGATTATATGTTGATAATTTTTCCCTTACTGAGTGTTTGAGAACACCTCTTTTTTATATTTATCTTTCCTAGGTTATAAAAATAGGTATAACATATGAAAATTATATAAGGGGGTATATAATATTTTTATTATGATTAAATGCTCACAATTTTTGTAAAATAAGTTGCCTATAAAATTGGTTCTCAAAGACTCTAAACCAAAAGTTTCTTGAAGTTGTGTGAGATTATTGTGAGATGTAATATTTAAAGTATTTTAATGATAAAAAAATTAATATATGTTTAGATATGGTTGTTATAGCTTGTATCAAAGTGGGTTTAGTTATTTTTGGGGGATTAAACTAGTTATTTTTGGGGATTAGGGTTAGATAAATTTAATAAAAACACTTGGGATAAGTATAACTGTATGATAACATCCTAATTTTTTTTAAAAGTTGATATTATATAGTTTTCTAGGAAATAACATCCCTATCTAAATACTATAACTGGATTCAAGCTCTAGAATAGATGAAATGATGGGTAGAAACCCAGAGAGGGGTGTATCAGGTATTAACTCAATCATTACCTAGTGCATGAAAAAGATTCCTAACTACACACCTGTTTTGACACTCCTGAAGGATATTAATTGTTCA
Organism: Viscum album; assembly: GCA_963277665.1. Lineage (NCBI taxonomy): Eukaryota > Viridiplantae > Streptophyta > Magnoliopsida > Santalales > Viscaceae > Viscum > Viscum album. The sequence continues at coordinate 1,989,800,120 of OY728136.1, forward strand.
ATAACAATATCTTTATAATCAATTTGGAAGTATTTATTATAATAAGTACTTAGGTCATGGAGTATGAAATAAACCAAACTAAAGAAACCTAAATTGAAAAAAGAGTGATTTAGGTTGAACTAAAAGCTAATGTGATGGTTTTAAAGAGTATGAAATTTCAAGGATTATTTTTTCATTAGATAATTTATTATAGTTATTTTATAATGTAAATTTTTCATCACTCACATTAATACCTTTTGATTTTAGTAACGGTTGAAGCCCTAAATAACCAAGTTAAATATAGATTCCATGAATAATGCAAAGATTGGATTGAGAAACCTGATAGGATAAGAGCTGGAGTGAGATATCCAGTGACTATGAAAAACAAGCTATCAAGAATTATGATTAACAAAATGGAATTATTTGAGTTTCCAAAAAAACCAAATAGTAGAATGATATTGTCTAATGGAAGTTTAAGTGATGAATATAATAAAGGAGAGAAGATTCATCTCCTTTATGTAAAAAAATTATGGAAGAGACATCTAGGTGAATTTATCAAAGGAACTAGAAGATATTTGATCTATGGTAAAGGAGGGAATTGAACAAAAATCATTCAAGTAAAAAAAAGATTCAGGTTAACATAATGTGGGAAAATAATTTTCTCCCTAAGGATCTATTATCAATTCGATGTTTTACATATAAGGGATTTGGGAATTATGAAAACCAATGCACTAATCCATGGGATTAACATAAAAATTGACACCCAAAAAATCCAACACCATGGTAAAAGGGAAATGTATAATAAAAAAAGTATTGAAGGGGATAATTATAATAAGTGGTTCCAGGTGCACTTATTCATCACTCTATATTTACAGATGACTTGTGTCGTATAAGTTTTCAACAACTATTAGCTATTGAAATAAAAAAACCTAGTGGTTTCAATATGGCATCCAGTGTATTTGAATATTCTTAAAGGTTTTTGGGATTATGATTCATGAAACCTATATTATACTTCCTTAATGATTGAACTATTCTGATGAAAATATATATGTTTCCCAAGATTTGAGGGTTGATATCCTTCTAAAAATTATACCTTGAGTTGTGTTTATCTTTTAGATAAACTTACAAATTTTCATTAGTATAATATAATTAAAATTGTGAGGAAATGATTTATTTAAAAGGATAGATTGTAACACCCTGATATTTTAAATTAAATTTACCTATAAAAACTAATGTGTTCAATAGCTTGATTCACATGAAACATTGATCCAAAAAACCATGAAAAATTATATATCAGTTATAACGTAGTCATTAAGTTAGTGGGTATAAATAAAGGTAAACAATTTATTAAATATATGTACAAATAAAAATTATTTTTCATATTAGTAAAATTCAATTAGTGTATCTAGATAACTAATAAGATCACCTTATTCTTAAAAATATATTTTTTTAAAATTTTATTTTTATGTGATTTATTTTAAGAAACTAAATATACTATAGATCAGATATATTTTTGATATGAATAAAATATATGTTTATATGAATATTATATGAACACTAATTTTTTTAGTAATTGATATAAAAAAAAGAATAAGAATAGTTAATACTTAGAAAAGTTATTTTCTAATAAAAAAAGTTCTTTATTTTATTTTATGATTTTATTTAAAAGTTAAATTTTAAAATTTTAGAATTTAAATTTTAAAAATTTAAATTTTTGTTTATATTTATTATAAAAATATTATATTAATATGAATTTTTGGTATTTTTTGGAAATATTTTATTTTTAGGTGAATAATAAAAAATACCGATTTTGCTAAAACCATCACTTTTATGACATTTTTATAATAAAATAATGACTAAAATATATTTACTTTTTTATATAATATATATTTAAATAAAAATTAAAATAAATAATTTAAAAATACTATTTTTTTCTTTATAAAACACAATTTTAACATTTTGGAAAATTAAGTAATATTTTACTCTAAAAACTATTGCTTCGCCTATATTAAAAAAAATCATCTCTTAAAGAAATTAAATCTAAAAAAATAGACATCATATTTGGGATCTAAATGTTCATATTATTTATTAAGGTTAATTTCAGTTTTTGGCATAAAAGTATAATTGCTATGATTAGAGTTAATGATAATGATAATGGTGAAAGGGATATTGTCAAAGAATTGTTTTATTAATGTAGTATACTTTTTATCTAATAAATTAAATTTATATATTTTATATAATGACTCTAATATTAATTTTAAATATATATAAAAAAATATTATCATTCATTTAATTAGTGATTAATTTTATATAATATTAAGAACACTTAATGGTCAAAACATTGTTTTTTTACAAAAAAATAGATTTTCTATATAATATATGTTTCAATGTAAAATTTAGTTATTGTATTTTTATAAATAGAATTTTATTAAATATAGAATAAGTTATGGTTCAGAAAAACCAAATTTTTTAAGATTTTTTATCTTATATTTTTAGAAAAACATAAATTACTTAGATAAAAATTAGTTACCAAGGTAAGAACCAAAATGGTAAAGTATAAAAATATATTGGTAAATGAATCAAAAAATGTTTAAAACACGTGTACAAATGAATAGTTGAGGATTTATTGACCTGTAACACCCCGAATCTAGTAACCTATATCCATTTGTTATCTTACTATATTGGCATAATATACAAGATATCACATCCCCAAGGATAAAATAGTTTATCAGTCTTGGGAGACTAGATACATATATGATTCTCACATTACATTTAAAAACATGAAATACAATATAAATTTCTAGTTATAAATTTATTATTTCTTCTAGTATATCCCAGAAATTATACATAGATCAATTATTAGTATCCTAGGGAAAGGAAAACATAATAAAGGGTGAGATCAAATTCTTAGTAAGGGAAAGAATACAATAGAATCTTTCATATAATTAATAAAGTATAAATAATATGACAGAGATAATAAATAATAAAATATGACATATAACTTATATCATAAAATTATAATATAACCATGGATTTCATAACAACAGAAATAATTAAATGGATAATAATAACTAGTTTCATAATGATATAATTCTTAATGGAAAACATCATAATCATACCTCCAAGTCCTCATGTTAAGACAACATACATAAATAGGTAAGGCGTAAACCAAATACCCAAAATAGTATATCTTATAATAATTAATCATGCATTAAGAGACTATAAACGGCCTTTAACACTTCTTATTGTGTACAATGAATTCATGATATGAAATAAATACATTATCAATATAAAGTTCCAATGAAAAAACTAGCATACGAAATTTCAATATTTTCCCCACTCAATAAATAGAATAACCTAGCCATAATACATTCAAATAAATAATGTGGATAGTAAAATAATATTTTATACCCAATGAAATGTAATAATCATCAATGAATGTTGATATAGATGAAAATACCTTTAGAGGAAAATCCAAGTCTTTCTTTGAAAACATGATAAAATATCCTTTTCTTTTGATAACATTTGTCAAAAAAATCTAGAATATTGATAAAATTGTATTATTTGAAAATAAACATGGAAAAATATAAATTATTCTTCAAATCCAAGAATATTTATGATGGTGGGAAAATTTATTCATTTGGTAAACGTTAAAACAGAGATTCCTTTCACACTTTTGAAAAAAAGTCAAAAATACCTTATTTGAAAAACGTTAAGAAGATACTTATTGAAACTTTGAAAAGAAATTAAAATATATTTTAGAATTATGTTAAATAATCATATTAGTATAGTAAAAACACTCATGAAAACATTATACAGAACGTTGATATGGAGGAGAAAGATCCTGACCAAAAAAAGAAATAATGTTGGTTTTTTAAAAACAATAATCAATCGTTTTAACTACCAAAAAGAGGAAAATAAAAGTAAAACATATAAAATATATATAACCAGATTATAAATAAATATATGGATTTTAAATAGATAAATATCTTATAATTTCCTTCTATGTATTTTTAAACAAAAACAATCCTGAATAAAAAAGATATTATATAATAAACCCTTTCCTTAGTCTTCTGCCTAGCAAGACATGCTCAAATATAATATATATATATATAAATTAGACTAATTATACATATATATTAGAACTATATTTGTATTTTTAAAAATATATATTATTCACTAATAATTTATTCTTATCTATTTATTAATAATTTATTGTTAAAATCAATATTTGAGTGTTAACCGTTATTTTTTCCATACATGATCGGTTTGATGGTTTTAGTCCTTGCACCTTGGTTTCATAGTCTCTTAAATAATAAAAAAAATTATAATTAAAATTTTTATAAATTCATTATAAATTTATATCCATCCATTAAAAATTGTCATGAGAAATGAATTACATCATCTTATATAGACTCTAGTCTACACATACGCATGAGTGATGTTTCTATTTTTCTAATGGATGAAAAAAATGAAATAAAAAAGGTTTTATTTTTAAATAATCATAATAATAATATAATTATCATAAAAATTAATTAAATTCATACTTATTTATATCTATGTAATTTAAAAATGAATAACAAATCACTTTTCTTTGTGGAGGTGGTAATTCACACGTACGCACGAGCAACATTATAATATTCCAATGGATAAAAGGGTGATAAGATAGATGATATTTCATATTTTTAAAATCAAAATAATTTATTAAATATTATATATATATATATATTAATTCTATCTTTATATACATATGAGTAAAGTGGATATGGAAAATTAATTACACCGCTATGTGGAGACGGTAGGTCGTATGTACGCACACGTAATCATTTTATTTTCCATAGGATGAAAAAGGAAGTGGAAAGGGGTTGTTTCATCAACATAATAAAAAATTAGTATATAGAATATATTGATGTTATCATATCAACATAGTTATAGAATATTTTCAAGATATGGAAGAAGAAGTAAACATGAAAACACTCGGTTAAGAGTTATACATATTCTTTGGAAAACTTCCTTTGGATTTCACCTTAAGCCATCTAGGATTAATTTTTTGGTGAGAAGAATACCTAAAGGAAGTTGGGAGTAATGTTGAGAATTTATTTGGATATATATATTTAAGATATATGGATTAATTTGTGTGAATAAGATATGATAGGAGGTCCCTTTTTATAAGTGAGGTGAGTGGCACACTTGTAATTATTATAAACTATTATATACTATAAGTGTCTTACTCATTGATAAATGGAACTTAAAAAATAAAATTCTGAATCATAAATTAATTTTTTTAAATAAAATCATCTAATAAGAATTAATATTATATTTTATGACCTTATCACTAAGTTTTAACCATATTTAATATGTGTTTCTCTTTTACCGATGTAATAATATTTTTACCATGGTTACTATTCATAATGGCCAAAAATAAAATTTAATTAAATAATAAATTTAAAAATCATAATTCCAAAATTTTATGAATTTTTGAAGATTCAATTTGAATAAATTTCAGAAATTAATTTTAATACAAGTGCGCAAAATGCAACAAAAAACTTTTTTTTAGAAAAAAAGGGTTTTTAAAAATAAAAATATATTATAAATAAATAAAATATGATTATGATTCTATTGTATTAATTAGATTTTTTTAATCAATTTTATATTTATCTACTTTAAAATGACATCAAAAACATAATGGGAAATAAAATAAATGATAATTTTTTTAAAAACGGCATTTTTCATTATTCTCCCAAAAAATAACTATTTCTAAAGAATCTAAGAAATACACCATAAGATAAATCAAACCTTATAAACTCAAAAATTTTATCCATATAATCAAATTAAAATTATAAAATTTAGAAATTTTAATTTTAAATATAACCATGAACTATTTCTATTATAATGATAAAATCATAAGATATTAATTGGCCAATAGTCGGGGGATATAGTGTTTACCTATCATAGGACGATCTTGGTTATTACATCCCCCCCATCCTTAAATAATTTCATAATTAAAATTTGGATAAAAATAATTTCTTAAATAAATGTGGGTAATCCTTCCTCATAACTTCTTTAGGTTCTCATGTTGCCTCTTCTAGTGTGTGATTTCTCTAAAGAAGCTTCACCAAATAAGTTGTCCAATTATGCAACAATTTCTCTCTATTGTCAAGAATATTGATAGTCTCTTAACGATAAGATAAATCAGGTTACATTTATATTTCCTAATAGGTGATAACATTAATTAGATCTAGTATGATCTTTCTCAACAATGAGATATGGAACACGTCGTTAACTTTAAAGATGTTATGTGGTATTGCCAAATGGTAAGCCACAGCTCTAATTCTTTCCAAAATTCCAAAGGTATTGATGTACCTAGGACTTATTTTCCCTTTATTTATAAATATTATAACACCCTTACATCAAGATTCCTTCAAGAAAACGTAATTACCCAGTTGAAATTCTAAATCCTTTTTTTAGTTATCAGTATATTTTTATGAATATTTTGAGCTACCTTAAAATGATTATGAATTTTATTCGCATTCCCCATTTTCTATTCCAAAACATCTAGGATTACAAGATTCCTTTCATCAACTTAATCCCAATAAGTGGGAGTACGATACTTTTTTCAATACAATACTTTAAAATGTTCAATTTTAATTCTTGAACAGAAGTAATTATTATATAAAAATTCCATAAAAGGTAAATATTAATACCATATACATTTAAAGTCAATTGAGAATTAATTGAACATATCTTATAATGTCTGAATAGTCCTTTTATATTTCCCATCAGTTTGAGGATGATAGGTGGTTCTCAAATGTATCTCAGTGTCAAGAGTCTTATAAATATTCTTCTAGAATTTAAATGTGAACCATTGATCACGATCTGATACATATGAAGTAGGTGCACCATGAAGTCTCAGAAATTCATTAATATAGATATTAATAAGGTGATAAAGTGGTAGATAGTACCTTATTAAATCAATAATAAACCATATGATATAATTTTTATAGGATTATTTAGAGATCTAATGAAAAAGTATATAGTAATATAATCTCATTTCTATACGGGAATTGGTAGTGGTTTCATGACTCCTTTATGATGTTGTGTCTTAGCCTTTGTATATTAAAAACTGAGAATTTTTATACATAGTATAAAATTTAACATTTCATATTATCCCACAAAACATTATTCATAAAATCCTAATACATTTTGGTGCTACGAGGGTGTGTACTAAAATTTGAGTTATGAGCTTCATCTAATAATTATCTTTTCAGCACAAGTGTAGATAGAACACATATCTTATTTATAAATTTTAATATACCATCTTAATAGATGAATTCTACTAGATTCCCATAATTCAAAACATTTATTTTCCTTTGAATATTCATATTATCAAGTCATGAACTTTTTATTTTCTTCAATAAGGATGGTTTGGAAATAATTTGGAATAAATTTGGTGTTTACAAATCCTTAATGAATACCACAACCAAATCTATTAAATATATGAATATATAATCCTTTTCAATAATTATTTTAGTCAAAAATCAATGATATTTTCTACTCAATGCATAAACCACCTTATATTCCTTCTTGAGGTGTTATTTTATTGAGAAATCATAATTAAAGAGTAGTTATAACCATAATTATTTCCTTAAGTTGAGCTCTTTTTGTGACAATATGTATTCCAAACTTTTTTTATCTGTATAAATTTCATATATTTCACCATAAATTTAATTATTCTATATCTTCAATGAAAATATTACGATTTCCAACTCAAGATTATGGGTTGGATAATTATATTCATGGATATTTATATTCCTTTATGAATAGGTAACAACTCTATCATTATGTATAAGGATACATCCAATCATATTTTTTTATGCATCCATATATATAAAAAATTTGTCCCTTCCAAATAGTAAATTCAATATCGGTGACTTGAACAATCACCTATCTAATTCTTTAAATATTTATTTACATTATTTTGACTATATGAACTTAACCCCTTTATGGTCAACTTTGTTAAAGAGTTATATAATAAATAAATTCATAAAAAATCATCGATAGTAACCTTTTAATCCAAGGGAATAGAGTAACTCAGTTATATTAATTGGATTTGGGTATTCCATCGCCACTTTTGTCTTTAAAGGACCAACTGATATTCTATCCTTATAGACAACATGGCCAAGAGTATAAACTTTTTGAATCCATAATTCACATATGATAAATTTTATATATTACTCCTTTTCTCTAAGAGTCTAAAGAATGATTCAAAAATAAAACTTATTCTCATAATATATTTTAGAGTATGCCAATATATCATTAACAAATACCACAACAAACTTATTGAGATAATCCTTGAATAATCTGTTTATAATATCAATAAAAATAGAGTGTGCATTGTTTAATCTAAATGTAATTACTATAAATTCATAATTTCTATAAGTCATATAAAATTTCATCATTGGAATATCCCCCTTATTTACTTACAACTAATGATACCCAGGACAAAGATCAATATTTTAAAAATATTGAGTGCCTTGAAGTTGATCAAACAAGTCATTCATACAAGGCCAAGGATACTTGTTATTTATAGTAATAGAATTGATTTCCCAATAATTGATGTATAACATCATACAACCATATTTTTTCTTATATAAATAATAGGGGATCCCCATTGTGGAACAATAGGGTGTATAAATACCTTATCACAAAACTCATACAGTTGTTTATTTAGTTCCACTAATTCCACTATGGAAATTCTGTAGGTAGTCTTATATATAGGTTTTTATAAGGGATGATATTAATGGAAAACTCAAATTCACACATAGTTTTATGTCCAAGTAATTATTTAAGAAACATATTAATGTATTCTTATATAATATATTCATTATCTATTATAAGGTTATCTTTCCTATTATTAGTTTGTGTCTGCTCTTCTTCTCCAAGAATTTCACTATGGAGAGCTATTAAATGTTGATCTAGAAATGATTTAGATAATTTAGTCTCCCCTATGAAGAAATGGGATTCCATATCACCATATAAAATTTTAATCTCCTTATCATGGAAATAAATTTTCTCATTATAATTTGACAGACAATCCATACCAAGGACTGTACCACACTTAAACATAGGTATAATAATCAAGTTTGAAAATTGGCTATGTTTGTGAATCATAATGGGGAATGATTGACATATCCTTTTTTTAATAATATTTATACTTTGTGCCTTGATTTAAAACTCCTTTATTAATGTTATATAGAAATATATAATTTTATTAGAAAATATGAAATATATAATAGAGTGAAAAGATCTAGAATCAAATAAATCATCAACTAAATTTAAAGTTATGATCCAAGCATCTTAGGCCACATCTTTGAGAACTTTAACCTCAGTTGTAGTGATTTCATAATCCTAGCCTCACTCCCTTGTCCTTTTCCAATTCAAACTCCCTTGACTCTTAGGTAATCCATTTGAATAGTTCCATATCTCTTTATAGTAAGATCATTATACATTTGTGGCTTCTTTCTTACCCTTAAAATAATTATCCTAATGACCTTTATCTACAAACTTGAAGAAAATTATCATTCCCATAAATTATGTTCCATGTTTTTTCTTTCAAAAACTATTAAAAGTTGTAAATACACCCTTACCCTCTTTCCTTTTCCTTATTTTTTTTTAACAGTGCTCAAATTCCTAATTATTTTCATGTTTTCCCTAAAAACGTAATACTTTTATATTTTTTTCTCTATCTTGATGGAACTTGATATTATATCTTCATATACTGAAAATAAATGAGAGTATAATTACCTTAAAATTATAGGTTTTACCCCATCAAAAATTTTATTTATCTTAATTATTGGTTTATGTGTATAATTTACAACATGATTTGTTAACCTTGAAAAGTTAGTTTCATATTCTATAACATTATCTCCTTCATTTTTCCTTAGATGGATGAATTGACTCTCCATGTAAGTTCCTTTATTATAAGTAAATTATTTTTCAAAGAATATATCCTTGAAATTATTCAACTCCATACTATTTATTTCTTATGAACCTTTAGTATTCTGGATCAATGACCACCATTGATCAACACCTCCCTGAAGATGATAAACTACCATAATAACTTTCTCTCTTTTACTACTTACCAAAGTGAGAAATATCTTATCCATGGACTTGATCCATTTCCCATATACTAATTTATTACTAATACCATTAAATAATGGGGGTTTATAACACATAAAGTGGTCCAACAATACTACACCATGTTGGGGATCAATGGGTTGCTCTATATGGGCAATATTTTTTGTCATAACTCAAGTCAACTACCCCAATATAACATTAATTTCTTCAGATATATCTTTATCTTTATTTTCTTTATCATTATTGAAATACCAACATATATTATGTTCATTGGTATTATTTCCATTCCTTCCTAAAGGAATAATTTCTATATAATAGTATATACTAAATTAGCTCATAACATTGTGAATTTTTAATCATAGTGTATAATTTTAAATCTCGTTTAACACTTAACATAAATTCAAAATTTATGAATATTCTATCTCCGAATCATAATATTAATATCTTTATAAATATCTTAAAATAATAATAATATTTTGAAATATTTCATAATGGTTACTAAAGAGTATGCGAAAGATCCAAATCATATCACCCAAGAGTGTTTATATAGGTGTACAGTCTTAGGCCCACTCATAATGCACTGAGTGAAGGTTGATTTGATACTCAACTAAACTTTTTTAGGGTTTTTTCACCAAGGAACATATGTGTCATAGCCGCATGCACATTCTAGTATTTAGAAATATATTTCAATGGTAGGAAACAACACATTATCTGCCTCATAAAAACTTCAGGATATTATCCTATACTTAGACTTATCCATAGAGTCTGTCATAGGGTTATGTTCTCTAATATATGTTTTCCTAAATCTAGTTCTCAAGGTTTATACTGGTCTTTTTTTATACCAGTTGTGACTCCCTAACTCCAGTAACCTAGATCTAGATTTTATGTTAATATATTATCACAAGATACAAGATTTTTTATCCCAAAGGATCGAATAGTTTAGCATTATTAGAAGACTAGATAAATACGTGATTCTCACATTAGATTTTAAAACATGAAATAAAACATAAAATTATAGTGAAAATTTTATTATTTCTTCTATTATATCCCTAAAATCATTCATACATCCCCTTTTAGTATCCCAAGGAAAATAGAACATAATAAAGGATGATATCATATGATCAGTAAGGGAAATCATACAATAGAAGCTCTAATATAATTAATAATTCATGAATAATATGGAATAGATAAACAATAATAAAGTATTACTTATAACTAATATCATAAAATGTGAATATATCCATTGGTGACATAACAATATAAATAATCACATGGATAATAATAACTAGTTTCATAATGATAGAATACATAATTTCATTCATCATAATCTTACCATCAAGGCCTCATGATAATTCATAATACATAAATAGGTAATGAGTGTTCCAAATACCCAAACTAGTGTCTCTCAATTGAAAAACTAATGCATTAAGGGGCTATAATAGGCCATGAACATAACTTCTTAAGTCCAATGCATTCATCATATGAAATAAATATATAATCATCATAAAAATTTGTATTGAAAGACTTGTATATAAACTTTCAATATTTTCCCCAATCAATAAATAGAAAAACATGATCATAATACATCCAGAGAAATAAGGTGGATAGTAACATTATATTAAATACTTATTGAAGAAAAATAATCTTTAAATGATGTTGACATAGATAAAAATAAATTTGAAATAACATTTGATTCTTTCATAAAAAACAAGAGAAAACTATTATTTTCTTTTAATAACATTTTAAATAAAAATTTATAAAATGTTAGGATAATTTATTTATTTGAAAATAACCATGGAAATTTTTAATATAATATTCAAGGTAATGAACATTTATGATGGTGAGAAAATTCATTCATTTGGTAAACATTAAAAAATATATTCCTTTCACACTTTTGGTAAAAATCCAAAAGTAATTTGTTTGTAAAATGATAATAATATACATTTTAAACCTTTTTAACAGAAGTTAAATATATTTAAAAATTATTTTAAGTAATCATTTTATCATAGTATAACATTCTTTGAAATATTATAGAGAACATGGATATAGAGAAGAATGATTCTAAACCAAAATAACAAATAAGGTCAGTTTTTATTCAAAACATTTTAATAGTCATCTTAAATACCAAAGGGAAGAAAACGAATCGAAAAAATTTAAACATAAAAAATAACCATAAAATAATAAAATTAATGGAGTTTAAAAATATAAATATCTTATAATTTCCTTCAATAGATTTTTAAATATAAACAATCCTGAAATAAAATGATATTTTTTAATAAACCCTTACATTATACTTCTTATTGGTTGGACACACTCTAATATCCAATATAATAAATTTATAATTTTTATGAATATATATCAGAAATATATTTGAATTTATTTTACTATATATTATCCATTAATATTTTCATCTTATCCATTTAATAATAAATTGTTGTTAAAATTAATATTTCATTGTTAACCATTATGTTTTCCATACATGTTCATATTGAGGGTTCTAATCCTTACACCTCGGTCATGGTTTTATCAACTAAAAATTTTTAAATATTTTATAATTATCATTTTTTACATTTAATATAATTTTATAACCATGTATTAAAAATATTCATGAAAATTTAATTACATCTTCATATGGAGATGATAATTTGTATGTACACATGGGTGATGTTTCTATTTTTCTAATGGATGAAAAGAAAATGAGATGGATAAAGGTTTAATTTTAAAAAATAGTAATTATAATATAAATATCATAATTATTCAATAAATCCATCCTTATTTTTAAATATGTAATTTGAAAATGAAAAATGATATCGCTTTGTGGAGGTGGTAGTCCACACATATGCACGAGCGGCATTATCATTTTCCAACAGATGGAAGGGTAATAAGGGGGATGATGTATTATATTTACATAATAATAATTATGTTATAAATATAATATATATTTATTAATTCATTATTTAGAACCATCCAAGAAAATTGGTGATGAAAAATGAATTACACTGATATATGAAGATGGTAGGTCATATGTATGCACAAGTGATTCATTCGGTTTTTATAGGATGTAAAAGGAGATGAAAAAATATTATTACACTAACATAATAATATTTTAATATATATCATATACTGATGTTATTATATCATCATAGTTATATAATATTTTAATGGAGATTAATATTAAATAAACATAAAAACACTTGCTTGATAGTTTTACCTCTTATTTGGAAATCTTCCTTTGGATTACATGTTAAGCCTTATAGGATTGGTATTTTGGTTAAACTAAGGCCTCTAGGATATGGGTATTGATGTTGGTAAGGTATTTGGATAGATATTGGTCAATATAAATGGATTAAATATTGTGAATAAGAAAGTAGAGGAGGATCCCTTTTATTAGTGAGGTGAGTATAGCGCTTGTGATTAATCTTAAGAATTAAATATTATAATTTTCTAACTGTAACACACCAATATTTTAGAATTTATATTCTTTAATTGAATATAATTCTTGATATCTTGTGATACATGAAACATCAAACTAAAATGAATAATGATACTTTTATTGAAATAAACTATTACAATGGATGAGGTTTCAATGTGAAACAACATAAAGAAAAGTTCAAGTGGTGTAAATACACATATATATAAAAATAAAAATAAAATATAAAATCATTATCATCATAGTTCTCCATGAATATTGTGACCTCAACTACAACTATATAAATAAGGCAATGAATTAGAAATACAATAAACATGATGAGAGAGATGTAAATGAATAAATTTTAGGGAAGAATATATGATATATATAAGAATAAAATATGACAGTTACATATATATGTATATTAGACACATTACCCTTATATATAACAATTAGGTATAATTAAATTTAATGGTTGAAAATGAAGATAAAATCTTCTTAAGATAAAAAAGATATTTTTTATGTACACAATGTATTTTTGCCTTAATAGATTAAATTAAAAAAATGATAAATAATTATAATGAAATAAGTAGATTTTATATTTAATTTAATTAATTAATTTTCAATTAATTTTCGTTATTATAAATGTAATGAAAATAAAATCATTTTATTTTTTTAAAATACATTTTTCATTAAAACAAATTACTAAATTTTATGTATGGATATTATAATAATTTTGTGTCAATTTTAAAAAAAATATTTTTAAAAAAGGATATAATATTTTTAGTAATAATATCAAAATTATATTATAATTATTTTTTGGAATTTTTCTAAAAAAATTGATTTTGGAGTGAATAGTGAAAAATATCAATTTTTGTAAAACTGTCAATTCTTTTCATTAAATGAAGTGATTTAAAAAACTCATTATGTTTTTTATTTGATATTAAAGTAACATAAGACTACATTAATTATAAAAAATCTAATTATTTACATAGTAATCAATATTATACTTGATTTTTATATAAGTTCATTTTTGGGATTATAAACGCATTTTTTTAAAATGTTTTTCATTATATTTCACACATTTATATTAAAATTGATTTATTCCATGTATATAAATTGAATCATGAAAAGTGGATTAAATAATTTTAATTATGAATTATTTTGGTAAATATATCCATGTTACTTTTTTCATGATGAATAATAACCGTAGTAAATATTTGTCACCTTAATAAAGGTAAAACTGGTAAAACTAGGTTAAAAATCTAGGGTAAAGATTTAAAATCACTACAACACCTTGATTTATAATATTTTATGAGTGTTTATTGAAAAAATTATTGTTTATTTATTTAAATAATTCATTTTAAAATGTTATTTTCAATTTGGGAACCCAAGCTTGAATTTTGTGAAGATAAGTTATATTTTATTCAAATTAAAAACTATATTTGGCTATTTTTATTTAATGGTATGGTTAGAAGGTTACATTCGATTTTGGATTGATCTAAAATTCTAAAATCCTTAATTTTTAATTAAATATTCAAAAACTTCATTCAAACCATATTTGTTACTTGATTTTAATGTTAAATGATTTTTACACTAAAATTGGGTATTTTTTAAAAAACTATTTTTCATGAAGTTTGTGTTCTTATATTAAAATTAATTTCTTGCATCTATAAAAATATATTATGATAAAATATATTATAAATTTATAATGATAATTTAAAATTTTATTTATAATTCCTCTTTTATTTTTTGTCATATAATTAAGTTATCATGGTAAAAACTTTATTTATCAAAGTTAAGGTTATAATGGATTTAAAGTGGTCTGACTAGGAGATAACACTTAAAATGTATAAAAAGCTTATTTATATGTGATTAGATGAGTTTATTTAAACATTATAACATATTATCATATAATTTTTGTTTTATTGGTTCCACTTTACATGATTATGATATATATATATATATATATATATATATATATATTATTTAATCTTCTAAGTAATTCCAAGTGTATCATTTCCCTCACTTATAAAAGGTAACCTCCTTTCATCTCTAAGACACACCATTTGAGAAGTATAGTTCATCTAATACCTAAAAATATCTTTATAAAAACCTTATCCTTTTCATATATGTTCTATTCTCACTAAAATACAAAACCTACAAGGGTTAATGGGTAAGCTAAAGAGGTTATCTGAGGAGAATGTATAAATCCAAACCAACCTATTTCACATTTATTTCTTCTTCATCCACCTTAAAGTATTAATTATAAAAATTTAAGAATATTTAATATACTTAATTTTTATTCTTAATAGTATACAATCCTTTTTCATATCCTTTTCTATTCTATGGTAAATGAAAACACCGCTCATGCATACGTGTGGATTACCACCTCTATGAAGCGATGTGTTTCCTTTCTCATAACCACCTCACAAGGATGGTTATTATAATGTATTTAAATAATATATATGATATTCATGACATAATTATCATTATTTAAAGTTAATATATCATCTTTCTCTAACCATTCCATCCATTAAAAAATGATAACTTTGTTCTTGCATATGTAAAGACACATTCACAAAGAAATATGAATCATTTTTCTTGTACTTGTTTCATGGATGGTTATAAAATTTCATCTAATATATAAAAGTGATAATTATGTCAATATTAAGATTTGTTATATCATATAACAATGATACCATTGAAAAAAAACAACATATCAATGTTGTTTTGGGATAATGAGCCTAACATCTTGAAAATGTTCAATACAAATTTAAGTAATTAAGTAACTAAATATAACATTTTCATAAATGGAATAAAAGGGATAATGATAATGGAATGAAAAAGGAAAATAATATTAATAATTTAAATAACAAATATAATTTTATTATTTAGGAGTTAAATAATGTACAATTCTATACGGTGTTTAAGATAAAGGATTTCTCTTTAAAACCTTATTTTAAGAGTTTAAAAGTTTTTCTTCAATTTTTCCTCCATATCCATGTTCCTTAAAATGTTTCAAGTATATTATTAATATTATTAAATTTATTTTAAAATTCCTTTTTACTATGTTTTACTTTCTTTATAAATTTTTTAAACTAATATTTTTAACATTTTCTAAACAAGTTATTTTTTATATTTTTAAAAAATGTGAAAGGAATATTTTTTTAACATATATGACATGGGTAGAATTTATACCATCATGAAAATTATTCTTTAAGAATATTACTATTCAATTTTTAATGTTTTTTCAAATTAATATCCTATTTCTTAATATTTTGGGAATTTTAAATTAATTGTTTTTTAAAGAAAATTGATTTGTATCCTTATTTCTACATGAAGCCTAAAAGTGTTTCGACATATGTGTTGAAAAAAATACTTTATGTGATTTTATAATGGAAATAAAAGATTATATGTGTTTAATGTATGTAATGGTCCTTGTAAATTTTTTATTATGACGGTTGAGCTTGATATATCTCTCTAATGCATTGGGAAATGATTATGTTCTCTTGAGAACTATGTTGGAATTAACTGGAAAGGTTATTTCATTTATAAGGGTTATTATAAGGGTTCTATAAATAAGAGGTAAAAATAAACCTATATCAATTTTTTATTATTGAAAAAAAAATTCAAGAAAATATTTTAATTTCATAAATTATGTTATTGCTCTCTTGTTTAAAGGAATTATTATTCCATTTAAGGGTAAAAATGTAAGTATTTAAGAAAATGTTTTTCATGGGTTTTCATGTTTTATGAGAAAAACTAATGATTATCATTTTACCATTATATTTTCTTAGAAAGTTTTTTATGAAAAACATTGGTCATTAAAACTGATTTCATGTGAAAGTAAATGATTATTTCAGCTCAAAGTTTATTATGTTAAAGGAAAACTCTCTTATACGATCTCAATATTTTGAAATGGACTAATGGGTTTCTTTAATTATTTTTTTATATCCCTTACTGATGTTTTTCTTCTCATCACATGTTTTCAAAATATTTTAACAAGTTTTTAGGATGAGTAGGAACATTGATGAAGTAAAATCTAAAATCTTGATGATTTTTCATAAAAAAATGTGTTTTATTTTAAAAGTACGGTAATGTGTAAAAAATGGATACTAAGTATAAGTTCCCATTTTTAATATATTGGTTGTGTATGTAAGATTTATGACCTAAGAATTTAAAACTCTAAACCAAAAAATATCCTCTAATGAAAGAAATTGCAACCATTTTCATCAATCATGTAATTATTGGTTGATTAAGGATTGGGTCCTTATACTTACTCATGGATAAGTGGAACTTAAATAATTAAATTTTGATTCTAGGGTGATAAGGGTAAAAATATACTTATCTAATAAGAATTAAGATGTGATTTTATGACCTTAACACAAATTTTTAACCTTAGTTAACCCATTTTACCTTTTTACCGAGGTGATAATATTTTTTCAATTGTAACTATCCATAATGATCAAAAATCAAATTGGCCTCATTACTAAATTTTAACCACATGATTCCAAATATGTGATCTATTTTTCAATATTCAATTTTTATAATTGGAAAAAAATAATTTTAATATAAGTGTGTAGAACATAATGAAAAATAGACTATTTTATAAAAATGTGTTTTTAAGAATAAAGATAATATTATAACAAAATAAAGTATAATTAATACTAATATAGAATTAATTATATTATGTTTAATCAAATAGGTCTTATTTTACTTTAAAATAAAATAAAAAATATAATAGAAAAGAAAATAAATAGCAATTTTCCAAAAAAATAGTATTTTTCACTATTCTCTCAAAAATAAGCTATTTTTAAAAATTCCCAAAAAATCCACCAAAAGATAAATTTTAACTTATAAACTCAAAAATTATATCCATTTAATAAAAAGAAAATTTATAAATTTATAAATTTTAATTGAAAATATAACCATGAACTATTTTTGTTTTAATTATCAAATAATAATATGTGAATGAGGAAAGAGTCTAGTGATGTAATATTTACCTATAATAGAATGAGATTTGTTATTAAAAAATTCACACTCATATCTACTCAATTATGGACCAATTTTGGATCCATTAAAACATTAATAATGTCATGGAATCGTTGAGATGTTATGGGTATTTATAAAAAAGTCATTTCCTTCACTTATACAAGGGGGATCAATACCACCACATTTTCCCCCCCGTTATAAATATTTATCTATATAGAAACTCTAACCTAGTCTCTAATTATCCATATAAACTTTTCTTCAAGACATGGTCTTACCAAAAGAATAATCTAATGATCCTTATTGTGTTATCCAAGGGAGAACATCCAAAGGGAGAGACAACGCTCTCAATAGAGAACTCTTTGTTTATTTATAATTCTACCCTCTCAGAAAAATTTATATCCATAAAAGTATGATAAAATAAATAATTTTATAATGGTGAAATTTTATTATACTAATGTAATAACACATTCCTATATCCCTCCAAAACTATTTAAAAAATGAAGACGGTGTCATTCATTTTAATGAACTACCACCTCCATGAACGAAGGGTTATATTTTTCATAAAATATTTTCATGATTGATTAAAAATAGATATTTAATAAGAATATATAATTTTTTTATCATGTACAAGTTAAAAAATGAAAACAATATTTAATTTTTTTACCCCTATCATTCTATGGAAAATGAAAGTATCCTATGTGTATGTGCGGACAACCACCTCTAGAAAATAACATATTTCATTTTCCCATTACTACCTAACATGGATAAATTTAAAATTGTGTAAAATGTAAAAAAATTATATTTATAAAACTATTAATATTATGGAATGATAATATTTTAAAATCTATAAGTAATATTAATAATAAATGGTTATAGTAAATCTAACAATATTAAATGAACGTCTCAAGGAGCCTTTCTTAATTTGAGCCCATTTTGGAAACCTATGAAACTGTATATATTTTTTGATAATGGAATAATAAATGACATAAAAATGTAATTCTCAGAATATTATGAATCTATTTTACAACACTTTTTACCATGATAAATATTCTGAGGAAGTTTCAGAGAAATTGAGTGAACCACCTCAAGTAATCAACATGAGAAAAAACTACATAGTAAATTAATAACATATGGAAATAAATTAACCATATCATATGAAATATAGATTAATAAGGATATTAATAATTTTATTAATAAACTTAATTTTATTATACAGGATATTAGGTTTACACTTAGAATGAATTAAGACCTAAGGTAAGTGTTTTTGGATCTCAATTTTATTTCATTGAGATATGATTTGTGTTATTCAATTGTTCCTTTTTTATGGTGTATAAATTGAAAATTAATTTAATTTTATAATAAATTTTATGAAATAAAAGGTATTTACAAATATATCTCATGTTATACATTTCATTTATTTCCAATTTGAAATATTTTGATTCTATAAGGGTCTTTGTTAACTCAAACCCCCTTTCATTGGGTTATAAGGTACCATATTGAACATTTTACTTCAATGATTTGTTCCTTCTATAAAAATATTTTATTTTTAATTTCATCTTCAAATTTGGGGAAATTGAAACTTTTGATTCAAATCTTCCTCCTTGATGGCTTTCTTCCCTATAAAAGTACGGCATTTTTAAGAATAATTCTTATTTTCTTTAATGTTGAATTTTCTTCTATGTCCATATTTTCCCATACCTTAAATGTTATCATTTATATTTGGAAAAATAATTATGTTTTATCGAATGTGACCTTCATATTTTTCTTATCAAATTTTCAAAAGGATGTATAATTAAAATTTTATAAAGTGGGATTCCGAAAAAGTTAATTTAATACATAAAAAGAGATCTTTTGAACAACACTCATTACTTTCAGATTATGAATTATTTTTCTTTTTTTACCATTTGAACTATTTTATTCTCATGAATTTTATCCATATCATTTATATTAGTTCCTTACAAATATACTTAGTTTTCATTACCTTTATTTTTTTGTGAATAATACATATTTAGATCTCCTCCATGATTTTCTCTTTAAAGTAAAAACTGATTTAAAAGAACTTTATTTTTTTCAAATTAAGCCAAGTAGAAACTCCATAAAATGTTTTTAACTAGGAATATATTTTAAAACACTCAATATTTTTTTAAAAAAACCTCCAGGTTCAATTCTATCTTAATGGAAAATAATAAACTCTTTCCTTCATTAAATGATCCTTTTCATATTTTGGAAAACATCACCTATGCAGTTTATTTTTGTTCTTAACTCTCCTCGATCATTCTCATGAATTTTACTAAATATGAACTAAATTTTTAAGACCTATATTTATTTATTAAAATATAAACATCTAAAATGATTTAATTTATTTATCACATTGAAATCCTTATGATATAGCCTTCAGTTATGCTTTGAGGAAGGATTAGGGAATCCAATTCTTTCACATGGGTTTTATCATGCTTATGCTTTATGTATGGTTTATTTTCCTCATGTGGTATACATATTCATCTATATAGTTTGATTTTCATTATCTGAAGGGTAGTCCCAAAATTATATATCCCTATAATACATTAGGTAATGTTTTCTTCTAATGAGACACCACTCATGGTGCATGAGTAGTTATCCTAAGAGAAATATGTTATGTGATGGGTGGGCCTATAATTATATAGCCCTACAACACATTAGGTAAAGATTTATATCTTATGATATGTTATTTATGTGATTATGGATTGAACCTAATCCAATATAGGAGTTTTTCCACTATGTTTATGGGAATGAAGAGTGGACTCAATCCACTATTGGACTTTTTTCACTATGTTTATGGGAATGAGGAGTGAACCCAATCCACTATGAGACTCTATCCACTATTATAGTCTTATAAATGAGCCTTGAATTATTATTATGATTTCATTTTTAATATTTTTTGTAATGACTTGGACTGGGAGCCACTAAATTGGTTCCCCGATATGGTGTTCCACATGACCTCAAGTGTACCCCCACATGCACCAGAAGTTACCGACTATCAGCGAGGGTCTAAAATGGAATTTTGTGAAGACTATACCCCTATTTTAGAGCGCACAACCAGAAGTTAATAACTTAAAATCATACACATCAAAGTGTGTGGAAAGAATAAATAGACTGAAATATTATATAATAAAATGATATGCACAAAATTCCTAATGACCAAGTTATACATACAACCAATATCCCACTGGGATGGTTACATAACATACCAAAATAAAAGAAACTATAAAAAGGATCCCCAACATAACCAATCTAAACCCATCCAGTCATACAATAACTCTTGAAAAATCCCACTTGATCAACCAATACTCATCAAGTTCCCCATCCCAAACTTGTGTCTATAATATACATGTGAGAGATTCTTGAGTACCCAAGTGAAACAGCAGCCCGAGTGGGGTGTGAGTGAAACTCAATAGGCCACCATCAATAGTGTCTAAAGAAAATACTATTCAAAGAAATAGTGTAAACAGATGAACAATGGAATAAATAATAGTATATAAAATAAATCAATCCAAGGGAGGCATAAAACCTATATCTATGATACCTAACAAATGTACCCAAGTCATCAGTTCCTAGGATGTTAGTCTGGCATATAATTTACACATCATCGTCAATATAAAATATGGATGGAACCTCCATTAATCATCTTAATATATACCAAACTATTAGTGTTGATAATGAACATCGAGTCTATCAAACTCATAATAATACATAATAGTAATTCCTCAAGCCTCAGTCTGTAATCTATCTATACATAACATTGGTGGTGCCTGTAGCATCAGTTTGGCCCAGTCCAAGGAGGAGGAGCATCAGTTCAACATCCTTTTCCTCATGGAATACCATCATCACCCAGACCATCAGTTTGGCACTCTAACCATGAAGTATATGATTAGTGTCCAGATCCTTAGTCTAACACCATATCCATAATATTATTCTGATTATCAGAGCTTTAATCGATCACACAACCATTCCATCATTTCTTAAATAGTATGCTCAAAATTATTTATATACAGAACACTCAAGGAAAACACACCATCCCATTTTAACCCATTAACACTTACTAAAGTTCCTACATGTCCTCAAACCAAACATTACTTATCTAAGTGCAACCATTTTCACATTCCAAAAGAAGCTAAACCAAACACCCTCATTAAACATTTCAAAATCACCCTTTTTAAAACATGAATCTCCCTCCTGGAAAACAAAACCAGGCTTATGGCCCACATTTCCATTTAAACCATTACAAGATCCCTTAAGACATTTTTACCAAATTTAAAACTTCATGCCCATTTCAAATACAAATTTTAAATCCATTAAAACCCCTTGTTTTATAAAACACTCTGAGGTAAACACCTCATTTCAAAACGAAGATCATTTCAAAACATATATTTCCCCATTTGACACCCAAAACTGATGAAATCCCAAAACACATATTTAAAACCATTTCACAAGAAACATGGGAATTTCAAAAAACTCAACCCATAAGACACCACATTTTATCCACTTAAGAGTCACAACCCTTTATTTCCTAGTTATACCCATGATCACTTTTTATATGTAATAAAATAATCCAATTAGATTAATTAATTTAAGATCATCCTTGGTCTCTCCCAAATTTATCCAAGTTTTTAGGGTTAACAGGTCGCTTGTATTTTAGCTTGGGTTGTCGAATCCTTAGAGACCGAAGAAGAAACCTATAGACGTATACATTCTATGGACTGTTTCTGGTATGAATTGGCCAAATTTGGGTTGATTTTAGATGGGTTTAATTGAACTCTAAGAGAATTAAGTGAATTCCAATTAAAAAAATGTGTTTATCCTAGGTTATCACTTGGGGTGGATTGGATGAATTATTTTTTTAATTATTTCAATTTTATTAAATCGAGAAGGATTCATTCAATGAATTCAAATTAACCTCATCAATTATTGGTTAAACGACTTCAAAAACACACTCTAATAACCTATACACTTTTAGGATCATTTTCATGATCACTACAAGGTAAAGGATCTTATTAGCACATAAAAGTGGGGTGAATAAATTCAATGTAGAAGAGGAAGAGATAAAATCATTGAATAAAAGAAACTCAAATAAAATAATTTAATAATAATTTGGAGAGTGAGAAATAAAATTCAATCCAGCCCATTTATACTCTCTTTGATCATCCCATAAAAGATTTATCTCTCCATTGATGACATCTTCTCAACAGAAGCGGGAAGTAGAATTATGAGGGTGGAATTGAAGAAGTAAAAACAACAAAATAACGATCACTCCACCTTTGTGTGATAAATTTCACAAGGTATGGGGTGAATAAATCCACACCTTTAGGAAACGGTATCAACTTGATATGTAGAAGAACATAATAAGAGAAAAGAAGAACTTTTATTAAGAACTAAGGTGAATTTGACAACTTACATGTGAAAGACAAACTTGAGACAACAAAATCAAAGCATAACATTAAAATGAAAGAAAGATCAAAAAATTATTAAATCCTCCAACACCACTTCCTTAAATAGGCATTTTGTGAGCCTTGAGTCTATCCCCCATCTTTCCAAGTTTCCTCAATTAATGTTGGTAGGCCTAGGGTGGTGTAAAGTAAAGGAGAGGATAATTGTCCACCCTTGACTCGAAGTTGCAATCATCTTGTATCCACCGAACAGAGGAACCTAGATGACCTTCTATATGGCCTAATTGGAGTGGGACATAGAATAAAACAATTATGATCTTGATGTCTTCTAACGCTATGTAAAATTTCATCTCAAAATATTTTTTTTCCGATATATGATTAAATTATTGGGCTATTTTTCTGGGCCACAGAATCTGGACCAGAATTTCATCTTCCACTTGGGAATCCTATAACTCCATTAAAACATCTTAATTAGATCTTTTAAATATTTTATTAAATTTTACCCTTGATTTCCTTTATCTTCAATTAAAATTTTAGAATCATTGGTCTTGTATCTTGGCTTATACAGTCTCTTTATTGGGATGATGTCCATTTTAATTTGTCCAAAATGTGTTGGCATGAAAGCCCATTTTGGTGGTCTTCAAATGTGAATATTTAAGTGATCCAAAATAATTAATTGTTCCTTATATAATGGGATACCTGAAAATAAAATATGAAAATAAAATCAAGACCAGTTTGTATTTTAGGAGGTGTTCAAAAATGTACAATGTAATAGTGCATTTTAAGAGGGAATTACAATCATAATGTGAATTAATGTTCAAAGTGTAAAATGCACTAAAATGGTGTTTATGAATAATAAAGAACATAAATATTATATATATTAAAAATGAATATTATCCTCATTAAGTGGCTAATCACACCCCCCCAACTTGAGTTTTTTAAGTCCCGAGCAAAATGTATCTCAACAATATGAAATTCAAATTCCCTTTTCGAAAAAAAATTTATTACACAATGATAACCAAAAACACTTATACAAAACAACTATGAACCCCATAAAAATACTTTAATAAAATATAGTTTTATAAGAAGATCCCAATCTCAATCTTGTTCCTTCGTTCAAATTCATCGCCACATTTCATCTAATTTCAATAAAGTATGATGATATGTTGTGTGTCGCAAAAGACATGCGGGTTCATTTTTATTTAAGGGGAAAATGATGGGAGTTCTAGGTGGAATCACATTTCAATCTTAAGATGAGTATTAAGTTTTTTATATATATTTTTTATTTTATTTTATTTTTGCAATTTTTCTATGGTAATTGAAATTGCACTCAATAGAGTCAACCCATTTAGCGAGACTTTGCCGATGACTCCCAGGCTCAAAGACCTTGGGGCACCAAGTGAATCCCACATACTCAGGCATAATCTCGAGTTAACTCAGTCAAAAACAAAGTCAAATTACCACAATTAGAGATACAATTACAAAATCTGGTCCAGAAAAATATGGTGTCACGATCCCCAAGTGCTTAAAGCCACACATTAGGTCATTTCATTGCTCTACACACTAATTTATTATTATTTTTATTTATTTTTTGAACACTCATATTAAAACTAAAATGATCACCAAACCAATGCTATTTATTTGGGTGACCCCATGAACTCAAACTAATATGTCACTATCCAAAGGATGTGCATTGTGATCTCTTTTTTTCTATTTGGATGATAATATAAATGATGAAATTTCACATTAGATAGCCACACTTTCCAAAATCTATGCTCATGAAATTATAAATGGATTAAAATCAGAATCAGGGCATGCTAAATTATTTGATATTCAGTTTCAAAGTGTTCAATGTGTATTATCATTCTCAAGGTTAAATAAAGTTTTCCTTCCACACAAATTTTTATGCACAAAAAATTAATTATTTTTTTTCTTTTCACCCCCCCCCCAACTTAGAAGAACAATTTCCCCAGTGTTTAAAGAAAATAAAATTGAGAAGGGGGTAGAGGTAGATGACAGGAGTTCTAAAATGAATTTTCAATATGAGGATCATGGAATGAAGACGCCTGGGGGTTGAAGTTGAAGTTTTTGCTGCTCTAATTAATTCCTTTGATATCCATGTCACTTGTAGAGTTCCCTAGTGGAAAAAGGAAAAAACAATCAAACAAACAAAACAATAATATATATATATATATAGATATATATATTTATTCGTATAATAAAAAAAGTAAAATATAAGTTTATATACAAAAATTATAGAATAAGGAAGCACTATAATTTGTAGGTCAGTAGTAAGCACGCACCCCTGTCTCCCTTCGGTCCTGGGTTTGAGTCTACGCGGCTTTGCCGGTTGTGACGGGGTTTTCCCCATGACCAACAATGTTTCATTTTATTTATTTTTTTATTATATTTTTTTTTATTTTAACCTACAAACACATAAAAATAAAATGAACTGATGATACATTGTCTTCCTTTTAAATTTCTGGGTAAAGTATTACTCAAGGATCACACCATGTGACACGGATGAATATGACACTCCCCTTTCATACCCATCCATACTCATAATAGAATAAAATGTCAACAATATATTTTTTTAAATATAAAAATGATTAATTAATCCTATTTGAAAAATTAATATGATTCAAAAAGATTGGAAACATGAAAACCACGGGTTGCCTCTCGTGCAGCGCTTTTGTTTAACATCGCAAGCTCAACATTGACCCCTAATTGTTTAAGTATTTTCCTTATCTAAGGTTGGTTCACACAAGTCTTTATCTACTTCATATTTTTGGAATGGTTCATTTAATTTTTTGACTCTATGACCATTAACTTTAAAGGTTTGACCATTAATGTGATCTTGAATTTCTACAGCCCCATGGGGGTACACCTTATGCACTATGTATGGACCTGACCATCTAGCCCTCAACTTTCCCAGGTGTAAATGAAGTTTAAAACTATACAAAAGAATAGTTTTACCCAGTACAATGTGTTTGGGTTTAAGATATCTAGATTGGTAAGATTTTACTTTAGCTTTATTGGTCCTTGAATTTTCATAAGCCTCCATCCTAAGTTCTTCAAGTTCATTGAGATCTAATTTCCTTTTTGTTTCGGCCAATGGGAGGTCATAATTCATTTTCTTAATTACCCAAAAGGCCTTAGGTTCAATCTCCACTAGAAAATGGCATACTTTACCATAAACCAACCTATATGGGGGCATTCCTAAAATGGTTTTATATACGGTTTGATAGGCCCAAAGAGCATCTAAGAGTTTTCTGGACCAATCTTTCCTAGATGGATTAATAGTTTTCTCAAGAATTTTTTTGATTTCTCGATTGGCTAACTCGCCTTGACTATTGGTCTGTGGGTGGTAAGTAGTGGACACTTTGTGAGAAATTCCATACTTTTCCATGAGTTATGAGAATGGATTATTTCCAAAATAAGTTCCACGATCACTAATGATAGCCCTAGGAATTCTAAATCTAGAGAAGATGCTTTATTTTAGGAATCCAATCACAGTTTGATGGTCATTTTATTTTGTGTGAATGGACTCAACCCATTTGGAGACATAATCTATAGCTAAAAGTATGTAAAGATATCCCATAGAGTTTGGGAAGGGACCCATCAAATTGATTCCCCAACAGTTAAAGATTTCAACCACTAAGATGGGAGTGAGTGGCATTTGATTCCTTTTTGAGATGGACCCTACTTGTTGACACCTAGGACAGCTTTGAAAAGATGTGTAGGAGTACCTTGAGAGGGTGGTCTAGAAGGGACCACACTAAAGAATCTTAGAAGATGTTTTATTAGAGTAAAAGTGACCTCCACATGCCTCACTATGACAAAATTTAAGGATGGACTCTTGTTCAGATTCTGGGACACACCTCCTAATGACTTGGTTAGGGAAGAACATATAGAGGTACGGATCATCAAACACATAGTTCCAAACATCATAAAGGAATTTCCTTTTATCTTGAGTCCCTAAGAATTTTGGAATGACTCTTTTAACTAAGAAGTTGGATATGTCGGCATACCAAGGTCAATCACCACTAAATAGAGGTGATTATAGGAAAATTAATCAGACAGAGAAAGGTCATTTGAGTTGTCTATTAATTCCATCCTAGAGATATGATCAGCTACAAAATTTTCAACACCCTTTTTATCCTTGATTTTGATGTCAAATTCTTGTAATAGAAGGACCCACATAATCAGTTTGGCCTTATCATATTGTTTTTATAAGAGGCATTTTAGTGCATAATGGTCAGTGAACACATTGATTGGGGATCCTAAGAGGTAGGACCTAAACTTTTCTAAGGAAAACACAACATCAAGTAGATCCTTTTCAGTGGTGGTGTTTTTTTATTTTGGAATCATTTAAGGATTTTCTTGTATAAGCAATGACATAAAGAGTTTTATCACAACGTTGTCCTAACACAGCTCCTACAACAAAGTCACTAGCATCACATATAATTTCTAAATGAAGGTTCCAATTTGGAGATTTCATAATGGGAGGAGAGGTGAGAGAATTTGAGGGTTTAGAATAAACCCTCACAGGTTTATTTCCAAACAAATAGAGCATCCTTTACTAGGAGAGAACAAAGGGGATGAGAGATTTAACTAAAGTCCTTGATGAATCTTCTATAGAAACCAGCATGTCCCAAGAAAGACCACACTTCCTTAATAGTTATAGGTGATGGAAGGTGACGAATGATGTCAAACTTTTCTCTATCAACTTCAATCCCCCTACCTGATACTATATGGACAAGAACTAACCCCTATTTAACCATGAAATGACATTTTTCCCAGTTTAGGACCAGATTCGTTTCTTCACATCTGGACAAAACTCTCTCCACATTTCTAATACATCCCTCAAATGTATCCCCAAAGACAGAGAATTCATCCACGAAGACATCAAGAAAATCCCCTACCATGTCTGAGAAGATTCCCATCATTCACCGTTGGAAGGTTCCATGGGTATTGCATAACCTAAACGGCATGTGCTTGAAGGCAAAGGTGCCGAATGGACAGGGGAATGTAGTCTTCCCTTGATCCTCTAGGAAGACCTCAATTTGATTATACCCCGAGTACCCATCTAAGAAACAGTAAAATGCATGGCCTGTGACTCTCTCAAGGACTTAGTCAATGAATTGTTAGGGGAAATGGTCCTTCTTGGTAAATTATTTTAGCTTCCTATAGTCGATTCAGACTCTCCAGCCACTAATCACCCTTGTTGGAAGAATCTCTCCATCCTTATTGGTTATCACTGTGATTCCAGCTTTTTTTGGAACCACTTGGATTGGGATGACCCACTCACTCTTAGCTATGGGATATATGAAACCATATTTTAACAATTTCATAACTTCTTTTCTCACTACTTCCAAGAGATTAGGATTGATTTGTCGTTGAGGTTGATGACATGGCTTTGAATCAGATTCCAGAACAATCCTATGAGTCCTGATAAGTGGGTTAATCCCAGGAATATCAAACAGGGTCCATCCAATGGCTTTCTTATGTTTCCTAAGGACATCTAGAAGCACCCTCTCATTATTGGATTCAAGAAAATAATAAATGACAATAGGATGTATTTGATTGTCCCCTAGGAATGCATACTTGAGTACAATGGGAAGTTCCTTCAATTCAAGATCAGGTTGGTTCAGAATTTCAGTATAATATTAGGACATTGGATCAAGATTGATTTTGTTTCCTAGAGTTTTAGATAGAATCAAATCAACATGTGTAGAAGTTGCAGCTACAAGATTAGTTTGATCAGATTTAGGGAAGGAAGTTTGATTGGTCTCCATGAAAGTGGTTTCTTGAAAGGTTTCACTGATTGTTATACCTAAGACTTCATCATAAGAGAAATTTGAAAATGATTCAAGCCAAGGAGATAAACTTCCTTCATGTGAACAAAGGAAATAAATCTCATCTTGACTTAAACATCCATAAAATGTTTCTGGATGTTCTATGGATTCATTATCAATGCTTCCTATCATGTTTACTTCATGAATGTCCTAGCCATCCCCTATTTTTGAGCTTGCATTATAGATTTTCAAGTCTAGACTCATGTTCCCAAAGATTATGGTCATGTTCCCGTTTCGAACTCGGATAACAGGTTATATTGTTTCAAGGAAAGGATGACCAAGTATGATTGGGGTTTCTTCTTTATTTCATAAGTTTGGATGGTTTTCAAGGACAATGAAGTCTGCAGGGTGGATGAAGTTTTTAAACTTTACCATAATGTCATTTAAAATCCCCTTTGGAACCCTAATCATATGATAAGAAAGTTTAAGTGTGATAGATGTGGTTTGGAGCTCTTCTAGTCCTAACTGGAAGTACACAACATCGAGGATGAGATTGAAACTAGCACCTAGGTCACACAGGGCCTTGAAAACTTTGTTCTCTCCTAGTTCAACATTGATGTAAGGGAAACCCTGGTCTTTCAACTTAGGAGGAATGGTCCCTTGAATGGTGGTACTCACATTAGAATCCAAAAGGACTTGGTTTTTATGTGACTTTTTTTTAAAGTGCACAAGACCTTAAGTTACTTTGATTAGACAGGTATGTTTTGGATTGCATAGATAAGGGTAATATTCAACTTTACTTGTGAGAATATTTACCTCAATTTTTCACTCAATTCAGACTTGGTTTTTTCCCTCATGCGTTGAGGAAATAGTGCAGGTTGTGGGGTTGTTTGTTGAAGAGTTGTTTCTTTGAAAATGTTATCATGTTTTTCAGTTTGATAATTTGGTTCATTTGAATTTTCATCTTAGTTTGAATCTTTAGATGGGTTCTGAATTAGTTGTTCAGGTTTCTCAATTGATTTCCCACTTCTTAAAACAGTCACAGGCTTTAGTTATTCATGATTTGTTTGAGTGAAACATGACTCTCCCCTTACTATTTTTTATGGAATGGATTGTGTAGGCATGGGTTCCTTTCCAGTTTTTATGGTTTGAAGTTCTTGTTTTAGGGAAGATACTTCCAAGTTCATCCTTTCCATTTTTTTTCACAGTTGTTTTAGTAGTCTTTGTGGAATAGTTTGGGTTGGTGCTTGGGAATATTGGTTTATCCCAGGGGGATATTTTGGAGGTGGGATGGTTTGTTAAAAATGGACTTGTGGCTGTTGTTATTGGATAGGTTTGGTTTGGAACTGGTTATGGATTTGGTAGTTCTGACAGAGGTACGAATTTTGTCCCTATGGTTGGCTAGGTTGTTGGTTATCTTTCCAGCGGAAGCCTGGGTGATCATTATACGTTGGGTTAAAGGTGTTTTGGTAATGAGGATTTTTTAAGTTCAAATCATTTACTTCCACCGGTGGTCCTCCTAAAATAATTTCCTTGATGGATGTAATGGTTGGGCACTTGTCTGTCTTATGGTCAGGTTTTTCATAAATTGTGCAAAGAGGGTCTACAATTTGGATTTCATGGACTTTTCTAAGGTTTATCTCTTCAACCTTCCTAGAGAGTGTTGTGAGTTTAGCCCTAAGTCTTTCCTCTTCTTTAATTTTATGAATTCCAATAGTTTATTGTGGATTTTTAGAATAAGGTGAAATTATCCATGTTTGGTTTTGTTCATCAAGGCTTTCCAGATACTCGTAAGAATCATTTGGGGCTTTGTTTTTAAATGTTCCATTACACATCATGTCAATGAATTGTTTGTTCCCCGGACCCAACCCTTCATATAAAATTCAAACTTGTTCTGGGATTTAAAATACATGGTGAGGTACCATATTGAGTGTGTCTTTAAACCTTTCCCATGTTTCATAAAATGACTCTCCCTCTTTTTCAAAAAAGTTTTGGATGCTCTTTTTAAGTGAAATTGTTTTGTGGTGGGGAAAGTATTTTTTTGTAGAATTACCTTTGTAATTGGTCCCAAGAGTTGATGGATGATGGTCTCAAATTTTTTATCCATTTTTTAGCTCGATCCTTTAAAGAAAAATGAAATATCCTCATCTTAGCTAATTCTAGTTGATGGGGGGGACACATGGTTTCTACAATGTCATTGAACTCCTTAACGTGAAGGTAGGGCATCTCAGACTCCATTCCATGGAATGTGGGAAGGTGGTTTAGGACATGGGGTTTAAATATGTAGTTGTAATCTCCTATGGAATTGTGTCTAATGCATGAGGGGGCATTAATCCAGGCAGGTGTGAGATAGTCATTCATGGTTTGATTGACGGCATTTCCCAAGTTTGGGGCTGCCTTATTTGGATTTCCATTTTGGTTCCCACTCGGGTTTATGAGTTGGTTTCTTTGAATACCTTCCATTGAAATGGGATCAATTTTTAACTCTAGAGTATTAGGAATATTAGTATCTAATGTAAATAGTTCCCTTCGTGTACTTGACTCCCCAACCCTAGGATTATCCACCCTAACTAGATGGTTTTATGGGTCACGAGTGTAGGTGGACATGCGCCAAAAGAGAGAAAAAAATGAGAAAGAGAAAAGATAATATAATTTGGATGAGAATATAAGAGATAGGAGAGAATATAATGGGTGTTTAGACTACTTACTTGGGTCCCTATAAATTGTTCCAAAATTCAATCTCGCCCAAATTTACCTAAGTTTTTAGAGTTAAGTGGTCGCTTGTAGTTTGGCTTGGGTTATCGAATCCTCAGAGACCTAAGAAGAAACCTCTAGACACGTACATTCTATGGACTATTTTTGGCTATTAAGTGACCAAATTTGGGTTTATTTTAGATGGGTTTAAGTAAACTCTAAGATAATTAAGTGAATTCAAATTAAAAAAATGAGGTGATCCTGGGTTATCACTTGGGGTGGATTGGATGAATTCCTTTTTTAATGATTTCAATTTCATTAACTTGAGAAGGATTAATTAAATTAATTAAAACTAATCTCATAACTTACTAGTCAAACACCTTAAAAACACAATATAATCACCTATACACTTGTAAGATCATTTTCATGAGCACTCCAAGGTAAAGGATCTTATTATCACATAAAATTGGGGGTAAATAAATTAAATATAGAAGAGGGAGAGAGAAAATCATTGAATAAAAGAAACTCAAATAAAATAAGTTAATAATCATTTGGAGAGTGAGAAATAACATTCAATTAATCCCCTTGATACTCCCTTGGATCAACCCATAAAATATTTATTTCTCCATTGATTACATGTTCTCAACGGAAGTGGGAAGTAGACTTACGAGGGTGGAATTGAAGAAGTAAAAACAACAAAATAATGATCACTCCACTGTTGTGTGATAAATTTCACAAGGTATGGTGTGAATAAATTCACACCTTTAGTAAAAGGTATCAACATGATATGTAGAAGAAAATAATAAGAGGAAATTAAGAACTTTTATTAAGAACTAAGCTGAATTAAACAACTTATATGTGAAAGACAAACTTGAGACAACAAAATCACAACATAAAATTACAATGAAATAAAGCTCAAAATATGATTAAATATTCCAACACAAATACCTTAAATAGAAATATTTTGATCCTTGGGTCGATCCCCCATCTTTCCAAGTCACCTCAATTAATGGTGGTAGGCCTAGGGTGGTGGAAAGTAAGGGAGAGGAGACTTTTCCACCCTTGACCCGAAGTTGCAGCTAGCTTGCATCCACCGAACAGAGGCACCTAGATGACCTTATAGATTTCCGAATTGGAGTGGTCCATAGAAGATAAAAATGAATCTATGGATGTATTCTAACTCTCTATAAAATTTCATCCCAAAATAATTTTTTTTTCCGAGATATGATTAAATTGGTGGGCTGGTTTTTGGGCCACAGAATCTGGCCCCGAATTTCATCTTCCACTTGGGATGCCTATAATTCCATTAAAACATCCGAATTATCTCTTGTCACTATTTGATTAAATGTTACCCATGATGTCTTGTATCTTCATTTAAATTTTGAGAATCATTGGGCTTGTATCTTTCCCACTACAGTCTCTTTATTGGGCTGATGTCCAGTTTACTTTACCCAGAATGTGTTGGCATGAAATACCATTTTGGTGGTCTTCCATTGTGATTATTCAAGTGCATAAAAATAATTAATTATTCCTCATATAATGGGATACCTGAAAATTAAATATGAAAATAAAATAAATACTATTTTGTATTTTAGGAGGTGTTCAAAAATGTACCATGTAATAGTGCATTTTAAGATGGAATTACAATCATAATGTAAATTAATGTTCAAAGTGTAAAATGCACAAAAATGGTGTTTATGAATAATAAATCACATGAATATTATATATATTAACAATTAATACTATCCTCATTTATTTTCTAATCAATCACCCAACTTCATTACTTAAAATAATGAATCAAAAATGTTGTTCATGGGATTTAAGTCACACACCAAATACACATCAATATAAATTAAAAAGACTCTGGGTAAATATCTTAGACCACCTACATCATAAATGAATTTTTATAAATCATGAAGAACTTCCCAATGCTAGTCCAAGATTCATTCAAACCCCTTGGCAACCAACTAAGCTCATCACAATCACCTAAGCTTGATTATTATGCCAAAAAACAATAATTAATTAATTATAACAATTATAATTAATTAATCAATAAAAAATAAACTTGGCATAACGCCGAAAGACTCACAGGGTCATTGTGTAGAATCCAAACCGAAGAAAGACACTCACCAATGACTCAGGACATAACACCAGCCATAATCTGGTCCCAATACCTAAGTGGAAATTCCAATTTAAAACTTAATTAAATTAATTTAATAGAAAAAACCTATGAAAAATAAATGCAGTCACATACCTTGAATAAATTATAAGTAGTGACATGTGAAATTAATCTCGGGATCTCCTCTACACAAGCTGACCAAAATCCCCCTGAGAAACAGATGTTTCTAACATTATCTGGTAGAATCCTCATAAAAACATAAATTGGCGAATCCCAAAATTAGAGAGAACAATATGAGGAAGAAAGGGAACCACCAGATAAGGATAACTCATCTCAAAATCCAAGAAATAACAAATATTTTACCCCCAAATTAAAGGAAGGATAGGGAGGAAGGGGTTTGGGGACCCCCTAGTTCGTGTTCCTAGAATAGGGAATAAAGGGGTGGAGGGGTTGAAAAACACAAGGGGGGTTTTGGTAAAATACCCCCTTTTAATGAAATTCTGGTTAGCCACACTGTTTTCCAAAATATGTGCTAACTATGTGGTTAGATCTATCCAAGGCTAAACCCCCTCTCATGGTTTGGATGAAAATATCATCAAACCATTCTCCAACCATGCACACCCCTACTACCCAACACCAATAAATCGTATGATTAGGCCACATGGTTTGAAAAACCATGCACCAACTGTGATGTCATCACTACCTCCCACCTATATCAAGGCGTACGGTTTTTCTGAAACTATGTTCACCCCATGTTCCATGCCTCAAACCCTTCTAAACCTCACAAGTTTCCTCTTTTTTCTTCACATGGTTTACTACAAACCATGCAATAACCATGAAACTCAACCATGTTTAGTTTAAAATGAACTAAAAACCTCTTAAGCATCAAGGTGTTGTATGGTTTCTCCTAAATCATGCACACCAAACCATACACCTTTTCCAAAAAAACTCTAAAACTCCTAAAACTCAACCTTAATCCTTTAAGGCTTAACCAAACTCCTGGTCCACCTCCTGATCATCACTCCTCATCTCTAAAACACCCTTTTGAGACATTCCAACTCTCAAAATCTCATTTCGAGTCTTAATTCAATATTTTACCCATCCGATGATGAAAATTATAATTTCTTTAGAAATTTTATTTCCATCCAGATGTGGGCTCTTACAACAACCCCACCATAATACTTATCATCCTTAATAAGCCTCTTTGGTCATCTATTTAAACCACCTAACCCACTTCGACCACCAGATTTTTTTCAATAGTCTCATTCATCCTCTGAAATCTTGAAATACTAACAAGGAAAAACCACCAACTCAAGGCCCTTAACTAGATGAAAACCCATAATAACATTCTATTACCATATTGAAACACCATGATGGAACTTACCCAAGCCCATCCAAAATAAAATTTTATTACAAAATCACCAGAATAACCATCAAGCTATGGTTCTCCCCACAATAAGTGTTAGATTATAACCACCAACTCTCGATACTTAATAATCTTTCCATCAAGAAATCCCAATGAACCAGAACTCATGATCTCACTAAGCTCCCGACATGGTTCTCAACTTAACGCACCCAAACACCCATAAGAATTTCAATCATCATTGGAACCCATCATAATTATTGAAAACAAATCTAAGAAGAATAATATCCACCATCCATGAACAAATGAAGAACAACTTGCTCTCCTCGAGAGACCAAATCAACCTGAAACACATCCATCATTCCCAAAATACACACTTAATGTAAATTGATACCTTTCGTACCCACATTGTTCACTAACCGCAATCAGACTACCCTCATCTGAATCATTTCCAAAGATCCCTAATCTATCATTTGGCCCCTCTCCACCTCAACTGATCACTATTCCCTCACAATCAAAGGCATTCCACAATCACTCAAACCCACCTACTGGAGTCCACATTTGATCCCCAGTGTGATTCCATAGTCATATATTCTACTAAATAAAAACTATAGTTTTTCTATACTTCACACATCAACACACCTCAAGGATTCTTCTCTCGCATCATGGTGCAACTCTGATCGATCCATGGTGAGTTCCACACACCCACAACCCATCCCTCACAAGGTTCATATCTCCACAACCGATAGATCACTCCCCACCGTAGGAGTGTCTTCATTATTGGGTCACCCAAACAACCTCAACTACTTTGGCCCATACTCCAACCATTTTTATCCCAATAATTGGATGTGTCCATCTCACCTTTCCTAGGTGACCAAATAGAACATCAATTATCACCCATTCCTAGAATCTAATAATGTACCCCATGGAATTCTTCGACATCTAGTCCATCTCAATGACCTCTCCCTTAAATAGTCGATTATTCACTTTCCATCATACGACTCTACATTCATTGATCCATGAGCGTAGCCTCCAAGAGGCCTCATATCCGAACAAAAAAATATCAGGGTAGCTTGGAATATATCCAAAGATCTCTTAGCATGCCCAAGAAAAAGTCAAGGTATTGGTCATGATCATCACTAACTAAGAGAACGCTAAGATTTTATCAATGAATATCATCACCACTCATCCATTTCCAAAGCCACCTCTAACTATAGCAACATAACAAACCCATCTAAAGGCCTCGGGCCACCCTTTCCATAGGCATCTCGTCATACCCACATCGATCCTCATCCTACTCACAACTTCCCAAGTAAATTACAAACTAGAATGTATAATCCATAAAATCTTATCCACAAACAAAAGTACACAACATACCACCTCCCACTAATTCCTCTAAGATATCATTAACACTTAACCATCACACGCACTCTTGTGTGACCCCACCATAGAACCTGATTCTGACTCCAACGAGTCAAGACTTATGAAATATTAGCTCAAAATCCCTATCCACTAGAAATTCCTACCCCACATGTCTATATCACCTGATTTAGATCACCCTTCATTCTTTATAAAACCAAAATAAACTCACTCAACCAAAAACATAGGAACAAACAATCAAGACTTGAGTTTCATTCAAAATTTTCACTAACATCGTGTACACTCTCACCGCATTACACCAGCACTCCAAGTATTTCGCATCTCAAGAAAAATGACAACTTATGTGTGCCACATACCAAAAACAACCTCATAGGCGTTGTCACCACCCGATGTGAACTCGTCCCCATAAACTCACATTTCCTCAAGAACCTCTTTTTCTCCCGATCCAACTCATAACCATTAGGCATAGCTCATCTTCACAATCATCACCTAGGATAGACACCCAAACAAATATTCAATTCTTGAAACCATCCACAAACCTAAAACACTAGCACACAAGTTCTCTTTCTCAGAAACCCAAGGCACCCTTCGTGCCAATCCGCATACTAGGATTCACCCTTCATGATCTATTTTTAAAGGTAAAAAACATTCATACTAACCTCACACACCCAAAATCACTCATAACATGGTTTACCTCTGTCACAGGTTACCCTCAAAGCCACACAACACCACTCCCATGATTGGAGTCATGTCAAAAGGCCACTACATCCAACAACCAAAGTGCACACCAAATCACAAATAGCCAAAACTCATAGGGAATCAATATATACCTATATCATCAATAAAATACATTACCAAGTCAAAACATCCTCCTCAAGGGTCTCACACCAATAACGTTTCATATACCAACCAACTTCCCACAATTAGGGTGTCTGTCTTCTCCAAGAATCTGTACATCAGACCATTCTCTAGAGGACCAAGGCATACAACCGATCCTGAACAAAAACCATCTACAAGGGGTGC
Source organism: Viscum album (assembly GCA_963277665.1). Classification (NCBI taxonomy): domain Eukaryota; kingdom Viridiplantae; phylum Streptophyta; class Magnoliopsida; order Santalales; family Viscaceae; genus Viscum; species Viscum album. The sequence continues at coordinate 1,989,838,440 of OY728136.1, forward strand.
AACGGTTTTACACTTATACCATAATAACCCACTACGTTCACTATATCAACCACGCATAAGGACCACACCAACATCCTCATTGTCGATCACCTCATCATAGATCAACATAACCTGCCATTAGAAGGAAAACCATAAAACTACACACTAGAATTCCTATAACATGTGGATCCAACATTTCTATCATGATTCATGATAAGATATTTCCTCTATAGGATAAGATTCAAAACTAACTATAGGATTCGTTCCAGCATGAAAAGATCTAGGAATCCATAATAACTCATCAAATACATACAACATGTGCATCGCTTTAAGTGGAAAACATCCACAAACATAACATGAAAAATCCATAACATCACTCACATCCCCTGGTAACATGGAATTCCTACCTGAGAAGGTGTTCATGGAACACCAACCTAATTTCCATCATAACCCCCAACACAATCCTATATCTCTTGTCTACCAAATCCTCAAATAGTAAATAATAGGAAAGTAAACATCTCTGATACCACTTTCTAACACCGTGACCAAGGAACCACTAAACTGGTGCTCTGAACCGATGTGCCACATGATCTCAAGCATGCCTCTTTATATTACATAGGTTGCTGACTAGCAGCAGGGATCCAAAAAAGAACTATGAGGAGACTATACGCCCATATTTGAGTGAACAACCAAAATTAAATAACCAGAAATAATACATGTCAGAGTAATAAGAAAGAATAAATATATTGAAACATGTATAAAAATGAGATGCACTAAAGGCCCAAATGACCATTTCATATATACAACAAACTACCCTTTACTGTGGTTACATAACATACCAAAATAAAAGAAACTAAAAAAGGATCCCCAGTATCACCAAGACAAACCCATCTATCCATCTTATACCACTTGAAAAATCCTGCTCAATCAACCAATACTCAGCATAGAACCCAGTCCAAACTTGTACCTATAATAAACATGTGAGAGATGCTTGAGTACCCAAGTGAAATGGAGGCCTAAGAAGGATGTGAGTAAAATTCAGTAGGCCACCACTAATGGTGTTTAAAGAAAATACCAGTTAGGTAAATAGTGTATGAAGATGAATATTAGAATAAATAATAGTATTTAAAATAAATCTTATATAAGGGTGGCATAAAACCTGCATCCAACATACCTAAAAAATGTACCCAAGTCATCAATGTGTAGGATGTAAGTCAGGCATCTAATTCAGACATCATCATCAATATCAAACATGGATAGAACCTCCGTCTAGAACCTAACCAAATATGAAACTATCAGTGTCGATACTAAACATCGAGTCTATCAAACTCATAAAAATACATAACAGTAATGCTCAGAGCCTCAGAAAATATCCATCTATACATAACATGAGTGATTCCTAGAGCATCAGCCTGGCCCAGCCCAAGGAGGAGAAGCATCAAACCAACATCCTTTTCCATATGGTATACCATAATCACCCAGAGCATTATTCTAGAATGCTAACCATGAATTATACTACTAGTGTCTATATCCTTATTCGGATATCATATCTATATTATACTTCATATTCTTGGATCATCAGTCTAACACCCAACCATTCCATAATTTCTTAAATACTAAGCTCAACATCATGTCTATAAAAAACATTCATGAAAAAAAACAACCCATTTTAACCCATTAACACTTACTAATGTCTCTATTGACCCTCAAATCAGACATTCCTTATCTAGGCGCAACCATTTTTCAAATGAAAAAAAGAAACTAAACCAAAAACATGGGTTAAACATTACAAAACCACCCTTTTAAAACATGTATTTCCCTCTTTGAAAAAAATAGGCCCAAGTCCCACATTTCCTTTTAAACCATCACAAGAACCCTTAATGAATTTTCACCAAAGATAAACCTTCACACCAATTTTAAATATATATTTGAAATCCATTTAAAACGCATTTTTATAAACCACTTGGAGGTCAACACCTCATTTCAAAACATAGTTTTCCCCCTTTAATGCCCAAAATTGGTTAAAGACCAATGTAGATATTTAAAACCATTTCACAAGCCTCATAGGAATTTCAAAAAACTCAACCCATAAGTCACCACATTTTATCCCCTTAAGAGTCACAACCCTTTATTTCCAAGTTCTAGCCATTAACCATTTTCTATTTAATAAAATATTTTAATGATCTTAATTAAGTTAAGATAATCACTCAGCTACATTGCTTAAACAATTAATAAAACATGCCACTCATGGGATTTAAAGAGCACACCAAATACACATGAAAATAAATTAACAAGACTATGGGTAAAGCTCTTAAACCACCTACCTAATCAATGAAGATTTCTAAAACAATTCCAAATAATGGAATCCTTTTTAAGGATTTTCCAAGACTCATTCAAACCCCTTAACACCCAACAAAGCTCTTTATGATCACCCAAGCTCAATACTTACACCAAACAACAATAATTAATTAATTATAACAATTATAATCAATTAATTAACCAAAACTCAACTTGGAATAATGTCAGAAAACTCACTGGGTTATCATGACGCATCAAAACAGAAGAAATCCACACACCAAAGACTCACAGTATAATCCCAACCACAATCATGGTCCAATCCCTAAGATTTAATTCCAATTCAATACTTAATTAAATTGATTTAACTGGGAAACCCTAAGAAAATTTACCATGGTCACTTATATTGACGAAATGACAAGAAAAGACACATAGATTTCATCTCAAGATCTCTTCTATGAAAGCCGACCAAAATCCCCAAAATAAATGGATGATTCCACCATGATCTGGTATAATCATCATAAAAACCTAAACTGTTGAGCCCCAAAATTGGAGATAATAAGATGGGGAAGAAAGAAAACCACCAGAAAAGGATAAATCACCTCAAACACCAATAAATTTCCAAAATTTCATCCCCAAATCGATATAAGGAGAGAGGGTAATGGGTTTGGAACTCCCTGGTTCATGCATCTATAATAGGGGAGAAAGGGGTGGAGGGTTTGAAAAAACCAAGAGGGTTTTGATAAAATACCTTTTTTAATGAAATTCTGGACATCCCTATGGTTTGGAAACACAATTTTCTAAACCATGTGCCAACTGTGTGGTTGACTATATCCAAGTAAAAACCCTCTCACACAATTTTTATGTACGGTTTGAAAAACCATGTGCCAACTTTGTTGTCATCACTTCCTCCCACCGATAATAAGGCACATAGTTTGTCTAAAACCGGGTGCATGCCATGCATCATGCCTCCGAACTTCCTCAAACTCACATGGTTTATTCTTTTACCTTACACAGTTTAACTAAAAGCAATATTTAACCATGAAACTCAACCATGTATATTTCAAAATGAACTGAAAACCTTTTCATCATCAAGGTTTAGCAAGGTTTCTCCTAAACCATGCACCCTTTCCAGAAAACTCCAAAACTTCTGAAACTCAACCCAAATCCTATGAGGCTCAACCAAACACCCAACCCACCTCCCAAGAATCACTCATGGTCTCCAAGATACCCTTTTTAAAAATTCCAACTCTTGAAATCTCATTTTGAGTCTTAATTCAAGATCATACCTATCCAGTAAGGAAAATTAAAATTCCCTCATAAATTTATGTTCCATCTGGATGTGGGATATTACATTGTTTCTTCATATTTATGATTCCATGATATTATAATATCATTTCATTATTCTATTTTCCATGATTATATTACACACTTATGTCATGGTATATGATTTTTATTTTAAGATTACATGCCCTTCCTTCATGATTTCTAGATAACTCTTTTTTTCCATGTTCTTTTTAATAATAAATTTCTCTCCACTCATATTTTCTCATATTCTTAGGATATAACCCTTGATGAAATGTTGATAATTTTTACCTTACTTATCATTTAAACTTATAAATTTATAATATTTCCCATCCCTAGGTTATAAAGATATGAATTACTTATGATAAGTCTAGAATAAAGTTTAAAAGAGTTTGATTATGGACAAGTGTTGTAAAATAAGTTTTCTATGTAACTGGTCCTCAAAGACACTAAACCAAAATATTCTCCATGATATATAAGATTTTTATGAGATTTAATGTTTAAATTACGGTAATTATATAAAATAATTATATGTTTAAATGGGTTTTTTATTAAAATCTTCCAAACATTAGATGAAACAAAGGTTCACACATCTCTAAGAAGATTTAAAAAGATGAATTTTGTAAATAAATCTATAGGGATGCTAGTTTTAGGATAGAATATGATATATTTCATAAATTAAAAAATTTAAGAACCATAATTGATGTGATTATTTTGTTTGAAACACTACAAAAACATTGAGAAAAATAAATATTTTTTTGGATATATTTTTTTATAGTAAAATCTTATTATATATACACTAATACTTATCCAGTTGTAGAAATCCATAGGTTTTTTGTGCACATTGATAGTGACAAAGAGTTAATTATATCCCTTTAATAATCTATTCCAAAAATATAATGAATTACTATATGTGTCTTCTTGGAATAAAAAAAGTGTTATTATAATTTTTATTCATATAATTTTTTAGCTTTATTTGTTTTAACAAGTTGTTGATACAATTATAATTTATAAATGGTAAATATGTGTGTGTGTGTGCGTGCGCGCGTGTATGTGTGTGTGTGTGTGTGTAATGAATAACATGTTAGGATTATAAGATCATAACTTTTTTTATTTATTTTGTTAAATATGAACATTATCGAATCTAATAGGATGGATATGAATTGAAAATGTATGAATGTCAATTGTATAGTAAAAGAGTTTGAGCGTGGGGTTAAATTTTTCATCAAGTTTGTAGAAGATCATGTATATCATCCTTCTTAAATCCTCTTTCTATGTTTACATTGTTGTAATTCAAGAATAATTAGTCTATAAGAGTTAGAAGAACACTTGATATGGCATAAAATAGATCAATGTTATAAATGTTGTATTAAACACATGGAAGAAATAAATATAGCCACTAATTGGGATAAAATTACGATTTATGGATCATCTGATATGATTAGATTTGTGAACAATGATGAAGATCGTGTCATGGATATGATAAAAAGTGTAAAATAAGATGAATATTTTATTGAGGAAATGAAAATGACAGTTAAATATAAACTTTGTGGTTATCCAAAGTTGTTTGAGAAGTTAAATAGTTGGGAAAAGACATCATTGTATATAGGTTATAAAAAATATACAACATCGTCAGTCATATTGAAGCTATATAATTTGAAATATAGAAACCAATGGAGTGACACCATCTTTACTGAAATTCATAATCTCTTGAATTATATGATACTATAATATAATGACCTTCCATACTAAACATATGGAACTAAATGAATTCTATTTTCAATGGGTATTATCCTTGAAAGAATAAATATATGTATAAATGAATGTATATTATTTTTCATGGACCATGAATCACTTAAAAGATTCCCTAAGTGTGTTGAATATTGATATAAGAAAGATGAATAAAATCCTTTTAAAATTGAATAGTACTTTCCAATCATTCCAAGGTTTAAGCACCTAAATGGAATTGAGGAAATTTTAAAGAAATTCATATGGAAATCATATACAATAATTTATGATGGGAAACTCTATCACCTAGAAGACTCTCCTTAGTATAAGAAATTTGATCATCAGTATCTTGAATTATAAAATGAGATAAGAAACCTATATCTTGTGTTATCTATAGATGGAATGAAACATTTGGGTGCACAAAGTATCACTCATAGTACATGGACAATTATGTTGGTAAATTATAACTTTCCATTTTGGTCATGGATGAAGTTAAAATACATTATTTTTTCACTATTTATATTGGGACCAAAATAAGTGGGTAGTTTTATTCATATTTATTTAGCACCATTGATGAAAGATCTGAAATTAATGTGAGATTCAAGTGTTATGTTGTATAATGCTTATAGAAATGAATATTTCATGTTGACAGAAATTTTGTATAAGATGATAAATGAATTTTATAATTATATAAATTTTTAAGGATATATTATTAATGTAATTCAATGGTGTCCCATTTGTGAATAGGGTAAACACTCAGTTAGGTTGAAATGTTTCATAAAGACTATGTTTCAAGGACATCACATATTTTTTACACTGAATATATAAATACCAATATTAGACAACAACATTCGATGGTAATTTAGAAGAATTTACAACACTATATCCACTATCAAGTGATCAATGGTTTATGAAAGCAAAGGATATGGTCTCCATTTTTTGTTAAACCTTTTTTGAAAAACCTTATAAAAATTTATTGGAAAAAGAAGATAATTTTTTTGAATTGACATACTGGAATTGTTTGTACTTCATAAATTTTCTTTATACCATGCACATAGAAAAAAATATTTGATAGTGTAATTGGCATGTAACCAAATACACCTAGTAAAACAAATTATAACATTAAGGATATGTTGGACATGATTGATATTGGTATAAGGGAAGAGTTGTAAAAAGTAAAGGGTGAAAGGTATACTTTTCTTTCTATATCTACTTACACTCTTTCTAGGAAATAGGGATATCAATTTTGCAACTTCATGAATAATGTAAAAGTTCCAAAGTGGTATTCATCAAATATCATGAGATCATACCAGTGATTATTTTAAAGTTAAAGGTCCTAAAATCATAGACTATTATGTTTTTATACTAAATTTAATGTTGGAATATTTAGGTTTCATTTTACTAAAAAATTTATAACACACATTAAACAAAACTTGTTTGATTTTAAAATATGTATACAATAAATTTATAAACCTGATAATGTTTCCAACTATAAAAAAGGAAATTGTTGTTATATTAAGTGAATTGGATATTTTATTCTCATAGACATTCTTTTATATGAGGGTTCATGTGATGGTTCACTTGTTTAGATAGATCTATCTATATGGTCTTGTATAATATAGATGTATTCACCCCAATGAACAATATATCACTAGTGGAGAAAAAATTTAACATGTCAAAATTTTTCATGTCGGTTCTATATAACCGACATTAAAAGTTGTAAAATTCGATTTATCATGTCGATTATTGTATAACCGGCATGATAAATCTATGAGAATCATTTTTTTTACATCGGTTATTATATAACTGACGTAATAAAAGCTAATATTAGCTTTATCATGTCAGTTATTTTATAACCGACATAACATATCAAATTTGGTCACTTTATCACATTGGTTATAAAATAACTGACATGATAAAGCAAATCTCGGAAATTTATCATGTTGGTTATCAAAAGAACTGACATGATAAAGCACCATTTATCACATTGGTTATAAAATAACTAACGTGATAAATTATTTTCTACGTCGGTTATTAAATAACCGACTTTATAAACATAAAAAAAATAGTTTATCATATCGGTTATTAAATAACTGACATAATAAAGATTTTAAATGATATATCGCACCATGTATTCAGTCATTCTGTTTTCTTTGATCGGGCGACCTGTGACTCGTCTCTCTCATGTGGAAAACCTAGAAAGGATTCTTCGAAGTTGTGCCCTCCAGCCTTGTTTCCAACATCATTCATCATCTTTATTATCATCAGATCTATCAGGTCGACTCACAACACTCAAGTAAGCCTCACACGACTCGGTTTCAGTTTTTATTTTCTGTGATGCCCTAAACTAAGTTTTTGAGATGTTATTTTTCTATCTTTGTTCTTTCTATAATGGTAAGTTTCATAGTGTTCATTTATACCATGCTAAATTTTTTTCTGGTAAAATAAACCTATGGAAGTGATATCATGAAAGTTTACAATTTTTTGTGTTCTATCATGTGTGTGTGCGCTTACAGGGGGTGTCCAAGGGGGTGGGGGGCTGTCCAAGTGGGTGGGGGTGTCCAGGGGGTGAGGACTGTCTAGAGGGTGGGGGTGTCCAGGGGGTGTCAAAGGGGGTGGGGGTTGTGTGCAGGGATGTGCAGGGGCTGTCCAAGGGGGTTGGGGTGTCCAAGGGGGTGGGGCGGTGTTCAGGGGGCGAGGGGGTTTTCCAAGGGGGTATTGGTGTCTAGGGGTGTAGGGGTGGTGTCCAGGGGGTGAGTGGGATATCCAAGGGGGTGGGGGTGTCTAGGGGGTGGGGGTGTACAGGGGGTGGGGGCTTTCCAGAGTGGTGGGGGTTGTCCAGGGGGTGGGGGTTGTCCAGAGTGGTGGGGGTTGTCCAGGGGGTGGGGGTTGTCCAGAGGTTGGGGGTCTGTCCAGGGGGTGGGGTTGTCCAGAGGAGTGGGGGTTGTCCAAGGGGGTAGTGGTGTCCAGGGGGTGTCCAATATTGTGGGGGTGGTGTCCAGGGGGTGAGGGGGATTTCCATTGGGGTAGAGATGTCCAGGGGGAGGGGTGTTTTTGAGGTGGATGGGGATGTCTAGGGGGTGTCCAAGGGGGTGGGGGTGGGGGTGGGGTGGTGTCCAGGGGTGGGGGTGTCCAGGGGTGGGGGTGTCCAGGGGGTGGGGGTGGTGTCCAGGGGGTGAGTGGGCTGTCCAAGGGGATATGGGGTGTCTAGGGGGTGGGGGTGTCCAGGGGTTGGGGGATATCTAGAGAGGTTGGGGGCTGTCCAGGGGGTGGGGGTTGTCCAAGGGGGTGGTGGTATCCAGGGGGTGGGGGTGGTGTCCATCGGGGTGAGGGTGCTTTCCAAGGGGTGGGGGTGTCCGGGGGGTGGGGTGGTGTCCAGGGGGTGGGGGGGCTATCCAGGGGGTGGGGGTGTCCAGGGGGGTGTCCAAGGGGGGTGGGGGTGGGGGTGGTGCATAGGGGGGTGGGGGTGTCCAGAGGGTGGGGATGGTGTCCAGGGGGGTGAGTGGGCTATCTAAGGGGGTATGGGGTGTCCAGGGGGTGGGGGTGTCCAGGGGTGGGGGCTATCCAGAGGGGTTGGGGGGCTGCCTAGGGGGTGGGGGATATCTAAGAGGATGTTGGTGTCTAGGGGGTGTCCAAGGGGGTGGGGGTGGTTTCCAGGGGTGAGGGGGCTTTCCAAGGGGGTGGGGTGTTCTGGGGGTGGGGGTGTCTAAGGGGTGAGGGGGCTGTCCAGGGGGGTGGGGGTGTCCAGGGGGTGGGGGTTGTCCAGAGGGGTTGGGGAGATGTATAGAGGGTGTGGGGCTATCCAATGGGGAGGTGGTGTCCAGAGGGGTGTCCAAGGAGGTGGGGGTGGTGTCCATTGGGGGCGAGGGGGCTTTCTAAGGGGGTGGGGATGTCCAGAGGGGTTGGTGGGCTATCTTGGGGGTGGGGTTGTCCAAGGGGGTGGTGGTGTCCAGGGGGTGTCCAAGGGGGTGGGGTGGTGTCCATGGGGGGTGAGGGAGCTTTCCAAGGGGGTGGGGGTGTCCAGGGGCTGGGGGTGGTGTCCAGGGGGGTGATGGGACTGTCTATGGGGATGGGTGTGTCTAGGGGGTGTGGGGGTGTCTAGGGGGTGTCCAATGAGGTAGGGGTGGGGGTGGTGTCCCGGGGTGAGGGGGATTTCCAAGGGGGTAGGGGTGTCCAGTGGGTGGGGGTGTTGTCCAAGGGGTGAGGGGTTGTCTAGGGAGTGGGGGTGTCCAGGGGTGGAGGTGGTGTCTAGGGGGATGAGTGGGATGTCTAAGGGGGTGGGGGTATCTAGGGTATGGGGGTGTCCAGGTGTGGGGGTGTCCAATGGGGGTGGGGGATATCCAGGGGTGGTGGTGTCCATGGGGTGTCCAAGGGGTGGGAGTGGTGTCTAATGGGGTGGGGGATGTCCAGGAGAGTGGGGGGTTGTCCAGGGGGGTCTCCAAGGGTGTGGGGGTGTCCAGTGGGGTGGGGGTTTCCAGGGCTATGGGAGGGTTGTCCAGTGGGGTGGGGGTGTCCAGGGTGTCCATGGGGGTGCGGGGGTGTCCAGAAAGGTGGGAGGGATATCTAGGGGAGTTGGGGATGTCTAAGAGGGTGGAGGGGCTGTCCAGGGTTGTGGGGGTGTCTAGGGGTGTGGGGGTTTCCAGGGGAGGGGGTTGTCCCGGAGGGTGGGGTCCTATCCAGGGGGTGTCCAGGAGTGTCGGGGGTGTCCAGTGAGGTGGGGGTTTCCATAGGTGTGGGAGGGATGTCCAGTGGGGAGGGGGTGTCCAGGGTGTCCATGGGGGTGTGAGGGTGGGAGGGTGTCCAGGAGGGTGGGAGGGCTATCCAGGGGAGTGGGGGATGTCCAGGAGGGTGCGAGGGATGTCCTAGGGGTTTATAGGGGTGTGGTGGTGTCCAGGGGGTGGGGTTTCAAGGGGTGTGGGAGGGTTGTCCAGGGGTGTGGGGGGTGCCCAGGGTGTCCATGGGGGTGGGGTGTTCAGGAGGGTGGGAGGGTTATCCAAGGGGTGGGGGTTATCCAGGGGGTGTCCAGGGGTGTGGGGGTCTAGGGGGTGGGGGTTTCCAGAATTGTGGGAGGGCTGTCTAGGGGTGTGGAGGTGTTCAGGGTGTCCATGGGGGTGGGGTGTCCATAAGGGTGGGAGGGATGTTCAGGGGGTTGGGGGCTATCCAGGAGGGTGGGGGCTATCTAGGGGGTTTCCAGGGGTGTGGGGGGTCCAGTGGGGTGGGGGGTTTCCATGGGTGGGGGAGGGTTGTCCAGTGGGGTGGGGGTGTCCAGGGTGTCCATGGGGGTGGGAGGGTGTCCAGGAGGGTGGGAAGGCTGTCCAGGGGAGTGGGGGATGTCCAAGAGGATGTGGGGGTTGTCTAGGTGTTTCCAGGGGTGGGGGATCCAAGGGGTGGGGTTTTTCAGGGGTGTGGGAGGGTTGTCTAGGGGTGTGGGGTGTGTCTAGGGTGTCCATGGGGTGGGGGTGTCCAGGAGGTTGGGAGGGATGTACAGGGGGTGGGGTTGTCCTAGGAGTGTCCAGAGGTGTGGGGGTGTACAGGGTGTCCATGGGGGTGGGGGTGTCCAGGAGGGTTGGAGGGATGTCCAGGGGTGGGGGCAGTCCAGGATGGTGGGGGGATTGTCTAGGGGGTGTTCGGGTGTGTGGGAGGTGTCTAGTGGGGTGGGGGTTTCCAGGGGTGTGGGAGGGTTGTCCAGTGTGGTGGGGGTGTCTAGGGTGTCCATGGGGGTGGGAGGGTGTACAGGAGGGTGGGAGGGATGTCCAAGGGAGTGGGGGCTGTCTAGGATGGTGTGGGGGCTATCTAGGCGGATTATTAGGGTGTGGGGGGTGTCCAGCGGGGTGTGGGGGGGGGGTCAAGGGGTGTGATAGGGAAGTCGAGTGGGGTGGGGGTGGGTGTTCAAGGTGTCTATGGGGTGGGAGGGTGTCCAAGAGGGTGGGAGGGCTGTCGAGGGGGTGGGGGCCTATCCAGGAGGGTGTGGGTGTCCAGGTGTGTGTGAGGGGTGTCCAATGGGGTGGGGGTTTCTAGGGGTGTGGGTGGGCTGACAAGTGGGTTGGGGTGTCTGGGGTGTTCATGGGGGTGGGAGGGTGTCCAGGAGGGTGGGAGGGCTGTCCAAGGGAGTGGGGGATATCCAGGAAGGGTGGGGGGCTATCCAGGGGTGTTGGGGTGTCCAAGGGGTGGGGGTTTTCAGGGGTGTGGGAGGGTTGTCCAGGGGTGTGGGGGGTCGAGGGTGTCCATGGGGGTGGTGGTGTTCAGGAGGGTAGGAGGGCTGTCCAGGTTGGTGGGGGATGTCTAGGGGGTGTCCAGGGGTGTGAGGGGTGTCCCGGGGGTGGGTTTTTCCAAGGTTGTTGGATTTTTGTCCAGGGGTGTCTAGGGGTGTCTAGGGTTTCCATGGGGGTGGGGGTGTCCAGGAGGGTAGGAGGGCTATCTAGGGGGGTGGGGGTTGTCCAGGAGGGTGGGGGCTGTCTAGGGGGTGTCCAGGGGTGGGGGGTGTCCAATGGGGTGGGGGTTTCTAGGGGTGGGTTTTTCCAATGGGGTGGGGGTTTCCAGGGGTGTGGGAGGGATGTCCAGTTGGGTGGGGGTGTCCAGGGTGTCCAGGAGGGTGGGAGGGCTATCTAGGGGAGTGGGGGTTGTTCAGGGTGTGTCCAGGGGTGTGGGGGTGTCCATTGGGGTGGGGAGGTTTCTAGGGGTCTGGGAGGGATGTCTAGTGTGGTGGGGGTGTCCAGGGTGTCCATAGGGGTGGGAGGGTTTCCAGAAGGGTAGGAGGGTTATCCAGGGGAGTGGGGAGTTGTTCAGGGGTGTCTAGGGGTGTGGGGGTGTCCAAGGGTGTGGGGGATTTCTAGAGGTGTGGTAGGATTTTCCAGTGGGGTGGGGGTGTCTAGGGTGTCCATGGGGGTGGGAGGGTGTCCAGGAGGGTGGGAGGGATTTCCAGATGGTGGGGGTTGTCCAGGAGGGTGGGGGTAGTCCAGGGGTGTGGGGGTGTCCAGTGGGGTGTGGGAGATTTTTCCAGTGGGTTGGGGGGTTTTGGTTTGGTTTTAGTCTGGTTTTGGTCTATTTTTTGTCTATTTCAGGTCTTCTTTTGCAGGGAATAGTTGTGTTTGAACAGTTTTATTAGAAAAAATTGGTTTTTATGTCGGTTATTTTATAACTGATGCAAAAAAATGCATGGGAATGGGTTTTAACATCAGTTATTTAAAAACCAACGTAAAAAATGAATGGGAATGGGTTTTTAAATTGGTTATTTTATAACTGATGTAATAAATGGAATGAAATAGATTTTTATGTCGGTTATTTTATAACCGACAAAGTATACATGTATTCACATCAGTTATTATTTAACCGATGTAAAAAATTCTTAGTATACTGGTTTATCACGTTGTTTATTTTCATAACCGACATGATAAACGTTTCGGAGGCGGAGTTTATTAAATTTTTTATATAATAACCGATGTCATAAATTATATACCATGTCAGTTATTTAAAAACTGACGTAATAAAGCACAACTCTGAAGCGTTTTCCACGTCCGTTTTTGAGGAACCGGTGTGAAAAATGCTTCGGATTTCTAGATTTTACATCAGTTTTAAAATAACCGATGTAAAAAACAATTTTTATAATGTCTCTTGTAATAACGTCGGCCAAAAGCCGATGTAAAAAAAATGACCCCCGTAAAAAAAATTCTGGACTAGTGTATGAATATTTTGAATAGGTACATAAAAAAATCAAAGTCAGATAGATGGATCCATTTAAAGTGAGATATTATTGAGGAATTTTTTGAGTCCTATATCAACTTCCTATCTGATGTGGATATAATTTCTCTCCCAAAATCCCATCACAGTGAATCACTTGTGGGTAAATGAATTTTTGGGAAAAGATATTATCATAATTACCATTAAAGAGTGGGAGTAGGCTCACCTTTATGTTTTACATAATAGTTTAGAGGTTACACCATATGTTGAAACCCACAAATTAATTCTTAGTCAATTGAATTGATCAAGGGTTGAAAGATGGATATAAAATACACATAATCAACAGTTTATAGGATAATTTTGAGATTATATTTTTAAGGACTCATCTAAAAATCTAAATTCAATATAATAATGACTATGATGGATATCTAGGGGACCAAGTGTGAAAGTATTATCCTATTATTTTTATTTAATTAATAGTTATACATTCTATAAAAAGGAATGAGTTGAATGTAGTTCTATAGAAAATGGTGGAGTTACTCTCATAGAAGAAGTGATTCATTTATCTAGTTCCAAGGAAAAAATAAAATTTATGTCAGTATGTCATACTTTGGATTCATCGAGATAATATGATATTTGGATTATTCAATATTCCAAATAAATATTTTTCAATTAAAATTAGCTAATAATATGAATTTAGTTCAAATAGATGAATTGGGATTCGTGAAAGTGGATTTTAGTAAGGGTGAAAGTAAGAACCAATCATAATAGAATCATAGGAAGTACAAGTATTTTATGTCCCAATTCCTACAAATAGAAAGTGGTCAATTATTCTTCTATTGATCAAAACCACTGTAGGTTTATGTATAAATTCAATTAAGGATGATAATTTAATCCGGATGTTGTAATAATTTCATGGTGGTCCCAATGTGCGATCCCAGTGTAGATGGGGTCTTGTATGTTATATGGGACCATAAGGAGGGGATTTGGATACTCATTAGAGGGACCAAATCCCTTCAACATTTAAATAAAATGAATATATTTATTTGAATAGATTAAATGTTTTGTATAATATAAAATGTGTTTCCTTATAATATTATGAATTCACTACTGTATTTGTGTAATATACATTAAAATCTCAACTACTTATGTAATAATGTATTCTCCACATGATGATTCTCCCAATCCCAGGAAACAATAGGTTTCTCTACAGTTTGATGCTAAAAATCCTAAGAAAAAACATATTAACAATGTTAAAACCAATGAAATAGTATAAGGTGAACAACCTATGTCTGATAAAATACAATATCATTGTAGCATGATTGTCTTAATGAAAATTATTAAGGTGAGAATAAAATTCATAAAACTCAAGGTTGGATGGAATGCACATAGCCATCCTATTGGCCTCAATAAATCCTTTTTCATTAGTAACATTAGGTTTTCCACTCAAATTCATGTACTAATTGATGTAAATAAGCGGAATAATGTTGTGGCTTCATTGAAGGTGTTAGTTTTGAGGAAACCTAAGCATTATTTAAATAAATATTATATAATTTTATATGAATATTTAATAAATATTATAATAATACATGCCCAAGAACCATAAAGGTTTAGTGAAATTGTAGACTAGATACATAATAAATTTATTTCATAAAATATTTCAACATATATCTGAAATTTCTTCCCTCATAGTACCCTTGTTCGGAATTTCCTATATAAAAACTTTATTCATAACCTAGGGAAATGGAAACATAAGAAAATGTGATCTCATAAGACTAGTAAGGGTAAACATGGTAGATGTCAATAGATGATCATATGTGAGTTTAAGATAATATTAATGGTATGAGAACATGATCATAACTTATGAGATCACACCCAACAAGTCATAATCCAAAAAACAAGATTCATGGTATAAAAAAAGATTCATGGAATATTGATTTGAATAATCAATCTTGATCCGTAAGAGAATATCATAAGCATAATACATAAGTTTGTAGAATAAAAGTGTAGTATAAACATAAGCCTAGAAATATATTATATGATATCATAACCACAAAATAAGATTCATGGAATATGGATTTTTGTATAACAAAATACATGATTTATAAGAGTATATAATCATCAATAATTAATCATGATCCATGAGAGCATATCATAAGCATAAGACATAAGTTTGTAGCATAAAATTGTAGTATAAACATAATAATAAAAATATATGTCAAGGCTTCTCACCATGATATTCATTATATTGTAATCTTGTGATAACCACCATTATAACTTATTAGGCTTGGACCAACCACATTTGTACCCTATTAGTCTTATAAAAACATCTCTTGTGATCTCTTATACTTGAAAAAACTTCCCATGTACCTTCTTGGGATTGGGAAAACCTCTCATGTACCCTATTAGTCTTGGGCTAATCACCCATGTACCATTTGATCTCATGAGATAATAAACATTAACCAATGAATTATAGGGATATAACAGACTTACCCATCACATAATAATAAACCATTCTTATATATTCCACATAAACATAATAGCATTCATCATTCCTTCATATTTTAATAACATATGAGAAAGAAATGGGATGTATAAAACATAACTAAAACATAATCATCATAATGCTTCCATTTAAATAAATTGGATGGTATCATTAGATAATATCCCCAATGAAACAAAATATTCCCTAAAGAATGTTAACATATATGAGAAATACTTTTATAAAATCATTAGAATGATTCATTGAAAAAAAAAGAATTATCCATTTCTTTTTGTAAATTTTTTTAAAAAACTAAAAATTTCTATAAATATGAGAATAATATTTTCTTTTTAAAGCCATTTAATATTGTAAAGAATACTTGATATGAATAACGGTCATGATAGTGGGAAAATGTGGTCAAGTCATGAATGTAAAAAACACATTCTTTTATAAAAAAATTAAAAAATAAAAACTTGAGTTGTACAAAAAACATTTGAAAATATATTTATCATTCATTTAAAAATATATAACAACTTATATAAAATAATTTTGAATAAAATGTATATAGAAGAGAAATATTCTCAGCCAAAAGGGAGAAATAAGGTTGGTTTTCTTAAAAACATTTATTATATATTTTTTAGTACGTAAAAGGGTAAAAATGAAAGTAATAATTTAAAACCAAAAAAATAACCAAAGTAAAAGTAAATAGATGGGTTTAATAATATAAAGAGCATATAATTCCCATAATTAAAATTTAAACATAAATAATCTTGATAAAAAGTGATATTGTAACATATACCATTATCATAAGTCCCGACTTACTTCATACGCACTCTAAAATACTATATAATAAATTTAGACATATTATAAATCTATAATATAACCATATTCATACTTATATTACAATATATCATTACCTTATCATTTACAATTACCCCTTTATTAACAATTATTCATTAAAATCAATATTCAAATGTCAACTTTTCTGTTTTCCACATATGTTTCAGTTCAGCAATTTTGGTACTTGAACTTTGGTCATGGTTTCATCATATCCAGAATCTTAATAATTAAATAAATATCATATTTATTCATTATATATACTTTTATAACCATCCATGTAAGGCAGTTATGAAAAATTAATTACATCACTTCATGGAGGTGGTAGTTTGCACGTACACTCGGGTGATTCTTTCATTTTTCAATGGATGAAGAGAAAAGAGTTTAAATAAAAATATATACTAAAAAAATAATTACATTTTAAATAAAATATATATTTCTTCAACACATTTATATAACCAATAATGTGATGTGGTGATGAAAATTGAAATACATCGCTTTGTGGAGGTGATATTTCACACGTACGTGTGAGAAACATATTCATTTTCCATTGGATGAAAGGAGGTAAAAAATAGTTTTTCAATCAACATAATTTTTTTTATATTAAATGTTCTGATGTAAGTATATTATGATGGTTATAATATATTTTAAGTAGGTGGAACAAGAAATAAACTTGAAAGTATTTGGTTAAGACTTATACCATTTCCTTGGATATCTTCTTTCGGATTACACCTTAGGACTTATGGGATTGGTATTATGGTGATACCAAAACCTATAAGACATGGGTAAGAGAGATATTGATTGATTTTTATAGATCCTAGTTGAGATAAGGATCTGAACGTGCGTTTGAATAATTAAGGAGCGGATGTTCCCATTTATAAGTGAGGGGAGTGGCCCCCTTTTAAATACCCTTAACTTTAAAATAATATAAAGTTACTCTAATGGGAAAGTGGTACCAAATAAGTAAAAATTGAAGATAAAGTGAGGTGGTATCAAAATACACTCAATTAATAAGATTAAGGTAAGATTTCATTTGATATTAGAAGCTTTATCCCTTAGTTAAACCTCTTTTAAGCCATTTTACTTTTACTATGATAACTTAAATTTTTACAATGGTAACGTATTTTTAACACTAAAAATTAAATTGACCTTATAAAAATATATATAAATTATGATTAAAAATATGTAATCTATTTTATTAGTTTCAGTTTCTAAATTTTTCAGAAATTACTTTCAATGTAAGTGTGCAAAACCCAATAGAAAGTGGCTCTTAGAAAAATGTCTTTTAACAATAAAAATGAATTTACACCAAAATAATGTATAAAATTGATCACTATAACATTTATTGTATTATATACAGACTAAAAATATTTTTTTTATATTCAAATAAATGAATAATTGAATGCATTATTTTGAATACTTAATTAAAGGAAAAGGACTAAAATAGTTTTTTGTTAGAATAAAATATAACTTAGGTTCCAAGAAGTCAATAATGAATTTTAAAATTAAATATAATAGTTTTAAATGCATTATATTTCTCCTTAAACACATATTTGGTCAATAAAAAGGTTTCATATATTTTTAATTCGTTTCTATATCATGATAATCACATAAAATTTATGGTATTTGTGAAATCAATATTTTTTATTATTCCCCTAAAAATAAACCATTTCAGAAAAATCTAAAAAATTTATCTTAAGATAATTTTTACATGTTGAAATAAAAAATGATGTAAATTTTATCAAATTAAAATTCTAAAATTTATATATATTTAACTTTTAAATAAAACATATATAATATACAATGAAAACAATGTTTTAAAACAAAATATTTTTGTTCGGATATGAATAATTAAATTAGTAATTCTTATAAATACTTAGTTGATTTTACTAATTATATTTCATTTAATTATATCATAATATATTTAACTTTTTATTATAGAAAATCATTATTCACTTTAGTTCAGTGTTGCGTACATCACAATCTATCAAATGAAACAAATTTATTTTAAAGGAAAAAATATATTCTAAAATATCATAGTGTCACATTCTATCCACTTATAAGAATTTCACCAAAAAAATATATTACTCTGATGAAAAAAAATTAGTATATGGTAAGGTTTATCTAGAATCAATGTATTGTTGAGAGGAGGAGAGGGTGAATCAGTGATATATTTTTCTTTTAAGTTTCATTTCTTCTGAAATAAACTTTGCCTCCTATTAAATATTTTTCACTTTACTGGAAACAAAACAATAACACATACCTAGGAACACAATTATTTACAAGGTTTGCTACTCAACAAGCATAGAGATATCCTTGGCATGGTTTGTAAATAATCCAATACCACACAATCCACTAGAAAACCATCTTTTGGTGTGGATACAAAGAAGTAGGATATTCCCTTACACATGTGTAGAACTATAATCAATAAGATAGTGCATGTGATTCTTCTAATATAAATGATGTAATACAAGTTTGTGTAACAAACTAAGAAACTTTCACCAGTTGGTTCAAAACATGTTACTATTCTACCTTATCAACATTCACTTTTGATAACCGTTAAAACAGTTCTTCACTTTCCTACCCAGCAACAAATAAAAAACCTTCATTAAAACACTGATTCTAATGGATCAGTCTTGTTCTTTAATCTAATTACTTGGTATATAAATATAACTCTTCCAGAATACTACTAAAAAAATTATGAACTGGTTATATCTCTGTCTGGAAATCTCAGTCTGATTTCTCGGTATGATCCAAAAAATCTTGATTACTATCCCACATTTTTCCTATCATGTATAGTATAATTGTTAGGTAATGATCAATCTATAATCCTCTACTCTCAAAAAAACACTCATCACTTTCTCCTTCACTCTTCACCCGTGAATAATACAAGTGTAAAATCTACATGTGTTTGATGAATCAGTCTATACTTTACTTCAATGGATCAATGTCAACTTCAGTATGATGAGTCAGTACCATTTTTTTGGAAACAAAAAAACTTCTATTTATTTTTTTTATCTTGACCCAAAAATAGAAAAACAAAACATATCTCCCATTTCCCTTTACCCAATTGAAATATAATTAAACCTTATAAAAATTATTGACTGCATTTTTTATCATCATATGGTTTATTGGTCTCTAATATCATCCAGTTCCTTGGTCCCAACAACTATCACTTTCCTATCGATCCCAATAAACTCCACATAAAAATATACATCAACAAAATTTTCTACCTCTAATGGATCAGTGGCATACCACGTCTAATGGGACGATGTCAATAGAAACTTCTTTCCTTTTCTAAATATGGTGCAAACAAACTTCCATCAAGCACCAAATTCTTTATTTGATGATTTGTATCTTGTGAATTATTGGTCTAATTGAAAACCATCATCTTTATCTTCACACATTTCAAATAAAAAATTCCAGCCTTCAAACAATTCCTGCATTCGGTGATCTCACACCGATGAACTACGACCAGAAAACTTGACTTCATAGACTTTCTAATTACAAAAAATACTACTTGTAATCATGACTTCCTCATGAATTTTAGAATATAGGGATCAGTATATAATTATCTGATTTACACAGCAAGGTTTTTATTACTTTTTATCCTTTCATCATCTTTTATCTTTCCAACAAAACCTTAAACCGGTTGGTATCACATTTTATCCCTCTTTTCCTTCATAAGTATCACGTCAAAATTTTCCCAAACAACTTATGATTTATGAGAACTCCATGATTATAAAATCATCATAAGATTTAGTACGGATACTTTTAACAATTGATAAACTTTTTCATACCTATCAAGACTTTCTTTACATAAACAGTGTGAGTCCGAAAAAATACTTCCTTCACAAAACTTATTTCGGGAAGAAAACCAAAACTAAGATACTTTCTTACCAAAACTGTGTCCGAATTTCTAAAAACAATGAATCATTTCATCCATGTCCTCTAATCACCATAAACATACAATGTAAGTTGATTTTATTTTATTGACAATAAAAGACAACATAATCAGTAGAATATTCTTTTAGCTTCCAAAAACACTTCCAGCCAACATGGTCCCAATAGAATACTTATGCCTCATTACATCCTTAGGTTCCAATGTAGCTTCCTCAAATTTACGGTTTCACCACAAAAACTTGACCAAGTGAGTGGTTTTTTAGTATCACTTTATCTCTTTGATGTAGAATCTCTACCATTTGTTCCCTATATAAAATTTCATACCTAATATGTATAGCCTCTGTGTTTCATATATGTGAATGATAAGGTATGTACTTTCTCAAAAGTGATACATGAAATACATCATGAACATAAGATAGGTTTGTTGGAAGTTCCAATTGATAGGATTCCATCTTCATATGATCAATAATCTCATAGATACCGATATATCTATGGATTAACTTACCTTTTTCTACAAATCTCATAACTTTATTTAAAAATATATATCACAGGAATACCTTATCATAAAATTTGAAATATAGATCTCTCCGTTAATTATAAGCATAAATTTTCTATTGAATCTAAGCTACTCTGATGTTCTCCAGAATGACTCTAACTTTCTATACAATTTCTTCAACCAGCTCAGGTCCCAATTTCTTTCATTCTCTAACTTTATCCCAGCATGTTGAACTTGTATATTTTTTCCATATAGGGATTCATAAGGATCCAACTAAATTCCCAAGTGAAAGATATTTTTATTAGAAAATTATACTATAGGAATTTTTTTATATCAACCAAATTTGAAATCCATAAATAAATCTCTCAACATATATTCTTGGGTTTGAATGGTCCTTCCAGATGGACCATCTGTCATAGGATGATATACAATGTTAAAGTTCAACTCAATATTCAGTACTTATTGAAGACTTATCTAAATTTTTAGGTAAACCCTGGATCAAGATTAGATATTATTGAGAGTGGTACTCTATAAAACCTTACCACTTCCTTAATGTATATCCTTATAAAGTTGTTCAAGATAGTAATGTTCTTTGATAGAAATGAAATTTGTTAATTTCCTAAGGTGATCAACTATAACAAAAATTGAATTATGGACTTTAGATGTCTTGGGGAGTCCAAAGAAAAAAATACATGGTGATTATTTCCCATTTTTATATAGCTATGGGTAATGGTTGCATCATCCTCTTAGGATTATAACATTCAGCCTTAACTTGATGATATACTAGGCATCAAGATACATACTCCACAATTCCCCTTTTCATATATTCCCACTAGAAAAACTCTTTGGGATAATTATATATCTTTTTACATCCATAATGGATAGATAATGACGATTTTTGTGCTTCATCCAATAACTCCTTAAATTCTGGTATTGAAAAGACACATATTCAAGTCCTAAACCATACCATTCCAACATGGTTAATATTGAACTCCAAAACAATACTAACCTTTTTTTCAATTACAAATTATCCTTTCATAACTATTTATTCTTCACATGAATGAATGGTTAAATAATCATTTAAGAAAGATATAATTTCCTCTAATACCTTATGATTTCTAGGTTCAGTATATATAAATCCTTAAGTAATGGATCTCTTTCAATCCTCATCATGGACAAACTAGTATAGTCCTTCTAACTCAAAACATCTACTATCTTGTTAACCTTTTCAGGGTGGTAATGTATTGAGTAGTCATAATATTTAATTAACTCCAACCATATCCTTCAACACATATTTAACTATTTATATGTAAATATATAATTCAATATTTTATGATTAGTATATATATCACACATTTAATCATAAAGATAATTCCTCCATGTATTTAATGGAAAAACTATCATTTCTAGCACCAAATCACATGTTGGGTAATTTTTATCATGAACCTTAAATTTTTCTAAGTAATATGCTACTATCATTTCATTATGAATGATAATGCATCATATTCCCTTCTTTTATGCATAATTTTATATTAAAAACCATTATCCACTAGAGAGTAATGTAAGAATAGTTGAACTAACCAACCTTCTCTTTACGTCCTTGAAATTCTCTAAAAATTCATTTGTCCAAAGGAACTTGGATACCTTCTGTGTCTACATAGTTAGTATATTTAATAGCTAAGATAAATTTCTCATAAATAATTGATAGTATCAAGCTAATATAATAAAACTATGAATCTCATTCAAAATATTTAGTCTGATCTATTGATCAATAACTTCAATCTTTGAAGGATCCACTTATATACCCTATCTTGTAATTATGAGACACAAAAATGATATTTTCTCTCGGCATAATTTATACTTGATAAATTTGGAAAATATATTATCATTTCTCGAGGTATTTAACATAATCCTCAAATTATCATTATGAACTTACTTTCTCTTAAAATATAATAGAATTTCATTTATAAAGGCTACAACAAACTAATCATGGTAATCTCTAAATACTATATTCATTAAATATATGAAGATATTGGGGGAATTGGTATTCCCAAATTGTGTCACTATATATTCATAATGTTCATACCTCATATAGAAGTTTTTATTGGATATATCCTCCCTTTTGACCCTTAACTGGTGATATCCAGATCAAATATCAATGTTGAAAAGGTTTGTTACATCATGTAGTTGATCAAAAAGTCATCAATATGGGAAATATGATACTTGTTTCTAATAGTGGTCTTATTAAGTTCTATATAATCAATTCAAAGATTAATTGACCCATATTTCTTCTTAAAAAATAATAGGTGCTATAACAACCTATTCTTAACATACATAGACATTACATAACTTTTTCAGAATACATAAAAAATTATAAAAATAGAATCCCAAAGTCTGTACTAGTATAGTGCCTTTGGAAACATGGAAATATAAATATTGATACATAAGTGGGATACATTCTCTCCCACTAGGTTCTTCTTCCCTATCACCCTTTTTAGACAGATCAAACATAATACATATCCTCATAAAATATGGAGGGAAACATAAAAATGGGTGAGCTCAGATGCTCAGTAGGGGTAAAAAAGGGAGATATGTAAGCATAATCATGAGAATAAGGGTATGAGTACATGATCATAAAAATAGAAGATCATACCCTACATATCAAAGATCATATACATGAAACATTTCATAAGTCTTGGCAGTTCATAAGACATGAATCATTAGAAAATAATGAACATAATACTTGATATCATAACATAATAATAAAACATGGAATTGTGGAAAACACATAATCATATAATATGATTTCCATAGTATCCAAGGCATCACTTACAAGACCATATTAGTAGTATGGATTCACTCCACATAACAACTTGGTAGTCATGGTTCACTCAGATGGCCATATAAGTAGCATGATTTTACTCCTCATGCCATATTGGTAGTCATGGTTCACTCCCATTACCATCCTAGTAGTCAAGGTTCACTCCCAAGAAAATCTTAGTCTATATCATGTGATAAAAATATTTACCCAATGAATTAAAGGGAGATATAGGTCCCACCCATCTCATAGTAAAATAATACATAAATGTGCCACAATATCATAAATAATCATATCATAACTCATTAAATGAAATGGGTATTATAAACATGCAATCATAATATAACCTGTGTAAAAAGACAGGTTTCATAACCATTTCATCATAAACATAACCCATGAAAAGAAGCAGGTTCAAAATAATATAACCCATGAAAAAGAAATGGGTTTCATAAACATCATAACATCAAAAAATAATCCATTCAGAGAAATAATATGAATGGAAACATTAAATAAATTTACCCAAAAATGCATGAGTAACACAAACATATGTTATCTTATATGGTAAATAATTTTGAAATATCTTTTAAAAACATTTCTTTAGGAAAACATTCTTTCTACATTGAAAAATATTTTTTTTTAAATAAAACCTTCTAAAAATATTTTTATTTGAAAATAGATTTTAAAACTTATAAAGGAATAATTTAAAACCATAAAACGTTTTTAAAATTCTTGTTCATTGAAAATGGGCTTTGAAGATATTTTGAAAACATTTTTGAAAACATTTTTTTGAATACAATAGATTTTTGACTAAAGAGAGAGACGGTCTGATTTTACTTAAAAATTATATTAATTAAAAAAGAGTGGGAAAATGGTACTAATACATGAGTATATCCTTAATAACCAAAGGATAATAAAATTGATGAGTGTTATTGGGAGATGTATCATGATATTTTATTAATTGAATCGTAATCATAAATAATCTTGAAAGGCATTGAGATTGTTTCAATAAACACTTATCACTTGGTAACTTGGGATCATACTATCCATATAATAAAATAAAATTAAATTAAGCTTAAAATATAATGAAAATAAGGATATTCATGATATAACATGTAAAATGGAGTTATATACATCTCAAAAAATAATTTAGGTGCATAAAAACATGAGTCTCAAATAATTCAAATTGAGACAAAACTATTTTACTGATTTGGTGTCTTTTGAAACATAAGCCCCATGAAAGAAAGATCATAAAATTGATATGTGATTACCCATAAATTTAAGAATAATATACATAGAATTAAATCATGGTAATTATATACACCACCTAAAATAAGTGAGTGGTGATTAAGGCATGTATCTCACAGAAATAAAAAGTGAGATGAAATCCCTTTACCTTGTGCCTTGACACTCTTCATACTTGAACAAGATTCATGTAAAATAAATGTAAGTTTATTATAAATATTTTATATTATAATATTATTATATCTAATACTGTATGTGGTTTTATTATGACCCTATATTACTCTCTTGTTAACAATCTTATGTTAAGGTTTCACTTTGGGTAGTATTCGCTTTGTTCTTCACATGTGCCTTGATTTATTATATATTTAGTCCTTATACTTATATCATGATTTCAAGAATTTAAACCATGATATAAATATAATTTATATTAATTAAATTTTTATTATAATAATCCATATAATATATAAGTATTAAATAGAATAAATCGTTCATGGAGACAGTAGGCCATACATATGCATGAACGCTATTTCTGTTTAATTATCATGTTGAAAGAAAGTGAAAGACATTTATGTATATATATGTATATATATATATATATATATATATAATTATTAAATTAAATTTATTATATCATATATATTCACTAAACCCATCCTTAATATATTCCATGTAGTGTATGAATGAATCGCATTGCTTTGAGGGGGCGGTAGTCCACACTTCCTCAAACTAAATTATCATATTAACATAAAAAGGAAAGTATAAAAATATGTGTTTAAAAATAATTAAATAAGATTAAATAAATAATAAATATAATATATGACATATTTAAATATATTTTTTATCCTAATTTCCACCATGAGAGGCGGTAAATTAAAAATTAACAATCATCATTTAGTGAGGTGGTAGTTTTCCATACACATAAATAGTATGTTCGTTACCCATTAGATGGATGTGTGTGTAATTTTGGGTCAAAACATTATCATAAAAACATACTATTATATTTATTATTCTGTTGTTTTTATACCATAATTGAATAAAGATATTGGATGGGTTGGAGAAAGAAAATAAAATAAAGGAGCTTTAGAGAAGATGTTACCTCTTAATCTTGTAACTCCTTTTGGTTGGTGCTAAAAGGAATCCTTGGATTTTGTTGAAATAAATGGTATGATTAAATGTGTAAGGGAGGTATGTTTTAAATTGTATTGGTAAGATATTTTATGAACCTAAGTGGTTTGAGATGTGTGAATAAGAGGGATTGGTGGTGGCCTTTTATAGATAATGAAAAGGAGTCACTTAGTATTTTTTTTAAACAAGTTAGGTGTACCCACTTTTTACCTAAAAGAGTAATAAAAAACCAAAAAAATCAATAATTTAATGATAATAACCTAATAATGGATATAAAAATGGTTTTTTGACAAGTTTATAGTTCATTTTAGGTCTTAAATTTAAGGTTTAGTCCTTAGTTAAACTGAATTTTACCTTAATCGAGGTAATTAATTTTAATTAATTTCAATAATATTTTTAGTAAAAAACTAATTAAACCTAATTATAAATTATAAATTATTATTATTCTAAATATGGAATCCATTCTTACAAATTCCAATCACATAAGTGTCAAAAATTAATTTAAAATTAATCCCGCAGTCGGGTCTACTATGCGGGTTTTAAAGTAAAAACATTCAAAAGTTGGATAAGTTTTTATACACAATTTCAAATTGAAATTGATATAAATTACCTAAATTATATTAATTTATAAAAATATAATCTAATTAAACTTTCAAACAAATTTAAAATATAATTTAATCTTATAAATAAATTAGATGGAAAAGTAATTTTGAACTAAAATTTAGTGTTTTTCATTATTCATCAAAATATAAAACTTCAAAGAAAAATACCAAAAAATTACCATAAAAAATTATTATATTAATAATTCAAATATGAAGTTTATTTTGACATATTAAATCTATAAAAGTTCTAAAAATAATATTTAAAATGGGTTCTCCATTAAAAGGTGGTAAAAATGCCTTAATAAAAATATTGGATTTTAAGCATAAAATTGGGTTTGTTCTTATCTTATGTCTATAAAATATATTGGATGAATATGAAAATTATTTTATTTAATATATAACATAAATATTACATTAATATCACTCACTAATTATAATTAATTTAATTCATTAGGGTAAAACATCCTTGTGACAATAAAAATAATAATATTTTCTTTTATATTCAATCAGTTCTAATATTCATTTCTAATTATATAGTGACCTATGAATTAATATTCTATTTATATAAACCATATTTTTTAAAAAATTATTTAATATTATTCATAACCTCTAATTTAACAGCTAAGTTATATCTTGATATAGTAAGTAATAACAATTTAATGATATATTGTTGTTTGGTAAAACCCAGTCTTACGTGTTACACAATCCATCAAGGAAAGTCATTATTGCATGTAATGAAATCTAAACTCAGTGTTCCATGTAGAGAAAGCTGAATTTTATATTGCATTAAGTTCATGATTGACTTGGTGTTGCATATAATGAAATCCAAACATAGTTATTTAATATAAAATAAATTATCTTTAGTGTTGTATGAAATGAAAAATATCAAAAAGGTTAAATTAATTCGAAAAAAAAATAATTCAAAAAATCTCAGGGTGTTACAGGTGCACCCTAGGATAACACGCTAGGGAATAAAAATCCATTTTATATATTCTCCTAAAGTTTCTTCTTCAATTATTCCAACTTAATTAGGGAAATTTTATAAGGAATATTTAAAATATTCATAGCACCAGCTATGATTTATATTGAAAACTCAACTTCATGATTTTTGGAACTGAAAATTCATGTCAGGAACTTTTATGTAGATTCTATAACATGGTCCTCACTCAGGATAATACAATTCAATTTTTAGTAGAAATGTATTCCCATGAACAGTGAAGAAGGTAATTTAATTTCAACGTGTTTCATAACTTCCAACAGAAGGGATGGAGATCCTTTATAAATATTTTCTAATCTGATGATGTTTTGGTCAGAACCTACCATTGGGAGTAGACCATGGATTTTCAAATTTTCTAACAAAAATGGTGTCAAATCCTCTAAATCCATTTTTGGGGATCTTCTGGGAACCTTTTGGCCTCATAAAACCTAATTATTGGGTATATAAACCCTAACCTAGAGAATATTTCATTTCATAGGCTTCTATTTGACTAATCATGGAGCTAAAATGGACATATGGATCCAAATTTATGACTATTTTAATTAGGTTTTCATTTACTCCTAAAATAAATTTGGTTATGGAAAATTACTACATGATGTTCACATAGACCACAAGATACCCTCACCTTATAAAAATATATCACACAACCATGAGATATGCTTTTCATTCACTTCTCATAGACAGATACCTTATGTAGCCACATGATCCATCCCTCTTACCTGTCTCATTGACAGAACTCTTATATAGTCATGTGATCCCTTACAGTGTGAGACCCTACTTATTACTTGGATAATTGATGTAAAGCTTATGTTTTCACATGACCCCACACAGTTTTATGTATCCCTCTCTTGTGGAACTCTCATACAATACATGTGATCTATGGTGCTTACCTATTGGGTTCCCATACCTTATCTCCAAGGTTGCCTATAAATACCACAGTTTCAATTTTGGGAAGGATAAATAAGTAGGAGGGAAAAAGGGATCGAAGTATAAGAAACTAAGAGACTAATTGGAGACATAAAAGGGATAACTATGGTCTTATCTTACAAATATTGAAACTTCAACAAATTATATAGGTAAAACCAAAGCCCAAAAATAATTCTAAAAACGAAAATTCTCACATGATATATCTATGTCAGAACATTATTCATGAGACATTCACATGATCAAATCCTAAAAAACCATTCCATGTGATATTATTCACTTGATCATAATGAAATTGCATTATATTGACATAATTTTTGAAGGTTCCAGGCATAGTGGAAGTGTGGTTGGAATGGAACCCAAATTTAATTTTTACAATGATAAATGATTATTTTGGGACCAATACGATGATGAAAGCCAATCTCCATGGAATAGAATCAAATATTTAGATGAAGAAGTAAGAGGCCTGAATCCTTTAGACAGGATTTTTCACATCATGTTTATAATTAATTTAATTAATTTCATAAAGAAAAGAATACCTAGATCTTTGGTAATTTATTAGTTGATGATGTTGATCATCCAGAATGACCCTTCCAGATTGTCTCGTTGTGCTTGTGAGGATCCAAACAAAAATCCCTCTAGCAGTGATCCACACATGCTGTGATGGCCTCCAATCCACACCACTCATTCTTTAGGTGCTAGCATAGTGAAATAAGTTTTTTGTGTCGGTCATTCATGATCACCTATTCTTTGGCCTTGAAGAATGTCTCTTTTTCTTGAGAGGGGTGGGAAGAGGATTTGAGAGAGAAATCATTTATCCCAACAATTCTCAATTCATCGAGCATACAGTTCAGTACATGGCATAATAGACGTACATGTCAATTTATCGACACGGGGCTTCAGTTACAATATTTAATTATGTAACATAAATTAAATACATTCATAAACTTAAAGAAAACCCATTATTTTAATAATAATACCTAGTCATTATTTATGGTGTTCCAACTTGTGCAAAAATGGAATTATAAATAAAATTCCGCATCACAAAATAATAGCAGCGTTATTATAATTTTAACTTGTGTCAACTAGTTAAATAATTATTCATCGTCTTGCAAATAATTATTTTATTATCGGAATGGCGTTGGTCTGCTCTAACTCCACTTCCATTTATTGAACACATGAATAAATAAATAAATAATTTATTATCTTAAATAAATATTTTATTTACCAACTAGTAAATAAAAATTTATTAGATATTAAATAAAATAAATAAATATTTTTTACCCACAATCCAGTGAATAAATATTTATTTTAATTTATGAAATCATTTTATCTTGAATAAAATTATTCCACTATCTTGAAAATAATATTTATTCCACTAATTAAATTCAAATAGAATTTAACCAAGGCCACCAGAACCACTTAGTTTGTGACCCTCTAGTATTATTTCTTGTTGGAATTAGGTGGGCTTGCCTAAAGTCCAAGAGTACTATCTAGCAACGGGTCAAGGCACAAAAGAGAAATAACTTAATGTTGCAACAATTAAATACACATACGAACGCTCATTGTGTAATATAATCTCTTTGTCTCAATATCCCATCAAGAATGTTTCAGGATAGTGTCATAAACCTTTTTTCTTGATACGTCGTTCTTTTACTACCTGAAATAAACTCGTCATTACACCATGGCTATGAAATTTTGTGCGACGGTTCTATTTCAATCAAAGGGATGAGATCTCAACTTCTATAAATGGAAGGGAAAAATCTTTCATCGACTTATCCATTAATAATATGCCGCTCGTGACGCACCCAACATACCCTACTTCCCACCAACATATGGGGTGACGGTTTTTGTCAGTAAATCAAAGTGCGTGATTCGTGACATATATTAATGATAATCTTAAAGTCTAAGGACTATTACACATGTTCGCAGATAAGAATATCTGATGACACCAAAAAAGGTGGAATTATTACTAGCGGATCTATTCTCATAATCTCTTGTCTTGGAGATTACCAAGTATGAACTTCATGAGAGGAATTATAAGCTTCTTACGAGTACTCGAACCTAACGGTCTGTATACTATGTGTCCCATCATATTATGTGATCCAACCGCAGAACTATATTTAAGAATATTGTTATATCATTTCAAGGTTCTCATTATAGCAGGGAACTTCCATGACCTTATCAATGAAACAAATAATCTAGGACATTAATACATCATATTCATGCAGAACAATGAAAAATATGTAATAAGATGTTTAATATTTAAATACATTAAATATCCAAGTAATCAAATTACAAATAGTTGGTTCTAGGAAACCAACTCTATGAATTTTGAATTTG
This sequence comes from Viscum album, assembly GCA_963277665.1. Lineage (NCBI taxonomy): Eukaryota > Viridiplantae > Streptophyta > Magnoliopsida > Santalales > Viscaceae > Viscum > Viscum album. The sequence continues at coordinate 1,989,869,193 of OY728136.1, forward strand.
AGAGAAATAAATATCTCATAGAACACCTTACACAAATGACTTCCATGGACTTCCTCATGTGGTGACAATATAAAGATCACTATACATGGATCACCTCATGTGGATCGCGTAATGTTTTCACCTTTCATGGTGCTCCTTTATCACATGTTCCAATAGTATTTGGTCACCTCCCATAGTTTCCTTGCATAGTTAGGGACTTCTGAATGATATGTACTCCCAAAACTAGGGTTTCCCCAAAATTTCATGTCTCATATCACAACAATTCTTCCATAAATTATAGTTTAAAAAAATTATAGATTTTAGTGTTTTATTTTTTCTTGATTCATCTAATTAGTAGATTTAAACTCATAAGACCTATATATCCTCCTTTTTCCAAGTTAAAAACCTTGAAAACTCCTCAAAGCTACTATATTAGAACAATCAATATATGTGCATTGACACACACCCCTTTGATCATGTATTACCTTGATAAAAAGAAGCTTGTGAATTATACTCCCAATTTGGTAGAATCCTAGGGGGAATCATGATCATGGATTCCCTTGATAACATAAATCCTTAGTAGGAGGATTATTGAGTGGTATCTCCTATATTGATGGTGTATTTTTTACTCAACCCATCAATCCAAGTCAAATAGAGCATGAATTTTTAAGTAATCCTCTATCCTTTATTAAGTGATTCCATATCCTCTCCCATATCCAGTAATAGACCAGTGGTAGGCTCTTCAGCATGGTATTACTATTTAAGAATAAGTCCAATTCATATCTGATTGTGAAATGTGCTTGATATTATACCATGTCTTATTTTTCTCACTCATCATGGATTATGTGGTCTTAGAGATCTCAATTTATTATTCCATTAGCACAATTTAGTCATTCATCATGTCCATACTCCTTAAGTAAAATCCCCAACACATCTTTCATCATGGGCCTCCTATTAGGTGTAATACCCAACTAACATTTCTTCTCCTTCTCAAAGGTCCATATTCACCGTTAGACATTCCTCTAAGGGGACATATTCCTAATGAAGTGTATCAAGGAATCACACATATGTGTAATCCCCATCCAATTCTGTGTTGTTGTATATTTCATGAAACATACATCCTTGTAGTAAAACACTTAATTATGTGTCTTACGTTCTTATTTCTTGACATTAAACAGTATAGAAGGGAACATTAATATGACCCTAAACTATGTCACTCAAACTATATGGGATATAATTCATATCTCCATCAAGATATGTAGGATTCCTCTTCAAGAACCAAACCCAATATCCCTATATCTCTATTGTTTTATAAGTTCTCCCACTAGGATATACTCTTAAAATGACCATATTCCCACCAGGTATCACCATATTTCCTTTGTTAAGATACATTCCTAATGAAACCATATTATTCTTAGTGGGACATATTCTTACTTTCCAAACCAAACTCATACCTCATAGGCCTAGTCCCTTGTGAAACCAACCCATAATCATTAGTCCATATTCCCTTTGAGGTCACCTAGAAAGGTTCACTCATGCATAAGTCCCACACCAATCATCATTGGGAACCTTTCATCTAGAAGGTCCATTCTATATAACTTTAAACTACTTGGAATTGGTCGATGTCACAAAAAATTTAAAGGTACAATGTGTGTCATTGAATGCCACTACACTATATGTATTTTTATTCTTTTTTTAAGGATATTTAGGAAGCCTATTTAATAGGTCTTATCCCAATTCCAAAACACCAATCGTCTCCCTTGATGACATTAAATTCCAGAGTTCCCAATAATAGGCCCTTAAATTAAAATAGAATCCCTTCAATAGAAAAGGGTTGAGATAAATAACCTTTAATGCATAAAAATATGTTTAACTCATTCAAACCAAAAATTAATCAACCATATTTCATGAGGATAACTAGTAGAATTATTGACATTACTGGTTAAGATTCATGAATAGGTACTAAATCAATAATAGAGTCCCAAAGTAGGCAATAATCCCCCCCCCAATGTGAAGATGATACCAACCAACCATACTCTATGTTCTACATGTATTCATTGATTAATTGGTATGTATCAGTGATTTACTACCTTTATAATGTAAGATCATAAAGTTTCAATAAACAACATAGAGAATATACGTGATAAAAAATAATGATTTAGGGTATGAATAGGAAACTATTTAGAAAATAAATTGGTATTTTCTTGAACAATGGGAATATCTTTAATATTTAGTTTCTTCCCAATATTTAAGATAAATAAATCTCATAAATAGATAGTAAGACCCATATAATGCATGTAATTTCAATTATAATCCCATGTTCATCCTCACATTGGAAAATGTTCATATGTTGATTCAAAATATAAAATGTGACTTACCTTCCTCAATAATTTATATAGTATCTATATATATTTTTAATCCATTCCCAAAATCACATCAAATTCAAATATAGGGTGAATAACAAGATTTTTCAAGAAGCACATTCTTGAAAACTTCTATTGGAGAGGACATATAGACTTGAGAGGAAATCATCATACCATTGGGTTTTTTCACCAATAAATCAATATCTAACCATGGAAGTGGTGATGTGATACCCTTATAAAATTATTTAGATATAAAATAGTGGTTAAAACTTGAATAAAATAATACATTTTTAGTTCTATAGTATATGATACATATTTCTTTCACCACTCCATTCTCATAACCCACTTCAGTATTTGTGATTACATAATCCTTCTATTTTTTCCTTTGTAAAAGTAGGTTGTTTATGTCAATTATAATTATTAAACCTTTTACTTATGTACTAGTTGGTGTAATTTTTAGACCCCTTGAAATTGTAGAATTGAAGTGTGGGTGACACATTCAGTTGAGCTTTCTCTCCATTCATTTCACTGGATAAATTCTTCACATCACTTCAGTATTCATGTGTGTGATGAACATCTATTACACAATTTAATAATTTACCTATTACTTGGAGACAATTTCATTTATGCTTTTTATGAAATTTTTAGTATAAAGAACCATTAATTTTCTTTTATCCATGGGTTTTTATTATTTGAATCATTAAAAACTCTATTTTTTCTTCTTACCCCCAAAACCATGATAACAATGAGTATCTCTACTATTAATTTCAACCTTGATATTACATAAAAATATTTATTCATAACTATAAATATCTATTATTGATAATGAATTTTAGAGACTTGGTTATAAACCACTAAATAATCAATCAATTTTTCTTTCATGGTCGATGATAAAAACAGAAGAGTACCTCACAATTCTGGTGAAATTTTCCTCATAGGTACTAATGGATTCATCATCATTCTTCTTTAGTTCTATAGATTCCCACTCAATTTTAGTATAAAGAGTTTGAGGAAAATTCTTATTGAGAAATACCTTCATAAACTATTCTCGTGTCATGGAGTCAATTTCTTCTTATTTCCTCATATTATTGATAAGAGTACACTATTGATTATCTTTACCTTACAAATGATACATAGCCAATATAACCTTCTCATGGTTCAATCACTATAGAATAGAAAATATCTTTCATATATTATTGATCAATTTATCAACAATAAGTGGATCAAAGGACCAACTAAAGGAAGGTGGTTGTTGTTGTATGAAATAATTTATGGTGATTTTTTCCTTCCTTTGTACATTTATAAGTTTAACATGATTCGTGTTACCATTCATAGATTGAGATATTTGGTTGAGCATAGACACAATATTTTATTATCCCATATCAAATTCTATTTGGTTACTCATGAAGACAATCATTATATTTGACACCATATTCACCAATAACATGATTCCTCTTAGTTTTATCCATTGAATAAAACAAATTATCTTTGTGTGAGTATTAATCATCAATAATCAAAGTAAGAAATAATGTGATAAAGAAAATAATTCCTAATATATCCTAAATTATGACACATTATTATCAAGTTATGACACTTTAGGTTCATCCTATATCACTTTAGTTTATCATAGGTTTTCAGAGGTTATATCCTCTCATTTCTCATATCATAATCTATAAAAATCATGAAACCCTTATTCGATACCATATAAGGTTACCCAAGAATCACTTACATAAATATTACATAATTTTAAATTAATATTCAATACATATCATAACAATACATTCATGAGAACCATAAAGGTTTAGTTTACTTAGATACTAAATGAATAATCAATGAATTTCATGAATGAACTTCAACATATCCCATTATGTTTTTCTCAAATAGTACACTTCATACTAATATATTAATTAAAACATTTATTCATAATATAGGTAAATGGAAACATAATAAAGGGTGATCTTGGATGATCCGTAAGGAAAAATGTGGGATTTATCAATCAATGATCATATGTGAGTATGTAATAATCTTAAGGGTATGAGAAAATAATCACAACTTACAAGATCATACCCAAAAAGTCGTAAATCATAAAATAATATTCTTTGCATAAGGATTTTTCATAATAAAATAAAATATTCTTAGGAGTGATGAATAATCAATAACAAGTCATGATCAATGAGAGAATATTATAATCACAAGACATAAGTTTTTTGGTATAAAATTTTGGAACAAACATAAGCATAGAAATTATATGCCAATTCTTCTCCCCATGACATTAATAACATATTTGGATTGGGATAAAAACCTTTTTACCTTATTGGGATTGGTCCAAAAACCTATGTACCCTATTTGTATTAGTAAAACCTTTTGTGTACCCTTTTAGGATTTATAAAACCATCTGTGTGCCCTATTTTTCTGGGTAAAACCTTTTTTATACCCTTTTTGTCAAGGGAAATCTCATGTGTTCCCTCTTGGGCTCAGTCTAATCACTCATATACCTATTGATATCATGAGATATAAAAAATTATACAATAAATTAGAGGAATAAAATAGACCCTCCCATCACATAATAATAATCCATTAATATATATTCTATAATAACATAATAGCATTCATCATTCCTTCATAATTTAATTAACCCATGAGAAAGTAATGGGTTTCATGAAACATCATTAAAAAATCATCATAATAATCCATCCAGACAAAGAAATTGGATGGTATAATTATAGAATATCCATAGTGAAGAAACATATTCCTTAAAGGATGTTTTTTGTAGATGAAATAAACTTTTAAAAAATCATTGGAAATATTATTTAAAAAGAAGAAGAAGAATTTTCCTTCTGTGTTTGTAACTTAAAAAAACTAAAAAATCCTAGAAAAATGGGAATATTATTTTCTTTATAAAATCATCAAAAATTTTAAATGAATCCTAAAAAATAATAATGGTTACGATGTTGGGAAAATATAATCAAGACATAAATGTTAAAAAAAACTTTATTTTCTTACATTTGTAAGAAGTTAAAGGAGATTTATATAGAAAACGTTTGAAAGGATTCATTTTAATAATTTATAAAGAAATTTAAATTTAGTATAAAATATTTTTATCAATCATTTAAAATTATATAGCAACTTATATAAAATAATTTTTAATAACATGGATATGTAAGAGAAATATTCCTGACCAAAAAAAAGAAATAAGGATGGATTTTCTTAAAAACATTTCTTTATCCTTTTTGAGTACCAAAAGTGGTAAAAATGGAAATAATACATTAAAACCCCATAAATAATTATAGGATAAAAAATATATGGGATTTATAATATAAATAAAATATAACATCCCACAATTTAAATTTAAACATAAAAAATCCAAATAAAAAGGTGAGATTGTAACATAAACCCTTACCTCATGTACTGACTTTCTTCATATGCACTCTAACCTCTTGTATAATAAATTTACACATATTATAAATATATAAAAAACCATATTCAAACTTATCTTACTATATATCATTCCCTTATAATTTACAATTACCTCTTTATTAATAATTATTTATTAAAATCAATATTCATGTGTCAAATGTTCTATTTTCCACATGTTTCAGTTCGATAACTCTGGTCCTTACAATTTATTCAGGGTTTCATAATATCCATAATTTAAATCATTTCATAAATATAATATTAACTTATTATATAAACTTTTAGAATGATCCACGTAAGGCAGTGATGAAAAATAAATTACATAACTTCATGGAGGCAGTAGTCTACACAAACTCATGAATGATATTTTCATGTTTTAATGGATAGAAAAAAAAAAGAACAGTAAATAATAATTTATATTTAATAAATCGTAATTATATCATTTATATCATATATATTCATTAAATCCATTTATATATCCACTCATGTGATGTGGTAATGAAAAATGAAACACATCACTTTGGGGAGGTGGTATTCCGCACGTACACAATAGAGAAATTTTCATTTTCCATTGGATGAAAGAGGTAGAAAATATTTTTTCATTAAAATAATAACATTGAAATATATTAAATTTTCTGATTTAATTATATTATTATGTTTAGAAAATATTTTAATGTGGTAGAAGAATAAATAAACTTGAAATTATTTGGTTAACCCTTATACCTCTTCCTTGAATGTCTTCCTTTAGCTTACACCTTTAGCCTTCTAGGACTGGTATTTTAGTGACACTAAAACCTATATGGAATGGGGAGGATATTTTGGAAATTATTTAGGTAGATATTAATCTAGATAAGGTGATCAAAGTGAGTAGATAAGTGAGAGGATGTGGTTCCCTTTTACAAGTGGGGGGATTTACACCCTTTCAAATACCCTTAACTTTAAAATAATATAAATTATATATCATGGGAAAGTTGAATAAATGAGACCAATTTATAATATAAGGTGATGGGAGATTGAAACACACTTAAAAAATAATATAAATACAAGCTTTTATGATATTAGTATATTTATCCCTTAGTTTAACCCCTTTTAACCCATTTTAACATTTACTATGATAACTTAACTTTACACCATGGTAACTTGTTTTTATGAATAAAAATGAAATTTTACTTTTTTTTTTGAAATTATAATTCCAAATATAGAATCATTTTTTTCAAATTCAATTTCATATATTTTAATAAATTAATTTTAATATAAGTACACAAAATGTAATGAATAACAGTTTTTAAAAAAATGTCTTTTTAATCCTAAAAATTAATTTACACAAAAATCATATATAATATTGTTCTCAATGGAATTTATTGAATTATGGATAAAATATAATGTTTTTATTATTTTTAAATAAAATAAAAATTTAATGGTTCATTGTGAATACTTAATTAAAGAAAAGGGACTAAAATAGTTATTTATTAAAATAAAATATAACTTGGGTTCCAAAAATTCAACCATGGGTTTCCAAATTTAACATAATAGTTTTTAAATGATTTATTTTACACATTAAACACATATTTGGATAAGACAATGGTTTATATATTTTTTAAATCATGCTTAAATCCCAACGATGCCATAAAAGTTGTGGTATTTTCAAAATCGGTATTTTTTTTACTCTTCACCTAAAAACTAACCATTTTTCAAAAATCTTAAAAATTCAGATTAATCTAATTTTTACATGAATAATTCAAAGAATAAGTTTGTTTTTTAGAATTTTGAGACTAAAATTCAAAATTTTAAAATTAAAATAAAACATATATAATATATAATAAAGACAATGTTTTAAAACAAAACATTTATGTTCATCTATGAATAAATAAATTAGTACTTCATATAATTACTTAATTGATTTTACTAATTATTTTTCATTTAATTGTCTCATAATATATTCCACTTTTTATTATAACATATAACTTTTAAATTTAGTTTGGTGTTGTGTGCATCACAAGCTGGAAAACGCAATGACTTTATTTAAAAAATATATTATAAAATATATGGATATTAAAAATTTGTAAAGATATTAGGATATAATTATGATGTTATTTATCTATTTTACAAAAAAAATTAAATATTGATTTAATCTTAATTATCCCTTTTTGAGTATATTTATATTAGATGATCGTCAAATGAAATTTGTATTAATGGTCACTGGAAAGGATCATAGAGGCTTTAAAACAATTATTATGAAGCACCATCTCATATTTGTTAAAGGGAAATTAAACCCCCACCAACTATAGATATACACACACATGATAATCCAATAAACATGGAATGTGTTTAATAATCATTGTTAGGAGACATCATTTCTAGTACATTGTGATTTGAAATATTTTACTTGGAAATATGTGCATTTCTCAATTTGATTAAAAAAATAATATATGAAATATAACCTGAGTGTTGAAAATAAGAAACATGCATCAAAACCAACATACCCCTACTTTAAATTAAGGATGGGGTATTCTTTACTTGAAAAATATGTGGCATGAAACAATAAAAAAAATTATGTTTCTTTGTTTATCTATGAATTGATGAATCAAAATACAAAGCCACTTCCATCCCATTTCATGCACTATAAAAGGAATCTCATGTAAATAAATAAAGAAAAACTAGTATATAAAAATTCACAAAGATTATGGGGATCATGTGTAAGTAAGGAATAATAAAAATTTATTCTACTTTAAATCAATATTACATAATAATTAATACTTATTTTCCTTTATTTTTTATTTGGTTTAGGAACAATAACTATCATTGGTTTTACCTTATGAACAATTAATTTTAGTGTCCTTGAAGTGACCAAAACAATATAGCCACGTCATAGGTTTGGATTTTTTTATTTTTTCCCCAAACCTATTTTGAGAAAATAGTGGAATAGGGGGACACCAATGAGAGAATAAAACACATAAAATAATGGATAGAAACTCTTAAAAAAGTTATTTGGTAGTCCAATTTGATAGAATAGTTAATAATAAGGCATCAAGAAGAATAATTATAGTTCAATAACCACTATATAATGAGAAACTCCCCTCCCCACCATCTTTAACATTAGCCATTCTCTTTAAAGGTAAACCTTACTCAAGGTAATCTATTTTTTCATAAAAGTTCTTGTTAAATGTGAATCAAACAACTATTGATACCTTCCATACAATAAAATTCTACAGAGTGAAATTAACTGTGATTTATATCTGTCAATGCTCACCCATTTCCTTTTTGTGAGGGGTATAGTGTACGATATCAAAGGTGATACTCTATACAATAAATAAATTCCTAAAAATTATGTGAGAGTGAGGGTTTATATAGCTCATAATATAAGCATCAATATATAGTTACCCGTTGATGATGTGGATATTAACAAGGTCAAACTTTCTATTGGAACTTTCTTAGCATGGCCATTTAATGTTGTAAAAAACATGATGATAACGAGTTATGTTCTTTCCAAATTATTTTTTAATAAAAACATTAACAATTAATGAAAAAAAATCTAAAACAATTAATGTTACAGATAAATAAAAATAAGAGGAAATGGAAGGTCAAATCAAAACAATATAAAGGATCAACTAATAAATCCAAAATAAAATCCAAGAGTACATTTATCCACCAATTTAACTGTTGAATTTACTAATATTACAAGTTCATGTGAATACAACATTCAAACATAATAATATGAACATAATTTATTTTTAATAAAAAATGTATGAATAATCCCTTAAAAATAATATTGGTCTTGATAATGTAAATTAAACTCTCAATCATGAATAACTAGGAGCATAGGCTATAAATATATACATGAGGTGAGTTTTCATAATATTTTTATACAATAGTTGATCTAATATTTTAATTATAATTAAATAATATTCATATTTTTTTGGACTTATATATTAGTACTATGGGAAGGGGAAACCATATGAAAAAAAATTTGGACTCATTGGTCCTCACAATACTTATACACAAAAAAGGGTTATTATATTAAGATTAAATTTCAATAATAGTGGATAAAATGGTCATAATGTTTGAAAATAAAATAATATATTATAAACTCTTATTAATACCCACAATGAAATAGTAAAACTCTATAATCTAATCATATAAAATATATTTTAATTTATTTCATTACTTATTCCTTTTCATTTTTTATGAAGAATTGGTTTCTCATTATTACCAATTTGGATACTCCAAAGATTTATCTTTTGGTTTCAATGAATGTATTTCTAAAAATCGATCACAAATGATGACCTTTATCAATTTTTAATGCACTAAATTCAAAAGTTTACAAATAAACCTCAAGTTATACATTTTATATTATGTTTTAATGATATTTTTATGATAAGGTGATGCTTAGATATCATCAAAATCATGGTATAATGATTTATAGTGAGAAAAGGAAGCCTATGGATTTCTATAAATGCATAATTATTAGATTATATATAATAATATTTCACTATCAAAACAAATTACCAAGTTTTCCCCATATTTCTATTGTGTCTGAAATAAATTAAATAAAATGATTGTGGTCATTTTGTTTGTGAATTTTTGAAATATATCATATTCTATCAATAAAATAGAATCCCATAAGAGGTATTTCTGATATTAATTAAAATATAATTTAAAATATTTATTAATCATTAGTTTATTTATATTTTTTCAGTGCTATCAGGATTGTTTTCAGTCCATGTATTCAAAATAGGAAGTGGATTTATTTATAAATGTGTGGGTTGAATACATAGTGTTAGAATTTTTACAGACATCATAAAATATGTATTTACTATTACTTATTTAGTTAATTTTCATATAATTTTATTTAACGATTATTTAGTTAATTTTATTACCTTTTTTATCAAATAATTATTCCATTAATTTTCACAGAGATTATGAATAGTTGATTTCCTACTGATTTTTCTGAAAGAATTTTGTGCCTTTGGAGAGAAAAAAGGCCTCCATACATTTTTTAAGGTTCTTCTTGAAGTCTAAAATCATTTCCATAGAGAAGAAACCTGAATTATAAAGGGGAAATGATAATTTTACATGAAGTGGGTTTTTGAAGGAGAAATGATATCATCCATCAAGAAGGACCCTGAACACTATATGAAGGCTTTTTTTCCTTTATAGGCACAAAATTATTAAACATAAATCAATTATCAATGAATTATTTGATAAAGATGATGCACTTAGGTACCATTTGTTCTCTCTATAGAGTTTTTTTCTCTCTATTTGATTTTTTTTATGTTTATTAGTGATGTTATGCATTCCCATTTGGTTCCAAAACCTTTTAATAATATTTCTTCAAGACAAATTTTTGTTTCAATGATAGAAAAACATATTATTTGTACCATGTTATAATTATACTCATGTTAATCTGATACACAGTTTCACTATTATTACTCAAAGTGCATGTTTTCAATTAAAAAATAACATTTTAGTTAGAATCATGTGTCCCACACTAAAAACTAATAAAACGCACTTGTATTGTCTTGAAACTTTATAGAAATGGTCTATGAGTCATTTTTGAAGTTCAGAAATTGACCTAACATCAATTTGACACACAGTGTTCCCAATATCAGAAAAAGTGTTCTTTAATTTAAAATTGAAATTTTAGTTCAAAACACATATGGCATACTCAAAAATGAGAAAACATGATCAGATTTTCTTGATACTTTAGTAAAATGTTTCATAAGTAATTTTCAAATTATTAGAATAAAGTGAATTTTAATTTGACATACAGTGTGCCTGATATGACTCAAAGTGCATGTTTTCAGTTTAAAATTCACATTTTAGTTAAAAACATGCATCGCTCACTAAAATTTGAGCATACACATTCCTATTATTTTCATACTTTATGAAAATTATCTATAATTAATTATATATATATATATATCAGTCACATGTCAATATGATACACATTGTAACTAGTATGACTCAAAGTGTGTATTTTCTATTTAAAAGTGTAATTTTAGTTAAAAACATGTGTTACTCCCTGAAAACAGAGAAAACTTACACATATTTTATTGATTCATTAAAACAATTATCCATAATTTATTTATTTTTTGTGTAGGAACCAACCTATTGTCAATTTGATATATGGTGTGGTCGGTATTATTGTAAGTAAAAGTTTTTAGTTTAAAATGATATTTTAGTTCAAAACTTGAATCACAGACTAAAAATGGATAAAACATGATTGTATGATTAAGTTACTTTAAGAAATTTCCCCATAAGTCATTTTTAAGGTGTATGCATCAACCTCAAGTCAATCTGACACACGGTGTGGTCGGTATGACTAAGTGTATATTTTTAATTTAAAAATGAAATTTTAGTTCAAAACATGTGTCAAATACTAAAAATAGATAAAACATGCTCATATGGACTTTATAATATTTTATTATCATCCATAATTTATTTTTGATGTGTATAAATAAATCATACTTCAATCAAACACATGGTGTGTCCAATTTAACTCAAAGTGCATGTTTTTTTAAATTGATATTTTATTTCAAAATACACATCACATACTCAAAACTGATAAAACTCACTTGGATTATATTGATACATTAGTAAAATGATACATCAATAATTTTTGACATATAGGAATCAATCACACGTTAATCTGACACACGATGGTGAAATATCATTCAAAGTGCATGTTGTGAATTTAAAATTGTCATTTTAGTTAAAAACATGTGTCACTCATTCAAAACCAAGACAGCACATTTAGTTTATTTTTATTTTTTATTAAAATATTACATTAATCATTATTTATGTGTAGTAATCAGTCACATTTCAATTTGATACACTGTGTGATTGGAATGACTCGAAGTGAGATTTTTCAGTTTAAAAGTGATATTTTAGTTAAAAATGTGTGTCACTCACTGAAAACCAAGAAAACACACTCTAATGGTCTTAATTATTTATTAAAATTATCCATAAGTTTTTTTTAATGTGTATAAGTTAACCACACATCAATATGACATGTGATGTGCCGAGTATGACTAAAATTATGTGTTTTTATTTAAAATTGATATTTTAGTTCAAAACATGCATGCCATACTCAAAACTAATAAATGTGATCATATTGTCTTGATACATTACTAAAGTGATCCATAAATAATTTTTTATGTGTAGGGATCAATTTCACATCAATCTTATATACAGTGTGCTCGGTATAACTCAAAGTGTGCATTTTTAATTTAAATTTGATATTTTAGTTAAAAACATGTGTTACTCATTGAAAGCTAAGAAAACATATTTAAATTGTTTTTATACATTATAAAAACTATTTAAAAATAATTTTTTAAGTTTATAAATTATCCACACATCAATCTGATATAGGATGTGATTGGTATGGCACTAAGTGTAGGTTTTCAGTTTAAAATTGATATTTTAGTTAAAAACATGTGTCACTAACTAAAAACAAATAAAATTAATTCATATTGTTTTCATAATTTAGAAAAATGATTGATAATTCATTTGAAACATGTATGTATTATTCTCATTTTAATCTGATACACAGTGTGACAAGTATGACTCAAAGTGTACGTTTTTAGTTTCAAAGTGACATTTTAGTTAAGAACATGTGTCTCTCACCAAAAATAGAGAAAACATACTCAGGTTATCTTGATACTTTATAAAAATATTCCATAAGATATTTTCTATGTGTGGTAATAAACCTATTCTCAAAATGATAAATTATGTGGCTAGTATTACTGAAATTGAATATTTTTATTTTTAAAAAAGACATTTTAGTTCAAAACAAATGTCACATACTCAAAATGTAGAAAATATAATTGGATGGTTATGATACTTTAGTAAAATTATCTATATGTCATTTTTTATGTGTATGAATCAACCAAACATCAATCTAATACTCGGTGTAGTCAATATTACTAAAATCATGTGTTTTCAGTTTAAAAATTACATTTTAGCTCAAAACACGTATCACATACTCAAAACAGAGAAAACATTCTCAGATGGTCTTAATAATTTATGATGATGATTCATATGTCATTTTTTATGTGTAGGAATAAATTGAATGTCAATATTACACACTATATATCTGGTTTGACTCAAAGTGCATGTGTTTAAAAGTTAATATTTTAGTTTAAAACATGCGTCACATACTCAAAACCAAGAAAACATTTTTGTATTGCCTTGATAATTTAAGAAATGATATATCAATAATTTTTCACATATAGGAATCAATTTCTCCATAATCTGGTAAATGGTGATCCCATTGTAACCCAAAGTGCATATTTTCAATTTTAAAGTGACATTTTAGTTAAAAACGTGTGTTACTTACTAAAAATTTAGAAAATTCACTCAGATTATTTTAATACCTTTGTAAACTGATCCATAATTCATTTTGATGTTTCGTAATTATACACATGTCAATTTGATACACGGTGTGACCGGTATGACTCAAAGTATGTGTTTTCAGTTTAAAAGTGACATTTTAGTTAAAAAAAGTGCATCGCTCATTGAAAACTATGAAAATTCACTCAAGTAGTCTTGATACTTTAGTAAAATTATCTATAATCCATTTTTTATTTGTATAAGTTAACCATACATCAATATAGCATACGGTGTGCCTGATATATCTGAAAGTGTGGGTTTTAATTTAAAATTTATATTTTAGTTCAAAACACACATGACATGATTAAAACCAAGAAATCAAACTCATGTTTTCTTGATAATTTAGGAAAATATTCTATAAATAATTTTTTATGTGTAGGAATCAATTGAATGTTAATATGACACACAATATGCTCAGTATGACTCAAAGTGCATGTTTTCAATTTTTAATTGACATTTTAGTTAAAAACATATTTTTATCACTAAAAAATAAGAAAATAGATTTAAATTATTTTTATACTTTAGGAAAATTATCTGCAACTCATTTTTTACATATAATAATTATCCACAAGTTAATATGATACACGGTGTGACTGTTATGACTCAAAGTGAGTGTTTTCAGTTTTAAAGTGACATTTTAGTTAAAGACATGTGTCACTCACCAAAAACTAAAAAATTAGACTTGGATGTTCTTGATGACTTATTAAAATGATTCATAATTCATTTTTGATGTGTATTAATCAATTTCACATTAATCTAGTACACAGTTTGATCGGTATGACTCAAAATGCATGTTTACATTTTAAAAAATGACATTTTAGTTTAAAACATATATCGCTCACTAAACACTGAGAAAATACAATCATATTTTATTAATATTTTAGGGAAATGATCCATATTTCATTTCTGATGTGTAGTAATTGACCACATGTTAATCTAACACACAGTGTTCCCAGTATGACTCAAAGTGGGTGTTTTTAGTTTAAAAATGATATTTTGGTTCAAAACACACATCACTCACTAAAAATTGAGAAAACACACTTATATTTTCTTAATGGTTTAGTTAAATGATTCATAAGTCATTTTTGACTTGTAGTAATCAATCTGACACATGGTGTACCTGATATGACTCAAAGTGTGTCTTTTCATGTTAAAAGCAATAGTTTAGTTCAAAACACATGTCATTGATTAAAAACCAAGAAAACACACTCACATTGTCATGATAATTTACGAAAATGATCCATAAGTCACTTTTGATGTGTAAGAATCAATCGCATGTCAATCTGACACACGGTGTGACCAGTATGACTAGAAGTGCATGTTTTTATTTTTAAAATGACATTTTAGTTCAAAACACACATGACATACTCAAAACAAAGAAAATATGCTTGTATTTTTTGAATAAATTATTAAAAAATTATAAATCATCTGTGGTGTGTCAGAATCAACTGCACATCAATTATACAAACAGTGTGTCCAGTATGTCTAAAAGTGTATGTTTTTATTTAAAACTGAAATTTTAGTTCAAAACAAACTTTACATAATCAAAACTAATAAAATTATGTCATATTGTATTGTTACTTTAGGATAATTATCTATAAGTCATTTTTTACTTGTAGGAATCATTCTCACATAAATCCAATACATAGTGTACCTGGTATAGCTCAAAGAGTGTATTTTCATTTTCAAAGTAACATTTTTAGTTCAAAATATGCATCACTCAATAAAAACTGAAAAAACACACTTGGATTGTCTTAATAATGTAGTACAGTGATACATAAGTCATTTTTTGATGTGTAGGAATCAACAGCATGTCAATTTAACATAAGGTATGTCTAGTATGACTGAAAGTGTGGGTTTTTCAATTTAAAAATTACATTTTAGTTCAAAACATGTATCGCATACTCAAAACATAGAAAACATACTCATATTGTCTTAATAATAATTTATAATGACTTATAAATGATTTATGTGTGTTGGATTCATCTATGCATCAATACAACACATGGTGTGGTCGGTGTGGCTAAAAGTGTAGTTTTTATTTAAAAATGATATTTTAGTTTAAAATATGAATCACATACTCAAAACTAAGTAAAAATTATCAAATTATCTTGATACTTTAAGAAAACAATCCATGAATCATTTTTGATGTGTATGAATCTACAACATGTTAATCTGACATACAGTTTGCCTATTATAACTCGAAATTCATGTTTTCAATTTAAAAGTGACATTTTATTAATGCATTATATCATATTTATGCATCATTTATTTTCTATATATTATTAATAAAATAATAATTGTTTTAAATAAATATAAAATTTTAATTTATTTGAGCTGGGTTGGTATGTTCAATAACTAATAGAATGATTAGACTCTTTTAGATTGGGTTTCAAATACAATGAAATAGTCTTTTTGAATTTGTATGAATAATGTTTGTAATAAATTGTAGGCAATAATGTAATTATACATATCAATCACTATAATAAAAATGGATTATATTCATGGACCTAGATCTGTGGTCTAATAGGTTTAGGGTTATATCTTTAGATATACCTACATTCATTTGAAGCATATGGCTATATGTATTTTATAGCCATGGGAAAAACTGCCAGTGGAAATAGGTTAATCACCCCCCCCCCCTACAGTTTTCCTCTCTTTCCCACTCATGCCTAATCCATTCTCCCTAGTCACTTGATCCCGTCTCCCTTGTTTGACTGGTCTCTTCTCCCTCAACTCACCCTTTCCTGAATTCTCCATTTGGTTCCTCCATCCCTCACATGATCCCTCCCACCACCTTCATCAAGCGTTTCTCTCCTCCTCCATCCCCTTTGTCACCTGTTCCTCCTCTATTAAGTGCATCATCCAAAACCTTTTCTTTCCATGAGGGAGACCCACACAAGCCAACCCCTACTATTTTTAATAACTCTACTCCTCTTGCTCCTCGTACACAGTCTTCTTTATTTATCCATGATCATTTGTTATGGCATCCACATTTTTATTGAAGGCTCCTCTAATTTTCTTTTATCTCTTGTATTGTCTAATCTATCTAATTAATCATAATTTCTATTTATTTTGATTCATTCATATTTTATTCGTGTTCTTGTCTAGTCTTTGGTTTATTTTCACATTGTTTATTGTCGATATATAAGGAATTGTGTTATTGTCTTTAGTGTATTTTTACATTGTTTGTTGACTATATAGAAGTAATTATGTTATTCAATTACATATGACTAATGGTATATATGAATATAAAACATTATTTAATTTAATATAGCTGGATAATGTTATACCATAGTATATTTTGGTGGATTTTGAATCATGGATCCCATCATTTAGTAAAATTTCTTAGAAATAGAAGCTTTAGTAATGAAATAAAAAAATATGAATAGGTGACATGATAAATATGAAGTGTTTTGTTTGAAAAAATAAAAATGATAGAAAATGAATAAGGGTTGAAATTAAGGGTAATATTAAGGGTATATCCCTTAGAATATTTGATGTTCATGATCATGATATAAGATTAAATAGAATTGGAGGTCTATCATGCTTTAAGGAAGAGTGCATTCTATAAATAAGGGGAATGAAAAAATGGGGGTGTCATCGTGATGGTGTGAGATGAAGGATAATGGTGTGTATGAATATATATGTTTTTTATATGTAAAATAATGTGAACTATGAATTATTTAATAATATTTAAGGATTATTAACATTTATGGATGCATAATTTTCTATTATCAACCTAAAAAAGAAAACATGGTGGGAAATAGAGTGATGAGATATTCTTAAAAACATATATAGGGTATGTGGAAGAAATGAGATCATTTTAGAGTATAGAAAAATTATGTGAAAATAATATTTGGAATGGGTGGATTAAGTACACTAAGTGGGTAGGAATATGGGTTTAATCTAAATCATGGTGTTGATAATGAAAAAATATTTGTTATAAAACTTTTACATAATCATGACATGAACAGTGAATGAATCCATATGTGATAGTTTACATTCTAATTTATATCATGAGGAAGTTTATGGTGCTCACCTCAGGTATAATATATTATTATTATTATTTAAAATGTTTGTTTTCCTAATAAAAAATAAGTATGAAAAATAAAACAAATCACATGACATGATTCATTCCATGAATCCAAAGAAAAACTCAAAGTGGTGGATAAACCATTTCTAGAAATCTATTTTCTCTTCTAACTACTATATCATTATCTTATTATATGACCACACATATCACATTTCATAGAAAAAAATTGATTATACCTCACTCTTTTAACTATATAGCTGGTGGGAGTAGGGGTCAATCCCATGAGGAATTAACAAAAGGTAGTGTAGTCACAATTCAATGAGTTTCATCTGGTTATTCTGGTAGATTAAATAGTGGTGAGGTAAAATAATTATGTGGGGAAAACAGTTTTGAAGAAATTTTTTTGAAAATAAAATGACAGTGAAAGAAGAAGATAAATACTATAAAAATATCAAATTTATAATATTAATAGGGTTTTATCATAAAAATAATTCCTTGGTATTTAAATCTATTTTTGAAGTTATTTACCATGGGGATTAAAATATTTTATTGTGTCTTGGTCTGGAAACAAATAACTATTATTTAAGAATTAATTCCTCAGACAAGTAATTAATCACTTAAAACATTTTTTTAATATAACCCCTAAAAATAATGTTGCAAAATTCTCACACAATGGTCATGATTTATCCCACTATAAATATTTTGGTTTTATCCAATGGTGTTGTGCTAGGTATGATATGAAACCACCAGTTATTTTAGAAATAACTTGCTAGAGGAATTATCAAACATAAATCATGATAAAAATAAATACATTGGAATTCAAATTACAATGCACCCATGATCTTATTACAACCCAATATAGAACTCTTTTAATCTTATAATTATAGGGATGGTTCAAAGGTTGAGTAGAAAATCAACCTTACCCAATGTTATGAGTGATTTTTGAGGAAGGGGATATAATATAGGAATGAAAATGAAGTAAAAATATGAAAAACCTAATGAATTCTAGGGAGGATCAATTTGACTGAAGGGAAATACCTCCCAATTTGAATAGACAGCCTATAACTCATAGGTATTTGTTTATATTTATAGAAAAAAAGATTGCATAGTGTATAGTAAAAAAGTAAATAGTGTGTAATCAAGTCAACCATTTTTTCTTCATTTTCTCCATTGATAGGTTTCCAACCATTCTATCCTTTGAATTCTATGTTTCGGTGGTTGGTAGGTAGAAGTACACGGCATGTTACGCCAATATACTTGGTGTGTATCTTAATTTTTAGCCACCAACCACTTCTGGAATGGGCATAAATGTTGTGTTCCATGAATTACATGGCATGTTGGTTCTGGTATATGACTAGGGTGTGTAATTGAGTTGGTCAAGTCAGATTCTTGCATATGTACATGGTGTGTTCTTCTTACTTACACACCGTGTATTTTCAATTTTTACTCCGAATCATCCCCGATGTGTGAATTCCATTAGAAACTCCTGAAAGTCATCCATAAACACTGAAATGAATCATTTTCACCATATAAATACATATATACAATGAAAGAATATTTTATACTTAATAAAATACATGAATTATTATGCATGTTTTGGGTACATCAAACTCCCCTACACATAGTTGTTTTCTTTCCCTTAATCAAAATATCAACATAAAATTAAAAATAATACATACTCTAAAAGGGAATGATTCTATTAATTATACATATAGTCATAATACCCATGACTGAGGTTTTCAAAAAACACAAAACTCAATCAATTTAAAAGTATTCTAGTCATCCCTCATATATAAATCAATTCAATACATTCATCCTCTTTTATTCATATTTTTCCAAAAATTTATAAATGCGCATCCCACTTACAATTTACCTCACCTGGAGAATGAATCACTCATCACTCAAGATCATATAATCAGAGTTATGTTCAATATCAAGTATATGAACTCTATCCATAATCTTTCAAGTGATCTAAATCTCCATATAGAAATTAAATCACAAAAATAATGAGGTCTTTCATTAAGGTTCGGATGAATCTGAGGTTAAGGGTATATAGGTAATGATGCGAAAATAATATCATAGGCTTGAAAAGAAGTCTGAATTATTTAAAACTACAACATGATATTCAATGAAAATCTCAATAAAAATACATCACTTCCAACATATCTCAAAAGTAAACATAACCATTTTCTTCCCTTTCCAACATGAATTTGCAACCCATCTTTGAGTATAATAAATGAATTTGGTCTTCTTTTCAATTTTCCAAATTTTTTTGAAGGAACCACTTAGAAACATAAGGAATAGTGGTTTCTAAAATATTTTTCCTAGATGAAAAATAGAAAATCTCCCTCAAAATTAATTTCATGGTTTCTCACTAAAATGTACTATGAATTACTAAACTCACTCTTTAAAACATCAAGTGAATAATCATGAAATATAATCAAAGAATTAGGGTATGAAGGATGATTAGTCTTGTAATATAGCTTCCTATCAAGGAAATTTATAGTTTATGTGGGTTTCATGAGATATATAATGTAGGGTGGTTCTCAAAGTCAAAGAAATATGAAAATATCAATTGAATTCCACATCCATTTTAATGTTATTCAAAATATCCATGTTTTGATAAGAAAAAATTTCAAGTTCTAGTATTTATGCATATCCTAACAATCTCTCTAGAAATATGGTATAAGAAATAATATTTCAAAAGTTTTAGAATACCTCTTGAGAATGAGAATGAAAATTAGGTCAATCAAGTCATGACATGAATACAAATAATCATTCTAATAAATGAATATTTCCAAGAATTAATATCAAAAATCAAAATTATATCATCAATCATTTTAAAATACGTTAAAAATTAAAAATAGGATTGAAACTTACAAAATTACCACATATTTATTTACTATTTATAATTATAATTAATCAAAAAAATGAACATTTTAAAATATTTCATTTAATTATGATGTCTATTTGATTAGTCAAAGGAAAAATGGTCGATGTAGTTTAGAGACTCTCCCCCACACTAAAAATTGTACTTGGTTCTCCAATTTTAACACCAAGTAGAATAAGAGGATTTGAAATGAAACACAACCATACCAGACCAAGGGATTAATTAAATAGATAATCAAAATAAATATAAAGAAAATAAATTCAAAAAAATACTCCCCTGAAAGTTGGCACAAAATAGTAAAGAAGTCAAATGAAGAAGGCCCAGAATGCTCTAGAGTACTTGTGACTATCGATGTAATAGAAAAAATATTATTCAAACATGAAAATAATTACATTGAAATATATATATGTGTGTGTGTGTGTGAAAAATTATGTGGTATAAAATTTCACTCAGTGGACTCAAAAGAGATAATGTCTGAAATTGGGGGATCCTGTAGTGAAGGGGCATTCGTAGTGGTAAATAATTCTATGTGGATCGTGGTTGGTCGTAATATCATGGTATTCATATCACAGTCCTCAAGAGCAGTAGAGGTTCTCATATCATCAAAGGAAAGAACCACAAAGTTGGCGGAAGGGGTCGGTGATGTGTCATGTAGGGAGAAAGGCTAAGGGTTTGGTTAAGGAGTTGGAGCAGGTAGAATCACAAGGCCTCAGTGTTGAAGTAGAAAACCCAGCAATCCCTTTATCTGATCAAGGAAATGATTCATGGTGTCAAGGTGTAAAATTTCATTGGGATAAATCGAGTGTATGGGTGTAGGTGGGGTTATTTATGGGTTAAGAGGTGGAATGGTGGGAGATGGGGGACTGGAAGAAGAAGGGGAAGGGATAGAGAGGATGGGACCACTGCTAGAGGTGGTAGCATTGGGTCAGTAGCACCCAAAGAGGCAGGTGGATCCTCTCTCACCACATCTGTTATTGGGTGCTCCTACATGATCATGTAGGTTCTCCCCCTCTTTTCTACCATTCTCAAGTGAATAAGCATGAGATAGTCCATCTAGTTGAGAGAACCTACGAAGTCATTAGAGATAAAGGAATAAAAAACTGCCTAAGTGGTGTGCTAACTAGGTGGCATAGAATCCTCCATTTAGGTTACCTTAACGGCCAGAAAACATAGCATAGAAATATGTGGTAGCAAAGTATGGGAATTTGGGGTAGTTATGTCATATGATACAAGTGATGAGCTCAATATCGCATCCTAACAAAATTTCCTTATCCTCATTTCAAGGGAAAAGGATAAAAATTATCACACCTTGACTATGGTTTTATTTTTATTTCATCTTTTTTAACTATTTTTTGGTTTTGTATTTTTTTCCATGTGGTTTGGGTTGATTTCACGGTGAGAGTTTTTGAGTTTTGTGGGTTTGGGTCTATTTTTGGCCTTATGCATGGTTAGTGTGCATGGTTTTGGGAAACTGTGTGGTTGGTGGATGCAAAGGGTGTTTTAGTTCATTTCTTTCTTGCATAGTTTGTCTTGCATGGTCTTACCTCAAATTGTGTAAGGAAAAGGAGTGACTATGAAGCTTTTTTGTGGCATCAGATACTCGATGCATGGCTTGTTCACAGTTAGTATAAACCATGTGGCAAGCATGAGAGGGATTTTTTCAATTTGATAGAGCTAATTTGAATGGTTGGCATGTAGTTTCTAAAACTGTGTGGCTAGCCCATACAATGTGTTTTTCCTTCCAATGGGGTGCACATGGTTGGTGAATTATTTGGTAAACCATGCAACCTAAATGTGCTACTTTCCCTATTCTTTTAAAAATATTAAATTACCATTTTGAACTTCTGAGTTTTTAACGCCAATTCGAACCTCCTCCCCTATTGTTCAGTTTTGGCATATAAAGAGGTCCCAACCGCCTATTCCCTTATCTCTATTTCCTTCGGTGATCCTTATCCTTTGGTTCTAGGTATGTATCTTTTAGATTTTGGTTATTTTTATTCTCTTCCTCTTCTTCTATCTTGTTTTATTCTCCCCTATTGTATTGGTTCTCTCTTGGATGAACCCTAGGGTGATGGTTGGATAATTTTGGTTGATTATTTTGATTTTAGGGTGTGTGGTTATCTCATTGTTCCTTCTTCTTCCTTCTCTTGGAGTTTCATTGTATTCACACATTGTTAAGGTATGTGTTTCCAACCATTTTCATTCTAAATAATGTCTTTAAATACTTGATCTTTCCAAATTAGTTTCAAATTTATTTCTTCATGCTTGTGATGTGTTGATGTGATCTATTATGCCTTTCCATGATAATAATTTTATGAAAATGGGTTTTTCAAATTATTTTCTTAATTATGTCTATATGTATATGTATAAAGGGTGTTTTTTAAAATGCCAAGTGGCTAGAAAAATAAATTGGGATATTTTGAAATTGTGTTGGACCTTGTATTGAATTTGGTGAAATTGATTGATGTGTATGTAGTTATAGTTGGATGAATTTTGGGGCTTTTTTATGGTTTGGTGCTTTTGTGTGAACCCTTAATATTAGGTGTGACATTATTTATGCTTCCTTTATTAGACACTTGGGAATTTTTATGGTTTTCCATATATATTTTGGTGAATATGGGAAGATCTATATGTGAAAAGAGTGCACATATAGATGTTCACATGCATATAAATGGTAAATCCATAAACATTCCCATCTTGATAACACAGTTTATTTAAAAAAACACTCATCCCTTATATCCTTCTTTTTTCACTCTTTCTTATAAATGGATTTCTCTAAAACTAATAATGTTTTCTAAATGGTTTTTGGTTTCCAAATGATTTAAAATGTTATTTTCAAATGTGTTTTCTAAAACTTGGACTATTTGGAAACTTGAAGTATTATTTGGTTACCACTTGATTTTAAAGGCTTGTTTTTCATTTTCCATGTATGAATAATTTTTTTACCTTGGTTTTGTAAATGGTATTGTGAATAAAGTTGTTTTCATTAGAAATGGTTTTGGATTTATAAATTTTAAGGTTGGGTTGGTACCTTATGATGTTTTGGAAATTTTTTTTGAAATCACATGATGTGTATTCCTAGTTTTCACTTGTGAAATTTTTTCAGTATGATGGAAACCTCTATGGTTATCCGCTTTTGGGGAGGTTCTTGTCATAGACAATGTCAAGGAGTGGATAGGGTATGCACAGTGGCATATACGGGTTATTTTTAATTTCAATAATGTGATGACCTCCTCACTTTTGTTTTTACAATTATAACAAGATTTATGGACATAATTTATAGGTTTGAGTAATGATTACTTTCTTGTCCTGATTAGATATATTAGAACCCCCTGGATAGAGTATAGTATAGGTGGTATTTTCCACTAGTGAGGCTAGTTTAGAATAGCTAGTTTGGTTATTGACTATGGAGTTTCACCATACACTAGTAGGTGGATTTAAACCGAGTACATCGAGGGATTTCTTCTATAGATGTTTAATAAATTCCCATGATTTCATATCTGTATGTTCCTCTCTTATCTTGTAGCATATTGGTTATTTATTCTTCCTATATCTGCCTACTTAAACTTGTGTTGTTCCTTTTTTTGATATTTGTTTGATATAAACTATTGTCTAGGCTTGGCTATGTTCCCTCATTTCTTATGCATTATATATGTTTTATTCTTTTCTTGGAATTGGTTTTCAAACTAGGTTCTTAATTGTAAATCGATTTTAAAATAGAAATCCTTGTTTTGTTTTCAAAAGGGGGAATTTATAAAGTTATGTTTAGTTATTTAAATAATAAAAATCTAATTTTATATTTCTATTTTCAAACTAGTGTTTATATACTATATTGTTAAATTATGTGTATGGATTTTTTCATGCTTACATACTAAGCTATTTTATGTTAACACTCTAATTGTTCCACTTAGCATCAGTAGACCCGAGTTGTTTTGCGTGTTCATGTTCTTGTTTAGAAACAATCTTAGAGAGAGCTTACTTTTGTGGTTGGTGGTGACCTATGAGGTCCCAGGAGGTATGCCTAGTTTTATTTCTTCAACTTCCTGTGTTTATTTTATTTTATTTTATTTTTAATTTTTATTGGTTTTTTACTATTTTATGGGATAAATCATTCCCAATTGTGTTATCTTTGATGCCCGGTAATATTTTTCATCCCAAGAGGATTGGGAATGCCTATTGGGAATTTCCATGGACCATATCAGGTGCTCGGTTTAGGGTCCAACCCAAGGTGTTTTGTTACAAAATGGTATTAGAGGATCCCTTTTTATTTGGGGTGTCAAATAGACTGGAGATAGGGTTGTCTGGACTTGGGAGGTAAGTCATGGATCAGTTCTTGATTACCACTTCCTATGATGAGACCTGAGTTACTAGTGGTATTTAGGATTTGAGTTTTTAATTCTAATTTTGGGTTTATAGTATCGGTGCTTGTTTTTTTTGGATTTTTCATATTGGATAATAATAATGAAAGTGATATAGTTATATGTAGTGATATTACATTACATAGAAAATCATGTGGAGCCTGAGTGCATAGCTAAATATGCTTTCAGTGGTTAGAGCATGGTCATAAAATGGTTTGTTAAACTATGTAGTTTGGTTATGTATGGCCACTAGTTTCCTATTTCAGGTTCTTTGGTGTGGGTGATGTTTTGGATTGTTTTTGGATGGTGTGAGTGGATTTTGAATGGAAATGGTTTTTAAAAGAGTTTTTCAAAAAAAAATTGGAAATGATTTCATTTTAAATTTGGGATTTGATGTTTGAATTATATTTTTTAATGGATTTGGAATTAGAAATTGTCCTTATAATAAAATGGTTTTGAATTTGGAAAGGATATGGTGGTTTTTGAAAGAGGATATTTGTTTTTTTTATTTTTTATTGTATGAGTTTGGTTTCTTGGGTTTGGAATGTTCCTTGGGTTGAATTTTCATTGAGGTTTGGCTTAATGTTAATTCAATTTTATGATTTTATGTTGTTTAGATTATGCCTCCCAAAAAGGTTCCAAAGGTTTCTAGTGAGTCTTTCCCCATTATTGGACCTTCCCAGACTCCTAGTGGGGTGGCGGAGTCAAGTTACTCTTAATCATTTCCTATTTTTCATAGTGATTGAGGTCTGTTTGAGGATGCATAATGGATTGAGAAATTCAAAAGTTTTTTCAGGTCTTTGGGAACCTGAAGCCATGAGGATTCAATCTATTCTGGATTTGTTTGAGAAACTAGGTTTGGATCAGTGGAAAGTGATTATACCATCATCATTTCAATTTTGGGTACCTTGGGATGTTTTTAAGACCACTTTAATTTAATGGTTTATACCTGAGAAGGTGAAGGTGAAGAAATTGGTAGAGATATTTGGTGTTCATCAAAGTCAAGGGATGGTGAAGGACTATGTTGACCATTTCAAATATCTAGTTTATTTTTATCTAGATATAACATTAAATAATAAACTGAAAGATCCTCTCTTCATTTGGGGTATTCATCTAGAGATTAAGGATAAATTTCTCTCATTCGGGAAAGTTTTTTTGGAAAGTTTTTAGATGAGGAATTCTTAACCATGACGGTTCCCATAGGGTAGTTAGTAGTTGGTGGAAATACTAATTCCCTTGGGTCTTAGGATGGTTCCCCATCTGGTGAAACTAGAGGAACCCATTCTTGAGGAGTTTAATTTTTTAGTTCCCATCTCTCATTCATTGGGCCACTCGCTTATGTGCTTCTAATGTGTTCATTTTGTAAATTCGAATACATCCTGCTATAATCCCTCTAAGGATTGTTGATGATGTGTTCATTTGGGACTTCTAGATAAGTTTTGTATGTTGTGTAACCATAAGAGGAAGTCTCAGTCTAATACTACCAACACCTAACTATGGGAAATCAGATACTTCAAGGAACCATGGATTTATACATAGGATTTGAAGTGAATCTTTACACACAATTAAGAATTTCCAGTTGTAGGGGTTGTTGGCCCAGCTTTTTTCTCTAATTTTGTAGTAGGGAAGGTTTGTGTTTTACTTATTATAGTTTTTTTTTTTGAAATTATTATTTCTTAGAGGATCTTGGTAGGTTTTTTTATTGAAACTTCTATATTGGTGACTTGTGGATGTGATGATTTGTATGGTTAAGTTTCTTATAGATCGTTTTTAGTTTAGTTGTTGCCTATTTATAAATTTATGTATCTCATGGAAATGATTAACCTTGGTTTGGATCAGTTTTCAGTCGAAGTATCTTTTGTTTGGTTCTACCTCATGTTGGTGGTTTGGTGTTGTTGAACCAGTTGGTTCTTAAATTGAGGGAAGACCCAACATAAATCTTTTGGTTTTATCATGAGCTAGTCAGGGGTGAATTATAGATTTGAAAGGTAATATATAGTTTTGTTTATTTATTTTTCCTTGTTCAGTTTAGATTTCTGGTGTTTTCCTTATTTGTATAGGTTAATTTATGTAGAAAGAAAGTCTTTTGGTGGGGATAATTTTCACAACCTGGCCTCAATTTTCTTTTTATTTCATCAATTTTTATTTATTTTTTGGTTTTTTATCTTTTTTGCTGAGGTTTGGGTTGATCTCCCAGTGATATTTTTTGAGTTTTGGGGATTTCGGTCTGTTTTTGGCCTTGTTCATGGTTAGTGTGCATAGTATGGGGGAAACCATGTAGCTGGTGGATGAAAAGGGTGTTTTTAGTTCATTTTGTTTATTCACGGTTTTCCTTACAAGGTTTATGCATGGTTTGGATCAAATATTTCTAGGAAAAAGAGTATTGTACGGCTTGTTGGTGGTTCCTAAGACCTGACGCACGGCTTATGCACGGTTAGTAAAAACCGTGCAGAAATTGTGTGAGATAGTATATAATTTTGATATATCTTATTTTCATGGTTGGTGAATGGTTTTTCAAAAAATGCATCTAGTATGTTCAAGGTTTTTTTCCTTCTATTGGGGTGAAAATTATTGGTGCATGTTTTGGTAAACTATGCATCATAACCGTGTGACTTTCCTAGGTCTTTTAAAAATAAAAAATTACGATTTTTCCTTCAAATTTTTTAACCCCAATTCAACCCTACCCTATTGTTTTATTTTTTTTACATAAATGGGTTCCCAAAACCCTCTTCCCTTGGCACTCCTTCCTTTATTTATGATTCTCCCTTAGTTTTAGGTATGTCTCTATTATATTTTTCTCATTTTCATTCTCTTCCTCTTCTTATCTCTTGGTTTCTTCTACCCTCTTGTATTGGTTCTCAATTTTCTAAACCCTAGGGTGAGGTATGGATTATGTTTGTCAATTATTTTGATGTTAGGGTGTGTGGTTTTCTCCTTGTTTCTTCTTCTTCCTTCTCCCAAAGATTCATCACATTCGCACACCATTAAGGTAGGTGTTTTAATCTATTTCCATTCTTAAGCACGTCTTTAAATTCTTTATCTTTCCAAATTAGTTTCAAATTGTGTTATTCATGCTTTTGATGTGTTAATATAGATTATTATGCCTTTCCATGGTGGTAATATGATTAAAATGGGTTTTTTAAATGATTTACCTAGTTAAGCATGTATGTATATGTATGTAGGGTGTTTTTTAAAAGACCGAGTGGCTTTAAAAATTAATTGGGATGTTTTGAAATTGTGTTTGAACATGTTCGGACCTTAGTGAAATTTAGTGATGTGTATATAATTATGTTTGGATAAATTTTGGTTCTTCATTTATGTTTTTGTGTTTGTGTGTACACCCTTGTGCTTTGGTGTGACATTCTTTATACTTTCTTGATTAGACTCTTGGGAACTTTTACGGTTGTACATGTATATGACAGTGAGTATAGGGAGATATATATGTGCACAGAGTGAACATATAAATGTGAAAATTCATATAAATGGTAACTCCATAAAAATTCACATCTCAATAACTCTGTTTTCTTTAAAAAAACTCACCTCATGTCTCTTTCTCTTTCCACTCTTTCTTCAAAATGAATTTCCTTAAAAGTCCTAATGTTTTATAAATAGTTTTTGGTTTACAAATGATTTAAAATGTGGTTTTCAATCATTTTTTCTAAAACCTAGCCTGTTTAGAACTTTGAAGTATGATTTTTTAACCACTTGATTTTAGAGTCATGTTTTTCATTTTCCAAGAATGAATAATGTTTTCACCATGGTTTTGGAAATGGTTTTGGGAATAATGTTTTTTCATTGGAAACGGTTTTGGATTTGTAAATTTTATGGCTCATTTAGTACCTTGTAATGTTTTGGAAATTGGATTTAAAAACACATGATATGTAGGCCCAGTTTGAACTTGATAAAGTTTTTATATATGATGGGAACCCAAATGGTTTTTCTCTTTTAGGGAGGGTATTCGTATAGATAGTGTCAAGGAGTGGGTACGGAATACATGATGTAATTTATAGGTTATGTTTAATTCAAAGTGTGTGATGTCCTACTCACATTACTTTTTACTATTATCATGTGATTCATAGATTTCATCTAGAGGGTCGAGTGACAATTTCTTTCTATTAATGATTAGACAGATTATAATCCCATAGATAGATGATAGTCCAAGTGGGATTTGAAACTGATGATTCTATTTTAGAGAAACCAGGTTAGTTATTGACAATGGAGTTGCACCATATTTCGGTAGGTGGGTATGAACCGAGTACGTCTAGAGATTTCTTCTATATATGTTTAGGAAATCCCCATGATTTCATATACGTATGTTCCTGAATTATCTTGCATCTCTTTGGTTACTTATTCTGCTTATATCTTCCTAATTAAACTTGTGTTGTTCCTTTGTTTCATCATTTCTTTGATATACACTACTATCTACACTTGGCATTGTTCCCTTGTTTCTTATGCATTATTTTTGGTGTATTCTTTTCTCAGCATTGGTTTTCAAACTAGGTTTTAAAATTGAAATCATTTTTAAAATGTAAATCCTTTTTTTCAAAAGAGGATTTTCTGGAAAGTTGTGTTTGGTTATTTCAATAATAAATACCCTATTTTATATCTATATTTTCAACTAGTATTTATAGACTATTTTGGGAAAAGAAATTTATGGATTATATAGTTCTTAACTACTGAGTATTTTAATATACACAACCTACTTGTGTCACTTGGTGTCAATAGATCTAAGTTTTTTGGAAGGTTTAGGTTATTTTTTAGACTTGTTTGTGGGGAAATATTATTTTTGTTATTGGTGGTGACCTTTGAGGTCATGTGGAGGTATGTCTAGTTTTATTTATTTTGATTATAGTGTTAATTTTATTTCTCTATTCATGTTTATTGATTTACTTTTTGTTTTATGGGTTAAATTTTTCTTAATTGTGTTATATTTATTGTTCAACACAATTTTCCAATCTGGGAGGATTGGAAATGCCTCACAGGCCTTGTCACAGACCATCTCAGGTGCCCAGTTTAGGGGCTAACCCATGTTGGTTCATGAAGAAACTAAAATAGCAGTGGATGAAGTGAATGGGAGGTGTGATGATTAAAGTTATATTTTTTGACGTAGGAGCATACCAAACATCGGGTCCAGAAAGATCCTTCTACACTATAAGTAGGTCATATCTGTCAGGGCGGGTGAGGGTGACAATAGTAGGTGGGGTGGATAAATGTGGGTATAAACCACACCCTCAATCAAACTCTTCCATCATAAGTGAAAATAATCTATCACCTGATTGAAGTTGGACTGGGGTTTCATTATCGCTCAGTGTATCCCATTTTGTCATCTCATTGAACTCGAATGATGCAGTGAACTCCAAAAATAAATATCTATATATAGGTTTTCAACCCTAAAAAATTGTAATGAGGTGGGTGTTCACCAAAAGATCCTTAATCTATACCATGAGTCTCAACCTCTCTGGAATACTCTTACCAAGGTATTTCCTACTAATCTATATCATGCATCGTTAACAGCATCGCAATCAGTTTTTGGATAGGTGACACTCATCAAAAAATAGACATTAGTAGGGCGGAGGTTGTCTAGCCATGGACGTAGGTTGTGGTCATACTCTAGATGCCTATGAAGATGGATCAAATTAAATGGAAGCTAGTGGTGGTGGTTTTGTGGTGGCTAAAATACTGGGTGATGCTGTAGAAGATGGTGTGGGTGGAAGAAGTGGAAGCAGAATTGCCAAATCCAATGGTTGTGAAATTGGTGAGTTATTTACGGAATGCTCAACTTGAGTCACTATAAAAACTTTTTGTGGAGTGGGATTCTCCTTGTTAGTAAATACCATGGGATTATTTGTACATGAACAATCTCCATCATCCATGAACTAAAAGTGAAAATAAGAAAACAAAACTAAACTAAAAAGAAGAAAAATGAAGAAAATCGGTGTTTAAAAAGTACATGACATGTATTCTAGAGTACACGTTATATAGTGTGGATGTGTAGCTACACGTTTTCTATATAAACACACCCAAACTCCACATGTTTTGGCTATAAAGTTTTAAATAACATTCATCAAATGTAAACATCGTTATTTTTTGAAATACAAACCCAGGCCATGTTTGATCTATGACACAGATTCTCCTAGGAAGGGCATAGGCACTTATACATAGCATGTAATGAGCATACATGTTGTGTGTTTTCAAATTATATATAGTAAAAATGATAGTTCATGTACTCGGGTGCAAGCCGAGTTAGGGTTATTGAATTTTAAAGTCGGGTCACACGGTGTGTACACCTGGCCACACACCGTGTATGTTTTTTTTAATAATTCATTTATGTATTTAAATTATGTGGTTATTATTATAATTATTATTAACTATTTATTTATTGTTAAATATAATTATTAATATATAAAAATATCTACAAAAATAAACTTATACATGTAGTGTATTGGAAAAAACATGTCGTGTGTCCTAAAAACAAAAAAACAAAATTAAAATCTTTATTCCAGTGCTCGGGACAAGGTTCAATCCAGTGACCAGTTTGATCTAGGTGTGTTCTCTCAACCACCGGAGCATATTTTATGGTACTGGCAGTTTTATTATATTTTTTAAATTTTATTAACTATTTATGCACAAGCATGGTGAAATAAAGAATGCACAACATGTGATTTTATTTTTGAAAATTGAATGATATTGGATAGATTGGCTGGATTCAAACCTGGGTATTTTGGACCCTAGATTACAACTATTACCATCATTACAACCCCACATTTAGGTGTATTATTATTTTTAAATAAATTTTTTTAAATCATTTATGGAAATATTATGTATACAATACGCATCATATATGGAAATACATGTTGTATACTTTTATTTTAGTAAAAAGGGATGGAATTGATTCAGCTGTAAGGACTTGAACCTGAATCTTTTAGACCATGGGTTATGACCCTACCTACTGATCAGACCCCATCATGTGTTTTATTTTATTTTTAAAATTATATAAAATATATATGATAAAATCACACACGCTGTTTAAAAAAACATGGTGACAAAACATTGACTCCTATACCAAAGGAGGGTGTGGAGGGATTCAAACCGATAGCAGCTCGAATACCCTCAAGAAACCATTCTATCATCAAAATATTTATTCATGTTTATTTAATTAATCAATATTTACTTAAATAAAATATAGTATTATAATATACAATAAATACACAAATTTATGTTGTGTACTACTGATACACAATGTTCACTCATATTTTATTCACACAGCAATGCTATTTTGAAGAAGATAGTTGGAAAAGAAGAGATGGTGATACAAAAAATTTATAAAGAATAACACATTATGTGTTTACTTAAACTAGAAAATAAATATCAAGAGAAATATATGGATAGATATTGGGTTGCCTCCCATGAAGTGCCTTTGTTTTAGGTCTTTGGATTGGAACAAGAAAGGAAGATTAACCATTATCACTAAGACGGTGTGTCTTTTTATTTATAAACCACCACATGTTTCAAAAACCTTCTTCTTATAAGATAAGGGTTTTAATTTTAGGATTATGAGGCAGAAACCTATAGTATCCCTTCATCATGGCTAAAATGTACTGAAGTTTGGCTTGTGTGTCGACTGGCTCCTTCAGGTTTTCCACCCATCTTGGTTCTGGATCTATAATATTGAATACCTAAAAAGTTTAAAAGAATGTATCCAGAGTAGTTAATGTATTAAATGAGAAATGATAATTGAAATAATATTTAATTTCAATATTATTATGATGTGATGTGTACCTTTTTTCATATTCAATTCATGGGAAATCATTTTCAAAAGCATTTAATTCAGAACAAATTGGGTCTACTTCACAACACAATTCCTTAGTTAAATTTAGAACAGAGGGTTTAATTTCATTATCAAATGTTATTTATTTATTATCTATCATATATGTGATCCTTCTAACCAATATTAAAAAAATAACCTTTGGGATTGTTTTGACTGATGCTCGGTGATATCTTGTGTCATTGATAATAATTTTTTAGTAAAATTATAATTTTATAAGGAGAATCTCGTTCATATAGGGGATGAAGAATGTATATGGGTAATCCTCATACTAAACATAGATAATATTCTCCCAGATATGGGTAATACATCACAGGATTATATAGGTTTAAATACCCTCCATTCAAATTATACCAACTTCTGGTGAAAAAAAATACATTCGGGAAGTGTGGTTGAAGAACCCAAGAAATAGATAATAACTAGAAAAAAATCCTAAATCAGTCAAACTTGACTCAAACTCATTTTGTTACTTTCCATTTCCTTCCTTGTCAATGACACCATAATTTTTAATTCTCTCATCACAAGGTGCATCCAAAATTGATTATCTCTCACTCTTTTAACTAGGTAGCTAGTGGGAGTAGGTTTCAATCCCACATGGAACAAGAGAAAATAAGTGTAGGTGTATGTTGATGAGTGTCAACCAATTATTCAAGTAGATGAAATGGTGGTGAGGGAAACAATGAAGTGGGAAAAAAATTTGAAGAACAATTTTGAAAATCAAATTAGAGTGGAAGAAGAAGAGAAAAACTAGAAAACAAACATTTCAGGGTTGTAATTCAACTAGGGTTTATCATAAAAATAATTCCTTAGTATTTAAATCTCTTCAAGAAGTTATTTACCATGTAGATTCAAATCTATTATTTCTTCTTGGTCTAACAAAAAATAATTGTGTTATAATTAATTCCTTGGTCCTCTAACTAATCACTTAAAATGTTTTTTCAACAAAATCCCAAAAAATAATGTAACAATAGGATCACCTAATGGTCATAATACCACCCTCTATAACTCTTTTGGTTTTCTATAATGGTTTCATACTTAGTCTGATATGACACCACCAGGGATTTTATAAATTACTCGTCTGAGGAATTATAAATAAAAAACATGATAAAAAAGAAATACTTCAAAATTCAATTTACAATACACCCATGATAACCCCCAATATATAACTCTTACCCCTTATACCCATGGGGATGGTGAAAAGTTCAAGAAGAAACTCAACTTTACCCGTGGATATGAGAGAGCTTCAAGGAAGGGGAGAGCAGTGAGTAATAAAAACAAAGGAAAACAAAATGAAAAAGTTAATGGATTTGGGGAAGAATCAAGTCAATAAAAGGAAATCACTTCCCCCTTTGAATAGTTAACCTAAAACTTGGAGGCTTGCCTATGTATATATTGAAAATTATATTGCATAGAATATACTAAAAATTTTATGGTGTGTACTGAAGTCAACCATCCTTTCTTATTTTTCTTGTTTGGTAGGTGGCTGATCATGCTACCCTGAGAATTTTATGAATTGGAGGTTGGTAAGTGGAAGTACATGGCATGTTTCACCAACGTACATGGTGTGTATCTTCATTTTAAACCACCAACCACTTCTGGAATGCACATAAACAACATGTTCCATGAAATACATAGCGTGTTGGTTTTGGCCCATGAATTAGGTGTATAATCAGGCTGGTCAACTCATCCCTCTTGCATATATACATGGAATGTTATTATTACTTATAGGCTATGTATTTTCAATTTTTACTCTAAATCATCCCAGATGTGTTCATTACACTATAAACACCTTAAAATAATCCATAAACACTGAAATGAAGCATTCGAACCATATAAAAACATATATATGCTGAAAACATGGTGTATACTTAATAAATTTCATGAATTAATATACATCATAGACCTTTGGATTTATATTATAATTCATATTTCTAGAAAAATTACTATCATGTTGATGATTTAATATTGAAATTTAAATCATTAAATATGTAACATGATTTGTTCTATATCTACACTAGCATTTGACCCCATTTCCTATATATTGGGCTAAATAATGGAATAAAAAATGAGAAACCATACCATTATAAGTTTAATCATTTGAAGTAATATTTAATTCATAAGGTAAATGCACATTTAAATAATATACAATAAAATGAGTAAATTAATTTACTAAAAAACATTAATATTTTCCATAGTATCACCTAGACATGAAATAATCCTACCTTACAGAACTATAATATTCTCATATGATGGGTCTCAGAGTGCACATTAAAATATTATTATAATATTTTTTATCACCTTTTAAATTAAGAATAATAAAATCACTAAGAATTTTGAATTTATCAATTCATATTAATCAATCATTAATACTCTTATCAAGTATGTAATTGATGGGTTGACAAACTAAAATAATGTTGTGGTCGGTTTAAAGTATTTAATAGCCAAATAATTAATTTTTGATAATGATATTTTAATGAACTATATAAGATAATGATCAATCCCCATACCAGGAAACCATTGACCTTGGCCATGTTCCATGAAATGTAAATGACTATTGACTAAAATAATGATTTTACACACCATTTTAGAGATTATTTGTATCCAAATGTACAAATTACCTAAATGATAAAGACCAAAAAAATTGGCTAAGTCATCAATACATAGAATAATCATCAAAATATTCAAATGATAAAGAAATTCTCCCAATAGGGATCCCGTAATTCAATAACCATAACTACTTCATTATAGAAACATATAAATTATGTAATGTATATGTAAAAAATATTGAACCCAACTACATATGATATCTCATAGGAGTGTGTAAATATAGGGTTGAGTATAATAACCTAGTAGGATATTACAACAATATGTACTTATAGTGAATACATTAACACAAAAATATGTATTTGTAAAATAGTTTCACAAAATTATTATTGATGAAGATTCACTATAACATATTTTAAAATAATGAATTAAAAAATACTATAGAGTATGAATAGAAAATTGAATATAAATTAAAATTTAACAGCATATAATATATTATGTTACTTTTCATTTAGGATGTTTTTATCATTTTTTTATAAACATGTCATTGATTGTTTGTTTTTATCTCATGAAAAAATACCTATCATGTTTTTTAATTTTCTAAATTACTTATATAATGTATATTTATTTTCATCTTAATGGATAGAAGTTTGATATATAATATTGATTGGATCCTTAATGTGTTTTAAAAAGAGTTACGATATTTTTAGACATTTTATTCAATAATTATTCATATGGAGGATTGATTTGATGACTGAGTTTTGATTATGTTGGAATAATATGGTTAAATCATGAGGAAGTTAGTTATCATATCAATAAAAAATGTTTCCAAAAAAATATCATGTGTGGTATCAAAATAGACAAAATTATTAAGTGGAGAATAACATTGATTCATCTAGAAGGATTGGAATGAAAATTTTGATTTTTGATAAGTTTCCATTTGTTTATTAAGTAAACTCCTTATGTAGACAAGTTTAAGAGGAAATTAATACTGGAACATGGCTTCCATATATTGATCAGAATTATGATGTTGAACGTGTTATAAAGAGGATAGAATATGTGAATACCCCAGTATATACGGCATGTGAAAAAATGAGAAAACTTGAGTTTTTAATGTGATTATATCATCGAGAAGAAATTTATAAATTTAGTAATACTATGGTTAACTATATCCTTACATTTATTAAGGATTTAATACCTAATGATTCATGTATTCCAGAAAATAATTACATGGAATCAAAGTTGGTTGAAAATTTTGGGTTTTAATCTACTATGATCCATGCTTTCCCTAAATATTATTATCAATTATGGAAGGAAAATTTAGAGCTGATTCATTCCAAACAGTGTGGTACATCAAGTTGGAAGACTAATAAATGCAGAACCCAATCCCATATACCAAAGAAAGTGATGTGGCACTTTCCTTTAATTATCAGGATTCAAAAACTTCTTATGTCAAAACTATTGTGACCAAACCCCAGAGAGACCAAATCTAGTGTCTAATACCATTACATTGGCATGATTACAAGGAATCAAATCCTAAATTTCTAAAGAGTTTAGTAGTCTTGGTAAACTAGATACATACATGAGTCTTATTTTACAAATAAGTACACTAATTATAACATATTTTTTACTATCGAGAATAACTTTATTCCATATATTATATCCATGCATATATTTCATAGTATACTTCTTAGATTCTAGGGGAAAGGTAACAAAATAAGGGTGATCTCAAATGCTCAGTAAGGGTAATGTATAGCAGAATCAATAATGAATTAAATGAATTAAATCAACATGGAAAGGTAGATAATTTATAATAAATTTCATTCAAATAACTATATAAGGAAAAATCAATATAGAAAGGTAATAAACTGAAACACGTTCCATTTAATAAATGAACTAAAAAGGAAATGTATCCATATATATTTCAATGAAAAATCTCATGGATAAATGATACATTAAACTAAATGAGTAAAATTCCTAATTGTTGGACTTTGTGTTTTCTAGGTACATGGAACCATTACCATCAAGACCTAATCTCAAGACAGTTTAAACTATTTTATGGGTAGAAACCCATCTATTCTTCTTGAGAATAAACTCAAAGGGTTTTTCTCTAACTAATTTAATCTCATGAGACTACCAATGCATCAAGGGGATTTCATTAAATAGTCCCCAACCCATCTCTTACCTATCCATAGCATTCCTCATATCGAATAAACAATATTCCTTATCAAATATTCATAATAAATAAAGGATATAGATTTATCAATATTTCCCCAAATGATCAAATAACTTTAAAATTAATCACCATGTAAAAAATGGTATATCTTTTAGGCAATAATCATTTTCATGAAAAATGATATAGATATTTAGGGGAAATTCAATGTCAAGTGATCATAGGAAATTGAATATTTCAAGGAGAATAAAAGAAATCAAGTGACTTTGAATATTATCTTTTTACAAATGAATCATAATCCATCTAGAGGAATAATAAAGATGGTATCAATACAAAATATCAAAAGTGGAGAAAAATAAAGGTTTGTTTTCATTTATGAAACGAAATATTATAAAAAGATATTTTAAAAACATTATTGAGGAAAATAACTTTTTGTTTTGAAAAGCCTTTTGAAAAATACTTTTTAAAACATTTTCTTTGAAAAATACATTTGAAAACATTTTATTAATAATTTAACCTTTTAAACATGCAAAGTAAGCTTCAAATAAATGACGTTGGGTAAATCTATACATGCCATACGAGGTAAAAATAGCATTCATTTTGTATGGTAAAAAGGTTATAAAAGTGCCTTGTTCATAAAGCGATAAGAAGATTCCTTTGAAAACATTTATAAAAGAAAAAAATGGTAAAACTTTATTTACCAAATAATTTTAAAAATAATTGAAAGAATTTTAATAAAACATTTTTAGAAGAAATAAATTTCTCTGACTGAAGAGAGAAATGAAGTCGGGTTTTCTTAAAAACATTTTCTAAAACATTTTGAGTAACAAAGAGTGAGAAAATGGTACTAATACTTGAAAAAGATCAAGAATAGCTAGAGTAAATAAAAATGGAAGGTTTTATTGAACAATGTTCATATAATTTCCTTGAATGTAAATACCATTGAAAGATCTTTAAAATTATTCTTGAGGAAAATAATATTTAAACGCACCAAGTGTCTCATGCCACTTTGAAACATTTTAAATTATAAGACTCGTGAAGGAATAAAATTAAATGAAAGTTTTAAATAACCATGAATAGAAAATGATTAATGATATAATATATCAAAAGTTTCAGTAGATACACCTCACAAAGGATGTATGTGGTGAATATGACATTTATCTCACAAATGTGAAAAGTGAGATGAAAATCCCTTAAGTTGAGTATGACTTGTCTCATGTGTCTTTATATTCCTGAACAATAAACTTATATTAATTATTTAATTTATTAAGAACCTTTTTAATGATTATAATTACTTTTATTTCACTTATTATCATGTTTTATACAACTACTTAAACAATTAATTTTGTGTTGGGTGTTTTGACCAAATTTGGTTTATGTGTCAAAAACAACTTTGGTAAGTCAACTATGGTCAAATGGTTCATTACATAACATATATAGAATAATAATAATTACATAATTATCATATTTATACATCAATTATACTTTTAAAACCAATCATTAAATATGGTTATTAAAAATGAACCAATGTTACAATCATGGAGATGGTATGTCGTACGTACGAATGAGTAACATTCCCATTTTTCAATGATCCTTATGAAAAGAAGGTAAGTAACATTAATCTTTATAGAATTATAATTATATCATAAATAACAAATTATTTAATTATATATACTTATATATATAATTCTTGTGATTTAAAATGAATCACATCGTGTTGAGGAGGCGGTAGTTCACACGTCCACAAACGACATTATCACTTTTTAAGTGTGTGAAAGGGTGATAAGTAAAATGATATATTATATTTCAAGAAATTAAATTCTGTCATGAATATCATATATATATATATATATATATTGTATGTCACATATGTTTAATTAAAATCATCCATTATACATTTCATGTATAGAGTGAACGGATCACATTGCTTTGAGAAGGTAGTAGTCCACACTTCCACAAACGATGTTATCATATTTACTCAAAATTGAAAGTATAAGTGTATGTGTTGTAAAATAATTACAGAAGAATAAATAAATAATAAAAATAATATATAAAATATATAAACATAGTGTTCATCACAATTTCCAACCATTAAATGTGGTAAAGGAAAAACGAACAATCAACATTTCGTGAGGTGGTAGTTCATTGTACACATAAACATTAAGTTTGTTACCCATTAGATGGAAGTATGTGTTATTGTAGGTATAAACCTTAGAATAAAAACATATTATTATATTTATTATACGGTTTTTATATAATCAAGGAAAAAGTTAGAGTTTAGTGTGTAGATAATGGAAATAAAACTAAAGAGCTTGAGGAAAGATGTTACCTCTACTTTGGGTAAATCCTTTTGGTTTGCACCAAAGGTCTTCTTTGGATGGATTTCTGTACAGGTTGAGGATTTTAGGTTGAGGTGAGGGATTTTCATGATCTATTTGGGAATAACTTGGTCAATAAAAAGTGTCTTGAGAAGTGTGAGTAAGTGGTATGGGTGGTGGACTTTTATAAGGAAGGAAAATGAATCACTTGGTATTTTTGAAAAAAAGCTAGTTGTACCCACATTTTTACCAAAAAAAGTAAAAAAAACCAAAAAAACATAATAATTTAATTTTATGGATGAAATATTTACATTTAATGGGTTTTATAAAATATCTAGGTCATTTTGGAACTTAAGTTTAAGGTTTTGTCCCTTGTTAAACTTAATTTCACCTTAATCATTGTAATTAATTTTAATTACTTTCACTAATATTTTTGGTCAAAAAACTAAATTTACCATATTATAAATTATAAATTATTATTATAACAAAAATTTAATCCATTTTTACAAATTTTAATCATATAAGTGGTGGAAATTAATTTAAAATTAATCCCAGAGATGGGACAACAATTCGGATTTTTAAAGTAAAAACGTTCAAAAATTTGGTAAGTTTTTATATTCAATCTAAAAGAGAAAATGATTCCAATTAACTAAATTGGATTAACTAATAAAAATTTATATAATTAAACTTTAAAACTAATAAATAATATAATTTAACCTTATAAATAAATTAGATAAAAAAAGCAATTTTGAAATAAAATTCATTATTTTTTCACTATTCATTAAAAAATGAAACATTACAAAAAAATACCAAAAATTAAAAATAACCTATTTTTTATGGTTTTATTTCAAAATATTAATTTTATTTTGACATATAATATTTAGAAAAGTGTAAGAACCCAGATCTTTGTTTCAGGTACGCCTTTCCTTTTCTGGAGTTTTTGAGAAAAAATAAACTTTCTGGAAATTTTTGAAGTACATGTCGTGTACTTTCTGAGTACACGTCGTGTACTCTTTTCCCGCTCAAAGTCGTGTACTAGCTGTGTCCGGGACACACACATGGTGTTTAGGGGTGATGTGGAGGCCGATTTTGGATGAGTACGGAAAAACCTAGTACATGTCTTGTACTCTAAAAGTACATGTCGTGTGCTTTTCTTTTTTTCATTAAACGGACCAGGGTCACGCCTAATCGAGGAAAACGTCATCTTCTCCAGCTTCTTTGTTTGAGAGCGACCGTACGGCTGTGGATCTTCTTCGAGCCACTGTTCCTCTGTCCGTTCTCCAATTCGAGCTTTGTCGATTGCGTTGGAAGCGCAGCGGTGAGTTATCCCTTCTGCTTGAGCCTTGTTTTCCAATTCTTCCTCCTTCTCAAGTTATCTAAGGTTGAACATTTTTTTCATTTTCTCATATCTACGATGTTCTAGGGAGAATCAGTCATCGTGGTTCAATTATATCAATCCCCTGGCATCAAGGTAGGTGGTTTGTTCCTTTTTGTAGAAAGCCGATGAGTATTTTGTGCAAATTCCACCAATACCCTTGAACGGGGTATTGCGTGTTCCTGTTTTGCCCTTGTTGTATTTCCTGATTTGCTTGATTGCTAGAGTAGAAGTTTTGCCTGTGATTATGGTAGTTTTTACTGTACTTTGGATGTTTTCTATGCTTGTTCTTCCTGTTTGGCATTTTTCCAGTTTCCATTCCTAGTTGTAAGATAGTGGAACTATTCCTTTGTTATGCTGTTGAGACTTAGATTAATATCCAAGTAGTTCTTGATGTTTACTTGGACGATGCACGCATGCTGAGCATGTTTTATTTACACACGGGACTATGAGAACCTAGTGTAGTAGACCATAGGG
Source organism: Viscum album (assembly GCA_963277665.1). Classification (NCBI taxonomy): domain Eukaryota; kingdom Viridiplantae; phylum Streptophyta; class Magnoliopsida; order Santalales; family Viscaceae; genus Viscum; species Viscum album. Next base: position 1,989,911,336 of record OY728136.1, read on the forward strand.
ATAATGGACGTAAGGGCTTCTCCAAAGTGTCTTTTAATACGATGCGAGACAACAGGGGGAATTGACGATGAGTGCTTCCTCAGAGAGTCTGAAGTTCCTCAACGTGGGCCACAGGGGGAATGAGACATTGAGTGCTTCCCCAGAGAGCCTTTAGCATGATACGAGACTATAGAGGGAATTGATGGAGTACTTCCTCAGAAAGTCTACTCTTAGCTGAACCAAAGGGGTGAGGCTGTGTGTGCCTCCTAGAGGGTTGCTAGTACTTGTAGGTTGAACCATAGGGGTTAGGTTGTGAGGGATACCCAGAGGGTTACCTATTTTCTTCTTGTTGATGGTTGTTTACTTGTGTACTCTATATGTTAGAACTGTGGATTGTAGTTGTTGTGTACTTTACTATTTACTGCTTCCTCCACTCTTAATTGCCTTGTAATCATTGACTATTAGGCACAAATCTTTGGGTGATTGCCTACTAGGATTTTATCTCACACCCTGTTTGGGCCATGCTTTGGGTCCAAGCAGACTATGTTGTTGCAGGTATATTTAAGGGAAAACACCCTTCAACCTCAGGTGTTTGACTTGCTGGGAGTTGGAGAGCATAGGACCGAGCCGAGGCTTGCGATGATGAAGAGTTTCTCACCTATTTTTCTTTTACTGTTTCTTTAATACTTGCGTTCAGTTTTATTTCAGCACATTGGTTTGTTTACTGCTTTCTATAGATATATGTACCATGTTGCATCATTATTATTTTATACATTGTTTTCGCTGTTCAGTTCAGTTGTTGTATGCTGTTATTGTTTCCGCTATTGTGTCTAGTTATTCTTCTACTTTATACTTTACCGAATGAGGGAATATTTTCCCCACCGACTCACCAAGTCCCTCGCTACTAGTCAGCAGTCTCTGGAATTTGGGGAAACGCGCTTGAGGTCATGTGGAGAACCGGGTACAGGGCACCAGTGGAGGGGCTCCGGATTCGGGTCGTTACAAAGTGGTATCAGAGGAGTTCTTTTATATTGCCTTACTATTTGGAGACTTTAGCCAGGGATAGGACAGATTTGGTACTTGGTATTAAGCTGTGCTCGGGAGTAGCTAACCCATGTACAGGGAAAATCCATACTACCTCGTTAATTGCAGTTTGCTGGTTTTGAGATTTTATGATTGATATGATTTCACCTAGAGTGATTCACATGCTTTGTGTTGTTATTTTCTTGACGATTGCAGTTCTATTTCTATCATAACCTGATGAGATGAGGGTATTCCATCTCATGCATCATATAGGAACTTATATAAATCACATTCCATGCATTCTTTCCATGCCATATAGGGTGCATTAGCGATTGCCTTCTGTTGTGATAGACTTTGTGTAGATTATGCATGTTGTTGGGATAGATGTTTGATAGAATCTCTTCCGCCTTGTTAGAGGATTTTTTGTTTCCTAATTTGCTTAAATGAACGCCAAATTTTGATTCTTGAGGTGTTATGGTCCCTCTCGAATCAGAAATTGGTGGATCATGATCCTGTTTTCTCTTGTCCACGACTGTAGGAGATGCCAAGCTTTGATTTGCGGGGATTATAGGCCCTCACGAATCAGAAATTGGCACCTCCCTGCCTTGTTTTCTGTGTTTTCTGGGCTTCTGTGCAGTTTCTGAGCTACTGCCAAGAAAAACCCAGAATACACAGCGTGTACTTTTTGACTACACGCCATGTAGTTTTTAGACTGTGTCACTAACCGTGTGAGTAGGGACACGCAGTTGTAGAAATAAATTCAGGAACACGTCGTGTATGGTAGGTACATGCCGTGTAGTTCGGAGCCGTGTACCCGGCCGTGTCACTAACAACACGGGTCGGGGAAGCTCGGGTAGAACACGCCATGTTGTAAAGGAACACGCCGTGTAGTCCTGTCCTAGTACCCAGTCGTGTCATGAACAACACGGGTCGGCGTTACCTTCTCGTCCACACACCGTGTTATTTTCAAAACACGTCGTGTAGTCTAGTTCAGGTACCCGGTCATGTCACGAACAACATGGGATGGTGTCACCTTCACCTATACACACTGTGTTTGTTCGTAACACGCCGTGTAAGGTTCATCCGTGTAGACGGCCGTGTGTTTAACAACACGGACCTCCGAAGCCTTGTCTAGTACACGTCATGTTTGTTTGGAACATTCTGTGTAGTCTTGGGTTAATTCAGACCGTGTGGGTTAGCCGTGTAAAGAGACTCGGGCAGGGGAATAGTTTTCAAGTACACGCTGTGTGTTGGGTCAACACACCGTGTAGTTTGAGGTGTTACACAACTTGTAGGGTAGGAGTACACGCCCATGTCAGTGGCTTAAGAACACACGCCGTGTAGTTTTTATACACGCCGTGTAGTCGTGTTTTGTAAACCTGTGTGTTTTCTTTACCTTGTTCCCGTTTTTTACTCTTATGTTCTCAGTCCTTGTTAATTATGATCTAAGGTGTGCTTTTGATCTTTCTAAGATATGCCTCTGAGACGTCCTTCGGTTGTTCGTCTGTCGTCAGGCAGTGATCAGACACCAGATATGACTGATCAGGGACTTCCTACCAATCCTCCAGTCGGGCCATCCTTGGCACCGGTTGTCATAACAGTTGTAGGTACTGATGCACAGTTCAGGGAAGGTTTTATGAAGATGATGTAGATATTTCAGGGAGCACCACCTCCTACCTCGACTATGGCAGACCTGACGCGGGTTTTTCAGCAGCAGCATCCTCCCATGTTCTCGGGGGAAGGAGGACCTCAGGCTACAGAGTCATGGCTGGAAGCCATGCTGACTATCTTCGAGCATCTGGAGACACCTCCATAGAGGTGGGTCAAGGTTTCTACCTACATGCTCCGAGACTCCGCCAAGAGGTGGTGGGATTTGATCTCACAGGCGGGTCATCAGCAAGTTATAACTTGGGAGGAGTTCCAGCATGTGTTATGTGACTACTTCTACCCAGAGACCCTGAGGGCCGATCAAGCCCGGAAGTTTATGAGCTTAGAGCAGGTTAATCTTTCTATCATGGATTATTCCTCTCGTTTCATCGAGATATAGCATTTCACACCCCTCCGGGATGGGAGTGGGGTTTTCTTAGCAAGGAAGTTTGAGGATGGTCTCAGGCGGGAGATCCGCTCGCAGGTGAATCTCTTCCAGTTGACTTCCATCACTTCCATTGTCAACCAGGCACTGATTACGGAGCACAATATGAGAGACTTCGGAGCTGCGAGTCAGGACGGTTCTACTTCCAGAGCTATTCTTCTTCTAGATGACAGCAAGAAGCGCCATAAAGTGTCTACGCGTGGTGATCCGAAGAAGAGAGATGCATCGTCAGGCAGCCAGGTGATATGATACCAGTGTGGCCGGTTAGGGCACACGAGGCCACAGTGCCAGAGAGACCCAGTGGAGTGCCGATCTTGCAGCAAGATGGGTCACCTTTAGCATTTCTTCCAGGTTTTCTCACCAGCAGCTGGTGACCGGGGTTCTTCCATGACTCCTCGTTCAGGAGCAGCCCCACCAGTTTCTCACCAATCGGGGAACTGGAGTTCTTTCGGCCGTTCGGGCCGAGGTGGAGGTCAAGGCCGTGGTGGTCAGCCACCAGTCCCTCAGCACCAGTAGGGAGGTTCAGCTTAGAGTGGTCATCCAGGGGCGTAGGTCCACGATGCAGGCCAATCTTTCGCCGTGGAGAAGACCTATCAGGAGCAGGATCCCAGCCCTTCTACAGTTCGAGGTATGATTTTAGTATACTTAGTTTTATCTTCATCTCTTTTCGATACTGGTGATACACATAGCTTTATCTCTATTGCTGTCATGGATAGCCTTGGGCTCTGCATCTTTTCTTCTGCTGACTCGTTGACACTAGACACACCTTTGGGGACAAGGACATATAGTGTACATCAGTGTAGAGAGTGCCCTCTCGAGGTTGCAGGGTATCGTTTCTTATGGGATCTCCACATCCTAGAGATGACAGGCTATGATGTCATTCTCAGGATGGACTAGTTATTTCCCTTCCAGGTAGTCGTCGACTGTTATCGCCGTAGAGTTAGTTTCATTTCACCAGAGGGTGAATCTTTTCTTCATAGAGGCGAATGAGATGTTCAGGAGAGTCGATCAGGACTCGAGCATCATGGGCTAGGAAGGGTGACAGCCCAGATTGCTAGTCTTTATCTGGATGATCAGGGGACATCGTAGTTGGACTTTCCTTCAGTGGTGGATCATTTTAGGGACGTCTTTCTAGAGGACTTTGTGGGTTTTCCTCCGGAGCATGAGGTAGACTTTTCTATTGAGCTTGTTCCAGGAGTAGCACCGGTTTCCATTCCTCCTTATAGGATGGCTATACCTGAGTTTCATAAGCTCAAGAAGCAGTTGTAGGAGTTACAGGCAAAGGGTTTCATCCAACCTAGTACTTCTCCTTGGGGTTCGCATGTCCTGTTTGCGAAGAAGGCAGACGGTACCCTTCGGATTTGTGTGGATTATCGGAAGATGAACCAGTTTATGGTCAAGAACCGATATCCCTTACCGAGGATCGATGGCCTCTTTTATTATCTTTGAGGAGCCCGGGTGTTCTCGAATATCGACTTGAGGTCCGGTTATCATCAGTTGCTCTTTAGAACATCAGATATACCTCTGATAGCCTTTAGGAGCAGGTATGGTCTATACGAGTATACAGTCATACCGTTTAGTCTCACAAACGCACCTGTAGTTTTCATGGCACTAACGAACCGAGTGTTCCATCGTTACTTGGACTACTTTGTCATGGTCTTTGTGGACGATATATTGGTGTAATCTCACACTCTACATGAACATGCCACACATCTTGAGATCATTCTGAGTACACTGAGAGAGAATTGGCTTTATGCTAAAATTTTGAAGTGCCACTTTTGGATGGAAGAGATTCACTTATTGGGTCACGTCATCTCAGAGGAAGGAGTATCTATGGACCCAGATAAAGTGAGAGTTGTATTCTCCTGAGATCAGCCGAAGAACGTTTTTGAGGTACAGAGTTTCCTAGGGCTGGCTGGATACTACAGATGCTTCATTCAGGACTTTTCACGCCTAGAAGCACCTTTGACAGGTCTGACCAATAAGGGGGTAAAGTTCTTATGGTCATATTCTTATGAGTAAGCCTTTCAGGAGTTGAAAGGAAGGTTGATTTCAGCACCGATACTAGTCTTTCTAGAGCCAAGAAAGAGATATACAGTCTATTGTGATTCTTTAGGCATCGGGTTGGGCACTGTGATTTTGCAGGGAGATGGAGTCGTTACGTACGGGTCTCGGTAGTTGAGGCCACATGAGAGGAACTACCTGACACACGATCTGGAGTTGGCAGATGTTGTTCATGCCTTATGTTGTTGGAGACACTATCTTCTGGGAGAGCACTTTGTGGTCTTCACTGACCACAAGAGTCTCAAGTATATCTTCACTCAGCGTGATCTGAATCTGAGGCAGTGTAGGTGGGTCGAGTATCTTCAGTATTTTGATTTCGAGCTTGCCTATACGCCGGAAAAGGGCAACGCAGTGGTAGATGCATTGAGAAGGAGAACCCAAATTCAGGCAGTTCAGGAGGCCAGTAGTGAGTGGAAGCTTATGGCTCTGTTCTCTGAGATTCATCTGGAGGTGCATGACAGACAGGGATAGACCTTCCTATCTTCTGTAGTTGTTACCTCTACACTACTTGATCGGGTATGGATGAGGAAACTATCAGACTTATAAGGCTTAGTCATATGGGAGAGTGTGTCAAGATAGGACCCTCTTCCTAGATGGATAGTGGGCGAGGATGAGATCTTGCATTTCCAGGGACGCGTATGGGTGCCAGCAGACATACGCGAGGAGATGATGCGGGATTTTCATTCCTCAGTTTGGGTAGTTCATCCTAGCATCACCAAGATGTATTGGGATCTCCATCGCCAGTACTGGTGGCCAGGTATGAAGAAAGATGTTGCTGGATTTGTCATGAGATGTTCTACTTGTCAGCGGGTGAAAGCAGAGCATCAGCGAACAGCAGGCCTCTTACAGCAGTTACCCATTCCGGAGTGGAAGTGGAATGATGTTGCGATGGAATTCGTGACCGGATTGCCGAGGTTGCCTCGGGGTAATGATGTTGTTTGGGTTGTCGTCGAAAGGCTCACGAAGGTTTCTCACTTCTTGCCGATCAAGGATACCTTCAGTTTCGATGGTCTGGGATGACTTTACATCAGGGAGATCGTTCTTCTGCATGGAGTTCCATGCTTTATTGTTTCAGACAGGGATACGCACTTTACTTCTCGGTTCTAACAGGGACTTCAGAAGCCTTTGGGTACACAGGTACTTTTGAGTACAACATACCATCCCCAGACTAATGGCCAGTCCGAGTGCACGATACAGGTGCTTGAGGATATGCTTTGAGCTTGCATCCTAGACTTTGGCGGTTCTTGGGAGAAGCATATTCCTCTGGTGGAGTTCGCCTACAACAACAGTTTCCAGGAGACCATTCAGATGGCACCATACGAGGCTTTGTACGGTAGGCCATGTTGATCACTCTTATGTTGGTTGGAGGCAGGAGAGGCAGATTTGCTGGGACCTCATCTTGTTCAGGAGACTTCGGAGTAGATATAGCTGATTCAGAAGAGGATGGCTACGGCACAGTCTCGGCAGAAGTCTTATGCTGATTAGCGGAGACAACCTCTGGAGTTAGAGGTTAGGGATCAGGTTTTCCTGCGTGTCACACTGAGGCTGGGACACAAGAGGATTCGGAGGCAGGATAAGATTTCACTATGGTACGTCGGGCTATTTGAGGTTTTAGAGAGATTTGGGCTGGTCGCCTATCGGTTGCAGCTACCCCAGAGGTATCGGATCATGCACGACGTCTTCCACGTCTCTCAGCTCCGACGTTACTTTTCAGACCTGTCTCATGTCTTTCAGCCTGAGGAAGTTGATATCAAAGCGGATGCATCGTTTGAGGAGCATCCCATCTGGATTTTCAATCACAGTACGAAGGTCCTTCGTGGGCAGTATGTCCCTCTTGTACAGGTGCTATTCCAGCATGGGCGAGTACAGGACAAGACCTGGGAGAGGGAGTCCGATGTACGATCGCAGTGGCCGGAGCTGTTCGGGGTTTCTTCTTCTACACCTCGCTAGGGAAATTCGGGGACGAATTTCTTTAAGGGGGGATGTTTGTAAGAACCCGGATCTTCGTTTCAGGTACGTCTTTCCTTTTCTAGAGTTTTTGAGAAAAAATAAACTTTCTGGAAATTTTTGAAGTACACACTGTGTACTTTATGAGTATGCATCGTGTACTCTTTTCTCGCTCAAATCTGTGTATTGGCAATGTCTAGGCCACACACACAGTGTGTAAGGGTGACGTGGAGGCTGATTTTGGTGGAGTACGGAAAAACCTAGTACACGTCATGCACTCTAAAAGTACACGTCGTGTACTTTTCTTTTTTTTTCATTAAACAGACTGGGGTCGTGCCTAATCGAGGGAAATGTCTTCTTCTCCAGCTTCTTCGTCCGAGAGTGACCGTACGGCTTCGGATCTTCTCTGAGCCACCGTTCCTCCATCCGTTCTCCAATTCAAGATCTTTTGATTGTGTTGGAAGCGCAGCAGTGAGTTCTTTCTTCTTCTTGATCCTTGTTTTCCAATTCTTCCTCCTTATCAAGTTATCTAAGGTTGAACGTTTTGTATGTTTTCTCAGATCTACGACGTTCTAGGGAGAATCAGCCATTGTGGTTCAAGTATATTGATCCCCTATCATCAAGGTAGGTTTTTTGTGCCTTTCTGTAGAAATTTGATGAGTATTTTGTGCAAATTACACCAATACCCTTGAACGGGGTATTGCGTGTTCTTGTTTTTCCCTTGTTGTATTGCCTAATTTTCTTGATTGCTAGAGTAGAAGTTTTGCCTGCGATTATGGTAGTTTTTACTGTACTCTGGATGTTTTCTATGCTTGTTCTACCTGTTTGGTGTTTTTCCAGTTATCATGACTAGTTTTAGGATAGTGGAACTGTTGCTTTGTTATGCTATTGAGCCTTAGATTGATAGACAAGTAGTTCTTGAGGTTTACTTGGACGATGCATGCGCGTTGAGAATGTTTTATTTACACATAGGATTGTGAGAACCTAGTGTAGTAGACCATAGGGATAATTTACATAAGGGATTCTCCAGAGTGTCTTTTAATATGATGCGAGACCACAGGGGGAATTGACGATGAGTGCTTCCTCAGAGAGTCTGTAGTTCCTCGACGCAGGCCACAGGGGGAATGAGATGTTGAGTGCTTCTCTAGAGAGACTTTAGCACGATACGAGACTATAGGGGGAATTGACGGTGAGTGCTTCCTCAGAAAGTCTACTCTTAGCTGAACCAGAGGGGTGAGACTGTGTGTGCCTCCTAGAGGGTTTCTAGTACTTGTAGGTTGAACCATGGGGCTTAGGCTGTGAGGGATACCCATAGGGTTACCTGTTTTCTTCTTGTTGTTAGTTGTTTACTTGTCTACTCTATATGTTAGAACTGTGGATTGTATCTCTTGTGTGCTTTGTTGTTTACTGCTTCCTGCACTCTTACTTGCCTTGTATTCATTGACTGTTAGGCACAAATCTTTGGGTGATTACCTACTGGGATTGTATCTCACACCCTGTTTGGGCCATGCTTTTGGGCCCAAGAAGACTATGTTGTTGCAGGTATAGATAAGGTCAAGCGCCCTTCTACCTCAGGTGTTTGAATTTCCGGGAGCTAGAGAGCATGGGACCGAGCCGAGGCTTGCGATGCTGAAGAGTTGCTCACCTGTTTTTCTTTTACTGTTGCTTTAGTACTTGCGTTCAGTTGTATTTCAGCACGTTGGTTTGTTTACTGCTTTCCATAGACATATGTACCATGTTACATCATTATTATTTTATACATTGTTTCTGTTGTTCAGTTCAGTTGTTGTATGCTGTTATTCTTTCCACTATTGTGTCTGGTTGTTCTTCTGCTGTATACTTTACCGAATGAGGGCATAGTTTCCCCACCGACTCACCAAGGCCCTCGCTGCTACTCGGTAGCCTCTGGCATTTGGGGAAATGTGCTTGAGGTCATGTGGAGAACCGGGTACGGGGCACCAGTGGAGGGGCTCCATATTTGGGTTGTTACAAAAAGTTCCAAAATTTATATTTAAAATAGGTTCTCCATTAAAAGGCAGTAAAAGTGCCTTAATAAAAATATAGGTTTTTATGTGTAATATTGGGTTTGTTTCTATCTTATGCATATCAAATATGTTGGATGAATATAAAAAATATTTTATTGAATATAATATATATATATATATATATATATATTACATTAATATCACTCACTGATTTTAATTAATTTAATTTATTAGGATAAAACAGTTTTGTGGGAATAAAAATATTTTTCTATAAAAATATTCTCTTTTTATTCTGTTGGTTCACATATTCATTTCTAATTAATTAATAACCAATGATTTCATTTTATATTTTTTTAAACCATATATTTTCATAATTTAGTTAATAATATTCATAACCACTAATTTAATGACTAGGTTATGTCTTATTATTTTAAGTAATAATATTTTAATAATACATTGTTGATCGGTAAAACTCGGTCTTACGTGTAACGCAAGTCATTGAAGAAACTCATTGTTGTGTGTGACGTACGCTAACTCAATATCGCATGCATTTTAAGCTATAAAATATATTTTAATTATTTGAAATAGTAATTATATTATAAATTCTTGGAATATTATATTCCCTTACATGCTTGGTGTTGTATGTCATACACACTATCAAATACAATGTTCCTACTTTAGATTTTTCAAGGTATTACAAAAACAAATGGAAATAAATATGAGAAGGCCTGAAGATAAAATAAATAAGGATAATGATGAAATATTACATCCTATAGATGGGTTATATTGGAATAAATTATATAGTTTATATCATGATTTTACATCTAACCCATGAAATGTTATATTGGTATTATCATGTGACAGTTTCAACCTATTTTTTGAGATTCTTACTTCACATAGTACTTGGCCTATTTTCATTCACATTTATAAATTTCTATCATGGATGTGTATAAATAGTCCATTTACTATCATGGGTATATTGATATCTGGATCTAATGATCCTATAAATGATATTGACATACACTTGCAGCCATTAATAGACGAGTTAAAGGATATTTGGAACATTGGTGTGCAAGCATATTATGCATTTAATATGGATTAATTTATGTTTCATTCAGATTTATTATGGATGGTAAATGATTCTCTTACTTACATAATGATGTTTAGTTAGAGTACAAAGTGGAAATTATCCTTCCCTACTTGTATAAAAAATACATATTCATGTGGATGAAAGTTCCGATGAACATTCAAATTCATAGGGCATCGATGATTTTTTGTCGATGGATCATCCAAACATGAAAAATATAAGATATTTTGATAATGTTTTAGAGACATATGAAACACCCCAAATAATTTCGAGGAATTATATTTTTAAAAAACTTAATGGTTTGGATTATGTTATTGGAAATAGTTAATCAAATTCCAGAAAGCGTGGTAATTTTAATTCGAATTACAATAGAAATTGGTGAAATAAAAGTATATTATTTGGGTTTTCATATTGGTTATAAAATTTATTGCATCATTTCTTGTAAATAATTCATATTTAAAAAAAATTAAAATTTTACTTGATACTCTTTTAAATTTAAAGGGAAAAACAAAATATTGTTTACAATCACATCATGATTTTACGAATTGGTGTATAATACCAAGACTTCATCCTAAGTTAATTGGTAAAAAAAAGTTGAAAGTACATTTTACTAATTTTTTGATGAAAAATGCAGATAAAACACAATTCCTACAGGTCTTATAAAGTTTCAAGGTTTTATATGGTTATTTAAGTATCATTTTGAAAATGGTGAATATACAGGATGTAAAACTCTCTTAAACCCCATTACTAACACGTCTTGCTACATGAGTTGATTATCATTTCCATTTTATATTTACTTTTATATAATGTTAGAGTTTTTTTATTTGGATATGTCATTTTCATTGAGACCTTGATGTAAAAAGACAAAGTATAAGTTTTATTCAAAAATTTCAAATAGATGCACCAATTATTCTTTGTGACTTAGAAAAAAATTCCCTCCATCATTTTTCACATGTATATTACATCTAACTATGTATCTTCCCACATAATTTATTTTTGGTGGTTTCATTTCATGTTTCTAGATGTATCCAATAGAAAGAATGATGTATATATTGAAATATTATGTGAGATATAAATATTATCCATAAGGCTCTGTTGTGAAAAGGCTATTTAGCACAAGAATGCGTGGATTTATGTTCATCATACTTGGATAACGTCACTATGAGGTCTAATAAAAAAATGAGAACTAAATATGAGAAATATGATCCTATTGAGCCTATATTTACTTCACTTCCCCAAATAGGGAGAATATATGGATTGTACTCATTGTGTACTTTAAGTAGGTAAAAGTGGGAAATGGTTCATCATATAGTATTATTCAACTATGGTGTGCTTGAGGATTACATCAAGTAAATAAACTAATAAATATTCATTTTGTGTGTGAATTTTTTCATAGTTTGAAACATTTTAAAGATTTATTATTTGTAAATAATTTTTATAAATTATAAAAAGGAGACATTGTACTTTATCTATTAAGAGGAAGGAACAATTACAAAATAAATAATTTACCACTAAGTTATAGTCAAAGGTAATAGATTTATTTTTTTATATAACTTAATCATATGTACCTATATAATATTCTATTTTGGTATCTTTTAGGTTATAATCTTACTAATGAATAGTTTATCACATGAAATAAGGACATTTTCATTTGGTCCAAACAATGTGGTACATGATTTTAAGGCAAAGGTTATCAATGGATTTAAATTTGTTATAAATAGTTGTGAAAAAAATGGAAATGCAGTATGATGGTATCATAATAAGAACCAAAACAGATTTTTATATGAGTATATCAGATAAGAAACCTCAATCATAAAATATATCATATTAGGGATTTGTCAAAATAATCATTTTATTATATTACTATGCACATGGTCGTGTCACAATGGTGAAATTAAAGTGGTTTGATTAAAGGGAATTACAAGGCATGCATATAGATAACTATGGATTTAGAGTGATTGATATTAAATGTCAGATTCATGTTGATGAACCTTATATTCTTACATCGCATTCTAGATAATTTTTTTATGCAACTGATCCTTTAAAACAATATTTTTTTGTTATTGTTGATGTCATTCCAAGACATATTTTTGATGATGGCGTGGATGACAGTGATGTTTCGAATAAACCTGTTGATATTTATTTGAATGTTTAATTTGATAAAATGGATGATTAAATTATTAGAATGGATTTTGAACCATAAATTATAACAAATCACACATAGTGTTGACACATTTTTAAGTATTTAATTGATATTATTGTGATATTGTATTTGTTTTTTTAAACTTTTATACATTATATCAAATTAATTTTTTTAATTACATTGCATAAATTTCAAAAGAGTTGTCATTATAGTAACTGGATATGAAAATATAATGAAATTATTATTTTTTAAGTTAATAAATCCTAGCATTAAATAGAATTTTGTGGATTTTCATTTATTATTAAAGTGGACCAGATGTGTTATTTAACATTTTCATTATTTATATTTATCATAGAATACTATTTTAAATTTCCAGGTTAGTATGCCTAATTATAAAGAAGTTAAACGGGGAATAGTGTACAGAAATGAATAGAGAATTAGTGATTTAGGCATATCTCCTAGGATCACCATTTTCAATACATTTTATGATTGGATATTATGTTCTTTCATATTATTTATCTTTTTATCATTAATTTTATTGTATCATTAATGTTACTTTAGGATACTTCATAAAGAAGACGGTTAGATTATATTGTGGATCCTGACAGTATGGCATGGGGTACTGGTAAAACTGACTCTATGGTTCAACCTACCACTATGTCGCTTTATTCACCAAGAGGTCATCTATTTTAATCTTCATTAATTCTTCTTTATTCAACAAGAGTTTATCCTCCAGTTATCCCATCTCCTCGTTTTCTATACCCACCTTTTTCATATCCATTTCTTCCCACACCCATAGAGGATAGTAGTGATCATACTCTCATACATTCTTATTACCCATTCCTACCATCCACTATACAGGGAACTGCTTCTCCATGTATCCCACCACCATATCCATGACCACCATCGTCTATATAGGGTTATCCAAAATGTTTTTTCCCCTATATTAATAAATTTTCTTTCATCAACTATATAGATTACTCCTAATGCAGATATCCAACCTCCAATATAGGTACTACTCCTCCTCTATACATAGTACTTTATTAGATAGAATGTAATGATCCACCAATTCTCATTGTCTTGAGAGTACAACGAGTCACCACTAGGCCTTAAGCGACATCCCCAAGACGCCAAAGGCTGGCAATAAATGTCGAGGGGTTTAAAATACAAGGGGGGATGATTTAACCTTTAGGAAATAAACTAATAAACCTACTAACAATAACCAAACATTCACTATATGATGCATGAACAAATGAAAGACAATTCAATAACTTCATGCACTCAAAACCACATCAAAGTAAGCAAAAATGGAAGGATAACCAAGTATCAGAGTACATAATGGATAAACTACACAAGAATCTCCAAAGACCTCAAGACTCCATGCTCTACATGCTCCAAGCTCCAAAATCTCCTAACAGACCAACATCATGAGGTAGTGATAAACACGTGTGAAACATTACCTTTGCCCCTGTCCCGGAAGATAGCATCTGCAAAAGCACCAAAGTTCCAAAGCAGGGGTGAGTATAAAAATCAGTAGGTTTTCTCCAATGACTTCCCTACTCATGCCACTATGATAGACAAGTTAGCAAAAATTATATAAAATGGTTTATATAAAACAATTTCTAAAAAGCAGTTTATAACTAAATATAAACAAGTTTCCAAAACCATTCAATACCAAAACCATACATGTGCAATTGAAACCAGTTTTTACAACAAGATATTTTTCCAGAAAAATAACCAAACAATCCTTAAAACCATTTCCCAATATCCCTATATCAGAATACCCAACCATTACTCAAACCCATGCAACCAACCATCCATGATATGTTATGAAAGTTTCATACTCATGAGTAGTTTCTTATCAATCTACTAAGTCGTCACAAGTTAATTGTTTCCCATGTGCAATTAATCCTTTGGCACTAAGCACAAGGTCATATTTCAACCAAGCCCCGTATATGCAATTACCATCTACCATTAAACCTTTGGAACCTAGCATAAGGTCATATTTCAACCATGCCCCATATATTCAATATCAACACACAACACATATGCCCAACGATCAAGCCAAAATAAACCTTTCAATAAAAACACCTTTTTATTGAAAACTATTTTCATCAAAACCATTTCAATGCCAAAACATTTAAACTCCAAACCATTTCTATAAAACTCCATTTTTATTGAAACCCATTTCAATTGAAACCCCCTTTTCATCAACCATTTATCAATTCTATAAAATCCATAATTTAAAATCATCATTTTAAATAAAACCCCCTTTTTCACAACTATTCACCAAGATCATGCAATTTCACAAAAACCATAAATCATAACAAATGAATATTTTTTCCATGAATTTCACAATAAATAAAAAAATTTGAATCTAAGAAAATCAATTCTATCAATAGGAGATGATATTGAAGCCACCTACCTCGAAGGTTTTGACGAAACTTTGACAACAGACGAAGAATGCACAAAAAAGTGGGTCGATTCTCTAAGAGCAGCCTTAGATCTCTTATCCTGGGAAGATAACGACTCAAAATTGAAATTTTTGGCATAAAAAAACGTATATATACCCACTATAGGTTCAGATCTGAGAAATAATGGAGATTGGAGAAGTAGATCTAAGAAAATATAAGAAAACATGACAAATCTGTAAAGAATGGTGACATACCTCAAGAATTAGACTCGAAATCAGCAAGGGAAGGCTCTGGAATGGCTTTAACTCATGTGGGGAGAGTTATCCAGCCTTATAGGGAGAGTAATATATAATTAGGGGCATTTTTAATCCAAAACAAAATAAATAGAGCAAAAACGAGTAAGCTCCTAGAAAATGGGATCTAGATTTGACCTCTGCGCAAGATTTGACCACACGGTTTGTGCCAATCATGTATGGATCATGCAACCTTCCTTTTGGTCCCAACACTCTCTAAAAAAACCCAAATTATTAAATCCTTCACCTTTACCCCATTTAATGGAAACAACCCGATTTATGGAAGCACCCCACTTTATGGAAACACCCCGCTTTATGGAAATGCCCCACTTTATGGAAACACCCCCCTTTATGGAAACACCCTACTTTATGGAAACTATCTATTTAATGTAAACTCTCTATTTTATGGAAACTCTCTATTTTATGGAAAGCCAATCAAAGACACACCAATTAAAAAAATCGTGAGGAAAGGGGGTAATGTACCCAAAACTGGGGGTACTACATTCTCCCCACCATTGGTATTTCCGTCCTCGGAAAGTAGAAAGCCCTTGCTGGCCAAAAAGAGTTTCGAACACTGCTCTTTCATTTCCTTCTCATGTTCCCAAGTCTCTTCCGGAATCTGACCATGTTGCCATAAAAACTGCACTAGGCCGATGATTTTCCCATGAAAGACTTTCTCTTGTCTATCCATGATCCGCACTAGAATATGTACCAGTGATGCATCCAATTCTAGCTCAATGTGATCACATCTGGTCACATGGTCAGGATCAGGGTGATACTTTTTCAACTGGGATACATGGAACACATTATGCACCAAACTAAATCGTGGTGGTAATTCTAAATGTTATGCCACCTCTACAACTCATTCTAGTATCTCAAAAGGGCCAATGTGTCTATGACATAACTTTACATGCTTCCCGAAACAACGATGTCCAAGCATTGGAGAGATTATAAAGAAGACATGATCACCCATAATGAATGACAACGGTCTTCGACGGTGATCTGCATAAGATTTATGACAATTCTGAGCTATCTCTATCCTCTTTCTAATCATCTGGATATTCTATGTTTCTTCTTGGACAAGGCTTGGACCGATTAGTGATTTTTCACCCGTTTCCACCCAGGATAGTGGAGAACGATAAGGAAATCCATACAATGCTTCAAACGGATCCATGCGTATCGAGGCTTGATAGTTGTTATTGTATGAGAACTCCACTAAGGGTATATGCTCCTCCCATGAGCCACCAAAATATATTACACAATCCCACAAGATGTCTTCCAATGTTTTTATCATCCTCTCGGATTTCCCATCCATTTGAGGATGATATGTCGTGCTCATAGTCAAATGAGTTCCAAGGGCTTGCTATAATGATTTCCAGAAATGAGATGTGAACCTAGGATCTCTATCTGAGACTATTGACACTGGTACACCATGCCTCTTTAACACTTCTCGGATATAGATTTTTGAAAGATCCTTCACCGTATGAGTTTCATGAATAGGGATGAAATGGGATGACTTGGTTAGACGATACACTATCACCCAAATGGAATTGTGTTTCCGAACCATTCTGGGAATACCTGTAACAAAATACATTTCTATTTGATCCCATTTTCACATTGGGATGGGCAAATATTGTAACATACTAGCTGGTATATGATGCTCTGATTTAACCTACTAACAAGTTCAGCACTGTGAGACGAACTCGGCCACCTTCATTTTCATGTCGCTCCACCAAAACTGTGCCTTCAACACCTTATACATATTCTGTGTACCTGGATGTACAACCCATCTTGAATGGTGGTAAGCATGAAGGATTTGTTCCTGATAAACCATAGGTACAAACATCCGATATCTGAAACACAAAACTGAACCCCCATCAAGTTTCTATCCCTCAATGGTCTCCCCACCACTGAGTTTTGAACTTACAACCAGACATTTTTCATCAGATGTTTGTGCCTCTTTGATCATTTTTACTAAATCAGGAACAAGCGTAGCAGAAAAGAAAACTGAAACATCACCTCGGTCTTCACATTCCACATGCATGTCAGCTAAGACCGACATCAACCGCCATTCATCTGAAGCTTCTTTCACCAACTGAGCATATGACTTTCTTATCAATGCATCCGCTACCGAATTTCCTTTCCCGGGTGTGTACATCAAGTCAAAGTCAAACATTTGGAGATACTACATCCATCTCCTTTGTCTCGGATTCAAATATTGCTGTTAGAAAATGTGTTTCAAACTTTTGTGATCTGTAAACACAGTAAATTTCTCACCGAAGAGATAATGTCTCTGTGTTTTCAAAGCATGGACAACTGTATCTAACTCCAAATCATGTGTTGGGTAATTCTTCTCATGCACACTCAACTTCCTTGAACCATAAGTAACCACATGATCTCTTTTCATAAGAACACAACCCAAACCTAATCCCGAAGCATCACAATACACCACATACCCTTGTCCTGATTCTACAAAGATCAAGATAGGTGCCGATGTAAGCTGAACTTTCAGTTCCTGGAAAGACTTCTGAAATTCCTTCGTCCATTAGAATGGAGAATTATTCTTTTTCATAGTTTTCATTGGTGAAGCTATTCATGAGAAATCACACACAAAGCGTCGGTAGTAACCATCTTCACCAATAAAACTTCGTATCTCAAACACATTCTTCGGTGGTTGCCAAGAGATAATGGCTTCTATCTTTTCAGGATCAACAGAAATGACTTTATTAGAAATTACATGGCTAAGGAAACATACTTACTATATCCAAAAATCACACTTTGATAATTTGGCATAAAAATGATGATCTCTCAAGATTTGTAACATTGTTTCCAGGTGCACCTCATGATCAGTCCTTGTCTTTGAATAGACCAAAATGTAGTCCACAAACACCACAACAAAATAATATAGATATTTTTGAAATATTTTATTCATCAATGCCATGAATACTACTGGTGCATTCGTTAGACCAAAAGGCATGACTACATATTCATAATTTCCATATCTACTTCTGAAAGTTGTCTTTGGAATATCCTCTTTCTAAACTCTCAATTAGTGATATCCTGATCACAAGTCAATCTTGGAGAACCACTGATCTCCCCTTAATTAATCGAATATATAATCAATGAGTTTAAGTGGATATCTATTCTTTATCGTAACTTGGTCAAGCTTACGATAATCAATACACAGCCGAAGAGTTCCTTCTGCCTTCTTCACGAACAAAACTAGTGATGTCCATGGAGACGTACTTGGTCAAATGAAACCCTTGCTTTCCAACTCCTCTAACTGTACTTTAAATTCTTGTAACTCTGTTGGTGATATCCTATAAAATAGAAGGGAAATAGGACTGTTCCCCTAAATGAGATCAATCATAAACTACACTTCCCTTAGAGGTGGTAACCCTGTAAGTTCTTGGGAAATACATCTTGAAATTGATTCACAACAGCTGGAAAACTATTTTCCTCGATCTCTTCCACTGATGCCAAAGTCAACACTACCAATTGGTAATATATTGTTCCTACCATTGGTTCCAACAAGCTATTTGCACCTTTCTTTACAATCTTCTCTCCCCTAAAGAGATGCTTAATGTCGTCCTCAGTCATGAAACTAACTGTTCTCCTATAACAGTCGATTTGAGCCTTGAACGTTGTCAACCAATCCATACCCAGGATTACATCATAGAAATCCATATCCAATATAGAGAAGTCCCATTTTAGCTCACCTCCTTCAACAGTTATAGCACATGCTCTACACACAAAGTCTTGACATTATCTTTCACCAAGAGGAGTTTGCAGTTTCAAAACAGAATGCATCATTTCCATTTTTAAACATAGAAAGACAACAGCATGATAAGCAATGAAGGAATGTGATTCACCAGTATCAAACAACACTTGCAAAAAGATAGAATTCAAAAGTATCATACCTCTCAATGTAGATGGTCCAGCCTGATCATCGACAATCATTTTCTCAGCTCCATACAATTGCTTCTTCACTATACTATTCTCCTTGTTTCTTTGCTGAGGTTTCCCTGGTTGAGGAGTCATGATATTTCTAGAATCGCCATGGCTAGATCTGCTCTTCTTATGAGACTGATTTTGTTGTCCTCGTCCATTCGAAGCATACAATGCTTGCAAAAGCTAAGAAGTGTCCCGAACACCTAACGTTGGAGCACTGCGACAATAGCGCTGAAGATGTCCCATATTTTTAAAATTATGACATGATCTAGGTTGTTCCATACAATATCTCTTTATGTGGTCAATCGAACCACATTGAAAACAACCTGCTTTGCTCTGGGTTCATGGAGGAAGGTTTACTGATCCAGCCGTCTGGTTCTGATTTCTACTTGCACCATGGAAATAGGTGTCCCTTTTCCTCTTGTTCCCATCGGTTGAGTTCCCACCATTTTCTATAGGTATCATCATGCATCCTCCCATAGATCCCGAGATATCACGTTCAGCCACAGTCGCTCTGTTCACCATCTCTGTATAGTCTGTAATACAAAGTACTGCAATATTTGACTGAATATCTCGTCATAGCCCTAATTCGAAGATGCGTGCCTTCAAAGAGGCACTTTCTGTAACTTCTGGTGAAAAGCATACTATGTTCATAAACTTAGTTGCATACTATGTGATAGAGAGACTCTCTTGTTTCAGGCTGAAGAAGTTCATCGTTCTCTAGATCTTGAACGTGTGAGGGTAGAATTGTTTGTTGAACAATTTCTCAAAATCCCCCCATGTAATTCCTTCATCCAATTTAGCATGCACCACTAAATCCCACCACTGACGTGCAATATCCTTGAGAAAATACATCCCCAGTCTGGCCTTTAGCTCTACTTGTGTGCCAATGAATTCGAAAATATGATTCATCCTACATAGCCACACCTCCACCTTCTTGGGTTCGGAATCACCCCATAAATTAGGTGGATTCTGCTTCATGTACTGGATGGTATGATCCACATGTTGTGGCTCATTCCTTTGGTTCCCTGTGTCCATAGCTTGAAAAGCTTGAAAAATACTATGAACGAGCTCTTGTTTCACACGTGGTTTAGGTGAAACCATATTCTCTGCAGCTTCTTCGGGTTGGTTTCGACGATGCCTATGAGGTGTCATTTTCTAAACTAACAACAAACTCCATTAATCTCACTCTCTAGCAACTGTTGGCTTAGCATTTCAAATTCTATCACATCAACTATCACAACATTGTTCTCCAAATCATCATTTTTTCCATGTTCAACTATTTTTTAAACCACTTTACATTCTTTTGAAAATTAAACCATTTTCAAAATACAATAATCATCCTCTTTTTAAAAATATTTCATTTGAAAACCAATTCCATACTTTTCAAAAATGATCATTTCTCAAAATGATGTATGCACTCTTAGTGGGAATTCATTCCTCTATAATGCATGTCATGCTCATCTCATTGGATAAACCCATGACAATGAGATTTAAAAATCCTAGAAGTGTCTCCAAACACTTATTTACCCACTCCCTAGTAACTTGAAGTTTAGCATAAAAGGGTTAGCTACATCCTTTTATGCTATATATTTCAAGTTCTGATAATCCTACTCCTTTATAAGATTCCCACCCAAGGAATAGACAAGAAGGGATTTCATCTCCAAAACTAAGAACATCAATGACTACTTGTTAGGAAAGGACTGAACAAGCTGATACCATTTGTAATGACCCACCAATTCTCATTGGCTTGAGAGTACAATGAGTCACCACTAGGCCTCAAGTGACATCCCCAAGAGGCCAAAGGCTGGTAATAAATGCTGAGGGTTCCAAATACAAGTGGGGGACGATTTACCCTTTAAGAAATAAACCAATAAACCTACTAAGCATAACCAAACATTCAATATATGATGCATGAAAAAATGAAAGACAACTCAATAACTTCATGTACTCAAAACCACATCAAAGTAAGAAACAACGGAAGGATAACCAAGTATCAAAGTACACTGTGGATAAACTACACAAGACTCTCCAAAGACCTCAAGACTCCATGCTCCACATTCTCTAAGATCCAAAATCTCTGAACATCCCAACATCACGAGGTAGTTCGAAACACATGTGAAACATTACCTTTTTCCCTTTCCTGGAAGATAGCATTTGCAAAAGCACCAAAGTGCCAAAGCATGGGTGAGTATAAAACTCAGTAGGTTTTCCCCCAATGACTTCCCTACTCACGCCACTATGATAGAAGAGTTAGCAACAATTATATAAAATGTTTTATATAAAACAATTTCTTAAAAGCAGTTTATAACTAAATATAAACAAATTTACAAAACCATTCATTACAAAAACCATACAAGTGCAATTGAAACCAATTTTTTCAGCAAGATGTTTTTCCAGAAAAATAACCAAACAATCTTTACAAAAATTTCCCAATATCCCTATATCGGCATACTCAACCATTACTCAAAGCCATGAAACCAACCATGCATGATACGTTATGATAGTTCCATACTCATGATAGTTTTCTCATCGATCTACCAAGTCGTCACAAGGTAATTGTTTCTCATGTGCTATCAATCCTATGGCACCGAGCACAAGGTCATATTTCAACCAAGCCACGTACATGGAATTACCATGTGCCATTAAACCTTTGGCACTGAGCATAAGGTTATATTTTAACCAAGCCCCATATATAAAATATGAACACACAACACATATTCCCAATGATCAATCCAAAATAAACCTTTCAATAAAAACACCATTTTTTAAACTATTTCCATCAAAACCATTTCAATGCCAAACAATTTAAACTCCAAACCATTTCAATAAAACTATATTTTTATTTAAAACCATTTATATTGAAAACCCCTTTTCATAAACCATTTAGCAATTCCATAAAATTCATAATTTAAAATCATCATTTTAAATAAAACCCCCTTTTCACAACTATTCACTAAGATCACGCAATTTCACAAAAACCATAAATTATCACAAATGAATATTTTTTCATGAGTTTAACAATGAATAACCCAATTTTAATCTCATATAATCAATTATAGCAAGAGGATATGAGAGTGAAGCCACTTACCTCGATGGTTTTGATGAAACTTTGACAGCAGACAAAGAACGCACAAGGAAGCAGGTCGACTCTCCAAGAGCGAACCTAGATCTCTTATCCTAGAAAGATCACAACTCAAAATTGAAATATTTGGAATCCAAAAACATAGATCTACCCACTATAGGTTAATATCTGAGAAATAATGGAGATCGGAGAAGTAGATCTAAGAAGATCTAAGAAAACATGACCAATCCGTAAAGATTGGTGACATACCTTAAGAATCGGACTCGAAATCACCAAGGGAAGGCTCCGGAATGGATTAAACTCGTGTGGGGAGGGTCCTCCAGCCTTCTATAGAGAGTAATATCGAATTAGGGGAGTTTTGAAGCCAAAAAAAAATAAATGGAGCAAAAATTAGTTAGATCCTAGAAAATAGGATCTAGATTTGACCTCTGCGCAAGATTTGACCACACGGTTTGTGCCAACCATGTATGGATCATGCAACCTTCCTTTTGGTCCCAAAACTGCCTAAAAAACCCCCAAATTATTCCATACTTCACCTTTACCCCCATTTAATGGAAATATCTCAATTTATTGAAACACCCCACTTTATGGAAACAACTCACTTTATGGAAACACCCCACTTTATGGAAACACCCCACTTTATGGAAACACACCACTTTATGGAAACTCTCTATTTTATGGAAACTCTCTATTTTATGGAAACTCTCTATTTTATGGAAACCCAATCAAAGACACACCAATTAAAAAACGTGAGGAAAGGGGGTTATGTACCCGAAACCGAGGGTACTACATAGAAGATCCCCCATCTACCAGTATGTGTTTAAACATTACTGATAGTGATTAATGATAAATTTACATATATTATTTTCCTTTACTAATTGTCTATTTTTCATGATTACTTGCATACTCTACCAGATGATAAGGCCACAAAAAAATGCATGAGACCTGGAATAGACACACATAGATTATGGTTCAATACAATGAGAATGATTTTATCAATAAGAAAATGGTCAGGAATGTAAAAATTTTATGGATACACTTGTTAAATATAATAATATTGTTCCAGTTCAAGAAATAAGTTGGATGTAATTTGGAGTCCAAATAAATGAAAATGTATGGGAAGAGATTTGGTTAAGTAATATTAATCAACTTTTATATAGATTAATTTATAATATTATGTTAACAAATATATTTTCCAATGTAACTATGATATAATTTTTTTGATGGAAAAAAATCATAAGACATAAGGTTAATGGAGTTGGGTGAAATGTGGAAAGCATACGAGTATGAATTGCATGATGGTTTTAAAGAGAGAGTTGATACTGAGCTTAAAGAAATATCAATCATTCCTAATTTCCCAATGTCACAGTGCAGAGATATGATCGGGTATTATAGGAGTTTAGAGTTTAGAGTTTAAGTTATTGGTTAAATTTATATATATAATAATTAATTTATTTGAGAATGATTTTTAAATCATAAATTAATCATTTTATTTATATTAATTCAATTATATAATTTTTTTATACGATAAATTTTTCATAAATAAAAGAAATAAAAGTGAAAGTAAATACATTCTCACTCTTAGACACGCTTATCTACCAGATCATGAGAAAGAATAAGTAATTTAACATTTAAAATATTCAACTTCATTTTATTTAAATTTATATTTATTACCTATAAATATTTGTTAGTGTGTCGAATTAGTTTTTTTCTATAGATTTATGTTTTGGACAAAACTGATATTATTATTATATTCCTTCATTATAATTTTTATTTTCACATCAATCTTTATTATTGATCCAAATAGGATTATAACATAGCCTTAAAATGTTCTCTACACAATTAATTGACAATGATTATAAAACATTTCCATGTTGTGTCATTATAGAAGGAAAATATTTAAGACAAAGATTGATGTGTGGTTGGTTTTCCATGATTTCATATTTATCCTTTCACAAGATAGATGGAATCAACTCTTAAATGGTGGTGGAAGTATCTATGTATCCTTTGAATCACATAAGTACTTTCTATTTAGAGGATTGTAATTAAAAAACTATAAATTTTATTTTTTACACTCCTTCTACAGCTAGGTGTATCGATGATACTCCTCCCCCTTTTTCTCATAGGCCTTTATATGTACTGAACTAGATGCATCAATAAGTTCTTATCTCTAGAATTATATTTCTTATTCTTAAAATATTAGATATTTTAATATCTACCTCCTCCTATCTATTATATCTCTTATTCTAAATCTGTTATATCAATTATATATCTTCTCCACCAAAACTAAAATAAGAAATATTTTAAAATATATTTAACTCCATGAATTTTCATCAAATTTGTGCATAAAACCTTTTTATTATATGATCAATGATCATTCCAGGTTCCCCCTAAAATTTTAGTGTATTCAAATATTCCTCTATAATTATAATAATATCTCTGGTTATTAATCCAAAATCTTCACATCCAAAAATGAATGTTTCCTTTATTTCAATCATATTTTGGATTATCAAGAGTGAAATATTTCATTGTAGGATGACATAGGTCAATGAATCAATCCATATAATCTGGTATAATATCACCCTCTAAATCTCTAAATATTACAAAAATATATTTCCAAAACTTCTCAACCATCGTACCTATTTTTTATTGAATCATGGTGGCTACCAATATTTAAAAAGGTAATGAGACTTACAATGATTCACTGGTGAATTGTACAAACACATATACTGAAACATAAAAGGATGAGTGATTAACCTTATTAAGCCACTCAAAAAAATATACAAATCTAAAAAAAATATAAGAAAACACTTGCTTAACCCTTCTATTTTTAACCATATAAAGTTTAACCTTGAGATAATCACGTATAAACCATATGATAATTTTGGTAAATCATATGAGATTATATTCAAATATATGAAAATTATTGCATTATAATTTTTACTAAAATGATGCAACCTTGACAAAGCCATCTAAAAAACCTAATTTTTCACATTAAAGATATCTTCAATGGATTAGGCATCATCAATCATACAGAATCTCTATAATTCCCCTAGACATATTTTATAGCACAACATATATCTTTCAACGTGGTCTAACATCAAAAACCATGGTCTTACTCTATGGAATGGTCATGTTACTATGGAAATTTTTAATCATACAAAGATATTTATGATTTAATAAATCAATACTGAAGAAACTTTATAAGGAATATCATGCATATGATGACATCATTATACTTGCCTCCACGCATGTCACATTTTGAACAGTGCACCACATTTACTGAATCCAAAATCAAAGTTTCTTTTGTATAGTTGTCACTTAATAAGTCATAACATGACATCACTAGATAAATGTTGTCCCATGGTTCTCCCATAAATTACAACCACTATTAATGACACCTCCACACCAACATTACATGTTCTCTACTCTAATAATCCAAGCACCAACTCACACTGTCTATGCTTCTTTGCCACTCCATTATAGGCCTAACTGTAGAGATTCTTGTCACCTATTGCAGACCTTACAATGATTGGTTGAAAATGAGTTGGATATTTTTTTATACACTCTTACATACCTAAATTTTCATTCCATAGTTCAACAACTGTAATTCTACCAATTTAACAAGTTGATATTCTTCCAAAACTAAAATACATTTTTGAACTTCCATATTAATATTTCACAAACTCTAACATCAAAAATACTAATATATGGGAAACCAGAACATATCTTAATAGAATATTCAACCTTCTATTCCAATTATGCATTCTTAAAAATGGTCAAAGTATTATTCCATATATATGGTAACTGTTGAATTATTTATGCATTTGCTAACATGTCCATGTTACTTATACTATAATTAATTAGACCAATTTGACATATATTGTGAACAACTTAATGCATCCTTTAAACCCATTCATGTAACTAATACTATAATTTATCAACCAATTCAATATATATTTTAAAAAAATCAAAATTTCATCCTTATGGTTGCAACATTATACCCCATGGGAATTTTTTGAAATATCTAATAAAATCCATGCACATATTTTATAGTTTTCCTTCCTTCTCCCCATTTTTTTAAGAAACATAAAAAGGTTATTCACATATTATAATATAACTTATAATTATCTCTCACTTTGGGTTTCACTATATTTTTAAAATGAAATCAACATCTTGTCATTCCATCGACAATTCTAGAATAATATAGTATATCATCCTAGATCATATTTACTTCAAAAATTAATTCTAATAAACATATTCATGATCACTAAAATGTCTATATTTCTCTCATCCATCATTCATTGAAACATCAACTTACAAGACAATTTCATATTACCGTTTCATTATTCTCAAAAAAATATGGTGAGTAAAGTTAGTAATTCTTAATCATCCTTTAAAAAATCCTTTAATCACACTGAATAAGAACTTAGTATAGGAAACAAGATTTATTATTAACAGTATCAATGATGTCCATAAAAGTTAATAATTTTTATGAAATACATGTATCTATTAAAATCCCTTGAACAACACACAACCTATAACCTCACTCACATTCTCACAAAATAGTCAGTGCATAAATAGTAAATCATAAGAGTATGAGACATATCATATTTTATTTTAATTGATCCCAAAATTTTTAATTTATATACATTTTATTTACATGTATTATCCACATTCATATGAGGATAATAAATCCTTGAATATCCACCATCAACTTATATATCTCTTCTTAAATGGTTTGAACCAAACAATATATTTTTTCTTGAAAAACGCTATATTAAGAGATGTGTTATCGCATTAATAACATTGTATGTTTTCATTAATTAAATGTGTTATCATTGAATTTAAATTTTAAATTTTATATTGAATCTAATGTTTCTTTATGTATTTATTTTTTCATGAAAAGGGATTTGGATATTGAGGGTTACGTCCCTCACTCAACCTTGTTTTGTACAAGCAGGAAAAAGAGAGATGGTATTATGGTAAATAGTGAAACCTGATGCATTCCTATAATGGGGTGTGGAAAAAATAATTATTTACTAAATTAAAATTCAGTATAGTGATTAACCTAGGTTTTCTCTAGAGAGGAGCGTGCAATAATCAAGTTGTCACAATAAAATTAGAGAAAGAAGTGAGGTTTTTTTCTTTGAAATTGTTTTGTTTTGAAAAGAAAAGAAAGAAAATAAACAAAGGAAATAAATTAAGATCAAATTTATAAAAAAAAGTGATTAAAATATTATAGGAGATGGTGATTGGGTCAAGGTCAGTTTTCCAATTGTAATTCTATCATAGTAAAAATCATCCAATTCTCTTCTGCTAATATAACAAAAGTGTGAATCCACAATCTCTTTTTCTCACTCCCTTGGTCAAGTAATAATGTTGAGAATAAACCTTACTAAAATCTAAGATTATTCTACTCTAATTTCATTATGTGATAGATTTTTATTGAATACCCTCAATTGACATAGGCAGTTCCCATTCGGGTCTTGTTTATCCTAAACAATCAAGAACGTTCACTACTCCTCATACACATATCGGTAATCACCGAGTACTTAACCACTAAGAACTGATCTATTTCATTGTATATATACCAGATCCTAGTGGAGGGAGAAATTTATCATTGACCAAAGAAATAAAAATAACAGAATCCAAAATCAAATACAATCATACATGATAATAAAAACCTTCATAAGAAATTAAAACTGATTTCGTAAAAGAGAGAAAATGATCTTAAAACATTAAGTGAAAGAACTCATGAATTACAAAATGGAAAACCTATACTTACCAAATCATAGATAATTTTACCCCACCATGTTGAATGTAATTTTGAATAAAGTAGAAGAATAACTCATTACAAAACTAAGATGAATAAAAGAGATAAAATAAAGAACAGAAAATTTGATCCTCTAGAAGTTTTCTTCTATTCTACCCAATATCTGGCAGAAACTCACAGAGGTCTCTTCTTATAATATGTTTTTAATGAAGTTTTATATCGACCATAAAAATATCAAAGTCTTTGTATAGTTGTAAATAAAGATATGTCTGAATCAATGAACATGACTTTTTCTGGCCTCCAAACACTATTTCACCCACTCCACTTGGACTCACTCAAAAGATGCCTTATTGAGCTCCTTAATTTATGAAATTTAATTTGAACCGTCCATTTGGAGTCCTATATCTAAACCATTTGTAATCACATCATTTTTAATTCGGTATAATGAGATATACCTAATTTAATAATGCGGGTTTCATTATACCAACCAGAAAGATTTCTCCACTTGATTGATTTTTCTAGGTCATTTTGTGTAGAATTGGGTCTGGTTCCAGAAGAAAAAGATTAATACCATGGGTAATTAAAGCCTAAAAAAAGAGAATAGATTAATTTTTATCTGAATTGTAAAATTTATACATTAAATATATAGGTGAAAAAACTGTTAAATTTACAGAATTAAGCAATTTTCACAATTAAGCCCAAAATTCACCAAAAATGCTAAAATGATGAAAATATACTAAAATTCACTAATTGGGAGAGATTAAATCATTTAAAACATATGAAAAATAAATAAAATATTAACTAGATCAATTCCTCCACACTTAGCTCTTGGACTCCTGGACAAGTAAACATCATAATCAAACTAAGCAAATTTAAAACACATATCCATAAGATCCACCAATTTGAAAACAAGAAACAAAATATATCATGTATCATAAAAAACCATTATTCAAAGTTCTCAAGCCAGAACATTAATTATATTTCCTCTTCATTTATCCTTCCATGCATACAAGACACTTACCTAACATGCATTTCCTCTCATCACATAAATGTCAGGTTTTTTTTAGCAATGTCTTTCTCATCCAATAATCATCCAAAGGTCAACATAGGCTTGATAAATCCCTTAATCTCCACCCGATGTGAGTCAAGGACATGTGTTTATTATGATTAATTTTTAGGTTTGTTCTATGTATTTCATTTGGTATCATTTAGATGTTAACAATTATAAGTTGAATGAGAAGGGCTTGGCTCTTTTTGAAGCAAAATTGCATTATTCTAATTTTCACTCAAGTATGATCTCCTCCTCACTTCCCTTAGTAGAAAATCAGCTCCATCATCGTGAAAACTCAAGGAATGTTCATACAATTCATCATTTTAGTAGGAAACAATTCAATCTTCCTAAATATAATTTTTCTTGAAAGCTCCAAAAAAGGCACAAATTTATTTCTCCATTAGAATCTCTAGAAAGGCACAACTTATCTTATCATGAAAGCTCCAAAAAAAGGCACAACTTTCAACAGAATGATTTTTTTTCAGAAATAAGAAAATATCTTCAACATTTTATTTTCACCCAAAGTATATCCAAATGTGGTAGCACAATACATGACAGTTTCCCCCACAGTTAAGTTCAACTAGATAATAAAATTTTCACTTCAATAGCAGGTTAGATAGAAAAAATTGGATTGTAATGTGGATAACCTAACAGGTTGTTCATGGCTTATAAAGGTTACAATAATTAAATGTAAAAGGTAGACCATAATGAAAAAGGATTATTTTGAAAAGGGGGATATAAAACCAAATAAATGTCTGAATCATTTAAAAAACTAACACCTCAAACTATCAAGTTTTGATAGGAATAAATCAAATTCTTGTCAAATCAAGCATGATTTGGTTCTCTCAATAAGTGATATGAATGTATAATATGAAAACAATGGTTTATAAGCCTCACAGAAAAGTGATTTCAAAGATATAGACAGTGATATGTGGCATGGGATTTAAAAATCAGATTAATTTTCATGAAATTCCTAAATATTTGAACTTGAAAAAAAGTTATTTTCAGCATTCATTTAAACTCTATTTCATGGAATAAATTGTTTCACTCATGGACATGGGTTTTAAAAATGTCAAATATAATCATTTCTGTTCAAAAGTTTTAAAAACACAAAAAAAAAATTGAAAAGGAAACACACAAAATTTGAAAAACACACAATATATATATATATATATTCAAAATAGGAAAACAAACAACAAATTAAAATCCTAAACTACAAAGGTTCCCTCTCCCACACTTAAATGATGTAGTGTCCCTAATGAATTCAAATGGATTTAACATGTAATAAGATTTGAAAAATGAATCATAGTAAGAAAGAAAGTGTAAAGTAGAGGTATGACCTGGTGGATTTTATTGATAAGCAGGTTAGAGGAGTGTGATCTCCTCCACTGGATATGATAGAATGGTCCCATGGAATTTCTTTAGCCTATATACATTAATAGTGAATAGATCATGTGCCCCATCCTTCATAAACTGTACAGCACCAAAAATATATACATGAGTAACTATAAATGGACCTTCCCACATGGAACGAAGTTTACCTTGCATAAATATGAGTCTTGAGTTGAATAACAATACCATATCTCTAGGATGGAACTCTTTCGGTTGGATCAGATTATCATGAGACACTCTTGTTCTTTCTTTTTAAATCTTGGGATTTGTAAAAGCTTCCCTTCTAATTTCTTCTAGCTCCTGCAACTGCAATTTTCTCTATTTTACATCACTTTCAAGATCCAAATTCATATTTCTCAGAGCCCAATATTCCTTATCCTCCAATTCCAATGGTAGATGAAAACTTTTCCCATAAATAAACCTATATGGGCTCATTCAAATTGGGTTTTTTTAGGATTTCTTGTAATCCCATAATGTATCTTCCAACCTTTGGATCCAATATTTCCTATTTTTATTAACGGTCTTTTCCAAAATTCCTTTGATTTCCCTATTGGACACTTCATCTTTCCCATTGGTATGTGGATGTTATAGATATGATGTTTTATGATGCACCCCACACTTCTTCAGCAAAGAATCCATTATCTAATTACAAAAGTGAGTCCCTTCATCACTGATGATGTCTTTGGGAACTCCAAACCTACAAAATATGTTATCATTGATAAAATCACCACCAACATTAGAATCGTCAGTCCTGGTGGATTTTTCTTCTACCCATTTGGAAACATGATCAACTAAAAGAAAGATATAATAAATTAAAAATTATATTTGTAAAGGTCCCATAAAATATATCCCCTAAACTTCAAAAATTTCACAAAAATTTAGTGGATTTTGGGGAATTTGTTGTCTCCTTGAAATATTTCCAGAAAACTGACATTTTTCAAACCTTTTTCAATATTCATGAGCATCTTTAAAAAAGGTAGTCCAATAAATTCCAGATTCTAAAACCTTTTTTTCTTTCCTTTGAGGTAAAAAGTTTCCTCCACAAGATAAAGTGTGAGAAAACACAAATAAAGAATCAATTTCACTTTTTGGAAAACGTCTGTTATCACTTCGTCATTGCAATTCTTACAAAGAAGTGGATCATCCCATATGTAATATCTATATTTAGATTTAATCTTTTTTAATTTGGTGAGAGTTTAAATGAGATGGTACCTAAGATTTTACTAGATAATTTACTATATTATAATACCAAGGCACTTCTCCATCAATCAAGTACAATTGCCCTCCTGGAAGGTGGTTATTCAAGGGTTCTCTATCTGCAATTTCAGCTTCAACGGTGTTGGGAAGTCTACTTAAGTGATCATCCACTTGGTTATATGATCCCTTGTCTTTGATTTATATGTATAACTCCTATAGTAGTAACATACATCTCACTAGCCTCGGTTTATCTTCATACTTCTTTATTAAGAACCTAAAAGTTGCATGATCAGAAAACACATTGACTTTAGTTCCAAGAAGATATGATCTAAATATTTCTAAAGAAAAAACAACTGCTAAAAACTCCTTTTATATGGTGTTGTAATTGAATTGATACTCATCCAAGGTTCTAGAGGCATAGAAAATGACATGTGGCCTGCCCTCAATTCGTTGAGAAAGGACTTCTCCAACTTCTTGGTTTGAAGCATCACAAAGTAGCTCAAATGGTCATTCCCAATTTGGTGGTCTCATTACTGGTGGTGTAATAAATCTCCTATTAAAATCATCAAATTATTCCCTACATGCACTATTGAAATCAAAATCATCATCTTTAAAAATCGATCTAGAGAGAGGGAGAAAAATATTTCTGAAATCTTTGATAAAATTTCTATAGAATCATGCATGTCCTAAAAATGATCTAACATGTTTCACACAAGTTGGGTAAGGAAAAGAATTTATCACTTAAATTTTTTATTTATTTACTTCAATTACATTTTTTGAAATGACATGCCCAAGGAAAATTCCTCTCTCAACCATGAAATGACACTTTTCAAAATTCAAAACAAGATTCTTTTCAATGCAAGTTTTCAAAACTTTTTCCAGATTTTTCAAACAATGGTCAAAATAATTTCTAAAAACTATGAAATAATCCAAGAAAAATTCTAGTTAATCTTCAATATGATCATAAAATATACTTATCATACACCTTTGAAATGTATCTGGAGCATTACACAATCCAAATGGAATCTTTTTGTATGAAAAAGTGTCGAAGGGACAAGTAAAGGTGGTCTTCTTTTGAACCTCAGGAGCAATGGGTACCTAAAAATCCATACAAAAAGAAATTATTTACTAAGTTAAAATGAATTATTGTGATTAACCTTGGTTGTCTCTAGAGAGGAGCGCGTAACAATCAAGCTATCACCTTAAAATTAGAGAAAGAAGTGAGGTTGTTTTCTTTGAAATTGTTTGATTTTGAAAAGATAATAAATAAACTAAATAAATGAAAGAAATTAAGATCTAATTTATAAAACAAGTGATTAAAAACTATTATATGATATGGTTATTAGGTCACAGTCGGTTTTCTAATTTTAATTACATCATAGTTCAAATCATTCAATTCTTTTTTGCTACCTCGATAAAAGTGAGAATCCACAATCGCTTCTTCTAACTCCCTTGGTCAAGTAATAATGTTGAGAATAAACATTACTAAAATCTCATATTTTTCTACTCTACTTCCATTATGTGATAGATTTGTAGTGAATACACTCAGTTTATTTAGGCAATTCCCAATCAAGAACGTTCACTATTCCCCACACATGTACCGGTGATCACCGAGTACTTCACCACTAAGAACTAATTTATTCCATCGTATATAGACCATATCCTAGTGGAGGGATAAATTGATCATTTAACAAATCAATAAAAATAACAAAATCTAAAATCTAAAACAATCGTACATGATAATAAAAACCTTTATAAGAAATTGAAACTGATTTTGTAGAAGAGAGAAAAGGATCTTAAAATATTAAGTGAAAGAACTTATTAATTACAAAATGGAAAACCTCTAATTCCCCAATCACAGATAATTTTACCCCACCATGGTAAGGGTAATTGTGAATAAGGTATAAGAAGAACTCATTACAAAACTAAAATGAATAAAAGAGAGAAAACAAAGAACAGAAAATTTGCTCCTCCAGAATCTATCCTCCATAATTTTTCTTTTGTTATGCCCAATAGCTGGCTGAAACTCATAGAGGTATATTATTATAAGATTTTTTTAATGAATTTTTATATCGACTCTCAAAATATCAAATTATTTGGATAGGTTTAAAGAAATATATGGCTGAATCAATGAACATGACTTTTTCTGGCCTCCAAACACTGTTTCACCCACTCCACTTAGAATCACTCAAAAGATGCCTTATTGAGATCCTTAATTTATGAAATTTAATGTGAACCATACCTTTGGAGTTATATATTTAAACCAAAGGAAATTAAATCATTTGAAGTTTGGTATAACGAGATATTTCTGATTTAATAAGGTAGGGTCTATTCTGTCAGCCAGAAAGATTTCTCCACTTGATTGATTTTTTTGGGCCATTTTTCATAAAATTGGGTGTGGGTCCAAAAAACAAATATTAATCCCATGAGAAATTAAATCCTAAAAAAAGGAATAACTTAATTTTTATCTTAATTGTAAAATTTATATTTTAAATACATAGGTGAAAAAAATTGTTAAATTTGCAGAATTAAGCAATTTTCACAATTAAGCCCAAAATTCACCAAAAACACTAAAATGATGAAAATATACTCAAATTGAATAATTAGGAGGGATTAAATCATTTAAATACATATGAAAAATAATTAAAATATTAACTCAATCAACACCAAATAAAAAACTGTAAGTATATTTTATTTTAATTTATTTTGGATGAATTTAATTCTATGCATTATTTTATCATTTTAATTTATATTATATATCAATCAACATATTGTTTTGGAGGAATTAGTGGAAAAATAACTATAAAATTTGGTCCCAAAGGATCATCTACATCATGTATTAGGATATGAACATCATGGAATGGTATGATGTTGATCTGGTAAGAAGAATGTGCCATATAGATATTGTTCAACACAATTTCTTTGAGTACTGGTCCTGGTATGGTCATAGAGGAATAAATGAATGTCAAAATAAAAAAAATAAACTTAAAAATTAAAAGAATATAATCAGTTTAAAAATATGATAAATGAACATATGATTAAATATATATTTACTTTTTTCTAAACTTCCACCAGAGGGTGTTGTAGTGATTGATGCTTGTTTGATGATGATGCATTTTGTTTATGAGGATTCCTCTGCTCCTACCACTGGTTTAGATATCGATGCAGATGTTGATACCCATGGTGATGATGATTTTGGTGGTGTGTGAGGAGGTGGTGATGATGGTAGTGTTTCTATAATAGATGTTAAAGAGGGATGTGATGGTTCGAGTGATACTGATATTGAGTTTCATTTATGTTGTAAACTGGAATCTTGGTTTATAAATTGAATTTTATTATGCAGTTTCATTTTTTTATGGTTCTAATGATATTTTATTTTTTTATTGTTTCTATTGGGGATATATTGAATTTTGATTGTATATTGAATTGTATTCTGGTGATATATTGGATTGTATTTTTGTTTTGTTTCTATAGGATCGGGTGAGAAATACCCATTTTTCCTCGCAAGATTACTAAATCTATAGCCACGAGTCATTCCTATTTTAACAGTTTTATTTCAAAGATAATGGTCCATGGTTTATAAATTAAATAATTGGTTTTGGCTACTTCTTATAGCCATGACCGAGGCCCATGGAAATAAACATATTGCCATAGGTACAACCATGGATATTGGTCTATTGCCACAGGACTCACTCATGGTAATATCTATAACCCTATTTGTTGTAATAGTAGGTTCCCTAAACCCAACATGATCATTAATTTTAGATTACCATACCATTTATACAGTGATTTATGCATGATGTACACTTACCATAATAATTTTTATATTTTTGTGTCCACTATTTAAATGGTAATATCGATATATTATTTATCATATCAAAAGATTATAATAGTTCCCAGGCTATAATTAGAACCTTGAGATGTTATGATATTAATCTTAAACATGTTTATTATGGTATAGATACATCATACTAATTGGAAATAGATGATTTTTGACTATCAGGCATTGGCAGCTCATAAGCATTGATACTTATTCCCATGAATTTCACACTTGGTTATATCAAATAGCTGAGATCATGAGAACCGACCTGCCAATAGGAACACCACATGTTTCAAGTGTCATTGATAGTTTTTATCTATGAACACGTGTAATGGTCTCTTGAATTGAGATTATTATTATTGTATACTATTTTATCATGTACTTTTATGTAAGGGAAAAACTATGAAAATAAATACATAGCGAGGTAGATTGCATTAGGTGTGTCATTGGTAGTATGACATTGATTGAATAATAACGAAAGAATTTATCACTTCCAATATGAAGATATATCTCAGGACCAATTGATTGGGATGGTAGTACCTTTACTAAATCCATGACCATATTAGAATAAGGTAATTACATCTAGTAAGGTCCAAAAACAATAAATCAATAAAGGATGATGACACAAAGTGTGTGTCCTTTTTTATGAGATATCGCAAGAAAAAGTGATTATATTACACTATGTTTGCTTATAGGAAAGGTTTTCATTATTATTAATATTCCTTATCTTCATAGGGGTCTTTAGGTATTTTTAAACTCCACTACTAGTCTATGAATAGTATTCACCAATATCGATATTAGGCCCTAGAGGGTAACACGCAATAGCATATTCAAGAGTCTTCCCTATTCTAGTTAATGGGTGTATAGGACATGGTGGGAACCACTATAGGGTCCGAGTGTTGTCCAAGTATTAATTATCACCAATAAATAAATTAATTAATTATTATTCAAGTATAGAATAATTATGTTGAATTTATTTATCAAAAGTATTCACAAGGTATTTAGTAAATACATGGAAAAATATTATACAAATGAATATTATTTTAATATTCAAGGTTCGTTTAATATTGAAAGAATTATGAGTTGAGTTAATGGATTAGTTTTATCATGTAATATATTTATTATATATTACAAGTTGGTGATAAAATATAAATTATATTTTATGAAGCAATTAGTTCTTCATAATGAGTCATTTATAGCTTATTTAGTGGGTGTTGGATATATGGGGGTCAGGGGATTCTTTTTGGGTATTTTTCCTCCCACTATATAAGTAGGGGAAAACCTATTTTCTAACAGAATTGATAGATTATATCTCCCCTAACATCCTAGATAGATAAAGTCTTTATCTGAGTGACCAATCCAAGAATGCCTTCACGAATCAAAGAGATGGGATTGAGGTGATCATCACGATGCTGAAGGAATCATCAGAGCTCTATGCTAGCACCAGAAATTCGATGATCGGTGTCTGCATAGATTCTTGAAGCATGTGTGGATGATCTAGATGGGTTTGATCTTGGATCATTCAAGAAATGGTCTCCATCAAATTGTGACAAATGAACATGTATTCAATCCAAATGAGGTAAATGTTTGTTTAAATTTTTTGTTTTGAAATATTCATGTTTGATACTCAGACCTCTATCGAGGCTCAAATCAATGGAGATAACTAATTTTCATCGCTATAGTGATAAAAAAATTTAAATCTATGGCCCACCAGCTTTCGTTATGTGCCCCAATACCAAAAATTGGTATCAGAGTGATCATGTGAATTTTTTGAGCTAAAAATTTGAAATTTTGTTAAATTTAAGTAGATTATTTTAATTTGATCCCAAGAGAATATATTGTGCATTGAAATGATTTCAAATGGACAATTTAAGACCATCCAAAAAAATTAATTTTGATTGAACACACGATTTTTGTAGGTTAAAATTGAATAATAATATATATATATATATATTCTTGTTTTTATTTTGAGGTGATTTTTGTGGAACCCACAATTTTTAGCCAAGTTCCGGATGAAATATGGTGTCTGGA
The DNA here is from genome assembly GCA_963277665.1 of Viscum album. NCBI lineage: Eukaryota > Viridiplantae > Streptophyta > Magnoliopsida > Santalales > Viscaceae > Viscum > Viscum album. The sequence continues at coordinate 1,989,948,666 of OY728136.1, forward strand.
ACTATACCGGTCAAGGAAATTATTCCACACTAGGTGTGGAATCAAAAAAGACTATTTTATTGATAAAAAAAATATGATTAATATTTTAAAGGGGTGGTTGGGATGACCTTCATATCAATATAAAGTTTAAATTTTATAAAAAAAACAAAGAGGTGTTGTTGGAAAATTGGATGGCTAGCTTGTTTTCCAAAAAAAAGAAATATTTTTTTTGGAATAATGATTTTATAAAAATAAAATAAAAAACTTCTTTCATAATATTGCTAAGTAACCCATTTGGTGCCTCCATCCTCCAAAACATGTGGTCATCTCTTCCCGACGATGCTCAATAGTCACGTATTGTCGCCATGGCCTCATCTTCTCAGTCATCGTCTTCTCTAGCTGATGCCACTAGAATCTACTTCTCTGGCTAACATGCCAACCCTCCATATTTCCAAGGATGTCACCACTGCCACCTTTGAATTTCCATGATCGTCACTACCATTCCATTTATTGGCCTCTGTAGTGAGTATCACTGCTGCCATTACTCGGTCATGCAAGATCACAACCTCCCCTCCAAATCCCATGATCGTCACCAGAGCACCACTCACTAAATACATGATAGGTTCCACCTCCTCCATGATATATGCATTCACCACCATCTTCACCAGTCACCATCACAGTGTGCACCCCTCTCGTTGGTGCTGCCATCATGCCTCATGCTCAACCAGCTAACCCTCCCTGCCATAGTGGTAACCCCTTATCATGTTTTCCCTTCACCCAATCTGGGTGACCCATAGTTAAACTGGGTTTTTTCTAACCAGTATGGGCCTACACATACCTAAGCGAGTCTATCTGACCTTGAACAGGTCATGGTGGGTCTATCTATCACAGAACTACCATGCATGAGGTTTTCTCGGCCCGAAATGGGTCTGTGTGGGATCATCCTGACCCACAACGACCCTAGGTGAGGTTCTAGTGCCCAGAATAATTTTAATATAATGAAAATTAATTTTTTATTTTTTTATTTTCAAAATAATAATAATTTTATTATTTGAAAAAAAAAATTGTGGAATATAATTAAATAAATTTATTAATTTAGTTTTTTATTAAAAAAATGAAATTAATCCTGACACTAAAAGAAAAAAATATTATTTGAATTTAAATAATTTATTTAATTTATTAAATACCCTCGTACTTAAATTTATTTCATTTTAATTTGTATCATGTCTTTAATTTACTCATAATCTGGTCTTGAGCATTGACAGACCTTGCATGTCTGGTTTTATTTTATTTTATTATTTATTACAACTACATGCAATGTTTGTAATATTTATTTAATTTTTTGATTATCTACGCATCATCTTTTTCATTTTAATATGTATTAGGGAATTTGAATCCATCAGTTTTATTTATGTATATTTCACTTCCTGATACCCCCTTACCTAAATGAGAGTATATTTATACTATTGACAATGATGTTGTATGATGTGGACCACGCCAAGATTAGGTAGATTACCATATGAGAAGTTAAAACACTGGATCGGGGGGGCGAGATGCATCCTGATTCAAGACCCGACTTATGTATGATAAACCTAGGTCATGGTTGATCCTTTAAGTTTAAATAGATCAATCAATATTAGATTCTCAAGAGCAGTTGGGTAATTTATTTCCTTTATGCATTGTTTATTATTTTATGCATTTTCATATATGTGGGAAATATATAAAATAATAAATATAAAAATGAATAAAGACGTGATGAATGTATTCTATTAATGCGTGTTCAATTATGAGTATGATAACATAGTATGAACATATTTAATAGAAAATTAATACATTCGTGGAAAATATTAAAACCCCACAAATAAATATTAAGTCACAAATGCCTTCTGTCATTTGAATTTGAACACAACCGGGTGTACAGGGTGCTTGTCATCCAAAGTTTAGGGTGCCTCCTACTAATAGGGAGTCTTTATGAAAGTGATGAGTTGACTTAACTAATGTTTGTAGTAAATAAGTATCTAAATCTATATTGATGAAACTTTATAGGAAAGCATTGTATAAATCATGTTTATGCTTTTTAGAATCTGGGACTTCACTCAATAGATCAAAGAGTCATGAGTTAATGTGGTTATCCAGTCAAACACCTACAATAGAACACTTTGAGTAGTAGAGTAGCCATATTTTATTATAATGACCCATGTTTTGGATCGAGTCAAAAATTCTAAAGGAGTTTGAACTTTTCATTTCGTTGATGGGATGAATATTAAATTGGGCCTAGAAATGTAAAATTGAAAGTTATAACACATAAAATTGTTTTTTTTTATGGATTTTAAACCCCAAGAGGTTTCACAGGGGTTCTTGTTGATTTTCAGAATCAATGAGCATCAAAATCCTGATTTTTGGTAAGCCAAAGAGAGGTGGACAGTTAGTGCATGGTTAATGCTAACTATACCAATCATCCATAAAGGGCCTTAAGGGCATCGCACATCTTTTCAAACCATTCAAATATGGCCACATGACTGTGCGATGCATCTTCTAAAAATTTCATATTCAAACCACACTGGTTGCGCACAGTTAGACAAACCATGCATCTAACCCGCACAATTATTTCCACTTAAGCAGTGGTTTCACACGGTTGGTACATGATTTTTTTGAACCATGTGGCTCATTAAAATGGGGAAAATGAGAGTTTTCCCCCTCTTTTCCTTAGAAGGTTTCCACCCCTTTTCCTCCCCCATTTCTCCAGTATCCTCTCATGCATGCTCCTCATCTTCATCCCACTTCCATAGATGGATATCCTCCATTCTTGGTCTAATTTCACCATCATCAGATGCATTGGAAGCCTCCTAGTAAGTCTAACACTCCTATTTATTATTTTACTTGTTTTCTTCCCCATATATTAAGTTATTTCTATTCAAGATCATTTTTCCTATTTGTAGAGTTTTTTGTGATTCTACTGATTTCTCTTGCTTCGGATCGAATCAAAGATCAGTATTTGATGAGTGGATAATACTAAGAATATGGTAGGTGTTATATATGATTTTCCCTTAAAGTTGCATTATTTTTAAAAATCATCATTGTGCCACACGCTGAAACTTCCCACGCATTGCCCTTAAAATATAAAATTCCTTAAATTAAATTCTTAGAGAACAACCTTGATGTTCCTTATAACCCTTTTAACATGGTTGGAGGTCAAAGAAGTCAACCCAAACCACCAAATAAGTTTGCATCAATTTAAATTTTTTTGGTGACCATTTTTGCACAAATTACCAAGACACCTCTATGGGTGTGTTGAGTATGCCCTTACTTGCGGAATGCCTTAGATGAATTAAATGAATCATTTTATGGTTAAATATCCTCCATAGACATTATTTCCATGTGTAAAGTGACTTGAAAAATGAAGGAATATGATGGATTGTATTATGGAATGTATGATTACGTAGAACTCCTTGCCCCTTATAATTGGTTTGACATTTAAATGTATCATGATGATTTGTTTTTATGAATGGGTGATTGCCATGGATTTATTGTTTGTTATAAAAAAAATTAATTAATTATATAGTTTTAATGTATAATGTAATGAATTATCTCAAGGCCTCTTTTTAAATAATAAATGAATTATGATAATGAAGGTCTTCTGCACCTTGAGTGATTTTGGGTTCTTCTTTATGAAACTCCTCGGCTAAGGGATCATAGGGAAATTTGTATTACCTTATACTAGATTATTATAAAGGGAATATTCTTAGTGTTATGGATATAGTGTTTCAAACCCCCTTGGTTGAGGATATTGGATATGACAATTCATGTCACTTAGGTTGTTTGGAATGATGTTTCACGCCCCCTCGATTAAGATGATGGGAATGAAACTTCTCATAATTATTTATGATAATTGGCATGGAATCCTATATTATTTATGATGCTAAGGCATGGAGTCCCTTATTACTCTATGAGAATCTTACGATTATGCATAGATTCCTGAGTTACGCCTCAGGTCCTAGGTATGTATACCTATATATATGGGGACACATGTTCTGAGATATTCTGACTCAAGTCGAAGCAGATATGGTCAAAAAAGTGTCTTCTAGGAACCTAAGCTGACTTGATTACATTTATTTATTTCATTACACTGCTTTTCTTATTATACCTGTAAAATAATTTATTCTATACTCACAGACTTGATTGAATTATACAGCATTAGATATGGCCTACTGATTATATATCACACCTTTTTTGGGCCACCATTCGGTAACTAAACAGACCTCATGGTTTCAGGCTTATTATCATGGTTTGTGCTCTATGTTGTTTTCCTTATGGACATGAGATCTTGGGAGTAGCATATGATCATGTAATCAGGCTTCCTTTCTGTAGTTATATTCTTTTACTTATTTATTCCTTTTTATTAGTTTATTATTGTATATTGTATTACCTTTTTTATGTATATTTCTTGTACATTGTAGCATTTTCATGCATGGTTATTATTCATATGTTTATTTATTATTTGTTATTAAATTATTTTATTCTATTGTTCTTTATTGTGTATTGATTTTTCTATGTTTATTTTTGATCCAAAGGGTATAGCCTCCCCAATGTACCACTTTCAGAACCTCACTGATAGTCAACATCCTTTGATGTATAGGGAGGTGTGCTTAAGGCTTTGTGGTGAACCAGCTTGGGACATAGTTTTAGTGGATCCTGGGTTGGGATGTTACAAAGTGGTGTCAGAGATTCTTTTCCTTTTGTCTTTCTATTTTTGGATGGTAGATAGGATACTAGGAATGTTTTGGCACTTAGTAAATAGCTTCTGTCTAGGTCCAAACAACCCTCACATGAGGGAAAGATCAAGTATTTAGGTATGAGATTATTTATCATGTTTGTTATTACGGTTGATTATTATTTCACCTTGAGTTATTTTCGTACTTCTTCTAGTTATTGATTTATTAATTCATGAGATTTACCTCTTGGTCTCATATAGAAAGAGATGACATGTGTTCATGCATCATTATAGGCACAAAGAGATTCACATGCCATGCATTCTCTATATGATGTAGACTGCATTGTAGATTTCACTATTCATGATGATATGTATTCCATGATTTTGTGATTTATCAACATGCTAATTCATATACCTTCTTAGGTGACTGTATAGAATGCTTTCCAGTATGACATGCTTGGGTGATTATTTACATGATTACTAGTATTTTTTCCCTGTGATATCATGCCTGGTTATACTTGAGATAAATAATTGGTTATTAAAGTGTATCTGTCAACCTAAACAGTGTTTTCCCATATAGATTGATGGTGGCACCTTAATTAACTAGTTTTTCCATGTTTTATCCATGGACCATTAGTTGCATGAGATGAAACATTTATGGTTGTGATTAAATGGGTTCTATTAACAATTTATAAAGTGTATGGACTTTTATAAATTGGGAAGGGTAGCCCATATAATCAAAACATTATACATGAACTTGATATATTATGACACCGAAAGTAAAAACATGGTTATAGTTGCATGAATTCCAACTGTAACTTATAAAGGAAAGTACCTTTATAATTTTGGAATTGTAATCCATCTAATTGAATAATGATATATATATATATATATTGGATTTTAATTATTATAGAAAATGTTTTCTTTTAAATCAAGATGTAAATTGTGAATTTATAAAGGATTATACCTCTATAACTTGGGCATGATGACCCATATTACTGAATTTCTAAATGAACAACTAGACCCAAGTAGGTCATTTAGGGTATGCTACTTGTAAGATAAATTCACAAATGCACAACTAGGCCTAAGTAGGTAAATTGGGGAATGTTTCTTGTAAGATAAATCCATAAATTCAAAAATGGACCCAAGTAGGTCAGTTGGGGAATGTTTCTTATAAGATAAATCCATAAATTAAAAACTGGACCCAAGTAGGTCAGTTGGGGCATGTTGCGTCTGAGATAAAAAAATTATGAGAGTTTTGGATTTTTTTTCTTTTAATTTAACTTTTATGGTTGTACTTAACCAAACTGAGTTTTTCTTGAAAAAACCCTAGTAGGTCACCTTTGTCCTTTTATTCCTTAGTACTTATCCCCATGGAGGTATGTTTATAATAATTAGATGGTTATTTAAAGTGTCAACAGTAACTTATATGGTGTTACGTATAAATGTATAGTGTCATATTACTTGACCATCCCCCTTTAATTAATAAAAAACCTTTTATCTGGTTTTGAGATTTATTATTATGAGGATTTTGTTAATTAAAATGTCAATTTCAACCTAAAGGGTGTTTTCCTCTATATCTTGTAATTGAGATTTTATTTAACTAATCATGTTGTGATAATTTCATGGTCAAATAAATAATGATTAAATTTTAAAAAAATGAGATAATTTTCTATTATATTTTATGGTGTCAGCTAAATAAAGTGCTAAGTACAGTTTGAGAAACGTTTTCCTTTATAAATGGAACTTTCCCTTTTTATATATATTTAATATTTTTAAAATTTATAATAAATTTGAACCAATTTAATGGATTAAATTAAAACCTTAATGTGGTGTTCTTAATTTCAACCCTCAAGTAAGGGGGTAGTTTAAAAATTGTTACCTTGGGTAGGAATGTGTATGTTTACCGTACATATCAGTTGACATTTTTCTTTTATGGTAAGATTAGAAGTTAGGCTAATAAGCCTATGGATCTTTTTAGAATGACCTAGTTATAGGGTCGGCACTTTATGCTTTAATAAGGGGTTATCCCAGTTGAGGTAGCTCCCTCTGAGGTAAATTAGTACTAGTAAATGATTCTTTCAGTTTTCAGATTAGAGGTGCCATTAGGGTGATCATTGCCCCAATTAGGACTCTTATTGGTGAAATAAAACCCCTGGTTAGATGGGTGTTAATTTGGTAAGCTAAGAATTTTGAAGAATGTAGGCATCGTGTAATGATCAAGTTTAGCGGGTTACACATTCCTAGGGCATGGTCGACTAATTAGTTGGTCGTGTGACCCTTCTTTTTATATGATGGATGACATAGTAAGTATTCATCCAAGTTAATGGTTTTATAGGGTAATATAAATATATAATACGTAGTGTCGTTGGGATAGTTAAATTAAAAGGAGTGGTAATGCTTATTGCGCTATTTTTTTATCATATTAGCACATGCAGTTACATGTGGTTTCATTGGTTAAGAGATGTTATGGTGAACTATATGAGTTTGGTGGTAATCATCTGAGCCTTGAGATATTATGATACATTATTTTTTCATCTCCAAAGTAGAGTGACCTGGGTGTTAAAGGAAAAATAACTCATCCCAATACATAGGATGATTTCCATAGAGGATCAGGTGTTCTGACATGCCGGTTAGTTTATTTTTGGATTCTATGCCTAATGCTAATGATGTGTGTGAGCTCAACTTGGGATAGCGTCATGTGTACATCTAAATTTAACTTAATCTAGATCTCTTTTTAGTGGATATTTTTCCTCTCTTATCATGTGGGTGCTTGATATAAGCATGTTGGCCACATTTGTAACCCTTGTTTGGTGAGGAATGAAGTTTGTGTCATGGGATGAGTTCCCTTTATTATAAAATGATGACTAAAAAATTCCTAAGGTGAATATAATTTCTCCAAACATGTTTACTTGTGTTCTTCCAAGTAATGGGAGCGCATCCATGAATGACCAGTTGGAAATGTTCAAAACATATTTTAAAAGCCTATGAGGCTGGATAGTTCAAGTTATTTAGTCCTTGAAATGATTCTTGATATATAACTCAATGTGAATTTAAATTGAGTCTATATTCTAGATTCATTATCAATATGAACAAGTGATCTTGGAGTTTGATGGGTTGGTGACGTGTTGGTGCTTGTAAGGCACCATGATGGTAAAGTGGTTGGTTGTGTACCCAACCATTGATGAATGTTGAGAGTTTAGATTAGAATTTGATGGATTTTATTAAATGATCACGAGTACATTTGGATTTAAGTTAAATTAAGAAATCCTTCAAATACCACATCTAATATAGTGATCCAAGCCTTTTACACATATTATTACATGATTTTAAGTATAATTATCCATTAAATACAAACCAATGGTCAAAAATCATAGTGTATTTGGAAGACTAGGTACATAATTAGAAAACATGAAACTAGAATAAAACATATTTTTATTAATCTCTATAACTATATTCTAACTCCCTTTGAGCTCGTATAATTTCATAGGATGTGCTAAGGAAGATATAGACAAAAGGGGTGAGCTAAAAATCCTAGTAAGAGAATAAACATGGAAATGAAGCATAACACATGAGTTAGAAGACATAACATGATAACATAAAAAAATGAATCATGAATAAACATATGGAGGCATAACATATAGAACATGTAATCATAAGACCATGGAAACATTGGAATGTGTTAGCAATATATATCAAGAAATAAACACAAGTCAAAGCTAACTGCCAAGATGATATCATAGGGTGGACAGAGTCCCATAATGGATTAGGTTTACTCCCTAATCCCATACATAATGTATCATGAGACTAAAAAAATTACCCAATGTATTGGAGTTCTATTTGGGTTCACCCATCATAACAGTTACATGAATATTTGTTCCACATAAAAAATCTAACATAAAGAATAAACATAAGGGTTACCTATGGAAAGAAATGGGTTTTGTAATCATGTCATACGACATAACCAAAGGGTGTATCCGAATGGTTTCCATGAAATAAGGGATTTAAATTATTCTTGGACATTCATTAAGGTAAAAATAGTAATAGATAATGAATAATGGTTCATAATTTAATCAAAAACATGAAAAAGAGTGGTTAGGTAATTTTAGAAATGTGCCACTTAAGCATGGTTTTAGGGAAAAGAATAAAGAGTATTTAAAAAGGATAAAGGAATAATTATTTATGTAAAACTAGAAATAAAAAAAATGGTTTTTTCATAATAAAATGAGTTATTTTAGAAAATATGGGATGCTTAAAATATTTTATGGATTCTACTTGAAAATGGGTAAGAAATAGAGAAGTTCTCTTTAATCAGGTTTGCTTATCGAGAGGAATTGAGAAGGGAACCTTTTATAACATGTATTTATCTATCAAATAAAGTTGAATTGATCTAGATATATATTTTTAGAATATAAATATATAATATAAGAGAATTATATAAGAATAATTAAGAGATAAATTTAGGCAAAGAGAGATAAAACGCATCCCAAAAGAAATATGGAGGTTAAGAGAGATCCCTTACCTTATGCATGAATGTGTTCTTCACTTGCATGTAATATATGAGATAATAAAATTATATTCATTAATTAATTAATTTATAATATATTTCACATATATTTGGTTTATTATAATTTTATTATGTTCATTTATTTCCATTTCAATGAGTTATAAAATTCAGTTTCGTTGTTCTGGGAGCATCTGTTTCATGGTTTCATGGTCGGTTCACTTGTGTATAATTGTTGAATTTATTGATCCCCCCATGATATGGTGGGTGGTAAGGGTGGGGATGGGTTTTGGGTGTGTTCTTGGGGTTAAGTCCCTGGTCCAGTGATTTAAATGTATTTTCTTCCTTGCATTGTGTGTCGTTTTCGTGGTTGTACCCAATTTTTTTAATTATTGAGGTTCTTTTCAAATGGGAATACTTCTATAGAAGTGAAATGATACAGTATTAATGTACTTACATGATTTTAAATAGACTCATATGTCATTTATTTCTTACATGTGGATGATTCATTCAATAAAATGTTAATGATAAATGTTTTGTTTATTTTGGTGGTTTTCCCGACCATCTCAATCTAGTTTCATTTTATTTAGTTTTATGATCATATACTCTTTCCAGAGTGTGGAACAGCATATAATATAAATAATTAGTCTATTTTAAACAATTATAAGTGGATTTATACCTATCATGAAGGAATTAGTGGAAAAAAACTCATCATCCACAAAGGCAGTTAACCGACATAATATGAAAATGGTTTCATTTTTCTTTGAATAAGAGGAGATGAGAAAATGGGTGGATAGAAGATATTACATTGGAAATATAAAATTACCATATATAAATTATATTTTATTTATTATTATATATTGGATGAAGGATGTGAGGTTAAGTTATATTGATAAAAGAAATTAAAAGAGGTAGTTTGAGAATGTTACCTCTTGAATATCACCTTCTTGAAGGACCCTTTAAGGAACCTGGAATTGGTCTTTTGGTGAGACCAGCATCACTTTGACATAGAGAAAGTAGGGAGGAGAGGTTTTGGAAAATATTTTTAAATCTTCAAGTCTTAGAATGTCTGAGGAGAAGGGGTGGTGTGGGGTGGATTTATAAGGGGAGGAGATGGATTTTTTATTATTATATTCATTTGTTTATTATTTTGACTCAAGACTACTGATAATATTTATTCTTGTGAATATATACTATAAATGGTGCATGTTATTTTGTACTAATGGGTTATTACATCATCCATGACTCATAAATTCATGTATTTGGCGTATAGTGTTAAATACCACAAATTATTATATTTCTCTATTCACTAAAAATTCAATAATTTTAGAAAAATACCAAAAAAACTAGAAATTTTTTTATGTTTATATTTCAAAAATATAATCCATTTTATTAAAATAATTTTATAAATATGAGAATTTAATTTTTAAATAAAATCCTCATTTATTTAAAAAATATCGATTTTAATATTATAATTGATTTTAGGACCCTTTAAAAAAATAATTATGGTATAATAAAATTATATTATCATTATAATACAACTTAATATTAATTTATGAATATATTTTATAAAAAATAATTTTTTTTGAATCATTATATTCATTATAAAATTTCAATTAAATCATTTGTGTTTTACAAAAATACCAACACTTTATTTATCATTTTTAAAACATTGATTTACTTGTACCATAATATAAATATATCATATTTTCATTTCATAAGATTCCTAAATATTATTTTACATTTACATAGGTGAGGTTACTATTCTAATAGTCAGGTTACTATTCCTAATGATTATATTACTATTCTAATGGTCTGATTACTATTCCAATGGTCAGGTTACTATTCAAATGGACGAATTTGTAACAGTCATATAAGTTCATGAATTCCTATAAACATATACTATTTCATTAATTAATTATTCAAATCTATTTTATATCAAGGATATATATACTTTCATATTCAAAATGAATATTGTATTACTAACATTATGCTTATTTCTACAGCTTTATTTGCGAGTGTGGTCGTTTTGGTAGATCAAGCATATCTAAATTTTCATATATTACTTATATTATTTTCTATTTTTTATCCCATTATAATATTTGGAATTCTTGTTGGTTTAGTTGCTAACTAATGTATCATTCTTTATTTATGTGAATAATGTTTTTTTAGTTTCTCTATATGATGTATGTGCCTTATACTACATGACATAATTATAATAAGGGAAAATTCATTGATAAAATTTTGGGTCATTACATTCTTCCCCCCTTAAGAATTTTTTCACTTGAAATTTCATTTTACATACAAAGATGAAAATAGGTGTGGGTAATTCTCATTCATTTCTTTCTCTAGTTCCTACGTCACCTCCTCGTACTTATGGTTTCACCATAGTACTTTGACTAGGTGATTTGTCTTGTTGTGTAGAACATTATCTCTATAGTTCAATAACTTCAACAGATCCTCCCCATAAGAGAGATCATTTTCTAGTTGTACCACATCTAAATTCATTACAAGTGAGGGATCTGATATGTACTTTATCAAGAGGGATACATGGAATACATCATGTACTTGAGATGTGGTTGGTGGAGGTTCTAGTTGATAGGCCATAGCTCAGATGCGCTCAAGAATCTCAAAGGGGTCGATGTACCTGAGACTTTGATTTCTCTTCTTCCCAAATCTCATGACTCTCTTCCATTGAGATATATGGTGTAATAAATTATCTCTAACCTCAAACTTCGTGTCATATCAATGATTGTATGCATAGTTCTTCCGTTGACTTTGGGTAGCCCTAATGTGTTTCTGAATAGTCTTCACCTTTTCTGTCATTTTCTCAACCATTTCAAATCCTAGTAGCTTGAATTCACTAACTTCATCCTAGCATACATGTGTTCTAATCTCTTCCCATAAATGGATTTATATATATCCATTTGGATACTTGAGTGGAAACTATTTTTTTAAGATAAATCGACCAGAGGAATATGTTGGTCTCATCCTCCTTTGAAGTCAATCGAGCATGCTCTCAACATGTCTTCCAGTGTCTAAATAGTTTACTCAGACTGGACATCATTCAAGGGGTGATAAGTCATACTTAAGTTCAACTAAGTTTTTAGATCATTTTGGATACTCTTCTAGAACTTGGAGGTAAATCTTGGATCTCAGACAGATAGAATTGATAATGGTGTCTCATGCAGCCTCACCACTTCTCTAATGTATATCCATAAAAGTTGATCTAAGAAGTCCTATTGAATTGTAATTAAGTAATTATTCTTTGTAAGATGATCCACGATAACCCATATAGAATTATTTCCTATGAATTTCTTCAAAAGTCCAGTGAAAAAGTACATAATGATGTTTTCCATTTTCCATGTAGATATGGGTAATGGATGCATTATCCCATTAGACTTTTTCCTTTTAGACTTCACTTGTTGACATACCAAGCACTTTGATGTATATTCTATGATATCTTTCTTCATATTGTCACACCAATAGTGCTCTTGGAGATCTTTATACATCATTGTTCTCCCTAAGTGGATGGAGAAGGTCGACCTATGTGAATCATTAAGAAGCTCCCTCTTTATCTTGGGAATTTATGGTACACATAGTTGTTACCAAATATTACGACTCCTTCCTCATAAATTTTTAACTCTAAGGATTTCCCATTTCTAATATATTCCACCTTCTTCTGAATTTCCACATAATCTCTTTGAGTATATTTTATCTTCTCTAAAAGGGATGGTTGAACAATCATTTGAGAAAGTAATGATGGTGTTACTTCCTTTATTATTACAATGTCCATCCTTTATAAGTATAATAAGATTTGATCCTTCTCAATTATTATCATTGATAGAGTTTTAGGATCCTTTCTACTTAGAATATCTGCCAATTTATTCGCTTTACTGGGATGGTCATGGATTGAGTAGTAATAATCCTTGATGAGCTATAAGTATCTTCACTGGTGCATATTAAGCTCTTTTTGTGTGAATATATGTTTTAGGATCTTTTGGTTGGTATATATCTCACACTTCTCCCCATAGAGATAATGTTGCCAAATTTTCAACAAGAAGATCACAAAAACCAACTCCAGATTATGTGTGGGATAGTTTTTATCATGGAATTTTAGTTTCCTTTAGGCATAGGCTATCACTTTATCATTTTTCATTAGTAAATAGACTAATAACTTTTTTGATGCATTGGTTTATCTATGAAGAGTTCTCCACTTGTGGGTAGTGTAAGTAATGGTGCAGTAATAATCCTCTTTTTAAACTCTTTGAAGTAGTATTTTCATTAACTAGTCCATAAAAACTTTACTCCTTTCTGATTCAGGTTGGTTAATGGGTTTTAAAATCATGATAATTTACCCAAAAATATTCATTATTACCTAGATATACCAAGGATACTATAAATATCCATTACATATGCTGGCTTGGGACACTCCTCAATTGCCTTTGTCTTAGAAGGGTCTATATATATATATCCCTTTTCTGGTGATAAAATTCACTAAGAATGATACTTTCTCCATACAAAACTCAAGTTTATTATACTTTGTATATATTGTATCCCTTTAAAAATTCTTTATTATGGTATTCAAATACTCCTCATGCTCCCCATTTCTCTTAGATTATATCATAATATCATCTATTAGGACTACCACAAATTTGTTGAGGTAATCTATAAATACTCTATTCATTAAGTCCATGAATTTTTTTTGATCATTAGTGAGTCTAAATGGAATCACTATAAACTCATATTTTCCATGCCTTATTGAAAAGAAAATCTTGAGAATATCTTCCTTCTTCTCCTTTAATTGGTGATATCGTAACTAAAGGCCCACCTTGTAGAAATATTTTGTCTCATGTAGTTAATCAAACAAGTAATCTATCCTTGGTAGGGGATACTTGTTCTTTATCTTTATTTTATTAATCTCACAATAATCAATGCAGAGGAATATTGATCCAACCTTATTCTTGATGAATAGGACCATCTAATCCCATGGTGAAGCACTCAAGCATATAAAACCCTTATCGAAATTATCTTGTAACTGCTTCTTTAATTCTTCCAACTCAATAGTGTTCATCCTACAAGGAGTCTTTGATATGGGTATAGATCTAGTTATAAGTTAAATTGATAACTCAACCTCTTGTTCAGAAGTAAGACTGGGTAATTCTTCAGGGAACACATCAGTATAGTCCCTCACAATGGGCAAGTCTTCAAGCATGATCATATCCTTTGTCTCAATCATTTGTGCTAGATATTCTTGCTCGTAAGATTATAGTATCTATTTTTGAGAAGAATGTTCCAAAGGATTTTCATCCAACTATTTATATTTGTACATAATTGGAGGATGCCTCAGGATGTTAAGAGTGATCTCCCTCTCTCGATAGTTGATATTGGATTTATATAAAGATATCCAATCCATGCTCAATATAGAATCAAAATCCACCAAAGTAAGATGAGATTTTATGGGAGGTTCAGTCTAGAAACATTGATCGGGGATGAGTTATATACTTTATATGCAATAATTTCCACATTTTTTATTCTAATGGATAACTCAGCCTCCATATTTTGAGGTGTCATTTGAATAATTCTGATAAACTTACAAGATATGAAAGAATGTGTAGAACCAGAATCAAATAGTATGTTCACTATTATTGAATAAATAACCAGCATACCTATCACCACATCATTGTTGGGATCCACCTCAATGGTAGTGATAGAATATTCCCTTCCTTTCTTCCTTGGATGTTATTGTTATTGATTGTCTTCGACAACCCTTAGCTCGGGGAATTGTCTCAAATAATTCCAGTGTTCCTTACAGTTGAAACATTGTACTAAAGACTGAGTGTTGATTTAATCCTTCCTTTCTTATTCTACATTAGTGGGATTATTCACATCCCTTTATAAATGATTATATTGATACCCCTATTTTCCACATTTGAAACATATCTTTATTCCCTTTAGATCATTCCCAAGATGCTTCTTCCCACACTTTTGACATGTGGGGTGTTGGGTTTTCTTTCCTCCATGGTATTTATCTATTGATCCTCCCATATTAAAATCTATTTTTCACTTTTTTGTATCTGAGTCCATGATACTAATGAGAGTCATGAATATTCATCTCAACCTTAAGGGAATAGAGTAAAATGTCCTCATAGATTTGAAAGTCTCAAATCACAAAGAATTTTTGTAGAATCATCATTAATCCACTAAAAAATAAATCCACCTTGATTTTAGTGTTCATGAAAAATTTGGAGGAATATCATTAAATCCTTCTACAGTTTTCCTCATACACCCAGATAGACTCATCATCCTTTTACTTCGGTCCAAGGAACTCCCTCTCTATTTTAAGATGGAGAGTTCAGGGAAAATATTTGTTCAAAAATATTTTCTTGAATCCTTCCCATTCCATGGAATCAATTTATTCTTTATAATTCATGTTCTTTATCAGTGTCTTCCACTGATTAGATTCCCCATCAAAATGATAGACCACTAGCACGACTTTATCTTCTTCTGAGCATTGGAGGACAGATAATATCTTCTCAATTGAGTTAATCCATTGTTTCATGATGAGGGGATTATAAGATCTGCTGAATGTAGGCAGACTTTATCACATAAAGGATTTGACTGCAACTTGATATTTATTAGGATAAAGATGTAATTCCATAAAATTCAAGTTATTATTCATAACTTGATCCAATTGAGCCAGTACTATCATTAAGTTCTATGCTCCTGCTACCATTAGGTTTGGAATCTCATTAGGAAAATCATCACATTGCCTATCCCATTGGTTATTGGAATGGGTTCTCCTATTTACCGCAATTAACTAAAAAAATAAAAGAAAATTAGGGGACTTTAATACTTAACAAATGATTATATAAAATGAAACTGTTAATGTAGAAGGAATGACTTATAAATAAAAATCATATCCTAACTTATGATTCTCTAAGTTTTAATCTTGGTTATCCATGGAAATTTTTTCTATACATGGACTTATCCCAAGGATTATCACTAAATTTTTATGCACTTAATCCCTAAAAATAACTATACCTTTATTTGATACCAACTATAGTGACCCAATCCTTTTATATATATTATTATATGATTTAAAGTATAATTATCCATTAAATACAAAACAAAGATCGAAAATCCTAGTGTCTTTGGAAGACTAGGTACATAATTAAAAAACATTAAACTAGAATAAAAAAATATTTTTATTAATATTTATAATGAGCTACTAACTCCATTTTAGATTCTATAACTACATAGGATAACCTGGGGAATATATACACAAAAGGGGTGAGCTAAAAATCCAAATAAGTGAATAAACATGGAAATGAAGCATAGAACATGAGTCAAAAGACATAACATGATAACATAAAAGGAAAGGGTCATGAATAAACATATGCAAGAAAAAAATACATAACATATAATAATAAGATTATGGAAACATAGGAATGTGGTAGAAACATATATCATGACATAAACATGAGTCAAGACTAACTACCAAGATGATATCACATGGTGGATAGAGTCGCATAATGGATTAGGTTTACTCCCTAATCCCATACATAATGTCTAATGAGACTAAAACATTACCCAATGAATTTCAGTTCTATTTGGGTGCACCCATCATAACATGTGCATGCATATGTATTCCACATAAATAAATATAACATAAGGAATAAATATAAGGGTTACCCATGGAAAAAATAGGTTTCGTAATCATGTCATAAGGCATAACCAAAGGGCGTATCATAATGGTATCTATACAAGAAGAAATTTAAATCATTATTGGACATTAATAAAGGAAAAAATGACAATAAATCATAAATAATGATGTCCAACTGAATTGTAAACATGAAAAAGAGTGGTTAGGTAATTTTAGAAATGTGCCACTTAAGCGCGGTTTTAGGGAAAAGAATAAGGGGTATTTAAAGAGGATAAATGCATAATTATTTTTGTAAAATTAGAAATAAACTAAAATAGTTTTTTAATTATAAAAAGAGTGATTTTATAAAATATTGGTGGATTAAAACATTTTATGGAGTGTACTTGAAAATGGGTAAGAAAATGAGAAGTTCCCTTTAATCGGGTTTGCTTATCAAGAGGAATTGAAAAGGGAACCTTTTATAACATGTATTTATCCATCAAACAAAGATGAATTGAGATATATATATATGTTTGGAATATTTATACAGAATAAAGAGTAATTATATAAGAATAATGAAGAGACAAATTGAGGTAAAGAGAGAGAAAACATGACCCAAAGGAAATATGGAGATTCTAAGAGATCTCTTACCATATGTCTAAATGTGTATTTCACATGCACTTAATGTCATAGATAATCAAATTAGATTCATTGATTATTTAATTAATAACATCTTAAACATATATTTGATTTATTATAATTTTATTAAGTTCATTTATGGCCATTTTGATGTGTTATAAAGTTCAATTTCATTGTTCTATGAGTGTTTGTTTCATGGTTTCATGGTCGATTCACTTGTGTATAATTATGGAAGTTCTTGTAAAATAGTAATACTTATTCATAAGTGAAATGAAATGGTATTAATAAAGTTAAATAATTTAAAAGGGTATCATATATAATTTTTTTCTGACATGTGGATGATTCATTTAATAAAATTATAATGATAAATGTTCGGTTTATTTTGGAGGTTTTTCCGACCATCTCAAACTAATTTCATTTTATTTAATTTTATGGACATATGCTTTATCAAAAATGTGAAACAAAATATAATATACATAATTAGTTCATTTTAAACAATTATAAGTTAATTTAAACCTATCATGAAGGCATTAGTGGAAAATGAAAACTCATCATCCATGAAGCTGGTTAACCGACATAATATGGATAATGGTTTTGTTTTTCTTTAAATAATAGGAGATGAGAAAATGGGTGGATAAAAGATATTACATTATAAATATAAAATTCCAATATATAAATAATACAAGATTTATTATTCTATGTTGGATGAAGGAGGCAAAGGTAAGGTAGAATAAGAAAATAAATTAAAAGAGGTAGTGTGAGAATGTTACCTCTTGAATGTCGCCTCCTTGAAGGACCCCTTAAGGAATTTTTAATTGGTATATTGGGGAGACCAGTAGAACTTGGATTTTGATAGAGTGAGTAGGAGATGTTTTAGAATATATTTTACAAGATTCAAGTCTTATAAGGTGTGAGGAGAAGGGGTGGTATTTATAAGGGGATGAGAGAGGTGTTTTTTATTATTATATTCATTTGTTTATTATTTTGGATCAAGACTATCAATAGTATTGATTATTGTGACTATATAAATTAAATGGTTCATTTTATTTAGAAATAATGGGTGCTTACATCATCCATAACTCAAAAATTCATGTATTTGGCCTTTAATGTTAAATATCATAAATTATCGTATTTCACTATTCACTAAAAATTCAACTATTTTAGAAAAATACCAAAAAATTTCCCTCAAGATTTTTCAACATGTAGATTTAAAAAATGGAATCTATTTTATGAAAATTATTTTCTAAATATGATAAATTTAATTTTTAAATAAAATCCTCATTTATTCAAAAAAATTGATTTTAATATTATAATCGATTTTATGACCCTTTGAAAAATTAATTATGGTCACATAAAATTATCTTATCATTAAAATACAACTTAATATTAATTTATGAATCCATTTTATGAAAATTAATTTTATTTTAAATCATTATATTCATTATAAAATTGTAATTAAATTATTTATGTTTTAAAAAAATAGCAACACTTAATTTATCATTTTTGTTAAAACAAATTACTTATACCATGATGTACATATATGATATTTTCATTTTATAAGATACCTAAATAATATTTTACATTTCCATAATTGATGTTACTATTATAACGGTCAAGTTACTATTCCAATAGTCTACTTACAATTCAAACGGTCAGACTTGTAATGGTCATATAGGTCCCTTAATTTTTATAAATACCTCTTATTTAATTAATTCTTCATTCAATTTTATTTTCTATCAAGGTTATATATAACTTCATCTTCAAAAAAAATATTGTATTACTAACATAATGTTTTATTTTTATAGCTTGGTTTGTGATTGTGGTCATTATAGTGGCTCAAGCAGATCCAAATTTTAATATATTATTTATATTATTTTCTATTTTTTATCCCATTGTAATATTTGGAATTATTATTGGTTTAGTTTCTAAATAATGCGTCATTATTTATTTATGATAATAATGTTTTTTTGGTTTCTCTATGGGATATAAGTGCTTTATACTAGAAGAAATAATTATAAGAAGGTAAATTTCATTTATAAAATTCGGGGTCGTTGCATCAGTTGTTAAGCTAGATGTTTCATATTAGGTTAGTCTAGATTGGATCAAATGACACCTTGGTATTTAAATCTTGAGGTTAGGATGAGGCCATTGATTTTGCATCGCGTTCTACACAATGAACACATTTTGAGGAGGTTGACATGTATTTGGACCTAGTCACACATTGTTGGGAGATGTGGTGCTAAGGGTTCTTTTACATAAAGCACAGCCTGTTTTGATGGAGCATGGATCGGGAGAACTACACATGATTATCAATGGAAATCCTCATTAAAATCTTAGTGTACTTATGATTTAATGACAAGAATGTTCTCTACCTTGACATTATCTTGGGTATGTTGGGATATAGTCATATTTATATCGAGATAATCAAGTGACTTTCTAGTTTAGTGGATAGACCCCCATGTGAGAAGAGTTGATCTTGATATCAGTCTTTGGATAATCATTTTTGGGAACCTACTGTACTTTTGGATAAATAGAACCAAATAAGACTCGATTCCTCAGTGAATACCAGGCACAGTTTTGTGTACGAGCTTCAGTGAGTGTGCTTGAAATGACCTCAGTAGACCTTGGAATAAGGGATTTGGAATCAGGGGGTTTTGCAACATGTTGTAAGTTAAGTCGATCATTTTCTAGAATATTCATTCGGAGGTGGTTTGACTTTCATTTTCATGTTTAGTTGAATGCAGCCAGTGAGAAACCACATTGAATATGTCATCAGAGGAAATGAGTTTAGTGTAAGAGTTATCCGGGGTATTTCAAAGAAAAGTTGGAATGACCAGTTAAGCTTGGTCGATTAGGATTTGATCATTTTGATCTAATTGAGGACCAAAGACAAATTTCTCATGGTGTGACCGGGTGGCATGAGTTGAGAATCATGTCATAAGTGTTTCTAGGATTCTAGGTCCATGTTATAAATGGGTAATTTTGACGGTGGGAGTATCATGTATCAAAATTTGTCATAGAAAGCTAGACCCTATGGTGGGGAGTGCCTTAGGAAAAATAATGAAAGATATAATGACATGATTATTTATCAGGTTATATGGGATTTTTTAAGCAATGTATCAATGTTTCAACTTTGGATATGAGAATTGGCTCGAGTTTTAGTGGCTTAAGTACTACGTGTTTAAAGTAGTGCATGTGGGTGTGTTGGTCATGGGAAACAAAACGTAGGAATTTGAGAGAAAACTCATGACCCAAGTAAGTTGGGTGATGTTTTAATTATTCCCAAAATTTTCTCAAGTATGATAAGTTCTAAGTTGGGAAGATTATAATGTCCCGTGTTTTGGAGCAGGTATAAAATTTTAAAGGAGTTTGAAATTTTTGTTTGGTGGATGGGACAAATCTTAAACTAAGCATTATATATAAAATAAAGAGTTGGAACACTTAAAATTGATGTTTTTAGATGGATATTAAAGCATGATAGGTGTTATGAGAGTTATATTGAGTTTAGAGATCGACGGGATTTGAAGCATGGTTTTTAGGAAGCCAAAGAGAGGCACATTGTTAGTGCATGGTTAGTGCTAACCATGAACCTAAACCACGTAGGACCTAGAGGGTGTCACATGGTTTTTCAAACAGACCATCCGAGGCCTCACACCCATGTGAGGAATCTGAAAAAAATTATAGAGTCAAACCATACAGGCTATGCACTGTTAGAAAAATTGTGTGCCTAGCCTGCATGGTTAGTGCCAATTATGCAATGGGTGTTTAAAATTAGTGCACAGTTTTTCCAAACTGTGTGGTCAAACCATGCATCTCATTAAAAGGGGAAAATTACTATTTTTCCTCTATTACTTAAAGGGTTTTCACCCCTTTCCTCCCCATTTTCAAGCAGCCTCTCTCATGCGCTCCTCTTCCTCCCTCTTCCATGGGTGGATCTTCTCTATTCTTGGTCCAATTTCACCACCATTGGATGTGTTGGAACCCTCTCAGTAAGGATAACACTCATATTTATTCTTTTCTCTATTGTCTTCACTGTATGGAATGTTATTTTTGTGCGAGCTCATTTTCCCTCTTTGTATGTTTTTTTATGATTCTTCTGATTTCTTTCATTCCGACTCAAATCAAATCCTAGAATTGGATAAGTGGATAGTCCTAACCATAATTTAGGCATTTTATATGTTTTTCCCTTAAAGTTACATCGTTTATCAAAGGTGTTGTTATGCTTTATGAAGGACTTCCTGCGTGTTTCCATTAAAATGTTAAATGCATTAAATTAATTGCTTAGAGCACAACCTTGATATTCCTTAGACCCCCTTTAACATGGTTTGAGGTTTATGATCTCAACCCAAACCCCAAAATAAGTTTGGTTCGATTTAAATGTGTTAAGTGACCATTGTTGAAAAAATTACCAAGCCGCATCTATGGGTATATTAAGTATACCCATGCTTGTGGAATGCCTTAGATGAATTAAATGAATCATTTAATGGTTAAATATCCTCCATGGCCATTATTTCCACTTGTCAAGTGAATTGATAAAATAAATGAATAGGATGGATTGTGTTATGGCACATATGATTACATGGTGCTCTATACCCCTTATAATTGGTTTGATGATGAAATGTGTCATGATGATTTGTGTTATGGAATTGGTGCTTCCCATGGATTTCTTGTTTGTTATAAATGAAATGGCCTAATTGTATAGTTTTAATTGATAATGGAATGAATGATATCATGGAATGTTTTTAAATAATAAATGTATTATGATAATGAAGTTCTATTATTCCTTGAGTGATGTTGGGTTCCTCTTTATAGAACTCTTTCATTAAGGGCTCATAGGGAAAGTGTACATGGTGTTTCAAACCCCATTGTCCAAGGGTGTTAGACATGGTGATTCACGTCACTTGGGTTGCTAGGAATAGAATTTTGATCCTCATAGATTAAGAGGATGGGAATGACCCTTCTCTTTATTATTTATGATTATTTATGATACTCAGAAATGGAATACCTTATTACTCGATGAGACTCTTATGATTATGCATGGACACCCGAGTTATGCCTCAGGTACTGGATAGTACTAGGTATCTATATATATGACTATATATGTTATCAAGTATATAGTTCATATACATGCATACATACATACATATATACATATATACCTATATACATGGTCGCATGTGTTTTGAGATATTTTGGATCAGACCGAAGAAGGTATGGTCGGCCATGTGTCTTTGAGAAACCTAAGCTGACTTGTTACATTTATTGTTCTCATTACACTACTTTTCTTATTATACCTGCACACTAATTTACATTATACTCACGGAATGTATTACATTAGACATTGTTGGTAGTGGTCTACTGAGTATATCTCACACCCTGTTTAGGTCGTTGTTCGGTACCCAAACATACCTCATGGTTGCAGTTTCAGGATCATGGTTTGTTCTCTGTGTTGTTTTCCTTATGGATATGGGAGCTTGGGAGTAATAGGTGAGCATGTACTCAAGATTCCCTTACATAGTTGGAGTCTTTTATTTATTTATTCATTTTTATCAGTATAGTCTTGTATATTGTATTACCTATTATATTTCTATTGCTTGTACATTTTAGTATGTTCATTAATGGTTCTTATTCATTTGTTTATTTATTTTTAGTTATTATCCTCTGTTGTTATGCTATTATTTATTGAGTATTTATTCTGTTATGTTTATTATTGATCTAGAGGGTATAGTCTCCCCACTGTATCACCTTTAGACTCTAACTGCTAATCGACAACCTTTGGCATATGGGGAGGCGTGCTTGAGGCCATGTAGAATAACATATCGAGGCACCATTTTAGTGGCTCCCAGGTCAGGACGTTACATGTATAGACTATGAGGAGAGAATTCATGGATCCTTTCCACCAGAATACTCAAGTGATAGAGTATTCTGAGTCTATTAGTGAGGGATACTAGAGTTTGATAAAATAGTTGTAGATGTTTAATGATTTAAATATTTGGTAATGTCTAATAGGTAATCAAGATAAAAGTACTAATCTTCTAGATTTTGTTTTTACAGAAAATGAAAATTAATACCACATGTACAATGTAATTAATTTTGGAAAAATTAAATGTCCTTACCGGCATGAATTTTCAAGAGCATTACAGAAGCTTTCATGATATAGGAAATTTAAGTTGCTGGAGTCCCCAATACCTGTTCAACTACCTCAAGAAGTGAGGCTACAAAAATTCTTATAGAAGACTCATGTATCACATATTTGATGTTTACAACATAATTTTATCATCGACATCTGGTGTGAGTTGTGGATACAACATCAGTACATGGATGATTCTACATGTTGTTTCATCTCCAAGAATCTTGTGAGGAGAAAGTGAAGTGAGATATGAATGGGTGATCATTACATTGGATGTGTGTAAATTGAAAGATGGATCATGATCTTTCAATAAATACCATATAATTTTCACCCATATAATATAGTTTCATTTAAAATTACAAAATGAATAGTAAATAGAGAAAATGATTCATTACCATTTGGGTATGGTTCACCAAGTAAATATAAACATAAATAAAGTCTTGAGTTCTTATGGTGAACAAGTTGAAAGACAAGAAAAAAAAAGACCAATAAAAAGTGTGACACCAAAAGAACCTTCACAACTTCCTTTAAATAAAAGAGGTGGTGCATTATTCATGAGGATATTTTATTTATATTTCATGTGATAAGACCATGGAAGTTCAAATTCTATGAACTGAATTTAAGAAGAAAGTAGTCGCTTCTTATTCAAAAATATTCATCATTGTATGTGATATTTATGTCATACTTCTTGGGTGTTGAATACAATATGCCTATCGTGTATGTGTATTTGAATACAATAACCAAGTAATAAAGGAATCATTATAATAAGTGAGGTGTGTTCTCTAAGTGGCTGAGAAAGGGTATCTCTTAAGTCTACTGTGAGATGTACACAACTTCTATATTTCCAAGTTTATTGATTCTATTTTAACTTTTATTAAGTATTAAAAACACATTAATCTCATGTGTCCAATGGATTCAAGGAGACATTATTCTAGTTATGGAATAAATTTTTTTTTTGGTGTTTAATAGTCAAACAATAGTTCTGTAATGCTTGAATCATTGGAAATACTTGATGAATATAAAATGTAAAACTTATATACCCAGTTGTGGAAAGATAATTGTCAAGAAAAACTAAGTATTTTTCAAGGATATACCCAGTATGGTTTTAGAATATTTGGATTTAAAGACCTTAGGTATTATTTTCACACTTATGTACTTGGTTTTGGACAAATAAACCTTTAGAAATAAAGGTAAGTCAAAAAGCTTTCAGAATTAGTTCATCTAAAGAGCATGAACTATTCCAAGGGTAAGCTAGTAGTAACTATACTTTATAAGATTCCTTTAAGTGTTTTAAGGAATATACAGGTGAAGTATGTAATATGCATGGTCAAAATATATGAGTATCATTGAACCCATGTTCCAAAAAATATATTCACAAAGCATACATCGATCATTAAAATGTAGCGTGGAGTAATTCCTAAATGCATATTTCCATGTACACATTAGAGTCATGATGTTACTAAGGTGGATCAATGATGAGACTTACATGAAAACATTGATCAATAAAATGT
This sequence comes from Viscum album, assembly GCA_963277665.1. NCBI lineage: Eukaryota > Viridiplantae > Streptophyta > Magnoliopsida > Santalales > Viscaceae > Viscum > Viscum album. The sequence goes on from OY728136.1 coordinate 1,989,973,785, forward strand.
ATCATGGATTAATTCCTAAATGGAAATTTCCTTATACACATCAGAGTCGTGATGTAATTAAAATAAGCAACAATATTGGAACATGTATGCATTATAGTGACTTTAATTATTTGTTGATACATATTATGAAAATAAAGGCTTTATCCCATACCCATATGTCAACTATAATGAAAAATGGATATCATATGAATTATAATATGATATAAATCCATTATGTCATAAGAAAATGTGTTTAGATGCAAAGAGTTTGTTAAGGATATAAACAAAATTACATCGTGCGAAACACAATGTGCATATTTAGTAATTATCCTAAAGTTTATAAGGATATTATATAAATCCCTATGATATAAAGGGTGTAGTCAAGTGATAGACTATATTTCTATAAAAGGGTGCACATATCTATTTGAGATAGTGGGAAAATTATTGACTTGGATTTAGTAAATTATAAAGATGCACAAATAGTTGGCATAAGAACAATTTCCATAGGAGCATGTGGGAAAGGAATGGTCTAGAGACACATACTATGTAGGAAGGATAAAACCATGGTAATGGTTTTGTATTCATTGCCGTTGATGATACATTGTTCATTGAGAATAATGAATCCTACAAGTAAACAATAAAAGTAAATAAGTTAAGATTGATAATATCAATTAAAATCCATCAAAAGATTCCATTTATCAAAGTATAGGGGCTTATAATTTTAAATATTGTGGTGGGTATTCAAGTGAGATTATACATGGGTGTTACAAGCATGGTTCCAATAAGTCTTCATTGGAAATTCCAAGTTGTTAAGCCTAAATCCATTAGAATTTTACTTATCATAACTAATTTCTATGATCCTTAAATTGGGAATTAGATGTCAAGACCACCAATCATGTAAGGTGTTTATACGACGCAATTATAAAGGGATAGTGACACCATAGAATTCCAATAAGGGGTGAAAGTTATTGAAATCCAGTTTAGGATTGAAGTAAGCAACAAGATCATAGAATATTCATTTGGAATGATTTTTTTTCATATGCCTACAAGAGGTTAGTGGGTGTGCCATGATTTTCCAAGTGAAATATGTTTGGTAACACCTGGAAAATAATTATTGGTTTTACAGTTGGTTAAGATCATAATGAAATTAACTCTCCATAGATTGGCTTAAAGCAGCAACCTAAGTTATAGGGAACAAGATCCACTGAGTTAGATCTGATAGGTTTCTTAGACCAAGTCAAAAGTATATATACCAACAAGGTATTTAAAAATACAAGTTGGAACAATTCAAGAGAAAATTATTACCATTATCACATGGCATAAATCTCTCCAAGAAAACATGTATGGGACATGGGGGAGATTGATTTGGTACATATAATTTCATACGATTCTGAAATGGATTAAACACATATGTCATGTTATGTATTGAATGTGATATTTCTAGTATATATTCTATGGTGGGGAAATATCAGTAATATCCAGTATAACTACACAGGAAGTAGTCAGAACTATCCAATAGTACTTAAGGAAGTATAAAGGATATATACCCGATATATGGAGAGGAAGGGATACTAGTTAAAAGGGTGCACAAACTAGTCTTCTTATAGATCAATGTGGTATAATATCATAGTTAGGCTAAGAGAATGATCAAGAGAAGATCATTCAAGTCAGTGGTAGTCATATCTACAAATATTGAGTGTGTTGCATCTTCTGATGCAGCTAAAGAAGCAGTATATAATATGAAATTATATGTTCCATATCATGGAATCTCCCCTAGTACTTAAAGTTTTATCATAATATAAATTGTGATAATTTTACTGTTAATATTAGCTAAGTTTTCAAGTTTTGAAAATGGACAAAAGGATACATACTCGGGGTTTACATCTCTCGATGAGTCTTAATAAAGGAGGTGAGGTCATATATAGAAAAATACATACGTAGCGGAGACGTGGTAGGACCATGAATAAAGTCATAACTCAGTAGAAACATGATCTTTTCATGTGAGAGCTAACAAGGTTCATTATCAAGTTGTCTCTAATGCAAGTGGGAGTATTGTAATAGTGGGTTCCCCAGACCCAACTTGATCAGTATATTTCGATTACCATACCATGTATACAATGAGTTATGTATGATGTACAGTTACCATAATAGTGTTGATATTTCTACATCCACTATTTAAATGGTAATTTCCATAGATTATTGGTCATATCAAAAGGATGTTTTGGTCCCCAGGTTATAATGAGAACCTCGAGATATTATGAAATTAATCTTAAACATGTGTCCTATAGTCTAAATACATCATACTGATTAGACATAGATGATGTTTGACTATCAGGTGTTGGGGGCTCATAAGAATTGATACTTATTCTTATAAAGTTAGTACATGGCGATCTTGAGTAGTTGAGATCATGAGGACTGTCCCACCAATAGAAACACCACATGTTTCAGGTTTCATTGGTAGTTCCTATCTAGGTTCACGTGTAATGGTCTCCTGACCTGATATTATTATCAGTGTATATTATTTTATTGTGTACTTAGATGCAAGGCAAAGACGGTGATAATGAAGTCATAATGGGGTAGCTTTCTTAGGGTGCATCATTGGTATTATGACATTGATTGAATAATCAAGAAAAATTACCGCTTCTAATAGGAAGAGATATCTTGGGCCCATTTGATCGGGATGGTAGTACCTTTACTAAATCCATGGTCATTATAGAATAAGGTAAGTCCATCTAGTAAGATTAATGAACAATAAAGAAATAAAGGATGATGACATGAAGTGTGTGTCCTTCTTTATGAGATATCACGAGACAAAGAGACTATATTACACAGTGTGTGTTCATAGGAAAGGTTGTTGTTGCAATGAATTTTCCTTACCACCTTAGGGGCTTTGATGGGTTACTAGATTCTGGTCCTGATCTGTGAATAGTATTCACTACTATCGAGATCCACTAATATCGAGATAAGGGACTAGAGGGTCACACATATGTATTCAAGAGTCAACCCTATTCTAGTGAATAGGTGTATAGGACTTGATGGGCCCCACCACGGGGTCTATGTGTAGTCCAAGTATTAACGATCACCAATGAATAAATAAATTCACTATTATTCAAGTATAAAATAATTGGGTTGAATTTATTTATTAAAATTATTCATAAGGTACTTAGTGAATAATGAAAAAATATTATATGAACAAATATTACTTTGAAATTCAATGTTCGTTTAATATTGTTGGAATTACGAGTCAAGTAAATGGATTTGTTTTATCACATAATATATTTTTTTTATATTACAAGTTGCTAATAAAATATAAATGATATTTCATGATGCAGTTAGTTTTTCATAACAAGTCATTTATATCTTATTTAGTGTGCTTTGGATATACGAGAGTGGGGGCCCTTTCCAAGTATTTTACCTCCCACTATATAAGCATATGAGAAGCTATTTTCCAACATATTATTCATTATAACATAATTAAGATCTTCTCTCTTCTCCCACATCTTAGAGAGAGAAAGGCTCTATCTAAACAATTAATTCAGGAACGCCTTCACGGATCGAATGGATAGAATCGAGGTGATCATTGTGATGCTGGAGGAATTGTCGGAGCTCTGTGCTAGCACCTGGAATTTGATGATCGGTGTTTTCATGGACTCTTGATGTCACGACCTGTCCTCGGGGCCCGTCCTGTGAATACCCCAAGCCTGCCTCCCATAGGCCAGGGGCTGGCGACTAGCACCAAGGCGTAAATCCCAAAAAAAAGGGGAAGGCATTGCCTTTATAAAGTAAACAAACACCATGGAGTAAGCCAGCAAAAGTAAACAATAAGTAAAACTGGGTACAAAAGTAAGTTCGGAAATTAAATGGGTCGGAATACAAACTCAAACTGAAAGTAAAGTACAACTGGAAAGAAAGTACAGCAACTAAAAGTAAAGCAGCAACGTCGAGCCGTCCACTGGAAGTCCCATCTGAAGGGTGGGTACAGATAGCCACCTCAGCTCCTCAGTCCAGCCGTCCGCACCGTGTAAGTCCCGCACAGTGGTCCACCTCTAGGTATCGACTTCTCCACTAGCCTCAACCACGATCAGCACTGTCCATCGTCTGCATCCAATACAACGTAGTGTGGGCATAGCCCGTGCAGGGGTGAGTATACGCTACTCAGTAGGGACCCCGAGACCCCCGAAGGTCTCCCAGAATCCACAAAGGATAATCCACAAAGGAAATATACAATCACGAAGTAACAAACAACACTACTTAGGTATATTCCCATACATATACCTAAGTCATCGATTCCAGCTCGTCTCTAACATCCGAGCCCAAGTTCAATCACGTCCACACAGGTTAGTACAACCCAATCCACACAGGAAAGCACAACACAATCCACATAGGAAAGCAAGTCAATCATATCAAAGATAATGATTGAAAGTCAAGACTCATCTCACACAGGTATACTTCTTCGGTGATAGAGATGATCAGATATAGCCACTGATTCATCTAAGCTGGGACCCACGTAGGATACTAAACCAGCCAAGCTTCCGAACCCACATAGGATTTCAGTGCAGTCTTCATTACCGCCGAACCCATGGAGGATTTCAGTACAGTCTTCATCACTGCCGAACCCACATAGGATTTCAGTGTAGTCTTCATCACCGTCAAACCCACATAGGATTTCAGTACGGTCTTCATCGCTGCCGAACCCACATAGGATTTCAGTGCAGTCTTCATCGTCGTCGAACCCACATAGGATTTCAGTACGGTCTTCATCACTGCCGAACCCACATAGGATTTCAGTGCAGTCTTCACCGCCGTCAAACCCACATAGTATTTCAGTACGGTCTTCATCACTGCCGAACCCACATAGGATTTCAGTGCAGTCTTCATCGTAGTCGCAGCCAGCTCTAGGGTTCCCGCACACATCATGCCCGTTTCCGGGAGGGTCCGCTCCACGAGCCAAGGGGTCGATACATCAACTGACACGTAGTCCAGAGTTGATGTATCCCAAAGTTCCGTCTCGACAAGAGGAACTCAACATGATAGACGGCGCGTCAATCGGACGTCCGGTCTGAGAGTTATTAGCTTTTTTGTTCCAGGGGCCAGGTTGGTTTTTAAGTCAAAACCAACCCGACCGCACTCCAAATACGTCCAAACCTCAATCGGAGTAATCCAAAAGATCCATCTCACAAAGAGGAATCCAGAAAAGTCGACGGCACGTCAATCGGACGTCCGGAGCTCAAGTTATAAGCGTTTCTGCTCCGAGGGCCCGGTTGGTTTCATGTTTGAACCAACCCGGTCATACCCAAAGTTCTCCTAAACCTTGAGTGTAATATACCGAAACGACCGCCTCGATCCAAGGATCTCATCACAACTGACGGTGCGTCGATCGGAGTTCTGCATCCCAAGATATGGGAAAAAGAACGTACTTGTCCGTTTTTAGGGGGTTTTGGGCCCGGACCGACCCGGCCCAAGACCCCCTGGGTCGGCCCGAACCGGGTCCGGGTCCAGACCATTAGGGCGCAGCCCGACCCGGTGGCGCGGCCTGGCCCCGCCGGCCCGGCCCGGCCTGGCGCGCTCACGCGGCCCGCGTGGCCAGCTCGGCCAGCGCCGAGCTGAGCGGACGGGGGGGGGGGGGGGGGGGGGGGGGGGGGGGGGGGGGGGCGCTGCCCCCCTGATTGTGTAACTGTGGCCCCCACGTGGGGGGCCTCTCCTTCTTCAAACCGGGGGTTATGACCCCCGGCTTCTTGGAAGTCGGTCGGCCCGGTCCGGCCGACCGGTGCTGCTGCTGCGGGACCGCCGGGTCCCGCCCCTCCGAGGTGCCGGCGGCCGGCGGTTCCGGCTGCCCCACCTTGCACCGCCGCGCTTTGAGTCGCGGCCTTGTCCGACCGGCGTGGCGCCGTCGCCGCGGACCTGCTCCGGCTGCGGTGTCTTCTTGGTTCTCCGGTGCTACGCCCCTTCACTGTGGCCCGACTCCGGCCGCGGGTTCGTTTGGCCTCAATGGCGCGGCACAACGGCGCCGCGCATCTTCGCCACATTTCCCCATGTTTCTGCGCGGTGTCGTTGCACCGTGCCGCCTTCTTTAGAACCGCAACAAACACAATCATCAAAGGGGGAGGAGGGTCGGCCGTGTTCGTGCGGTCCAACCTCCTCCCGTTATTATGATAACAAGCGGCCCAAATAAAAGACGATGAACGACAAAGGAATAATTCACGGCCAAAACAATTAACCCCTACCTTGATAACGAGATGATGTTCGAAGAGCATCGCGGAAACGGCGTCGCGAGGTAAAGCTCCATATGCGCTTGATGGAGATCATCCGAGGTGGAGTGGCGCCTCACACTGGCTGCGGAGAGGAGTAGAAAGGCACATCATCTTTCTTTGGTGTCGGCGTTCTTCGTCGGAGAGTGGCGTTCTTCTCGTTCTTCAACGAGGAAGATGAACTTATTCAGAGGAAAGATCGCTCCCTCTCTCAAAAACCCAACACAACGAAGTAACCACAATAAAATAAGGCTTTAGCCTTATTTTATTTCCTTTGCCAAGACTTTTAAATTTTGAACATTCAAAATTAAGTTCACTCGTTTAATTAAACATAACTTGTCAAAATTTAATGAGGTGATAAGTTGGCAATATTAAATGGGGGTTTTGAGGAGTTAGGAATGTGAGGGGTTGGGCTCGTGTGGGCCCCACCCCACCTTTATCCTCTCAAGTTTGGTTAACAACATGTGGGTCCCACCCCCAACTCCCTTATAAAAAAACTACCTAGTGGAAAATAAATAAAATTTGTAATATAATTTTATTTATTCCTCACTAAAACCACAAATTTAACAACTCCTCCCGAGAAAACGCACCTACAGAAAAGGTGCCCCTAAGAAATTACCGGCGCTGTGGTTCCATCGGTGCCCTCGGATTTCGATTCCGAGCACCGGTTCAAAAGTTAGGAAAACTCGCTCGTTCATTCACTGAACGTACCCGAGCTAAACTTCAGAACATGATTCCGGGCACACCGGACCACGGAATCAGGTGCTGTTAGAAACTGTGTTCTTGTAAAATCCCAAAGAAAATTAAGAAAAAATTTCCCTTGAATTTTACGGGTCTTTACATTACTCCCACCACAGAGATTTATGTCCCCGTAAAGATACATCATAAACTAGGGAAACAAATGAGGGTACGGAGCACGCATCTGAGCCTCTCGCTCCCAAGTGCTCTCTTGGAGGTTCCTGTGCTGCCATCTGATGCGCACAAGAGGTATCGACCGTCCACATAGGACCCACTCCTGTCGATCCTCGATCTCCACCAGGACCTCCTCAAAAGTCACCTCATCGTCAATGTCCAGCTCCCCATTGTCGATGATATGCGTTGGGTCATGCACGTATCTCCTCAGCTGAGATACGTAGAAGACGTCGTGCACCCGGTGCAACTGAGGTGGTAGAGTCAGGTGGTAAGCCACCTCGCCTACCCTTCTGAGGACCTGAAATGGTCGGATGAAGCACGGAGATAGCTTGCCACCTCAGCCAAATCTCCGTAATCCACGTCGATGTGATACCTGCAAGAAAACGTGGTCGCCATCCTCGAACTCTAGTGGCCTCCACCTCCTGTCATCATAAGACTTATGTCGGCTCTGAGCTGTCCTCATCCGCTCCTGGATGACCTGGACCTTCTCTGTCATGTCCTGGACCATCTCTGGTCCCACAAGTGCTGACTCCCCAGGGTCTGTCCAGCATAGAGGTGATCTGCAAGGTCGGTTGTACAATGCCTCGTATGGTGCCATCCCTATGGTGGAGTGGTAGCTGTTGTTGTACGCGAACTCCACCAAGGGTAGGTGGTCCTCCCAACTGCGACCAAAGTTGAGGACACATGCGCGGAGCATGTCCTCGAGAGTCTGAATGGTCCTCTCTGTCTGACCATCCGTCTGAGGGTGAAAGGCAATGATCAGACGTAGTTGTGTCCCGAATGCCTCCTACAACCCCTTCCAAAGCCGGGAAGTAAAGCGAGCATCTCGATCGGAGATGATATATGATGGCGCACCATGAAGTCGTACAATATCCTGAATGTAGAGACGTCCCAAGCTCTCTACTGAGCCCTGCTCTCTGATGGGTAAGAAGTGGGCCGACTTGGTGAGTCGGTCGACAATCACCCAAATGGAGTCATGACCTCTGGAAGTGCGTGGAAGTCTAGTCACAAAATCCATAGATATCCCATCTCACTTCCACTCTGGGACCTCCAAGGGCTGTACCAAGCCTGCTGGTACCTGGTGATCTGCCTTCATCTACTGACAGGTGAGGCATCGAGAAACAAACTCAGCTACAGCCTTCTTCATACCCGGCCACCAGTGCTGTCGTCTGAGATCCTGGTACATCTTCGCCACTCCTGGATGTACCGCTAAAGGGGAAGTGTGAAACTCTCTCAGCACCTCCTCCTGTAAACCAACTGGTACCATGGTACGTCCTCTGAAAAGGACGGCGTGATCTCCTCCTACAGAGAATCCATCAGGTGTCTGTCCTGAGGATATCTGTGCACGCCGCGTCTCACAGTCAGCGTCCCCACGCTGTGCCTCTCTGACCCACTACAGTAGTGGAGGAGTGACTGTGAGTGACTGAAGAAAGGCTGCTCCATCTCTATCCACGAATGATATCTGCAAAGCGGCTAGCTGCTTCGTCGCCTCCCCGAGTAGCTGGATGCCCGTCCTCCTGCTGAGAGCATAGGCTACTACGTTCCCCTTTCCAGGAGTATAGACTATCTCAAAGTCATAGTCCTGTAGGAACTCGAGCCATCGCCACTGTCTCAGATTCGGGTCCTTCTGCGAGAAGATGTACCTGAGACTCTGGTGGTCAGAGTAGACTGTAAAGCGCTCGCCCATCAGATAGTGTCGTCATATATTCAGAGCGAAGACCACTGCTGCTAACTCCAGGTCATGGGTAGCGTAGTTCTGCTCATGCTGCCTCAACTGACGTGATCCATAGGCGATCACGGCCCGCTCTTGCATTAGGACACATCCGAGTCTGGTCCCTGATGCATCGCATTAGACTATGTACCCTACTCCCTCCTCGGGTAGCCTCAAGATAGGCGCACTGGTCAATCTCTGTCTCAGCTCCTGGAAGCTCTGCTGACATTTTTCTAACTACACGAAGGGTTTCCCCTTCTTCGTCAAAGCTGAGAGTGGTGTCGCAACTCTGGAGAAGTCTGGCACAAACCTCCGGTAGTACCCAGCTAGCCCCAAGAAACTTCGCACCTTCGTCACGCTCCTGGGTGGCTCCCAAGCTAGCATTGCCTCGATCTTCACAGGATCCACCGCAACTCCCACCTTAGAGATGACGTGTCCCAAGAAATGGACCTCATGTAACCAGAACTGACACTTCGAGAGCTTACCATAAATCTGGTGCTCTCAGAGTGTGTCTAGTACAACCCACAAGTGGTAGGTGTGCTCCTCCTTAGTGGTCGAGTATATCAATATGTCGTCGATGAAGACCAAGACAAATCGATCGAGGTATGGCTGAAAGATCCTGTTCATGAGACCCATGAACACTGCTGGAGCGTTGGTTACACCGAAAGGCATAACCAAGAACTCATAGTGGCCATACTGACATCTGAAGTTCATCTTCTGCACATCCTCGTCTCGAACTCTGAGCTGATGATAGACTGATCTAAGGTCTATCTTTGAGAACCACCGCGCTCCCTTGAGCTGATCGAAGAGGTCGTCAATCCTCGTTAGCGGATATTTGTTCCTCACGGTCACCTGGTTCTGGCGACGATAGTCGACACACAGTCGCAAGCTCCCAGTCGCCTTCTTGGCGAACAATATCGGGGAAGCCCAGGGTGAAACACTGGGTCGAATGAATCTCTTTCCCTGCAAGTCCTCCAACTGTACTCGTAGCTCTCGAAGCTCAGCGGGGGCCATCTGATATGATGGAGTTGATATCAGGGCTGTCCTGGGGTACAAGTCAATATAAAAGTCTACCTCTCTACGAGGAGGTAGTCCTGGAACGTCTTCAGGGAAAACGTCCGCATACTGATCCACCACTGCAGGAAAATCAAGACTCTGCACATCAACTGCTCCTAGGATGAGGCTAGCCAACTGATGAGTGATGGGTTGTCCTCTCCTCTGCGAGAGTCCATCCTATGCTGCAAAGGCTCCCTTCTCGCCGGTGAAGGTGAACCTACTCCCGTCGGTGCGTACACACTGCACCTTGCGCCTAATACAGTCAATCTGAGCATGGACTGTAGATAACCAATCCATGCCAAGATGACTTCGTAAGGCCTCAACGCCGCTACGAGAAGATCCCAGCTGAAGCTCTCGCCTCCTAGAGTAAGCTCACACTGCCGGCACCAGTGCGTAATCGTCGAGTCTTCTCCCGTAGGAGTCTCTAGCCGTAAGGATCGAGCCAAAGGCTCTGTCAGAATCTCCGAGCTCCAAACAAGGGCAGTGGCAATAAAGGAATGACTCACTCCAGTGTCTATAAGAACTACAACAAGGGTGGAATAGACACATATAGTACCTCGAATCATCTCTGGCGCGTCGTGGTCATAGGCCTCTGCTGCCTGAAGCTGAGCTTGTCTCTTCCCGCCAGCTACCTGTGGTCGGGGTGGACCTCCTGGTGGTGGTGGTGGTGGTAAAGCCTCAAAGTGTCGCCCACCACCTGCTGCTCGGCCAGCTCCCCTGCCTCGTCCACTTGCTCTCGGCGGACCGCCACGGTCGACCCTCTGCCTCTGCCTGGGTGGCCCCTCAACCGTCTGATGCTCCTCTGCACGGCGGGTCGGGCAGTCACAAGCCATGTGGCCCTGCCCACCGCATGTGTAGCACTGCCTGCTCCTCGGAAGGCTGGCTTTGCGCCCTGTGCCCCGCACCTTTGAGCCAGTGTCCCGAGGTCGTCTGCCTGATGGTCTGGTCCGCCTGGACCCCTGTGACATCCGTCGACTGCCAGATGCAGACAACTCTGCTACATGCCGCCCTGCGGTAGGTCTCGCTACTGGCGTAGGCTCGGCAAGAAAGCTCTCTATGAGAAGAGCTCGCTCCAGTACTCCTGCCTGTGTCGGAATGCTGAGGGAGATCATCGATGCCCTGATCTCATGCCTCAGTCCCTGCTCGAAGGTCCGGGCCCGGAAGAATGGGTCCCGTACCGTGTCCGTCGAATAGCGCGAGAGATCGGTAAATCTCACCGAGTACTGGGCGACCATCATGCTGCCCTGAAGCAGCTGTAGAAGCTCCTGGATGTGCACCGCACAGAGGGTGGTTGGGATGAACTCCGAGAGAAAGAGGCTCTCAAAGTACATCCAGAGGAGTGATGCCTCGTCGTGCACCTGGAGAATCAAGCTCCACCATCTTCCTGCTGCCGCGTGCAGGAGGATCGCTGCAAGGATCACCATGAGGTCAACTGGTGTCCCCACTAACCTGAAAACTCGAACAACTACCTCCATCCAATCCTCGGCTGCCTGAGGGTCTGTCTCCCCGCGGAACCAGGGCGGTCTCTGCCGCTGAAACTCGTGCAGTGCACTAAGGCAACGTGCACTATCAGCGGTTGGGGCTGGTAGCATCGGTGGCTCGGCGGGTAGAGGTACCGTTGGTGCATCCATTGTCAAAGGGCCCTGCACTGAGGCCTCGTCGCTCGGTGGGTTGTCGTCTCGCACAACGCTCGGAACCCTAGCTGGCTGCCGTCGTGGTGCCATCCTGAAAATAAATAGGTGCGCCACGGTCAAAACAGTATACCTGGTGAGCTGACACAAAGTAATCACAAAGAAAACTTTTGAAACACACATGCAATCAATGTTTTCATGCATTGAGTCGGAAATCGGAAGTCAGGGTCCTGGTGTACGGATACGTCGGCCGCCGCACCAACATTGGACTCCCTGGACTGATAATCACACTCAATACCCTTAACACTATTTCTTCATATAGAAGAAATATCAGAGTCTAGAGTTCTACGGTAGAACTGAACTCCTCTGATACCAATTTGCCACGACCCGTCCTCGGGGCCCATGCCGTGACTACCCCAAGCCCGCCTCCCATAGGCCAGGGGCTGGCGACTAGCACCAAGGCGTAAATCCCAACAAAAAGGGGAAGGCATTGTCTTTATAAAGTAATCAAACATCACAGAGTAAGCTAGTAAAAGTAAACACTAAGTAAAACTGGGTACAAAAGTAAGTGTGTAAAGTAAATGGGCCAGAATACAAACCCAAACTGAAAGTAAAGTACAACTGGAAAGAAAGTACAGCAACTGAAAGTAAAACAGCAACATCGAGCCGTCCACTAGAAGTCCCACCTGAAGGGTGGGTACAGATAGTCACCTTAGCTCCTCGGTCCAGCCATCCGCACCGTGTAAGTCTCGCCCAGTGGTCCACCTCCAGGTACCGACTGCTCCACTAGCCTCAACCACGATCAGAGCTGTCTGTTGTCTGCATCCAACACAACGTAGTGCGGGCATAGCCCGTGCAGGGGTGAGTATACGCTACTCAGTAGGGACCCCGAGACCCCCGAAGGTCTCCCAGAATCCACAAAGGATAATCCACAATGGAAAGATACAATCCTGAAGTAACAACCAACACTACTTAGGTATATGCCCATACATATACCTAAGTCATCGATTCCAGTTCGGCTCTAACATCTGAGCCCAAGTTCGATCACGTCCACACAGGTTAGTACAACCCAATCCACATAGGAAAGCACAACACAATCCACATAGGAAAGAAAGTCAATCATATCGAAGATAATGATTGAAAGTCAAGACTCAGCTCACACAGGTATACTTCTTCGGTGATAGAGATGATCAGATATAGCCACTGATTCATCTAAGCTGGGACCCGCGTAGGATACTAAACCAGCCAAGTTGCCGAACCCACATAGGATTTCAGTGAAGTCTTCATCGTCGTCGAACCCATATAGAATTTCAGTAAGGTCTTCATCACTGCCGAACCCACATAGGATTTCAATGCAGTCTTCACCGCCGTCGAACCCACATAGGATTTTAGTACGGTCTTCATCACTGCCGAACCCACATAGGATTTCAGTGCAGTCTTCATCGCAGTCGCAGCCAGCTCTAGGGTTCCCGCACACAGCATGCTCGTTTCCGGGAGGGTCCACTCCACGAGCCAAGGGTTCGATACATCAATTGAAACATAGTCCAGAGTTGATGTATCCCAAAGTTCCGTCTCGACAAGAGGAACTCAACGTGACAGACGGCGCGTCAATCGGACGCCCGGTCTGAGAGTTATTGCCTTTTTCGTTCCAGGGGCCCGGTTGGTTTTTAAGTCAAAACCAACCCGACCGCACTCCAACTGCATCCAAACCTCGAGCGGAATAAGCCAAAAGATCCGTCTCACTAAGAGGAATCCAGCAAAGTCGACGGCACGTCAATCGGACGTCCGGAGCTCAAGTTATAAGCATTTCTGCTCCGAGGGCCCGGTTGGTTTCGTGTTAAAACCAACCCGGCCGTACCCAAAGTTCTCTGAAACCTTGAGTGTAATATATCGAAACGACCGTCTCGATCCAAGGATCGCATTGCAACTGACGGTGCGTTGATCGGAGGTCCACAGCCCAAGATATGGGCAAAAGAACATACCTATCCGTTTTTAGGGGGTTTTGGGCCCGGACTGACCCGGACCGGGTCCGGGTCTAGCCCATTAGGGCGCGGCCCGCCCCGGTGGCGCGGACCGGCCTGGGCGCGGCCTGGCCCGGCCTAGCGCGCTCACATGGCCCGCGTGTCCAGCTCGGCCAGCGCCGAGCTGAGCGGACAGGGGGGCGCGTTGCCCCCCTGATTGTGTAACCGCAGCCCCCACGTGGGGGGGGGGGGGACGCTCCTTCGGCCAACCGGGGGTTACGACCCCCGGCTTCTTGGAAGCCAGCCGGCCCGGTCCGGTCAGCCAGTGCTGCTGCCGCAGGACCACCGGGGTCCCGCCCCTCCGAGGTGTCGGCGGCCGGCGGTTCCGGCCGCCCCGCCTTGCACTGTCGCGGCCTTGTCCGACCAGCGCCGTGCGACGGCGCCGCGCCCCTCCGCCGCGGCCCTGCTCCGGCCACGGTGTCTTCGTGGTTCTCCGGCGTGGCGCGACGGTGCCGCGCCCCTTCGCTGCGGCCCAACTCCGGTCGTGGGTTTGTTTTGCCTCAACGGCGCGGCATGACGACGTCACGCATCTTTGCCACATTTCCCCATGTTTCCGCGCGGTGCCGTTGCACCGCGCCACCTTCTTTCGAACCACAACAAACACAATCATCAAAGGGGGAGGAGGTTCGGCCATGTTCGTGCGGTCCGACCTCCTCCCATTATTACGATAACAAGCGGCCCAAATAGAAGTCGATGAACGGTAAAGGAATAATTCACAGGAAAAACAATTAACCCCTACCATGATAACGAGATGATGTTCGAAGAGCGTCGCAGAAACGGCGTCGCGAGGTAAAGATTTATATGCGCTTGATGGAGATCGTCTGAGGTGGAGCGGCGCCTCACACCGGATGCAGAGAGGAGTAGAAAGGCACGTCATCTTTCTTTGGTGTCGACGTTCTTCGTCAGAGAGTGGCGTTCTTCGCGTTCTTCAACAAGGAAGATGAACTTCTTCAGAGGAAAGATCGCTCCCTCTCTCAAAAACCCAACACAACGAAGTAACCACAATAAAATAAGTCTTTAGCCTTATTTTATTTCCTTTGCCAACACTTTTAAATTTTGAGCATTCAAAATTAAGTTCACTCATTTAATTAAACATAACTTGTCAAAATTTAATGAGGTGATAAGTTGGCAATATTAAATGGGGGGTTTTGAGGAGTTAGGAATGTGAGGGGTTGGGCTCGTGTGGGCCCCACCCCACCTTTATCCTCTCAAGGTTGGTTAACAACATGTGGGTCCCACCCCCAACTCCCTTAGGAAAAAACTACCTAGTGGAAAATAAATAAAATTTGTAATATAATTTTATTTATTCCTCACTAAAACCAAAAATTTAACAGCTCCTCCCGAGCAAACGCACCTACAGAAAAGGTGCTCCTAAGTAATTACCGGCGCTGCGGTTCCATCGGTGCCCTCGGATTTCGATTCTGATCACTGGTTCAAATGTTAGGAAAACTCGCTCGTTCGTTCACTGAACGTACCCGAGCTAAACTTCGAAACATGATTCCGGGCACACCAGACCACGGAATCAGGTGCCATTAGAAACTGCGTTCTTGTAAAATCCCAAAGAAAATTAAGAAAAAATTTCCCTTGAATTTTACGGGTCTTTACACTTGAAGTATCTCGTGGATGATCTAATGATGTTTGAGTTTGGATCCTTCAAGCAACAGTCATCGGTGATGTGTTACAAACAAACATGTATTCGATTCGAATGAGGTACGCGTTTTTTTAATTTTTGTGATTTGAAATATTCACGTGATATCATTGGACCTCTACCAAGGCTTGGATTGCTGGAGACGATGAAATTTCATCGCTCTGACAATGAAAAATTTTAAATCTCTAGTCCATTGGATTTTATTGTGCGCCCTAGTACCAGCAGTATTTCCATGACAATATGATCCACGACCATCTTGACTATGGCTATTACATATATCCATGATTTATACATCTATAGCCACAAAATTTTTCCATGGATATAAGTGTATTTTCTATTATTGAATGTTTTAAATGTAATGTTTGTAATATGTGTACAAAGTTTTTTTATTATATTGTGATGTATTTTTTTAAATTAAATTGTATATTTGTTCCTGCAGTGTTTTGTAAATTGCAGCACCACACTGCTACAACAAGGCTTTGATCGTCGCTAGAAATAACACCGATAAAATTTCATTTCATTAGTGTTGATAAATAGGGTCTTTCATTAATGCTAAAAAAATTCACTGATAAAGGACCCATTTACCAGCATTTTTTTAGCGCTGATAAAAATCGTCGTCTTTTAAAGACACTTACAACAACACTTCTAAAAAACTCGATCTATATTAGTGCTAATGGTTGTGTCTTTGTGGAGGTGTTAGAGAGGTCTTAGGTTCGAGACTTCTCGGGTGCGTGCTTGTGTGTGTGGTCTTCTTTATATCTATTTTTATGGAGCATGGCTCGGGATATCTACACATGATTATCAATGGAAATCCTCATTAACATCTTAGTGTACTTATGGTTTAATGATGAGCGTGTTCTTTACTTTGAAATTATCTTGGGTATGTTGGGAGACCATTGGATTTACATCGAGATAATCAAGTGACTTTCTAGTTTGGTGGATGGACCCGCATGTGAGAAGATTTGATCTTGAGATCGGTCTTTGGATAGCCATTTTTTTGGAACCTAGTGTACTATTGGATAAATAGAACCAAATAAGACTGGATTCCTCAGTGAATACCAGGTACAGGTTTGTGTACGACCTTCGGTGAGTGTGCTCGAAATGACATCAGTAGACCTTGGAATAAGGGCGTTGGAATCGGGGAGTTTTGCAACATGTTGGAAGTTAAGTAGATCAATTTCTAGAATAGTCATCTAGAGGTTGTTCGACTTTCATTGTCATGTTTAGTTGAATGCAGCCGGTGATAAACCACATTGAATATGTCATCATAGGAAATGAGTTCAGTGTAAGAGTTGTCGGGGGTATTTCAAGGAAAAGTTGGCACGACCAGTTAAGCTTGGTTGATTAGGATTTGATCATTTTGATCTAATCGAGGACCAAAGACAAAGTTCTCATGTGTGACCTGGTGGTGTGAGTTGATAATCATGTCATAAGTGTTTCTAGGATGTTGGGTCTGTGTTTTAAATGGGTAATTTTGATGGTGGGAGTATCGTGCCTCAGAATTGGTCATAGAAAGCTATACCCTATAGTGGGGAGTGCCTTGGTCCAAATGATGAAAGATAAAATGACATGATCATGTATTATGTTGGATGGTCTTGGTTAAACATTGTATCAATGTTTCATCTTTGGATATGAGAATTGGCTCAAGTTTTAGCGGCTTAAGTACTGTGTGTTTAAAGTAGTGCATGTAGGTGTGTTGGTCATGGGAAACACAATGAGGCCATTTGAGAGAAAAATCATGACCCAAGTAGGTTGAGTGATGTTTTAATTATTCCCCAAGGATTCTCAAGGATAATAAGTTCTAAGGTGGGGAGATTATAATGTCTCATGTTTTGGATCAAGTCGAAAATTCTAAAGGAGTTTCAAATTTTTGTTTGGTGGATGGGACGAATCTTAAACTAAGCCTTAGATATAAAATAGATAGTTGGAGAACTTAAAATTGTTGTCTTTAGATGGAGTTTAAATAACTATATGTGTTATGAGTGTTATATTGAGTTTCGAGAGCGACGGGCTTTGAAAGCCTAGTTTTTTGGGAAGCCAAAGAGAGGCGCACATTTTTAGTGCATGGTTAGTGCTAACCGTGTACCTCAACCATGCAGGACCTAGAGGGTGTCACATGGTTTTTCAAACAGACCATTCGAGGTCGCACGACCATGTGAGGAATCTGTAGAAAATTGTAGAGTCAAACCATATGGGCTATGCACTATTAGAAAAACTGTGTGCCTAGCATGCATGGTTAGTGCCACTTATGCAATGGGTTTACATGATTAGTGCATGGTTTTAAAAAAACTATATGGTCAACCCATGCATCTCATTAAAAGTGGAAAATGACTATTTTTTCCTCTGGTACTTAATGGGTTTTCACCCATTTACCTCCCCATTTCTCCAACAGCCTCTCTCATGTGCTCCTCCTCTTCCTCCCTCTTCCATGGGTGGGTCTTCTCTATTCTTGGTCTAATTTTCACCACCATTGGATGTTTTGGAACCCTCTCAGTAATGATATCGCTCCAATTTATTCTTTTCCCTGCTTTCTTCACCATATGGAATGTCATTTCTGTGCGAGCTCATTTTCCCTTTTTGTATGTTGTTTGATGATTCTTCTGATTTATTTCATTCTGGCTCGAATCAAATATCAGTATTGGATAAGTGGATATCCCTAATCATAAGTTAGGTGTTTTATATTTTTTTTCCTTAAAGTTTCATCTTTTATCAGAGGTGTGGTTATGTTTTATGTCGTACTTTCTACGTGTTGCCCTTAAAATGTAAAATGCATTAAATTAAATGCTTAGAGCACAACCTTGATGTTCCTTAAACCCCCTTTAACATGGTTTGAGGTCGAAGATCTCAACCCAAACTACAAAATAAGGTTGGTTCGATTTAAATGTGTTAAGTGACCATTGTTTAACAAATTACCAAGCCGCATCTATGGGTATATTGAGTATTACCATGCTTGAGGAATTCCTTAGATGAATTAAATGAATCATTTAATAGTTAAATCTCCTCCATGGACATTATTTCCACTTGTTAAGTGACTTGATAAAATAAATGAATAGGATGGATTGTATTATGGAATGTATGATTCCATGGCCCTTCGTACCCCTTATAATTGGTTTGATGATGAAATGTGTCATGATGATTTGTGTTGTAGAATTGGTGCTTCCCATGGCTTTCATGTTTGTTATAAATGAAATGGCCTAATTATATAGTTTTAATTGATAATGGAATGAATGATCTCATGGCATGTTTTTAAATAATAAAATGTATTATGGTAATTAAGGTTCACTATGCCTTGAGCAATGTTGGGTTACTCTTTATGGAACACCTGGGTTAAGGGCTCATAGGGAAAGTGTACATGGTGTTTCAAACCCCCGTAGTCAAGGATGCTGGACATGGTGATTCACGTCACTTGGGTTTCTAGGAATGGCATTTCGCTCCCCTCAATTAATATGATGGGAATGACCCTTCTCTTTATTATTTATGATACTCAGCATGGCCTCCTATATTATTTATGATACTCAAACATGGTGTCCCTTATTACTCTGTGAGACTCTTATGATTATGCATGGACACCTGAGTTACGCCTCAAGTCCTGGATAGTACTAGGTATCTATATATATTACTATATATGTTATCAAGTATATAGTTCATATACATACATACATATATACCTATGTACATGGTGACATGTGTTTTGAGATATTTCGGATCAGACCGAAGAAGGTATGGTCGGCCAGGTGTCTTCGAGAAACCTGAGCTGAGTTGTTACATTTATTGATTTCATTACACTTCATTTATTATTATACATGCACACTACTTTACATTATACTCATGGAATGTATTACATTAGACACTATTGGTGGTGGCCTACTAAGTATATCTCACACCATGTTTAGGACATTGTTCGGTACCCAAACATACCTCATGGTTGTAGTTTCAAGACCATTGTTTGTTCTCTATGTTGTTTTCCTTATGAATATGGGAGCTTGGGATTAGCAGATGAGCATGTACTTGAGCTTCCCTTCCATAGTTGGAGTCTTTTATTTATTTATTCCTTTTTTCAATATATTCTTGTATATTATAATACCTATTTTATGTCGGTTTCTTGTATAATGTAGTATGTTCATTCATGGTTCTTATTCATTTGTTTATTTATTTTCAGTTATTGTCTTCTGTTGTTATGTTATTATTTATTGAGTATTTCTTACACTATGTTTATTATTGATCTAGAGGGTATAGTCTCCCCACTTTACCACCTTCAAACCCTTGTTGCTAATTGGTAGCCTCTGGAATACGGTGAGGTGTGCTTGAGGCCATGTAGAAAACTGGATCGATGCACCATTTTAGTGGCTCTCGGGTCAGGACATTACACTTATAGACTAGGAGGAGAGGTTTCATGGATCCTTTCTACTAAAATAATCAAGTGATAGAGTATTCTGAGTCTAGTAGTGAGGGATACTAGAGTTCAATAAAATAGTTGGAGACATTTAATGATTTAAATAATTGGTCATGTGTAATCGGTAATCAAGATAAAAGTACTAATATTCTAGATTTTCTTTTGTTAAAAATTAAAATTAATACCACATGAACACTGTGATTAATTTTCGACAAAATAAATGTCCTTACCAACATGAATTTTCAAGAGCGGTATAATATTTTTCGCAAAGTACTGTGATATAGGAAATTTAAGGTGATGGAGTCCCCAATACCTGTTCAACTACCTCAAGAAGTGAGGGTGTAAAAATGCTTACAAGAAACTCATGTATGAAAAATTTTATGTTTACATCATAATTTTATCATCGGCATATGATGTGATTTGTGGATATAACATCAGGACATGGATGATTCTACATGTTGTTTCGTCTCCGAGAATCTTGTAAGGAGAAAGTGAAGCGATGTATGAATGGGTGATCATTACATTGGATGTGTGTAAATTGAAAGATAGATCATGATCTTTCAATACATACCATATCATTTTCACCCATATAATATAGTTTCATTTAAGATTACAAAATGAATAGTAAATAGAGAAAATGCTTCATTACCATTTGGGTATGGTTCGCCAAGTAAATAAGAACATAAAGAAAGTCTTGAGTTCTTATGGTGAACAAGTTGAAAGACAAGGAAAAAAGGCCAATAAAAAGTGTGACACCAAAAGAACCTTCACAACTCCCTTTAATGAAAAAGAGGTAGTGCATTATACATGAGGATATTTGCTTTGTGTGTCATATGATAAGACTATAGAAGTTCAAATTCTATGAACTGAATTGAAGAAGCAAGTAGTCACTTCTTCTTCAAATATATTCATCAATGTATGTGATATTTCTATCATACTTCTTAGGTGTTGAATATAATATGCCTATCATATATGTGTATTTGAATATAGTAACCAAGTAATAAATGAAGCATTATAATAAGTGAGGTGTGTTCTCCAAGTTGCTGAGAAAGGGTAGTTCCTAAGTCTGCAATGAGATGTACACAACTTCTATATTTCCAAGTTTATTGATTCTATTTTAACTTTTATTAAGTATTAACATGTGTCCAATGGATTCAAGGAGACATTATTCTAGTTTTGGAATGAATGTTTTTTATGGTGTTTAATAGTCAAAAAATAGTTCTGTAATGCTTGAATCATTAGAAATACTTGATGAATATAAAATGTGAGACTTAGATACCCAGTTGTGGAAAGATAATACTTTTTTTTAAAAAAACTAAGTAGCTTTCAAGGATATACCCAATATGGTTTTAGAATCTTTGGAGTTAAAGACCTTAGGTATTATTGACACACTTATGTACTTATTTTTCGACAAAGAAACCTTTAGAAATAAAGGTAAGTCATAAAGCTTTCAAAATTAGTTCATCTAGAGAGCGTGAACTATTCCAAAGGTAAGCTAGTAGTAATTATAATTTATAAGATTTCTTTAAGTGTTTTAAGGAATGTACAAGTGAAGTATGTAATACGCATGGTCAAAATATATGAGTAGCTTTGAACCCATGTGCCAAAAAATATATTGACCAAGCATACATCGATCATTAAAATGTAATGTGAAGTAATTCCTAAATGCACATTTCCTTATACACATCAGAGTGATGGTGTTACTAAGGTGGATCGATGATGAGACTTACATGAAAACATTGATCAATAAAATGTAGCATGGAGTAATTCCTAAACACACATTTCCTTATACACATCAGAGTCGTGATGTAATTAAAATAAGCAACAATGTTGGAACATGTATGCATTATAGTGACTTCAATTATTTTTTTATACATACTACACAAATAGAGGCTTTATCCCATACCCATATGTCAACTATAATGACAGATGGATATCATATGAATTATAATATGATATAAATCCATTATGTCATATGAACATGTGTTTAGATGCAAAGAGTTTATTAAGGATATAAACAAAACTACATCAAGCGAAACACAATGTGCATCTTTAGTAATTATCCTAAAGTTTCTAAGGATATTATAGAAATCCCTGTGATAGAAAAGGTATAGTCAAGTGATAGACTATATTTCTACGAAAGGGTGCACATCTCTATTTGATATAGTCGGAGAAAGATTGACTTGGATTTAGTCAATTCCAAAGATACACAAATAGTTGGCATAGGAACAAGTTCCACAGGAGCATGTGGAAAAGGAATGGTCTAGAGACACATACTGTGTAGGAATGATAAAACCATAGTAATGGTTTTGCATTCATTGTGGTTGATGATACATTGTTCATTGAGAATAATGAATCCTATAAGTAAATATTAAATGGAAATAAGTTAATATTGATAAGATCAATTAAAATTCATCAATAGATTTCATTTATCAAAGTACAGGGGCTTATAATTTTGAATATTGTGCTGGGTATTTAAGTGAGATTATACATGGGTGTTACAAGCATGGTGCTGATAAGTCTTTATTGGTAATTCCAAGTCGTTAAGCCTAAATCAATTAGAATTGTACTTATCATAACTACTTTCTATGATCCTTAAATTGAGGATTAGAGTTAAGACCACCAATCGTGTAAGGTGTCTATACGACACAACCATAAAGGGATAGTGACACCATAGAATGCCAATAAGGGGTGAAAGTTATTGAAATCTAGTTTAGGATTGAAGTAAGCAACAAGATCATAGAATATTTATTTGGAATGATTTTTTTCCATATGCCTACAAGAGGTTAGTGGGTGCGCCATGGTTTTCCAAGTGAAATATGTTTGGTAACATGTGGAAAATAATTATTGGTTTTACAGTTGGTTAAGATCCTAATGAAAGTAACTCTCCATAGATTGGATTAAAGTAGCAACCTAAGTTATAGGTAACAAGATCCACTGAGGTAGATCTGATAAGTTTCTTATACCACGTCAAAAGTACATATACCGATAAGGTATTTAAAAATACAAGTTGGAATAATTCAAGAGAAAATTATTACCATTATCACGTGGCATAAATCTCTCCAAGAAAACATGTATGGGAAATGGGGGGAGATTAATTTGGTACGTAGAATTTCATACGATTCTACAATGGATTAAACACATATGGTGTTGGAGTTGGTGGCCTAGAACCAACTACTTTGTACTTTATTCATTAATAAAAGACTTATCACATCTTGATTGTTCTTATGCGTGACAATGTATGTGATAATGTCCTAAGGACAGCTGTTGCATTAAAGGTTCATAGCGGATCCCTGCTATGATGAGAACCCGAAAGTGCCATAACACTGTTCTTGAATAAATGTTCTATGGTCGGATGATATTATTTGAGGGACACAAATAATACAGGTCATTAGGGGTGAGGACTCATAAAACTTTGAGGCACCTTCTCATGGTGTGCGCCCTTGGTAATATCCAGGAGGATATTATGAGAACGAGACCCGCCAGTAGGAAATCCACATTTCATAGTGTCATTGGACGTTCCTATCTGCGGATGTGTATATTGGTCCTTAGACTTTAAGATTATTATTAATGGGTATTACAACTCGCGCACTTAGATGTATTGATGAAAACTGTGATGACACACTGTTCGCAGCGAGGTAGGATATGTTGGGTGCGTCACGAGTAATACTGCATTAATAGATAATGCGAGAAAGGATTTGTCCCTTCTGTTCCACAACGGAAGTAGATATCTCAGGCCCTTTGATGGAATTGATATAGCCTAAATAAATCCATGGCCATGGTAAGGTATGGGCAAGTTCAATTCCGGGAAGTCAAAGAAAGAATAATCGAGCACATGGGTTGATGGCACTAGCATGCAACCCGCTTGATTAGAGATATCGAGACAAAGGGATTATATTACACTATAAGTGTTCGTAGGAGGTGACACGTCATTGCGGCGTTAACTTCTTTCTCTATGGGTGCCTTGGCATGTTGCTAAACGCTAACCTTGGACTTTAGGCAGGCTCCGCCTAATGCCACTGAGAAAGAGGCCTAGAGGGCCACACACTAAGTGTGTCCATGTATCTCAGTTAAATATTAATTTAACAAGTTAAATAAATATTATTCCCGACTGTGGTTTAATAATTATTTAAGGATTCCTGATCGCATTTATTTCGACACTAGTTATTCGAGATAATATATTATGGGTGAAATAATATATTTATTAGTGAGTAATGCAGTTACATTTATTTAAGAAATAAATAGCCATTACTCAAGGTCTAATAAATGTGGTGGAGAAAAATGGAAAATAAAAGTACAGGTCGTGTATATTAAATATACACGCCGTGTATTAATTATTACACGCCGTGTAGTTTTCCAGTCGGGATTTTGAGGATATAATATTGTTTTATTAAATGATATTAATTATAATCAGCGTGGGCGCATGTCAAGGAATTAATAATTCGACATGGGGGTTTCAATAAGAGTTAATGAAATAAATAAAATGCGTAACGCGTTTATTTATTGTCATAACTCTATTAACCTCAAACCCGATTATAAATATCCTCACAACCCCAACACTTTTTCCATGAGAGCCATTGTTGTGCACAACGGATTTGGAAATACTCTCAAGCCAAGAGAGAATTCTCTTTCCACCAAGAATGCCCTCAAGTTACGAGAGCGAGATCCTCCACCGGATCAAGGCGGTCGAAGGCGGACATCGCAAGCAAAGGTTCTTTCGCGCTAGCACCCGGAGATCCCTTCGACGACGTCCAGAGATACGTGGAACACGTGTGGATCACCGCTAGAGGAATCCTATACTTGGATTCTACAACGCAATGACGGATCACAGGATCGTGACCTGAGACATCGACGAAGAAAGAATTCCACCGAGGTAATTCTTGTGAATTAATTAAATTAATTATAACCAACATATGATGATCCTATCTCAATGGTTCTGGGACTCTTCTTTTTCTTTTTCATTCTTCGTTCCATTCTGAAGATCTGGCGTTTTATATCGTGACGGATCTCAGATTGAACATTGTTTAACGCTAAAATTAAAGTTGGGCAATCCCACCAACGCGCTTCCGCTGCGCCCAGAACCTTCATATGTCATGTTATGTACTGAATGTGATATTGACAGCATATATTCTATGGTGGGGAAATATTAGTAATATCCAGGAGAACTACACAGGAAGCAGTTAGAACTATCCAACAGTACTTAAGGGAGTATAAAGGATATGTACCCGATATATGGAGAGGAAGGTATACTAGTTAAAAGGGTACAGAAACTAGTCTTCTTATAGATCAATGTGATCTAATATCGCAGTCAGGCTAAGAGAATGATCAAGAGAAGCTCATTCAAGTCAGTGGTAGTCATATCTACAAATACTGAGTGCGTTGCAGCTTCTGATGCAGCTAAAGAAGCAGTATATAACATGCAATGATTTGTTACATTTCATGGAATCGCACCCAGTACTTAAAGTTTTATCATAATATAAATTGTGATAATTTTACTGTTAATACTAGCTAAGTTGTTAATTTTTTAAAATGGACAAAAGGATAAATACTCGGGGTTTACATCTCTCGATGAGTCTTACTAATGGAGGTGAGGTCGCATATAGAAAAATACCTACGCAGCGGAGACGTGGCAGGCCCATGAGTAAAGTCATAACTCAGCAGAAACATGATCTTATCATGTGAGAGCTAACAAGGTTCATTATCAAGTTGGATCTAATGCAAGTGGGAGTGTTGTAATAGTGGGTGCCCTAGACCCAACTTGATCAGTATATTTCGATTATCATACCATGTATACAATGAGTTATGTATGATGTACAGTTACCATAATAGTGTTGATATTTTTGCATTCACTATTTAAATGGTAATTTCCATAGATTATTGGTCATATCAAAAGGATGTTGGGGTTCCCATGTTATAATGAGAATCTCGAAATACTATGACATTAATCTTAAACATGTATCCTATGGTTTAAATACATCATACTGACTAGACATAGATGGTGTCTGACTATCAGGTGTTGGGGGCTCACAAGCATTGAGACTTCTTATCATGAAATTCGTACATGGTGATCTCGAGTAGTTGAGATCATGAGGACTGGACCACCAATAGGAACACCACGTGTTTCAGGTTTCATTGGTAGTTCCTATCTGTGAACACGTGTAATGGTCTCCTGACCTGATATTATTATCAGTGTATATTATTTGATTGCGTACTTTGATGCAAGGCAAAAACTGTGATAATGAATTCGTAGTGAGGTAGCTTGCGTTGGGTGTATCATATGTAGTATGACATTGATTGAATAATCAAGAAAAAAAATCCCTCTTCTAATAGGAAGAGATATCTCGGGCCCAGTTGATCAGGATGGTAGTACCTTTACTAAATCCATGGTCATGGTAGAATAAGGTAAGTCAATCTAGTAAGATCAATGAACAATAAAGCAAGAAATGATGATGACATGAAGTGTGTGTCCTTCTTTATGAGACATCATGACACAAAGAGACTATATTACACAGTGCATATTCGTAGAAAAGGTTCTTGTTGCAATGAATTTTCTTTATCACCTTAGGGGCTTTGATGGGTTACTAGACTATGCTCTTGTACTTTGAATAGTATTCACTAATATTGAGATTCATTACTATCAAGATAAGGGACTAGAGGGTCACACATGCGTATTCAAAAGTCTTCCCTATTCTAGTGAATAGGTGTATAGGACTTGGTGGGCCCCACCACTGGGTCCAAGTGTTGTCCAAGTATTAACGATCACCAATAAATAAATAAATTCACTATAATTCGAGTATAAAATAATTAGGTTGAATTTATTTATTAAAAGTATTCATAAGGTATTTAGTGAATAATGAAAAAATATTATACGAACAAATATTACTTTAATATTCAAGATTTGTTTAATATTATGGGAATTACAAATCAAGTTAATGGCTCGGTTTTATCACATAATATTTTTTTAATTACAAGTTGCTGATAAAATATAAATGATATTTCATGATGCAATTAGTTCGTCATAACAAGTCATTTGTAGCTTATTTAGTGTGCTTTGAATATACGAGAGTGGGGGGCCCTTTCCGGGTATTTTACCTCCCACTATATAAGCAGAAGAGAAGCTCTTTTTTAACGTATTATTCATTCTAACAGAATTGAGAGCTTCTCTCTTCTCTCGCATCCTAGAGAGAGGAAGGCTCTATCTAAACAATCAATTCAGGAACGCCTTCGTGGATTGAATAGACGGAATCGAGGTGATCATTGCAACACTGAAAGAATTGTCGGAGCTCCGTGCTAGCATCTAGAATTTGATGATCGATGTTTGCATGGATTCTTGAAGCATCTCGTGGATGATCTTGAGAGGTTCGAGTTTGGATCCTTCAAGTAATGGTCGTCGATGATGTGCGACAAACGAACACGTCTTCGATTTGAATGAGGTACACATTTGTTTAATTTTTGTGCTTTGAACTATTCACGTGATATCATTGGACCTCTACCGGGGCTTGGATTGCCGAAGACGACGAAATTTCATCGCTCTGGCGATGAAAATTTTTAAATCTCTGGTCCACTGGATTCTGTTGCGCACCCCAGTACCAGCACTATTGCCACGACAATATGATCCACGACAAGCTTGATTGTGGCTATTACATATAGCGATGGTTTATACATCTTTAGCCACAGTTTTTTCTCATGGTTATAGGTGTGTTTTCTAGTAGCGAATGTTTGAATTGTAATGTTTGTAAGATTTGTACAATGTTTTTTTAATATATTGTGATGTACTTTTTTTTGAAATTAAATTGTATATTTGTTTCTGCAGTGTTGTAAATTGCAGCATCACACTCCTGCAACAGGGCTTTGATCATCGCTAGAAATAACACCGATAACATTTCATTTCATTAGTGCAGATAAATAGGGTCTTTCATTAATGCTCAAAAAATACACTGATAAAAGACTCATTTACCAGCGTTTTTTTTAGCGCTGATAAAAGCCATCGACTTTTAAAGACGGTTACAACAACACCACTGAAAAAAACTAGATATGTAGTAGTGCTAGTGGTCGCGTCTTTGTGGAGGTGTTGGAGAGGTCTTAGGTTCAAGACTTATCGGGTGCGTGCTTGTGTGCGTGGGTTTCTTTATATTTGTTCCCTCTGTCCAAATATAGTAAAAATTATTATTATGTTTGATTAATTCTAAAATATTTAGCCCCACACAGGCCGATGTGGTGGTGGGGGGGGGGTTTGGGCGGCGGTCACAGGGTTGAGTCCCCGGGCCGGATTCTTTCCGTGCGTGCGTTGTAATAAAAAAAATTAAAAATTCTAAAATATTTCTTTATTATAAGAAATGTTTTGTTAAAATTCTAAAAAATGAAAGTGTTTTATTTAATAAAAATGTTTTATTAGAAATGTTTTATTTATTTAAAATGAAAACAATTATTTAAATGAAAATGTTTTATTGAAAATGTAAAATGTTTTATTTTCTATTTATTCATTGAATTTATTTGAAAAACAATGATTCGGTTTTTTATTTAAAAACAAACCATTATTTATTTTTTATCTGTCTATTTACTTTTGTAAGACCTAATATTTATTTATTTGCATGCATGATAATATATCACAGATAATAATTGATATTTATTCATAATAATATAAAAAATATATAATATCTTAGAGATTGGGGAGCATTCGTGGAGTAATAAAAGGTAAAAGGGGAGGTGTTGAGAATGATTGTGAATTTGGTTTCTATATATACGCTCATGTCCCTGCTCTGTCTCCCTCTCCCTCCTGTCCTCATCCGCCTTTGTGCGATGTTATCGTGTGGTTCGACTGTTCTTCCAGGTTAGGTTGTTCTCGGCACTGTACACGGTGCAATGTCGAAATTCGGATGGGGCTGCGGCTGACATTTTACCGAATCTTGAAATTGGAATGGATGTGGAGAAAGAGTTCTGCATGAATGGAGGAAGCAGCGAGAGCAGCTACGCAAACAACTCCTCCCTCCAGGTCACCTCTCTCCTCCACTCTCTGTCTCCGTCGCGCGCGGTTCTCGTATTTTAATTTCAGAGCCATGAATTCATTCGCGCGGATCCAATCTTCCGCAGAAACGAGTATCGGATGCGGTGAGGAACATAACGATGGAGTCGCTTCAGGAGGCGTGCCTGGCCACAAGCGCGGGGAGCGTCGGCGTCGCCGATTTGGGGTGCTCCTCCGGTCCGAACTCGCTCTCAATCGTCCGCGCCATGATCGACGCCGTGCAGGATTCGAGCCGGAAAGCTTCGGCGCCGGTGGCGGAGATCCGCGTGTATCTGAACGATCTTCCGGCGAATGACTTCAGCTCCGTGTTCGGATCCCTGCCGGAGTTCTTCAGGGAGATCGGGGGAGGGAGAGGGGACCGTGCGCTTCCCCAAGTCTTCGTTACCGTCTGCGCCGGATCCTTTTACGGACGGCTCTTTCCCGCCAAGTCCTTGCACTTCGTCCATTCCTCCAACAGCCTGCACTGGCTCTCCCGAGTGAGATTCTCCTCTCTCTTCGTTTGATTAACAACAAAATCCAGAACTAATCTATCGATTTAACGCACTTCCAATCTTAAGATTTCATGGCAGTTTCATACTCAACTGTGCATACTCCGAGATTCACGGCACGGATCTTGTTTCTTTGATTCATAGACACGGGATGATCAAAGTTAACTATTCATGTACGTTAATTAGTAAAATATTTAGGGGGGAATCCGCATATCTGGACCTGTAGGGTTTGAAAATCTTACCAAATAATAAAAAATACCAAGATAATGGTCGGATTGATTGCAGATGTCATGACTCCGGGGTGAGGGATCACCTGACTGTGAAGGCCCACGCGCACTGAAGTGTGGAAATCGATAACGAACTTATTGCAGCGTAAAATGAAAATTGGGGTTAAAGAAGAAATAAAAGCGGGGAGGCATGTGCAGGTACCTGCAGGTGTGTGCGACGAGCAGGGGAAATCGATCAACCGAGGCAGCATCTACCTCTCCGAGACCACCCCTCCGCCAGTGTCCCAGGCCTACCTCGACCAATTCCGCCATGATTTCCGGGCGTTCCTTCGATCCAGATCCGAGGAGGTGGCCTCCGGAGGGCGTATGGTGCTCATCTTACACGCCAGGCCCGCCTCCGACCATCTTCACCGAGGCGAAACGCTCCTCTGGAAGCTGCTCTACCGATCCATGTCCATTCTGGTTTCTCAGGTGCGCGGGGCGGGAACAATCGAACATCAAGATCCTTTCTCATCTCCGCACAGGTCATGTTATATATTTAGATCCTCTCTGGAATCGCGGATTCGAATGGTGTTTTTCTTCGATCTGCAGGGGGAGGTTGAGGAGGGGATGCTGGACTCGTACGACGTGCCGTTCTATGCGCCCTGTGAGGAGGAGATGGAGAGGGAAGTGAGGGATGAAGGATCGTTCGAGCTCTGTCGATCGGAGATGTTCCAGGTGAGAATCCAGGGCGACGGTGTGAGCCCAGGCACGGCGGTGGCGAGGGCGGTGAGGGCCATCCAGGAGGGCTTGATACGGCGCCATTTTGGGCCGGCCATCGATTTGGATACCCTGTTTGAGACGTATGGGAGGATGGTGGACGAAGAATTAGCCTCGGAAGACCTCGAGCCCTATCATTTGCTTTTGGTTTTAACCAAAAAATGAATCGAACTTCGCCTGGGCATTTGTCCCTTTTCGAACATCCCATGTTTTATTCCTTGTTTCTATGTGAATTTATCCAAAATGATTTTGGCGGTCTATATTAACCAAATTTCGTTTGGAATAATTGACGTTTTAATGTAAAAAACCGATCCGTTCTAGGATGACGGAAGCCATAGTTAATTTCCATATTTTTAACGTGGAAGACATTGAGGGTCAAAAACTTGCGTAAACATCACATATAGATAGGATTTCATGGTATCTCTGAAAATTGTCCTGGTGACAGATGTTACTTTATGTGGCCAAACGTCATCTTTATATAGCAAAACAACACTGGTCCATACACTACTACAAAAACGGGCAATAATAGCGTTAAAATCGGGCTTTAACAGCGCTAGAAAAGCGCTGTAAAGCTCAGCGATGATAAAGGGGGGTCCTTTCACAACGCGTTTTAAGCGCTGTTAAATGTCACATTTAACAGCGCTAAAAAAGCGCCGTTAAATGTCGCCTTTAACAGCGCTTTTTTAGCGCTGTTATATGTTGCTTTTAACAGCGCTTTTTTAGCGCTGTTAAATATCTCCTTTAACAGTGCTTTTTTAGCGCTGTTAAATGTTGCCTTTGACAGCGCTAAAAAAGCGCTGTTAAATCCCTGCCTGCTGCTAAAAAAAACCTGCACGAGTACAGCCAGCCGAGCAGACCTGCACAAAAACCAGTATATCAACCACAGACCTGCACAAAAACCAGTATATCAACCACAAGCATGTCATCAACCGATCACAACCCAACCAAACAGTGTTCTTACCATGAGTTAGATACCGTCTACCCAGAAACAAAAACTACCTCATTACATAGTATCACAAAATATTCCTACACAACTCAGAAGATAAATACTAGAACATTCCACTATGCATTGTTTCTCCTTGGATTGCCACTTGGTTTTGACAAATCGTGCAGAGCCCGTGCTCCTTGAATCATTCTGCAATACATAAAAAGGATATCCCAACTCTCCCAACCATCACCCTTAGTAATTATGTATATTAATACAAAAAAGGTAACATATCATAAACTGGGGGACTGTAATGAGACATCAAGATTAACATTCTATATATAGGATCGATGTCTGGTAGGATTGGTTGCGTTGATACATGACTCTACCTGGACCTCAAAAATAGATATATGATCTCACTCCAGGACTTTCAGAGAGACTCCAACTATGTCTAGGACGTCCTGCTGAAGCGATCGTACTACCGTAAGTAGGAAAAGATACCAAAACCATCCTAGGAAGGATCATGGGAGCCAACCCTAATGAAATATGTCCTTGATATAGTGTTCAAAGAGATCAATCATGGTACATAAAATTATGTGTCATTTAAAGGGTCACATGCCTTGTCCCTTTACCCTGGGTAACTCCAATGTTCAGCTGCCTGTGTGAATATACATGTCATATCAATAGGAAATTACATGGCATGTTAAAAAACATATACTTGTTACCCTTTGATCTTGTGTCCTCTTATGCACCCTTGCCCTATGTTAGTACATGACGTCGATCCCGTGTGATTCTTCCTGTGTATCTGTACAAGGGATAAACTGCGTAGCTGGCTCATTAAAGACGTGTAGTGGGATATATTCCATGTAGGAAAGCCATGTAATCCACCCCATGTTTGTGTATCTCAAAAATTCATGCGAAGTCTTGGGGGAGGGTCTACAGTACATGTGAGGTGGATATCTCAGTTGTTGATTTCACTTAAAAATAAGTCCATTTTGAACAAAACAGAGGCACTTTGAGTGGTGTCGACCACACCGGGCCTCGGATTGAGTCGGGGTTGACTCATACACATCAAATTTGACCCATGGATCATTGTCCTTAAGTTTCAATAGAATCCGAATGTGTTTGGTCAGTTTCTCGTATGTCAGTTGTTGATTTCTCACTTAAAATTAAGTCCATTTTTAACAAAAACAGAGGCACTTTCAGTGGTGTCGGCCACACCGGGCCTCAGATTGAGGCGGAGTTGACTTGTACATGTCACATTTGACCCATGTATCGTTGTTCTAAAGTTTCAACAGAATCCGAATGCGTTTGGTTGGTTTGTCGTATGTTAGTTGTTGATTTCACTTAAAATTAAGTCCATTTTTAACAAAAACAGAGGCACTTTGAGTGGTGTCGGCCACACCGGGCATCGGATTGAGGTGGGGTTGACTCGTACACGTCACATTTGACTCATGGATCGTTGTCCTTAAGTTTCAATAGAAACCGAATGTGTTTGGTCGGTTTGGTGTATGTATGTAAAATATTGTCCATTTTAAACAAAATACATACACTTGGAGTGATACCGGCCACACCGCGTCTCGGATTGAAGCAGGGTTGACTCGTACACGTCACATATGACCCATGAATCATTGTACTAAAGTGTTAACACAATCCTAAGGCGTTTGATCGGTTTCCCGTATGTCAGTTGTTGATTTCACTTAAAAATAAATCCATTTTAAACAAAATAGAGGCACTTTGAGTGGTGTCGGCCACACCAAGCCTCAGATTGAGTCGGGGTTGACTCTTACACGTCAAATTTGACCCATGGATCATTGTCCTTAAGTTTCAACAGAATCCAAATGCGTTTGGTCGGTTTGCCGCATGTCAGTTGTTGATTTCACTTAAAAATAAGTCCATTTTGAACAAAAGAGAGGCACTATGAGTGGTGTCGGCCACACCGGGCCTCGGATTGATGCGATGTTGAATCGTACACGTCACACATGAGTCATTGATCGTTGTGAAAAAGTATCAACGCAATCAGAAGCCGTTAGATCGGTTTGGCGTATGTACGTAAAATATTGTCCATTTTAAACTAAATACATACACTTGGAGTGATACCGGTCACACCGTGCCTCTGATTGAGGCGGGGTTGACTCGTACACGTCACATTTGACCCATGGATCGTTGTCCTTAAGTTTCAATAGAATCCCAATGCGTTTGGTCGGTTTGCCGTATGTCAGTTGTTGATTTCACTTAAAATTAAGTCCATTTTTAACAAAACAGTGACACTGTGAGTGGTGTCGGCCACACCGGGCCTCGTATTGATGCGGTGTTGAATCGTACACGTCACACATGAGTCATTTATCGTTGTGAAAAAGTATCAACGCAATCAGAAGACGTTAGATCGGTTTGGCGTATGTACGTAAAATATTGTCCATTTTAAACTAAATACATACACTTGGAGTGATACCGGTCACACCGCGCCTCTGATTGAGGCGGGGTTGACTCGTACACGTAACATTTGACCCATGGATCGTTGTCCTTAAGTTTCAATAGAATCCCAATGCATTTGGTCAGTTTGCCGTATGTCAGTTGTTGATTTCACTTAAAATTAAGTCCATTTTTAACAAAACAGTGACACTGTGAGTGGTGTCGGCCACACCGGGCCTCGGATTGATGCGGTGTTGAATCGTACACGTCACACATGAGTCATTGATCATTGTGAAAAAGTATCAACGCAATCAGAAGCCGTTAGATCGGTTTTGCGTATGTACGTAAAATATTGTCCATTTTAAACTAAATACATACACTTGGAGTGATACCGGTCACACCGCGCCTCTGATTGAGGCGGGGTTGACTCGTACACGTCACATTTGACCCATGGATTGTTGTCCTTAAGTTTCAATAGAATCCCAATGCGTTTGATCGGTTTGCCGTATGTCAGTTGTTGATTTCACTTAAAATTAAGTCCATTTTTAACAAAACAGTGACACTGTGAGTGGTGTCGGCCACACCGGGCCTCAGATTGAGTCGGGGTTGAATCTTACACGTCAAATTTGACCCATGGATCATTGTCCTTAAGTTTCAACAGAATCCAAATGCGTTTGGTCGGTTTGCCGCATGTCAGTTGTTGATTTCACTTAAAAATAAGTCCATTTTGAACAAAAGAGAGGCACTATGAGTGGTGTCGACCACACCGGGCCTCGGATTGATGCGGTGTTGAATCGTATACGTCACAAATGAGTCATTGATCGTTGTGAAAAAGTATCAACGCAATCAGAAGCCGTTAGATCGGTTTGGCGTATGTACGTAAAATATTGTCCATTTTAAACTAAATACATACACTTGGAGTGATACCGGTCACACCGCGCCTCTAATTGAGGCGGGGTTGACTCGTACACATCACATTTGACCCATGGATCGTTGTCCTTAAGTTTCAATAGAATCCCAATGCGTTTGGTCGGTTTGCCGTATGTCAGTTGTTGATTTCACTTAAAATTAAGTCCATTTTTAACAAAACAGTGACACTGTGAGTGGTGTCGGCCACACCGGGCCTCGGATTGATGCGGTGTTGAATTGTACACGTCACACATGAGTCATTGATCGTTGTGAAAAAGTATCAACGCAATCAGAAGCCGTTAGATCGGTTTGGCGTATGTACGTAAAATATTGTCCATTTTAAACTAAATACATACACTTGGAGTGATACCGGTCACACCACGCCTCTGATTGAGGCGGGGTTGACTCGTACACGTCACATTTGACCCATGGATCGTTGTCCTTAAGTTTCAATAGAATCCCAATGCGTTTGGTTGGTTTGCCGTATGTCAGTTGTTGATTTCACTTAAAATTAAGTCCATTTTTAACAAAACAGTGACACTGTGAGTGGTGTCGGCCACACCGGGCCTCAGATTGATGCGGTGTTGAATCGTACACGTCACACATGAGTCATTGATCATTGTGAAAAAGTATCAACGCAATCAGAAGCCGTTAGATCGGTTTGGCGTATGTATGTAAAATATTGTCCATTTTAAACTAAATACATACACTTGGAGTGATACCGGTCACACTGCGCCTCTGATTGAGGCGGGGTTGACTCGTACACGTCACATTTGACCTATGGATCGTTGTCCTTAAGTGTCAACACAATCCGAAGGCGTTTGGTCGGTTTCCCGTATGTCAGTTGTTGATTTCTCACTTAAAAATAAGTCCATTTTGAACAAAACAGAGGCACTTGGAGTTGTGTCAGCCACAACAGGCCTCAGATTGAGGCGGGGTTGACTCGTACACGTCACATTTGAAGGTGAGTATGCATACACGATAGTTGACCTTCTTAGAGAAGAGTTTCTGGAAGATTATAAAAGACATGAAGCAATGAAGATCATTAGAGTGTTGGAGCAAATGTGGTTGCTACAAACAATGTGGAAATCGGCTTGTGCAAAGCGACCTAAGTTACAACTTGCAGGTATTGTACTCTATTTTTTTCTGGAAGGTTTCAGTTTAAATGCATTTTGGAATGATCATTTCTAGCCATTGTCTTTTAGGTTTTTTTGACAACTGAGGGGAAAGGGTGGGGTCTGCAGACATTGGAGGATATGTCGAAGGGTGATTTTGTGTGTGAATATGTTGGAGAAATGTTAACTCCCGCAGTTCTGAAAAGAGTCACTATTTAAAAGAAATTCATAAGTTTAGATACATCTCAAGATGGTCAGTTTAAAGACATTTTGAGGGACACTACTAAAGACATGCTCAGATATGCACACATCCCCCACTTTTAGATCGTTGTCTACTACAATGATCTTCCAAACAAGATATGCATTAGAACGCTCACGATACATAGAGAAATTCACTGGCCACCTTTGAGAATGATCTGAAGCACAAACCATGACAGCATTATGTTTTTCCTTGAAAATTCTCTTGGCGAACTGGAATGGCAACTCACTCTTGTGATTTTGCGTCTCTACTTGTCTCTTCATGTGTGCAGCTACTGCCATTCCAGTTCGCCAAGAGAATTTTCAAGGAAAAACATAATGCTGTCATTGTTTGGGCTTCAGATCATTCTCAAAGTTGGTCAGTGAATTGCTCTATGTATCATGAGCGTTCTAATGCATATCTTGGTTGAAAGATCATTGTAGTAGACAACGATCTAAAAGTGGGGGATGTGTGCATATCTGAGCATGTCTTTAGTAGTGTCCCTCAAAATGTCTTTAAACTGACCATCTTGAGATGTATCTAAACTTGTGACTTTCTTTTAAATAGTGACTCTTTTCAGAACTGCGGGAGTTAACATTTCTCCAACATATTCACACACAAAATCACCCTTCGACATATCCTCCAATGTCTTCAGACTCCACCCTTTCCCCTCGGCTATCAAAAAAACCTAAAAGACAATGGCTAGCAATGATCATTCCAAAATGAATTTAAACTGAAACCTTCCAGAAAAAATAGAGTACAATACCTGCAAGTTGTAACTTAGGTCACTTTGCACAAGCCGATTTCCACATTGTTTGTAGCAACCACATTTGCTCCAACACTCTAATGATCTTCATTGCTTCATGTCTTTTATACTCTTCCAGAAACTCTTCTCTAATAAGGTCAACTATCGTGTATGCATACTCACCTTCAAATGTGACGTGTACGAGTCAACCCCACCTCAATCTGAGGCCTGTTGTGGCTGACACAACTCCAAGTGCCTCTGTTTTGTTCAAAATGGACTTATTTTTAAGTGAGAAATCAACAACTGACATACGGGAAACCGACCAAATGCCTTCAGATTGTGTTGACACTTAAGGACAACGATCCATGGGTCAAATGTGACGTGTACGAGTCAACCCCGCCTCAATCAGAGGCACGGTGTGACCGGTATCACTCCAAGTGCCTCTGTTTTGTTCAGAATGGACTTATTTTTAAGTGAGAAATCAACAACTGACATACGGGAAACCGACCAAACGCCTTCGGATTGTGTTGACATTTTAGGACAACAATTCATGGGTCATATGTGATGTGTACGAGTCAACCCCGCCTCAATCTGAGACGCGGTGTGACCAGTATCACTCCAAGTGTATGTAATTTGTTTAAAAGGGACAATATTTTACGTACACACGCCAAACCGATCTAACGGCTTTTGATTGTGTTGATACTTTTGTGATTTACTGGTGCATTTCATCTGTTAAAATGGACAAATGACCCATTGGAGAAAGAATGTTTTATTTAATAATAATTACAATTTTTCTACAAACATTTACATACAAGAATGTTTCATCTTTTTATCCCCATGAACCCCTCTCAAAAATTTCCGCCAATTATACGCGTCTGCAACTCTTGCAATAAAAGTCAGATCTTCATGCTATATCTGGACAATCTTGCATCAGGTATGTGGCCCACTCGTTTCTGAACATATCTACATCGTCTTGTGAATATGACGCTTTTTGGCATTCATAATAGTACTGAAAAATATATAAATAAAGAATTAATAAATAATTTAAATGAAATAGTACTTGTTTTCGAAAATACCTCTTTAGGGATGCTAATTTGTCCATTGAAAACGATCTCTTTCATGAATCTACAAACATAATAACCGCAATCTTTGTCGTTTGTTTTTTTGGACACTGCAGAAACATTGATCATGAGGCGAGTAAGTAACTTGTGTTTCATATATGCTTGGATAGTGCAATTTTATTATATATACCCTGATATTTGTCCAGACATAGTACTTGCTCGGCTCCTTATGCTTAGCCCCTGTCCTCATACCATGATTTAGACGATATTGGTACACCGCCCTATCATAACAGAATCCTCAGTAAAAGATAATATATATTATATAAATTGATGTTTAGACCTAAAACGTAGGATGTAGTGTCTTACAGATTGACAAACTGCATCACATGCGGTCGGTTTGTTGGATATCCGTGCTTTGAGTCCAGAAAATAAATCTTGGGAGTATCCAAATGCACCGCAATTAGTAGCCAATGTTGCCTAAATACACAAAAAGGAATAAGTAATGAAAGAAATGAAAATATAATTGATATGCTTTAATCATAGAGTTTTACCCCTGCATGGTTGGTATGAGGAAGAGTCGGTCATCCGTTATCTTGCTGTCAAATGCTTTCAGCAAAGCAGTCGCTCTTTCCTTAATTTTTGATTCTGATAATTCTATTTCTTGTGTTGATGTGATATGAGGACTGACGAGTCCGAACTTTGGCTCATGAGGAAAACCCTTCAACTGCTTTTCATATATACGTCTGCCAATAATATAAAATGTATTTAATCATAATTAGCACAATATATCATCTTTTGGAAAAGCGACGGGGTTGAAAACATACCTCATATACACATTTACACTTGTGACGCCGAGCCACTGATACTCAAGGATCTCATTTACATTTTCAGCAGCAACAAAATCTTGTATTTCCTCTCCATACATATTCTCTTCAAAAACAACTACATGGCTACTACCATTTTTCAACTTTGTATCCACATGAGTCTTCAATTCAATTAAATGTGGATAGAGAATAGGCGGTGTAATTCCACTTTCAGTAGATCTTTTGGATCGGTTGGTCGATCTTTTCGATGATCCTTTCACTGCATCCCCTTTCTTCGTCTACAATAAAATTCATTGGTTCATACCTTTTTTTTATAAAGGTTTGGCTTAAAAAACTGTAAATAAATACCTCTTTTTTGGCATGTAGTCTCACAAGTTGTGATGGCCATGCAATGAATGTCCCAATAGCCTGTTCGACTGTACAAATATCATCATCATCAAGTGGAACAGGTAGTTGTGCTGTTGGCTCATGAGCTACCGTAATTGTCACTTTCAGATGATCTTTTGGAAGTGCTCTATTGTGCAGCGTGTCCTCTGAGATGTTGAATACTGTAGCCCTCGCTACAAGGCGATAGGTGGGTGTTGAAAGATATAAATCACAATCATTATCACCCTACAGAAGATCAGTATAGGAAGAAATCAGTGTTTGTCTGATTCACATTTTATCAGAACAATTAATAGAATATTGATTACCACAGTTAACACAGCTCTTTCAGGGGAATGGCTTGCCTCAAAGCTGGTGGGGTGTGGGGCAGGATCTTCAGGCGCTGGTTTTTCCTGAGTTGTCTCTTCTCTTGGCTTCCGACCCATTAAAGTTTCTAGCAACTCTCCTTGCCATTGAAACTGTTCTTCAAGAGTTGCTAGTCTATTTTTCATTGCTGTCATTTCTTCATTTTTTTGATCCTCTTGTTTTTTTTTCTCATAATATACTCGGGGTGTCACCCCAAACCCCCCAGCTCTGACGCGACCGTATTGTTCTGGTCGCTTCAAAGCTGTCGCTAATATATCTGCACCAGCTGCAAGAGTACCTGACTCCTGTGACTGTCGGATATAAGAAAATAAGTAATTATTATTATGTAATAGAAATTTAAAAACAAAACATTTTATCGTGTCATACTTACACATATTTCCCACACTTTTTGTGTGTTTTCATCAACCAAATTCCCTTCCTTATCCACACGTGCCTCCTTCCATAGCACATGACGAGGGATGGATGTGTGTTTGGTTTCAGAGGCATCAATCTACATATAAATAAAGAAAGATTTTTATAAAGTTGTTTCTTGACACATAACAATATCACTGTAAATTTAAAATACGCACCATTTTCTTTTCTAGTGAGGCGTACCCCATCCTTGATTTACGATAGGGGTACGTCGGTTTTGATGCGCGTTCCTTGTTTTCAGTACTGAGTTACTGTTTCATAAATGAAATATTGACAATCAAAGTGATGAATACATGTATATCCTCAAACAACATATTATCAGTCACAATGTACCTGAAACTTTTGATCCCCACGATGACCAACAAATGAATCCCATGATTCTTGGGATATCAAGTGATTGTAGACAATGGGTGGTTGCGGGTTTATTTTACCCTTGGAATCTTTCAGATGATATTTTGTAAGAAGAGTGCGAAAACCTCGATGAAACCTTCCCGCAAGCCTTAGTACATAAGTCTTGTGTGAATCATCTACTATAAATGCACTCTGCAATGGATTGTGAAGAATAAGACACTGTTTCATTATTTTATTTGCTAGTAAATTAAAGAAATGAAATCAAAATGTTACCGTAATTTCTTCCCACATCACAGCCTTCAGGCCGGACGAAACATGGTGCCATGAAGTTATGTCAATCGGCACGCGTTGCCAAGTGACAATTCCAACGTAACTGCTAAACATTGCCTTGTTGGGGTTAACGTGTTGGCCCCGTGCATTCCACCCAACATCAAATTTGATTCCTTTGCTCTTTCCCTTCAAAACATTAGCCAACACTGTTAAAATACGACGCACCTGTTTTTTCTGCGATGTCGCTCCTTTATCCCCAACCATTTCGTCTATATCAGCATCATCAATGTTTTCATCTAAAATCCTAGCATCAGCATGTTCAGATGGTTGTTGGACCTCAACAATAGGAGCACCAATAGCAGCAGCAGTACCAACAACAATATGTTGAGATTGAGAGGCTTGAGAGGCTTGTTCAGCAGTAGCAGCAGCAGAAGCAGAAACAGAAGCAGCAGCAGCAGCAGCAGCTTGAGAGGCTTGTTCAACCTCGAGGTTAGGAGCACCAGAACGTGCAGAAGTCATTATCTGCAAAAAAAGGTTTAACACTTAAGTTGGATTACATAAATTCAATAATGATAAGATAATAACATGAGATAACAATATTTATATTACAAACAAAATATAACCTGTTTATTGAACTCTTTTTTTTTTCAAAGGCTGAATGGATTTGACACCTCTATCGATAATCCAAATCCCTTCATTATGGTCTCCTCTAACATACAAAACGTCGTCTTCATTGGGACCGCTGCGAAATGATTGCGACGTCCCACTGAAAGGATCATCCTCAATTGAATTTTCATCGGACCCTTCAGTAGTTTTGGACGATAACAGAACAATCGACCACTTTCGGTTTGCGGGGTCTGGAACATAAAATACTTATACCGCTTGTGATGCCATTATAAATTGTTCGTCTTTGTACCCTTCTTTACTGAAATAAACTTTCACAAATCCCAATTCATCTATTTTAACACCACTGTTGTTATCAACCCAGTTG
This sequence comes from Viscum album, assembly GCA_963277665.1. Lineage (NCBI taxonomy): Eukaryota > Viridiplantae > Streptophyta > Magnoliopsida > Santalales > Viscaceae > Viscum > Viscum album. The sequence continues at coordinate 1,990,014,882 of OY728136.1, forward strand.
CATTGAAAAATCGGAAATAGGAATGTCGTATAATCCAACTCCCATATTCTTTTGATAATGCCAAAGTATGACATATTCGCAAAAATTGGATTTCTATCCTTACTACCAGAAACATGCATCGCTTCAGCCACAAGTGTTACTCCACTATTTTGCATGGTACTATCTTCATCATGTTTATCTGTATAGAATGTATAACCATTAATTACATAACCATTGTAAGATAATACATACACGCTTGGTCCGGCAGCTAGCCATCGAAGTCGTTCTGAAATTGAATTCGGATTTTCATCTAACTCCTTAAAAATATGGTCTCAAAACCATCCTATAAACTGGTGATTATGTGTATTTGCTATCCATTTTTCAGCCCTTGATGGATTCAACTGCCTCAAAATTTCTTTGTGGGTTTCAATATATGGAGCAACCTCCCAACTGTTATGCAAAACATAAAGGTGGGCCTGCTCCCGATCAGTAATATTGATTGTCACAACATCTCTTCCAGAAATTCCCTCACCCTCAATGCGTCCAGTGTGACGAGATTTCGGCAGACCAATGCTTTCCACATCAGATAGGTATTCGGTACAGAATTCAATGGCTTCCTCAACAATATATCGCTCCACAATACAACCCTCTGGACGACTTCGATTTTTGACATACCCTTTCAAAATCTTCATATACCGTTCAACGGGGTACATCCATCTATAGTGCACAGGACCAAAAAGTCGAACCTCTCTCACCAAATGAACCATCAAATGAACCATCATATCAAAGAATGTTGGCGGGAAGAACATTTCTAATTCACATAATATGATGACAATTTCTTTTTCCATAGCTGGCAATTTCGCCGGGTCTAAAACTTTGCTGCATATAGCTTTGAAGAAGAAACAAAGTTTGCTTAACGTATGACGAACATTCTTGGGAAAAATGCAACGTAAAGCTATAGGAATTAAATCTTGCATCAAAACATGGCAGTCATGTGATTTCAAACCTTTTAACTTCAAATCATTCATTGACACAATGTTTTTGATATTTGATGAATATCCCTCTGGAACCTTTACATCATTGAAGAAGTTGCAAAACTGATATCTCTCATCCCTAGAAAGAGTGTACGCAGCTGGAGGAAGAAACGTTCGATTTTCACCCTTCACGGGAGCCAACTCTTCTCTTATTCCCATGTCAACAATGTCCAACCTTGCCTTAATTCCATCCTTTGTTTTGCTAGGAGCATTTAGCAACGTTCCTATAACACTGTCACATACATTTTTTTCCACATGCATCACATCAAGAAAATGTCTGACGTACAGACATTTCCAGTATGGTAATTCAAAAAAAATTGATCTCTTTTTCCAACCGATTTTCATAAGGTTTTTCGAAAATGGTTTACCAAAAACAGTGTTCACGTCTTTTACTTTCTCAAACAGCTGATCACCTGTTAGTGGAGACGGTGTTTTGCGTTGTTTCGAACTTCCATTGAATGATTTCGTCCAAGATCGGTACTTATGTCGACGGGGTAGAAATCTACGATGTCCTAGAAACACAAATTTGGATGAATGTTTCAACCTAATTGATTCTGTATCTTCTTCGCACACAGGACACCCTTGACTTCCTTTAATGCTATAGCCTAACAAATTTCCATAAGCAGGGAAATCATTTATCGTCCCATACAACAATGCTCTCAACGTGAAGTATTCTTTTTCATAATCATCATACAACATAACACCTGAATCCCACAGTAACTTCAAATCATCGATCAAGGGAGCCAAATATACATCAATATCGTTACCTGGTTGTTTTGGTCCTGATATAAGCAAAGATAACATAATGAATTTCCGTTTCATTCATAACCAGGGTGGCAAGTTATAATTTACCAACATAACATGCCAAGTACTATGAGTGCTGGTTTGAAAACCAAAAGGATTCACTCCATCGATAGATAACGCAAGACACAGGTTTCTCGACTCATTTCCAAATTCAGGATACTCATGATCAATTATCTTCCATTGAGGAGAGTCGGTCGGGTGACATAATTTTCCATCTTTATTTCTTTTATTTGCATGCCACGACAATTTTCTTGCAGTTTCTTCACTTCCATATAGACGCCTAAACCTTGGAATGATTGGAAAGTACCATACAACTTTCGTAGGACTGCGTTCATCTTTCTTGTATCGAGAAGCACCACACTTTGGGAATTCTGTAAGTGATTTTTTCTCCTTGAGAAACAATATACAGTCTTTCGGGCAGGCATGTATTCTTTCAGAAATCATACCCATCGAGTGTAGCATTTGTTTAGCTTCATATGTCCGTCTTGGGAGCTCATTATCTTCTGGAAGCATGTCATTCAAAAGAGCAAGTAGTTCCGTGAAACTGACATCACTCCATCCGTTGCCTGCTTTCAATTTATACAACTTCAGTACAGCTGACAATGCAGTATATTTAGTGCAACCAGCATACAATGGCGTCTTTTCACAACTCTTTAACTTCTCAAACAATTTTGGGCAATCACGGAGTTCATGTTCAACTGTCCTTGTCATTTACTCAATACGATCTTCATCATCATTGATATCTGTAATCACATCCTCTATACGGTCTTCTTCATTATCCATATTTGTAATCATATCTGATGATCCATAAAATGCAGTTTTATTCCAGCCAATAGCTACATTCGCTTTTTCCCCGTGTTTATTCCAACATTTATAACTCCTATCTATTCCGTGACATATCAAATGTTCTTCCAACTCCTCTGGAGTAATTAGTCTAGAATAACAACAACGTAAACACGGAAAAAGGAGTTGAGAAGGATCCTTTGCATGATACTGTGCAAACTTGATGAACTCTTTCACTCCGTTCTCATACTCTATTGTCAAACGATTAGCATCCATCCAATCTTTATTCATTGCCATTAATTCTGAATAAACAACATGGAACATCATGTCCATTAATTACAAATGAACAATAACGAATGTCGTGTCCATTAATTCCATGTAAAGCATAAGGAGCATATTGTTCATTAATTTTGAATAAAAAATATGGAACATCATGTCCATTAATTCCAAATAAATAATAAGGAATTTCATGTCCATTAATTCTGAATAAGCAATACAGAACGCCATGTCCATTAATTCCAAACAAACAATATAGAATGTTAATTCCATTAATTTCGAATAAGCAATATGGAAGTTCATGTCTATTAATTCCAAATAATCAATGAAACATCATATTCATTAAAGAAGGTAATAATGATGTAATCACATCCATATCATATTATGATAAAGTCTAAGGAATATCACCCTTGCATTTTATCAATTAATTTGATAAATTTAAGTCTTATAACTGATAATTAGTAAGATGGGGTCCAAGGTATATAATCAATAGCACTACATTGTTTAAAAATGGTTAAGGAACATGGCCTTACCATTCAACTTTTATTTAATTCATTTATAAGTGATCAAGTAGTCCATGGGTATTTCCATTACACATAAATATCATTAATTCCCTTTAATAAACCCATGGGCATGGGATATATCAACACATGTCAAAGGTGGTTCAATTTCAAGCCAAAGATCAATAGGGGTCATGGGCCTATAAGAAACACACCCTAAGGGGGTGATTCGAGTAAGGTATACAACCTCCAAAGAATAAGTTTGGTGCACAATGACTAACCAATTTAAGACATGATAATCTACTAAATTAATTTTACATTTTATAGTCAACATGCAGAAGGTTCACCACACGACACAATAGCGCATCATATAAACTAGGGGTGTCCATGGGTCGGGTCGGGTCGGGTTGGAGGTGTTTCAAGGCCCGACCCGAACAAAAAAGTTCGGGTTGGGTCGGGTCGGGTCACAAGCTTCCGGAGCAACCAACCTGACCCAACCCGACCCAGTGGGGTCGGGTTACCCGTCGCATGCCCGAAGGACCCAACCCAACCCAACCCATCGAGGGTCGGGTCAATTTGGGTCGGGTTATATGTGTAAACCCGACCCAACCTGACCCAAACCAATCCAACCCATCCCAACCCAACGGACCCGAACCATCCACTCAAACCCAACCCCCCTAGACCCAACCCGATGGACCCCCTGCACTGCACCAGCCTGCTACACAAAAAAACCAGCCCCCCTGCACAAAAATTTCAGCCCCCTCCCCCTGCACCCTCTGCCCCCTCCCCCAGGCACACCAGCCCCCCCCTCCTGTACCCTGTACAACCCAACACCCCTCTCCCCTCTCCCCCCTCCCCCCTGCACAGTCTCCCCCCTCCTACACCCCTGCACAAAAAACCCAGACCCCCCCCCCCCCCCCCCGCACAAAAATTTCAGCCCCCCTGCACAAAAAATTTCAGCCCCCTGCACCCTCTGTCCCCCTCCCCCAGGCACACCAGCCTCCCCCCTCCTGTACCCCGTACAACAAAACAACCCTCTCCCCCTACACTCCCTGCCCCCTCCCCTCCCCCCTCCTGCACACACCAAACCTACCCATCCCGTACCCCTGCACACACCAGCCCCCCCTCACACCCCCTGCAAACCAGCCCCCCATAATGTGACTCACTATCAACACCAGTAATAGAACCAATTGAAGTTAAAGTGGAGTAAATTCATGATGCAGTAGAAATAAACATTACTAACATAAGGAAAATCAAATCAAAAAAACACACAGCAGTAGCAGATTTGAAGAACGAATAAGCGAAAACATATGCAAAAAAAATCATCACCAGGAGTAGAGTGAATAACATTGATTCAGTCTGAAAAGAGGGAGGAGGGGAAGCAGAGGCGACAAATAAATGACAAACACATAAAAACCTACACTGCAAAACAATATTTAGGGCATCCACATACCTTGGGTGAAGAAATCGGAAGTCCAAAGAGGTGAGGGAGCCTTCTGCGCTGCCTGGAAGACGCGACCGCCGGAGTAGGGGTGCACGGGAGGAGCCGCCAACCGTTGAAGAGGAGGAGTAGGGTTCGGAAGGGAGGAAGATCCGCGGAAGAGGGTCGAGAAGAAGAAGAAGGAGTACGGCGGAGGTCCGGCAAAGGGAAGATCAGGGGGAGGAAGCAGTCGCAAGGGTACAGTCCCGTGAGAGGTTAGGGCACGATAAAAAAGAGGAGACTGTCGGCCTCCTTTTAATAAAATGGGAGACAGGTTTTAACAGCGCTAGAAAAGCGATGATAAATCCCCCCTTTATCAGCGCTTAAATTTTAGCGCTGATAAAGGGTGGCTTTATCATCGCTTTTCTAGGGCTGTTAATGTTCACCATTAACAGCGTTAGAAAAGCGCTGATAAAGCCACCCTTTATCAGCGCTAAAATTTAAGCGCTGATAAAGGGGGGATTTATCAGCGCTTTTCTAGCGCTGTTAAAACCTGTCCTTTATCAGCGCTAGAAAAGCGCTGATAAATCATCCCTTTATCAGCGCTTTTAAATAACGCTGATAAAGATTATCCTTTATCAGCGCTTTTTGATTAGCGCTGATAAAGGTAGCGCTTTGCTTGCCCGTTTTTGTAGTAGTGATAATTTTCATCCAAACACCCACCTTCAATGATCGATTCCTCCTCTCCATGGACCACATCTTGACAACCTTCCCCTGTCACACCTGGGTTTTTAAGTTAGACTTTGTTTCGGTTCGGGTCGGGTTTTCGGTCATTTATATTGAGAATCGAGTGCAACGAGTTTAAACTTTTGAGATATTCTTTATCCTTGGTCTAGGTTCCTTTGGGTTTCTTTTTGAATTTTGGAGAAAAATGGAAAGTTTTGGATGGACATATGCACACGATTGGCGCATGGTTAGTAGTAACTGTGCGCCTAACCCAGGAAACCATGCAGTAGGAGACATAACCTACTGCACTGCACAGCCTATGCACGGTCGTGCACCTCAACCCAAATAAGCGTGTGATTGGGTCTCCTTCGACAGAGGCGGCCGCACGGTTTGACAAACCGTGCAGACTAATCATGCGGCCTGCCACCTCATTAAAATTTGGGGGTTTATTTTTTTTCTCTCCCCGATTTTACCCCATTCCACCCCTTGTTCGACCCTCTCGGCCCTCCAAGCCCTAGGTGCGTCTCCCCCCATCCTCTCTTCTTGGGCTCCAATCTTTGGGCATTTTTTTGTGCGGATCCTTCAAGATCTCTCATGTAAGTCCTCTTCTCTCTAGTTTTTGTCTTCTTTTAGGGTTTCCTCTCTTCTCTTTTGGGGGTTTCTGTTTTCCAGCGGGTGTGGGGTTCTATTTAGGGTTAGATCTCCTTTATTAGGGTTTTATCTTGATGTTTTGGGTCGTATCTTGACTTTCTAGGGTCTCGGGGCGGTGCAATTGTGGTTTTGCTACCTTTTCCGAAAGTTTCTTAATTCAAGATAGGTGGTTCCATGCTTGAGCATATTTAGATGTTTTTAATATGCTTGTTTGTGTATTTATTCTTGTTCTATAAATTGTTTGTGTGGTGCGAAATGTGGTTTGAAATACTTTGGTCCATTTATGTGGTGAAAATGGTAGGGCAAATTGTTATATTTTGTGTGTGTTCCATTGTGATGTTTCTAAAAAGAGGTTTATGCCTAGTATGGAAGGTGCAGAATGTGTTTTCTCAGGGCACCCTAGGTGCGAATATATTTAAAATGAAGTTTTGTTCGAAGGAAATGGATTTTTATGGCATGAGGTCTTCTTTGTTGTGGACCTTAATTAACTTTTAATTTGCTTAAAGATTTGGAAGCATGTTTTAAAGTGGATTTGGTTAATGTGGGGTTTCGAAAAGGGGGCTTGACCCACGATTTTGGTTGATTAATTGTACTCATTTCTTGTGTTTGTGAAAAGTGGAATTTATGAATTATGTAGTTGATAGTAAATGTTTTTAAAAAGGGGTTTTTGTGTGAGTAAAATAAAAGGTGGTTGGTTTTGTGAAAAAAAGTGATTTTCTTGGAATGCTTGACAATGAGTTGTAGGAGTGGTATGTTGTGTGATATGTGAACATTAACTTGAGCACAAGAGAATCCTGGGTATCTAGGTGGGTGGACTAGATCTAGTACATTAGTTATTCAGAAGTGGCTTGTCCCAATTTCACTTAGAATGATTGATGATTACAACACTAACAAAACTATGATGATGATTGGAGACCACTAGAATCTTGGATGCTTCTCCTCTCTAGTGGCTCGTGCATGAGAACGTGGATGGTTGTGGTCACTATATCACCTTTCACTGAGGTGCGAGATTCTAGGGTCCCACACGAGCTAGATTAACCCTAGGGATTGACCCATGGTGCTCTACCTTATATGATATGGTGCCATCCGTCTACATACGGTGGAACTTTTGTGTGTGTGTCTTTGTTATAAATTCTCATTTTCTTTTAAGCACGTGGTTGTGAAATGGCTTACCTGGGAAGTGTTCCTTTTTAAAATGTTTACCTAATAAATGTTTTCCTATAAATGTTTTAAATGCAAGTACTCAAATGATCATGATAGATTGTCTTTTAAATGTTTTGGCATGAAACCTTTTTATTTGGGTGACATCTTACTGGGCTTTGGCTCACACCCTACACATACCCTTGAGTGTATGAAGATGTGGTTGAATGTTTGTTCCGGGTAAAGGCAAGGTGTGTTGTGTGGACGGTTCGAGGTTCGTAGTGGTATCTCCTTGTGGATCGTGTTGGCGGTGGCTTGTGGTTGTGGCCCTCTTGTTGCGTGGAGGTAAGGGACAAGTTTTAGTTTCCTCTCGTTGTAGTCCTTTGAGGTTTTTGTTCAAAATTGTAAGCTTGAGATATGAAAAGTTGGTTGTACCGTGTTTGGTCAACTAATTTCAGTTTTGGTTTATTTATCCTGTTAGTTGTCTATTGTTATGTTTTCGGGTAAATCGTTCCCATGTGTTGTTTATGATACCCGGGCACTTGTTGCCAACCTGTGGGGATCATGAACACTCTTTGGGCCATTTCACAAACTGGGTTGGGCGCCAGGTCGGATGATGACCCAGCTTGGTTCGTGACAAAATGGTATCAGATGAGGTCATGTTCTTTTGAGTCTTGTTCATTGGGGAATAGTTTGGATAAACCAGAGTTAGGATTGTCAGGACTTGACATTCCGATTATGAGTAGGGTGCCTGACCAGCAAACCTTGTGACGAGAATCATGTCACTAGGGGATGTCAGGTTCCATCTGAGTTCTTTGGTCCTTGTGGTTGCTTGTTGTTTGGGAAATGAAATGGGAGTTGGGTCAATGGTCTCAGTGAGCTCACAGGGCCTAACAAGTCATGTGGAGCCAGAGACATTGTCATAGAATACTCTCTGTGACGGTAGAGTGATTGACGTATGACCGCCAACCATATGTCCAAGTCACCCGCCGACACTAGTTTCCTCTTGCATCGTCCTATGTCTCTTTGTTTTGGAATCTTGGAAATTTTATTTTTAAGTAATAATGATTGGGTTTTTGGGAGGTGGAAGGTGAATTTTCATAATTTACCAAAAGGATGTTTTGGAAATGTGAACCTTTGTAAAATGATTTTTAGTAAAGGGTATGAGTTTATCGGGGTGAATTTTTATAAATAAAATTTATGGTTTATCGAGAGCTGGTCATTTGGAGAAATCAAATTTTGTTTTCAAAAAAGGGTTTTGAAAACTTGTTTTAAATAAGAATAATTTTTTTTAATTAAATGGTTGAGAATGAAGCAAAATGGCTGTTGTGCTGTGGAAAATGTTTTGAAATGAAGTGCTTTGAAATTTATGTGCAAGCTTTTAAAAGTGTGGGTTGAATGTTTTGGTTTTGAAAAGTGGAAAGGTTTGGTTTTGGTCCTTGTTGTTCTCATGGGTGACCACTTGCATGGGCATATATGGAAAAGTGGATGGTAAATGACACGAGTGGATGAGTGCCTGGATGGACATGAGGTGGGTGTCCGGTGTAGCACGAGGGAATGCATGTGTGAGGCCCCTGGGACACCATTGGTGATTGTGCAACCCACCAACCTTGTTTATTTTCAAAAATTATTTTTAAGTAAAATTTGGTGTTTTGATAACCGGTGATTGTGTGGTGTTTCTTTTTGTAATTTGTAAATGTTGTCTATGAGGCTTTTCAAGACTAATAATTTATCCTGGTCGACTCATGTTTCAAGTTTGAGTTCTTCTTGGTAAGTTAGTTTTTGGATAAGGGTTAATAGTTCCTTTTTGGGAAATGTTTCGAGAATCCTTTGTAATGAGTCCCTTTTCATGTTCAGAGTCTGTTGTGGAATGACTTTTCCAGTGGGTTATTTTTTTTGACCCTCTGTTTCTTTTGTTGGCTAGTGTACGCCCACATAAAGAATTAATGCATGTTTGAAGTGCGGCCATGAGTGATTCACCATTGGCAGACCCTCCAGTGGATCAACGTAAGGACTTTCCTCTTAAGCATCAGAAATTGAGTCATCTGCTCCTCCTTTTCAGTTAAGTGGATCCTCTTTTAGTGGGAGAGTGATTGTGGAAGGTTGAAAGAGACCTTAGTTTCTTAAGTTGCTTGAGTCATCAAAGGTGAAGTTTCACGCCATCATGTCTGAAGGTCCTGTTTGAGAGCGGTGAAGGGAATCCCAATAAGGTAAGGTGAAAACGGTCTGGGTTGTTTGGTGCTGGACGTGTCTAAAAGAGATTTTGGACATTTTGTCATGTTCTTCCAAGAAAAGGTTCGTGTTATCCCACCAATGTGGAAAATCTGGTCGTAGGAGGTCGTTATGATTGTTTGTAAGAATCGCATGTTTTTCGGGACTCTGTTTAAGTTCCCTTCCCTTGTAAGGGATCTTAGGCCACACCAGTCATGTTCAGTGGCATTCTGCAGTAACGTGTTCTTGCCCAAATGAGATGGCGGATGTTGTGGGACCTTTAGAGAGCCTCTATTTTACCAAAACCATGTGTTCCATTCAGGTAATTCTGAGTTTTTCTGTTTCGGGTGAAATCACTTCTTATGTGACCTTCCTTTTAAATTTTCTCATTCAGAGTCGAATGGGATGATGCATGGGAATATTGTAAGTCCCTGTCGCAATGAAGTTCCATGTTGAGGCAAAGTAGGTTATGGGGTGTGTTGTGTTTTGTTGGTGCTGTTGGATCGTGGTGTGGTTGCTTGTGGCACCAAAAGAAGAAGATTTTATTGGGGGTTTTCAATGCCTGACTAAGAGGAATAAGATGCTTCAATTATCAGAACTCCATCCATAGGTCTTAGAGTTAAGATGACACGTAGTTAGGAACCCTCGGGGTTGTGAGGGACCTCGGTCTAGTGTCTATCTTCAGTTTGGGAAATGGAGATAGTTTAAGTTTTTCGGTGTAACTGTTTCATTCCAAACGATCCCGTTGGATGGAGGGGTCGTGAGGATCTTATTTCTTGGTGGGGTATTAGGTTGTGTGGGAAGCTCCCAGGTTATCTTTTTTTAGGATTTTTGTATCGGTCCTTGCCAGTCAGTTAAGCTAGTTGGTCTTTATGGTGGGGAGACCCACCGTGGGTCTCGCTGAAATTCCCTGGAAGTAAATCAATGTTATCCTTTTTGTTATGGTGTAGAGTCCGTTCGGGCCTCCCCATGTTGGTATCCCAATTCTGTCTCGGGTGTTAGCTGCCTCTAATAGTGGGGAGTCTGCTTGAGCCTCCCCATGTCAGAAATCCAGTTTCGTCCCTGGTTTTTGTTTGGTAGTTGGTAGTCTTGTTCAGAGCTATCTAACCCCAAGCCCCCTCTTGAGTAAACATTGGGGTCAATGTGATCTCAACTATATTGTGAAGTAAGGTTGTGGTAGCCTCATTGAGTTCATTGTTTTCTTCGGGTATAATGTGTGAGATTTTTTTGGAATGTTTAAGATGTTTTGTCTCGGGATATTGAATGGTGCATTGTGAGAGTTTCTAGCTTTTTATTATCAACTGGAGGTGATTTCACTTTTGGGGGAGGGTGACACATAGCGGGAAGTCCTACAATTTGTAAGTCTCCATTTCAATGGTGGAGTTTTGGTCCTCCTCTCATTTGATGTTCATTGGGAATCTCCTTGAACTATGAAGGAGTATCATTATTATTATGGGTCCAGCCTTGTTATGGCTTTCCAGGGGAATAAATCATTATAGTGGAGAGAATTATCACACTCGAGTTTTTAATTTTTCCTTTGTTCTAGTTCGGGATGGGTTTTCGGCTATTTCTCTCAAGAACCGGGTGTGTCGGGTTTAAAATTTTGAGGTATTCTTTCTAATTATCCTTGTTATAGATTCCTCCTTTGGGTTTACTTTTGAAGTTTAGAGAATAATGAAGAGTTTTGGATGGACAGGCTCCTGCGCAGGGTTGGCGCACAGTTAGTAGTAACCGTGCGCCCAACCTAGGGAACCGTGTGGTAAGAGACATAACCTACTACACAGCCTCCGCACGGTTGTGCGCCTCAGCCCAGGTAAGCGTGTGACTGGGTCTCCTTTGATAGAGGCGACTAGAAGGACTCTGCACGGTTTGGAAAACCCTACGGACTAACTGTGTGGCCTGCCATCTCGTTAAAATTTAGGGCTATATTTTTATCTCTCCCCAATTTTACCCCATTACACCCCCTTTCTCTACCCTCTCGGCCCTCCAAGCCCTAGGTGTGCCTCCCTCTATCCTCCCCTCTTTTTGGGATCCATTATTTGGGTATTTTTGGCACAGATCCTTCAAGATCTCTCATGTAAGTCCTCTTCTCTCTTGTTTTCCTCTTCTTTTAGGGTTTACTCTCTTCTCTTTTGGGGGTTTTGATTTTCCAATAGGTGTAGGGTTCGATTTAGGGTTAGATATCCTTTGATAGGGTTTGATCTTGATGTTTTGGGTCGTATCTTGACTTTCTAGGGTCTCAGGGTAGTGTGGTTGCGGTTTTTCACCCTTTTCTAGAAGTTTCTTGATTCAAGGAAGGTGGTTCCATGCTTGAATATTTTTAGATGTTTTTAATATAGTTTTTGTGTATTTATTATTGTCCTATAAATTGTTTGTGTGGTGGGAAATGCGTTTTGAAATACTTTGTCCCATATATGTGGTGAAAATGGATTTTTGTAGGGAAAATTGTTATATTTTGTGTGTATTCCACTATGATGTTTCTAAAAAGGGGTTTATGCCTAGTATGGAAGGTGCATAATGTGTTTTCTCAAGGCACCCTATGTGAGAATTTATTTAAAATTAAGTTTTTTTGAAAGTAAAATATTTTTTTTATGGCATGAGGTCTTCTTTTTTGTGGAACTTAATTAACTTGTAATTTACTTAAATATTTGGAAGCATGTTTTAAGGTGGAATTGGTTAATGTGGGGTTTCAAAAAGGGGGCTTGACCTAAGGATTTGGTTGATTAATTTTACTTCTTTCTTGTGTTTTTGAAAATGGGAATTTATGAATTATGTAGTTGATGGTAAATGTTTTAAAAAATGGGTTTTAGTGTGAGTAAAATGAAAGGTGGTTGGTTTTGTGAAAAATGGTGATTTTCTTTTAATGATTGGAAATGGGTTGTGTGAGTGGTATGTTGTGTGATATGTGAACATTAACTTGAGCACAAGGGAATCCTGGGTATCTAGGTGGGAGGACTATATCTAGCATGCAAGTGATTCAGAAGTGGCTTGTCCCTATTTGACTTAACATGATTTACGATTACAACACTAATAAAACTATGATGATGATTGGAGACCACTAGAATTTTGGATGCTTCTCCTCTATAGTGGATCATGCATGAGAACATGGATGGTTGTGGTCACTATACCACCTTTCACCAAGGTATGAGGTTCTAGGGTACCACACAAGCAAGATTAACCTTAGGGATTGACCCATAGTGCTCTACCTTATATGATATGACACCATCCGTTGACATACAATGGAACTTTTGTGTCTGTGTATTTGTTATAAATTCTATTTTTCTTTTAATCATGTGGTTGTGAAATGGATCACCTTATAAGTGTTCATTTTTAAAATGTTTACCAAATAAATGTTTTCCTATAAATTTTTTAAATGCAGGTACTTAAATGAGAATATTAGATTGTATTTTAAATGTTTTGGCATGAAAGCTTTTTATTCGGGTGGCATCATAGTGGTCTTTGGATCACACCCTACATACACCCTTTGGTGTATGTAGATTTGGTTGAATGTTTGTTCCAGGTAAAGCCAAGGTGAGTTGTGTAGACGGTTTGGGGTTTCTAGTGGTATCTCCTTATGGATCGTGTGGGTGGTGGATTGAGGTTGTGGCCCTCTTGTTGTGTGGAGTTTGGGTATAAGATTTAGTTTTCTCTTGTTTTTGTCCTTTGAGTTTTTTTTTCAAAATTGTAATCTTGAAATCTGAAAATTTGGTTGTGCCGTGTTTGGTTTACTAATTTCAGTTTTGGTTTAATTATCTAGTTAGTTGTCTATTGTTATGTTTTCAGGTAAATTGTTCCCATGTGTTGTTTATGATACCCGATAACTTGTTTCCATCCTATGGGGATTGGTAACACCCTTTGGGCCACGTCACAAATCGGTTCGGGCACCGGGTCATACGGCTACCCGGCTTGGTTCATGACAACGTCTCACCCAGACCTTGGTTTTCTTTATTATTTTATTTATTTCTTGGTTCTTGATATCTTTGTTGGTTTTCAAGTTGAACCCCCAATGAAATTTTCTAGTTTTGGAGTTTCCAACTGGTTTTTGGCTCCGTGCACAACTTGATGAGAAAATCATGTGACCTTTAGATCAAATAGGTGTCTCCAGTTCAAATTCTTCTTGCACAGTCTGCGTATGGTTTAACTCAAACCGTGAAAGACAAAGAAGTAACCATGTGATCTTATTGGGGTGTATGAGAGATGGTGTATGACTTGCGCATGGTTAGAGGAAACCATGTTGTAAGAGTATGTGGGTGTATGTCATTTTAACAACTAAATTTTTCACGGTTGACACACAATTTCTAAATTGTGCAATGAAACCATGCGATGCTCCCTTATATTTTCAGTAGGGTGCACACAATTGACACAAAATTCGGTTAATTGTGAAGCTTTTCCATAATCCATAAAACTTGAAATTCATCATTTTTACTTCCTAAATTAAAACCCCATTTTGACCTCTCTCCTCCCCCATTCGGTTTTGACACACAAAGAAGCTCCCAAACCCTTCTCCATTGGCTTCTCTCCCACCCTTGAAGCTCCTCCTTTGATCATTATTGAGTTTTATTTGGAATTTGGCTTGTTTTCCTCTACTTATCCTCTCCATATATTGTTTTCTTCTTCTTTACTGGTAGGGTTCTCTCTTGGACAAACCCTAGAGTGAGGGTTTTCTAATGCGAGTTGTTTCTCTTAATGTTAGGGTGTGCCATTTGGTTCTTGGGGTCCCCCTATCCCATGCTTGGAGTTTTGTCACATTCGCACACCTTTGAGGTAGGTGTTTCCATCCATTTCTTTTCTGAAACATGTCATGTGATGCCTGAGTTTCCCTAAGTGGATTTCTATTGTGTTCTTCATGCGTGTAGTTTTTGAAAATGTCTTTTATTGATTTCTTTGTTGGTGGTTTGTTTAAAAATTGGGGTTTTAAAGGATTTCCATAATTATTCCTATATGTATTAAAATTATATGTATTCTAGGTGTTTGATAAAATACCAAGTGGCATTTAAAATGGTTTTGGGTGTTTTAAAATGATGTTTGGAATTTATGGAGTTGTGATAAAATTGGGCGGTAGGTGAAATTGTGGGTTGAATGAGATTTTTTCCTCTATGGATTTAGTGATTATGTGATACCTCTTGTGCTTATTTGATTGAACCCTTAATGCTCATATGGATGTCCATATATATGCTGGTGTGAATATGTGCATATCCATATGTGCCCGGGGTGTGCATATAGATGTGTAAATGCATATAAATGAATAATTCCATAGAATGCACATTTTCTAAAACCTTATTTTCCTCAAATGATTTCTCAACATCTAAATTTTTTCCAAACGTTTTCTTGGTTTCTAAATGACTTCCACATAAGGTTTCAAATTGTGTTTCCTAAAGTTTGTTTGAGATACCCATTTTTCACTTTGGAAATGTACTTGGACAACTACCTCAATTTCTAGGAATGGTTTTGGAAAGAAAGGTGCTTACCTTGTAAATGGTTTTGGATCCTAAATTATAAGGTCCATTTGGTATCTTTGGATGATTCTTTAGAAAATAATTGAGGATTCTCATGTACTTAGGTCTGAATGGTACTTTTAGATGTTCCTTTGGAAAGTGGTTTTCAACTCTCAAGATTTGTAGGCCCGGTTGCCACCTTTGAAATGTTTTTTGTGTGATGGGAACCACTAAGGTTTTCCTTAAATTATAGAGGGTATCCAAATTGATGGTGTTAGGGAGTGGGTAAGGCATGAAAATTGGCATATGCGAGTTATGGATGATGTCAAGCATGTGATTACCACCTACCTTTATCCCTTATACTATCATCATGGGATCCTAGACATCATCTAGATAACCAAACGATAGTTGATTTTTAGACCCGATTAGATGGACTAAAACCTCCTGGTAGGAAAATGGATAGATCGGGCTATGCCACTGATAAGGCTAGTTGAGAGTAGCTAGGTTGGTGATAGACTATAGATCACATCATTACACCATCTATATCGTTATGAATTGAGTATGTATAGGGTTTCCACTAGAGATGTTTAGGACATGACCATGACTATGCACAACGTATGTTCCAAAACTATTTTATAGAACCGTGTCTTCTTATCCTATTTACATGTACATACTTATACTTGTGTTATTTTTATTTTCTTTTGGTATTTTTCTTTTGAAACACCTTGTTGCTTATGTTTATTTTTAATTCCCCTTGTTTATTCATTTATCTGGGTTGTGGTTTTCTTCTCGAATGTGGTTTTTAAAACTGGGTTTTGAAATAGGAATATGTTTTAAAGGAAAGTCATGTTTTGTTTCCAAAAGTGGATTTTGGGAAAGATGTGTTTGATTTTAAAAATGATAAAAAACTATTTTATAACTGTATTTTCAAACCACCATTTATGGAATGTTTCGAGAAAGGTAATGTATGGATTTTTTGGTGCTTACCTACTGAGTAGTTGTATAATCACACCCTACCTGTGCCACTCAATATTGGTGGACCCGAGATCTATTATAGGTTCAGGTTCTGTTCTAGTTCTCTTATAGAGTGGGTTGGTATTGAGGATGGTATTGACCAAGAGGTCACACAAATATTGTGTTGGTTCTATTTTGGTTGTAGTTTTTATTTTGGTATTTGTATCTGGATCTTGTTTTAGTGCTTCTATAGTCGTTTTTATTCATGTTCATAGATTTATGTATTCTCCTGGTTGTGATCTATTATCTATTTCTTTATATGTTTTGGTTATTGGGAGAAATCACCCCCAACAAATACATGAGATGCCCTAAAACTTGTTGTTAGCACCTGGGGATCGGGTACGCCCTTTGGGCCTTTCCATAGACTTGTTTAGGTGTTTGGTTTAGGGATGACCCAGGCTGGTTTGTGATAAAATGATATCAGAACAACTCTTTGTTATTTGGGGTGTTAGGTAGACTAAATATATGATCATCAGGTATAAGGAGGTAGGTCATGGGTCGGTTCCTGATCACCACTACTTGTGACGAAACCTGAGTTACTAGGGATAGTTGGGACTTGAGTCTTTATTTTTATTTTGAGCGTAACACCCCGAGATTTAAAAATATAAACATCATATTCGATAACGTGCGTGGAATGAAAAAAAAAACATATAAGGGAATATAAAATACTGAGACTTTACAATATATTTAGTTTCAAATAAATTCAATCTCTTTGATAGCTTTCAAATCATGTAACACTAGATTTGAATGAAACACGACACTATTAAAATATTATTATTTAAATGCTACCATTATAACCTAGCTGTTAAATTGATGGGTGTGAATAATATTGAATTAATTTTGAAAATTATAAGGTTTACACATGTATAAAATAAATAAAATAGATATATATTTATTATAGATAAAATTAGAACCATTTGAAAGAAAAAGAAACGTTTTTTGAAAAATTGTATTTTTCTAAAAAGCGGTTTAGTCGTGCTTTGCACACATAATTTATAATTAATTTTTACCACTTTTAGAATATTCATTTGAAAAAAAACTTAATTTTTTAAATAATCATTTAAAAATTATATTAGGGTGATTTTTTGTGATTTTTTTAAAAGGGTTCATTTTTTGATTAATAGTGAAAAATACTGAATTTTAATTGAAAACTACATTTTATTTTAAATTATTTATAAATTAAAATTATATTTTAAATTTATTTTTAAAGTAAACTTATCTAAATTATATATCTATAAATATAATTTATGTCATTGGAATCATTTTCATATTGAATTTTGATATAAAAACTTTGTAAACTTTTGAACATTTGTTTTTTGAAAACCCACTTTCTCATCGCATCTGTGCGATTAATTTTAAATTATATTTTTACACTTATGTGAATGGAATTTAAAAAAATGGATTTAATATTTTTAATCATAATAATTTATATTATCTAATTTTTTCAACTTATTTTTTTGACCAAAACGAATATTGAAAGTAGTAAAATTATTTACCATGGTTAAGGTAAGAATGAGTTTATCATGGGGTTAAACTAAGAAGATAAGGGTTAAAATTACCTAAAAACTTGTAAAAATCTTATATTATGTCCATATTTCAACCTTATATTTCACAAGTAAGAATATAGGGTCATTTGATTTTTTTTTCATGTGAATGAATTTATTATTTTGGATTATTTTGGGAAATTTCCAAGAGGGTTCCCTTTCCCCACTTATAAAAGGGCACTCCCTCCCCTCAACCATTCACACCTCACAAGACCTTTGGATCAGAAAAAATATGCCAAAATATATCCCAAAAATAATTATACATATTCTAGAGCTTCTGGTCCTCCTAAAAGACCATCCCTAGGGTCCTTCTGAGGAGATCCAAAGTAGGTTTCTCTTAAAGAAGGTAATTATCTTAACAAAGTTCTTTCATTTTATTTATTCTTTTTACACATTTAATTATTTCTTTAAAATTTAAATATAATAACAACAATATATCCCATATACTAAGATATTATTATGTTGATGGATTAATATTTATCCATCTCCACTTCTATCAAATGGGAAATGAAATCCTTGATCGTGTGTACGACAGACTACCACCTCAAAAACTGATGTAGTTCTTTTTCCACCACCACCTTTCAAGCATGTACATAATGATAGATTTAACACATGTAGATTATATTTGTGATATTATTATACTTCTATAATTTTAATATCACATATTATTTTTTATGTTCCATTCCGTTTCAAATACGATAATGTCGTTCATATGTACAACAGTCTACCGCCTCATGAAGTGATGTGATTCGTTTCTCACTTACACTATACATGAAATCTAATAAGGATAAAATTAATGAATATATTTAATATCTATGAGATGATATTGATTTTATAAAATTAATTTATCTTCCAATTCCTTACCCTTTCACTCATTATGAGAATGATACCATTGCTCGTGCGTACGTACGACCTACCATCTCCACAAAGTGATGAAATTCATTTTCCTTATCCAACTTTCATAAATGGTTTTAAAAATGTATATAATGAGTAAATATGATATTTATGACATTATTATAATTCCAGATATGATATATATATATATATTCCATTCACAAGAACATGAACTTTCATGACAAAACGCGCATGAGAAAACAAAACAATTAACACCCAAAACAATGGAAATAATGAAGTATTATTAAAAAATGGGTGGTAAAATGTTATAAAAGGATAATATATGATATTAAAAATATGATTATGGATATTTTATAAATTAATAAAATTCTTAAAAATATTATAAAATAGGTACAAACACGTATAAAGGAAGTCGGACTCAAGGTAAGGGTTTTTCATCTCACTTTTACTTCAGTGAGACATACACCATATTCAATACTTATTTATTTTGTGTGGTGCATATAATAACATTTTATCATGTTATATCATGAATTAATTTATATTCATGGTATTTAATGTTTCATTTAAATTTATTTCTTTCATGGGGCTTATGATACAAAATTTACCAAAGTGGTAAGGGTTTATTTCACAATCACATCATTATTCAAGATTGTTTTTGTTTAAGTCTACATTGGGGAATTATTTGATATTTATATCTTAAAATAAATATATTTTATTCTCCTATGGTTATTCATGAACTTTTTCAAGTAATAGTACCATTTCCCCTCTCTTTGGTACTTAAAATTATTAATTTTTTAAAGAAAATACGACTTTATTTATCTCTTCAATAGAAAATACTTTTTCATAAAAACAAACGTTTTCTAAAAATGTTTTCAAAAATGTTTTTATACTTTTAAAAATGATTTATTAAAGACATTTTTACCCATTTTTTCTTTTTATTTTTTTAAAAAGGAATCTTCATGTCATTTTCAAACAATGCCCATTTGGATTTTATCAAAAACGTGAAAAGAATATTTGTTCTAACATGTACAACATGAAAATAATTTTACACATTCATGGATAATAAATGTTTTAAAGATTATTTTACAAGTTTTAAATGGTTATTTTCAAATAAAAGTGTTTTCAAAATATTTTTTGAACTTTTCATTTTATAAATATTTTCAAAGTAAAAGGTTATTTTTTCTCAAAAATGTTTTTAAAGATCTTTTTATAGTATTTTTACTCATTAAAAACATAAAAACTTTATTGAACTTATAATACATTGAGGATATATTGTATTGATATCATCATTATTCTTTCTTTTGATGGTTTATGATTAGTTTGAATGAGGATGTACAATTTTATTACCATTTACCATATTACTGTGGATGGTTTATGATTATGTTTATTGATTGGGAAAAGTATCAACATTTCATATGCTAGTTTTTCAATATGAATGTTTATGTTGATTCTGTTTCACCCATTTCACATGAGGAATGCATTGGACTTTTTAAGTGATGAGAAAAGCCCATTATAGCCCCTTAATGTATCTTTAGGTCTCATGAGACAAAATAGATTGGGTTTTGGCCGAGGCCTTACCCATTTATATAGATGTCTTGGCACAAGGCCTTGATGATATTAGATGTCTTAGCATAAGGCCTCAAAATTATGTTTTATATTTCCATCATTATGCATTCTGTAATGTCTCATATTTTTCTATGTATTATTTTTAAATATTATATGGAATTATTACAAGACTAGGCTTTCTAACGGCGTGCGATTCTGAGGCCCGGAGTGCCTGGACTAAATGTTTGAAATAAATTAAACCGTTAAACAACGCGTGCTAGCAGTTTTCCTGAAAAAGTGGAATATCTTTTAAACGAGCGCCTAGATCAGAAATATGAGGGAACCATTGCATTAAAAACAACGACTTTACTTTAGGCGGGGCCTAACATCGACCAGCGTGGGTAGGCTGCAAAAGTTAGTTTTTGGACGTTTAATGGAAATAAAATAAAATAATAATTTATTTTATTTAAAAGTTTATTTTTTTCGCAGCGAAAAAATTAATCCCTTTTTAAACACATGCTTATGGAAAGTTTGCAGGGTTAGCCTCATAACCCTGTGAATTGAGAGAGAGACTCTTGGATCTTTGAAGGAGAACCCGTTGGCGGACGACGACGACACATCTTGGATATGACGAGCCTCACCAAAAAACATGACACAGAGATCGTTCTTCAATTAGATCAAGGTAGGGGTTTGTTATTTTGATTTAAATTCTTCCCTATTCTTGGATTAGACGATGAAGGTGGGTCAACCCACAAACAGGTTGATCCGTGGATTTTTACGTTCTTGCAGGAGAGTTTTTTTATTGGGTTGATCTCGGGGAAATAATAGATGTCAGATTTTTGTTTTGATTCTTCTCCATTTGATCCTACTAACAGGAGTAGATCAATGCCGTGATGAACAACGTCAGAGGTTCTTTCCTCAATTTTACTTTTGGATTTATTTCCCCCTTTCGTTTTCTCTTGCATTCTTCACGTTCTTCGTTGGGCTATGAACAACAGATCATTGTGCATCCGTTTTGCGACGCAACGATCCCAAATTAGAGATCCAACCTCGTGGCGACCTAGAGGAGGTGTGACGGTAATGGAAGAAGACAAATCGACATGGTTTAGGAATGATCGTTCTTTGACCGTTCTTTGCGTGGATAATTAAAATGCATTTTCGGGGCTGATCGGAGGCCCGAAACTTACGGAATCGACTTCGTGATGTGCGGGTGACCTGAACTCTAGAGTTTTGTTGCGATCATATGACCTGATCGACGATCAAAACATCACCGAGGCACGTCAAAGAAGGTTCGTGATTCTGGAAAATTCCAGAATACATGGCGTGTAATTCCGAAGAACACGCAGTGTGGTAGTGGCTATGACGACTAGGGTTTTGGGTGTCAGACGGGTATCACACGGCGTGTGACCTCGGTCACTCGGTGTGTTGGACCTTCCATGAAGCTCGATGTGTATTCTGGGAAGTACACAGACACGAGATGAACTACACAGTTTTGAAGACACGACATGTAGACCCTACGTGGAATGACAGAGGCAATTACACGGGACACAACATGTATCTTGGGTGATACATGGACACGGGATAAAGCCGTGTACAGGAAAACGCCCACATACACGGAGCCAACCCCAATTACTCGGACACGGCGTGTGATCTGTACTACACGCCGTGTACTGAATTTCCTACGTGACCATCCTTGAGACATGAGCCGTTGTACACGGGCAGTACCCAGGGTCAGAAGACACGACGTGTAACACTTCTACACGCCGTGTACTTTTCAGTACATGGATTAATCTTATTTTCCACCGTATCTTAGACATGTTTCGTTTGGTTTAGCACCCCTTTTTCTCGTTCCACTGAAGGTCATGTATCGTTTCCTACTACTGGAGTATGATCCCTTCAACATGACTTTCTGAGATAGAGTCAAGTATTCCTCTGAGAGGCCTGGAGCGAGATCCTCTATCCATTATTGACCCTAGGTGGAGTCAGGTATCGACATGGCCACTTCCATAGGGCGCTGATCCTCTACCTAGCAGGTTAATTCCAGATGATTCATGATATCCTCCAAGTCCCTGGCAGTGATTCTCATCTATGTATCATGATCTTTCCCACTCAGGCATGTGTTCTCCCAGAATGAGTGTATCTCTCTCTCATGACCTTTCTTGAAAAACAGTACTTCTCGGATGGACGTCATTAGAGTTGTTAGACTCATGGAGTGTGTTCTCCCGGACAAGTGCTTCATAGAATCGTTGAACTAAATCCCTAGCGGGGGTATGCTGTTGTGTGACTTTTCCCTAGACTACAGGTTTGGGATTTGAGTATATCTGGATTGTGTTCTCCTATTATATGTTTAGTAGAAATATATTGTGTAGAGATGATTTTATATTTCCTTTTTTGCATTGATTTGTGGTTTTTTGGGTCCTCTACAGAGTATTTTTATACTCACCCCTACACGATCTTTGACCGCACATGTCGTGTCTTATGCAGATGAGCAGCATCTTGATAGAGTCCAGGATGGACCGGGACAGGACCGAGATTTTTGAGTTCTCTACAAGCCGATGTGATTCTAGGGATTCAAGAAGTAGTCCTAATAACTCTTTGTATTTACAGGTTGAACTTTGTAGTTTTCAGACTCTTGTTTTTGGTGGGCTTGTATTCTAGCCCAGTTTACTTTTAGTACTTTACTTTCCATCGTACTCTGTTGGTTGGGTTTAGTTGTATG
Source organism: Viscum album (assembly GCA_963277665.1). Classification (NCBI taxonomy): domain Eukaryota; kingdom Viridiplantae; phylum Streptophyta; class Magnoliopsida; order Santalales; family Viscaceae; genus Viscum; species Viscum album. Next base: position 1,990,037,518 of record OY728136.1, read on the forward strand.
CATGCATTTTGTTCCCTAGTGGTTTTTACATTTTAGCATTGTGGGCATTGGAGATGTGTGCGTGTGTATAGGTACTTAGGCAATGCCTCCCATGTTAGTAATATGCCTACTCAGTTCTAGTCACCATCCCCTGACCTATTGGAGGGGGGCTTGGGGATTTGCGGCGCGGGACCCACTGGGATGGGTCATGACAGAATGGTATCATAGGTGGTCAGTTATAACTTAGGAAAAGAGTTTATGAGATTGGTTTGGGCCAATAGTTTTAAGTGTTTTGATCTCGGATTTCAAGCTAGAGACTCCAATGTTGGTGCGGGAGGCTGACGTATCCATACACCAGGACTCTGATAACCTAATTTTTGACTCGGTACATGAAAAAACTAGTTTCGGGGAAATAAGAGATTAGGACATGCATCGTACAAGGATGGGTTGTGTTTTCCATGTCCCTTATGTCAGCTATCTAGATATAATCGTTAACCATGGTACATCTTGCTTCCTTACAGGATGCCTCCGCGATGCATACCCGCTATGATTCAACAACACAATCACGAAGATAACCTCCTCAGTGACACAACTTATATACATGGACCAGTTCCCCATGAGTTTCCACCAGGTGGTTTACCTACTATACCACCACTAGTGGAGTGGCCCGTGGTACCTGCAATACCGAACGATGAGGAGCACAGGCTGAGTGCACTCCATGAGTTTTAGAGATAGAGACTCCTCAGTTCCGAGGAGATTCCGACCCTCAGGAAGATGGGGACTGGCTTGAGGTGGTGACTAGAGTCTTCCATCTCATGAAGACACCAGCAGACCAGATGGTGATCCTAGGAGTGATCCTTCTTCAGGGTTCGGCAGGATGATGGTGGAATCTGACCACACAGACTCATGATGAGCAGACTCTTTCGTGGATGGAGTTTGAGCGACTCTTTAGGGAGGAGTTCTCTCCAGTTACACTGAGAGCAGTACACATCTATGAAGCCTCTTCAGCTTCAGCAGGGCAGTTTGACGATAGTTGACTATTCATCCAGGTTCACCAACCTCACCAGGTACTCGATGTATATGGTCAGGGATAAATAATTCAGAGCTTGGACCTTCGAGTGAGGTCTACGATGGGAAATATGATCTAGTGTTGCGCCTATATGCATTTAGACTTATGATGAAGTGCTCAAGCGATCCTTGGTGATCTAGAGCTTCTTAGTGGAGCATAGACAGTCGAAGGCAGTCAACAGCAGGTAGACAGGCACAAAGACCTTGACAATAGGGAGTCTACGCCAGGCTCAGGGATCAGGACGTGGGAGACATCATAGGAGGACCCAAGACAAGGGATCGATAGTCCCGTGCTCTCAGGCTGGATCCAGCCAGCCTAGGGAGAAGCGATGCTACACATGCGATAGTAGGGGACATCTCTCTAGAGATTTTCCGACCCGTCAAGCTACTGACAAGGAGGTGGTTGATGGACCACCGAGGCAGAGGTAGAGAGTGGAGCAGGAAGAACCGCCAGGCGGCAGACGTGGAAGAAGATCAGGGAGAGCTGCAGGTGGTGGCATATGCTTCAATTTACTTCCACCACCACCCCCAGGAGGTCTACACTAGGCTCAGGGAGCTGGGGGATAAGGGCGGGGACAGCTGCATGCGGTCGAGGCGTACGACCCCGGGACTCTAGGGATGATCCAAGGTACGATCTATGTCTTCTCTACCTTAGATTCCATACTTATAGACACAGGTTCTAGTCATTCCTTTATCTCCACATGTCTTTTGTGAAACCTTAAGATTCTGGTAGAGCCGTTGACTCGATCCTTACTCTTGGAGACACCTACGGGAGGAGACTCGATGATCTATCACCTTTGCAGACAATGTGATCTTAACCTTGGAGGCTAGAGTTTTGGTTGGAACCTCTTGGTGGTAGCGTTGAAACCTTATGACGTCATTCTTGGTATGGATTGGTTATCTTCAGTCCATTCCCAAATTGACTGTTTTAGGAAAAGAGTGCGGTGTGTCCACAGTGATGGGACAAAGTTTTCTTTTGTCGGAGAAAAGGAGACCTAGGCAGCACATAATAGGCTCATGCATAGGAGGGTGCAGCCGATCACTCATGAGTTGGATAGCCTTACCCTCGGAGCAGTAGATGTTGTGATCTTCCAGTTCCCAGCAATAGTGGAGGAGTACAAGGATGTCTTTTCTGAAGATGTTCTAGGACTACCTCACCACCGAGAAATCGACTTCTGCATCGACTTACACCCCGGGATGACACCGATTTACTCATTAGCATATCAGATGGCTCCTGCAGAGCTTCGCGAGCCAAGGGTGTAGTTGGAGGACTTACAGAGCAAGGGTTTCATAAGACCCAGCGTTTCACCCTAGGCGGACCCAATCTTGTTTGCCAAAAAGGCAGACAGGAGTTTGAGGTTGTGCATGGATTATCGGCGCCTGAATCAGGTAATGGTGAAGAACAAGTATCCACTATCGAGGATCGACAACCTCTTCGACTGGATGATAGGGGCACAGTGGTTCTCAAAGGTTGACCTTTGATCAGGTTATCACCAATTACGAGTATGGGATGAGGATATACTGAAGACGACTTTCAGATATTGCTACGATCACTATGATTACTTGGTGATGCCTTTCGGCATGACAAACACCCCCGCAGTGTTCATGGGACTGATGAACTAGATCTTCCAACCGTACTTAGACCGGTTCGTAGTGGTCTTCATCGACAACATCCTTGTGTACTCAACATCAGAGGGGGAGCATGCGAGACACCTGTGTATGGTAATAGACGTACTCCAAGAGCACTAGCTTTATGGGAAGCTCCCGAAGTGCCAGTTCTAGATTCATTAGGTCCACCTTCTAGGACATGTCATCTCAGTAGATGGTATAGCTGTGGACCCATCCAAGGTGGAGGCAATGTTAGCATGGGAGCCACCTCAGAGCGTGATGGAGGAGCGAAGCTTCCTTGGGTTGGAAGGATATTACTGGAGATTTATTTCTGATTTCTCCCGAATATCAACACCGATGAAATCCTTGAATAGGAGGGGACGATCCTTCATGTGTATGGAGAAGTGCCAGCAGTATTTTGAGCAGTTGAGGCAGAGTTTGACGAGCACCCCAATTTTGAGATTTCTAGAGGAGGGTATCGGGTTCGTAGTTTTCTGCAACGCATCAGGGACTAGGCTTGGCTATGTTCTAATGCAGAGACATGCAATGATTTCTTATGGTTTGCTCCAACTTAGGCTACATGAGTATAACTATGCAACCCATGATCTTGAGTTGGCAATGGTAGTATTCGTGTTGAAAATGTGGCGACACTACCTTATGGGCGAGTGGTTTATCATCTAATCTGACAGCAAAAGCCTCAAGTACATCTTCTCATAGAAGGATTTGAACCTGAGATAGAGGCGTTGGATAGAGTTCCTCCAGGATTATGATTTCGAGATAATCTATACTCTTGGGAAGGGGAAAAAGGTGGCAGATGCTCTTAGCAGAAGGCCAAACTCATAGCTGTTGAGTGAGGCGACAAAGTAGTTAGCCACGTTGCAACTATCCTTCATGGACAGCGAGGACACAAATTACCTTCAGTCGATGGTTGTCACCCCTCTACTCTTACAGGGAGTTAGAGAGGCATAGCTTGGGGATGCCGACGGTGAGGTATTATGTGCTCAGTTATCCACAAGACATGCTCCTGATGGATATTCTCAAGGTGGGGAGCACGTACTTCTTTTCATAGGACACACTATTGTACCAGTGGTGTTGCGGGTTGAGATACTGAGGGAGTTTCATACGTCCCCTTTGGCGTATATCCGGAAGTGGCGAAGATGTACCAGGATCTCCGATGACAGTTCTGGTGGTTAGGCATGAAGAAGGTTGTAGCAGAGTTTGTTTCTTGATGCCTTACATGCCAGCATGTGAAGGATGAGCACCAGGTTCCAGCGGGATTAGCTCACCTCCTGGAAGTTTTGAAGTGGAAGTGGGATGGAATATCGATGGACTTTGTGAACGGCTTACCATGGATGTCCAAGGGTCATGATTCCATTTGGGTGATCGTTGAACGACTCACCAATTCGGCCCACTTCCTAGCTATTAGGGAGCATAGTTCTATAGAGAGGTTGGGACGCCTCTAAGTGCAGGAGATAGTTCGGCTTCATGGCGTCCCTTCGACAATAGTCTCGGATCAAGACACCCGCTTCACATTACGGTTGTGGAAGGGATTGTAGGAGGATTTTGGGACTCAGCTACGCCTGAGCATGACGTTTCATCCCTAGACCAATGGTTAGACAGAGAGGACGATCTAGGTTCTGGAGGATATTTTTTGGGCCAATATCTTAGAATTTGGTCACAGTTGGGAGGAACACCTACCACTGGTGGAGTTTGTGTACAATAAAAGCTACCACTACACCATTGGAATGAAACCTCTAGAGGCTTTATATGGGATACCCTATTGGTCACCGCTTTGCTGGACTGACCCCAGAGAGTCAGCACTCATGGGTCCATAGTCAGTGTGAGATACCACCGAGAAGGTGTAGATCATCCGGGAGTGGATGAGGACTACATAGATCCGGAATAAGTCTTATGCTAACAGATGATGGAGACCTATAGAGTTCGAGGAGGGAGACCACATCTTTCTACGAGTCTCAACTCGATGAGGGTTGTAGAGATTTGGCCAGGGCGACAAGCTATCTCCAAGGTTCATCAGAATTTTCCAGATACTGCACAGAGTTGGCGAGGTGGTGTACCACCTAGCTCTACCACCACAGTTGCATCGAGTACATGATGTCTTCCACATGTCACAGCTGATGAGGTATGTGCATGACCCATCGTACATCATTGAATAGGGCGATCTGGACATTGAGGATGGAGTGACCTTTATTGAGTACCTGGTGGAGATCGAGGATCGATAGGAGAGGATCCTTCATGGGTGATCAATTCCCTTAGTGCATTCCTGGTAGCAGCACATGAATCTTTAGGAGAGCACGTGGGAGAAGGAGGATCAAATCTGTGCCTAGTACCCACATATTTTTGAGTAGCCTTTATTTTGGCTTTTCAGGGATGCAAAGCCCCAAGGTTGGGAGAATGTAATGTCTCGGATTTTTCTATGTATTATTTTTAAATATTATATGGAATTATTACAAGACCAGGATTTCTGACAGCGTGTGATTCCAAGGCCCAAAGGACCCAAAATAAATGTTTGAAATAAATTAAACCATTAAACAGCATGCACGAGCAGTTTTCTTGAAAAAGTGGAATATATTTTAAACAGGTGCCCCAAATCAGAAATCTAAGGGCACCCTTTCATTCAAAGCAATGAATTTACTTTAGGTGGGGCCTAACATCCACCGACTTGGGTCAGATGAAAAAGTTAGTTTTTGGACGTATAATGGAAATAGAATAAAACAATAATTTATTTTATTTAAAAGTTTCTTTTTTGTGAAGCGACCAAATTCTTTCCTTTTTAAATACTTGCTTATGGTAAGTTCATAGGGTTAGCCTCATAACCCTACAAATTGAGAGAGATACTCTTGGAGCTTTGGAGGAGAACCCGTTGGCAGACGACGACGACGCATCTCGGATCTGATGAGCCTCGTGAACAAACACGACACGAAGACCATTATTCAACTGAATCGAGTTAGGGGTTTGTTATTTTGATTTAAATTCTTCCCTGTTCTTGAATTATACAACGAACGGGGGTCAACCCACGAACAGGTTGATCCGCGGATTCGTACATTCTTGTGGGAGGGTTTTTTATTGGGTTGATCTCAAGGAATTAATCCATGTCAGTTTTTTGTTTTAATTATGCTCCGTTTTATCCTACTAACGGGAGAAGATCAATGCCGTGATGAACAAAGGTGGAGGTTCATTCATCAATTTTTCTTTTGGATTTATTTTCCCCCTTTCTTTTTCTCTTGCGTTCTTCGCATTCTTCATGGGGTGACGAACAACAGATCGCTGTGCATACGTTTTGCGATGCAACGATCCCAAATTGGAGATCTGACCTCGTGGTAACCTAGAAGAGGTGGAACAATGATGGAATCAGATGAATCAACATGGTTCGGGAATGATCATTCTTCGACCATTCTTCACATGGATGATCAAAACGCGTTTTCGGGTCCGATCAGAGGCCCAAAAATTACATAATTGACTTAGTGATATGCGGGTCACCTAAACTCTGGAGTTTCATTGTGATTGGATGTCCGGATTAACGATCAAAGCATCAATGAGGTGTGGTGAAGCTGGTTTGTGATTCTGGAAAATTCCAGAATACACAGCGTGTAATTCTGAAGAACACACCGTGTGGTAGTGGAGGCGACGACTAGGGTTTCAGGTGTCAGATGGGTATCACACGGTGTGTGACCCTAGTCACACGGTGTGTTGGACCTTCCCCAAATCTCGGCGTGTATTATGGAATGTACATGGACATGGGATGAACTACACGACTTTGAAGACACGACGCGTAGAACCTACACGACATGGAATATGCAATTAAGCGGGACACGACGTGTATCTCAGGAGATACATGGACACGGCATAAAGCCGTGTATGGGCACACGACTGCGTACACAGAGCCGACTCTAGTTACTCAAACACGGTGTGTGATCTGTACTACAGACCGTGTACTAACTTTCCTACATGACCAGCCTTGCGACACGGGCCATTGTACACAGATAGTACCCAGGGTCAAAATACACGGCGTGTAACACTTCTACACGCCATGTACTTTTCAGTACATGGATTGATCTTCTTGTCCACCGTATCTTAGACATGTTTCGTTTGGGTTAATTCCCCTTTTTCTCGTTCCCCTGAAGGTCAGGTATCGTTTCCTAATATAGGGGTATGATCCCTTCAATAGGACTTTCCAAGATAGAGTCATGTATCCCTCCGAGAGGCCCAAAGTGAGATCCTATATCCATTATTAACCCTAGGTGGAGTCAGGTATCGACATGACCACTTCCACAGGGTGCCAATCCTCTACCTAGTAGGTGAATTCCGGATGAGTTGTGATATTCGCCAAGGCCCTGGAAGTGATCCTCATCTATGTATCGTGATCTTTCCCACTCAAGAGTGTGTTCTCTCGGAATGAGTGTATCTATCTCTCATGAACTTTCCCAAAAAACAATACTTCTTGGATGGACATCATCAGAGTTTTAAGACTCATGGAGTGTGTTATCCCGGATGAGTGCTTTGTGGAATCTTTGAACTGAATCCCTAGCGGGGGTATGATGTTGCATGACTTGTCCCTAGATTACAGGTTTGGGATTTGAGTATATCTGGATTGTGTTCTCTGATTATATGTTCAGTAGAAATATATTGTGTAGAGATTACTGTACCTTTTCTTTGTGTATTGCTTTGTGGTTTTTAGGGTCCTCTACTAAGTATTGTTATACTCAACCCTACACGGGATTTTCCCACACGTGTCGTGTCTTGTGCAGACGAGCAACCTTTTGATAGAGTCCAGGAAAGACCAGGATAGGATTGAGCTTTTTGAGTTCCCTATAGGATGAGGTGATCCTACAACTATGAGCAGCAGTACCAGTACCTCTTTGTATTTACATGTTACACTTTGTAGTTTTCAGAATCTTGTTTTTGATGGGCTTGTATTCTAGCCTAGTTTACTTTCAGTACTTTACTTTCTGTCATACTCTGTTGGTTGGGTTTAGTTGTATGCATGCATTTTGTTCCCTAGTGGTTTTTACATTTTATCATTGAGGGCATTGGAGATGTTTGCATGTGTACATGTACTTAGGAAATTCCTCCCATGTTAGTAATATGCATACTTGGTGCTAGTCACCATACCCTGGCCTGTTGGAGGAAGGCTTGGGGAGTCACGGCGCGGGCCCCATTGGGACGGGTCATAAAACATTCCATCATTATTAATTCAATTATTGTTATTCCACGTGATTATTAAATTGGGTAGAATATCTATGGTTAGGTTTCATGTTCATGTTATTATTTATATTACATTATTTGATCATCATTTATTCCCGCTATATTATGCACAAGATATTGATTAAATGACATGTTTTTTAGTTATTTACCTTTACATATTGATTATGCGTTATTTATTTATAGCTTTCACTATACACTTACCCTTACAGAGCATCTGAGCTAACCCCTTTCTTATGTTTTATTTTCCTCAGGATACGAGGAAGTTTTTTGTGATTGATATGAAAGGTTACTCCAAGGGGAATGATAATGTTCTCAAATACAATACTTTTTTGTATTTTATGTTTTTAATTTAAATAAGAATTTAAATTATGTATCTAGTTTACTAAGACTACTAAACTATTCAGTCCTTCAGGATACAATTCTATGTATCTTATTATAATGTAATAAAGAAAACACTAAATTTGATCTACTGGGGTTGGATTCACTATAGTCGGTATCAAAGAAAGTTTAGTAGATACATTGAGAACTGGATTTGGGAAAACATAGATTAAGGAACATAACCCTATGATAAAATTTGAGGATAAGTATAGAATAACATCCTAAAGTTTTGTTAAGGAATAAATTATGTGTTTTTTCCTATAAAATAAATCCCTATCTATATAGTAAAATCAGACATGATTTTATAACAGATGTACCTAGGGGTAATAACTTTGAAAAGGTCACATTGGTATTAACCCAATTTTCACATGGTGCATGAAAACGGTCTTTACTATGCACCTGGTTTGATACTCTCAGGTGGATATTCTTAGGATAATTCACATTTTCTTTACAAAAAATTATGAAATATTTGAAAATAAAGATATCCCCAAAGAATCCATATGATTATGATATTATATATGCATAAATATTTTAATTTATGTTAAGTATTATAATGATATAATCTAATCTAGTGTATTTCATCATTTAGAAATGGTGCCCAGTCAAAGAAAAGGGAACCAAATCAATTCACATAATCTAAATATTAAGAATGATCATTTCTTTGATGAGATTCAACCAATATTTTAAAGGGAATTAGTCTCCCAAATATTCTCATCATATGAGTACATAATATCGTGTGCTAACAAGATAGAGAAAGAATTCTCTAAATATTATTGCTTCAAAGGGAAGCAAGAGAAGAAGAGGAAAATAGAGAAAAATATGGTCAAAAAAAAAGAAAGGAAAGAAGGATTTTACCACATATGATAATTGTGGAAATAAACACCCTGTTACTTGCTTAAAGGGAATGGGAGTTTTATACAAGTGTAGAGAGAAAGGATCCCATGCTCATGATTATAAGGGAAATGATTTTTTTTCCAATGTTTCTTCAATTGTAAGGAGATGGGGAACTACACAAATGAATGGCCCAAGCATCAAAGGAATATACCTCAAAAGAAGATAATGGATCATGGTCAAGATTATGCTAGTACTGTTAGGTCAGAATAATAAAAAGTAACACAAGAGGGTGGTGAATTGTGTCTTTTCAAGAAACTTCCACAATTATGAATTTTGACACCCTCTGTGATTTATATAGATATGCAGTGTTTTCTTTTATAATGAGTATAAGTAGTGGATAAAAAAATAAAGAACACAACTTTTTATAGTGGTCCCAGGCACAAAGATCCCCTAGTCCACTCCATAAATCACTCTCTTTGCGAGCTTGGTGAATTTCACTAGAAAATTCTTCTTATCATAAGACCATAAATCCACAACTGAGTATAGGCAGTTGACACCTTTACAAATAAGGCTAAATAGAGCCTTCTGGTTCTTTATTAAGGAACCAGTTATCCATAACTTAGATCGAGAAGTTGATATTCCACCACAACTAAGTCTAAGTAGTTGAAACTCTAATAAATCAAAATATATTGATTTAAAGAGGGATCAGGTTGAACTTCACAATTATAGTAGAAACAATTGACAGTAGATGGATATTCTTCTTCAGAAATGGAAGTATTCAAGAAGGAATAGTTCTGACACGACCATAGTTGTAAAAAGATATTTGAATAAAAGTAGCAACAAATAGAAGCAGCAATCTTACAATAATAAAAGATTGAACATATATGTCTCCAAAGTATATCCACTTTCAGAATCGATCATTCATTGCAACAATACTATTAAATATGTTTACCAAAAATAAAATATATAACTTGTATATCCTGTATATTGAAATTATACACTAGTATAATATATAAATCAGAGAGTCTGCTTCGGATTTCCAGATCCACAAAATTCACCTGATAGATCGCAGAAATTCAAATCTAAATTGACCAGGGGAGTCATAACTTCCCTTAATAACATAAGATATTTTATCTATTGAATACGGTTCTTTGAATCAATCATATCGAGTTTTTAATTGGTCGAAAATGAGCTTTAAAATAGCCTATAACTCTGTAAAGACCATTACAAAAATCTCGGATAAAATCACAAAATTAAATCCCCGACATTGAAAAGCTAAATGTAGGGTTCCTTCACAAAATGAAAAAAATACCAAACATAGGGTTTAAATATGTAGCATTCATTCTATAAACATAATTTTTATCATAAAAGCAAGGTTTATAAACAATATGTTTGTGTCCTAAAATGTAGGTTTCCTTACTTACATATGGTTCTTTAACCATACTTTCTTTTCCTTAAAAACGTAAGGTTCCAGTCAAATGTAAGGTTATTAATCCACACATTTCCTTCCAGTGTAGGGTTGATGATCCATAAACACCTTCTTCCAATGTAAGTTTGAATAAAAATGTAAGGTTCATGATCCATACACACTATTTCAAGTATAGGGTTTATTCCTTATGTTACGTTCTAAATGTAAGGTATGAATAGTGTTTTCACAATACACTTAAGAGCATTATAAACACTTTAAAAAATTTTCTGAGAAAATTAAAAGTTTGAACATAATTCTAGAATAAATAAGGAAATTAATAATTATTTTAAAATAAACTTAAATTAATATCATTAGTAAAATAAACAAGGGTATTTGTGAGCATCAAAATCAATTAATATTTATAGAGTATTATTGAAAAAATACATGCCAAAAAATCTCCCCATTTTTGATGATAAAAAACCCATAAGATAATTAACACAATATATATATATTTTTAAACATATTAAAAGAAAATAGATATTTTTATTTTGATTTCAAAGCATTATTTTGATAAAAATAATTAAGATGAAATGTTGTGTTTACCCAAATTTCTCCACCTGTTTATGATATAAAAAATAAAGTAAAAAAAAGGTTAAAACACTTTTAATTTTTCACAGAACAGTAAATGAGTGTATAATGTGCTGTTTGGATAAATAAGACAATGGTTCTAGAAATATACATATAAAATAATAAAAATAAGTCATAGAAAATAAGAAGAACAAAGTAATTTTATTAATAAAAACTATACAAATATATTAGATGTTTTAGATGGGGAGAAAGGTTTAAATAGATGGTCTAGTGGAAGGGGAAAATATTTGGTCAGCAGTAGGTTCTAGTTGAGGCTAATCCACTTCAAAAACTACTTTCAGTTCTACCATATAATCTTGTAGATTGTCTGCAAGATTTTCTCCTAACTTCCTTATTAGAATTCTTGAATCTTGAATGGCTTTCAGATTCTCAATCAAATTTACTTTCAAAAAGTCATGAAAAGTTTCCGCTATTTTCAAAAACTAATCTAAATTATCACCAAACTTTTTTATAAGTAGCCTGATACCTAGTTTACTTTAAGTGAGTTACTGAAAAAGATATCTTTGATTGTCCAACAACACCGAAAAAGGTGCACTATTGCACTAAATATTTTGAAGATAGTCATTCATATCTTCCATGATAGATGTGATATCCTAAAATCTTATAATTAGATCTGGTGAGGTTGAAGGGGATGAGGTAGAAGCACTGGCCTGACTGATATTTCCCTTGATGGATTCAAACTCGCTCCCCAAATACCATTTCAGATCTAAAAAATCTATTTTGGAAATAGATTCAGATTTGATCTTCCCAATATGATCCAACATTTCTATTTTAAAAGAATAAAAATACCTTTTTGATATAGAATTCTCTTTAATCTCATGAAGTTGAGTCTGAATAGAATCTAACTCTATCCTTAGAGCAGATGAATTTTGAAAATCATCATATGATTTTCTAGAAGATTCTAGCTCATGTCTAAGATTAGAATTATCCTTCTGAACCTTATTAAACTTGATCACAAGATCCTCAATTTGATTAGTCAAGGAATAAGATGTCCCTTTATCTGGATTCTTTGATTAATCAACAACTATGATAACAAAGGAAGATGCAAATGATTTTTCCACATATTTCTCACTTTAACATGATATACCATTAATCACTTATATATTTTCTTCATAGATAGATGTTAGTTTCTCTAAAGAATGATCAATGGCTGAGATAGCCTGATGCTCAACAATTTAAGAGACCTCAGTTACTGATATTTTCATTTTCTATTCTTCTTGAGAAGCTCCTTCATAAAGAACTGGTTGAGGAACATTTTGAAGTTCTCGAGATTTAATTTCTATTTGTTGATCCTCATCATGAACTTATTCTTCCAAATGAACTGAACATGTTACTTCTCTAGATCTTAACACTGGTTCTACATGATTAGGTTCTTTTCTATTCCTTGGTTTCATAACAAGTTATTCTTGAACTACTTCTTTATCAGTAGGGTTTTCTAAATCATTAAATCTTAATTTTCTATCAGTAGACTTATCAACACCTTCTGTTCTAGATTCTCCAAATTCTTCAATTCTTAAATTACTTTTCTCCCCCTGAAAAAAAGATCCATAAATATTTTGGTTATCCACACCAACTGTCATAAGCTTTCCATTCATAGTACTCCAATAAAAACCAAACTTTCTTAGAGTCCTAACATCCAAAACATTGTTGTGATGACATTTAACTCTAGTATCAAAAAGATAAATCATGTTCTTTCTAAACATAATTAGAGAAAGTATCATTGTATAATAAGAAAACAAAATCCTTGCTTCTGATTGGAAATAATAATTTAAATACCTCATCATATATCTAGGAAAATTACTTTTGATATCACTGATGAACAAAAACATGATATACATATCCAGATATAAAATTTTCTCCATATCAGTTACTCTTGGAGTAATATAAGTTTGAATAAACTTAACTAAAACTTTATGATCTGCCTCAAGATATTTAATAAACATTTTACTTATATTTTTTTTCCAAATAGAAATGTTATAATATCTTCAGACTTATGATATTGATTTCCAATTGATTTGAGATCAAAGTGGAAAAGTCCTTCATGAACATTTAATAATTTGAGCTATTTCTACCGAAGAAATTAAAAATTACCTATCTTTTATCTGATAGGATATCATATATTCTATTTTTCCAAAACAAAACTGTACACTATTGTAGAAGTGTTTCAGTTCTACCTTATAAAGAAAATTTGTATTCTCTTCATTGAATAAAAATTCCAAAACTTCAAACACTAGTGCTTGTTTTAGTAGAAGATTAATTTGATACAACCATTCGAAGTCTACAACCTTTCCTTAAAGAATATTTCTTGAGGAAACACATTGATGCTTTGGATCACTTGGTTCACCTTCATCGATTCGCTTGGTCTTCACCATTTCAAAGAATTTTAATATTGAAGGTTTTTAGATTCTAGGGTTTCGGAGAAAGATGAGGGTTTTGGAAGGTGAAATGGTTCAAAAACAAAAATGTAAGATAAGTCGAAGGGTTTTATGATAGGTAATGATGTGATATTATTTCCCTTACCGATTACATATGGTAATAATTAATTTATAGATTTTGAAAACATGCGATTTGAAACTAAAAACAAACAAAAATTTATTCAATAAAATAAATGAAATACTAAATCAGATAGAGAGAATAAAATATATAAATAAATAAAAATAGTAAACCATTTTAATAGAAATAAATTAAAATAAATAAAAAATAAAAACATATTAATTAAAATAAATTAATAAATATTTATTTGAAATTAAATATACCCAACTCCCGCTTAATAAAATAAAAACTTATAGTAGGAAGTGGTTTAGTGAAAATATCAACTAATTGATATTCAGTATTAACAAATTCTAAAGATATATCCTTTTTAAGAATATGGTCTCTTAGAAAATGATGTTATATATCAATGTGATTAGTCCTAGAATTACTTATAGAATTTTTAAAAAATATTTAGAACACTAGTATTATCACATAAAATAGGGATACTATTAAAATTTACTCCAAATTCAATAGAGTGTTTTTTATCTATAATACTTGTGCACAACAAGTGCCAGTAGATACATATTCTGCTTCGGCTATTGACAAGGTAATTGAGTGTTGTTTCTTACTCGACCAAGTTACTAAGAATTTTCTTAAAAAGTCACAGGTTCCCTAGGTTCTTTTTCTTTCTAATCTACATTCGCCAAAATCAGCATCTGAATATAAAATTAAATTAAAATCATAAGTTTTGGAGTAAAGAAGGGGTTGGAAAATAGTTCCTTTTAAATATCTAAAAATTATTTTAACAGAAGTAAGATGATATTTTTTGGATTTGACTTAAATCTAGCACATAAACATACAGAAAACATAATGTATGGTCTTTTAGAAATAATATATAACAAACTACTAATCATACCTATATATAACTTGTTTTCCATTGGTTTTCCAACTTCATCCAAATCAATTTTTACATTGGTACACATAGGAGTTGTATATGTCTTGATATTCTCAAGTCCAAACTTTTTGAATAAATCAATAATATTAATTTGATTTAAAACATTTCCACAATCTTTTTGATAAATCTGAATTCCCAAAAAGAAATTCAGTTCTACCATCATACTCATTTCAAATTGTTTTTTCATTAGTTTTGAAAAATCATTACAAAGATTTTTATTTGTTGAATCAAAAATAACATCATCAACATAAATTTGAACTAATAAAATATTAGAACAAATTATTTTATTAAAAAGTGTTGGATCTTCCAATCCAATAGTAAATCTATTTTTCAAAATAAAATAACTTAATCTTTCATACTAGGCTCTAGGCGCTTGTTTAAGTCCATAGAGAGATTTAGTAAGTTTAAAAATAAAATTTGATTTTTAAGGATTTTCAAAACCCGGAGGTTGTTCAACATAAAATCCCTCCATTAAATATCCATTTAAAAAGGTATATTTAACATTCATCTGATATAATTTAAAGTTCATATGGGATGCATAAGCTATGAGTATTATAATAGATTTTAATCTAGCTACAGGGGAAAAGGTCTCATCATAATCTATATCTTATTCCTGATTATATCCTTTAGCTAATAATCTATCTTTATTTCTTGGTTATGATACCTTGATCATCCTATTTATTTCTAAATACCCACTTAGTTCCTATAATTATATAATTGGATGGTCTTTCTACTAATTCCCAAACCTCATTCCTTCTGAATTGGTTTGGTTCTTTAATTGCTAACATCCAACTCTAATCTTCTAAGTCTTCTTCAATAGACTTAGGTTCTAATTGAGATAGAAAGTTTGATAATTCAGCTAGGTTTCCTACATTTCTTATAGTTCTAATTCCTATATCTAGATCTCTTATAAAATTTTCTAAAGGATGGTTATTTTGGGTTATAGATTGTCTAGGAAAGACAATTTCATGTTCTTCAGTATCATGCTCTTATGAATTGGACTAAAATTTATTAATATCATTTTTAAAATCAGTTTTAGGAGTTTTAAGTCTCATGTTATCAAAAAAATCAGTAACTTCATCTGTTTTATCTTTCTCTTTAACGAAAGGGTTAGTTTCATAAAACTTCACATGAACTGATTCTTCAACAATTCTCAACTTTTTATTAAACACTATATAAGCTTTAGAAGTAGTAAAATATTCTAAAAATATTACTTCATCAACTTTTGGATTGAACTTACCAAGATTGTCCTTAATATTCAAGATATAAACCTTGAATCCAAAAAATTTAAAGTACTTTTACTTTTGATTTTCTAATATTCCAAATCTCATAGGGTTTACTTTTGAAAATAGGCCTCATTAAAAATCTATTCATGATATAGTAGTTTGTGCTTATATCTTCTTCCCAAAATTAGGTAGGAAGATTATATTTGTTTAGCATATTCCTTGCCAAATCTTGAATAGTTATATTTCTTCTTTCCACAATTCCATTTTATTGAGGTGTTCTTGGTGAATAGAAGGTGTGTTTAATACACATATTTTAGAAAAAAGAATTAAATTATTAATTATAAAATTCTCCACCATGATACCTTCTTAATAAAATTATTTTAAAACCTTTTTCATTTTGAACAATTTTTCAAAAACTTTCAAAAACAGTGAATACTTCACTTTTGAGTTTTAGAAAATATACCAAAGTAAATCGAGAATAATCATCAACTAAAACATAAACATATAATTTACCAGCCAAACTTGCTACTCTGGATGGTCCAAACAAATCCATATAGATAAGTACTAATGATTTAGATATAGCAATTTTATTAATAGATTTGAAAGAAGATTTGTGCTGTTTACCAATTTGGAATGTATCATAGAATCTATCATTATAAAATTTAAGAATAGGTAAATTAAAAACTAATAGTTTCTTAGAAAATTTATATAAAGAATAAATATTATAATGACTAAGTCTCCTATTCCATATCCATGACTCATTTTTCTTAGCAGTTAAAAAATTCACTTTTTTTTCATAAGGAATTTAAATCCAAGGTATAAACATTATCAATTTTAGGTGATCTAAATTTAAGTAGTTTATCTTTAAATATAGAGTATGAATTATTTGAAAAATAAACATAAAATCAATCATCATAGAGTTGAGAGATACTTATCAGATTGTACTTAGACCTTGCACATACAATGCTTTGTTGATTGATATAGTCTTTGGATCTCCAAAATTTCAAACTCCAATGACATTTCCTTTTGCATTATCACCAAAAGTGACTAAACCTCCATTAATTTGTGCTAATGTATGAAAATTCATTGTGTATTCACTGATGTGCCTGGAACATCCAATTTCCATATACCATATAACATTTTTTTTCCTGTGGCTTTTTTCCTGCAAAAGTAATTAAACATGTGTTTGTTTTGGTACCCATATCTTCTTGGGTCCTTCAGTGTTAACCAACAATGATCTGGGAATCCAGATCTGCTTTATTTTTCCATAATTCATATTACTTGCTTTAGAAAAATTTTTAGATATAAATGCATTTTAAATACTAATAATTTGAGGATTTCTCAAATAACAGTTGTTAGTGACTTGACCTTTTATTTTACAATAATAACCTGTAACATTTTTTGATTTGGTCACAAAATATTTTTTATATAATTTTGATTTTTCACCCTTGCATACAATTAAAAATCCTTATCTTTTAATGAAATTAATTACAAGAATTTAATTTAAAAATTTTTATCCTTTGTTAAAAGTAATTGAAGTATTCTTATAGGTTTCTACTTCATATTGTAATTATTTAATCCTTTTTTCATGATCAATGTAGTTTGTTGTAGATGAGTTGAATTTTTCAACTAACTCTTTATGTTGTTTTAGTAGAGTATCTCTTTCAGCTAAAACAACATTATGAATATTTTTCAATGAGTTATATTTCTTTAACAAAGAATCATATTTGTCTTCTAAAATAGAACATTAAGTATATAATTTGTCATTCAAGAAACTACCAGTATTAGAATCGGTAGAATAATAAGTTTATACACTTTACTCCTCATCCATAAAGCACATGTTGGCTTCCAGTTTTTATGACTATTTCTCTGAATAAGATTGTGAGTATTTAATGTAGTCTTCAGAAACACTCCACATAGCCTTCATAGATCTTTTTTGCTTTAAACTAATAGTAAAAATTCTTTTGATACTTTATATCTATTTTTTTTATTTCATATTTCAGTTGGGGGAAATTAGGTATGATATGTCCCAATTTCTTGTATTCATAGCATCAAACTTCTCTAGGTTCTTTTCCATCATTCTTAAAGAATTTTTTGAAGTGTCTCTTATTTTTGTAAAAATTTTATGAACTTTCTGGCTAGTTAATATAGTTCCATTTCAGAATTTGAGGAATCTGAATTTTTCTCTTCTTTGACTTATTACTTTTTTCTTCTACTATGCTTCTAAGATGTTACTTTTAGAGCAGTATTTTACTTATTCACTATAATTTTATGATCTTAAATTTCAGATTTCATAAAATATTCATACACCATCAATGTACTAATTAGTTATTTCATTTTCATATCCTTGATAGGTGATGATTGGTGAATAACAGCAGATATGCCATTCCATTTTGAATGTAGTACTCTGAGTATTGTCGAAGCTTGATCAAATTTTTTGATGGGTTCTCCCAGGGCAGTAACATTATTGGCAATTTCTGTAAGCCTTCCATTCATCTACATGATGCTTTCTCCATCAAACATTCTAAAGGTTTCAAATTTTATCTTAGCAGTAACATACCTAATCTTTCTAACATTGTATGTTCTTTTATAGGAAACTGCAATAGTTTACCACATCTCATAGGTAGTAATACATTGTGATACACGATTGAACTTATCTAGTCTAAGACCGCAAATAATATCATTCATTTTTTTTGAATTGATACCATATTTAGCTTCTGTTTCAGTAGTCCAAGTCTTTGGTTTTTTAGGAATTTTATATAGAGTAATTATTTTTGAATATACCTTGAAGAAAAGATTCTTTAGATAGATAATAATTTGAGATTTCTAGCATCCATAATTTTCTCTATTAAATTTTGGAGCACGAACCATAGAAATTCCATCTCTTGGATCAGTCATTTCCATCTGTTTTGTATAGACCTTATACTCTATCTTGCTATAGATTTATCTCAAAATCACTCTAATACTAATTGTTAGGTCGGGATAATACAAAGTAACACAAGAGGGGGGGGGGGTGAATTGTGTCTTTTCAAGAAACTTCCACAATTATGACTTTTTACACCCTCTGTGATTTATACAAATATATAGTGTTTACTTCTGTAATGAGTATAAGAATAAGATAAATATAAATAAAGAACAAAATTTTTTATAGAGGTTTGAGGAACAATGATCCCCTTATACACCACCAATTAATCTCTTAGTGATATTGGTGAATTTCACTAGAAATTTCCTCTTATCATAAGACCATAAATTCACAACTAAGTGCAAGTAGTTGAAACCTTTACAAATAAGGATAAACAGATCCTTATGGTTCTTTAATAGGGAACCATTTATCTACAACTTAGATAGAGAACCTAATACTCCACCAAAACTGAGTCTGAGCGGTTGAAACTCTAATAAATCAAAAGAGATTGATTTGAAGAGGGATTAGGTTGAACCTCAAAATTTCACCAGTAAAAATTGATAGTATATAGATCTTCATATTTAGAAATGTAAGTATTCAAGAAGGAATAGTTTTGAAGTGATCTCAGTTGCACAAAGATCTTCGAATAAAAGTAGCAAAAAATACCAGTAATAATATTATAGCTATAAAAGATTGAACATGTATTTCTCCAAAGTGTAGCCTCTTTCAGAATCGATAATTCATTGTAGAATTACTGTTAAATATGTTTACCAAAAATAAAATATATGACTTGTATAGTCTGTATATTGAAATGATACACTGATACAATATATAAAGTAGAGAGCCTGCTTCAGATTTCCAGATCCACAAAATTCACCCGATAGATCACATAAATTCAAATCTGAATTGACCAGTGGAGTCGCAAATTTCCTTGATAACAAGAGAGTTTTTTTCTATAGAATATGGTTCTTTGAATAAATCATATCGAGATTTGAATCTATCGAAAATGAGATTTAAAATAGCCTGTAACTTTGTAAAGACTACTGCAGAAATCTCAGATAAAATCGTGAAATTAAATCTCCGATGTTGAAAAGTGAAACGTAGGTTTCCTTCACAAAACCAATAAATACCAAAAATAGGTTTAAACTACGTATCATTCATCACTAATAGAAATAGTGGCTTTGAAATTAGATAAATGATGTAGTTTTTTATAAACTGATGTAAAAAATATGTGCAGGAGTTTTTTGGCGTCATTTTTACTAAATAACAACATGTTTTTTTATATATGGTTTTTGGCATTGATTTTACTAAAACATGATGCTAAAAACCACTTATGAATATATTTATTCCATTGGATGTTTTAAAAAACCGATGCCATAAAAAAAATTGCACCGGTTTTCACAAAAATTGATGATAATTTTTTTTCTCAGACTCTTTAATGTTGGTTTTTGTAATAACCGATGCCCAAAACCTTTTAAAATCATTCGAGATTGGGAAACCCTCATTTTTTTGGATCTACGAAACCTATATCCCAACTCACGATGACTCCGAAGGCAACTCGATGATCCCCAACTGCCATTATTGTTGATTTTCTTCGATTTTCATGATCTGTGTTCTCCATGCTTCATCTTTTACAATTATTTCATCATCCACCAAATTATTTTTTTCTTGGAAACCTATTTCCAGCCAACATTCAACCGTGGTTTGATTTTTTTTTCATATTTATTGTTCATTTTTACAATCATTTTTGTATAGATCTTGCAGTTTTTATTCTTCCAACACATTCAAGGGAGTGAAGTTCGGATTTAGGATCCATTTTCCTTATTGAACTGTGAATTTTGTAAGTTTTTTTTTAATTTTTAAGATAAATTATTTATCATTTAATTATATTTTTGAGTTTTTTCAATTATTAGTTTTCAGTTTATTTAGATTTATAAATGTTGTTGTAATTTTTTTTATTTTTTTAAAAAATATTTTTTGAAATTATCAAATGGTTTTGATTATATTATGAAATGAACAATGTTATATGGTGTTATCATTCATTAATAAAATAGGCATCACATGTAATGACTATATTTTTCACCTGTTAAATTAATGCAATCTTTAATAATTTTGACACACACAACACCGAACTAATGTAACAACTACGTAAAATGAACAAATAAATGTTAGATGATTGAAAATAATTAAATTTAATATCAATAAAACACATGTATATAATATGAAAATAAATAGTTTACTTTTTGTAAATGTGTTTCATATATGATATTTCCTATCTTATTATCAATAGTTTTTATTAAATGTGTTTATATTTACAATTTATCAATTTATATATAAATACATATTTAAATGTTTATATGTTTAAATATATTCACCAATTATATTGCGATATCATGTATAGAATGGATTGTAATTGGATAAATTTACAAAGAACGACTAGTGAATATAAAAAAGGAGTTGATGAATTCTTGGAATATTCTAAATGAAATATTCAAAATATTGATTTTATTTTCTGTCCATGTGTGAAGTTTTTGAATATGATAAAGTTAAACTCTAGAGAAATCAAGGATCATCTCATTTGTTATGATTTTTTCCTTAATTATACATGTTGGATCTGACATGGTAAAAGAACTGAAAATTCAACATCCAATGTTGATGACAATATTCATAATGAGGTAGAGGATCGTATTAAAGAATTAATTCACTATTTAGGTGTTAAAACCATCGAAAAAACAAAAACTATTGAATGATTGTACGAAGATTCTAAGAAACCATTATTCCCAGATTGTAGTAAATATACAGTGTTATCAGTAGTTTTGATATTAGTTAACTTGAAATAAAGAAATGGGTGGAGTGATAAAAGTTTCTCCAACTTACTTGAGATTTTAAAAGAGCTACTTATAGAAGGAAACAAACTTACAGATTCCAATTATGAGGAAAATAAAATATTATTCCCAATGGGATTGGGGTATAAAAAGATACATGGTTTCCCCAATTATTGTGTGCTGTATAGGAAAAATATGAATATTTATTGAGCTATCCTACATGCGTGACATCACGCTATAATATGGATGAAAAATTCAACTCAGATTCATTCTCAGGTATTGACATCTAACCTCATGAAAAATAAATTTCGTTCTTTCTAATGATATCATCCAATAATTCTTTCATAAAATTCTTATAATTCAACTATGATTCATTTTTAGGTACCGGAATCACAACTCATGCTAAATAAATTTGGTACCTTCCAATAATTTCTCTTTTGAAGAATATATTTGCAAATTCAATTGATGAAAAAATTTTAATATGGAATTTAAATGGGTAAATATCTGATGGTAACTTACGTCACCCTGTTGATTCACCACAGTAGAAGATATTTGATAAACAATTTCATGATTTTGGAAATGAAGTTAGAAATCTTAGAATAGGATTGTGTACTGATGGAATGAATCCATATTGGAGTCTATGTAGCCAATATAGTTCCTGTCCTTTTTTATTGGTAGTTTAAAACTTGTCCCCACATCTATATATGAAAAAAATATGTTATAATGAGCTTGATGATTTCTAGACCAAAAAATCTGATAAATGATATTGATATATATCTTTCACCATTGATTTATGATTTCTAGACCAAAAAATCCAGTAAATGATATTGATATGTATCTTTCACCACTGATTGATGATTTAAAACTACTATGGGAGGCATGTGTTAAAGTTTTTGATGCATAGAATAAAGAGTATTTTATTTTTCATGCTATGATAATGTTCACTATAAATTTATTTCCTACATACGAAAACTTATTTGGATACAATGTTAAGGTACATAAAGCATGTACAATTTGTGAAGAAGAGACTTCATATTATCAATTACAGAGTGGAAGAAATACAGTGTACATGGGACATCAAATGTTTTTTCTAATTAATAATCCTTATAGTAGATTGAAAAAAGCATTAAACAGTTTACAAGAATACAAACTTCCCTCTTGACCATTATCAGTTGAAGAATATTATGACAGGGTGAAAAATATTGACTTAACATTTTGAAAGAAAACAAGTTCT
The DNA here is from genome assembly GCA_963277665.1 of Viscum album. Taxonomy (NCBI): domain Eukaryota; kingdom Viridiplantae; phylum Streptophyta; class Magnoliopsida; order Santalales; family Viscaceae; genus Viscum; species Viscum album. Next base: position 1,990,060,278 of record OY728136.1, read on the forward strand.
GATCTTTAAAAAAATATCTATAAGAAACAGTCTATCCTTTAAAACTACCCTATTGAAGATATTTAGAGGTAAAACATAACATCAATGTTATGCATGTTGAGAAAAACATATGTGATAGTTTTATTGAAACTTTGTTAGACATAAAAGGAAAGACAAAATATGGATTTCATGCTAGATTGGACTTGATATCAATGGGAATACGTTTGGAGTTAGCTCCCACTATGAAAGGAAACAAAACATATTTACCTCTGGCTTGTCACACATTAACCAGGATTGAGAAGATGGATTTTTGTTAGTGTCTTCATGGTATTAAATTACCTAGTGGTTATTCTTAAAATGTGAATAATTTGGTTCCATTGAAGGATTGTAAATTAATAGTTATGAAATCTCATGATTGTCATGTATTGATGCAACAACTTCTACCAGTCACACTACGTTGTATATTGATGAAAGATATCAGAAAGACTATCATCAGGTTATATAACTTTTTCAAATCCATTTATAGCAAATTCGTTGATCCAAATTTTTTAGATGTGTTGGATAATGAAGAATCTCTTATTCTTTGTCAACTATAAATGTATTTATCACCTACATTTTTTGATATAATGGTTAATCTGGTGATTCATTTGGTGTGTGAGATAAAAATATGTGGGACTACTTATTTATAATGGATGTATCCTTTTGAAATATATATGAAAATTTTGAAGGGATATGTTAAAAATACATATCAACCAGAGGCCTCTATTGTTCAGAAATATCTATCGAAAGAGGTGATTGAGTTCTGTACTGATTATTTGTATGAAGTGAAGTATATTGGTCTCCCTATATCTCAACATATGATAGTTTATAGTGAAGGTAAAGGGATTAGAGGCTTAAAGGTAAAGATCATTCCACGTGATGAAGTGATGCATACACATTTATACATTTTGAACAACCTAGATGAGGTTAAATCATATATATCATCACATATTACAGAATTAAAGTTAAAATATCTAAAAAGAAATGAAAAGTGGTTGATGATTGATCATAAAAAGAAATTTGTTTCATGGTTTAAGATAAATTCATCATAGATATATCTGCATCAGAAACAATGAAATGGTTGGTAGAGGGGCCATCTCTTAATGTGATCACATGTTCTCATTTTGATATTAATGGGTACACATTTTACACAAAGAATGTGGATGATAAGAGTATCTTTCAAAATAGTGGTGTAATGGTCGTCATGAAATCACTATATTTTTCAAGTGCAAAAGATAAAAACCTAATTTTTACATCAACGACATATTTTGGAGTTCTTGAAGTTATATGGAAAATTGATTATATTAAATTTTGAGTCACCGTGTTCAAGTGTAACTTGGTTTCAAGTAATATAGGTGTTAAAAATGATGAATATGGGTTTAAATTGGTTGATTTAAAAAGTTTTAGTTGTAATAAGGAACCATTTATCATGTCCACACATGCAAAGAAAATATTTTATGTCATCGATCCATCGAATGACCAATGGTTCACCATTTTTCAAGGGAAAAGAATCCATTTGGATGATGTGGATGATGATGATGTTATTGATTTATATGAGGCTTCTTCATCTATTACACAATTTCTGGATAACAATGACTATAACGTAGACATAGTGCATGCAATAGGAAATGATCATGTTGAAGGGATATGGGGAAATACTAAATTACTCTACTAATTAATCTGGTAATTATTTAATTTATATTTATTTTTTGAAATTTACATGTGTGAAAACTATATTATTTAATAACTATTGGATATTTAATTATATATATTTTATTATTTATTTTATTTTTAGTATTAAATTTTGATATTCCATGATTATGGTTAAACATTTTTTTCATTGAAACACCTGAAATACATTATTATATTTTGGTTTAATTTACATATATGAGAAAAACTTTTCAAACTTTGATATTTAAATATTTAAATGTTTATGTATTTTTAGAAGTAACTTTTATATTTAATAGTTCACATTACATATTTTTTTGGTCAAGAATCATAACATCATTATTTTTTTAAACTTACACATTCATGTCAATTTTTTTACTTCCATGTTTCTGTTTTCATATTTTCTAATTAATGACTTGTCTAATAATATTTAGGTATACAAGAATTTCACTAAATTTTCTTGTTACATTGACATATATAGATACAGAGACAGATGAACATCTATTGAGGTATTTTTTCATATTATTAAATATATAGTAATAAAATTAGCTAATGAAAAATAACTTTTAATTGACAAAAAAATAATAATTGCAGACCTACTAATGAGACTTCATCCATGGAGTCTTCTACATTTAGTATTTGGAAATAGAATCCTTGAGTTGGTAAAAATAAAATTATACATTTACCAAAACCATCACTTTCCCATAGAGAGGAGTGATTACATATTTGTTTTAATGATAATAATAATGAAACTGGCCCAAATGCAACGTGATTTGTTAGCTATATCGGCATGAAGAGCCACTGCAGGATAAGAATTTTATGTCCTGATTGGAAGTATGTTGACAAGATGATGATATATTATCTTTGGGAGGCTTCAAAGGTAAAATATCTCAATAAATTTATTTTATATCATTTTTTAAATATGATATATTTTAAATCACCAATATTTATGTTCTAAAACTACAAATGACATTCAATTTTGAAGAAACAAAAGAAGTTAAGAAAAGATTTCTTACTTTAGCGGTGTTTTGATGGAGGTATTTCAAAACAAATTTGACAAAAAATGATGTGTTTGGAAAGAGAAAAATTGAAATCCCATTCCTCAAGTATTATTTTTTAGATTAAGATACGTGGAAGAAATTTGTTTCCACCCGACATGATGAAACATTTTAGGTATGATAATTATATTATATTATATTTTAAAATTTCTTATATATGTACCTAATTACTTATTAGTTTACATTTTATATAACATGCCTCCAGGAAATCCCATCAAGACATCTAGTTGCAAAATTTTTATCCTCATACATTATCACGTGGAGGGTATCATTTATTGGAGCAAAAAATTATTGAGGAAAAGTTCAAACCACTAAGATATCACTCCACTAGTAGTTATGATGAGGTCTAATTCAATCCTCTATCTCTAACAACCTACCATGATAAATGGAAAAGAGTGAGATGAAGAAAAAATAAAAACTATCTTATAGAGAAAGCTAATGAAGTAGATGAAAGAATTGTAAGTAAATAATTATTATTTTTCATGAATTTTTGTAATTTATAAATTAAAAAAAGTAATATTCCATTTTTATTTTTCATTTTAGGATGAACTTTAGGAGAAATAAATACAAGGAATTTTTATCCTTGAGGGTAGGATGGAAATCCTAGCCACTACATTAGGAAATCCAGAGCACCCCGACCGCATAAGAGGATATGAGGTGGGTGTTAGTATTCGAAAAGTTTTTGTTCATCAAAGTAAACAATAAAGAGACCCAGAAATTGAATCCATAAAAGCTTAGCTAAAAGATATGAAACCATCCATGGGTGATCAAAATCAAGAAGCTGTGCCACATGCTATGTTAGAACAAATGATGAGACAATCACAGTTTGCGTAGCCTTCCCAGCCCGACCAGCCTTCCCAGCCTACCTACTCAAATCCTCCACCTCCTCACTCAGACCTAACCTTATACTATGAGTTGTATTCAGGAGATCCTAGTGTATATATTTTAGTGTTTGGAGTCATACATTTTTGTGGGATTCCTTACATCACTTGCCAATTCATATGGGTCATGTTAGAGTATCGATGCATGATATTATTGATCCTACTGTTCTACTACCATTCCCTTCCACAGATATTACCAAAGTTGAGGATTGTATGGGTCATTTTTTACTTTGTAAATCTAGCCTTCTTCTTCATATTTCATATAGTGTATCTATTTTTTAAATATTAATTACATTTTATTGAAAATTACTTATAATATTTTCTAACATTTAACTTATATAGAAGTATCTGAAATCTAAATAAATGGAACAAAGGAAACAAAAGGGTCAGGAATAAATAACTGTAGATACATCGAATATTTATGATGGGATAGAAATATTATCTTAGGTTTCTAGTTCCATGGATAATATCTATGAGTTTTGGATGTCATCCGATATATGTGGAAGAGACTACCATTGAGAATATTATACAAAGATACCATGAATCTAATTGATTTTAAATATCTCATCATGAATGTGTTATAGTTTTTTTTCCATGTAAGTAAATTGAAATTTTAGTTTTTATTTTTTTAATTAAATATGATTTAAATTTACTAACTATATTACTTTTTTAATTAGGTATCTACACATGATAATTGTTCAAAACTATAGCACAAGTGTTTATGGTTTTATAGATCCAAAATATATTTCAACAGAAGTTCAATATGTGTCGAGTGAAAATAGAGTGGCATATATATGTGAGAGGTTATAAATGATGAATATTGGGTGTTATTTTATGCCATTTCTTGAAGGGTAAGAGTTGAAACATAATTATGAACTAATGTTCATTATAATGTCATTAAATGTGAACTTTTTGTATTTTAGGGGGATTGGATGTTAGTCGTATTATGCCCAAGTGGAAACACATTATATTGGTTTTTCTCTTTATTAGGTGGTGTTCATTGAAAATTTTCCACCTTGTTAGACAAGTAATTTTTTTTTGTTTTTTATATACTCATTATGTTTAATTATCATTGTTTATACATGTATTATTAGTTGATATATATGAAAATTAAAGTCATGGAAAAAAATTAACAAAGATCACTTGTCAATACATAATCCAAATGAAATCAAATATGTGAAAGTAAAGGTAATTATTTTTTATATTAGATATTATTTTTATTTTTGGATATATATATATATATATATATGCATATATATTAGTTTTTATTATTAGGTTGATATTTTATTAACTGTAGTGTCATCGTCAACAAGGATATGTCGAATGTGGTTATTATGTTCTACGATTCATTTAAGTGACAATCACAACTAGGGTAATGACTAATTATGATGAGGTTAGTCATATTAATTATTTTATATTTTATGTCATAGTATTATATTTTTTAATATTATATCATTCAATGTCATTATAGACATTCAATGATTTAGATTCGTACATGCAATAAGCACTTAACCATCTTCAATATTTTTTTGCGAACTACTTGTTTAGTATGATTAGGATTTAAGGTATGTATATTCTTATGTTTCTGATTACTATCACATTTTCCTAATAAAATCTATTCAAAAAACTTATAATTATTTTGTTATAATAAGTGTTTGAATGTAATGATATCAAATGAATGCTTCAACAACAACCAACAATCATCATGTTGTAAATTCCAGGTACGTATTTTTTAATTCTTTTTTATAATACAAATGTGTATATAATTTTTTGATTAACTAGATAAAATTATGTATGTTTTTCTATATTTTTAGTCAATCTTAAATGATGTTTGATTACTATATAATAGTTTTTTATTATAGGGTTTATTATTATTATGGGGATGTAATATTCAAATATTTCAATTTTTTTAACTTTCATAGTTGGTTTCCTATAAAAAATGACACCAAAAATCAATTTGAAAACTATTTTTGGCATCAGTTTTTATAAAACTGATGCCAAAAAACTTGTTTTTTACGTTACATGTATAGAAATTGGTTAAAAAATGACGTCTAAATTGAAAAAAATGATGTTAAATTGTCTTTTCTCACTAGTGAATTCTTCAAACATAAGTTTGACAATGTAAGGTTGATCATAAAAGTAAAGTTGATGAACAATATGACTGTGTCCTCAAATGTAGAGTTCCTTACTTATGTAGGTTTCTTTAACCATATTCCAAAAAAACACAAGGTTCCATTCAAATATAAGGTTATTTATCCATATATTCTTTCCAACGTAGGGTTAATGATCCATACACACCTTCTTCCAATGTATGGTTGAATACAAATGTAAGGTACATGATCTATACACATTGTTTCAAGTGTAGGGTTTATTCATTATGTTACGTTTTGAACATAGGGTATGAACAGTGTTTCCAGAATCAACTTAAGAGAGTTCCGAACACTTTAACAAATGTTTTGAGTGAATTAAGAGCTTGAATATAATTCCAGAAAAAATAAGGCAATTAATAATAATTTATTTAAATACACTTAAATTAATATAATTAGTTAAAAAACAAGGTTATTTTTTAGCATAAAAATCAATTAAGATTTATAGAGTATTGTTGAGACAATACATGTAGAGGCCCAAAGCATGAAATACATGGACATTACATTACTTTTGTGGAATACTTAATACATAACAAAAATAGACACCAAAAGACCGTAATAGTTTGGTGACTTTGGAAACTTGGAACATAATCTTCTAATCTTGGTGAAAGATCCTCAACATATCCCATAAAGATATTCCTTTTTTTTTTCTTACCTAAAACCTTTCCTTATATCCTGGGGAAAATAAAACATAAAAAGGGTGAGCTCAAATGCTCATTAAGGGAAAACATAGTGAACATAAAACAATCCCTAAACATTTTAAAGCAAAAACTTGAACATGAAATTTAAACATCAAAATCTTGAGCAAAGAAATAAATCATGGAAGTACGTAAGGAATATATCATAATGGAACATCAATCATGATAAAATATAATGGGAATAAAACATGTAATTGTGAAAACCATTCAACACATGTTATGATTTCCATAGTATCCAAGGAATTGCTGCCAAGACCATCTTAGTGAACAAAGTCCCTTTCTGAATCGAGTTCACTCCTCGTTTCAGTCCTGTAACACTGAACCAGATTAACTTACCGTTCTATCCATGTCTATATCATGAGATATAAATCTTTACCCAATGCATTGGAGGGAGAAATAGGTCCCACCCATCTCATAATGAAATCATTCTTACTTGTGCCACAAAATAAACTTAAAACATTCATCATAACCCAAAAAAAATAAAATGGGTTTCATAAACATCGTCCCATCATCACATAATCCATATAAAACAAATGGATATTTCATAATAAGAAAAGTGAAACCATGTAAATCATAGAGACATTATACTTGAAACATACACATATGAAATAATGTCATCTTAGATGGAAAATGGTTTTGATAAAACACTTGAAATGAATTCTTGAGGAAAATATCCTTTCTTCTTGAAAATCAATTTCTTTTCACAAAACGTCATGCAATTTTAAAAGAAAAATATTTTGTTTAAAATAGTCATGAAATATTTTGGAGTAATATTCAAGAAAATAAGGCTTTATAAAACCGTAAAAATCCTTTCATGCTGTATAAGTTAAAAAAACATTCTCCTCATACTTTTGTCAAAAAAGTCAAAAAGTACCTCGTAACATAAACAAAAGAAAGATTCCTTACATACCATGTAGTAAAAGTCAAAATAGGTAAAAAGGACATTAAACATACATAAAAACACTTTTATAAAACATGGACATGGATGATAATAATAACCCCAGTAAATACTTACGTATAAGCAATCTCGGATAAAAATGAGATTTGCAAAATTATCCCTTACCTTAGGTCCGATATGCTTCATATGTATCCGAACATACTGTATAATGATTTAAATAATGTCATTTACTTATTAAATAATCATATTCATTGTTATGATATCATATATGGTTCACTTATGACTTTATATTACCCGTTCTTTTGTAAATTCCATGTTAAAGCAGCATTTTGGGTAAAATAGTTACATTTATCGAACGTGTTTCGACTTGTTGTTCATGATATTATTACTTATATACTGATTTACATAATTCCAGAATGTAAAACATGATTTATATATAATATATATTCAGCGTATACATATATATATGATAGATAGATAAATGGAATGAAATACACCATTCATGGAGAAGGTAGGCCGTACGTACACATGAACGCTGTTTTAGTTTCCTTATTGAATTGAATGGAATTAAGTAAATGAAAGAAATATATATATATATATATATATATATATACATAAATCCAGTATCATTATTATGTCATATATTTCATTATTATTCATTATATATACTTTATAATCATTCATGAATGGTTAACATGGAGAATGAATCTCATCGCGTCGTGGAGACGGTAGTCCGTACGTACGCACGAGCGATGATATCGTTCACATGATCGTGGAATTGTATTGAAGTGTATGTATAATATTTCATAATCAATATAATTTTACAATAATCATATCTAGTTTTTTATTTACACAGTTATACCCATCCAAGTAAGGTGGTGGTCGAAAACAGATTACACCACGACGTGGAGGCGGTATTCCGTACGTACACATGCGCGATGATTTTGTTTTCTGTAGGATGGATAGAAGGTGAAAAAAGGTTGTTTCATATTTATAATAACATATCAGTATATAAGTAATACTTATTTTATTACTTTATAATGAGACAACTAAAGAAGAAGAAGTATAAGAAGGAAGAAACTTGAGAGAATCGGAAGAAGAGATTACCTCTTCTTCGACACACCTCCTTTAAGCCTTCTCTTAAGGAAGTAGAGTTGGTCTTTTGAGAAGACCAGAACCTCCAGAATGTTTCTAGGAAAGTGGAGAAGAGAAATGGGCAGAGGTTTTCCGAGCTTCAAGGCTCAAAAGGGTGTGAAGAGAAGAGGGAAGGGGTGCCCTTTTTATAAGGGAGGAGAGGGGCACCTTTGTAAATCTTAAAAATATTAATTTATAATAAATATAAACCCAATTAAAAACCACAAAAAATGTCTCATATTAGAAGATTAGATGATATAGGGTTGTAATATAATCAACCAATAAAATTTAGACATTTAGGGAATTTATTTTAAACATTATCAACTTGATTCATCCTTATTTAATCTATTAAATTTTATTTGTGCTTATAAGATTCTAAATTCTAAATTGTTATAAATAATTACTTATGTGCTGTGAATTATCCATAATTAGATAATTTATGAAATTTTAGACTATATAAATTTCAATTTATAATTTTTAAATATTTTTGTGATTTTTAAACAATTTAATAATATTTTATTTTTATAAAATAACAATAGTGTCAATTTTGACACTATTCATTTATTTGAATTTAAATAAAATCCACACAGAGGATATATTTGAAATAAAATATTTAATAGGTTACTAACATGTCATAGTAATCTATAAAATTAGTTGAGAACATTAAATAGTTCATATAATATTTATTTTACTATTTTTAAAACCATTTATTTGATATTTCTCTTAATAAAATAATTACTACAACATTTTTTTATAATTATTAAATATACATATTTGTTGTATAAAAATTAAAAATAAAATACTAGGATGAAGATAAATTTCATATCTTTATTAATAATAAATTTAGTCATATTTATCTTCTAAAAGACCCAAACTTTAAAATGTTATATTTATTAAATTATGAAGGTGTCAACTTTGACATCATATAAAATAAAATAATATAAGTGTCATAATCACTTTTATAAGACTCCAAACGGTCATATATTAGGTCATTGGATGATTATGGTGTATATATACTCTACCAATAAGTTTTGGTCAGGTTTGTGAGACCTTTAATATGTATTACTATTTCAATAAAAACAATATTATTGTTTTTTTTACTAAATAAATAATTTCTGCATCATTAATGTATAAGCTAATAAGGTAATTAAATAACTCTTAAAAATTACAAATAAATTACAATGATAAATAAAAACATTTTATCTTTAAAACTAGTATTTATAACCGAATTTATATTCCATATAACCTTATATTAGAAATACTTTAATTATTAAAGTTTGAGTGAGACATATTTCACTTTCCTTTAAATAAATAAACTAAAGGTCTTAATCACCTCCAAGTGGGTTTTAATGGATTCACTTTCGACCTAAATATGAATTAGGACAAAATATAATCATCCAATTGTATTAAGACAAGTGTTAGGGTAATTTTATAATATTATATTTACCCTTAATTACCCGATTTACCTTTTACTATGGTAAATAAAATTTACCGTAGTTACTATTCATAATGCCCAAAAAATAAAAATTAGTCTATTAATATAATTTGGAACCACTGATTCCAAATATGGAATCCATTTTTATAAATTCAATACACAGAAGTTGCAGAAATTAAATTAAAATTAATCCCATTGTCGAAAGAAAATGGGTTTTTGTTTAAAACATTGCCAAAGATTGAATTGATTTAACCTACGAATTCAATGTAAAATCAATGATAATGACATAAATTATATTAAATGGTAAAAAAATATTATATTTATACTTTAAAACCATTAAATATCATAATTTAACCACATAAATTATTACGATGAAAAAAGTTGTTTTTAATTAAAATATAGCGTGTTTTTACTAATCATTAAAATATGAAAGTTATCAGAATAATATGAAAAATTTATCCAAAGTAAATTTTTATATCCTGATTCCAAAGAAGAATTTTATTTTGTCAAATTGAACTTATAAACATGTCAAAAACTAGATTTAAAGTGGGTGCTCCATCAAAAGGCGGCAAAACTGCATTTTTGAAAAATACTTATTTTACATGAAAAATTTATTTTATTCTTATACCATGTTCTAGAAAATGTGTAAGATGAATAATAATGTTATAAAATTCAAACTTTAGTTAATACTATTAATAACGGCTAGTTAATAATAATATTATAATAATATATCGTTGTTTAGTAAAACCCGATATTGCGTACAACACACGCTATCGAGGAAGGTCGCAATTGCGTGTAATGCAAGCCAAGTCAGGGTTGCGTGTAGTGCATGAATCCTTTGTTTTTTCTTATAACAAAATCCAAACATATTTTTATTAATAAATTGAATATATATATATATATATATACTCAATGTTGCGTAGAATAACTACTATCAAACAAACTTGAAATTGTGTGTAACACGATCCAAGAGTAGTGTTGCATATACTGCAAGATAATACGGTGTTGCCTATAAGGCAAGATAATCTTGGGGTATCATACAACACAATATATCAAATAAATTAAAAGGAATACTTCTCATAAAATATCGGGGTGTTACAATACATGACCAACAATTACAATAAACAAAGAGGAATGATTAATGTGCTTGTATTTGGATTCAAGAATTATTACATTTGAGTATTTTGTCAAGGATATAATAGTTATAAGAATCATGAATTTTATAAGGATTTTACTACAGTAATATTTCATAAATAATTTTAGATCATATGTTTAATGGTACCATTAACAAATAAAACCTATTCAGTAACAAGTTAAACCTCTTGGAAAACACATGATTGAGGGAGGATAACCCTTAATATGCTCTTAATGCTGAGATAATAATGGGATGTTTTTGGGATAATGTTGGATAACCCTTAAGGATTTATGGTGATCAAGGTATTCACATATTTAGAATGCGAAATTAAGAGCCACTTTATATTGTCTAGGGAATATAATGTTGATTTAGTGACCTGCCTTTAAAGTTTTTGGGCATTGAATTTGGAAAAATAAATTTTGTACGATTCTTCTAGTTAACTATTTATGGAACAGATTAAGTTAGAATTTGGGTGCTATTGAATAACTTGTGCTAACCATTTTGGTCTTGGAAAATATATAGATAAAAGAGGAATCAATTTTCATTATTTTATTGAGCTAATGATTTATTAATTGTTATTTTTTGTGCTTCAGGCATAAAAATTCCTATTGGATATTCATTTCTTGGAGTAAGAGATGAAGTGAGAATTGATAAAACCAAATAAAAAGGATGAAATTGTGTCTACAAAAAGATATCAAGTCACTATATTTTCTTATGTTCCAAGTCTAGATGGTAAATGAACTCCTCAACTGTAGGAAAAATATCTTGAAACAATATGTTACCCAAATACCTTAATTTATGTTGAAATGTTGGTATTTTAAATCATCATAGATTTATGGTTTTGAGGTCATCAACTTTCCATTTACCATTAAAATTCTTATGATCAATTACCTCTATCACTCTCTATAATTACTTACACTTTTCTTTTATTCTTATATCTTCACTTACTACTAATGTTCTCCTACTTAGAATCCTAGTTATCTGTTATTCCATATGAACTTTTTATTTTATTTCTATATTATCAAGATGATGTTTTATTAAAAATTATCAGGATATGGAATTTAGATAAAGGTATTTTCAATTTACAAACACTTGATTTACGTGATCAATATTAAATTGTGAGGATGCAATTTATTTAAATTGGTAGAATGTAACACCCTAAGATTTTAAAATATGAACATCATATTCGATAGTGTGTATGACACACAACACCAAAAATAAAAGGTAATATAAAATTCTGATACTTTACAATATATTTATGTTTAAATAAATTTAATCACTTTGATAACTTTCAATGCACGCAACACTGAGTTTGAACAAAACACAATACTCTATTAAAATATTATTATTTAAACATTACCATTATAACATAACTATTAAATTAGAAGGTATGAATAATAATAAATATATTAATAAAATTATATGGTTTTTATATATATAAAATAAATAAAATAAATAAAATGGATATATATTTATTATAGATAAAATTAGAACCATTTGAAAGAAAAAGAAATGTTTTCTGAAAAAATATATTTTTCTAAAAGGCGGTTTAGTGGCGCTTTGCGCACATAATTTATAAATAATTTTACCACTTATATAATATTTATTTGAAAAAATAAACTTAATTTTTGAAATAATCATAGAAAAATTATCTTAGGGTGATTTTTTTTATTTTTTTGAAAAGTTTTATTTTTTGATAAATAATGAAAATTACTGAATTTTAATTGAAAATCGCCTTTTTCATTTTATTTTTTTATAAATTTAAAATATAATTTAATTTGATTTTAAAGTAAAATTAGTTCAATTATATATATATATATATATATATATATTAATCTAATTTAGGCAATTATAATTATTTTCATAATTAATTTTGATATAAAAACTTAGTAAATTTTTAAACATTTTCTCTTTAAAAACCTACTTTCTCGTCGCATTTACGGGATTAATTTTTAATTATATTTTCCACTTATGTGAATTGAATTTTGAAAAATGGATTCCATATTTGGAATAATAATAATATATATTATATAATAAGTTAAACTTATTTTTTTATAAAAATGAATAGTGAAAACAATAAAAATTATTTACCATGGTTATGGTAAAAATGGGTTTACTCTAGGGTTAAACTTAGAAGATAAAGGTTAAAATGGACTAAATTTGTTTAAAAATTTTATTTTATGGCCAAATTTTCACCTTATCCTTCCTGATTTATAATAAAGGGTCATTTGTAAGTTTTTTCATGTGAATGAATTTGTCATTTTGGATTCTTTTGGGAAAATTTCAAGCAATCTTCAAGAGGGTTCCCTTTCCCCACTTATAAAAGGGAACTCCCTCCCCTAATTTATTAATAACTAAAAAGACCTTTATCCTAAAAAAACCTAAAAAAATATCACAAAAAAATCCTTATGCATAGTCTAGATCTTCTGGACCTCCCAAAATACCATACCTAGAGTCCTTAAGAGGAGATCTAAAGGAGGTTTCTCTTAGAGAATGTAATTATCTTAACAAATCTCTTTCATTTTATTTATTCTCTTTAAAACTTCAATTATGTATTAAAAATTAAAATATAACAACAACAATATATACCATATAATAATATGTTATTATTTTTATGTCATAATATTTAGCCATCTCTACTTCCATCAAATGGGAAACAAAATCATCGATTGTGTGTATGGTGGACTACCACCTTGCGAACCGATATAGTTTATTTTACATCATAAAATTTGAAGGATGGATATAATGATCTATTTAAAAAATGTATATAATATTTATTATATTATTATATTATATAATTTTAACATCACATGTACCCTTTTATGCTCTATTCCTTTTCAAATACGATAACATCACTCATGTGTACGCTGGACTACCACCTCACAAAGCAATGTGATTCATTTTTTACTTACGCTTTACATAGAATGTAATAATGATGAAATTAATGAATATATTTAATATATATTATATTATATTTATTCTTTAAAATTAATACATCAATCATTTCCTTACCCTTTTACTCCTTAAGAGAATGATATCGTCGCTCGTGCATGCATATGGCCAACAGTCTCCATGAAGTGATGTGATTTATTTTTTCTTATTCAACCATCATAAATGGTTCTAAAAATTTATGTACTGAGTAAATATGATATTTATAACACTATTATAATTCTATAGATGATGTATATAAATATATCTTATGTGTAATAATCAGAACATTCATGACAAAATGTGCATGATAAAATAAGGCAATTAACACCCGAAATAATGAAAATAATGAAATATTATAAACAAAATGGTGGTAAAATGTTATAATAGAATAATATATGATATTATAAAAATTATTATGGTTATGGTATAAATTAATAAAATTTTTATATCAAATGCATATACATGTACAAAAGAAGTTGGACTCAAGGTAAGGGGTTCTTGTCTTAGTTTTACTTCTGTGAGACATACACCTTACTCACCACTTATTTATTTTATATTGTGTATATAATGATCATTTTTTATATTATAAAATTAATTCATTTATCTTAATGTTATTTAATGTTTCATTTAAATTTATTTCTTTCATGGGTCTTATGATACAAATGTTACCAAAGTGGTAAGAGTTTATTTCAAAATCACATCATTATCCAGGATTGTTTTTGTTTAAGTATCCTTTGGGGGAATTATTTGATATTTATATCTTAAAATAAATATATTTTCTTTTAATATGGTTGTTTATAAACATTTTTAGGTAATATTACCATTTTCCCTCTCTTTGATACTTAAAATTATTAAGAAAATATTTTTAAGAAAACCAGACTTAATTTCTCTCTTTCGTTAAAAATCCATTTTCATCAAAACCCATGTTTTTTAAAAATGTTTTAAAATATATTTTTAAATTTTAATAAATGATTTATTAAATAAATTTATACCTATTTTTACTTTTTAAAAAATGTTTTTAAAGTAATCTTCATGTCGTTTGGATTTTACAAAAAATGTGAAAAGAATATTTGTTTTATATGTAAGAAATGAATAATATTTTCCACTATAATTACCAATAAATGCTTTAAAGATTATTTAAAAGTTTTAAAAGTTTATTTTAAAATATATTTTTTTGAAATATTTTTTGAACCTTTAGTTTTAAAAATATTTTCAAAGTGAAAATGTAATTTTCCTCAAAAATGGATTAAAAGATATTTTCATGGAATTTATACTCATCAATGACATCAAACATTTATTGAAATTATAATACAACAGGGATATATTATATTGATATCATACTTATTATTTATTTGGATGGTTTATGATTAGTTTGACCAAGGATGTACAGTTTTATTACCATTCACCATATTAATCTTGATGGTTTATGATTATGTTTATTGATTGGGTAAAGTATTAACATTTAATTTGAAAGTTTTTCAATACAAATATTTATGTTGATTTTGTATCAACCCTTTCATAAGAGGAATGAATTGTACTTTTTAAGTGACATACAGAGCTCTATATACCCCCTCGATGCATCGGTAGGTCTCATGAGACAAACTAGATTGGGTTTTGGTTGAGGCCTTACCTATTTATATAAATGTCTTGGAATAAGGGATCAATAGTATTATATGTCTTGGAATAAGGTCTCGATGGTATGTTTTAAATATCCATTATTATTCATTCCATCATTATGAATTCAATTATCTATATTTCACTTGATTATTTGATTTGTTAGAATATCCATGGTTAGGATTCATGTTCATGTGATTATTTGTATGGAATTATTTGATCATCATTTATTCTTTCCATATTATGCTTAAGTTATTAGTTAATTGACATTTTTTCAATTATTTACCTTTCCATATTGATTATGCCTCATTTATTCATAGATTACACTATACTATTACCCTTATTGGGTATATGAGCTCACCCCTTTCTTATGTTTTATTTTCCATAGGAAACTAGGAAGTGTTTTGTGATTGATATGCAGGGTTACACTAAGGTAAATAATTGTGTTCTCAAAGAAAATATTTTTTATATTTTATGTTTTCAATTATAATAATAATTTCAAGTATGTATCTAGTTTACAAAGACTAATAATCTATTAGATACTTTAAGATCTGATTCCATGTATCTTATACCAATGTAATAAAGAAACCATCAGCTCCAGGATACTAAGGTCAGGGTTGCTACATTGGGTTTATACTGTTGGTGCTTCATTTTCATTTTTGAGTTTGTGCATTTTGGGGGATGATAATGAAAGTGACATGGTATCACATGGTGAAATTTCATGGAATAGAGAACCATGTGAATCCTGATTAAACAGTTTATTATGCTCCCAATATTAGGTGCATGCTTAGAACACACTACTACAAAATTAGTCTTTAACAACGCTAAAAATGGCCTTTATCAGCTCTAGAGAAGCACTAATAAGGGGGTATACTACATTGGGCTATTACAAAACACTAAAACCCTAGTGTAGTGTTCTGTAATAGCACACCGCAGCACTAAAAACACCACAAAATTATAAAAAATTAAGTATGAATACATAATTTAAATGAAGAGAAAACAATCTAGGATTGTTTTCTTGGTTTTGGAGATGTGATGCACATTTTAAACTAAAATTATACTTATATATTGAAAAAATACAATTGGATTCATACCAGTAACACTATGCATTGGATTGAGCTACTCCTGATTCTTATATGTCTCAAATGACTTATGGATCATTTTTCTAAAGTATCAAAATAATCTGAATGTGTTTGTTCGGTTTAGAGTACATCACTTGTTTTTACTAAAATGTCATTTTAAACCGGAAACATGCACTTTTAATCATACCAGTCACATCATGTAGAAGATTGATGTGATACCAATTCCTATACATCACAAATTAATTATGAATCATTTTCCTAAATTATAAATATATTCTGAATGTATTTGCTTAGTTTTCAGTGAGTGACACTTTTTGAAATAAAATGTTAATTTTAAATTGATAACAGACACATTGAGTCATACCAGACACATCATGCATCATATTAAGGTGAGGCTAATTCATACATGTAAAAAATAATTTATTCATTATTTTCTTAAAGTATAAAAAAATATGAATGTTTTTGCTCAGTTTTAAGTTGGTGAGTTGTACTTTTTACTAAAATTGATGTCAATTTTAACTAAAAAGAAAAACTTGGAGTCATATCGGTCACACCGTGCATAATATTGAGGTGAGGCTCATTATTACATGTCCAAAATTGATTATGGATTGGTTTAATGAAGTATCAAAATAATATGAATGTGTTTACTTTGTTTTGATAACATCAATTGTCCTTTTTACTAAAATGTCATTCTAAACTAGAAACACAAACTTTGACTCATACCGATCACATCGTGTATTATTTTGATATGAGAATAATTCTTACACATAAAAAATAACCGATGAATCAATTCCCTAAATTATCAAATGAATCTGAGCATGTTTACCTGGTTTATAGTGAGTGATATTTTTTGAACTAAACTGTCAATTTTAAACCGATAACAGACACATTGAGTCATACCAGGAACATCATGTATTAGATTTAGGTGTGAATGATTTATACACATAAAAAATTACTTATGGATCATTTAAATAAAGTATCAAAACAATATAAATGTGTTTAATCAGTTTTGAGTAAGTTAGTTGTCCTTTTTATTAAAATTAAAGTCAATTTTAAATAAAAATATGCACTTGGAGTAATATTGGTCACACCATGTATCAAATTGAGGCGAGGATAATTTCTACACATCCCAAACAGATTTTGGATCATTTTACTGAAGTATTAAAACAACATGAATGTGTTTTCTGAGTTTGGAGTAGGTTAGTTTTCTTTTTTATTAGAATTTATGTCATTTTTAAATAAAAAGATGCACTTGGAGTCATACTGGTCACACTGTGAGTTAGATTGAGGTGAGAATGATTCCTACACATCTAAAGTGATTTATGGATCATTTTACTAAAGTATCAAAATAATATTAATGTGTTTTTATTGGTTTTGGGTATGTCACTTGTTTTTTTTACTAAAACGTCATTTTAAAATAGAAACCTACACTTTGACCTGTAATGATCATATCATGTATTAGTTTTATTTGAGACCAATTTCGACACATAAAAAATGAATTATGAATCAACGTAATAAATTATCAAGAAAATATGAGCATGTTTTCCTTGTTTTTAGTGAGTGAAATTTTTTGAACTAAACTGTCGATTTTAAACTGATAATGAACACATTGATTCATAGTGGTCACACCGTGAGTCAGATTTAGGTGCGGCTAATTAATCCATCTCCCAAATGACTTATGGATCGTTTTACTAAAGTATCAAAATAATTAGATTATGTTTTCTCAGTTTTGAGTATGCCAGTTGTCCTTTTTACTAAAATTCATGTCAATTTTAAATAAAAAGAAGCACTTGGAGTCATAACTGTCACACCATGTGTCGTATTGAGGTGCGGTTGATTCATACACATCCAAAAGTCTCAAAAAAATCCTAAATTCCAACATAACCATGTTTCTAGTGTCTTTATATGTCTAACTTACAACACTTCATATTGAATCAATGTTCTTAGTGGATTTTTTTCTCATTGTTGAAAATCATAAGAGAAAAAGAATCTCATGTTCCCATTATATCATGAGAAGTCACCATAATGATAATATGACCTTTCTCTTATATCCTTGTTTTAAAAAATGAGAAAAGTTTTTCAGCTAATAACATTGAATCAATATGCAGTGTTGGCAACTCAGCAAATAAAGACAATGATTATGGAAAACATGGTTACATTGGTAGAAATAATCATTTTATCTCTTTTATGACTTTTTTTAGATAGTTGAAAGCAAAATATGATTTCCCAAAAGATCTTTGAAAAAAACTAAATAAGTATTAGATAAAAAGGAATGAAATCAACTTATAAATAATTGATAAAATGATGACAAAATTAATTAAAAAAGTAGTAGGAATTCACCTTTTTCGGATGGTTGTATTCATTCTTGAAACATTTACTTATCTTAATTAGCTCAATTGTAGGATCAAAGTCTGATCACTCACGAGCATTAGAAGCTTCGAACAAACCACCCCAACTCAAACAAAAGAATACACTTGTACAAGAAAATAATTGTTATATGAGTAATATAGAAATAAATTAATTAAACATAAATATGAAACAATACATTAATTATATGGATATTGATTTTACTATGAAAACATTTTTGACCACAGGGATATGCCAATGGTAAATCTATAATGATGATAAAAAAATGCAAATAGATCTCTCCAAATAATCAATAAACAAGTTAAGAGGATGAGGAGAAAATAATGGTGGAACCAAAAGGCAATGTTAAAGAATTATCTATTTTTAGATGGATTAAAGTAAAACATACATAGTGTTTTTTAGATGTGTGATGAAATAAATTATGTGATTATTTAGAAGTATTAATTAGTGGGTTATCATTTCAAATATGGCTATGTTTTTATCAACTATAAAAAATTCAATCAAGGGTGAAATCAATGAATAAAATTTAATTGGTAATCAGAAAGTTTCGATGAAAAATCAAAGGAGTAAGACTCTACAAAAAACCTCACTTTTACCCTAGAGCCTAAATCATTTGGAGAGGCTGAAAAGGATGATAATTGGATCAAATCTATACATGAGGATCTTGATCCCAATAAGAACAATGTGACATGAGGATCTTTATGTGAATAAGAAAAATGAATGTTTCTTATGGATCAAGTTGATGTATATATTGTTCCAAAAAATTTCCATTAGTGTAAAAATACATGAGTTTTTAGTTAATTTTTTTCCTAATTCTGTAAAACTCTTAATATAAAAGGTCATGGTAATGTATTATAATGAAACATTTTTTTAATGTCATGTAATTGAGATGGTCACATCTACGAGGCATCATATTACCACAAGAAGGACATAAAAAATGGATTTAAGTTTATGTTAGTAAACCATAAAATTCAATATAATTAAGAATCCATAGTGAACATAAATTGTCATTAAATTATTAAATCCAAATTAATAAAGTTTAATTTAAGTAGGATTCTAAAGGTGTAATGATTTTATCCATGAAAAATATTTTTTTATTTCAAAAAATAGATTCTTTTGAAAATTATTTATTAAATTTATATCAATCAATATAAAAATTTTATTTTATCAAAATTACTTAAATCTAGTGGTATAAGATTTATTCTTGAATTATTTAAAATATTCTTTAAAATTTAAATAATAGAAAACTTTTCTTGTTAAATAAGTTACTTTTCAAAGAAAATATATAATTTAGAAAATTTTTGATCAATCATAAAGGATTCAGAATGATAAATTCTATCAACAATGTACTCTTCTTCTACACCACATAATGAAACAATATTTTGTTTATTAAAACACCATGACACTAAGATTTTTCATAGAAAATAACTTATTCAAATTGTTTATTTTCTGACTATATTTTAACAACCAAAATCAAAATATCAATTACATTTTATCTCCAAATCATTTTTTCCTATATAATATAGTCCAAGTATTATAGAACCTTAAATCTCTTTGATTATTATTTTTATATAATTTAAGTCATATTATTTAAATTTAAAATTGATATATTTTAAAAATAAAAACTGAAAAAATTATATTTTTTTTCATGAAGTAGTTAAATATATAAGACAACAAATCAAACATATATAATGTTTTTTCTCATCTGATTTTACATACTCATCAATATTATTTGATTATTACATTTTATAAGTGACCCCTAAATCTATCCCAATCCCCAGTCATTCTAAATAAATCTATTAATTTTAAACCATATTTCAGTGTTCATTATCCTAGGAAAAAATTTCATGAAAAAATCATTATACAGTTGTTCCCATGTACTATTATATATTTTGTCATCCATTTTTGAAAAAAACTTCTAGAATTACCTTTCAAATAGAAGGGGATAAACCTATATTTTAGTTCCTCCTCACTCAACCCTCTTAGTGCTAATTGCTACATGACATAATATTAGACCCCAATGATGATATATATTTCATCATCCAAGTGATTTATAATGTAATATTCAAAACCAATAACAACACCGACCGCTATATATATGATTTTTTAAAAAGTTGATGACTGAAAAGGTATATGTCATGGAATATAGGTATTAAAAGCCTATTATACCTCACAAAAACACGACCCAACATTGGGTTTGACATATTTCAATTCGTACAGTACCAATGTTGTCCCAAGGAGACCCACATGATATCAGAGAAGAAGATACTTCAATATATCTAAAAAATAATGAATTATGGGTTGTTTTGTTATAGTATTGTGCATCTAGACTTATTGGGATACAAGGATTTCAGATGAGAAGGTTCAGTGGATAACCGTGGGAAATTAGAGATATCAAAAAACATGGATTTCGTTTAAGCTGTGGTTACATTCAACCCTTGAATCACTCGAGACTTGGATTCGAGCCTTGGAATAGTTGAGCCTTGATTCTGGCCTAGATTTGAGCTTGGATTCGACAATAAAGAGTGCCAGCAAGAGGTTGATTCTATGGAGAGCTTCAGATATCGAAAACTGGTTTGCGATGGTTAGGGTTCTTAAAATAGATCGTGACACTTTTATCAGTGATTCAAAAAAAGTGATGATAAGGATACCTTTTATTAATGTTAAGTTAATAATCACTGATAAAATGAATCTTTATCAGCACTTTATTTAGTGTTGATAAAATGAATCTTTATCAGTGATAATATTTTAGCACCGATAAATCTCTATTTTTACCAGTGCTAAAAAAGCACTGCTAAATACTTACAATACTTTTTTTAAATAATACTTTTTTAAAAAAGTATAATTATTACATATAGTTATAATACTTACAATAATACTTTTTATTAAATAATAATTTTATAATTCTTTAAATATATAATTATTTATTTATAATTATATAAATACTTTTTAAAAAAATAATATTTATATCATTATATATTTATATAATTATATATATTTATAAACATAGTAAATATATTCATTATTTAAATAAATTTATTATAAATTTATAATTATTTATTTATAAATATATAAATACTTTTTTTAAAAAATATTATGTATTTATTTATAATTATAAATGTATAAAAACAATAAATATACATTTATAAATATATTTATTTATGAATAATTTTTTACAAATGCATTTTGACATTATTAATGAATATTTAATCTTAAGTTCAAGCATATTAAAAATGAGTAAAATTGATTAATTAAAAATGGGTACAATATATTGAAAATTTGGATAAATTTGATTAATATTAATCATTAAAAAATGGATATATATTGAAATAAAGATAAATACATATTGAAAATATTAAAACATAGTAAATAAATATATATAAAATAAATAATATAAATTAATTAAATTCTAAAAAAATATTCACATGAGTGTCTATGTATATAATATATATATGTGAAATCAATATAATACTTTTGATCTATGTTATAAATTGGAAAATCAAATGACTTTCAATTATATCCATTACTCGATGTAATTAGTCACTATTTTTAATTCATATTAATTTTTAATTATAAACCATTATTCACTAAATACATTACTATTTAATGTAAATCATAAATAATAATTTGTAATATATAAATCATATTTATATACATTAATATGTATCTATTTATTTAATATATACTATTTATTAACATTATCAATAATCATCTAATTAATCAAAATTTTAATATTTTTCTCAATTTACTTATTTTTAATTTTAATTTGTTTAATTTTCATTTTTCATATATCTATTTATTTAATACATACTATTTATTAGCATTTATAATTTATATAAAGTATAATAAATTTATTCATTTTTATCAATAATTATTTAATTAATAAAATTTGTAATATTATTTTTAATAAACTCATTTTTTATTTATTTTTTTGTTTTATTTATTCAGAAATTTATCAACGCTAAAAAATCATTGATAAAGGATTATTTTATGAGTGCTAAAAATATAGTGCTGATAAAGGGTATCCTTTATCAGTGCTAAAAATAAAGCACTGATAAAGGTTACCCTTTATCAGTACTAAAAAAAAGTGTTGATAAAGGGGCACTTTATCTACCTTAAAAAAAGCACTGATAATGATGCCATTTATCTGTACTTTTTTCTAGCACTGATAAATACTAGCACTGTTAAACACCTATTTTTTAGTAGTGACATGGTTTTGTAAACAATGTGTCCAAGTCATTCTTGATCACTAGTTACCTATTTTATAGGTTTTGATGTGGATGACATTGTTGGTTTGATTCTGGTTGGTGTGAGTGGATTTTGGAATGAAAATTATATCTATAAATGGGTTCCATTTAAAAAGAGATTCTTTTATAATAGGATTTGTGGTTTTCAAAAGTTTATTGGGTGATGTGTTTTGGGTTTTAAAGTGAAAAAACTGAAGATGTTTTTAAACAAAGAGAACTTAAATAGGAAATTGGATATGGAAAGGGTTTTTGGTATTTGAAATGGTTTTTTAAGTAAAATGGTTTTGGAATTTGAAATTGAGATATTGGTTTTTAAAATATGTTTTTTATTTTTTGTGATGTTTTAGTCTATGATATTAGTATTTTAGTTTGAGGTGTTATATTGGTTGAGTTTGGTTGAGTTTTGGTTTGATGTTGATTTGGTTTTTGTTTTTCATATCATTTAGAGTATGCCACCTAGAAAGTCCAAAAGGTTTCTAAATAGTCTCTTTCGGTCATTGGACTAATCACAATTTTTTTGGAGTGATGGATCCAAGTTCTTGTCAATATTTTCCTATTTTCCATGGTGATTTAGGTCCTTTATAGGTTGCAGAGTGTATTAAGTAAATTGAAAGAGTTTTTAGGTCCTTGGGAACCCTTGAAGACTTGAGGGTCTGAGTTGTCTTGGGTTTGTTTGAGGGACTTGGTTTAGATCAGTGGAAATTGATCACTCTATTATTGAAGAAAGGGATGAATTGGGATATATTTAACACCAATTTCATTTAATGGTTCATCCTTGAAGAGGTGAAGGTGAAGAAAGTGGTAGAGATCATGGGTATTCATAAAGGTCAACAGACAGTGAAGGAGATTGTTGAACACTTTAAGGATCATGTCCATTTTTCTTTATAGATGGTGTTGATCAATCTATTGAAAGATTTTATCTTTATATAGGGTCTAATACATAGATCAAGGATCAATTTATTTTATCTATGAAATTTTTGTTTAGGATGTTGGTGGATGAGGTGTTTCTAGCTAATTTGGTTTCTAGAGGGTTTCCCATAGGGGATGACATCCTATTTTCTCTTGATGTTAGTAAGGATTTCCAATTTGGTGAGGAGTGTAAAATTAAAGAATCTATTAAAAATGTTTTTTATTTTTATATTTATTTCTTTTAATTGAAAGGAACACTCGCTAGTGTTCTTCCAATTTGGTCGGTTTGGTAACTCTAAGTCATCTTTCCATAATGCTCTGAAGACTTGTTTTTGATGTGTTCAGTTGGAAAATTTTCAAGAATTATATAAGTTAGGACCTCAGCAGAAGAAAAATATGCCCATTCTAGTTTCATATCCTAGTATCCCTTCCTTTATGATATTTTAAGGTAACTCTTTTATGTTTTCCCATTTTTTACACTTCCTTATTTGGATCTTGTTCCATTTTTCTTCTTTCACATTTTGTTTATATTTGATATATGTATCACTTTGGGTGATTTGTTATCCTGTTTTTGTTTGGATATGGATGTGTCTTGTGGAAATTATGATTTTTTGTTTGACCTGGTGTTTTGGTCAAATCCGTCTCATGTTAGAGGTTAGTGTCATGTAGTTGATTCATAGATGGTGGGGAGACCCACTCTGGGTATCTTTGTTATTCTTAATTGATATGGTTGGGTGTGAATTTTGAGGTTGAGAGGTCACACTAGTGTTGGTGGCTATATTTTCTTTTGATATTATTTTGGAGGTTTAGTTATGGAAGTTCTCTCTTTTGGATTTGAGAGTTCCATATTTGTTTCTCATTTTGGGCTTAGTGACTTTATGGGGGTAGAAAGTTTGTATGGTGGGTAGAATTATCACACCATGACTTTAGTTATATTTATTATTTTATTTATTTCTTGGTTCTTAATCTCATTATTGGTTTTTGGGTCGAATACCAGGTGAATTTTTTGTTTTTTGGAGTTTTATTATAGTTTTTGGCTGTGTGCACTATTAGTATGCATGGTTTAGAGTGAAACCGTGCAACCTTTGAATCAAATGGGTATATCCAATTCAAATTATTCATTTAAGGTTTGTCCTGCATGGTTTGAACATAATTTTGCGCAGACTATGTGAGATAAAAGAGTAACCATGTGACCTTATTGGGGGTGTCTGAGAGATGTTGCATGAATTACACATGGTTAGAGGAAACCATGTAGCAAGCATGAGAGGGTTTATATCATTTTGAAAGAATTGTTTTTCAGGATGGGTGAATAATTTTTAAACCATGAGGACAAACTAAGTGATCCTCTCTTGTCTTTTCAGTAGGTTTCACACAGTTGGTGCATAGTTTAGTAAATTATGCGGCCTAACTGTGTAGTTTTCTCAAAATCCCTAAAACATGAAATTCCTCTTTTCCCTTCTTAAATTAAAACCCCATTTCAACCCCTCTCCTCCCCATTTGGCCTTTTCACATGAAGGGTCTCACAAACCCTTATCCATTGGCTTCTATTACACCCTTAAAGCTCCTACTTTGACCCTTGGTTAGTTTTCATTGGATTTTGGATTCTTTTACTCCTATTATCCTCATCCCTCTTATTTCATCCTTATTTCTTGGTAGGGTTATCTCTTTAATTAACCCTAGAGTGTGGTTTGGATAATTTTAGTTTTTTCTCTTGATTTTAGAGTGTGTGGTTTGGTTATTGGGGTATCCTTGTCTTATTCTTGGATTTTCATCGCATTATCACACTATTGAGGTAGGTGATTCCATCTATTTACTTTCAAACATATTCCATGTGATGCTTGAGATTCCCTAAATAGATTTTTATTGTCTTCTTAATGATTGTGGTTTTCTAAAATAATATTTATGGCTTTCTATGTTGGTGGTTTGTTTGAAAATGGGATTTTCAAAGTATTTCTATAATTACACTCATATGTATTAAAAGTATATGTATGCTAGGTTTTTGATAAAATTATAAGTGGAATTTTAAATGGATTTGGTTTTTTAAAATTATGTTTATCATTATTGGAGTTATGATAAAATTGGATAGTAAGTGAAATTGTGCGTTGAATGGGTTTTTAGCCTCTCTATAGATTTAATTCTAATGTGATACCTATTATCTTCTTTGATTGATCCCTTTATGTTCATATTAATGTTCATATATATGAAAGTTTGAATATGTGAATATACATATGTACATGGGGTGTCCATATATATATATATTTGTACATGAATATAACTGAATAATTCCACAGAATTCCTGTTTTCTAAAACCACGTTTTACTCAAATGATTTCTCAACATCTAAATGTTTTCCAAATGTTTTCTTCATTTCTAAATGACTCCAAAATAAGGTTTCATTTTTTTCCTAAAGTTTTTTTGAGAGGACCATTTAGAGATTTGTAAATATACTTGAAAAAATAACTTAGTTTTGGGAATGGTTTTGGAAAGAAAGGTGCTTCCCTCAGAAATGGTTTTGGATCTCTAATGCTAAGGTCTATTTGGTAACTTGGGAAATTTATTTGGAAAATTATTGAGTATTATTTTGTAATCAGGCCCAATTGGTAGTTTCAAATGTTCATTTGGAAAATAGTTTTAAACTCTCAGGTTGTGCAAGACCGATTAGAACCTTTGTAATGTTTTCTATTTGATGAGAACCCTCGTGGATGACCTCCAGTTAGAGAGGGTATTTGTATGGATGGTGTTGGGGAGTGGGAAAGTAATGCACATTGGCATATTTAGGTTATGGATAATGTCAAGTGTGTGATTAACTCCTCAATTTCTCACCTATACTATCATCATGGGATCATAGAATTTATATAGAGGTTTGAATGATGAAATAATTTTTAGTCCCAATTAGTCATACTAGAACCCCCTAGTATAAGAATGGATAGAGTGGTATGTGCCACTAAAGTGGCTAGTTAAGGGAATCCAGGTTGGTGATAGAACATGGATCACATCACTGCACTGGCTAGATAGTTCCTAACTGAGTATGTTTAGGGTCACCTATCGATATGTTTAGAATATTCCCATGACTATGTACCCTGTATGTTCCAGTACTATTTTATGGCATGCTGTCTTATTAACCTATTTAAATCTACATACCTATACTCATGCTACTTCTCTCTTCTTTTGGAATTGTTATTTTGATACACCCTACTACTTATGTTCAAATTTGATTCCCCTTATTTATGAATTTACCTAGATTATGGTTTTCTTATTATCTATGGGTTTTAAAACTAGATTTTAAAATGGTAATTTTTTTCTATAAAATAAATGTTTTGTTTTTGAAAGTGTATTTTGGGAAATATGTATTTGGTTTTCTAAATGATAAAAATCTATTTTCTAACTTCATTTTCAAACCTATGTTTATGGAACATTTTAAGAAATAACATGCATGGATTATGTTGTGATTCCTTAATGAGATTTTGTATTCTCACACCCTAGTTATGAAACTAAGAATTGGTAGACCCAAGATATATTGTAGGTTAAGGTTCTGTTCAGGCTCACTCATGGAGTGAGTTGGTCTTGTGGATGGCAGTAACCAAGAGGTCACACAGAGACAACATTAGTTTTGGTTTGATTGTAGTTTTTTATTTTGGTATATCCATCTGAATAATATTTTAGTGATAAATATGTCATTTTTATTCATGTTTATAGATTTATGTATTCTCTTGGTTGTGATGTGTTCTCTATTTCATTTTTTGTCTTTGTTATTGGGAGAAATTGTCCCCAACAATTTATCTAATATGCCCTGTAACACCCTGATATTTTGTGAAATATTTTCTTCAAATATATTTAATTTTTTTATATTTTTACTTAAACACAAAAACAAGTAAATATTTCATTAGATGAAACATTGAGTTAATCTTTCATTACACAAAACATTGAGTCTAGCTTACATTACACGTGACACTGTGTTTTAACAATCCACAATATATTATTAATATTATTATTTAAACTTGACCATTATAAAATTTCATTTAAAATTCTTGATATAAATATTAATAAATAATTTTTATATATTAAGTATAATGTTTTTACATAAATAAAACATATTTATAAAAATTACTTAACTTTTAGAAAAGTCTTTATATGTTTTGAAAATACTGTTTTCTAAAAAAAAATATTTTTATTGTATTTTGTGATCAAACAATAAAAGTATTTTTTAACAATTTTAGAAAATTTATTTTATAAAATAAAATTAATTTTGGAAATATAAATTTTAAAATTATCTTGTAGTGAATTTTTTTAGAAATATCTGAAAAGATAAAATTTTCAGTGAATAGTGAAAAATACTGGTATTTATTAAAAATTTTCATTTATTTTAAAGATTTTAAAAACATAAAAATTGTTTTAATATGGTCTTAAAAGTAAAATTAGTCTAATTATATATCTATTAATCCAATTTAAGTCATTTTAATCAATTTCATCTCAAATTTTGATATAAAAACTTTGTAGAATTTTGAACATTTTCTCATTGAAAACATGATTTCTCATCGCATCTACTGGATTAATTTTAAATCAAATTCTGCCACTTCTATGAGTTGAATTTGGAAAATGGATTCCATATTTTCAATACTAATAATTTATATTATATAATAATTTTAAATTAATTTTTAACCATAATGAATAGTATAAGTAGTAAAAACTTATTTGCCGTCGTTAAGGTAAAAATGGGTTTATCAGGGGGTTAAACTAAAAATATAAGTGTTAAAAATAACCCAAAACTTACACATCAAAAATTTAATATCCATATTTATACATTATATCTTATAGGTTATACAATTTACCATTTTGGATCCTTTTGGTATGTAAAAAACATGGATACACCTTTCTCTTTTCAAAAATTAGAAGTGTGCCACTCTCCCCACTTATAAAAGGTCACCCCTATCCTCTCCTATATACACTTACATAACTAATTAGTTCATAAAATTCCTAAAAAAATCACTTACTTAATCCCATCATCTCATACTATAATCCCAATTTTGTTCAGAAAGACAACCTAGGAAATATTTTGGTGCTAACCCAAAGAAGTTGTCTGAAGAAGAGGTAAAGTTGCTAACATACAATTTTATTTTATTTATTCCTAAAAATACTTAAATTATTATTAAAACATGATGATATAAAAAACTAAGTATATTACACATACTTATATGTTTTTATGTAAAGTTAATTACCTACATACATCTCCTCTTCCATCAAATGGGTTACGAAATCATCATTTGTGTGTACAACAGACTACCACCTCATGAACCGATGTTATTCATTTTCCATAACCACCTATCAAGGATGGATATAATAATGGATTTATTTTATTTATTTTATATTTATTATATTTATATTTTTTTAATCATGATATCACATATTCCTTCTTACTTTTAATTCTATTGGAATACAATAACGTCGTTCATGTGTATGGTGGATTGCCGCCTTACGAAATTATTTGATTCGTTCTTCACATATGCTTTACATGGAAGGTATTAATGAAGTTTTTAAATAAAAATATTTGATATATATTACATAAAAATTATTTTTAAATGTTAATATATTACTTAACTTTATTTCTTTAAATTCGTTGAGAAAATGGAAACAACATTCATACATACATACAACCTACCGTCTCCATGAATGATGTATTTCACTTTCTATCTATAAAATTTATGGATTAATATAAATACTTATAAAATGAATATATATGGTATTTATATCATGGTTAAAATTATTTATATTAATAAACCATGATAAGAATAAGAGGATAAAAAATATCAAATCAAAACATACTTGAAAAATAAATTAGTGATTACATGAAACATGACTTTAACATGGAATTATTAATAAATGGGTAATAAAAGGTTGTAAGTAAATAATACATGGTATGATATATATAATCATGGTTATATTGTAACACCCCAGGTAAATAAAGAATATGACATTTTCATATTTATCCATATTTGTGAATCAAATATTAATATTACTTTAAAGGGGATGTAATGCTCGATGGCGTACCCAATACGCAACAACGAGTTTCTTGGGAATCTTACGTTGCACTCTAATAATAAAATAATATTATTTTAAATGTTAGTTAACAAGTAGACGTTGTACTGGAGAGAATGGATAGAAATAACTAAAATATGATTATATATGTTTTTAAATGTTTTTACATTTACCCAATAAAAGATAAAGGCTTAAAATACGGAAAGAGTTCAATTTTAGGCATTTATACCCTAATTTTCACTAAGGGTTCACTTATCACCTTTTGACGGAGAACCGTCATTAAATATAGTTTTGTTCACTCTTATAAATTCTATTGGACCAAATAAAACTCTTCTTAAGAATCGGGACATCAAAATTTACTTTGTGTAAATTTTTGGTATCTTTCCGATAAAGTTCATTTTTTTTCAATGAATAGTGTAAAATGTTGTAATTTAATTCAAAACCTCTTTTTAATCTAATTTATTTATATGATTAGATTATCTTTTGAATTGGTTTTAAAGTGAAATTAGAATATATTTTTACCATTAAATCCAATATTGGTCATTGGAATTAATTTCACTTTGAAATCAGACTTAAACTAGTGTCAATCTTTTGATACTTATTGTTTCATAAAAACACGCTATTTGCTTTGACAACGGGAATTAATTATTAAATTAATTAATCTGACTTATATATTTTTAATTTTGTAAAATAGACTTCATTTTTGAATTTTTAATATCAAATATATCTTAGGGTGAATTTTTGGTAATTTTCTAAAAAACTTCAATTTTTGATGAATAGTGAAACCACTAAGTGGTACTTATAAAAACTGATTTTCCGTTTAAATGAAAATTTTCCATAATTGTGTTTTGATTTTCAAAAATATGACATAAATGGTTGTCATTAAGAAGTAAAATGTGGTTCAATGAGATGCAAATATTTTTTTGGTGAATAGTAACTTATTAAGTTTTTAATCGCGATTAGTGGTAATTAGTGTAGTTTAAGGTAAAAATAATGTTTTAATAATATGAGATGAGCTTGACACATGTCCTACCCTCATTGTAAGTGTCATGGCCGACCAAGAAAACCCATGGGTCAACTTGGGGACCCCATGGAGCCACTTTGGTTGGAAAATTACATAAATATCTTTTTATTTAATGTTAAAGTAAAAATGACACAAACATAATATGTTTTACGAAAACAATTTTTACATGGGGTTATCAAGATCAGATTTTTGATTATAAATAATCATTGGAAATATAAAAAGATTTTATACATCATAGTATTTTTTTTATAATTTTTAGACAGTAAATAAATTAAATTATTTATGACATCATGATGATGCAGCGATGACCTCATTATTTAACGATTTAAATAAAATGGAAAGATAATGTAAAATCTATGAACTACACAAGTAAAAAACTTATTGGATGGGTGGATTTCGAACCCTTAACACCTTATCCACGAATTATATCAATGTGGGACCATTTAAAACCGAAAATCATTTTCAAATAAAGTAATATTTCTTTACTTTCCAAAAGTGCCCCTCCTCTCCTCTTATAAAAGGCCCCCACCTCTACCTCTTTTCACACACTCCTCAAGCCTTTTTCTCGGCCAAACCCTGCCCATTTACTCTCTCCACATCCCTATCCTCATACTAGAGGATTCCCTTTGGGCATAATCATTTCAAAGGAAGCCTTTAGGCTCAAATCAAAAGGAGTTACACTTTTAAAGGCAATTCATTCTCTCATTTTCATTTGTTTTATTTTTGCTTCTCCAACCCCCCTAAGCTCTTTTTATTTACTTCTTTTGTAACAACACCAGTATCTTCAATATACTAGGATGTTTTTATAAGATTTATTTGATCTAAACTCTCACACAACTACATAAAATGGTTAAAGAACATACGGTTTCCGTGGATGGCGAAATTCTGCCTCCCGAAACGATGATTGTTCAATACTCATTTAACACCTTCAAAGGTGGACATTATGATGTAACTATTTTTATATATGATATATAATATGTTTATTCTTTCCTTAAGCTTCTGTATTTTTCATTTATGGCATACCATTATTGTTTCCATTATGGGTAAACACGATATCTTCATTTTAGGAAGTGCGGACTACCGCCCCCTGAAAGTGATTTGATTCGTTAATACCATATGTGGGATGTGTAAAGGATAAAGTTAATGATATTATATATTTTATTATACTAGAATTATAATATACTCTTATATCATTATGAATCCATTCCAGAAAATACGAAATAGAAATGGAAGTAGCGTTCATGCGTACGTACGACTTACCGTCTCCATGAACGGTGCATTTCATTTCTTACCTCTAAATGTGATGTAATATTATAAATAAATGTATATGATGAATATATATGATATATATGTTATCTAAATCATTAATATAATTCTGGATATAATGAACCTTTGACCAAATTAACAACATGTAAGTGTAAGAAGTCTATTTTTGACTTAAGAACCAAATACCGACAAAATGAACATTATTAACTTAAATGATTACATGATGTTCATAACATGGTATAAAAGGAATAATGAACTTGAAAAAGGTTCTTAAGAAATTATAGATTAACTCAAGTTTATTATTCAGGATGTTAAAGAACGATCGAGTCAAGTCGGACCCGAGGTAAGGGATCCTACTCCTCTCTTTCTTTTTAAGTACACACTTTTATGTCATTCCTTTTAAAGCTCATATTTCTTGTTATTGGGATGATGTTTTATATTAAACTTACTGTAATTTTTATGTTCATGTGATTAGAGACCCTATTCTCTCTCATCAATCCATTTTGTAAGTTTTGAGTGGCGCCGTTAGGCTGCCGAACTTTCGTAAGAGATCTAACCTCTCTCTTTCTTTTTAAGTACTCTCCTTTATGTCACTTCTTTTAAGCTCCTCTTTGTAATGTTGGGGGATGTTCTTTTATATTCCTATTGATGTAAATTTTATTTTAATGTTATGAGATACCCTATTTGATCTCATCAATCCATATTCAGAAGTTTTATGTGGCGCCGTTAGGCTGCCGAGTTTTCGTAAGGGATTTTTCATCTCACTTTTATTCCCGTGAGATTTATGCTACATTTGCCACAAATTCCATTGAGTGGTGTATTTACTGCACATTATTATACTCTTTGTGTAATATAATTTAGTTTATGAGTATTTACATCAATGATCTATTGTCCTTCTTTCATGGGGTGTATGTTTTGAAAGATACCCAAGTCAGTAAGGGAACCTTTCACCCTCCTTTTTTTTTAAAAGACTTCTTTTGTTGGGTCTTTTAATTTACATATTGTTATGATGGGATATGTTCTCATATATCCTTATTGATGTAAATTTTATGTCCAAGTGATGAGATACACTTTTTATCTCTCATCAACTCATTTTGATGTGATGCCGTTAGGCTGTCAAGGGAACTTTTTAACCCAATTTTGATTTCTTTGGGTTCAACATGTAGTCATTGAATATGTCATCCATTGAATATGTGTGAATGAACTTTTATTGTTTTACACTTAATATCCACTTATATTGGGTGTATTTATATTTATCACACATATTTTTGAGATTGATTTGTCCTTAATTTAAGGATACCTTCTTTATAAGGGATTTCATCACATTTGACATTTCTATTGAGGGTTCATTGTTGTTATGCACCAATTCACTTTTCTATGGTGTATATACTGTCCTTTGGAGTATTATATCATGAATCCATTTATTCTCATGATATTATAAAGTTCTGACTAAATGTTATTCCTCAATTATTGTATTCAAGTGTCTCTGATTTTGGTAAAACCCCTTTAACCAAAATATCGTTTTAAATGTTTTAATTATTTGTTCTTATTAATATCTATATTTTCAAAATGGTTTTAAGGATTTATTTATATGGATATTAATGGTTTAAAATTTTAAGCTTTAAGGTGGTATGGGACACTTTGATTCAAAAATCTCTTTATTAAATGTTTTAAATGGTTTTGTAAATGGTTTCTTTTTGAATGGATTCATTATTTCAATATAATAAAATGTTATATTGTGATTGAAATGTAGAAATGATATGTTTCCTTTATTCATGTTTTATGTGATACATTTATGTTATGGTTCTTGGGCATTGTTATGAAAACGGGTGGTTCCGTGGTAAACTAAGGGCGGGTGAGCCCGATATAGCTCTCCAATGCATTGGGTAACGCGAAGGAGTGAAACGTTAAGGTTTCTCCGAAGAGATTTAGGGAATATACTGTGATAGGTATTCCAAACATAACCAAGAGGGTTAATCCCTACGTAAGAATGTTATGAATGCCTCAAGTTACCTTTTATGTTTTATGATTTCTATGATTTAATCATGGTTTGATGAGGTATGTTAAAGTGCCTTTTATTTATGGGTAAAGTATGATTTCATTCTTAGGTATATATGAACTCATGTTTCCTTTCCATATTTTTATAACCCTTACTGATCTTTTTATGCTCATCCCAAGTTTTTGAAATGTTTTTCATAGGTCAAGGGAAAGGTACATGATGAGATGATAGTGTCAAGGATGTGTCAAGAAAGAATCCATGTTTTATTTTCAATATGTTTCCGTTGATGGGAAGAATGAATACTGTCTTTTATGTAACCACTTTGTTTAAATGTGGAATGTAATGCAAGTTTCATGATCTAATTCTCTAAAACTCTAAACTTTAAAAGATCCTCAATGTGTAATCTTATAATAACTCAAGATTAAGTAAGGTTTAAGGCTGGGGCCTTATATATATAATATAAGTATAATAAAAATATATTTAATATACATAAGATTTTAATGTGTACATAGGAATTTGAGACTTAAGGTAAGATATTTCCATCTCACTTTTATTTTTTGTGAGACACATGCCATATTCACCACATATTTATTTTATGTGGTGTATATAATACCCATTGAATAATTTTATATTAATTCTCATGAAAATTATTTTGATTTTTATATCTATTTTATGATATCTATTTCACAGGG
Organism: Viscum album; assembly: GCA_963277665.1. Taxonomy (NCBI): domain Eukaryota; kingdom Viridiplantae; phylum Streptophyta; class Magnoliopsida; order Santalales; family Viscaceae; genus Viscum; species Viscum album. Next base: position 1,990,095,513 of record OY728136.1, read on the forward strand.
TTTATGGTTCAAAATATACCAAATCAGTAAGAGATTTTTGTCTCAATTTGACTTCTTTGAGACATATATTATTTTATGAACCTATATTATTTTATGAAGTGTATATACAACCCATTTGAAATTAAATATCATGAAATTATTTATTCTCATGATATTTTATGTTTCATTTAATTTTACTCTTTCATGTGGGTTATGATTCAATATTACCAAAGTGATAATGGTTTTATGATACAATCTCATCATTTATTAATATTGATCATGATTATGCTTTCAAGGATAAAATTTAATGATATATCTATAAATAAACTCATGAATTTTCTTTTAATAAAGTTATTCAATGATCATACATTTTTTAACTTCATTTTATTTTCTTTATGTACTCAAGAGTTCAAGAGAACATTTTTAAGAAAAATCATCTTTTTTCTCTTTTCAGTCGAAAAAACTTTCTCTTCCAAAACCATGATTTCTAAAAATGTTTTCATTTTTTTAACATTATATAAATGATTTATTAACTAAATTTTTACCCATGTTTGAATTTATAATTTTTTTTGAAAGGAATATTTATGTCATTTTCTAAATAAATATTGTTTGGATTTTACAAAAAATGTGAAAGGAATATTTGTTTTAACGTGTACGACATGACCACAATTCCCCAAAATCATGAAAATTATTTTCTTTGAATAATTCATTATATGTTTGCAAATTTATTTTCAAATAAAATAATTTCAAAAATGTTATATGATTTTTTATGTTTTAAAAAGTTTTTTTAAAGTTGAAATAATATTATCCTTAAGAAATGTTCCAAGTGATCTTTCAAAATAATTTTCTATCTATGATAAAATACTTTTATGTTACTTAATATTTACTAGGGATATGATCCAATGACAACATATTTATTATTTCACTGTATGGTTTATGTTTATGATGAAAAGATGTTTATGAAACCCATTTCTCTTCCCTGGGTAATATCATGATATAATTCTTATGAAACCCACTTCTTTTTCCACAGGTTATTCTATGATGAAATATTGAAATGATTATGAAGACCATTTATATTCATGGTTTTTGATATGATGAATTTTTTATGATCTTGTGGCACATACATGTATAATTTTAATCATGTGATAGCTGGGACCTATATCTCCCTCCAATGAATTGGGTAATGATTAATGTTATATGAACTCAAAGGGTACATGTAAGGTTATCCAAATCCCAAAAGAGGGTATATAGGAGGTTATAACAATCTTGAAAGAGGGTATATATGAGGTTATACCAAGCTAAAAAGAGGGTACATGAGAGGTTATCCCAATCCCAAAAGAGGGTATATGAGAGGTTATCCCAATCCCAAAGCAGGTACACTGGTGGTTAACCCAATCCTAACATGTTATAATTTTCTTGGTGGGTAGAATTGACATAATATTTTCTATGATCATTTCTATGAAATAAATATATGTCTTATTCCAATGTTATTTTCTCATGGATCATGTTATTTGATTCTGTTTTGATTCATGTCTTATAAACTTCCAAGATTTATGACTTGACTCATGTTTATGATATATGATATTAAGGGTATAGTTTTCATATGTTAGTCACATGTTCTCATACCAATATGCTCATATTATATTAACATATCCCTTTTTTACCCTTACTGTGTATTTGATCTCACCCTTTCTTATACTTCCTTTCCATAGGATATGAAGAAAGGTATTATATATGATATGTTAAGGGTGATAATTATGAAGAAAATAATGGAAGATGAAATAGCTCACTTATGGAACATTTTTTTATGTGTCCATATTTACAATGTCACTAGGCATAAATTATTCTAGCATGGATCATTATGTTATGTAATTAATATTTATCTATAAAGATTTAATATTTATGTATGAGAAGTTTAGGTCTTTACTGTTGATATTAGAGAAAGTTTTAGCTAAATTTTAGAAAATAGGATGAGAAAACTTTAGTGATACCCCTAAGGATATGTATAAGGATAAGTCTAAGGATGACTCAAAGTATAGGAAAATGTTTGGGAATTTTGGAAAAGGATAAAGTGAGTGGTTTCTAAGAAATTGAATCTCTATCTGAATACTATAAGTGGATATGTATTTGGTACATAGGTACCTAGGAGAAATAAATCTAAAAATTTAACATTGAGATGGAATCAATCAACACCTGGTGCATGAAAATGGGCCTCGCTACACACCTGGTTTGACACTACTAGGTTATATGCTTTGGAAATTCACAAAATCTTGACGAACCATAATGAAAGATTCAAATTGACGATGACTATGAATGAATTAGGATAAACCTAAGGATTAATATATTAAAAAAGGTGTCATAATTTATACATCCTATAAGTGATTATTCATGATTATATGGGTTCCTACTACAATTATTATTTCTTAAACTTTGTTTTCTGGTTTTAGTCAATAGCGGGATCCATAAGGAACTAGATTAATGTTGCAATTTGATAGAAAATATATTGATGACCACCTAAATTGTATGATAAAAATAGTGAAGGATATTATGATTATTCCTAATTAGTTATCATGATATATGATGAAAAAATTACACCTTAACCAAATTCTGTACTCACCAAAGAAGATAAGGATAGAGTTCATTGAGATTTTGGATGGTGGATACCATTGAGGAAAGAAGACACGGTTTTCTATATGTTATGAATGTGGGAAGAAGAACTCCAATTATTGTATTAAATGAATTAGAAGATGTTTTATGTGTGGAGAATAAGAACATAGAGTAAGCGATTGAAGAAGAAAAAAATGAAAAGTTTATTCATCAAAATGGATGTGAATAATGGTTTCCCTAAGGCATCATCAATGGTTGAATGTTATAAATGTGGAAAGTATGAGAATTGTACAAATAAATTTCCTAGGGTTAAAGACCAAGAACAGGGTCATCAGGGTGGTACAAGTAAAGTTTTTTTTACGATTAAGAGACTAAAAATGAAATATTAAAGGAAATAGGTATTAAGGTATAAGATGATGAAGCATAGTTAACTATTTAATAATGAAGTAGAATGATTAAAGTGTTTATATAGTGAAATTCATGATTATGAAATACATAAGGATTATTCAGTATAATTTTTTCATAAAGGATTTGCAAGAATATGTTGAATGGTACTCATGACATAGATAAGTGATTTAATAGGAAGGTGATATTTTATGAAAAACACATGATTATGGGAAATATAACCCTTAATATGTTCCTAATGTTGAGATAATGGTATTTGGATAAAGAGATTATATATATGGATAAAGTAAATTGGATAGTACTAATTAACTTGGAACTGATTAATGATTTTTTGAAAAAGTGGTTTATGCTATCTTTGATGAAGTTTGCAACATTTAGATTTAAGTAATATATACAATAATATATGTTTTATTTAAGTAATAAGTAATAATGTATGTTTAAAATAATGTTTTATCATAATTCATGTTATTACCATGTTTCAAGAGAATACATGATGAATGTATCCACATGTTTGGTATCTGAAAATTAATATCCACTTCATGTTGTTTGGGGAATTAATGATAAGTTCATTTTTTAAATTTAGTGACCTTATTTATAAATTTTTGGATTTAAATTTTTTACATACATGGATGAGCCTTAATTTTAACTATTCACGAATGGATAAAGTTGAACTTTGGATATAATTGGATAATATGTGCCAACAATTCTATTTTTGATAATAACTAGAGAAAGAAGGAATGACCTGTCATTGTTTTATTTATCTTATTATCCACTAGTGCTTCATGGAAAAAAATCATCTTTATATATTATAGTAAGATATGATGTGTAAATTTATCTAATAACAACCAAAGGATTAGATTGTTCTTATAAAATGGAATAAAATCAAGTAAGTGTATCTTCTCATGAAAATTCTCCAACTTTAGGAGGAGGATCTTGAAATAAAATTTTATCCTATATCTATCATTTTAGATGATATCAATGAGCATTTTTACACATATTTGGTTTATGTTTTTTTGGTTATCAATTTTATCATGATCATTCACTTTCTTAGGATCAATGATCTCTGTCACTATCCATCATTATTTAGACATTATGCTTTTCTTCCATGTCCAAATCATTACTTCCCTCCTACGTTATCCTATTTAGAAACCTAGAATGTGTTATTCAAGATGAAATTCATAATTTATTATCCATATTATTAAGAGGAAGTTTTATTTTATCCTTTTATGGTGCGTTTTTTCCATAAATTGATTTTAAAATTTTAAACCCATGAGCATCGATTCAAATTGTGAGGAAGAAAATTTTAAAGGGGTAGAATGTAACACCCTGAGATTTTGTGAAATATATTTTTCAAATATATTTAATATTTTTGATATTTTTTGTTATATGTAACAATGAGTTAATATTTCATTACACGCAAAACCAAGTTAATATTTCGTTACATGCAATACTGAGTTTATCTTGAGTTATACATGACACTGAGTTTTAATAAACCGTGATATACTATTAATATTATTATTTAAAACTGATCATTGTAAACTACCTGTTAAAATTAGTAATATGAATAGTAATAAATACCTTTTAAATATTAATTATAATGGTTTTAAATAAATAAAACATGTTGATAATATGGTGATTAATTTTTATAAAAGTATTTATATGTTTCAAAAATAAAATTTTCTTAAAAAATGTTTTTATTATATTATGTGAACAAATTATAAAAGTAATGTAATGTCTCATATTTTTTGTGTTTTCTTTTTAAATATTATATGGAATTATTACGAGACCTGGCACAAAGACGACAAATCATTATGAGGCCTAGTGATCCCAGAATGGTGGTTTGAACTTTTTTTTAAGATAAGTGAGTCGATATATGTGCGCGGTTGTGGAAGTTTCCAAACAGATGCCCAGATTAAAAATCTGAGGGTACCATTTTATCTAGGATGATGAATATATCTAAAAACAATTCTAACCTAGACCGGAACGGTTCGAGGAAAAAAGTTAATTTTTGGATGTTTTTAGTAAAATAAAATAAAATAAATTCACAATGTTCATTTTATTTTATTTGGAAACATCCTCTGTAGCGCAGTGACGGGTCAACTATTTCATTAATTAATTCCATTCCATAATCACTCTGAAACAACAACATTGACTCATTAATACCACAACATGATGGAATTACGAAATTCATTTCCCCTTTTTAATGGGTTTATCGTATGTTGCTCGTTGGAAAAGGTTGAGAGAAAACTCTGGTGGAATCTTGGAACCTTGGAGAGAACTCCCGGTGACAATCGACGATGAATCAAAGACGTGAATCGCTGCACCAACAAATTTGAAGGATCTTGATGATGAAGGAAGCACGAAACCTTCTTCAATGATCAATCCCTCCTTGAGGTAGGGGTTGTTATTTCGATTCTCCTTTCCCCGTTTCTGAATTTAAATGACAAAAGCGGATCAACCACGAACAAGTTGATCTGCGGATTCATGAATTCATGTGGGAGGGTCTAATCAAGTTGATCTTGGGGAATTAATACATGTTAAATTATTGTTTGATTCTGCTCTGTTTGATCCTACTAATGGGAGTGGATCAACGCCGTGACGAACGACGGTAGAGGTTCATTCCTTGATTTTCTATCGGGTTTCTTTCCCCTTTATTTTCTCGCGCGTTCTTCGTGTCCTCCATGGGGCGGTAAAAAACGGATTTTTGCGCACCCGTCCTGTAACACAATGATCCCAAACTAGAGATCCAACATCGCAACGACCCTACGAAGGTGCGATGGCCATGGAGGATGACGAATTGGCTTAGATTGGAAGAGACTGTTCTTCGAGCGTTCTTTGCATAGGAGGATCAAAACATGTTTTTGGGGCCGATCGGAGGCCCAAAAACAATGTAGACAACTTCAGGACATCACGAAAACCTAGAATCTAGAGTTTTGTGGTGATCGGACCATCAGAATGAAGATCAAAGCATCACAGGAGGTGCGCTAGTGAGAAGCTTCAATCCTGGAAAATTCCGGAATACACGACATGTACTTCCGAAGAACACGCCGTGTAGTACTAGCGGTGGCGGCTGGGGGTTTAGGGGTCAGATAGGTATCACACGGCGCATGACCCTGGTCGCACGGTGTGTTGGACCTTCCCCGAAGCACAGAGATTATCTCGGGAGATACACATACACGGGGAGAATGACACGGCTTCGCGACACGACGTGTACTCTCTATGCAGCATGGAAGAGGAGACTATGTGGGACTCAACATGTATCTCAGGCGATACAAGGACACATGATAGGGTACACAACCGTGTACTCTACCACACGGTCAGCTGAGGCCAGTGGCGCGAGTCACCCCGTGTACCAGTTACACGGGTTGGCTTACATGGGTTGAGACTGTGTACGGGCACATGGACATCGTACACTAGGCTGACCCAAGATACTTAGACATGAAGTGTTATCTTTTACATGCCGTGTAGTTTTGTTTTTCATGAACAACCTTGTGACACATGCCATTGTACACGGGCAGTACCTGGGGTCATAGGACATGACATGTGACCTTTCTACACACCGTGTACTTTTCTGTACATGGATTGATCTTTTTGTCCACTGTATCTTGGACATGTTTCATTTGGGTTAGTTCCCCCTTTTCTTGTTCCCCTGAAGGCCAGGTATCGTTTACTTCTACAAGAGTGTGATCCCTTTAGCGGGACTTTCTGTGATATAGTCAGGCATCAACATGACCAACTACACCGGGAATTGATCCCCTACCTAGTAGGTGAATCCAGATGAGTTGCAGTATCTTCCAAGGCCCTGGTAGTGATCCTCATCCGTGTATCGTGATCTTTCCACTTAGGAGTGTGTTTTCCCGTAATGAGTGTATCTATCTATTGTGATATTTCCACTCAGGAGTGTGTTCTCCCGTAATGATTTAATCTATCTCTCGTGACTTTTCCCAATAAACAATACTTCTCAGATGGATGTCATCAGAGCTACCAGACTCGTGGAGTGATTTCTCCCAGAACGAGTTCTTCGTGGGATCTTCACACTGAATTCCCAGTGGGGGTATGCAGTTGTGTGACTTGTCTCTAGACTACGGGTCTGGGTTTTGAGTATATCTGGATTGTGTTTTCCCATTATATGTTCAGTAGAAATGTACTATGTAGAGTTGACTGTGCATTTCTTTTGTGTATTTGTTTTGTGGTTTTTGGGGTCCTCTACTTAGTATTGTTATACTCACCCCTACACAGGCTTTGCCCGCACGTGTCATGTCTTGTATAGACGAGAATCCTTTTGACAGAGTCCAGGGTGGACAAGGACAGGACCGAGATTTCTGAGTTCCTCACAGGCCGAGGTGTTCCTACAACAATGATCAGTAGTCCCAATACCTCTTTGTGTTATAGTTTGGACTTTATAGTTTTCAGAATCTTGTTTTGGTGGGCTTGTATTCTGGCCCAGTTTACTTTCAGCACTTTACTTTCCGTCATACTCTGTTGGTTTGATTTAGTTATATACATGCATTTTGTTCCTTAGTGGTTTTTACATTTCAGAATTTCTGGGCTTGAAGATGTGTTCATGTGTATAGGTTCTTAGTCAATGCCTCCCATGTTAGTAATATGCCTACTCAGTGCTAGTCAATAGCCCCTGGCCTATTGGAGGTGGGCTTGGGGAGTCGCGGCGCGGGCCTCACTGGGGCGGGTCGTGACAAGTAATTTCTACTACTATTAGAAATTTTATTTGAAAAAATAAACTTCTTTATTTAAATATAAAAACAAAAATGATCTTGGAGTGAATTTTTGAGAATTTTTGGAAAATATAAATTTTTCAATGAATTATGAAAAATACTGATTTTTATTAAGAATTATCATTTATTTTAAAGATTTTAAAAACATAAAAATTATTTTAAGATGATTTTGAAAGTAATATTATTTCAATTATATATATATATATATATATTAGTCCAATTTATGTCATTTGAATAAATTTTTTGTTGAATTTTTATATAAAAACTTTGTAAACTTTTGAACATTTTCTCTTTGAAAACTCACTTTCTCGTCACATCGATAGGATTAATTTTAAATAAAATTCTACCAATTTTGTGAGTTAAATTTGGAAAAATAGATTAAATATTTGGAATCTTATTAACTTATATTATCTAATATCTTCAACTTAATTTTTTACCATAATGAATAGTAAAAATAGTAAAAAATTATTTATTGTGGTTAAGGTAAAAATGGGTTTATCTGGGGATTAAAATAAACATATAAGGGTTAAAAATGACCCAAAAACTATCCAAAAACTATTTCTAGACACATTTAAACCTTATATCTTATAATTTATAGAATTTAACATTTTATATTCTTTTAAATGTGAAAAACATGAGTACACCTTCTTCATTTCAAAAATCACAAGTGCACCTCTCACCACACTTATAAAATTCACCCCTCTCCATTCCTCTTAACATTTCAAAAATACATTGATTCATCCAATAAATACCAAAATAAATTCCTGAATTACCAACCCTCATCTTATAATCCTTATTTTGGTTAAAAATACAACCTATGAAGGATTTTGGTGCTAACCAAAAGAAGTTGTCTGAAGAAGAGGTAACATCCCTAACTGAGCATTTTATTTTATTTCTTCCTCCACCTACATCAATTATTATTAAAACATTTTCATTTAATAAACTAATTATCTTAAATATACTTATATGTTGTTATGTTAAGTTAATAACTTATATCTAAATATTATTCCATCAAATGGGTTACAAAATAATCATTCGTGTGTATGGTGGACTACCGCCACACGAACCTATGTTATTAATTTTCCATAACCACCTATCAATGTTGGATATAATGATGGATTTATTGTTTATATATGATATTTATTATATTACTATGATTTTTTAATCATTATATAACATATTAATTTTTTTACTTTCCATTCCTTGAGAATACAATAACCTCATTCGTGTGTACGGTGGACCACCGACTCACGAAATGATGTGATTCGTTCTTCACATATTCTTTACATAGAAGGTAATATATACATGTAAAAACATGTGATATATATGAAATAAAAATTATTTTGGAATGGTAATATATTATTTACCTTTATTTGTTTTTATACTTTGATAAAATGGAAACAACATTCATGCGTATGTACGACCAACCATCTCCATAAACAATGTATTTCACTTTCTATATCTAACTTGTATAGATCAATATAAATACATATAAAATGAATATACATAGTATTTATATTATGTTGAAAATTCTGGATATTATTAAACCTTGATCAAAATAATATGACCAAAAATACCAAATCAAAACATACATGAAAAACAAAGCAGTTATTACCCAAAACATGATTTTAACATGAAATTATTAATAAATAGGTAATAAAAGGTCATAAGTAAATATTATATGGTATAATATATATAATTATGGTTATATTATATATTTATAATAACATTATATTTATTATATAGGAGGATCGATCATTTACAATGGAAGTTGAGACTTAAGGTAAGAGATTTCCGTCTCACTCTTATTTTCTGTGAGACACATGCCATATTCACCACGTGTTTTTATTAAATGGTATATAAGAATTCCATTATTGAATTTTATATTTATTATAATGAAAAATATGGGTATTTATATATCCATTTTAGTATCTCCCTTTTAAGGGGTTTATGGTTTGAGAGATACTAAAGTAGTAAGGGATTTTGTTCCTAATTTTCCTTCGTTGAGACATATGTTGTGTTATACACCTATATTATTTTATGAGGTGTGTATAAATACCCTTTGACATTGAATATCATGAGATTATATATTATCATGATATTTTAAGTTTCATTTAATGTTATTATTTAATGGGGCTTACAATTCAATGTTACCAAAGTGGTAATGGTTTTATAATATAATTTCATTGTTTAAGGGTATTGTTTATGATTATGCTTTCAATGATGAAATTTTATTATATATCTCTAAATAAACTCATGAATTTTATTCTATACTGGTTATTTTATCAAAATACATGTTTTCCATTCATTTTACTCTCTTTATATACCGAAGAGTTTAAAATAATATTTTTAAGAAAAATCATCTTTATTTTTCTCTTCAGTCGAAAACCCTTTATCTTAGAAAACCATGATTTATAAAAATGTTTTGAAAAACGTTTTTAGTATTATAAAAATAATTTATTAAATATTTTTACCCATTTTTACTTTTTACTTTTTTTAAATGAATCTCCATTTCCTTTTCCAAACAAGTCCTGTTTGGATTTTATAGAAAATGTATAAGGAATATTTGTTTTAATGTGTATTAAATGAATGAAATTTATAAAAATCATGATAATTATTTTCTCTGAATATTTATTTATAAATATCCAAATTTATTTTCAAGGAAAATTATTTTTAATTTTTTTTATGAATTTTTATGTTTTACTTTTTTTTCAATGTGGAAATGATATTTTACTTAAGAAATATTCCAAGAGATCTTTCAAAATCATTTTCCATTTAAGATGATATAATTTGATGTTACCTAATATTTAATAGGGATATGATTTAATGATACCATCATTATTCCTTCTCTAGATGGTTTATATTTATGAAACCCATTTATATTCCATGGGTTATACCATGATAGAATTATTATGAAACCCACTTCTTTTTCCACAGGTTATGGTATGATGAAATGATGAAGTTATTATGAAAACCATTTCTTTTAATGGTTTCTGATACGATGAGTGAATTTTAATCTTGTGGAACATGTATGTAATATTTTTATCATGTGATAGGTGGGACCTATATCCCCCTCCAATGCATTGGGTAATGATTATTGTTATATGAGTTCAAAGGGTACACAAGAGGCTATCTAAAGCCTGAAAGAGGGTACAAAGGAGGTTATCCCAATATAGAACGAGGGTTCAAAAGTGTTTAACCCAATCCCAATGACCCTACGAAGGTGCAATGGCCATGGAGGATGACGAATTGGCTCGGATTGGAAGAGACTGTTCTTCGAGCGTTCTTTGCGCAGGAGGATCGAAACATATTTTTGGGGCCGATCGGAGGCCCAAAAACAATGTAGAAAACTTCAGGACATCGGGTAAACCTAGAATCTAGAGTTTTTTGGTGATCGGACCGTCAGAATGAAGATCGAAGCATCACAAGAGGTGCACTAGTGAGAAGCTTCAATCCTGGAAAATTCCGGAATACACAACATGTACTTCCGAAGAACACGCCGTGTAGTACCAGCGGCGGTGGCTAGGGGTTCAGGGGTCAGATAGGTATCACACGACGCATGACACTGGTCGCACGGTGTGTTGGAACTTCCCCTAAGCACAGAGATTATCTCGAGAGATACACGGACACGGGGAGAATGACACGGCTTCGCGACACGACGTGTACTCTCTATGCAGTATAGTAGAGGCGGCTACGCGGGACTCAGTGTGTATCTCGGGCGATACACAAGCATGAGATAGGGTACATGGTCGTGTACTCCACCACATAGCCAAGCGAGACCTGTGGCGCGAGTCACCCCGTGTACCAGTTACACGGGTTGGCATACATGGGTTGAGATTGTGTACGGGCACATGGCCAGCGTACATAGGGCAGACCCCAGATACATAGACATAACGTGTTATCTTTTACATGTCGTGTAGTTTCGTTTTTCATGACCAGCCTTATGACACGGGCCGTTGTACATGGGCAGTACTCGGGGTCATAGGACACGACGTGTGACCTTTCTAAACACTGTGTTCTTTTCTGTACATGGCTTGATCTTTTTTTCCACCATATCTTGGACATGTTTCGTTTGGGTTAGTGCCCCTTTTTCTCATTCCCCTGAAGGTTAGGTATCGTTTCCTTCTACAGAAGTATGATCCCTTTATGAGGACTTGTTGTGATAGAGTCAGGCATCCCTCTGAGAGGTCCGGAGCAAGATCCTCTATCCATTCTCGACCCTAGGTAGAGTTAGGCATCAACATGACCAACCCCACCAGGCATTGATCCTCTACCTAGAAGGTGAATCCAGATGAGTTGCGGTATCCGCCAAGGCCCTGACAGTGATCCTCATCTGTGTATCGTGATCTTTCCACTCAGGAGTGTGTTCTCCCATAATGAGCGTATCTATCTATCGTGATCTTTCCACTTAGGAGTGTGTTCTCCCGTAATGAGTGTATCTATATCTTGTGACTTTTCCCGATGAACAATACTTCTCGGATGGACGTCATCAGAGCTACCAGACTCGTAGAGTGAGTTCTCCCTGAATGAGTACTTTTTGGGATCTTCGGACTAAATTCCCAGCGGGGGTATGTAGTTGTGTGACTTGTCTCTAGACTACGGGTCTGGGTTTTGAGTATATCTGGATTGTGTTCTCATATTATATGTTCAATAGACATATACTGTGTAGAGTTGACTGTGCCTTTCTTTTTTGTATTTGCTTTGTGGTTTTCAGGGTCCTCTACTAAGTATTGTTATACTCACCCCTGCACGGGCTTTGCCCGCATGTGTCATGTCTTGTGCAGATGAGCATCCTTTTGACAGATTCTAGAGTGGGCAAGGATAGGACCAAGATTTATGAGTTCCTCATAGGCCGAGGTGTTACTATGACTATGAGAAGCAGTCCCAGTACCTCTTTGTGTTACAGGTTGGACTTTTTAGTTTTCAGGCTCTTGTTTTGGTGGGCTTGTATTCTGGACCTGATTACATTCATCACTTTACTTTCTGTCACACTCTATTGGTTTGGTTTAGTTGTATGCATGCATTTTGTTCCTTATTGGTTTTTACATTTCAACATTTGTGGGCTTGGATATGTGTGCATGTGTACAGGTTCTTAGGCCATGCCCCCCATGTTAGTTTTATGCCTACTCGGGGCTAGTCACCAACCCCTGGCCTATCGGAGGCGGGATTGGGGAGTCACGGCGTGGCCCCCCCTGGGATGGGTTGTGACATCGTGGTATCAGAGGGAGGTTGGTTCCACCTTAGGACCAAGAGTATGTGAGATTGGTTCGGGGTAATAGTGTTAAGTGTTTCGAGCTCGGATTTTAGGCCAGAGACTCTAATGTTGGTGCGGGCAGCCAACGTATCCATACAACATGACTCTGATAACCTTCTTTTGGACTCGTTACATGAAAACACTAGTTGTGGGGAAATAAAAGAATGGTACATGCATCATATAGAAATGAGTTTTGTTTTCCATATCCTTTGTGTCAGCTATCCAAATATACTCATTAACCAAGGTACATCTTTTTTCCTTACATGATGCCTCCACGACGCATACCTGGTAGGATTCAGCAGCACGATCACAAGGACGACCCCCTCAGTGACGAGTCTTCGATACAGGGACCAGTTCCCCAGGTGTTTCCTCTAGGTGGTGTACCTTCTATACCACCACCAGTGGAGAAGCCTATGGTACCTATAGTACCGAATGATGGGGGGCGCAGGCTGAGGGAACTCCATGAGTTCCAGAGACAGAGACCCCTCAGGTTCCGAGGTGAGCTGGACCCTTAGGCGGCTGAGGACTGGCTTAAGGCGGTGACTAGAGTTTTCCATCTAGTGAGGACACCAGCAGACCAAATGGTGATCCTAAGAGCGAGCCTTCTTCAGGGTTCGACAGGACAATGGTGGAGTCTAACCACACATACTCACGACGAGGAGACTCTTTCATAAACGGAGTTTGAGCGACTCTTTAGGGAGGAGTTATCTTCAGTTATTCTAATAGAATTACACATCTAGGAGCTTCTTCAGCTCTAGAAGGATATTATGATGGTAGATGACTATTCATCGAGGTTCACCAACCTCTCTAGGTACTTGATGGATATGGTCAGGGATCAGTACTTCAGATATCAGACCTTCGTGTAAGGTCTACGATGGGACATCCGAGCTAGTGTCATGCCTCTATTCATTTCGACTTATGCTTGAGTGATCGAGTGGTACTTGGTGATCGAGAGATTCTTGGAAAAGTAGAGATAGCCAACAACAGTCAGCAGTAGGCAGACAGGTCTGGAGACCTTGACAGCGGGGAGCCAACGTTAGCCATAAGGATCGGGATGTGGGAGACCTTAGAGGAGGAACTAGTATTGGGAGTCAACAGTGTAAGGCTCTCAGGCTAGATCCAATCATCCTAGGGAGAATAGGTGTTACTCATGCGATGGAAGGGGACATATCGCTAGGGATTTTCCGTCCTGTCGAGATGCTGATAGGGAAGTAGTGGAGGGAACACTGAGGTAGAGGCAGAGAGTGGATCTGACAGACCTGTCAGGTGGCGGACATGGTAGAGGAGTAGGGAGAGCAGCAGGTGGTGGAAGACGCTTCGACTTACTTCCACCACCACCCCCAGGAGGTCCGCACCAGGCTCAGGGAGCTGGGGGACAAGGGTGGGGACAACTGCATGTGGTTGAGGCATACGACCCAGGGGATACAAGGATGATCCAAGGTATGATCTGTGTCTTCTATACCTTAGATATTGTACTTATAGACATAGGTGGTAGTCATTCCTTCATTTCCACATGTCTTGTGCGAAACCTTCAGATTCTGATAGAGCCGTTGGCTCGATCCTTACACTTGGAGACACCTATGGGAGGAGACTCGATGATCACACACCTTTGTAGGCAGTGTGATCTTACCCTTGGAGGAGAGAGTTTTGGTTGTAACCTCTTGGTGTTAGAATAAAGGCCTTACAATGTCATTCTCAGTATGAATTGGTTTTCTTCGGTCCATGCCCAGATTGACTGTTTTAGGTGAAGAGTGCGGTGTGTCCGTAGTGATGAGACAAGGTTTTCTTTTTTTGGAGAAAAGGAGACCTAGGCAGCACATAATGAGATCATGCATAGGAGGGTGCATCTGGTCACTCATGATTTGGATAGCCTTTACCTCAGAGCAGTCGATGTGATGAGCTCCCAGTTCCCAGCAGTAGTGGTGGAGTACGAGGACGTCTTTCCTGAAGATGTTCTGGGACTACCTCCTCACTGTGAAATCGACTTCTGCATCGACTTACACCCCAGGATGATGCAGATTTCTTCATCAGCATATCGTATGGCTCCCGTAGTACTTCACGAGATGAGGGTGCAATTGGAGTATTTTTATAGAAAGGGTTTCGTGAGACCCAACGTTTCACCCTGGGTGGCCTTAGTCTTGTTTTCCAAGAAGGCATATGGGAGTTTGAGGTTGTGCATGGATTACTGATGCCTGAATAAGGTAACCGTGAAGTACAAGTATCCACTACTGAGAATCGATGACCTCTTCGATCAGATAACATGGTCACAGTGGTTTTTGAAGGTTTATCTTCGATTAGGTTATCACCAGTTATGAGTATGGGGTGAGGATATACCAAAGATGAATTTCAGATGCCGCTATGGTCATTATGAGTACTTGGTGATGCCTTTAGGTGTGAATAATTCCCCCATAGTGTTCATGGGATAGATGAACCAGATCTTCCAACCGTACAGGGACCAGTTCATAGTGGTCTTCATCGACGACATCCTTGTGTACTTGGCATCAGAGGAGGAGCATGCAAGACACTTGCAGATGGTTCTAGATGTACTCCAAGTGCACCAGATTTATGGTAAGATCTTTAAGTGCTAGTTCTAGATTCAGGAGGTCCACTTTATGGGATATTTCATCTCAAAAGATGGAGTAGCTATGGACCCAGCCAAGGTGGAGGTAGTGTTAGCATGGGATCCACCTCAGAGCGTGACAGAGGTATGGAGATTCCTTGGGTTGGCCGGATATTACCGGAGATTCATTCCTTATTTCTCCTGAATATCCACACCGATGATAGCCTTAACTAGGAAGGGGAAACCCTTCATATGGATGGAGAAGTTCCAGCAGGCTTTCGTGCATTTGAGACAGAGTTTTACGAGTGCCCTAATCTTGAGATTACCTGAGGAGGGTGTCAAGTACCTAGTTTTCTGCGATGCATCAGGGGCTGGTCTTGGATGCATCTTAATGCAGAGACATGAATTGATTGATTATGGTTCACGCTAGTTTATGCTACATGAGCAGAACTATGCAACCCATGATCTTGATTTGGTAGTGATAGTCTTCACATTAAAGATGTGGAAACACTACCTTATGGGAGAGCGATTCATCATCTACTCTAACCACAAGAGCCTCAAGTACATCTTCTCACAGAAAGATCTGAATTTGAGATAGAGTAGTTGGATATAGTTCCTCTAGGATTATTATTTCAAGATAATCTATACTCCTGGGAAGGGGAACAAGGTGGCAGATTATCTTAGTAGAAGGTCAAGCTCGTAGCTGTTGAGTGAGGCAACAGAGAAGTTATCCACACTGCAGTTATCCTTCTTGGATGGAGAGGATACAACTTACCTATAGTCGATGGTTGTCACCCCTCCAATCTTACAATGAGTTAGGGAGACGCAACTTGGGGTTGTCAACTGTGAGGCTTTAGAAGCTTAGTTATCCACATGACATGCTCCTGATGGATATTTGCAAGGTGGGGAGCACACACTTATTTTTAGAGGAAGCACTTTTTTACCAATGGCGTTGCGAGAAGAGGTCCTAAGGGAGTTTCATACATCCCCCTTGGTGGTACATACTGGAGTCGAAAAGGTGTACCATGATATCCGATGATAGTTATGGTGGTCAGGCATGAAGAAGGTAGTAGCATAGTTCATTTCTAGATGCCTTACATGCCAGCAGGTGAAGGATAAGCACCTGGTTCTAGTGGGATTAGCTCACCCCTGGAGGTTCCAGAGTGAAAGTGGGATGGAATATCGATGGACTTCATGACAGGCTTACCACAGACGTCCAAGGGGCATGATTCCATCTGGGTGATCGTTGACCAACTCACCAAGTCGGCCCACGTCCAAGCTATTAGGGAGCAGAGTTCCGCAGAGATCTTGGGACAACTCTACGTGTATGAGATAGTTAGGATTCATGGCGTCCCTTAGACAATAGTCTCAGATCGATACAACCGCTTCAAATCCCAGTTTTAGAAGGGATTGCAGGAGGCTTTTGGGACTTAGCTACGCTTGAGCACAACATTCCATCCCTAGACCGATGCTCAGACGTAGAGGATCATTTAAGTTCTAGAGGATATGTTGTGGGCCTGTATCTTGGACTTTGGTCGTAGTTGGGAGGAACACCTACCACTGGTGGAGTTTGTGTATAATAATAGCTACCACTCCACCATTGGTATGGATCTATTCGAGGCCTTGTATGGGATACCCTGCCGGTCATTGCTTTGCTGGACTGACCCCAGAGAGTCAGCACTTATGGGTCCAGAGTTGGTGCGAGCTACCACCGAGAATGTGTAGGTCATCCAAGAGTAGATGAAGACTACATGTAGCTGGCAGAAGTCTTATGCTGACAGACGAAGGAGACCCTTGGAGTTTGTGGAGGGAGACCACATCTTTCTTCAGGTCTCACCTCAACGAGGGTTACAGGAGGTTTGGCCGAGGTGGAAAGCTATCTCTGAGGTTTATTGGACCTTTTCAGATACTATGTATAGTCGGAGAGGTGGCATACCACCTAGCTCTACCACCGTAGTTGCACCGGGTACATGATGTCTTCCAGGTGTCACAGCTAAGGAGGTACATGCATGCCCTATCACACATCATCGACTGGGGCGAGCTGGACATTGAGGATGGGGTGACCTTTGCTGAGTACCCGGTGGAGCTCAAGGATTGGAAGGAGAGGATCCTTCGTGGGGGAAAAATTCCCTTGGTGTGCGTTTGGTGGAAGCATGGGAATCTTTAAGAGAGAATGTGGGAGTGGGAGGATCAGATTCCTGCCCAATACCCACATCTTTTTGAGTAGTCTTTGTTTTATCTTTTCGGGGACGCAAATCCCCTAGTTGGGGAGAATGTAATGTCTCGGATTTTCCATGTTTTATTTTTAAATATTATATAGAATTATTACGAGACCAGGCGCAAAGAGGACACATCATTATGAGGCCCGGTGATCCTGAAATGGTAGCTTAAAATGTTTTTTAAGATAAGTGAGTCAGCATATGTGTGTGGTTATGAAAGTTTCCAAATGGATGACCCAATTAAAATATGAGGGCACCGTTGTATCTGGGATGGGAAATTTACCTAATAAAGAGTCTAACCTTAATCGACGTAGGTCAAGGAAAAAAATTTAATTTTCATACGTTTTTAGTAAAATAAAATAAAATAAAATTGCAAAGTTTATTTTATTTTATTTGGAAACATCCACTGCAGCACAACGACGGGGCAACTGTTTCATTAATTAATTCCATGCAATAATCACTCTGAAATAGAAACGATGACTCATTAATACCACAATGTGATGGAATTATGAAATGCATTTCCCCTTTTTAATGGGTCAATTGTATGTTACTCATTGGAAAAGGTTGAGAGAAAAATCTGGTGGAATCTTGGAACCTTGGAGAGAACTCTCGGTGATGATCAATGATGAATCAAAGCCATGAATTGATGCACCAACAAAGTTGAAGGATCTCGATGAAGATGACAGCATGCCCACTTCATCAGTGATCGATCCCTCTTTGAGGTATGTGTTGTTATTTCGATTCTACTTTCCCCGTTTCTGAATTTAAACGACGAACGCGGATCAACCACGAACAAGTTAATCTGCGGATTCGTGCATTCTTGCAGGAGGGTTTCATCGGGTTGATCTCGGGGAATTAATACATGATAAATTATTGTTCGATTCTACTCTATTTGATCCTAATAACAGGATCAGATCAACGCCGTGATGAACGATGGCATATGTTCGTTCCTCGATTTTCTATTGGGTTTCTTTCCCCTTTCTTTTCTCATGGGTTCTTCGCATTCTTCATGGGGCGATGAATAAAGGATCTTTGCACACCCGTCCTGTAACGCAATGATCCCAAAATGGAGATCCGACATCACAACGACCCTAAGGAGGTGCGACGACCATGGTGGATGACGAATCAACTAGGATTGGAAGAGACCGTTCTTTGAGCTTTCTTCACATGGGAGGATTGAAATGCATTTTCGGGGCTAATCAGAGGCCCAAAAATAATGGAGACGACTTCGGGATGTCGGGGAGACCTAGAATATGGAGTTCCGTGGTGATCAGGCCATTAGAACGAAGATAGAAGCATCACAGGAGGCGTGCCAGTGAGAAGTGTCGATTCTAAAAAATTCTGGAATACACGACGTGTACTTCAGAAGAACACACTGTGTAGTACCAGTGGTAGCGGCTAAGGTTTTGGGGGTCAGATTGGTATCACACGATGCGTGACCCTAGTCACATGGTGTGTTGGACCTTCCCCGAAGCTCGGTGAGTATCTTGGGCGATACACGGACACAGGGAGAATGACATAGCTTCGTGACACGATGTGTACTCTCTATGCAGCATGGAAGAGGTGACTATGTGGGACTCGACATATATCTCATGTGATACACAGACATAGGATAGGGTACACAATAGTGTACTCTACCACAGGGTCAGGTGAGGCCAGTGGCGCGAGTCACCCCTTGTACCAGTTACACGGGTTGGATTACATGGGTTGAGACTGTGTACGGGCACATGGACATGACATGTGACCTTTCTACATGCCGTGTACTTTTCTGTACATGGCTTGATCTTTTTTTCCACTGTATCTTGGACATGTTTTGTTTGGGTTAGTGCCCCCTTTTCTTGTTCCCCTGAAGGCCAGGTATCGTTTACTTCTATAAGAGTATGATCCCTTTAGTGGGACTTTCTGTGATAGAGTCAGACATCCCTCTGAGAGGCCTGGAGTGAGATCCTCTATCCATTCTTAGCCCTAGGTAGAGCCAGGAATCAACATGACCAACTGCACCGGGAATTGATCCTCTACCTAGTAGGTGAATCCAGATGAGTTGCGGTATCTACCAAGCCCCTGGTAGTGATCCTCATCCATGTATCATGATCTTTCCACTCAGGAGTGTGTTTTCCCGTAATGAGTGTATCTATCTATTGTGATCTTTCCACTCAGGAGTGTGTTCTCCCATAATGATTGAATCTATCTCTCGTGACTTTTTCCAACAAACAATACTTCTCGGACGGATGTCATCAGAGCTACCAGACTCGTGGAGTGATTTCTCCCAGAACGAGTGCTTCGTGGGATCTTCACACTGAATTCCCAGCGGGGGTATGCAGTTGTGTGACTTGTCTCTAGACTACGGGTATGGGTTTTGAGTATATCTAGATTGTGTTTTCCTATTATATGTTTAGTAAAAATATACTGTGTAGATTTGACTGTGAATTTATTTTGTGTATTTATTTTGTGGTTTTTGGGGTCCTCTACTTAGTATTGTTATACTCACCCCTACACAGGCTTTTCCCGCACGTGTTGTGTCTTGTGTAGATGAGAAGCCTTTTGACAGAGTCCGGGGCGGACTAGGACAGGCCTGAGATTTCTGAGTTCCTCACAGGCCGAGGTGTTCCTACGACAATGATCAGTAGTCCCAATACCTCTTTGTGTTATAGGTTGGACTTTATAGTTTTCAGAATCTTGTTTTGGTGGGCTTGTATTCTGGCCCAGTTTACTTTTAGCACTTTACTTTCCGTCGTACTCTGTTGGTTTGATTTAGTTGTATACATGCATTTTGTTCCTTAGTGGTTTTTACATTTCAGAATTTGTGGGATTGAAGATGTGTTCATGTGTATAGGTTCTTAGGAAATGCCTCCCATGTTAGTAATATGCCTACTCGGTGCTAGTCAATAGCCCCTGACCTATTGGAGGTGGGTTTGGGTAGTCACGGCGCGGGCCTCACTGGGACGGGTCGCGACAAGTAATTTTTACTACTATTAGAAATTTTATTTGAAAAAATAAACTTCATTATTTAAATATAAAAATAAAAATGATCTTGGAGTAAATTTTTGAGAATTTTTGGAAAATATAAATTTTTCTGTGAATGATGAAAAATAATGATTTTTATTAAGAATTATCATTTATTTTAAAGATTTTAAAAACTTAAAAATTATTTTAAGTTGATTTTAAAAGTAGTATTATTTCAATTATATATATATATATATATATATATATTAGTCCAATTTATGTCATTTGAATAAATTTTTTGTTGAATTTTTATATAAAAACTTTGTAAACTTTTGAACATTTTCTCTTTGAAAACTCACTTTCTCATCACATCAATAGGATTAATTTTAAAGAAAATTCTACCAATTTTGTGAGTTAAATTTGGAAAAATAGATTAAATATTTGAAATCTTATTAACTTATATTATCTAATATCTTCAACTTAATTTTTTACCATAATGAATAGTAAAAATAATAAAAAATTATTTATTGTGGTTAAGGTAAAAATAGGTTTATCGGGGGATTAAACTAAAAATATAATGGTTAAAAATGACCCAAAACCTATCCAAAAAATATTTATAGACACATTTAAACCTTATATCTTATAATTTATAGAATTTAACATTTTATATTCTTTTAAATGTGAAAAACATGAGTACACCTTCTTCATTTCAAAAATCACAAATGCACCTCTCACCACACTTATAAAATTCACCCCCTCTCCATTCCTCTTCACATTTCAAAAATACATTGATTCATCCAATAAATACCAAAATAAATTCCTTAATTCCCAACCCTCATATTATAATCCTTATTTTGGTTAAAAATAAAACCTATGAAGGATTTTGGTTCTAACCAAAAGAAGTTGTCTGAAGAAGAGGTAACATCCCTAACTGAGCATTTTATTTTATTTCTTCCTCCACCTACATCAATTATTATTAAAAATTTTTGATTTAATAAAAAAATTATCTTAAATATACTTATATGTTGTTATGTTAAGTTAATGGCTTATATCTAAATATTATTCCATCAAATGGGTTACGAAATAATCATTCGTGTGTATGGTGGACTACCGCCACACGAACCTATGTTATTAATTTTCCATAACCACCTATCAATGCTGGATATAATGATGGATTTATTGTTTATATATGATATTTATTATATTAATATGATTTTTTAATCATTATATAACATATTAATTTTTTTACTTTCCATTCCTTGAGAATACAATAACCTCATTCGTGTGTACGGTAGACCACTGACTCACGAAATGATGTGATTCGTTCTTCACATATTCTTTACATATAAGGTAATATGGACATGTAAAAACATGTGATATATATGAAATAAAAATTATTTTGGAATGGTAATATATTATTTACCTTTATTTCTTTTTATCCTTTGATAAAATGGAAACAACATTCATGCGTATGTATGACCAACCATCTCCATAAACAATGTATTTCACTTTCTATCTATAACTTGTATAGATCAATATAAATACATATAAAATGAATATATATAGTATTTATATTATGGTGAAAATTATGGATATTATTAAACCTTTATCAAAATAATATGACCAAAAAATACCAAATCAAAACATACATGAAAAACAAAGCAGTTATTACCCAAAACATGATTTTAACATGAAATTATTAATAAATAGGTAATAAAAGGTCATAAGTAAATAGTATATGGTATAATATATATAATTATGGTTATATTATATATTTATAATAAAATTATATTTATTATATAGGAGGATCGAACATTTATAATGGAAGTTGAGACTTAAGGTAAGAGATTTCCGTCTCACTCTTATTTTCTGTGAGACACATGCCATATTCACCACGTGTTTGTATTAAATGGTATATACGAATTCCATTATTGAATTTTATATTTATTATAATGAAAACTATGGGTATTTATATATCCATTTTAGTATCTCCCTTTTAAGGGGTTTATGGTTTGAGAGATACTAAAGTAGTAATGGATTTTTGTCCTAATTTTCCTTCTTTGAGACATATGTTGTGTTATACACACATATTATTTTATGAGGTGTGTATAAATCACCTTTGACATGTAATATCATGAAATTATTTATTCTGATGATATTTTAAGTTTCATTTAATGTTATTATTTAATGGGGCTGACAATTCAATGTTACCAAAGTGGTAATGGTTTTATAATACAATTTCATTGTTTAAGGGTATTTTTTATGATTATGCTTTCAATGATGAAATTTTATTATATATCTCTAAATAAACTCTTGAATTTTATTCTATATTGGTTATTTTATCAAAATACATGTTTTCCATTCATTTTACTCTCTTTATATACCAAAGAGTTTAAAATAATATTTTTAAGAAAAATCATCTTTATTTTTCTCTTCAGTCGAAAACCCTTTATCTTAAAAAACCATGATTTATAAAAATGTTTTAAAAAACGTTTTTAGTATTATAAAAATAATTTATTAAATATTTTTACCCATTTTTACTTTTTAATTTTTTTTAAATGAATCTCCATTTCTTTTTCCAAACAAGGCCTGTTTGGCTTTTATAGAAAATGTATAAGGAATATTTGTTTTAATATGTATTAAATGAATGAAATTTATAAAAATCATGATAATTATTTTCTTTTAATATTTATTTTCAAGGAAAATTATTTTGAATTTTTTTTATGAATTTCTATGTTTTACTTTTTTCAATGTGGAAATGATATTTTACTCAAGAAATATTCCAAGAGATCTTTCAAAATAATTTTCCATTTAAGATGATATAATTTGATGTTACCTAATATTTAATAGGGATATGATTCAATGATATCATCATTATTATTTCTCTAGATGGTTTATATTTATGAAACCCATTTATATTCCATGGGTTATACCACGATAAAATTATTATGAAACCCACTTCTTTTTGCACAGGTTATGGTATGATGAAATGATGAAATTATTATGAAAACCATTTCTTTTAATGGTTTCTGATACAATGAGTGAATTTTAATCTTGTGGAACATGTATGTAATGTTTTTATCATGTGATAGGTGGGACCTATATCCCCCTCCAATGCATTGGGTAATGATTATTGTTATATGAGTTCAAAGGGTACACAAGAGGTTATCCAAAGCCCGAAAGAGGGTAAAAATGAGGTTATCCCAATATAGAAAGAGGGTTCACAAGTTTTTAACCCAATCCAAAAATAGGTAATATGGGAGGTTATCTTAGGCCCAAAATAGGGCACACGAAAGGTTATCCCAAGCCTGAAACTAGTGCACTGGTGGTTAGCCCAAGCCCAACTTATTATGAATGTCTTGGTGGGTATCCTTAACATAAGATTTTCTATGATTATGTATATGCCAAAAATTACATATTATTACAACATTATGCTCTCATGAATCATGTTATTTTATTACATTATGATTCATTTCTTATGAAAAACCAAGATTTATTCCATGAATCATGTTTATGATCTATGATATACAAGGTATGGGTTTGATTTGTTATTATCATATTATCATACCCATATGATCATTTTATATTGATATCTCCCTTGTTTACCATTACTGATCATCTTATATCACCATTTCATATGATTCATTTCCCTAAGATATGAAGAAAGGTATTATGAATGATATGTATAAGAATGGTTCTAATTACAAATAACTTAGTAGAAGATGACACAACTCACTTATGGACCAATTTTTTATGTTTCTATGTTTCCAAATGCATTAGACCTAAATGAGTATGGTGTGGAACATTATGTTATGTAATGAATATTTTTTTATTAAGATATAATATTTATGTATGATAAGATTGAGTATTTAAAATCCATAATTCTTATCATTTGGCCATGGGGATCGGGGATGCCCTTCGGGCCTTACCATGGACCAATTCGGGTGTGCAGTTTAGAGATGACTTAGGCTGGTTCATGAAAATTTGGTTAATAATAGATTTTTTATTGATTTTGGCTATTAATTTTAATATTCAAAAACAAAAAAATAACCAAATAACCAAATAAACAATTTTCTTAATTTTAGTTTTTTAATA
The DNA here is from genome assembly GCA_963277665.1 of Viscum album. Lineage (NCBI taxonomy): Eukaryota > Viridiplantae > Streptophyta > Magnoliopsida > Santalales > Viscaceae > Viscum > Viscum album. Next base: position 1,990,120,308 of record OY728136.1, read on the forward strand.
TTCTAAATGATTTATGAGATTGATTATAATCATCCAAAAAATAAACTTTTTTTTCATTTAAAAATTTATGTTTGTGTTAAAATATTTTTTTTTAAATTTTATGGTTTCATTTACAATTTTGAGTTTTTTTAGCTTTATTAAGATGATGTATTCACATAATGTTTAAACAAAAACTAAAATAAAAACAACCGAATAGTTAGGACAAATTGAAAATCAAAACTGAAATAAAAAATAAAAATACTTATTGTATTTGATTATTATAATGATAACTAAAAAATAATAGTCATTGAATATCAATTTTTGTTATAACTCAAACCAAAATCTACCCATTCCTAATTTCATTTTTGATCACATCCTTTATCCATGAATAAACCATGTTATTTTTTTGATACTATCGTCAAATTGATATTTATTGTATCCAAATTTTAACTCATATATTATGATTTTTCATGATTTTAAAGTGATGGATCACAATAAAAAAATAGGTTTAAAAAACCAATTTTTATCATCATTTTTAACATCAATGATAAAGGATTATATTTTTCATCATTTTTAAAATCAATTATAAGATTTCACATTTTTATACATTTTCATCAATGTTTTTTTTAAAATTTCTTCTAACGGTCAAAAAATAATTTCCCATTACAAATTTCACTTCCCCCTCTCCACAAAAACCCTAAACCATGATTTATATCTGGGTAAGATATAAAAAATATTCCCCATCATATGAATGTATAGAACTGTATCTTGATCTAAATAATAATATATACATATCAAGAACAAAATCCAAATATAAAATGTTGACTATGTTTACTTTGTAATATCTAGAATCTTTGATCATGATTGTCTGATATTCATTAAATTTCTATACACATATTTTTTTTATAAATTTAATGTTTATTTTTAATTCATTTTGATCATGTTATTAAAGGTTGTTTACTCCATGTTTTCATCTACTATACATGTTCCTCATAAACTTCATGTTCTTCATGAGCACTGATTTCATCATCTATTTCTTGTTTTTCATTTGATTTTCATTTTCCAAGTTATCACAGTTTTTCCATAAATAACACTTTATCAATGCTAAATTTCTACATTGATAAAAAAAACTATTTTTATCAATGATTATAAACTCAATGATAAAAACATATTTTATAATAGAGAATAGTGAGATTAGTTTTATTTTTTATTTTCAGTTTCATGAAATCAATCAAATTTTTAAATGTGAAAGTGATAAGAATGTGGAATGGGTCATGAAAATCATGTTTTATGAAATTATTTCTTTTTTGGGTGTCATTTTTAATTGTTTTTTAAAATCATGTGCATTGTAATTTTTTAAGTATAATTTCAATACATTTTTTGTTTATACATTCTACTATTTTTTGAAAAAATATGGTTTCTTTAAATAAAAAAATACCACAAAAACATAAATAATAACTAAAAACTCAATACAAAATGAAAATTTCATAAAATATTTTTAAAAAATATTAAAATATACTTTTCATTTCCAAAATGTTTATTATTATTTTCTTATGTATAGTGTATAATATATAATTTATATTACAATAAAGTTTTCATGAATCTTATTTTTATATTTAGAGCATGTTTGGTCATTCGTAGAATTTCTTTTTTAATCTCTTAAGAACTTATTTTGAATTTTTTATAAACATAATTATCTAATATTTGTTTTATTTATTAACCTATGTTCTCTAGATTTTATAAAATATATGAAAATACTATGAAAAGTGTAGATAATATTAAGGTATAAAAATTCTAACAACACTATGGGTGATTTCACTCTGTAGTTGAATGAGAAAACTTTATTTGTTAAAAAAAATCAAATTATCTTGTTGTGTAGATAATATGTTTAAGGAATTTTTTACTAATTAATTTTTTTTTGGAATTAACTAAAAAGTGAATTAGTGAATATTATTTTTTATCCCATGTTCTAATTAGATAAAGATCTTGTTCCCTTATTATAATTATCAGAGTTGGTGTTCTAGAAGAATTTTTTTGAAGCTTAATTACATTTATATTCTAATATTTTAATATTAATAAGAAATATTATTACATATTTTTCATTGTTCTATATGAATTTCATGTAATAATGTCCTAGATTATCTGTTGCTTTGAAAGGGGCATAACATTTACCTTCTATGATGATAAACTTGAAATTCTATATGGATATTACTAGAATTATTTCTACAGTCAGATAACATTATATGATGGGGACATAGTATTTTGACTATTAAGTATGCGTACTCATACGGGGATGAGACTTATTCTCATTAAGTTCACACTTGGTAATGTCCAAGAAAAAATATTATGAGAACAGACCCGCTAGTAGGAATTCTATATGTTTATGTGTAATCTGATATTTCTATCCATGACTATATTTAATGGTCCTTAGACTTTAATATTATCATTAATTCATGTAATTACTTGTGCACTTAGATTTACTGACCAAAACAGCGATTCCATATATTCACAGGAAGTAAGGTATGTTGGGTTCATTACAAATGACATGTTATTAATAGATATGTCGATAAACGATTATCCCTTCTATATTTATGGAAGTTGATATCTTTTCTATTTTATTGGAATGGAACCATCACATTGAATTCATGGAAATGGTTTAGTGATTTCTTTATTTTAGATAATAAAATAAATATATATCAAGCATGTAGATTGATGATATAGATGTGCAACATGCTTGATGATACATTGAGAAAAATGGATTATATTACATATCAAGAGTTCATAAGTTGTTGTTAATGTTGTGAAATCATGTTCTTTATCTTGTGTTATTTGTAACATTTATAGATGGTAATATTGGATGTTATTCAAGCCTTCTTAAGTCCAATAAGAAATAATTATAGAGGTTCACACACTAAGTGTTTCTGTTGATCTCGATTAAATTATATTTGAATTTAATTAATAGAATAAGTATTATTCTCAAGATTGAGGAATAATTTTATTCATGTTTTATTGATAAAAAATATTTGTTTATGAATAAGTATTTAATTAAATATTTATTTAGGTATTAAATAAATTATGAGGAATCTAAGCGGGCCAGGACCATGTTTGGTGATAAATATTAATTTTTAAGTTGATAAAATAATATTTATCATTGTGCCAGTTAGCACACACCATAAAATATTAAATATAATATTATTTTTTATATAAAATGGGGTAATATTAGGTTTATTATATTATTTAAGGGCTATTGTGAAATTAAATAATATTTTCACATAAACCCTAAATCTATAAATAGATGGTTATGTCTATTGTGGAGGGTTAATAAACAATTGGGAATATTTTCACACAAAAAACTTCTATAAAAAATTCCTCCCTTCCTCTCTCATCCACTCAAGAATGAGAACAATAAGAGAGAATTATTAAAGCATGAAGTATCTTGAAGTGATCAAGATGAACAATACAAGATGATTGATATTCCAGCTAACACCCAACATTATATCAGTGATTGTTAACAAATAAAAGGACCACATGTGGATCAATACTAGATGTGATCTACTTTGGGACCTCCCTACAAAACAAAGGTAATACAAAAAAGGGTTTTAGATGATCAACACCTTTAAAGAATGATCATATGATGGGGTATTATTTCTTAAAATCATATTTAAATTAATTATAAATTTAATGTGAAAAGTTCATTTCTAGGTTCTAGGATTTATTATGTCAATATTCGATGGAAAAATTTCACTGTTCATTACATTTATGTATTTCACAATTAGTGAATTATCCATAAAATATAAAAAAACCTATTATTATCCCCCCAAGAACTTTTGTTGTGCCCAAAACCTTCAAGTAGTATCAAAGGGTTCTGGTTTAAATTTATAATTATTTATTTTATTATTGATCTATATGTTCAATAGTGGTTAGATCTTTCATTTATGAGTTATTTGTTCCTTAATAAGATTTTAATTAACATGTTTTTTAAATTTTAATTATTTCATTCAATATTCGTATTTTCTTAAAGGTCTACGAAAAAATAAAGAATGACCGGAGATTCCATCAGGAAGTTCCAAGGATTATAGCTAGTAAGAATGGGTTACATGATATATTTCCTGAGTGCATGTCGTGCACCCAAGTGAAATACACCTTAACGTGTCATGGGATTACACAGCATGCCATGCAGTGAATATAAGAAACACATTTATTGAAAACCACGTGTATATCAGGTTACATGACATATAGTTGGCATACACATTTTTTAGTCTACATAGTTTAACAGTGAAATTTTCACTAACCATGTGGTCAAATGTACGACTAATGACCGCGTGAGACTAACGGCCTATGTAATTAATGAAACACACGACATGTATCCGATATAAATGGTGTGTAATTAATTAATTATCATGTATAAAATGAATGATGATTCATTTGGATGGTTATTCAGACACAAAAATAGTGGAACATAAGGTGTGTAGTTGGTTAGTACACGCAATGTAGTTTGGCCGAGGTACACATCAAATCCTCATACATTTATCTCAAGTACATGACAATTGAGGTACACCATATGTATCTTATAAGTACATGTTAGGTAGTATCCCAATAAATGATAGAATTAAATTATATTAAATAATTAATTGCAGTATTAAAACCTAATTACATTGATCAACAACATATATGTTTGAAATTTTAATAACGGATTTGAATAATTAAAAATGATCAATTAATTTATTATAATTATCTATAATTATTGGTTATTCTATTTATTTCCCATGAATGAATTTACGATGAGTATCTCCAGGATAATTAGGATGGTCATTAAGATAAAAGTGAATTAATTAATTAATTAATTAATGCAATCATGTTTATATTAATAATAAATAATGAATGTAAATGAATGTTAACCAATGTAATTTTACATATTCATTGCATGTGTATGACCGTTCCTGAGCTTTACTAGAACTATTTATAAGTTTATTTTATTTAATTTAATTTATGGCATAGTTTTTTAATTATTTATTATTATGTTAAATATGATCTCCTATGAGTCATCCCTCCTTCCTTTGTTATATAGAATCTTCATGTTTAAATATATTTATGTAATTTCCCTTAACCAATCCTTTATTTCCCCTCTTATAAATGTGAGTTATAAATACATATAATAAAAGGAGTATCCCAAGTCACATGGAGGAAGTTCAAGATGGAACTGAGATTATACCAACACAGGTGATACACAAGTGGGTATATGGAATGTTGTAACTCATGCCAATACTGACACAATGAGTTTTCCCCTAGCTCACAAGTTGATTTATTGTCTTCTCAATAAATCAACTGTTAGAAAATATCATGATTGTTTTATTTATTTATTTATGTCTTAAGATTTATTTATTTTATGGATGAAATACCACAACCACATAAATAAATGGACTAATGTACAATGATGGAATTTAAATAAATGGACTGCGCATAAATGTTTTATCAAATCATGGTTAATCACTTAAGTAAAATAAAATTAATATTAATAATATATATAAAGGAAAAAATAATAAATATTTATGTATAATGAAAAAAACCCTCAATACAATATTAAGTCCTTATGCCTTTTATCATCTGAATTAAGATAAACCTATAGTTAATGTGTTAGTTCAGCCTATGTCAGAGGAAATTTTAATTATGGTGAAGTTTTAACTAAGATAATGGGTCAACTTAACCGAATCTATATTGTATTTAATGACCTACATTTATTAAATACAAATTTAGAGGTAAGTGTTGAGAAAATTTCAATTAGGATTTTGGGATTGAGAAGTCCACTCAATGGATCAAGGAGTTTTCAGTTTGTAGTTAGAAAGACCTACTACCTAAATAATTCCTTGTAATTTACATGGCTTATGTCTAGATTTTAAGAAAGGGAATATGGATCCTTACCACTAGAATTTCTACCATGAAAGGACATTCCATATTTAATAGTGAGGGATATTTAATCTTGATAAAATAGTGGGAAACTTAATAAAATCAAATTAATTATTTCTCACATAAAATATAATCAAGTGAAGTACAAATAAAATGTTTGTTTATAATTATATAATAAATGGAAAGTTAATCATCCACATTATCCCTATGATTAATATTGAATAAATACAATCTTCTAATTGGTAGTAACTTTTAGGAATGGTTTAGACACATTTGGGTTGTGTTATAACATGAAAAAAATCACACATTCTATAATCCACATTATGTGATCTTCTTACAAAGAAGGATAGTGATTAAAGTTTCACTATCTATGATAAAAACTTTACTGATGTTGTTGAAATTCAGTGTTTAGTGCTATCATCCATGTATTGTGAAATCATGAAGTCTCATGATGTCATAAATGATTACATGCTCGAGCATCTCCATAGAATATATTAAGAGAGATATAGATAAGAACAATATGAGATATCCAAGGCACTCTTTCAAAGTAAGCTTAGAGAGAGAGAACCAGCTGGACCTCACATAGTCAAATTCATTAGATATGTTGAAAGCCTAGAGGTTCTAGAGTATAAAATACCTAAAGATCTATGAACCAATCTAATTTTTTCATCTCTAACTAAGATATTCTCTATATTTTTTTTTAAATTTAAATATGAATGACATTGATAAGTCTCTCCCAGATCTACTCACTATTATATTTTAAGATAATAAGAAAATGAAGTGTGAAAAGCCTTCCAAACTTATGTGAATAAAAGTAAAGGTTCAGTGATGATCTCTAATTATAAATATTATTTTAAATTACCGTACATGAAAATAAAGATCAAGGGTAATCCAAGGAAATAACATTCCATATATTTCACATGTGGAAAGAAGGGCCACTAAAAGAAAAAATTCACCTAGGAAAATAAGTAAGGGGAAGCTTTGGGTGTGTTTTTTATTGAGTGAAATTTATTTGTTTATATAATATAGGTATTAAATATAGCTTGTGGTGATCACATATGTATTCAAATATGGGAACCACATAGATTAATAAAGATTTACCAAGGGGATGTATATTTATGAGCATCCAATATAGCTAAAATTGCTACTGTAACTATTGAGGACAACCACCTCACATTTCCAAAGAGAATGATATTGGTTTTAAATGATTTTTATTATGTTCCATCTAATACCAAAATCATTATTTCTATATAAGAACTTGAAATGGATGGATTTATTTTCAAATTTTGGAATATATGTTTATTATTTTATAAATATATCATTTTTATGGTAGAAATATTTAAATAATGGTATTTATGTGTTGTATTACATGAACCAAGTAGTGGAAATTTATAATGAAACTAAATCACATGACTCATACCACACCTAACCATGGAACATCAACAAGGTCATGTAAATGAAAAACATATGACTAAATTTCGTCAAGATGGATATTTAGATTCCTTTGAAATCAAACCACTTGGTGTATGTCATGCATGTTTACAAGAAAAAATGACCAAAGCCCCATTTAGCGGAAAAAGTGAATTGGACAATGGGATTCTTGAATTAGTTCATACCGATGTGTGTGTTCCATTTCTAGTTGAATCAAAGGGTGGGTACTCATACTTATTAATGATTTTAGTAGATGTGGATACATCTTCTTGATGATGTATAAGTCAGATTACTTTGATATATTCAAGGAATAAAATAATAAATTTAAGAACCATCTTGGTAAGAAGATTAAGAAACTACACTCAGACCATGGTGGATAATATCTTACTCAAGTATTAATTGATTATTTAAGGGAGTCTTGGATTTTATCAAAAGTCACTCCTACTGATACACATGAATGGAATATTGTTAAAAAAGAGAGGAACCACACATTTTTAGAAATTGCGAGACCAATAACGGGTCATGCAAGTCTTATATTATTCTTTTGGAGATATGATATACAGACAATAACACATATACTAAATCATGTTCCAACTAAAGTAAAAAATGGTATTCCATATGAAATTTGGAATGGAAGAAAACACATGTTTTCGAATTTACATGTGTGGGGTTGTGAAGTGTTTCTTAAGGCCTATTTAGGTAAAAAACATTCACCATGAGGAATTAAGTGTAACTTATAGGATACCCCTTGAAAATAAGGGGATAATACCTATACCACCCCTCATAAAAAAGGTTATAGTGGTAATAGATGTTGTATTCCTTTAGATTAAACACATCTCTTAAATATATTGCGGGAACGAGATAGACTTTGATAAAGTCTAGGCTCAAGGTACACAAGAGTTGACATAGAAAAAATTATATAGAGCCCCGTGGAAGAATATGTTCTAGAGACACAAGTACTGCATAGGAATACAAGAGAAGTTAGAGAACCAAAATAGTATGATTTTCTAGTCACTAAGGATGGTGAATAATTATTAGTTAATAATAATGATCCTCTAATCTATAAGGGAGAAGTAAGTGTCACATATGTTTCCAAGTGAAGAAAATCCATGAATTATGAAATAGATTCCATGTACCAGAAACAAGTATGGATTTTAATAGATCCTTTAGTGTATATAAATACCTTTGGTTGTAAATAGGCATTAAATAAGAAACAATACATGGATGGACATGTCAATACTTATAATAAATGACTGGTTGTAAAAGGGTTCAAATAAAACCAAGGAATAAACTATGATGAAACCTTTTCACCAGTTTTAATGCTAAAATTCATAAAAATTGGACTTTCCATTATGGATTTCCATGATTGTGAGATTTGTAAAATGGATATCAAACCAACCTTCCTTAATGGTAACCTTCATAAAATTTTCTATATGACACAACTTGAAGGGATTGTGACTCCAAGGATACCAAAAAGGTTTAAAAATTGAAAAGATCCATTTATAGATTAAAGAAAGAATCTAGAACATGAAACATTCAGTTTGATGACTCCATAATGGAATTTGGTTTCATAAAGAATGAATGTGATCCTTGTGTCTATAAGCAGTTTAGTGGGTGCGTTTTCATTTTCTTAATGGTATATGTCAATGACATACTACTAATTAGAAACAAAATACTATCCTTACAATCTATTAAAGATTGGTTTAGTAAATGATTCTCTATGAAGGAATTAGGTGAAGTAGCATATATTATTGGGATCAAGATTAATTGTGATAGATCCAAGAGACTTCCCGGCCTATGTCATGGTACATATATTGGAAAAACACTGAAGAGATTTAGTATGGAACAATCCAAGAGAGGATTATTTCCAAAGTCACACAAAATTCATCTTTCCAAGAAAATGTGTCCTCAGAAACATGAGGAAAGATAAATGATGAAAAGGTTTCCATATGAATCAATGATTAGGTTGGTCATATATTCTATTCTATGTACTAGGATAAATGTTGCATATACCTTGAGTGTGATTGAAATATATCAAGGTGACCTAGGTGGATGCCATTGAATGTTGGTCAAGAATATACATAAGTATCTGAGGTGAATTAAGGAAATATTCTTGGTCTATAGAGGAGATGAGAAACTATTCATTAGAAGATATGCAGATGCTAGTTTCCAAATAGATCAAGATGATTTGAAATCATAGACAAGATACATATTTACACTAAATAGAGGTGTTGTGAGCTGAAAGAGCTCAAATAAAGATATGGTTGCATATTCTATAGTAGAGTTTGAGTATATTATTATTTATAATAAATTTAAATAAGTAATTTGGATATGATTTTTTTTCCAAGATCTTGATGTGGTATATAGAAGTAAAGATCCTATCACACACTATTATGATAATAATGTAGTGGTGGATCTTACAAATAAGTCAATGTCACATCAAGAGATGAAGTACATACTTAATAAGTATCATTTCTTGAGATATTTTTATTATATATGTGAATTTTTATTTAGTATAATATCCATGGAAGACAATGTGGAGTACCCCTTTTAATAAATCCTTAACTTAGTAGAAACATTATCATCATATGAGGTCTACCAATATGAAAGTCATAGGAAGTTGTATCTAGTCTAAGTGAGATTCATTTGGTGTTGGTGTTATAGAACCAAATGTGTGTACTGTGATTACATGTATATTTGAATATTTGAATATTAATAAAGACTCTTATTATATACTATTCATTTTTCTATATTAATTTGATGCAATAATATCCTAGATTATCTGTCACATTGATAAGGGCATAACAATTCCCCTCAATGATGAGAACCTTGAAATTCCATGATGATATTATTAAAACTAGTTCTATATATAGATAACATTATATTATGGAGAACATAGTATGTTTACTGTTAGGTATGCATTCTCATAATAGGATAAGACTTCTTCTCATAAATTTCTCACTTAGTAATCTCTAAGATGGGAGATTAAGAGAACATACCTGCCAGTAGGAATTCCACATGTTTATGTGTCATCAAATATTTCTCTGTATGATAATTTTTAATGGTCCTTAGACATTAATATTATCAATAATTCATTTCATGACCTACTGACATATATTTATTAACCAAAACATGATGTCATATGTTCATGGTAAGTACTATACGTTGGGCGCATCATGAATGTCATGTTATTGATGGATAATTCGAGGAAATATTTTTCCCATATATCTATATGGAATATAATATATCACCACTTTGATTGGAATAGAATATCACATTAAAATCCATGTTCATGGTGTAATGATGTGTTTATTTCTGATAGTCAAGGAAATATGTATCAAGCATATAGGTTTAGGACGTAGATGTGGAATATACTTGATTAGATATTGAGACCAAGGGATTATATTACATAGAGTGAGTTCATATGTGTTTTTTGATGTTGAAATATTAAGTTATTTCTCTTGGGTACCTTGAACTGTTTCTAGATAGTAATATTGGAATTTAGGAAAGCCTGCCTGAAGAAAATGAGAAATAATCACAAAGGTTCACACACTAAGTGTTTATATTAATATAGATTATATTATATTTGAATTTAATTAATGGAATAAATATTATTATCAAGACCAAGGAATAATTTTATCAATGTGTTATCAATAAAAAATATTTATTTATGAATAATTATTTCATCAAATATTGATTTAGGTATTAAATAAATGATTAGGAATCTAAGTGGATCAATATCATTTTGGGTGATAAATATTAATTTGTGAGATAATAAAATAATATTTATCATTGTGCCAATAAGTTCATTCCATAAAATAAAAATAAAAATAATATTTTTTATATGTAATGGGTAATATTAGGTCTATTATATTTTTAAGGTCTATTATGTAGTTAAATAATATTTTAACCTAAACCCTGACTTTATAAATAGATGGTTATGTCTATTGTGTTGGGTTAATAAAGAATTGAGAATCATTTCACACAATAGACTTATATCTCAAATTCCCCCTCCCTCTCTCATCCTCTCATGAATGAGAAGAATAAGAGAGAATTATTATAGCCAAAGGATCTTTAAGTGATCAAGCTGAATAACATAACACAATTAATCCGCCACACTAGCACCTGATATTCCATCAATGATTGTTTAGAGATAAAAAGACCATGTGTGGATCACCACTAAAGGGGATCTACTTTGGGTCCTTCCTATGTAATTAAGGTAATGCAAATAAGGGTTTTAGATGATCAATATCTTTATTAAAGAAAGATCCTTAGACCAAGTATTCTTACTTCATATGTAATATAAATTAATTAAAAATTTAACATGAAAATATCCTCTTTGCATTCTGTACTTCCTTATGTCAATATTCTATTGAAAATTTTCATTGGTTGTGATGTTTATGTCTTTCGCAATTGGAACATGGTCCATCAAATCCAACAAAAACCTTTATGGTTATTCACCCACCAAGCACTTCCATACCGCCCAAAACCTTCAAGAAGGAACTCAAATTAATCTATCATTCACATAATGCAACCATGATGTATGTTAAAGTAGATAAATCAAACAAACACATGAATTTACTTTTTCAAAACTATAATACATATGATCTAGTCCTGGGAACATGAATAACTAACTATTATCATGTGAAAATCAATAAATACACTATTTCTGTGATAGTAAGTTTAGGTGATGACACTTATAAAAAACTCTCACCATATTTATAGTGTTGAGGACTAGATCACTACCAAGTTATATGATAACTTCTCTCTCTTTCCACACTACTTCAAATAGGTCCATAAAGTTTATAGGATTGAATAATTTCACTATTAGGTTCATGGATAAGTTTCAAATTCCAAAAATTTATTCACTATGAATTAATGGGAATAAAAAAACTAGAATAACCCCACACAAAAAATGTATCAAAACTTAGAAGACAACCACACCTAAGTCACTAAATTAAAACACTAACCTATAAATGAAGACAAATAAGATTTTTAGAAGACAATGATTGAAATAATGAAATAAAAAGAACAATGGATGTATTTTACATTGTTTATATGTGGGATATAATCTACAATGGAATGATAAAATAAATTTATTAAAGGATTATAAAATAATTATAATCCAAAAGTCATAGAAAAAAATGTATCCACCTTGTTAAATATATAAAAACCCAATTAGTGAAACTGGTATCTATTTATTATAATCTCTATAGAGAGTATTCCAGTTGAGATCCTATCATTATGGGAATCCCTTTACTTGATCAAAGATATTAACTGCTTTGATTCATAAATTAATTTCATAAAAAAAATCTTAGATACTTAATAGTGACTTTCACCAATGTATGATTAAAATCAAAGGAGTTTTGAAATTTTACATTATTAACTAAAATATGACTCATGGATAAATCTCACTAATTTGAGTCTTTAAAATTTGTAGACTCTTTTAGGATCTTGGGTTCCCCATTATCTGTGAGTACCAAGTGGTATAATATAATTTTATATCTCTACACTTAGCAATTAACTTTGGTAGACATCTATAACTCTCATTGTGGTTATTCTCCTTTTAGAACTACTACTTTTGAAAATTCCCCTTCCAAATATCTTCCCCAAGCCTCTATAGTTCCTAATCTCTTTGGCAATTCCAACCTTGACAACACCATTAGAACTTGAAATCCTTCTAGAAAATTCTATAGAATATTTGGTGTTTACTGAAATGAAATACTCACTAAATATTATGAAATATTCATAACTTTAGAATATCCATTTAGTCAAACCCCTGAATTTGATGATACTTCAATATTATCAGTAGTCTCTATTAGGCTATGTTTTTTTCTAGAAGATATCTTCAATGAAGTTAAAATTTCATATTCTATAAATATTTCTAGAATTATTATCCCATAGAAGAAAACCAAACCCTTAATCACCATATACCATAAAGTAACATGCTCTAAACTTATCCTTAACCTTTTCCTTATATTTGGAATCAACATGGACATATAAGAACACAATAAAGATAAAGATAACATAGTAAAATGACCCTAAGTGAGAATGAATCTAAGTCAGAACACATACATCTATATGAACTATCACTAACTAATGATTATTTGGTGATTTACCTTCTGTTTGGATGGAAACCTTACATTGATTCCCAAGGACACAATCTATAACAACCCTGCACTTTATTATATACTTAAGCATGATTTATTACATAAAATTTCACTTAAGAAAACTTTGAGGATTGAAAAGTCTAGTGTATTGGGAAATTAGGATCATTAAATAACAACTTAAAACATAAAATACAACATCTTTATTAAAAACTATTTTTCATTACCACAACAGTTTTTTCATACTTAGCATTGCATGGGATAACCTGAGAACATACATAAGAAAAGGGTGATCTATAAAGCCCAATAAGGGGGTAAATAAGGAATAACATGAAGAATACAATACATGTTAAGAAATATGCATATTAATGGATCATAAGAGAAACATTAACATAAAGGCATGATATAGAATGATTATCATAACATGGAGATATAGAAACAACATTTAACATGATATTGGCATGATCCACGGCTCATTGCCCACAGATCATGAGTAAAACCTCATTAAACATGAATTAACATGAGTAAACCCCAATTACACATGAATTAGCATGAGTAAACACTCATTTAGCATGAAATATCATGAAACTTATTCTTTACACAATGTATTGGAGCACTATCAGGGCACACCCTTTAAAAACATTTGATTTCATGCATAAGTGTGCCGCATGGATCATATAACACGGAATCATTCAACATAATCATTTACTCCATGATAAAGGAATGTAGAATAAATACATGTAAGTAAAATTCAATATGTATATGTTCATAACGATGAATAACCTTTATAGATAAATGGGTATGGTATTCACTACATAATGATTTTGGCTCGGAAAATCTCGGTGCAACTTCAGAAGTATAACGACGTGACATACAAATTCATAAAAAAAGGTTGATGAGAGATAAAGGGGTATCTAATCATATATAAATTAAATGGAAAGTAAGGGGGTCATATATATACATGTACCAACACATGAAATTTGTAAATAGAAGGCATAACATAATAAAGAAACTTGAAGAAAGAGGAGAAATGTAATAACTCTTATGAAAGTTCGGCATGGCAATGGGTGTACATGTGAGGTATTAATGAGATAGAAAGAGGTATATAATCATTAAAAAATAAGGTGGTAAGTATGGTAGAGGTAATAAATCATACCTTGAAATTTTTAATTAAAAATACAAGGGTATAATAACATAAAGAAACTTGGACAAAACTGAGGAAGGTAGAAACCCCTTACGGAATTTTGACATGGTAATAGGTGTAAATGGGAAGAATTAATGATAGAAAAAGGGGTATATCATAATTAAAATATAAGTATCAAAGTATAGGGGAGGTGATAAATCATACCCCAACATTTTTAATTGAAAATAAAAGTTTATAACAATATAAGGAAACTTGAACATAAATAAGGAAGGAAGGAAAGTGTGGATCCCTTACTTGGGTGTGTGACTTCAAGAGCTTGATGAGGGGTTCTTGAGATCTCGGGGTGCCTTGGGAGGATTCTAGGGAGATGAGGGAATATTATGGACGTGATACAAGGGTTTTTAGTGAAGATAAGTGGGATCTTGGGTGGTTTCTATAGGAAAAGAGAGGAGAATTCTTTAATATTTTACAAACTTTGGTTTTTAGAATCTATATAATTAAATAATCAAAACCACAAACCAACACATGGTTTTTGACTATGTTTTTTTTACAAAGAGGAGTGGAAAAAATTATTTTATATGGAAAATTCCCAAAATTATTAAAATAGTAGGCTTTCATATGTGGAGGTGAGTCACACTCTCAAGGAAATCATTTTAAAAAGTTAAAATATTTTATAAGTCTTGAAGGGTCCACTAAGGCACCATAAAATTAATAAAAAAAATATAAAATCTCATTATTTTAAAGGTAAAACATATATTTTCCGAATATGCATTTTATATTATTTTATTACATCACTATTGGATCATTATGATGTCATAAAACACATTATATATTTAAATGAGATTTAATTATTACCCAAAAATTTGACTATCTTAGAAAATTATGAAAAATTCACCATTAGATAATTTTGACATCCTAAATCCAAAAATAATATTCATTTTATATAAATAATTTTCTAAATATGTGAATTTTTACTTTTAAAATAAAAACTGATATTTATCGAAAATTCATGAGTTTTGACAAAAACAACCTTCAAATATTAATAAGAATTACAATTGTATTAATAAAATTTATATGATAATTTATATTTAATAAAAAGTAATTTTTTAATAATATTTTATTAAAATAATATTTAATTGAAAAATATATTAATTCATCAAAATATATTTCTTAATTGAATTTAAATATTAACTAAAAATACTATTTGTGCTTTAAAAACCATTTAAAAAGTATTAATAATAAAATGAATGTATATTCTTTATAAAAAAATAATACACATAGTCATAGTGTCAGGGTCTTGTTACATAACCCCTTATAACACCCGCATAAGACATAAGGGTAAGGTGCGGGGTGATGATAGTCTCTTGGGGTGGCTCGGATAACATCGCTCGAGTGGTAATCTCTATTAACTTCCACTTCTCCCGTATACAGTTCTGTACAAGATTAACTTGTTAAAGCTCAGCTTGGGTTTGGTCAAGAGTGAAACCCACTGACGATATATCCTTTTCAAGCTCTGACAAGTGGGATTTTTATGGATTAATTCTACTGGATGAGGCCATTGCTTACTTTATCTAAGTAAATTGGATTTGTTAAAGCCCAATATTTATATTAATCACATGATCACTATTCAATGACTATAGTAGCAATGATAAAAATTCTTAATGGTATTTTAAAATCCAAAAATATAAAACCAAGGAGGTGCATATGTTTTATATAACTATTTTATATAATAATACATTTAATTAGATCACGAGGAATATTCACTAGGTTCTCTTCAAAGGATAGGCCATTCTCTAATGGTACCACCTCTGGATTGAGTACATGAGATGGGTCAGGTATGTACTTCCACAATAGTGATACATGGAATACATCATGCACTTGAGATAGGTTCAGTGGGAGTGATAGTCGATAGTCCACTACTCCACTGCGATCAAGAATCTAAAAGGTGTCGATGTACCTTGGAATAAGTTTTCCCTTCTTCAAAAATCTCATAAATCTCTTCCACAGTGATATGCAAGGAATACTATGTCTCTAAAATTAAACTCTAGGTCTCGTCAATGATTATCAGCATAGCTCTTTTTTCGACTATGAGAAGCTTTAATGTGCTGTTGGATGGTATTAACCTTCTCCACCATTTCTTTGACCATTTCCGTACTGAGGAGTTTTCACTCCCCAACTTTATCCCAACATACCAGTTTTCTACACCTCTTCCCATAAAAGACTTCATAAGGATCCATTTGGATGCTTGAGTGGAAACTATTATTGTAAGAGAACTCAACCAGAGGAAGATATTGATCCTATCCTCCTTTGAATTCCATTTAAATGATATCAACATGTCCTCAAGTGTTTGGATAGTCTGCTCAGATTGGACATCAGTTTGAGGATGATAAGATATACTGAAGTTTAGCTCAATATTTAGAGTATGTTAGAGACTCTTCCAAAACATAGAGGTGAATCTTGGATCTCGATCAGATACAATCGATATTGGTACTCTATGTAGCCTTATAACTTCTTTGATATATATCTTTTCTAGTTGATCCAATGAGAAATCCTCATGAATTTAAATGAAGTGTATAGTCTTTTTGAGATGATCCATAACAACCCAAAGAGCATTGGTTCCTTTGGATGTCATCAAAAGTCTGGTGAAAAATTACATGGTGATGTTATCCCATTTCCATGTTGTGATAGGGGAGGAGTTATATTTGTAGGTTCCGGGCGCAGCGGAAGCGCGTTGGTGGGTTTGCCCAACTTAATTTTTCGTTAAACAATGTTCAATCCGAGATCCGTCATGATATAAAACGCCGAATCTTCAGAATAGAACGAAGAACGAAAAGAAAAGATGAGTCCCGGAACCCTTGAGGAGGATCATCATATGTTGATTATAATTAATTTAATTAATGCATAAGAATTACCTCGTTGGAATTATTTCTTCGTTGATGTGTCCGGTCACGATTCGGTGATATGTCGTTGCGTCGTAGAATCCAAGTGTAGGATTCCTCTAGCGGTGATCCACACGTGTGTCACGTATCTCTGGATGTCGCTGAAGAGATCTCTGGGTGCTAGCGCAGAAGAACCTTCGCTTGCGATGTCCGCCTTCGATCGCCTTGATCCGGTGGAGGATCTTGCTCTCGTAACTTGAGGGCGTTCATGGTGGAAAGGGAATTCTCTCTTGGCTTGAGAGTATTTCCAAATCCGTTGTGCACAACAATGGATCTCCAAAAAATGTTGGGGTTGCGAGGATATTTATAATTAGGTTTGAGGTTAATAGAGTTATGACAATAAATAAACGCGTTACGCGTTTTATTTATTTCATTAACTCTTATTGAAAACCCCCATGTCGAATTATTAATTACTTGACATGCGCCCATGCTGATTATAATAAATATCATTTAATAAAACAATATTAAATCCTCAAAATCCCAATTGAAAAAACTACAAGACGTGTAATAATTAATACACAGCGTGTACTTGTTTTCCATAAAACTACACAGCGTGTATATTTAATATACACGGCGTGTAATTTTATTTTCCATTTTTCTCCACCACATTTATTAGACCTTGAGTAATGACTATTTATTTTTTAAATAAATGTAACTGCATTACTCGCTAATAAATATATTATTTTATCCACAGTATATTCTCTCGAATAACTAGTGTCAAAATAAATGCGATCAGACATCCTTAAATAATTATTAAACCACAGTCGGGAATAATATTTATTTAACTTGTTAAATTAATATTTAACTGAGATACATGGATACACTTAGTGTGTGACCCTCTAGGCCTCTTTCTTAGTGGAATTAGGCTGAGCCTTCCTAAAGTCCACGGTTAGCGTCTAGCAACACGCCAGGGCACCCATAGAGAAAGAAGTTAACGCCGAAATGACGTGTCACCTCATACGCACGCTTACCGTGTAATATAATCCATTTGTCTCGATATATCCAATCAAGCGGGTTGCATGCTAGTGCCATCAACCCATGTGCTTGATTATTCTTTCTTTGACTTCCTGGAATTGAACTTTCCCATACCTTACCATGGCCATGGATTTATTTAGGCTATATCAATTCCATCAAAGGTCCTGAGATATCTACTTCCGTTATGTAACGGAAGGGACAAATCCTTTCTCGCATTATCTATTAATGCGGTATTACTCGTGACGCACCCAACATATCCTACCTCGCTGCGAACAGTGTGTCGTCACAGTTTTCGTCAATACATCTAAGTGCGCGAGTTGTAATACCCATTAATAATAATCTTAAAGTCTAAGGATCAATACACACGTCCGTAGATAGGAACATCCAATGACACTATGAAATGTGGATTTCCTACTGGCGGGTCTCATTCTCATAATATCCTCCTGGATATTACCAAGGGCGCACACCATGAGAAGGTGCCTCAAAGTTTTATGAGTCCTCACCCCTAATGACCTGTATTATTTTTTTCCCTCAAATAATATCATCCGGCCATAGAACATACATTCAAGAACAGTGTTATGGCACTTTCGGGTTCTCATCATAGCAGGGATCCGCTACGGCCCTTTAATGCAACAGCTGTCCTTAGGACATTATCACATGACATGTCACGCAGAAGAACAATCAAGATGTGATAAGGCTTTTATTTAATGAATAAAGTACAAAGTAGTTGGTTCTAGACCACCAACTCTAACAGACTCCCACTTGGACTAGAGCCAACTGCTAACAACCTTTAACCCGCTAGCTCTCACATGATATTCATGCTTCTGCTGAGATAGGCCTTTAGTCATGGGGTCCGCCACGTTCTCTTCCATGGACACTCTACTCACTGCGACTTCACCCCTTTGATAGAAATCCCTCAAGAGGTGATACTTCCGAAGTATGTTCTTTGTCCGTTGATGTGACCTTGGTTCTTTTGCAAGAGCCACCGCTGCAGTATTATCACAATACAATGTAATGGGATCTTTACTTCTAGGCACCACATCAAGCTCCTGGACAAAGTTCCGAATCCAAACGGCTTCTTTGGCTGCATCAGAAGCCGCTATATACTCGGAAACCACTGTAGAATCGGCGACAACTGGCTGCTTTGAACTCTTCCAGCTCACAGCTCCTCCATTGAGACAGAAAACATATCCAGATTGCGACTTCAGATCATTCTGATCTGTTTGAAAACCAGCATCAGCATACCCTCTGATGACAAGCTCCTCGTCTCCTCTATACACCAGGAACATATCCTTATTTCTTCTCATATACTTAAGGATAGTCTTAACAGCAGTCCAATGCTGTTCTCCTGGATCTGCTTGATATCTTCCTACCATGCTCAATGCATAGGCAACATCAAGCCTGGTACATAACATGGCATACATGATGGATCCTATAGCCGAAGCATATGGGATCTTGCTCATCCTATCTTTCTCCTGTTGTGTCTAGGGACACATTTTCTTAGAAATATGTAAGCCATGTGACACTGGAACCAATCCCCTCTTGGATTTTCCATACTAAATATCTTTAGTATCTAGTCAATGTATGTACCCTGACTTAGTCCAAGCAGCCTCTTAGATCTATCATGAATGATCTTGATCCCTAGAATGTAGGCTGCTTCTCCTAAGTCCTTCATGGAGAAACACTTGTTCAACAAGTGCTTAACTGACTGTAAGGCTGGTACGTCATTTCCAATAAGCAATATGTCATCAACATATACCACTAGGATGACGAACGCATTCCCATTAAACCGCTTATAAACACATGGCTCACATTCGTTCTTAATGAAACCAAATTCCTTTATGGATTCATCAAATCGAATGTTCCATGAACTGGATGCTTGCTTTAATCCATAAATGGATTTCTACAACTTGCAAACCTGGTTGGCTTCACCTGGTGTCACAAACCCTTCTGGTTGTGTCATATAGACATCTTCCTGATGGTTCCCATTAAGGAATGCTGTTTTGACATCCATCTGCCAAATCTCGTAGTCATGGTAAGCTGCTATGGCAAGTATGATTCTTATGGATTTAAACATGGCAACTGGAGAGAAGGTTTCATCATAGTCAATTCCTTGATGCTGTCTGAATCCTTTAGCCACTAGCCTTGATTTATAGGTGCTAACTTGACCTTCCATGTCCAGCTTTCTTTTGAATACCCATTTTCATCCAACAGGCTTTACATCAACTGGCTCATCGACCAGAACCCAAACTTGGTTCTGATACATGGAATCCATCTCATAATTCATAGCTTCTAGCCATCTTGCAGATTCTGATCTTTCGACTGCTTCCTTGTTGGAGAGACGTTCATCATTGTCCAACAATAATGATTCACCATACTCGGTGACTAGGAAACCAAATCTCTCTGGTTCCCTTACCTCTCTTGAGCTCCTACGCAGTACTTGTGTTTCTGGAACCTCTTCCACGGGGACATGTGGAACTTGTTCCTGTACCAACTCCTGTGTATCTTGAGCATCAACTTCGTCGAAGTCAATCTTGCTCCCACTATCCTTCTTGAGGATGTGTTCCCTCTCAAGAAATATGGATTGTCTGGCGACAGTCACTTTCTTATCTTGGGGGTTATATAGGTAATATCCTTTTGTTTCCTTGGGATATCCTATAAAGATACACTTCGTGCCCCGGGGTGCTAGTTTGTTTCCTGAGAAGGCCTTAACAAACGCCTCGCATCCCCATACACGTGTGTGTGACAAAGTGGGTTTCCTTCCATTCCATAACTCGGATAGAATTCCATTTGCCGCCTTAGTTGGTACTCGGTTTAATGTGTATGCTGCAGTTTGTAATGCATATCCCCAAAAGGATAATGGAAGATCCGCATGACTCATCATCGACCTCACCATGTCCAACAAGGTGCGGTTCCTCCTTTCACTAACACCATTCCACTGTGGTGTATAAGGAGGAGTGAGCTGAGATAGAATCCCAGACTCCCGTAGAAGATCGATGAACTCTTGGTTCAGATATTCTCCACCTCGATCCGATCGAAGCTTCTTTATTTTCTTACCAAGTTTATTCT
Organism: Viscum album; assembly: GCA_963277665.1. Lineage (NCBI taxonomy): Eukaryota > Viridiplantae > Streptophyta > Magnoliopsida > Santalales > Viscaceae > Viscum > Viscum album. The sequence goes on from OY728136.1 coordinate 1,990,141,856, forward strand.
CCACTTCATTCTTGAATTCCTTAAATTTCTCTAAGGACTCTGACTTATACCTCATTAAGTAGACATAGCCATATCTACTCAAATCATCAGTAAAAGTAATAAAGTAAGAATATCCACCTCTAGCTTCTACTATAAATGGTCCACACACATCTGTGTGTATCAATCCTAGAAGCTCTGTGGCCCTTTCACCTTGTCCACCAAAAGGCGGATTGGTCATTTTTCCTTGTAAACAAGCATGACATCTATCAAGTGGTTTTAGCTCAGTAGAGTCTAAATAGCCATCTTGGCAGAGCTTTGTCAAGCGCTTCTCGTTCACATGACCAAGGCGGTGATGCCATAACTGGGTGATGTATGAGTCATGTGAGTTTGTTTCGTTATCGATTTCCAACACTTGGTTTTCGTAATTTAATACATACAAACCATTATTCCAATGTTCCATACCATAACATACGTTGTTCTTATAAAAGAGACAACCCTTATTTCCAAGCTTGAAAATAAATCCATCCATATCCAAACAAGATACAGAAATTATGTTCTTGGTAACACTAGGCACAAAATAATAGTTTTGTAAAACCAAAATCATGCCAGTTGGCAATGAGAGGTGATAGTCACCAATAGCCAACGCAGCCAGCCTTGCGCCATTGGCATCTCGAAGATCCACCTCTCCTCTGGCGATCTTTCTAAATCTACTTGGTTCCTGCATTTGAATACAGATGTGAGCCCCAAAAGCTGCATCTAATACCCAAAGTGTAGAAATAGAAAGATTGCACTCGATAACGAACGCACCTTTAGCGTCCCCACGCTTCTGGGTGCAGTTCCTCTTCTAGTGGCCCTACTTGCCACATGAAAAACACACTGCTTCCCATTCCTTGCCCTGCCTCTGGATCTTCCCCTTCTTGGAGAGACGGTGCTCGGGGGCTTCAGACCGTTTATAAGTCTTTGGCCCCTTTTCCTTGTCCTTCATTTTCTTGTTCACCATAAGGACCGCGGGTTTGTCACGCCCCATGTCCTTATCTACCTGGAGAATCAAGGTCAGAAGCTCCGATAGAATCTTCTCATTGCCGCTCATGTTATAGTTGACAATGAAGCTAGAGAAGGTCTTGGGCAATGATGATAGGATGAGATCTGTACGCAACTCATCTGGGAATTTAATCCCTAAGATGTACAAGCGTTCAATGTAGCCAATAAGCTTGACCACATGAGGCCCAGCTAGCGCAGACTCTCCAAGCTTCGTGGTAAACAAAGCATTGGAGATCTCATACCTCTCCTGTCTCACCTTCTCTTGGTAGAGATCTTTAAGGTGAGACATCATGCTATACGCATCCATGTTTTCATGTTGCTTCAAGAGCTCATTAGACATGGCCGATAGCATGAAAAACTGGACATCTGTGGCATCATCCATGTGTTTCATGTAGAGAGATAATTCATCATCACTAGCCTCTTTCCCAGGCGTAACTGGAATAGGCTCTTCCATCACATATAATTTCCTTTCGTGGCGAAGGACGACGCGTAAAAACCTCTGCCACTCTTGGAAATTGGTGCCGGTGAGAAGGTTTTCTTTTTCGAGTGTGGTGCGCAATGATATGTCTGAAGTCATTTTCTTGCCGTTTCTACAATTTAAGATGAGCAAAGGTTTAGTACTTTATTGTAAAAATTGAGACAAATAAATAAATTAATACTTATTAGTCTCCCACTATTTTATCGAAATCCAATAGCCCTCACCATTGACTTTGGAATATTCTATTGCGTGAATATTCTAGTGGCAAGGATCCATATTGACCTTCGCATTACCCTAACTAGGGTTGGTCAAGCAACTTGAAGGGTTTTAGGTAGGCATTCCAAATGCCAACTGCATTAACTCGCAGTTCCTTGATCCGCTGAGTGGACTCCCCAATCCTGAAATCCTTTTTGGATTCCTCAACCTTTGCCTCTTGGTCACACCAAGTCCTGCTGTGGCAGTCAACCCTTGATGCGAACCAAGTCAAGTCAACCCAAAACCTTGAATTAGAATTCCCCGATAATTGAAAGCACCTCAACTAGGGTTGGTCAAGCACTTTGAACTATGGTTCGATTCTAACCAAGATTATGGAAGGCTATGCCGACTTAATATTTATTTTGAGGGATTTTATCCTTATACGTAAATTGCCATTTTATTATCTTTGATTACATGATTGTTAATATTAAGTGGGATATACTTAAGTGATTAACCATGTCTAAGATAATATTTACGTATAATCCAATTTTATTTTAGTTCCATCTTGCATGCTCGTTTAATTCATTAATTGTGTGATCGTGACAACACACCCACAATAAATAAACCATGCAACTGAAAGAAATAAAATAAATGGTATGATCATGAGATTTTCTATTGGTTAGTTTATCTAGCGGTTGATAAACTAACCCAAGACCTAGGGGAGAAACACCTTGAACCTTTCAGGTTCGTGTTTAAAGCTTTCCACCTGTCCACCTTTGTATCTCCTTGGATTGGTTTCATCTTGGCTCCTGACTTGAGCCGCCTCCACTAGCTTGGGAGCTCCATCAATTACATATGAATTTATCTCACACGCAGGTGAGGGGAAAAAAGGGGTTTTTACATAAAAGAATCCTTGGGCACGCAGGCCCTACATATTAATGAGGAGATGGCTCGCAGGCCAACAAATTTAATTTAAATAAATAAATTAAAAGAAACCATTCACATACAAAGGTCTCGGTCTTATTTGGCGGATCAGTCAATGCATTGAACCTAGACTACATGGTGTGTACTTCCGAATACACGCCGTGTATTCTGGTGTTATACGGCCAGAAACATTTGGCTCCTCCGGATGAGTTCCTCTATTTTATTTTAATCAAAATTAAAAGAAAAATCCGTTTCTGTGAGGTTAATGAGAAACGAGAGAGGAGGAACGGATCTCGATATTCAGATTTCTAGAACGATTACACATGAATTGAAATAACTAAATTATTAAATGCATAAATCACCAAAAAAAACTAAATAATTATAACCAATGATATGACCCCCTCTGATACCACTTGTAGGTTCCGGGCGCAACGGAGGCGCGTTGGTGGGTTTGCCCAACTTAATTTTTCGTTAAACAATGTTCAATCCGAGATCCGTCACGATATAAAAAGCCGAATCTTCGGAATAGAATGAAGAACGAAAAGAAAAGATGAGTCCCAGAACCCTTGAGGAGGATCATCATATGTTGATTATAATTAATTTAATTAATGCATAAGAATTACCTCGTTGGAATTATTTCTTCGTTGATGTGTCCGGTCACGATTCGGTGATCCGTCGTTGCGTCGTAGAATCCAAGTGTAGGATTCCTCTAGCGGTGATCCACACGTGTGTCACGTATCTCCGGACGTCGCCGAAGAGATCTCCGGGTGCTAGCGCGGAAGAACCTTCGCTTGCGATGTCCGCCTTCGACCGCCTTGATCCGGTGGAGGATCTTGCTCTCGTAGCTTGAGGGCGTTCTTGGTGGAAAGGAAATTCTCTCTTGGCTTGAGAGTATTTCCAAATCCATTGTGCACAACAATGGCTCTCCAAAAAATGTTGGGGTTGCGAGGATATTTATAATCAGGTTTGAGGTTAATAGAGTTATGACAATAAATAAACGCGTTACACATTTTATTTATTTCATTAACTCTTATTGAAAACCCCCATGTCGAATTATTAATTCCTTGACATGCACCCACACTGATTGTAATAAATATCATTTAATAAAAAAATATTAAATCCTCAAAATCCCAATTGGAAAAACTACACGGCGTTTAATAATTAATACACGGCGTGTACTTGTTTTCCATAAAACTACACAGCATGTATATTTAATATACACGGCGTGTACTTTTATTTTCCATTTTTCTCCACCACATTTATTAGACCTTGAGTAATGACTATTTATTTCTTAAATAAATGTAACTGCATTACTCGCTAATAAATATATTATTTTATCCACAGTATATTCTCTCAAATAACTAGTGTCAAAATAAATGCGATCAGACATCCTTAAATAATTATTAAACCACAGTCGGGAACAATATTTATTTAACTTGTTAAATTAATATTTAACTGAGATACATGGACACACCTAGTGTGTGACCCTCTAGGCCTCTTTCTCAGTGGAATTAGGCTGAGCCTGCCTAAAGTCCAAGGTTAGCGTCTAGCAACACGCCAAGGAACCCATAGAGAAAGAAGTTAACGCCGCAATGACGTGTCACCTCCTACGAACACTTACCGTGTAATATAATCCCTTTCTCTTGATATCTTCAATCAAGCGGGTTGCATGCTAGTGCCATCAACCCATGTGCTTGATTGTTCTTTCTTTGAATTCCCGGAATTGAACTTGCCCATACCTTACCATGGCCATGGATTTATTTAGGCTATATCAATTCCATCAAAGGGCCTGAGATATCTACTTCCGTTATGGAACGGAAGGGACAAATCCTTTCTCGCATTATCTATTAATGCGGTATTACTCGTGACGCACCCAACGTATCCTACCTCGCTGCGAACAGTGTGTCATCACAGTTTTCGTCAACACATCTAAGTGCGCGAGTTGTAATACCCATTAATAATAATATTAAAGTCTAAGGATCAATACACATGTCCGTAGATATGAACATCCAATGACACTATGAAATGTGGATTTCCTACTGGCGGGTCTCATTCTCATAATATCCTCCTGGATATTACCAAGGGCGCACACCATGAGAAGGTGACTCAAAGTTTTATGAGTCCTCACCCCTAATGACCTGTATTATTTGTGTCCCTCAAATAATATCATCCGGCCATAGAACATACATTCAAGAACAGTGTTATGGCACTTTCAGGTTCTCATCATAGCAGGGATCCTCTACGACCCTTTAATGCAACAGCTGTCCTTAGGACATTATCACATGACATGTCACGCAGAAGAACAATCAAGATGTGATAATGATTTTATTTAATGAATAAAGTACAAAGTATTTGGTTCTAGACCACCAACTCCATCAATATTCATGGGATACAATAATTTCCCCATTTTCCGTTCTCACCAACATCTCTACTTCCATGATTTTTGGTGGTGTTGGGATTGTTCTACTAAACTTTCAGGATATAAAATAATGCATAGAACTAGAATAAAAAAGTACGTTCAATATTCTTGAATGAATAACTAGCTTGCCTGTTACCACTTCATTGTCAGGGTTCACTTCGGCGGTAGTGATGGAAAAAGATTACCCTTTCCGCCTTGGAGGTTATTGGTTTCCAAAAAAAACCCTTGTCTTGAGGAACTAGTTTGCAAAGTTTCCTGGTTATTTGCAGTTGAAGCAATGAACAATACGTTGAGGGTCAAACGAAGTGTTCCTCTCCTCTATCGCAGCAGCGTGTTTTTCTTGTCAGAAATTAATGGCCAAGTTTTTTTCTCTTCCATGCCTAAAGAATTTCCTCACCCCCTTCAAGTAATTTATGGGGCATTTCTTTCAGTGCCTTTGGCAAGTGGGGTGCTATAATTTCTTAGCACTATTGGATTTATCCATCAGAAAACCAGAATTAAAGTCCACTTTCCACTTCTTATCCCCATGATACCCAGAAGATTCGCTGATCTCCATTTTTTACATTGAGGGAAAATCAGAAAATTTTCTAATAGCAATAAAAGTCATGGATCACTAGGGATTTTTGTAGGCTAGGTTTTATCCCATGAAAGAAGTGATCAAACTTGAATTCAGAGGTAACGACAAAGCCAGAGGAATATCACGCAAGCCTTGTGAGGTTTTCTTCATATGTTATGATGGATTCTTCATATTTTTTCTTGAGGGAAAGGAAGTCCCTTTCCATCTTAGGTCAGAGGGTGCACATAAAATATTTATCGAAAAACATTTTTCTGAAATCCTTCCATTCCAATGCCTCAATCTCTTCCTTAGGCTTCATATTTTTGATCAATTTACACCATTGATCAGCTTCAGCCTCTATACGATAAGTATCCAGAATAACCTTCTCTTGTTTTTAACATTAAAGGATGAAGGATATCTTCTCAATGGAGTTGATCCATTGTTCGATGATTGAGGGATTAGATGATCCATTGAATATAGGAGGAATTTGTCTCATGAAGCTCTCAATTACGACTTGTTATTTCTTCGGGGGGGGGGGGGGGGTTGAACGTTACTCTTGACCCATGTTTCTATTCAAAACTAGAGTTAATTGAGAGAGTATTGTGACAAAGTTTGCAGTTCCTGCTCCCATAAGATTGGGAATATCATTAGAACAATCATCACATTGATCTTAACATTAGTTGTTATCCTGGGTCCTCATATTACCGGTCATTGGCTGGAATAAAAGGAAAGTTAGAGGTAACACATAAAGGGTAATTCAAAAACAAAAATGGATAAATTATAAATTACATTTATTTCCTTAACTTATGAATTTATAGGCTTTAATCTATGTTATAAATGATCTAATTCCCATAATATATTCTTAGGGGAATTTTTTTATTCCACTAATAATGGTTCATACTAATCTTATGAATTTTCCAAAGAATATCCCCCAGAAGTGTCAAACCAAGAGTACAACAAGGATTGTTGTTGTGTACTAGTTCCTGTTTAAGTCTAGATCAAAGCAGTGTTTTCAAATTTTACCCCTAGATAAATCTATGCCAGAGTCACCTCTACTTGTTCGTATCCAGATAGGGATGAATTTTCTTAATAAACCACTTACTCTATACTCACCAAAATTTAGGGATGTTTTTCTTATACTTAGTATTATCCCTAAGGCTTTCACTAGGTATTTCTAATCCTAATCCCAAAAATAACTAAACCTATCATATCATACCAACTATAACAACCCCGATCTTTATTACACACTTAAGCATGATTTATTACATACAATTGCACTTAAGACAACTCATAGGATCTAAAGGTATTGAGTATTGGTAAATTAGGAGCATTACATAACAACTTAAAACATAAAATACAACATCTTTATTGAAAAGTTATTTTACATGACCACAACATTCCTTCGTACTTAGCTTTGTATGGGATAACCTGAGGACATACATAAGAAAAGGGTGAGCTATAAAACCCAGTAAGGGAGTAAACAAGACATAACATGAAGAATAAAATACATGTTAGGAAATAGAAATATCAATGGAGAATAAGAGAAACATGAACATAAAGGCATGATATAACACGATTATCATAACATGGAGATGTGGCAACAACATTTAACATGATATTAGCATGAGCCAAGGCTCATTACACATAGATCATGAGTAAAAACTCATTTCACATGAATTAGAATGTGTAAACATTCACTGAAAATTAATTATAACAAGTCAAAACTCATTAAACATTACGTATCATGATTCTTATTCTTTACGCAATTCATTGAAGAGCTATTAGGGAAAACCCTTTAAAAACATTTCATTTAATGTGTAAGTGTGCCACATGGACCATATATCATGGAATCATTCAACATAATAATTTATTACACAATAAAGGAATGTGAAATATATACATGTAAGTAACCTAAATATGTATATGTTCATAATGTTCAATACCCTTGATAGAGAAATAGGTATGGTATTCACTAAAAATTATTTTGGATTGGAAAATCAAGGTGCAACTTAGGCAACATAACGACGTGACATAACAATTTATAAAAAAAGGTTGATGAGATAGAAAGGGGTATCTCATCATATGTACATGAAATGGAAATTAAGGGGTTCATATATACACATGTCTCAAAAAATGGAATTTTTAAATAGAAGGTGTAACATAATAAAGAAACATTAAGAAATAGGAGAAAGGGAATAAATCTTATGAAAATTTGGCATGGTAATAGGTGTACATGGGAGGTATTAATGATAGAGAAAGAGGTATATCATCATTAAAACATAATTAGGGAAGTATTTTAGAGGTTAAAAATCATTCCCCAACATTTTTAATTGAAAATACACGGGAATAAAAACATAAAGAAACTTAGACAAAAATGAGGAAGGAAGAAATCCCTTACGGAATTTCGGCATGGTAAGGGGTGTACATGGGGGGTATTAATGAGAGATAAATGGGTCTCTCATCATTAAAAAATAACGAGGGAAGTATAGGGGGGTTTCTAAATCATACCACAACATTTTTAATTGAAAATAAAAGGGCATAACAATATAAGTAAACTTTGACATAAATAAGGAAGGAAGGAAAGTGAGGGTCCCTTACATGGGTACGTGACTTCAAGAGAATGAGGAGGAGCTTAATGAGAGCTTGAGGTTCCTTAGGAGGATTATAGAGAGAGTATGGGAGAGTAGAGATGTGATCCAATGGTTTTGAGTGAATAGAAGTGAGATCTTGGGTGGGTTTATATAGGAAAATAGAGGGTAATTCTTTAATATTTCACAAACTTAGATTTTGGAATCTATATAATTAAATATTCACAACCACAAACTTACCCATGGTTTTTTACCATATTTTTTGAAAAAGGGGAGTGGAAAAAATTATTTTATAAGTAAAATAGAAGAACTTATTAAAATATTAGGCTTGCTTATGTGGAGGTGAGTCACACTCTCAAGGAAATCATTTTAACAAGTTAAAATATTTTATAAGTCTTGGAGGGTCTACTAAAGCACCATAAAATTAATAAAACAAATCTAAAATCACATTATTTTAAAGGTAAAACATATATTGTCCAAATATACCTTTTATAGAGTTTTATTACATCACTATTAGGTCATTATGATGTCATAAAACACCTTATACATTTAAACAATATTTAATTTTTACACAAAAATTCGACTTTCTTAGAAAATTATAAAAAATTAACCGTTAGATAATTTAGATGTCCTAAATACAAAAATAATATTAATTTTATATAAATATTTTTCTAGATATGTTTATTTTTACTTTTAAAATAAAAACTGACATTTATAAAAAATTCACGAGTTTTGACAAAAATAACTTTCAAACCTTAATAAAAATTACAATTGTATTCATAAAAATTATATGATAATTTATATTTAATAAAAAGTAATTTATTAATAATATTTTATTAAAATATTATTTAATTAAAAAATCCATTAATTCATCAAAATAGATTTTTTAATTTAATTTAAATATTAACTAAAAATACTATTTGAGCTTTAAACAAAGTAACAATAATAAAATGAATGTATATTCTTTATACAAAAATAATGAACATAATCATAGTTCTAGGGTATTGTTACATAAACCCTTATAACACCCACATAAGAACTAAGGGTATAGTGTGTGATGGTGACAGACTCTTGGGGCGGCTCAGATAACATCGCTCAGGTGGTAATCTCTGTTAACTTCCACTTCTACCATAGGTGGTTCTGTTCAAGCTTAATGTGTTGAAGCTCATCTTGGGCTTGGTCAATAGTGAAGCCCAGTGATGCTACCTCTTTTACGAGCTCTGGAAAATGGTCTTCGTATGGATCAATTCTAATGGATGAGGCCATCACTTCCTTTATATGAGTAAATTGGATTTGTTAAAGCCCTATATTTATACTAATCATGTGAACACTGTTCAATGGATATGTTAGCAATGGTAACAATTATTAACAGTATTTTAAAATCCAAAAACATAAAACCAATTAAGAGAATATGTTTTATATAACCTTTTTACATAATAAGGCATTTAATGGGATCAAGAGAAATTTTCATTTATAAAAGTTTGGGTCGTTACACAATCTTTTCATGTTACATACTCCATGATTCCAATATTCAATATTCCATTAATTTCTAGGATTTTCACCCCTTTTTCGGTGATCTAGATGTTCCTGACATAAATTTTTGGAAGTTATCTATCTAACATACATTTTACCTTTTAGAACATCCATAAGTAACAATGTTATAACCTTCACTCCTTTGACCACCACCATGGAACCACATGTAATCCTACATGCCCCATCCATGAATATTGCACAAGAACCTGAATCATCTAAGTATCCAATGAAAATTAAGTTCTTTCTTAATCTCAATACATAATTTATACCTATAGTAGACTTTATTTACTTGTCCATATGGAAACAACATCCTTTACCACAATATAGTGGAGTTTATTAAGGCTGAATGATTCCAATACTCTTAAAATTTTCTAGAATAGTCTTTTTGATTTATTATTTATATTGAATTTATTTTTCTCATAAATCATGTGAGGGTTCCCAATTTTCCCACAAATGTTTTTTTTAAATAAAAATTTAATTTTCAAAGACTCAAGTGAGATAAAGATACTCAGTAGTAGACCACCCGTATATTCCAATATGGGATTCACAAATCCACTTCTTGGAAGAAAATCTTTTAGAGTAGACTCTGTTCATTTAAATATTTATTTATGTGGAATGTATTACCATAATTACAACACATGAGACCACCTTTCATCAAGCTACTCTGTACCAGAATTTTTTTTCATTTCCCTTTTCTTTGACTCTTCCAGGTTGTGGAACATCCCCTTCCCTCCACACTATATAAATTTATGGAAGATGCATGGATATCCTTCTAATAAATTTATTTATTCAAAATAAGATCCCTAACATATGTAAACACTAATTATATCTTACCTTTTTAGTTACTTATAGAAATCCCCAGCACATCACAAGATTCTAAGATTGATTAGAGTAATAAAACCCACTACAAATATAAAAAGTTTACCTTGAACAATTATAAATTACCTTTAATCATTTCAAATTCATTGATATGATAAACCAATGTATTTAATTATGATATTCACATGCTGAGTATCCTTTATAACCAGAATACCTTCTTCATTGATGTGGGATTTTCACACATATCAATAATAAATTTCATCATTTTTGAAGTAGTTTTCACTTCCCAAATGTTATAATACACATCTCAAGATGGTGAAATCTAGATAAAAATAACTATTTTTATCCCTATTATACCATTATTTCATATTCATAATTTCCAACTTGGTAATTTTCAATGGTAGAAAAATATCCATATATAGTAAAAAATCCCCTATTTGTATATTTAAGAATATAAAATACCTTTTGTAAAAATTCTCTAACTAGAAATTAACCTCATTCAACACTATTAATTCTAGAGATAGTGAAATTACACAAAAATATGAAACATTTGATATGGATTAATAACTGCTTATGAAAAGTCTTCTATATGGAAATTGGAAGAATGATGCTGCTAAACTAAGCTCTGAATCACCTTCACTAGGGTCTAATAATTTTAAAATCTACCACCAAATATCCAAAATCACTTATTGGGATCACAAGTAACTTCTAAATACCATAACATATCCACTAAAACTTATTAGGAGAAACAATTTTATAGAATGAGCTTGTGTACTCAATGCACAATAACTGCACATAAGTCACCGCACTGAAACACTAACTTTTGAATGAAAAAAACAAGATATTTAGAAGAAAATGATTGAAATAATGAAAGAAAAATAATAACACAATTATTTTACATGGTTCAAAATTGTTTCTTGATCCATGAGGATAACACCACAATCACTTTATTAAAGGACTAGAAGATAATTAAAATTAAAAATTCATAAAAAAATGTATCAATTATGGTAAATATAGTGGAACCAAACTGGTGAAATTAGTCTACATATATTTTTATCTCCATGGAGAGTATTCTATTCAATATCCTATATTTTTTATCCTCTATTCACTTATTTAAAGACATAAACCACCTTGACTCCATCTTCTGGTTAATAGTATGTGCTTTTGAAAATATAGGAATTATACTCTTACATTTTCACAATTTGATATTATATTTTCAAGAGTTTAATTTATGATAGTCCTTTTCATATAGAGGTAACTTTAAATTTATGGTTTTGATTATCATCATCCAATTTACCTGTTTTCAATCATTTGAATATTATCCATTTCTACTCCACCACCTTTATCTAGAATTCAAAATATATACTTCCAAAATCACTCTTTCTAGATGAAATAATTCATTTTATAGAAAATGGTTTCCAAATACAATCCTGGAATTCACAACATTAAGAAGATAAACTACAACAAATGAATGTTTTTTACTTGAGAATGACTAGGCTCATTATTGAGATTTGGGGTACCTAAGCCCCTAAAGGGTAAAATGGTAATTTTAACATAGTTAATGACCTAATAAAAATTTTCTAAGGGTACTGTTTATCTCAAAGCATGGTTTTTTACCCTTTAGTGAATTTTTTATAAGATTTTAGTCTAGTTTCATTTCAAGGGATATTTAATATTCATTTTATAGATATATTTTATCCCGCACATGTGAATATAGATATGTATTAGATGAAGCCCTGGATGAAAAATTAATCACCCCAACTTGAATTTGTGTGATATGGTTTACCTATGAGAGGTGAATTTTTTTTAGGTTTCGGGCCCTAGAATAGGCCCATTTTGGTTCTTTAATTAAAATACCAGTTGACATAATCTTCTACCTATAAATTCCACTTTAATATCCGTAATTAGATTTATAATCCTATGATTATTAAACCATAACTATAATCATAGGCCTTGTACTTTGAGTAAAAAAAACACTCATATAGAAAACCCACAACTTGAAGTATTACTAATTCACCATTGATGTAGGGATTTGTTATTTTACAAGATCCATTATTCATGTTACTAAAATTAAATTATTTATTATTGATTATTCTACCATATATATGTTATATTCTATAATTTTTTTGATCATTATTTTTTTCAATCTACCATTTATATGATGAATTATAGGGGTGAAAGTTCATAGATCAAATACCTGGTGACTAAATCTCCAACCACTACTCTTATCCCCCTCTTCTCTATCTAACTATATATATATATCTCCCACTCTCCCTCTCCCCCATCTCTATTATGTTTGAGTGAACCATTTTTTCCCTCATGATGACCAAAGGTTTAAGGTGGTGAGTGATGTAGGGCTCAACATATTAGTGCATGATAGAAGAGGCCTGAGAAATAACATGACGATATGGGGTGACCAGGGTAGAAGGTGTAAAAAAAATATGGCACTGGTAGTGATAAATTAAGAACAAGAAGATGGGGGATCCTAGAGGTAGCTTAGTGGCACATAACAATGTTGGTCGAATGATGAGCGATGATGGAAAGGGAATCAGCTCTGATGACTGTGGCAGTTAGAGTTTCATTAAAGAGAGAATACATTAGGGGTTTTACTAATACTTAAATTGAGCATGACTCAATTAACAATCCAATAACATGTGGTAGTGGAAGAGAGGCTAGTCAATGGAATGAGCCCCACCAGTTGTCTAGTTAGACTTTCCCCTAAAGGGATCATCCTTGCATGACAACTTAACCTATTTGATCACATTTACTTGACCTGAAATGGGGGGTGTATGAGTCAAAAAACCAATTGAACTCTCCCCAGGTAGCTCAAATGGTGTGTATGACAGGCCTCCACAAGCCTTTCTTGCCCCATTTGGGTGGCCCAACCTTCTGGATAGTCAGAGTAATTGGACCTTAAGCCAAATCAACACCAACCCAACTTGAACCCGAACATGCATGCATGGTGTTTCACACTTTAACTCCCTTTCCATTACATGGGTGGAAATGTGAACGATGGTTCACTATCATCCCACTTTCCATTGACACATTTTATTCCTAAAGGTCCACCATGTGGCTCAGTATAAGCTCCTTAAATCAATGTTAAAAAACATTTTTCTTGAGTGTTGTAATTGGGAAAGTGATTAGTCCATTTTGAGCATGTTTACATGTAAAAAAAATATATGAAACCCTCTTATCCATTTTAGGATTTTACAAGTTTTTTTGGGAATATTTAGATCTTTATCTCTATATATTTGATGACTGGGTCTGAGTGATACTTTCAGAGTAGACTAGGGGTTTATTACTCCCCTAGTGATGTGTGTATGATAGAGTGTGACTCCCCCACACTTTATTGAGTTTATAACTCCCCTGTGGAACCATGGCGTGGGTCCTCCATACCAAGAATGAGATCAAATACTATTTTGATCATTACTTTCCTGACAAGTAACATGTCTCCTAAGTACATATTCAAAGAGGAGACATTATTTCATAAGGTTATAAAGTATAAGTTTCACGGGTCTAGTGATTTATCAGTAATCCCTATCTTCTAATGAGATATGATCTTGATAGAGATTCTCTATAATGATTTATATATTATATGTTTACATTATTACCCATACATCCCTTGGGTGCGGTTATGCATATTTCCCCGATAAGGAAAATGTTTTCATTGGTTCCATATGAATTTGGTCTTAGAATTTGATACACGATGTGAAGATATTAAAATTCTTTTATTTTCCATACATTTGGAAATTTTATGGAAGAAATATAGAGTGAGACTCTATTTATGAGTTTTCTTGGTGGTACCCTCTTAATAATATCTTGGTTTTTGTAACATATTGTGTCCTTAATAACTATATTTTTGGATTTGTTTTTGTTTTTATGAGGAGTTTAAGGTAATGAGAACAAGTAATGTAATGGATTTTTGGTTCCAAGGGAGAGTTTATTTTTAATTTTGAGAATTTTTATTGAATTTTTAAGTTTAGGTATGGAATTATAGGTGTTTTCAAGTAAAGTTAAAGGACCAGTAGGTGGTTTGGAGGTCTAAGTAGGGTTGAAGTTGTGAAACCTATATTTTTACAAATACATGTGGAATTGGTTTTCCTAGTGGGATTAGAAGATGCGTGGGTGACCAGTGGTTCCATCGAGAATCTGGTGTCCCCTAAATGGGTACATGATAGTCTTAGGGATTATTTAAAATGAGTATTTTTGTAATTTCACTTAAATAAATTTATTTCCCTTCACCCTTCTCCTTCAAAAACATTTAGTTATAACTCTTCAAGACCCCTCCATGGAACCCTATTATTCTCTTCTTTCCCCTATTATTTATTTTTGGATCTAGGATTTATCAAGAATATTTATCCATGTAAATTCCATGTCAATACATTATTTTTCTTCTCCTCTTCCTTTATCCTCTATTATTTTTATTTCTCTTTTCTTTGGTTGGATATTTTGATTGGTGATTTTACCAAGACATGTTGAAATAATAACTAAACCCTTGTATTACTCTTATATTATCTAAAATAATATTTAGTGGAGTGTTTTCCTTGTGTCCATCACTATTTTAATTGGTAGTGATTAGGGTTTAGATTGTTCTATATTTTTCATGATTTTAGTGTTAAATTAGAGAGTGGATAATTTGTTTCAATTGGGGATTTGGATTGATGTGATTACGAAAAAATTATAGATGTTGTATGTATGAATTTTTTATTTAGTTCATTTTTATTAAAGTTTTTAATTTATTAGAATCATTTTTATAGAATTTTTTCTAATGGTTCTTAGTTGAGGAACTAGACCACAATGGAAGAATTATACATGTGATTTTTTTGTTTTTTTTCAATATCAATGGATAATATCTGAATAAAAAATGAAAAAACCCTATAATATTTAGAATGGATCCTGAAAATTTAATTTATAATTAATTTAAATATATAATCACCTTGTTATCAGTAATATCCTTGACCAAATTACATCATTGATCTTGTTTTATTATCATTGTGGTGAGAATCTAAGTGAGTATTCCACTATATATATCAATGTGGTCTCTATGAATCCCTGGATTATGTTCTTTATATTTTGGGTGCCAGCACAGAGAAACCAAGTGATTCAAATCATTCACTTTGAATCTCATAAAAAATATATTTTTATCTCTATGTTCTTGAAAGGGAGTAAAGGTTCCAGGTGCAGCGGAAGCATGGTTGAAACGACACCCAAATTCAATTTTTACCATGCTCAATGATTATTTCGGGAACACTATGATGATGAAATCCAATCTCCATGGAATAGAATCAAATATTTATATAAATAAGGAATAGGCCCAAAGCCTTTAGAGAGGATCTTTCATATCATGTTTATATTCAATTTTATTAATCTCATAAATAAAAGAATAACTGGATTTTCGGTTCTTTATTCGTTGATGATGTTAATCATCTGGAATGACCCTTCCGGATTGTCTTGTTGCACTTGTGAGGATCAAAACAAGAATCCCTCTAGCAGTGATCCACACGTGCTCTAATGGCCTCTGATCAACACCACTCATTCTTTGGGTTCTATCATGGTGAAGCGAGTGTCTTGTGTCGGTCATTCTTGATCTATTTTTCTTCGGTCTTGAAGAACATATCTCATTCTTGATAGGGGTAGAAAAAGGATTCAAGAGAGAAATAATTTAGCTCAACAATTATCAATTCACCAGATGTGCAGTTCGGTACATGGCACAATAGATGGAAATGTCTATTTATCGACATGGGGATTCAGTTACAATATTTAATTGCGTAACTGCAATTAAATACATTCATAACCTTAGAGAAAACCCATTATTTTAATAATAATAATGTGTAATTATTTATGGTGCACCAACTTGCACAATATGGAATTATAAATAAAATTCCAGGTCACAAAATAATAGAAACATTATTATTATTTAAACTTATTCCAACTAGTTAAATAATTATTTACCATCTTGAAAACAATTATTTTACTACTGAAATGACCTTGGTCCAATCAAACTCCACTTCCATTTATTGAATGGACAAATAAATATATAAATAAATTATAATTTTAAATAAATATTTTATTTACAAACTTGTAAATTAATATTTATTAAATGTTAAATAAAATAAAAAAATATATTTTACCCATAATATACTAAATACATATTTATTTAATTTGTGAAATCATTTTATCTTGAAAAGAATCATTCCAATTTCTTGAAAATAATATTTATTCCATTAATTAAATTCAAATAGAATTTAACTGAAACCAGCAGAAACACTTAGTGTGTGACCCTATAGGATTATTTCTCGTTGGAATTAGGTGGGCTTGCCTAAAGTCAAAGAGTACTATCTAGAAATGGGTCAAGGCACCCAAGAGAAATAACTTAAAGTTGCAACAACAATACCCACATACGAACGATCAATTTTTTATATAACCCCTTTGTCTCAATATCTCATCAAGAAGGTTTCATGATAGTGTCATCAACCTTTGTGCTTGATACATCATTATTTGACTATAGAAAATAAACTTGTCATTATACCATAGCCATGGAATTTCAGGTGACAGTTCTAATTCAATCAAAGGGATGAGATATCAACTTCCATAAATGGAAGGGACAAATCCTTACTTGACTTATCCATTAATAACATGCCACTCGTGACACACCCAACATACCCTACTTCCTGCCAACATATGTCATGACAATTTTCGTTAGTAAATCAAAGAGAATGATTTGTGACACGTATTAATGGAAATCTTAAATTCTAAGGACTATTAAAAATGCTTGCATATAGGAATATACGATGACACCAAAACATGTGAAATTCCTACTGGCGGGTCTGTTCTCATAATCTTCTATCTTGGAGATTACCAAGTACAGAATTTATGAGAGAAAGTCTCATTTGCTTACGAGTACTCACACCTGATGGTATGCATACTATGTGTCACATAATAGTATGTCGTCCAACCATAGAACTATATTTAAGAATATTGTTATAGAATTTCAAGCTTCTCATCATAGCGAGGAACTTCCATGACCTTATCAACGCAACAAATACTATAGGATATTATTACATCATATTCATGTAGAACAATGAAAAATATGTAATGAGATGTTTAATATTTAAATACATTAAATATCCATGTAATCAAATTATAAACAGTTGGTTCTATGACACCTACTCTAACAAACTCCCACTAGAACTAGAGCCAATTGCCTACGACTTTCAGTCCGCTAGACCTTGCATTATGATCATGTTTCTGCAAAGTCAAGCTTTAGTCAAGGGGTCCACCACATTGTCTTCTACAGAAATACTGCTCACTACAACTTCACATCTATAAGAAAAATCCCTCAAGAGACAATACTTCCAAATTACGTGCTTCGTCCGCTGATGTGACCTTGGATCTTTTACAAGAGCCACTGCTACAACATTATCATAGTATAGTGTGATGTGATCTTTACTGCTTGGTATCACATCCAGCTCTTAGATGAAGATCCCCATTCAAACTACTTCTTTAGCTGCCTCATAAGCTGTGATATACTCAGACTCTACTTTAGAATATGCAACCACACTCTACTTCGAGCTATTCCAGCTTACTGCACCTCCATTAATAGTGAATATGTACCCCGTTTGTGACTTAATGTCATCTTGATTAGTCTAGAAACTATCATATACATATCCTCTGATGGCTAGTTCCTCATATCCTCCATAAACCAGGAACATATCCTTAGTATGCCTCAAACACTTTAGGATAGTCTTGACTACCATCCAATGGCGGTTACTTGGGTCATCTTAATATCTGTCTACCGCACTCAATGCGTAGGAAACATCCAGCCTAGTACATATCATGGCATACAGGATTAACCCAACTACTAATTTATATGGGGTCCTTTCCATTATCTTTATTTCCTCATGTTTTTGAGGACACATTTTCTTGGAAAGATGAATGCCATGTGATGTTGGCAACAATCCCCTCTTGGATTTTTCCATACCAAATCTCTTCAGTATCTTATCAATATATGTACTTTGACTTAGGCCCAATAATCTCTTGGATATATCACAATGGATATTGATCATAAGAATATATTATACCTCACCCAAGTCCTTAATGGATAAGTATTGATTTAAACACGCCTTAACAGATTGTAAGACTGGTATCTCATTTCCAATAAGTAATATGTCGTCAACATATACTATTACGAAAATGTTTTCACTCCCACTAAACTATTTGTAGACACAATCCTCACATTCATTCTTGATAAAACCAAATTTCATTATGGCTTAATCAAAACGAATTTTTAATGACATGGATTCTTTATTTAATCCATAAATGTATTTATTCAATTTTTATACCTTATTGGCATCCTTAGGAGTCATAAACCCTTCAGGTTGTGCCGGGTAGAAATATTCATGAAGGTTCCCATTAAGGAAGGATATTTTTACATCCATTTTCAAAATCTCATAGTCATGGTAAGAAGTAATGACCAATAGAATTCTGATGGATTTCATCATTGCATCTGGTGAGAAAGTTTCGTCGTAGTCAATGCTTTGACGTTGCTTGAAACCCTTTTCAACCAGTTGTGCCTTATAGGTACTGAATTTTCCTTCCATGTCTAGTTTCTTCTTGAATACCCATTTGAAACCAATAGGCTTTACATCAACTAGAGGATATACCAAAATCTAGACTTGGTTTTGGTAAATGGAATCCATTTTAGAATTCATGGATTCTTGCCACTTGGAAACATCTATCCCACTTACTTCTTCCTTGTAGGTTAGAGGATAATTATTATCAACTAATAACGAGTCACCTTCCTCGGTAACTAAAAAACCAAACCGTTATGGTTCTCTAACCTCTATTGTACTCCTACACAATTCTTGTGTCTCTAGAATAGTTCTTTCTTCCACAGGGCTTTGTGTAATCTGTTTCTGTACCCACTCTTGTGTACCTTGAGCCTCGACTTCATCGAAATATATCTCTCTCTCACTATCTCTTTTGGATATGTTCTCCCTCTCAAGGAATATGGCATGTCTTTCCACTATAACATTTTATCTAAGAAGTTGTATAGGTAATATCCCCTTGTTTCCTTAGGTAATCCTATAAAGGTAAACTTTTTTCCTCTGAGTGAAAGTTTTTTACCTGAAGAGGCCTTAACAAACACATCGCTTCCTCACACATGTAAATTTGATAACATGGATTTATTTCCACTCAAGAACTCGTATGGAATATCATTTATCAATTTAGTTGGTACTTGGTTTAGTATGTGCTCCATTGTTTGTAACGCATATCCCCAAAAGAATAGTGAAAGACTTGCATGACCCATCATTGATCTCACAATGTCCAATAAGGTTCAGTTCCTCCTTTCTCTAACACCATTCCACTAGGGCGTTTAAAGAGGAGTGAGTTGGGATAGGATCCCAAACTCCTGTAAGTAATCAATGAATTGTTGATTAAGATATTCTCCACCTCGGTCTGAATAGAGTTTCTTAATATTCTTACCAAGATGGTTCTAAAATTCATTCTTGTATTCTTTGAACTTATAAAAAGACTCCGACTTATACCTCATTAAGTAGATATATCCATATCTACTAAAATAATTAGTAAAAGTTATTAAGTATGAGTATCATACCCTTTCTTAAACTAGAAATGGTCCACATACATCATTATGAACCAATTCAAGAAGCTCTTTAGCCCTTTCTCCTTTCCCACTAAATGGGGCTTTGGTCATTTTTCCTTGTAAACATGCATGGAATAAACCAAGTGGTTTTTAGTTTGAAATAATCTAAATATCCATCTTGATGTAACTTTGTCAAGAATTTATCATTTACATGACCTAGATGGTGATGCCAAAGTTGGGTGTGGTATATGTCAGATGAGGTATCTTTGTTATCTATTTCCATTACTTGGTTTGTGTAATCTAACATGTAAATACCATTGTATAAATGTTCCCTACCAAAACAAATGATATATTTGTAAAAGAAGCAGAATTAATTTCTAAACTTGAAAAAAAAATCAAACTGTATATAATATGGATATAGAAATAAAGTTTTTAGTAACAAACAACACATAATAAAAACCCTTTAACACCAAGATCATCCCAGTTGGAAAAGTGGAGTGGTATTCCCCAACAGATACAAAAACAATCCTGGCTCTGTTGGCTACTCACAGATCTTCCTCCCTTCGGTCAATCTTTATAAATATACTTGTTTCCTATATTTGGATACATATGTGAGCACCACAAGCTATATATAATACCCAATTTGTAAAAATAAATAGATTGAATTCAATAACAAATACACTTAAAGCTTCCCCTTTCTTCTTAGGATGGGTGCAGTTCTTATTCTAACAGACCTTATTTCCACATGCGAAACAAACAGCCTCCCATTCCCTTTCCTCCCCTTTTATCTTTTTTTTCTTGGAAGGCCGTGAAGAAGATTTGGGCTTAAATCTCTTTTACTTCCCTTTCCTCTTATTCACTATAAGGATAAAAGGATTTTCAGGCTTCATATCTTTGTACACTTGGTGAATGAGGATAAGAAGATCAGATAGATACTTCTCAATGTTGTTCATATTGAAATTGAGAACAAAGTTAGAGAAGCTCTAAGGGAGTGATGAGAGAATGAGATCGGTGCCCAGTTCTTCAGGGAGTTTAAACCTTATAACCTCCAGGATCTTAATGTATCCAATGAGATTGACTACTTGAGGCCCAGCTGGGGAACCCTCTCTAAGACTACTCTGAAATATTTCCTTAGAGATCTCAAACATTTCTTATCTTTCTCTCTCATGGTAAAGACCGCAAAGCTTCTTGAGCATGCTATAAGCATCCATGTTTTTGTGAGACTTCATGATCTCACTAGACATTTATGATATTATAAAACATTGAACATCAATCATGCTGTTTATATGTTTTTTATAGACTAGGCAATCCTTATCACTAACCTCTTTGGTAGGTGGATTAGGTAATGATGACTCCAACACGTAAGACATCCATTCATGGCATAGGATTACCTGAAGGTGTCTAAACCACTCTTTAAAGTTTCTATCGGCGTGGATGTGGTCTTTATCTATAATTGATCATAGGGATAGTGTGGTTGACGAGATTTTAATTTTTATTATATAATTAAAGAGAAGATCATTATTACTTTCTTAATTACATTTTCTGAGAAATAATAAATCAATTTTATTAAGTCTCCCACTATTTTATCAAGTCCTAATGGCCCTCACCATTGAACTTGGAATGTATAGTTTCCATGACATTATAGTGACAAGGATCCATATCCCCCTTTTCATAACCCCAATAAGGGTTGGTCAAGATATCTGAAGTTATTTAGGTAGGCAGGTCTTTGCCAACTGTGGGCTTGCAGCTCCTTGATCTGTTGAGTGGACTCCCCAATCCTGAAATCATGACTTTGGATTTCCTCAACTCTTTCCTCCAATATTACACCAATTCTAGAAAGGGATACTCCTCTTGATGTAATATGGTTAAGTCAACCCAAAACCTTTCAAAAGGGCTTTATATATAAAAGTAAGTGTCCCAGAAAAGGATGGTCAAACACATAGTTTTATTTAGTTTTTCCCTTAATCATGTAATAAAATGATTGTTCTGACTTAATATTTTATTTGATGGATTTTTATCTCTTATGTGTGAATTAATTAATATCATTATCACATGCTTGTTAATATTAAGTGGAACTTAGTTAAGTGATTAACCATGTATAAGATAATATTTATGCATAATCCGGTCTTATTTTAGTTCTATCTTGCATGTTTGTTTAATTAATTAATTATGTGATCGCGAAAACACACCCATAATAAATAAACCATGAAACTGACAGAAATAAAATAAATGGAATGATCATGAGCTTGTTATATTGGTTAGTTTATCTAGTGGTTTGATAAACTAACCAAAAACCTATGGGATAAACACCTTGAACCTTTTGGGTTCGTGTTTACAACTTTCCACCTGTCCACCTTTGTATCTCCTTAGGTTGGGTTCACCTCATATATTAACTTGGACCACCTCCACTATATTGGGAGATCCATCTATTACATATTATTTTATCTCACATGCAAGTGAGGGGTAGAAATGGGGTTTACATAAAAGAAACCTTGGGATTACAATCCCTACAAATTAATGAGGAGAAGGATAACATACCAACATATTTAATTTAAATAAATAAATTAAAATAAACCATCCACATACAAAGGTCTTGGTCTATCTCATGATAATATATACATGCAATGGTATTTACACATAAATAAAACTAGCATTCAATTTTTTAATCGTTCTTGTTTAAGATAAATCATGCTCGAATCAATTAATTATCTTTAATTAATCAGTCCTTTTATCTTAAATCCATATTATGATTGTTTTTGAGATTATAATCCATAATAATTTTAAATAAATAAATTTATTTAAAATTATCTTTGTACATAACTTGTACCTTGGAGGAAACCTGGTTAATTTTCATTCATAACTACCCAATGAGTAGAAATGAATATTGTGTAGATGTTAAATTAAACATATATGTATAAAACACCAATTATGTGTTGTGCATCATCTTTATGCCTGCCCCATGGTACACGTCTCAAGGGTTTGTATAATATATTAACAAATTTTAATAAATCTGCATAATTTGGATGAGTATATGGCGTGTAGTTATGACTACACGATATGTACTATCGTTCACCATCCATCCTAAGTACACACCATGGGATACATTGTGTAGATATGCTTATGAAATCTTTGGAGTACATAGAGTTTCCAGTGGGCCACACGCCATGTAGTTTCCACATTACATGGTCTCTAGTCAGGAAATCCATGTACAGGGTACATTGTTTAACCCTAACCTGAAGGGACTACACACCGTGTCCTTTGGGCCACATGGTGTGTAATCTGAAAACTATGTGCCTCCTATTCCTAGTCAACACACAGAGTCATAAATACTTAGATAAATCCAACACACGACTTGGTTTGGTGGACCAGTACCGATGCATTGAACCTTGACTACACGAAGTGTACTACTGAATACTTTTCGTGTGTTCTAGTGTTGTATGTCCAGGAACCTTTGGAACCTCCAGATGAGATCCTCTATTTTATTTTACTCAAAACTAAAAAAATGATTGTTTCTATAATTAGGTTAATGAGAAATGATAGAGGAGGAACATATCTCGAGATTCATATTTACAGAAAAATTAACTTGAATTGAAACAACAAAATTATTAAATGCATAAATCATTAATGAAAAATTTAAACAATTATAAACTATGATGTAATTGCTCTGATACCACTTGAATGTTCTGGGCACCGTGGAATCATGGTTGGAACAACACCAAACATTAATTTTTACCATGATCAATTATTATTCTGGGATTAATACGATAATGAATTCCAGTCTCCACAAAATAGAATCAAATATTTGGATAAAAAAGGAAGAGTCCTAGAACCTTTATAGAGGATCTTTCACATCATGTTTATAATTAATTTAATTAATTTAATAAAGAAAATAATACCTGGATCTTTGGTACTATTTTTGTTGATGATTTTGATCATCCAAAATGACCCTTACAGATTGCCTCATTGCACTTGTGAGGATCTTAACCAAAATCCATCTAGCGGTAATCCACACATGCTCTGATGGTATCCGATCAACACAACTTGTTCTCTTAGTGATAGCATAGTGAAGAGAGTGTCTTGTGTCTTTAGTTCTTGATCACTTGTTCTTTGGTCTTGAATAACATCTCTTGTTCTTTAGATGGGAGAGAAGATAATTAGAGAGAGAAATCGTTTAGCTCAACAATTCTCAATTCACCGTGCATGCAGTTCTGTACATGGAACAATAGACGTACATGTCTATTTATCAACATGGGGATTCAATTACAATATTTAATTATGTAATAGAAATTAAATACATTCATAACCTTAGAGAATACCCATTATTTTAATAATAATACCACATCATTATTTATGGTGCGATAACTTACACAAAACAGAATTATAAATAAAATTCTACGTCACAAAATAAAATCAGCATTATTATTATTTTAACTTATACCAGGTAGTTAAATAATTATTTATCATCTTGCAAGTAATTATTTTAATACCAGACCAACCTTGGTCTACTCAAACTTCACTTCCATTTATTGAACACTCGAATAAATAAATAAATAATTTATTCTCTTAAATAAATTTTTTATTTACAAACTAGTAAATAAATATTTATTAAATGTTCAATAAAATAAATAAATATATTTTACCCACAATCCAATGAATAAATATTTATTTAATTTACAAAATCATTTTAACTTGAAGAAAATTATTCCACTTTCTTGAGAGTAATATTTATTACATTCATTAAATTCAAATATAATTTATCTAAGACCACTAGAAATACTTAGTGTTTGACACTCTAGGATTATTTCTCATTGGCATTAGGCGGGCTTGCCTAAAGTCAAATAGTACTATCTAGTAACGAGTCAAGGAACCCAAGATAAAAAACTTAAATTCGCAAAAACAACATCCACATAAGAACGATCACTATATAATATAATTCCTTTGTCTTAATATCTCATTATTTAGGTTTCATGATAATATCATTAACCTTTGTTCTTGATACTTCATTCTTTGACTACCTAAAATAAACTTGTTGTTACACCATGGCCATGTAATTTCGTGTGATGGTTCTATTTCAATCAAAGGTCCGAGGTATCAAATTCCATAAATTGAAGGAAAAAATCCTTCCTTGAGTTATCCATTAATAACATGCCACTCATGACGCACCCAACGTACCATACATCCCACCAACTTTCCGTGTGACTGTTTTTGTTAGTAAATCAAAGTGTGCGAGTCATGAAATGTATTAGTGATAATCATAATGTCTAAAGATAATTACACATGCTCGTAGATTAGAATATCTGATGAAACGAAAACATGCAGAATTCCTACTGGCGGGTCTGTTCTCATAATCTCCCATCTTGGATATTACCAAGTACGAACTTCATGAGAAGAAGTATCATCTGCTTATGAGTACTCACACCCAATAGTCTGTATACTATGTGTCCCATTATAGTATGTCATCCAACTGTAGAACTATATTTAAGAATATTGTTATAGAACTTCAAGGTTCTCATCATAGTAAGGAACTGATATGACATTGTCAATGTGACAAATACTCCAAGACATTATTACACTATAGTCATGGAGAACAATGAACAATATGTAATAAGATATTTAATGTTTAAATATATTAATATTCACGTAATCAAAGTATAACTAGTTGGTTCTAGGACACCAACTCTTACAGGGAGAAGAGAGGACATAGTTCTCTCTGGGGTTTGAGAGAATTACAAAGGTTTTTCTATTTTGTAGGACACACCAAATATGAAAAATAATATAATTTAGAATATATATGTAGGTTTAAATATTTATAATTTCATAAAGTAACTTATCAAATATTTTACGTAAGTAAAACACGATGTCAAATAATAATAATAATAATAATATTTTCGATGGCATTTGTTTATTCTAATATATTTCTTAAATAAATAAATTAATATTTATTTAAAGGATATTAAATATATCATTTTCATTGGATCATTAAACTCATCCCATGTCCTCCCATAGAATTTATAAAACCTTAAATTTTAAAGTATTCATTAAATAATATATAATAAATATTATATTAACTAAAATTGTAAATAAATATTTATTTTAATATTTACATATCCAAAATAAATATTTATTTTAATCTATTCAGTAAACTGGTGAATAAATATTTATTTATTTATTACCTTGTGAAAAATTAAACAAGTGATAAAATTCAACTCACCTATTCTATACTCGAATATCTTATGATTGCATTTATTTGATAAAATTTACATGAGTAAATAATATTCCATAAGCTAGGATTAAACCTATTCTAAATTTACATTTAATAAAATTTATTGAGATCCTAGATACAATTATTGTGTGACCCTCTATAACACTTTCTCAATGAAAATATGCAAACTTACCAAAGGATGAAGATTAGTTTCTAATAACACATCAATGAACTCCTAGAAAAAAAATATATAATAACTACATCAACCTACCTTTGAGTGTGACTATGTAATAAAATAAATTTTTATTTATATATCTCATGAAAAAGGACACATACTTTTCTTATCACCCTATATGGTCAATTTATCTTTATTTGACTTTACTAAATGAATGTATTTTTAAACTAACATGGCCATGAATTTTTTCAGATAGTTACATTTTAATTAAATGGATCATGATATCTTTTTACATTAATATAGAAGGGACAATAATTTCTCAAATTATTCAATTAATTTCATATCACTTATGACACACCTAATGTATGTTACCTCCCTATGATCATATGTCATCACAATTTTCATCCATGTGTCAAAGTGCATGATTCATGATACATATTAATAATAATCTAATGTCTAAGGACTATTACACATATTCATAGATAAGAATATTTAATGACACATAAAACATGTGGAATTATAATTAATGGGTATATACTCATGAACTACCTTCTTAGAGATCACTAAGTGTTAACTTCATGGGAATAAGTATAAGTTTTATGAGTCCCCAACACCTGATAGTCAAACATCATCTATGTCTCATCAGATATATATTATCTATACCATAGATCATGTTATAAGAATATCATCATAGAATATCTAGGTCCTAATTATAATAGAGAACTATTATAACCCTTTTATGTAATGAATATTCTAAGGATATTTTCACTTTAATTTTATATATAATAACAATAATTATTTTATAACATATTTATATATATTCTGGTGATCTCATGTAAAAAGTAATTTGGTTTTAGGGAAAAACTCCAAAAATAATCACAGTTGCACTAGATCTAACTAATAATGTTTATCAACTCATTATCTCAAACATTATATTCATTATTATGTTGAGTTATTAGTATAAGAACTAGGACTATCAAATTTTTCTCTATGGATACTCCACTTATTGTGATTTCACTTCATTGAGTAAAACTCATAAGAGGTGATATCCGTAATTATTTACCGTTTATCCTCCATCATAAAACTAACATATTTTATAGTTCCATGATAATAATAATATCATAATATATATTTTTTATAATACTTTACTTGGTATAATTCCAAGATCTAGACCAAATCATCACTTGTTTTAATATTCCTTCTTTAGCTACATCAGAAGCTACAATATACTCAGTGTTTATAAATATGGCTGTAACTGACTTCAAAAATATTCTCTTTCTCATATCCTTAGTCTTACTATAATAAAATATTAAAATAAACTATAAAAATTCTGGATTTATATTCCCTTAATATTTAGATTATTCTATTCTCCAAGTACTGATAACTTATCCTCTATACTTTATCAAGTACTATTGGATAGTTTTGACCATTGTTTCATATAACAATCCTAGTTCTGTTTGATATTTAATCACCATTATTTATGTATAATAATATAAAATATCAATATATATCATGGAATTAATTATATATACCATTACATAAGAATATATATTTTTATACATGATCTTAGTCTCCTCCAATTTTTAACACATAATCTTAGAGAGATTTATGCCATGCACATTGGTAACAATTCACTCTTGAATTGTTTCATCTGGTATTTTTCAATACAATATTAATATTTGTACAATTAATTATTCTAATCACCTCATAGATCATTATTTGTAATTATTGTTCACTATAACTTCGACCATTACTTTAAATCACTCATTGGATAAATGATTTTAAACTTACTCTTAACTAACTATATATTAATATCTGTTTTCTATATTTTACCAATATTTTTGACTTGGAAAACTATGGTCCTCCCATTAACCTCTTTTAGACATAGAGATCACATTCATTGTTAATAAAAACAATCTCTATTATGGATTTATTAAAATAGATATTTTATGATTTTAATGTTTACTTCAACTCATAAATTGATCTACGCAACTTTCATACCTAATTGAAATCATTTTGGGTCACAATACCTTTTGGTTATATCATATAGAAATATTTTTCAAGTTTTCCATGAAGAAAAGTGGTCTTGACACCTATTTACCAATTTTCATAATCATGGAAGGTTGTTATGGAATATATAACTCTATTTAATTTTATTATAGTGATGGGTGGAAAATGGATTGTCATAGTCTATTCCTTGATATTGATTGAAACCTTTATCAATCATCTATGACTTATAGGAATTGAATTTACCATCTATGTAATGTTTTTTCTTGAATACCCACAAATGGGATTTACATCAACTTGAGAAACTACTAAAATAAAAACCATTTTTTAGTATATGGAATCAATTTCTTAATTCATATCAACTTTAAAACTATATCTTATCACTATTCACTACTTCCTTATAGGAAAAGTATTCATTATACTCAAATAATATATATATATATATCACCTATGTAAATGATTACAAAAAAAACTTATTCTTATTTAATATCTCTTATGTAGTATATGTCTCTAGAAAAACTCCTCTAATTATGTTGTTTATATTTTATGTTCTTATGCTAACTCATGTACATCTAGATCCTTGGATTAATTGAATTTTAGATTTATCCCAGAATGTCAAGTACATATGTTCTTCCTTTTTATAGAAATATAGTTTTTCACTTGACTAATACATTTATATCTTAGGGGTAGTTATATCCTTAGTGAATTAGGATAATTAACTATAATTTACTTTATGTTTTTTATATAATTTTGTAGATAAAATTTTCCTTAACAATAAAATAACATGTGTTTTTTTACATAATAGACTTCTTTCATATTATAACCATATGATATCCATTAGTAATTATAATCAACATATTCTTAAGAATTTAGTGATTCTATTTTCAAAGCATGTCTCAAAGGGAGTAATAAAATATTTGAAATAAAAATAATACTCATCATCAAGTCTTATTTTTGGTAACATCATTACATTGATTTTTATAAGGTAATGCTATTTTAGGAATAACTTCACTCTATATTTTAATGATTGACAAATGCTTGGTTAAAATATTCTTCAACTCACCTTCCCAAACCATATATTTATCTTTTAACAATAATATTATCTACTTTAATTATATATTCCAAAAATATTTTAAATTAATATTATAAAGTAAATGAAATTACCTCTAGATAAATAGTTATAATAGTTCACTCATAATTTACTAAACCAATTTTAGAAGATTTGGGGCATTATATCCTTTTAAAGTAAAATAGTTTCTTTATTATAAAACCTTGAAATTAATCATGTTAAATCACTATTAGAAATATGAAACATGAAATGGGGATATATACATGGGTGGTATTCCCATGGATTTAGGTCATAGGAAAAGGATACCTATGGCCAAATGTGGAATATTACCACAGGAGTTTCCCATGGCTATAGTTTAATGTGCGAAAAGGTTTTTAGCATGGACATGGGGTGTGAGATTGGTCAGAAGGATCTATATCCATGGGTATATATGCTCATAGTGAAATACCACCCCTATCACTATATGAAAATATGTTTGTGGTAGAAGGTACTTCCCTCAAACTCCTATCATCATGGGCATGTATGCCAATGGTGGAAGACCACTCCCTCAAAAACCCCATTTTCAAGGGAAAATATTCCCATGGAGGAAAATAATTTCACCAAAC
The DNA here is from genome assembly GCA_963277665.1 of Viscum album. Lineage (NCBI taxonomy): Eukaryota > Viridiplantae > Streptophyta > Magnoliopsida > Santalales > Viscaceae > Viscum > Viscum album. The sequence goes on from OY728136.1 coordinate 1,990,172,050, forward strand.
CTCTATCCCCTTGGGAATATATGCCCATGGTAGACGAACCATCCCATCGATCCCTTATCACCATAGGCATATATGCCCATGTTGGAAACTCTCTGATAAAATCCTGTCATGATGGGAATACTTGACCATGGAGAAATACCCTTCATTGATGGGATATAGCCTTGGGTATCCCTCCCCATGGCTATAAGACTTCATGGGACACCCCTACAAACATAGACATCCACGACCGTGTCTATAGGGTATCTTTGGACATAGTCATGACAGGCCACGACTATAATAACCAAATAAAAAATTAGTAAAATTATTATAATAATTGTAATAATATAAATTTAAATATATATATATATATTATAAAAATATATTGGTATAATGTTTCATATAAGATAAATAAGGGGTCTTTTAGTTTATCACTAGATCTATAGATCAAAATTTGATGGTAATTTTTTTTTATTTTTGAAATGCTATGTCCATGGAAAGTTTCCCATGGATATAGAAGATGGGAATATAGACAAGGGAATCTATCCATGAAAATATACCACTAATACCATGGATAGTTCCCGTGGATTTATAGATATATCCCATGGGGGAAATTGTTGTGGAAATAGCCCCAGGCTAATAGCTATGGGCACTACCCATGGACATAGGCCTTGGTCATTGGCAAGGCCAGATACAACAATGGGATAATCCCATAGCCCTATTGTCAAGGGTTTGTGTCAATATAAATCAATCTATTTATATGGATTTATAATGCCCAAATACCTTGCTCTTAGAAATTTATTTTAGTTGTGAATACATAATAGTTTTATCTTTAAATAATCTAAACACCAATCTGGGTATATTCTTGATAATTACTTGTAGTTTTATTTGATCAAGAATTATCTTTCCACAAATCAGTATTATTTTGAGTTTTATATTTTATATTCATAATTGATTTCAGATATTGGATATCTATGACTCAAGTATAATTAAACTATTAATTAAGTATGGTTTTCCAGAACAACATTGATTTTATATATGAAATAATGTATCATTGTGTCTAAAATCAGGCACTAAGATAGATATTTTGGTAACAACCAATACAAAAAAATATTCTTTAAAAATAATGATCTCCCCCTGGGAAATATTAATTTGTCAGCATCTTTTATTGGACTTAGGATTAAGCTCCATCAAATTATTTAAACCTCACTTATTTGAATCTTTATAATCTTAGTTGGTTCCTATATTTTTATACAAATATATGAGTCACATATTTTATATAATACTCAAGAAGATAAATATTAAATATAATGATTAATATATTAAAATCATATGATAATTATTTCTTTGTCTTAAATTAATTTCAATTCATCTTCTAGTTAACTTTATTTGCCACATGTAAAAGAGATTTATTTATATTCACCACTCTAACTATGAATATTTTGTTTCTTTGATATAAATTAAAAACAAACAATTGAATATAGACTTTTCATAGTATTTTCAACATTTTACTTTACTTCATTCACCATACGTTCTGAAAAAATCACACTAATCCTTATTATCTTGATGAATCAAAGACAAAGTATTATTAAGATGCTTATCTATACTATTAATTCTTAATAAACATGAAGTTTCTAAGTGGTAAGGATGAAAAAAATATTATATTTATTGATAATTTATTATCAATATGAAAATATATATTCCCTAACTGATTGATATACTTTATCATCTTGAGTACATGATCACTATCTAGGTATATATCTTCAAGTTTACACTTATAAAAAACAGTGAAAATTACATTTATCTTTTCCCTCTCTTTATCCTTTTCACATTCTTGGATGTGAGTCAACATGTTGTATGCATATGTGTCCTTATGTTTCTTCTTCAAATATCTATATATATTTGATAACATGATGTAATGAACATTTGATTTATCCTTAATGTGCCTGTTATAGGCATCCTTATTACCCCCACTTGCTCCATAAGGTGGCTGATCAGGTGTATAGGACTCCAACACATAAAATATATTTTCCTATAGTATTAAAATAGAAATATACTATACCACTATTAGAAATTAGTACTGGTGATACCATTATATCTATCCAAAAATGATTATAGTGATTATATGACTTTCTTTTCATTTTATACAAAAAATAAAAGTAAATTTCAATAATTTTTCTTGATTATTGGTTATGAAATAATTAATAATTTAATTAAGTATCTAGATATTATATAAAATTACAATTTACATCACTATTGGATTCATAATATTTAGTTTCTAAGATATTCTATTAGAAATGATCCATATTTCCCTTCAAATAACAAATATGGAGGCCTTATCAAATTATTTGAAGGTATTTAGGTAGGATTTAATTTTCAATTACATTAAATCACAACTCCTTAATTTTTTTATTAGAATCACTAATCCGGAAATCATATACTTATATTTCCTTAACACTCTCCTCCACATCACACTGGGTCTTTCTAAGGAAATTGACCATTTATAATATCTTGGTTAATTCATGAAAAAACTTTCATTAGAACTCCCCAATAATTTAAAGTATACTAACTAGGTCCAGGGAATCACTTTAAAATATGGTTTTATTATCAATTAATTGAAGGTGTTTTGTTGGATTAATATATTTTTTTGAATGATTTATTGTTTACCTATGTATAAATATCCTTTATTTTATTCTTCACATGATTGTTAATTTTATATTGAAATGATATAAATAATTAACCATGTAAGATAAAATAATTTAATCATATTAAATTCATTTTTATAAGATATATTATTTTATCCTTTGTATATATATATTTTATAATTACATTATATGTAAACTTATATGAGTAATTAACTATACCCAATAAAATATATCTTATGCATTTTATTTCATTTTATCTAATTATAAATTTTAATTTATTTATATTATATGATTGAATTTAATCATCCAAATAAAACATTCATCCTATAATTAAATAAATTACCATGAAATTATAAGATAAAATAAAGGTGTGATATGATCATGAGATTTTATCTATTGGTTGGTTTATTGAATAATGAAAAATAAATTTAGACCCTAAGGGAATAACTCCTTGAGCTTTTTCTGGGATCAAGTTAAAACATACACTATTGTCTTATGTATCTCTTTGGTTAGATTTATCATAGCTCGGGTCCTGAACCATCTTCTCTAGTGGAGAACTCTATTCTTTAAAAATGTGTATTCACACATAGTTGAGAGGTACTATGGGTTTAGTGTTACATTAAATAATCTTTAGACATGTAGGCCTATACATAATAATTGAGGGAGGTATGATTTGAAGATCATTATATTTAATTTTATAATAAATATAACATAAAACCATGAAATAAATAATTTAATTAATTAATTAATTAAAAATATTACTTATATTGGTGAAATCTTATGATAATTCACAACATGCAATTAAAAATACATTTAGTATTACCAGAATCCATTTCAAATCATTACACTTAAGAAAATATTGATTGAATTAACAAATTAATAAACCAATTAATAAATTAATTCTTTATCTTATATTCTGTCTAACTTAAATTCCTTGAGGCATAATAAGAATCAAATTATTTATTATTTAGTTAAACTAAATAAATTTTATTTTATTTTAAAATAATGTAAGTATAAAGTGTGTAGTTTATAAGAAACAAAACATATACTATCTATGTTATGTTCAATCCTATTTCAATAAATTAAGATATACATGGAATGTACTGTTACCCAACATGTCATGTGACACACATTGTGTATGGTCCATGTATTTTCCATATACTTGCACAACATGTAGGCCCACACAACATGTTGCGATATACATAACATGTTGTTTGAGGTAGTGAAACTGTATAGTCTTCATAGTGTATATGATCACATCACATGACATAGATATACATGATGTGTGTCAAAGGTAAAAAAAGTAAAGTACATGACATGTACGATCACCGTTACATGTCATGTAATGGTAGATATTACACAATATTATTGAATACCATGTTTTGACCCACATGAAATATTGAAAATCACTTGGTGTGCACCTGGTGTAGAGTGATGTGTGTCACATAATGTACATATCCGGCTACATGCCTAGTAGTTCATGTCTCACTATTTTTCAAGGTTAGTAGTCAATATACGACCTGTAATGATTCTATGTACTGAAACACATGATGCATCATGAATTAAGTGGCATATAATTCATATGGGGTTATAGGGTGCGTACATGCCTACTATATGTTGTGTTGTACCTTTCAACGTACATGTAATTCTAAGAGTCAATAAGTGGAATTTAATGTAATTATATAATAAATCACATGAAATGACATGACTTAGATGACATGTTCCTTGTGAGGTGAAAAACCACTTACATGATGTCTAATTTACCATTAAATGTTGTAAAACTATGTTATGTAGATAGTGACCTTGGAACCTTTAGATAACAATTTTGAGTGTTATTTATATGTTTTATCCCATTATTGACCATACAAACTCAGATTACCATACCATCTTGACTGTTGGAATCATAATCGGAATATAAAGAAAAATAGAATAAAATGAAACATGAAATTTATAAATTATAAATAATTATAAATTAGAATGTGACCACAGTAATACAACTTAAAGGTTCCAAGTCACATCATAAGTTTCAAGAAAGTGCCTAATTTTTTTCTATTGATATAAATTGATAATATCAAAATAAATGGATGAGAATACCCAAAAATAAATATAGAGGATCCTACACATTTAATTTATAATTAATTTAAATTTCAAGTTATTTCATTCTTAGTAATCCCCTTGATCAAGTTCCATGACTGCTCATGTTGAGTTGTTATTGCTTTGGATAACCCAAGTAAGGATTCCTATAGATGTATCCACACATGTTCCATGAATCTATAGATTATATTCATGATATTTTGGGTTTTGGAATAAGTGAACCAAGTGTTTCACATCATCCATCATCAATCAAAACAAAGAATCTATTGTTCTCTCTATGTTCTTGAGAGGGAGGAGTGGAGAAGAGTTTATTACTAGGGATTGAAAGAATTATAGAGGTTTATCCATCGTGTAGAACACAACACACATGACAAATGATATAATCTAGAATATATACATATGGTTAAATATCAATAATTACACGAATTCCCTTATCAAATTATTTAACCCCAATAAAACCCCATGTAAATTATAATAATAATAATTATTATATTCCAAGACATGTGTTTATTTTAATTTCATTTATTAAATAAATAAATTAATATTTATTTAAATGATATTAAACATATCATTTTTATTTAATCATTAAACTAGAACCATATCCTCCCATAGAATTTGTTGAACCTTAAATATTAAAAGACTCATTCAATAAAATTAAATAAATATTACATTCACTAAAATTGAGAAGAATAATTTTTTTTTAATATTAATGTAACAATAATAAATATTTATTTTAATCTATCCACTAAACTGGTGAATAAATATTTATTTATTTTTTACCTTGTGACTAATTAAACCAGAGATAAAATTCAAATCAACTATTCTATATTCGAATATCTCATGAGTAAATTTATAAAATAAAATTTACATGAATAAATAATATTAAAAAAATAGAGAATAAATTTATTCTAAATTTAAATTTAATATAATTATGTGAGATTCAAGATATATTTAGTGTGTGACTCTCTAGGCCCCTTTATCAATAGAAATTGATGAATTTACCCAAGGTCTAATATCCGCATATAGAGACACGTCATGACACCCATAGAGAAAGAAGTTAATATATAAACTACAACAACATCCCTATGAATTCTACCATGAAATATAATCCCTTTGTCCTCCAATATCTCATTAAGGATGGTGCCAACTTGAGTCATCACTTGTGATGATAAATTTATATTTCTTTGATTTTCTAAAATGAACATGTCTATAAACTTACATGGACATGGATTTCATTAAATATTTCCATTTCAATAAAAGGACCAATATATCATATTCTATAAATATATATGCGACAAATCCTTTCTTGAATTATTCAATTAATTTCATATCACTTATGATGATCCCAAAGTATGGTACTTGATCATGAGCATACATCATCACTGTTTTCATCCATACATAAAAGTTTGTGATTCATGATACACATTAATAACAATCTCAAGTATAAGACCAATACACACTTTCATATATATTAATATTCAAAAACACTTAAAACATGTGAAATTACTTTTTGTGGTTTTTCCCTCATGATCTCCCTTATTGGAGAACACCAAGCTTGAACTTCATGTGAAGAAGTATCAATGTCTTATTGTCACCCCACACTTTATAGTAAAATATAATATATATCCCATAAAAAAGATATTATCTAGACAATTTTACATGTTATAATAATTTCATCATAACATCTATAGGTTCTCATTATAGTGGATAATCACTATAACCCTTTAATGTGACTAAAATTCAAGGACATTATCACATTAATGTTACATAAAAAAACAATCATTATATGATAATATATATATATATATATTGATAATTGAAAGTAAAAAATTCTATTGGTTTTATGGAACCAACTCTAATAAAGATTTTAAACAAGAGTATCTATAGGCGTATCCACATGTGTAACCTGAAGCTCTTGGAACATCAATGTTTAGTTGTCGTGTGCTACCAAACATATTAGAATCACCTTCAATGTACCTCAATAATATGGAGAGACTCAATCTATATTTGGAGAAGGATTGAGATAATTTTTTTCTCAATGACATTTTCCAAGAATAAAATATAAATCCTTAAAAATATCATTAAAAAAATGACATAAAAATGGTATTTATAATTAGGTTAAAATAAAATATATTTCACAAAGGCCGTTTTTTATTTTATTTAACCATAATAAACACCCCATTCCAACACCTTTTGAATAATAATAAAATTATTATTTAAATGTGATATAATTTATGTCTAATATCATCAAATAAATAAATAAATAAATAAATAAATATTTATTTATTTAAATGATATTATTTCACCAACCAAATAATTAAAATAAATTTAATTCCTCCTAAAAAAATCAAACCTTGAATATTAAATATTTATTTAATAAAATATATATTATATTCATGAAACTTGTGAATAATATTTATTTATTACTATAATAGATAAAATTTCAACAAATAATATTTATATACTTAAAATATATATTTATTTATGAGATTTTGGATATACTTAGTGTGGGACTTTCTATATTTTTATTATTGGGATGTGAAGCCTACTTATGTTTTTAATAAGTTAACTAGACATAGTGAAATAAACAATATCTCATCTATGGGGTGTATAAAATGAAAAAAATCTTTCCAATAGTTGTAGAATTATTAGATGATAATATTTTCTAATGATAATGTGTAGTGATTAGCTTCATTGGACAATGTTCAAAAAAAGTTATTGGGCAGTCCTTATGGTTTTTTAGCAAAGGGTTGGGTAATGTTATACTATTCCCGGGACATCCATTTGTTAGAATCTAACTGCTATAACTGATCATCAATCGCTATAAATAAATGGTGGTATGTTTACAAAGATCAGAGGTTGGTGTAACCAGATGACTGGCTAGGACCCACTATAAAGATTGGGAGGTACCACTTGCACATGAGTGAATATGATGTGGATCAAAGTAGTCTAATATTGATAATCACTGATTGATATTATAGATATTTTTTATCTTCTGATAGGAATGGAATGAATTATTTTTTCACTAATGAACACAGAACGTAATGTTCTTACCATGAAAAAATATATATTTCTTTCCCCACTTTTTTAAATTTACACTAAACATTAATGTTGTGTTTATTAATAGTTTTCTTGAGTATTTGTAAGGAAAACTTAGTGTGATGATTAGGGTGTGTTGTTTTCCTTTCTTCTATACACTAAGTAGTGGAATTCATATATAGGATCTATATAAATTTTTTGTGTCATCCAATTGATAACATTTAGTGATTGGACTTTTGAAGGATTTACAACAAGTGGTATCAAATATTATGGTTATTTTATCACTCATCAATTAAATTAGAGGCGGCTCAAGTAACACCCATTATCTTGATTTTGAAATTATTTTTATTTTAGTGGGAGTTTATTTTCATTTAAAGTTTTATCATTGGATGAAGGTAAATTCTAGTTAAATATATTTAATGAGATTAATTTAGGCTTCTAAATAATGAATACGGAGGATTATCTTATTCAAAAGGACATGGATGTTTTTTTGGGTGGAATCAAATCGAAGAATATTGAACATGTGGAATGTGAATGGTTAGATAGGAAATCCATTGGTTTGGTGATAATGAAATTGTCATAGAATGTATCCTTTAATATATAGGAGGTGAAAACCATGGTAGAGTTGACAAAGGCCCTGATAGAAATTTATGAGAAGCTTACAAAACTTGTGTCCATGATGTGAATGTTGTTTAAAATAAGGATATTAATAGTAATAACTATGGTAGATTATGTGAATGAATTTAATATGATTTTAGGGAACCTAGAATTGGTGAAGGTGAAGTTTGGGAATGATATTTTGCTGATTCTATTGTAATCATCACTACTGAATTCATGGGATGTGATGGTAACAAAAGTTATATATTCTTATGGAAAAACTGACTAGGTGTTTGAGGATATTTGGAACATAATATTGAATGAAGTACTCATATAAAGAAAATTTAAAGGAATATCTAGAATTTCTCTTAGTACTTATGCAAGAGAATGGTCACCACAATAAATAAGTTGAAATAATAAATTATATGATAGGTCTTGAGAGAGAAGTTGAGTTAAATCGGATGTCCCTTGTCCTACATATTGAAAATTTGGGAAAAGTGGATATATAATAAAGGATTTTAGAAGCCATAGGGAAGAATCTGGAAGATTTTTTTTTAAATTTTAAATTCCATGAGTATATATGAGGGAAGTAACAACCTGCCACTGATTGTCAACATTCTGGTGGAGTCATGGGTGATAAACTCAGGATCATCATTTCACTTGATAATAGAGTAGATATTTATTATAAATTATATTTCTAAAATATTTAGTAAAGTATATTTTGTGGATGATGAATCTCTAGAAGTAGTGGGGAAATGTGATATTAATTTATGAATGGAAAACAAAATCTTCCTATAGTTGAAATAATTCAGACATATCATAGGGTTATGGAAGATTCTAATTTCCCTAGGTCATCTGGATGAGGTGGCCTATGGAACTAGTTTTGAAAACAGAGAATGGAAGGTGATTTGAGGATCCCTAGTGGTTGCACAAGGATTAAGTGATGAGACCCAATATACAACTAAAATATCATAGGGAGTGGTAATATCTAGAGAAATAATATCTTTTAGTCTAGAGTTATGGAATATATGACTTGGATATCTCAATGAGAAATATGAATGTTCTAATGAAAAAAAGGAATGTTGAAGCTTGATCATATTGATTTTGTAAGTTGTGAGAGTTGTGCACTTGAGAAAAAAAATTATTCCATTTAACTTAAACAAATGGAATCCCCAAGCTTAAAAGTATAAACTGGTTTACTCAGACATTTTGGGACCTTCCCTAATACAATATCATAGTGGATCACTTTACTTTGTGACATTCATTGAAGATTCAATAAGTAAAGCATGATTTTAATAATTAAAACTTAAGTTTTATTTATTTGTACTATTAATTAAATTGAAGTCCAAAATGGATGGGTAAATTGTTTATAAGTTTAAAATTCTAAGGTTCAAAAATATTGGTGAGTATAACAGGAGAAACTTTTGGAACTTTTTGAAGAAGAAGGAGATAAGCCTACAGAGAACTGTGCCTATTACACTATAGTAGAATGGTGTGTAAGGGAATATAAAATACATGTTAATATAAAATGAATGAAGTTTGAGAGTTTACTTGGGAATGCCTAAGGAAATTTGGGTGGAAGTAGTGAACACGAAAACATATTTTTTTAACATATGTTTGTTCGATCCAATGGTATAAGATGTTTCAAAACAATTATATCCTAGTAAACAAATGGAAGTTAGTCACATAAAAATATGTTATAGTCTTTTCTAAATCCACATTGATGATAAGGATAAGGAAAACTTGATCTAAATTGTAATAAAAGTTTCTTTATGGGATATGATAATAAAGATTTTGGATTTTGACTATAGGATGATGAAAAACAACAAGTCATCGAGATCCAAGATGCTCTATTCAATAAAAAGGTTCTATGTAAGGACTAGAACATGGATGAATCAAAATTTGAGACGAAGGGATAAAATAAATAATTCCAAGTTGATCTAAATAGACATACCTAATGGTAACATATTTTTATGGGTTCTGATGACAACATAGGTTATCCAGAAGTGATACCAAAATATGATGTGTCAAAATGCTCGAGAATCATTGAATCCTGAGGAAATTTTCTAAAATTTAGAGTATCATAGGGTGTTTATATATAATTTAGAGCACCAAAAATTATATATATGGATAGTTATTATCCATAATATATAATATAGAGATATTATAGAGTTCGATGACCTATACAGAGGTTTAGGGATTACATGAATTTTATAATTTTAATGGATAAGGGGGAACCTAAAATCCTTGAAGTGGTGGCCACTCTTAGTTACTATATAAATTGGGAGTCTATGATGCAAGATAAAATTTGTTCATTGAAATCCAAAAAAAACATAGTATATTCTTGACCAACCTTAAGGGAAAAACACTTAAGAACAAGTGAGTTTTCCATTTAAATTAAGAAGTTATATTAAGGAAGAGATACAATTCATGATTAGTAGTAAAGGGATTTCAATATATGGTGGGGATTTATTTCTCTAAAATTTTCTATTTGGTAGTTAAGTACACTACCGTATCGAAGGTGTTGAGTTTAGTTGTGTCTGATAATATAACCCTTGAGTAGATAGATGGAAAGAAAAACTTTCTTAATATATATTTTGAGGAAATGATCCACATAAAGAAATAAATTTCTTTTAATGAAAATTAAAACAACAAGATGGTGTGTAAAAAAGCCTCTATTTATTGAAGTAGATATCGAGGTAGTGGAACTAGAAGTTTAATGATTTCATAAATGAAGAAGATTCCACCCAGTGAAATATAGATCACTATTTCTACTAGAAGGAATGAAATGATAGAAGTTTCATCATACTTATTATTTATATGAATGATATATTGATATATATTTTGGAATTTAATATAATTTATAAGATGAAGTGTGAATTTTATGGAAGATTAGAGATGAAATATCTCATTTAGGTGAAAAATAATTTTGGAATAAATATTAAGAGAGATAGGAAATTCAGGACTTTAGAGCATTCTCAAAGGTACTAAATTTGAAAGTTTATCAAAAGGTTTAGGCTGACCAGACTCAATCTATTCATAACTCCATTAGACATATACTTCAAATCTTCTAAGGATAAAGTGTTTAAAATAGAATAAAAAAGCAGACACCTGGGGAATGTTTTATTTTTATCAATGGTAGGTCGCATGATGTATGCCATGCTATATACTTGAGAAGATATTTCATTTTATATTGGAGTGTTGAGATGATTCACGTAGAATACAAGAAGGAAATACTAAGAGGATATGAAATAGATCATTTAGTACTTAAAAGCATCAAAATATAAAACATTATGCTTTGGGATATATGATACATTATGAGGTTATTTTTATAATTACTTTTCTAGGGATTTAGGTACCCAAAATAACACCAATGGGTTTGTGTTAAACTATTAAGGAACAATAATTAATTTTTTTGTCATGACTATAATTATTTTTTTATTTTTTCCACAATTGAAGTTGAGTACGTGGTAGAATTATACATAGGAAAAGATCTGATATGATTGGTTCACTTAGTGTAGTAACTTGGAAGATGTCATGAGGGTGGTGTGTTCTTCTATGATAGTTAAAGTCAAATTAACGTGGAATAAAAACTTGTGTTTCATGTAAGGATTAAACACATTGACCTAAAATATCACTTTATCAATATTTTTTTGGTGGAAAAGATGTTAGAGTTGTGGAAGATAATCGAGTATAAGAATACAATGGAAATATTCACAAAATATTTAGTATAGGAAGTTATGAGGTAATACCATACCTCGACGGGACTTGGGTGAATGGAATAATAATGAAGAGAGATGAATGTTATTGTTTTAAAAGTGAAAAAGTTATTTTTTCCAAGTTTTTGGTGTGTTTCCATAGGTTCCCTGAAGGAGTCTTCAAGTGGGAGATTTTTGGGATATGAATCATACTTATTTTTTTGAGTAATACAAATGGATAGAGTGAAATGAATGATATCTCTACCATGGGGTACAAACACTGGAAATAGAATATCTACAATGATATAATATTGGTTATAGGATGATATCATTCAATGGGAATGTGAAATGGTTATCTTCATTCAACAATGTTCTAAGGAAGTTACTGGGTAGTCGTTATGGTTTTATAGAAAAGGGATGGGTAACATTTCACTTTACACCAGACATCAGTGGTCGAAATTTGATTGTTATAGACGATTGATAGTCACAATAGATCAATGATGGGATTTCCAAAAATATTAAAGCTTGGTGCAACCAAATAACTGGATGCACCCCACTTTAAAGATGGGGTGGGACTACTTGTACATGCATGACTATGACTTGGATCCAAATAATCTAACATCAAATAATAATTATTAAGATTTTAAATCTTTTTATATTCCTATAATAATGGAATATTGTAGTGTTCCTCCCATGGACATAGGAGGTAATTTATAAACCACGTTAACTGACATAGTTTTTTCTTTCTTACTTTGTTTAATGTCTACCAATGTTTAATGTTGGGTGATTTAATAGTTTTCTTGAGTGTGTGTGAGGTATACTTGATGTAGTTATTGGTGTGTGCAGTATTCCTATCTTTTGGTACACCAAGTATTGATGGACTTATATAGGATATGTATTTTCTATGTGTATCATCTAGTGGATAATTTCCGGTGATCAAACATTGACAAGATTTCCCAAAATTTTCTAAAGGGAAATAATTTCAACAAAAAGAGCATGAGTGATATCTAAAAAAACATCATTATCCTCATAGAGTTAATAATAAGTTTAAGTAACAACATTAAAAAAAATCTTATGAAGGGTCAATATATAATATAATATATTTTTTCACTTGATATATCATCAAGTAGGATGCATAAAATTTTTATCATCCTTATTGCTCGATATATCATTCTTTGAATTTCCAAAACAAACTTTTCCAAGCACTACCATGGCCATGGATTTATTAAAGATACTTTTGTTTTAATCAAAGTTACAAAGATATATTCTTCCTAAACTAAAAAGTAAAAAAAATCATATATTGACTATTTTATTAATTCCATACTAATAATGAATTAACATAAAAAATATATTTCACCATGGGTAAATATTCCCTGGTTTTCATCATGAATCATGGTACATGATTCATGAAAAAAATTTAAAAATGTTCTTAAGTACAAGGAACAATAAACATGATTGTAGATAATGAGAACTAATAACACAAATAATATGTATCCTTCTTTTTAGTTAAGGTATCCCCATAAACTCCCTTATTAAAGATCTCTAAGTGAAAAATTAAAGTAAATAAGGACTAATGTTTATGATCCCCCAATAAATGATAGTAAAATATCAATTATGTCCTATTTGTATGATGTATCTAGACTATATGTCATATATTTAAGAGTATCATCATAGAATCAATAGGTTCTCATTATAGTGGGGAATTTATATAACACATTAATATAATGGGTATTCTATTGACATTATTGTATAGTGGTATACATAAGTAAAATTTAATATGTGATATTACATGTATAATAAATGATTCAATAATCAAAAGTAAAAAATTACAATGGTTTTGGAGAACTAACTCTAATAGAATCCCATTTTCACTAGATCCAACTTCTAACAACTCTGGACCACCATCTCTCACATGATGTTTTTGATTCTGCCATGATAAGGATTTAGTCAATGGGTCTTCCATATTTTCCTCTATGACAACTCTAATCACTGTGACTTCACCTCATTGAGTAAAATATCTCAAGATATGATATAAAAAAGTATATTACTTTTTTTCTCTATTTGAAAATTGAATTCTTACCTAGTACCACTGATACAATATTATTAAAATATATACTATGATAATATTACACTTATTCAATACAATTTCGAGAATTAGAACAATTTTTTTTTTCATATTTACACTATTTTTATGAGAAGTCGTAACATACTAATTATTTTTAGATATAACCACTATTGGGATTAATGATCATATTTTGTTGATTCAATTAGCATTAATATGACTCTAGATTATATTTATCTATGAAAGAACACGTTTTCATCCCCTTGATAACTAGAATTCATTATTCTCCAACTACTGAGAAGTTTTCCCTTATACTTTATCAAGTACCATTGGATAGTTCTGAATACTCCCTTATTTAGTTTTCCTTGTTTTATTTGATATTTACCTTCATGGTTTATGTATAACAAAATATCATATCTTAGTACATATCATGGAATATTTTTAAGATCCCATTTCTTGAGTGTATATAATTATACTCATAATTTTAATATACTCTTGTGGTTTAACATATAAAATTAGAGATATTTATGACATGTTACATAAGAAATAATTGAATCTTGATTTTTTGTAATTTGTATTTTAATACATTTTTAGTATATATACTTTTTCTTACTCTAAGAAATACCATAAATAAATTTGATTAGATCTCATTCCCTAGAACTTTGGTCATTACTTAAAGTTATTCGTAGGTTTTGTGCCCATTGATTTGAATTATATTTTTTTATCAATAATGTGATAGGCCTTGGAGATTGAAGGTGATGTAAATATTTTTTGAGAAGCTATGAGAAGTTTATGGGGTGATTCCATGTTACATTGAAAAGGATTCTTTAGTTTTTAGGTTCATTTATTACTTGTAAAGATTCAAGATAAGGAAATAATTTATATTTGATGATTTTTAGACTAATCTTAAAGTCAATGATAGGTTTTTTGGTTCAATAACACTTTATAAAACATATTTAGAGGGTGTTTGAAGATCTGGTTACATGAATAGATTATTATGTTACTCTTGATGAAAGAAAATCTAGCCTTGATATTTAAGAATCCATTCAATGTGGTTCACTTCTAAAGATATTATGAAGAGGTAATAAAGGTTGGTTGGATGATGATTTTTGAGATGATTTTAGGGGAGTGGGAAGGAATCATAAAAAATAAAAAATGTTCTGGAATTATTTATGTGAAGACTAGATCAATTTAGAGGTTTCATGAAAATCATCTTGAGTTTGAGTATATATCATTGGAGATTACTCTATATAAACATACATTATATAAGAATCATTTTCTTGGATTATAAGTATCATATATTGAGTTACAAGGATGATCCCATAAGGTTAAAGCTATAAGGATCATCTTCTAAGATATAAGTATGATCCTATGGGGATCATTTATCCTTATATGACATTGATAATGTAAGGATCATTTATCCTTATGTGAATATTGAGAATTATAGAATTATATATTTTCTAGAGATTTTGGAAACTAAAATTAGATGATTCCTAATCCAATCTTCATAGATAAAATTTCATAATCACATTAATTTTATTTTTATACAAGATGATAGTGAAGGATGAAGAAATAAGGAAGAAACATATTCTATAGATAATTTACACACTACAAAATGAAAAATGCACATGGAAATGGTTCATATTGTCATGTATACATGGTGATATTTTATAAGATCTAAATTATAGAATTTTTGGAGATTTAAATTAAAGAAATAACCCTGGGTATTTATGAAATTTATGTTGAAATACTTAACTAATATTTTTAATGAGGATAAAACTGAAAAATATCTTATAGATTTCAAAATAAAGATCTCCCGCCATTCTAAAATCATAGAGTTTCCAAAATCCATTTTGGAAACCAAATAATCCCAATTATCTATGAATAAAAAAATATTACTGGTAAAAAATATAAGATTAAATATATCTCACTAAAATTGAGTGTGAGAGAATTCTAAGAGCTCAAAAATTCACAGTATCAAAGAGAGAAGGAGGAGTTTGAAGCTGAGAGTCATTCAAGGGGGAAGAAACCTATTGTGCTCAAGTATTCAAAGTGACAAGGAGAACCAATTTTTGTGATGTACTAGATAGTTGAGAAAATCGTATTACTATGTTTTTAAGAATATTTGGAGACACAAACTTGAATATGTTTAAGAGAAGACTAGTTGATCCAACCTATTCATGGAGGAAGATCTCTTTAAAGATACATAGAAGAATCCAAAAACAAAAGGAGGTATTTCTTTATTTAGTTCATACTTTATAGAGGATATTTTTTTCTTTGAGTGGGACTTTATAATATGAAATATATTATGACTCTCTATCATATAACTAGGATTGTCCTTGGTTTTATTCACTTGAGTGTATAATAAAAGAATCTATGATTTGGGGGACTAACCAATCCAAAAATTATTAGTTATTTCCATCCAAACCTTGTAAATACCATGTGCTATTATTTATCTTATTTATACTACATATGAGGTGAGTATAGGAGAATTTATTTATTGTATTTTGATATCAATAATTCCAATAGGTTGATTTCAAAAATAATAATTTAAAAAATAAGACCATTGATACACCCCCTCTTAGTGGTCAATCTTGACTAGAGCATCATGAGTGGTATCAGAGAAAATATATGTTCCCTATTAAATATTCAAGAAGTTATTGAGGAGGGAGAATCAAAATTATATGAAAAAATTAGGTTTCTCTTCATTATATGGAAATAACTACCACATTTAGAGGAATAAGATGTCATTCTACCCACTATTACTTATCCTTGAGCTAAAAGATATGAAACTATTGGTTTTACACTCATTCATAATGGGGGCCCATGTATTCTTATTATAATATAAATTTTTAACTTGAAGGAAAATCATAAAATACTATCTATATTTTTCTTTTATAAAACATTTACACAATGGTTATGGGACTCCAAACTGCTAAGACATTTTGAAATAAATTAAAAATAAATTTCTGAAGGAATTATCAAATTCAAGGAATATAAACTAAAAGTTTTAGGAGAATATTTAAAGAAATAAATGTGGATAATGATGAGAAAATATAATTCTAATTTATAAGGTTCAATGATATTTTTAGTAATATCTCGAGGTTTGGTGAGAAGATAGATGATTCCACCATTGTCAAAAAGCTAATGAGAATATTTCTAGAAATATTTTAACCCTAAATTTCATCCTTGAAATATTGGTAGTATTTTTTAGTGGATGTGATTCACATTATTCTCATATATTATGAGTTAATACAAAATCCAACTTTCAATAAGAAATAAAAATATGAGATGGATTTTTAGGCCATGATAAAAGGAAAAGTCAAAGAAGGAGAGGTTGTGGAATTAAGTGATTCAGATGATGATGAGGATGATTAAGGCTTAAAGAATTGGTTTTCTTCTCTCAAATAAGTTTAAGAAGTGAAAGTGTATAGGAAAGGTAAATAAACCACCAAGTTTCTATAACTATAATGAAATTTTTCATTTTTACAAGGAATGCCTATTGTAGAAGGCTGAATAATATGAATTAGACGAGGAGGAAGAGAAATCTAAAAATCATAAAAATTATAAGAGTAAGAAGAAGTATTACAAAATTAATAATGAAATCCTGATGAGTAATAAGTACAAATATTACACATCAAGAAACCAATCATATAATAAATTCAATTTCCTTTCTCATGTTGAGAAAGGTTTTAACACCTCTAGCAGTGATGATGATGAAGAAAGGAAATAACTATAATAACAACTTAAAGGTGAGTTAGAATCTTATCTTAATAAGATCACACATCTCTAAAAATAAAATAGAAAGTTTTTAAAATATAATAATGATACAACTAAATAAAATAAAAAACTAGTTAGAAAGGAAGAAGTCTATATCATTTAGATCAAGAAACACAAGCTATGTGATGTTAAGTAAGATAAGATACTCTAAGATATTGAGGAAAAACTAGCTTGTATAGTATATGAGATGGATGATACACAATCCATATGTCTTGATTAAAAAAATGAGTTGAAAAAAATTAGAGAATAATTATCAAAGTCTACTAAGGTTAAAATAGAATCTTTTCAAGAAGAAGAGAAGAAGGCTTCCAATAAGCAGATTGAAACTAAACCTAATCTGTCTCAAAATAAATCAATTATCTCTAATATTGTAACTAAAAAAATTAAGGGTAAAAATATTTGAAATAAGAATGAAAATTTGAGTCCCTCTTAAAAATTATATGGGTATATGAATATCTCAAGGAAACCACTACCACCTAGGAAGTAGAAGGTATAGTTTTAATTAAGGAAACTCTAATAAAATTCTAGACATAGTTTCTCTTAAAGTGGAAGATGATAGTTCAAAATATTTTTCTAGAATTTTGAGGGTATGGATAAAAATAATACTTTTTTTGGTATAAAATTTCATTTCCATGGAAGAGGCATGAACTAAGGGGGAGCCTAAGTGAGGAAATGATGACATATTCCCAGATAAGACAACCTATGACCAGAACTTCACTAAGTCTATCTACCTAAAAAAACTAGTGTATAGAATAGGTGTACGTAATATATAGATATTAGGGTCATAAATCTTATGTATTCATGAAAAAACATCCAATATAACTTCCATATGATTTTAAAGGGAATAAAACTCAGAATATAAAAGAATAGAATCCATGCAATGAGAAGCCCAAGAAAGATGAGTAAAGAAAAAGGGAAATCTTAATAATCTAGCTAGATCAATTGGTGATGGACCAAAAAATATAAAAATAAAAGATAAATTATAGTTCCAAATTAATGTAAGTGGTTACATAAAAAGAGGTCAGAATTCATGACAATTTTCCATAAGTTTTTGTCTAACAATCCAAGTAAAAAAAGTGTTAAAGGTGTGGAGAGACTCGATATGAAACCCAAGATTGTATGAAAACCTTACCCATCTAAGAATAAATTCTGAGGGAGAAAATAAAATAATTAAGAAATATTTTTCCTTTATAACTTAGGTGAAAAAAATTTATTCACACAAAAAAAGTAGTTTAAGGTTAGAAAATGAACACACAACTTGTTGAGGCTCACAATAGAAAATTGAGTTTTAAAAAAACTTCTTCCATTGACTCTGGATGGAAAGAAATGTATTGGTTGAGAAAATACTCTCAACCTTATTTCTAAAATAGTGTAACTAATATATTCATACTTATTCCACAAAAATTATATTTATTTTATCCAACTTGTAAATAATTGAAAGAGATGAGTGAATATTTCATGGTTAGACAACAAAAAAGGTTTCCTTTATGTAGCTTGTTAAATACCATGAAGAGGTGGAATTGAGTTCATCTCTTGAGGAGGATTAGAAATCACGAATGAAAACCATGGTTTTTTTGTGATCATTTAATCATAATGGGATCCCATCAAAAATTTTAAATTTCAATGGGTTCCCATTGTGATTGACCTATGGATGAAAATGATGTCATAGAAACATTTTTTTGTGATGAATCATCACATTTTTTTATGATGGAAAAATTACTCATTACAAATAGTTTGTTACACAAAAAATGCAATGAATTATCCTCAGTGACCAAATCATATTTCCATCATAATAGGTTATTAGTGTCAAAAATTTGTGTATGTCTCTAATAACTTATTACAATAGAAATATGATTTCATTTTAAAAAATTAAAAAAATAACATGAAACAAATTTAAAAAAACCAAATATATAAAAAGTTTGACCTATAAATTTAAAAAAACATATAAAATATTAGACATATAAACCAAATATGTCTATCTAAAACTTATCATAACATGTTTATCAACAAAATATATCGATCACTCTATAGGAAGTGGATCATCTAAAGGACCAAGTGGAGGGAAGTCCATCCCTATACCATGTGCAAGTAATTGTATATAATCCACTATATTATCAAGTTTCTCCTCCTACCATTGAAGTTTCTACTCCTACTGTTGCTGCTGGTGTCAACAAAGCTCCTCTTTCTCCTTACACATGCTCTATATAACCTCATTTTGAGACCAAAAATTATCCTCATACTCTACTAATGATGATGAGGACTCTATAAAATCTCCCCTATTATTATATTATAACCATTTAATAATTACATATTAACTACCAGACATCAATTTAGAATTGATACCAACCATTCAACCTTTATCAATACTATACTGAGTCACTTGCATCCATGTTACCTTATCAAATCCTGACTGATGGGTGTCCCGACCCTCAGTGTTGGCATAACTCTCATCATGTGTGTGAGAAGTCACAACCTCATATGGCTCCTTAAAACTACATTTTAAATTAAAATAGTTAAAATATTATAATTTTAGTTAATTTTAAAAATAAAAAAAATTACACTGACCACAATATGATGTGGTTGGTCACTAGTAATCTCTATAGTGTTAGGATTAGTGTAAATATTCTTAAAAATATCAAATTACATTACATCAGGATACTGCACTTTTTATATGAATATAAAATAAATATTTTACATTTAAAGTTTATATAAATTATTAAATAAAATTACTTACCATATGTAGTTGATAAATACAAAAGGTATGACTACCAGCTCTATGTGTGGCCTTCTGTCTCCCTTTGTTCTATCGGCCAGATGAAGATCTCCTCTGTAAAATATCTCCTCTTTAGTATGGGAATAATCAATCCCAAACATGGGATGATATGAAATCAGGTCAATGAATATAGAAAGGATGATAAAAAATCATGGCTCTGGATCTCTCCATGACACACATTCTTAGATTGTGAAAAAGATGATGATAGTACTCACACATAGAAATCTACCATGACTCCAAAATGGAAGCTCTCATGACATCATCAATGAGATACTGTAAAATATACAAATAATTAATAATAGAATGTTAATAATTAAAAAAATATAAAAATAAATATTATTTATTTACATACCATCCAATGATAAAAAATGTAATGAAAAAAAACCAACTAGAATCTAATTCCACATCACCCATAGTTTGAAGAAATAATTGCATAGAATCAAACCCCAAATCCAACAGCTATATGTGAATAATGCATGAAAAAATAAAAAATAATCAAACAATTAGTATATAAAAATTAATTAAAATTAATGATAATTAATTAAAATCAACTAAAGTACAAAACTAAACATTCATATGCATACATATATCAAATTCAATAGGTGTAAGTCACTTAAAAATAGGTCCAGGAATCATCAATATGGATAGAAAATGACCCCTTTGAGTTGAAAATGTAGTGGTAGAAACCTATGGGTTTGATGATGATTCATATGGCTGATCCCCAGAAACAAAATCTTTGAGGGTACATAACTTCTCATCGATATTGTCACCATCCATATGAAACACGAAAAATAAAGTTTTTTATAAAAATTAAAAACTTGTATTATATATTAATTATGACTATAAACATCATTTAATCATGTAATTATTTATATTAATCCTCATCTTCATATTTTATGGTGTCAATATCTTCATTTTCCTCCTCAACATCATCAATTTCCATTGAAGGTTCTACTTCATCACCCCTTTCTATTTAAAATTTATTGGTTAGATCATCAACAATATCAACACCATAAACTTGTAACTATAGGGTTTCATCATCTAAATTTGTACCTATTTGAGTAAAATTTGTATTTTTTTTTGTATCTTGAAAATTTCAATTTCTTTCACTCCAACAGAATAACTTTCACTTTTTATAAACTGATTTTCAAGATATTTAATTTTTATTATACTCCACCAGTTAATTAAATCTATTGAACTAATATAGTAATTTTCATAATAAATTTTATGTTCTTGATGATCTAACATAAATGGTTCATTCACTATAATAATGATTTTATATTTAATGTCAATGATTCTATAACATGGATAAATTCAAAACCCTCTATCAGTATCAAATCAATAACATTTAAAAATTGTTATATAATTCTCTCCTAGATAACATAAATCAATTATTTCATCCAACATACCATATAAGTCAACTTATCTTTCTTTATAATTAGATCCTTTTAATTAGACACCAATATTCTTTGTTTCTTTTTTATTCAACATATGCATGCATATGAAATCAAAATCATTTAACCATATATAAATTATAATATTTGACTAATTTAGATGGTGGGTTACTCAAAACATGTAATCAATTATCAATTTTATCCACATGTTGTGAAACTTGATTTTTTAAATAATAATATAACAACTAAAAAAATTGATTTCATATGTTCAACCATAAATAATTTATATTACTATTCCTTAAAACTAGTAGGAAAAATTAAGCTATCAACATTCTTAAAGAGTGTATGGCGTAATTTGTGTGAAATTTTTATTAATATGGTCATCATATAATCTATAAATAAATTAATATTAGTTTATTTTCAAAAAAAATATAATTAAGAGGTGAAATTATCACTCACGGTATAAATCATGACATTTCTTCATAATTGAACAGAACATATATATGTGCTTTGTGCTGTTCTTCATATTAAATATATTATTTATGAACTCCACTAAAGCCAATTTAAAGATTATTAAAAACTAATAATTGATAATTCATTTCATCTTCAACATTTCCCTCATTAAAACTCATTTAATTTTGTTTTTAAAAATATTAAGGCAAAAAATAATGAGAGAAGAAAAAATAAATTTCCTCTTATAAAATGATTTTTCAATTAACCCTTTAACCCATTCTTTTTTACATACCTTTTTCTTCAATTTATATTTTCATCTCTCATATGGGTATATACATCAGGACAATACTGGTCTTCCAAAATTTTCTCCATGCATCAAATGAAACATTAAATGTTCCATTGAATCAAATAAAGGTGGCATATTTTTATTATTTTAATTTATATAAAATTAAAAGAATATCTTGTTGAATCTTACTCAGTGCGCTATAGTCTGTTGTCTTCAAGAAAATGTCTCAAAAAATATTTGATATTTTTTTCAGCACATCTCAAATCAAATAATTTAAAAAACCACTAAGTCTAATTAGTATTAGTATTTGCATTATAACATGATACTCATGGATTTTTAATATGTTAATATAACCATTTTTGAAACATCAATCCAAATTAAGGACATAACCATATAATATCCTCAAATCTGTAATCCATTGATAAAATAATATGTGATTTTCTTTACAAACTGTATACATCACTTTTGGTTTCTTTAAATTATAGGATCTATTATTCCCAAATAACTCATGTTCTGAACACCTATAAATTTGTGAAAGATAAAATAATTCATTTATGTTATCTTTAATCTTATGAGGAATGTACAAAACTACATAAAATATGTTATCAAAACAGTTATTCTCAATATGAATGACATCTAACACTTGACAGACCAATTAATCATACCAATATAGAAGATCCCAAAAAATACTTTGTTTTATCCAATTATGAGATTTCCTAAATCCATATATTTTTTGTTGGTTTATAGTTAGTATAATGATAATAAGAGGCAATGAAGAAGAAATAGATTTTAAATCAAAATATAAGATCATTTTTAGAGGTCCATCTCTTTCAATTGTACCTTTTCTGAAATTATTTCCATTCCTTTAGAAAGGATGATATGTAAGAATAAATCTAATTTGAAAGTAAAAAACACTAGGTTTTCTTCCACTGACATGCATAAAATATTTTCTTTCACTCATATAGTATATACATGATTTTGGAACATGTTTAATCTAGCCAAATAACATGTCATACGTTGAGAATTCACTAATTATCAACATTAATCTAACCTTCATAATGATTTTTTTTAGATTTACATCACTTGTACTGACATCATTACATAATAATAAATTTAAATCATCAATAAATGGTTTCAAATCAACCTCAATATTCTTTTTTGGATGTCTTGTAATTAGTAATGTCAAAAATATATATGGTTTCCTTACCAACATCTAATGAGGTAAGTTGTAATGAGTTATATAGATGGACTAATAAGAACATTGACTATTCTAAGAAAAATATGAAAAAAATATTAGTAGAAAGACCTAGTCACATGTTATGAGCCTATGAATCAAAATACGAGTGCACTTAATCAACAAATTTCCATGAAACACCATCATAAGTATGATTTAGTCTTTTACTGATAGAATTATTTGATTTCTTCCATTTCATAAATGATGATGTGTTGTGAGACATAAATAAACCTTGAAATCAAGCTGTATGATATAAATTCCTCAACTATTTAACAAGACAAAAAGGATTTTCTTGTTTGCCCCTCTTTGTACCTCGATTGTCTATATGTAGGACAATCAACTAATGAATCGTATTCAATATAATATAGGATTAAATCAATTGAACATGCATGAATATTATGATAATCATGACCCAAATTCGAAACCAACATCTTGATTTCATTGAACTATATAGGCTACACATTTCCCTCAAGTAAAAATGAAATAACCAAAGAAAATATTTGATCAAAAAAATTATTTTAAATTCCATTATATCATCTAATAGCCATAAATTTTGTAATAGATTTAAATTTTATTATCTTGCAATTTGGATATGAGGAATCCTCATAATACTGATGCAACTCATAAAATAAATATGGATATAACTTGGGAGTTAGATTATTATTATGAGCTTCTATTTGTGGAAAATATGAGTTTATAACCTTGTGTACTAAATTTTAAAATCGTGATGGACCTAGAACCAAATTATTTTTATCTTATCCTGAATTGAGTTCACAAGATTGATATAAAAAACATGAACTTTCAAAAAACTAAAATGAAATTGATGAACCACAATAATTTTAAATATTTTAAATATCCTCTGAACATATTACTTAAATGGATTCTTAATTGTCCCTTCTGAAACAAATTTAGATTTTGATGATGTAAATGATATTTTTTTTGTCACACTCAATATATACAGGATTTATACAAGAACCGTTTGGATTTATGTGATTATTTATCCAATCATGATATCTGGATAAAAATGGGTGTCTAGTTTCATATTCTATATTAAAAAAAAATAAAACAGTAATATTTCTTATGATTAATCCGATAGAAGGGATGATCCAAGAAAAAAAAATCAGAAATACATAATTACTAATTACTTATAATTATGACTAATTATTGATAATTAATGGAAATTAAAACTAAATATCATAAATTATTACCAACTAAAAAAATAATAGTGAATAATTATTACTATTTTTTACTAATTATTACTATTTATAACTAATTATTACTAATTGTATCTAATTATTACAAATTATCAATAATTATTTACTATTTATCATTAATTACTAATATTTATTTGTAATTATTAAAAAATGTTACCAATTATTAATAATTATTACTAATTATTGGCAATTATTTCTAATTCTTACTAATTGCCTATAATTATTGAGAATTATTACTATTTATTGACTATTTATCAGTAATTATTACTATTTATCAATAATTATTTCTATTTATTACTAATTATTACTAATTATAATTAATTGTTACTAATTATAACTAATTATTACTAACTATAACTAATTAGAACTAATTACAACTAATTATTACTAATCAATACTAATTATTGGTAATTATTACTAATTATCATTAATTATTACTATTATTACTGGTTATTACTAGTTATCACTAATTATTACTAATTATCACCATCTATCGGTAATTATTACTAATTACTACTAATTATCAAAAATTACAATAGATTAATAATAATTATCAGTAATTATTACTAATTAGTAATATTTATCAATAATTAATACTAATTATTGATAATAACTAATTAATACTAATTATAACTAATTATAACTAATTATTACTAATTATTTACTATTTATCTCTGATTATTACTATTTATTACTAATTTTAACTAATTATCTTTAATTATTTACTATTTATTGGTAGTTATTACTAATTATAGTTAATTACAACTAATTAATGTAATTACTAATTATTACAAATTATTAGTAATTATTACTATTTATTAGTAATTATTACTAATTATTATTAATTATTATTAATTATTTACTATTTATCAGTAATTATTACTAATTATCAGTAATTATTACTAATTATCAATAATTATTACTGATTATTATAAATTATTACTAATTGTTACTAATTATCAATAATTATTATGAATTATGACTAGTTATTTATAATTATTACTAATTAGTACTATTTATTAGTAATTATTACTAATTATCAATAATTAAAAATAATTATCACTAATTATTACTAATTATTATTAATTATTTACTATTTATTGGTAATTAGTACTACATATGAAAAATTATTACTAATTATAACTAATTATCAGAAATTATTTACCATTTATCAGTAATTATTACTAATTACTACTAATTATTACTAATTTATACTTATTACTAATTATAACTAATTATTACAACTAATTACTACTTTTACTAATTATAACCAATTATTACTAATTATTACTATTTATTTGTAATTATTGCGATTCTTTACTAATTAATTACTATTTATCGATAATTATTACCTTTTATTACTAATTATTACTATTATTTAATAATTATCGATAATTATTACTAATTATTACTAATTATCGGTAATTATTACTAATTATCGATGATTTTTACTAATTGTAACATCTCATTACCGATCTGCTATGTATGCCTTTAACCTTGTTGTGGATTTTCCTTTTCATTGACTAGGTAGGTTTGAGAATGAATTGAGAGGATACCTATAGTGGTGAAGCGTGAAATTTGTTGGACTCTCAGCTTTAACCGACCTTTTCTGCATGCTACCGGAGGGTTACACGCTGTGTAATAGTTTTTGGAGGCAAGTCATGAAAGTCTTCATGCTATGAAGGGTACACAACATGAATATCCTTTACATGTCGTGGATGGATTAAAGATCAGTTTTTAATTCGAAGTGTTGGTTTTAAATCAAGGTGATGCAGTTTTTGGTGATTTCAGATATTAACTATTTCACGACGTGTAGTGGAGTTAAACATCATGTAATACGCAGACTGCATTTTTTAAATGGGTAGAACGATTGTGATCTCTTTCCCCCTCCTCTCCAGTTTCATTTTTCTCAACCCAAATCCTTCCCCAGTCGATCTTGGATCTTTCCAACCCTTCTGGATCCTCTTGTTCGGCGTTCTATCATCGTGGCGCTTGTAGTGTGATTCCTGGGTAAGCTTTCTACCTCTTTCTTCATCTTTCTCTCTTTCTCTCATCCATTTGGATTTCAATAGATCATCCTAAAATTTATAGATCTATGCTCCATGTTGTTGGATCTTGTCTCTAGGTTGTGTTTCAAGGTCTTCTACACCTTTTTTCTCATTGACGGGTTCTGTTGTGAGTGTTGAGTTTCGGGAAAATATAGGTGATTCATCCCATTTGGAAAAAGTGATTAACCTTGAATTGATTTATTTATTTTAAATGTTGATTTAAATTCAATTTCTCAAATTTTCTTCCAATTTATTTGATGAAACCCAATTCCAGTGAATTGAGAGATTTGAAATGGCTTTGACATGAAAATTGGGAAAACCCCCAATTCCATTGAATTGGGGTTTGTTTATGGAAATTGGATGATTTAAATTGTTAAATTTAAATTATATATTTTATAGAAATTATTTCAATTAAATTGTGAAAACGAATTGTGAAATAGATGGAATTGGTTTTGAATGGATTTCAAACTTGTGAAAATGTCTTAAAGAAGTATTGATAGAAACCTAGTGGTTTCATCTTGTGAAAGAGGCATGCTTTTTTTATCAAAACCTATTTTGGTTTTAAATGGAAAATTGGAATTTTGAATGATAGAATGGTATTTAATTTATTTTAAGAAGACTTAAAATAAATATCCCATCATTGATGGTGTAAGAGAACATGCAAGCCTTAGGTTGTTTGTAAGTTATTTGGACACACTCTATGATTTTAGAATGTTCTAAAACATAGATGTAGTGGGTCACATCCCTAATGGGATGGTGATGAGTCACCTTTGGTCAATGTCAGAGGGAAGTGTGGATACACATATTACTGAGATCACTTAGAGAGTGTGAAGTCCTATAGCCTGGAACATACGTACCTATTCGAAAGATGACCATGTTGCTAGCTTGTTTTATATTTGAGATATAAATGTATGCCAATGTTATAAAACTACTTTACATGCCTTCTGAATTTATAAAAATTGTTTTCTATAAATTATTTATTTAAGCCATTATTTTAGAAATATTCCATTACTTGTAAAGCATTTTCTTAAAGTATTTTTCCATCATTTGAACTATATAGCATGATTTGTTTAAATATGCTTTAAAATTATAAACTATTTTATTTTAAAATTGAAAGCATTCCTTTAGTTGATCTTTTATTAAAAACTATTATGGAATCCTTGATGAGAATTTATGGGGATTTTTACCTCACTCCCTACTTGTGCCTTTGGTTTTTTAGAATATCTCCTTATAGGTTTGAGCAAGGGGAAATGATCTCTTGGTGGTGGATCAAGCTGTTGAACCTAGGATATGGTGAGTTGTGTCCTTAGGGATTTAGGGGTTTTTCTTCTATTTTGGTACTTGGGTTGTAGTACTTTGGACTTTGATTCCCTTTTGACTTCTATTACATTACTCATAGTGGAGTTTCTTTTGTTATGAATACTGTTCTGTTTGTCTTTCTTCCGCTATGCTTTGTGGAAAATTCATTCCCACTTGCATGTTGTTTGATGCTAGGTTCTAGTTTCCATCCCATGGGGATCAGAATCCATTTGGGATATGTTAATACTGACTTGGTGGTTGGGTTACCAGGGTACTCGGGATGGTTCGTGACAAAATGGTATTAAAGGTAGGTTGTCAAGATTCTTGCCTTGAAGTCAGTATACATTTTGAAATCTTGTTGGGACATAGGAGGAATTTGCGATTGATCTCTTATAAAACTCTCAATGTAATTAAACTTAAGTCTCTATGGGTGGTTTGAGTAAGATTTCTTGCAGATTAGTTTAAGTATTTCCCCTATTGTGATTTTTTTAGAGTGAAATTTAAATCTTGTTGGTTCTATATGTGGGGATTAATTTCCCTTGTTTCTCAGTTTGAGTGTCAGTTTGATGTCTTCATTCTTGTCTACTAATGTTGTGTAGCATCATTCCCCTAAGAAGACATGTAAATAAAATCCAGGATAAAGCTACTATTGAACCATAATGAGTGAATCCTCCAGTGGACCTGAATCTAGTGAAGGTGATTGTGTGCACTGTCAAAGCTCTGTAATATACACCAATTCTAGTTTCCATTCCGGCTCTAGCCATGGAACTTCATGGGGATGTTATTTAGAATTGTTCTCAAGAGTTACTTCTCTATAAGCCACTGGATTTCAATGGATCTACTGATCTCCAACATGATGAGGAATGGTTGGGTAGGATATAACGTATGTTTTAGTTCTTGTAGACATCAGACAAGATCAAGGTGAAGTATGTCACCTTCGTGTTGGATTTACTGAGCAGGCGATGGTGGGATATGATGGTGGAAAAAAATAAACACGAGGGATTAGCATGTAAAGAATTCAAGGTTATTTTCACCGACCAGTTATATCCATAGTCAATGGTGTTGTCCAAATCTGTATAGTTTTTCAAGCTTGATTAGGATGAAAGAACTATGAATGAGTATTTAAATTGCTTTTTTTAACTCGTACAGTTTATGCCTAAGATTTTATATAATGAGAGGATGAAGGCTTAATGG
Organism: Viscum album; assembly: GCA_963277665.1. Classification (NCBI taxonomy): domain Eukaryota; kingdom Viridiplantae; phylum Streptophyta; class Magnoliopsida; order Santalales; family Viscaceae; genus Viscum; species Viscum album. The sequence continues at coordinate 1,990,201,836 of OY728136.1, forward strand.
TTTGAGTTGGGATTTTTATCAGATGTCTATTCTTATATTTTCTTTATGAAGTTACCCACTTATAATAATGTACTAGATAGGGTGATGATGGTTGAGATGGACTTGGATGGAAATTTATGGTTATCAGGAGTTTCTTTCTCCTAGTGGTAGAGTGAGTTCCTTAAAGGTAAAACAGAATCGCGATGATTCTTGAAACAGTTCTTGAGAGAAGGGTTATTACAGAACATCTATAGAGCTAGGAGAAAGTCCTTTTATTTTTGATTAGTGTGGAAATCCAGGAAATTATAATAGGGTTTTCATTGAGGTACCCAAGAACTATAGCTCTTGTGGACGTTCATGACTCTTAAAGAGATTCTTCCATATTTTTTCTACTCCACATAGTGAAACAGGATCATCATCTCCTCCTAAAATTCTAGGGAAATCATATGCTTCATGTATAAAAGGGTTTCAACTATAGGAATTCATAAAAAAGATACTTCACATAATTTAAGATTCTTCAGAGGAAGCAGACACAGGTCTAACAACTATGAGAGGCACTGTTAATATAGCTTCATCATTAGTGACTGCTCTATTTTATACTAGTTCATCTCATTTGTTCATTTCAAACCATATTGTTAATATGTTTAATCATCCTATGAATATTTTATCCTGTGAAATGTATATTACTACACCCCTTGGAATGAAGATAGAGAAGGGTCTCTGTAGTCCCACTTGCGTCTTCTCTCTGTCAAATTTTGAGCTGGCTTGGAATTTTTTGGTCCTCAACATGAAACCTCTAGAAGTCATTTTTGGAAAGGATTGGATCATTGAAAATAAAACCCATATTTATTGTTATCTCCTATGGGTCTACCTTACCACACCCATTGGCGTGCCTCTTATCTTTCAAGGAGAATGAGACCCAAGGCCGAGCAGAGCTGGACCTACTTATCCAGAGTTGGGTAAAGTGAAATAACTGTTTTCTTTTGATCAAGTGTGGGATTCAATGAGTGGTGATATCCCTACAGTCATTGTTGAGTTTCCCAATGTGTTTCCTTATGACTTATCTAGTTTTATATTGATAAGGAAGGTTGAGTTTTCTATTGAATTAATGTTTGGTACTCAACCAGTTTCAATTACCTCTTACCAAATGGCTCCGACTAAAATAAAAGAGGTAAATTACCAGTTGGATGATCTTCTTGAGAAAGGATTTATATGCCCTAGTGTGTCACGTTGGGAGGCACTAATTCTCTTTTCTAATAAAACTGATGGTTCTCTTCTCTTATGTGTGGATTACCAAAAGCTCAATTGAGTTATAGTAAAGAACAAGTAACCCTTACCATAGATTGATGATCTGTTTGATCGGGTGAAAGGTGAAAAGTATTTTTTGAAGATCGATCTTTGGTCTAGTTACCATAAACAGAGAATAAATTAATCTTACATTAAAAAAACCTCCTTCCAGAGAAGGTACTACCATTATGAGTACCTTGTTATGCCTTTTAGTGTAATAAATTCTCCTGCAGTTTTCATGGAATTAATGAACATGATTTTCAATGAGTATCTGGATACCTTTGTGGTAGTATTTGTGGAATACGTCCCTATATACTCTAAATCTAATGAGGATCATGTGCATCATCTAAGAATAGTTTTGAGTCTTCTAGAAAATCACCGACCTTATGACAAACATTCAAAGTGTGATTTCTAGATTCAGGAAGTGAAATTATTGGGACACATGGTGTCAGAACAAAAAATATTAGTAGATATAGAGAAGGTGAAGGCTGTTATGAATTGGGAACAACCATGATATGTATATGGGATTTAGATCTTCTTGGTCTTAGCCAGATATTATCATCGGTTCATTAAGGACTTCTCAAAGTTGGCTTCTCCGATGACTACTCTAACTCAAAAGGGAGTGAAGTTTGTTTGGAATGATAAATGTTAGAGTTCTTTTGTTAATATGAAGTGTATTCTGACTACCATGCTGGTGTTAACTCTTCCAGATGCTGGGAAAGGCTGGTTGGTATTCTGTGATACATTGGGTTCACATTTGGGTTGTGTTCTTATTCTAGGTAATCATGTTGTTGCCTATGGATATTGTTAGTTTAGGCCTCATGATAAGGACTATCATTCTCATGACCTTGAAACTGTATCTATAATGAACACACTTAAGTGTTGGTGATAATACCTTTACAGATAAAGGTTTACTATGTATTCATACCATAATATCTTGAGTTATATATTATCTCAAAAAGATTTGAATCTCCTCCAGAGACATTGGGTGGAGTACCTGCAATATTTTGACTTTGAAATTTCTTATACCTCATGGAAAGGGAATGTTGTTACAGATGTGTTAAGTAGGAAACTTCCAACCCAGGCCGTGAAAGAATCTCCAGAAGAGTGGAATTTAATGTATCTCTTTTCACAATTGCATATTGGAGTTCAGGAGAAAGGGGATGAAGTTTCTTTATCCATCATTCATTTGAAATATTCTCTTCTCAGTATTATTATTTAGAAAAAAAAATTGATGATGAAATTTTTATCATGAGAGACTCTCTTTATGGTGGGGATACCGATTCCCAGTGGTCATTATCTAAAGAGGGAGTCCTATATTATCGGAACCATTAAGTTGTGCCATTAGTAGCAGAGAATGATGTGATGGTTGATTGTCATAATTTTTAGTGGGATGTGCACCCAGGAACCAAAAAGATGTTTTAAGATATACAATGATAGTTCTGGTCTCTCGATATGAGACGGTGCACTGATGATTTTTTTTCTCATTATTATACATGTGAGATGGATAAAACTGGGCACCATAATCCTTCGAGTTTGTTTCAACCACTTCTAATTCCAACTTGGAAGTGGGATGAAATCTCTATGTACTTTGTTGCCGGGTTGCCTCATACCCATAGAATAAATAATGTGATATGGGTTGTGATTGACATGCTAATAAAGTCAGATCACTTCATACCCATTCTTTATGCATCCAAAGTTTAGTAGTTATGAAATCTATACATGAAAGATATTTTTTATTTTCATAGAGTTCCATATATTATAGATTCTGATAGGGATCTTTGATTCACTTATTTCTTTTGGAAAATCCTTTAGAAGGAACTAGGATCTCATTTCCATTTGAGCACGAACTACCATCCATAGTAGGATGGCCATATAGAGAGTTCTATATAGATTCTTGAGGATATGCTTCACTCTTGTGTTCTCGACTTCAGTAGGGATTGTGATGATCACTTGGGGCCAGCTGAATTTTTTTATAACAACAATTACCAATATGTGATTAGAATGTAACCTTTTGAGGACATGTATGACCGACCTTGTAAATATCTTTTGTATTGGTCATATATTGGTGAACGTTCCTTGGTTGGACCGAGTTTGGTTCAAGAGATGAAAACAAGGATTTAGCTGATTCGTTAGAGAATGGTGATGGCACAAAGCCGATATAAGTATTATGTTGATATTCACTATATACCTTTGGAGTTCAACCATAGCTAACATCAATAAATAATTTATTCCATGTATCACATCTGAGAAAGTATCTCTCTGATCCATCACATGTTTTGAGTTGGAGTGATTTGCATGTTGAACCTGATTTATCTCTAACTGAGCAGCCAGTTAGGATAGTTGATTCTTGGACCAAGGTACTTCATGGGAGTATGATACCTTTGGTTCATGTTCTATGGAAGCATGGTTTTGATAATTATGAGACACAAAAAAGTGAGACACTGATGGGAGAGAAATGGACACATCTTTTTGTCATGGAATCTTCTTCATAGGATTTCTAGGGACAAAAATGTTTTATGGTAGGGAGGTTTTAACATCCCAATATCAATCTAAAAGGTATAACTTTAAACTTGTCATGGATTTTAATTTTTTTTGGCTGGGTAGGGTTGAGAATGAATTGGGAGGATAAATATAATGGTGAAGTTAAATATTTGTTAGAATATCATCTTTAACCAACATTTTCTGCAAGCTGTAGGAGGTTTACACATCGTGTAACTGGATTACATGATGTGTAATGGTTTTTGGAGGCAAGTCATAAAAGGCTTCACAATATTAAGGGTACATGATGTGAGGATCCTTTACATGTCCTGAATTAATTATATATCAGTTATTAATTCAGAGTGTTGATTTTTAAATCAAGGAAACATGTTTTTTAGCAGTTTTAGATATTAACAATTTCACAACGTGTAATGGAGTTACACATCATGTAATACCCAGAATGAGTTTTTTTAAATAGATAACCTAGATAAGATATCTTTTATCCTCCTCTTAAATTTCATTTCTCTTGACCCAAGTACTTTCCCAGGAAATCTTGTAGCTTTACAACCCTTCCAGATCCTCTCGTTCAGCGTTCGATCATCGTTTCGATTACGGTGTGATTCTCGGGTAATATTTCTCCCTAGTTATTCACCTTTCTCTCTTTCTCCTCATTTGAGATTTCAATAGATCATCCTGAAATTGATGGATCTATGAAATTTGTTGTTGTATTTCATCTCTTGGTTGTGTTTCAAGGTCTTATACACCTTTGTTCTTGTTGATGGGTGTTGTTGCGAGTGTTGAGTTTTGGGAAAAGGTAGGTGATTTCATCCCATTTGGACAAAGAGATTAACCTCAAATTTCTTGATTTATTTCAATTTTTGTTTTAAATTTAATTTCTCAAACTTTATTTCTATTTATTTGATACAACCCAATTCTAGTGAATTGTAAGATTTGAAATGGTTTTGTCATTAGAATTGGGAAACCCCCTAATTCCATAGAATTTGGGTGTGTTTTTGGAAATTGGTTGATTTAATTTATTGAATTTAAATTATATATATTATATAAATTATTTCAATTAAATTATGAAAATTAATTTTTAAGTGTATGGAATTGGTTTTTAATGGATTTCAAACTTGTGAAAAATGGATTAAAGAAGTTTTGATAGAAACCCATTGGTATTATCTAGTAAAAGAGGCATGTTTTTTTATCAAAACATGTTCTTGTTTAAAATGGAAAATTGACATTTTGAATGTGAAAATGGGATTTAATTTTATTTTAAGAAATATTAAAAAAAATTCCCCATCATTGATTTTGTAAGATCACATGAAAACCTTAGGTAGTTTGTATGTTATTTGGACACACTATATGCTTTTACAATATTTTAAAACATATATGCAGTGGATTATATCCCCGATTGGATGGTGATGAATTGCCTTTGGATAGTGTTAGAGGGACGTGTGTATACACATATTTTTGAGGTCACTTAGAGAGTGTGGAGTCCTATATCTTGAAACATACGCAGCTCTTTGACAGATAACCATGTTTCTTCCTTGTTTTATATTTGAGATATAAATTCATGTCAAGGTCATAAAACTTATTTACATGAATTTTGAATATATATGAACTATTTTCTATAAATATTTTATTAAATCCATTTTTTATAAGTATTCTATCAATGGTAAGCCTTTTATTAAAGTATTTTTCCATCATTTGAACTGTATAGAATGATTTTTTAAACATTCTTTTAAATTCCAAACCTATTTATTTTAAAATTTAAAAAAATTACCTTTGGTAATATTTTATTATAAAATGTTTTGGAATCCTTGGTGAGACCCTACTTGGATTTTTATCTCACACCCTACTTGTTTCTTCGGGTTTTTTTAGATTATCTCCTTCCAAGTTCGATCAAGGGGAAATGATCTCTTGGAGGTGGATCCAATTGTTGAACCTAGGATGTGGTGAGTTGTGACCTTAGAGACTTTGGTTGTTTTCCTCTGTTTTGGTACTTGTATTGTATTATTTTGGGATTTTATTCCTTGTTGACCACTAATACATTACTCCTAGTGGATTTTCTTTTATTGTGCATAATATCTTGTTTATATTGATTCCACTATGATTTGTGGAAAATTCATTCCCACTTGCATGTTATATGATTCCAGGTTCTAGTCGCCAACATGTAGGGATCAAGAATACCCTTTGGGCTATGTAAGGGGCGGCTCAGTTATAGGGTTACCAGGGTAACTGGGCTAGTTCATGACATAAATTATTATAAATTATTGGTAACTACCACCAATTAATACAAATTATTAATACTAATTAATAATTATTGATAATTATTTCCAATTATTACTAAATATCAGTTAATTATCGATAATTTCTGCTAATTACTTCTAATTATTACTGATTATTACCAATTATTATTAATTATCAGTAATTATTTACTATTTATCAATAATCATTTACTATTTATCAGTAATTATTACTAATTAATGGTAATTATTTATTACTTATTGGTAATTATTACTAATTTTTACAGATTATTAGTTATTATTACTAACTATTTACTATTTAAAGACAATTATTACTATTTATTTATAATTATTACTATTATTAACTATTTATCAGAAATTTTCACTATTTATTACTAATTATTACTAATTATCAGTAATTATTACTAATTATCAATAATTATTACTGATTATTACTAATTATTTGTAATTATTACTAATTATTTGTAATTTTTTCTAATTATTACTAATTATCGGTAACTATTACTAATTAGTACTAATTATTCGTGATTATTATTAATTACTGATAATTACAACCATTTATTCCTAATTATCAATAATTATTTACTATTTATCAATAATTATTACTAATTATTGGTAATTATTACTAATTATTACCAAATTTTATCAAGTATTACTAATTATCGGTAACCATTACTAATTATTACTTATTACTAGTAATTATTAATAATTATCAATAATTATTACCAATCATTATTAATTATCTACAATTAGTATCAATTACTACTAATTACTATCAATTACTACTAATTATTGCTAATTATTACCAATTACCACTAATTACTACTAATTACTACTAATTAATATTAATTATTTCTAAATATTACTAATTATTACTAATTATTTATAATTATTGTAAATTAATAACAATTATTCATTATTATTTATAATTATTAATCTTTTTTCCTAATATAAAATAAAGTAAATAAAATAATAATTAAAAAAGTTTAAAATAAATACCTTAAAAACAATGCTTTACCGGAATAAAAATAGTAATGTGATTCTAAAAGTGTTCTTGTAAAAATTAAAATTTATATAAAGTGAAATTAAAGAGAAATATGAAGAGGAGTTCAGAAATTATGATGAGAGAATAGTGCGTGGTGGGATTATATAAGTTAGATTATTTGCGACGAAATATTTGAGATGGAAATTCCATCACAAATAGTGCCCATCATAAATAGTTATGGTGGTGTATGAAAAATCATTTGTGATGGGTGACCAAATCCATCGTAAATGATACCTCACCATAAATAGACTTAATTTACTCTTCCAACAAAGTATTTGTGATGAAAATCCTTATTTCATCACAAATAGTATCGTTTGCGACCGGTGGGTATTTTTTTTATTTGCAAGTATTTATGATGGAAGAGGATCCCATAACAAACAACCATTTAAAAACTAAAGTAACCCATGTGGGGATAATGTGGGTGCAATACCAGTAGAGATCTCACACTATATTTGGTGAAATATAATCTCGAGTTTCATTGCATGCACACTAGGCCACATTAGCGCCAACGTTAGGTCAGGCTCGAGCTTAAGGATTCATTGGTACCAATGTATCATTAAGTCATATGCATCATATTCATATTTTTTTTTTCACATCCAACAATCTCTCACTTGAGCTAAAATCAATAATGACATCATTCAAAACTTAACAAATCTTTATTAATCCATCCAAACTCTTTTGGATATGATTTATTAGTCTATCTTCATTCTAAAACAAACTCTTTGTCAAAAAATAAATCATTCTCTAAAGGCATAACCGTGTGACCCTGTGGGCCTTAGTAGCATTTACTAAAAATATGAAATCCCTATTTTATTGATGTAATAATAGAGAGGCTTCTAGAAAATAATCTGTGCTACTCAATCTACTAAGGCGTATGGTGAAATCTCTATCAAATATGTTCATATATCTATATGAACATATCCACTATAATATGTATCATATACATCATATTTAAAACTATACAATCCTTTTTTCCATGACATCGAGTGACACTAGGCATGAAATAATGTCAATCTAGTATAGGTATCTTATCTTTTCTTAATACTCTAAAAAATACTGACCAAGTCAATGAATACATCACATGTCATTAATCTGATAGAAGAGAAAATCACATTTATACAAGTGGGAAAATCATATCCAAATTTTATTAAATTAATTTTTATTTGAATCTGATGAAACAAACTTAATTTTTGAATTCATCATATCCAAATTTTCTTAGGGCACTTTTTGCGATTTTTTTGAAAAAGGTGGATTTTTGGGTGAATAGTGAAAAATATTAATTTTACAAATATGGTAACTTTTATAACATCATCACAATTTAATAAATCATCACAATGTTACATCACAATGTAACATCATCATAATGTAAAATTAATCATTTTAAAGTATTATGATTAATTTGAAAACCCATGCTTGAATTTTTGGAACCTAGGATATATTTTAATCTAATATTTTTTTGGATATTTGCATTTAATAGTGTGGTTGGAAGGTTCTATTCAGTTTTTGAATGGTTTTAATGTTAAATAAACTTCTTTTTTTAACAGTAAATCAAAAAAAATTATGGGAATCGATATTATACTTGATTATGATGTAAAATAATTTTTATGCATAAAAATAAATTTTTCTAAAAATGGGTGTTCATTATGTTTATTGAACTTATATTAAAAGTTATTTTTAACACTAATGGAAACTGAATAATAGAAAATGGATTCTATATTATGAATCATCATGTTCTAATTTTATAATGAGTTCAATTTCATTTTTAGTCATAATGGATAGTTACCATGGTAAAATTTTATCACTAGGGTAAATGTTGAAAGGGTTAATGAGGGAAATAAATTAAGATATAAGGCTTAAAATATCTCTAATTTTTTTATAAATATGATTTAGGTTAGGTTTATTTCTATCATATGGAAATGGAAATGTAAGAAAAACCCAAATATATATGATCTATCTTTGATGGAATCAACATGGAATAAATGAAGAAAATAAATGTTTGTACCTAGATAGCTAATATTGTAATATCCAATGATTTTTTTTGATGAAGATCACTGTATTAGAGAAAAATTATTCCTATATTCAAGGGATTAAACCAACCTCTATATACCGATCTCAATTGAAGTACTCCCATAAACTTGAATAGATTCTATCATTTTCACCGAGGGTGATGAACAAGCTACGAGAAGGAAGAGATCTTTGGGAGGATTACCCAAAAAAGGTTGTGTGCATGATGTTATTAATATTTTCATGACTTATTATATTCCCCCTTTACTGATTTTATATGAAATGTGCATAATTTTTGTGAAATATTAATGTTTTAATATTAAGTATAATTTTTGAGCATTTTTAGAAGTAGTTCAATTGAGTCAGTTTAATGTTTTAATAATAACTGTCACTATACTGATCCAAATTGTGTGGTTCTTGTTTTTTAGGATTATACTTTCAATATAAAACATTTAATTAGAAGGTACCATGAGCCAATTTTTCCATTTGAAGGGTCATATGGTCCTCACAAACAAGACCAAAGAATCTATGAACAAACTGGACCAGCCTTGAAGATTGATTTACTGGGCTCAATCCAGAAGTAAAAAAAACATTAACTCTCCATCATAATTTGGGGGACACTACATGTCATCTTGGATAAAAATTTCAAGGCCCAAATCCAAGTACAATGGGCCCAAATGAAGCTTTGAAGTCCATCCCACCATTCTGGAAGAGAATTAAAATCAGTATAGTATTCATGAAATATCTCATGATGTAAGAATCAATCGAGCTGAGATTTTGCAGTGTGAAATAGGGGATATAGGAGGCCAACTTTTTTGAAGAACCCATTCGGATTTGAAGGCATCTTCATATTCAAAAACCATTTCACATTCTGGACTTCAAAAAGACTGGATTGAAATGGACAGTTTTACTTTGTTTAATCAACCGTCCATAACTTTTTATCCTTAAGTCCAAATGACTCCAAATTTTGAGAGTAGTCGACCAAATTTATTATCTACAACTTTGAAGAAGGATATTTCTCGAGATTCGGCTGTCATCATGTCCATAGCTGCGAGTCAATTGGAGGGGTATTGTTGGAATGTAAACAGTCCACTCCTTGGGCTATAAATACTCTCCCCTTCTCTCCTTGAGAGGGGTTGGCATTTCAGAAGAGTGGATAACATATTGGCACGACCAAGGCCTTTCCAAAGGCTTTTAAGGATCTTCCATACTCAAGTTTTCACTTGAGAGACCTTTCCTCCTCTCTTTGTTTTCACTTAATTTCGTGTTCTTCGTTTTTGTAATTTTGTAAGTCTCTTTCTTTGTAATTCTGTTTTAATGCAAGTTACTTATTAAATATCTCTTATTCTCATACACCTTCTTTAGTTTAATATTTATGTTCTTAAAATAGTTTAAATTCAGTTTAATCCCCTTCCCTTCTTATTCTTCCTCATTCAATCAAAAATCCATTTTTAATTTTCTTCATCGTTTGTGTGTGTGTTTGGCGCACTACTCTTATCTTGTCCCTTTCTTTTTATTCTCTTTATAATTCATCACCATAATCATTTTAACGAGATTAGTAATCATTTTAATGGCTGGATGAATCTTTAATTGGGGTGAGTTATAATTTAGGTGTGTTAAGTGATTGAGAGATTTTGCTCGACGAATGTTCTTTAAATTAATATTGTGTATGTTGAACTTTATATGTCATGGATTAATGACATGTTTTGTTTAATATGTGGATTCCATGGATTATTGGAACCAAAAATACACTACCATAAACAAGTAATGGTAATGATTAGAAACCTAAGTTAAGTTACGGCTTGTATTAAAGCTTTAACACTTGGGAATTCCGATCAAAATCATCTTGTGACATGAGTGTTAATTTTATGCAATATAAAGCAAAGCTCAAGGATATCACAATCTTAAATACCTAATGATGAACTCACCCCAATATTTATCAATTTTTTAAATAAAACATCATGCATAAATTATTTCATAATCTCTGCAAACAAACCCCCCAATCAGAATACAATTAACTAAAAACAAACGACTATTACAAAGTATCATCACCGAGGATTCGACCCGAGTGCTGATATACACATTAGCAGAGCACCGGAACCTTGACCGGTCGATAGGCGACAATCGGCCACGCGTTTCAGTGTAATTGGTGGGATATCATACCTTTATATATCCATATATTATTCGTTTCATTTAAATAAATTTATCACCCTTAAGTAATGTATCCATATATATTTATTCCTATTTTTATTAATTCATTGAATCTTATTCAATGAATATTCAATACGTTTAATCCATTTATAATGGGTTATTATCAATGAAACCACATGGAAGATAAATGAACCTAAATTAAATATTCCATTAATTATTTTAGTTCATATTAAATGATATAAAACTTATACTAAAATCAATAAAGACTCTATGAAAAACTTTTCAACTCTTTATGAATAATAAAAACTTTACAAATCTTTGGGAATCTAGAAAAAACTTTTTTTGGATACAATTTTATCATACTCTCTTTATTTTAGAACAAATAATTTGTCCAAAACATAATCCTTATATAGAGACCTAATTGTGTGGCCCTGTGGTCATTAGTAGCATTGAGATTAAATATGAAATCTATATTTCCTAGATATAAGAAAAAAGCATCCTATAACAATGTATCTGTGCTACATAATCAACTAAGGGGTTTGGTGTGATCTCCATAAAACATAATCATATATTCACACAAACATTTCCACCACTAGATGTATCATTTACATCATACGTATACCGATATATATATATATTGTCCATAACATCAAGTGAATATTATACATAGAACAAGTAAATCTAGTATATTCATCTCATATTTTCTTTATTCTTTGAAAAATAATGACCATGTAGATAAATATTGATCATGTCATTTATCTAATAGATGTATACATCACATGAACCTCATCAAAGTAGTTGAACACATCATATGTGAATCAAATATGCATGGCCATGAATTTCTTTCATATTATTCAATCAATGTTCCGATGTATTTAATTTTCATGCAAATGGATAAATCCCATCTTGGTTCTACTCTAACCAACTACATGATCAACAATAAACCCATCCACCCCCTAATTATCTATGTTTATATTTTGAATTGGATAAGTAGGGTATCAAAGTATGGAATTTCTCATGATAGGTATCTCTCTAACCTTAGGTAAGAAGGTTTGATAATAATCATACACCGATAAGTATATCTATGTTGGTATGATATTCCATGAGATATACATTTAGCGATCCAATAAAAGTAATAAGTCTCTACTTATTACCTCATTAATCCATTATTTATATCTCATGTGTAACCTTTTTGAAATGAGTATAAGAATATATTCAAGATAATATTATCATTTCATCACAATCCATAATACTTCGTGGAAATCATCGATTAGGGATAACTCAAAGTTCTTACATTTATGGGATATTTATCATTTGACTATTCATGTAAAGTAAATTGCGGCACACATGAATGAGTGATAAATGGAAATTTCCTTTTTTACACTTATATGATAGTTTTAAAACCATTATAACCAACATCTTAAGTGTTTAATATATAACAGTTCTACATGAATCTCATGTTCTTGTTGTAGTAATTTTTTTAACATTACATCCATATGTAATTCCTCTCACATCTCAATGTGATCATCTAATAAAATAATCCCACTGACCTCTTAGCGAATAACATTTATGAAGATAAATTGAATAATGGAGAGACTTAGGAATCACATTCCTTAAGTTCAAATCTATGAATCTATATTCAAGTTCATTGAATTAATAACATAAAATTTTATAATGTTATATTTTATTGACTACTTATAATTGTTTCTGATTTCATCATAATCGTCAATTAAGAAATTATTTCATAAAACTTTCTATTTGAGGTTAATGCAATGATTTACATTTTTATCCAGTATATCCTAAACTCTTTTAGGATCAAGTAACATTATATTTATTGTGGTAAAAACATGTATCCATTTAAATTTCTCTTTACCATTATATCTTAAACCTTATATGAAATGAAGTGAATTTCAATTTTTAAATAATTTGGAATAACAGTTATATTCACTTTATTACAGTAACTAAATGTAACTTTTCACATTTTCTTTACTATAATATCTTAAAACCTCTATTAGGATACCAAGTATAATTATTTTTTTCACAATAAATAAATATAAATCTTTAAATTTATTTGTCATCACATATCATAATTTTTTTGGACATTAAGTAAATAATCATTTTTAATATTTGACTAGTATAATTCTTTAGTTAATAGTGATTTAAACTTTCTCATAGTAACTAAATTTAACAATTTTCATACATATATAAAATATTTAAGATATAAAGTAAATAATCACTTAAACTAAATCCTGTAAAAAAAAATTAACTTCTTTAAGTTCATACATAATCTCACTAGCCCCTTAAAAACTATATTCTCTTTATAATACATTTCTGAGACTAAAAAACGACTTTTTTTTTTGTTTTAGGAAACAATATTTATTTACTTTTAATAAGAATATATAATAAAGAAACTATAGTTTCCATATATCATATGGTATTTTTGTGTTTTTTTTAAAGCATTTATTACTAAAATAATACTTTATTAAAATATTCAAATGATGGGTGGAATGAACATCTTCCTTATATTTTAATAAATTGGATAAAAACTTTAACCTAGATAAAGTGTTTTATCCTAATCTTATTCTAAAAATATGATACAGAATCCAATGAACCATAAACCAAGTGTATTCAATTATTCATCTCATGTAATTCATAGACAATATTTTTTAACAACACTTATTAAATATGAGTAATGAGACAAAGATACACACCCTTTTCTTAGATTCATTTAAGCTTGATATATTCTATTACATTCAAATTTTTGATGTAAAAAAATATTTACTTTTCCACTTGAATGAAAAATATAAACTATTTCAATTATTCCTATGATTTTGAACTCATATATATTTACAACACTTGTAAAACATACACTCAATATCATACACCCTTAAAAATCAAAGAATCAATTTCTATAAAATTTATACCATACATGGACATTTTATGAAGTTTGGAAACCATTTTAGTTATTCTAGATAATCCTATCATATGGAATCATTGATCCTTCATGATAATACTATCAGGTTTCAAATAAACTTAACTATATTCTTGAATAAATATTATTGGAATTTCAAACTTTTCTTATACCTATTTATAAATTCCACCTCATTGTAATTTCTATACAATACCAAAAATTTGATATTGTATTTTCATTTATTCTAAGTGTTTTGAAAATAACTATTAAAATTTTCTTGAAATCATCCATATTGTTAGAACATTTAAATATATGGAAAAATAATGAATTATCATGAATGGCATGAACCATGGGTCAAAAACCATGTTCCTAGAAAATTTATTAATAAAAAGTAAAAGTACACAAGAAACAGAGATGATAGATTAAAAAGTTAAAAATGGAATAAAAATGCCACCAAAAACAAAAGGACCTCAACAAATCAGATTATTTTATGTCCACTTCCCCTTCCTTTAGATCCTCCCTAACTTCTCAAGTGTTTCCCCCCTTCCACTAATATAGAGACTTCCAATTATCATCATGATTATCCACATTAGATGATTTAACCTCCTATGAAATCTTATTTTAATAATATAGATCTATATTTATTTGTGTCCTTGACAACCTCAATATCTGAAGTTCATCCTTCAATATAAAGAGGTCCATGGACATTACCAAAATCCTCAAGGAACACTTCCTTGCTATTAGTTCTGTGTAAAATATCTAGCAAGTTAAAATTATTATTACTAATACCCAAGTTTGGTGGAACAGTGGAAGCCTCCTAAATTTAATAATTTCTTTCCAGAGTATTAAATTCCTCATCCCTTGCCCTGATTTTTAAATTAATTAGGGTATCACCCAGAGGGAAATCAACGGTATCCTTTTTAGACATTGCCAATTGAACATCTTTGGGGTCAGCGTTAAGCACTTTCTCTTGTTCATGCATATCAAGCTGCATAGTTTAAGCATGTCTATGAACAAGGGAAGAAGTATTGGGTTTTATAATCACGACTAACTAAAATCCCTCATCACTATCCACCTTTTAATTCCCCATCCTTTTGGTAGTAATTAGTAATTCTAGTCACAGGTCATGATCAACATTCCTGTGGATAACAACCTCATAGTCAGACTATATCTTTGCATCCTCTTCGTCTACAATATTAGACCATGATGGCTTAAGATCTGATAATGTAGCACAACATACCCCCTTTCCAACTTTAGTACTATATGGTCCAACAAAAATATCACTAAAAGCATCATTACCACCACCTTACATTAAATCAATAAAAACCAGCGTCTGTGTAATGACTCAAATTTTTTGTGTATTATATTTGGATATTGTATGGATTATTTTCAAGACCAGGCACTGAGATGACCTATGATTCCAAGGTCCAATGTTCCTGGAATAAATATTTGAAATATTTGAAATATATTAAATATCACATGCATGTGGTTTTCCTAGAAAAGTGGAATGAATTCTAAATAGGTCCCCAAATCAGAAATAATAGGGAACCATTGAGTTCAAAATGCAAGGTTGACCCTAGGTGTGACAAAACCTTGGTCGGTGTAGGTTGTTTGTTGAAAAGTCATCATGAGTGTAAAATAAATAAAATAAAATAATAAATTATTTTAGTTTTTTGTTGATGAAGTGGCCTAACTACTTTTATTTAAATACATGCTTATGGAAAATTTGTAGGGTTAGCCACATAACCATGAAAATAATTGGAGAAACTTTGGAAATCTTGGGAATAGGTTCTATTGGCGGACAATGACTGAATCATGGATTGACAACCAAAAAAGGATGAAATTAAATCATCCCACCAATAAATATGACACCACATCATTCTTCTTCTATGATTGATCCAAATATAGGTAGAACGGTTGTTTGATTTGGATTTCATTCCTTGTTGTTCATTTTTATAATGAACATGAATCAATCAATAAATAGATTGATCCATGTTTCAGTTGTCTTGAGGTATGGGGTATACTAATTAGGTTTTGGGAGAATTAATTTTTTAATTGTTGATTCTTCATTATTATTCTCACAAAAAAAATTGATATCAACATGAACATCAATCGAGGTCTGTTCCTCTTATTTGTTCTTGTGATTTTATCACCTAATTATTCATTCACCACATGCATTCTTCATTTAAACTAGGGTTCGATATATCCCAATTAATAAATTGTTTCACACCCATTTCTTTGTGAAACAATCCGAAATTGAAGTTTTGGGATTATAATGACATTATGGTGGTGCGACAATGGTGACGATAACGAATGAGACGATGTGGATACATGATTTTCATGTTCTTAAACACACAAAAAAAAACAAACAATCCCATTTTTCTAGTAGATTGAAGGACTGAATCTTGTTGATTTGGTGATTTCATGACTCAATGAGGATCATCCTATGTTTTTATGGTGAAATGATCACCAAATCAAATGTCCAAGCAAAAACCTGGATGCACGGATCTAGATATGGTATTCTATAAAATTGGCACTACACGACATGTACTTTGGAGATACATGTCATGTGGGGACACCTATTCAATGATAAGGGTTTTGGGAGAAATTTAAGTATCACATGGCATGTGACCTTGTCATACAGTGTTTGGTCTCTCCCTAAAGACTCGGTGTGACCTCATAGGGTACATGAACATGGGTTGGAGCACACAGGTAGCCAACACGTTGTGTACTCCCCCTACACGGACACGACCTAGACCAAGTACATAGGCTAGGCCGTGTAATGGTACATGGACATATGTGAAAAAGATAAAGAATTATACTATCACATAGGTAGAGTACATGGGCAGTATACACACCATGTACTTATACACGGACACAAACACGACTTGAGACATGGTCCGGTTAAATGGGCATGACCTGTAATGCCCCGACCCCAGTTACCCTGAGTCGGTGCATTATTACATAACATTGGCATGATCACAAGAAAGATCAAATCTCGAAATACCAATTGGCTTAGTAGCCTTGGAAACACTAGATATATTCACATCTCTTACATTACATCATAAAAATGAAAACTACAACAACATATTTTCTTCATAGTCCACACACATATCCCCACATACTATCCCTGTAGGTCATTCATAAATTACTTCTTCACATCCTGGGAAAATAAAACATTGAAAGGGGTGAGCTCAAATTCCCATTAAGGATAACAATACAGCGGACACTTTCATAAATAAGAATAAACATTTAAGGCAATGTATAACTAAACCAAAAGCCTTTTAAACTTGAAATTCAACATATTATGGAAAAAATAAAATGAAATAATGCCATTTACTTATTCACATGGATATTCTACTAATTGAATAATCACATGCAATATCAATAACCACTTTCATAATTATGGAATGCATAATGCCAGACTATCATAACCACATAGCCAAGGCCTTGTGCCAAGATTACAAATAAGATTTTGTCAAGGCCTTGTGCCAAGACACTAGTTTGTATCATGAGACCTACCGATGCATCTATGAGCTATAGCGGGCTCCACCCGCCACATATTAAGTCCAATGCATTCCCATATGAAAAGGTTTAAACATAACATAAACATTCGTATTAAAACTAGCATACTAAATGTCAATACTTTCACCATAAACCATGAAGGGTATAAAAATAACATATCCATAGTCAAACATATCAAAAAACCTTCAATACAATATGGAAGTTTTGTTTCGTAATAAATCAGCTTCAAATAAGCTTAAAATCCATCAAAGGATGTTGACATAGAAGAAATCAAAACTCTTTTTAGAGAAATATCTCTTTTTATTTTGAAATAATTTAAGAGTCATATAAAATAAAAACTTTTCTTTGAAAATATTCTTATAATCTTGTAAGGAAAGCTTCGACTATTTTATAACAATGGAAAATAGCCGCACCCGCCGTATAAGTTAAAAAAAACATTCTTACCTTAATTCTGTCGAAAAGGTTAAAAAGCACCTTGTTTGGAAAATGACGGAAAGATTCTTTTATAAAACTCCTATAAAAAGTCAAACAAGGGTATAAATGACTTTAAACCATATTATAGTAAATAGTAAAAATGTTTTGAAATACATTTTTAAGAAACATGGATGTGGATGATAATGAAATCCTAGTAGATTATTACGTATAAACAACCTCGGATAATGAAGAGATTGAGAAATAAACCCTTAACTTGTACTTTTCCTTGGTTGAGGGTAGGTTAACCTCCTTTATAATGGTGAAATAATTGTTATTAAATTATACAAGAATCATATATATTAATATGATATCATATATGATCTTTTAACATTGATTTGTTAATAATATCTTAGTATTATCGTTGTTTCGGGTGTTAACTTACTTGTTTTATTTTTTATGTTTTGTTACGTAAGCCATGTTTGTCATGGATAGGTTGTATCTTATTCATATCCATAATGATATCAATTCCTTAAACATTATTTTTAAATCATCAAATGATAATTATACTTGAATGGATACGATGGAGAATGAATCTCATCGCGTTCGTGGAGACGGTAGTCCGTACGTACGCACGAGCGACAATATCATTCTTTTGATATTAAAATAATATATAATTGGATGGTATATCATATATACAGAATAATTATCATGTTATATTTATTATTTACATTAATTACACATCATTATTATACTTATCCAAATAATAATTAATTGAATAACAATTACACCATGACGTGGAGACGGTAAGCCGTACGTACACACGTATGGTGACATGTTATTCAAAGGATGGATAAAATACTGAAATATGGTTGTAAAATGTTTATAATAACATAAAAGTATATATAATATACTGGATTTGTTATTTTATAATGGTAATAACAAAGAAAGAAGAAGTGGAAGAAGAAAGGAACTTGAAAAAGGGTGGTGAAATCATTACCTCTTCTACGGGTTCTTCCTTTTGATTTGATCAAAAGGGATCCTTAAGTTGGCTTTCTGACTAAAGGAAGGAATCTAGGATGAATTTAGGGAAGTTTAGATAGTATTTGGGCAGAGTTTGGCCGAACCAAAAGGCTTTTAAGGTGGGAGTTAATGAGAAGGGGGAGTGCCCTTTTATAAGAGGGGTGAGGGGAACCTTTGGAAAAGATAGAAATATTAATTTATAATAAATTCATATTCGGTTTCTAATGGATCCAAAGTAGATTATTTAAAGGATAAGGTGGGGATGGGTCGAAAACCACTCAACCAATAGAATTTAGACAGGTTTGTGTTACTATATTAACCTTATCTTTAAGTATTAACTCTTAGTTAATTAGTTTCACTTTTACAGTGTCTCTTTGTATTTTTATATTATATGGTTAATAAACTTACTATATACATCCATAAGACCCCAAATTGGTCCATTAATTATACACCTATCATGATATAAGTCTCTTGGCCGAGCCTTATATTTTTAGGAATTTAATATCAATTAATAATATAATATTTATTTAAAACTTCTTTTATGTCAATTTTGACACTATTCAATAATTGATTTTTGTGAAAATAATAACAGAATGATTACTTCTAAAAAAGTTACTTAAGTCAATACTAACATGTCATATTAACCTATAAAATTAGTTTACTTCATAAAAATTCTCAAATTATATTTATTTGGGTATTTATAATATCAATTATTCTAATTTTTCATTAATTAGGTAATTACTGCATCATCATTGTGTCATAAATAAATTAAATTATTTAATGTCTAAAAATTATAAATACAATTAAATTATGTAGGAAATAATTTTATCTTTCTAATGAATATTTACAATCGAATTTATATTATGTGTAACCCTATATTAAAAATGTTTTAGTAAATAAACTTTGATTTTAACTCTTTTAACTCTTCTTTGAATTAAATAATAATAAATGTCCTAATATAATCCAAGTGGACCTAAATGATAATATTTTATTCCTAAGGTTGTTGTTGGTCGAGATAAACTTGTCCAATAGAATTAGGACATGTGTTAGGGTAATATTAATATCATTTTTACCCTTAATTACCCTATTTACTTTTAACCGTGGTAAATAAAAGTAAAAAGTTACTATTCACCAAAAATTATTTTCATTTCATTGAACCAAATTTTAATACTTGATATTAACTGTGTCTCTCAGATTTTCAAAATTTCATTCACAGAAGCGGTAAAATATTTTTTTATGAAAAATTCAGTTTTTTAACTACCACTTAGTGGTTTCACTATTCATCAAAAATTGAAGTTTTTCAAAATAATGCCAAAATTTTACCCTAAGCTATAATTGATATTCCGAATTCAAAAATGATATCTATTTTACAAAATTCCAAACATATAAGTTTCATTAATTAATTTTATAATTAATTCCCGCTGTTACAACAAATAGCATGTTTTTAAGAAACAATATATATCAAAAGATTGACAATTGTTTATGTTCAATTTCAAAGTGAAATTAATTATAATGAACACCATTGGATAAAATGGTAAAAATATATTCTAATTATAATTTAAAACTACTAAATAATATAATTTATCACTATAAATTATTTTGATTAAAAAAGTCGTTTTTAAGTATTTTTCACTATTCATAAAAATTAGAAGTACTCTAAAAAATACCAAAAATTCAACTTAGGATAATTTCGATATTCTGAATCCAAAAATGAAGTCTATTTTGAAATATAAAATATATATATAATATCAAAAAGTAGGTATTACTATTCATAACAGCTAGTTTGATTGGTTGTGGTGTGTTAGAACTCGATGTTCCGTACAACACACACTATTGCATTATTCAAAGAGAAGCGTACCATAGAAGCTTGGGGTGTTACATTCTCCCCTCCTTCAAATAATTTTGTCCTCAAAATTTCTAGAATAATATCGCATTAAAAGACTCGGGTGGTTCTTCATCATAAGTTCCTCGGGTTCCCACGTTGCCTCTTCCATCTTATGGTTTCTCCACAAGACTTTTACCAGACGCGTCGTCCGATTTCTCAGCACTTGTTCTCTCGTATCTAGAATCTTGATGGGATCTTCGCAATAAGACATATCAGGTTCCAGTTCTAATTCCTCATAGGTGAGTACATGAGTTGGGTCAGGCATGTATTTCTTCAATAGAGATACGTGAAACACATCGTGAACTTGGGAGAGACTTGGCGGCATTTCTAATCAGTAAGCTACAACCCCAATTCGTTCTAGAATTTCGAAAGGTCTGATGTACCTGGGACTCAATTTACCTTTCTTACCAAAACGTATGACTCCCTTCCATGGAGATACCTTCAAGAAAACATGATCACCGACTTGAAATTCCAAATCCTTCCTTTGATTATCGGCATAGCTCTTCTGCCTACTTTGAGCTTCTTCGATGTGATTTTGGATTACCTTCACCTTTTCCATTGTTTCCTCCACCAGTTCTAGACATAAAAGTTTTCTTTCACCAACGTCATCCCAACAGGTTGGTGTGAGACATCTCTTTCCGTATAACGCTTCATATGGTGCTATCTGAATACTTGAATGGAAGCTATTGTTATAGGAAAATTATACCAAAGGTAAATATTGATCCCACATACCCTGAAAGTCAAGTGAGCAAGATCTCAACATGTCTTTTAAGGTTTGAATAGTCCGTTCTGATTTCCCGTCTATCTGAGGGTGGTAGGAAATTATCAAATGAAGTTCAGTATCCAAGGATTTCTGAAGACTCTTCCATAATCTTGAAGTAAAACGGGGATAACGATCTGAAACAATCGATAGGGGTACTCCATGAATTCTCACAACATCATTAATATATAGTCTTGCTAGACGTTCCAGTGGTAGATCTTCTCTTATAGCAAGAAAATGTGCTGACTTAGTAAGACGATCAACAATAACCCATATTGCATCGTTCCTTCAAGGAGTATTTGGTAGTCCCATGACAAAGTCCATTGTAATATTGTCCCATTTCTAATCAGGTATGGGAAGAGGTTTCAATACTCCACCAGGATATTTCCTTCGAGCTTTCACTTATTGACAAACCATACATCTTGATACAAAATCGGCAATCTCTGTCTTCATGTTGTCCCACCAAAAATGTTCCTTCAAATCTCTATACATTTTGGTGATCCCAGGGTGTATAGAGAAATTGGAACTATGATCATCATCCAGCAATTCCCTTTTTAGATCAGGTATATCGGGAACACAAAGTCTCTTCCCAATTTCCAAAATTACTTCTTCATACAAAAAGTCTCTCAATCTCCCACCATTCACAGCTTTAATCTTCTTTTGAAATTCTTCATCATTGGTCTGAGAACTCTTAATACTTTCTAGTAAAGATGGTTTGGCAACCAATTGAAAAAGAATTGATGTTTCACCTTCCATGGTTATTCCCATGTCCATCTTTACTAGATCCATGAAAATTGGATCCCTTTCAATTCTCATATTGTTCAAAACTCCATGATCTTTTCTGCTCAAAGCATCTGCCACCTTGTTTTCTTTACCGGGGTGGTAGTGTATTGTACAATCATAATCCTTGAGTAATTCAAGCCATCTCCTTTGCCTCATGTTGAGTTCTTTTTGTGAGAAAATATACTTAAAACTCTTGTGATCAGTATAAATCTCACATTTTTCACCATAGAGGTAGTGCCTCCATATCTTCAAAGAAAAGATCACAGCTGCTAACTCAAGATCATGAGTAGGATAGTTTTTCTCATGAATTTTCAACTGTCGTGATGCATAGGCAATAACCCTATCATTCTGCATAAGGACACAACCAAGTCCTTTCTTCGATGCATCACTATAAATAACGAACCCATCATTCCCCAATGGTAGAGTCAATATAGGAGCATTGACTAATCTTCTCTTCAGTTCTTCGAAACATTCTTCACACTCTTTTGTCCAAACAAATTTAACCCCTTTACGTGTGAGCTTCGTTAATGGGTTAGCCAATTGGGAAAAATTCTGGACGAAACTTCGATAATAACCTGCCAAACCAATAAAATTGCATACCTCAGTTATACTCGTAGGTGATATCCATTCTTGAATTGGCTTAGTCTTAGAAGGATCAATAGAGATTCTATCTTTAGAGACAATATCGCCATGAAAAGAAATCTCCTAAAGCCAGAATTCACACTTGCTAGACTTCCCATATAATTCATGTCTTCTCAGAGTCTTTAGGATAATGCGCAAGTGATTTTCATGATCTTCATAGATTTTGGAGTATACCAAGATATCATCAATAAATACCACCACAAATTCATCGAGATATTCCTTGAAAAATCTATTCATCAGATCCATGAATACAGAGGGTGTGTTAGTCAATCCAAAAGGCATTACAGTAAACTCGTAATGCCTGTACCTGGTTCGAAATGCTGTCTTCGGAATGTCTTCCTTCTTCACACACAACTGATGGTATCCAGATCGAAGGTCAATCTTTGAAAAGTATTGAGCTTCATGCAGTTTGTAAAATAAATCATCAATGCATGGTAGGGGATACTTGTTCTTTATTGTTATAGCATTGATCTCCCTATAGTCGATACATAACCTCATAGATCCATCTTTCTTTTTAACAAAGAGGAAAGGGGCTCCCCATGAAGAAACACTAGGGTGAAAAAATCCTTTATTACTCAATTCCTCTAGTTGTTTCTTTAGTTCGACTAATTATACAGTGGCCATTCTATAAGGGGTCTTCAATATAGGCTTTGATCCAGGAATTAAATCAATGGAAAACTCAACTTCTCGTTCTGGAGGATGTCCAGGTAAATCTTCCGAAAATACATCTACATATTCTTTCACAACTGGTACATCCTCTATTTGAACATTCCTTTCCTCACCCACAATAATTTCTTTCTCTTCCTCCCCAATAATTGAATTTAGTTGAGCTACTGGGGGTGGATCTAGATAAGAATTAGGTGGTGACGATTCTGCTCTAAAGATAAGGTGTTCCTTATCATCATTATAAAAAATTGTAACCTCCTTCTTCTTACAATAAATCTTCGCATCATAGTCTGAAATCCAATCCATACCGAGGATTATATCAAACGCAATCATAGGTATGACGATGAGATCAGCAGATAAAGAACATTTATGTGCTCTAATGGGGACTGATTCACAAAACTTTGTTGCAATGATACTTCCCTTAGGAGTTTTAACTGACAACTCCCTTGTTAAATCAAATTGGAAATATCTAATTTTCTTAGAAAACTGGGAAGATATGAAATAATGCGATGATCTAGAATAAAATAATGCATTTGCTAAACTTGAGGAAACCATTAAATTACCAGCCACCATGTCTTTTGGAGCTTCTACCTTAGCAGTTGTGATAACATAAGCTTGGCCTTGATACCTTGGACTTTTCTGAGGTAAGTTCCCCTGACGCTTAGGACATTAATTTGCATAATGTCCCATCTCCCTGCAATTGTATCACTAAACATCGATAGCTTCCTTCTTCCCCTTGCAATCACGAGCTTGGTGGCCTTTTTCACCACACTTGTAACAGACACCCATTCCCTTCAAGCAAGTACCAGGGTGTTTCTTCCCACATTTACCACAGGATGGATATTCAACCTTTCCCTTCTTCCCCTTATTTCCATTCCCAGATTTATCAGCAGATCTCTTTTTCTCTTTCTTTGCTTTAAAGTCATAAGAATTAGAGAATTCCTTTTCAGTCGTGATAGCACATGAGACAATGTCTTCGTACGATGAAAAAGATTGTGAGACTAATGATCAATGGAGAAATGGTTTTAACCCATCAAATAAACGATCAATCTTACTTTTTGGGTTACGTATATAATCTCCAGCATACCTTGCTAACCTTGTAATGTTAGCCTCATACTTTGCGACATTCTCATCCTCCTTTTCTCTCAGACTCAGAAATTGTCTTTCCATATCTTCTCGATGGTCATGAGGAAAGTATTTTTCTAAAAATAGATCTCTAAAATCCCTCCATTACATATTTGATACTTTATCATCTTCCTTCATGTTTTGAATCAATGACCACCATTGATTAGCATCTCCAGTGAGGCGGTAAACTGCCATGATAACTTTTTCCCTTTCACTACTCCCCAAAGCCTGAAATATTTTCTCTAGGGACTTTATCCATTTCTCATCTACTAAGGGATTTGTACTCCCATTGAACATTGGTGGTTGTTTCCTCACGAATCGATCTAACATTGATCCTCCATTCTGCGGATCATGGTGCTCCATACGGGTAAGGTTATTATTCAAAAACTGAGTGAGTTGTCCCAGTATGGTGATTAGCTGATCGGCACTAGTTGCATCACTAGCTCCACTATAATTATCTTGAGCAGGAGGTCAATCCCTACATGGAGTGCGTGCATTGATACAGTTTCCATTTCTTCCACTAGGCACTATTTCTAAACAATGGCATAATCTAGATCAGTTTATGAATCAAAGTACATACTCCCATACTTATAAAACACTTAACATAAATTGAACTATTTATGGATATAATCCATAATCATAAAAATAATTTCTTTGAGGAATTATATACTCATAAACCCTTCATAATGATTTATAAAGAAAATGAGAGTTATCCTAAGCATATCCCCCGGGAGTGTCGTAACCAAGAGTGCAACAAGGCCCATTGTTGTGCACCCGTTCCCGTTCGAGTCTAGCTCAAAGCGGTGTTTTTGGGTTTTACCCCCAGGTACATCTGTGCCAGAGCCGCCTCTACCTGCTCGTATCCAGACAGGGATGTATTGCTCGGAAAACTACCAAAATCTCTACAATACCAAAATTCTAGGAAGTTCTTCTATACTAATTCTCAAAGTTCATCTTTGGTCTACGTTCTCTAATCAGAGTTTATCTAAATATTGCTTCCAAGGTTTGTACTAAACTTCCTATGATACCAACTGTAGCACCCTGACCCCAGTTACCCAGAGACGGTGCATTATTACATAACATTGACATGATCACAAGAAAGATCAAATATCGAAAGACCGATTGGTTTAGGAGCCTTGGAAATACTAGATATATTCATAAGTCTTACATTACATCATAAAAATGAAAACTACAACAACATATATTTTCTTCATAGTCCACACTCATATCCACACATACTATCCTTGTAGGTCATTCATAAATTACTTCTTCACATCCTGGGAAAATAAAACATTGAAAGGGGTGACCTCAAATGCCCAGTAAGGATAACAATATAGCAGATACTTTCATAAATAAGAATAAACATTTAAGACAATGTATAACTAAAACAAAAGCCTTTTAAACATGAAATTCAACATATTATGGAAAAAATAAAATGAAATAATTCCATTTACTTATTCACATGGATATTCTACTAATCAAATAATCACATGCAATATCAATAACCACTTTCATAATGATGGAATGCATAATGCCAGACTATCATAACAACATAGCCAAGGCCTCATGCCAAGAATACAAATAAGATTTTTTCAAGGCCTTGTCCCAAGACAGTAGTTTGTCTCATGAGACCTACCAATGCATCGAGGAGCTATAGCGGGCTCCACCCGTCACATATTAAGTCCAATGCATTCCCATATGAAAAGGTTTAAACATAACATAAACATTCGTATTAAAATTAGCATACGAAATGTCAATACTTTCACCATAAACCATGAAGGGTATAAAAATAAAATATCCATAGTCAAACATATCACAAAACCTTCAATACAATGTGGAAGTTTTGTTTCATAATAAATCAGCTTCAAATAAGCTTAAAATCCATCGAAGGATGTTGACATAGATGAAATCAAAACTCTTTTTAGAGAAATATCTCTTTTTATTTTGAAATCATTTAAGAGTCATATAAAATAAAACATTTTCTTTGAAAATATTCTTATAAGATTGTAAGGGAATCTTCGATGATTTTATAACGGCGGAAAATATCCGCACCCATCATATAAGTTAAAAAAACATTCTTACCTTAATTCTGTCGAAAAGGTTAAAAAGCACCTTGTTTGGAAAACGATGGAAAGATTCTTTTACAAACCTCTTATAAAAAGTCAAAAAAGGGTATAAATGACTTTAACCCATATTATAGTAAATAGTAAAAATGTTTTGAAATACATTTTTAAGAAACATGGATGTGGATGATAAAGAAATCCCAGTAGATTATTATGTATAAACAACCTTGGATAATGAAGAGATTGCGAAATAAACCCTTAAATTGTACTTTTTCTTGGTTGAGGGTAGGTTAAACTCCTGTATAATGGTGAAATAATTGTTATTAAATTATACAAGAATCATATATATTAATATGATATCATATATGATCTTTTAACACTGATTTGTTAATAATATCTTAGTATTATCGTTGTTTTGGGTGTTAAATTACTCGTTTTCTTTTATATGTTTTGTTATGTAAGCCATGTTTGTCATGGATAGGTTGTATCTTATTCATATCCAGAATGATATCAAGTCCTTAAAAATTATTTTTAAATCATCAAATGATAATTATACTTGAATGGATACGTTGGAGAATGAATCTCATCGTGTTCGTGGAGACGGTAGTCCGTACGTACGCACGAGCGACAATATCATTATTTTGATATTAAAATAATATATAATTTGATGTTATATCATATATAAATAATCATTATCATGTTATATTTATTATTTACATGAATTACACATCATTATTATACCTATCCAAATAATAATTTATTGAATAACAATTACACCACGACGTGGAGACGGTAAGTCGTACGTACGCACGTATGGTGACATGTTATTCAAAGGATGGATAGAATACTTAAATATGGTTGTGAAATGTTTATAATAACATCACAGTATATATAATATACTGGATTTATTATTTTATAATGGTAATAACAAAGAAAGAAGAAGTGGAAGAAGAAAGGAACTTGAAAAAGGGTGGTGAAATCATTACCTCTTCTTCGGGTTATTCCTTTTGATTTGATCAAAAGGGATCCTTAAGCTGGCTTTATGACTAAAGGTAGGCCTCTAGGATGAAGTGAGGTAAGTTGAGAGAGTATTTGGGGAGAGTTTGGCCGAACCAAAAGGCTTTGAAGGTGTGAGTTAATGAGAAGGTGGAGTGCCCTTTTATAAGAGGGGTGAGGGGCACCGTTGGAAAAGCTAGAAATATTAATTTATAATAAATTCATATTCGGTTTCTAATGGCTCCAAAGTGTATTATTTAAAGGTTAAGGTTGTTATGGGTATAAAAACACTCAACCAATGGAATTTAGACAGGTTTGGGTTACTATATTAACCTTATCTTTAAGTATTAACTCTTAGTTAATTAGTTTCACTTTTACAATGTCTCTTTGTATTTTTATATTATATGGTTAATAAACTTAATATATACATCCAAGAGACCCCCAATTGGTCAATTAATTATAAACCTATCATGATATAAGTCTCTTGGCCGAACCTTATATTTTTAGGAATTTAATATCAATTAATAATATAATATTTATTTAAAACCTCTTTTATGTCAATTTTGACACTATTCAATAATTGATTTTTGTGAAAATAATAACAGAATGATTACTTCTAAAAAAGTTACTTAAGTCAATACTAACATGTCATATTAACCTATAAAATTATTTTACTTCATAAAAATTCTCAAATTATATTTATTTGGGTATTTATAATATCAATTATTCTAATTTTTCATTAATTAGGTAATTACTGCATCATCATTGTGTCATAAATAAATTAAATTATTTAATGTCTAAAAATTATAAATACAATTAAATTATGTAGGAAATCATTTTATCTTTCTAATGAATATTTACAATCGAATTTATATTATGTATAACCCTATATTAAAAATGTTTTAGTAAATAAACTTTGATTTTAACTCTTTTAACTCTTCTTTGAATTAAATAATAATAAATGTCCTAATCTAATCCAAATGGACCTAAATGATAATATTTTATTCCTAAGGTTGTTGTTGGTCGAGATAAACTTGTCCAATAGAATTAGGACATGTGTTAGGGTAATATTAATATCATTTTTACCCTTAATTACCCTATTTACTTTTAACCGTGGTAAATAAACTTTGATTTTACCCTGAGTCGGTGCATTATTACATAACATTGGCAAGATCACAAGAAAGATCAAATCTCGAAATACCGATTGGTTTAGTAGCCTTGGAAACACTAGATATATTCACATGTCTTACATTACATCATAAAAATGAAAACTACAACAACATATTTTCTTCATAGTCCACACACATATCCCCACATACTATCCCTGCAGGTCATTAATAAATTACTTCTTCACATCTTGGGAAAATAAAACATTGAAAGGGGTGAGCTCAAATGCCCATTAAGGATAACAATATAGCAGACACTTTCATAAATAAGAATAAACATTTAAGGCAATGTATAACTAAACCAAAAGCCTTTTAAACTTGAAATTCAACATATTATGGAAAAAATAAAATGAAATAATGCCATTTACTTATTCACATGGATATTCTACTAATCGAATAATCACATGCAATATCAATAACCACTTTCATAATTATGGAATGCATAATGCCAGACTATCATAACCACATAGCCAAGGCCTCGTGCCAAGAATACAAATAAGATTTTTTCAAGGCCTTGTGCCAAGACACTAGTTTGTATCATGAGACCTACCGATGCATCGACGAGCTATAGCGGGATCCACCCGTCACATATTAAGTCCAATGCATTCCCATATGAAAAGGTTTAAACATAACATAAACATTCGTATTAAAACTAGCATTCTAAATGTCAATACTTTCACCATAAACCATGAAGGGTATAAAAATAACATATCCATAGTCAAACATATCACAAAACCTTCAATACAATATGGAAGTTTTGTTTCATAATAAATCAGCTTCAAATAAGCTTAAAATCCATCAAAGGATGTTGACATAGATGAAATCAAAACTCTTTTTAGAGAAATATCTCTTTTTATTTTGAAATAATTTAAGAGTCATAGAAAATAAAAGCTTTTCTTTGAAAATATTCTTATAATCTTGTAAGGAAAGCTTTGACTATTTTATAACAACGGAAAATAGCCGCACCCGCCGTATAAGTTAAAAAAAACATTCTTACCTTAATTCTGTCGAAAAGGTTAAAAAGCACCTTGTTTGGAAAATGACGGAAAGATTCTTTTATAAAACTCCTATAAAAAGTCAAACAAGGGTATAAATGACTTTAAAACATATTATAGTAAATAGTAAAAATGTTTTGAAATACATTTTTAAGAAACATGGATGTGGATGATAATGAAATCCTAGTAGATTATTACGTATAAACAACCTCGGATAATGAAGAGATTGAGAAATAAACCCTTAACTTGTACTTTTCCTTGGTTGAGGGTAGGTTAACCTCCTTTATAATGGTGAAATAATTGTTATTAAATTATAAAAGAATCATATATATTAATATGATATCATATATGATCTTTTAACATTGATTTGTTAATAATATCTTAGTATTATCGTTGTTTCGGGTGTTAACTTACTTGTTTTATTTTTTATGTTTTGTTACGTAAGCCATGTTTTTCATGGATAGGTTGTATCTTATTCATATCCATAATGATATCAATTCCTTAAACATTATTTTTAAATCATCAAATGATAATTATACTTGAATGGATACGATGGAGAATGAATCTCATCGCGTTCGTGGAGACGGTAGTCCGTACGTACGCACGAGCGACAATATCATTCTTTTGATATTAAAATAATATATAATTGGATGGTATATCATATAAAAAGAATAATTATCATGTTATATTTATTATTTACATTAATTACACATCATTATTATACTTATCCAAATAATAATTAATTGAATAACAATTACACCATGACGTGGAGACGGTAAGCCGTACGTACACACGTATGGTGACATGTTATTCAAAGGATGGATAAAATACTGAAATATGGTTGTAAAATGTTTATAATAACATAAAATTATATATAATATACTGGATTTGTTATTTTATAATGGTAATAAAAAAGAAAGAAGAAGTGGAAGAAGAAAGGAACTTGAAAAAGGGTGGTGAAATCATTACCTCTTCTACGGGTTCTTCATTTTGATTTGATCAAAAGGGATCCTTATGTTGGATTTATGACTAAAGGAAGGAATCTAGGATGAATTTAGGTAAGTTTAGATAGTATTTGGGCAGAGTTTGGCCGAACCAAAAGGCTTTTAAGGTGCGAGTTAATGAGAAGGGGGAGTGCCCTTTTATAAGAGGGGTGAGGGGAACCTTTGGAAAAGCTAGAAATATTAATTTATAATAAATTCATATTCGGTTTCTAATGGCTCCAAAGTAGATTATTTAAAGGATAAGGTGGGGATGGTTCGAAAACCACTCAACCAATAGAATTTAGACAGGTTTGTGTTACTATATTAACCTTATCTTTAAGTATTAACTCTTAGTTAATTAGTTTCACTTTTACAATGTCTCTTTGTATTTTTATATTATATGGTTAATAAACATAATATATACATCCATAAGACCCCCAATTGGTCCATTAATTATACACCTATCATGATATAAGTCTCTTGGCCGAACCTTATATTTTTAGGAATTTAATATCAATTAATAATATAATATTTATTTAAAACCTCTTTTATGTCAATTTTGACACTATTCAATAATTGATTTTTGTGAAAATAATAACAGAATGATTACTTCTAAAAAAGTTACTTAAGTCAATACTAACATGTCATATTAACCTATAAAATTAGT
The DNA here is from genome assembly GCA_963277665.1 of Viscum album. Taxonomy (NCBI): domain Eukaryota; kingdom Viridiplantae; phylum Streptophyta; class Magnoliopsida; order Santalales; family Viscaceae; genus Viscum; species Viscum album. The sequence continues at coordinate 1,990,233,654 of OY728136.1, forward strand.
TTACTTCATAAAAATTCTCAAATTATATTTATTTGGGTATTTATAATATCAATTATTCTAATTTTTCATTAATTAGGTAATTACTGCATCATCATTGTGTCATAAATAAATTAAATTATTTAATGTCTAAAAATTATAAATACAATTAAATTATGTAGGAAATCATTTTATCTTTCTAATGAATATTTACAATCGAATTTATATTATGTATAACCCTATATTAAAAATGTTTTAGTAAATAAACTTTGATTTTAACTCTTTTAACTCTTCTTTGAATTAAATAATAATAAATGTCCTAATCTAATACAAGTGGACATAATTGATAATATTTTATTCCTAAGGTTGTTGTTGGTCGAGATAAACTTGTCCAATAGAATTAGGACATGTGTTAGGGTAATATTAATATCATTTTTACCCTTAATTACCCTATTTACTTTTAACCGTGGTAAATAAAAGTAAAAAGTTACTATTCACCAAAAATTATTTTCATTTCATTGAACCAAATTTTAATACTTGATATTAACTGTGTCTCTCAGATTTTCAAAATTTCATTCACAGAAGCGGTAAAATATTTTTTTATGAAAAATTCAGTTTTTTAACTACCACTTAGTGGTTTCACTATTCATCAAAAATTGAAGTTTTTCAAAATAATGCCAAAATTTTACCCTAAGCTATAATTGATATTCCTAATTCAAAAATGATGTATATTTTACAAAATTCCAAACATATAAGTTGCATTAATTAATTTTATAATTAATTCCCGCTGTTACAACAAATAGCATGTTTTTAAGAAACAATATATATCAAAAGATTGACAATTGTTTATGTTCAATTTCAAAGTGAAATTAATTATAATGAACACCATTGGATAAAATGGTAAAAATATATTCTAATTATAATTTAAAACTACTAAATAATATAATTTATCATTATAAATTATTTTGATTAAAAAAGTCTTTTTTTAGTATTTTTCACTATTCATAAAAATTAGAAGTACTCAGAAAAATACCAAAAATTCAACTTAGGATAATTTCGATATTCTGAATCCAAAAATGAAGTCTATTTTGAAATATAAAATATATATATAATATCAAAAAGTAGGTATTACTATTCATAACGGCTAGTTTGATTGGTTGTGGTGTGTTAGAACTCGATGTTCCATACAACACACACTATTGCATTATTCAAAGAGAAGCGTACCATAGAAGCTTGGGGTGTTACATTCTCCCCTCCTTCAAATAATTTTGTCCTCGAAATTTCTAGAATAATATCGCATTAAAAGACTCGGGTGGTTCTTCATCATAAGTTCCTCAGGTTCCCACGTTGCCTCTTCCATCTTATGGTTTCTCCACAAGACTTTTACCAGACGCGTCGTCCGATTTCTCAGCACTTGTTCTCTCGTATCTAGAATCTTGACGGGATCTTCGCAATAAGACATATCAGGTTCCAGTTCTAATTCCTCATAGGTGAGTACATGAGTTGGGTCAGGCATGTATTTCTTCAATAGAGATACGTGAAACACATCGTGAACTTTGGAGAGACTTGGCGGAATTTCTAATCAGTAAGCTACAACCCCAATTCGTTCTAGAATTTCGAAAGGTCTGATGTACCTGGGACTCAATTTACCTTTCTTACCAAAACGTATGACTCCCTTCCATGGAGATACCTTCAGGAAAACATGATCACCGACTTGAAATTCCAAATCCTTCCTTTGATTATCGGCATAGCTCTTCTGCCTACTTTGAGCTTCTTCGATGTGATTTTGGATTACCTTCACCTTTTCCATTGTTTCCTCCACCAGTTCTAGACCTAAAAGTTTTCTTTCACCAACGTCATCCCAACAGGTTGGTGTGAGACATCTCTTTCCGTATAACGCTTCATATGGTGCCATCTGAATACTTGAATGGAAGCTATTGTTATAGGAAAATTATACCAAAGGTAAATATTGATCCCACATACCCTGAAAGTCAAGTGAGCAAGATCTCAACATGTCTTTTAAGGTTTGAATAGTCCGTTCTGATTGCCCGTCTATCTGAGGGTGGTAGGCAATTCTCAAATGAAGTTCAGTATCCAAGGATTTCTGAAGACTCTTCCATAATCTTGAAGTAAAATGGGGATCACGATCTGAAACAATCGATAGGGGTACTCCATGAATTCTCACAACATCATTAATATATAGTCTTGCTAGACGTTCCAGTGGTAGATCTTCTCTTATAGAAAGAAAATGTGCTGACTTATTAAGACGATCAACAATAACCCATATTGCATCGTTCCTTCAAGGAGTATTTGGTAGTCCCATGACAAAGTCCATTGTAATATTGTCCCATTTCTAATCAGGTATGGGAAGAGGTTTCAATACTCCTCCAGGCTATTTCCTTCCAGCTTTCACTTGTTGACAAACCATACATCTTGACACAAAATCGGCAATCTCTGTCTTCATGTTGTCCCACCAAAAATGTTCCTTCAAATCTCTATACATTTTGGTGATCCCGGGGTGTATAGAGAAATTGGAACTATGATCATCATCCAGCAATTCCCTTTTTAGATCAGGTATATCGGGAACACAAAGTCTCTTCCCGAATTCCAAAATTACTTCTTCATACAAAAAGTCTCTCAATCTCCCCCCATTCACAGATTTAATCTTCTTTTGAAATTCTTCATCATCGGTCTGAGAACTCTTAATCCTTTCTAGTAAAGACGGTTTGGCAACCAATTGAAAAAGAATTGATGTTTCACCTTCCGTGGTTATTCCCATGTCCATCTTCACTAGATCCATGAAAATTGGATCCCTTTCAATTCTCATATTGTTCAAAACTCCATGATCTTTTCTGCTCAAATCATCTGCCACCTTGTTTGCTTTACCGGGGTGGTAGTGTATCGTACAATCATAATCCTTGAGTCATTCAAGCCATCTCCTTTGCCTCATGTTGAGTTCTTTTTGTGAGAAAATATACTTAAAACTCTTGTGATCAGTATAAATCTCCCATTTTTCACCATAGAGGTAGTGCCTCCATATCTTCAATGAAAAGATCACAGCTACTAACTCAAGATCATGAGTAGGATAGTTTTTCTCATGAATTTTCAACTGTCGTGATGCATAGGCAATAACCCTATCATTCTGCATAAGGACACAACCAAGTCCTTTTTTCGATGCATCACTATAAATAACGAACCCATCATTCCCCAATGGTAGAGTCAATATAGGATCATTGACTAATCTTCTCTTCAGTTCTTCGAAACATTCTTCACACTCTTTTGTCCAAACAAATTTAACCCCTTTACGTGTGAGCTTCGTTAATGGGTTAGCCAAATGGGCAAAATTCTGGACGAAACTTCGATAATAACCTGCCAAACCAATAAAATTGCATACCTCAGTTATACTCGTAGGTGATATCCATTCTTGAATTGGCTTATTCTTAGAAGGATCAATAGAGATTCTATCTTTAGAGACAATATGGCCATGAAAAGAAATCTCCTAAAGCCAGAATTCACACTTGCTAGACTTCCCATATAATTCATGTCTTCTCAGAGTCTTTAGGATAATGCGCAAGTGATTTTCATGATCTTCATAGATTTTGGAGTATACCAAGATATCATCAATAAATACCACCACAAATTCATCGAGATATTCCTTGAAAACTCTATTCATCAGATCCATGAATACAGAGGGTGCGTTAGTCAATCCAAAAGGCATTACAGTAAACTCGTAATGCCTGTACCTGGTTCGAAATGCTGTCTTCGGAATGTCTTCCTTCTTCACACACAACTGATGGTATCCAGATCGAAGGTCAATCTTTGAAAAGTATTGAGCTTCATGCAGTTTGTAAAATAAATCATCAATGCATGGTAGGGGATACTTGTTCTTTATTGTTATAGCATTGATCTCCCTATAGTCGATACATAACCTCATAGATCCATCTTTCTTTTTAACAAAGAGGAAAGGTGCTCCCCATGAAGAAACACTAGGGTGAAAAAATCCTTTATTACTCAATTCCTCTAGTTGTTTCTTTAGTTCGACTAATTATACAATGTCCAATCTATAAGGGGTCTTCAATATAGGCTTTGATCCAGGAATTAAATCAATGGAAAACTAAACTTCTCGTTCTGGAGGATGTCCAGGTAAATCTTCCGAAAATACATCTACATATTCTTTCACAACTGGTACATCCTCTATTTGAACATTCCTTTCCTCACCCACAATCATTTCTTTCTCTTCCTCCCTAATAATTGAATTTAGTTGAGCTACTGGGGGTGGATCTAGATAAGAATTAGGTGGTGACGATTCTGCTCTAAAGATAAGGTGTTCCTTATCATCATTATAAAAAATTGTAACCTCCTTCTTCTTACAATAAATCTTCGCATCATAGTCCGAAAGCCAATCCATACCGAGGATTATATCAAACTCAATCATAGGTATGACAATGAGATCAGCAGATAAAGAACATTTATGTGCTCTAATGGGGACTGATTCACAAAACTTTGTTGCAATGATACTTCCCTTAGGAGTTTTAACTGACAAATCCCTTGTTAAATCAAATTGGAAATATCTAATTTTCTTAGAAAACTGGGAAGATATGAAATAATGCGATGATCTAGAATCAAATAATGCATTTGCTAAACTTGAGGAAACCATTAAATTACCTGCCACCATGTCTTTTGGAGATTCTACCTTAGTAGTAGTGATAACATAAGCTTGGCCTTGATCCCTTGGACTTTTCTGAGGTAAGTTCCCCTGACGCTTAGGACATTCATTTGCATAATGTCCCATCTCCCTGCAATTGTATCACTAAACCTCGATAGCTTCCTTCTTCCCCTTGCAATCACGAGCTTGGTGGCATTTTTCACCACACTTGTAACAGACACCCATTCCCTTCAAGAAAGTACCAGGGTGTTTCTTCCCACATTTACCATAGGATGGATATTCAACCTTTCCCTTCTTCCCCTTATTTCCATTCCCAGATTTATCAGCAGATCTCTTCTTCTCTTTCTTTGCTTTAAAGTCATAAGACTTAGAGAATTCCTTTTCAGTCTTGATAGCACATGAGACAATGTCTTCGTACGATGAAAAAGATTGTGAGACTAATGATCGATGGAGAAATGGTTTTAACCCATCAAATAAACGATCAATCTTACTTTTTGGGTTACGTATATAATCTCCAGCATACCTTGCTAACCTTTTAATGTTAGCCTCATACTTTGCGACATTCTCATCCTCCTTTTCTCTCAGACTCAGAAATTGTCTTTCCATATCTTCTCGATGGTCATGAGGAAAGTATTTTTCTAAAAATAGATCTCTAAAATCCCTCCATTCCATATTTGATACTTCATCATCTACCTTCATGTTTTGAATCAATGACCACCATTGATTAGCATCTCCAGTGAGGCGGTAAACTGTCATGATAACTTTTTCCATTTCACTACTCCCCAAAGCCTGAAATATTTTCTCTAGGGAATTTATCCATTTCTCAGCTACTAAGGAATTTGTACTCCCATTGAACATTGGTGGTTGTTTCCTCACGAATCGATCTAACATTGATCCTCCATTCTGCGGATCAGGGTGCTCCATACGGGTAATGTTATTATTCAAAAACTGAGTGAGTTGTCCCAGTATGGTGATTAGCTGATCGGCACTAGTTGCATCACTAGCTCCACTATAATTATCTTGAGCAGGAGGTCAATCCCTACATGGAGTGCGTGCATTGATACAGTTTCTATTTCTTCCACTAGGCACCATTTCTAAACAATGGCATAAACTAGATCAGTTTATGAATCAAAGTACATACTCCCATACTTATAAAACACTTAACATAAATTGAACTATTTATGGATATAATCCATAATCATAAAAATAATTTCTTTGAGGAATTATATACTCATAAACCCTTCATAATGATTTATAAAGAAAATGAGAGTTATCCTAAGCATATCCCCCGGGAGTGTCGTAACCAAGAGTGCAGCAAGGCCCATTGTTGTGCACCTGTTCCCGTTCGAGTCTAGCTCAAAGCAGGGTTTTTGGGTTTTACCCCCAGGTACATCTGTTCCAGAGCCGCCTCTACCTGCTCGTATCCAGACAGGGATGTATTTCTCGGAAAACTACCAAAATCTCTACAATACCAAAATTCTAGGAAGTTCTTCTATACTAATTCTCAAAGTTCATCTTAGGTCTACGTTCTCTAATCAGAGTTTATCTAAATCTTGCTTCCAAGGTTTGTACTAAACTTCCTATGATACCAACTGTAGCACCCTGACCCCAGTTACCCAGAGTCGGTGCATTATTACATAACATTGGAATGATCACAAGAAAGATCAAATATCGAAAGACCGATTCGTTTAGGAGCCTTGGAAATACTAGATATATTCATAAGTCTTACATTACATCATAAAAATGAAAACTACAACAACATATATTTTCTTCATAGTCCACACTCATATCCACACATACTATCCTTGTAGGTCATTCATAAATTACTTCTTCACATCCTGGGAAAATAAAACATTGAAAGGGGTGACCTCAAATGCCCAGTAAGGATAACAATATAGCGGATACTTTCATAAATAAGAATAAACATTTAAGACAATGTATAACTAAAAAAAAAGCCTTTTAAACTTGAAATTCAACATATTATGGAAAAAATAAAATGAAACAATTCCATTTACTTATTCACATGGATATTCTACTAATCGAATAATAACATGCAATATCAATAACCACTTTCATAATGATGGAATGCATAATGCCAGACTATCATAACAACATAGCCAAGGCCTCATGCCAAGACTACAAATAAGATTTTGTCAAGGCCTTGTCCCAAGACACTAGTTTGTCTCATGAGACCTACCAATGCATCGAGGAGCTATAGCGGGCTCCACCCGTCACATATTAAGTCCAATGCATTCCCATATGAAAAGGTTTAAACATAACATAAACATTCGTATTAAAATTAGCATACGAAATGTCAATACTTTCACCATAAACCATGAAGGGTATAAAAATAAAATATCCATAGTCAAACATATCACAAAACCTTCAATAAAATGTGGAAGTTTTGTTTCATAATAAATCAGCTTCAAATAAGCTTAAAATCCATCGAAGGATGTTGACATAGATGAAATCAAAACTCTTTTTAGAGAAATATCTCTTTTTTATTATGAAATAATTTAAGAGTAATATAAAATAAAACATTTTCTTTTAAAATATTCTTATAAGATTGTAAGGTAATCTTCGATGATTTTATAACGGCGGAAAATAGCCGCACCCATCGTATAAGTTAAAAAAACATTCTTACCTTAATTCTGTCGAAAAGGTTAAAAGCACCTTGTTTGGAAAACGATGGAAAGATTCTTTTACAAAGCTCTTATAAAAAGTCAAAAAAGGGTATAAATGACTTTAACCCATATTATAGTAAATAGTAAAAATGTTTTGAAATACATTTTTAAGAAACATGGATGTGGATGATAAAGAAATCCCAGTAGATTATTATGTATAAACAACCTTGGATAATGAAGAGATTGCGAAATAAACCCTTAAATTGTACTTTTACTTGGTTGAGGGTAGGTTAAACTCCTTTATAATGGTTAAATAATTGTTATTAAATTATACAAGAATCATATATATTAATATGATATCATATATGATCTTTTAACACTGATTTGTTAATAATATCTTAGTATTATCGTTGTTTTGGGTGTTAAATTACTCGTTTTCTTTTATATGTTTTGTTACGTAAGCCATGTTTGTCATGGATAGGTTGTATCTTATTCATATCCAGAATGATATCAAGTCCTTAAAAATTATTTTTAAATCATCAAATGATAATTATACTTGAATGGATACGTTGGAGAATGAATCTCATCGCGTTCGTGGAGACGGTAGTCCGTACGTACGCACGAGCGACAATATCATTCTTTTGATATTAAAATAATATATAATTGGATGTTATATCATATATAAAGAATCATTATAATGTTATATTTATTATTTACATGAATTCCACATCATTATTATACCTATCCAAATAATAATTTATTGAATAACAATTACACCACGACGTGGAGACGGTAAGTCGTACGTACGCACGTATGGTGACACGTTATTCAAAGGATGGATCGAATACTGAAATATGGTTGTGAAATGTTTATAATAACGTCAAAGTATATATAATATACTGGAGTTATTATTTTATAATGGTAATAACAAAGAAAGAAGAAGTGGAAGAAGAAAGGAACTTGAAAAAGGGTGGTGAAACCATTACCTCTTCTTCGGGTTATTCCTTTTGATTTGATCAAAAGGGATCCTTAAGTTGGCTTTATGACTAAAGGAAGGCCTCTAGGATGATGTGAGGGAAGTTGAGAGAGTATTTGGGGAGAGTTTGTCCGAACCAAAAGGCTTTGAAGGTGTGAGTTAATGAGAAGGTGGAGTGCCCTTTTATAAGAGGGGTGAGGGGCACCGTTGGAAAAGATAGAAATATTAATTTATAATAAATTCATATTCGGTTTCTAATGGCTCCAAAGTGGATTATTTAAAGGTTAAGGTGGGTATGGGTCGAAAAACACTCATCCAATGGAATTTAGACAGGTTTGGGTTACTATATTAACCTTATCTTTAAGTATTAACTCTTAGTTAATTAGTTTCACTTTTACAATGTTTCTTTGTATTTTTATATTATATGGTTAATAAACTTACTATATACATCCAAGAGACCCCCAATTGGTCCATTAATGATACACCTATTATGATATAAGTCTCTTGGCCAAACCTTATATTTTTAGGAACTTAATATCAATTAATAATACAATATTTGTTTTAAAAACTCTTTTATGTCAATTTTGACACTATTCAATAATTGATTTTTGAGAAAATCATAACAGAATTATTACTTCGAAAAAAGTTACTTAAGTAAATCCTAACATGTCATATTAACCTATTAAATTATTGTAATTCATAAAAAGTCTCAAATTATATATATTTGGGTATTTATAATATCAATTATTCTAATTGTTCATTAATTAGGTAATTACTACATCATCATTGTGTCATAAATAAATTAAATTATTTAATGTCTAAAAATTATAAAAAAAATATCATTATGTATTAAATAATTTTTATATTTCTAATGAATATTTAAAATAGAATTTATATTATGTATGACCCTATATTAAAAATGTTTTAGTAAATAAACTTTGATTTTAACTCTTTTAACTCTTCTTTGAATTAAATAATAATAAATGTCCTAATCTAATCCAAGTGGACCTAAATGATAATATTTTTTTCCTAAGGTTGTGTTTGGTCGATATACACTTTTCAAATAGAATTAGGACATGTGTTAGAGTAATATTAATATCATTTTTACCCTTAATTACCCTATTTACTTTTAACCGTGGTAAATAAAAGTAAAAAGTTACTATTCACCAAAAATTATTTTCATCTCATTGAACCACATTTTACTAATTTATATTAACCGTGTCTCTCTGATTTTCAAAATTCCATTCACAGAAGCGTTAAAATTAAGTTTTATGAAAAATTCAGTTTTTTAACTACCACTTAGTGGTTTCACTATTCATCAAAAATTGAAGTTTTTCAGAACAATGCCAAAATTTCACCCAAAGCTATAATTGATATTCCGAATTCAAAAATGATGTATATTTTAAAAAATTACAAACATATAATTTGCATTAATTATTTTTATAATTAATTCCCGCTGTTACAACAAATAGCGTGTTTTTAAGAAACAATATATATCAAAATATTGACAATTGTTTATATTCAATTTCAAAGTGAAATTAATTCTAATTAACACCATTGGATAAAATGGTAAAAATGTATTCTAATTATACTTTAAAACCACTAAATAATATAATTTATCACTATAAATTATTTTGATTAAAAAAGTTGTTTTTAAGTATTTTTCTCTATTCATAAAAATTGGAAGTTCTCAGAAAAATACCAAAAATTCAACTTAGGATAATTTTGATATTCTGAATCCAAAAATGAAGTCCATTTTGAAATATAAAATATATATATATAATTTCAAAAAGTAGGTATTACTATTCATAACGGCTAGTTTGATTGGTTGTGGTGTGTTATAACTCGATGTTCCGTACAACACACGCTATTGCATTATTCAAAGAGAAGCGTACCATAGAAGCTTGGGGTGTTATAGGGCCTAAGGTCATGGGACATGGTGTTTGACCCCTACAACATGTTGTGTACTTTATTATACATTGATTAGAGCCCTTTTACTACATATCTTAGACAAGTTTAATTAGTGTGCATTCCCCTTATCCTTTCCTTGTGGGTTATTATGGAATCGTATCCTTTTCCTAGAACTATGATCCCTTAAATATGAATTCTTGGACAGAGTTATTGAAATGTATCCAAAAGGCCTAGAGTTAGATCCTCTATTCATATTCATGCACTAGGTGTATTTATTAGTATCTTCCTGACTAATTATATGCAGGTGTTGATCCTCTACGTAGAATGTTAATATAGATTGAGTTTTTGGTATCAACTTATGGCCTTGACAGTGCTCCTCATCTGTGTATCACATCTCTTCAGACCTTCAATGTGTACTTCTAATAGTGAGACCCAATGAGCATTCCCTCTCGGGTGGACATCATCAGTGCAATCATACTCATGAGTGTGTTCTCCTAGATGATTTCTTTGTGAAATCTTTAAGATGTAATCTTAGGATGGTATACTATAGTTGTGACCTACATATAAACTTTGTGTCTTTGTTGAGTATATATAGATACTATTGTTATATGTGAGGTAGACATATACCCATGTAGTGAAGACTGTATTTCCTTTGTAGTATGATTTGTGGTTTTGGGGTGTCCTAGTGAGTATTATTATACTCACACCTACATAGGTTTTTTTCTATACATGTCATGTCTTGTGCAGACTATCGGCATTTTGAAGGAGTCCTAGATGGACTAGGACCAAACTATTCTTAGTGAGACCAGAAATACTGAGGTGTATTCCTACGACTTTTTGATAGCAGTCCTTAGTGCTTACTTTCAGGTTCTTCTTTTATTTTAGAATCTTTGTGGTGGGAATTTATTTAGACCTGTTTACTTTCCTTTACTTCCTATAGTACTCTAGTTTTGGATTTTAGATTTATTAATGCATGGTTTTTTGGGAACTTTTATTCATTTTATAGGCTTGAATATGTGTGAGTGCATATAGGTACTTAAGCCAAGTCCTCCCATGTTAGTGATATGACTATTTGGTGCTAGTTTCCATCCCCTGGCCTATTGTAGGTAGGGTTGGTGAGTCACGACATGGGAACCACTGGTACGGGTTATGACCGAGTGGTATTAGAGTGATCGGTTCTACTTTAGGACTGAAGTATGTGAGATTGGTTTGGGTTAATAATGTTAAGTGTTTTAGATTCAACTTTCAGGCAAAGGACTCTAGTGTTGGTGTGAAAACTGATGTATCCATACACCAAGAATCTAATCACTTTATTTTCAAATTAGTACCAGAGAACACTATTTATAGGGAAAATAATGGTACATGCATCATATAAGAATTGGTTGTGGTTTTCATGTACTTATTAAGTCATATCTCTAGATATACTCATTGACTGTAATACAACTTGTTTATTTTTAGGATGCCTCCATGATTTATGCTAGCTAGGATTCATGATCATGATCATAAAGATAACACCCATAGTGATGAGTCGTTGATAAAGGGAACAGTTCCTAAGATGTTACCTATGGGTGGTGTACCAAGTATACTTCCACCTATGGAGTAGTACAAGATACCCACAGTACTAGAGGATGAGGTGTGCAGGCTAAGCACGCTTCATGAGTTTCAGTGACAGTGAACCCTCAGGCTCCTAGGTGAGCCCAACCCATAGGCGGATGAGGATAGGCTTGAGGCTGTGACCTAAGTTTTCCATATAGTTAGGAAACAAATAGATCAGATGGCGGTCCTGACATCAATCCTTCTTCCTCGCTCAACAAGGTGATGGTGGGGTTTGGTGACCTAGTCTTACAACGAGGCAACTCTTGTGTGGTTAAAGTTTGAGAGACTTTTCATAGAGGATTTATCACTAGCTATGATGAGAAATGTGTGTATCCAGGAACTTATACATCCCTGACAGGACAACATGATAGTAGATGAGTATTCATTTAGGTTTACCAACCTTTCCAAGTACTTTATGGATATTTTTTAGTGATTTTTTCTGTAGGTATGAGAGATCTACATAGAAATATATGATCCAGTGTTATCTATATATTCATTCCTACCTATGATGGGGTGATATAGATATATTTGGTGGTTGAGAATTTCTTGGCCAAGAAGATAAAACAAGTGGTTGATGACAGTGGGGAAGTAGAAGAAGAGACCTCATCAGTAGGGATATGATGTCTGTATCAGGGACCTAGATGTGTGAGATGTTTTAAGAGGAGCTCTAAGGATAGAGGTTATATGGTTTAGGGATCATAGGGTGGGTCCATTAAGCTAATAGAGAGGTAGTTCTACTCATGTTATGATAGGGGACATCTTGCACAAGATTGTCCGACCCACCGTACAACTGGCAGAGAGGCCATAGATGGGATACTAACATAGATGGAGCAGTAGGAGAAGACAAGTTTGTTTGGATGTGGATGTCGCAGAGGGACTGTGAGAGTAGTATGAGGTGATCAGTTCTTTGACTTGTTACCACCACCACCCCCAAGTGGTCCACACCAGACATAGGGAGTTGGAAGACATGCGTATAGATAGCTATATACAGTCAAAGATTACGACCCATAGGCTCTGAGAATGATTCGAGGCACGATTTGTGTATTTTCTACCTTAGATAAAGTACTGATATACATAGGTTCTAGTCATTTATTTTCTTTCCACATATCGTTTATAATACTTAGATATTCTGGTTGAGTCGTTGGCTCGACCCTTACGCTTGGAGACTCCTGAAGGATAATATTCAGTGATCACATACTTATGACGATAGTGTGACCTAAATCTTAGAGGTGAGAGTTTATCTTGGGATATATTTTTAGAAGTGTCGAGGACTTACAAAATCATATTATTTATTTAATTGTTATCCATAGTTCATGCCCATATTGACTATTTTAGGTGGAGGATGTAGTGTGTCTGTAGTGAAAGAACCAGGTTATCCATTCTCAATGAAAAGGAAACCCAAGAAATGTAGAATGAACTCATGAATAAGAGGGTGTATCCAATTACCCATTAGTTTGATATCCTAACCCTTGGTGTAGTGTATGTTATTAGTTATTAGTTTTCTATGGTGGTGGTGAAGTATGGGAACTTCTTTCTCTAGGATGTTTATGGTTTTACTCCCCACTAGGAGATAGAATTCTACATTAATCTACACCTTGAGATGAAAATAATATCTACTCTAGTATATCAAATGGCTCCCATAGATATTTATGATCTGAGGGTGTGGTTAGAGGACATAAAGAGGAAGGGATTTGTTAGATATAGTATTTCACCTCGGGCATCCTTAGTTTTGTTTTCCAAGAAGGCTGACAAGAGCTTGAGGTTTTGTGTATACTACTAGTTCTTGAACAAAGTGATCATGAAGAACAAGTATCCACTATTGAGGATCTATGGCCTCTTTGATCAGTTGAGAGGGGAGAAATGGTTCTTAAAGGTTGGCCTCAGGTCATCATATCACAAGCTATAATTACGGGATGAGGATATACCGTAGACGAAATTTAAATGTCGCTACGGTCACCATGAGTACTTGGTGATGCTCTTTGGTGTGATGAATTCCACAACAGTGTTCATGGGAATCATGAACTATATATTTTAACCTTTCTTAGACCGGTTCATGGTAGTTTTCATCGATGATATCCCTGTGTACTCGGTGTTTGATGAGGATCACATGAGACACTTGAGGATGGTTCTAGATTTACTCAAAGAGCCACAAATTTAAGAAAATATCTCAATGTTATAGTTCTATATTCATATGTTCCACTTTATAGAACATTTTATCTCAGTATGCGGTGTGGCAGTGGACCCAACCAAGGTTGCGATGAAGTTATCTTGGGATCCACCCAAGAGTGTATTAGAAGTGCGAAACTTCCTTGGGTTGGAAGACTATTACTAGAGATTCATACATGATTTTTCAAGGATATCAGCACCCATGAAATCTTTGACCCACAAGGGGAAACCTTTCATGTGGACATAGAGGTGAAATAATTCCTTTTAGTAGTTTAGGTAGAGTTTGATGAGCTCTCCCATCTCGAGATTTCCAGAGAAGGGTTTCAATTACATAGTGTTCTTTGATGCATCAAGAACCATGCTTGGTTTTGTTATGATGTAGAGTCAAGCAGTGATTGCCTATGGTTTATGTTAGTTCAGACCACATGAATAGATCTATGAGACCCATGATCTTGAGTTAGTATCATTAGTACTCACACTAAAAATTTGGTGGCACGACCTGATGGGTGATCGGTTTATTGTCGACTACAATAAAAATATTCTCAAGTATATCTTCTATCAGAAAGATATTAACTTGGTATAGAGGTGATGGAAAGAGTTCCTCTAGGATTATGACTTAAAAATTGTCTATACTCCTAGAAAGGGGAACATGGTATAATATTCTATCAGTAAGGGATCTTGTTTGTAGTTGTGGAATGAGGAGTTGAAGTAGATGGCCTCATTGAAGTTATCTTTTTTGGATGGAGATGAAGTAGCTTAAATCCAGTCAATGGTTGTTACCCATTCAATAATATATCATGTTAGGGAGGCATAATTAAGGGATATAAACTATGAGTCCCTATGTACATATATATCTACTGGACATTCCCATGATGGATTTTAAATTTTTTTGGAGCAAGTCATTCTTTTTATAGGATATACGATAATACCATTGATGTTGCAGGAGGAGGTTCTATGAGAGTTTCATATGTCTCCTTTGGCGGTATATATAGATGTCACAAATATGTACCAGGACCTCTAAAATTATTCTTGGTGGCCAGGGATGAATAAATGAGTTGTAGAGTTTGTCTCTAAATGCCTTACTTATCAGCAAATGAAGGATGAGAACCAAGTTCCAGTGAGTTTAGATCAACCCCTTGAGGTTCTAGAATAGAATTGGGATGGTATATCCATGTACTTAATGATGTTTTTAGCACATATGTCTAGGGTAAGTGATTCCATATGGGTGATCCTAGAAAAAATCATCAATTTAGTCCACTTTTTAGTTATGTGAGGGTAGAGTTCAATAGAGGGATTGGGAAGACTCTATGCGTAGAAGATAGTCTAACTACTTGGATTTCCATCAATGATCATTTTTGAACATGATTATCCATTCAAATACCAGTTGTGGAAGGAATTTTAAGAGGTTTTTGGGACTTAGTTACACTTGAGAATAGCGTTTCACTCCCAAAATGATAGCCAGACTGAGTGGACCTTTCAGGTTCTAGAGTAAATTCCACGAGCTTGTGTGTTAGACTTTGGTCATAGTTGGGAGGATCACCTACCTATGGTGCTGTTTGTGTACAACAATAGATACTATTACACCATCTGTATGAGACCATTTGAGGATTTTTATGGGCAACCTTATAGGTTATCACTTTTCTAGAATGACCTAAGAGAGTCTACACTCATGGGCCCAGAGTTGGTGCAAAAAACTACCGAGAAGGTGTAGATCATTCAAGAGGATATTAATACTGAACAGATCTATCATAAATCTTATGTAGACAAATGATGGAGGAATTTGGAGTTTGAGGAAGGGGACTATGTGTTCCTATGGGTTTCACCTCAATATAGATTACATAGATTTGGCTGGGGTGGAAGGTTATCTTTGAGATTCATCATCCCTTTTCAGATACTGCATAGATTTTGCAAGGTGGCATACCACTTAGCCTCTACCTCCGTAGTTAGACCGGGTACAAAACATCTTCTACATGTTGTAGCTGAGGAGGTATGTACATGAACCATCACACATTATCAACTGGGGAAATTTGGACATTAAGGATGGAGCTACCTTTGTTGAGTACTCAATAGAGATTGAGGATCAGTAAGATAGGATTGTCCTTGGGTGATCGATTCCTTTAGTGAATGTCTAGTGCTAGTATAAGAATATTTAGGAGATAACATGGGAGTGGGAGGATTAGATTCATGCTAAGTACCCACATTTCTGTATGTATACCTTGTTTTTTATTTTTTAGGGAATAAATCTCTAAGTTGAGGAGAATTTAATGACTCTAATTTTTCATGTATTATTTTTGGATATATTATGGATTATTTTCAAGACCAGACGCTAAGATGACATGTTATTCTATGGCCCAATGTGCTCAGAATAAATGTTTGAAATATATTAAATATATCAAATAGAACATGCATGTGACTTTCCTAAAGACATATAATAACTTTTAAATGGGTTCCCAAATCATAAAGCAGAGGGAACCATTGACTTCAAAATGTGATGTTTACCCTAGGCGTGGCATAACCTTGTTTTTCCTGGGTTGTTTGTGGAAAACTCATCATGGATGTAAAATGAATAAATTAATTAATTAAATATTTTATTTGTTTGTTGATGCAGCGACCTAATTCCCTTTATTTAAATATATTCTTATGGAAAACTTTTAGGGTTAGTTGCATAATCCTGAAAATTGTCAGAGGTCCTTTGGAGAGCGTGGGAAGAGGTTCCATTGGTGGATCACGACCATATCGAGGACCAGAATGGGAAAAAATTAAAGGATCCCACTAATGACTATAAAACCACATCTTTCTTCATTTTATATTGATCCATATTGATTTAGGGTGGTTGTTTGGCTTGGATTTCCTTCCCCTTTCTTGATTTCTAGGACAAATGCGAATCCATCAATGAACATATTGATATGTGGTTTGGTCATCTTGTGGGATGGGTTAGACTAATTGGGATTTGGGAGAATTACTTTTTGAATTTCTGACTATGCATTGTCATTCTCATGAAAAAAATTGAGATCGACATGAACATTGATCGAGGTCCGTTCCTCTTATTTGTTCGTGTGCTTTTCTCCCTTAGTTCTTCATTCACCATGAGCATTCTTTATTTGGCCCGAGGTTCCGCATATCCTGATCAATAGATCATTTCACACCCATTTCCTGGTGAAATGATCCTAAATAATAGATCTAGGATCTTCTAGACACTATGGTGGTGTGATGGTGGTGAAGATAGAAGATCAGTCAATGTAGAAACACGGTTTTCATGTTCTTCAGAAGACAATAAAGAATGAAGAACAATCCCATTTTTTGAGAAAATTAAAGGCCAAAATCTTGTTGATTCAGTGATGGAAAGAATCAATGAGGCTTTATCTAACTTTTTTTTGGGGAAGCAATCTCCAGATCAAAGGCCATAGAAATGGTCAGGATACTCGGATCCTGATCTATATTCTAGAAAATTCCACACTACACGACATGTACTTCGGAGCAACACACTGTGTGGGGACCCCCTGAATGGAGACTAGGGTTTTATGAGAAACATAATTATCAGAAAGGGTCTTAACCTATCACATGATATGTGGTATCTCCCTAGAGATTCAGTGTATACCTCAAAGTGTACACGAACACAGTTTGGAGTACATGATCATCCTACACGCTATGTAATCACCCATACAGACACTATCTACACTAAGTACATGGGATAATATGTGTAATAGTTGATAGAGAAAATATTTTCAAATAATTTATATTTAATATCATTTTTTTAAACCCACAAAAGTTTTCTTATAAGATAAATTGTTTCATTTTTACGATAATGGTGTTATTTTGAGCTGAATAATAAAAATTGGACATTTTGGATTTTTAACAGTTTTAAATTATTTCTGTAGTTTGGCCATAAAATTAACTAAACTGATCCAAATTAATTTTTTTTTTATTTTCTAGATTCTAAACATGAAGGTCTTCATTTACTATTTTTGGACTAAAATCTGAATCGGCCATATGGAATCTTAAAAGAAGCTTACAATTGGAAGAAAGAAAACTGTTTGCAGTTCTTCCTAGTTTTGGTGTGGGATCCATAAATCATCCATGGTAGGCCCATATGTTGTTATATTCTGTGGGTGGCCACGCAAAGAGTTTTAGAGCATATTTTATGAAGGAAGGGCCACGTGAATTGGCATTTTATGGGGTCATTAAATCACCATAATCCGAAGGATTTCGGTTTTGGAGAGTCTGACTGGACAGAATAAATGCTCAGAGTAAAACGACCATAAATCTCAGAATACATGTCCAAATCCGCTGAGATTTTGAGGGGACATGACCAAGGTAATTATGAAAAACATTGAAGAAGGGATAAACACGTTAATATGTCATTTAATGGGGATAGAACGCATCAATATTCAGGGGAAAAATTCTGGCTATAAAAGGAGGAGATCTCCACCCTCTCAAATCATCCCATTCTCCACCCCATTCCTTCTGGGACACAAAGAAGAAGATCTTTTCAGATTTATTTTTTTATTTATTTTCTTTTTAATATTTTTATAATGTATTCTTATTCCCCATTCATATCGATTACCCTTACCATGGTGGGGTAAACTTTTGGAGTGATTGGGGAAGGGTTGGTTTTCTACATTGTAATGCTTGAGTTCTTGGACACAAACGAATAAATTTATTTCTTCATCAAAGTTGTTTTCAATTTATTATAGAGGATTTTATTATCAAGTTCGATCGTTCTTGAATATTAATTCTGTTATTGATTTTTTCCTTGGTAAAATAATCAATATCTCCCTCCACTAATTTCTGGTTTATATACGATGGAATAAACCATGAATTTGTGGTGAAGTACTTGACGATCGTCAGTACGTGTAAAAGGTGTAGTGAATGTTCTTGATTGTTTGGGATAAACAAAACCCGATCGGGTATAGCCCATTTCAATTAAGGATATTCAATACAACTATTTATACATTTAAGGAGAGTTGACCAAACCGAGATCTTGGTAAGGTTTTCTCTCACAATAATAATTTCACCAAGGAAGTGAGAGGAAACGATTGTGGAAACTCACTTCAATCAACAAAGAAGAAGAGGTTTGAATTAAATTGAACAAGGATAGAATTAAAATTAGGAAACTGACCACGACCTAATCACCCTTTTTAATATCATAGTTTTTCAATCATTTTAATTTCAAATTTCATTTAAAAAACACAACATTTTTTTACCCTCGTTTTAAAGTGACAACTCGTTTTGTGTGAACTACTCTTCAGGAGACATCCTAGGTCAACCACATTACTATATTTTAACTTAAGAAATAATTGTTTTGCCATTCCCTATGACAGGCGTGTGTCAAACTTGGCGCCGTTGTCGGGGAGGCAGTGCAACAAAAAAAAAATCAAAATTGAATGACCCTCAACTCAAAAGAACTATTAATTGAATTTGATCCAAAAATTGAAAGAAAAATAACCCAACTAAGAAAAAGAAATCTAATAGAAATATTTGAAGAAATATATCTCTCAGATTCAATTGAAACTCTTAGTGTTCACTCTGAACCTGAAATCATGGCTAGAAATCCCAACCAAACCCTGCGTGATCTATGTGCACCAAAATTTTCCATTCAAAATAACAAACTAATTGCACCCACTAAACCAAATGATTTTGAATTATGTGTCAATATGATTCCTTTGCTTCCAAAGTTTCATGGTATTGTAGGAGAAGATCCAAATCGGCACATGCAAGAATTCAGATACACTTGCTCAAGCTTCAAGCCAAGAGGATCACCCGAAGACCAATATCAGTGGAGGGAATTCCCCTTCTCACTTGAAGGAACAACTAAATAATGTTTGTACAACCTACAACTAGGGGAGATTAGTGATTGGGAAGACCTAAAAATAAGTTTCATGCAAATATTCTTTCCCACATCAAGGAGCACTGCCATCAAGAAGGAGATTTACATCATACGACAATCAACTGGAGAAACCATCTACGAGTACTAGGAGAACTTCAAGAAGCTATGTTCCAGCTACCCACATCAAGAAATGGATGGACACCAATTCCTTGTGTTATTCTACCAAGGAATTATGGATAATGATCGAAATATTCTAGATGCCTCATCAGGGTGGGTCCCTGATTGAAAAGTCTCCTACAGATATCCGAATTCTAATTGAGAAGATTGCTCAAAAATCACAATAATTTGGACTAAGTGGAATGGGAACCAGGGGGATACATGAGGTAATAACATACGATTCATCTACATTGATTGAAACCAAAGTTGATGACCTTTCAAGGTTAGTCCGTCAAATGGATGTAACACAAGAAAATGGACAAGAATCTTCAGCTCAGGTATGTGGTTTATGTTATTCTTCCACTCATTATACTGACCAGTGCCCAGAGATACAGGGGACAGAATACTATACTGCAGCCTTTCAACCAAGACAATTCCAACAAAATCAACTGCAAGCCCAACAAGGATATGGGAACCAACAAAACCAGATGAGAGCATCTAACCAGCACCCCAGTCAACCTCCTTACCACCAGCAGCAATACCAGAACACCCCTCCCTTCCAATAATCTTATAAACAGCCCTTCCAAAAACAACAATCTTTTCAGCCACCACCATTCCAAAGAAAGACATATGAACAACCATCCACCAGCACACAACCTTCTGTGGAATAGCTACAATCCAAGTATGAGGGCCTAGCAGATAAGGTTGACAAGCTTGCAGAAACAGTGGGAAGTCTTGTTGAAATAATTTCCAAGAATCCAGGGAAGCTTCCATCCCAAACAGTGCCAAATCTTAAAGAGAATGTTAGTGAAATCATAACAAGAAGTGGAAAAGAAATCCTTCCTCCATCCAACCATGAACCTGAAATAATACCACCTATTCTGAGGGAGAATGATCCATAAAGTCTTGTGAAAATCCACCAAGAAGATGAAAAGGAAGAGGAGGATGAGAAGGATAGGCCACAGAATAAGAAACAAGAAACACTAATGCAAAGAAAACAAAGGGAGAAGAAAGAATTACCCCCACCATTTCCAACAAGGATGATCGAATCAAAGAAATTTCATGAAGAACCACTTCAAAAAGAAATTCTGGAAACCTTCCAGAAAGTGGAAATCAATATCCCCCTACTTGAAGCTGTTAGACAAATTCCAAGGAATGCAAATTTTTTGAAAGATCTTTGAACCAAAAAGAGAAGGCTTCATGGGAATGAAAGAATCAACTTGGGAAGAAGTGTCTCAGCCCTTATCACGCCGTAGATTCTAACCAAATGTCAAGATCTAGGGATGTTTTCCATTCTATGCACCATTGGTTCATTAAATTTCCCTTATGATTTGTGTGATTTAGGTGCTTTAATTAATGTATTTCCTCACTCAGTATACACTTCTTTTCAGATGGGAGAATTGAAGCCCACAAGAGTGGTGGTCCAGCTTGCAAACAGATCCACAGTTTTCCCTACATGAGTTTTGGAGGATGTCCTTGTGAAAGTCAAAGATCTCTTATTCCCAGCTGACTTCTACATGCTCAATATGAAAGAAGATAGGATCCCATCACATTCACCCATCATTTTGTGGAGACCTTTCTTGAAGACATCCAAAACCATCATCAATGTACACGAGGGGGCACTCACCATGGAGTTTGGAGAGAGCACGGTCCACTTCAATATTTTTGAATCCATGAGGCACCCATCGGATGATCAATCCCTCTTTTCGCTTTCCCATGAAGTTGGTGCATAACCAATTGAAGAATCAGGTATGCTCTATGAATTCTTAGACTTAGGAGAGACTTATTGCCTTGGAAATATCATTGAACATGTGGATACTGAAGATGTTGGAGATTCTGACTTCATGTGGGAGGAAGAGGTAAAATCTGATTTCTTTGATGATTTTTTAAATAATGAGGAATATGATGTGGTTTCTTGTGTGGTGGAGGTCCAAAATTTGGAAGTGTAAAATGTCAATTTAGTCTCATCCCTTGAGGATCCCCCTAATCTATAACTCAAACCACTCCGCACTAATTTGAAATATGTATACCTTAGGGAGGGAGAGAAACTACCAGTGATAATTGCTAATAATATTTCTAAAACACAAGAAAAATCATTGATTGAGCTTTTGAGAGAGAATGTCCAGGCAATAGGATGAAGCTTAGGTGATATCCTAGGAATAAACCCTAAAAAATGCTCACATAGAATTTTTGTTGAGGGAGATTCCAAACCTGTTAGACAGCCCCAAAGGAGACTAAATCCCACCTTGATGAAGGTTGTGAAGAATGAGATCGAGAAGCTCTTGGAAGCTGGGATCATCTATCCCATTTCATATTCGCAGTGGGTTAGCCCTATTCATGTCCTTCCAAAAAAATGGCCTGACCACTGTGAGGAATGAAAATAATGAGTTAATCCCTATGAGAATTCAAAACAGCTGGAGAGTGTGCATTGATTTTAGGAAATTGAACCAAGTCACTCAAAAAGATCATTTCCCCATCCCCTTCATTGACCAGATGTTAGAAAGATTGGCAGGGAGAACTCATTATTTCTTTTTGGATGGATTTTCAGGTTACTTCCAGGTACCCATTGCCCCCAAGGATCAAGAGAAGATGACATTGACATGCCCTTTTGGTACTTTTTCATATAAAAGAATGCCATTTGGATTATGTAATTCTCCAGGTACATTTTAGAGGTGCATGGTGAGTATATATTCTGATCACATTGAAAATTTCTTGGAAGTTTTCTTAGATGATTTCATAGTTTTTGGAGATTCTTTTTATCATTGTTTGAAATATAGGGAAAAAGTTTTGAAAACATGCATTGATAAAAATATTGTTTTAAATTTTTAAAAGTGTCATTTCATGGTTCAAAGAGGAATTGTTCTTGGTCATGTCATTTCAAAAAATGGAATTGAAGTGGATAAATCAAAAATTAAAGTGATAAATTCATTGCCTTACCATACTTGTGTGAAACATGTTAGATCATTTTTAGGACATGCGAGATTCTACAGGAGGTTTATCAATGATTTTAGTAAGATTTCTATCCCTCTCTCTAGATTACTTTTGAAAGATGCTGATCTTGATTTCAATGGTGCATGTAGGGAATCCTTTGCTGAGTTGAAGAAGAGATTGATTTCACCACCCGTGATGCAACCTCCAAATTGGGAAGAACCATTTGAACTACTTTGTGATGCCTCCAACCAAGTAGTTGGAGCAGTACTTTCTCAGCGAATTGAGGACAGACCAAAAGTCATTTCATATGCCTCGAGAACTTTATATGCGGCCTAATTCAATTACACAACCATGGAAAAAGAGTTCTTTGTAGTTGTTTTTGCTTTAGAAATATTTAGATCATATCTTCTTGGAACTAAAATCACTGTGTTTTCTGATCATGCTGCTTTGAGGTATTTGATGAATAAAGACGATGCTAAACCAAGGTTAGTGATATGGATGATACTACTGCAGGAGTTCAATATAGAAATCAAGGATAAGAAGGGATCTGAGAACCAAGTGGATGATCACTTAAGTAGAGTGCCAAACACTTCTGAAATTTAAGTTCCAGAAAAAGACCCACTGAATGATCAAATTCCAGGAGAGCAGTTTTACTTGATTGAAGGAGAAGTGCCATGGTATGCTGACATATTCAATTTTCTGGTAACATCTCAGGTCCCATCTCATTTCAATTCTCACCAAATTCAAAAACTGAAAGATGAATCTAGATATTACATTTGGGATGATCCATTCCTTTGGAAGATTTGAAATGATCAAGTAATAAGAAGATGTTTACCTGAAAGTGAAGTTAAATATGTCTTTGATTTTTGTCACACTTTAGCTTGTGGAGGCCACTTTGGACCTCAGAGAAAATCAAGGATGGTTTTAGAATCTGGAATTTATTGGCCCACCATTTTTAAAGATGCTCATGAATTTTGCAAAATATGTAAAAAATGTTAGTTTTTCGGAAATATTTCAAAGAGAAAAGAAATTCCCCAAAAGCCATTGAATTTTTATGACATTTTTGAAGTTTGGGGGATAGATTTTATGGGACCTTTCCCAATGTCATTTGTAAATTATTTTATCTTTCTTGTAGTTGATTATGTTTCCAAATAGGTGGAAGAAAAAGCAACCAGAACTGATGACGCTAAAGTTGTTTGTGATTTTTTCAGGTCTAACATATTTTGTATGTTTGGAGTGCCCAGAGAAATCATAAGTGATCAAGGGAATCACTTATGAAATTTGAGAATGGAGAATTTGCTGAAGAAGTATGGGGTGTATCATAAAACATCAACTCCCTATCATCCACATACTAACAGGAAAGCTGATGTTTCAAACAGGGAAATCAAGGGAATTTTTTTTAAAATACAGTTAATCCAAATAGGAAGGATTGGAGCCAAAGTTTGGATGATACCTTATGGGCTTACAGGACAGCCTACAAAACCACGATTGGAATGAGTCCATATAGGCTAATTTATGGGAAAATATGCCACCTACCTGTGGAATTGGAGCATAAGTCGTATTAGGCTGTGATGAAAATGAATTTGGACCTTGAAAGTGCTGGGAAGGATAGAAGATTGAAGATGCAAGAGATGGAGGAAATAATAAGGGAAGAATTTGAAAATTAAAGGATTTACAAAGAAAGAACAAGAGTGGCCCATGAAAAGCTGATCTGACCAAAAGACTTCTCTCCTGGAGACAAAGTGTTATTTTCAACTCAAGACTCAAGCTGATGCCAGGTAAACTTCGTTCCAGATGGGAAGGTCCATTTATAGTTACTCATGTATATCCTTTTGGTGCTGTGGAGATTATGAAGGATGGAGATCAAGATCCATTCACTGTGATTGGACATAGGTTGAAGAAATTCCTTGGGACCCTATCATCAAAGACAGTGGAGGAGATCACGCTCCTCCAACCTATTTATCAATAAGATCCATTAGGTTGTACATCTCCTTCACACTTTCTTGCTGTTGTGATTCAATCATAAATCTACTAACATGTTAAATCCACTTGAATGCATCGAGGACACTGCATCACTTAAGTGTGGGGGAGGGAACCTTTGTAGTATAGGATTTTCATTTGATGTTTGTTTTCACAAAAAAATAAAAAAATTGTGTGTTTTCAATTTTTTTTGTATTTATTTTTCAATTTTGGTGTGTTTCTGAAACTTTTGAGCTTAAATGATTATCAATACCATTTTTGAAACCCATGTCAATGAGTGAACCAATATATTTCATGAAACCGAGCTTAAATGAATGCTTAAATGACTTCTTTTCAAGTTCAAATCTTTTAGAATTTCATGAAAAGTACACTGATTTTTGAAACCCATGCCATATTTTACTGTCTATATATTTGAAATCAATTTTCTGTGAGGCATCTGAACCATTTTTGTCATATTCTTTTCATTCACCTCATTTCTTGAGAGAACCATACCTTGATTACTTTAACCAGAATTTGATTTATTCCTTTCAAAACTTGGGGGTTTGGGGTACGTGTGTTTTAAATGATTGAGGAATTTATTTGGTTTGAATCCCCCTTTTAAAAATAATTCTTTCCATTATGGCCCACCTTTACATTTATCCTTCATTGTAGCCCCTAGTAGCCATGAATTGCCTATTAGGTTAGCCACATTACAAGCCAAATTCCTCTATCCTACCTGCTCTTGAAGTGAAATTGCATGATCTAGTTGAACTTAAGTGTGGGGGAAGATGTCTTGTGGTGTACTACCTCATTTGGTGATACTTTGGGTGGAAAATAAATTGTGGAAGAGATGTGTGTGATGCTGAAAAATTATTCTGTTGAAAGCTGTGCCTTTTTTGGAGCTTTTATGATAAGGGAAGTTGTGCCTTTCTGAAGCTTCCAATGTAAAAAAAGAAAGCTGTGCCTATCTGGAGTATTCAAGAAAAATCTTGTTTTAAAGGATTGAAATTTTTGCTGCTGAGCTGATTGAATGATGATGGAGCCTATTTTCTACAAAGGGGAAGTGAAGGAGACCATACTTGAGTAAACATTAGAATCTTACAATTTTGCTTCAAAAAGAGCCAAGCCCTCCTTTTTCGGCCTCAGAATGTTTAACATCTAAATCCTACCAACCGGAAGCCACATAACAACCCTAAAAATTCCTCATGAGAAATACATGTCCTTGACTCACATCGGGTGGAGAAGTGGGAATTTATAAATCCTATGGTGACTCTTGTGTGAGTTTGGATGAGAAAATCCTTGTTCATCATTTACATTTGTGAGATGAGAGAAAATTCATGTGAGGTAGGTGTTTTTTGTGCATGGGTTAAGAAATGAAGTGGAAATATATTAAAATATTAAATGGCGAACTTGAAATAACTTTTTTTTATGAGGCATGATATCTTTTTGTTTCTTGTAATTGATTTGATAGACCTCATTGATATGTGTTTTGGATTTGATTTGATTTGATTTTTACTTGTCCAGAAGTCCAAGTTCTAAGTGTGGGGGAATTTATAGAGAAAATATTTTCAATTAATTTATATTGAATATCATTGTTTTAAACCCAGAAAAGTGTTCCTCTAAGATGAATTGTTTCATTTTTATTATAATGGTGTTATTTTGAGCTGAATAGTAAAAATTGGCCATTTTGGATTTTTAAAAGTTTTAAATTATTTCTGTAGCCATAACATTATCTACACTAATCCAAATTACAAAATAATTTCTTTTCCATATTCTAAACATCTAGGTATTCATTTACTATTTTTGGACTAAAAGCTAAATCGGCCATATGGAAGCTCAAAAGAAGCTCACAAGTGGGAGAAAGAAAACTGTTTGCAGTTCTGCCTAGTTTTGGTGTGGGATCCATAACTCATCCATGGAGGGCCCAAATGTTGTGATATTAGGTGGGTGGGTGCATAAAGAGTTTTCGAAAATCTTTTATGAAGGAAGGGCCATGTGAATTGGCCGTTTATGGGGTCATTAAATCACCCTAATCCGGAGGATTTCGTTTTGGAGAGTCTGACTGGACAGAATAAATTCTTAGAGTAAGACGACCATAACTCTCGGAATACATGTCCAAATACTCTTAGATTTTGAGGGTACACGGCCAAGGTAATTATGAACAACATTAAAGAAGGGATAAACGCATTAAGATGTCATTTAGTGGGGTTACAATGCGTCAAAATTCGGGGGACAAATTATGGGTATAAAAGGAGAAGAGCTCCACCCTCTCAAAGCATCCCATTCTCCACCCCATTCCTTCCAGGAAACCAAGAAGAAGATCTTTTCGGATTTATTTTTTTATTTATTTTCTTATTCATAGTTTTATAATGTCTTCTTCTTCCCCATTCATCTCGATTACCCTTACCATGGTGGTTTAAACTTTTGGAGTGATTGGGGAAGGGTTGGTTTTCTACATTGTAATGCTTGAGTTCTTGGATGCAATTGAATAAATTTCTTTATTCTTCAAAGTTGTTTTCAATTTCTTATAGTGGATTTTATTATCAAGTTAAATCTTTCTTGAATATTAATTCCATTATTGATTTTTTCCTTGGTAAAATAATCAATATCTCCCTCCACTAATTTCTGGTTTATATACGATGGAATAAATCAGGAATTAGTGGTGAAGTACTCGACGATCGTCAGTACATGTAAAAGGTGTAGTGGATGTTCTTGATTTTTTGGGATAAACAAAACCCGATTGGGTACTGCCCATTTCAATTAAGTATATTCAATACGACTATTTATACATGGAAGGAGAGTTGACCAAACCGAGATCTTGGTAAGGTTTTCTCTCACAATAATAATTTCACCAAGGAAGTGAGAGGAAACGATTGTGGAAACTCACTTTAATAAAAAAATAAGAAGAGGTTTGAATTAAATTGAACAAGCATAGCATTAAAATTAGGAAACCGACCATGACCTAATCACCCTTTTTAATATCATAGTTTTTCAATCATTTTAATTTCAAATTTCATTTCAAAAACACAACATTTTTTTTACCCTCATTTTAAAGTGACAACTCATTTTGTTTGCACTCATCTTCGGGAGACATCCTAGGTAAACCACATTACTATATTTTAACTTAGTAAATAATTGTTTTGCCACGCCCTATGACAAGCATGCGTCAAACTTGGCGCCGTTGCCGGGGAGGCAGTGCAACAAAAAAAATCAAAATTGAATGACCCGATCAAAAGAACCATTAATTGAATTTGATCCAGAAATTGAAAGAACATTAACCCAACTAAGAAAAAGAAATCTACCAGAAATCTTTGAAGAAATAGATCTCCCAAATTCAAGTGAAACTCTTAATGTTCACTCTGAACCTGAAATCATGGCTAGAAATCCCAACCAAACCCTGCGTGATCTATGTGAACCACAATTTTCCATTCCAAATAACCAACTAATTGCACCCACTAAACCAAATGATTTTTAATTACATGTCAATATGATTCCTATGCTTCCAAAGTTTCATGGTCTTGCAGGAGAAGATCCAAATCGGCACATGCAAGAATTTAGATACACTTGCTCAAGCTTCAAGCCAAGAGGAGCACCCGAAGACCAATTTCAGTGGACTGAATTCCCCTTCTCACTTGAAGGAACAACTAAAGAATGGTTGTACAACCTGCAACCAGGGGAGATCAGTGATTGGGAAGACCTAAAAAAAAGTTTCATGCAATGATTCTTTCCCACATCGATGAGCACTTCCATAAAGAAGGATATTTACATCATACAACATTCAACTGGAGAAACCATCTATGAGTACTGGGAGCGCTTCAAGAAGCTATGTTCCAGCTGCCCACATCAAGAAATGGAGGAACACCAATTAATTGTGTTCTTCTACCAAGGACTTATGGATAATGATCGAAATATTCTAGATGCATCATTTGGGGGGGTCCCTGATTGGCAAGTCTCCCACAGATATCAGAATACTAATTGAGAAGATTGCTCAAAACTCACAACAATTTGGGCTAAGAGGAATGGGAACCAGGGGGATACATGAGGTAAAAACATCCGATTCATCTACATTGATTGAAACCAAAGTTTATGACCTTGCAAGGTTAGTCCGTCAAATGGCTGTAACACAAGAAAATGGACAACAAGCTTCAGCTCAGGTATGTGGTTTATGTTATTCTTCCACTCATTATACTGACCAGTGCCCTGAGATACAGGGGACAAAATACTGTGCTGCAGCGTTTCAACCAAGACAATTCCAACAAAATCAACTGCAAGCCCAACAAGGATATGGGAACCAACAAAACTAGATGAGACCATTTAAACAGCACCCCAGTCAACCTCCTTACCAGCAGCAGCAATACCATAACCCCCCTCTCTTCCAGAAATCTTATAAACATCCCTTCCAACAACAACAATCTTTTCAGCCACCACCATTCCAAATAAATACATATGAACAACCATCCCCCAGCACACAACCTTCTATGGAACAACTGCAATCTAAGTATGAGGGCCTAGCAGATAAGGTTGACAAGCTAGCAGAAACAGTGGGAAGTCTTGTTGAAATAATGTCCAAGAATCCAGGGAAGCTTCCATCCTAAAAAGTGCCAAATCCTAAAGAGAATGTTAGTGCAATCATAACAAGAAGCAAAAAAGAAATCCCACCTCCATCCAACCCTGAACCTGAAATAATACCACCTATTCTGAGGGAGAATGATTCAGAAAGTATTGTGAAAATCCACCAAGAAGATGAAAAGGAATATGAGGAGGAGAAGGATAGGCCACAGAATAAGAAACAAGAAACACCAATGCAAATAAAACAAAGGGATAAGAAAGAATTACCCCCACCATTTCCAACAAGGATGATCGAATCAAAGAAATTGCATGAAGAAGCACATCAAAAAGAAATTCTGGACACCTTCCAGAAAGTGGAAATCAATATCCCCCTACTCGAAGCTGTTAAAAAATTCCAAGGTATGCAAGTTTTTTGAAAGATATTTGCACCAAAAAGAGAAGGATTCATGGGAATAAAATAATCAACTTGGGAAGAAGTGTCTCAACCCTTATCACACCACAGATTCCAACCAAATGTCAGGATCCAGGGACGTTTTCCATTCCATGCACCATTGGTTCATTAAATTTCACTAATGATTTGTGTGATTTAGGTGCTTCAATTAATATATTGCCTCACTCGGTATACACTTCTTTACAG
The DNA here is from genome assembly GCA_963277665.1 of Viscum album. NCBI lineage: Eukaryota > Viridiplantae > Streptophyta > Magnoliopsida > Santalales > Viscaceae > Viscum > Viscum album. Next base: position 1,990,263,648 of record OY728136.1, read on the forward strand.
ATGGAAGAATTGAAGCCCTCAAGAGTGGTGGTCTATCTTGAAAACAGATCCACAGTTTTCCCTGAAGGAGTTTTGGAGGATGTCCTTGTGAAAGTCAAAGTTCTCTTATTCCCAACTAACTTCTACATGCTCAATATGGGAGAAGATAGGAGCCCGTCACATTCAACCATCATTTTGGGGAGACCTTTCTTGAATACAGGAAAAACCATCATCAATGTCCACGAGGGGACACTCACCATGGAGTTTGGAGAGAGCACGGTCCACTTCAATATTTTTGAATCAATGAGGCACCCATCAGATGATAACTCCCTCTTTTTGATTTCCCATGAACTTGGTACAGAACCAATTGAAGAATCAGGTATTCTCTATGAATTCTTAGAGTTAGGAGAGACTTCTTCCCTTGGAAATATCATTGAACATGTGGATGCTGAAGATGTTGGAGATTCTGACTTCATGTGGGAGGAAGAGGTAAAATCTGATATCTATGATGATTTTTTAAATAATGAGGAAGATGATATGGTTTATTATGTGCAGGAGGTCCAAAATTTGAAAGTGGAAAATGTCAATTTAGTCTCATCCTTTTGAGAATCCCCCTAATCTGGAACTCAAACCACTCCCCACTGATTTGAAATATGTATACCTTAGGGAGGGAGAGAAACTGTAATGACCCAAAGTTCCATTAATGGAAAATCCCTCTTGATCCAGTTAAATGTCTCTTTATAAAAAAAAATGTTTTTATAAGATGTCAACTTCTTTGGTTTTATGTTATGAATTGTGACCGTTGTTAATATAGCCATTGAACAGTGATCACATGATTAGTATAAATATAAGGCTTTAACGAACCCAATTTTACTCAGACAAAGGAAGCGATGGCCTCATCCAGTAGAATTACCCCATATGAAGCCCATTTGTCAGAGCTCGGAAAAGAGGTGGCATCCTTGGGCTTCGACCTTGACCAAGCCCAAGCTGAGCTTCATTATGTCAAGCTCGAACGTGACCGTCTACGGGAAAAGTGGAAGTTGATTGAAATTACCACTCGAGCGATGCTATCCGAGCCACCCCAAGAGTCTGTCACCATCGCACACCTTACCCTTAGGTCTTATGCGGCTATTTTAAGGGTTTATGTAACAAATAAGTAGTACTATGTTCATGTACATTATTTTTTTTGTATATAATAATGAATATAATTTCTAGTCATTTTTGATACATTGTAAATAGTTTTTAAAGTACAAATGGTGTTTTTAGTTATTATTTAATTAAGAAATCTATTTTATTAAATTAAGGTATTTTTGAATTAAATAATATTTTAATAAAATAATAATATTATTATTAAATTAATTTTTATTAAATATAAATGATCTTATAATTTTATGAATGCAATTAAAATTTTTATTAAGGTTTGAAAGCCATTTCTGTCAAAACCCGCGAATTTTCGATAAATGTTGGTTTTTATTTTAAAAGTGAAAATTCACATATTTAGAAATTTTTTAAATAAAATAAATGTCATTTCTGGAATCAGGACGTCGAAATTATCCAACGGTGAATTTTTCATAATTTTCTGAGATAGTCAAATTTTTGGGTAAAAATTAAATACCATTTAAATATATAATGTGTTTTATGACATAATAATGACCCAATGGTGATGTAATAAAATACCATAATCCTTATTTTCAGCCAATATATGTTTTATCATTAAAATAATGACGTTTTGGGTTGGTTTGACTTACTTTTCAAAGCATTAATGAACCCCTCAAGACATATTCAACACTTTGCCTTTTTAAATTAATTTCATTGGGAGTGTGACTCACCTCCACATAAGAAACCCTAATATTTTAATAAGTTCGGACCTTGTCCTTGTAAAATATTATTTTCCTCTTTCTTTTTCCAGAAACCATGGGCAAAAACCATGGGATGGTTTGTGGTTTGGATTAATTTAATATAAGGGGTCCCAAACCAAAATAATAAAGAATTCTCTCACCTTTCCTATATAAACCCACCCAATCTCCCACTTATTGCTCACTAAAATCCTTTGTAGTTCTTCCAAACTCTGTTCTACTCTCTCTAGAATCCTCCCAAGGGTCCCCAAGCTCCCAAGAATCCTCTCACAATCCTCTCTCTAGCCTTTGGAAGCACACTTCCAAGTAAGGGTTTTTTTCTTCCATTCTCATTTTTGTCAATTTTCTTTAAGTTGTTTTTCCCTTTTAATTTCAATTATGAATGTTGGGGTATGTTTTCGCACCTCCCCCATACTTCCCTCTTATTTTTTGAATGATGGGAGACCCCTTTCTCTCTCATTAAATGCCTCCCATGTACACCCATTACTATGCCGAAATTCCGAAAGGAACTTCTCTCTCTTCTTTTACATTCAAGCAATACTTTTGTATCATGAATCTAAATTCCATTTCAATTGTTGGGACATGTATCTATATGACCTCCTTACTGTCCATTACATGTAAATATGATGAGGCACCCCTTTCTCTCTCATCAACCTTTTTATGAATTCTTATGTCACGCCGTTACGCTGCCAAAATCGCACCGATTTTCTAAGCCAATGTCATTGTGTAGTGAATACCATGCCCATTTCTCCATCAAGGGTATTCACCTTTATGCACATTTACTTATTGATAATAAATTTTCATGTATTAATTCCACATTCCTTTATCGTGGAATAAATAATTATGTTTTATGAATCCATGTTTTATGATCTATGTGGCACACTTATGCATGAAATGAAATGTTTAAGAAGGGTGTGCCCTTATAGCGCTCCAATGCATTGGGTAAAGTATAGTATCATGATACATCAAGTGCAATGAGTGTTTAATAATGCTAATTCAAGTTCAAAGAGGGTTTACTCATGCTTCATGTGCAATGAGGTTTTACTCATGCTTTATGTGCAATGATCCTTGGCTCATGCTAAATCCATGTTAAGTGTTGGTGCCACATTTCCATGTTATGATTATAATTCTTTATCATGCCTTTATGTTAATGTTTCTTTTATGATCTATTGATGTGCCTATTGTCTAACATGTATTTTACTCCTCATGTTATTCCATGTGTACTCCCTTACTGGGCTTTATAGCTCACCCTTTTCTTATGCATTTCCTCAGGTTATCCCATGCAATGCTAAGTATGAGGGAATGTAGTGGACATGTAAAGGAATTTTTCAATAAAGATGTTGTATTTCATGTTTTAAGTTTTTATGTAATGATCATAAGCCCCAAAGACACTAAACCTCTTGATATTCTTTGTTGTATCAAGTGATGTTTTATGTAATAAATCATGTTTGAGTTATAATAAAAAGAAGGGTTGTCATAGTTGGTATCAGAGGATAGGTTTAGTTATTTTTGGGATTAGGAAACCCTAGTAAAGCCTTAGATACAAGACTAAGTATAATAAAAACATCCCTAAGTTTTGGTAAATACTAATTAAGTGGTTTATCAAAAAAATGCATCCCTTTCTGGATACGAGCAGGTAGAGATGGCTCTGGCACAGATGTATCCTAGGGGTAAAACCCGAAAACACCGCTTTGAGCTAGACTTGAACGGGAACTGGTGCACGACAATGGGCCTTGCTGCACTCTTGGTTACGACACTCCTGGGGGATATGTTTTGATAAATTCACAATCTTGGTATGAACCCTTATTAAGGGAAAAATTCCCCTAAGAATATATGTTAGAAAGTAGATCATGAAAAGCCTAGATTGAAGCCTCTAGAATCATGATTTAAGGAATGAAAGTTTATTTATAAGTCATCAAATTTTGTCTTTGGATTACCCTTTATGTGTTACCCCTAACTTTCCTTTTATTCCAGCCAATGGACGGTAATAGGAGGACTCGGGCTGACAACTGTTATGAAGATCAGTGTGATGACTGTACTAATGAGATACCCAATCCAATGGGAGCGGGAATCATGAACTTTTTCACGCTTATCTCTCAGCTAACTCAAGTTTTGAATAGAAACACGGGTCAAGAGGAACGTCCAAACCCCCCATAAAAAGGAACAAGTCACTGTCGAGAGCTTCATGAGGCAAAGGACTCCTACTTTTAGTGGATCATCCGATCCCACGATTGCTGAACAATGGATCAACTCCATTGAAAAGATCTTATCCATCCTTCAATGTTCTGAACAAGATAAGGTTCTCCTGGATGCTTATCGTATGGAGGGTGAAGCAGATCAATGGTGGACGTTGATCAAAAATACAAAGCCTGAGGAGGAGATCGAGGCTTTGGAATGGAAGGAATTTTGGAAGATGTTTTTCGATAAATATTTTCCGCACACCCTCCGTCTTAAGATGGAAAGGGACTTCCTTTCCCTCAAGCAAAAAGATGAAGAATCTGTGGGAGCGTATGAGGAAAACTTCACAAGGCTTGCACGATACGCTTCTGGCTTCGTCGTGACCCCCGAATGCATGGTTGACCGCTTCTTTGGTGGGCTGAAGCCTAGATTGCGGAAAGCATTAGCGATCCGTGACTTCGACAGCTATGAGGAAATTTTCCGATGTGCCCTCAAGGTCAAAATGGAGATTGGGGAATCACAGGGGTATCATGGGGACAAGAAGTGTAAGGTGGAATTCAATGCTGGTGGTCCGATGGATAAATCCAACAACGCTAAGAAGTTCCAGCACCCCACTTGCCAAAAGTGCGGAAAGAAGCACCCTGGAAATTGCCTTAAGGGGACGAAAAAATGCATCAGGTGTGGAAGAGAAGGGCACCTAGCTATTAACTATCGGCAAGAAGGACCCACGGCTGCGACAGAGGAGAGGAACGCTCCGTTCGAACCTCAACGTGTTGTTCAATGCTATAAATGCGAAGAACCGGGTCATTTTTCAAATTAGTGCCCTAATCCAAGGGTTATCAGAGGAAACCAACAACCTCCAAGACAGCAAGGAAGAGATTTTTCCATCACTTCTGCCGAAGTGAACCCCGACAACGAAGTGGTGACAGGTACGCTAGTTATTCATTCAAGAATAGTCAACATGCTTTTTGATTCAGGTTCTACGCATTCTTTTATATCTCGAATGTTTAGTAGAACAATCCCATTACCACCACAAATCATGGAAGTAAAGATGTCAGTGAGTACAGAAAATGGGGCAATCATTGCATCCCATGAATATAAGTCCTCCACTGTTATAATATATGGATTGAATTTCCTGGAGAACCTCATCATACTCCCTTTGGTGGAATTTGATGCAATTCTTGGTATGGATCGGCTTTCCTTATATTGAGCCAACATAAATTGTCGGGAGAGGGAAATCACCCTCCATATGGAGAATCGGCCGCCGATTCTTTACAAGTGTCAGGAGGAATATGAATCTCCTTTAGCTCCATCATCTTAAGCATGGATATTACTTCCCTATGAGCACGCGTATCTGGCTCAGATGATTGAGTCCAAAGAAGAAACCATCCTTGAAGAAATGCCTATTGTGAGGGATTCGCTGAAGTGTTTCCCGAGGAACTGCCTGGTCTTCCTCCAAGAAGAGATGTTTAGTTCTCAATTGAACTTATACCTGGGGCATTACCAATATCCTAGAATCCACATAGAATGGTTGTTGTTGAGCTTGAAGAGATGAATAAACAACTACAAGAGAATTTGGATAAAGGGTTTATACGCCCAAGTGCTTCACCATGGGGTGCACCAGTCCTCTTCGTCAAGAATAAGGATGAGTCAATGCGGCTTTGCATCGATTATCGTGAACTTAACAAAATCACAATAAAGAACAAGTATCCTCTCCCAATAATTGATGACTTTTTCGATCAGTTGCATGGAGCACAATACTTCTCCAAGGTGGACTTGTGGTCGGGATATTATCAAGTAAGGGTGAAGAAGGAAGTTGTCCCCAAGACTGCTTTTCGTACAAGGTACGGGCACTATGAATTCATATTAATTCCTTTGGGACTCACCAATGCTCCAACAATATTCATGGACTTGATGAATAGAGTCTTTAGATATTACCTTGACAAATTTGTGGTAGTCTTTATAGATGATATTCTAATATAATCCAAAACCAAGGAGGATCATGAGGAGCATTTAAGAACTTTACTAGAGACTTTGCGCAAGGATAAGCTCTATGAAAAGTACTGCAAGTGTGAGTTCTGGTTGAAGGAAGTCTCATTCTTGGGCCATATCATCACAAGCAATGGGATATATGTTGATCTCTCCAAAACAGATGCAATTGAGGGATGGCCGAGGCCAACATCGGTAACCAATATCTGTAGCTTCTTGGGGTTAGCTGGATATTATCGACGATTTGTGAGAAATTTCTCATGATTGTCCAACCCACTTACCAAGATAACTCGAAATGGAGTAAAGTTTTCTTGGAGTGATGAATGCTAAGAAAGCTTCAAGGAGTTGAAAAGGAGGCTTATCACTGAGCCCGTGCTCACTTTACCCACAAATGGGGAACTTTTTGTGGTATTCAGTGATGCCTCAAAGAAGGGATTAGGCTGTGTGCTGATGAAGAATGATAAAGTGATATCCTATGCCTCAAGGCAGTTGAAAATACATGAGAGAAACTATCCAACGCATGATCTAGAGTTGGAGGCTGTGATCTTTGCCCTGAAAATCTAGCGGCATTATCTCTATGGAGAGAAATGTGAGATATATACTGACCACAAGAGTCTTAAATATATATTCACACAGAAAGAGCTTAATATGCGCCAGAGAAGATGGATAGAGCTCATCAAGGATTATGACTGTTCAATACATTACCACCCTAGAAAAGAGAACAAGATGGTGGATTCCCTAAGTAGAAAGGATCCAGCGATTCTATCGATGATGAGAATTGAGAAGGATCCAATCTTCTTAGACTTGATGAAGATGGATGTGGGAATCATAAAGAAGGGAACATCATCAATCCTTTCACAAATGATTGCTCAACCATCTCTTTTGGAAAGGTTAAAGGATGCTCAAAAGGATGATGTGGTAATTCAAGGAAAAGTGTAAGCTATCAAAAAGGGTAAATCCTCGGAGTTTAATCTTAATGAAGAAGGAATTGTGCGGTTTGGGAAAAGACTATGTGTTCTATCAAGTCTGGAGCTGAAGAAGGAACTTTTGGATGATGCACATAGTTCAAATTTCTCTATTCACCCAAGGAGCACAAAGATGTATCGAGATCTACGAGAAAAATTTTGGTGGGATAATATGAAGAAGGAGATCGTTGAATATACATCAAAGTGCCTGGTGTGTCAGCAAGTGAAGGCAGAGAGGCAGAAGTCTAAGGGGATGATGCACCCATTGCCCATACCAGAATGGAAATGGGAAAAAATCACCATGGAATTTGTCACCGGACTTTTAAGAACATCCAAAGGCAACAATGCAATCTGGGTTGTTGTGGATCGTCTTACAAAGACTGCACACTTCATTACTATTCGAGAGTATTTCTCTTTTGATCAACTGGAACATATATATATCAGGGAAGTGGTAAGGTTGCATGGAGTACCACTATCTATTGTGTCTGACCGAGATCCATGATTCACCTCTATGTTTTGTAAGAGTCTTCAATATGCTCTGAATAATAAACTGAACTTCAGTACGGCCTATCATCCTCAAACTGATGGCCAATCCGAGCGGACTATCCAAACACTTGAGGATATGTTGAGAGCATGCTCAATGGACTTTAAATGAGAATGGTATCAACATCTTCCTCTGGTTGAGTTCTCTTATAATAACAGTTTCCACTCGAGCATCCAAATGGCACCATATGAAGACCTATAGGGGAAAAGGTGCAGAACACCGGCATGTTGGGATAAGGTCGGTGAACGTAAGCTGCTTGGACCAGAAATGGTCGAAGAAATGGTAGAGAAGGTGAAAACCATTCAGCATCATATCAAGGCAGCCTAGAGTCGACAGAAGAGTTATGCAGATAATCATCGACGAGACCTTGAATTTAAAGTTGGAGACATGGTGTTTTTACGCATATCTCCGTGGAAGAAGGTCATGAGGTTTGGAAAGAAATGGAAGTTAAGTCCAAGGTACATCAGCCCCTTTGAGATTATTGATTGTGTTGGGGCTATGGCCTATCGACTAGAACTTCCACCTACTATGGCCAAGGTGCATGATTTCTTTCATGTATCCCTCTTAAGGAAGTACATACCGAACCCTTCACATGTACTCTCTTCCGAGGTGGTACAATTGGAAGATGATCTTTCTTATGAGGAGTAACTGGTGAAGATCTTAGATCGTAGAGAAAAAGTTCTATGAAATAAGACAATGCCCCTTGTCAAGGTGTTGTGGAGAAACCACAAGTTTGAAGAAGAAACTTGGGAGTCGGAGGATATGATGAAGCTGAGTTACCCACATTTGTTTTAGTGTGGGAAAAGTAAAATTTCGAGGGCGAAATTTCTTAAGGGGGGAATATTGTAACGACCCAAAGTTTCATTAATGGAAAATCCCTTTTGATCCAGTTAAATGTATCTTTATAAAAAAAATATTTTTATAAGATGTCAACTTATTTGGTTTTATGTTAAGAATTGTGACCGTTTTTAATATAGCCGTTGAACAGTGATCACATGATTAGTATAAATATAAGGCTTTAACGAACCCAATTTTACTCAGACAAAGGAAGCGATGGCCTCATCAAGTAGAATTGCCCCATACGAAGCCCGTTTTTTGGAGCTCGGAAAAGAGGTGGCATCCTTGGGCTTCTCCCTTGACCAAGCCCAAGCCAAGCTTCATTATGTCAAGCTCGAACGTGACCGTCTACAGGAAAAGTGGAAGTTGATTGAAATTACCACTCGAGCGATGCTATCCGAGCCACCCCAAGAGTCTGTCACCATCGCACACCTTACCCTTAGGTCTTATGTGTCTATTTAAAGGGGTTATGTAACAAATAAGTAGTACTATGTTCATGTACATTATTTTTTTTGTATATAATAATGAATATAATTTCTAGTCATTTTTGATACATTGTAAATAGTTTTTAAAGTACAAATGGTGTTTTTAGTTATTATTTAATTAAGAAATCTATTTTATTAAATTAAGGGATTTTTGAATTACATAATATTTTAATAAAATAATAATAATATTATTAAATTAATTTTTATTAAATATAAATGATCTTATAATTTTATGAATGCAATTGAAATTTTTATTAAGGTTTGAAAGCCATTTCTGTCAAAACCCGTGAATTTTCGATAAATGACGGTTTTTATTTTAAAAGTGAAAATTCACATATTTAGAAATTTTTTTAGATAAAATAAATTTCATTTCTGGAATCAGGACGTCAAAATTATCCAACGGTAAATTTTTCATAATTTTCTGAGACAGTCAAATTTTTGGGTAAAAATTAAATACCATTAAAATATATAATGTGTTTTATGACATCATAATGACCCAATGGTGGTGTAATAAAATACCATAATCCTTATGTTCGGCCAATATATGTTTTATCATTAAAATAATGACGTTTTGGGTTGGTTTGACTTACTTTTCAAAGCATTAATGAACCCCTCAAGACATATTCAACACTTTGCCTTTTTAAATTAATTTCCATGGGAGTGTGACTCACCTCCACATAAGAAACCCTAATATTTTAATAAGTTCGGACCTTGGCCTTGTAAAATATTATTTTCCTCTTTCCTTTTCCAGAAACCATGGGAAAAAACCATGGGATGGTTTGTGGTTTGGATTAATTTAATATAAGGGGTCCCAAACCAAAATAATAAAGAATTCTCTCACCTTTCCTATATAAACCCACCCAATCTCCCACTTCCTCCTCACTAAAATCCTTTTGAGTTCATCCAACCTCTTCCATACTCTCTCTAGAATCCTCCCAAGGGGCCCCAAGCTCCCAATAATCCTCTCACAAGCCTCTCTCTAGCCTTTGAAAGCACACTTCCAAGTAAGGGTTTTTTTCTTCCTTTCTCATTTTGGTCAATTTTCTTTAAGTTGTTTTGACCTTTTAATTTAAATTATGAATGTTGGGGTATGGTTTTTCACCTCTCCCATATTTTCCTCTTATTGTTTGAATGATGGGATACCCCTTTCTCTCTCATTAAATGCCTCCCATTACACCCGTTACTATACTGAAATTCCGAAAGGAACTTCTCTTTCTTCTTTTACATTCAAGCAATACTTTTGTATCATGAATCTAAATTCCATTTAAATTGTTGGGAAATGTATCTATATGACCTAATTAATTTACATTACATGTAAATATGATGAGTAACCCCTTTCTCTCTCATCAACCTTTTTTATGAATTTTTATGTCACGCCGTTATGCTACCGAAATCGCACCGATTTTCTAAGCCAATGTCATTGTGTAGTGAATACCATGCCCATTTATCCATCAAGGGTATTCACCTTTATACAAATTTACTTATTGATAATAATGTTTCATGTATGAATTCCACATTCCTTTATCGTGGAATAAATATTTATGTTTTATGAATCCATTTTTTATGATCTATGTGGAACACTTATGCATGAACTGAAATGTTTAAGAAGGGTGCACCCTTATAGCGCTCCAATGCATTGGGTAAAGTATAGTATCATGATACATCAAGTGCAATGAGTGTTGACTCATGCTAATTTAAGTGCAAGGAGGGTCTACTCATTCTTCATGTGCAATGAGGGTTTACTCATGCATTATGTGCAATGAGCCTTGGCTCATGCTAAATCCATGTTAAGTGTTGTTGCCACATTTACATGTTATGATTATCATGCTTTATCATGACTTTATGTTCATGTTTCTTTTATACTCTATTGATATGCCTATTGTCTAACATGTATTGTACTCCTCATGTTATTCCATGTGTACTCCCTTACTGGGATTTACAGCTCACCCTTTTCTTATGCATGTCCTCAGGTTATCCCATGCAATGCTAAGTACGAGGGAATTTAGTGGACATGTAAATGAAGTTTTCAATAAAGATGTTGTATTTCATGTTTTAAGTTTTTATGTAATGATCCTAAGCCCCAAAGATACTAAAACTCTCGATCTTCTTTGTTGTATCAAGTGAAGTTTTATGTAATAAAGCATGTTTAAGTTATAATAAAAAGCATGGTTGTCATAGAAACCACCAGTGATAATTGATAATAATCTTTTTAAAACCCAAGAAAAATCATTGATTGAGCTTTTGAGAGAGAATGTCCAAGAAATAGGATGGAGCTTAGGGATATCCCAGGAATAAACCCAAAAATATGCTCACATAGAATTTTTGTTGAGGGAGATTCCAAACCTGTTAGATAGCCCCAAAGGAGACTGAATCCCACCTTGATGGAGGTTGTAAAGAAGGTGATCGAGAAGATCTTAGAAGCTGAGATCATCTATCCCATTTCAGATTCACAGTGGGTCATCCCTATTCATGTCATTCCAAAAAAACTGGCCTGACCACTGTGAGGAATGAAAAGAATGAGTTACTCCCTATGAGAATTCAAAATAGCTAGAGAGTGTGCACTGATTTTAGGAAATTGAACCAGGTCACTCAAAAAGATCATTTCCCCATCCCTTTCATTGACCAGATGTTAGAAATATTAGCAGGGAGAACTCATTATTGCTTTTTGGATGGATTTTCAGGTTACTTCCAGGTACCCATTTCTCCCGAGGATCAAGAGAAGATGACATTTAAATGCCCTTTTGGCACTTTTCATATAAAAGAATTCCATTTGGATTATGTAATTCTCCAGGTACATTTCAGAGGTGCATGGTGAGTATATTTTCTGATCAAATTGAAAATTGCATGAAAGTTTTCTTAGATGATTTCAAAATTTTTGGAGATTCTTTTGATCATTGTTTGAAAAATCTGGAAAATGTTTTGAAAACCTGCATTGAAAAAAATCTTGTTTTAAATTTTGAAAACTGTCATTTCATGGTTCAAAGAGGAATTGTTCTTGGTCCTATCATTTTCCAAAATGGAATTGAAGTGGATAAATCAAAAATCGAAGTGATAAATTCATTGCCTTACCCTAATTGTGTGAAACATGTTATATAATTTTTAGGACATGCAGGATTATATAGGAGGTTTATCAAAGATTTCAGTAATATTTATCTCCCTCTCTCTAGATTAATTTTTAAAGATGCTTATTTTTATTTCAATGGTGCATGTAGGGAATCCTTTTATGAGTTGAAGAAGAGATTGATTTCACCACCCAGGACGCAACCTCCAAATTTGGAAGAACCATTTGAACTACTTTGTGATGCCTCCAACCAAACAGTTGGAGCAGTACTTTCTCAGTGAATTGAGGGAAGACCACAAGTCATTTCATATGCCTCGAGAACTTTAGATGTGGCCCAATTCCATTACACAACCACGAAAAAAGAGTTCTTTGCAGTTGTTTTTTCTTTAGAAATATTTAGATCATATATTCTTGGAACTAAAATCACTGTGTTTCCTGATCATGCAACTTTGAGGTACTTGATGAAGAAAGCTGATGCTAAACCAAGGCTAGTGAGGTGGATGATACTGCTGCAGGAGTTCAATATAGAAATCAAGGATAATAAGGGATCTGAGAACCAAGTGGCTGATCACTTATGTAGACTACCAAACACTGCTGAAATTGAAGTTCTAGAAAGAGACCCACTGATTGATCAAATTATAGGAGATCAATTGTACTTGATTGAAGGAGAAGTGCCTTGGTATGCTGACATAGTCAATTTTTAGGTAACATCTCAGGTCCCATATCATTTTAATTCTCACCAAATTCAAAAACTGAAAGCTGAATCTAGATATTACATTTGGTATGATCCATTCCTTTGCAAGATTTGCAATGATCAAGTAATAAGAAGATGTTTACCTGAAAGTGAAGTTAAATCTGTCTTTGATTTTTGTCACACTTTATCTTGTGGAGGACACATTGGACCTCAGAGGATATCAAGGAAGGTTTTAGAATCTAGAATTTATTGGCCCATCATTTTTAAATATGCTCATGAATTTTGCAAAATATGTGAAAAATGTCAGTTTTCAGGAAATATTTCAAAGAGACAAGAAATGACCCAAAAGCCATTGAATTTTTGTGACATTTTTGAATTTTGGGGGATAGATTTTATGGGACCTTTCCTGATGTCATTTGGAAATTCTTATATCTTGCTGGTAGTTGATTATGTTTCAAAATGGGTGGAAGAAAAAGCAACCAGAACTGATGATGCTAAAGTTGTTTGTGAATTTTTCAGGTCTAACATATTTTGTAGCTTTGGAGTGACAGAGCAATCATCAGTGATCAAGGGACTCACTTCTGAAATTTGAGAATGGAGACTTTGTTGAAGAAGTATGGGGTGCATCATAAAACATCAACTCCCTATCATCCAAAGACTAACGGGCAAGCTGATGTTTCAAACAGGAAAATCAAGGGAATTTTGGAAAAGACCGTTAATCCAAACAGAAAGGATTGGAGCCAAAGGTTGGATGATACCTTATGGGATTACATGACAACCTACAAAACCCCGATTGGAATGAGTCCATATAGGATGATTTATGGGACAAGCTACCACTTACCTGTGGAATTGGAGCATAAGGCGTATTGGGCTGTGAGGAAAATGAATTTGGACCTTGAAAGTGTTGGGAATGAGAGAAGATTGAAGATGCAAGAGCTGGAGGAAATAAGAAGGGAAGCATTTGAAAATTCAAGGATTTACAAATAAAGAACAAGAGTGGCCCATGACAAGCTGATCCGACCAAAAGACTTCTCTCCTGGAGACAAAGTGTTATTATTCAACTCAAGACTCAAGCTGATGCCAGGTAAACTTCGTTCTAGATGGGAAGGTACATTTATAGCTACTCATGTATATCCTTTTGGTGCTGTGCAGATTATGAAGGATAGAAAGAAAGATCCATTCATTGTGAATGGACATAGGTTGAAGAAATTCCTTGGGACCCTGCCATCAGAGCCAGTGGAGGAGATCGCGCTCCTCCAACCTATTTATCAATAAGATCCATCAGGTTGTACCTCTCCTTCACACTTTCTTGCTATTGTGATTCAATCAGAAATATACTTACATGTTAAATCCACTTGAATGCATCGAGGACACTGCATCAATTAAGTGTGGTGGAGGGAACCTTTGTAGTATAGGATTTTCATTTGATGTTTGTTTTCACAAAAAATAAAAATAAAAAAATTGTGTGTTTTCAAATTTGTGTGTGTTTATTTTTCAATTTTTGGTGTGTTCCTGAAACTTTTGAGCTGAAATGATTATCAATACCATTTTTGAAACCCACGTCAATGAGTGAACCAATTTATTTCATGAAACCGAGCTTAAATGAATGCTGAAATGACCTCTTTTCAAGTTCAAATCTTTTATAATTTCATGAAAAGTACACTGATTTTTGAAACCCATTCCATATTTCACTGTCTATATCTTTGAAATCACTTTGTTGTGAGGCATCTGAACCATTTTTGTCATATTCTTTTCATTCATCTCATTTCTTGAGAGAACCAGACCATGATTGCTTTAACCAGAATTTGATTTATTCCTTTCAAAACTTGAGGGTTTGGGGTACATATGTTTTAAATGATTGAGGAATTTATTTGGTTTGAAGCCCCCTTTTAAAAATAATCCTTTTTATTATGGCCCACCTTTACATTTATCCTTCATTTTAGCCCCTAGTATCCATGAATTTCCTTTTAGGTTAGCCACATTACAAGCCAAATTTTCCTATCCTACTTGCTCTTGAAGTGAAATTGCATGATCTAGTTGAACTTAAGTTTGGGGGAAGATGTATTGTGGTGTACTACCTCATTTGGTGATACTTTGGGTGGAAAATAAATTGTGGAAGAGATGTGTGTGATGCTGAAAAATTATTCTGTTGAAAGCTGTGCCTTTTCTGGAGCTTTTATGATTAGAGAAGTTGTGCCTTTCTGGAGCTTTCAATGTAAAAAAAGAAAGTTGTGCCTATCTGGAGCTTTCAAGAAGAATCATGTTTTAAAGGATTGAAATTTGTGCTTCTGAGTTGATTGAATGATGATGGAGCCTATTTTCTACATAGGGGAAGTGAAGGAGACCATACTTGAGTAAAAATTAGAATCTTTCAATATTGCTTCAAAAAGAGCCAAGCCCTCCTTTTTCGGCCTCAGAATGTTTAACATGTAAATCCTACCAACCGGAAGCCACAAAACAACCCTGAAATGTCCTCATGAGAAACACATTTCCTTGACTCACATCGGGTGGAGAAGTCGGAATTTATCAAGCCTATGGTGACTCTTGTGTGAGTTTGGATGAGAAAAGCCTTGTTCAGCATTTACATTTGTAAGATGAGAGAAAATTCATGTGAGGTAGGTGTTTTGTGTGCATGAGATAAGAAATGAAGTGGAAATATATTAAAATATTAAATGTAGAACTTGAAATAACTTTTTTTGAAGAGGCATGATATCTTTTTATTTCTTGGAATTGATTTGATAGATCTCATTGATATGTGTTTTGGATTTGATTTGATTTGATTTTTACTTGTTTAGGAGTCCAAGTGCAAAGTGTGGGGGAATTGATAGAGAAAATATTTTCAATTAATTTATATTGAATATCATTGTTTTAAACCCACAAAAGAGTTCCTCTAAGATGAATTGTTTCATTTTTATGATAATGGTGTTATTTTGAGCTGAATAGTAAAAATTGGCCATTTTGGATTTTTAACAGTTTTAAATTATTTCTGTAGTTTGGCCATAACATTATCTACACTGATCTAAATTGAAAAATTATTTCTTTTCCAGATTCTAAACATTCAGGGACTCATTTACTATTTTGGACTAAAAGCTGAATCGGCCATATGAAAGCTCAAAAGAAGCTCACAATTGGGAGAAAGAAAACTATTTTCAGTTCTGCCTAGTTTTGGTGTGGGATCCATAACCCATCCATGGTGGGACCAAATGTTGTGATATTCGGTTGGTGGACGCAAAAAGAGTTTTGGAGCATCTTTTATGAAGGAAGGGCCATGTTAATTGGCCGTTAATGGGGTAATTAAATCACCCTAATCTGGAGGATTTCGTTTTGGAGAGTCTGACTAGACAGAATAAATGCTTAGAGTAAAATGGCCATAACTCTCGGAATACATTCCCAAATCCTCTGAGATTTTTAGGGGACACAGAAAAGGTAATTATGAACAACATTGAAGAAGGGATAAATGCGTTAAAATGTCATTTAATGGGGATACAACACGTCAAAATTCAGGGGACAAATTCTAGCTATAAAAGGAGGAGAGCTCCACCCTCTCAAATCATCCCATTCTCCACCCCATTCCTTCCGGGACACTAAGAAGAAGATTTTTTTGGATTTATTTTTTTATTTATTTTCTTTTTCATAGTTTTATAATTTCTTCTTCTTCCCCATTCATCTCGATTACCTTTACCATGGTGGGGTAAAATTTTGGAGTGATTGGGGAAGGGTTGGTTTTCTATTTTGTAATGCTTGAGTTCTTGGACGCAATTGAATAAATTTATTTCTTCTTTAAAGTTGTTTTCAATTTCTTATAGTGGATTTTATTATCAAGTACGATCGTTCTTGAATATTAATTCCGTTATTAATTTTTTCATTGGTAAAATAATCAATATCTCCCTCCACTAATTTCTGGTTTATATACAATGGAATAAACCAGGAATTAGTGGTGAAGTACTCGACGACCGTCATTACGTGTAAAAGGTGTAGTGAATGTTCTTGATTGTTTGGGATAAAAAAAACCCTATCAGGTATTTCCCATTTCCATTAAGGATATTCAATACAACTATTTATACATTTAAGGAGAGTTGACCAAACCGAGATCTTGGTAAGGTTTTCTCTCACAACAATAATTTCACCAAGGAAGTGAGATGAAAGGATTGTGGAAACTCACTTTAATCAACAAAGAAGAATTGGTTTGAATTAAATTGAACAAGTATACGATTACAATTAGGAAACCGACCATGACCTAATCACCCTTTTTAATATCATAGTTTTTCAATCATTTCAATTTCAAATTTCATTTCAAAAACACAACATTTTTTTTACCCTCGTTATAAAGTGACAACTCATTTTGTGTGCACTCCTCTTTGAGAGAAATCCTAGGTCAACCACATTACTATATTTTAACTTAATAAATAATTGTTTTTCCATGACCTACGACATGTGTGCATCAAACTTGGCGCCGTTGCTGGGGAGGCAGTGCAACAAAAATAATAAAAAATGAATGACCCGCAACTCAAAAGAACCATTAATTGAATTTGATCTAGAAATTGAAAGAACATTAACCCAACTAAGAAAAAGAAATCTACCAGAAATCTTTGAAGAAATAGATCCCTCAAATTCAAGTGAAACTCTTAATGTTCACTCTGAACCTGAAATCATGGCTAGAAATCCCAACCAAACCCTGCGTGATCTATGTGCACCACAATTTTCCATTCAAAATAACCAACTAATTGCACCCACTAAACCAAATGATTTTGAATTATGTGTCAATATGATTCCTGTGCTTCCAAAGTTTCGTGGTCTTGTAGGAGAATATTCAAATCAGCACATGCAAGAATTCAGATACACTTGCTCAAGCTTCAGGCCAAGAGGAGCACCCGAAGACCAATTTCAGTGGAGGGCATTCCCCTTCTCACTTGAAGGAACAGCTAAACAATGGTTGTAAAACCTGCAACCAGGGGAGATCAGTGATTGGGAAGACCTAAAAATAAGTTTCATGCAAATATTCTTTCCCACATCTAGGAGCACTCTAATCAAGAAGAAGATTTACATCATACAACAATCAATTGGAGAAACCATCTATTAGTACTGGGAGCTCTTCAAGATGCTATGTTCTAGCTGCCCACATCAAGAAATGGAGGAACACCAATTCCTTGTGTTCTTCTACTAAGGAATTATGGATAATGATCAAAATCTTCTAGATGCCTCATCAAGGGGGTCCCTGATTAACAAGTCTTCTGTAGATATCAGAATACTAATTGAGAAGATTGCTCAAAACTCACAAAAATTTGGACTAAGAGGAATGGGAACTAGGGGGATACATGAGGTAAAAACATCTGATTCATCTACATTGATTGAAACCAAAGTTGATGACCTTGCATGGTTAGTCCGTCAAATTGCTGTAACACAAGCAAATGGACAACATGATTCAGCTTAGGTATGTGGTTTATGTTATTCTTCCACTCATTATACTGACCAGTGCCCTGAGATATAGAGGACAGAATACTGTGCTGCAACCTTTCCACCAATACAATTCCAACAAAATCAACTGCAAGCCCAACAAGGATATGGGAACCAACAAAACCAGATGAGACCATTTAACCAGCACCCCAGTCAACTTCCTTACCACCAGCAGCAATACCAAAACCCCCTCCATTCCAAAAATCGTATAAACATCCCTTCCAATAACAAAAATCATTTCATCCACCACCATTCTAAAGAAATACATACAAACAACCATCCACCAGCATACAACCTTCTGTGGAACAACTACAATCCAAGTATGAAGTCCTAGCAGATAAGGTTGACAAGCTAGCAGAAATAGTGGGAAGTCTTGTTGAAATAATGTCCAAGAATCCAGGGAATCTTCCATCCTAAAAAGTTCCAAATCCTAAAGAGAATGTTAGTGCAATCATAACAAGAAGTGGAAAAGAAATCCCACCTCCATCCAAACCTGAACCTGAAATAATACCACCTATTCTGAGGGAGAATGATTCATAAAGTCTTGTGAAAATCCACCAAGAAGATGAAAAGGAAGATGAGGAGGAGAAGGATAGGCCACAGAATAAGAAACAAGAAACACCAATGCAAAGAAAACAAAGGGAGAAGAAAGAATTACCCCCACCATTTCCAACAAGGATGATCAAATCAAATAAATTTCATAAAGAAGCACTTAAAAAAGAAATCCTGGACACCTTAAAAAAAGTGGAAATCAATATCCCCCTACTTGAAGCTATTAAAAAAATTCCAAGGTATGAAAGTTTTTTGAAAGATATTTGCACCAAAAAGATAAGGCTTCATGGGAATAAAGTAATCAACTTGGGAAGAAGTGTCTCAGCCCTTATCACGCCACAGATTCCAACCAAATGTCAAGATCCAGGGATGTTTTCCATTCCATGCACCATTGGTTAATTAAATTTTACTAATGCTTTGTGTGATTTAGGTGCTTCAATTAATGTGTTGCCTCACTCGGTATACGCTTCTTTGAAGATGGAAGAATTGAATCCCACAAGAATGGTGGTCCAGCTTGCAAACAGATCCACAGTTTTCCCTGTAGGAGTTTTGGAGGATGTCCTTGTGAAAGTAAAAGATCTCTTATTCTCAGATGACTTCTACATGATCAATATGGAAGAATAAAGGAGCCCGTCACATTCACCCATCATTTTGGGGAGACCTTTATTGAAGACAGCAAAAACCATCATCAATGTCCACGTGGGGACACCCACCATGGAGTTTGGAGAGAGCACGTTCCAATTTAATATTTTTGAATCCATGAGGCACCCATCGGATGATAACTCCCTCTTTTCTCTTTCCCATGAAGTTGGTGCAGAACCAATTGATGAATCGGGTATGGTCTATGAATTCTTAGACTTAGGAGAGACTTATTCCCTTGGAAATATCATTGAACATGTGGATGCTAAAGATGTTAGAGATTCTGACTTCATGTGGGAGGAAGATGTAAAATCTGATTTCTTTGATGATTTTTTAAATAACGAGTAAGATGATGTGGTTTCTTGTGTGCAGGAATTCCAAAATTTGGAAGTGTAAAACATCAATTTAGTCTCATCCATTGAGCATCCCCCTAATCTGAAACTTAAACCACTCCCCAATGATTTGAAATATGTATACCTTAGGGAGGGAGAGAAACTACCAGTGATAATTGCTAATAATCTTTGTAAAACCCAAGAAAAATCATTGATTGAACTTTTGAGAGAGAATGTCCAGGCAATAGGATGGATCCTAGGTGATATCCCAGAAATAAACCCAAAACAAATGCTCACATAGAATTTTTGTTTAGGTAGATTCCAAACCTGTTAGACAGCCCCAAAGAAGACTGAATCCCACCTCGATGAAGGTTGTGAAGAAGGAGATCGAGATGCTCTAAGAAGCTGGGATCATCTATCCCATTTAAGATTTGCAGTGGGTGAGCCCTATTCATGTAGTTCCAAAAAACACTGGCCTGACCACTGTGAGGAATGAAAAGAATGAGTTAATCCATATGAAAATTCAAAACAGCTGGAGAGTGTGCATTGATTTTAGGAAATTGAACCAATTCACTTGAAAAGATCATTTCCCCATCCCCTTCATTGACCAGATGTTAGAAAGATTGGTAGGGAGAACTCATTATTGCTTTTTGGATGGATTTTCAGGTAACTTCCAGGTACCCATTACTCCCAAGGATCAAGAGAAGACGACATTTACATGCCCTTTTGGTACTTTTGTATATAAAATAATGCCATTTGGATTATGTAATTCTCTAGGTACATTTCAGAGGTGCACGGTGAGTATATTTTCTGATCACATTGAAAATTTCTTGGAAGTTTTATTAGATGATTTCACAGTTTTTGTAGATTCTGTTGATCATTGTTTGAAAAATTTGTAAAAAGTTTTGAAAACCTGCATTGAAAAAAATCATATTTTAAATTTTGAAAAGTGTCATTTCATGGTTCAAAGAGGAATTGTGCTTGGTCATGCCATTTATGAAAATGGAATTGAAGTGGATAAATCATAAATTGAAGTGATAAATTAATTGCCTTACCCTAATTATGTGAAACATGTTAGATCATTTTTAGGACATGCAGGATTCTACAGGAGGTTTATCAAAGATTTCAGTAAGATTTATCTCCTTCTCTCTAGATTACTTTTGAAAGATGCTGATTTTGATTTCAATGGTGCATGTAGGGAATCCTTTGATGAGTTGAATAAGAGATTGATTTTAGCACCAATGATGCAGCCTCCAAATTGGGAAGAACCATTTGAACAACTTTGTGATGCCTCCAACCAAGCCATTGGAGCAGTCCTTTCTCAGCGAATTGAGGGCAGACCATAAGTAATTTCATATGCCTCGAGAACTTTATATGTGGGCCAATTCAATTACACAACCACGGAAAAAGAGTTCTTTGCATTTGTTTTTGCTTTAGAAAGATTTAGATGATATCTTCTTGGAACTAAAATCACTGTGTTTTCTGATCATGCAGCTTTGAGGTACTTGATGAAGATAGATGATGCTAAACCAAGGCTAGTGAGAGGGATTATACTGATGCAGGAGTTCAATATAGAAATCAAGGATAAGAAGGGATCTGATAACCAAGTGGCTGATCACTTAAGTAGACTGCCAAACACTTCTGAAATTGAAGTTCCAGAAAGAGACCCATAGAATGATCAAATTCCAGGAGAGTAGTTGTACTTGATTGACGGAGAAGTGCCTTGGTATGCTGACATAGTCAAGTTTTTGGTAACATCTCAGGTCCCATCTCATTTCAATTCTCACTAAATTCAAAAACTGAAAGATGAATCTAGATATTACATTTGGGATGATCCTTTCCTTTGGAAGATTTTCAATGATCAAGTAATAAGAAGATGTTTACTTGAAAGTGAAGTTAAATATGTCTTTGATTTTTGTCACACTTTAGCTTGTGGAGGCCACTTTGGACCTCAGAGGACAATACGGAAGGTTTTAGAATTTGGAATTTATTGGTCCACCATTTTTAAAGATGCTCATGAATTTTTCAAAATATGTGATAAATGTCAGTTTTTAGGAAATATTTCAAAGAGACAAGAAATGCCCAAAAATCCATTGAATTTTTGTGACATTTTTGAAGTTTTGGGGATAGATTTTATGGGACCTTTCCCGATGTCATTTGGAAATTTTTATATCTTGATTGCAGTTGATTATGTTTCCAAATGGGTGGAAGCAAAAGCAACTAGAACTGATGATGCTAAAGTTGTTTGTGATTTTGTCAAGTCTAACATATTATTTAGGTTTGGAGTGCCTAGAGAAATCATCAGTGATCAAGGGACTCACTTATGAAATTTGAGAATGGATACTTTGCTGAAGAAGTATGGGGTGCATCATAAAACATCAACTCCCTATCATCCACAGACTAACGGGAAAGCTGAAGTTTCAAATAGGGAAATCAAGGGAATTTTGGAAAAGACCATTAATCCAAACAGGGAGGATTGGAGCCAAAGTTTGGATGATACCTTATGGGCTTATAGGAAAACCTACAAAACCCCGATTGGAATGAGTCCATATAGGCTGATTTATGGGAAAATCTGCCACCTACCTATAGAATTGGAGCATAAGGCGTATTGGGCTATGAGAAAAATGAATTTGGACCTTGAAAGTGCTAGGAAGGAGAGAAGATTGAAGTTGCAAGAGTTGGAAGAAATAAGAAGGGAATAATTGGAAAATTCAAGGATTTACAAAGAAAGAACAAGAGTGGCCCATGACAAGCTGATCCGACCAAAAGACTTCTCTCCTGGAGACAAAGTGTTATTATTCAACTCAAGACTCAAGCTGATGCCAGGTAAACTTCGTTCCATATGGGAAGGTCCATTTATAGTTACTCAGGTATATCCTTGGTGCTGTGCAGATTATGAAGGATGGAGAGCAGGATCCATTCAATGTGAATGAACATAGGTTGAAGAAATTCCTTGGGACCCTGCCATCAGAGCCAGTAGAGGAGATCGCGCTCCTCCAACCTATTTATCAATAAGATCCATCAGGTTGTACCTCTCCTTCACACTTTCTTGCTGTTGTGATTCAATCAAAAATCTACTTACATGTTAAATCCACTTGAATGCATTGAGGAAACTGCATCACTTAAGTGTGGGGGAGGGAACCTTTGTAGTATAGGATTTTCATTTGATGTTTTTTTTCACAAAAAAATAAAAAAATTGTGTGTTTTCAAATTTTTGTGTGTTTATTTTCCAATTTTTGGTGTGTTTCTGAAACTTTTGAGCTGAAATGATTATCAATACCATTTTAAAAACCCATGTCAATTAGTGAGCCAATCTATTTCACGAAACCGAGCTTAAATGAATGCTGAAATAACTTCTTTTCAAGTTCAAATATTTTAGAATTTCATGAAAAGTACACTGATTTTTGAAACCCATGCTATATTTCACTGTCTATATCTTTGAAATCACTTTTCTGTGAGGCATCTGAACCATTTTTGTCATATTCTTTTCATTCACCTCATTTCTTGGGAGAACCAGACCATGCTTTCTTTAACCAGAATTTGATTTATTCCTTTCAAATTTTAAATGATTGAGAAATTTATTTGGTTTGAAGCCCCCTTTTGAAAATAATCATTTTCATTATGTCCCACCTTTACATTTATCCTTCATTGTAGCCCCTAGTAGCCATGAATTTCCGGTTAGGTTATCCACATTACAAGAAAATTTTCCCTATCCTACCTGCTCTTGAAGTGAAATTGCATGATCTAGTTGAACTTAAGTGTGGGGGAAGATGTCTTGTGATGTACTAACTCATTTGGTGATACTTTGGGTGGAAAATAAATTGTGGAATAGATGTGTGTGATGCTGAGAAATTATTCTGTTGAAAGCTGTGCCTTTTCTGGAGCTTTTATGATAAGAGAAGTTGTGCCTTTCTGGAGCTTCCAATGTAAAAAAAGAAAGTTGTGCCTATCTAGAGCTTTGAAGAAAAATCATGTTTTAAAGGATTGAAATTTTTGCTGCTAAGATGATTGAATGATGATGGAACCTATTTTCTACAAAGGATAAGTGAAGGAGACCATACTTGAGTAAAAATTAGAATCTTGCAATTTTGCTTCAAAAAGAGCCAAGCCCTCCTTTTTCAGCCTCAAAATGTTTAACATCTAAATCCTACCAACCAGAAGCCACAAAACAACCCTGAAAAGTACTCATGAGAAACACATGTCCTTGACTCACACCAGGTGGAGAAGTAGGAATTTATCAATCCTATGGTGACTCTTGTGTGAGTTTGGATGAGAAAAGCCTTGTTCAACATTTACATTTGTGAGATGAGAGAAAATTCATGTGAGGTAGGTGTTTTGTATGCATGGGATAAGAAATGAAGTGGAAATATATTAAAATATTAAATTGAGAACTTGAAATAACTATTTTTGATGAGGCATGATATCTTTTTGTTTCTTGGAATTGATTTGATAGATCTCATTGATATGTGTTTTGGATTTGATTTGATATGATTTTTACTTGTCCAGAAGTTCAAGTGCTAAGTGTGGGGGAATTTATAGAGAAAATATTTTCATTTAATTTATATTGAATATCATTTTTTTAAACCCAAAATTTTTTTCCTCTAAGATGAATTGTTTCATTTTTATGATAATGGTGTTATTTTGTGCTGAATAGTAAAAATTGGCCATTTTGGATTTTTAACAGTTTTAAATTATTTCTGTAGTTTGGCCATAACATTATCTACACTGATCCCAATTGAAGAATTATTTTATTTCCAGATTCTAAACATCTAGGTATTCATTTACTATTTTTGGACTAAAAGCTGAATCGGCCACATAGAAGCTCAAAAGAAGCTCACAAGTGGGAGAAAGAAAACTATTTGCAGTTCTACATAGTTTTGGTGTGGGATCCATAACACATCCATGGTGGTCCCAAATGTTGTGATATTCGGTGGGTGGACGTACAAAGAGTTTTGGATAATCTTTTATTAAGTAAGGTCCACGTTAATTGGCCGTTTATGGGGTCATTAAATCACCCTAATCCGGAGGATTGTGTTTTGGAGAGTCTCAGTGGAGAGAATAAATGCTCAGAGTAAAATGGCCATAACACTCGGAATACATGTCCAAATCCGATGAGATTTTTAGGGGACACAGAAAAGGTAATTATAAACAACATTGAAGAAGGTATAAATGCGTGATAAGACCTTCAAATAGTAGAATCTCTAGAAAATATTAACCTAGAATTGTCACCAGTGTGTCCAGCCTTCCTACAATAGGAGAAATATCATTTTTTATGACAAATTTTGGGAAAATGTTCAATGGAGTTGCAGAAGAACATAAGTCTAGTCATCTCTCATATTCAACAGATATCTTAATATAGTGTTCAACATAAACCTAGATAATAGATTCAATTAGGGTATAAAAAAAATAAACATAAACTAAGACCCTTGAAAATCACACATAGAAGGAACATTCTATCTCCCCATAAAATTGAATTGGGACACCAATATCCAAAGAAACATCCTATATAATTTTATAATTCCAAAAAAACTAGCTCAAGCCACATATTCGAACCCAAATTTGACCTATATAATTGTTGAACTTCTAAAAACATCAATGTTCAATTTTTAACAACTTCAATAATTGGTCACTCAGGAAGATATTTATTTAATACAATGATTTTTTCTATTGATCAATAACTTTTTTTAAAAATACAATCTTAAGATTTTATTACATTATGATTCTCCTTTCAAGGATTAATTTCAAAACTAAGTTTGATAATGATGATACTATTTTCAACTAAAAAAAGTTTTGTCATATGAATATCATGTTTTTATATTTTTCTATTATGAAATTTTAATGATAGTGCTCCCACTAAAATTGATGACCCCATAAATCATAACCATTTAAGGATCTATTATCCATATTTCACTAAAAAATGAGTTTTCTTGGATTTTCACCTCAATACTTAGTTATTTAGGTAAGGATTCAAATTAATCATAATAGTTAATATTCTTGGATTATTGATAAGATAAAACTTTTATCCAAATACATCATATATATTTAATAAAATCTATTAATTTGGTATCCTAACCATTAAGGACTCCCAACTAGTGTAACCTAAATAAAATACCTCAAATAAACTAACCAAGGGTAATCTAGGGGAACTCAACTTTAACAAAAAACTACCAAACAAGGAAATCAATAGTTGCTTATTACATTCTTTCCCTATAAAATATAATATAGGGTCACCTAAATTTTTAATGAAACAACTTATTTGAATGATTTAGGTCTTAAAAAGTTTCACTTTGTAAGCAATCTAACACTTAGTATTTAAGGGGTTTTATTTTAATGTTTTTCTAATTTAATATGCACCATATGCATATTAAATTTATAGTTATTAAATATCATGTAAATATTATCTTATAATGTTTTATTCTATTTTATGTATGAATTCTTCTAATGATTTAGTTTTTAAATCCTTATTCCAACCACAAAACTAATGCGTTCAAACCAAATTAACGTGTAACTTTCTTACAACCCAAAATTTTGTGTTACTCACAAAAAAATAGAAGCTAAACATATTCATACATATCTCAATGAATCATATACATAAAGTAAATGAAATTTTCATGTAAAGGCATATAGAAACATGAGATTGATAATATCCACATGAGTAGTCCTGAAGCAATTGATAACCAACCTCATTCACCTTTCTCGACAAAGCATAAGCCTCTAGGCCGAAGGGTGATCTGACCCCAAGTCCCACTACCTAGGGATACTATACTCAATAGATAATTCAATTTTTTATATATATAACCCCTAATATGAAAAAACTATTACCAAAAACTAAATTCAAGATAATAAATTCAATTAAAAACTGAGGTTAAAGGTATTTTAACATTTACTATTTGGAATATTTTGTTGATGAATGTTTCATAAACATTTATATAATTAATTATAAACAATTTATAATTAAGTTTTTTATAAACTTTTCATAAATTAATATATTCCCAAAATACATTATTCTTTGATTTATAAACATTTTATAAACCATACATAATTGAAAAATATTTTTCAATTAACCAAAAACATTTTATTGTTTATTAATTTATAAAACACTTATAAATTTTTATAAACATATAAAAATATATTTTTCTTTTTTTATAAATAATTAAAAATTATAAAATTAATTTTATAATTGAATTATATTATTTAAAATAAATAATTTGTTTATTTTCATATACAAGAGTAAAAAATATGAACTTTTCATATTTTAAAAATAATAATAAAACAAATTTTATTAAGATAATATCATTAATGTTATTCCAATTTTATAAAATATTTTATAAACATGAATAACATGAATTATTAAATATAAATTTTAATTTTAATATTTACTTATAGGATTGAAATATACAATTTTACAATTTTTAAAATGTGTTCTTCATTAAATAATAAAATGAACACGTTGATTCATTAAAAAATCCTTCGATTTGATATCACTATTGGGTTTTTGTTTTGTGAAATTATATTAAAATTAATTTTTAACAATTATGGAAATTTAATATTAGAAAATTAATTCCATGTTTTACATCATAATTTTCTAATTGGTAATGATTTTAATTTAATTTTTAGTCATAATGAATAGTTACCGTAGAAAAAGTTTGTCACCATGGTAAATGTTAAAAGGGTCAATGTGGAGGGTAAATTAATAGATAAGGGTTAAAATATCTCTAGTATTTTTTTTATAAATATGATTTAATTACTTTATTTAGAACCTCACTTATCCTATATTTAAAATTGGACTAAATTGAATCCACTTTCATTCAAAAATACATTTGTTATATTTACAAGTTCTAAAAATTTCCAAGAGTACCACTCCTCTCACTTATAAAAGAGAACCTCCTCTATTAACTTCTTAAAATAATTTTAGAATTATATATTCAAAACTATCTACCTAGATTCCTCCAAAAATATCATCCCCATATTTTAGAGGTCTCGGTCTAACAAAAAGACTAATGCTATAAGTCTTAAGGTGTGATCCATTGTAAAGTATCCAAGGAGGAGGTATAAGTATTAAGATAATTCTTTCAAGTTAATCGCTTCTTATACCTCATTAAAATATATTAAAATCATACATATATATTAAAATAAATATATTTACTATATTTAAATGTTATTATGTTTATGGAAAAATCTTTTTTCATCTCTTTTCTATCCTTTAGAAAATAAAACACCGCTCATGTGCAGACTACCACCTCCACAAAGTGATGTATTTTTTTCTTCATGATTGCCTCTTATCATCGATTATAAATATTTATTTAATGAATATATATGATATTTACGAAATAATTATTATTTTATACAGATAATATATTATATATCTTCTTACCGTATCATCCAATGGAAAATGGAAATTTTGCTCATGCGTACGTGCAGACTATCACCTCCATGAACAACACATTTAATTTTTCATTACTATCATACATGGATGGTTATAAGTATAAATTTAAGGAAAAAATATAATATTGATAATATTTTTATTATTATTTATTGTTAAAACTTTATATAATTTTTTCCATTTCATCCATTTTAAAAATGAAAACATCACTCATGTGCATGAAAAGACCACGACCTCTATAGAACAATGCAATTCATTTTTTAGGAATTCCTTACATGGATACTTATAAAATTATATTGAATATATAAAAATGATAATTATAAAATTTTTAAGATTTTGGATATGATAGATCCATGAACCCTTTGACTTTAGTCAACCTACCTTAGCTATTTTAAATGTTAAGGACCGAAAAACCTCATAACATCCGACATAAAATTAACCGACTTAGTAACTAAATAATACTTGATAATAAATAAAATAAAAGGAATAATAATAAAGTAAAGATATTATTATTTTTAATAAATTAGGTAATTAATATAATTTTATTATTCAAAAAAGTGAATAACATATGTGGCGATCTAGGACTCAAGGTAAGGGATTCCACATATCAATTTTCTTTCTTTGAAACTTCTACCATTTTCACCACATATTTTATTCTTTTGTAGTGTGTAAATTTTTATATAGATGCATTTTATCATTAATTCCCTAAAATTAAAGTGTTGTAAAATTTATTTCAAGTTATATCCTTTAATTTTCTTTTAATTCAAAAGTTACTAAATTCATGAGGGATTTTTATTTAAAACCCTGTTTTATGTTTTTTAAAATACCTTTCCTCCATATCCATGTTTTTTAAAGTGTTTAAAGAATTTTAATATTTATAATTAATATATTTTTAAATATTACTTCAAATTATTTTTACTTTATTTACTAAGTTTTTAAAATAAATCTCATAAAAGTTCACCGTACGAGTTTACTTTCTTTACAAAATTACAAAAATAATGTTTTTTAACATTTTTTGCATGATACTTTTTTCCCATAATCATAGTGGTTATTAATTATAAGTATTAATCTATAAGTTTATAATAATTTTCAAATAATTTTTTATTCCCATTATTCTGGTAATTTTTAGTTTTTAAATATTTTAAAAATAAAAGGATATTTCTAAATAAAAATCATATTACATATGGGATAAAATTCCAATTACTATGAGTTTTATGATGTAAATAAAATATTTTATTTGTTTTATTCATGTTATGGATATTGGAAATTATTTATAATCATGGGTGGATCTGATATTACCCCACATTTCATTAGGTAATGATATGTTCTCCAAAAGGATGCATGATGAAATTAACCGTGAAGGTTATTCCTTTATAAGGGTGATTATAAGGGTGATTATAAGAGTGATATGAAGATGATTTACTATGGTACCTACATGTTTTATATGATTTAAAATAGGGTTTTTATGGAAATATTTTAATTTAATATTTTCATAAAATTTGTTTATGATTTAAATTAACGTTTATGATCTTCTAAATGTGAAATGTTTTTTTCATGTAAAATGTTTTCATGAGTTCTTATGTTTTATCAAGAAACTATCATAGTTATAATTTTAACTTTATGCATGCTATAATCTTTTTTATGAAAATGTTTTGGAAATGAAGTTGTTTTCATGAGTATTTTAATGATTATTTTCATCTAATGTTTATTTTATATAAGGAAAACTTCCATATGGGTTTTCATGTTTTTTAAAGGGATTAATAATTTTGCATTATTTTATATCCCTTATTGAGTTTTGTTTGTGATTATCCCATGTTTTCAAATATTTTCTATAGGGCCAATGAATGTATAGTGACTATAACAAGGTCAATATTGAAACATATTTTATGAATTAAAAGAGTCATTAATGGAATGGGAGTGAAAAAATAATATTTTTTGTGTGTGGATGAAATATACACTACATTGAAGTATCCAATTTATTATGTAATAGTTATATTAATTACTTAAAAATATAAACCTAAAAGATCCTATAAATGTATGAATGTGAAAACCTTATCATGTCCAAATTTGTGGTTTTATTTGGAACTCTTACAACTGATAGCTCCACCATCCAGTCTAAACATGAATCTATATTGATATTTCATATTATCTTTATCATATTGAAAACTTTCATATTTTTAACCCTTTAGGAAAAGCTTATCCTTTCCTTTAAAGTCCAAGAAAATATCCTTAGTCCTTCTAAAGTACTTTAAGATTTTCTTTATAGTAATCAAATGACTCTCAATATGATTTGATTGGTATGTACTGGTTATAAATAGGGAATAAGTGACATTAGTTTGAGTACACAACAAGTCATGTATGATATATCCTACAGAAGATAAATATGGAATTATATATATCCTTTCTAACTCCTTAGAACCATCTAAAATCTTCCTAATATTTGTACCATATAACACTAGTGAAGACCCATTTTTGGATTTCTCCATGATAAACCTCTTTATCAATTTATCAATGTATGTTTCCTCTCTAAATTTATTCATACTCTTATATATATCTCAATAGATTTTTATACATGATATTTTTTAATTTTAACCCAAGTTATTTATTGAGAATCATTTACCTAACAACATCTTCGCTGAGCAAAGAGTCAATATATTATTTCCAATAAGTAGTATATCATCTATAAAAAATACTAAAAACACTAAAATACTCATACTAATATTCTTATATACATAGTAATCATCTAGATTTTTAATGAAACCAAACTCTTTGATTTCATTATCAAACCAGAGATTCCTACTCTCAGAAACATGTTACAATCCATAAATAGATCATTGAAAATTACATACCATAATAGTCTTATTTGGAAATTTAAAACCTTAAAGTTGTATCATATACACATCCTTTACTAAGTTCCCATTAAGGAACGTGATTTTTAAATCCATTTTATATATATCATAATCAAAGTAAGATGTTATGGAAAGAAAAATTTGAATATACTTTATCATCACTACATTTGAAAAGGTTTCTTTATAGTCAATACCATGAATTTTATTGTAACATTTTTCCAAAAATTCTGCTTTATAGGTATACACTCTACCATCCATGGAAATATTCTTACGGAAAACCCACTTGTACCCTATGGGTTTTACCCCTTCAGGTGCATCCACCAAGTTCCAAAAATGGTTAGTGTAAATGGAATCCATTTCACATTCCATTGTTTTTAACAATTTTTCAAAATTATAATTCTCTATGGCATTCTAAAAGGTGTTATGTTCATCATATGTGAACGTTAACTCATCATCATAATCCATGATAAATTCATATCACATGATATATTGATATATTATGATATACCTTTGAATTTCTTTCATATATTGAGTAGGTTCTTCTTCCACATACATTTATGGAACCATACCAACCTATATCAATGGAATACTTCCAATTTTTTGGTTTTTAAATTATATAAGTTCAAATTTCTTCCCACTAAATCTAAAATTGGGAAATTACTTCTCAAGTAATGTATCAAACTGGTCTACAAACATGTTATACTCAATATGATTATAGAAATAATATCCCTGCGTTTCCTTTGTACAACTAACAAATAATAATTTTTTCAGATTTTTTTTTCAATCTTATCAAAATCCAAATTTCATACTATTTCTTCACATCCCTAAATATTTATCAAATAAATAATGGTCCATTTCCCAAATCATATCTCATATTTTGTTATCATAACTACTTAAATGGAACAGGTTTTTAATAAAATGTAGTATCTACTAGAGTATAAAACTAGATTGAAATAAGAAAGTCACATTAAATCATCATTGATTGAACCATGTCTAATAAGGTACCATTTCTACTTTTATCCACACCATTTCAATATGTTGTTCCAAGATGTGTGAGTTTTTTAGTAACTACACAATATCACCTATGATCAATTAATTCATGGCTTAAGTATTCACTAACCTGATTCAATCCGAGAATATTAATACTCTTTCCCATTTTATTCTATGTTTTTCTCTGGAACTCTAAATTTTTTTTAAAAGTTTTATACTTATTTATCATCAAAAAACATATACATACCGAATTAATTGGTAATAGTAATAATGTTCCTAACACAACTATTTTCTTGATTATTCATTGGTCTACACACATAAATATGTATGAGATCTAATAACCCACTAATCCTTTTAAATTTTCCATTAAAAGGTTATTTTATCATCTTAAATAATAAAAAATATTCATAATTATAAAATGATTCATAACTTAATGGTTCCAATAATCCATATTTATGTAGTTTTTGGATGCGTTTCTCAGTTATAGGTCTAAGGTGACAATGTAAAATTTAAGCAAGATCATGATCAAACTTTAACTTATTATTATGAATGTTATAAATAGTATTATCCATATTTATAATGTATAAATTGTCTATCATATTTTACATGCCATAGTCCATTTAATTCATATATATAGAACAAATTCTCTTCTTAATAATTAATGAAAATTCCATTTTGTCAATAAAATATACATGAATGAAATTGTTTTTATTAAAGGAATATAATAATAGTTCTCCAATTATATTATTAATATAATAGGTAAAATTATATCAAAAGTTTCAAATTATAATGTATAAATTAATTATCCATTATCGAGACACAGATCTAATTCACCCTTTTTTAATTCCCTATTATCTTCAAGTATATTTTTCAACACAAATTTGTAATGCACACCTGATATCTAATACCCATGTATCAAAGTAATTGAAATTAACCTCTATAACTTTAATATTCATATTCTTATAATTATTCACTATAAGAACACATTTAAACCCGAAATAACAATCTCTAACTATTGTATAGGTCATAGGGATCTCATTATAATTATCATGATGTAAGACATAACCTATAATAGATACATATCTATAATAAAGTATTTTGTGTTATATATTTTCATCAAGGAATTTTAATGAAATTACTCCCACTAAAAATTTTAACATCTCATTCTGGGAGCCACTAAACCTATTTCCTAAGCCGGTTCATTATGTGACCTCAGGCGTGATTCTAAATATGCCATAGGATACCAACTAAAATCAAGGTTATAATGATGAGAATGATGAGACTATACCCTATTTATCAAAGTATAACCATAGAATAAATAATACCAAGAGATACAAAAATAAATATAAGAATTAAATGTAACAGCATACAGGAAGATCCAATAATAACCCATTTCAAACATGATATAACAGTGAGATGTATAATTTACATGTGAGGCAGTCACATAAGAAAAATCCCAAATATTGAAACTAGGAAAAACCAAAATATGATTCTAGGTCCAAACCTGGTCCTGATGTCCCATGCTTCATCCTATCTGATCTGACATAAAAAAAATCCAGATCCCTATCCTAAAATTGTACCTGAAAATAAGTAGCATCTACTCTGGTACTCAAGTGTCATGACGACCTAATCAGGGTGTGAGTAAAACTTAGCAGGCCACCTATAAAAGCTTCTAAAGAAATAAAGAGTCTAAACAATAGTGTATGAAGATAAAAAATTGAGCAATAAATAGTACATAAAAGGAAACATATCTTAAATCAACCATTTATTAATTAACTTGTCGGCCATCTGGTTCTAACATGACACTCGGGAAACCAAACCTACCTCAGCCATTTTCAGTCATTTGAACAATATATCGTAGGTGTCACACAATTTAAGTCACAAAGGGGAATTCATTAATCAACTCAAATTAATATACCTTGGAGCATCATTCCAGGTCACCATATCATGTGAAGACAATCCATGCTTGTAGAATGAGTCCAACACTCATACCATGAATAACAATTAATTCTTGGAGAATACATCTAGAACCCATACCATGCATAACCATCTATGATTAGAGCATTATTATAACTCCCATATCATGAAAAACCTTGGTGGTTTCTATAGAATCAGTCTCGAGTGGACCAATAATGAGAATACTTAGTCCAATATCTCAACTATACCATTATTCACATATTTGATGGTTAATTTTAAAAACTTCCTTCATCAAAGTCCCATAATCAAAACAATTATCCATTTATTTATATGATATAATCACTGAGGTTATTTAAAACTATTTATCAATGTTAACATTAACATTCCCATTTAACCATTTCACATTTCCCTTCTATATCCTATCATAACACATTATACTTTTGATGTTATGATGACCCACCTATTAGGTCATATTATCCTTACCAACAACAATTAAAAATAGTTTAATATCATAAAATATATATATTACCATTTACCTTGGTCTCAACATACCTTTAAAACCACAATATTGATCAAAACCATCATTTCCATTTAAACCATTAAAATATCCATTAAGTAATTTTAACCAAAAAGTGTAACAAAACCCTCACTTCAAAAAAGTATTTGAAACCCATTAAATAATCCATTTAAAACCCCCTTGAGGAAATCACATCATTTTAATAAATAGAAGACTTTAAAACATTGTTTTACTTCATTGAAAACCACAAATATATAAAAATATAAAGAACACCATTTAAGGAATTTAAAAAAATACTTCTAGGAATTTCATAATATATTATCATATAAAAAATTTCAAATCATCCTCTTAACGTGTCATAAAATATTATCCCAAAATTATACCAAGTAATCCTTTAACCATGATAATATAAAAAATGAAAAATAAAACCTGTTTACTCTTATAAATTATCTATCTTATTAATTAAAATTTCATTACACCACTATCAAGGGATGGGTATACCCCATGGGTAACTCTAGGTCAGGTCTAAAATCATTAGTAGATCCAACTGGGTTCGTGAAGGGCCTCACATATCAATTTATGGTCCAATTTACTTTCCTTAGTAAAATACACAAAAAATCAACAAAGAATCACATTGTAAAAAACAAAAACATAATAACAATATCAATATTATGGGAAAAATCCCCAAAACCACCTACCTGGTGTTCTTAGACTACCACTCATCCAACCATGAACCTTAATTTGAGATAAAATGGTCACAATCATAAATTCAATGAACTCCCTACAAATAAAGTTCATATGATTCAGATGAAGAGGAACAACCACATAGATATTATTCAAAAAATTGAAGGAAACAATGATAAAGACTAACATAAAGATTATATTTTCACTAAAAAGAACTTAAAACACCCTATAATTAAAGTAGAACAATCCTTAGAGAGGTAGGGATATATTGGTACACACCCATTGTTTCTAGAGAAGAAAAATAGTGAAAAATAGTAGATGAAACATTTACGGTTAGGAGTAAAAAACCATAATTTTACCACATTTATTGAGGTGTATGGTCTGGATGTATTGTTTTCCAAACCATGTGCCAACCGTGTGGTCTTCTCTGTCTAAGGGGAAACTAAATCACATTATTTCTTTAGTTATCCCCATGGTTTTTCAAACCATTTGGACACTATGTGTTCCTCTTTTTCCCAAGGGACCTCAAGACACATAGGCTCCGGGGCCACCTTACACGGTTTTGCAAACCATGCCCCTCCTACTATAGGCCACAAGGTCATGGTGTGGAATTAGTACTAACTATGTGAAAACCATGTTCCATACACTGTAAGTCCAATTTACCCTCTTTTTTATTCCCTAAACCCGAAGTTCACTCCAAATACCTTCTTTACTCCCTATAAGCACCTCATTAAACATTTAAATAAAAGTTTAACCAAATTTAAAATAAAATATACATCATTGAAGTATTGGGATCTTACAACCTCCAGACCACAATACTTATCATCTTTGGTGGTCATACATCTAAGTAACCCAACCTATTTTGATAACCTTTCATAGCCAACAGACTCATTTGGCTTCTGAAAGACTCTATCAAAATCAAGGTATAACCTCTAACTCATGGTGCTTAACCATCCAAAACCTGATCCAACATATGTCATAAAAACCAAAACCCTATTATGTCACTTTCCAAATACCATCCAAATGAAACATCAATTATTTAATCACCTAATCACCCAAAAAAGATATGTTTCTTCCCACCATAATCTTCAACTTAACACCATGAATTTCCAATTATTGTAACCTCCACCATCGAAAATCCCAACATAACCTCGAACTTGTTCTCAGAAAATGAACCTGGTGTGGTTCCCAAATTACTATTCCCAAACACCCATAAGAATTATAATAAACATTGGAACCTATACCTATCATTGAAAAACTAACTGGAGAGGATGCACACCCATTTTCCATTCATGAAATGAGAGAAAGTAGGATTTTCTTCAAAATACCGGATTCATTTCCCTAAGATAACTCGTTATCTCCAAGATGAAACCTTGGATGTAATTTTAAAATCACCATATTTGTTCCATACATTATCTCAAGTCAGACTATCCTTGACTGACTTGTATTAAAAATTCCCAACTCCTAATAATGGTGCATTACCATATTACATGGTCAGGATGCCTTTACACTCAGAGGCATTCCATGAGCACTGAATATTACTACTGGAGTCCATACCCAACTCTCTATGAGATCCCACTATAAAAACCTCCACTGTCCTGAAACCATAATCATATCCTACTACCCCACTAGTTCCCTTTGATGCAAGCTCCCCAGATTAATGTTTGAACCACTTCGATCCTGAATCCATGCTCAGCTCGATCATCACCACATCTGATAACCACTTATAATTCATAGATAAATCCAATTATATACCTCAAAGGTTCCCTAATACACCCTAATGACACTATAAAAAATCTATATCTAGCTCTATATTCTCAAGACCCCTCCCCCATGGGGGTCGTATCCCTATGAATCTCACGTCACTCCCCACTATAGGAGTGTTGTTGTCACTATCTCACTCAAGTAACCCCAACCACCAAAGCCCACATTACATTCATTGACTACCTAAGTATTGGATTTGGAAATATTGATCTCACCTGAGCAATAAAATGAAACATAAACTATCACATATTCCTGGTAACTGAGAACGACACCCATAATATTCATCGACAAAAAATTCATTATAAGGATCCCACTAAGAAATGGTCGATGATGCACTTCCCACCACACAAACTCACTTACATAGGTCCATGAGTGTAACCTCTAGAGAGGACCTTCCTCAAAATATATTATTCATTCATATAGATTGGAATATATTCAATTCTCTATTAGAATACTTAGGATGATGTCAAGATATTACTCATGACCGTCTCTAGACTGGGAGTATACTAAGATGAAATCGATGAACACCACCATAAACTCATCCATTTTTTATGTCACCCTAGCTATAGGGATATGTCAGACCCCCAATAAATGCCTTAGGATTCCCTGCCCACAAGTATCTCATCAAACTCTGGTCACCATGATCCAATAGAAACTCTATAACCAAAACTCACTACCAACTTACATCTCTCTTCCAAGCAGTCATGCACTAATGTTATCTATGGTATTACCACCACATTACTTGAGGTATTATTACATGAACCTAATGATTCTAAATAGAAACAAAAATTGTAATTCATATTGATCCAAAACCAAATGACATTTCAAATAGTTGGCATGCATCACTTTGATTTTACTAAAAATGGTAGGCGCTTGCTCCCGATCCACCTGTTCACATATTCCAAATGGAATCACACACCTCCCTCGTGTTCTTATCATCCTAAACTCACCAAAAACCATGAGTCACATGTTTTATGGATACCATCCATTGAAACCGACTCAGAATCACATAATTCATACTTCCTCATAACTAGGATCAAACTCCCACCCAAACAACTAACCAAGCCTCTTATCTCATCAACCTCTTCATTTTGAGGCATCCTCAACATTTACATCCAACCACATGACCTTTTTCACTTGTTAGGTCCAAATAAATGACCACCCATAACCCTAGGTGTCATTCATTGATTAGAGTTCCCATCCATCCTCTAGCCACACTTTCCTTATTCATCCAAGTTCAACACTGATCATCACGTCAAATTACATCAAAACATCTGGGTCAGATATTCAAACTATCATTACCTTTAAAACCAGCCTCAATCCAATCACACGCACTCAATTTGATTCCCTTATAAGGAAACCAATGCATAACAATGCCCTTTATATAAACATTATGTCACCTACTATTCATAAATTCCACCTGCGCTTCATATTACAATTCACCTACAACACTAAGATAACCTCCCCCATGATTTCGCTCAATTACCCCAAATCCACCAACTCTTGGACATAAATCGAGTCACATTACCAAAATTACCATCTATCCCACTAATCCATAGACATCAAACCTCACACAAGTCACTAATCTTGGGTGAATCTCATGCCGCTATTCCAAAACACATAGCTTTTAGTGAACCAAAACCAACAACTTGCTCTAGGTCCGACACCCATAGATAGAAAACCTCTTTTAATAGTGCCAAAAACCAAAAAACCCATTTCATGGTCCAAAATAAAACCCACACAATCCAAAACCATGAATATTACCACCTACAAATCAATAGAAAACATTTCATGGGCTCATGGTCACATCCTAACTGAATAAATAACAAACAAAATCCCATTATCCTGCACATACAAACTCATAAAGGTCTCAAAAACCATGAACAAGGGTCTCAAAAATAGGTTAATCTTGAGGAAAAACCCACCCATATATAGGGTTACATAAAAACAAGAAAAATACTAATTTATAGTGTCTCTAAAGGTTCAATATTTTATTATTCCCCTTGATTTAAACTTTACCTTTTTTAAAACCCAAGGATTCACATTTCAAAACCTTTCATTAACTAAAATTTTCAAAATTATCATTCTTATTTAATTTCATGATTCATGATTTTTGATAAACATAATTTCATTCACAAGTTATAATGGAAAAATACCATATAAATAGTTCACTGACACTTTATTTAACCAAAACTATCACCTTATAAGTCATTTATACCTGAATATTACCTAGGTGTCACCAGAGGAGTTGGTCAAGTAGAGAGATACCATACACATATTTTTAAACCATATAAATGGTAGCATAAAATCTAAATATCAAACCCTCTAAATCATTTACAACCATATATAGATATGAATGTCCAACAGACATAGCCCATAGGTATAAATTACACAACCAACATAATGAATCCTTGGGAACTATCAATCATAGGGAGCATAAAGATGACTTATTAATCCTATGTTCCTAGTATGATACATGATCACACACCCTCTCATACCACACTAGGATAAGATATTAAAACCTCATAAATCCATAACATCACATCTAAGTGAACCACTCAATGTGGAAATCAATCAATGGTAAAAGTGAGATGAAAAAACATCCTTTTCCCACCCCTAGAAACTTGGTTTCCCCCATGCATGGGGCTAAAGGAACCCATGCATGAGATCATTACCAAGATTTGAAAAGATACCAGTCTTATATCTACTACACACAAATAGTAAGAAAATAGATAACTTCTATGATACCACTTTGTAACTTCCTTGTCCGGGAGCCACTAAATTGGTGCTTCGATCCAGTTCATTACATGAACTTAAGTGAACCTACCTATATGAAAGAGGATGCTAACTAGTAGTTAAGGTATAAAATGAAAAGTGGGGAGACTATAGCCTTCTTATTAGACTATAATCACAACTAAAATACTAATAAAATAAACAAAAATCAATATACCTAGTAAATGGAACAACATATATCAAAATCCAACAATAAACCAAGTGTAACATGATATAATAATGAGATGTATACTCTACATGTTAGGTAGTTATACAATAAAAATAAAAAATATTAAAAATAGGGAAAACCCTGACATGGTCCTAGGTTAAAACCCATTCCTGAAAACCCATGATCCATCCCATTAGTCCAAACATAAACCAAATTATAGGTCCCTATTCAAAACTTGTACCTAAAAAAGTAGTATCTACGTTGTCCCTCAAGTGATATAGAAACCCAAATATGGTGTGAGTACAACTCATTAGGCCACCAACAATAGTGTCTAAAACAATAACCAGTCTAAAAAATAGTGTATGAAAATAGCCGATGGAGAAAAAAATAGTACATAAAAGAAAACCCTTCTTAAATCAACCATTTATAATTAACTTTTTTACCTATATTTATAAAGATACACCCAGGCCAACCAACCCTAACTCATCCATTTATAGACATCTAAATTATATGTCATTGGGGTCATACACTTTAAGTTACAAAGGGGAATATATTATTCAACTGAAATTAATGTACCTTGGAGCATCAGTCTAGGTAACCATATCATCTTAATACCATCCATTATTGGAGTATTTTTCCAACACCCATACCTTGAATAACCATCCATGATTAGAGCATCATTACATTTCCCATACCATGCATAACCATCTATGATTGAAGCATCAGTACAACACCTATACCATGCATAACCTCATTGGACCCCAGAGAATCATTTTGGCCAAGCCTAATAACGAGGAGCCTCATTCCAACATCTCAACAACAACATTATTCAAATATTTTATTATTCATTTCAATAAAAGTATTTATCTAATCTCACTAATCAAACTATTTAGCCATTTATTCATACAAAAAAATCACATATGTTCTTTAAAACCATTTCTCAAAATTAAAATTGACATTCCCCTTTAACCATTTTACATTTCCCTAACACATTTTACTTCCCAAGTTAAGAAAAACCACCCGTTCTGTCAAGTTAACCCGACTAACAATAATTAAAAATTATTTAATCTCATAAAAACACTATTTAATCATTTACCAAGAACCCAACAGACCTTTAAAACCAAAAAATGGATCAAAATATTTATTTCCATTAAAACCATTAAAAGAGATATTAAGGAATTTTCACCAAAATGCGAAACCAAAACCACACTTAAAATCAACATTTGAAACCCATTTAAAAATACATTTAGAATAACCTTGATATAAAAACATTATTTAAAAACATAAACCTATTTAAAACATAGTATTCCATCAGTGAAAACCATAGATGGATAAAAATCCAAATCACACCATTTAGGAATTTTTTTTAATTTTTTTTAGGAATTTCATTAAAGATTAGAAAATAAAAAATTTCAAATAATCCTCTTAAAATGTCATTAAATCATATCCCCAAATTATACCAAGTATCCCTTTAACCATTATAACATACAAAATGAAAATTAAAACCCATTTACTCTCATAAATTCTATATCTAATCATTTACAATTTCATTAAACCACTCTCAAGGGATGGGTATGCCCAATGGGTAACCATAGACCTAGTCTCAAATCATAAATGGAATAAAAAGGGTTAGTAAAGGTTAGAAAACATAAATTTAAGGCCCAATTTAATTTCTTAGTCAAAGACACAAAAAATATCAAGGCAGTACATTGGCCCAACCATATATATAACAAAAACATCAAGAATATGGGAAAAATATAATAGACCACTTACCTCATGATCATATAAACCCACTCATCCAACCACAAACCTGGATTCAATATAAAAAACCTCAACCGTAAAGGTAAAGGACTACCAAGAAATAGGGTTTATAACAGTTAGAATAATAGGAACAACCACACAAAGTTTCTTCTTGAAATAATAAAAAATAGAGTTGGAAACTCACCCATGGCTTAGATTTTCTCTAAAAATCACTTTAAATTCCCTAGAATTGAATGAGAATTATCCTTGTAGAGGGAGGGAGATCGTGGTTCAATCCCATTTTCTATAGCTAATAAATGGAGTGAATAATGACAAAATAAACATTTATGGTTGGGTGGTAAATACTGTAATTTTCCCAAATTTAATGAGGCACATGGTTTGGTCGCATAGTTTGATAAACTGTGTGTCAGCCTTGTAGTCTCCTATATCCAAGTGGAAACCTATCTTCATGGTTTCTTTTTCCATCCACATGGATTTTCAAACCATACAGACACAATTTATTCTCATATGTCCAAGGGTCCTACAAGACACATGGGATAATGTAGCACCCCCAATTTCTGGTGTGTAACCCTTTCATTATGCTTTTTAAGTATGTAAATATAATGGTGAATCTTGGGAGAGTTTGAAGAACTTTCAAAGTTATTTTGGGTATTTTATAAACATTCATGGGTGTTGCATGGTTTGTGGAAACTCTTCATAGTAAGATATGTTCAAAATAGAAGGCGCACATGTGATGCATGATTTGTACAAACCGTGCAGCTAAATAGTAGAAAATGTGCACTTTAGAAGTGGGTTTTGATATTTTTTAGGTAGTGTCTTTGGAAATGTTGGTGCATGATTTGTAGACCGTGTGTGGAGACCATGTGAGGTATTCCTTAAGGTATAAGCAGGATCACAGTTTATCTAACCATGCGACTAAACCATGCATAAGTAAAAACTACCTCATTAAAAAGTGGATCTCACTCGATTTTCATTTTAACCCACTTGTTTTTCCTCCTATGTGGCCCTAACTTGGTATTTTGGACTCTCAAAGTTTGGAGAACCTCTCCAAAGAGAATTTGAATCAATTCAGAGCCTTTACTTCATGCGTTGAAGCCCGGTTCTCATGGTAAGTCATCATTCTTCAATGTTCTTGATGGGTTTTCTTAGATCTACTTTTCCATTCCTCTCAGTTTATTAGATATATTCTCATTGTGGGTATATCTAAGGTCTTGGATTTCAAATAAGTTTAGGTTTGGTTCTGGAATGTTTGGATTGGCATGGTTTTGGGCATACTTTGTCTATGTATCCATATTACATTTACGAGGTTTGGTTGAAATATGACCTTATTCTTGGTGATAAAGGTGGAATGACACATGAGATATAATTACCTTGTGAGGACTTGGTATATTTATGAGAGACCTCTCATGAGTATGGAATTTTCATAAATAAGCATGCATGGTTGGTAGTGTGAATATGTGGAATGGATTGGTTATGCAAAATGGAACTTGAAAAATGGGTTTAAATCATGGGTTGATTATTTTCTTGAAGATATATTTTATTGAAAAGTTGGTTGATATATAACTTGTTTATATTTTGTTATAAACCATTTTAGAAGTTTTTTATATTTGGTTGTAAACTGTTTTAGAAGTTGTTTACATTTGATTGTAGAGTATTTTATAAATTGTTTTATATAAATGGTTTTATATAAATG
This sequence comes from Viscum album, assembly GCA_963277665.1. Lineage (NCBI taxonomy): Eukaryota > Viridiplantae > Streptophyta > Magnoliopsida > Santalales > Viscaceae > Viscum > Viscum album. The sequence goes on from OY728136.1 coordinate 1,990,306,712, forward strand.
TTTCTAACTATTTTATAATAGTGGTGTGAGTAGGGAATTAATTTGGGAAAACCTACTAAGTTTTAGTAATCACCCCTTCTTTGGAACTTTGGTGACATTGCATATTTCATTTATCGGTACATGGAAAAAGGTAAAGTATCACACATATTTAGCACTACTTTGTGATACTTGTGATATTTGATAGAGTTGAAACATGGATCTTGTGGAGCATGAAGTCTTTTGTTTCTCTTTAATTCTTGTTAGATTTTATTCATTTGTTTAATTTGGTATTGTTTCCTTTCGCTGTGGTACATGATTTTAGTATGGGTTTGATGAATGTAATGTTGAGTTGTATTTCATTGCTATCATTCATCATATAGTGGTTTTTTAGTTGGATTTATTTGGTTAGTTTCTTTATTATTAAAGGGAAAATCGTCCCCCAAATGTATTGAAGACCTTCAGTATTTATTTCCAGCCTTTGGAACCTTGGGGATGTTGCTTAAGTCCAAATAACACCCTTACGCCCTCTCAAGCCAATGAGAAGGGGTAGGATGTTAAAATTGGTATTAGTCTTTAATCCAAAATCCATTTGAAACAAATGGTATCAGTTTTTTTGGGTCCCAAAGTTAGTTTGAGATAAATGGTATCAAATTTTTCTTTTCCTAGTGGAACAAGTAGTCATCACTTCTGTCGATCTTGGAGTTGAATTTCATTTTTGTCTATTCTTTGGGTTGGGATCTTATAAAGGAGTAGGACTACTGGGACTTTAATTTTAGAGAATAAAAAGATGTATCTAACCTTTTTATATAGAACTTAAATTTACCAAGGAGTTGGGTACATAAGTGTTTTCAAGACACTTATAGGATTTCAAACGTCATTTTCATGGGTTTATCTAATGAGACGAGCATGAAATGAATTATAGGAATGACTTACCACCAGGAGTGAATATCTAATTTTGATTAATGATTTGTGATTTGGTGCAACAAGAATTTTTTGAAAAATGTTAAAGCTATTTTAAAATGAAATATTTTGAAAAGGATCATGATTGTGGTATTTTGAAAATAGCTTGATTTTAAAAAATAAAGTAATGATTTTTCAAAAATGGTTGAACATTGAAAAAGGGTGATTTTGGAGAAAAATGTTTTGATAGTTGGTGTGATCTAATTTTAAAAGATAAGACTTTAATTTCTAAATATTGATACTTATGGAATTTATTGTTCTTATAGAAAATGGAACCTGGTAGGCATCATAGAAACCAATCAGAAGAATCTATAGAGAATGTGGTTGCACCTAAGCCATAGGTGAACTAAGATCTGGTTTAGAGTATCATATAATCATTTTAAGATGTTGAAATAAGGAATCGGAGGGATGAGACAAGGTAAGTGGATCATTCAATCCAGTTCTAGAAGCATAATCCACCTATCTTCTAGAGTTATTCTGAACCAGAAAAGGAAGAGGTGTGGATGAACATGATGAATCATATCTTCAATTTCATCATCACACCATTGGATTTGAAATTCAAGCTGGCGATGTATATACTCGAGGATCTTGCACTCTAGTGGAGGGATCTGGTGATGTAGGCTAAAGCGGATTAAGGCCTTAATTGGGAGGATTTTGAGGAATTGTTCAACAAAATATTCTATTCTCACTTGTTCAAGATATAGAGGGAAAAAAATTATTCAAAGTGAAGTAGGAAAATCTCTCTACCACAGTGTATTCTTATAAATTCATAAATTTAGTGAACTTTTCACCTAAGGTTGCGGCTAGTGCAGCCTTAAAGGAACACATCTTTGAATCAAGATTAAGGTAGAAGATTTGCTTAAATATTTTCATGCTATGTATTACTGACTATACAGAGATAGTTAATAGAGTGATGATGGTTAAAAGGGATATCTCATGATCTATGGGAGGAGGAAGTATCTTGATACCTCAAGGAACCAATGGGAACTCTAATACTATGAGAAAAGTAAAATGGAAACCTAATTCCAAGGCAGGATCGATGAATCTTCCTTCGAGACCCATGAAAAAAGAAAGATATTTCCAATGTGTCTCCTCTGATAACATGAAGCAGGAGTGTAAAACACCACCAAGAGAATTCCATAATTTCAACAAGACGGGGAATCTAAAGTGGTATTGTTTCAGTGCTCTGAGGTCAAATGCTCAAGAAAATTATTAGGTGTCATAGGAGTCATATTATTTGGAAAGGAGATGGTAGAAGAATAAATAATGGTAGGAGAACAGATCTAGCCATGTTGATTTTAGAAATACCATGACTCCTCACCAAGGGAAATCTCATCAATTCAACAAGGAGAAAATTTCAGTGATGAATAAATTATATATAGTTGAGTAGGTGATTGTGTATGATCAGGCTGGACCATCTATGGTGAGAGGTATGATTCTTTTGAATTCTACCATAATGAAAGTATTGTTTGATACTAGTGAATCAAAATCCTTTATTTCTTCTCATGCTATGGATTTGTTGAGTTTAAAACTTGAAATGATGCCTGCTATGATAAAACTTTAAACTCCTCTCGGGGAAAGAGAATTTCAAGCCTTTCTATGTAGATTATGTTCTATAATTGATGATGGAGTTGAGCTAAAATTGTATTTCTCTATATTTTACATGAATTTCTATGATGTAATACAAGGTATGGATTGGTCGAAAATCTTCAAGGATCACATTAACTTTTATAGAAAAATAATTAGTTTTGTGACTGAGGATAGCGTTGAGAATATCTTTAAAGGATATAGGGTTTTAAAGATAAGTGAAATGAGATTGTTGGTACCAGCAGTGGGAAAAATATCTTTCAAGTTGGAGACCTTGTCTTTGGCATTGATGAAATTGATTGATAATACAAGTTTTCCAGTAGTCATGGATCAATTTATAGATAATGCTCTAAAAACTTTATATAGGTTACCAATGTTAATAGAAGTGGATTTTATGATTTATCTCATTCAAGGGACCAATCATATATCAGTTATGTATTATCAAATAGAACCAAAATAATTAGGGGAGTTGAAAGTGTAGTTGGAATAGCTGGAAAGAAAAGGTCTCATTCGGACGAGAACATCTCTGTGGGTAGCACTAGTCTTGTTCATGAAGAAAGAAGATGGGACCCTAAGTCTATGTGTTTATTATTTTAAACTTAACCATGTTATGATAAAAAACCAGTATCCACTTCCATGCATTGATGATCTATGAGATCAATTTATGGAAGATCATTGGTTATCTAAAATTGACTTGTGACCAGGATATCACCAATTGAGAGTTTATAAGGAAGATATTCTGAAGAAAACTTTTAGAATTATATATGGCCATTTTGAATATATGGTAATAACTTTCATTCTTACAAATTAAAAAAATAGTATTTATGGAATTGATGAATCAAATATTTCAAAAATATTTGTTTTCTTTTGTAGTGGTTCTTTTGGATTCTTATAGTGGTATATTCATGGACAAGTTCTAAGCATGATAAACACTTAGTGATAGTGTTGGAAATCTTGAGAGACCATCCTCTGTATGAAAAATTATCAAAGTGTGATTTTTGGATAAAATAAGTACATTTTATGGGATATATAATTTTTTAAATAGGTATTTCAGTATATCTAAAGAAGATAGAAGTTTTTATCTCTTGGAAAATACCAAATAACATCTTTGAGATGTGAAGTTTTCTTGGCATAGATGGTTATTACCGATGAGTTTTTTTGTGACTTATCATAGCTAGCTTCACCTTTTACAACTTTTAAAAAAATAATTTTCAATTCCAATGGACTGAGGAATTCTAGAAATCTTTTCAAGAGTTGAAATTTCAACTTACATCCATACCAATATTGATTTTTCTAGAATAAGGACTGGGGTAAGTGGTGTATTTTAGTGCTTCTGGATCTGGGTTGGGGTATGTTCTCATGCAAGGATACCATGTTGTTTCTTATAGATCAAGGTAGTTAAGATTTCATGAGAATAACTAACTAGCAAAAAATTTGGAGTTAGCTGCAGTTTTCCATGCTTTGAAGACTTGGTGTCATTATCTATTTGATAAGTAATTTACCATGACCACTGATCATAATATATTGAAACATATTTTCTCACAATGTGATTTGAATTTGAGACAAAGAAGATGGATGGAGTATCTCCAAATATTCGTCTTTGACTTGATGTATACACTGGGAGAAGGAAATTCAATTGTAGATGCATTAAATATGAATTCTTATTACCAGTTGAAAAAATAAGCTTTAGATGAGTGGTTGCTAATGCCGTTCCTAGCTAACATGCATGTGGAATGTGAAGATCAAGGTGATGTTGTAGTTTTATTTTTAGTTTCTAGGATTCTTTATTTGATAAAGACAATTAATGAATCATAGACAATCAATGTAGAATGAGTGTATATGAGTTATAAACTGAATGGTGGGGAGACAATTGAGGGCCTGAAACTGGATGAGAGTTCAGTTTTGAGGTTTCAAAATTGGGTGGTTGTACCTATGGATTGTCAGCAATAACTTCTTCCTGCTTACTATAATTTGATATGGGTTATTCATCCATGAATACATAAAATTTATAAGTCATTTAAGGCACAGTTCTGGTGGAGTGGAATGAAAATTAATGTGGCAGAGTTCATCTCGAGGTTCTTAAATTGTCATCAAGTTTAAGGTAGAACATTAGGGACCAAAAGGTATGTTGTATTCCTTACCTATTTTAGTGTGGAAATGAGAGTAGATAACCCTGTATTTTATTACAGGTCTCCCATGAATGGTTCAACAACACGATGGAATATGGGTAATATTGGATCAAATCACAAATTCGGCACACTTCATACCTATTCTTGAAACTCATACGGTGGAGGATCTATCCAAAATTTATATCCAAGAGGTGGTAAATAGACATGACATACTGATTTTGATTATATCAGACAGAGACCTGAGATTTACGTATAATTTTTGGAAATCCATAGTGAAATAACTTGGTACTCAGTTGACTATGGGCATGGTGTATCATCCTCATAAGGATTGAAGATATGAAAGGACAATACAAACATTGGAAGACATGTTGTAGGCTTGTGTAATGGATTTTTGTGGCTCATGGGAAGAGAACATACCCTTAGTGGAGTTCTTGTATAACAACAACTGTCGGTCCTTGATACATATGGATCCTTTTGAAGCATTGTATGGTCACCATTGTCATTATCCACTTGGTTGGGTATAAAAAGGCAAGACTTCACTAGTTTATCTAAGCCTTGTTCAAGAGATAATGAAGAAGATTAAGTTGATCACAAAAAGGTTAAAGATGACTTAGAGTCATCAGAAATCATATTCGGATCATCATCGATGACCATTTTCATTCATTGTGAGTGATCATGTATTATTGAGAATCTCTACAAGGCTTGAAAATCATCATTTTGGGAAGGATAGTTATCTCATCAATATATAGGCCCTTTTGAGATACTATAATGGGTAGGAGAGGTGGAATATCGGTTGGCATTGCCACCATGGTTCAATGTGATGCATAATGTGTTCCATGTATCATAGTTGAAAATGTATTAGCCTGATCCTAACAATGTGATCAGATAAGATCGCATTTACCTAGATCTATATGCTTCATTGGTACATATACCGATGTGGATTGTGGATAGGAAAGATAAATTCTCACATGGAAAAATCATCGGTCTAGAGTGGGTTTTGTGGTCACATGGTCTGATTCAGTAAGAAATGTGGGAATGTGAGAAGGAGATAAAAGATAAATGGTCGAATCTCTTTCAAGGCACTATTAGATTTATAATCTCTGAGGATGGAAAGGCTAATGGGGGCGGGGGGAATTTAGTACCCCTGGTTTATTTTATGTAACCCTTTCTTTATAATTTTTAAGTATACAAAGTATATATGTGAATCTTGGGATAGTTTGAAAAACATTTAAATCAATTTTTGGTATTTTCTATAGGTGCACAGGTGGTGCACGATTTGTGGAAACTATGTAATAATTTCAGAAAACCATGCATATTAGGACATGGGAGAAAGAGAAGGTGCACGGTGATGCATGGTTTTTACAAACCATGTGACTGCCAAGTAGAAATTGTGAACTTTAGAAAAGGGTTTTGGTCTTTTTGAGGTAGTTTATTTGGCTCAGTTGGTTCATGTTTTGTAGATTTTGTGAGGATACTATGTGATATCTTTTTTAAAGAAAAATTTGGATCATGGTTAGCACACTATTTAACTTACCAGGAGACTAAACCATTAATGAGTCAAAGATACCTCCTTAAAAAGTGTATCTCAATCAGTTTTCCCTTTAACTCCCTCGTTTTTCTCCTATACGGCCCTAAATCTGGATTTTGGTCTCTAAAAGGTTGGAGAAACTCTCCCAAGAGAATTCGAATCGATCCAGAGCCTTTCCTTAGTGAATTGAATCCCAATTCTTGTGGTAACTCATTGTTCTTCATCATTATCGATACTTTTTTTTAGATCTACTTCACCCTTCCTCTCAGTTTCATAAATCTATGACTAATATGTGTACATATAAGGTCTTGGATGTAAAATAAGTTCATATTTGGGTTTTTTATGATAGGGGAAGAGATATAATGTGGGTTCATGGAGATTCAAACTGGTTTTGTGACATTTTTTGTGTCGTTTATTATTTCCACCAAAATTATAAAGGTTGGTGGCTTCACTCTTGACTTCTCTTGCTAGAATTTATTGGACGAGTTTCAAATTTATTTAATTGATTTAAATTGATTGTGAAATACTGGTGTAATAATGATATAAATCCTCTTTAGTAGAGATTTATGGTTTTCAGTAAAATTATGCAATTTTGGTGAATTTTTGTGAAATGTTATTTCATTTTCGGATTCTAAAATTTATATTTTAAAACATGTATTTGCTGGATTTTTCAAATGGATTGTTGGAAAAAGGTTTTTCAATAAAAATATGGTTTTATTGAAATGGTTCTAGCATGTTTGGATTTTCATGGTTTTTGGGAAAACTTGGTGTGTGTGTGTTCATATTGAATTTATGAGTCTTAGTTTAAATATGACCTTGTGCTTGGTGCCAAAGAAGTAATGGAACATGAGATATAATTTCCTTGTGATGACTTGGTAGATTGACGAGAGACCACTCATGAGTATGAAACTATCATAATGAAGCATGCATGGTTGGTAGTGTGAATATATGGGATGAATTGGTTAAACAAAATGGAACTTGAGAAATAGTTTTAAATAATGGTTTGGTTGTTTTCTTGAAAATAGTTTTTTCTAGAAAATAGGATAATATAGAAATTTTTTATATTTTTTTATAAAATGTTTTGTAAGTTGTTTTTATTTGGTAATAATTTGTTTTAGAAGTTTTTTATATTTGGTTATAAACAATTTTAGAAATTGTTTTATATAAACTATTTTATATAAATGTTGTTAACTCTTCTATCCTAGTGGTATGAGTGGGTAAGTCATTGGTAAAAACCTATTGAGTTTTAGTACTCACCCCTACTTTATAACTTTGGTGCTTTTATAGATGTAATTTACCAGGACATGGTCAAAGGTAAAGTATCGCATGTCTTTAGCACTAATTCATGATACTTGGGATATTTGATGGAGTTTGATCATGTATCTTATGGATCATGGAGTCTCATGTTTTTCTTGGAGTCTTTTTTGGTTGTCTTATGATTTTTTTACTTTGGTATTGTAGTATTCCACTGTGGTACTTGATTTTAGTATGGTTTTGATAAATGAAATGTTGATTTGTCTTTCATTTATATCATGTATAATATAGTGGTTTGTTTGGTTGGATTTATTTGGTTAGTTTATTTATTCTTAAAGGGAAAATAATCCCCCACATGTATTGAAACCCTTCAGCATTTATTTTCAGCCTTTGGTGCCTTGGGGATGTTGCTTAAGGCCAAGTAACTCCCTTTCAACCTCTCAAGCCAATGAGAAGGTGCAGGACATTACAGGATACTAGGCCACCTTATATGATTTTGAAAACCATGGCCCCTCCTCCTATAAGACACATGATCATGGAGAATAATTAGTACTAAATTTTCACCATGAACTATAAGTCCAATTTTCACTCCCTTTCATGCCCCAAATTTCATGTTCACTACCAAGACCTTCCCTACTCCTAGTAAGAACCTCATAAACAATTTAAATAGTATTTTAAATAAATTAAAATGAAATGTACATCATCATAGTGTTGGGATATTAAAAAAATTATAACCCTAAACAACACATATATTTAGTGAGACAAAATCCATATTTCACTATGAAATTAGTTCTCACTAACATTCCTCTCATCACTTAGTTATTTAGATAGGTAATAACCCCAATATCAATAATTATGAATCTTTGATAGTTGAGTAGGAAACTCCATCCCTGTATCCATCGTATAGACAATGTCAACTCTAGTACTTTTGTATCATAACTATTAGTGTTTACTAACTAAGTGTAACCTAAATATAACATCCATAATAGGCTAAAAAATACAATATAGGGTCACTTTTATTTGGAAGAAACAACCCAAGGATGATCTAGTGTCAGGAATTTCTTTATTTCATTAAAGAAGATTATCCATTAAAACCTATCTTTAACAAAATCTATCTAGTTGGATGATCAAGGTCTTGAGAAGTACTACTTTTTAATGAATCTCACACTTCGTACATTTGAATTTTTATTTTTAAAATTATCATTAGTTTAATATGCATATCATGCATATTAAACCCATTTCATCTAATGAAATATTTGTAGTCTCATGTTTTATTAATTCGTGTATGAATTATTCTAACATTTTAGTTTTATAAACCTAATTCCATCAACCAAATTAATGCATTCACACCACATTAATGTGTAACTCTTTACATAACCCAAAAATTTGTATTATCCACTAAAATATAGAAGCTTAATATATATATATATATATCCAAATTCATCACATGAACTAGGTACATGAATTTTTTTATATAAATACATAAATTTATATGAGATTTAAAATATCCTCATGAGTATTTCTGGAGTGACATATTGATAACCCCTCACCTTTCTAGAATAAGGCATAAGCCTCCAGGTTAGTGGGTAGTCTGACCCTAAGTCCTACTCCCCAGGGAGATTTTAATCAAGATAGAATTCAATTAATGGTATATCTAATGGAAAATATATACAAACTATATTCAATAACTATTATTAAGATTATAACTCTCAAAATGAACCAAGGTCATGGTATATGAAAAATGAAATCTTATGGATTCATACCTAGCATTTAATGCAAGGCTCTATATCCTATAATCAATTTATTATATAAATTTAAGTATACATAATATTCAAATTCCATAAAAAATTTTCCAAAAATTAATATTAAAGGAATTAAACAAAAAAATAAGCGTTTTAATTTATATTCCAAAACATGAAATAAAAATATAAATTTTTCAGATTTAAAACCAGGTTTAAAATGTACCATTTTATAAAGCCTAATCAATTATCATTTATAAAAAAAAAATTAAAAACTATAAGAAAAATTAACTAAATATAACATTCTAATTAACTTTTATAAAAATTTATAACACTTTCAATCAGTATTATATTGACCCTCAATGTAGTGTCATAATGCAATAGGTTGGTGCAGATTGACACTGGCGGGAAAAGTGCGAGGCAGAGCAAGGGAAAAGAACCACCATGAGGGGTGACATAATGACTCTATCCACACATTGGGATAACTACATGAGAATTCAATTATCGCCTACATAGGTGGTCTCACCCTAATTTACCCAAGTTCTAAGGGTTAAGCAGTTGCTTGTAGTGTAGTTTGGTTTATCAAATCCTCAAAGACCTAAGAAGAACCTATAGACATACAATCTAAAAATATGGGTTTTGGATATGAAGTGGCCAACATGGGTTTGTTTTAATATGGTTTAAATGAACACTAAGAGACCAAATTTAATTCAAATTATGAGAAGGGTTGATCCTATGTTATTACAAGGGATGGATTAGGTGAAATTTCTTTTTCAACTATGTTAATTTAATATATTTGAGATGGGTTCATTTAAGAAGATCAAACAACATCATCACTTTCTGGTTTAATACCTAAAATCCCTAATACTAATCATCTATACACTTTTAGGATGAATTTTTTGATCACTCTAAGTTAAAGGTTCGTATTAGCACTTGAAGTGTGTTGCCTTAAGTTCAATAAGCACGAAGGAGTTTAAAGATCGTCAAAAAAAAATTCTTAATTAAAAGAAGTGATTATGCATTAATGGAGTGAGAAATAAAATCCAATACATCCCCTTTATACTCCCTTAGATCAACCCATAAGTGATTTATCCCTCCATTGATGCTATGGTTTCAATGGAAGCGGGAAGTAGACTCATGAGGGAGGAATTGAAGAAAGAATAAACAAAAGTGAAATAACAATCACTAAACCATTGTGTGAAGAATTTCACAGGTTTTGGTGTGAATAATTTCATACCATGGGACAACAGTATCAATGTGATATGAAAAATACCAGAAATTTAGAAGAATAATATGTTTTATGAAGAAACTAAGGTGAATTAGAAAACCATACATGTGAAAGCACATACATGACAATACAAAATGGCAGCATAAAATTACACTTGAAAATAAAACAAGGCCTTCTCAAATAATTCACCACCACTAACTTAAATAGAGATTTTTGAATCCGTGGGTATAACTCCAAATATTAAAAATCATCCCACTTGAGTATGGCATGCCTAGGATGGTGGAAAGAAAGGGAGAGTGGACTTCTTCACCCTTGACCTGAAGTGGAAGCCAGCTTGCATCCATCGAATAGAGGCGTCGAAATAACCTTCTATATGGCATAATTTGAGTGGTATATAGAAGACTAAAATTAATCCATGGATGTCTCCTAACATCCTAAAAAATTTCAGACCAAATGATTTTTTTGTGAGATATGATCAAAATGGTGGGATGTTTGTCTGGGACGCAGAATCTGGACAAGAATTTCATCTTCAATTAGGTATGCCTATAACTCCATTACAAAATCCTAATTAAATCTTGTAACTATTTTATGAAATGTTCCCCTTGATTTCCTCTATCTTCAGTTCAATTTTCAGAATTATTGGTCTTGGATCTTGTCCACTACAGTAGTTTTATTGGGCTGTTGTCTAGTACACTTCTCCCAGAATGTTGTTAGTTCAAGGCCCACTTTGGTGGTCTTACAATGTGAATATTTATGTAATCCAAAAGTGTGAATTGTTCCTAATGTAATGATAAACCTGAAAATTAATTATTAAAATAAAATCAAGATCATTGGGTATTTTATATGGTGTTCAAAAATGTACCATGTAATAGTGAATTTTAATAAGGACTTACAATCATAATGTGAAATGATGTTCAAAGTGTAAAATACACAAAAATGGTGTTTATGAATAATGAATCACATGAATATTAAATATATTAACAATTAAAATTTTCTTCATTCAGTGGATAATCAATAGGATACACGATAATGATGCAATATGCATATGAGTTAAAGTTTGATGTGGGACTGTCTCATTGTAGGCATTGTTCATCATTTAAGTGGGTGTTAACCTCACATTAATTTGACACTTAATGTAATATAGATTGCATATAACACATTAATTTAACAATAAATATAATTTTATTTAAGGAGAAATGATACTCTATTTTCCATCATACACAATTCTAGCTACATTATCCCATTAATGTAAAATGTTCCTCACAATCCACATTAAGTTAACCGCTTAACATAATGACGAGTTCCCAATGCATACTATATTATGAAACAATAATATATTTAAATATATCCTAAAATTATGTTATCATATAATATAATATCAATCTATAAATTTTAGTATACATTATTTCATACATGTTATTTTTTAATCCATAAAATAAAAATGTTGATTTATCAAAAAATATGGCTATTATGCCATAGATGGGTCAGGGACAACTTATATCATATAAGAACGTCCAATGTGACATCAATATGATACTATAAAATCACTAAATTACACTAAAACTTGAGATTTGTAACTCTTTGAATCTATAATGGATCCCCTAGGGGGATATATACACTTCTTCACCACTCATTCATGAGATTTCTTAGGAATTTTTTAACTCTTTAATGTTTTATTTGACACCAATGGTTGGTTTTTGGTGTTTATTATATGAATACTGAAAGTAGAAGAAAACCCACATGTACCTGATATATCCTTGATAAGATCAATCTTCATATAATATAAAGAACAAAATACCTACATTTTAGTATCATTAGCCTCCATTTATATTGTGAGCGTTTGATGAGGATCATTGAAGCAGTAAACAAATGCTTCCTACCTATGAGGTATTATATCGACCAAAGGATAAATGATAATATCATGGGGATTCATGTACACCAATAGGGGTCATATAAAATTCACTATTCATATTAAATGATTCCATGATAAGGAAGTGATAATTATAAATATTTTCAGAAAATTTATGATCATTCTATCATCTAATAAGAAAGAAAACATCCTTTTATATATCCAACCTCGATGCTCCACATTTAAAGAAAGTGTTTTAGCCATATATAAAGTATCTAATATTGAATGAGAATTATTTATCATTAGGATAATATATTAAACTCTTTAAATGTATTCACAATCCATGATTAATCCATTCAAAATAGATTAAAAACTAATGGAAACTATATGGGGATGATGTATTGAAAATGCCAACTAAGGGATCACACTATATTGGGTGAAACGTAATCTCATGTTATATTACATTCACACCAGGATACATTATCACCAACATAATATATGTCTCGGGCTTAAGGACACATTGTAACTAAATAATCCTTAATTAATATGCATCATGTATATATATATATATATATATATATATTATTTTGGTGCACATCCAACATTATCAACATATTTCACTTGGAAAACCATGGCTCTCCCACTAACCTCTTGCGGACACAAGGAAAAATAATAATTCCATGATTTAATGCCTAGATTTATCTATAATTGATCATTTTACAACATTTATATCATGTTATCTATAATATAAAAAGAAATAAAATGTATTTTATCATTTTTATTATTGAGAAGGTTTTGATATAGTCATAAATTTGAATGATCTTAAACCTTTAACAGCTAAAATTTATTTATTAGTAATATATTTACCATCCATGCCAATAATTTTCTTAAAAAACCATTTTAACCTTATGGAATTTATATTAATTGGATATTTTAATACCCCTATATTTTAGAATATATTTCTTGCACTAAATTAATACTATGCTCGATATCATGTTTCACACGCAACATTGAACTAAAACAAAATGTGACATATTAGATAAATATTATTAATAAAATTTAAGAATAATTACATATATAGTAAATATAAATATTTTAATCTATTATAAATTCATACAAGATAGTATTAATAACACATAAAGTTTTAAAAGAATTTTTTTCAATAAAATCAGTTTCTCTCTATATATTAAATTTTCATTTAAAAGAAAAATTTATAAATTTTAGAATTTTAATTTTGTAAAATAAAATAAATTCTTTAATTCATAATTTCAAAATTATATTAGGGTTGATTTCAGTGTTTTTTCTTAAATAATAAATTTTTATCTAAATAGTGAAAAATACAGTTTCTACCAAAACTCTAAATCTTATGACTTTATCATTATATGATCAATAAATAGAAGTTTATAAAACCATTAAATTGATTAAATATTTATTTAATGAGGGAAAATATTTATTTTAAAATTTTATTTTGAACTTGTAAAACCATTTATTAATTTATTGAACTAAGTAACCTTTTCTTCCAATTTAAAAACAATTATCATTATTTTCTTTTAATTAATCATTTTATAGTAAAATTCCATTTTTAATTACTTTTAAAGGGGAAAAACTTTTATTTATTTTATAATAAACCATTTTATGTCATTTAATTTACAATATTACAAATTTTAACATATATATAAATTTTAAGCTTAAAAACATACTTAATCTAAAAACTGTTTATACATGTCATGTGCGTTTATTGTAAAATTAACAATTCTAACCCTTATAAATATTATTTGATAATTATTTTTTTCCAATTTGAAATTTTAATTTTAATTTTTTTAAATTTTATTTTTTAATCGTGGTCATTAAAATTTATTACCAAGGTTAAAATTTTATTACCAAGGTAAAAGTATATTGGGGTAAAAGTAAAAAAAGTAAAAAAATAAAAAGCCTTATATCACTTCTATTTGTCTCTGAAATGAATTATGGAGTGAGATATAGGATCAATAATTATCTCTATTTCATATTTTCCACTTTTGGTTTATTTTACCCATAAATATTAACAATCTATTATTAAAAAGAAATGGGTAATCCCAAAATTACCTTTCAATTCACTTATAAAATGGGAAAAATTACATCACTTATTGACACAATTATTAATTATGATTTATTCTTAATAATCTACCATTTTACCTCTACTATAACCCATACCCATTATATTTATCTTTTTGTTCCTTATTGTTTCCCAAACCCCTTAAAAATCATCGAGGTTTCCAAGATAAGATTACTTTCTCCTACTTAAGTGTCTCGCATGTATTTAGTTTTTCTTCCATATTTTCTTCTTTCACCACCCCAAAAATCCACTATAAAATAATTAATTAAATTTCATTAAAATTATGAAATTTTATTATATTATGTAATAATTATTATTTTTTCCATTCCAACCACTAAGAAAAACCAAAACGATGACCGTGAAAATATGGGAAATACCACCTCTATGAAATGACCTGTTTCATTTTACATAAATGCCTCTCATGGATTGTAACAAATACTAATTTTATGAATAAATATTTTTCCATTAATTAAAAATTATTACAAAATAATAATTTATTATATACCTTCATTCACACTCATTCATTGGAAATGAAAACATTAATCATGCGTACATGAGGACTACCGCCTCCATGTACTAACACATATCATTTTTTATCTAGTTTATTTATTATTTATTAAAATCTTCTAAAATATGATTAAAAACCTTAAAAAATCTATATAATATCATTATTATTTTATAATAATGATATTATTTCAAAAGAAACCACTTTCAAATCCATACTCATTTACTAATTATGAGATGTTGGGTCTGTCTAACCACCTACATGAACAATGATATAAAAAATATCATAGATGAATATTGAAACCTAAATAATAATAATATTATTATTTAATAAGAAAATAATTATTTTTTAGGGTTATATAAATATTATATTAAGAAATTAACTTATTATTAAAATATCATTCTAAATTGCTAAAACTATCGAAATAAGTTGAAACTGATTCCACTTTCACACAACATAAATAAAATAGTAGTGGAATTAGATAAGATATTTATAGATAAATATAAGTTATCTATTATATTACCTTAAATTATCTAGGAAATATGTACTTGTTATCAAGTAATGGGTACCAAAATCTACATCAAAGAGGATGCATGGAACAATTAAATTTACTGACACCCGATGGTAAAAATAAGCTAAAACTAACTAATATATTAATAATAAATGATTATAAATGATGAATATAAAACTTTATATATATGAAAAAGGTTATAAAATATGTGATTAAGATATTTTTTAATACATGATATTCAATTAATTTTTCTTTAGTGGGGAATTAAGGTAAGAGTTTCTTTGTCTCATTTTCAAATCCATGAGACATGTTTGATGTTGCGCACCATCATTTATTTTATACATTGTACGAAAAACTTAATTTACTTAAATTATAATTAATATATTTTATTTAATATATTTCTAATTTATCTTTCATGGTAACCCACTTACTCTTACGTTACCATTATAGTAAGGGTTTTTGGAAAGCTTAATTCTCATTCATTGAGTTATGATTGTTATTCTTGAACCTATTTCATTTAATCTAAGCACATTATTATATTTGATTTTGTTATATTATATTTTATATTTAATTACTATTTATTTACATTTCTTCCACATAAAACCCTTTCCAATTTTTTTTGATTCATGAATTATGACATTCGTAAGAGATTTGGTAAACTAAAATTTTCATTCTTTGAGTTAAAATATTATTCTTTGACCGTCATTATTATAAGTTTGATAAATTTTTCCATTTTATATTTAATAATTTATTTACACTTTTTTATATGGGTTAAATGATGATTATAACTCAAATTTTATTTCTCAATGAATTTATTTCCCATAAAGGTGAATTATTTTTTTAAAAAATATAACCTCCATTAAAGATGAATTTTACTTCATTTGAATGTTAATTATTCCCAAAAATATCTTCCTTTATTATTTTAAAATCCAAATATGTGTTTAATATGCGACCTTCTTATATTCTATTATCACTTGACAAAGAGAAGTTTTTCTAACTCTTTTTATGATGTGGGTTTTCAACAAAAGTATTAAAAAATATTAAAAAGGATTTAAATCCTTTAAAAATCAAATGTTTTATCTTCCACTAAAAATTATATATATAAATAGTTTATTTATTTTCATACCTCAATTGTTGAATATTATTTTTAAAATTAAATGTTTTAAAAATATCACTCTAACTTTTTGAAACTTTTATGCGTTTTTAAGTCACTTTTTTGAAGATTCATTTTAAAAAACTAAAATTTTTCAAAATATTTTCACACAAAGTTTTCGAAACATTAATGTATTTGTAGAGGATTGATTATTTAGATTTTGTTGAAACTATTTATTTTTAATATTAATTATTCCAATTTCTCAAAAGTGACCTTTATTAAAATGTATTTTCAAAGTGACCCATAGCTTCATCACTTATGCCAAAGTTAAAAGACTAAGTTTATTTGCATGAACCACCCCATAAAATTTCTTATGAAATAATATTTTGGGGTGATTTAATTTTTATAATAAATTATTTACATTATTTAGGTCAATTTGGCTATACCGTCTGAAAATATTTTAAAACATATTTTAATTTCCATCGGTTCTTTATGACATAATGAGTGATTGACTTAAAGTGGCACAAATATGTATGGATAATTCATAGGTGCGGTCCTATAACACCTTATAATTAATTAATTAATGTTTTATATCTCATGAGGTAAAAATGGTCCATGAGTTGTGATACTCATGTCAATAGTGGACCATGAGTTGTGATACACGAGTCAATAATGGACCATGAGTTATGATACTCATTTCAATAATGGATTGTGAGTTTTAATAATTGAGGCAAAAATATACTGTGATATATAATACTCGATCCAAAAATGGTCCTTGATATGTGATAATTGAGTTAATAATGGACTATTAATTGTGATACTCGAGTCAATAATAGGCCTCAAGTTGTGATACTTGAGTAAAAAATGGATAGAAAGTTGTGATACTCAAGTCAATAATGGACCTCAATTTGGTATAATCAAGTAAATAATGGAAAAAGAGTTGCGACACTTGATTCAATAATGGACCATGATTTATGATACTCAAGTCACTAATGGGATATGAGTTATGATGCTTGAGTTAGAATGGGTCGAGGGAAGTAATACTCAGTCATCGTTTAATGGGTTGAAATATTTTGATATATGAACAACTATGTAATGATTTACTATGACTATGATTCACTAGTGTAGAAAACATTTTTTATGGCGGTTAATTTTTAGTTTTTAAGTCGGTTTTTGGTAGAAGTTATTATAGAAGATGTTATAAATATTTTTTTTACGTCGGTTATTTTAAAGTTGACGTAAAAAACAAAAAACTGAAGCATTTTTCACATCGGTTACTCAAAAACTGACATGGAAAATGCTTCGGAGTCATGACGTATTACGTTGGAAATTTAAAAATAGACATTGTATATACTTTATCACATTGTTTATTATATAACTGACATTCTGAATCATGAATCCAAAGCATTTATCACGTCAGTTATGAAAATAACTGATGTGATAAATTAGTCTGCCAAGCAGTTTTCCACGTCAGTTAAATAATAACCAACATGAGAACATATCTACTATGTTAGTTATAAAAAAATGACATAAAAAAATATTTCTTTCCATTTATTACATAATTTATGAAATAACCAATGTTAAAATTAATCTCAGTGCATTTTTACATCGGTTATAAAATAACCGATGTAAAAAACTAATTTTTTTAATTAAACTATTCAACCACAATTATGCCTATCCAAAAAAATACCCGAAACAGAATAAATATAGACCAAACCCCCACCCCACCTGGATATCCCCCAATCCCCTAGAAATTACCCACCCCACTAGACCCCCCACCCCTAGACTGCCACCACCTTCTTAGACAGCCCCCACACCCCTGGACACACCTGGAAAACCCCATAGACCCTTGGAAACACCCCCACCCCACTGGACACCTTCACACTCCTGGACTACCTCCCACCCTCCTAGACATCCCCCCACACCCCTGGACACACGTAGAAATCCCCCTGGAAACCCCCACCCCCTGGACACCCCCACACCACTGTACTGCCCCCACCCTCCTAGACAACCCCCACACCCCTAGACCCCCCCCAAACTAAGCCCAGCCAAAAGAATACCTAAAACAGAACAAAAACTGACCCACCACCCCAACTGGACAGCCCTCCCCCACCCCCTGGACAACCCACCCACACCCCTAGAAACCCCCACCCCACTAAACAGCCTTCCCACAACCCTAGACACCCCTACCCTCCTGGACAGCCCCCACCCCCTAGACAGCCCTCCCACCCTCCTGGATACCCCCACCCCCATGGACACCCTAGACACCCCCCACACCCATAGAAACCCCTCCCACACCCCTAGAAACCCCCACAACCCTAGAAATCCCCTGGAATTCCCCCCCACCCTCATGGACACCCTAGAAACCCCACCCCATTGGACAACCCTCCCACACCCCTTAAAATCCCCCACCATACAGGAAAGCCCTCCCCACACCCCTGGAAATACATCCCACACCTTTAGAAACCTCCCACACCCATGGACACCCCATGGACAACCCTCCCACCCTCCTGGACACCCA
Organism: Viscum album; assembly: GCA_963277665.1. Taxonomy (NCBI): domain Eukaryota; kingdom Viridiplantae; phylum Streptophyta; class Magnoliopsida; order Santalales; family Viscaceae; genus Viscum; species Viscum album. The sequence continues at coordinate 1,990,325,690 of OY728136.1, forward strand.
CCCCACTGAACAACCCTCCCCCACCCCCTAGGCAGCCCTCCCACACCCCAAGAAACCCCCACCCCACTAAATAGCCTTCCCACAACCCCTGGATACCCCCACCCTTCTGGATATCCCCCCCACCACCCTGGACAACCCTCCCACCCTCCCACCCTCCTGGACACCCCCACCCCCATGGACACCCTGGAAACCCCCTCACACCCCTGGAAAACCCTCCCACACCCCTATACCCCCCCACACCCCTGGACACCCCCTGGACTGCCCCCACCCTCATGGACACCCTGGACACCCCCACCCCACTGGACAACCCTCCTACACCCCTGGAAATCCCCCACTCCACTAGACAGCCCCCCACACCCCCTGGATATCCCTCCCACACCCCTAAAACCCCCACACCCCTGGACACCCCCTGAACAACCCCCACCCTCATGGAAACCTTGGACACCCCCACCCCTGGACACCCCACCCCCCTAGACAACCCTCCCACACCCCTGGACACACCCTGGACTACCCCCACCCTCATGAACACCCCTGGACACCCCCACCCCCACTGGAAAAACCTCCCACATCCCTGGAAGCCCCCACCCAACTGGGAAGCCCTCCCCACACAGCTGGATATCCCTCCCACACCCATAGAAAGAACGTACACCCCTAGACACCCCCAGGACTACCCCACCCTCATGGATACCCTTGACACCCCCACCCCTTAGACACCCCCACCCCCTGGACAGCCCTCCCACACCCCCGGAAAGCCCCCTGACCCCACTAGGCACCCACCACACCCCTAGACACCCCCTAAATAGCCCTCACACCCTCTTGGACCCCCCACTAAACTGGACCACCCTCCCACACCCATGGAAAACCCCCCACCCCACTAGACTCCTCCCCCCACCCCTGGAAACCCCCCAGACCAGAATCCATATTAGAAAAACCCCAAAACAAGAAGTATCAAAAAATTAAATAGTTATATATATGACATTCATAACTTACAATGTCCACAAAAAACCCTTAATCCAAACTAAACAACTAACAAATACACAATTATAATGACAATATTCAAAATTACATTTTACACTACAAACAAACTAAAATCCAATCAAACCTGTAAAATAATTTGACCATTCCACTTGTAAGTGTTTGACCTCTTGAGCACCATTGGGTTGAGGGTCATGAAATAGAAACAAATTAAAAGGATAGTAGTTAACATGTATAATGAATAAATTAAATGAAATATTATGGAAATGTTTAAAAGGAAATCTTACAATGTCAAATTTTAAAAGGAAATCTTACCATGTCAAAGTTCACAAGTGCTCCAGTTGTAATTATTTCATAAATAAATCTTAACATATAATATAAGAATTTGATGAAGCCTTGTTGTTCATGACAATTTTGTTTTAATGAGTGTAAAATAAAAATATTATTTTTATGTAATACATCAAAAATTACAAATTAGAAATGGACATTTACCTTTACTTATACATATTTGATCTTGTCACTCCTTTTCTTTGTGTTTTTTCGAAATTAGACCCATCCCATGTTAAAAAATAATACGAATAAAATAAATTTATAATTCATTATAATATATAAAACTATTAAGAAATTGAAACTTAATTTTCCAACATATTTTTAAAATTTCCCTCACATCGCCATGGAAAGAGCACATCCAATAAATTGTTTTCTACCTTGGGAAAAAACTCCTAACATCCAATGATCAATGATAAAAGATAATTTAAGGTTAGTGGTTTTTATGGTAAAAGATAATGAAATCTTTTCCAGAGATATGTTTCATACCTCTCACAAAAAGGCATCATCCAACACTATGTGAAGAATATAGTTAACTTAAATAAATAAAATAAATATCTTACAATCCTATCAGCTAGGTTTCTCGAATCGTTTGAAATATATTTCCCCTTTTTTCCCATCTGATCTCTCTTCCATTTTTCATGTCTAGATGGTGGAGATGGAGGGGCAACCACTCCAGAACATGATGGCTCGGCTCTCATTTTTTTTAGTTTTTCCACCATCATTGATTCTTCCAATAATGTATACCCTCCCTGAGATAAACTATGAGGGTATAAATTTTTAGATTGGATATCCTAACGAGATTTCCTTGTTTGCTGTAAATTGAGAATAAGAAATCATTAAGAAAAAATTAATAAGATCATTTATATAAGAAAGCTTATAAAAGTTTACATTTCCCTTACCAAAAATGAATATTTTCTTCTAATTTCAACAAACTGTCTCCATGTGTCTTCATCTATGAAAGGATATGTATGAAATGAATTGTCATGAATTCTATGACCAAAAATGAAATTAGATGTGAGGGTTGATTTGAAATCCCTCCATCTCCAAGTAGCCATCAATAAGAATTTCTTCCTGACTTCTCCATTTTTAGGAATATCAAATGTCATCTGATAAAGAAGAGGTAAAACATATTATACTAGAAAAATTTAAATAATAGGAACACAATAGAAAAGGAACTTACCAAAATAGTCTCCCACAACTGATATATTATTGATTTGTCCACAATTATCTAATCATCATAAAAAATTCTTACTTTTCACTTACCTTGAGTTGATACAAAACTCTTAAAATATTTTTCATTTGGACCTCTAGGAATATCATTCTCATCAAACTCAATGAGTATCCTCTGGTCCTGCGTATGGGAAAGTGATAATTTTGGTAAACATGTGCACCCACTTTTACCAACTCTTGAACTCTTTGTCATTATGGGAGCACATGAGAAAGATTGGGGAACATAAAGAGGGGCATGTGAATGTTCCTCCACAAATGTATGACCATTATGCTCATCTCCAGAATCACGTGGTTGATAAACTGTTTGATATATCATTATCCTTAAAATAAAAAAAAACAAACATTAGTTCACAAATATAAAATTCAAATATTACAATACTGATGTAAACATAAAATAGAAAATTGAACTAATTTATGTAATAGTAAACATGGTTAATATGGTAATCATGTTAAACAATGGTAAAGATGGTATATATGGTAAACATGGTAGTGTAATTTTCATTCAACAAAATTGATAAATATATAAATTACGTAAAGGTAAAATATGGTAAACAATGGTAAACTATGGTAGACATGGTAAGCTACACTAAACAAAATTAAAATAAACAAAAACATATACTTATTTGTTTTAATACTCATTTTAATAAGAAAAAAAATTACAATATCTAACATTTTATGAAAATAATAAATGTAAACAAAAAATAAACATATGTTACCTATAATATTAGGAATGTACAAATGAATTGTTTTCCCAAATTCCTTCATCATGATCATTCCTTATGGAACAAGCCATGTCTTCAACATGCTCATCATTATGTTCTGCTAATCATTCCATGGAAGTATGGATCTCACATAAATCATCATCTTCATCAAGTTTATCCTCACCAACATATTTTTTTACCTTGTAAAACAACAGACCACTGCATATCTGATTGATCAACTACATAGAAAATCTATTTTTCATGTGTTTCCATTATAAAAGAATCAGTTGTATCTTCCAATCTATTCATATTAAAAACTGTCATTCCAAATTCACCATGTTTCAAAATATTGCTACCTATAAACCATTTATAGTTAAAAAATGAACTTTAATTTTAAAGTAATCAACCGACCATATTTCTTCAATAACTCCATAATATGCACTTGATACAGAAATTGGTTTTTGTCTTTAAAACTCTAAAAATATATTGCTTCTACAAACACCAATACACCACTATTCTGAACTAAACTTATGTTATCCTGAGCTTTTCATATAAAATGTATAGCCATTAATGTCATAACCGAACCATGTTATCACATTTAAACATGGACCACCAATTATCCATCCTAATGTATCTGATACATCTAATCTACCAAGAAAGGTCTTTTTAATCCATGACAAAAATATTTTGTTGTGCTCATTCAAAATCCACATTACTTTCTTCTTTGGATGACATTGTTTCAACTCATTAATATGAAATGTGATATACGGTTCAGCATCTGCTATGTTATTCAAGATTTATAATTCTAACTTCTTCATCTGTTTAACTGATAACGATTTGACTTTCAAGACACTAATCCTGTTTCCCTCATTATTAACTTGTTCATGGTGAGATTGAGGCAAACCTATGTGCTCCTCCACAACTAAGTATCTCGTAAAAAACTCTGCAACTTCCTTAGAAATATACTTTTCAACAATGTAGGCTTCAGGTCGATATGGATTCTTAACAAACCCTTCAATATTTTCATATACCTTTCAAAAGGATACATCCAACAAAGATATACAGGTCCACAAAGATTTATTTCTCGAACCCAACGAATCATTAAATGCACCATTATATCAAAAAAAAGATGGAGGAAAATACATTTCCAATTGACAAAGTATAGAAATTGCATACTTTTCCAAAATTTTCAAAGCATTCAAATCAATCACCTTATTACAAATTGAATTGAAAAAATAACACAACTTCATTATAGTCTTTCTGACACGGATGGGTAATATTCCATGTAATGAAACTAGTAGAAGTTGTTGCATCATGACATGAAAATCATGAGATTTCATACCTATCAACTTAAAATCCTTCAATGAGACTAATTTTTTTACATTTGAAGAATAACCTTGAGGCACTTTGATATCTTGTAGACACTGAAAAAAAGCTAATTTTATCCCTCTTTGATAATGTATGACAAGACAGGGGAAGAAATGTTCATCTTCCATTAGGAGTGGGAGCTAAGTCCAAACGTATTCCCATTGATAATAAGTCTAATCTTTCATTCAACCCATATTTTGTCTTTTCTTTAATATCTAACAATGTTCCAATCAAACCATCACAAATATTCTTCTCCACATGCATGAAATCAATATTATGTTTAACTTTATGATATCTCCAATATGGTAGCTCAAAAAATATTGACCTTTTCTTGCAATATGTCTATCATTACTAGATTTCTGTGTCTTTCCCAATGTCACATCATGGTTTTCCACCCTCTTAATATACACATTATAGGATAAAGGTTTTGGAGTAATATCAAATTATTGTGAGAAATTGAATGCCTTTTTTAGTCTTCTATAAGAGTGATCCATAGGAAAAAACTTTAGATGACCCATTTTACACTATTTTCCTCCCATGATGCAATTGAAAATATGATGTCTTTTGTTCGCAAATTGGACATGCTTTATGCCCCTTAACACTGTATCCAAACAAATTTCCATATGTTGGGAAGTCATTTATACTGAACATAAGCACTGCATGCAGCTGAAAATATTCCATTTTTATAAGAATCATACACCCTAATACCATCCTCCCATAATAGTTTCAAATAATCAATAAATGGTGACATGAAAACATCAATATCATTTCCAGGTTGCTTTAGACCAGAGATCATTTTACTTAACATGACGTATTTTTGATTTATTCAAACTTCAGGAGAGAAGTTGTAAATTACCAATAAAACATGCCATGAACTATGTGTGATACTGAGGGTTCAGTATGGATTCATTTCATCTGTCCACAACCTAAGTCTGAGATTTATAATTTCATTTCAAAATGTAGGATACTGATCATCAATTTTCTTCCATTGTGTACAATATTTTGGATGAAATATTTTTCCATCACATATCCACTCATCAGCATGCCATCTTAACCTTTTTGTATCATGTGATTTAGCAAATAAACATTTCAAACGATGAATTATTGGAAGATACCAAAATACCTTGGAAGTGATCTTTGTAATCTCTACAGCAGCTTGTGATTTTTCTTTCAACTTATACCATGATGTCCCACATTTTGGACACTTTGACAAAAATTCATATTCCTTCCTATATATGATACAGTCATTTGAACATTCATTTATTTTATTATATCCCAATCCCATTGGGCATAATATTTTCTTGGCCTTATAATGTGAATATGGAAGATCGTTATCTTTTGGAAGAATGTCCTTCATCAATTGTAGTAGCTTTGTAAAACTTTTATCACTCCATCCATGTTTCGCCTTCAGGTTAATCAAATCTAACACCACTGAAAAAAACCATAAAATCCATACAACCAGGATACAGTGGGTTTTTAGTGTCACCATATAGACTCACAACTGTAGGATCTATCTCAATATCTTCTGCTGCAATATCATGAATCATTTCTTCAATTCCATCAGAGTTACCATCTTGCAAATCATCATCATCTGTAGATCTGACATTCTGTCTAGTTTCACCATACCAAATCCAAGGGCTGTAACTTGGATTAAAACCATGACAAATCAAATGATCTTTGATCTCTCTACATTTTAACTTCGTCATATTTAATCATTTCAGGCATGGAGAGAAAAAATGTCACTGCTTGGAACATTTCGTTTAGAAAATTCCAAAATGGCATCAACACCATCCTGATATTCATTACTCATTCGATGTTCCATAATCCAACTTCAACTCATTATTAACCTATAACAAATATCAAAATTACACATCTTGTTAAGATAATAATTATATATATTTATATGAAAAATATCATAATTTGAATGTAAGAACAATTTTGAAATATAAAACAAATATATGCGTATTTGAAGAAAATATACATGAAATTAATTTTAAAAAGAAAATATAGTTAGATATAACAGTTTTAAATTCATCTTGTATCCTTTCCTCTTAAGGTACACAAATAATACATCCTGGATCAACTGGATACCAAATTTTCTCTTCTGTAAAAAAGAAATATGAAGTATAAATATTAAAATATGTATACATTCAATACTAAAAATTACACAAATCCCAAGGATTTAAAACCATTAGGATAACCCCTGAAACCATTGGGGTACCCAATGGGTTCCCACACCGTTGGAATGATGGTCATTGCAATAGCCCTATACCAACGATTCTACAGGAACCATTGGTATGAACTACCTGAAGTTAAAATATTTCAATGGTTTCAATAAAACCGTTGGGATATATATATATATATACCAAGAGGGTGTCTAAGGGGGTTGGGGGCTATCTAGATGAGACCGTCCAGGAGGGTAGGGGATGTCCAGGGTATCCACAGGGGTGGGGGGTGTCCAGGGGGGTGGGGGCCTGTCCATGGGGTGGGGGAGGGGTGTCCATGAGGATGGGCAGTGTCCAAGGGGTAGGGGAGTGGTGTTCAGGGGGTGAGGGGGCTGTCCAACCCCTACCCCATTGGAAACCACCCCCACCCCCTTGGACACCCCCTGGACACCACCACCCCATGGATAGACCCCCACCCCCTAAAAAGCACCCCACCCCTCTGGAAAGCCCCCCCACCCTCTGGACCGCCCCCTACCCCCTTGGACATCCCACTCACCCCCTGGACACCCCCACCCCTAGACACCCAACCCCCTTGGATAGCCCACTCCCCCTGGTCACCACCCTCCCACCCCCTTATACACCCCAACCCCCTTGGACAGCCCCCACACCCATTGTACACCACCCCAACCCCCTTTGACACCCCCTGGACACCCCCACCCCTCTGGACAGCCCCCACCCCTCTGGACAACCCCCACCCCTATCGACATCCCCCACCCTCCCTGGACACCCCCACCCCTAGACACCCCTACCCCCCTTGGACAACCAACTCACCCATGGATACCCCCACCCCCTAGACACCCCAACCCCCTTAGACAACCCACTCACCCCTGGACACCACCCCCAACCCCTGGACACCCTTACCCCCTTGGATAGCCCCCTCACCCCCTGGACACCACCCCCACCCCCTTGGACACCCAACCCCCTTGGACATCCCCCACACCCCCCTGAACACCACCCCCACCCCTTTTGGCACCCCCTGGACACCCCCACCCCTCTGGACTACCCCCACCCCCTGGACAACACCCACCCCTCTAGATAGCCCCCACCCCATGGACACCCCCACCCCCTAGACACACCCTACCCCCTTGGACAACCCACTCACCCCCTGGACACCACCCCCACCCCTAAAAACCCCTACCCCTTTGGATAGCCACCTCACCCCCTGGACACCACCCCCACCCCCATGGAAACCCCAACCCCATTGGACACCCCCCACACCCCCTGGACACCACCCCCACCCCCTTTGACACCCCCTGGACACACCCACCCCCTGGAAAGCCCCCCCACCCTAGACATCCCCCACTCTTCTAGACAACCCCCACCCCTTTGACACCCCCTGTACGCGCACACACACATGATGGAACACAAAAAAAGCATAAAGTTACATGATATCACTTCTATGGTTTCTTTTACCAGAAAATAATTTATCACAGTATAAATGAACACTATGATACTTACCATGATATCAAGAAAAAATATAGAAAAATAACATCTCAAAAAATTAGTTTAGGGAATAACGATAAATAAAAACTGAAACCGAGCCGTGTGAAGCTTACTTGAGTGTTGCGAGTCAACCTGATAGATCTAGTGACAATAAAGATGATGAATGATGTTGGAAAAACAAGGGTGGAGGTCAGGACTTTGAAGAATCATTTCTAGGTTTTTCGTACGGGAGAGACGAGTCATAGGTTTCCAGATTGAAGAAAACAGAATGAAAGAATATGGGGCGCAATAAATCATTTAAAAGGTTTATCACATTGGTTATTTTATAACCGACATGATAAAATATTTTTTATGTTTATAATGTCAATTATTTAATAACCGACGTAGAAAATAATTTATCACATCGGTGATTTTATAACCAATGTGATAAATGGATCTTTATCAAATCAGTTCTTTTGATAACCAACCTGATAAATTACTGAGATTTCCTTTACCATATCAGTTATTTTATAATCGATGTGATAAAGCACCTAGATTGGATTTTCACAGTGGTTATAAATTATCTGACATGATAAAGCTAATCTTGGTATTTTTTAGGTTGGTTATAAAATAACTAACATAAAAATGGATTTCTAACGATTTATCACATCGGTTATAAAATAAACGATGTGATAAATTGATTTTTACAGCTTTGCACAATGGTTATATTGAACCGACGTGAAAAATGCCGATGTGTTAAACGTTTTTCCACTAGTGTTTGTTCCATAGTTCCTTATTATGTTTTCCATATCTTTATGTCATATAGTTATGATTAATATCTATGGGTCATGTTTATTATCTCATGTTTCACACTCTTTTTCCATTTTATATTTTTGTTTATATGAGATTACATATCCTTTTTACATGACTTATAAAAAATAAATATTGTTCCATTTCATTTTTAATAATATATTTATACCATTCTCATGTTTTATCATATGCTTATGATTTAACCCTTGATGATATATTTATGATTTTTTCTCTAATGGAGTGTTTATCTCACCCCTTTTCTTATGTTTCCATTCCCTAGGTTATGAATATGAGTATAACTTATGAGATGTATAGAAGAGAGTATAATGTTGTTTGATTTTGGAGAAATGTTCACAAGTTTTATAAAACAATTTACTTATTTAACTTGTCCTTAAAGACACTAAAATTTCTTTTCTTGAGATTGGGTGATTATTTTTTAGGTGTAATGACTAAATTATGGGAATGATATAAACTAAACACATGTTTAGATTGGGTCACTATAAACAGTATTATATCAAGTTTTAGTTATTTTTTAGTATTATTTTATTTATTTTTTGGGATTAGGATTACATAACATTGGTGAAAATCCTAGGGATATTTTTAAGGGATAATTTTAATCATAAGATAACATCCTAGAGTTTTGGTAGAGTAGAGATTATGTGATTTCAAAGTAATTACATCCTTTTAGGGATATTGGAAGGTGGATGTTACTATGGTACATATGCACCTAGTTTTATTCCCCTTGAAAAATTCTAGTGGAGTATCAACTCAATCTTTACTTTGGTGCATAATGATTGAGCCTAATATTTTACACCAGGATAGACACTTTGGATGGATATGCTTTGGTTAACCAAATTATCATTACAAGGATTAGGATTTATTTATTATGTTAAGGAATTTGGTAAATGCATATTAGAGATCCCAACCTAAAGAAACTTAAATTGAACTAATAATGATTTAGGTTTAACTGAAATCTAATGTGATGGTTTTTAAGAGAAACTTATTTTGATGTTAAGTTTTTTATAATTCCATTATGATATTAATATTTATAATTATTGATTAAGTGTTTTAGTTTTATAAATGAATGGATCTTAGAGGAAATATTTTAATACTATACTTTATATAAAACCATAATTTTCATACAGAGATATTACATCTTACTAGGTGAATATTCATTATATAACATTATGATCCACCATAGAACTATAAAGCCTTAGTGTATTTGGAAACTTGGATATATAAAAAACTTGTTCATTAGATATATATATCATATCCCACTAATTTATTCATAAATATCACCCCTCTTAAACATATCTTTCTTAAAATATTTCTTTATAACCCAGGGAATGGAAATGTAAGAAAGGGTGGTCTTAAATTCATTGTAAGAGTAAACAAGGTAGATAGCAATGATCACTTAAACATAACATGAGCATAAGGGTATAATATAATTATATTAAAATTTTAAGATAAAACCTTGAATATTATATTTCATAATCTTGATTCATGGCATAAATATTTGTTGTTCATAAGATATGAATCATAAATTAATCACAAAATACAAGCTAAGAGAGCATAATATTAGCATAAGAGATAAGTTTATGGAACACTCATAATAATAGAAAATCATTTACTTAGTTAAGGATTGATTCCAAGTCTATCATTGTGAATTTTATTCACTCCCCATTCCATCATATTCCTAGTAAAGTTTCACTCCCAAACTATCATAGTGGACAAAGTCTCTTACTGCACTGGATTCACTCCCTATCTCAGTTCTTATTATCTCATGAGATATTCATATTTAACCAATGCATTAGAGGGATATATAATTTCAATCCGACCAATTAAATAATAATAATACTACATTCACATGTTTTCCATTAGATCATGGATGATTCATCATATATCATAACCCATGGATAAGAAACAAGTTTTATAAAATTTCAACATTTCATCACAAAACATCCCTTGGAAAATAAATAGGTCTCATAACATCTCATCATCATAATCATAAAAAGTATGGATAAATAATAAGGATCAAATAATTAGACCATATCTCCATTAAATCAGTAGGAATAATAAATTATGTTATCTTAGATTAAAATTCCTTTAAAATATCACTTGGAATATTTTTTGAGGAAAACTACCTTTTCATTTTAAAATCACTTCTTTAAGATATAAACATTTATAAAATATTATGGAAAAAGTTTTCTTTGAAAATAAATATGGAAACCTTGAAAGGAAAATTCAAAACATTGAGTGGTAATGACAGTGGGAAATACCATTCATGATGTGTATATTAAAACAAATATTTATTTCACATTTTTGGTAAAAATTCACAACTACCTTGTCCAAAAAATCACAAGAAGATCCATTTTAATTTTTTTTGAAAAAAGTGAATTTTTTTTAAAAAAGCCTTTAAAAATTATTTTAGAATATTTAAAATACTCTTGAAATCATTTTTAGAAAACATGGACTTGGGGAAAAAGGATTTTCAATCGAAGAGAAAAATATAGTTTGATTTCTTAAAAAATATTATTTTAGTCTCTTGAGTACTTAAAGAGAGGAAAATGAAAGGAAAAAATTTAATAACTAGAAATAAAATTAAAATAAGAAAATTCATTTGATTATTGATTGGTATATCATAAAAGTTCATCATTATAAACTTAATCATAAAGAATCATGATAAACAATGATATTGTAACCTAAAACCCTTACCTCAAGTTCGACTTTCTTTAAAAGAACTCTCACATTATATATAATAAATTTAAATTTATTATAATTATATACTATAATAATTAACATACATATAATATCATATATTTTCCACTTAAAACATTTCAACACCCATATATTAATAATCCCTTTTTAAAATCCTCATTTCTAGGTGTTAAATGTTTTGTTTTTTATAAGAATTTCAGTTTGGTAATTCCAATACTTGTACTTTGATCATGGTTTCATTATATATTGAATGATAGTAATGATATAAATTAAATAATATTAATTATATATATATATAGAGTTATCCATAAAAGGTAGAGATATAATAATGAATTACACCATTCATGGAGACGGTAGGTCATACGTACACTTGATCATTATTTTCACATTTCGACAGATGGAACAAAATAATGGTAAATAATAATTCACATTTATAGAATAATTAATATATAAAAAATATCACATATATTTATTATATCTATCCTTATTTCCATCCATGTATTGTGGAAATGAAAAATAAATCACATCATTTTGTGAAGATGGTAGACCACACATACGCATAAGCAACCTTATCATTTTCTAACAGATTGGAAGGTAAGAAGTTAGATATGATATTATAATTCCAAGAGAATTATTATATAATAAATATCATATATAAACTATACAACCATCATAATTACCATATATGAAAACTTATGATGGAAAAATAATTGTATCGCTATGTGGAGCTGGTAGTCCTTATGTACACATGAGTGATAATTTCACTTACCATATGATGAAATAGAGGGTTGATGTTATTGGTTATATAATCAAAATAGAAATTAAGTATAATTATGAAAATTAAATTATTATTTTATGATTAATACCATAGATTTATAAGTGGTTTAAGAAGAAATAAATTGAAAGAGGTCGGATAAGATAATTACCTTTTCTTTGGTAGGCCTCCTTTAGATACTTTCTTAAGGAAACTTGGAATGGTTTTTTAAGAATACCAATATAAAGGTAAAAAAAATATCATATATAAATATTAAATATTAAATACATAATATAACAATCCATGCTATTTTTTAGTCTAGTGCCTTTGGAAACTAGGATACATAAAAAACTAGTTCATAGGTGAACTGCACCATCTTCCAATAATTTCCTCATAACCAATACCCTTAATAGAAATATCATAAAAAATACTTTTATTTAAAACCTCGGGAAAGGAAACATAATAAAGGGTGATATTATATGCTCAGTGAGGGTAAATAAGAGAGATATCAACATAATGTGAGAATAAGGGTATGAGAACAAGAGAATAACATTTGAAAACCATACCCTTCATATGGTAGATCATAAATATGAGTCATGGAATAAATATGGATAGTTTAAAATACATGAATAATAATTTAATCAAATAACTTTATCCATGAGATCATAACATTGTCATAAGACATAGATTTTTTTCATACACATAAGCATAGAGAATCATTTCCTTAGTATTCAAGTATCATTTCCAAAAATATCATAGTGGAATGGGTTTACTCCCAAAACTCTCTTAGTAGTCAAGGTTCACTCTCAAGATTATCTAAGTAGACAAATTCCCTTACTGAATTTGGTTCACTCCCCATTTTAGTCTTTTTTATCTCATGAGATATCAATATTTACCTAATTCATTAGAAGAATATATAAGTCCCACCTATCACATAATGAAAATCATACATAAGTGTGCCACAAGATCATAAAAAATTCATCATATCATAACCATAGAGAAAATGGGTTTCATAAACATTTAATTTTATCATAACCCAAGGAAAATAAACGAGTTTCATAGAATTTTATCATTTCATCATATAATAATCCATGGAAAAATGAATGGGTTTCATAAACATTTTTTATCATAAACATAAAAAATCCAGAGAAATAATAAGGATGGTATAAATGGATTATATACTCATTAATTCTTAATTAACATAAAAAGATGTTATCTTAGATGAAAAATGATTTTGAAAGATCACTTGGAACATTTCTTGAGAAAAATATCTTTTCTATTTTGAATTCACTTATTTAACATCTAAAAATTAATTTTTTTAAGAAAAAAATTTTATTTGGAAATAAACTTGGAAACTTGTACAATAATATTTAAATAATTGATTTATTATGATGATGTAAAATTCTATTCATGTCATATATGTTAAAATAAAGATTCCTTTCACATTTTCAGTGAAAAGTCAAAAGTACCTCATTCAAAATTTGATAAGAAGGCTCATTTAAAACAATTTTTTAAAACTTAAAACATGGGTAAAAATGAATTTAAGTAATAATTGGTTATTATTAATAACTTTCTTTGAATATTTTTTGAAAAAATGAATTTAGAAGAAAAAATATTTTCAACTAAAGAAGAATTAAAAGTCAATTTTTCTTAAAAACATTATTTTGAACTCTTAAGTACATAAAGAGATTAAAATGAAAGGAACAATATTATTTTAATTAAATAACTATATGAGAATTACATTCATTAGTTTATTAATATATAGGATATAATATTTTATAATTGTAAACTTAATCATAAATAATCCTGATAAATAATAAGGTATCAACATAACTTTTTTAACACTTTTGGTATCTTTTGAATTGTAATCCTCATGAAAGAAAGAAAATTATATGGATATGTAGATCCCATAATTCAAGGATAATAATAATGATCGTAATCATGGAATACATTCATGTGCAGTATATAAACCACACAAAAGAAACAATTTGTGAATATGGCATGTGTCCCATGGAAATAGAAGTGAGACAAAAATCCCTTACTTTAAGTCTCGAATTCATTTGTACAAATTTGAACCTCCGGTATAATAAATATAGTTTTATTATAAATCTATTATACAACCATAATCATTTTTATCATAACATATATTATTTACATATAACCTTTTATTACCCATTTATTAATAATTCCATATTAAAATCATGTTTCGGGTAAGAATTGGTTCATTTTCCAAATATTTTTTGGTTTTGTATTATGGGTACTTTTACTTTGATCGTGGTTAAATAATATATATAATGTTAAACATGATATAATTATCATATATATTTACTATATATGTATTTATAGTAATCCATAAAATTTATATATATAAAATGAATTATACTATTCACGGAGATGGTATGCCGTATGTACGCATGAACGTTATTTCCATTTTATTGATGGATTTAATAAAAGGAACATAAATAATATATCACAATTAAAAATTTATTTTTTCACATATATAACATATATTAATTAAATTTACCCACATTACTTTCCATGTAAATTGTAAGTTAAAAACAAATCACATCGCTTCGTGAGGTAGTATTCCACTGTACACATGAGTGACATTATTTTATCCCCAAAAAATGGAAGGTAAGAAGGTATATATGATATTATAATTAAATAAGTATAATTATTTCATAAATATCATATAAATATGTTAAATACATCACTATAACTAGCTATGAGAGGTTGTGATGGAAAAAGAATTACAACAGTTCGTGAGGTGGTAATCTGCTGTACACATGATCAACGGTTTCATTTCCCACTTTATTGAAGATAAGATAGGTTTAGTTTATTGGATTAACATAAAACATATACATATATGAGATATACTAATGTTATTATATGATAATGTTTATATAATATTTTAAGGGTTTATATGAATAAATAAAATGAAAACGCATAGTTAAGGACTATACATCTTTTTTGGAGAACCCTTTTTGGTTTACACCTAAATCTTTATTAGGATTGTTTCATGATAAAAATAAGGAATATAGGATATGTGAGGGAATTGAGTAATATATTTGGTCTTGTATTTTCTGAACCAAATGGTTTTGTAAGTGTGAAGAGGTAAGGATAAGGGGTTCCCTTTTATAAGTGTGGGAGAGGAGACACTTGGGAATTTTGAAAAGAAAAAGATATTTCCATGTTTGAAACACACTAAAAGGGTAAAAAATTGCTCATTATTGAATAATAGAGGATATAAGGTAAAAATATGGCCATAAAATTGTAATTGGAAAAATTTTTATATCATTTTAGCCCTTATCTTTTTAGTCTAACCCCCAGTAAACCCATTTTAACCTTAACATCAGGATAATATTTTTTATTATTTTTACTACTAATTTTGACCAAATATTAATTTGAACTTATTATATAATATTAAGTATTATTATTCCAAATTTGGAATCCATTTTTACAAATTTAATTCATATAATAGGAAAATTTTAATTTAAAATTAAACACGCAAACACGATGAAAATATGAGGTTTGAAATTGAAAATTTTCATAACTAGAGAATGTTTTAATATAAAAATTAAATATGATTTTGATTAAAATGAACTAAAATGTTATAAAGAAAAAATACTTTAACTAATTTTATCTTATTTTTTTTCAATAATTTTGAACTTTTAAATTCTTAAAATGAAATGACAATTTTTAATAAAAATCAGTATTTTTCACTATTCGCTGAAAAATTTATTTTTCAAAAAATTATCAAAGTTTTCCCTAAGAAAATTTTGATGTGTTGAATAAAAAATGAATTTAAAATTTTCAAATATATTTTTTAATATTTCAAACATTAATTATATTATTTTTTTAAAAAAACCCATACAAATCATTTTTTAAGATAAAAAATATTTTCGAAGCATATAAAGAATTTACTAAAAATTATGTAATTATTTATAAATATATTTTCATTATATAAAGCCTTTATAATTAATTTTAAAAATGTTTTAATTTCTCTTGATACCACTGAATTTAATTTCTCTGTAATAACATTCAAGTTTAAATAATAATATTAATTGTATTTTTCAGTTCATTAAAACTAGGGGTTGTGTGCATCAAAAGCTATCGAAGAAATTAAATTATTCCAAAAAATATTTCATAAAAACTCAGGGTGTTAGGTCATAAATCGATCCACCAGGATCTGAGCAGTGAATTCCTCATGCCAACCTCCAATATGCCATGGGCTGGTGACAAGCGCTGAGTAGGAATATCACACACATGGGAGGCCATAGCCTATGATACCTATAAGAAGAGAACCATATAAATCTTCATCAAAATATGCAGATATAGTAAAATTGAAACCAAATATGCACATATATATATATATATATCCCACAACCAAAGTACAATATCAGTACTAAAATCATTAAAAGGGAAATAAAAAGCCCACCAAAAACTGTAAAATCATTAAAACTACTCAGAAAGAGGAGATCATTGTCAAAATCCACTACCAAAAAGCTCCTAGACTAAGATTTGATAGACACCCCAATCTATCTAACTCAATAATCTCTACCTTCTCTGGGTCCTCTTGGGACTCCATGGAAAGGCCTCTCGTCTGTACAAGACATGACATGTCCGAGCAAAGCCCGTATAGAGGTGAGTATAACAATACTTGTTAGGCGCCCCAAAAAATCAAAATAAAAGGGAGAAAATGAAAGGAAACAGTCCTCTAAACCCACCTAGAGGGAACCCAAGTGAGAGAGAAACTCCATATAAACCACTCCTTAGATATACATGACTATTCATCTCTATCCACATGGTGTGTTGATCAATATGTGAGAAAAAACTATAAGAACTACCAGAATCACCAAGATAAACTTGTCTCTAACTCCATGTATCATGAGGACCTAACCACAAAGCCAACAACAAGTATCTACTCAAGGATCAAAACTAACCCTCATCAAGGATAACTCACTCCATGATCCATTATATCCCATATGGAACTTATTTAAGAGATAAGATCCATATAGAACAACTCTCTAGGACCAACTTCAGTGCCCGACACTAGTGGTATTATTGATGTAGTATTATTCCCCATGAAAGATCATAAAAAAAGTATCGAGGCCCACACCTCACTATTTCATGTAGTCTAGGGAGGACTAATCCAATATATAAATCACATGCCTTCTCTCTATGAAGAGAATAATGAGAGATTCACACCTCACCACTTCCCTGGAGTCAAGTGAGTACCAACTCCTACCCATACCATGAAACCTCTACAGTACCTATAAGGAGAGGCCCTCATCTCACCACATTAAGGGATCACTAAATCCTAACCAGGTACCACAAATAACAAATGTAGGGGCCTGATCCTCATAAGTTCACTCCACACACGAGGGAGCTCCAACTCCTGTGGAGGACCCTCTCCCTATGAGGAATCGACGCTGGGGGAGTACCACTACATATATAGAGTACCTGCAACCAATGTGTAGTGGAGTTCTGAATCTACTTATATACTCACAATGGGGGACCAGAACCCTAACACGATAAGGGAGTACTGACCCCAATAAGGACACGCACCCTGATACGACAGGGGAGTACTGAATCTAAATGTATGATTGTGTATGGAGTACGTACACCCTAATATGATAGGGGAGTATGGATTCCATGAATAAAGGACCAAAACCCTGATATCACAGGGAACTACCAACTCTATGGATAGAGGACCCACACCCTGGCACATCAGGGGAGTACCCAATCTATTAGCACAATGAGTATGGAGGGCATGTACCCCAATACGACAGAGGACCTCTATCTACATATATACGAATGATACGAGGGACCCATAACCTAGTCTAATAGGGGATAACAAACCTCGAGAGAGATACTCCCTGGGTAGAGGAAACATGCCCACTATGGGGAAGTTCTTTCTCTATCGATCTGAGAGGTAAAGGAAACCTATGACCTGATATGATAGGGGAGTACTGATCCTATTGTATCCCTATGATAAAACAGGTTAACCTCTAGCACTGGTTAAGTGACATTGAAATAAGCTTCTTGCACATCACAACTCATGTTGCAACATTGACATGGGTAGGGGATCCACATCCTCAAAGTAGGGTAGCACTACTCTATCGACCTAAAGAGTCTAGGTGGCCTTCATCTTGAGGTGACATGGAAGGGTATCATACCCAAAATATATTCAATGATCCACCTTGATCACTATGCACAAATAAGAAATATTTGTGCATCTGTATTCTTGAATCATGCCACGCCTCATCTCATTATCCACCATAAAAGATCCTATTGCATTCTACACGGAAAACTGATTAGGATAGGCTACTCATAGGACTAAATCTAATCCCTAAATAAGGATACACACTTGGTGGAAGTCTACACAAGAAGTACAAAGTGTGCACTGGGGTCTACACAACATGTGACCCTACAATAACACTTGGTTGTGTCCTATATTACTTTGATTGGATGGCCATGTGAGATTACAAAAAATATGCATCATGTACTGGGCATGTTTCATCTCACCTGGTCCATGGCTGTGTCTCTAGGGTATGCCCATGTCCATCACCTTGTGTCCCTGTCTCCTGGTCATGTACTACCATGTGGCCATGTTCCCTAACATGGATACCCTAACCATGTCCCTTAGCCACATGACCTGGGATCACTACATGGAATGTATGTAAAGTACATGGTGTGTAGTACCGAAACGTCATATTCTCTAAATAGTAATAGCACATGGTGTGTGACCCTTCACTATATACTATGTGATTGAGAATTCTGAATGGGAATTCCCTAACATTTTTCCAGAACTCTTTGGTGTCCCTCGAAACCCACAGATCAACCCCTAAGGGCCCCTAGAAGTTGTATAAGAGCTCTAAAACCTTAAAAAATGCATAAAAAGGGGATTAGGACTTAAAACTCAAATCTTCTTACCTTGTGGTAAAAATCCAAAGACTCAGAGTCAGATCCATGCTCTAAAGCATCTACACCACGATCCGGGAGAAATCACCGTCAAGATCGGAGATCAGTAGTGCCTCATCTCATTGGGTTTTCCTAAGTTTTTTCATTACTCTAAGGGGGTCCCCCTATATTACTTGAATACACAAGGTTGGGGGGTTATTGACTTAATTTTTATTAAATAAATAACCTCCATTTAACACCCCACCAACACACGCCCTCGACCGAGTACTCAACATTGACAAATATTATATTGCACCTAGGAAAAACACTATGTTCTGAACTCAACCACAGTCTTAGAACTTTGATTTGAGAAAATTCGCAAGAGTTATTTCACCTTTTCAATGAAACTGTGCATTTGTGATAAATATATTTAATATTTTTGATATCACTTCACTGAGTCTCTCTGGACCCTAGAATCCTGTGATTAATTAGTACCTCACTTCATAAATATTCCTAGAAATATTCAAAAGTCTTAAATGTCAAAACTAGAGTCACTAAACTCTCTCCACCTTAAGTTATTTCATCTTCAAAACGAGAAATCCTTGGAAGAATGAGAAACAATAATATGTCTACTATAACTCCCTCACTAGCGAGATCACCAAGGGTTCTCGTGCTACCTACAAGAATAAACATGAGGAAAACACAAAGGCCACACCACACCCAATGTACAGATCAAACCAGATCGACATCATGAAACCCAACAAAAACTTATCTCCTCAGCCATGATAGGTTAAAAACACCAAAAATCTATTCTATATACGGTCATAGGGTCTAGAAGTACACCATCGTACTAACCCAATGTAAATGTTAATGTAACCCAACTGTTATCATCTACCGTTGGATGAACTACAAAATGAAAATATCTAATCCTACCCCAAACACACAAGACAAAGGAAATCATCCACTGAAGCTCAATACTATCCATTTTGGGTGGCACTGTCTCTCCCAAAAGGTTTTTTTATCTCACCACAATGACACATATTGGTGGGAGAAGGGACCATATTCCTAATGAGTATGAAGGTACATTAGACAACCCTAACAAATAGTTCTTTTTATTCCCCGCATGACCCTAGATAAGACTTGAGAAAACAATATAAATAATAGAGTACCTTACAACAATATATGACAATACTACTATAAAAATTAGAAAGGACACAGATGATACATCTAATAACACTCAGATAATCCAGGTTATATGTCCTTATGGCCTTCAACAATCCTATTGTAACGCCCCGACCCCAGCTACCCAGAGTCGGTGGATTACTTCATAACATTGGCATGATCACAAAAGATCAAGTCTCGAAAGACCGATTAGTTTAGTAGCCTTGGAAACACTAGATACATTCATAAACATTACATTACATCATAAAAATGAAAACTACAATAACATGGTCTCCCTAGTCCACACTCATATCCTCACTGACTATTCTTGCAAGTCAGTCATAATACACTTCTTCACATCCTGGGAAAAATAAAACATTGAAAGGGGTGAGCTCAAATGCTCCGTAAGGATAACAATATAGCGGAAACTTTCATAAGAAAACATAAGCATTTAAGGCAATGTATAACTAAAACAAAAGCCTTATTGAACTTGAACTTCAGCATAATATGGCAAAAGTAAAATAAAATAATTCCATTACTTACTCACATGGATATTCTACTAGACGAATAATCACGTGAAATATCAATAACCACTTTCATAATGAGGGAATGTATAATGCCAGACATTCTGAAACACTTTGTCAAGGCCTCGGCCAAGACGTCTAAAATGATTAAGGCCTCGGCCAAAACCATAAATCAAATTGGGAAAGGGCCTCGGCCAATTCCACGTCTAGTTGTCTCATGAGACCTACCGATGCATCGAGGAGCTATAGCGGGCTCCACCCGTCACTTATTAAGTCCAATACATTCCTCATATGAATAGGTTTAAACATAACATAAATATTCGTATTAAAACTAGCATACGAAACGTCAACAATTTCTCCATAAACTATGGATGGTATAAAAATAACACATCCATAGTCAAATATTTCACAAAATGTTCAATGGGAGTTTGTATCATAAATCAATTTCAATTAAACTTAAAACCCATCAAAGGATGTTGACATGGATGAAATCAAAGCTATTTGAGAGTAATATCTCTCTCTTTTTTGAAATCATTTAAAAGTCCCATAATTATAAAATAATACATTTACTTTGAAAATATTCTTATAAGCTTGTAAGGGAAGCTTCGATGAAGTTATAATGGAGGAAAATAGTCGCACCCGCCGTATAAGTTAAAAAAAACATTCTTACCTTAAATTTGTCAAAAAGGTTAAAAAGTACATTGTTTGGAAAACGACGGTAAGATTCCTTTCAAAAATGTATAAGGGTATAAATGACTTTAACCCATTTTCCATTTATTAGTATAAATGTTTTGAAAGACATTTTTAAGAAACTTGGATGTGGATGATAACGAGGTCCCATTAGATAATTATGTATAAACAACATTGGATAATGAAGAGGTTGTGAAGTAAACCCTTACCTTGTACTTTTCCTTGGTTGGGGTAGGTTAACCACTTGTATAATGGTGAAATAATTGTTATTAAATTATACAAGAATCATATACATTCATATGATATCATATATGATCTTTTAACATTGCTTTGTTAACAATATCTTAGATTTATCGTTGTTTTGGGTGTTAACTTACTCGTTTTCTTTTATATGTTTTGTTACGTAAGTCGTGTTTTTCATGGATAGGATGTATCTTTTTCATATCCAGAATGATATCATGTCCTTAAACAATATTTTTAAATCATCAAATGATAATTATACTTGAATGGATACGACAGAGAATGAATCTCATCGCGTTCGTGGAGACGGTAGTCCGTACGTACGCACGAGCGACAATATCATTATTTTGATATTAAAATAATATATAATTGGATAGTATACAGAATCATTATCATGTTATATTTATTATTTACATGAATTACATATCATTATTATACCCATCTAAATAATAATATATTGAATAACAATTACACCACGACGTGGAGAGGGTAAGCCGTACGTACGCACGTATGGTGACATGTCATTCAAATGATGGGTAGAATACTGAATATGGTTGTTCCATATTTATAATAACATCACAGTATATAGAAGATACTGGAGTTATAATTTTAGAATTGAAATAATAAACAAAGAGGGAGTGGAAGAAGAAAGAAACTTGAAAGAGGGTGATGGAAATGTTACCTCTTCTTCGGGTTCTTCCTTTTGATTTGATCAAAAGGACTCCTTAGTATGGAGTTATGACTAAAGTAAAGCTTCTAGGATGAAGGGAGAGAAGTTGGGAGAGTATTTGGGTAGATTTTGGCCGAACCAAAAGGCTTGAAAGTGTGAATAAGGTGGTAGAGGTGGGGGCCTTTTATAAGAGGAGAGGAGGGGCTCTTTTGGAAAGATTGAAATGTTACATTATTATACAATGCTTTTCGGATTCTAAAGGTCCCACACTTATACAATTAGTGGATAAGGTGATAAAGGTTCGAAATATCCTCATCCAATAGGCTTTGGACAAGTGTAAGCCTTGGATTTTGCATTATCTTCTCATTTTATTTAAATCGTTAAATAATGAGGTCATCGTTGCATCATCATGATGTCATAAATAATTTAATTTATTTAATGTCTAAAAATTCTAAAAAAATACTATGATGTAGGAAATCTTTTTAGATTTCCAATGACTATTTATAGTCAAAAATATGACTTGTATAACCCCATATAAAAATTGTTTTAGTAAAACATTTCATGTTTGTGTCATTTTTTACTTTAACATTAAATAAAAGGTATTTATGTCATTTTCCAAATAAAGTGGCTCCATGGGGTCCCCAAGTTTACCCATGGATTTTCTTGGTCGGCCATGGAACATCCAATGAGGGTAGGACATGTATCAAGCTCATCTCATATTATTAAAACATTATTTTTACCTTAAACTACACTAATTACCTCTAATCGCGATTAAGAACTTAAAAGTTACTATTCACCAAAAATTATTTTAATCTCATTGAACCACATTTTACTTCTTAATGAAAACCATGTATGTTGGATTTTTGAAAATCAAATCACAGAAGTGGTAATATTTCATTTAAATGAAAAATCAGTTATTTAACTACCACTTAGTGGTTTCACTATTCATCAAAAATTGAAGTTTTTCAGAACAATGCCAAAATTTCACCCTAAGCTATAATTGATATTCCGAATTCAAAAATGATGTCTATTTTACAAAATTCCAAACATATAAGTTGTATTAATTAATTTTATAATTAATTCCCGCTGTCACAACAAATAGCGTGTTTTTAAGAAACAATTTATATCAAAAGATTGGCAATTGTTTATGTCCAATGTCAATGTTAAATTAATTATAATGAACACCATTGGATAAAATGGTAAAAATATATTCTAATTATACTTTAAAACCAATAAATAGTATAATTTATCACTATAAATTATTTTTATTAAAAAAGTTGTTTAAAGTATTTTTCACTATTCATAAAAAATTAGAAGTTCTCAGAAAAATACCAAAAATTCAACATAGGCTAATTTCGATATTCCGAATCCAAAAATGAAGTCCATTTTGAAATATAAAATTCCTATAATTTTAAAAAGTGCTTATTACTATTCATAACAGCTACTTTGATTAGTTGCGGTGTTTTAGAACTCGAAGTTGCGTACAATGCAAGCTATTGCATTATTGAATGAGAAGCGTATCATGGAAGCTCGGGGTGTTACATTCTCCCCTCCTTCAATAAATTGCGTCCTCGCAATTTGATTTTTTTTATTTGAAAATAAAAGGTTGAAAATAGAAAATACCTTTGTGGAAAACCCACATCGGAAATAAGGTTAATAAAATTTAGCCTTAATAAGAGGGAAATTGAAATAAGAAAGTCACCACCAAATTATGATCTCGATAAGGAGAACATTGGTGGCAATTAGAGACATATAATTGGAGGAAAAACGTAAATATTTGTAGGGAGTGATTGAGGTCATCAATCACAATCAACTGTCAAATTGAGGGCCTCAAAGCCTTCAATCTATGTTGATTTAAAATATCATCAGTTCAACAAGACATAAGGAATTAGGATAACACATTTTTTTTGTTTTAATATCACTTTACTAAAGTTTAAGAATTAATTCATTCATTGAATAAGAGATAGGTATATAAATATTTATGCTTGACAATTAGAGTTTCAACCTTCAACTCATCTTTCACTCAAAAAGATAATAGAACTCAAAAATATTATACTTATCTTAATTGTATAAGGTTCCAAATGTTAACACATACCATTTAGATTAGTAAAATTATTTTTTAATGACCAGGGACTTCCTGTAGGATAGTGGTAGGAAATAAAGGCCTGTCGCACTATGATTGTGGGTTCGATTCCTGCAGCTTTGTCTGACGCGACGGGTTATGCCCCACCCTGCAGGTTGTCCTTTTCCTAAAACTATAGTATTATAATATTCCAAAAATAAACTTCATAATTTTTTTAACCTTAAACAATACTATCCAAAGATTAACTTAATGCACTCCAACCTTTATAGTTATCCAAAATACCTCTGTCCAGGCTTTCTCTAAAAGGTCTCTTAATTCCAAAATCAATTTCTCAGATTCCCCAAACAAATTAAAGTTTCTCTTTTTGTCACATACTCAAAATATGACTACCTTCATCATATTAAAACCTTACTGAAATCAACAAGTACTGCAGTACAATCCTTTTATATATATCACATTATTCTAATAACCAGAATATAATCCATGAGTCCAAAAGCACCAATACATTAGTTATTCTGCTTCAACTGTAGTAACAGCATAAGATTGCCCTTGATCCCTTGGCCTTTTCTGAGGTTAGTTTCCCTGACGCTTAGGACATTCATTTGCATAATCCCCCATTTCCCTACAATTGTAGCATTCAACATTGATAGCCTCTTTCTTTCCCTTGCAATCACATGCCTGGTGACCTTTTTCTCCACATTTATAACAAACTCCCATTCCTTTTAGGCAAGTACCAGGGTGATTCTTCCCACAATTATCACATAATGGAAAATCCTTCTTTCCCTTTCTCCCTTTATCTGTCTCTTGTTCCACCGTTCTCTTCTTATCTTTCTTTACTTTGTTTTCATAAGACTTAGAGAATTCCTTTTCTGTCTTGATATCACATGAGACTATATCCTCGTATGTTGAGAAAGATTGTGATACTAAAGCTCGACGGAGAAAAGGTTTTAACCCATCAAAGAAACGATCAATCTTACTTCTTGGGTTACGTATATAATCTGCAGCATACCTCTCTAACCTTGTAAAGTTGGCCTCATACTTTGCGACATTCTCATCCTCCTTTTGTTTCAGACTCAGAAATTTCCTTTCCATATCTGCTCTATGGTCATGAGGAAAGTATTTTTCTAAGAAAAGATCTTTGAACTCCCTCCATTCCATATACGATATGTCATCATCTTCCTTTGTGTTTTGAATCAATGACCACCATTGATTAGCATCTCCAGTGAGGCGGTAAACTGCCATGATAACCTTTTCCCTTTCACTACTCCCCAAGGCATGGAATATTTTCTCTAAGGAGTTTATCCATTGCTCAGATACTAATGGATTTGTACCCCCATTAAATGTTGGCGGTTGTTGCCTCATGAAGCGGTCTAACATTGATCCTCCACGTTGTGGATCAGGGTGATCCATACGAGTAAGGTTATTATTCATAACTTGAGTGAGTTGTCCCAGTAGGGTAATAAGTTGATCAGCACCAGTTGTATCTCCAGATCCACAATAATTATCTTGAGAAGGAGGGAAATCCCTACACGGAGTGCGTGCATTGATACGGTTTCCATTCCTTCTACTAGGCGCCATTTCTAAACAATGGCATAAACTATATTAGTTTATGAATCAAAATACATAATTCCATACTTGTAAGATACTTAACATAAATTGAACTATTTATGGATATAATCCATAAAAATGTTTTCTTTGAGGAAGTATATACTCATAACCCTTCATAGTGGTTTATAAAGAAAATGAGAATTATCTAAAGCATATCCCCCGGGAGTGTCGTAACCAAGAGTGCAGCAAGGCCCTTTGTCGTGCACCAGTTCCCGTTCGAGTCTAGCTCAAAGAGGTGTTTTCGGGTTTTACCCCTAGGTACATCTGTGCCAGAGCCGCCTCAACCTGCTCGTATCCAGACAGGGATGTATTGCTCGGAAAACTCACAACATCTCTACAATACCAAAATTCTAGGAAGTTCTTCTATACTAATCCTCAAAGTCTATCTTCGGGATATGTGCTCTAATATGAGTTTATCTAAATCTAGCTTCCAAGGTTAGTACTAAACTTCCTCTGATACAAACTGTAACGCCCCGACCCCAGCTACCCAGAGTCGGTGCATTACTTCATAACATTGGTATGATCACAAAAGATCAAGTCTCGAAAGACCGATTAGTTTAGTAGTCTTGGAAACACTAGATACATTCATAAACATTACATTACGTCATAAAAATGAAAACTACAATAACATGGTCTCCCTAGTCCACACTCATATCCTCACTGACTATTCTTGCAAGTCAGTCATAATACACTTCTTCACATCCTGGGAAAAATAAAACATTGAAAGGGGTGAGCTCAAATGCTCCGTAAGGATAACAATATAGCTGAAACTTTCATAAGAAAACATAAGCATTTAAGGCAACGTATAACTAAGAAAAAATCCTTATTGAACTTGAACTTCAGCATAATATGGAAAAAGTAAAATAAAATAATGCCATTACTTACTCACATGGATATTCTACTAGACGAATAATCACGTGAAATATCAATAACCACTTTCATAATGAGGGAATGTATAATGCCAGACATTCTGAAACACTTTGTCAAGGCCTCGGCCAAGACGTCTAAAATGATTAAGGCCTCGGCCAAAACCATAAATCAAATTGGGAAAGGGCCTCGGCCAATTCCACATCTAGTTGTCTCATGAGACCTACCAATGCATCGAGGAGCTATAGCGGGCTCCACCCGTCACTTATTAAGTCCAATACATTCCTCATATGAATAGGTTTAAACATAACATAAATATTCGTATTAAAACTAGCATACGAAACGTCAAAAATTTCTCCATAAACTATGGATGGTATAAAAATAACACATCCATAGTCAAATATTTCACAAAATGTTCAATGGGAGTTTGTATCATAAATCAATTTCAATTAAACTTAAAACCCATCAAAGGATGTTGACATGGATGAAATCAAAGCTATTTGAGAGTAATATCTCTATCTTTTTTTGAAATCATTTAAAAGTCCCATAATTATAAAATAATACATTTACTTTGAAAATATTCTTATAAGCTTGTAAGGGAAGCTTCGACGAAGTTATAATGGCGGAAAATATCCGCACCTGCCGTATAAGTTAAAAAAAACATTCTTACCTTAAATTTGTCAAAAAGGTTAAAAAGTACATTGTTTGGAAAACGACGGTAAGATTCCTTTCAAAAACGTATAAGGGTATAAATGACTTTAACCCATTTTACATTTATTAGTAAAAATGTTTTGAAAGACATTTTTTAAGAAACATGGATGTGGATGATAACGAGGTCCCAGTAGATAATTATGTATAAACAACCTTGGATAATGAAGAGGTTGTGAAGTAAACCCTTACCTTGTACTTTTCCTTGGTTGGGGTAGGTTAACCTCCTGTATAATGGTGAAATAATTGTTATTAAATTATACAAGAATCATATACATTCATATTATATCATATATGATCTTTTAACATTGCTTTGTTAACAATATCTTAGAATTATCGTTGTTTCGGGTGTTAACTTACTCGTTTTCTTTTATATGTTTTGTTACGTAAGTCGTGTTTTTCATGGATAGGTTGTATCTTATTCATATCCAGAATGATATCATGTCCTTAAACATTATTTTTAAATCATCAAATGATAATTATACTTGAATGGATACGACGGAGAATGAATCTCATCGCGTTCGTGGAGACGATAGTCCGTACGTACGCACGAGCGACAATATCTTTATTTTGATATTAAAATAATATATAATTGGATAGTATACAGAATCATTATCATGTTATATTTATTATTTACATGAATTACATATCATTATTATACCCATCTAAATAATAATATATTGAATAACAATTACACCACGACGTGGAGACGGTAAGCCGTACGTACGCACGTATGGTGACATGTCATTCAAATGATGGGTAGAATACTGAATATGGTTGTTCCATATTTATAATAACATCACATTATATAGAAGATACTGGAGTTATAATTTTAGAATTTAAATAATAAACAAAGAGGGAGTGGAAGAAGAAAGAAACTTGAAAGAGGGTGATGGAAATGTTACCTCTTCTTCGGGTTCTTCCTTTTGATTTGATCAAAAGGACTCCTTAGGATGGCTTTCTGACTAAAGTAAAGCTTCTAGGATGAAGGGAGAGAAGTTGGAAGAGTATTTGGGCAGAGTTTGGCCGAACCAAAAGGCTTGAAAGTGTGAATAAGGTGGTAGAGGTGGGGGCCATTTATAAGAGGAGAGGAGGGGCTCTTTTGGAAAGATTGAAATGTTACATTATTATACAATGATTTTCGGATTCTAAAGGTCCCACACTTATAAAATTCGTGGATAAGATGATAAGGGTTCGAAATCTCCTCATCCAATAGGCTTTTTACAAGTGTAAGCCTTGGATTTTTCATTGTCTTCTCATTTTATTTAAATCGTTAAATAATGAGGTCATCGCTGCATCATGATGATGTCATAAATAATTTAAATTATTTAATGTCTAAAAATTCTAAAAAAAATACTATGATGTAGGAAATCTTTTTATCTTTCCAATGACTATTTATAGTAAAACATATGACTTGTATAACCCCATATAAAAATTGTTTTAGTAAAACATTTCATGTTTGTGTCATTTTTTACTTTAACATTAAATAAAAGGTATTTATGTCATTTTCCAACTAAAGTGGCTCCATGGGGTCCCCAAGTTGACCCATGGATTGTCTTGGTCGGCCATGGAACATCCAATGAGGGTAGGACATGTGTCAAGCTCATCTCATATTATTAAAACATTATTTTTACCTTAAACTACACTAATTACCTCTAATCGCGATTAAGAACTTAAAAGTTACTATTCACCAAAAATTATTTTAATCTCATTGAACCACATTTTACTTATTAATGACAACCATGTATGTCGGATTTTTGAAAATAAAATCACAGAAGTGGTAATATTTCATTTAAACGAAAAATCAGTTATTTAACTACCACTTAGTGGTTTCACTATTCATCAAAAATTGAAGTTTTTCAGAACAATGCCAAAATTTCACCCTAAGATATAATTGATATTCCGAATTCAAAAATGATGTCTATTTTAAAAAATTCCAAACATATAAGTTGTATTAATTAATTTTATAATTAATTCCCGCTGTCACAACAAATAGCGTGTTTTTAAGAAACAATTTATATCAAAAGATTGGCAATTGTTTATGTCCAATGTCAATGTTAAATTAATTCTAATGACCACCATTGGATAAAATGGTAAAAATATATTCTAATTATACTTTAAAACCACTAGATAGTATAATTTATCACTATAAATTATTTTGATTAAAAAAGTTGTTTTAAGTATTTTTCACTATTCATAAAAAATTAGAATTTCTCAGAAAAATACCAAAAATTCAACATAGGATAATTTCGATATTCCGAATCCAAAAATGAAGTCCATTTTGAAATATAAAATTCCTATAATTTTAAAAAGTGATTATTACTATTCATAACGGCTACTTTGATTAGTCGCAGTGTTTTAGAACTCGAAGTTGCGTACAATGCAAGCTATTGCATTATTGAATGAGAAGCGTATCGTGGAAGCTCGGGGTGTTACACCTATCCCCAATCCTCTAGCCCCCTGATCCTAGTTTGGATCACCTATGGGTGGTGGTGTCAACAGCTCGTAACGTTTTCCACTTGCTACTACTCTTCCTACTCCTCCGCCACATCCACCACCATGAATAACTCCCTTATGAAAACACTACCTCTACTGGGGAGGTTTACCGACTATCTTCCTATTAGAATGATGGTGGTTCAAACAATATCACACAAGATATACCAGTGCATCGCAAGCATAACACCACCTCTCTTATAACTAACCAGATCCTCGACACAACTCCTGCACTACAGAGCCATGTGTTTGAGTATGGGAATGAGTATTCCTCATATGATATGATATTGAAAACTTCTATCTACCCAATGTTGTAGATGAATCAGCCTCATGATTAACATTTCCAGAAACATCCACCCGACCCTCCTTAAAGAATCTCTCAATCACTAGAGATCGCTCCAGAACCCTCACATAAGAGGGAAGGAACAAGGAGACCACACCTTCTCAGGTGTCTCTATGGGGTCCCTACTTAATGGTCTGTTATTAAAAAAATGTATATGAACCATATCTATAGAGTAATGAAAATGGTCTATAAACCTCATCAAGTACTCCTCCATAGACATACTACCCAACAAAAGTTGTAAAATCTCCTGGATATGCATTGATCCAAACATGGATGGATAAAACTTCTCCCAAAAGAGACACTCAAACTCCACCCAAGTGATCACTACCTCATCTTGGGTCTACGTCATTAGACTCCACCATCTCCTGGCTGATCCCTATAGATGATTCACCACTAGGACCACCATCTGATCAGGATGTGTCCTCACAAGGGAAAAACACATGGGACTATCTCAAGACAATCATCAGCTACCTAGGGGTCTATATCAATCTAATACCAGGGAGGTATCTACCTATGAAACTCACACAACATGCACATCCTACCTGCATCCTTGACCGGAACTATCATCACAACCTACTTCTCGATGGGTGGTGGATCAACTGGAAGACCACCCAGAGGTACTACCTCGAGACTAGTTCCCTGCACTAAAGTCCCATTGTTGGGTGGATGATTATCATAATCCCATTGGGTAACCCTGCTTGTATGCTGTCACATAGGCTTCCTAAAATAAAATCAAGATTCACCATGGTTAAGAGTATATCTGGGGAGTTGACTCAAGAAGGACATGAAACCCACAAACCTATCATATATGATGCATGTGCCAACATTTACCTACTGCTAGTGCCTAAATTTGATCAGTCAAAATTCATGTTATCAGAGTCCTAATGAGTGGATACATTGGACAATTCCCCAACAATAAAGTCCCAGGATTGAAAATTGAACGCAAAACACTTTAACACTGTCGATATGCAGCCCAAACCATGATCGCAGCTCGAAAACCACTACATTGTAGTCCCAAATTAGAAATCTCTCTGATATCACTCTATCATGACCTGTCCCACCATGTTCTAAGCATCTACTATCCCATTACCTCCTATAATAAGGTATAGGATGGTGATCAACATCAAGTAGGCATTTCACATGCATGGGATTCCTTATCAAATGGTACATATAGGTAC
The DNA here is from genome assembly GCA_963277665.1 of Viscum album. Lineage (NCBI taxonomy): Eukaryota > Viridiplantae > Streptophyta > Magnoliopsida > Santalales > Viscaceae > Viscum > Viscum album. Next base: position 1,990,357,691 of record OY728136.1, read on the forward strand.
ACAACCACATACATCTCTATTAATAATACATATATAATAAAACTAAAACCAAATATGAATACATACATCTATCCCACAACCAAAGTACAATAGTAGTATTGAAAACGTAAAACGGTAAAAATACAAGTCCACCAAAAACTATAAAAGTGTCCAACCTGTTCAGATGGAGGGGATCACTTCCAAAAGTCACTATTGGAAAGCTCCTTGACCCAGCTCTAGTAAACACCCCAGTCTGTCTAGATCACTAAGATTTTCCTGCTTTGGGTCCTCCTAGGACTCCATCTAAAGTCCTTTCATCGGCACAAGATATGAAATGTACAAGAAAATCCCATGCATGGGTGATTATAACAATACTCATTAGAATCCCCAAAAACCCAAAATAAAATGGATAAGCTGAAAGAAAATAGTCCACCCAACCCAGCTAGAGAGAACCCAAGTGAGAGAGAAACTAGATCTCGAACACTCCTAAGCTATACATGACTATTCAACTCTATCCACATGGTGTGTTAATCAAGATTTGAGAAAATACTATAAGAGGTCCTAGAATCACCCAAATATACTCATCTCGGACTCCAAATCTCATGAGGTCCCAATCTCAAAGCTAGCCACATGTTTCTACTTGAGGCTCAAAAGTAACACTCATCAATGAGAAATCGATCCACGATCCTTACCATCATATATGGAACTCATATAAGATATAAACTCTATAATTAATATCTCACTAGGACCAAATCTAGTGTGCAACACTGATGGTATTATAACTGCAGTCTTATGCCCCTTGTAATATCATTGGAAAAGAAGAAGAGAGGCCCAAACCTTGCAACTGAACATAGTTTACATAGTACTACTTCAGTTTATGCACCACATGCCTCCTCTCTTAGGAGAGAGTAAGGAGAAACCCACACCTCACCACTGCCCTGCAGCTGAGGGAGTACTAACTCCTACCCATCCTATAAAACCTCTATAGTACATGTAAGGAAAGAACCATACCTCAATTCATCGAGGGAGAACTAATTCCTTACTAGGTATCACATATAACAAGTGTAGGGGACCGCTCCTCAAAATTGCACTCCATAACAAAGGGAGATCCTACTCCCATGGAGGACCTACTCCCCACCAGGAATCGACAATGGTGGAGTTCCACTCCTCATATAGAGGGATGACACCCAATTTGTAGGGGAGTTTAAACTCAAACTATATGCTAATAATGGGGGACTTTCACACTGACACGATAGGGGATTACTATCCCCATAGAGTACCCACACCTCGGTACGATGGGGGAGTACCAATGCTACCTATATGATCACATATGGAGGGAATGAACCCTAATACAACATGGGAGTACATACTCTAGGAATGTAAGACCTATTAGCTAATATGACAGGGGATTAACACATCTATGGATAGAGGACTCACACACTGGAACCTCAAGAGAGTACCCACTTTATCAGCATAACAAATATAGAGGATGTTCTCCCTAATACAATAGGGGGGCTCTGTCTCCATATGCATGAATGATATGGGGGACCCACAACCTGATGCAACATGGGAGAAACTACCCCGAGAGATCTACTATATTGGTAAAGGACTCACATCCACTGTGGGGGAGTTCTGTCTCTACCGATCTAAGAGGTAAGGGAAACTTGTGCCCTAGTATAATAGGGGTGTACCGGTCCCAACATCTCCCTATAATAAAACCAACTAGTCCTAAGAATCATTCAAGAATCACTGGAATAAGATTCATTCTCATCACACCTCACATTGTAATGATACCATAGGTAGGGGACCATGACTTGGCAGAAGGGGAGCACTGATCTAATGACCTTTGGAGTCTAGGGAATTTGCATCCCGAGGTGATAGGAAAGGGAACTATCCCTAACATCTCTCTAAAGATCCACCCTAATCACTATGAAAAAACAAGCACTGCTAGCACAATGTCTTTCATGAATCATGCCACACCGTATACCACTAGCCATAATAAAGGCTCCCATCACGTTCTATATAGAAGAAAATTTAGGATAGGCTACTCACATGACTAAATTAGATCCTTGAAAAAGGATATACATTAGGTGGAAGCCACTGAAAAAAGTAAATCATTTTCACTAGGGCCCATATGACATGTGACCCCATACCAACACTGGGTCTTGTCCTCTACTACATAGCTTGGATAGACATGTGAGCTTAAATGGTGTGTAATTTGTGTACATGGCATGTTATACCTCACCCAGGCTCTGGATATATCTTTAGGCCATTCCCATGTCCGTCACCCCATGTCTGTGGCTCCGGGTCATGTTCTGCTACACAACCATGTTCCCTGACATGGCTACCTTGGCCAAGTTACTCGTCTAAATGTCTTGGGATCAATACATGAAGTGTGGATCTGGTAAATGGTGCATAGTCTAAAAAAGTTATATTCCTAGAATGGGAAGAATACATGACATGTGAACCTACACTACACGCCACATGATCAGGAATTCTGAACGAGAATTCCCTATGAGCCACCAGAAACACCACAATTTCAATTGAAACCCATAGATAAATCCCTAAAGGATCCCTAATATATTTCTAAGGACTATAAAAGCTTAAAAAATACATAAAAATGTCATCGATACTTAAAACAAAAATTTTAATACCTCTAGGTGAAATTCTAAATTTTTGGGGTCAGATCCATGCTCTGAATCCACTACACCATGATTCGGAAGCGATATCTATTAAGATAAGAGATCGGTGGCACGTACTCCCCTTCGGTTCACCTTGATTCATCCATCGCTGCTGGGGGGTGTTCCCCCTCTCTAACATGCACACCCACAAGGGGTGGTTATTTATTTAATTTTTATTAAATCAATAACCTCCATTTAACATCCCGCCAATACATGCCCCTGACTGAGCTCTAGACACCAACAAATTTTATGCCTCACCTAGTGTAAACACCACGTTATGTACTCAACTATGGTATCAAAATTTCAATTTGATACTTAAATCAGAAGTTATTCCATATTTTTAATGAACCTACTTTCACGTGATAAAATATATTTAATGTTTTTAATATCACCACACTGAAGCTCTCTGAGCCCTATAATCTTTCACTGACTCAGTGCCAAGATATGGAAAAAATTACAAGAAAAATTCTAGATTCTTTTAGGTCAAAAACAGAGTCATTAAATTTTACATTTTACCCCCATTAAAACGAATTTTGACCTTAAAATTACATCACTTTGGAACAAACAACTAAGGATACTTATGGCTCATTACATCCTCATATTCCCACTTAGATTCCTCAAGTTGGTGGTTTTTCCACAAATCATTGACCTAATGAGTGGTCTAGTTTTATAGAACTTTATCTGTAAAATATAGAATATCCATTGGATGTTCCTCATGAGAAATATCATGCTCTAGTGGTATAACCTTTGAGTTTAGTACTTGTGATTGATCTGGTATGCACTTCCTCAGGAGAGATACATGGAACATATAATGAACCTAAGAGAACTTCAGAGTAAGAGATAAGATATAATCTATGATATTGGTATGATCAAGAATTCTAAATGGATTGATATAAATATGGTTTAGTTTCAACTTCTATCATAATATCATTACCCTCTTCCTTGGAGAGATTCTTAGAAACACATTTTCACTAAAATCAAATTCCATATCATGCTAGTGATTGTCATTATAATTTTTCTTCCAACTTTGAACCACCCTTATGTATTTTCAAATGGATATATCCTTATCAATTATTTTTTCAGCTAGATCAGGTCACGATAGCCTTCATTCTCTATCCTTATCCTAGTATGTTGCATTTCTACACTTCTTTCCTAAGAAGAATTTATAATAATCACTCTGAATACTTCTGTGAAAGATATTGTTGTAATAAAACTCAACTAGAGGAAGATTTTTATCCCAAACTCAATTAAAATACATAGAACAAGATCTAAAAATATCCTCTATGATCTTAATGGTTCTCTTAGACTGAACATTTATCTAATGATGATATATAGTGTTGAAACTCAACTTTTCATCAATAGATTGCTAAAAAATTTCCAAAACCTAAGGTAAACCTAACATATCAATTATATACAATTGAATGTGGTAAAAGATGAAACCTTACCACTTCCTTAATTTTTATTCAGTAAATATGATCCAAATAGAAATATTCTTTGATTGAAATTAAGTGTGTTAAATTTGTAAGGTGATTTACTATAACCCATATAAAATTATTCCTTGTATATGTTTTCGGAAGTCTAATGAAAAAATCCAAGGTGATTTTTTCCTAATTATATTCTAGTATGGGTAATGGTTTCAACATCCCCTTAAACTTTTATCTTTCAACCTTGACTTTTTAACATACCAAGAACCAAGATATAAACTCTATAATATCTCTGTTTATGCTATCCTACTTGAAATATTCATTTATATCTCTATACATCTTTGTACTTTCCACATGAATAGAGCATACATAACTATGAGCTCCCTCTAATAGTTATTTCTTTAAATATAATATATATAGAACATAAAAATGGTTCCTCAACTTTATAATTATATCATGGTCAAGTTTAAAATCTATAAAATTTCACACCTTTTTCTGTATCTCTATATTATCCTTCTATGCCTCTTTTATTTTCAGATGGATAGATAGATGGAAACTTATTTGAGAAAGATAATATTTCTCCCCTTCCTTCAAGACTTCATGATTCATACTTTCAAAATACATAAATATTGGATCTTTTTTTATCCATATCATAGATAATATAGTATGATCATGTTGACTCAAATCCTAGGTCACCTTGTTCGTTTTCCCAGGGTGGTAATGTATTGAGTAGTCATAATATTTAGTCATCTCAAACCATCTTTTTTGGTGCATATTCAAATCCTTCTATGTGAATATATACTTTAAAATTTTGTGATATATATATATATATCACAATTTTCTCCATAAATATAATTCCTTTATATCATTAATGAAAAAATTACCATAGCTAACTTCAAATAACGAGTTGGGTAATTTTTCCATGAACCCTCAATTATCATGAGGCAAAAGCTATAACCATGTCATTATTCCTGATTACACATCCTAATACCTTCATGAATTCATCTATATAGATTAAAAACCCTTCTCTACTACAAGTTAATGTAAGCATTGTCACGCTGACTAATCTTCTCTTCAGTTCCTTAAAATTTTACCCACATTCATCCATATATATGAAATTGGATCCCTTCTATGTTAACTTGGTGAGTGGATTAGATAGTCATGAGAAATTATCCACAAATCACTGATAATATCAATCAAAACCAATTAAATGTTGGATATAAATTACCATGGTTGGTCTAGGATAATGTTTAATAGCCTCTATTTTTTATGGATCCACTGATATACCCTCTCTTGAGATTATACGACCAAAAAATGAAACCTTTTGTTGAAAAAAATTCAAACTTTCTAATTTTTTATAAACTTTATATTTTCTTAGGGACTTTCTTACAATTATAAAGTGATCTTTATGATCTTGCTTTCTATTTAAATATAAGATAATATCATCTATAAAGACTACCACTAACCAATCTAGGTAATATCTAATAACTATTCACTAAATACTTTAATATAGTAGGGGAATTAGAAAGAATAAATGGAATACTTATATAACCATAGTTTCCATACCTCGAACAGAATGTTATATTGGGAATATCCTCCTTCTTTACCCTCAATTGATTTTTTATATAATGAAGTTTAATCTTGGAAAAGTATTTATCTCTATATATTTGATCAAACAAGTCATCAATACAGGGTAGATGATCCTTTTTATTATTTGTGATATTGTTTAGTTCATGGTAATCAATGAAGTGCTGCATCGATACCATATTTGTTTATAACAAATAGAAATGGTACCCCCCAAGGTTACACAATTGAAAAAATGAATCCCTTTTTGAGGTTATAATTTATTTTCTTCTTCAATTCATATAACTCAATTTATTCTATCTTATAGGGAGTCATTGAAATATTTGTGGCACTAGGTATAAGTTACATTGAGAAATAAACTTCATGTTTTGGTTTTATAAGAGGAAACTCTTCTAGAAAGGCATAAAAAACTTATGTATAATAGTAATGTCACACCCTGACCACGGACACATATGTTTTTATTCTTTTCTCAGTCCCACGACTCTGGGTAGAGTTAGTTTTGGGTATGGGTTTAAATTTTTGAAGATTTGATGTTTTCAGTGGGTCTCAGGACAGTGTGCAGTCACCGCACTGCTTGCGGTCACCGCACATTCGGTCCGGGTGGGTGCGCGGTCACTGCGCATTCGGTTTGATCGTGTGTTCGGACCTGGTGAGTGTGCGGTTTCCCAACTGTTTAGATAAATAATAAAATTATAAGAATAAATTAAATTAAAAAGAATTTTATAAAATAATTAATAATAATAATAACAATAATTTATAATATTCTTATTATTCTTCTTATTATTATTGTTATTATTGTTATTATTATTATTATTATCATTATTATTAGATTATTATTATTATTTATTAACTTTACTTTTTTTATCTTATCCTTTTTCTCTTTTCTCCTCCTTCTTTTCCCTTTTTCTTCTCTACGCGTGATGCTCCCCCTTGTCCCCATGTTCTGTGTGTGACCCCCTGGACTTCCCCAGGTCTCCCCACGGCTTCCCATCCGGCTCTCCCTTCGCGATCACCCCTCCAGCCCTTGCGCACCCCAGATCCGCCCACCTGCCCTCCCTTCTCCGCCGTCCCAGTCTCCCCTCTGACAGGCCTCCGCCCCTCATGCATCCCCAACAACCTTCCTCCCCTGCTGCCAGCCGCGATCCCCTCATGTCTGGCTCGCCCTCCCTGCCCTATCCGGCTCACCCTCCTAGTCCTATTCGGCTCCCGTCGCCCTCACCTTGTGGCTCAACGCTACACCTCCTGCCACCATGTTCGTCTAACCGCTAACCCTCCTGCTCACCGCTCCGTTCGCCCCAGAATCTCGCATCCCCCTGTTTCTCCTCCCCGTATGAAGCCACTTGTGCACCCCGCTACCTCACCCGCATCCAACCCTCTGCTAGCACCTCCCCAGCCGGCGCGCCACCCTCCTACTACCCCGGTCTAACCTGCACGCCCCGCGCACCATCTGCCTTGTTGATCCACCTCGCACCAGATTCCCTCCCTCTTCATGCCTCCACCATCCAGCCACATCCCATTGTAGTACCCTATCCGGTCTTGCCTGGCCCCCCATGATCTTGCTACCTTCCGCACAAGATCCCGCACCCACTGTTGTCTCTATTACCTGCCGCCTTTGCCTCGCGCCACCACTGCCCGTCGCACCTGCTTCACTCAACTGAAGCGACCTGCAGTCCCCTCCTCCTCCTTGCGCTATCCAACCTCCATGGCTCCGCCTCCGAACCGCTGTCCGGCCACCGCGGCTTCCCGGACTCCTCCTTTCACGCTACCACCATCCGGCCCTGTCATGATTAGCACGCCCTCGGAGTTCCTATGCATTGCTGCAGCTATCCAGCTAGCATGCATCCCAGCTGGTGTGCCTCTCCAGCCTACCCGTGGCCATCCACTTCCCCTCCCTTTACGTGGCAGCCCCGTTGTGCGCACGTGACCGGCCGTGATGCACTAAACCCCTACTACTCTGGCGTGAACCCCTCTCCTAGTATGTGAAGACCACCTCGGTCTTGTTCTTGTGTGTTCCGATATCTGTTGCTGATGGTGAAGCGGATTGATTCCATTTTGGTTTGCCACCTCCATCCAAGGTAAGCATTCCTTTTTATTTTATCACGCACTCATTTTTTTAGTGTCTGAGTTATGTTCTGAAGTCCTGTTTTTTTTATTATTTGTAGTGTGGATTATTATTATTATTAGATAAAACCTCGGCTTGTCGCACGTCTTCAAGGTTGCACCACTGTCTGAGGTGAATATCTTCATCCGTTATCTTGTTGCGCACTTTATTTATTTATTTATTTATTTATTTTGGGTTCACGCCATTTATCCTGCATTGGGGTTCAGGTGAGGTATGCAATGTCTCTTGTTTTGATTATTTTAAATTAATGTTTATTTTTGTTTGTAGTTATCTTTGCAATGTTTAATTTTTAGGTTACTTCTGGTCAGTGTTTATGTGTTTTAGATTATTTTACTTTTTTTGCAGCACGTTGGCAGGGTAACCCCACCTTACCGCGATCATCGGTCTGCGCATGATTGAACGCCTATGAGAGGCATGTCACACTATCATGTTCGAGTTGCAAAGTGAGGTAGGTACCCCACTGCACTCAACTTTAGATTTATAATTTATTAATTGATTGATGTTTTATTAATTTTAATAAATAGGAAATAATATAAGATTAATTTTTATATGATTATTTGGTGTAAAAAGAGACCTTTATTTTATACACGACACATGGAATATTTTCTTGACGAATGGACACCCAGCAATGAAAGAATGTCTGTTTGGATTTTAAACAAAATTCACAGAATTTAAAATGTAGTTTTGGTTTCAATGATAAATGATTTCTTCTGAATAAGTGTTTTCGGTTTTCTTGAGAAATGATGTTTTATTTAAAGTTGGTGAAGGCCCATTTGGCACTTTAATAAAATAAATTATTTTGGAAAAACTCACTTTGGGGTTACTCAGGGGTGATACTTGGTGTGCGTTGATTGCGTGAGTTGTGTGTGATATTTGTTGATCGTGACCGATTGATTTTCATTGTGGACACACCCCTTTTTATTTTATGTGCTGACATGGGAACCTAACATAGTGAGTGAATCTTCTAAGAATGATTGTTTCACTAGTTTAGATTACACAATGGCTAGTGGCCCCATAATAGGGGAATACTGAGTTATTGCTACTATTGGGATTGAGCCACTCGGTTTGACCATGTAGGGATTTGCCGAGCATTAGGGTGTTATGATGTCATCGAGTTAGGGCATGCCTTTAGGATGATTCATATGTATAGTACGTTCTAGATTGTTCACGAGCTCCTAGGTTTGATCCACGTTTCCTTTAGTGTTTATTTGTGTGTGGCGCATGATTGAGAGGTCTAGTTCGGTTGCTGGCTCGTGTGTTCCATTTTTTCCCAATTCCCTTGGCATGTGTTGTGTGTTATGTGTGGTTTTCCTTTTTGGATAATAACTGAAATTTGGATTCCTAAATTGTTCGCAGAGAATGTTTTAAAATGAAATGTACCCATTCCTTTAGAACTTTAAACTTGTTTTTTTAAATTAAAAAGGGAAATGGACTGATACTTGTTTTAGAAATTATAGTGTGTGTGGAAACTAATATTTTATATAATTTAGTTCAAACTTGGAATTAGTAAATTTCTTTATTTAAAGTTAGTGCATTGGGAATAGATATCGGGCTAGAATACTGAGTTTTAATACTCACGCCTATAGTTCTTTTCAGTTTTTAGTGTTTGTTCAGGCTACAACTTGGGTGCATTTTCCTTGGGAGAAATTTGGTTGTGAGTTGGAGAGTGACTTGTGAGGTTACACAAAGATAGTGGTTGTCTCTTTCAGTTAGTTTCATTTTCTTTTGTTCTTGTTTAGTTACTTTACTTTATTTATTTTTTTCTACTCTATTTTATTTATGATTCTTTATTTATTTATTTTAACTAGGTGAAATCATTCCCACCACCTCTGTTGATGCCCTGGCGCTTGTCGCCAGCCCGAGAGGATCGGGAACACCTCTCGGGCCATGTCGTGGACCGGATCGGGTGACCGGTTCAGGGTCAACCCGAGTTGGTTTGTGACAAAATTTTATCATAGGAGGTTGCCTCTTAGAGAACCCTGCTTTTCAGAGCACCCTTTTTTATTTGGGATGTCTGATAGATGGATATTAGGACTGTCGGGGCTCATAAGGTAGGTTATGGGTTGGTGCCTGATCACCACTGCTCGTGATGAGACCTGAGTTACCAGAATTAGTTTGGGATTTGAATATTTTTTCTTTGGTTGTTTTGGATTTAGGAATGAAAATGGGGGTGAATCGGTTCACTTTGAGACCTCACATGGGGTGGTGACCCAGGTGAAGTCTAAGTGTCCGGCTCAAGGTCCTCTTAGTGTTATTCTTTACTTGGGGCATGGCACACCACCATGTCGCTGGGCCATACATATGCACTGGTTCCTCATTCTAGTGGGTTATTACTGCTTGTGTTTTGTTTTAGTCTCAGTTGATTTGAGCGTGCGTTAAAAGTGGAATTCATTTTTAAATGGAAAAGTGTTTCTTCCATTTTTTTTGAAATTATTAAAGTGGGTTTTTAGAGAGAAGGTGTATCAGTTTGGAAAAACATGGTATGGGTTTGGATTTCGTAAGAAAAATAAGTGTTTGAACCTTGGAACTCCTTATGGAGGGTTACACGTGCGTGGGTATGTATGGAAGTGCGTGGGGGAACTTGTTTGCATGTGATGTGAGCGAGATTGAATAAACGCACATGTGACTGTTCATAAAGTGCCGTAGGTGAGTTTTTAAAATTTCAAAGAAATTATGGATTTGGAAAAGTGATTTATTCTTGTGTTATATATGTTTGTCTTATGATCCTATTGTTCTTGGATTGTGTTGTTGTTTTGATTGAGTTTTGGCTTGATGCCGGTTTTGATGGTGTTTCTTGTGTTTTCATGAGTATGCCACCCAGAAAGCCTCCAAAATTTGTCAACGAGTTATGCTCAGTTCTCAGTTCATTTTGTGTGTTGCTTGATTTTTAAGGTAGTCGAATTCTGTTAGAGGTAGTTGTATTGTTCTAAAAGATAGTGTGTCTTCAGGTTTATTATAACTCCCAGGATAGTTAAGGTTCGTACTGCCCTGGAGTTATTTGAGGGTTCAGTTTTGGAATAGTAAAGATGAGATGTCTCATCGTCGTTAGAGTTTTGGGTGTGATTAATTGTGGTCGACTTCTGCGAAGGTTCCCCATCTGGAAAGGAGTGCGGGCCGGTGGAACCTGTCTCCATGAAACTATCCTCATCGGTACCGGTTCCTAGTTCATCAAACCACTCTCTTGTGCGCCATAAGTATGGCCTGTTTGGACATTCAAATTCGTCATGTTGCATCCCTTTGAAAACATACATCCATCGTGGTTGTTTGAAACATCAAACAGAAGGAGTTAGAGGCCAGAAGATGAAAATTCCTGACTGTGAGGTAAGAGATGCTTCATCCATCAGGGCCCCAGCCACTGGTCTTGGGGTGAAGCTCGCGCAAAGTAGGGAGTTGTTCAGGGTGTGTGAAACCTAGGTTCAGATAATGGCTTCAACTTTGGAATGGAAATATCCAAAATTTCCCTTGTTCTATTCTCAATTCTGCCATAAGCTCATCCTTGTTGAAGTGGCATTATGAGCCCATTTCCCCACAATCCAAGCGGTCTTATCTGCTCTCAGCATGGTTCTTAAGTTGTTTGGTCTCTCTGAATGGTGTGGGCCCATGAATAAACAGACCTGATCTGTTTTTAAGTTGTTCCTAGCTGTTTTCATTAGGGTGGTGTTTGTTTCATGAAATTGATGGGAGGTGTTGAGTTAACTTCTCATCCTCAAGTTGATGGATTGTTCCATAGAAAGCTTTTCGTCAAGTCTCAGGTGTGTTGTTCGGTACATGTGGGGAAAATGAATGAGTTTGGTGTGGGAGTTCCCACATTGCCCCCTGGGGGGGGGGTGTTCATGTTTCATGGGTTTTTGTATTAGTAAATTATTGTGGTGGGGAGAACCCTCTCATATTCTCCCCTCAATCTCAGGCAGCGGTTTTTCATGAATTGGTCAGGTGTGATGTTTGTTGGGAATGGTTACCCCAAATCTTTCGGTTCTCTATGATTTTTTTGGGAATGAACTCAAGTTGTGTCAACTATTGTCTTGGTGACTTTCTGGGGGCAGAAGGTGTCTGTGGTGGGGAGACTTGTCACACCCTGACCACAGACGCCTATGTTTTTATTATTTTTTCGGTCCCGCGACTCTAGGTAGAGCTGGGTTTGGGTCCGATTTTAAATTTTTAAAGACTTGATGTTTTTCAGTGGGTCTCGGGCTAGTGCGCAGTCACCGCACTGCTTGCGGTCACCGCGCATTTGGTCCTGGTGGGTTCGCGGTCACCGTACATTCAGTTCGATCGTACGTTCGGACCTGATGAGTGCGCAGTTGCCCAACTGTTTAGATAAATAATAAAATTAAAAAAATAAATTAAATTAAAAAGAATTTTATAAAATGTTTAATAATAATAATAATAAAAATTTATAATATTGTTATTATTGTTATAATTATTTATTATTATTATTATTATTATTATCATCATCATTATTAGATTATTATTATTATTTATTAAGTTTACTTTTTTTGTTTTATCTTATCATTTTTCTCTTTTGTCCTCCTTTCTTCTTTTCCTTTTTTATTATCCTTGCTTGCTGCTCCCCCTTTTCCCCTTTTTCTTCCCGGGACCCCCAGTCTTCCCCAGGTCTCCCCTCGGCTTCCCATCCGGCTCTCCCTTCGCCAGCACCCCTCCAGCCCTTGGGCACCCCAGATCCGCCTGCCATCCCTGCCTTCTTTACCATCCCTATCTCCCCTCTGCCATGCTTCTTCCCCTCATGCAGCCCCAGCAGCCTGCCTCCCCTGCTGCAATCCGCGATCTCCTCCTGTCCAGCTCACCCTCCCTGCCCTGTCCAGCTCGCCTTCTCAGTCCTATCCGTCTCCTATTGCCCTTGCCTTGCGCCCCAGCACTACGCCTCCTGCCACCATGTTCGGCTCACCCACTAACCCTCATGCTCACCGCTCTGTTCGCCCTAGCAGCTTGCATCCCCCTGTTTCTCCTCCCTTTATGAAGCCGCTGGTGAACCCCTCTACCTCACCCACATCCAACCCTCCTCCAGCACCTCCCCAGCTAGCGCGCCACCCTCCTGCTACCCTGGTACGGCCTGCGCACCCCGCGCACCATCTGCCTTGCTGCTCCGCCTTGCGCCGGATGCCCTCCCTATTCGTTCCTCCACCGTCCAGCCACCTCCCGTTGCAGTGCCCTGGCCGGTCTCTCCTGGCCCCCCATGATCTTGCTGCCTTCTGCACAAGATCTGACTCCCCCTACTGTCTCCAATACTCACCGGCTTCGCCTCGCACCATCGTTGCCCGGAGCCCCTACTCCGCTCACCTATAGTGGCCTAAATCCCCCCTCCTCTTTGCGTTGTCCGACCTCTGCGACCCCACCTCCAAAACGCTGTCTGACCACCGCCGTTTCCTGGCCTCCTCCTTTCATGTTGTAACCGTCCGACCCTGTCAAGATTGGTGCACCCTCGGCATGACTCCACCTTGTGGCAGCTATCCAGCTGACATGCGTCCCATCCGGTGTGCCTCTCCGGCCTGCCCATGGCCATCCACTTCCCCTCCCTTTGCGTGGTAGCCCCATTGTGCGCACGCGACCAGCAGCGATTCAGTACACCCTCGCTGATCTAGCGCAAACCCCTCTTCTGGTATGTGAAGACCACCTCGGTCTTATTCTTGTGTGTTCTGATATCCACCGCCGATGGCAAAGCGGATTGATTCCGTTTTGGTTTTCCTCCACCATCCAAGGTAAGAGTTCCTTTTTATTTTATCACGCACTTGTTTTTTTAGTGTCCGAGTTGTGTTCTGAAGTCCTATTTTTTTTTATTATTTGTAGTGCAGATTATTATTATTATTTTTGGATACAACCTCGGCTTGCCACACGTCTTCAATGTTGCACCACTGTATGAGGTAATGATCTTCATTCGTCGTCTTGTTACGCACTTTATTTATTTATTTATTTTGGGTTCGTGCCGTTTCGCCTACATTGGGGTTCAGGTGAGGTATGTGCTGTCTATTATTTTAATTATTTTAAATTAATGTTTATGTTTGTTTGTAGTTATATTTGCAATGTTTAAGTGTTGTGTTACTTCTATTTAGTGTTTATGTGTTTTAAATTATTTTACTTTTGTTGCAGCATATTGGCAGGGTAACCCCACCTAACCATGATCATCGTTCTGCGCATGCTTGCGTGCCTATGCGAGGTGTGTCACGTTGTCGTGTTCAAGCTCCAAAGTGAGGTAGGTCCCCCACGACACTCACCTTTAGATTTAGAATTTATTAATTTCTTGATGTTTTATTAATTTTAATAAATAGTAAATAATATAAGATTAATTTTTATATGATTATTTGGTATAAAAAGATCAATTTATTTTATACACGACACTTGGAATATTTTCTTAACGAATGGATACCTATCAGTGAAAGAATTCCCATTTGGATTTTAAGCATAATTCACAGAATTTAAAATGTAGTTTTGGTTTATATGATAAATTATTTCATCTGAGTAAGTTTTTTTGGTTTTCTTGAGAAATGATGTATTTCTTTAAAGCTGGTGAAGGCCCGTTTGGCACTTTAATAAAATAAATTATTTTGGAAAAACTCACTTTGGGGTTACTCATGGGTGATCCTTGGTGTGTGTTGATTACCTGAGTTGCGTGTGATATTTGTTGATCATGACTGATTGATTTTTAATGTGGACACACCCCTTTTTATTGTATGTGTTGACATGAGAGCCTGACATAGTGAGTGAATCTTCTGAGAATGATTACTACACTATTTTAGATTACGCACTGGCTAGTGTCCCCATAGCAGGGGAATACTGAGTTATTGTTGCTATGGAGATTGGGCCCCTCGGTTAGGCCATGTAAAGCTATGCCGAGCATTAGGGCATTATGACATCATCGAGTTAGGGAATGCCTTCAAGATGAGTCAGATGTATAGTACGTTCTGGATTGTTCATGAGCTCTTAGGTTTGACCCATGTTACCTTTAGTGTTTATTTGGGTGTGGCGCATGATTGAGAGGTCTAGTTCGGTTGCTGGCTCATGTGTGCCATTTTTTCCCATTTCCCTTGGCGTATGTTTTGTGTTATGTGTGGTTTTACTTTTTGGCTAATAACTAAAATTTGGATTCCTAAATTGTTTGCAGAAAATGTTTTAAAATTAAATGTACCTATTCCTTTAAAAATTTAAACTTTTTTTTAAATTAAAATGGGAAATTGACTGATACTTGTTTTAGAAATGAAAGTGTGTGTGGAAACTAATATTTTATATAATTTAGTTCAAACCTGGATTAGTAAATTTTTTTATTTAAAGGTAGTGCATTGGGAATAGATATCGGGCTAGCCTATTGAGTTTTAATACTCACACCTATAGTTTTTTTTTCTGTTTTTAGTGTTTTTACAGGCTACATCTTGGGTGCGTTCTCCTTTGGAGACGTTTTGTCGTGAGTTGGAGAGTGACCTATGAGGTCACACAGAGATAGTGGTTGTCTCTTTCGGTTAGTTTCATTTTATTTTGTTCTTGTTTAGTTACTTTACTTTATTTATTTTGTGCTACTCTGTTTTATTTATGCTACTTTATTTATTTATTTTAATTGGGGGAAATATTTCCCCCCACCCTTGTTGATTCCCTGACGCTTGTCGCCAGCCCGAGAGGATCAGGAACGCCTCTCAGGCCATGTCGCGGACTGGCTCGAGTGACCGGTTCAGGGTCGACCCGAGTTGGTTCGTGATAAGTAATATCATAAATTTTGATTTTCTCCCCAACCATATAAGATAAATTCTCATTTTTAATGGGAATCAAGACCCATACAATGAATGCGATCTCTATTGGAAATTCATATCTGTAATCTCACTGACATACCGTAATAGCTTTTTTTAGAATATCAATTGTAACTTCCCTTTTTTAGAAATTAATGTGGTATTTATGTCGATAAATCCAATACATGCCTAAGATAACATAATATTAAACTATAGGGAAACTAATGAGGTTTTCATGAAGCACATTCCCACAAACTTCAACCAGTGAAGAATCATTGACTTGAGATGTAATCATTATACCACTAAGGTGTTTCACTACTAATTCACATCTAATAATTGGGAAGAAATTGTGATACCCTTGTAAAATTATTCATATATAAAAGCATGGGTAGATTTAGAGTCAAATAAGACATTGACAGTTTTAGAGTGGATGATAAGTGTACCTTTAACCATTGTAACGACCCAAACTTTTATTAATGAAAATTACCCTTGATCTAATTAAATGTATTATTATGTAAAATGGTTATATAACATATGAACTTATTTGGTTTTGGATTTCAAAATACCATTAAAAATATTTACCATTCTAATATAGCCATTGAATAATGATCAATTGATTAGTATAAATATAGGGCTTTAACAAATCGAATTTACTCAGACAAAGGAAGCGATGACCTCATACAATAGACTTGCCCTGTACAAAGACCATTTAGTAGAGATCAGAAAGGAGTTGTCATCATTGGGCTTCACTCTTGACCAAGACCAAGATGAGATTAAACACATTAAGATCGAACATAAGTGGAAGTTGACAGAGATTACCACCTGAGTAATGTTATCCGAGCCACCCCAAGAGTCTATCACCATCGCACACCTTACCCAACAGTCTTATGTGAGTGTTATAAGGGGTTATTTAACAAGTCCTTATCACTATGATTATGTACATTATTTTTTTATATAATAAATAATATACATTTATTTTATTATTTTTACTTTGTAAATAGTTTTTAAAGCACAATTAGTATTTTTTATTAATATTCAATTAATAAATCTATTTTGATGAATTACTGGATTTTTAACTAAAATAAAATTTTAATGAAATATTATTTATAAATTATTTTTTATTAAATATAAATGATAGTATAATTATTATGAATACAATTGTGATTTTTTTAAGGTTTGAAAGTCATTTTTTTCAAAACCCATGAATTTTCGATAAATGTTAGTTTTTATTTTTAAAAGTAAAAATTAACATATTTATAAAATTATTTAGATAAAATAAATATTATTTTTGGAATCAGGACATCGAAATTATCCAATGGTGAATTTTTCATAATTTTCCAAGACAATCAAATTTTTTGGTAAATTAAATATCATTTAATTATATAATGTGTTTTATGACATCATAAGAAATAAATAGTGATGTAATAAAATAATTTAAATGGATTTTAGGAAAATATATGTTTTAACATTAAAATTATTTTATTTTAGGTTTGTTTGATTTATTTTAAAAATTCTTAGTGGACCCTCTAAAACTTATAAAACATTTTAACTTTTTAAATTGATTTCTGTGAGAGTGTGACTCAAATCCACACAAGAAAACCTAATATTTTAAGAAGTTAATATATTGGTATTATAATATAATGTTTTACACTCCACTTTGGAAAAAAACAATGGGCTGGTTTTTTGATTTAATTAGTTTATTGTGTGGTGTCCAAAACCTAAATATTAAAGAATTATTTCTCTTTTCTTATATAAACGCACCAAAGATCCCACTTCCTCTTCACTCAAAGAATTTTGAGATCAACCAACCTCTGACCTCCCCTCTCTAGAATCCTACCAAGGTTCTCCAATCTCCCAAGAAGCCTCTCACAATCCTCTCCCAAGCCTTTGGGATCACACCTCCAAGTAAGGGATTTCTTCCTTTCTTATTTTTGTCTAAATTTATTTATGTTGTTATTCCCTTTTATTTTCAATTAAAAATATTTTGGTATGATTTCAAACCACCCCCATACTTCTATCCTTATGTTTTAATGATGATATACCACATTATCTCTATTTAATTCCTCCCATGTACACCTATTACCATACCGAAATTCCATAAGGAATTTCTCTCTTCACATTTTCATTCAAGTAATTATTTTGTATTATGCATCTAAATTACATTACATATGTTGGGACATGTATTTATATGAACCTATTACTATCCATTTTATGTAAATATGATGAGACAACCATTTCTCTCTCATCAAACATTTTTATGAATTCTTATGTCACGTCGTTATGCTGTTGAAATTGCACCGCGATTTTCCTTGCCAAAGTCATTGTGTAGTGAATACCATGCCCATTTTTCTATCAAGGGTATTAACCGTTATGCACATTTACTTATTGATTATATTTTTTCATGTTTTAATTCCACATTCTTTTTTCATGTAATATATGATGATGTTTTATGAATCCAAGTTATATGATCCATGTGTCACACTTATACATCAAATAAAATGATTAAGAAGGGTGCGCCTAGATAGCGCTACAATGCATTGGGTAAATATTAATATCATGATATGTCAAGTGAAATTAGGGTTTACTCATGATCCATGTGCAATGATCCTTGGCTCATGCTAATACCATGTTAAGTGTTGTTGCCACATTTCCTTGTTATGATAATAATGCTGTATCATGCCTTTATGTTCATGTATCTATTATGCTCCATTGATATGACTATTGCATAACATGTACTGTATTATTCATTTTATGCCTTGTTTAATCTCTTATTTATATTTATATCTCACCCTTTTCTTTTTCATTTCTTCAGGTTATCCCATGCAATGTTAAGTATGAAGGAATGTGTGTGGTCATGTAAAAGAAGTTTTCAATAAATATAATGTGTTTTATGTTCTAAGTTATTATGTAATGTTTCTAATCCCCAAATAAACTAAACCTCTCGATCTTATATGTTGTATCAAGTAAAGTGTTTTATGTAATAAATCATGTTTAAGTGCGTGATAAATAGTTGGGTTGTTATAGTTAATGTTAGAGGACAGGTTTAGTTATTTTAAGGATTATGATTAGAAAACCATAGTGAAACCTTAGAGATAAGAATAAGTAAAATAAAAAAATCCCTAAATTTTGGTGAGTATTTATTAAGTGGTTTATATAGAAGATACATCCCTTTATGGATATGATTAGGTAGAGGTGGCTCTGGAACAAATATACCTAGGAGTGAAAACTCCGACAATGAGTTTCAGTCTTAACATGGGGTATCCTAGTATACGATAATGGGACTTGCTACACTCTTGGTTAAAAAAATCCCAAGGGATATTCTTTGGTAAATTCACAAGCTTAGTATGAACCATTGTTAATGGAATAAAAAAATTACCCTAAGAATATATGTTGGGATGTAGATCATGGATAACATAGATTAAAGTCTAAAAATTCATAATTTATGGAAAAGAAAGTAATTTATTAGCCATCCATTTTTGTATTTGGATTGACCTTTATGTGTTACCCCTAACTTTCCTTTTATTCCATCCAATTTCTTGTAATAAGATGACTTAGGATAAAAATTGATGCGAAGATCAATGTGATGACTGTTCTAATGAGATTCCCAACCAGATGGGAGTGGGAATTGTGAACTTTGTCAAGATAATATCTCAGTTAACTGAAGATTTTAATAGAAACATGGTTCAAGAGGAATGTTCAACCCCCCCCCCCCCAAGAAAGAACAAGTTTCAATAGAGAGGTTAATGAGACAAAGGCCTCCTACTTTGAATGGATCATATAATCCCTCAATTTTCGAACAATGAATCAAATCCATTGAGAATATATTCTCCATCCATTAATGTTCTGAATAAGAGAAGGTTCTTATGGTTTCTTTTCGTATGGAAGGTGAAGCTAATCAATGGTAGACATTGATAAAAAATACAAAGCCTAAGGATGTGATCGATGCATTGGAATGGAAGGATTTCTAGGAAAAAAAATTAGATAAATATTTTCTGCACACCCTCCGACTTAAGATAGAAAGGGACTTCCTTGACCTCAAGAAAAAAGACGACGAATATGCTAGATCATACGAGGAAACATTCACAAGTCTTGCACGATATGCCTCTGACTTTGGCGTTACCCCAAAATTTAAGGTTGACCACTTCTTTTGTGGGATAAAACCTAGCCTACAGAAAGCCCTAGTGATCAGTGACTTCAAGAGCTTTGAGGAAATTGTCTGACGTTCCCTCAAAGAAGAAATGGAGTTTAGAGAATCTCTGGGGTTTCATGGGGATAAGAAGTTTAAGGTGGACTTCAATTCTGGCAGTCTAATGGATAAATCCAATGGTGATAAGAAAATCCGTCACCCCACTTTCCAAAGGTGTGGAAAGAAGCACCTTGGAAATTTCCTAAAGGGGATGAAAAAATGCTTTAGGTGTGAAAGAGAAGGGCAAATGGACATTAACTACCGATAAGGAAAACACAACGCTATGAAAGAGGAAGGGAATGCTCTGTTCGATGCTCAATTCATTTTTCATTGCTTTCACTTAAAAGATACATGGAAATTTGCAAACCATTTCCCTAAAAAAAGGGTTTTTGAGGGTAGCCAACAACCTCCAAGGCAGCAAGGGTGATCTTTTTCCATAGCTATCACTGAAGTGAAGCCCGAAAAAAAGTGGTGACAGGTACGCTATTTTTTCATTCAAGAATAGAGAATTCACTTTTTTATTCCAATTCTATACATTCTTTTGTATCCCAAATGTTTAGTAGATAATACCAACACCACCACAAATCATGGAACTAAAGATGTCAGTGAGTATGATAAATTGGGCAGTCATTGCATCCCATGAATATAACTCCCCCTATCATAATTTGTGGATTGAACATCTTCATGAACCTATTAATACTCTCTATAGTGGAATTTTATGCAATTATCAACATGGATTGAATTTCATTATATAGAGGAATCATAAATTGTCATGAGAGGGAAATCACTCTCCATATAGAGAATCAACCCCCAATTCTATACAAGTGCAAGGAGGAAGATGAATCTTCTTTAGTACAATCATCTCAAGCATGGATATTAATGCACAATGAGCATGCATATCTGGCTCAGATTATTGAGTCTAGGAAAGAAACCATCCTTGAAGACATTCCTATTGTGAGGGAATTCACTGAAGTGTTTCTCAATTAATTTTTTGGTCTTCCTCCAAGAACAGATATTAAATTCTAAATCGATATTATACCTGGGAGAATTTCCAATATACAAGACTCCATATAGAATGGTTGTTGTAGAGATTTAGGAGTTAAAGAAACAATCACAGGAGAATCTGGATAAAGGGTTTACACACCTAAGTGCTTCACCAAGTGTTCCACTAGTCCTCTTCGTCAAGAAGAAGGATGGGTCAATTTACCTTTGTATTGATTATTGCAAGTTCAACTAAATCACGATAAAGAACAAGTATCCTATGCCTTGAATTGATGAATTTTTCTATTAGATATGTGGAGAACAATACTTATCTAAGGTGGATTGGCGGTCTGTATATTACCAAGTAAGGGTGAAGAAGAAGGATACCCTCAAGACTACTTTTCATACAAGGTATGAGCACTATGAATCCATAGTAAATCCTTTAGAACTCACCAATGCTCTATAAATATTCTTTAACTTGATAAATAGAGTATTTGTAGATTACCTAGACAAATTTGTGGTATTCTTTATAGATGATATTCTAATATACTCTAAAACCAAGGAGGAGAATGGGGAGAATCAAAGCACTGTACTAGAGACCTTGAAAACGGAGGATCTCTATGCAATGTACAACAAGTGTGTATTCTGGTTGAAGGAGGTCTCATTCATGGGTCATATCATCACGAGCAATGGGATATCTGTGTATCCATCCTAGATAGATACAATTGAGAGATAGTTGAGGCCAAGACCGATAACAAATATCCCTAGCTTCTTGGGGTTAGCTAGATATTATTACTGATTTTTGAGAAATTTTCTGACGATTGTCCAACCCTCTTACCAAGATAACTCATATGTGAGTAAATGTTTCTTGGAGTGATGAATGAAAAAAGAGCTTCAAGGAGTTGAAAAGGAGGCTTATCACTATGGTCGTGATCACACTACCCACAAGTGAAGAACGTTTTGTGGTATTCAGTGGTTCTTTGGAGAAGGTTCTGGGTTGTGTGTTGATGAAAAATGAAAAAGTCATTGCCTATTCTTCAACGAAGTTTATAGTTCATAAGAAAAACTATCCAACATATGATCTAGAGTTGGATGCAGTAATCTTATCTTTTTAAGATATTTTGAAATTACTTCTTTGGGGAGAAGTGTGAAATATACATGGATAAAAAAATACTCAAGTATATATTCACAAATAAAGAGTTGACAATGATCCAATGAATATGGTTAGATTTGATCAAAGACTATGACTGCTCAATCCATTACCACGCTGTGAAAGAGAACAATGTGGCAGATGCTCTAAGTTGAAAGGTCCCTGTAATTATACCATTGATGAGAATTTAAAAGGATATAATATTCTTAGATTTAATGAAGATGGACATGAGAATCATAAATAAGGGAACATCATTGATCCTTTCACAAATGATTGATCAACCGTATCTATTGGAAAGGTTAAAGGATGCTCAAAAGGATGATGTTGGGATTCAGAAGAAAGTGAAAACTACCAGAAAAGGGAAATTATCAGAGTTAAATGTCAATAAAGAAGGAACTGTGAGATTTGGGTCAAGAATATGTGTTCCATAAAATCCAAAGTTAAAGAAAAAACTTTTGAATGATGCACATATATTGAATTTCTCTATTCACCCAAGAAACAAAAAAATGTATCAAGATATTTGAGAGAATTATTTATGGGATAACATGAAGAAGGAGATCGATGAGTATACATCAATGTTCCTGGTATGTCAGCAAGTGAAGGCTAAGAGGAAGAAGTCTATGGGGATGATAAAACCATTACCCATACCAGCATGTAAATGGGAGAAAATAACCATGGAATTTGTCACCGAACTTCTGAAAAAATCCAAAGGCAACAATGTAATCTGGGTTATTGTGGATCATCTTATAAAGTATACACACTTTATTTCAATTTGGGAGGATTTATCATTGGATCAACTAACACAGATATATATCCGGGAAGTGGTAAGGCTACATTGAGTACCACAATCTATTGTATTTGATCAAGATCCAAGATTCACCTCTAAGTTTTGGAAGAGTCTTCAACATGCTCTGGATACTGAACTGAACATCAGTATGGCCTATCATCCTCAAACTGATGGCCAGTCTCAGTGAACTATTCAGAAACTAGAGGATATGTTAAGATCATGTTCTATGGACTTCAAAAGAGGGTGGGAACAACATCTTCCACTAGTTGAATTCTCCTAAAATAACAGTTTCCACTCGAGCATCCAAATGGATCCTAATAAATCCATTTATGGGAAGAGGTGCAGAACACCGAATTTTTGGAATGAATTTGGGTAGAAAAAACTCATAGGTCCCGAAATGGTCAAAAAAATAGTGGAGAAGGTTAAGACCATCCAACATCACATTAAAGCTGTTCAGAGTCAACAAAATAGCTAGGCTGATAATCGTCGATGATACCTAGAATTTGATTTCAGAGACATAGTATTCCTTCTTATATCACTGTGGAAGAGAGTTATGAGATTTGGGAATAAGGGAAATCTTATTCCAAGGTACATTGTCTCTTTTGAGACCCTTGATCGCATTGGAGTAGTGAACTATCAACTAGAACTCCCACTGAACCTATCTCATATACATGATGTATTCCATGTATCACTCTTAAGAAAGTACATACCCGACCCATCAAATGTACTCAATCGAGTGGTGGTACCATTGGAGAATAAAATATCCTATGAGGAGAAGCCAGTGATGATCTTAGATCATAGGGAAAAAGTTCAACGAAATAAGAAAATTCCCCTAGTTAAGGTGTTGTGGCGAAACCACAAGTTTGAAGAAGATACATGGGAATCAGAGGAAGTGATGCAGTAGAGTTACCCTAATCTATTTTATTGTGGGAAAAGGAAATTTCGAGGGCCAAATTTCTTAAGGGGTGAGATTGTGAAGAACCAAACTTTTATTAATGAAAATTCCACTTGATATAATTAAATTCCTTATTATGTAAAATGGTTATATAACATATGCGCTTCTTTGGTTTTGGATTTAAAAATACCGTTAATAATTTTTACCATTTCTAATATAGTCATTGAACATTGATAAATTGATAATTATAAATATAGGGCTTTAACAAATCCAATATACTCAGACAAAGGAAGCGATGACCTCATCCAGTAGACTTTCCCCGTACGAATCCCATTGGTCATATCTCAGAAAAGAGGTGGAATAATTGGGCTTCACACTTGACAAAGCCCATGTCAAGCTTCAACACATTAATCTTGAACAGAACCATGTAATGGAGAAGTGAACGTTGATAGAGATTAACACCCGAGTGATGTTATCCAAGCTACCTTAAGAGTCTGTCACCATTGGGCACCTTACCCTTTGGTCTTATGTGAGTGTTATAAAAGGTTATGTAACAAGACCTTATCACTATGATTATGTGAATTATTTTTGTATATAATGAATAATATACATTCATTTTATTATTATTACTTTTTAAATACTTTTTAAACCAAAAATAGTATTTTTAGTTAATATTCAATTAAGAAATATATTTTGATGAATTAATGGATTCTTGAACTAAAATAATATTTTGATGAAATATTATTACTAAATTAATTTTTATTATATATAAATGATAGTATAATTTTTATGAATACAATTGTGATTTTTATTGAGGTTTGAAATCCAATTTCGTCAAAACCATTGAATTTTTGATAATTGTCGGTTTTTATTTTAAAAGTAAAAATTCACATATTTAGAAAATTATTTAGATAAAATGAATATTAATTTTTGATTCAAGATATTGAAATTATCCAATGGTGAATTTTTCATAATTTTCTGAGACAGTCAAATTCTTGTGTAAAAATTAAATATCGTTTAATTATATAATGTGTTTTATGGCATCATAATGACAAAATAGTGATGTAATAAAATACTATAAATGGGATGTTAGGAAAATATATGTTTTACCAATAAAATAATTTTATCTTAGGCTTGTTTTATTTATTTTACAAAACCATAGTGTACCCTCTAAGACTTATAAAACATTTTATCTTTTTAAATTGATTTCCTTGAGAGCGTGACACACGTCCACATAATCAAGCCTGATATTTTAAGATTTTATAACATTGGAATTATAAAATAATATTTTCCACACCAATTTAGAATAAAAGGGAAAAATCATGGTCTTGTTTGTGATTTAAATTAGTTTAATGTGTGGTGTCCAAAACCTAAATAATAAATAATTCCCTCTCTTTTCCTATATAAACACACAAAAAATCCCACTTAATATTCACTAAAAGCCTTTTTATCTCAACCAAAATCTACCCTAATCTCTATATAATTCTCCAAATGTTCCCCAAGCTCCCAATAATCCTCTCTCAAGCCTCTCCCAATCCTTTGGGACCACACTTCCAAGTAAGGTATTTCTTCCTCTCTTATTTTTGTCCAAATTTATTTATGTTGTTATGTACTTTTATTTTAAATTACAAATTTCGGGGTTTGATTTATCACCTCCCCCATACAAACCTAATTATTTTTTAATGATTATATACCTCTTTATCCCTCATTAATGCCTACCATGTACACCTATTACCATGCTGAAATTCTGTAAGGAATTTCTCTCTTCACATTTGAATTCAATCAATTATTTTGTATTATGAATATAAATTCTATTAAATATGTTGGTACAAGTATATATATGACCTAATTAATTTAAATTTAATGTAAATATAATGATACACATATTTATCACTCGTCAACCATTTTTATGAATTCTTATGTCACGTCGTTTTGCTGCCAGAATTGCACCACGATTTTCCAAGCCAAAGTGATTGTGTACTGAATACTGTGTCCATTTCTCTATCAAGGATATTCAACTTTATGAACATTTATTTATTTATTATTGTGTTTCAAATATGAATTCCACATTCCTTTATCATGTAATAAATTATGATGTTTTATGAATCCATGTTATATGATTCATGTGGCACACTTATGCAGGAAATGAAATGATTAAGAAGGGTGTGCCCGGATTGCGCTCCAATGCATTGGGTAAAGATTAATATCATGATACGTCAAGTAAAATGAGGTTTTACTCATGATAATTCAAGTGTAATGAGGGTTTAATAATGCTCCATGTGTAATAATCCTTGGATCTTTCTAATACCATTTTAGGTGTTGTTTCCAAATTTCCATGTTATGATAACCATGTTGTATCACGCCTTTATGTTTATGTATCTCTTATGCTCCATTGATATGACTATTTCCTAAAATTTACTATATTCTTCATGTTATTCCTTTTTTAATTCCTTATTGGGATTTATATCTCACCATTTTCTTATGAATTCCCTTTGGTTATCCCATGCAATGCTAAGTACAAATGAATGTGTGCGATCATGTAAAAGAAGTTTTCAATAAAGATGTTGTGTTTTATGTAATAATTTGTTATTTAATGTTACTAATCCACAAATACACTAGAAATATTTATATTATATGTTGTAGCAAGTGAATATTTTTATGTAATAAATCATGTTTAAGTTTGTAATAAAGTGTAGGGTTGTTATAGCCATGTTGTTATTTCACCCCTATATGAAATAGTGATTGCATGAGATATCCCCTTTAATCTCAGATTAAGAGGTTACTGACATTGATCATAATAATTAACACTTGGATTTGGGGAATAGTTATCATAATGGATATAATCCTTTCATTTTAAACATAGTAATGTGGGTGGTTTATTTTTTGGAGATATATCTATTCATTTCATTAACTAACTACTTCCCATCACTTTTTCAATAAATTTATTTATGAAATTATTTCCCACGCTTAAAACATTTATAGTCCCCTTAAGATAATTTTCACCATGTTTCCTTTAACACTTTGAGAATGAAGGAAAATAATATTCTTTTCTCCATGTTTTTTAGAGTTTTCTTTGAATTATATATTTATTTTCTTATCAAACCCATGAGACTTGGTTTTAATCATCTGAATAACCAATCAACATTACTTTCAGGTTGTATGATAATACCATAATAATACCACACAATTCTTGTGAAATTCACCTTATAGGTACCAATGGATTCATTAATCTTATAATCTAACACAAGGAGCTCCTATATTTTTGTATGATGAATACAAGGAAAGTATTTATTGAAAAATAAGTTCTTAAACTCATCCCATTCTATGGAGTGAATTTAATCTTGTTGAATTTTATTATTAATAAGATTCCATCATTGATCTGATTCACCTTTTAAATAATGGACATCCAATTAAATTTTTCATGATTCAAACAATAGATAATGGAAAATATAGTTTTAATGGTATCGATCCATTGCTCAGAAAATAGTGGATTAGTGGAACCACTATAATAAGGTGGACATTACCTCATGAAGGAATCAATAATACATTTTACCATCCTTTTCTTATTTGGAATATCAGTAAGATTCATAGATTGATAAAACTGTGTGACAATAGAAATGAGATTTTTCCTTCCATCTCTTATAATGTTTATTTTCTCAAGGGGACAATCATTTCATTTTCTATCAGATTTATTATAAACATGGTTCTTTCAAGATGCAACCATCAACTAAAACCAAAAATCATATTGTAAGAAACAATAATTATAGCATGTAATAACATAATCATGAAAAATCATTAATAGTATGTCTAAATAATGAAACCTTTTTCTTCAATCCATGACACCTTAGGGTTAACCTAAGTTATTCATGGTCATTATTCAAATTATTCTTGATGGTTCGTAAACAGTTTGTGAATTTATGAAACATATCGCATGGGATTGTCAAACCAAGTGTCTAGAAAGGTATTTTTTCATACACCAAGAGACAATTGAGTCCAAATCAATGCACCATTTTTGGAGTTATTATCCCTAGGTAAAAATGTTCTAGATCTACATCCACTTTCAGTATCCTGATAGAAATTAAATTTATCAGAAACCACTCTCTCTATCCTTCACCAAAATTCCAAGATATTTTCCTATACTTAAACTTATCCTTATATTTCTCACTAAAGTTTTATCATCCTAGTTTCCAAAGGTTTAGCTAAAAATTTATTTGATACAAAATATAAGGAACCAAACATATTATACAAAAATATTACATCTTAATTACATAACGTAATGATCCACACCAGAATTATTTATGTTTATCATCATTGAAAACATGGATACATAAAAAAATGGTTCATAAGTTAACTACACCATTTCACATAAAGTTCCTCATAACTTGAACCTTTCATATAAATATTATACAAAATACGTTTCTTTATAAGTTTTGGAAAAGAAACATAAGAAAGGGAGATCACAGATGCTTAGTTAGGGTAAAAAAGGAGATATCATCATGATGTGGGAATAAGAGTATAATAACGAAAGAATAACATTTGAAAAACATACATTTCATATTATAGATAATAAACATGATTCATGACATAAATATTGGTAGTTTATAAGACATGAATAATCATAGAGTAAAAAACATAATCCAAGATAGCATAACATTGACATAAGACAAAGATTTGTAACATTTACATAAGCATAGAAAAACATTTCCGTTGCTGTTTTAGATCATTTCCAAAACTATCATAACATAATGGGTTCACTCACCAAACCATCATAGTAGTCAAGGTCTACTTTCAATACTATCATATTGGAAAAATTCCTTTATTTAACTAGATTCACTCCCTATTCCAATCCAATTTATCTCATGATATATCAATCTTTACCCAATTTAGTAGGGGAGATATAGGTCCCACCTACCACACAATAAAAATCATACATAAATGTTCCAAAATATCAAAAAAAATTCATCATATAATAACCAATTAAAATAAATAGGTTTCTTTAAAATATCATCATATTATCATATTATAACACATGGAAAAAGGAGGATGTTTCAAAAAAATATTTTGTTCATAAAGATAAACCATTTAGAGAAATAATAAGGATGGTATCATGGGATTATATCCCTAATAAAGATTAATTAACACAAAAGAATGTCATATTAGATGGAAAATGATTTTTAATGATCACTTGGAACATTTCTTGAGGAAATGATCCTTTCTATTATGAAATAACTTATTTGAAATATAAAATTGTATGAAATTTTAAAGATTATTTTTTTGAAAATAACCTTGAAAAAATTTAATGGAAACCTAAAATAATTTATTGGTCATGATGGTGTTAAATTATGTTCATGTCGTGTATGTTAAAACAAATATTCCTTTCACATTTATGGTAAAAAGTAAAAAGTACCTCATTCAAAAAATGACAAGAAAAGTCATTTAAAACCATTTTTTTAAAAATTAAAACATGGTTAAAAATATCTACACAAAATAATTTTATAATAGTAAAAAATTTCTTTAATTTTTTTTTGGAAAACATGGATATGGATTAGAAATGAATTTCAACTGAAGAGAGTAATAAAGTCATTTTTTCTTAAAAATAATCTTTTGAAATATTGAGTAGATAAAGAAAGTATAATTAAATGAAGACATTTATTTTATTGAAAAAACCATAAGAGAATAAAATTATTGAGTTTATTGATAGATATTTCATAATATTTTATAATTTAAAACTTAATCATAAAAAATCCCAATAAACAATTAGACTATACCATAAAAATAATATTTGGTATCTTTTGAATAATTAGTTTAATGAAAGAAAGAAAATTATATGGATATATATATATATCCTATAATTTTATGATAATAATAATTAATGAATTTCATGGGTAGTATATACACCATGCAAATGAAATGAGTGGTGAATATTGAATGTGTCCCTTGAAAATAAAAATGAGACAAAAATACCTTAAGTCTAAAATTCCTTCATACACATTAAAAAGTCATGTATAATATATATAGGTTTATTATACATTTATTATATAATCATTATCATGTGTATCATACCATATATGATTTACCTATAACCTTTTATTAAACATTTATTAACGATTCCTTATTAAAATCACGTTTCAGGTAATTTTTTTTTTTCATATACGTTTTGGTTTGGTATTTTTGGTCCATTTA
Organism: Viscum album; assembly: GCA_963277665.1. Lineage (NCBI taxonomy): Eukaryota > Viridiplantae > Streptophyta > Magnoliopsida > Santalales > Viscaceae > Viscum > Viscum album. The sequence goes on from OY728136.1 coordinate 1,990,387,393, forward strand.
ATTGGATCATGGATCCATCATATTTATAATTTTATCCATTCTATAATTTTTTATATATATTACTTATATATTTATCTAGATAAATCCATAAAAATTAGAGATATAAAATTAATTACACCATTCATGGAGATTATAGGCCATACGTACATATGAATATTGTTTCCAATTTTTTGATGGATGGAAAGAAAGGAAGTTAAATAATATTTAACCTTTATAAAGTCATTATTATGAAATATATATCAAATATATTCATTAAATTTACCCATATTAACTTCTTTTTAAAGCGTAAGTGAAAAAATATTGGCATAGCTTCATGAGGTGGTAGTTTTCTGTACACACAAGTGATGTTATCTTATTCCCACATAATGGAATTTAATAATGTTTATGTGATATTATATTACTGGAATTATAATTATTTCATCAATATCATATAAATATGTTAAATCTATCAATATAACTATCCATGATAGATGGTGATGGAAAATTAATTTCATCGGTTTGTGAGGTGGTAGTCCGCCATACACGTGATTGATTTTTTAATTAACCAATTTATAGGATAGAATATAGATTTATGTTATTACATCAACATAATATAATCTCAATATATATAATATATTAATGTTATTTGTAAGGACCAATCTTTCTTCGGACTAGAATTTTGAGCAGTAATTTTATTTTTTAATTTTAGATACTTATAAGTGGTAAAATGATAATTTATCATAACATATAATCTCAGATAATTTTTATGACCACTCAATTGTACCTAAAATTAGGGTTTTTCTATATTATATGAGTTTGGTGGAAATTAAAACTCTTCAAATTTTCATGGATTAATTAATTAAATATTAATTTATTCACCCACGTTTGTTTAGAAATATCTCTTAAATGGATAATCATATTGAGATTAAAACTCCTTCATTGAGTCCATAATGGTGGGTATTTTCTAGGCGGGTCATAAAATCATGTTTGGCACTAGGGTCAGGCCCCTTTTTCTTTTATTTTCTTTTCTTTTCTATTCTTTATTTCTTTTTTATTCTTTTATTTATTTTTCTTCCTTGGATTCTCATGTGCGCCCCTTGAGACTCCAGTTTCATGCATCCGAGAGAAAATATATTGGTAGATAGAGATATATATATAGAAGGAGATATGTGCTTCCGTAGAGATCAATAGTAGCAGGATCATCATGCAGTAGAGATGGAATATGAATCAATGTGATGCTTCTGCAGATTCCACCCAAAGGTATGAAATTTTTAATTTTATTCCATAAATCCCCATATATTTAACATTATATATTTTTAAGGATCTTTTATGACTTCTTGTTACCCACCCCCCGAGTTTTGATATATAGATTTTGTCGAGAAAAATAGGGATTCCAGTCACTTGAAGTGGTTTACCATTTGAAAATCTTGATCACACAATGTGTGGTTTAGAAAAATACCTCATGTGTTCTTTCTATTCATGGAAGATCAATTTTTTTAATTACACTCCATTTAATAGTTATAAATTCCATGTATTCATACTCAACTATGTTGCCGAGTACCTAGCCAAACATCCCATGTAAGGGTCACTTGGTTCCATAGAGTACCCGACCAGACCTAGAGTGGGTCACACATCTTGTAGAAGTATATGACCCAACTAAGATACATTGATAAAACATATGAGGTACATGGTTAGGTATCCCAATTAGGGTGAATTCCATTTACACCTTATATATTCCATGTTTAGATAAAGTACACAGTAAAGTGGAAATGTGAGAGTGCACACCATGTGCTTGGGTATACACACAATGTACTACTTTCCTGCTATCCCATTGAGGGTTATTTAGTGTTTTATGCCAAAAAGTTAAAATTAGACAAATTAATAGTACATTTGAGAATTTTTCCATATAGTTCACAATGGTGGAATCCTTGGGGGTGATTTAAGGAATCCTAAGAGAGGTTTTCGAGAGATCGAGCTATAATAGAGAGATGATTCATCCAGTAAATAGTTTCAAATATCTCTTAAGAGTGATATATATTGGTTGGTTGTTCAAACCAACCTAGAGTGGGACCATGATCTGAGATGGTCCATGAGTAATCTCCCATGAATTATAATTACATAGCTTTTCCCTTGGGGATGTATTCCTTACAAGATGTTCGATTCTAACCCATAAGTCCATGAGATTTGTTGTTTCTAAGGATCCTGTGTATGATGTCTCTACTAGTTTAATCTTTATAAGGATCTTGAGTAGGATGACTCCACTTTATTTTTGTTTTCATGAATCCCATGTTGAATGCCTTTTCATTTTTAATCTCTCTAAGGACCCCATGTAGGATTCCTCCACTTACTCTTTCTGAGGATTCCATATAGGATGCCTCTTCTTACTCTTCTAAGGATCCCATGTTGTATGCCTCTGTTTTATTAATCTCTTTAAGGATCTAGTGTGGGATGAAACCACTTACTATTTTTGAGGATCCCATATAAGAATAATTTTCTTACTCTTACAATGATCCTAAGTTGAATTAATCCAATTACATGGTGACATATAGGATCCTAAGTGAAATTACTTTACTTGTGGGTTGATCTTGAGGATAAAAAGTAGGAATACTCTATGATTTTTTAGCCTAAGGGATCTAGTGGGTGCCCCAATGTTTGATCAACCATGAGCTACTGCATTAGGGGTTTGGTAAACTTGGTAGTAGGTGTCACCTTAGAACCCATACCAAACTTATGAGCTAGAGGGTATATGGTAGTAGTGGTGGGTTTAGGTGTTCATCCACCATCACTTTTTAATTTATACATTCAATTAATTACTATTTATGTATCTTTGATCACCAGAGGTTCTTCTAAGCTCTTGGATGATGAGCCGAATGTGATATGTTTGGGGATTCCCAGAGGTAATTCATGGGACTTGGATTTTTTATGTTAACATAATTTTGATATTATACATGAAAATCCTTATTAGTGGAAACGAAATTTGATATTTATGAATGTATTATACATGGTGTTCCTCATTAGTGGACAAGGAGTTCCACAATTATGAATGTATTGGAAATGGAATTCTACATTATTAGACATGGAGTTCCACATTTATGAATGTAATTGGAAATGGATTTCCTCATTGATGAACATGGAATCAACTGAAATGATCAAATGTTGGAAATTACTCTCCACACCCTCAAATATATATACTTGAGCATGATTATGCTCTCTCTAAGTAGGGTTGGGTGGATGCACCGTTACAAAACTCACCAGACTTTTCTGGGAGTGGGATATTGAGCTATTTAAAAAATGGATCATGATCACATAATTGGATACTAATATAAGTCCTTATAGAAATCCCACACATGACTATAATGGGGAATGGAAACATAATATTTATTACCTAGACGTTTTTAACCCTAGGTCTTATCTTAAAGAGGAGTGCACAAAAAAATGAGGTTTTCACTTTTTTAGTTTATTTAGAAAAAATATTTAAATTTAGGATGTGAAATTAAGGATTCAAAAATAATATTAAATGATTAATTTTAAATAGTTTATGTGAAGATGTGAGGAGGTTATATTTGGATAGACCTACTGAAATGGATTCCTAGTTTCCAATTTTTATGAATTTTTCTTATGCTGACTTGTAAAATAATATTTTATCTACCAATTCTTCTAAATCCTTTAGTCAAATGGTAATGGTGAGAATATTTCTCTCTAAAACCTCAAGTAGGACTACCCTCCTTCTTCTGTGTGTGATCATTGCAATGTATTAATCCCATCTATTTATAGAGCGAAAAACCATACCTCCTTCACTTGTTAAATGATCTTTTCATATATTTATTAGGAAAGGGTTTACTTTGAATGTAGATATTTGAATTACCCCAGTATATAATGGGTGTTGAATATTGAAAACATGAAGTTATAATGTGTTTTAAATCACCAAGGGATGAGTGGGAGAAATATAACAGGGTAACACTCAGCCTTCTCTATTCATTCATGTTTTTCATGGTGAAATATGGCATGTATCCATTGGTTCTTGGATGGAAATGATAGTGTTTAAGAGAACTTCCCCAAAAGAACCTTCCTTTACAGTTTTTGGATCGAGTTTTATCAAATGGATGGTTTTGTTTTCCATTAAAGTGGTTATAGCCTAGGTATTTAGAGCACCCATATGGGATCCAAAGTGGTTTAGGGCCTCAGAAGTTGAGATGTTCTTGAGATGAGCTTTCTAGTGGTAGACATGGCACTCTAGAAAGGTTGGAAATAGTGTTCGGTGATGTTGCATAATGTTAGGGGAATTGGGAGGTGGATTTATGGTGTCCAAGGATGGGGTAGTAGAGTTATTGTGGGATGAATACATTTTTTTAAATGTCAACATTGACCTCAAAACATAATCCCACAATGATTCTTTCTACAGGTAGTTCAATTATTTATAATAAATTATGTGACATCCCTAACTCATAATCCTCCTCCATGGATGGACACCTACTAAACCGCACACACATGAAATAGACCATGCCTCACTATGCAGTTCGTGTGGGCTTCTTTCCAGCTATGCACCCACTAGCCATGCACTTCACAGGCCTAGTCCCCCCATGTAGCTCATATCGTTTTCCACAGATAGGCCTTTACATGGGGTCTCTTTGGATAGTCAGCCCTCCTTAGGGTTGGATAAATGTATTCGAGCCATGTTGGTTGAGGGATATCCATTTTTATAATTTTTTACTTTAAATACATTAAAATTTATAATAAATTTATCACAAAAATACTCAAATAAATTCAATCATTCAAATTGAAAAATTTAAATTCATTTTATTCCAAAGTAATTATTCAATTTGAATGTACCTTATTTTGAATAAATAAATAATTACATGGGTGTTTCTATTAAAAATCATTCAAAATTGTTAATAAAAAATTCAAATTATCCATGAAAAACGAGTGTATCAAATACCCCCATACTTAAACAATGATTTTACTTATGAATAAAATATCAACATTCAATTTTAGAAGTCACCAGTTCTATAAATACTCAAATTTAAAGCATGAAAATAAAAAAATTATCATTGGTAAATCAAAATTTCAAGTTCCACAAAAAATATCAATTCAACCTCTTACTTTTCAAAGAAATAATCAATCCATGTTTTTTAATTTATCCCTTTTTAAAATGGTATAACCTCTCCTTTCATTCATTAAAGTTCCTAAATTTATTGTTATTACACATGAAAAGTCATAATATACATAACCTTTAAATATTTTCTCTCATCACTCATGACAAAAATTAAAGTAGAGTTATGCTCATATAATGAGAATATTCACCTTATCTATAGGCTTAAAAAAGAAATAATTTCTCCACTTTGTAAATTCAAAAGGTACAAAAAATCATAAGGAATTTTCAATCATGGTTTAAAATTTTCAGAGGATTATAGTTGGTAGGAATTTATGTTCAAAAAATTAAGGCTCAATGGAGGAGGCTTCTCTCTAAAGTGTAATGTATGATATCAAAATTAAATGTGTAATGAAATTATTCACTTTAAATAAGCAACCCTCCTTTCCCCAAAATCAAAGTAAAGGTTATGATCAGTAAAGTCATAATGAAATATTTGTACATAATATTAAATTTTTATTCTAATTTTTTCAAATTAATTTTTATTAGTTTTTAAAATTTATGCTTGGTATAAACCTCAGATCTAGTACCTAACCACATATGATCAAAATAATAAGTTTTGTAATGGTGAATTTTAATCCTCCCAAGTCAAAAACCATTTGTTTCATTTTTTTTCTATGGGGTAAAATAAAGATTACAATGTATGAATCGATAACCTTTATAATTTCCCAATACCAAAGATAACACCCCCACACTTTTCCCTTACAATGTAAATCATCACTTCCACCATGAATCCCTTCACCCACACACTTCAACTTTACAATTCCATGAAAAATACTAAGCGTATGGTAGAAAGGGATAAAAAAGGATTGAAATGTGGCATATTCCTAACAAGTTAATTCATGGTCTCAATGGGATAAACAAGAATAAATACATATGGTGGTCTCAAGTATAATGAATTATCAGTAAAATTGACTAAGTCATTTTAAATTTGGGTTTTCATAATCATAACTTTGATAAGTTATTATTCAAGTTCTAGTTAGTTTCATTCCCCTAAATCATTCAAGAGAAACATTCAAGATAAAATAGAATGTATTTTTTCTAGAAATACTCTCATTAATAGACATTTGATATTGTAAAATCATTTATTGAATAAATAATAACTAAATTAATTCACATAAATTTCATAAATTCAAAGTGTGAAAATGAGTAAGGAAATTTCATTTATATGAATCAACCAAGTCCCTCAAATCACGAGTCACTATTTCAATACCCATGATTCAATTTAATAATTCAATTATGTACCCAACTAATTAAATCTAATTATCATTTAAATCTAAAACATAGAATCATAAGGTTTCTAAAAAATTCATGTATCCATGATAGGCCAAGCAAAGAAATAACTCATAGAAAGATCACGGAAATTCTACTTTAAATATCAAAATAGGTTCCTGGAAAAAATTATTGTGAGTTTAAAGGATACAAATTAAAATAAAACTCTATTTTCTCAGGAAGATTTAGTACACATCCTCAAATATTTTGGGGGGTTTCATTATGTTATTATAGACCCAAAAATAAGAATAAAAAATGATAGTGCATGCCTATTCAATTAAACTTAAATAGGAATCAGGGTAAGAGTGGACTAAAGGAAAAAATGTGGGTTGCCTCCTAGAAGCACTTTATTTTAATGTCATTGTCTCAACTAATAAAATGTTTTATTATTGAGAAAAAATTATAGAAAAAAATATTACCTCCCCCAAAGTTAATTTATAAAATTTCCTCAATTCATTAAAATTGAGTTTTTATGTATATGGATATAAAATATATATTTTTTTCATTTAATAAACTGTAAAGGAAGGGTATGACCTGGTGGGACTTCATTATTAATTTGGGTGAAAGAGTGTAATCTACTACACTAGTTATTGAGGTAATGTCCCATGATAATTCTTTATCCTCTTACCATTTACAGTAAGTGGTCTTTATCATCCTTCCTCTTTAAAATATACAAAAACAAAGGGGTATAAATAAATTATAGTAAAAGTACCTTCCTATATGGAACAATGTTTACCTGACATTAGTTTAAGCCTGAATTTTTATTACAACCCTTTATCTCAAAATTTTAATGTTATTGGTTGAATTATATTATCAAGGACCATCCTTTTTATTTATTTACATATCTTTTAATTTTCAATTGATTCCCTCATAATTAACCTTATCTCTTATAGATACGATTTATTCTATTTCCCTTCTTTTTCAAGGTCTAGGATTATCTCTCTTATCACACATTTGACTTTATGTTCCAATTCAATAGGGAGGTGTCAAATATTTCCATAAATCAATCTATAGGGGATAATCCCTCCAGGTTTATTTTATGAGATCTTATAAGCCCATAAGGTATCATCCAACCTTTTTATCTAGTACTTCTTATTGTGTTTAATAGTCTTTTACAAAATTCCTTTGATTTCTCTTTTGGACACTTCTTCTTGAATTTTTTTTATGGGTGGTATGGTGTTGATGTTTTATGATTTACCCCATAATTATTCTAAAATTCCTTTATCTTACTATTTCATAAATTAGTTACTTGTTCATTGATGATATATCATGGTACTCAAAACCTATAGAATAAGTTATCCCATAAAAAATTATAGAAAAGTTTATCATTATCAGTCTTGGTGGATTTTTCTTCCACCCATTTTGAAATATAATTTACAGATAGAAAAATATATGAATTACCGAATGAAATTGGGAATGGTCCCATTAATTCTATCTCATATACTTCAAAAATTTCACAATAGGTAATTGGATTTTGTATAATTCTTGGTCTTTTCGATATATTACACAAAAAATGTCATTTTTAACATTTTAAAAAAAATTCATAAGCATCTTTAAATAAAGTGGTTAAATAAATTCATACCTTTAATTTTTTTTACATTATATGGGATCCAAAGTGTCCTCCACAAGCTAATATATAAAATAATTTAAAAAATTATTCAATTTACCTTTTTGGAAAACATCTTCTAACTAATTTATTTGTGTGTATTTTTTAGAAGAAGGGATCTTCTGAAATATAAAATCCCGAGTTAGATTTAAGTTTTCATTGTTGATGAGAGCTTAAATGAATTGGTACCTGATAAGTCAGCAAATAATTGATAAAATCACCATACCATTATACTTCAACATCAAGGATATAAATTGTTTATCTAGGAAGCTCATCCTTGACTGGGTTATAAGTTGGAATTTATGCTTCAACGATGTTGGGTAGCGGACTCAGATGGTTGACCACCTAATTTCTAGTACAATTTTATCTTTAATTTCCATGTTAAAATCTTGTAAGAGAATCATACATATTACCAGCTTTGTATTATAATAAACTTTTAGATACCTAACATCTACATGATTAAAAAAACCACAACTGTAGTCCCTACAAGATAAGATCTTAATTTATCTTTAGAAAATAAAACTATAAGGAAATATTTTTCTATATTCTTGTAATTGATTTATGTGGAATTAAATATCCTTAATTAATAGGTTATAAATTGAGGTTTTCTATCAATTATTTGTTATAGGGATGCTCCCAAAACTTGATTTCATGCATCAAATAGAAATTCTAAAGGATATTTCTAGTTGGTTGTTGGATTATTGGTGGTGAAATCGACTATTTCTTTTATTCATAAAATTCTTACCAGAACCCATCAATTATATCAAATTAATTTTCTTTTAATAGTAATCTTAATATAGGTAAATGAAAATTACTGAAATATATGAATAATATTATGTAAAATCCAGCATGTAGTAAAATGGATTAGACATGTTTTAAGAAAGCTGGGTATGACAAGCAATATTTTACTTCAACTTTTGATTTGTCCACCTCAATAACTTTCTATGAAATTACATGGATAATACTATTTTATTTTCAAACATGAAATTAAAAAATTTAATGTTTAAGATAATATTTTTCTCAAATTATATTTTAAGAAACTTTTCCAAATTTCCTAAGAAATTATAAAATTAATTATTGAGAATCATGAAATTATCAAGAAATACCTATAGTAAGTCATTAATATGATATGAGAAAATACTCACCATACACCATTGAAGTGTACTCAGGGAATTTCATCACCCAAAAGTTATCCTATTATATATTAATTTATAAAAAATGATAGGTTAAGTTTATCCTATCTTGGTTTTCTAGGGAAAATGGTACCTAGAAGTATCTTGTGAAACCATCTAAAAAGAAATAATGATATTTTACGGCTCATATTTCTAGCATTTGATATATAAACGAGATAGGGATGTGGTATTTTTGAGTAACTTGATTCATCTTTCTACAATATTTGCACACTCCCCAGCTGTTTTCACTTTCATGGGGATAATCTCATTGTGTTGATTTTTTATAGTGGGAATACTACTTTTCTTTGGGACAATGGGGATGGGGATGAGCCACTGTGAATTAGATATTGGGTAAATTATATTAGTTGCTAGAAATATTTCTATATATATCTCAAAAAAGATCTATGATTGTGGGATTAAGTCTTATTTATAGTTGTGTCACTAGGTAGGAATCACTTTATAAAAATATTCTATGAGTAAAAACCTCGGGGTTATTCCCGGGTATATCTCCTAGAATCCATACTATGTCTTGGAAATTTATTTTAATAAGTTCTATCAGAGTTTTTTCTTTGATCTCATACAATTTATTAGCATTAAATATTGTTAGTTTATTTGCTTCCATAATATAGACATATTTTAAATCACATGGTAGTTGTTTTAACTCCATACTTGGGGATTGTTCAATGGATGATATTGAGTTGAGGTTCCTTACTCATGAAGCTTGGATAGCTTATATCATGTAAGTGAATTTTAGTAAATCATTTAAAAAATAAGAAATAAAATCTCCTTAACACATGTAATTGGGATTCTCAGGATTTTGGGTATTGGTATTTTCAAAAGAAAAATTATCTCCTAATTTTAATAATTTGTGATGCATGCACAAATATTAAATCTGGTATGTACTTTCTTTATGAGAATTCACATTGAATGAATGACTGCTTTATAGATGCTTCATTGTGTTAGGTAAGTTGAAGTGTACTATACTACCTAAAAGTTCCATTATAATTGTACCTACATGAACATTAATGATTGGTATTTGATTTATTTTGGAATGACCCCCCAAAATTATTAGAGAGTGGCCTGGTGCTCTATCATCTTCAATGGAAAGGTCATAAAAGACTATTAGAGAAATTAGTCCTCTTACTCCCGCAAGAACATTTTATAAAACTCTATTTGGGGAAATGGTGGATATATTATCTAATTTTACCACCACTCATGTTGGTTTTCATTCTCCAATATTCAAACAATAAAATGGAGAGTGAGGAATAACATTTATTAAATCACCTAGATCACATAAATCATTAGTATAATTTAATGAAATCATTTAATAGGGAATAGGGAATGTCCCTGGATCTTGAATTTTTTGTGGTATTATTGGTGTAATGTGTTATGATATGATTTTCTATAATCTAATTAACTCATTTCCATCCAGTAACCTTCTTTTAGTACATATATATTTTATAAAATTTACATAATTTTGGATTTTTCATATTGCCTCCAGTAGAGGGATGTTGATTTTGACTTTCTGAAAGGTCTCCTTGATCTCATTTTAGAGCTTAACTTCAATCTCTTTCTTCAAATCAACTAATGCATAAGGGAGAGATTCCCGAATATCTTTATTTTTACCTTTTCTTATTCTCTAATTCCTTTTGTTTTTGAACATGGTCTTTACATTTTCTTGCTGTTAATCCTATTATATTTTTTGAATGGGTGGATCATAGAAATTATTCTCAAATTCATTATCCATGATTTTTTCATGTGTCAGGATATATTTCTTATTTCATGTTAAAATTGCACTGATATTCTCCTTGGGATTTAGAACTATATAGGATGATAAATTTCCTAGAATCTTGGTTAGAAAGTCCATCAATATTATGAAATAGCAGGATAAATCTTTAAATATTTATTTCAACCCCTCAACATTGGACTACAATTATTGGTTCTCAGTTTATGGTCACTGGTTAATTGTTACTAATTTTTTTTTCTATAAAGGTAGTGGTTAAAAGGATTGTTTTTGGTAGAGAGGCTTTTAGGTTTAGCATAATAGTGCCTACTTCTAGTATAGTTGTTGTTATAATGGAATTTATTGTATGTATTGATTTTGATAGAAGGTATTGACCTGATTTTATTAGAATTTTCTTGGATAAAAACATTTCAAGAAATATTTAGTCTCCTATACATGGGGACATTGGTCTCTATAATTATTATCAGAGCAACATAAACCATATTCCTAGAGCAAGCCTTGTTTTCCACTTTCTTATGTCACAACCATCAGTCTCAATACATTGTTCATTTCCTTATGTTTTTATTCAAATAATGGTGATGGAGAATAAAAATTATTTACCTCCTAGATGAATTTTGTTCCCATACCTCTAGTGCTGAATTGATGTGAGTTATGCGCAATATTTTCAACTAGACCTCCTGAATCTATTGGCGAATTATCAATCAAATATACTCTATATGAAGTATCGAGTAGATTTTTATCATTTTCAGGCATGAATTGGTAGAAGAAAACAATGAAGTGGTGTTCCTCCACAATAAGATATGGGAAACTCGTGCATAACTTCTTGAATTTCTCCCCATACTCATAAGGTGTCTCTCAATTTTATTGATGAACAGTGTAGACCTCCTTTTGGATAGATGTTCTCCTGGATGTGGGAAAAAATATTTTCATTACTCATCTTTTGATATCTTCCTAGTCATGGGCCTCTCATGGTTAAAGAATGTACAACCATTCTCTTTCAGCTCCCTCATGCGAGAAAGGAAATTCCCTCCACTTTTTTATTCTTCCATGACTCCTCGGGGTATGAAACTCCAACATAAATTTTTGAATTCCTGAATATATATATTTGGGTATTCTCTTAAAGGACCATTGAATTTACATATAATTTGAATCATGTTAATTAAAAACTTAAAATAATTCTCTAAGGAAGGTGCATCAAGTTGGTTCTTTTTATTTATGAACTGTGGTGCAAAATGATCTTGAAAGTTTTTATTGGGATTTAAATCCATAACAGCAGGTTTAGAGTGAACACTAAGGGTGTCACTTGAATCTGAAATAATTATTTTTTCAAAATCAATTTTTAAATTTAGATTTATTAATTTTTTTAGTGTTCATTCAATTGAAGGATCAAATTCAAATAATTATTTATTTAAACTACGGTTCATTTAGTTTTAAATTTTTTTAGCGGTTAACTTTCACTACCTTCTCGGTAATGGTTCCAAGTTTGATGAATTCCTATAATGGGGCATGAAAAAAAATTATTACCTAGGTGAAGCCTAATCGTTAACCCAAGGTTGTATCCTAAGGAGGAGTGCATAAAAAATAAGGTTGTCACATTTTCAGTTGATTCATAAAAATTTATTTAAATATGGGAAGTGAAATTAAGGATTAAAAAATAATTAATTAAATTATTTTAAATATTTGACGTGTAGAAGTGACCAGGTCAGGTTTGGATAGACATAATGAAATGTTATCATAGTTTCCATTTTTTGTCAATTTCTCTCCTAATTAATGGTTAAAGAAATATTTATATTTATATTCCTCTCTATTCCTTGGTCAAATGGTTTTAGTGAGAATATTTCTATTTGAAACCTAAGGTAGGCCTACCCAACTTTCTATATATGTGATCATTGTAGCATTTCTATTTATTAATTAGGAAAATCACTAACTAGGTACTGTTTTTCCCTAATAAACCAACATTCCCAACATAAAATTCTCATCATGTGCTGATTAATGTCAAATACTCTCAACCTAACCTTTTTCTATTCCAAAATATACAAAAATATTTGGTTGTATTTAGATATGGATCATTTACCAAGGAAATTTAAATAAATAGAGTAAAAATATAACCCAATCACATTTGTAATTTTAAACTGTGAATAATAATTGAAACCATAAAGATAAAAAATAATGAATTTATACATTTAGGTGAAAAAACAAATAAATTATTCCATGCTTCCATTTCCCAATCAATCACAAGAAAACCCCTTCATGTATGGGGTAGTCGAGTTGATGCAGGATGAATAAGGAATTGCAAGAGTGAAAAATAAAACTAAGAATAAAAAAAAATTAAATCTCATCCCCTAGTGTAAGGCCTCCCTATAGACGAGCTCTCTCAGAAGTGTATTGATCCCCTATATTTATAGATGCGAAAACCATCATTCCTTCACTTATTCAATGATATTTTTCATATCTTCATTAGGCATGGGTCTTCTTTGAATATAGATATTTAAATAATAACATTCGATAATTGGGGTTCAATATTGAAAACATGAAGATATCATGTTATTTAAATCACCGTGGAAAGTTTGGGAGAAATGCAGTGTGGTGTCAATTGGACTTCTCTATTTGTGCATGGCTTTCATGGTGTAGCATGGCATGCATCTGCTGGTTCTTTATTGGAAGTTGAAGTGGTGAAGGGAAATTTTCTAAACAATATTAAATTTACAATGAAAAAATCAAGTTCTATAATCTACATGTTTTTCCCCTTCGAATTGGATTTATCAAAGGTCATCTAGGCCCCCATATGGGATCCATGGTGGTTTAGGGCCTCAGTAGTGGAGATGAGCTCAAGACAAACTTTCCTATGGTGGAAATTACACCTATGATGAAGTTTCATATGGAGAAAAATGATATTGAGTTGTCACAATGGTTTTTGAGAGGTAGAGTAGGGGCGTACAAGTATGGGTAAGTAGAGCTGGTGTAAGAAGACAACATTTTTTTAAGTGTGAATAGTAACTACAAAAATGTCTTCTCGAATCTATTCTCACTTCGGGTGGTGAAATCCTTTATAATAAAATTTTCACCATCCACATCTTAGAATCTTTCTCTAGGGATGGGATCACGGTACACTGCACACACATGAAATGGGCCATGTTGCACCACATATCCCATGTGGGTTTCAGCCCACCTATGCTCCCATGGGCCATACGCTGCATGGGTTTGGTCCCCCTATATGAATCACATCCTCTACTATTAGTAGGCCTTCCCATGGGGCCTCCTTGATCATTTTTCCCTCCTTAGCGATAAAAAATGGCTTGGATCCTTATCGGTTGTGGGTTATCTAGTTTGATAAATTTTTACCTTAAATACACTAATAAATCATAATAATTTTTTCACAAAAATAGCCAAATAAATTCAAGTATCCAAATTGTAAAATTTATATTCATTTTAACCCAAATTAATTATTCAATTGTAATTTTTATTATTTTTAATAAAAAATAGTTACTTGGGTATTTATATTAAAAATAATAAAAAAATTATGAAAAAATATAAAATTATACATGAAAAATGAGCGTGTTAATCACTTAAGGGTCACCCCCTTAGGGGTTATATGATTTTAAATGTCATGATTACCTCGGGGTCAAGACCTAGGATTCATACATTATACTATATTTACATGGGTTGAGTGGTATGATGTAAAAATCAATTCTATATCTATAGGATGTCTAGTATTTTCCTGGAATCGTTCATTATAGTGATTGGAGGTGATTACGGGTGAACCCAGGGTTTGGATATGTATCCCCATGTAGTGATGTAGCTTACTCAGAAACATTTCTAGTGATGGATGAAGTTGGTATCATCAATTTGGATCATGGACTCAAGGGTTGAAATATTATGGATTTTTGTCTCTCAGAATTTTGGTGAGAGGGAAGTGTTTGATTTTTACTCTAGTTCGGTAAAGGCGAGTGGTGTCTCATGCCTTATATTCAACATATAGGTTCCACATGATTTAGGCTATCAAGTGTGTGATTATTACTTATAAGAGAGGAAAACTGTTTAAAGTGTCTTTAATAAGTTAATTTTTTTTCACAGATAGGTTCTTGGTGGAATTATACTCAAATTTCTAGATGGGTATATATATTTCCTTTTTGATGGATGGTCATGTGGATCTATGATGAGATGTTCAGAAGTGAGGATGATGACACAGTTATAAAACATGGGGGGTGCAATGACCCTAATAGGTTGAAAAGGTACATGGTTCCCAGTGATGGACCCCTCTTGGGATGTGGTTTCTTAGGTTCTTTTATTTAAATTTTCATTAACAACTGATATGATGTTTTCTAACATAACTTGGAATATTATTCTACTTAACCAAACCACATGCTTATGATGTGAAGCAGATGGATAAGGTGATGATGTATGAGTACTATTGACCCTCATAGGTTGAATTTGGTAGTTTATACCTTCAATATGGTTATATATTCAGATCCTCCAGTGTGATTATGATAGGTATCTAAATGGTTATAGTGAGCGGGAACCTATAGAGGGTATTATCATATGTGAATTCATAATGAGTGTTTTCTTGTCCCCTTTTCTATGTTTATATCATGATACATCAAGTGTAAGTCCATTATGATGATGCTCAATTAGGATCAAGGCCCTTGTAGGCCAATTTTTGACAGATTTTACCATCATAGGTTGATGTCATCTATACCTCCATTAGAGATATTTGGACTTTGGGATAGGTGTTTATACCTATTGACCCTCATATTAGACTTGATTAGTAGGTATAGGTGGAAGAATAGGATAAACATAGTTTTGAATCACAACCTTATAGGTTGAAATTCCGTTTGATCAAGGGAAACCTGCAAGAGGGGTTGTCCCTTGTTTATGGATTCCTTTTTTAGGTTGTGATATTGGTTGTATGCTCATGGATAAGACCAATGCATTGTATTAGTTTTTTCAATATAGGCTTAATTATGAATTCAATTTTTGAGTAATTACCTATGGTTCTTGTGTTTTAAGGCAAGATTCAATGGGCATGACTATTTTGGTTCATGTTCTTGTTGACCAGTAGTTGTGCATTTAAAGATTAAATTTTAGAAAAACGACACAGTGTGATGGGTTGTGATGTAAATAATCATTTAATGAGAGAGGTGCTTGATTTTTAAGAGGACTTACATGAGATATTATGGATTAACGATACTAAAATTCTATTTATCATTGTCATCCATCCTTAGGATGAATGAATCATAAGAGCATGAGTCGAGTGATAATGGTATGCGTTAGTCATGCTTGGTACTATTTAAATCGTAAATCAATGGGTGGCCATGTGTGAGTCAAAGAATAATGTTTTTAAATAAT
This sequence comes from Viscum album, assembly GCA_963277665.1. Lineage (NCBI taxonomy): Eukaryota > Viridiplantae > Streptophyta > Magnoliopsida > Santalales > Viscaceae > Viscum > Viscum album. The sequence continues at coordinate 1,990,403,661 of OY728136.1, forward strand.
TTTTTTTGCAATATTGATTATTTGGGAATCATGATAAAAGGATAAATATCCCTCCATGGAAGAGGTGGCATCAAGGATAAATTGGGTGTCATGAGGCGGTTGACCCCTGGCTAGACTTGGACACGTATTTCTAGGGGATGTGGTGTCAAGAGTAAGTTAAAAAAATATATATCCTATTTTTACATGATCATGGATTAGAGATACACACACACACACCGATATATGGAATATTAATGTACTCAAAGTTTATAGTTGAGCATGATTTATATCTTAACATCATCTTGAGTATGTTTATTGAGCATAAATTACACACCAAACATCATTTGTTTCAAATATATTGCCTGTTTTGATGAAGGAACCTGATGAGGTTGTGCTTGAGGAGTATTATAAGGTATTACATATGGTGTGGAGTAAACCTTTGACTATTTTTGGGTGGTGTCCCTGGTTTTTAGTTGAAATATGGTGATTTTCATGGAAATCATTCTCAGGAAGTGGGAACGAGTGATGTTTTAATGATTTTGTGTTGGTACTATGATATGAGTGGTTTTGGAAATCCCATTATTTATTTCCATCTATGTATGGAGTATAGGCCTTTGATATTGAGCTCATTTGTGAGGAAATTAAAAGGGTATTCTTATAATGGAGAGTATCATATCTGTTTGGGTTAAACGCATTTCTTGATAGAAAAGTTTTTAACATTGTGAGGCTAATCATTAGACAGTGAAGATAACATAGTTGTGTAGATGATATAGATGAGATCATGGTTGTGATTGACCACCAAGGATTTACAGGTAATAGAAATTTTGTGTTTGTGAGATTGTAAGGACTCATGTTTTTTCATACTAGAATTTTGAACTAAATTTTAGATTTTTTACTTTCAGATGCCTTTAAGGTGTAAAATAGCCATTTCCCCTAGAAGATGTTCTCATATAATTTTTCAAAAAAAATGTTTTGTCCCATAATAGGGTTTTTACCTTATTATAGGCGTTTGGTGGAATTCCAAACCGTTTAATTTTTTGTAGAATAATTATTAATTAATAATTAATTAATTAAATATTAATTTATTCACACATGTTCATTTAGATATATCTTTTTAATAGAGCATAATATTTATATTTCACCTCCACTAATAAGTCTAGAATGATGAGTTTTCCTAGGTGAGTTATGAACTCATGTTGGGCGCCAAGCCCAAGCCCTTTTTTCTTTTCTTTTCTTCCTTTTCTATTTCTTATTTTCTTTCATTTTCTTCAATGGATTTCACATACACCTCCTAGTGTCTCATATGTCATGAGACTAAGATAGAAAATGTGTAGATATAGTGGGGGGATATATTTTCTTCATTAGATATTAGGTTTAGCTGAATCACCATACGGTAGCGATGGAACACAAATCAGTACAAAGCTTTGGTGGATTCCACACAAAGGTTGTCCATTTTTCAGTTTATTCCATAAATTATTAAATATTTACACTTTCTAGTTTTAATAACCTTTTATAATTTATTATGACCCCATGAGGGTTTATATATTGATTTTTTTAGATAAAAATGTTGTTTTGGGATGATTATAGGGGTTTCCCGTTCAAAAATCCTGATCACAAGACATGTAGTTCCGGAATACATGCCATGTGTTCTACCTATTTAGGGTTGATAACTTTTCGAAAGTACTCATTGTGTACAAGGTATATATTCCATGTAGTCGTACTCATCCATGTAGCTGAGTACCTAGTTAGGCATCCTATGTAAGGGGTACATGGATGTGTAGAGTACATGGCCAGACCCGATGTGAGTCACACATCATGTAAAAGTACCCGACCTGGACAAGATACATGGCCAAGCCATGTGAGGTAAACGGGTAGGCTCCCCAAGTTGGGTAAAATGTTTTCACACCTTTTACATGTCATTTACATGTGTTTTACATTCCATGTAAGCCTGAATTACACAACTAGGTAGAGATACAAGAGTACGCTCCATGCACTAGGGTATACATGCCATGTAGTCAATTCATGCTACCCCTTTGAGGGATTTTCAATGTTTTAATACCTAGAGTTAGAATTAGATCCATGAGTAGTACATTTAAGTATTTTATATTTATTTAATGATGTTGTATACCTAGTGGTGATTTAAAGACTCATAGGAGAAGTTTTGGGGTGAGCGAGCTATACCGAAGAGGTGATTCCTCCAATAAATAGTTTCAAATATCTCATGAGAATGAGATAGATTGTATGGGTGTTCGGACCAACCTAGAGTGAGACCTTGATATGAGATGGGCCATGATATATCTCCCTTGGAGGATTCTTAAGTATCTTTTCCCTTAAGGACTGCACCCTTGTGAGATGTGTCCTTCTGCCCTAAGAGGTCATGAGATTAGTTATTTCCAAGGATACCATGTTAGATGCCTCGACTAGTTTACTCTTTTCAAGGATCCCATTTAGGATGCATTTTCATGCTTACCATTTCCTAGGATCCCATATTGGGTGCCTCCTATTTATTAATATTTTTGAGGATCATGTGTAGGATCCCTCCACTTACTATTTCTAAGGATCCCATGTAGGATGCCTCTAGTTACTCTTTTGAGGATCCCATGCTGGATGCCTTATATTTCTTAGTCTCCTTGAATATCTCATGTAGGATTCCTCTTCTTACTATTTCAGAGGATTACATGTAGGATGCCTCCGGTTACTCTTCCAAGGATCCCGATTTGGATGCCTTCTATTACGTTCTAACATATAATATCCCAATTAAGATGAATTCTCTTATGTATAGACCTTGTGGATCCAAAGTTGGATTACTCTATTAAGTTTTACCCTGAGAGGCCCAAAGGTATATTTGGAGTATGAAAAACCTAGATCTAGTGAATTGTGGGTTTAGGTAGATATGGTAGTGGGTGTCTCCTTAGAACTCACACCAAAATTATTAGACCAAGAGGCTATAGAAGTAGTGGTGGGTTTAGGAATTAGTGTACCATAACTATTTTATTTATACATTCAATTGATTATTATTTATGCACCTATGATCTCCAGAGGTTCTTTCTAGAACTTGGTTGGTGGGCCTAACATGATATGTTGAGTTACTTCATGGGACCTAACTTTTGATCTTTACATAATTGGGATATTGGACATGGTGTTCCTCATTAGCATACATGGATTTTCCATAGTTATGAATGTTTTATACATGTAATTTATCATTAGTGGACTTAACATTACAAAATTATGAATGTATTAGACATGGAGTTCCTCATTAATAGACATGGAATTATTAAGTTATGAATGTATTTGGACATGGAGTTCCTTATTGGTGGACATGATATTCCATAGTTGTTTTAAAATGTTGTACATGACACTGCACACTCTTCTTGATATATATATATATATATACTCGAGGATGATTACACTCTCTTTGAGTGGTTACTCAGACACTTCATAGGTTTGGGTGGACGCACCATTACTATACTCATAGAACATGTCTATGGGTGGGTTGTAAATCCATTTATTGAATAGATCCTAAGCATGTACTTGAATACAAAGATCATTCCTTATAGATCACCTAAGGGTTATCACCCTTAGGTATTATCCGAGTTGTAATTGTGTGATTTCTAATAGACTCAGACCTAAGATTTAGACATCGAACTGGATTTACATGGATTGAGTGGTATGATTTTAAGATCAATATCATATCTATAGAATGTACAATATTTACCTGGAATCTTTTATTATAGTGATTGGAGGTGAGTACAGTTGAACCTAGAGTTAGGACACATTTCCCCCTATGGTGACATAGCTTGCTTCAAGAAATTTCTAATGTGGGATGAAATAGGTATAGTTAATTAGGATTACAAACCTGAGGATCAATTTAATTATATGTGGCTTCAATGGTACAACATCCAACTGAATTCCTTATTCATAGGATGTCGAGATGATCAGGGTTACAGACCCAAGGAACAAATGAGGTTTGGTTCACATTAGTTTTTTCATACTTAAGAATACACACACACACACAGATATATATATATGGATATATATATATATACATACAAAATGGTACTTGTTGAAATAAATTTCCAAAATAGGCTAAAGTAGGTATGGTCTTTTGGGATCACAGACCGAAGGATCGACTATAGGCTGTTTATTCATATTTTATATTTATTATTATAGTTACTTATTTGATAGGTTTATCATATTGTATGAGCATGAAATTATAACAACAGATTATATGCTCACCATTGGGGGTGACCTACTGAGATATATTTCTCACCCCTTGTACATGAACCTTCATGTGTGTGTAGAATCTATGTATACTTTTAGGTTGAGTATATATGTTGATGGTTAAGAAAAGGCCCATAATTTCATGATTGAAAATATTCATTCATGTGGATTATTATGACTAGGAAAGAGAAAATCAATAGTGACTTGGAGAGTGGGTATGTGGTTCATTTCAGATTTAGTGGATGATCCTTGTACCATTTATTTTATATTATTTTATGTACTCCTATATATGTGGTCGACCAAGTGGGCGATTAGTGCTGTATGTATGACATGGATATTTAGGACTTTAATGCATTCAATTTATTATTACAAACATTTTTAATTTTTTTTATAACTAAAATTTTTTATTTAATTTTATGAATTATGCTTAATTATTTCAACTATTTCTCGTATTATGATATGAGGGCATAGTCTCCCCATAGACATGACCTAGACCCTCACTGCCAGTCAGAAGACTCTAGCTAATGGGGAGGTGAACTCGAGGACTTGTAGCGAATTGGATCAGGTAACCATTTTAGTGGATCCATGTATAGAATGTTAGATTATTATACCATCTTGTTTATATAATATTTTTTGTGGTTTGAGATATAAATAAAATAAAAACACTTAGTTAAAGATTATAGCCTTTTCTTTAGAGAACCCATTTAGGTTTACACCTAATTCCTTATTAGGAGGTTTTAATAATAAAAATAAATATTATGGGATGTGGGGAGGTAATTAAAGAATATATTTGGATAGGTCTTGGATGAACCAAATAATTTTGGATGTGTGAAGAGGGGATTCCCTTTTTTAAGTGGTGGGGGAAGGCACCCTGGGAAAGTTTTAAATAAAAAGGTGTACCCACATCTTAAACCTAACAAAAGGAACCAAAATTGTTAATAATAAAACTTTATATGATATAAGGTTGGAATATAACTATAAAATATCAATCGGATGAGTTTTTATGTCATTTTAACCCATATATTTTTAGTTTAATCCTCGATTAATCTGTTTTAACCATAAACATAGTAGTCAATTTTTACTATTTCAACTATTTAATTTGAGAAAACAATAAGTTAAAATTATTATATAATATTAATTATAATTATTGAAAATATTGAATTAACATCAGTGGAAAATTTTAATTTAAAATCAAACATGCAAACGAAAGAAAAAATGGGTTTTCAATGAGAAAATTATCGTAAGTAGAGAATGTTTTAATATCAAAAGACAATATGAATTTGATTAAAATGACCTAAAATGGTTTAATAATAACATAATTTAACTAAATTTACTTTTGAAACATTTTTAAATAATATGAAACTTTATAAATTCTTTAAATGAAATGTTAGTTTTTAATAAAAATCAGTATTTTTCACTATTCACAGAAAAATTAATCTTTTTCAAAAAATTATCAAAAATTTACACGAAGATAATTTTTACATATTGATTCTAAAAAATACGTTAATCTTGTAAAATAATTCTTTTAAAAGTTTTTAAAAAATTATTTTATTATTTTTTCACAATAATAAATACAAACCATTTCTTTGAGAAAAAAATATTTTCAAAGCATATAAATAATTTACTAAAAATTAAATACTTATTTATAAATATATTTTATTTATCTAAAAAATTTAAAACTAATTTTAAAAATGTTTTTATTACTATTAAATATACTAAATTTAATGTCTATGTTATAACGAACAATTTTAAATAATAATATAGTATATCATGGTTCATTAAAACTCAATGCTATGTGTAATGTAAGCTATCAAAGAAATTAAATTATTCATTAAAAAAATCATAAAAACTCAAGGTGTTGCAAAACGAACCTATAATTCATGTATAGTGAATCCTAGAAGGAAATTGGTCAGGTTTTGGGTGACCTAGATGGCTCAAAGTGGTATAAAGAAGAGAAAGGAAGGGTGTCATTTTATAAGGGATGGAAAATACACACATAGAGTTACCTAAAATATTTAAAGACAATTAATATATTTCTCAAGTATAATTATTCAAAATATATATTAATTTGAATATAAAGATGATATGGTCAAAATATCACCATAAAATAAAATTTTGGAATGTCTTGGATTTATTCTAAACATTATATTTTGGTTTAACCCATTCATTAACTGATTTTAACCTTAACTATGGTAATAACTTTTTCAATCTCAGAAGGTTATAATTTTACTTATAAGGTTAAAATTGGATCATAAAAGGTTAAGGTATGAAATTTTAGACCATTTATCTCACTAATTATTCTATTTCAATATTTTTAATACTTTTAAATAATTTAATAAATTATATTTCACATAAATTACAATTAATGTTCTTTTAAGAACTATTCACATTATTTCACTTTGAAGACATAAGTTAGTATTTTAATTATAATATAAACATTTAAAACATCCCTAATATATTTTATTTGTCTATAAAATTCATTTAAAACTAAAAATAACCCAAGAAATATTACTTTTAAAGTTTTTAAAATCATTTACAAGATTTTTTAACTACTTGCAAAGGCGTTGTGTGAGTGTTGTTTAAGAATTTAAGGTCATTATTTCATCATTAAAATTTAAAAATAAATTAACATGATTAAAATAATTAATTAATATTTAAAATAAAAATTTATAATTAAAATTATCCTCATTTTATCCTTATGTAAAAAATTTATATATATTAAAGTCAAGAGAGTGACCTTTTGGAATTTTCTTTACATAAAATAATATAAATGTCTTTATCAAGGGAAAATGGAAAAAATATCTATATATATTAAAATTTTGGATCAATATGGTAAAATATATCCTATACAATTCAATATATACATGTGGGTTTATTTTGCGGCTTTATCTCATGGTTGAACCCTGTTTTACCCAATTTACGCTTATCAAGGTGACAAATAATTTCCACAGTTACTATTCATAATGACTCAAAATAAAAGGGATCTATTTAAAAAATTTGAGACTCATGATTATAAATATTTAATAAAATTTTCAAGATTAAATTTATATAAGTTTCATAAATTAATTTACTATTCAAATGAAAAACACAAAGAAAAGTAGTTTTTAAAAAAAATATCTTTCTATGTATAAAAATGGTTTTATACCAAATTCAACCATAAAATTGAAACAAATGACATTAATTTTATTATTAATAATATAGGGGAAGTAATTTTTCTTTGATGTCATTTTCAACAAAATGGATGTTTTTAAATTATTGTGATAAAAATATAGTTTTCAATAAAAATCAGTGTTTTTTTACTATTCACTAGAAAATAAATCTTTTTAGAAAAATAAAAAAATATCACCCTAATATAATTTAGATATTATGATTTAAAAAATTATATTATTTTATCAAATAAAATTTCTAAAATTTCCCAAAATTAGTTATAATATTTTCTCACAAAAATAAATAAAAACTATTTTTGAAGAAAAAATATTACTGAGAAATAAAATGACTTAACTAAAAATTGGGTGATTATTTCCTAAGAATTTATTAATAAATTTTTATTGATTATTAAGATTATATATATTTCATAATTCTCTTTTTTTTAAAAGGTTGGGGCCGAAGCCTCATTTATTATTAAAGCAAAGCAATGACCTCTTTAACTGGTTAAAGGGAGACCCATTACATAGCCCGAAGGCCCAGTGGGAATTTAGCCCATTACATAGCCCGTAGGCCCAATCTTTTAGCCCAAGGTCCATTATGTGAATAGTACTTCTACAGTACCCATGCTACTATAATACCGCACTATAACCGCTGCTGCTACAGTACCCTGCCACTGCTACAGTGACCTACCACCGCTATAGTGCCCGTCGTTACTACAGTGTCACCATTGCTACAGTATGTTACAGTACTACTACAGTACCTACACCTAATGGGTTTTGAACCCCCATTTTTCATTTAGGATTAAGGGGTGCTTACCACTAATTCAAACCCCAACTACTCATAATAATATTTTATGGTTTGTTTATGTTTGGTGTGGAATGTTGTATATGTTATATTGAATATAATGTTATTTTAAAATATTAAGGTGTTAAATTACCCCCCATTTAATAAATTGTGACCTTTAAATTTGAAATTTCCCTTTGTAACTAAGGGTTTAATATATGAAAATTCCATTGCTGAAAACCCACATCCTAAAAAGGGTTAATAAAACTTCCTCCTGAAAATATGGAAAAGAAAATGCAATGTTTATTTAGAATAACACATGAATATATTTCCAAATAGGTTAAAATTAGGTGGATGTGATAATATGAACAATGATGAAAAATTTAATGTAAAAATAATGATGGATATGGATAGAGAACATTGATCACAAGAATGTTAATGTTCATGAGAAATTTAATGACCACAAAACCATAAATCAATGAGGTGTAAAAAGACCATAGATTCATAAAAAAATAATGTAATAAGATAATTTTTTTGTCACAATATACTTCTCCTAGATTTTAGAAATTCATTTGACATAAAAAACTAGGAACATAGGGAAATATAATTACTTGATAGGTAGAATTTCATTATTTAGTCAATTTCCACCAAAATCTCATCATTTTGTTTAAACGATGAGTTTAAGATGAATTTTTCATGCCCGGATCACTAAAATAAGTTTCATAATCCACAAAAGTATATCAAGATATTTCTCATATTATTAAATATTAACCAATACTGAATAGTTAGAACATGGTAAGATAATATCAAAAATTTATATACCTTAATATGATGAAATAATACATTTAACACAAATATTTTGATAATAATAACAAAGGTTCCACATAGATCATTTCATTAATAATCTCAATAACCCCAACATTAAATAATGTCTTAACCTCAAAGTATATCTCATACCTTTCAAATTATTTCCCCAAAAAATTAACTTCATTCTTCCAAAATAATCTTTCCTGTTAAATCACATGTTAAACCTAAATGTTACACCTACCTCAACCCAGGGAAGCATCTCCCAAAATATAATTAATCACCACTATAAATCACTATATAATCTTATAATGTAGTGACCTTCACAAAAATGTCATGAAACAAATTTAGATACTAACTTAAAAGGTAATCCTTAACTTGACCTTAAATATATCAAAAAATATATCTTTATCAATGAATTACATTTCAACCATCAATATTATCTATATTCCACTATCTAATAAACTACAATTAACTTAACATAAAAGTGTATACTAATCTCCAGGGTCATTTAAACCTCAATAGTATATTCTTCATAAAACTCACTAAAAGGTTTAAATCACCCCAAAATACCATCTCTTAAAAACTCAAAAAGGGGTATCTATGCCTTTGAACTTATGATCAAACTTAAACTTATAAAATGATGATAGTATCTATAACTCTTAAGTTAACCTCACATGAAAACATATATGATTCCAAAAAATTAACTCAATACGTATTAATAAAATAAAATAGAAAACTATTGAAAATATTCCACAAATCCTAAAATTCAATAAACTTCATCAAAGACGACACAAATAACTTTTTTTCATAAAATCAATGACTAATTTTAAGTTCACCAATACTATCCCATTTACTTCATCAATGTCAATCATCTATTTATCCCAACTAAACATTATCACCTTACCACAAAATCAATTTTATTAGTTATTGATACTATCCAAAATATGTTTTCAAATACTTAAATAAAATCTATTTTTAAGAAATACATAGATATTTCATGATTTATATATCCAAAATATCGCTGATATAACACTTTTACAACATAATTATTGAATCACAATACATAAACACTTTAATGTTTTCACTTCAATAATTGGCATAACATAGGTCCTTATTCTAGGAGTTAACCCTTGGATTAGGTCATTGGATCGGGTAATTCCCATATTATACACTCGTAATTAATTTAAATATAAATGGTACCTTATAATGAACTTGTATTTCCATCCATTTACATATTCATTTTTTTGAAATTACTTTTTCAATTTCCTTTTATTCCACACATAAAAATATATTCTTATTACTCTAAGAAATTTATTTGAGTGCTTCTTCCCACATACTTGACAGGAAGGAATTTGAATCTTCTTCCCTTAATAGTCATTTTTATATTATTAGGTGTGTGAGGAAACAAAAAAAAGTTGATATTGGTAATCATATAATGAGATTTTTTATTAGGAGTAATAACTTAGTTTCACCTTCCAACTACTGTTTCATTTTGTTTCTATTAAGTATAATTATTCCATTTTCAATCAAATTATATGTTAACATGAATCCTACTGGTTTCATCCATTGATTAAAAACAAAAGTATAGTGTGAGAAACAATTTTAATTGTGAGGAATCATATAATCCTAAAAAATCATTCATATAATGTATAAATTGTGAAAAATTATTTTTAATCTAAGACACATGAGGTTTAACCTAGGCCATACTTTGTTATAATCTATTAAAATCTCTCATAATGTCTAAAATGGAAAATGTGAGTTAACCCAATAATATCCCCTAGTAGTTTCAAAACATGTGCATGGTATGGGAATACTCATCATACACCAAAATGATGATTGAGATATACTTTGACTAACTATTTTCAACATTATTACCCATTGATTCAACTATACCAAAATCACACCCATTTATAGTTTCTAAATAGGAATTTATTGCTTTGGAAAAAACATAATCTCTATCTTACCAAAACTGTAGGATGTTATCCTATATTTAGACATTTCCTTAGGGGTTTACCCAAATTTTTCTAATAATAGTCTCCAAATATTGACTAATACATGCTATTATAATAACTACAACAATACATATTTTTTATACTTAGATATTACATATTTCTAGGTGAATATTCATTATATAACATTATGATCCATGTCAAAACCGTAAATTTTCAATTTATTTGGAAACATGGATATATAACCAACTTGTTCATAAGTGATATATATCATATCCCAAAAATTTCTTCATAAATATCACCCTTATTAGAAATATAATACATAAAACCTTTATTTATAACCATAGGAAAATAAATATAAGAAGGGGTGAGATCATATGGTCAATAAGATAAAAATGGAGATATCAATGATAACTTAAACATGACATGTGCATAAGGGTATGAAAACATGATCTTAACATTTTAAAATCATACCATATATTTATAGATCATTATCTTGGGTCATGGAATAAATATTGGCAATTTATAAGACATGAATCATAAAGGAATCAAATAACATGATCCAAGATATCACAACATTTACATAAGACATAATTTTATGGAATTCACATAATCAAAGAAAATAATTTTCTTATTAAAGGTTAAATACCAATACTATCATATTATATTAATTTATCTCCCCATTACATTGCATTCTTAGTCACTATTCACTCCCATGATTATTATAGTGGAGATAATCTCTTACTGAACTCTGTTCACTCCCCATTATAATCCTTATTATCCCATAAGATATCCATCATAAACAAATGAATTAAAGGGATATAAGATTATGTTACCACCCATAACATAATCATAATCCATTTATATTTGTTACACAACACCTTAAATCGTTCATTATATATCATATCCCATATAAAGGAAAAAATTCATAAGCATTTGAACATTTCATCATATCACAACCCAAGGAAAGGTTTAATAAATATATCATCATCATAATCATAAAAAATCAAAAGAAAGAATAAGGATGGAATAATTATATCATATCCCTAGTAAATCATAATTAACGTCAAAGGATGTCATCTTATATGAAATTTCCTTTAGAAGATTAATTGGAATATTTCTTGTGGAAAACAATATTTTCATTTGGAACTCACTAATTTAAAATCTAAAAAATTAAAAAAAATTATGGAAATTTTTTTATTTAAAAATAACTATGGAAACTTTTAAAGGAAGCATTAAAACATTGAGTGGTCAGGATTGTGGTAAATTCCATTCATGTCATTTAAGTTAAAACAAAATTCCTTTCACATTTTTAGTAAAATTCAAAAGTACCTCATTCGAAAAACATCAAGATGAATCCATTTATGTTTTAAAAAAAATAAATCATGGGTGAAAATAATTTTAAAAAATAAATAGTTAATAGTAAAAAAAATATTGAATTTTTTTATAAAACATGTACATGCAAGAAAGAGTATTTTCAAATGAAAAGAAAAATAAAGTTAGTTTTCATAAAATTATTATTTTAGTCTCTTAAGTGCTTAAATAGAGTAAAATGAAAGGAAAAAATTTAATATAGAGTAATAAATAGATTATAAGATTATTAAAAAGTATATTGGGAGGTAGTTCATAACATTTCATAATCAAGAACATAACTATAAACTATCCAAATGAACAATGATATTGTAACATAAAACTCTAACCTCAAGTCTGACTTACAAAAAAAGTTCTCTGAAATACTATATAATAAATTTCAATATATTATAATTATTTAAAATAATTATTTACATACTTATAATATCATATATTTCCAACTTATAAAGTTTCATCACCCATTTATCAATAATTTCTTATTAAAATAGTCATTTCTGGGTTTTGATTATTTTTATTTTTTATAAGAATTTTGGTATAGTAGTTCTAGTACTTGTACTTTGATTATGGTTTACTCATTTATATAATATTAATAATCATCTAAATAACATATATATTCATTATATATATATAGAAAGAGAGTCATCCCTAAATGGTATAGATAGAAAAACGAATTACACTATTCATGAAGATGATAGACCGTGTGTATGCATAAATACTGTTTTCAATTTTTTATAGATGGAAAAAATAAATATAAATAATATTTCACCTTTAAATAATCATTATTATATAATATACATCATATATTTTCCTTAAATATATCCTTATTACCATCCATGAAAATCATAAATAAAAACCAAATCACATCTCTTCGTGGTGGTGGTGGTCCGCATGTACGCACGAGCGATGTCATCAATTTATAATGGTTGGAAGGTAAGAAGATAGATATTATATTATACTTTTTGAAGAATAATTATTTCATAATTATAAAATATAAAATTTAAAACCATCATAATAAACATCAAAGGAATATGGGGATGGAAAATGAATTGTATCGCAACGTGGAGGCGGTAGTCCACACATACGCACAAGTGATGCCTTCACTTACCATTTGATGAAATAGAGGGTTTATATTTGTGGTTTAATAATAAATAAAACATATTAATATACCTATGATACTTAATTTTTTATTTTGTGGATAATACCATATATTAATAGGAGTTATAAGAAGAAATAAATTGAAAGAGGCTGGGTTTGACGATTACCTCATCTTCTTTATGCCTCCTTTAGGTATATTTTTAAGGAACCCTAGAATGGTATTTTAAGAGTAAAATATCCTATAATTTATTTATATAGAAGCTAATAATATAATTTTTTAGGGTTTTGTCAATATATATGGCTCAAAGTGGTGTAAATAAGAGAAATGATGTGTTTTCTTTTCATGGGATGGGAAATGACACACTTGAAATTACCTAAAATATTTAAATATACATAATATATTTATAATGGATAATTATTAAAAATAGACATTAATTATAATATAAATATTATATGGATGAAATAACACTATAAAATGAAATCTAGATAGATTTTGGTGTCATTTTAAACCATATCTTTTGGTTTAACACCTTCATTAACCAATTTTAACCTTAACTATGACAAAAAAATTTTCAAAATCAAAGGGTTAAAATTTTATTTATAAGGTAAAAATTGGATCATAAATGGAAAATAGATTTAATTTTAAAAAAAATTTAATACCTATTTTCCTCTTTCAATATTTTTATTATTTTTAGATAATTTAATAAAATATATTTAACATAAAATACCATAAACGAAATTTTAAGAACAATTCATATAACTTGGGTTTGAAGACATCAAGATATAATTTTAATAAGAATATAAAAATTTAACACATCCCTAATATGTTCTATGAATCTATAAAATTCATAGGTAGCTATAAATTAATAAAAATATATTACTTTTATAGTTTTTAAAATCATTTACATGATTTTTCTACAACTTACATAAGTCGTGTGTCAGCGTTGTGTAAGCATTTAAGTTAATTATTCCATAAAAAAAATTAAGAATAAATTACCATGATAAAAAATTAATTAATATTTCAAATAAACATTTAAAATTTAACTTATCCTATTTTTATCCTTATGTAAAAAATCTAGAGATATTAAATTCAAGAGAGTTACATTTTAGAATTTTCTTTACATAAAATTATATAAATTTCATTATGAAGGTAAAATGAAAAAAATGAAATATATTATAATTTGGGATGTATATGGTCTAATTTATCCCCTTAAATTAAATAAAGACAAGTGTTGGGTTGATTTTGAGACCTTATCTCGTGGTTTTAACTTTTTTTCATTTTTACCATAACCGAGGTGACAAATATTTACCACTATTACTACTCATAATGAACAAAAATAAAATATAAATAATTACCAAATTTTAACATCCAGATTAAAAATATTCAATCTATTTTTATGATCCAATTTCTAGAATTGTTGATAATTAATTTAATCTAAAAATAAAAATACAACAAAAAATTATTTTTCAAAAAAATTCATTTTTAAGTATAAAATTGTGTTTATACAAAATTAAACCATAAATTTGGTTCCAATAGAAACAACTATATTATTCATAATATAATAGAATTAATGAAAATTTTAAAACATTTTAAATAAAATTTAACCTTTTAAATTCTTTAAATAAAAAGAATTTTTTTAATAAAAGTCAGTATTTTCACTAGTCATTGGAATATCAATCATTTAAAAAAAACAAAATTTTACCCTAAGATAATTTTTTTATGTTTGTTTAAATAATGATGTTATTTTATAAAAAAAATTATAAATGTTCCATAATGTATTTATAATATTCACTCATAGAAATAATGAAAACTATTTTTTAAAGAAAAATTATTTTGATGAATTAAAAGAACACTAAAAATTGAGTACTTGTTTCTTAATATTTTAGAAATACATTTTTATTGATTATGATATATATATCATAAATTTTTTCTTATATTCATACCCTAATATTCAAAATCTTTGTTACAATGGCCATAAAATAATTATATTTTGTAGTCTTTTTGAACTAGGTGTTGCATGTTGTATACTCTATCAAACATAGTTTTATTTTAAAATCTCAGGGTGTTATAGATGTGATGGATAATAAATTACTTTTCCTAAAAAAAACTAATTGGGATAGAAATTGGTTTTGAAAATACTATGGTTATGCTTACCCAATTATCTTGAGTTATGATTAATAACGTGAGCTTTGCAAAATATTTGAACACACCAAAGAATATAATGATTGTGTTTTATAGAAGATCAGGTGATAAGGATGATTAAGGAAAGAAGATTTAATTTTATTAATGCCAAAATTGTGGGAAAAGACACCTAAGGTAAGGTTTCAAAGTAACTAGAAGTTGTTTTATCTGTGGTAAAGAAGGGAATCTAACTACATAATTTTGAGGAAAAAAGGAAGATATTAGTTAATATAATGGAGAAAAATAATGTTCTTACTAAGGATCCACCAGTAGTTGAGGTTTTAGATTTGAGGAATTTTAGAACTATACAAACTAGTGCACTAATCCAAAGGATTAAAATTAAAATCAATGCCAACAAACTCTTAGACCTTAGGAATAAGGAAAAACATATGTAAAGATATTATTGAAGTAGATAGTTAGTGTTAGGTGTTCTCCACTCAATATTTTTGGATTTTTTTATATCTTATAAGTTTTTACAAACTATTATCTATTGAATTATAAATAAAATATTTTTTGTGGTATCATTATTATATCTAAGGTTTATATATATCCTTAAAGGTTTATGAGATTTTTCTACATCTAAGTGTTAATAATTATTCTTTTAGTTTTTAATTATCAAAAGATTGCGTTGTCACCTTGAGGGGGGTGAATTAGGTGTGACCAACTTTTACTAATAAAGTTAAACTTATTTTTTTATACCTTTATGTTAATAAAACTTCTGTAATCAGTTAGGATATATGGATTGTTATAAATCTCCCTCACTCCTTTAACCTATTTTAAGAAGACTAGGGAAACTAAACCACACCTAAGGATTTTTTACAAGGTTAACCCCAATGTGAGAACCCACTCCCTACCATGTTTTCTACCATTGAGTCACTTTCTACACTAATAATATTTTTATTAATTACAAGTGGTGTGAGATTTTTTTATCCATAACCAATAGTGTGTATACCACACAATAATTCTCCCAAATTTAGACTATAATAACTCCTTCTACTTTACAAAGTTTCCACAATCATGAATTGGTCTTTGATTAAACCATGCACTTCTATTTGAACTTCCTTACATGTTTGGATTATTTTTATTATGGTGATAAAAATTTTGGAGCTCTGAAATTTTTTCTACCAGCCACATAAATTTAGTAAACTTACTAAAATCCAAAAAAAATTTAAGTTCTTGACTTCTTTACATGATTTGAAACTTGATGATCCGACCTTCTCAACTTTCTTCCACCCAACTAAACTTTCTTAAATGTAATTGGTCTGAAACTTCCTCTCCCGAATACTATCTCATCATTAGAAAAAATCCTAATAGGAACTCACCTCTTTATATTAACATTATCATCCAAATTAAATAAGATATACATGGAATTTTAAACTCCTCATAATTCATAGGTCTCTCACATACTAAATAAGTAGAAGATATATGGGATATAAATTCATTGCAGTTCACTTGTTCATAAATTAGCTTGAGCACCTTCATTGATTCCTTGAACTTGGGATCCAACTTAAATCTTTACAAGAATACACATGAACTCATTTTTTAAAACTTTATAAAAACTCACCAAGAATAAAAACCTATATATTCTGAATATTGAACATTGATAACCCATCCTACTATCACCATAATTAATTTTGAATTTAAAAAAATATTATCATTCTTGAACATGTTTTCTATATTGTTCTTTGGAAATTTTATTCTAATAAACTTATCAATTTCTTTCTCTAATATTAGGCCATAATGTTTTTTAATAAAATCAGTAACATTATTCTAGAATTTTATTCTAGAAATCCCAATTTTTATATTTTAGAAAACTCAAATTTCTTATTCTATTAAATCTTTACATGTTCCCCCCATCTGGAATTCTCCATTAGTTTAACTCACAAAAATTTCTTCAAAAACACCTTTTAGTGAAATTAGAAAAGTTCTTATAAAACAAATTCTAGTGAAATAAATTCTATTCATACAATATATCCTTTTGGAAACTCAATTTTATTTTTACAAAATCTTCTTATAAAAATGTTATTCTGAAAACATTCTTCTAGAAATGATCTTATAAAACTACTTTAGGTGAGTTAAACTTAGTAGATTATAAAATAACCTTATAAGCTTGAATCACTTTTAGATATTTCATCAAAGTGATTTTTCTTCCTTGAATAGTTAGAATAAGATTTTTTTGAATTCTATTCAAGATTTGTATATTACCTTCACAAGTAGAAAAGGTTTGAAATTCTTCATATAAATATTATTTTCTTAATGTGATCTTCTTTGTATATTCTTATTCTACATCTGTTTCTTATAATAGTATGATATCCCTTTTATATTCTTCCTCTAAATATTGAATCATGGATACACATTTCAAAATTATTTTGAATCCTTTTGATGGATCTTCCCATGATTCTTCATGCAACCATACAACACTACGTACTCAATTTGAAATACATTTCCATTATATCTCCTTCCAAAAATATTATTTCAGCTTCATATTATCATAAACCTCACTCATCTTTCAATACATAAAACACCTATTTTCATATTATTTTTACTTCATTATTTCCATTATTTATCCCAAAAAAACTATGTTATTTTGAATAATTGTGCATGACTTCAATAAGTTTTAAACCATTTTTCTAATAATCATCAAGAATGGGTAACATTATTATACATATAGATCAATAATATTAATTTCAATTTTTTTTAAAATTCCATGAACCTTATACATATTAATTTCTTTATACAACATAAAATCAATATTGAGATATCCTGATAGTTTCATGTAATTTCTCATGGATATAGTGAAAGATTCTGTTTTCACTCCTTGTATGTGTTGATTTTCTTTCTCATCTATGGTTCTTCTTCAAAATTATTTCTTATGATAAACATCACAGTATTTGATTCTGGTCATTTTTTTGTATTCATTATTCAACTTTATTTTCCTAACTTAATAGATTCAAATCCTAGTGAATAGAATAATAATACTTCAATGTATCCACTTCTAGTGAGATTCATGGAATTCTCAATGTTCTTCATGAAAATATACATGTTATTTTTCTAGATCACTATAAATTCTATACTAACATTTCTCATTAAACATACATTTAAATAATATATAAAATATTGATTTTGTGTGTTTGTATAGTAACTCTAACACATCATTCTATTTTCTCAAAGTAGTTTGGTTCATCATTTATAAATTCTTACTACTATACTACTTCCAATTATAAACACAGAGTAACATATCTTCTTTAATTTTCTTGAATTATGGTTATCATTAGCATCACCCTTGAGGGTTTTCTCTCAATCCTTTGATGCCTCTTCCCTGTAGGTGACAACAGTGGCCTCCTCGCCGACCCCTCCCCCCTCAGTGGGGGAGGGGGAATCACCGTCCCATAGGAGGGCAATGATCTTCCATCCGTTCTCCAATATATATTTTCTTCCTCCTTTCCCGAATATCGCTATAAACCCTAAGGCCCCTGAGATGGTCGACAGGGTGCCAAGCCTTTATCTTTCTACATCCGAGTTCAAGGATTCTTCTAGATTACTGAATCTCACGCTGGTGGCTTGGTTCAAGAACAAGAGGCCTTCTGTGTATGAATTTGATTGATTCATTTTCGGTTCTTGGGATCTCCAGGAATGAGCGATGGTCAGATTTCTAGACAGTAAACAAATCATGATTCGTTTTGAGACTGAGGCAGATCTCATTCAAGCATGGTCGAAGGCGCCTCACTACTGCAAGGGATCTCAATTTTTGCTCCTCGGTTGGTCCTTCGACCTGCATATGAACCGCAACACTCCATCCATCGTGGTATGGGTAGGTTTCCCTAAAAATCCTTTACTATTTCAAAATCCTTCGATTATTCAATTACTAGGTAATATGGTTGGCCAATTTCCTTGTTCCGATTGCCATACCGAGGCCATTTTCCACCCAGTGAATCCTCGGGTGTGTGTTGAAATTGATGCGTCTCGCAAACCATTTGATTTTGTTTGGATTACAATTGGAGAATAGTACCATTATAGACAATGCATTGTTTATGAAGATTGGACTGAGTTTTTTAATTCATGAAAGAGGCTAGGACATTCGTCTGAGGTATGCCGAAATGGTCATCCTCCGTGGTTGAGGGAGAACCGTTTCGAAGGGATAGCTGCGTTTGTCAGCATGACTGGTGACAATCGTTTGGAGACAGTCCGAGTGTCGGGTCCTATTCTGAGGTTGCAAGGGTCTGATGCCAAAGGGAGGTTCCCTGTCATGTCTGGCCTGGGTTTGGATGGTAAGGCAGGTGGGTCTCATAAGGTCTCCTTTGAGAGCATTCCTATTTCCGAAACTTCGAGTGGCAAGTAGAAGTTTATCCCCAAGGTTGCTGAGAATTTACCTAGGTCAAGGTAGGAGGTTGGAGAGTACTCTGGCTCGTTGGTTAGTGAGGGCGCAAGGAAGGTTGCAGATGGGAGGGCTTTGATTGTAGCGGATGTGTTTTGTTCGGCTGATCCAAAGGAGTCAAGAGGGTTGGATCCTTCGGCTCCTCCATTTCATTCCTTGAGTAACTGGTTCGACGGTCTGTCTGATGGTTTGATGTATGAGGGTCTGGAGGAGGAGTGTATTCAAGGAGGTGATGATGATGAGGAGGGTTTAGAGAGGTAACCGGTTGCTGGTTTGGAAATTGAATCTATTTTAGTTGCGGAGGAGGCTGTGATGGTTCAACAGGTTGGCAATAAGGGGAAGGAACTCATTGGTTTGTCAGTGGAGAACGACCACCCAGTGGTCAGGAACTTCTATTTGGAAGAAACTGATAAGAGGTTGGATCTTCAAGTTGGTGGAGGTGCGGAGGAGACGTATGCTGTGAATGTGGAAATTGTGTCTGAAGAAGGTGAACAACTGCCTATGATAGAGAATAAAACTCTAGAAGCTCGGAGTCGTGTTCCAGGTTTAGGGGAGAAATCCGGTAAAGGAAGGGAATTTTCTAGGGAAGGGAAAGAAAATTTGAGTGACCCAGTTGGTCGTTCTTTCAGTGATGTTGTCCAAAGCGGGAATCAGAACCCGACAACTGTTGAAGGACCTTTGTTTGCCACACCAAAGAGACGACCAAGAAGAGATTACTCATACCTTCCGAGGTCGATGCAGACTAGATCTACCTCTAAGAGGGATAGTGAGGTGACTGTGGATTTTAAGAAGGGTAGTGTGGTCAAGAAGAAATCACCAGAAAACCCAATTCTAGATCATCTCAGGAGTCGAGTTCAAAGTGAAAGCTACTGGAGGTCACCAGAATGGGAATCGGCCTCGTCTACCAGGGAAAATGAATCCAGCCTGGGATGTGGAGAGAAGTATGGTTTCTTTTGATGTGTAATACTATGTTGGTTGTCTGCTTTTACGTTTCTCTTGTTTGATCTTGTTCTTGTATGTTTGGGTTCCGTAAAACCTTAGACCGGCCTTTGAAAAAAAAAACGTTTCGACATCACCATCATCCTTAATTTTCACTGTACAATGTTTATGAAATACACATATTTTCTTCCAAAATACTGCATATACGAACCTCATTTGTTCTTATGATACCCATAAATGTTATTTTGATGAAAATAGTATGTTACTTCTAGTTAAATCATAAAATTATATTTTTTTATGGAACCATAGTTTTTCTTATAGTGGAATTTATAAAAACTTATTCTCGTAATATTACAATGTCTCCTTTAATATATTTAAATTTTTTTATCTATCATTACTCCTTCTTCTAGTGATTTTTAAATTTTAAAGTTTTCATTCTGATGTAACCAAAACTTCCCTTTCAATGTATGTTACAAAAAATTCTTTTGGTAATATTATAGACTATCTAGTGATATATTTATTGATTTTTCTTAATTTATCATTGTTTCACATTCCAATGATTTATCGCCTTCTAGATTATGTACATCCAGTTATTATACTTTCAGAACATCCATTGGTAGTAATTTTTCTTTCTTATTTTTAATTTTACTCAATATTATTTTATATATTCTTTGAATTTTATTTAATTCATTTAAAAAATTAAAATACCTTCATGATCATCACCCCAAATGATCTTTAATACAAAATTTTTGTTTATTTTTTGTACTAATTTACTTTTTAAATTGAATGAATTTACCTCCCCTTTATTGAAGAAAATTAAAATCTTCTCTGGTGAGGGATCGATTATCTCCCCCACTTAATGATCTGAATTTGAATCCCTCTTATTGATATCTTGAGGTGTGGGGGAACTTTATCCAAAAAAATTTATTCTTATCTATTTTTCTTCTATTTAATTCTATATAAACCATGAATTTCTTGAGAGAAGTATAACATCACTTTTCTTAAATAAATAATCCAAAAATCAACCAATTATAAGTCCACGTGAGCTGTGCTCAATGTAGAAAATAAGTGTGATTAACTCAGAATTTAATTTCTTCTATAAAACATCCCAAGTGATGGAAACTTTATAAAATATTCTTTTCAAGAAAAATTCAATAGATTCTAATTCAACTTATTTTCTGTAACTATCTCAAAAAATTTAATAAAAACATTCAAACACACAATAATAGGTTTTCCTCCTTTTTAAATATATCTTTGTCGTCAAAAAATAAATTTTCACATTTGTATTTAAACTTCACTTTTATAAAATAATGGAACGGTAAATAAAACATACCTCAATTTGGAATCATATTATTTTATCTAGATTTTGAGTTCCCAAAAATTCTTTATCATCATATGGAGATTTATCCTCTGAGTACTTAAATGATCACTATATAAGAAATTTTGATATATTTTAATAATAATTGGTTGTCCATTATTTTTGTCATCATTTCAACTTCATCAAGACTCCAGAATGACCAACTATATTCTTTACATTCTTCACTAGAGAAAAATACCCTTGAATTAGATCACCTTAAATTTCATTTTTCATTAAACATTATCACAACTTATTGGAGAATAATGTGCATCTTCCTTTTCTTATCAGTTAGAGATATAGGGATAAGAATATTTTCTCAACTTGGAAACTCCATTTAATTTACCTATACTTTTATTTATGAAATAAACCTTGACATTAAAAGTGTTAATCATCTTGGGTTACATGGATTTATTCTTCTTTCATTTATTGTTCACTTTTTGTGCAACATCTTTTTTAACTTCCACTAGTAAAGAGCATAATTTTTTTTTAATTTCTTATGCATCCAACTTACATATTTACTATAAATATTATGGCTAGAGAACCATTTAAACCTTCATGAAATGTTCAACTTTAATATTTTTCTAACATTTATTTGCAAAAACCTTTGTTCCATCTGATGGTTACTTCCTTTGATTTATCATTTTCTCCTATTCAAGTAACCATGTCAAGCATTTTTCAAAAGTGTGGAAAATTTGTTACATGTTCTGCAAAAATTATTTTTTTCTTGTAATTTACTCTTGAGTAGTACCTTTTTGTGAACTTCAACAATTTATTTGGAGGATTTTTTCATCATTCTGAACCACTAACCTTTTTTATGGGATTATTTCTATTGTTTTGTACGATTCCTCTTACCAAAATTTCTGTTTTCTAATTATATATTTCTCATAGGAGTCCCCTTCTTCCATAGTATAAGGATATCAATTTCATTTTCACTTATTCCTTTTCTTTCATCTTGGGTGTAATCATCTTTGAAACTTCCTTTTCTTTATAGTCCAAGGAATACTTTTCATACATCTTCTATTTTGTTCCTTATATATTACAACCTTATTCCACTGGATGTTATTAAATTGTCCTTGGTGATGTAAACCAACAATCATCATCATCATGGACACTCTTCCAACAAATTTCATAGAGATTTTCAAGTTATTCAAATCTATTTGATGTGGATATATATTTATTATTCTGTAAATTTTGGTTTAACTTGGTTTTGTTCCTCTTAAATTTATTTCCAAATCCCACCCTTACTATAAGCCTTCTCTATTTTATAGTTGTTGAAAAATTATACAAAAAATTGATGGTTTGGTTTCTAAACATTCCACAACACCAACAATACCCAAACAAATATTATATTATTCTATTGAGTAAAATTTCAATTGGTGAATGGTTTTTCTAAAACCATTTTCTTTTAAATACCTTGTGGCAGACATGTTCTAGTACTTCAATCTTTTGTCCTTGAAGTGGTGGGTTTCTCTATGTATTTATTCACCCATATTTCTCTGTTATATAAGTTGTATACTTTATTATTCAAATTATTGAAATTATTAAATATATAATATATGGATTATGGGTTTAACTTCTTCTTTATATTATTAAAAGGTGATAATTCTGATTACTCATTGCTTATTATTCCACTTGATGAGGTATTTATAGAAATAATATCTCCCTTTGAAATATTAATGATAATGGTTATTTTCTTATCTTCTTATGAATATTGAACTTAATTTTCATCCTAGGTTCTCAACTTTATTTATAACACAAGACACATTAAATTTAATGTGTTTTCCAGTCTTTAGAAAACAAAATTTGTCTTCACCTCCAATATTAAGCTTCATAAAAGTTTCTTCATGCATATTACTTTATTCTTGAAAATAATTATCAAGCTCTTTAATTAGTCTGTTTTTTATTAGCATCTAAGAGTTATTGAAATTTATAATTACTTTTCATGCAAGGAGTACTTCCAATAAAACTTTTAAAGTAATATAATTCTTTCAAAAACTCCATTTCAATTACTCTTATACTAAATAAGATTTTTCATTACAAATTGTAACTGATTTTTCTTTTACTTTTATGAATTATAAGAGTTTCACATTTTTGGAACTTATTTCCCAACGTATCTTTTATTTATTCAAGTTATGATTCCATATATGATTTTTTATCCTTTATACCCACGAAAAATCAAAGTATGTATACAATAACCTCAGTAAGGAAATTTTTCATGTAATTATTTATTTTAGGGTAAAAATATTTAACAGTTTCAATATATTTGTAGTCTTTATTGCAAGACCATGAATTTTCTTCTCTAGGATTAATATTAAAATATTTTTTCAATAGAACTTTAACAAAATTTAACTTTTATTAATAGAATATTTTATTTATACTGATCTAAAGTGGATAAATTAATTAACATCTAAGATACCTTATTCTTCTAATTTCTTAAAGTTTTATATAATACTTAAATATTTCAAAAAATAAGATTATTTTTCATTAACATAATCTCAGTTATAAATTACATACCATTCAAAGAAATAATTTCTTCAGCTTCCAGAAATATACAATTCATGTAAATTAGGAAAAAATTGATAATGAAAACTTCTAGATCCAGACATAGGGAACCCGGTGCTGATATAGATTTTAAGTCCCAAATTGTTATATAGTCACCATAAGGGGGGTGAATTAAGAATAACCTACTTTTAACAATTATAATCAACTTAATTTATTTCTTTATCTAAGTTAGTTGAACCTTGATAATTGTTTAGGATGTATGGATCATTAAAAATCTCCTTTACTACTTTTCCCAGATGTTATGTAGATAATGTAAAGTAAAAAAACAGAATTGAATTTTTTACAAGGTTTGACCTCAATGCATTAACCTAAACCTCACTGTGTCAAGTCCTATTAAGTAATGAATTATCCACTAATAATATTTTAATTAATTACAAGTGGAATGTGATTTTTTTATCCTTAACCCATAGTGTGTCTCTTACACACTATGTCTATCAACTTTAAAAAGTATCCTAGCTTTAGATTATACTGATTATTTTAATTTTAAAAAGTTTACACAATATTTAATAGCACTTTTACTACACTATGTACTTCATTTTGAACTTTCTTACACATAAGCCTTGTTATTATTATGATGATCAAAATTTCAGAACTCCCAAATTTACTCTTCTAGTCACTTAAATTTAGTGACCTTTCTCAATTTCTCTAAATTATATTTTTTATTATTCTAAAATATATTTGTAACTTGATGTTACAGTATTCTAAACTTTCCTTAACCCAACTATAACTTTCTTGAAGGTACTTGGATTAAAAATACCTCTCTCAAATATTTTATCATCATTAGTAAAAATTATAATAGGAACTCACCGATTTTTATACATATTATTATCCCAAATAAACAGAATATATGTATAAATTGAAATCCTCAAAAATCATATGTTATTTATATGCTAATCAAATAGTAGATACATAGGATACAAATACCTCCAAATTAACATGTTCAAAAATTATTTTGAGCACCTTTAAAGCTTCTTGAAACATTTGATCCAACTTAAATCACTATAAGAATATCACATCAACTCAATTTTCAAAACTTTCTCAAAACTCATCCAAAATTATGAAGTATATTTCTTGAATATAGAACATTGATCAATGAACACATCATCATCAAAATTAATTTTAATTTTACAAAAAACTTATTCTTAAATAACATTTTTTATCGAACGTTCTTCAGAAATGTTTTTCCAAATTGTTATTCTAAATTGTTATTTCGAAATATTATTCAAAAACGTGTTTCCAATAAAATCTATAAGGATATTATACAATTTTTTTTGATGAACTCATTAATTTTATTATAGAATATTATTTTGAAAAACTCAATTTTCATCTTATGTAAAACTCAACTTTCTTATTCAAGGAATCTCAACATGTTTCCTCCATCTAGATTTATTCATTAGTTAAAATCATGAAAGTTATTCCAAATAACCTTCCAATGAAATAAAAACTATTCTTCTTAAAATTATTATAGTAAATTCAATTTTATCATTCCAATATATATTTATTGGATGTCAATTTTCCTCTTAAAAAACTTCATTCTTGGAATTATCTTCAGAAAATGTTCTTCTAAAAATGATATTCTAAAACTACTTCATGTGAGATTAACTTCATAGATTAGAAAATGTCATTCTCATCTTGAATCACTTTTATATATTACATCAATGTGATTTTTATTACTTGTATGATCAAAACAATAATTTTATAACTTCTATTATAGATTTTCATATTACCTTCACATGTAACAAATTTATATAGTACTTTGCACATAATATATTTTGATAATGTGATCTACTTATGATATTGTTATTATAAATATACTTATTTTGATAATGAGATATTATTATTATATTATTACTCGGAATCTTAAATCATTGATGCACAATTAAAAAATATGTAACACCCTTACAATGGTTGATTCCATACATCTTAATGAAACCATACATCTTTTTATACTCAACTAAAAACTCACATCCATTAAATCCCCTTCATATGATCTTATGTTGGTTTCAACATGTTACAAACTATACTCACCTTATAGCATGCTATATAAATATTTTTATGATCTTCTTCCTTCACTCTTTCAATTCACAACCTGGATCAAACTATCTTCTTACAAATATTTGTACATTACTTTGATATGTTTTTCCCTATTATTCTTGTTATATTAAATCTCAAGTAATAGTAGTATACATAAAGATAAAAAATATTCAATTCATCATGGTGTTATATTTTGGAAACCATTAACATAATTTAGTTCTTCATGCATCATATAATCTATATTATCATCTTCTGAAAGTTGGAGTAAAGTCTCATAGATATAGTATATGATTCCTCTAACACACATTTCACATGCTGCTATTTCACCTATTCTAAGGTTGTTATAGACAATTACTTCTTCTAGTGAACATCATACAAATTAAATATAAACATTAGTATGCCTTTTGGATTAATTGTTCAACTTTATTTTCTTAACTTTGTAGCTTCAAATGTTTGTAAACAGAAAAATAATATTACAATGCATCAAATTCTAGTGATATTAATGTAATTAATATTTTTCTTCATTATAATATACAAGAGTTTACTTCTAAACACTATACAGTCATTGTTCTAATTTTTTAGTCACCCGACATGGACTATAAAAAATTCATATGTTCTAGATTCTATGTATTTTTATATTCACTCAAACATCAATACATTTTCTCTATGAAATTTTATTTTTCAAGATTACATTCTTAATACTGTATTTCTTTTGATTATAAACACATTGTGACATATATTATTCCAATTTACTCACTTCCAATTATATTTACTATCATCATGAATTTATAATCTTCTATTTTTATATAATTCACATATGTTCTTTAAAAATATTGAACATACCAACCTCATATTCTCTTCTGATGCTCAAAAATGTTCATTAGACAAACAAATCTTCTTTAAAGTGGAATTATAAAGTGTTATTTATGATGTTACCTTATGTTTCATTCCACTAGACTTCAGAAAAACATATTACACTAATATTACAAAGTTTAATTTAATATGTTTATTGACTTTTCTTCATATATTAGTTTTACTTATTCTAGTGATTTTTGAAATAAAAATATTTTTCTTCCAATTTCACTAGAGTTTTCCATCTGGTGGACTTCAAAAAAATTTCTTCCAAAAATATTACAATGTCTCCATTATTATATTTATTTAATTTTATTTATCTACAAATTTTATTTCTTTTAATGATTTTTCTCCTTCGAAAGTATGAAATTCCAAGGAATATACTTTCATAACACCTATTTGTAGTACTTATACTTCCTTATCTTCAAATTTACTCAATATTATTTTACATATTCATTTAATTTTCTTTAATTCAATGAAAAAATAAAACACCTTCTTCATTATCCCATGGTCTCTTAAAGATGAATTTTCAATCTTTATATAGACTCTATGTTAATTAACAAGATAGGGAAATCAAATTTCAAATCAACCTATGGTCATATATCAGTTCAAGGATGACTATGAGCTCTCTTGAAAAACTAATTATTTAATATGAGTCCTAACACGCTATAATTATGGATTTTTAGATCAAATTATTGAAGAAAATAATCAGTATTAGGATTGATATATTTTGAGGGAAAATTATATATTTTATAAGTTTGTTTATATCACTCTAAAAATTATATTTTCAATTTTGTATATATCTTAGATACCCTTAGTTAATTTCAATGTTAATTGATAATTAAAATTTTTAATATCCAACTTATTTAGGGAGGATGTAACACCTAGATATTTTGGAATATATTTTTTCTCTAAATTGATAAAATGTTCGACAGTTTATTTCCCCCACGAAACTAAATTAAAATGAGCTGTGAAATATTAGATGGATATTATTAATAAAATTTAATAATAATAAAACAAATAGTAAATTAATTTATTATAATATATTATAAATGCATACAAAATATTATTGAGAACATTTAATGTTTTATATGAGATTTTTTATCAATAAAATCAGTTTTTATTTATATATTGTATTTATATTTTAAGAATTTTTAGTTTTGTAAATCAACTTTATTTTTTAATTAAAATGGTAAAAATTATCTTACGAGAAATTTTCTAAAATAATTAATTCTTATGTGAAGAGTGAAAATACATTTTTACCAAAATTGTAAATATTATGACTTTGTCAATATTTGATAAAGACGTATAAGTTTATAAAAACTATTAATTGATTGAATATTTAATTAATGTGTAAATATATTTATTTTAAAAAATATGATATAAAAATCTAGGATTAATTTTTAGAACTAAAGTAAAATTTTATTACAATTTAAAAAACAGTTCTCGGTCTTTTCTTTTAATTAAAATATTTTTGATAAAAATTGGTTTTTTCTTTATTTTAAATTCAAAAAAATTTATTTATTTTATAATAATCCAATTTATGTCATATAAGTTAATAATATTGATAATTTTGACCCCCACATAATTTTTTAACTCAAAACTCACTTTTTATAAAAACCATTTTTTTGCATGATTTGTGCTTATTCTACAATTAAAACTTCTCATCCATATAAATTTTATTTGATAAAATTATTTTAAAATTTTAATTAATAATGTTCAAATTATTTAATAAATCCATTTTTAATTTTGGTCACTAAAATGAATTACCAAGGTTACAAACTTATTACCAGGTAAAAGTACATTTGGAAAAAAGTAAAAAAAGTAAAATAAACATTAAATCACTGAAATTTTTTCCCAAAATGAGTTTTGGAGAAAATTATAGGACCTATAACTATCTCTAATTTATATTTACCCCTTTTCAACCTTTATCCCTTCAATAGTGTAATTACCCGAACCTCCCCGATCCATTCTTTTGTGAGAATCTAGTGTTTGAGGTGTTCTGGGAGGTCATAGTGGCTCATTTCAAGAGTATTTCAAAATTCAGTTATTCCAACGGTAGCTCATCTAACGGTGATTCATACACCTATATGTGGTGGCGGTAGGTCAAACTAGTGAGTCACTACTGGTGAGTCAGAGAGGTGACTCATAATGGTGAGTCGTTGACTGTGGGATGAAATAGTAGATTACCAATGGTGTGTCACCCAATGGCGACCCACCCATCAGTAGCTCATCCACTAGTGAGATATGATGGTGACTCGTCTAGCAGTGACTTGCAAAGGTGACTCCTCCAGTGGTGACTCATAGTGGTAGGTCACCAGTGGTGAGTCGTCTGATGGTGACTCATCCAATAGTGATTCGTCCAAATGGAGTTCACATAATGGTGAGTCATCCAATGGTAGTTTATCCACCAGCGATTCATTTCAATAGTTTTTCAAATTTCCAATTTTTCCTAGTTTTTCTAATTTCACATGTTTAACATTTTCTTTGAATTAAAATGAGTTTAATACCATATTTAAGTGTTTTTAATCCATTTAAAAGAATATAAAATATATTTTTAAATTCTTAATGCTCGGGAGGCTTTTAGATAGTCAAAACGTTTGGTCTTGATCATGATCCATCTTTAATGGCTTTTGAAACTATTCCTTCGTTTGATATAGGTTCTGGCCATTTTAAATTCGAGACCCTTTCTTCCTTGTACGTTTCCCTTTACCCTTTATAGCAAGTGTCCCCAGAACCTTTCTTCCCTAAGAGATCGTGAGTTGTGTTGTGGCCTTCAGATTGCATTTAACTAGAGGACTTTTCCTAGAGACTTGGGCACCCCTTGTTTTGGGTGCAAGGAGGAGTTGTTGGTCATCTATTCTTCAAGGTATAAATCCCTTCATCCCCCTTATTTATATATCATGTGGGGTGGGTGTATGAATGTTTACCATGTGAAGGAAGTTGAATACAAAATTAAAAAAGATAATTTAATTGTCTTTAAACCATTAAACAGGGGCTGGGGAGAAGTAATGCATGTTTATTTTTTATTGTTTATTGATATTTTGATTTTTATGGTCTATATACCGACTAAAAATCAAGGCCATTGGTAGTATTTTTTATACACTTAGGATAACTTATGATGGATTTTTTACCATGTGTTGAACAACTATATATATGAAATTGATTAACCATGTACACTAGGTTAAATAAATGGATTCTCTAGGATCAAACTTGTTCTTTGATAACCCTTGAATTATTAGTGGAATTAAAGAACTTGTGTTTTATAAATATGAATACGCCTATCCTTTTATGGTGTGTTTGTGTGTTGTGTTAGGTTTTGTTATGTATTCTGCCATGTGAGGTTGTGTGATGATGGGGTTGATAGCACGGCTGTGTGTATAGGGTGGTTTAGGTGGTGTATGGAATCTCAGGTTGGGATATTGATTGATTGTGGAATGGATGGGTAGTGTTGGGCCAGAGGGGCTGTAGGTTTGGGTTGTGCTATGTTTATGTAGCTAAGTGTGATGAGTGTGGTGTTGTTATACAGCGTGGCTATCACATTTGTTTGTGATGAGATTTGTTGCTGAGTTTGGCTATGAGTTGGGGGGTTTCTTTATTGAGATAATGGATTGGGAGGAATGAATTTGAAGAATGGTGTTGGAAGGGGTTTGTATGGGTGCTTCTCCATATATAACATGTTTTATGATGTGTCTTAATGTGAAGTGTGTTGTTTTACCATCGTTCTTCTTCCTCTATTTGGATTTAGTTGTGTAATGGTTGGTGTTCTGTGCTTGGTAGTTTTTAGGGTAGGGATGGAATAGATAAATGGACTTATTAATAAAGAATGATAATTGGTCAAATTAGTTGGTTGGGGTTATGAATTGAATTATGGATTTTTGTTTATCTTTTCATTTTGAGGTAGTAGCAAATGTGGTTTTGTTGGATGGTTGTTGTTTGAAAAAACCCATAGGTTGGGATAAGTGTTTGATAAGAATATATATAGTTGCACTTTCTTGTGATTTCTATATAAACCCCACCCAAGATGAGCACTATGTTCCAAACACCCACATTGTCATGGGGGAGGGTGTCCTTTCCCAAAACCCTAGTGGAAGGATGGATGACTGATTATTGGATCTTCCCTTCTCCCTCTTCTAGAAATTGGTAGCCCAAGATTTTTCAGGTAGGTTGTGGTTCGGTTGTGAGGCCCAGGTTTTTGCTGGATAGGTGTTCTTTCTCAGGTGTTTATAGGATAATATGTGGTGTGATTTCCCAGGTGTCTTCGGGATGAGGTATGGTTGTGCCCTAGGTGTCTCTGGGAATGGTGTGGTTTGGTTGTGGCCTAGGTGACTACAGTTGAGATGTGGTGAGCTTCATTTTCCTAGGTTTTGGGACTAGCTCTGAGGACCAGGTGTGTGCGGTCAGGTTGTAACATGAGGCTTGTTGAAGAGTGTGGAAGAACCAGGACGTTTTCTATTAGGGTATTAGTAGTTAACTGGTGGGAAGTGGTGCGGGGTACGCAATCATCGATGTGCTTACAATATTACTTTACTTCAATTGTGTTATTTGGTGAGCCTGACTTGGTGAGGTTGGGATGGGTAGTATTCATTGTTAGGTGCTGTTGGTTTATACTATTTTCTCAGAGGGGAATTAGTATGCTTCTCCCACTTGTGCATGATAGACCTTGGTATTTACTTTTAAGTATACCTGAATGCTCAACCTATGTATATAAAACCATTTTTAAGTTTCTAGGATGATTACGTGGACTGTGCTGGACCTTACTAGCTTAGAAAATGAGATGGTTTCCATGTTGTTACTTAGCTTTGTACTTTTGGTACTTTGATGTTTTATTTTATTTTTAGTAGTTTCATTTTAGAACGTGCATGTGGGATGGATTTTGGTTTTACTTTATATATATTTCTTAGAGTTTTTTTGGGATGGACCATCTTATCTCTCAATATTGTTTCCTATAAAAAGGGTAATTCCTTCTATATTGTGAAATCCTTATACCATTAATACTTTTTTCCACCCTTGGGCCTACTAGAGGTGGGACTTGGGGGTCATTATCTCTCTTTATTCACTACCAGCTCAAGAGGGGCATCTTTGGAGGGAGGGGATCCTGACATAATGGTATCATCGGTGACAGTTAAGATATAGGATAGAGTTTGGAGTTAGACAGAGTGAGGATTGCATGGGTTGGTAGGAAAATTCTGTCAGGTGATCTTGGTGTGTGACATAGGCTGGGAAAGACTAGTCAGGACACTGGATTTTAGGCCCCCCTGTGATCCGATGCAAGGACTCTGAGTCTACCGAACGACCAGGTAAGGCAACACTGTTTTTAGGGTACAGATCCTAAGAAATGTACATGCATTATAGGGACTTTTTTTTTCTTGTTTTAATTGGAAATTTCGTGAAATTTAAATAAAAAATGAGTTTAAATGATTCTTAAATAAAAATTCCACACTACTCAGGCATAGGAGTTCCTTCATTACCTTTTTCAGCTATAGAACCCGAACATCGTTTGCATGTATTGCAGGCATTGGAGTCTCAATAGGCTGACCAGGTCGATCGACAGAGGTTTGACCAAGTATAGTAGGATGATCAGTGGTAGAATATGCTATGTTATTTTTAGAAGAAGACTTTGGGAAAGTACGAGGGTAGCATTTCATACATAGAGATGGAGAGTTGGCTCAAGGGGCTTATGATCACCTTCATCTTGATCCAGGATCCAATAGAGTATTGGGTTCCTTTGGAAGTGAGCTAGATGAGGGGAGTTTCATGTTAGGGGTGTATTCTGTACCTATGGGAGAGTAAGGAGACCCATGTTTTGTGGGTTTATTTCAAGAAGGAGTTATGAGCGGAATTCCTTTCATCCACCATGAGGGTTGAGAAAAGGAAGGAGTTACTCTCCCTCCTGTAGGGGAGTATGTTAGTATGGGGTATGGGGATCAAGTTCAAGTATATCCTTAATTTTCTCTAGATCTCTTTCCAAATGAGGAGTCTCATTCTAGATTTCTATAGAAGTCACTTCATCCTTCTCTCCAGTACACAGTTACTCCCTTCACCTTTCTGATGTACTTGGAGGTCCAGAAGAATGAGAAGTTAGTTGTGAGGATTCACTTGAGAGGAGGTCTCCCATAATTGGGGAGGGAGAAGAGTTATTCAAAGGCCAATGCTACCAATAGTAGTTATCATGTGCTAGGGCCTTTTAGTTTTTGGCTAGTAGGGAGTCGACCTTAGTAGTTCCCATTTCGGCCTTCAGGTCTTCATTATTTTCTCATGAACTCGGGACCGAGGTGTTTCCATTATGGAGATCATGGTCATATTTAAATTTAGCTCGTAGGTGATATTTGAGCTTAGTAAGGTGGAGGTGGGTAGGTTCAGTGCCCGCCTCAGTAGTAGTTGTAGGCTAGGTTGTTTCAGCAATAGGGATAATAGGCTCCTACTCAAATGAAGAGAGACAAAGTAGGTGGAGGTCAAATTTTGGGTGTTACTTAGGGACCTCGACCCAGATGTGGTATGAGAGGTAGTTGTTATAAGAGGGGTAGCTGATCTAGGAATGGTCATTTTCAATCCATAGAGGTAGTAGTTCTAGGTGAATTAGAGATCGTTCGAGGCACAATAAATTTTTATAGTACCCTTGCTTGCATTTTGTTTGATTTAGAAGTTTTTCCCTCCTTTGTGGAACCTAGTCTATCCCATGCTCTGGGAAAATATATGGAGAGGATTACTATGCCCCTAGTTTTGAGTATTCCAGTCAGAGGTTAAAACAACCTGTTTGATGTGTGTTGAGGATGTAGAATGATGATGGTACAACATCAGTCCTACATGGATCTTTTCTTGCTACAGATACATGCATAGAATAACAAACTTATAATCAACTAGTTGTATTCTTTGCATATTTATATCAACTTATTCTAGATGAGATTCATGTTTTCATACATGGATGGCCAGTGTGTGGCCTTAATTGGCGAGAAGAGTTGTTAGATAGGAAGTCGGCATGTGGAGCCTCTTCTTTATTTGTTGGCCGAGTTGTCAGTGGGATCAATGGATACTTAGATTATAGAGGTTCCCAGAGTTATTGGAGAATTATTTGATGTTTTCCCCAAGGATATTTTGACTCTACCCCCTTAACATGACATTGAGTTTGAGATAGAATTACATCCCGATACTTGTATGATTTCGATGGCTCTATATATGATGGCACCTTCTGAGTTGCAAGAGCTGCGGATTCGGATTTGTAACCTAATGAAAAAGAGATTTATTAGGCCCAGTGTATCACTATGGGGTTTTCCAATCTTGTTTGTGAAGAAGTAAGATAGTGGTATGAGGTTTTGCATAGACTACCATAAGTTGAATTGGGTTATGGTCAAGAACTGTTACCCTATCCCGAGGATATATGATCTTTTTGACCAACTATGAGGAGAAAGTTGGTTTTATAAGATTAATGTATGGTCTGGATATCACCATTTGAGGGTGAATGAGGGTGATATCCTGAAGACTTCTTTCAGGTGCTGATATGGGTACTTCGTTTTCGTGGTCATGTCGTATGGTGTTATGAACATGCTAGCTATGTTTATGGGGCTTATGAACTCTTTATTTCATGAGTTTTGGAATTAGTTCATCATCATATTCATTGATGACAGACTGATATACTCAAAGTCAGAGGAGGACTATACTGCCATCTCATGACTATCTTGGATGTTCTTCGATGCCACCAGCTCTATGGAAAGTTGTCCAAGTGAAATTGTTGGACATGAGAGGTACATTTCCATGAACATGGGGTGTATCATTAGGGTATAGAAATAGACCCTTCGAAGTTTGATGTAATTGTTTATTGGGAATAACCCAAGAATTTTTCATAGGTTCACTATTTTATAGGTATGGAAAGAAATCACTATATATTTGTACCTAATTTCTCTCAAGTTGCAGTTACATTGATAGCTTTTGACCAGAAAGGAACATGATTTTGTGTGGAGCGAGTAGTGTCGGGCAGTGTTTGGCTATTTAAAGGGGAAGTTGGTCAGTGCTACAGTGCTCCAATTTCCAGAGGAATGGGTGATGTTCGAGGTGTTTTGTGATGCTTCCTGTTTGAGTTTGAGATGCATTTCAATTCAATAATGGGGAGTGATCTCTTATGGTTCTAGGAAGTTATGTACCCTTGAATGTAACTATTCCACCCATGATCTGGAGCTAGAAAAGGTAGTTTTTTCACTGAATTTTTGGAGACATTACCTCATTGGGTAGCTCTTTGTGGTCTTCATGAATCACAAGAGATTGAAATATATCGTTTCCCAATGATATCTAAAATTGATATAGTGGAGGTGGATGAAGTTTATTTAGGAATATTATTTTGAGATCTCTTAAACCTCATGGAAGAGAAATGTTGTTGCTGATGCTTTAAGCAGGAAGCCATAGAATGAGGTTGTTTGGGAATCCAAAGACACTTGGAAGGTGATGGAGGAGTTGGACACCTTACACCAAGATGTAGGAATGGATGGTGGAAGAGGTTGTTTATTCCATATGAAGGTGAAGTATTCTTTGATGTAGTAGGTAGAGGAGTCTCAATGGGGAGACTCAGAGGAAGAGGTGATTCACAATCGCATTGACCATGGTGATGCTCTAGAGGGATGGTCGGAGGATGGTCAGAATCATATGTTGTCCCATGGAAGGTTGTTTGTTCCAGTGGCGATGTGTGAGGGAGTCCTCTATGATTTTTAAATCTCACCCTTGGCAGTGCACCCGGGAGTTTCCAAGATGTATCATGGCTTGAGGGAGAAATTGTAGTAACTCAAGATAATGTGAACAGTGGAAACGTTTGTGGAAAAGTTCCCAATATTCTAGAAGGTGAATGATGAGCACTGTGTCCCCAATGGTTTGTTGAATCACTTAGATTCCCCTGAGTGGAAGTGGGATAACATCTCGTTGGATTTCATCGCATTGTTACCTAGGGCTCAGGGAGTCTGTGATGCCATATAGGTAGTAATGGATGAGCTGAAGAAATCAACTAACTTCTTAAAGATTAAAGAGTTGGACGCAATGAATTCCTTGGCCAGGAAGTATGTGGATGAGGTGGTGAAACTACATGGAGTTCTAAGATACATTGTTTTGAATCGGGATACACATTTTACCTCACAAGTCTGAAGGGTATTTCATTATGATTTTGGCACTCAGTTACACCTCAGCACTTCTCTCCACCATTAGATAGATGGGAAGATAGATCATACCATCTAGATTTTGGAGGAAATGTTACAGACATGTGTCTTAGACTTTGGTGGTTCTTGAGTGTGACACTTTCCCTGGGTAGATTTTACTAAAAATAATAGATATCACTCTTCCATTAGCTTGTATCCATTCAAATACTTTTATGGAATACCATGTTGTTTGACTTTGTGCTGGAAAAAGGCTGGGGAGATAGATGTTCTTGGTCTTGAGGTAGAATAGAGCATGATAGAGATGGTCCATCTTGTCCTTGAGAGGATGAAAGCAACACAAGATCGGAAAAAGTCATATGTTGATCACAGGAGGAGGCCCTTAGATTTTGAGGTTGGGGACCACATGTTCTTGAAGGTTCCCCTCGGTGTGGGAAACAGAGTTTTGGTAGAGGTAGTAAGCTTTCTTCTAGGTTCATCTGACCCTTCAAGGTGTTAGGATGAGTTGGCAAGGTGGAATACCAGTTAGCACTACCACTGCAGTTGAAAAGGATCCAATACATCTTTCACATCTCTAATCTTCATTCGTATATTCATAATGACTCCATTGTCATTGACTGAGGGGAGTTGGATGTCAAAGCTGACTTGACATTTATGGAGTGGCTGATAGAGATCCTGGATCATCAGTAGAAGGTGATATGTGTACAGACCATTCCTTTGGTTCGTGTATTGTGAAGGTAGGGTGGCCTATAGGAGAGTACATGAGAGTGTGAGGTGAAGATGCGTGATTAGTACCCCAGGTTGTTTTGAGTTTTTCCATGTTCTGTTTTTCATTGTAATGTGATGTTTGAACCTTTTTTTCTATGAGATGAGTTGTTTTCTTGTTCTGTAGTGAGTGATAATGTCTTGACACGTGGAAAAGGTAGGACCTAATTCTTAATCAAGACACATTAATTGATATGTGATTAAACCCATATGGGAAAGTTAATACCACCCAGAGCGTATTTTTTCTTGACATGGATGAAGGAATTTCCAAATTTAGCTGTTTGGACAGTGTGACTTTTGATGGTTGTGTGGTGTGTATTGTGGTCGGTTGGGGTAATAGATGTCAGAGGAGGCATTCTTGGATTTTGAGGTTTCACTCCAGCTTTAGAACAATATAGGTTGGTTTATCATTGTACCTTAGGGTGTCCAAATAATAATAGCGTTTCCAGCTAGCAAGATCCTTGAGAGGTATCTTATGGGATGGTTGTTTGGACCCCTCTTCCTTCAGGGTTTAGTTTTGAATTCTCTAGGATGAGAATAGTTTTAGTGGTATCTGATGTAATGGATCAGACCTCCTCGGTACATTCCTTTGTGAGAATCTAGTGTTTGAGGTGTTATGGGAGGTCACGGTGGATCATTTAAAGAGTTTTTCAAAATACAGTTTTTTAATAGTAGATCGTCTAACAGTGAGTCATCCATCGGTGGGTGGCGATGGCAGGTCACACCGGTGAGTTATGACTGGTGAGTTAGAGTAGATACTCGCCACTATGAGTCACTAATGTTGGTACATGATGTAATTTCTCCAATTTTGAGTCACCTAATGACGACACATCCACTGGTAGCTCATAAACTTGTGGTTCACAACAGTAAGTCGCTACAGTGACTCGTCCAACAATGACACGTAACAGTTACTCGTATAGCCTTAACTTCCAATGGTAGGTCCCCAATGGTGATTCGTCCAATGGTGACTCTTCCAATATTGAGTTTTACAACGGTAGGTAACTTAATGACGAGTCATCCAATGGTAGGTCATCCACAGGTGAGTTATTTCCACAATTTTTAAAATTTCTAGTGTTTCACAATTTTTCTAGTTTCACCCCTTTAACATTTTTTTGATGTAAAATGAGTTTAAAACCATATTTAATTGTTTTTTAATTCATTTCAACGGATAATGTTGGTCAGAGTAAGAAAATCAAGAGGGGAGTGAATTGAGTTCCTATAAAAATTTCTGTTAAAAATTTTATTTAAATGATTCCCCCAATTAAAAAGAAAACTAGCTAGATAACCATGGTAGTAAAACTATAATAGATTGAATTTTCAAATAGTTTCTCAAAATATTGATTAATTACCAGTTATAACAATGTTAGATATTAATACTAATTTTGAAACTAGTCTAATAAAGTAAGATAGTTATAACTACTATCTAAGACTAACTATCAAAGTAAAATTTATTTTTCTGAAATATGATTTAAAACAGAGAAAAACTAAATTGAAAGACACAGTGGATAAAAAAAGTGGTTCAGTCTCAAGCTGAGCCCTAATCCACTCCACTTGGTGA
The DNA here is from genome assembly GCA_963277665.1 of Viscum album. Classification (NCBI taxonomy): domain Eukaryota; kingdom Viridiplantae; phylum Streptophyta; class Magnoliopsida; order Santalales; family Viscaceae; genus Viscum; species Viscum album. Next base: position 1,990,442,768 of record OY728136.1, read on the forward strand.
TCAACTTCCACTAAGCAATATATATATATATATATATATATATATATAAATCTTTGATTCAAACCCTGGATCAGGGTTAACAAAAGTAAACAAGACTGTCTAGGTCACAAGACCTCTACCACTATTCTATATGGGCAAAATAACAGCCAGGTCACAGAAGACCTCTTCCACAGTTTCACGTGGGTGAAATAAGGTGTAAAAATATATTTGAGTGAGGATATCTTGTATAATATTGTTCAGTGCAGGTGACAATTTTTGTTTTAAATACAAACACACAAACTTATCAAAGAGTAATATATCAGTACACAAAAGAGAAAAATGTAATGGGATAGAGTATATAAGGATCTTTGTGTCATTAAATTTAGCTCTGGACTCTTTGGATGAATCAGATGCAATGTTCCAGTCCTCTTCTAAAGACAAAGTTTTGTGAGTCGAGTGTTTTGGTTTTCAGTGCAATGAGATGTTATTCTTATTCTTTGTGTTGCTGCAAGGATGTTTTCAAGATGGTTTATAGATGGTTACTCTATTTTTTCATCAAGAAAGAATTGAAAGTTATTCCTTCAGTGTATTCTTTCATGTATGGGTTTTCTTATCTTTTTCATACATTCAACAACAACTTTTTACTATTTGAGTGCCACACTTTATTTTATTTCAGGTGCTTGTGTTGGAGCTGACATGGTGCACGATCTCCATACCTCGTACCATGTAATGTATGATGATAAGACTGAAAAAGATCATTAATTATACCAGTGTCACGAAACGACTCAAATATGACCATTAGAAACAACTTTTAAATTGAATAAAAAATTGATAAAAAATGGACAAGTATGGATTGGTGTCACAGATGCAGTGATATAGTCACGGTGCCATATTTTCAGTGAGATCTTGAACCAGTAGAAAAGTTACAGTGTCTAGTCCTTTGTGAATTCTGGAACATATAACATGGTTATAGTATCATAGAATTTGTGAAAATTTGGAACCAGTACCAAACTTATGATGTCAAAAACATTGTGAAAATCAGGAACTAGTAGCAAGCTTACAGTGTCACAGACTTTGTGAAAATCTGGATCCGGTAGAAATCTCATGGTTTCACAGACATAGTTTAATATCTATAAGCTGTCTTAAGAAGAAATATTCACAAAATGGATTGAGATTAAACATAATCATTCTAAAACATAATAAAACAAGATTAAACATTGTTCACAAGATTAAAATATAATTTGTGAGATTTTGAACATGATCTTGTGAGATTTTAAAAACATGAGTTATAAGAGTGTAAAACATGATTTTTGATCATTAAAACATGAGGTGTTAAACAATATCCCCCTTTTTGATGATAAAAAATCATGTAATTTACAAGAAAAATATTTTAGAAAGAAAGAAATAGATTACTTATCAAATCAATATATTAAGAAATATATCTAATAAATAAAATAAAGGGTAATTCTTTTCCCTTATGTCGATCCTTATTATTTATACCCCTTAAAATTCCAGTTCTGATATTTTCTCCCCCTTTTTGGATTATCAAAAAGAGAATACAAAAAAGAGACAAAAAGACTTAAAAAATAACAAGTGAAGAAACAACAGCAGACCACATTCTATGAAATAAAAGGATAAATTTCAATTCAATCAAGAATGAAAATAGAAAAAAACCCCTCTTAAAATTAGAATTCACTTCTTGGTAGAGTCATAAGACTTTGATTTTTCTTTTTGAGAGACATCAGATGGAGAATCAAGAGGTGAAAAAAGTGGAGGTGGTAGAAGTATTGGATAGGGAACGTAGTGCCACTCCTTCAATGATAGAAGGTGAAAGGGTAGGTCTGGTGTAAGTCCATGGAAAAGGTTTCTCAATAATGATATATATGATATATCTTAGATCATGAGAAATATACATGGTTACATGAGTAAAAGAGGTGGAGGAGGAATGATAAGTAGTAGAAGGTATACCGTGCCCCAAAGGAGTAGCTGTAGAAGCCATAATTGTATTACTCTGAACATACAGATAAGGTTTCAAGTAGTTTATAAAGTCTATGATGATATCTAAACCATACCTCATGGCCTTCTCAAAGTCTTCCTTTTTTTCCAAAAACTTATCTAGATTGGTTTTGAATTCTTTGATCTTCTGCACTTGATCCTTGAGGGCTCCAGTGACTGGAGGTATCATCCAATTCTTCAGAAGATACTTGAAGTGATTGTTCAACACATAATTAGAATAAATTCTCTTAAAGTAGTAGTCCACTTTCTTTGAGATTTCTTCTTGAGAATTAGTGGAAATATTTGAATGGATCCTCACTAAATCAAGCACCTGGTCACTATTCTTTTTGAAATAAAATATACTTTCCTTATCAACACCACTCCAAACTGACTGAAGCTATTCTCATAAAAATGATATGATCAAGTCAATGTCCACATAATGAGATTGATTTCCAGAGGTAGATGAGTTAAAACAACTGATGTGAGAGTCTTAAGATGATTTATAGTAGCTTATAACAAAACATTTATATTCATTGGTCAGCTTATTTAGTCCAAAGACAAGACCACACATCTCATTGTCTATATTGGTGTGGTTCTCAACCAACTTTTCAAACACAATAATCTAGTTTAGTTGAATGAGAGATACAACATTCTGTGGAATATTATCATCATCATCCTCACTAAGATGAGAAATATGAGATTGAATATTTTCCAAGTCATTCTGCACATCTTCAACCATTGATTTTAGATATTTCACCTCATCACTCAAATTCTTATTCTCAACCCTAACTTCTTGAATTTCCCGAAACATCTTCAGTTGGATCTTCCAAATTATTTTTTCTAGTAGGAAAGCAGTATCTCTTTCACAGAGATTGGTTAGAGGGGAAGGTTGTTACTTCATGAGGTTCTCAAAAACAGACAACAAATTTCTCTAAAAACTTTTAGATCATGATGAATTACAAAATCAGAAGATTATTGAGTAGGATCAGAAACATGAAATGAAATAGGTTTATATTTTTTAGCAGAGATTACATAGTTGGAAAATATTGGTTTCAAATAAAAAACAACTGAAAGATCTATCAGTTTTACTGAGGCCTCTTGGGTATCATCCACATAAAAATAACTAGGAAACCTATACCAAGTACCCATAGAACATGGGTCAACAGGATTTAGAATTTGAACACATTCTAAGCTGGGGTGATGCTCCCCCCTCAATTGGTGAATCTCTCGTAGGATTGAGAGACTCAATCTCTTGACACATTCCTATAATTTCATCACTATCAGGCTCACCCACATATCTAGCCATCTTAAAGTCCTATTCCATCCTTTCCTCAGTTAATAAGATTACTTCAGTTTCAACCTGTTCTTCATATTTTTCCACAGTAGTAGTAAGCACTTCCACAACAGAATGATCTTCCTCTATAATAACACTTCCTTTAGCATTAGCTTCATACTTTACAATTTCACCAACATCACCTTTAGTGAGAGGTGATAGCTTAGGAGATACTCTCACAAATCCTTCACTAACATCACTATTTGTTTCTTAATTTGAATAGTCCACAATATCATCATCTCCTAATTATGGATTAGCTACATATTTAAGTCCTGATGGACTTTCAATAAGATTAAAAAACTCATACAACCTATCATTATCCTCAACCCATGATCTCTTCCATGGATTCGATCATATTCTCATTCTCCTTAAAGTATCCTTAGAGATACATAAATCATATTCCTCAAACACTTCTTCATTCTAGACAACCAAACCTTTGGCTAGAAGAATATAAAAAATAAACCTTGAATAGAAAAGGGTGGTGGAATTTGATGTAGTTTTGATCACATCACACATGTAAATTATAATATACTTACACATGTAGATTTGGTATCCATTATTCGAAAGATGAATCAAAAATACATCTTGATACTTAAGAGTAGAAAAATCCCCTTTCCTCAGGAAAATGAGATTTTGAATGAACTTGAAAAATAACCTTGACTCACCATAAAGCTTAGTAGTAATATGAATTCTTTTCTTCTTATTTCCAATCAAACTTACCCAAGCCTCTTCTAGGATAAAAACACCAGTAGGTTGATGAGGACCTCTCTATTATTCCAAAAAAAATCTTTAATAAGGTACACCTAAGTAGAAATACCATAACCTCAAATAAAAAGTGCATATTTGACCATTTATCAAGTTCTTAACCACAAAATCATACTTTGAATTGAAGTTAAAATAGACATACTGATAAAACCCATAAATGAGATTTGGGTATATTGGTATTTTCTCTTTAGTAAACCAATCCAACCACCCTTGTTCTTTCATAACTCTTAGAATAAGATACTTTCTAGATAAGAGACACTTTGCACAAATTTCCTTTTTGGGCATGACTTTATGATCCTCAAGACTTGAGTTCAGCAGCTTCTTGGGAATTAAGATCCTTCTTCTATTTCTTCTAAGACCTATGTTTCTCTAGAGTTGGAAAGGATAGACGCTTTACCTTGGTATTTTAGCACTTGCTTAAGAAATATGATAAGGGGGGAAAGTGGTTTGATAGAGACAAAGGGTTTCAGTTTCGAGAGAAGTGAGCTCGAGAGAAGTGAAGTGATAGGTATTTATCATTTGTGGAGTTCAATTGTTACAAACATAAAAACACAGTAAAAATAAATAAAACAAGCGATACAAAAAGAAATATTTAAAAATAATTTCTGAATAATATAGTTAGACCGATATAGGCATTCATAGTTTCAGTATTACAGTGTGACTCAAAATGGTAGACCATAACAAATGAGACAGCGAACATAAGACAACTAGCTATGTGACAATAGGCTGAGATGTAAATATTGAGACAGTAAACAAAGACATTAATCTTGAGACAGAAAACTAAGATAGTAATCCTGATATAGTAAACTAAGACAATAATCCTAAGACAGTAATCATAATACAGTAGACAAAGACCCTAATCCAAATACAATAATCCTGAAATAGTAAACTGTGATAGTAAATTTTTCACTCAATGATAATCATTCCTAATTCATGTATTCTGTAATTCAACCTTTTAGAATTTAATGGCTTAGTGAAAATTTCCTCAAGCTAATGTTCTATGCTGATGAATTCTAAAGTAATATTAGTTTTTTGATAGTGATCTCTCAAAAAGTGATGTATTACAACAATATTCTTAGTTATATATTGAGAAACAGTATTCTTTGATATGTTAATGGAACTGGTGTTATCAAAATTTATCGGAAATACATGAATTGATATCCATGGTCAAAGAAAGTGTGTTTCATCCACAAAATCTGATCACAATAACCACTTGCATCTATATATTCAGTTTTAGTATTTGATAATGAAACATATTTTTTTACTACAGCATGAAACTAGTGACTTGCCCAAAAAGTGACATGTTCTAGAGATTCTTTTTCTATATAACTTACAAACACCAAAATAAAAATTATAATAGCTAACTAAGTTAAATTATTTTTCTCTAGGATAAAATAGTCCTATGTTGGTAGTATGTTTGAGGTATTTGAAAGTACTTTTAATAGCAAGAAGATGTGACTCTTTAGAATTTTCTTGAAAACAAGCACACATACACACACTAAACATAATATCAGGCCTACTATCAGTTAAGTAGAGTAAACTTCTAATCATTATTTATAAGTGGTATGATCAATAGATTTACCATTCTCATCTAGATCTAACGTACATGTGACACTCATTGGAGTATCACTACTTTTAGTATTATCTAAAACAAAACTTTTATAAGATATTTAGTATATTTACTTTGATTTAAAATAATACCTTCCATATTTTGAAAGATTTGAAATCCTAGAATGAATTTTAGTTCATCCATCAAACTCATTTAAAATTCATTTTGAATAATCTTTGAAAAATCAACACATAAATAATTTTCTTAAGATCCAAAAATAATATCATCAACATAGATTTGAAAAACTAACACATATTTAGAAATTATTTTAATTAAGAGAATAGTATTAGCTATACCATTTATAAATACTTTGGAAATAAGAAAACTACTTAGTGCATTATACCAAGCTCTTGGAGCTTGCTTTAAACCATATAAATATTTTTTGAATTTAAAAACATTATTTAAAAAATGAGGGTTTGTAAAACTATGAGGTTGTTCAAAAAAAAATCCTCAAAAATATAACCATTTATGAATGTACTCTTGATATCCATTTGATATAGTTTGATATTTAGATGTCTTGTATATGCAAGAAAGATTCTAATGGCTTCAAGTCTAGAAACTAGTGAAAAAATTTACTCATAGTAAAACCCTTCTTCTTGACTATAAACTTGAGAAACCAATCTATATATATTTATTACTATGGTACCATATTCATCTACCCATTTAGTTCCTATGGTAAATATGTATTTAGGTCTATCCACAAGTTTCCAGACTTCATTTCTTTCAAACTAATTTATTTTTTCTTTCATATCCATCAACCAAAATTCATCACTGATTTCCTCATTGATGTTATTAGGATCAATCAATGACAATATTGATTGATTATCAACCTAATTTCTTAGAGAAGCTCTAGTCTGTGTTTATTTATATAAATATCCAACTATAGTATCTAAAGTATGGTTCTTAAGGGTTTTATTAGGTCTAGAAAAAAGGGCTAGAGATTCCATCTTCTTCAACAGGTTTAGGTTCATTATTGCTGGAATCTGAAGAATTTCCAAAAATGGAAGATTTTACAGATTTCTTGATAGCAGGGTCAAATGATTTTGAATTCATGTCTATATTCAACATATCATCCTCAAGGTTTTCTAGGGAGGTCTCAAGTTTATGTGGATCTGCTTCATCAAATTTGACATGTATAGATTCTTCCACACATTTTGTTCTCTTTTTTAAGACTCTATAAAATTTACTAGATATTGAATAACCTAGGAAAATTACATCATCACTTTTGGATGAATATTTTTCAGGATTATCCTTTTTATTGAGAATATAAACTTTGAAACCAAAAACATTGAAGTAATTAACTTTGGGTTTTCTATAATTAGAAAAATCATAGGTATTTTTATTAAGAATTTTCCTGATTAATACTCTATTAATAACATACCAAGTTGTATTCATAGCCTCAGCCCAAAATTAGATAGGTTGGTCATATTCATTAAGAATTTCTCTATCTATTTTTTATAAGGTTCTATTTCTACTTTTTACAACACCATTTTGTTGGGGTGTCCTAGGGGAAGAAAAGTTATGACTATATCCATATTTTCGTCAAAAATATTCAAACTCTTGGTTTTCTAACACACATCCATGGTAACTTCTTAAGGATTTAATTCTAAGACCACTAAGATATTCTACAGTCCTAGAATACTTAATAAAATTAGAACAAGCTTCACTTTTGCAAGTCGATAAGAAGTTTTAAGTATATCTAGAGTAGTCATCTACAAGAAAAGAGACATAGTGCCTCCTATTAATACTTAAAACTCTAAAAGGTCCAAACAGGTCCATGTGAACCAACTCGAGAGTTTTAGAAGTGGAAACTTATTTCTTTGGTTTGAAAGAGATTGTGAGTTGTTTACCCTTTTGACAAGGATTATGAACTTTTCCATTTTGAAACTAAAGTTTGGGTAGATCCTTGACTAAGAATTTTCTAATAAAATTTATAAGGGAGTGTATATTGTAGTGTCCTAGTCTTCTATTCCAAAGACAATACTCTTTTTGAAATACACTTAATCATGGGTCATTTTGACAAAATAAATAATATATGTTAACGACATAAAAATTTTAATTTCTAAAATAAAAAAATACTAATTCATTATTAGAATTAAAAAAATTGAAAAAATTATTTTCAAAACTAACAGGAAAACCATCATTAAAAAATTGAAAAATACTAATAAGATTATATTTTTATCCATCAACAAAAAGTACTTTAGAAATTAAAACTGAGTTAGAGTTACCAATTTGGACAAGGACAATTATTTTTCCTTTAGAATTATCACCAAAGGTGATATGTCCACCGTAAATATTTATCAAGTTCTTGAATAATGAGTAATCTCATGTCATGTGTCTTGAACATCCACTACCCTAGTACCATATACTTATACAGGAGATCTACAAATAGATTTTCGATGGAATAATTAAATGAAATAAAATTTTGGTACCCAAATTTGTTTGGTCCTAGTAACATTAGTAATAAGAGATTTGGGAACCCATTATTCCTTCATGGGTTTCCTATACACAATTTGTAAATTATTGGAAGAATAAACTTTTTTTGGTCCTAAAAAATGAGAAGCAGTGAATAAATTCTTAGAGCTAGAACTGGAAAAAATTTCAGTTCTGGGTATAAAAACAAATTTTCTAGACTTTGTTATAAAATGAGTTTTCGATATGTTCCTATATCCAGGTTGGTATCCTATTTCTGTAGTATACCTAAGAGCTACTTGTTTACGAAAAATTTGTGTTAGATTATTCTTTCCATTGGTAAATTTTTCAAGGTCCTTTTTCGATTTCTCATTATATAATTTAAGATCATTATTTTCTTTATATAATTGAGCAATATTTTCCTTTTCGATAGTTAAATCAGATTTAATAATAGAAGTGGGAGCTTGTTGTTTCTTTAAAGCTTTATATTTATCTTTTAACTTATTGAATGTATCTTCAAGAATTTGGTAGTATTCCCAAATTTTTTTATTAGTCATATTTTAGGAATCACTTTCATCAATAGAATAATAGGAATTTCATACAAGAGACTCAAGAGTTATGTCTGATGTGTTTTTCATGAAACACGTATCGTATTTTTCAAACTTTTCATCATGTGAAGATTCTGAGTCACTTTAGCCGTCCTCAGAAGCACTCTATGTTGCTTTTATTTCCTTTTAATAATTTCTATATTTTTCACTTATTATATTTTATCTTGGGAAAATCAGCCTTTATATGTCCCTTTCTCTTATATTTATAACAAATTATTTCATTAGAAGTATTACCTTTATTCTAGTTTTTTTTTCTAATTTTCCTTGTTATCATATTTACCTTTGTAGCTCGGCTTCCTAAAGAATTTATTCCTCCTATACAACTTCTTAAACCTTCTGGATAATTGAGACATTTCTTCATCACTATATGACACTGAATCATCATTAATTTTACTATCATAATGAGTCTGTATCCTCTCATTTTCTTTATTTTTTGAAGTAGTGGTTTTGAAATGCATTGAATTTCTCTTTGGTTTATCATATTCTTATTTGTTTTCCATTCACTCTTCCACATACATCATCAATTTACCTATTATATCCATGACTGGAAACTTACCGATACCACATGATTCTCTAATTAATATTGAGGTTCCACCCTATCTTTTAGGTAGACATCTGAGTAGCTGTATGATTTGTTCTTTGACACCCACTATCTTTCCAATAGATCTCATTGTATAGACTATTTAATTAACCAAGAGATACATACCAAAAATGGGTTCACCAGGCTTCATCTTAATGTTTTCATACTTAATATAATAGGTATTAAGTCTCATTTATTTAACATTTTTTTTCCTTCATGTGATATAACTAAGGTATCCCAAATTTCATAGGAAAATTTACAAGTAGAAATTATATTAAACTCTTCATCCTCTAAGGATTAAAATAAGTCATTCATAGATTTACAATTATTATTTTAATTATATTTTGTTTCTTCACTAAATGTTGTTCTTGGAGTTTCTGGTATTTCATATTTATATTCTATTACTATCCAGATACTAAATCCCATGCTTTCTAATTGAATTTTCATTTTAATTTTCCACTGAGAATAATTTGTTCCATTAAAGTAAGGAGTTATTTTAGTAACATCATATTTCAGTATATTATTCATAAAAAAGAGATAAAGGAAATGTTTTAAATATATATAAATTTAGAACAAACATACATTTAGAGATATTTAAAACACATATAAATCAAACTTGAATATATTTGAAAAATCATTGAAAATTTTGAAAATTGCAGTTTAAAAATGGCCTCTTATACCAAATGTTGTTCAGATTAGGACACACAAGATGGGGGTGAATTAAGTTCCTATAAAAATTATTGTTAAAAATTTTATTTAAAAGATTCCCCCAATTAAAAATAAAACTGGCTAGTTAACCATGATAATAAAATTATAATAGCTTTCCTATTCACATAGTTTATCAGAAGATTGATTAATTCTCAGTTATAACAATATGAGATATGGATACAACTTTTAAAACTACTCTAATAAGTAAAGATAGTTATTACTAGTGTCTAAGACTAACTATCAATGTAAAATTTATTTTTCAAAAATATGAGTTAAAATAGAGAAATACTAAATTGAAAGACACAATAGATAAAAAAGTGGTTCAGAATCATGTTGAGACATAATACACTCTACTTGGTGATTAAATTCCACTAAGAAATATATAAATATAAATAATTTATCCACACCCGGGATCAGGGTTAACGATAGTACATAAGATTGTCCATGTCACAAGACATCTACCACTATTATACGTGGAAAAACTAACATCTAGGTCACACCTGACCTCTTCCAGAGTTACACATGGGTGAAACAAGGTGTAAAAATATATTTGAGTTAGGATATCTTTTATACTCTAGTTCAGTATATAAGATAGTTAGTGTTTTAAATATAGACACCCACACTATTCAAAGAGTAATAAATAGGTACCCAACATAGAAAAATGTAACGAGATAGAATTTATAAGGCTCCATGTGTCGTGAAATGAATCTATGGATTCTTTGGATAGCCCAAATGCAATGTTCTAGTACTCTTCTGAAGAAAGAGTGTCGTGAGTCGAGTGTTGTTTTTTTCAGTGCAGTGAGGCATTATTCTTCTTCTTTGAGTGGCTGCAAGGATGTTTTCAGGATGGTTCACAGAAGGTCCTTTTTTTCATCTAGTAAAATTTGAAATTTCTTCATTTGGTGTATTCCTACATGTATGTGGATTCTTCCCTTTTTCATTCATTCAACAACTAGTCTTTTCTTCTTTAGTGCCACACTTTATTTTATTTCGGGTGCCTGTGTTGGAGCCGACAAGGTTCACGATCTCCACACCTTGTAGCTCATACTTACTGCTGATAGGACTTCAAAAGATCATTAATTATATTAGTTTCATGAAATGACTCAAATATGACCATTATAAACAACATTTAAATTTAATGAAAAAAGATAGAAAATGGTTAAGTATGGAACTATATCACAGTTGAGGTGAGATAGTCACGGTGCCATAGTTTCCATGAGATCTAGAACTAGTAGAAAAGTTACTATGTCTGTTCCTATATGAATTTGGGAACCAGTACAATAGTTATGGTTTCATGGACTTGTGAAAATTTTGAACTGGTAGAAAGCTTATGGTGTCACAGATTTTGTTAAAATCTGGAACCAGTAGCAATCTTATGGCATCACAAACTTTTTGAAAATATGGAATCGGTAGAAAGCTTACAATTTCACAAACTTAGTAAAATATATGTAAGATATATTAAGAATAAATCTTCATAGAATGGATTAATATTAATAATAATCATACAAAAATATAATAGAATAAGACTAAAAAAGTTCACAATATAAAAATTCAATTTGTGAGATTTTGAACATGATCTTGTGAGAGTTTAAAAACATGAGTTATAAGAGTGTAAAACATGATTTGAGGTCATTAAAACATGAGGAGTAAAACAAATATAAAATATATCTTTAAATTCCTAATTCTTGGGTGGCTTTTATATAGTAAAAATGCATGGTCTTGATTGTTAACTGGCATTAATGAATTTTGAAACTGTTCCTTCAATTGATATAGGATCTAGCCTTTCTAAATCTAAGACCCTTTCTTACTTGGATGTTTCCATTTACCCTTGCTACAATTTTTACCCCTAACCTTTATTTCCTAAGAGATCATGAGTCGTTTTGTGACCCTTGGATCTCATTTTCTTGGAGTCTTTTTCATAGAGCCTTGCACACCCCTGTTTTGGGTGCAAGGAGGATTTTCTGGTCATGTGTTCTTCAAGGTAGGGATCCCTTCGTCCCTCTTATTTGAGTATCATGATAGGTGGGTGTAAAAATGTTTCCCATGTAAAAGTAGTTGAATCCAGATTTAATAAAGACAATTGAATTGACTTTAAACAAATAAACAGGAGTTATATAAAAGTGATTCATGCTTCTGTTTTATTGTTTATTGGTATTGTGATCTGTATGGGCTATATGCTGACTAAAAATCATGGTCATTGGTGGTATTTTTTGTGCAATTGGGATTAATTGGTATGTATTTTTTTTATCATGTGTCGAAAGGTTATATATATGCAATTGATTAACCACGTATATTCAGTTAAATAAATGGATTCCCTAGGATCGAACTTGTTTTGTGATAAACCCTAAATTATCAATGTGGAATTAAATAATGAGTGTTTTCAAAATATGAATAGGCCTTTCCTTGTATGCTGTGGTTGTGTGTTGTGTTTTGTTTTTTAATATATTCTTCCTTGTGTGGTTATGTGGTGATGGGGTTGAGAGAATAGAAATGTGTATGAGGTGGTTTGGGTGGTGTAATGAAATCTCAGGTTGAGAGATTTATTGATTGTGGAATGGATGGGTGGTGTTTGAGTAGTGGGGATATAAGTTTATGTTGTTATATGTTTATGTTTTGGGTGTGATGGGTGTGGTGTTGTTATACAGCGAGGTTGTAGAGTTTGGTTTTGATGAGATGTGTTATTGAGTTTGGTTGTGAGTTAGGGGTGTACTTTATTGAGATGATGGATTGGGCAAAATGACATTGAATAATGATGATGGAAGTTGTTGGAATGAGTGATTATCCATTGATAACATATTGTATAATGTGTCTTAATGTTAAGTGAATTATTTTAACATGGTTCTTCGTCCTCTATTTTTCTTTGGATGTGTACTAGTTGGTGTGTTGTGCTTGGTAGTTTCCTAGGTAGGGATGGAATGGATAAATGTACTTCTTAATAAAGAGTGATAATTGGTTAAATAAGTTGGATGGGGTTATGAATTAAATTGTATATTTTTGTGCGATTTTTCATTTAGAGGTAGTAGGAAAGTTAGTTTTGTGGGCTTGTTATTAATTATAAAACCCATAGTTTGGGTTGAGTGTTTGATACCTATATATATAGTTGCACTTTCTTGTGATTTTTATACGCATCCACCTTAGTTGAGAACTATTTTTCGAACACCCCCATTGTCATGGGGGTGGGCATCCTTTCCCAAAAAACCAATTTGGGGATGGATAACTGGTTATTAGCTCTTCCCTGCTCCCTCTTCTAGGTATTGGTAGCCCAAGACTCTTCAAGCAGGTAGTGGTGAGGTTGTGAGGCCCAGGTGTCTGCGAGAAAGGTGTTCTTTCCCAGGTGTTTATCTGATGAGATGTGGTGTGCTTTCCTAGGTGTCTTTGGGATGAGGTATGGTTGTTTACGATGTGTTTTCAGGTGGGATGTGGTTTGGTTGTGGACCAGGTTTCTGCATGAAGGATGTGGTGAGCTTCATTTTCCAAGGTTGTGGGACTAGCTCTGAGGCCTAGGTGTGTGCAGGTGGGTTGTGACATGGGGCTTGTGGAAGAGTGTGGAAGTTCTGGGACATTTTTTATTTGGGTATGATAAGTTTACCAATGGGAAGTGATGCGGGGTACCCAATCATCAATGTGGTTACTATGTTACTTTACTTGACTTGCATTATTTAGGGAGTATGCCTTAGTGAGTTTGAGATGACTAGTATTCCTTCTTTGGTGCTATTGGTTTCTACTATTTTCTCATAGGGGAATTAGTATGCTTATCCCACTTGTACACGAAAAAACTTGGTTTTTTCTAATGAGTACACTTATATGATCACCCTACATATATAAAACTGTTTTTAGGTTTTTATGAGAATTACGCAGACTGTGTTGGACCTTACTAGCTCGGATATTGGTACAGTTGTTGTGTCACTGCATAGATATGTCATTTTGGTACTTAATTTGGAGTTTTATTGTAATTATAGTAGTTTAATTTTAAATATGAATGTGGGATGGATTTTTTTTTACATTATATATAGTTTTTGGAGTTTTATTGGGATGGACCATGTTATCTTTCGATCTTGTTTCCTATAAAAAGGGCAACAACTTCCATATTGTTAGATCCATTTACCCTTTGTTCTAGTCTCCACATTGAGGCCTACTATATCTAGGAATAGGGGGTCATTATCTATCTTCCTTTACTACCAACTCATGAGGGGAATATTTGGAGGGAGGGGGTCATGACAAATAGTTACATTCCATTATTTAAAATTAATGGGTACTCCAAAAATTACCATTTTATTCAATTATAAAAGGGGAACACATACACACCTTAATTACATTCTTATTACATTAAATTTATTCTTGTATTTATTAAATTTTACCTTTATAGGAACCCTCTCCCATGTTATTTAGCCACTGGGTCCTTAATATTTATGAAACCCCTTCAAAATCAAATAGGTTTCCAAGAGAATATTAATTTATTCTATGTTAGTGTCTCTATTGTCTTTAGTTAATCTTTCATATTTTCTTATTTTACTTCCCATAAATAAATTATTATATAATTAAACTATTTTTATAAAAATTATGATTTTTATATATTAATTTTATAATTTTTATTTATTCCTTTCTATCCTCTAAGAAAGAAAAATGTTGATCATGTGTATGTGTGGACTACCGCCTCCACGAAACAACGTGTTTTATTTTTCACCAATGCCTCTCAAAGATGGTAAGAGGTAATGATTTTATGAATAAATATTTACTTCATGATATAAACATGATTATGAAATAATAATTTATCATATACCTTCATTCCCTCTCATTCATTAATAAATGAAAACATTAATCATGCATACAAGCAGACTACCACCTTCACAAACGAAATTATCTCATTTCATATATAATTTAATTATTATTTATTAAAACCACTTAAAATTTTATTCAAAAACATAAAAATATATAAAAAATATCATCATTATTATTTAGTAATTATATTATTCCAAAAAAATAAACTTTTATAACCATACTCATCCATTAATTATGGCATGTTCGTATATGGGTTGGTCTAACCAGCTAATTGAAAAATGATACAAAACTCTATATGGATGACCATGGGAACTTAAATAATAGTATTATTATAATTTAATAATAAAAATAATGATTTTTTAGTTCTTAATGTATTATATTAACAATTTAATTTGTTATTAAAATATCATCTTCAATCTTTAAAATTATTGAAATAAAAAAACCCCAATTCCACTTTCATGCAATATAAATAAAATACTCAAAATATTATAAAATATTTATAAATAAATATAAGTTACCTATTCTAGTATATTAAATTATCTATTAGATATATACTTGTTATCAATGAATGAGTACTAAAATCAATATCATAAAACTTGCATGAAACAATTAAATTAATTAACACCCGATGGTAAAAATAAGCTATAAATAACTTATATATTCAAAATGAATGATTGTGAATTAATAATATAAAATATTTTATATATAAATAAGGTTATTAAATAGATTTTTAATATATTTATTTTTTTCATACATGATATTTAATCATTTTAATAGAACTTAGGAATTATGGTAATGGTTTTTTTATCCCATTTTCAAATAAATGATACATGTTTGATATTTCACGCCATCCTTTATTTTATATGGTGTATTCATAACCCCATTTCCTTTTATTATAATTATTATATTTAATTTCATGATATTTTAATATCTATTTATTGGTTACCCTCTTATTTTTACATTACCACTACCATAATGGTTTTTGGAAAACTTAATTCTCATTCCTTGAGTCGGGAATTTTATTCTTGAACTTATTTCATATAAGATGGGAAATTTTTTCTATTTTATTTTATTATATGGTATATTCTATTTTCTTTATATGGATATACATTTATACCATATAATTCCCTTTTCAAATGTTTCTTAATTCATGAATTATGACATTAATAAGTGATTTGTTTAACTCAAATTTCATTTCTTTAAGATAAAATATTATTCTTTGAGTGTTATTATTATAAGTTTGAAAAATTATTCTATTTCCAATTTGATAATATATTTAATATTTTCGATATGGGTAAAATAATTTTTTTAACACAAATGTTCTTTCTCTATGAATTTCTTTCTCATAAAGGTGTAATGTTTTTAGGAAAAAATTTCACCTCATTTAAATATTGGGTTTCCACTATTTCCATGTTCATTTTTCCAAAAAGTTTTTTTATTCCATATTTTGAAATCCAAATATGTGTTTAATAATGTGAAATTTCTTTTGTTTGACACCAATTTTCAAAGTTAAGTTTTACTAGCTCTTTTTTACAATGGGTTTTTTCAACAATGGTTTCTCAAAATATTAAAAAGGTATTCCATCATTTAAAAATAAAAAGTATTATATTGGAATCCACATTATATTTAAAAATCCATAATGTATTTTAAAATATTTTTTAGAAATATTTTTAAAATTAAAAGTTTTTAAAATGTTTTCACTTCAAATTTCTGAAATCATGCCTTTTAAGGAACCTTTTTCAAGGATTTTTTTAAAAAGTAAAAGTTTTGAAATTGTTTTCACATAACCTTTATGAAACCTCTATGTATTTTTTAAGAAAAAATTATTTATATTTCTTAAAAATATTTATTTTAAAAATTCATTTTTTCTAATTTCTCAAAAGTAATATTTCTAAAAAATAGTTTTTCATAGTGAATCATAACTTTATCAATTACTCAAATGTTAATATAATTCTATAAAAACTCTTATTATTCTTTAAAAAATGTACTATTCATACATAATGTAATTATTTACTTAGAAGTTAATATTCATGAACCACTCTTCAAATATTATTACGAAATACTCTTTTTGGGTGATTTAATTTTGGGTATCAACCATTTACATTATTGAGGTCAATTTTGGATACACCATCTAGAAATATTGTGAAACACATTTTTATTTCCCAATTTTATTTATGATATAATGAATAATAAATTTATAATTTAATACATATGTTTTAATTATTTTATGGGTGGGGTTCTAAACCTCCCTCTAATGCCTTAGTTAAGGTTTTGTATCCCATGAGATAAAAATGGGTAGCGTGTTGTGATAATTGAGTCAATAATGGAATACGAGCTTTAATACTTGAGTCAATAATGGACGGAAATTTATGAAACTAATTTAAATAATAAACCACGAGTTGTGATACTTGGGTTAATAATATACCATGAACTATGATACTTGAGTTAATAATGGAATATGTGTTGTGATATTCAAGTCAATAGTGTACTGTGAGATTTGATACTTGAGTCAATAATGGACCATGAGTTGTGTTACATGAGTGAATAATAGACTATGATTAATGTAACTCAAGTCAATAATATACCTTAATTTGTGAAAACAGAGTCAATAATAGACTATAATCTATGATACTTGAGTCATTAATGGACCACAAGTTATGATACTTGGGTCCCTAATGGGTCATGTGTTATAATGCTCGAGTCAGAATGGGTTGTATGAATTAATATTTAAGCCTTCATTTAGTGGGTCATATGATGTAGATAGTTGATCCATTATGTATTGATTTACTATAATTGTGTTTATGAAATAGTTACTTATTTTTGTTTTTTATATCTTTATATCTTGTACCTGTGATTCTTCCCCATGGATCATATTTATTATCTCATGTTTCCACACTCTTTTTAAATGATATATGTTTGTTCACTTGAGATTAAATGTCCTTATAATATGACTTCTGGGAAATTCATATTATTCTATAAAATCTTTTATAAAATATTTCTCCCCTTCTCATGTTTTATCATATTCTTATGATCTAAACCTTAATGAAATTTTGATTATTTTTCCCTTACTGAGTGTTTGTGATCACCCCTTCTCTTATGTTCCCATTCCTCAGGTTATGAAGGTGAGTATAACTTATAAGTTTTATATATGGTGTTCCCATTCCCATGGTGTTCGGTGCAATATAGGGTTCGATTCTCAGGAGCCCACTCTTGGGGTAATTTTTTCCTCCCATGTACCAATAGCCTTGCCAGGTCACCCAGTGTCTCACATGGTGGGAAGAATGGGTGCACTTCACCTGGCTAATAGCTTGCTGTGTCAAAGAATCTCTGATTGAGGTGTTTCCCCATGGGCCACTCTATCATCTCGGCTAAAAATTACTCCTTCTTAGTTGGGGAATTATGACCTCTTCATGGGAAGGGGGGTTCATGAGAGTGGAGGGTTCAAAAAGGCCACTTCCCAGGGATTCCCTTTTAAAAAAATATATAAGGTGGTCTAGTGTTTTTCAACTATGGGGAAATGGTCTCATGATTTATAAAATAATTTTCCTATGTAACTGATCCTCAAAGTAATTAAACATTCCATTATTGGGTTTATGTGATTATTTGTGAGATGTAATTAATAACTTATGGAAATGATGTAAAATGAAGATATGTTAAGCTTGTGTCACCATAAAGATAATACCATAATGAAAAAGTTAAATTACAAGACATGTAATCTATTTCTAAATTCATAAACATTTTTAATTTTAATAATATTTTCCAATTACCACTTTATTATAGGATAATAATTTAGTATTCTTGTAATATCATATCTTTTATTCAAGGTACAAAACCTTTTAATATATTTTTGTTTCCCTAATTTTTTCTTAATGGAAATTCCATATGAAGTTGTAGGGGGGAAAGAGGGTGTTTGGGGTAAGTTCAAATCCAAGAGACCTGAATTTTGGAGGATACAAATAGGCCTCATGGTTAGTAGAAACTGTGAAACCCAGTTCACATGATTAGGAAAAATAATGTGGGGTAATACTGTGTACTATCATTGGGTTGCATGGTTTAATGAAACTATAAAATCGGGCCACATGGACATTCATGGATGAGATAGAGGGTGAAAATGGGATGCACATGGTTTTCCTAACCTTGTGCTAAAAGTTGCGCGAGGGGTGTCTCGGGATAGATATGGGCGTATAGTTGGAACATGGTTTGGTCAACCTTGTTTAAAAACCATGCGACCTTTAAAACATGGGAGAGATGACCATTTTTTCCCTCTATCTTTTTATAACTCACCATCTCCATCTCTTTTCTATTCTAATATATAATATCATTCTCCTCCTCCATTTTGAGCTATATCAATCCTAAAGCTAGGCTTGGGTCCTATTCATCAATCTGGACTCCGATTTAGGATCCATCTATCACGTTGGATCACAACTAGTAAGCTATCCAACCCATTAGATCCTTTCATCATTCTTCTTCCTTTAGATGGAGTTGTTTTTTTGTGAGATCATATTCCCTATTTTAAATGTGTTTTTATGTTTTTCTATTTTCTTCCAATCTAGAACAAACTAAAGGCTGATACTAGACGAGTGTTCTTCTATAGGCATAAGGTGGGTGGTCTAGTAATTATTCCTAAAGTACTTCTATTTTATATTATGTATTGTGATACCGCACACCGAAACATCCATGAATTTCAATATAAATACATTTATCCCTTGTTTGATTTTTTTTCCTTGATAGATTAAGTTATTATCTCCTTTTTCTTGTTATAAATGGCCTACATTGACTATTTTTACCCCCTAGAGGTTTGCCTATGGGATTTACCCATGGTATTATAAATTCATTTGTGGAAAAACCATCATCTATATGTTTTTGGACTATCTTATAAATGTAATGACTATAAGGAATTAAATGTAAAGTTAGTGGTGTGACCATGTCACGTGTTTAATTAGATAAAATGGTTACACCCTTGTTAAAGTGGAATGCTAATAATTTATAAAGCCTATTTGACTGATTTTAAATGTGATACATGGGAAATACGTCCCTCATACTTATTATACATGGGAATGGCATCCCCTATAATTGTGATACTCATTCATGGAGTCCCTTATACTCGTGACACCTAGGCATGGAGTCCCCTATACTTGGGATACTTGGGAATAACGTCCCATACACTTATGATACTCGGTAATGGAATCCTATATACTTGTGACACTCAAGAATGAAATCCCTTATACATGGGATACAATATCATGGTGACCCTTACGAATTATCATACTTAGGCATGGCATCCCCTACTACTTTTTGAGTATCTAGTGACTAGACATGGACGTTTGAGTTATGACACATGTCCTTTATATCACAACGTATGTATACATATAGATATAAACATTTCTATTTATATAGAACATATATATACATACATTCATAGAATATCATACGTATATGTTCATGGTGATATCTGTTCATAGGTTCTCTTAGCGTGGGATGAATTAGGTAGTGTCAGCCTGGTGTTCCTCAGGAACCAAAGATAACCCTTTATAGTTATATTACTTCTATACCGTTATTATATCTACACATTACTAATATTATATTCACTAACTAGATACTTCTAGACATTGTTGGTGGTGTCCTACTAAGTGTATCTCACAACCTATTTGAGCTATTGTTTGGCACCTAAACAGACTTCATGGATGCAAGTAGGGATTGGGGAAAGTGCCTGATTGTTGATTATTGATTTGATTTTATCCTAAGAGTGGGGGAGAACAAGATTGAGCTATAGATCGTGATTATATCCAGATATATCCTTTTTGTCATTTAGGATATTTTGATATACCTATATATATGTGTTCTTTCTTCCATGTTTTTCTTTTCTTTTTTAATTAGATATATGACATTACATTATTCTTTATATGGTATTGGATATTTCTATTGATGACTATTTAGTTTATCTATATGATTTACCTTCCACTATTAGTTGATATCATGCTTCCACTATTTGGTCATTTATTTCAATATTGTTCACTCTGATTATGATGGTATTTTCTCCCCATTATATCACCAGGTACCCTCACTGCTAGTTAGAAACCTCTAGTGTATGAGGAGGTGCACTAGAGGCCCTATAAACAATTGGACCAGGGCCTGACTTAGTGGATTATGGGTTGGGATGTTAAAAATTCGTATTAGTGGTTTCTTCTCTTTAATTTACTATTTTTGGATGGTATAAATGAGACTAAGATGAGTCATAATTTAGAAATGAGACTCTACATGGGAGTATCTAACCCATGTATAGATCAAATCCAAATTTCTAGGGATGGGAATTGATTTTTTGGATTCCTATTATCATAGTTTAAATAATTCAACCTTATGGCAACACACATGATGTGTGATGTTATTATAATGATTTAGGATTCCATTTTATCCTTGGGTTAGTCTATAAAGGGAGTGTTGTCTCGTGCATCATTATAACCACGTAGAGATTCACATTGCATGAATTGTGCCATTCCATATAGGTGTATCACATTGCTTGTATCTCCTATGATTGTTATGAGTTCCTTTACTACTATAAATAAAATTGTACTAACATTTATTATAGGGGAATGAGATACATAATTGATTAATTAAAGTGACCATATAAACCTAAATGTGTTTTCTTGTATAGATGATACTGAAACCTTAAGTATCCAATTATGAAATGTTGAGTCATGGACCATTGGTCATGTGAGCTATAGCGTGTTTATGGTTGTGATTGAATGGATACCATATTTCAATTTATGCAGTGTATGGGCCATTATAAATCATAAATTTTAATCTATATAATTCAACCATTTAAGAATTTTTGAAATATAAATAAGTATAAACGAAAATGAATTTAAATTATGTAATGAAATGGTCACTATTAAATGGATATTCCAATTTAAATTTAAAGGGTGTTTTCTCTTTAACTTTAAATTTCCACTTTTTATACCAGTACCCCTAACTTATAGTAGAGAACTTGACCCTAACCCAACCTTATTAGTGGAAAGTAGGTAGTATCTCTTATGTTATTATGATATGTTTCACTTTTATATAAGATGGATTTTTACCCATTATGTTCTTATACATATTTATTTTTCCATTATCAAATCTTATTTGAGGTTTTTTCATAGAATTTTTAGATCTATTCCACCACAACATCTTTGATTCATCCACTAGGATGGTGGTAACTAATATGCTTTGGAGGTGGTGGGCCTTGAGCAACTAGTGTTACCTCCAATAATACCTCATGTGGAAGCTCCTATTATACCTGATATGGGTGTGGATTCCCAGTTTATTTAGGGTTTTCTTTGACTAATTTATAATATTTAGGAAGCTCCATGAATTTCCTCTTCTATGATAGATCCGATGCAAGAGTTTTAGCAGTAGCATCCCCCCATGTTTTCAGGGGATGTCAGTCATCATGATGTAGATTCATGCATCGAGGCCATGAAAACTATCTTTGATAACTTTGAGATACCTATTGAGACGAGAGTAAATATTGCTACATATATTCATTAAGATTACTCCATGTGATGGTGGGATTTTATCACCCAGGAAGATTTTCATCTGGGTATGGCATCTGATAGTTTTTGGATAGTCTTTTATGATTATTTTTTTCTCATATGTTGAGAGAGGATTTATCTAGGTATTTTATGCATCTATAGTAGGGTACTATGTATGTGATGATATATTCTACTTGGTTAACAAAGATCTAGTTCTTTTCACTGAATCTTTGTGGTGACATGTTGGCGATAACAAGAAAGTTTGAAGATAAGATCGTATACTCCATTCGATCACAGGTGAATATATTTCGGTTGAGCACCATTATATAAATAGTAAATAATGCCTCCATTACTGAGTGGAACATGATGGATGTAGACTGAGTGGGATACAGAGGTTTAGAATTGGGATAGGTAAGTAGTTCGACAAGTAGCTAGAAAAATCTCATTGAGACTAAATATGGGAGTATATCAAGCTAGATGCAACCCAATAATAGTTATTTGGGTTTTCACTAGTGTGATAACCTAAGAAATAAGAATCCCAAGTTCCCCAGAGACCCCATTGAGTGATGAGGTTGTAGAACCTTTGGGATTATTTAATGTTTTTAAAGGACCTTCCCATCCATTCCTAGTGAGAGTGGATCCATATCAACTATACCTTTAGGATGAGGATCAATAGCTCTATTTTAGGTATGAATTTGTTCTACCACTGGCTATATAGGCCTAGGAGGTGGACGTGGCCGATGTTGCTAGGATTTAGATACATATCACCATCAAATAAGACATGTTCAAGGTAGTAAAGTTGTAGAAAAGGGACATAAATCATGCCATATTTATGGAGTTAATATTATACCCAAGGAGCAGGTTGCCAAAACTTATACGGTTATAGATACTATTCTAGTATCCTCTGATACCGTGTCTTCATTATTTGGTGTGGGTGCTTCACATTCCTTTATCTCTGTGACTACTATAGAAATATTTGGTTTTAATATTCAATATTTATATGGAGTGATGAGACTTGATAATCTATTTTGGATTTGATCAGAGAGTGTGCATCTGTGTAAGGAATTTCCCCTTGAGGTAGGAAACTCTTGTTTCTATAGGACCACTTCATCCCCATGATGAGAGTGTTTGATGTCATTCTATGGATGGACTGGTTGGTCCCCTATAGTGCTTATATGTACTTCTATCACCACAAGGTATCATTCATATCACTAGAGGGTGGTAGTTACCTTCCCAAAAGTGAATGCGATTTACAAGAATGTAGAGCTCGACTAAAGCATCACGAGCTAGGTAGAGTGACAACCTATATTGGTAGCCTATATATGGAGGACTTGGGAATGCATTGAGATAATGTTTATCCTGTATTATATCATTTTATGGATTTCTTACACGATGATTTTTCTAGTTTAACTCACGGGTGAGAGGTGGAGTTATATATTGAGTTGGTTCCATGAGCTACACCAGTGTCTATTTATCCTTCTAGGATGTCCACTAATGAGTTTTAGGAGCCCAAGAGACAACTAAAGGACTTATGATCTAAGAGTTTTATATATACTAGTACTTATCCTTCTGTTTATCCAATTCCTTTCAAAAAGAATATTAATATATCCCTCATAATTTATGTGGATTACCAGAATATAAATCCGCTTACTATGGAAAACTAAAATCCTTTACCTCATATAGATGACTTCTTTTATCAACTTAGGGGATCTGATGTATTCTCAAAAAATTTATTTGAGGTCAGGTTATCTCTAGGTATAAGTTAAACCTTTAGACATATATCATAAATCATTTCATAGCTGATATGTTTTTATGATTATTGGGTTATTCTATTTAGTCTTACAATGTTCCAGTTGTTTTCATGGATTTAATGAATCGGGTTTTCCACTCATATCTTGATTCATTTTTGGTAGTATTCATGGAATATATCTTAGTATAGTCTTGTACTCTACACAACCATTATAAACATATAAAGATCATTCTGAATTCACTAATAGAGCACTAGATATATGTTAAGATCAACAAACACCACTTTTGGATCGAGAAGGTGCACTACTTGGGTTATATTATTTCAAAGGCCGGATAGTTTGATTATCCTGATAAGGATAGTGGTATGGTTACCTAGGAATAATCCAAGACTATTTTTGATATATGTAGTTCATTAGGGCTGGTTGGCTATTACAGGCTCTTTATTTAAAAATTCTTATGCCTTATAGTACCTCTCACAAGTTATACTAAAAAGGGTTTGAATTTTATATGGTTAGAAGCCTGAGAGATATCCTTTAAGAATATGAAAGGGAGATTAAATTCATTATCGATCTTTATTATTATAGACTCAGGTATAAGCTATAAATTATATGGTGATGCATTAGGTATTGGTCTAGGATCAGTTTTGATGAAGGATGATTGAGTCATGGAATATAGGTCTTTTCAGTTGAGACTGCATGACAGGAATTACCCTTAACATGATCTCAAGTTGGTGACTGTGGTTCACACCTTGTATTGTTAGAGGCATTACCTATTGGGAGGGTATTTTTTGGTATTCACAAACCCAAAAAAATCATGTATATCTTTACACAACATGATTTTAACCTTAGTAATTTCAGGTGGGCTTAATACCTATAGTCATTTGATTTTTATCTTACCAATATGTCTGTGAAAGTCAATACTATAGAAAATGCTCTGAGCCAAAGGACTTAGACATATACAGTTCAAGATGACAGTGATGAGTGGAATTTTATGGCCCTCTTTTTCTAGATTCACTTGGACGTTTAATACTATCATGGATATTATATAATTACATCATTATCAATAACCTCTTCACTTATAGAGAGAGTAAATATGAGGTAGTTATTGGATCCTAAGGTCTTATTCCTAAGGGAGAGTGTTTTAGGTAATGACCCACCTCTTGGTTAGGTCATGAATGGGGATAATATCTTAAATATCTATGGATTCTTCTGGGTTCATATAGACTTTCAAGAGGAGTTGATGTTAGAGTCTCATGCTTCTAATTGGATGGTACACCCTGAGAATACGAAGTTTTATCATGATCTATGTCTCCAATAGTGGTGACCTCATATTAAAAGGGAGTAAGCTGGTTTTCTTACTTGGTGTTCGACATGTCAGCAGGATATAGATGATAACCAGTGGACAATAGAAATTTTACAACCGTTTCCCATTCCTAAGTAGAAATGGGATGATTTTATGATGTATATTGTATCTTTCTTAACAATATCCCATTGAGTCAGTGATGTTGTATGGGTGATCATTTGCATGCTCATGAAGGTCACTCACTTATTTCTTATTGGAGAAGATTTCTCAGTGGATGAGCTTGGGAGACTATATGTCCATGATATTATGCACCTTCATGTGGTTCCTCACACTATAATTTCACATAGGGATGCTTATTTCACATCAGTCTTCTAAAAATGGTTATAGAAATCTATGGGTATACAAGTAATTTTAAGTACAACATTTCTCTATCAAACCAGCGGTAACTTAGAACCTATGATATATGTACTAGAGGACATTATTTGAGCATGAATTCTTAATTTTAGAGGTTCTTAGAAGAAATATATACCACTTGTAGAGTTATACAACAATAACAACATTTAGAAATCAATACAGATGGATCCCTATGAGGCTTTATATGCTAGGCCATTATATTAACCTTTATATAGGTTATAATTAGGTGAGGCGGCCTTACATTGAACTTGTATAATCAAGAGACTTCAGAGTATGTTCATTTTATTAGGAAGAGAATAGATATAGATCAATCTAGGAAAGAGTCATATGTCAATCATCACTATCGAATACTAGAGTTACAGGTTGGGTATCAGGTATTCTTACTTGTTTTGACTATACTGGGGAATCGACGGTTTAGATGGAAAGGGAATCTTTTTCCTCAGTTAATTAGACCTTTTGAGGTTTTGGAAAGAGTTGGGACCATAGTCTATTGGTTATAGTTAGCTCATAGGTATGTAAATATATATGATGTATTCCATGTTTCTCAACTTCATTGTAACTATTCAGATATGTATCATATATTTCATCCTGGTGAGTTTTATTTAAAGGCAGATGTGTCCTTTGAGGATCATACTATTCATATTATGGACTAGAGCATGAAGTGTTTCCAAGGAAGATTAGCCCCTCTGGTATGGGTGCTATGATAGCATGACAACATATAGGATAAGGCCTTGGAGCGAGAGGCTGATGAACATGATCAGTTGTCGAAGTTATTCTTAGATGATTTTGTAACACCCTTGGAAGTTAAAATCATGGACGATTTTCTTTAAGGATGGAAGACCATTAGATCATGGATTTCCTTTGTGGTACAAAACCTTTTAATTGTAGTTTTTTCCTTAATTTCATCTTAAAAGAAATTCATAATGAGGTTGCAGAGGAAACGAGGGTGTATAGGGCTTGTTTAGATCCCAGAGCCCCAAATTTTGTAGAAAAAGCCAGGATTCCTAGTTATTAGAATCCATGCAACCCAATTTGTACAGTTAGGAGAAACCATGTTGGGTGATGCTATGCACTTCCATGTGGTCACAAGATTTGATAAAACCATGCTACCAGGTTGCATGACCATGAAGGGTTGAGAAAAAGGGTGAACACAGGCTACACATGGTTTTAATAACCATTTTCTAAAATTTGTGTGAGTGTTTTCTTGGAATATAGCTGGGTGCTTGGATGACACATGATTTGACCAACCATACGGCCCAAACATGCAACCTTTAAAACATGGTTGAAATAACCATTTCCCTTATGTCTTTATAACTCACCCTCTATATATATTTTTTATTATAGTATACAACAACCTCCTCCTTCTACCTTTTGATCTCACTCAAGCCAAAATCTAGGATTTTGCCCTGTTCTTCCATCCAAACTCTAATTTAGGATATGTCTGTCTTGTCGGATCACCAATAGTAAGCTCTCCATTACTTTAGCTCCTTTTGTAATTATGTTTCCAATTAAAGAAGTCATTTTTGTGTGATCTTATATTTAGAGACTCATTTTTTTCTTTTTAAAAATTTGAAATGTTTCTATATATATTTCTAGAGATAAGCACTAAGACAACATGCGATTCTGAGGCCTGGTGTGCCAAGATTAAATTTTATAAAAATATTAAGAATATTTTATATTATGCATTCATGATTTTGTAAAGAAAATGAAATAAATCTTTATTATAATCTTGGACCAGAAATTTGAGACCATGGTTGAGTCCAGAATGTGATTTTTACCATAGGTGTGACCTAAAATTGTTCGTTGTGGGGAGTTTAGATAAATCAACGATTGGCGGGAGTGTTAAATTAAAATAAATAATTAATTTTAACTATTTTATTAAATGAAATAGAAACATAACACTCTATAAGTATGATGTTATAGTGGATATACAGGGTTATCTACATAACCATGGGACCATTAGGATGATATTTCTTCCACCCTCTCTGAGAGAACTGAGATCAAATGACAACAAAAAATTAGATCAAGACCAACCGAAGAGTGGCGAACACAATTAATATCCTCCTCTATTGGAAAGAAATTTATTCATCAAAAAATGGTTCAATATTAAGGTAGGAAATTCTATTTTTATGGATTTATCCTCCTTTTGTTTACTAATGATGACTGTGAACCAATCTTCCAAAAAATTGGTTCGTGGTTCGATCTTTGACAACCAATATTGTTAGTTGAAATTGAAAGCATTTATTATTGATTAAATAACCCTACTCTTCAAATTACATCAACAATGAAAAAAAATGTTATAAATTGATGTTATTCCAATGTTTTATTTATTTTGTTTATCCTTATCTCTACACATTACCACCACTAAAATTATATTTGGATGAAGGATTGACTGAGTATAGATCATATCAATAAATCCTACCCTTGAATAGGGTCGATGAAGAAGGATGATTATTCAAAAAGAAAATTTGTGATGTGATTGATGATGGTCATGTGGGTCAAAGTTGTGAGAGGTCCAGCGGTTGGTTAGCTCATCAGGCTCATCCAGTCAAGGTGGGGGCATGATGGCTCACCAAAGAGGTTTTGGGGTGATGTGATCTGGGAGTTGTGTTATTCAGTGTTTCATCGTATTAGATAGGTGTAATTTAGGTTTTTAGGGAGGGGTGTAAAAATCATGGAAGAATATAGTATATATGAGATAAAAAAATAAAATGAAATAAAACAAAGAAAAAGAAATATAGGTGGGTGCAGTTAGTATACTGGCCAAGCGAAGGGAAGAGGGGGGGGGAACACTGTGGAATCATCCTCCTTTTGATATAAATATTTCTATAAATAATAATAATACTAATAATAATAAAATTATTATTATTATTATTATTATTATGAAAATTTTGTATCTGAAATATCTTCTCCATACAGTGTTTGTTTGATAAACCTCATGTGACCGGATAACCCTAACATTGAGACAATCATTTCAAGACCAATGATGAATACCTCTTTCCTAATCATGGAACAATTCCCCAAAGTTCCTATTATTATTATTATTATTATTATTAATATTATAGAATCTTGTATCCATCTTAACTCTCTCAAATGACATTGAATTGGAAAAATATCAATGGCATCATGACCCTAAAATTGAGGTGTGATTTTTGAGACCAATATTGGGTGTTTAATCTGGGTTCAGGGATCGGACCCCCGAATCACCATTCATGTGTTAAATGGTGAAATGAAAATTTTTCATCGGGTGCTTGATTTAGGTAAGTGAATATCCTATATTGATCATTTTTCTAGGAGGATTGCAATAGTGTGATATTTTTGGCCATCTAGGACCATTTTTAATGTCATGTTAGTGAAATTAATTTTTTCCCTTTAGACTAACGATGATCCACATGTGTTCGTCAGAATTTTGGATGACAATTGTGATGTAGTTACCTTACACGTGGCGTAGTAATAAATGGATAGAAATATGTGTGTTGTTAAGGAAAAGATATGGTATTAGAGTGGGACTAAATACTTTATAGGTCGCATAAAGTTCATGTAATCCTTTATGAATCCTCAACCATCTATATCTCCTTCATTTGAACTTGGATTTTGGCCCACGAGTATCCTATCCAGAGTGTTTCTCCATATAGAACTCGATGGTGCCCTCATTTGTGGATTTTAATATATAATGTGGAATTTTTTCAGCATGATTTATTTTAGGAAATGTTCGATAGTGATAGTGATCATGCATGATCACAAGATATTACTAAGTTGGCCCTCTGGTAGAGTTGGGAAATGGTATCCTCGACGATTACTAAGTTAACATTCCAATAGAGGAGGGAAGTGTAATCCTCGATGAATACCAAGTTGGCCCTCTAGTAGATCTATGTAGTTACATCCTTGATGATTACTTAGTTGAACCTCCAATAGATCAGGGTAGTGGTGTCCTCAATGATTACTAAGTTGACCCTCCAGTAGATCTTTCTAGTGACATCCTCGATGACTACTGAGTTGACCCTACATTAGAGATGGGTTCTGGCATCCTTGATAGTTACTATTAGAGTGTAACCCCTCTGATGCACTAGTACATGAGTCCTTTCCTTTGAGTTTATTCCCACTTGATTGTGTGGTATAATGACAAGGCGTGGTTTGGATTGCATGGTTACTTTTGGGAAGATGCATGAGATTATAGGTATCATTGATGGAATTTGGATGTGTTGTCTACTTTTATTATTGGGATAAGCTGTAAGATGGATATCCCCTTACTCTGTCTCATTTGGGATTCTTTGACTGATCATATATGTATATTCTTCTATATCCACACCTTGTATTTGGTTAATCTTCTTATAGGAGAGGCAAAGACACATGGGGTATGCCACATGTTTTTTATGTCTATAATCTTGTGGTTGGATGATTCAACTCTCCTTCTATAGGTGGAGAAGACTCAACGGGTAGTTCATATACTCAATGTGTTTAGATCCTTCTATTTGGACAAGATTACTTTCACTCTTGGTTTGGTTTAGCAATACGCTTTCACCATATATTGTGCTATCTAATGTCTTTATCTTACTATTATATCTCTTACTACTCCCCCCTTAATCTTTCAGGGAGTTATATTGGGTATATATATATTCATCCCTGCATGGGCATTGGCTACATGTGTCATTTCTTATAAAGATGACAGACGGGTCAACCATGACTATAGATAATCTTAGGGATACTCGTTACAAGGACGGTGTTTAGTGTTCATAGCATGGGATTCATGAGATGGGATCTTTCAACTATCTAATTTTCCATTTCTATTATGTTGGTAAATATTTATGTTTTGGTGTGTATTTTTCCCATTTATTTTTGATTTTACAAAACAATATTTTTTTACTTTCTAGAGGTTCATGAATAGTTGATTTATACTATAGATGTGTGGATTATTTTATTCTATTCCTTTTCCCTTTTTCATCAATATGGTTGTGTTTGTGCATATAAAAACTTTTTCAAAGGCCTCATCGAGTTTAGTTATGCATTCATCACTTATCATCACCCCCTGGCCTATGGAGGAGAGCTTGGGGTAGTTGCAGCTCAATCCCCTACTCTGGTTGGGTCGTGGAAGATTGGTATCAGAGAAAGTTCATTCCTTGCAATGTTGTGCAACATATCCATTCACTAGGACACCGACTACCTGCTTGTTGACTCGACATGCTGAGATATTTGTTGCAGAGATTAATGGTATGCTTATCATATAGGATTAAGTATTTGGCATTCCTTATTGATTCTTCTACCAATTATTGTTATATATATATATACATTATCATCAGACAACGATACTATTTGATAATTTTCAGGATGCCTCTACAATGATATCCAGCTAGGATACTAGATCTGGTTCCTGACGATGACCTAATGAGTGACTTGAACTTAGATCATGGTCTATCCCATGACCCCTTCCTCTAGGTGGGTAGGTAGCAACACCTCCACTTATTCAACAACATATCATTCTAGCATAGAAGGTTGAGGATTCATGTAGGATTACCATACTCTATGAGTTCTAATGTCAAAGGCTACTAAGGTTCCACAATGAGCAAGATCCTAAGGTAGAAGAGGATTGGCTAGAGTCGGTAGTCCATATCTTTAGGATTATTCAGAACCCAATATATTAGGTTGTTTAAATGGAACCTAGAATTTTCCATGGATCATCTGTACATTGGTGGGGCCTTCTAACATAGATGCGCAATGATTCGACACTCTCATGGATGGACTTCTAGCAGTTGTTCTGTGAGGATTACTACCCCTCCTTCTTGCACTCAAATTTTATTAAGCAGCTTGTAAAGACTCGTAAAATTCAAGGGAAATTTTTTCTTAATTTTATTTGGGATTTTACAAGAACGCAGTTTTAGACGGCACTTGATTCCGAGGCCCGGTGTGCCCGGAATTTCTATCCGAAGTTTAGCTCGGGTACGTTCAGTGAACGAACGAGCGTGAATTTATAACTTTTGAACCGCTGCTCGGAATCAAATTTTGAGGGCACTGATGGAACCGTAGGGCTGGTAATTGCTTAGGAACTTTTTTTCTGGAGTTGCGTTTGCTCATTATGAATTGTTTAAATTTGTGGATTAAGTGTTAGTGAAATAAAATTTTCGTTAAGAATTTTATTTCCCTTTCCATGAGTTAGAACCTAAGTGTAGGAGTTAGAGTGGGACCCACTGTTTGCTAGTTTTTCTTGAGTGGATTAAAGGTGAGGTGGGGCCCACACGAGCCCCCGCCTTTTCAAATCCCTTAACTCCCTAACTCCTCTTAACCCCCACTTAAGTTGTGTAACTCGTATAACTTTTTAACTACCCATTAATTGGGTGACTTTACCTCTCCTCTCATTAAGTATGCCAACAACCAATTCAATTATTTAATTTAAGTTTTGAATTTTTGAATTATGGCTTAAGTTAATAAAATAAGGGTGAGCCTTATTTTATTTTGGTTGGATGTTGTGTGTGGACAATTGAGGAGAGAGCTCTTCATCTTCATCACGAAGAACACCAAGACTTTGACGAAGAACACCAAGACTTCGACGAAGAACGCTGTCACCGTAAGAAGAGATCGACATGCCGTCTCTTCTCCTCTTCGCAGCCGGTGTGTTTCTGAAGATCGAAGACGCACCCTCTTTCGATATTCATCCCGTGTCAATGAAAAGGGGATGCCACTTCCTCCTCGGGCGTTCTCCGTCAACTTACGGAGCTTCACCTCGCGACGTCTTTTTCCACGGCGAACCCCCGTTCTAGCTACGCTCAAGTAGGGGTTTATTTAATTATTTTCATTCGTGAATTGTACTTTGTCGTCCTTCATGAATTTACGACCAGTTGCTATCGATTAACGAGAGCGGGCCAGACCGCACAAAAACGGCCGACCCTCCTCCAATTTGAATGTTGTTTCTAATATGGTTGGGACGGAATGGCGTGGTGCCGTCGCACCACGCGGGATCGTACGACAAGTAATGTGCGGTGCCGTCGCGCTACGCCGTGAAGTTGAACAAGGACGCGACGTCGTCGCGCCGTGTCGAAGAAAACCAAAGACACCGTGGCCGGAGCGGGGCCGTGGCGGAGGGGCGTGGTGTCGTCGCACCGCGCCGGACGAACTAGGTCGCGGCCGGTTCCGGGCCGCGGCGGAGCAGGGTGACTGGCGGCCGGTTCCGGGCCGCCGGTGTCGGTGAAGGAGGAAGGACCGGTCGTCGCCGGTCCGTGTTAGCAGAACCGGCTGGCCGGTGCGGCCCGGCCGGACAAAGGTAAAACTGGGGGAATTAATTCCCCCGGCTGGCCAAGAAAGCGGCCCCATTAATGGGGCCGCGGTTACATGGAATCCGGGGGGGCAGGTCCTCCCCCCGCGAGCCGGAACGGATCGGCCGTTTGGCCGAACCAGCTGGCGCCACGCGCCGGGTCGCCGGCCGGGCCAGGCCGGGCCGGGCCGACCCGGACTCGGGTCGGGTCTACCCAGTTCGGGCCGACCGGGGGGTCTCGGGCCGGGTCGCTCCGGGCCCGAATCCCCCATTTTCGGACCGTCTTCGATCTTTTGCCCATAACTTGGGCTACAGACCTCCGATCGATGCACCGTCAGTTGCGTAGCGATCCTTGGAACGAGACGGTCGTTTAAATATAGCACAATAAAGGTTTTGGAATACTTTGGTTTCAGCCAGGTTGGTTCGTACACGAAACCAACCGGCCCCTCAGAGCGGAAACGCTCATATCTTGAGCTCCGGACGTCCGATTGACGTGCCGTCGACTTTGTTGAATTCCTCTAAGTGAGACGGATCTTTTGGCTTACTCTGCCCGAGGTTTGGACGCAGGTGCAGTATGTTCGGGTTGGATTTGCCTTAAAAACCAACCGGGCCCCTGGGACGAAAAAGCCAATAACTCCCAGACCGGGCGTCCGATTGACGCGCCGTCAGCGACGTTGAGTTTCTGTTGTCGATACAGAACTTTTGGATACATAAACTCTGGACTATGTGTCAGTTGATGTATCAGCCTCTCGGCTCGTTGAGCGGGCCCTTCCGAACAATCTTGCTATGTGCGGGAACCCTAGAGCTAGCTGCGACTACGACTGTGACGACGACGACAGTACAGAAATCATCAGTGGATTCGACGGTGATGACTACAGCACTCAGCGATCCTATGTGGATCAGTGCTACCGATCCTGTGTGGTTCCGATCCTGTGTGGTTCCGATCCTGTGTGGTTCAGCACTCAGCGGTTCTATGTGAGTCAGCGCCTACAGATCCTGTGTGGGTCTGATCCTGTGTGGGTCTTTGCGGGGGTTATTTACCTATCGATCCTTTGTGGTTCAGATCCTATGTGGGTCATTGCGGGGGTTAGTACCTAACGATCCTTTGTGGGTCCGACGACTTAGATGAATCAGTGGATATATCTGATCATCTCTATCGTCATACGAAGATGTATACCTGTGTGAGCTGAATCCTGTTTTTCTTTCCTTTTTGGATTGTGTTGTGCTATCCTGTGTGGATTTACGTTTTGCTTTCCTGTGTGGACCGGGTTGTACTTGGGCTCGGATGTTGGAGCCGAACGAGAATTGATGACTTAGGTATATGTATGGTCATATACCTAAGCTGTGTCAGATGTTACTTCGTGATTGTATCTTTCCTTTGTGGATTATCCTTTTTGGATTCTGGGAGACCTTCAGGGGTCTCGGGGTCCCTATTGAGTATCTTATACTCACCCCTGCACAGGCTATGCCCGCACTAAGTTGTGTTGGTTGTAGACGACGGAGAACGCTGATCGTGGTTGAGGCTTGCGGAGCAGGATGGTACCTGGAGGTGGACCACTGGGCGAGACGTACTCGGAGCGGACGACTGGACCCGAGGAGCTGTGGAGGCTATCTGTACCCACCCTTCAAGTGGCATTTCCAGTGGACGGCTCGACGTTGCGGCTTTACTTTTCAGTTGTTGTTTTCCCTTTCGAGTTGTACTTTACTTTCAGTTTTGGGTTTGTATTCTGACCCACTTACTTTTGCGCACTTACTGTTGTACTGAGTTTTCACTTAGTGTTTACTTCTTCTGCTGGCTTACTCGGTGGTTATTGTTTACTTTACAAAGGAAATGCCTTCTCTTTTTATCGGGATTTACACCTTGGTGATAGTTGCCAGCCCCTGGCCTATGGAAGGCAGGCTTGGGGTAGTCACGGCACGGGCCCCGAGGACGGGTCGTGACAAATTGGTATCAGAGGAGTTCGGTTCTACCATAGAACCTGGGACTCCGATATTTTTCTATGTTAAGCAATAGTGTTTAGCGTATTGGGTGTGGTTATCAGTCCAGGGAGTCCAGTGTTGGTGCGGCGGCCGACATATCCGTACACCAGGACCCTGACTTCTAATTTCCGACTTAATGCACGAAAACATTGATTGCATGTGTGTTTCAAGTTTTCTTTGTGATTACTTTGTATCAGCTCACCAGGTATACTGTTCTGAACGTGGCGCACCTGTTTCCTTTTCAGGATGGCCCCACGACGGCAGCCAGCTAGGGTTCTGAGAGTTGAGCGTGACGACAGCCCACCGAGCGATGAGGCCTCGGTGCAGGGCCCTTTGTCATCAGTGGCACCGGCGGTAGTTCTACCCGCCGAGCCACCGATGCTTCCAACCCCAGCCGCTAACGATGCACGTCGCCTTAGTGCACTTCATGAGTTCTAGCGCTAGAGACCGCCCAGGTTCCATGGGGAGACGAACCCCAGGCAGCCGAGGACTAGCTGGAGGCAGTGGTATAAGTTTTTTCGGTTAGTGAGGACACCAGCATACCTCATGGTGATCCTCGCAGCGAGCCTACTGCACACAGCAATGGGACGATGGTGGATCTTGATGCTGCAGGTGCACGATGAGGCATCTCTCCTCTGGATAGATTTTGAGGGCCTCTTCTGCTCAGAGTTCGTCCCGACCACCCTCCGTGCGGTGCGCATCCAGGATCTTCTTCAGCTGCGACAGGGCAGCTTGATGGTCACCCAGTACTCGACGAGATTTACCGATCTCTCTTGCTACTCTACATACATGGTACAAGACCCATTCTTCCGGGCCTGGACCTTTGAGCAGGGATTGAAGCACGAGATCAGGGCATCGCTGATCTCCCTCAGCATTCCGACTCAGACAGGATTACTGGAGCAAGCCCTTTTGATCGAGAGCTTTCTTGCTGAGTCTACACCAGCACCGACACCCACCACAGGGCGTCACGTAGCAGAGTATTCTGCAGCAGGAATTCAACGGATGACTCATGGGTCCAGGCAGACCAGACCCTCAGGCAGACGACCTCAGGACACTGGCTCAGCAGTGCGGGGCACACAGCGCGGAGCCAGTCTTTCGAGAGGCAGACAGTGCTACTCATGCGGCGGGCAGGGCCACATGGCTTCGACCCGCCATGCAGAGGAGCAGCAGACCGTTGAGGGACCACCCAGGCAGAGGCAGAGGGTCGACCGTGGCGGTCCGCAGGGAACAGGCGGACGAGGCAGAGGAGCTGGCCAAGCAGCAGGTGGTGGGCGATGCTTTGAGGCTCTACCACCACCACCACCAGGAGGTCCACCCCGGCCACAGTGATCTGGCGGGCAGAGACAGGCACAACTCCAGGCAGCGGAGGCCTACGACCACTGCGCGCCCGAGATGATTCGAGGTACTATCTGTGTCTATTACACCCTTGCTGCAGTACTTATAGACACAGGAGCGAGTCATTCTTTCGTAGCCGCTGCCCTTGTTCGGAGCTCAGAGATTCCGACAGAGCCGTTGGCTTGATCCTTACATCTAGAGACTCTTACGGGAGAAGACTTGACGATTACGCACTGGTGCCGGCAGTGTGAGCTTACTCTAGGAGGCGAGAGCTTCGACTGGGATCTTCTTGTAGCGGCGTCGAGGCCTTACGACGCCATCTTGGGCATGGATTGGTTATCTACAGTCCATGCACAGATTGAGTGCATTAGGCGCAAGGTGCGATGTGTACGGACCGACGGGAGCGGGTTCACCTTCACCGGTGAGAAGGGAGCCTTTGCAGCACAGGATGGGCTTCCGTAGAGGAGAGGACAACCCATAACTCATCAGTTGGCTAGCCTCATCTTAGGAGAAGTTGACATGCAGAGTCCTAGTTTTCCTGCAGTGGTGGATCAGTAGTCAGACGTATTTTCCGACGATGTTCCAGGGCTACCTCCTCGCAGAGAGGTAGACTTTTATATTGACCTGTACCCCGGGACAACCCCGATATCGACTCCAGCATATCGGATGGCCCCCACCGAGCTTCGAGAGCTACAGGTACAGTTGGAGGACTTGCAGGGCAAGGGATTCATCCGACCTAGTGTTTCACCCTGGGCTTCCCCGATTTTGCTCACTAAGAAGGCGGACGGGAGCTTGCGACTTTGTGTCGACTATCATTGCCTGAACCAGGTGACAGTGAGGAACAAGTATCCACTACCGAGGATTGATGACCTCTTTGATCAGCTCAAGGGAGCACGGTGGTTCTCAAAGATAGACCTCTGGTCAGGCTATCATCAGCTCAGAGTTCGAGACGAGGACGTGCAGAAGACGGCCTTCAAATGTCGGTATGGCCACTATGAGTTCTTGGTTATCCCATTCGGCGTAACCAATGCTCCAGCGGTGTTCATGGCCCTCATGAACAGGATATTTCAGCCATAACTCGATTGATTTGTCATGGTCTTCATCAATGACATTTTGATTTACTCGACGACTGAGGAGGAGCATGCCTACCACTTGCGGGTTGTACTAGACACACTCCAAGAGCATCAGCTTTATGGAAATATATCGAAGTGTCAGTTCTGGATACGTGAGGTCCACTTCTTGGGACATGTCATCTCTGAGGCAGGAGTTGCGGTGGATCCTGCGAAGATCGAGGCAGTGCTATCTTGGGAGCCACCCAGGAGCGTGACGGAGGTGCGGAGTTTCTTGGGACTAGATGGATACTACCAGAGATTTGTGCCAGACTTCTCCAGAGTTGCGGCACCAATCTCAGCTTTGACGAAGAAGGGGAAACCCTTTGTATGATCAGACAGATGTCAGCAGAGCTTCCAGGAGCTGAGACAGAGATTGACTAGCACACCTATCTTGAGGTTGCCTGAGGAAGGAGTTCGGTACGTAGTCTACTGCGATGCATCAGGGACCAGACTTGGATGTGTCCTGATGCAAGAGTGGGCCGTGATCGCCTATGGATCATGTCAGTTGAGGCCGCATAAGAAGAACTACGCTACCCGTGACCTGGAGTTAGCAGCAGTGGTATTCGCTCTGAAGACATGGAGACACTACCTGATGGGTGAGCGCTTTACAGTCTTTTCTGACCATCAGAGTCTCAGATACATCTTCTTTCAGAAGGATCTGAATCTGAGACAGCGACGGTGGCTCGAGTTCCTCCCGGACTATGAATTTGAGATAGTCTATACTCCTGGGAAGGGGAACATGGTAGCCGATGCCCTCAGCAGGAGGACGGGCATTCAGCTACTTGAGGAGGCGACAGAGCAGCTAGCATCTTTGCAGATATCCTTCGTGGATAGAGATGGAGCAGCCTTCCTTCAGTCTCTCATAGTCACTCCTCCACTACTATAGCAGTTCAGAGAGGCACAGCGTGGGGATGCTGACTGTGAGACGCGGCGTGCACAGATATCCTCTGGACATGCACCTGATGGTTTTTCCTTTGGAGCAGAGCACGCCGTCCTTTTCAGAGGACGTACCTTGGTAACAGTTTCTTTACGATAGGAGGTGCTGAGAGAGTTTCACACTTCTCCTTTGGCGGTACATCCTGGAGTGGCGAAGATGTACCGGGATCTCAGACGACAGCACTGGTGGCCGCGCATGACGAAGGCTGTGGCAGAGTTCGTTTCTCGATGCCTCACCTTCCAGCAGGTGAAGGCTGAGCACCAGGTACCAGCAGGCTTCGTATAGCCCTTAGTGGTCCTAGATTGGAAGTGGGACAAAATATCTATGGACTTCGTGACTGGAATTCCACGCACTTCCTGAGGTCACGACTCCATTTGGGTGATTGTCGACCGACTCACCAAGTCGGCACACTTCTTACCAATCATAGAGCAGGGCTCAGTGGAGATCTTGGGACAACTTTACGTTCAGGATATTGTACGGATTCATGTTGTGCCATCACCTATCATCTCCGATAAAGACTCTATCTTTACTTCCTGACTTTGGAAGGGGTTGTAGGAGGCATTCGGGACGCAACTACGTCTGAGCACAGCCTTTCACCCTCAGACGGATGGTCAGACGGAGAGGACCATTCAGACTCTCGAGGACATGCTCCGCGCATGCGTCCTAGACTTTGGTCGCAGTTGGGAGGACCACCTACCCTTGGTGGAGTTCGCGTACAACAACATATACCACTCCACCATCGGGATGGCACCATACGAGGCGTTGTACGACCGACCTTGTAGATCTCCTTTGTGCTGGACAGACCCTGGGGAGTCAGTACTTGTGGGACCAAAGATGGTCCAGGCCACGACAGAGAAGGTCCAGGTCATCCAGGAGTGGATGAGGACAACTCAGAGCCGGCAGAAGTCATATACTGACAGGAGGCGGAGGCCACTAGAGTTAGAGGATGGAGACCACGTCTTCTTGCGTGTCTCACCTCGACGTGGATTACAGAGATTTGGCCGAGGCGGCAAGTTGTCTCCACGCTTCATCGGACCATTGCAGGTCCTTAGTAGGATTGGCGAGGTGGCTTATCACCTGGCTCTACCACCTCAGTTGCACCGGGTGCACGACGTCTTCCATGTATCTCAGCTGAGGAGATAAGTGCACGACCCGACACATATCATTGACCATGGGGAGCTTGACGTTGATAATGGGGAAACTTTTGCGAAGGTTCCAGTGGAGATCGAGGATCGACAGGAGCGGGTCCTGAGTGGATGGTCGATTCCTCTAGTGCGCATCAGATGGCAGCACAAGAACCTCCAGGAGAGCACTTGAGAGTGGGAGGCTCAGATGCGTCCTCAGTACCCACATTTGTTTCCCTAGCTTATGATGTATCTTTACGGGGACGTAAATCCCTGAGGTGGGAGTAATTTAAAGACCCGTAAAATTCAAGGGAAATTTTTTATTAATTTTATTTGGGATTTTACAAGAACGTATTTTCAGACGACACTTGATTCCGAGGCCCGGTGTGCCCGGAATTTCTATCCGAAGTTTAGCTCGGGTACGTACAGTGAACGAAAGAGCGTGAATTTCTAACTTTTGAACCGGTGCTCGGAGTCGAATTCCGAGGGCACCGATGGAACCGTAACGCTGGTAATTGCTTAGGAACGCCTTTTCTGGAGTTGCGTTTGCTCGTTATGAATTGTTTAAATTTGTGGATTAAGTGTTAGTGAAATAAAATTTTCGTTAAGAATTTTATTTCCCTTTCCATGAGTTAGAACCTAAGTGTAGGAGTTAGGGTGGGACCCACTGTTTGTTAGTTTTTCTTGAGTGGATTAAAGGTGATGTGGGGCCCACACGAGCCCCCACCTTTTCAAATCCCTTAACTCCCTAACTCCTCTTAACCCCCCACTTAAGTTGTGTAACTCTTATAACTTTTTAACTACCCATTAATTGGGTGACTTTACCTCTCCTCTCATTAAGTATGCCAACACCCAATTCAATTATTTAATTTAAGTTTTTAATTTTTGAATTATGTCTTAAGTTAATAAAATAAGGGTGAGACTTATTTTATTTTGGTTGGATGTTGTGTGTGGACAATTGAGGAGAGAGCTCTTCATCTTCATTACGAAGAACAACAAGACTTCGATGAAGAACACCAAGGCTTCGACGAAGAACGCCGTCACCGTAAGAAGAGATCGACATGTCGTCTCTTCTACTCTTCGCAGCCGGTGTGTTTCCGAAGATCGACGACGCACCCTCTTTCGATCTTCTTCCCGTGTCAACGAAAAAGGGGACGCCACTTCCTCCTCGGGCATTCTCCGTCAACTTACGGAGCTTCGCCTCGCGACGTCTTTTTCCGTGGAGAACCCCCGTTCTAGCTACGCTCAAGTAGGGGTTTATTTAATTATTGTCATTCATTAATTCTACTTTGTCGTCCTTCGGAAATTTATGACAAGTTGCTATCGATTAACGAGAGGGGGCCGGACCGCACAAAAACGGCCGACCCTCCTCCAATTTGAATGTTGTTTCTAATACGGTTGGGACGGAATGGCGTGGTGCCGTCGCACCACGCGGGATCGTACGACAAGTAATGTGCGGCGCCGTGAAGTTGAACAAGGACGCGACGCCGTCACGCCGTGTCGAAGAAAACCGAAGACACCGTGGCTAGAGCGGGGCCGCGGCAGAGGGGCGCGGTGCCGTCGCACCGCGCCGGACGAACCAGGCCGCGGCCGGTTCAGGGCCGCGGCGGAGCAGGGTGACCAGCGGCCGGTTCCGGGCTGCCGGTGTCGGCGAAGGAGGAAGGACCGGTCGTCACCGGTCTGTGTTAGCAGAACCGGCTGGCCGGACAAAGGGAAAACCTGGGGAATTAATTCCCCTGGCTGGCCAAGCAAGCGGCCCCATTAATGGGGCCGCGGTTACATGGAAACCGGGGGGGGGGGGGCAGGTCCTCCCCCCCTGAGCCGGAACAGATCAGT
This sequence comes from Viscum album, assembly GCA_963277665.1. NCBI lineage: Eukaryota > Viridiplantae > Streptophyta > Magnoliopsida > Santalales > Viscaceae > Viscum > Viscum album. Next base: position 1,990,484,079 of record OY728136.1, read on the forward strand.
CGTTTGGCCGAGCCAGCTGGCGCCACGCGCCGGGTCGCCGTCCGGGCCGGGCCGGGCCGACCCGGACCCGGGTCGGGTCAACCCGGTTCGGGCCGACCAGGGGGTCTCGGGCCGGGTTGGTCCAGGCCCGAAACCCCCGTTTTCGGACCGTCTTTGGTCTTTTGCCCATAACTTGGGCTACGGACCTCCGATCGACGCACCATCAGTTGCGTAGAGATCCATGGAATGAGACAGTCATTTCAGTATATCACACTCAAGGTTTTGGAATACTTTGGGTTCGGCCGGGTTGGTTCGTACACGAAACCAACCGGGCCCTCGGAGCGGAAACACTCATATCTTGAGCTCCGGACGTCTGATTGACATGTCGTCGACTTTGTTGAATTCCTCTAAGTGAGACAGATCTTTTGGCTTACTCCGCCCGAGGTTTGGACGCAGGTGGACTACGGTCGGGTTCGTTTTTCCTTAAAAACCAACCGGGCCCCTGGGACGAAAAAGCCAATAACTCCCAGACCGGGCGTCCGATTGACGCGCCGTCAGCGACGTTGAGTTCCTGTTGTCGATACGGAACTTTTGGATACATCAACTCTGGACAATGTGTCAGTTGATGTATCAGCTTCTCGGCTCGTGGAGCGGGCCCTCCCGAACGAGTTTGCTATGTGAGGGAACCCTAAAGCTGGCTGCGACTGTGACTGTGATGACGACGACAGTACAGAAATCCTCAGTGGATTCGACGGTGACGACTACAACACTCAGCGATCCTATGTGGATCAGTGCTACCGATCCTGTGTGGGTCCGATCCTATGTGGGTCAGCGCTCAGCAGTTCTGTGTGAGTCAGCGCCTACAGATCCTGTGTGGGTCCGATCCTGTGTGGGTCTTTGCGGGGGTTAGTTACCTATCGATCCTTTGTGGGTCAGATCCTATGTGGGTCATTACGGGGGTTAGTACCTAACGATCCTTTGTGGGTCTGACGACTTAGATGAATCAGTGGATATATCTGATCATCTCTATCGCCATAGGAAGATGTATACCTGTGTGAGCTGAATCCTGTTTTGCTTTCCTTTATGGATTGTGTTGTGCTATCCTATGTGGATATGCGTTTTTCTTTCCTGTGTGGACTGGGTTGTACTTGGGCTTAGATGTTGGAGCCGAACGAGAATTGATGACTTAGGTATATGTATGGGAATATACCTAAGCTGTGTCAGATGTTACTTCGTGATTGTATCTTTCCTTTGTGGATTATCCTTTGTGGATTCTAGGAGACCTTCGGGGGTCTTGGGGTCCCTACTGAGTAGCTTATACTCACCCCTGCACAGGCTATGTCCGCACTACGTTGTGTTGGTTGCAGACGACGGACAACGCTGATCATGGTTGAGGCTTGCGGAGCAGGACGGTACCTGGAGGTGGACCACTGGGCGAGACGTACTCGGAGCGGGTGACTGGACCTGAGGAGCTGTGGAGGCTATTTGTACCCACCCTTCAGGTGGAATTTCCAGTGGACGGCTCGACGTTGCGGCTTTACTTTTCAGTTGCAGTTTTCCCTTTCGAGTTGTACTTTACTTTCAGTTTTGGGTTTGTATTCTGACCCACTTACTTTTCCGCACTTACTGTTGTACTCAGTTTTCACTTAGTGTTTACTTCTTCTACTTGCTTACTCTGTGGTGCTTGTTTACTTTACAAAGGCAATGCCTTCCCTTTTTACCGGGATTTACGCCTTGGTGCTAGTTGCCAGCCCCTGGCCTATGGAAGAAGGGCTTTGGGTAGTCACGGCACGGGCCCCGAGGACGGGTCGTGACAGAGCTTCAGGAGGTGAAGCAGAGAGGGATGATGGTGGTTGAGTATTCAGTGAGTTTCACAGACCTTACTCGATACTCCCTTGACATTACCTTTTATGGATACTTTTGATCATAGAAGTTTGAGAAGGTAATCTGCAGTGAGATTCGTGCCAGTGTGGTGCCCATGTGAATCCAAAACCTATACTGGAGTGCTATAATGGGAACTAGTGATAGAGTGTTTCTATTAGAGGGATTCTAGACTGCTAGAGCTGGAAGTGGGTGTCCCAGAGATGAGACTTCTGTAGCAGCTAATAGGTTCCATTTGGTGGGATCTTGGGACACGAAGTCTTTTTTAAATAAGGATCATGCATGAGTATGTGTGGTGTAGGTAAAACACATAGCACTATCGAATCCCAGAGAGTGTCGATGTTATGATGGTGAAGGTTGAGGTCACATAGTGCATGAATTCCCAACCAGATGTTCTGAGGATCATAGGAAAATTATTGATGGACCGCCATAGAAAAGTAAGTGCCATAATTAGGGGCCTCCTAGGAGAGAGCAGGGTGGTCCCCAGGTAGGTGGAGTTGGCATAGAAATAGGATGATATTTGGGTGGTGGATGATTTCATGATATCCTTCCACCACCACCACTAGAAGGCCCACGTCGGGCTCAAGGGGTTTTCAGTTGGGGACGCGGATAACTATAGGCTTTGGAGGCTCATGACCTCACAATGCATGAGATGATCAGAGGTATGATTTGTGTGTTTTATACTCTTGATTCAGTATTGATAGAAATATGATCCAATCATTCCTTCACCTCTATACTATTGTTGTGAGAGATTGAGCTCCCGTTTGAGGCACTATCCCAACTACTTCATCTTGAGGATCCTATAATGAATGATTCTTCTATATCTTTTATCTTACAGAAGTGTGAGATATCAGTTTGTGAAGAGCGGTTTACGTGGTACATTTTGGTCATCATGATGGAACCCTATAACATAATATTGGGTATGGATTGGATTTCCATGGTCTGAGTCAACATTGATTATCACAAAAAACAAGTCACGTGCCTACGTACTGATGGGATGAGATTATCCTTTTCAAACAAAAGAGATATCATGTCATGGAAAGTGGGTTCTTAAAGAAAGCGGCTTCATCTCATCATCCATTAGTTACTGAGTGTATCCCATGGTGTAGAAGGATCTTTAGGCATCTGGATTCCTTAGGTTGTGGAGGATTATATGGACGTTTTACCCAAGGATGTTATAGGACTACCTATGAGGTGGGAGATGGATTTTGGAATTGAATTGAATCCTGATACAACTTTTCTATCTTTTGTGGCATATAGAATGACCCCTACTAAGATCTGGGGTTTGTGGTTGCAGTTAGAGTGCTTCCGATAGAAATTTTTCATCAGACCTTGTGTGTCCCCCTGAGAAGATCTAGTTTTGTTCATGAAAAGGTAGATACGAGCTTATGTATTTGTGGGTATTATCATCATCTGAATAAATACATGATAAATAAAAAGTACCCCTTGATTAGTTTTTATGGCCTTTTTGACTAATTATGAGGTGCAAGGTGGTTCTCAAAGATTGATCTCAGGTTCATCTAACACCAGTTGAGGGTTCACAAGGCTGATATTCAAAAGTTGGCATTTCAATATTTCTACAGAAACTATGAGTTCTTAGTGATTCCATTTTGTGTGAAATATTCTCCTATCATGTTTATGGATTTGATAAAATAGGCCTTCCAGCTGTATGTGGACCAGGTTTTTGTTGCACTTATTAATGAGATACTTGTCTACTCTACATCAAATGAGGAGTATGCATAGCCCTTGAGGATGGTCCTAGACTTGCTTTGAGAGAACCATTTTAACATAAAACTCTCGAAGTTATAGTTCTAGATTAATGAGGTTCAATTTCTAGGGCATGTCATTTCTAATCATGGTTTAGGTGTATTCCAATCAAATATCGATGCTATGATTGCTTGGGATCCACCCAAGATCATTTCAGAGGTATGAAGTTTTATTGTCTTTGTGGGGTACTATACGAGGTTTGTGGCAGAATTCTCTAGAGTTATATCACCTTTGACCACTTTGATCTGGAAAGGAAATCCATTTATTTGGTCTCAACAGTGCCACAAGGCCTTAAAGGAGTTGAGGAAGTGGGATAAAGAGTGATCCAGTTTTGAGACTACTAGAGGAGGGATTGGAGTACTTAGTGTATTGTGATGCCTCAAGAGCTGGTCTCAGATGCATGTTGATACAATGGTAGGAAGTTATCACATAAAGATCGATGGAGTTAAGACCCCATGAGAAGAACTATCTGACTCATGTCCAAGATATGGAAGTGATATTCTTCTCTTTGAGGATTTTGTGGAACTACCTTATGAGGGAGTACTTTGGGGTTTACTCAGACCACTATAGTCTTAGATACATCTCCATATAGAGAGATCTGAACCTGAGATAGTGATGTTGGTTGTAGTTAATACAGGACTATGACTTTGAGATAGTCTATACTCCATGTAAGGGAAATGTAATCATAGATTCTCTTAATAAGAAGTCTCTAAATTTCTTAGTGTATAAAGCTTCAGAGTAGTTAGCATCCCTATAATTGAACCTGGTGAAGTAGGAGGGAATGACTTTTCTATAGTTGATGGTGTTGAATCCTATTCTTCTTGTGTGTGTGAGATAGTTACAACTAGACGATATTTATAGTGAGGTGTTTTGTGGTCATATATTCATCAGAAACTCAAGAGATGGATATTCTGAAGGAGGGAATCACATCATCTTGTTTCATGGGAGAACATTCGTCCCAGTCCTGATGCAAGAGGAGGTGATGAGGGAGTTCCACACCTCTCCCTTAGTTTCACATCCCAGTGTGGGTAATATGTACATATACCTTCGATGGTAATTTTGGTGGTCTGACATGAGATTATGTGTAGCTGAATTTGTCTCTCGATTCATCACCTGTCAGCAAGTAAAGATTGAGCATCATGTTCTGGAAGGTTTTTTGCAACCTCATGAGACCCGAACTGGAAAAGGGATGGAATATACATGGAATTTTTCATAGGGATTTTGTGCATAGTGAAGGTTCATAATTATATCTGGGTAATAGTTGACAAACTAATGAAGTTGGAACACATCCTTTCTATTAGGGAGAAGATTTTGGTGGAGAGTTTGGGGATGTTTTATGTACCGAAGATCATTCAACTTCATAGGGCACCCTCAATGATTATATAAGATCATGATGCATGGTTTACATCAAGATTTTAGAGTGGACTTCAGGATTAATTCGAGACCCAAATGTAGATGAGTACATCCTTTCACCCTCAAATCGAATGGAAGACTGAGTACACTATCTAGGTGTTGGAAGATCTGTATATTTCTTGTGTGTTAGACTTCAGCTGGAGCTGGGAGGATCAACTTCCCTTGGCAGAGTTTTTTTATAACAATATCTATCACTCTACCATCGAAATGAAACCTTTTGAGACCCTGTACAGGAGACCCTTTAGGTCACCCTTATGCTGGATAGAGATTGGCGAGTCTTCTCTTGTGGGCCCCGAGATGGTATAGGTGACAATGAAGAAATTCCAGGTCATCCATGAGTGGATGAGGGTGACCTAGAGCATATATAAATCTTATACAGACCACTATTTTATTCCCTTTGAGTTTGAGTAGGGAGACCGGATTTTCCTAAGAGTCTCCCCATTATAAATATTTCGGAGGTTCTACCGAAGAGGTAGGCTATCCCCAAGGTTCATTGGGTCGTTCAAGATCATGCAGTGGGTTGGTGAGGTTTCATACCACCTTTCCCTACCCCCACATCTAGAATGGGTATGTGATGTCTTCCACATATCACAACTAAGATGATAAGTGCATGAACCCACACGCATCATAGACTAGGGTGAGCTAGACATCAAGGATGGAACCAGTATTGAGAAGCACTCGGTGGTGATTGAGGATCGACAGGAGAGGACCCTGGATGAATAGACCATCCCATTAGTCCACATGTTGTGGTGGTATAACAATGTATATAAGAGCTACTATGAGTGAGAGATCCAAGCGTGAGATTAGTATCCTGAGTTGTTTGCTTGGTTTTTTCTTTCTAATGATTAAAAGATTGAAGGAGGGAATGATATAAAGACTTGGGTTTTTCCATGTAATAATTTTAAATATTTCTATATATATTTATAGAGCTAGTTTCTAAGACGACATGTGATTCTGAGGCCCAGTGTTCCCAAAATTAATTTGATAAAAATATTAAATATATTTTATATTACGCATCCACATTTTATTCAATAAAATGGGATAAATCTTAAACAGAAGCCCGAATTAGAAATTTGAGACCATGGTTGAGTCTAGAGCATGATGTTTACCCTAGGGAAGACCTAAAATAGGTTGGTGTGGGGCATTCAGATAAAGAAACTGTTGGAAGGAACATTTAATTAAAACAAATAATTAATTTTAATTATTTTATTAAATTACATATACCCTTACTCATCTATAAATATGACGTTAAGGGGGTCACTAGGGTTATCCTCATAACCCTGGGATCATTGAGGGGATATTTTTTCAACCCTCTATTGGAGAACTGAGATAAGACGATAATAAACAATCAGATCAAGATGAATCGAAGTGCGACAAACACAACATATCTCCTCCTCCTTTAGAAAGCGCGTTCTTCATCAGAAAATGGTTCAATCTTAAGTTATAAAACTCAATTTTTATAGATTTATCCTGATTTTGTTTTACCTATGATGATCATGAACAAATCATCCAAAAAATTGGTTCATGGTTTGATCCTTGATTACAGGTATGTTAATTTAAATTAAAAACATTTATTGTTGATAAGGTAACTCTATTCATCGGATTACATCAACAATGGAAAAAATAACAAGGATATCAATTTATGTTATTCCAATGTTTCTTTTATCTTTTTTATCCTTCCTTCTTCATGTTACCACCACCGAAATTCGACTCAAATGAAGGTTTGACTGAGTATAGATCATCACAAGAAATTGAACTAATGAATAGGGTCAATAAAGAAGGATGATGAGTCAGGAAGAAACCGTGTGATGCGATTGATGATGGTTGTGTGGGTCAAAGGTGCGAGAGTTCCAGTGGTTGGTCAGCTCGTCAGGCTCATCCAGTCAAGGCGGAGGTGTGAAATGTCTCTAGAGAGGCTGCGGGGTAGTGTGATATGGGAGTCGTGTTCTTTGTTGTTTCATCATATCAGATGGGTGGAAGTTATGGTTACATAGAGGGGGAATGAAAATCATGGAAGAAGAGAGTATATAGAAGATATAGGCAAAAAAGATAAAATGAAAAAAAGAAACCTAGGATGGGCAGCTGGCACACATCACATATAAAGGGAAGAGGGGATCCAATGTGGATTCCTCCTCCTTTTGATATAAATATTAATATAAATAATATTAATAACAATAATAATAACCTTATTATTATTATTATTATTATGAAAAAATTGTATCTAACATATATTCTCCATACAACGTCTCTCTGATGAACCATCTACGGAAGTGTGGCCCTAACATTGAGATGGTAATTTCAAGACTAGTGATGAATACCTTTTTCCAACTCATGGTGGAGGTAAAAAAATCTCATATTATTATTATTATTATTATTATTTTTATTATTGCATAATATTATATCTATCATAACATTCTCATACAACTTTGGATTGGAAAAACATCAGCAACATCATGACCCTAAAACTAAGGTGGAAGTTTTGAGACCAATATCATGTATTTAATCCATGTTTGTGGCTCAGACCCTCGTATAATCATTCATTCATGAAATGTTGAAATGTGAATTTTTCACCGGGTTTCTGATTTGGGAAAGTGAATAGCCTATATAAATCATTTTTCATGAGGATCACAATGGTGTGATTTGTTTTTCCATCCAAGGCTATTTGCAGAGGCATATTAGTGAAATTACATTTTTCCCTTCAGACTGACAACGAGCCTCATGCGTTCTTAAGGCTTCTGGCCGAGGCATGTCATGTAGTACCCTTACACACTATGCCGTAATACATGGCTAGAAATTCATGTGATGTTAAGGACATGAACTAAAAACAAAGTGGGACCACATATTGTGTGGGTCCCATACATATTGCGTACTTCATTATGAATCTTAAACCTTCTGTATCTCCTTCGTTTGAACTCAAATTTTAGATCGCGATTAGCCTAACATAATTTTTTTTCTACAAAGAACATGATGGTTCCCTCGTTTGTGGATTCCAAGATATGATGTGTAATGTTATGAGCATAAATTTTGGTTAGGAAATGCTTTATGGTGATAGTGATCATGCTAGATCACTAGAGATTACTGAGTTTACCCTACATTATAGTTGAGCATTATTATTCTTGATGATTACTAATTTTCCCTCTGGTAGAGCATGGAAGTGGAATCCTCGATGACTACCCAATTGACCCTCCGGTAGATCTTGGCAGTGGCGTCCTTGATGATTACTAAGTTGACCCTCTAGAAGAACTGAGTAGTTGAATCCCTGATGATTACTGAGTTGAACATCCAATAGAATTGGTTAGTGGTGTCCCTAATGAATACTAAGTTGACCCTCCAATATAGCTGGGTTGTAGCATCCTTTATGGTTACTATCAGACTGGAACCCCCCTGATGCACTATGGCATATATCCTTTACTTTGAGTTTGTGCCCACTCGATTGTGCGGCATAGTGACATGACATGGTTTTACTTTCACGGTAAATTTTGGGCAGACGCATGAGATGATAAGAAACATTGATGGATTTGTTATATGTTGGATACTCTTCTTCTTGGGATGAGTTGTGATATATATATCCCCTTACTCTCTTTTTTGAGATTATTTGACTAAGTATTTATATATTCTTCTGTATCCACACCTTGGATTTGGTTACTCTTCTTATTGGAGAGGTGAAGATGTGCGAGATGTTCCACGTGCTTTCCACGTCTAGATTAATTATGGTTGGATGATTAAAATCTTCTACTATTGGTGGAAAAGACTCGATAGGTAGTTCACATACTCATCGTGTTTATCTCCTTATGTTTGGACAAGATTAATTTCACTCTTATTTGTGTTGATCTATACTATTTCACTATAGATTATACAATATATTGTATTTCTCTTCCTATTATATCTCTTATTTCTCCCCCTTTCAGCTTTCGATGTGTTCTATTAGGTATGTATATACTCACCCCTGCATGGGATTTTCTCTTACGTGTCATGTCTTATACATACAATAGATAGGTCGACCATGACTTCAGATGATATTAGGGTTACTGGGTTCCTGGACTGCTTATGGTGGTCATATCTTGGGATTTAGGAGCTAGGATCTTTTGGCTATTTACTTTTCCAGTTTTTTGGTTTTGGATATATTTATGGTTGGGTGTGTATTTTCCCCCTTACTTTTCAGTTTACACTATTGTGATTTTGTACTGTCTAGAGGTTCATGCATGCTTGGTTTATGTCATAGAAGTGTTGCTTATTTAATTATTTTCCTCTTCACTTTTGCATCAAGATGGTTATTTGTGTGTAGAGGTACTTAGTCAAAGGACTCCCTGATTTTAGTTATGCCTTTGGTTCTTTTTTACACCCCCTGGCCTATGGAGGCGGGCTTGAGGTAGTTTCGGCACAAGCTCCAACTTGCGTTGGGTCATGAAATCATATTCCCTATTTTCATTGAGGTCATGACATCATATACCTGAAGTCTTACTATTTTATATTATGTTTTCTGGTTTTATGCACCAGAACTTTTGTGCACTTCCATAAAAAATATTTACCCCTTATTTAATTTGTTAACCTTGATAGATTGACTTAATACCTCTTTTTTCTTTTCAGAATAGGCCCCCATTGAATATTTCCATCCCTTGAGCCATGCCTATGAAATTTCCCCTTGGTATTATAATTTCTTATGTGACCAATACATCGTCTACATGGTTTTGGACCAACTTTTAAATGAAATGACTATAATAAATTAAATGGAAAGTGAGTGGGGAAACTATGTCATGATTTTAAATAGATACAATGGTTACGCCCTTATTAACGTGAAATGTTAATAATTTATAAATCCAATTTGACTAATTATACTTGTGATACATGGGTAAAGATTCCCTCACACTTGTGATACATGGGAATGGAATCCATTATACTTGTGATACTCATGAATGGTATCCCTTATACTTGTGATACTTAGTCATGGAATCCCTTATATTTGTGATAATCAGTCATGGAATCCAATACACTTGTGATACATAGAAATGGTTTAACATATACTTGTGATACTTGGGCGTGTAATCCCTTATACATGTGTTACATGGTAATGGATAATCTTACAACTTTTGATACTTGGTCTGGGTGTCCCCTACTACTTTATGAGACTCTAGTGACCAGAAATGGACGTTTGAGGTATGCCTCAGGTCCTACCTAGCACTACGTATGTATACATATAGATATAAACGTCACTACATATATATAGAATATATATATATATATTCCTATAATTTTGTACGTATATGTTCATGGTGATATCTTTACATTAATTATCCCAACACAGGACGAAGTAGGTAGTTTTAGACAAGTGTACTTTAGTAACCAAAGACAGTCCTTTATAGTATTATTAGTTCTTTACCATGATTATATTTTCACATTACCCATATTATATGCACTAACTGGATACTTCTAGAAACTATTGGTGGTTGTCTACTGAGTATATCTCACATCTTATTCAATCTTCTATTTAGTACCCTAGATAGACATCAAGGATACAGGTAGGGATAGGGGGAATCAACTCATTATCGATGCTTAATTTGGTTGAAGCATGGGAGTTGGGGAGCACAAGACTAATCTATGGACCATGATGCCATTTAGAGATAGTCTTTGGGTGTTTTTAGTTGTTTTGATATACCTATAAGTATGTATTCCAACAAATATGTGTCTTTGTTCTTTTTTATTAGAGATATAACATTACACCATTCTATATATGATACTAGATATTGATATTGATGATTATTTAGTTTACCTCGATGATTTACCTTTCACTATCAGTATATATTATGATTAATCTATTTATTCATTGATTACACCATTGTGATACTCTAGTTATGAGCGTACAGTCTCCCCACTATACCATTATGGACCCTCACTACTGGTCGGAAGCCTCTGGTGTACGAGGAGGCATGCTTGAGGCCATGTGACTAGCAGTATTAAGGCACAACTTAGTGGATTCATTCAATGGGTAATATAACCCCATACTCAATTATTGTAAAACCATATGTCTTTGGTTTTATCTTTCCTACACAGTCTGTGTCTTTGGAACTTACTTTTATATGAATTATTATGGAGATAATTCCTATCCTAACTACTTGTGTGCCTTAATCCTTGAAGTCATAAAAGTTTATCTTCCTCCCATCTTCTCAAATAAAAATGTGACCCCTGTTATATTATTATAGTAATTTACTTGACTAATACTTTACTATCTCATGGAAATAAATATCATTTGTATCTTAGGATGATTACCTATGTTTCACATTATTTTTTTCTTGATGCATGTTTATTTTCAAAATAAGACTTAACAAACATATTGAATCTAAACACATGAATCCATAAGATAATGCATTTATTTCACATTATAAATTATGTGATATTCAATTTTCATTACATTCACCATATAAGTAAGTGTTAATAATGCAATTTATGAAGCATGTATGAAAAGGAATAAAGGATGACTTGAAATAATTATATGACTCTTCATTGATCATCATTTTATTAACATCACAAATATAATGTGTATAAGTAAATGTACGTTTATGAATAAATTCACTCTAAATTTTAACAATCTATGAATGCTTGGTTAATATAATATTTAGTTCATCCATTTGAATCATCTGTTATATTTTATCATGTATACTCTCTACCTCACTTTTCCATTCCTGAAAATTTTTAATGGAATCTAATAAAGTAAATAAATTTACCCCAAGATTCTACTTCATATAGTTTTTATGTCTTGTTGAACTCATTATAAAATCTTTGTGGATTGAATAACTTCTAATATTAAATGGTTTCTTTTTCTAAAAAATATATAATTAATCATGTTAAATACCTAAGAGTTTTAGCTTTAAAGAGTCTATACACCCTTCTTGGTATATCATTTACATTTAGTTCTAGTTTTACTTAACAAATAATTATCTTATAACAAATAGATAATATCAAGTCTTGTGTTTTATATTCATACTTAAATAATGATATTGAATATTTGTAATTGAATTATAATTAAACTATTAATTAATAATTCTATCCCATAAAAACATTTTTTTAACCACAAAATAAAGTATCATTAGGTCTAAAATTAACACTAAGTATCACTACGTATAAATTTTACATTGAGATAATGTTTTTGGTAAAATACCACAAAAAATAATATTTTTTAAATAAAATAATATTTTCACTTGGAAATGTAAAGTGGTGATATTCTGTTATCTAACTTAGGATTTGAGATCCATGGAAGACATGAAGGTCCACTTCATAGTTATAATATTTATAATCATCATTGGTTCCTATATTAGGATATAAATTTTTGAATCAAAAATTGACTCTAATAATCAATAATTAAAATAAAAATATTACATGTAATGATAAATATACTTGTATTAAAATATCCTTCTTACTTCTTCTTTAATTAAATATATTTTCTCTTCTATTTTCATTTCTTACCACATGTGAAAAAATATCCTTCTATTCAATGGTATCACTTTTTTACATTGGTTTCCTTGAAGGATATTATGAAGGTGACTTTATTTTTTCATTTTGGGCATTTTATGTAAATGGGGTGTTATAGGTAGTTTACAGGTAGAAGGGTTGAGTTAAAGATGATATTAGAGTTGGAAATTTTTAATGAACCATTAGAAGTTATCTAGAAGAATAATTTTTGGTATATTTAGGATTAAACCTTAAATGAGTTACCCTTTCATATCACCCTTGGTCACAAATGAAACCCTTGAGTATCACCCTTTTCCATATAAATGATCCTTTCCCCTTAGTAATGTAAATAAAATTTACACATCTCCATTTATCATTGAAAGAAACTTTATTTATCACTAGTTTTCCAGAAAATGAATCTTATATATTTCCTTTTTCATGAAAATTAACCTTATATATAACCCTTTTTCCTAGGAATAACCCTTATATATCACTGTTTATCCCCATACATTTTTGAATTTCCAGATATGTAAGAGTTATTTATTAATATGAAAGAGTCATTTATTAATATATAAAAGTAAAATCTCAATATATATAATTAAAATTTGATACATAAGAGTATTTGAGGTGATATTTAAGATTCCTATATTCAATTTGTAAAATTAATTTCCATATAAGTAAGAGTAATTTATTTAATAAGTAATAGTAAATACTTTTATCACAAAATTAAAAATCCCTAGTTTTTTCTTGAATCATATTTTACAATTTATAGGGGAATTATCAATCATAATCCTATCATATTTTTTGATATATCACTTTTATGTCATTCAAATATTCAGTCGCAACCTGAATTTTTTCTATTATGGTGTAAGCCCATGGTTGTTATGAATCCTTGGTTTTATATTCTTGGTGGTCATTATGTCGTGGTGTATTGGTTTAGGTTGATTAAGTTTAAGGTGAAGATGTAAGTTCTATGATGTGATTCTAAGAAATTAAAATGTTGTATTGATTATATTATCATTATTCTATGACCTTCTTTAATTATATTGAATTTTAAGAGAGTTTATAAAGTTTTAAAAGGGGGAGTGCTTCAGAGGACCATACACTAATCCTCAAAGACATGTTTTTACTGACTCCATTACAATGTGAATAATTGGATAACATTATGATTTTGTGTATCTAAATTTCACTGATAAATATGAGTCTACTTCTCATCTCTTCCTCTATTATGTATTATTTTTATTCTAGGGTTGGTTGTAGCAAGGATTATATTTTGTGCTATAGGATATCTAGATATAGATCAACATAAAATAGGTGGGTGGAAGTTTCTAATGGATTTATTGGTTCTTGAATTGAGTTCTCTAAATATTATATTTCTTAGATACTTTGAGGTAGTGTTTTTATAATACTTCCTTATATCCTTTGAAATATTATGTCTCTTATCATGTTATGTAATATTTTAAATTACACTATTAATTCATAATCCTTTCAATTGTTATCCCCTTTGAATATAGAAATTTATTTCATATTTATTGATCCCATGAAACCTATTTATCATCACCCCATTTAATTATAAACCCATTCATTAAATTCCAAAATCCCTGCATCTTTTAATGTACCACTCAAACCGTTTGTAACTTCCTCAACCCAAAAGCTGCTAATTGGGGCCTGATCCAAATTGGCACATTGCCTCAAGCATGCCTCCCCATATGGAAGAGGTTGGCGACTAGCAACAAGTGTTTGATAAATCACTTGGGGAGACTATTCCCTCTTTTTAACAGAGTAAGACACAATAGAAAACATATGAAATAAGGGATGTAATAAAAAATAAACTAGAAACATGCATTACTAACCATTTCCCAAACAAGGTACAAAAACTCCCAAATTATAAATAAGTAACATCAAAACTAACTATTCCAAAATGAAGGAAAACCCAAAATAAATAAAAATAGATAAATCTACAAAACAATCCTAACTCTAAGTCTAGAATCTCATCCATGCACATCCCAAGCCTGACTCAACTCCCTAGAATAGCACTTTACCCTTGCCCTGAACTGAAGGCATTCCATCTTCTTGGGTACCCAATGATACACAGCCAGGGTTTGAGTATAACTCACCAGGACACCACTAGTGATATCTAGTCTAAATAGAGAGTGTCTAAAAATACTAAATAAATTAAAAGTGAACAAAAGACAACATGAATGCCATTAGTTAACAATATTTAACATAATAATTACTATCATCATTACCATTTTCATCATTTTCACCCTTTCAAGTACTTAATCCATTTCCATCATGTATTCCATGGGTTAGGCATCTACATTATGTACACGATAGTTTAAACCAAACAACGACTATGTGTGAGGGAATAAGTCAAGTACCTAACTCACTATAAAAAACAAATCATAACAAATACATCACACTCACCTTGAATCCTTGGTCCATGTGGTCTCATCGAATGGAATCATTAGGGGAATATAGCCTTTTTCCCCTTCCCTAATTCGTGCATTGTGGAGTGGATTTTAGAGGCTTAGTCTAACTTGACCAATGGGTGTAGCACCTCAAGTAAATACCCCACACTACCAAGCCTTGTGCATATAATTATATATACATTCACCACACATAACATACCACAAACAATATATAAAAAATATACATAAAAATATCAATCCATAATAATCAAAATGGGCATTAATATTTTTCCATAAACCATTAACATATTTAACATTTTCATTACATAGACCATTTATCCCAATTCCCATTCTCAAGCTCCAACCCATTAGGCATATTCAATAATTCTATTATATTAACCCATTTAACATATTCATGAATTACCTTATGAAAAACCATTTAACTTATTCCTAAATTCACAATTCATTACCAATTTAACATTTTTATCATTTCATATTCACTAAGCCTCTTAAGAATTTCAGAATATTTCATAATCCATTTGACACATACTCACTTTAACCCAATTACCCCATTTTCATGCCATGCCAAGAAACCACTTATTCATTTATCAAAAACTATTCGCAACTATAATGATTAAATTTTAAACTTAAAAAAACATATTATCATGTTCAACAATGTCTATACATTATCACACTTCAACTCTTCACTTGACTTTACCAATTTCTAGGTGCAGGAAAGTTGGTGCGCCCCATGGGTGGCCCTAAATCATTTTAATTTTCCTCTATGCATCCCATGGGGATCATTAGGGTCTCCAGTCATCTTTTAGACACCCATTTTACCAAATCTCACTAACGACACAAAGTTCACAATAAGATGTAACCTAGAACATAATGAACATGCACAAATCCACATCAAAACTATGGGATATAACTTATAGACCACCTACCTTGAATATGAAGATGAACAGACACTCAAACTTATCCTTAGATCTAGATTCAATCACCCTTTGAATCCAAAACCTAGATTCCATCATAAAAAGAGGTTTTTATGGATTTATAAGAAGATAGAAAATGCTACAAGCCTTAATCTAGAAATGAGAAGCAAGAGGAAGATTAGACTCACCCAGAGTTTTTATTCACAACCAACGATACTCCAAATGACCTTGAAATGAAGGAGATAGATCCTTGGGAGGTCTTGGGTGCTTTGTTTCTTCACAAGGGATGGAGAAAAAGAAATGTGAAGAAAAATAGTGTGAGAACCTAAAAATCGTAGGGGTGTTAATTTTCAATTTTTAATGGGGTGCACGGTTTGGCCACATGGTTTTCCAAAACTTGCGTACACCATGTGCTTGACACTGTCCAATAGGGGTTGAGGTCATACATTTACTTGGGGAGATCCACATGGTTCGAAAAACCATGAAACAACCATGTGGAATGCCTCTATACAAAACTATATAGTTTGGCTCTCCCCCTTTCATGGGCTTTCTTAATCATGCATCCCTCCTCCTAACTAGAATGATTTGGGTGCACTGTTATCTCTATCTATGAATCAACCATTCAAAATGAATTGGATTACGATATTCCCTTTTCTTTCATGTTCTAAACCCCCTAAAATACCTCTAGCCTCCTAATACACCCAGTAAACATTCCATTAACCAAATTTAAGAGATTTAAACCAAAATTTAAATAAGGACCCACATATATGATATCTAGGATCTTACACCTTTAATAACCAACCCATTTTTTTAACTCCTAATATATCTCTCTAACATGTTAAGTTCATACTCTTCCCTTATGCTTGATATTTCTTGTTAGGTCTAGGGGGTTATTTTTTTCTTTTCTTCATTTATTGTATTTCTCCATTCTCTTGTTCTGGGTTTTTTGGATTTTAGTTCTAGGAAGGGGATGCTATATGTTCTTTATTTTATTTATTTTTTCATTGTTTAGTTTTTCCATGTCTTGATTTTCAAAATTATTGTCTTTATTTTATTAATCTAAAATATACAATAGTATTAAAATTTTTCATTGTTTTTAGGATTATTATGAGTTATATATGAGATGGTGATACTATGTGGTATCCTATGTGAAATGAGAAGATTCTTAGAAATAGAACTGAGAAGGGAAATTTGGAATGATAATAGAGAATATATAAAATGAACAGATTCAATTATATACTCCATTATGAAATATTAATTATGTATTTAATATATGATATTTCATTGTGTTGATGATACTATGATAATTCATATGTATAAATGGGAATTAATTTGTGAAAGGTAATCTAATAGCAACAAAAAGTATTTATATAATTACAAACTTATGAACATGAAAATTATTTGGTAGTGTGGGTTAGTTATTCTATTAAGGGTTATCGTCTTGAGATAGATTTAAGTGTTTTTATATGAATAGATTTTCATTTCCTTCTTTTTATTTTAATACATTTTTTTAAGCAAGAATTGATTATAATATTTAGGTGATCTAGAGTGTGTTATTGTTAATATTACGAGACTAGTCACTAAATTGGTATTCTTTTTTCCCTCCTTTGGATTGTATCCTTGGATTATAAATTGGATAGTTTGAAGTTAGTTGTATGAAGAGGGGTTAATTTTTCCTTCCTAAGATAATTACATTAGTTAGGTTTTGAGTTAAGTTATATAGGGTTACTGAGGTTGTGTAGGTTTATGGTTTAGTGATCTAGGTAGTCTTAATGAAGGGATTATTAAGAGACTATGGTTATGTTTTTTAAGTCTTATTTAAGGTTTTGGGTAGTAGTTGGTATCTAGTTAGTGTTTTCATAGGGTAGTGGTGTGTGAGGTTGTAAGTTTAGGTCATGATTTCATCCTAGTTATAATAATTATATTGTTGTGTTTAATTAACTAAATAATTAATTAGAATGAAGTAACAATAAAATTTATTACTAAGATAAGAATTTATCATAGGGTTTGAAATGATACTTAGTAGTGATACCTTGTAGGTTGTATTGATAATTATTTTATAATGAATTGATGTGGCTAGTTTATTATCTATTTTATAATTTTTCCCTTTACGATACCTTATAATGTTGTGTTGATTATTATTATTGTTTTCTCTTGTTTATTTAATTAATATTTTATTTTCTATCTATCTGTTTGTCTGTGATCATATGATATAATACATGTAGTCTATAATGGATTTTAGTTATGTGTATACAAAATAGATTAAGGATCATAGAATCAATACATAGGATATAAATCCTCAAGGTTATCACATGTATAGAATTTATAGGTTATAATTACTTAAGTTTATGACATGAATTTATATATACACAATGGTTGTAATGGATTAAGGTACACCGTATATATAAATACTTATGTGGGATACAATAGAAAAAGGTTAGGACACTTAAACCTAATTAAAATATATACTAGATCAAGGTTATGACATGTACACATATATTTATGATAACATTTCTTATGGTTATATTATGTATCATATTGTGATGGCTCTTAGTTATATCATGAGTTGATGAGATGTTGATGTGGTGGATTGGTGGTGGTTATGGTGTGGTTATATGGTGGTGGTTGTGATGTGATGGATACAATGATATGGAAATGGTTGTTTTACGACTATGATAGATATGTGATTGATCAACTATAATGTTGATATTGGGGTTTATTATGATGGATGGAAGAGTGGTGATATCTTTTTGAACCATTTCCCTTATTTAATATATGAATCCAAAAATATTAAATGTCCCTTTATTATTTATACTAGTGTTGTATTAATAAATATGATGAATTCATGTGATATAGATAAATTTTATGGTTATGTAATTTTATAAAAACATATTTTCTTTACTCTGATTACTTTCTTAACCATTATCCTTGTTTATCTCATGCTTCTTATTATTTTATATCTCACATGTTTATCCGAATTTTTTTTACATGGATGTTTAAATATTTAGAAATATAATTCTACTAAGTTATCCGAAGATCCATCTATAATTTCTTGGAGTTTTTTTAGGATAGTTTGATATTGATTGAGGATGCTTCTATTCAAGTAGGTGGAGTGGAATCTTGGTGGTTGTATTTGAATCTTCCTTGGTTACATTATATTCACTGACATGTAGAGATGATTTGGATAGAAGGATTTATATATATTTTTAGTATATATATATATATTCGACTGGTTATTCTACTTTATTTTTATGGGATTTATGAAGGTAATCTCACCCATATGTGTGACAGATACCCTCAGTGCTAGTAACTGAATCATAACCTGTTGAAGGTGGGATTTAGGGGGTCACCCTCATCTCCACTATCAAACCAAAGTGTGTTTCAGTGAGGGTAGGTTGTGAAAAAATTATATTATATTTTTTTAAGAAGTGGGATAAATTTTATAGTTATGAACATGTAATTATTTTATGGGTTTAGTAGTACAACAATATCCTTTAACCTTAACCAATGATAGAGGCGGGGGACTAGCTAGAACAAAAATATTTCCTCCCCCTTGTGAATGAAACCAAAATTTTTAAAGTCAATAAATACTAGCTTGGATGTGGATATTGTGTCCCTTTGTAATATGATACAAGGACCATAACAAACAACTAACAATGTTTAGGTTAAAGTGCATTGATTATTATGTAGAAAATTTAGGGATTTTTCATGCATCATTGAATTGGGTTTCATATTAGTGATTTTTTTGATTCATGATTATGTGTGGAGTGTTTATTTATACAAACAAGTATTGATATGATATATTTCTTAAAATTATGATTATTTTTTTAATAAATTCATTCATTATAATTTAAATATTATTTCTTGAAAATTAGTGACAAGATATGATTTCCTTTTAATAATATTCCTTGTTTAGTTTTATAATTTAAAGTTTAATAAATTTTAATTAATGAACCTATTGGAACATGTTATGAATTGGATTTTTTGTGTTAAATAAATTTAAGTATTATACTAATATTTAATATTTAATGATTAAAAATGTATAAAATACAATTATTTCGATAAATAATTTTCATAGAAACTTTCTTCATCAATCACCCCCATCTTAAGTAATTATATATTTAGTTTAAATATTATGAAAGATTTTTTTTGCAGAATTTTTAGATTCCATCATGAAATTTTATTCCTTGTGTTAATACAGACTACTAATTTATAAAGTTTTCTAGACTTAAATACAAGTAATATGTATAAGTTAATTTAATTTAAGAGCTTTATAGAGTTATGAGTTCTTCTTACATAACATGTACAACTAAATGAAATATTGTGATCAATTCCTAAAACCTATCATAATTATAAAAAATCCATGATTCTTGATTTAAATAAAGAAGTAATGTGATATATATGAACTAAATATTGTAGAAATAATTTCAAATATTGTTATTTTCTATAAGTAATTTGTTATTAAATCAGGTTAAAATATGTGATGTGTTAATTGTTATTTATTCCATGTTGAGAGTGATGAGTTCTAGTTGACATAAAATGATAATCTATATTGTTTTTAATAAGTATAAATCCTAAAATAAAAACATATAGAAATTAAGGGGTAAATTAAAATCAATAGGAGACGTTAATAAACAAATTAGTATAGATAAAGTATTATTATTTTATTTTTATATGCATGTAGTAATTATAAAATAATTGGATATGAATATTCCATTTTCATCCACATGAAAAATTACTCTTAATGATGGTCACTAATATGCATTAAGTTATTGATCATTTATTTTATTGGTTAAATATTTTCATTCCCGGATGGTTATATATGTCCTAATTCCACAAGTTTTATTGTTGTGGATATTGATTTACCATTTCATGTTTTTTTAAATGATGTATCAAAATGTTTTCATTGATATCATTAGAGATATTGAATATTATATTTTATGGAGTATATGGTTGATTGAGAGGAATGAATATCATATTTGTAAATAAAGGTATGGTATTATTAATGTGGAAATGTGTTGGGGATGAAGTTGTTTTTGTTGGATTGAGATAAATGTGGACACTATTCATTGGTTTCTTATTTATGACCCTTTATTTGCTAAATTTATTTATATTTTCGGAATTAATAATTGTGGTTGACTTTTTTTGATCCATACTTACTTTAATATTTCATTTTATGGTTGATGTTGTGTTTTTTGTTTATGGAAAATTTTCATTACTGGAATTATGATTCAGAAGATATGATATAAGTATATTGTTTTCCGTATAATTGTCTTGGAGAATATAGAAGATGCAATATAACCACATATATTAGGTTCTTTTGTTAGAGTTTCTTGAAAATTTCAAGAAGTATTTTTTCCCTATTCATATAGAAAACTATATTAAGAACTTAAGAAAGACAGATAAGTGTCTTGATGAACGAATTGGGTTATAAATCCTATGGCTCACAGATGCAGAGTGTGTAGTGATTATCTATAGATAATGTGTGTCTTTAAGACCTATATTTCAAATGTCTAAGGTGAACTAGGGTAGGTTAGTTGTTAAATTATCAATTTCATTATGATATAATACTTTCAGTATGAATTCTTTGAGGTTGGTTGTGTCTATTATACATCAATGAGTAGTTAGTTATGTTTTGGGATGTGAGGTGTGTCATAGGTTGGTAACTTTAATCCTTACTTTATAAAACTCTATTGTGACTTCAAAACTAATTAAAAAATATCATTTAAAAAAGGGGTTTGAGTTTATTTTTATTCTAACGTTTCTAAAATTAGTAATAATTTTTTAATGTTTTTAGATAATTTTTATTTTTAAGAATATTAAATGATTTTAAATGGTTTATGACTTATTTCAAAGGGGAAATTATTTTATAATGAAGTTGGTCAAGGAGAAGTGACTAATTAGTGACAATTGTTTTGTGAGTTCTTGTGTTTTATGCTATCTTCTATGATATGTTTCATTTCTCTTAGTGATGAAGTTCCCATTTGAGAGGTATTTTCTAAGGTTATGAGATTTATGGAAGTAGTATTTTTGTAAGTGAGTTAGGATCAAAACTTAAATATTATTTAATAGTTTTGGTAGTGCATCCAAACTATTTTATAGGTATATTTAAATGGATATTTTTATTTTATATTTTATTACTTGGTATTATTTTATTCTTTTCTTAGGTTTAATTTTGATTCTCTAGGATGAGAATAATTTTATTGGTATCTATTATAAGGGACCAAAATTTCCTGGATCCTTTTTCATTTTTGAGGCATTGTATTTTCTAAGGGTTTTGGTGGTAATTTGGATGGAGGAGTGTTGAGTTATAGCTTATATTTTATCTAAGAGTTTTTATAACACAATGAAATTTGGATAGAAGAGGGATTATTAGAAAAGTTTGGATTAACCCTTATGTGAGTGGACCTGAAATATCCCCCCTTGGTTAAAAAAGTTACCTTTTAGTATCACTCTTGGTTACAAAAAATATCCCTTATGTATCATATCTTTATTGTAGGGATGACCTTTAAATATCTCCCTTTATCTTAAAATAACCCATAATTATCACTCTTTTTCAAGAAAATGACCTTTATGTGTTGTCTTTATTATGGAAATGACCCTTTCATATCACCCTTTGTAACAAAAATTACCCTTATTCATCACACTATAGCCTTATGATTTTATATATTTCTTAATATGTAAGATCAATTTATTAATACATAAGAATATTTTTTTTTCATATATATATAAAAATAACAATATGTAAATGTAAAATTTCAATATGTAAATGAAAAACCTTGAAAAGTAAAATTCTTCAAGGAGACACATAAGAATTATTTATTCAATACATAAATGTAATTATAGAATATATAAGAATAACTTCTTTAATATGTAATAATAAATCCCTTTTTCATAGAATTTAAAATATTCAGTTTTTGATTGAATTATATTTTATGATTAATAGTTGTATTATCAATCACAATTCTATCATATTTTAAGTTATATCACTTTGACACCTTTCAAATATTCTTTCATAGTGAGAAGTTTTTCTTCAGAGGCACGAACCATTGGTTGATGAGATTCCTTTGTTTTATCTTCACAGAGGTCATTGCACTGTGGTTCATAGGTTTCGCTATGGTTCTAGTTTCGGTTGACTGGGTTTGAGTTGGATACATGAGGCCTATGTCCTGATTCTAGGAAATTCAAATACTATAATGAGTTGATTATCATTATATCATAACCTTATTTAGTTATATAATATTCAAGAGATTTGATCGAGTTTTAAAATGGGGGATACCAAGGAGGGTTTCCCCCTAATCCTCAAAGTTTGGTTTTTAACAACCCCATCATGATATTACTCATCAGTTCACACAATGATCTCATAAATCCAAATTTCATTGATAAATATGAGGTTCCTTATCCTCTCTTCCTTGGTTATTTCTTCTTATTATTCCAGGAATAGTTTAAAAAATGATTATATTTGGTGTTGGTGGATTGTTTAATGCGAATTTACATGAATCAGGTTGAAGGAAGCTTCTCTTTGATTCATTAGTACTCCAATTCATCTCTGTAAATAGGTAATTTCTTACATCTATTAAGGTAGGATAACTCTAATAATTTCTTCTATCTTCTGGAATATTATATTTCTTAGCGTGTAGTGTAATCTTTTAAATTACCTTGTTGATCTATTACCCTTTAATTATTATCCCATTAAAATATGACAATTTGATTCTCATTTATTGACCCCCTTAAAACTATTCATCATCATACCCTTTTATTATAAACTCTACCAATAAATTCCATAAGACACGACTCTTTCTTTGTAACACTCAAACCTTTAATAACCTACCCATTTGGTCTAACTTATGAGATGCCAATACAACATGATAAAATAATACTCTTCCATCAGTATTGATGATAGTTTTTATGTTTGTGGGAGGGGTTATTCTATGACTTATTTGATTCCATGTATTACTCCCTTCTATTAGGATCGTTGTTGTGGGTTCTGGTGTGGGGGAAGGGGAGGTTGTATGTTTCCACATTCAATTATTTGTACATTATTTAGTTTTATCATGTCTTGATCATCATATTTCTTTTATTTCATTCATTAATCTATACTTTAGAATTATATTGACATTATTACATGTTTTTATGAATATTATGAGTTATATGTGAGCTTGCGATACTATGTGTTATCCCGTGAAAAATGAGAAGTATCTCAGAAATAATATTGAGAAGGTAAATCTTGGATGATAATGGAGAATGTAGAAAAATGAACACCATCAATTATATCCCACATTATAAAATATTGATTATGTATTAAATATATGTTGTTTCAATGTGTTGATGATACAATGGTGAATCATATGTATAAAAGATAATTAATTAATGAAAGGTAATATGATGGTAACAAAAAGTAATTCTAGAACTAAATATTCATGAATATGTAAATGATATTGGTAGTTTGGGTTAATTTTCTTGTTAAGGATTTCCATATTGAGATTGATTTGGAGGCTGGTATGTGATTAGATTGTTAGTCCCTTCCTTCATTTTTACAATGTTAGTTTCGGTATGGTATTATTATAATATTTTAGTGTGTTAGGGTATATTATTGTTAGTCTCATGATACTAGCTACTTCCTTGTTAGTATTTTCCTTTCCCTAATATGATATATTTGGATTATGGGTTGGATAGTGATAATTTGGAGGTAAAAATAGGGGTTTGGTGTTTTAGGGTCATTAAAAGTTTTCATGGGTTTATTGTTGAGTGATATAGGAAGGATTAATGATGGGTGTCATGGTATATTATGGTTATGTTTTAAAATTTGGATTTGAGTTGTTGGGTATAATTTAGTTTCAAGTTACTATTTTCATAGGGAAATTATGTGTGAGGTTATAAGGTTAGGTTGTGGTTGCATCCAATTTATTGTAATTCTGTGATTTTGTTAAATTAACTAAATACTTAATTGGAATAGAGTAAATATATAATAGATAGGAAAGATAAGAATTTAGTATTGAATTTTTAATAAACTTAGTATAGATACCATGCATATTGTATTAATAATTGTTATATGATGAATTTAAGTGGCTAGTATATTACCTATTATTTGATGTTATCCTTTTAGGATACCTTGTGATGTTGCATTGGTTATTGCTGCAAATCATTTTTTTATTTTCAAATAGCCGGTTTTTGGGTATCCAATACCCATATACAGACATTAAACCACCCGAAATCTAGAGAACACATCCAAAATCAAAATTCAAAATTCAAAAACAAATAACATCATACCAAATATCAAACAGAAACGTCGTACGCCACGTGCCTCGTGATGCACCGCCTCCTCGAGCCTGCATCCATCCGTTAAGTATCCCACCAGATTAGAGAGCCGGTGAACCCAACCACCGGGGAGTCATCTCCGTCCCATGCCAGATATCACTAGAAGCAGAAGATCCAAACGCAAAAACATAAAACAGGCCATGAAAACCAAATACACAACAACACAATGCTACCACACATCCATAAAAATAATCCTCAAAACATTGAAGAACATACTCAACAAAAGTTCATGAATCCACAAAAATAGAAAAATCAAAGTGAAAAAAAAGATAAACCAACGCCAAGAAACCCAAGATGGAACCCCAACCCGTAGCTTTAGATAAAAGTCTTCCATCATAAAATCACTACGATTCTCAACACCACAGAAGGACATGAAATGGATAAGAGAGGAAAAATCCCACAATTCACTGTAATGAATATCAGAAGGTCTCGTCACCACCGAACAAAATGACCACATCAGACATGGAGAAACCCAAACGTAATCACCTGAGAAGAGGCATACTCAAAAACTGTAGGCGTATGAACTCATCCACAAAGGGTCACCGCACCGCCGAGTGAATCCCTATCCAAAGGGGCATGAATCGAGCGAATCAGGCTATCCACGATGCCGAAGGATCCACAAAACCACCACCATAGCAAAGAAAAACCACCAAAACCACCGAGCATGAGTAGGAACGACGCGACACTCACAGCGAATAATCCTATGATGATGAGAGGAGAGAAAACCCAATATTGGGAGCCATTTACGAGCGAATATGTATATATTTTTTCTCAATATGTTACATTGGTCATTATTATTATTTATTCTTATCGATTTGTTTGATTATAGATTATCCCCCTCTTTGTTTGTGTCATGACTTATCATCTTCTTCTTATTATTTGTGTGAGGTATTATGATACTATACATGTTGTATATAATGGATTTTAGTTACATGTATACTGGCATGGTCTATAATGGATTAAGACATAATGCATTTATATACGGGCTGTAATGGCTCAAATTTGTTGGATATGTGGACTTTATAGGACATAATGAGTTACTGTTATGATATGAATATATATATATGAATTATATTTAATTTGATTAATGTAAAATTTATATATAAAAACATATATGGGCTATAATGGTCTGAGGTTACTATTAAGAGGTGAAGTCTTTTTTAGTTCACTAGAACTTTATTAATGAGAAAATGGAAGGTGGAAGGTGCTAGACTTGGCATGCAGTCTGTGTAAGAAATCCTTCTCCAACAGGCATCAGAATCCTCAAAAGTTTTCATTTTATAATGATGTTATAATGAAGCATTAGAGGTTTGGATTTTCAAAAAAACTAAAGGGTTTCCAGGTTAGTAATCAATATGAGGCTATCGTGTCTAGTGATCCATGATTTATGGGGAGAATATATTAAAGGGTGACTAAGTGATGATTAATATATAAGTGATGGGACCTCGATTCAAAATATATAGATTCAAGGTGGATTCAAGGAGATAAAGAAGATATTAGGGAGAGTGGTAAATATTGTGTCTGCTACTTTTTCTTATTAATATTGTTTTTTTAATATTTGGCATTTTCCAATTATAATTAAAAGATAGAAATAATGTTTCTCTTGTGCATGTAAGACTAATTATCAAAATCACATTAACTCTTTTTTGTTGTTTCCAAATTTTTTATTTTTGATACCTTAAATTTATGTGAGTTTTCATGTGTAAACAAAAAATGACTTTATATAATGAGTAGGGTATTAAGACAAATTAATTTTGATACACTCATCTGAGGGAAGTAAAGCTCTGAGGGGTTAGTTTTTCAGCAATGTTGATCTGTGTGTTCGATTCCAGTGGATCAATGATCAAACCTTTGTTGATTTTATCATAGGAATCGGTGGTTTGAGGGGTTACCACACTAACATGTGGTATTAGATCATGTTGTTCAGTTCATAACACTAGAAGAAAAATAGGTTTTTTTCTCTCATACCTTGGATATTATTTTATTTTCAATTGATGTTTAATATTTTTAGAGGTTATGGAATTAGATGAAGGAAATATCTACATAGATAAATTTTATGGAATATAGTTTTGCTTCTGGATAATGAAAAAAGGGAACCATCTGATTTTGAAGGGCCTTTTTACTCAACTCATCATTTATTATTTAGAGAATATGGAAAAGAATGAATGGGAATAGGTGGATAGGAAATCTTTAGTACTAGTAATGATTTCATTTGAAATTAATATTTCTTTTAAAAATCATGAAATAAAGACAATGAAAAAATTAATAAAGATGCATCTTGATATATATGAGAAACCTATATAAATGAACTCAATGTTTATAATGTGGATGCTTTTTAACCTAAGGTTTTCAAGATGAAGATTAGTTGCAGATCCTGTGAATGATTTCAATATAATTTGAGGGTAGCTAGAATAGATGAATATCAAGTTCACAAATGACATGTGGTCACTCATACCACTATCTTAACTTTTAGAGAGTTGGTATGCAATGGTGATTTTCATTAGTAACTCCAATAGAAATGTAGGTTTGGTACTCAATGGTACCAGGAAACTAATTTTCAATGAATAAATTCATTAGAGGGAAGTCCATAAACTATTCTTTAATTCTATTAATGATGAAAGATATGGAAGGTCACCTAAATAGAAGATAATATATTGGAATAAATCATTTGAAGATAATTCAAGGGATAATATCTATGGAAAGTTATCAATTTAGGGAATTATATGTTGGACGTGTGTAAAAATAGGACACTTCAAGAAGGACAATTAGAGTCATAATAAAATATTTTGAAGACCATAAAATTTCAAAACATAAAATTATGTTATTATAGTGGAAGGATGAATCAAATTATTGTTATGTTTAAGAATTCTAGTAGTAATATAGGTAGTTGAATTATGTTCATCATTCCATTCAATAGAAGTGTAGATATGCATTGAAAATTATATATCCAAAATTTTCAGCCAAGTACATTTTGTGGATTATTAGTATATTGAGATAATTATAAAATGAGATATGAATATTCATATGGGGATTGGGATATACTTGAAGCTAAAAAAAGTTAGACATATCCCAAGGCTGTGGAAGAACTTAATTTTAGTTGGATAATTAAATGAGGTAAAGTATCAAAGTAATTTTTATATTAGGACATGTAATGTTACTCAAGGATAAATGGTATTTGCAAAAGGATTAAATTAAAATATGTTTTATTTGACTAAAATATTTAAAAAATTGAAATTTTCAAATTTTCATCATTAAAATTTTTGGAGGTTTGGAATTATATGTTTGGTCATTTCAGTGAGAAGAACATGAAAGTTCTAACTACTGAAGGTGTACTGAATCTTGAGTACATAGTCATTAGAAGACTTAATTGATGTGTGTTGGAAAAATAAGAAGGGTTTCCTTCAATTTAGATGGACAAACTCCTTGAACCCATATGTTAAAACTTTTTCACACTGTTTTTTGGGGATATATCCTTGTTCAGTCCCTCATAGGTTCAATTTTATTTATAATGTTTATTGATAATGATATGGTGAGATTTTGAATTCACTTTGAAAAGTATAATTCTAAGGTGTTTTATGGTTTCATTAAATAGAAATCAGTGGTGGAAATGGAGTGTGTCAAGATTTTGAACTGCTTACATTCTTAAAATGGTGGTGAGTACAGTAGATAT
The DNA here is from genome assembly GCA_963277665.1 of Viscum album. Taxonomy (NCBI): domain Eukaryota; kingdom Viridiplantae; phylum Streptophyta; class Magnoliopsida; order Santalales; family Viscaceae; genus Viscum; species Viscum album. The sequence goes on from OY728136.1 coordinate 1,990,512,896, forward strand.
AACTTCTAGAACTTCTGTAAAAGGATGGGGATAAGGTATGTTTATGGTGCCCAAAACTCCACAACAAAATGAATTGGCTACGTAAATAAATCATAAATTAATAGATATTTCTCAGAGTATGAAATTTTACTATGTAATGTCTAAGGTAATTTGGGTATAATCTCTTAACATAGTGACACATCTTGTCAACATAATTCAATCTTCAATAATTGGGAAGGAAATTCCAGTGGTGCAATAGTCTAGTAAAAAAACCATAAGTTAGTCACATTAATAGTCTTAATAAGCTTATAATTCATGCTCATTGATACTAAATATAGGGATAAGTTTGATGCTAATTTTAAAATTTATTTTTTTTTCATTATATTTTGTGTTGAGAACTTTGACTACTAGCTATGGGATAATGGAAAGAGACAAGTCATCTAAATATTAGATGTGCAATTCAACGAAGGGGTTTTGTGTAAGGACAAAAAATTGGTAAGAAAATAAGTTTAATGGAATAAATAAACTATAAAAGTTAAAGTTAATATAAGTAAGAGAATCATAATGGATGAAATTTTAGAGAACTCTGATGGAAACACTACAAGTCCAAAGGCCGGGGAAACAAAATATGTGCTAGAAAAATCATGGGCCGATGAAGCTAGAGTGGAAGAATCAGAATTTAAGGGTCCAAAATTCAGAGTATAAAAATTCAAAATATATGAGATGATAAATATAGTGGAGAACACATATTTTATGAGATCAAAGAGAGTTATAAATCCATTTTCGTGATTTGGGGATGATATGAACATTCTTCTTCTAATGGATAATTGAGAGACAAAGATCCTAAAAGAGACAACCTTGATTAGTGATTCATAATAGTGGAAGTTAGTATTGAATAAATAGATGAATTTATTAAAGTTTAATGAAACTTGGTAACTCACCCAATTTCCAAAAAAGAAAAATTCACTTAAAAATAAGTGGGTATTTAGGAAGAAATTAGAAGCTTGCAGAAAGAAAAATACAAGGCATGATTAGTGGGAAAAGGGAATTCAATAACTTGGGTTGATTTCTCTAAAATTTTCTCACCAGTATTTAAACATATAACTATCTGGATGTTGTTGATCATAGTTGTAAAGAATATCTATAATTGAATATATGGATTTATATATGATCATTATTATTGGAGAGTAAGAGGAATAAATAGACACTAAGCATTAGTTTGGTTTTATATAAGATGCAAATGAGAATTTGGTATGTAAATTAAATAATATTATTTGTAGGATTAATCAAGAACCCTAATAATGGAATAAAATTTTTGATTGATTTATGTTGGAATAATGGTTTGGAAGGTATAATAAATATCATTGTTTTTATCTAAATCCATGGGATGATTGAACATTCATCATATTTATTTTATAAGTGGATGATGAATTTTTAGCTAGACTGGAAGGAGGAAGAATCCAGAAGCTGAAATGTGACTTGGATGGATAATTTAAGATGAAATACATTAGATAAACCAAAATAATTTTGGGGATGGAAATCGATAGGGATCGGAGAGTTGGGACATTGTTGGTATCTCATAAGGATTATATCTAGAAGATCATTGGGAAATTTGGAATGTCCAGATGCAAGTTGGTATTGACTCTTCTGGATAGACACTTCAGAATAACCAAGGAGAAATCTCTTAAAATGGAAGAACAATTCATACACATGAGAAAGTGACATATTCATTAATGGTCAAATTTTTAATGTATGCAATGATTTTCACATGAACATACATTTCTTTTGTAGTGGGATTTGTATGTTTATACATGTAAAGTATATGAAAGGTTCACTTGGATGCTTCCAAATAGATCCTTTGATATTTTAATGGATTATAAGATACAACCTTGTTCCATGAATCAGATGATACATTAAAAAAATAAGTTGATTATTACTTTTCCAAAGACTTAGATACCTGTAAGAAGATAATGAGACTTATATTCACTTATAAAGGAATGAAAGTAAGTTGGGTGTTAAGACGAATGCATATTTTTTCTATAATTATAATAAGAACTAAATAAATTGATACAAAAGAAGTTGGGAAATAAATGATTTGGTTGATGAGGTTTCTAAAGGAACTTTGAAGAATTTAGGAAGGATGAGTTCCTTTTTTGATTCGCAATGTGAAATCAACTTGGCTAAAATATAGTATTCATTACAAGGAAAAAACATATTTAACTGAAGTATTATTTAATTTGTAATTTAGTAGAGGATAATGAGGTGGAGCTTTGAAAGATATGTGGAATAAAAAATCCAGTAGGCATGTTTACCAAGGAGATAGCTCAATAAATTCTAAGGAAGAATCATGCCTTAGTAGTTATCAGGTAATGAAATGGGGATGTAGAAGCACTAGTTGTGATCTAAGGAGGAATTTTTCTAAATATAAAAATTTTATAGGGTCCCTTAAAAGAAGTCTTCAAGTTGGAGATTTTTGGGTGGTAATTTTTGTTTCAATTCATTTGAAAGTTCAATTCACCTGAACTTCATTTGTAATAAATTGGTCAGCAGAAGGTGCTAGACTCATCATGTAGACAATGAGATTAAACCTTCTTCATGGGAAACTAGATCAAAATAAGTTTTCATATTCCCATGATGTTATTAGGAAGTGTTATAGGTCTCATAGTAAAGATAAAGGGTCACCAGATTTATATCCAAACTGGGGCCCTCATGTTTGGTGATCCATGATTTTGGGAGAGCAGGTATTAAAGGTTGAAAAAATGATGCTTATAATATAATCACTAGAACCCCATTGCTAAAGATAAATATTCAAGGTGGATTCAATGTGGCCAATATGATATTTAGGAGAGCAGTAAAGATTGTTTGTATTACTTGTTCTTAGTAATCCTATTTTTTAATCTGTGGTATCTTTTGATGTTAAGGAAAAGATATAAATAGTGTTTATCCCATGCATGTAGGTCTCATTTTCTAAAGCACATTAACAATATTGTGTTCATTCAAACTTTTTATTTTTGTTTACTTGAATGTAGATGAGTTTTATTATGTGGTTAAAGGATGAATTTTTATAGTGAGTAGGGTGTGAAGTATACCTACTTTCAGTACACTCAGTCAAGGGAATCAAAGCTCCAAAGGTTTTGTTTTTCCATTTCACTGATCTTTATGTGAACATAAAGAGGGTAGATGATCAAATTTTGATGGTTTTATTAAAATCACAAGTGGTGAATGGGGTTTCCTCACCAATAGTTACAACATGTGCACCTACTTACAAGTTATAATGCCTTATGTTTATGACATATAAATATATCCATACACTCTGATGGCTTGGGGTTATGTGATGTATTAGGCCAGGATGGATCTTGGTTATAGCATAAGTTAATGATATGATGATGTGGTGGTGTTTTTAATGTGGCTATGGTGATGTAGTAGTGGTTGTGATGTGGCCGTGATGATGTGGTGATGGTTATGGTGTGATTTGTGACAATGTTGTGATCAATTAATTATAATATTGATATTAAGGGTAAATTATGATGGATGAAATAGTGTTTATATGTTTCTAAAACTCTTTACTTATTTAATATATGATTTAGGGAATAAAAAATCACCCTTGTTTATTTATACTACTGTAATACTAATGAATATAATGAATGTTGGTGATGCAGGTGGAGATGGAAGTTATTCAATTCATTAATAATAAATTTTCTTCCATCTTTGCTTACTCACTTCACCCCTATACTTATTTATCCAATTCCTCTACTTAGTTGATCTCATGCATGTTAATTTGACACTTTTATTTCACATGCACATTTAATTGTTTATAAACATGTTATTATTGAGTACTATAAAGTTCTCATACCTCTATAGTTTTCTTGACTTGTTTGTCAAGATAGTTCGATGGAGATTGGGGAAGCTACTGTTCAGGTAGCTTCAATGGAGTATAAATGGTCATTATTTCATTTTCCATGATTTATTTGTATTAATTAACATATATAAGTGGATAAGATATAGAAATTGTTATCTTTTTCAGTATATACATATGGAGTTGAATGGTGGTTCAAATTTATTTTCTTGTTATTTATGATGGTAATTCCACCCATTTGTGTGACAAATACCCTGGGTGTTAGTCTCTAACCCATGACCTATAAGAGGGGTTTTGATGGGGGTGGGACATGACATGTAGACTTTACTCAAGTAAACTATATTAAATCAAAACCCATTGATTTTTTTGAGTGATCTTCGAAATCCTAAAATCATATAATCATATTTTTGCAACATTTTCTCCCAATATTTATTAATTAGGCTATGGTATTTAGGATTAATACCAATTTGGTCAATCCAACCCATTTTCTTTATTAGTACTCACTGATAACTGGGGGTGACCTCGATTATGGGTAAACTAACACTTTGAACTCTGATTACATCTTCAATCCAATAATGTAATGCCTTAAGTTACATAATGTTTATTTTGAGAGTTTTTCATAAATTATGTGTAAATAACATAATTTATTCCAAAAAATATTGTTAAAAAATTATATGATACTTACATAAGTTATTAACAATGATTGATAAAACATTTTATTTGTTTTTATATTTATTTATTTTATGAAATAAATATTATTTTATTTTTTGTCTTATTATTATTTGTTTGCTTCAAAACATTAACATGAAAAATAAGAAACATTCATTTTGTGTTTATTTATTTTATCTTTTCATTCTTTTTATCTTATTCCATGTGATGCGTGTAAACATACATTAATAAAATAATTAACTATGCATCAAAAATAAATAAACTAAGACTTAATCATGAGATGTTATCTAAAATTTGATCCATCAAGTGGATGATGGATGAACTATAACCCTATAGGAACTTTTGAGTCATGTAATGACTTGAATTGAATTAATATATCATCATCCAGTTCATTGCTCCTTTTTGGTTCCATGCAAATTCAAACCTCGAATCGCTTCATCATATACTACATAGTAACAAATGTATAAGCATACACAGGTGAGGGAAACTCATGTGCATAAATTACATTTAATTACATGAAAATGTGCACTCATATACACTCACACATATTTATGAGAGAGGATAGATTCTGAAACTGCTTATTTAAATAATTAATATTTATTACAAATATCAGACCATTGTAATAATTAAATTTAAGAAATAACAACAAAACATACGTGTGTATGTATTAGCTCATGTTCTATCTACATGAAACAAAATTTTATAACAAAAATAAAACAATATAAAATTCTACTCGAGTGGATTTTAATACCTTAAAATTACATTAAAATATTTTTTAATTAACAAATGATACGTCCCATGACCTCTAAAAATTATATTTAAATTCTAAACATTTAAATTTAATTTCAGATTTGATTATATTTTTCTAGTTTGAATAGGTGAAGAATGTCCCTTAAAAGGTTTCCAGTGGTCTGTGTCAGGACGATCAACCTGATAGGAGGTCGAGTTTCATGGGAGTTGGTGCTCGACGGTGGGAATACTAGTGGGGTCATGAGACAACCTCCCATTCCACATGAGTGATTCCACATTAAATAAAAAACATTTTTTATAAAACAAACAATGCCTTTAAGAAACACCAACCTCCAGTCAACTAGGTGGTTTCATGTGACACTGGCGGCCATGTTTCCACACACATGTACTTTTTTAAAATAAAAGTAATAAATTTTTTAATATAAGAAACATGGAAATCGTGTTCTAATTATATTATTTATTATTTATTATTATTTTTATTGTAATTATAAATTTTTTATTATTTAATATAAATCAATCAAATTAAATATTAATAATAACAAAAAAAAAACAACACCAACAAGAATAAAAATAAAAATAAAAATAATAATAAAACACTCATAAACTTTGATCATTAGATGACCACATTTTCATTAGTGTTAGTACTTCATCATATCCTTCTATATACACAACACTTGAAAGAAATACATCATATCCAAAATGTGAATTTTAAAATTCTCATAATGACTCTATCAACAAATGATAAATTCAATTCAAAAAATCATAGTTTATCCAATAGACTGCATTAAATTATTCATTAATAATGATATTTTAATCAAAAGGTCCCTTTTTTGATTAAAGGGACCATCAATTATTGCACTCATATTTAGTTTTATGGATTAAAACATGACACTTCCATGTTTATGTCATTGCAGGGGAGTCCAAATAAGAACCCCTCTAGACGCATCCACACATACACCCCAAATATCTTGGAGGTTCAAAATCTAGTCTCTATGTGCTAGCATGGTGATTAGGATTACCTTTGTCATTTGTTAAATGTATATATAAGCTCTCTCTATCTCTTAAAATAAGGGAGGATACAAACTTTCTATCAATGACATGTGTATTGATCAAAATGACAAGACACAAAAATCTTATCGACAAAAGTTACATAAAAATGGTATTTATAGTTAGGTTAAAATAAAATAAATTACACAAAGGCCCATATAATTTTAGTTAACCATAATAAACACCCCAAGACACAAAAATTTTAAATAACAATAATAATATTATTTATATATGAAATAAGTCATGTCTAATATCATAATATATATATATATATATTTAAATGATGTTATTTCATCAACAAAATCATTAAACTCGATCCAATTCCTCCCATAAAAATAAAAAAACCTTGAATATGAAATATTTATTTGATAAAATAAATATTATATTCTTATAACCGGTGAATACTATTTATTTAACACTATGACTGATAAAACTTTAAATAAATAATTTTTATACATGAAATATATATTTATTTATGAGCTTCTAGATATTATTATTATACATCCTGCTAGAATCTTTTCTTAGTAGTCATGTAACATCCCAACACATCTCATTGGTTTGACTGGGCAGTGGAATGCTACTCAGCTTTAAGTAACATTCCCAAGGCACCAAAGGTTGGAAATAAATACTAAGGGTTTCAAAAATACATTGAGGAACGATTTTCCCTTGAGATAAAACCAACCAACCAAACATTCCACTATCAACAACTATATGATGCATGTCGAAAAAACAACAAAACCCATAATTTACCATAAGACAACCAAAAATTCCACAAGAATTCCCAAAAACTAATACAACCAAACACAATATAAGAGTACCATGTGGAAGACTAAACAAGAGACCCAAAATAAACTAAGACACACTCCACAAATCCACACCAAGCTCCATGCTCCATGTACCACTACATCTCCAAAGCATCACTACAAACTAGTAGCCATGAGATGCTTTATCTTTACCTGTGTCTTAGAATAAAACATCTACAAAAGCACCAAAGTTCCAAAGTAGGGGTTGAGTACTAATACTCAGTAGGTTTTCCCGTAATTACTTCCCTACACATGTTACTAGGATGAAACTGTTAGCACATTATATAAAATAGTTTATATAATACATTAAATAGTGAAAGAATGTACAACAATCGAAACACTCCATTACCAAGACATTTCCACCCAAATGCTCAAAACACACAAGAAATCCAAAAAACCAAGACAAAATCCTTTCCACCTTTTTACATTATCACAAAAAAACCAATATTACAATGAAACACATAATAGGGCAACCAAAATAGTGGAGCTTCCATCCAGCCTGTTCACTACATTTCCAACTATTGGTACTTACTGCCCACTTATCCTTTGATAGTGGCCATTCTTTCCACTATACATACCCTTTTATAGTGGTACTTATCGCCCAATTCCACACAATCCACACAAGCCACAACAATTAATAAACTAACGAGCACTAAGAACCAAGGCCACACAACATGCAGATATCCATTTCCATATCATGCCAAACCACTTCAATAAATCACCCATTTGTTGAAACCACCCTTAAAACGTTTTCCATTCCAAAATACCGATTCAATAATACAACCAATTTATTTAATTATTTTTAATAAATAATTTACTTTACCCAAGACAAGCAACAAATATTAAAATCAATATTTTAAAATTTAACTATAATAACATTCAACTGTAAAACCCCCTTTTCCCAAAAATCCACAAAACATGACCAAAGGGATTTCTAACCAATTTCTCACAAAAAAGTCACAATTAATTTGAAGTAAAAAAAATTAATTATAACCAAAACTACTAGTTCTAACCATGTGGAGTCGAGAGAGAATCCACCTACCTTTAGGGTTCTGGAAAAATCAACCCACGAACAACCTCACTGTAAATTCGGCGAATGCACCACTAAAACCGCTCTAGATGTACTTCCCTAACATCCAAAAGACATAAAATCAACACCCAAGGAAACCAAAACCCTATATCTACATGAAATAAATGTAGATCTAGAAAATGATGAAAGAGGGAAGAGAATACTTAGAGAAAACCATAGATAAATCAATAGGGGAGACTTAACTGAGGGAAACACCTTCAAACCACCTTGAAACTCCTTAAATTTTCTTCCAAAACATGTGAGAGAGCACCTCCAACATTTTAGAAACCAAAATCCCAAGTGAGGCTTGAGTGGGAGAGAGTTTGGAGTGAAATGAGGCACCCCTAGGGAAGCCCGGATTTAAAAACCCTATTTTTAAGTGGCCACACGGTTAACCCGCATAGTTTGGAAAACCATGGGATAACTATGTGCACACCATTGCCTCGAGAGAAGGGGTCTATATGGTTTCCTTGCACGGTTTGGAAAACCATGCGTAGGACATGCGAAGTCCACTATCTCCCCATACACAGTTTCCTGGAGAACCAGCATGATTTCCCCTAACCGTGCTCAAACCGCCCGCCCTTAGAAAAGACTCAAAACTTATTCAAAACCAGAAAAACTCTTCCAACCTATTCCAAACTCATCAGATAAACTTTAAACACATAAAAAGGAATAAAAATGATATATAAATCAAATTGGGGGTACTGCATTCTCCACACCATTGAACTTTCCATCCTCAGAAAGTAGAGAACCATTGCTTTGCCGAAAGAGCTCAGGAAATTGTTTGTCCATCACTTTCTCCCACTCCCAAGTCTTCTCCTGAATGTGACCAGGATACCACATAACAAGAACTATACCGATGCTTTAACCACGCAAGACTTTCTCTTTCCTATCCAAAATCCATACTGGTACGTGCAACAATGAAGCATCTGGTTCTAGATCAACATGATCCCAAAGAATGACATGGTCATGATCCAGCTGATACTTTTTCAACTGGGACACATGAAATGGAATGTGCATCGCACTTAACCGTGGTGGAAAATCCAAGCGGTAAGCCACCTATCCAATCCGCTCAAGTATCTCAAAAGGACCAATATACCTTGGAGATAACTTACCCTGCTTCCCCCAACCAACGATGTCCCATCCTAGAAGAAATTCTGAAAAACACATGATAACCCTCCTCGAACGACAATGGTTGTCGATGATGGTACTCATATGATTTCTGATGACTTTGTGCTGTCTCCATCATCTTCCTGATCAACTTTATTTTCTTCTCAGTCTCTTGGACAAGGATCATTCCGATCATCGAAGTCTCACCCATTTCCACCCAACATAGTGGATAATGACACATACACCTATACAAAGCCTCAAACGAATCCATATGTATCGAAGCTTGATAAATATTATTATCAAAGAACTCCACCAATGTTAAGGGATCATCCCATGAACCAAAAAAAGCATTCACAGAAGCCCTTAACATATCCTACATTGTTTGTATCTTCCTCTCAGATTGGCCATCCGTCTGAGGATGATATGCCATGATCATCATAAACTGTGTCCCAAGGGATTGTTTCAAGGATTTCCAGAAATGAGATGTGAACCTCAGATCTCTATCTAATACAAATAAAATTGGAACACAATGCCTCTTTAACACATCACAAAATATAGATTTTGGATATATCATCCGCTGTATGAGATTCAAGAATCAGGATGAAGTGGGCCGACTTTGTGAGATGATCCACAATCACCCACATGACATCATGTTTCCTGACCATTCATGGGAGACCCGTCACAAAATCCCTTTTTATTTGATCCTATTTCCACACTGGGATAGGAAAAGACTACAACATGACTGGTGGCCACTAATGCTCTGCATTGACTTGCTGACAAGTCAACTATTTGTAGACAAACTCGACCACATCCCTTTTCATACCAGCCCACCAAAACCGCACTTTCAATGCCTTATACATTTTCTGAATTCCATAATGGAAATCCCACCTATATTGATGATAAGACCTAAAAAGTTGTTCCCAACAAGCCACTGGTACCACCATCTGATTCTGAAAACACAAGACTGAATTCCCATTCAATTTAGAGTTTTCAATGGTCTCCCCACCATTGAGTTTTGACCTCATCACCATAAAATTGGAATATGATGTCTGTACCTCTTTAAACAAACTAGCCAATTCAGAAAGCAACCAAATCATAAATAAGACCACTCTGTCACCCCTTTCCTGACATTCCAACTACATGTTGGCTATAACCGACATCAACTTCCATTGATCTGATGCTTGTTTCACCACTTCAGTATATGATTTCCTACTTAATGCATCCTCCATCGAATTTCCCTTACCCGGTGTGTACATTAAGTCATAATCAAACATCTGGAGATATTCCATCCATCTCCTTTTCCTCATGTTCAAATATCTCTATAAAAAAAATGGTTTAAGCTCTTATCATCGGTAAACACAATAAATTTCTCACTGAAGAGATGATGACACCACATTTTTAAAGCATGAACCACTATTTCCAACTCCAAATCATGTGTTGGGTGGTTATTCTCATGAAACCTCCATTTCCGTGAGCCATATGCAACCAAATGACCCCCTGCATGAGAAAACACCCCAACCTTGACCTCGATGAATCACAATACACCACATACCCTTTTCTTGGTTCTGGAAAAACCAATATTGGTGCTTATGTACGGTGAACCTTTAACTATTCAAATAATTTTTGGCAGTACTCATCCCATTGAAATTTGATATTCTTCCTTTTCAAAGATGTCATTGGTGAATCCAATTGTGAGAAATCATGAAAATAACATCGATAATACCCAGCTAGACTGAATAAACTCTATATCTCGAAAACATTCTTTGGTGGTTGCCGTGAGATAACAACCTCTATATTTTCTGGATCAACTGAAACGCCCTTCTCAGAAATAACATGGCCACGGAAATGAACCTCCTGTATCCAAATGTCAATCTTTGACAATTTGGCATATAACTGATGATCCCTGAAGATACCCAACAAGATCGCCAAGTGTTTCTTAGGCTCTACCATTGTCCTCGAATACACCAATATATCATCAACAAATACCACCGCAAAATAATCCAGATATCTTTGAAATATCTGATTCCTCAATTCCATGAACACCATTGGTGAATTCGTTAGACCAAAAGGCATAACCAAAAACTCATAATGGCCATACGTACTTCGTAAATTTGTTTTCATAATACCCTCCTTCCACACCCGTAATTGGTGATACCCTGACCTCAAGTCAATCCCGGAGAACCACTGAGCTCCCCTTAACTTGTCAAACAAATCATCAATGCGTGAAAATGGATATTTATTATTTATCATAACTTGAATAAGTCTATGATAATCAAAATAGATCCTTAGGGTTCTATCTTCCTTTTTAACAAACAAAACCGGAACTTCCCACAAAGGCATACTAGGCCAGACGAACCCTTTGTTTTCTAACTCTTCCAATTGCACCTTTAACTCCCTAAATTCTTTTGGTGGCATTCGGTTAGATGTAAGTGAGATAGGACTGGTCCCTAGATGGATATAAATCATAATCTTGACTTTTCTCATGGGTGGAAACCCTGATAATTCTTCAGGAAAGACATCCATAAACTGATTCACAACCGTTGGAAGAGCACTCTGCTTACCACCTTCCACCGATGCCAACGACAAGGCCTCTAACTGATATGAGATCATTCCAATTGTTGGTTCCAACAAATCTATTTTACCCAAATTTTCATTCTTCTCCCCCTACAGAAATGTTCATCCCCATCCTTTGTCATAAAACTAACCATTTGCACATAGAAATCGATGTGGGATTTAAACATCAGTAACCAATCCATTCCCATGATTATATCATAAGAATCCATCTCGAGCAATGAGAAATCACACATCAATTCAACACCATCCACAACTAAGAAACACGCTCTATATAAGAAATCTCGACACTCTCTTTGACCAAGAGGAGTTTGTAGTTTCAAAAAAGAAGGAAACATTTCCACCCTTAATCCCAACAAATCAACGATTCAGGAAGGAATAAAATAATACAAAGCACCATTATCAAATAAAGCTTGAATCAATGGTGAATTTAAAATAACCATACCTCGCAATGTGGATGGTCCTGAATGATCATCCATCACCGTCTGATCAGATCCAAACAACTACTTAGTTTCCACAAAATCCTCCTTATTACCCTAATGAGGAATCGTGTTATTCTAAGAATCATCTTGAACCACATTACTCTAATGTTGAGGGGTATGCTGTTGCCCCCATCCTGTCGAGGAATAAGACCCCTGTGACCCCTAAGGAATGTCACAAACACCCAGCCATAGAGCATTCTGACAATAACACCATAGATTCCCCATATGCTTATAATTATGACATGATCAAGGTTGTTCCATTAAATCTTGTTTGATGAGGCTCGTAGAACCAAATTAAAAACATCCCAGCTTACTCTGAGGCTTTAGAGGAAGATTCACCAATCCTACCATTAGATTATGAGCTGTACTCCCACCCTGGAAATAAGTGTCCCTATTTTTCTTGAACACAGTGTTCAAGTTCACACTATTTCCTTTGGGTACCAACATACTTCCCCCGCTTATATCCCCTGAAAGATCCCACTCAGCCACCGTAGCTTGATTCACCATTTCCATGTAATCATCTATACACAACACCGCTATCTTGGAACAAATTTCCTGGTTCAACCCAACTTTAAAAATTTGTTCTTTCAATGATGTACTACCCTCCACCATGGGTGAAAAACACACTAAGTTCAGAAACATAGCCTCATATTTTTTTACCACCATGTTCCTTTGCTTAAAACTTTATAAATCTTTTTTACGCTGAATTCTGAATGTATTAGAGTAGAATTGTTTATTAAAAAATTCCTCAAACCACTTCCATGTTACACTTTGGTCTATCCCAGCTTGGATCACCATCACCCACCACTGAAGGGAAAGATCTTCCAACATATGGGTGTTTAACTTCACTTTAATCTTTTGCAGTGTTCCAATGATGTCAAATATCATATTAATTCTATTCATCCATGCTTCAACTCTTTCTTGCTCTGAATCACCCCTAAACATGGGTGATTCTTCCTTTGAAACCGAATTTCATGATCCACATGACTTGGTTCATATTCTTTATTCCCACTTTCCATAGCTTGGAAAGATTTCACTATACTCTTCACTAGCTTCTGGTTCACTTGGGGCTTAGGTGCAACCATATTTTCTGCAGCTTCCTCCAGTTGGTCTCTATGATGCCTACCCAGTGCCATTTCTATCAATACAAAAACAACCATAAGTCTCACTCCCTTAATAGAAAGGGTATAAAATTTGAAAATTAAATTACATAACAACTATCACAAATAGTATTTCCACAAGTTCACATTTTTCATGTTGTGCTATTATGAAAAATCCACCAGGTTTTAAAAATAAACCAATTTTCAAAATACCATTACTTTCTATGTTTCAAATCCTTCTGTTTTGAAACCCAATAAATTTTTTCAAAATCAACCCATTCATATCATATAATCGGTCATTCTACCCCAATGAAATATGCATCCTAGAGGGAAGACGTTTCTACCATGCATGCCATGCTAATCTCATTGGCTGCACCCACAACAATGAGATATCCAATGCCTATAAGTGTCTCCATACACTTATGTATGCAAATCCCTAGTAACATGAAGTTCAAAATAAAAGGGTTAGCTACATAATTTTATGATATACATTCCATGTTCTGACAATCCTACTTCTTGCAGCCATCCTAACTCAAGGAATAGGCCAATAATGAATGTCAACCCCAAAACCAATGATCAACTCCAAGGATCGAACAACTGCTCTCACTTGAAAGCCAAAGACCAAAAAATATGACACCACTTGTAACATCCTTCCCCATGTCCTTGGATTGAGAGGGAGGAGGAATGCTACATGGATTTAAGTGTCATTCCCAAGGTTCCAAAGGCTGAAATTAAATGCTGAGGGCTTTAAGAATAAATTGGGGAACAATTTTCCCTTGAGATAAAACCATCCAAACAAACAATACACTATCAAAAAATACATGATGCATGTCGACAAAACAACAAAACCCTTACATTACCATAAGACAACCAACAATTCCACAAGAATTTCCAAGAAACAATACAACTAAACACAATATCAGAGTACCATGAGGAAGACTTAACAAGAGACCCAAAATAAACCAAGACACACTCCACAACTCCACACCGAACTCCATGCTACAAGTACCACCACATCTCCCAAGCATCACTATAAACCACTAGCCATGAGACGCTTTACCGTTACCTATGTCTTGGTATAAAACATCTAAAAAAGAAACAAAGTTCCAAAGAAGGGGTTGAGTACAAATACTTAGTAGGTTTTACATAAATTAATTTCCTACACACACCACTAGGATGAAACTATTTTCACATTATATAAAATAGTTTATATAAAACATTAAATAGCGCAACAACTTACAACAAGACAAAAAATCCTTTACTAAGCCATTTCCATCCCAGTGCTCAAAACACACAGGAAATCCAAACGACCATGCCACAAGACTTTTTACCATTTCACATTAGCACAACAAAACTAATCTTTCAAAGTAACACAAAGAAAGTCAACGAAAATGATGGAGCTTCCGTCCAACTCGTTCACTACATTTCCAACTAGTGGTACTTCTCTCCCACTTATCCTTTGATTGTGGCCCTTATGTCTTCTATCCATCCACTTTTATAGTGGTACTTCCTGCCTGCTTCAACACAATCCACACAATCCAAAACACTTAATCAACCAACAATCACTAACCACCAAGGCCACATAACATGCAAATAACGATTTTCATATCATTCCAAACCGCTTTAATAAATCACCAATTTATTGAAACCACCCTTAAAAAATTTTCCATACCAAAACCACGATTTAATAAAAAAACCTCTTTATTTAAAACCATTTTCATAAATCATTTCCTTTACCCAATTCAAGAAAAATATTATAAAATATACATTTTAAAATTTAACAATAATAACATTCAACTATAAGACCCCCTTTTACAAAAAATACAAAAAACATGACCAAAAGGATTTCTAACCAATTTAGCACATCAAAATCAAAATTAATTTCAAGAAAAAAATATTAATTGCAACCAAAACCACATGTTCTAACGAAGTGATGTTGAGAGAGAAGCCACATACCTTTAGGGTTCCGGTGAAATCGACCCTCAAACAACAACACCACAAATCCGATGAATGCTCCACTAAAACCACTCAAGATCTCCTTCAATAACATCCAAAAGCCTTATAATAAACAACTAGTGTAGAAAAAACCCTATATCTACATGAAAAAATGTAGATCTAGAAAAAAAGAGGGAAGAGAACACCTAGAGAAAACCAAAGAGAAAACAAGAGAGAGTTACCCAGGAGAAAACACCTTTAAACCACCTTGAGACCCCTTAGATTTGATTCTAAAACATGTGGGAGAGAACCTCCATCCTTTGAGATCCCACAATCCTGAGTGAGGATCGAGTGGGAGAGAGTTTGGAGTGAAATGGGACACCCCTGAGAAAGCCCAGATTTAAAAACCCTATTTTTAAGCAGCTGCATGGTTAACCCGCATAGTTTTGGAAAACCATGCGCTAACTGTGCACATGCCACTGGCTAGAGAGAAGGGGTCCACATGGTTGCCTTGCAGGATTTGGAAAACTATCTGTAGGCTGTGCGAACCCCATTGTCCCCCTTGCATGGTTTCCTGGAGAACCCACATAGTTTCCCCTAACCGTGATCAAACCGTGTGCCCTTAAAAAAGACTCCAAACTTATTCAAACCCATTCCAAACTCTCGCAACCTCTTACAAACTCATCCCAAGCACTTTAAATGCATAAAAATGCATAAATAAAGGATACATACCTCGAACCGGGGGTGCTATAAGTAATAGGTCCAAACCACATTCCAAGAGATATATTTATAAATATATCAATATCTTCATAGAGAAAAGTATGTTAAATAAAAAATGTTGAAAACCATCATAAAAATGCTCATATTGAAATATAATCTATTTTTCACATGATATCTCATTAATAATAATGTATACACATGAAATCTATCTTATTTCTTGATATATAATTCTTCAAAATTCCAAAATAAAATGTTTTGTAAACTACCATGGATAGGGATTTATACTAGAAACTTTTTTAATAAAAGGTCCAAATATATCATCATTCTAAACTTAGATGAGACAAATATTATTTTGACAATTCAATTTATTCTATACTAATAATGATGTAATTGATTATGGAATTTTTTCCATGAGTACATACACTACGGTTTTTATTATGCTAAAGGTATGTGAGTCATGGAATACATTAATAATGACATCAAATTAAAGGAATAATAAACACACTGATAGATAAGAAAAACCAATGGTATATATAATATGTAGTGTTCTTATTGTATGGTTTATCTCTTGGACTACCTGATCACCATGTGAAAACATCATAAGAAGACGTCTTAGTGATTATTATCCCCCAACACCTTGTAGTCAAACATCAACTATGTCTTGTCAGTCTTATATATCTGAATAATAGGACATATATTTAAGAATATCATCATGGAATCTCAAGGTTATCAATATAGTAGTAAATTTTTATAACCTATTAATATGACGATTAATCTATAGACATTATCACATAGTGGTATGTATAAGTAAAATTCAATATATGGGAAGACATGTATAATAAATGATCTGATAATCAAAAGTAATGAAGTTAGTAGGTTCAAGGGAAAAAACTCCAAAAACAAGGAGTTGTTTGGTGGTCATTAGAGTGTGGTTTGGTGATCCTTAGATTAAGATATATCTCATATAGTTATGGTAGGGATTCTCAACACCTAACATGAATTTCTAGGTAGTTCTCGAAACAAACATTCCACTTTATTTCGAAAACTAATAATAAATCTTAGATATTAATTTTTAAATTATGAATTAAAGGTTTTTCAAAGTTATATTTTTGTATCAAATTGAATTATTTCAATGGAATTTCAAAAATAATTGATGTAATTGTTTTTAATTCACACATGTTTCCTTGCCAACCCATTATTTTTGTATTTGTTTTAATTGAATTTTAGAAAGGAATTTATTTTCAAATTGATGATTTATAAGGGTATGCCAAATAAATAATATTTTATAGTTTTAATATATTGGTTTCTCTTAACATTCATTCATGTTATTTGATGTGATATTATGATTTAAAACGTACAGTTTAACTAAATTTTGTTTGATTATATTGGAAGTATATTCAATTTCACAGATAAAGTTATTAATAAAGTTAAATTAATTGAGTTTGAGAGCTTTATGATTTAAATACTTTCCATAACTTTTTCTAGTTATTGACATGATTATTTATATATGGGTTGATGTTTTTTATATTATGTTTTTTAGTCTACATGAGGTTACCTATTTAGGTTATAAACTTGAATGAGGGAATTCTATTCAATTTGAGGACGTTCTTTTGTTCTTTTAATTATGATAGCTAAGGAAAGTATTTCCTCCAACTTAAACCTATATTAGTTATAATTCAATGATGTATACTTAACCATGGTTAAGATCTAACATCGGGGGTGATGTAATGGACATGTTACTCCAATGGGAAGAAAATTATTTAATTCTAAATTTGTGCGGCTTTTTGAATTTACATATTCTCATCCTTGATTTTTTCAAAAAATGTATTTTTCCTTCAATATTTTTCATATTGTTTTTGAAAAAAACTCAATTTTTATAAACTATAAACTATTTTATTTCAAATTAATAATGGCATTAAATTTTGGTATTGTACATGGTTTTCAAACTGAAATTTTTTTTTCACAAAGCTACTTCACTTTTGAAACATTATTTTTATTAGGTTTTAATCAAAATTATGATTGAAATTAAACCCAGTATATTTAATTTAATTACTAATAGAGTGATTTAAATGATTTTTTATGTTGAATCCTTTTTATAAATTAATTTTCATCCATAAATTATGATTTATATTTCAATGTTCTATCTCTTTTAGGATCTTACCTCTAGTGTGGACAATTGATTACTTATTATTTACCTAGTGTTATATTTGTCTTAAGAGGGATGTGATGAATTATTATGGACGTCTCATTTTAAATTCCACATGAATAGATATAATAATGCCTTAAAATAGAATAAATGACCTGAATTATGACATATTTTACTTGAAATTAGTATACTTTATTATTACCTCATGATAATATCTCAAAGGATTAGTTTCTAGTATGCTTTATTTCATATAAGCTTGCATAAAATTATGCTAATGGTTTCTAGTATTATATATACAAACATATTGTTATTTTTTTATATTAATCATGCTAATTATCATAATTATTATTTGTAACTTAAGCATACTTACTGTTTTGATAAGATCATGAGCATACTATAAGGGGAATTTTTATACTATATAAACAATAAGTAGGTACAACTTTATGAAGTGTGATGAATGAGATGAGTCATAATTCCCTGACTCTTATATACCTCTTCCCATATAACTAAAGGCATGATCTGAGATGTACCTAACTTAGAATACAGCTTCATATGTCCAAGGGATGTTCTTATGACCTAAATATAGTATATACTACCTTTAGAAGGAATGAACTATAATTTTTTCATTTCCCTAGTCATGTTATAAACATAAGGCTTGTCCAAAAACAAGTACAAGCTTGGATATTCCCTTTATAGGGATTTATTTGTTATAGCCTTTATTTTATTTGTACACTCCTTATGTTTCATTAATTCCATGTTTGTGTGATGACTATTTGTAAAACTATTTTATTATACTTATTTAAAAGATTAGATATTCTCACACATAAACATAGTAATTTAATGTTTTGTTAAGATATGTTGGTGATGTAATATTTTTTAGAGTTGGTGTCCTAGAACCAACTATTTTTACTTTTATTACACTAATATTTGATGTATCAAATACCAAATTAAACATCATATTACATATTTTTCATTGTTTAGCATGACCATAATGTAATAATGTTCTAGAGTATTTGTCACACTGATAAGGTCATAGTAGTTCCCCGCTATGATGAGAACCTTGAAGTGTTATGAAAATATTTTTATTATAGTTATGAGGTTGTATAGCATACTATGATGGGATACATTTTATATAGACCATAAAGTGTGAGTACTCGTAAGAAGATGACACTTCTACTCATGAAAATCACATTCGGTAATCTCCAAGATGGGAGATTATGAGAACAGACCCGCTTGTAAGAATTCCACATGTTTTGGCGTCATTATATATTCTAATCTATGAGCATGTGTAATGGTCCTTAGACATTAATACTATCATTAATACATGTCACGAATCACACTCTTAAATTTGTTGAAAAAAACCGTCACACTATATATTGGCAGGAAGTATATTACATTGGGTGTGTCATGAATGACATGTTATTATTGGGAAATTCAAGAAAGGATTTTTCCATTATATATTTATGAAAGTTGATATATCAAACCCATTATTGAAATAAAAACATAACCCTAAAATCCATGGACATTGTGTAATGAAGATTTTATTTTAGATAGTGAAAGAATGATGTATCAAGTATATAGGTTGATGACACAGTCATGCAACCTGCTATGGTGATATAATATGAAAAAGGGATTATATTACTTAGTGAGAATTTGTACATAGTTGTTATCATTTCTACCTTAATATCCTTATCTTGGATTCCTTAACCTGTTTATAGATTGTAATTTTGGACTTTAGGCAAACACTCTTAATGCCAATGAGAAAGAATCCTAGAGGGTTACACACTAAGTGTTTCTGGTGATCCTCGATTAAATTATATTGGAATTCAATCAATAGAATAAATATTATTCTCAATACTGAGGAATAATTTTATTTAAGTTATATTGATCACATAAATTAAATAAATATTTATTCACTGGATTTTGAATAAAATATATATATATATTTCATTAAAAATTTAATAATTTTTTATTTACTAGTTTATGGATAAAATATTTATTTAAGAGAATAAAATATTTATTTGGGTGTTCAATAAATACAAGAGGAGTTCGAATGGACCAAGACTGTGTATGGTGATAAAATAATTATTTATGAGTCAGTGAAGATTATTTATTCATTTTGTGTAAGTTGGTACACCAAAAAATAATAATACTGTTATTATTATTATGTAGCATGGAATTTTATTAATGGGTGTAATTATATTTAATGACAGTTATGTAATTAAATTTTACAACTTAAATCCCTGCTCTATAAATAGATGACAATGTCTATTGTGTAATTCATTCGAAACCAATTTCAAGTTTGGGAATAGAGAATTGTTGTGCACAATGGATTTTCTCTCGACACCTCCACCTATCTCCATCTCAAGAACAAGAAACTCAATTCATAATTTCATTAATACCAAAGAATGAGTGATCAAGAAAAAATAATACAATACATTCGATCCATCGTGCTAACACCCGGAGAATGAGTTACATTTCTTAGAGACCATTGGAGCACATGCAAATCATCACTAGAGAGATTCTACTATTGGATCCTCATAAACATAATAAAGGCAATCCAAAATGGTTTTTTCAAATGATCAAAAATAATCAATGAAGAATGTTTCTAATCCTAGGTATTTATTTCTTCAGATATAGAATAAATTAAATAGAAATTTGTTGTTCAGGATCCTTGCTCTTAGTTTTAGGCTACAATTATTAAAAGAAATTTTAATATATCACCCACCACTACTCACTTCCGCTATGCCTGGAACTAATAAGTGGTATCAGAGTGGTCATGTTTAAATTTATAATTATTTATTTGATTGTTGATCATGTGCAATTGTGGTTAGATTTTATTTCATGTTATTCATTATTTAATCTTATTTAAATTAACATGTTATCGATATATTAATCATGTTTGTTTAGTGTTTTGTTTTCTTAATGGTTTAAGATCAAATAGAGAATGACTGGAGATGGCATTGGGAAGTTCCAAATCATTGACTGATAAAACTGGGTTACATGGCATGTGGTCGGAGCACACACTGTATACCCATGCACAATGTATCCAGATGCACATAAT
Organism: Viscum album; assembly: GCA_963277665.1. NCBI lineage: Eukaryota > Viridiplantae > Streptophyta > Magnoliopsida > Santalales > Viscaceae > Viscum > Viscum album. Next base: position 1,990,534,197 of record OY728136.1, read on the forward strand.
AATTAATCACATGTGGTACTTTTATTGTACTCCTTGTGTTGACTAGGCCAACTTGGCACATGAAAATCAGATACAGGGTGTGTAATTGGCAGGTACACACCATGTAGTACAGCCGAGTTAACACACCAAATCCCCAAGCATGTGACTTGGATATTCATCAACCGAATATATGGTGGGTAGCTGCATGTACACATAGTGTGGTCTCCCATTAATTGAAAAAGTTAAAATTACATTAAATTTTAAATTGTAGCATTAAAACCTTATTTTATTGAATAGCACATCATTGTGTGTTTGACAATTTAATAACGGTTTTAAAGAATTTTAAACTGCTCAATTAATTTATTATAATTAATATGTCATTATTGGTTCTGTCAGTTTTTTCCAAGAATTCTATTAATGATGAGTATTTAAAAATAATATCATATTATCATTTAGATATAAGGGAATTAATAAATAAACAAATTAGTTAATTAATGCAAGCATGTTTATCTTAAATAATAAAATAATGAATAAATAAATCATAACTATTTACTTTTGCCTATTTTTTGCATATGTGACCATTCATGAGCTTGAAAAAGACCTATGTATGTATTGTAATTTATTTAATTAAATTTATTTATTGGGTATTCAATTATTTAATATTAAATTAAATGATTTCCTATGAGTCATCCCTACCTCCATTATTATGTATGACCTGCATGTCCAAGGATATTCAAGAAATTCCCTTTAACCAATCCTTTGGTCCCCCTGACCTACATATGAGTAATAAATATTTGTAATTAATGGAGTATCCCAAGGTGTGTGGTGAAGGTTCAAAATGGAACGATAATGATGCCAACTCGGTGATACATAAGAGGACACAAGGAATGTTGTAGCTTATGCCAAGTCTAAAATAAGGATTTATTTTTCCCTACATCATAGGTTGATTTAATGTCCGCTCATTAACTAAACCATTAGATAAGGTTATGATCAAGTCATTTAATTAATTTATTAATTTATATCTAATACATTAACATTATATTTATTGATATAAGACCGTGTTCACATAAATAAATGAATTAATATGCAAAGACTAAATTTAAATAAAATTGGCTATGAGTAGATGTTTTATCCAAACATTACAAATTAATTATGTAAACATCCACCTAAATATTAACCAGACATGTAAAAGATAAAACAATATAAAAATTTATCCATAATAAAATAAAATCCCTTAATATAATATTAAGTCAGACTAAGCCTTCCATTACTTAATTAGAAACAAAACTTAATAGAACTATGTGTCTGACCAAACCTTATCCGGACACTTACTTTTATAAAGGGATTTCTTATGAAAGTATTAGTTGAATTAACCATTTTACGTTAAAATAAGTACCCCTTTCTAGGATTGGTGTAATTTGAATGCAAGTGTTGAGAAAATCCTAGTTAGGAATTCTAGATAGGGGAGTCCAATCAACAGATCAAGGTGATGGAATCCTGTAGTTGGAAAAGACTTACCTACCTAAATACCTTCAAAATATCTTGACCAACCCTTTTTGGGGTTAAAAAGGGGAATATGGATCCTTTCCACTATAATTTCCTAGCAACTAGACATTCCAAGTTCAATGTTGAGGGATATTGAGACTTGATAAAATAGTGGGATATTTAATAAAATCAGTTAATTATTTTTTAGAAAATTTATAATCAAGAAAAGTACAAATAATATGCTCTTTTAATAGTAGATTAAAATTAAAATATCACTATCTCTATGATAAATATTGGATAAAGACAATCTCCTCATTGATTGTAACTTCTGAGGGGGGTTTAGATGCATTTGAATTATTATACACCATAAATGAAAATATTACATGCTATAATCCTCAATACCCGATCCTCCTTCTCAAGAGATGAGTGATAAAGAGTTACTAGTCTACTAAAAACATATGAACGATGCAGTCAACATTAAATGTTTTATTCTTTCATCAATTACTTGTGAACTCGTGAAGTCTCACGAAAACATGGATGCATATAGAATGCTTGACCACCCCCTTGGTCTTTACTAGGAGAGATATAGACAAGAAGAATTTGATATTTCCTAGGCCCTATTTCAAAGTAAACTTAGAGAGGGTTCCCCAGTTGGACCTCATGTAGTCAGGGTCGTTGGCTATATTGAACACCTATAGGTTCTAGGGTTTAAACTCTCTGAATAACTAGGCACCATCTCATTATGGCATTACTCCCTTAGTGCTTCTCTAGTTTTGTTGTGAATTTTAATATGAAAAAAATTGAGAAGTCTCATTCAAATCTTCTTATCCTCCTTCGTCAAGTAGATAAAGATATAAAGTGTGAAAATTATTCTATCCTTATGGTGAAAAAGTTCAAAGGGAAATAAAGGATATTTAAGACCAAAGCTTATTCACGACCTTCCAAGAAGAAGAATATCAAAGGGGAAGCAAGGGGAATAAGATGCTATTTGTTTCACATGTGGAAAAAATCACCACTATATGAGAAACTTCACCCAGCAAAAGAAGCAAGGAGAATCTTTATATGAATTTTTTATTGAGTTAAATTTATCTATTTCTAAAATTTTTTCATTAGATACATCTTTTGGTGCTAACATATGTATTCAAATACCATAACCTAGTAGATTCAGAAGAATTAAATGAAGGTAGATGGATCTACGAGTAGCCAACAGAGCTAAACATGTTGCTATAACTATCGAGGACTTACACCTCACATTACTGAATAAAATGATCTTGGTTTTAAAGGATATTATTATGTGACTTAAGTTACCCAAAATTTTATTTATATATCTATACTAGATACAAATGGTTTCATTTTAAAATTTTCAAATAAATGTTTCTTCTTTTATAATGATAAAATTTTTTATGGTAAGATACATTTACATAATGGTCTTTACATGTTGGATTACATGAACCAAGTAATGGAAATCGACAAACAAAGTTACTTCACATGAATCATACCACAACCAACTTTTGGAATCATCTGTTAGGTCCTGTAAATGAAATACACTTGAAAAAATTACATAAAGATAGATATTTACATTCTTTTGCACTAAAACCACTTGGTGTATGTCATACATGATTACAAGGAAAAATGACCAAAGCCCTATTTAGTGGGAAATGTGAAAGGGCTAAAGAGATTCTTGAATTAGTTCATACTGATGTGTGAGGACTATTTCCTGTTGAATTAAGTGGTGGGTACTCATACTTCATAACTTTTACTAATGATTTTCATAGATATGGATTTATTTACTTAACAGGGTATATGTCAGATTATTTTGATAAATTCGTGGAATATAAGAATGAAGCTGAGAACCAACTTTATAGGAAGATTAAGAAACTACACTTATATCGAGGTGGATAATATCTTAATCAATACTTAATTGATTAATTACGAGAGTTTGGGATCCTATCCCAACTCACTCCTCCTTACATGCCTCAGTGTAATGGTGTAAGTGAAAGGGGAACCATACCTTGTAGGGCATGGTGAGATCAATGATGATTCATGAAATTATTCCATTATCATTTTGAGGATAAGTATTACAAACAACGATACACATACTAAACCAAGTACTAACTAAATCGATAAATGGTATTCCATATGAATTTTGGAGTGGATGAAAAACCATATTATTTAATTTACATGTGTGGGTAAGCGAAGTGTTTGTTAAGACCTCTCTAGGTAACAAATTTGAACCCTGAGGCACAAAGTGTACCTTTAAAGGATACCCTAAAAAAATAATGGGATATTACCTATACAAACCCTCAAACAAAAGGTTTATAGTAAAAATACAAACCATATTACATTAGTGGGAGTGAATATCCAAAAGATATAGTGGGAGTGAGATAAACTTTGACGAAGTCAAGGATTAAGGCACAAAAGAGTTGGTACATGTTCAGATTCCAATAATCCATATGGAATAAGAAACTGTTCAAGAGACACAATAACTATGTAGGATTATGAGATATGTTAGATAACCAGAACAATATGGTTCCTTAGTTACTAAGGTTAGGGACTCACTATTATTTGATAATAATGATCCTCTAACTTACTAGGAAGTTGTAAGTGGCACAAATGTTTCCAAGTGGCAATAATCCAGGAATTCTAAAATGGATTCCATATACCAAAACCAAGTATGGATTTTGGTAGATCCTCTAGTGGATGTAAAACTTGTTGGTTGAAAATGGGTATTCAAGAAGAAACTCTACATGGAATGACAATTTAGTACTTATATAATGAAACTGGTTGGAAAAGGGTTTAAACAACATCAAGGTATTGACTACGATGAAACCTTTTCACCAGTTGAAATGACAAAATCTATCAAAATTCTTCTTTACATTATGGCTTACCATTACTATGAAATTTAGAAAATATATGTCAAAATAAACTTCCTTAATGGGAACCTTCAGGAATATTTATACATGACACAACCTAAAGGGTTTGTGACTATAAAGGATACCAATAAGATATACATGTTTCCAAAATCCATTTATAGGTTAAAGCAAGAATTCAAGTGATGGGACATTTGTTTCGATGAGTCCATAATGGAATTTGGTTTTATAAAGAATGAATGTGATCATTGTGTATAAAAAAAGTTTATTGGGAGTGCTTTAGTTTTCTTAATAGTATATGTTGATGACATATTACTTATTGGAAATGAAATACCAGTCTTACAGTCCATTAAAGAATGGTTTAATAAATGATTTTTTATAAAATACGTGGGTGAGGAAACATATATTCTTGGGATTAAGATCCACCATGATAAATCCAAGAGGTTTCTCATCCTAATTCAAAGTACATACTTTGAAAAGATACTTAAGATATTCAATATGGTATAATCAAGAGGGGATTATTTCCTATGTCACATGAACTTCATATTTCTAAGAAAATGTTTCTTCAGAACCATGAAGAAATAAATAGAATGGATAAGATTCCATATTCCTTAGTGATTGATTCAGTCATTTATGAAATGCTATATACTAGGTTAGATGTTGACTATGCATTAAGTGTGGTAGATAGATATCAAGAATATCCAGGTGACCACCATTAGATGGAAGTTAAGACTATCCTTAAGTATAGAGGTGTAATAAGGATATATTCTTGGTTTACGGATGAGATGAGGAACTAGTCATTATAGGATATACACATGCTTGTTTCTAGACTGATCTAGATGACATTAAATCACAAGTGAGATACATCTTCACTTTGAATACAGGTGTTGTGAGTTGGAAGAGATCAAAGTAAGCTATGGTTGTGGATTATATAGAAGAATCAGAGTATATTGAAGGTTATGAGATAGCTAAAGAAGTTTTTTGGATACAAAATTTAGTCCAAGAGTTTGATGTGTTACCTAGCAGTAAATATCTCATCACACTCTATTATGATAATACTACAATGGTGGATGTATCCAAAGATCCAAGGTCACATTAGTGGATGAAGAACATAATTCAGAAGTATCATCTCTTGAGCGATTTTTCTCAGAGAGGTGAAGTTGAAGTGATAAGTATTTCCACCAAAGAAAATGTGACTTACCCCATGAATAAAGCCTTTAATCATTAGAAACATGATTATCATGTGAGGTTTAGTAGATAGAAAGTCGTAGGGAGTTGGATCTAGTCCAAGTGGGAGTTTGTTAGAGTTAGTGTCCTAGAACTAATTGTTTGTACTTTGATTACATGAATATTCAGGGTATTAAATATTAAATTAAACATATTTTTACATATTTTTCATTGTTCTGGATGACTATAATGTAATAATTTTCTAGATTATTTTTCACATTGATAAGGTCATAGTAGTTCCACTCTATGATGAGAACCTTGAAGTGATATGAAAATATTCTTTATATAGTTTTGCAGATGGATAACATACTATGATGAGACACATAGTATCTAGACCATCAGGTGAGAGTACTCATAAGCTAATGAGACTTCCTCTCACAAATTTCACACTTGGTAATCTCTAAGACAAGAGATTATGAGAATATAGCTGCCAGTAAGAATTCTGTATGTTTTACTGTCATTAGATATTCCTATCTGGAGCATGTGTAATGGTCCTTAGACTTTAATATTATCATTAATGCATGTCATGGCTCGTGCACTAATATTTTCTAATGAGAAGTGTTACACCATATAATGGTGGGGAGTAGGGTACATTAGGTGCATCATGAATGACATGTGATTAATGTATAAGTCAAGAAAGGAATTTTCCCTTCCATATTTATTGAAGCTGATATCTCATCCATTTGATTGAAATATAACCATCTCCCTAAAATAAATGGACATGGAGTAACAATGAGTTTATTTTAGTTAGTCAAAGAATAATGTATCAGACATATAAGTTGATGACACCATCACACAACCTTTTTGAATATATTATGTGACAAAGGGATTATATTACATAACGATCATTTATATATTGTTATCATCATTAGTACTTTAAGTTCTTTCTCTTAGGTTCCTTGACATGTTTCTACATAGTAATGTTGAACTTTAGGCTAGTCCGACTAATTCTAATGAGAAATAATCCTGGAGGGTCACACACTAAGTGTTTTTGGTGGTCTCAATTAAATTATATTTGAATTTAATTAATGGAATAAATAATATTCTCAAGAATGAGGAAGAATTTTATTTAAGTTATATTGATCTCATAAATTAAATAAATATTTATTCACTAGATTGTGAATAAAATATATTTATTTAATTTATTTAATATTTAAAAAATATTTATTTACTAGTTTGTAATTAAAATATTTATTTAAGAAAATAAAATATTTCTTTTGGTGTTAAATAAATACAGGAGGAGTTTGAACAGATCAAGACCGTGTCTGGTGATAAAATAATTATTTACGAGTTAGTAAATATTATTTATGCATTTTTAACAAGTTGGTGCACCGCAAAAAAATAATAATAAAATTATTATGTGGAATATTATTTCATTTATGTTTATAATTATATTTAATGGATGTTATGAAATTAAATTTTTTAATTGAAATATCAGCTCTATAAATAGAAGGATACATCTATTGTGTAATTCATTCAAAACCAATTCCATGTTTGGGAATAGAGAATTATCGCACACAAAGAATTCCCTCTCAACCCCTCCTATCTCCCTCTAAATAAAGAAAACCCAAGAGTGAATTTCTACAAGACCAAGTAACTAGAGATCAAGAATAAACAACACACAACATTCAATTCTCCACGCTAGCTGCCAGAGAACAAGTTGTTTGTCTTGGGGACCATTAAAGCACGTGTGGATCACCACTAGATGAATTGTACCCTTGTATCCTCACAATTGCAACTAAGGAAATTCGGAATGACTTTTTTAGATTATCAAAAATTATTAAAAAAGAAAGTCCCTAATCCCAGGTATTTATTTCATCAGATATTGAATAAATTAATTATAAATTTGATAAGCAGGATTCTTACTCTTAGTTTCAGAAAAAAATTATTAAAAGAAAATTTAATATATCACCCACCACCACATGCTTTAACTATGCCCATAACTAAAATTATTGAGTATATATATGATCATACCTTTCATGGAAACATTAGTTGACATATAAATTCACTTACTATATTTTAGGTATGAATGGTTCATGCATAGATATTGGGTGTTGTTCTATATAACTAAGATTTGATATGGAATCATGTGTTCATACTCCATAAGGAATTAGAAAAGAAGGTCCCCGTTGGTAGGAACAAAATAGGTATAATTTATGTCTAGTTAAGTGATGTAGATTTTTCCTAGGGATATATGTTACGTCTGTATGTTTACTTATTGTCCAGTGTTTTTGATGTTCCACCAAGCCCATGTGTTTTGAGTTGGGGTGGACCTTCTTTCCAAAGATAGGCAGTTGCTGGGACATGCTAATGATAATTTGGGTTGCACATTGGTTGAGAGGTTGAATAATCCCTAAATGGATTTTGTGGCCTAGTACAGGACTCAATTAAATATTCAAGACATGTATATAAATACATCATATTAATAATATCATTTACACATAAGAAAATAATTTACTAGAAACATCATAAATTTTAAGGTCATGTGATATTAACCATAATGGTGAATTTTAAGGTTGTGCATCCATAACCTTGTTCATGTAGTTTAAAGTCACACTGATTAGACTACTAGGTAAAATTTACTTTACAATGGGTTAGGATTTGACTTATGTTAAAGCTTACCTTACTTTTACTTTCAATTAGATGATCCATATGATGGTATTTTTGTGAAACCATGAGGTAAATATTAACATAAGGCATTTGGGTAAATCAAGAAGACGTTCTCAAATCAAGGTGTTTATGCTGGGTTTATAAATTAGATACCCTTTTGAGTTTATTCTTTCTATTGGTACCAAGATAATAGAAGGAATATTTGGGGATCAAAAGTAGTAGGAGTCCAATATATGGGTGTAATTCTTTTTTATTTGGTAACTCGTTGAGAAAGTAATAGTAGACTCATAGTGGATACGAACCATGGAGGAAGAGTTAGATCTTACACCAAGTCAAATGTCTAAGTCCATGCAGTTTAACATCACTTGGTAAGGATGCATATGTCGTAAAATGGGAGACATCAAGAGAATGAGTGGGGATTATGCATGGGTGGCCTTCTATTGTTCATCCTGTCTCTTAGTAATAAAATAACATAGGTTATGATAGGGGATTAAACATAGTGAGAGTCCCATATGTGCTTGTATATCCCTTTAATATTTATAATTATATGAGGAAGGAAGACTAGAATAATGGAGGATATGACCTAGTGAGAAATATTTGGGGATTACACTAAATTAGAGGTCCAAGTTCATGTAGTTTAATTTTATGCGGTAAGGAGACCTATGTTATGAAAGGGGAGGCAATGAGATAGTAAGTAGGGTTTACAAATGTAAATCCCATCCAGGTTTATCTTTATTAGTTTCTACTAGACATAAGAAGATATGATTTAGTCTTACACCTAGTATAAGGACCATGTGTTGATGCACACCTCTTATCTGTTGGTAACTAGATAAATAAGTATAACTAGATTCACAAAGAACTAGTGAGGATGGGTAAGGAACTAAGAAGTTAATATTGACTCAAGGAGATATGAGAAACTAAGAGTCATATCACTTGTTAAGGTGATTTTATAGGGATTACACATGAGCTACCATTTCAGGTTGATCTTTTCTGTTGGTAATTAGATAGTGTAGTATCTAGTTGGGGATTAAACCTACTATGAGGCCTATATATGGAATCCACCTCCTTTATGTTGGTAACTAGACGAGGAAAGAAGAGTGAAATTATGTGGAATATAATATAATAAAGAGGGATTGAGTCTAAAATCTAATTTGATATATATTTGGAGGTATTTGGATTAATGAACGGACCAAGGATGTGGTTATCAATGAGGATATGATTGAGACTTTTAACTAGTAAGAGGTCCATATGTTGATATATATATATCATTTAGTAGACTAGTGAGGACAACTGAATACTTGAGAAACTAGGATGAGAATCACGTGGAAGAGGAGGTTTCACCAATATTCTAATTATATGGACCATCATTATTAATGGAATACGTTATTTTTAACTCCAGGAGGGTCTTATCGGTCTAAGAGGAAAACCCGAGGAGGGAATCCTTGGTTTTCTCAAATCCCATTATCAAAGAAATATTGTAATACACAATGATTTTATGATTTTTTGAATACATTTATTTTTTTCATTAGATTTCCTTACACACAACACTGAGTTTAACTTGCATTAAATATAGCATTGAGTTTAGCTTGTGTGATACACGACACTGAGCTTTAACAAACCATGATATATTATTAGTATTATTTTATACATGCAACTGTTATAACATAACCATTAATAATATTTTTTTTAAAAAATATTAATTATAATTGTTTTATATAAATAAAATACATTAGTAAAAAAGTACATAATTTTTTATAAAATCTTAACATGTTTCAAAAATATTATTTTATCAAGAAAATGCTTTTTATTTTTTTTTTGTGAACAAAAAATAAAAATTTATCTTTTAAAATTTTAGAATATTAATTTGATAATATAAAATTTATTTTTGAAATAATCATGTCAAAGTTTTCTTAGGTTTAATTTTTGGGATATTTCTGAAAAGAATAAATTTCCAATGAATAGTAAAAAATATTTTTTTTATTAAAAACTAGATTTTCATTTAATTTTTTTTATAGTTATTTGTTTATTGTAAATGGATTGAAAAGTAAAACTAGTTAAATTTTATATATAATAATCCAATTTATGTTATTTTAATAATTTTCATATTGAATTTATATATAAAAACTTTTTAAACTTTTTTACTTTTTCTCTTTGAAGACTTGCTTTCTCGTTGCATCGGTAGGATTAATTTTAGATTAAAATTTTTCAATAGTATGAATCGAATTTTTAAAATGGATTATATATTTTGAATCATAATAATATATATTATATTATTTTTTCAACTTAATGTTTCACATAATTAATAGTAAAAATAGAAAAAATTATTTACTGTAGTTAAGGTAAAAATGGGTTTAACGGTGGTTAAAGTAAAAATATAAGGTTTAAAGTAAATATATAAGGGTTAAAAATGACCCAAAATATTTCCAAAACCCATTATATGGGAATATATAGACCATATATTTTATGTGTTCAATAATGACCCATTTTGATCCTTTTGGCATGTGAAAAATGTGGGTACACCTTTTTCTTTTCAAAAATTACAATTGTACCACTCACCTCACTTATAAAAGGTCACCCCTCTCCTCTAATATTCACACCATAAAATAACTTTGGTTTGGAAAATAACTTCCAAAATCCCTTCCTTTATTCTCTCCTCTTATCATAGGATCCTTATTTTTGGTAGAGATCCAACCTAATAATCCTTTTTTTCAAACCAAAAAAGTTGTCCTAAGAAGAGGTAACAACCCTAACCGAGCATTTTGACTTATTCCCCCCCCCCCCAACTCCTAAAATTATTATAAAACCATAATGATATCATAATATCAATATAATCCATATATTTATATATTTTTATGTTAATTTCATGACCTATATCTTTTTTTCCATCAAATGGGTTACAAAATCATCATTCGTGTATACGACGGACTACCACCATGTGAACTGATGTTATAAATTTTCTATCACCACCTATAATGGTAGATATAATGATGTATTTATTGTTTATATATAATATTAATGGGATTCTAGAACCCTTTTATAACATATTTTTTCTTACTTTTCATTCCGTGAGAATATGATAACATCGTTTGTGTGTACTACAGTCTACAGCCTCGTAAAGAATTGTGATTTGTTCTTCACATGCACATTACATTGAAGTTAGTATATAAAATATTAAATAAAAATATGTTATATATATGAAAAAAAATTATTATATAATTTTAATATATTATTTATATTTATTTATTTCAATCTTCTATGAAAATGGAAAAAACATTCATGCGTACGTACGACCTACCATCTCCATAAATGGTATATTTCACATTTTATCTCTAAATTTTATGGATTAATATAAATACATATATACTGAATATATAATTTATTTATATAATTTTTAATATTATTTATATTATGGAACCATGATCAAATTAATATGAATTATAATACGAAATCAAAACATACATGAAAAATAAATCTATTATTACACAAAAACGGAATTTAATATGAAATTGTTAATAAATATGTAATTAAAGGTCATAATTAATTAATATATGGTATTATATATATAATTTTGTTTCTGTAATATATTTATAATAAACTTATATATATTATTCAAGATTTTTTAATGTGTATGAGGGATGTCAAGACTTAAGGTAAGAGATTTTTCATCTCACTTTTATATCCATGAGATACATACCATATTCACCAAATGTTTCTTATATGTGGTGTATATACAGACCAATAATGAATTTTACATTTATTATCATGAAAATTATGGGAAATTAAATATCAATTTTAGGATCTCTCTTTTATGGGGTTTATGGTTCAAAATTTACCAAAGCAGTAATGTATTTTTCTCTAAATTTGTCTTATTTGAGTCATCTGTTGTGTTATGAACCTATATTATTTTATGAGGTGTATATATATCCCATTTTAAATTTAATATCATAAAATTATTTATTTCCAAGATATTTTAATTTTAATTTAATGTTATTATTTTATGGGGCTTACAATTGAATGTTTCCAAAGTGGTAAAAGTTTTATGATACAATTTGATCATTTATCATGATTTTTCATGATTATGATTTCAATGATGAAATATTTTGACATATTTCTCAATAAAATCAGTTATTTTATTATACACTAGAAATTTTTGAAGAATATATATTTTATATTAATTTTAATTTGATAATATACTCAATATTTTTAGAGAATGTTATTTAAGAAAACTAAATTTATTTCTCCCTTAGATCAAAAACCCTTTCTCTTCTATATCCATCTTTTCAAATTTTTTTACTATTAATATATTCCTTTTAATGAAATTTTTATCCATTTTGGAAAATTTACAAAAAATTTAAAATAAATATTTATATTGTTTTCCAAATTAGTCCCACTTGGATTTTACTAAAAACGTGAAAGGAATATTTGTTTTAATGTGTATTGAATATACAAAATTTTCTTCCATAATGACTAATCAATGTTTTAAATATTATTTTATATGTTTCAAGGTTTTATTTCTAAGAAAATGATTTTTAATATTTTTTAATGTTAAAACAAGAGTTTTTCAAAGTTAAAATGTTATTTTCCTCATGAAATGTTTAAAATTATTTTTAAATAATACTTTATATTTTTTAAAGTTTATTTTCAAAGAAAATAATTTCCAAAATATTTTATAAAGTTTAATTTTAGAAATTTATTTATAAAGAAATGTTTTTTTCTAAATAAATGTTCTAGGAGGTGTTTCAAAATCATTTTCCATCTAAAATGACATCATTTGATGTTACTTATGATTTAATAGGGATATAATCCAAGGATACCATTCTTTTTATTTCTATGGATTTTTTATATTTTTGATGAAAAGATGTTTATAAAACTTCATTATCTTCCATGGGTTATACCATGATAAAAATTCTTATGAAATAAACTTTTTTTCCATGGGTTATACATTGATGAATTGATTAAATGATTATGAAACCAGTTTATTTCCATAGGTTATGTAATAATGTAATGTTTATAAAACCTATTTATTATCATGGGTTTTGATATGATGAATGTTTTATGATATTGTGACACACATATTTGTGATTTTAAGTTTTGGATGAGTGGGACCTATATCTCCCTCCAATTAATTATTTAAAAATTAATTTTATATGAGGTGAAAGGGTACATGTGATGTTATAACAAGCCCAAAAAAAGGATACCCAGGAGGTTATACGAAGACCAAAAGGGGGTAAATGAGAGGTTATCCAAAGACCAAAAGTGTAGGTTCCAGGAACAGCAGAATCATGGTTGGGACGAAACCCAAAATTAATTTTTTCCATGATTAATGATTATTTTGGTATCAATATGGTGATGAACGCTAGTCTCCACGAAATAAAATCAAATATTTAGATAAAGAAGGAAGAGGCCCGAAACCTTTAGAGAGGATTTTACACATCATGTTTATAATTAATTTAATTAATTTTATAATGAAAATAATACCTAGATCTTAGATATTTTCTTCATTGATGATGTTGATCATTCAGAATGATCCTTCTAGATTATCTTGTTGGGCTTGTGAGGATCCAAACTAGAATCCCTATAGTGGTGATCAAAACGTGCTCTAATGGCCTCCGATCGACACCACTATTTCCCTTGGTGATAGTGCGGAAAAACGAGTGTATTGTGTCTTTCATTCTTTATTTATTGTTCTTTGTCCTTGAAAAACATCTCTCGTTCTTGAGTGGGGAGGGAAGAATATTTGAGAGAGAAATTGTTTAGCTCAACCATTCTCAATTCACCAAGAATGCGGTGTGTTCTCCATGGCACAGTAGACTTACTTGTCTATTTATATGCATGGAACATGATTTAAAATATCTAATTGCATATCAACAATTAAATACCTTCATGAACTTACTGAAAAAACATGATCATAATAATAATAACATGTCCTTATTTATGGTGCACCGACTTGCGCAAATGGAAATATGAATAAAAGTGTGCATCATAAAATAATAGCAGCGTCATTATTATTTTAACTTCTTCCAACTAATAATTTTTTACTTTCTTACAAATAATTATATTATTAACGAACCTACCTTAGTCTGCTCGAACTCCACTTCCATTTATTGAACACCTGAATAAATAAATAAATAATTTATTCTCTTAAATAAATATTTTATTTACAAACCGGTAAATATATATTTATTAAATGTTCAATAAAATAAATAAATATATTTTATTTAATTTATGTGACTATATTAATATGAATAAAATTATTCCATGGTGTTGAGAACAATATTAAGTAATTAAAATAGAATTTAACCAAGACCAAAAAAAGACACTCAGTGTGTGACCCTCTAGGATTTTTTCTCTTTGGAATTAGGTGGGATTGCCTAAAGTCCAAGAGTACTTTCTAGCAACGGGTCAAGGCACCCAAGAAAAATAAAATAAAGTTACAAAAATGAAATACACATACGAAAGCTCACTGTTTAAAATAATCCATTTGTCTCAATATATCATCATTTAGGTTTCATGATAGTTTCACCAACCTTTATGCTTGATATGTCGTTCTTTGACTACCTAAAATAAAATCTTCATTACACCCTGGACAAGGAATTTCAAGTGATGGTTATTTTTCAATCAAAGGGATGATATATCAACTTTCATAAATGGAAGTGACAAATCCTTCCTCGACTTACCCATTAATAACATGCCACTCATGACGCTCCCTGTAACGCCCCGACCCTAGTTGCCTAGAGTCGGTGAATTATTACATAACATTGGCATGATCACAAGAAAGATCAAATCTCGAAAGACCGATTGGTTTAGTAGCCTTGGAAACACTAGATATATTCATATGTTTTACATTACATCATAAAATGAAAAACTACTACAACAACATAATGTTTCCACAGTCCACACTATAATCCCCTCATAATATCCCTGCAGGTCATTCATAACTTACATCTTCACTTCCTGGGAAAAATAAAACATAGAAAAGGGGTGAGCTCAAATGCCCAGTAAGGATAACAATATAGCGGAAACTTTCATCAATAAGAATAAACATTTAAGGCAATGTATAACTAAAACAATAGCCTTTTAAACATGAACTTTCAACATGGTATGGCATAAATAAAATGAAATAATTCCATTTACTTATTCACATGGATATTCTACTAATCGAATAATCACATGCAAAAATCATTAACCACTTTCATAATGTTGGAATTCATAATGCCAGACTATCATAACCACATAGCCAAGGCCTCGTGCCAAGACTACAAATAAGATTTTGTCAAGGCCTTGTGCCAAGACACTAGTTTGTCTCATGAGACCTACCGATGCATCGAGGAGCTATAGCAGGCTCCACCCGTCACTTATTAAGTCCAATGCATTCCCATATGAAAAGATTTAAACATAACATAAACATTCGTATTAAATCTAGCATACGAAATGTCAATAATTTCACCATAAACTATGAATGGTATAAAAACAGCACATCCATAGTCAAACATATCACAAAACCTTCAATACAATATAGAAGTTTTGTATCATAATAAATCAACTTCAAATAATCTTAAAATCCATCAAAGGATGTTGACGTAGATGAAATCAAAATTCTTTTTAAAGAAATATCTCCTTTTATTTTGAAATCATTTAAGATCCATATAAAATAAAATATTTTCTTTGAAAATATTCTTATAAGCTTGTAAGGAAAGCTTTGAAGATTTTATAACGGCGTAAAATAACCGCACCCGCCGTATAAGTTAAAAAAACATTCTTACCTTAATTCTGTCGAAAAGGTTAAAAAGGACCTTGTTTTGAAAACGACCGAAAGATTCCTTTATAAACCACTTATAAAAGTCAAAAAGGGTATAAATGACTTTAACTCATATTCTAGTAAATAGTAAAAATGTTTTGAAATGAATTTTTAAGAAACATGGATGTGGATGGTAAAGAGATCCCAGTAGATTATTACGTATAAACAACCTTGGATAATGAAGAGGTTGTAAAGTAAACCCTTACCTTGTACTTTTCCTTGGTTGGAGTAGGTTAACCTCCTGTATAATGGTGAAATAATTGTTATTAAATTATACAAGAATCATATACATTAATATGATATCATATATGATCTTTTAATATTGATTTGATAATAATATCTTAGTATTATCGCCGTTTCGGGTGTTAACTTACTCATTTTCTTTTATATGTTTTGTTACATAAGTCATGTTTGTTGTATGTTATTCATATCCAGAATGATATCAAGTCCTTAAACATCATTTTTAAATCATTAAATGAAAATTATACTTGAATGGATACGATGGAGAATGAATCTCATTGCGTTCGTGGAGACGGTAGTCCGTACGTACGCACGAACGCTACTTCCATTTAATTTTCTTTTTAAAAGAATCGAATCCAAATGATACATAGGTATATTACTATTCCAGTATAATATAATATTTTATATATGTTACTTAAGTTCATTAACACCATCCTTTATACGTTCCATGTGTGGTATGAACGAGTCATATCATTTTAAGGGGGCGGTAGTCCGCACTTCCTCAAATGAAATTATCGTATGTATATACAACATGAAACGAATAATGGTATGAAATAAAATGGAATTACAGAAGCTTATATATAAAATATATATCATTAATATCATATTTAATTACAGTGCCATCATAATGGCCACCATGATAGGTGGTAAGATGTATTTGAACAATCATCGTTTCGTGAGGCGTTAGTTTTCCATCCACAGAAACATTATGTTCATCATCCATTAGATGGAGTTGTGTGTATGTGTAGTTTGAATCCTTCTTATAACAACATCCTAGTATATTGAGTATACTGGTGTTGTTACAAAAGAAAGGAAATAAAAAGAGTTTGGGGGTTGGAGAAGAAAAATAAATGAAAATAATTTAAGAGAAATCGTTACCTTTAATTTAGGTAACTCACTTTGGTTGGAACCAAAGGACTTCTTGAAATGATTTCTGCCTAAGGGGAAGCTTCAAGGAGGAGGAGAGGGATGTGGGGAGCTTATTTGGGTAGAGTTTGGACGAGCCAAGTGGCTTGAGAGGTGTGAGGAATGAGTAGAAGTGGTCTCCTTTTATAAGGGAGAAGAGGGGCTCTTTAGGAAAGAGTGAAAGTATTACTTTATAATATAATTATATTCGGTTTATAATGGTCCAAAAATCATTGAGGTCGAAGATAAGATGAATAATATTTTAAATAACATCAACCAATAAGAATTGTACAGGTTTTAGATAATATTTTAATCATTATAATCTTATTTATTTAAATGATTTATTAATGAGGTAAACATTGCATCATTATTGTGTCATTAATAATTTAAATTATTTGATGTCTAAAAATTATAAATAAAATATCATTATGTAGGAAATCTTTTTTATCTTTCTAATGAATATTTATAATCTAAAATCCAACATGTATAACCCTATGTAAAAATTGTTCTTCTAAAAGATGTAAGCTTATGCCATTTTTATTTTTATTTTAACTTTATTAATATAAAGTGTCCCTACCACATACAAGTGGCTCTAAGGGGTCCCCAAATTGACCCAAGGATGCTCATGGTCGGGTATGTGTCCACCAATAATGTTAAGACATGTTTTAGGGTAACTTTGTATTATTATAATATTATTTTTTTAACCCTTATTTACCGGATTTACCCTTTAACCATGGTAAATATAATATTTACCGCAGTAATTATTCAAAATGTGTAAAAATAAAAGTTACCTATTTACATAATTTGGACATCCTGATTCCAAATATGGAATCCATTTTCCTAAATTCAAAACACAGAAGTGGCAGAAATTAATTTAAAATTAATTCCCGCTGTCAAAACAAAAAGCGTGTTTTTAAGAGGTAATAACTATCAAAAGATTGACACTTGTTTATGTTCGGTTTAATTGTAAAATTATGTCCAATGACCAAAATTATATTAAATGGTAAAAATATATTCTAAATATACTTTAAAACCACTCAAAATCACAATTTATCTCTATTAATTATTTTGATTAAAAAAAGTTGTTTTTAATTAAAATTTAGAAATTTTCACTATTCATCAAAATATGAAAGTTATCCGAAATGTACCAAAATTTCACCCTAGGCTAATTTTGATATTCCGAATCTAAAAATGAAGTCCATTTTGAAATATTGAATATATATGATTTCAAAAAGTAGGTATTACTATTCACAACGGCTAGTTTAATTAGTTGTGGTGTGTGTTAGAACTCGAGGTTGCGTACAACACACGCTATCGCATTATTCGAAGGGAAACGTACCATAGAAGCTTGGGGTGTTATACTCCCAACGTACCCTACTTCCCGCCAACTATTTGCATGCCAGTTTTTGTCAGTAAATCAAAGTGCATGAGTCGTGACACATATTAATCTTTATCTTAAAGTCTAAGGATCATTACACACTCTCACAGATAGAAATATCTTATGACACCGAAACACGCGGAATTCCTACTGGCGGGTCTATTCTCATAATCTATTTTCTTGGAGATTAACAAGTGTGAACTTAATGAGAGGAAGTCTCATCTGCTTACGAGTAATAACACATTATGGTCTATATTCTATTTTTACCTTCATATTATGTAATCCAAATGTATAACTATACATAAGAATATTGTTATAGCATTTCAAGATTTTGATCATAGCAAGGAACCACCATGAACTTATCAATGAAATAAATATTATAGGATATTATTACATCAAATTCATGCAGAACAATGAAAAATATGTAATAAGATGTTTAATATTTTAATATATTAAATATCTATGTAATCAAAGTACAACCAGTTGGTTCTAGGACACAAAATCTTACAAACTCGCACTTGGACTAGAGCCAATTTCCTACGACTTTCAGTCCTCTAGAACTCACATAGTGACCATGTTTCTGCTGAGTTAAGGATTTAGTCAAGTGGTATGACACTTTTTATTCTATGGAAATAATACACACCACAACTTCTCATCTCTAAGAAAAATACCTCAAGAGATTATACTTCCAAAGTACGTGATTCGTCTGTGGATATGACTTTGGATATTATGCGAGAGACACCATTGCAGTATTATCACAGTATATTGTGATTGGATATTTACTACTAGGTATCACATCTAGATCCTGGATGAATCTTAACATCAAAACTTCTTCTTTATCTACCTTAGAATATACAATATACTCAGACTTTGCTGTAGAATCTACAACCACACTCTTCTTTGAGCTCTTCTAGATCACTGCGCCTCCATTAAAAGTGAAGATATATCCTATTTGTGACATCATGCAATATTGATTAGTCTCGAAACTAGAATCAATATATCCTATGATGACTAGTTCCTCATATCCTCTATAAACCAGGAACATATCCTTAATATGCCTCAGATACTTTAGGATAGTCTTGACAATCATCCAATGGCGTTCACTTGGGACAGCTTGATATTCGCCTACCACACTCAATGCATAAGAGACATCCAGCCTATTACATAGCATGGAATAAATGGATGAACCAATCACTGATGAATATGGATTCCTTTTTATTATCAATATTTTCTCTTGTGTCTAAGGACACATTTTCTTGGAAAGATGAATTCGATTTGATACTGGAAAAAATCCCTTATTAGATTGTTCCATACTGAATTTCATCAGTATCTTATCAATGTATGTACTTTGACTTAGGCCCAGTAATCTCTAGGATCTATCATGATGGATCTTGATCCCAAGAACATATGTTTCCTCACCCATGTCCTTCATGGAGAAGCATTGATTCAACCATGTCTTAACAGACTGTATTACTGGTATCTCATTTCCAATAAGTAATATGTCATCAATATATAATGCTAGGAAAACAAATGCACTACCACTAAACCATTTGTTGACACAAGGCTCACATTTTTTCTTGATAAAACCAAATTTAATTATGGATTCATCAAAACTAATGTTCCAAGACCTGGATTCTTGTTTTAATCCAGAAATGGATTTCTAAAACTTACATACCTTATTAGAATACTTTAGAGTCATAAATATTTCAGGTTGTGTCATATAGACATCTTCCTGAATGTTCCATTTAAGGAAGGCAGTTTTGACATCCATTTTTGAAATGTCATAGTCATGGTAAGAATAAATGACCAATATAATTCTGATGGATTTTAGAATTGTAACTGGTGAAAATGTTTCGTCGTAGTCAATGAAATGACGCCGCTTGAACCCTTTTCAAACCAATCTTGCCTTATAGGTACAAACTTGTCCTTCCAAGTCCAGTTTCTTCTTAAATACCCATTTGAAACCAATGGGATTTACATCAACTGGGGGATCTACCCTAATCCAAAATTGGTTTTGGTACATGGAATCCATTTTAGAATTCATGGATTCTTTCCACTTGGAAACATCTGTGACACTTACTGCTTTCTTGTAGGTTAGAGGATCATTATTTTCAACTAATAATGATTCACCATCCTTGGTAACTAGAAAATTGTACTGTTACATTTCTCTAACCTCTCTTGTACTCCTATGTATTTCTTGTGTCTCTAGAACAGTTCTTTCTTCCATAGTGCATTGTGGGATCTGCTCTTGTATGAACTCTTGTGTACCCTGAGCCTCAACTTCATCGAATTCTATCTCACCCTCACTATCTATTTTGGATATTTTATCCCTCTAAAAGAATATGGAATGTATTGCCACTATAACCTTTTTATGTGAGGGGTTGTATAGGTAATATCCCCTTGTTTCCTTGGGGTATCCTATAAAGGTACACTTTGTGCCTCGGGGTACATGTTTGTTACCTAAAGAGGCCTTAACAAACACATCGCTTCCCCACACATGTAAATTTGATAACATGGATTTCTTTATACTCTAGAATTCATATTGAATACAATTTATCAATTCAGTTGGTACATGGTTTAGTATGTGTGCCGCTGTTTGTAACACATGTCCCCAATAGGATAATGGAAGAATTTCATGAATCATCATTGATCTCACCATGTCCAATAGGGTGCGGTTCCTCCTTTCTCTCACATCATTCCGCTGGGGTGTGTAAGGGGGAGTGAGTTGGGATAGGTTCCCAAACTTCCATAAGTAATGAATTAAGTCTTTATTAAGATGTTCTCCACCTTAGTCTAAGTGGAGTTTTGTAATCTTCTTACCAAGCTAGTTCTCCACTTCATTATTGTATTCTTTGAACTTATCAAAATAATCCAACTTATACCTCCTTAAGTAGATATATCCATATCTACTAAAATCATCAATAAAAGTTATGGAGTACGAGTACCCTCCCCTTTCTTCAACTGGAAATGGTCCATACACATCAGTATGAACCAATTCAAGAAGTTCTTTTTCCCTTTCACCTTTCCCACTAAATTGGGCTTTGGTCATTTTGCCTCGTAAACATGCATAACATACTACAAGTGGTTTTAGTTCTAAATAATCTAAATATCCATCTTGATGTAAATTTTTCAAGAGTTTCTCATTTACATCACCTAGCCGGTGATGCCAAAGTTGGGTGTGGTATGAGTCATGTGAAGTATCTTTTTTATCGATTTCTATTACTTGGTTCTTGTAATCCAACATGTAAAGAGTGTTGTACAAACATTCCCTACCAAAACAAATGTAATATTTGTAAAATAAGAAAATTTCATTTGCAACCATGAAAAAACCATCTGTATCTAATCTAGGAACATAAATAATGTTTTTAGTTACAAATGACACATAATAAAAACCCTTTAACACCAAGATCATCCCAGTTGGATACGTGAGGTGGTAGTCCCCAATAGCTACAATAGTAAGTCTGGCTCTATTGGATGCTCACAGATCTACCTCCCCTCAATCAATATTCTTAAATATCCTTCGTTCATGTATTTGGATACATATGTGAGCACCAAAATCTATATCTAATACCCAATTTTTAGAAAAAATATATTTAATTTGATAAAAAATGCACCTGAAGCTTCCCAATGATTCTCAAATTGGGTGCAATTTTTCTTCTAGTGTCCCTTATTACCACATGTGAAGCACACAACCTCATGTTCCCTTGCCTCCCCTTTGATCTTATTTTTCTTGGAATTCTATGAAGAATATTTGGACTTAAACCTCTTTTCCTTCCCTTTAATCTTATTCACCATAAGGACATAAGGCTTTTTTCACTTTATATCTTTGTCCACTTGTCAAATAAAGGTAATAAGATGAGATATATCTCAATTTTGTTCATATTGAAATTAACAACAATCTGGAGAAGCTCAGAGGGAGTGATGTGAGAATGAGATCGGTGCCCAGTTCTTCTGATATTTTAAACCCTATAACCTCTAGGTGGTCAATGAATCTAATGAGCTTGACTATATAAGGCCCAGTTGGGGAACCCTCTCCAATATTACTCTAAAAGAGTTCCTTGGATATCTCAAACCTTTGTTGTCCTTCTATCTCCTGGTAAAGACCACGAAGTTTCCTGAGAATTCTATTGGCATCCATATTTTTATGAGACTTCATGAGCTCACTAGACACGAATGATAGCATCAAACATTGAACGTCGACCGCATAATTCATATGTTTATCATAAACAAGGAAATGTTGACCACTCGCCTCTTTGGAAGGCATATTATTTAATGCCGAATCTAACATGTAAGACTTCCATTCTTGGCGTAGAATAACCCAAAGGAATCCAAACCATTTCTGGATGTTACTGCTGGTGAGGATGTTGTCTTTATCTAGAATTGATCATAGGGATAGTGTGGTTGATGAGGTTTTCATTTAATTCTACAATTAAAAGAGCAGATCATTAGTATATTCATGATTATATTTTATGAGAAATAATAAATTAATTGTTTTAAGTCTCCCACTATTTTATTAATTCCCAATGTCCCTCACCATTAAACTCATAATTTCCAGCTTCCCTGAAATTATAGTGGAAAGGATCCATATTCCCCTTTGCATAACCCAAACAAGGACTAGTCAAGATATTAGATGGTATTTAGGTATGTAGGTATTTTCCAACTGCAGGCTTGCAGCTCCTTATTGAGGGGGCTCCCCAATCCTGAAATCATGACTTTATATTTCCTCAACTCTTGCCTCCAATATTACACCATGTCTAGCAAGGGATACTCATCTTGATGTAATATGGTTAATTCAACCCAAAACCTTTCATAAAGGCATCCTATATAAAATTAAGTGTCCTAAAAAGGGTTGTTCAAACACATAGTTTTATTGAGTTTTTCCTATAATCAAGTAACGGAAGGCTTAGTCTGACTTAATATTTTATTTGAGGGATTTTTACCTCTTATGTGTGAATTGATTATTATCATTATCACATACCTTTTAATATTAAGTGGAAATTACTTAAGTGATTAACCATATATCGATAATATTTACACATAAGTATGGTTTATTTTAGTTCCATATTTAATTCTTGTTTAATTCATTAATTATGTGATCGTGACAACACATCCATAATGGTAAACCATACAACTGAAATAAATAAAATAAAGGGCATAATCATGAGATTTTCTATTAGTTAGTTTATCTAGCAGTTGATAAACTAACCTTGACCTAGGGGAGAAACATCTTGAACCTTTTGGGTTAATGTTTATAGCTTTCCACCTGTCCACCTATGTATCTCCCAAGATTTTTTTCTTCTCGGCTCTAGCTTAAACCACCTCTACTAGCTTGAGAGTTCCATCCATTACATATGACTCTTTTTAACTCACATACAAGTGAGGGGTAAAAGGGGTTTTACATAAAAGAAACCTTGGGAAAATTGGCTACACATATTAATAAAGAGAAGGCTCACATGCCAACAAATTAAATTTAAATAAATAAATTAAAAGAAACCATCCACATATAAAGGTCTTGGTCAAGCTCAAGATTATCCATACATGCAACGATATTTACACATGAATAAAAATATCATTCAATTATTTAATCGTTCTTGTTTATGATAAATCATGATTGAATAAATTAATTATCATCTTTAATTAATCAATCCTTTTATCTTAAACCCTTTTATGAATTTCATTGAGATTCTCATCCATCATAATTTTAAACAAATAAATTCATTTAAAATTATCATTGTATGTAACTTGTACCTAGGAGGAAACCCAATGAATTATTATTCAAAACTACCCAATGAGTAAAATTGAACATTACACATATGTTAAATGAAACACATATATATAAAACACCTATCAAGTGTTGTGCCTCAGCTTTACACCCGCACGATGGTACAAATCTCAAGGGTTTGTATAATATAATAATAAATTTTAATAAATCTTTGTAATTTGGATGAGTACAAGGTGTGTACTATTTTTCACCATCTATCTGAAGTACACACCCAAGGACATGGCGTGTAGATGTACTTATGAAATACTCGGAGTACTTGGAATGTTCTATGGGACATAAGCCATGTAGTATCCGTGTTACACAGTTTCCAGCTAGGCAAGCTATGTACGGGGTACACAGTCCAACCCTAACCTGAAGGGACTACACATCGTGTCCAGTGTACTACACAACGTGTAATCTGAAAACTATGTGCCACCTATTCCTAGTCAACATATAGAGTCATTTAAGACTTATAAGGACTTCAACACACTACTTAGTTGGGAAGACTGGTCTGATGCATTGAATCTTGACTACACGACATGTACTACCGAATACATGCCATGTGTTCCGTTGTTATAAGTCCAGGAAGCTTTGGCACCAATAGATGAGATCATATATTTTGTTTTATTCAAAATCAAAAGAAAATATCGTTTCTATAAGGTGAATCAGAAATGAAAGTGGAGGAACAAATCTCAAGAATAAGATTTGAAGAACGATTAACTTGAATTGAACCAACTAAATTACTAAATGCGTAAATCATTAGAAAAATATTTAAATAATTATAAACAGGATGTAACTATTATGATACCACTTGTAAGTTCAGGGTGTAGTGAAAGCACCGTTGGCTCGACACTGAACTTTAATTTCTAACATGATCAAAGATTATTCCGAGATCAATGTGACGATAAATTATAGCCTCCACAGAATAGAATCAAAGATTTTGATAAATAAGGAAGAGGTCCGAAACCTTTATAAAGGATCTTTCACATCATGTTTATAATTTATTTAATTAATTTTATAAAGAAAATATTCAGTATTTTCTTCATTGATGATGTTGACCATTAAGAATGATACTTCATGATTATATGTTTTCACTTATGAGGATCCAAACTAGAATCCCTCTATAGGTAATCCACACGTGATTCGATGGAATCTGATTGACACCACTCATTCCCTTGGTATAGCGCGACGAAGCGAGTATCTTGTGTCGGTAGTTCTTGATCACTTGTTCTTCATCCTTGAATAACGTCTCTCATTCTTGAGAGGGGAATGAAGATGATTCAAGAGAGAAATTATTTATCTCAACAAATTTCAATTCACCAAGCTTGTGGTGTGTTCTCCATGGCAGAATATACATATTTTTCTATTTATATCCATGAAACTTCATTTACAATATTTAATTGCATAACAACAATTAAATACTTTCATGAAATTAGAGAAAACTCATACTCATATTAATAATACCATGTCATTATTTATGGTGCGCCAACTTTCACAAAATTGAATTATGTATAAAATTCTGCATCACAAAATAATAGCGGCGTCATTTTTATTTTAACTTGTGCCAACTAAACATTATTTACCGGCTTGAAAATAATTATTTTACTACCAGACCGGTCTTGGTATGCTCAAAGTCCACTTTAATTTAATGAACAATGAAATAAATAAATAAATAATTTATTCTATTAAATAAATATTTTCTTTACAAACTATTAAATAAATATTTATTAAATGTTCAATAAAATAAATAAATATATTTTATTTAATTTATGTGATCATATTAACTTGAATAAAATTATTCCGAGTTCTTGAGAATAATATTAATTAAATTCAAATATAATTTAACCAATACCACTAAAAAAACTTAGTGTGTGACCCTCTAGGATTTTGTCTCATTGGCATTAGGAGGGCTTGCTTAAAGTCCATGAGTAATGTCTAGAAATGGGTCAAGGCACCCAAGAGAATGAACGTAAAGTCATAAAAATGAAATCCAGATAAAAATGCTCACTTTTTAATATAATCCCTTATCCTCAATATCTAATCAAGTAGGTTTCATGATAGTGTCATCAACCTTTATTCATGATATGTCATTAATTGACTACCTGAAATAAACTCATCGTTACACCATGACCATGGAATTTCACATGTCAGTTATATTATAATCAAAGGGACAAAATATAAAATTCCATTAATAGAAGGGACAAATCCTTCCTCAACTTATACATTAATAACATTCCACTCACGACGCACCCAACATACCCTACTTCCCGTGAACTGTTAGCATAACAGTTTTCATCAGTAAATCAATGTGTGAAAGTTATGAAACTTATTAATGATAATCTTAAAGTATAAGGATCATCACACACACTCACATATAGAAATATCATATGACACCAAAACAAACTGAATTCCTACTGGTGGATCTGTTCTCATAATCTCCTTTCTTGGAGATTACAAAGTGAGAACTTTATGAGAGGAAGTCTTATCTGCTTACGAGTACTCACACCTGACGGTCTTCATGCTATGTGTCCCATTATAGTATGTAGTGGGGTTTTATATGATGAATGTTTTATGATCTTTTATCACACATATTTGTGATTTTCATTTTGGGATGAGTGGGACCTATATATCCCTCCAATGCATTATATAACAATTAATTTTATATGAGCTCAATAGGTACACGCGAGGTTATACCAAGACGACAAAAAGGGTACAGAGGAGGTTATACTAAGACTAAAATAGGGTAAATGAGAGGTTGTCCTAAGACCAAAAGAGGGCATATGAGAGGTTATACAATTACTAATAGAGGGTATGTGGGAGGTTATTACAAACTCAAAGAAGGTACATGAGTGGATATCCTAATACAAACATGTTATGAATGTCTTATTGAGAAGCATTGATATAATATTTTCTATAATTATGTGTATTCCACAAATATTTGCATTATCCCAATGTTATATTCCCATGACTCAAGTTATTTTATTCCCTTATAATTAATGTCTTATGAACTATCAAGATTTATTATATGAATCAATTTAATGATCTATGATATGAAGGGATGGATTTCAAATGTTATTGTCATGTTACCATACCCTTATTCTAATGATAGGTTGATATCTCCCTTGGATTACATTACTGAGCATCTGAGATTACCCTGTATTATGTTTCCATTCCCCATGTTATTATGAAAGGTGTTATGTATGATATGTCTAATAAGGGTTTTAGTTATAAATAACATAGTGTAAGATGAAGTAACTCACTTATGCATTTTTTGTTTATGTTTCCAAGTTCTGAAAGTCACTATACCTACAAGATTCTAGTGTGTATTGTTATGTTCTGTAATGAATATTCATATACTAAAATGTAATATTTATGTATGAGAACTTTGTGTCTTTATAGTTTGTGTCAAATAAAGGTTTAATTAACTTCTGAAAAATAGGATGAGATAACTTTAGTGATAACCCTAGTGATATTTCTAAGGACATGTCTAGAGATATGTGTAAGGATAAGTCTATAGATTAGTCAAAGAATAAGAAAATATCAAGGAATTTTGTTAAAGGATATAGATAGTGGTTTTAAAGAAATTATATCCCTGTTATGACCCTACAAGTGGACATGACTTTGGAATAGTGGTACCTTAGGGAAATAAATCCGAAAAGGGTGTATTGAGATGGACTCAATCGTCACTTGGTGCACGAAAAAAAGCCTTGATATACACTTGTTTTGACACTCATGAGGGATATGTTTTAGAAATTCACCAACTCTTTATGAACCATCATGAAGGATTTAAATATATGGTGATACTGAATAACCTAGGATAAACCTAAGGTGGAATATATTCAAAATAAGGTGTTATAATTTTTATATCCTATAAGTGTTTTTTCATGATTATGTGGTTTTAAAAAATGATTTGTGTTTCTCACACTATGATTTCTAGTTTTATTAAATTGATGGAACCTAAAGTAAATGTGTTACTACTGAATGAAATAAGAAATGAAATGATTTTCCTCCCAAGCAACCTAATGTTATGGGAGCTAGAATGAAAAACCTCATTACTATGATCACAAAACATTACCAAGATATAAATCACGATGAACACCCAAACAATTAAATAATGGAACAACATTTTTTTAAGTTCTTTATGAGAAAATTCCCACCCTATTTTAGTGGGTTTTTTGACCTTCTAGTTATTGAGAAATGGATCAATGCAACTGAAAAGATATTTTTCATTCTCTAATTTTGGAGAATGAAAAATCATATTGGATTTCTATCATTTCAAAGGTGAAACAAATCAATAGTGGAAACTTATTAATAATATGAGTCATGAGGAGGTAATTGACTCCACAGAATCAGATGAGTTTAAGAGGTTATTTTTTAGTAATTACATCACTCATATTCTACAAAAAATTATAGATAAATAATTTTTTTTATCTCAAACAAAAGGATGGTGAATCTATTGGTATCCATGAAAATAATTT
This sequence comes from Viscum album, assembly GCA_963277665.1. Taxonomy (NCBI): domain Eukaryota; kingdom Viridiplantae; phylum Streptophyta; class Magnoliopsida; order Santalales; family Viscaceae; genus Viscum; species Viscum album. The sequence goes on from OY728136.1 coordinate 1,990,562,929, forward strand.
TACAAGACATTCATGGTATGACTCTATTTTAACAATCATTATAGAAATAAAAATTAATTGATTCATTGATGGATTCAAACCATGTATTTGAAAGTTATTGTATATAAGATTCTTTAGTTGCTATGAATAATTTTTTTCATGTGTATTGAAATTTTAAATTTAAATTTTATATTTTTATTATTCTCATGTTTTTGATAAGAAAAGGAGGATCAGGTCTCATATATATCTAAATAAACAAAATGGTGGAAAGAAATTTCAATCACCAACACACCATTAATGTGGGAAGAATCACTCACGTGAATGCCTAAATGGAATGAGAGGGTGTTACAAGTGTGGGAATATTGGCCATTGAGAAAAATAATGTATAAGTGATGTCATGAGGAAATTAAATGAAATAAATAGAGATAGATATCAATAAAATAAACAACCAACACTTTAGTGTTTCATGTGAAAGATGTTTGGGAATTATGTGAATCAATGGACCAATCTTAGGGATAATGTGGATGATAAGGCACAACAACCTCTAAATACAGAGGGAAAAAGGAAATATTTTGTAGTAAAAAATAGTTGAACTGAAGAATTATAATTATGGAACATTATCCTTCCCTTCTTATTTGGGAATTTCATGTAATATTAAATATAAATAAAACCTATAAAAATTTTATTATTCACCCTTTGGTGAAATTTCATGTTATTTTGAGATTTTATTATCTCCCACATCATGAATTTTAGTGTAGAGAAATCACATTTGATATTATATCAGTATAAGGATGAAACCAAGATTCTAATGAATATTTTTTGTACAAGGTTGGAGATTATATAAAGCATAAATCATGAATAAACTTTTGGAAGTGTATATGTCTCCATTTAAGATAAAATTAAAAGTAATAAATATCATCATTATTTTATGAGTTTATGTTTGATCATAAGTTCAAAGGTGTTGACTCCCATTTTGAGGTATTATGTGATGGGAGTTTATCAAGAATAAGTACATTTTAAGGTAAATTTATAGAAACTATACCCTTTGTTTTTTTATATAGTGACAAAGTTATTTGAGGAATACATACTTTACACTTTTTGGATATATGATTAAATGTTATTTTAACCTTTAGGGTTTATCTTATCTTCGATATTGAGGTAATTATAGGATTTAGTCAGTCACCTTATGAAGTCAACACACTTTGTTGCTATTAGAGAATATTTCTCTCTAGTTCCACTTGTAATAACATTCATTAAGGAAGTCATAAGGTTTTATGGAGGACCATATTAATTTTTATCTATTTTCGATCCAAAATTTTACAAGATTTTTTGGAAAATTATTCATCAGGATCTTGATATGGAGTTGAGTTTTCACACTATGTACCATCCTAAGATAGATGATTAGTCTGAGAGAACAATTAAAACCCAATAGGATACAATGATATCTTGTTTTATGGATTTAAAAGGTAGTGGGGATCAACACTTTTATATAGTTTAACTTTAATATGAAAATATATTTCAATATAATATTCATTTGAATCCTTATGAAGACACTTATGGAATAAAGGGTTGAACACCGATGTACTAGAATGAAGTTGCAGAAAGGAAGCTCTTTGGACCTGAGACAGATGATGAAATGGAATAGAATATTTGAACTATTCAGCACAATTTAAGGGAAAAAAAAATTTTATAGATATGTTATGATGATAATAATTGATGTGATATATAATTTGAAGTTGGTCATAAGGTGTTTCTTTGAATATCTCCATGGATTAAAAAATGGAAAACTAAGCCTTAGGTATATCAGTCCCTTTGAAATTCATAATCATATCAAGATCATAGATTATTGCATGGTTCTATTAACAAACCTACAGTAGGTTAATGTTTTGTTATATGTATTTATCCTAAGGAATTATATAACTGATCCATCACATGTACTAAACTCATAGGATATGTTGTTAGAGCATTATATTTCTTTTGAAGAAAAATTGACAGTGAGTATGGATCATAAAAAGAATGTTCTATGAAACAATACCACTCAAATTTTAAAATTATTATGGTAAAACCACTAGTTTTATGAATCTATGTAGAAAACTAAGGTTGTAATGAGGTATATGTATCCTTAGTTTTGCGTACCAAAGTGATGAATTTTGGGGGTGAATTTTATTTTAAGAGGGTAAAATATAACAACTTGAGATTTTATGAAATGTATTTTTTTCAAATAAAGTTGATATCATTGATATCTTATGTTACATTAAACACCAATATTTTACATTCATTACACACAACATCAATTTTTTTCTTGAGTTATATAGGACAATGAGTTTTAACAAACAACGATATATTATAAATATTATTATTTAAATGTGACCATTATAACCTAGAAATTAAAATTGGTGAAATGAAAAGTAATAACTAATTTATAAATATTAATTATAATGGTATTATATAAATAAATCATTTTGATATAAAAGTAATTATTTTTCGATAAAGCCTTTATTTGTTTTGAAAATACTATTTTCTAAAAAAATGTGTTTTATTTATTTTTGTAAACTATAAAAAATTACTTTTTGACACTTTATAAAATAAATTTTATAAAATAAACGTCTTTTTTGAAATCATAATGTATAAATTTACTTAGGATGAATTTTTTTGATTTTTCTAAAATGATTAATTTTTGGAAGAATAGTGAAAAATATTAGTTTTTTTTGAAAATTTCTTCTTTGTTTAAAAAAAGTATAAGGTAATTTTTTTTTAAATTTGTTTAAAAGTAAAATAATTTCAGTTATATATCTTTTAATCTAATTTAGTTCAATATAATAATTTAAAAGTTAATTTTTTGTATAAAAACTTTTTGAACTTTTGAACATTGTCTCTTTGAAAACCCGTTTTCTTATCACATATGCGGGATTAAATTTAAATTTAAATTTTATAAATATGTGAATGGAATTTAGAAAAATTGATTCAATATTTGGAATAAACACAATTTATATTATATATTAATATAAAAATATTTTTTACCATATTAAATCATAAAAATTGTAAAAATTATTTACCACGATTAAGGTAAAAATTGGTTCACCAGAAGTTAAACTAAAAATATACCGATTAAAAATGAAAAAAACATGTCAAAAATAGATTGTATAGACATATTTAGAATTTATGTACTCTAATTTCTATAATGAAACATTTTGGACCCTTTTTTCATGTGGAAAACTTGGGAACGCCTTTTTCTTTTCAAAAAATACCAGTGTGCCACTCACTTCACTTAAAAAAGACTGAACATCCCCTCTTCTATTAACACTTAAAAACCCCATTGGTTCAGAAAATACCTTCCAAAATCACTTCCATAATTACCTCCTACAATACTATATGACCTATTTTAGTAAAACCTATAATCTATTAATTCTTTTGGTGCAAATATTAATTAGTTTTCGAAATAAGAGGCAACGTCCCCAACTGAGTGTTTTATATTATTTCTTCCTAAAATCTATAAATTATTATTAAACCATGATGATATAATTACCACAGTATCATAAATATTCTGGTATATTTTTATGTTATGTTCATGACCTATATCCATATCCTCTTCCATCAAATGTGTTACAAAATCATCATTTGTGTTTAGGGTTCACTACCGCCTCACGAACCAATACTATTCGTTTTACATAACCACCACTTACAGATAGATATAATAACATATTTATTTTTTATATATGATATTTATGATGTTATTATTATTATGGAAAAATGATATCACATATTCCTTATTGCTTTCTATTCGATGGGAATATTATAATGTCGTTCATGTGTACGGAAGACAACCACCTCATGAAGCGATTGATTCGTTCTTCACATATGGTTAACATGGAAGATAATAAATACTTGTTTAAATAAAAATATGTGATATATATTAAATAAAAAATTATTCTATATTGGTTATATATTATTTACATTTATTTCTTTTAATCCACCGAGGAAATGGAAACAATGTTCTTACATACGTGAGACCTACCATATCTATGAATGGTGTAATTCACATTCTATATCTAAATTTTATGGATTAAAATAAATAAATATATAATAAATATATGGTATATATATCATGTTTAATATTCTAGAGATTATGTAACCATTATCAAAGTAATATTAATGAAAATACCAAACCAAAACATACACGAAAAATGAAGTAGTTATTACTGGAAACATCACATCAACATGGAATTTTTAATAAATATATAATAAAAGTTCATAAATAAATATTACATGGTTATATATATATAAGTATGGTTATTTATTATATTAATAATAATATTATATTTATTTTATACGAGGTTTGAACATATAAAAATTAATTTAAGACCTAAGGTAAGCAAATTTTAATCTCACTTTTATATTAGTGAGATACATGCCATATTCACCACATGCTTTTTTATGTGGTGTATATAATTCACATGAATTAATTTTATATTTATTCTCAAGAAAATTATATTTATTTAAAAATCCATTTTATCTCTCTTTAATGGGGTTTACGGTCAAAGTTTACAAATGGGGTAAGATATTTTTACCTCAATTTTCTTTCTTTGAGTAATATATTGTGTTTTTCTCCTATCTTCTCTTAAATGGTTTATATACTAATAATATGAAATATTATATCATAAAATTATTTAATTTTGTTTAATTTTATGCTTCATTTACTATTATTCTATCATGGGGTTTATAATCAAATGTTACCAGAGCGGTAAAGGTTTTATGATATAATCTCCTCGTTTATTAGGATTGTTCATGATTATAATTACAATGACGAGATATTATAATCTATCTATCAAGAAACTAATGTTTTTTATTATCCAATAGTTTTTTATAAATAATACATGTTTTATATTCATTTTACTCTCTATATACACTCAATATTTTAATTTTTTAAAGAAAACTGACTTTATATATATCTTTGGTTGAAAACCCTTTCTCTTACATGTGTATGCTTTCTAAAAATGTTTTCAAAAAGGTTTAAATGTTAATAAATGATTGTTTAATTTCATTTTTACATTTTTTTTTAATTTTTTAAAAAGTTTTAAAGGATTTTTTTTATCATTTTCCTGAAAATTACCATTCAGTTTTACCAAAAATGTGAAAGGAATTTTTGTTTTAACGTGTGTGACATGTAAAAAATTCTATGTCATAATAACCAATCAATGTTCTAAATTATCCTTTATATATTTTATCGGTTATTTTAAAATACAAGGATTTTGAAAATGTTTTATGTTTTATTTTTTTTTCCAATTGAATCAGATATTTTCCTCAAGAAAAATTTTAAATTATTTTTAATTATTCATTTATAAGTTTTAAAAAATTATTTTCAAAGAAAATTATTTAAAAAATATTTTATAAAGTTTAGTTTTAAAAAGTGATTTTCAAATAAATGGTTTTTATCAATATATTTCCTAAGTGATATTTCAAAATAATTTTTCATCAAATATGAAATCCTTTTATGTTACTTATGCTTTACTAAGAATATTATCTAAGTATACCATTTTTATTATTTCTCTAGATGGTTTATTTTTATGATATAATTTTTTTATAAAACCCATTTATCTTCCACATGTTATACTATAATAAATATATTATTAATCCTACATCATTTTATACAAGTTATTCTTTGATGAAATGATGAAATGATTGTGAAACGTATTTATTTTCTATAGGTTATGTTATGATGAGATATTTATGAAACCCATTTCTTTTCATGGGTTCTGATATAATGAATGTTTTATTATCTTTTGGTATGAATATGTATGATTTTAATTATGTTATGGGTGGAACCTCTATCTTTTTATATATCTTTGTTTAAATTTTAATGTTATATGATTTCAAAGGTTACACAAGTGGTTATCCCAAGAAAAAAAGTGGGTACGTGAGGGGATATCCCAAGAACAAAAGAGGGTATATGGGAGGTTATGCCAACCCTAAAAGATGGTACATGAGAGGTTATCCCAAGCCCAAAATAGGTTACACAATAGGTTATCCCATCTGTAAAAGTGGGTACACGTGAGGTTATCCTAAGCATGAAGTAGGTACACTGGAGGTTATCCCAAGCCTAACATGTTGTGAATGTATTGGTGGGTATCCTTGATATAAGATTTTATATGGTTATGTGTATTCCAAAAATCTCTGTATTATGCCAATGTTATGTTCTCACGATTCATGTTATTTGATTCCATTATGATTCATGTCTTATAAAATTCCAAAATTTATTCCAAGAATCATGTTTATGATCTATGACACACATGTTATGGTTTTAAAATGTTATTCCCATGTTCTCATTCCCTTATTCTCATGATATGTTTATATATACCTTGTCTACCATTACTAAGCATCTGAGCTTACCCATTCTTATGTTTACTTTCTGTGGGTTATGATGAAAGTTATTATGTATAATATACCTAATCATAGTTCTAGTTATGAATAATATTGTAGGATATGATGTTTCTCACTTATGGATTAGTTGTTCATTTGTCAAAGTTTCTTAATAAACTAGTGCTAACTATTTTTAGAAGGAATCATTATGTTATGTAATGAATATTCATCCATTAATATGTAATATTTATGCTTGATAAGTTTGGGTATTTAAAAATATATGATCTAATGAGAGAACATTGGTGTGAAAAACATAGTCCTTTATCTTTAGAGACCATAAAGGAGTCTTGGGTATATGGGAATATGTTGGAACAAAGTATTTTCTTTACTGAAAATGAATTATGGTTTGTGTTTGTTTTAAATCCTCACATGGTTGATCAATGAGTTTATAAGAAAAGTTCTCTTACAGTATAAGTTGACAACAGAGTTGAAGGTGGTATTGTTTCCCAGTGTTTGCTAAATTTTTGGGGTCAAAAATATGGAGGAAGAGGCTAGCATCACGGAAGGTAGTTTTATAGGAATGAAACTTTGTGAAAATGGTAAAGGCATGGGTTTTTTGAAGACTAGGAGGATATTCATAAAGATATGAAGCATCATGACTAATGATAGTTTTCTCAATGAATACAAGAATTGGTGCATAATGAGTGCGTGATGGTTTAATAGAAATATTCATGACAATGTCAAATCCCAATGGAGATTAATGACTAGAAGAGTGCTGTGAAAATATTTTTAAATGATCTGAAAAATGTGCTAAAGGTGGTGGATCATCGTGAATGGGTGGGAAAATAAATATAAGGCTACCCCACTTCATTTTGTATGATATTATTCTTAGAAAATCTAGAATCTCTCTGATTTCATGAAGCTAGGGTAGCACCATGAATCTGGGTTTCTACATGAGCTTGAACATCGTGAAAAAACTACTTAAAAATTGACTAATGATAACGATTCTATGTAATGGGTGCTTCATGATGATGGGGTATATTGTGAAGGATTAGTGATCTTTATGAAGATATTTTGTTCTATGAAGACAATTTTCATCATGAATGTAGTGGGCTTCACGAAGGATCTTTACGAATGACATTATTCCACATTTGGACTAAGTGAACAATGATTTAAAAGTGTATTAACTCAAGACATTGATGAAAGTAGAGTCTTGTGCTAGTCAAGGGAAAATAATTTAATTCAAATCTATTAAAGTGAACTTCAAGTCAATAAGCTGAGTAAGACTTTACCCATGGTAGTGAGCTGGGGGGATTCGATGAAAGTGTTCTAAGGGACAATATTTGATATCCCTAAAATAATGTAAAAGCAGTGTGCCTAGAACAAAGTAACTATGTCTAAACTCTTGTATTACAAAAATAGTGAAGCTTAGTGAATTTTGGTATGACCGACACACTTTTAACATATTCTATTTAGACTAGTCGTTAATGGTGAACCAAGTAAAACTGCCGAGTTTCTTTTCTACATGTGAATGTTTGATTTTTGATCGAATCTATCATACAGATTTAAAGATTTCATACCCACATAGGAACAAGATCTGTCATATTAAAAGAAATATTTGAAACCCTGATTCACACCTTCCTTCTCAGGGTGTTCCAAGGTCCTATAAAACCTATATGGATGACCTGGGTGAATGGAGCACCCTTACAGGTGACCTGGGTGAACAGAGAAACCAAGCAGGTGATTGGGGTGAATAGAGAACCCATGTAGGTTACCCAAATGAATAAAGTACCTATGTAGGTAAAATACATGAAATGGTTCCCAATAATAGGATCTAATTAATTTTGGTTCCATGATATAGATATTTCGGTGAGGATTCTTCTAAAATACCCAACTCCCACCTCTTTAGAGGGCCTCTGGGAGACCACTTTTAAAAGGCCTAGTTGCGACCTCTTAGAAGGACCTGGGAGAAAATATTTGGGAGGAAATGGGCATGAAATCTTTGGTGGGTTTGTTTAACCACTACTTGGGAAGATATATGTGAAACTACACTTAGGGTGACCTCTATAACCTTGTATTTCTCCTTAGAGAGGGCTTTAGGGAGTTGGATATGACTCTACTTGAATAGATCAATGGTACCCAGATATTTCCCTATTTCCTTCCACCGCCTTTAGGTTTTTATTTATTGATTAACTTTTGGAGACCATGGAATAATTGGGAATGAAAACAGAACCATTATAAACTAATTTGGTATAATAATATGAGATTTTGTAATATTTTGTCTTCAAATAAATTTTATTTTTTTGATAGCTTACGATACATGAAAACTCGAGTCCAAATGAATTTTAATAGAGTATAACATTACAAATTAGCAATTAAAATGGAAATATAAATTTAAATAAACAATTATTTATGATAAATAAAAAGTATTAATAAATAAGTATTAATTTTTTAGTAAATACATTATATGATTGAAAAATATGTTTTTCTAAAAAATGGGTTTATTGTATTTTGTGAGGAAATAATATAATTAATTTCTTGAAAATTTAGAAAATTTATTTGAAAAAATGAATTTTTTTTCTAAATAAATATTTGAAAATTATATTACATTGTACTTTTAGCAATTTTCTAAAGAGATTGATTTTTTGATGAATAGTGTAAAATATTAATTTTTATTGAAAACTCCTTTATCTTATTAAACATTTACAAGGTTAAATTTTGTTTAAAATTATTTTAAAAGTAAAAAAAGTTCATCTAAATTATTAATAATCCAATTATTTTTATTATAATTAATTATATGTTGTATTTATGTATAAAAACCTTTTATACCCAAGAAAACATTTTTTTACAGAGAAATCCTCTTCATCATGTTTTTAGGTTTAATTTCAAATTAAATTATTCAAATTATTTGAATTTATGTTTATAAATTGGATAAAATATGTTAAATAAAAATATATATTTTTTAAGGAGGTTAATTTTATTTTTGTTCATAATTAATAGTAAAGACAATACAAATTTGTTACTATGGTCAGGGTTAAAACGAGTTTACTGGGGGGGAGGGGTTAAACTAAGAGATAAAGGTATATTTTCCAATTAAACATGTATAAATAATATTTTTTGGACATATTTAAAACTCATACAATCCCACCTTCAGACCTGTTACCACACCAATGCATTTTTCTTAATAATGAAATTATAATATTTTATTATTTTAATAAATACCAAGTATGTCATCTCCCACACTTATAAAATGACACCCTCCCCTATCTTATTTACACCAATTTGAGAATTTCAGATCAACCAAAACCCTAAAAAATATAACCCCTAAATCCTTAATTGAATTATATAGGTTCTAGAACTTCTACACAACCAACCTTAGGATCCTTAAGAGTATATCTAAAAGAGTTCTTTCAAAGAAAAGGTAACCACCTTAACCGATCACTTTATTTTTTGACTTCTTCTTTTAACTCCAATAAATATATTTTATTGATCATAAAATAATAATTTCAGTATAATAAATATATTAAATGTTATTATGATTCTAAAACCACCATTATCCATCCTCTTTTCCGTCAAATGGGAAGTGAAAGTATCGCTCATGTGTACGTGTGAACTACCACCTCCACATAGCAATACAATTATTTTTCCATTACCACATTTGATGGATGGTTATTGTGATGGTTTTAATATTTATATATGATATATTAGACATAATAATGATTTTGGAATTATGATATCTTATATACCTTCTTACCTTACAATCTATTGAAAAATGATAATGTCTCACTTGAATATGTGTGGACTACTGCCTCCATAAATCGATGTGATCCATTTTTCATTTTTGATTTACCTGGATGATAATAAGGATAGATTTAATAAATATATATGAAACAAATATATATAAAAATTATTTTTTATGTTTAATTAGAACTTACCTTTCTTTGATTCCATTTGTTGAATAGTGAAATATGTGATCATGCATACGTACGACCTACTATCTCTAGGAATAATGTAATTCATTTTTCTATATTTATATTTTATAGATTATTATAAATATTTATATAATGAAAATATATGATATTTATAAGATGATTAAAATTATATAGATAATGGAACCCTGATCAAATTATAAGTACCAAAACTATCGTATCCAAACATACATGAAAAATAAAGTAGTTATCACCTAAGATAATGATTTTAATAAAGAATTGTTAATAAATTGGTGATAAAAGGTTATAAGTAAATAATTATTAGTATTATATATTTGATTATGGGTTTTCAATATATTTATAATAAATATAAATCTATAATTAAGGATTTTATAATACATACATAGGAAGTTAGACCCGAGTTAAGGGATTTATGTTAAAATCTCATTATTTATCAGGATTGTTTATGATTAAGTTTTCCGATGTTTATTTTTTTGAACTATATATCAATAATCACATGATTTTTATATTTCTCTAGTAACTTATAAATATTAATTTTTTTATTTTAATATCTTTAAGAACTCAATATATTGAAAGAATGTTTTTAAGGATTATTAACTTTATTTTTTTCTTCTATTGCAAATCCTTTTTCTTCTATATAAATGCTTTCTAGAAATGTTTTCAAGAATGTTTTTAATATTATAATATGATTGTTTAAATTTATTTTTACCCATTATTTACTTTATAATAAATGTTTTAAATATAATCTTCTTGTCATTTTATAAATTAGGTACTTTTGATTATTTTACAAAAAATGTGAAGGGGGTATTTGTTTTAACATAGATGACATGAAAAAAATTTCCCGATATCATGAATTCTTAATGAACTGAAGAATCCTTTATAAATATCCAAAGTTATTTTAAAGAATTATTTTTCCATAACAGTTTTAAAATTTTAAGATTTTAAATAAGTGATTTCAATGATAAAATGGCATTTTACTCAAGAAATTTTTTAGTGATCTTTTTAAAGTATTTTCCTCTATGTTAACATCCTTTATTGAATATTATTATTTACAAAGGATATACTCTAATTGTAACATAAAACATATTTATATAATTCTTTTTGATTAGTTTGACTAGGGAAAGTATTTTTATTCCATATGATAGTTCTTTTAATATGGAAAATTATTGATTTTAAGGAATGTTGATTATGTTGTATTTCTTATTCATGTTATGAATACATTATACTTATTAAGTGATGGGAGAGTCCTGAAATTAATTACCCCCTTGATGCATTGGTAGGAATAATGAAACAAAATATGTTTGGTATTGGTCTAAGACCTTACCCATTTTTGTAGTTTTATTAGAACAAGGACTTAACTGTAAATTTAAGATGTCTAAAATTATTAATTCTATCATTATGAAATCAATTATTAATGTCCATGTGATTATTTGAATAATTACAATATACCTGATTATGTTCCAATATCATGTGATTATTTATATGGCATTATTTTATAATCATTTATTGCTACCATATTATACATGCCTTATTTATTCCATTTTAGCTTCCACTATATGCAAACCCTTACTGAGTATTTGAGCTCAACCCATTCTTATGTTTCTATTCTTTAAGATTACCAGAATCAAGATATGATTTATATGAAAGGATATTCTATAGGTAATAATGGAGTTCTCAAATGAAATACATTGTTTTATTTTATCTAATGTGATATTCATGCATGTATCCATCTTACAGAGACTACTAAACTATTCATTCCTTTAGGATGAAATCACTTTTATCTAATACCAATATTTAAAACTATCGATTGACTTTGGGCTACTAAGCCTGGGGTCATTTAATTTGGTATTATAATAATTTTAGTAGATACCTTGGTAACTAGATTTAGGAAAATATATATTAGGGTTCATAACCCTATGAATGACTCTGATGATAAATATAAGTATATGATGACATACTAATGTTTTATTAAGGTATGGATTATGTGGTTTTCTGAACAATAAATCCCTATTTTGATACTAAAAGAGGGATGATTTTACAACTGATGTATCTTGGGGTAATAACCTTGAAAGGAGTTGGTCAAGTATATCTTGATCATCATTCTAGTGCACATTGAGGGTTCCCTTACCAATTGCCTAGCTTAACACTCTCAAGGGATATGTATGGGTTAATTCAAATTTTCATTACAAAACATTAATAGATATTTAAATTTACTATTATGATTTGGTAATATTACCAAAGAAAACATGTTTATGATTGTAATATTAGTTATGAATTATGTTAAGTGCTTCAACATTATCAAAATATTACATTATGATTCATAATGTTATGATCTAATCTAGTGTATGTAGTTGTTTAGAAATAGAACCTAGAAGAAGGAAAGGATATTTTATCAATGCATGCAATATATGTTGGGATTTCCCTCATTGTAAAGATAACGATTATAGAGATAGTTCTGGAGTTGGAACTGAATTAATCATAAATATATTGGGGTAGATGACTCAGGTTATGTACATTAAACTTATATATATGGAAAATCCTGCTGATTCGCAATGTAGTGTAACAATGTTAAACCAGTTCATGAGTTATAAACTTCTATTATTAAATGAAACCTAAAATCCATTTGTAGCTAAATATTGAATAAGTTCCTTTGAGAAAATATTTTTCACTTTGGGATGTAATGAATGGGATAAAGTTATCATTGTGGTTTATCATCTCATAGAGGTTGCAGATAAATGGTGACCATTGATTTTAAACACTAAGAATGAGGAGGAAATAAGGATCATTCAGTGTAAGGATTTTATGGAACTTTTCTTGGAAAAATACATTCCTCATGAATAATTAGAAGACATGGATAGAAAATTTATTCGTCTAAGACAAAAGGGAGAGGAAAATGTTTCTATTTATGAGTCTAGCTTTATAAGATTTTCAAGGCGTTCTGTAAACAATGTACTTAATCTAAAGAGGAATATTAACCATTTCTTTGATGGGATTAAGAAATCACTTCAAAGGGAAAAATTCTCCCAAAAATTCTCATTATATAAGGATATATAATCATGTTATATAAAGATAGAAAAATAATCTTCCACATTTTATAAATTCAAATAAAACAAAGATATGAAGAGAATAGAAGAGAAAAAAATGGATAAGTAAAAGAAGAGAAAGTAGAATTTTCTAATAGGTGATACATGTGGAAGGAAACATTTTGGTACATGATTAAAATGAAAATTAGTTTTCTTAAAGTGTTGAGAAAAAGGACATCATGATCATGAATTCACAATCCAAGGATAATATATCAATGTATAATGATTTAAAAATAATGACATGAGTTACTATTTCAAAAAATTCCCTAAACATCATGGGAAATTACTATAGAAGAATCAAAGGGGAGAATGAAAAGATTATGAAATCACTATAGTTGAAGTAGATATTCCTAGAAATGTAGTGAAATGTACACTTATCATCCACTCTAGAATTATTATTTCTTATTTGATTTATTTTCTATCCATTCTTTTATATTAGGAGAATTTTTCAAGGGTATCAAATCACTAGATCAATGATTTTATGTTGAGTTGGTGGTAAAAAATCCTAATGATAGGATGAACACATATTAATTTTATTTCTCTTATCTAATAGATGTTTGTTGGAATTTTTTATCATGAAAATATTTTTATTATTTCTCTTGTTTAATTTAATGTAATTTTTATTATGGATATGCTCTCCGAGTACAGATTCCATATAGATTTTTGAGTAAGAGTATTTATATTAAATATTCCAAATCATCCTTCAATAATATATCAATGTGATGATGGATATGAACATCCAATGTAAATTACTTCCATCATATGGGTTTTGAAACCTATTTATAAGGGATATAGATATCAAATGGTTTTTGAGAAACTAAACATTAAAAATCTGCCTATTATTTAGGAATATGATAATGTATTTCATAAATACATTCCATGTATTCCCCTGAATCAAGAAGTTGAGTTTTCAATAGATTTCATACATGGTTTTATAACTATTTAAATGAATCCAAATAGAATCTCCTTGATTGAGTTGTAGGAATTTAATAAGTAATTAGAGGAGAATCAAGATAAGGGATTCAATCAACCTAGTAATTCCCCATTGGGTAAACCTATTCTTTTGTTTAATAAGAAAAATGAGTCAATGCATATTTTCAGTGATTATCAATAAGTTAAAAAGATCACTATTAAAAACAAGTACCCTATACCCCGTTTTAATGATTTTTGATCAATTATAAGAAGTTAAATATTTTACAAGATTAATCTTTGATCTTGATACCATCATCTAAGGGTAAAAAAGAAGGACATATAAAAAGAAATTTTTTTAAGAGGAATAGTCATTATTAATTTACAGTAATACATTTTATAATTAGCAATTATCCTTCTATATTCATGGATTTAATGAATAAAGTATTTAGAGATTTCCTTGATCAGGTTTTTGTATCCGTTATATACAATATTATTACATATTCATATTAAGGTAAGTGGATGAATAAAATTTGAGAATTATGATGAATATCTTGAGGAAGTATATTTTTTATACTAAATTTATCATGTGTGAATTTTAGATTCAAACATTTTCATTATAGGGTCATATAATCTCAGGTGAGGGTTTATCAGTGGATCCTTTAATGATATAAGTTATTGAGAAATGACATAGACTAACCATCTTAATATAGATACATGGTTTTCTTGGTTTGGATGGATACCACCAATTCTTTGTGAGATATTTATCACGACTATCAAATCTAATAACCAATTTTACATGTAAGGGTGTTAAGATTTTGTGGAAATATGAATGTAAATAAAATCTAAAATAGATGAAGAAAATGTTGGAAAAAATGCATGTAATTAATCTTCCTTAAAGTGGAGAAGGGTTTGGGATATATAGTGATGAATCAAATTAGGGACTGATATGTTTCCACATGTATAATGGTATGGTGATAGAATATTCTTCTCACCAATTAAAAATTAAAGAGAAAAATTACTCAACTTATAATTGGAGTTGGAAATTGAAATATTTTCATTGAAGATGTGGATGCATTATCTATATGGAAAAAGGAGTGATAAATAAATTGATAATAAAATAATTATTAATATATTTACATATAAATAATTGAATTTTATCAGTAGAAGATGGTTGTAATTGAACAATGAATATTATTTATCAATAAATTACCATCCTGGGAGGGTGAACAAGGTGGATGATAATATGAGTTAGAAAGTATATGCTAGTGTTTGCATAATTTGGATTGAAAGAGATCCAATATTTATGGATTTTAAAAATATTGATCTTGAAATCTGGAAGAATGAGTATATATCATATCTTTCTTAGATTAATGTTTAACCATCCACCCATGAGAGGATTAAGAAGGCATATAAGTAAGATGTGGAGTTATAGAAGAAATTGAAAAACAATCATGAGTTAAAACATGA
Source organism: Viscum album (assembly GCA_963277665.1). NCBI lineage: Eukaryota > Viridiplantae > Streptophyta > Magnoliopsida > Santalales > Viscaceae > Viscum > Viscum album. The sequence continues at coordinate 1,990,578,677 of OY728136.1, forward strand.
TAATGCTGGAATGATGTGGTTTTGAAACGAAGTATATGTTCTGACACTAATAGACTTAAAAATTTAATTATTGGATGAATCTCATAGTAAATCATTCTATTTTCATCCTAGGAGTAGAAAGATGTATATATATCCAAAGGAGTATTTATAATGAGATAATATGAAATGATATAATGAAGAGTATGTATCCTAGTTCCTAGTATATGATTAATTAAAGGTTGGGGTATTGAATTCTAATGGCATGTTACAAACATTAACAATACCATAATGTAAATGAGAAAAAATAACCATGGATTGTGTAATTAGACTCTCCATAATGCCAAAGTACCATAATGCTATTTTTGTTGTAATAGATCACTATAAATTTTTTTTAAACTTTATCACTATCAGATAATATTTATATATTGATAATATTTCCAAAATATATATTAAGAAATTGGTAAGTTTTTATGGATTACCCCATTCAATTGTAATTTATCGGGATCCGATGTTTACCACACAGTTTTAGTGAAGTCCTTAGCGGGATCTGGATATATAGTTGAGTTTCATCAATGCTTGTCTTCCTCAAACAAATTGTAATTTTAGAAGTACCATCCAAACTCTAGAAGACATTTTGAGATAGTTCTCAAAGGATTGAGAAGGTGTTTGGGATAAAAACATCAATTTGGTGGAATTTTTTTACAGCAATAAATTTCACTTAAGCATTTAAATTGATTTTTATGAAGTCCTTTATAACAGGAAGCGCATAGCTCAAATCTACTAAAATTAAGTTTGATAAAAATTATATTGGTACATGATATAGATAAGGATATTACAAAGAAGTCTAGAGACATTCAACAACACAAAAAAGAATTTCAAAGTCAACAAAAATGTTATGCACTAAATCATTAGTGAGATCTAGTTTTTGAAGTTGGTGATAAGGTATTCCTATGAATATATCCTTGGAATAATTTTATGAGATTTTTAAATAAGGTAAATATAATCCATAGATATATTGTTTCCTTGGAAATTATTGATCGTATCAAAATGATATAATATCTCTTGGTTCTTCCACCAAATATATCCCATGTTCTTGATGTGTTTCACGTATCTTTTTTAGGAAGTAAATACCTAATACTTCAGATGTAGTGAACTCAGAATTCATACCACTGTATGAAGAACTCCCTTATGAGGAATAGTTATAAATATTATTGATTTTAGAGAGAATGTGATAGAAAAAAAAACTACTCACCTGGTCAATGATTTTTGGTGGAATTGTTATTTTGAGGAAGCTACATGGGAACTTGAATATGTAACGTGGTAGAAGTATCCTCAGTTTTTTGGATCAGAATAAAAAAATTTCAAGGGTGAAATTATTTTAATTAGTATATAATGTAACATCCTTAAGATTTTGTAATAATTTTTTTTTCAAATAAATTTAATTTCTTCGATATCTTGTGATTCACACAATCCCGAGTCTAAATGAACTGTAATATAGTATACCATTATAACCTGGCCATAAAATTTGCAATATGAATATTAATAACCAATATTGTTTTTAAGTTTTTTATATAATTAAAATTTATTAATAAATAAATTTTCAACATTTAGTAAAGTCATTATATGCTTCAAAAATACATTTTTCCTCAAAAATGGGTTTTAGTACTTTTTGTGAGAAAATAATATAGTTCATATATTTCAATTATATAAAATTTATTTGAAAAAGTGAAATTAATTTTTGAAATAATCATGTCAATATTATCTTATATTTGTTTTTATGAATTTTCTAAAAAGATTTACTTTTTGATGAATAATAAAAAATATCAATTTTTATTGAAAACCATATTTTTGTTTAAATCATTTACATTGTTATTTTTTCTAAATTTGTTTTAAAAGTAAAATTAGTAGTATTATATTATTAACAATCCAATTAGGGTCATTATAATTAATTTATTGTTGAAATATATTATAAAAACGTTTTATACTTAAGAGAACATTTTTTTGGAAAACTTTTTTTCTTCACTTTTATGGGTTTAATTTTAAATTAAATTATTCCATTTTTTTAATTGAATTTTATTAAATGGATTCCATATTTTGAATTATAATTTAATATTTTTTAATTAGGAAACTTTCATTTATTGTCATAATTAATTGTAAAAACAGTAAAAATATGTCTCCTCAGTTAAGGTTAAATAGAGTTTATCAGGGAAAAGAAAGAGATAAGGGTATTTTTTTAAATTATAATTGTCTAAATAATATTAATGGACATATTTATACCTAATAATATCTAAAATTAGATCCTATGACCATTTAGAGTCATTTGTAATTATATTGACATTATAATATTTTTAATCTTTTAAAAAATCCAAAGTGTGTCCTCTCCCTCAATTTTAAAAAGACACCCTCCACTCAATTATTTACACAAATTTGACCCATTTGTATTAAAAAACCCCAAAAAAATCTCTCTAAAAAATATCTATCCATGTTCTATAGGTTTTGATCCTCCCAAAAGACTAAACCTACGGTCATTAAGAGGAGATATATAGGAGTTTTTTCAAAGAAGAGGTAATTTACTTAACCGATTAATTTAATTTTTTTAATTATTATTTTTACCACTTATAATTATATATAATTTATCATAAAAAATTAACTATAATATCTTAAATATAATTAAAATTTATTATGATTATGAAAACACCATCATCCAACCACTTTTTCATCAAATGGGAAGAGAAAGTGTCTCTCATTTTTATGTGTGGACTGCCACATGCACATAGTGATACAATTAACTTTCCATCATCTTACATTCCTATTCGTTTGAAAATGACAATGGCGCTCGTGCATGCATGTGTAATACCACTTCCATGAAGCAATGTGATCTATTTTTTATTTAAAATTTACATGTATGGTAATAAATATATATTTAATAAATATATATTATATATATGAAATAATAATGATCCTATAAAGATGAATTGTTATTTTACTTTCTTTTGTCCCATCCATCGAAAATTGAAAACAACGTTCATGAATACATACAACCTACCATCTCCATGAATAGTGTAATTCACTAATCAATATATATATATATACATAATAAATATTAAAATTATATATATTATGTAACCATTATCAATGTTCAAGGACCAAAACTACCAAATCAAAACATACACAAAAAACGAAGCAGTTACCACCCAAAACAGTGATTTTAATAAAGAAATGTTAATAAATGGGAGATAAGAGATTATAAATAAATAATATATGGTATTATATATATTATAATTTTAGATAACCTTGATTTAAATAAATTAAAATTACCTTAATTTTTTGGAACACGAAATTCATTACAAAAATAGACACCCAAAGACCACGTAATTTTAGTGCCTTTGAAAACATGGAAATGTAAATAGTGGTGTATGAGCGAGCTATATTTTATCCCAAAAGGTTATACAAGACTATCACCCCTCTTAGAAATATGATACCTAGAATATATATTCATAAAATGGGGATGGAAATATTAAAACTGGTGAGCTTAGATGCCCAATAAGGGTAAATATGAGAGATATGTAAGCATAAAGATGAGCATTAGTGTATGACAATGTGATCATAACATTAGAATATAATACCATGAATATAATAAACATGAATCATGGAATAAATGTTAGCAGTTAATAATTAATTTATAAAAATGAAATCAAAATCATAATCTATGAAATCATAAAATAGGTTTAAGGCTTAGAATTGTGGAAGACACATAAGCATATATAATTATTTACATAGTAGCCAAGGCATCACTGCCAAGGCCATGTTAGTTTTATGGGTTCACACCCATATGATCTTGGTATTTATTGTTCAGTCCCATGGACATATTAGAAGTATGAGTTCACTCCGCAGACTATATTTGTAGTCATGGTTCACTCCCATGTCCATGTTAGAAGTATGAGTTCACTCCCCATACAATCTTGGTAATCACGGTTCACCCTTATAACCATCTTAATACTCAAGATTCAATCTCAAGACTATCTTAGTATATCTCATGAGATATAAAAATTTACCCAATTCATTGAATATAGATATAGGTCCCACCCATATCATAATAAAATTATACATATGTGTTTCATGAGATCATAAAAATTAATCATAACATAACCCATGAAATTAAATGGGTATCATAAACATGTAATATTATCCTAACCCGTGGAAGAGAGACAAGTTTCATAATTATTTCATCAAATAATAACCCATGAAAATAAATGGGTTTCATATAAATATAACTAGTTAAATAGACACAAATTTCATAAATATAGAAACCTTGAAATATAAACAGATTTCAATAACATATAACCCATGAAAGAGAATCTGATTTCATAAACATATAACCCATGAAAGAGAAACGAGTTTCGTAAGAATCATTCCACAAAATCCAACACCATTGAAGAAATAATATTAATGGAACCTTTGGATAATTTCCTATAAAATCAAATAGTAACACCAACAAATTTCATCTTTTATCAAAAATAATTTTGAAAGATCTTTTAAAAACATTACTTGAGGAAAATATCATTTACTATTTAAAAATGAAATTAAAAACATGAAACCTATTGAAAAATATTTCCATTGGAAATAAAAATGAAAATTTATAAAGGATTATTTAAAACATTTTGAAAACCTTTTTCCTTGAAATTTTATAAAATTAGGTCGATTTTTTTTGAAAACATTTTTCCATTAAAGCTTATATAAGAAGTTTGAAAACATTTTGAAATCCTATTTCCTTAGAAAATTATAAAAGAAGCTTGATAAAATTTTGAAAAAAAATTTACTTAAAATATTATAAAATAATCTTAAATACATTTTAAAAAACTTTTAATTTTAAAATAATTTGAAAACTTATAATGGATTTTTTGAAAATTATTTAAAACAATTTTTAAACAATTTTTTTAAACTATTTATTTTTAAAATACCTTGAAAACATATAAATGAATCATTATAATATATATTTTTTTAAATACATTTTATTCGAAAATATGATGTAAATAAATTTTTAAAAATAATTTTTAAAACATTGTTTTTTTGAATAAAATTGATTTTTGACCAAAAAGAAAAATGGGATAGAATTTTCTTAAAAATATTTTGTTAATTACCTTAAGTACCAAAGAGTGGAAAAAATGGAAGTAATACCTGTATAACTCATTAATAACCATATGAGAAGAAAATTTATGAATTTTATTGAGATAGGGATCATGTAATTTCATCAGTTAAAGAATAATTATAAATAATCTCGATAAATGATGAGATTGTTTCATTAAACCCTTACCAATTAGTAACTTTGAATCATACTACCCATGTAAGAAAATTAAATTAAATTGAGCTTAAACTATCATGAAAAATAAGGATATTCATGATATAATATGTAAATTTTATGTATATACACCTCAAAAAATTATATAGATGCATAAGGAAACAATTTTCTTAAGCAAGGAAAATTGTGAAAAAATTACTTTACAGATTTGGTAGATTTTGAACTATAAGACCCCATGAAAGAAATATCATAGAATGGATATGTAAATACCCATAAATTTAGTAATAATAAAAAACATAGAGTTCATTCTTCAGAATTGTATACACCACATAAAATAAAAGAGTGGTGGACACGGAATGTATCTCAAAGATATAAAAAGTGCAAGAAAATTCCCTTTCATTATGTCTTGACTCTCTTTGTAGTCGTACAAGCCTCCACTTCTTTGGGTAACTCCGTTGGATTTTCACAAAATAGATTTATTGGTTGAATTTCTACCCAATGGAGGCATAAAAGAATAATTGATGGTTTTTTTGATGTGAATTGGGAATATATTGGATGAACCTAAGTGGTTTGAGAGTTGTTAATAAGGTAGATAGGTGGTGGCATTTTTATAAGGGAGGGAGGGGACACACTTGGAATTTTTAAAAACAGGTTATGTGTACCCTCGTTTTTACCTAAAAAAGTAATAAAAAACAAAAAAATCTCAATAATGTAAGGTTTATGGATGAAATATGGTATGCTAATGGGTGTTGGACAAGTTTCTAGGTTGTTTTAGACCTTAAGTTTAATTTTTAGTTCTTCATTAAGCTTAATTCGACCTTAAATACTATAATTAATTTTAATCACTTTCATTAATATTTTTGGTAAAAAAATTATGTTTATATTACTAAAATATAAATATTATATTTATTAAAACTGTGTATGTACATTTTTCAAAATTCTATTCACAGAAGCAGAAAAATTAAGTTTGATGTTAATCTCGTAGATGTGGAGAGAAAGCGGGTTTTTAAGGTTAGAATTTTCAAACTCTCATTAAGCCTTTATATATAAATTCAATATAATAATTATTAAAATGAACTAAATTTAATTAATTGATATATTATTGAACTATTATGACTTTAAAACTAACCTAAAATGTAATTTAACTATATAAATAAATTAGATGAAAAAGCAGTTGTGAATTAAAATCCTATATTTTTCATTATTCATTCAAAAAATGATGTTTATCTGAAAAATCCAAAAACATTTACACTAAGATAATTTAAAAATTATGAATTAAAAAATTAATTTTATTTTATCAAATTCAATTTCTATGTGTGTCTAAAATTTATTTCAATATTTTTCATAGAAGGACATAAAAAGCAATTTATTTGAGAAAGTAGTATTTTTAAACATATATAGACTTTACCAATATTATATGTTTTTATTATCAATATGTTTTTTATATAGAAAATTACAAAAAATATTTAAAAATTAGATATTTTATCCATATTACTAAGTTTAAGGGCAAGGTTATTACAATCTCTTTTGAATAATTGTATTAATAAAATGATGTTTCGTAGAAACTTGGTGTTTCCTATAAAGAAATCCAAGTGGGTATTGGATGTAGATAAATTTAATACAAGTCTTTTTTGTAGTTTATGAAATCAAAAGGTATTGATTTAATATAAAAAATTTATATTTAGTGTTGGGTGAAATGAAAATATCAAAAAGATTAATTTAATTAATAAAATATTAATTTACAAAATATTGGGGTGTTACATTTTACCCCCCCATGAAATAAATTTCTCCCTTGAAATTCATATAGGTTAATAAAGGTTAAATACTTGAAATTTACTTTATTAGAAACCCAAATCATAAAAATCAATTCTAGAACTTCCTTTAAAAAAAGAAATCTGAAAACAATACAGTTACCCAAAATATATACCTATAATTCAACATAGTAGAACAGAAGTTGGAATTGAAAATATGGACTTGGAGGAAAATACTAAATATTTATAGTGACTTATTAAGGTCAACAATTAAAAATAATTAAATTATTGATAGAATGTTGAGGGCTTGAGAGTCCTAAATATTTTAATATTTAAATGGTCCTTGGTTTATGAAAAATTAAGGTATTAGGAAAATATTTTTTTGATCATTTTATTAATGTTGAGTAATTATTTTATTGAACAAGAATATAAGGAAATAAACTTACCTGATATATATCTATAAACAAAATTTTATCCATTGGTTTCACTTTAATAATTTTTTAATTCATCCATTACATCAATAAATGGATATCCAAAAATTAACTTGGATGCATAAAGTACTAAAATAAAATTTAAACAAATATTAAGGCCCATAAAATATTGGAATGTCTAAATATTTGTATCTAACTACTCTATAAAGTCAATATGGTAAATAAATTAATCTATAAACCTAAAAATTAACACTACTATATCATAGTTAATATTTATTCACAAACAATAATTACACATTAACCAGGACATCATGTAGTCTAGTGGTAGGTGTGAAACCTTTATCATCCTTCAGGTCATGGGTTCATGACCTGCGACCTTTCCAAGCTTGATGGGTTATCACCTGACATAAAGGATTCCCTTTTATAAAACCACATTAATTTAATTTCTAAAATAAATACTATGAACATAATTGAAATAAGGTTAATCACTAAATTGGCTTTTAACTAAGGTTTAAAACAAGAAAACTTCATTTGAAGATTAATTTATACTTTCTGTAAATGGTTAACATTATAATGCTTTTGAAATATGTAAATAAAAAAATTTAGAAATAATATAGTTAAATTATCTTATCATTGATCCCCCATATATCAATAATTATCTTTTTGTTTTTACATTTAAAACATGCGAATACCCTCATCATATACTATCTCTAAACATGGAGATAACCTAAATTACCATGAATACTTTTAAAAATCATGATTGCTTCCATATTCGAAATATTAATGTATATATTCATTAAATACAATAACTTGTAAACATCATCCATGATTACATAGACTGCCTTTCTAAAAAACCCTTTATCAGTTTTGAGGTAATCAGTACCATCCAACATATATTTTTCCAAAACATTATTATCTCAACATCAGGTATAAATTAAGGGTTAACTACTCTTAATAAAAATATAGAATTTCCATGAAATTTCTTTTCATCCTCACCTGCACCATTCAACGTTTCCTTTAAAACCCTTAATAAAAACTTATACTTAAAATACTTATATATTTCATCATTCATAATCTTTTAATTCTATAACAAATACACTTCAATCATCCAACTTTATTCATAAACTATTACTTAGATTCAACATATTATACCTTAATAACATTTTCCTATAATATGATATATGAATCATATCTTATGTTTCCTTAACCTTAATCAAATCATGCTTCTTAAATTTAATGTAAATAATAATATAAGAACATCCCATACCTTTCACTTGTCGCTTGAAGTCTCTTTATCTGCAGCTGTATAACTAATACTTGGGGGCCTTCTTAATTATATTCATGATATTTACACTTAGAAAATTAATTTTTTATCATTCCCATATTATAAAGATCTAATACATTCAATGTTATCACAATTCTTTCTAGTTCCCACTATTGATAAATACTAGAGATCATATGGTGAGAAACAATTATCATAGTATAAAATCACATAATCATAACAAATTACCTTGAAGATGTCTAAATCATGATACCTTCCTTAATCTATGATACCATTGGTTTATCATAGGTTATTAATAGTTAATTTATTTTTAAATCCTTCATGGTGGTTCATTAATAGTTTTTCAATCCTCAAATAGTATCCCATGAGAGTGTCCAACTAGGTCTAAAAAAGGGACTGTTGTTGTGTATGGGTTTATGCTAAGTTAGGTTTGACACACCTTCATAGTTTTTACTATTAATTACATATGTGTTAGGGTCACATCCAATTTTAGTATCTAGATATAGATTTATTTATATGAAATATATCACTCTATCCTTTACCAAAATTCTATGGCATTTTACAATACTTTTAATTATCCTTAGACTTATTAGTTGACATTCCCTTAGGGATCTCATTAATATTTTCTCATATGAGCTTCAAAAGGTTAACTAAATCTTTTATTTGATACCAACTATAGTTACCATAGCTTTAAATAAATTAAAATTAAATCACTTTTACAAAATAATTAGTACATTAAAAAAATAGATACCCAAATAATGTGTTCGTTTAGTGCCTTTGGAAACATGGAAATGTAAACACTGGTACAAGAGTGAGCTGTATTCTATCCCTCTAGGTTCTCCATGACTAAAACCCCTATTAAAAATTTCATACCTCGAATATATATTCATAACCTGGGGAAGGAAACATAAAAGGGGTGAGCTCCAATTCCAATTAAGGTTAAATAAGGGAGATATGTAAGCATAAACATGAGCATTAGGGCATGAAAATGTGCCATAACATTAGAAGATTATACCCTACATATCATAAACATGAATCATGGAATAAAAGTTTTAAGTTAATAAGGAATGAATCACAATGAAATCATGATCATGAACCAGTAAATCATAACATAGAATTAAGACATCAAATTATGGAAAACACATAATCATATAAAATGATTTCCATAGTAGTCAAGGAATCACTTAAAAGGCTATATTCGTAGTATAGGTTTAGTCCCCATATGATCTTGGTAGTCATGGTTCACTCCCATAGCCATATTAGTAGTATCAGTTCACACCCCATACCATATTGTTAGTAATGGTTCACTCCCACTACTATCTTAGTAGTATGAGTTCACTTCCCATACTATCTTGGTAGTCATGGTTCACACCCATAACCATCTTAGTAGTCAACGTCCACTATCAAGACCATATTAATATATCTCATGAGATATAAATCATCGTCCAATAAATTGGAGGGAGATATTTTCCCACCCTTCTTATATTGAAATCATATATATGTACTCCATGAGATCATGAACATTAATCATAACATAACCCTTGAAATGAAATGTGTATCATAAACATGGAAACATATCATAACCTATGGAAAAGAGACAAGTTTAATAATCATTTCATTAAAAAATAACCCATGAAAATAAATGGGTTTTATAGATATATAATTAGTGAAAAAGAATTTTTTTTCATAAATTTAGATCCTGTGAAAGAGAAACCGATTTCATAAACATATAACCCACGAAAAAGAAATTAATTTCATAAACATATAACCCGTGAAAGAGAAATCAGTATAATAATAATCATTACATCAAAACACATAACATTAAAGAAATAATATGAATATAACCTTTGGATAATTTCTTATATAGGTATATGTAACACCAAAAAATTTCATCTTAGATGGAAATAATTTGGAAAGATTTTTTAAAAACATTTCTTGAGGGGAATATACATTTCTATTTAAAAACACATTTTAAAACATGAAACTTATTAAAAATAATTCATTGAAAATAAACTTGAAAATAGAAAAAGGATGCATGAAAACATTTTTAAAACATTTTCCTTGAAAACCTATAAAATAATTAGGAAAAAATTCTAAAAACATTTTGCAGAAAAAATTATAGAAGAAGCTTTAAAACATTTTGAGAACCTATTTCCTTGAAAACTTAAAAAATAATATTGAATTTTTTTAAAACTTTTTCCCTTTAAAACTTATAAATGAAGCTTGAAGTTTTTTTAAAACATTTTTCCATGAAAACTTATAAAAGAATACTGAAAACCCTTTTAAAAACTATTTGTTTGAAAATACTTTGAAATATTATAAAGGATGTATAGAAAATTATTTAAACCACTTTTTAAACATTAAACATTTTTTAAAACCTTTTCATTTGAAAATATCTTGAAAACATATAAATTAATCTTTAGAAACCATAAAAAATATTTTAAATCCTTTTTACTTTAAAGTGATATCAAAAGAACATCATAATTTTTTTTTTGAAAACATGGTTTTATGAATAAAACTAATTTTTTACCAAAAATAGAAACTACATCAAATTTTCTTAATTTTTTTATTAATTACATTAGGTAATAAAGAGTTGAAAAAACTATACTAATACATGATGAGATCATAAATTTCTAGAGGAAAAGAAAATTAATGAGTGTTCATGAGTGATGGATCATAATATTTAATCAGTGAAAGCATAATCATAAAATATCTTGATAAATGATGAGATTTTTCAATAAACTCTTACCACTAGGTAAATTTGAATCATACTCCCCATTTAATAAAATGAAATTACAAAGAGCAAAAAATATCATGAAAATGAAAGAGATTCATGATATAACATGTCAATTGGTAGCATATTCACCTCATAAAATAACATAGGTTTATAAAAAAAGTTGTGTCTCAAAGAAGGAAAATTGAGATAAAATTACTTTTTTGATTTGGTAATGTTTGGACCATAAAACCCGATAAAAAAAAGATTACAGAATTGATTTGTAAAAACCCATAAATTTTATAACTTGAATTATAGAATACTTTACTGGGAATTATATACAGCATGAAAAATATAAGAGTGGTGAAAATTAAATGTATCTCATGGATATAAAAAGTTAGATGGAATTCCCTAACCTTTTGTCTTGACTCTCTTCGTAATCTTATAAGCCACTTCTTTATTGGGTAACTCCTTTTAGTTTGAAGTATAGGGATTACATGGTTGGATTTCTACCAAAGGTAGGATTTGAGGAAGAGGGGAAGGAGTTGGCAAAGTGAATTGGGTAGATATTAGGAAAACCTAAGTTGTTTGAGAGTTGTGAAGAATAGGTAGAGGTTGTGGCCTTTTATAATGAGGGAGGGGACACACTTGGAATTTTTGAAAAAAAGTTCGATGTATCAAAATTTTTAAATACAAAAAGTCATCTAAAAAAATAAAACTCAATAATGGAAGTTTTATGGCCGAAATATGGCCATATAATGGGTATTGGTTAATTTTCAAGGTCGTTTTCCCCTTAAGTTTAAAGTTTAGTCAATTATTAAGCTTAATTTTACCTTAATCACTGTAATTAATCTTAACTAATTTCTCTAATATTTTGATAAAAAATTAATTAGATATTATTAGACTATAAATATTATAATTATTACAATAATGTGTATATATTTCTATAAATTTTATTCACTAAACTGGAAAAATTATGTTTGATGCTAATCCTGTAAACATGGCGAGAAATCGGGTTTTTAATGTAAAAACATTAAAAAGTTCATTAAACTTTTATATCTAAATTAAATATAAAAATAATTCCAAAGACTTAAATTGGATTAATAGATGTATAATTGATATATTGTGACTTTAAAACCTAATTAAAATATAATTTAACTATGTAAATAAATTTGATGAAAAATTTGTTTTGAATTAAATTTTAGTATTTTTTTACTATTCATCCAAAAATGAAGTTTCTAAAAAATCTCACAAATTCCCCATAAAATAATTTTGAATTCATGAATTCAAAAATTAATTTTATTTTATCAAATTAAATTTCTATGTGTTTCAAAAATTAAATTTATTTTTTTTCATAGAAGGACATAAAAATAATTTTAATTGAAAATGTATTATTTTTAAACATATGAATACTTCAACAATATTACTTGTTCTATTATAAATAAGTTTTATTTATATGAAACATTTATAAATAATATTTAAAAATTAGTCATTTCTATTCATATTAACATATTTAACGGCTGGTTTAATACTATCTCGTTTAAATAATTATAATAATAAATTGATGTGTTATTGAGACATGGTATTTCTTGTAACGTAATCCAAGTTGGAGTTGCATGTAGAAAAAGATAATCTATTTGTTGTGTGTAGTGTATGAAAACCAAAATTATTTATTTAATATAAAAAGAATATTCAGTGTTGCAAGAAATGAAAAATATTAAAAACAATAAATTAATTTGAAAATAAATAATTCACAAAATCTTTGGGTGTTATAGGTATAGTTCTATCATATATTTATAATAAATATATTTCTTACTATAGAGGATGTTATAACACATATGAAGGATGTCAGACATGTGGTAAGTAATTTATGTCACAATCTCATTTTTTATCATGATTGATTATAATTAGGTTTCCATGATGAAATTTTATGACCTCTATCTCAATAATCACATGAATTTTCTTCTAATATGGTTATTTATAGAGATTTAATGTTTTCATTTCATTTTACTCTCTTTATGAACTCAATATCCTAGAAATCTATTTTTTATGGAAATCTGGGTTTATTTCTCTCTTCATTGGATAATCCTTCTTCTTTTTGATCCATGTTTTAAAATTTTTTTCAAGTTTGTTTGTACAATTATCTTATGTTTTTTTAAATTCATTTTTAACCATTATTTATTTTGTAGAGAAGGGTTTAAAATTATTATTTCATAATTTCTCGAATGAGGAAATTTTGACCATTTACCTAAAAATGTGAAAGAAATCATTGTTATAACCTACATGGCATGAGAAAAATTCTTTAATATCATAACTAATCAATGATTTGAAGAATTCATTATAAATTTACAAAGTTCTTCTAAAATAAATGTTTTTCCTTAATATTTGAGATTTTTTTTTGAATTTTAATTGGCTATTTCTAATTGAAAGTTGTATTTTTGTCAAGAAAATTTCTAGTGATATTGTATATATGTCAACATATTTTATTTAATATTATTATTTACTGAGGATATAATGTAATTATACCATCCATGGAATTTATATGGATGGATTATGATCAATTTTATTAGGGAAAGTATTTTCATTCCATATTCTATTTCATTGAATATGGATAATTATTGATTTTTAAGGCATGCTTATTAATATGTATCTCTTATTCATATGATGAATGTATTGGACTTATTAAGTGACACATATGGAAAAAATTATATATCCCCTCGATGAATTGGTAGGTATAATGAGACCAAATTGGTTGGGTATTTAGATTATGAATTACTTGTAACACCCCTATATTTTATGATATATTTCTATTTAAATAATTTAATGTGATTAATATCTTTATTAACACAAAACACCATGTTTTAACTGAACTAAACAATGCAATAAAAATATTATTATTAAAATTTAATATTATGACATAGTCATTAAATTGATGGTACAAGTAGGAATAAACTCATTTTAAAAAAATATGTATAAATGTTTTGGATAATGTAAATATATTAATAAATAAGTATTCATTTTCTTTGTAAAGTTATTTTATGCTTCAAAAATATATTTTACCTCAAAAATAGTTTTTATTTCTTTTATTGGGAAAATAATATATTTACTTTCTGAAACTTTTTTAAAATGAGTTTGAAATTTTTAATTTAATTTTTTGAATTATTATGAAAAAGTCATATTAGAGTGTATTTTTGGGAATTTTCTAAGAATATTGATTTTTTGATGAATAATGAGAAGTACTAATTTTTTTTGAAAACTATCTTTTCGTTTAAAACATTAAAAATTTGAAATTTTGTTTTTAAATTATTATAAAAGTAAATATAGTTTTTTTATATTATAAATATTATAATTATTCTCATTAAAATTAATATTATGTTGTATATTTCTATAAAATACCTTTTATACAAAGAAATACATCTTTTCTAGAAAACCACTTTTCATCACATTTTGTGGGATTAATTTCAAATTAAATTATTTCACATAGATGAATTTAATTTGATAAAATTGATTTCATATTTAAAATCAACATATCCAAATATTTTAATGAGTATACTTTCATTTTTGGTTATAATGAATAGTAAAATAGTAAAAATATGTCACCACGATTAAGGTTGAATTTTTTTACATGGGGGTGGGGGGGATAAACAAACATATAAGGTATGTTTTCCAATTAAACTTGTATAAATGCTATTATATTATCATCTTTACAAATCATACTATCCCAACATATAACCTATGGCCATTTGGAATCATTTTTCGTGAGAATGACATTATAATATTTTAATCATTTAAGAAATCTGAAGTGTGTCCTATCCCCTTCTTATAAAAGGAAACCCAATAAATATATTCATTACATGAATTTAATCCTTTTATCTAGATATAAATCAACCAAAATATATCCCTAAAATACTTATATATATTCTAGAGGTTATGTTCCTCAGAAAATACAAACCCTAGGGTTCTTAAGAGGATATTTAAAAGAGTTCTTTCAAAGAAGAGGTAATCAACTTAACCAGTCACTTTATTTTTTATTCTTCTTTTAAATCCTAAAAATATGTATTATTTTTAATAAATTAATAAATTTAGTACCCTAAATATATAAAAATGTTATTATGAATTTTAAATCACCCATATCCACCCTTTTTTCTGTTAAATAGGAAGCAAAAGTATCGTTCATGCATAATTGTGGGCTACCGCCTCTATAGGGAGATACCGTTCATTTTGCGTCACCAATTTAATGGATGGTTATTATGATTGGTTTAATGTTTATATAAAATATTTATGACATAATTATTCTTCTATAACTATAATATAATATACACTTTCTTACATTCCCATCCATTGAACAATGATAACATCACCCATGCATACATGTGGACTTCTACCTCCAAGAAGCAACATGATTCATTTTTATTTTTTGATTTATATATATGAAAATAAAGATATATTTAATAAATATATATGATATATATGATATAAAAATTATTTTATATAGGTGAATTATTATTTAGGTTTCTTTATTTCTATCTGTTGAAAAGTGAAAGAACATCCATGTGTATATACGTCTTACCGTATCCATAAAGGTTGTAATTGATTTTTCTATCTATTTATTTTATGGATGATTCAATATATATATATTTAATTAATATATATGATAATTATATAATGAATAATTTTTTTATATTATATATCCCTGACCAAGTACAAGGACAAAAAATACCAAACCAAAACATACATAAAAAATGAAGTATTTATCACAAAGAAGAGTGATTTAAATAATTAATTTTTAATAAAAAGGCTATAAAAGGCCATATATAAATAATATATGATATTTAAAAAATTATTATTGTTATATCATATTTTTATAAAAAATCTATATTTATTATACATGAGGTTTGAACACATATTGAAGAATTCAGAACTGAGGTAAGAGTTTATTTCACAATCTCATCATTATTCGAGATTATGTATGTTTATGTATCATCTAGGTAAATTATTGGATATTTTTATCTTGAAACCAATTTATTTTATTTTTCATTGGTTATTTCTAAAAATTATTAGTTTTCCATTCATTTCAATGTCTTTAAATATTCCATATACCCAAATAATATTTCTAAGGAAACCAACTTTTTTTTTCTACTCGATCGGGAATATTTTTCTTCCATGACCCTATTTTCCTTAAAATATTTTAAATAATGTATTTAATATTATATAATGATATATTCAATTAATTTTTATCCGTGTTTTAATTTTTCAAAAATGGTTTAAAATTAATCTTCTTGTCATTTTCTAAATGAGTTAATTTTTCCTTTTTACCGAAAATGTGAAAAGAATATTTATTTTAATATATATTAGATGAATATAATTTCATGATATCATGACTGAAAAATGATTTGAATCTTATTTTAAAATTTTCAATGGTCATTTTAAATAATTTTTTCCCTCAATATTAAGGATTTGTTTATGTTAAATATTCATTTTCAATGTGAAAAGGGTATTATCCTCAAGGAATTTTCTAATGATATTTTTCAATGTATTTTAATATATGAAAAATTACTTTAACGAATAATTTTATTTTAAAAGGATATAATATAATGATACCATCCATCATATTTATCTGGATGTTTTAAAAGTTGTTTTAATTAGGAATTTATTTTTATTCCATATTATTGTTACTTCAATATGGATAGTTATTGATTTTCATGGAATGTTTATTAACTTATATTGTTTATTTATATGAGAATGCATTGGAATTATTAATTGATGAGAGGGGGATGGAATTAAATATTCCATTGATACATCGGTCATTCTCATGATACAAACGAGGTTGATTAATTGTCTCAGGTCCTACCCATTTATGTAATATGTCTTGGAACGAGGCTCTGATAGTAAGTTTTAGATATAGAAATTATGAATTCCATCAATTATAAATTATTTATTGATGTGAAAATGATTATTTAAATACTTAACATATCCCTGTATAATATATATGGCCTTGTGATTATATATATGTAATTGTTTGGTTACCATTTATTCTTACATTATTTATTCTATATAATATTCCACTGTATGCATGCACTTAAAAAGAATCTGATCTCACCTCTTTCTTATATTTCCTATCCTCAGTATTCTAGGTAGTTTATTATGATTGAAATTCTCAATGTAGTATTTTATATAATGTGATATTCAATCATTAGTCTTGTTAATCAATACTACTAAACTATTCATTCCTTTAGGATGAAATCACTTATATATTGTAACAATGAAATAAAGTAATCACCAAATTTGGGCTACGAGGGTTGGGATATTTATAGTTGGTATTAGTGGAAATTTTATTAGAAACATTGGGAACTCGATTTATAAATATATATATTTGGGAGCATAACCCTAGGAATGACATTAAAGATAAATATAAGTTTAAGATAACATACTAATGTTTTGGTAAGGTAGGGATTGCGTGACTTTTATTGAAATACATTCATGTTCAAATAATATAAGTTGATGTGGTTTTATCACTAGTGCACATAGTGGTAATAACCCTGAAAAGAGTTTATTAATTATATATTAGTCATCATTCTAGTGAAAAATGAGTACGCCCTTACAGAACACTTATTTTGACACCCCTAAATGGTATTGTTAGGTTAAATAATATTTTTTATTAACCATTTTCAAATATTTGAATTGATGATGACCATGAATAACCTATAAAAATCCTAAGGTGTCATGATTGATAAATCCTATAAATTATTTTTCATGATTATTTTCTTGATGACATTGATTAATGAAGTAAGATATTCATTCTAAAAATATTGGTTTTAGTAAGGGAATGTATATAGAATAATTAAGTTAAAGAGGTGATAGGAATGCTCAAATATTGTATAATAATATTTGAGATTAGTTATATGAATGATCTTTTATCATCAAATGTTTATAGGAATATTAGTTCCTAATGTCAATGATTAGATATTGAGTCGTTAAAAAATTATAATGGTAGGATGACCACATCTCAAGTATGTCTCTCTTATTGGAGAAAAGTTTCTTTTTGGAATTTTCATCTAAAAATCATTTTATTCTTTCTTTAATTGTATTTGAATTAATTTTGTGTATGCAATGGATCTATCGATATAGATACCATATCAATTTTGAGGAGGGAAATTACATTCAATATTCTGAATCAACCTTCAATCGTCTATTAGTGTGAGTATGAACCTAAAAACCCTATGGAAATAATGTCCATCATATGGGTTTTTTTCTACCTATTCATGTGGGATATTAATCTCAAATGGTTAGGGAGAAAATAATCATTAAAAATGTACTTATATTTTTGGAATAAGCTGATTTATTTCTTGAGGAATTTCCTAGTCTTCCCCCGAATCAGGAAGTTGAGTTTTCAGTTGAACTCATACCTGGTTCTGAACAATTCAAATAATCTAAGTAAAATGGTACTGATTAAGTTATAGTAATTAAATAAGAAACTCCATGATAATTTTGATAATATATAATTTCATCCTAGTACTTTTACATTTCATAAACCTATTATTTTTATAATAATTACAATGGGACAATTCATAATTACATTGATTATTGAGAACTTAACAAGACCACAATTAATAACATGTATTATTTACCTTTTATAGATGATCAGTTTGACCAATTTTGTAGAGATAAATATTTTCCATGATTCATCTTTGACCTAGATACAATTAGTTAAGGTTCAATATGGTGAATATACCCAAGACAACCCTTATTTCTATGGTATGTTCATTATGAATGTATATTAATAATTTTTGAACTTAACAATGATACTATTATCTGCATGTATTTAATGAATATAGTATTTCAATATTAACATGATTAGTTTGTGGTAATATTTATTGATGATATACTTATATATTTTAAAATATGGGAAGATCATGAATAACATATGAGAATTGTGATGAAGACCCTGAGGAAGGATTAATTATATTCTAAATTTACCATTTGTGAATTTTTGATTTAAAAATATTAATTTAAGGATTATATAATCTCAAGTAAGAGTATACTGGTGGATCCTTCAAAGAAGGAAGTTATCGAGAAATGGAATAGAAAAAACACGGTAAGTAGGATACATAGTTCTCTTGGGTTAGATGGATACTACTAATTTTTTGTGAGATTTTTATCATGAATATATAATCCACTCACAAAGTTGAATTGGAAGGGGGTTAAGTTCTTTTGGACTAATTAATGTGAAGAGAATATCAAATATATAAAGATATGGTTAGTCCACACACCTTTGCTTACACTACCCTATTGGGGAGAAGGTTTTGTTATCTTAGTGACTCTTCAATGAAGGTACTAGGATGCATCCTATTTCATAATTAAATATAAATATAATAATTCTACAGCCTATTAAAATTTTCTAAGAAAAATTACCCGACTCATGATTTGGTGTTGATAGCAACAAATTTTTCATTGAATATATAGAGGCAATACCGGTATGGTGAAAGGTGTGATATATATACTAATAATAAAATCATAAATTGTACATTTACAAAGAAATATTTTAATATGATCTAAAGAATATGGTTTTATTTGATCAAAGGTTATGACTACAAAATACATTACCACCCTGAGAATGAAAACAAGGAAAATAATACTCTGATTCGGAAATACCATTATAGTTTTCCATTTAATCGATTTAAAAAGATTTAATATTTATTGATTTGTAGTAGATGAATCTTCAAGTCACGTGGAATAAGGATATATATTATCTTTCTCAAATAAATTTTCAACCATCAATCTTTGAGAGGATTATAAAGGCCCAAAGGAAGATGTGGAATTATAGATGAATTTGATGAATATTCCTCAGTTCAACCATGATCACGCCCGAATGATAATTTTTTGGAATTAAGTATGCATCCTATAAATAATTTAATTTAATCAATTATTATAAGAAGATCTTAGTTAATAATTCTATACTAATCCAAGGAGTATGATGATATATAGAGATTTGAAAGATTATTTTTTATTAGATAATGTGAAAAGGGATATTGAAAATTATATTTTATGGTGATTGGTATGTCATCATGTTAAGGATATGAGATTTAATTATAAAGGGTATATTATAAATGTTACCTGTACCATAATTTAAATGGGAGACATCATCATATATTTTGTCTTAAGGCTCCCCAAAATAAAAAAGGCCATAATTGTATTTAAATTGTAGTTGATCTCCTTATGAGGTCAACACACTTCATTTCTATCAGATAATATTTATCTCTTGAAAAAATTTCCAGAATATTCATTACATGGTAATGTTTCTTTGTTACCACATTCTATTATATCTTATTGAGATCTGAGGTTTACCTGAATGTTTTGGAAAATACTTTAACAAGATATTGATACAATGTTGAGTTTCAAAACCTCTTATCATATTTATATAGATTCTCAGTCTAAGTTCAACATTCAAACTCTATAATACATGTTTAGATAATGATTTATCTATTTCAGGGGGTTTTGGGATCAACACATTACTTTGGAGGAATTTTACTACAATAACAGCTTTCATTCAAGCATTCAGATGGCTCATTAGTAAGATCTCTATAAGAAGTAGTGTAGAAATGAAACATACTAGAATGAAATTATAGAAATAAAGATATTTAAGCTTTATATAGCTAAATAAATAGTATATAATGTTAGATATATTAAACAACTTATAAGGGTAGATCAGACTTGATAAAAATATTTGTGGAGATAATTGTCGGTGAGATCTAGAGTTTGAAGTTGGTGACAATATTTTATAGGAAATATCTCCTTGTATTAAGGTTATTATAATTAGAAATAAGGGAAACTTGAGAACTATGTATATTTTTTCCAAATTAGTTATTGATTGTATAGTGATGGTATCTTATCTTGTGGTGCTCTAACCAAATCACTCTCATGTTCATGATGTTCTCCATGTATCTCTCCTGAGGAAATACATACCTGAACATTCCCATGTACTAAACCCAAAGGTCCTACCGATAGAAAAAGATCTATCGTATTTGGAATAACTAGTGGATATTTTTGACTGAATAGATAAGGTTATATGAGACAAGACCACTCACTTAGTCAATGTTTTATTGCGAAACCATAAATTTGAGGAAGTTACATAGGAATATGAGGATGTGATGAGATAGAAGTATCCTTATTTTTTTTGTCTCTGAGTGATTTAATTATGAGGGAAAAATTATTATAAGAGGGTGTAATATAACATCCCATGATTTTAGGATATATTTCTCTTTAAATAAATTGATTTGTTCAATATGATTCTTAACACACAACACCGATATTTAAGCGAACTATGCTATACTATAAAAATATTATTATTTAAATGCGACCCTTGAAACATATCCATTAAATTGGAGGTATGAATTGGAATAAAGAAATTTTTAAAAAATATAAATAATTTTTTTAAATAATTCAAATATATTGATAAATAAGTATTTAATTTTTACTAAAGTCATTATATGCTAAAAAAACATTTTTCCTTAAAATGGATTTTTTTTATTTTTTGTGAGAAAATATTATAGTTAATTTTTAGAAATTTTTGAAAATGGATTTGATAAAATGAACATAATTTGTTAAATTTTAATTTTCAAATTATATAAGAGAGAATTTTTTGGGAGTTTTCCGAAAAGATTGATTTGTTAATGAATAGTGAAAAATAATTATTTTTATTGAAAAATGTATTTTATTTTAAAAAATTTACCATTGTAGATTTTAGTTTAAAACTATTTTAAAAGTAAAATTAGTTAATTTTTATTACGTGTAATTAAATGTGTGTCTTTATAATTACTTTTATGTTTGATTTTGTTATAAAAACCTTTTATACATAAGAAAACAATTTTTCTCGAAAACTTATTTTGGTCTTGTTTGGTTGGTTTAATTTTAAATTAAAATTTTCCACTTCTATAAATTTAATTAGATAAAATAAATTCTATATTTTTAAATATTATTTTTATATTTTGTAATTTGGACACTTTTATTTTGGGTCATAATGAATAGTAAAAGTAGCACAAAGTTTTCATTGTAGTTAAGGTTAACATAGGTTTATTTGGGGGGTGGGGGTTAACCGAGATATAAGAGTGTGTTTTCTAATTATAATTTTATAAATTCTATTTTTTGGACATATTTATACATAATAATACCAAAAATTTTAATCTATGTCCATTTTGAAACATTTTTCTTGAGAATGACATTATAATATTTTAATCTTATAAGAAATCCCATGTGTGTCCTCTCCCACTCTTATAATAGGGTGACCTCCCCTATCTTATTTACATTAATTCAAGCCATTTATCTCTAAAAAATATAAATAAATTTCTCCCCAATATCTTTAACCATGATCTATATGTTATGTTCTTACCAAAATACAGACCCTAGGGTCTATAAATGGAGATCTAAAGGAGTTATTTCAAAGAAAAGGTAATCATATTAACATATCAAATTTTTTACTTCTTATTGTATCTCATATAAATATGTTTTATTTATCATAAAATATTAAATTAATTATTATAAATATACATAAATGTTACTATTACTATGAAACCACCATTATACACCCATTTTAATATCAAATGGGAAGAGAATATATCACTCTTCCGTACATGTGGATTATCGCCTCCACTTAAAGATATAATTAATTTATCATTACCATATTAAATTGATGGTTATTATTATGAGTTTAATATATATATATGATATTTATGAAATAATTATTGTTCTATAACTATAATATCATATCTACCTTCATACCTTCCCATCTGTTGAATAAATGATAACGTCGCTCATGCGTACATGTGGACTACCACCTCCACGAAGTTATGCGATTTGATTTTAACTTCCGATTTACAATGATGTTAATAAGGATAGATTTAATATATATATATATATTATATAAAATATAATAATTTTTTTGTAAAGGTGAATTATTATTTACTTTACTTTCATTCAATCCCTCAAAAAGTGAAAACATTATTCTTGCGTATATATAACATACCATCTGCAAGAACAATGCAATTAATTTTTCTTTGTCTATATTTTATAGATGATTATATATATATAATTTAAAAAAATTATATTTATATCATGATTAAAAATCTAGATATTATTTAACTATGATCAATGTACAAGGACCAAAACCATCTAACAAAAACATACATATAAAATGAAGCAGTTATCACATAAAATAATGATTTTAATAAATAATTGTTAATAAAAAGGTGATAAAAGGTTATAAGTAAATTATATATGGTATTATATATATGATTATAATTATATAATATATTTTTAATAAATATATATTGATTATAAATGATTTTAGAACACATATGACAGAATTGAAACCCATTGTATGGATTTATTTAACAATATCATCTTTATATTTGATTATTTAAATTTTACCCTATGATAGGTGAATTATTTTTTAGTTATATATAAAAATTAATTTACTTTCTTATACTATGGTTATTTATAAAAATTACATGTTTTCCTTTTATTTTAATATCTTTATGTATTTAAGATATTAAAATAATGTTTTTAAGGAAGCCTGAATTTGTTTTTATACTCAATCAAAAATCTTTTTATTTCACATCCAGATTTTACGTAAAATTTTTAAAAGAATTTTTTTAATGTTATATAAATATTTATTAATTAAAAATTTATCCATATTTTATTTTTTACAAAATTTGTTAACAGGAATCTTTTTATCATTTTCTGAACTAAATACTTTTGAATTTTTACAAAACATGTGCAAAGAATTTTTTTTTAATTTATTCAACCTGAATGTAATTTCCCACCATCATGAAAAACCAATAATTTAAAGATTAAATTAAAATTTTCAAATTTTAATTTCAAATAAGTTTTCTCCTTAATATTTTGGGTTTTTATTGTAAATAAGTTATTTCAATATAAAAATTGTATTTTCATCAATAAAATTTCCAAAGATAATTTATAAAGTATTTTCATCTATGTAAACATCCTATAATGAATGCTATGATTTAGTAATGGTATAATATAATGGTATCATCCACTATATTCCTCTATATAGTTTATGATCAATTTTACTAGGGAAATTATGCCTTTCCATATTCTAGTTCTTCTAATTCAGATAGTTATTGATTTTAAGGCATATTAATTAATTTGTATTGTTTATTAATATTATGAATTCATTGGAATTATTAATTGATGGGTGGGTCCTAAAATTACATATCCCCTGATTAATTTATATGTTTCTTTAGGTAAAATAGTTTGGGTATTTTTTAAGGCCTTACGTATTTATGTAAGATGTCTTTGCATAAGGCATCAATAATATGTTTAAGATGTCACATATTATGCATTCCACCATAAAGAAATTAGTTATTAATTTCCATATATTTATTTTAATATTTATGATATTCATGGATAATTTTTTTTATTTTTTATTATTTATATGAAATTATTTGGTCGTTAATTATTTTTCCAGATTATTCATGCCTTATTTATTCCATGTTAGTGCCTGCTGTATACATACCCTTAATAAGAATCTGAGATCACTCTATTATTAAATTTAATTTCTATAGGATTCTAACAAGTGTATTATTATTTATATTTAAGTATATTATAGAGGTTATAATGGTGTTCAACAAGAAAATAATATATTTTATTTTATGTAATGTGATGTTCAAGAATGTATATAGTTTACAAAAAACTACTAAAATATTTGATACTTTGGGATGCAATAAATCGTATTTAGTGCCAATGTAATAATGTAACCACCTACTCTAGGATATTAGGGTCATACTATTTACATTACCCATTTATGTATATGTCTTGGAATTATTCCTCAATTATAATATTAAGATGTCCATCATTATTTATTCCATCATTGTTAAATGAGTTATTAATATACATGGGATTTTTTGAAGAGTTATGAAATACAAGAATATGTTTCAATTTCATTTGATTATTTACATTTCTTTATTTTATCATCATTTACTCCTTCAATGTTATTAATACATTTTTTATTCCAAGTTATTTTCCACTACAAACATACCCCTAAGCATATGAGATCACCCATTTCTTTTGATTTATTTACCTAGGATGATGGGAAGTGTATTATGATTCATAAGTAAGGACATGTTATAGGTAATAATAGTGTTCTCAATGAAAATAATACGTTTTATTTTATTTAATGTTACATTCAAGAATGTATCTCGTTTTTGAAGACTACTAAACTATTTGGTCCTTTGGGATACAATCTCTTGTATCCAATACAAATGTAATAAAGTAACCACCATCACTATGATACTATGTTTATGGTATTTAAAAGAGCCATTGGTTTAACTTCCATTTTATATTATGGGTCTTGGAGGTTATTTTATAGAAAAACCCTATCTTGGTAACTTAAAGTAACACCCAAGGTAGAGAGTACAATACTGAGTGCACTGAGCTAGGGTAGATGAGGTAGGGTGTGAAAGGTATGGAACACAAAACTAGATCACAGAGAGTTCACCTTGGAGTGAATCTAATGTTTGGAAAAATATCCTTCTTAATTAAAATGAACAATTTTTTTTGATCTGAGCATCTATTTTGGCTAAAATAATAGTCAAATTGAAGGCTACAAAATGAAATAATCATCTAGATACAATGTTACATCATACCTGTCTTTTAAGATGAAAAAATGTCTAGAAGACTGAATAAATTACTTTAATAGTTATAATAACCTTTTTTTAAAAATATATTAAATACATAAACAAATCTCAGTGAGTGGTTCTCACCACTATGTCATCGAGCATAGATTTTTTGAGGAATCTATATCCCTTGAGGATTGAGAAATCATGTGGCACAAGTAGATCTAATTTGTATCTTATTCATGCATAAAGATACTTTTCTTCCTGTACTTGAATTTTATCATCTCATTAAGAACCATATTGTGGATTCTATAACAAACTACACACAATACATTTTTTAGTGACAAAAAATACCCCTTATGAATTGAATTTATTCAAAAACAAGAATCTAATTTTTAGGTAATATAGGTTACTATATAAAATTACTTGAACATCTAGTAGTTCCAGAGAAAACCCAATAATGAGAGGATGTTCAATAAGTGGAGGATCTCAACTCAACAATTGTTTAACATTAAGAGGATATTCTTGAATCACAGTGTTTGGGTTGATAATAAGATTAATTGAATCAATGATTTTTGCCTTTTCAGGAGGAATGATGGACTCATGGATTTTGAAATCCTAACATAATGTTCGTATAAGAAATCCAAAAAAATTTGGTAGGCCCAAATGAAATAATTTTAGTTGGAATAGATTGAATGATGAATTTTCATCTAGATCCAATATAAAAGATCTATATGTCCCTATTTATCGAATGAAAATATAAACCAAGCTATACATAGTTATTGTTAAATACATTTTCATTCTAGTTTGGGAATACAACCAGAATAATCTCCATGGTTATACCCAAGATTGGAGATCCAGGTTCTCATATACAGTGTCCTTGTGTGTGGATAATGCAACAAACATATCATGAATGTGAAACTATCTCAATATTATGGATAAGTTAAAAATGAGGTATTATGTATGGGCCTAGGATAGGTTTTCTATATGTCATTATATAATTTATAATAATATGAATCCAGAAACACATAGTTATTTGTAAGGGGTATATGTGAAGATCAATATCTTGTATAGGATAAAATATAATGATTTTTTTGTGTAAGGATAAAGGAGAATACCCTACATGAACCGGTAAACCCTTACACTAGTAACTCTTACATAGATCTAAATTATGCATAAGGTAATGATTTTCTGTATAATAGATCAATAGATACAGTTTAATGTCATGAATAATGGTTCATTGAGTTAAATAGATTAAATTTAAGAAACTATAATAGTTTACCCTCAGATAGATCATCTAAAATAACTTATGAAAGGAATATATGGGTGATATAATAGTTTACAAGATCAATGACCTATCAATAATAACATGACTTTATAAAAGATGGGATAGATATATCTACAAGAATTATGAATTTTTTATTTTCACTCTTACTTTTTTCTAAGACATTAATGGAGAGACATAGTAGGAATGTACTCAATTTTTTTTTTAAAAAAAGAACTTTATAGGGTTTCAAACTGATAATTTGTATGAATTTTCATTTTTTTAGATGCTTAAAATTTTTACTAAAATTTATGAGGTATATTCATAGAGAGTGGAAAATCAAATTCCTTCATTGGACATTCTTTCTGGGTTTTAGATGTATATAATACTATATATATTTCCTTGGGTATTTTAATGTTTTGAAAACTAGAACATTTTTTCATGTAGTATAGGGCAACGTGAATGGACAATATACCACATAAAATTTTACTAAGAGTAGAATATCAACACAAGGATTTAGGTTTTCCAAGAAGAGTATTATAAGTTAATCCATTTTGGTGGCTAATATAAATATCTAAACTCAATAATTTTTTTTCTTCATATAAAATGCAAACCCATATATGAATAGGTACTAGAATAGAATGACGTAATATTAATTTGAAATTGGGTATGATAAATAAGTGTGTACCATCAATGGTATTTAAATGAAATTTAATATTTATGTTATAAAAAGGTAAAATCATAAAATAATAATTTTTGAGTTAATGATGTATAATAATAGGTTATAATACTTTGACCATTGGTTATGGTAGGTCAACCATCACAGTTTTCCAAAAATAGAACTTGAGGATAAGGGTGAGTTTTTCTATGGGAGAAAAAACATATATTAGTGTTTATTTAATGTATAAAAGGAAACTATAATATTCACATTGAAAGAGGGAACCATTAACATATTTTAATAAACCTGTTACTAATTTCAATGATATAGGAAACCAATAGGAGACACTCAAGGTTTCTTGGGCTATCATGAGGATAATATTGAATCAATACATTGTATTGATGATGATTAAAACACCAAAGGTATAAATTAGTTTTATAGAAAAAAAAATATATTAAAGAAGGTCTTTTTTAACCTAAATAATGCAATATATTGTATTGAACACATTCTTGAGGTCAATGGATATAATATGAAATTTATCTAGTATATGTTCATCTGAAATGGATAACCTACTCATTGAAAATAATTGGTCCCATCATGAGTGAAAATGTGCACATGACATCAATAAAGCTTTTGTAAATGGATAAAAGGAGATCTTATCTTTTTTTCCTAGACTAGTGGGTCTAGTGATCAAAACTGTATTTTTTTCTAAGGATAAGTGTTTGTTCCTAAAATATTTGTGGAATTTTTATTTGAGATTTAAAATTTTCCTAATCCATTAAAGGGAATATCTTTCCGCGTGAATAATTGAATTTTACTTAGTCAATTCTTTAAAATTGTCAAACCGATTTTTTGTATATATTTTTTTATTTTAATGATCTATTTTTTTGTAGGCTATGTGATGTGAAGGCCTAGAATGTGAATAATTAACATTTTCCCAAGATTCCCTTTGTGAATTTTAATCCTGAATAATTATGTGTGCATCATTCATTTATATTTTAAGGTCTTACAATTCAAACCCAAATATAGTGACTAAACTTTAATACCAATTAATTTTGACCAAAATAAGAGCTAATCTATATGGAAGCAAGGGAAAATCATACGTAACATGCATTAGAGAACCCAATAATGATATACAAAACCTCAAGAATATGGGACTAAATATTATAGTCATAGTGATCAAAAATAGTTTTTTGGGCACATAGTAGGAGATCTAAGTGTCTCTATATATCCTATGAAAATGTGAATCAAGCCTCATATAGTTCTTGATGAACATATGGTGTCCCATTATACAGTATAATGTGGAGATACCTGAAAGTAATGAGAGGAATATATCATCTGAGTAGGTTCGATAATGGTAAAATTTATAGCTGGAAATAGAATAAGAAATATATATATATCTCTATGTATCATGGTATAATAGGAAACAATCCATATGTAGTTTTGGAGAATCTCTATCCAAACCAAGCTCATATTCAAGAAATATTTTGTTGGATTTGTTTAGATTCCAAGCTATATTGATAGTCCTAACGAGAATAAGGAAAAGTAGAAGAACTAGAATTGATATTTGTGAGATTTACTCTTTGGACCAAAATGTTAAATTTTAGTATCACTACATACCCTTACATAACAATAATCAAGACACAACTTGTCCTTGTAAGAGAATATCCATAGAGATCGAGCACATTAATAGATGACATGGTGATGAAATAGATATTTAACATCATGTGATAATAGAGAAAATCCATCACTAATGAGGTATCAAAATGAAGATTAGTTGAAGTGGATCCACCCTTGTGAATAGCCATAATAAGACTTGGTTATGGAGAAAAAATATATAGCTGGATCTGGGATATGTGATCCAGGAGTCGCAACATACCCATTGTAATGGGAATAAAAATATACATAGTTCTGTTAAAGGGGAATTATTTCCATATGTTAGGTAAACCCTGACATTATAAAAAAAATATATTTTTATAGTCATCAAAATATAATTAGAATGATAAAAATTCTATAGATAAAACTCTTACATAGGTGTAATTGTTTAATCCATGGTCACATGGAATAGACTACTATAAACAATTTATTTTCATGTGGGACATAATGCATATCATGTATTTAAACGTATTATAATGAGGACTATATACTATTTGATTTATATTTATTTATCTAGGAGTGTGGTAATTTAGTTTTATATAATGTAGTAATTACTAAGTATGATTTGAATTTTAGGTTTTAAATATTTGAATAGAGTTACATGATACTAATTCTCACATGATTTAAATCCTCTTAAATAGCATCTATGTTTCATGAGGATAAAAAATTTATACATATTTTCAATCTTATTAAATAGGGAAGTAGTAAGTGAGGTGAATTGTGTCCAAATTTTTTTTAATTTAGATATGTTTAGAGGTTTTTTAGTGGGAATATGTTTTCTATTAGTAGTGGATAATTCCCCATCATTGTATTGAAAAATAGAACATGGAGTAAGTGGATCTTGTTATTCGGAAAGAACTATGCCCATAGTTGGTTGGATGAATACATGAAAAATATTTCATTACTAATTTGAGGTGTTTTTTATATATATAAATATTATATTTAAAAATTTATATGAAAGGATAAACCAAGAGGATATTCTCAGGGTTTTTGAGATTCCAAGAGAAGAATCTTGACTCAATGCTGTGAGTTTTTATGAGGAGAATCTCAACTCAAATAATTATGGTTTACAATGATTTAGAAATCAAAGGTATGAAGTAGGTCCATTGGAAGAGGAGATATATAAAAGGGTTGGGAATAATCTAAAACTATACCATAAATTTCAAGATATGATATTCGATTAAAAATGAATAGACCTTGATATAATAGGAGGTTAAATTAATCTCATAATGAAATAGAGTGAGGTATCTAGATGTAATGGGGGGATATTAGTAATTTTATATGTAAAACCAATAATTGGTTACCCATTTTTGAATTTCAAAATATCCTTCAACTCATCTGAAGAAAATTGAAGGGACCTGTAAAGAACAAGAAATTGTATAAAGAAGGGGTAACATAGTTTTAAGGTTTTATGTGACAGACCACTCCAAGAAGTTTAAGGTCATACCAGATGGACTATACATTGCATAGTTTAAGGTCACGTGGTAAGGACCTAGTGTCTTAGAGTTTACTTCTATATGATTAGGACAATCATGTGTTGTTGTTTTTGTTCATATTACTAGGACCAGATACTATATAGTTTAGATTAAAGTTGTAAGGACATTACTCATTTACCATAATTTATTAGGCATGATAATTATCTATTAAACTGAGTAAGAATTTTAAGCATATAACATGAGTCTCATGATTATCTAACTATATCTAAAAATTGTACATCTATATCTGAATCCAATCTCTAAATAAAGATAATCCTTCAATCATATGTCCCAAAATTTTGTTGTTGGGATTGTATTTGAAATGACCATCTGTAAATAAATGATCTTCTGTAAATAATTTTTCAAGTCTATTAATTTTTTTAATATTATAGAAATTAGGTTTTAGTGATTAGATAAAATATATAGTCACATGCTCAACCCTGAAGAAATATTCATTGTTTAAGTTTTCATTCAGATATAGACATGTGTAATTATTTTATACACTATGTGTGTTTTGATTAGGGTGATCACCTGAATGAAGTGGATATTTGGATGTTACTAGACCCATTATTCACTAATGTATCTACTTTTGAATCTAATCTTTATATACGACACACTTCTTGAATGGATTCCCCAACAACTGATGCTATGGGAAATTTGGGTGATCATTCTACCTTACTTCATCCAAATTCATTATTTCTAGAAACAAAATCAATTTATTCTTTAAGGAGGGGATAAATTTCTCTCGAACCCTATAATTACGGTTAGAATAAACATTGTTTCCTACTATCAAATTCACATAACCTAAACCAAATCATCTTGATGATGATAATAATTTTTTATACATTCATTGACTTATATATGCATAATTGTGGTGTTTTATGAGATCTTTCCTTATTTCATCAAATAATATCCCCTAGATGTTTTGATATATATATATATATATAAACCCATATAACTCACCTAGGAACTTATAAAGGATTAATGTAGTTGAAAACACATCCTATAGGCTATATACAGAGATATCCTGTAATTTTTCATGGTGAAGTTGTATATCTAAGAAGTATGTTGGACATTTACATATTATAATTAAATATATAACTTTATCATTCTATTACTACTTGAAATAAGAGAGGTAAATTTAAATTTTTCTCATTAAAATATATCTGAATTGGTAGAGTGATTTTTGATGAAGATATTTGCAACATGTAATAAATCTAGTTATAAGTTTCTTTTATAAAAAAATATAAAAACTTTTAAGGACTCTATAAAGTATATGAGCATGGGTTCCTATTTTTGTTATGTTATTCCCAACATTGGGTCACACTAGGATGAAAAATGGGAAATATTATACTGTGGATCCCCCTTTCCATTTTATATTGATACAATTGGATTCCTAAATTTGGGTGGAGAATGATTCAAATCCACCCATTATGGATACAATTTCCTCTCCAGTTATATTAGTGTACATCAAACTTCTATAGAATCCATATAAGTAGCATGAAAATAATGTAATTATCGGGATACCCTAACTAGAGTTTTCCGTGGCTGACTTTAATTATCTAGAAAGTGATGTTTCTCTTATGTTATAAACACTTTCCCTATGTTCAAACGTGTGAGTGTAATTCTCTACATATGCCTTATGTTATTCATTTTATCTGATAGTATAATGTTTTTGGAACCATTTGGGTCAATGGTGTAAATATTTACTAATGATTGACTAATTAAAAGAAACATGGATTTTCTTAGAGATAGTGTATCCTTATTTTGGGTATATTTCTTTTTAATGGATGATACTAGAGAAAAATGTAATGGTAAAAATTCCCCAAGCCCAATGGGACTAGGTTGACCATGGGATACTACATCCATGACTACATATATCCTTTTATTCTTGGACCATATTTTATGAGGTTTTTGATGTGGGGTAATATTGTTGCAAAAATATCCATGCTAGTAATTTATCTCCATCCTTGGTGAGTTGCGTGCTAAAAAAATTACTGAGACATTTTTAATGAAAATCATGTACTTCAGCAAATAATGGTCTAAACTTTCCCCAAGGATGCCATTATAATATACTAATGTGTCTTAATAGTGTTTTAAGTAGCATGGATATAAACATGTTTGAGTTTTAGTGGCTAGATTTCCCCAAAGAGATCTCTTTCTAGGTCTCCTACTCTAAATTAATAGTGACAATACAAATTTATCAAAAACATATTGTATAATTGGGTCCAAAAAATAGTGATGATGACCACGGTGAATATAATACCTCTTTGATATCTTATGGGTGGTTATATGATTGAGGTTTATAACCTCTCCCACCACTCTAATATAAGGAAGGTAATAATTTCCAGGCTCTAAGGAGAGACTCCCAATGAGGTTTTATTTTAATATGGGGGCCACTTACCCCATACAATTTATCTATATGCTGTTTTCAATTATGTAACTATCCCCTTAAAATTAACATGGTATTATTACAAGGTTAACATTATCCCATATTGGAGGTAACATTACACCATTGCCTTCACTATTTTGCACTATAACTGTTGAGTATGTGATATTGTTTGTTGGTGACTTGAAGATGAGATAGAAATAATAATAATAGTAGTAGCATAAGATTGTGTTGACATTGAATGCTGGTTCATAGAAACCCTCACTATTGTAAAATTGTTTCTAGAATTTTTAGAGAGATTAAATCCTTACAGCCTATTCATTATAAATAAAAAATGTATTTTTAAGTGAGTAAGAAACCCATTAGAACAGTATCACCCATAAAAATACATGATTAATATATTTATTTCCCAAGTAAGAATTGAAATCGAGTTAACCATTATATCTTCAATGCACCCCAATTACTACATGTTTCAAGTCGATGTAGGTAATAAACTTACCCAAGTCAACCAAATCCATCATCTGAGTCAGCCTTCCACGTGGCCTAAAGTGCATTCCCAATTTTCAATGGATAGTGACAAGCATCGAGAATAAACAACTGGAACTTGAGAATGGGTTTTCCGCTCTAAAAGGGCATGAATAATCAATAAAAAAGGAATAAACAAACCAATATGAGTAGAATCAATATAATATGATAAATATAACACGATTAATGACATAAATAATAGTAAAACCATCTCACAACTAAAAAAATACATAGTATGTCAAAAAAACAAACCCAAGCTCAAAAAGAGTGTACAATGACAATTTTTTTCCAAATATATTCCAATAGATACAAAATTCTAAAAAAACCCCACATGAGTCCATACCTATGAGACTATGTATCCTCTATAAAATACAAGACTTCGGTAATCAAGAAGATCCACCATATAATATAGTTATTTTTTCCTTTACCTATGCCCGGTATGGAAACATTTGCAAACATGCCAAATGGACTAATTTGGGTGTGAGGCATGAATCCCCTTATGTTAGCACCATAGATATATTTTTAGATTTTACCCATTCGTATAATAAACTAGTTTGAAAAATTTTCATAACTAAACCACTTGAAAATAATCTATTTTCATGTAAACATTTAAAACCCCCTTGGTTTTCCTTTTTTAAAACAGAACATGGTTTTTCCAAAACAATCTCCAAACATGGGTAAAATAAATAAACATGGAAACAAACCACAATATTCTCAA
Source organism: Viscum album (assembly GCA_963277665.1). Taxonomy (NCBI): domain Eukaryota; kingdom Viridiplantae; phylum Streptophyta; class Magnoliopsida; order Santalales; family Viscaceae; genus Viscum; species Viscum album. The sequence goes on from OY728136.1 coordinate 1,990,613,447, forward strand.
ATATGACCAAATTTAATACTAAAGGTGAATATAAAATCAACATTATATAACCATATTAATCAAAATTGACAATGACAATAATACATCTCATCACATAAAAATGGCTCTAATAAAAAGTATAAAGAACAAAACCAAGTTGACATGAGAATGTGCACCCAGGGGATCTAACCATCAAGACTGTAATGAGTGAGTTAACAAGAATGATATCTTTATAATAAATGGAATCTCACATGTTTTTCCTTGGGCCTTACTCCAAGAAATCACAAATTCTCTCATTTTCCAAGATGGATGGTCATACTATCTTCATACCCAAAGCCTAAATCAGTCCCATAGAAAAAAATGGATGCTCACACATTCTTACCTTAGAGGGCTCACACAATCTCTTAAATAAACATCTCACACAAATCCTGATTAACCCATGTGCTACCCTATTCCAAAACATCAAAATCGAGACCCCATATCAACAAATCCATAACATAATCCATTTAATAAAAAATGACCAATTGTTTAAAAAACACCCTTTATAAGATAATATAATTTCTAAAACTACTTTATAAATCCATTTAAAACTACAAAAAATATTTTATCCATTTTATCAAACACTTGGTGGGTATAAAATCCACACCCCTTTGGAAAACCCCACTTTAAACACAAAAATTTCCAATAAAATCCTTGATATAAATCAAACATGGAATACACAGAAAATAAAAATCTTTTTAAAAGAATTTTAATCAATAAAAACCAAAGGGAATTATAAATTTAAAGGTATTCCATAAAAATGACCTTAAATAGAAATACCTACCTTATATTTGGTCCAAATATCCTATCCTTTGATAAAGACCACCCAGAAGAGAATGAAAAATTACTCACACAAATAATAAAAAAGAAAAAAACCAAAAAACCCTATTAAAAACCCTAAATTCGGCCAACACCAACCCTAGGGTTCCACAACTCCATAAAAATGGAAAACCAAAGCTTATATAGGGGAAATAAGTAAGAAATAATGAATAAAACACCTTAACTATAGCATCACCACCAATATTTAAAAGATAAAACCACAAATATAAGAGGTTTATAGATCCACAATGAAATAGGATTAGTTTTATGCATGGGGGAAGAAAAAAGAAACCCAAAACATAAGAAATTGATAAGAAAAAAAGGTAAATTCTCACTATTTAATGAGTAAGATAAGGTCAAATGGTTTTACCACACAGTTAAGAACACCATGTGACAACCATGTGGGTGACACTATCCATATTATATTTTTATATGGGTAGAATAAATTTTAAAAAAAATTCTTAAACCATTTGAAACTACACTAAAAGAACTGAATTACCTCACACTTTTTACGCAGAATTGAGGAAAATTGTGTGCTAAACATGTTCCCTAGTATGCTTGCCCAAAAACTCCCAGTTTCGACCTCTATGACCTAATAACTCCAATAATACACTCAGGGATAAAAAAATCAACATTAAACATACCAATTACTTAGAAGGTGTCACAATGTGGATTTTTATTCCAAATGAAGGTAGTCATTGGAACAGACTTGATACAATTTAGGTTGTGCATTGGTTTAGAGGATGAGAGGTTGGGTCATACCTGAAGTGGTTTTTATGCCCAGTCCAAGACTCTATAAAATATTTACGACATGTTCATGAATAAATCCAAGTAATTATTTTAGTAACCCTTAAGAAATTGATGGAATGAAAACATGCATTTAAGATGAAACTAAACATATAGATAATATTTTATCTAATTGATTCAATAATTTGGTTACTATATAATTTGAAGTCATATAAGAAGGATCTATAAAATATATCTCTATCCAGGGTGGCATTTGGATCCCGTGAAAGGAGTTATGATGTGTTGTAGTGTTGGGATTGGTCCCTAGAAATGGATTTTAATATATATATGTGATGGGAATCACACCCACGTAGTTTATTGCAACCTAATGCGAAATATGTCATATCTTTTAATGTCATGTGATAAGGACCACATTGATTAATTTTATAGTCATGTATCAATGAGCACTTCTAAAGAGTTTAATGTCATATTAAGTGGACATCTAGGAGAATGGTACCTATAAATGGTTTAGTGTGGGACATATACCAATGAAGGATTTTATGGTTCATTATGGTAGATGATCCAAATGAAGTTATTTTTGGGAAACCATGAGGAGAATATTGAATCAATTAATTTGGGAAATCAAGTAGACAGATCTAAACTCAAAGTGATTATATGGGGTTATTCTTGAGATAGCCTTTTTGGTCTATCTTGTATATTTATAACTAGACATGGGAAGGTATAGTTGGGGATTAAAACTAGCAGGAGACCCATATTTGTATATATACCTCTTGTTTTTTGGTAATTAGAATGGGATAAAATATTTTAATCACATGGTATATGAATGTGTGAGGAAGATTTAAGGATTTTAAAAATTTTAAGTCTAATGTTTGTGCAGTTTAAGATAATGGGGTAAGGTTGCATGCGTCCTGAAAGGGGATACAAAAAAATATTGAGAGGGGGAGAAAAAATAGGAGATGGTAAAAAAATATGAGAGGGTATGTTCTTATCTACCCATAAGTCCATTAGTAACTAGATAAGGAAGGAATATTAAACTAATGAAGGATACGACCCAATGGGGAAGAGTTGGGGTTCACACCAAATCCATGGACTATGTTTGTGTAGTTTAACATCATATGATAAGGACACATGTGTTATAAAATATTATACATCAGGAGGATGAACATGGATTATGTATGGGATATGCTTTATGGTTTATCCTAATTATTGATACTTAGATTATAAAAGATATGTTTGAGGCTTAAACTTAGTTAGAGGCACACACACACACACATATATATGTCTAGATACTTTATGTTGGTAAATATATCAGTAAGATTTTATTCATGTGGAATATGTCCTAGTGAGGATAAGTTATGAATATAAGAGGAGGATCTCACATTAGGGTTCGTTGGGAAACCACGAGGATTATATTGACTCAAGAATACTCTATAGGTATTATGAAAAATCTACTATTTTGGGTTGATCATATCCATTTATAACTGTATAGAAGAGGATATTGTTTTGGATTACACCTAATAGGGGTCACGTATGTGTATATACACATCTTTTTTATTTGTAACTAGATGATGAAGGAAGATTGAAATCATAGGGGATACAACCCATTGAGGGATGATTCTGGCTTAAACCTAATAGGATGCCCATGTGGTGGCTATGGTTCATTTAGATTACTAGTTATGAGGTTATCAATAATGAAATTATTGTGTCTTTTACCTAGTATGAGCCCCATATGTAGGTATATGGATCATTGAGTGTATTAGGGAGGGAAAATAGATGATTGGGAATCCAGGATGAGAATCATGAGTTAGGTAAGGATTCAAATTATTTTTAATAATACGGACCTCCATTATTGGAATAATAAATAGTTGTTAACTCCCTAAGGGTCTTATTTATCAAATAGGAAAACTTAGTGAGGGATTACTAGGGGATTCATAATTCCTATTATTAAAGGAAGACATTATCATAGAGAATTAATTTGGAATGAACAACCCATTCCTGTATTATTAGAGTCCTTGGAGGATTCCTGATTAAGTAGTCACCCAGATTGATGTCCTAGGTTAATGGAGCACCCATGTAGGTGAAATAGAAGAATAGAGTGGACATATAGGTGATTTGGGTGAATAGAGAACCCAAATAGCTGACCTAGCTAGTGTGGAACCTCTGTATGTGACTTAAGAGAATGATGTTCCCTGATATAGTGATCTATACATTTCTTCTTTGAGATGACCTAGGTATGGATTTTTTATAAGTCCTATTAATGAACACTTCTAAAGGAATTGGAAAAAACCCCTTAAATGGACCTAGATGTGGCAGTTTGGGAGGACCAAAGCATATCCTCTTTGAAGGTCCTGGGTGCAGCTATTTGGGAGGAGCTTGGAATGACATATTTTGAGGACCTGTATGTGACATCTTGAGAGGAATTAGGCATAAAATCTTTAGATAAATTGGGTGTGACTCTAGTTCAGGAGATCTTGGTTTGAATACACCTATGGAGACCTAGTAACCAAGGTATTTTTCCCCACTAAGGGTCTTGGAGTGATGGTAATTGCTCTACTAAAATGGATATTAGGCACTCATGTATTTTTATTAGGTCCTAAATCCTCTCCCATTTGGTTTTGATTTAGAGATAACCTTTTGGATTCTATAAAAGACCTGGTCACATAGATAAAATAATTATGTTCTCAGGTTCTCTGTGTCTAACTTCCATGTCAATAATGGGGGTCGGGTCCTTTAATGAAAAACCTTATCCTAGTGGAAAAAATTATGCTTAAGGAATGGTAAAAAATTTGAGTTCATTGATATAGGGAACATGAGGCAGGGAACACGTAATGAGATCGTGTGGAGTCCACCTTAGCACACAACCATAATTTGGAAAAAAATTACTTGCAACATCAAATGATCATAACTTTTCATTTTGATGTCTATTTTTGATCTTCATGTAGTCAAACCAAAGGCTATAAAATTATATATAGTCTTAGTTATATGGTTACCCTATAGTATGACTATTATTACTATAAATGGTTTCTATAAGTTACTAAAAATGGGTTTTATTATTTCAAAAACTATTTTTGTCAAAATATGGATGAATTGCATGGATTTCTCACAGTGGGGGGTTTCCCCATCACATCATTGAATAGGGTAACTTTCTTAAGATATCTTCATGCCTCACTGAGTGAGAAATCATGTCGTAATTTAAGATCCCATTTATGATATCTTTATGCATAAAAATAATTTTCCCACACTTGGCTTGTGACATCCAGGTTAGGACCATGCCATGGATTGCATGGATAAGTGAGTTTAATATATATTTTTTTTGATTCAAATAACTAGTAAAACATTTTATATTTCATTAATGTATTATTATATTTTTTTAATTTTATTCTTATATTGTTGTTTTATCCATTTATTTATTTATTTATGAAATTCTAATATAAGGATGATCCATGGTGGTTACTTTTTATATTCTATACATAACATATCATTTTAACCATTGCAAGAAAATCATTCTTTAATAGAAGATTGAGACCCATGGTTCTAGTCACAAACCCTTAGGTATTTTGGAATTTTCCTATGATAGTAACACTATGATTTTAGTACCATTAAGGTATCCAAGTTAGGGTCACTATAAAGTGGCATCAAAATAGTTTTGGTTTGTTAAGACAGCCAAGACTTGAGAATTAGCCCAATGGTTTTAATTACCAACTAATTTATAGAGAAAGATCTAGTTACCGGGGGATGAATGAGTAGTGAGTAGGAATTGTAAGTTCATGTGAATATTGGTATGGTTTTTTGATTAAAATGAAGAATTACAAGATAAGTGTATTGGTATCTATAAGGAAAAACTTCCTATATAAATTAATGCACCATATAGTCTAGTGGAATAATTGGTCTTTCACGTTCCCTTTATATCATAACCCACATATGCAGATGTACATAATTAATTAAATAGTAACAATAACATAAATGGTGTTTCCCCACACACCATATTGGTTACTATTAGTAAATGACTGTTTATCACATAAATTTACATGATTTTTTATAATATATTTCCCATTTTAATAATGTATTATTCACATTTATTTTTAATATGTACCCTTGCTCATGTTATCTGCTTTTATTTTAGTGGATTTGTGTATACTTTTAATGAAAACTCATTACTAATGATTGTTATTCGTTATTTTGTAATAATGTGTTTTATAATTATTAAATATTATAATTTATGAATAAAATTACTTATTTTATATTTGGTGAAGTGTTAGTGAAATTTTTATGATTCAAATTTATAAGCAATCAATTCATCTGCTATTTTTTTAAATGACTTTTTCATTTTTTAATCCTTATTATTAGTATTCTATTTTACATGAGATCTTAATTAGTAAAGAATCATTATAACTGTTCTGAAAATTTGGTTTTTAATGTTGTTTTCTATTATCTTAACATATTTACATCACATTTGGGATAATGAATGAGTTTTATTTCTATAAAGTAAACTGGAAAATTATTTTCTTAAACTAATATTATATGCCTTTTATGTAGTTTAATGTTTTAGAAAAGAAACTGAGTAAATAATTTTAAAATTGAATATTATTTTTAGTAATTTTTTATGTAAAAGTATAATGAATAAACTATTTTCTTATATATTTTTTTATAAAATGATTTATTTTGGTATAATGTAGTGTTTACAAAATGACTTTCATCAGTGGTTAGAAATATATATATTTTTTATATAAAATTGTTTGAACATGTAAGTGTATTTAATAAATTAGAATCCATTGGTAGGGAAGACATAGTATACTAAAGGTGACTCTCATAATGGGTTTCCAATTTTATCATTTGTAGTTTTATGGTTAGTATTTTAAGGATTTAAGGTACAATAGAGTGAATATTATGTATTAGGAGCTTAAGTTATTATTTTACTATAAAAATTTTAGCATCTATATAAGAGAAGCATGATGATGCCTTAGGATGGGTGATAGTGATTTTATTGGGGATTATAATTTGAATATGGTCTAGATTTCAGGATGATTAATTTATTTTGTGATGTTATAGGTTGTATTATTTTCAAGAGTGTATGTATAGAAAATATGATGAGCTATATTGGATACATATAATTGTAATAGTATCTAATAGGCCTCATGTATGTCGATATTTTGTGGTATTTTATGGTTTAGTTTAAAATTTAGAGTTTTTTATCAAGAGTGTGGTTGAAAATTTATACAAGTTATTAAATAATTTGTGGTAGATCGAGGTTCATCTGAGGTAGTGAGTTATTGAGACGAGAATATTCTCATAATTCTAAAGGACGGGAGATATCATAGTGGAGAGCATAAAACATTCATGTCCTTGATGATATTATTTTTATATTCTTGTTTTCTCAAGGGAATTAAAAATAATGGGAACATAACTCATTTTGAATTATTGGTTATTAAGGTAAGGTTTCTTTAAATTTGGGATTCATTCATTATTTTTTATGTTTAATTATTAAATTATAGGTGTTTTCGTGTATGGTTAATGGGTTGGTAGGTTGTTTGATGTCTGGGTAGGATAGAAGTGGTGGCATCAGCTGTTTTATAATTTGAAGTGGTATAGACTACCCAGGGGGATTAACATTGTTGAGGGTGCCCATGTGGTTCCAACAGGTACCCTGTTGAACCTTCTGGGAAACTAGTTGCTTTATTATTTTTTGATAATCCCAATTATGATTATTTTTTGTTTGATAATCCCTAGTTGATAAATGGTTAAATACTTATTTGGGAATCTAGCTATTTATTTTCTTTAAGTATTGTTCTATTTTTTTATGTTTAAATATTAGTCTTTCGGTTACTGGATGTTTGTACACTTTGACTTTACCTATTCTTCCAATAGAATTCTTAAACAGAACAGAGCTACCGATACAGTTAAGTCTACCGCTATGTGAGAGCTACCGATACAGACTAGTCACTGTTACATTAAGGTCCACCGTTACAGATAATAGATACCATTACAGAACAGAGCTACTGATACACACAAGTCCATTGATATGTTGAAGCTACCGTTATCAAAGGAAGTCTACCGATACATCAAAGTCTACCGCTACCGATACAGAACAGAGCTACCGATATAGATCTACCGATATAAGACAGAGCTACCGCTACCTATATAAGAAGGTTACCGTTACATCAAAGCCTACTGATACTCGAAGGTCACCAATATGAGAGTATACTGATATGCGGAAGGTTACCGATGTAATAAGCCTACCGATATAAAAAGGTTACCGATAGAAAGGCTGCCGTTACTCAACTCTAACCGTTACACAAGAAGCTACCGTTACTCAGGCCTACGGTGACATCTACCTACTGATATCCAAAGCTACCGTTCCAGAGACAGAAACCGACAATGCTTTAATTTCTTTATCATTATTTAATCTAACCAATGGTCATATCAGGTATATTTTAATAAACTGACTTTTATTTAATGTGTGTTGTTGGATGTCAGGGAACCGTACCTCGTACCTGCGAAAATAAATTATTTCTTTTTCCTGAGCTCGTGCTTTAAATGAAAGAAGGATGTGCTGTTGAAGAGAGGGGGAACTAATAGACGAATACACAGAGACATACATACCACGAGCTGTGATGGAAGAACAACTGAGTGTGCATGAAAAGAGACGACTGAACTTTCATGAATAACTCATTCATTACTGCATACCAGTGAAGAGCTGGGAACGAGAACATAACACAAGAACTTCATCGACTACTATCTCCTCTGTCTCTACACCTGGAAGTCAAGGAAGCAGACAACACTCTTTTTTCCAGAAAAAAACCAGAAGAGGACTCAGAACCAATTTTGATCAATCCAATGGAGTCCAGAGCTGCACTGCAATCACTAGAGCCATTTCTAAACTCTAAATCTTTGCCTCTGTGATTTACTTTTTACATTTTGAGCAGTGTGTGTTATCTGATGTATTTTACACACACACTATCTCCTATACTTTAACTGGAGGATCTGTAAGTCCTCACTCAAACTCTTATATCTTTTATTTCCCACTGGGATAGTGGTAGAGGTCGTGCATGACCTGGACATCTGGTTTGCTGTTTTTTTGTTCCCACGGATAACAGTGGTATAGGTCTTGGACCTGGATAGTTGTATACTATTGTAATCCCTGATCCAGGGTGTGGATCACTTTTATATAATGTTTTGAGAGGAGTAAGTCTTAGCTTGAGACTTAACCTCTTGGTTTAATCTGCTGTGATTATTTATTTTCAAAGTTACTTTTATTCCTCTACAAAATACTTTAAAACCAAAACTCTTTTAAAGTCACTTTGATAATTAAAATTGCAAGTGTTTATATTAGTTGTAAATCAGTAATTTTGTTTCAAAAGTTAATCAATTATTCTTATTTTATTAACTGGGAAATAATCAATCCTTTGAGAACCTAACAAAACTTTATTTTTGATATAAATTCACTACAGTTTAATTCCGTTTTTTATTTGGGGGGTTTTAATACAATGTTTTTAAACAGAAATTTTAATTGGAACTCAATTCACCCCCCCCCTCTTGAGTGTCCACTCCGACCAACATTTGGTATCAGAGGCTGTTTAAATAATTTCTAAAGTACTCTGATTTTCAACTGTGATTTTAGTTGTATTATAAAAGTTCTTAAAATTTCTGTTAGTTCTAAATTTTTATCTCTTTAAATTGTCTTTCTAAAATCTAGTTATGGATAATAGACTAGAGGGTGATGCTACTAACATGCCACCTTTCTTTAATGGTACAAACTATGCTCCGTGGAAACTTAAAATTAAAATTCATTTAGAGAGCATGGGTTTTGATATTTGGACTGCTATAGAATCAGAATATAAAATATCTACGGTTAGATCTACTTGGAATGAAGCTACTAAGACATCCTACAATAATAATTGTAAAGCCATGAAATCTCTGTACTGTGCTTTAGGAGGTGAGGAAGTTAATAGAATATCTTCTTGTAAAACTTCTTATTAAATTTGGGATACCTTAGCTGTTTCTCATGAAGGAACAACTAATGTTAAGGAAATGAGATTGAAAACTTATACTATTAAGTATGATAATTTTAAGATGAAGCCTGATGAACCCATTTCTGACATGTATCTCAGGTTCAACGAAATTGTCAACACAATGATCTCACTGGGAAAGGATGTTCCATCAAAGGAACAAATTATGAGAATTCTGAGAAGTCTACCTGAAAGATGGAGAGGAACTTCTGTCTCAATTAGAGAATCGTGTGATATAGGTGAACTTCTAGTAAAGGAACAAATTGGCAAGTTGATGAAGTATGAAGAATAATCTAAGGTGAACAAAGAAGAAGAAGATGAACCTAGAAGAAAGTCTGTTGCTTTCAAATCTTCAACTTCAAAGAACAAGGATAAGAAGAAACTTCAAGATATAAACGAGAGTTCAAGCTGTAAAGACAATGAAAGTGCTTCTGATAGTGATGCTGAGATGGCTCACATTTCCAAAAGGTTTAAGAAGTTCTATAGGAAGAAGAAGTTTTCAGAAAATCAGATTACAAAGGAAAGTATGACAATAAGGGACATTGGAAGAAGGATTGGAGAAAGCCAGATAAAAGTGATGAAGTTGTCTGTTATGAGTGTAAAAGAAAAGGACATATAAAAGCGGACTGTCCAAAGCTGAAGTACAAGAAGAAGTATGAATACAAGGACAATAAGTATAAGAAAGCCATGAAGGCTACCTGGAGTGCTTCTGGGGATAGCTCTAGTGAGTCTGAAATTTCTGAATCTAAAATCAGAAATAAGGCAAACATGTGTTTTATGACAATCATTTCTGAGGTAACAGCTGAAACTCCTGCTTTAAATTCTTAGTTTTCTGGAGATGATTCTGACTCAGAAAACATGTCAAAATCTGAACTGTTTGAATATTGTGATATGTTAGATGAAACCTATAATGAGCTGAAATAAAAATACAAAGGTTTAAAGAAACAGTATGCTTTAACTGTTAAACATAAATCTGATCTTGATATTGAAATAGAAAAGAATGCTCAGTTGCTTAAAGAGAATACTGAACTAAAATTATCTAATGAGAAACTTATGAAAGACTTAGAAAAGTTTAAAAATGGTAAAGATACTCTTACTCAAATTCTAGGTAAGCAAATAGCACCTAGATACACTACTGATATAGGATACCAACCAAGACAGAGAACATTTACCAAAACTAAATTCATTCCTAAATCTGGATAGAATGTTGCTAGTTCTAGTTCTGGATGTTCATATGCTTTAACTAATTATATTCATAGTTACAAATCCAATAAAGTTTATCTTTCAAAATATGTTGATTCTAGACATTTTATGAGACCCATTAGACAAATATGGGTACCTAATGTTTTATTGGCTAATCTGTCTGGACCCAAGAAAATCTGGGTACCAAAATCATTTCCTATCTAAATCTATTTTGTAGGAAACCTGTTTAAAGAGCTGCTGTAGGAAGACCTGGTACTTGGAAAGTGTATGTTCAAGACATATGTTAGGAGACTTCTCATGCTTCAAGAGTTTAGTGAAAGTTGATGGAGGGTTTTTCACTTTTGGTGATAACTCTAAAGGTAAAATCATCGGCTTAGGCCAGATCGGTAACACTGACTCAGTATTAATTTCTAAAGTTTTATTCGTTGATGGACTAAAATATAATTTGTTAAGTATTTCTCAGTTATGTGATGGTGGGTTTTATGTTAAATTTGAAAATGATTCTTGCAATGTTTTTAATTTTAAAAACGTTTTAGTGTTTTCTGCTTTAAGAAATGAAAATGTTTATGCTGTTGATTTAAATTCATTAGCTAAGCAAAATATTACTTGTTTAAATGATTTTCATAAAGAGTCTTGGCATTGGTACAGAATATTAGGACACTGAAATGTACATTCACTTTGAAAACATGCTAGGAAGTACTTAGTTAGAGACCTACCCAAACTTGAATTTCCAGCAGACAAAGTTTGTAATCCCTGTCAAAAGGGAAAGCAACATAAATTTTCTTTTAAATCAAAGAAAAAAGTGTCAACTTCTCAACCTCTCGAGTTGGTTCACATGGATTTATTTGGACCTTCTAGAGTTTCCAGTTTAAAGGGGAAGCACTATGTCTATGTTCTAGTAGATGACTATTCTAGGTATACTTGGGTATATTTTCTAGCTCACACAAGTGAATCTTGTTCTTACTTTGTTAAATATTCCAAGTATGTAGAGAACCTTAGTGAACTTATGATCAAAACCTTGAGAAGTGATAATGGTCGTGAGTTTGAAAATCATGAGTTTGAATCCTACTGCTCACAGAGTGGCTATAGTCACAATTTCTCTGCCCCTAGGACACCCCAAAAAAATGGTGTAGTAGAAATAAGGAATAGAACCCTTCAAGAAATTGCTAGGACCATGCTTAATGAGTATGACCTACCTATTTATTTTTGGGCTGAAGCTATCAACGCATCTTGTTATATCATCAATAGAGTCTTGATCAGACCTGTTCTTAAGAAGACCCCTTATGAGTTTTGGAACAATAGGAAACCTAAGGTTCACTACTTCAGAGTTTTTGGTTGCAAAGTCTTTTTTCTTAATACTAAATAAAATCTTGACAAGTTTGCATCCAAGAGTGACGAAGGAATTTTCCTGGGATACTCTATTTCTAGTAAAACCTATAGAGTTTTTAATAAGAGAACTAAATGTGTGGAGGAATCTGTTCACATCAAATTTGATGAAACTGATCCACATGAACCTAAGACCTCTCTTGAAAATCTTGAATATGATCTTTCTGTTTTGAACCTTAATGATAAAGACAGTGGACCAATAGTTAAAACATCCAGTTCTGGAAATTTCCTAGAACCTGCTTCTATTGAACCTAAACCTGTAGATGAATCTAAAATCTATAGTCCTACCTTTTCTAGAACAACTAGGACTCTAAAGAACCATCCTTTAGATGCTGTTGTAGGTAATCTAGATAGAGGAACACAGACTAGAGCTTCTCTAAGAAATCAGGTTGAACATCAAGCTTTTCTTTCACAGTTAGAACCTAAAAGTATCAATGATGCTATCAATGATGAATTTTGGGTAATGGCTATGCAAGAAAAACTAAATCAATTTGAAAGAAACAAAGTCTGAAAATTAGTAGAAAGACCTAAGGACACATTAACCATAGGCATAAATTGGGTGTTTAGAAACAAAGTTGATGAATCTGGAAACATCATTAGAAACAAAGCTAGGCTAGTTGCACAAGGTTACAATCAAGAAGAAGGAATTGACTATGAAGAAAACTTTGAACCTATATCTAGATTAGAGGCTATTAGGATCTTACTTGCTTTTGCATCACATCTGAATTTCAAGTTATATCAAATGGATGTGAAAAGTGCTTTTCTAAATGGTTTTATTGTTGAAGACGGTTTTGTAGAACAACCACCTGGTTTTTCAAATCCTCACTTTAAAAATCATGTTTCTAAACTTTCTAAAGATTTATATGGTTTAAAACAAGATCCAAGAGCTTGGTATGAAAGACTTACAAATTTTCTTATTTCAAAAGGATTTTCAAAAGGAATTGATGATCCCACTCTTTTTATAAAAATAATTTCAAAAGATGTTTTAATTGTACAAATCTATGTTGATGATATTATTTTTGGATCTTCTAAAAATTATTCATGTACTGATTTTTCAATGGTTATGAAAAATGAGTTTGAAATGAGCTTAATGGGAGAGCTTAAGTATTTTCTTGGTTTTCAAATTTTTCAAACTAAAGATGGCATTATTCTGATTCAAAGTAAATATACTAAAGATTTATTAAAACGTTTTGGTTTAGATAGTATTAAGGGAAGTTATACACCTATGAGTACCACATGTAAATTGGATATTGATGAAATTGGTAAACTAGTAGATCAAACTAATTATAGAGGTATGATTGGAATTTACTTTATCTTACTTCTAGTCGACCTGATATTGTGTTTAGTGTATGTATGTGTGCTAGATTTGAAGCTTACCCTAAAGAGTCACACTTACTTGCTGTTAAAAATATTTTCAAATATCTTAAAAATAATGCTAATTTGGGATTGTTTTACCCAAATGAACAATCATTTGATTTAATAAGTTATTCAGATGCTGACTTTGCTGGATGTAAGTTAGATAGGAAAAGCACATCTGGAACATGTCACTTACTTGGAAAATCCCTACTATCATGGTGTAGTAAGAAAAAGAACTCAGTCGCATTGTCTACTTCTGAAGCAGAGTATATAGCTGCTGGTAGTTGCTGTGCACAGATTTTGTGGATGAAACACACTTTACTAGACTATGGATTTGTTTTTAAACATGTTTCAATTAACTGTGAAAACACTAGTGTGATAAACATCTTAATGAATCCTGTGTCTCACTCTAGAACCAAACATATTGATGTTAGACACCACTTTTTAAGAGATCATTATCAAATAGGTGATATAACACTTGAATTTATAGGCAATAAACTTCAATTAACTGATATTTTCAATAATCCTTTAAGCTCAGAAAGATTAAGTTTCATTAGACACGAATTAGGAATGATAACTTACCCTTAAACCGCTAGGAGACCTCACCATTAGAAACCTCACTGTTAGAATCCTCACCATTAGAAACCTCACTGTTAGAGAATCCTCACCGTTAGAATCCTTACCGTTAGAGAATCCTCACCGTTAAGGAATCCTCACCGTTAGAAGACCTCACTGTTAAGAGACTTTACCGGTACATCTCGTGCTGTTTTAAACTTCTTTAAAGCCGAGACATAGAACTTTTTTTTAATATATGATTTATTTTATTTGTGGATCCTAAATGATATTAAACCGAGTCTAGAATTCACTCAATATCACCGCGAACTCGTCTGTTCGAATCCCTCCAACCTAACCCTCTCAAGCCGAAGAACCCTAAACCTCGAATCTGTAATGTCCTGCTTCAAGAGACCCCAGTTTACAGATGGGAGTGATGAGCCGCAAGTGAAAAGACCGAAAGTAACAAATGCTAGTACCAGTGGAAGTGGAAGTATAGCTCGAAGGAATCCAGTAAACCCGCATCTCTCAAAGAGAGAGATTGTCGTTGAGATAGATGTGTGTGCAAAATGGATCATGGAGAGAAAGTCCTTGGTTCTTAATGTTTTAGAAGAACAAGGTTGGAATGAGTGCTTCGCAAACAACAATGGACCTTATTATCCATGGATGTTGAAACAGTTCTATGAATTTGTTCGTTTTGAGAAGTCTGAAGAAGAAAGCAGAATGATTTCTTATTTGAATGGATAGGAAGTTTCTTTTACTTCAGTGGAATGGGCTGGGAACTTAAGTGTTCTGCATGAAGAAGATTGTGCTTTCTATTCAAAATAAGTTCCCTCAACCAGTGATGTGTTTAATTATGAGGATTCCTTGTTGGAGTTGATAGGAGATGGAACTCCTAGAAAGGTCATTGCTGCAGAAATGACAGGGGAAGATAAACTTCTTTTCAAGTTTATTCAACATGTAATTAGTCCAAGGAGAGGAGACTTTTATACACTAAGATTCTAGGACATTTATTTTTTACATATGTTGAAGCATAGAGTTAAGGTAAATCTGTGTAGATTGATTATGATTCAGATTGAAGAGATGACTAGACCAAAGTCTAAGTCCAATGCACTTTTCTTTTCTAAATTGATTTCTACTACGTTGAAAGAAAAGGAGGTTGCTGGATCTCAGGATGAAATGATAGTAGTTAAGGATAACTTCTGCATCACCAGGACTGTCTGTAAATACATGAAGGTCAGTTGGAATCCTTGGAGAAAATCATGGGTGAATGATAATGGAAAAATCTATGACAAGTTCACTCCTGTGGATCATCCTTCTAGACCAAAGGATGTGAGGGATCCTGGTCTTGGACCAGATGAGCTAGAACCGGTCTATAGTGATGAAGCTGAAGCTAAGGAGGAAGAGACATCAGTAGAGGAAGGAGGAGACCCAGACTTACCCCCTAGTCCTGTGCATCAAGTTATTTCTTATGGAGCAGCTAGCCCTCGAAAAGAACTACCAAAGAGAGAAACTGTCTTGAAGGACAATGATACAGAGACTACAGAAGAAGGAGAAGAAGTATGCTAGTATGTTGTGAAGGACACCTCTGAGGAGGATGAGGCAACCGAATCA
Source organism: Viscum album (assembly GCA_963277665.1). Classification (NCBI taxonomy): domain Eukaryota; kingdom Viridiplantae; phylum Streptophyta; class Magnoliopsida; order Santalales; family Viscaceae; genus Viscum; species Viscum album. The sequence goes on from OY728136.1 coordinate 1,990,629,148, forward strand.
GATCATGATGTTAATGAAGAAAAGGAGGCTTCTGGTGAAGCAGATGATAAGGAAAACAAAGAAGGAGAGTTCAGTTTGAGCCCTCTAATAGAGAACACAGTTAAAATAGTGCCTGATCAGGAAGCAGAAGTAGCATCTGTTGTTGAGAAAGTTCTTGAGCCATCAGAGAAAATGGCTATTGAATCTGCTGCAGTTTTAGAGGAAAATGCAGAATTACCCCAGGAAGAACCATTGGAGGAGATACCTCAGGAGAATGTTCCAAGTGAGGGGGAGAATCTTGGTTCAGTATCAGTGCTATATGAAATTGAAGGTTGGACATCAGATCCCAGATATATGATTCTTGTACTTTCTTATGGAGATTCGGATGAGGAAGGCCAACCCCAAAAGGAATCAGTTACCCTACCCACTATGGCTGAAAATGTGGCAACCAAGGAGGACCTTGAGTACTTAAAAGCTGAATTGAAATAAGCAATAAGGGAATTAGTGGCAAATATGAAGAAAAGTATGGTTGAAGAGATGAAAATCATGGAGCAATCCCTTGAGTTATCCATTGGATATGGTGTATCCAGTCCTGTGAAAGAAATGATGGATGAAATTAAAGTGTGCCACAATTAGATTGAGAGTTGGACAGGAGCTGTAGTTTCCTTGAGACAATCGATTGCTTCTCTAACTGACATGAAAAACTCTCAAACCCATGTGCACAATGATATCAGATATATCACAGAGGTAGTCAAACAATTTGTGGATGTTTTTGAGGAATTTAAGAAGTCAGTCAAAGAACATCTGAACAGTCAGGATACCCTTGTTCAGAAGGTAGTTAGTAGTCTGACTCAATCTTTCAAGGAGACAATGGCCTTCTCAATGAAACCTCTTCTCTAATCTAGCTCTAGTTTGAACCTTGACCAGATCCTCACTATTATTCAGGAAGAATTGGCTAAGGCCAGTCCTAGTGGTGCATCAGATACTCAGATTATTTCTACCACTAGGGAAGTTAGTAGTTTTGTTCGTGATCACCCGCGGGCAGCTACTACTTCTCAAGAGGCAATCAAGAATAAGGTGGATGCTTATTTTGAAAAGGTTTATACCAAGCATCAGCAGACCAACCATTTCAAGATCTTACTAGAAAATATGAAGTTGCCTCCGGTGACTCAGGCCATTAGAGAACATGTTAGTAAGCTCATGGATCTTACTACTTCTTTGGATAAATTCATTGAAAATCGAGTTGATTTTGTGTCTGCAATGGAGAGAGGAGGAAGCATTATAATGGATTTCAGAAACTTGCTGCTGCCCTTCTTGCATGTGGATGCAAGACCTGTAATTGTACCTCCTGCCCTTCCTACTTCTGCCTCTGGGAGTACCCCTCAATTGACTCCAGATCAAGCCATCCAGAGCTTGACACCGATGATCACTCAGAGGAGCACAAATTTCAGATCCGGTACAGTTTCTGAAGCTGAACCACCAGTTGTTCCTTCAGCTTTTCCGAAACCCTCTGCTGATCCTAAGGGAAAGACACCTGTTCCAGAGGAGGATTGAGTGTTTCTAGATATTTTTGATAGGATTCACTTTCATTTTTGTTCTGATTTTATTAGTGTATCTTTTGTATGTTAATGAAATTCCTCTTCATTCTTTACTTTACTGAGTTTCTATTACATTGTCATTTATTCTCTGACTAATCTTTATCTTTTCTCTACTACCCTTCTTTTTGTTAATCACAAAGGGGGAGAAAATGAGAAAATGTGACAATGAGAGAAAATAAGAAATGAGACCTAAGAGTTAACAAAGGGGGAATGAGAGCAAATAAGAAATGAGACCTAATTTCTTTTCCACTTTTTCCTCTGATACTATTTCAATATTTTTTTTGGCATAAGTTGTGATTATCAAAAAGGGGGAGATTGTTGAACCCTCTGGGAATCTAGTTGCTTTATTATATTTTGATAATCCCAATTATGATTATTTGTAGTTTGATAATCCCTAGTTGATAAATGGTTAAATACTTATTTGAGAATCTAGCTATTTATTTGATTTAAGTATTGTTATATTTTGTATGTTTAAATATTAGTCTTTCGGTTACTGGATGTTTGTACACTCTTACATAACCTATTTTACCAATATAATGCTTAAACAGAACAGAGCTACCGATATAGTTAAGTCTACCGCTATGTGAGAGCTACCGATACAGACTAGTCACTGTTACATTAATGTCCACTCTTACAGATAATAGCTACCGTTACAGAACAGAGCTACCGATACACACAAGTCCACTGATATGTTTAATCTACCGTTATCAAAGGAAGTCTACCGATACATCAAAGTCTACTGCTACCGATACAGAACAGAGCTACCGATATAGATCTACTAATACAAGACAGAGCTACCGCTACCGATATAAGAAGGTTACCGTTACATCAATGCCTACCCATACTCGAAGGTTACCGATATGCAAGTCTATCGATACATGTAAGGTTACCGATATACTAAGCCTATCGATATAAAAAGGTTACCGATCGAAAGGCTACCGTTACTCAACTCTAACCATTTTACAAGAAGCTACCGTTACTCAGGCCTACCATGACATCTACCTACCGATATCCAAAGCTACCGTTCCAGAGACAGAACCCAACACTGCTTTAATTTCTTTATCATTATTTAATCTAACCAACGGTCATATCAGGTATATTTTAATACACTGAAATTTATTTAATGTGTGTTGTTGGATGTCAGGGAACCGTACCTCTTACCTGCGAAAATAAATCATTTATTTTTCTAGAGCTCGTGCTTTAACTGAAAGAAGGATGTGCTGCTGAAGAGAGGGGAAATGAATAGACGAATACACAGAGACATACATACCACGATCTGTGATGGAAGAACAACTCAGTGTTCATGCAAAGAGATGACTGAACTTTCATGAAGAACTCATTCATTACTGCATACCAGTGAAGAGCTGAGAACGAGAACATAACAAAAGAACTTCCTCAACTACTATCTCGTCTTTCTCTACACCTGGAAGTCAAGGAAGCAGACGACACTCTGTTTTCCAGACAAAAACTAGAAGAGGACTCAGAACCAATTCTGATCAATCCAAAGGAGTCCAGAGCTTCACTGCAATCACTAGAGAAATTTCTAAACTCTAAATCTTTACCTCTATGATTTAATTTTTACATTTTGAGAAGTGTGTTTTATCTGCTGTATTTTACACACACACTGTCTCTTGTACTTTAACTGGAGGATCTGTAAATCCTCACTCAAACTCTTACATATTTTATTTCCTCCTGGCATAGTGGTAGAAGTCATGCGTGACCTGGACAACTGGTTTGCTATTGTTTTTGTTCCGACGGATAACAGTGGTATATGTCTTGGACCTGGACAGTTGTATACTGTTGTAATCCCCGATTCAGGGTGTGGATCACTTTTATATAAAGTTTTTAGAGGACTGAGTCTCAGCTTAAGACTGAACCTCTTTGTTTAATCTGCTGTGCTTATTTATTTTCAAAGTTATTTTTATTCCGCTGCAAACTACTTTAAAACCAAAACTGTTTTAACGTCACTTTGATAATTAAACTCGCAAGTGTTTATATTAGTTGTAAACCAGTAAGTTAGTTTCAAATGTTAATCAATTATTCTGATTTGATTAACTGGGAAATAATAAATCCTTTGAGAACCTAACAGAACCTTTATTTTGATATAAATTCACTACAGTTTAATTCTTTGTTTTATTTGGGGGGTTTTAATACAAAGTTTTTAAACAGAAATTTTAATTGGAATTCAATTCACCGCCCTCTTGAGTGTCCACTCCGACCAACATACCCGATGGAACAGAATTGGGAAACTAATAGACTTATTTTTTCCCTAAAATAAGTAATTTTGTCATTTCCATTTAAACCATTTACTTACCTTTTTCCATATCCTCAAAACCTATCTATTTACTACCATTCAATAACCCTATATATTCCTTTATTGTTCTCCTCTTTAACTATTTTTGATCTATGGATCTATATTAAATCAAGATTAATTTTCCATGCTAAATATATCGGCTTACTTCTATTATTCTATTATCATAATTTTTTTTTCTATTTTTTATTGCAGTGGTTCGAAATTTTTATTTTTTATTTCACAAAGATATTGTAAAATCACATCTAATCCTTAGGGTTCATATTCTGTTTTCCCAATAAATATATAGTGGAGTGTTTTCTATACGTTCATAATTTTTTAAGGGAAGTGATTAGGGTTCAAAATTTTCTATGGATTTGAGTAATTTAGTGTAAATTTAAAGAGTGAATAATTTTATTTAACTGGAGTACCAAATTTCAATTATTATTTATGGATTTTAAATGTTTTTCCTAGGGTTTTCTTGAGATTTAGTTCATTTTGATAAATTTATTAAATATATTTGAATTATTATTTTATATAAATTTTTATAACAGTTGTAAGAGCCATATGGTCTTTATTAGAGTGTTCTTTGATAATCATTGAATTGTGAAATATCACCTATGGTTAAGGTAGGGAGTCTCAAATACAATGAATTTAAAATATATTCCTAGTATATACCTATTGTTTGATTTCTTGAACTATTAATAAATATTAGACATTTATTTTTTCATTATTAATTTATGGGTGTTCATGGTTATTTTGTTACATAAAATAGAAGCATTTAATAGAATTTTGAAAGATGTTTTTAAATTGTTTTTAAGTCACACATGGTTATTTTAAAACCCATGTTTTTTTGGTATTTTGTATATTTAATTTTAGTAATGTTTTTTTTCAAATTTACAATATAATTTTGATAGTGAAATTAGGAGTATTTTATTATTCTAATGTATTGAAAATGATCAATTTTTTTAAATATGTTTAATTTGATTATAATTTAATTTTATTAATCTCATCTTATAAATTTGTTAATAAAGTTACATTTTTTCAGTAATATATGTATATATATATATTTTAAACACTTTTCATTTCCTTTAAAGTCATTAATATGATTTCTTATATACGAGTTTATGTTTTTATCCCTTAAGTCACATAATATACATGGAGTTACTTGTTTAGGTTATAAAATTGAATTGGTTTATTATATTCTATTTCAATACCCTCTTTTATTATTTTAGTTATACTTGATTAGGTAATCATTTCCATATCTTAAAAATGTATTTGTTATAAGTCAATGATCTAAAATTAACCATGGTTAAGAGATCTTGTCATTGGTGATGTAACAACTGGGTTATGCCACTGGAATAAAAATGAATTGGTAGTATTTTTTGTTTTAGAACTATATATTCTCTGTTATGTCAATAGAATATTTTTTTTCCATGATTTTAAATTAAAAATAAAATTTGATTTTTATTGATTTTATTTGAAGTTTTGGTTTTATGTTCTATTTGTGAAGAATTAACTTTCATTTGTAGGTTTCTATGAATTGAGATGAACTATATAAATAACATAACATACTGGAGAATTATGATGACACACATAACTTCATTTCTATATTCATCAAAATATAGATTTAATACTATTATTTATTTCAATATCATTTGAACCAAACCCAAATATCTAATAATGTGATCGTTGATGTTTTTTTCCAACTTTTAAATATTCAAATTAGGCTTCATGGAATAAAATAAGATTAAAATTACAAATAACCAAATCTATTTCAATTATTTTTAAGCTTTATATCATCATTTTTCCCAGTGAAATAATGATTATTTTATTATTTTAGTGTTCATTGATAAGATATACAATTTAGTGAGCATTCATTGTAATTATCATAGTTTTACCTTATAATTTTTGTACTTTTTATCTTCTAATCAATGAGATTATAGTAAGGAATATGCTTATTCTAAATTGATGAAGTTCTAAAACATCAAGGGTACTTGGATTTTATGCTTTTCAATGAGAAAAATGTGGTTCTTGGTGCTACAAATATATTTTCTCGATGCCCATATAATATATGTTCTTGGTTTGGATGTTTCTGATGACTAGATTAGTTGAAAAAGTTTTGGTTTTTGTATCTTGATGGAATATTAGATCTAGTCTACAAATCCACCTAAAAGATAAGTATTCTCATCAATGGATGTATTATTTAATAATAACCTTTTAGATCTATTCAAAAGGTCATATGATACTTAATATTTCATTTTTATAATTTTTATTAATCTAAATTTTCTGTTAGTTAAGTAAGTTTGACATCAATTTGTATTATATCCAATATGTTTTAAATTTTTATAAATATGATTTGATCATAACTTATAACTTCTAATCAACAAAATTACTGAGGGGGTAAAAAATTGTTTGTTAGATTTATGACTTAAATTCACCCCTAATATTTTCCATATCATTTACCTACTTTTAAAACACTTTGTATTGAAACATAATATTTTTTATTTAGTTTTTAAAAATTATTCTTGATTTTAGACAATGAGTTTTTCTTATTTTACTTACACTAAAATATATATGAGACTACACACATTATTTTTAATATGGTAGGGATTCCAATCATAACCATTTAGAATCTATATTCATGTAGACCACTAATCTAAGATGGTATATACAATGAGTATTGAAGTGTCATGATTAAAAAATTTATTGGTAATATTTGAGTAAATAACTATTAAATAATGACTAGAAATTATAGAATTTTAGAGAAATAAATGTATACATATACTCTAAAGAAGAAAATGAAATATTAGGATAATTTAAATTTTGAAATACTCTACTTTTCTTAGTGGCTATAAACACTAGTAATCAAATTTCATTAAATGAGACAGGGAATGGAATTAAAAAAAACTAAAAAATACCCACATTGTAAAATTTAATGTTCTTGATAATCAAATTGTGATGTTGTGAGTAGATTATCATGACATTGATTTTATATACGGTGAATAAGTGTTAAATATTCAATAATATTTTATGATAGTTTTTAATGTTCTATAACCACTTTGAGAAAGGAAAATTAAAAATGGAAAAAAATATCACAGACATAATTCTAATGGATTGGTGATAAAATTGGATAGTGACAGGTGATAATTTGTATCTAACAGGGCTTAGTCTTGAAAACCTTATCAGTAATATCATATATTATAAAAACTAGTTAAAGAGATATGATGAGAAGAAGAATAGAAATAATAGAGTTGTGTTTACTTCAAATTTTGGCACTCTAACTTCTTATGCTTAAATTCTGAAATCTAATACTATTTTGAATAAGAAATCTAAACATTATTTAGATACTTAAAAATTATAATATAATGAATATTAACTTTCTCAACATGAGTGGAATATGAATAATATTATTTATAGGAATAATCTCTATCGAGGTTAACAAAAATCTATAAACTACATGTTTGGGTATAAGAAATCTTCAGACACTATCCTTTGTGAATGTAGAAACTAGGCCATTTAAGATCTTATTTTACAAGGAAGAAAAATAATAATTAGGATGTGAAATATTCAAATAGAAAAGAGAAAAAATATTTTATAGATATTAAAGATATGTATAGTTCTAGTGTGGATCCATGATTTTAAATTAGTATTGATTTGAAGAGAGATGATAACTTGAAATTCACAAGTTTTTGTAAAAAAGATCTTTATAATGATATTTTACTTATGGGGAAGGTAACTCCTAATTAAATTTTAGATAAATCCCTATATTATAATTTTTCTTTTACTTAATATGACGATAATAGTGACACTTCATCAGAACATGAGTATGGTATTCTATTATTTGAATAGATGGATATATACGAAACTTTTTTTGGGATGAAAAATAAATGGTTTAACAAAGGCCTTGATTTGATCTTGGATGATTAATATAAATATATTCATATAATTAATAAATTTATATAATAAATTTCTATTCTTACTTATGAGTTAGGTGCTAAATCTATCTTTTTCAACTTTTAATGACAGAATGTTACTTTCAAAATACAAATCAAATGTTTTCTCTATAAATATTATTTTAACAAATTTTATTTTTGTTATGGGGAACTTTTATAGGATCCTAAGAGAGTTGAAACCTATATGTATATATTTTTTGAATATATTTTACTTATAAAAATTAATGTTTCTAATACAAATTCTTACATTCTAAAAAATGATAATTTTTTTACAAAATATCAGATAAGAGTTCATCGGAGGAAACACAATTCCTTGAAAAAATTTCAATCCTTTAGAATTCATAAGTATTTTATTTCTAGAGAATTATTTTTATATCATTCTAAGGATAGTCATATGCGGGTTCATAAGGTCAATATTTATAACATTTATAGACCCATAAAAGTCATTGTATAAGATCTCAGATCTGACAGATTTCATAAATATAGGATAAATACTCGCAGTTTGGATACTTAGTAGATATATATTGTCTATTATTGGTACATGACAATTTAAAATTCTAATTTTTGGAACATATTAAAATTGAACTAATGATGAATGACCTTTTGATACAATAATCAATTTCAAATTAATGGTATTATAGATTGGTTTTTAGGTAAATATTTATTTTTTAATTTAATTCATATTTTAGGAAATAATCACATCCTTATTATCATAAAACAATTATGTGATGATTGTTAATCAATAAATTTTTGGAATGGTAAATATGAAATCACAAGTTTTGAATGAATACATGTTTTATCTATTGATAAACACAATAATGTTTACATAATAGTCTTATAAGAGCTTAATTATCCAAATTGACGTTATCTAAGAACTATTGAATAATATTATTGTCTTTGGCATAGGAGGTTAGTATGCATAAATGTATATACCTTAGCTAAAAATTCTAATAAAGGGATATTAACATAAATTATTGAACTTATGTTCAAATGTACAAAAAATATATGATCTTTTTCCAATATGGTAAGATAAAAAATATGATATTTAAACCTACTAGTGAAATTAAAAATTAAATAGATTTTCAGTTAGTGCTCATAAATATTTATAATCCTACACTAATTGTTAGTATTAGTGGTAAACACTATTTTTATGTCTTAGTTGATGATTACACTATATATAACTAGACATATTTTTTAGATCTTATGTTATAATAACTCTATGTTTTTAAAATTTTAATTGTCCTTGTTCAAAAATTAAAAAACTTACCTATTATTCCTATCAATTGTGACCATGTTGGTGAATTTTAAAATTACACATTTCAAACCTTTTTTAGTAAAATAGGCATTATTGAAAATATCCCAGCACTAATAACTCTATAATAAAATATTTTGGTTTAATAAAGGAATATAACCATATATAAAATTACCTAGCCTAAGTTGTTTTAAAATTTAGTTGCTATTTATTTTTGGGTGGAAGTAATGAATACAACCTGTTACACCATAAATCGAGTTTTCCTTGACCGGATTTTTGGTAAAACTAAGTAATAATTATAGAATGGAAGAAAAAATGAACTTATTTATTTTATTTTCTTTGGATTCAAAATATTCATTATCTATTATAAAAAAGATTCATAAATTTATTCAAAATACCAATGAAGTATTTTTTTTATACTATATCAATAGTAAGGATTATCGGGCTTTTAAAAAATAAATAAAGACCAATAAAGAAATGATAAATATTAAATTTAATAAGTGATCCTTAAATATATCTAAAACATCTAGATGATAAAAACATGGATTATATTTTCAAAATTTCCAATATTTTATTATGATTTTTTGAGTCACATGAAATAAAAATTAACATTATGTAAACTGGACTAAAAAAATATTGGCGACGAGATGTTTGTTTAACATAAGTTAATCCACCAAAATATGAGGAGCATACTTTTCTTTTACCTAGGAACCAAAATATCTTGAGGAACCACCCTTTGAAAATATTATTGTTTATGTAAGAAAAATTGTAAAAACATGATGTTCCATTTGAAATTAATGATATTATCTTTAATTCTTATCTTTATTTGAATAAAAAATGGTAGGTGATTCACTAGGATGAGAGTTGGATAAATTCTATGTAAGGATATATTAATCAATTTTAATGTAATAAGGTTTTAAACATGGTTGGAAACCCTAGATATATTATAGTTAAAGGAGTTACATGGATCTTTCGAAATAAGTGTGATATAAATAGTATTATTATTTGTAATAAGGGGAGGCTATTTGTAAAGGTTTATAAGATGGAATAGGGTGTAAATTATAGAGATATCTTTTCTCTCATAGCCAGACTTGAGTCCATCGATATTCTATTTGATTTTTCAGCTCATTTTAACATTTATATATTTAAAATGGATAAAAGTGTTCCATTATTAAAATATATGTTCAATAAAAATTTTATATTTTAAAACACATTTTTTATAGATATAAATTTACCAAAACAAGTACTTAATATTACCAAGGTACTCTATGGACATAAACAATCATGAAGAACCTAGTATGATATATTTTCAAGAATATTAGTTAAACATTATTTTTTTATTAAACAATTCAATCATTTATTTTTATAAATATATTTTTTAATGATACAATGATTTTAAAAATCTATTTTGATGGTATTATTTTTTTCAACCAAAAAAACATTTGCTGCTTTTTTATAAACATATTAAAAGTGACTTTTGGATGAGTATGAAGGATGAACATAACTAATTTATTTTTTTCCAAATAACACAAATACATGATGTAATTATTTTAATTCTTTATAATAATATAATATATTTATATAAATTTTTTGGTTTTTATGATTCCTCTATTTTTGTACTCTAGTAGGTACCTCATTTAAACTTGATCTTGTTGAGTCCAGGTAACCAATTGATAAAAAAATGATTTTAGGGATGATAAAAAATTAATCTAATTGATAATTACTTTACAAAATATTATTTACATTATATGATTTCATATGAGGTTCCAAAATTTTTTTATGGAATCACATCTTTAAGAAGTTAATCAAATCTTCTATTAGCTTAATGACACATCAAAACTTATACTTTTATCTTTATCTAGATTACTATTTATTTTGAAGAGTTATTATGATAATAATTATAATGGATTTATAATGTGTTGGAGGATTAATTTTGTAACCTTTCAATTTCTTAGTGAAGATTATGTTTCATGTTTTATCATGAAGAGACATTCAATCACACTCTCACTTCTGAATATTAATATATTACAATATAATGTTGCAGCGCTCAATTTTTTTTCAATACAACACAAACTCCCTATCATTGGTTTGTAATTCACTCAGAATCTGATTTTTTGTGATAGAATATGTGATATTTGTTTTTCTATAGACCCTACACATAATTCATGATCTGAACACTAAGTTATCATTTCCCTAAAGACCACAAAAAAATAGAGATATTATTATTATGTTTATCATAACTAAAAATCATCATGTTGACATTGTCACTAAACCTTTAAATTATAATAATTTTCAATATATTAAATAAAAGTAAGGTAAAATCATTATAAAATGATCAGAAGTATCACTTATTATTTTAATAAATCATAACAAAGAAAAAATCATAAAAAATAAGGTAGGATATTTTTTATAACTATAATAAATTATCATGTTGGTAGTTTATTCTCACTATAAGTTCATTATATGAAAATTATAATATATACTTTGAATATCATTTGGAAATTTAGAAAACAGAAGTTATCCTTATAATCTAAATTTAATGGTAATTTTATTATAGAAGGTTAAACTTTCTTAATGGGCTTTACCCTATGAGTTTTTTTATGAATACCCCCAATATGAATATTAGTTTATTTTTACAAACTCATAATTTATACTTACTATTATCTAATATTACTCTTATGAATGAGTAGTTCATCTTGTTTTAATTTCTTAAATATGACATATAACCCTTATGTTTTCCATATACATGTAAAGTTTCCCCCTTTTTATTCCTCTCGTATTTTATCTTGATTAACCCTTGAGAAAAGGGATATTTTTCTATCGATATTTCCACATAATTTTTTTTCGATTCTATGGTAAATTAAAAAATTTATTTATATCATTGTTTGGTATCATACTTGTGAGAATAATATCATTTGTAGGTATCAAGAGATATGGTTCACTCCTTTTATTTTTCTCATCTATTTATTATCATTCTTGATTTTTTTATTCTCATTAATCCTAATTAGTGATAGTGGCTTTATATTTTCATATAATGTTTCAGTAAGAGGGATAAATAAATAATAGAGGGATAAAATAGATGTTATAATGTGAATATAATTTCTCTCATATTAATTCATTTTATATCTTTAATGGTATACAACTTTTAAAAATTATAGGAAGTATCTCAACTTATTTATTTCGAATTACATATTCCTTGTTCTTTATTAACTGTAAATTAAAATTTTTTGTGTTATTCTTTGGGAAAATCATAATGGATTTGAATTTAGAAATTATAGATATTATTTATTTTTATTTTTTTATTTTTTTAAATTAGAAGATTTATTATTGATAAGGTTATTCGTTATATCTAATAATTTGTGTTTATTCAAAGATAAATTTTATTTTCTCGATTGTTTTATCTTGGGAAATATTTATAAAATGTTATAGGTAGTATTATTTTTAAATTCTAGAAAAATTTACATTTTATTGGGTTTTTATGTAGGTTTAATGATTGTAAAAAATGGTGAGATTGTTGATTGAAATTATTATTATTATCCTTGTTTTAAAAATCAGAGTACACATTTCTTCATTATTGATATAGTATGAAGATTTGGTTTAAGCTATGTTGGTGTAGACATAAATTCCATTTATATAATACGATGAACTATTACAAATCATCTATGCAATAAAAAATTCTATAGGGTCATGATGGCACACTGAGCTTTATTGCTACATCCATATAATGATAAAGTGGTTTATGTTACCGATTCTATTATAATTACAACCAGACATGACGATCTCATAGTGCGAGCATTAAAATTTGATATAAAATCATCTATAAATTATAATAAGTATTTATCAAATAGAATAAGTTACATGTTATGAATATTTAATCCTCTTTCAATTATTTAGAAGTTTTGTATCAACTTTTTTTAATAATAACTTCTTATGGTATTTTTATCTTAGTATATTTATCCAAGAGATACTATTTAGTGAGGTTTCATTATAAAGATCTTTATTTTAACTTATAGTTTTTATAATTTATATCTTAATTATTAATTATATTCTATTGAGAAATATAATATTTCCAAACTTGTGAAGTCTGACAATGTTTGAGGAACTTTGACTTTTTTCTGATTAATGAGATTGAATAAGTGCTTAAGTCTAGAGTTATCTAATTTTGATGCTTTATGGAATATGTTCCTGGTGGGTAAATATCTAATACCAAATATAATATTTATATTAGTTACAATACATGAAAATGATTAATTCCTTGGATCTAGACTAATGATCCACCCACCACTTCAATTTGAAAGAGAAGAATTCCCATAAATTGAAGTGCTTGGTAATAACATACTTTAAGATGTTTTAATATTTCCATTTGATACTTCTTGTTTTTTCTCAATAATTTAATTTTTAAAATTCTTATTGTTCTAATTTGTTTATGAGTTAAGTTTTTTAGACTTTTTATTGTATTATTTACACTAATTATTAGCTTTGTTTACTCCAATTTGATCAGAAATTGTAAATTATAATAATTTAAATACTTGAGTACATGAAAAACTAAATGTTTGATTTGTGACTATAATTTACCCTATATTATATTTTCTACACAATTTACCCACTAAGAAAAAATTATTATCCTTTAATAACATATTTTTCGTAGAATTTACTTTTCCTGTAAGGTTTTTCCATTTTTTCATAGAATTTACTTTAATAACATATTATTAGCTTTATTTTTTATTTCACAAAGATATTGTGAAATAACATCTAATACTTAGGGTTCATATTCTCTTGTCTCAATAACTATATAGTGGAGTGTTTTATAAATGTTCATTATTTTTTAAGGGAAGTGATTAGGGTTCAAAATTTTCTATGGATTTCAGGATTCTAGTGTAAATTAAAATAATGAAAATTTTAATTTAATTAGAGTACCGAATTTCTATTATTATTGATGGATTATAAATGTTTTTCCTAGGTTTTTCATGAGATTTAGTTCATTTTGATAAATGTATTAAATATATTTGAATTATTATTTTATATAAAATTTTATAATAGTTCTAATATCCATATGGTCTTTATTAGAGTGTTCTTTGGTAATCATTGATTTGTGAAAGATCACCCATAGTTAAGGTAGGGAGTCTCAAATGATATGAATTTAAAATATATTCTTTGTATATACCTATTGGTTTGATTTCTTGAACTATTAATAAATATTAGATATTTATTTTTTTCATTATGAATATATGGGTTTTCAAAGTTATTTTGTTACATCAAATAGAAGCCCTTAATAGAATTTTGAAAGAATTTTTTAAATTGTTTTTAATTCAGACATGGTTATTTTAAAACCCAGGTTTTTTTTGGTATTTTGTATATTTAATTTTATTAATGTTTTTTTTTCAAATTTATAATATAATTTCGAAAGTGAAATTAGGAATATTTTATTATTCGAATGTATTGAAAATGATCATTTTTTAAATATGTTTAATTTGATTATAATTTAATTTTATTAATCTTATGTTATAAATTTATTAATATAGTTACATTTTGTTAGTAATATATATATATATATATTTTAAAAACTTTTCATTTATTTTAAAGACATTGATATGATTCCTTATATACGAGTTTATGTTTTTATCCCTTAAGTCACTTAATATACATGGAGTTACTTGTTTAGGTTATAATCTTTATTTGGTTTGTTGTATTCTATTTCAGTACACTCTTTTATTATTTTATATATACTTGATAAGGTAATCATTTCCATATCTTAAAAATGTATTAGTTATAAGTCAGTGATCTAAAATTAACCATGGTTAAGAGATCTTATCATTGGTGATGTAACAACTAGGTTATGCCTCTGGAATGAAAATGAATTGGTAGTATTTTTTTTAAAACTATATATTCCTTGTTATGTCAATTAAATATTCTTTTACATGATTTTAAATTAAAAATAAACTTTACTTTTTTATTGATTTGATCTGAAGTTTTGGTTTTAAGTTCTGTTTTTGCAGAATTAACTTCCATTTGTATGTTTCTATGAATTGAGATAAACTATATAAATAACTTAACATACTAGATAATTATGATGACACACATAACTTCATTTCTATATTCATCAAAAGGTAAATTTAATAATATTATTGACTTCAATATCATTGGAACCAAACCCAAATATATAATAATATGATCGTTGATGTTTGTTTTGCAACATCTAAATATTCAAATTAGGCTTCATGGAATAAAATAAGATAACAGTTAAAAATAACCAAATCTCTTTCAATTATTTTGAAGATTTATATCATCATTTTTCTTAGTGAACTAATTATTGTTTTATTATTTTAGTGTTTATTGATAAGATATACAATTTAGTGATAATTCATTATAATTATCTTATTTTTACCTTATAATTTTTGTAATTTTTATCTTCTAATCAATGAGATTATATTGAGGAATATGCTTCTTCTAAACTGGGGAAGTTCCAAAACATCAAGGGTATTTGGATATTATACTAATCAATGAGAAAAATGTTTCTCTTGGCGCTAAAACTATATTTTCTCGATGCCCCTATAATATATGTTCTCGGTTTTAAGTTTCTCCTACTGACTAGATTAGTTGACAATGTTTTGGTTTTTAGATCTTGATGGAATATTAGATCCAGTCTAAAAATCCACCTAAAATAGAAGGATTCTCCTCAATGGATGTATTATTTTATAATAACATTTTAGATCTATTTAAAAGGTCATCTGATACTTAATATTTCATTTTTATAATTTTTATTAATCTAAATTTTCTGTTAGTTAAGTAAGTTTGACTTCAAATTGTATTATATCCAATATGTTTTAAATTTTTATAAATATTATTTGATTATAACTTGTAACTTATAATCAAAAAAATTACTGACTGGGTAAAAAATTGTTTGTTAGATTTATGACTTAAATTCACCCCTAATATTTTCCATATAATTTACCTACTTTTAAAAAACATTGTATTGAAACATAATATTTTTTATTTAGTTTTCCAAAATTATTCCTGATTTTAGACCATGAATTTTTCCTCTTTTACTTACACTGATATATATATGAGTGTATACATATAATCTTTAATATGGTAGGGATTCCAATCATATCCATTTAGAATCTATATCAATGATGACCACTAATCTATGATGGTATAGAAAATGAGTATTGAAGTTTCATGATTAAAACATTTATTGTTAATATTTGAGTAAATAACTATTAAATAATGAGCAAAAATTATATAATTTTAGAGAAACAAATTTCTACATATACTCTAAAGAAGAAAATGAAATATTAGGATAATTTAAATTTTGAAATACTATACTTTTCTTAATGTATATAAACACTAGTAATCAAATTTCATTAAATTACATAGGGAATGGAATTATAAAAAACTAGAAAATACCCACATTGTAACACTTAATGTTCTTGAGACTCAAAGTGAGATGTTGTGAGTATATTATCAAGCATTTAATTTTATATATGGTGAATAAGTGGAAGAAATTCAATAATATTTTATGATAGTTTTTAATGTTCTATAAGCTGTTAGAGAAAGGAAAATTAAAAATGGAAAAAATATCATAGACATAATTCTAATAGAATGGTGATAAAATTGGATAATGACAGGTGATAATTTGTATCTAACAGGGGTCAGTCTTGAAAATCTTATCAGGAATATCATAAATTATAAAAACTGGTCAAAGAGATATGGTGAGAATAAGAATATAAATAATAGAGTTGTGTTTACTTCAAATTTTGGCTCTCTAACTTCTTATGCTTAAATTCTGAAGTCTACTACTACTATGAATAAGAAATATAAACATTATTAAGATACTAAAAATTTATAATATAATGAATATTAACTTTTTAAACATTATTGAAGTATGAATAATATTATTTGTAGGAATAATCTCTATCGAGGTTAACAAAAAGGTATAAAATACTATTTTGAGCATAAGAAATCTTCAGACACTATCTTTTGTGAATGGAAAAACTAGGCCATATAAGATCTTATTTTACAAGGATGAAAAATAATAATTAGGATGGGAAATATTCAATGAGAAAAGAGAAAAAAATATCTTGTAGATATTAAAGATATGTAGAGTTCTTGTGTGGATCTATAAATTTAAATTAGTATTGATATGAAGCGTGATGATAACTTGAAATTCACAGGTTTTTGAAAAAAATCTCTTTAGAATGATATTTTACTTATGGGTAAGGTAACTCCTAATTAAATTTTATATAAATTCCTAGATTATAATTTTTCTTTTACTTAATATGACGATAATATGGACTCTTCATCAGAACATGAGTATGGTATTCTATTATTTGAACAGATGGATATATATGAAACTTTTCTTGGGAAGAAAAATAAATGGTTTAACAAAGGCCTTGATTTGATCTTGGAAGAATAATCTAAATATATTCATATAATTAATAAATTTATCAATGAAATTTCTATTCTTACTTCTGAGTTAGACGCTAAATCTATCTTTTTCAACTTTTATTGACAGAAAGTTACTTGTAAAATACAAATCCAATGATTTCTCTGTAAATATAATTTTATCAAAATTTAGTTTTGGTATGAGGAACTTTTATAGGATCCTAAGAGAGTTGAAACCTATATGTATATATTTTGGAATAAATTTTACTTATAAAAATTAATGATTCTAATCCAAATTCTTACATTATAAAAAATGAAAATTTTTGTAGAAAATATAAGATAAGAGTTCATCGGAGAAAACACTATTCCTTGAAAAAAATTTCAATACTTTAGAATTCATAATGATTTTATTTCTAGAGAATTATTTTTATATCATAACAGGGTTAGTCATATGCGGGTTCATAAGGTCAATTATTATAACATTTATAGACCCATAAAAGTCATTATATAAGATCATAGATCTGACGGATTTTGTAAATATAGGATAAATACTAGTAGTTTGGATACTTATTAGATTGATATTGTCTATTCTTGGTACATGAATATTGAAAATTCCAATTTTTGGAACATATTAAAATTGAACTGAGGATGAGTCACCTTTTGATACAATAATCAATTTCAAATTAATGGTATTATAGATGGTTTGTAGGTAAATCTTTATTTTCTAATTTAATTAATATTTTTGGAAATAATTACATCTTTATTATCATAAAACAATTATGTGATGATTGTTAATCTATGAATTTTTGGAATGCTAAATATAACATCACAAGTTTTGAATGAATACATGATTTATCTATTGATAAACATAATAATGTTTACATGATAGTCTTATAAGAGCTTAATTATCCAAATTGACGTTATCTAAGTACTATTGAATAATATTATTGACTTTGGCATAGGAGGTTAGTATACATCAATGTATATACCTTAGCTAAAAATTCTAATAAAGGGCTATTAACAGAAATTCATGAACTTCAGTTTAAATCTACAAAAATCTATGACCTTTTTCCAATATAGCAAGATAAAAAAGTTGATATTTAATCCTACTAGTGAAATAAAAAATTATTAAGATTTTTAGTTAGTGCACATGAATATTTATAATCCTACACTAATTGTGAGTATTAGTGGTAAACACTATTTGTATGTCTTAGATGATGATTACACTATATATAACTGGACCTATTTTTTAGATCTTATGATATAATCACATTATGTTTTTAAAATTTTAATTTTACTTGTTCAACATTTAAAAAACATACCTATTATTCCTATCAATGGTGACCATGGTGTTGAATTTGAAAACTACACATTTCAAACATTTTTTAGTAAAATATATATTATTGAAAATATCCCAGTACTAATAACTCTATAATAAAATATTGTGTTTTAATAAAGAAATATAACCATTTGTAAATTTACCAGCCTATGTTGTTTTAAAATTTAGTTGTTATTTTTTTTGGGTGGAAGTAATGAATACTACCTATTACACTATAAGTCGAGTTTTCCTTGACCGGATTTTTGGTAAGACTAATTAATAATTATAGAATGGAAGAAAAAATGAAATTCTTTATTTTATTGTCTTTGGAATCAATATTTTACATATCCATTATAAAAAAGATACATAAATTTAATCAAAACACTAATGAAGTATTTTTTTATACTCTATCAATAGTAATGATTATTGGGCTTTTAAAAAATAAATAAAGACCAATGAAGAAATGCTAAATCTTAAATTTAATAAGTGATCCTTAAATAAAGATAAAACATCTAGATGATAAAAACTTGGATTATATTTTCAAAATTTCCACTCTTTTATTATGATTTTTCGAGTCACATCAAATAGAAATTAACATTATGTAAACTAGACTAAATAAAATCTTGGCGACCACATGTTTGTTTAACATAAGTTAATCCACCAAAAAATGAGGAGCATCATTTTCTTTTACCTAAGAACCAAAATATCTTCAGGAACCACCCTATTTAAAATATTATTGTTTATGTAAGAAAAATGGTGAAAACATGATGTTCCATTTGAAATTAATGCTAGTATCTTCAATTCTTATCTTAATTTGAATAAAAAATTGTAGATGATGAATTGGGATGAGAGTTGGATAAATTATATGTAAGGAGATATTAATCAATTTTAATGGAATTTAAACATGGTTGGAAACCCTAGATATATTATATTTAAATGAGTTACATGATTTTTTCGAAATAAGTGTGATATAAATGGTATTATTATTTGGAATAAGGGGAGGCCATTTGAAAAAGGGTTATAAGATGGAATAGGGTATAATGTATAGAGATATATTTTCTCTCATAGCCAGAATTGAGTCCATCAATATTCTATTTTATTATTCATCTCATCTTAACTTTTCTATATTTAAAATGGATACAAAGTGTTCCTTTATTAAAATATATGTTCAATTAAAATATTATATTTTAAAACACATTTTTTATAGATATAAATTTACCAAAACAAGTATTTAATATTACCAAGGTACTCTATGGACTTAAACAAGCATGAAGAACCTAGTATGATATATTTTGAAGAATATGAGTTAAACATTATTTTTTTAATTAAACAATTGACTCAATTATTTTTATAAATATAGTTTTTAATGATACTATCATTTTAAAAATCTATTTTTATGTTATTATTATTTTACAACCCAATAAACTTTTGCAGCTTTTTTATGAACATATGAAAAGTGACTTTTGGATGAGTTTGAAGGCTGAACATAACTACTTTATTTTCATCCAAATAACACAAATACATGATGGAATTATTTTAATTATATATAATAATATAATATATTTACATAAATTTTTTGTTTTTGAGGATTCCTCTATTTTAGTACTCTAGTAGGTACCTCATTTAAACTTGATCTTGTTGAGTCCATGTAACCAATTGATAAAGAAATTATTTTAGGGATGATACAAAGTTAATCTAATTGATAATTACTTTACAAAATATTATTTACATTATATGATTTCATATGAGGTTCCAAAAAAATGTGATCAAATTGCATCTTAAAGAAGTTAATCAAATCTTCTATTATCTTAATGAAACATCAAAACTTATAATTTTATCTTCATCTAGATTACTATTTATTTTGAAGAGTTATTATGATAATAATTACAAAGGATTTATAATGTGGTGGAGGATTAATTTTGTAACCGTTCAATTTCTTAGTGAATATTATGTTACATGGTTTATCATGAAGAGACATTCAATCACACTCCCACTTCTGAATAATAATATATTGCGATATAATTTTGCAGCACTCAATTTTTTTTCAATACAACACAAACTCCTTATCATTGGGTTTTAATTCACTCAGAATCTGATTTTTTGTGCTAGTAAAAGTGATATTTGTTTTCTATATACCCAACACAAAATTCATGATCCGAACAATAAGTTTTCATTTCCCTAAATACCACAAAAAAGAGAGATATTATTCTTATGTTTATCATAACTAAAAATCATTATGTTGACATTGTTACTAAACCTTTAAATTATAATAATTTTCAATATATTACATTAAAGTAAGGTATAATCATTATAAAATGATCAAAAGTATCACTTATTATTTCAATAAATCATAACAAAGAGAAAATTATAAAAAATAAGGTAGGATATTTTTTTTATAAGTATAATAAATTATCATGTTGGTAGTTTATGCTCACTAGAAGTTCATTATATGAAAATTATAATATATACTCTGAATACCATTTGGAAATTTAGAAAACAGATGTTATCCTTATAATCTAAATTTAATGGTAATTATATTATAGAAGGTTAAACATTATTAATGAGCTTTACCCTATGATTTTTTTATGAATACCCCCAATAGGAATATTAGTTTACTTTTATAAACTCATAATTTACAATTACTATTATCTAATATTACGGTCATGAATGAGTATTTCATCTTATTTTAATTTCTTAAATATGACATATAACCCTTATGTTTTCCATATACATGTAAAGTATCCCCCTTTTTATTCCTCTCATATTTTATCTTGATTAACTCTTGAGAAAAGGGAAATTTTTCTATTTATATTTCCACATAATTTTTTTTCGGTTCTATGGTATATTAAAAAATTTATTTATAACATTTTCTGGTATCATAATTGTGAGAATAATATCATCCATAGGTATCAAGAGACATGGTTCACTACTTTTATTTTTCTCATCCATTTATTATCATACTTGATTTTTTTATTGTCACTAATCCTAATCAGTGATAGTGGTGTTATATTTTCATATAATTTTTTAGTAAGAGGGATAAATAAATCCTATAGGGATAAAATATATGTTATAATGTGAATATAATTTCTCTCATATTAATTCATTTCATATCTTTAAATGTATACAAATTTTTAAAATTATAGGATTTTTCTCAACTTATTTATTTCGAATTACATATTCCTTGTTCTTTATTAACTGTAAATTAATATTTTTTGTGTTATTATTTTGGAAAATCATAATGGTTTTAAATTTAGAAATTATAGATAATTTTTATTTTCATTTTTTATTTTGTAAATTCGAAGATTTATTATTGATAAGGTTATTCGTTATTTCTAAACATATGTGTTTATTGAAAGATAAATTTTATTTTCTTGATTGTTTTATCTTGGGAAATATTTATAAAATGTTATAGGGAGAATTATTTTTAAATTCTATAAAAAATTACATTTTATTGGGTTTTTATGTGGATTTATTGATTGTAAAAATGGGGAGATTGTTGATTCAAATTATTATTATTATCCTTGTTTTGAAAATCAGAGTACACATTGATTCATTGTTGATATGGTATAAAGATTTGGTTTAAGCTATGTTGGTGTATAAATAAATTCCATTTATATAATCCAATGAACTATTTCAAATAATCTATGCAATAAAACATTTTATAGGGTCGTGATAGCACATTGAGCTTCATTAATACATCCATATAAAGATAAAGTGGTTTATGTTACCGATTCTATTATAATTGAAACTAAACATGAAGATGTCATAGTGTAGCCATTAAAATTTGATATAAAACCACCTATAAATTCTAATAAGTATTTATCAAATAGAATAAGTTACATGTTATGAATATCTAATCCTTTTGAAATTATTTAGATGTTTTTTATCATATTTTTTTAATGATAACTTCCTATTGTATTTTTATCTTAGTGTATTTATCGAAGAGATACTATTTAGTGAGGTTTCATTATAAGGATCTTTATTTTCACTTATAGTTTTTATACTTTATATCGTCATTATTAATTATATTCTATTGAGAAAAATGATATTTTCAAACTTGTAAAGTCTGATAATGTTTGAGGAACTTTGATTTTTTTTGGATCAATGAGATTGAATAAGTGCTTAAATATAGAGTTATCTAATTTTGATGATTTATTGAATATGTTCCTTGTGGGGAAATATATACTACCAAATATCATAGTTATATTAGTTAGATTACTTGAAAATTACTCATACCTTGGATCTATACTAATGATCCACCCACCACTTCAATTTGAAAGAGAAGAATTCCCATAAATAGTAGTGTTCGTTAATAACACACTTTAAGATGTTTTAATATTTTTATTTGATACTTATTGTTTTTTTTCAATAATTTAATTTTTAAAATTCGGGTTGTCCTAATTTGTTTATAAGTTAAGTTAGTTAGACTTCTGATTGTATTATTTACACTAATTATTAGCTTTTTTTACTCCAATTTGATCAGAAATTGTAAATTATTATAAATTAAATAACTGAGTACATGAAAAACTAAATGTTTGATTTGTGACTATAATTTACCCTATATTATAGTTTCCACACTATTTACCCACTGAGAAAACATTATTATCATTTAATAACATATTTTTTCATAAAATTTACTTTTCCTGTAAGGTTTTTCCATTTTTCCAAGAAGAACATCATTTTTAAAAAACCAAAAGTATTTAATTTTCATTAATAACTAACATTAAATTTTGGGTTTTATGAGATTTGTAAATTAAAATTTTGTTTTCAAAAAGAAACTTATCTTTTCAAAATTACCCTTTATTAATTTGTAATTAAAATTACAATTGAAAGGTAACCAATAACATTTCTATTAGGTAATAAAATATTAATTTAAAAGTTTTAATTTATAATTTACCCATTATATTAATTAAACACTATCCTTAAATTGAGGTTTAAATTTGAAAACTCTATATTTCTTAGGATGTTACCTCTTGCGTAGACTAATGAATACTTATGAATTTCATAGTGCCCCATGTGGATTATGGGGGTTGTCTCAAACTAATAATAATTTATTGTTTTAAATTCCATGTTAATAGTTATAAAAATGCCTTAAAATAGAAAAAAATCTGTGAATTATGATAAACTTGACTTGATTTTGGTACGATTTACTATTACTTCCTGATAACATCTCCATGGTTTAGATATTAGTATTATTTATTTCATGTGACCTTATTTTGACATTATAAAAATGGTTTATATTATTTCATATATAAACATGTTGTTATTTTTTTATATTAAGAATATTAATTATCCTAATTAATAATTGTATTTTCACCGTGGATACTATTTTTATATATCCATGTGTATGTTATAAGGGTTGTTTTTATAGTATATAAATTTTAGGAAAGTACATGATTATGGAGTATTCTAATTGGGATGGGATCATAAATCCATGAATCTTGTATATGCATCCCCTTATTCAAGAAGGGATGTGAAAATGTTTCCTTGAGTTAGTATACTTATTCCCCTTTACCTAAAATGATCTTATGACTTTAATTTATTGTATTTTACCTTATGAAGGGAATAAGTAGCATGGATAAAATTTCCACCAATCATTTTATCATCATTAGGATAGTTCTATATTGTTATGGATCCTCCCAACAAACAATGTTTTTTTTCATAGTGTCTATTTAATCTTTCGACTCTTTGTGTGATATTTATTCCATGATTTTTATGAACCTTTGTAAAATTGTTTTATTATACAAATTTAAATTTTTATATATGTTGATGCACACAAATGGTTCTTCACTCTTTTGTTAAGGTATATTGGGAAATTCTCTACTAAATATGTATATGCTGACATTCGTTATAGATACTATAGTGTAAAAAAACTCCAATTGATGTGTTTCTGATACTAGTTTGTGTATTTGAAGTCTAAGAGGATTTGGAGAAGGAGGCCACGATTGGTAGGAGTGGTATTGATATAATTCCTATCTAAGTTAGGGACAATGAGTATATTTATTGATTCATGTTAGGATGACATGTTTAATTATAATCTATTTATACATTTTTGGATACATTCACATAGATGCATATTTTTTTTTATTTTAATATTATATAATTTTTGTGAACATTTCATTTTTTTTCTTAGGAATGTCAATATACGGATGAACCATTCCAGTTCAATGGGTTATTTTGGAACTAACTTATCATTTTAACAATTGTGAGTAAAATATTCCCCATAAAAAGATTACGAGCCCCTAGTGATAGTCTATATCCTCTAGGGATAACATAATACTCCTTGTTCTTTAGAACTCTAATTTAAATACTGTTAGGGTATCTGGGTCTGATCTACTATAATTTTAGTGACCATGAGGTGAGGAACAAAGTGAACTTTGGGCTAGGTACTCTCATAGTCATTATATCATTGAAAAGGTATGAGTTTCCAATTTTTTATGGTATTGGAACTCCATTTATGGTATTGGGGAAGTTATATGATATTCTTACTTGGGATTAATGACCCCCTTTTCAGTTATTCTATCGATAATCTCTTATAATAGTTTATCATTGGTGTAAAAACAATTCAACCTAAGGTTATTATATAGTATGGTGGGGGACCATAGGTTGTATCTAAAGAGGGATGTTTTAACACCATGAGACTTTAAAAGAATAACGTTATGATATATATCATATGATACACACAACATTGAGCTTAAACTATTCATTAAATAAATTTCATTAAATTTAATTTCTTTGATAGATTATGATACAGACAATTATGAGTTTAAAAGAACTGTACACCATTGTAACCCAGCTATAAAATTGGAGAGTATGAATATGAATAAATAAAATATAAAAATTTTATTTTTACACATTTATAAATTAAATTCAATGTTTATACATTAATTATAAATAAGATAACAATAATTTGGATGAAAAATAAATGTTTTCATAAAAAATGTATTTTTTAAAATGACTATTTTTCCGCACTTTACGCACATAAATTAAAATTAATTTCAAAAAAATTAAGAATATTTATTTTAAAAAATGAACTTAATTTTTTATATAATCATTTAAAAATTTTCTTTGAGTGATTTTTCTAGAATTTTATGAGATGATTACTTTTTTTTGAATAGTAAAAAATACTGGTATTTATTTTAAAAAACTTTTTTGTTTAAAGATTTTAAAAGTTAAATTTTGATTTAAATTTGTTTATAAAGTAAAATTAGTTATATATATTTTAATAAATACAATTTTGGTCATTTTAATCAAGTTTACAATTAATTTTGATGTTAAATCCTGTTTATATTTATGATTTTTTTTTGAAAAATCCTTTTTTCATCACACTCACAGGATTAATTTTAAATTTAAATTATCCACTAATGTGAATTTAATATAGAAAAATGTATTCCATATTTCTAATAATTATAATTATTATTATATAATAATTTCAACATATTATTTTTTCATAATTAGTAGTAAAAATAGGAAAATTATTTTAGTTGTTAAGGTTATAACATGTTAACTTGGGGATTAAACTAAAAAGACAGGGGTTAAAATGACCTATGAAATTGTTAAATTAAAATTAAATGAAAATATTTAGATGTTACCTAATCCATGGTTTGATAATGATCTATTTTTATCCAAACTTTATGTGAAAAATGTAGGTTTCACTTTTTCTTTTCAAAAATTCCAAGTGTTCCCTCCCCCACTTATAAAAGGCCACCCCCTCTCATATCGTTTTCACACTCTCAATGTATTTTGGATCATAATATACTTGAAAAAAATTTATTTATTACATACCTACCAATTTTATAGCGTCAGGTTTTTGATTAAAAATCCAGTCTAGTAAGGATTTAGGTATAAACCAAAAGAGGTTGTCCGAAGAAGAGTTAATATTCTTAACCATGCTATTTCATTTTACTTCTTCTTATAATTCATTAAAATATTCCTCAAATAATAAAAAATATTAATACCAATATATAATATATAATTAATTTTCATTATGTAAATTATCAGACATATATCCATTTTTTATTATCCCAAATGGGAAACAAAACTGTTGGTCCTGTGTATGACAGACTACCAGCTTGCGAACCTATTTAATTAATTTACCATCACCTCCTATAAAAAATATATATAATTGTAGAATTAAAATATTTAAAAGATATATATGAAATTAATATACTTATTTAATTATAATTTATTATATAACTTCTTACTTTCCAATCCGTTTGTAAATAATAA
The DNA here is from genome assembly GCA_963277665.1 of Viscum album. Lineage (NCBI taxonomy): Eukaryota > Viridiplantae > Streptophyta > Magnoliopsida > Santalales > Viscaceae > Viscum > Viscum album. The sequence continues at coordinate 1,990,656,155 of OY728136.1, forward strand.
CGTTGGTCATGCATACATATAGACTACTGTCTCCATGTAGTGATGTGAACTATGTTTTATTTTATTTTGAAATGGATGATAATAATTATAAGTTCAATTAATATAAATTAAATATTTAATTTAATAATGTCACTATAAATGTGTAATATTATTTCCCTTTTTTACATTCTACATGTTGGAAAAATAGAAACAATGTTCATGCGTACGTACAACCTACCGTCTCCATGAGTGGTGTAACTCATTTCCCCATATATAATGTTTATGGATTATTATGAATAACTATAAAATTATTATATATGATTTTTATATTATTTTTACTATTCTAATAATTATGGAACCATGATAAAATAAAATGAACTAAAATTACTAATCTAAAACATACATGGAAAATGAAGCAATTATCACATGAAACTGTGATTGTTATAATTTTTCTAAAAAATAGTTCGTAAAAGAATTTAGGTAAATAAAATATGGTATAAAAATAATATTTTGGTTATTTAATATATTTATAATAAATATATATTTATTATATGGTATTTATAGACATGTATAAATAAAATTAGACCCGAGGTAAGGGTTTCTTGTCACATTTTTATATCTATGGGATGTATGCAATATTCAAATCATAGTTATTTTTGGTGGTGTATATAATAACCCAATTAAATTTTATAAAAATAATCTCTTTGTCTTCATGTTATTTAATTTTTTATTTAATTTTATTTCTTTTATGGGGATTACAATTAAAAAGTTACCAAAGTGGTAAGGGTTTATTTCACAACCACATCATTATTAGAGATATTTTTGTCTAAGCCTCTATTAGGGAAATGATTTAATATTTTTATATGAAACCCAATATATTTTATTCTAATATTTTTATTCATGATTGTTTCATGTAATAGTATCTTTATCGTGTCTTTATTGCTTAAAATTATTGTGAAAATGTTTTCAGGAAAAGGTGACTTTATTTATATCTTTGGATGAAAATAATTTTTATTTCATGTATATATTTTATAAAAATGTTTATAATATTTTTTTCAAATTATAAAAAATAATTATTAAAGAAATTTTTGAAAAATGATCAAAAGAATATTCTTATTGTTTTCCAATCAAGACACTTTTTTACCTTTTTATAATATCATGAAAGGAATGTTTCTTTTAACTTATACAAAATGTATTGAATTATCTACCATCATGAATAATCATTGATTTTACGGTTTTTTTTGTAATTTTACATGGATATTTTTAAATAAAAATAATTTCTTTATATAGTGGAAATTTGTAATTTTTGAAAGTGATTTTCAAAGTGAAAAGGATATTTTCCTCAAGATTTTTTAATATATTTTTAGGGTATTTATATTAAGATATGAAAATAAAATTATTTTTCTTCTAAACTATTGGGAATATGTCCTAATTATACCATATTTATTATTTCTATGGATGGTTTATGATCAATCTGACTAGAGATGTTCTATTTTTATACCATTATCCATATTACTCTGAATGGTTTATTATATTATGTTTATTGATTAGGGAAAATATTAACATTTCATATGACATATTTTGAATATGAATGCTTATGCTGATTCGTTTGAACCCCTTTCATGTGAGGAATGCACTAGACTTAGTATGTTATGGGCGGGGCCACTATATCCCCTAGATGCATCTATAGGTCTCATAAGACAAAATAGCATGGGTATTTAGATGATGCCTTATCCATTTGTATGATATATCTTAGAATTATTCCTATACAATATGGATATGTTTTTTGGAATTATTTATTCCATAATTATGAGATTAGTTTTTTATGTACATGTGATTTTTTATATGGAATTATTTGATCATAATTTATTCCTTCCATATTAGGCTTAGGCTATTGATTGAATGACATGTATTTAAATTATTTAACTTTCCATATATATTATATCTTATTTAATCATTATATATTATTTTATATTCATACCATTAATAATAATTAGAGATCACTAGTTTCTTATATTTCATTTCCCAAATATGCTTGGACGTATTTTATGATAGATATGTAGCGATATGCAAAAGGGAATTATGGGGTTCTAAAAAGAAACTTCTATATTATATTTTATGTTTTAAAATATAAAATTAAATTTAATTATGTATCTTGTTTACCAATATATGAAACTATTTAGTCCTTTTAGATTTTATTCCGAATATATAGTGCCATTAAAATAAAGTAATTATAAACTCTTGGCTATTGGGTTCGAGGTATTTATAGTTTGTATCCAATAATGTCTAATTGAAATATTGAGAAATAAATTTATTTAAACATATATTATATAACATAAACCCTTGATATCATTTGTGGATATGTATAAAATTACATCCTAAATTTTTGGTAAGAAATATATTTTGTGGTTTTCCCTCATAATGCATTCTTATTTGGTTACTGTAAGTTAATGTGGCTATAAAACATATTTAACAAGGGGTAATGACTCCAAAATGGGAGAATTGGGATCTGACCGGATCATCACATGGTGCATGACAATGGGTAATGATGCACAACACTTTTAAAAATCATAGGTGACATTCTTTGTATAATTAATATTTTCTTTTCAAACCATTATAAAGGATTTAAAAATATTTTTATTATTTGAAAATATTCTAAAAGAAACCATATTTATGATTATGAGATTAGATATGCATATTTTTTTTTCAATTTATGTTAAATATTTCATTAGTTTTGGGATTATATATTTTTGTTTCACAATGTTATTATCTAATATAGTGTATTATATTATTTATAAATTTCATTCAACAAAATGAATTTGAAGCATATCAATTCATACAATCCATATAGGGATTTTCCCCTTAGGAAAGATAAAGAAGCTTGAGCTAGATCTACAGTAGGAACTAACTAAATTATAACCATATTGGGGTAGCTGACTTAGGTTATGATCAATAATCAATCCCATACAGAACATCCTTCAGATCCACCACATAGTGTAACAATCTTAGACCACTTCATGAATAAAAAAAATCCATTATTAAAAAGGACTAAAAATCCATTTGTATCTAAGTAATGGATAAGTTTCTTTGAAAAGATATTTATCACTATATGAACTAATGAAATGAAGGAGGTTTTCATGGTAGTTTATCATCTCTCAAGTTATATAGACCAATAATGATCATTAATAAAAAACAAAAAATATGAATAAGAAGTAGGAAACATGGAGTGTAATGATTTCGAGGTACACTTATAGATAAAATATTTTCCTTACAAGAAATGAATGGATATAAGTAAGAAGTTCACGAGTCTAAGACAAAAGGAAGCAGAAAATGTTTATATGTATGAAGCCAACACGGTTAAAAAAACATGCTACAAACTATGTATGCAATAGTAATAGTAATACTGACCATTTATATGATATCCTTAAGTCAATCCTTTAAAGGTTACTACTCTCCCAAAACATTTCATAATATGAGGACATAACATAATATTTTATCAAGACAAAGGAATAATTATCGAAGTATTATGGCATAAAAGGAAAGAAATAGAATAAGTGGATGGTATAGAAAAAAATAGATAAGGGTAATAATGGAAATAAGTAATTTTCCAAATGTGATAAATGTGTAAAGAAATACCCAATCACATGCTTAAATCGAATGAAAGTTGGATTCATATTTTGAGTGAAAATACATCCAGAATATGAATGAAAGGGTAATAAAAAACCTTTAATTTTCATGGTTTCAACTATAATGAGATAGGGAAATATTGAAATGAATTCCCTAAAAATCAAGGTAATATAACTTTGTTGAAACTAATGTACAAAGGTAAAGATTATTATATTAGAAAAATGATGTATAATGATTAAAATTATTGTGTATATTGATCTAAGATTTATTTTTTAGAAGTATTTTTTCCAATGATATTTTGCTTATAATAATCATGAAACAACTAAGGATTATGTGAATTTTGGAAGAATATATGTCTTCATGTAATATTAACTTATTATTTATGGATATCATTATTGTTTTATGATTTTAAGGGTGATCATAAGTTCAATGTATTAAACACCCCTTTTTTAGGCTTTATGTTATGTGAGTTTATCAAGATTAATGATATTTTCAGAGACATTTGTAGAAATACAACACATTGGTTTAATATATATTTTAACGAAAAATTTATTTAAGAAATATTTACATAACATTTTGTGGATATAAGATTAAAGTTAATGAGAACCTTTAGAGTAAAAAAGAACATTGACGTATTAAACTGACAAGGGTGAAGTGCCTACTACTGGCTTATCTGATGTCTTAGTTAATATGACATTGTTTTAACTTAAAATATTTTATGGATAAATATATATGTAATGGATTAAACTGAACTTTGGGTGTAACTATTGAGGTTTATAGATTAATTTGTTATATTGTATAACTCACACTAACCATTTGGTATTTGGTAAATATTTTTTGACAGATGGAAAGGCTTGTCATTATTTTATGGATCTTATGATCTGTTAAAAGTTAGTTTTAGTACTTTAGGTATAAAAAAATATAAATTGGATCTTTATTTCTTAGAGTAAAAAATGGATTTGAAATTTTTAGAAAAATAACCAAAGGATAAAATTGTATGTATATTTTACAGTGTTCTCTATAAAGATAGTAAACGAATCCATCAACTCTAGGAATATGATCTTAAAAAAGGAATTTTATCGAATTAAAATTATATCTAATTAATCAGTGGTCTTTTAACTAATAACATATTTATGGTTTTGTGGTCATTAAAATTCCATTATCATTCAATTTATTGTGATCAATGATCTCTAACACTCTCTATAATTATTTACTCTTTCTTCAATTTCCATATTTTCACTTCCCAGTAATGTTTTCCTTCTTGGAAAAATAGTTATGTGTTTTTTCTAGATGAACTTTATATATACCTTTCTATATTGTTAAGAGGAAGAATTATTAACCCTTATTATTATATGGGATTTCAAGAATGGAATATTTAAATGACAAACCTTTGATTACTGAGATCAATTTCAAATTTTGAGGAAACAATTAACTAAAGGCGAGGATAATGTAACACCCAAAGATTTTAAAAGTGGTAAATTTAGTTTGATAGATTATGAAACACAAAACATCAAGATAAATTGATATGAAAAATTATATATTTCTATAAATTTAATCTTTTCAATAGCTTACGATACATGAAACCATCAGTCTAAATGAATTGTATAAAATTATAAACTAGCTGTTAAATTAGTTGGCATAAATAAGATTAAATATATAATTAAAATTATATGGTTTAAACTTGTATAAAATAAATTAAATGGTTATATATTTATTATAAATAAAATATGAATCATTTTAATGAAAATGAAATGTTATTTGAAAAAAAAATATTTTTCTAAAAGGAGGTTTCATCACAAATTGAAGACATAAATTAAAATTAATTTTTGCCAGTTATAGAATTTTTATTTTAAAAAATTAACTTAATTTTTTAATTATTCATGTAAAAATTATCTTATAGTGAATTATTGATATTTTTTTGAAAAGATTAATTCTTCAATGAATAGTGAAAATAATGGTATGTATTAAAAACAGTTTTTTTCATTAAAAATATATTAAAGTGACATTTTTATTTAAAAAAATGGTGAAAATTAAGTCAATTGTATTATAAAAAAATTTAACTAATTGGAATTAATTTCATATTGAATATTGAAATTACATCTTTTTATACTTATGAAAACCTTTCTATGGAAAACTTCTTTTTCATCGCATCTGTGAGATTAATTTTAAATTAAATTCTTCTGCTTATGTAAATTGAATTTGTAAAATTATATTAATTATTTGGAATTTTCATAATTAATATTATATATTAAATTAAACTTAATTTTTGGTCATAATTAATAGTAGAAACAATAAAAATTAATTGTTGCAGTTAAGGTTAAAACCTGTTAACTAGGGGTTATTCTAAAAAGAAATGGGTTTAAATTACCCAAAACTAGTAAAATTACTATTTTTTACATATATAAAACTTATCACATCTATGGTTCCACAATTATTGAATTTTGATCCTTTTTTAATGATAAAAATATAGGTATAACATTTTTTATTTTCAAAGATTCCACATGTGTCCTCTCCCCCAGTCATAGAAGTCCACCCCCTATCCTCTCATCTTAACACACCCAAATCAGTTTTTTCAGAAAATAATTCCCAAATAACTTAATTTAATCCCTAAACACAACATATATGACTTTGTTTATCATAAATCCAATCTAGGAAGGCTTCAGTTATAATCCTAAAGTGGATGTCTGAAGAAGAGGTAAAGTTCTAACCATGCATTTTCATTTTACTTCTTCTTATAACTCCTTAAAATATTCTCAATATATGATATACTAATAAAAAAGTATATCTTATATACTTATATATTATTATGTTTAGTTAACAACCTATATCCATCTCCTCCTATATCAAATGGGAAACGAAAATGTCGATCATGTGTATGAGGGACTTCTGCCTCATGAACTGATGTAATTTGTTTTTCCATCACCAACTCTCAAGGATGGATACAATAATAGATTTATAATATTTATATGATATTTATTAAATTAATATAATTATGTAATTATAATATAACATAAAACTTCTTAGTTTATAATTTGTTCAAAAATATAAACATCGCTCATGCGTATGTGTCGACTACCGCCTCCACGTAGCGATGAAATTTTTTGTTCATTTTATTTTGAAATTTATTGTAATGATGATATATTTAATGAATATAAATAAAGTATTTGCATTAATAATGGTTATATAAAGGTGAAATATTATTTACATTATTTATGTTCCATTTGTTGGAAAAACAGAAACAACGTTCATGTATACATATGATCCACCGTCCTCTTGAACGATATAACTCATTTTCCCAAATATAAATTTTATAAAAAACATTAAATACATATAAAATTATTATATATGATATTTATTTTATTGTAACCCTAATAAAACAAAAAGTACCAAAAATACCAAACCGGAATATACATGTAAAATAAAGAAATCATTACCCTAAACAGTGATTTTAACGAAGAATTGTTATTAAATAGGCCACAAAAGACTACAGGTAAGTCCTATATGGTATGAAATATAAGGTGTTTGTTATTTAATAAATTTATAATAAATATAAATTTATTATACAAGAGTTATAAAAATTTAATAATGAATTCAGACTTGAGGTAAGGGTTTCACGTCTCATTTTTTACTTCTGTGAGACATATGCCATATTCACCACTTATTTTTTTTGTATGTTTATTTATAATTACCCATTTACATGTTATAACATTAATACATTTATAGTGATGGAAATATATATTTAATTGTATGTTATTTATTTCATGGGGCCTGTGATTTAAATTTTACCAAAGTGGCATGGGTTTATTTATTTGATATTGTTTATGTTTATGACGATATTTGGGGAGTTTTTTTATATTTATATCTTAAACCCAATATAATATTTTATATTCTAGTTATTCATGAATTTTTAAAGTTATAACACAATTTTACTTTATTTTTTACTTAAAATTATTTTAAAATGTTTTCAAGAAAAGTTGAATTTATTTCTTTATTCAATATAAAATACATCTTCTTCCATATCCATGTTTTATAAAAAAAAATTAAATAATTTTTTAATATTATAAAAATGATTTATTTAAAAAACATTTACCCATGTATGACTTTTAAAAAAAATGGTTAGAAACTAATCTTCATATCATTTTACAAATGAGGCACTTTTTATAATTTTTATAATAGTGTGAAAGGAATATTTCTCTTAACATATACATAGTGTTTGGAATTAACCAAAATTATGAACACTAATTGATTTGAAGATTATTTTATAAGTTTATAAGGATATTTTTAAAGAATGTTTTTCTTAATATTCTTGATTTCTTTGGTTTTCGAAAAGTATTTTCAAAGTGAAAATATATTTTAATCAAGATTTTTTTTAATTGTATGTTTACAATATTTCTATTCATCAATGATAAAAATGATTAATTAAATTATTCCCCATTGGAAAAATTTTGTAATTATACCATAATTATTATTTATTCATATGGTTTACAATTATTTTGACCAAGGAAGTGCTATTTTGATATCATCGACCATATTTCTCTTAATGGTTTATGATTATGTTTATTGATTAGAGAATGTAAAAAAATTTCATATACTCATTTTAAATAAAATGTTTATGTGGACTATTTCTCACCCATTTCATATGAGGATTTAATTTTACATTTTACGTTATGGATGGGACCCTGTATAGCCCCTTAATGCATCAACATGTCTTATGAGAAAACCTATTTTGTGTATTTGGCTAAGGCCTTACCCATTTATGTAATATGTCTTATAATGAGGCATAAATGGAAGGGTTTTGTTGTCCAGTATTACTCATTTCATAATTGTGAGATTATTTATTGATATCCATGTTACTTTTTGATTAGTTAGAATATCCCGAGTTAAGTTTCCTCCTCAAGTGATTATTTATATAGAATTATTTGATCATTATTTATTCCTTCCATATTATGCTTAAGTAATTGATTGAATGGAATTTGTATTAGTTATTTAACTTTACATATTTATTATTCCTTATTTATTCGTCATATATTCTATTTTAATCATACCCTTATTGATCATTATAGCTCACCCCTTTCTTATGCTTCCTTTCTCCGTGATCCTATGCAGGGATATGATAAATGGAATTATGGTGTTCTCAAAGAAAAATCTATGTTATATTTGATATTTTAAAATGCATTCTAAAATTCAAGTATGTATCAAGTTTACCAAGACTAATAAACTATTCAGTCCTTTGGGATACAATTACTTGTATATAGTGCCAATGTAATAAAGAAACCACTAATTCTAGACTTCTAGGGCTAGAGTCTTTACATGTGTAAAATCATTTTATTTCATAGTTAGTAAAAATGGTCTTATGGAGTTTTACATTGAGAGAACAACATTTGTTTCTAAAAAGTAAAAATTTATCAAAGTGACGATTAATTATTGGTTCAATGGTTATATTATTAATTTTAATTCTATTATAGTCTTAAAAATAGTTTAATATTATTTTTATTAATTGGACTATGGGAGAATCAACAATCACGTATCTCTCATAAAGGGATGGTAGGGTATATGGGTTTCAAGTTAGTAATAATAACTATGGATTAATCCTAAATTCTATGTGTGTGTTGTAACTCCCCAATCCTATTTTCCTAGAGTCGGTTCATTATTACATAACATTGGCATGAAACAAGGAATCATGTCCTGAAATACTAGTTAGTTTAGTAGCCTTGGAAGTACTAGATACATACATAAGTTTTATATTACATCATGAGTTAAAAAAACTACAAAATTTTGTCCCAATTGAAGACACTTATATCCCTTAGCCTATCACTATATGTCAACCATAAAATAATTCTTTACATCCTGGAGAAAATAAAACATATAAAGGGGTGATCTCAGATGCTCAGTAAGGATAACAATATAGCATAAACTACATAAATAAGCATAATTATTTAAGGAAATGTATAAAACTAAAACAAAATCTTTCTAAACATAAACTTCACAATAATATGTAAAATATAAATCAATTAATTCCATTTAATTATTTCCATGGAAATTCTACTAGTTGAATAATCACATGTAATATCAATAGTTAATTTCATAATGATAGAATTCATAATGACGGACATCATAACCACATAGTGAAGGCCTCGTGCCCAAACTACAAATAAGATTTCGTCAATTCCTTGTGCTAAGACACTATTTTGACTGATGAGACCTACCGATGCATCAAGGTGCTATAGTAGGCTTCACTTGTCAATTACTAAGTCCAACACATTCCTCATATGAAAAGGTTTAAAATAACAAAAAAATGCCTATTAAAACGAGCACACAAAATGTTAATAAATTAACCACAAACCATGAATGGTATAAAAATAATAAATCCACAGTAAAACAAATCAAAAAACCTTCAATAAAATATGGAAGATTTGTATCATAATAAATAAACATCAAACAATTATAAAATCCATTAAAGGATGTTGACATAGTTGAAATCAAAAATATTTCAGAGAAATATCTCTTTCTATTTTGAAATAATTTAAAAGTATTGTAACTATAAAAGGAAACATTTATTTTTAAAATATTCATATAATATTGTAAGGGAATCTTCAATGGTGTTATAATGACGGAGAATAACCACTCCCGCTGTATAAGTTAAAAATCATTTTTACATTAATTTGTTGAAAAGGTCATAAAATACATTGTTTGGAAAACAATTGAAAGATTCCTTTAAAACCAATTTATAAAAACTAAAAAAATAATATAAATGAATTAAACTCATAGTCTAGTAAATAGTAATTTTTTTTGAAAAACAATTTTAAGAACTCAAATGTAGATGATAAAGAGGTCCCAGTAGGCACTTATGTAAAAACAACCTCAGATAAAAAAGAGATTGTGAAATTAACCCTTACCTTGTACTTTTCCTTGGACGAGGGAAAGTTAACCATCTATATAATAGTTAAATAATTGTTATTAAATTATACCAGAACCACATACATAAATATGATATCATATATGATATTTTAATATAGCTTTGTTAATATGATTTTAGTAGTATCATTGTTTTAGGTGTTAACTGATTCATTTTCCTTTATATGTTTTAATATGTAAGTCATATTTTTTATGGATAGGATGTATTTGATTAAAATAAATAATGATATAATGTTCTTAAATATTATTTTTTAATAATAAAATGAAAATTATTCTTGAATGGTTACAATGGGGAATGAATATCATCACGTTCGTGGAGACGGTAATCCGTACGTACTCACGAATGCTATTTCCATTTCATTTTTTATTTCAAAAAGATATAAGACCAAATTATACATAGCTATATTATTATTAAAATATAATATACTATTTTATATATGTAATTCATGTTCATTAAGCCCATCCTTTATACGTTTCATGCATGGTATGAATGATTCATATCACATTGAGAGGGTGTTAGTCCACACTTCCTAAAATGAAATTATCGTACATATACAACCTAAAAATAATAAAGGTATGCTATAAAATATAATTATAAAATATTATAGATAAAATAAATATCATAAATATCAAATATAATTACAGTTCCATTATAATGGCCATGATAAGAGGAGGCTGTAGAAGATTGAACAATCATCATTTCGGGAGGCAGTAGTTCGCTGTCCACAAAAACATTAAGTTCAATTCCAATTTGATGGAGGTTTGTTTATGTGTAGTTCAAATATATATCATAACAACAACATAGTATATTGAGGATACTGGTGTTTTTATAAAAGAAATAAATAACGGTATTTTAGGGGGTTGGAGAAGTAAAATAAAATAAAAGAACTTAAGAGGAGATGTTACCTTTAAATCGGGTAACTCCATTTGGTTTTACACAAAGGCTTCCTTGAAGTTACTTAAACCTAAGTTAAAGCTTATAAGTGGAATATTGGGATGTAGGGAGCATAGTTTTTCAGTGGTTGGACAATCCAAGAGGCTTGAGATGTGTGAGTAAGGGGTTAGAGGTGATGGCTTTTTATAAGGGGGAGGAGGGGATCTTTAGGAATGTTTGAAAATATTATTTTATTATATAATGAATTTCTGTTTATAAAGGTCCAAAACTCATTAAAGTCAAATATAAGATGTTTCCAGTTTTAAATAAAATCATCCAAAAAGAATTGGACTGGTTTTGATATTTTTTTTAATTTTTATAATCTCATTTATTTAAATCATTCTCTAATGAGGTAAACTCTGCATCATTATTGTGTCCAAAATTATTTATTTATTTGATGTATAAAAATTATAAAAAAATAACTCGATGTATGAAATATTTTTATCTTTCAAATGAATATTTTTAGTCAAAAACATAACTTTTATAAACCATTGAAAAAATTAGTTTACAAAAAGATATATGTTTATGTCATTTTGACTTTATATTAAATTAATTAATATAAAGTGTCATTATTACTCTCAGGTGGCTCCATGGGGTCCCACAATAGACCCAAGGATGACCATGGTTAGAAATGTATCAACCAATAGGAATATGATACATTTTAGGGTAATTTAATATAATAATAATAATAATATTTTTTACCCTTATTTACCAGATTTACCCTTTAACCATGGTAAATATAATTTTTTCTGAAGTAAATATTCATAATGTTTAAAAATAAAAGTTAACTATTCACACAATTTGGACCTCCAGATTCCAAATATGCAACCCATTTTCCAAATTAAAATCACAGAAGTGGCCGAAATTAATTTAAAACTAATTTCAGTTGTCAAAACAAAAAGCGTGTTTTTAAGAAATAATAATTATCAAAAGATTGACACTTGTTTATGTCAAGTTTAAATATAAAAATTAAATCCAATGATGTAAATTTTAATAAATTATAAAAATATAATCTAATGATACTTTTAAACCACTCAAATGTAAAATTTAACAATATAATTTATTTTGATTAAAAAGTAGTTTTTAAATAAAATTTTGTATTTTTACTATTCATAAATAATTTATTGTTTTCAGAAGAGTATCAAAAATTCATCAAAAGTTAATTTTGATATTCCAAATCCAAAAATGATGTCCATTTTTAAAATCAAAATTTATAAAATTTCAAAAAGTGGGTATTAATATTCATAATGGATAGTTTGATTAGTTGTGGTGTGTTAGAATATCGAAGTTACGTACAACGCAAGCTATTGCATTATTCAAAGGAAAATGTATCGTGGAAGCTTGTGGTGTTAAATTATTCCATCCTTTAAATAATTTCGTCCTCGAAATTTCTAGAATAATACTACATAAAAATATTCAGGTGGTTCTTTATCATAAGTTCCTCAGGTTCCCACGTTTCCTCTTCCATATCATGATTTCTCCATAGAACTTTCACCAGATGAGTCATCCAGTTTCTCAACACATGTTCTCTGGTATCAAAAATTATGGTCGAATTTTCACAATAATACAGACCTGGTTTCAGTAATATTTCTTCATAGGTGAGTACATGTATTGGGCCAGGCTTATATTTTCTCAACAGTGATACGTGGAACACATCATGAACTTTGGAGTGACATGGCGGCATTACCAAACAATAAGCTACAACTCCAATTTGTCCAAAAATTTAAAAAGGTCTGATGTACCTAGGACATAATTTTCATTTCTTAACAAATAGTATAACACCCTTCCATGAAGATACATTCAAGAAATCATTATCTCTTACTTGAAATTCCAAATATTTCCTTCAGTTATCAACATAGCTCTTTTTCCTACTTTGATATTCTTTGATGTGGGTTTGGATAACATTCTCCTTTTTCAATGTTTCCTCAACAAGTTATGGTCCTATGAGTTTTTTTTCACCAACATTATCCCAACATGTTGGTGTGCAATATCTTTTTCCATATAACGCTTCATATGGTGCCATCTGAATACTTGAATGGAAACTATTATTATAAGAAAATTCTACCAGAGGTAAATATTGAACCCACGTACTTTTAAAGTCAAGTGAGAAAGATCTCAACATGTCTTCCAATGTTTTAAAAGTCTGTGCTGATTTTCCATCAGTTTGAGGGTGGTAGGCAGTGCTCAAGAGATGTTCAGTATCTAAGGCCTTCTGAAGAATTTTCCAGAATCATGATGAAAAATGGGGATCATTGTCAGAAAGAATCACTAGGGGTATTCCATGAAGTCTTCAAACTTCATTAATATACAGTATTTCCAAACGTTCAATTGGGAAATCTTTTGATATAGCAAGAAAATGAGCTGGCTTGGTAAAACAATCAAAAATGACCCATATTGCATCACTCCTTCTAGGAGTCTTTGGTATCCCCATGAAAAAGTCCATCATAATATAATCCCATTTCCACTCATGTATGGTAAGAGGTTATATGAATCCTCTAGGATGTTGTCTTTCAGTTTTCACTTGTTTAAAAACCATACATCTTGACACATAATCAAACATCTCTCTCTTTATGTTGTCCCATTAAAAACGATCATTCAAATATCTATACATCTTAGTGCTACATGGTGTATAGAGAAATTGGAGCTATGATAATCATCCAACAATTCCATTTTTTGATTAGGTATGCCCGGAACACAAAGTCTCTTCCCAAATTTCAAAATACCATCTTTATATACAAAGTTGATTATTCACTCATCATTCACAAAATTAATTTTCTTATAAAACTCCACATCATCTGTCTGAGAACTTTTTATCCTTTCTAGTAAAAATGATTTAGCAACCATTTAAAAAAGTATTGATGTTTCACCATCCATGATTATTCACATATCCATCTTTACTAGATCCATGAACATAGGATCCATTTCAACTCTCACCATGTTCAAAACTCCATGATTCTTCCTGCTCAAAGCATCTGCCACCTTATTTTTATTCCCTGGGTGGTAGTGTATGGTGAAATAATAATCCTTGAGTAGTTAGAGTCATCTCTTTTGCCTCATTTTGGGTTCTTTTTGTGAGAAAATATACTTCAAACTCTTGTGATCAGTATAAATCTCACATTTTTTACCATAGAGATAGTGTCTCTATATCTTCATAGCAAAGATTACAACTGTTAACTCAAGATCATGAGTGGGACAGGTTTTTCCCTAAATTTTTAGCTGTTGTGTGGCATATGAAATAACCTTATCATTCTTAATAAGGACAAAACCAAGTACATTCTTTGAGGCATCACTATAAATAACAAACCCATCATTCCCTGATGGTAGAGTCAATATAGGAGCATTGAAAAATCTTATCTTCAGTTCTTCAAAACAATCTTCACACTCTTTTTTCCAAAAAAATTTAACCCATTTACGTCTGATCTTGATTAATGGGTTATCCAATCAGGCAAAATTTTGGACGAAACTCCGATAATAACCAGCTAAACCAATAAAATTGCATAACTCAATTATACATGTTAGTGCTGGCCAATCTCATATTGATTTTATCTTAGAAGGATCAATATAGATTCCATCCTTAGAGACAATATGGACAATAAATGAAATTTCCTGAAGCCAGAATTCACACTTTCTAAAATTCCCATATAATTCATTTCTTCTTAGAGTCTTCAGAATATTGGGCAAGTTATTTTCATGATCTTCATAGCTTTTAGAGAATACCAAAATATCATCAATAAAAACCACTAAAATGTCATAAAGAAATTCCTTGAAAACATTGTTCATTAGATCCATGAAGATAGAGGGTGCATTAGTCAGTCCAAAAGGCAATATTGTAAACTCGTAATGCCTGCACCCAGTTCAAATTACTGTCCTTGGAATGTCTTCCTTCTTCACACAAAACTGATGATATCCATATCGAAGGTCAATCATTGAAAAACATTGATCTTCATAAAGTTGATCAAATAAACCATCAATGCGAGGTAGTTGATTAATGTTCTTTATGGTTATAGCATTGATCTCCCTATAGTCAATGCACAACCTCATAGATCCATCATTCTTCTTAATAAAAAGAACATGGGATACCCATGGACAAACACTAGGGTGAATAGATCCTTTATTACTCAACTCCTCTAGTTGTTTCTTTAGCTCCACTAATTCTATAGTGTCCATTCTATAACGTGTCTTCGATATGGGCCTTGAACTAGGAATTAAATAAATGGAAAACTCAATTTCTCATTCTAGAGGATGTCCAAGTAAATCCTCTAAAAGTACATAAAAAAATTATTGTACAATAGGTACATAATCTCTTATAACATTCCTTTCCTCACCCATAGTTATTTCACTCTCTTCCTTCCCAAGAATTGAATTTAGTAGAGCTATAGGAGGTGGATCTAGATAAAAATGAGGTGGTGATATTTCTGCTCTAATGATAAGGTACTTTTTATCATCATCGAAAATTTTAAACTCCTTCTTCTTACAATAAATTATAAAATAATGTTCCTAAATCCAATCTATAATAAGTATTATATCAAATTAAATCATGGGTATGATGATGATATCAGTGGATAAAGAACATTTATAAGTTCGAATGGGGCTGATTCACTAAACATTGTTGCAATGTTACTTCCCTTATAAGTTTTGACTGATAAATCCTTTGTTAAATAAAATTGGAAATATCTAATTTTCTTATAAAACATGGATGATATGAAATAATGCAATGATCCAGAATCAAATAAAGCATTGGATAAACTTGAAGAAACCATTAAATTACCTTCCACCACATATTTCAGAGCATTAATCTCAGCAGTAATGATTGCATAAGATTGGCATTGCTCCATTGGACTTTTTTGAGGTATGTTTCTCTAACACTTAGGACATTCATTTTCATAATGAACCATTTCATTACAACTGTAGCATTCAACATTGACGTCCTCTTTCTTTCCATTGCAATCACAAGCTTGGTGGCCATTTTCACCACACTTGTAACACACTCCCATTACCTTCAGGCAAGTACCAGGGTGTTTCTTCTGACATTTACAGCATGATGGATATTCAAATTTTCCATTCTTCCTCTTATTTACATTTACAGAGTGCTAAGCATATTTATTCTTCTCTTGATTTTCTTTAATGTTGTAAGACATAGATAATTCCTTTCCTGTGATGATAACACATGAGACAACATCTTCGTATGATGAGCAGGATTGTGAGACAAATTCTTGACGAAAAAATGGTTTTAACCCATCAAAAAATCAATCAATATTACTCCTTGGGTTACCTATATAATCTACTACATGCCTTGAAAAACTTGTAAAGTTATCCTCATTCTTTGCGACATTCTTATCCTCCTATTATCTCAGACTTAGAAGTTGCCTTTCCATATCCGCTCCATGGTCCCGAGGAATGTATTTTTCTAAGAAAATCTCTTTAAACTCCCTCCATTCCATATTTGATACTTCTTCATCTTCCTTTTTGTTTTTAATTAATTGACACCATTGATCTGCATTTCTCATGAGGCGATGGACTTCCATGACAACTTTTTTCCTTTCATTGATCCCCAGTGCATGAAATATTTTTCCCTAAGGAACATACTCGTTGCTCACCTACAAATGTATTTGTAGTCCCATTCAATGTTGGTGGTTGTTTCCTCATGAATCTTTCTATCATTGATCCTCCACATTGTGGATCAGGGTGCTGCATACCAGTAAGGTTATTATTCATAACCAAAGTGAGTTGTCTCAGTATGGTGATAAGCTAATCAACATTAGTTACATCACCAACTCCACTATAATTTTCTCGAGTAGGGGGGAAAGAACTTCATGTATTATGTGCATTGATATGATTTCCATTCCTTCCACTAAGCGTGTCATAAACTAGATTTGTTTACGAATCGGAATACATAATTTCAAACTTTTGAAACACTTAACATAAATTGAATAGTTTATGGATATAATCCATAATCATAAAAATGTTTTCTTTGAGGAAATATATACAAAAAAATCCTTCATAATGGTTTGTAAATAAAATGTGAATTATCCTAAGAATGTCCCCCAGGAGTGTCATAACCAAGAGTGCAGTAAGGCCCATTGTCATGTACCAGGATACCTTAGGTCAATCCCAAAACTCCTTGTGGGAGTTTTCACTCTAAGGTACATCTGTACCAAAGCTGCCCATACCTTCTCATATCTATATTAGGATGCATTTCTTGGAAAATACACAAAATCTCTACATTACAAAAATTCTAGGAAGTTCTTCTATACTAATCCTCTAAGTCTATCTCAAGGTATTGTGCTCTAATCAGAATATATCTAAATCTAGTTTCTAAGGTTTGTATTAAAATTCCTCTGATATCAAATATAATGCCCCAACCATAGTTACCCAGAGTCGGAGCATTATTACATAACATTGTCATGATAAAAGGAATCATGTCCCAAAAGACTGATTACTTTAGTATCCTTGGAAATACTAGATACATACATTAGTTTTACATTACATCATGAGATAAAAAATAACAACATTTTGTCCCTATAGAACAAACTTATATCCCTTAGCCTATCCCTATAGGTAAACCATAAAATACTTCTTCACATACTAGAAAAAATAAAACATAGAAAGGGGTGAGATCATATTCTCAGTAAGGATAACAATATAGAGGAATCTTCATAAATAAGCTTAATAATTTAATGCAATGTATAAAACTAAAACAAAATCATTTTAAGCATAATGTTTATAATAATATGGCATAGATAAATCACTGAATTCCATTTAATTATTCACATGGATATTCTACTAGTCGAAAAATCACATGTAATATTAATAACTAATTTCATAATGATGAAATACATAATGCCTGTCATTATAACCACAAATCCAAGGCCGTGTGCCTAGAATAAAAATAATATTTTTTAAACTCCTTGTGCCAAGACACTAGATTGTATCATGATACCTACTGATGCGTCGAGGATATATAGCGGGTCCACCCTTCAATTACTAAGTCCAATGCATTCCTCATATGAAAAGTTCGAAAAATAACCTAAAAATGCGTACTAAAACAAGCATATAAAATATTAATACATCAATCATAAACTATGAATGGTATAAAAATAACACATCTATAGTAAAAAATATCACAAAACCTTTAATACAGTATGAAATATTTGTACCATAATAAATCAACTTCAAATAAGTATAAAATCCATTAAAGGTTGTTGACATAGATGAAATCAAGGCTATTTGAGTGAAAAATCTCTTTCTATTTTGAAATCATTTAAAATTCATTTAATTATAAAATAAAACAATTTTTTTGAAAATATTATTATAAACATGTAAAGAATGCTTCAATGGTGTTATAATTTAAGGGCATAACCACACTCACCATATAAGTTAAAAAATTATTACCTCTATTTGTCAAAAAGGTCATAAAGTACCTTGTTTGGTAAATGATGAAAATATTCCTTTCAAACCATTTTATAAAAATTAAAAAAAGGGTATAATAACATTAAACCATAGTCTAGTAAATATTATAAAATGTTCTGAAATACATTTTTAAGAAACACAGATGGGGATGATAAAGAGGTCCCAGTAGACACTTACATAAAAACTACCTCAGATAATAAAGAGACTATGAAATTATCTCTTACCTTGTACTTTTCCATGGTCAAGGGTACCTTAACACCACTGTATAATATTAAAATTATTGTTATTAAATTATAAAATAACCAAATAAATAAATATGATATCATATATGATCTTATAATATTTCTTTGTTAATAATATTTTAGTAGTATCGTTGTTTCGGGTGTTAACTGATTTATTTTCCTTTATATGTTTTGTTACGTAAGTCATATTTATTATGGATAGGATGTATTTGATTAATATATATAATGATATAAAGTTATTAAATATTATTTTTAATAACCAAATGAAAATTATTCTTTAATGGTTACAATGGAGAATGAATCCCATCACGTTCGCGGAGATAGTAATATGTACGTATGCACGAATGCTACTTCCCTTTCATTTTTTTTATTTTAAAAGGAAATAAGAAAAAATTATACCTAGTTTATTATTATTCCAGTATAATATACTATTTTAAATATGTTACATAAGTTCATTAACACCATCCTTTATATGTTCCATGTATGGTATGAATGAGTCATATCAATTTGAGGGGGCGGTTGTCCACACTTCCTCAAATGAAATTATCATATATATAAAACATCAAAAGAATAAAGGTAGGATATAAAAGAGAATTAAATAAGATTATAGATAAAATAGATATCATAAATATCATATATAATTACAGTTCCATCATAATGGCCACTATAAGAGTTGGTAGTAGATGATTGAACACTCATCGTTTCGTGAGGATGCAGTTCATTCTCCAAAGAAACATCAAGTTTTATACCAATTAGATAGAGGTGTGTGTAATTGAAGTTCAAGAACTTATCATAAAAACAACCTAGTATATTGAGGATTTTGTCTTTGTTATAAAATAAAGCAATAAAGAGAGTTTTAGGGGTTGGAGATGTAAAATAAAGGAAAATAACTTAAGAGGATATATTACATTTAAATCGGGTAACTCCCTTTGGTTTGAACCAAAAGGATTCCTTGAAGTGACTTATTCTTAAGTTAAGGCTTCTAAAAGGAAGATAGGAATGTAGGGAGCTTAATTAGGTAGATTTTGGTTGATCCAAGAGGCTTGAGAGGTGTGAGCAATGGGTTAGATGTGATAGATTTTTACAAGGGAGAGGAGGGGCTCTTTAAGAATGTTTGAATATTTTATTTTATTATATAATGATTTTAGGTTTCTAAAGGTCAAAAAATCATTAAAAGAGAATATTATATGACTCATGTTTGAAATAAAATAATCAAATAATAATTGGACAGGTTTTGGATATTGTTTTAATTTTTATGATATCATTTATTTAAATCATTCTTTAATGAGTTAAACACTACATCATCGTTGTGTCATAAATAATTTCATTTATTTAATGTCTAAAAATTATAAAAAAATAAAGTTGTAGGAAATATATTTATATTTAAAATTAATATTAATATTATAAAAGATAACTTATATAACACCTTATAAAAATTATTTTACTAAAAGATATCTATTTATGTCATTTTGACATTACATTAAATTAATTAATATAAAGTTTCATTATCACACTCAAGTGGAACAATGAGGTCCCAAAATCGATACAAGGATTCCCATGGTCGTAAATATATCAAACAATAAAAATAGGACACATTTTAGGGTAATCTAATATTATTATAATAATATTAGATTACCCTTATTTACGAGATTTACCGATTAACCATGGTAAATAAAATATTTACTGATGTGAATATTCATAATGTATAAAAATAAAAGTTACCTATTTGCACAATTTGTACCTCCATATTCCAAATATACAATCAATTTTCCGAATTCAAAACACAGAAATGGCAGATATTAATTTAAAATTAATTTCAGTTGTCAAAACAAAAAGCATGTTTTTAAGAAATAATAACTATCAAAATATTGACACTTGTTTATATCTAGTTTAAATGTGAAATTACATCCAATGACCTAAATTATAATAAAAGATAAAAAATATAATCTCATGATACTTTAAAACCAGAAAAATCTCTAATTTAACACTATAAACATTTTCGATAAAAAAAGTTGTTTTTAATTAATATTTATTATTTTCACTATTTATCAAAAATTTGATGCTTTCAAAAGAATACCAAAAATTTACCCAAGATAATTTTGATATTATAAATCCAAAAATGAATTTAATTTTGAATTTTTTTATAAAATTTAAAAAAGTGGGCATACAGTTCATAATGGCTAGTTTTATTGGTTGTGGTGTGTTAGAATCTCAAAGTTGCATACAATGAAAGCTATTACATTATTCAAAGAGAAAAGTACAATAGAATCATGGGGTGTTACATATGGGATGATACTACATAATTTCCTTAATATCTCAATATTGATCTCTCTTTAAATTACACAAGAATGTTCGAATTGGGAAAAGGTACTGTTAATCCATATAAAGAGATCCACTACCTTCAATATATGTATTAGAAATATAAAGATACTCACTAATAAAAATTTTATATAATTAAATTTAAATGGAGGTATAATTATGATTCACAACCCAATATGTAAATAATTAACCTGAATAATAAATTTAATACATTTTCATTCTAAATGATGTCTTCCCAGTGAATACAAATATCAATAAACAGAAGATGAATTTTATTTAGGGAAGTTAATAATAAAGAAATAAAAAATAGTCCTCCTTCCCCCTTCCCAATCACAAAAAGGGATTACCCATCCATGTAATAGGTTATATTCATCAGATGAAAAAATATAAAATAATACTGTATAAAAAACCAAAACCAAAACCCTTACTTTGATCGACCCCATTTAAATATATTTTCCATTCCCCTATTAATTATAGTAAATCCATTCATGATATTATATACTCTTCAATTTTGAATACCCCTTAAATATTTTAGGCATCCTAAAAATAAACATATTTAAATTATTTTCTACTATGGTAAATTAATATTTGTCTTATGGGCTTTGTTCTTGATTGATTCAAAGATCCGCTCAGTTCCTTCTTCATGTACGAGCTCTATGTAGAATCAAGATGATATTTATTGTGATAATTCCATTTATGTGTTTTTGAAATATTTAACCTCATGTAAAATTTTATTATTTATATTTTTCAAAGAATATGACCATTATTTGTCTTATCTTGGACTGATGTGCCTCTAAAATATTAACCATTCATTATAAGAAACCCTTATATAAGTGTATATTACACTAAAAAATAATTTAAATTTATGATGTGACTATTACATTTGATCTTTTATTCTAGAGTCACTATTAATATATAATATTTACACTTCCACTACCAAGAAAGATCCCTTATATATATAGGGATTCAATGGTGAAACACTTATTTTTTTTCATGACCTAGTATCCTTTACGCATGAATTTGCACAATAGAATATCTAGTTCGTCATTTCACCCTTATGTATCACAAAAAAACTATTACATATTGATATATTATATAAATTTAGTATATTATATAAATATTTAGTCAATTATTCCCATTAAGTTTTTAATTAATTTATTTATTAGGGGTTTTATAATTAAAGTTTCAATTTATTAGATTTTATAAACATTGCTTAAAATAAATAAATTCTGAGTTTAATGTTTTATAAAATATTTAGAATAAATAGATGGATAAATTTTGATTTTCTTTTTTTAAATTTTTTACGCGAATATAATCTTGCTACAGTTATAAATAAAAAATTTGGTAAAGTCTATTGATGTTAAATAGAATTCTAGTAGACATAAAAATGGTAAATTCACCTGATAATACACACTCATGGTCTAGAATTTTTATGTTTCATTTGACCATATAAAGTGCATGTTATCTATAATTTTTGGAGATTTTTCTCCATAGCGCACCTAAAGGAACATCATAAGGTTGATTTTTCTTCATAATATCTATTTATAATCTTTATAAGATTCATTTTGGAGAGAATTTAGATTTTTGAAAAAATAATTGCGATGTTTCCCTGAGATTTTAGGTTTGGATTGATTTTTTAAATTTCATTTTATAGTAAGGGAAATATTTTTAATTTTTAATTATGTATTCATAAGGTTGTACTTGAAATTCTTAATTTTCCTAGAATGGTAAACAAAATTATTCTTAAGCCTTCTCCAGGAACATCCTAAGTTATAATATGTTTTCATAGAGTTTATTCCTTTATAAAATTTAGAACTTTGTATGGATTTTTTGAAATATTATTAAGTTTTATATAAAAGTTTTTAAGGATCATGAGTTTTTTTAAATATATAAATAATATGGGTGATTCAAGGGGGGTCTGTAAGGGTCATCTAGATTATAATGTAATGATTTGTGGATCCACATCCATATCCATTCAATTCAGCCACCCTGAACCACTTGAATCACCTTGAATAATATAAATTGTAGTTGATGATAGATATTATAGAAGAAATCATGTAGTGATATTGCCAATGAAATAATAGGAAAATTATTAATCATAATATATGATTGAAAATCCTATCAAATTGGAGAAAAGGGGTGTCATATATTTTGTACAGGATCAAATTATGACTACAAAAGGAATATCTTTATAGAAAATGAACTATTTAAAAATTCATGGAAGGAAATATCCTATAATATTTGAAAGGATAGAGAATAAGGAAATGGATAATTAAAAGGAAGGGAGAAAGGCGAGTTGGATGGAAACATTCTCTAGTTTGATGCAATGGTTGCTACTATTTCATGTTTTTGTGTTTTTATTTTTGTACTATTTTTGATTACTTTCATATTCACCTTCTTATTCTTTTAACCCCTGTGTGGCGGGGTAAAAACCGTAAATTATTGGGAATGGAAAGATGTTCAATTTTAATGTTTTAGTGTATAAAATTAATTAATAAAAATCATTATTTATTTAATTTATGTTGATGTATAGTGAAAGTTTATTATTTTGAATGCAATCATATTGAAGATATTATTTCTATTCATTTCTTACTTCCTTGGTTGATGATCACTAACCTACCCTCACTTAACATAGTCAAAATATGTTGGAAAAGGCTAGTCTGAGTCTTATAGTGTTTAGCGATTGTTGGAATGTTTGTAAAAGAAGTGAGTTTCTTATGAACCCCAAAGAATGATTTGGACTTGCATGTGTATCTTATAAGTAGTTCAATATTTATTTTTTCATTGATACCTATTCCCATAAAAATGATAATTGATTAATAATTTATTACTACTATATTAGTACATATCAAATCCTTATACTTATAGATTTTTATGAATCTATTGAGGATTCTTTCATTTATAAATTAATAAGAAGAGGAGCAAACAATTTTCAAGAACATGGTAGCATCATAATTGGATATCGAACCTCGAACCCATAACTATTTTTCTTCTTATTTGAATAATATTTCATTAATGATATTTTAATTGCTTTTAAAATAAAACTCATCAAAATCACCCCAATTTTCTAACCAAATAGTGATAATTGTATTTTTTTTGTGAACCATATCTAAAGAAAAAACAAGATTTCAACTTTATTACATTAGTAAACTAGGGTTTAAATAACTTTTTACACCACCCTATGATAGGTGTGTCTAAAACATGAATTTGTTTCTAGGTTGGTGGTTCTTAAATTTCTAACTTTTTTTATGTATGAGTAGACCTAATATTAATAATGTTTTCTATTTTAAACATAATATTTAGGGAACCCTGCTAACAGAACATTGGTAATTAAATTTATAAAATGATTTTGAATATATTTATTCTATAGAACATAGTGAGACTCTATGTTTTCACTATAAGATTTGAACCCTGATAGAAAATCCTAATCAAATTTTGAGATATCTAAATGCACCCTACTCCATTAACCAAAAATAACCAAACTGTGATTCCTCCTTTAGAAACTTATTTTGAAAAAGAAAAAATTTAATTACTATCTAAATTAGATGATATTTCAGGTGAGGAACCTAATAAAAAAAGGACAACTTCACTTTTTTTTATTAAATGTAAAGAATACTGGGGTGGTAGAAGTGAAAGTGAATTATTGTTATATACCTTTATCATTTGAAGGATAAGTAAATGATAATGGATACACATCCTAATACTCAGATAAATAAATGAATGAGATGATTTGTAGAGTATATTTCTCAAAATATTCTTCCCCACTTCAAGAAGTAAAATAGTTAATAATGAAAGATATTCCATCATACAAGCTTCAAGAGAGACTCAATACTAGTATTCAAAGTGGTTCAGGAAACATTTTGAATGTATCCCCGTAATTCCATTAAATACAATCAATTCTTAGCCTTTTTCTCTGAAGTATTTATTTATAGTGAAAGGAATATACCATATGCATCTTAATGATTAAATATAATTGAATAATAATTAGTGGTGAAAACATTATTGATAAATAAGGTAGCCCAAAATTACTAATAGTTTTGTATAATAGGTACTGGTACAAGAGGAATACATGTGGTGAGGACATTCAACTCACCCCCTCACTAGAATGTAATCTATAATAAGAAACCAACTAGGTTAGACATATGTGTCACACCCTTACCATATTTTGCTTTTATTTTTGTTTATTTCACGGTGATCATTCTTTTGGTTGAGGTTCATGTCAAGTTTCTGGCATGAATTTTAAATTTTGTATTTTCCTACATAGGCGCACAATCAGCGAATGGTTTGGGGAAACCATGTACCAGCCTAGTGGAAATCATATGAACTAGACAGTGGTGATCTCTAGGGTGCATATGATTGAACTCATAGGATCTTGTGTAGTATTTATTCCATGGTATAGATGTAACCGCACTGTTGGCACATACTATGGAAGACCATGTGGCCAAACCACGTAGTCTTCCTAGAGTTTGAAAAAAAAATAAAATAAAATAGAGTAAAATAAAATGAAATTGAAAATAAAATAAAAAATGGAAAAAATTGTTTTAAAAATAATTATATTATTATTATTATTATTATGATTATTATTATTATTATGACTATTATTATTAATATTATCATTTTTATTGTGTTTATGTTTTAATAAACCCCAAAGTAGTTCCCATCCCTTTCCCCAACACATACAAAGCCCCCTGCATCTCCTACTCACCCACCCAACCATCTTTCCCTTTCTCAATCATGCACTATAACCCCCATTAGACCTTCATTCTATGATTTTCCTCTCCAAATCTTTGTTGTGATCACATTAGGTATGGTTTTACTCACCTTTTAATTCTTCTTCTTGGTTTTATTGTTTCCCAGGTGGTGCATGCTGGTTGGTCAGAACCCTAAACCCACATTCTGATTATTTTAAATGATTCTTGATATTTAGGATTCATTGGACCCATTAAGGCTAGTTTTTTTCCATGATTGTGGAAGTAATTGAGTTTTAAATTGGTTTTGGGTAATGTTTTTTAGTTCCTTCTCTCAGGCTCAATTTTAATTTGGGTGTTTTATCGTATTTGAATTTCTGATATTTTCCTAAAGAGTGTTGGACCTTGTTTCAGTTGTTTTGGGTTGTCATTGTCAAAATATACTTACAATGATATTAATAGGTACGAATATACATATATAAATTCCCCATTTGTTTATATATTCACCCATGGTGGGATAAATATATATAATGGGGATAGGTGTACTTATATGTGTATATGAAGATACATTTTTATATAAGGATAAAGTGTTATATTAAAGTATAATATTATATATATATGTATCCCCTTGTAAATATTTAGACTTGTAAATATGTAATTAGGGTCTATGTTTGATTATATATATATATATATTTAAAAGTTCATATGCATGAAAGAGGAGAGGGAATATTTGAGTTGTTATCATAAAAAGAAGAATGCCATGAGTTTGAGGTTGGTTCCTGATTTAATCCTTTAATCTGAATTCCTAAGTTTCATAAATGATTTAAAAATGTTATTTAATATTAAGTAGTATTTATATACTATGTAAAATGGTTATGGAACTTAGAAATGTTGTTTTCATCTATTTTACATGTTTTCCCTAAGCTATCAACATGGGACTCATCTGTTTAGGCATGTTTTTGATATATTTTGAATAGTTGTAAGGCTTAAAATGTTTAATTGGTTTTTAAAATGAGGATTACAAATGTGTTTATTAAATATTGTCTTTTTTGTTATCTTGTATGTATGGTTTGATGACTCAAATGATTTTTGGTACATTAAGGTGTTTTTTAAAGTGTTGAGGCCTAGTTAGAAATTTGATTTTTTTAGAAATGGTATACCCATTTTATAGAAATTCACCTTGAGTTTGAAATGTGATATATGTGTTACATACATGGTTTGTGATGCATGCCTAGTGAAGATCCATGTTCTTGTGTTGTGTGACTCAAAAAGGTGTTACACTTAAGGTGGAAGTTCGGAGGTGAGAGGGTGGATGTGATTTTGTGAAAATATTGCAACATGTTTGAATATTACTGTTTGATAAAACTCACCTATATTTAAACTCCATGGGAATCCTTTGGTAATTAGGTGGAATCCTAGGTACACTTGATGAACTAGTTGAGATTACGCACTGGATAGTGGCCCTGAGTAGATAGTCTGACTTCCCATGGGATGTGCCCCTCGATTGAGCCAGTGACGGTGTCATCGGGTGTTTGGGTAATGATTATGGATAACTAATACTGAAAGCGATTGATTTTGATTTTGTATTGATTGTTTTTTCAAGGACGTCTCGACCAACACCCAATATCTCACAACACTATTTTTTGTGCACCATTTCCCTCTATTTTCTAATTTATTTATAAAGTTTTATCTATGATTAGTTTTTGTATCGAGACACCTATTTTAGAATTCTTTGAAAAATATTTTAAAATTTTAATGAAAAACTAGTTTACTAAAAGAATGGAATCTTGATACTTATTTTGAAGAGAATTGATATCCTTACTTTTTATATGTTTTATTTTAAAACTTGTTTGATTTGGATTTATCATTAATGGTATGGCATAAGGAATAGTTTATTCAAGCCTTTCTGGTGAGTTTTAATACCTATGCTAGAAGTTGTATATTTTTTAGCTTCTGGCGCGATTTGTAGGTCGAACTCAGTCTTTTTGGGGAGAATCTGGTTTAGTGTTTTGTGGTGACCCACAGGGCCACATGGAGGGTTCTAAAGTTTTATTTATTCCCATTACTTGTGTTCATTTTTATTATGTAGTTATATTTATTTGTTTTTCATTTTTGATGTTCCAAAACATTCCCAATTTTTTTATTTTGATTCCTAACACTAGTTTCATGCACCGGCGGATCGGGAATGCCTTTTTGGCCTTTTTGTGGTCTGGATCGAGTGATGGGGTTGGGGTCGAACCGGGCTTTTTCATGAAAAAATAGTATTATAGTAGGCCCTTGTTTTTTGGGGTGTTAGTTAAATCTGAGATATGATTGCTATGGCTGAGGAGGTTGGTCGTGGTTCTGTTCCTGATCACCACCACTCATGATGAGACCATAGTCTCGAGGGGTTACTGGATTTCAAGTCTCTTTTTTTGATTTTTGGTTTATGTTGTCGTTTTTTACTGATTTCAATGGGATTTTGTATGTTAGGGGATTATTATTGAAGTTAGATGGTGTTACAAAATGAGCATACATTACATAAAGAACCATGTCGATCCCATATATGCTTCTAGTGGACAATGCATTCTTATTACATGTTTTTCTAATCCTTGTGGCTAGGTCATGCATAACCACTAGTTCCCTATTTCAATTGTTTTGGTGCGGGTGGTGTTTTGGTCTAATTTTTGTTTGTGTGAGTGGATTTTGAAAGGAAAATTATTTTTGAAAAGTGTTTTTGGAGTTAAAAAATTTGTTTTAAATGGGAAAATACTTCTTCTCTAATGGGATTTTATATTTCAAATTGGAAGTGGAGAATGATTTTAATTTTGAAAAGATTTATAAAATGTGAAACGAGAAGTAAATAAAAAATGATTTATCTTGATGGAAAAATGATATTTTTGGCCCTTGGTATTTCCTATGATATTTCACAGAAATATATGCATGTGTATGGAAAGTATATGTTAGTATGTATGGGTGGATGAAATTAGCGGAAGTGGTATTCACACATATGTGTCAGTTATTATGGTGTCATGAGTGAGTATTTAAAATTAATGGTTGGTATTGATTTTTTCCACAGTGTTTTTGGAAATTAAAATGGGTTTTGAGAAAAAAGGTTTCAAAAGGATAATGAATTTTGGGACGATGGTTTGGTTTATTAACTGGTATTTGGTGTTTAAATTGAATTGGAAAAGTAAGGTGGGAATTTTTACAAGTGGCCTTGGGTTTTGAATATGAAATAAAAATAGTACTTTTTTAAAAATTATTTCTTTTTTTGTGGTGTTTGGTTTGTGGGTGTGGTGTAATGGTTTTTTATATACTTTTCTATTGATCTTTGGTTGGGTTTTGATTTAATTTTTCATCCTTTTTTTATTCGGAGTATGTCAACTCAAAAGGTCCTATGTTTTTCCAATGAGTCTGTCTTAGTTTTTGGCCCTTCCCAGACTCATAACATAGTGGAAGAATATTTTTATTCTTGGTTTTTGCTATTTTTATATAGTAATTATGGTACCTTAGAATCTATATAGAGTCTTTAGGAATTTTAGACTATGTTTAGAACATTTGGAACTCCCAAAGATGTAGGGGTTCAAGTTATTTTGGGTTCATTTGAAGGTTAAGTTTTGGAATAGTGGAGGGTGTTCATCCCAACATCATTAAAAGATGGGATGTTGTGGGAAGTGTTTATCAACACTTTCATTCAATTGTTTTTACTAGAGGAGGTGAAGGAAATGAAAGTGTTAGAACTCACATGCATTCGACAAGGTTAATAGATGATGAAGGATTATGTTGACTAGTTTAAGGAGTTGGTTTCTTTTTCTTTAGAGGCAGCATTATTAGATTAGATGAAATATTCTCTAATAATTTGGGGAATTTGAGAAAATATTAAAGAGATTTTTCTATCATGTAGTGAAGTTCAGTTTGGGATGTTGGTGGATGAGGCATTTTTGGTCGGGTTGGTTCCCAAAATGAAACTGGTTAGCAGTTTAGTTTATCATCGAATTTAAGAGGTTTGCCCATTCAGTGGAGGGTGTAAACTAGAGTAAATTGTCAATAATGAGTCTCTTTTTTTGCCTCAAATTTTCATTTACCTATTCAAACAATTTTTTTCTTCTAGTGTTTCTAGTTCGAACATTAGAAGTTGTCTTGTCAAAATCCTCCAGAATTTTGTAGATGATGTGGAATTTTGGAATAGATGGAGTCGTTCCTCAAGAATAATCATCATAAGAATAAGTCTCGATCTAAGTGTTTGATATTTAAAATGTGATTAAGTGGATTCTTTAAACATACGGGCTCCAGTCATTGTCCCCATAGTAAAGTTTTCATGTAGTCATGAATTGTTTGTAGTTTGTGTAGGGGGGACTTGGTCCACCTTTTGTATCTAGTGATGGAGTGAGAGTAGTTTCAGTTCATATTTGGTTGTGAAAGTATAGTGTCCATGTATCCATGTAATCATTTGTAGTTGTTCTTGTGCTTTATGAATGTGAATTATTGAATGGTTATCCTTCTTGTGAGTCAGTTTTGAAATTGAGTTGTGCTTGTTTTAGAGATTCTCATGTCTTCTGGTAAAAATGAAATGTGGTTTGGTTTTCTACATGGTTTGGAGTTTGTTCCATCAACACCCATGAGGTGGGGCATTGGTCTATGCGAGGAGTTCCTAGGTTGGTATGTTTTAAGTTTCCTATGTCAATTCGTGTAGGTTGGTGGAAGCTGGTTGGTTCATAAATTTTATGGAGACCCACCAAAGATCTTGTTGTGGTTTCTTCTAGTGTTGGTCAGTGCTAGTTGATATCTTATAGTAGAGATACCATTCTCTCCATAGTAATTCTTTTTTTTCTTCACTATATATTTTTTGGGTTTGACTTGTGGATTTAAAATGTCATAATGAGGTTTCTGGTTTCTTTTGGATTTGTTTAGTTTTGGGATTTGACTTTGCTCATAGTTTGGATGGGTGACTTTATGGTGGCGGAAAGTTTTTGCGGTGTGGAGAATTGCAACACCCCATCCAAAAATTCTTTTATTTTTGTTTATTTATTGGTTCAAAATAATTTTTATTATGGTTGGGTTGTTTTTCTGACAAGAGTTTTGAATTTGGGAGTTTCCATCACAGGTGCACGGTTGGCGTAATATTAGGGGAAACCGTGCAATGGAAAAGTGAAAATGGTGCGGCCTAGACAATGGTCTTGTATGGGGTGCATGGCTAGGAATACAGGCGTGTTCCCCTCCCCAAGATCTCATGAGCTCCCTATTCATTGGGTTATAGGAAACCACATTGTTGGTGAACGATTGGAAGTCTATACAACAAAACCGTGTGGTCTTCCCAGAGTTCAAAAATAAAATTTAAAAACAAGTAAAATTAAATGTAAATGAAAATAAAATAAAAAAATGGAAAAAATATATTTTTAATAATAATATTATTATTAATATTATTATTATGATTATTATGATTATTATTTTTATTATAATAATAATGATTACAATAATAATAATTATTATATATAGGTTTTAATAATCTCCAAGGGATTCCCCTCCCCTTTCCCCCATGAGACCCAAACCCCCTCACCCTCATACTTATGTGGAAAACCCCCTTCCTCTCTCCCTCTCACACACCATGCCCCCAATTTTGGCCTCAATTCTTAGATGTTTATTGTTCCAATTCTCAGTGAGATCACCTCTGGTATGGTTTTCCTCTCCTTTGAAATCTTTTTATTGGTTTCCTTTTTTGTAGGTGGTGCACGCAAGTTAGTACGAATCGTTACCCATCTTTTTGGTACTGTTTTGTTCGATTATTGATGTTTAGGGTTTTTTGGTCCCATTGAGGTTTTTTCTTGCTATTACCGGTGAAGGAAACGGGTCTCAATGTGGTTTTGGGTATGGTTTTTTGGTTCCTTAAATTTGGATCAATTTTAATTTTTTTGTTTTGTGGGTTTTGATTTTCCTATATTTTTCTAGACTGTGTTGGACCCTATTGCTATGGTTCCAGGTTTCGGTTTTCAATAGAGACATACATGGGTATGTATAGGTAGGAATATACATATGTATGTTCCACTATTATATATATTCACCCATGGTAAGATTAATATATATAATGGGGCTAGGTATGCTGATATGTGTATTTGAATATGCATATATATGTAAGTATAAAGGGGTATATGAAAGTATAAGATTATATTTAAGGGTCCCCTTGTACATATTTGTCCATGAAAATTTTTATCTATGGGACAGGTATCCTTATATATATATATGAAAGTGCATATGCATTCATGTGGAGAAGGAAGATTCAAGTTACCATTGTCAAAAGATGCACACCTTGAGTTTTAGGTAGGTACTTGATGCCCGAGCCTTTAATATGAATTCCTTAATTGTTTGAATGTTTTAAAAGAATGATTTAATATTAGGTACTATTTATATGCTACAAAAAATGGTTTTGGAACTTTGAAATTATGTTTTCATATTTTTTACATGTTTTCCCTAAGATTTCAATGTGGACTTCCTCTATTTAAGCCTGTTTTCTATATTGTTTGAAAAGTAGTGTAGTTCAAAATATTTAATTGTTTTTCCAAATTATATTTCCAAATGTGTTTCTAAAATCTTAGCCCATTTGGTACCTTGGATTTTTTGTTTGGTAAACAACTTGACTCAAAGGCCTGTTTGGTAATATATGGTGTTTTGTTATGTGTTGAGGCCTGGTTGACACTTTGATTTATTTTAAAGAAATGGGAATCCCCTCTTAAGGAATTTCCATTGAATTGGAATTGTGATTTATGTGTTACATATATGGTTTGTGATGAGTTCTTGGTGAATAGGATTGTGCTTGGATTGGGTGACCCAAAAGGGGCAACACTTAAGGTGGTAGTTTAGAGGTGAGAGGGTGGATGTGATTTTGTGGAAAGTGTGTGATATATATCTATATAAAAGTTTGATAAAACTCACCTCCATTTAAACACCATGGGAAGCATTGGGTAGTTAAATGGGAGCCTATGTACACTTTCTAAACTAGTTGATATTACAAACTATCTAGTGTCCCTAGGTTGATAGTCTAACTTCCCATGTGATGTACCCCTCAGTCAAGCTAGTGTGGGTGTCACCAAGTGTATGGGAAATTATTGTGGATAACCAGTACCAATATATATTTTATTTATATCTTTTTCCTAGACAATTTTGAATATCACTCTAGATCATTTGACACATATTTTTATGTATGCTATTTTACTCTATTTTCCTGTTCATTTATAAACTGGAATCTTTGCTTTGTTTTTTTACCAAGACACCAATTTTAGCTTGTTTTGAAGTCAATTTTATAAATTAAATGAAAAATAAATTTATGAAAATAATTGATACATGATACTTATTTTGAAGAGAATGGAAAGCCTTGATTTTTATATGTCTTATTTTCAAACTAGCATGATTTGGATTTCTCCTTAAAGGTAAGGAATAATGAATAATCTATTCGGGCCCTCCTACCGAGTTTTAATACTCACAGTAATATTTATATATTTGTTTTTAGATTTTTGTGTGGTTCTTATTACAGACTCGGTAACCATGGGTGACATTGGGTTAGTGGTCGGTGATGACCCACAGGGTCACATGGTGGAATATTCAGTTTTATTTACTTCCAATATTTGTGTTCGTTTTTATTATTTAGTTATACCTATTTATTTTTCAGTTTTATTGGAAAAATTGTTCCTAATTTGATTATTTTTATTCCTGACACTATTTTCCATTATAAAATGATTGGGAACTTCTCTTGAATCCTTATTAAGTGCTGGATCGGGTTATAGGTTTGGGTGGAACCCAGGTTGGTTCATGAAAAAATGGATTTTAATCAATAAAGTGAATAAAAAGAACTAATAAAAGTATTTTGTTTATTTTATTATTCTAATAATTATACTGTCTAATCTTATGAGGTTTAGGGAATAGATATTTATTAAGTATCTTATTAGTAGAGGTAGTTTCAAGATCTAAATCATGGTTGTAAAAAAGACTCCAAAGTCTAATATGGACTTTGGAATCAACATTGTTAAGCTATTTTACCTCACCAACATAAATAAATTTAAACCAACCATTTTAATAGCCATAAAAACATCCTTTCAACTAACAAACTACTAACCACCCCCATTTCAAAAAAATAATCCTTTTGATAAGGACTCTACTTGTTCCTAACCACATATTTATAACTAATAAGTATTATAGGTCAAGGATTAATGTAATAAGTTAAAGGAATTTAAGAACTAGATAATAATTCTTATAGAAAATCTATCAAATAATCTAAGAAAAGTACCATCTCAAATAGTAAAAATAATAATAAATCGAATATGAGCATGGTCCTCACTAGAAGTAGTAAATAAATACATTATATTTCCAAACATATCTCCAAAAAAAACTAGTGAAATAATGAAGAAGACCAAAAAAACTAGTTGAATAAGAACCTAGAAATGAATTCCATGAGAAAGAATAAAACAGAGAAGAAGAAAACTCTATATGAAACAAAGAAATATTAGAAATACCTATTCAAAGACAATAAATGGAAATAAAATACCTTCCAATTATATTCCTATCAATTTTTATCTAAATAGGGATGATATAATAGATGTAAATTAAAATATGAATTCAGAGAAAAAAATCATGAATTTTGAGATAAACATTCATTAGTTGAAGATCTCGAAAAAATACGAAAGTATTATAACTTAATTAAGGATATATGCAATACAAATTTAGATTTCAAGGGAATTAGAGTGTAAAAATGGGGATATGTTTTTAGACTTGATAATCCAACATATTTCTACCAAATATCAAGATCTACGTACATTTTCTTCTCTTTTTCCCATTATTTATATGTTTTTGATGATTATTTTTATGATTTAGGTGCCTCTATAAATGTATTGAGTCATTCATTTTTACCTTTTGAAAGATTGGAAAACCAAATCACAAAAAAGTGTCTGTTTAACTTGAAAATAAATCCACTACATTCCTAGTATGATTATAAGAATATATGGTAGTTATAATAAAAAATATGATATTTTTTACTTAAATATATGCACTAAATATGAATGATGATAGAATCACATCACAGTCACTCATCATCATTGGAAAAACCCTTCTTAAAGATAACTAAAACCATAATTAATGTACATGAGGGAACTCTCATGATGGAGTTTGGTGATAGAACTATACATTTTAACATATTTGACTAAATGAAGTACCTTAAGGATTATTATATACTTATTTTACTTCACAAACTAAGAAGGTTGGTCCTTGTAATGGATTAGGTATGATGTAGTAAATTTTAACTTATGGAAAACAAATAACAATTTAAAATCTTATGAAAATTGATTGGAAAAAATTTAAAAATCATTTTACAATTTGGAAGAAGGAGTAACCTCTAAATTATTTGATGGATTTTTTTTAAGGATTGAGGAAGATAATATTTCATTTGGTATAAATAAATTTTAATAAATAGAGTTAAGTAATTCAAATATAATTTCATATTTATAATATCCCCAAAACATAGAGCTAATACCCCAAATCACTAACGCAACATATGTATACCAGATTGAAGAGAAAAGTTTTCCAGTGATCACTGATGACACCCTTTCCCCAGACCAATAAAAAATACTAATAAAAATTTTAATGGAAAATATTCAAGAAATATGTTGGATTGTATGAAATATTCCTAGAATAGGCCATAAAAACTGTATGCATAGAATTATACTTCATGAAATTTCTAAACGTATTTGGAATCCAAAAAGAAGTATTTTTCAAACAATTATTATAGTATTCAAGGAGGATATAGATATATTTAGGATAATTGATAGTCTATCATATTTCTGACTCATAATGGGTTAGTACCATACACATAGTTCCTAAGAAAAATAGACTAAACATAATGAACAATGATCAGAATTAATCATTACCTATTGGAATTTAGAATGATTATAGAGTTTTCATAAATTAAAGAAAATTTAACATGATCACTAGAAAATATCATTTTCCAAGTCCAATTATTAATTTTTTTAAGAAATTTTCTCTGTAAATACACATTTTTATTTTTTTGATGGATTTTTAGGTTATTCTAGGTTTCCATTGAAATTCTGGATCAGAATAATAAAAACATTACAAATCCCTATGATACCTTTTATTATAGATTAATGCTATTTTGTTTAGGTAAGAACTAGGAAAATTCAATAGTTTCATGGTAAGTATTTTTTTTGACCATATTGATAATTTCATTTAAGTGTTTTTGAATGATTTTAATATATTTGGAAGATCTTTTGATCACTATTTAAAAAATATAGATAAATGTTTGAAAAATTACATTGAAAAGAATTTTTGAAATTGTTAAAAGTCTCAAATATTTCTGAGAAAATAAATATTAATGTATAATGTTATTTCATAAAAATGGATTAAGGGGGAAAAGTCTAAAACTAAAGCAATAAATGCATTTCCATATCTAACTTGTTTGAAGCATGTTAGATTGTTTCTTTTATTTATAGGGTATTATATAATATTAATGAAAGAAGTCAGTAATATTACTCTTAAAACATATAATTTACAGTTTAAATATGATGAATTTACTTTTTATAGTGAATACATTTAATATTTTGATGAACTCATGAGTAATCTGATCATGCTACTAGTGATGCATCCATTAAACTAGGAGCACCACTTTGAACTTTGTTTTGATTATTCCAAACATATTACTAGGGTATTTTTGTTCCATATTTGGATAAATTCTGGTTATACTTCATTAGAACTATATTTATATTATTTTTTTGATCAGTTAACCCTCTGGTACTTAATACAAAAGAAAGAAGCTTAAAAAAGGTTGGTTAGATAGATATTACTACTTTATGCATTTAATTTACAGATCCAATAAAAATAGAGAGATGATAACTAGATGGTAGATTGTATGAGTAGACTACCCAATATAGTTGAATTGGATATTTCTTATAAAGATTCAATGAATACTTAATTCTAGTAGATTAGTTGTATTTGGTTAAAGAAGAAGTGTCATGGTATGCTAACATGGTAATGTTTTTGGTAACATATCAAGTCTCATGTCTCCTAAACCCCTAAAAAATTATTATACTAAAATATGAATCAATTTATTATATATGGGATGATCCATATTTTTTGAATAACTATAATAGTTAAATTTTAAGAATATTATTTCATGGGAGATAAGTGTCGTCTATCGATGACCTTTTCTATACTTTAGATTGAGGAGGCCCCTTAAGAACTCAAAGTTATAATAGTATTGTTTTAAAATACATAATATATTATACCACATATTTTAGAGATTCCAATGAATTTTAAAAGAGGTGTGAGAAATTTTTATTCACCTGAAACATCTATAAACGATAAGAGTTTCCTAAAAACATTATGATTTTTTTAAATATTTAAAGTCTAGGGAATATAAGTCTTGAGAAAATTTCACATTTCCTTTAGAAAATATTATATTTTTTTTGGGAATGGACTATGTTTGAAATTTGGTGGAAGAAAAATTCACGAAAAAATATTAAATAAATTTTATTTTTTCATTATCTAGGAATAATATTTTTTTGTTGGTTTGGAGTTTCGAGAGAATCTGTCAATGATCAAGGGAAGCAATTTTGCAATAAGTGCATGTAATCCTTAGTGATGATGTTTGGAGTGAATCAAAAAACCATAAAAATCACCAACCTATAGATAAAATAGTAGTTTAAAATATATAAATTAATTTAATCCTAGTTAATAATATTAATCATTAAACACCCTAATATTTTAAAAAGAATACAATGATCGATAGTGTATCCGACACACAACACTGAGCCTAAACGAAACATGATTATTTAGATATAAACATTATGAACTGGCAATTAAATTTTCAGCAATGAAAATTTATGAAATAAATATAATGTCCCCACTGAATAAAAATTTATTGATAAATTATTAGG
The DNA here is from genome assembly GCA_963277665.1 of Viscum album. Lineage (NCBI taxonomy): Eukaryota > Viridiplantae > Streptophyta > Magnoliopsida > Santalales > Viscaceae > Viscum > Viscum album. The sequence goes on from OY728136.1 coordinate 1,990,694,181, forward strand.
AAATAAGAAATCAATTTTTAACAGATATTTTGTTCTTCCGAAAAAACGTTTTCATCAAAAATGATTTTTGTTGATTTTTTAGAAAATATTACCATTAATTTATGTAAATTTTATAAATTTTAATCCATAAAAATAAAATAAATTTTCAAATAAGAATATAAAAATTAAATTATTATGAAATTTGGATATTTTTTGGAAATGATTAATTTTTCAGTGAATAGTGAAAATTATCTATTGTTCAAATATTGTCAAAATTTTTCACTATATCAAGTAATTTAAAATTACCATTATATTTTTGGATTTTATATTAAAGTAACATATAAAACATTTTATTTGTAATAAAATTATTAATATCATTTTAATTATAAAAATTCATGATTTTATTATAAGTTTATTTTTATTTTTAAAAACACAGTTTTCTAAAAATAGTTTTTAAGTACATAAACATTATCCATTTTAATTAATTAAAATTACCCATATTAAGAAAATATTTAAATTAAATTTATATATTAAATAATAAATTTATATTAATTTAAATTCATATATTTATTATTTCTATTAATAGAGATAATATAAGATAATCAGTTTGTGGAAAAACATATTTTCCTGCAAAACAACATTTCATCACATTTTGCGGGAATAATTTTAAATTAGAGTATTAAAATTTTTTCAATTGCATTTGATAAAATGTATTATATATTTTAAATTGGAATATTTATTTTTAGGTAATAATTTTAACTTAATTTTTTTTCATACTGAATTGTAAAAATAGTAAAACATTTTATCCATCATTAAGGTTAAAACAAGATTACCATAAATTTAAACAAAATATATAATGGTTAAAAATTCCAAAACCAGTATTATTTAATTTTTTGGACGTAGTTATACCTGATTTCATATGATATTCAAGAATGATTCATTTTTTATACATTTTTTGTGAATAATACATTTATATATTTTGTTAATTTCACAAATTCAAGTGGGTCCTCTCCTCCACTTATAAAAGGACACCTTCTCTCCTCTCCTCTCCACACTTTAAAAACATTTTAGTTTAAAAAAAACTACCACAATAACTTGATTAATTCCCCTAAAACATCATATAATAATTTTTTTCTTATAAAAACATCATAGTATGGCTTTTTATGTAAACCTAAAGAGGTTGTTTGAAGAAGAGCTATCATTGTTAACTGAGTTTTTTTGTTTTACTTATTCTTCCACCTACTTCAAATATTATTCAACCACGCTGACATAATAACATAAATATCTAATATATAATTATATTTTATTATGTTAATGTAATAACCCATATCTATATCCTATTATATGAAACGATAAATAAAACCATCATTCGTGTGTATGGTGGACTACCGTCTTGTGAACTGATGTAATTTGTTTTCCATCATCATTTCTTGTAGAGGTTTATAATGATGAATTTAATATATATATATATATTATTATTAATTAAATGTTTATTATTATATAAAATTATTATATCACATATTTTCTTACATTTCCATTCATTAAAAATGATAACTTCATTCGTGCACTCGTGTAGATTACTACCTCTATGAAGCGATGCGATTCAATTTTATTTAACACATCACATGGATGGTAGATATAATTTTATCTAAAGAAATTGTATTAAATTTTTGATATAATTATCATTTTGGAAATATATAATAAAACATAAATTATTTACATATTGATCATTGAAAAATGGGAATGTTACTCATGCTTACGTACGACCTACCATCTCCACGATTATAATGTTTTTCATTTTTTATAACCATATTTCTTGATTAGTTTAAAAGTATATTTTTTGTATAAAAATTATAATTATTACATGATTATTATTTTTTATATGTTTAAATAATAACCTCTTTGACCTTAATTAACTTATTAAAGTGGATTTGGACATATTATTTGATCACTGTCAAAACATCCGGTATGAAGCTAAATGATTAATTAATTTAATATAGAAATATAATAGATAAAATAAAAATAATGGTAAACTAAAAATAATTTATCAAGTAAATAAATAATTAATATATTTTTATTATTCATGAATGTAAAGAACACATGTGATGGTTCAGACTCAAGGTAAGGGGTCTCTTTAAACCACCTATTTTTTTTGGGTTTTGAGATTTCTCGATCAAGATTAATTTATATCTCTATTTAATTTCATATAATGATTCTATATTATGTATATATGTATCTCACATATATTACTATATTATTATCTCTTCATTTAATTATGTAATAAATTACTTATATTCATTTATAAATTTTTTTCATTTTAATATTTTCTTTGAGTATGATATGTGGAAAGATTATCAAACCCATTTCTTTACATTGGTAATTCTTATGAACATGAATTATTACTTATTGAATTTTTGGAACACTTAATCATGAAAATTTAATGATGGATTCACATAGATATAACTCAAATTTATTATTTAATGATTTTTTATAATGATATGTAGCTCATGGGATTGGGGAGTAAACCTAATACAATATGGGAACCTTTCTACCTTGTGATAATATCTTGGAAGTTAGCCTAGACTTATGATTATGTCCTATTTTTGTTGTTAAATTTTCTATATTTCCATGATCTTATTATAGGATTTTATTTATATTATCCTTCCTTGTGGTTACTCATGATCCATCTATTATATAATATTATAATAAATCTTTAACTAACATTTTTTGTTTCCTTAGTATGTTTATTTTCTTATTGTGTTTTTTAGCTCACCCATTTTGTCTATATATTCCCCAATTTATCCCATGAAGTTTTATTAGTTTAAATGTATTTGGAAAATCAGTATGGATATTAATGTAAGAATTATTTATTTTCATGTGGATGTTTTAAATAACTAGTATTCTAGAGATATTTGTACTTAAAGGTACTGAGCACAAAATAGAATCCCCAAAACATGGGATTTAAAAATATATTCACTGATGATTGACATGAATATGTCAGTATCAGAGATGTTTAACTTGATATAAGACCTTAGGATCCCATGTGTGGAAATTAAAGAACAAAAATAAAACCACACATAACTGGTTTGATATGACTCCATGATCAACATCTACCCGTCGCTAGATATCACTTCTTGAAGAATCCAATGTTTAATTAATCTAGATCATATACACGAAATTTTAAATTCTGTGGGAAAATCAATCTTCAGAATATGGGTTCTAGTGTGGAGTTCTTATGATGCCCCCGACATCTCGATGATCATCATTGATCTATTTTGTTGATCTGTGAAGAAGTTCTGCTATCGAGGCCCTAGAACCAAGGAATTTCCCTCTAAAAACCATGAGAGTGAGTGATAGATAAGAGATAGAAGTTCTCACCATTCAATAATGAATAGTTACTATCATGATCTATCTCTCTTCTATTTATAGTGAATTAATAAATATCTAAAATAAAATCCTGATACCTGAATATTTATTTCACACAAAAAAAAATTTATACTATGACTACTATAATGAATCATAAATATCATTTATATTTTAATTAATTTATTGTAATTTAATAAATAAATTACATGATAAAACTCAAGCCATTAACATGACTCATCATTCCTGTAATTATTAAGTGATATTTGAATACTTTAACTAATATTAATTCAAATAATATTTTTCATATATATAATTTAGAACTTTTAATTACAAATAATAAATAAATTCAATGATAGATATTCTTAACCTAAATAATATGAATTTATTTATTCCTCTGGTGAACGTACATCCTTGAACAAAATCGAAACCCAAGTGGTGGGTCTCACCCCATCCAAAACTCATGTTCACAATAATAGAGAATAATTTCGAATATGTTATTATGTGTGAAACTCTAGTAAGTTATCTCAATAGCAGTGCATACCATTCATAGATTATAAGAGGAGTCTAAAAACCCATCAAGGCCCCTAAATAGGTATGTATAGTCATAGAAATTAGAACCATCCTATGAACACACACTTTGTAATATAATATCTTTTTTCTAGATATCTCATAAATCAGGATGGACACCTGCGTCATCATCTATTTTCTTTGTTTATTATTTATTGATCTAACATGAAAAATTTACACTTAACTACCATGCTCATTGATTTATGATGCTACTACCAACCAGATCAACCAGGCCTTATATAGATATATTAATTCCTCAACTCAAAAGATAAAAATACTATTTTTACCATTCAACCAATTCCATACCACTAATGACTCACCTAACTCAATATACCTCACCATGATCTCATTATCATGGGTTTTTCCTTGCATAAAAGTACACATTCAAATGGAAAAAATTGGTAATGATATCAAGTCAGGAGACCATTAAAATTGTCCCTATATAGGAATATACAATGACACCAAAAACATATGGTGTTTCTATTGGAGTGTCTATCCTCATGATCTCACTACTTGAGATAACCACGTGAGAACTTCCTAAGAAGAAGTATGAAGTATTATAATCCATTAATACATGACAGTCAAACATCAACAATGTTGAGTCAGTATGAACCATCTAGACCATATGATATATATTTAAGATTAATGACATAGTATCTCAAGGTTATCATTATTTCTTTGGATCTAAAAAATCCATTTGATATGAAAAATAATATATGGAAATTTCTATTTAATTAGTGGATGCAGAACTATCTAAAGTATAATGGTAAGAATAAATCATGAATATCTAACTGTATACATAATATGGTAATCAAAATTACTGATCAAGTAGGTTCAAGGGTACCCACTATTACAACACTCCCACTTGCACTAGAACCAACTTGCTAACCATGTTTTTTTAGCTATAACATGAATACAATCATTCCTATACTAAGTCATGGATTTAGTTACTGGGTATTCCATGGTCCTACTACGTTGTAATTATGCTATTTGAAACCCCACCTCATGGAGTAAAACATATGAAGATATGATATCCTCGATTATATCCCTTTTTTCCCACTATAATAGATTGAAATTTGGGCTAGTAAGAATATAATAATTTACATTATGATAATAATTTACTTACTAGGTTTAAATACAAGAACTGAAACAAATCATTGTGTATAACTACTTCTTAGATACCAAAAAATGTAGAATATACTTGGTATTTATAGGTATGGCTACCATTAAATTGTATGAGCTTGCTCTCTCATTATCTTATCCTAATTGTGATATTAGATCACAATGATCTAAGTAAGACTAGTTTTAGTCCCCTAAAAACTAGTATAATTTATTCCCTAATTACCATGTACATATCCTTTGTACTAGTCTAAGTACAATAGATATTTATGACTTCTTCCCTTGTAGTTATCTTGGATATAACTAATATCTTCCTACTATAAATTATATCTTGGTTATATCAGTTCTTTCACATGTCATGGAATATATGACTAATCCATCACTAAAGAATATGGAATTCAACTCACCATTTTAATCTCCTTCTATGCATATACATCTCAACATGGAGAGATTTATACCATGTGACACTAGAAATAATTCTATACAATTGTTCCAACTTGTATTTTTTAATACCATGTAGGTATATATATGATTGAGTAGGTCTAAAAACATTCAGATCTACCTCAGTAGATCCTGTTCAATATAACATAGGATCCAACTTTAAGTCAATCACTAGAGGATAGATTCTTTTTTTCTAGTATTAACTAACCCGAAGACCAAAAATAGGGTTTCCATATTATACCCAACACATCTCACCTAGAAAGAAATTCTTCTCCAACTAACCTCAGGTAGACACTTGTAAAACATTTATTCCATATAAATATTTTATGATCTAGTTACTTAATTGAATCCTAAACTATAATTCAGTAATGTTAACCCTTTATTAGCATTTTGTGACAAAACCATCACCTTTTGGTTGTGTTGTATATAAACCTTCCATGATTAGTGTTCAAGATACCCAATGCTCATTAAAATGATCATATAAAGTAGATATGACAAGTAAAATTCTAATGAATTTAGGCATAATGACTCGACATTTACAATTTAGCATTATTGTTACTTCAATTATACCATCCATTTATGTTGTCACTTGAATAACCATAATAGTATTTAGAATAATAATCCCCTTTTCACTTTGATACATGGAATCAATTATTTAATTTTAATTAGTCTTTTCAATCTTAGCGGATTTATATAAACTGCTTATTTGAAGGAAATATTATTCACAATGAATAATTTATCAATGAATGTGGTGAATTAAAAACTATCACTATGGTTTTTAACCTTCCTATGCAGTATGTGTCTCTGGAGGATTCATGTTCCACATGATCTTGGGGAACTATTTCATATTCCAAATACTTGTGCATCTCTAGAATTAACTAAACCTAATTCAATCTGGCTACCAAACTCTCTAATAGAGATGTGAAACCTTATATTAAAATATGTTCTATCACTTAACTACCATTTTTCTATCTTAGAGATTTATATAATACCCAAATAAATAGTTAATATAATAACTTTATATGCACTTTGTTTTTTTCTTGATTAAATATTGTTTATATCCTAACAAATTCTAAGAATATAAACACATGTATTATGACATAATGGATTTTAGTCATACTATTACTTATATTATGTTTATTTTTCATTATATTTGTTATATGGTTATTGGATGTCATCGTTATTTGTGAAGAACATCACCAAATATAATGAAGGTCTTTGCATGTTGCAACACTGATACTCCTAACATCATAACTATGATGTATACAAATATGAATTTAGGAATTTATCTATGCTATATTTTTTTGATCAATGTTAACATGTAAAAATTTATCATCAACCATCCTCAATAACATCCATTCTGTGATGTAGATATGGTATTGTTAATTTAGGACTTTCACCACGATATATTATCTTGATCGATAAATGATTGGTCACGATATTATTTGACATTCCCGCCCAAATCAACTCATATTATATAACAATACATATACCATATATCACTTTCATATTCCTCAATCACTTAAAAGAATCTCATGAAGTATATTTACCACTAAATTACCCTTGTAATTATTCATAGTATATTGTCTAACTAATTCTGAAAGTGTTGTAGATTAATTATATTTATAAAGGTTTATTTTACCAAAACTAAATAATACTATACATAAATGATACCTAGGATTTTTAGCTTATCTAAGTCTAAATACCATATTGGGTATATTTTGGATGTTTGCTTTTAGTTTTTTTGAAAAGTATTTTCTTTCCACAACTGGGTAACTGAGTCTTACATTTATATTCCTTACATATTTCCTTTGACTGATGTATCACTGAACTACTACTTGAGTATTCTACACCACAAAGAACATTCACTCATAAACTTGGAATATTGTCTTCTTATGTCTAGAGGTAACGTGATATAAATACTTTTGGTAATACTCACTAAGAGTTTAAAAAGTATCACTCACATGAAAAACAGAAGTCGTGTACTTCTGACCACTGAATTAGGAATCACCCTTTCTCATTTTTTTGGAGAATACATCTTAATTATGTTAATTTTTCTGTACTAATTTGGTTAATTAATTTTGATATGTATCAATGAAAAGCATATTATATGTAATACCCAAGAAGTAATATTGAAAAATTACTCTTTTTGTGATGAATACACCTTAAAAAGATGTGATTACTTGCTTAATTGATTCAATTCATTGAATTTAAACTTCTATTATTTTATTTCATGATATGAAATGAAAATTAAATCCTTTTAAAACCTATTTTTTGGAAGGATATTATAAAGGTGCCTTTGGAGTTACTCTTATTTATTTAATAAGTTTCCTTATGTCTTTTTTATTCTTTTTTTTCAAAATCACACACATTTTCTTAAGAAAAAATCTCTTTCTCTATGAAACATTCCTTTAATGAAAATTTTATTTCTATAAAAATGGTTTTGACCTTGCCTATGGTTTCTAATGCCTTATCTAATGTTTTCTTAAAAAAAATTATGAAACATATTTTTCATAAGTAAAAAATTATATACTTATATTAATCAGAACATTATAGATCATTAGAATCTGATTTCCCTAGAATTGTGACTCTCATTTCTCCTGAAATCCGACCCCGATTTCCTATGAAATCATACTTCGATTTTATATGAAATCAGACTCCTATTTCTTTTGAAATCAGACTATTATTTCTTCTAAAATTAGAATTCGATTTATTCTTAAATTAGACTCTGATTTATTATGAAATCGGACTATGATATCTTCTAAAATCACACTCTGAATTAATAATAATTCAAACCCTGATTTCCTTTGAAATTAGAATTTGATTCTATATTTTTTATAATCTAATTGTCAATATTTATAGACTATGAATCTCACTATATTAAAAATATGATTAAATGATTTTCATAAAGTTACCAAATTTTATTAATGTAACATTCCATTTTATTGTATCCTAAATGTGATAATGTTTCTTAAACATAATAATTTTTCTCATATTTAGTTATATAAAATGATGTCATCAAACCTATTTTAACATAATTATTTACTGAGTTCCATGTGTATAGGTCCCTAAAAAATTAGAAAAAAAATATGACCGTCGAAGGAGAAGTCTATTGTTGGTGTTTTTTCCTACAAGTACCCATATATTTGAATGAACAAGATAGAGTTGAACTTTGGAATGAAGTGATAGTATACAATAGATCTTCTAAAATCTTTCTTTGTGAGAATGCTATGAACAACTTGTTCAAGATGAGAACATCTTGTTCAACCTGCCTAGTACGAATCTCCTTGTTTTTATTTTCAATCGAGGGCTTACATGGATATGAAGATAGAGGTTTCGATTACCTTCTTAATCAAGGGCTTGCAGGGACAACAAGACCAATACTGATCTTCATATCAAGGGCTTACCCAAGTGTGGGTAAGACATACTTTCTTGATAGTATAAATCAAGGTACCTTTATCCAATTTTGTTTGATACCCTCTTCTTTGGGTTATAATATTTCTTATACTTATACTATTTGGTTACAAGTTTTTATTTTTACTGTATTTTGATAAAATTAGGAAGTTTAACTTTCTAACACTTTATTATTCCTGTATAATCTGATAAAGATAAGATTCTATTTGGTTTAAGGTAAATATTTCCATAAGTAAACTTGTCTTAAGTTACATTATTATATCCATTTTATCAAATCCTAAGAAAGTTTGTTTCTTTAGTAAGAACTAAAGAGGTATTGTGAATTTATCTTGTTTAACATTGTTAAACATATATTTTCTTAAAGATAAAAATGAATTTTTTAAACATATAATTCACCCCTCTTGTAATTGAAAAATATTCATTTAAATTTTGATCCTACAATTGGTATTAGAGCAGGTTTCGAAAATACTTATATTTCCATATAAGTATTATTTCTAAACTTTTCATACTTAGCTTTTCTTGCTCAAGTTTTTCTTAAATATTTTCTTTCTTTATGAACTTTTACTACTAACCCTTTTTTGGAAATGAATTTCTTTTAAGAATGACAGGAATGAAAAATGGATCAATAGACAACGTAAATCCTACTAAAAACCCAATATTTGATGGAAATGACCATGAATACTGGAGTGATAGGATAAAATTTTTTAATATAAATTCCATTGTGGATAAATTTGTTATGTTTACTAAAGACAACAATATTACAGACAAAGAAATCAGACAATTCACCAATCCTAAAAAATAATATTATCATCTTAACATTAAGTTATATAATACTTTATTATGTTCTATGGATAAAAACATCTATATCTAGATTTTAACTTATGAATCTAGTAATAGAATATTGAAGAAATTAGAATTTAAACATTTTTTCACATCCAATGTTATAGAAACAGGAAGAGATATGATTAGAGTTGAATACCATGGTTTTTTGTTTCCTTTTTGGGAACCTGTATAAAAAGTTCAACAAAGGATTATGACTATTGTCAACAACCTTCAATCAATGGGTGAGAGAAGAATTTATGATGAAATGATTGTAGATAAGATAACAGATATTATTCCCAATTAATGTGAATCCAAAATAACAATGATTGATGCTAATAGGAAGGTTTCAAACATCAATCTTAATTAGTTATTCGAGACTCTTCTAAAACATGAAACTAGAATGAAGAGAGATGTAGAGATCAATAAAAAAAATAATGGTAATGGTAGTGTTGCTTTAAGTAGTACATCAGGTCCTATGAAATCCAAGACATCTGAAAGAGTTACTAGATCAAAATCTATGAAATATGCTATTATATCCTATTCAAGTCATACTATCATTCTAAGAATGAACATTAAAATATTTCTCTAAGAATAAACAAGACTATTTGAAAGAAATATTTCCAATATAAATACAAGAAGAATGATAGAAATGATAAGAAACATTTAGAAGTAACTTGTTATGAATTCAAGAAGGCATGTCATATCATACCACACTGTCCTATGATGAAAAGGAAAGAAAGAAAGGATACGAATTTAGAAAGAAATAAGAAGAAGTACTAAAAGTCTAAGTCTAAGAAAGTACTGAAAGCTAATGACACCTGGAGTGCAAGTGGTGATGATTCATATGATGAATTTTCATATATTGAATCTTATGGATAAAGGAATATTGATTTAATAGCCAGAATTCCTACTGAAAATCAATGGCTCAAGGATAAGGTAAACACTGTGGTATATTTAAATGATATTTAATTATGTTCTAATCATCATATTGAATAATATTATGAATCTTCATATGAATAATAATCTTCATCAGAAGAGAATAATTTACCTTCTTTTTACGATGTATCTAGGTTTTCCAAGTTACTTGAGAGTGTAAATAGTAATATCAATAATATAGTTGTTAAAGAAAAATCTAGAAACTCTATTTTATCAATATACGTATCAAATATTTCAAAAGATCTTGATGAGAATACCCATGATTTTGAAAATTTTTCTAAAAACCTTATGGAATTAAATTTTTAAAATGATAAAATTTATAATTATCTTGAAGATGTTATTTTTAAGTATAATGTTTTAGGTAAAAAAATAAAATTTTAAGACAATTGACTATGAGGATAAGAATTTAGTAATCAGAGTAAAATCTGAAATATTTTCCATAAATTTTTTTTTATCAAACTTTAATCATGTAAAGGAAGGTTTTGATAAAATTTATTCATAACTTCACCCTCTTAGTAATTGTTATGGATTTGGTTATACTCATTCAAAACAAGTTTTTAGTCACAAATATTTTTCCCCATAGTGATTCTTTTTTCACTAAGTGTCAATGTGGTGGACATTGGGAGAAATATTTTTTTTCGAATTAATCCCAATTTTTAGGTTTTCATAAATCCCACTTTTCTAAGAAAATATGTATAGCTAAGATTTTATTTTTTAATATTTCGTGATCTAAGAAAGTTTGGATTTTGAAAGTTAAACTATTTTATTTTCAATAAAACAAAGTAAGTTCAAATAATATTACATGGTATATGGAAAGTGGATGTTCTTGACACATGAATAGTAATAAAAAAATATTTGAAAATATTATTAAGGTAAAAGGTAGAAATTTAACTTTCGGAGATAAATCTCAAGGAAAAATTATTGGTATAGTTAATATTGTTCTTCTTGGAAAAGCTTTAATGTGATTTTTTTGTAAATGGTATTAAGAACAACCTGATAAGAATAAGCCAATTATGTGATGAATGTTAAATTGTGGAATATTGGAATGATAAATTCCTAGTACAAAATTCCATGGAAGGGTTTATTCTATCTGAAGATATGATGAGAATTTTTATACACTTAAGCTAGAAGACATTAGGAGCCAATACATACCATGCCTTAGTGCAATGGAAGATCAATCTCGGTTATGGCATAGAATAATAGGACACTAGAATGTTATAAACTTATGTACATTTAGAATGAAAAGAATTGTTAAGGATATAATAGAGCTTATATTTTATTCTTCATAATATTGGGATCCTTTTCAAAATGGAATAAAATATAAGTCAAGATTTAAATAAACTATAAAATTTGAACTTCTAATGCATTATAGCTAGTTCATATGGATCTTTTAGGTCTAACAAAAATTGGAAGTATTAGAGGAAATTACTGTGTATTTGTTTTAGTTGATGATTACAATAGATTTAAATAGGTATATTTTCTTGCAAATAAATATGAATCCATTTCTTATTTTATATCTTTTTTATCCAAAGTTAAAAACGAGGAAAAACTTCCATTGATAACTATTCATTGTGAACATGGGGGAAAATTTGAAAATTTATATTTCAAAACTTTTTGAAGTAATAAAGGAATTACTCATAACTTCTTATCTCCAATAACTCCTCAATAAAATGATGTTGTTGAAAGAAGAAATTTTATTCTCCAAGATATAACATGGATCATGTAGAGTGAATAATCTATTGCTAAAAACTTTTGGTCTGAAGTTTTTATTACAACTTGTTATACTATAAATCAATTTTTAATAAGTCCTTTTCTTAATAAAGAACCATATGAATTGTGGGTTGGCCGAAAATCTAAAGTTTCTTACTTAAAATTTTTTGGATGCAATATAATCATCTTGAATACTAAAGTTAAATTACCTAAATTTTCACGCAAATCTAATGAAAGAATTTTCTTAGGCTATTCCAATACTTCTATGTCTTATAAATTTTTTTTAAAACAATCTTGTACTAATAAATTAATAGAACATGTTTAATTTGATGAAACTAAACCTTTTGTTTTTAAACAACCCCAACATATATCTTCAAATGTGTTTTCAAAAACTGATTGTCAAACTCTGATAGAAGATTCTTATAATAAATAAAATACTCAAGAAAATGTTTTCGAAGTATTTACCCCAAAATATTTTTTACCTTATTTTTATGAATAGGTTTTACAAAAAACAAATTAGTTGTTTATTAAGAATAATCGCAGAGATAGTATCATTGGTGATGTAAATCAACCTATAAGGAATAAAATTAATTTTAGAAATAAAGTATAGAATCTATCATTTCTTTCCCAATTATAACCTAAAATCACTGATGAAGTATTAGATGATAATGATTGGAATAAAGTTTTCCAATATGAACTAAATAAATTTGAAAGAAAAAATGTCTATACCTTGGTTGAAAGACAGAAAGAAACTTATTTAATTGGAGTAAAACGGGTCTTCAGATATTAATATGATGAAAATGGAATCATTCTTAGAAATAAATAAAGATTAGTCTCTAAAGGATATAATCAATAAGAATAAATATACTATGAAGAAACCTATTATCCTATAGATAGGCTTGAATCAATTAATATTTTACTAGCCTTTGCAGCATGTTTCAATTTCAATGCTTTTTAAATGGACATGAAGTGTGATTTACATAATAGATATGTTCAAGAGGAAGTTTATGTTGAAAAACCTATTGGTTTTGAAGAAAAAAACATACTGAACATGTTTACATACTTACCAATGATTTATATGAACTTCAATAAGCCCCTAGATCTTGGTATGATGGACTAACAAGATTTTTGTTACAAAAAAATTATTGTAAGGAAACTGTAGATCCAACCATTTTTATAGAGAATGATAAGGAAAATGCTTTGATTGTTAAAATATATATTGATGACATTATATTTAGACCAACTCAGCAATCCTTAACTCATTCAGTTGTGAAGCTTATGAAATCTGATTTTGAAATGAGTATGATGGGTGTGTTAACTTTTTTTTCTTGGTTATAAATATTTCTTAAAAACCATAGAAAACTTTTATATCTCAATATAAGTATAGTAATGATCTTATTAAGATTTATGAATATGACCACACTAAAATTATATGTACTCCAATCGGTACCTCAAACACTCTTGATCTTGATGAATCTAGAAAACTCGTAGATAAAACATCTTTTAGAGGTATGATAGGAAGTCTATTACACTCAACAGATAGTCATCTAGACTTAATGTTTTTAATTTTCTCATGTGAAAGATATCAATCTAATCCAAAATAGTCCCATTTAAAAACATTTATTTTTTTTATTTAAAGGGAACCACATATTTTTGAATTTTTTATCCTTATGAAAATGATTTTGATTTAAAAAGTTATTCAGATATTGACTTTAATGAATGTAGAATGGACGGTGAAAGTACATCCAGAACTTTTCATTTATTAGGAGATTCATTAGTTTCTTAGTCATTCAAGAAACAACACTCAGTAGTGATTTCCATTGCTGAAGTTGAATATGTAGTAGCTGGAAGTTGTTGTGCTCAAGTTGTTGTGGATAAAACACACACTCATAGACTATTACAAGATTTTGACCAAAACATAGATAATTTGTGATAATTCTATTTCTATTTCCCCAAGGAAAAACCTTACATATCACTCTCACACCAAGTACATAGAAATTAGACATCATTTTCTTAGGGATCACACACTTAAAGGAGATATCATTCTTCAATTTATCGGAATGCAAGATCAACTTGCTCACATATTTAAATAATCATTACTCTTCTATAGATTTGAAAATATTAAACAAAGTTTATGAATGATAACCATAAGGTAATCTTCTATATTAAATTTTTGTTAAAACCTATCTCCTATCATTAAGATACTCCTTTTCATAAGGCGAGTACATATGTTTACTATTTTATATTTCCTTTTTCCATTTTTTTTGGAACATAAAAAGTTTTTTCTCCCTAGTAATACATTCTTGAAGCTATATTCTATAAGAACCTTATCAATACTAAACAAATTTATGACCAATCCAAAAGGTACGTTTCTTTATCTATATCAACTAAATTATAATTTTTTGTTTGTATTTCAATCTTGTTTTAAGAAAATATTATTGGATTCACTTTCTATAAATCTAAAAGAACCTATAAATCCTTACTCGACATTGATATCAACCATTATATCATATTATGTTAATCTCAACTATTAGATAGATTTAGGAATATAAACCATCTCCAGGAATCCTATATAACGGGACCACCTATTCGCATCCCAAATCAGTTTTTATGTTTTTTGCACCTATGATCTACTACCCTTCAGGTTTTCCATTATTTTTCCCCTTTTCCTTAATCTTTGAAATTTCACTTGAGGCCTCCTAGAAGACTTAGATGGAATTAAAAAAGGAAATAAAATATTGGTTAATCTTTAGAGAAAGGTTGGTGGAACCAAATTTATTTTTCAAGAATGATTCTTTGATTTCAAAAATCATAAAGAAGAATGGATAAGAAAGCCTTGCGTATCTATGGAGAAGAATAAGGATTTAGTGTGTGCTAATTTGGTTATAGAATTTTATGATACCGTTCTGTTTAAGGAAAAAGTGTAAAGGACATGTTCTCCTTGAGGATTTATGGAAATACATACTCTCTATCTTTCTTAAAGGCTATAAGTATCTTGAACATAGCCTCTGAAGGAGACACAATATTTTTATCACACATATTTCATAATAAAGAAGGTTCTTCTTACAAAGTTAAGCCTATTGAGTGCCTTGGGATTAAAGGAGTGAAGACACTGATGATCGCCCATATTTCAACAAACCATAGATTGGTAGCCATCAGGATGCAAGGATTTATGATTCTAAGGAAGGGAGATAAATATTATTTAATGATATGTGATATCTTTATGATGGACTTCTTGTTGAATGTAAGAAAGATAAACCTCATCAAGTAAATTATTTTGACATTTAGAAATATTAATAATGTAAACCGCATGTCTAAAATCATTATGTACCTTGAGATCATATCGATGATCATTGTTTTATTCTTAGAATCCTTCAAAATACCATGAAACTCAAAGTCCAAATCCTTTAAAATCACGTTGTTAAGTGATGATACCTTGAGAAGGATGAAGATTGGTTTTAGTGTCATATCAAGATAATTATTTTAACATCATGATAATAATGAACAAACTAATGAAAAGAACAGATAAGTTAGATAAAGATTCAAACCAACCTGTAAGAAAAAATCTAAAGAGATGGAACCGAAGGAACAAGTACCATCCACTGAATCGTTATCCGCACCACTTAAGCCTAAGAATAAAATTATGTTTTCGAATGAAGTTATTCCAATATGAATAGAGCTAAAAAGAAAAAGGATAATGGTGAAGCAATTTTTGGGTTTGACCCTGCCGAGCCTAAGGACATAAAAATACAATAAGTTAAAGATCATGAGAGGCAAACCAAATAAAAGAAGCTAAAGAAGAAAAATTCATAAGTTGAAATCATCCAAGATTTTCTAAGAGATACTGAGAAGAAATCTGAATAAGTTTAGGTATCATAATATTTCATACAAGATCCAGTGCCAATAGAGACTCTGGTACCAGATAAGAGAAAGAATGATATTTCAATTATAAAACAAATAGTTGAATAAGAATAAATTAAATAAGAAGAAGAATAATAAGAGGAGGAGGAAAGTTATTATTTGATCAGAATGGTTGAAGAATATGAAGAGTAAGTAATCCCTTCTGAAAAATTGTCTATAATAACTTATTAAGATGAATCCACCAAAATAATTTTAGAAGGAAAATATATTAAAAAATATGATGTTTCCAAGGATGATGAATGTAGTAATGATGATGTTGTTCAACAAGTTGTTGATGAAAAAACTAAAAAAAATTCTGATAACGGGGCTGATAAAGAAATTGATGTTGATGATGATACAAATTTTCCATGTTTCTAATAGTGAGAGTGAGATTCAGATTGTGGAAAAGAAAATCTCAAAGGCTGATAGAGTTATTTAAGTGGTTGTTGATTCACCAAAGAATGTTGTTGTTGAAAAAATGAAGAAGGATGTTGTTATATCATAAAAGAGTAAAGAATATGAGAATGATAAATTTACCTTACCCACAAAATAATCTTCTTTAGAATCTTCATCTTCATTAGGACATGATTTTTTGGTTCAATCCTTATAGAAGCTTGTGTATTCCATTACATTCTTTCCCATCATCGATTCCAGATGTCAAATACTTCAATAAATAGTTAATCAGAAGATAGATACAAAAAAATTTATTATAAAAAAGTTCATCAATGTTGAATTATAGTTCAAAACTTTTCAGATCAGTTATGATGCTCATATAAGATATTTTAAAAATATCTCAAAGTGGTGGAAGTCAGTTATAGATGATCTTAAAATTCTTGATGATTTCACCGACTTAGTTAAGGATTATTTTGATAAGTCAAATGATAAGATAAATAATATATCAAAAATATTTTTATAAATTCTAAAGGAACAAAAAGTTATCCATCATCTAGAAAACAAAGATCTCAATGGGAAAATGAACTCAGTTGCACTTAATCATAAGAGGGAAAGGGGAATCAGGGAATAGATGAATGAAAAACTCAAAGATCAGGAAGATTTGATCAAGTATCAAGATAAAATAGTTACATCTTGGGAAAAAAACCAAATATCATTAAAGAAGAAATCTACTTCAGGAATAGGTTGTCAAATTTTTTGAAGATGATCAGAAAGATTTTAAGAAGTTAAAGGCCACATTGAAAAAGATGATACCAGAGGGGAAAAAGAAGGATGAATTATTTTTTCAAATAAATTGTTTTGTTGAATTTTTCTCTGTAAAGAATTCATTATCTTAATTAAATTAATTTCCTTCTATTGTTTCTTTTGGTATGTTTCCTAGACATTCAAGTATAATGTTTTTCTTTCCCTATATTTCTTTTTGAAAATGACAAAGGGGGATAGAGGAATGTTAAAAAGGAATTAAATAAAAAATATAGAAAATGACTATGTAAGGAGAAGATTAATTGTAGAATAAATTTATAAGTAAGGAAGAGTTATTTCTCTAAGAAAGATATGAATACAATCCTTAGGGATTTCATAACCTAAGGGGGAGTTATTCGTATTCACCATGATCCATAAACAAAAAAGGAGATAAGTGTTTCTTTAAAGCTCAAAAATGAAAAACCAAAGTCCTTTATATTATTTTATGAAAATTTGAATATACTTTTAAAAAATTGGGAGATTCTTGAGTAAATAAGTTTCCTTGTGAGTTTTTCATTTCATTATGTTTTAAAAATCATAGACACATTTTCATTTGGGAAATTATCTTTCTTTACAAAAAAATTTCTTAAAGATTTTTTTTTGAAAAAATAGTTTTGACCATTCTTTTGGTTTTGAAGGACTTAACTAATTTTTTCTTAAACTGAATCTGAAACATCTTTTTCTTAATTAAAAAATAGGATCCTTATCTTACTCAGAACCTTATAGATCCTTAGAATCTAATTTCCTAAGAATTGTGACTTTGATTTCTCTTAAAACCAGACTCTGATTTCTTCTGAAATAGGACTTTTATTTCTTTTGAAATAAGAATCCAAATTATTCTAAAATTAGACTCCAGTTTCTTCTATAATCAGACTCTGATTTATTCTGAAACCAGCCTCGTATTTCTTCTTAAAATCATTCTCTAATTTCTTCTAAAATAAGACTCTAAATTCATTAGAATTTAGGCTCTAATTTTCTTAGAAATAAGAATCGAATACTATATATTTTTTATAATATGATTGTTAATATTTATAGACTCTGAATATCACTATATTAAGTGTCTAATTAAATTATTTTATTACAATTACGAAATTTTCATAATGTAACATTCCATTTTATCAGATCCCAAATGTGATAAAGTTTCTTAAGATTTTAATGTTTCACATAATTAGTTATATAAAAAACTTTATCCAATCTATTTTAACATAACCATTTCCTATGTTCCATGTATACAGGTCCCACTAAAATTCAAGGGAAAAATATTATTGTTGGAGGAGAAGTCAACCATTGGGGTTTTTTCCTATAAATACCGAGCCATTTGAACGAGCTGGATAGAGCTGAACTCTGGAATGATGTGATACTCTGTGAGATCTCTGCTCAAATCTTACTTGTTCGAATGATGAAAACAACTTTTTCAAGTTGAGAACTACTTTTTAAAATTTTCTAGTGAAAATATGATTATTTCTATTTTCAAACAAGGGCTTCCAGTGATAGGAAGATAGAGGTACCGAATACTTGTTTAATCGAGCACTTGTTGGGATAGCAAGACTAATACCAATATTTGTATTGAGGGTTTACCCTAGTGAGGGTATGAAATGATTTTATTGAATATATAAATCAAGGTACATTTATCCATGGATGTTGGATACCCTCCTCTCTGGGTTAAAAGATAGCTTATACTTGTCTTGTTTAGTTAAAAGTTTTTATTTCCACTGCATTTTGTTAAAATTTGGAATTGTAACCTTTTAACACTTTCTTATTCTTTTATACTATTATAAAGATATTTTATATGACTTAAGGTGGAATATTTCCCTAAGTAAACATGTCTTATGTTTCTTTATAGGGACCATTTTATTGGATCCAAAAAAGTTAATTTCTTTATTAAAAAATAAATAGGGATTATGAATTAATCTTGTTTAACTTTGTAAAACATAGATTTTTATAAGGATAAAAAAAAGATTTTAAACCTCTAATTCACATAATATTTTAATTGAGAAATATACATATACATTTCGATCCTACAATTCTTTCCATTGGTCTTTTTCTCTTTGCCTTTCAATTTTTTCACCATAAGAACTAAATATTAATTTTTCTTTTATATTCTTATTTGTTTGGAGAATGTTACCAAAATAGTTAATGAAGCACTTAATCAATACTATTCATTGTATAACCAAAATTGAAAGTGGATTAAATTGGTGAAAATGGTATGAGAAAGGGATCTTTTGAAATATCATGATATACCTTTCAATTTACACATGAATAGTGTAGTTATCTCCCATTCATATCTTCTTTCCCTTTCTCCCTGAAATATTCTCGGAGATGAGACTACATGTTATATCATCCTTTTCCCAATGTAGTGAACACAATTGACATTATATACTGATGATAAAATAATGAAATAATAATCATATTCTTTATACTTGAGTCTTCTATAATCAATTTTGAAATTGCATGTACTAATCTTTGAAACCCATTCTGAGTCAGGCAGACATAACTTAACAAGTTTTGGGGAAAAATAGTTATCTGTAACAGATACTCAATTACGAGATAGAAGAATAATGTGAACCACACTTGTGTCTCAACCATAAGAATACAAGGTGGATGTCTATTATGGGATCTGCCGGGAAGGAGGTGGTTGGAGGTACATCTGTCCTATAGATCAATGGATTTGGCCACCAGATGGTAGCTAGTGTTCCCATCAATGAGGGTCAGAGGTGGTGATGACATGACTGAAGGAAGTACAACGGGGTAGTGCATTCAGTTTTCAGATAAGGAAATGGGTATGGATCCGGGTTGGTGTTGCTTGCGTCTCACGGTGGTTGGCCGGTCTGATGTCGAGTGGCACATGACTCGTTCAAAAGGAAGCAAGGATGAACTAGATAGCTATTCCACAAGGAGCGCTGTGGAAGGCGGAAGTCAAAAGATCATTACAGAGGATGGGATTCCGTTAGACATTTGTTAGGGGAGGCCCGTGAGGGAAATAAGATATCACTGGTATGGGAATCGAAGGAGAGAAGGATGAAAGATGTTGTCCAAGTACACAATGGCTAGCCCAGAAGGTGTAGGGAGAGGTGGGATTATGATGTTTCCCGCTTGATGTGTGTAGTGGGGGTATCTCCAAGGCGATTCAGAGGTTGTGGCTAGAAGTAGGTTTCTCAAACTAGGATGAGGTCAATGCAGTGTAGGGTGTCACATGGGATGGATTGAGAAAGACCAGAGATGACATGGGAGGGGAACCTAAGAAAAATCATCCCCCGTTTTGAAATGGTTTTTCCTCTTCTTTTGTATTCTTCAAAAGTTTTCATTATACTTTTATTTTTTTAATAAAAGGTTTTCCTAGTTTGTGGAATTTTACACAAACCCTCTACCCATTTTTTGTTTCAAATGTGTATTTCTACAAAAAATTAACATCCTTTTACTTTTGGATTAGAAAAATAATAATTTTATAATAAAATTATTGTTATAATAAATATCTTATATTTTGATAGAATTTATTTCAACACCAAATTAATATTCCAGTGGGTATTATGTCCATGAGATCACTATTCAGAATACACTAGTTCCTCAAAACTCAGTCTCACAAATGGTTACATGTAGAAAGTGACATATATTCAATGTATATATTTTTTTAATTTAAATCCATAAATTATGTTCAATCCGTGTCTAAAACTTATAATGACTATAACTTGTTTATCCAATCTTGGATTGAACCACCATCAGTAGTGTTTGGACCAGAACAATACCCTATACTATAATTAATGAAAATTTTATATTTTCATTAGCTTAAAATATTCTCAAATCACTTTTATAGAAATTTAATGTACCAGGTGTGCATCAGAATCCCTACACCATGGGATTTAAAAAAATTCACTGATGATCGACATTACTACTTCATTGACTATGAAGCGTTACCCAATAAAAGCACCAAATATCTCTTATGAATAGTTTTAATTAAAAAAATAAAACCAAAAACCACTAGTTGGATCTAAATCCTTGCTTGAAATCTAATCATCACTGGAGATCACTAGTTGAATAATTTGAAGTTGAATTCCTCAAGATCAACCACACATGCTTTGAATGATTGTGAGAACATCAATTGTTATAATTTGGGTGCGAGCGTGAAATTATGATGATTCCTTAATTGTCCTGACCATCATTGTTGCTCGGTTCCATAAATTTGTAAATAAGTTTTGCGAATGAGTGCCTAGTACCAGAGAATCTCTCTCTAAAAAGTGGGAGAAATTGAAGACAGAGAATATCTAACCATTCAACTTTGAATAATTATTGTCATGATCTCTCTCACTTCTATTTATAGTGAATTATTAAATATCTTAAATAATCTCATGATACTCATATATTAATTTCTCACTAAAAAATGATATATTATGACTACTATACTGGATCATAAATATCATTTGTATTTTTATCACTTTGATTTAGTATAATAACTATATCACATAAAAAAACTTGATCCATTAACTCAAATCTTTGTTCCGAAAAATACTAAATGAACATTGAATATTTTAAACTAATACATGTTTAAACAATAATTTTCATATATTTACATTAAAACATGTAAAAACATATAATAAATAAATTCCATACCAAATATTCTTAACTTTAAGAATATGAATTTATTTATTCCTTTGGTGATCGTACATCCATGAAAAAAACCTAGAACCTAGTTGTGGGTCCCACCATTTCCAAAACACATATTCTCTAAAATAGGGAATACTTTTTAATACACTATTACGTGTGATCCTCTAGGCCCTTATCTCGATATCAGTTAGTACCATTCATAAAAAAATATTGGAGGCTAGAAACCCATAATTCATCCTAAAGAGATGAGGAGTCATAACAATGAAAACTGATCTTCGAACATGCCATATGTAATATAATCTATTTATATTTATATATATATTATAAAGTTGGACGCACACCCATGTCATCGTCCATTTTATTTCTTTATTGTTTATTAATCTAACTAGACAGACTTACCTTCAATTATTATGGACATGGATTTATTAAGGTACTACCATTCTAATCAATTAGGCCCGGGATATATTACTTCTGCAATACAGAAGTGAAAAATCTTATCTTGACCATTCAACCAATGCCATACAACCAATGACGCACCCAACATAGGCTACCTTTCCAAGATTTTATTATCTTGGTTTTTTCAATAAATATTTTTTCTGAATCCTCCATTTAAAATACATAGGGAGTTCCTCATATTGAAGAAACAGAAAGATGTGTTTATCCGAGCATATGGGAAAAAATTCACAAGGCCTTCATGGTACACTTCTGACTTTATCATAAATTCCTAAGGCAATGAGGACCACATATTTTGGGGATTAAAGACATGTCTATAAAAATATATGATGATTTGAGACTCTTATAGTTATTAATAGATTTATCATTTTTCCTTAATGGTTGAAATAAATATTTGAGACTCTCAGTGGTTTCATGGGCTTGGTGATAAAAATCATACAAAAGAGTTTTCTTTAGGAGGATCAAGAAATAAATCCAATTTAGGAAAGAAAAAATAACGTCCCACTTGAAAAATGTGTGGGAAGAAGCATCCTAGAAACTTTCTAAAGGGATTTTTCAAAATTTTAAAAGAGTAAAATCTAGCTAATAATTTCCAAATGGAAATCAAGAAACCCAAAAATAAATAAGAATAAAAAATGTTTAGATTAACACTCTACCTACGACATAGTTTTATTTTATTATAAGAAACACAATAACTATGAAATGAAATTACATAATCTAAAGGTTATTAGAGTCAATCAATGAAAAAAACTTACAAGGAATGAATATGAAGGAAGGGAATATTCTATCACAACTATTGAGGTGGATACCTAAAATGATGTGGTGACAAGTACACTGGTTATTCATTCAAGAATAGAAACTATCCATTTTTATTCTGGTTCAATGCATTCTTCCATATATTTCATGTTTAGTAGATATTTTAAAATTATACCTCAAAACATGGGGGTT
This sequence comes from Viscum album, assembly GCA_963277665.1. Taxonomy (NCBI): domain Eukaryota; kingdom Viridiplantae; phylum Streptophyta; class Magnoliopsida; order Santalales; family Viscaceae; genus Viscum; species Viscum album. Next base: position 1,990,717,629 of record OY728136.1, read on the forward strand.
AAGCCATCCTATTGAAAAAATAGAACAATTTTTGTGTCCCAAGTATTTAACTCCTCCCTACTCAGTGTTTGTTTACTAAATCTTCCATAAATCTCATCTAATATCTATTAGTGATGTTTTATTATATATTGTTCATATATTGGATATACTTATATAAATCCAAATTCAACTATTAGGAAATGGTTCTCAATCTTTACATCCCAAGTCATCCTCCATTTCTATGCATGTGTAAGTATAATGATTAATATCTCCTAGAATATATTTTTCAAGCATGGAGATTATTTCATTAGGAGCTAGAATATCTAGCCCAAATAATTTAGAAAAAGCAGTGGATCATGCTTGATGAAATCCACGTTATGATTTATTATAATGTTTTTTTATCTAAAGAGTTTCTTGGTCTTTATATTGATAGAGATATTGAGTTTTAAATCAAACCTATATTTGGATCTCTACCCATATTGAAGACTCCTTACATAATGGACTTCATTGAGTTAGAAGAGTAGAAAAATAAGTTACAAGAGAATCTAGAAAAGGTTTTTATATATATGAGTGCTTCAATGTGGGGTGTGTTGATCCATATCATCAAGAAGAGGGATAGTTGAATGCTTCTTTTCATTGATTATCATGAACTCAACAAAATCATGATAAAAAAATTGTCCCCTACAATGGATAGAAGGCTTGTTTGATCAACAACTTGGGGCCTAGTATTTATCTAAGGTGGATATTTGGTAAGGATATCACTAATTAATGGTGAATAATGAGGATATTCCAAAAAATACCTTTTTAAGAATGTTTCATCACTACGAGTTCATTGTTATGCCTTTTAGATCCACAAATTATCTAGTAATCATTATAGAATTAATGAATAGTGTCTTTAGATATTAGATTGATAAATTTTTGGTATTTATTATAAATGATATTTTCATATGCTCTAAAATATTGGAGGATCATTGGAATACTATGATAAAGAATTTTCTAAAGGAGAATCTGTATGAAAAGTATTGTAAATGTGAGTTCTAGATGAAATAAATATCATTTTTAGAGCTTGTTATCACCAGCAAAGTGATATATATGAACTATTCTTAGACAATAGAAATTGATGTGTGGGATAGAATATGATATATAACAAATAAACATAATTTCATTAGAATATATGGATATTATCAGTGTTTTTTGAGAAAATTCACATGATTTTCAAATAAGATATCCAATATGATGTGGATGGGGGAAATGTTTTTTTGGATTTGGTGAGTGAAAAGAGTTCTTTAAGGTGTTAAAAAATGTTTTTTTATCACTGCCCCAATCCTCACACTTCCCTCAAGTGAAGAACTTTAGTGGTATACAGTAATGATTTATAGAAGGTTTTGGGATGTGTACAAATGAAAAATTACATAGTGATTGCCTTCACCTCAAGGTAGCTAAAGGTTAATGAGAAGAACTATCAAAAAACCTGATGTGGAGTAAGTTGTAGTGATATTTTCATTGAAAATATGGTGACATTTTTTCTATAGGGAGATGTTTGAAATATATATGGATCATAAGAGTCTCAAATATATATTTATACACAGAGATCATAATATACACCAGTGATTATAGTTAGACATGATCAAGAACTATGACTGATCAATCCATTACTATCCAGGGAAATAAATTGGCAGATAATCTATGTATAAAGGATCCAATAAACTTATCAATATTGAAAATTGAGAAGTATTCAATCTTCTTATAATTTAAAAGGATAAACATTTGACTCATGAATGAAGGAACATCATCATTCCTTTATCAAATGACCACTCCACCATCCCTTATGGATATTACTAAGTATACTCAAATAGATTATATGGAAATTAAGAATAATGTGGAAGATATAATAAAAGGTAAATACATAGAGTAAAAAATTGATGAATTAGATGTTATGATATTTGGATCATGACTATAAGTACCATAAAAACCAAAAATAAGGAAATAATAATTAGATGATGCACATATCTCAACCTTCTCCATCTACCCAAGGAGTATGAAAATGTATTAAGATTTAGAAGATCACTATTTTTGGGAAAATATGAAGAAGGGGATAAAATAACAAACATAAAAGTGTAACATATGTCAAAAAGTGAATGTTGAATAGATAACTTCTAGAGTATAATGAAACCATTACCCATACCTACATGGAAATGGGAAAACGTCACCATGAACTTCATCACTGGTTTTCCAAAGACATCAAGAAGAAATAATTTTATATGGGTTATGGCAGATCATCTTATAAATATAGATAATTTCATTTTAATTCAATGTGACTTCCCACTAGATCAACATCCAAGGATATACATCATAGAGGTGGTGAGGCTATATGGAACACCACCATTGATTGTATATGACTGAGATCCAATATTTTCCTCCATGTTTTGGAAGTGGTTCTAATATACTCTAAATACTTAGTTGATTATTAGTATGTATTATCAACCCCAAACTAATTTAAAATCTAACTAGACTATTTATAAACTAGAAGAAATTCATATAGCATGCTCTATGGACTTCAAAGGAGAATGTCATCAAAATATTCCTTTTTTCTTGTTCTCATATAATAATTTCATTCAATAAAGAATAAAAAGGGATTATTATGAAGTAATTTTTCGGTTGATATATACAAAACATTATTGTTGGGATTAATTTGGTGAATGTAAGATGTCAGGACATGAAATGGTAGAGGAAATTGTAGAAAATATCTTGACCTTTTAGCCACACATTAGGGCTTCATGGAGTTGATATAGTGCATACAATCATTAATGAGACCAAGAGGTTGAGGTCGGGGAAAAAGTGTTTCTTTGTATATATCCCTATAAGGGAGTCATGATATTTAGGAATAATGTAAAGATAATCCCCAAGTACATCAAACCCTTGGGTATTCATGATGGCATCGATGCTCTAGCATATTGACTAGAAATCCCTCCAAACCTTTATCAATAACATAAACCATATATCCATATTGAAGAGGTACATACTAGATCCCTCACATGAACTAATTTTAGAGGTAGTAAAACATGAAAATTATCAACATTTTGATGATAATCTTGTGAACATATAAGATATTATAGATAAAGTTCTATGCAATAATACAACTCACATAGTCAAAACACTCTAACAGAATCATAAATACAAAGAGGCAACCTTGGATATGGAGGAATCCATAAAGTAGAAGTAACCTAAAAAATTCAAACCTTATTATATAATATGACATCTTATGTGATAAATTATTTAATGGTGGAATAATTCAACACTATAATATTTTTTAAATAAAACAATGTTTGAGAGCATATATGATACACAACATCAAGCCAAAATAAACTATGATTATTTAAATATGACTGTTATAAAATATACATTAAATTGATGGGTATGATTGGAATTAAATAATTTATAATATATATAATGGTTCCACTAAATACAAATATATTGATAATATTTTAGGAAATAATAACTCAGTTTTCACTAAAGTCATTTTATTATTAAAAAACATTTATTCAAAAATAATTTTTATACATTTTTTTGGGAAAATATTATAATATAATAGTAGAACTATTATAAATTTTAATTTATAAAATTAAAATTATTTTTAATTAATAGTATAAATATTAAATAATGGAAATTTTTTTAAATGTTTATAAAATGATTGATTTTTAGTGAATAGTTAAAATTACCGATTTTTCAAATAATATGATTATTTTATTAAATAAATAATTTAAAAGTCCTATTATATTTTGTATTTGGTATTAAATATAAATATGAACCATTATATTTATAATAATCTTGTTAATTATTATTATTATTAATTTTCATTATTTTTTTTATAATATTTTTTATGATTAAAAAGAGAGTTTTCTAAAAACAATTTTTTAGTGAAAAAAGTTTCTCCACATTAATTAATTGAAATAACCTATAATAATGAAATATTTAAATAATATATATATTATATACCTATTTATAAGAATTAAAATTCATATAATTATTATTTATAGTCATATAGTAAATATAAGAACATCTATTACTTGAAAAATTCATTTTCCTGAAAAACATCCTTTTGTTGTGTACTAAATGTTTAATTTTAATTTAAATCCTTCCATTTATATGAATTAATTTTGATAAAATTGATTCCACATTTTTAGTAATAATAATTAATATTATTTAATAATTTTAACTTAAGTTTTCCTCATAATGAATTGTAAAAGTAGTGAAAATTTATTACAACAGGTAAGGTTAAAACTGGTTTACTAAGTGGGGGGGGGGGGGGGTTAAACTGAAGAGAGAAGGGTTAAAATGGATTTTTTTATAATTTATTTTTTATGGAAATATTTATAACCTATATAATCATAAATCTTATAATGTTCCATTTTTGATCACTTTTTTGTGAATAAGACAATTATATATTTTGTTATTTTAAAAAATTCAAAGCGAGTCTTGTCCCCAACTTATAAAATAGAACCTCATTTACTCTCATATTAAAAAATAAATATACTTTTATTTTAGAAAATAGCTTCCCAAATAACTTACTTTATTCACTTCACACATCCTATAATATGAGTTTGATTATAAAACCTTCCTAGGAATTCTTTTTGTTCAAACATAATATGTTCTATAGAGAATATGTATCATTCTCTACCGAGAATTTTTGTTTAATTTATTATTCAAAATCCTTAAAATATTATTAAAATTATAATATATAATAACCAAAATATCTCACATATACTAGTATTTTATTATTTCAAAATAATAATCCATATCCAACGCTTCTTCCATCTAATGGGATACAAAACCCTCATTTGGGTGTATAGAGGACTACCGCATTGTGAACTGATGTAAATAGTTTTCCAACATCAACTCTCATGACTTTTTAGGATAATGGATTTAATGTAAGTAAATGATATTTATGATATATTTATCATTATTTAAAATTAATATTTCAAATAGTTTTTTACTGTTTCATTAATTAAAAGATAATAACGTCATTCGTGTGCACGTGTAGATTACCACCTCCTTGAAGTAATGTGATTAACTTTTCATTAAGACATCATAAGGATGGTATAAATAAGTGTATTTAATTAAATAATATAATATTTATAACATAATTATCTTTATGGAATTATAACATAACAAATATCTTCTTTAAATCCTTATCTTTGAAAAAATGGAAATGTTTCCCATGCGTACGTACTACTTATCATCTCCATGACTGTAATGCAGTTCATTTTTCAAAACCATATTTCATGGTTGGTTTTAAAAATATAGTATTTTATATAAATAATAATTATTTATAGATTATTATTCTAGATATTATTAAATAATAATATATTTGACCTTAATCAATTTACCAAAGTGATTTTGGACATATTAGCTGAATCTCTTAAAAATGTATAACAAAAAACTAAATGATTAAGTAATTGAATATAAAACGATAATAAATAATATATAAAGAATAAAAAAATTTAAATTTTTTTATAATAAAGTAAATAATTAAAAAAATATTATTATTTAGGAAGATAAAATTCTATTATGGGATCCCCTAGATAGTGATTCAATTAATTTGGTAAATATTTTTTATAATGAGATGTTATTTATGGGATTGGGGAGTAAACCTAATCCACTTTGGGATTCTATCCACGATTTTGATATTTTCTTCGATGTTTTCCTTAACATAATATTATGTTATATTTTGTGTTACCACCACATTTTCTATGTTTCCATGATCTTGACATACCATGTTCATCATATTATAATCCCATGTGATTACCCATGATCCTTCTATTTTATTATATCATGTTATTCCTTTGACTCGTATGTTATGTTTCTTTATCATGTTTATTCCATTACTGATCCTTTTAGCTCACCCATTATTTATAGGCATTCCCTCTGTAATTCTATGTAGTTTTAGGGGTTAAATTTTATTTAGGATGTCATTATAAAGATTAAAATAAATAATCTTTAGTTTCATGTTGATGTATTGCGTACCTAGTCTTCCAGAGAAACTAGTCCTTTTAAATCCTTATTTTCTATTAATGGAAATTTATATTAAAATTCATGATATAGTATGTGTAAAAATTAATGGGTCTCTATATAGAAAAATATAAATTATTATAGAGATATTTTTATAGACACATTATAGGATTATAGGATATATTACAAAACCCCAATTGGAATGAGCCCATAATGGTTGATTTATGGGACAATTTTTTACATAAGAGTAGAGCTAGAGAAAAATGCCTACTAGGTGGTAAAGGATATAAAACTGGATCTAGAAATATATGAGAAAGAGATATGACTAAAACTAGAGGATATTGAGTAAATTAGAAGATAATATTTTGTAAAATTAAGAATTTACAAGGAAATAACTAGAGTGGATCATAAAAAGTTAATCCAACAAAAAAATTCCATCAAAGGGAAACATGTTACATTATAATTCAACACTTAAACTAATTCTAGGTAAAATTAATTCTATATGGGATTGAATTTTTAAAAACATTAATATATACCTATTTGGTGTTTTTCATATCATTAAATATGGTAAAAATTCTATTTACTATCAATGTACGTATGCTTAAGAAGTATCATGGAAATCTTCTAGAAAAACCAGTAGAGGAGATCAAACTTCTCTAACCTGTCTACCAATAAAACCATAAAGTCATACCATTATTTAAAACATGATTGATTTTTATGTTTAGATTATATATATTTTAAATATATTTATATATATATTAATCTACAGAGTAAATTTCATCATTTATGTGTTGTAGAGGGAAACCTTTGTGGTTTTAGTATTTTTAAATTTTTAAGTTTTCTTTTTCATTTTGTTTCATTTTTATTTGTGTTTATTTTTCAATTTTATTGTGTTTTGAAAATTTGTTTACTTAACTTATAGATGATTTCGAATTTTTAACCTTTTATAATGATGGTAAAATTGTTTAAACAATAACATAACTTATATTATTGCATAAATAAGCTTGTTTTTAAATTTGAAGCATAGGAGATTCATAAAAATACCACTAATTATCTAATCTTATACTATGACATACAACCCTATATTTAAATCACAAAGCTATGAAAAATCTTTGTCCATTTTAACATACTCTTCAGAATTTGATAATTTCTGTAGAAAAAAAATTCCATGCTAGAGTAAGTATAATTTTCTATGTAATTATATTAAAACCTATGTGTATTGAGGGATTTTTGTCTTAAATAATTGTGGAATTATTTTGATTTAAAAACACCTTTTTTAAAATGATTTTTCTTATATACCATAACCTTTGAATCTTATTACCAATACCATCCACGAATGGCCTGGTTATAAACCACTTTAGAAGCCTAAAATTCATAATTACCATGATCTGAAAGTTTATTAACGATCTTATATGAATTAAATTTTTGTGGAAAGAGCAGGATTATCTAAATTGGAGTTATATAAACACTAAAAACTATTATTTCTGAGTTGTTTTAGAGGGTTTTCTTGAAAATTGTTTCAATATATTGAAAAAAGGCCCGAAACATTGTCCAAATTGGTGGAAAATAAAAGAAACAAAGTTCCAATCTGGGGAACGAAATTTAAAATACCAACTTAATTTTCATTGTCACCAATTTTATTTAAAATTAAAATATGAGAAAAACTAAAAACATATTGTATGATAAATAGTATAGGCGTCGAAAATTTTTACAACTATTGAAGTGTTGCGGGTGTGAGCTACCGCTTCAAAATTAAAACATGTTGGAGATGATTTCTTGCAAGATAAAGTGGGTGAGGATTACATTCAAAAGGAAAATTATAAATCATATTTTATGCTTCAAGATAGAGATAAAACTCTATTTATGAATTAGAATATTATCTTAATAGAACATACTATCTATTAAACCTTGGAAAATATGTTAAAATTACTCATTATATACACAAGTAATTAACTCATTATGTGGATATTTAGATATTCATGGATCTTATGGTGAATTTTGATTTATCTTAGAATGGTAAAAACCATTATTTAAATTCACACATGAGTATTGGGTTAAATAGTAATAGGAATATAGGTATAAATGATAATGAAAGGACGAAATAAGTAAAAATTTATTAAATTTAATTACTGAATAAAATGTAATAAATGAAATTAATTTGGAATAATAATAATGGTTAAGATGGTGTTAAAAGGGATCAAACATTAGATAGTGATTTTAATTTTTATCGGGTAATTTTTTATAGATCACCTATCTTGAATTATAATGATTATATGTAGGGGAATTGATAGATAAAATATATAAAATATATTTTAGTAATATTCAATTCACATATTTCCCTAAAATTTATAAATTCATTGAGTACTAAGATGCGTTTGTATTAAATTGTAAATTCATATGATTTTGTGAATATTTTTTAAATTGGGAAAATTTGGAATTTAAATTTTTATTTATTTTTTGGAATAAATAAATTGTTATATATTTATTTTCCTTTTTTGATGTTTATAGTAGAAATAAATCTAGCAATAACTTTGAAGATAAAATTTTGTAAAGTACCTATATCTGAATGATAATGTTAGTTGACTATAAAAATGGTAATGTTACTTTATAAAGGTGACTTGTAGTTTTAATTTCTTAAGGTTTATTTAACCATATGAATTTCATGATTTATATATTTTTTAATAATTTTTTTTTCATAAGGTTCCTCATGTAACATAATAAGTTTGATATGCATTCATAAGTTTCATTTGGAATCTTCTAATGGTTCACTTTTGAGAGACATTAGATTTATAGAAAGGGTATGGAGAGGTTTCTCATGATATTAAGGTTGGATTTACTTTATAATGTTAATTTTTTAGAATATTAAATCATTTTATGTTTTTATTTGGTCTTCATGAGGTTGTCTATATCTTTTTATGTTTAATAAAATGGAAAAAGAAGTTCTTAATAAGTTTCCTCCAAGAACTTCATTAGATAAAATTTTTCTTTATAAGTTTTATTTGTTTTTAAAATTTTCCGCTTCATAATATTTTTCCCAATTTCTAAAGTTGATATAGGTGTTCATAAGGATCATGTATTTTTTAAATATTAAAATAATAATGAAAATTCAATGTGATTTAATAAGGTTCTTGTAGATTAAAATTTGATTCTCTTTGGTTCCACATAATCATGCTTCTAATCCAATCATAGTTGATCACATGGATTTGATAGAATAACCTAAATCCGAATTAATGATTCAAATTATAGAATAAACCATGTTGTGAAATTCTTGGAGAAATAATTTGAATATTATTAGTCATATTATATGATTTATTATTCAGTCTACTTTGTGAAAATTTATGTTGTGGTTTTTTTTGGAGGACCAAATCCTTACTTGAAAGAAATATTGTGAAGGGACGAAAAAAAATTAACGATTCAACGACTCATGTGTCCTAAAATATTTGATTAGTTAAAAAATAACGAAAAAAATTTTATATAAAGGAAGTAAAGGAGGAAGGAAGATCTATCTTTCTTGATTCATTGGTTGTTTCTATTTCATGTTTTTGATTCTTTTTACATTATTTTTTAATGATTTTTTATTCTATTTATTCTATTATTACCCCTAAATGGAGTGGTATAAACTTCAGTGATTTGTGAAGGGAAATATTTCCAATTATAATTCTTGATTTTGGAACATTAATGAATAAAATATTTATTTATTAACTTGGTTTCTATGTATAGTGAAAATTTATTATTTTTAATGAAATCATATTTATGATATTATTTTCATTCCTTTCTTATTGCATTGGGTTATAGTAAAAAATATCCCCCACATATTTTAGTCTATATATGATAGAATAGTTTTGGATGAGTTTTGGACTATCTAGTGAATTTTTGTATATGTGTAAAGGTTTTAAGTTTCATTAATGTTTTTTGGGTCATGCTTAAGTAATTGAGAGTGTTTTAGTATTTTATTTTCATTAAAACCTCTTCCTACACAATATAAGTAGGAAAAATTAATAAATGATTAATAATAGATTAGTCTTCACCACATCCCATATCAATGGGTGTTTGTTGAATTGATTGATGATTCATTCATTTATAAAATAATATTTGTAAGTTAATGCTATTTTGAAGTCTGTGATAGAATCATAAATAGATATCAAAACCTGAACCTATCACCTTTATCCTTCTTAATTTTGACCTATCTGTTTAAAGTTATTTTAATTTATTTAAAAACTAAACTTATCAAAATCCGCTCCTTTATTTCCAAATAGTTATAATTTATTTTCTATTTACGCCTATCTAGGAAAAAACACAAGGTTTCCTTTTTAATAAATAGTCAAACTTGTGTTTAACTAACTTTTATACGCTATTTCATGATAAAAATTTCAGAAAATTAGTTCCATTTTTTGGGAGGTGGTGTCAAATTTACTAAAATTATATTCATGCGAATATTTTTTGTTTATAAAATTTACAATATTGATTAACACTTGGATAAAATCTTAATAAAAAGATATAAGGAATTAATTTTATAAACCAGTTTAGTTGAAGTTTCTTTGACATACCCTTGTGGGACTCCGATTGTTCACTATGATCTTGTCACTATAGAAGGAAATACTAATAAACCTTTGAAATATCTATGAACACCCCACTTATTTAAACTAAATAATAAAATTACCATGTCTTCCTTACAAACTAACATTGAGCTAAAATCTAACCTAATACAATTACTTTATATATTCCATGGTCTTATAGGTGAGGAACAAACGATCATGTTAATGTTTTTACTTTTATTCTCTCAAAAATCAAGATTAAATGGGTGATAGAAGGATAAGAGAAGGGGAGGGATTTCCAATTCTCATAAGATAGAGAAATAAAGGAGTGGTTATATAGTATATAGCTAAGATAATCCAACAGGTATAATAATATATATAGGATATTTAAATAAATATTCCTACCCACATAATGAACAACAATAATCAAGAAGGACGTATATTCCTTTATATGAGCATTAAGAGAGACATTATAAGATAAATGAGAGAGGTTCAAGGAAATTTATGAATATTTACTCTATAAATTCATTTAAGAGCATCACTTATTAGAGTATTGATAGAAAAGGTATCATAGATTTTTTAATAGTTTGGTATAAGAGGTACTAGAATAACTTTACTATAGGAGTAATAATATTCTTACTCATCCCCTATACTATATTCAAAGATAAAGTAACTGACCACATTGGTTAAAAAAATTTATTTGAAAATTTTAAGTAATAAAGAAGCACAATAAAAGGTATGTAATTTGTGTCATTATCTTAATCATTATAAAAAGTAATGTTCTGAGTTTTTGAATTAGTATATCATCCAATGATGTTTTAGTAACCAAATGAAAGATAGAATAAAAAATTCCAAGATTAATAAGGATTTGAGAATCAACAGCATTTGGGTAGACCATATTACTTGAATAAATACCAAAAACCCCCACCCTTTCAATAACTATATAGATTACATTTCATACAAATAACATAACAATAACCCAAATTTTAATATAATAAGTATTTTGGGAAGTCCTCAATAAGTTCTTAACCAAAAGTGTAGAACCAATAAGGACGATTGGTTGAAGAGTTGAGAAATAAGCTTAAGGAAATTAAGAATCACATTGGAATTATTATGGAAATAATATCCAGTAATCCAGGAAAACTTTCAGATTAAGTAGTTCTAAATCCAAAACAAAATGTGTGAATAGTCACAACAATAATTTTTAAACAAATTCATATTATTTACAACCCCGACTCAAAGAAACACCATTCCAATGCTAAGTAAGAATAAGTATAACTAGTTAACCAAGAACCCGGAATGTAGTCCCAAAAGCAAGAATAAAATTTACAAGGAAGAAAATCTAGAAGAAAAAAGGACAAAGAAAAGTAATGAAATTAAAACAGAGGGAAAATAAATTCCTTCAACTTACTCTCATACGGAGGATGGTCCAATCAAGGAATATAGTATATGACAAAATAAAAATAGGAATTATATAATCTTTATGAAAAGTTGATATCAACACCCCTATTAAAATAACTCAAAAAAATCCTAATGTATTATAATTTCAATAAATATATATACACCAAAACCATAAAACTTCATGATAATGAGGGAGTGAATTTAAGAATATGTGTTTTAGCTACAATGACTACCCAACTGCCTCCTAATTATCAAGATCAATAGAAATTTTCTATCACTTATACTAGTGGTAAAATGTCATTTTAAGATTATTTATTTGATATAGGTGCCTATATAATGGTTTATTCCATTTATACATCTTTATAGACAAGATAATTGAATCCCATGGGGGTGGTTGTTCAATATGAAAAATGATCGACTATATTACTTGAAAGAGTCCTATAAGATGCGTCAGTTAGAGTATAAAATGTTATCTTTACACCTGAATTCAATTTACAAAACAATGTAGTAAAAAGACTATATAATTTAAACCCATCATATTGGGAAGACCCTTCTCGAAGATAGAGAAGAATATCATCAATTTATATAAAGAAACTTAAACTATGTATTATTGTGAGATAGTTATCAATTTCAACATATTTGATTCAATGGTGTACCCTATATAGGATTATATTATTCTAATACTTTTACACACTGATGAGGTTGATCCTAGTGAATAAATAGGTCCATTTATAGAAATTTTAACTTTTGTAAAAAAATTAAGAATTGAAATTACCATTATAAATGATTGAAAAATATATTGAAAATTTATATTCAAAATTTAAGTGTCAACAAGTTTTTCTTATGAATTTTCTATTCTCCAGTGTTTTGAAAATCACAAACACTTTATCTTAAGGAAAATTATCTTTTCTTAAGGATTATTTTCTTAAGAAAAATTTCCCTTCTCTGAAGAAATTTTTATCCTTATAGTAGTTTTCATTGCCTCATTGTATATCCAATCAAAACCAAGTTCATTTTAATACTATGTCACAAATTTGGATCCTTGTCTAAAACCTTAGGATCTTATAGATCCTTGGATATAGATTATTTTGTTTTTAAACTCCAAATTATCTAAAATTTAGAATTTTAATTCCTTTAAATTCAGACTCTGAATTATCTAAAATTTATACTCTGAATTCTCCGAAATTCAGACTTTAAATTCAATGAAATTCAGACTCCAAATTCTCTGAAATTAAGACAATGAATTTTCTAAAATTCAGACTCTATTTTATCTAAAACTCAGAATCTAAATTCTATGAAATTATAACTCTAGATTATTTTAAATTTTAACTCTGGATTCTCTGAAATTCAGAATCCAAATTCTATAAAATTCAGACTCCGAAACATCTGAAATTTAGACTCTAAGTTATCTAAAATATAGACTCCAAATTCGATGAAATTCAGACTCCAAATTCTCTTAAATTCAGACTCCGAATTCCTTGAAATTGGGACTCCATATTCTCTGAAATTGAGACTCTGAATTCCTTTGAATTCTGACTCTGAATTCCTCAGAATTCAGCCTCTAAATTCCTCAGAATTCAGACTCCCAATTCCCTTGAATTCAAGTTCCGAATTTATTGGAATTCAGACTATGGAATTTATAGAACTTATATTTCAAATTATTCGTAAAACCGAATCTTAATTGCCATGTTTTCTAGAATATTATTATTTATATGATTTCATTCAAAATTATATTTTTATTAGACTCCAGATATTCAAATTTGGTTAAGCTAATTAATTTTCCTTACACATGTTATTATTATGAAATGGTGTCGTAAAATGTTTTTTAACTAAACATTGGTTGATTGACACATGTATAGATTCCTCCAATGTTTAAGGAAAAATATGACCATTGGAGGAGGGAGCCAACTATTGGTATTTTTCTTATAAATAAGAGCTCATTTGAAGGAGGTAATTATCTATTGATCAACCTAGAGTTACATGATTTGATGTTGTGAGGTGAATTTATAGAGAGTGAAATACTCTCATGGTTTGTTAATTTCATGAAAATCTTGTTTAGCTTCCTTTGTGAGACACTGATTGTTGCAGAGTACAATCGAGGGATTCCAGGGATTGAAAGAAAGAGGTATCGACTACCTTAAAGATCGAGGACTTTCGGGGATAGCAAGATAGATTCTGATATTCTTATCGAGGTGTTACCCTTATGTGGGTAAAATATACTTTCTTGAAAGTATAAATAAAGGGACCTTTATCCAAGATTGTTTTATACCATACACTTTGGGTTAAATTATTTCCTACTTGTTAATTGATTTTTTTTTCATGTTTTATTTCCACTATATTTTGATAAAGTAAGAAAGTATAAATTTCTAATACTTTCTTATACATTAATTACTCTGATAAATAATATCCTATATGCTTTAGGGTAGAATCTTCCTTTAAGAAAATTTTTCTTTAGTTTCATTTCCAAATTTATATTTCCAGAACCTAAGAAAGATTGTTTCATAGAACTAAAAAAGGAAATTTGAATTTACCTTATTTAACTTTGTAAAATATTTTTTTCCTTAATTTTAAAATTTAATGTTATTAAAATTACAATTAAATCCCCTCTTGTAATTGAGCATCTACATATACTATTTCGATCCTACAATTGGTATCAGAGTAGGGTCTCTGAAATAATTATACTTCTGTAAAAGTTTTCTTACTCAATTGTTTTTTCTAAATTTTATTTCTTAACTTTTATTATTCATGTTTTGATTAAATATTTTTATCTTTGTTTATAAGAATTTTATACTTACAGGTTTGTGAAAAAGATATTTTTTTATAGAATGACTAGTATAAATATTGTTTCCATTGAAAAACTTAATCCTACCAGACCATTAATTTTTTATGGTAATGATTATGAGTACTAGAGAGATAGAATGAATAGATTTGTCATTAATAAAATAGTAGATAATTTTGTAATTCTCATTTGGGATTAAAAAAATTCTATACAATAAATTCATAACCTTCACCAAGCAAGAGAAACCAGAATATCAAATAAATTAAAAGGTATACAATACTTTGTTGTGTTCTATGACCAGAAATATATATAGTCAAATATATTTATGTGAAGCTGCCAAATGTATCTGGAAGAAACTTGAAGTTACAAACTTTGGGACTTTAAAAGTCATAGAGACCAGAAGAGAAATGTTAAGAGTTGAATATCATGGATTTGGTTTTCCTTATGGAGGGACAATTTGTAAAGTGAATCAAAGATTTATGACCATTGTAAATAGTCCTCAATCAATGTGAGAAAAAGTTTTTTATGATGTATTTCTTGTAAAACAAAATAACTAACATAATGCCCAATGAGTGGGAATCTAAAAGAACAGCCATTGATGAGAATAAGAAAGTTTCCAATATTACTCTTGATTAAAATTTTGGAAATTTTATTTAGTATGAGACTAGAATAAAAAGAGATACCCATTTCAAAAAGAAAATGAAAAATGGAAATGGAAGTGTATCCTTTACTATTACTAAATTCATGGACTTGGAACGTGTTACAAGATCTAATTCAAAGAAAGTAACTATTACATCATATTCTAGTGAAATTGAACATTCTAAAAATGAGATTGATAATATTTCTAAAGGATGAACCAGATCATGGAAAAGAAGGACATTCAGAATAGATATATAAAGAAAAAAATAAAAGACAATAAAGACTCGGAAGTCACTAGATATGAATGAAAAAGAGATAGACACATTAGGCCACATTGTCCCATGATTATAAGAAAATATAGAAAAGAAAATCATTCCGAAGAAAATAGAAATAATTATTACTAATCTAAATCCAATAATGTCATGAAGGATAATGATACCTGGAGTTCCAGTGGTGGTGATTTATCTGATGAATCCACAAAGTATGAATCCTCTATTCAGATGAATTTTGGTCTGTTAGCCACACTACCCATTGAAAATCTTTGTCTAATGTCCAAGGTACACATTGATGAATCTATAACTGATGTAATTTTGAATGAAAATTATATTGATAATAAATATTATAAGTCTTTAGATAAAGAATCTTATTCGGATAGAGATAACTCTTTACCTTTTTATGAAGAAGGGTCTAGGTTTTCCAAACATCTTGAAAATGTGAATTCTAATCCCAAGGAAAAACATGAGAAGGAAATTTATAGAATTTTGGTTTAACTAAATAAGTAAAAGATCTTTCAAAGGATCTGGATCATAATTGTTTTGATTTTGATAGTGTTTCTAAAAATCTTAAGAATGTTAATTCTTATAAGGAAAATATTTTTAAAGATCATGAAAGTGTTATTTCGATGAAAAACATTATATAAGCTAATTATATTTATAATTACTCTAAGGCTAAGAATTTAGTGATTAGAATAAAATCAAAAAAAAATTCCGGAAAGAAAATTGTATTAAATTTTACTTCAGAAAGTAATTATTTTTTTAAATTTTATTCAAAACTTCTTCATCAAAGGAATAGTTCTGGGTTTGGTTATATTAATTCAAAACCCATTTTTAGTAACAATTATTTTTTCCCCAAAGTGATCCATTTTGGAAAAAATGTCAATGTGGTGGACATTGGGAGAATTTTTTTTATTTAAATAAAATCCAATCTTTAGGTTTTCATATAGATTATTTTTCTAAGAAAATGTGGATTCCTAAAATTTCACATTCTAAAATTTCCAGATCCAAGAAATTTTGGATTCCAAAAGTCTAACTCTTTTATTTTCTGGGAAATAAAGAAATTACCATTAAAAATACATGGTACAAGGATAGTGGATGTTCCCAACATATGGCTGGTAACAAAAAAATATTTGAAATGATTATCAAGACAAAAGTATTAATGGTAACTTTCAGAGATAATTCTCAAGGATAAATTATTGGTATAGATAACATTGTTCTTCATAGAAAAAAATTAATTTCTAATGTTTTTTTAGGGTCTTAAGAACTACCTCATCAACATAAGTTAATTTTTTGATGAAGGTTACATTGTAAATTTTAGGAATGACAAATGCTTAGAACACAATTCCAAGGAAAATTTTATTCTTTCTGCCCATAGGCATGAGAATGTATATAAAATAAACATATAAGACCTTATGAGAAATCATATACCTCTCTATAGTACAAAATAAGATCAATCTTGGTTATTTAATATAAGGTTAAAACATTGTAACCTTAGAAATCTATGTAAACAATCAATGAAAAGACTTGTTAAGGATATACCAGAGAATATATTTGATTTTTCAAGAGTTTTTGATCTTGGTTAATATATAAAGATACATAATTCATGTTTTAAATCAATTGGTGAAGTCTTAACTTTCGATGAATTATAGTTAGTTCATAATAATCTTTTTGGTTCCACAAAAAATGGAAGTATTGTAGTTAAATGTTATGTATTTGTTTTAGTTGATGATTACAGTATATTTACATGGTACTATTTTCTAGAAATGAAATATGAAGCCTTTTCTTATTTCAAAACGTTTAAACCCCATGTTAAAAATTATAAAAATAATCAATTAATAACTATTCATATTGATCATGGGGGTGAATTTCAAAATTCATATTTTGAATATTTATGTAGTAAGAAAGGCATTTATCATAACATCTCATATCTATATACTCCTAAATAGAATTGTATTATTGAAATAAGAATTATAATTCTTCAATAGATAAATATAACCATGTTGAGTGAATATTCTGTTTCTAAACACTTTTGGGATGAAGCTATTAGTAAAACTTTTTATACTATAAATCATATTTTAAACAGACATTTATTTAACAAAACAACTTATGAATTTTGGACTGGTCAAAAACCTATAATTTTTACCTTAATGTATTTTATTTCAAAGTATTCATCCTGGATACTAAATATAAGTTACATAAATTTGAACCCAAATCTGATGAAGGAATTTTTTTAGGATGCTCCACTACTTCTAAGGATTATAGTGTTTTTAAGAAAAATAATTGTACAATTGAAGAAACAATTCATGTTAAATTTGATGAAACTGATCCTTTTGTTTTTAGACAACACAAACCTAAATATTCAGATGTATTTTCAAAAACTAATTATCAACCTTTGATAAAAGATTCCTCTAATAAAGAAAATGTTGAAGAAAACATTTCTAAATCATGTAACCCAAAATATTTTCTACCATATGTTGATGAACAGATTTTACAAAAATCAAATCAATTTTTTTTCTGAAGAATCATCCTAGTGATAGTATTATTAGTGATGTAAATCAATATATAAGTACTATAGCTCCTTTATAAATTATGTCAAACATCTGGTATTTATTTCCCAAAAGCTTTAGGTGATGATGATTGGATTAAAGCCATGCATATGACAACCCTGCTTCTTATTACAACTTAATCATGATTTATTACATAAAACTTCACTTGATACAACAGAGACAATCAAGAGGTTTAGTGTCTTTGGGGCTTAGGACCATTACATAAAATCTTGAAACATGAAATACAACATCTTTATTGAAAACTTCCTTTACATGACCACTACATTCCCTCGTACTTAGCATTGGATGGGATAACCTGAGGACATGCATAAGAAAAGGGTGAGATATAAAGCCCAGTAAGGGAGTACACATGGAATAACATGAGGTGTACAATACATGTTAGGAAATAGTCATTTCAATAGATCATAATATAAACATGAACATAAAGTCATGATAAAGCATGATAATCATAACATGGAAATGTGGCAACAACACTTAACATTGAATTAGCATGAGCCAAGGCTCATTGCACATGGAGCATGAGTAAATCCTCATTGCACATGAATCACTAGTAAAACCTCATTTCACTTGAATTAGCATGATTAAACAGTAATTGCACATGAATTATCATGATACTATACTCTACCCAATGCATTGGAGTGCTATAAGGGTGCACCCTTCTTAAACATTTCATTTCATGCATAAGTGTGCCACATGGATCATAAAACATGGATTCATAAAACATAATCATTTATTCCACGAAAAAAGAATGTGGAATTCATCCATGAAACTTTACAATCAATAAGTAAATGTTTATAAAGTTGAATACCCTTGATGGAGAAATGAGCATGTTATTCACTACACAATGACATTGGCTTTGAAAATCGGTGCAATTTCGGCAGCGTAACGTTGTGACATAAAAATTCATAAAAAGGGATGATGAGAGAGAAAGGGGTTCCTCATCATATATACATTTAATGGAAAGTAATGAGGTCATATAGATACATGTACCAACAATTTTAATGGAATTTAGATTCATGATACAAAAGTATTTCTTGAATATAAAAGAGGAGAGAGAAGTTCCTTTCGGAATTTTGGCATAGTAACGGGTGTACATGGGAGGCATTAAATGAGAGAGAAAGGGGTATCCCGTCATTAAAACATAAAGAGGGAAGTATGAGGGAGGTTTGAAACCATACCCCAATATTCATAATTGAAATTAAAAGGTAAATACAACTTAATGAAAATTGACAAAAATGAGAAAGGAAGAAAAAAACCTTACTTGGAAGTGTGCTTCCAAAGGCTAGAGAGAGGCTTGTGAGAGGATTCTTGGGAGCTTGGGGAACCTTTGGAGGATTCTAGAGAGAGTAGGGAAGAGGTTGGACGAACTCCAAGGGATTTTAGTGAGGAGTAAGTGCGAGCTTGGGTGGGTTTATATAGGAAAGGTGAGAGAATTCTTTATTATTTAGGTTTGGGTCCCCTTACATTAAATTAATCCAAACCACAAACCATCCCATGGTTTTTGCCCATGGTTTTTGTAAAAGGGAAGAATAAAACAATATTTTATAAGGAAAAAGTCCTAACATCTTAAAATAATAAGGTTTCTTATGTGGAGGTGATTCACACTCCCATGGAAATTAATTTAAAAAGGCAAAGTGTTGAATATGTCTTGAGGGGTCCATTAATGCTTTGAAAAGTAAGTCAAACAAACCCAAAATCACATTATTTTAATGATAAAACATATATTGGACGAACATAAGGATTATGGTATTTTATTACATCATCATTGGGTCATTATGATGTCATAAAACACATTATATAATTAAACGGTATTTAATTTTTACCCAAAAATTTGACTGTCTCAGAAAATTATGAAAAATTCACCGTTGGATAATTTCGACGTCCTGATTCCAGAAATGAAATTTATTTTATCTTAAAAAATTTCTAAATATGTTAATATTCACTTCTAAAATAAAAACCAACATTTATCGAAAATTCACGGGTTTTGACAGAAATGGATTTCAAACCATAATAAAAAATTTAATTGCATTCATAATGTTATAAGATCATTTATATTTAATAAAAATTAATTTAATAATAATATTATTATTTTATTAAAATATTATTTAATTCAAAAATCCCTTCATTTAATAAAATTGATTTCTTAATTAAATAATAACTAAAAACACCATTTGCACTTTAAAAACTTTTTACAATGTATCAAAAATGACTAGATATTATATTCATTATTATATAAAAAAATAATGTACATGAAAATAGTACTAATTATTTGTTACATAACCCCTTAAATAGTCGCATAAGACCTACGGGTAAGGTGTGCAATGGTGACAGACTCTTGGGGTGGATCAGATAACATCGCTCGAGTGGTAATCTCTATCAACTTCCAACTTTCTCATAGACGGTAACGTTTGAGCTTGACATAATGAATCTCAGCTTGGGATTGGTCAAGGGCGAAGCCCAAAGACACCACCTCTTTTCCAAGCTCCGACAAATGGGCTTCATATGGGGAAATTCTAATGGATGAGGCCATCGCTTCCTTTGTGTGAGTAAAAAATTGGACTCGTTAAAGCCTTATATTTATACTAATCATGTGATCACTGTTCAACGACTATAAAAGTAACCGTCACAACTCTTATCATAAAACCAAAGAAGTTGAAATTTTATAAAACATTTTATATAAAGAGAAATTTAACTGGATTAAGAGGAATTTTCCATTAATGAAACTTTGGGTCATTACAATATTCCCCCCTTAAGAAATTTCGCCCTCGAAATTTTCCTTTTCCCACACTAAAACAAATGTGGGTAACATAGCTTCATCATATCCTGTGACTCCCAAGTTGCTTCTTTAAACTTGTGGTTTCTCCACAACACCTTGATGAGGGGTATTGTCTTATTTCGTAGGAATTTTTCTCTACGATCTAAGATCTTCACTGGTTGCTCCTCATAAGAAATATCATCTTCTAATTTTACCACCTCGGAAGAGGGTACATGTGAAGGGTCCGGTATGTACTTCCTTAAGAGGGATACATGAAAGACATCATGCACCTTGGCCATAGTAGGTGGAAGTTCTAGTCGATAGGCCACAACCCCAACATGATCAAGAATCTCGAAGGGGCCGATGTACCTTGGACATAACTTCCCTTTCTTTCCAAACCTCATGAACATTTTACACGGAGATATGCATAAAAACACCATGTCTCCAACTTTAAACTCAAGGTCTCATCGACGATTATCTGCATAACTCATCTGTCGACTCTGGGCTGCCTTGATATGCTGCTGAATGGTTTCCACCTTCTCCACCATTTCCTCGACCATTTTTGGTCCAAGCAGCTTACGTTCACCGACCTCATCCCAACATGTCGGTGTTCTGCACCTTTTCCCATAAAGGGCTTCATATGGTGCCATTTGGATGCTCGAGTGGAAACTGTTATTATAAGAGAACTCAACCAGAGGAAGATGTTGATCCCATCCTCCTTTAACGTCCATTGAGCATGCTCTCAACATATCCTCAAGTGTTTGGATAGTCCGCTCGGATTGGCCATCAGTTTGAGGATGATAGGCCGTACTGAAGTTCAGTTCAGTATTCAGAGCATGTTGAAGACTCTTCCAAAACTTAGAGGTGAATCTTGGATCATGGTCAGACACAATAGATAGTGGTACTCCATGAAACCTTGCCACTTCCCTGATATATATCCGTGCCAGTTGATCCAATGAGAAATCCTCCCAAATAGAAATGAAGTGTGCAGTCTTTGTAAGACGATCCACAATAACCCAGATTGCATTATTGCCTTTGGATGTCCTTGGAAGTCCGGTGACAAATTCCATGGTGATGTTTTCCCATTTCCATTCTGGTATGGGCAATGGTTGTATCATCCCCTTAGACTTCTTCCTCTCTACCTTCACTTGCTGACACACCAGGCACATTGATGTATATTTGGTGATCTCCTTCTTCATATTATCCAACCAAAAGTTTTCTCAGAGATCTCGATACATCTTTGTGCTCCCTGGGTGAATAGAGAAATTTGAACTATGTGCATCATTTAAGAGTTCCTTCTTCAGCTCTGGACTTGATGGAACACATAGTCTTTTCCCAAACCACACAGTTCCTTCTTCATTAACATTAATCTCTGAGGATTTTCCCTTTTTGATAGCTTCCACTTTTTCTTGAATTTCCACATCATCCTTTTGAGAATCCTTTAACCTTTCCAAAAGAGATGGTTGCATAATCATTTGTGAAAGAATTTATGATGTTCCCTTCTCTATGATTCCCACATCCATCTTCATCAAGTCTAAGAATATTGGATCCTTCTCAATTCTCATCATTGATAGAATCGCTGGATCCTTTCAACTTAGGGCATCTACCACCTTGTTCGCTTTCCCAGGGTGGTAATGTATTGAACAATCATAATCCTTGATGATCTCTATCCATCTTCTCTGGCGCATATTAAGCTCTTTTTGTGTGAATATATATTTAAGACTCTTCTGGTCAGTATATATCTCACATTTCTCACTATAGAGATAATGCCGCTAGATTTTCAAGGCAAAGATCAAAACCGCCAACTCTAGATCATGCGTTGGATAGTTTTGCTCATGTATTTTCAACTACCTTGAGGCATAGGATATCACTTTATCATTATGCATCGTACACATCCTAAGCCCTTCTTCAAAGCATCACTGAATACCACAAAAAGCTCCCCACTTATGGGTAAAGTGAGCACGGGTGCAGTGATAAGCCTCCTTTTCAACTCCTTGAAGCTTTCTTCGCATTAATCACCCCAAGAAAACTTTACTCCCTTTCGAGTTAGCTTGGTAAGACGGTTGGAAAATCGTTAGATTTTCCTCACAAATCATCGATAATATCTAGCTAACCCCAAGAATCTACGGATATCGGTTACCGATGTTGGCCTTGGCCATCCCTCAATGACATCTGTTTTGGAGGGATCCACAGTTATCCCATTGCTTGTGATGATATGGCCCAAGAATGAGACCTCCTTCAACCAGAACTCACACTTTCTGTACTTTTCATAGAGGTTCTCCTTGCGCAAAGTCTATAGTATAGTTCTTAAATGCTCCTCATGATCCTCCTTGGTTTTGGAGTATATTAGAATATCATCTATAAAGACTACCAAAAATTTGTCAAGGTAATCTATAAAGACTCTATTCATCAAGTCCATGTATATTGCTGGAGAATTGGTGAGTCCTAAAAGAATTACTATGAATTCATAGTGCCCGTACCTTGTACGAAAAGCAGTCTTGGGGATATCTTCCTTCTTCACCCTTGATAATATCCCAACCTCAAGTCCACCTTGGAGAAGTATTGTGCTCCACACAGCTGATCAAACAAGTCATCAATTCTTGGGATATGATACTTTTTCTTTATCGTGTTTTTTTATGTTCATGATAATCGATGAAAATCTGCATTGAACCATCCTTCTTCTTGATGAAGAGGACTGGTGCACCCCATGGTGAAGCACTTGGGCGTATAAACCCTTTATCTAGATTCTCTTGTAGTTGTTTCTTCATCTCTTCAAGATCTACAACAACCATTCTATATGGATTCTTGGATATTGGTATCACCCCTAGTATAAGTTCAATTGAGAACTCAACATCTCTTCTTAGAGGAAGACCAGACAGTTTCTCGGGAAACACTTCAGCGAATTCCCTCACAATAGGAATTTCTTCAAGGATGGTTTCTTCCTTGGACTCAATCATCTTAGCCAGATATGCGTGCTCATAGGGCAGTAATATCCATGCTTGAGATGATGGAGATAAAGGAGATTCATCTTCCTCCTAACACTTTTAAAGAATTGGGGGTCGATTCTCCATATGGAGTGTGATTTCTCTCTCCCGACAATTTATGTTGGCTCTATATAAGGATAGCCAATCCATGCCATGAATTGCATCAAATTCCACCAGAGGGAGTATGACGAGGTTTGCCAGGAAATTCAATCCACATATTATAACAGGGAAGGACTTATAGTAATGGGATGCAATGATTGCCCCATTTTCCGTACTCACCGACATCTTTACTTCCATGATTTGTGGTGGTGATGGGATTGTTCTACTAAACTTTAGAGATATAAAAGAATGCGTAGAACCTGAATCAAAAAGTACATTCTCTATTCTTGAATTAATAACTAGCGTACATGTCACCACATCATTGTTGGGGTTAACTTTGGTATAAGTGATGGCAAAAGCTCTTCCTTGCTTTCTTGGAGGTTGTTGGTTGCCTCTGATAACCCTTGGATTAGGGAACTGATTTGCAAAATGACCCGGTTCTTTGCATTTAGAGCATCGAACTACACATTGTGGTTCAAATGGAGTGTTCCTATCCTCTGTCCCAGCCGTGGGTCCTTCTTGCCAACAGTTAATATCTAGGTTCCCTTCTCTTCCACACCTGAAGCATTTTCTCTTCCCCTTAAGGAAATTTCCAGGGTGCTTCTTCCCACACTTTTGGCAAGTGGGGTGCTAGAACTTATTAGAACCATTGGATTTATCCATCGGACAACCAGCATTGAATTCCACCTTACGATTCTTGTCCCCATGATACCCCTGTGATTCCCTGATCTCCATTTCAACCTTGAGGGCACATCGGACAATTTCCTCATAGCTGTCAAAGTCACAGATCGCTAATGCTTTCCGCAAGCTAGGCTCCAGCCCACCAAAAAAGTGGTCAACCTTGCATTCGGGTGTAACGACAAAGACGGAAGCGTATCGTGAAAGACTTGTGATGTTTTCCTCATACGCTCATACAGATTCTTCATCTTTTTTCATGAGGGAAAGGAAGTCCCTTTCCATCTTAAGCCGGAGGGTGTGCGAAAAATATTTATTGAAAAACATCTTTCGGAATTCCTTCCATTCCAAAGCCTCGATCTACTCCTCAGGCTTCGTATTTTTGATCAACATACACCATTGATCAGCTTCACCCTCTATCCGATAATCCGCCAAAAGAACCTTCTCTTGTCCAGAACATTGGAGGATGGAGAATATCTTTACAATGGAGTTGATCTATTGTTCAGTGATCGTGGGATCATATAATCCACTAAAAGTACAAGGCCTTTGTCTCATGAAGCTCTCGATAGCGACTTTTTCTTTCTTAGGAGGGGGGGGGGGTTGAACATTCCTCTCGACCTGTGTTTCTATTCAAAACTTGAGTTAGCTGAGAGAGAAGCGTGACAAAGTTCACGATTCCCGCTCCCATTGGATTTGGCATCTCATTAGTACAATCATCACAATGATCTTCACAACGGTTGTTAGCTCGATTCCTCTTATTACCGGCCATTGGA
This sequence comes from Viscum album, assembly GCA_963277665.1. NCBI lineage: Eukaryota > Viridiplantae > Streptophyta > Magnoliopsida > Santalales > Viscaceae > Viscum > Viscum album. Next base: position 1,990,743,099 of record OY728136.1, read on the forward strand.
TGGAATAAAAGGAAAGTTAGGGGTAACACATAAAGGGTAATACAAAGAAAAAAATTGATGACTTATAAATAAACTTTCATTCCTTAACTCATGAGTCTATAGGCTTCAATCTTGGATTTTCATGATCTACGTTCTAACAAATATTCGTAGTGGAATTTTTTTTAATTCCCTTAATAAGGGTTCATAATAAGCTTGAGAATTTATCAAAACATATCCCCCGGGAGTTTCGTAACCAAGAGTGAAGCAAGGCCCGTTGTCATGCAACAATTCCCATTTGAGTCTAGCTCAAAGCGGTGTTTTCGGGTTTTACCCCTAGGATACATCTGTGCCAGAGCCGCCTCTACCTGCTCGTATCCAGACAAGGCTGTATTTGTTTGATAACCCACTTACTCAATAGTCACCAAAACATAGGGACGTTTTTATTGTACTAAGTCTTGTATCTAAGGCTTTACTAGGGTTTCATAATCCAAAAAATAACTAAACCTATCCTCTAATACCAACTATGACAACCCTGCTTTTTTATTACAACATAATCATGATTTATTACATAAAAAATCACTTGATACAACAAAGAAGATCGAGAGGTTTAGTGTCTTTGAAGATTAGGACCATTACATAAAAACTTGAAACATGAAATAAAACATATTTATTGAAAACTTCCTTTACTTGACCACTACATTCCATCGTACTTAGCATTGCATGGGATAACCCGAGGACATGCATAATAAAAGGGTGAGCTATAAAGCCCAGTAAGGGAGTACACATGTAATCACATGAGTAGTACAATACATGTTAGGCAATAGGCATGTCAATAGAGCATAAGATAAACCTGAACATAAAGGCATGATAAAGCATGATAATCATAACATTGAAATGTGGCAACAACACTTAACATTGAATTAGCATGAGTCAAAGCTCATTACACATGGAGCATGAGTAAACCCTCATTGCACATGAAGCATGAGTAAACCCTCGTTTCACTTGAATTAGCATGAGTCAAAACTCATTGCACATGACGTATCATGATACTATACTTTACCCAATGCATTGGAGCGCTATAAGGGCGCACCCTTCTTAAACATTTCATTTAATGCATAAGTCTTCCACATGGATCATAAAACATGGATTCATAAAACATAATCATTTATTCCACGATAAAAGAATGTGGAATTCATACATTAAACTTTAAAATCAATAAGTAATTGTACATAATTGTGAATACCCTTCATGGATAAATGGGCATGGTATTCACTAAACAGTGACATTGGCATAGAAAATCGGTGCGATTTCGACAACGTAACGGCGTGACATAAGAATTCATAAAAAGGGATGACGAGAGAGAAAGGGGTTCCTCATCATATTTACATATAATGGACAGTAAGGAGGTCATATAGATACATGTCCCAACAATTTTATTGGAATTTAGATTCATGATACAAAAGTATTTCTTGAATATAAAAGAGGAGAGAGAAGTTCCTTTCAGAATTTCGGCATAGTAATGGATGTACATGTGAGGAATTAAATGAGAGAGAAAGGGGTCTCCCATAATTCAAACATAAATAGGAAAGTATGAGGGAGGAACAAAACCATACCCCAATATTCATAATTGAAATTAAAAGGTCAATACAACTTAAAGAAAATTGACAAAAATGAGAAAGGATGAAAAAACCCTTACTTGGAAGTGTGCTTCCAAAGGCTAGAGAGAGGCTTCTTGGGTGGTTGGGGCACCTTGGGAGGATTATAGAGAGAGTAGGGTAGAGTTTGGAAGAACTACAAGGGATTTTAGTGAGGAGGAAGTGGGAGCTTGGGTGGGTTTATATAGGAAAGGTGAGGGAATTCTTTATTATTTATGTTTGGGTCCCCTTACATTAAATTAATCCAAACCACAAACCATCCCATGGTTTTTGACCATGGTTTTTGGTAAATGGAAGAATAAAAAAAATATTTTATAAGGCACAAGTCCTAACTTCTTTAAATAATAAGGTTTCTTATGTGTAGGTGAGTCACACCGCCATGGAAATTAATTTAAAAAGGCAAAGTGTTGAATATGTCTTGAGGGGTCCATTAATGCTTTGAAAAGTAAGTCAAAAAAAACCCAAAATCACATTATTTTAATGATAAAACATATATTGGACTAACATAAGGATTATGGTATGTTATTACATCACCATTGGGTCATTATGATGTCAAAAAACACAATATATAATTAAATGGTATTTCATTTTTACCCAAATATTTGACTATCTCAGAAAATTATGAAAAATTCAGCGTTGGATAATTTCGACGTCCTGATTCCATAAATGACATTTATTTTATCTAAAAATATTTATAAATATTTTAATTTTCACTTTTAAAATAAAAACCTACATTTATCAAAAATTCATGGGTTTGACAGAAATGGATTCCAAACCTTAATAAAAATTTTAATTGCATTCATAAAATTATAAGATCGTTTATATTTAATAAAATTTATTTTAATAATAATAATAATATTTTATTAAAATATTATTTAATTCAAAAATACTTTCATTTAATAAAATATATTTCTTCATTAAATAATAACTAAAAACACCATTTGTACTTTAAAAACTATTTACAATGTATCAAAAATGACTAGAAATTATATTCATTATTATATACCAAAATAATGTACATGAACCTAGTACTAATTATTTGTTACATAACCCCTTAAAAAAGCCGCATAAGACCTAAGGGTAAGGTGTACGATGGTGATAGACTCTTGGGGTGGCTCGGATAACATCGCTTGAGTGGTAATCTCTATCAACTTCCACTTTTCCTGTAGACGGTCACGTTCGAGCTTGAAAAAATGAAGCTCAGCTTGGGATTGGTCAAGGGCGAAGCCCAAAGACACCACCTCTTTTCCGAGCTCCGATAAATGGGCTTCGTATGGGGCAATTATACTGGATGAGGCCATCACTTCCTTTGTCTGAGTAAAAAATTGTGTTCGTTAAAGCCTTATATTTATACTAATCATGTAATCACTGTTCAACGACTATAAAAGTAACGGTCACACCTCTTATCATAAAACCAATGAAGTGGACATTTTATAAAACATTTTATATAAAGAGAAATTTAACTGGATCAAGAGGGATTTTCCATTAATGAAACTTTGGGTCTTTACAATGAAATAAGAGATAAATGAATTCAAAAGGATCAAAGTCTAGGCGCTGGTTGAATGACCTATGGAAACTTCTATAATTAGAGTAAAATGGGTCTTCAGAAATAAGTTTGATGAAAATTTAATCAAAGTAAGAAATAAATATAGATTAGTTGCTAAAGGATATAATATACATGAATTAATAGAGTTTAAAGAAACATATGATCCTATAGATATACTTGAATATATTCTCAATTTACTTTCCTTTGCAGCATTCTTTAATTCAAACTTCTTCAAATGGATGTGAAGTGTGATTTACATAACAGATATGTTCAAGAAAAAGCTTATGTAGAAAAAACTCCTGCATTTGAGGATATAAAACATCCTAAACATGTTTTCAAATTCACCAAAGCCTTATATAGACTTAAACAAGCCCTTAGAGATTGGTATGATAGACATACAAGAGTTTTGTTACAAAAAAATTATGTTAATGGAACTGTTGATCCAAATCCTTTTATAAAGAAAGATAAGAAAAATGTTTTTATTGTTAAAATTTATATTGATGAAATTCTATTTGTTTCAAATCAGAAATTTTTAATTGATTCTTTTGTGAATCTAATGATATCTATGTTCGAAATGAGTATGATGGTTTAGGTATCATTTTCCCTAGGCTTTCATATTTCCTAAAAACTAGAAAGAACGTATATATCACAACATAAATATATTAAATATATTTCTAAAAATTATGGATATAAAAACACTAAATGTATAATAACTCCAATTGGTACATCAAATTCTCTTGATCTTGATGAAGCTAGGAAACTAGCAGATCTAACATCATTTAAAGGTATGATACAGACATTAAAATACCTGACAGCTAGTCATATAGACTTAATTTTTTCAATATTCTTATGTGCAAGATATACATATAATCAAAAGGAATCTTATTTAAATGCAGTGAAAAGATTTTTGTAATTTAAATGGAACCATGGATTTATGACTTTTTTATACTTATAGAAATGATTTTGTTTTAAATTTTTTTTGGATGCTAGTTTTTGTGGATTTAGAATGGATAGAAAAAGTGCATCAGGAACATTTCATTTCTTAGGAGATTCGTTAGTTTTTTGGTCATGTAAAATGCAACACTCAGTAGCACTCTCCACTACTAAAGCTAAATATATAGCATATGGATATTGTTGTGCCCATTTTTTGTGGATTCAACACACACTCACTAACTATAAAATGAGTTTTACCAAAACATAGATATTATGTGATAACACTAGTTGCATTTCCCTAAGAAAAAACCATGCACATCACTCCTATAAAAAACACATAGATATTAGGCATCAATTTTTTTAATGATCACACACAAATTACTGATATTTTTACAAATTTGTTACCCTATAATAAATTTTAATACATTAAACAAAAGTTAATAATGATAACAGTAAGGTAATATTCTATATTAATTTTTTCTCAAACCTATCTCCGTACATTAAGTAACTTCTGCTCATAGGGGGAGAACATATTTTTTGTAACCAAATTTTTTCCTTAATCAATTTTTTTGCATCTAATATATTTTCTTAATCAAATTTTTGTAACCAAATTTCTTTTCCTCAATCTAAATTTTTCAAAACCCAAAAGTTTGGAAGAAAAAAATTTCTTTCATTAGTAAACTTTTTTGGAATCTAAAGTTCGTCAAGAAGGATATTTTTCATTACTAAAAATTTTTCTTGGAAATTCGGAAGGTATGCTTCCTTAAATATATATTTTTAATTTAATTTTTTACTTGTTGGTTTTTAAGAAAATTTTTATCAGATTAAATTTTCTTAAATTTGATTTTTTTTCCTTAAAACTTGAAATAATCAGAACCTACTAAAATATTCTCCGTATTTCATATCAACTGTTAGAGAAGTTTGTGCTCTTTTCAACTATTGGATCAAATCAAGAATTAGAACCTTTCCTCAATGCCTATATAATGGCCCCTCTATTTCTCTTCCCGTATAGGTTTTCTATGTTTTCTATGCCAAAGATCTGCCTCTCTTCCAAAATGTATTTCCTATTTTCTAACATTACTTAGAAAACAGATGTTGTTGGATGACTCCCCACTGAAACATATGTCTTCAACCAAGGAAATAAAGGAATGAATAAACATATAAGTAATGGTTATTTGATCCATGATTATTATCTAAGTATAATTAATTGACTAAAAAAACATTAAACTGAATGGATGAGAGTTCATTTGTCTAGCAAATCCAAAAAGTCAGGATTCAATTTACCCAGACTTTCTTACAAAATTATATGATATAGTAATATTTTATAACGAAGTTGGAAGAGAAAATTTTCCTTCAAGAGAAATGGGAAAACCTATTCCCTATCTTTTATTAAGTCATCCAATATTCTTGGAGTTATGTACGAAGGCTATGAAATTTTCTATACTCACAAGATTCTAGATCAGTAAGGATGTTTTGGGAAGGAAAAGATAATGGAGCACCTTGGAATCAAAGGAGTAAAATCACTAAAAATTAAAAATTTATTAAAAAACATCATATTGTTAGAATTATGGGTACTGGGTTTCCTCATTCTGAGAAAAGGAGGCAAGGACTCCTTAAAAAAAGTGACACATTTATCTTGGATTATTTGGTTAACTAAAGGAAGATAAATTTTGTGAAGTATATCCTTATGAAAATCACCCATACCAAAAAATGGAACTCTCAAATCCAAAATAATCATGTATCTATAAATTTTGTCTAAGATTATAGTGCAATGCTTATAATTGCTTAAAATTCCCTGTAGTTTTAAACCAAGAAATTTCTAGATCTTTCTACTAAGTGATGAAACCTTGAGAATAATGAATGTTGGTTTCAATATAGAGTATGGATAATTTTATAATCTTTTAGAAGGTAAGGTTGAAGCTATAGTTGATATAGTCGATATATGAGATAATATTATGAAATCTCAGAAGAAGAGAAAGGAAAAAAACCAAATATGATATAAAATCCTACAGTTTTAGAAACTCAGTCAGCTCCACCAATGTCGAAAAAGAAAAAGTCCTTTCCCAATGAAGTGGTAGTGAAGTGGAGGGAATAGTATAATATTAAGAAATAAGGATATCCTAGTTTTTTCCTATATTCTACAGAGGAAAAAGGCATTAAATATTAAAGATGTAGAAGAATATGATAGGAAAGAAAAATAAAAGAAACAAAAGAAGAGAATTTCTGTAGCTGAGATCGTTCAATCACTTTTCAAGAATATTTTGAAAGATTCTAAATAGATTCACGTACCAAAATATTTTTGTCCAGAATCAGTACCAGTTGAGACTCCCAGATAGAAAATCCCAATTTCAGAACCTGAATTAGAGCAAGAACTAGTACAGGAAGAAGAAACATATGAAGAAGAAAGAGATGTTGATGATTAGAGTGATTATGTTAAAAAGAAAGAGGAAGAATATCATGAGAAGGAAAGTCCTTCTGAAAATATTTCAATACAAAATTCATAGGTTGAGTCATCCAAAATTATTTCTCACGGAACATACGATGGGTAGGAACATGTTGAAAAACATTTTATGATGACAGTAGTCATCATGATTTCATTTATCCTACTGATATTAAGGAATATGATGATAAATAATTGGTTGGTGAAGATAAACTTTTCCAACTTTCAGATAGTGAGCATGAATCTTTAAAGGGTACAGAGACTATTTCCATAGTAGGGAAAGGAAAATAAGTGATTGATGATACACCTGAGAAGGCTATAGTGGTAAAGGATTACTGTGGATAATTCAAGAGGAAGGCTATAGAGATCTAAAAAAATCTTCACCTATAATGGAATAAAATTTTTAATCATCTTCCAATGGTTAGGATTTCATGGAAAAGTCTATGAAGAAGATAGTAGATACTATACCATTGTTTGCAAGTATTTATTAGAGGTGTCAGATGGTTCAACACTCCATTAATCATAATTTGGATTCTGTAAGCATGACCATGGAAAAATTCATTATGCATGAGGTTGATTTAAAGACCTTCTATATCAGTCCTGACACTCATAAGATATATTTTTTAGTAAATCACAAAATGTTCTAAGAAAAATATTTAAGACTTGAGAATTTTTTATGAATTCCAATACTCCATGAAAGATATGTTTGATAATTTAGAGGATAGGATAAAAAACCTTACAACAAGTTTTACAGAGAACTATAACCTTGAACAAGTATCCCGGAAGCACGCAGATAAATATCTAAATGGGAAGTTGAATTTTGTTGCCTTAATTTTTTTGGAAGAAAAGGAACACAAGATAGAGTTCAATGAAATGTTCAATAAGAAAAAATATATAGTTAATTCTCAAGCATAATTCCTTAAATATCAAGATGAAAAAAATCAAGGTTCTAGAAAATAAAAATATGGATCATGATTTTTTGCAAAAGATATTTGAGGAAAATCATAAGGATCTCTAGAATTTAAAGTCTACTTTGAGGAAGATCACACTGAAGGAAAAAAAGGTTGATTAATTGTTTTCCTATCTTTTGTTGTATTTTTCTTGTATCATTTTTTTCCAATCATAATGAAAATTTTTATTGTCCTTTTTTTAGTTATAATATTTTAGGTAACATTTTTTCCATTCTCTCTATTACCTTTTGAAAATCAAAAAGGGGGATAAAAGAACGATCAAAATAATACTAAGTATAAAGAATAGAGTTACATATGTAAGGGAGAGTTTAAGTAAGAGGGTATATATAAAGAATAATTTTATATAAAAGAAAAATTAACTTCTCTAAATATGTCAAGAATACAATCCTTAGGGATTTAAAAATGTAGGGGGGAGTGAGTCGTATTCATCATGGTAAAAAAAGAGAGATAAGTTTTTATTTTAAGATTTCATAATGAAAAATCTAATTCCTTATATTATTTTTCAAAAGGTTGTTTTTTTCCAAAAAGGGGGAGATTGTTGAGTCAATAAGTTTTCTTTATGAAATTTCCATTCTAATTTGTTTTGAAAATCATAAACACTTTATCATAAGGAAAATTATCTTTCCTTAAGGATTATTTTCTTAGGTAAAATTTCCCTTCTCTAAAGAAATTTTTATCCTTACCCTGGTTTTCGTTACTTTATTATATAACCTCTCAAAACTAACTTAATTTTATTACTAATTCAAAAATTCAGATCCTTATATAAAAATTTAGAATATTATAGTGCATTGGATATAGAGTCTTTTGTTTTCAAACTACGAATTCTTTGAAATCCAGAATCCGAATTCTCTGAAATTATGACTATGAATACTCTGAAATCCAAAATCTGAATTCTATGAAATTCAGACTCTGAATTCTCTAAAATTCAGAACCTGAATTCTATGAAATCTAGACTCCAATTTATATGAAATTCAGACACTGAATTATCTGAAATATAGAAATCAAATTATCTGAAATTTAGACACTGAATTCTCTAAAATTTAGACTCCAAATTATCTGAAATTCAGTCTCCAAATTTTCTAAAATCAAGACTCTGGATTATTTGAAATGCAGACTCCAAATTCCTCATAATTTAAACTCTGATTCCTCATATTTCATACTCTAAATCCCTTATAATTCATACTATTAATTCCTCTAAATTTAGACTTCAAATTCCTTATAATTCGGACTCCAAATTCCTCAGAATTTATACTCTGAATTCCTCAGAATTCAGACTCCGAATTTTTCGGAATTCAAACTCCAAATACCATAGAATTTTGAATCCAATTTTCTCAAAATTCAAACTCCAAATTACTCATAATTATGATTCTAATTTTTTTGTAATTCATACATCAGATCTATAGAATTCAGATTTTGAATTCTTTGTAAAATATAATTTTAATGTCCATGTTTTCTAGAATCCGATTGTTTATATGATTGGATTCTGAATTCTATTTTTTCTTAGAATATAGATATTCATATTTGGTTAATATAATACATTTTCTATTCAAATGTGTCTATTATGAAAGTATGTCATATAATTTGTTTCTAACTAACTATTGGTTGAGTGACACGTGCATAGGTCCCTCTAAAATTTAATGAAAAAATATGATTTTTGGAGGAGGGAGCTGACCATTGGTGTTTGGCCTCTAAATATGATATCGTTTGAATGATCTCATTATTTATTGATCACCCTAGAGATTACATGTTGTGAGGCTTTAAAGTGAATTTCTAGAGAGATAAAGACTCTCATGCTTTCTGTATTTCATGAACATCTTGTTCAGCTGTGAACATCTTGTTAATCTAGCTTCATGCGACATTGATTGTTGTTGAGTACAATTGAGGTCTTTGTGGGATAGGAATACAGAGGTCCTGACTACTTTTAAGATCGAGGACTTGCAGGGATAATAAGACACATTCTGATATTCTTATCGAGGGATTAACCTTGTGTGGGTAAGAAATATTTTCGTGAAAGTATAAATAAAGGTTCCTTTATCCAAGGTGGTTGGATACCCTACAATTTGGGATAAAATATTTCCAAGATTTTACTTGTTTTTGTTTCAAGTTGTATTTCCACTATATTTTAATAAAGTAAGAATGTATAAATTTCTTATATTTTCTTATAATTTACCTTCTCTGATAAATAAGATTATATACACATTAAAGTGGAATTTTCTTTTAAGAACATTATTTTAAGTTTCCTTTCTAGATTCATATTTCCAAAACCTAATAAAGATAGTTTTGTATAAATAAAATTGGATTTTAGAGTTTTCTTTGTTTAACTTTGTTAAATATAGTTTTATTTAATATTAAAACTAAAAGTTTTTAAATATAAAATTCACCCCTCCGGTAATTGAGCATCTATATGTACTATTTCGATCCTAAAAACTTATTAGAAGAGGAAAACTATAAATTATTTTGTGAATTTATTGTTTTTTCAAGATTAGAGAAGTTAATTTTTCATCTCTTATAGAGGAAGCTCATGATTTGGATGTAAGGAATGAATGTATCATTTTATATTTAGAATATCCCTCAAACCTAGAGTTAATAACACTACCCCATGACCTAAATCATGTGAACCTCATAGAAGAGGAAATTTTTATAGTGATAATTTCTATAACACTATTCTCAGATAGAAAATAAATTGTTATATAAATTTTAAGGGAAAATGTGAATAAAATAGTTTGGAGTCAAAGATATATTCCATGAATAAGCCCCGAAATCTATATACATAACATTCTTCATGATGAAAATTTTAAACCAATTAGGTATCCCCAAAGAAGACACTACCAACTTTGATGTAAGTATTCAATGAAGATATAAATAAATTGTTTGAAAAAAGAATAATCTACCCCTTGTCTGATTTAAAATGGGACAGTTCCATATAAATATTTCATAAGAAAACAAGACTGGTCATAGTGAAAAAGATAAAAATGAGTTGACCCTTGTTAGGCTTTAAAATAGTTTTAGGGTGTGTTTATATTATAGTAAATATAATGAGGTCAATAAAAAAATTATTTCCCCATTCCCTTTATTGAAAAACTTTTTAAAAATTATAAAAAAAGACTCATTACTACTTTTTAGATTAATTTTATGTCCCCATTTATATTAAGTATTAGAAAATATAACATTTATATATATCTATAGGTCCCTAATGAGACTATGGACTCATGAGTCAGAATGCAGCATAACGTTAAGTATTTAATGATAATAGCATAAGTAGTAAAAAAATAAGCAGAATAAATAATCATACAATATAATGAACTAACAAGTTGATATTGAAAAATGAATAGATACAAAAATCATGATGATAATCATGTCATGTAGCTTTAAAATATTAAGGTACATGAGCTATAGGGGAGATGGAATATACGACCTACTACAACAAAAATACAAAAAGACCAATAGCTCCAATAACTAGATTCATGATCATAGGCTTGGTAATATACTCCAATACTCCATTCTATTACTAAAAGTCTAGAATTGGAATCCTAGATCTTTCCTTTATCTATAACTACAACCATAAAATCAGTTTGGGTACTAAAGGTGGCTCAAGAAGGGCGTGACATGTACTCAGTGGGCCTACCCTAACAGTCTAGATCAATCCAGTTAGTGTATATAAAATGATCAGTGTGAAAAAATAAATAAATTCATGGAAATAAATAAATAAATATATTGTTTTGGGTTCCTCATTGGATACCCAAACAAATATACATGATTCTGCCTAATATGGATGAATTTTAACCAAGGATACCTATGCAAGCATAATATAATGTAAAATGGGTTGTTATAAATACTGTATCAAGATATGGACCGTGACCAAGAATGTGATTTTTCTTGGTATACGTGTCCCTTAATTTAATTAGTTAATTTTTTTGAAAATATAATGATCCATCACTTTAATTTAATTATGTTGAATTCTAGGAACATTCTAGGTGAAACATTTTAAGGAACCCAAGTATTTCACTTGGCGTTCTATAAAATCTCAACACCGTATGATTCCTTCTAAGGTGATCCATAAATGGATTTCCATGTGTCACTCCCTTAATGGTGTGGATACAATATCACTCCTCTAAGTCTATCCCTAGAATCTAACATATAGGACTGTGTATCACTCAAGGCTGGGTGTAACCATTTAGCCACTGATCCCATCCACAGTGTCTCCCCCCAGGGAACTAGTATCACTCACTTGGAGGTAGAGAAAACTCAATGCGAGACCAACCAATGCATACCTAGTATGACACCTATTATATAAAAAATTCAATTTTGGAATGATGTGTAGGGGCCTAATTCATGCCTAATAATTATCTAAATTTAATTTATTATTTTAAAGAATTTTTTGTAAGGGAAATCACAACTCAGAAGGGGTTTTTAAAAGATAATATAATGTGAAATTAGGCCCCTATGGAATGGAACACCCATAAGTGTGGATCAAGTCAATGAGATTGAGTAAAAAAATTTACTTGAGTCTTTCTAGGACCATAAAGGTTATGTAGATCCAATCAAACCAGTTTATTAGACATTTATAAGGCATCATCATAAAGGTATGTTACACATGACGGTGGATCATATTATAAATGCAACAAAACATGAGGGAAAGGGACTAGATCACCTACCTTAGGTTTATATAAGTATCTTCATCCAGTGTTAGTCCTTGATTCAAGCTATAATGGGAGATATTTGAAGAATCATCAAATGCCCTGAAAATAGGGAAAATGATCACACACTTAAATAAAACATGATATGGAAGACAAAATTGGAAAACAAGTAAGTGGAGTGTAAAACATAGAAATAGGAATCCAAATCACATGAATGGGATGAAAACAAAGATTGTACATGGGAGATACAAAAATACATAGTTGGAGGAGAAAGGGGAGCTTGTGTATGAGGTATATATACTAGAGAAAGAATAATAGGGGAATGAGGGTTTAAAACATAAAAGGGGAAAAGGGAAAATTACCCTTTAAATTTGGATTTCCATGGCTTAGTCACACAGTTGACCAAACCATGTTCCATCCATGCACCCTTCCCTTCCCAAGGACACCCCTCACATGACATTAATGTACGACTTAATGAGTCATGTGCAAGTCTTTAGAAATGGATCCACTGAGGATGTCCACAATACCTATTAGTAATTATTCGTAGCTCATACGATTGAATACAAACCCTGTGGCCTCCCCTACATACTGGGTACCTCACTCGATTGAGTCACAAGGATTTCACCAACCATGAATTAATTGTACAACTAATTCTACATAATTAAATTCTGGAGCTCTGGGCTCCGAACGTGCCTCGTACTCTAAAGAAACACTTATTAGACTCTAGAGTACATTAATATCTTAAAATGAGAGGTTTTTAATAGTAAAATAAGAATATATACCTCTTTAGAAATCTAGGACATAATAACCTCCCCTTCTTAAAGAAACTTGTCCCCGAGTTTCCCTTTTAGTGGTTGTAAAGAATATTCTACGAAGTGTTTTGGACATTGGGAACATACATTAACCTCCCACTCCCAGGTCTCATACAATTCATGTCTGTAATGCCATAGTACCCAATCTAGTGGAACTAACCTACCTCAAAGAGACTTCATTCGCCAATCAATGATATGTATCAGATTCTCCTTGAAGGATGCATCCGCCTCCAACCCTATATCACTAGGGTCAAAAGAATTAGATGGGATGACATAATACTGTAGAAGCTATGATACATGGAAGATGTCATGCATGACATAGTTCATTTGAGGTTGTTTCATGTAATAGGCTACCAACATGACTCTCTCTAAGAATTTGAATGGCCCAACATAATGGAGAAATAACCTTCCCTATATCTGAATTCATATATGACCAAATATATTAGAATCACATTGAATGACCTAATTTCCTACCTTGAACTCCAGAGGTCGACGACTATGATTGATATAAGACTTATGACTGGATTTTTCTGTATCCATACATTTCTAAATCAACTATACATGATCTAAAGTCTCTTTAATAATATGAGGACATAGTATTTCTACACCCCCCACCTATAACCGAAACATAGGAGATGAAATAACTATAAAAAAGGTCCACAAATAGATCCATCTAAATTGTTTCGTGGAATATGTGACTATAGGAAAACTAAAAAAGAAGTATATGTTTTTTCCTTGAACCTATGAAATCAAGGATGCATGCTCAGAACATTTCATATAACACCTATATTTTCTCCTTAGTTTTCCCGTCAGTCTGAGAGTGATACACTGTACTCAATAGAACATGTGAATCCAGTGCCTTGTGTAGCACCTAATAACACTATGATGTAAAATAGGAAATTGAATTCAACATGAGAGAAAATGGAACACCATGAAGGTGTGATATCTCTCAAATATAAATCCTCCCAAGCTCATCAATTGATAAGGTCTTCTGGATCGATAGGATGTGTTAAAACTTGTTCAACCTATCAATTATCACTCATACTACATCACTTCCTCAAGAGGATCTCTTTAACACCATCATAAAATCCATGGGGGAATCATTAAATTTACACTATGTAATGAATAGATTCTATAAAACCTCATAAGGTCTCTAGTTCTATATCTTCACCTGATGATCATCGGAACACCTCAAGATGTAACTTGCAATCATCCTCTTCAAACCTCGACACAAATACTGATGATGTATGTCTCAGTACATCTTAGTAAGATTGGAGTCAACATCCCAAAAAAATTCATGATATTCCCTCATTAAATATTATCATATATAATAAGGAACCCATACATGAACATGGTAGAGTAGGATCTCATTCTCTTAAATGACCCAACTTGGTGGCTGGTTCACACATTAGAGAATCTGCCTCAAGATGAGGTCCCTATAATATGATATTTGTTTCATATAAACCCATTATAAAATGGAGGATTCCACTAATAGAGCTACTAAAATATAATATCTATGATAATACTGAACCTGTAGATTCATTATAGAAAATAGATCCATAAACTGTTACTCACTATTGGACTTGTAAATAGATTGTGTCTGTGTCTTCTTGCTCAATGGGTTATCTACAGAATTACACATTCCAAGTGTGTAAGAAAGCTCAAAATATAATTACATAAGGAATTATACCTACTTGGATTGCCTCATATTCAGATAAATATTTTGGGAGATGTATTTTAGAATTTCATGATCTATGTAAACAATGAACCACTCACCACATTGATAATGCATCCAAAAAAATAAATCATGATTTCTCTAGTTCATGCATAATATAATTCTATTCCTGAGGTATTTTTTAGGGGGACCCATATTCTACAACCTAATCACCATGCATCAAAACTACTCAAATACTAATCAATGAAGCATCACAATAGATAGTATAGATTCTGCCGAGATCTGGCAGAATTAGTATCATCATTGAAGTCTGTCTCGCCTAAAACTAAATAAAAGATATCTCATAGGATTATGACTATAAATACATCAATTTTTTTATTCAAGACCATAAGAGGGACTTCTATTCAAGATATGTCTTTAATGAAACATCTGTAATTTCTAGACAGCCTCAAGAGACTTTGTATGTCAAAGACATTCTTGGTTTATTCCCAAGAAACTATGACACTCTAGGTTAAAGGATTCACCTAATTATAAAATTATATGACCCAATAAGTGTACCTTATTGATCTAAATGTGAAATTTATTGAGGTTCACATATAGAAGGTTCTCTCTCAGTGTATTCAACATGATCTCAAGATGACTGGAATAGTCTTGTCTAGAATGAGAATAAACCAAGTTGTCTTCCACGATGACTACCAAAAATTAATCTAGGTATGAGTGGAAAACCTAATTTATCAAGTCGATAAAGACTATTAAAAAATTCATAAGGCCGAGAGGCATAATCAGGTAACCGTACACACTATATCTACTCCAAAAAGTTTTTCATGGTATATATGAGAGTCTAAAATGTACTTACTGGTATCCTAGATAGAAGTCAATCTTTAAGAAAAATATTTATCATTTGTGATGGTTGAATAGGAAATCTATATATGGAATTTGATACTAGATCATTACCATAATATGATTAAGCTTCCTATAATCCATGCACAACCTGAGGGTACCATCCTCCTTCTAGAAAAAAAGAACATGTGAACCCCATGACGATGTACAAGGATATATGAATCTTTTTGACTCTAAGTCTTACAACAAATTTTGTAGTTATTGGAGTTCAATATGTGCCATTCTATATGGAGGAAATGATAGAGTTTTCAGAGCTAACACTAACTCAATTTCAAACTCCACTTTTCTCATAGAAGGTAAGTGTAACACCCCAAGATTTCATAGTGTGTTATTTCTTCAAAATAATTCAATAACTTGCACTACACGCAACACTGAGTTCAATTGCACCATGACTTACCAAAAAAAATCCATTAAAAGAGGTCATGAATAGTAGTAACTAAATTTTAAACTTTATATAATCCTTATAATTTTAGAATCCGTATTATGAGTTTCTTAGTCATAATGCAAGAACAGATTCATTTTCAGTATTGCACTTTTATCAACTTTTGATAGTGAAACCTTTTTAAATACAATATTTTAAACTTTTTGACTAAATGGAGACATAAAAAAATTTAAAATGAAACATCCCAAGCTTCCACGGTACGCTTTCCTTTGAATAAAACAGTAGCGTATGTTGTACGCAACTTCGAGTTCTAACACACCGTAACCAATCAAACTAGCTGTTATGAATAGTAATACCAACTTTTTGAAGTTATATATATTTTACATTTTAAAATGGACTTCATTTTTGGATTCGGAATATCAAATTTAGCCTAAGGTGAAATTTTGGTACTTTTCGGATAACTTTCATATTTTGATGAATAGTGAAAATTACTAAATTTTAATTAAAAACAACTTTTTTAATCAAAATAATTAATAGTAATAAATTATGAATTTGAGTGGTTTTAAAGTATATTTAGAATATATTTTTACTATTTAATATAATTTTGGTCATTGGACATAATTTTACAATTAAACCGAACATAAACAAGTGTCAATCTTTTGATAGTTATTATCTCTTAAAAACACTCTTTTTGTTTTGACAGCGGGAATTAATTTTAAATTAATTTCTGCCACTTCTGTGTTTTGAATTTAGGAAAATGGATTCCATATTTGGAATCAGGATGTTCAAATTGTGTAAATAGGTAACTTTTATTTTTAGACATTTTGAATAATTACTGCGGTAAATATTTTATTTACCATGGTTAAGGGTAAATCCGGTAAATAAGGGTTAAAAAATAATATTATAATAATACTAAATTACCCTAAAACGTGTCTTAACTCTATTGGTTGATACATGGTCGACCATGGGCATCTTTGTGTCAATTTTGGGACCCCATGGATCCACTTGTAAGTGATAATGACACTTTATTTTAATTAAGTTAAAATGAATACAAAAATGACACAAGCATATATCTTTTAGAAAAACAATTGTTACATAGGGTTATATATGTTGTATTTTAGATTATAAATATTCATAAGAAAGATAAAAATATTTCCTACATAATGATATTTTATTTATAATTTTTAGACATTAAATAATTTATTTTATTTATGACACAATGATGATGCAGTAATTACTATAATAGTGAAAAATTAAAATAATTGATATTATAAATACCCAAATAAATATAATATTAAACTTTTAATGAATTAAACGAATTTTATAGGATAATATGATATATTAGGATTTATTGGATTGACTTTGTTCGAAGTAATCAATCTGTTATGAGTTTCAAAAAAATCAACTATTGAATAGTGTCAAAATTGACATAAAAGAGTTATTAAAACAAATATTATATTATTAATTGATATTAAATTCCTAAAAATCTAAGGTTCGGCCAAGAGACTTATATAAGGATAGGTTCATCATTAATGGACCACTTGGGGGTCGCTTGGATGTATATAGTAAGTTTATTAACCATATTATATAAAAATACAAAGAGACATTGTAAAAGTGAAACTAATTAACTTAGAGTTAATACTTAAAGATAAGGTTAATATAAGTACCCAAACCTGTCTAAATTCTATTGGTTGAGTGGTTTTCGACCTATCCCCACCTTAACATTTAAATAATCAACTTTGGAGCCATTATAAACTGAATATGAATTTATTATAAATTAATATTTCTAACTTTTCCAAAGGTGCCCCTCACCCCTCTTATAAAAGGGCACTCCTCCTTCTCATTTCTTCACACCTCTAAAGCCTTTTGGTTCGGCCAAACTCTGCCCAAATACTCTCCCAACATCTCTCACTACAACCTAGAGGCCTTAGTTTGATCAGAAAGCCAACCTAAGGAGCCCTTTTGATCAAATCAAAAGGAAGAACCCGAAGAAGAGGAGGTTAACCTACCCCAACCAAGGAAAAGTACAAGGTAAGGGATTTTCTTATCTCACTTTCAATTCCGTGAGATTTCCATTGTTCGCCACTAAATTATTGAAAGTGGTGTATTTTGTACTTCCATTTGATATATATTATCATGATTCTATTTATATTCATGTTATTCTGTAAATCATTTGGTGGTTATTAACTTTTGGCCATATGACTCAGTTGATTAACATGGTAAGGGGTTTTCATCTCACTCCTTATTTCCGTGAGATTCATGCCATATTGCCACCATCACCTTATGTGTGGTGTATGTACTGCCCATAATTATATTCATTGTGTAATACACTCTAATTTATGTGTATTTACATATTAATTGTATGATACCTCTTTTATGGGTTGTATGTTTCATAATTTACCAAATTGGTAAGGGTTTACTTTACAACCTCTTCATTATCCAAGGTTGTTTATACGTAATAATCTACTGGGATCTCGTTATCATCCACATCCATGTTTCTTCAAAATGTATTTCAAAACATTTTTAATATTTAAAAGAATATGGGTTAAAGTCATTTATACCCTTGTTTGACTTTTTATAAGAGGTTTATAAGGGAATCTTTCCGTCGTTTTCCAAACAAGGTGCTTTTTAACCTTTTCGACAGAATTAAGTTAAGAATGTTTTTTTTAACTTATATGGCAGGTGCGGTTATTCTCTGCCATTATTATAACTTTGAAGCTTCCCTTACACACTTGTATGTATATTTTCAAAATAAACGTTTTCTTTTATAATTATGTGATTTTTAAATGATTTCAAAAAAATATATATTTCTCTCAAATATATGAAAATCCAGTGCAAATGTATACGTATTTAACGCAAGCTTAAAAATGTTTTCAGAAAACCTGACTCTCGAGTTTGGTAGACAGGAAGGGATTGGGAGTGGACCCATCATGGCCTGTAATTAGTCGAGCAGTCTCAGAATTAGTTATTTTGTTTTGAGAAGCTTGCATAATGTTTTTAGAAAAACACTGGAGTGTATTTTAGCAATTTTAAACGTAAGTATCTTCTAAAAAAATTTCATCGGTAGGTCTCATGAGAAAAACTAGTGTCTTGGCACAAGGCCTTGACAAAATCTTATTTGTAGTCTTGGCACAAGGCCTTGGCTATGTGGTTATGATAGTCTGGTATTATGCATTCCAACATTATGAAAGTGGTTATTGATTTTTGCATGTGATTATTCGATTAGTAGAATATCCATGTGAATAAGTAAATGGAATTATTTCATTTTATTTATTCCATACCATGTTGAAAGTTCATGTTTAAAAGGATTTTGTTTTAGTAATTCATTGCCTTACATGTTTATGCTTATTTTGGAATGTTCCGCTATATTGTTATCCTTACTGGGCATTTGAGCTCACCCCTTTTCTATGTTTTATTTTTCCCAGGATGTGAAGATATAAGTTATGAATGACCTGCAGGGATATTATGAGGGGATTATAGTGTGGACTGTGGAAACATTATGTTGTTGTAGTAGTTTTTCATTTTATGATGTAATGTAAACCTTATGAATATATCTAGTGTTTCCAAGGCTACTAAACCAATCGGTCTTTCGAGATTTGATCTTTCTTGTGATCATGCCAATGTTATGTAATAATGAACTGACTCTGGGTAACTAGGGTCGGGGCGTTACAGTTGGTATCAGAGGAAGTTTAGTACAAACCTTGGAATCTAGATTTAGATAAACTCTGATTAGAGCACGTAGACCTAAGATGAACTTTGAGGATTAGTATAGAAGAACTTCCTAGAATTTTGGTATTGTAGGGATTTTGTGAGTTTTCTGAGCAATACATCCCTGTCTAGATACGAGCAGGTAGAGGCGGCTCTGGCACAGGTGTACCTAGGGGTAAAACCCGAAAACACCGCTTTGAGCTAGACTCAAACGGGAACTGGTGCACGACAACGGGCCTTGCTGCACTCTTGGTTACGACACTCCCGGGGGATATGCTTAGGATAATTCTCATTTTCTTTACAAACCATTGTGAAGGGTTTATGAGTATATACATCCTCAAATGAGACATTTTTATGATTATGGATTATATCCATAAATAGTTCAATTTATGTTAAGTGTTTTATAAGTATGGGATTATGTATTTTGATTCATAAACTGATCTAGTGTATGCCATTGTTTAGAAATGGCACCCAGTAGAAGGAATGAGAACTCCAGAAATGCACATGATCCAAAGAGAAGGAAGGATCATATCTTTCATGGTCTTAAGCAAGAATTTATAAGAGAAATAGTCTCCCATGTATTATCATCATATGAAGAAATAATATCATGTGTTGATAAGATAAGTAAAGAGTTTACTGAGTCCTATGGCTTTGAAGGGAAGCAAGAGAAGAAAAGGATGGAAGAGAGAAATATGGATAAAATTAAGAGAGAAAAGAAGAATTTTCCCATATGTGGTAACTGTGGAAAGAAACACCCTGGAACTTGCCTGAAAGGAATGGGAGTTTGTTATAAGTGTGGAGGAAAAGGGCACAAAGTACGTGACTGCAAGGGTAAGAAAATGGTTTTAAATGTACAATGCTTCATTTGCAAGGAGTTTGGACACTACGCGAACCTATGTCCCAGTCATCAGACTATGCCACAAATGATGCTATTGGATAATAATCAAGTTATGATACTACCACAGATGAAGAGGAATGATTAGAGTTCTTATGTTGATTATGTCAATTGAGTGTTGTATCAACAATGTACTTGTTATAATAATTATGGAGTATATAAGGATTGTACTGCAGTACTATTTCATTAAGGACTTGAGATGGTGTGGAACAAAGAAAAGTGACTCAGTAGTAGGTTAAATGTTTGGAAAATATATGGTTGAGAGAAAGATAAACCATAATATGGTTCAGATACCGAGGTGGTGATTTTAGAATAATACATGATTGATTTGGATAAATTATATTGGATATTATTTACTACCTTGAAGCTGATTAATGATTTGTATATTCCATCATTGTTGGGGTTTAAAACATTTTTGGATTAATGAAGTATATCCAGCATTCTATATGGAATAGGGGAGCATGAATGTAATCAATAAGGAATATGGTAATTCAAGATGTTTCAGTTTATTAAAAGAATACAAGATGAAGGTATTCATATGCTATTGCGGGGTAAAAAGGATCTATATTATGCATACCTTACTTATAAATGTTGGACTGTGAGTTTGGAAAGAAGTATTTTGGATAGTTCTAGTTTGGATTATTTTGGATTACCATAAAAGGAATACCCGGAGGTTGGGCGGCAACCCGTCGCGTTCGGCAAGGCTGCGAGACTTGAACCCGCAACTAAAGGGCGACAAGGGTGTATCACCTACCACTGGCCCATGAGATGTCCTGGATTAAATAATGTTGTTTTTTTAAAGATCTGGTAGATGAATTATAAATTCATTTATTTTGGAACCCTGTACGAATAGTATAAATAAATAAAAAATTACATTCTATTATCTTTTAGAGTGAAAGATGAGTTTGTGGTAGAAACTTATTAATGGATAAAACTCTGATTATAAAGTAGGTATATCTCCTTATGATCTTATCCAATCTCATAAATAAATTCCTCAACATTAATAAAAGGAACTTAGAACAAAAATGTTTCCCTAGATGGTACCTTAAATCATCACTAATTTATGGCTTTGGGATTGTTGGCCTTTTCATAGCCATGTTCTCTACCACTCTCCATCAGATAATTGATGGTTAGATTTCTCCTCCATATCCATATTTTCCTACATGGAACCCTAGTATGTGTTATTTTCGGTAATCTTCATACTTTCCACTCATTATTTTAAATAGAGGCCTCATTAATTCATTTTTCGATGTGGGATTTCAACTAAGATATTTTGAAACGTCAAAAATGTGTTATCCTAATACCCTATGTTTTGTTGAACCGATGGTATTTCAAATCATCATAGATTGATGAATTTAAGGACCTCAATTATACACTTGTTTGTGATTGATGACCTCAATCACTACCTATAAATATTTACGTTTTTCCTCCAATTATATGTCTCTAATTGCCACCAATGTTCTCCTAATCAAGATCATAATTTGGTGGTGACCCTTTCATTTCTCTTTTCCTCATATTAAGACTAAATTTTAGTAACCCAATTTCCGATGTGGGTTTTCCCACAAATATATTTTCTATTTTCAACCTTTTATTTTCGAAGAACAATTTCAAATTGCGAGGACGCAATTTATTGAAGGAGGGGAGAATGTAACACCCCAAGATTTCATAGTGTGTTATTTCTTCAAAATAATTCAATAACTTGCACTACACGCAACACTGAGTTCAATTGCACCATGACTTACCAAAAAAAAGCCATTAAAAGAGGTCATGAATAGTAGTAACTAAATTTTAAACTTTATATAATCCTTATAATTTTAGAATCCATATTATGAGTTTCTTAGTCATAATGCAAGAACAGATTCATTTTCAGTATTGCACTTTTATCAACTTTTGATAGTGAAACCTTTTTAAATACAATATTTTAAACTTTTTGACCAAATGGAGACATCAAAAAATTTAAAATGAAACATCCCAAGCTTCCACGGTAAGCTTTCCTTTGAATAAAACAGTAGCGTATGTTGTACGCAACTTCGAGTTCTAACACACCGTAACCAATCAAACTAGCTGTTATGAATAGTAATACCTAATTTTTGAAGTTATATATATTTTATATTTTAAAATGGACTTCATTTTTGGATTCGTAATATCAAATTTAGCCTAAGGTGAAATTTTGGTACTTTTCGGATAACTTTCATATTTTGATGAATAGTGAAAATTACGAAATTTTAATTAAAAACAACTTTTTTAATCAAAATAATTAATAGTAATAAATTATGAATTTGAGTGGTTTTAAGGTATATTTAGAATATATTTTTACTATTTAATATAATGTTGGTCATTGGACATAATTTTACAATTAAACCGAACATAAACAAGTGTCAATCTTTTGATAGTTGTTATCTCTTAAAAACACGCTTTTTGTTTTGACAGCGGGAATTAATTTTAAATTAATTTCTGCCACTTCTGTGTTTTGAATTTAGGAAAATGGATTCAATATTTGGAATCAGGATGTTCAAATTGTGTAAATAGGTAACTTTTATTTTTAGACATTTTGAATAATTACTGCGGTAAATATTTTATTTACCATGGTTAAGGGTAAATCCGGTAAATAAGGGTTAAAAAATAATATTATAATAATACTAAATTACCCTAAAACGTGTCTTAACTCAATTGGTTGATACATGGTCGACCATGGGCATCTTTGTGTCAATTTTGGTACCCCATGGATCCACTTGTAAGTGATAATGACACTTTATTTTAATTAAGTTAAAATGAATACAAAAATGTCACAAGCATATATCTTTTAGAAAAACAATTGTTACATAGGGTTATATATGTTGGATTTTAGATTATAAATATTCATTAGAAAGATAAAAAGATTTCCGACATAATGATATTTTATTTATAATTTTTAGACATTAAATAATGTACTTTATTTATGACACAATGATGATGCAGTAATTACTATAATAGTGAAAAATTAAAATAATTGATATTATAAATACCCAAATAAATATAATATGAAACTTTTAATGAATTAAACGAATTTTATAGGATAATATGATATATTAGGATTTATTGGATTGACTTTGTTCGAAGTAATCAATCTGTTATGAGTTTCAAAAAAATCAACTATTGAATAGTGTCAAAATTGACATAAAAGAGTTCTTAAAACAAATATTATATTATTAATTGATATTAAATTCCTAAAAATCTAAGGTTCGGCCAAGAGACTTATATAAGGATAGGTTCATCATTAATGGACCACTAGGGGGTCTCTTGGATGTATATAGTAAGTTTATTAACCATATTATATAAAAATACAAAGAGACATTGTAAAAGTGAAACTAATTAACTTAGAGTTAATACTTAAAGATAAGGTTAATATAAGTACCCAAACCTGTCTAAATTCTATTGGTTGAGTGGTTTTCGACCTATCCCCACCTTAACATTTAAATAATCAACTTTGGAGCCATTATAAACCGAATATGAATTTATTATAAATTAATATTTCTAACTTTTCCAAAGGTGCCCCTCACCCCTCTTATAAAAGGGCACTCCTCCTTCTCATTTCTTCACACCTCTAAAGCCTTTTGGTTCGGCCAAACTCTGCCCAAATACTCTCCCAACATCCCTCACTACAACCTAGAGGCCTTAGTTTGATCAGAAAGCCAACCTAAGGAGCCCTTTTGATCAAATCAAAAGGAAGAACCCGAAGAAGAGGAGGTTAACCTACCCCAACCAAGGAAAAGTACAAGGTAAGGGATTTTCTTATCTCACTTTCAATTCCGTGAGATTTCCATTGTTCGCCACTAAATTATTGAAAGTGGTGTATTGTGTACTGCCATTTGATATATATTATCATGATTCTATTTATATTCATGTTATTCTGTAAATCATTTGGTGGTTATTAACTTTTGGCCATATGACTCAGTTGATTAACATGGTAAGGGGTTTTCATCTCACTCCTTATTTCCGTGAGATTCATGCCATATTGCCACCATCACCTTATGTGTGGTGTATGTACTGCCCATAATTATATTCTTTGTGTAATACACTCTAATTTATGTGTATTTACATATTAATTGTATGATACCTCTTTTATGGGTTGTATGTTTCATAATTTACCAAATTGGTAAGGGTTTACTTTACAACCTCTTCATTATCCAAGGTTGTTTATACGTAATAATCTACTGGGATCTCGTTATCATCCACATCCATGTTTCTTCAAAATGTATTTCAAAACATTTTTAATATTTAAAAGAATATGGGTTAAAGTCATTTATACCCTTGTTTGACTTTTTATAAGAGGTTTATAAGGGAATCTTTCCGTCGTTTTCCAAACAAGGTGCTTTTTAACCTTTTCGACAGAATTAAGTTAAGAATGTTTTTTTTAACTTATATGGCAGGTGCGGTTATTCTCTGCCATTATTATAACTTTGAAGCTTCCCTTACACACTTGTATGTATATTTTCAAAATAAAGGTTTTCTTTTATAATTATGTGATTTTTAAATGATTTCAAAAAAATATATATTTCTCTCAAATATATGAAAATCCAGTGCAAATGTATACGTATTTAACGCAAGCTTAAAAATGTTTTCAGAAAACCTGACTCTCGAGTTTGGTAGACAGGAAGGGATTGGGAGTGGACCCATCATGGCCTGTAATTAGTCGAGCAGTCTCAGAATTAGTTATTTTGTTTTCAGAAGCTTGCATAATGTTTTCAGAAAAACACTGGAGTGTATTTTAGCAATTTTAAACGTAAGTATCTTCTAAAAAAATTTCATCGGTAGGTCTCATGAGACAAACTAGTGTCTTGGCACAAGGCCTTGACAAAATCTTATTTGTAGTCTTGGCACGAGGCCTTGGCTATGTGGTTATGATAGTCTGGTATTATGCATTCCAACATTATGAAAGTGGTTATTGATTTTTGCATGTGATTATTCGATTAGTAGAATATCCATGTGAATAAGTAAATGGAATTATTTCATTTTATTTATGCCATACCATGTTGAAAGTTCATGTTTAAAAGGCTTTTGTTTTAGTAATTCATTGCCTTAAATGTTTATGCTTATTTTGGAATGTTCCGCTATATTGTTATCCTTACTGGGCATTTGAGCTCACCCCTTTTCTATGTTTTATTTTTCCCAGGATGTGAAGATATAAGTTATGAATGACCTGCAGGGATATTATGAGGGGATTATAGTGTGGACTGTGGAAACATTATGTTGTTGTAGTAGTTTTTCATTTTATGATGTAATGTAAACCTTATGAATATATCTAGTGTTTCCAAGGCTACTAAACCAATCGGTCTTTCGAGATTTGATCTTTCTTGTGATCATTCCAATGTTATGTAATAATGCACCGACTCTGGGTAACTAGGGTCGGGGCGTTACAGTAAGTTAATGAAAGCTTCAGGAATGAAATCCTTGAAGTGATCCATCATAGATAGAAATTCTACACTACACATTCCCTGATTTATCATAAATAGGCTTACCATATGGGTTTTCATCCTACCCATCCTATAATTATCAGGTCTAGATTGAGTCTCTTCGATATCCCATTCCTCCTTATGAATATATACACCACATTCAAGTGAGTTAAAATACACCCTAAGATGATAGAAATCAACATGGTCTTAATATGGAACTAGATAGTCTATATTCAGAATGAATTTAAAGCTGATCATATTAAGGATGAATAAATTCTATAAAACAAATGTACCCACCTATCTCAAGGGGGAGCTCCTTACACTGGCATATGCTCTTATATTGGACACCTAACAGGGTGTCGAGATTCATCATGCCACCTAAGTAATCCATTTATAGGATATTACTTTCCATAAATTCCATAGATATGAAGGAGTTTTTTGATCTTATATAAAATAAATATGAAAATAATGTAGTGGGAACCATAATAGTACCTCTAACTATGTAAGTCCCCGTAATCTACTCCTTAGGTGTAGGATTCACTACATAGATTTGGTCTGAACCATAGCCTCCAGATGCAACTTGACTGACATGGGCTGGTATGACCTACTACCGTCGAGCCTCAAATGTCTAGCCACCCCAGCCACGACCACCTCTGTAGCCTGATAGGCTTATTATAGACCAACTCCTAGCCTGATGTGGACCCATTGATCCTTTAATAGAAATTGGATTTAACATTGGTCCATTCTCTCATGGAATATGAGTTAACATCCTGTAGAAACACATAATTTTACCCATCCTGTTGTAATCTTGTCACTTGATCAAGTTTCTCACTCACTGTGAATTTTTATTACCCACCTTTCCACACTAGTAACACACTACATAACTGTCAATGTGTTTCATGTGGATGGAACTACCCCCACAAGCACCACCGAACTGATGCTTCCAGGAACTGGATAAAGTGTCTCCCTTCATAGATAATGAACCACTCAGGCTCACATTTCCACCTTCCCTCAGTATCCACTATGTGATGAGGGATTGGTTAACTATATCTAAATTAGTGGTCATCAATAAATCATTTACCTATGATCATGTCATGTAAGCAATACCAACCTCAAAAATCTCTTGCAGTCATCATCTCATCACTGGTAAGGGTTGGTGAAAAACATTTAAACCTAGTGAAGTGATCCAAGTACTCCGTCACTAATATTTAACACTTATATATGTGGATAAAATTCTATGAATAGTGTAATCACAATGTTTGGGGGATTAATTAATCATAAAAGTCCATTTTTAAGCCTTCTTGGACCATGGCATGATGATTTCTGGCTTGGGAGATGATATCTCACTAATGTTTAATAGAATTTTTAAGCATATAAGAAGTGATATTGAATCAATTCTATAGTGGTGTCTCTAAGTACTCAACGATATATAACATGGCACTGATCATTGATTTTGTATCCTGCGGACCACCATCCCCTAAAAAGGTGGGAGGATGCTACTGCTAGAGTTCCAACGTCAGCTCTACCTTAGGAGGAGATGGTCACAAATCACCCTATATATATTTCATGAAATAAAAGAAACTATATAAAAATAAAGCATCAATACCTAGTAGA
The DNA here is from genome assembly GCA_963277665.1 of Viscum album. NCBI lineage: Eukaryota > Viridiplantae > Streptophyta > Magnoliopsida > Santalales > Viscaceae > Viscum > Viscum album. The sequence goes on from OY728136.1 coordinate 1,990,770,678, forward strand.
AGATTTACAAGATGTGCATCAAGTGGTACAACAGAAGGTAATACCAGTGGCTTAAGTAAAAACACCTCAAGAGCATGTTCATCACCCCTCCTAGAATATGACATGAGGACATTGAGGAAACATAGTTCTAAAATTTACAAGTTCATGCCTCAGGTAATATTTAGAGCAAATAGAAAAATAGGGAAAATAGAAAAAATTATCCAAGTATAACGTATCTATAAATTGTCACACCTCTGTTCCTAATCATAAATATAGGTCCAGGTGATGGGAAATATCAATACTCCCCATAAAATACATATCCAACTTCCCACTATTATGGTCGGGTGAAGGTCAAGGTCTCATACAATACAGTAGTGGTTTGGGTATATGGATTGTCAATTTCTAGGTAGAGAGAAAATAACCCTTCACATTTAAATTGATCTCCCCATTTAGCAGAAACCATTTCATTTAGAATCTATAATTTATCTAAGTTTATTTTTTTTCTATAGAGGAAGATATCTCAATCCAATTAAATGTGCCACCATTCCAATTTTTATAAAGGCCCATAGTATTGGTAAGTTGGAATTGGTATGTCAATAAACTACAATCGGCCTCTATATCCCATATCATGATGTAGCAGGTAATGTTTAGTGATTTTATTGAATGAAATACCATTACCAATTTATAGAATTTCTCACTACATTACCCCTAATTGGAATTCATCAATCAAATAAACTATAATTTCAGCCCATGAAACTAGTGGTTCTTGGATGAACCGTGGAATAATTGGTTAATTAATGTATAATCATCAATATATGAAGGAAAAAACAATTTAAATTAATGTAAAAACATAAATTAGTCCAATTTTTTAATTCCTACAATAAACGCTGTCATATTTTTATATATAATAATCAAGGAACTCATTATATGAAATAATAAATGCACGAAGAAAGTAAATTTGGAATGAATAAATGTATGTAATATTAGTCCTAAGGTGCCTGTAATGATTCATGATATGATACCACCTTTCCATATTAGTCCACATAAAAGAAAACCATAATAATAATGTAAAAAATTAATATCTTAAAAAAACATGTGCATCACCTAATGTTCAAATAATTACAACTATAACATGATCAAATAAGAACAATAATAACCCATCCCAAATAATTTTGGTTTTACCTATATGTGGGTTAGATACTTCTTGGAATACGCTCATTACCAAATTATGATATATCTTATTCAAATATACAATACACATAAAATAATACAAAAAAGAAAAAGGCCTCTGATAATAGTTTGTAGCTCCCCGACCTGGAAGCCACTGAGCAGTTCCCTGAGATGGCTGGCCACATGGCCTCAAAAAGACCTCCCTATATAATAGAGGCTTCCAATTAGAAATGGGGGCCCAGGGTGTGTCTTGAGGGAGATTATTCCCCCATGATTCAACCTTCATCACAATGGTAAGTAATAAATGATAACAGTGGAAGAAGTAAAAAAATTAGTGGGATAAAAAATCATCCCAGATAAATATCTAACAAGAGTAATATGAATAATGATTAAATTAAAAATAAATATTAGGATCATTTAATGTAGCTATAAAATTAAGGCAACAAGGTTACATGGTAGCAGTAATATACCATCGGCTATAAAAAATTACAAAAATCCCAAAAGATGTTACAACTAGCATCACGAGCATAGGCTCAGTTTTCTGATCCTGTACTCCATCTTAGTATCTAAAATCAAGCATCAAAAGCCTAATACTTACCTTAATCTACAACTGTAATCATGTAGCCTTCATGGGTACCAAATGTTTCCAAAATAGGGTGTAAGATATACTCATTAGGCCCCCACCAATTATGTCTAGATCAATCTAGTTAGTGCATATAAACATATCAGTGTGCCAATAGTAGTAAATTTAAGGAAATAAATAAATAAATACATTAGACTGGGTTTCTCTTAGCATACCCAATAAACTATAACTGCATTATCCTAATATGGAAGTCTATGTACTAAGCTGACCTATGTAAGTATGATTTAATGTAAAATGAGCTATTATAAAAAATGTATCAATATATGGGTTATTCCTAATCACGTGAAATGGATTGGCTGATGTATCCCTTAATTTCAATAATTAACATCCCTAAAAATATAAAAAGGAGTCTCTTTAATTTAATTAAATGGTATTATAGACCTGTACAAGCCTAACCATATCAAGGAACCAAATTATCGCACCGGGATCTCTATAAAATCTCCACACCATTGGAGTCTGTCTAAGGAGATCCTTAAATGTAATCCCATGTTTCAGTATCAACATGGTGTAGAGACAATACAATCCCTCTGAGTTCATCTCTAGTATCTTATGTAGGGGACCAAGCATAACTCATGGCATGGTGTAACCATATATACATTAAGATCATCCATGGTGTCTCCCCTAAGGAACCTGTATCACTCACATAGAGGTAGAAAAAACACATTGTGAGCCCTTTCAGGGCATACATAGTATCAATTCTAACATATAATAAACTCAATTACTTTATGAAGTGCAGTGGCCTAACTCATGGCCTACCAATTCTATAAATTCAATTTATCATTTCAAAGACTTTATTTGAAGTAAAATCACACCTCAAATAGTGTTTATACAAATTAATATGATGTGAATTTAGGCCCCTAAGGAATGTCACACCAATAGGGGTTGCTAATGCCAAGGAAATAAATCAAGAGATTGATTCTACACTAACTAGGATCATAAAAGGCATAAATTACCAACAAAATTTATTTTTTATATATTTATAGGGCATCACCAAAGGTTCCAATGTAAGAAACAAAATTTCATATTATAAATACAACTAAACATTTGCGAAATGGAATATACCACCTACTATAGGTCCATATCTATCTTATCATCTAGTGTCAGTCCTTTATTATAGCTAGAACTGAATATATAAAAAGAATAATCAAGTTATCTAAAAATAGTGAAAATTTCCACACACTAATATAACACAAGATATGGGAAAAGAAACTAATAAAATAAAAAAGAGAAGTGTATAAATTATTGAGTGTAATCCAAATCAAACAACAATGAAGGAAACAAATTCCATATGAGAGAGATACAAAAATATATAGATTGAGGAGAAAGGGGAGATCTTGCATTAGAAATATACACTAGAGGGGGGAAAATGAGAATGAGGGTATAAATCATAATACAGGAAAAAGGTAAGTTACACTTTAAATTTGGGGTCACATGGTTGTCCAAACAATGTTCCAACAATGCACCCTTCACTACCTAGGGACACCAATTTCATGGTTTATGAACACAATTTGACTAAGCATTCACAAGATATATTTAATGGTTCTATAATGGATTCCTAAAATTCCACATGTGCGTACGACCTATATCAGAAGGTTTTTGACAGGATGTATGGCCTTCCCGATATATATGGTTCCTTACATGGTTGAGTCACAACGTTTTCCCCAACTGTGTGCTAACCACATGTCTTAGTCTACATCCTTAAATTCTAGATCTCTGGACTCCAAATGAGCCATGGACTCTCCCAAACCACTCCTTATCCTTTAGTGTATGTTACTAGCTTAAAATTAGGGGTTTTGAATAGAAACATAAGAGTCCATAAATCTATAAAAAGATAGGACATTAAAGTATTTGGTATAAACCATATCTATTGAAAATAATGTATAATAATTAAATGATACTATGATGCTTTTATAAGAGTGAGGTGAAATCAATCATTGAGTTTTTCTATACACTAGCTTGTGGAAGATACATTAGACCTCAACGAAAATCTATGAAATCTTTACTATAATTAATATAGTATCCCACATTATTTATATTTTCCAATGAATTTTTTTAAATATGTGAGTGGTGGAAATTTACAGGAAATATATCTAAAAAAAATTGATGCCTAAAAACCCAATAATATTTATTAAAATCTTAGAATTATGGTTCATTGAATTCTTGGGACCCTTTCCCATGTCCTTTGGAAAATATGATGTTTTTTTGATGTGGACTATGTTTCAAAGTGCATAGAATCTAAAGACACAAAATTGATGATGCTAATGTGGGTTGTGATTTTATTAGGACTATTTTTTATACGTTTGGAGTTACTAGAGAAATAATTAATTTTCAAGGGAATAATTTATTAAATATGAACTTAGATGCTTTGATGGGAAATTATGGAGGGCATAACAGGACTTCAATACTATACCATCCCCAAAGTAATAGTAAAACTTATGATTTAAATATATAAATTATGAGAATGATAGATAAAAATATCAATACGAATAGAAAATATTAGAGCCCAAGGTTGGAGTAAAACTCATGGGATTACAAGATAGCTTACAAAGCCACATTGAAATGAGCTTGTATAGGTTGATTTATGGTAAGAGATGTCACTTACATGTGGAGTTGGATCACAAGTCCACCTGAGAGGTAAATGAGATGAATATGGGTTTGAAAACAATTGGGAATGAAAGAAGAGTGAAACTTTAGTATCATTAAGAAATCATAAGATAATCATTTTTTAAACTCAATAATTTTCATGGATGGAGTTATAGTGGATCATTACATGTTTATTTAGTATAAAGACTTCCATTAATGGGAAACCGTGTTAATTTTCCATTAAAGACTCAAAATAATCCTTGTAAACTTAATTACAGATGGGAAAAACATATTATTATCAATAATTTATACCACTTATTCATTTTATATATCATTAAATAGTGTTAAAACAATTCATTTACTGTTAATGGGAATAGGTTAAAGAAGTACCAAAAAATATTCTATAAGAACTACTGATGATTATTAAACTCCAACATATCTACATATAGAAACACTAGGTCACACTTTTTTCTAACACTTCAATGATTAATATGTTTATATTATATCTATTTTAATTATATATATATAGGGATGTATTGAGGATATTTTTTTTATTTACGTGTGAGGGAGGGAAACAATTGTTGTTTTAGGATTTTTAAGAAACTTGTTCTTTATTTTTTATTTTTTTCATTTTAATGTGTGCTTATTTTTAAATTTTAGTGTGTTTTGAAACCTATTGCCCTGAATTTATAGACCTTTAAAATTTTAAACCAATTAAAATGAGTCAAATTAATTTTTATGGTTAAATACCACTGATTTTTAAATATTATTCTATCACATATTGCTTTTCTTTAAAATCACCTAGAAAATAGGATTATTAAATAATTTTGATATATTCTTCACAATGAACTCATTTATTAAGAAAAACAAACTAGTATTTAATATCCATAATTTTTTAGTAATCTAGTAAAAAAATTGGAGCATTGAGGACCCTGTGTTTTATATGATTGAGGCATTATTTTGATCTAAAAAGCCACCTATTTATTATTAAATTTTTATTGTTTACTGTAATTAATTTTAACTTTATATATATTTTCATCTATGAATGACCTATTCATGAATTCACATTACAATCCCAAAATCCATACTTACTTTTCTCTAGCTGTTAATTAATAATCTTAGTTGAATTTAAGCTAGGTAATGGGGTTTAGAGACCTAAACTGATGTTTTATGAACACTATAAACTACTTTTTGTGAGTTTTTATGAATTATATGCTTGAAAAATGTTTTAATATGTTAATAAAAGGTCCAAAAATTCATTGAATTAAAAGGAAAAGGCAAAAAAATATTTTCAAAAATTGAAAAAATTAACATTACACACCTATTTAAAAATCAAAATCATCTCCCTACCTTCTAATTCAGATATGAGAAAAACCAAAAACTTCCAACCCACTAAATTAAATAGTAAGAGGAAATATTTATTAATACTAGAGTGAAGAATGTATGATCCCTATTTTTAAAACTCAAATGTGTTGTAGTTGAATTAGTGAAATTAAATTTACGCTTAAGGTTAATAAAATCGATACAAAAGTACTTCATATGGTTCCTCCAAAAACCTCATAAGGTACAATATTTATTTGAAAGGTATATTCATTTGATAAATTTGGAATTTTCTAAGGACTAATTTCCCACATTATATGGTAAATATAAAATATCTTATGGTTTATGGATTTTTGAAATCAAATAATAAGAAAGATGATTCAAAGGGAGTTCATAAGGTTTATCTAGATTGAATATCAAAGCTCAATGACACCACATCATCCCACATGCATGTCAGTCATAGTAGGCAATGTTTATAACATTGAATAATATCAATCCTAATTAAGATGAATATTATGGTAGAAATAATGTTGTCCAATTTCAATAGAAATAATAATAACATTTTCAATCATAATATACAATTAGTGTATTTATTTAGTTTGGGTTAAAAAGTATACTGTTGATTTTATGGAGTAGTGAATCATGAAAGTTAAGAAAGATATATAGGGAAAGTAACACTTAATATTTTAATATATTATGTATCCTATAATATTTTACAAATTTAAGAATAAGGAAAAAAAGGGAATCTACTAGAATGAAGGTGTGTGAGGAGGTTGAAATCTATCTTTATCTGGATGTACTAGTTTATTATGTTTTATGTTTTCGAATTTTTATTTTAATTTTTTTGTAGTGATATCCTCATCCAATCATTCTTATTATTATCCCCCACACAAACATGTAAAATTCTTTAATTATTTTATAAGGGAATTATATCCAATTTTAATTATTAAGTGAATAAGATTAATGAATAAAACTTTTGTATTCCATTAATTAAGTTCAGTGTGCATAGATAGTTTATTATTTTGTATATAATTTTATTTAAGAAATTATTTAGATTAATTTCTTATTTCAATAGTAAATGATCACAAATCATCCTCCACATATCTTAGTCTATATATGATGGTATAAAGTAGGTTGGGTGGTAAAGTGTCTAGAGATTTCTAGTACATTTGTAAAGGTAGTGAATTTATTCCAGGTATCTTTTGAACATACATGATTTATTTGGACATTCCTGAGTACTTGAGGATTTTTCTCTCTATTTTTGTGTCATTGGTACCAATTCACACACATAAGAATGATAACTAATTTAGTTGTTATTAATAATTGATTAATCTTTATTCCATCCTTTAACCTATAGTGTTTGATGAATCAGTTGAGGATTCATTTGATTATTAATTAAGAAGAAGAGGATAAAAATATTTTGAAGGCTGTAAAATAATCACAATTGGATATCCAACTCTGAAACCATTACTTTTTAACTTATTTATTTCAACCTATTTTTTTTCAATTTCATTCAAAACTAAACTCATCAAAATCACTAATTATTCTAAAAAATAGTGAAAAATGTTATTTCATTCCACTTTATAGACAACACAAGGCTTCTAATTTAATACGTTATTAACTTATGGTCTAAATATCATTTTTTTCTTCTGGATCATAGGTGTGTAATGTATTCCCTTTTAAATTTTAGAAAATGTGATTTTATGCATTTATCAAATAATCTCTTCATTGCTTTATATATATTCCTCTTCACATAAAAAATAAATAATTATTAGTTAATCTATAATTTTTCCTTCATTTTATTCTATATATTTAATTAATCAATTAAATTATTAGTTTGTTCATTTTTTAAACAAAAATATCTTGAACCGGTCCTTTACTCCCAAAACTAACATGAACTCCATTAATTAATAATAGTATGGAATACAATTAATTTACTAGCAGAAAAATAGGATGAATTAATTATGTAGCTCAATCCCCCTCACATAAACTTTAGAATTATAGGAAGTTGAATATAAAAAATATTTACAAAGGAAAATTCAATATGCCAGCCAATATGAGTTACCTTTTCAAAAACCAGGTTACTCAATTTAATCATATTTCATACATGTTATTTATTTAATTTTTTATAAAGTGTATTAAATTCATTTACAATTTCTTCTATTATAACATAATCATTTATACCTACTTTTCTATAAATATTTCTCCCATCACACACATTAGGAATTTTTTTTAATTTTTTATCAATTAAAAGTCATTAAGTGGTAACCATAGGATTGATTTCTTTTCTACATCTCTAAAAAATGAGTTATTTACTTATGTTTATGATGTGGACTTTATAGGTTTGTTCAATGTCTAACGGGTTTTTTGTGGTAATGTTTTAATTTATGAGGTATTTTGGCCATAAATGTTGAAAAATAAAAGATTAATAGATTAAAATCAAGAATAGTACACTTATAATTTTCCATTCCCAACATATTATATATTTTCATGGATTACACACTGAAAAATCAGAATAGATATTCAAAAAAACAACGTCACCCCGACACTTGTGTTCCTTTATGATCAATAATTTACTTCTAGAGCTGGTTATTTTGGGGTTTTAATCTTTTAATTTAGCTTCCTAAGAAGTTTATTCAAGGATTATAGGGGATAAAAATGGTTAAATATTAATTTTGGTTTCAAAAAAGTTTATTGAAAAATTTATTTCAATCAAAATAGTTTCTCAGTCATTTTTAACACAAGTACCTTAGTTCTCTATGATTTTGACTAGGTTTTACAAAAAATTCTTAAAATTTAAGAATAACTTGGTTCTCTAAATAAATTTGGACATTATTAAAAACATATAAAAAATGGTTTAAAATACTCTCATATAAGTGATTAAAAAATTTGGTAGTCTTTAATGGAATGAAATTAACTTTTTTCCTATTTTCATGAATTTACCAACTTTGAATATGGAAATAAGTTCATTTCATCATTCATTTAAGTGGGGGTTTTGTGTGTTAGATCTTTTATTCATAATTGGAATAGGATTCAAAATTATAAAGGAATTCAATTTATTTTCTTTTGGTTTTAGAAACATATAAAATGAAAGAAAAAACCATCAATTTTAAATTCATAAAACACAAATTATTCCCTCCCCTAAACATGAATGATTTAATTTCTTTAGTTTATTCTAAAAAAATGATAGTTTTAGAATATTTTATATCATTACTATAATAAAAAAATGTTAATTAAAGGTAAAAAATATCGATTTTAGTTTTAAAAGGGTTGGATGAGTGTGCTCTTCTCAACTGATTCCTATGGTAGATTTCAATAGTACTTCTTTAATATTTGGACATTAACAGTGGATGTATTATTTTCAGAATATAAATATATACACAATAGAATGGGTGTATAAATTAGTGATAGTAAGTTTTATTTCCATCTTTAATGTAGTACAAATTGAATTAATTTAAATATTGAGTTTTAGATACGCACTTTTTCCCCTTGGTTAAATATATATTTTTTGAATTAGCCAACCCTATACAACTATTGCTATTTCATTATATATTCATGTTTTATTAATTAATTCCCTCCCAATTTATTCTAGATCCATAATTTTAAATCTTTTTTCTTGTCCATCTACATTTAGATCCATATTTATCTATTTTACTACCAAATAGGACTTATTTTCTAAATCTATAGGCAGATGATAAACTTATCCATATATCAACTGTTATGTTCTCTTGAAAATTATGGATTTGTAAGTTTCCTTTTAATACCACCGAGAATATTCTAATATTTATCTCTAATCATTCATATTTTTATTGAATTTTTTTTTCGAGGATTCCTTTTATCCCTTTGTTGTAAACATTATCCTATCTATTAGTTTGCGGTTTATAAAGTGTTTAGGTTTTTTTGGGTAACTTCATATATTTTTATTAGCATTTCCACGCTTCTAGTTCGACAGTCATTCCCTTGGTCATAAATGATTTCTCATGGGATTCCAAATCTAAAAATTATATTTTTCCTAAAAGGTGCCCAAATAATAATAAAATGGTCAATTTTGGTGGTTTTTTCTACCCCTTGGGTTTAAATGTAATCCATATATAATAATACATATAAATATATAATATACATAGGAATGATCCCGATATTACTTATTCCATATACTTCAATGATATCACAAAAGATCATGAGTATCTGAGGAATTTTATTCATATTTAATATATTTATAGTGAATTGACATTTCTTACCTCGTAAAAAAATCCATCCGTATCTTTAATCAATTTAGGCTAGTGTATTGTAGATTCAAATATTTTCTGAGCACTTTTATGTGGTCTAATGTGTCCCCCACGAGAAAAGGTATGGAGAATCTCTTAATTTTTTTAATTCACTTTCAAGAAAACATATCATAATAATTTGGTCATTATAATTTTTCTAAAGATATAAATCAACCCAAATATAAAATTTCGATTTATATTTGTGTTTAAAAATATTTTATCGGTTAAAATGTAATGTAAAGTGAAAAGTTACTAGAATGTTTACCATATCAGCACACCATGATTCCTCAACTTCAATAAAATATTTTTATTCTCATATAATAAAAACATTAAATGGATCTTTATCTATAATTTACATTTTATTCAAGTGTGGAAGCATCCTAATGTGGTTAGCCACTTGATTTTATGATCCTATATTATTGTGTATCAACATCAAACAGCTATATAAATAATATCCATCTTACTATCCTTGTATTTTCTTCTAACTTCTTCATTAGGTACATAAGGGATACATGATCAGAGAAGATAGTTATCTTAAAACCAAGGAGATATTTTATAAATTCTGTGAAGGCAATAAACTAATAAAACCTTATTTTTATTTGTTGTATATCATTTATAAGTTTCATCTAATGTTCTTAAATAATATTTAATAAAATAGAACCCTTAATTTTATAACAAAAAGAAACTCTATTATAATTATTTAATTCATATTATTATAGTTTAAATGGGTTACCCCAATTAGGTGATTTTGTGACTGGTGATATGGTCAGTTTACTCTTGATATCATTAAAATATTTTTTGCAATGATCATAGAAAAAATTAAGATTCTATTAAAAAATTATCTAGAAAGTGGAAAATAAATATCACCAAATTCATTGATAAATATTATGTATATTTATTTATTCTTTAATGTGATCTAACCTGTTTCACTATGTTGGATAACACAATTCATTGGTTAATTTAATTTTATATGTAACAACATAAATCATATTTTTTTTCAAATTATATGTCGAAGCAAAATCTATTGTCTACCATTAGATGAAAATTTTATTAATTTTAGAAAATATTTATATCAGTGCATTTTTCAGACTTTTTATAAACCTTAAAAGAAATTATCAGAGGAATTTTCATGTAGAACGAAATTATTAAGAAACATTTCATTGTAGTCCCCAATAATATCCTCGAAAATGGTTACCGTGTAACATTGAATTGTGCCTGGAGTCTTTCATAATCCAAATTTCATTACACTATAAGAAAAAAGATATAGAAGGATAAGTGAATATTTTCTTTTTTTGGGTCCACATATGTAGTGGGAACCCATAAGTATCCTAAAAATCTTTCTAAAATGAAATAATGGAGTTTTATTGACAATAATTGAAGTATTTTGTGAACAAATGGTATGTGAAAATGTTATTTTATTATGACCTAATTTATGGATCTAGAGTAAATGAAAACTCTACAACTACTTAATATTCTCATGGGTATGGTGTTATTTTATTAATTCGTTATATTATTTAGTTTATATTATTTAGAAACTATATGAATAGGGCTTACACACTATTAGAATAATAGAATATATTATTCGCATTTATAACAATTTTTCAATATCCCTTTTATAAATATCCATAATAATTGGGATGAGTCATCTCTAAGTCTATATAATATGATTCTATTCACTTTTAAGGTAATTATATAAATTTAGATTTTATAAATGATCCTAGTATCATTTTATAAAATTTAGTCTATATCTCTCACATTTTCTATCAAAATATTTATCAATTTTTTTAATTAGAATTAAAAAATTTAGAACTAATTTTTGGAAACTTGTTTCATTCCATTTAAATCACAAAATTTAAATCTAAAGGAAAATGTTTTAATTATTGACTTTGGATCCAAATTAAAAATTAAATAGAATCGGGTTTATTTACCTCAATTGAATTAGATTCATATATAGAAAAATAACTCTCAGCTTCCTCCTTTGAGAATATATAATCATGTTCATCATAAAAAATAATAATTTACCCCAAAATCTAGATATTATATATTGAGAAATGGTATAATATATTTTTTATTCATTTTTTTTCAGATCTCATATTATTACCAACAATTAAATTTTTTTTCAACAAGTGATGCTATTCATATATAACAATCTTATTAAAATGTTTGAGGGTGAATATTTAGTATTCCTCTTAAATAAATTTCACAGAATCAAAGATATTAAGGTGGATTTTTTTCTTAGAGCTCAATTTCTTTATTGATGTCCTGGAATCTTATAATTGTCCAATATTTATTCAAAATATTTCATCAAAAAATGGTTGGGGATAGAGCTAGTGTATCTGCCTACATGTTCAGAATATAAAAATTAGAACCAATTATGAAATTTAATACACTTACCAAAAAAATATCTAATACAATTATTGGGAAAGCATTTGTTCTATTTTATAGTCAAACAACCACTCTTTCTGGTTTCAATTTCTCAAATATGTAAATAAGTAAAAATAGAATGACGAATGACATTAATACAAGATCCCATAACACATTATCTATATGAAAAATACATAGATCCAATTATAAATGGAATAAAAAATATCCTTGGATCTTAACATTCGGTGGGAAGTTTTGGTGTGATCAATGATAATAAATTTCTCTATAAATTTAACTTCTCATTCCATTAGAGTATACTTTTCTTAGAGAGTAACCCATTTTGAAATTTATCATGAATTATAATATATTTAATAGATTCAAGGGAAGGTATATTGACTTCCACCAATCTAAATTTTTCTTGATATATTTTTTATTTATTCCATAAATATATTATTGTATTTTACCATTCCTAAGAGAAATGGTAGGGTAATTTTTTTTCCTTATATATTTTTTTTCATATTTATCTTTCAAGTTCACTCTCATTATTTTTATAATTAAATTTAGATACTTTTCAATTTTTTATGGTTCTCCTACGAATTAAATTTGTGAATAGAGTTAATATCTTTGAAAATATTTATTTTTATTATAATAAAATTAATTTTTAAATTAGTGGTTGTCAATTGGTTGTGGTCTATTAAAATATTTAAAGGATTGTAACATCCCTATTTTTAACTTTAAAAATATGGGAATAAATTATTATTTTTTGGGAGACAAATGCTAAGGCAATAATAGATTCCAAGTTCCAATGAGAATCAATGTTTATATTATAAAAATATTAAATATATTACATCACCCATGTGTATTTGTTTCAGAAATAATGGAATAAATATCAAATAGGTGATCATAAGAGAAATCAAAGACATCCATTGAGTCTATAATATAGGTTTCACCATTTTCATGACATAATCATTGTATACCTCATATAGTTGTATTGAGCAACATTATGGGAAAAATAACTACATTAAGTGAAATATTGATTTGAATTTTTTAATTACACTATAACCCAATCTTCTCATTATAAACGGCCTATTATGAAAATACCCAAGGTTTTTCCAAAATAACCCTTGGGATTGATGGAGGAAGTATTGAAGTAGAGCCTATAAAATGACAACAGATTAGGGATTATGATCGATTGCCAAAGGGACCTCATCTCCAATGAATCTCATGGATATCTATGATTTTTATGACATAATTATATTCTTCACTAGTGATTGATCCAAACTTGAGTTAGGGAATTTTTTTTATATAACCTATTTTGATATCCTATATTGAGCGCATTTCATCTCACCTAAAAAAATTGGTTCGTAGGTCGATGATTGATTTCTTCTAAGGATTTATCTTTATACGGTTTAGGAATTGATTTTTTTGTTTATTTTTGGTTCTTAATTTTTATTTTAATGAAATAATTCCAAATAAAACCTGAATAAATCTTGTGTTTTTATTTTTATTTTTTGTTATTTTCATTTATTCACTATTTCTTCACATGTTCCTCACCAAATATTCAATGGATTGATGGTTTTAAAAATACACAAAATTCAATCAATATATGACCATTATTTAGGAAGCAGATTGATATAGAGGGATTGGGTTCATGATTGATGAAGTGTTTAATGTGTGATAGAAATTTTTTTGGACTAAATGTAGAATGAAATTAGATTTTAGGATCATTGGTTGTGGTTTAGCATGTGACATGTGTCGTGGTATGACAAGAGATGATTTCAAAGTGGATCGGATGTCAGCAATCTATCCACCAATGATGAAAAGGAAGTTCAACCAATTATCCTTTATTTTGGGAGTGATTGAAAATGGATAAGATGATGAAAGTTTCATGGGTATAATGTGTAGAGAGTTATAGAGTTTCTATAAAATTATCAACTGTAAGGTGTGAAGTTGCATGATCATTTCCCTTTAGTCCCCCCCCCCCTCTTTGGTGTAAGGTATTCCACACAACGAAAAATATCACATTCCATGTGAGACATGGAATAGTTTGTGTTACCTAGTTCTAGTGTCTAAGTGAGTACCCTATGGTTACAAGTCTATAAAAATAGGAACAACTAGAGTACATGGGGAAAATCAGTACTTGGACATAGACAAGTACACTAGTTAAACCATAGTATGTGAGTATGGATAGCTGTACACTGGCATGTGTTGGAAGCATGATGAGTTTCCAAATGACCACTAAACACCATGTATAATAATATAACACACCATTTATATATAGTAATATGTTTATTGTGAGATATAAAGGCATAAAAGACCTGGGAAAAACAATACTTGTCGTGTACCCTAAGTACACACTGTGTACTTTTTCCACGGTAGGTTGAGGCCCTATGTTTCTATAGTATATCCCATAATTGGTTGATTTTTTTATCCTGATACATGTATATGTATAAGGAGTGTGGAATTAAATCCTCATAAAAGGATTTTGATCCCCTCAATAGGATGGTTTTATATAGTTTTTTCATGAATCCATCCATGAGGCTCGGAGCCAGATCCTCTATCATATCATGTTTACTAGGTGGTGTTTATAGTTTCATCATGATCAACATACAAGGGATTATGATCCTCTACCTAGATGTTTATTTTAGATTGGGTTTTTTGTGTCGCCCAGGAGTCCTGGGTGTGACCCCCTTATCTATGTATTCATATCTTCTGAGATCCAATGGGTATATCTTTAGTGTGGTTCAATGTTAATGACCTCCTAGATGAGTGCCATCAGTGAAAACTTGGTTTTTGGAATGGATTTTACTAGGAGAGTGTTACCTTGGAGTGTCGAGTCGAATCATGTGGATTAAAGTCTAGTTCAGACCTCTTTGATACTTGGAGTCTATCAGGAGAATATCTATGTTTTTTTATTCTTATTTCTATATCTTAAATCCTGTTGACATACCTTTTGATGAGGCGATTACTTAATTTATGTTTATGCTTTGATTTTTAGTGTGTCCTAATATGTATTTTTACAATCACACCTACATGGTCTATTTTAACAAATTTTGTTTCTTTTGTAGACAACATGACTTTTGATGGTGTCTTAGGAAGTTGAGGCAAAGATAGAGCTATGTAAGATTGACTAATCATAGTTTTACTTAGAGTTTCACATTATATAAGTCCACCAGTTCATAGAAGGTTAGAATTTTTACAATTTTGTTGGGATTTTATTTAGATCTTATGCTTCGATAATTTTTTAATCCTGTGATTATATGATTAAGATGTATGCTTGTATTATGGTATCAGATGTTCTGTTTTACCTTCCAAAATTTTTGTGGAATTTGGAGATGTATTCATGTGTATAGGGATCATAGGCTAAGGGATCCCATGTGTGTGTTATTCTTACTCACTGATGTTCACTATTTCTTACCATATTATATTATTTATTGAGGTTTCACACAAGGATTTTTACTGGATAGGTGGGCCCCAGTGGGTCAGACCACAACATTGTTTTATTAGAGTAGTTTCATATTAGGACCAATGTTTGGATTTTTTATAGCTATGAGTTTTGGTTTGGGATTTATGGGAGCCATGTTAGAGTGTTTAGATTTTGACTCTTAGGCTAGGGACTCTAGTATAGGTGTGGTAGCTGATATATCCATTCACTATGATTTTGAAAAATTTATTATTGACCCAGAATAGGTGGGAACTAGTTGAATGGAAAAACCTTGGTAGATTCATTATATAGGACTAAGTTGGGGTTTTCTGTCCCTTCTTGAATTAGATCATCATATATACTTTTTGAACATGGTACATATTTGCTTTACTTATTGATCTATTTATGAATATATCCATCTTGGATTCCACTGTGGGATAATTATGATGATCCGGTTAGTGGTGAGGATTTAATGAAGATACCATCACATGAGGTTGTACATTGTCACACAAGGTTTTTTTTCTTTGTATTGATCCGGTCCATTGGATATAACGATCCTTTTCATGGATATTTGGTGATATGAATCCTGAGTTTTGAAGTTTCATATATTTCTAAACACCCTAATTTGGGATCCCCATTTTTTGTTTAGTAGTTTTTGAAGAAAGGGTGGTTACTTCATGATTTGGGCCAACCATGAGCCCATTCCCAGTTTTAAAAACCGAATTTGTTTCTTTTATAACTCTTTTGTTTTTCATCCTTTTTCACCCATTCAACTTCCCACTTGTCCTATACTGATATGTTTAAACATATTTATCAATTTGGACCCATTATAAATTCATAAGTAGGGTTAATTTGGGTTACTTATTTAGGTATTGGGCCAGCCCATGGGCCCATTTCCTGTTTTAAAAATATAATTCGTTTCATTTATATCATTTTCATTTTTTAATATTTTTCGGTGATTCCACCTACCCCTATAATCCAACAACCCTATACTAACCCTATTAATCTATTTTACCTCTTTGGAGCTCATATGGGTCGCAGATTAGGGCGAGAATTCCCAGGATACCTCAAATCGTCCATAATTGACAATGTAAATTATATCATTCATAAATCAATCAATTCGTACTCTTTTGGCCACCAATTTTCTTTCCCTAGTTCTTCCAGACCTTAGGTGTCTCTCCAAGAATTTTAAAGTCATTACTTTCTCTCTAGTGTTGCAGATCTAATGGAAGACGAAGAGTTTTCTAGGGTGAAAGGTGAGATTCCTTCTCCTTTCTCCTTCCTCTTCCCCCTCCATTCATTATTTCTATGATTTATATTGTCTCCTAGCATTGATAGAACTAGGGCTTGTTATAACATATTTTTTTATGGGGTTTCGGTTTGTTTAGGTCTGGTATTTATAGTTTTATGGTTTATAAACCCACAGTGGGTGATTTCGGGTGTGCGTTTCAATTAGGCCAAAGATTTGAGGTAGGATATCCCCAGCACATGCCTTTATCATTCAAGTTTCATCATTTTAATATTTTCCTAAACTGATATAATTGTTCATTATTGTTTTTAATCCTTTGGACAATTTTCTTGGTGTCCAAAGTGGTTGTTTAATCATTGTTTTGTGAAAGGTAGTGTTTTTTTGTCATGAAAGTGCTCAACAAGTGTTTGTTTAAATTTTCCGTTATCTTTTGCAAATATTTTCTGAGGTTTATAATCTGGTTTATGGTATTTTTAACATTTTACAGTATCTTGAATGAAAATATGTCATTCAATTGGTGTTTTATTCCTTTTTATGTACTTAAAATAAATTTTTTTGTTTAAAAAGGGCATGTCATGTGTTCAGTAAATTGCCCGGTTGGCTTTTATGTGTGATGTGTGATTTAAAAGTTATTTGTATGGATTTATAAAGGAATTTGAAGAATGATAAATGGTATTTTTCGGTACCTACATGGATTTCCAATTTGTCTTTGTTTTTTACAAACAAATGGGTTTTGATTTACAACATATTTTGGCCGGAGTTCCCCAAAAATGGACCGTTTCACATATTTATGAAAATGGCTGTGTTTTGAATATGTAACCTGAGTATTATAAGAGATTTATGAATGTGGTTTTCTGCTGTAAATGGTGTTTATACATATCCTTAATAAAATTAAAATTCATACCTTCATCAAAGGTTATTTTTGAGAAAATGTTTAAAGGCCCGCTTGGCATTTCCTAGAAATGAAGGAGTGTTTTACTTGTATATAACAAGTTGTGCAATTGGGATTGTTTTATGATCCATTAAATTATTTTATTAAATGTTTATTGGGATTCCAAAAATGATTTTTTTTGGTTTTTATGTGTTTTTATAATTTAAATAGTGTTTTTGAAAGAGTTTTATGTGCAAAGCCTCAATACACATCATGAAATTGTTTTACCAAAATATTTAGCGGTTTGTTGATTCGTGTAAGAAATGTGAAGAAAGATTATGGGATTTTTGTTTTTTTATGGTTTGGGAATTGAATTTGGATGTGAAATATTTATTTGATAATATGTGTAACTTGATTGAGCACTAAAGGGAATCTCGGGTATCTAGGTGGGCGGACGTGTACTAGTATGCTAGTGATTTTGTGGGGGTTGGCCTCGGTTTCACGTAGCAAGTTTGACGATGACAACACTAAGTAAACTATGATGGTGATGATGATTGGGGACCACTAGGTTATGGGTATGTTCCCTACTAGTGGCTCGTGCATGAGAACAGATATTTATTATGGTTACTTTCACCAAGATACGAGGTACCTGAGGCTCACAACTAACTAGTGCCTAGGGGTATTCCCGTGACTAGTGCTCATTGGCTATTTTGTACTCACCGTTGGCATACTCTCTGTTTGGTTGGTAAATTAAGTAGTATTTGTTATTTATTTAAATGTTAAAATTCTTTAATACAACCCTCCTGAAAACAATTTTCATTTTGAAGTTGCAACTCTTTGAAAAGAATTGTTACTTGCATTTTTGTTTATTAAACATGCATGTTTTTGTATGAAAATTATTATATCATGGAACCTCATTTGAGAACCATACTTTTATATCTTTAATTTAAAACTATAAATTGTTGTTTCTTTTATTTTAAAGGAATGTGCATTGGGAATAGAATATCGGGCTAACCTACTGAGTTTTAATACTCACGCCTATAGTCTTCTTCTTTTTTAAGCCCTTGTGCAGGTTTCATCATTAGTTTGATCACCTTGGGAGACATTTGATCATTCTATTGGAGAGTGACCAGAAGTGTCACATGGATTTAGTTGGTCATCAGGATTTTTCATTTGAGTTGTTGGTTTTTTTCTACTTTTAGTTTATTGTACAAATAATATTTAGTTCAATTTTTATATAAATTCATTTTTGGATGTCCGTTTATTTCCACGGTTTGTTTGATTGTTTATATATGGGAGAAAATATTCCCTTGTGTACTCTATTTATGCCCTTGGTACTTTCCACTATCCCAGGAGGATCTGGAATGCCTCTCGGGACTTGTCGCAGGCTGGCCTGGGTGACCGGTTCAGGGTCGACTCAGGCTGGTTCGTGACAAAATGGTATCAGAGGAGGTCAGCTCTTAGCGGACCCTTCTTTTTAGAGCACCCTTGTTATTTTGGGGATGTCAAGGTAGATGGAGTAGGATTGTTGGGACTTGAGGGGTAAGTTCAAGAAGAGCGTGGCAAACTCTTTCTTGTTCTAATCCTCGGGTTTCCATGAGAGTCCAGTTTTATTAGTGTCCTCTGTTCTTGTTGATTTTCTGGGGTTGGGATATGACAAGGGGAGTCTGACTAATGGCCTCCATTAGCTCACAGGGCCTGGAAAGCCATGTGGAGCTGGGTAATGGCCCTAATAAGTCTCTTTGTGTTGGTGTTCTGTTTGGCATATGGCCGCCAACCATATGGTCAAGTCACCCACCGACACTAGTTCCCTTTTTTGGGTCTCTTGAACCTTTCTTGAATTCTGATTTTTTTTTTAAAATCCTTGTGTGAGAATTGTGGAAATGGGTTTTAAAGGAAGGATTAGATTTTGAAAAGTGAAAAAGGGGGTTTTCAAAAATTAAATATAAGAATGGTTTTGGAAGGTTGTGTTTTTTTTAAAATATAGGGAAGTGGAAATGATTTAAAGGGATTGGATTATCCATAATCTAAACTTGTGGTTTGTTGAAATAAAATGTTTTGAAATTGTGATTAATTTTAAGGTGATTATGGATATTTTTTTTAAATGGGGTATTTTGGGACGTTAATTTTTTTTTGAATTGGATAAATTAGTTTTGGAAATTAGTTTTGATCAGTTGGTGTTTTACTAGAAACTTTATTGGTCTCAATGGACCTCAGATTATGAAAATATACATTGCTGATTTTTTTTAAAAATAATGGGAAGGGGTTTTTTGGAGTGGCTTGGTTATTTAAAAAAAATTAAAAATGAAATGGGGTAGGTATTTAAGAATATGGTTCTTAATTAATTGTGGTTTTGTTTTTGAAATATGAAAAAGTTTTTTTTTGACTTGGTGGTTGGTGTTCCTTATGATGGTAATTTTTTGTAATGATGTTGTTTTGTTTTAGCCTTTGGTGTTTTCATGGGTGCTCACATGCATGGTTTTATTTATATCTAGAAGGATGGCCTATATGGTATGGTGGTTGGGTGCCTAGGGTGGCATGGAAATGTGCATGTGGGTGAGACATGATGAAACACCATTGGTAAATGTGGAAGCCCACCAAGTTAGTTTGTTTTTATCAAAATTGTTTTGAGCTGAAAATTGTGATTTTTTTTAAAAAACCAATGGTTATGTGGATTGATTTTTCTATGTCTTAGAAGAGTTTTTTATTTGGTTAGCTTCCATGTGATCTAGAATTCATACTCTTGTTCTATCTAGAGATGAGATCTTGTTGGTGGCTCGGTTTTGGAGTAATTTTCATTGGGTTTCTAAAGATGTGTTCAATGTTGTGATGTGGCCATGGATAGTTCTCTGTTGTAAATATTTCACACTGATCAACCTAAGGATTCCTTTCAAATTTTAAATCTTCTTCTTTTGATGATGACTTAACCTGTTTGTTGGAATAGAGATTTGTTTGGGATATATTAAAAGTGCTTCTAGGTCGTGATAATTATTTTGGACAGAGCAGTTGTGTTCGGTGATGTTAATGTGTTTCGTCATATTCCTTGTCCATTCTGCCCCTCATTTGGAGTGAGATAGAATTTTGATATGTATCTATGAGTTCTTATTTAGACGAAGGTTTTTGTTTTGTGATCAAGTGAGGTTTTTTTTGAGTGGTGTGATCCTTATCACCTGACTACGGTGCAAGAAATGCTTCAAGAATCAGGGCTCCTGCCATAGGCCTCAGAGTGAAGCTTTTCACGCAGTCAGAAAATTGACAGAGGTGTGGAGTGCTTTATTAGGATCCTTACTCCTCTGTTTTGGTAAGTTATTTTCTATGTCAATGTTTTTGTTTATCATTTCTGTGAATTTACCTTTTTTGTAACAAGCGTAGTGGACTTAACCCCTCACAAAGTGTCTATGGTTATTCATTCATGGATGTGGGTTTTAAATCAATGTCCCTGTGTGGGCCTCTTGTAAAAAATAAGGTGAAGTCTTGGTATTACCTATTCATAGGTGGAGATTTTTGGGTAGTTTCTTTGTTTCGTTTTTGGTTTTAGTGGCCAAATTATTGGGTCCCCTTCCCTCCCATCCCCATGTGGTGCGGGTCCAGAACTGTGCTGAATATGTTGGCCAAGTTCTTGTACCCTCTGTTCGGGAGTGGGTGGTTTATATGTTCATGTTGTAACCCTATAAACTTGGTATAATAGGTTTTTGTAGGGGGTTTTTTGGGATTCTGTGATTGAGGCCCAATTTTAGCTCATGTGGAATTCTTTTCTGTTCGTTGCTAGTTGGGTTTTAATGGTGGGGAGACCCACCATGGGTCTCTTGGATTTTCATCCTAAGAACATTTCTAGTGCTAGTTGATTCTTAATGGTGGGGAGTAAATTCTAGACTCCATGAAATATTTGGTTTTTGTGAGTTCTCTTTGGTTTGGGTGATGGTTGGGTTCATTGAGAGGAGGCTCAACAATCGGGTTCTTGGCTTGGTTGTGGAGGTGGTGGCTTCATCTTTCCGTTGATTCTCCAGACGTGGTTGTGAGTAGGTTTTTGTGTGGGAAAGAGTATTAAGTTGCATTGTTGGGGATTTATATTTCATTATCTTTAGAGGCTGGATTATGTTGTTATGGAATCCTTAGGTGTTGTTTTTTTTCAGCCAGAAAGTGTTATGGCTTTCCGGGGGCGGAAAGCTTTAATGGTGGGGAGAATTGTCACAGACGGTTTATTTTCTTTGTATTGATCCGGTCCATTGGAAATCCAGATCCCTTTAATGGGTATTTTTTAGATGAATCCTGAGTTTTTAAGTTTCATATATTTCTAAACACCCTAATTTGGGATCCCCGTTTTTTGTTTAATAGTTTTTGAAGAAATGGTGGTTACTTCATGATTTGGGCCAACCGTGAACCCATTCCCAGTTTTAAAAACCGAATTTGTTTCTTTTATAACTCTTTTTTTTCATCCTTTTTCACCCATTCAACTTTTCACTTGTCCTATACTGATATATTAAAATTTATTTATCCTTTTTGACCCATTATAAATTCATAAGCAGGGTGAATTTGAGTTACTTATTTAGGTATTGGGCCATCCCATGGGCCCATTTCCTATTTTAAAAAAATAATTCATTTCATTTATATCTTTTTCATTTTTTAATATTTTTCTATGTTTCCACCTCCCCCTAGAATCCAATAACCCTATACTGACCCTCATAGTCTATTTGACCTCTTTGGAACTCATATGGGTCGCTTATTAGGGCGCAAATTCTCAGGATACCTCAAATCGTCCAGAATTGACAAGGTAAATTGTATCATTCATAAATAAATCAATTAGTACTATTTTGGACACCAATTTTCTTTCCCTGGTTCTTCAAGAACTTATGAGTCTCTACAATAATTTTAAAGTCATTACTTTCTCTCTAGGGTTGCAGATCTAATGGAAGACGAAGAGTTTTCTAGGTTGAAAGGTGAGATTCCTTCTCCTTTCTCCTTCCTCTTCCCTCTCCTTTCATTATTTCTTTGATTTATATTGTCCCCTTGTATTTATCGACCTAGGGTTTGTTATAACATGTTTTTTATGGGGTTTATGTTTGTTTAGGTATGGTCTTTATAGTTTTATGGTTTATAAACCCGCAGCGGGTGATTTCGGGTGTGCGTTTCAATTAGGCCAAAGATTTGAGGTAAGATATCCCCAGCACATGCCTTTATCATTCAAGTTTCATCATTTTAATATTTTCCTAAACTGATATAAATGTTAATTATTGTTTTTAAGCCTTTGTATAATTTTATTGGTTTCCAAAGTGGTTTTTTAATCCTTGTTTTTTGAAAGGTAGGTTATGGGTATGTTCCCTACTAGTGGCTCGTGCACGAGAACAGATATTTATTATGGTTACTTTCACCGAGATACGAGGTACCTGGGGCTCACAACTAACTAGTGCCTAGGGGTATTCCTGTGACTAGTGATCATTGGCTATTTTGTACTCACCTTCGGCATACGGTGTGTTTGGTTGGTAAATTCAGTAGTATGTGTTATTTATTTAAAAGTTAAAATTCTTTAAAGATCCCTCTTGAAAACTATTTTCATTTTGAAGTTGCACCTCTTGGAAAAGAATTGTTACTTACATTTTTGTTTATTAATCATGCATGTTTTTGTCTGATAATTATTATAGCATGGTACCTCATTTTAAAACCATACTTTTATATCTTTAATTTAAAAATATAAATTGATGTTTCTTTTATTTTAAATGAATGTGCATTGGGAATAGAATATCGTGCTAACCTACTGAGTTTTAATACTCACACCAATAGTATTCTTCTTCTTTTTTGACCTTGTGCAGGTTTCATCATTAGTTCGATCAACTTGGGAGACATTTGATCATTGTGTTGGATAGTGACCAGAAGTGTCACATGGATTTAGTTGGTCATCGGGATTGTTCAGTTGAGTTGTTGGTTTTTTTTCTACTTTTAGTTTCTTGTAGAAATAATATTTAGTTCAATTTTTATATAAATTCATTTTGGGATATCTGTTTTTTTCCGTTGTTTGTTTGATTGTTTATATATGGGCGAAATCGTTCCCTTGTGTACTATATTGATGCCCTTTGTGCTTTTCACCATCCCGGGAGGATCGGGAACGCCTCTCGGGACTTGTCGCGGGCTGGCCTGGGTGACCAGTTCAGGGTCGACTCAGGCTGGTTCATGACATACATTCAGGTGGTTTTCTAGTTTTTACACCAAAAATTGAGTAGTATGCTATGTCTGTAGAATTTCAGAGGCAATAACCTCTCTAGTATCAGGGTGATCTATACCCTTGGGCATTTAAGGATGGTCTATAGGTAACTACCATTTTTCCAACTTGTGAGGATGCCTCCAGATTAAATGGTGGTCCTAGTGTCAAGTATTCATTAGGGATCTATAGGGTGAGGGTGGATTCTTGTGACTCAGACACATGATGAGAAGACTTTCTCAGAGTCATATTTCAAGCATCTCTTAAGGTAATAGTTATATCCATCCATGTTGTGACTAGTGTGTATACAAGAGATTATAAATATTTATATGGGTAGTATGACCATGGATGAGTATTCATAAAGGTTAAATAACCTATTTTTATTCTCATTGGATATGGTTCAAGACCCTTTATTCAAGGAAATCACGTTTGAGAAAGTCTTACACCAATATATCATGGTGACAATGTTATCCCTTTGAATTCCCACCTATGATGGAGTTCTAGGAAGAGCTTTACTGGTGTAGAGATTTTTTAGAAAGTATATGATGACAGTTTGTGATGGTAGAGGGAACACATGAGTTTATACCTCAATAATTGATAACTGATGAAAGAAATACAGATCTGGGTGTACGAGATGCTTCAAGAGATGATCCTAGGATAAAGGGTTTTCAACTCAAGTCTCTGAGGATTGTTCTAGTAATCCTAGAGAGGTTTTATGTTCTTCTTGAGATGGTAAGATTCACCTTAATCTTTATTTTCCAACCCACCATACAACTGATAAGGTGACATTCGATGAAGTTCCTAGGTAGCGATAGTGTAAGGAGCAGGAAGGTCTAATGGGTGATGGATATTTCAAATGAACAAGTATAGAAGATGGTAGGGGCATATGTTTTGTTTAGTTTTCACCACCACCACCAAGTGGTCCATTACATGCTCTATAAGATACTATTAAGGGATAATGGAAGAAGACTGTAGTGGATACCATTAACCTAGAGTCTCACAAGATGATTAGAGGTACGGTATGGTTCTTCTCTAAATTATCTGTAATATTAATAGACATGGGTGTGGGACAATTTTTCATTACACTTATCTTTATTGAGACTTAGAGATTATTCTTGAGCCCTTGGATTAACCATTTCAGTTTTATACTCTTATCATAGGGGATTTAATGACCACACACTACTGCGAACAATGTGACCAGACACTTAGAGGATATGTATTCATATGTGAGGTCTTTGTAGAATATATGATTTCTTATAAAGTTATATTAGTTAAAGAATATAAAACCCCAATTCATACATATATTAACTATTTTAGGATAGGGATATTATGAATTTGTGGTGATGGGGTATGGTTTTCCTTTTTGGGCAAGGAGGAAACCCATCAGAGTTGGATGAGGTCATGCATAGGAGGATACAACTAATTACTCATTTGTTGGATAGTATTAACCTTTCAGTAGTGGATGATATGAGATTTCTACTTCCTATAGAGTTAGTAGAGTGTGAGGAAATATTTCTTGAATATTTGTTGAGATTACTTCCCCACCGATAGATATAATTAGTCATTGAATTACACCTAGTAACTTCCCTGCTATATTTTTTTGGAATATCCGATGGATTCCAATGAGATTCATGTGTTTAAGATGTAGTTGAAGGACTTTAATCAAAATTCATTTATGAGACCTAGTTTATCACTCTACGTAACCCCAATTTAGTTATCCAAGAATAAATATGAGAGTTTTTTGGTTGTGTGTAGATTAAGATTGGTTGAACTAGGTTAGTGTGAGAAATGATACCTCACATTTGGTAATCACCATCTCTGAATACGAGACATGGATACAATTAAGATGATATTAAAATGTTTCTACGAAAATTATTATTACTTGGTAATTTTTTCCAGTTTGATGAATACCCCAACAACGTTCAAGGGACTCATGAATAAGATCTTTCATACTTTCATAGAATAGTTTGTTGTGGTTTTCATCAATGATATTATTATGTACTCGATGATTGAGGAAGATAATTAGATATAATTGAGGATAGTCTGAGACATTCTATGATTGTACCATCTATATGGGAATATCTGGAAGTGTTAGTTATAGATTAAAGAGGTTCCCTTTCTTGGACATGTCATCTCAAAAGAGGGTGTCATAGCAGAACTAAAAAAGGTTGAGGTAGTTTTAGCGTAGGTTCCAACCAAAATTGTGATAGAGGTGTAGATATTACTTGGGTTTTCATGATAACAAATGAGATCCATGCTTGATTTTTTCATCAATTGTCACCTTTTAATTATTTGACATCATAGTGGACGCATTTTTTATGATAGAATGGTTCCAACAGGCTTTTCATGAGTTGTGGAAGAGGTTGAAGATCTCCCCCATTTCGAGAATTCCATATAAGGGTGTTAAGTATGCAGTGTTATGAGATGCCTCATGTACTAGAATTGGTTTTGTTTTGATGCAGAGGGAGGTGGTGATTTTCTATGGGTTTCGAATGTTGAGAGTACATGATCAGAACTACATGAACCACTATCTAGAGTTCGATAGAGTTCCTAAAGTATTATGATTTTGAGATAGTGTATAATCATGGGAAAGAGAATTTAGTTATATATTCTCTCAAAAGGATATCTTATTCATAGTTGTTATCCATGTTGTTAGAGTATTTATCCCCATTGTAGTTGTCTCATATGGTTGTGGATAATGAATATTTGCTCTAGTATATGGTTGTAACCTCACTGCTTGTATAGTGTGTTAGGGAGGATTAGTATCATGATTCCAACTATGATACCATGTGTACTCAAATGTCCACTAGATATTCTCCTAATGGATTCTATGAAGGTATGGAACATGCCATCATTTTTAGAAGATAGATGATGGTATCAATGAGGTTTCATGATGAGTTTCTGAGGGAGGTTTGCACACCCCCTTGGTGATACATCCAATTTTGTTGAATATGTTTCGAGAATTTCATTATCAGTTATGGTGGCTAGGGTTGAAGAAGTTTTTAACAAATTTTATCTCTCAATGCCTCACTTTTCATTAGTTAAAGGTTGGGAATCATCATCCAGTGGGTTTAGTTCAACCCCTTGTGGTTCTATAGTAGAAATGGGATGGTATATCAGAAGACTTTGTGAGAGGGAGTCAATGAATTCTTAGAGGAAACAATTCCATTTAGGTGGTCTTAGACCAACGTATCTAGTTAGATAACTTCCAAGATATATGAGATAGGATTTGAGTTAATAAATTGGGACACCATAACATGTATGACATATTTTATCTTCATGTAATTCTCTCAATGATCGTTTTAGACTATTATTCCCTCTTCAAGCCATTATTATAGAGAGGATGAAAGGATGAATTTGTGAGTCATTTTGATTTGATAATAGAGTTCCACTATCAGAATGATGGAAAAAATGAGTAGTCTATTCAAGTTATAGAGGATACGATGCATGATTTCATGTTGTACCTTGGATGTATGTGGGAGGATAAACTTCATTTGGTGGAGTTTTCATTCAACAAAAACTAATATTTCACTATATAAATGACACCATTTGAAGAATTTTATGTGATACCCTATAAGTAACCATTTTCTGGACTGATCCAAGTGATTCAACACTACTGGGCCGAGATTTTGTGTGATCTACGATAGAGAAGGTATATTTCAAATTGGTGTAGATGAAGACTAACCAGATCCACTAGAATTCTGATACAGACTGATGAATAAGGAATTTTGAGTTATATTAGAGAGACCATGTGTTCTTTATAGTATCACCACAATATAGGTTGTATAGATTGTTTCAATGTGGAATGTCATATTTGAGATTCATTAGACCTTTCCAAATACACATATGGTTATAAATGTTGCATACCACATACCTCTACCATTATCGTTTGTTGGGGTTCATGATGTCTTCCATGTGTCATGGATGACCAGACATGTGCATGAATTATAGAATTTTATCTACTAGATAAAGAGGGGAATAAAATATAAATCTTACCTTATAGAGTATTCTATTGAGATTGAAGATCAGAAGAAGAATATCCTCAATGGGCGAGTAATTCCCTAGGATCATGTTTGATGGTGTCATGAAAATTTACAGGAGATCACTTGGGAGTGGGAGACCCAGATGCGATCTTAGTGCCCTCTTATTTTTGAGTAATTTTTTTGGAACACAAAACCTTAATTTAGGGATAATGTTAAATCATTTTTTCCTTATAATACTTTTGAATATATTAATAAATATTTTATCATCCAGGAACTGAGACTACTTGATATTTTGAGGACCAGTGACCCTCAGTGCTGATATAATATAAATATTAAATATATTATATCACACATGAATAATGTTTATCTATAATGGAATAAATCCTAAATGGGGAATCATAAAAGAAATTTGAGACCACCAATGA
The DNA here is from genome assembly GCA_963277665.1 of Viscum album. Taxonomy (NCBI): domain Eukaryota; kingdom Viridiplantae; phylum Streptophyta; class Magnoliopsida; order Santalales; family Viscaceae; genus Viscum; species Viscum album. Next base: position 1,990,799,147 of record OY728136.1, read on the forward strand.
GTCCTAAACATGAGTTGTACACTTGACACAATATAACATTTGTACGTATAAGGTGTTTGTCTTGATTTCCATAGTTGGAAAAAATAATTAAAATAATTAAAATAATTAAAATATATTTTTTAGTTATTTTAATTAAAGACTATACTAAATTTATCTTTATAAAATGATGGTTTTGGAAAATATATAGGGTTAGTTACATAACCTGGGGGATTGTAGGAGGAATTGTTCGGGGAGATATTAGAAAATTTCAATGTATCAAAGATCATGATTGATTTTCAAAGGGTCGACTTGCTAATGATGAAGAAATAAATATATTATTTATCAATGATAAAGTCATACCAGAGGTAGGGAGTTTTATTTATTTATATTTATATTGTATTGATATCCTATTTTTAAAGAAAACAAAATCTCCTAACACAATTGGTTCTTAGTTTGATGATTGATTTCAGCTGACGATTGATGTTTCTATGGTTTGGGAATTTATTTTTTAGTTTATTATTTGGTTTTCATTCATAATTTTAATGAAAAAAATCAAGGCCTACCCAAATAATGATCAAGGTTTATTCCTCTTTTTCGATTATTTCATTTCATCCCTATTTCTTTGCAGCTTCATCATTGAAAATTATTTTTTATGGTGGTTTGAAAAATTATCGATTTTCAATCATTGTGTGAGTATTATTCAAAGAAATAATTTGATAATGAGGGTTCAAATCTATAATCGACATAATTATTGAAGTGAAATGAAAACTTTAGACATATTGAGGTTGATTGGGATCATATTTTAGGATACCCATTTGAGGTTTGGAATGGTACGATGAGATCCAATTCCAAAGTTCATTAGTTGGACAAAATACATCCACCGATGATGATAATAATTTTCAGCCCTAGATCCATGATTTTGGCCTTTATTGGAAGCAGAGATGATGATGACGGAGACATGAGTGTCACATGTAGATTGATTCGGAGTTTGTGAAAAAATACTGACTATATGATGTGTAGTCCAATGAAAACATGCCATAGAGACCCTTCTACGACCCTTGGATTTATTTTCTTATAAAAATATCATATTCTATGTGAAACATGGACCACACTGAGTAAAATACTACTGGAATCTCAATCTGTTCCCTACGGTACATGGAAACAGACATGGCCAATAACACAATCATGACAAGAGTAGACCGGCATGACCCGGTACTCGGAAACAAGCAGTTACATGGCCATGACCATAGTACACATGAATGGCTAAATGTACATGGGAATGAGATGACAACATGACAAGTGTGGGCCCTACCACTATATGACTTGTATCTCGAGATAACATTCCAGGTATATATAAGAATTGGTGTTGTGTGATACAACAACACATGGGTAGACCCATGACAAACCAGACACACTATGTACCCCAAGTACACATATTGTAAATTTTTGAGGGTAGGATGAGACCCTCCATATCTTCAGTTTGGAATAGAATCAGCTGAGCGTGTTACCTTTTCCCATAACTATGAGGGTACACTGTGAAACTTCATCCTCAAAATTGGAATGTGATCATCTTTATGAGGTGGTTTCATAGAGAGATTTCATGAGTCCCTTCATTAGCCCCATGGATGGATCCTCATGTTATCTTTAATTTATTTTGTTTGAGGAATAATTGGGTCTACTTTATAGGGGAATATAATACCCTAATCAGTGGGTTATTCCATATTGGTTTTGTTTCCTCATCCAATGGTCCTAGGAGTGACCCCCTATATGTGTATAGAGATCTTCAATGATCTAGTGATTACTTATTTGGTGTGTCCTGATGATCATGACCACTCGGATGAGTTCCATAAGTGACAACATGGATCATCGAGTGGATTATCTTAGATGATCATCACCTTTATTCCTTGAGTAGAATACCTTTGTCTAAAATGTGACTGATCTCATTATGACATGTATTCTATTAGGAGTATATCTTTTTTTTACTATTCTTATTGCTATGTATGACATACGTTTCTATGATCTCAATACTCACATGATGCTTATGTTTGGTTATTTTTGTGTGTCTTACAAGGTATTTTAATACTCACACCTACATTGGTTTATCTTGAACATGTATTGACTTATGTAGAAGAGAGGACATTTTATGGTGCCCAAGAAGGATTGGGAGATGGAAAATGATAGCGAGATAGAATTATCATGGTTGTACTAGGTGTTTCACTTTATAAAAATCTCTTCTTTATGAGTAGGTTGGACTCTTTACAATTCTATAAGATTATATTTTTACCATATGCTTCAGTACATTTTGCATGCTCTGGTTGTGGGATTTAGATGTATGCAAGAATTATTGCATCAGAAGTATTGTTTTACCATCCAACATTATGGTGGAATTTGAAGATGTGTGAATGTGTATAAATACCTTAGACTAAGGACTCTCATGTTTGTGTTATGCATACTCAATGTTGGTTGTTATCCCTTGGCCTATTATAGGTGTGTTTGGGGTGTCACACACGTGTATTCACCAGCTAGGTTGGTCCTGATAGGCTAGGTTGTGACATGATGATTGTTGATTTTTTTGGTTATGTATTTTATTAATGGGTTGCAAGAATGGTGGAGGTTTTAGATATTACTATTTCAATGGTAGTTTGACTTAATATTATTGATTTAAAAATCCATATTAGACATAGAATGTGTCCCTTTATCCTTGGTGGTGTTATTTACATTTACTCTATTTATAAGAATATGAACATATTTCCATTTGATTTACTTGAACACATTGATCAATGAATCAACATGGAGAATAAAAATATCACATACCTTTACTTATCTGAGTTGATCATTTGAATTGTTAAAATCTATCTATTGAACCAATGTGTTTAGTTCCTCAAATCTAGATTCAAGTGAAGGTGATTAAATATCACTTTCCACATATACTCTTCTTATACCAAAGAATCTTATACTATACTGTTGGGAATTTGGAGATATATTATCAATGTGTCCTTTGAATTCAACTGGTGACTTTTTAACCAAAGTTCCACTGCTAAAATCATTAAAAAAATTACTATCACTATCAAACATTGCTTGATATAATAAAAATGGATAGTTATGTTATTGCATTGGTAGGTGTAAACATATTTCCCATAGCTTCATGAATCTTTCCTAGTGCTCATAGAATGTCTCTCATGTGGATTATTTGATAACACAAATCTATTTTCCTTTGGATTTTTTCCTCAATCGTGGAAATAATCATTAAATAAAGTTCATATAATGGTAACCCAAGTTATTTTTTTGAGTTTATAATATTTATATCCATTCTTTATCCACTAATTAGATATAGAAAAATAATTATCTCCACTTTATTGTTTTTTAGTTTGTCCCATTAGAATTAGTGTTGCATAAACCATGGTGAATTCCTTGATATATTTTTTGGTACCTTCTACTAAAAATCAATTAGAGCTTATAAAAATTTGAATCATACCAATTTTCAATTCAAAATATACCTATAATATTAGTATGGAAATAGTTATTTTTTATAAAATGAGGATCACATTTAACTCTTATGGTTTTGTTTGGATTCACTACCATTATTCCATAAGTAAATATAAAGTGATCATTATTAGTCCGACATGATTAATTTCATTCAATACATTCAAATTATGGATTAAAATTTATCAAATTCATTTGTATAGATAGTAAAGTTATTTTTATTTGTAGATAAAAGGAAATCATATGGATAGTGTTAGACTGGGTTAGGAAAATTAATGGTTATGAATTTTTATATAAACTCCTTATTAATAACACCATGTTTTTTCATAACATTTGTTGGTGTAAAAAATAAAATTTATATCTATGGTTATTATATTGCTTATAAATCACCATAGGTTGTCTCCACGGAGGTGTGAAAAATATATTTTTTACAATTATTAAAAATGATTTTGGTGAGTTTTATATTGAGAGTACAATAAGTAAATTTAAACAAACGTAGTTTATCAAAGTGATTATTTGTGATTGGTTCAAGGGTTAAATTATCAATTGTAATATTGACCAAGTATTAAAACTAACAGACACTTCTTATTATTGACTAATAAATGAAGGGATCTATAATTTCTACTCTCTCACCAAGGGATGGTTGTTAATGTGAGTTTCAATTCATCAATGGACACTACTAACTGAATCTTAATTTCATATGTTTTATAAAATATTAGACAATGTTCTTAATTTCATAACAATTATATCTCCCAAAATTAGTCAAGAAATTACAAATCCGGTAAAGGTAATCTTAAGTAATTCAAATAGATCCACTAATTTTCATAAATGTATTAGTAATCTCTATACACTCACCACTAAAACTTAGTCATTAAATTGTGTATAAAAAATTAAATGGATGGAGAATATTAATTATCAACCATGTAAGTAACTAATTGATATGAATAATAACTTAAATACATTCACATTTAAAAATAATATCTTTCTAATGTGTTTAAAAATAAATTATTATATCAATACTTTTATTCAATTAAGTGTAGACCCAAGCATTACAAAAGAGTCATCCTTCCCCTTTATTCAATCACCAAAAGGGTTAACCCCTCAATGTGTGAAGTTACAATCATTTAAGGGAAGATAAATACTAAAGTAAAAATTAAAAACAAAACCCCAACATTGATCAGTGACCCCTTAAACTAGATTTATTATTCCCATATTAAATATAGTAAATCCCTTTATGATATTTTCTCTTATTTTATTTTGATTGTCCCCTTTGAGATTTTAGGCTTCCTACAAGTCCATAAATTCGATTTCTTTTCTCCATGGATCTAATAAAATTTAGAATATGATATTTATTCCTCCCAGATTTAAATATATTCTCCTTGTTTTCATTTCTTGTATGGGATCCATGTATAATTAATATTATCTATATGGCCATAATTTCTTTTGAGTGTTTTGAAACGGGAAAGACATTTATGTATCTTATTATGGGATGAGGTTTCTCTAATGAATCAACTATTAATTCAATGTGACCGTTATGTATGTTAAAATAACACTTATTTATCCTTTAAAATTATTAGGAGTCTAATATGTATGGGTCATTGTTCTAGACTCATTATTACGAACCAAAATTTACACTTTTATGACTAAGGAAAATCTATTATGTATATATGGATTTAGTGGTGGAATCCATTAAATTTTCATTACCCCTTATTTTAAACTTTTATTGTTCCTTATTGTAGTATCAACTATAGCTCTTTATTTAACACTTACATATCACTAAAAATTCACATATATTCTCCTAATCAATTTAGAAAATGTTACATATGGAATTTTCCAAATATTCCTTATTTATTTAACCATATTTTTCTTCACCTACAAAACAAAAAATCCAAAAATTATAAATAGTTTCTAATTTATTTTATTATATAAAATATATAAATCAATTATATTCATGATTATCCAATTTATGTAATTATTAAAAAAATCCAATGTAATTATCCTTTAAAACAAAAACTATTTATAAATACATAAATTAATAAATGCGATAGAAAATAATTAAATAATTGTGAATAAAATTAAATGAATTAATTTTCTCTATCAAGTATAGTTTTCCTTTATGTTTAATTAGTTAAGAAACTCCAACATGACCAAGGGTGTGGGTACCTCACTAATGGGGTCAAAATTTTCTCAACCAATGTATGATTCATCGATAAAGAACATGTCTTATACTTTAATTACTCAATCAATACAAGTTTCTAAGAGTTAATTGTTATGATGTGTTCCCATAAAAATTTGTTTCAAATGTAGTGACATGTTGAAACATGTTAATCAATTATTTTCAGGTCATATTAGAGGTGGTTCTAGTGGTATTTGTGTAGTTCATATATTTGATGATTTCATGAGTATGAGTTCTACTCTATCAATTACCCCCAGGAACAACATAGAGGTTTGGGGTTGTGGTTTCATTATATGATTGTGATTATTTATACCCTTATATTGATAGGTGTTATCATAAAGGAATACATTTTCTTTAGAGTTTTATGAGTTCATTTTTGGGGAACTTTCTATAATAACAAAGATATTCTATCAGTTTTCCATTTTCCTCTACCTCATTAAAGATGAAATAGTTATTAGGAAGCTGGATAGTTTGGATATTACAAGGCGTACATTTTCTTAAGAAATTTGGGTTTCCTCCGACATGGGTTACTTATGTAGTTTGACTATGTATTTTATGAATTTCCAACATCTTTTTTCATATCATTAAATAATGTTTTGGATTCTTCTCTACCATCATTTATGAGTTGACTTATTGATCATTTCTGTATCTTTTGTTTTGGATGAATTTTACTAAGTATGTTTATATTTAACCTTTTATGGTTATTCCATCCAAAGTGGTGTACTCTATGTATATGATTAAATGTTTAGGGATAAAATTCTTGATGTGGAGTTGGTGTAGTTGTTACTTAGTGGTTCTTGGTAGAGTTGGTTATTTTTGGTGGTCATGATAAGAGTGTTTATTTGAGGGAGATTATTTTTCTATTTTGGTCTAGGTAACCTCTATAAAAGATAAATTTCATTTTCTTTACTCTATATCTTGAGTTTTACGCTTGTTAGGGCCATGGTGGGTTAGGTCTTGTCTAAGTGTTATCAATTGCAGGTTTTTCCCTTAGGAAACAGTTCACAGGTCAAATTCTTATAAAGTTTTGTCTAATAAAAATTATGTAATAATTATTGAGGTATTTTAGTTTAATAAATAGACCATAAATACCATCTAATGGATGTAGTGACCGACCATCCATATGAATGGACTATAATAATATCCTAACTTCCTTGAGTATTTAATTCATTTATTTAAGGGTATGCTTATATTAGTTCATGTATCATACAATAGTAAAAAAAATTCATTTTAATGATGTGATATAATAATAGTTGTGATGTTATAACATGATGAATGTGTAAAATTTATCAATAGTGTATTCATTGAAATCATTATAAAAACCTTATTTGAATAAAGTGAATTTTGGAACAATCATCGTAGTGTGAGTTTTTCTTGGTTTTAGTTTTATTCATATTCTATTAGACCACCAATTATGATGTGTTACACCCCCAATTTTTTATTTTAAGTAGATATTATTATCATAATATTTTTTAAATGAAAATAGTTAGATGTTTGAAATATTTATAAATTTTTGTCCATGTTAGATTTGTGCTCAGTCTCGGTGACCATGCATAGTGATCATGAAATATTAGTTTGGAGTGACTATGAGATTTACATGGTTCATTCTTAGACGTGAAGCCCATTCAAGGAAACCATGTATTTAATAAAGTTTATTTGAGACATAAAATTTCATGTATAGAATTATAGAGACATAATTTACCTAACTGTTGGATTGTTATTGTATTATACTTAAGTGTTTGATATGATCATGTAATTAATAAATAGTTTTTAAAATATTTAACCTATGTTTTATTAAAAAACATGTGTATTTTTGTGTTTCAAGTACATTTTAAGTTTTAATATAATTTAATATATTTTTGGGTAACATTTCATTAGTATTGAGTAAATTGTTTTATGTTATTAGTTGAGTAATTAAAATATGAAATTACAAGTGATATTATGTATCCTGAATAGAACTGTACTATAACGACCCATGATTTAAATGCATTCCTATTAATTCAGAATTGAAGAATACTTATTAAAACATATAAAAAAACCATGATAGGTCTTTATAGGTATAGTGTCTTTAGAAATTGGGAATCATAAACAACTAGTTCATAAAGCATCTATATTGTCTCCCATTTATTTCATCATATCTAGAGTCCCTTTTGGAATATCCTACTTAATACACTACTTCCTAACTTGGGGAAAATAAAACATACAAAAGGGTGAGATCAAATTCTTAGTATGGGTAAACAAAGAAAATATCAATCATATCATATTCATAAGAACGTAACATTTTAAAAATCATAACCTGAAAAAGAGATCATAATATCATAACAAGGGATAAATCATAGTAGTGAAATTTAATACCAAAAAAATAAAACATGAAACTTTGTGTCATACACACATAATCATAGAAAATAATTTGATATTAGTCAAGACTCATTACCAAGACTATCATAGCGGAAAAAGTCCATTTCCGAACCGAGTTCACTCCTCGCTTCAGTCCTGTATCATTGAACCCGATTAACTTGCCGTTTCAACCATATCTATCTCACGAGATATAAATATTTACCCAATTAATTGGAGGGAGATATAGGTCCCACCCATCTCATAATGAAACCATTCTTATGTGTGCCACAAAATCATAAATCATATATCATAGCATAACCCATGTAAAAAAAATGGGATTTCTAAACATTATGCCATCATAACATTATTCATATAAGATAAAAGGACTACATTAAAACAATTCCATCATAACATAATCAAATCAATGTAAAAATATGGATAGAAACAGAACCATATATTATCTTAGATGGAAAATAATTTTGATAAAACCCTTGAACTCCATTCTTGATGAAAATATCCTTTTAAATTCAAAAACATTTTTCCTTTCATAACATGTCATACAATTTTAAACTAAAAGAAGTTAATTTAAAAATAAACTTGAAAACTTGTAATTGAAGCTTCATGGAAATAATTATCTATCAAATCATAAAAATCCATTCATGTTTTATAAGTTAAAAAAACAATCTTCTCGTACATTGGTCGGAAAACTCAAAAAGTATCTTGTACTGAAAACAACAAAAGATTCTTTTCGTATCTTTTACTAAAAAATCACCAATAGGTAAAATAAGATTTAAAAAAATTGTATGGGGATGGAAATAATATTACATATTGGGGAAACATGGATGTGGATGATAAATATACCCCAGTAAATTCTGAAGTATAAACAATCTCGGACAAAAATGAGATTGTGATATTTTCCCTTACCTTACGTCCGATATACTTCATACATATCCGAAATTTCTATATAATGATTTAAATAATGTCATTGAATTATTATAGAATCATATTCATTCTTATGATATCATATATGTTCATATTCTTATCTTCTTATTAGTAATATTTCATTGCTACTTGTTATTCGGGTGTTTATTGCTTTATGTTCTTATGCATGTTTTGTTGAATAATTTCTTATTCCACTTTTTAGGTTATAGATACCTCATCTACAGAATGTTATTAGTGTATTATATATCATATTTATTCATTCAATTCATTTATATAGTCATTATTCAATGAAGATCATGTAGAACGAGCCGCATCACATCATGGAGACGGTAAGCCATACGTATACAACAGCGATGATATCATTCCCATGATTGTGGAATTGTATTGAAGTAGATGATACAATATCTCAGAATTATTTTCATGTCATAACAACCATATATAGTTATTATTTACACCATTATACCCATCCAAGTAAGGTGGTGGTGGAGAAATAGATTACACCACTGCGTGGAGACTGTATTCCGTACGTACGCACAGGCGGTGATTTCGTTTTCCATAGGATGGATTGAAGGTGGAATAGGGTTGTTTCATTTTTATAATAACATATCAGTATATTAGTGATAATTATGTTATTAACTTATAAGGAAACAAATAAATAAGAAAATTTGAATAAGATAAAATGTGAAATAATCGGTAAATGATATTACCACTTCTTCGACGCGCCTCTTCTAAATCTCCTCTTATAACAAAAAATATAATCTTTGAAGAAGACCAGAACCTCTAGTATGCTTCTAGGGAAGTGGATAAGGGAAATGTACAGTGTTTTTCCAAGATTTAAGACTCAAAATGTTGTAAAGTGGAGAGTGAAGAGGTGCCCTTTTATATAGGAGGAGAGGGGCACCTTAGAAAAAAACATAAAATATTATTTTATAATAAAGACATATTCAGTTTATAATGGCTCCAATGAAACTTATTTCGAGGATAGGGTAGGTATGAGTCTAATTTCTCTCATCAAATTGGTTTTAGAAATGTCTAGCTTACCATTTTAATCTTATCATTTAGATTTAACTCTATGATAAATAATATAACTTTAACCGTGTCTTCTTGTATTATTACACTATATGGTTAATAAACTCACTATAAACTTCAAATCAAACCAAAATTGGTTCATAAATGTCATATATATTATTATATAAGTCTTTTGGCAGAACAATAGATTTTTAGGAATATAATAACAATTAATAATATAATATTTTTTTAAAAAACACTTTTATGTCAGTTTTGACACTATTTGGTATTATGTTTTTGTTAAATTCATAAAAGCATTATTAATTCACAAAAAATTCATCCAAATAACCCTACTATGTTATATTAACATAGAAAATTATTTTAATTCATAAAAAGTCTCAAATTACATTTATTTGGGTATTTATAACATCAATTTTGTTAATATTTCATTAATAAGGTAATTATTGTATCATCATTGTGTCATAAATAAAATAAATTATTTAGTGTAAAAAAATTATAAATAAACTATAATTATCTATGAAATCTTTTTAGATTTATAATTAATATTTATAGTCGAATTTATCTTATGTATAACCTTATATTAAAAATGTTTTAGTTATTAAATTTTGATTTTAACTCTTTTAACTCTTCTTTGAATTAAATAATAATAAATGTCCCAATCTAATCCAAGTGGACCTAAAGGGTCATATATTATTCCTAATGTTGTTTTTGGTCTAATTAAACATATCCAGTAGAATTAGGACATGTGTTAGTGTAATAATTATATCATTTTTACCCTGAATTACCCTATTTACTTTTAACCGTGGTAAATAAAATTAAAAAGTTACTATTCAAAAAAATTATTATTATCTTATTGAACCACATTTTACTTACTCATATCAACTGTGTCACTCAGATATTTTAAATTCCACTCATAGAAGCGGTAAAATTAGGTTTTATGTAAATTTTCAAATTCTCCTAGGAGGTGGGTAAAAGACAGTAAAACGTTCAATAAGGTTTTATATATCTAAAATTATTATAAAATGACTCCAATGAATTATTTTGAACTTATAAAGGTATTATGTATCAATTATTACATAAAATAAATTTAAATTAAATAAATAATTATTTAAATAAAAATTTGGTTTTAAACTAGAACTGAGTGTTTTCACTATTCATCAAAAATGGAATGTTTTCAGAAAAATAACAAAAATTCACCCTAACCTAATTTTAATATTACGAATCCAGAAATGAATTCCATTTTGAAGGATACAATTTATAGTATTTCAAAAAGTGGGTATTACTATTCATAACAACTAGTTTATACAATATTTTAATAACATGTCATCGTTTAGTGAAACTCGGTATTGTGTACAATGCCAGCTATCGAGGAAGGTTTCCCTTATGTGCAACACAAGACAAGATAGTGTTGTGTGTAGTGAAATATTCCTTTGGTTTTTTTATAAAATAATACATAAAAACATAATATTTCTCATAAAATCTCAGGGTGTTACATTCTACCCCCCTTAAAAAGAATTTCTCCCTCGAAATTCATCACCTCGTAACAAATAGATGAGGATAACTCTCCCTCATCATATAATCAAGTTCCCATGAAGCTTCTTCTAATTGGTGGTTCCTCCATAAAACTTTAACCAAGTGCATGGTCTTGTTTCATATAACTTTTTCCCTATGATCTAGAATCCTTATCGGCTGTTCTTGATAAGAAAGATCTTGCTCAACAGGTACAAATTTTGAGCTTAGTACATGTGAAGGATCATTTATGTACTTTCTGTGGAGAGATACATAGAACACATCATGAACATGAGAGAGATTCGGTGGAAGCTCCAATAGGTAGGCTACCTTCCCAACACAATCCAGTATTTCAAAAGGACCAATATACCTAGGGCTTAGCTTTCCCTTCTTTCCAAATCTCATTACCCTTTTCGAAGGAGATATTCGTAAGAACACCTTATCACCAAATTAAAAATATAGGTCTTTTCTTCGGTTGTTATAATAACTTTGTTGTTGACTATGAACTGATCTTATGTGTTGTTGAATAGATCTGACCTTTTCTGCCATCTCATCAACAAGATCAGGTCCTAATAGCATTCGTTTCCCAACATCATCCAAGCTAGTTGGAGTTCTACATTTCTTCATATAGAGACCTTCATAAGGATCCATCTATATACTGGAGTGAAATATATTATTATAATAAAACTCCACCAAAGGTAGGTGTTGATCCCAACCACCTTTTAAATCCATAGAGCATGCTCTCAACATGTCTTTTAGAGTTTGAATTTTCCTCTCAGACTGACCGTCTATCTAAGGATGATAAGTAGTGCTGAAACTCAACTCTCTATCTACTGTATGATGAATACATCTCCAAAACTTTGAGGTAATGCTTGGATCCCAATCAAATATATTGAAAAGTGGTAATCCATGCAATCTTACAACTTCCTTCACATATATCCTGGAAAGTTGATCAAGAGAGAAATATTCTATAATAGAAATGAAGTGTGCCAACTTCGCAAGACGATCAGTTATAACCTAGATAGTATTATTGCCTTTGGATGTTTTAGGAAGTCCAGTGACAAAGTCTATAGTGATGTTTTCCAATTTTCATTCTGGTATGGGTAATGGTTACAACATCCCCTTATACTTCTGTCTCTCATCTTTAACTTTCTGACAAACCAATCATCGAGACATATTCAACAACATCTCTTTTCATGCCATCCCAGCAGAAGTACTCTTTCAGGTCCCTATGAATCTTCGTGCTTCTAGGGGGAATAGGGAATGAAGAACTATGAGCTTCATCCAATATTTCATTCTTTAATTCTGGGATGGGAGGAAAACAAACACGATTCTTGGACATTATTATTTCATCACTATCAATGTGGAATTTAGGAACATTTCTCACCTTCTTTTGTAACTCTACATCTTCTTTCTGTGACTCTTTAATCTTCACATGTATAGATGGTTGAACATTCATTTGATAAAGATAAGATTTTTTCCCTTCCATTATAATTACATGATCCATCCTTTGTAAATCCATAAATATTGGATCATTTGTGATCCTTATAATGGATAAGCTAGCATGGTATTGTTGACATAATGCGTCTGCCACCTTGTTTGCTTTCCCAGGGTGGTAATGAATTGAGCAGTCATAATCCTTAATTAGCTCCGACCATCTTCTTTGGCGCATATTTAGCTCCTTTTGTGTGAAAATGTACTTTAAAATTTTATGATCAGTATAAATATCACACATTTCACCATAATGATAATGCCTCCAAATCTTTAATTTGAAGATTACCGCAGCAAATTCCAAATCATGAGTTGGGAAATTTTTCTCATGTATTTTCAATTGTTGTGAGGTATAAGCTATCACCATATCGTTTTTCATGATAAAACACCTCAATCCCTTCTAGGATGCATCACTGTAGATCATAAAACGTTCTCAACTACAAGGTAGTGTGAGAACAGGTGCACTGGATAAGCCTCTTTTTAAATCCTTGAAATTTTCTTCACACTTCTCCTTCCAAATGAACTTAACTCCTTGTCAAGTCAACTTGGTGAGTGGATAAGATAATCGTGAAAAATCTTTCAAAAAACGTTGATAATATCCAGCCAAACCAAGAAAACATCGGATCTCAATTACTGTTGTTGCTCTCGACCATCTTTCAATAACCTCTGTTTTTAATGGATCCACATATATCCCCTCTTGAGATTATGTGACCCAAAAAATGAAACTTTTTGAAGCCAAAATTCACACTTTATAAATTTGGTATAATGCTTATCCTTTATTAGGGTATTTAATACAATTATCAGGTGATCTTCAGTTCTTCCTTGAACATTGAATAGACAAGAATATCGTCTATAAAAACTGTTAGGACCAAAAGGGGCCTATATACCCTAATAGGGTGGTGAATCAGGGTATGGATATTTTTTTTCAAAGTTCTTCCTTCCCCACTGGATGTTGGCCTCTTTATCACAAGGGTCACATTGTTTCCACTTGTGAGTTTATTATGATCACTTATTTTCCTCTTTATCTAATGATGATGCTTTAAATTCAACGCACAGAAGTAAGCAGACAGACACAAAGATTTTTACTTGGTTCACCCTCACTGGGCTACGTCCAAGGAGCATATGCCGACATTTTTCTGGGCGTACCAAATTCCACAATTCATCACTAGATATGGATAAAAAGGTTCAATAATAGTCACTTTGCCTCAGGTTAACTGCTTTTACAAGGTTTAGGTCCAGCTCACTGCTTCCCCAAGGGCCACTCCCTGTTTCTCTCTCTGGCTCACTGCTGGTGGAGAGGATCACCTTCTTCCTCTTCCTTTGTTTATTGCTCTGGAAAGGATACGATCACAGTTTATATACCTATAGGTATCTTCATTTGGATGAAGGAATTCATCTTCCTCGGTATGTAGATGCTCTTTTGAAGTCTAATATTCACCCACAGATAAATCCCTCTTTGCACCGAAGTTATCGGGAAATCTTCCAGCTTTCACACAGCCCTGAATTACCACCGAGAATCAACCTTTATTGGCGCACAAGTCTAATGAAACATGCCAGTATCGGCGTGCAAGTCACAATTGGAATAGATGTCTACCTCAATCACATTCACAACAAAATCTTATGCAACTCCAAACTTGCACGACTCAACCCCTTTTACACCCAAGACAATATTTTCCCACAACTACCAACCGGCGCGCAACTTCAAACACTGGCACGCAAGTCCACTTGCACGACCACCACATCTTCATGAGGGGAGCTCTGATTTTTCTAAGTGTTGAACTCTGTGAAAAATGAAGAGGGGTCTTTCTATATCTATAGGAATTTGGACACCATTCACGGCGACGGGCAAGTCTACCCTTGGCTCGCAAGTCTTGGTGCGCAGGTCTCTTCCCCTGCAGGTCACTTGCACGACCCACTTCCAAACTTGGTAGACCTTCTCCCTTTGCCATATTTTCTTGTTCTTATCTTGAAAAACAACCGGCGCACAAGTTTCCAATCTTCATAGGCACCGGCGCGCAAGTCCTTTCTCGGCAAGCAAGTCACTAGCGCGACCAACCCAATACTTGCGCGACCCTTATACCATTGCCATATTTTGATGATATGATCTTGAAAAACATATGGCGCGCAAGTTTCCAATACACAAAGTACATGACGCGCAAGTCCCTTTTCCAAAAACCACTTTTCTTTATTTGTCGATTTTCAGGCCCAAAAATTTGGCAAATACTGGAAAACAATGCTAACTGGTATCTGTTCTTTTTAAACCGCCTCCAGATCATCCATTACTTTGTCGATGTTCTTGAATCAAACATGGATCATTGACCACAGCTCCTAAACGTTACATTCCACCATGAAAAACCCTTTTTCAAAAAAAAATTATATCATGATTTTCTTTGTCAACAATCACATCACAGTTGTCCACTTTTTCAAAAAACACAATCACCTCAAAAATGATTCAATGATACCTTGAGGGATTTTTCCCAACAATATTCCCCTTTGGGTTTGTTGAAAACTCTTCCATAAAAGGATACATCATTAAACCATCATCCACTATTCGCCTATTGCGATTCTGATAGCGATCAAGGATTTACTCAACACATACTCTAAGCCCACATGAACAATGATCAACGTGAGAAACAAGAGTAAATGAAATGTTCATCAATGAATCACTTCAACTCTAACACCCACTGTTGACACCAAACTGATACCAATTTTTGGAAATATTCTTACCATATTCCAACACCATTCTTCGGATTTTATCATGACCCTCAACTGTCGTGATATCTATTCTTTGATCAATCACTTCTAGCATCATCAGATTTAATACGCTCACCCTTTCTCATTGATACCCCTACCGCGCTGCTCCACCTGTCAGCTTCTCCCCATATCAATCATGATTTTTCAAATAGCCAAACTATCTCCCACTTGAACAATCACTATTTTCTCCCCCTTTGTCAAGAACCCAAAGGACACTCTTTTGAAGTCTGCAACAAAGTAGAGAACATATATCAGTACAATAGGGGAAAACACACCATACCTTGGGGAGAGGGGGTATTAAACATCCACACTCTTTCAAGTGAAGGGAGTCGACTGAACTCCCAGAGCCAGTCGATGCCTCTCAAAAGCTTCCTTGGGTAAGGTCTTTGTCAGAATGTCTACAACCTGTAGCTATATAGGCACATACTCCAACATCACGATTCCCTGCTCAACATTCTCCTTGATAAAATTATACTTTATCTTAATGATTTTTGTCCTTGAATGATGGATGAGATTTTTTCTAAGATTGATAGAACTTGAGTTATCGCCCTGGATTCCGATCAGAGACTTCACATCAACTCCTATATCGTTAAGCTGCTGCTTTATCCATAATAACTATGTTCAAGCTTGAGTGGCCGCAATATACTCATCTTCGGCAGTGCTTAATGAAATGCAATCTTGCTTCTTTCTTAAACAAGAAATACATAATCTACAAAGATAGAATGCACCTCCAGATGTTGATTTCCTGTCATCTGTAGAACCAGCCCAGTCTACATCAGTATATCCCAATAACTTTGACATAGATTTGTCATTATACGTCAAGCCGAAGTCCACCATGCCTTTGTTATACCGAAGTATTCCTTTCACTGCAATAATGTGGCTTTACTTGGGATTACTCTGATATCTTGTGGCTTGGCATGTGTGGAAAACAATGTCAGGCCTTGTTGCGGTCAAGTACAAAAAACTTCCAATAATTTTCTTATATTCTGTGATATTAACTACCATGACATCCTCATCTTTTAATAATTTCATCCGGGTAGCAACCAGAGTCTTCATCTCTTTGGAATTATACATTCCAAACCTTCCTAAAACCTCCTTGGTATATTTGGATTGAGAAATAAATGTCCCATTCCTTCATTTTGTCACCTGTAGACCAAGGAAAAACGTTATCTCTCCAATCATTGACATTTCAAACTCACTTTTCATGAATTTGGAAAACTGTCTGCACTGAGCTTCATCTGATCCACCAAAAATTATGTTATTGACATAGGCCAACACCATCATCCTTTGATTACTATCGTTGCTGAAATAGAGATTGTAATCAAATCCACCATGTTGAAAACCAAGATTTTTCAAATACTGATCCAGCCTTGAGTACATGCTCTTGGTTCTTTCTTCAACCCATATAATTCCTTCTTCAATAAGAAAAACGTTATTCTCATCTTCATGAATGAGAAAACCATCTGGCTTTTTAATATACACCTCTTCTTCCAGAACCCCATTCAGAAATTCATATTTGATGTCCATGTGTAATAGTTTGAACTTTATTTGCACTGCTATGGCTAAAAATAATCTGATTGCCTCCAGCCTTGAAACCGGTGAAAATGTCTCATCTATATCAATGACCACTATTTGGGAGTACCCCTTTCACAATAGTCGTGCTTTTTCCAAATCACTATGCCATCTTCATTCATCTTGTTGCGATAGACCCATTCAGTTCTGATGAAAATATTATCTTCTAGCCTCGAAACAATCTCCCACATCTAATTCTTTTTTGAATAGGCATCAGTCACTTATGCTTCTCCTGTGTTGCTTTCTTCCTTATTACATTAATCAGGAAATTTATCACTGTTTCATTGTTTAGTGGAATCATTCTTTTAAACTACTTCTCGCAACTTCTTAGTATCCTGAAAACTATTAGCTGATACCACATTTTTATATAAAAATAAATGAGCATGAGATGCATGATTATTGCTACTTATCCCACAATATTTCTTCCCTAGATAGACAACACCTGAGCTGAGTCATACAATTATTGCTTTGAGGGATTTTGCATCTAATTTTGTTATTGAATGCTCCTATTTTTTTTATGTAGTACTTCCTACTGTTAGGCCCATAAACATTCTACTTCTACTACATCATTTATTATCATCTCTCACTCAGTATTGTTCCATTAACAAAATCTCTTAGCCTACTGAGCTGGAACTCGGTGTAGGAAACAAGAGATAATGTTAACAACACAATCACCACTTATTCTGCTCGGTTTCTCCTTTTCTTCACCAACTCTTGTACCTGATATGAGTCAATTAAAACTCTGAAGCATATCACTTATCCACTTTGCATCTTTAGATGCCACTTCCTCATGGATTGTATCTCCTTAAAACCTGAAAAACATGAATCATCAGTTAATAGAATTTATATACATAGGGAGAGGGGTCCTTCTAGAATCCTCAAGACAAGGTTTTTGGTTGATCCTGATGGGTCAACCCTTTGATTCTTTCATATTGATCATTTCACTCCATCCTCACTTCTTCTAGCTACCTGAAAAACGTCAACTGCTCTGGACATATGACTAAGCATTCATCGCCTTCATGCTGAGTCTTTTTATGATATAATGATTCTCCAGGCCTGGCCTTTCTCACCACCTGGGGTTTAAACCCACTAGTACAAATTTTTGTCTTTGATGTTTCACCAAAATTCCATTTCCATTGATTCCTTCTCTGAGTAGGAATCTCTCAGTTTGGCATCTTCCCTTTATCCTTCCCCCATTTTAGGGATCTTCCTCTTTCCTCCACATCTCTCTATGGAACATGACATGTGAAATTTTTAGTACATTATTTCTTTATCTTTATTTTATCAGATATCAGAGTCACCATGCTCTTTTTCACTGGTGGTGAGTCCTCTATTGAACGTTCATTATTCTTTATCACAACTGGAGTAGATCTACCCTTAATCTTCCAAGTCTGTTCACATTCTCTCCTTGAGAGCTGTTGTGAGTATGACTGAGGAGGTGACTGATACACCTTTATTTCAGATCCATGTGATTCTCCTGAGGCTCTAACTCTATTTTCCAATTTATCACTTTGTCTTACAGTGTTGGTTTTCTCATTATACACCACTAGAGTCATGAATCTCCTTTCAAGTCCCTTCCCCTTTCCTGCTTTCTTCCTGCTGTAATTTCTTGCCAAATGAACATTATCAGAACAAATAAGACATTTTCCATCAAATGCATAAATAATATAATCATTTTTTCTGTCGAGATGTGGATGAAACTTATGTTCTTCCCCTGACATTGATCTCCTGAGCTTCCTGACAAATACTCAGGGTGTGTCTCTTTCTTCCACAGTAATAGCATCTAATGAATGCTTTCCTCTGAGAGACACTTCTTTTTGATTTCTCATGAGACATCTTCTTCTTCTCAGATGTAGTAAGGTTTCTATTTTCACAGCCTGAGATGTATTCCTCTGCCTACGAATAGAAGCTTTATATATGACCATAAATCCCACATAAATATCACATGCTATCATTTCTTCCTATAAAATCATTTTAGGTCTATCTCCAGCACCTACAGTACTTTCTCCACTTCTATAATTGTTCACAGCTCTCTTTCTATCATGCACGGGAGGGGATTCATCAAATCCAATACTTGTTTTTCCCAAACTACATGGTCTATGATCTGAGAAAATATCATGTTTTTTCACTTCAGAAATAACATATCTGTTTTTAATTTTATCATCACTTGTCGAAGGATAATCAAATAGTAAGTTCCATTGATCCTTAATTTTAGGCCTTCCTTTAGCATTGGATTTCTCCACTTCCTTGTTCAACGATTCTAGTTCTTCTTCTAACTTTTTAATCTTCATATCCCTTGATTCAAGTTGAGAATTGATTTATCTTATAAGATTATTTCACATCTCATGTCATCTTCCAGTTCTCATGTGAGCTTCTCTACCATGTCACCTTGCTCTTTTACATTCAATTTTTCCCAAGAAACAGATTCAGAGATAGATTCATTGTCTTGTTGTAGCCTTTGATTCTTCTAATATTATTTAGACAACTATGTTTCTAGATCATAATTTCTAGCTTTCAGATTTTGAACATCATCTGATTTGGTATTCTCTTCATAATCAACAGCCTTTTGTTTTCCATTCATTCTGGCCATCTTTTGTAGTTATTCACCTTGATACTCATTCTTGTCCCTTAAGTCAGTAGCCACAACAATAAGCCTTTGATTTGTGCCTCTTAGCATGTTGACCTCAATTTCAAATACTTGGATCCGGATATCTTTAGATTTTAATTCTTCATCCAATTTTTGATCCAATTTCTTTGTCATGTTGACAACATCAACTGGTGGCCTCCTTCTTAAAACTTCTTCATCATCAGTTGTTTCGATATCACTTTGATGTTTATGTATTTCACTCATTCATACATCATGATTGAGTAAATCAATCTTTTCCATATAATATTCATCCAGGACTTCTTTCAGTAAGCTGTTTGATTCTTTTAGTTGAATCTAACCTTTTCTATAAACACTTCCACACTGAGGGATATCACATGACTTCTAATTCTTCTTTGATGTTTTTCCCTTTTCCATGGCACACAAATCGACTACACCAAGTATGAGTAAACAAATATAATAAAAGTATCATTACCCTTTATACTAATTGTTAGGACCAATATGGGCCTATATACCTTGAGAGGGGGGTGAATCAGGGTATGGATAATCTTTTTCAATGTTCGTTCTGCCCCACTGGATCTTGACCTCATTATTAGAAGGGTAACTTTGTTTTCACTTGTGTGTTTATTATGATCACTTATTTTCTTCTTTATCTGATGATGATGCTTTAAATGAAATGCAAGGAAGTAAGAATGAAGACACATAGATTTTTACTTGGTTCACCCTCACTATGCTACGTCTAAAGAGCATATGCCGGGAAGTTTCCGGTCGTACCAAATTCCACTATTCTTCAATAGATGTGGATACAAAGGTTCAGGAACAGTCACTCTATCCCAGAATCTCTTCCTTTACAAGGTTTAGGGTCATCTCACTACTTTCCCAAGGGTCACTCCATGTTTTTCTCTCTCTAGATCACTGCCGGGGGATAGGATCACCTTCTTCCTCTTCCTTTGCTCACTGCTCTGGAAAGGATCCTCTCACAGTTTATATACAAGTAGGTCTCTTCATTTCCCTGAAGGAATGCATCTTCCTTTGTATGTAGATGCTGTGTTGAAGTCCAAATTTCACCTGTTGATGAATCTTTCTTTGCACCAAAGGTATCATGAAATCTTCCAACTTTCACGCAGCCCTCAATTACCACTGAGAATCAACCTTACTTGGAATGAAAGTCTAATGCGGCGCCCTAGTATCTGCACACAAGTCACAACTAGTGATCAAGTCTACCACAATCACTTTAACTGCACAATCTTCGAAAACTCCAAACATTCTTGACTCAACCCCTTTTATGCCCAAGACAATATTGGCAGGAAAATACCAACCAATGCAAAACTTCAAACACTGGCGTGCAGGTCCACCTGCGCGACCACACACCACTTGCGCGACCACCACATATGCCCGATGGGAGCTCTAATTTTTCTAAGTGTTGAACTCCGTGAAAAATGAGGAGGGGTGGTCCTGTATTTTTAGGCATTTGGACACCCTGCGCAACAGCACGCAAGTCTACCCTCGGTGTGCAAGTACAACAAACTTCCAATAATTTTCCTGTATTCTGTGATATTAACTGCCTTTCCATCCTCATCTTTTGTTAATTTCATTCGGGTAGAAACCAGAGTCTTAATCTCCTTGGAATTCTCCATTCCATACCTTCTTAAAACCTCCTTGTCATATTTGGAATAATAAATGAATGTTCCATTCTTTCATTGTGTCACCTACGAACCAAGGAAAAACGTTATCTCTCTAATCATTGACATTTCAAACTCACCTTTCATGAATTCCGAAAACTGTCTGCACTGAGATTCATCTGATCTGCCAAAAATTATGTTATCGACATAAAATAACACCATCATCCTTTGATGACTGTCTTTTCTGAAATAGATATTGTAATCAACTCCACCACGTTGAAAGCCATGATTTTTCAAATACTGATCCATCCTTGAGTACCATGATCTTGGTGCTTGCTTCAACCCATATAGTTCCTTATTCAGCCGACAAACTTCATTCTCATCTTCATGAATGAAAAAACAATCCGGCTGTTCAATATACACCTCTTCTTATAGAACCACATTCATAAATGCAGATTTTATGTCCATCTAGAACACTTTTAACATAATTTACACTACTAGGGATATAAATAATCTGATTGTCTCCAACCTTGCAACCGGTGAAATTTTTTCATCATCATCAATTCCCCTTATTTGGGATTACCCCTTGCACACTAGACGTGCTTTGTTCCTAATCATTGTGCCATCTTAATTCATATTGTTTCAGTAGACCCATTCAGTTCTGATGACATTCTTAATTTATATCCTCAAAACAATCTCCCATATCTAATTCTTTTCTAAATCGACATCAGTCACTTATACTCACACTTTGTTTCTTTCTTCCTTATCACATTAATTAGGAAATTTCTCACTGTTTCATTGTTCAGTGGAATCATTCATTTAAAATAATTATCATAGCTTCTTCGTATCCTGAAAAAATTCAACTGATACCACATTGTTAGATCAAAATAAATGAGCATTAGATGCATTATTATTGCTGCTTCTCCCACAATATTTCTTCCCTCGATAGATAACACCTGTGCTGAGTCATCCAATTATTTTATTGAGGGCTCTTGCATCTGATTTTGTTATTGAATGATCCTCTTTTGTTATGAAACACTTCCTACTATTAGTTCCATAAACATTCTTCTTCAACAGCATCATTTATTATCATCTCTCACACATCATTGAGCCACTAACAAAATCTCTAAGCCTACTCAGTTGGAACTCATTGTAGGAAACAAGAGATAAAGTTAATAACACAATCACTTCTTATTCTTCTCGGTTTCTCCATTTCTTCACCAACTATGGTACCTGATATTAGTCAATTAAAACTCTGAAGCATATCAATTCTCCACTTTTCATCTTTAGATGCCACTTCCTCTTTGATCGTATCTCCCTAAAAACAGAAACACATGAATCATCAGTTAATATAATTTATATACATAGGGAGAGGGGTCCTTCTAGAATCCTCAAGACAGAGATTTTGGTTGATCTTGATGGGCCAACCCTTTGATTCTTTCTTGTAGAGCATCGCACTCCATCCACGCTTCTTCTAGCTACCTGGCCAACTTCAACTACTCTGGCCATATGACTAAGAATTCATCACCTTCATGATGAGTCTTTTTATGATTTGAAGATACTCCAGGCCTGGACTTTCTCACCACCTGGGGTTTAAAGCCACTTGTACACATTTTCATCTTTTATGTTTCACTAAAATTCCATTTCCCTTGATTCATTCTCTGAGTAGTAATCTCTCTGTCTGAAATATTCCCTTTCTTCTTCCCCCATTTTAGGGATCGTCCTCTTTCTTCCACATCTATCTGTGGCACACGACATGTGATTTTTTCAGTAAATTCCTTGTTTATCTTTATTTTATCAGATATCTAAGTCACCACACTCTTTTTCAGTTGTGATGAGTCCTCCATTAAACATTAGTTCTTCTTTATCATAGCTGGAGTAGATATCCCCTTAATCATCTAGGTTTTTTCACATTCTCTCCTTGAGAGCTGTTGTGAGTATGATAGAGGAGGTGACTGATACACCTTTCGTTTAGCTCCATGTGATTCTCCTGAGTCTCTATGAATTTTTTCCAATTTATCACTTTTTCTTCTAGTGTAGGTTTTCTCATTATACACCATTGGAGTCATGAATCTCCTTTCAAGTTCCTTTCCCTTTCTTGATTTCTTCTGGCTACAATTTCAAGTCAAATTCCCATAATCAGAACATATAAAACATTTTCCATCAAAGGAATACCTAATTTCAACATTTCTCTATTGAGATATGGATGAAACTTGAGTTCTTCCTCTAACATTGAGCTCCTAAGATTCCTGGCACATACTCATGGCGTGTCCCATTTATCCATAGTAATAGCATCTAACAAATGCTTTCTTCTGAGAGACTCTTCTTTTTGATTTCTCATGACACATCTTCTACTTCTCAGATCTAGTAACGTTTTTATTTTCACAGCTTGAGATGTATTCCTGTTCCTCTAAATAGATGATTTATGTATGACCATAAATCCCACAGAAATAGAACATGCTATCATTTCTTCCTCTAAAATCATTTTAGGTCTATCTCCAGCACCTACAGTATTTTCTCCGTTTCTGGAATTGTTCACAGCTCTCTTTCTATCATGCACGAGAGGGGATTCATCAAATCCAATACCAGTTTTTCCCAAATTATATGGTCTCTAAGATGAGAAAATATTCTGTTGCTTCTCTTCAAAAATAGCATATCTGTTTTTCATTTTATCATCACTTGTCAAAGGATAACCAAATATTAAGTGCAATTCATTCTTCATTTTAGGATTTCCTTTAACATTGGATTTCTTCACTTACTTCTTCCCTGATTCTAGTACTTATTCCAACTTTTTAGTATTCATATCCCTTGATTCAAGTTGGACATTGAGTTCACTTCTGATATTATTTCCACACCTCATCTCATCTTCCAGTTCTCATGTGAGATTCTCTACCATGTCACCTTTCTCTTTTACTTTCAATTTTTTCTGAGAAATAGATTCAGAGACAGATTCATTCCCTTGTTGTAGCCTTTGATTCTTCTAATCTTCTTCACATAAATTTGTTTCTAGATCATCATTCCTATAATTCAGATTCTGAACATCATCTGACTTTTTATTCTCTTCATAATCATCAGCCATTTGTTTTACTTTAATTTTATCCATCTTTTTTAGTTCTTCACCTTGAGACTTATTCTTCTCCCTTAGCTCAGTAGCCACATCAATAAGCCTTCTATTTAAGCCTCTTATCTTGTTGACCTCAATTTGCAATACTAGGATCCGAATATCATTAGATTTAACTTCTTCATCCAATTTATGATCCAATTTATTTTTCATGTTGACAACATCAACTAGTGGCCTCCTTCTTAAAACTTATTCATCATAAGTTGTTTCGGTATCACTTTGTTGTTTATGTACTTCACTCATTCATATATCATGGCTGAGTAAATCAACCTTTTCCCTATTAGATTCATCCAGGCCTTCTTTTAGTATGCTAATTGATTCTTTTAGTTTAATCACACCTTTTCCATAAACACTTCCACACTGAGGGATATCACCTGACTTCTGATTCTTCTTTTATGTTTTTCCCTTTTCCATGGAACACAAATCGACTACACGAAGTCTGAGAAAACAAATATGATAAAAGAAACATTCCCTCTGAGACCAATTGTTAGGAACAATAGGGGCCTATATACAGTGAGGGGGGGGGGGTGATTCAGGGTATGGATTTTCATTTTCAAATTTTTTCCTGCCCCACTAGATCTTGACCTCTTTATTAAAAGGGTCACTTTGTTTTCACTTGTGTGTTTATTATGATCACTTATTTTCTTCTCTATCTGATGATGATGCTTTAAATTCAATGTAGGGATGTAAGTAGGAAGACAAAAAGATTTTTACTTGGTTCAACCTCCCTGGGATACATCCATGGAGCATAATTCGACAAGTTGACGGTCATACCAAATTCAACTATTCTTCACTAGATGTGGATACAAATGTTCGGGAATAATCACTTTGTCCCAGGCTCACTGCCTTTACAAGGTTTAGGGTCAGATCAATAATTTCCAAAGGGTCACTCCCTGTTTCTCTCTCTCTAGCTCATTGTCGGTGGAGAGGATCACCTTCTTCCTATTCCTTTGCTCACTGCTCCGGAAAGGATCCACTCATAGTTTATAGACCTGTAGGTATCTTCATTTTCCTGATGGAATGTATATTCCTCTGTTTGAAGATGCTGTGTTTAAGTCCAACTTTCTCCCATTGATGAATCCCTCTTTTCGCCGAAGGTATCAGGAAATATTCCAGCATTCATGCAGCCCTGAATTACCACAGAGAATCAACCTTAAATAGCATGAAAGTCTAATGCAGCACACAAGTATCGGTGCAAAATTCACAGATGGCATGCAATTATACCTAAATCACTTGCATGTCACAATCTTCTGCAACTCCAAACTTGCGTGACTCAACCCCTTTTACACCCAATCCAATATTGGCGTGAAACTACCAACAAGAGCAAAACTTCAAACACTGGCATGCAATTCCACCTGCATGACCCCACACCACTTGCGCAACCACCACATTTTGGTGACGAGAGCTCCGATTTTTCTATGTGTTGAACTCCTTGAAAAATGAGGAGGGTGGTCTTGTATTTATAGGCATTTGGAAACCCTGTGTGACGGCGCACAAGTCTACCCTTAACGCACAAGTCTCAATGCGCAGGTCTCTTCCCCTGATAGTCACTTGCGCGACCCACTTCTAAACTTGGGTTCCCTTCTCCCTTTGCCATATTTTCTCGTTCTTATCTTGAAAAACAACTGGCGTACAAGTTTACAATCTTTATAGGTACTAGAGCGCAAGTCCTTTCTCGGCGTGCAAGTCACCTGCATGACCAAACCAATACTTGCGCAACCCTTATCCCTTTTCCATATTTTGATGATCTGATCATGAAAAACATATGGCATGCAAGTTTCCAATCCTTCAAGTACAAAGCGCCACCTTGTATCTGTTCTTTTTAAACTGCCTCCAAATCATCTATTCCTTTGTTGATGTTCTTGAATCAAACGTGGATCATTGACCACAACTCTTGAACTCGACATTCCACCATGAAATCCCCCTTTTCAACAAATTTTTATTTCATGATTTTCTTTGTCAACAATTAGAACATAGTTGTCCACTTTGTCAACAAACCCAATCACCTCAAAAATGCTTCAATGATACCTTGAGGGATTTTGCCCAACAAAGACTACCAAAATCTGATCAAGATAGTCTCTAATGAATTTATTCATTAGATACATATAGATAACAAGGTCATTTTTAATACCAAATGCACTACTAGAAAAATAGGTATTTGCGACGGGGCATTTGCGACGGGATCCCGTCGCAAATGGCTCGTTGCTGAAAACGGCGTCGCAACAACACTTATTTACGACGGGCCCGTCGCTAAAGCCTTTTTTTGCGACGGTCATTCCCCCCGTCGCAAATAGTATTCCGTTTTTTTATAAAAAACTTTTAAAATAGTTTTTGCGACGGGACCCGTCGCAAATACCTTTTGCGACGGTACCGCCGCAAAAAATATTTTTTTAAAAAAATAAAAAACTATTAATAATACTAGTATTTGCGACGGGTATAGTATCCCGTCGCAAAAACTATTTTTTAAGAAAAATAAAAAACTATTAATAATACTAGTATTTGCGACAGGCATAGTATCCCGTCGCAAATACTATAAAAAAAATAAAAAAAATAAATTATTAATAAATTATTTTAATTAATATAATAATAGAATTATAATTCAAAAATAATAATAATTAATTATTTTAATTAATATAATAATAATAGAATTATAATTCAAAAATAAAAAATAATAGAATATTAATAAATGATTTAATTAATATAATAATATTAGAATTATAAATGATAAATAAAAAAAATATTAATAAGTTATTTTAATTAATATAAAAATAATAGAATTATTTTACATTCAAATATTAAAATAATTCAAGTATTACAAAAAATATAATTAAATTATAATATTATAAAATTTTAATATATATATATATTTTAATATTATAAAATATAAATAATATTATTATTCATATTAATATTGTTATTTAAAAATATAATATTATTAATATTTTATAATGAGACAAAAACTAAGAATAGAAAAAAAAATATTTTGATTTCCCAAATTTTATAACATAAATACAAACTCTAATCTGAAGGAGGGGGGGAGGTGGGGGATCTGTAGATGGTGGTGGAGGAAACTCCATCCCTAAAGCATGAGTGAGTCGGCGCATGTACTCCATCTGCTCCTGATGCTGCTGCTGCCACCGACCCGTCTGCTCCTCGTACAACTGCTGTTGGGGTCGACGCTCCTCCTCATGTTGCTGACGCATCTGCTCCTGCTCCTATCGGAGACTCTCTATCTGTGCAGTCTGAGATCGCAACTAATCCTTATACTGTGTAGTAGAAGAAGATGCATGAGCTCCTCTCGAGCTGGACGCCGACATCGCAGCACTGCCATAATAATCTCCGGGAGTCAGTCGAGAGCCGATACCAACTACCCGACCCTTCTCGAAGGCATACTGGGTGGCCTACATCCATGCCGCCTCATCAAACTGACGGGCAGTGGTCTGATCTGATGACTCGGCCTGACTCTCAGGCCGGGCCTGTGACGCTGCGGCCTCATATGACTCCTATAGTTGCAATTTAAAATTAAAATTGTGAATATATTATATGCAGTTAATTTTTAAACTTGAAAACAAATAATACTGACCACGATGTGATGCTGACGATCACCTCTGAGCTCCCCAGTAGCAGGATCACTATACATCCTCCGATATACGTCGTACTCTGTAATATCGGGGTGCTCGACAGCCTATAAGAATAAAAAATAAACTGTTAATATTTATAGTTATATAAAATATTTATAAATAATGTACGTACCAGATGTTGTCTATGAGTACTGAAAGAACGACTCCCAGCTCGATGAGTCACCTCCTGTCTCCCCCGATTCTGCCTCCCCACCGATGATCTCCTCTGAAAGGCACCACTCAACCAGTGCGCAAATAATCCATCACATACATGGGATGAAATATACTCTGGTCGGTGTGCTCTACATGACTCCTCAAAATCTGACACTCCTGCTTTCTTCATCGCACCTTTTCTTAAATTGTGCAAAAACTGACGAAGGCGATCACGCATGGCCACCTCCCATGCCTCGTGGATGGCGTCACGCATGGTATCCTCGATCGAATACCATAAACCCTACAAATAAATCAAAATATCATGTTATAAATGAAATAATTTTCAAAATAAAAATTATTTATTTACGTACGTACCAACCAATGACCGAACATGGCCTGCTGCACATCAATAAGAATCTGCTCCCATGTGGTCCACGGCTGAGAGAAATAGTTGCGCAAAATAGCGCTGCCCTGTCAGACTGCTATATGCGGAAAACTGAAAAAATAATAAACATTTATTATGTGAATAGATTAATGAAATCTTAGTCAAATCCACAGGTTATCACACAGGTTATCACACCTCCGTGAGCATGGATCAAACCCAAGAAGTGGACGTCGCTCAGGGACGGGGTCAGGAATCATCAATCGTGCAAGACCGCTCCCCCTCCGCGTACTCCCTGGAGCGCCTGCAGGCTGAGGGTCATCTGTCAGCAACACATCCGCATCAAAAGTCAGGTCAGCATCCGCCAACTCATGAAATTTGGCCTCGTCCATCTGAAACAGAAAATTTTAATGTTAGCAAATAATTGATAATTACTATTATATATACATATATATATATATATACATATTATGATTGTATATAAATACCATGGAATGCTATCAGTGTTCATCTTCATCATCATCTTCATATATGTCAATGTCATCTTCATATTCCTCCTCAACATCATCGATATCCATTCGAGTTACAGTTGCTTCATCTCTTACCATTTCAAATTCATATGTGACATCATTAACATCATCGTCATCACCGACTCTTAAATGTGGGGTGTCATCATCGATACTCATGTCTCTTTGTAAAAAAGATTGATTTTGAGTACTCTCTTGAAAAACTTCAATTCTTTGCACATCAGTGAAAGCACATTCACTTTGACTAAACTGATTGTCTCGAATTTTTATTTTTATTATACTCCACCAATCAGTCAAGTCTCTTGATGTTGCACAGTACTTTGCATAATAAACTTGATATGCCTGTTGAGCCAATAAGAATGGTTCATTTACTGCGAGAGCACTGTTACATTTAATATCGATGATTCCATGAGTCGTATGAACACGCACGCCTCTCTCTGTATCCAACCACCGACATTTGAACATGGTTATGTAATGTTGTCCAAGATAAAAGAGTTCAATGATTTCATCAAGTATGCCATAAAAGTCAACTTCATTTTCTCAATGATGAGATCCTCTCAAGCTAACTCCATTGTTCATTGTTTTTTTCGATTCCCCATATGCATGTGTGTGGAATCGAAATCCATTCACCACATATGCATTATAAGTTTTAACAAGTTTGGAAGGTGGGTTACTCAATACACATAGCCGTTTGTCAATTTTATCAGCATGTCGAGACACCTGAAAATTTGTGAAATAATTATCAATATAGTAAACTATACATTGAATGAGTTGCTAAAAGATAAAGAATTTATGTTACCAGTTTTTGAAACCACTGAGAGAAATTTTTCAGTCGACGTTCTTCGAGAGCAGCTGCTGTAATTTGTGGAATTTGTTTCTTGATATGATTATCATACAACCTATAAAAACCAATGTTATTTACTGTAACATAAATGATAGAATAAGTGATATAAACACATACATTACAACTGATGTCATCTCTTCACAGTTGAGCAGAACATACGTATGAGCTCTCTGATGTTCATCATCTGAAAGTCAGTGTTCATAAACTCCACCAAAACCAAGCTCTGACTGGTTGAAAATAGATAATTGACTATCGATTTCGTCAATATTCCTCTCGTTCCGTCCCATTCGGTTGTGTTTTGAAGGATACTCAGATTCAAAATAATGGGAGCAGAAAAAAGATATTTCCTCTTGCAAATAAGCTTCTGCAATAGATCCTTCAACAGATGCTTTGTTACGTACTTTTCTTTTCAATTTTTGCATGCATCTTTCAAATGGGTACATCCATCGAAACTGTACCGGACCTCCACATTTGTCTTCATATGGAAAATGTAACATCAAATGTTCCATTGAGTCGAAGAAAGACGGTGGAAATATTTTTTCCAGTTTACATATAATTACAACAACATCTTTTTCAAGTTTTCCTAGAGCATCATAATCTGCTGTAGCCGCACAAATTTCCCGAAAAAAATGAGACATGTCTGTCATGGAATCCCAAATCACGGAATTCAACAGACCTCTTAATCCAATGGGTAGAAGTCTCTCTATTATAACATGACAATCATGACTTTTTAATCCAGTAATATGACCATTCTTTACACATCTACCCAAATTAGAAGCACAGCCATCTGGAAGTCTCAAATCTGCAATCCACTGACAAACTGATAAACGGTTTTCTTTAGACAGTGTATAAGCTGCTTTTGGTTTCAGTAACCTTTCTATTCTGACATTCTCAAATAATTCCAATTCTGAACGCCTGCAAATTTGGGCAAGATCTAAACGTGCATTTACATTGTCTTTGCTCTTTCCTGGCGTATCCAAAACTGTATGAAACAAATTATCAAAATCGTTCTTCTCAATATGCATGACATCTAACATGTGTCGGACCAACAGATCAGACCAATATGGCAAATCCCAAAATATGCTACGTTTAATCCAATTGTGTTCTTTCCCAAAACCAGAAATTTTCTGTTGGTTTATTGTGGGACCAAAAGTGATGGAAGGTAATGAAAATACAACTGATTTTAACTCCGAACCTGATAGCATTTTTGGAGGTCCATCCCTTTCAACTGTTCCTTTTCTGAAATGAGATCTGTTTCTGCGAAAAGGATGATCAGCTGGAAGAAATCTGCGATGACAGTCAAAATAACAAGGTTTCTTTCTATGAATGAGCATAAATGCTTTGTTCTCTCCCATACAGTAAGGACATGATTTCTGACCATGTGTACTCTAGCCAGATAACATCCCATAAGCCGGGAAGTCACTTATTGTCCACATCAATGCTGCTCTCAGTATGAAATTCTGTTTCGTTGCAACATCATATGTACTGACACCAGTACTCCACAATAAATTTAATTCATCAATCAATGGCTTCAAATAAACATCAATATTTTTCTTCGGATGTCCTGGAATTAGTAAAGTCAAAAAGATATATGGCTCCTTCATCAACATCCATGGAGGTAAATTGTACGGAGTTAAAAAAATAGGCCAACAGGAATATTGACTACCATAAGATCCAAACGGACAGAAACCATCAGTGGAAAGGCCCAGTCGAACATTTCTAGATTCTAAAGCAAAGGATGGATGCACTCTATCAAAATGTTTCCATGAATCACCATCGGCTGGATGATTCAAGCTTTTATCGGTTGAAATATTCTCTTTATTCCATGACATCATTGTCGCTGTATTCTTAGACATGAATAAACGCTGAAGTCTGGATGTAAGCGGAAAATATATCAACTGTTTTACAGGAATCCAACCAGACTTCCCATGTTGTCCTTCTTTATATCTCAGTTTCCCACATGTAGGACAACTATCCAACGACTCATTTTCCCCAGAATATAAAATGCAGTCATTTGAACATGCATGAATGTTCTGACAAGTAAGTCCCAAATTTCAAACCAGCCTCTTACTCTCATAGTAATTTGCAGGTAAAACATTTCCTTCGGGTAACAGTGTTTTCAGCAAAGAAAATATCTGGTCAAAACAGGTGTTTGACATTCCGTTATCTGATTTGATAGCCATAAATTTTGCAACTGCTTCTTATTTGCTCATCTTATAGCCAGGATATAATGCATCCTCAGCAGATTTCAACAACTCGTAAAATTCAGACGGTGCCAACTCAGGATTTGAAGCTATATCAGCCGGAGTTTCTGTATGTTGAACAGATGAACCTGCAACATCATGTACTAAATCTTGAAACCGGGATGGATCCGGAATCAAGTTGGTATCACCTGCTCTGGAACTACGTTCACCGTGTTGATACCAAAAAACATAATCTGGTTGAAAACCAAAACGCAAGAGATGTTCTCCCACTTTGTCAAATGTGTCAAACGTTCTCAATGCACATTTTCTGCAAGGGCGTTTTATTTTTCCTTCTGAAACAAATTATGAATTTGATGCCACAAATGACAAAAAAATCTCCCCACCCTCAACATATACTGGATTTAAACCAGAACCGTTTGGATTTCTACGTTGATTTATCCATATGCGGTCACCTAATAATGATTGTTGATGACCTCGTTGTTCCATATTTCTCTATAAAATATAAAAGCATTACTGGTTTTGAATAATTTGTTAGAAAAAACACTCAAGTAAAGATTGAATATATTAAGAATAAAGAAAAACATGTTACAAATATTGATAATTTTAATATTATATTGATTTTTTATTATTTTAATAATACTAATATAATTTTTTCATAAACATTAATTATATAATAATAACATTATTACATTATTAGTGTATTTTATTATTAATATTAAAATAACATAATTTTTTATATTATATACAATTCTCCTTTCATCTCTGTGTTTAACATTCTGTCTCCACATGTAATATTTGCATTCACCTTCACCTCTCCATCGGCGAGTAGGTTGATAATTTTGAAAAAGAATGCGAATATTACATGTGGAGACAGAAAACACACATATGAAAAGAGAATTGTATATAATATAGAAAATTATATTATTTTAATATTAATAATAAAATATACAAATAATGTACTAATGTTATTATTCGTAAATATTGGTAATTATTCCAAATTATTGGTAATTATTTCTAATTATTGGTAATTATTTCTAATTATTGGTAATTATTGGTAACTATTGGTAATTATTGGTAATTATTACTAATTAATGGTAATTATTACTAATTATTGGTAATTATTACTAATTATTGGTAATTATTACTAATTATTGGTAATTATTACTAATTATTACTAATTAATGGTAATTATTACTAATTATTACTAATTATGGTAATTATTACTAATTATTGGTAATTATTACTAATTATTGGTAATTAATACTAATTATTGGTAATTAATACTAATTATTGGTAATTAATACTAATTATTGGTAATTAATACTAATTATTGGTAATTATTACTAATTATTGTTAATTATTACAAATTATTGGTAATTATTACTAATTATTGGTAATTATTACTAATTATTGGTAATGATTACTAATTATTGGTAATTATTACTAATTATTGGTAATTATTACTAATTATTGGTAATTATTACTAATTATTACTAATTATTACTAATTATTGGTAATTATTACTAATTATTACTAATTATTGGTAATTATTACCAATTATTGGTAATTATTACCAATTATTGGTAATTAATACCAATTATTGGTAATTAATACTAATTATTGGTAATTAATACCAATTATTGGTAATTATTGGTAATTATTACTAATTATTGGTAATTATTGATAATTATTGGTAATTATTGGTAATTATTGGTAAATATTGTTAATTATTACTAATTATTGGTAATTATTTCTAATTATTGGTAATTAATACTAATTATTGGTAATTAATACTAATTATTGGTAATTAATAATAATTGTTACTAATTATTGGTAATTATTACTAATTATTGGTAATTATTACTAATTATTGTTAATTAATACTAATTATTGGTTATTAATACTAATTATTCCTAATTATTACTAATTATTACTAATTATTAGTAATTATTGTTAATTATTGTTAATTATTACTAATTATTACTAATTATTAGTAATTATTACTAATTATTAGTAATTATTACTAATTATTAGTAATTATTACTAATTATGAGTAATTATTACTAATTATTAATAATTATTAATAATTATTGGTAATTATTAATATTTATTATTAATTATTACTAATTATAGGGAATTATTAGTAATTATTACCAATTATTGGTAATTATTGGCAATTATTACTAATTATTAGCAATTAATACTAATTATTGGCAATTATTGGTAATTATTGGCAATTATTGTTAATTATTACTAATTATTGGTAATTATTGGCACTTATTGGTAATTATTGGCAATTATTGTTAATTATTGGTAAGTATTGTTAATTATTACTAATTATTGGTAATTATGGGTAATTATTACTAATTATTGGTAATTATTACTAATTATTACTAATTATTGGTAATTATTACTAATTATTACTAATTATTGGTAATTATTCCTAATTCTTACTAATTATTGGTAATTATTACTAATTATTGGTAATTAATACTAATTATAGGTAATTATTACTAAGTATTGGTAATTAATACTAATTATTGGTAATTAATACTAATTATTGGTAATTAATACTAATTATTACCAATTATTGCTAATTATTGGCAATTATTACTAATTATTGGCAATTATTACTAATTATTGGCAATTATTGGTAATTATTGGCAATTATTGTTAATTATTACTAATTATTGGTAATTATTGGCAATTATTGGTAATTATTGGCAATTATTGTTAATTATTGGTAAGTATTGTTAATTATTACTAATTATTGGTAATTATTGGTAATTATTACTAATTATTGGTAATTATTACTAATTATTACTAATTATTGGTAATTATTCCTAATTCTTACTAATTATTGGTAATTATTACTAATTATTGGTAATTAATACTAATTATAGGTAATTATTACTAATTATTGGTAATTAATACTAATTATTGGTAATTAATACTAATTATTGGTAATTAATACTAATTATTACTAATTATTACTAATTATTACTAATTATTGGTAATTTTTCCTAATTTTTCCTAATTTTTCCTAATTTTTCCTAATTTTTGGGAATTATTGCTAATTATTGCGAATTATTGGTAATTATTGGTAATTATTGGTAATTATTGGTAATTATTGGTAATTATTGGTAATTATTGGTAATTATTGGTAATTATTCCTAATTATTACTAATTATTCATAATTATTACTAAATATTACTAATTATTACTAATTATTACTAATTATTACTAATTATTACTAATTATTACTAATTATTACTAATTATTACTAATTATTACTAATTATTACTAATTATTACTAATTATTCCTAATTATTACTAATTATTACTAATTATTGGTAATTATTGGTAATTATTACTAATTATTACTAATTATTGGTAATTATTGGTAATTATTACTAATTATTACTAATTATTGTTAATTATTGGTAATTATTCCAAATTATTGGTAAGTATTACTAATTATTGGTAATTATTACTACTTATTGGTAATTATTACTAATTATTGGTAATTATTACTAATTATTACTAATTATTGGTAATTATTACTAATTATTACTAATTATTCTTAATTATAGATAATTGTTGATAATTGTTCCTAATTATTAGTAATTAAATGAATAATTATCAATAATTAGGAATAATTACCAATAATTAAAAATAATAACATTATTAATATATTTTATTATTAATATTAAAATAATATAATTTTCTAATTTATATACAATTCTCCTTTCATCTGTGCGTTTTCTATCTCCACATACAAATAATACATGTGAAGACAGCAAACACACAGATGAAAAGAGAATTGTATATATATAAAAAATTATATTATTTTAATATTAATAATAAAATAGACTAATAATGTAATAATGTTATTATTCCTAATTATTGTTATTTATTACTAATTATTAATATTTATACTTAATTATTAAAAATTATTACTAATTATTCCTAATTACCATTAACTATGAACAATACTAATAATTTAAATTTATTAAGTAATAAAACAATGTAAACATAATTAAATTACAACTAATTAAGAATAATTGAAACTAATAAAAAATTAAAAATAAATATTAAATTAAAATGAACATAAATACCTTGAAAATTGATCTACTCTGATCGTTCTTCAAAACTTTAATATCAGCTCCGGAAAAAAAATTAAACTGGAAAAAAACTGAACTCTAGAAATATAATTTTGAGAGAAGGAGAAGATAGAGAATGAGAATGAAATGAAAAAAACGGATGGGGGTATTTATAGGTTAGATTATTTGCGACGGGTATCCCGTCGCAAATAGTATTATTTGCGACGGTACCCGTCGCAAATACCTTAGCCAACATTTATTACGGTCAACGGGTAAATAGTTATTTGCGACGGGACCCGTCGCAAATAACCACCTGCCGACATACTATTTGCGACGGGGGAATATGCCCGTCGCAAATACCTTTTACCGCCGCCGGTTATTTGCGACGAGAATATTCCCCCGTCGCAAATAAGTTTCCCGCGATTTGGCGCGCAAACCGCGCCAGTCCTTTTGCGACGGGGAAAGCTGTCCCGTCGCAAAAGGCTACTTATTTGCGACGGGCAAATAACCCCGTCGCAAATAAGTTTTTAACTGGATTATTTGCGAGGGGATTTATTCCCGTCGCAAATAACTCGTCGCAAATGCCCTTTTTTCCCGTAGTGATGGAATCAGTATGAATTCATAGTGTCAGTACCTTGTACGGAAATCCATCTTTGGTATATCCTCCCTTTTGTCCCTTAATTGATGATACCCTGAACAAAGATCAATCTTGGAAAAGTATTGATCTCCATATAGTTGGTCAAATAAGTCATCAACGCGTGGGAGAGGATATTTGTTCTTGATAGTGATCTTGTTAAGTTCTCGATAATCAATGCAGAGTCCCATTGATCCGTCTTTCTTCTTAACAAATAGAACAGGTGATCCCCAAGGTGATGCACTAGGGTGTATGAATCCTTTATCAAGATTCTCTTGGAGTTGCTTCTTCAATTCCTGAAACTCAATTGGGGCCATTCTATAAGGTTTCTTTAAAATGGGCATAGCACTCGGTATGAGTTCTATTGAAAACTCAACTTCACGATTTGGTGGAAGACTGGACAATTCCTCTAGAAAGACATCATCAAACCCCCATACAATGGGAATATTCTTAATCGTGAGTTTCTCTCCAACCATTTGAGATAAATAACTTTCATTTATTCGAATCAAGTCCCATAATATGGAAGAAATTTCCACTGGAAGGTTATATTAATCCTTACATCGATAGATGATCATAGATTGATCAGGAATATGAAATGAGAGTTCCCTTCTTTGGCAATCGATATGAGTTCCATATATGGAAAGCCAATCCATGCCAAGAATCACATCAAATTCCACTATAGGAAGGATCACAAGATTTACAGGAAGAACTTTCCCACAAACGTCAATTGGAGAATAATTATAAACTTTTGATGCTACTGTTGTGCCATTAGGATTTGTCACAGCTTACTAAACAGCTAATTTGTGAGGTAGTACGACGATACCCTTAGAAAATTATTCAGAAATAAAAGAGTGGGTGGATCCAGAATCAAATGAAACATTTTCTACTTTAGAGTGGATGGTAAGTGTACCTTTCACCACTTCATTATCTTACTCGACATCACCGAGAGAAATTTCATGTGACTTTACTTTTTCTTTTGCCTATAGAGTTTGTTGAAGTCGATCATCATCAACAACCCTTGGATTAGGGAATTGATTAGCATAATTCCCCATTTCCTTACACTTATAAAATTGAAGTGTAGGAGTTGCATTCTATGTAGCCTTTTCTTTGTTCACATCACTAAAAATATTTTCCCCATCATTGTAGCATTCAAATACCCGATTACCTTCTTTTCCACATTTTAAACATTTACTTCTATGTTTAATACAATTCCCTCTATGTTTCATTTCACACTTTGAGCATAAGGGAAAACTCATCTTATTTTTAGTGTGGTCTATAGATTTCCCTTTGAATTCCATTATCCTCTACTTATCAAACCCATATGATTGATGTGTTACTCTAATCTCCATCTCAACCTTGAGAGCACATCGAACAATTTCCTCGTAGCTATTGTAGTCTCTTATGGATAACGCCCTTCGAAGACTTGGTTTTAAGCCACTAAATAATCGATCGATCTTACTCTCAGGTTGGATAATGATTCATGAAGAATACCTTGCATGTCTTGTAAAATTTTCTTCGAAGGTACCAACAGATTCATCTTCCTTTTGTTTTAGTTCAAGAAACTCCTTCTCCATCTTTGTTCGAAGAATATGAGGGAAGTACATATTGAAAAATATGTTCTTGAACTCATCCCATTCCACGTACTAAATTTCATCTATTTGCCTCTTATTCTTGATATGATTACACCATTGATCAGCTTCCCCTTCCAAAAAATATACAACTAAGATGACTTTATCATGTTCAGAACATCGAAGAACTGAAAATAACTTTTCAATGGTACTGATCCATTGTTCTGCAACCAATGGATCAGTAAACCCGCTGAATGAGGGTGGACGCTACCTCATGAAGGATTCAACAGAATGTTTCTCTTTCCTTCGCTTTTTTGGAAGTCCTACATGACTCATAGCTTGAGAATTTTGTGTGAGCATGGATACAAGATTTTTCATTCAAACTCCCATAACGTTTGGTTGATCAGGGGGAAATTCATTGCATTTCCCGTCACATTCAGCATTAACACAGTTCCTTCGGGTTCCAGCCATTGAATAAAACCAATAATCATAGTGTGAGAAACACTAATCATAATAGGAAAACCACATAATCAAGAATAGAATTTCACACTTTCGGTCTTATCATAGGTTATTCATGGCCATTTCAAGAAAACAATTATTTTGTTCTATTCTTAGACATATCCTTAGGTTTCTTACTAAGGCTTTCACATC
Organism: Viscum album; assembly: GCA_963277665.1. Classification (NCBI taxonomy): domain Eukaryota; kingdom Viridiplantae; phylum Streptophyta; class Magnoliopsida; order Santalales; family Viscaceae; genus Viscum; species Viscum album. Next base: position 1,990,838,453 of record OY728136.1, read on the forward strand.
CTTGATTCCAAAGGTTGACTACACCTTTCCTCTGATACCCACTACAACGACCCATACTTTACATGCATTGTTATTACATCATAATTGAATCATACTTATTACAACATATAACAAAACTATGATAGTACTTCATTTGTATAATGTCATTAGAAACTGGGAAACATAAACAACTGGTTCATAAAGCATCTACATTATCTCCCATTTATTTCATCATATCTAGAGTCCCTTTTGTCATATCCTACTTAATACCCTTCTTCCTGACCTGTGGAAAAGAAAACATACAAAATGGTGAGATAAAATTCTCAATAAGGGTAAACAATGGAAATATCAATCATATCATATTCATAAGAACATAACATTTTAAAAATTCAAACCTGCAAAAGAGATCATAATATCATAACATGGGATAAATCATAGTAGTGAAATTTAATCCAAAAAAAATAAAACACGAAACATTGTGGAATTCACACATAATCATAGAAAATCATTTCATATTAGTCAAGACAAATTTCCAAGTCTATAATAGCAGACATAGTCCATTTCTGAACCAAGTTCACTCCTCGTTCCAGTCCTGTATCACTGAACTAAATTAACTTTCCATTCAGCCCTGTCTATCTCATTAGATATAAATCTTTCCCCAATGATTTTGAAGGATATATAGGTCCCACCCATCTCATAATTAAACCATTCTTATGTGTGCCACAAAATCATAATTCATATATCATAGCATAACCCATTTAAAAAAACGGGATTCTGAAACGTCATGACATCATAACATAATCCATATAAGATAAAAGGACTACATAAAAATAATTTCATAATAACATAATAAAATCAATGTAAAAATAGGGATATAAATAGAACCATATATTATCTTATAAGTAAAATAATTTTGATAAAACACTTGAACTCCATTCTTGAAGAAAATATCCTTTATACTTCAATTTTTTTTTTCCTTTCTTAACATGTCATAAAATTTTAAACTAAAATAAGTTAATTAAAAATAAACTTGAAAACTTGTAAATTAAGGTTCATGGTAATAATTTTCTATGAAATCATAACAATCCATCCATGTCGAGTAAGTTAGAAAAACATTCTTCACATTCTTTGGCCAGGAGAGTCAAAAAGTTTCTCGTACTGAAAATGAAAAAAGGTTCCTTTCATATATTTTACTAAAATTTCACCAATAGGTAAAATTGGATTTCAAAAAATTGTAGGAGGATAGAAATAATATTACATATTGAGGAAACATGGATGTGGATGATAAATATGCCATATTAAATTATGAAGTTTAAACAATCTCAGACAAAAATTAGATCGTGAGATTTTCCCTTACCGTAGGTCCGATATGCTTCATACATATCCAAACCACCTGTATAATGATTTAAATAATATAATTGAATTATTAAATATTCATATTCACTGTTATGATATCATATATGGTCACATTCTTATCTTCTTATTAGTAATATTTCATTACTACTTGTTATTCGGGTGTTCATTGGTTTATGTTCTTATGCATGTTTTGTGGAATAAATTATTATTCCTCTTTTTAAGTTATTGATACCACATTTAAATAATGTTATTAGTGTAATATATATTATATTTATTCATTAAATTAATTTATATAATCATTATTCAATGAATATCATGTAGAACAAGTCGCATCACAACATGGAGATGGTAAGCCGTACGTACACATGAGCGATGATATCATTCCCATGATTGTAGAATTTTATTAAAGTGGATGATAAAATATATAAAAATTACTATCATGTCACAATAACCATATATAGTTATTATTTACACCATTATACCCATCCAAGTAAGGCGGTGGTGGAAAAATATATTACACCACGGCGTGGAGACGGTATTCTGTACGTACGCACGTGCGGTGATTTCATTTTCCATAGGATGGATAATAGGTGAAATAGGGTTGTTAAATTTTTATAATTACAAATCAGTATATGAGTGACCCTTATGTTATTACCTTATAGTGAAACAAATAAAGAAGAGGAAGTATACGAAGAAATAAATGTTAAATAATTGGTAAAGGATATTACCTTTTCTTCAACGCACCTCTTCTAAACCGCCTCTTAGAACACTAAAGTTGGACTTTGAAGAAGTCCAAAACCTCTAGTATGTTTCTAGGGAAGTGTATAAGGGAAATGGATAGGGTTTTCATGAGCTTGAAGGCTCAAAATGTTTTAAAATGGAGAGGGAAGAGGTTCCCTTTTATAAGGGAGGAGAGGGGCACCTTAAGAAAAACATAAAACATTATTTTATAATAAAGTAATATTCGGTTTATAATGGCTCCAAAGTGACTTATTTAGGGTCTAGGGTGGGTATGGGTCGAAATACTCTCCAAAAATAGGTTTTAGACCAGTTTAGGAAACCATTTTAATCTTATCATTTAGATTTAACTCTAAGTTAAATAATTTAACCTTTACCATGTCTTCTTGTATTCCTACACTATATGGTTAATAAACCCACTATAAACTTCTCAATAGAACCCTAATTGGTTCATTAATGTCATATATATTATTATATATGTCTATTGGCAGAATGTTAGATTTTTAGGAATATAATAACAATTAATAATATAATATTTTATTTAAAAACACTTTTATGTCAATTTTGACACTATTTGGTATTTTGTTTTTTTTAATATTCATAAAATCATTATTACTTCGAAGAAAATTCATCTAACTAACCCTAATATGTTATATTAACCTATAAAATTAGTTTAATTCATAAAAAGTCTCAATTTACATTTATTTCGGTATTTATAACATAAATTATGTTAATATTTCATTAATAAGGTAATTACTGCATCATCATTGTGTCATAAATAACTTAACTTATTTGATGTATAAAAAAAATAAGAAAATATAATTATTTATGAAATAATTTTATCTTTCTAATGAATATTTATAGTGGAGTTTATCTTATGTATAACCCTATATTAAAAATGTTTTAGTTATTAAACTTTGATTTTAACTCTTTTAACTCTTCATTGAATTAAATACTAATAAAACTCCTAATCTAATAAAATTGGACCTAAAGGGTCATATTTTATTCCTAAAGTTGTTTTAGGTCGAATTACACTTATCTAATAGAATTAGTACATGTTTTAGGGTAATAATAATATCATTTTTACCCTTAATTACAGTATTTACTTTTAACCGTGGTAAATAAAAGTAAAAAGTTATTATTCACAAGAAATTATTTTTATCTTATTGAACCACATTTTACTTTCTGATATCAACTGTGTCTCTTTAATTTTTTAAATTCCACTCACAGAAGTGGTAAAATTTTGTTTTATGTAAATTAGCAAATTCTCCTAGGAGGTGGGTAAAAGATGGTAAAAAGTTCAATAAGATTTTTATATATTTAAAATTATTATAAAATGACTCTAATGAATTAAGTTGAACTTATATAGGTATTATGTATCTATTTTGACCTAAAATAATTTTAAATAAAATAAATAATTATTTAAATAAAAATTTGGTTTTATACTATAACTCATTGTTTTTCAATATTCGTCAAAAATTAAAAGTTTTTAGAAAAATAACAAAAAATCACCCTAATCTAATTTTGATATTCCGAATCCAAAAATTAAGTCCATTTTGAAATACAAAATTTATAAAATTTCAAAAAGTGGGTATTACTATTCATAATGACTAGTTTATATAAAATTTTAATAACATATCGTCATTTAGTGAAACTCAGTATTGCGTACAATGTCAGCTATCGAGGAAGGTCGCTCCTACATGCAATGCAAGCCAAAGCAGTGTTGTGTGTAGTTAATTATTCCTTTGGTGTTGCATATGACATAATACATAAAAACAAAATATTTTTCATAAAATCTCAGGGTGTTACATGTAAAGATTCATTTATTAATTAAGAATCGAGTGATATTATTATTTGATGATGTCTCTATATAAAAGGAGTGATATATTCACCTTTACACTTATTTTTCTATAGCATACATAATAATGGGAGATTTTTTTTCCTTTTTATCCACCCCTATTGAAACTTTATAGATGTTTCCTCAAAGGAATATGTAAGTCTCTTATACTATTTTGATTCTTATATTTTCCTCATTCGTAATAACCTACCCTCCTCTTCTTAATAATGATAGTTTATATATCTAGGGTTCATGGAATATCATGGTTTCACCATATCAAGGTGAAATGACCATAATCTATATATATTTTCCTTTCATGTTTTTGAGATATACTCTATTTTTCATTAATAATTTGTTTGAGATTGTGTGATCAATATATGTATCATAAATAATTTTTCACACATGAAAGGATTTAAAATACTTCATGATTTTCTTTCATGGGTTTATAATTTATTTTTGGAGATTTAAAAGGTCTATAAGAGGAGTAATACAAGGAAAATACCCATATGAGTTATAAAGATTCCCTAAAGGTAGGTGGATCTATTTATATACTATTATTTATGAAATTATGAATGAGTGATTATTTTAAATGACATTATCAAATAAATTAATTATATATGTGATATATATAATGTATGAAATTGAATATATTTTTTGTATCCTTTTGATTTTCGAATGATTTTTGGAAATGTGTTGATTAAAATGTATAATTTTGGTTTGGAACTCTATGTTTCAGATAAGGTGTTGGATAAAATTCCAATGGTATTTTCTTAAAAAATAAAAAAACATTATTATAATGTTCTATCATAAATTATAGGTAACTATGGAAATGTTTTTATTGGGGGGAATAAATGGGATAAAGAGGAATTTTTACTAATAAAATCATTCTTTCAAAGTGTGTTATGTTTATATAAAAAATGCCCATGTGTTTGGAAAATCCATATATTTGATTTTTTATAATAAACTATTATTAATTTTGAAAGGGTGGTTTTATATATTATATTTTCAACTATTTAATTCCTTGGATTATAGTAAGACCTCTTGGGAAACCATATGTATTAATGTGTGAACTTTGGACATGTACATTTCTGGGGAATGATTTCACTCTACCCAATTTCACCCAGTCGAAATTAGTTATATGTTCTAGCTAGTATAGTGTAGGTTAGTATTATTCTCTCTCTAGTTATATTATGTGAATCCACAATGGTTTACTATTTCACTCCAGCTAGTGGCCCATGCATAGTTAGATATGGATATGAATAATGATATAGATATGATCTTAATATGTGGATGCTTGCCTTCTTAATTTCATTTCCCCAAGTTCCCCCACATTATGGTTGTATTTATTTTTATTTAAATAATTAATTTTCATTATGTATGGATTATCACAACAAATATTTCTTCATTAAATACGAAAATATTTGTATCTCATAAATTAATGTTTTAAATGCGATATCTTCATGTTACTTTATTTTACATAAAAATAAAAATTTTATTTTAAATTTGTATCTCTAACCAGCATGATATAGTTTATTTTTTTAAAAAATACACATAAATTATATGGTTGAGTCCAACTAGGAATGTCTTATCACACAATATACACACAAAATTTTTATGTGTACATTTGTTTCCTCCGCTGTGATGTATGAAAAAGTATCTTCTTTAGATAACATGTATCAGATTCAACGGTTTGGGTATAAAGAAGGTGATAAGTGGTTGGATCCCTCTTAACACCTAGAAATGGTCATCTTTGGAAGTTATCTCTAGTTATATATTTTTGTATTATCCATAGGTATTGACTTAACTGTCTTTCTCATCACTCTATTTTCCTATGTTTTATCTGTCTTGGAATTGTAGACAATGAATGCTCTGTATAAATAATATATTTAATATTATTGTCTTGTATTAATTATTCCTAGACTAGTATATTATTATTTTCTAATTTATTTACTTTATATTCATGACATATCCCTTGTAATTAATAATTTTGTAGGGTTCTCGAGTTAAGCCATTTTTTTAGTTTTATAGCTATTATGGAAACAATTCCCCACATACTTAAAAGTGATTCCCTTGTAACTGGTTTCAAGATTTTGGTGATTGGACGAAAACTATGATACTTGTAGATAAATGAATCATGAACTTGGAATATGTATTTTGAGTAAATTAATTAAAACAATTGTAAATATTTCAACATTGATTGGGGAAAGGGTACTCCATTAGCAAAATTATGTACTCCCTCGATGATAAGGATATGGTTTATCCACTAATAGATTCAGGTACTCCCTCTACCATTTATAATTTTACTTGGTGAGGGGCAAGACATCTTTCATATATTAGTTGTTAGTGAGATATTTGACATCAAAAAATTATTATTTATCTTTTAATTTTTAAGGATATGCTCCTAGGGTTCACTATTTTGGGATAATATATCCCATCGATCTATACCATTTGAGAGATAATTGTTGTGTTCAACTAGAAGCCAAATAAGAGATCCTTTTACAAATATTTCCAATCAAATGTTTTCAAATGGTTACAAATGGAACATAGTTTCTTGAATATCATGTTTCAATATTGATGGGTATATTACGAACGATGATCATTATAATAGTTATCACTCTATGATCATAATTTTCTTGATTTTGTATCCTAATATTCTAGTTATAATAATAGTCATATAATGTGTTTTTGTGTGTGGTTTCAATGATCACGTTTTTTTGGTGGAGATTAATTTATTTTAGTAAATATTTAGAAAATTTATTCTAGAAATATCTACATTCCTTACTAGAAATTTGGTTTTACCTTTATCAATTCCTTCAGTGTTATTTGATTTATTATTATGGGGGAGGCCAATATTTTATATTGAGGAATGGTTCATTAATCATGATAAGAGGAGTGAGAAGAATTTTTGTGTTATTCAGTGAGAGTTTAACTAATATTGATACTAATTTATGTTTCATATTTTTGTATTATAGATATAGATTTTTGTTGGGATCATACCAATGAAGTAAGGGTTTATGGAATAATGAGATTAACCTAGTAGTTAATTATCCAAATTATGTGGGATATTTCGCTACAAATTGTTTTATGTGATGCAATTATTTCTTAAAATATCCTAGGAAGTGTCAAAAGAAATGACCCAAGGTTGGGTTGAAGATTCTATATCATTCTTCTTAATGATATAGGGAACCATGAATAATGAGTTAAGTTAATGGGAAGTTAATGAGGTATGTGGTTCCATAGGTTATAGTTATTGTTACTCGTGGTGTTTAATGTGTCATTCAGAGTTTTAGAGAAAAAAATAAGGATTATGTAAACAAATCAAGATCGTATGTTTTAGATTATTGTGGAATTCTTTAATAATGAGCTAGGATCTAGATGCATGGTGGTTGGAAAAGTGTAATCGTGGAATTATGGTAGATCAAGTCAGTACAGACATTGATTTATCTTCTTTATCAATAGATTACATAAGGGGGAAAAATGAACTCACTGAGATATCTATAATTGTATATGAGAATTTGACCAGGTCTCATTATTTGGGGAGAATAAAATTAATTAGTGGGGATAACCCATACCTTGGAGCGTCAAAATTTTTTCCTTAATGTAACACACTATTATTTTCTAAGATCCATTAATCATGAATCTAAAAATAAATTATTTATTTTTAATAATTATCTCTAGGATATGTTGAATAATTTTATTATGTTCTATAAATTCTTATAATCATTATTTTTTTAGTCTTCTTCTTTCATAATAAAATATGGAGATAAATGATCATGGATGAAAATCCTGATTGTTGAATCTATCGACACCAATCCTCCCCACTCCCTTGTCTCTCATATTTGTGAAAACCACCAATGACCCTCATGTTGTACATTGATTTGAGGTGTTGAGAAATGTGGTAGCTCATCATGACATTGAATTGTGGGAGAGGCTTGAGTGGAAGCACAACAACATGGGTCACCTAGGGCCAATAATATTAGGCAACATCAGTTGTGGAATTAGTGCTTTGGGATCATGTATGTGATGGATTTAGGGGATATGAAAGACAAGGCTTCATCAAATGAAGATATCATTCTTATTTTTATTAGACCTTAGATCATTAGGTAATTGAAGAAGTATTATCCATAATTTGGAGATTTATGGAAGAATAGTCAACAGGCTAGCCAGTACGACCTGTAGTGGGTTTAGATGATATGAATAAACTAGCTATCATAACCTTTTGAGATGAACTAGCCCAGTCATGAGGCAAAGAAATAAAGTTGTTTAATCTAGCTGGCTTGATCATACCCATTTTCGCATAGGCTAGAAAAACATTATGCATTCAACTAAGAAACCTGAGGGTAACATGATTTACCACCATGTTTGTCGAGAGGTATCTCGATACTTCATCCTGGTGAGATTTTGAGACCCCAAGCCGAATCCACAGTAACCCGATCTGAACCTGGGCGGGAATAGGAGGCAGTAGATGCCACACAATCTTTACTCTCACATGTGTGGAAATGCACTTTGAGAGTACATTATCCTCCCAGTTTAAAGTTTCACATGGTGCACCCTAGGGGACACCACATTGCTTAGTATGAGATCCTTAGAGATTTTTTTTCACTAATGCAGAAATCGTTTTTTACGTCACCATTTTTTACGTCGGTTATATATAACCGACGTAAAAATGCGGCGAGTAGATTTTTCACGTCGGTTATTTTAATAACCGACGTTACAAATCGCGCCTGTTGGGTTTTTACGTCGGTTATCTTATAACGGACGTAAAAAACCAATGCGCTGGGGGTTTTTTACGTCGATTATTTTGTAACCGACGTAAAAAACCAGATATCGACGCGTTTTTTACGTCGGTTATCAAATAACCGACGTAAAAAAACGTGATATCTACATGTTTTTTACGTTGGTTATAAAATAACCGACGTAAAAAACCAAAGTGTGGGAGCTTTTTTATGTCGGTTTTAAGATAACCGACGTAAAAAAGCTAAAAAATAGTTTATAACGTCGGTTATATAATAACCGACGTTATAAAGCATTTAAAAAAATTAAAGCCCGTGTTCTGTCGTTTACGATTTTTCGATTGATAGTCACCGGCTCGTCTCTCTCTCGCGCGGTAAACCCTAATCGGCTCATCGATCGCCTGCATTAAACTCATTTTGGCTTCATTGTTTATCTTCTTCACTCCTCTCGGATCTATCATCTCAACTCGCGACATTCAAGTAATCCTTCCACGAATTTATTTCGTTCGTTTTTGTTTCGATTCTTGATGTGCTTTTCGTTCATTTTTGAATCTCGTGGAATTTTTTGTTTTTGCAAATGGTTATTATGTTCATTCAACTCGCAACATTCAACTCGCAAATGGTTATTAAAACATTGAGGATTAGCTTCAGCAAAATATGAAAAATAATGGGTGGTACTGTAATGTTCCATTCTTCCAGCAACATTATTATTTCCTACTTAGCTAGAATGTGTCTTTCTGGTTGAAGATTGGTATTAATTATTTTCTTAAAATCATATTTTCATTATGATTGTCCAGAAAATGATTTTCATGAATGAAATTGGACCAGGTACAATCGGTAATACCTATACTTAAAATTTCATTCAACATTCTTACATCATAATATTTTTTCAAAAAATTATGATTTTTAGAACTCCTAGATCAGAAAACAATCATCTGTTTTCATATGAATTCATAAAAATATCAATTCATACCTATTACAATCAAATATTTCATTCTGGACTCATGGTGAGTCTGATAATACATTTCTTCTTTCAGTCATCTCCTAAAAATGATGGATCTTTTCATGCAAAGTGTATCTGATTTCTTGAATATGATGGTATGTCCAATTTTCAACAAAACCAAGTGAGGTGATTGATTTTATTATTAATAATTCATAAAAAAATTATAATACCTAAATATTATTATCATCCTTTTCAGATTTTTCATTATAAAAAAGGTAAAGGGTACTTTCTTTTCATTCTCAAGTTAAATTATATTTTTTATAAAGGTCTTTTCTATCTAGGTAGAAATAATTTAACGATAATTAGATTGAATTAGGTATATTATCTTATCTTACCATCCAAACACATTTTTATGTATTAATAATTATTATGTTTTGTAAAAACAATTATGACCCCCATTTCATTTTTGTTAGTTAATTGATCTACGAAAGTGTTATAAATGATTTGATGATCACGATTCACCCATATATATGGTTAGTCCTTATGTGACATTTGGGTCCATAATATCCTTCTAATGCATTCGACAATGCATTATATATCATAGATCAATATGGGATACAGATGGTTATACCATGTCCAATGTGTTATGTGATGTGTCTCGTAAGAAATATTATTATAAATTATAGTAAAGGTGATTAACATATCCCAATATGAGGTGAATGAAACTATGTTTTCCCTTGACATATGTTATGACTTATATGATTATGTTTGTGCCACACTCTTATGTTATTCCACATACCAATGTTGTGATCTTGTGAATAAGTTTTTTTAAATCATGTTCCCACTATCATATAAATCATGTCTTATGTTATGCTAAAATTGTTGTACTTTGACTCAGGTTTTATGATCTATGATTATATAGAACTGTTTCACTTATCTTTTTGATCATGTGATTTGTGTATGCTCTTATACCCCCATGGATATCTTTTTATGAGATTAGATATTATATTTATATATATCATGTTTACCCATAATGAGTATCATAAATCAAAACTTTTATTATTTTCATTCCCTAAGTTATAAAAATTAGTATTATGTAGGATGATTCAAAAATTTAATCTGTGAGATGAGTTGTTTTATGTGTGAAACCCAGGCCAAACAAATATGTATTTTTTTATTGGTATTACATATATATAGTTCGACATATACTTTTTTTTACATTACCATGATATTAACATTACTTTTTCTAAAGAAATATTAATGTCCTTAGATTATATATCGGATCAAAAGGATATAGTAATTCTAATATATAATCAGAATGATCAGATAATATGACAATATTATTAAACATAAAACAAATGGTCTATATTCATATTTTTAACATGACACTTACGATGTATAGCTATTTGGTGTTGGGTACTTATAAAAACTACTACTACTTTCAAGATTTTGGCACTTGAAAGTGTTGAGTACTTTAGATCATAATGATTGAACAACAAGCATGAATGACACATGTTATATGATCCATTAGGTATTCCTATATTTTAACATGTTTATTAGTATATTGGCATGAGATTATTATAAATGTGTATCATCTGATCATATTCACTTATTCCAGATAAAAATAATTTTGTTTATGTTTTATTGATGTATATTTTATTTGGAGAATCATTAGGCGTCATGGCTTTCTTTGATTCAATGAAATTTAAAACTGTTACATCTAACTATTTTTTGTTTTAAAAATAATATTCAAGCATATTTTTTTAAATACCTATAGATTTGTTTTATATTTTAAATTGTTTTACATTCAAATTATGATTTTTTTCATATAAACATGTTTTGTATTATCTTAAAAAAATATATTTTTTGTTGATATTTGTTATAGGTAATAATGAGTCGAAGTTGGATTAAGGCACATCGAATGAGCAATGAATTTGAGGAAGGTGTTGATGCCTTTTTGGAATTTGCAAAACGAAATGTTCCAAGTAGTGACATTTTTTTCTGTCCATGCCTGAAATGTTTGAATATGAAGAAGTTGAAAAGTAGAGAGATAAAAGATCATCTGATATGTCATGGTTTTAATCCGAGTTACAGCCCTTAGATTTGGCATGGTGAAACTGGACGGAATGTCACTGATGATGATGATTCGCAAGATGGTAACTCTGATGGAATTGAAGAAATGATTCGCGATATTGTAGAAGAATAAATTGAGATAGAACCGACAGTTGCACGTCTATATGGTGATGATGAAAAACCATTATATCCTAGTTGTACAGATTTTACGGTTCTGTCGGCGGTGTTAATATTGATTAACCTGAAGGCGAAGCATGGATGGAGTGACAGAAGTTTTACAGAGCTTCTAAAATTTATGAAAGACATTCTTCCAAAAGATAACGATCTTCCAGATTCACATTACAAAGCCAAGAAAATATTATGCCCGATGGGATTGGGATACAAGAAAATACATGCCTGTCTGAATGACTGAATTATATATAGGAAGAAATATGAATTTCTGTCAGAGTGTCCAAAATGTGGGACATCACGGTATAAGGTGAAAGAAAAATCACAGGGTGATGTAGAGATTACAAAGCTACCTTCAAAGGTATTTTGGTATCTTCCTATAATTAATCGTTTCAAACGTTTATTTGCTAATTCACATGATGCAAAAAGGTTAAGATGGCATGCTGAAGAGCGAGTATGTGATGGAAAAATATGCCATCCAGCTGATTGTCCACAATGGAAGAAAATTGATGCGCAATATTCTACATTTGGAAATGAAATATGAAATCTCAGACTAGGGTTGTGCACAGATGGAATGAATCCATACCGAACACTCAGTAGCACACATAGTTCATGGCCTGTTTTATTGGTAATTTACAACCTCTCTCTTGAAGTTTGTATGAAGCGCAAATATGTCATGTCGAGTACAATGATCTCTGGTCCAAAGCAACCCGGTAATGATATTGATGTTTACTTTTCACCGTTGATTGATGATTTGAAACTGTTATGGGCTGATGGTATTAGGGTGTATGATTCTTAAAAAATGGAATATTTTCAACTGCATGCAGTGCTTCTGTTAACTATAAATGACTTCCCAGCATATGTAAATTTGTCTGGATACAGTGTTAAAGGGCATAAAGCATGTCCATTTTGCGAACAACAGACGTCCTATTGTCAATTACATCATGGGAGGAAAACAGTGTACATGTGCCATCGAAAGTGTTTGCCTATGGAACACCCTTATAGAAGACTAAAAAAGGCATTTAATGGCTCACAAGAATTTGATACTACTCCAAAACCTTTATCCCCTGATCTGTATTTTGAGAGGGTGAAAAACCATAACGTGACATTGGGAAAGACACAGAAATCTGGTAATGACAGACATATTTGGAAGAAAAGGTCAATTTTTTTGAGCTACCATATTGGAGGTATCATGAAGTTAAACATAATATTGATGTCATGCACGTGGAGAAGAATATCTGTGATTCTTTGATTGGAACATTGTTAGATATTAAAGGAAAGAATAAATATGGGTTGAATGCAAGATTAGACTTACTATCAATGGGAATACGTTTGGAGTTAGCTCCCACTCCTAAAGGAAGACGAAAATTTCTTCCCCGGCTTGTCATATATTATCGAAGAGGGAGAAAATTAGCTTTTTTCAGTGTCTTCATGATACAAAAGTGCCTCAAGGTTATTCTTCTAATGTAAAAAATTTTGTCTCATTGAAGGACTTGAAGTTGATAGGTATGAAATCACATGATTGTCACATCATGATGCAACAAATTCTACCAGTTGCATTGCGTGGAATATTTCCCATTCGTGTCAGAAAGACTATAATGAAGTTGTGTTATTTTTTCAATTCAATTTTTAACAAGGAGATTGATGTGAATGCTTTGAACATTTTGGGAAAGGATGCAATTTTTATACTTTGTCAATTGGAAATGTATTTTCCTCCAACTTTTTTTGATATAATGGTGCATTTAATGATTCACCTGGTTCGAGAAATAAAGCTTTGTGGACCTGTATATCTTCATTGGATGTATCCTTTTGAAAGGTATATGAAAATATTAAAGGGGTATGTTAAAAATCTATATCTACCTGAAGCCTCCATTATTGAAAAGTATATTTCTGAGGAGGTAGAAGAGTTTTGTATGAGCTACTTGGCTGCGGCGCAACACATAGGTTTGCCTCCATCTCTCCATGAACGAGTTAATAATGAGGGAAAGGGGATTCGCGGCTTGAAAGTCAAATCATTGTCAGCTGAACAGATGAAGAATTTAGAATCATACATCTTGAATAACATAGCTGATGCTCAACCATATATCACATTACATATTAATGAGTTGAAACAATGTCATCCAAAGAAGAAAGAAATGTGGATTTTGAATGAGCACAACAAAACTTTTTTGTCATGGATTAAAAAGACTTTGCTTGGTAGATCAGATGTATGAGAGACATTAAAATGGATAGTGGGTGGTCCATGTTTAAATGTGATAACATGGTCTGGTTATGACATTAATGGTTATACATTTCATACAAAAGCTCCGGACAACAGAAGTGTAGTTCAGAATAGTGGTGTATTGGTGTTTGCAGAAGCAATGCATTTTTCGAGTGCTAAGGAAAAAAACCCAATTTATACATCAAATGCATATTATGGAGTGATTGAAGACATATGGGAGGTTGATTACTTTAAAATTAAAGTTCCCGTTTTTAACTATAAATGGTTTAACGGTAACAACAGTGTCAGACACGATGAATTTGGAATGACACTTGTTAATCTGAATAGATTGGAAGACACAACTGATTCTTTTATAATGGAAACACATGCAAAACAAATTTTTTATGTAGTAGATCAATCAGATATGCAGTGGGCTGTTGTTTTACAAGGGAAAAAACAATATGTTGGTGAGGATGAAATTGATGGATATGCTGATTTATGTGAGATCCCTACTTCAATGGAAATATTAATAGAACATAATGACGATCATGTTGAAGACATAGTTTGTTCCATAAGGAACGATCACGATGAAGGAATTTGGGAAAACAATCCATCTGTACATTGCTAAAATTATAGGTAACATATGTTTATTTCTTGTTTACATTTATTTTTTCCATAAATGTTAGATATTGTAAGTTTTTTATTTATTAAAACATGTATTAAAATAAAATAAGTATATGTTTTTGTTTGTTTTAAGTTTGTTTAGTTTACTTTATCATGTTTATAACCATTACATGAATTTTAAAATGCTTATTTTTGTTCACTGACAATTACTTTACCATATTTACAATGTTTACCAGGTTTACCATTTTTACCATTTTTACCATCTTGACCATCTTGACCATCTTTCCCATCTTTACCATTGTTTAACATGCTTACCATATTACCAATGTTTAATATTATGTAACTTAGTACACTTTTCTATTTTCTGATTACAGTAGTATTAAAATATTTGAATTTGTATATTTGTTCACTGACAATTACTTTTCCATGTTTACAATGTTTACCAGGTTTACCATTTTTTCCATTTTTTACCATCTTGACCATCTTGACCATCTTGACCATCTTTGCCATATTTACCATTGTTTAATATGCTTACCATATTAACAATGTTTACTATTATGTAACCTAGTACACTTTTCTATTTTCTGATTACTGTAGTATTAAAATATTTGAATTTGTATATTTGTGAACTGACATTTTTTTTGATTTTAAGGATAATGACAGATCATTCAGATGATCAACCACATGATTCTGGAGAGGAGCATATTACTGGTCATACCTCTGGGGATGAACATTCACATGCTCCTATTACGACAAAGGGTTCAAAGGTTGGTAAACGTGGTTGCACACATTTACCAAAATTATCACTTGCCCGTACGCAGGATCAGAGGATAGTAGTTGAGTTTGATGATGATGATATTTCTAGAGGTCCGAATGCCAAAGATTTTAAGAGTTTTGTTGCAACTCAGGCTAAGACCAAAGTAAGCATTCTGTATGATGATTGGAGAGGTGTGGATAATGCAATTATCTCTCAGTTGTGGGAGATGATTTTGGTAAGATCTTTTGTCATTGTTTTACCATTCTTTTAATTTTCTGGTATATATAATATGTTTAACCTCTTCTTTATCAGATGAGATTTGATATTCCTGACACTGGAGGAGTCAGGAAGAAATGCTTATCATTGGCTGCCAGGAGATGGAGGGATTTCAAATCAACCCTCTCATCTGATTTCATTTATGGTCATAGGAGTCATGACAATCCATGTCGTATATATCCTTTTATAGATGAAGACACATGGATACAGTTTTTTGAAAGTAGAAAAAAAGAGTCATTTCTGGTAAGGGCAATGTAAACTTTTATAAACTTTCTTATATAAATGATTTTATTAATGTTTTGTTAATGATTTCTTATTCTTAAATTACAGCAAACAGGAAATCTCATCAGGAGATCCAATCTAAAAATCTATACCCTCATAGTTTATCTCGGGGAGGGTATACATTATTGGATGAAAAAATGATAGCGGAAAAATTTCAACAACTAAGAGCTGAGTCTTCAAGCTCTGGAGAGGTGGCCCCTCCATCCCCTCCATCTAGACATGAAAAATGGAAGAGATCTCGGAAGGGAAAAAAGGGCAATATCATTCGGAAGAATCGAGAATCGTAGCTGAGAGGATTGTAAGATATCTATTTAATTTATTTAAGTTAACTTTTTTCTTCATATAAGTTTAAATCATTACAGAAATGTTCAATTAATTAATACAGGACTCTCTTGAGGAGCAGAGTTCAGAGGGGACGTTTACAGCTACTGGGAGGGAAGATATTTTATTTGCAGCATTGGGAAGGCCCGAACATCCTGGTCGTGTAAGAGGATATCCGACAGGTGTATCGGTAAGAAAAGTGTTTCCACGTTCTTCAAATTCTAACATTGAGTGGGTTAAAAAAAATAGAATCCTTGCAGTCTGAAGTTCAAAATATTAATGCGACGATGGAAGACAAGGTTAGAGATTCGGTGCAGTCTATGTTTGCAGAAATTCAAAGACAATTTCAGACTGCAGCTCCCACTCCTCCACCTCCCCCTGCAGACCCCATTATTTATCCTCCACCTCCGCCAGTAGCTCCCACTCCCCCACCTCAGCTTGCGGACCCCATTTTTTATCCTACGCCTCCGCCGCAGCTTCCTACATATTGCGAGTTGTATGTTGATGATTCTCAACATCATATAGTAGCATACGGGTTAGTATATTGTATAGGAGATACAGTTCATCATCAAAAATTAGAGGTAGAGAATCAGAGGGTCACTGTACATGATATTATAGATAGATCAGCTAGGGTACCAATACCTACAAATGAGGAGGTGACAGTTGGACAGAGTATCAGCCATTTTTTAGTTTGGCCATCCAGACTTCTTCAACTCATTACCATATAGGTTTGAATGTTATATCTTTTATTTTATTTTTTATTAGAGTTGTTTTATCATTTGAAAACTACTATAATTCTCATTTTTTTCACAGGAATACTTCAAAGGTAAAGAAATACTGTATAGACAACAACAAAGACAACATGATATGACATCATATACAGATTCTAGTGGTCTTGACAGATTGTCAAGATATTCACATTTGTTTTTGGGTTTTTATGAGTTTCCAACGGAATCTCATGTTTGTGGACGTGAAATAAGTGTGGGGATTACAAATCTGATATCATGGAGCTTGTTACTGGAGATAAGTTGGGCATCAATGTGGTGCAAATTTTTTCCATGTAAGTATTAACACCTTTTCCCTGCGTTATATTTATTAAAAATGTATACTTATATATGTTTTGTATTAGGTATCTTTATAAAATTCGTGAGAGGAATGAACTGACAGAAGTATATGGATTCATGGACCCGCAATTGATTTCCCCTAAAGCATGTGCATTGACTGAGGAACAAAGAATGGTTTATATTGCTGAAATATTTGAAAAGAATATAATCCAACAATGTTGGATGATGCCTTTTTGTGAGAGGTATGAAACACATTTCTCTCAATGAGTTTATTAACTTTTAACATAAAAAACCACTAACATTAAATTTCTTTTTATCAGTAATCATTGGATGTTAGGGATTTTTTCCCAAGGGAGAAAGCTCTTTATTGGATATGCTCTATTCATGGTGATGTGCGGGCAAGTTTTAAGAATATATTGGAAAAGTAAGTTTCAATTTCTCAATATTTTTATATATTATAATGAATTTTAAATTTACCCCATTCGTACTATTTTCTAACAGTGCATGGGTCTACTTTCGAAAAAACACAAAGAAAAGAAATGCAAAGATCAAATATGTAAAGGCGAAGGTAAATTTCAATTTATAATTTGTACTTTTTTATTTATTACATAAAAATAATATATTGAATTTACACTCATTCAAAACCGAATTTTCATGAACAACAAGGCCTCATCGAATGCAGATATTATATGTTAAGATTTATGTATGAAATAATAACAACTGGGACAGTTGTGAATTTTGACCTGGTACGATTTCCTCTTAAACTTTGCCATCATATTTCAATTTGATTTATTCATTATACACATTAACTATCTTCTTTTTCAATTGTAGCTTTTTGATGACCCTCAACCCTATACTGCTGAAGACATCAAACAGGTACAAGTGGAGTGGTCAAATTATTTTACAGGTTTGATTGAATTTTAGTTGTTTGTAATGTAAAATGTAATTTTGAATATTGTTGTTTTAATTTTCTATTTGGTAGTTGTTTTGGTTTGATTTAGTTTTTTTTGAAGTTGACAGTGTAAGTTTTGAATGTTATATAAGTGAATGTTTAATTTTGCTCTACTTCTTGTTTTGGTCTACTTTTGATGGATCTTATGGTATAGATTTGGGTCTGTGGGGGAGGGGTTCCCAGGGTGCGGGGGTGTGTTCTGTGGGGTTGGGGGTGTCCAGCGGTCTGGGAGGGCTGTCCGGTGGGGTGGGGGGACAGTCTTGGGGGGTGGAAGGGATGTCCAGGGGTGTGGGAAGCCGGTCCAGGGGTGTGGGAGTGCTGTCCAGGGGTGGGGGGGGGGGGGGGTTGTCCAGGGGTGTGGTGGGGGCAGTCAAGTGGGGTGAGGGGGTGAGGAGGTGCTGTTCAGGCGGGTGGGGGGTTGTCGAGGGGTGTTTGGGGGTGTCCGGGGGTCGGGGGGGGGGGGGGGGGGCAGTCCAGGAGTGTGGTGGGGGCTCCAATGGGGTAGGGGAGGGTTGTCCAAGGAGTATACAAGAGGGTGAGAGCTCCAATGGGGTGGGGGAGGGCTGTCTAGGGGGTATACATGAGGGTGAGGGCTCCAACGGGGTGGGGGAGGGCTGTCCATGGGCTATAAATGAGGGTGGATGCTGTCTAGTGGGTAAGTTTTATATGTTATCTATTTACATGCTTAATTTTGATGTACTTATATTTTTGTGGTATGATTTCTTGATTTATTTTCTTGTTGATTCTGGTGGAGAGAAGATCACTGCATTCTGTTTAAAAAAAAATTGCGTTTATCACGTCGGTTATTTAACAACCGACGTGATAAAATGCCTGGAAAGTAGTTTATCACGTCGGTTATTTAATAACTGACGTGATAAAAGGCCTGGAAAATGGTTTATGACATCGGTTATTTAATAACCGACGTGATAAAAGGCCTGGAAAATGGTTTATCACATCGGTTATTTAATAACCGATGTGATAAAAGGCTTGGAGAATGTTTTATCACGTCGGTTATTTAATAACCGACGTGATAAAGGGCCTGGAGAATGGTTTAGAACGTCGGTTATTGAATAAACGACGTGCTAAACGGCCTGGACAATGGTTTATCACGTCAGTTATTGATTAACCGACGTGATAAACCCCCTCCCACCGGTTTATCACGACAGTTATACAATAACCGACATAATAAACCCCCCACCCCCAGTTTTTCACGTCGGTTTTATATGAACCGACGTGATAAACCACACTCATCCCAGTTTATCACGTCGGTTCTTATAGAACGGACGTGATAAACAACCCCCACCCCAGTTTATCACACCAGTTCTATATGAACTGACGTGATAAACCCCCTCACCCTCTGTTTATCACGTCGTTTGTTTAGGAACGGACGTGATAAACCATTTTCCAGGCCGTTTATCACGTCGGTTCTTCAATAACCGACGTGATAAACCATTCTCCAGGCCCTTTATCACGTCAGTTCTAAAATAACCGACGTGATAAACATCGCGATTTTATGTTTTTGACGTCGGTTTTCAAATAAGCTACGTCAAAAACCTTATTTATAACGTCACACGTATTAACGTCGGCTAGAAACCGACGTAAAAAATTAAAAATAACCGACGTAAAAAACGTTTTCTGCACTAGTGTTTTCATGTTTTCATTTTAATGTAACAATTTTTTATGTGTATAGTATATTTAGTGAAATTATAATTATATTGAATTATGGGGTCGATCCCCCTTACCATTTAAGTTTATATATCATATTTTTTTGTAGATTTATTTCTTTAGCTATATAGGGTTTAGGACTACGTTTGGTTGAGAAATTCAATGTATAAATAGGGTTTTTACTCACTTAGTGTGGTACTAATGATAGGGAATAGGTCTTCAACACACATTAGAGAGTTAAATACCCCCACATAGACCCAGGGCATGTGTCCTTAATACTGATCATGGGATTAAATAATCCCTTATTGATTACATATATGAACAAGTTTAGGGCAAACAACTAAAAATTTATAGAGGTATTATAAAAACAAGTGCATGTTTTTCTATACATGACCATAACTGTAATTAATCAATATACCTAATTTCCATTTATTAATCTTTTCTAATTACTAACTTCAATTTTTCAGTAATATAACAATTTAATTCAATCTTTAAAATTTAATTTAGAAATGGAACCCCTTTATCTTTCTTTAATCTGGAATCACTAATTAGCTAATTACCATAAAAGAGGAAACATCATACCATCCTATTTCATTATCCTTCAATAACCACAAAGTTCAATTTTATTTTAATTAAAAATTTACTTCTATATCTGCTAAGATAAATCCATCACTATTCACGTCAAAAATAGTATAACCATGTGATATTTATTGTGTCAAACCTATTGGCTAAAATGAGTCTATTTATAAATTTCTTATTACTTGATAATTTCTATTTGGTTCCCCATAGTGGGATAAAAAATATTATTGAAAGATAATCACATGAATCACATTATATATCAAAAAATATAGTAGTTTTCACCAACATCAGTCTGAAGAGAAGATTCTAAATTCAATCAAATAGATAATTTTTCTCTAGGGAAATTATTTATTCATACCCTTCATTAAAATAATTAAATTCAATTTATAATGATCCATTACCAATTTTTGAAAAAATAGATGAAAAATGGGTATATTACCTTATCCTTAGAGTCTTAAAATCTTTGTCATAAATGGAATTGAAAGATCAAAATGTATTGAAATTGTAGACCATATTAATGAGTAAGGGGATAATAAGTATCCCATAAAAACCAACTTAATAATCATTATAAATGGAGGAATAAAAACCATGGATTAAAAAAATCCCTTGAAAAATTATAAAATTTAAATTAGGTTATCTTAATATAAAAACCAATAGCCACCCAAAGACCACCAAATTCTCAATGTATTGTCTCATGTTACTTAGTCTAAAATTTATAGGCCCGCACTTCCCTATAATATCCCAATTTGACATACAATACTTTTATATGGTTTCCTGTTGGTCTATACTACTTTTTTAGCAGTCACAACACCTTTTAATCTAAAAATGATATTTTGGTCATCCAATGATCTATTTATCATATTAAATCAAACATAAAATAAAAATATAATGCTAAAAAAACATATAAGAATATAAATACAAACATTTGGTCATTACTATTTCCCCACCTACATGCTTATCATCTTTATAAAGCATCAAAATGCATCTACCAAGAATAACTCTAGATGCTACCTATGCATTTCATATTTTTATTCATATGTCTCTTCTTTGATATGACCTTATATACATAACACCAAAATTAGTGGTATATAATTTTTGTTTAGATACTTTACACAATTTACCATGGTATCGATAGGTTGTTTTTATTTTTTATTATTATATTCCTCCTTTCTTTGGAATAACTTGGATAGAACTCACCCAGTCACTATTGGATGTGGATTTAATAATTCGAAAATCCATAAGTTTCAATACTTCATTATTTACCACTTATTTCATTGTTGGTGTCAATTAAATTTATGGTTTTCTACTAGGATTACTCCCTTCATCATGTAATACCATATGAGTGCATATCCAAGATATTATACATTTTATATTAGTGATACTCAATACAGTAAACTTATTCCTCTTGTTAAGCACTTTGATTAGTCAATTTTTTTATTATAATATCTCATCACTAACGATGACTATAAATTCCTCAACATCTCATAAAAATTAATATCTTACATTTATTATGAGTTTTAATCTATAAATTTGGTGGAATTATAATTAAGTGAATCAAATATGTAAAAAACTATCTAAATAAAATTTTTACTTAATTTTCTTCACCTTATGGATTATATTTTCTTCTATATTACTTTATATTATTAACCAATTTTTCATTGATAATCTCAAATATATTATTTTATTCTTCTAATATAATATCATACATTTTAAAATCTTCTTCAGTTGTGATAATATCACAGACATACTCAATATTATCTTATCTTGTCATTGATTTCATTAAAAGAAATTTTATTTTATCCTTCCCAACCATGAAGATAAATTATACTTGATTTTCATTGATGAGTAATTTTTATATACCATAGACAATTTAACAATTTCTGATCAATAATTATTGTTATCCTAGTGTATGAATATAAATAAAATACATGAGGGGGGTGGGGGGTGAATTTTAGTTCGTAAATAAACATTAAATATTTATCCTATCAAGTATTAAGTTGACAATTTTTTATATAACTGATCAAATCCAAGATTAGAGTAATATAATTATAAACTGTATGAAATATAGTTCTCAAAAAAATTGAATGATCCATATTTTATTAATTAATAATAAAATATTTATCCCAGATGAAATTTAAATAAACTATATTAGAACTACTCTGGAAAGAATTAAATCAATAGTTATTCATGTAACAATTCAGTGGATTATTAAAAATAAATGATGGAGTATATGTTATAAACCCAAATAGTTCTTTAAAAGAACATTTATTTAAACATTACTTTTAAACTATACTGAAAGTTAGATCTAGATACCAAAACTAAGATATCCCTGTCTTTAAACATACTGTATGATATCCATGTTTTATACCTATCACAAGGTCTATATTACTATCTCTAGAAGCTCTCAACTAAACCAGTCGGTAGCAACTCACACCCACTCAAAAAAATTACTAAAGCTCTATCTTCCAATCCCCAAAATCATTCGATCAATTCATTTGAAATTATTATATCTTCTTTTCCAGGAATCCCCCAATCATGTAAGTTTATAATTAGGGAAATTAAAATAGAAATTTCTAACAGATTTACAATGAAAACCATAAAATATCAGATCTTAATAAAATCACTCAAAATTAAAATTTAAAATTATGGTATGTAATGTCAATAAAAATAAATTTCTAATACTCAAAATGAAATAATATATTTAATAATGCTTAATTAAACTGATCATTATTATTATACATATGTTATTTTGACTTTTAAGGTGAATGTTTATTTATTGGAAACATCATAGAAACCACCAATGGGAAGATTCTAGAAAACTCGTAGTCAGTCATAAGTACATCATAAAATTTTTATTCATATATCATTAAAATAAACACGTGGCTTCACATATCAATGAGTTAATGTAGCACCGCTATAATGATTATAAATCTAATGGATGTAATCTGTAACAATTCTTTAGAAACTTTAATTTTTGTAAATTTTTTTAGTGCTTTGAGATTTCTGTTACATGAAGTATATTCTATAAAAACATAACAACTTAATCAAAGACTTAATATTAGATCATTTTCATTTAATGTGTGTTGTGATTTGTTAAATAAATAAATAATTGGTTTTTTGACTTAAAAAGTTCCAG
The DNA here is from genome assembly GCA_963277665.1 of Viscum album. Classification (NCBI taxonomy): domain Eukaryota; kingdom Viridiplantae; phylum Streptophyta; class Magnoliopsida; order Santalales; family Viscaceae; genus Viscum; species Viscum album. Next base: position 1,990,862,136 of record OY728136.1, read on the forward strand.
CTTTTTTGAAAACATGAGGCACACATGAAAATATAAAGAGTAGTACAGAAATTAAAAATATTTTCCATTATAGTCTTCATAATAGAGAATACATCCACCTTTTACTTGGGAAACAATTTAGAAAAAATCAATTCGAGAAAAATAATAACCATCATTTTAAAATTATTCATAAAATATCATCGAATATATAATCTAAAAAATAAAAATATTATTATGTTTCTCCAAATTTTTTATTTTTAATGAGAAATAAAGAAGGAAAAAAAATTCAATCAAAAATTAGAAATTTAATTATATTTAGAATTTTCCAATAAAATGTTTTGGTTACTTTTAGAATATCTATATCTATTTATGTCTTTAATTAAAAAATGTTTTTATGATGGTTGATGTAATAAAATTTATCAACTTTAATTCCATTTTAACTATTCCTTAATATCCTTTAAGATCTTATTATAAAGTGATTACAATTTGAACTTAAATTTATCTACCTATATTAAGGATATTATTAGGAATCTATATATAATCAAACATATTATTTGACATTATCATACTATCCAAATCACATTCATTATTAATAAATAGATAGAGTACTTCATCTTTATTTAATACTTTTACTACTTTTTAAGGTAAAAAATTAATCTTTATGAATGGTCATCCAATATTATTTAGATTAAATTTTAAAAATATTCATTTGGTGTTATTTATTTTGTTATATAACATTGAATATGGAAAGAATAATGGATGTGAAAAACCCTTGATATAGTTGTCTAAATACTTGCATTTAATATTGTTATCATCCAAAAAAAATCTCTTTGAGGTACGAGTTGTTCTATAATCATTTAAAATAAAATCAAAAGACAAAAAATATTCCATAAAAATTAATTTAAGAAAAAAAGTTTGAATCTTCTTCAACGGAAAATAAAAAGATACAATAAGAAATGTATTTGAAACTTCCCCTATAAGAATTAATCAAACAAATTTGTAAATTTTGAATATATCTCCCTAAGTAAAATAATAATCACAAAGGAAACTTCAATTATTTGGTTAAAATAACAAACCATCTGGAAAAATTATTATAGAAATAATTTATATTGATATTTTTCCAGGATTATTTAAGAAAAATTAATGAAATACTGATATTTTACAAAAAATGATAATCCAAAACGATTGAAAAATTGAAATATGTTTAAAAACTCATACTTTTTTTAAAAAAAAGTTTTTTTAAAAAATGAAAATTGAAAAATAAATATTCTTTAAAAAATATATATCTTTTACAAAATAGATAAGTTTCGGAAATCATATTAGTTTGGAAACCATTTCCCATTTTTTCTAGAATATTTTTCAATATAATTTTATTGATGGAACAAGAAATGGATTGAGGATCAATTATGGTTGATCATTCTCAACATTGTTTAATAAATTCACATCTTTCGAATGTTAGAGGTTTTTGTAAAAATATTGACAAACTATTTTTCTATTATGATAAAGCTAAGAATAATATATTATTTTGTGTGTGTGATAACTATAGAAATGGTGTCTTAAATATATTTTATTTTCTAATTTATTTTTTGAGTTTATAGATAAGAAAATATAACTTTTATTTTCATAAAATAGTTTATTTTGATTAAATATCAAACTAAAATCAATGATCTTGTGTTGCATCCAAAACACTTGACCATATAAATTCCCCTATTACATATTCTCCTTTCATGGTTTAAAGTGTTAAAAAATGTTATTTATTATTAGACTAAGATACTAAATCATATCTTATGAAATGAAATATTTCAAAAGTAGATTATATATCTAATCTACATCCTCCAAAGTGACCATCCATGTAACTTTTTAAAATAAAATTACTTCAGGAAGAATAAAAATAATCCATGTTCTGAAGTACAGTTAAGGTATATAAAAATTTGTTTTATTTGTTTTAAATGAGATTATATTGTATAATATTAAAATATAAGACATTTAAATACCGAAAAATTATCTATAGGTGACTTACAATAATATATTATAAGATTCTGACCATACTTATTTTAATTTTGGATCTATCGATTTACAGGTTTCATCGGGATCATTTTTGATAAAATTTTCTTTATAAATATTTAATTTTGATTCTTTGTAAAAACAAAAACAATTTAGTATATATTTAATATATTTTTATTGAGTTAAAATATTGCCTTCTAGTCCTTGAAAAATATAAAAATAGGAACAAATGAGTTCTTCTAACATGCTCATTTAAAAATAATTTTTCATAAGTTTAGAAAACTACAATAAATAAATTTATGAGTTTAACTAAAAATAACATCATCAATATAAATTTTAACAACGATGTTATTTTTGAAAATTTTACTTATGAAAAGAGTTAGATAAACAACATCCTTAATAAAATAATTTTGAAGTAAATATTAGGTAAGTCTATCATACCAACATTTGGGGGCCTATTTAAGCCCATATTATTTATTTGTATGTTTAAAAATTCTATCCATATGTTAAGTATCATCAAAACATGGAGGTTGTTCAATGTAAACTTTATCTTGTATATACTTACACATGAAATCACTTCATACATAAATTGGAGAAAAATAAAATTCACATGAACTAAAAAGTCAGATAATAACTTTATATATTCAAGTCTAGATACCAGTGAAAATGATTCCCCGTAGTATATTATTATTCTTGACAATATCCTTTAGAAACAAGTATTTATTTATTTCAAATAAAAAATTTATCTTAATAACAATCATTTTTAAAAATCTATTTTACTCTAGATTTTGGTAGATCTATATGATGTACAACATGGGTCCAAACATGATTATATCCATAGTGATTGGGCTCTATTTTCACAAGACTTATCTCACTTTCATAACCTAAAGCATCTTCTATTGTTTTTAGTTCAAATTTTTATAGAAAGGCATGATACTCATAATTACTTTTGTAACTTATAGTTTTAACTAGTTGACTTGGATATCTAATAATATAAGTAGAATGATGATTCCTTATTATTGACTGATTGTTGTGGAAAGTGTAAGATAATCTTAAACTGATGATTTCACATCATATAATAAAGTATCTTCAAGATATTGAATGTTTGATGGTATTAATTTTGATATATTTAAAATTAATAGTTTTAAATTATCTTATAGTAAGTTAAAAAAATTATTTTTGAAAGTTTCATTAGTATTATTAATTTATGATTTTTCTAAAAAACAAAAGAATCAAATTTATAAACCATTAAATGAATAATTTCCTCAATAATATTTTTTTATTTTTTATAAACACTATAATACTTTTTTTATAATAAACCATAAAATATATTCATCATTTTTTAGATAAAAGTTATATTTTTTATATTTTTTACTCAGGATGAACACTATATATCCAAAAAATTATGTAATAATGTTTTGGATTTCTTCCAATAAAAAACTAATTAAGAGTTTTATTAAGAGAAGGTAATAGTAAAACAATATTTATAGTATAATAACTATTAATTATAGAGTTAGCCCAAATATTAATAGTATCGAAATAATCAATTTGAAGAGTTTTAGTAATTCACTAAATAATTTTATTTATTCCTAAACTATGCCATTTTTTATGTTTTTCTAAGTGAAGGATAATTTCAAGCAATTAAATTCTTAATATAAAAGTCTAAAAATTAGAGTTAATAGACTCACCACCCAGATCATTTTGGATATTATCCAAAGGTTGGTTTTTCACATTTTTAATAGAAGAATGAAATTTCATAAAATTACTAAGAGATTTATATTTTTTTAACCATAAAATAGACCCAATGAAATATAGTGAAATCATTTATCAGGAAATATACATAGTATTATCTTCCAATACTTACAGTTTGTGTTGGCCCAAATAGATCCATGGGAAGTAATTGTAAATTTCAAGTAGTTGGGGATTCACATTTAGATTAAAACCTTTAATGATTTTTCTTAAAAAATTAACAAATATCATAAACTTTGGTTGAATTAAATTTAATTTCTTGTAAATCCCTAACATGTCTTTTCTGATAAAGTATAGTTGATTTCGAGAAGTTACAATGTTCAAATATTCTATGTCATAACAATTATATTTATTTAGTTTCATATAGACAAGTAAAATTATAATGGATTAATTCTTTTAAGTGAATGGTGTAAAAAGTTTCCCGCCTATCAGTAGATAAAATTAATCAACCTTTTTAACTATGAAGAATAGATTTTTTATTCTTAAATTTCACCATATATTTCTCATAACATAGCTGAAGTATTATGATAAGGTTGTAATTATGTGTTAAAAATTATAAAATATTTTGAATTCATGTTTTTAATAAAATAAATACCACTGATTCAAATGATATCACCCAGTGAATTATCTCCAAAAGTGACTCTTCCTCATTTAAATTTAGATAAATTTTATATGTTTGTGTTGTCACTAATCATATGTTGAGAAAAACTATTATTCATGTACCATTTGTTTCAACTTATAACAATCAAATTATTTTTTCTAAAAATGATAAAATTATATTCTTTCTACCCACAAATGTTTGGGTCAATTTATATTAAGAAGTAAAATTTTAGGAACCGATATAATCCCAACCCTTTTATGTTATACAAATGATAGTTCTTTTAAAATAAAAGCTTTATGAAAACAAAAATAATGAATTTTCTAGAGAATAAAATTTACTTCTTTGAACTCATAATTGATATTTAGTTTAGAAATGTTTACTATTTGGTAAAAAATAGCTTGATTGAAAATAAGGTTCATCAAATAGAAAATAAATTCCATTTAGAGTTCTACAGGGTCTTATTTGTTTATATAATTTATCAAAATATTTTTTAATATAAGTAATGTTTGACAAAAGATTCATTAAATAAAAAAAATTGGATTCAAGTTGAATAATAAAATTCTAATTATATTTATCAGGTTTTCAATCAACTAAATTCTAATCAATATAATTCATATATGCATTAGTTTCTAAATCAAATTCAGTTAAACATTTTAAAAGTTTTAATGTAATTTCAAAATTATTTTATTAGATTCATTATTTGTTTCTTCATTATAATCTTTATACTACAAAAAATTGGGTTTATACAGTTTTGGGGTTTTAATAGAGCTAAATAAATTGACTATTAAAAACCCTCCTTGTAAGTGATAGAAAGAGTTCTTTTAAAAAGGTTCTTTAATAATTCTTTTTAGCGCTGTTAAAGGAATGTTTAAGAGTGCTAAAAAAGTGAAATTAAAGGGGGTATTTTATGTGCACTTATATAAAAGCACTGCTAAAGGACCCCCATTATCAACACTAGTGAGCATGCACTAATAAATATTGGCCTTTATCAGCACCTAAAAAACTGATGTGGTGGGGGTATTAACTCATTTTTAGAAGTGCTGATAAAGTCCCCCATTTATCATCTCTTTTTTACGAGAACTGATAATGGGTATCATTAAAAATATATATATATATTTCATTTATAATAATTTATTAATTTATAAATATATTTATATTGATATAAATATTTTATATATTTTTTAAATATGTCTTATATTAGGCCAAATAGGCATTGACACATAATATATAATATATTTAAACAAAATTGCACATAAAATAGTTTTAAAAATTAATTTTAATTAATATTTTTCTATTTATCATTGAATAATTATCATTAAATAACTATTTAAAAATAAAATAAAATAAAATAAAATAAAATAAAAGATCTAAATTAAGTTAAAAACATGACTCAAACTTCAAATGGCCATAACTTTTGATTCGGGTGTTCGTTTGGGCTCTACCACATATCAAATAGAAGATTTCAAGGAGATCTACACCCTAGTAATAGAGGGGAATCTGCTTTCCCATTTATGGAGGAAACAAATGTCCATAAGTTCTCCAAAAATGATCTTTTAGTTAGGGTACCCCAAAATTTTAACATTCGATTGATATTTAGTCTCATGTATGAGGTTATTTTTCTATTTTTCAATGGGGAATGAATTTATTCCTAGGTATTATATTTTTTTGATATTATTGCATTATAATTTTTTCATTTTTCACAATGTAATGCTATTTATAATGAAATATATAATAATATATACATATTTTTATATATTGACACATAAAAATTTAATTTTATAAATAAATAATTAAAAATATTTACATATAAAATATATTTATCTATATATAAACATTATCTAAATAAAAACTAATATTCATTTTATTTAAAATACTAATACATGAATATTTATATACATATACACTTTGTAAATATATATATATATATATATATATATATTTGTGTGTGTATTGAAAAACAAATATATATTTATCTATATATTCTAATACATGTATATAAATATTAATATATAATATATGTAAATAAATATAAAAATGTATAATTATAGTTATAAATTCTCACACAAAAACACACACACACACACACACATATAAATGATATATGTATATTTGTATGTATTTTTAAACACATACACATATACAAAAAGCATATTTTATATATGTATTTTAAAAAAATATATAAATGTTTATATGAAAATACATATTTAGATTTATATATTTAAATATATAAAAGTATATATATAAATATATATATAAACATATATATAAACATATAAATATAAATATATGAAATAAATGTAAAATATATATATATATATATTAGGTTCCTGAGGGTACAATTGCATTCAAACATACACACACCACACACACAAACAAGAAAGGCATACCATAACCCCTGAAAGGGATATACCACCCATAAAGCCTTAGTTATTTAATAAAAGTCCCACAAACCCATTGTTCATGAAGCCCCAAACATGGAATGAAAGCCCCATGCAGCGTTATGCCTGCTTCATCCTATATGCATCATCAGACATGCGTCATGCCTGCGTTATTGTCTATGTCACCACCTGTATAGTACTGAATAATACCTACACCAAATAGGGATTGATCTCAGGACATACTGGATGCACTATAAAGAAATATATATATATATATGTATATATCATAAAATATAAAACAAAATAGTATAGGGGAGCAGAGAGGGTACTGGTGTGTAAGATGGATGGATTAGGTTAAAAACTTGCTGAAGGTAGGGGAGAGAATGAGAGGCTAGGATTATCTAAATTCTTAATAAAGGGGTTGGGTGGGAAGAATTGATAGGGGTGGTTGGGGCATGAAAAAAAATATTCTTCATCAAGGAGACCTTTATCTGCGTTTTTAAGCACTGTTAAAGGGGGTGTCTATCAACACGTTTTATTAGCACTTTTAAATCTAACCCATTAACATTTATTAAATTATGATCACTTCTATAATGTAGATAAATCCCTTTTACTAGCATTTTTAATGGCTTGATTTTTTATATTATAGTTATTTTTCCATTTATTATTTTATTGATTCATATGGACTATATAAATAGACAATTTAACAATATAAGGTAAAGTTTATTTATTTTTCAGTGAATTGACTTTTTATCTTCTGATGGATAAAAATATTCATGTTTTGATAATTTTGAATAATGTTATTAAATATTAAAATTGAAGTTATAATATTGAATTAAATATAAATGTAATTTTATGGTAACCTTTATGTGAATCAATTTTTATTCCATGGAATATTTGAATAGAAATTTATTATTTTCATTCTTTCAATCCGACATTATTTTGATGAACTGTCTACTAAAGTTTCAATTTCACTATCACTCTAGGAATCTATGGATTTTAGGATTTTCATTCATTTTATTTTATAATACCTACTTGCTTTTTTATTTTTGTTCTTTTTTACGAATAATCATGTATGATATGAACTTACTTATTACACTCATATCATATAACTTATAAATATTCCTTGTTTTTTTTTTCAAGTATTACTGATGAATATTCTATAAATTTAATTAACTGAGATGTTTATTCATTTATCTTATAATTTTGGAAGGTTTATTATTTCCAAAAAAAATGAATAAAATAATATATTTATATGTGTTACCTTAGAAATTAAAGGTATTTGAATTAGGATTACTCAAAGTTGATGCAAAAGATACTCAATTTTTCCTTTTATCTTTTTCAGAATAACATCTCAAACTACTCTATTACTCCTTTACTGTTCTAATTAATCTATCCAAGATCAAAATTTTCAAATGCTTCGTGTCATTTATTATTATTCTATTAGAATCATATTATTCAGGAATAATATCAGAAATAATTTCAATGAGTTGAACTTATGATTACTCTTTTTTACCCAAATATATTAAACTAATTAGTATTGTTATAAAGTGTTGATTCATTTTTGTTATTGTTTTACCATGAAGAAAATAATATGGTCGATATTCAAATCCTAGAACCTTTCATTGGGTTTCTAAAACATTAAAAGTTACATAATTAATTATATATTGTTTATTAAAATTTCCATTTTCTATTTCACATGAGAACATCTAGCTATATATATTCCTTGTCATAGATTACAATTGCAGATTACAAAATTTATGGTTTACCTAGTACTATAGTATTTTTTTTATTTTGATAATTCAAATATATCATAATCTAGTACTTATATTATTTGATAAGCATCATAAAGATTTAAACATTGGTATTAATGATATATGATTTCAAACTATAACAACTTTATTCATAATAAAATGTATATAAAATAGGTAGTCTCATCAGATTTAAGTATTCTCGTGTTTTGATTGGTAAACATGATATTTCAAAAATATATTTCCTTCAACAACATTGATAGTATAAGGGAAATGAGTTTAATATCTGATAAACTAATGGAAATAAAATATAAAGTAAAATAATGAAAGTTTGTCTCATAATCATGGTAAACAAAATCTCTTATACCAAACATTGTCCCAAGGTATGATGGAAAATAAAACACAAGATTGGGGGGGAGTGAATTGTAGTTTTAAATCAAACTTGCGATGTTCATCCTCTTTATGTACTAAGTTGATCAGATTCTTATATTACTTATTAAATAAAATATCAGTTAAATAAGATTATAAACTATTAGAATACATATTTTGATGAAGTAAAATTATTGGTGTTTTATAAATTAATTATGTTATTGGTAAGAAAATATAAATTTAAAAAAAATATATTACAAGAACTGATTAAAACGTTAATTTGAGAATATACCAGAAGTTAAAAAACAAAACATAGAGTAGTGTTTAGAAAACCAAAAACACAATTTAAAGTGTATTTATTAAATATATCCTTTTAAACCAGTATTAATTATATATATATAGACATGATCTAATATATCTAAATTTTAAAACTTTTCATAAGGTATACCTAATTTTATGCCTATCAGAAGGTCTGTATTCCCATCAATAGAAGCCATTGACTAAACATTCCAGTAACTACTCACTTCCAAACACAAAAATTTCATGATCCTTATCTCTCTATGCATAGAATTCCTAAATTAGACGATAAAAAATCATCTATCTTGTAATCCCAGTATGTCCAATATCATGTAGGATCTAAAGTGCAATAATTATAACCCAAATTTCTAAGACATTTGAAATAAAAAAATATAATGGTAGATATTAAAAAATTTTGAGAAATAAAAATTAAATTGATTAGAAGTAATCTAAATAAGAAATTATTACAAAGATTCAAAATGAGAAAAAATTTTAGAATGCTTAATCTTAATGATAATTTTATCATATTTAGGTTCTTCTAAAAATAAAGGTGTGGATTTATTTTGTAGGAAAATTTGTAATAAACTATAATGACTGGATTTTATAATACTCATGTTTAGTTTTAACTAAATTAAAAAATTATTCATATACTAATTAACTTAATATGCTTCTTAATCTAAAAATTATTTAGATCATCATTTCTATAATTATTCAAAATACAATTGTGGTAATCTAGTATATATATTAAGATCACCATATTTTCTTAAAATTGTATAGTTCTCTAGCATTTTAGTTACCATAATTTAATTTTGTTAAAACATCACAACTTAAAAAAACATCAGGTCATATTATTTACATGTACAATGTATTATTATTTCTGAAATAAAAAGATAATTTAGCTTTGGAATTACTATTTCTCCCTCATCTTCTGTGTCATGGTTGTTAAAATTAGTGAGAAAAAATAACATTCTCAACTTTACTAAAATATCATAATATATTTGAACCATGTATTATTTTGAATTATCTATAAGTTAAAATGATACAATCATAGGATTTGTGTTTGCTATCCCATGTTTTATGAAAATAGTTACTAACATATGGTAAACACTCTCCCATATGTTACTATAGAATTTTCTGAACATGAATGAACGAATAGTACATAACCTTATGAGATTCAAAAACATTTATGTTTATGTGGATGAATTATTTTTATCCATAAATAAATATTCAAAACTAATATTGATAACTCCTAATTATTTTATTTATTTTATTCTATAAGAGGTTATCTTTACGAAATTTCACATATACGTTTTTTGAAATTTCTTCCATAAATATAATATTAATGTAAAAATATCTGACAACCCCTATTAATTTTCTATATTGAGATTCTATCTTACCATGGTGACTCTACTTTGAAATGGAATAAGAGTTATATAAGGATTCCCTTTCGGATTCCTTGTAGGTCCCTCTGATAGACTCATTTTGTCATATAAAATTTTAACATATTTCACTAAGTTTAAACAGGTTTTTTAATGGAAAATACCCTGAAATTAAATATTTTAATAAAAATAGAATTTATAAATAAAGTAATAAAAATAATTCAAATGAATAATAATGGATAAATTTGGAAATTTTAGATTTTGGTATGAATTTATTTCTGAGTTTTTTTATTTTTTTCATTTTAAAGAATGAATTTTATGTAAAAATATCCATCAATACTAAAAGGCTCTCAACCAGAGACCCACACAAACAAAGCCAATCCCTCGATGGGTGTAGGATGGCCAAGCAAGGCATCAGGGGATCCTTTATCAGTTTTCAGAGGGTGGGACTGTTTGATGGAATTAGTCCCATGTGGTGTGTGATTATATGGAGTGCCATGGGAAAATCTTTTCCCAAGGCCCACTCAGGCCGTATAGTGCGTGTGTCCCATGTATGTGTGCAAGTGATTTTGGCCGCCAACCCTGATATTAGTTTCTAATAAATGGAATCTATGATTTGGCATATAAGTTTCCATGGAGTTCCTCAAATATTTTAATGTGGGATTCCTTACATATAGTTATTATTCACATTTTAGTGAAGCATTATTATCTTACTCGGTTATTCTTTCCTACACTCAGAAAAATAAGTTCCACTAACTCCAACATCCTCCACTACACAGCCACTAGTCAATGACCCAGACCACTATTGAAAATTCTCAAAATCCACCATGTCCTCTAATTCTCAATCTAATTTACAACTCCAATGTTAAAAAATACCATTGATCAGTTCAATGACCTTAGTTGACCACCCCAAAGTCATTTCAATGATTTATCTTGAAACATCAATGTCTAGATGAAGGAAAACCACCCACTACCATGAAACTATAAACCTTAACCACTCTCACATATATGAATCTAGTTATCACATCATCCACACCATCTATACATGACATTCATATGCTCACATCCATGGGAGATCATTTTTAACACCCAAAATTTTTGGGTGTTTACATTAAAAGATACGACCACTATGGGTCTTATGGGGGAAGAAATATTTAGTTTTAAAATATATAACTACCTAAGAATCAGACTCCCACACTAGAAGATGGAAAGGTGGTGATTTATTCTTATAAAAATAGAAGCATACCCACTGCCGAAAGAGTTGGACACCCACGAAGGAAGGAATACTGCTACAATATTATTTTTAGATATTTTTTTTATTCAAATTTAATTCTCTTTATTTTAAATATTTATATAGATTTAATTTAATTTAATCTATAAAATAGATGTTTTTTTATTTTTTTATAAATTTTTCCACCATCTTATTATTTTCTTGTTTTTATTTTATTTCTTAATTTTAGTCTTCTCATCCCCATTATATTTCTATTCTATTATCTCTCTCTCTCTTCTAAATTCATCTATTTTTTTATTTCACAAGATACTATTTCTCATTGTCTCCTTTTATTTATTTTTAATCACTTATTTATCTTCTATCCATCATGAATACTTACTCTAAAAAATGATGGGCTTACCTGAGTCTTGGATCAAGGATGGTTTAGTGTTCTTGAATTCACACATAATGTTTATTTTATGCTTCTGGTAGATGTGAGTTGAATGTATGTGTGTGCCGATTGTCTCCCAAGTCATGCAACTCAAATATACTTTGATTTTACCACTCTTCCATTGATCATATCATTACATGGTGGAGTTGATCCAATCAATGTATGAAATGGCATACGACAGAGATGGGTGTTGGAATTTATCGCACACTTGACTACGGTGTAGAAAAAACCATGATTATAGGAGGTGTTAGAATTTAGGTTTCACATGGCATTCATAATTTAAAAACACTAAATAAATGTATAGTAATTAGGAATGGTAATTCATAGATTAATTATTAAATACAATTTAAACAAATAATAGAGAATAATGATAGAACTCAAAACCTAACCTTGAACTGAGTACTCTCTATCTAATTTCATTATATTTTTAATTTCATGGTAATTTAGAATTTCATTTCTTTTTATTATTTTTGAAAAACCCAAATTTTTCATTTATTTTATATAATAATAAATAAAATAAAAATAAATAGTTTAGGTGCATTATATTAAGTGAGAAAAAAAATGAGAAGCTCTTCAAGTGATGCATCCCCAGTCAGCCTCTATGCTACATTAGAAAAATAAATGTTTTTCCATTCCTCACGATAGGTGTACAAAAAATTGGAATCATGGCTGGGGGACTAATCAATTTTTTCTTATATTCTTTTTAAAATAGTTGGTAGATTTAATTTATTCAAAAAATAATAATAAAATATTTTTCCATGACTTCTTCAAATGATTAGTTTTCAATTCATTGAATAATTACTCACAAGTGAAATAAGTATAATGAAGATTAATTTCAGAGACCCTCCAATGAAGTACTAATGATCCTCTGATTCTAGGAAAACGTATGAAAAATTTAATATATACAGGCATATCACCTAAATATTTGATGAGCATGGTTGATTGAATATAAACTAACATGCATAGACTTGAAGCTAAGAGGGAGGTATCACTGGAGCTCCCCAGTTTTTCTGATGATCTCCATGAAGTTGTGGACCAACTCAAGGACCATCTATAACACAACTATTTTTATAATTAGATCCAAGATGACCATGATGATCTTGGGTGGATTCCTAATGAGTAATACTTTTTATTGAGATATGTGTGGGATATCTACAAGATATTTATGAATTATTGAACAAGTGTGAGGTACAACATGATCACCCTATTCCCTACAAATTATAAGATCCAATACCATTTCATATCTTTCCATCCACGTAAGATGAGTAAGCCACACAAGTTATTTAATTTTATGAAAATATGGAGGATACTGACTACCTTCCTCCATCCATTGATATCGAACTCCAAGATGATATTACCAATGAGAATGAGTATGGATTTAAACTCACTAATAGAGTTGATCTAATGTCAAACTCTATTTAATATGATTTTATTCAATAAAAATGGATTATTAATTACCACTTCATTTAATTTTTATATTTGGTCAATCATTGATATTCATTATAGGAAGTTAATTAATCAATGAATTCACTTTTTGAGGAACACATTGATCTCCATAATTTTGATGAACATACATTAGAGGGATTACATGGAGAAATCCGTGTAGTTGAGCCTAAGTAAAATAAAACACAGTGTTCTCAATTTGAAAGGGAGAATTTTAATTCATATTTAAATTTTATTGTAGTAAATATACCAACTTACATTACTTTTGATCAATTCATCCCTACAACCTACATTGAGTCAACAATGGAAAAGCAAGTGGACGTTTCATAATTAGAAAACAAGAAAGTGAATGATCTATACTTCATCCTTCCACTACCATAAAAGTTATACATAATTGAAAAGAGGTATTCTTTTTTATACTCTATCCATGGATCATTACTAAAAATTAAAAATAAGTGCAAGATGGAAAAATCCATATGTGTTGGTTCATGTCAAATAATATCCACCCATCCAAAGATAATGTATAACAGCTAGAACTACCATATAGATGTAGTAAAATGTCATGGACCGCATGGGGGATCATACAAATATTTATCATTCTAATTTCTTTATAGTACATTCAATTTTAGTCTTTGGAATTGATTTAAGAAGTATACCAACTACCTATATCATTTTTAACATTAATTACATGATATTTATTCCTAAATGATTAATTTAATTTTTTAGGACCATGAAAAAATATGGCATCCTCCAAACAGTGGAAAAAGGGGAATGAAGTTATATGAGAAAATGTGGTTCATTCGTAAATTATTTATGTTCGAACTACCAAATTATTTATATAAAACATGTTTTGATATTTAAATTAGGAATTTATTGTCCACACTTGAATTTATGCTTTAGTTGAATTATCTAAGACAAACGAGTACTGTTAAGAATCATGTTATTTCATGTTTTATATTCCAATGTTTTTTATATTGAATGAGTAAAAAATAGAATTGAATTATCTATGTTAATAATAGATATTAAAATGAGGAATCATGATTTGAGGGAATTAATTGATTCCTGTAAATGAAATTTCCCTGTATTATTTCATGATTTTAATTCAAATAATGCATGTCAATTGAATTGTTATTATTAATCATTCCATATGTTATTGAACAATGTTAAATTTCCTATTCCAATGAATATTTATAGACCAATTACATCCTATTTTATCTTGAGAATATTTATTAAGTGATCTTGGGATATTAAACATGTTACAACACAAACATAAACTTTTCAATGCTATGACTGTGAAAAACACATTTAAAATGAATGATTCCTCTTTTTTAAAATACCTTATCCTTGAAACAACCTTTTCATAAATCCTTGTTTATCCCATTGAGACCATATGTTCCCTAGTTAGGAACGAGAAATGTTTCAATCCATTTTATCTATTCCTACCCATCTTGGTATTTTTCATGATATTTTAAATTTGAAGTGTGGGGGTTGGAAATGTCATCGTAATTGTGATGAAATGGGATGTAAAGAAAAAGTATGGGGGTGTTATATTTTTGTATTGAAAAGTTATTGATTTATTCATGATATATTATTGTTTTACCTTCTTGATAAAATGGAAAAATAGGAATGTGTTATTGATGAACCCTCTGGAATTAAGTGGCTTTATTATGATTAGGGGGAGATTGTTGAACCCTCTGGAATTAAGTGGCTTTATTATGTTTTGATAATCCCAACCATACTTTCTTTATATCTTGATTATGCTTAATACATTCCAAATATAATTTAATATATGTTGTTGCTTTCATTATGCTTAAATTAAGTCTTTTTAATTATCAGATATATGTTTACTATGGCTTAACTCATTATGCTGAGTGAATGCTCAAACAGTTTTCAGCTACCGTTACAAACTAGCTACCGATACAGAGTAAAGAAACCGTTAGACAGTAGCTATCATCAGAACATATAGCTACCGTTACATGCTAGCAACCATTACAGCTCACAGTGACCGATACAGTTATGTCTACTGATATATTGGAGCTACTGCTATAAGAGAGCTACCGATACATCTACCAGTATAGCTACCGATACACAAAGTCCATCGTTGCGTCAAAGTCTACTGATAGAGCTACCGATACAGTGAAGTCGACAGTTACCGCTACAACAAAGTTGACAGCTACCGATATGCTGAAGTCCACCGTTATGCAATGTCTACCGATAGAAAGCTACTGTTACAAGTCCACTGCTACTGATGTGATCAAGTCTACAGTTGCAGCTACCGAAACAAAGTCTACCGTTACAAATGAAGTCTACCGATACCGAAACCTACTGTAACAGAAGTCTACCAATACCAAGAGCTACCATTCGAGAGACAGAACCCGACACTGCTTTAATTTCTTTATCTTTGTTTAATCTAACCAACGCTCATACTAGGTATATTTTAATACACTGACATTTATTTAATGTGTGCTTTTGGATGTCAGGGAACCGTACCTCGTACCAACAAAAAGCAAATCATCTTTTTCTAGAGCACGTTCATTAAATAAAGGAAGGATGTGCTACTGCAAATTGTGAGACATATAGACAAATACACAGAGATACAGATCACATGGTGTGCTGGAAGAACAACAGAGTGTGAATGTAAAGAGACGACATAACTTACACAAAGAACTCATTCATTACTACATGCCAGTGAAGAGCTGAAAACGAGAACATAACACCAGAGCTTCATTGACTGTCTCTACAACTAGAAGTCAAGGAAACAGACGATACTCTATTTTCCAGAAAAAAACCAGAAGAGGACTCAGAGCGAATTCTGATCAATCAATGGAGTCCAGAACTGCACAACAATCACTAGAGCCATTTCTAAACTCTAAATATTTGATCTGTGATTTATCTTTTTTACATATTGAGTAGTGTGTGTTATATGATGAATTTTACACACACACTGTCTCATGTACCCTAACTGGAGGATTTGTAAATACTCACTCAACTCTCTTACATTTTGTTTTTCCCATTGGGATAGTGGTAGAGGTCGTGCGTGACCTGGACAGCTAATTGCTGTTATTTTTGTTCCCACGGATAACTATGGTAGAGGTCTTGGACCTGGATAGTTGTATACTGTTTTTTATCCCCGATCCAGGGTGTGGATCACTTTTATATAAGGTTTTGAGAGGACTAAGTCTCAGCTTGAGACTGAACCTCTTGGTTAAATCTGCTGTGCTTATTTATTTTCAAAGTTATTTTTATTCCGCTGCTAATACTTTAAAACCAAAATTGTTTTAAAGTTACTTTGATAATTAAACTCGCAAGTTTTTATATTAGTTGTAAATCAGTAACTTAGTTTTAAAAGTTAATCAAGTATGCTGATTTGATTAACTGGGAACTAATCAATCCCTTGAGAACCTAACAGAACATTTACCTTGATATAAATTCACTACAGTTTAATTCTGTATTCTATTTGGGGGATTTTAACTCAATGTTTTAAACAGAAATTTTAAATTGGAACTCAATTCACCCAGCCCCCTCTTGAGTATCCACTCCAAAAAAAATTTTGTATCAGAGAAAGGTTAAAATATTTTCTGAGAGTACTCTGTTTTTCAACTGTGATTTTAGTAGTATTTTAAAGTTTTTAAAATTTATGTTATTTCTAAATTTTTATCTCTTTAAAATCTTTTCTTTAATTTAGTTATCATGGAGAATAGAGTTGAAGGTGTTGCTACCAATAGACCACCATTTTTCAATGTCACCAATTATGCTCAGTGGAAAATCAAGATTAATATTCATTTAGAGAGCATGGGTTTTGATATTTGGACTGCTATAGAATCTGAATACAAAATACCAACTACTGTTATATCTACTTGGAATGAAGCTACTAAGACAGCCTACAATAATAATTGTAAAGCTATGAATGATTTGTATTGTTCTTTTGGAGATGAGGAATTTAATAGAATATCAGCCTGTAAAACTTCTTATGAAATTTGGGATACCTTAGCAGTTTCTCATGAAGGAACAACTAATGTTAAAAAGATGCGATTGAATACCTATACTATTAAGTATGATAATTTTATGATGAAGCCTGATGAACCCATTTCTGAAATGTATCTCAGGTTCAATAAAATTTTCAACACAATGACTTCTCTGGGAAAGGATGTTCCAACAAAGGAACAAATCATGAGAATTTTGAGATGTCTACCTGAAAGATGGAGAGGAACCTCTGTCTCCATTAGAGAATTGTGTGAAATTGGAGAACTTCCAGTCAATGAACTAATTGGAAAACTGATGATGTATGAAGAGGAACTCAAAGTGAACAAAGAAGAAGATGATGAACCTAGAAGGAAGTCTGTTGCCTTCAAAACTACAACCTCAATGAATAAAGATAAGGAAATGCTTCAAGATATCAATGAAAGTTCAAGCTGTGAAGACAGTGAGAGTGATTCTGATAGTGATGCTGAGATGGCTCACATTGCCAGAAGATTTAAAAAGTTTTATAGGAATAAGAAGTATTTCAGAAAATTGAATTATAAAGGTAAGTATGACAACAAAGGTCATTGGAAAAAGGATTGGAAGAAGCCAGATAAATCAGATGAAGTTGTCTGTTATGAGTGAAAAAGGAAAGGACACATAAAAGCAGACTGTCCAAAGACAAAATACAAGAAGAAGTATGAATACAAGGATAACAAGTAAATGAAATACATGAAGGCTACTTGGAGTGATTCTGAGGAATGTTCTAGTGAATCTGAAGTTTCTGAAACTGAACAAAGAAAAAAGGAGAACATGTGTTTTATGACAAACACTTCTAAGGTAACTTCAGAAACTCCTGCTTTAAATTCGTATTATTCTGGAGATGATTCTGACTCTGATAACATGTCAAAATCTGAATTATTTGAATATTGTGATATGTTAGAAGAAACCTGTAATGAGATGAAAGACAAATACAAAGGTTTAAAGAAACAGTATGATTTAACTGTTAAACATAAATCTGATCTTGATATTGAAGTAGAAAAGAATGCTCAGTTGCTTAAAGAGAATACTGAACTGAAATTATCTAATGAGCAACTCAAGAAAGACTTAGAGAAATTTACCAATGGTAATGATACTCTTACTCAAATGTTAGGTAAGCAAATAGAACCTAGATACACTACTGGTATAGGATACCAATCTGGACAAAGGAAAATTACCCAAACTAGATTCATTCCTAAATCTAGACAGAATGTAGCTAGTTCTAGAACTTCATATGCTTCAACTAGTTATATTCATATTTATGGATCTAATAAGGTTTATCTTTCAAAATCTATTGATTCAAGAAATTTTATGAGACCCATTAGACAATTATGGGTACCTAAAGTGTTATTGGATAACCTGTCTGGACCCAAGAAGATCTGGGTACCAAAATCATTTCCTATATAAATCTGTTTTGCCGGGAACCTTCTTAAAGAGCTCCTATAAAAAGACCTGGTACTTGGACAGTGGATGTTCAAGACACATTTCAGGAGACTTCTCATTCTTTAAAAGCCTAGTCAGAGTTGATGGAGGGTATGTCACTTTTGGTGATTACTCAAAAGGAAAAATCATCGACTTAGGCCAGATTGGTAACACTGAATCAGTATTGATTTCTAAAGTTTTATTTGTTAATGGACTTAAATACAATTTGTTAAGTATTTATCAGTTATGTGATGATGGTTTTTATGTTAAATTTGAAAATTATTCTTGCAATTTTTTCAATTCTAAAAATGTTTTAGTGTTTGCTGCTTTGAGAAATGAAAATGTTTATGTTGTTGATTTTAATTCTTTAGCTAAGAAAAATATTACTTGTTTAAATGCTTTTCATAAAGAGTCTTGGATTTGGCACAGAATATTAGGACACTGCAGTGTACATTCACATAGAAAACTATCTAGGAAGAACTTAGTTAGAGACCAACCCAAACTTGAATTTCCAGCAGACAAAGTTTGTAATCCCTGTCAAAAGGGAAAGCAACATAATGTTTCTTTTAAATCAAAGAAAGAAGTGTCAACTTCTCATCCTCTCGAGTTGGTTCACATGGATTTATTTGGACCTTCTAGAGTTTCTAGTTTAAATGGGAAGCATTATGTATATGTTCTTGTAGATGACTTTTCTAGATATACTTTGGTATATTTTCAAGCTCACAAAAGTGAATCTTGTTCTTGCTTTGTAAAATACTCCAAGTCTGTAGAGAACCTTAGTAGACTTAAGATTAAAACTCTGAGAAGTGATAATGGCCGTGAGTTTGAAAATCATGAGTTTTAATCTTACTGCTCACACAATGGCTATAGTCACAATTTCTCTGCCCCTAGGACTCCTCAACAGAATGGTGTAGTAGAAATAAGGAATAGAACCCTGCAAGAAATCTCTAGAACCCTGCTTAATGAGTATGACCTACCCATTTATTTTTTGGGCTAAAGCTGTAAATACATCTTTTTATGTTATTAATAGATTCTTGATTATACCGGTTCTTAAGAGGACCCCTTATGAGTAGTGGAACCATAGGAATCCTAAGGTTAACTACTTCAAAGTTTTTGGCTGCAAAGTCTTTATTCTTAATACTAAAGATTATATTGACAAGTTTGCATCCAAGAGTGATGAAGTAATTTTCCTAGGTTACTCTACTTATAGTAAATCCTATAGAGTTTTTAATAAGAGAACCAAATGTGTGGAAGAATATGTTCACATCAAATTTGATGAAACTGATCCACATAAACCTAAGACCTCTCTTGAAATTCTTGAAGATGATCTCTCTGGTTTGAACCTTAATGATAAAGACAGTGGACCTGTAGTTAAAACATCCAGTTCTGGAAATTTTCCAGAACCTGCTTCTGTTGAACCTCAACCTGTAGATGAACCTGAAATCTCGAGCCCTACCTTTTCTAGATCAACTAGAATTCTGAAGGATCATCCTTTAGATGCTGTTGTAGGAAATCTTGATAGAGGGACACAGACTAGAGCTTCTCGTAGAAATCAGGTTGAACATTAAGCCTTCTTGTCACAGCTAGAACCTAAAAATATCAATGATGCTATCAATGATGAATTTTGGGTAATGGCTATGCAAGAGGAGCTAAATCAATTTGAAAGAAACAATGTCTGGAAATTAGTGGAAAGACCTAAGGACACTATAACCATAGGCACAAAATGGGTGTTTAGAAACAAAGTTGATGAATCTGGAAACATCATTAGAAACAAAGCTAGGATAGTTGCAGAAGGTTACAATCAAGAAGAAGGAATTGACTATGAAGAAACCTTTGCACCTGTAGCTAGATTAGATGCTATTAATATCTTACTTGCTCATGCATCACATCTGAATTTCAAGTTATATCAAATGGATGTGAAAAGTGCTTTTTTAAATGGTTTTATTGTTGAAGATGTTTTTTTAGAACAACCACCTGGTTTTTCAAATCCTTATTTTCAAAATCATGTTTTTAAACATTCAAAAGCCTTATATGGTTTAAAACAAGCTCCAAGAGCTTGGTATGAAAGACTTTCAAACTTTCATATTTCAAAAGGATTTTCAAAAGGAATTTCTGATCCCACTCTTTTTATAAAAAGGATTTCAAAAGATGTATTAATAGTACAAATCTATGTTGATGATATTATTTTTGGATCTTCAAAAAATTCTTTATGTACTGATTTTTCAAAGGTTATGCAAAATTAGTTTGAAATGAGCTTAATGGGAGAGCTTAAGTATTTTCTTGGTTTTCAAATCGTTCAAACTAAATATGGTATTATTTTAAATCAAAGTAAATATACTAAAGATTTGTTAAAATGTTTTGGTTTAGATAGTATTAAGGAACATGATATACCTATGAGTACCACCTGTAAATTGGATATTGATGAAACTGGTAAACCGGTTGATCAAACTAATTATAGAGGTATGATTGGGAGTTTAGTTTATCTTACTGCTAGTCGACCTGATATTATGTTTAGTGTGTGTATGTGTGCTAGATTTCAAGATAATCCTAAAGAATCACACTTACTGGCTATTAAAAGGATTTTTAAATATCTTAAGTGTACTATGAATTTAGGTTTGTTTTATCCAAAAGGAAAATCTTTTGACTTAACAAGTTATTCAGATGCTGATTTTTCTTGGTGTAAGTTAGATAGGAAGAGCACATCTGGAACATGTCATTTGCACGGAAAGTCCCTAGTATCATGGTGTAGTAAGAAATAGAACTCAGTTGCATTGTCTAGTGCTGAAGCAAAATATATTGCTGCTGGTAGTTGTTGTGCACAGATTCTGTGGATGAAACACACTTTATTGGACTATGGATTTGATTTTAAACAGGTTTCAATCAACTTTGACAACACTAGTGCGATTAATATCTCTAAGAACCCTGTGTCTCACTCTAGAACTAAACATATTGATGTTAGACACTATTTTCTAAGAGATAATTATCAAAGAGGTGACATAACACTTGAGTTTATAGGAACTGAACTTCAATTAGCTGATATTTTCACTAAAACTTTAAGTTCTGAAAGATTACGTTTTATCAGACATGAATTAGGAATGATAAGTTACCCTTGAAACAGTTAGGGAGACCTCACCGTTAGGGATACCTCACCGTTAGGGAGAACTCACTGTTAGAAGACTTTACCGGTACATTTGCGCACTGTATTATTCTGTAAAGTTGAGTCATCGAACCGTTGTTTATTTTATTTATGATTTATGTGATTTATGAATCCTAAATGATATTAAAACTAGAACTAGACTCACTCAATCTCACCGCGAACCTATCTGCTCGAATTCTCCTAAACCTAAACCTCTCGACCTTCAGAACCCTAGCCTCAAATCCATAATGGGCCGCGTCAAGAGACCTTAGTTGACTGATGGAAGTGAGGCGCCGACAGCAAAGAGACAAAAAGTAGCTAGTACTGATGCCAGTGGAAGTGGCAGTGGAAGTGTAGCTCAGAGAAGACCAGTAAACCCGCACCTATCGAAGTGTGAGATTGTTGTTGAAAAAGAGGTGTGTGCAGAATGCCTGATGGAAAGCAAGTCATTAGTTCTTAAGGTTTTACAAGAACAAGGTTGGCTAGAATGCTTCACAAACAACAACGGACCTTATAATCCAGGACTGGTGAAACAATTCTACGAATTCGTTCGTTTTGAAAAGTCTAAAGAAGAAAGAATAATGGTTTCATATGTGAATGGTCAGGAAGTATCCTTTACTTCAAGAGAATGGGTTGAGAACCTGAGAGTTCCTCATGAGGGCGATTTTACTTATTACTCCCAATATGTACCTTCGAACAGTGATGTGTTTCAATATGAAGATGCCTTGCTGGAACTCAAAGGGAATGAGACTCCTAGAAAGGTGATTTCTGTAGAGATGGTAGGAGAATATAAGCTGTTGTTTAAATTTATTCAGAATGTTGTTAGTCCGAGAAGAGGATACTTTGACACTTTGATATTCCAAGACATATATCTATTACATTTGCTGAAGCACAATGTGAGAATCAATCTATGTTGATTGATTATGGTTCAAGTGGAAGAGATGACTAGACTGAAGTCAAAATCAAATGCCTTGTTTTTCTCAAAGCTAATTTCTGTGATGCTGAAAGTGAAGGTGATAGCTGGACCTCAGGATGAACTGGTAGTGGTTAAGGATAACTTCTGTATTACAAAAACTTTCTGTAAATACATGAAATTCAGCTGGAATCCTTGGAAAAAATCATGGGTGAATGATGATGGAAAAATTTATGACAAATTCACTCCTCTGGATCATCCCTCTAGACCAAAGGATGTGAGAGATCCTGGTCTTAGACCAGATGATCCAGAACCGGTCTACAGTGATGATGAATCTGAGGAAGAAGAGACATCATTAGAGGAAAGAGGAGACCTAGACTTACCCCCTAGTCCTATGCATGACGTTATTTCTTATGGAGCAGCTAGCCCTCCAAAAGAACTACCAAAGAGAGAAACTGTCTTGAAGGACAGTGATACAGAGACTACAATAGAAGGAGATGAAGCATGTCAGTATGTTGTCAAGGACACCTCCGAGGAGGATGAGACAACCGAATCTGATAATGGAGAAAAGGAGGCTGATGGTGAAGCAGATGATGAGGAAAATGTTGAAAAAGAACTCGGTTTGAGTCCTCTAATAGTCAATACAGCCAGGATAGCGGCTGATCAGGAAGACATAGCAGCAGCCCCTGTTGATGAGAGAGTCATTAATGACTCAGAACAAGTGGCTATTGAATCTGTTTCAATTGTAGAGGAAATTGCAGAATTACCTCAGAAAGAACAGTTGGAAGAGATACCACAGGAGAATGATCCAAGTGAAGGGGAGAATCTTGGCTCAGTATCAGTATTATATGACATTGAAGGTTGGACATCTAATCCCGGATATATGATTCTTGGACATTCATATGGTGATTCTGATAAGGAAGACCAACCCCAAAAGGAATCAGTTACCTTACCCACTGTAGCTGAACATGTGGCAATCAAGGAGGACCTTAAGTCTTTAAAAGCCGAATTGATAGAAGCAATAAGAGAATCAGTGGAAGATATGAAGAAAGTATGGTTGAAGAGATGAAAAGCATGGAGAAATCCCTTGTGTTATCCATTGGATGTGGTGTGTCCAGTCCTGCGAATGAAATGGTGGATGAACTTAAGGTTTTCCACACTCAGATTGAGAGTTGTACAGGAGATGTAGTGGCTCTTAGACAATCAATTGCTTCATTGGCTGCTTTGAACAGTTCTCAAACCCAAGTGCACACTGACATTCGATATATCAAAGAAGTGGTAAAAGAGTTTGTGGAAGTTTTTGAGGCCTTTAAGAAGTCAGTCAAAGAACATATGAACAGTCAGGATGAACTTTTTTAGAAGGTAGTTAGTAGTCTGACTCAATCATTCAAGGAGACAGTGACCTTCTCAATAAAACCTCATCCCTCAACTAGCTCCAGTGTGAACCTTGACCAGATCCGCACTATTATTCAGGAAGAATTGGCTAAGGCTAGTCCCAGTGGTGCATCAGATACTCAGATTCTTGCTACCACTAGAGAAGTTAGTAGTTTTGTTCGTGATCACCTGCGGGCAGCTACTTCTTCTAAAGAGGCAATAAAAAATAAGGTGGATGCTTATTTGGAAATGGTTTATACCAAGCACCAAATGACAGACCATTTCAAGCTTTTGATGGAGAATATGAAATTACATCCAGTTACCCAAGCCTTCAAAGAACAGGATAGTAGGCTCAGGGATCTTACTCGTGCCTTGGAAAAATTTATTGAGAACAAAGATGATTTTGTATCTGCTATGGAGAGAGGTGGAAGCATCATCATGGATTTCAGGAATCTCTTGATGCCTTTCCTACATGTGGATGCTCGGCCAGTTATTGTACCACATGCCCTTCCACCATCTGCCTCTGGGAGTACTCCTCAACTGACTCCAGTTCAAGCCATTAGGAGCTTGACACCTTTTATCCCTCAGAGAGAGACAGATTACAGATCTGGTACTGTATCAGTTGTTGATCCACCAGTGGTTCTTTCGGGAATTCCCAAGCCTGCTGACTCTACCTCTACACCCTCTGCTGATCCCAAGGGAAAGACACCTGTTCAAGGGGATCATTGAGTGCTTCTAGCTCCATTTTTTATTGGATTTATTGTATTTTTGTACTTTTCTGATTTTCCCAATGTGTCTTTTGCTTATCAATCAAATAATTCATTCCTCTCTTCACTGTCTATCTTACTATGTATATTTTCTTTCCTAGTCCTTCTCTTTTCTCTGATACCCTACTTTTTATTAATCACAAAGGGGGAGAAATTATTGTAAACCTGTACCCAGAGAGAGAGAGAGAGAATGTTGTTCACCTAAGGGAACAAAGGGGGATAAAATCACTACATTGGAGGAGAATCCTGTAGATAAATTGAAAGGGGGAGGAATATGTGATTTTTTTCAAACTAAAGAATCTTGTTTGTTTTTTTCTTTTTCCTCTGATACTATTTTATTTCATTATTTCTTAATATATTTCTGTTTTCATATTTTTCCTTTGATACTATTTTATTTTTAATATCAATTGCTGAGATTTTTTCTCTAATACTATACTGTTGATATCATACTTTGATATATTTTTCCTCTGATATTAATTTATTTTGGCATAAGTTGTAATTATCAAAAAGGGGGAGATTGTTGAACCCTCTGGAATTAAGTGTCTTTATTATGATTAGGGGGATATTGTTGAACCCTCTAGAATTAAGTGGCTTTATTATGTTTTGATAATCCCAACCATACGTTCTTTATATCTTGATTATGCTTAATACATTCCAAATATACTTTAATATATGTTTTTTCTTTCATTATGCTTAAATTAAGTCTTTTGAATTATCAGATATATGTTTACTATGACTTAACTCATTCTGCCGAGTGAATGCTCAAACAGTTTTCAGCTACCGTTACAAACTAGCTACCGATACAGAGTAGAGCAACCGTTAGACAGTAGCTATCGTCAGAACATATAGATACCGTTACAAGCTAGCAACCGTACCATCTCACAGCAACTGATACAGTTAAGTCTACTGATATGTTGGAGCTACCGCTATAAGAGAGCTACCGATACAGTTACCAGTATAGCTATCGATACCCAAAGTCCATCGCTGCATCAAAGTCTACTGATAGAGCTACCGATACAATGAAGTCGACAGTTACCGCTACAGCAAAGTTGACAGATACCGATATACTGAAGTCCACCGTTATGCAAAGTCTACGATATAAATCTACCGTTACAAGTCCACCGCTACTGATGTGATCAAGTCTACAGTTATAGCTACCGAAACAAAGTCTACCGTTACAAATGAAGTCTACCAATACAGACACCTACTGTAACACAAGACTACCGATATCAAGAGCTACCGTTCGAGAGACAGAACCCGACACTGCTTTAATTTATTTATCTTTGTTTAATCTAACCAACAGTCATATCCGGTATATTTTAATACACTGACATTTATTTAATGTGTGCTGTTGGATGTCAGGGAACCGTACCTCGTACTTGCAAAAAGAAAATCATCTTTGCCGGAGCACGTGCTTTAAATAAAGGAAGGATGTGCTACTGCAAAGTGTGAGACATATAGACAAATACATAGAGATACAGATCACAAGGTGTGATGGAAGAACAACAATGTGTGAATGTAAAGAGACGACTGAACTTACACAAAGAACTCATTCATTACTGCATGCTAGTGAAGAGATAAGAACGAGAACATAACACCAGAGCTTCATCGACTGTGTCTACACCTGGAAGTCAAGGAAACAGACGATACTCTGTTTTCCAGACAAAAAACCAGAAGAGGACTCAGAGCGAATTCTGATCAATCAAAGGAGTCTAGAACTGCACAAAAATCACTAGAGCCATTTCTAAACTCTAAATATTTGCTTTGTGATTTATCTTTTTACATATTGAGAAGTTTGTGTTATATGCTGTATTTTACACACACACTATCTCCTGTACTCTAACTGGAGGATTTGTAAATCCTCACTCAACTCTCTTACATTTTTTTCCCACTAGGATAGTGGTAGAGGTCATGCGTGACCTGTACAGCTGATTGTTGTTGTTTTTGTTCCCACGGATAACAGTGGTAGAGGTCTTGGACCTAGACAGTTGTATACTATTGTTTTTCCCCGATCCAGGGTGTGGATCACTTTTATATAAAGTTTTGAGAGGACTAAGTCTCAGCTTGAGACTGAACCTCTTTGTTAAATCTGCTGTACTTATTTATTTCCAAAGTTATTTTTATTCCACTGCTAATACTTTAAAACCAAAATAGTTTTAAAGCTACTTTGATAATTAAACTCGCAAGTGTTTATATTAGTTGTAAATCAGTAAGTTAGTTTCGAAAGTTAATCATGTCTACTGAGTTGATTAACTGGGAACTAATCAATCCCTTGACAACCTAACAGAACATTTACTTTGATATAAATTAACTACAGTTTAATTCTGTATTTTATTTGGGGGATTTTAACTCAATGTTTTAAACAGAAATTTTAAATTGGAACTCAATTAACCCCCCCCCCTCTTGAGTATCCACTCCGACCAATAGTTATGACTTAGAAAAATAAAAAATAACCAAAACTGTTTTAATGGTTTTTATCATATGATGTTAACCGGTGGATGTGAGGTTTATTTCTAAGTATAACATTAAAAATAAAAAAAATCAAAAAGTAATTAGAAAAGAAGAGTATAAAAGTAGTGAAAAAATCATGATGGATTTAAAATCATTAATATTTATTTATTTTGATCAAAAAATTTATTTTGAGTATTGGGGTAAGTAAGAGTTGTTATTTTAAAGAAGAAATATTCATTGAACTTTTTCCTTTGATATCATTATTAGTACTATAGTGAGAAACCCCCTCTTTCAACCTTATTTTTAAATATAAATTACTTAAAACCATAATTCTTATACTCATTTGAACCTTAATTTCAATGTCCTTAGGATTTTATGTCTCTTTTTTCATTACAATGTAGAGAAATATTCCCCTTACATGCTTATGGATAAAGATCATGTTATCATGTTAGGATCATAACTCTACTTTAATTGTATCATGATTGATGAGAGAAAATGTAACGCCCCAACCCCAGCTACCCAGAGTCGGTGAATTACTTCGTATCATTTGCATGATCACAAAGGATCAAGTCTTGAAAGACCGATTAGTTTAGTAGCCTTGGAAACACTAGATACATTCGTAAACGTTACATTACATCATAAAGTGAAAAACTACAATAACAAAGTCTCCATAGTCCACACTCATATCCTCTTCTGACTATCCCTGCAGGTCATTCATAAAATACTTCTTCACATCCTGGAAAATATTAAAACATTGAAAGGGGTGAGCTCAGATGCTCAGTAAGGTTAACAATATAGCGGAAGATTTCATAAATAAACATTAACATTTAAGGCAATGTATAACTAAAACAAAAGCCTTTTAAACTTGAACATCAACATAATATGGAAAAAGTAAAATGAGATAATGCCATTCACTTGTTCACATGGATATTCTACTGGTCG
Source organism: Viscum album (assembly GCA_963277665.1). Taxonomy (NCBI): domain Eukaryota; kingdom Viridiplantae; phylum Streptophyta; class Magnoliopsida; order Santalales; family Viscaceae; genus Viscum; species Viscum album. Next base: position 1,990,890,751 of record OY728136.1, read on the forward strand.
AATAATCACATGCAATGTCAATAACCACTTTCATAATGATGGAATGCATAATGCCAGACTATCATAACCACGTAGCCAAGGCCTCGTGCCAAGACCACAAATAAGATTTTGTCAAGGCCTCGTGCCAAGACACTAGTTTGTCTCATGAGACCTGCCGATGCATCGAGGAGCTATAGCGGGCTCCACCCGTCACTTATTAAGTCCAATGCATTCCTCATATGAATAGGTTTAAACATATCATAAACCATAACACACTCGTATCACATAAAACATGCATAAAGGAAACATAACATTTCAACATTTCAATCACAAGATATAAATACAACACATTGATATAATAAAAATTCTTTCAAAACCATTTTCAATAACAAAATAAAAGAAAGTTAAAACTTTGTATTTATTTTTCATTAAAAAAATGATGTCTTGTAGAGGAAGCCGAAACTCAAATAATGGTCACGGTGGCGGAGAATTCGTTGTCGCCGCATAAGTACGGAAAGAAAAACATTCCCTTTTTATCGTTTGGTAAAACGCTTCGTATAAAAAAGATTCCTTTTGAATAAACGTAAAAGTCAAAGGGGTTTATACACCGTATAAAAGAAAGTTGTGTATAAAATAAAATATGCCTCAATGAAAGGAGATTGAGACGAAGTCCCATACAAAGATCATTTTTAAAATAAAATAGATATACTATGCGTATTCACTATAATTACACGTAAATAAAGTACAAATACAAGATATGACATAATAATATAATGACATAATTTGAAAGTAGGAGATTAACCCAAAGAATGGAAATTGGGTTAAGAAATTCCCTTACCTTGTGTCCTGTCCTGACTCGACCGTTCTTTAACCTCCTGAATAATAAACTAGAGTTAATTTATATTTACTTAAGAACCTTTTTCATGTTCATTATTCCTTTTATATCCCTTATTACCATGTTATGATCATTATTTAATTATTTAAGTTAATAACGGTCGTTTTGTCGATCTTTGGTACTTGAGTCAAAAATAAACTTCTTATAATTACAAGTTGTTCATGTGGTGAAATATCCATTATATCCAGAATTATATTCATGATGTAGATATCATATATATCATATATATACAGTATATACATTCATTCATAATGTCACGTAACATTTAGAGGTAAGAAATGAAATGCACCGTTCACGGAGACGGTAAGCCGTACGTACGCATGAACGCTACTTTCATTTCTATTTCGTATTTAATGGAATGAAATAATAATGATATAAATTTATAATATAATTAAAGTATAATATAGTGTATAATACCATTTAATCCATCCTTTATACATCCCACATATGGCATTAACGATTCAAATCACTTTGAGGGGGCGGTAGTCCGCACTTCCTAAAATGAAATTATCACGTTTTACCCATAATGGAAATCATAAAGTATGCCATAAATGAGAAATACAGAAGCATAAGTAAAACATAGACAGATTATATATCATATATAAATATAGTGACATCTTAATGGCCACCTTTGAAGGTGTTATATGAGTGTTGAACAATCATCGTTTCGTGAGGCAGAAATTCGCCATCCACAGAAACCGTATGTTCTTTAACCATTAGATGTAGGTGTGTGTAAGTTTAGCTCCAATCCTTCTTATAAAAACATCCTAGTATATTGAGGGTACTGGTGTTGTTACAAAATAAATGAATAAAAAGAGTTTAGGGGGTTGGAGAAGAAAAATAAAACAAAACAACATTAGAGAAGACATTACCTCAAAATCGGGTAACTCTTTTTGATTTGAGCCAAAGGCTTCATTGGGAAGAGTTATGCCCAAAGTGAGGCTTCTAGGAGTAATATGGGGAAGTTGGGAGAGTATTTGGGCAGAGGTTGGCCGAACCAAAAGGCTTGAAAGTGTGAATAAGGTGGGATAGGTGGGGGCCTTTTATAAGAGGAGAGGAGGGGCTCTTTTGGAAAGATTGAAATGTTACATTATTACACAATGCTTTTCGAATTATAAAGGTCCCACACTTATATAATTAGTTGATAAGGTGATAAGGGTTCTAAATCTCCTCATCCAATAGGCTTTGGACAAGTTTAAGCCTTGGATTTTGCATTATCTTCTCATTTTATTTAAATCGTTAAATAATGAGGTCATCGCTGCATCATAATGATGTCATAAATAATTTAATTTATTTAATGTCTAAAAATTATAAAAAAAAATACTATGATGTAGTAAATCTTTTTATATTTCTAATTAATATTTATAGTCAAAATTTGGACTTGTGTAACCGCACTTAAAAACTATTTTAGTAAAACAACTCATGTTTGTGTCAATTTAATTTTAACATTAAATAAATATATATTAATGTCATTTTCCAACTAAAGTGGCTCCATGGGGTCCCCAAGTTGACCCATGGGTTGTGTTGGTCGGACATGACTCATCCAATAGGAGTAGGACAAGTGTCATGCTCATCTCATATTATTAAAACATTATTTGTACCTTAAACTACACTAATTACCTCTAATCGCGATTAAGAACTTAAAAGTTACTATTCACCAAAAATTTATTTTAATCTCACTGAACCACATTTTACTTCTTAATGACAACCATGTATGTCGGATTTTTGAAAATCAAATCACAGAAGTGGTAATATTTCATTTAAATGAAAAATCAGTTATTTAACTACCACTTAGTGGTCTCACTATTCATCAAAAATGGAAGTTTTTCAGAACAAATCCAAAATTTCACCCTAAGCTATAATTGATATTCCGAATACAAAAATGATGTCTATTATAAAAAATTCCAAACATATAAGTTGCATTAATTAATTTTATAATTAATTCCCGCTGTTACAAAAAATGGCGTGTTTCTAAGAAACAATTTATATCAAAAGATTGGCAATTGTTTTTGTCCAATTTCAATGTTAAATTAATTCTAATGACCATCATTGGATAAAATGGTAAAAATATATTCTAATTATACTTTAAAACCACTAAATATTATAATTTATCACTATAAATTATTTTGATTAAAAAAGTTGTTTTTATGTATTTTTCACTATTCATAAAAAATTAGAAGTTCTCAGAAAAATACTAAAAATTCAACATAGGCTAATTTCGATATTCCGAATCCAAAAATAAAGTTCATTTTGAAATATAAAATTTCCATAATTTTAAAAAGTGGTTATTACTATTCATAACGGCTACTTTGATTAGTCGTGGTGTTTTAGAACTCGAAGTTGCGTACAATGCAAGCTATTGCATTATTGAATGAGAAGCGTATCATGGAAGCTCGGGGTGTTACATTCTCCCCTCCTTCAATAAATTGCATCCTCGCAATTTGAAATTTTTTCTTTGAAAACAAAAGGTTGAAAAGTGAAAATACCTTTGTGGAAAACCCACATCGGAAATGAGGTTAATAAATATATAACATTAAAAGAAAGCAAGATAAGTACAAAGGTCACCCGAGATAGACCATTCTAGGATTCCATGAAAATATGGATATGGAGGAGAAACAAACCATCAAGGTCTGATGGAGAGTTATAGAAAACAGGATTAGGATAATGTTTAACTATAAGAAAATCACAAACTTGTGATTGGTTAAACGATCATTGATTCCCCAGTAGGAAAAGTTAACCGACAACATTTTTGTTTTGAGTTAACTTTTATAATGTTGAGGAATTTATTTAGGAGATTTACTAAGAACGTAAGGGAATATACATACTTGTTATGTATACTTTCATTCGTTAATAAATTTTTACCACAAACCCAACTTTTACTCCAAATGGTAACGGAACTCAAAAATATTCTATTTATCCTAATTGTATAAGGTTCCAAATGTTAACACATACCATTTAGATTAGTAAAATTATTTTGTAATAACCAGGGAATTTCTGTAGGCTCGTGGTAGGAAATAAAGGTCTGTCGCACTATGATTGTGGGTTCTATTCCTGCAGCTTTGTCCGACGTGACGGGTTATACCCCACCCTGCAGGTTGTCCTTTTCCTATAGTATCATAATAATCCAAAAATAATCTTCATAAATGATTTAAACTTAAACAATACTATCCATGGTTCAACTTAATCCATTCCAACCTTAATAGTTATCCAAAATACCTCAGTCCAGACTTTCTCTAAAAGGTCTCTAAATTCCAAAATCAATTGTAACATCAGATTCCCCAAAAAAGAAAAGTTTCTCTTATTGTCACATACTAAAAATATGATTACCTTAATCATATTACCTTAATCAAAAAGTACTGCAGTACAATCTTTATATATATCACATTATTCTTATAACCAGAATATAATCCTTGAGTCCAAAAGCACCAATACATTAATTATTCCGCTTCAACTGTAGTCACATAATAAGATTGGCCTTGATCCCTTGGCCTTTTCTGAGGTAAGTTTCCTTAATGCTTAGGACATTCATTTGCATAATTCCCCGTTTCCCTATAATTGTAGCATTCAACTTTGACAGACTCTTTCTTTCCCTTGCAATCACGAGCCTGGTGACCCTTTTCTCCACATTTATAACAAACTCCCATTCCTTTTAGGCATGTACCAGGTTGATTCTTCCCACAATTATCACATAATAGAAAATCCTTCTTTCCCTTTTTCCCTTTATCTATCTCTTGTTCCCCCATTCTCTTCTTCTCTTTCTTTACTTTGTTGTCATAAGACTTAGAGAATTCCTTTTCTGTCTTGATAGTACATGAGACAATATCTTCGTATGATGAGAAGGATTGTGATACTAAAGATCGATGGAGAAATGGTTTTAACCCATCAATGAAACGATCAATCATACTCCTTGGGTTACGTATATAATCAGTAGCATGCCTCGCTAACCTTGTAAAGTTAGCCTCATACATTGCGACATTCTCATCCTCCTTCTGCCTCAAACTTAGAAATTGCCTTTCCATATCTGCTCGATGGTCACGAGGAAAGTATTTTTCTAAGAAAAGCTCTTTGAACTCCCTCCATTCCATATTCGATACGTCATCATCTTCCTTTGTGTTTTGAATCAGCGACCACCACTGATCTGCATCTCCAATGAGGCGGTAAACTGCCATGACAACCTTCTCCCTTTCACTACTCCCCAAGGCATGAAATATTTTCTCTAAGGAGTTTATCCATTGCTCAGCTACTAACGGATTTGTACCCCCATTGAAGGTTGGTGGTTGTTGCCTCATGAAACGGTCTAGCATTGATCCTCCACGTTGCGGATCAGGGTGCTCCATACGAGTAAGGTTATTATTCATAACCTGAGTAAGTTGTCCCAGTATGGTGATTAGCTGATCGGCACCAGTTGCATCACCAGCCCCACTATAATTATCTTGAGCAGGAGGGAAATCCCTACATGGAGTGCGTGCATTGATACAGTTTCCATTTCTTCCACTAGGCGCCATTTCTAAACAATTGCATAAACTAGATCAGTTTATGAATCAAAATACATAATCCCATACTTATAAAACACTTAACATAAATTGAACTATTTATAAATATAATCCATAATCATAAAAATGTTTTCTTTGAGGAAGTATATACTCATAAACCCATCATAATGATTTGTAAAGAAAATGAGAGTTATCCTAAGCATATCCCCTGGGAGTGTCGTAACCAAGAGTGCAGCAAGGCCCGTTGTCGTGCACCAGTTCCCGTTCGAGTCTAGCTCAAAGCGGTGTTTTCGGGTTTTACCCCTAGGAACATCTGTGCCGGATCTGCCTCTACCTGCTCGTATCTAGACAGGGATTTATTGCTCGGAAAACTCACAAAATCTCTACAATACCAAAATTCTAGGAAGTTCTTCTATACTAATCCTCAAAGTTCATCTTAGGTCTAGGTGCTCTAATCAGAGTTTATCTAAATATAGCTTCCAAGTTTTGTACTAAACTTCCTTTGATACCAACTGTAACGCCCCGACCCCAGCTACCCAGAGTCGGTGCATTACTTCGTAACATTGGCATGATCACAAAGGATCAAGTCTCGAAAGACCGATTTGTTTAGTAGCCTTGGAAACACTAGATACATTCGTAAACGTTACATTACATCATAAAGTAAAAAACTACAATAACAAAGTCTCCATAGTCCACACTCATATCCTCTTCTAACTATCCCTGCAGGTCATTCATAAAATACTTCTTCACATCCTGGAAAATATTAAAACATTGAAAGGGGTGAGCTCGGATGCTCAGTAAGGTTAACAATATAGCAGAAGCTTTCATAAATAAACATTAACATTTAAGGAAATGTATAACTAAAAAAAAGTCTTTTAAACTTGAACTTCAACATAATATGGCAAAAGTAAAATGAGATAATGCCATTCACTTCTTCACATGGATATTCTACTGGTCGAATAATCACATGCAATATCAATAACAAATTTCATAATGATGGAATGTATAATGCCAGACTATCATAACCACATAGCCAAGGCCTCGTACCAAGACCACAAATAAGATTTTGTCAAGGCCTCGTGCCAAGAAACTAGTTTGTCTCATGAGACCTGCCGATGCATCGAGGAGCTACAGCGGGCTCCACCCGTCACTTATTAAGTCCAATGCATTCCTCATATGAATAGGTTTAAACAAATCATAAACCATAACATAATCATATCACATAAAACATGCAAAAAGGAAGCATAACATTTCCACATTTCAATCACAAGATATAAATACAACACATTGATATAATAAAAACGCTTTCAAAACCATTTTCAATACCAAAATAAAAGAAAGTTAAAACTTTGTATTTATTTTTTATTAAAAAAATGATGGCTTGTAGAGGAAGCTGAAACTCAAATAATGGTCACGGGGGCGGAGAAGTCGTTGTCGCCGCATAAGTACGGAAAGAAAAACATTACCTTTTTTTCGTTTGGTAAAACGCTTTGTATAAAAAAGATTCCTTTTGAATAAATGTAAAATTAAAAGGGTTTTATACACCGTATAAAAGAAAGTTGTATATAAAATAAAATATGCCTCAATGAAAGGAGATTGAGACGAAGTCCCATACAAAGATAATTTTTAAAATAAAATAGATATACTATGTGTATTCACTATAAGTACACATAAATAAAGTACAAATACAAGATATTAAATAATAATATAATTACATAATTTGAAAGTAGGAGATTAAACCAAAGAATGGAAATTGGGTTAAGAAATTCCCTTACCTATCCTCCTGTCCTGACTCGACCGTTCTTTAACCTCCTGAATAATAAACTAGAGTTAATTTATATTTACTTAAGAACCTTTTTCATGTTTATTATTCCTTATATATCCCTTATTACCATGTTATGAACATTATTTAATTATTTAAGTTAATAACGTTCGTTTTATCGATCTTTGGTACTTGAGACAAAAATAAACTTCTTATAATTACAAGTTGTTCATGTGGTGAAATATCCATTATATCCAGAATTATATTCATGATTTAGATATCATATATATCATATATATACAGTATATACATTCATTCATAATGTCACGTAACATTTAGAGGTAAGAAATGAAATGCACCGTTCATGGAGACGGTAAGCCGTACGTACGCATGAACGCTACTTTCATTTCTATTTCGTATTTAATGGAATGAAATAATAATGATATAAATTTATAATATAATTACAGTATAATATAGTGTATAATACCATTTAATCCATCCTTTATACATCCCACATATGGCATTAACGATTCAAATCACTTTGAGGGGGCGGTAGTCCGCACTTCCTAAAATGAAATTATCGCGTTTCACCCATAATGTAAATCATAAAGTATGCCATAAATGAGAAATACAGAAGCATAAGTAAAACATAAACACATTATATATCATATATAAATATAGTGACATCTTAATGTCCACCTTTTAAGGTGTTATATGAGTGTTGAACAATCATCGTTTCGTGAGGCAGAAATTCGCCATCCACAGAAACCGTATGTTCTTTAACCAATAGATGTAGGTGTGTGTAAGTGTAGCTCTAATACATCTTATAAAAACATCATAGTATATTGAGAATAATGTTGTTGTTAAAAAATAAATGAATAAAAAGATTTTAGGTGGTTGGAGAAGAAAAATAAAACAAAACAACATTAGAGAAGACATTACCTCAAAATCAGGTAACTCTTTTTGATTTGAGCCAAAGGCTTCCTTGGGAAGTGTTATGACCAAAGTGAGGCTTCTAGGAGTAAGAGGGGGAATCTGGGAGAGTATTTGGGAAGAGTTTGGCCGAACCAAAAGGCTTGAAAGTGTGAATAAGGTGGGAGAGGTGGGGGCCTTTTATAAGAGGAGAGGAGGGGATCTTTTGGAAAGATTGAAATGTTACATTATTACACAATGCTTTTCGGATTCTAAAGGACCCAAACTTATATAATTCGTGGATAAGGTGATAAGGGTTCTAAATATCCTCATCCAATAGGCTTTGGACAAGTGTAAGCCTTGGATTTTGCATTATCTTCTCATTTTATTTAAATCGTTAAATAATGAGGTCATCACTGCATCATAATGATGTCATGAATAATTTAATTTATTCAATGTCTAAAAATTATAAAAAAAATACTATGATGTAGGAAATATTTTTATATTTCTAATTAATATTTATAGTCAAAATTTGGACTTGTGTAACCGCACTTAAAAACTGTTTTAGTAAAACAACTCATGTTTGTGTCAATATAATTTTAACATTAAATAAATATATATTAATGTTATTTTCCAACTAAAGTGGCTCCATGGGGTCCCCAAGTTGACCCATGGGTTGTTTTGGTCGGCCATGAATCATCCAATAGGAGTAGGACAAGTGTCATGCTCATCTCATATTATTAAAACATTATTTGTACCTTAAACTACACTAATTACCTCTAATCGCGATTAAGAACTTAAAAGTTACTATTCACCAAAAATTTATTTTAATCTCATTGAACCACATTTTACTTCTTAATGAAAACCTTGTATGTCAGATTTTTGAAAATCAAATCACAGAAGTGGTAATATTTCATTTAAACGAAAAATCAGTTATTTAACTAACACTTAGTGGTCTCACTATTCATCAAAAATTGAAGTTTTTCAGAATAAAGCCAAAATTTCACCATAATCTATAATTGATATTCCAAATTCAAAAATGATGTCTATTTTACAAAATTACAAACATATAAGTTGCATTAATTAATTTTATAATTAATTCCCGCTGTTACAAAAAATGGCGTGTTTCTAAGAAACAATTTATATCAAAAGATTGGAAATTGTTTATGTCCAATTTCAATGTTAAATTAATTCTAATGACCATCATTGGATAAAATGGTAAAAATATATTCTAATTATACTTTAAAACCACTAAATATTATAAATTATCACTATAAATTATTTTGATTACAAAAGTTGTTTTTAAGTATTTTTCACTATTCATAAAATATTAGAAGTTCTCAGAAAAATACTAAAAATTCAACATAGGCTAATTTCGATATTCCAAATCCAAAAATGAAGTCCATTTTGAAATATAAAATTTCTATAATTTTAAAAAGTGGTTATTACTATTCATAACAACTAATTTGATTAGTCGCAGTGTTTTAGAACTCGAAGTTGCTTACAATGCAAGCTATTGCATTATTGAATGAGAAGCGTATCATGGAAGCTCGGGGTGTTACAGAAAAGATTCAAATGAGAGGTAAAACATGACTTATAATGTTTAATAATAATGAATTGAGTAACTTGAATTAATTAAAGGACAAGTTCCATTAATTTCATAAGGGAGAAATAAAATACTTGGATTTATTATTTCTTTGAAAATTGAGAAATTAAATTGATAATATAATTATTGCATTGAAAGATTCATTTAATTAATTTGAAACATGAATAATGGTAACATTGGTTCACTATGAATTCAATGTTGATATTTTATGCTTCAGTACAAGTATATTTTAAGTATTGGGGTATTTTATAGAATTAAATTATTATGAAATTTTTTAATATATTAAAATGGGATTTAATGGGTTTTTAATGTACATTAACATGAAATTAAATGTTTTAATCATATGTGGGAATTTAAAAATAAATTTCTAAAATTAATTAAAATGAATAATAATTGATGAAATTGGAACTTTTGGATTTTTGCATGAATTTACGTTTAAGTTTTTTTATTTTGATTCATTTTATATCAAATTAATTTTTGGTAAAAATATGTGTCAAGAAAAAAACCCTCAACCAGAGACTCATATACCCTTAGAACATCCCATGAAGGGGTAGGATAGCTAAAAAGCCACCAGGAGAGCCTGTATGGGATTCTTAGGTGTGGGGACACTTACCCGGGTGGCATGTGAGCCTGTGGAGTACCAAATGTATAACACGGTCCAAGGTATTGTCATGATTTATAGTGTGTGTGGACCATGTATTTTTGCGTGTGATTCTGGGTTCCCACATCGATGTAGGAATCTGATCAATTGAATCCATGATCTGGCTTAAAAGCACTCACAGAGCACCTAAAATATTTGGATGTGGGATGGATTACATTATGAAACTATTTAGTTTTAGAGAAATAGTTTCATACTACTCTATTACACTCTCTCACACTCAAACACACGGGCGCCTCTGACTCTACCATCCTCTACCAACCTTCCACTGCTCTAGGACCCCGCAATCCATGGAAAATGCCAAAAATCTACCAGGTATACCACTTCTTGAGATGATACTTGAGCCTATGTCCAGCATCGAAGATCGAAAACACCATGGGATAGTTCAATGACCTTGGTTGTCCAACCTTGATCCATTTATAATCATCATACAACAACTTGATAGGATAGATAAAAGAGGATCTTCCACTACCATTCCAAAATGAGCCTTCATTTCCTCCACATTCACTGAAACAACTACCATGTCATCCACACTCTCTAAGAACACCATTCCAAATACCACTTCTCTGGGAGATCATTTTGAACATCCAAATTATTAAGGTGTTTAATTTGATTAAATGAGAACTATAGGTCTTAGGGGGAGATATTTTTGATTTTGGAATCTAAAACCACCCATGAATTAGACTCACATGATGGAAGAGGGAGAGGCGGTGATTGATTCCTATGAAAATAGAGGTTGAAACACTTACTAAAGTGTTGGAAACCCATGAAGGAAGTCATGATGCTTTTCCATGCTACTATCATTTTATTTTTTTCTTTATTGTTTTTGTTTTACTTTCATAATATTCAGTTTAATTATTTATTTAGATTTATTTAAATTTTTTTTATAAAATAGAATTCATCCATTTTTGTTTATTATGTTTTCCAAATTATTATTATTATTATCATTCTTATTCTTGTTTTTATTTTTTTCTTCATTATATACGTATTCTCCACATTATGTTTTTATTTTATTATCTTTCTTGGTCTTCACTATTCATTTATATTTATTTTTGGGATTCAATGTGTTACTATTTTATCATTATATTATCTTTATTATTTTATTTCCATACTATATATCGTGAAATCTTTCCCTCATAAACGAGGGGCTGACCTAAGGTTTTTCCTGGGGGTGGTTAGGTGTTCTCGAATTCTCTCTTAAAGTAATTTTTTAGTGGTATATGTTAGTGTAATGCACTGGTGTTGAGATTTTTTCCAACGACATGCAATTAAAATTTAATTATATTATTTTATTTTATTTTTTCCCACTTATCCAATGATTGTCTCTCCACATGGTGGAGTTTTTCCAATCATTGGGTGAAATAACATATGACAGGGCTGGTTCCTAGAATATGTCACACTCTTGATCAAGGTGTTCCATAAACATTGATTGTAGGAGGAGGTGGAATTTATATTTCTCAAGGATTTTATATTTAAAAAAACTAATCCTAAGACCATGTAATTATTTTTTAATTTCATTTTTTTAATCATTTTCTGTTAATTAAGAATTTCATTTCATTTTATTATTTAGAAAAAAAAACCAAATATATTTATTGATTTTATAGAATAACCAAAAAAAGAAATAGTTTAAGATAATTAGATTATGTTAGTAACAAAATTGAGAAGCTCTTCAAGTGAGACGACTTTGGTAACCCTCTATGTTGCATTAAGAAATTAAATTTTCTTTTTTCCATTCCTCGCGATAGGTGTGCATCACCCTTCTTAGAAAACCCTTCATCTATCTACACCACCCCCACTTACTTCATAAATTATGTTTGGGTTCTTAATTTTGACATACAATTTCTTTAAAATCCTAAATCTCATGAGGGATTTTTTTACATTATTTTTTATCACTCCTTAATGTCATAACATTCATATTATCTCTCAACACCTCTGTATGTTATATCATTTAATTTGATGATATCTTATAATTTTTTAATGAAATATATAAAAAATAATTCTTGATATTTAAAATATAATATCAGTGATTATTGAAGTGTTTATTATAGTTTTGTATATATTTCTTGAATGGATTGATACACTACACAATTTTCTTAATATATTATTTTACCACCAATTAAAAATATTGTAATCCATATAGAGGATTCCTTAAATTTTTTGGTCATTGTAACCAATTTATTTTTATCCTTAGGTTTCTAAATGGTTTCCAAATAGAAATAGGGTTTTATTTTCCTTATGAATATATCAATAAATCATAGGAACCATTAATTTATTATTCATATCCTCCACACTAACATCCGAGTTTTTTGGTTTTTTATACTTGGTTATCATCCATATTTGTTTTGGGATACATTTTCATTATATTATTACCCAAAATAAATCACCTATACTATTTAGTAATCCTCATTTATAGAATACAAATATTTGAAATAACATGTTCCATGACACATCTCATGTGATGTTTTTTGCGGTTCGAGTAGTTCTTGAAAAATTTGAAAGGATAAAAAATATTGTAATTTCTTAGGCAATGTTTAGTTCAGTCTATTATCTTTATGATATCATCCATCTGATGAATTTTAATCTTAGGTGGACCTCATTATCCTTATTTTTAAAAATGTTACTCGATGGTTCATTTAGTATATATAAATACTTTATTATAGTTTTTTAATAGTTCTCCAATTAAATAAACCTCACTAACCACTCCAGAATTGATTTATAAACTCCAATAAAATATTTTATGTTTCATCAAAAAGTTTACCCCCTCATGAGGAAACATTTTAATCATATAATTACATTTTCAAAATGCCTTAAATGTTAATTCACCTTCTTATTGAGTTATTTTTTGGATATCATTTTGGGGTTTAACCATTTTTTAGGGGCGAGTTATTTTCCAAAAAACTTCAAACAAGTTCATTACATATGGTGATTGATCCATCTATTAGTTCTTTAAACCAATACAAAAAATTATAATTTAGTGTGAAATGAAAGATACTTTATTTAATTCCATTATATGTGAAACCATTATTCATTTAAGGTTACAAAATTTTAAAAAGTGTTTTATATGTGAGCATAAATTTACTAACTTCACATATCATTTAGTTTCATAATGTTTTGATTCATTTGAATTACAGTTAGATTGAAATAATTTTTTTGACTTGGTTTAGTGGACTCATAATACATTAGGTAACCCATATGCTAGTGATAAGTTCTTAGTTTATTATAATTATATCTTTTTGAAATTGTGTAACTTAATCAATGAGTAGTATAATGAATCCACATTTTTAATGGGTCAATTTATCACTACCATCACACATCATTGGTGAATCAAAACATATATTAAAATTTTAGGCTTTAAATATTTTGTTTTGGCATAATCAATAGTCATTGATTGAGTAATATGTAATCTTATTATGCACACATGACATAATACATTAAAACACACACCCCATGTGTTAAGATGAGAAAAATTAAAACATGAAATGTTAAGGGAATACATGACATAATTAATCGACCAATTTCTACATTATCTATTTCTTGGTGTATGTTTTGGTTCACCTATGATGGTTCCAAAAACATGTCCTACCACAGGGCATCATTAATTCTCATGGAGGACAAAAATTATTATTTACTTTACTCAACCTCAAAACTAAAACATCAAATATGTAGTATATATTAAGTATATATCTTTTCCAATGAGTCTCAAATGACCATATATCCAAGATTATAACCACCCATCAATCAAAAAATCTTGTAGTTTAAATTATAAAATTAAATTAAAATAAAACTAAATATCCATTTCTTCTTATTGAAATATTAAAATAATAAATTAATTTTAAAGGATATTTTGGATATTAATAAAATTTCATTTACTTATGAATAATAAAAACATATCTTTTAATATTATTTATTATATAATTGGAATCCATTATATAAATTTATTACAAAACCATCTCAAATATTAGAATTATTCATGGACAAATAAATTTACCTTAATTTATATTCTTTAATAACTAATATTATAAGATAAAGATGTATCAATAATCCTTTTATAGAATAATATTCCCATAGAACACTGATTTTCATCATTTTATTACAATTTTCTTAAGGAATCATTAAATATAGAAATATTTCTATTTATTTATATATTAAACTAAATTAGAATCATTTATACAAAAGAAAACTCAATATTAATTATGTTTTGTAATATTTATATTCTTAACTAATATCCCCTTTGGTTTAATACCCAATCATGATCAAAATAAAATAAATTATCAATGAACAGAACATCTTAAAGGAATAATAATGAACGAATTAGAAGAATAATAGATCAAAAGAATGACTAAATAAAAAAAATTAATTTTATAAAACAGTAATATAAGTATTGTAAAATGTTTTTCTAAACATACATTCCCTATTTAGAAATAAATAAGTTGATAAATTTATAGAGAGTAAAAAAACTAAAAAAAATAATATCTTGAAAATAATGAAATTATTAGTATTGTAATGCCCGAGGAGTTAATTTTCTTAAATCTTTATATAATTACACTACTAACATATCATTATTCAATCTTATGAAAAGAAAAATATTATATTTGTCACACCATAATTTGGATAATTACATCATACTACTTAAAAATATTCAAATGAAAATATGACTACATAATGTGTTCCTCTACTTTTTCCAAATCCATCTTTCAAAAAACAGTTATCTTCAAACTAATTACGCTATAATGGGAAGTTAATTACACCATGTTTTTTATATTTAAAATTGTTATCATTACTTTAATAGCTGCATCATCTACTATGGAATAAATTTTTATAAGGATTTATCAAATTAAATCTTATATAAGAAGTAAACTGATATTAATTTCCAATACAACATACATTTTTCCTAGGATTTTGTACATCAATTTCTCTAAATTATCTGGGTGTCTTGATTTTTACGTAATAAATTAATTTATTAAAACCATAAAAGCACCAAAACTCATATAAATATTTTTTTAAGAACCACTATTAAAACTAAATCATTAAAAACCCTTGGAATTAAGATGTAATACGAATATTTATCAATTAAATTAATGATCAAATTATATTAACAAAATTCAAATATCAGCAATCAAATAACTAAATCCATCACAACCTCACACAACTTCCATTAAAAAATTGAAAATGGATGTAACACACCCATTGACTGCTAATTATCAACCTCTACTTGTTGGACGGTGAGAAACCTTGATAGAAGTCCCATAATATCTTTTTTATACCCTAACCCTAGTAATATATCATAATATCATTGAACATATTAGTGAGAGTTAACCGAAAACCCATTAAAAAGAGTGAAACAATAACATCACCCAATATTTTCTATTATTAGGCACTATTAACCTTCATTTCATATAAAAAATTGAACTGATAAACTTAGTCTAATCTTTCTAGCACTCCACACCATCTGAGTACTCACAAAGAATGATGTTTTCATTTGAATTCACCTGATATCCTTTTTTCCTTATCCACCATTATTGCCAAAACCACCTCATTGTACTCTATTAATATCTAGATACCTCCACTATAGAAATAAATCAATAACAATTCCTCTTTTACTTCCTGAACCACACGTGTCTTATAATTTTAATTTTAAGTATCTGTTACAATATTTCTATTAAATATAATTTTCATCATCTTAATGTAAAATAATTACAAATAATATAGAAACCATCAATGTTAGTGATTAAGTACAACTATAAGAAAATATTTTTCAGTATTTCATTATCATTATGTATAACAAATATCTATAAAAATATATAATCACACGAACACATTAGATTATATACAACCACTATCTTCTCCATATTGTGTGTAAAGTAGTTTTTATCTTGATATTTTTACTATAATGACACCTAATCAATAGCCTAATTTCCCTATAGCAACATAAAAATAATCCCCATTCTAGATGATTCAAAAATACTATGATTATCTTGACCATTTTAAGATAGGTCAATATTAGTGTTGTAGTCAATCTTCTCTTTGAATAATGAAAAGATAAATTTCATTGATTTCCAATAGAAATATCAATCCCTTCCATGTAAAGGAATTCATTGGAAGCACCACCTGGGAGATGTCTCAGATGAATCTCAAGTATTATCTTTATAAAATATGGAAACTATGAACCCCAAAAATATTCATTGGGAGAATTAAACAATGTCATAAATCTCATGAAATAAGTGTCTCTTGATATTCTAGATTTAAGTTTGATGTTTCCCAAAAACATCACCTATCAAATCCAAATTTAACACTTTAACCGATATTCAGAAAAAAGATAACATAATATCTATATGACTTTACCCTATAGAGAGTTATATTACTCCAATATATCTTTGATGAACACTACTATTATTGAGTAAAAGTATATATGGAATATTTGGTATATTAAGTCCATGGAAACTAAAATCATGTTTATCACCCTAAATGACATCATTAAAAACTCAAATATCTTATACATACTAATTCACATTTTATTTGACACATCCCTAACTCATAACTTAAGATAATGATTCCTTTATATGGTATAAATATTTTAAATCCATAATTCAAATGTTATAAAATTGAATAGATGAGATATTATATTTAATATATATTGATTCATAATCGTTACATGGGTAATCATTTTGAGATCCACACAAAATCAAAAGATCATATCCACCATATATCAAAATAGTATTACACCCCATGGAGATATACTGTACCATATAATTAATATTTCAGTGGGGTCCTTAATTATAATTTAAAACCTATCATATTTAGAGAATCCATATATTTTATAAAAAATAGGGGATTTTATCCTAATGATAGATCAATCAAAAACCCCACTTACAGCTCTGAAATAAACCAAAAAATACTCATTTCAAGTACATTTGGATATTGATTGAAATAAGAAGGAAAATTGGCCAATCTAACTCCTATAAGAATCCTAATATAATAATAACAACTTACACCACGGTGGATCATAACATCCGAAGGTTGGGTGTATCCAAACCCTCATGCACATGTCACTTTTTAGTGATGGAATAAAAATCACATCTCATTCTAATAACTGACATGTGTCTTAAACAATAATTCACATGTACAAAAAATAATATATTTTCATTCAATTTTATCATAAAATTCATCATTAAAAATAATCTTCGATAAAATATTTACTTATAAGATCAATGAACATACTCCAACACCTTATAGGTCCTTCTTGATAGAATACATCAAACAAGAGCTCGCTCCATGTCCTTGGATACCCTATGAAGCTATCCATCACTCAAATGGTCACTAAGATATCTAACTACCTTTATCCATATAACCCTTATTTTAATAATAACCACGTTAGAGAAATTATCATTTTTAACTCAACCATATAATTTTAATTTACCAAGATATAGGTTCATAAATATATTGAAGACTCCCTCAATATAATTACAAAAATTATATAGTATTACTATATATATAAACCTCTCTTGACTTTTTTGTATAATAAAATTGAAAAATACTTAACACATAAGAAGAAAAATATATTATTAGTGATCTGCCACATGAAGGTGTAAATGAAGCTCCACTATGATCAAATCCTCTTCCATTTCTTTTTCACAACTCCCCAAATCACCTCTTCTGAATACTAAATGACACACCACTATATAATCCCTAAAAAGTATCCTTAATAGATCTTTGACCTCCACATTGGTCATACTAATCCATCTTCACTTTGTTACCCACCATTATTTAGGTTTGAAGACAATGTAAAATCACCTAAAATTTTTTCATTTCCCTCAACCCAATATCAAACTGATTGTAAATTATATCTGCATACCTAACTGGAGCTGGTTCAAATATCAACATGTTCATAAGTCTCAAATCATAATTAATATCAATTATATTTCTTTTATGGTTGTTTCTTAAAACTATGGTTCCTTATCAATATTCAATATTTTTTTGAAACAATATTATAAAATATAATCTAGAAACAATCCCAAATTTTCGATTCATTCTTCATAGACTAAACCAAAACATACCAATAGATTTTTACAAGTCCCATTAGTATGAACACAACTACCCTCACCTTCCTATCATCTGATGCATCTATAATCTAAAAAATATAATATATTTTCCCCATTTACTCATTCTCCCTATGGGGTTTACTATTTAGCATATAAATGGAATGTTTTTTAAATTAAACTCAAAGGTGTAATTAGTTATCATTAATTTACCTTAATATACCCCCATCTCCATAGACTATATCACATCAATAAATATCATTGTGATATTCAAATACATCTTAGGATCTTGAGTCACCTTAGGTAGCACATGATTCACTTATACCTACTATCGGGCCTTCGTTTGACACTTGGGTGGAATATCTCTAAAATTTGAATTAATAGTTCAATAAAAATGTTAATAAATATACTAGGAACCACTATTATGACCTAAACATGATCATTTTATAGGATCACATATCAAATCAAATCAATTTCCCATTTCCCATATACAATAATATCCCCTTTCCCATTAATCCTTTATAGTATATTAAACATGCCTGTCCTAATTATATCCAATTTCACTTGCAGTCTGTTTGGTTAACATAAAATACAATAAACCAAGTTACATAATCATACTAGTTCTATGTGAATCAAATTAATACCCATAATTAATATATGAAAATAACTATATAATTTATTACTAATGGTTTCATAAACTAAAATTATTCTACACTTATAAGTTACGTCCGTAGTCATACACAATTATAAACGTCAAATGTGATCATGTATACTAATCATGATGAATTATCTTAGAAACTTTCACCTACATGAATGATATAAAATACATACAAAAAATTATTATAATACATAAATCTCAAATTCATATCTTGTTATACTATGGTAACTTGGAATCCTACATTAGTGATGTTTTCAAGAAATATATAAAAATTAATTTTTAATCCTAAAAAGTCTTATATTTAGTTTATCGAGCCAAAAAAATTGTGAGAAAGATTAAACAAGGGAACTTTTATTGTATTATAATTTCAACCAGCTCGAGACACTTAATATAGGGTTGAAACAACAACATAGGCATGCCTGCATATATTATAGTGGATGTCGACTATTGGTGATAGATTAATCTATATAGACAGGAATTGGTCAATCATCTTAAAACACATGGCCAATCATTAATACATTACTCATATATATACCCTTGATTAAAATACATGGATATTATATTACGTTAGATGAATATTCCACACATTACAAAATTTCATGCCCGATGACAGTAATGGTTCAGTGTATTTGGAATCTTGGAACACATTTTTATTATTTGGTGAAATATTGTCAACATATCCTGTAAATATATTACCCTTTAGTACTACTACATAAATCATTTCGTCAAGACCTAGGGAAAAGAAACAAAAGAAATGGTGAATTCATCTACTCAATAAGGGTAAAAATAATGGGGATTCATAAGAATAATATGAGAATAAGGGTAAGAGAACATGAAAATAATATTTGAAGTTCATACCCTGTTTATCATAGATTATATACATGAGTCATGGAATAATTATTGGTTGATCATAAAACACGAATCTTAAGGGTGATAAATATTTATATATCATTCATTAACTATAAACTCATTTCATAAAAGGGGTTTACCATCGTAATTATAAAAACTATTTAATGTGTTATTGTTAACTACTAATACCATTAATATAATGGATCAAGGCATGCATATTTACCAGAATGTATCAAGATGCACCTGTTTCCCATAGTGGATCTGGACACACCTATTTCCCATTGTGGACCAGAAAATATATATTTCCCATTATGGATCAGGACACACCTATTTTCAATTGTGGACCAGGACTCCCCTGTTTACCATTATGGATCAAGACACACATGTTTCCCATTGTGGATAAAGCCTTTCAACTTGTTTCTAATCATTATATCATGAGATATAAATATTTACGTAATGAATTGGAGGGTGATATAATCCCCACCCATCATATAATGAAATAATTCATACAAGTCCCCCATTATCAAAAACATTTATCACATCATTACCCATGAAATGAAATTGTTATCATAATAATTTATCATATCATAACCTATGTAAATGATACATTTTTAAAAATAATTTCATTTTTGAATAAACCATGAATGGAATCAGGTTTCATAAGCGTTTTATCATGGTATAACCCATGGATGATAAATAGTTTTCATAAATGACATGATATCATAAAATAAATAATTAAGAGATAGAATGATAAGGGAGTCCTAGATTATATATCCAGTAAATTTTAAACTATATGAAAGTATTCCATATTATATTTTGAAGGATTTTGAAAGATATCTTGGATCATTTAGTACGAAAAATAAAAAATTATTTAAAAATCAATTTGTAAGGCATAAAACATCTTCAAAATAATTTTCTTTGAATTTATTTAAAATAATCATTAAAAACAATTTAAAAATTTTCATGTGGAAAATATCTTTTACTCTTTAAAAAAGACTTTATAAATCATAAAAATTTTTGAAAACATTTTTCTTTGAAAATAACCTTGAAAATATATAAAGAATATTTTAAAAACCATTTTGAAACTTCTTAAAAAATAAAAAAAATTTAAAATCGTTTGAATTTAAAATGATCTTAAAATATCACTTAAATTTATTTTTTGAAAAAATCCTATAAAACATGGTTTTTGTATAAATAAAAATTTTGACTGAAGAGACAAATATGGTCATATTTTTTTAAAAAACAATCTTTTATTTATCTTAAGTACCATAAAGCAGAAAAATTGTGTCAGTACATGAAGATGTAAATAAAAACAAAAGGAATATAAAAACCATGATAATTATTTATATATGGAACATAATATTTCTTTTATGATAGCCTAATAATAAATAATTATGGTAAACAATCAGACTATAGCAATAAACTCTTACCACTTTCGTAACTTTGAATCCAAATCACTAAGAAAGTGTAACATTAAATAAATCTTAAAATATCATTAAAATAAAAATATTCATAATATCACATTTAAAGTAGAAGTATATACACATTGTACATGAATATAGGGGAAAACCCAAACATGTATCTCAAGGAAGGAAAATTGAGACGCAACTACATTTCTGATTCAGAAACATTTGATCTGTAAAACCTCATGAAAGAGATATAATCAAATGGATATTTAAATAATCATATATTAAAAGATAATAATCATCAAATAAATTATTGTACAGTATATACCCCATACACAATAAACAAGTGGTGAATATGGAACATGTCTCAAAAAAGTAAACGTGAGACTAGAAATACACATACTACTTAAGGAACTTTTGAATTGTGAGATCTGTGATTGAATAAGATCAATTGAAACATTTAATATAATAATATAATTTAAATTAATGGTATTAATTTTCATAGGGAATTATATACACTACATAAACATAATAAGTTGTGAATATAGAAAATATCTCACAAAAATGAAATTGAGACAAGAAAACCCTTACCTTATGTCTTGATTTTCATCATACACATTAAAACCTATTTTATATTAAATATAAATTTATTATTTATCTATAAACCCACATTATTTTATCTATTACTGCTTATTATTTTATTATGACTTTATATTACAGTTTCCATAACAATTCCATGATAATGTTATGTTTTGGGTGATAGCCATTTTGTTGTTCATATATGTTTTGACTGGTTACTCATGATCCTGAGACATAGATCATAATTTAATGTTTTTTAGAATGTAAAACATGACATAAATACTATATATATTATAAGGACCTAGCCTGAAACATTACATAATATTTATCATACCTCATGAAATCATAAGATTTATATAGAAAATAAAAATAAAAAAGGTAACGTGTGGCATCCATATCATACTTACATTATAGCTATCACAGCTACATAGGGAGTTACATTTGGAATAACCATCAAAGTATATTCCCTAAATCTCTTGGGAGAAACATTCAGGTTTACCTCCGTCACATTACCCCATGAATTAGAGAGCTATCTTGGGATCACCATCCCTAGGTTTATCACGTAACCACCCATATACATAACAATTACCAAGAACCATAACATATTCATAAAACATAAAATAAACATAAAGTAAATATAAAATTTCAACATTTCAATCAAAATATATCATTTAAAAATATTGACATAAAAAATCCATTCTAAAAATCATTTTAAATACCAAAATATGTAAAAGAGTATATGGTATTTATTTTCCATTTAAAAACATTATGACTTGTTATTGAATCCCAAGATCAAATAATTCTCGTGGTGGTAGAAAGGTGGTTGTCACTGCATACGTTAAAAAGAAACATTCTTTTTGGTCGTTTAGTAAAATTCTTTGTAGAAAAATATTCCCATTGAATGAAATGAAAAGTAAAAGGTGTTTATACATCATATAAAAAAGATTATGTATTAAAAAAAATATTCCATAATGATAGGAGATTGAGACAAAGTCCCTTACCTCATGTCCAACATGACCCCTTCATTCATTAATCACCTTTAATTTGGGTAACTCCCTTTAGTTTGAACCAAAAAGGTTTGTTGACATGACTTCTTCCTAAGTGAAGGATTATAGGAGGTATAGGGGTATCTTAAGAGATTATTTGGTCATGGGTTGGATGAGCCAAGTGGCTTGATGGGTGTGAGTAATGAGTTATAGGTGGGAGATTTTTATAAGGGGGATGAGGGGCTCTTTAGGAAATTTTGAAAATATTATTTTATTATATAAATATTTTTGGTTATTGAAGGTCCAAAACATATTAAATTCAAAGATAATATGACTCATGGTCGAAATAAAGTCATCCAATAAGAATTGGACAAGTTTTTAATATTGTTTTAATCTTAATAATATTATTTATTTAAATCATTTATTAATGTGGTAAACACTGCATCATTATTGTGTCGTAAATAATTTTATTTATTTGAGGACTAAACATTATAAATCAACTACCATGATGTATTAAATATTTTTATATTTCCAATAAATATTTATATTCTAAAATATATCTTATATAACCCTATGTAAAAATTAATTTAATAAAAGTTATTTGTTTATGTAATTTTTTCCTTTACATAAAATTAATTTAAATAAAGTGTTATTATCACCCTTAATTGGCTCTATGGGGTCCCCAAATCGACCCAAGGATACCCATGGTCGAAATTTATCAACCAATAGGATTATGAAACTTGTTAGAGTAATTTTATATTGTTATAATAATATTTTCCTACCATTATCTACCAGATTTACTCTTTAACCTTGGTAAATAAATTTTTTACTATAGTAAATATTAAAAATGTCTTAAAATAAAAGTTACATATTTACACAATTTGGACCTACTGATTCAAAATATGGAATCCATTTTTATAAATTAAAAACATAGAAGTTGGTGAAATTAATTTAAAATTAATATCCGCTGTCAAAATAAAAAACGTGTTTTTTAAGAAATAATGATCATCAACAGATCAACACTTGTTAATGTCCAACTTAAAAGTGAAATTACATACAATGACCTAAATTGGATTAAATGGTAAACATATAGTCTAACTAAACATTAAAATATATTAAAATTCTAATCTTATGATATAAATAAATTATATTAAATGATAGTTTTGAATTAAAATACAATATTTTCAACTATTCATTAAAAATTGTATTTTATCAGAAAAATACAAATATTTTACCCAAAATGAATTTTGATGTCCTCATTTAGAATAAGAATTTTATTTTGTCAAAATGAACATATAAAAGTGACTAAAACTAGATTTAAT
Source organism: Viscum album (assembly GCA_963277665.1). NCBI lineage: Eukaryota > Viridiplantae > Streptophyta > Magnoliopsida > Santalales > Viscaceae > Viscum > Viscum album. The sequence continues at coordinate 1,990,914,892 of OY728136.1, forward strand.
GATTTTTCTTAATCAAAGGTGGTAAATCGACCTTTTAATGAATATTACAGTATTTATGCCTAAAAGTAGATTAATTTATATTTTTAGCATCTAAATTTTATTGGATAAATGTAAAAATATTTTACAAATATTTATAATCATATATTAGTTAGTTATATTAATTCTTGTCAATACAAAGGCTAGGAGTTAACTAAAATTTAAAATAATATATTTATTTTATTAGTGCACAATATAAGATTTCAAAGAAACTCATTGTAGCGTATCAGGTAAGCCATAGAACATAGCAACCCATTTAATGTAAAATTAATATTTAATTCACAAATATTAATAATTATGAAAATTTATTATTCTTTATTTACTTGGGATATTACATCCTTCCCCCTTTTGGAAATTGCATCTTCACAATTTTTATTCACTTATCAAATAAGTGGGAGTATTTATCCCTCATAGCATTTTCAAACTCCCATGTTGCCTCTTAAACCATATGGGTTTTCCATAAAACCTTTACCTGGTGAATCACCTTATTTCGCAACACTTGATCTATAAAGTCAAGAATCTGGACTGGTTGTTCCTCATAAGATAGATTCTCTTCCAACTAATCTAACTTTGGACTTAAAACATGAGATGGATCTGGCATATAATTTATCAACATTTAATCATGAAAAACATTGTGTACCTGGGACAAACATTGAGGCAAATCCACTATATTTGAAACTGATCCAACTTTATCCAAGATTTTATAAGGTCTAATGAACCTCATACTCAACTTTCCTTTCTTACCAAAATGCATCACACTCTTACATGGAGAAACATTGAGGGAGACATGATCTCCTACCTCAAAAGAAATCCCCTTCCTCTGATTGCCTGCATAAGCTTTCTTCTTGCTCTGAGTTGTTCTTATATGCTTCTGAGTCAACTGAAATTTTCTGCCATATCTTCTACCAATTCTTGTCCCATCAACTTCATTTCACCAACTTCATCCCAAAAATAAGGAGTTCGACACCACTTCTCATATAATGCCTCAAATCGACCCATCTGTATACTAGAATGAAAACTGTTATTATAAGAAAATTCAACAAAAGAAATATGTTGGTCCCAACATCTATGGTAATCTAGTGAAAATGAACCTAGCATATCCTCAAAGGTCTGAATTTTTCATTCTGAATGCCCATCAAATTATGGATGAAATGCTGTACTAAAATTTTATTCAGTACCAAATGACTTCTTAAGGCCTTTACAAAAGTTAGAAGTAAACCTAGGATCATGATCATATTAAAATAGATAGGGGAACACCATGCAACCTGACAATCTTTTTAACATACAACTGAGAAAGTTGAACTAGAGACAAAGTATATCTAATAGGAAAGAAATGAGGTAATTTATTCAATCGATCATTAATAAGCCATATTTAATTTTTACCTCGATATATCTCCAGTAATCCAACAACGAATTCCATGGATATATTTTCCCATTTCTACTCTAGTATCGATAAAGACTGAAGCATCCATTTGGGTAATTACAACATTGCTTTAACCTTATTACAATTCAAACAATTCACATTAAAATCAAAAATATCTCTTTTCATTCCACCCACTAGTAATACTCCAAAAAATCACTGTACATCTTAGTTTTCCTAGGATTAACTGAGAACGTGGAACTATGAGCTTCACATAACAACTCATTCTTGAACTGGGAATCAGAAGGCACACATAATCTCTTCCCAAGCCCCAAAACACAATCATTGTTAATGTTAAATTCAGGAAACATACCCTCATGATCCAACTCTTCCTTTTTTTCAACTCTTTTTTTCCTTCGGTGCTTGCTTTATTATGTCTGATAAAGATGATTTCACTAACACCTGAAACAAAATAGAAAATTTTCCTACACTGACGACTTCAATACCAAAGTTCATCAAATCAAAGAAACCAAAGGATCACATTCCAAATGTAGCTTGGTTAATGAAGCAATACATTTTAGACTCAAATCATCAGCCACTTTATTTGTTTTTCTCGGATGGTAAAGGATAATGAAACTATAATCCTTGATTAATTCTAACCAACTCCCCTATCTTGTGGTCAATTTTATCTAAGTGAATATATAATTTAATCTTTTGTGCTCAGTATATATTTCACATTTCACTCCATAAAAATGATGCCTCCAAAATTTTTGAATCAAAAACAACATTAGCTAATTCCAAATCATGTGTAGCGTAATTTATCTCATGAGTTTTCAATAGACCTAAAGCATAAGCAATTACCTGATCATTCTGCATAAGGTCACATCCAAGTCCTTTCAATGAAGCATCACTGTAGATAACAAACTCACCATTTCTGAAAGGTAAGGCCAAAACTATAGCATTTACCAATCTTCTTTTCAATTCTTGAAAACAACCATCACATTATTTCTTCCAAACAAACTTAACACCTTTTCGAGTTAACTTTGTAATTGTACTAGATAACTGTGCAAAAGTTTTAACAAACCTATAGTATTAACCAGCCAAACCAAGAAAACTATAGGTCTCAGTTATATTTGTGGGTCTTGGCCTTTATTCAACAACTTCTTTTAGTAGGATCAATAGTTATGCTATTTTTTGAAATAATGTGACCAAGGATTGAAATTTGCTGTAACCAAAACACACATTTTCTGAATTTCCCAAATAGTTTCTATTCATTTAATTTTCAAAATACAACACTTAAATGAATTTCCTTCTTCTCTTTAATTTTATAATAAATCAAAATATCATCAATGAATAGAACCACAAGCTTAACAATGAACTCATTGAAAATTCTATTTATAAGATCCATGAATACAGCTGGTGCATTGGTCAAACCAAAATGCATAACCACAAATTCATTATGGACATATCTAGTACAAAACGCTGTCTTTGGATTTCCTACATACATTACATTCAACTAATGGTACCCCAACTTCAAAGTCAATCTTTTAAAAATACCGATCTTCCTAGAGCGGATCAAAAAAATCATCGATATGAGGCATCGTAAACTTGTTCTTAACAGTGTTGTTATTCAATGCTCTATAATCAATGAAAAGTCTAGGTGAATCATCTTTATTTTTAACAAACAAGATAGAATCACCCTATGGTGATGTTCTAGGTAAAATTAAACCTTTATTAAATAACTTCTGCGTTTTCTTTTTTAACTCTAAACGTTTATTTTGATGTATTCGATAAGGGGGTTTTGATGTTGGATTAGAATAAAGAACTAAGTAAAAAGTAAATTCAACTTCCCGATTAGGTATAATACCAGGAAAATCATCGGGAAAATATTATGACACTCATTTACCCCTGGAACATCATTAATCAGAACATTTCCTTTGTTTTCAACAATATGTACAAGGTAACATTCATTTCCATCTTTTACTAGTTTCTCAGATTCGAGATATGTAATCAAAAGTAAGGGATCATTCCTGTACACAAACTGAATATATTTGTGAAAATAAACATCTATAGATCTTTAGTCAATCATAGAATGATAAACAGAAAGCCAAAACATACACAAAATAACATCAAACTCTACTAGAGGAAAAACAAGAAGGTTTGTAGGTAGATTATTTCCGCACACATGGATAAAAAGGTTCTTATAATTTATTTATGTCTCAACATTTCCTCCCTGTGTTTTTACCATAAGTTCAGGATTCATATCTTGATATGGAAATCCCAATTCACTAGAAAAATACTCAGAAATGAATGAAGGTGTAGACCCAGAATCCAACAAGACATTGACATAATTGAAAAAAAATAGTGTACCGGATACTAATTCATTTGATGGCCCAAAATCCACTAAATTAGTTGCAAAGGACTTCATCACCCCTTTCTACTTGTATTCCGATTGCTTTCTCTCAATTGGGTTCTTTATTGGACACTCATTTGCATAATGACCCATTTCTTTTCACTTAAAATATTTTACTGACTGTAAATCAGATATTGTCTTACCATTACCCTACTCTTTTTCATTGAAATTATGAGATTTATGTCCCATTTTAACAAACCGGTAGAATTTACTAGAATTAAAAATTCGTTCTCCATCATTCTATTTACCAAAATTTTCATAAATTATAAACTTAAGTTTCTTACCATCAGACTTTTTGATGAGTTATTCCCTTTCACCATCCACCTTGACCTCTTATTATGTTTTTTTGTCAAGGAACACCTGATCATAGACAAACTCCATTTCCACCTTCTCCACACATCTAAAAGTTTTCCCTAACTTATGAACTCATGAAAAGCTAAAGCCCTCTGATAGTTTGGATTTAATCCAGAGTAGAAATGGATGATTTTACTATCAAGATCTCGTATGAAATTTAAAGCATACCTTGCTATTCGAGTGAATTTTTCTTCATAAGTAGCCACTGAGTCATACTCCAGCATTAATTCTAGGAATTGTTTTTCCATCATTAGAAAACCCACCATAAAAAAATATTTATCAAGAAACATACCCTTGAATTAATCCTAATAAAGATAATCAATCTCTTCACCATACCTGATTTTTTTTTCAAAATCGACCACAACTGATCAGCTTCACCTTCAAAATGGTAAACAATAAGACTAACCTTTGGATGTTCTGAACACCCCAGAACATCAAAAATATTCTCCAGTGATTTAATCCACCCTTCCGCCAGCATAGGGTCAGATGATCCTCTGAAAGATATGGTATTTTTCCTCATTAAATGATCCACTACTGATATATTCCTCTATGGTTGATCTATCTATTCTCGTGCATGGATACCACCACCATTTATAGCCTGATTCAATTGTGTTGTCACTACAAAAAACTATTCTATTCCAATTTTGACCATCTTAGGTTGCTGATTTGGAAGGTTTTTTTCCTCCTTATGTCCTCCCAACATAGCGTCCATGTTTCCTCTGCGGAAAACCATTATGAACACAGAAAACTCTTAGGCAAATCAACATGGTAATCTATAAATGCTATATCATTTCAATATAAACATAAATTCTTTTATGGATATTAATTTAAAATTTCCCTAACTCCTAATGTTATCTAATACGACCTTTTATACCAATTATAAGAACATATCTTTAATTATTAAATAATCTTGAATTAAATGAATAATTCACATTAAGGATCTTTTCAGGCATAAGGTATTAGATAATTTGTCCATAAATATTACAATACTTCTCAAAAAATTACAAGGTAGACAGTTCTACTCAATTTCCATTTTTTTATAAAATAAATAATCTTGAAAAAAGGATTCATGTCTAGTCCCATGTTTTATACAACATGACATTTCCTTGATCCCATCCTTGACAATATTCATCTTTAGGTCCTGTGAAAAACATTTCAAAACTTGGGGTAAGTATAAAAAGATCAGTAAAGGTTATAAAATAAATAAATAAAACATTAGTATATAAATACATACATAACATAAGATCTTTAAATACCTCATGAAATCATTAGACTAATATAGAATTCAAAAAATCATAAATGTAACTTGTGGCATCCATATCATACTTAAAATGTAACTATCACATCTATACGGGGAGTTACATTTGGAATACCCATCAACGTATATTCCCTAAATCTCTTTGGAGTGAAATTTAGGTTTACCTTCTTTATTTTACCCAATGCATTGGAGAGAAATATCAGGTCCACCTGCCCTAGGATTATTACAGAACCACCCATATACATAACAATTCCAAAGAACCATAACATATTCTTAAAAAATAAAACAAACATAAAAGAAAGATAAAATTTCCACATTTCAATCACAATATATCATTTAAATATATTGACATAACAAATACATTATACAAACCATTTTCAATACCAAAATACATAATTAAGTATATGGTATTTATTTTAATTTTAAAAACATTACTACTTGTTAATGAAGCTAAAGATAAAATAATACTTGTGGTGGAGGAAAGGTCTTTGTCACTACATACTTGTAAAAGAAACATTTTTTTCGTTCAGTAAAATGCTTCATAGAAAAAGAATCCCTTTGAAGGAAATGAAAATTCAAAGGTGTTTAGACAGAGTATAAAATAAAGCCATGTATTTAAACAAAATATGTCTTAATGAAAGGAGAATGAGACGAAGTCCCTTACCTCGTGTCTGACTTGACCCATTCATTCTTTAATCTCATTTAATTCAGATAACTCCCTTTGATTTGAACCAAAAGGGTTTTTTTGAAGTGCCTTCTGTATAAGTTAAGGCTTCTAGGAGGAAAATACGGATCTTGAGAGATTATTTGGGCAGGGTTGGGATGAGACAAAAGGCTTGATATGTGTGAGGAATGGGTTAGAGGTGATAGATTTTTATTAGGGGGAGGAGGGGCTCTTTTGGAAAGTTTGAAAATATTATTTTATTATATATTGATTTTCAGATTCTGAAGGTCCGAAATATATTAAAGTAGAAAATTATATGACTCATGGTCGAAATAAAATCATCCAATAATTATTGGAAAGGTTTTGAATATTATTTTAATCATTATAATATTATTTATTTAAATCATTTATTAATGAGGTAAACACTGCATCATTATTGTGTCACAACTGATTTTATTTATATGATGTCTAAAAATTATAAAAAAATACCATATTTTAGGAAATCATTTTAGCATTCCAATAAAAATTTATATTCAATAAGATAACTTATATTACCATATGTAAATGTTAATTTACTAATAGATATTTGTTTATGTCATTTTTGCCTTTACATAATGTTAATTCAAATAAAGTGTCATTAGCACTATTAAGTGGCCCCATGAGGTCCCCAAATCAACCAAAGGATTCCCATGGTCCGAAATATATCAACCAATAGGATTAGGACTCACATTAGAGTAATTTTATATTATTATAATTATATATTTTTACCCTTATTTACAATATTTACCCTTTAACCATGGTAAATAAAATTTTTACTGTAGTAAATATTTAAAATCTAAAAAAATAAAAGTTTCCTATTTACAAAATATCGACCTACTGATTCCAAATACGGAAACCATTTTTATAAATTCAAAATACAGAAGTGGAAAAAATTAATTTAAAATTAATTTCCGCTGTAAAAAAAATCATGTTTTTTATGAAATAATAACTACAAAAAGATCGACACTTGTAAATGTCAAATTTCAAAGTGAAATTACATACAATGACCAGTATTTTATTAAATGGTAAAAATATAATATAATTACACTTTAAAATGATTTAAAAAGATAATATAACCATATAAATAATTTATATTTAAAGGTAGTTTTCAATTAAAATACAATATTTTCTAGTATTAATAAAAAATTGAATTTTATCAGAAAAAACCCAAAATTTTACCCAAAGTGAATTTTGATCTCCCGATTCTAAAGAAAAATTTAATTTTGTCAAAAAGAACATATAAAAGTGAAAAAAACTATACTTAAAGGAGGGTTCCCATCAAAAGGTGGTAAATCGACCTTTTAAAGAATATTAGAATATTTATGCTTAAAATTATATTAATTCTTATTTAGCCATCTATTTTTTATAGGACAAATTTAAAAACATTTAAAAAATAAGTATAATCATATTTTAGTTAGTTTTATTGAATCTTTATAAAACAATGGCTAGGATTAACTACAATTTGAAATAATATTGTTAATTTATTAGTGCGCAATATAAGATTTCATAGAAACCCGTTGTTGGTTATTGGGTAAGAAATCGAACATAGTAACCCCTTTAAAATAAAAATAATACTTAATTCCCAAATATTAATAATTATGAAAATTTATTATTCTTTATTTTCGTGGGATTTTAAATACATTCATCATATAAGTATATATGATAATCTATAAAATATATAAATCTGAAATGAAATACAATGTTCATGGAGATGGTAGGATGTACGCACTTATGAATATTGTTTCCATTTTCTTGTCGTATTTTAAAAGAATGAAATGTAAATGGTATATATATTATATTTAAATTAGAAATATTTTTTCTTATATATCAATTTTTTACTAATCCATTCCATAATAAATTCGAATAAAAACATAAATGAATCTCATCCCTTTAAGGAGGCATTAGACCACACGTCCACAAATGAAGTTATCATAATCCCACAAAATGTAAATAATGAAGGTATGCATTATGTAATAATTAAATAATCAAAAATAAATCATAAAAATCATATAATTAATATTAAAATAGTAAGTAAATAATTATTTCCAACATTTAGATGTTTTAATGGAAGAATGGACGCCATCATTTTACGAGGCGGTAGTCCACCATTCACACAAATGTTGATTGTGTATCCCATTTGATAGAAATGAGTCTTGGTGTTGGTATAACTCTTAAAATAAAAAAATATCATTTTATATTTTATAATTTTATAATTATATAATCATGGAATAATATTAATTTTGGGGTGGGTGGGGGATGAAGAAAAAAATAAAAGTTCTTGTTAAAGGCGGTAACCTCTACATTGGGCAACTCCATTTGGTTTGAACCAAATGGTTTTTTTTTTTGGACTTGTGACAAAATTGCGGCATCTTAGATGAATAGAGATAATTTTGGAAAATATTTTGGTTGGGCTTCTCCAATCCAAAAGTCTTGAAAAATGTGAATAAGTGATGGGGTGAGTGCCATTTTACAGTGCAGGAGGAGTGACATTCTTGTAAATGCAAATAGGTAAACACTATTGAGAGGTATAACTTACATAATGCGCAAGAATAATGTTTAATTTTATATAAAATGAATTATATGGTAATAATATGGTCATAAAATGGATTTTTGACAATTATATTGTTCATTTGGCCCCTTAAGTTAATGTTTAACCACTAAGTGAACTTGTTTTTTCCTTAATAACTATAATTAATTAAAATTACTTTCACTAATATTTTTTTGTCAAAAACTGAGTTGAAATTACTAAAAATTATTTATTATTCATATTGAAAATATATAATCTATTTTTTTAAATCATAAATAAATAATTGGGAGAAATTAATTTAAAATTAATCCCATAGATGAAACGAAACAACGAGTTTTCAGAGTGAAAATGTTCAAAACATTGAATGGTTTTAATATCAAATTTCAATGCTAGAATGATTAAAATAAACTAAATTATACTAATATATTTATAATTTATCTAAATATTATTTTAAAAAAATTAAAACATAATTTAACAATATAATTAAATTTGATGAAAAAGTAGTTTTCAATTATAATTCATTTTTTTCACTATTCATCAAAAAATATAACTTCTCAAAAAATATGAAAAATTATCTCAGTGTAAATTTTGATATTTTGATTTCAATATTAATTTTTATTTTGTAAATTTTAAATTTTAAAAATTTTCAAATTTTTTAAAACCGTCCTTCCATTACATGTAGGTAAATCTTTCTCTTAGAAAAAAAATACATTTTTAGGCCTAACGTGGGTTTTATTCTTATCTTATATCTATCAAACATATTTAATTAATATATGAAAAATTGGTTTAAATTATAATATAGAAAATTAAATTATATCTCTCAATAATTGTGACTAATTTTGTTTATTATGAAAAATCCCTTTATGGGAACACAAATAGTTCTTTTCATAAAAAACATCCTTTATATGCAATTGTTTTTTTCATTTCTAATTAATTGATAAAAAAAGAATTAATTTTATAAAATCTTTAGACTATATTTTCACAATTTGTTTAATCTTATTCATAAATACAATTATAATGGAAAGGTGTTGACTATAATAATATTTTAATAATAATATTAATAGTACATTGTAGTTCGGTAAAACTAAATCATGAATTTCATGAAAGTAATCAAAGGAACTCAACATTGTGTGTAACAAAATCCAAACATAGTGTTATATTTAACAAAAAATAATCTAAATATTTCTTATAGCATAAGGTAAACATGGTGTTCTGTAAAAATCAAGAATATCTTGGTTCTTTCTTATAACACAAGCTATACACAATGTTTTGTGAAATAAAAAATATCAAAAAGATTAAATTAAATAGAAAAAATAATTTATAAAAACTATATGTGTTATATTATACCACCATTAAAATGAATTCACCCTCAAAATTCATCTTTTTTATCAAATGTTTAATACATGAAAATTACTTTCATAGAAACCCACATCATAAAAATGAATATAAAATCTTCATTTAAAAAGAGAAAGTTGGAAACATAATAGTTTCTCCAAGTAACTAAAAAATAGGTTTCTGCAAAAGAGAACACATATGTGAAGTGAAAACATAAAAATGGAAGGGAAATCAAACTATTAAGTTTTTGATTGATAGTAATATAGAAAATTTTAAGGATAAATTTATTGATCACAAATCCATAACCCAAAGTGGCTTGAAAAAGGTAATTGATATTATAAAAATGATGATAATGGGAAAAAATCATTACAAGACCCCTTTAATAAATTTGATGAATTTTACATAGAATATATATATTTTTGATTTATGTATAATCTTACCCTTTATTGTGCCTTGATCAATTTTCACTTAATCTCTTATTCTAAGAAATTAAGGTGAGTTTTTCATTCCCCAAGCATTATCACAAAATGAGATCCATATATAAACCAAATAATAACTCATCCCATTTGTCGTTATCCCAAAAAATGGTTACCAAAAGTTATAAAATTTACATAAATCCTCATATGGTGAAATAATACTTTAATATCTAAAACCTCTCTTAACGTTTAACATATACCATTCCATAAATGGTTAACCTTATAACTATTTCGAAATACAATTAAAAATTTATTCCTTAAATAATATCATTTTTATACCAAAAAAATTTTCCTTCGAAACATGGGTTTATCATTATAGGGATAGAATATTAAATTTTATTTAATTGTTCCAGAATAAATGTAGTGGTATTTAATCAAATGAAATTTAACATGATTATGAAGAATAATATGTTCATGAGGCATGTTCATATAAAATCAAACATGAAATTTCCAACATATACAGAGAGGATAACCATGCCCTAATTATCATGACTCATTTCATCCATTATGAATGGATAATATTTACCTTTATCCCTCATATTTAGATATTTTTGATGTTGATCATCATCATCATTAAACTTTGTTTCTAATCACTTTCTATCATAATTACCATACTCTTTACATTTGAAACACTGAATTATTGGAGGTGAATTATTTGGACATTTCTGTTTATTCCCATTACCGTTCCACTTAGAAACTCTATGGACTTTTTTTTCCACATGTAAAACTTTTACGAGTTACCCAAAGATAATTTCGTCTATGTTTCCTTCCAGAATTTGAGAATAATGTAAATATAACCCTCTTATCCACATTGTTTTAGAGTTTTCTATGAAGTAAATCCTTCTTTTCTCATCATAACCATGATATTGATCTGCAACTTCAATATATCTTTTTGTAATAAGAATACAAGGATTTCACTTATTGAGGAATATGTTCTTGAACTCTTCCAAATCCATGAAGAAAATTTTGTCTTATTACCTAATATTCTTGATAAGGATCCACCCCTGATTATCTTCATCTTCCAAGATATAAGTTCCCAATATAAAGTATTTTCAAATCCTAAATACTGAATAATAAACAAAGTCAATGGTATAAATCCATTTATCATCAAATTCTCAATTAGTCATTCCACTAAAATAAGGTGGACATTTCATTAAGAATGATTAATGAAATCATTGTTCCCTATCTTGGACAATTTGAAAATCAGCATGATTAATGGTCTAATAAGGATGTGTGGTTATAGAAATGGGTCTTTCCAATATATATTTTAAAACATTTAGTTTCTCATGAGAACCATAATTTTAATATCCATTTCATTATTCATTGACATGGATCCTTTGTCTTTCATGAATTGACTAAAAATATAAGCATAGTTCGAGCATAACTTATCATAGGGGAAAACCACATAATATAAAAAATATCTTATAGGATATATTAAATAATGACACACAATAAATTAATATATGAAACCTTAGATGCATCATTGTTTATTTATATTCTTATTATATTTAAACCATTCATCATGGTTCATAATGAGTTTTTTAATTTCCAATGAATATCGCCTTGGAGTGTCAAACATAGTTTGCAACAAGGCCAATTATTGTGAACTAGTTACAAATTGAGTCTATTTATATATATTGTGTTTTTTGGGTTATTATGCCAAGGTACATATATGTCATATCAACATACACTTATAGTATCTAGACATATATGTGTTGCTCAGAAACCACTCAGTAAATCTGTTACCAAAATACAGGGAACTTTTTCAAAATTTTATCTCATACTTAGACTTATCCTTTGAGACATCCCAAGACATATCATTATAAATATAAATAGTTATGTAACTAATGTTTTCTAATTCTAGTTAAAAAATTTTGACTAAAACATTCCTTTGATACCAACTATATCCTCCCAGGATTAACATACATGGATATTACATCATTTAACAAAGCATTCAACACATTACAAAATTATATTACTTAGGACCATAATAGTTTAGTGTATTTGGGAAAATTAAGAACATTCTTCTAATTTTGTGAAACATATTCAACATATCCTCTAAATATCTTCCCCTGTATTACTCTTATTTAAATCCATTCTTCATAAACTGGGGAAAGGAAACATAAGAAAGGGTGATATTAGATCTGCAATAAGTGTTAAAATAAAGTAGATAAATAATCATAATATGAGAATAAGTATAATATAACATGATAATAACCTTTTAATATCATATTATTCCAACTCAATTTCATATAAATGATTCATAGAATAAATATTTCAAGTTTATAATACATGAATTATAATGAAGATAAATCATCATTAACCAATCATAAACCACAAGATCAGATCATATAAGTGTGGAACCAAAATAAATATTTAAAACCATTTCATGAAATAATTTTTACTACTAAGACTGTCAACATATTGTTTTAGGACACACCTTTTAACCATAGTGGATAATGATTCACATGTTTCCTATTGTGGATCAATATGCACAATTTTTCCATTATAGATTAGGATAAACCTGTTTTTCCATTGTGAATCTTGAAACACCTATTTAACATTGTGGATTAAGACAAAAATGTATCCAATTGTGTATTAAGACCCAAATATTTCCATTATGAATCAATTCTATAGACATGTTTCTAATCATTATCTCATGAGATATAAATCTTTACACATTGAATTGAAGGGAGATATAGGTCCCACCAATTACATAATTAAATCATACATACATGTGACACAATATCATAAAAAGTGATCTAATAATAACCCTTTAAATTAAATGATTATAATAAAAATTTCATCATATAATTACCTATGTAGAAGAGTCATATTTTATAATCTTTTCATCATAGAAAAACCCATTGAAAAAAGAGGGTTTCATTATCATTTTATAATAGTATAACACATGGAAGGGAAATGAGATTCATAAATAACATGACATATTAAACATGAAACATTTATATAAATATTGATAATTGTGTCGTAGATCATATCTCTAGTAAATCTTATACTATATCAAATGATTTCGTCTTAGATGGAGGACTTTGAAAGATAACTTGAAGCATTTATTCAGGAAAATATACTTTCTTTGAAGATCAATTTTAAAGGCATAAATCATATTCAAATTATTTAAAAAAAAACCAATTTAAAATCATCTAAATTGTTATTTAAAAATAATTTAAAACATTTTCTATGTAAAATGTAATTTTCAATTTGAAAAACAATTTTTAAATCATAAATTTTTTTGAATTTTTTTAAAATAACCTTTAAAAATTATAAAGAAAATTTTGAAAGAAATTTTAAAAACATTATAAAAGATATATTTTTGAAATCTTTTTCCATTAAATTGATCATAAAATATTACTTAAAAAATTTAAAAAATTTATATAAAAAAATTATGAATAAAACAAATTTTGGACCGGAAAGAGAAATAAGGTCAGAGTTTCTTAAATTTTTTTAATTATAGGTAGAACTAAAGAGTGGAAAATGGTATCAATAAATGATGATATCATAAAATATATAGAATAATAAATATCATGATAAATTATTATATATGAATCTTAATATTTTATTAATGGATTTATAGTAATAAACGACCCCAATAAACAATGAGATCATTGCAATAAACTCTTACCATTTTGGTATCTTTGAATCAAAATCTACATTAAAAAATGAAATTAAATTAATCTTAAAATATCATGAAATTAATTATATTGATGATATAACATATAAAATGGTATTATATACATCTCATAAAATAATATAGGTGCATAATAAAACATGTGTCTCAAAGAAGGGAAATTGAGATGAAATTTCTATACCGATTTGGTAACTTTTGAATTGTAAAACCCCATGAAAGAGAGATCATAAAATGGATGTGAAAAGAACCATAAATATAAAGATAATAATCATATATTAAATTCATGAGAATTATATACACCATAAAATAGAAATTATTGATGAATATAACATAGGTCTCACAGAAATAAAAGTGACATTAGAAATCCCCTTACTACTAAAGTAACTTAGAAATCATGAGATCCATGAAAGAATAACATCAATTGAAACAATTAATAATTAAAAATAAATTAAATTCATGATATAACATGTCATATTTTAGTATATACACCACATAATAAGAATAAGTGTTGAATATTGCTAATATATCATAGAAATAAAAGTTAGAGTAGAAAACCCTTACTATAAATCTTGAATTCTTCCTAAATGTTCAAAAATACTGTATAATAAATATAAGTTTATTATAAATATACGGAAGAATAATATTATTATATCTCACATCATGTATGATTTTATTATGACTTTATATTACCCATTTGTTAACAATTACATTTAAAGTTACATTCTGGTAATATCTGCTGTGTTTTTTATATATTTTGAATTTTTATTCTTGACCTCATACATAGATCAATATATACTTTTTTAAAGAATGTAGAAAAAGATATAAATATCATACATATTCATTATATTATTATTTATAAAAATATATAAAATATATAAATATCAAATGAAAAACACCATTCATGGAGATGACAAGCCATATGTATTCATGAATGTTGTTTCCATTTGTGTATTATTTTGTTAGAAAGAAATGAAATTGATATATATATATATATATATTGATTAAAATTTAATTTTTATGTCGTATATATCAATTTTTCTATTAAACCCATATTTAATACCTTCCACGTAAATCATGAATGAATCACATCGCTTTGAGGAGGCTGTAGTCCACACATCCACAAATGAAGTTATCATGTTCCCATAAAATAGTTAGAATGAAGGTACATGTTATTTAATAATACAAGTAGTATATATGAATCATAAATATCATATATATAATTTAAAATCTATAATTACATAATTATTAAAAAAAATTAATAGGTGGTATTGTGTGAATGGATGACATCGGTTCACATGGCGGTAGTCTAGTGTACACACGAATGATGATTCCACATCCTGCTTTATCAATGTGTGTGTAGGTGATGGTATATCCTTCAAAAAAATTAATCATATTAATAATAGTGAGTTTATTATATAATTATAAAATCAGAATAATTAATTGGTTGTAAAAATATATAAAACAAAAATTTTTGTTGAAGGATATTACCTCTCCTTAGGGTAACTACTTTTTGTCTATACCAAAGGGTTTCCTTGGTTAGATTTCAACCAAAAAAATGCATCTAGGATTAGGTTAGGTAATTTGGGTGGAGATTTTTTTATATTTTTTCTGATTCAAAGGGCTTAAGATCTTTGAATAAATAACATGTGGGAGTGAGTGCAATTTTATAGTGGAAGAGGAGCGACATTCTTGTAAATACAATAAGACAAACACTTCTGAGTGGTCTCCCTTACATTATGTGCCAAAAATTTTTGTAAATTTTATATAAAATGTATTATATGGTCTAAATATGTACATAAAATGTATTTTTAACATGTTTCTAGTTTATTTAGTTTATTATGATAATGTTCAACCACTAATAAAACTCATTTTACCTTTATCACTGCAATTAATTTGAATTACTTTCAGTAATATTTTTGGTCAAAAACTAAGTTGAATTTACTAAAAAATTTAAATTAATATAATAAGAAAATGGAATCCATTTTCAAAATTATAATCATATAATAATTAAATATTTATTTAAAATTATTCATACAGATGGGATAAATAACGAGTTTTTAAAGTTAATATGTTCAAAAGATTGAAATGTTTTTATATTCAATTTCAATGTGAAATTTATTATAATGAGAAAACATTGAATTGATTGTTTTAAAATTTATCTAAATATATTTTAAAATATAATAAAAATATAATTTAACTATATAAATAAATTTTATGAAAAATAAGTTTTCCATTGAAATTTTGTTTGTTTCACTATTCATCAAAAAATGAATATTCTAAAAAACAGACAAAAAATTACCCCAAAGTTAGTTTTGACATTACTCTATCAGTAATTAAGTCTATATTTTAAAATAATAATAATAAAACTCTTAATTGTTTTAATAATTTTCATCAATTAAAACATGGTAGGACTTTCTCTTATAAAAATATATCTTTTTATGCGTAAAATTGGATTTATTCTTATATTATGCCTACTCAAATTATTGTATGAATGTAAAAACCCTTTATTTAATTTAAGATATATATATTTTATTAATATATTTCAATTATAGTGATTAATTTAATTTATTAAGAAAAAATTCTTTTGTGGGCATTAAAATAGTTTTTTCATAAAAACATATCCTTTTTATTCAATTTATTTTAATTTTATTTATAATTCATTGATAACTAAAATTTAATTTTGTAAACGTATTTATATATTATTTTCCTCATTTAGTTAAAATTATTAATAACTTAAATTTCAATGGATATGTGAAAACTATAATAATATATTAATAGTAATATTAATAGTATATTGTAGTTTGGTAAAACTCGGTTGTGCGTTCCATGAAAGTTATCGAAGGAATGTGGAATTATGTGTAAAATAAACCAAAAATAGTTTAGTGTGTACTAAAATATAATATAGTGTTTTTTGAAGTATTTGATTCACTTGGTGTTTAGTAAAATGGAATAATCACATTTTGATTTCAGATAACAAAATATATTTTTAGTGGAGCATGGAATGAAAAATCTCAAAAAGATTAAATTAAATCGAAAAAATTAATTCATAAAAACCGGTGGTGTTAAAAATTACATAAATAATACCATGATTATTTTACTATTAATCCCCAGGTTATATTCTATATACCCTAGTAAATTATCTCAACCCTATTTGTAACATTGATTTTTCCGTTCTGGTCCATGCAAACCCCACGAGTCACATAACTTAACAACCCTAATGGATTATCATCCCTAAAACCCCATGGTTATCTGAAAAAATAATTATCTATCTCAAAAATAAACCCAATGTTCTTTAAATACCATGGACCCAATTTCCAATTAGTACCTTGGATACATTGGTCATTCATATACATGCCCTTATAGCCTTGAATTACATTTTCCTTATAATCATCCATCAATGAACCTAATATCATTATCCAGTAACCCAAATTAATATTTAATTACACGTTAAAAATTATGTTATCAATTACTTATATATATAATAATGTAATTAAATCATTATATTTTAATATACTAAATGTGACTCTTTATCAATCTACCTTACAGTCTCACTATTCAACCATCTCTTATAGCAAGGATGTATTAAAATATCAAATTTCACTATCCCTAATTAAACATAATTGTTAACTTCATATCAATTCATAATTTTATTCTAAAAGGTCATAAGAAAAATCATCCCAGGTCCACCCTTTAACCAGTCTACCCAAAGTGGAATGATTTTCCCATCCCCAATAGACTATTCTAATCTATTCCTTAATTTTTTCACTACCCAATCTTCTCTACTTGGTTCTTCTTAGTATGTTACAAAATCACATGAAATCTTAATCACATGAATTACATTATATATTACTATATTTTCAAGAGTATACCAACCCCAATCCAAAAACATCCCTTTAATGAAATTGGAAGATTATGCTCTGATCAGATTATTTTAATGAAACCTTATAAAATTTAATAAAACTTATTTTAAAAAGATATATAACTAATAATACAAATAAATAATTGAATTATGGTTGTAGTACCTTCTCAAAATATTTTATTATTTCCATTATAAATTTTGTAGAAATCTGATCTCATATCAGAAATTTGGACCACATGAAAGACTACGGGGAGAAGGATAACTCCTAAAGAAACCAAATTACTGATGAAATTACATAGTGAGAAATAATAAAATATGTTTAAAGATAATAATCCTGAAAATTTTAAAAAAATCAATCTTTTCATAATCGATTACTATGTTGAGTACAACTGGTTTAATGCCCAGTCTTGGGTTCCACGAATCTGATACCTGAGGCTGGTTCTCCATATGACCTCAGACACATCTCTCCATACACCAGATATTTACAACTAGAAAAGAGGGTATAAAGATACATATGGGGAGAGTATTAACTTTTTATTACAGTAATCCACAATAGATAAAATATAGAATAATGTAAACAAAATAAGCAATAAACACGCTTCATAAATAAATTTCCCAAAACTAGGTACATTCCAATAACCCAATAGAAATATAACCATGTCATGTATTATTGTGGAAAGTTTAATGAAAAACCAAAACTAAATAAAATAAAAAGAATACAAAAAATGTTTCTTGACACCATGATAGAGCACTGTTGTGGGCGCCCTCAAATTATTAGTGTGATTTCGGGGTACTTAGGTGCAGCAGAGTGGCTGACCAAGGTCATTTCATAAAGGAGGAAGTAAATTAATAAAAACATATTAAAGGTATTATAAAAATAAAATATAATATAATTAAAACACTACATGAAAATATGGGGGTTGTTTATAGTTTATAAATCTAGAAGAAGTTTGCTGGAAGAAGATTTTATTTTTTTTGTTTTTAGTTTTGAAATGAATTTCGATTAAAATTACACAACAAGAAGATGTTTTTTTAGAAATATATTTTAAAAGGGTAATCGATCTAACTCTAATTATTAATTTAATTATTAATCATTATCATTTAAATCAATATCCACTTAATTATGATCCCCTAATTTGTTAACCCTTGAACCCTATAAGAGTTAACTTAACCACAAAGATTGAATTACATAAACCCTAGGCTAGCTTCGGAACATGCAATTGCAGCACCCTACATTGATTTTTGTTCTAAGTTAGATTACGGTCAGTGGTTAATTAGAGCACATATCCTTTCTGGAAATGAGGATGAATTGTGTTTAGAGATTATATTTGAACTCTATAAATTTATCCAGTGTGGTCTTGTATTACCAATTAAGATCCGCTCTAACAATTTACACAAAATATCTACCTCCCGTGTTTTTGTGTTAATTATTAAATTGCTTTCTTAGTTTCATAAAATTTTAAAAAAAACCACAATTCATGGATAATATTAATTGAATTATAGTAGCTTAATGATTCAAAATAATTAAATGAATAAGGATAGATGTCGATCGATTACTAAAAAGAACTACTCTTCAATGGGCGGTGTAGTCATTATGGAGATGTTTTGCATTAAAAAAGGATTGAAAGGATAGAACCCAATCTTTTCTCCACTCTTGATTCCAACCCAATTAATAAGATTAATAGAAGTAGTAAAATAAAGAATAAATAAGAAAATTTGATGAAAAATTCAAGATACAAAAATGAAAGAAAAATAATACAAAGAGGAGGAGGGAGAGGAGAACCTTTTTGAAAGAGAGGTTTTCACAAATCCTTACTTCTTCCAAGAGTTTTGAGGGACTCCAAAGATACAAACTTTCTTCCACACCTTCCCAAATCCTCTACCAGACCTCTAAAAGAGTAAAAAGCACCTTTAAATAGAGTTTGTGAGGGCTAGGGTAACACAACTTTTTAAGTGTGGAATGAAAATTCGGCCAAATATTTTATTTCAAGTTTCACAGCATAGTTGACCTCCACAATGCGTGAATTGGCCTGCCTTCTAGGAGTATGATTTATGCCGCATCATGTCCCCAAGATTTAATCAAATTTTGGGCTCAATCCAATCCCGTATGAAGAAGATATAGTCCAAATACATAACCCATGTCTATTCTGCCGAGGCCAGCCCACCATTGACTTAATGGACCATTTACTCCATCCAAATGCACTATTTAGCTCTAGTTTCCTGAATAAAAGTTGTAAACAATTACGTTAGGAACATTTTTAAAAACTTTTAAGTTCAAATAATAAATATTAAAATATTTATCTTCAAAATACTACAGTACATTTTAAAAGGGTAAAACTGGAATTTTCATCAAATTTTCAAATGAATGATCTAATCCCAAATATTTCATAAATGAATATATTTAGCACAATGTGAGGAAATTATATAATTTATAATCAATAAAATATTCAAAAAATAGTGTTTTATCAACTCCCCCACACATACCCTTTTTCACTCCTGGGAAAAACCTCATGTCAAGTAAACATCAATATCAAATCAAAACCAATTTTAAAACACATATCCTTGAGATCAAACAATTACACAACAAGAAACAAAAAGATATCATGCCTCATAAAAAACCATTATTTCATGTTCTTAATTTATATCAATCAATATATTTCAACTTTATTTATCCTCTCATGCACAAAAAACTTACCTCACTTGAATCTTCTCTTATCACACAAATGTCATTTTTTTGCAATGTCTTTCTCATACAAACTCATACAAGGGTAACCATAGGCTTGATAAATTCCTAAATCTCTACCCAATTTGAGTCAAGGAAATATTTTTATCAGGAGGAATTTTCAGGGTTGTTCTATGGCTTTTGGTTGGTAGGATTTAGATGTGATACATTATGAGGCTGAATGAGGAGGGATTGACTCTTTTTGAAGCAAAATTACATTAATCTAATTTTCACTTAAATATAGTCTTCTCCTCAATCCCTAGAGTATCAATTCAGCTCCATCATAATGAAAAATAGAGGAATTTGCACACCATTCAACATTTCTGCAGTAAAAATGTCAATCTTCTAGAATAATATTTTTTTTAGAATCTCCAGATTGGCACATACTTCCTCTTCTATTAGAAGTTACAGAAAGGCACAACTTCTTTTATCATTAAAGCTCCAGAAAGGCACAAATTTCAATAGAATGTTTTTTTCAGTAGAAAACACATCTCTTCATAATTTAATTTTTCAACCAAAGTATCAAAAAATGTGGTAGCACAACACAAGACAGCTTCCCCCACACTTAAGCTCAACTAGATTATGCAATTTCACTTCAAGAGTTCGTTGGATATAGAAAAATGTCTTGTAATGTGGCTAACCTAACGGGATATGCATGGCTTCTATGGGATACAAGGATTAAATTCTCAAGTTAGGCCATTATAAAAAATGATTCTTTGAAATAGGGGCTTTAATACTAGACAAATGCCTCAATCATTTAAACATAAATTCCTCAAACCCTCATGTTTTGATAGGAATAAATCAAAATCTGGTTAAATCAAGCATGGTTTGGTTCTCTCAATAAGTGAGGTGAATGTAAAGAATATAATAAATAATGGTTCAGAAGCCTCATAGGAAAGTTATTTCAAAGATAAAAACAGTGAGATGTGGCATGGGATTCAAAATTTAGTGTACTTTTCATGAAATTACTAAATATTTGAACTTGAAACAAATTAATTTTAGCATTCATTTAGGATTATTTTCAATGGATAAATTGATTCACTTATTGATATGGATTTAAAAATGGTGATGAGAATCATTTCAGCTCAAAAGTTTCAAACACACATAGAAAATTGTAAAATAAACACACAATATTTGAAAAACACAAATTTTTTTGTTTTTTTAATCAGGAAAACAATTGAAATTACTAACCAAAAAGGTTCCCTCCCCCACACTTAAAATATTTCATTGTCCCCAATGTGAACCCATGTGATGATATATGCAAATGAAATGTATAATTATAAATAGTACAAATAATAACAAAGTTAAAGGGTTAGGAACATCCTGATGTGCCCAAGTGATGATGGGGTCATGCAGTGTGATAAAATTTACTGCATCAGTAGGAAGTCCCTCAATGTATCTCTTAAAACGTTGCCCATTTACTATAAATCTACTTCTTGTGACCTCTTGTGTGATCTCAACTACACCATAAGGAAAATCATTAGTCACAACGTAAGGACCTAACCATCTGGAACACAACTTACTAGGCATTAGATTCAGTCATGAACTATAGAGAAGGACTTTCTCTCCAACATGAAGCTCCTTTTGTTGGATCATTCTATCATGAGATACTTTTTATTTTTCCTTATAGAGCCTTGAGTTATAATATGAAGACAATCGAATCTCCTCATTCTCTTGAATTTGTAGCTTCCTTTGGATTCTAGCTTGGGCCAGATCCATGTTGCATTTCTTTAGAGTCCAATAATCCCGATGCTCAACTTTCACAGGCAGATGACATTATTTCCCAAAAAAATATGAAATGGGGACATAACAATGGGTTTCTTGTATGATGTCCTATACGCCCACTATGCATCATCCAAGCACTTGCTCCAATCCTACATATTTGGCTGCACAGTTTTCTCCAAAATTTGTTTTAAATCATTATTTGAAACCTCAAATTGGCCATTTTTTTGGGGGTGGTATAGTGTTGATGTTTTTTGTGTCACCCCATACTTCTGAAGAAGGGAAGAAAGATTGTGATTGTAGAAATGTGTCCCTTGGTCACTGATGATGGCCTTTGGTACTCCAAACCTGCAAAAAATTTGCGCTTTGACAAAGTCCACAATAACATGAGAATCATCAGTCCTGGTGGCCTTAGCCTCCACCCATTTACTTACAGAATCAACAACAACAAAAATATATAAAAATCCAAAAGAACTAGGAAAAGGACATATAAAATAAATTCCCCATACATCAAAAATATCACAGAACAGTATGGGTTGTTGGGGAATCTCGTGTCTCTTAGAAATGTTCCCAGTGTGTTGGCAATGGTAGAATGACTTAAAAAACACACGGGCATCATGGAATAATCTAGGCCAATATAATCCAGAGTCTAAAACATTCTTAGGTGTCCATTGGGGTCCAAAGTGTCCACCACAAGAAAGTGTATGACAAAAATTTAAAATAGACTCCAACTCTTGATCAGGAACACACCTCTTAATAAATTGATCACTACACATACACCAGAGGTATGGATCATCCCAAAAATAATACCAAGCCTTACTTTTTAATTTTGGGACTTGATTTTTCTTTAAATTTTCTAGGATTTAAGTGGCAACAAGGTCGTTCACTAAATTTGCATACCAAGGATGTGTACCTGAGATGGAATAAAGATGCTCATCGGGGAAAGTGTCCTGAAGTGGTACCTGGTTCAAGGTGTAATCCTCTAGTGTGTGAGTAATCCTACTCATGTGGTCCACCACCATGTTTTTTGACCCCTTTTTTTCCTTTATCTCAATATCAAATTCATGAAGAAGGAACATCCATCAGATCAGCCTGGGATTTGCATATAGCTTCATCAAGAGGTACCTCAAAGCTGCATGGTCAGAAAAAACAATTACTTTAGGGACCAATAAATATTTAAGGAATTTATCTAAAGAAAATATGACAGAAAGAAACTCATTTTTCATGGTTCTGTAATTTTATTGGGCGGAATCCAGTGTCCTCGATGCATAGACAATCACATGTGAACGTCCCTCCACCCTCTAAGATAAGACAGATCCAACCGCAATGTTGGAGGCGTCACACATAAGATCAAAAGGAATATCCCACCGTGTGGGCTGTATGATTGGTGGAGTGGTCAGACACTTTTTTAACCCATCAAAGAAAGTCCTACATGAATCATCAAACACAAAATCAGAATCCTTTTAGAGTAATCGTGACATAGGAAGAAAAATATTACAAAAAATCTTTGCTGAAGTGCCGATAAAATCCTGCATGCCCTAGGAAATATCTAACATCACACACACATGAAGGATATGGTAAGGATGAAATAATATCTACCATAGATCTATCAACCTCTATCCCATGTTTTGACACTACATCCCCTAAGACAATGCTATTCTCTACCATGAAATGACACTTTTCAATGTTCAGGACTAGATTCTTCTCATTTCAACGATTCAAAACCATTCCAAAACTACTTAGACATTCATCAAATGAAGACCCATACACTGTAAAATAATCCATAAATACCTCCATGAAGGTCTCAATAAAATCATAAATATACTCAC
The DNA here is from genome assembly GCA_963277665.1 of Viscum album. Lineage (NCBI taxonomy): Eukaryota > Viridiplantae > Streptophyta > Magnoliopsida > Santalales > Viscaceae > Viscum > Viscum album. The sequence goes on from OY728136.1 coordinate 1,990,939,132, forward strand.
CATACAACTCTGGAAGGTACCTGGGGCATTGCAAAGTCCAAATGGCATCCTCCGGTAGGCAAATGTGCCAAATGGACAGGTGAATATAGTCTTCTTTTGATCCTACAGAGCTATAGGAACCTAAAAATATCTAGAAAATATATCCAAGAAACAATAGTGTGTCTTACCAGCTAGTCTCTCAAGCATATGATCAATAAATGGGAGGGGTAAATGGTATTTGCGAGTGGAATGATTTAGTTTCCTATAATCAATACACACATGCCAACTATTTTGTACCCTCATTGGAACTAAGTCATTTTTCTCATTTTTAATAACAGTAACACCACTTTTCTTAGGCACAACCTGAATAGGACTTACCCACTAAGAATCTGAAATAGAATAGATTATACTTGCCTAGAGAACTTTTTGAACCTCTTTTTTAACAACTTCCAGAAGGGTTGGATTGCGTCTCCTTTGTGGTTTCATCACTAGTTTAGCCTCATCCTCCAAAATAATCCTATGCATGAAAATGGTGGGGATAATACCTGATATGTCATCCAAGGTCCACCCGATTGCCCTGATGTTCTCCCTCAAAAGAATAAAAAGTTTTTCTTCATGTTCAAAAGGTATATTGTTAGCAATGATAACAGTTAATTTCTCACCACTTAATAAGTGTGAGTATTTTAGATTTGGTGGCAATGGCTTGAGTTCCAGTGTAGGGTGGTGGTGTATGGATGGGGTCATAGAAGGAACTGAAATATGTGCACAAAGAGCATCAGTATCATAATATACATCATCAAAATCATAGAATAAAGCATCAAATCCATTACCATACTCAACAGCCATGTCATAATTAGAGTTTACATGATCAAAATCAGAATATGATTCCATTTCAAAATCAAATCCTAGGGAGTCTTGTTCCTTAGAAATGTGTGTAGAAGTAATCTTAGACATCAAACTAGAACCAATACTCATAATCTCTTTAAGCATAGGACAATCCAATTCCATGGTGTTTTTACTTGGTGGTTCAAAATGGGAGATAAAAAATGCAGAATGACCCTCTGAGGGGTAATTCATGGAATCCATAACATTAAATATCACAACTTCATCCCCAAATTCCATGGAAAGTGTACCCTCATTGACATTTATGATTGATTTTGTAGTTTTGAGGAAGGTCCTACCTAAGATAATGGGGTAATGAGAACTTACATGATCATCCTCCAGGTTAAGCATATAGAAATCTGCTGGAATTATCATGTCTCTTACCCAGACAAGTACATCCTCATGAACTCCCGCTGGATATGTCGAAGATCTATTCGACAACTGCACCACTACTCTCAACAGTTTCATCTCATCAACCTACAAAGAAGAGAATACAGAGTGAGGCATCACATTTATGGAAGCTCACAAATCACAAAGTGCATCAGTAAAGTGTAACTACCCTATGGTACATGGGATGGTGAATGTCCTAGGATCCTTTAAATTTGTTGGAATTTCTAGAGTATGTGTAATGAGTGCTAAGACATTCCTTCTAAGGATGATCCTCTCATTTCCCTTGAGCCCTCTTTGATTGGTGAAGATTTCTTTTAGGAATTTTGCATACCTTGGGATTTGTTTGATGGATTCAAGTATAGGGATGTTGATCTCAACACGATTGAATGTGTCCAAAAATTCAATTTTTCATTACTTCTTCAGCCATATTATTTTTTTGAACAACCCTATTTGGAAAGGGAATAGGTTTAGGAGGAACATTGTCAATATTTTTCTTACCTTTATCTTTCTCTTTGGGTTTATCATCAGTTGGTATCGGATGGGGCATCTCCGAAGATAAGGTGAATCCCAGTGGAATGGTAGGTGGAGAAGCATCAGTTGTTTTCTTCCCACTTCCCAATGTGATGGCACTGAAATTCCCCTTTGGATTTGGAGTGGATTGGTAAGGAAGATTTCTAGAATTCTTACTTACCAGTTCATGGAGGGCAGTGGAAATCTGGCTCATTTGAGTCTTCAACTCTCTCAAATACAAACCTTGACTCTTCAGCTCATTCTATTGATTATGATCGATTTTTGTCAACATATCATCAATATTAGAATATTCCTTTGGTGGGGGATTCCCTTGTTGCAGACTTGTGGATGTTTGAGGTTCGAATCTTCTTTGGGGTTTTGGAAACCCTGTTGGTAAGGTGGAGGCTGCTAAGAGTTTGGTTGAAAAGGGGGCCTTTGATGTTGTACAGAGACATAACTCATGTCAGATTGATCCTTCCACCCTTGGTTGTCTGTTGGATCAAACTTATTTTGGGGATATGGTTGTTGTTTTTGCTGCTCATATGGTCTCCCAGGGAACACTGCTACACAATCTTCTGTTTCTTTGAGTTGTGGGAAACAATTATTTGGGTGGTTTTTCACAGTGAAAATTCTACAAGGCCATGAAGGAGGGGGTTGGGATGTCCTTTGTGCCAAAGAAACCTGCCCTACCATAGTTGTCAATTCTTCTAAATTGGTATCAATCAAATGACTCTATAGAGAAGATGGACTTACCTGATGTACTCCCCTGACATGTGGTGTAACTCTATCGCCAAATTTTTGGAAGTTTTGGGCCATCATGTCGATCAATGCACGTGCAGATATTGGTGTCTTATCCACCAATGCCCCTCCTGCTGTGGCATACACCATGCTCCTCTCCATAGGTTTGAGTCCTTAATAGAATTATTTAATGAGGAGTTTCTCAATGATTCGGTGATGTGGGAAGCTTGCACACAACTTCTTGAATCACTCCCAATACTCATACATTGAATCCGCTTGTGCTTTCTTGATCCCTGAGATCTACTTATGAATGGAAGTAGTCCTTGATGCAGGAAAAAATCTCTGCAAGAAAATACGTTTCAAATCATTTCAACAAGTTACATCTTCAGGTTGTAAATAAAACAACCAGTCTTTCGAAGCTCCATCAAGTGAGAATGAAAATGCTCTTAATTTGATTTGGCCTTCAGATACATTTCTTGGTTTCAAGGTAGAGAAAAACGCATTTAATTATTTAATATATTTATTGGGATCCTCACCTAAGAGGCCATGAAATTTTTGAAGAATATGAATTAACCCATATTTTAGTTCAAAGTCCAATTCGAGATTTCGATATGCAATGCAATTTGGTTAATAGTTAATATCAGGTACATCCAATTCTCAAAGGGTTATATTAAGTTCATTTCCATTATTGTAAACTATTTGTTCTTATTTTATGGTTAAATTTGAATTTCTTCCAATTTCAATGTTCTGATATTGGATTAATTCTCCAACTGTTTGAATGTTGAAACTTCCTGTAGACTGAGAATGTCTGATTCGATCCCTATGGCTACGTTCAATCTCAGGGTCGATATCTAAGAGATCTTCGGGATTAGTTCATGTAATAAATCAAATAAAAATTAAAATAAAGAAATTGGACCATAGTAAAATAAAAATAATAAGTTTGAGTTGATGGTCCAAAAATAATTAGAATAAAATAAAAGAAGAAGAAGAAAAATATTGGGTAAAGAAGGAAGAAAGATGAGAGGAATAGAATAAAATGTAAAATAAAATAAATACCTATAATTGGTTGAAATAATTACTTGCCTCTCCGGAAACGATGCCAATTTGAAAGAGTGCAATCGTTGGTGCCCTCAAATGATTAGTGTGATTTTGGGGTACTTAGATGCAGTAGAGTGGCTGACCAAGGTTGTTTCTTAAAGGAAAAAGTAAATTAAAAAAAACTTCTTCAAGGTATTCTAAAAATAAAATAGAATAGAATTAAAACACTACTTGAAAGGATGGGGGTTGTTTATAGTTTATAAATCTAGAAGAAGTTTTCTGGAATAAGAGTACATTTTTTTTTGTTTTTAGTTTTGAAATGAATTTCGATTCAAATGACACAACACGAATATGTTTTTTTAGAAATCTATTTTAAAAGGCATACTCGATCTAACTCTACCTCTTCATTTAAGTATTAATAATTATCATTTGAATCAATATCCACTTAATTATGATACCCTAATTTGTTAAACCTTGAACCCTACAAGAGTTAACATAACCACAAAGACAGAATTACTTAAACCCTAGGCTAGCTTCGGAACACGCAATCGCAGCACCCTGCTTTGATTTTTGTTCAAAGGTTAGATTATGGTCAGTGGTTAATTAGAGAAAATATACATTCTATAAATGAGGATTAATTTTGTTTATAGATTATATTTTACCTCTAAAAATTTATCCTGTGTGGTCTTGTATTACCGATTATGATCACGCTCTCACAATTTACACAAAATATCGACCTCACGTGTTTTTGTGTTAATTATTCAATTTCTTGCTTAGTTTATTACTATTTAAAAAAACACAATTCATGGATCTTATTAATTTAATTACATTATCTCAATTATTCAAAATAACTAAATGAAGAAGGATAGATGTCGATCGATTACTAAAAAGAACTACTCTTCCATGGGCGGTGTAGTCATCGTGGAGACGTTTTGCATGAGTAAAGGATTGAAAGGGTAGAACTCAATCTCGTCTCCACTGTTGATTCAAACCCAAGTAATAAGATTAAGAGAATAAGTAAAGGGAAGAATAAAAAATATTATTTGAAGAAAAATTCATGATACAAACAAGAAAGAAAAATAATACAAAAAGGAGGTGGGAGAGGAGAGCATTTTGGGAAGAGAGGTTTTCACTAAGCCTTACTTATTCCAAGAGTTGTGAGGGGATCCCAAGATACACCCTTTCGGAAAAAATTCCCAAATCCTCTAACAACCCTCTAAAATAGTGAAAAACCTCTCTAAATAGATTTTCTGAGGGCTAGAGTAACATAAATATTTATGTGTGAAATCAAAAACTCGTCAAATATTTTATTCCACGTTGCACCGCATAGTTGACCTCTAAAACGCGTGAATTTTCCAGCCCTACAGAAGGATTATTTGTGCCAAATCATGTCCCTGAGCGTTCCTCAAAGGTTGGGCTCAATCCAAGCTCACTTAAAGAAGATATGGCCCAAATACAAAACTCATGTCCATTATTCCGAGGCCAGCCCACCATTGACTTAATGGCCTATTTAATCCATCCAAATGAAAACTTTAGCTCTAGTGTCCTGAATAAAGGTTGTAGAAAATTAAGTTAATAACACTATTAAAAAATATTAAGTTCAAATAATAAATATTAAAATATGTATTATCAAAATACTACAGTATATTTTAAAAGGGTAAAACTGGAATTTTCATCAAATTTTCAAATGAAAGATCTAATCCCAAATATTTCATAAATGAATATATTTAGTACAATGTGAGGAAATTATAACATTTATTATCAATAAAATATTCAATAAAATAGTGTTTTATCACACCAAGACTAGTTGCTTCGCCCATGCACATCTCTAATCTCTATATTAACCCTCTAGCATAGGGACCTTTCCATTTTTCTGACCTACAACCATGAAGTATGATTGGGTACCCAGTAGAATCCCAGGTAGTGAGTGAGTACAACATGGTAGGGCACCACCAATGGTTTCTAAAAAATAGTTATTTTAAGACAATTTATGTGTAATTATAGTAAAATACAAGATAATAAAAATATAGACAAGGTTCTTTTAATTAATATGATTTAAATTATCCACTTTTAATTTATATTCAATGATCTGACCATATTAGTCAAATATACATCGGCCTATGCTAGTCAACTAAACTAATTCCAAGGAGAGTCATGTTATCTACATCATAGGTACATTCATTTAAAAAACAATGCATATAAACTTACCTCATATCCTCAGTCCAAGTAATCACATCATGTGCATTTTTTAGAAGCATAGGGCCTTATATAGATATCTTAAACCAAGAAATACTAGGGTGGGGCCTACCGTAGATGTCTAGACCTACCCATGGGTGTAGATTCTCAATCAAATACCCCACTCATACAAATAATTCACATGAGAATTGTAACATCCCAGGTAAATAAATAAATAATACATTTTAATTTTGATTAAAATTTTGCGAATAAAATATTAATTTTACTTTAAAGGGGTTTCTATGTTCAATGGAATTTCCGACATGTAACAATGAATTTCTTTGAAATCTTATGTTGCACATAAGACTGAGTCATACTAAAAAATATATAATATTATTATTTTAAATGGTAGTTAACGCCTAGCCATTACATTGACATGAATAAATAGATCTAACTACAATATGATTATACATTTTTGTTAAATGTTTTAACTTTTATCCAGTAATAGAGGCTTAAATTGTTAATGAATCGAATTTTAAGCATAATTTACATTAAAAGGTTGATTTACCCCATTTTGATGTAGAAACCTCTATAAATATTGTTTTGGTAACTTTTAAATGTTCTATTTGACCAAATAAAGCTCTTTTTTGAAATCAGGATATCAAAATTTACTTTGGGTAATATTTTTTAATTTTTCTGATAAAATTCTTTTTTTGATGAATAATGAAAAATACTGTATTTTAATTCAAAACTCCCTTTTAATCTAATTTATTTATATGGATATATTATCTTTTTATTTAACTTTAAAGTGTAACTGGAGTAAATTGTTACCATTTAATCCAATTTTGGTCATTGGATGTAATAAAATTTTAAAATTGGACAAAAACAAGTGTCAGTCTTTTGATAGTTATTATTTTTCTTAAAAACACGCTTTTTTATTTTGACAACGGGAATTAATTTTAAATTAATCAATCCAACTTCTATGTTTTTAATTTGGTAAAATAGACATAAATTTGAATTTGTAATATCAATTATAGTTTAGGCTTAATTTTTTGTAGTTTTTTGAAAAACATCAATTTTTGATGAATAGTGAAACCACTAAGTAATGGTTAAAAACTGACTTTTTCGTTTAAATAAAATTATACCAATTATGCGAATTGAATTTCGAAAATATGACATACATTGTTGTTATTATAAAGTAAAATTTGGATCAATAAGATGAAAATAATTTTTGGTGAAACGTAACTTGTGACTTTTATTTACTATGGTTAATGAATAATAGGGTAATTTAAGGTAAAAAGAATATCAAATAATAAAAAAATTACCTTAACACTTGTCCTAAACTTATTGTATGAGTCATGGACGACCATTTAATCCTTCGGTATATTTTATGACCCCATTAATCCACTTATGAGTGATAATGACACATTATATTAATTAATTTAGAGTAAAGACAAAAATGACATAAACAAATATCTTTTAGAAAATTAATTTTTACATGAGGTTATATAAAATATATCTTCGACTATAAATATTATTTGGAAATATAAAAATATTTCTTACATAATGGTGTTTTTTTTATAATTTATAGCCATCAAATAAATAAAATTATTTATGACACAATAATGATTCAGTGTTTACCTTATTAATAAATGATTTAAATAAAAAATATTAGAAAGATTAAAATAATATCAAAACCTATCAAATTCTTATTGGATTATTTTATTTTAAGCATTATTCATCTTATCTTCATCTTAAATAAGGTTTAGACCTTTAAAAACAGAAAATAATTATATAATAAAATAATACTTTCACACTTTCCTAAATAGATGCTCCTCCCCCATATAAAAATCCCTCATATCTAACCCATTCCACACACCTCTCAAGAACCTTGGATCGTCCAAAACCTGACCCAATAATCTCTCAAGATCCCTCTATTCCATCTAGAATCCTTAACATAGGCAGAAGGCACTTCAAGAAGTCATTTTGGTTCAAACCAAAGGGAGTTACCCGAATTAAAGGTAACAGTTTCTCTTAAATTATTTTCTTTTCTTTTACTTCTCCAACCCGTAAACTCTTTTTGATCTTTTATTTTATAAAAACAACAACTAACTTAATATAATAGGATATTTTTATGATGAGGATTCAAATTACACTTTCACACACCTCCATCGAATGGGTAATGAACATACTCTTTCTATGGATTGCAAACTAACGCATCACGAAACAATGATTGTTCAATTTTCTCCTACTGCCTCTCATGGTGGCCATTATGATGGAATTATTTTTATATATGATATATATTATGATTATTTTTTATTTATTCTTCTGTATTTTTAATTTATATCATAACATTATAGTTTCCCATTTGGGTAAACACGCTGATTTCATTTGTGGAAGTGCGGACTACCGCCCCGTCAATGTGATATAACACGTTAATGACATATGTGGGAAGTATAAAGGATGAAGTTAATGATATTATATATGATATTATACAATAATTATAATATATCTATGTATCATTATGTTTTAATCCCATTAAAATAAGAAATAGAAATGAAAGTGGTGTTCATGACTACGCAAGGCTTACCGTCTCCATGAATGGTGAATTTCATTTCTCACTTCCAAATGTTATGTACTATTATAAGTATATGTATATAATGGATATATATGATATATTTGATATCTAAATCATTATTATAATTCTGTATATAATGAACGTTTGACCATGTGAACAACTTGTAATTATAAGAAGTCGATTTTTGACTTAAGTACCAAATATCGACAAAACCACCGTTATTAATGTAAATGATTAAAAAATGTTTATAACATGGTAATATGTGATATAAAAGGAACAATAAACTTGAAAAAGGATATTATTCAAGTGTAAATTAACTTTAGTTTATTTTTCTGTAGATTAAAGAACGAACAGGTCAATTCAGACTCGAGGTAAGGGACTTCGTCTCAATCTCTTTTCATTGAGGCATATTTTGTAATATTAAAAGACTTTATTTTATATGGTTTATAAAAACATTGACTTTTCATTTCATCCAAATGGAAACGTTTTCTATGAATTCTTTTTACTGAATGAAAAAACGAAATGTTTCTATTTAACAAAAGTGATGACAACCACCTTTTCTGCCGCCATGAGTATTATTTGATCTTGGCTTCCTTTACAAACCATAATTTATTAAAAGGAAAGTAAATAACATTTAATCTTTTTGATGTTTATTGGTATTGAAAATGGTTTTTAAAATGGATTTGTTATGTCAATATATTTAAATGATATATTTTGATTGAAATATAGAAATGTTATCTTTACATTATGTTTGTTTTATGTGTTATGAATATGTTAGGGTTCTTGGGAATTGTTACGTATGCAAGTGGTTCCATGATAGACCTAGGGCGGGAGAGCCCGATATAGCTCTCCAATGCATTGGGTAACATGACGGAGGTAAACATGAATGTTTTTTCTAAGAGATTTAGGGAATATACTATGATGGGTATTCCAAATGTTACTCCATATGTGGCTATGATAGCTACAATGTAAGTATGATATGAGTGCCACACCGTACCTTTATGATTTATGTTTTCTATGTTTTATTTATAAATCTTATGATTTCACGAGGTATGTTAAAGGGAATATGTTATGTATGAAATGATGAACTTATGTTTTCTTTCTTTGTTTTATAACCCTTACTAAGATTTTTATGCTCATCCCATGTTTTGAAATATTTTTTACAGGACTTAAAGATGAATATGGTCAATGATGGGATCATGGAAAAGTCCTGCTATCAAAAACATGGGACTATACATGACTCTTTTTTAAAAAAGTTATTATTTTATTAAAAAATGGAAACTGAGTAGAAGTATCAACATTGTAATTTTTGAGATGTAATGTAATAGTTTTTCCCTAATTCTCTAAAACTCTAAACTTGAAAAGATACTCAATGTGAATTATTAATTTAATTCAATATTATGTAATGTTTATGGTCGTGTCCTTATATTTTGTATTAGAGTTCGGTTTTGATAAATTTAGGAGTTAGGGTGTTGTGAAACTAATATCCATAAATTAATTTATGTTAATACTGAAATGATAGAATTTACAAATTACCATGTTGCTCCACCTAAGATATCTTTGTGTTCAAAATGGGTTTCTGTAGAGGAAATAGGGAAGCTATGTTGGGATGACATCAAGAGGTAGGCAACCTTCCAAATCAGCAACCTGAGATGGTCCGAATCAGAACTCAATAGTTTGTTGTAGTGATTGATCATTTGACTCAAGCTATAAATGGGGATGGTATCCATTCATGGGATCTTCTAGATCAACCACAATGGAACATGTCAATAGTGGAGTATTTCATGGGGAAACATCCCCCATCATTCATAGGATCATCTAACCTTGTGCTTGATGAAGGGTGTATTAAAGCGCCGGAGAATATTTTTGATGTCATGGGGTGTTCAAAACATCAAAATGTTTGTCTCAATGTTTACTATTTTGAAGGTGAAGCTGATCAGTGGTGGTCGATGGTGAAAAATATATGTGATTGTGAGGAGATTTATGCCCTTGATTAATATGAATTCATTGGTTTGTTTCTAGAGAAATATTTTCCTATGGTGGTTCATATTAGGATGAAAAAACAATTCCTGGAATTGAGGAATGAGGATGAATCAATGGTTGTTTATGAAGCTAAATTCACTTGTCTCGCAAGGTATGCTCTAAATTTGATACAAGACCTTGATAGTAAAATAAACCATTTTTACTCAGGATTAAAGACAAATTATCTATGGTATTTAGCTTCTTGTGAGTTCAAAAGTTATATAAAACTTGTTCGAAGTGCGGAGAAGGTGGAAATGGAGTTTTCCGATGATCATGTGTTCTTAAAAAAAACAGAATTAGTGGTCAAGGTGGAAGGTGAAAGGGAATAACTATTCAAAAAATTCTGATGGTAAGAAACTTATGTTTACAGTTTGTGAAAATTGTGGTAAAAATCATACTGTAGAAAGTCTTCTGAATTCTGGTATGTGCTACCAATGTGGTAAAATGGGACATAAGGCTCGTAATTTTATTGAAAAAGATCAGGTTAATGGTAAGAAAAAATATTATTTACAGTTAGTAAAATGTATTAAGTACAATGAAATGGGTCATTATGAAAATGAGTGTCAAATGAAGAACTCAACTGAGGAAAAACAACCAGAATACAAGAAGAAAGGGGTGATGAAGTCCTTTGCAACTAATTTAGCAGATACTGGTCCATCAAATAAAGTTGTATCATGTATACTATTTGTTTGTTCATATTATTCCAATCTATTTTTTGATTCATGGTCTATACATTTTTTTATTTTTGAGAATTTTTCTTGTAAATTGGGAATTCCATATCAAGATATAAATCTTGAACTTATTGTAAAAACACCCTGAGGAAATGTTGAAACAAAAAGAATTTATCAGAACCTTATTGTCCTTGTGTGTGAAAAGAATCTTCCTGCAAAACTTATTGATTTGACTCTAGTAGAGTTTTATGTTATTTTGGGTATGGATTATATTTCTGTTTATCATGCTAATATTGATTGCAGAGATAAAGAGGTTTCTTTTCAGAATGTTTTTTAGTTCGTGTACTAGAATGAACCCTTAATTTTGATAATATATCAGGATGCTGAGAAACTAGTAAAATATGGAAATGAATGTTACCTTTCATATATTATTGAAAATAAAGGAACTATTCAGAATAATGATGTGCCAGTGGTAAATAAGTATATGGATGTTTTTCCTGATTAGTTTCCAGGTATTATACATGATCGAGAAATTGAATTTATTGTTGACTTATTTCTTAATGCAAATCCAATTTCAAAACCCACATATCGAATGTGTCAAATGGAACGTTAAGATTTAAAGAAGAAATTGCAGGAGTTATTAGATAAGGGTTTCATTCAACCTATCACACCACCATGGGGTGCTCTTGTCTTTTTTGTTAAAAATAAACATGGTTCAATGATAATTTTCATTGATTATAGATTATTGAATATCATCAATATTAAGAAAAAGTATCATTTGCCTCATATCAATGATTTGTTTGATCATCTTGAGGGAGATCTGTATTTTTTGTAGATTGACATGAGGTTTGGGTACCATCAGTTGAAAGTAAAAGAAGCAGACATTATGAATACCGTGTTTCATTGTAGATATGGCCATTTTGAATTTTAAGTTATGAATTTTGTGTTAACCAATGCACCTGTTGTATTCATTGATCCTATGAATAGAATTTTCTATGAGGTTTTGGATAAGTTTGTGGTTGTGTTCTATGATGATATTTTGGTTCACTCTAAAATTAAATAGGATCATGAATTTCATTTTAGGGTTGTCTTGAAAACCTTAAAATAAAAGAAACTATTAGGGAAATTCATCAAGTGTGGGTTTTGGTTAAGGAAAATTTCTTTCATTGGTCACATTGTTTCAAAAAAAGGCATAACTATTGATCCTACTAAAACAAAAGTTGTTGAAGAATGGCCAAGAACAACAAATATAACCGAGATCCATAGTTTTCTTGGTTTGTAAGGTTATTACCGAAGGTTTGTTTTGAATTTTTTATGGTTATCTAGTCCAATGTATAAGTTAACTCGAAAAAGTGTTAAGTGATTTTTGAAAAATGAATGTGATGATTGTTTTTAGGAATTGAAAAGAAGATTGGTTAATTCTCCAGTTTTGGCACTACCATCCAAAAATGGTGAGTTTGTTATTTACAATGATTCATAATTGAAAAGAATTGGTTGTGTCCTCATCCAGATTGATCAGGTAGTTTCTTATGTTTCACGATAGTTTAAGCCTCATGAGTTAAATTACCCTACATATGATTTAGAATTAAATTTTGTTGTTTTTTTAATTTTTTTTTGAAGGAATCATTTTTAGGGAGTAAAATGTAAAATATACACTGACCACAAAAGTTTAAAGTATATATTAAATCAGAAAGAGTTGAACAGAAGAAAATGGAGATGTTTATAAATAATCAAGGACTATGATTGCACAATCCTTTACCATCCGAAAAACGAAAATAATGTGGATGATGCTTTGAGTCAAAAAATTAATGCTTCATTAACCATGCTGCGTTTAGAATGATATACTTTGGTTTTTGATTTGATGAAATTTGGCATAGAAGTTGTTGGTGCAGAAAATTGTTCTATTTTCATTAAGGGTTGATAATGATTATTTTTTGAGGATTGGAATGAGTTGATGTGTGCTTTCTGATTCACAGTTGAAGAAAGAGTAATTATGTGATGCTCTTAGTTCTCTATTTTCAATTCATCTTGGAAGTACTAATATGTAAAGATATATTTGGGAGTATTACTGGTGGGATAGAATGAAAAGAGATATTTCTAATTTTACAATGATGTTTTTGACTTGTCATCTGGTTAATGTAGAGTGGCAGTTACCAAAGGGGATGCTTCAGTATTTAATGGTTCCAGAGTGGAAGTGGGAAAATTTATCAATGGACTTTGTTGTAGGATTACTGAAGACATCTTGAGGTTATAATGCAATCTGGGATATTGTTGATTGATTGACTAAATCTGCTTATTTCCTTCCTATTCGTGATTCTTTGTCTCTAGATCAAATTTCTCGGTTGTATGTTAAAGAGATAGTCAGGTTGCAGGGAGGTCCCATATCCATTGAATCTGATCGTGATCCCAGGTTTAGTTCTAACTTTTGGAAAGGCCTTCAAAATTCGTTGGGTACTGAATTAAATTTTATTACAGCATTTCATTTGAAATCAGATGGGTGGTTAGAACTAGCTATTTAGACCTTAGAGGATATGTTAAATTCTTGATCACTAGATTACCAGGATATTTGAGACCAACATATTACTTTGGTTAAATTTTCTTATAATAACATTTTTCATTCCAGTATACATATGGCTCCATTTGAGGTATTATATGGGAAGCAGTGTCGAACTCTAGCTTTTTGGGATGAAGTAGGTGAAAGGAAGCTGATGGGAAATCAATTGGTAGCAGAGATGAAAGAAAAAGTTTAGTTGATTTAGAAGAATATGAGAACACCTCAGAGTAGGCAGAAAAGTTATATGGATAACCGGAGGAAGGATATTTCATTGGAGGTAGGTGATCATGCCTTTCTCAAAGTTTCTCCAAGGAAAAGTGTGATGTATTTTTGTAAGAAGGAAATGTTGAGTCCCTGGATCATTGGACCTTATGAAATTTTGGAGAAAGTTTGATCAGTTGATTATAGAGTGGATTTTCCTCCATGTTTATCCCAGTTACCTAATGTTTTTCATGTTTCAATGTTGAGAATGTATATTCCAGATCAATCTCATGTTTTAATTCTAGAGGTAGTTCAGTTGGAAGAGAATCTATCTTATGAGGGACAACCCGTCCAGATTGTTTACCGTAGAGAGCATGTGTTGTGAAACAAGTTGATTCAAGAGGTAAAAGTTTTGTGAGAAAACCATATGGTTGAAGAGGAAATGTGGGGATCTGAAAATTCTATAAGGGATAAATAACCCCATTTATTTGATAAGTGAATGAAATTTCTAGGACGTAATTTCCAAAAGAGGGGAAGGATGTAACAACCTAGGTAAATAAAGAAATAATACATTTTTATTTTTCATAATATTTATTAAATTAAATATTAATTTCACTTTAGAGGGGTTTCTATGTTCTATGGAATAGCCGATCAACAATAACAAGTTTTGTGGAAATCATACATTGCACACAAGGATGAGTCATACTAAAATAATAATAATATAATATAATTATATTAAATGGTAGTTAATTCCTTTCCATTGTATTGGAAGGAATGAATATAAGTAACTACAATATGATTATACATGTTTGTAAAATGTTTTTACTTTTATCCAATAAAAGTTAGAAGATTAAAATGTGAATGAATCTAATTTTAAGCATAATTTACTTTAAAAGGTTGATTTACCAACTTTTAATGGAAAACCCTCTTTAGATAGAATTTTGATCACTTTTATATTTTGTATTTGACCAAATAAAATTCTTATTTAGAGTCAAGATATGAAAATTTACTTTGGGTGAATTTTTGGTATCTTTCTGATAAAAATCATTTTTGATGAATAGTGAAAAATAATGTATTTTATTTCAAAAAATCCTTTTAATCTAATTTATTTATATGGATAGATTATATTTTTGATTTTATTTAAAGTGTAATTATATTATATTTTTACCATTTAAACCAATTTTGGTCATTGGAAGTAATTTCACTTTGAAATTGGACATAAACAAGTGTTAATCTTTTAATAGTTATTATTTCTTAAAAACACGCTTTTTTGTTTTGACAACGAGAATTAATTTTAAATTAATTAATACAAATTCTATGTTTTGAATTTGGTGAAATAGACATTATTTTTTAATTCATAATATCAAATATATCTTAGGCTGAATTTTTGGTAGTTTTCCGAAAAACATCAATTTTTGATGAATAGTGAAACCACTAAGTAGTAGTTAAAAACTGACTTTTTCATTTAATTTTTTTAATAATTCTGTGAATTGAATTTCAAAAATACGATAAAAATGGTTTTTATTCATAATTAAAATGTGGTTTAATAAGATGAAAATAATTTTTGGTGAATATTAACATTTGACTTTTATTTATCGCGGTTAAAGGTAAATGGGGTAATTCAAGGAAAAAAGAATATCATAATAATACAAAATTTCCTTAACACTTGTCCTAACATTATTGGATGAGTCATGACTAACCATGGAAATAATTGGGTCTTTTTTGGAACTCCATAAATCCACTTAAAAGTGATAATGACACATTATATTTATTAAATTAGAGTAAAGACAAAAATGTCATAAATAAATATCTTTTAGTAAATTAAATTTTACATCAGGTTATATAAAATATCTCTTTCACTATGAATATTCTCTGAAAAGATAAAACTATTTCGTACTTCATGGTATTTTTTAAAAATTTTATACATTAAATAAATAAAATTATTTATGACACAATAATGATTCAGTGCTTACCTAATTATAAAATGATTTAAATAAATAATATCATAATGATTAAAATAATTTCCAAAACCTATCCAATTATTATTTGATGGTTTTATTTCGACCATGATTCATCTTATCTTCGACTTTAGTATGTTTTGGAGCTTTTGAAACCGAATTTTATTATATAATTAAATAATAGTTTCTCACATTCCTAAAGAGTCTCTCCTCACCCATATAAAAATCCCTCACTTCTAACCCATTACTCACACCTATCAAGCCACTTGGCTCATCCAAACCCTATAAAACAAATCTCTAACGATCCATGTCTTCCACCTATAATCCTTAAAGTAGGTAGAAGGCACTTCAATAAGTCTATTTGGTTCAATCCAAAGGGAGTTACCCAAATTAAATGTAACAATTTCACTAAAATTATTTTCTTCTATTTTAATTATTTAACCCCTTAACTCTTTTTATTATTATTTTTCATAAAAAAAACATTATCCTAAATATACTAGGATATTTTTATAAGAAGTATTGGAAGTAAAGTTTCACACACCTACATGTAATGGGTATAGAACATATTGTTTCTGTGGATGGAAAACAAACGCCTCACGAAACGATGATTGTTCAATTTTCTCATACCGCCTCTCATGGTTGCCATTTTGATCGAACTATATTTATATATGGTATAAATTATTTTAATGTAATATTTATGCATCTATATTTTTCTTTTATAAAATACCTTTATGGTTTCCATTATGGGTAAACACGATAATTTCATTTGAGGAAGTGTGGACTACCGCCTTCTCAAAGTGATATGACTCATTAATTCCATATATGGGATGTATAGAGGATGGGTTTAATGATATTATATATGATATTATACTGTAATTATAATATAACTGTGTAACATTATTTTTTAATTCCATTAGAATAAGAAATTTAAATGAAAATAGCGTTCATGCGTACGTATGACATACCGTCTCCATGAACGGTGCATTTAATTTCATATCTCCAAATGTTATGTACAGCTATAAATACATGTAAATAATGGATATATATGATATATATGATATCTAAATCTTAAATATCATTCTAGATATAATGAAATTTTGACCCCGTGAACAACTTGTAATAATTAGAAGTCCATTTTTGACTCAATTACCAAATATTGACAAAACAACCAGTGTTAATTTAAATCATATAAAAATGTTTATATCATGGTAATAAGTGATATTAAAGGAATAATAAACATGAAAAAAATATATTAAGAAATTATAAATTAAATTTATCTTATTATTCAAGAGATTAATGAACGAATGGGTCAAGTCGGACACGAAGTAAGAGACTTTGTCTCAATCTCCTTTCATTAAGGCATATTTTGATTTAATATATGAATTTATTTTATACGGTGTATAAAAACCTTTTACTTTTCATTTCATTCATATTTAATCTATTTCTATGATTATTTTTACTAAATGACAAAAATGAATGTTTCTTTTTAACGTAAGTGGTGATAACGACCTTTTCCTCCACCGTGAGTATTAATTGATCTGGGCTTCCTTAAAAAGAATTAATGTTTTTAAAAGGAAATTAAATAACATTTACTATTTTTTTACGTATATTGGTATTGAAAATGGGTTTTATAATGTATTTGTTATGTCAATATATTTAAATGATATATTGTGATTGAAATTTGGAAATGTTATCTTTCGATTATGTTTGTTTTATTTGTTATGAATATATTTTGGTTCTTGGTCATTGTTACGTATACAAGTGGTTCTGTGATAATACTAGGGTGGATGAGCCTAAGATAGATCTTTAATGCATTGGGTAATGTGAAGGAGGTAAACGTGAATGTTTCTCCTAAGATATTTTGGGAATAAACTATGACGTGTGTTCCAAATGTAACTCTCTACGTAGCTGTGATAGCTAAAATGTAAGTATGATAAAGATGCCACAAGTTACCTTTATGATTTATGTTTTCTATGTGTTAATAATAAATTTCAATATTTCATAAGGTATTCTATAGATATTATGTTATGTATGAAATGATGAACTAATGTTTTCATTCTTTGTTTTATAACCCTTATTGAGCTTTTTATGTTCATCCCTTGTTTTGAAATGTTTTTAATAGGGGTTAATGATGAATATGGTCAAAGATGGGATCAAGGAAAATTCATTCTGTCTAAAACATGGGACTAGACTTGAATCATTTTTTCAAAATTTTTTATGTTATGAAAAAATTGAAACTGAGTAGAAGTGTCTACCTTGTAATTTTTGAGATGTAATGTAATAGTTATGGCCTAATTCCCTAAAACTATAAACCTGAAAAGATCCTCAATGTGAATTATTCATTTAATTCAAGATTGTGTAATGTTTAAGGTCAATTCCTTAGAATAATTCTTCTTTAAGAATTTAATACATCTACCATTTAAATTCCATAACTCATTTAACAAATTCAAGTTTGGACAAACCCCATTATTCCATGTTAACAAACTAAACACCGTTATAATTGGTTTTATTTAAAAATATTATGTTAAAATGTTAAACATAATTATCCTTGTTTCTATATCATAAACATTTAAATTTATCATTTAGAAGAATTATTCCAAAATTATGGAAGTGGAACCCCCCATTGGAGTCCTTTGGTTCGATCTAATCAACCTCAACATATCCCTCAAGGAACATGAGGAGTTTAATTCATCATTGAATTAACCCTATTATCATTTAATAAATTGGAAACCAAATTTACAACAAAATTATCCCACAAAATACCATATACACATAAATTAAACATTAATATTATGAGATATAACTTATAGACCACCTACCTAATGTTCGGATTCAAACACTCAATTAACCAGAACCATTGATTTGAGCTTAAACAAAATTCAAATCCCCAATATAAAATATAATAAAAAAATGTTATTAGAGGATTTTAGAGAATAATAATTTTATATATGGGCTCTTCATGAAAAATTAAGGAAAGAAGACTAATAGACTCACCAAAATATTTGATTCACTCTCAACCACTCTCCCAAAAGTCCAAGAATTGAGGGAGAATATTCCATAGAGAGCTTGGGGGAAAAGGGTTTATCTCGAAGTATTTTGGAGTATTATATGGGGTTAAAATTTATTTACAACCCTTAAATCATGATGAAAAAAATATAACTTTCTTCAATTATTAATGGTATACAGTTGGCCAACCCTTGTTCTAACCTTGTATCTCCCTCTATCAATGAGGGGCCTTGGGATACACGGTCTCCAATAGAGCTTGAATGGTTTGAAAAACCATGTGGTGACCATATGATATGGCTCATTCCAATCCCACATGGTATTAAGATCCCATCTTATATTGATTCCCAACTGTGCACCCTCCCCCTACATGCTACATAGTTACCGAGCACAGTTAATAAGAGATATGCACACACTGTGCACCCTTCCCTGTATAAACCATTTTTTAATGCCCATAACCCCTGAGACACACCATGTCCGATTATATTCTTAGTAAGTATTTCATTAACCAATATAAATGGAATTACTCAAAATTTTATACAATGATGTACCTCATTAGATGTCCAGGATCTTACCAATAGCCACTTGGTGGCCACTTGTTCCCCGATGCATGGTAATCTGTTACAAGATGAAAAATTCAAAATCATCCCGTTCCCTATTCCAAATTAAATAAATACCATATAATTTATAGTTGGTACTCATTGGACAATACATATCATTAGTAATACCATCACCTTCTACTTTCTTTAAAAATTCTTGTTTTAACTTCTAAAAAGATCCATTTCATGGATTCATATTACATATAATTAATATAAAACACTAAAAATATATCAAAAAATATACTTTAATATCTAATAGTCCATAATAGACCCAAATCCTATTCACATAAATTTTCTCATGTAATATTGGTTTCATGATCCCTAAACAATCACTGATATTCATTATATTTTATAGAAACCCAATCCTTTCATTAGTGAATAACATATATCTATGTTCTCTAGTATTTCCAGGGTATTATTATCACTGAATAATTAATCACTATACACTTTATCTAAAAAAATATATCTATAAAATTTTGTTTACACAATGTGAATCTCTTTATTGGAATTTATAGGCATACGAGTCATGATATGAGTGAAATGAATAATTAATCATTGATAATTCCATTTCATCCCAAAGAAACCACATGAAATTAAAATATATTGTAGTGGATTCTAATAAACTAGAATTTTTTACTTTCATGGTATCTACCACTACTTTACCCTCTAAGATTATATAGCCTAAAAAATATACCCACTAGATTAAAGAACAACACTTTGAGAGTTAAGAATATTTGTAGTTATCAACAAGATGATCCAACATGACTCAGAAATTATTTATATTAACATCTTATATCCATGGGTATATAATTTCCACATTGAAGAATACCATGATGTATTTATCTAATGTACGAAAAATGAGACTATCTGTGTGAGTCATGAAAACCATCGGGTAATTATTTATCTTAAAAGGAATCATCCTAAAATTAATGAGTCTATATTTATACATGAATATAGCCTTCAAGATATCAAAATCCAAAATATGAAGATAATTATAACCATATTTTACCTTAATATTTAAGAAACACCATACTCTCTTTACATGAAAAAAGATATTATCAATCCTTAATAATGAATAGTTATTTGTGACATCCATCTGACGTAAGTTATGATAGTTGATGAAATGTATTAGGCTTCCATATACCTTCCAAGAAAAAAGATGGGATATTATTACAGTAAAATACTAGATTAAATAAGTACCTTCACATAAAGCACATCCCACTACACTCTAAACTCCTTGATCATGATTTGTGTCTTCCAATAAGATCTTTTGGAAATTTATGTACTCCCAATATGATGCTTGGGGATAAAGTATATCTACCATAGAAAAAGTAACTCTGAAATTTTAATTTAGAAGATATATATAATCATATATTCCAATATTAATGAACACAATTTAAATATCCATTATTAAAAGTAAAAATATCATTAGATTATGTGTGATAGAATAGAGCTCCATCCTCATCGTCCCGAATTTTCTTGCTTTGGAATCCCAATTTCCAATGAATATATACAAAAAAATGTCTATTAAAAGATAAATATGTTGTTAATAATAAAATTTAACACATAATATTACATGGTATAACTATTCCATACATATAATATCTTTTTATGAGATCATATTTACAGTGATCAAATCCATAATAAATTTCTCCCCCCTAAAATCCATCTTACATTAGAGAAGAGCATGGGACAAATAATGATTCCCCATTCAATTGGGGTCTATAAATTTATATATTAGGAAAAGAGATCTACTAGTATCCTAATCTCTTGAATAAAGGGAATTATGATGATACGTATACAGCTCAAATGTCAATGAATTCATATACAAAAATTGAGTTCATGAATATAATTCCTCACACTATGTATAGTGAAGTGTGATCAAACCCATATGTGATATATAGTTTCTATACACATGATATCAAGAAAATTATCTATGGGGAAGCATATTTATCTATCCATATATTTAGGTGGTGGTGGTGAAAATAATGGGTTAATGATTCCCACCTTTAGCTCTATTGTCATATCCACTAAATCCACAACCTCTTATTTCTTAGTTGCAACTTCCTTCTTGAGGTTACCTCTCTCCCCACTGCTGATGACATATATATCCATCCACTATCTTGTTTTATAATCCATTAACTAACCTTTTGGATGGAAATAATATACCTTTTACCCTTATACCTAAGAAGTATAAAAAATCATTTTATATGTCATCCTTGTTTCACCTTTCAAATATCTTGTTTCAGATACATGATATAGTTCTCGTTCATCATGAACCTCTATCTATAAGATTAATATCACTTTTAGTACTTTTTGGTGCGACCATATAATCAATAATCAATATTTTGTGGCATTATCTGTGAAATATTTCATTGAAGATGATGATATTTACATAATTGATGTCACTAACTTATACCACCATGTTTCATCATGGTTATCCATTCAAAATATTTACTTCATGTGTCTATTCATGAGATAATATTCATTAACTAAGTCATATGAGGAACTAAATATTTTAGTGAATAGAAAATATTAATCAAAAAACATATTTTTTTCATTTAAGAATAAACCAGTTTAGGAATTATACTATCTATAGAGTCATTGGGCATAAATAAACCTTAAAAAGTCACTTAAAAATGATCCATGAAATAAAAATTCCTCATATATGTGGACTCATGGCCCATAGGCTCTATGAATATCTTATAATGTGGATATCCAATAAAAATCACTTTTCCCTATGGGTGATACAATCTAGTCAAATCATCTGATAAAAACCACTAGTTTGTTATATTTCATCTATGGGCATTGTGGAACTGTGACTCTATATGGCCTTAAATGATTTAATGTATAGAGGGACTCTAGTTTACATGTTTAACCTATATCTATAACAAGGTTAATTGGTATCTATACTAATACGTGTTTCCGAATAGACATGGGACCATGAATATGGTAAATATAACTATGAGTTTCTATCATTGGTTGCTTTATTACTAGCACAGGAGAAGGTTTGCGCTTCCGCATAACCTATTTATTTTGATGAATTCAAAAAAAATGTTTATAATATCAAAACATGTTCACAAAACATAGTGAAACTATATATTTATGGTTTTAAAAGGAAGTATAATCTAAACTATCCATCCCATAACAACTATCATGTCATAATAAACCAATTATAATAATTAAGGACTAACTACTATATGATGTCTGTAATGAATTAATTATACCATAAAACAATTTCCAAACAACCTACTCCAATAAATATATAGTTTTTTCAAAGTAATGTGTCAATCACGAAACCCAGTGATTGATTTATCTATCCTAGAAGAATGTAACCAAATTCTGTGAACATTATTACCCTATTATTTAGATTCCACCTCTTAGAATTGTCGAATTTCACACATCAGTCACAATATAGACACACTTTAATACCACTCTAAAATGACCAAACCCACTTGAGATCCCACCCAGTCTGATTAAATGGAAAATATTTTCGTCATATCACTTCACCCAATTGGCTAGAGGTTTTCTATTAGCACTATGTTGTTGTTCTCAAAAAAATCATATATACATGTCCATATAACCTTGTAATAATACGACATTAATATATGTTAATAATAATAAATTTAATGGGATATATAATATAATATGGTAATGAATGGATATGTGTGTAACACCCATAATGCATGAAAATATTGAAAAAAAACCTTGAAATACCATAAATAGGGTTTATGATACATAATCATATAGAAATAACCAAAACCAAATATCAAATTTTGAAAACTTCTTTCAAGGAATACATAAAATCCACCTTGAGGGTTAAATTCACCCCTAAATATTCTATATTAATCACATAAAAAGTATAATTATCTATGAAAACCTGATTATATCCCTCTAGTTGGTGAGTATAAGAACCTAATTGGACAAACCAAGTGTTGAGAAATGTTAAATTTTTTCTTTTATATATAATAAAATCAATTTTCAAAAAAAAATTCATTTCCACACATCACATCATACTATAATGTTAACTAGGTCCAACTAATAATACAAGTGTTAGGATATAAACATAACCAAAAAATCACCACGAATAAAATTCCAAAAATATAAAGTCTCAGAAATATACTTATGCTAAAATAAGACCCAATTATTGACCCTTATTGATATAAGTATGACATTATAAAACTGGGAGATCACGCATTGTCATCTTGGGATTGGATAAAGGAATTATAAAAATTCATTGTAAAGGATCTATAATTCAAATTCCCATTCCATAGAAAGAATGTTACTAGCTGTATGTAGATGTTTATAATGGATTACATAATTCCCAATGTTCTTATGATAGAGGAATACTCATCATAAATGAAAAATAAATTTTATAGGAACAACCATTGAATGAATTTTACTAGTGTAGGGTCTCCACAATAATAATTATATGTTGTTTTGAAATACTGTAATAATTGATAAAATAGTATGAAACTATAAAGGTGGTCACTCATTAACCCAATTTTAATCATTATCATCTCTCATGGAAAATCATTTACTAATTCGTTTATTAAGGTATATCATAAATAAACACAACTTAATATCTTCAGGGTGATATTATTTATTTAAAACATAGTAAAAAACAAATCCAAAACCCATAAAACCTAAAATTTCACCATATATTTTGAATGAATAATAAAACTAATAAATAATGAAATGTATAATTCCTTATTGATTCATCTCATCCACAATATATTGATAATGATCACCATGATTGCGTTGAATAATTCCTTCCTCTGTGGTAGTCCATGCACTTTATGAATCTATTAAAGATTAGGAAGTGTCTATCCCATTACCATGATCTTCTAGAACATTGTTAAATGTAGTGGAGATTAAGTGATAAATATTTTTGTATTTCAGGAGTTCTAATAAGATTCTTCCTATCAAAGTGAACTATATGAGGATGAAATTGGTTTATAATGGTCTCTATGAACAAAAAAAAAGTCAACCTACATTGATTGAGCATTTGGAGAGAGAAAAGGGCCAAGATTCTTTAATATCATAAAAATAGGTAAATTACATTCAGGGGAACTATGTCAAAATTACACTCATTATATTAAAAGAATCTCAAATACTTACCATAAAATTGAATAAAAAAACATTTCACTTTTATCCTTCGGTAAATATTACAAAAAAATTAACATTTTCATTAAATCTTCAATGACTTTGTTCACATTCACCTGATTTGACATAAAATGTAGAAACCTGTGAAACCATATCCAAAAATTATTTTACAAACATTTTGATACTCCTTTTTTAAAATATATATCATTAATATTCACGAAATGTTATATCACATATAATAAATTAAGAAAATCCATATATAACTTCATTCTATATATCCCCTAAAACACTTTCAGGGAAACTATTTATGTTTCATAAAATTGATTTAATTTTATAAACATTAAATTTTGACCACATGAGTCATTGCATCAATGAAATGAATTATGATTTAACAAATCCATAAATGTATTAAAATAAAATACTTTAGTAATTCATAAACTCTACAATGGCTTGCAAGGTATCTAGAATTATCTTTATCATAAAAAAGTGTTTTTATAATTATATCCTCCAGATATATCACATAAATGTATACATAATAATGTAATAATTGTTTATAATACATTAAGTGAAAACATGACATGAATTTTTTTAGTCACATATATCCTAGTAATACAGTCTCAAATCTCTAGGTATATAATGACCAGGTCGATGAATAAATCACATGAAATTCATTAAAATAGTTGATCACATCACATTCCCCTTGTATTGATAGTTATTAAATTCATGTATTCCTTATCTAGGAATGTCTATATACTTCTTCATTAAATTTAAATTGAGGTCCTAAATTTTATAATCATCATGTGAGATAACAAAGCCCATATTGGTTCATTATTAGTCTATGACATGATCATCAATATACCTAATATACTCCAAATTAAGACATCTATATTTATATTATAAGAAAGGAATAAATGTATGATGGTTTACATACATGTTATATTTTTAATATAAGGTATGGGGATTCTATACGAAACATGAATCCATAGCATATAAAACGAATAGTATGTGAAACTACATGTGGTATACTTGGAAGGTCATCAACCACACAAAACACTTTTTATGTCTCATGATTATATTTTATATATTTATAATGAAATCCAATATATGATAACCTTAATATTTTTAACCAACCTATTATACTCCCATATGAATATCTATTAATGAAAAATAAATTGATAATTTATGATTTTAATTACCATTTTACATCATGAAAATATACAGTCAACATGAATGAAAGATCATGTGGTGAATACCATTTTATATGAAATGATATATTTTATATTATTAACTCTTATGAATACTAATGAAATAAAATATATCACCCATATAATAATATCATATATTATAGATCACTAGATACGCCTTATGTTTTTTTTCACTTTTTTTATTTTAAAAACCATTAAATATATATATAATTACCACCACATCTCTTCATGACTATCTAATAAAACCTCAAACAAAATTATTTTAATGATCAACATATATAAAGGAAAGTTTGATTAAATAATAGTTAGAGTTTGGAATCATATTCCCAATGTTTATCTCTTTGAACATATTATTTAGATTCATTTAATTTAGAAAAATCATATGTTATGTTTATTATAACAATACTGACTCTGAATACAAAGATAATGTGACCATTTTTTCACATTGGAAACGTCTATAACAAAAAATTTTATTGTTCCTTAGAGATTGTATATATAATTGATCATTAAATTAAATTAGAGATTAAAATAAAGTATAAAAACATATAATCTTTACTATTACTCTTTGGGTTACCCTTAGATCACTTATAGCATTTGTGTTAGTTTCCTGGTGAAAAGGTTAAACAATAGAAAGGGTTGAGATCAGATACTCTGTAAAGAGTAGCATAAAATAGAATTTATCCACAGAATAAGTATCAAATAAATAATATGGAAGGAATAAATAAAAAATTAAAGTAATATATATGAATACAAAATCTTACCTTAACTTTAATATGGGAAATAATTGTTTACATGGATAACAATAAAAAAATTCATAATTATAGAATGCGTAATACATGAAATCATAAACATACCAACATGAACATGTTCCCAAAATTCAAAATAAAGGGTAAAGAAGATCTTATTACCTTTTTTGTCTCACGAGGCATACGAATGGATCAAAGTCCAATACAATTATAATCCCCACCCATCACTTACTAAGTCTGATTCATTAATAAAATGGGTAGAATATAAAAATAACTCAATATATATTAATCCTTAAAGAACCACTTATATAAACATGGATACTTTTTCAATAATGACACACATTAAGATAATGGGAATTCCAATATTTTCAATATTTCCCTACTTAAAATAAATGGAATAAGATTCTTGGTAAACAACCATTAATCTTGATTATGAAATATATGGTGTTCTCACCATATAGAGTCAAATGTTATATAGTCACGTTGAGGTAGTGAAAATAATTTAAATAATAGATATGAAATAGAAAAAATCCCTTATATTAAGAAGACTTACATGGGAGAAAAATATAGATAAGTGGTTACATGACTCAGAAGGAATACATTAACATAATAAGTCCATTGTGAATTTTTTAATGTATAAGTTAAGATTAAATAATTGAAATTAGGTTTTATAAACCCCAAAAATGGTAACTTATATGTAAATAATATAATTTCCTTATAAAATTTGTGAAATTTTTTGAATTATTATTATAAAATATGGGAAAATCCCAAAGTAAATATTTTGAGGGACCCCTAAATAATTTTAAAATGGATGGGAAATGTATTTTACAGTGTAAATAAATGGATATTGATTTTAATCAAAACTAAAAAATAAACACATTATTGTTTATTATTAGTGGGGTTTATAGAATAATAGATTAAAATAATCATTTGGAATGGAATAAATGAAAATGAAAATAAGTAGGAAAGATTCACATCTATACTTTGGAATGGTTTTGTTAAATATTATTTCAAAGTAAAAATAAAAAAAATATAAGGAGAATAAATTAATAGAATAAATTTAGAATGGATTCAGAAAAATAATATATGAAAGAGAATGAATATGTAATAATAAAATAAAATATTGAAAGACAGTTGAATGTGTAGTATTATCCAAAGTCCCGACTCGCTTAGATGCTCCTATAACCTACTGAATATTTCAGTTATAAATATTATTTTAATAATTTAGAACCTTAATAATATTTATTTCATTTTTTATAATCCATTTAATATAACATATCATTCAGTTATTAAATTATTATTGACAATTCACCTATTTGGAGATTTTCGATCTACAGAACCATTAAGGCTTTTATGTATTGGTAATAGTAAATGGTCTTTGAAAAATGTTTCCAAAATATCTATATGTTTAATGTTATTAAGGATTAATCATTATATAATCATATAACTTTCATAGTTCAATAGTTAATCAAAAAATTTATAAATTGTGAAATATATGCTGATATTCTATTTATATTATTTTAAAATTCATATGATTGTTAATTTTTAATAATACCAATATAATGACCATTTTATTTTCCTATAATATTATTTATGTAACAAATAATACATTTATCAATTTAATACATTTATAAAACTATTCCTAGAAATTAATAATAGTTTTTTATAAAATAATGACCTTATAGGTGATTATACCATCCAAGAATGGATGTTCGTTTAAAAAAGCATATATTTTGTCCAATTTATGGTTTTTCAAAATTAATATTATATAATATTGATAAGTTTTAATTTATTAATTTATTGAAAAATTATACATGAATAAAATATTAAAACAATCAATGGATGCAATGATTGAAAATGAAATACATTATCCATGACGGTGGTGAATCAACTATAATATGGTAGATGTTTTCATTATATAATAAATGAGAGGAAGTGGGATAATAGATATTATATTAATATAATAATATTTAGTTATATAAATAATGTTTATTACATTATATAATGATATATATAAGATGTTTGGATGAGGTAGATGAAGAAGAAAACTCAAACGATATTGGTAGGAACAGTTTACCAATTCCATTAAAAGTCCTCTTTTGATATACCTCTTTGGACTTATGCAATGATATTTTTTCATGAATAAAACCTTAAAAATTTATATAGGGTAGTTTTTGGAGTTAATTTTAATGATATTGGTAATGGTAAGGTGCTTAAGGTGTAATGATAATTGAGGTAGTGAGGGTAGTATTTTTAGGGGGAGAAGATAGGTGTTTTACAGTAAAATATTGAAATAAAAGATTATTTCCCAAAATAGTGATAAAACTAATGATGAAATAGTAAGGGTATTGGGAACTAATAATAAATTACATATTTTAAAACTCATATAGCTTTTATAAATTCAAAAATTCATTCGTAAAAAACTATTACGAAATACCATTTTCATACATTATTTTATTATTCACCTATATATTTTTCTATTCAATAAAAATCCCAAAACATAACCTTAAATAAATTTATACATAATTATTCTAAAAATTTAAACCATTTTAAAAAATACACAACTAAATTTTGGTATTTTAATAATAAATTATATTATAAAAATTAATGTTTTATTAAAAAACTTAAAATTTTATTTTCTAAAAATATATAGTTATATTTAAATTATTTTATTTTTATTGATTATTTATTTCATGGTATTATGCAACTTATCTTTAATTATTTAATTTACGGTAGAAAATATTTTATGAGAGAAGTACCTCATTTACCCCAACAGTCCTTTAACTATTCTAATTGTTATGTTCTATTCTTATAGTTAGTTTACTATTCTAATTCTGTGGTTACTATTTTAATAGTTATATTCCCCATGGTCAAATACTATAACACATCCTATAAAAATATCTTATTTCCATTGTTCATAATTCACTCCATTATTTCTATATAATTTATTTTTGAAACTTATAATCATATTATGTATTTTTTCTTTTTTAGAGTGTTGCATACTTAAGTGGCATGTCTAGGGGATAGAGATGCATCATAATTTTAAATTATAGTTTTATAATTTAATAATATTTATTTACCAGTTCTTTTTTTTCTGATTTTTTTAGTGTATTTATACATCATATGAAATTTTCAACATTACTAGTCATATACACTAAAGTAAATGTAGTTATATTGTTGTGATGGTCTACTTTGAGGAAATAAAAGAAATTTTATTTTAATAAAGTATTTAGATAAGAATATTTATTATTATATTATCCCCATTAATTAATTTCATCTTTGAAATCCTATATATTAAAAAATATATGAATATTTTTGTTTATTTTTTACTCATTGATTGCTCATCACCCCACATTACTTTCTCCGACTTCTAATTCTTCCTAAGTACTTTCACTAATCGAGGTTTCCAATTCCAAAACTTGTTCTTTCTTGTGTCAAGAATCTTAATAGGTTCAACCTCATTATATAAGTTAGGATCCAGTTTTATGTTTTAATGGTTAGTAAATGTATTGGTATTGGCATGTAATTCCTCATCACCCACATTACTTTCTCCGACTTCTAATTCTTCCTAAGTACTTTTGCTAATCGAGTTTTACAATTCCAAAACTTGTTCTTTCTTGTGTCAAGAATCATTATAGGTTCAACCTCATTTTATAAGTTAGGATCCAGTTTTATGTTATAAATGGTTAGTAAATGTATTGGTATTGGAATGTAATTCTTTAAGATTACCCATGGAAGAAACTATTTACCTTAGATGTAATGATTATAATAGGAAAATGATAATCCTAAGCTCGGATTATTTATAAATTTTCAAAAAGTCAAATGTATGTTGGACTTAACTTCCCCTTATTACAAAAAATTATAACTCCATTCCATAGTGATACCTTGAGGAATACACTATCCCCTAATTGAGACTAAAATATTTATTTAATTATTTTCATATATCTCCAACCCACTTTGAGATATCCTGTTATATTTATGGATAACTATCCCTTTCTCATTTTTTATTATAATAAAGGTAGGAACTAGTTCTCTGATCCTTGGAAGTTAAGCGAGAATGACCTCAACATTTACTCAAATGTTTATATACTTCATTAAGATATATCATTAGTTAATTATGTTACGTAGTTCTGAAATGTAATTTAATGTTCAAATAATTTTAAAGGAACCACTAAATATTCAATTTGAAATAAGGTTCAGGATCATATAAAATTGATATAGGTGAAATATAAATTCTCACAAAATTATTATTATAAATATGTGAAAATCACCAAATTTTTATATCCTACCATATTACTAGGAAATGAAAAATGTTTGTGAGGGAGTCCATGATAACCCTTTTTCATCATTCATCTGGGATATCTTAGGAAGTCCAAAAATGATATTCGTAATGATATTTTACCACATACACATTGGTATATGAAGATGTTTCATTATTTTTTTTTGAATTTTTTGATAATACTCTACGTGTTGACATATAAATTTTTTTAACACATATTCAATGATTTCCCTCTTCATGTAATCACATTAAAAGTGCTATTTTGAATCTCCATATATCTGGGTGCTAACATGGTGTATAGAAAAATTTTGTTTTGAGCCACATCTAATAATTCATTATTAAAATAAGATTTTATGTTACATATAATATCTTTCAAACATTAAAACTCCATATTTATAAAATTATTCTATAAATTTCTCTTCTTTTATAGTATTAAATTTATTTTATAGGTCCTTTACATCAAGTTGTAGCTTATTTATCATTTCTAGTAATGATGGTTTAGAATTTATTTTAAAAAGCAATTTTGTTTTCCACTAACAATATGAAAGACTATATTTACTAAATCCATGGATATTAAATTATTTTCTATCATCAGATTTCATATAAATCCACGACCCTACCTACTCAAGGAATCTTTATCTACATTTTCCCCCATGATGGTAGTGTTTCCTGAAATCATTGTTTTTAATCAGTTCCAACCATCTCATTTTTCTCATGTGGATTTTATTTTATGTTTATATATAAATAAAAAATTTTCATATATATATATATATATATATATCATCAGTTTCACCTGTATATAGTGTCTTCATATATTCTAATAAAATATTACAACTTCCATCTATAGATAAATAGTTTAATAGTCAGTATTTAATTGCCTTTTTTCTTAATAAGTGTATTTATAATTTTTATTAATAAAAATTCATATTTATTTCATCGTTGTTTCAATAAATATAAAAAATCCTTTTATAAACATAGATATAGTAAATATTGCTTCAATTATTAGTCACTTAATTGATTCCTCAAAAACATTCTTCGAATTTCTTTGAGAATGTGAATTAAACCCATTTACATGTCAAATAAGTTAAATACTTTTATAATAAGGTAAAATTTTCAAAAAACACTGATAATAACCATCTAAGAAAAAGAAAATATGTATGTTAGAAATATTCATTAGTATTGGCCATTATTAAACTACTTAGTACTTTTTTGGGTTAACAAAAATTCCATCCTTGAAGAAAACATTTCCAAGAAGAGAAACTTATTGAATGCATGATTCAAAATTATTGAATTTACAACCTAAATCCTCCACTCATTGTGTCTATAGAACAATTAAAAGAATGTTTTTATACTCATCATATCTCTTAGAGTATAACAAGATTTAATCAGTAAATATTATAAAAACAATTATCAAGATACTCCTTAAATACTTTTCTAATTGGATCCAAAAAACAAAGGGTGGATATATTAATCCAGAAGGAATTATTGTGATATCATTATTACCATAAATCATATGAAAATCCATATTTGGTATATTATAATTTTTAACTTTTAATTAATGATAATCCAAAAAAAATTGGTCACATGGAATTATTGAGATCCCAGAATTTG
The DNA here is from genome assembly GCA_963277665.1 of Viscum album. Lineage (NCBI taxonomy): Eukaryota > Viridiplantae > Streptophyta > Magnoliopsida > Santalales > Viscaceae > Viscum > Viscum album. Next base: position 1,990,971,377 of record OY728136.1, read on the forward strand.
ATCAAATAGTTCATCAATGAATGTTTTAGAATACTAAATATTAATTATAATGGAATTTATTTCCCCATACCTGGTGGTCAACCTCATATAACTATCATTCTTCTTAACAAGTTGGATAGGATCTCCCCAATGGGATTCACTAAGTCCCATGAATCCCTAATCACATAAATATTATATTTTCTTTTTGAACTTCTTGTGTTCTATTTTTTAGGGTGGATTAGGTATGGGATTCAAATTATGGATGAGATAAATGGTGAATTTAACTTCATCATTAGGTAGATATCCTAGTAATTCCTTAGAAAATATATCGGAATAATATTTTTCAATAAAAAAATATTCAATTTCTACATAATTATCTCTTATATATATATAATATTATCTTTCTGTTCTCTAAGAATTTTATTCAATTGAGCCACTAGAGGTGGTTCCTGATATGAGTCTGGAAAAGAGATACCTACTTTAAAATTAATAAATTAAATTATATCCTCATAGATTTTAATCTCTTTCTACAAGAAGAAAATTGTTTCTTTATAGTTTTATAGTCAATCCATAACATGATTTATTTCAAATAAAAACATCAGTATAAAAATCAGGCTTACAAATAAGTTTCTTCCTTGAATTATTATATTAATAACACAATAAATTTTTGTTGCAATATAACCTTTAATAATTGTATTATCCAAAAACTCCTTCCTAATTGTTCATAGAAAAATTATAGGATATAAAAAAGTTTGTAGATCAAAAATCAAATAATTTATCAACTAAACTTGAGTTTATAATAAAATTACTCACTAAAAAATATATCTTGGGATATTAAAACCACTTATACTAATTATATAACCACAATTTTCTCCCTTGGACTCTTTTATGGTAGATTACCAGGAAACTTGTATAATTTTTCAGAATAGTGTCCCATATTCTTATAATTTTTCAATTGTATTTAACATAATTTAAATTTTCTTTTTACATTTGATATTTATCATCATTATTCCCATACATGAAAAAAACTACCATTCTATTCTAGTAAACCCCAATGTGTTTCTTAGCATAACCATTTCATATTGGAATGACCATCCTTTATTTCTTATTTATTTAGATAATTCTTTCTCTTGGAAATATAACTATCCTATTATTCTAAGGAATTCCTTTTATAATATAGGACTTAGAGAACTCTTCAATCTTGATAGCACTTGTCACTATCTTTTCATAATAGGAATACGTTTTAACGTTCAATTCCATTGGGAGACTTGGAATTAACCCATTAATATAACTATTGATCTTACTTTATGGATTTGTTAAAAATATATCAGATTCATTAATAATTATGTAACTATAGACTCATTTTCAATAATATTTAATCTCGATTTTTTCATAAATTCATAAATTTCATTTCTACACCAGTCCATTCCTCTTAACGAAAATATTTATAAATGAAATATTCCATAAAATCATTTATTACATTCCCTCCATCTCCTCCTCATTATTTTTAATCAATTAATACCAATGAAACATCATATCCTTTTATATGATAATAAAGATACCAATATTTTTATTTTTCATACTTACCAAAGCATCACATATCCTCTATATATATTTAATTCATTGCTCTACAACTAGTGTATTCTTGGAACTATTGAACAATAGAGGGTTTTTACTCTTAAAATGATATAATAGTGTCACAATATATAGATGTAAAATAGTTTAATAAATAAAAGAAATATAATTTTTAATAACCTATGTTAAACCCATAGTATAATGATAATTTCTTCAACTCCAAAACCATATTAAATGTTTTTATTAATAGGGAAATCCATACAATGATTATGGGTTTTGACATATTTTCAGGTCCTTCCCTTAGGATCCATTTTTTTAAAATAAAAGATACTAATTATTTCATGATTAACATGATTACTTTTAAATTATATTTTATAATTTTTATGAATTTATTATAAGTCCATAATAACATTCTATCCATTTTTTAAAAATTACAAAAAATTAAAAAAAAAATTATATAATATTTTTTTCTCCATCCATGTTCCTCTAAATCTAGTTTCTATGGTTTCTACTAATCTTTAGTTGATACCAATTATAAAAACCCTATATCTAGATACCTCTAGTCAGTGGTAATTTTATAAAATTGTAAGCATATGGAGTCAAATTCTTAGTAGTCTTAAGAGACTAGATACAAAATTTATTATTAAATTACAATATAAATTAAATTACATTATGAAAACCCATAAAATTAATTATCCCTTATTTTATTATCTTTATATCCCATATATCCTCTACAATAGTTTCGTATATAAACAATGAAACAAATAAAAAATGTGTGAGTTAAGATGCTTAGGGAGGGGTAGCATATAAAAAACTAACCATGTAATAAGTTTAACATAAAAACATTGGTATGAATAAATAGATAAATAAATTTAATTTACCTGAATAAACATGTATACCATAACCATAAAAATGGATATATATGATCACATGTGAAAAGGGTTTCTTTTGAATAGTGAATTTTCATTTGAATAATGAAAATTCACATGGGGGGGGGGGATTCATGGAATTAATTTCATTTTTTATGTTCTCCATTAAAAACACTTTTAAACATATTAAAAAACATCAAAATATCACTATATACTAACTAAGAAATTTATTTGGAATAATAAAACTAAAAAAATTTGTTTTTATAGGGTTTACTACCCTGAAGTAGTAACTATATCCTTTTCATGATTTGGTGAAACCCGAGACCACACATTCAACTAGAATCACCATGTAGATTTATAAAATTATTTAATATCCTTGAGATCTTGATAGAAAATGTGTTCTATGACTTTTCTAATGTTTCATTAAATAATAAATATATAGAATATGAAATTTAAGTACAAAATAGTCTTCACTTGAGGTATAATTCCATCATATTTTTATTGTCATAATTCCTTTTAATCATCTGATTATTATTATTATTCTTTTTTTCTTTATCAACATCCACTAATTAGAAACAATTTCTTAATAACAATAACTATGTTCTCATGAAATCTTAAAATATAAATTTCAAAATCATATTTATGTGAGTAAGTTCAACATCAAACATACATACTTCTTTTCCAGCTATCATTTATTTTTTAGGCCTTCTACCCAACAATTAATATGATTAATAAGCTTTAAGGATTAAATCAGAGTATCACATCAAAAAAATTAGTCTAAATCTTCAAACAAACCAAGTTATAGAATTTTATATGAATTGCCATGTGTCCCTTAATGTTTTTTTATGATTAATAACATCATGGGGTAATGAAAAACATCACAACATATCCATCTAGCCTTACATCGACTGGTACAAAAAAGTATTCAATTTTGGAATGACTATCTTTTCATCAATGTGATCATTTTAACCTATACTTCCTTATATGCACTTAATTATTATGGCTAGATCACTACAACATGTTTTGATGGTCCATGGAATAACCCATACCTTTATTATGTTGCCTTTAATTTTTCCAAACCATATATAATTCTTCATTCATATTTCTTATGATGTGACTATTTCATATCTTGACCGCACTATTATTCTGTAAATAATATAGAACATGATAATAATATCCCATTTATAATTGTGTTCCATTATGTCTTGAATGATTAACTCAAAAAACCCATATTCAAATTATTATAATGATATGAACCCATTAGTGATGATGTGAATTTTTTCTTACCACATATTATAACTTGGATACAAACCACTAAAATGTTATATTTTCTCTATTAACTTCTCAATTATAATCTCATTTATGCACTTCTAAACTTCAATACCATATTCACCTAACTTGAATCAACATGGTTCAATAGATCTTGAATTTTATTCATACATTGAATTATTTTTTCAATATGTTGAAAATAAATGGAAACACAAATCAAATATTTCTTACATTCACTTTAATTGTGAAAAATACCCCTTTATCAAACACCTCAAGGATTAAGAACTCTTTTTTCCAATACATTATGAGTCTACAAATACCATTATCTCAATAATATATGTTTTTTTGGTATCAAATATCCAAAAATTTAGTTTTTTGTCAACCATACAATTCAAATAAAAATTAGATTCATTAAAATTTTGTCGAGAAGCGGATAGAAATCAATATTTCAATATATTAGTGAACAAATATTAAATAATTCTAATCTTATAGTATCAAAATATTTGTATAAAAAAATATATATGAGAAAATTATAAATATTTATATGAGGGTAACTTAAATTAACACTCCCAATAGATATTTTTATACTTTTATTATCATGATAAAAACATCATAAAAAATAATCCAAAAATTCCCCAACCGAAAATTTAATGCGCACATGGTCAACCAAAGAGTTAGAATATTTTACACATACAAACACACACACACATGGTAAATTCATAAATTTACACTTTTAGAAAATACAAAAAATTATATTATTTCCCTTATAGGAAAACATATTATTTAAATTTCAGTTGTTCAAATCCCTCAGTGGTAATACAAAACCAAATACAAGAATATAAGGCATGGAATCACCAAAACATATACTCAAATAGATTAAATATGAACTACCATAATGAACATACATTTATAAAATATATCAGTAGACAATAGTTTAGTGAAAATATATATAATTATCTCCCTTATTAGAATAAATTCTATTTAAAAAACATCATTATCTACAAAATATTTTATAAATTGGTATATTATATAAATGGAACTCAATCAAAAATACCTAACAAAATTTCAAGATAGATTAATAATAATTTTATTCCCACTTCCCACAAGTAATGAAAATTTCATATCCACCTTGAGATCTTCTGAGTGAGTATTTATGAACCTGAATTGAGTTATTATTGAAAAATATTGTAGTATAGTAGTACTTAAGGTCACTGATATCTTTCTCTTGGTGTTCTATGAGGCAAACTTATCTTCTAGAAATAAAAATCCACAACCTATTAATATATTATAACAAAAATTTATATCCCAATACATATTTCAGACTGAATGTGATCGAGACATCCTTCAATTCGATATTTTAATCCATAATTTATTGTGAATTTGATTAAATTAAGAATCCAATTTTCATCCATAGGATTTATTTTCATTTTCTTTCTTTGAAATCACGCATAATGAGTAATAATATAAGTAAGATCAGATCATGAAGTAGTAAAGTAGATGAAAAATACATATATATTTTTTTTAACACTCATGAATTGAATTTTTTACTATCATTATCCTTTGAAAGCTGGGTTCCCACTAATATTTGGATAACGGAAGTATTTTAATTCTCTTTTCCAAACTTCTCCAAAAACACCTAAGAAAAATTATCTTGAGAATGTAATATACGATCATTCTATTTAGTAATTTTTAAACCTATGTAATATTATGTGTCTCCCATCATAGAAATATATAAAAAAATTTTTCACCTATGAATCCTTGAAAAACATTATTTATTTTTATAAAAGTAATATTATTTATATATATATAATAAAAATAAAAAACATTTATAACTTCTTTAATATATATGTTTCATTACACTCTTCTCTTAAAAATCATTGATTAAAAAGTGACTAACTTTTAATACAATGGTATTTAGGATTTCATCTATCTTTATATATAAAATTTTAACTTGAAAACATACATTTGATCTTATATAGTGAAAAAATACATCAGGTTGCTCAATGTAAACTTCCTCTTTGAACCCATAATTTTAAGAAGGTGGACATGAAATTGATTTGGAAAATCTTATATTGTCTCTGATCAATGATGGAAAAAAGAACCTAATTTTTTCAATCCTATAAACCAATGTCAATTTCTATTCAATATAAATTCCTTAAACCTATGATAAAATTTTCACATGAGTCTCCTTTTTTCGTCACCTCTTATTTTTCATTCAATTTTTTCTAGAAAACCCACTTTATTTTGAGAAAATTACTATTTTATACCTTGGGTATCAACTGTTAAGTTTCATTTATTTCATTATATTCCAAATTATCAATCATAGAATATATCATTTATTGGTTCTCAATAACTTATTTTATATCTTTTGGCCTAACTTTTGAAAAAATGAGGTATGTGTTTCAATCATCAAACTTCTAATAGTTTAATTTTCTATTAAATAATTAAAAATGTTATTATATACCTCCAATTAATTTTTCATCCATGAAATAGTTGAAATAGCTTGTAAATCATCACTAAATATTGCTGAATCATAATATTAAATATGTGATTCTTATGAATTCTGATCTATATAATACTCTATTTTAAATTAAAATAAATTATAATTGACAATATCCACTTAGGAAACAGTATTTTTAATGTATAAAAGTATTATTTGAGTGTTAAAACACCTCTACATCAATAATATCCATAATATTCAATGTCTCTTTTCTGTAACAATTATATCCTCCTTCATTTTAAGGATATCTAAGAGATACCTTCAAGTCCACTTTATTTTAACTTTTAAATGTTTTGAACTTTCACCTCGATATTACATGGGATTCCAAATACCCTAGGTATTTATAACATGATTTATTAGTGAAATAAATATCTTTTGGAGTCAAATCTAAATTGGGTTACCCTGAAAAAATATTTTTAATTTGAATCTTTTTTTAATTGATTTCCTTTATAAAATTTTATAAATATCATGCTTCACCAATATTGTATGATTGATTTCCACAATAAATATTTTATTTCATTAAGGAAAACAATTTATTTTTATTTTATATATCCACCTACATTCATAACAAATACATTTTTAAAATATATTTTTTAATTTTTTTCTTCTATATCCAACATCACGGTCCGTTCACAACTTCTTCATAGAGAAACCACACTAAAATTTTTAAATTTATTTTAAAAATTTTAATCAACTTCAACGCCTCAAAATTTTAATTTATGAAGAAAATAAATATTTTATACGTGGATTAATAATTCAAGAGAATAGAATAATTAAGTTCGTTGATTTATTTATTCATAATAATTTACATAAGATGAGATGATGAGCTCTAATGGGTGATAAATTTGAATTATCACTTACTCAAGTGAAAATTTAACAATAATTCCCATGTAAAAAACATCCGATAACATCATATTTTAAGAACTTGTAAATCAAATTTTTTTTTCCTTAGGTTATATTTCTAATTTTACTTTGACCAATATAGGAAATAATTTTATGTGATAATTTATATTGTTCCTTTAGGATCATGTAAAATAAATTTTCAGCATCACCAACCCAAAGATTGTTACACTATGATAATTTTTCTCTTGAAAATGCACAAAGATATATTATAATCCTTATTAATCATTCATACTTCTAAAAAAACACTTTTTTACTTCATCATAATATTGCAACATGGTTATTATGTTGTGTTTCAAACCATCTATAGATAATGTTTTCCATGATTTTATCTTTTCTTATAAAATATCTAATAAACCAACCCCTCTTTTTTCAGTAACCCATATTTTCCAAAGGCCAGAAATCAATAATTTTAATTCCAAAAATCTTTCAAGAGAATCAAATCTCTTATCATATGCGAAGATAATATAGTATCTAAGATCAATCTATATTACTTTTGAGATTATTTTAGCATATTTAAATAACTAATGACTTATTTTATCCTTTATCTTTTTTATTCCTAGTATTATATGAATAATTATTTAAAAATAGATGATCCAGTAGAACAATGAGAAAATATTTTCTAATATACCCTGTTTGGTCATAACTTTCATAATCTTTTTCTAATGATTATAATTTTTTTAACCTCTAATGAAAATTTTCATATTTTTTTGAACATTTATTCTTTGAATGGGTTGAATCTCCTTTAATATATACCTACCACACCCTATATGCACATAGAAATATTAGTAATTGAAAAAAATATCATTTCTATGTGCTCAAATCCTAAATAATACAAAAAGTATCAATATAAAGAGAACTTACCATTTATAACTAGTTTCTTTCTATAATGTTTCTCCAAATATTATTCCACTTTTTAAAGAACACCCACAAATTATTACACTAAAATATTATGTTATAATTTTATCAAATTATTATGCATTATATTATTCCTTCTTATCCTATTATTATATTCATTTTTTTATATTTATATTTCAAGTTTGTGTTCCTATAATTTTTAAATATCTAAGAAGTGTTTTGGTTTTTCATAATCTCAATGTCTTCCATATATGTGTTTACATAATAATTTTATATATTTTTTTCCTTAATCATTATATAATATCTAAAATAGAATTATAAAATTTATATATTATCATATTAAATTTATTATTCACCCATGCTAAGTTCTACTAAAAAAATTCTAGATACTTATCCATTTATTTATCGTTCTCCTCTATGCCAGTATTCATATTGTTTTCTTTAGCGAGTAAAATATTTTATATTTATATTTAACTGATCAAACATGAAATTTTTTAGCATATATGGTTTAATTATTTCATGATGATTGAGTACTTATATTTAAATTATTGTTCTCTTTATTTAGACTTGAGATATTTGAAAGAAAATCCTTCATTTTTCATTTTATCATAAAATCTATTTTATTTTCATAATCCATTTCATAATTTCTTCTATCATCACAAGTGAACTCTTACTAATTCATTTTTTCAATTAGATATTTTCACCAATTTCATTGGAAGCATCTACTGCCTCTTCATCCAAATTTATAACTCTATTTCTATAGTTAGATAAGAAATTTCTCTTTTTAGGTTAAGAAAAATTATTACCACTAAAATTTTAATAAAAACTTATCTTTTCAAATTTTGATTCTTTCATTATTAAAGAACACTTAATCTTATAATCCTTATCATAAAATTCAACAAATATTTTTAATCTTGGATTGTATTGTGAAATGTATAATATATAAAAAATTAAAACAATTTAATGCAATATTTACCCAATAAATTACTATTATTATTCTTATACTACTTTAAATTAATGACATAATTATGTCAAATTTAATTTTAATATAATAGTATTCAATATAATTGTATTCTTTCACAAAATAATATTTCCCCATTTTCTCTTTTCTCAATAATTTAAATGATATTTCCTTATCACATATTCTCTTATTCTAGAAATATCTTTCACTCAATATTTCATAAGTAATAAAAATAGGATATGTGTCATCTATATGAATTATACTTAGATAAAATTCATAGAGTGATGAATTATTTTCAATAAATATGTCTATCAAAATACATAGTATCTTATTGAAACATGAAGAGACTTTTATCTACTCATAATAACCTTCTAGGGTGCTCAGATCTTCCATGGATTAATTGGATAATCAACCTACTTATTCTTCATAATTTATCATTATATCTTAATATTTTAATCACTAATACTATATGTTTCATTTAATTAAGTTTTCCCTACATTCAAAAATATTTTTTAATTTATTCAAAATTCATTTTTTATAATCCTTTTATCTCAGAGAAACAAATTTTTCGATAAGATACGAAAAGGGGTTTTCCACGAAGATATATTATTCTATAAATTATTTTTAACAACTATATTCATCATAATACCTTTATTATAAGGTGTAAAACAGTTGTTATTATCCTTAAAAATATCCATAAATAATTATAAAAAATATATTACAACATTTGGTATTTAAAAATATAAAAAACAAATTTCATCATAGGTGGGAAGAACATTTCAATTTATTTAGTTAATCAGATCCATCAAAAACACAAGAATTCAAAACTAAAATCTTAAAACATGGTTGAATTTTTTAACCAAGATCTAAAGAGTTTATCATCTCAAAATAAAAACTATATGATGTGATTAGACTTGAAAATATTCTAACATGAACTAGGATTATTCTATGGGAGGTGAATAATTAAATTCAATTTATTTTAAATTTTTCCATGAAAAAACCTTCACTACATGTTATGATGAATGAAATGACTTTTTTATATAAATGAAACATACTCTAAGGCACAAAAATAGTTTTTATAATATATTTTCACTAGCTTTACTACTCCAAATGGGAATTTATTTCAATATCATCAATTGTTTAAATGATTTATCCCCCATTAATTTACAATCTTTATATTTATTAAAAATGATTTGGAATTAAGATAGACCATGTGATATAAAATTTATCTCCCAAATAGTGTCATTTTTTCCTATACAAAGAAAACATTTAGAATCTAAAATATAACCACCAAAGGATCTTCACCCATGGTAGTCATCTTTACTGTCCTTGTTGTGGTTATTCCTCATTCTCTTATTACTCTTATTCTTCATATTTATCTACAACTCACTACACTTGAATAGAATAAATCCCTATTTTCTCCCCACACATTCTAAATTTGAATTCCTAACTCATGTTTAGGTGAGTAACTTCCACTTCAACTTTTCTTGTTTCTGTCCCAATCATCAGATATTTTTAGTCCTTCTAGACACACATGGATATTTTTGATAAATTATAATAATTGAGTTAGAAAATTCTCTATTGAACAAAGTAGGATACATTAGAAAGAAACTTTATATCCAGATTTGGTCATGAATTATCATGTATCCCTTAAAATTATGGAATTATTACCAACATCCTAGTGAAACCAAAATCTTCATAGAATAACTAATTAATTTTACTCCATAGTAAAAAAGATACATCTTTAGTTGTGGAAAGACCTTCTCATCTTCAATATAACCAGTTAACACTTAATTATAGAGATGCACCTAACACTCAAAACCAAAAAACTATGGAATGATATGATTCTCTACCATGTAACCAATATCTTTATATGAAAACTTTAATTTTATCACACCAATTGGAAGTTATCATTCATATTTTTTATAGAATCAATATTTTGTGTCAATGCCTAACCATTCTTCCTTTAAAATAGTAAGTTCATGAAAAAATAAACTCTATATGATTATGGTGTGACATCATTCCATGAGGGAATATATCCAAATCATCATCAGAGTTAGGCCCCAATCATTGCATGACCATATTTTTCATGGTGTGGTTTTTTATATATTATAATATAGTATGAAATTACCCTAAAAGAATTATTTAAATTATAATAAAGGGAATATGGATTTTCAATATTTACCCAATAAAAAAAAGTAATAACTTTCTACATATCCACTATTTACTATAGTTTATGAAACATAGGGTATTAAATCATTATATATTCAAAGGGAATATAATTAATTCATTATAAATAAAATAATATAAATTATGAAAAGGATAAGAAATAAATACATGAGATAAATAATGAGGATAATGAAAAATAATACAAATACACGGGAACATGATTAACATGAAAAGATTGAAATTGGAAGTACCTTATATATTTTTTAAAGAATTAATTTAGCTTAAATATTTTATATTAGGTTTTTACAATCCACATAAAATATTAAATTACGAATAAATGATTCTTTTGGTTTACAAAATACATGAAAATATTTTGTATAGAACTTGAAAAGGAGAAAGAGATTTCAAAAAAAATATTAAGAGATAAATACATTAAAAAATTAAATGGGATGGGGAAACTATATTTTAATTGAAATGAATGGATATATATTTTCCCCAAAACTATAATAAAATAATATTATTTTTTATAATAATAATTATCCATAGAAAATAATAGATTAAAATAATAAATAGGGGAGTAAAAAATGAAAATTAATATAAATAGGAAACTTTCTCTTATAAACATTAGAATGGTTTTCCTTAAATGATATCATTTTAATTGAATTATAAAAAATTTGTATCTCTATTTGAAATAAAGTTAAAATTAATGATATTAATTAATGAACAGATTTAGATAAATTATAAGTGAAATATAGTGAAATGATATATATGAACAAAAGTATAAAAAGTGAGTGGAATGTTTCACCTAACCTCTATCCTTGAGTTAGTCAGACGCTCCTATAACATCACTAATAGGATTTACATATGTTTATGGAATTATTAATAACCATATTAATTTTTATTTCATATTTTTTAATCCTTTTAATATTATATGGAATTCATTTATTATATTAATTGGTCATTTGTGGTTTCTTTCTCTTTTGATTCATTATTAATTGGTATACTGGTAACAATTGATGTTCTTTGTCAAATTGTTCTAAAATATCTCGTTGTATAAATTTATGGATTCTTTGTTATTTTAGTAACATATGAGTTATATATTTCAAAATATGGTGTAAAATGACTACAAATTAGAAAAAATCATAATTACTTATTTTATGTGAACCAAAGGATTATGATTATTTATTTTTAATATTATTTATAATATTACCATTTTCTATTAAAAAATATTAATCAAGTAATAAATAATATATTTATTCATTGAATCATTTTTTAAATCATCCACATATGATGGTAAATATTTTGAAAATATCTTTATATGCTAATATACTAGCCATGAATGAATGTTTGTATTAAAAAACAACTACTATGTTCAATTTGTAGTTTTAAGATTGATGTTATATAATAATAGTAAGTTTTAAATTATTCATTTGTAACTTAATTATAAATGGATAACATATTAAAACCATAAATGTTGTAATTTTTGTAAAATGAAATACATTATTAATGGATGCGTCAAACCGATCCTAATATGGGTGATGTTTTCATCATAGAATAAATGAAAGTGAGTATGATAACTGATATTTAAGTAATGTAGAAAAATTTAAATATTTAAATGATACTGATGTCATTATATCATGATGTATAAAATAGATTTAGAGAAAGTACATGAAAATGAACATTCAAAAGTGTTGGGTTGGGATAATTTACAACTTTCATTGGAAGTCGTTATTTTATATACTATGTTGGATTTAAGAAAAGGTATTTTTTAATGATCAGAACATAGGGAACATTTATAATAGAGTTTAAGAAGTGAATTTGGTTGATTTAGGGAAATGTAAGGTTTTTAATATATTATTATAAGTTAGGTGGTGGAGGTGGTATTTACACGAGGAAGAGAGATGTTTTATAGAATAAAATTTAAAATAAAATATTATTTCATTAAATAGAGATCAAAAATGTGATTAAATATAAATGGTATTTTGAATTGATAGTAAATGGAGTATTATAAAATTCATATAATGTATTTAAATACAAAAACAAATCACGCATCACTATTACAAATAAAAGTATTTATATGATATTTTACTATCCAACTATGTATTATAATATTCAAGAAAATACCAAAAGTTCACGTTTAACGAATTTTTCTATGATGATTCCAAAAATAAAATCAATTTTAAAAAAATAAATTCCTAATTTATGTTATTTTAATATGTAATTATATTATAAAAATAACTATTTTATTAGATAATATAAAGCATGATTTACTAAAAATAAACACTTATACATACATTATGATACATTTATTGAGTAACTATTTCACTCTATTTTGGTACATATTTTTAATTATTTTATTTATTATAAACATTATTTTATAAGGTTATCCCATCATCTATCCTAATAATTATTTTACCATTTTAGCAGCTAGGTTACTAATATAATGGTAAAGTAACAATTCCATCTTTCATCATTCACTCCATTCACTCTCAAGGTTCTCTATACTTCATTCACACAATTCTAATCATACTATTGTTGTTATTTTTCCTTTTCCCTGGGTTATTTGTAAGAAGTATATGTATAGAAGACAATTATTCTTCAGCATTTAAAATTATTGGTATGTTATTTACTTGTGTTTATTATCCCATTTTTATATATTTAATTTTATGGAGTTTATTTTTACTTATATCGTAATTTTATATAAATCTATTCATAGTCATTTTGGTGAATGTAACTCTATTATTGTGCTATACTAGTGTGAGGAAAGAAGATGAATTGCATTATAGTGAAATATTTATTTTATAATCATAAGTATTACATTTAAAAATTCTATTTTATTCTTAGAAATCATTTTAATTTTATCACCATCTTCTTAGGGCGTTTATATATAATATTTTTATGATAATTTTATAAAAAAATGTAAATTTTTACAATAATATTTTTTTACCATTATATAAAAAGATCTTTTGAATATAAAGTAATTTTTATTTTGAATCTGACAGTTTTAATCACAATTTTAAATTTTATCTTTTTATAACTAAAAATATTATCCCACTAACCTGTTAGAAAAAATATTTTTCAGAAAATATTAGCCAAAGAAACAAAAAATCCTTTATATTATGAAATATCACATATTTTTTTAGTTGTAATGGTTGACCAATTAACTTTTAAGAACAGTGTATTATATAATATTATATGGTTATAGAGTAATGTATAAAAAATAAGACTTTATTTTTTAAAATATTCCACTAAAGGATCATGAAAAATCTTTTTTTATATTTTAAATAATAACAAAAATGAAACCCTCTTATCTTAAATAACAGTCCATTTGTACTTGACTTAATTTTAAAACGTATTATAGAATATAATAAATCATAATCCATTATATATCATACCATCTTTTTATATTAACTATTTTTAATAAATAAATCAACTATCATATATTTGAAATGGGATAACTATATAAATCTTTTATTTATATCCATTTGAGCTTGAAATTAAATTTAGCATTCAAAATATACATAGCAGCAACCTTTAATTCAATATTTTAATGAAAAATATATAATCATTCACTTATTACCATTATTTTTAACTCATTTATATTTATAAAATTTTTAAATTATATTTTTCTTAATATATACCCTTCAAAAAATAAATAATTAATTCAATAACACCAACCCCTAGGATGGACTCTTCACAGAATTTTTTAAAACCCCTAGTAAGTATGATATAGAATTACATCATTAGGAAAAAATATTTATGCAGACTAATTAATATTTTGTGACTAATTTTTTTTAACCCATTCACATCATTGAAGAATTTATAATGATTATTACATAATGAAATCTATATCGGTAAATTTTTTTAATGATCACTTTTCCTCTCTCTATGACATTAACATCGCCAATCATATTAATGACCTGAGTTGATACTAATGTTAATTTGGTTATATAGGATTTAATTTATTATTTTGAAACCTTCTATTAATTGATTTAGACATTTCATAAATAACTAGATATACTTGTTTAATAAATTTAATGATTGGTTTTTCAATAAGGGGCTTCTCTATTTAAGATAATTTTCATGTTCATAAACTAAACTAAAAAGATTCTTACCTTAATATTATTATAATTAAGGATTATTATAAATTTCATTTTCAATGATGATTATTCAAATTATTTGTAACAAATGATTTTATAAGATGGGTATCATGTTTAATATTTATTTAAGAAGGGTTTTATATTAAATTCACTCCTACTAATAAGATGACTTCTTTCAAATAAATCGTACTAGTTTTTTGGGAAGATATATATTTCAATATACATTGAACCCACTTTATATTATCTCCAACCACATAAATGTTTATAAATTCATCATTAAAATCATATCATATAAGTATCTTATAATGTTATGGGTATTACACTATGCCATGTCAATCATATATTTAAACTCAATAATTATAATACCATGAGTTTTTTTGAATTATTATTTTTTCAAATAACGAAAATTTATTCGATAAATTTCACTACATGTAAGAACAATTTATGCTTTATCTATATAAAACAACAAGTTAAGCTTGCACTATAAGTGGTACATGGTTATCTTGCATTAAACACAATACTAATTTTTAACAAAACCCTAATATATTATTAATATTATTTAGATTTAATAATTAAAACATAACTTTTGAAATTATTGTTATGAATAATTATAAATACATGTAAAATATTAATTTTAATGTTTTTATATAATTAAAACATATTTATAATAAAATTCATAATTTCAAAAAAGACTTTATATGTCCTAAAAATATTTTTTAAAAAACTGTTGTTATGTATTATTATGAATAATTAAAAAGTACTTTTTTGGTTTTTTTGAAAATTAATTTGGTTTAATATAATTTATTTTTTAAATAATCTTGTCAAAATTAGCTTAGGTTTATTTTTTTCATTTTTTGAATGGTTTCATTTTTCGATGAATAGAGAAAAATACTAAATTTTATGTGAAAATTTCTTTTCTGTTTAATTTATTAACAAAGTAAAATGATATTTTAAATTGGATTTTATGTAAGATTTGGTCAATTATACATAAATTAAATCTATTTTGTTTATTTTTATGAATTTGATATCTAATTTCAACATAAAAACTTTGTAAACTTTTGAACATCATCTCTTTCAAAATAGAAATTAGCATTATATATGCAGGATTAATTTTAAATTAATTTCTTCAACTTCATTGATTATAATTTTTAATAATTAAATAAATATTTAGAATTATAATAATTTATACTATCTAATAATTTGAACAAATTTTTTTACCAAAAATAATAGTGAATATAGGAAATATTAATTACCACAATTAAGGTAAAAATGGGATAATCGATGGATTATTCTAAAAATATAAGTGTAGAAATATCCTTTGAAATTTTATAAATACTATTTTCTAGAAATATTTTTACCATTAAATCTATAAGGTTTTATAATGGACCATTTTATACCCTTTTTACATATGAAAAGAATGGGATCACTGAATAATTTTTAAAAATATCAAGTTGGTCATCTCCCCCACTTATAAAATGCAAACCCCACTTATGTCTGATTCAGTCATTATTTTTTTTTCATCCAATAAAAACTAAAATCACTTCCCAAATTTCCTCCTCTCATTCTAGAATCCTTATTTAGGATTGAAATTCAACCAAGAAAGTCTATTGGTGAAAACTTAAAGAGGATACCCGAAGAATAGGTCATGTTCATCAACAATTGTTTTTATTTTATTTCTTCTTCCACCCCATTAAATTATTTGTATAGAATACATATATAATATAATAATTATAATATATATAATAAAATGTTTTATGCATATTTAAATACCTAAAACCATCTATACGTTTATCAAATGTGTTAACAAATCACCGTTAATGTGTACAGTGGACTACCACCTCACGAATCGATGTCCTTTTTCCCCAATTACTATCTATAAAATTTGTTTTAAGGGTTTTATTTTTTATTTATATATTAAAATTATCATTTTATTATGAATATATAATTATTATATCTCAAATAAATTTATACTATCAATTTTTTGGTAATATGATAACGTCGCTCAAGTTCACAGAGGATTATAGAATCATAAAGAGATATGATTCGTTCAAACATTACGTGGAATGTAACAAGGATATAATTAATAAAAATATGTGATATACATGAAATAAAAATGTTTCTATAGTTTTAATATATCATTTAACATTTATTATTTTAATCTGTTAGTAAATTTTAAACACCGTTCATGCGTACATATGACTTGCCATCTCCATAACCAATTCATTTAATTTTCTATGTCTAAATATATTGAATTAATCTAAATATATATATAATGGACATATATGATATTGTTATCTTGTTTAAAATTATTGAGATATTAAAACCATGATCAACATTAGAGGACCAAAGAAATAACAAATTAAAAAATATATGAAAAACAAAGTGGTTATTAATTGAAATATAACTTTGACAGGGAATCATTATTAAACAGTTAATAAAAGGTCATAAGAAAAAAATATATGTTATTATATATATGAATATGGTTATCTAATATATAACTAGTATACTTATATTCATTATACTGAATATTTGATTGATTATTACATAAGTCAATACTAAAGGTAAGATATATATTTTTAGTTTATCTTCATTTAGACATACATTATGTTATGCACCTATATGATTTAAGTAGGAGTATAAAAAACCCCTTTCAAATGTAATTTAATTTATTTATTTATCCTCATGATATATTAATTTTTTTATTTTATCCTTTCATGTGGCATATTATTAAAGGTTTCCAAAGTGGTAAGGTCTTTATGCTATAATATCATTGTTTCTCAGGATTATTTAAGATTAAGTCCCAAATTTAGGAATCACATGATCTAAATCTCAATAAATCTCATTAATTTTATTATCCTCTGAATATTAATGACATGTTAATGTAATATAACCAATTTTACACTCTTTGGTTGTTAATATATTTGATTAAATGTTTATAAGAAAATAATACTTTAGTTCTCTCTTTGAATGAAATATATTTTCTTCCAAAACCATGTTTTCTAAAGTTTTTTTAAATATTTTTATTTTTCTTCTATGATATTTAAAAAAATTACCCAGTTTTTTAGTTTTTTTTAAAAAATTAAACGAATATCCATGTCATTTTCCAAACACTTCTCATTTTGATTTTATGTAAAATGTGAAAGAAATCTTAATTTCATACTTAAAATAGAATTTCAAAATATCACAACAAATCATTACTTCAAATAATTATTCATAATATTGAAGGTTATTTTAAAATAAAAATATTTTCAAATTTTTTTTATTTTTAAAAGTTTTTTCTAATGAGGAAAAGGTTTTCTTAAATAAATTTTATAAATGATACTACAAAATAATTTTCAATATAAGATGAAATTTATTTATGTCACCACTTCTATACATGGGATACTATCAAAGGATTCCATTTATATTATTTCTATGAATTTTGTTGGATTATTATAGAACGATGTTTATAAAACATGTTTCTATTCCATGCGTTATACCATAAGAAAATTATTTTGAAACCCACTTATTTCACAAGTTATGATATAATGAAATGATTATGAAACCTATATAATTTCCATTGGTTATAATATGATATAATGTTTATGGAACCCGTTTCACTTCCTATGTTATAATATGATTAATTTTTATGATCTTTTGGAACACATAAGTATGGTTTTCATTATAAGATGGGTGGGGACATATATATCCCTCAAATGCATTGGGTAAATAATTATATCTACGATGTGAAATCAATTAATTAAGTGAATTTTCCACTATGATGGTCTCATGAGTGAACCTTTACTATTAAAATTGTTTGTAGAATGAACCCATTATAATAATATATCCTTGGATGTGATCCTTGACTAATATAGATAAGATTTATAATTCTTATGTGTATTCCAAAAACTCCATAATTTTTCCAATGTTATGATTTCATGTTTCATGTTCTTTGATCCCCTTAGGATCCATGTCTTATGAACTACCAATCCTTATTCCATGAGTCATGTTTATTATCATTGATATGCATGATATGGTTTTCCAATGATATTCTGATGGTCTCATGCTCTTATAATTCACTTATTCATATTTTCTCCATCATATACCGTTATTGAGTATCTGAGATCACCCATTCTTACATTTCTTTTCCCTAAGTTATGTGATCGCATCACAAGTCACTACATTATTTTACCCCTACATCTCTATTTTAAATTTGTTTTGTATTTTAAATTAAAAATAATATCTAAAATTAAACATCCAATTTGATTCAATTATTAAATTTTTGTCACTACAAAAAAAAAGAAATTATACTTGTTTTGGTGATTTTGTTTTAGGAGGAGGTGATTTGGAGGGTTGGAGATGATCGAGAGGAAAAAATGGGCTAAACTACATGGAAGACCAAGAAAATATTTTTACTATTTTTAACATATATAAAAATAAGTGCCTCTAAATGGGATGAATGTTTTTATACCACTCTATAAATACATGTTCTATAACTCATCTCAAGAAACTTAAGCCCAATTCATCCACAAAGAGGGCCATTCCAACCAATCTATCCAGGAGACAGAATATGCATGATGTCAAAGATTTGGTTCTTTATTTAGGCATATCTCATACTTTAATCCCCCATTGGCCTCAAAATTTTACAGAGAGACATCTAAAATGTGTCCCTATAATTGTTCTCTTTTTTCCAAGTGGAGATAAGACCATTTACTAACCTAAATCCGAGACACAATTATAGTCTCAAAATCTGGGTTCCCAAAACAATGTCCCATTTAGGATATAAATTTACACCTTGGGTACCTCATTTTCATGTTCAAAAAAAGAGATCATTCATTCCAATTTGTAGTTCTATATGAGTCCTCTCATCACCTTTTAGGTTCTGGATATATCTAAACTCATAGGGAGATCTCTTGAGGTAAGGATCCCTTCATCGAAGCCTTCCTCTCTTTCTCATGTTTAAATGTTTTTTTTTTCATAAAAAACTAATTTTTTCTTATTTTTTCTTCTATTTTATTCTATTTTCTTCAATTATCTTCTTATTTAGTCATCCAATTTTTTATGTAATAAAGAGTAGAAACGAGATTGGGTTATACCCTTTCTAAACTTGTACACATTAAAAACATTTCTACGATGACTACACCTGTAAGGCCTCGACCCCAGTTATCCAGAGTCGGCGCATTATTACATAACATTGGAATGATCACAAGAAAGATCAAATCTCTAAAGGCCGATTGGTTTAGTAGCCTTGGAAACACAAGATATATTCATAAGTCTTACATTACAACATAAAAATGAAAACTACAACAACATAGTCTCCATATTCCACACTCTTATCCCCACATAATATCCCTACAGGTCATTCATAAATTACTTCTTCACATCCGGGGAAAAATAAAACATTGAAAGGGGTGAGCTCAAATGCCCAGTAAGGATAACAATATAGCGGAAACTTTCTTAAATAGTAATAAACATTTAAGGCAATGTATAACTAAAACAAAAGCTTTTTAAACTTGAACCTAAACATAGCATGGAAAAAATAAAATGAAATAATGCTATTTACTTATTCACATGGATATTCTACTAATCAAATAATCATATGAAATATCAATAACCACTTTCATAATGATGGAGTGAATAATGCCATACTATCATAACCCCATAGCCAAGGCCTCGTTCCAAGACTAAAAATAAGATTTTGTCAAGGCCTTGTGCCAAGACACTAGTTTGTCTCATGAGACCTACCAATGCATCGAGTAGCTATAGCGGGCTCCACCCGTCACATATTAAGTCCAATGCATTCCCATATGAAAAGATTTAAACTTAACATAAACATTCGTATTAAAACTTGCATACGAAATGTCAATACTTTTACCATAAACCATGAAGGGTATAAAAATAACAGATCCATAGTCAAACATATTGAAAAACCTTCAATTCAATATGGAAGTTTTGTTTCATAATAAATCAACTTCAAATAAGCTTAATATCCATCAAAGGGTGTTGACATAGATGAAATAAAAACTCTTTTTAGAGAAATATCTATTTTTATTTTGAAATCATTTAAGAGTCATATAAAATATAACATTTTATTTGAAAATATTCTTATTATCTTGTAAGGGAAGCTTCGACAATTTTATAATGGCAGAAAATAGCCGCACCCTCCATATAAGTCAAAAAAACATTCTTACCTTAATTTTGTCGAAAAGGTTAAAAAGCACCTTGTTTGGAAAATGACGGAAAGATTCCTTTATAAAACTCTTATAAAAAGTCAAACAAGGGTATAAATGAATTTAACCTATATTCTAGTAAATAGTAAAAATGTTTGAAATAAATTTTTTAAGAAACATGGATGTGGATGATAAAGAAGTCCCAGTTGATTATTACGTATAAACAACCTCGGATAATGAAGAGATTGCAAAATAAACCCTTACCTTGTACTTTTCCTTGGTTGGGTAGGTTAAACTTCTATATAATGGTGAAATAATTGTTATTAAATTATAAAAGAATCATATATATTAATATGATATCATATATGATCTTTTAACATTTCTTGGTTAATAATATCTTAGTATTATCGTTGTTTCAGGTGTTAACATACTTGTTTTCTTGTATATGTTTTGTTACGTAAGCCATGTTTTTCATGGATAGGTTGTATCTTATTCATATCCATAATTATATCAAGTCCTTAAAAATTATTTTTAAATCATCAAATGATAATAATACTTGAATGGATACGATGGAGAATTAATCTCATCGTGTTCATGGAGACGGTAGTCCGTACGTACGCATGAGTGACAATATCATTCTTTTGATATTAAAATAATATATAATTGGATGGTATATCATATATAAAAATCCATTATCATGGTATATTTATTAATTACATTAATTACAAATCATTATTATACCAATCCAAATAATAATATATAGAATAACAATTACACCACGACGTTGAGACGGTAAGCCATACGTACGCACGTATGGTGACATGTCATTAAAAGGATGGATAGAATACTTAATATGGTTGTACCATATTTATAATAATATTAAAGTATATAGGAGATACTGGATTCGTTATTTTATAATGGGAATAACAAAGAAAGAAGAAGTTGAAGAATAAATGAATTTGAGAAGGTGGGTGAAAACATTACCTCTTCTTCGGGTTCTTCCTTTTGATTTGATCAAAAGGGATCCTTAGGTTGGATTTATGATCAAAATAATGCCTCTAGGTTGTAGTGAGGGAAGTATAGAGAGTATTTGGGCAGGGTTTGGCCGACCAAAAAGGCTTTGAAGGTGTCAATTAATGAGAAGGGTGAGTGCCCTTTTATAAGAGGGGTGAGGGGCACCTTTGGAAAATCTAGAAATATTAATTTATAATAAATTAATATTCGGTATCTAATGGATACAAAGTGGATTATTTAAATTTTAAGGTGGTTATGTATCTAAAACCACTCAACCAATAGAATTTAGATAGGTTTGGGTTACTATATTAACCTTATCTTTAAGTATTAACTCTTAGTTAATTAGTTTCATATTTACAATGTCTCTTTGTATTTTTATATTATATGGTTAATAAACATAATATATACATACAAGAGACCCCAAGTGGTCCATTAATGATAAAAATATCATGATATAAGACTCTTTTCCGAACCTTCAATTTTTAGGAATTTAATATCAATTAATAATATAATATTTGTTTTAAAAACTCTTTTATATCAATTTTGACACTATTCAATAATTGATTTTTGTAAAAATCATAACAGAATGATTACTACTAAAAACGTTAATTAATTCAATCCTAACATGTCTTAATAACCTAAAAAATTAGTGTAATTCATAAAAAGTCTCAAATTATATTTATTTGGGTATTTATAATATCAATTATTTTAATTTTTCACTATTATAGTAATTATTGCATCATCATCGTGTCATAAATAAAGTACATTATTTAATGTATAAAAATTATAAATAAAATATAATTATGTAGGAAATCTTTTTATCTTTATAATTAATATTTAAAATAGAATTTATCTTATCTATAACCCTATATTGAAAATGTTTTAGTAAATAAATATTGATGTTAACTGTTTTAACTCTTCTTTGAATTAACTAATAATAAATGTCCTATTCTAATCCATGTGGACCTAAATGATAACATTTTATTCTTAAGGTTGTTTTTAGTCGAGATACACTTGTCCAATAGAATTATAAAATGTGTTAGGGTAATATTAATATCATTTTTACCCTTAATTATCTTATTTACTTTTAACCATGGTAAATAAAAGTAAAAAGTTACTATTCACCAAAAATTATTTTCATCTCAATGAACCACATTTTACTCCTTGATATTAACCGTCTCTCTCGGATTTTCGAAATTCCAATCCTAGAAGTGGTAAAATTAAGTTTTATGAAAAATTCATTTTTTTAACTACCACTTAGTAGTTTCACTATTCATCAAAAAATAATGTTTTTCAGAAAAATATCAAAAAATCACCCTAGGCTAATTTCGATATTACGAATCAAAAAATGAAGTCCATTTTGAAAAATAAAATTTATAAAATTTCAAAAAGTATGTATTAATATTAATAACGGCTAGTTTGATTGGTTGTGGTGTGTTAGAACTCGATGTTCTGTAAAACACATGCTATTGCATTATTCAAAGAGAAGCGTACTGTAGAAGCTTGGGGTGTTACAACACCATCCATGGAAGAGTAGTTATTTTTATTAATAGATCTACCAATAACCATATTATTTAATTATTTTGAATCAATGAGATGCTATAATACACTTAATATGATATATTAATTTAATTTCTAATTTAAATTAATCTAATAATGCAAGTGAACAATAAACAAAAAACACATGGGGTTGAGAATTGTGTGAATTGTGAAAGCACGATATTAATCAGTAATAAAAAACCAGACGAGAACCATTTATAGAATTCAAATATTATTCGTAAAATAAATTAGTCCTACTTTACAGAATGGTTATGTGACATAATTTACCAAAGACCAAAATATATCCTCAGAACATCAATCAGAGCAGGGTGTTGTGGTTGCAGGTTCCGAAGATAACATTGGGTTTAATTCACTTCATATTTGTGGTAATGTTAATTCATATAGGGTTCGAGGGTTAAAGAAATAGGGGATCAAAATTAAGTGGATTGTAATTTAAATGATAATTATTAATAAGTAAATGATGTTTCAGAGTTAGATCTATTACTCCGTCTAAAAAAATATTTTGGAAAAAAGATTTACTCATTGCATTTTCTTAATCTCATTTCAAAAAAAAAAAGAAAAAAATGAAATATTACTCTAGAATATTTCATATAGCTTTATAAATGGTAAAAAAATCCACCATCCTTGTTAAGGAGTTTGTTTCTTCTCTTTTATTTTATTTTTACAATACCTTTAATTTTATGTTAAATTTATTTCCTCCTTTGAGAGTCAACCTTGGTCAGCCACTCTGTTGCACCTAAGTACCCTAAAATCACACTTTATTTGAGAGAATCCATGATAGAACCTTTCAAATTTTTTCAATTTCCAGGGAGTAAAGTATTTTATTCAGCTAATTAGTGGTATTTGTTTGATTTTATTTTATCCGTTTCTTTTGTCTTCATTCTTCCTTATTCATTCCCCTTTCTTAATTTTTGTTTATTTTTATCACTCTATTTATTCTTCCTATCTCTTTTATTCTCTATTAGACCATTAATTTAAACTTATTCTCATGATATTATGTTCTAAATTTCTAAATTTATATTTTTTATGATATGATTCCATCCCGAGTATCTCTTTGATCTGAACCCCGAGATTGAACGCATCTATAGGGATCGAATCAGACAGCCTCGACCTACGGGAAGTGTTGACATTTAACCAATTGGTGAATTCATACACTCTAAGAACATTGAAATTTGAAAAAATTATGAAACCAACATAAAAAACCAATGTTTGAAAAAATTAATAATTAACTTAATATAACTATTCGAGAATTGGTTGCATGAGATATTACTTATCAACCAAATTGTATTGCAACCAAAATATTGAATAAGAATTTAAACTGAAATATGTTTTAAATAACCTATTTAAAAAATTTCATGGATTATCTTCATAAGATTCAATAAAACATTTTAAATAAATCAATTTGGTTTTCTCAACCCTAAAACCATGAAATATCCTTGAAGATCCAATAAAACTTAGAGAATTCCCCATTTCACATGATTGAGATGTAAAGTATTGGATGTATTATTTATAACCTAAATATGTTACTTATTGGAATCATATGAAATTTATTTTATTGTAGATATTCTTATATCATCAAGGACCACTTCTATTCGTAAGGATATCTTGATGATCAAGCAAGCACAAGGGGAGTGAATGAATGAATACTGGGAGAATTTCAAAAAGTTTTGCGCAAGCTATCAGCATCACTAAATCACTGAGAAACTCATAATCCAACAATTCAATGAAGGAATCACACCAATGGATAGGAGAATAGTGGATTTCATGGCCAGAGGAGAATTGGTGGGAAAACACCAGCAGCCTCATGTGCATTGATTTACAAGATGAAAAAAACTCCCAACATTTTGGTTATCGAGTTACACCACATTTTAGATGAGTACAATATGTAATTATATATTATCATTAAATTAATTAAATTGATACCATGTTGGAATAATTGACCAGTTTGGTGAGAAATATTGATTTGGCTCAAAATACATCCCAACCAACTCCTATGGGACCTTGTGGAATTTACACTGAAACATACCACCCGACTGATTATTTCCCCCAACTAAAAAAGGAATAATATTGTTCGATAGCATTACCTATAAAAACATATCAAAAACAAAATTAACCACATCCCCAAAAAAATAACTATTCTTCTTCTCTAACATAAATCCATGGCCGGAAGGATCAATCAGACATTTGGTATGACTCTGGGAAAAAAATAAAGGCCCCCTTTTCAACAAAATTTCTACCAACCTATACCTTACCAATTGGGTTTCAGACAACACCAAAGGATATTTGAAGCAAAATAATCAACAAGTGAACAAAAAAGGAATTCTAAACCAGAGGTATATTATAACACTGGTGATATTTTGAAACAAATTGTTCTAAATCATCAGAATGAGTTGAAGAGTCAATGTTATTTGTTGAGGGAGTCAGAAACACAAATGATCCAGAATGCCACCACCCTCTGTGAGTAGGTATGTAAGAACAATGTAAATATTCCTTCTCAAACTACTCCAAATAGAATGGGAATGTTAGTTCCATATCATTAATAATTGGGAAGAAAATGAATGATACACATGTACCCACCATTCAACTAGGATTCACCTCAACTCTAGAGAAGCTCCATTCAAGACCATCTGATGAGAAACCAAAGTAGAAATAAAAATGGACGAAAAAATTGAAGATGTTCCCCCTAGCCCCCTTCTCTGTCTAAATAAGATTATAAAAACTAATAATATATCTTATGAGGTGATAAAAAAAGATGTTTAGGAAACATTCTAGAATGTGGATATCAACATCCCTCTACTTTATTCCATTAAGTAAATATGTAGGTATGAAAAATTCTTAAAAGAACATTGTAAAAATAAAAAAGGGATCAAGGGAAATTAGAGGATCAATATTGGATGGAATGTTTCGGCACTCATTACACCAACTATAAAATTTCCAACAATGTTCAAGGTTTTGAAGACATTCACCATCCCATGTACAATAGGGTAGATTCAATTTTCTGATTCAATTTATGATTTAGGAGCTTCCATAAATGTAATAGATCACTCTGTATTTTCTTCTTTACATGTTGTTGAGTTAAATAAAATGAGAGTAGTGGTGCAGTTGGCGAATAGAGATACAACATATCATGTGGGAGTCCTTGAGGACGTACTTGTTCAGGTAAAAGACATGATATTTCCATAATATTTCTACATTATTAACATGGAGTATGATTAGGTAAGTTCTAATTATCCCATTATCTTAGATATGACATTCCTCAAAACTGGAAAAAACTATCATAAATGTAAATTGTGGTACACATTCCATGGATTTTGGTGATGAATTAGTGATATTTAATGTTATGGACTCCATTAATTACCTCTCAGAGGGCCATTATACTTTTTTTATCTCCAATTTTGATCCACAAAATAAAAACCCCATGGAATTATATTATTCTTTGATTAGAGAGATTATGGGTATTTGTTCTATTTTGATATCTATGATCACTTACACACTGTTTTCTAATGCACACACCCCACTTAGATTTGATTTTAAAATGGATTCATATTCTGATTTTGATAATTTTTACATTAATTATTCCATGAAAGATGATTGTGCTGATGAATTTGATTTTTTAGTCAATTATTTTGATGATTTATATTCTATTACTAATGTTAATTGTATACATATTTCAGTTCCTTTAATTTCTCCATCCATAAATCACCCCTGCATTGGAACTCAATCCATTTCCACCTAATCTAAAATAATAATACTTTTTAAGTGGAGGGAAATTACCTATTATGATCGATAAAAATCTCTCTTCTGAAAATTAAGATAAAATTTTGAATCTTTTGAGTGAGAACATTAGGTAAATCAGGTGGAACTTGGCTAACTTATCTTCTATTATCCCCTAAATTTTCATTAATAGGATTATTTTAGATGTTGGGGATAAACCATTGAGGTATCCAAAAAGGATACTGAATCGGACTCTTCTAAAAGTTGTTAAAAATGACGCTGGACTATTTCTATGTTAGATATAAATTATCCCATATTATATTCTTAGTGGCTAAGTCCTATTCAGGTTGTAACCAAGTAAAGTGGTGTTATTGTTGTTAAAAATGATAAATAGGAGTTATTTCCAATGAGGGTGAAAAATAGTTGGTGTACGTGTATTGATTGTATGAAATTGAATCCGTCCACTTGCAAGGACCATTTCCACATCCTATTTATTGATCAAATGATTGAGATATAAGCATGGAAAATACACTGTTATTTCATGGATGGATTTTATAGATATATTCAAGATCCTATAGATATATAGAATCAAGAGAAGACAACATTCACTTTTCCATTCTGTAAATTTTCCTACCAAAGGATGCCATTTGATCTTTGAAACACCCCAGGTACCTTCTAGAGATCCATGGTGAGTATTGTTTTTCTGATTTTCATAAAACCATAATGGAGGAATTTTGGGATGATTTTACAGTGTTTGAATATTAATTTTATGATTTTATCTCTAGTTTGGTAAAGTTTCTAAATTATTGTATTGAGAATAATATAGTCTTAAACATCAAAAAGTTTCATTTCATGTTAGAGAATGGCATTGTATTAGGATATTTAGTGTCAAAAAATGAGATAGAGGTTGATAGATATAATTTGGATATTATTTCATCCTTACCCTATCCTTTATGTGTGCGTGATGTTAGATTGTTCCTAGGGCATGTAGGATTTTATTGGTACTTCATAAAATTTATTAGTAATATTGCTCTTCCTATATCTCTATTAGTTCAAATTGATTCTGATTTTGTGATTGATGATTATTACAGGACATACTTTGATGAGATAAAGAAGTTTATGACCACTCCACCAGTCATAAATCATCCCCACAGTAGGAGCTTCCTTTTAAGCTCATATGTGATGCCTACAACCTCGTAGTCCAAGTTGTCTAATCTAAGAGGGTGGAGCGACACTCACATGTGATTTTCAATGCATCTAGTTCATTGGATTCATCCAAATAAAACTACACTAGCACAAAAAAAATAAATTTCTTTCTATCATATTTTCTTTAGATGTTTTTTTTTCATATTTATGGGGCTATAAAGTAGTTTATTTTTTATGAACATGAAGATCTGAGGTACCTATTGAAAAATCAAGATGCAAATCCCAGGCTTATCTGAAAGATACTTCTTCTTCCGGACTTTTATATTAAGATAATGGAAAAGAAGAGGTCAGAAAACGTCATTGTGAACCACATGAGTAGGCTTAATCAAACACAAGGGGACGATGCCTTGGACTAAGTACCACTTCGAGACACATTCCCCAATTATAATCTTTATTCCATCTCTAGTACCCATCCTTTCTATGTAGATACAGATAATTAACAATTTTTCCTTTGAAATAACTACAAATTTAATGAAACATAATGTGTAAAAATTAATGTTTGAGTCTATATTGTATGTCTGGGATGATCCATTCCTATGGAACATGTGTAGTGACAAATTTATTAGGAGATGTGTTCCTGGTAATGATTTTGTGTTTGTTTTAAATTTCTATCATACACTTTCTTATGGTAGAAACTTTAGACCCAAATAGATATCTAGGAATGTCTTAGACTCTAGATTATATTGACCACGCTTATTCTATGATGCTCATTTGTTATGAAAGTCATTCTCCCATTGCCAACAGACAGGGAACATTTTTAGGAGACATGGGATTCATCCAACAACCCATATTATTTTATGAAATTTTTGTTGTTTGGAAAATTGATGTTATGGTTCATTTTTCTAGTTCATTTGTTTTTTTTGTATATTTTGGTTTTAGTTGATTATGTGAGTAAATGAGTGGAGTAATAGGCCATCCGTATTGATGATCCTCATGTTATAGTAGATTTTGTTATGACACATATTTTTGGTATGTTTGGAGTACCAAAGGACATCATCAGTGACCAAGGGACACACTTCTACAATCAGAATTTGGATTCCCTCCTTCAGAATTATGTGGTGACACAAAAAAAATCAACACCATACCACCCCAAAAAAATGTCCAGGATTAGGTTTTCGATCAAGAGTTGAAACTAATTTTGGAGAACACTGTGAAACTGAATAGGAAGGATTAAAAAAAGCATCTGGATGATGCATTATGGGATTATAGGACAACATACAAGACACCCATTGTTATGTCCTGATTTTGATTTTTTTGGGAAAGCATGTCTTCTCCGAGTAGAAGTTCAGAATTGTTAATTTTGGGCTATAAATAAATGAAACATAGATTTGGACCAAGCTGGAATTAAAAATAAGTTGTCAATTCAAAAACATGAAGGGATTCAGTTGTCATCATTTATGAACTCAATGCTCTATAAGGAAAGATCAAATGTATCTCATGGCAGAATGATGCACCAATGGGAGTTACGTGTTACAATGAAAGTATTACTCTATAGTTCATGTAAAAAGAATATTCCCAGTAAGTTGTTTTCTAGATGTCCAGCTTCTAATATTGTATGTAATGTTTTTCCTTATTGTATAGTAGAGATCACATAAGAGGACACTGGAAGAATCATTACAGTCAATGGGAAACATTTTAAGAAATACATTGAGATAATTTCTACTGATGTAGTGGATTTCATCACACTACATAACCCCATCATCACATGAGAATATCCATCTGTTTCAAACCCTTTCACTTTTATATTATTGGTCATATTTAAAATTCGTCATTTCACGTACACGTATCATCTCATGGGTTCACATTTAGGACAATGAAAAATTTTAAGCGTGGGGGAGGGAACCACTTTGTTTAGTAATTTCTACTGTTGTTCATTTTTTCATAAAAAAGTGAGTGTTTTTTTAATTATTGTGCTTTTTAAAACATTTGAGCTAAAATTATTTTCATCACCTTTTTAAAATCTATATCAATAAGTGAAACAATTTATCCCATGAAACTAAGCACAAATAAATGATAAAATTGACTTTATTTCAAGTTCAAATCTTTTTTAATTTCATGAAAATTACATTGAATTATGAATCCCATGCCACATATCCCTATATTTATATTTTAAATCACTTTCTTATGAGACTTAGGAACCATTCATTCCACATTATTTACATTTACCTCACTTCTTGAGAGAACCAAACCATGCTGGATTTAACCATAATATGATTTATTCTTGTCCAAACATGAGGGTTTTAGGTACTTTTGTTTTAAATTATTGAGGAATTTATTTGGTATTAAATCCCATATTTCATAATTATACTTTTTATAAGGGCCTAACTTGAACATTTAAATCCTTTTATCCCTTAGAATCCTTGAACATCCTATTAGATTTTCCACATTACAAGCCAATTTTACCTATCCAACCAACTCTTAAAGTGAAATTGCATTATTTTTTTGAATTTAAGTGTGGGGGAAGCTATCTTGTGTTGTGATACCACATTTTTAGACACATTGGGTGTAAAATAAAATTACAAAGTGAGGTTATTTCTACAAAAAAATCACTCTATTAAAATATGTGCCTTCTGGAGCTTTCATGATAAAAGAAGCTGTTTGTTTCTGGATCTTTCATGAAAAACTATTTTTTAGATGATTGAACTTTTTCTTTCTAAAATGATGAATAGTGTAAACATTCTATGATTTTTTATGGAAATGGATCTAAATTGATACTAAGGGGATAGAGGAGGAGACCATAATTTGGTAAAAATTAGAATAATGAAATTTTTATTCAAAAAGATCCAATCCTTCTTTATTTTAATTCTGAATTTTTCACATAAAAATCATTCCAACCAAATTCCATAGAACAACCCTGAAAATTACTCATGATAAACATATGTCTTTGGCTCACATCAGGTGGTGATGTTGGAATTATTAAAGCTATGGCGACCCTTGTATGAGTTTGGATTAGAAACACATTACTAAAAAATTGAAATTTGTGTGATTAGAGAAAATTCAACCGAGGTAGTGTTTTGTATGAATGATAGGATAAATGAAGTGGAAATATATTGAATGATATAAATGGAGAACTTTAAATAATGTTTTTTATGAGGAATTTTATCTTTTGTTTCTTGGTATGGAATTGTTGGATCTATAGGATATGTGTTTTAATTTTTTTATGAATTGATATTGAGGTTTATTGGTCACAATTTTTTAAAATACATGATATGAGGTTCTTCCTAGGAGTGCAAACGTGTAAGTGTGGGGGTGTGATCAAATCATGATTCACTACTTCATTTCCCCCTTACTACACTATTTTAAACATGTTTTTTATTTGAAATTAAAAATATTATTTCAAATTGAACATCCCATTTGATTCAATTATTATATTTTTACCACTATTAAAAGGGAAAATTATTCTTGTTTTGGTGATTTCGTTGTAGGAGGAGGTAATTTAGAGGGTCAGAGATGATCTGAAAAAATGGGCCAAACTAAATTGAATCCCAATGAAAGATATCCACTATTTCGAAAATTTAGAAAAATAAATGAATTAAAATGGGATTATATATTTTAGACTGATCCATAACATCATTTTCTACAAATAATATCAAGAAATTCAATCCCTATTCATCTACTAAGGGGCCAATTGAACTAATCTATCAAGGGAATATAATTTTTATGAAGTCAAAGATTTTGTTTTGTATTTCGACCATATATTACATTTTAATTCCTCCATAGCCTCTATATTTTCCTTGTAGATAGTAAAAATACTTAAAGAAAACTTTTCACTTTTTTCCAAGTCGATGTAAGACCATTTACCAACCCAAAACTAAGACAAAATTAGTATATCTAAATATGGGTTCCAAAAACCACATCACATTTTGGAAATAAATTAACACCTTGGGAACATAATTTTAATGTAAGATCAAGGAGTGAAGTGATGCCAAATTGGAGTTACATAGGATTCCTCTCCTCACATTGTATGTTTTGGAGCTCTATATACTCATAGGGAGATATATTGAATCAAGGATCCCTTTATAGAAGAATTCCTCTCTTTCTCATGTTGTAATGTTTGTGTTTTCATAATAAACTTCATTGTTCCTCTTTTTTTTCACCTATTTTGTTATGTTTTGTTCAATTATATTATTATTTTCTAATCCTATTTGGTATGTAATCAAGAGTATAAATTATATTGGTTTATATCCTTTCTAATCCTTTGCACAAACAAAATGATTCTATGATGACTACACCACCCAAGGACGAGTTGTTATTTTTAGTAATCAGTCTACCTCTAACCTTCATAATTTATTTATTTTAAATCAATGATCTATTGTAGTTAAATTAATATGATCTATTAATTGAGTTTTTACTTTAAATTAAACTAAGAAATCAATTTAAAAATGAACACATAACATGCGAGGTCCATAATTGTGTGAATTGTGAGAGCGCTATATTAATCATTAATACAAAATCCCATAGGATCAATTTTCCGAGTTAAAATATTATATCTAAAATCAATGATTCCTAATTTAAAAAATTGATATGCGTCATAATTTATCATTTACCACAATCTATCATTATATCAACAATCAATGTAGGTTGGTGCGATTGTATGTTCCGAAGATAGCTTAGGGTTTAATTCACATCATCATTATGGTAAAGTTAATTATCATATGGTTCGAGTGGTAAAAAAATATGGGGATCCATATTAAGTGGAAATTAATTTAAAATATATTTATTAATAAGTAAATGAAGAGGTTGAGTTAGATCAATTACTCTTTCTAAAAAAATATTTTATAAAAAAACCTCATCTCATTGGGTTTTCTAAATCTAGTTTCAAAAACAAAAAGAACAAAAAATGAAATTTTATTCTATCTATTTTCATCTATATTTATAAAATGTAAAAAAAAAATCCACTATCCCTTTTAAGTAGTTTGTTTCTTCTATTTTATTTTATTTTTATAATACCATCAATATGTTGTTAAATTTACTTTTCCCTTTGAGAGATGACCTTAGTCATCCACTCTACTGCACTTAAGTACCCTAAAATCACACTTCAAATGAGAGAACCCATTACAA
Source organism: Viscum album (assembly GCA_963277665.1). Taxonomy (NCBI): domain Eukaryota; kingdom Viridiplantae; phylum Streptophyta; class Magnoliopsida; order Santalales; family Viscaceae; genus Viscum; species Viscum album. The sequence goes on from OY728136.1 coordinate 1,991,005,261, forward strand.
CACCATCAATTATAATAAAATGTGTTATTAATGATTTTTATAACATGGTTTTCAGTTACGAATAAAGTAGTGATATATGAAATAGCTCACTTATGGACTAGTGTTTATATTTCCATGTTTCCTAAGGGACTAAACTGTTACATTTATCTGGTTTGTGTTTGTGTAATGTAACTAATATTCATAAAAAATAATGTAATATCAATGTATGATAATTTTATGTTTATATAGATGTTATTTGGGGATAGTTTTAATTAGATTTTTTGAAACTAGTATTTAAAAACCTTATTTATATCTTTATTGAAATGCCTAAGGATACATCTAAGGATGAGTCACAATATTGGAAAATGTCCAAGAATTTTGGTAAAGTTTAGATATAGTGGTTTATAAGAAAATAAATCCCCTACTAGATACTAAAATCATACATGCCTCTATAAAATATATGTCTAGTGGTAATAAATTTGAAAATGTATAATTGAGATGGACTTGATCATCACCTGGTGCACAATAATAAACCTTGCTTCACATCGAGTTTGACAGTCCGAGAGGATATTCTTTCTAGATTCAATAACTATTTATGAACCATAATTAAGAATTTAAATAGAATATGACTATGAATAACCTAGGACAAATATAAGGTTTCATTGATTAAATAATAAGGTTTCATGATTTAGGTATCATATAAGTTGATGTTCATGATTATGTGGTTCCCTATAACGATTATCGTTTCATACACTATGGTTTTTGGTTTTAGTCAATGGATAGAACATGAAGGAACCAAGTTAACACTGAGTGTGACAGAAAATTTAATGATTTTTCTTTTGATATTCCTTATGTCAAGGGATATTGAATGAAAAATTTCATTACTTTACTAACACAACTTTATCATACTATGAATCATTCTAATCTTACAAATGAGAAAAAAGGGAACATCATTCATTTGATTTATTCATGTAGAAATGTAAACCATACTTTAGTGGATCCACTGATCCTACAGTTTTTATGAAATGCAGCAGAACCACTAAAAAGATAATTTCCATTATCTTGTGTTTTTAACTTGAAAATGTCATTTTTTATGTCTACCATTTGAAAATTAATGTTGATCAATGGTGGACTCCTGTTAAGAATATGAGGAAACATGATAAATTTTACCAATGGATTGGTATGAGTTCATGAACATATTTTTCAATAAAAAATTCCTTGTGTTATTCATATAAATATGAATCAATATTTCCTTGAGTGAAGGAAAAATGATGATGAATATATCGATACATATGAAGAATGTTATAAAAGATTTTTGAAGTATACTTTCGGTATTATCATCCAACCTGAAAGTAATGTTGATCGATTCTTCAATAAATTAAAACTAATTCTCATATGGGAATTATCCATCTGTAAATTCATTATTTATGAATATATTTTTCAATATGATATCAAGTTGGAAATGGAGGTTGGAGTTATGTATTAATCTCATGGTTTTTATATGAAAAAGGAATATGGAGTTCAATGAAAAATATAAAAACCATATAGAGAATAAGACCAATTTTTTAATCCATATATGTGAAGAATAATGAAGGAAATTATCTTAAGTGGACTAGTAAATGTTTTAAGTTAGTAATGGAATGTCAATGGGTAATTGATTACCGATGTGATGGTAATAAGTTATCTAATAATAGAATATAGAGAAAGTTTCAAATAATGTACCACCCACATTAAAATGTTTCAAATACAGGGAGTATAAGAACTATACTAAATAGTGAAAAAATACCAAGGTTAATGAATATGATTGATGTAAGCAACCTATTAATCTAATGGAAAAGGATAAATATCAATCGAAAACTATTTCTGATTAGGATTTTAATAAGGATGTGGTGGAGGGTAAAATTATCATTAACTCTAAAACTGATAATGTCCTATTTGTGTTTGGATATACACATTATTTTGTATTTGTTTAATTTTATAGGAGTATAAATATTCCAAAAAAATGATTATATGTGGAATTATTAGTGAAAACCCATAATGGTATGATGATAACATCTCCGCTAAATGATTCCTCTCCATCTGATACTCCAAGAATGTGATTCCTGTAAATATTTTCATTCTTATTGTGGTGGAATTTGATGTCATCTAAAGAATGGATTGAATTTCTATACATAAATTAAACATGAGGTGTATTTGAATGGATGGAATATTTTATATTTCAACCTAACCTATGAAAATATATCAATGTTATGATAAGTAAAAAATTATAATGGATATTACATCTGTAACACCCCGAGAGTTTACGAAAAATATTCTTTTAATTTCATTAATGTCTTGTGTTGTATTCTACACCAAGATTACCTTGCGCTATACGCAACACCGTATTATCTTGCAGTATACGCAACACTATTCTTGGATTGTGTTACACACAATTTTGATAATAGTTATTCTACGCAACATTGAGTATATATATATATATATATTCAATGTATAAATGAAATATGGTTGGATTCTGTTATACAAAAAAACGAAGAAATCTTTCACAACACGCAACCCTGACTTGGCTTGCATTACACGCAATCGTGACCCTCCTCGATAGCGTGTGTTGTACGCCATATTGGGTTTTAATAAACAACGATATATTATTATAATATTGTCATGAACTAGCCGCTATGAATAGTTTTAACTAAATTTTTAATTATATAACATTATTATTCATCTTACACATATTCTAGAACATGGTATAAGAACAAAATAAATTTTTCGGGTAAAATAAGTATTTTTAAAAAAATGCAGTTTTGCTGCCTTTTGATGGCGCACCCACTTTAAATCTAGTTTTTGACATGTTTATAAGTTCAATTTGACAAAATAAAGTTCTTATTTTGAATCAGGATATAAAAATTTACATTAGATAATGTTTTGATATTTTTCGGATAACTTTCATATTATAATGAATAGTAAAAACACGCTATATTTTAATTAAAAACAACTTTTTCATCATAATATCTTATGTGGTTAAATTATAATATTGAATGGTTTTAAAGTATAAATAGAATATATTTTTACCATTTAATATAATGTATTTCATTAGCATTGATTTTACCTTGAATTCGTAGGTTAAATCAATTCAATCTTTTGCAATGTTTTAAAGAAAAAACCCGTTTTCTTTCGACAACAGGATAAATTTTAATTTAATTTCTGCATCTTTTTTGTATTGAATTTGGAAAAATGGATTCCATATTTGTAATCATTGGGTCCAAATTATATTAATAAGCTACTTTTTATTTTTGGGCATTATGAATAGTAACTACGGTAAATTTTATTTACCATAGTTAAAGGTAAATCGAGTAATTAAGGGTAAATATAATATTTTAAAATTACCCTAACAAATTTCAAAATCCTATTGGATGACTAAAAGACGACCCATATCACCTAAGGGTCAGATTAGATTCATTTAATTAAATGTTTTCAATGAAAATAATTTAATTATTATTAAAACCAAAGAATGTGACAACATGTCACTTTCTTAAATCTTATAAGTATAATAATTTTAATCTAGTGATAAAATTCCTGAAACTTAGAACATGAATAGTCCAAAAAAAAGATAATACAATTATCGACATCATAGGAATTTATTTAGAATTTTTAGGGATTAAATAATTATCATTTATTATGACACAAAGATGATGCAGTAATTTTCTTATTAATGAAATATTGACATAATTGATGTTATAAATGCCCAAATAAATGTAATATGAGACTTTTTATGACTTAAAATATTTTTCTAGGTTAATATGACATTATATTGTTGATTTAAGTAACTGTTTTCGAACTTTTCATTCTTTTATGAATTTCATAAAAATCATGTACCAAATAGTGTGTAAATTGACATAAAATAGTTTTTAAAACAAATATTATATTATTAATTGTTATTTTGTTCATAAAAATCTAAGGTTAGGCCAAATGACTTAGATAATATTATATATATTAATAATAAACAACTTGGGGTTCTTTTGGCTTGATATAGTAAGTTTATTAACCCTATAGTTTAAGAAAACAAAAAGACACGGTAAAAGTTAAATTATTTAACTTAGAGTTAAATCTAATTGATAAGGTTAAAATAATAACCTAAACTTGTCTAAATCCTATTGGATGAGAGGATTTAAACCCATCCCCACCTTATCCTAGAAATAAATTAATTTGGAGCTATTTAAAACCGAACTTGACTTTATAATAAAATAATATTTTTAGTTCTTCCAAAGATACCCCTATCCTCCCTTATAAAAGGGCACCTCCTCCCTCCCTTCCTCACACAACTTTGAGCCTTCAAGCTCGGCAAAACCCTGCCGAATTCTCTTCTCCACTTCCCTAGAAACATCCTAGAGGTTTTGTTCTTCCTCAAAGACCAATTTTAGTGCCCTAAGAGGAGGTCTCAAAGAGGCGCTTCAAAGAAGAGGTAATTTCCGTTACCGATTCTTTCACCTTTATATCTTCTTCCACTTCTTCTTCGTAGGTTGTTTCATTATGAAGTAATAACATCAGTATCACTAATATACTGATATATTATTATAAGTATGAAACAATCCTATTTCACCATCTATCCATCCTACGGAAAACGAAATCACCGCGCGTGCGTACGTACGGAATACCGTCTCCACGCTGTGGTGAAATCTATTTTCCACCACCACCTTACTTGGATGGGTATAATGGTGTATATAATGAATATATATGACTATTATAAATTGATACTGATTCTGATATAGTATACATACACTCCAATATAATTCCACGATCATAGGAACGATATCATCACTCGTGCGTACGTACGGAATACCGTCTCCACGATGTGATCTGACTCGTTATACATGATCTTCATTTCATAATGACTATATAAATGAATTGAATGAATTAATATGATAAATATTACACTGATACCATTATGGAAATGAGGTATCTATAACCTAAAGAAAAAGAATAAGAATTTATTCAACAAAACACGCATAAGAACAAAAAGTTATAAACACCCGAATAACAAGTAGCAATGAAATATTACTACTAAGAAGCCAAGAATATGACCATATATGATATCAAAAAAATATGTATGATTCTGGAATAAGTCAAAAACATTATTTAAATCATTATACAGGAGGTTCGGACACTTACAAAGCAAGTCGGACCTAAGGTAAGGGAAATATCACAATCTCATTTTTATCCGAGATTGTTTGTACATTGTTATTTACTGGGGTGTATTTTATCATCCAAATCCATGTTTCCTAAATATGTAATATTATTTCAATCCACCTACAATTGTTTAAATCCATTTTTACCCTTTGGTGAGTTTATAGTAAAAGATATGAAATGAATCTTTTGTCGTTTTTCGTACGAGGTACTTTTTGACTTTTCCGACAAAAGTACGAAGAATGTTTTTTTTAACTTATACGGAATGAATGGATTTTTAAAAAATTATTTCCAAGAAGCTTCCTTTACAAGTTTTCAAGTTTTTTTTAATCAACTTCTATTATTTTATAATTTTACGACATGTTAAGAAAGGAAAAGTGTTTTTGATGTAGAAAGGATATTTTCCTCAAGAATGAAGTTCAAGTGTTTTATCAAAATTATTTTCCATCTAAGATAATAAAGGGTTCTGTTTTTATCCCTATTATTACATTTATTTGATTATGTTGTGAAGGAATTATTTTTGTGAATTCCTTTATCGTAAATGAATTGCTTTATGATGTCCTGATGTTTAAGATTCCCATTTTTATTACATGGGTTATGCAATGATGTATGGTTTATGATTTTGTGGAACACATAAGAATGGTATCATTATGAGATGGGTGGGACCTATATCTACCTCCAATGCATTGGGTAATGATTTTATATCTCATGAGATAGACATGGCTGGAACGGTAGGTTATACCGGTTCAGTGAAATAGGACTGAAACGAGGGTGACTCGGTTCAGAAAGGGACTTTGTCCACTAAGATAGTCTTGGAAATGAGTCTTGACTAACAAGAAATGATTCTCTATGATTATGTGTGTATGCCACAATGTTTCATGTTTTATGTTATGATTATTGTAATTACATTTCACTGCCATGATTTATCCCATGTTATGAAATTATGCTCTCTTTTGCAGGTTAAGATTTTCAAAATGTTATGTTCTTATGATATGATTGATATTTATTTTGTTTACCCTTACTGAGCATTTGAGCTCACCCTTTTATGTTTTCTATTCCCCAGGATATAAAGAAAGGTTTTAGGTATAAAAAAAGGATGATCTTTATGGGAGATGTTGAAGATCATTCAACAGGATTAGAAGATTATATTCCGAGTTTCCAAAGACACTAAACTATTATGATCCTTGTGTGTGTGTTTTTGTTATGTACTAAGTATTCCGAAAATGTAATGTAATGTCAATGTACATCAAGCTTCAGGTCTCTACAGTTGGTATCAGAGGAAAGGATTAGTCAACCTTTGGAAACTAGGATGCGAAAACGTTAGTGAGATCCCTAGAGATATTTCTAAGGTATGTCTAAGTCTAGGGATGTCCCTAAGGTTAAGTATACGTATAGGTTATAGTACTATAATTACGCTAACGATCATAGAATTAAACCTAAGATGTTAGATATTGAAGGTACTCCCCCTTTATTATGTTGTTTTCCCTAGCACGATTTTTGCCTCTCACAGTATTCTTTTTGGGTTTTAGACGATGGCTGGAACTCGAAGGAACCGTGTTGATCAATGAAATGGACAATGCAATGATTTCCCTCCTGAACAAACAAATTTTATGGGAGATGGAGTGAAAAATCTTACTGCTATACTTACACAAGCTATGAATCATTCTGGACTTCCAAATGAGCAGAGAAGGGAACAATATTCTATTGAGTCCTTCATGAGGCAACGTCCACCTTCTTTCAGTGGGTCTTCCGATCCACTTGTTGTTGAACAATGGATCAGTACCACTTAAAAGATATTTTCAGTTCTTCAATGTTCTGAGCATGATAAAGTCATCTTAGCAGTATATCGTTTGGAAGGTGAAGCTGATCAATGGTGTAATCTTATCAAGAATACGAGGCCAAGAGATGAAATTGAGTCCATGGAATGGGATGAGTTCAAGAACTTATTTTTCAATAAGTACTTCCCTCGTATTCTCCGAACAATGATAGAGAAAGAGTTTCTTGAACTGAAGCAAAAGGATGATGAATCTGTTGGTACCTATGAAACAAATTTTACAAGACTTGCAAGGTACGCTTCTGGTATTATTATCCAACTTGAGAGTAATATCGATCGGTTCTTTAGTGGCTTAAAACCAAGTCTTTGAAGGGCGTTAGCCATAAGGGACTTCAATAGCTACGAGGAAATCATTAGATGTGCTCTCAAAGTCGAGATGGAGATTGGAGTAACCCATCAGTCATATGGGTTTGATAAGAAGAGGAAAATGGAATTCAAAGGAAAATCTAAAGAGCACACTGAGAAGAAGATGAGCTTTCCCTTATGCTCAAAGTGTGGAAAGAAACATGGAGGGAGTTGTCTTAAAGGGACAAGTAAATGTTTCAAATGTGGAAAGGAAGGTCATCGGGCATTTGAATGCCACGATGATGGGAAGAAGATGTCTAATGATGCAAACAAAGGAAGGGATACACAGAATGAACCTACTACACTTCAATGTTTCATGTGCAAGGAAATGGGGCATTATGATAATAAATGCCCTAATCCAAGGGTTAGTGATGATCGACATGAGCAACCGCTTAAAGAAAATGACAAAGGGAAGTCACCTGCGATCACTATTGGCGATGTTGAATATGAAAACGATGTGGTGGAATGATTAAGTGTTTATATAATGGGATTCCAAAATAATGTTGTATCATAAAGTATCGGAATATTTATGTATTGTTCTAATGTGGTATTCAAAGTGATTGAGATATTTTTAGAAATAAGATGATATGCGCATAATGAAGGGAAAACGAGAAAACTAAATGTTTAACAATATTCATGAGCTCATGATTGATATAAGGACTAAGTGATAGGATGGTTTGAGTATATAGAATTTTAAGTATTTTGGTATGTGGAAAGTGTTAACTTTTAACTGCATTCATGTTTTCACTAAGGTTCAATGGGTATTCAAGAGAGTACATGATTAAGGCCTTTGAATGTTTGGAATGTGACCAAAAAGACATATTTTATGATATATGGGGATCAACGATGGTATTAAATCTATGGTAATCATTTTCACTATATTATGAGAGTAGACTGAAGTATTATGAATAAGCCTAACGATTGGAATGGATTATGTTGGACAGAAGTTAGTATTGTTTAAGGATAGAAGTTTTTTCGATATTATTGATGGGATGTTATAGTAATATAGTTTTAGAAAAAGGACAACCTGCAGGACGTGCGACAGCCCATCGCGTCGGACAAGGCTGTGGGAATCGAACTCACAACCGATGTGCGACTGGCCTTTATCGCCTACCACTGACCTACAGGAAGTCCCTATTTAGTAGAAACTAGTTTTATTATATTACGCAGTATGATATATGAAGTATAAGTCCATTTTAGGAACCCTATATGATGAATCTCACTATAGATGGACTTATGTATTTTTTGATAACTTTTCTGACCTTTTGTTTGAGATAGATGGAATGACCCATCATTCTATCACATGATCTGCTAACACATCACGAATGACAAATTCAACTTCATTTATTTAAGAGATGAAGAGGAAATTGTCCAAATAAAGGAAAACGGTGAGACTATACCAAAATCACGAAAGTATTTCTTCTAATTCCAATTTCATCAACTTTAGGGAAATGATATTGAAAACTAAAAATGTTGTCCTAGTGCTCTTATATCTGATGAATCAGATGGTACCTTAGATCATCACAAATTTATGGATTTGTGATTGCTGGCTTTTCCATAGCCATGTTCTCTACCACTATCCTTTAGAACATGATGGTTAGATTTCTCTTCCATATCCATATTTTAACCTATGTGGAAACCCAGTGATTAGTTTATTTGGGTAACCGTTACATTTCATACATTTGTTTTTAAAGATTGGTTTTGCTATTCCTTTTTACGATGTGGGTTTCTATTAAAGAAACTTTCGAATAGTAAACCATTTATAACCCCCAACGAATTTCGAGGGAGAAATTCATTTTAAGGGGGGTAGAATGTAACACCCCGAGAGTTTATGAAAAATATTCTTTTAATTTAATTAATTTCTTGTGTTGTATTCTACACCAAGATTACGTTGCGCTATACGCAACACCGTATTATCTTGCAGTATACGCAACACTATTTTTGGATCGTGTTACACAAAATTTTTATAATAGTTATTCTACGCAACATTGAGTATATATATATATATATTCAATGTATAAATGAAATATGGTTGGATTCTGTTATACGAAACAACGAAGGAATCTTTCACAACACGCAACCCTGACTTGGCTTGCATTACACGCAATCCCGTCCTTCCTCGATAGCGTGTGTTGTACGCAATACTGAGTTTTAATAAACAACGATATATTATTATAATATTGTCATGAACTTGCCGTTATGAATAGTTTTAACTAAATTTTTAATTTTATAACATTATTATTCATCTTACACATTTTCTAGAACATGGTATAAGAACAAAATATATTTTTCGGGTAAAATAAGTATTTTTAAAAAAATGCTGTTTTGCCGCCTTTTGATGGTGCACCCACTTTAAATATAGTTCTTCACATGTTTATAAGTTCAATTTGACAAAATAAAATTCTTCTTTTGAATCAGGATATAAAAATTTACATTAGATAAAGTTTTGATATTTTTCGGATAACTTTTATATTTTAATGAATAGTAAAAACACGCTATATTTTAATTAAAAATGACTTTTTTCCTCGTAATATCTTATGTGGTTAAATTATAATATTTAATGGTTTTAAAGTATAAATAGAATATATTTTTACCATTTAATATAATTTATGTCATTAGCATTGATTTTACCTTGAATTCCTAGGTTAAATCAATTCAATCTTTTGCAATGTTTTCAGGAAAAACCCGTTCTCTTTCGACAACGGGATAAATTTTAATTTAATTTCTGCATCTTTTGTGTTTTGAATTTGGAAAAATGGATTCCATATTTGGAATCAGTGGGTCCAAATTATGTTAATAAGCTACTTTTTATTTTTGGGCATTATGAATAGTAACTACGGTAAATTTTATTTACCATAGTTAAAGGTAAATCGAGTAATTAAGGGTAAATATAATATTTTAAAATTACTCTAAAAAATGTCAAAATCCTATTGGATGACTAAAAGACGACCCATATCACCTAAGGGTCGGATTAGATTTATTTTATTAAATTAGTTCAATGAAAATAATTTAATTATTATTAAAACCAAAGAATGTGACAACATGTCACTTTCTTAAATCTTATAAGTATAATAATTTTAATCTAGTGATAAACTTCATGAAACTTAGAAAATTAATAGTCTCCAAAAATCTAATACAGTTATCTACATCATAAGAATTTATTTATAATTCTTAGGGATTAAATAATTATCATTTATTATGACACAAAGATGATGCAGTAATTGTCTTATTAATGAAATATTGACATAATTGATGTTATAAATGCCCAAATAAATTTAATTTGAGACTTTTTAGGACATACACTAATTTTATAGGTTAATATGAAATGATATTGTTGATTTAAGTAACTTTGTTCGAACTTATCATTCTGTTATGAATTTCATAAAAATCATGTACCAAATAGTGTCCAAATTGACATAAAATAGTTTTTAAAACAAATATTGTATTATTAATTGTTATTTTATTCCTAAAAATCTAAGGTTCGGCCAAATGACTTAGATAAGATTATATATATTAATAATAAACAACTTGGGGTTCTTTTGGCGTGATATAGTATGTTTATTAACCATATAGTGTAAGAAAACAAAAAGACACGGTAAAAGTTAAATTATTTAACTTAGAGTTAAATCTAATTGATAAGGTTAAAATAATAACCTAAACTTGTCTAAATCCTATTGGGTGAGAGGATTTCGACCCATCCCCACCTTAGCCTCTAAATAAATCAATTTGGAGCTATTTAAAACCGAACTTGACTTTATAATAAAATAATATTTTTAGTTATTCCAAAGATGCCCCTCTCCTCCCTTATAAACAGGCACCTCCTCCCTCTCTCCCTCACACAACATTGATCCTTCAAGCTCGGAAACCCCTGCCTAATTCTCTTCTCCACTTCCCTAGAAACATCCTAGAGGTTCTGGTCTTCCTCAAAGACCAATTTTAGTGCCCTAAGATGAGGTCTCAAAGAGGTGCTTCAAAGAAGAGGTAATTTCCGTTACCGATTCTTTCACCTTTATTTCTTCTTCCACTTCTTCTTCTTAGGTTGTTTCATTATGAAGTAATAACATCAGTATCAATCATATACTAATATATTATTATTAGTATGAAACAATCCTATTTCACCATCTATCCATCCTATGGAAAACGAAATCACCGCGCGTGCGTACGTACGGAATATCGTCTCCATGCCGTGGTGAAATCTATTTTCCACCACCACCTTACATGGATGGGTATAATGGTGTATATAATGACTATATATGACTATTATAAAGTGATACTGATTATGAAATAGTATACATACACTCTAATACAATTCCATGATCATAGGAATGATATCATCTGTTGGGTAAAAATCCCTCTAGGTATCATTGAAGCATTTTTGAGGGGATTGTGTTTGTTGACAAAGTAGACATCTGAGTTGTGATTGTTGACAAAGCAAAACAATGCCATACAAATTTTTTGACAAAGAGGATTTCATGGTGGAATTTCGAGTTCAAGAGCTGAGGTCAACGATCCATGTTTGATTCAAGAACGTCGATAAAAGTAATGGATGATCTGGAGGCAGTACAAAAGATCAGATACAAGGTGGCGCCGTTTTCCAGTGTTTGCCAAATTTTTGGGCCTGAAAATCGGCAAATGAAGAAAACTGTTTTTGGCAATGGGACTTGCGCGCCGTGAATTTGTTGTACAGGAAACTTGCGCGCCATATGTTTTTCAAGATCAGAAGATCAAAATATGGCTAAGGAAATAGGTTCGTGCAAGTTTGGGAGTTGGTCGCGCAAGTGTCTAAAAGGAGAGAAGACTTGCGCGCCAAGATTGGGTCGCGCAGGTGACTTGCGCGCCGTCGCGCAGGGTGGTCATATTGCCTATAAATACTGGACCACCACTCCTCTTTTTCTACCAGAGTTCAACTCAGAGCTCCCGTCGGGCAGGTGTGGTGGTCGCGCAAGTGGTGTGTGTGGTCGCGCAGGTGGGACTTGCGCGCCAGTGGTTGAAGTTGTGCACCGGTGTTAGAAGTTGCGCGCCAGTTGGTAGTTACGCACCAATATTGGTTTGGGCGTAAAAGGAAGAGAGTCGCGCAAGTTTGGAGTTGAGGAAGCTTGAGTCGCGCAAGTGTCTGAGGAGGACTTGCGCGCCCATTGTGACTTGTGCGCCGATACTTGCACGTCGAGGTTGACTTGCGCGCCAAGTAAGGTTTGTTCCAGCAGTGTTTTCGGGCTGCGTGGAAGCTGGAAGTTTTCCCGATACCTTCAGTGCAAAGATATATCCATCTACGGGTGAATGTTGTACTTCAACAGAGCATCTACATACAAGAGAAGATTCATTCATTCATGCAAATGAAGAGACCTACAGGTCTATAAACTGTGAGTGGATTCCTTCCAAGAGTAGTGAGCTTAGGAAGAGGAATAAGGTGATCCTCTCCACCGGCAGTGAGCCAGAGAGAGAGAGACAGGGAGTGAACCTTGGGAAAGCATTGAGCTGACCCTAAACATTGTAAAGGCAGTGACCCTTGGCATAGAAGTGATCTAGCCCGAACCTTGTAATCCACAGCTAGTGAAGATTAGTGGAATTTGGTACGACCGACAACCTGTCGGCGTATGCTCCTTGGACGTAGCCCTTAGCGGTGAACCAAGTAAAATTACTGTGTCCTGCGCTTGCTTTACTTTCTGTATATATCGTGCAGCAGGAAAAGGAGAGAAGAGTGTTTTGCTTAACAGCGAAACAAGATCAGAATGGGCATTAATTTTTAATTAGCCATACCCTGATTCAACCCCCCCCCCCCTCTCAGGGTATCCAGCCTAGTGGAACTAACAAGTGGTATCAGAGGGAAAGGTTGAAAAGTTGTTCTTCTCTCAATGGAGGTAACCAATCATAAAGGGATTCCGATCTTCGACGGATATAATTTTCAGATATGGAAGAATTGGATGCAACACTATTTCTGATCCTTGGGAATGGATGTGTTTTCAGCAGCTATGCATGGTATCACAGCTGATATTAACAGTGGTGCTTTATCAGAAGGTGAGCATAGAGAGTTTGATGCTGATTCCAAAGCAATCAATGCCTTAGGGGGAGCCCTTTCTAATCCCATCTACACAAAAGTGATGTCATGCAAAACGTCACATTCCATGTGGGAAAAGCTTTTGAATATATATGAAGGGGACACAAAAGTCAGAGAGGCAATGCTGCAGGTGTTGTGGAACAAATATGAAGATCTGAAAATGAACCCGAATGAGTCTGTTGATGAATTCTTTGATAGGGTAAACATTGTTGTGGAAGATATGTGAGGCCTTGGAGAAGTCATTGAAGACATAAAGATTGTAAAGCGCATCTTAAGGAAACTTCCACCTCGGTTCAATCCGAAAGTTTCAGTACTAGAAGATAAAGATCAAAAAGAGCTGACATTGGACAATTTGCACAGTACATTGGTTGCCTATGAAATGAGGAACAATGATAATGAGGCTGTGGAAAAGGGTAAGTATAAAGAGGTTGCATTTAAGGACATGAAGAAGCTCACCATTGAAGATTCTAATGAAGAAGAAGAGACAGATGAGGTGATGTCATTCCTTTCTTCAAATCTACAAAGAGGAAGAGAAAAGTTTAAAGGTAAACTTCCACTAGCATGCTTTAGGTGTGGAAAGGTTGGTCATCTTGCGGAAAGATGCCCCAAGAAGTTTCAAGATGATGATGATGATGATGACGTTGAAATTCCCAAAAAGAAGACTTCATATTTTGTAAAAGGGAAGAAACAATTCAAGAGAAATTTCATCAAGAAAAAGAATATTCTTTCACAAGAATTTGAAAGTTCAGATGAGTCTGAGGATGAAGAAGTTGAGGAAATAGAAAATTGCAGAGATAGTGGGGTAAATGCCTTGGTAGAAATTGTTGGTAGTTATCAAAAGGGAGAAGAAGCAGATGCTAAAGAAGAAGAAGAAATTGAAGGGAGAATTGATATGGAAGCCGAATTGGAAGCAGCTCTTGAGGAGATAGATGTTTGGAGAGCCAAAACGTAGAAATCCAATAAAGTGGTTCATGATGCCAAACTCTATATGCAACAACAGGATGAAGAAAAGTCTGAGCTGTTAGAAGAAATTGAAAGACTAAAATCCTCAACACCAGAGAGCTCAGAAAATATTGTTGAGTATAAGCTTAAAATTGAGGAACAAAAGAAGGAAATTGATTGTTTTACTAACACAGGAAAGGAGCAGGTTAGATGTATCAAAGAGCTTGAAGAAGAAGTGGTCAGTCTGTGACAAAAACTTAAGGATCAAGATAAACTCTTGACCCCCAATGTGATATCCGAAAAGCAGGCCATTCAGAAGACAGAGAAGATGAAAGCGGAGCCTAGCAGTTCAGTAGGGAAGAATCAGCAATTGAGCTCAGATGTTAAGGTTGTTTTTGGGCTTAGTCAAGAACAAAAATTTGTGACAATTGCAGTCAGACAGCAAGCACTCATCCCGAAAGTGAAGGTTGATTTGGGCACAAAACAGAATCAGAATATTCAGAGATACCAAAGGGGAAATCATAGTGATGAAATATCACGAGGGAATTCATCCTATATCAGGTGTTATTGCTGTGGGAAAATGGGACATTCACAGTATGTGTGTTCCATAGCCAAGAGATATAGAAGGGAACATGAACAGAGATGGAAACCAAACAGAGAACAGTTTTCCAGAACACATTTTGAAGGACACTGTTTTTGGTGCGGAGGATTTGGACACATGGATAGGTATTGCACTTCAACCATTCTGAGAAATGTGTCAAAGTATAATCAAAATGTTTGCAAGCAGCAGATCAATAAACCAACGAGTGAGTTAAAAGTTCAGAACAGATTTGCAGCTCTGCAAGATGAGGGTGGTCCATCATACTCTGAGAAAGAACAGAAGCCTCAATCCATGCCGAGTGTCAAAGAAAAAGTATGGACCAAGAAGAAGAAAAATGAGAAGGCTGTGGTGGCGGAGATTGCCCTTAAAGCATCAGACCGATCTGGTGTTTCGATCCTTGATAGTGGTTGCACATCCCACATGACGGGTAATAAGGATCTTGTTACAGGCATCAAATATGACAAAGTAGGAGTTGCCAAATTTGGAAATGATGAAAGCCTGAAGATTGTTGGCTCAGGGAAAGACAAGTTTGGGGGCAAAGAGATGAGACGTGCTGATGTCTTGGTAGTAGAGGGTCTCAGTCATAACCTACTCAGTGTCAGTCAACTATGTGACTCTGGGCACTCTATCCAATTTACCAAGAAGATGTGTGTTGTGAAAGGAAAAGATGGAGCAGCTATTCTGCAGGGAAAAAGGTCAAAGGGAAATTTCTATCTTGTATGTGGGGAAGAAGATACTTGTCTTTTATCCATAGACAAAGAAAACCAGTTGTGGCATAAACGAATTGGTCATCTATGCCAACCATCTATGGAGGATCTAGTTAAATGTGATGCTGCTAGAGACCTTCCCAAACTATCACGTGATCGCACTCATATGTGTGATGCTTGTCAACAAGGGAAAATCATCAGAAAGACATACAGGCCAAAGGAACAGAAATCAACTAGAGTGCTCGAATTGGTGCATGCGGATGTATGTGGACATATCACACCATGAGGTATAAATGGGCAAAGGTACTATGTTCTTTTCATTGATGACTATAGCAGAATGGCCTGGGTATTCATCATAACCCATAATACAGAGGTGTTCAGTTGCATAAAGAAGTACAGGAGGGAATCAGAAAAGATGCTTGGGCAGAAAATTCTGAAGTTTCGTACTGATAACGGTACGGAATTTACAAACAGTCAGGTTGAAAACTATCTCGAGAAACATGGGATAAGGCAGCAAGTTTCATCAGTAAGAACTCCCCAACAGAATGGAGTAGTTGAAAGGAGAAATTGGATCATCAACAACATGGCCAGAACAATGCTTATTGATAAGGACCTGCCAGAGAAATTTTGGAAGGAAGCAGTTTTGACATCGGTCTATGTTTCAAACAGGTCCCTGTTGTGTCCGAAGCAAGGGAAGACTCCGTATGAACTGTGGTACGGAAAGAAGCCAATGTTGAAGTACTTTCAAATCTTTGGAAGTAAGTGTTTCATTCTCAACAAAGAACATCATAGGAATTTTGAGGCACGAGGAGATGAAGGGACATTCCTTGGCTATTCCGGGAAAAGTAAAGCGTATAAATGTTTCAACAAAAGTCTGGGAAAAATCATTGAAAGCAATGATGTCACTATAGTTGAAAATGAGCAGAATACTCAACGATCCAGTGAACAGTTCCTGGATGAAAGTGATGATGAGGTAAGAAACCCAGGGGGAGCAGAAGTGGCAGAAGCTGACTCAGAAGAAGATACTGACGATGAAGAGGAAAGTGTCAAGTAGGTGTCTGTGAGAAAGCCAAAGAGTCGAGCTGAAATTGATAGGCAGAATATCATTGGTGATCAAACAGCTCCAGTTCAGACTCGAAGAATGAAATCATCACAGCAAGCATCGTTTTTGTCTCAAGTGGAGCCGAAATGTTTTTCTGATGCAGCTGAAGATGAAAACTGGGTTCAGGCCATGAACGAAGAGCTCGATCAGATTGAGAAGAAACAGACATGGAAGATCGTTTCGAGGCCAGCAGACAAGAATGTCATCGGGACTAAATGGGTCTATCGAAACAAGATGAATGAAGATGGCACAGTGATTCGGAACAAAGCACGACTAGTGTGCAAGGGATACTCCCAGATAGAGGGAATAGATGTTGATGAGACATTTGCACCGGTTGCAAGGCTGGAGACAATCAGATTATTTTTGGCCATAGCAGTGCAAAGAAAGTTCAAAGTGTTCCAGATGGATGTCAAATCCGCATTCTTGAATGGGGTTCTGGAAGAAGAGGTGTATATTGAGTAGCCAGATGGTTTTCTCATTCATGATGATGAGAACAATGTTTGCAGACTGAAGAAGGCGTTGTATGGGCTGAAACAAGCACCAAGGGCATGGTACTCAAGGCTTGATCAGTACTTGAAGAAGCTTGGTTTCCAGCATGGAGGAGTTGACTACAACCTCTATTTCAGCAATGACAGTAATCAAAGGATGATGGTGCTAGTGTATGTCGATGACATAATTTTTGGCGGATCAGATGAAGCTCAGTGCAAACAGTTTTCCGAATTCATGAAAAATGAATTTGAAATGTCAATGATTGGAGAGCTAACGTTTTTCCTTAGTCTACAGGTGACACAAGGAAGGAATGAAACTTTCATTTCTCAATCCAAATATGCCAAGGAGGTTCTAAGAAGGTTTGGAATGGATTATTCCAAGGAAATGAAGACTCCGGTTGCTACCCGGATGAAATTTTCAAAAGATGAGGATGGCAAGGCAGTTAATATCACAGAATACAGGCAAATAATTGGAATTCTGTTGTACTTAACCGCAACAAGGCCTGATATTGTTTTCGCCACATGCCAAGCAGCGAGATATCAGAGTAATCCCAAGGAAAGTCACATGCTTGCAGTGAAAAAAATACTTCGTTATATCCAGGGCACGGTGGACTTCGGCTTGACGTACAATGACAAATCTCAGACAGAGTTATTGGGATATACTGATGCAGACTGGGCCGGTTCAGCAGATGATAGAAAATCAACGTCAGGTGGTGCATTCTATCTCGGTGGATTGTGTATTTCTTGGTTAAGAAAGAAACAAGATTGCATTTCATTGAGCACCGCAGAAGCTGAGTATATTGCGGCCACTCAAGCATGCACACAGTTATTGTGGATGAAGCAGCAGCTTGAGGATATGGGAGTTGAAGTGAAGTCTCCGATCGGAATCCAGTGTGACAACTCAAGTGCTATAAATCTTAGCAAAAATCCTGTCCATCATTCTAGGACAAAGCACCTTGAGATCAAGTTTCATTTCATCAAGGAGAAGGTTGAGCAGGGCATCGTGAAGTTGGAGTATGTTCCTACAGAGGTACAGGTTGCAGACATTCTGAAAAAGGCCTTACCCAAGGAAGCTTTTGAGAGGCATCGACTAGCTCTGGGAGTTCAGTCGATTCCCCGCACTTGAAATAGTGTGGATGTGGGACCCCCCCCCCTCTCCCCGAGGTATGATGTGTTTTTCCCTAATATGCTGATATGTGTTCTCTACTATGTTACAGACTACAAAGAAGTGTCCTTTGGGCTCGTTGACAAAGGGGGAGAAAAGTGTTTGTTCAAGGGGGAAACAGTGCGGATATTTGATAAATCATAATTGATACGGGGAGAAGCTGATAGGTGGAGTAGCCAGAAAGGGGGAGAAATGAGAAAGGGGGAGTGTATCAAATCTGACGATGCTAGAAGTGATCGATCAAAGAACAAATATCACGACAACTGAGGATCTTGATAAAAGAAGAAGAGTGGTGTTGGACAGTGTTTGGTGTCAACAGTGGATGTCAGAGATAAAGTGATTCATTGATGAACTTTTCATTTACTCTTGTTTCTCACGCCGAGCATTGCTCATGTGGGCTTAGAGTATGTGTTGAGTAAATCCTTGATCGCTATCAGAATTGCAATGAGGCGAATGGAGGCTGAAGAATCAACGACGTATCTTTGTTTTGGAAGAGTTGTCAACAAACCCAAAGGGGGAGATTGTTGGGCAAAAATCCCTCTAGGTATCATTGAAGCATTTTTGAGGGGATTGTGTTTGTTGACAAAGTAGACATCTGAGTTGTGATTGTTGACAAAGCAAAACAATGACATACAAATTTGTTGACAAAGAGGATTTCATGGTGGAATGTCGAGTTCAAGAGCTGAGGTCAACGATCCATGTTTGATTCAAGAACGTCAATAAAAGTAATGGATGATCTGGAGGCGGTACAAAAGATCAAATACAAGGTGGCGCCGTTTTCCAGTGTTTGCCAAATTTTTGGGCCTGAAAATCGGCAAATGAAGAAAACTGTTTTTGGCAATGGGACTTGCGCGCCGTGAACTTGTTGTACAGGAAACTTGCGCGCCATATGTTTTTCAAGATCAGAAGATCAAAATATGTCTAAGGAAATAGGTTCGCACAAGTTTATGAGTTGGTCGCGCAAGTGTCTAAAAGGAGAGAAGACTTGCGCGCCGAGATTGGGTCGCGCAGGTGACTTGCGTGCCGTCGCGCAGGGTGGTCATATTGCCTATAAATACTGGACCACCCCTCCTCATTTTCTACCGGATTTCAACTCAGAGCTCTCGTCGCGCTGGTGTGGTGGTCGCGCAAGTGGTGTGTGTGGTCGCGCAGGTGGGACTTGCGCGCCAGTGGTTGAAGTTGTGCGCCAGTGTTAGAAGTTGCGTGCCAGTTGGTAGTTGCGCACCAATATTGGTTTGGGCGTAAAAGGAAGAGAGTCGCGCAAGTTTGGAGTTGAGGAAGCTTGAGTCGCGCAAGTGTCTGAGGAGGACTTGTGCGCCCGTTGTGACTTGCGCGCCGATACTTGCGCGTCGAGGTTGACTTGCGCGCCAAGTAAGGTTTGTTCCAGCAGTGTTTTCGGGCTGCGTGGAAGCTAGAAGTTTGCCCGATACCTTCGGTGCAAAGATATATTCATCTACGGGTGAAAGTTGTACTTCAACAGAGCCTCTACATACAAGAGAAGATGCATTCATTCATGCAAATGAAGAGACCTATAGGTCTATAAACTGTGAGTGGATTCCTTCCAAGAGTAGTGAGCTTAGGAAGAAGAAGAAGGTGATCCTCTCCACCGGCAGTGAGCCAGAGAGAGAGAGACAGGGAGTGACCCTTGGGAAAGCAGTGAGCTGACCCTAAACATTGTAAAGGCAGTGAGCCTGGGCATAGAAGTGATCTAGCCCGAACCTTGTAATCCACAGCTAGTGAAGATTAGTGGAATTTGGTACGACCGGAAACCTGTCGGCGTATGCTCCTTGGACGTAGCCCTTAGCGGTGAACCAAGTAAAATTGCTGTGTCCTGTGCTTGCTTTACTTACTGTATATATCGTGCAGCAGGAAAAAGAGAGAAGAGTGTTTTGCTTAACAGCGAAACAAGATCAGAACGGGCATTAATTTTTAATTAGCCATACCCTGATTCACCCCCCCCTCTCAGGGTATCTAGCCTAGTGGAACTAACATCATCACTCGTGCGTACGTACGGAATACCGTCTCCACGATGTGATGCGACTCGTTCTACATGATCTTCATTTCATAATTATTATATAAATGAATTCAATGAATGAATGTGATATATATTACACTAATAACATTCTGGAAATGAGGTATCTATAACCTAAAGAAAAATAATTAGAATTTATTCGACAAAACACGCATAAGAACAAAAAGTTATAAACACCCGAATAACAAGTAGCAATGAAATATTACTACTAAGAAGCTAGGAATATGACCATATATGATATCAAAAAAATAATTATGATTTTGGAATAAGTCAATAACATTATTTAAATCATTATACAGGAGGTTTGGACACTTACAAAGCAAGTCGGACCTAAGGTAAGGGAAATATCACAATCTCATTTTTATCCGAGATTGTTTGTACTTTGGTATTTACTGGGGTGTATTTTATCATCCAAATCCATGTTTCCTCAATATGTAATATTATTTCAATCCACCTACAATTGTTTAAATCCATTTTTACCCTTTTGTGAGTTTATAGTAAAAGATATGAAAGGAATATTTTGTTATTTTTCGTACGAGGTACTTTTTGACTTTTCCGACAAAAGTACGAAGAATGTTTTTTTAACTTATACGTCATGAATGGATTTTTAAAACATTATTTCCAAGAAGCTTCCTTTACAAGTTTTCAAGTTTATTTTTAATAAACTTTTTTATTTTATAATTTTACGACATGTTATGAAAGGAAAAGTGTTTTTGAAGTAGAAAGGATATTTTCCTCAAGAATGAAGTTCAAGTGTTTTATCAAAATTATTTTCCATCTAAGATAATAAAGGGTTCTATTTTTATCCCTATTATTAAATTTATTTGATTATGTTGTGAAGGAATTGTTTTTATGAATTCCTTTATCGTATATGAATTGTTTTATGATGTCATGATGTTTAAGATTCCCTTTTTTATTACATGGGTTATGCAGTGATGTATGGTTTATGATTTTGTGGCACACATAAGAATGGTATCATTATGAGATGAGTGGGACCTATATCTCCCTCCAATGCATTGGGTAAAGATTTTCTATCTCATGAGATAGACATGGCTGGAACGGTAGTTTATACCGGTTGAGTGAAATAGGACTGAAATGAGGGTGACTCGGTTCAGAAAGGGACTTTGTCCACTAAGATAGTATTGGAAATGAGTCTTGACTAACAATAAATGATTCTCTATGATTATGGGTGTATGACACAATGTTTCATGTTTTAAGTTATGATTATTGTAATTACATTTCACTGCCATGATTTATCCCATGTTATGAAATTATGCTCTCTTTTGCAGGTTAAGATTTTCAAAATGTTATGTTCTTATGCTGTGATTGATATTTACTTTGTTTACCCTTACTGAGCATTTGAGCTCACCCTTTTATGTTTTCTTTTCCCTAGGATATAAAGAAATGTTTTAGGTATAAAAAAAGGAAGATCTTTATGGGAGATGTTGAAGATCTTTCAACAGGATTAGAAGATTATATTCCGAGTTTCCAAAGACACTAATCTATTACGATCCTTGTGTGTGTGTTTTTGTTATGTACTAAGTATTCCGCAAATGTAATGTAATGTCAATGTACGTCAATCTTCGGGTCTCTACAACATCTATTACACTGGTCTTAATTCCCATTCAGATGTTTTTTTATTGAAAATGGTTTGGGAGAAACTCGACATATATGATATCCATATTGTGAAGTAATTTATTGATTTGTTTCCATAATATTTTTCAAGTCTTCCACCAAAACCTGATGTTGAGATCTCAATAGAACTCATACTTAGTGCCACAACAATTTTAAAGTCTTCTTATAGAATGAACCCAACTGAGTTGTAGGAATTGAAGAAGATACTTTAGGAAAACCTTGATAAGGTATTAATTCCTCAAAGTGTGTCCCCTTTTTATGGACCTATTATTTTTGTTAAATAGAAATATGGATCAATGTTATTCTGAATTTTTTATCAGGATATTAAAAATATCATAATTAAGATCAAATATCCTCTTCCCTATATAGATTTCTAGTCTTATCGACTGCATGGAGCTCAATAAGTTTCCTAGATTTTTCTTCATTTTGGATATCCAAAATTAATGTTCAAGAAGGAGTTTATATTTAATATATAGTAATTCTGATATATTCCTTCATTTTTTATCCATTACTATGAATATATAGTAATTGAAGAAGAAACTATAGGAAAACCTTGATAAGGTATTCATTCAGCCAAGTGTTTCAACTTTGGGTGAACCTATTATTTTTGTTGAAAAGAAATACGGATCAATGTTACTCTTCATTTATTATTATGATATGAATAAGATCCCAATTATGAACATGTATCATATTCCCCATATTTATTTATTTTTTATTAACTACATGTAGCTCACTAACTTTCTAAGACATTCCTTCATTTTTTATATCAAAAATTTACAGTCATAGAGGATAACACTAAGATGAAATTTTGTACAAGGTATTGAAAATATGAATATATAGTAATAATATTCATTCTTCCTAATTCTATGACTATATATATGGATGTAATCTTATAGTCTTTTGAGATTACCTTGACCATTCTGTGGTATTCTTTATAGATGATACTATTAGCTATTAAAAAGATAATGTGTATAAATTAATACAACATTAAACTTGTAATAAATACACTAATGAAGGATAAAGTACATGAAAAACTTTCATATTGTGAATATTGAGTTCAAAAGGAGTTACCTTTGGGTCTTGTAATCTCAAGAGAGGGTATATCAGTAGATCTATAAAAAATGGAGGCTACTGAATATTGGACTAGACCAAACACATTGAATGATATCTATATTTTTATTGTATTTTCTATCTATGATTGATTTTTTTTCAAAAATTTATTATTAATATATAATTGTATGATTGATTTAACATAGAATGGATCCATGTTCCTTGGAAATATGAATGTGAGGAAACTTTCCTTGAACTGAAAAAAATATTAGTCAGCGCACTTGGGATTTCATTACCTTTGTAGTGGAGAATGGTTTGTAATCAATATTGATGCATAAAAGAATGTATTGGTCTGTTGTATTATGTATATTGATATTATTATAGCTTTTTACTCATGAAAATTTAAGATTCAATAGATAAATCATCCAACTTGTGATTTTGGGTGAGCTACAGTTAATTTTTCATAAGAAATATGGAGGCATTAGGTTTATGGGGAAAAGTGTGATATATATAATAAGAACATAATTTTAATGTATATATGCACATAGAATTAGATAATCATGTGGTAAAGAATATGGTTAAATTATATTAATGATTATTATTGTACAATATATTAGAACCCAATGTAATCGAACAAGGTGGGTGATAATTTGAGTTTAAAGGATCATGCCAGTTTATCTATGAAAAAGATTTAAAAAGATCAAATATTTCAATATTTTTAATGTATGGATGTAGAAATATAGAATGAATGGGAAAAATATCATCGTACTCAATTTAATGTTCAGCCATCTATCCATGTGAAATTAAAATAGGCATAAAAAAGATATAGAGATGAAAAATAAGGTTACAATGTTTCATGAGTTTAACCATTATCTTGATGGAATGATAAGGATCAAGAAATGTGTATGTGATTATTACATACAAGTCTTAAAGAATTAGTTTTTAGAGGAAGCTCATATTTATTTATTTTATATTCATCCTATAAGTCTATAGATCTATAGATATTTTAATTTATACTTTTGGTTGGATGGAAAGAAGAGAGATATCGCAGAGTTTGTATCCCATTGCTTGGTATGTAAGAAAGTTAATGATGAAATACAAAAGTATAAGGGGATGTCATATCCATTACCCATACCATAATGTAAATGGGTAAACATGACCATATATTTTGTATTTGAAATCCCAAATATGTCTAAAGGGAATAATTCTATATGGGCTGTAGTTGATCTCAATAGTAGCCCATCAAATTTCATTTCTATTAGATATGACTTCTATCTGGATCATATTTCCAGAATATAAAGTAAGTTAGTGGTAATGTTATATATAGTACCACATTCTATTATGTGTAATCAAGATTCAAGGTTTACCATAATGTATTGAAAACATATTCATCAATATCTTGAAACAAATTCTAGTTTCATCACTATGTTTCATTCCTAAATAGATTTTCATTATGAAAGAAAAATTGAAACCCAAAAGGATATATAGAAATATTATTGTTTGGATTTAAAAGGTGGTTGGGATCAACACCTTATTTAGGTTGAGTTTTCATACAATTATTTCTTTCACTCGATCATTCATATGCCTACTTATGAATCCATCTATAGAAAGAAGTATAGGTATCCAATGCATTGAATTGAAGTTGGAGAAAGAAAGCAATTAATACCTGAGATAGTTGATGAAATGGTTTAAATAGTTAGATACATTTAGTAACATATCAGAGCAGCTAAGATTCGGTAGAAATTTTATACTGATAATTACTGGTTTGATCTATAATTTTGGGTCAATGAAAAGTTTTTTATATGAATTTCTCAAAGGAAGAAGGTTATGTGGTTTGGGAAGAAAGGGAAACTGAGCCATAAGTATATTGGTCCCTTTTATATTATTGATCTTATACGGATAGTATACCATCATTTAGAACTTTCACCAAACCTATATCAAGACCATGATTTTTTCCATGTATCTCTCTCAAATAATTACATACCTTACCCTTCATAGGTACTGAACATAAAATTTATACAATTGGAGAAATATATTTTATATGAGGAAAAATCACAAGAGATTCATGATCATATATATAATGTTATAAGAAACTAGGCCCCTCACATGGTCAATGTTTTGGGGTGAAATCACTAGTTTTAGGATTTTATGGAGGAACTTTAGGATATAGTGAAGTATAATTATCTTTATTTTTCTATGTCATAGTGAGGAATTTCCAGGGACAAATTCATTTTATGGGGGTTAGAATATAACACCCTGGCTTTCTATATATTATTTATTTAAAATAAAATAAACATATTTTATATATTGTGTTACACACAACATAAATATAAACTTCTATAACACATAACAACAAATTAATATTGAGACACACACAATATTCGGTTAACTATCATTACACACAATACTACATTTTAACAAAACCATGACATATAATTAATATTTTTAAAACGCGACAGTTATATCCAAGAGATTAAATATATTTTTATGAATAGTGATAAGAACATTCAAAATTATTTATTATATTTTTTATATAATCAATACATATTGATAATAAAATTCATAATTTTGATAAATTATTTATATGCTTCCAAAATATTATTTTCTCAAAAACAATTTATATCATTTCATGAAAAATAATAAAATTACATTTAGAAATTATTTTAAAATCATTTAGATAAATTAAAATTTAGTTTTGAAAGAATCATTCCAATATTATCTTAAGGTTATTTTTTTGGGGTTTTCTGGAATGTTCCATTATTTGATGAATAGTCAAAAAATTAAATTTTAATTGAAAACTACTTTTTTGTTTAAATTATTTATGAAGTAAAATTATATTTAAAGTTTATATTAATGTATAATTATTTAAAATTAAATATCCCTTAATTGAATTTATCTTACTGTAATCAATTTCATATTTAATTTCAATATAAAAACTTTTTAAACTTTTGAATATTTTCTCTTTAAAAACCTGGATTCTCATCACGTCTATGAGATTTAATATAATTTACATTTTTTCAATTTTTTTATTTTAATTTTTAGAAATGGATTAAAAATATGAATGAAGAATAATTTATATTATATAATAATTTAAACCTAAATTTTTACAAAAATAAATAGTGTAAGTAGAAAAATTAATTATTTTGGTTAGGGTAAAAATGAGTTTACCATAGATTATACTAAAAAGATAAGGGTAAAAATGACCCCTAAACATGTATAAAAACTTTTTTTATCAATTTATTGACCCTTATTACTCTACGTATTTATAATGGTCCATTTTTTACCCTTTTGACAAATCAAAAATGTGGGAGGAGTAAATTTGTTTCAAAATACCAAGTATGTCCTCTACCCCATTTATAAAAGGTCATCCCCTATCCAATCTTATTCATAAATTCCAAAAAATTTGGTTTCAGTAATTACAACCCAAATAACATAAAATATTCCCCCATATAATGCTATAATTGTTATTTTGGATCAAAATACAACCTATTAAGGTTTTGGTGAAAACTTAAGGATGATACCTGAAGAAGAGGTAACATTCACCCACAATAATTGTTTTATTTGTTACTCCAAAAAATTAAATTACTACTATACCATGATTTTATAATAAAAATAGTTTGTTAAATTTACTTATTTTTTTTGTTATGGTAGTGAACACCAACCATCTCCACTTCCATCAAATAGGTTACAAAATCGTCGTTCGTGTGTACAACGGACTACAGCCTTGCTATCCAATGTCATTATTTCGATCCGTTGCCACCTATCAAGGCATGATGTAAAGATTGATTTATTATATATATATATTATGTTTATGATGTTTTTTTATTTAATTATTATATCACACATACATTCATAATTTCTATTTTGGGGGAATAAGATAACATTGCTCTTATGTACGGCAGACGACTGCCTTGTCAAGTGATATGATTTATGTAACGCCCCGACCCCAGCTACCCAGAGTCGGTGCATTACTTCGTAACATTGGCATGATCACAAGAAAGATCAAATCTCGAAAGACCGATTGGTTTAGTAGCCTCGGAAACACTAGATATATTCATAAGTTTTACATTACATCATAAAATGAAAAACTACTACAACAACATAATGTTTCCACAGTCCACACTATAATCCCCTCATAATATCCCTACAGGTCATTCATAACTTACATCTTCACTTCCTGGGAAAAATAAAACATAGAAAAGGGGTGAGCTCAAATGCCCAGTAAGGATAACAATATAGAGGAAACTTTCATCAATAAGAATAAACATTTAAGGCAATGTATAACTAAAACAAAAGCCTTTTAAACATGAACTTTCAACATGGTATGGAATAAATAAAATGAAATAATTCCATTTACTTATTCACATGGATATTCTACTAATCGAATAATCACATGCAAAAATCAATAACCACTTTCATAATGTTGGAATGCATAATGCCAGACTATCATAACCACATAGCCAAGGCCTCGTGCCAAGACTACAAATAAGATTTTGTCAAGGCCTTGTGCGAAGACACTAGTTTGTCTCATGAGACCTACCGATGCATCAAGGAGCTATAGCGGGCTCCACCCGTCACTTATTAAGTCCAATGCATTCCCATATGAAAAGGTTTAAACATAACATAAACATTCGTATTAAAACTAGCATACGAAATGTCAATAATTTCACCATAAACTATGAATGGTATAAAAATAGCACATCCACAGTCAAACATATCACAAAACCTTGAATAAAATATATAAGTTTTGTATCATAATAAATCAACTTCAAATAATCTTAAAATCCATCAAAGGATGTTGACATAGATGAAATCAAAATTCTTTTTAAAGAAGTATCTCCTTTTATTTTGAAATCATTTAAGGTCCATATAAAATAAAACATTTTCTTTGAAAATATTCTTATAAGCTTGTATGGAAAGCTTCGACGATTTTATAACGGCGGAAAATAACCGCACCCGCCGTATAAGTTAAAAAAAACATTCTTACCTCAATTCTGTCGAAATGGTTAAAAAGGACCTTGTTTTGAAAACGACGGAAAGATTCCTTTATAAACCTCTTATAAAAAGTCAAACAAGGGTATAAATGACTTTAACCCATATTCTTGTAAATAGTAAAAATGTTTTGAAATACATTTCGAAGAAACATGGATGTGGATGATAAAGAGATCCCAGTAGATTATTATGTATAATACAACCTCGGATAATGAAGAGATTGTGAAATAACCCTTACCTTGTACTTTTCCTTGGTTGGGGTCGGTTAACCTCCTGTATAATGGTGAAATAATTGTTATTAAATTATACAAGAATCATATACATTAATATGATATCATATATGATCTTTTAACATTGATTTGATAATAATATCTTAGTATTATCGCCGTTTCGGGTGTTAACTTACTCATTTTCTTTTATATGTTTTGTTACATAAGTCATGTTTTTTGTATATTATTCATATCCAGAATGATATCAAGTCCTTAAACCTCATTTTTAAATCATTAAATGATAATTATACTTTAATGGATACGATGGAGAATGAATCTCATTGCGTTCGTGGAGACGGTAGTCCGTACGTACGCACGAACGCTACTTCCATTTAATTTTTATTTTAAACGAATCGAATCCAAATGATACATAGGTATATTACTATTCCAGTATAATATAATATTTTATATATGTTACTTAAGTTCATTAACACCATCCTTTATACGTTCCATGTGTGGTATGAACGAGTCATATCATTTTAAGGGGGCGGTAGTCCGCACTTCCTCAAATGAAATTATCGTATGTATATACAACATGAAACGAATAATGGTATGAAATAAAATGGAATTACAGAAGCTTATATATAAAATATATTTCATTAATATCATATTTAATTACAGTTCCATCATAATGGCCACCATGAGAGGTGGTAAGATGTATTTGAACAATCATCGTTTCGTGAGGCGTTAGTTTTCCATCCACAGAAACATTATGTTCATCATCCATTAGATGGAGTTGTGTGTATGTGTAGTTCGAATCCTTCTTATAACAACATCCTAGTATATTGAGGATACTGGTGTTGTTACAAAAGAAAGGAAATAAAAAGAGTTTGGGGGTTGGAGAAGCAAAATAAATGAAAATAATTTAAGAGAAATCGTTACCTTTAATTTAGGTAACTCACTTTGGTTGGAACCAAAGGACTTCTTGAAATGCTTTCTGCCTAAGGGTAAGCTTCAAGGAGGAGGAGAGGGATGTGGGGAGCTTAGTTGGGCAGAGTTTGGACGAGCCAAGTGGCTTGAGAGGTGTGAGGAATGAGTAGAAGTGGTCTCCTTTTATAAGGGAGATGAGGGGCTCTTTAGGAAAGTGTGAAAGTATTACTTTATAATATATTTGTATTCGGTTTATAATGGTCCAAAAATCATTGAGGTCGAAGATAAGATGACTCATATTCTAAATAACATCAACCAATAAGAATTGGACAGGTTTTAGATAATATTTCAATCATTATAATCTTATTTATTTAAATGATTTATTAATGAGGTAAACATTGCATCATTATTGTGTCATTAATAATTTAAATTATTTGATGTCTAAAAATTATAAATAAAATATCATTATGTAGGAAATATTTTTATCTTTCTAATGAATATTTATAATCGAAAATCAAACATGTATAACCCTATGTAAAAATTGTTCTTCTAAAAGATGTAAGCTTATGCCATTTTTATTTTTATTTTAACTTTATTAATATAATGTGTCATTATCACTTACAAGTGGATCCATGTGGTCCCAAAACAGACCCAAAGATGCCCATGGTCGACCATGTATCAACCAATAGGGTTAAGACACGTTTTAGGGTAATTTAGTATTATTATAATATTATTTTGTAACCCTTATTTACCGGATTTACCCTTAACCATGGTAAATAAAATATTTACCGTAGTAATTATTCAAAATGTCTAAAAATAAAAGTTACCTATTTACACAATTTGAACATCCTGATTCCAAATATGGAATCCATTTTTCTAAATTCAAAACACAGAAGTGGCAGAAATTAATTTAAAATTAATTCCCGCTGTCAAAACAAAAAGCGTGTTTTTAAGAGATAATAACTATCAAAAGATTGACACTTGTTTATGTTCGGTTTAATTGTAAAATTATGTCTAATGACCAAGATTATATTAAATTGTAAAAATATATTCTAAATATACTTTAAAACCACTCAAATTCACAATTTATCACTATTAATTATTTTGATTAAAAAAGTTGTTTTTAATTAAAATTTAGTAATTTTCACTATTCATCAAAATATAAAAGTTATCCGAAAAGTACCAAAATTTCACCCTAGGCTAATTTTGATATTCCGAATCTAAAAATGAAGTCCATTTTGAAGTATTGAATATATATGATTTCAAAAAGTAGGTATTACTATTCACAACGGCTAGTTTAATTAGTTGTGGTGTGTGTTAGAACTCGAGGTTGCGTACAACACACGCTATCGCATTATTCGAAGGGAAACGTACCATAGAAGCTTGGGGTGTTATATTCTCCCCTCCTTCAAATAATTGCGTCCTCGCAATTTCTAGGGTATTACTGCATAAAAAGACTCGGGTGGTTCTTCATCATAAGTTCCTCGGGTTCCCACGTTGCCTCTTCCATCTTATGGTTTCTCCACAAAACTTTTACCAGACGCGTCGTCCGGTTTCTCAGTACTTGTTCTCTTGTATCAAGAATCCTGACGGGCTCTTCGCAATAAGACAGATCGGGTTCCAGTTCTAATTCCTCATAGGTGAGTACATGCGTTGGGTCAGGCATGTATTTTCTCAACAGAGATACGTGGAACACATCGTGAACTTTGGAGAGACTTGGCGGCATTGCCAATCGGTAAGCTACAGCCCCAATTCGTTCTAGAATTTCGAAAGGTCCGATGTACCTGGGACTCAATTTACCTTTCTTACCAAAACGTATGACTCCCTTCCACGGAGATACCTTCAGGAAAACATGATCACCGACTTGAAATTCCAAATCCTTCCTTCGATTATCGGCATAGCTCTTCTGCCTACTTTGAGCTGCTTTGATGTGAATTTGGATTACATTCACCTTTTCCACCGTTTCCTCCACCAGTTCTGGGCCTACAAGTTTTCTTTCACCAACGTCATCCCAACAGGTTGGTGTACGACATCTCTTTCCGTATAACGCTTCATATGGTGCCATCTGAATACTCGAATGGAAGCTATTGTTATAGGAAAATTCTACCAAAGGTAAATATTGATCCCACATACCCTGAAAGTCAAGTGAGCAAGATCTCAACATGTCTTCTAAGGTTTGAATAGTCCATTCTGATTGTCCGTCTATCTGAGGGTGGTAAGCAGTGCTCAAATGAAGTTCAGTATCCAGGGATTTCTGAAGACTTTTCCAAAATCTTGAAGTAAAATGGGGATCACGATCAGAAACAATCGATAGGGGTACTCCATGAAGTCTCACAACTTCATTAATGTATAGTCTTGCTAGACGTTCCAGGGGTAGATCTTCTCTTATAGCAAGAAAATGTGCTGACTTGGTAAGATGATCAACAATAACCCATATTGCATCGTTCCTTCTAGGAGTCTTCGGTAGCCCCATGACAAAGTCCATCGTAACATTGTCCCATTTCCACTCCGGTATGGGAAGAGGTTGCATGACTCCTCCAGGCTGTTGCCTTCCAGCTTTCACTTGTTGACAAACCATACATCTTGACACAAAATCAGCAATCTCCCTCTTCATGTTGTCCCACCAAAAATGTTCCTTCACATCTCTATACATTTTGGTGCTCTCAGGGTGTATAGAGAAATTGGAACTATGAGCATCATCCAGCAATTCCCTTTTTAGATCAGGTATATTGGGAACACAAAGTCTCTTCCCGAATTTCAAAATTCCATCTTCATACACAAAGTCTCTCAATCTCCCATCATTCACAGCTTTAATATTCTTTTGGAATTCTTCATCATCAGTCTGGGAACTCTTAATCCTTTCTAGTAAAGATGGTTTGGCAACCATTTGAAAAAGCATTGATGTTTCACCTTCCCTGGTTATTCCCATGTCCATCTTCTCTAGATCCATGAAAATTGGATCCCTTTCAATTCTCATCATGTTCAGAACTCCATGGTCTTTTCTGCTCAAAGCATCTGCTACTTTGTTTGCTTTCCCCGGGTGGTAGTGTATCGTGCAATCATAATCCTTGAGTAATTCAAGCCATCTCCTTTGCCTCATGTTGAGTTCTTTTTGTGAGAAAATATACTTCAAACTCTTGTGATCAGTATAAATCTCACATTTTTCACCATAGAGGTAGTGCCTCCATATCTTCAAAGCAAAGATCACAGCTGCTAACTCAAGATCATGAGTAGGATAGTTTTGTTCATGAATTTTCAACTGTCGTGATGCATAGGCAATAACTCTATCATTCTGCATAAGGACACAACCATGTCCTTTCTTTGATGCATCACTATAAATAACGAACCCATCATTCCCCGATGGTAGAGTCAATATAGGAGCATTGACTAATCTTTTCTTCAATTCTTTGAAACATTCTTCACACTCTTTTGTCCAAACAAATTTAACCCCTTTACGTGTGAGCTTCGTTAATGGGTTAGCCAATCGGGCAAAATTCTGGACGAAACGTCGATAATAACCTGCCAAGCCAATAAAACTACGCTCCTCAGTTATACTCGTAGGTGCTGGCCATTCTTGGATTGCCTTGGTCTTAGAAGGATCAACAGAGATTCCATCTTTAGAGACAATATGGCCAAGAAAAGAAATCTCCTGAAGCCAGAATTCACACTTGCTAAACTTCCCATATAATTCATGCCTCCTCAGAGTCTTCAAGATAACGCGCAAGTGATTTTCATGATCTTCGTAGGTTTTGGAGTATACCAAGATATCATCAATAAATACCACCACAAATTCATCAAGATACTCCTTGAAAACTCTATTCATTAGATCCATGAATACAGAGGGTGCATTAGTCAATCCAAACAGCATTACAGTAAACTCGTAATGCCCGTACCTGGTTCGAAATGCTGTTTTCGGAATGTCTTCCTTCTACAATTGATGGTATCCAGATCGAAGGTCAATCTTTGAAAAGTATTGAGCTCCATGCAGTTGGTCAAATAAATCATCAATACGAGGTAGGGGATACTTGTTCTTTATCGTTATAGCATTGATCTCCCTGTAGTCGATACATAACCTCATAGATCCATCTTTCTTTTTAACAAAAAGAACAGGGGCTCCCCATGGAGAAACACTAGGGCGAATAAATCCCTTATTACTCAATTCCTCTAGTTGTTTCTTTAGTTCGGCTAACTCTACAGTGGCCATTCTATAAGGGGTCTTCGATATAGGCCTTGATCCAGGAATCAAATCAATGGAAAACTCAACTTCTCGTTCTGGAGGATGTCCAGGTAAATCTTCTGGAAATACATCTACAAATTCTTTCACAATAGGTACATCCTCTATTTGAACATTCCATTCCTCACCCGCAGTTATTTCATTCTCTTCCTCCCCAATAATTGAATTTAGTTGAGCTATTGAGGGTGGATCTAAATAAGAATTAGGTGGTGACGATTCTGCTCTAAAAATAAGGTGTTCCTTATCATTATCATCAAGAATCGTAACCTCTTTCTTCTTACAATAAATATTCGCATCATAGTCCAAAATCCAGTCCATACCGAGGATTATATCAAACTCAATCATAGGTATGACGATGAGATCAGCAGATAAAGAAAATTTATGTGCTCTAATGGGGACTGATTCACAAAACTTTGTTGCAATGATACTTCCCTTAGGAGTTTTAACTGAAAACTCCCTTATTAAATCAAATTGGAAATATATAATTTTCTTAGCAAACTCGGAAGATATGAAACAATGCGATGATCCAGAATCAAATAATGCATTTGCTAAACTTGAGGAAACCATTAAATTACCTTCCACCACATCTTTCAGAGCTTCTACCTCAGCAGTAGTGATAGCATAAGCCTGGCCTTGATCCCTTGGCCTTTTCTGAGGTAAGTTCTCCTGACGCTTAGGGCATGCATTTGCATAATGCCCCATCTCCCTGCAGTTGTAGCACTGAACGTTGGTAGCTTCCTTCTTCCCCTTGCAATCATGAGCTTGGTGGCCTTTTTCACCACACTTGTAACAGACTCCCATTCCCTTCAAGCAAGTACCAGGATGTTTCTTCCCGCATTTACCACAAGATGTATATTCAACCTTTCCCTTCTTCCCCTTATTTCCATTCCCAGATTGATCAGCAGGTCTCTTCTTCTCTTGCTTTGCTTTAAAGTCATAAGACTTAGAGAATTCCTTTTCGGTCTTGATAGCACATGAGACAATGTCTTCGTACGATGAAAAGGATTGTGAGACTAACGCTCGACGGAGAAATGGTTTTAACCCATCAAAGAAACGATCAATCTTACTTCTTGCATTACGAATATAATCACCAGCGTACCTCGCTAACCTTGTAAAGTTAGCCTCATACTTTGTGACATTCTCATCCTCCTTTTGTCTCAGACTCAGAAATTGCCTTTCCATATCTGCTCGATGGTCGCGAGGGAAGTATTTTTCTAAAAACAGCTCTTTGAAATCCCTCCATTCCATATTTGATACTTCATCATCTTCCTTCGTATTTTGAATCAATGACCACCATTGATCAGCATCTCCAGTGAGGCGGTAAACTGCCATGATAACTTTTTCCCTTTCACTGCTCCCCAAAGCCTGAAATATTTTCTCTAGGGAAAATATCCATTGCTCAGCTACTAAGGGATTTGTATTCCCATTGAACGTTGGTGGTTTTTGTCTCATGAATCGATCTAACATTGATCCTCCACGCTGCGGATCAGGGTGCTCCATACGGGTAAGGTTATTATTCATAACCTGAGTAAGTTGTCCCAGTATGGTTATTAGATGATCAGCACCAGTTGCATCACCAGCCCCACTATAATTATCTTGAGCAGGAGGGCAATCCCTACATGGAGTGCGTGCATTGATACGGTTTCCATTTCTTCCACTAGGCGCCATTTCTAAACAATGGCATAAACTAGATCAGTTTATGAATCAAAATACATAATCCCATACTTATAAAACACTTAACATAAATTGAACTATTTATGGATATAATCCATAATCATAAAAATGTTTTCTTTTAGGAAGTATATACTCATAAACCCTTCATAATGATTTGTAAAGATAGTGAGAGTTATCCTAAGCATATCCCCCGGGAGTGTCGTAACCAAGAGTGCAGCAAGGCCCGTTGTCGTGCACCAGTTCCCGTTCGAGTCTAGCTCAAAGCGGTGTTTTCGGGTTTTACCCCTAGGTACATCTGTGCCAGAGCCGCCTCTACCTGCTCGTATCTAGACAGGGATGTATTGCTCGGAAAACTCAAAAAATCTCTACAATACCAAAATTCTAGGAAGTTCTTCTATACTAATCCTCAAAGTTCATCTTAGGTCTACGTGCTCTAATCAGAGTTTATCTAGATCTAGTTTCCAAGGTTTGTACTAAACTTCCTCTGATACCAACTGTAACGCCCCGACCCCAGCTACCCAGAGTCGGTGCATTACTTCGTAACATTGGCATGATCACAAGAAAGATCAAATCTCGAAAGACCGATTGGTTTAGTAGCCTTGGAAACACTAGATATATTCATAAGTTTTACATTACATCATAAAATGAAAAACTACAACAACAACATAATGTTTCCACAGTCCACACTATAATCCCCTCATAATATCCCTGCAGGTCATTCATAACTTACATCTTCACTTCCTGGGAAAAATAAAACATAGAAAAGGGTTGAGCTCAAATGCCCAGTAAGGATAACAATATAGCGGAAACTTTCATCAATAAGAATAAACATTTAAGGCAATGTATAACTAAAACAAAAGCCTTTTAAACATGAACTTTCAACATGGTATGACATAAATAAAATGAAATAATGCCATTTACTTATTCACATGGATATTCTACTAATCGAATAATCACATGCAAAAATCAATAACCACTTTCATAATGTTGGAATGCATAATGCCAGACTATCATAACCACATAGCCAAGGCCTCGTGCCAAGACTACAAATAAGATTTTGTCAAGGCCTTGTGCCAAGACACTAGTTTGTCTCATGAGACCTACCGATGCATCGAGGAGCTATAGCGGGCTCCACCCGTCACTTATTAAGTCCAATGCATTCCCATATGAAAAGGTTTATACATAACATAAACATTCGTATTAAAACTAGCATACGAAATGTCAATAATTTCACCATAAAATATGAATGGTATAAAAATAGCACATCCACAGTCAAACATATCACAAAACCTTCAATACAATATAGAAGTTTTGTATCATAATAAATCAACTTCAAATAATCTTAAAATCCATCAAAGGATGTTGACATAGATGAAATCAAAATTCTTTTTAAAGAAGTATCTCCTTTTATTTTGAAATCATTTAAGGTCCATATAAAATAAAACATTTTCTTTGAAAATATTCTTATAAGCTTGTATGGAAAGCTTCGACGATTTTATAACGGCGGAAAATAACCGCACCCGCCATATAAGTTAAA
This sequence comes from Viscum album, assembly GCA_963277665.1. Lineage (NCBI taxonomy): Eukaryota > Viridiplantae > Streptophyta > Magnoliopsida > Santalales > Viscaceae > Viscum > Viscum album. Next base: position 1,991,041,950 of record OY728136.1, read on the forward strand.
AAAAACATTCTTACCTCAATTCTGTTGAAAAGGTTAAAAAGGACCTTGTTTTGAAAACGACGGAAAGATTCCTTTATAAACCTCTTATAAAAAGCCAAACAAGGGTATAAATGACTTTAACCCATATTCTTGTAAATAGTAAAAATGTTTTGAAATACATTTCGAAGAAACATGGATGTGGATGATAAAGAGATCCCAGTAGATTATTACGTATAATACAACCTCGGATAATGAAGAGATTGTGAAATAACCCTTACCTTGTACTTTTCCTTGGTTGGGGTCGGTTAACCTCCTGTATAATGGTGAAATAATTGTTATTAAATTATACAAGAATCATATACATTAATATGATATCATATATGATCTTTTAACATTGATTTGATAATAATATCTTAGTATTATCGCCGTTTCGGGTGTTAACTTACTCATTTTCTTTTATATGTTTTGTTACATAAGTCATGTTTGTTGTATCTTATTCATATCCAGAATGATATCAAGTCCTTAAACATCATTTTTAAATCATTAAATGATAATTATACTTGAATGGATACGATGGAGAATGAATCTCATTGCGTTCGTGGAGACGGTAGTCCGTACGTACGCACGAACGCTACTTCCATTTAATTTTTATTTTAAAAGAATCGAATCCAAATGATACATAGGTATATTACTATTCCAGTATAATATAATATTTTATATATGTTACTTATGTTCATTAACACTATCCTTTATACGTTCCATGTGTGGTATGAACGAGTCATATCATTTTAAGGGGGCGGTAGTCCGCACTTCCTCAAATGAAATTATCGTATGTATATACAACATGAAACGAATAATGGTATGAAATAAAATGAAATTACAGAAGCTTATATATAAAATATATATCATTAATATCATATTTAATTACAGTTCCATCATAATGGCCACCATGAGAGGTGGTAAGATGTATTTGAACAATCATCGTTTCGTGAGGCGTTAGTTTTCCATCCACAGAAACATTATGTTCATCATCCATTAGATGGATTTGTGTGTATGTGTAGTTTGAATCCTTCTTATAACAACATCCTAGTATATTGAGGATACTGGTGTTGTTACAAAAGAAAGGAAATAAAAAGAGTTTGGGGGTTGGAGAAGCAAAATAAATGAAAATAATTTAAGAGAAATCGTTACCTTTAATTTAGGTAACTCACTTTGGTTGGAACCAAAGGACTTCTTGAAATGCTTTCTGCCTAAGGGTAAGCTTCAAGGAGGAGGAGAGGGATGTGGGGAGCTTATTTGGGAAGAGTTTGGACGAGCCAAGTGGCTTGAGAGGTGTGAGGAATGAGTAGAAGTGGTCTCCTTTTATAAAGGTGAGGAGGGGCTCTTTAGGAAAGTGTGAAAGTATTACTTTATAATATATTTTTATTCGGTTTATAATGGTCCAAAAATCATTGAGGTCTAAGATAAGATGACTCATATTCTAAATAACATCAACCAATAAGAATTGGACAGGTTTTAGATAATATTTTAATCATTATAATCTTATTTATTTAAATGATTTATTAATGAGGTAAACATTGCATCATTATTGTGTCATTAATAATTTAAATTATTTGATGTCTAAAAATTATAAATAAAATATCATTATGTAGGAAATCTTTTTATCTTTCTAATGAATATTTATAATCGAAAATCCAACATGTATAACCCTATGTAAAAATTGTTCTTCTAAAAGATGTAAGTTTATGCCATTTTTAATTTTATTTTAACTTTATTAATATAATGTGTCATTATCACTTACAAGTGGATCCATGGGGTCCCAAAACAGACCCAAAGATGCCCATGGTCGACCATGTATCAACCAATAGGGTTAAGACACGTTTTAAGGTAATTTAGTATTATTATAATATTATTTTTTAACCCTTATTTACCGGATTTACCCTTAACCATGGTAAATAAAATATTTACCGTAGTAATTATTCAAAATGTCTAAAAATAAAAGTTACCTATTTACACAATTTGAACATCCTGATTCCAAATATGGAAGCCATTTTTCTAAATTCAAAACACAGAAGTGGCAGAAATTAATTTAAAATTAATTCCCGCTGTCAAAACAAAAAGCGTGTTTTTAATAGATAATAACTATCAAAAGATTGACACTTGTTTATGTTCGGTTTAATTGTAAAATTATGTCTAATGACCAACATTATATTAAATTGTAAAAATATATTCTAAATATACTTTAAAACCACTCAAATTCACAATTTATCACTATTAATTATTTTGATTAAAAAACTTGTTTTTAATTAAAATTTAGTAATTTTCACTATTCATCAAAATATAAAAGTTATCCGAAAAGTACCAAAATTTCACCCTAGGCTAATTTTGATATTCCGAATCTAAAAATGAAGTCCATTTTGAAATATTGAATATATATGATTTAAAAAAGTAGGTATTACTATTCACAACGGCTAGTTTAATTAGTTGTGGTGTGTGTTAGAACTCGAGGTTGCGTACAACACACGCTATCACATTATTCGAAGGGAAACGTACCATAGAAGCTTGGGGTGTTATAATTTATTCAAGATTTAAATGGAATATATTAAAGATAAGTTTAATAAAAATATGTAATATATATGAAATAAACAGGATTTTCCAATGATAATATATCATTTAACATTATTTATATTTATTTGATAATAAAATGGATACAACATTCACGTGTACATCCGACCTACCATCACCATGACCAACACATTTAATTTTATATCTCTAAATATTATATATTAAACTTAATATATATATAATGAATATATAATATATTAATAGCATGGTTAAAATTCATGACATTATGAAACCATGATCAAATTAAGATGTCAAAATAACAAAAAACAAAACATATACGAAAAACATAGCAGTTGTTACTCGAAACATTACTTTAACATAGAATCATTAAAGAACAAGTAATAAAAAAGTGTAAGCTTATTATATATAGGGATGATATATATGAATATGGTTCTGTAATAAATTTTTTATAAACATATATTTAGATAACATTATTTTTAGAGGAGTATAATGGAAGTCCAAAATTAAGACAAGAGATTCTTGTCTCAATTAACCATATTTAAAAATCATTTTCCATATAAGATGAAATCCATTGATGTCAACTATGTCCTACAAGGGATATATCCCATGTATTACATTCATTGTATTTATTTAAATAATTTATGTTTATGAGGGCATTATTTTTATGATACCCTTTTCTATTCCACAAGCAATTCCATGAGGAAATAATTGTGAAACTCACTTATTTTTATAGGTTAAGCTATGATGAAATGATTACGACATCGGTCTCTTTTCCACAAGATATGATATGATGATTTTTTTATTAAACACATTTAATTTCATGTGTTATGATATGATGAATATTTTATGATCTTACAAAATACTTAAATATGGTTTCCAATATTATAAGGGAGGGACCGTAATCTCCCTCCAATGTAGTGGGTGAGTATTTACATCTCATGAGATAGATAGGACCAGAATGAGGGATAAACTTAGTTCAATAAGGTACTTTTCCACTATGATTGTCTGGGGAGTGAATCCTTTGTACTATGATGGTTTTAGGAGTTAAACCATTCCAATATTATAGACATGTAAGTGATCCTAAACTAATATGGAAATTATTTTTTTGATTTTGTGTATTCACTAAATTCCATGTCTTATGACAATGTTATTCTCTATTGAATCGTTTTATTTGATCTCTTTATGATTAATGTATAATGAACATAAATATTTTTTCCATTACTCAATTTTATGATCCTTTATAAGAAAGGTATGGTTTTAAAATGTTATTCCCATGTTTCTATACCCATATCTTCATGTTATGATTATATATCTCTCATGAATACCCATACTGGGAATTTGTTCCCACCATTTCTTATGATTCCTTTCCACAGCTTAGGAAGAAATGTATTATATATCATTTTTTCAATAAGATTTCTAGTTATGAATAACATAGTGAAAGATAATGTAGTTCACTTATTGACCCGTCTTTTTGTTTAAATGTTTCCAAAGGCACTAAAATATTATGCTCCTCGGGTTTTTGTTTGTTTAATTTAATGAATACTCATAAAAATGATCTATTATCTATATATGATATGAATGGTTTGAAATAATACAATTAAACTATTATCCTTTCTAATGTGTTTCCATCTATTTTTAACTCAAATAAAACATTTGAAACCTGATCTTAATATTTTTAAGGCTACATATTACTTTATTTCATTATATTTGACAAACCAAGGGAACACAATTTTTTTAGGAACTGACAAGATGGGATGATCGTGGTAGTGGAAACTATTATATTTAGAAGTAATCTACAATTTAGTATTTTAATGGGATTTTATTCTCACAATACTATCAGTGTGTTACCTTTACATGTATTCACGCTTCTTATGTTCTTTTTTGAAATCCATATTTCATCCACCAAATGAATATGCTCAAAACACATTAATGTGTAACTCTTTACAAAAAACATTGCCAGAGTTACTTACCTAAATTAATGATCAACAATATTTATACATATCCAAATATGTCCTACATAATATGTATTTAAAGAAATTTCATGTAAAGTATTAAAAACATGGAAAATAGATAATCACCACAACAGTAAGTATAGAGCGACATGTTTCCAACACCCACTTTTAAAATTATTTACTAAGATCATGAGATAGAAAATATTTTGACCAAAATTTATTATTCTAATGGATATTTACTTATGTGAGGCTTCAATTCCACAATAATTCTAAAACATTATATATATATAATTAACTTCTTAATTCAAGATCATATCCTATTATCAAGAAAAAGTTAAGTTAGAGGAAAACTAAACAAATTATAATACTTAGAATATAAAAATTTAAATGAATGTAGGATAACATTAAAATTAGTTTGATCAAATTAAACTAAAACATACCTATATTCAAAAAATATTAATTTATACCCATGAATGGTAAATTAAGGACTAAAAAATAAATTTAAAAATCATAAATTTAAAAATGAGATAAACATTTAATAATAATTCATAAATAAATTATAAAATATTTATTATTTCGAAATGGATAAACATGAGAAATTATGTTTTTTCAAACATAAACTTTACATTCATCAATTTAAATGGTTTTGATATGAACTCATTCATATTTTAGATATATTTAACATTTTGGGAAACATTTATTTTCTGGATATTATAAATTTAATAAATATGCCACAATTTACGTAAATAAAAAAATTAAATAATGTTTATAAAATACACATTTCAAATTTAAATTTATAATATAATAACAAATATTTATAAACACGATTATATTTCAAATAATGTAAAACCTATGAATTAACGTTAAACCAAAATCATATCCTCTAAAATTGTTTTTGTGTGGTTTAAAATTTTATACACCATACCTTGTCACCATGGTTGTTTTGCATTGAATTTCATTTCAATGGTCATAAAGTAATCTAAAACTTCCATGTAATATTTTTTTATTATATTATTTTTGGAGGAAATTTTTTTGATCTATCCATACATCTTTAGGAAGGAAATGGAGGATTTTTACATGGAATTATTTTGAATAAATTTTCAAAAACAATTTAATGGCGTGTTAACCACAACCATGACATGTTGTCTAATTGAATCAAATTCCATTCAAACCACATGAAATTTCAATCATAATGTAGATATTTTGGTAAAAAAAAATTAATTACCATTATTACATGGTTTATCATTTTAGTGAGAGCGACCATGAAATAGTAAACATTAATAATTGAAATAGTTCTAAAAAAATGATATTACATTTTTCTCAAAAAAATAAAGGTGATTTTTAATTTAAACGAGGGATAAAATTATAACCATTTATAAAATTACACCCATTTTCACTAATTTTATTCCATGTTCAATAAAAATGTTCATTTTAGACTGTGGTATACCTTGCAACTAGGAAAACTCAATTTTATATTCATTAAAAATGAAACAAAAGCATTGACAGAAATTTCTCTAATACCACTAAAAGTATTAAAATGGATAATATTTATCTAATACAAATTTTTAAACTAATATTAAACCAATAAAACCAATAATATATTTACTAATTAATTAATTATTAATAAAACTTAGAAAAAATGGTTTACTTATTCTATATTGACCCATCTTTTCCATGTGAGTATGAGAATGATCACTAAGAAGTTTATTGAGTAATCCTTCATCCTAGGTTGTCCATGTGATATAGGAATAAGTCTTGTGAAATATCTCAATACTTACTATTGTCTTTTATAACCTTATTCAAAGTAATAAGATAATGGTAGATAAATGGGTTTATATATTAAAAATATAACTAAATAATTAAACTACATAGATTTATCTTTTTCAAAAAATATCCAATGCTTTATGAATTGAAACTTTTAAATTTTAACATCATAGTGATTATTTAATATTAAAAATGTCACAACCCATCCTCGGGGCCTGTGCCGTGACTACCCCAACCCCTCCTTCCCTAGGCCAGGGGCTGGTGACTAGCACCAAAGGTGTAAATCCCAAAAAAGAAGGGAAGACATTGCCTTTATAAAGTAGACAAACACAATAGAGTACACAAGAGAAGTAAGCACTATGTAAAACTGAGTACAAAAGTAAGTGCTGAAAAGTAAATGGGCCAGTATACAAACCCAAATGAAAGTATAATACAATTGAAAGAAAAGTACAATAGTAGTAAGTAAAATAGAAACACTGAGTCGTCCTCCAGAAATCCCACCTGAAGGGTGGGTACAGATAGCCTCCTCATCTCCTTGGGTCTGGCCATCCGCTCTGTGTACGTCCCGCAAAGTGGTCCACATCCAGGTACCGTACAGCTCCAAAATCCTCCACCTCAATTAGTGATGTCTGTCCTCTACATCCAACACAACGTAGTGCGGGCATAGCCCGTGCAGGGGTGAGTATACGATACTCAGTAGGGACCCTAAGACCCCCAATGGTCTCTCAGAATCCATGAAGAATAAACCACAAAGGAAAGATACAATCATGAAGTATCAAAAAACATTACTTAGTTATATTCCCATACATATACCTAAGCCATCAATTACAATATAGCTCCAACTTTCGAGCCCAAGCACAACTTAGTCCACACAGGAAGACACAACCAAGTCCACACAGGAAATCACAAATCAGTCCACATAGGAAAGTAAGTCAATCATATCTATGATAATGATTGAAAATCAAGACTCAGCTCACATAGGTAAACATCTTTCGTATAGTGATAGAGATGATCAAAGGTAGTCACTGATTCATCTAAGCTGTCAGAACCACATAGGATACAAGTACAACTAAGCTGTCAGACCCACACAGGATACAAGACCAGTTACTATTCCAGACCCACATAGGATATAAGTAGAAGGGTAAATACTTCCAGACCCACACAGGATACAAGAACAGTAGATATTTCCATCAAACCCATGGGGGATCCCAGTACGGTAGTGATCGCTGTCGAACCCACGGAGGATTCCAGTAGAGTAGTCGATGCAGTCGCAGCCAGCTTATGGGTTCCCGCACACGACATGCTCGATTCCAGAAGGGTCTACTCCTCAAGCAAGAGAGTCGATAGATCAACTATCACGAAGTCTAGATTTGATGTATACCAAAGTTCCATCTCATCAAAATAAACCCAACGCGATAGACGGTGCGTCAATCAGATGTCCGGTCTCAGATTTTTTTGCTTTTCCGTCCGAGGGGCCCAGTTGGTTTTTAAACTAATACCAACCCAACTGTACTCCAACTGTGTCCAAAACTATATTGGAGTAAGCCAAAAGAACCGTATCAACAAAATAAATTCAACGCAATTGATGACACGTCAATAGAACATCTGGTCCTTATGTTATAAGCATTTTTGCTCCAAGGGCCCGTTTGGTTTCGAGTTTGAACCAACCCATCCCTACCCAAAATTTTCCGAAACCTCTTGTGTAATATAAAAAAATGACTATTTCTACCCAAGGATTCCTACGCAACCGACAGTGTTTCGATTGGAGGTCCTTTTGCTCAAGTTATGGGAAAAAGACCGAAAAACTGTCCGAAATGGGGATCTAGACTCGGTCCGACCTGGCCCAACCCCCCTGGGTCGGCCCGAAACGGGTCCGAGTCCGGCCCGGTAGAGCACGGTCCAACCCAGCAGGGCATGGCCCGGTACGACCGGCGTGGTTCGGTCCGCGCGACCCGCCCTAGCCCGGGGGGGGGGGGGGGGGGGGGGCGCTGGCTCGGTCAACGAGCCGAGCGGGGGGCGCGACCTCCATTTTTCACAAACGCGACGCCCCTGGTCACCCCAGATACCGCGTGGCCATGGGATCATCCGCCCTCGCCACTACGGCCGATGCCGCGGTGGGCTTCTGTCGACGGCGCCGTAGCGGTACACCGCGGGCCACTAGAGTCATTCTGGTGGTCCATTTTTTCTTCCTTCTACGTGTGCGGTCGTCTCTGGACCCAAGCATCACTACGAAGGCTTAAATTTTCCGTTGCTGTCCAATTTTGTCCCCACCAATCACCCCACGCATCAAGAACAAACTAGTAGTGGGTCTCGGCTTGTTCGTTAACCCGCCCCCACCGCGTAAGAGGTTCAATTCTTCGCCCAAAAATTGAAACGCCAAGTACGAGGGTATAATTCTCATAAAGGATAAATATACAAATTTTCCCCTACCTCAACAATTGATGTCGAACGTCGGTGTCGCGGTAGACGGCGTCACTGGGAAAGGGATCGTAGGTGTCATCAGAGTGCACCGAGGAGGAAGTGGCATCTCTTCTCTTGTCGCAGAGAATAGAAAGGGGTGGTGCATCATCGTTCTCCGAGGAACTGGTGTTTCTTCATCGAAAGAGGCTTTGTTCTTCGTCAGAAGCTGGAATTCTTCCAAAATCTCAAAAGCTCTCCTGATCTCCCCCGCATAATGAAATCCCTTGCACAAAATTGAATAATAGGCTCCTCCTATTATTTAATTACACATGCAAAGAAACTCCGAAAATTTAAATCACCGCATTTAATAACGTGTTGACCATTGATTAAAGGAAGGGAGAGGTAGTTACCCATTAATTAAACGCGTTGGTAAATAATTAATAGGGAGGGTTTTCCAAAATGAAAGATAGGGTTTTAAAGAGTTAGAGGGAAATTGAATGGTTGGGGCTCATGTGGGCCCCACCTACCTAACATCCACCCTTGGGTAGATAGGTGGCTGTGGGTCCCACCCTTAACTACCTATGGGAGGAATTTAACCTCCCTACAATAAAATTGTACAAACAATTTTATTCACCTCTTAATTAAACCCCAAAAAATATTCAAACCCACATAAAACACAATTGTGGTAAATGTTCCCTTAAGCAATTACTGATGCTGTGAATTCATCGGTGCCCTCGGATTTCAATTCCGGGCATCGGTTCAAAAGATAGAAAAAACCGCTCGTTCATTCACTAAAGGTACCTGAGCTAAACATAGTAAATTGATTCCAGGCACACCGGGTGTCATAATCAGGTGCCGTCAGAAGCCACAGACTCATAAAAATCCAAAGTATTTAAGAAAAAAAATTTCCATGAAATTTAAGGGTCTTTAAATTACTCCCACCTTAGGGATTTACGTCCCCGTAAAGCTACGACATAATCTAGGGAAACAAATGAGGTTACTGAGCATGCAGCTGAGCCTCCTGCTCCCATGTGCTCTCCTGGAGGTTCCCGTGCTGCCAAAGAATGCACACAAGAGGAATCAACCACCAATGTAGGACCCACTCCTATCGATCCTCGATCTCCATTGGGACCTCCGCAAAGTTTGCCCCATCATCAATGTCTAGCTCCCTGTGGTCGGTGATATGCATCGGGTCGTGCACATATCTCCTCATCAGAGATACGTGGAAGACGTCGTGCACTCGGTGCAGCTGAGGTGGAAGGGCCAGGTGGTAAGCCACCTCGCCTACTCTGCTGAGGACCTGAAAAGGCCCAAAGAATCATGGAGATAACATGCCGCCCTGGCCAAATCTACGCAACCCACACCGAGGTGATACTTGTAAGAAAATGTGGTCTCCATCCTCGAAGTCCAGTGGCCTCCATCTCCTATCAGCATAGGACTTATGTCTTCTCTGTGCAGTCCTCATCCACTCCTGGATGATCTGTACCTTCTCTGTCATAGCCTAAACCATCTCTAGTCCTACGAGTGCTGACTCCCCCAGGTCAGTCTAGCACAGAGGTGATCTGCATGGTCGGTCGTACAGTGCCTCGTAAGGTGCCATCCTGATGGTGGAGTGGTAGCTATTATTTTATGCAAACTCCAAAAAGGGTAGGTGATCCTTCCAGCTGTGACCAAAGTCAAGGACACAAGCACAGAGCATGTACTCTAGTGTCTGAATGGTCCTCTCTGATTGGACATCTGTCTGAGGGTGAAAGGTAGATCTCAGGTGTATCTGCATCCCAAAAGCCTCCTGTAAACCCTTCCAAAGCTGGGAAGTAAAGAGAGTGTCTCCGTCAGAGACGATAAATGATGTCACACCATGAAGTCGTACGATCTCCTGGACATAGAGGCGTCATAGGCTCCCTACTGGGCCCTGGTCCCTGATAAGTATGAAGTTGGCCGACTTGGTGAGTCGATCGACAATCACCCATATAGAGTCTTGCCCTCTGGATGTACATGGATTCCCCATCACAAAATCCATGGATATCCCGTCCCACTTCCACTCTGGGACCTCTAAGGGCTGTACCAAGCCTGCAAGTACCTGGTGCTCTGCCTTCACCTGCTAACAAGTGAGGCATCGAGAAATGAACTCTTCCACAACCTTCTTCACACCTGACCACCAGTGTTGTTGTCTGAGGTCCTAATACATCTTCGATACTCTTGGATGTACCGCTAGATGGGATGTGTGGAACTCCCTCAGGACCTCCTCCTGCAGTGCAACTGGTACCATGGTATGTCCCTTGAAGAGGATGACATGCTCCCTGCCTTCAGAAAATCCATCAGGTGCTAGCCCTGAGGATATCTGAGCACGTCGCGCCACACAGTCAACGTCCCCACGCTGTGCCTCTCTGACCCGCTGAAGTAGTGAAGGAGTGATTGTGAGGGACTGTAGATAGGCTGCCTTATATCTACCCATAAAGGATATCTGCAATGCGGGTAACTGCTCTGTCACCTCTCCAAGTAGTTGAATTCCCGATCTCCTGGTGAGAGCATCAGCCACAACGTTCCCCTTCCCAGGAGTATAGAAAATCTCAAAGTCATAATCCTGTAGGAACTCAAGCCATCCCCGCTGTCTCAGATTCAAGTACATCTGCGAGGAAATGTACCCGAGACTCTGGTGGTCTGAGTAGACTATAAAGCGCTCCCCCATCAGATAGTGCAACCACATCATCAGGGAGAAGACTACTACTGCTAACTCTGGGTCATGGGTAGCGTAGTCCTATTCATACTGCCTCAACTGCAGTGAACCGTAAGTGATCAATGCTCACTCCTGCATCAGGACACACTCGAGTCTGGGCCTTGATGCGTCGTAGTAAACTTTGTACCCTACGCCCTCCTCCGATGACCTCAAGATGGGTGCACTTGTCAACCTCTACATTTGCTCCTTGAAGCACTGCTGACATCTGTCTGACCACACGAAGTTTTTCCCATTCTTCTTCAAATTTGTAAGCAGTGATGCAACTCTGGATATGTCTGGCACAAATCTCTGATAGTACCTAGCTAAACCTAGGAAACTCTACACCCCCGTCAAGCTCCTCGGTGGCTCCAAAGAAAGAATTTACTCGATCTTCATGGGATCCACTGTAACTCCCAACTCTGAGATGACGTGCCCCAAGAAGTGAACCTCTCGAATACAGAATTGGAACTTTGAGAGCTTACCATAAAGCTGGTTCTCTCAGAGTGTATCCAGTGCAATCCGCAAGTGGAAGCCATGCTCCTCCTTGGTTATCGAGTAAATCAATATGTCGTCAATGAAGATTACGACAAACCGATCGAGGTAAGGCAGGAAGATTCTTTTCATGAGACTCATGAACACCACAGGAGAGTTGGTAACGCCTAAGGGCATAACCAAGAACTTGTAGTGGCCATACCGACAACTGAAGGCTGTCTTCTGCCCATCCTCATCCCGAACTCTGAGCTGATGATAGACTGGCCTGAGGTCTATCTTCGAGAGCCATCGTGCTCCCTTGAGCTGATCAAAGACGTCATCAATCCTCAGAAGGGGTACTTTTTCCTTAGGGTCACCTGGTTCAGGCGACGGTAGTAGACACACAGTCGCATGATCCCATCTACCTTCTTGGTGAATAAAATCAGAGAAGCCCATGGTGAAACATGGGGTCGGATGAAACCTTTTCCCGGTAAGTCCTCTAGCTGTACCCGCAGCTCACGAAGCTCGACGGGAGCCATCCGATATGCTGGAGTAGACATCAGTGATGTTCTGAGGTATAGTTCTATGTATAAGTCTACCTCCCTACGAGGAGGTAGTCTTAGAGAATAATCAGGTAAAACGTCCTCATACTGATCCACCACAACAGGAAAACATGGACTCCACACGTCAACTGCTTCGAGGATGAGACTAGTGAACTGATGTGAAATCGGTTGCCCTCTCCTCTGCGTAAGTCCATCCTATGCTACGAATGTTTTCCTCTCTCCGGTGAAGGTGAACCTGGTCCCATCCGTGCAGACACACCGCACCTTGTGCCTAATACAGTCTCTCTGGGAACAGACTTTCGATAACCAATCCATACCCTAGATTACTTCGTAAGGTCTCGACGCCACTACAAGAAGATCTCAGCCGAAGCTCTCACTTCCTAGAGTAAGCTCACACTGTCGGTACCATTGAGTAATCTTAGAGTCTGCTCCCATAGGCGTCTCTTACCTTAAGGATCGAGACAACGACTCCGTCGGAATCTCCAAGATCCGAATAAGGGAAACAACATTAAATAAATGACTCACACCTGTGACTATAAGAACTGCAGCAAGGGTGGAGTAGACACAGATAGTACCTCGGATCATCTCAGGTGCACCGTGGTCGTAAGACTCCATTGCCTAGAGCTGTGCCTACCTCTTCCTGCCAGCTCCCTGTGGTCGGAGTGGACCTCTTGAGGGTGGTGGTGGTAGAGACTCGAGACGTTTCCCACCACCCGCTGCTCAGCCAGATGCTCGGCCTCATCCGCCTGCTCCCTATGGACCTCCACGGTCGAAATTCTACCTCTACCTGGGAGGTCCCTCCACTGTCTGCTGCTCTTCTGCCTGGAGGGTTGGGCAGTCATGATCCATGTGGCCCGGCCCGCCACATGCATATCACCGTATGCTCCTCTTAAGGCTGGATCTATGTCATGTTCCCCGCACAACCGAACCTATATCGTGAGGTCACCCACCTGACGGCCTGGTCCGCTTGGAACCCTGTGACATCTGTCTACTACCGGCTGCAGAAGACTCCACTCTATGCCATCCTGCGATGCGTCTCGTTGTTGATGGCTGCTCGACGAGAAAGCTCTCTACTAAAAGGGCTCGCTCTAGCACCCCCTCCTGCATCGGGATGCTGAGGGGAATCATCGAAGCTATGATATCATGCCTCAATCCCTACTCAAAGGTCCGGGCCTAGAATAATGGGTTCCGTACCATGTCTGTGGAGTAGCGCGAGAGGTCGGTAAATCTCACTGAGTACTGGGCTACTGTCTTGCTGCCCTGTCGCAGTTGTAGTAACTCCTAGATGTGCACCGCACGGAGGGTGGTTGGTAAAAAACTCCAACCAGAAGAATCTCTCAAAGTCTATCCATAGTAGTGATGCCTCGTCATGCACCTCGAGCATCAGGCTCCACCATCTAACTTCTACCGCGTGCAGGAGACTCACGGCAAGGATAACCATAAGGTCTACTGGTTCCCCTACCAATCCAAAGACTCTGACGATAGACTCCAGCCAATTGTCGGCTAGTTGAGGATCCGTCTCTCCACGGATCCTGGGTGGCCTCTACCTCTGAAACTCATGCAACACGCTCAAGAGGCGTGCACTCTCCGCTGCTGGGGCTGGTAGCATCGGTGGCCTAGCTGGTAGTGGTACCGCTGGTGCCTGCGCTATAATGGGGCCCTGCATTGAGGCCTCGTCGCTCGGTGGGATGACATCCCATACATAACTAGGAACCCCAGCTTACTATCTTCATGGGGCCATCCTAAAAAGAAATAGGTGCACCACAGTCAAACATTATACTTGGTGTGCTGACACAATGTAATCACAAAGAAAACTTTTGAAAGGAAACACACACACAATCTGTGTTTTCATGTACTAAGTCAGAAATCAGAGGTCAGGGCCCTGGTGTATGGATAAATTGGCCACTGCACCAACACTGGACTCCCTGGACTGAAAACCACACTCAATACTCCTAACACTATTACTTCATAGAAATGAAAAATCAAAGTCTTGAGTTCTGTGGTAGATAAGACTACTATGATACCAATTTGTCATGACACATCCTCGGGGCCCGTGTCGTGACTACCTCAAGCCCACCTTCCACAGGACAGGGACTGGTGACTAGCACCAAAGGCGTAAATCCCAAAAAATAAGGGAAGACATTGCCTTTATAAAGTAGACAAACACAACAAAGTACGCAAGCGGAGTAAGTACTACGTAAAACTGAGTACAAAAGTAAGTGCTGAAAAGTAAATGGGTCAGTATACAAACCCAACCGAAAGTACAGCACAATTGAAAGTAATGAACAAAAGAAGTAAGTAAAACAACAACATCGAGTTGTCCTCCAGAAATCCCACCTGAAGGGTGGGTAAAAATAGCCTTCTCAGATCCTCGGGTCTGGCTATCTGCTCCATGTACGTCCCACCAAGTGGTCAATATCCAGGTACCGTCCAGCTCCACAAGCCTCCACTTCGATCAGTGATGTTTTTCATCTTCATCCAACACAACGTAGTGCAGGCATAACCCGTGCAGGGGTGAGTATACGATACTCAGTAAGGACCCCGAGACCCCCGAAGGTTTCTCAGTATCCACGAAGGATAAACCACAAAGGAAAGATACAATCACGAAGTATAAACCGACTATACTTAGGTATATTACCATACATATAACTAGGTCATCAATTACAAAATGGCTCCAACTCTCGAGACCATGCACAACTCAGTCCACACAGGAAGACACAACCCTGTCCACACAGGAAAGAACAACTTAGTCCACACAGGAAAGTAAGTCAATCACATCGATGATAATGATTGAAAAAATAATAATCAGCTCAGAAAAGTATACATCTTTCATATAGAGACATAGATGATCAGAGGTAGTCACTGATTCATCAATGCTGTCGGACACACGCATGATACAAGTCCAGCTAAGATGTCATACCCACACAAGATACAAGACCAACAACTCTGCCAGACCCACACAGGATACAAGTACAGAGGTTAATAATTCCAGACCCACATAGGATACATGAACAATAGACAACGCTATCGAACCCACGGAGGATCCCAGTACGGTAGTCATCGCTGTCAAACCCACAGAGGATTCCAGTACAGCAGTCGATGCAGTCGCAGCCAACTCTAGGTTTCCTGCACACAACATGCTTGATTTCGGGAGGGTCTTCTCCTCAAGAAAGAGAGTAGATACATAAACTATCAAAAAGTCTAGATTTGGTGTATCCCAAAGTTCCGTCTCGTCAAAAGAAACCCAACGTGACAGACTGTGCGTCAATCGGACACTCGGTCTGAGAGTTATTGGCTTTTCCGTCCTAGGGACCCGGTTGGTTTTTAAGCTAAAACCAACCCGACCATACACCTACTGCGTCCAAACCTCAAGTGGAGTAATCTAAAAGGACCGTCTCAAAAAATGAATTCAATGTTTTAGATGGAACGTCAATCGGACGTCCGGTCCTTATGTTATAAGTGTTTCCGCTCCAAGGGACAGGTTGGTTATGGGTTTGAACCAACTCGGTCATACCCAAAATATGCCGAAACCTCAAGTGTAATATACCGAAATGACCTTCTTAATCCAAGGATTACTATGAAATGGATAGTGAATTGATCGGATGTCCGTAGATCAAGTTATGGGATAAAGACCGAAAAAGGTTCGAAGTGGGGGTCTGGGCCCGGTCCGACCCGGCCCAACCCCCCAGGGTCGGCCCGAACCAAGGCAACCCAACCCCGGTCCGGGTCCGACCAAGGAGGACGCTGTGCAGCCCGACCGGCGTGGCCCGGTCCACGCGACCTGCCCCGGCCCGATCGGGGGGGGGGGGGGGTGCGCTGACACAGCTAGCGATCCCAGCGGGGGGCGCGAGCCCCGTTTTCTGCGGACACAACGCCAAGGTGGTGCCGCTGGTCACCACAGATTCCGCATGGCCGTGGGATCCTCGGCCCTCGCCACCGCAACCGATGTCGCAACGGGCTTCTTCCGGCGGAGCGCCAGGGAACCGCCGCCACGGTACTCCGCGGGCCATCGGAGTCATTCCAGTGGTCCGTTTTTTCTCTCGTTTGTGCCTGCAGTCGTCTCGGGACCCGGGCTTCACTGCGAAGGCTTCGAGTTGCCGTTACGGTCCTGTTTCGTCATCCCCAATCACCCCGCACTTCAAGAACAAAATAGTAGTGGGTCCGGGCTTTTTCGTTAAACCGCACCCACCACGTTAGAGGTTCAATTCATTGCCCAACAGTTTAAACGCCAAGTACGAGGATATAATTCTCATAAAATAAAAAATACAAATTTTCCCCTACCTCAACAATTTATGTCGAACATCGGAGTCGCGGTAGACGACGTTGTGGGGAAATGGATCATAGGTGTCTTCGAAGTGTGCCGAGGTGGAAGCGGTGTCTCCTCTTTTGTCGCGGAGAATAGAAAGGGGTGGAACATCATCGTTCTCTGAGGAACCATCATTTCAACATTGAAAAAGGAATCATTTTTTGTTGAAAGCCATATTTATTCCAAAAGCTCAAGAGCTCTCTCAATCTCCCTCGTACAACGAAATATCTTCCCCAAAATTAAATAACATGCACCTCCTTTTATTTAATTACACATGCAATGAAACTCCCAAAATTTAAATCACCACATTTAATAACGTGTTGACCATTGATTAAAGGAAATGAGAGGTAGATCCCCATTAATTAAACTCGTTGAAAAATAATTAATAGGGAGGGTTTTCCAAAATTAAAGAGGGGGTTTTAAGAAGTTAGAGGGAAATTGAATGGTTGGGGCTCGTGTGGGCCCCACCTCCCTAACATCCACCCTTGGGTAGTTAGGTGGCTGTGGGTCCCAACCTTAACTACCCATGGGAGGAATTTAACCTCCCTACAATAAAATTGTACAAAAAATTTTATTCACCTCTTAATTAAACCCCTAAGAAACATCAAACCCACTTAAAATGCAACTGCGGTCAATGTCCTCTTAAACAATTACCGGCACTGTGAATTCATCGATGCCCTAGGATTTCAATTCTGAGCACCGGTTGAAAAGATATAAAAACCCGCTCGTTCGTTCACTGAACGTACCTGAGATAAACTTTTGAAATTGATTCCAGGCACACCAGGCCTCAGAATCAAGTTGCTTCAGAAGCCATAGACTAGTAAAATTAAAAAGTATTTATGAAGAAAAATTTCTTTGAAATTTCAGGGTCTTTACATAAAAAATTGTTTTTAATGTTTAAAATTATCATAATCATCACCTAATGAAAAACTATTATCCATTATAACATTTTATGATAGAAAAAATTGGATCATATGTATGACTATTTAATATATTGATTTCATATATGAGATGCAGTTCATAATGACACTTATTAATGCATAGTAAACTCAATGTCTGACCAAAATGTGGTCTAAATCCCTAAACTGTCTTTAAAACATTAGTAAATAAAACAAAAAAAGATTTCCAATTACCCCATTAAATACATTAGTCATATTCAAAGTCCTCATGAATTTTTATCACTATTATAGCAACTAAAATTGTTGATATCACTTTTCTATAGAGAAAATGATATGATCCTCACTTGGATAACATGAAGCTAAAAGAGAAAATCATTCTATGATAACTTGTGTCTCCATGTGACCCATGATTTATAAATCTCCAATGAATATATACTCTTTAAAAACCATTCCAAATATGACAACATGGTGATGAGAACCTTATATCAGTTATATAGAATAAAATCCATCCATTATTAAAGGAAAAAAGATAACCCAATATTCAAATTATTTTTTAGGACAATCCGAACATTATTTCTACCATTAGAAACCTAGAAAAAGGGTATACACAATAACCTATGGTAAATAATTTGATTCTATTTGATTTAACTATTTATATATCTTTAAAAAAATAAAAAGATTAAAAATTAAAGGAGTTTATGATGTACATTTTATGAATAATTTTACAATATTTTGAATGGTTTCATACACTAAGATATAGGCTCAATGACTAGATAAATCCTATCACTAATTAATGGAATTGGACCTGACCTATGTTTGAGGTAATTTGACCACAGTGTAATAAGGCATACACACCCATGCCTGGTCTCAAGTTATAACACTCACAGCTAAGAACAGGGAAGAAAACTAATGTCTAAGACCAGGGTGACACACCCAGACCCGAGCCCAAGGTATTACACATGTTCATTATCCCAATGTAGGGTATCACTTAAAGTACTTCCATAATACTAGGTTAATGAGATGGTCTATTCCAAATTAATCACCACCAAAGGGATACTTTTCAATATATAGACACCCTGACTTTCACATTCATGGTAGAAGATAAAAATAAATTTGGGCACTGTTAGGGGTAAAAAAACCCTATGTTTAACATGATAAAGATCAAAGAACTATGAGTGGGTTTAAGAGATATTGTTCTCAGGTTATTGAATCCAATACCCATTTAATCTATGTATATTTTTTCCAACTGTCATGGCTTACTCTAAGACTATCCTTTTCCCCTATCACATGCTTGGGTGAAGCAGTCCCATTTCACCCATGTGACCCCTCAAAACATTGTGGAATTATTTTTATAAGTAATTTTACATAGAATGGTAAATTATATTAAATGTCATTTAATGTCCAAAAACCATCACATGTTACATAATTATGAAAAACCCATTAATTTTATCCAAATGACCTATTATGGACTTAATGGATCTATTCCATAGAAGCCCCAACCCTAAAAAACAGTATTCATTTGGGGCATATTATTTAGGGTATAAATGGAGTACCTCCTACATCCTTACCAAATTCATCTATTTGTAAAAAGTAATAGGGATACTTATGCATATGTTTGTTACTAGAAATTATAATAATCAATCTATTTTCTTGTAGTCAAATTTATTGGACCTTATAGTACTAAACTAGTTGACCCCAGTCATATAAGGTTAAAATAAAAGGCATAATGGTCATGGACACATAACATTAAAATAAAATCCTATGGTAGTTTTTAATGAAATAAAAAGGAACATCATAGGTTTAAATTCTTGATCATATATGGATAAACCTATGGTCCTGGTTATATAACCATAAAAGACTCATTATAGGTTTTGATTACATGTTCTTTAAATTAAAAACATTATTATTTATCACATGACCATAAAATTAATGACATTCCTTGTTAAATTTATTTAATATACGACATCAAAGTATATGGTTTTTGATTTACCTCATAGAAATATATAATAATCCTTTTTCATGAGGCTAATTCATCTACATTGGAAAAATTCACCTCCCCCATCCAAAAAACCAGCCTAAATAGTGTTAAATTATAGATTTCATAACTATAAGTATTTAAACAATATAAAATTAATATCATGTGTCAAATACATGATATCATAATAAACATAAGAAGTATTCATCTAAATTTATCAGTGTTAATAAATTACTTTCATCAAAGGAGTAAGCTGTATTAGAATTGAAAGGACTTCACAATCATGAATTAAATATATAAGAGAGCCTTGAACTAGAAAACAAGGTCCTTTTTTGAAAGATTTTCCCACTCATTCTCTCAATTTTTACATTTATGTCCAAAGATAGAAACAAAATGAGTATATAATGAGGAATAACATAAAAAATGAGAATCATTATTGGAATAAAATTTCAAAACTTATGGTAAAAAATATTTAGTTATAATTATTTTAAGGATATATAATTGATTCATGGATTATATTATTGTTTTATAATTTACTGAATAAAATTTATGAAACTCTTGAATTTTTTGGGCTAGTTCATCATCAATTTACTGCCTAAATCTTTCATATACATTAAAAAATCATTCCAATGATCTAAAATGACTCTTATGTTATCAATATTTACATGATAAAAATATATAATAGACTATTTATGGGACTCATAATAATAATATTGATAACATATGATTAGTGGAGATATACCCTATTTATATTGAATATATTTATAGTTTAATTTACATAGTTAGTGGATATACTCACATTTCCAAACCTACTATAAAGGATCCTGCGTATAATGAAACAAGCCCCGTTTCATTCCATAGTTTGACAAAAACATTGGGACATTAACTTATCCATCACCCAACCCATTGACCAGCGTTGTTGAGAACTACCATGAGAATTACATAGGGTCTAACTCCTTTCACATATAATGGAGGTTCTCACAACCATAATTTATTTTAATGTCACATCCTGTATAGCGCATGATTTTCTCCCCATTATAATATTTTTAATGATATATATATATTGGAATCAAATATCTATATACGTGAATCATAATCTATTTAAACTATCATATAATTTTTTAAAACAATTTGGGGGATACCTCATCCTTGGGTCGATCCCCTCCCCATTAGACACACCACATGGTATATCATGACATTAATCTAGTTATGTGTCGAATAAATACACTTGTTTTGGGTTTCATAACCGTGCATAATATCTCATTTGGGATATGATTTGTCATGTTTTTCTAAGGATATGGAGATATCTATATATGTAGTAATTGAGAAACTCTCCCTTTATCATCTCTTTCAAACAATCAGTACTTAATCAAGGGTAGTATTGGGGACTGAGGCATCGTAACACATCATAGGCTAGGATACACCCAACCAGCCAATATGAATACACATACCCATTCCATTTCAGTTTGATAAAGATGGATAAGTTGTTAACCTCTTAGCTAACCACCATGAACATTATATATTTTATAAAAATATTGTTTAATTTATCCCAAAAATGAAATACGATACATGTAAAATTATTCTACTTTGATTAATATATATAATGAACATATAAAAAGGTCTTCATAAACCAACTTCATGTTTGTTAAGATACATTATTTATAATTCCTTAATGTTTATCAATTTTCAATTTATCAATAAACATGAAAACTAGGGATTTAAGGGAGTGGAATCCATTAATTTATCTAAAACGATCCCATTGGTGGTCTATTTCACATAAATGAAAAAACACACCCCTAATTGAAATAAATTTCTAAAAATAATACCATGATTATATATTTTTATTCTCAATATTGGTTTACAATAAATTTTTTATTTTATTCTCAAAACCACTAGTCTTTGAAATAATTTTTTTAATGTTTTAATTGAAAATATTTATATTTTTTCAATTAAATTTTATAATATCAGTATTTATCGATAATTAATAAACATTATAAAATAGATGGAAATTAAAATATATATTTCTTAAATATGCTAAATTATTCAAATAAAATATGTGACTCTATAATTTATTCTGATTATATTAAGGCATTTAGCATATCATTCATCAATATTATCATTATGGTAGGTTAGGTTGATATATATATATATATATATATATATATATATATATTTCAATTTTAATATATTTCAATTTGAATTTAGAGAAAATAATTCATTATTTATTAAATTTTTAAATGATCAACTAAGAATGTATTTTCTCTTTGAGGACTGTCAATTAGTTTTACACAATTTTTTAATGTAATCATATGATAAGTTCCCATTAGAGGTTTTATAACATATTTTTTAAGTAAAGTAATCATATAAATAAATGTGATCCCAAAAAGAATAATATATTTAACATGTGAAAAAATTACAAATATTTCATTTATTTTCTTGATTTATAAGAAAATAAAATATCTATTTGTGTGTCTAGTAAAAAAACTAAAAACATGAAAAATCAAATTTTTTTTGAAACATTACATAATTATGTAAAATCCCATTTTCATCATGTACAAATTATTTTCTTTATAAATCCATCATGGTTTAAAATGAAATAATATATTTCAATAATTATTTCATTATCGATATAGTTTAACTATGAATCAACTAAATGTGCTTCAAAAAATTTCACTCTCCCTTTAATTGATTTTTGAAAAGTAGTAACAAAGTGTTTTGAAAAATCAAAGATGTGTGAGTAATGTTCATTAATATCACATTAAAAAAATTACTCTTCAATATAATTTTGAATTTTTAGGCATGGTTATTCATCATTTGACTACTTCCGGTGGTTACCATTCTCTCTTTTCATTCGATATATGACAACCTTGAACATAACATCTACCTCAACCTAAAACTCATTAGTTACTAACTTGAAATCTATCATAATTAGATATATTATTAATAAATAATTCAGGTGATATAATTATTTATTGTTTATTTTTATTAAATAGTGTTTTGTTCTTTTTAAAAAACAATAAATGAAATTATTTCAAAATACTATGAAATATTTTTATGACATCATTATTTAATAATCATATTTGAAGAATTAAATATAAAAAGATAACTTTATAAAATAACAATATTAATATTTTGTTCGCTATATAATTTTACTTGTGAATTGAAATTAGAAATTATAGAATTATATTCACACAATGATTTTAAATCATGGACTCATTAATGACTTCATTTTTACTGAACTTTTGGTAAGCTAATAAACATCAACTTCGTATATTTTTCTTCAATATTTTCCCTCTATATTAAAAAAATTTTAACCAAAAAAAATCATTATTTAATTAATTATTAGAATGGTTGAGAATGAATATTATGGATAATTCATTTTCATGTGTGAAATAATTATTATTCACCTTGATTATTTCATTATTATATAATAATATATATATATAGCATGAGAATATATAATCAATGGTTCATGTTAAGTTTTATTATTCAAGAGAGGTACACAATGAGAATTAAATAATCAGGGATAGTGTTTTGAAAACAAAACTCATGAGATCACTACCCATGAGAAATAATCAAAGACACAGTTAAATAATATTTATAGTCAATATAATGAAAATAATATAATATAATAAATACCAAAAAATATAAAATAGTAAATAATTATTGATAAATCTATTTTGAACTTTTTATATATAACATAGCAAGCTGGGACCCAACCCACTCCAATGACATAGTCATGTATGACTCCTTAAGTCACCTATAGTAGGCTTAGGGGTAGTTAATAGAACCAAGAGGGTGAACCTACATAATGGGAAGAACATTCCATAGAATCCTCTATAAAAAATCACATCAAATCTAGTAGAGAACAACATAAGCCATCAAAATCATTAAGTAAACATAAGGTGCTTGGACATGTGTTTGACATATCATCTATAATATAATAAATAATATGTAATAGAGATAAAATTCATTAATTTAGTGAAATCTTTACGATGATATAATATCTATGAATGAAACCTAAAAATGAATCCCATTTACCATTAGATGTAGAATAGTCTTCCAAGATACCTTCATGTAATATCAATTGTACATCTCATATACAATAACCTCCAACTCAATGAACACTATGTAATCTTGAAAAATATATGAAATTAATATTTCCATGAGTTTGACATGAAATAAGTTCTCACATTGGGCTTATTATAATGAATCAATAGGATATCCTAAGTAATTACCAATATATAATTCGATCACATGTATACATAATAATCAAGGAACATGAATTCATAATAAATGGTATTTCCCTCACATCTTAACACAGACCAATGGTGATATCGATAACTTATAAAAAGGCAGTTTCAAATCCATATATTTGATGAAAATTTAAACTATATTCATAGGTTTGAAGTGTTTTCACATAAATAATTATAATTTTATGTCATCATAGAAATTTAGTTCTAATATCACCATATAACCTCTCCTTAAATAACAAGACTAAAGAGTTACATACATCTAGAATTCAAATATTTATAAATTTAAAACATGTCATAACTAGGAGATAATGAATTCATGTGGAAACCCATTCCATAAAAGGCCCAACCCTACTAATCATTATCATGTGATATCAATGATAATGATACCACTAAGTGAAAATATAGATTAGAAGACCTGAATACACCCACAATTAATTGTCATCATTACCATAATCTATCAAAAATGATGATTTTCTATATCCTAGATTTATGGATGATTTAGTTTCTTAGTAAGGCAGATTTAATAATGCTCTATCTTAAATAAATTTCATTAAAAACCTTGGAATTAGAGCTAGTGGATCAGCCTAATTACTTCCATAAACCAAATTTTGAAATTAATTACTCTGAAATATTCCAAATACAACAAAAAAACCATCAATGTCTCTAGATTATGTCATCATCTAGCCTCATGGTCGTATAATTGTAACTAAATGACTAATCCAGTAAAATATCACAATAAAACTGATAGTACATTATGATAACACAAAAAAATTAGTAGTGATCACATATATAAATATCCTTAAAGTATGATTTTCATAAATCAATAAATAATTATCCCAATATCACATAATCTAATTAAACCCTTAATAATATCATCACTATTAAAAGTTTAACCATGTCATTAATGTGATACCTTTTTAGTGTTTGTTGTAAATAAAATATATTTCATGGGGAAGAGTATTGGGTTGAAATTGGATAAGTATCAAAGCTTTTAAGGCTTGAGGAGAGGTAGGACGATGGCGATCAGTGATGGATCATGGCGATGGTGATTGACGATGGCCCCTGGCGACAAACCCTAATTCGTGCTTGCGGATGGGTTCCCCCCCTTTCTAGAGGTGGGAGGGGGGCAGAGGGTCTCCCTCGACCGCTGATTCTACAGGTGTCTTTCATTCCTTTTTCTAATGCTAGTTATCTTCCCAATTTTCCGTCGATTTCCTTGAGTCTGAAGGTTCCATATCTACATCTCGAGATCCCTCAGCTTACCATCTTTGATTGGGAGTTCTCTGAGGATTCAAATCTCTTGAATTTGACCCTGGTGGCTCGATTCAAGCACCGAAGACCTTCGGTTGATCAGTTGAACAGATTCTTGTCTAGAAAATGGGATCTGCATGATCGCGTGATGGTGGGTTTGATCGGAAATCGCCATATGATGGTATGATTTTCATCAAAGGAAGATTTAATACGTGCTTAGTCTAGGGATCCCCGACACTGTGGTGGTTGCATATTCTTCCTCCTCCGATGGTCATTTGATTTCTACATGAATTGGGACTCTCCCTCCGTCGCCAACTAGGTTAGATGTAATCATCTTCCCTTACCCTTCCAGAACCCCACAATTATCTATATGTTAGGGAATATGGTGGGGAGAGTTTTGTGCTATGATGATCTCATGCCATCAGTGAGTCATCCTGTCAACCTGTGGCTATGCGTTGAGGTGGATGCTTTGAAGAAGCCAATCGATTGGATCTGGATTACGGTTGGGGAGGAGTTTCACTGGAAGCAAGCAGTTATTTTTGAATACTAGGTTTATTACTTCTCAAAAATGAAATCATCTAGGTCACTGTGATAAGAAATGTAATAATGGATGCAATTCAATTCCAAGGAAGTAAAACCAGAAAACTACAGGTCAGGGGCAACTAACTGCTGATGTTGCAAAGGCTGGAAATGGAGTGGATGGTTTGGACTTGAGAAACCCATAGTTCTCTATGGTGATTGGGATACTGAAGTTGTAACTCAAGTTTGGTGTGAATCATGTGGATTTTGATTCTCCTGGAGGTGGCACGGATACAGCAGTGGAAGGTTCTGAGGGAGGGAGTGCTGCTAATGCTGGGCATAAGACCGGGGCGCTTAAGCAGTGGGTCGATGGTGCTGGTCATAGCTCTACTGGTCCTAAGGGGGGGGGGGATGGATTAGAATTCATATGGCTGTGGGAAAAGTTGTGATGCCAATCCATGTCTAAAATTACAATTTCAGGCTTTAGGGAGCACTGATGAAATTGGTAGCTGGTTCTAAGTCTTGGTGTCTGGTGAAGTGTGTCAAGTGGAAATGGGTGAGTTAATTCAGGATGGCACTGATATGCAGTGTGTTTCAGTGGATGCAGGGAAGGGAATGAATCTTAGGTTGACGACTGAGGGGAAAACTGAAGATCGGGTAGAGGTGGGAGCTAAAATTAAGGAGAATAATAATTTGCAGCTTTTCTTGAGTGATACACCGATGAAGATGGTTGCTTGACAGGTGCTTGGAGGGAAGCCACCGTGTTTAGAAATGCTTGACTGTAACAGGTGCAATGTTCAGGCTGGAGGAGTGGTTGATGGTTTCCAGGATGTACAGATTAATGGAAAGTGGGGGAATGTCTCGGACAACGACACGAAAAATGTGACGGTGACACCTTCCTATTGTGAGGTTCTCAAGGACGGAAAGAGGGAATCTGGAAAGCAGTTGTCCTGTCGAAGGATGAGGAAGGACTACTCTTAGTTGCCTAAGCCGCTGTCCACTAGATCCTCTTTCAAAAAATCACCGCAGGATCTGATCTCATTAGAGAAATTGAACCTTATAAGGAAGTATACCAAGATCCTACAACACTACAAAAGCTCATAATGGGAGATGACCAATGAGGAAGGAGACTCTATTATGGGTTGTGATGGGTATGATGGTTATGATATGTAATAGAATTCGGAATTTTGGTTTGTGTACTGCTGTACATTTCTTTTTATATAATAAATAGTCAGTGGCCTACCTCTGACGAACTTTCCTGGTATATTTCATGATTATAAAAGCACTGTCTGATTAAATTTAAATTAATAGGAGTCAATTCACATAGATTAATCTTCCTTAAAATACATACCTATCATGATCTCCATGGTTATAAAAATTTCAAAACCTACCTAACACATAAATACACATTCCATTCCATACTACCCAATTGGTCATTGAAAATTAATAAAAAATAAAGAGTGTAGTCACATCATTCAACAACCTAACGTCATGAGAAAAAATTTATGTTTTCACAATATATTTTAATCATATTATCAAACTTTTATTATGTATATATCTCACAAAACAAATTAAATAATTTTTAATAATTTTTTTTTGTTTAAAATAATATCAATATACCTTGATAAAATGATGAAACAAGGAAACATATGGGTAATCATATCAAAACTCATGTTCAAACATTCTATCAAAAGCTATATGTATCTCATGGTTTTTATAACATTAATCATACCCAATATGTAAAAATTCGCATCAAAGATACTATTTTAAAACAATACTTTCAATATGAGACGTGAATAAGCCAATAAAATAAGTTCATATTTCTTACATGATAAAGAAAACCCAATAATACTTTTATAGTTTTTCTAGTTAGAGTGGCTATCAATTTTAGTGTATAAATATTTAAAATTTCAAATATTTTATTTGAATGAAATAAATTTTAATTTTAATACTCACCATTAGATTATATAATATTTTTTTAATTTTGTTACTAAATTTGTCTAAATATAATAGTAGGTGAAAATGAATAATTTTCTCATTATTTGGATTTAAAATTGGAGGAAATGGGATAAA
This sequence comes from Viscum album, assembly GCA_963277665.1. Classification (NCBI taxonomy): domain Eukaryota; kingdom Viridiplantae; phylum Streptophyta; class Magnoliopsida; order Santalales; family Viscaceae; genus Viscum; species Viscum album. The sequence goes on from OY728136.1 coordinate 1,991,069,660, forward strand.
AATGCCCCATTTTCTTATGGAAACATGATAAACTCAAATAAAAGGCTACTCAACATTGTTTTTATAATCGTATAAAAACTATTTTTCTTGGTCCTATTAAAAATGTTTACATATTAATTGGTAATGTTGAAAATTTGTGCCTCATCTACACCACATCAACCTATGTTCAGTATCCCCAATAAATATAATTACATACCTTGTTTGGATTAATCATTATTGGGTCTTACTCAGCTCTTGTGAGTCCCTTTCATGATGAAACACATGACGTGGGAAAGAGGTTCCTATCTAATATAATCAACCTTTCACGTTATCTGACTTAGTAATTTCATACCTATCATAAATTCATCACCATAAGTTACACATAAATCCTAAGTATTATCTATCCTTGTCACTGATCACCAATCTAACACCATCACTCATTATTATTTTTGCATGAAAAATCATTCTAACCTCAAAAAATATATGTCTACAAGATATTCCTCCATTAAAATGCTCCCCAAAACTCGATGTTACCCAATCTCGGTATCATGTTCCATATCTTCCAATTTTTTAAACAGACATTAACTAATATTGGGCCTCATTGTGTTCATTTTTTCTCATATATAATCCATAAGACTCATAGAATCTATATATTCTTATACCAATTCCATGAAATTTCATTGTTTTATCCACGGATATCTAAAATTATTTCAAAAATGGCTTAGTTGTGACCAAATCATATGTTTATTCCTAATCTTGGAACCCCAGTTAGGGTATCTAGTAGGGTTTGATGGGTGTGACAATGTTGTGTCATACTATTGAATATATATGTGAAATTATTTGTAGTGATATTTGGACACCAATTCTTCTTTTTGAGAATCATTATTTAATTCACAAAAATAAATTTTAAACTATATCACCTTTTTAAATTAATTTACATTTTCCAAATATAGTGATCACCACAAACAAAAAAATCATCAAATCGGATCGGTGATATTACCTAGAGGGGGGCCACCAATGCCTCAACAATTTTAATGATATAATTTTTTCTTAATTTTCATGGAACAACATCCAAAAAATGAGTGGAAGTTTAAATATTTGTTGACATAATGGAATCGTCATACTACCTGATCCAATATCAAATTTATGAGACCAGTAAATTAAACATCATTCCCCAAAAAGTACATCAATAATAAAATTTAAATAAGAGATCTCTTTTTAAAGATATATTTTTTTCACTAGGGGTGATGTATATGTTTTCATGGTATTGTAAAAGATAATATTTACAATAACAAAAATATAGTGTATTAAAAACCATGAGTGGTCTATAAAATAAGATACCTACTAAATTTCATTTTTTCACTTATTTATATATGTTATTTAATGTTAAAAAATAAATTTAGTAATTATAGTTTAAATTTAGTTGAATAAAATAAAATAGTAAGTAATGAAAATAAAGATGAAAAATCAATGATAGAGATAAGGAGTTTATGTATGAAAAGATCCCCAAGCCCATTCTATCAATATTTAGAAAATATTAAGCCCTAAATTTTATACTTATTATATTATAATTTTATGATCACAAATTACTCAGCATTTCATTTAATTGAAGTGTCATTTCCAAAACACTTTGACCTCATTGTATTGTTCAATGTTTTCCTATGTAAAAAGGGGAAAGCGCCCAGAAATCATTAACTGATTCAATGATTTACATTGTTTTTATAACCTTAAAAACTCCAAAAAAATTAATTAATTTACATACATAATCATATATACGTTTAATAACAATATCTAGACCTTCCCCATGTTTTATACTATATTCCAAAATATATGGAATGAATTAATGAAAGATAACATGAAATGAAAACAATTTATGAAATAAGACACTATGAATTGTTAATAAAAGACATTGAATAATTTATTCTCTTTCATTACACATATGGTAAATAATAGAACATTTACAAAATAAATTACTAAAATGAGTAATTAGGACTCAATAATGAGACTCAGTTCCCCCACACTGGATTAATCACTTAGTATTTCTTAACCCTCCATAAATGGTGTTCATAGAACAAAAAGGTGGTGAACTAGATAATATATCCATAAATGAAATAAATATATCCAATAGTATTCTAAAATAGTGTTGAATACTTATCTTATTGTTTCTTAAATAAATCCCCAACAATATTCTTAAAATTGGAAATCATTTCACATGTATTAAGTGATATTTTATTCCTTCAGGTATCTATACAAACATTACACAGAATCAATAATTTTTTTTTAAATTTCACCTTGTATGCCACCCATGATTACTTTTTTTTTCTCATGAAAAATATCTACCTATATATGTTGTTATAAAGTTTCAGGATATACCTTAAGAATAAAATACAAATAGTATTTACATTATATGTTTTGAACTTGTATTTAACTTCTAATATATGGATTGAAATGGATTTTATCAACATAATATCTTTTATGACAATTATAATCATGAATTTAGAGTACATTGATAAGTTGAATCCATTTTTATAATTTTACATATTATAATAAATGATATATTAAATATTTAAGTCACAATTACTAATATTTAGATTTCATAATTTGTGTTGCAAATTTTTACATAAAAATTGTTGATTATTTCCCTTTTTTATCCATGGAAATATCACTTAAATATTTTTCATAACATCACTTTCTCATGTCATAGATTATGATATTGTAGTCCTCCTTATCATAGGTAGTGAAATAAAAATTTTCAATTATAATGATACATTTTATATTTTTTATGACACATATCATTTATTACAAAATGACACTTCTCAATTTTATCTCCACTAAGTTTTACCATGACATATATTTTATATTATAATAATATTTGAATATTATAATCATAAAAAGTGATATTTATCATCACTTACACTTATATACTTCCAACCTTCATCTGTTTCCACTGATTTTACTAAGTTGGAAGTAGAAATGTCTTCTCTTCCATTACTCATAGAATATAAAACACTGTGGATTTTACTCACATAAATTTTTATTAATCGGTTATTAATTTTTTGAGGAATGGTAAATAGTATAATTAATGAAAATATCAATTTTACCTTTAAAAATTATTTTGATTCCCTATTACAAAAATTTACCATAAGTCATGGTTGGGTTGTGGGAGGTGATATCCTCATACTAATCTCCACATTTGTACTACCGGTGATGACATATTGAGGTTTAATATTTCATTATATTTATTATTAATAATATAACTTTTTAATAATTGTGGCATTAAATATTTCATTCACTTGAATTTTTTATAGAGATAATTAAAAACTTTTCATTAGCTGTGATAACCCTTAACTCTTTCAAATCTATCACCATTACCTATCATTAATGGTATTATCCCTTGTCTGCATCTACTATTAAAATATAAACATATTCTACCAGTTAAATTATCAAGTATCTATAATAAATTATATACTTATACATCATCTATAAATTATCAAATAAAGATAAATTATATTTTTATGTTTATAAAATACTATTAAATAGTTAATACAATAGATTCCCATATATATTAAAATTTATTTATTAATTTCAAAAATAATAAAAACCCATAAATTAAAAATACGTGAAAAAAATCCTTTAATTAAAAAATATGAGTGAATAGATTATCTTGAATTGAAATTATAAAATATTTCATAAATTGGTTTAATTATGGGTCACTTACTCATTTAAATAATATTTTTTTAAATTTCATTCCAATTTTATCTAAGTGAACAAATAATAAAATCTATCTAATAAATATAGTTATGAATGAATGTAATAAAACCAAATTAAAATTTAAGTTTAAATAAAATCATTTCGAATTAAACTTAAATAAATTACATTATTTCCATATTTAAAAATATTAATTCTAGAAATATTAAGAAAAATGGAGGGATAATTGAATAAGCTTATGGTTGTACACAATAATTCATTATGGCCAATAAAATATAACTATATCTTCATAAATATTTCACATTTCAAATCATACTATTACAATGTGTCCATAAATGTTAGTACCCATTTGTCACTTATGAGTGGAAGATCAAAAAAAAAACAAATTCACACCCTGAACTTTTCGTCCTAAAAATGGGATTATTAAATCATGAACCTCTAGGGCCATGATCAATAAAAAATAACACCTGCATTAATCTATAGTGATAATTTTAATTACTACATTACTATTAGTCAAACCATAATTTCACCATGAATATTGATAAGTATTCATGTCATTAAACATGTATTATAAATCTATAAATTGAAAATAATTTGGGTTAAATAATTTATTTTTTAAAGAAAACACACAAATTCATTTTATATTTTATAAAAAATTGTATAGAAATTTATTTCTACTCTTCCAAAAAATTATAGAACACTGAATAGAACCATTTTGGAGTCTCATAAAATACACCAACAACTCCACCAAAACTATAAGCATGAAAAAATATCCCAATTGAAAGGTAATGACTACACTCTTACCCATTTATATAAAATTTTAGTCCTCATGAATCCCCACTTTCAAAAGATAAAGCGAGAGTAGACTATGTAAATTTTTCAAAGATTACATAGTAAATGTGTCATCATTTAAAATAAATTTTAAAATATTTTATGAAACTATAAAAGAATAATTTTAGTACAACACATTTTAATCAAGGGATGGATCTAGAGTCCCTATAATCCTCACTGATCAATATCAACTTGATTACTTAAAAGTCTTGAAACATTTATCACAATGATACATTGAATATATATTAATCATATAATTATTCACAAATATCCTCAAATTAATACAACATGATAAAATAGTTATAGTGATAAGAGAATAATGCCACTTGACACTCATTTTGAAAGATAAATGAATACCAATATTCAACTCTAAATAGAGCTTTCACACTCAACATATTTTATCAGAAACCATAAGATGAGTTAAATGAAATTTTACAAATATTTCAAACCCCAATATATATTATTTTAGTCTATTTAACCAAACATAATTCATAGGTTTTAATGTCAATAATATCTATCTCATCTTACTATTATACTCATCATTTAACATACGACACACACAATTTTTTAATATCTCTTTTTATTTATGTAATAAATAAAAATAGAAATCACAAGGTCTACTATAGATACTCTATCATACTTATATCTAATATCCAATGCATTGAAATTAAACACTTATTGGAAAAATAATATTTTATGTTAATATTGATGTCATAATATTCCACATTTATTGTTTGAATTCTTATTTATTGACTATCCCTAAACTGTGGCTACAAGTTAATCATAACTTTGTATCTAAAATTCTAAAAAAAAAATTATTTAGAGTTAATCATGTTTATTTAAAAAATTAAATCATTATATCCATAATTAGGGAACCAAATTTTCACATGAGGTGGAATATTTCATTCTACTCTCCCAACAAACCATTTTTTAGACATATTTACTACATTTATTATCAGATTCATATCACAACTCTCTTACCTTTATTAACAAAAAACATTTATTCTACTAATTTTATTTATAATTTCTTTAATTAATTACTATAATATAGATAAAAATATTTTTTATTCACACTTATATAAAATATTATCTTAGGTAGGTCATATGGTTAAAAAAAGAACTATCCACCATCTTTTATAGGCCGCTCCTCCTCCACCTGTAGCATTCCACCACACCATAACACTAACTAGAACACACAATAGAGGTCACCACTACACCTTAGGTGAACCTCCCCATATGCTAGAGGCTACCAACTAGTGACATGGGTCTATAAAGATTTTGTAAGAAGACTATACACTTTAATAAGATTAATAATAGTACTAGAAATAAATCCAATCACATATAACCAACCAAGAAAAACACCACATGAAAGATAAAGTGAGTTGAAATAAATAATCACAACATCAAATTCTATATAAAAATTGAAAATTAGAAATAATTCATGGGACCCCCATGTATATATGACATATAAAAGTTAAAAAAGAATATAATTAGAAAAAATCAAAAGTAAAATAATCATTTCCGTTTTGATTATAACCTAGTCCCATCACCCATACTTCATGCTAGCTAGAAAAAAATCGTCAATCATAAGGCCCTTGCCCTTATCCCATCAAAAATCAAAATATTTTTTTATAGTAAAAAATGTAGCTAGAGATGGGTATGATAAAAAATCATTTATCCACCACTAACATTGACCCTATATATGAGTATTTTTAATAAAATATCATGATGAAGTGTAATAATTAAATACATAAGGAAAATTCACATTAAAAAATACTGAATCCTTCGCTTTTCAGTGACTCTAGAGGTTGACCATACTAGCTTCACCTAGCGAAAAATGTATTCAATCATGTAGCAGGATTGATCCAACCATAAGAAACCCCCTCAAGTTTGTATCAATATCATTTAATATTTCATCATATCAAGACCAATCCAAGTTTGTTTACATGACCTTTCTAAATATGTTTACATTGTCACACCAAGATAATATCCAATTTTATCTAATCATGAGCTATCCACGACTATTTACATGACCACTCTATGATCAATTAAATTTCATTGAATAAATAAAACCCTATGAATGTTTGAAATTTCTCTCCCAATATTTTTTACATTCAATTGGTTAAATACCACTCTAGAAGAATTTTACATTACCACAACATGATCATTTTCAATTTGATCGGTTAAAGACCGCCTCATGGGGAATTTCTATATTCTCATCATTTACAATTTATAATTTCTCTAATATAAACACACATAATATTTACCAATCATTTTAAAATCTACACTTCAAATAACAATGAACATAACATATCATAACATCCATTACCAACTATAAATTAGTGTCTTCCAATTTAATATTACCCAAATATCTCAAGGACTCACCTACTATTTAAAGGAAAAGTGTTCTAGTTTATAATTCCATATTTATTATTAAAAGTTATTATTTAAAAATATGATAATATATTAACATTAATAATCATTTAGGTTCATATATAATAGGGTAAATATGTCATTTAATCAAGGTGATATCATGATTTAATTATATAATTAAATTAAAGTTCAACTCACAGTCAATAAACACGAACACACAGTATAAGAACTTAAAAATTAGGTGACAATATTTCTTAAATATAGTGATCAAATAACATAGGTTTTTAGATTTATTATCTCTTAATATCATCCTTTTATTAAATCATTAAGGAATAAAATCAAATAATATGAAAAAGTCCATGAAAATATGGCATAATAAGTTGAACAATGAGATACCGCATATCAGTAGAAGTAACAAAGAAGGAGTAGATATAGAAGTTTTTTCTTACCTTAATCTATTTTTCATATCAACTTACACTCCAAAAGTTATAGGATAAATGAGTAATCACCATACCCAAGGGAGAAGGGAGGGGAAAATATTAGAGGAGGTTCTAGCCAAAGAAATGAAAAATCATGTTAGAGGGAAAACAAATTGTAAATGAAAACACTAAAACATTTAATTTTGAAGGGGAACATAGTCTAGATATTTTGTTTTCTAAATCATGTTCCAACCATGAAAACTAATACTATCTAGTACACACCATTTTTCATGGTTTCTATGCATGGTTTTACAATGCATGCGCCAACGATGTGAAATGACTATACAATTTTATCTATAGATTTTCATTATTCCTGAAGGCTCACACATGGTTAAAAAAACTATAAACCTATTTGATTACGATTTCCTATTGGGGTTTATCATTATTAATAACTGTGTACTAACAATATTCCCCTATATGCAACTCCAAAATCCAATATCCTGATATTTGAACCCCCAGAGAAGCTTCCAAGACCTCCCATACTCTCATAACATACATTACCATGAGTATATCACAAGTTCAACAAAATATTTAAATGGAAGCATAAATTAAAAGAATAATTATATATTATAATCTCTCAACCATATAACAAACAAGTCTCCCTCTATAATTTTAAGCCTCACTTAGGTGCTTTAGTGAATAACTCAGGATTATTAGTTTAAATATCAAATTCTTAATCCTATAAATCCCCTTTAATAGGTCTTCACTTATATAATTAATATACTAGGGGAACTATATTTCAATGAAAATTATTCTCATTGGGATCTATGATATGAATTGGGTGGTCATCTAATGATGCATCAATATACAACTCAATATCATCAAAATTGATTATCTTGGAAATGTCCAGATGATGCCATCATTGTTAAGAGAAATAAAAGACCACATGTATAGTGGTGTATCTCGATAAGAGATTTAATTTGTATGACATAGTATCTATCATTACTATTACCGGAAAAGGTACCACAACACTCATTGATTAATTCACATGTATCTAAATATGACCTTTACCAATCCTTGATAAAACTCATTAGAAGACTCAGTCCCCCACCTAAAGCTCTAAATGATTATTTCTCTAATCAGCATATAATATTTTCCTACACATTTTAGTAATCACCCACTTATTAATAAAATAAATAAGCTTCAGGTTCTCTTGCATGATACCAAGTAAAAACATAATTGACTCTCCATCTTCCATCAAATATAGAGAAAATAAAAACATCCTACCATATTCAGCCAAAAAATATCATCTATATCAATTTAAGATATCTATTTTTATAGGTACAATCCATAATCACTATATTAATTTTGATAAAAACCAAAAAACAATGGACACATACCATGATAATATCATTATTTACTAGAAAAATTTTCCCAAACCATCAATCTGTCTGCCGGTGATAAGATGTATTTAAGTGTACCTATTTACCTAGTGCTTCTTTAACCCATTAAATAATCTTTGGGTAAAAAAAAGAATTCATATACGAGATTTTTCTTCCTGTAACACTAATCAAGAGAACCACCTCACATTCATAAAACTTATATTTCACATCCACATAAAAAACCTATTTTATCAGTAAGAAATCAGCTACATTCCTTCACTGATCCATGATAACCCAAAATTCATCATTAACTCAAGGAATCCTCAAAAACCCCATCATTAATACATTTAAAACATCATACCACTTTCACTCAGGAAGGGTAATGGTCAGATAAGGCCAAAATATTGATAATTATTAACTTCCTCCTGCTGATAGTTAGACCATCATATAATTAACCGCACTATGTACTTCATTATCCCATTCCTCTAATAATAATTTCTCACAAAAAATAATTATTTCCCTGGCCAATATGTACTACATATTTTAAGGCATTAAATTGCATCATCTACTCCTATATCATGCTCATGGGAACTACCACATGACCCTAAACATAAATGATCTCATAAGAATCAAGAATACCTTCTATTAATGGATCCCAATCATATAAACAATCTCTCATAAAAAATCAATCTAATTCCAAACACTAAAAATATTGGACTCAACAAATATGTGAATAAGAAATCAATATGTTGTTAAAATTTTATTAGGGTTGGTTCTTCTGAACATCTTGGTGAACCTTATTGAAATGTTCCATAATTTCCACTTGCTACTAAACCCCTATATTTCCTAGGACTGGGTATTCCTGCTCAATAAATCTGTAATTATCTTACCCTTACTAGGGGTGTGTACTAACTCAAAATAAGAATATAATAGTTACTAAAAATATATATTCTACTGAAGGTTCAAATCATGTTGAAAAAGGTCTTTTTTGGATCTTATGATATATATATACCAAACAAAAATTTCCCCAATGATATTGTTTCCAACACCTCATGGACAACTCCCTAGCATCCAATTCCATGTCATGATTTGTTAATCTATTCTCATGTAACATCATCTGCTATTTCACATTAAAAAATACCTGGTCATAATGTTTAATCAAAAATCGCAATTCATAACCCAAACACCAAAATAAAAATGGTAATCCTTAGCTAGATTAGCTAATGTCATAATTGGTGGATAATTAAATGTATCCTTCAACATGATAATTGGTTTCAGATGTATTTTACTATTTAAACTTCATCCTCTTATGGTTAAGACCTATCAAAGACACTACCAAGTAAGGGAAGTCCTGAATAAAACTCTATTAAATATAATACAAACTGAATAACTTAATAACCTTGAATAAATTCTTATGTCTCTCATAGTAAACCTCAAACATTACATTCTCTATGTCCACTAATACGCCTTCCTTAGATATCAAGCCTCTAGAAAATGTGAACAAGATCTAGCCTAAATGGACAATTTGAAATTTTTACATATAGTTTATTCATATAAAGATTTCTCAAATCCACTTCCAAATATTAGGAATTATATACACTTTACTTATAATATAAAAAAATATAATCTAGAAAAATAACCTAAATAGTGGAAAAAACTTTATTAATTAATTATGTAAATACCACTAGTGCATTCATCAACCTGAAGGACATAACAAGGTATGCATAAAGACTATACCTTCTCTTGAATATTGAATGAAGAATGACATAATGGATTACCCTCAACTTATTATTCAATAAAAATAGATTAATCTTAAATAAAACTTGATCACCCTTGTGAAATTCAAACCATTCATCAATAAAATGAAGTGTATTGTGGTTCTTAATCATTAGCTGGTTTAGTTTTTGATAATCCAAGAACAACCTCCAAGAACTATCTACCTTCTTGTTGAATAGTACTGAAGAACCCTAGGGGAACATACTTGGTTTGATAATCCACTATAAATATGAGCCACATATATAAGTATTCAACTATTTAATATCTTTTTGGGATATCTGGTAGGGAGGAATATAATAGGATCCATACCCTAAGTGGGATTAATCATAAACTCAATCACACATTTAGCTGGTAATATTGAAAATTCATTAAGAAATGCATCCTAAATGTGGTTGATGACTTGAGTAAATATCACCTGTGGAATCTCCCCACCATCCATAATGATATTATCCCCCTAGGCTATAAACCCTCCTTGTCACTATTGATATGGTCTGACATGACCCTCTTGCATATCCCATTCATCGATATAATAAAAACTACCTTCCTTATGGTACATTGATTAAAATCTCATGGGATAAAAATAAATCTATGATTGATATCAAATGATAAAATTCATCCCATGGAACATGTTGAAACCAAACATATATAACATAATTAAATCCTGTAGAATTGATATCTACCATCAATAAAGGAATAATATGCACATACATGAATCCCCTCTGATCATGTTCTTAAGGGATTGTCCAGAGATAACACTCCATAGTTGTATTCCATTTAAAAACAAAAACATACAATGAATTTAATATAGATAATATAATATTTTCCTCTAATATTGAACAATAAAGACACAAGGGGCAAATCTATATGAAACATTCCTTGAACCATAGATGATCTGGAATCTCAATACGTTGGATTATGCATAAAATCCTATAATTGGCCAAAAGCATGACCCTAAATCCCAATCTAACTCCCCTAATATTTATACCATTTTTTTCTCCACCGTCTCTTCCCTTTGACTCAACATCATCCACCATGACCTGAAAACTGTTGGAAGTCAAACTACCTGTTCTCTGAGGTTCTATGGATCAAGATTCATAGACCTAAACTGATCTCGGTCTCCTACCATAAGAAACCATTGTAGTACTCCTATAAAAATTGGAATAGATTCCTCATATTCCCAAATTAATGGAACTCACGTAGAATCTGATCACATTATGGATTTGTATTATATTGACCACCACAAAAATATAATTCGACCATGGTTATCCCTAGTAATTTAAGTTATTAATCACTGATCGTCCTATAAAGACTGCCACTCCTACGATATGTCTCTTATAAAAAACTCTTCATACTTCTAGAGGAACAACCACCACTACACTTAGAAGATGGGTGCTACCTAAACCCATGGACCTCACTAAGATTTCTCTCTTTAATAAGGTCCTAGTTGTATATCTAAGAAAAATTCGTCAATCATAACCCATTTACCTGCACCAAGATCTCATAATGTGTGCCCCCCTCAAACAGACTCACTCTAGTGTCCTTATAATATAAAATAATCTCATTGAAACACAATAAATCTATAAAAAATTAAGAATAATAAAAAATGATAATACCCTCCAATGTCAAATGAATAAATTCATGGTCTCTATCTGATATAAGAATCTTTGGAAATAAATTTTCAAAGAAGTGGTTTTGGAAATCCTTCTATGTCAACTCTACATGTTGATCATCCTAAATTACAACATATCACTAACGTCGTGGTGGTCCATATAATATTAAAATAAAAAGCTCTAGCCTCCACTATACTGGATTCTCTGTATAAAGAATAATTTCCAACATAAACTCCATATATATGTCAATATTATCTAGACCACACTCACTTGTGAACAAAGGGAATTATTGTAGATGGAACTCTTGTGAAAGGTCATACAAGAAGGTATAGCATGAGGAGATCCTATCTCCATCAAATGTACCAATTTTGGAAAGATTTCAGGAAGCTAATCATCCAATACTATACATAGTATTATTGGATGCTATATCCCACCTACTGATGTGGTATGCTCACCCTCTCCCACCCAGTGTGTTATCATGGGTCTCAACAGTGATAACCCTAAACAATGATAAACAAACATAACTCAAAACAATATAAAAAAACAAACACAATAGTTAAAAAAAGGGAAAAAATAAATTTCATCATACTAACTTATATTCTCATACCCTAAGATCTAATAACTAGATTCCCTCATGGGAATCACTCATTACTCAAGTTCAAATTTCATTAATTTCATATGTTTCAAGTTTTAATACCTTCGTTATTCATTAGGATATCAAATTAAAATTCATAGTTAAATAAAATTTCATTTACACATTACATGAGAAAAGACCATATATGTTTTTTATTAGGAATTAATTTTACTAAAACCATCTTTTAAAAATTAATTTATATAAAAATAATTAAAAATATATCGCTCAAGAAGTAGGCCATGTAATATTTAATAATAATCTAATAGGGTAAAATTCCATATAAATCATTGCTAACACTTTAAATAAGAATCTCCATATTGAGAAATTGGCATGTATGTATTATAGGAAACATATGGATGGAATATAAATCCTACATAATGAGAATGATTCATGAACACACCCCATATTTCAACATTTATCAAAAGATAAAATCTGAAAAATCATAATCAACACCATATGAATTACTCTAGATGAATTTAGACTAAATTTAAATGCTTAAAAGATAAACAAAAATAAATCCATTGTGACTTGAGATTTCCTCATATGTGGGTAATTTAATACCATGAATATGGTCTAATCCATATCTTAATGAAGTCCTATTACTAATATCAATTTCCAAAAAAGTGATAAAAATTAAAAGATTACTCTCTTACCACATAGTAACATCCCAGTTCAATAGAACACTCCTCAATGTCAGGGTTGATAGTTTCCCTAATACCATAAGAACACCTCCCAATTTTCCATAAGATACCAACTAGTGGTGAAGATCCATTAAGACACTATGGGAGACTATTACCTCACATTATAGTAGAAATATTATAAAAAAATCCAATCACATACAACCTACCCACATAAACACAATATAAAGGATAAATAAAGTTTAAATTAATAATCACAACACCATATTTTATAACTTCATTGAGAATTCCATACATGTAAAGTGATGCCCCAAGGTTGGATCATGTGAAAAAGATATAAATTGAAAAAAATAAAAAAGAAATAAAATAAGAATCCCTAAATTGGTTATGATTCCAACCAAGTCCCTTTGTTAATACTCTATACTAGTAATCCAAAACAACCATTAAACATTGGGTCCCTTATTTTATCTTATCCTATAACCATATTGTTTTTCTAGACATCAAATGAAGTCTGAACAAGGTGTCAGTACAACTCTATAGGACACCACCAAGGATGTCCCTAAATATAACCAGTCCGAATAGAAGATCATGAGAATTTTCAATAATTAAAAAATATAATTACATAACAAAAATAAACAATAATAACACCAAATCATGGGCTCTGCATTGAAAAATGAGGTCGGTTAATCTTTCTTTAGCCAGTGCTAGATGTCACTGAGCAAGTAATTAGATTGTTCCAACCTTATGTTACATTGATCAAGATTATATCAAGAGTATTCACAATATCATAATATCATTTCAAGTCCAATTGAATTTAAAAGACCACATCAATAGCATTTACATGATCTACCATTGAGTGTTTATATAATCAGATCAAGACCACTCTATAATAATTTACAGGACAACTCACAATGAATTTATGTTTTATTAATTAATGACCTTTCAAAGAGTTTTTAAAATATTTCACCCTATGAATTTACATTTCATTAGATAAATAACTCTCCTAAAGAATTTACAAGATTGAGCTATGAGTGTTTTCAATTTGATTGGTTAAATACCTCTTTATGGGAGCTTACTAAATTTTTATCATTTAAAATTTTACATTTCACCAAGACCAACATAAATACTTATTTAAAATTAATTTTATAAGATCCAATTTAGTTCATAATTAATATATTAAATCTTAACTTGAATTTCAATCTATAAATCATTGTCTACCATTTTAAAATAATAAAAATATCTCTAGGTATCTTCTATTTCATTGAAACTATTGTAGTTTACCGTGAAATATTATCACTTTCTTGTTACAAGATTGAAATAAGGTACCCAAAAGGTATCTATCATCTTATATGTTCTTTAAAAATAATGGAAAGTGAAAAGTTTATAATTAAATATCATTATTTAAGAATTTAACTATATTCATGGTTAATAGAAGGTAGGCTGGTGTGGCTAAACATCACACACACATGAATGAGTTGTTAGACTATAGGGAGAATCTAGGGACCACCTACCTTATTCTCTTAGGAGTTCAGTCACCCAATATCATCTTTAAAATTGATCTTGAATAGAATCAATCAAAGAAGCATAAAAAACAATGAAAATTTGAAATAATAAGAAAAAAGAAGCGAGGCAATAAAATTTTGGAAGAAAGATATGATGATCATATATGGAAGGTTATCTTTCCCAAAACCCTCAAATTGAATAAAAATATTATCTAAAATATCAAGGATCAAGAGAGAATCAACAAAAATGAAGAGAGAATGAAGGGGTTCATAATGGAAGTGTTTCTGGACAAAAGAAGGGGAATAATTAGGTTAAAGGGATCTAGGTTACAAAGGGGAAAATAGTAAAACATCCCTTTTAAATGGGGTGAATGATGGGTTAAACCATGAACCAACTTGGATAACCTATGCTATCCAGGACACAAAATTTAACTGTATTATGACATATAGTTTAACAAACCATTCATAAACCACGTGATATTCATTTGAAAATTTCTATAGATATTTTCATGGCTTTTTACAGCCTTAGACATGGTTAGAAAACTATGTTCCTATGCATAATAGGCCTCATGATTGGATGTATGGTAAGAACTGACCATGTTTTAACCGATCACCCTTGGTTTTGACTCTAAATTCCTTGATTTTAATCCCTAAACCCCCATGACACTCTGATACCCCCTACTCATGTAACATATGTAAGTATGAGAACTACTTAAGGTCAATTTATTTTAAATAAAAACACACATAATAATAAGGTTTATATCATTTGTCACACCGACCCTCTTTGAATAAATTATTTTATTAATTTTCTTTTTTCAGGTAGTTCAAGTTGAAGCCTGATATAATGTTTTTGATGACTTTTAAAAAAGAGCGTTTTTCCCTTGGCTACATTTAGCGCCCCGCAGTTGATGATGCACAACCTCGCGTGGGTCACTGTTTGACTTTTCCTAGATCAATTAATTTAATAAAATTGATTAATAATAAAGAAAGAAAATTAACAGTGTGATGAAAAAAAAATCATATAAAATTAGTGTTTTAAAAGATAATAATAATAATGTTATTCAAGGAAATTATTATTATTATTATCACAATTGATATAACTTTTTTTATCATAGTAGAATCAATTGGTTTTTATTAATTTTATTATTATTATCATCATTATTAATATTCTAGTTTATTACTATTATTATTATGATTATGAGCATTTTGGGTTCAGCATCATCGGACGCACAGGCTGGGCACGGTTCTGAGACCACGTGGTCTGCCTGGAATTTAAAATAAGCTAAAACATAATGAGATGATGGAATAATAATGAATAATTTAAAAGAAATAAAATTAAAATAAGAAGATTAATAAACTTTAAGAAATTGTTTTAATGATAATAATATGATTATAGTTTTAGAAAAATAATAGGAATATTATTATAAATAGTGTTAATGATTTATAATTTATTAATCTATTACTAATATTGTGAGAAAAAATTATTATTGTTAATTTCATGTTATGTGATTTCTTTGTTTTGTTTTTATTTTACTTATTCTGTATATTTATTTTATTACCTTTTTTATTAGCCTTTTTTTTCTTAGGGTTCAGACTCTTCTATCCCCATATTTTTATACCAAGTCTCCCCCTAATTAAACCTGGTCTCCTTTGTGCCGCAATCCCCTCCCCAAGGACTACCAGACCATCCCTCTTCCCTCTTGGCAGAGCCCCTACCAGCACACCCCTGGTCCGATGTGGGCCCTATCAGCGCACCCACACCGACCTGCTCTCCCCTCAGCCTCACCACCAATCACACCATGCCCTTCCTCGCCCGTCCAGCACCACTATCACATCACCGCCTCACTCTCCTCCTTCCCAGCGTGTCGCACCGCCTGTTACCCTTTTTTACCCCTGGAACCCCCACTGGTCCGTCCTGCATCCCATTCCTCCCAGCCGAAACCATGCCTCCAGTTGTGTCCACCACTACCCTTCTCCCAACCGGCCACGTCATGCCACACCCTCCCTTGTGCAGCGACCCCCATCGAAACCTCTAGAACATTTCCCTCATTCCGCACTAGCAACCCCTCTCTTGATAAGTTCCTCATTTCTCATCTTTGAGTTTTTTTCAGCAGGTATGAGTTCTAACTTTCAGGTTTTAATTTGATGTTTTGGGTATGAATTCATGATTTTATGTTTACGTTAGGTTCATTTTGGTGCAAACGACACACATTTAAAGTTACATGCTTCAATTTAAAGATTTCACATCAATTTTTGGGGTTTTTACATGCCGGTAGGTGGTTTTGCGTTTAAAAATTATTTAATAAATTAATTTTCTTTATTCGTTAATTTATAATATTATTTGATTAATTATTTTGGATGTGGATTTGGTTTTCTTTAGGTTCTACATGTGTTATATTTTTTTAGTAGTATGTTCAGGTGGTGTGGGTGCGTTCTTTGATAGGAAACTATTTTTTAGTTTATCATTAATTTTTAATAATATGTGCAGTTAGTTTTTTAGTTGGGAAGGTGGTGTTAAGTGTGTTTTTGAGATATTTTTGCTTGTGTATGGTCACAGGGGAAGGTGTTGTGTGGGTTGAATGGGTTGTTTCTGTGGAAACCCACATTGAAATGTCTACTAGTGTTTTATAAATTTTGTGTTTGTTTGGTGAATATTCACCAAGTGTGTGGTTTTTGTTTTGGTGTAGCATTAAAGTGAGTTCTTCCTAAAATGTGGGTTTGAGTGGTTCTTTGGTGTTTAATGTCATGTTTTATCTTCTATAATTTCTTAATAAAATTTCAAGTGTTTTATTTAATCGGGAAAATGTCTTTTAACTATGCAGTAGTGTTATTAATCAATGTTAATGGGGAAGGATGTGTTCTCAATATGGTGTTCGATGTGTTTGGTCATGAATGATGGATGAGTTTATTTTGTGTGTTAATTCATTCCATGTCTCTTTTTGAATAACATTTTTACAAGATTTTATATTTTTTAGTAAATAATTATTAATGGTGAAAAAATGGTTTAATTTAGTTATGTAAAGTATTTTATGTGTGGACTATTTCAAATGGTTTTTGTGTGTGTGAAAGTATGGCATTGTGTTTAGGTTACATCTTGTTTTTTTTCATTCAGTTGAGTTTGACATGAGATGTGAAATTGGAACATCTTGAGCAAAAAAAACGGAAGCCTAGGTACTAGGTGGGTAGTCTAGATCTAACATGCTAGTGATACGGAAGAGGATCTGGCCCGGTTTCACGTAGTTGATTTGATAATTAAAACACTAACTAAATATTGGATGATGATTGGAAGCCACTAGGCTATGGTTGTGTTTCCCTACTAGTGGGTCATTCACGAGAACATATATTGACATTTTTCCTATACTACTATTCACTGAGACATGATGTTCTAGGGTCCCATTCTTTTTACTAGTACCTATAGGGGATCTCCCACTTTTAGTGCTCCTGGACTACTATACACTCACCGTTAGTGGTCAATAGCATGAGAAGATGAATTTCTGGATGAATATGAGGTGGGTGATGGTGTGGAATGGAAACATGCATGTGTGAGGCCCATGGGACACCATTGGTGTTTGTGAATCCCACCATCTTTGATTATTTTCAAAAAGTTTTGTTAAATGAGAATTAGGTGTGTTAAGAAATGGTTATTGTGTGGTATTTCCTTGTGTTTTGGATATGCCGAATTTGAGGCATTTTGAGCCGAGGATCCTTTCTAACTTATTTGTGTCCTGAGTTTGAATTCTAATTTGTAGGCTGGTGTAGAAGTGTTTGATTAGTTAATTATTTTGAAAATTTCATTTTGAAGCCCTTGCAGTGGTTCCCCCTACAGGTTTTGTATTTACTTGTGGTATGTATTGGGCAGTAGAATATTTTGATGAGGTCAATAGTCTTCAATATTGGCTAGTGCATGCCCCCATAAAGCATTAGCATGCGATTGAAGTGCGGCCATCGGTAACTCTCCACTGGTCGACCCTCCAGTCGAATAAAGTGGGGACTCTCCCTTTTTAGTGATAGTGATAAGTTTGTCCCTTATCCTTTTCAGTTAAGTGAATCCTCTCACTGTGGGATGATATATGAGAGATGATTTGAAGAGAGTTTTGGTCTCGTTGAGTTGTTTGAGTCATCGGGTATGAAGTTTGACACCGTTGTGTCAGAAGGTTTCCCCTAGAAACGGTGAAAGGAATTCCACCAGGGAAGGGTGAAGGCGGTTTAGAATTATCAGTGTTGTGCAGTGTCTTGAAGGGATTTTTAGTACTTTCATTGGCCGCAAGGGTCATGTTTGGTGACGTCTGGTAGTGTGAGTTCTTTTTTAATAGAAAGGGTGGATTTTTATTATCCTTTGAGATTCCCTATTTTTATTGGAGTGTGTCCTCTCGGGGAGTTATAATTTTTATATTAAAAGGGGTGTGTTTGTCATGAATCTTTCGTTCTTATGTTCCATGTTAAAGGTGGAGCGGTGATGCATTTGCATCCTTTGAACCTATGTTCTGGTGGAGGTGCCGCCTTTTGATGGCGCACCCACTTTAAATCTAGTTCTTGACATGTTTATAAGTTCAATTTGACAAAATAAAATTCTTCTTTTGAATCAGGATATAAAAATTTACATTAGATAAAGTTTAGATATTTTTCGGATAACTTTCATATTTTAATGAATAGTAAAAACACGCTATATTTTAATTAAAAACAAATTTTTTCATCGTAATATCTTATGTGGTAAAATTATAATATTGAATGGTTTTAAAGTATAAATAGTATATATTTTTACCATTTAATATAATGTATGTCATTAGCATTGATTTTACCTTGAATTCGTAGGTTAAATCAATTCAATCTTTTGCAATGGTTTAAAGAGAAACCCGTTTTCTTTCGACAACGGGATAAATTTAAATTTAATTTCTGCATCTTTTGTGTATTGAATTTGGAAAAATGGATTCCATATTTGGAATCAGTGGGTCCAAATTCTGTTAATAAGCTACTTTTTATTTTTGGGCATTATGAATAGTAACTACCGTAAATTTTATTTACCATAGTTAAAAGTAAATTGAGTAATTAAGGGTAAATATAATATTTTAAAATTACCCTAAAAAATGT
Source organism: Viscum album (assembly GCA_963277665.1). Classification (NCBI taxonomy): domain Eukaryota; kingdom Viridiplantae; phylum Streptophyta; class Magnoliopsida; order Santalales; family Viscaceae; genus Viscum; species Viscum album. Next base: position 1,991,089,600 of record OY728136.1, read on the forward strand.
CAAAATCTTATTGGATGACTAAAAGACGACCCATATCACCTAAGGGTAGGATTAGATTCATTTAATTAAATTTTGTCAATGAAAATAATTTAATTATTATTAAAACCAAAGAATGTGACAACATGTCACTTTCTTAAATCTTATAAGTATAATAATTTTAATCTAGTGATAAACTTCATGAAACTTATAACATGAATAGTCTACTAAAATATAATACAATTATCTACATCATAGGAATTTATTTATAATTTTTAGGGATTAAATAATTATCATTTATTATGACACAAAGATGATGCAGTAATTGTCTTATTAATGAAATATTTACATAATTGATGTTATAAATGCCCAAATAAATGTAATTTGAGACTTTTTATGACTTACACTAATTTTCTAGGTTAATATGACATGTTATTGTTGATTTAAGTAACTTTTTTCTAACTTATCATTCTGTTATAAATTTCATAAAAATCATGTACCAAATAGTGTCAAAATTGACATAAAATATTTTTTAAAACAAATATTATATTATTAATTGTTATTTTATTCCTAAAAATCTAAGATTCGGAAAAATGACTTATATAAGATTATATATATTAATAATAAACAACTTGGGGTTCTTTTGGCATGATATAGTATGTTTATTAACCATATAGTGTAAGAAAACAAAAAGACACGGTAAAAGTTAAATTATTTAACTTAGAGTTAAATCTAATTGATAAGGTTAAAATAATAACCTAAACTTGTCTAAATCCTATTGGATGAGAGGATTTAGACCCATCCCCACCTTATCCTAGAAATAAATTAATTTGGAGCTATTTAAAACCGAACTTGACTTTATAATAAAATAATATTTTTTGTTATTCCAAAGATGCCCCTCTCCTCCCTTATAAAAGGGCACCTCCTCCCTCTCTTCCTCACACAACTTTGAGCCTTCAAGCTCGGCCAACCCCTAAAAAATTCTCTTCTAAACTTCTCTAGAAACATCCTAGAGGTTCTGGTCTTCCTCAAAGACCAATTTTAGTGCCCTAAGAGGAAGTCTCAACGAGGCGCTTCAAAGAAGAGGTAATTTCCGTTACCGATTCTTTCACCTTTATTTCTTCTTCCACTTCTTCTTCTTAGGTTGTTTCATTATGAATTAATAACATCAGTATCACTCATATACTGATATATTATTATATGTATGAAACAATCCTATTTCACCATCTATCCATCCTACGGAAAACGAAATCACCGCGCGTGCGTACGTACGGAATACCGTCTCCACGCCGTGGTGAAATCTATTTTCCACCACCACCTTACTTGGATGGGTATAATGGTGTATATAATGACTATATATGACTATTATAAAGTTTTACTGATTCTGAAATAGTATACATACATTCCAATACAATTCCACGATCATAGGAGTGATATCATCACTCGTGCGTACATACGGAATACCGTCTCCACGATGTGATGCGACTCGTTCTACATGATCTTAATTTAATAATGATTATATAAATGAATTGAATGAATGAATATGATATATATTACACTAATACCATTCTGGAAATGAGTTATCTATAACTTAAAGAAAAAGAATAAGAATTTATTCGACAAAACACGCATAAGAACAAAAAGTTATAAACACCGGAATAACAAGTAGCAATGAAATATTACTACTAAGAAGAAAAGAATATGACCATATATGATATAGAAAAAATAAGTATGATTCTGGAATAATTCAATAACATTATTTAAATCATTATACAGGATGTTCAGACACTTACAAAGGAAGTCAGACCTAAGGTAAGGGAAATATCACAATCTCATTTTTATCCGAGATTGTTTGTACTTTGGTATTTACTGGGGTGTATTTTATCATCCAAATCCATGTTTCCTCAATATGTAATATTATTTCAATCCACCTAAAATTGTTTAATTCCATTTTTACTCTTTGGTGAGTTTATAGTAAAAGATATTAAAGGAATCTTTTGTCGTTTTTCGTACGAGGTACTTTTTGACTTTTCCAACAAAAGTACGAAGAATGTATTTTTTAACTTATACGACATGAATGGATTTTTAAAACATTATTTCCAAGAATCTTCCTGTACATATTTTCAAGTTTATTTTTAATCAACTTATTTTATTTTATAATTTTACGACATGTTAAGAAAGGAAAAGTGTTTTTTAAGTAGAAAGGATATTTTCCTCAAGAATGAAGTTCAAGTGTTTTATCAAAATTAATTTCCATCTATGATAATAAAGGGTTATGTTTTTATCCCTATTATTACATTGATTTGATTATGTTGTGAAGGAATTATTTTTATGAATTCCTTTATCGTATATGATTGTTTTATGATGTCATGATGTTTAAGATTCCCATTTTTATTACATGGGTTATGCAATGATGTATGGTTTTTGATTTTGTGGCACACATAAGAATGGTATCATTATGAGATGGGTGGGACCTATATCTCCCTCCAATGAATTGGGTAAATATTTTATATCTCATGAGATAGACATGGCTGGAACGGTAGGTTATACCGGTTCAGTGAAACAGGACTGAAACGAGGGTGACTCGGTTCAGAAAGGGACTTTGTCCACTAAGAGAGTCTTGGCAATGAGTCTTGACTAACAAGAAATGATTCTCTACTATTATGTGTGTATGCCACAATGTTTCATGTTTTAAGTTATGATTATTGTAATTACATTTCACTACCATGATTTATCCCATGTTATGAAATTATTCTCTCTTTTGCAGGTTAAGATTTTCAAAATGTTATGTTCTTATGATGTGATTGATATTTATTTTGTTTACCCTTACTGAGCAATTGATCTCACCCTTTTATGTTTTTTTCCCCGGGATATAAAGAAAGGTTTTAGGTATAAAAAAAAGGATGATCTTTATGGGAGATGTTGAAGATCTTTCAACAAGATTAGAAGATTATATTCCAAGTTTCCAAAGACACTAAACTATTACAATCCTTGTGTGTGTGTTTTTGTTATGTACTAAGTATTCCGCAAATGTAATGTAATGTCAATGTACGTCAAGCTTCGGGTCTCTACAACATCGATTACACTGGTCTTAATTCCCATTCAGATGTTTTTTTATTGCAAATGGTTTGGGGGAAACTCGACATAAATGATATCCATATTGTGAAGTAATTTATTGATTTGTTTCCATAATATTTTTCAAGTCTTCCACCAAAACATGAATTTGAGATCTTAATAGAACTCATACTTGGTTCCACAACAATTTTAAAGTCTTCCTATAGAATGAACCCAACTGAGTTGTAGGAATTGAAGAAGATACTTTAGGAAAACCATGATAATGGATTAATTCCTCAAAGTGTGTCCCCTTTTTATGGACCTTTTATTTTTGTTAAATAGAAATATGGATCAATGTTATTCTGAATTTTTATCAGGATATTAAAAATATCATAATTAAGATCAAATATCCTCTTCCCCATATAGATTTCTAGTTTTATCGACTGCATGGAGCTCAATAAGTTTCCATGATTTTTCTTCATTTTGGATATCCGAAATTAATGTTCAAGAAGGAGTTTATATTTAATATATAGTAATTATGATATATTCTTTCATTTTTTATCCATTACTATTAATATATAGTAATTGAAGAAGAAACTATAGGAAAACCTTGATAAGGTATTTATTCAGACAAGTGTTTCAACTTTTGGTGAACCTATTATTTTTGTTGAAAAGAAATATGGATCAATGTTACTCTTAATTTATTATTATGATATGAATAAGATCCCAATTATGAACATGTATCATATTCCCCGTATTTATTTATTTTTTATTAACTACATATAGCACACTAACTTTCTAAGACATTCCTTCATTTTTTATATCAAAAATTTACAGTCATAGAAGATAACACTAAGATGAAATTTTATACAAGGTATTGAAAATATGAATATATAGTAATAATATTCATTCTTCCTAATTCTATGACTATATATATGGATGTAATCTTAGAGTCTTTTGAGATTACCTTGACCATTCTGTGGTATTCTTTATAGGTGATACTATTATCTATTAAAAAGATAAAGTGTATAAATTAATACAACATTAAACTTGTAATAGATACCCTAATGAAGGATAAAGTACATGAAAAACATTCATATTGTGAATATTGTGTTCAAAAGGTGTTAATTTTGGGTCTTGTAATCTCAAGAGAGGGTATATCAGTAGATCCATAAAAAATGGAGTCTACTGAATATTGGACTAGACCAAACACATTGAATGATATCTATATTTTTATTAGATTTTCTATATATGATTGATGTTTTTTCGAAAATTTATCATTAATATATAATTTTATGATTGATTTAACATAGAATGGATCCAAGTTCCTTGGAAATATGAATGTGAGGAAACTTTCCTTGAACTGAAAAAAAATATTAGTCAGCGCACCTGGGATTTCATTACCTTTGTAGTGGAGAATTTGTTGTAATAAATAGTGATGCATACAAGAATGTATTGGTCTGTTGTATTATGTATAATGATATTATTATATCTTGTTACTCATGAAAATTTAAGATTCAATAGATAAATCATTCAACTTCTGATTTTGGGTGAGCTACGGTTAATTTTTCATAAGAAATATGGAGGCATTAGGTTTATGGGGAAAAGTGTGATATATATAATAAGAACATAATTTTAGTGTATATATGGACATAGAATTAGATAAACATGTGGTAAAGAATATGGTTAAATTTGATTAATGATTATTATTGTACAATATATTAGAACCCAATGTAATCGAACAAGGTGGGTGATAATTTGAGTTTAAAGGATCATGCCAGATTATCTATGATAAAGATTTAAAAAGATCCAATATTTCTATATTTTCAATGTATTGATGTAGAAATATAGAATGAATGGGAAAAATATCATCGTACTCAATTTAATGTTCAGCCATATATCCATGTGAAATTAAAATAGGCAGAAAAAAGATATACAGATGAAAAATAAGGTTATAATGTTTCATGAGTTTAACCATGATCTTGATGGAATGATAAGGATCAAGAAATGTGTATGTGATTATTACATACAAGTCTTAATGAATTAGTTTTTAGATGAAGCTCATATTTATTTATTTTATATTCATCCTATAAGTCTATAGATCTATAGATATTTTAATTTATACTTTTGGTTGGATGTAAAGAAGAGAGATATCGCAGAGTTTGTATCCCATTTCTTGGTATGTAAGAAAGTTAATGATGAAATACAAAAGTATAAGGGTATGTCATATCCATTACCCATACCATAATGTAAATGGGTAAACATCACCATATATTTTGTATTTGAAATCCCAAATATGTCTAAAGGGAATAATTCTATATGGGCTGTAGTTGATCTCCACAGTAGCCCATCAAATTTCATTTCTATTAGATATGACTTCTATCTGGATCATATTTCCAGAATATAAAGTAAGTTAGTGGTAATGTTATATATAGTACCACATTCTGTTATGTTTAATCAATATTCAAGGTTTACCATAATGTATTGAAAACATATTCATCAATATCTTGAATCAAATTCGAGTTTCATCACTATGTTTCATTCCCAAATAGATTTTCATTATGAAAGAAAAATTGAAACCCAAAAGAATATATAGAAATATTATTCTTTGGATTTAAAAGGTGGTTGGGATCAACACCTAATTTAGGTTGAGTTTTCATACAATTATTGCTTTCACTCAATCATTCATATGCCTACTTATGAATCCATCTATAGAAAGAAGTATAGGTATCCAATGCATTGAATTGAAGTTGGAGAAATAAAGCAATTAAGACCTGAGATAGTTGATGAAATGGTTTAAATAGTTAGATACATTTAGTAACATATCACAGCAGCTCAGATTCGGTAGAAATTTTATACTGATAATTACTGGTTTGATCTATAATTTTGGGTTAATGAAAAGTTTTTTATAAGAATTTCTCAAAGGAAGAAGGTTATGTAGTTTGGGAAGAAAGGGAAACTGAGCCATAAGTATATTGGTCCCTTTGATATTATTGATCTTATAAGGATAATATACCATCATTTAGAACTTTCACCAAACCTATATCAAGACCACGATTTTTTCCATGTATCTCTCTCAAATAATGACATACCTTACCCTTCATATGTACTGAACATAAAATTTATACAATTAGTGAAATATATTTTATATGAGGAAAAATCACAGGAGATTCTTGATCATATATATAAAGTTATAAGAAACTAGGCCCCTCACATGGTCAATGTTTTGGGGTGAAATTACTAGTTTTATGATTTCATGGAGGAACTTTGGGATATAGTGAAGTATATTTATCTTTATGTTTCTGTGTCATAGTGAGGAATTTCCAGGGACAAATTCATTTTATGGGGGTTAAAATATAACACCCTGGCTTTCTATATATTATTTGTTTCAAATAAATTAAACATATTTTATATATTGTGTTACACACAACATAAATATAAACTTCTATAACACATAACAACAAATTAATATTGAGACACAAACAATATTCGGTTAACTATCATTACACACAATACTACATTTTAACAAAACCATGACATATAATTAATATTTTTAAAACGTGACAGTTATATCCAAGAGATTAAATATATTTTTATGAATAGTGATAAGTAAATTCCAAATTATTTATTATATTTTTTATATAATTAATACATATTGATAATAAAATTCATAATTTTGATAAATTATTTATATGCTTCCAAAATATTATTTTCTCAAAAACAATTTATATCATTTCATGAAAAATAATAAAATTACATTTAGAAATTATTTTAAAATCATTTAGATAAATTAAAATTTAGTTTTGAAAGAATCATTTCAATATTATCTTAAGGTTATTTTTTTGGGGTTTTCTGGAATGTTCCATTATTTGATGAATAGTCAAAAAAATTAAATTTTAATTGAAAACTACTTTTTTGTTTAACTTATTTATGAAGTAAAATTATATTTAATGTTTATATTAATGTATAATTATTTAAATTAAATATCCATTAATTGAATTTATCTTACTGTAATCAATTTCATATTTAATTTCAATATAAAAACTTTTTAAACTTTTGAATATTTTCTCTTTAAAAACCTGGATCTTCATTGCGTCTATGAGATTTAATAGAATTTACTTTTTTTCAATTTTGTTATTTTAATTATTAGAAATGGATTAAAAATATGAATGAAGAATAATTTATATTATATAATAAGTTAAACCTAAATTTTTACAAAAATAAATAGTGTAAGTAGTAAAAATTAATTATTGTGGTTAGGGTAAAAATGAGTTTACCTTAGATTATACTAAAAAGATAGTGGTAAAAATGACCCATAAACATGTATAAAAACTTTTTTTTATCAATTTATTGACCCTTATTACTCTATGTATTTATAATGGTCCATTTTTTACCCTTTTGACAAATCAAAAATGTGGGAGGAGTGAATTTGTTTCAAAATACCAAGTATGTCCTCTACCCCATTTATAAAACGTCATCCCATATCCAATCTTATTCACAAATTCCAAAACATTTGGTTTCAGAAATTACAACCCAAATAACATAAAATATTCCCCCATATAATGCTATAATTGTTATTTTGGATCAAAATACAACCTATTAAGGTTTTGGTGCAAACTTAAGGATGATACCTGAAGAAGAGGTAACATTCATCCATAAGAATTGTATTATTTGTTACTCAAAAAAATTAAATTACTATTATACCCTGATTTTATAATAAAAATAGTTTGTTAAATTTACTTAGTTTTTTTTGATATGGTAATGAACACCAACCATCTCCACTTCCATCAAATAGGTTACAAAATCGTCGTTCGTGTGTACAACGGACTACAACCTTGCTATCCAATGTCATTATTTCGATCTGTTACCACCTATCAAGGCATGATGTAATGATTGATTTATTATATATATATATATTATGTTTATGATGTTTTTTTATTTAATTATTATTTCACACATACATTCATAATCTCTATTTTGGGGGAATAAGATAACATTGCTCTTATGTACGACGGACGACTGCCTTGTCAAGTGATATGATTTATTCAAGATTTAAATGGAATGTATTAAGGATAAGTTTAATAAAAATATGTAATATATATGAAATAAACAGGATTTTCTAATGATAATATATTATTTAACTTTATTTATATTTATTTGATAATAAAATGGATACAACATTCACGTGTACATCCGACCTACCATCACCATGACCAACACATTTCATTTTATATCTCTAAATATTATAGATTACACTTAATATATATATAATGAATATATAATATATTAATTGCATGGTTAAAATTCATGACATTATGAAACCATGATCAAATTAAGATGTCAAAATAAAAAAACAAAACATATACGAAAAACAAAGTAGTTGTTACCCGAAACATTACTTTAACATAGAATCATTAAAGAATAGGTAATAAAAAAGTGTAAGATTATTATATATGGAATGATATATATGAATATGGTTCTATAATAAATTTATTATAAACATATATTTAGATAACATTATTTTTTAGAGGAGTATAATAGAAGTCCAAAATTAAGACAAGAGATTATTGTCTCAATTAACCATATTTAAAAATCATTTTCCATATAAGATGAAATCCATTGATGTCAACTATGTCCTACAAGGGATATATACCATGTATTCCATTCATTGTATTTATTTAAATAATTTATGTTTATGAGGGAATTATTTTTATGATACCCTTTTCTATTCCACAAGCAATTCCATGAGGAAATAATTGTGAAACTCACTTATTTTTATAGGTTAAGCTATGATGAAATGATTATGACATCGGTCTCTTTTCCACAAGATATGATATGATGAATTTTTTATTAAACCCATTTAATTTCATGTGTTATGATATGATGAATATTTTATTATCTTATAAAATACTTAAATATGGTTTCCAATATTATAAGGGATGGACCATAATCTCCCTCCAATGTAGTGGGTGAGTATTTCTATCTCATGAGATAGATAGGACCAGAATGAGGGATAAACATAATTCAATAAGGTACTTTTCCACTATGATTGTCTGGGGAGTGAATCCTTTGTACTATGATGGTTTTAGGAGTTAAACCATTCCAATATTATAGACATGTATGTGATCCTAAACTAATATGGAAATTTTTTTTTTGATTTTGTGTATTCCCTAAATTCCATGTCTTATGACAATGTTATTCTCTATTGAATCCTTTTATTTGATCTCTTTTTGATTCATGTATAATGAACATAAATATTTTTTTCATTACTCAATTTTATGATCCATTATAAGAAAGGTATGGTTTTAAAATGTTATTCCCATGTTTCCATACCCATATCTTCCTGTTATGATTATATATATCTCATCAATACCCATACTGGGAATTTGTTCCCACCATTTCTTATGATTCCTTTCCAAATATTAGGAAGAAATGTATTATATATCATTTTTACAATAATATTTCTAGTTATGAATAACATAGTGCAAGATAATGTCGTTCACTTATTGACCCGTGTTTTTGTTTAAATGTTTCCAAAGGCACTAAAATATTATGCTCCTTGGGTTTTTGTTTGTTTAATTTAATGAATACTCATAAAAATTATCTATTATCTATGTATGATATGAATGGTTTGAAATAATACCATTAAACTATTATCCTTTCTAATGTGTTTCCATCTATTTTTAACTCAAATAAAACATTTGAAACCTGATCTTAATATTTTTAAGGCTACATATTACTTTATTTCATTATATTTGACAAACCAGGGGAACACAATTTTTTCAGGAACTGACATGATGGGATGATCATGGTAGTGGAAACTATTATATTTAGAAGTAATCTACAATTTAGTATTTTAAATGGATTTTATTCTCACAATACTATCAGTGTGTTACCTTTACATGTATTCACGCTTCTTATGTTCTTTTTTGAAATCCATATTTCATCCACCAAATGAATATGCTCAAAACACATTAATGTGTAACTCTTTACAAAAAACATTGCATGAGTTACTTACCTAAATTAATGATCAACAATATTTATACATATCCAAATATGTCCTACATAATATGTATTTAAAGAAATTTCATGTAAAGTATTAAAAACATGGAAAATAGATAATCACCACAACAGTAAGTATAGAGCGACATGTTTCCAACACCCACTTTTAAAATTATTTACTAAGATCATGAGATAGAAAATATTTTGACCAAAATTTATTATTCTAATGGATATTTACTTATGTGAGGCTTCAATTCCACAATAATTCTAAAACATTATATATATATAATTAACTTCTGAATTCAACATCATATCCTATTATCAAGACAAAGTTAAGTTAGAGGAAAACTAAACAAATTATAATACTTAGAATATAACAATTTAATTGAATGTAGGATAACATTAAAATTAGTTTGAAAAAATTAAACTAAAACATACGTATATTCAAAAAATATTAATTTATACCCATGAATGGTAAATTAAGGACTAAAAAATAAATTTAAAAATCATAAATTTAAAAATGAGATAAACATTTAATAATAATTCATAAATAAATTATAAACTATTTATTATTTCGAAATGGATAAACATGAGAAATTAAGTTTTTTAAAATATAAACTTTACATTCATTAATTTAAATGGTTTTTATATGAACTCATTCATATTTTAGATATATTTAACATTTTGGGAAACATTTATTTTCATGTATTAAAAATTTAATAAATATGCCACAATTTACGTAAATAAAGAAATTAAATAATGTTTATAAAATACACATTTAAAATTTAAATTTATAATATAATAACAAATATTTATAAACACAATTATATTTCAAATAATGTAAAACCTATGAATTAATGTTAAACCAAAATTATATCCTCTAAAATTGTTTTTGTGTGGTTTATAATTTTATACAACATACCTTGTCACCATGGTTGTTTTGCATTGAATTTCAATTCAATGGTCATAAAGTAATCTAAAACTTCCATGTAATCTTTTTTTATTATATTATTTTAGGATGAAATTTTTTTGATCTATCCATACATCTTTAGGAAGGAAATGGAGGATTTTTACATGGAATTATTTTGAATAATTTTTCAAAAACAATTCGATGGTGTGTTAACGACAACCATGACATGTTGTCTAATTGAATCAAATTCCATTCAAACAACATGAAATTTCAATCATAATGGAGATATTTTGGTAAAAACATTTTAAGTACCATTATTACATGTTTTATCATTTTAGTGAGAGCGACCATGAAATAGTAAACATTAATACTTGAAATAGTTCTAAAAAAATAATATTACATTTTTCTCAAAAAAATAATGGTGATTTTTAATTTAAAAAAGGGATTAAATTATAACCATTTATTAAATTACACCCATTTTCACTAATTTTATTCCATGTTCAATAAAAATGTTCATTTTAGACTGTGTTATACCTTGCAACTAGGAAAACTCAATTTTTTATTCATTCAAAATGAAACAAAAGCATTGACAGAAATTTCTCTAATACCACTAAAAGTATTAAAATGGATAATATTTATCTAATACAAATTTTTAAACTAATATTGAACGAATAAAACCAATAATATATATACTAAATAATTAATTATTAATAAAACATAGAAAAAATGGTTTACTTATTCTATATTGACCCATATTTTGCATTTGAGTATGATAATGATCACTAAGAAGTTGATTGAGTAATCCTTCATCCTAGGTTGTCCATGTGATATAGGAATAAGTCTTGTGAAATATCTCAATCCTTACTATTGTCTTTTATAACCTTATTCAAAGTAATAAGACAATGGTAGATAAATGGGTTTATATATTAAAAATATAACTAAATAATTAAACTACATAGATTTATCTTTTTCAAAAAAAATCCAATGCTTTATGAATTGAAACTTTTAAATTTTAACCTCATAGTGATTATTTAATATTAAAAATGTCACAACCCATCCTCGGGGCCCGTGCCATGACTACCCCAACCCCTCTTTCCCTAGGCCAGGGGCTGGTGACTAGCACCAAAGGTGTAAATCCCAAAAAAAGAAGGGAAGGCATTGCCTTTATAAAGTAGACAAACACAACAGAGTACGCAAGAGAAGTAAGCACTATGTAAAACTGAGTACAAAAGTAAGTGCTGAAAAGTAAATGGGCCAGTATACAAACCCAACTGAAAGTATAATACAATTGAAAGAAAAGTACAATAGTAGTAAGTAAAATAGAAACACTGAGTCGTCCTCCATAAATCCCACCTGAAGGGTGGGTACAGATTGCCTCCTCATCTCCTTGGGTCTGGCCATCCGCTCTGTGTACGTCCCGCAAAGTGGTCTACCTCCAGGTACCATCCAGCTCCACAAGCCTCCACCTCAATTAGTGATGTCTGTCCTCTATATCCAACACAACGTAGTGCGGGCATAGCCCGTGCAGGGGTGAGTATACGATACTTAGTAGGGACCCTAAGACCCCCGATGGTCTCTCAGAATCCACGAAGGATAAACCACAAAGGAAAGATACAATCATGAAGTATCAAACGACTTTACGTAGTTATATTCCCATACATATACCTAAGCCATCAATTACAAAATATCTCCAACTCTCAAGCCCAATCACAACTTAGTCCACACAGGAAGACACAATAAAGTCCACACAGGAAATCACAAATCAGTCCACACAGGAAAGTAAGTCAATCATATCGATGATAATGATTGAAAATCAAGACTCAGCTCACAAAGGTATACATCTTTCATATAGTGATAGAGATGATCAAAGGTAGTCACTGATTCATCTAAGCTATCAGACCCACACAGGATACAAGTACAACTAAGCTGTTAGACCCACACAGGATACAAGACCAGTTACTATGCCAGACCCACATAGGATACAAGTAGAAGGGTAAATACTGCCAGACCCACACAGGATACCAGAACAGTAGTAATCACCATCAAACCCATGGGGGATCCCAGTACGGTAGTGATCGCTGTCGAACCCACGAAGGATTCCAGTAGAGTAGTCGATGCAGTCGCAGCCGGTTTATGGGTTCCCGCACATGACATGCTCGATTCCAGAAGGGTCTACTCCTCGATCAAGAGAGTCGATAGATCAACTGTCATGAAGTCTAGAGTTGATGTATACCAAAGTTCCATCTCTTCAAAAGAAACCCAACGCGACAGACGGTGCGTCAATCAGATGTCTGGTCTCAGATTTATTGGCTTCTCCGTCCGAGGGGCCCAGTTGGTTTTTAAGCTAATACCAACCCGACTGTACTCCAACTGCATCCAAAACTATATTGGAGTAATCCAAAAGAACCGTCTCAACAAAATAAATTCAACGCAATTGATGACACATCAATAGAACATCTGGTCCTTAAGTTATAAGCATTTCCGCTCCAAGGGCCCGTTTGATTTCGGGTTTGAACCAACCCAGCCCTACCCAAAATTTTCCGAAACCTCTTGTGTAATATAAAAAAATGACTATTTCTACCCAAGGATTCTACGCAACTGACAGTGTTTCTATTGGGGGTCCTTTTTCTCACGTTATGGGAAAAAGACCAAAAAACGGTCCGAAATGGGGGTCTAGGCTCGGTCCGACCTGGCCCAAACCCCCTGGGTCGGCCCGAAACGGGTCTGAGTCCGGCCCGGTAGAGCACGGTCTATCCCAGCAGGGCATGACCCGGTATGGCTGGCGTGGTTCGGTCCGCGCGACCCGCCCCAGCCCGGGCGAGGGGGGGGGGGGTGCGCTGGCTCGGTCAACGAGCCGAGCGGGGGGCGCGACCTCCATTTTCCACAAACGTGGCGCCCCTGGTCACCCCAGATCCTGCGTGGCCACAGGATCATCTGCCCTTGCCACTTCGGTCGATGACGCGGTGGGCTTCTGCCGACGGCGCCGCAGCGGTACTCCGCGGGCCACTGGAGTCATTCTGGTGGTCCATTTTTGCTCCCTTCTACATGTGCGGTCGTCTCTAGACCCAAGCTTCACTACGAAGGCTTAAATTTTCCATTGTTGTCCCGTTTTGTCCCCACCAATCGCCTCGCGCATCAAGAACAAAATAGTTGTGGGTCCCGTCTTGTTCGTTAACCCACCCCCACCGCGTTAGAGGTTCAATTCCTCGCCCAAAAATTGAAACGCCAAGTACGAGGGTATAATTCTCATAAAGGATAAATATACAAATTTTCCCCTTCCTCAACAATTGATGTCGAACGTCGGCGTCGCGGTAGACGACGTCACTGGGAAAGGGATCGTAGGTGTCATCAGAGTGCACCGAGGAGGAAGTGGCATCTCTTCTCTTGTCGCAGAGAATAGAAAGGGGTGGTGCGTCATCGTTCTCCGAGGAACCGGTGTTTCTTCATCGAAAGAGGCATTGTTCTTCGTCAGAAGCTGGCATTCTTCCAAAATCTCAAAAGCTCTCCTGATCTCCCTCGCACAATGAAATCCCTTCCACAAAATTGAATAATAGGCTCCTCCTATTATTTAATTACACATGCAAAGAAACTCGGAAAATTTAAATCACCGCATTTAATAACGTGTTGACCATTGATTAATGGAAGGGAGAGGTAGATACCCATTAATTAAACGCGTTGGTAAATAATTAATAGGGAGGGTTTTCCAAAATGAAAGATGGGGTTTTAAAGAGTTAGAGGGAAATTGAATGGTTGGGGCTCATGTGGGCCCCACCTACCTAACATCCACCCTTGGGTAGATAGGTGGATGTGGGTCCCACCTTTAACTACCTATGGGAGGAATTTAACCTCCCTACAATAAAATTGGACAAACAATTTTATTCACCTCTTAATTATACCCCAAAAAAAATTCAAACCCACATAAAACACAATTGTGGTAAATGTTCCCTTAAGCAATTACCGATGCTGTGAATTCATTGGTGCCCTTGGATTTCAATTCCGGTCATCGTTTCAAAAGATAGAAAAACCCGCTCATTCGTTCACTAAAGGTACCTGAGCTAAACATAGGAAATTGATTCCAGGCACACCGGGCCTCAGAATCAAGTGCCGTCAGAAGCCACAGACTCATAAAATTCCAAAGTATTTAAGAAAAAAAATTTCATGAAATTTCATGGTCTTTAAATTAATCCCACCATAGGGATTTACGTCCCCGTAAAGCTACAACAAAATATAGGGAAACAAATGAGGTTACTGAGCATGCAGCTGAGCCTCCTGCTCCCATGTGCTCTCCTGGAGGTTCCCGTGCTGCCAAAGAATGCACACAAGAGGAATCAACCACCAATGTAGGACCCACTCCTATCAATCCCCAATCTCCATTGGGACCTCTGCAAAGGTCGCCCCGACATCAATGTCTAGATCCCCGTGGTCGATGATATGCATCGGGTCGTGCACATATCTCCTCATCAGAGATACGTGGAAGACGTCGTGCACCCGGTGCAGCTGAGGTGGAAGGGCCAGGCGGTAAGCCACCTCGCCTACTCTGCTGAGGACCTGAAAAGGCCCAATTAATCATGGAGATAACATGCCGCCCTGGCCAAATCTTTGCAACCCACACCGAGGTGAGACTTGTAAGAAAACGTGGTCTCCATCCTCGAAGTCCAGTGGCCTCCGTCTCCTATCAGCATAGGACTTATGTCTTCTCTGTGAAGTCCTCATCTGCTCCTGGATGATCTGTACCTTCTCTGTCATAGCCTAAACCATCTCTGGTCCTACGAGTGCTGACTCCCCCAGGTCAGTCTAGCAAAGAGGTGATCTGCATGGTCGGTCGTACAGTGCCTCGTAAGGTGCCATCCTGATGGTGGAGTGGTAGCTATTGTTTTATGCAAACTCCAACAAGGGTAGGTGATCCTTCTAGCTATGACCAAAGTCAAGGACACAAGCACAGAGCATGTACTCTAGTGTCTGAATGGTCCTCTCTGTTTGGACATCTATCTGAGGGTGAAAGGTAGATCTCAGGTGTAGCTGCATCCCAAAAGCCTCCTGTAAACCCTTCCAAAGCTGGGAAGTAAAGAGAGTGTCTCGGTCAGAGACGATAGATGATGTCACACCATGAAGTCGTACGATCTCCTGGACATAGAGGTGTCCTAGGCTCTCTACTGGGCCCTGCTCCCTGATCAGTAGGAAGTTGGCCGAATTGGTGAGTCGGTCGACAATCACCCATATAGTGTCGTGCCCTCTGGATGTACATGGATTCCCCATCACAAAATCAATGGATATCCCATCCCACTTCCACTCTGGGACCTCTAAGGGATTTACCAAGCCTGCAAGTACCTGGTACTCTGCCTTCACCTACTAACAAGTGAGGCATCGAGAAATGAACTCTTCCACAACCTTCCTCTCTCATGACCACCAGTGTTGTTGTCTGAGGTCCTAATACATCTTCGCTACTCTTGGATGTACCGCTAGATGGGATGTGTGGAACTCCCTCAGCACCTCCTCCTGCAGTGCAACTGGTACCATGGTATGTCCCTTGAAGAGGATGACATGCTCCCCGCCTTCAGAAAATCCATCAGGTGCCAGCCCTAAGGATATCTGAGCATGTTGCGCCACACAGTCAATGTCCCCACGCTGTGCCTCTCTGTCCCGCTGAAGTAGTGAAGGAGTGACTGTGAGGGGCTGTAGATAGGCTGCCCTATATCTACCCATAAAGGATATCTGCAATGCGGGTAACTACTCTGTCACCTCTCCAAGTAGCTGAATTCCCGATCTCCTGGTGAGAGCATCAGCCACAACGTTCCCCTTCCCAGGAGTATAGAAAATCTCAAAGTCATAATCCTGGAGGAACTCGAGCCATCCCCAATGTCTCAGATTAAAGTCCTTCTCCAAGGAAATGTACCTGAGACTCTGGTGGTCTAAGTAGACTATAAAGTGCTCCCCCATCAGATAGTGTAGCCACATCATCAGGGTGAAGACTACTACTTCTAACTCTGGGTCATGGGTAGTGTAGTTCTATTCATACTGCCTCAACTGCTGTGAACCGTAAGTGATCAATGCTCAC
Organism: Viscum album; assembly: GCA_963277665.1. Classification (NCBI taxonomy): domain Eukaryota; kingdom Viridiplantae; phylum Streptophyta; class Magnoliopsida; order Santalales; family Viscaceae; genus Viscum; species Viscum album. Next base: position 1,991,106,597 of record OY728136.1, read on the forward strand.
TCCTGCTTCAGGACACACTCGAGTCTGGGCCCTGATGCATCGTAGTAAACTATGTACCCTACGCCCACCTCCAACGGCCTCAAGATGGATGCATTTGTCAATATCCACATTATCTCCTTGAAGCACTACTGACATCTGTCTGACCACACGAAGGTTTTCCCATTCTTCTTCAAATTTGTAAGCGGTGATGCAACTATAGAGATGTATGGCACAAATCTATTATAGTACCCAGCTAGACCTAGGAAACTATGCACCTCCGTCAAGCTCCTCGGTGCCTCCAAAGAAAGAATTTCCTCGATCTTCACGGGATCCACTATAACTCCCACCTCTGAGATGACGTGCCCCAAGAAGTGAACCTCTCGAATACAGAACTGGAACTTTGAGAGCTTACCATAAAGCTGGTTCTCTCAGAGTGTATCCAGTGCAATCTGCAAGTGGCAGGCATGCTCCTCCTTGGTTGTCGAGTAAATCAATATGTCGTCAATGAAGATTACGACAAACCGATCGAGGTATGGCTGGAAGATTCTTTTCATGAGACTCATGAAAACCACATGTGAGTTGGTCATGCCTAAGGGCATAACCAAGAACTTGTAGTGGCCATACCGACACCTGAAGGCTGTCTTCTATCCATCCTCGTCCCGAACTCTGAGTTGATGATAGACTGACCTGAGGTCTATCTTCGAGAGCCATCGTGCTCCCTTGAGATGATCAAAGAGGTCATCAATCCTCAGAAGGGGTACTTTTTCCTTAGGGTCACCTGGTTCAGGCCACAGTAGTAGACACACAGACGCATGATCCCATCTACCTTCTTGGTGAATAAAATCAGAGAAGCCCAGGGTGAAACATGGGGTCGGATGAAGCCTTTTCCCTGTAAGTCCTCTAGCTGTAGCCGCAGCTCACGAAGCTCGACGGGAGCCATCCGATATGCTGGAGTAGACATCAGTGATGTTCTGAGGTACAGTTCTATGTATAAGTCTACCTCCCTACGAGGAGGTAGTCCTAGATAATAATCAGGTAAAACGTCCTCATACTGATCCACCACAACAGGAAAACATGGACTCCGCACATCAACTGCTTCAAGGATGAGACTAGTGAACTGATGTGCAATCGGCTGCCCTCTTTTCTGCGTAAGTCCATCCTATGCTACGAATTATTTCCTCTCTCCGGTGAAGGTGAACCTGGTCCCATCCGTGCAGAAAAACCACACCTTGTTCCTAATACAGTCTATCTGGGAATGGACTGTCGATAACCAATCCATACCCTAGATGACTTCGTAAGGCCTATACGCCACTACAAGAAGATCTCAGCCGAAGCTCTCACTTCCTAGAGTAAGCTCACACTGCCGGTACCATTGAGTAATCTTCGAGTCTGCTCCCATAGGAGTCTCTTGCCGTAAGGATCGAGCTAATGACTCCGTCAAAATCTCCATGATCCGAATAAGGGAAACAAAAATAAATGAATGAATCACACCTGTGACTATAAGAACTGCAGCAAGGGTGGAGTAGACACAGATAGTACCTCGAATCATCTCAGGTGCACCGTGGTCGTAAGACTCCATTGCCTGGAGTTGTGCCTACCTATTCCTGCCAGCTCCCTATGGTCGGAGTGGACCTCCTGAGGGTGGTGGTGGTAGATACTCGAAACGTTTCCCACCACCCGCTGCTCAGCCAGATGCTTGGCCTCATCCGCCTGCTCCCTATGGACCACCACGGTCGAAATTCTACCTCTGCCTGGGAGGTCCCTCCACTGTCTGCTGCTCTTCTGCCTGGAGGGTCAGGCAGTCACGAGCCATGTGGACGGGCCCACCACATACATATCACTGTATGCTCCTAGTAAGGCTGGATCTATGTCATGTTCCCCACACAACCAAACCTATATCATGAGGTCACCCACCTGACGGCCTGGTCCGCTTGGACCCCTGTGACATCTGTCTACTACCGGCTGCAGAAGACTCCAATCTATGCCATCCTGCGGTGGGTCTCATTGTTGATGGCTGCTCGGTGAGAAAGCTCTCTACTAAAAGGGCTCGGTCTAGCATCCCCTCCTGAATTGGGATGCTGAGGGGAATCATCGAAGCTATGATATCATGCCTTAATCCCTACTCAAAGGTCCGGGCCTAGAATAATGGGTTTCGTACCATGTCTGTGGAGTAGCGTGAGAGGTCGGTAAATCTCACCGAGTACTGGGCTACTGTCTTTCTGCCCTGTCGCAGTTGTAGTAACTCCTAGATGTGCACCGCACGGAGGGTGGTTGGTAAAAAACTCAGACTAGAAGAATCTCTCAAAGTCTATCCATAGTAGTGATGCCTCGTCATGCACCTCGAGCATCAGGCTCCACCATCTACCTTCTACCGCGTGCAGGAGACTCACGGTAATGATAACCATAAGGTCTGCTGGTTCCCCTACCAATCCAAAGACTCTGACGATAGCCTTTAGCAAATCGTCGGCTAGCTGAGGATCCATCTCTCCACGGAACCTGGGCGACCTCTACCTCTGAAACTCGTGCAACATGCTCAAGAGGCGTGCACTCTCCGCTGTTGGGGCTGGTAGCATCGGTGGCCCAGCGAGTAGTGGTACCGCTGGTGCCTCCGCTATAATGGGCCCATGCACCGAGGCCTCGTCGCTCGGTGGGCTGACATCCCATACATAACTTGGAACCCTAGATTACTATCTTCATGGGGCCTTCCTAAAAAGAAATAGGTGCACCAGAGTCAAACATTATACTTGGTGTGCTGACACAATGTAATCACAAAGAAAACATTTGAAAGGAAACACACACACAATCTGTGTTTTCATGCACTAAGTCGGAAATCAGAGGTCAGGGTCCTGGTGTATGGATACATTGGCCACTACTCCAACACTGGACTCCCTAGACTGAAAACCACACTCAATACTCCTAACACTATTACTTCATTGAAAGGAAAAATCAGAGTCCTGAGTTCTGGGGTAGATAAGACTTCTATGATACCAATTTTCCATGACACATCCTCGGGGCCCGTGTCGTGACTACCTCAAGCCCTCCTTCCATAGGACAGGGGCTGGTGACTAGCACCAAAGGCGTAAATCCCGAAAAATAAGGGAAGACATTGCCTTTATAAAGTAGACAAACACAACAAAGTATGCAAGCGGAGTAAGTACTATGTAAAACTGAGTACAAAAGTAAGTGCTGAAAAGTAAATGGGTCAGTAAACAAACCCATCTGAAAGTACAGTACAATTGAAAGGAATTTACAAAAGATGTAAGTAAAACAACAACACCGAGTCATCCTCCAAAAATCCCACCTGAAGGGTGGGTACAAATAGCCTTCTCAGATCCTCAAGTCTGGCTGTCTGCTCCATGTACGTCCAACCAAGTGGTCTATATCCAGGTACCGTCCAGCTCCACAAGCCTCCACCTCGATCAGTGATGTTTGTCGTCTTCATCCAACACAACGTAGTGCAGGCATAACCCGTACAGGGGTGAGTATACGATACTCAGTAAGGACCTCGAGACCCCTGAAGGTTTCTCAGTATCCACTAAGGATAAACCACAATGGAAAGATACAATCACGAAGTATCAACCGACTCTACTTAGGTATATGACCATACATATACCTAAGTCATCAATTACAAAATGATTCCAACTCTCGAGACCAAGAACAACTCAGTCCACACAGGAAGACACAACCCTGTCCACACAGGAAAGAACAACGTAGTCCACACAAGAAAGTAAGTCAATCACATCGACGATAATGATTGAAAAAAAAAGAATCATCTCACAAAGGTATACATATTTCATATAGAGACATAGATGATCAGAGGTAGTCACTGATTCATCAATGCTGTCGGACCCACGCAGGATACAAGTCCAGCTAAGATGTCAGACCCACACAAGATACAAGACCAACAACTCTGCTAGAACCACACAAGATACAAGTACATAGGTCAATACTGCCAGACCCACACAGGATACATGAACAGTAGTCAACACTGTCGAACCCATGGAGGATCCCAGTACGGTAGTCATCACTGTCAAACCCACAGAGGATTCTAGTATAGCAGTCGATGCAGTCGCAGCCAGCTCTAGGTTTCCTGCACACAACATGCTTGATTTCGGGAGGGTCTTCTCCTCAAGCAAGAGAGTCGATACATAAACTATCAAAAATTCCAGAGTTGGGGTATCCCAAAGTTCCGTCTCGTCAAAAGAAACCCAACGTGACAGACGGTGCGTCAATCAGACACTCGGTCTAAGAGTTATTGGCTTTTCTGTCCTAGGGACCCGGTTGGTTTTTAAGCTAAAACCAACCCGACCATACACCAACTGCGTCCAAACCTCAAGTGGAGTAACCCAAAAGGACCGTCTCAAAAAATGAATTCATTATTTTAGATGGAATGTCAATCGGATGTCGGGTCCTTATGTTATAAGCGTTTCCGCTCCAAGGGACCGGTTGGTTACGAGTTTGAACCAACTCGGTCGTACCCAAAATATGCCGAAACCTCAAGGGTAATATACCAAAATGACCTTCTTAATCCAGTTATTCCTATGAAATGGACAGTGAATTGATCGGATGTCCGTAGATCAAGTTATGGGAGAAAGACCGAAAAAGGTCCGAAGTGGGGGTCTGGGCCCGGTCCGACCCGGCCCAACCCCCCAGGGTCGGCCCGAACCAGGGCGACCCAACCAGGGTCCTGGTCCGACCAAGGAGGGCGTTGTGCAGCCCGACCGGCGCGGCCCGGTCCACGCGACCTGCCCCGACCCGGTCAGGGGGGGGGTGCTGACACAGCTAGCGATCCCAGCGGGGGGCGCGAGCCCCGTTTTCTACGGACACAACGCCAAGGTGGCGCCGCTGGTCACCACGGATCCCGCATGGCCGTGGGATCCTCAACCCTCGCCGCCGCAGCCAATGCCGCAACGGGCTTCTTCCGGCGGAGCGCCAGGGAACCGCCGCCACGGTACTCCGCGGGCCATCAGAGTCATTCTAGTGGTCCATTTTTTCTCCCGTCTGTGCCTGCGGTCATCTCGGGACCCGAGCTTCACTGCGAAGGCTTAGAGTTGCCATTACGGTAATGTTTCGTCATCCCCAATCACCACGCACTTCATGAACAAAATAGTAGTGGGTCCGGGATTTTTCGTTTACCCGCACCCACCATGTTAGAGGTTCAATTCATCGCCCAACAATTTAAATGCCAAGTACGAGGATATAATTCTCATAAAATAAAAAATACAAATTTTCCCCTACCTTAACAATTTATGTCGAACATCGGAGTCGCGATAGATGGCGTTGTGGGGAAATGGATCATAGGTGTCTTTGGAGTGTGCCGAGGAGGAAGCGATGTCTCCTCTTTTGTCACGGAGAATAGAAAGGGGTGGAATGTCGTCGTTCTCTGAGGAACCAGCATTTCATCATTGAAAAACGAATCATTTTTTATTGGAAGCCAGATTTCTTCCAAAAGCTCAAGATCTCTCTCAATCTCCCTCGTACAACGAAATATATTCCCAAAAATCAAATAACATGCACCTCCTTTTATTTAATTACACATGCAATGAAACTCCCAAAATTTAAATCACCACATTTAATAACGTGTTGACCATTGATTAAAGGAAGGGAGAGGTAGATACCTATTAATTAAACTCGTTGAAAAATAATTAATAGGAAGGGTTTTCCAAAATTAAAGAGGGGGTTTTAAGAAGTTAGAGGGAAATTGAATGGTTGGGGCTCGTGTGGGCCCCACCTCCCTAACATCCACCCTTGGGTAGTTAGGTGGCTGTGGGTCCCACCCCTAACTACCCATGGGAGGAATTTAACCTCCCTACAATAAAATTGTACAAAAAATTTTATTCACCTCTTAATTAAACCCCTAAAAAACATCAAACCCACTCAAAATGCAACTGCGGTCAATGTCCTCTTAAAAAATTACTGGCACTGTGAATTCATCGATGCCCTAAGATTTCAATTCTGAGCACCAGTTCAAAAGATACAAAAACCCGCTCGTTCGTTCACTGAACGTAACTGAGATAAACTTTTGAAATTGATTCCAGGCACACCAGGCCTCAGAATCAAGTTGCTTCAGAAGCCATAGACTCGTAAAATTACAAAGTATTTATGAAGAAAAATTTCTTTGAAATTTCAGGGTCTTTACATAAAAAATCGTTTTTAATGTTTAAAATTATCATAATCATCACCTAATGAAAAACTATTATCCATTATAACATTTTATGATTGAAAAAATTCGATCATATGTATGACTATTTAATATATTGATTTCATATATGAGATGCAGTTCATAATGACTCTTATTAATGCATAGTACACTCAATGTCTGACCAAAACGTTGTCTAAATCCCTAAACTGTCTTTAAAACATTAGTAAATAAAACAAAAAAATATTTCCAATTACCCCATTAAATACATTAGTCATATCCAAAGTCCTCATGAATGTTCATCACTATTATAGCAACTAAAATGGTTGATATCACTTTTCTATAGAGAAAATGATATGATCCTCACTTGGATAACATGAAGCTAAAAGAGAACATCATTCTATGATAACTTGTGTCTCCATGTGACCCATGATTTATAAATCTCCAATGAATATATACTCTTTAAAAACCATTCCAAATATGACAACATGGTGGTGAGAACCTTATATCAGTTATATAGAATTAAATCCATCCATTATTAAAGGAAAAAAGATAACCTAATATTAAAATGAATTTTTAGGACAATCCGAACATTATTTTTACCATTAGAAACCTAGACAAAGGGTATACACAATAACCTATGGTAAATAATTTAATTCTGTTTGATTTAACTATTTATAGATCTTTAAAAAAATAAAAAGATTAAAAATTAAAGGAGTTTATGATGTACATTTTATGAATAATTTTACAATATTTTGAAAGGTTTCATACACTAAGATATAGGCTCAATGACTAGATAAATCCTATCACTAATTAATGGAATTGGACCAGACCTATGTTTGAGGTAATTTGACCACAGTGTAATAAGGCATACACACCCATGCCTGGTCTCAAGGTATAACACTCACAGCTAAGAACAGGGAAGAAAACTCATGTCTAAGACCAGGGTGACACACCCAGACCTGAGCCCAAGGTATTACACATGTTCATTATCCCAATGTAGGGTATCACTTAAAGTACTTCCATAATACTAGGTTAATGAGATGGTCTATTCCAAATTAATCACCACCAAAGGGATATTTTTCAATATACAGACACCCTGACTTTCACATTCATGGTAGAAGATAAAAATAAATTTGGGCACTGTTATGGGTAACAAAACCCTATGTTTAACATGATCAAGATCAAAGAACTATGAGTGGGTTGAAGAGATATTGTTCTCAGGTCATTGAATCCATTACCCATTTAATCTATTTATATTTTTCCCAACTGTCATGGCTTACTCTAAGACTATCCTTTTCCCCTATCACATGCTTGGGTGAAGCAGTCCCATTTCACCCATGTGACCCCTCGAAACATGGTGGAATTATTTTTACAAGTAATTTTACATAGAATGGTAAATTTTATTAAATGTCATTTAATGTCCAAAAATCATCACATGTTACATAATTATGAAAAACCCATTAATTTCATCCAAATGACCTATTATAGACTTAATGGATCTATTCCACAGAAGCCCCAACCCTAAAAAACATTATTCATTTGGGGCATATTATTTAGGGTATAAATGGAGTACCTCCTACATCCTTACAAAATTCATCTATTTGTAAAAACTAATAGGGATACTCATGCATAAGTTTGTTACTAGAAATTATAATAATCAATCTATTTTCTTGTAGTCAAATTTATTTGACCTTATAGTACTAATCTAGTTGACCCTAGTCATATAAGGTTAATATAAAAGACATAATGGTCCTGGACACATAACATTAAAATAAAATCCTATGGTAGTTTTTAATGAAATAAAAAGGAACATCATAGGTTTAGATGCTTGATCATATATGGATAAACCTATGGTCTGGGTTATATAACCATAAAAGACTCATTAAAGGTTTTGATTACATGTTCTTTAAATTAAAAACATTATTATTTATCACATGACCATAAAATTAATGACATTCCTTGTTAAATTTATTTAATATACGACATCAAAGTATATGGTTTTTGATTTACCTCATAGAAATATATAATAATCCTTTTTCATGAGGCTAATTCATCTACATTGGAACAATTCACCTCCCCCATCAAAAAAACCAGCCTAAATACTGTTAAATTATAGATTTCATAACTATAAGTATTTAAAAAATATAAAATTAATATCATGTGTCAAATACATGATATCATAATAAACATAAGAAGTATTCATTCAAATTTATCAGTGTTAATAAATTACTTTCATCAAAGGAGTAAGCTGTATTAGAATTGAAAGGACTTCACAATCATGAATTAAATATATAAGAGAGCCTTGAACTAGAAAACAAGGTCCTTTTTTGAAAGATTTTCCCACTCATTCTCTCAATTTTTACATTTATGTCCACAGATAGAATCAAAATGAGTATATAATGAGGAATAACATAAAAAATGAGAATCATTATTGGAATAAAATTTCAAACCTTATGGTAAAAAATATATAGTTATAATTATTTTAAGGATATATAATTGATTCATGGATTATATTATTGTTTTATAATTTACTGAATAAAATTAATGAAACTCTTGAATTTTTTGGGCTAGTTCATCATCAATTTACTGCCTAAATCTTTCATATACATTAAAAAATCATTCCAATGATCTAAAATGACTCTTATGTTATCAATATTAGGATTTACATGATAAAAATATATAATAGACTATTGATGGGACTCATAATTATAATATTGATAACATATGATTAGTGGAGATATACCCTATGTATATTGAATATATTTATAGTTTAATTTACATAGTTAGTGGATATACTCACATTTCCAAACCTACTATAAAGGAGCCTGCGTATAATGAAACAAGCCCCGTTTCATTCCATAGTTTGAAAAAAAACATTGGGACCTTAATTTATCCTTCACCCAACCCATTGACCAGCGTTGTTGAGAACTACCATGAGCATTACATAGGGTCTAACTCCTTTCACATATAATGGAGGTTCTCACAACCATAATTTATTTGAATGTCACATCCTGTATAGCGCATGATTTTCTCCCCCTTATAATATTTTTAACGATATATATATATATATTGGAATCAAATATCTATATACGTGAATCATTATCTATTTAAACTAACATATAATTTTTTAAAAAATCTGGGGTGATACCTCATCCTTGGGTCGATCCCCTCCCCATTAGACACACCACATGGTATATCATGACATTAATCTAGTTATGTGTCGAATAAATACACTTGTTTTGGGTTTCATAACCATGCATAAGATCTCATTTGGGATATGATTTGTCATGTTTTTCTAAGGATATGGAGATATCCTTATATGAAGTAATTGAGAAACTCTCCCTTTATCATCTCTTTCAACCAATCAGTACTTAATCAAGGGTAGTATTGGGGACTGAGGCATCGTAACACATCATAGGCTAGGATACACCCAACCAGCCAATATGAATACACATACCCATTCCATTTCAGTTTGATAAAGATGGATAAGTGGTTAACCTCTTAGCTAACCACCGTGAACATTATATATTTTATAAAAATATTGTTTAATTTATCCCAAAAATTAAATACGATACATGTAAAATTATTCTACTTTGATTAATATATATAATGAACATATAAAAAGGTCTTCATAAACCAACTTCACGTTTGTTAAGATACATTATTTATAATTCCTTAATGTTAAACAATTTTCAATTTATCAATAAACATGAAAACTAGGGATTTAAGGGAGTGGAATCCATTAATTTATATAAAACGATCCCATTGGTGGTCTAGTTCACATAAATGAAAAAACACACCCCTAATTGAAATAAATTTCTAAAAATAATACCATGATTCTGTATTTTTATTCTCAATATTGGTTTACAATAAATTTTTTATTTTATTCTCAAAACCACTAGTCTTTGATATAATTTTTTTAATGTTTTAATTGAAAATATTTATATTTTTTCAATTAAATTTTATAATATCAGTATTTGTCGATAATTAATAAACATTATAAAATAGATGGAAATTAAAATATATATTGCTTAAATATGCTAAATTATTCAAATAAAATATGTGACTCTATAATTTATTCTGATTATATTAAGGCATTTAGCATATCATTCATCAATATTATCATTATGGTAGTTTAGGTTGATATATATATATATATTTCAATTTTAATATATTTCAATTTGATTTTAGAGAAAATATTTCATTATTTATTTAATTTTTAAATGATCAACTAAGCATGTATTTTCTCTTTGAGGGCTGTCAATTAGTTTTACACAACTTTTTAAGGTAATCATATGATAAGTTCCCATTAGAGGTTTTATAACATATTTTTTAAGTAATGTAATCATATAAATAAATGTGATCCCAAAAAGAATAATATATTTAACATGTGAAAAAATTCCAAATATTTCATTTATTGTCTTGATTTATAAGAAAATAAAATATATATTTGTGTGTCTAGTAAAAAAACTAAAAACATGAAAAAACAAAATTTTTTTTAAACATTACATAATTATGTAAAATACCATTTTCATCATGTACAAATTATTTTCATTATAAATCCATCATGGTTTAAAAAGAAATCATATATTTCAATAATTATTTCATTATCGATATAGTTTATCTATGAATCAACTAAATGTGGTTCAAAAAATTTCACTCTCCCTTTAATTGATTTTTGAAAATTAGTAACAAAGTGTTTTGAAATATCAAAGATGTGTGAGTAATGTTCATTAATATCACATTAAAAATATTACTCTTCAATATAATTTTGAATTTTTAGGCATGGTTATTCATCATTTGACTACTTCCAGTGGTTACCATTCTCTCTTTTCATTCAATATATGACAGCCTTGAACATAAAATTTACCTCAACCTAAAACTCATTAGTTACTAACTTGAAATCTATCATAATTAGTTATATTATTAATAAATAATTCAGGTGATATAATTATTTATGGTTTATTATTATTCAATAGTGTTTTGTTCTTTTAAAAAACCAATAAATGATATTATTTCAAAATAATATGAAATAATTTTATGACATCATTATTTAATAATCATATTTTCAGAATTAAATATAAAAAGATAACTTTATAAAATAACAATATTAATATTTTTTTCACTATATAATTTTACTTGTGAATTGTAATTAGAAATTATAGAATTATATTCACACTATGATTTTAAATCATGGACTCATTAATGACTTCATTTTTACTGAACTTTTGGTAAGCTAATAAACATCAACTTCTTATATTTTTCTTCAATATTTTCCCTCTATATTAAAAAAAATTTAACAAAAAAATTAATTATTTAATTAATTATTAGAATTGTTGAGAATGAATATTATGGATAATTCATTTTCATGTGTGAAATAATTATTATTCACCTTGATTATTTCATTATTATATAATGATATATATATATATATAGCATGAGAATATATAATCAATGGTTCATGTTAAGTTTTATTATTCAAGAGAGGTCCACAATTAGAATTAAATAATCAGGGATAGTGTTTTGAAAACAAAACTCATGAGATGACTACCCATGAGAAATAATCAAAGACACAGTTAAATCATATTTATAGTCAATATAATGAAAATAATATAATATAATATAATACCAAAAAATATAAAATAGTAAATAATTATTGATAAATCTATTTTGACCTGTTTATATATAACATAGCAAGCTGGGACCCAACCCACTCCAATGACATAGTCATGTATGACTCCTTAAGTCACCTATAGTAGGCTTAGGGGTAGTTAATAGAACCAAGAGGGTGAACCTACATAATGGGAAGGACATTCCATAGAATCCTCTATAAAAAATCACTTCAAATCTAGTAGAGAACATCATAAGCCATCAAACTCATTAAGTAAACATAAAGTGATTGAACATGTGTTTGACATATCATCTATAATATAATAAATAATATGTAATAGAGATAAAATTCATTAATTTAGCGAAATCTTTACGATGATATAATATCTATGAATGAAACCTCAAAATGAACCCCATTTACCATTAGATGTAGAACAGTCTTCCAAGATACCTTCAAGTAATATCAATTGTACATCTCATATACAATAACCTCCAACTCAATGAACACTGTGTAATCTTGAAAAATATATAAAATTATTATTTCCATGAGTTTGACATGAAATCAGTTCTCACATTGGGCTGATTTTAATGAATCAATAGGATATCCTAAGTAATTACCAATATATAATTCGATCACATGTATACATAATAATCAAGGAACATGAATTCATAATAAATGGCCTTTCCCTCACATCTTAATACAGACCAATGGTGATCTCGATAACTTATAAAAAGGCAGTTTCAAATCCATATATTTGATGAAAATTTAAACTATATTCATAGGTTTGAAGTGTTTTCACATCAATAATTATAATTTTATGTCATCATATAAATTTAGTTCTAATATCACCATAAAACCTCTCCTTAAATAACAAGACTAAAGAGTTACATAATTCTAGAATTCAAATATTTATAAATTTAAAACATGTCATAACTACGAGATAATGAATTCAGGTGGAAACCCATTGCATAAAAGGCCCAACCCTACTAATCATTATCATGTGATATCAATGATAATGATACCACTAAGTGAAAAATATAGATTAGAAGACCTGAATACACCCACATTTCATTTTCATCATTACCATAATCTATCAAAAATGATGATTTTCTATATCCTAGATTTATGGATGATTTAGTTTCTTAGTAAGACAGATTTAATAATGCTCTATCTTTAATCATTTTCATTAAAAACCTTGGAATTAGAGCCAGTGAATCAGCCTAATTACTTCCATAAACCAAATTTTGAAATTAATTACTCTGAAATATTCCAAATACAACAAAAAAAACCATCAAAGTCTCTAGATTATGTCATCATCTATCCTCATGGTCGTATAATTGTAACTAAATGACAAATCCAGTAAAATATCACAATAAAACTGATAGTACATTATGATAACACAAAAAAAATTAGTAGTGATCACATATATAAATATATCTAAAGTATGATTTTCATAAATCAATAAATAATTATCCCAATATCACATAATCCAATTAAACCCTAAATAATATCATCACTATTAATAGTTTAACCATGTCATTAATGTGATACCTTTTTAGTGTTTGTTGTAAATAAAATATATTTCATGGGGAAGAGTATTGGGTTGAAATTGGATAAGTATCAAAGCTTGTAAGGCTTGAGGAGAGGTAGGACGATGGTGATCGGTGATGGATTATGGCGATGGTGATTGACGATGGCCCCTGGCGACAAACCCTAATTCGTTCTTGCGGATGGGTTCCCCCCTATCTAGAGGTGGAAGGGGGGCAGAGGGTCTCCCTCGACCTCCGATTCCACGGGTGTCTTTCATTCCTTTTTCTAATGCTAGTTATATTCCCAATTTTCCGTCGATTTCCTTGAGTCCGAAGTTTCCATATCTACATCTCGAGATCCCTCAGCTTACCATCTTTGATTGGGAGTTCTTTGAGGATTCGAATCTCTTGAATTTGACCCCGGTGGCTCAATTCAAGCACTGAAGACCTTCGGTTGATGAGTTGAACAGATTCTTGTCTAGAAAATGGGATCTGCATGATCGCATGATGGTGGGTTTGATCGAAAATCGCCATATGATGGTATGATTTTCATAAAAGGAAGATTTAATCCATGCTTAGTCTAGGGATCCCCGACACTGTGGTGGTTGCATATTCTTCCTGCTTCGATGGTCATTTGATTTCTACATGAATTGGGACTCGCCCTCCAACGCCAACTGGGTTAGTTGTCCTCATCTTCCCTTACCCTTCCAGAACCCCACAATTATCTATGTGTTAGGGAATATTGTGGGGAGAGTTTTGTGCTATGATGATCTCACGCCGTCGGTGAGTCATCCTGTCAACCAGTGGCTATGCGTTGAGGTGGATGCTTCGATGACGCCAGTCGATTGGACCTGGATTACGGTTGGGGAGGAGTTTCACTGGAAGCAAGCCGTGATTTTTGAATCCTGGGTTGATTACTTCTATGAATGAAATCATCTAGGTCACCGTGATAAGAAATGTAATAATGGATGCAATTCAATTCCAGGGAAGTAAAACCGGAAAACTACAGGTCAGGGGCAGCTAACTACTGATGTTGCAAAGGCTGGAAATGGAGTGGATGGTTTGGACTTGAGAAACCCATAGGTCTCTGTGGTGATTGGGATACTGAAGTAGTAACTCATGTTTGGTGTGAATCATGTGGATTTTGATTCTCCTGGAGGTGGCGCGGATACTGCAGTGGCATGTTCTGAGGGAGGGAGTGCTGCTAATGCTGGGCATAAGACCGGGGGGCTTAAGCAGTGGGTCGATGGTGCTGGGCATAGCTCTACTGGTTCGAAGGGGGGGGGGAGGATGGATTAGAATTCGGATGGCTGTGGGAAAATTTGGGATGCCAATCCATGTCTAAAATTGCAATTTGAGGCCTTAGGGAGAACTGATGAAATTGGTAGCTGGTTCTAAGTCTTGGTGTCTGGTGAAGTGTGTCAAGTGGAAATGGGTGAGTAAATTCAGGATGGAACTGATATGTAGTGTGTTTCATTGGATGCAGGGAAGGGAATGAATCTTAGTTTGACGACTGAGGGGAAAACTGAAGATCAGGTAGAGTTGGGAGCTGCAATGAAGAAGAATAATAATTTGCAGCTTTTCTTGAGTGATGAACCGATGAAGATGGTTGCTTGGCAGGTGCTTGGAGGGAAGCCACCGTGTTTAAAAATGCTTGACTGTAACCGGTGCAATGTTCAGGCTGGAGGAGTGGTTGATGGTTTCCAGGATGTACAGATTAATGGAAAGTGGGGGAATGTCTCGGACAACGACACGAAAAATGTGACGGTGACACCTTCCTATTGTGAGGTTCTCAAGGATGGAAAGAGGGAATCTGGAAAGCAGCTGTCCTGTCGAAGAATGAGGAAGGACTACTCTTAGTTGCCTAAGCCGCTGTCCACTAGATCCTCTTTCAAACAATCACCGCAGGAGCTGATCTCATTGGAGAAATTGAACCTTAGAAGGAAGTATGCCAAGATCATACGACACTACAAAAGCTCGGAATGGGAGATGACCAATGAGGAAGGAGACTCTATTATGGGTTGTGATGGGTATGATGGTTATGATATGTAATAGAATTCAGAATTTTGGTTTGTGTACTGTTGTACATTTCATTTTATATAATAAATAGTCAGTGGCCTACCTCTGACGAACATTCCTGGTATATTTCATGATTATAAAAGCACATTCTGATTAAATTTAAATTAATAGGAGTCAATTCACATAGATTAATCTTCCTTAAAATACATACCTATCATGATCTCCATGGTTATAAAAATTTCAAAACCTACCTAACACATAAATACACATTCCATTCCATACTACCCACTTGGTCATTGAAAATTAAAAATAAAATAAAGAGTGTAGTCACATCATTCAACAAAATAACGTCATGAGAAAAAATTTATGTTTTCACAATCTATTTTAATCATATTATCAAAATTTTATTATGTATAGATCTCACACAACAAATTAAATAATTTTTAATAATTTTTTTCGTTTAAAATAATATCAATATACCTTGATAAAATTCTGAAACAAGGAAACATATGGGTAATCATATCAAAACTCATGTTCAAACATTCTATCAAAAGCTATATGTATCTCATGGTTTTTATAACATTAATCATACCAAATATGTAAAAAATCGCATCAAAGATACTATTTTAATACAATACGTTCAATATGAGACGTGAATAAGCCAATAAATTAAGTTGATATGTCTTACATGATAAAAAAACCCAATAATACTTTTATAATTTTTCTAGTTAGAGTGGCTATCAATTTTAGTGTATAAATATTTAAAATGTCAAATATTTTATTTCAATGAAATAAATTTGAATTTTAATACTCACCATTAGATTATACAATATTTTTTTAATTTTGTTACCAAATTTGTCTAAATATAATAGTAGGTGAAAATGAATAATTTTCTCATTATTTGGATTTAAAATGGGAGGAAATGGGATAACAATGACCCATTTTCTTACGGAAACATGATAAACTCACATAAAAGGCTACTCAAAATTGTTTTTATAATCGTATAAAAACTATTTTTCTTGGTCCTATTAAAAATGTTTACTTATTAATTGGTAATGTTGAAAATTTGTGCCTCATCTACACCACATCAACCTATTTTCAGTATCCCCAATAATTATAATTACATAACTTGTTTGGATTACTCATTATTGGGTCTTACTCAGCTCTTGTGAGTCCCTTTCATGATGAAACACATGACGTGGGAAAGAGGTTCCTATCTAATATAATCAACCTTGCATGTTATCTGACTTAGTAATTTCATACCTATCATAAATTTATCACCATAAGTTACACATAAATCCTAAGTATTATCTATCCTTGTCACTGATCACCAATCTAACACCATCACTCATTATTATTTTTTCATGAAAAATCATTCTAACCTCAAAAAATATATGTCTACAAGATATTCCTCCATTAAAATGCTCCCCAAAACTCGATGTTACCCAATCTCGGTATCATGTTCCATATCTTCCAATTATTTAAACAAACATTAACTAATATTGGGCCTCATTGTGTTCATTTTTTCTCATATATAATCCATAAGACTAATAGAATCTAAATATTCTTATACCAATTCCATGAAATTTCATTGTTTTATCCATGGATATCTAAAATTATTTCAAAAATGGCGTAGTTGTGACCAAATCATATGTTTATTCATAATCTTGGCACCCCAGTTAGGGTAGCTAGTAGGGTTTGATGGGTGTGACAATGTTGTGTCATACTATTGAATATATATGTGAAATTATTTGTAGTGATATTTGGACACCAATTCGTTTTTTTGAGAATCATTATTTAATTCATAAAAATAAATTTTAAACTATATCACCTTTTTAAATTAATTTACATTTTCCAAACATAGTGATCACCACAAACAAAAAAATCAACAAATCGGATCGGTAATATTACCTAGAGGGGGGCCACCAGTGCCTCAACAATTTTAATGATATAATTTTTTCTTAAATTTCATGGAACAACATCCAAAAAATGAGTGGAAGTTTAAATATTTGTTGACATAATGGACTCGTCATACTACCCGATCCAATATCAAATTTATGAGACCACTAAATGAAACATCATTCCCCAAAAAGTACATCAATAATAAAATTTAAATAAGAGATCTCTTTTTAAAGATATATTTTTTTCACTAGGGGTGATGTATATGTTTTCACGGTATTGTAAAAGATAATATTTACAATAACAAAAATATAGTGTATTAAAAACCATGAGTGGTCTATAAAAGAAGATACCTACTAAATTTCATTTTTTCACTTATTTATATATGTTATTTAATGTTAAAAAATAAATTTAGTAATTATAGTTTAAATTTAGTTGAATAAAATAAAATAGTAAGTAAGGAAAATAAAGATGAAAAATCAATGATAGAGATAATAAGTTTATCTATGAAAAGATTCCCATGCCCATTATATCAATATTTAGAAAATATTAAGCCCTAAATTTTATACTTATTATATTATAATTTTATGATCACAAATTACTCACCATTTCATTTAATTGAAGTGTCATTTCCAAAACACTTTGACCTCATTGTATTGTTCAATGTTTTCTTATGTAAAAACGGGAAAGCGCCCAGAAATCATTAAGTGATTCAATGATTTACATTGTTTTTATAGCCTTAAAAACTCCAAAAAAATAAATTAATTTACATACATAATCATATATACTTTTAATAACAATATCTAGACCTTCCCCATGTTTTATACTATATTCCAAAATATATGGAATGAATTAATGAAAGATAACATGAAATGAAAACAATTTATGAAATAAGACACTATGAATTGTTAATAAAAGACATTGAATAATTTATTCTCTTTCATTACACATATGGTAAATAATAGAACATTTACAAAATAAATTACTAAAATGAGTAATTAGGACTCAATAATGAAACTCAGTTCCCCCACACTGGATTAATCACTTAGTAGTTCTTAACCCTCCATAAATGGTGTTCATAGAATAAAAATGTGGTGAACTAGATAATATATCCATAAATGGAATAAATATATCCAATTGTATTCTAAAATAGTGTTGAATACTTATCTTATTGTTTCTTAAATCAATCCTCAACAATATTCTTAAAATTGGAAATCATTCCACATGTATTAAGTGATATTTTATTCATTCAGGTATCTATACAAACATTACACAAAATCAATAATTTTTTTTTAAATTTCACCTACTATGCCACCCATGATTAATTTTTTTTTATCAAGAAAAATATCAACCTATATATGTTGTTATAAAGTTTCATGATATACCTTAAGTATAAAATACAAATAGTATTTACATTATATGTTCTCAACTTGTATTTAACATCTAATATATGTATTGAAATGGATTTTATCAACATAACATCTTTTATAACAATTATAATCATGACTTTAGAGTACATTGATAAGTTGAATCCATTTTTATAATTTTACCTATTATAATAAATGATATATTAAAGATTTAAGTCACAATTACTAATATTTAGATTTCATAATTTGTGTTGCAAATTTTTACATAAAAATTGTTGATTATTTCCCTTTTTTATCCATGGAAATATCACTTAAATATTTTTCATAACATCCCTTTCTCATGTCATAGATTATGATATTGTAGTCCTCCTTATCATAGGTAGTGAAATAAAAATTTTCAATTATAATGATACATTTTATATTATTTATGACACATATCATTTGTTACAAAATGACACTTCTCAATTTTATCTCCACTAAGTTTTACCATGACATATATTTTATATTATAATAATATTTGAATATTATAATCATAAAAAGTGATATTTATTATCACTTACACTTATATACTTCCAACCTTCATCTGTTTCCACTGATTTTACTAAGTTGGAAGTAGAAATGTCTTCTCTTCCATTATTCATAGAATATAAAACACTGTGGATTTTACTCACATAAATTTTTATTAATCGGTTATTAATGTTTTTAGGAATGGTAAACAGTATAATTAATGAAAATATCAATTTTACCTTTAAAAATTATTTTGATTCCCTATTAAAAAAATTTACCATAAGTCATGGTTGGGTTGTGGGAGGTGATATCCTCATACTAATCTCCAAATTTGTACTAACGGTGATGACATATTGAGGTTTAATATTTCATTATATTTATTATTAATAATATAACTTTTTAATAATTATGGCATTAAATATTTCATTCACTTGAATTTTTTATAGAGATAATTAAAAACCTTTCATTAGCTGTGATAACCCTTAACTCTTTCAAATTTATCACCATTACCTATCATTAATGGTATTATCCCTTGTCGGCATCTACTATTAAAATATAAACATATTCTACCAATTAAATTATCAAGTATCTATAATAAATTATAGACTTATACATCATCTATAAATTATCAAATAAAGATAAATTCTATTTTTATGTTTATAAAATACTATTAAATAGTTAATACAATAGATTCCCATATTTATTAAAATTTATTTATGAATTTCAAAAATAATAAAAACCCATAAATTAAAAATAGGTGAAAAAATCCTTTAATTAAAAAATATGAGTGAATAGATTATCTTGAATTGAAATTATAAAATATTTCATAAATTGGTTTAATTATGGGTCACTTACTCATTTAAATAATATTTTTTTAAATTTCATTCCAATTTTATCTAAGTGATCAAATAAAAAAATCTATCTAATAAATATAGTTATGAATGAATGTAATCAAACCAAATTAAAATTGAAGTTTAAATAAAATCATTTTGAATTAAAACTAAATAAATTACATTATTTCCATATTTAAAAATATCAATTCTAGGAATATTAAGAAAAATGGAGGGATAATTGAATAAGCTTAAGGTTGTACACAATAATTCAACGTGGCCAATAAAATATAACTATATCTTCATAAATATCTCACATTTCAAATCATACTATTACAATGTGTCCAGAAATGTTAGTACCCTTTTGTCACTTATGAGTGGAAGATAAAAAAAAACAAATTCACACCCTGAACTTTTCATCCTAAAAATGGGATTATTAAATCATGAACCTCTAGGGCCATGATCTATAAAAAATAACACCTGCATTAATCTATAGTGATAATTTTAATTACTACATTACTATTAGTCAAACCATAATTTCACCATGAATATTGATAAGTATTCATGTCATTAAACATGTATTATAAATCTATAAATTGAAAATAATTTGGGTTAAATAATTTATTTTTTAAAGAAAACACACAAATTCAATTTATATTTTATAAAAAAATGTATAGAAATTTATTTCTACTCTTCCAAACAATTATAGAACACTGAATAGAACCATTTTTGAGTCTCATAAAATACACTAACAACTCCACCAAAACTATAAGCATTAACAAATATCCCAATTGAAAGGTAATGACTACACTCTTACCCATTTATATAAAATTTTAGTCCTCATGAACCCCCACTTTCAAAAGATAAAGTGAGAGTAGACTATGTAAATTTTTCAAAGATTACATAGTAAATGTGTCATCATTTAAAATAAATTTTAAAATATTTTATGAAACTATAAAATAATAATTTTAGTACAACACATTTTAATCAAGGGATGGATCAAGAGTCCCTATAATCCTCACTGATCAATATCAACTTGATTACATAAAAGTCTTGAAACATTTATCACAATGATACTTTGAATATATATTAATCATATAATTATTCACAAATATCCTCAAATTAATACAACATGATAAAATAGTTATAGTGATAAGAGAATAATGCCACTTGACACTCATTTTGAAAGCTAAATGAATAACAATATTCAACTCTAAATAGAGCTTTCACACTCAACATATTTTATCAGAAACCATAAGATGAGTTAAATGAAATTTTACAAATATTTCAAACCCCAATATATATTATTTTAGTCTATTTAACCAAACATATTTCATAGGTTTTAATGTCAATAATATCTATCTCAACTTACTATTATACTCATCATTTAACATACGCCACACACAATTTTTTAATATCTCTTTTTATTTATGTAATAAATAAAAATAGAAATCACAAGGTCTACTATAGATACTCAATCATACTTATATCTAATATCCAATGCATTGAAATTAAACACTTATTGGAAAATAATATTTTATGTTAATATTGATGTCATAATCTTCCACATTTATTGTTTGAATTCTTATTTATTGACTATCCCTCAACTGTGGCTACAAGTTAATCATAACTTTGTATCTAAAATTCTAATAATAAAATTATTTAGAGTTAATCATGTTTATTTAAAAAATTAAATCATTATATCCATAATTAAGGAACCAAATTTTCACATGAGGTGGAATATTTCAATCTACTCTCCCAACAAACCATTTTATAGACATATTTACTACATTTATTATCAGATTCACATCACAATTCTATTACCTTTATTAACAAAAAACATTTATTCTACTAATTTTAGTTATAATTTCTTTAATTAATTACTATAATATAGATAAAAATATTTTTTATTCACACTTATATAAAATATTATAAAAGGTAGGTCATGTGGTTAAAAAAAGAACTATCCACCATCTTTTATAGGCCTCTCCTCCTCCACCTGTAGCATTCCACCACACCATAACACTAACTAGAACACACAATAGAGGTCACCACTACACCTTAGGCGAACCTCCCCATATGCTAGAGGCTACCAACTAGTGACATGGGTCTATAAAGATTTTGTAAGAAGACTATTCATTTTCATAAGATTAATAATAGTACTAGAAATAAATCCAATCACATATAACCAACCAAGAAAAACACCACATTCAAGATAATGTGAGTTGAAATAAATAATCACAACATCACATTCTATATAAAAATTGAAAATTAGAAATAATTCATGGGACCCCCATGTATATATGACATATAAAAGTTAAAAAAGAATATAATTAGAAAAAACCAAAAGTAAAATCATCATGTTCGTTTTGATTATAACCTAGTCCCATGACCCATACTTCATGCTAGCTAGAAAAAATCGCCAATCATGAGGCCCTTGCCCTTATCCCATCAAAAATCAAAATATTTTTTATATTAAAAAATGTAGCTAGAGATGGGTAAGATCAAAAATCATTTATCCACCACTAACATTGACCCTAAATATGAGTATTTTCAATAAAATATCATGCTGAAGTGTAATAATTAAATACCTAAGGAAAATTCACATTAAAAAAATACTGAATCCTTGGCTTTTCAGTGACTCTAGAGGTTGACCATACTAGCTTCACCTAGTGAAAAATGTATACAATCATGTAGTAGGATTGATCCAACCATAAGAAACCCCCTCAAGTTTGTATCAATATCATTTAATATTTCATCATATCAAGACCAATCCAAGTGTGTTTACAAGACCTTTCTAAATATGTTTACATTGTCACACCAAGAGAATATCCAATTTTATCTAATCATGAGCTATCTAAGACCATTTACATGACCACTCTATAATCAATTAAATTTCATTGAATAAATAAAACCCTATGAATGTTTGAAATTTCTCTCCCAATATTTTTTACATTCAATTGGTTAAATAACACTCTAGAAGCATTTACATGACCACAACATGATCATTTTCAATTTGATCGGTTAAAGACCGCCTCATGGGGAATTTCTATATTCTCATCATTTACAATTTATAATTTCTCTAATATAAACACACATAATATTTACCAATCATTTTAAAATCTACACTTCAAATAACAATGAACATAACATATCATAACATCCATTACCAACTATAAATTAGTGTCTTCCAATTTAATATTACCCATATATCTCAAGGACTCACCTACTATTTAAAGGAAAAGTGTTCTAGTTTATAATTCCATATTTATTATTAAAAGTTATTATTTAAAAATATGATAATATATTATCATTAATAATCATTTAGGTTTATATATCATAGGGTAAATATGTCATTTAATCAAGCTGATATCATGATTTAATTATATAATTAAATTAAAGTTCAACGCACAGTCAATAAACACGAACACACAGTATGAGAACTTAAAAATTATGTGACAGTATTTCTTAAATATAGTGATCAAATAACATAAGTTTTTAGATTTATTATCTCCAAATATCATCCTTTTATTAAATCATTAAGGAATAAAATCAAATAATATGAAAAAGTCCATGAAAATATGGCATAATAAGTTGAACAATGAGATACCACATATCAGTAGAAGTAACAAAGAAGGAGTAGATGTAGAAGTTTTTTCTTACCTTAATCCATTTTTCATATCAACATACACTCCAAAAGTTATAGGATAAATGAATAATCACCATACCCAAGGGAGAAAGGAGGGGAAAATATTGGAGGAGGTTCTAGCCAAAGAAAGGAAAAATCATGTTAGAGGGAAAAAAAATTGTAAATGAAAACAATAAAACATTTAATTTTTAAGGGGAACATAGTCTAGATATATGGTTTTCTAAATCATGTTCCAACCATGAAAACTAATACTATCTAGTACACACCATTTTGCATGGTTTTTATGCATGGTTTTACAATCTATGCACCAATGATGTGAAATGACTATATAAATTTATCTATAGATTTTCATTATTCTTGAAGGCTCACACATGGTTAAAAAACTATAAACCTATTTGATTACGATTCCATATTGGGGTTTATCATTATCACTAACTATGTACTAACAATATTCCCCTATATGCAACTCCAAAATCCAATATCTTGATATTTGAACCACTAGAGAAGCTTCCAAGACCTCTCATACTCTCATAACATACATTACCATGAGTATTTCACAAGTTCAACAAAATATTTAAATGGAAGCATAAATTAAAAGAATAATTATATTTTATAATCTCTCAACCATATAACAAACAAGTCTTCCTCTATACTTTTAAGCCTCACTTAGGTTCTTTAGTGAATAACTCAGGATTATTAGTTTAAATATCAAATTCTTAATCCTATAAATCCCCTTTAATAGGTCTTCACTTCTATAATTACCATACTAGGGGAACTATATTTCAATGAAAATTATTCTCACTGGGATCTGTGATATGAATTGGGTGCTCATCTAATGATGCATCAATATACAACTCAATATCATCAAAATTGATTATCTTGGAAATGTCTAGATGATGCCATCATTGTTAAGAGAAATAAAACACCACATGTATAGTGGTGTATCTCTATAAGAGATTTAATTTGTATGACATAGTATCTATCATTACTATTACCGGAAAAGGTACCACAACACTCATTGATTAATTCACATGTATCTAAATATGACATTTACCAATCCTTGATAAAACTCATTAGAAGACTCAGTCCCCCACCTAAAACTCTAAATGATTATTTCTCTAATCAGCATATAATATTTTCCTACACATTTTAGTAATCAACCACTTCTTAATCAAATAAATAAGCTTCAGGTTCTCTTGCATGATACCAAGTAAAAACATAATTGACTCTCCATCTTCCATCAAATATAGAGGAAATAAAAACATCCTACCATATTCAGCCAAAAAATATCATCTATATCCATTTAAGATATCTATTTTTATAGGTACAATCCATAATCGCTATATTAATTTTGATAAAACCAAAAAACCATAGACACATACCATGATAATAACGTTATTTACTAGAAACATTTTCCCAAACCATCAATCTCTCTGTCGGTGATAAGATGTATTTAAGTGTACCTATTTACCTAGTGCTTCTTTAACCCATTAAATAATCTTTGGGTAAAAAAAGAATTCATATACGAGATTTTTCTTCTTGTAACACTAATCAGGAGAACCACCTAACATTCATAAAACTTATATTTCTCATCCACATAAAAAATCCTATTTTATCAGTAAGAAATCAGCTACATTTCTTCACTGATCCATGATTACCCAAAATGTATCATGAACTCAAGGAATCCTAAAAAAACCCATCATTAATACATTTAAAACATCATACCACTTTCACTTAGGAAGGGTAATGGTCAAATAAGGCCAACATATTGATAATTATTAACTTCCTCCTGCTGATAGTTAGACCATCATATAATTAACCGCACTATGTACTTCATTATCAAGTTCCTCTAATAATAATTTCTCACAAAAAATAATTATTTCCCTGGCCAATATGTACTACATATTTTAAGGCATTAAATTGCATCATCTAGTCCTATATCATGCTCATGGGAACTACCACATGACCCTAAACATAAATGATCTCATAAGATTCAAGAATACCTTCTATTAATGGATCCCAATCATATAAACAATCTCTCATAAAAAATCAATCTAATTCCAAACTCTAAAAATATTGGACTCAACAAATATGTGAATAAGAAATCAATATGTTGTCAAAATTTTATTAGGGTTGGTTCTTCTGAACATCTTGGTGAACCTCATTGAAATGTTCCATAACTTCCACTCGCTACTAAACCCCTATATTTCCTATGACTGGGTATTCCTACTCAATAAATCTGTAATTATCTTACCCTTACTAGGGGTGTGTACTAACTCAAAATAAGAATACAATTGTTACTAAAAATATATATTCTAATAAAGGTTCAAATCATGTTGAAAAAAGGTCTTTTTTGGATCTTATGATATATATATACCAAACAAAAAATTCCCCAATGATATGGTTTCCAACACCTCATGGACTACTCCCTAGAATCCAATTCCATGTCATGATTTGTTAATCTATTCTCATGTAACATCACCTGCTATTTCACATTAAAAAATACCTGGTCATAATGTTTAATTAAAAATCGCAATTCATAACCCAAACACCACAATAAAAATGGTAATCCTTAGCTAGATTAGCTAATGTCATAATTGGTGGATAATTAAATGTATCCTTCAGCATGATAATTTGTTTGACATGTATTTTACTATTCAAATTTCATCCTATTATGGTTAAGACCTATCAAAGACACCACCGAGTAAGGGAATTCTTGAATAAAACTATATTAAATATAATACAAACTAAATAACTTAATAACCTTGAATAAATTCTTATGTCTCTCATAGTAAACCTCAAACATTACATTCTCTATGTCCACTGATACGCCTTCCTCAGATATCAAGCCTCTAGAAAATGTGAACAAGATCTAGCCTAAATGGACAATTTGAAATTTTTACATATAGTTTATTCATATAAAGATTTCTCAAATCCACTTCTAAATATTAGGAATTATATACACTTTACTTATACTATAAAAAATATAATCTATAAAAATAACCTAAATAGTGGAAAAAATCTTTATTAATTAATTATATAAATACCACTAGCGCATTCATCAACCTGAAGGACATAACAAGGTATCCATAAAGACTATACCTTCTCTTGAATATTGTATGAAGAATCACATAATGGATTACCCTCAACTTATTATTCAATAAAAATAGATTAATCTTAAATAAAACTTGAGAACCCTTGTGAAATTCAAACCATTCATCAATAAAATGAAGTGTATTGTGGTTCTTAATCATTAGCTAGTTTAGTTTTTGATAATCCAAGAACAACCTCCAAGAACTATCTACCTTCTTGTTGAATAGTACTGAAGAACCCTAGGGGAACATACTTGGTTTGATAATCCACTATAAATATGAGCCACATATATAAGTATTCAACTATTTAATATCTTTTTGGGATATCTGGTAGGGAGGAATATAATAGGATCCATACCCTGAATGGGATTATTCATAAACTCAATCACACATTTAGCTGGTAATCTTGAAAATTCATTAAGAAATGCATCCTAAATGTGGTTGATGACTTGAGTAAATATCACCTGTGGAATCTCCCCACCATCCATAATGATATTATCCCCCTAGGCTATAAACCCACCTTGTCACTATTGATATGGTCTGACATGACCCTCTTGCACATCCCATTCACCGATATAATAAAAACTACCTTCCTTATGAGACATTGATTAAAATCTCATGGGATAAAAATAAATCTATGATTGATATAAAATGATAAAATTCATCCCATGGAACATGTTGAAACCAAACATATATAACATAATGAAATCCTGTAGAATTGATATCTACCATCAATAAAGGAATAATATGCACATACATGAATCCCCTCTGATCATGTTCTTAAGGGATTGTCCAGAGATAACACTCCATAATTGTATTCCATTTAAAAACAAAAACATACAATTAATTTAATATAGATAATATAATATTTTCCTCTAATATTGAACAATAAAGACACAAGGGGCGAATCTATAAGAAACATTCCTTGAACCATAGATGATCTGGAATCTCAATACGTTGGATTATGCTTAAAAGCCTATAATTTGCCAAAAGCATGACAATAAATCCCAATCTAACTCCCCTAATATTTATACAATTTTTTCTCCACCGTCTCTTCCCTTTGACTCAACATCATCCACCATGACCCGAAAACTGTTGGAAATAAAACTACCTGTTCTCTAAGGTTCTATGGATCAAGATTCATAGACCTAAACTGATCTCGGTCTCCTACCATAAAAAACAATTGTAGTACTCCTATAATAATTGGAATAGATTCCTCATATTCCCAAATTAATGGAACTCACATAGAATCTGATCATATTATGGATTTGTATTGTATTGACCACCACAAAAATATAATTTGACCATGGTTATCCCAAGTAATGTAAGTTATTAATCACTGATCTTCCTATAAATACTTCTACTCCTACGATATGTCTCTTATAAACATCTCTTCATACTTCTAGAGGAACAACCACCACTACACTCAGAAGATGGGTGCTACCTAAACCCATGGACCTCACTAAGATTTCTCTCTTTAATAAGGTCCTAGTTGTATATCTAAGAAAAATTCGTCAATCATAACCCATTTACCTTCACCGAGATCTCATAATGTGTGCCCCCCTCAAACAGACTCACTCCAGTGTCCTTATAATATACAATAATCTCATTGAAACACAATAAATCTATAAAAAATTAAGAATAATAAAAAATGATAATACCCTCCAATGTCAAATGAATAAATTCATGGTCTCTATCTGATATAAGAATCTTTGGAAATAAATTTTCAAAGAAGTGGTTTTGGAAATCCTTCTATGTCAACTCTACATGTTGATCATCCTAAACTAGAACATATCACTAATGTCGTGGTGGTCCATATAATATTAAAATAAAAATCTCTAGCCTCCACTCTAGTGGATTCTCTGTATAAAGAATAATTTCCAACATAAACTCCATATATATGTCAATATCATCTAGACCACACTCACTTGTGAACAAAGGGAATTATTGTAGATGGAACTCTTGTGAAAGGTCATACAAGAAGGTATGGCATGAGGAGATCCTATCTCCATCAAATGTACCAATTTTGGAAAGATTTCAGGAAGCTAATCATCCAATACTATACATAGTATTATTGGATGCTATGTCCCACCTACTGATGGGGTATGCTCACCCTCTCCCTCCCAGTGTGTTATCATGGGTCTCAACAGTGATAAGCCTAAAAAATGATAAACAAACATAACTCAGAACAATATAAAAAAACAACCACAATAGTTAAAAAAAGGAAAAAAATAAATTTCATCCTACTAACTTATATTATCATACCCTAAGATCTCATAACTAGATTCCCTCATTGGAATCACTCATTAATCAAGTTCAAATTTCATTAATTTCATATGTTTCATGTTTTAATACCTTCGTTATTCATTAGGATATCAAATTAAAATTCATAGTTAAATAAAATTTCATTTACACATTACATGAGAAAAGACCATATAGGTTTTTTATTAGGAATTAATTTTATTAAAACCATCTTTTAAAAATTCATTTATATAAAAATAATTACAAATATATCACTCAAGAAGTACGCCATGTAATATTTAATAATAATCTAATAGGGTAAAATTCCATATAAATCATTGCTAACACTTTAAATAAGAATCTCCATATTGAGAAATTGACATGTATGTATTATAGGAAACATATGGATGGAATATAAATCCTAAATAATGAGAATGATTCATGAACACACCCCATATTTCAACATTTATCAAAAGATAAAATCTGAAAAATCATAATCAACCCCATATGAATTACTCTAGCTGAATTTAGACTAAATTTCAATGCTTAAAAGATAAACAAAAATAAATCCATTGTGACTTGAGATTTCCTCATATGTGGGTAATTTAATACCATGAATATGGTCTAATCCATATATTAATGAAGTCCTATTACTAATATCAATTTCCAAAAAAGTGATAAAAATTAAAAGATTACTTTCTTACCACATAGTAACATCCCAGTTTAATAGAACACTCCTCAATGTCAGGTTTGATAGTTTCCCCAATACCATAAGAACACCTCCCAATTTTCCATAAGCTACCAACTAGTGGAGAAGATCCTTTAAGACACTATGGGAGACTATTCCCTCACATTATAGTAGAAATATTATTAAAAAATCCAATCACATACAACCAACCCATATAAACACAATATAAAGGATAAGGAAAGTTTCAATTAATAATCACAACACCATATTTTATAACTTCATTGATAATTCCATACATGTAAAGTGATTCCCCAATGGTGGATCATGTGAAAAAGATATAAATGGAAAAAATAACAAAGAAATAAAATAAGATTCCCTAAATTGGTTATGATTCCAACCAAGTCCCTTTGTTAATACTCTATACTAGTAATCCAAAACAACCATTAAACATTGGGACCCTTATTTTATCTTATCCTATATCCATATTGTTTTTCTAGACATCAAATGCAGTCTGAACAAGGTGTCAGTGCAACTCTATAGGACACCACCAAGGATGTCCCTAAATATAACCAGTCTGAATAGAAGATCATGAGAATTTTCTATAATTAAAAAAATTAATTACATAATAAAAATAAACAATAATAACACCAAATCATGGGCTCTGCATTGAAAAATGAGGTCGGTTATTCTTTCTTCAGCCAGTGCTAGATGTCACTGAGCATGTAATTAGATTGTTCCAACCTTATGTTACCTTGACCAAGATTATATCAAGAGTATTCACAATATCATAATTTCATTTCAACTCCAATTTAATTTAAAATACCACATCAATAGAATTTATATGATCTACTATTGAGTGTTTATATAATCAGATCAAGACCACTGTATAATAATTTACAGGACCACTCACAATGAATTTAGGTTTTTTTAAGTAATGACATTTCTAAGAGTTTTAAAAATATTTCACCCTATGAATTTATATTTCATCAGATAAATAACTCTCCTAAAGAATTTACAAGATTGATCTATGAGTGTTTTCAATTTGATTGGTTAAATACCTCTTTATGGGAGCTTACTAAATTTTAATCAATTAAAATTTTACATTTCACCAAGACCAACATAAAAACTTATTTAAAATTAATTTTATAAGATCAAATTTAGTTCATAATTAATATATTAAATCTTAACTTGAATTTCAATCTATAAATCATTATCTACCATTTTAAAATAATAAAAATATCTCTAGGTATCTTCTATTTCATTGAAACCATTCTAGTTTACCATGAAATATTATCATTTTCTTGTTACAAGATCCAAATAAGGTACCCAAAAGGTATCTATCATCTTATATGTTCTTTAAAAATAATGGAAAGTGAAAATTTTATAATTAAATAAAATTATTTAAGCATTTAACTATATTCATGGTTAATAGAAGGTAGGCTGGTGTGGCTGAACATCACACACACATGAATGAGTTGTTAGACTATAGGGAGAATCTAGGGACCACCTACCTTATTCTCATAGGAGTTCAGTCACCCTATATCATCTTTAAAATTGATCTTGAATAGAATCAATCAAAGAAGCATAAAAAAATGAAAATTTGAAATAATAAGAAAAAAGAAGCGAGGCAATAAAATTTTGGAAGAAAGATATAATGATCATATATGGAAGGTTATCTTTCCCAAAACTCTCAAATTGAATAAAAATATTATCTAAAATATCAAGGATCAAGAGAGAATCAACAAAAACCAAGAGAGAATGAAGGGTTTCATAATGGAAGTGTTTCTGGACAAAAGAAGGGGAGTAATTAGGTTAAAGGGATCTAGGTTACAAAGGGAAAAATAGTAAAACAACCCTTTTAAATGGGGTGAATGATGGGTTAAACCATGCACCAACTTGGATAACCTATGCTATCCAGGGCACAAAATTTAACTGTATTATGACATATAGTTTAACAAACCATTCATAAACCATGTGATATTCATTTGAAAATTTCTATAGATATTTTCATGGCTTATTATAGCCTTAGACATGGTTAAAAAACTGTGTTACTATGCATAATAGGCCTCATGATTGGATGTATGGTAAGAACTGACCATGTTCTAACTGATCACCCTTGGTTTTGACTCTAAATTCCATGATTTTAATCCCTAAACCCCCATGACACTCTGATACCCCCTACTCATGTAACATATGTAAGTATGATAACTATTTAAGGTCAATTTATTTTAAATAAAAACACACATAATAATAAGGATTATATCATTTGTCACAACGAACCTATTTGAATAAATTATTTTATTAATTTTCTTTTTTCAGGTAGTTCAAGTTGAAGCCTGATATAATGCTTTTGATGACTTTTAAAAAAGAGCTTTCTTTTCCCGTGGCTACATTTAGCGCGCCGCAGTTGATGATGCACAAGCTCGTGTGGGTCGCTGTTTGACTTTTCCTAGATCAATTAATTTAATAAAATTGATTAATAATAAAGAAATAAAATTAACAGTGTGATGAAATAAAAATCATATAAAATTTGTGTTTTAAAAGATAATAATAATAATGTTATTCAAGTAAATTATTATTATTATTATCACAATTGATATAATTTTTTTTATCTTATTAGAATCAATTGGGTTTTATTAATTTTATTATTATTAACATCATTATTCATATTCTAGTTTATTACTATTATTATTATGATTATGAGCATTTTGTGTTCAGCATCATCAGACGCACATGCTGGGCACAGTTCTGAGACCACGTGGTCTGCCTGGCATTTAAAATAAGCTAAAACATAATGAGATGATGGAATAATAATGAATAATTTAAAAGAAATAAAATTAAAATAAGAAGATTAATAAACTTTAGGAAATTGTTTTAATGATAATAATATGATTATAGTTTTAGAAAAATAATAGGAATATTATTATTAATAGTGTTAATGAATTATAATTTATTAAAATATTACTAATATTGTGAGAAAAAAATTATTATTTTTAATTTCATGTTATGTGATTTCTTTGTTTTGTTTTTATTTTACTTATTCTGTTTATTTATTTTATTACCTTTTTTATTAGCCTTTTTTTCTTAGGGTTCGGACTCTTCTATCCCCATATTTTTATACCAAGTCTCCCCCTAATTAAACCTGGTCTCCTTTGTGCCGCAATCCCCTCCCAAAGGACTACCAGACCATCCCTCTTCCCTCTTGGCGGAGCCCCTACCAGCACACCCCTGTTCCGATGTGGGCCCTATCAGCGCACCCACACCAACTTGCTCTCCCCTCAGCCTCACCACCAATCGCACCATGCCCTTCCTCACCCGTCCAGCACCACTATCACATCACCGCCTCACTCTCCTCCTTCCCAGCGTGTCGCACCGCCTGTTACCCTTTGTTACCCCTGGAACCCCCACTGGTCCATCCTGCCTCCCATTCCTCCCAGCCGAAACCATGCCTCCAGCTGTGTCAACCACTACCCTTCTCCCAACCGGCCATGTCATGCCACACCCTCCCTTGTGCAGCGACCCCCATCAAAACCTCTAGAACATTTCCCTCCTTCCGCACTAGCAACCCCTCTCTTGATAAGTTCCTCATTTCTCATATTTGAGTTTTTTTCAGCAGGTATGAGTTCTAACATTCAGGTTTTAATTTGATGTTTTGGGTTTGAATTCATGATTTTGGGTTTACGTTAGGTTCATTTTGGTGCAAACGAAACACATTTAAAGTTACATGCTTCAATTTAAAGATTTCACATCAATTTTGGGGGTTTTTACATGCTGGTAGGTGGTTTTGCGTTTAAAAATTATTTAATAAATTATTTTTCTTTATTCCTTAATTTATAATATTAGTTGATTAATTATTTTGGATGTGGATTTGGTTTTCTTTAGGTTCTACATGTGTTATATTTTTTTAGTAGTATGTTCGTGTGGTGTGGGTGCGTTCTTTGATAGGAGACTATTTTTTAGTTTATCATTAATTTTTAATAATATGTGCAGTTAGTTTTTTAGTTGGGAAGGTGGTGTTAAGTGTGTTTTTGACATATTTTTGCTTGTGTACGGTCACAGGGGAAGGTGTTGTGTGGGTTTAATGGGTTGTTTCTGTGGAAACCCACATTGAAATGCCTACTAGTGTTTTATAAATTTTGTGTTTGTTTGGTGAATATTCACCAAGTGTGTGGTTTTTGTTTTGGTGTAGCATTAATGTGAGTTCTTCCCAAAATGTGGGTTCGAGTGGTTCTTTGGTGTTTAATGTCATGTTTTATATTCTATAATTTCTTAATAAAATTTCAAGTGTTTTATTTAATCGGGAAAATGTCTTTTAACTATGCGGTAGTGTTATTAATCAATGTTAATGGGGAAGGATGTGTTCTCAATATGGTTTTCGATGTGTTTGGTCATGAATGATGGATGAGTTGATTTTGTGTGTTAATTCATGCCATGTCTCTTTTTAAATAACATTTTTACAAGATTTTATATTTTTTAGTAAATAATTATTAATGTTGAAAAAATGTTTTAATTTAGTTATGTAAAGTATTTTATGTGTGGACTATTTCAAATGGTTTTTGTGTGTGTGAAAGTGTAGAATTGTGTTTAGGTTACATCCTGTTTGTTTTCATTCAGTTGAGTTTGACATGAGATGTGAAATTGGAACATCTTGAGCACAAAAAACGG
This sequence comes from Viscum album, assembly GCA_963277665.1. Classification (NCBI taxonomy): domain Eukaryota; kingdom Viridiplantae; phylum Streptophyta; class Magnoliopsida; order Santalales; family Viscaceae; genus Viscum; species Viscum album. The sequence goes on from OY728136.1 coordinate 1,991,140,815, forward strand.
AAGCCTAGGTACTAGGTGGGTAGTCTAGATCTAGCATGCTAGTGATACAGAAGAGGATCTGGCCCGGTTTCACGTAGTTGATTTGATAATTAATACACTAACTAAACATTGGATGATGATTAGAAGCCACTAGGCTATGGATGTGTTTCCCTACTAGTGGGTCATTCACGAGAACATATATTGACATTTTTCCTATACTACTATTCACTGAGACATGATGTTCTAGGGTCCCATTCTTTTTACTAGTACCTATAGGGGATCTCCCACTTTTAGTGCTCCTGGACTACTATACACTCACCGTTAGCATATGGTGTAGCTTTTGGGTTTCACTGATTGTTTGAGTTTTCATTAAATCATGGGTTTTCTTGAAGGATTGAGGTTTCATTAAATTTTGGGTTTCCTTGAATTTTTGAGTTTTCTTTAATGTTTGGGTTTCCTTGACGGTTTTAGTTTTCATTAAAGTTTGGATTTTCTTGAAGGTTTTAGTTTTCGTTAATGTGTGGGTTTTCATGATGGTTTGAGTTTTTTTGGAGGTTTGGTTTTCCTAAAATGTATGGGTGTTTTATTTATTTATTTAAGTTTTTTCTAATGAAATTATTTCCTTTATAGAATTTTTTTCTCAAATGTTGTTCAAGATTTAGTGTCATTTCATTTATTTAGCCTACAAATGTTTTTATCATTTAATGTTTATATGTGGAACCTTTTTAATGGGTAACATCCTATTAGGATCTTGGCTCACACCCTACATAGACCTTTGGGTGTATATAGACCTTGTTCTTTATGTATTCCAGGTTGAGGCATCGTGCTCAGGGATGGTGGTTTTTTCTTTGATGGTCTTCTCCTGAAGGATGGTGTTTGTGGTGTGTGGATTTCACACCTCTCTTGTTGATTGAAGGTTTGAGTTAGTGTTTTAATTTCATTTTTTGTCATTAATTTTTCATTGCTAGATCCTGTTTTACCCCTTTAGATGTGATTTTTGTTAAGGCCATATTCGGTTGTCTGTTTCCAGTTTCAGTTTACATATCATTGTAGTTGTTTTTCAATACGTTTTTTGGGAAAATAGTTCCCTTGTACAATTTTGATACTCGGGCACTTGTTCCAGATTGTGCGGATCGGGAACACCTTTCATGCTATGTCACAGATCGGGTCGGGCACCGGGTCAGATGGAGACCCGGTCTAGTTCCTGAAAAAATGGTATAAGAGGGGATTTCTAACTTGAGTCGTGTTATATTGGAATAGATTCCCTGTAGACTAGAGTTATGGTGGTCCGAAATAAGTGTTCTTACTACGAGTAAGGTTCCTAGCAAGCACACCACGTGGTGGGATTCAGGTTACCAACGTAAGTTGAGGCCTGTCTAAATCTTTTGTCCGTGTGGTTAATATTGTTTATGGGAAATGGAAAAGGAGTTGGCTCAGTGGTCCTAGTGAGATCACATGGTCTAGAAAGCCATGGGGAGCCAGGGACGCTGTCCCAGAATACCCTATGTGGCGGTGGTGTGATTGGGGTATGAACACCAACCAAATGTTCCAGTCACCCACTGACACTAGTTTTCTCTTGCACCATTCCTCATTTCATTGTTTTGAAATTGTGAAAATTTGGTTTTTAATAAAAAAATTTGTTCCTGGAAAATGTTTTTGAAATGAAGCAATTTAAAAAGTAAATGATATAAAAGGCTTGAAAGGTGTGGCTTGAATGTTTTGTTTCTAAAAAATGGAATGGTTTGGTATTGATCCTTGGTGTTCTCATGGTTAACCACATGCATGAGTGCATATGAAAATAGAAGTGGTCAATGGCATGAGCAGATGAATTCCTGGATGAATATGAGGTGGGTGATGGTGTGGCATGGAAACATACATGTGTGAGGCCCATGGGACACCATTGGTGTTTGTGCATCCCACCATCTTTGCTTATTTTCAAAAAGTTTTGTTAAATGAGAAATAGGTGTGTTAAGAAATGGTTATTGTGTGGTATTTCCTTGTGTTTTGGATATGCCGAATTTGAGGCATTTTGAGTCGAGGATCCTTTATAACTTATTTGTGTCCTGAGTTTGAATTCTAATTTGTAGGCTGGTGTAAAAGTGTGTGATTAGTTAATTCTTTTGAAAATTTCTTTTTGAAGCCCTTGCAGTGGTTCCCCCTACAGGTTTCATGTTTACTTTTGGTATGTATTGGGCAGTAGAATAGTTTGATGAGGTCAATAGTCTTCAATCTTGGCTAGTGCACGCCCCCATAAAGCATTAGCTTGCGATTGAAGTGCGGCCATCAGTAACTCGCCACTGGTCGACCCTCCAGTCGAATAAAGTGAGGACTCTCCCTTTTTAGTGATAGTGATAAGTTTGTCCCTTATCCTTTTCAGTTAAGTGAATCCTCTCACTGTGGGATGATATATGAGAGATGATTTGAAGAGTGTTTTGGTTTTGTTGAGTTATCTGAGTCGTCGGGTATGAAGTTTGACACCGTTGTGTCAGAAGGTTTCCCCTAGAAACAGTGAAAGGAATTCCACCAGGGAAGGGTGAAGGCGGTTTAGAATTATCAGTGTTGTGAATTGTCTTGATGGGATTTTTAGTACTTTCATTGGCTGCAAGGGTCATGTTTGGTGACGTATGGAAGTGTGAGTTTTCTTTTAATTGAAAGGGTGGATTTTTTATGATCCTTCGGGATTCCCTATTTTTATTGGAGTGTGTCCTCTCGCGGAGTTATAATTTTTATATTAAAAGGGGTGTGTTTGTCATGAATCTTTCGTTCTTATGTTCCATGGTAAAGGTGAAGCGGTGATGCATGCGCATCCTTTGAACCTATGTTCTGGTGGAGGTGCCGTGTGGGAGTAGTTTTACATCATGGGGTGTTGTGTTTACTAGGGTTGTCTCGATTGTTGTGCAGTTTCTTGGGAAACCAAAAGGATAATCTCAATGCGGGAGTCTTCAATACCTAAATGTGAGTTAAGAGAAGCTTCAAACATTAGGGTTCCATCCATAGGCCTCGAAGTGAAGCTCAGACATGGTCAAGAACCACAGGAGAGTATGAGACCCCAACCTTATTTTTTTCCTTAGTACTAAAGGTGAAGTAGGTATAAATTGTATCATGTGTTTCCATTTTGAATGATATGTTTGGGTGCGTGGGGTTTCCCTTGGATATTATGGGGTGTGGTCCTCTCATTACCTTAAATTACTGGGGGGTTGAATCCTACTGAATGTAATTGCTTTTAGTGGTTCTTATGGGGTCAGTTGGGTAAATCAACCGCAAATTTTAATGGTGCTCATCAAGGGATGTTGAGATGTTTTTTTATCTTCAATAGTGGTTTTAACGCCCCGGTAGTTGGGCCCCTCCCTCCCCACCCCTTGTGGTGGTGTGTTTGGTCACTATTGGGATTTTATTATTCAATGCTTTGTATATCTGTTAGTTTTAATGGTGGCGATACACGAGATGGGTCTCACTCAATTGTCTCTGAAATGAAATGGGTTGTCTACTCTTCATAATGGTGGGGAGTCCATTAGGGCCTCCCCATATTGATTTCCCAGTCTCTCCTTGGGCGTTTCGATGCACTTAATGGTGGGGAGCCCCTTAGAGATTCCCCATTATGGCCTTTTGGATATGTTTCTTTCCTTGATTAATCAAATAGAGGTGTTCTACCTCATTATGGTAGACGACACATATCAGGAAGTCTTTTTATGAGTTTTTTTACGTTGTCATTTGAGTCACATTCTCTGAGCACAATGTGTTTACCTCTATTCACTTATTTTTTTGTGGGGATCATCTTTGAACCTTAAGGGGGGTTTCATTTTTTACTTTGGGGTTCAATATTAGTAGTGGATTTCAGGGGGAGGAAAGTATAATGGTGGGGAGAATTTTCACACCTGTCAACTTTGAATCATTTATTTTTTTAATTATACTTTTTTCAGGTAGTTCAGGTTGAAACTCGATATAAAATTTTTGAAGACTATAAAAAACGCTTACTTTTCCCTTGGCTATGTCCAGCTCCACAAAGTAGAAGTTGTGGGGCCTCAACTGGGTCACTTTTTGAATTCATCCAGTTCAATTGATTAATTAAAATTTATTAATGATACAGAAATAAAATTAATAGTTTGATGAAATAAAAATCAAATAAAATAAGTGTTTTTAAATATAATAATAATAATAATGTTTGTCAAGGACATTATTATTATTATATCAGTTGATATAACTTTTTATTTTGTCTTATTACCATCAATTGGGTTTTATTTTATTATTATTATTAACATCATTATTCATATTCTAATTTATTACAATTATTATAATGATTATGTGTTCTTTGGGTTTAGTGTCACCAGACGCATAGGTAGGGCATCGTTCTAATACAAGGTGGTCAACCTAGCTTCTAAAATGAGTTAAAACATAATGAGATGATGAAATAATAATGAATAATGAAATAAATATAAAATGAAAATAAAAAGATTAATGAACTTTAAGAAATAGTTTTAATGATAATAATAGGATTACCATTTTAGAAAAATAATAAGAATATTATTATTAATAGTGATAAATATATATAATTTATTAAATTGTTACAATTAATTTTAGAAAAAAATATTATTGTTAATGTTATGTGATAGTATTACAATTTTTTCTTATTATTTTACTTTTTTTTGTTTATTTATTTTATTATATATTTTTTTCTTTCTTTCTTTTTCTTAGGGTTCGAACTCTTCCTTCCCCCTATTTTTCTATCGCGTCTCCCCCGGGTAAATGTTGGGATCCTTTATGCTGCACTCCCCTCCCCACAGACCACCAAACCTTCCCTCTTTGGTAGAGCCCCTGCCAGCGCACCCCTATTTCGATGTGACCCCTGCCGGTGTAGCCACACCAGCCCTCTCTCCACTCAGCCTCACCTCTCGTCATGTTGTTACCTTCGTCTCCCGACCATCACCATTGTTGCGTCTCCACCTCACTCTCCTCAAACCGATCATGTCACGCTTCCTGCTACCCTTAACAACCCCATGGAACCCCCTGGTCTAGCCCTCCTCCCATTCCTCCCAGTTGAAACCCTACCTTCAGCTACTTGCAGCGCTTCCCTACTACTAGCCGGCCACCACTTGCCACACCCACCCTTTCACATAGAACCCCCCAGTGAAACCTTCAGCACATTTCCATCCTTCCGTTCTAGAAACCCCGTTCTTGATAAGTGCCTCCTTCCACTTCTTTGAGTTTTTTTCCATGTATGAGTTTTGATTTTGGGGTTCTAATTTTATGTTTTTGGTTTGAATTCACGATTTTGGGTTCACGTTAGGTTCATTGTGGTAGAGACGGCCCATGGATGATGTTACATGCTGATATTTTAATATTTGACATCAATTTTGGGGGTTTTTACATGCTGGTAGGTGGTTCTGCATTTAAACATTATTTAATAAATTAATTTTATTTCCTAGTTTATTTATAATATTCTTTGATTAATTATTTTGGGTGTGTATTTTTTTATTGATGTTCTCCAGGTGTAATATTTGTTTAGTAGTATTTGCATGTGTTATGGGTTCATTCTTTGATTGGAAAATTGTTTTTTGTTTATCCTTAGGGTTTAATATTATGTGGGGTTAGTTTTTTAGTTGTGAAAGTGGTGTTAAGTGTGTTTTTGAAATGTTGTTGCATATGTTTCGTCACAAGGGAAGGAGTTTTGTGGGTTGAATGGGTTATTGATATGGAAACCCACATTGAACTGTCTACTAGTATTTTATAAATTTTGTATTTGTTTGGTGAAAATTCGCTAAGTGTGTGGTTTTTGTTTTGGTGTAGCGTTAATGTGCGTTTTGTCCAAAAAGAGGGATTATGTTGTTCTTTGTTGTTTAAAGTCATGTTTTATCTTTTATAATGGATTAATAAAATTTCTAGTGTTTTTTTAATTGGGAAAATGTGTTTTATCTATGTGGTTGGGTTATTAATCGATGAGAGTGGTGCAAGTTGTGTTCTCGATAAGGATTTGGGTGTGTTTGGTCCTGAGGGAGGGATGAGTTGGTTTTGAGTGTTAAGTCATGCCATGTATCTTTTTAAAGAACTTATTTACATGATTTTATATGTTTTAGTAAATAATTATTAAAAGTGAAAAATGGTTTAATTGAGTTATGTAAATTATTTTGTGTGCAGACTATTTCAAATGTTTTTTGTGTGTGTGAAAGTGTGTGATTGAGTTTTGGTAACATCCTATTTGTTTTTTTAGTTTCATTTGACATGAAATGTGAAATTGGAACATCTTAAGCACAAAAAGTGGTAGACTGAGTACTAGGGGGTGGACTAGATCTAGTGTTCTAGTGATACAGAAGTGGCTCTGGCCCGGTTTCACTTTGCTGGTCTGACTATTACAACACTAACTAAACTATGGATGATGATTGGATACCACTAGGTTATGGATGCGTTTTTCTACTAGTGGCTCATGCATGAGAATGTATATTTTGTGTTTCCTATACTACTGTTCACTGATACACGATGTTCTAGGGTCCCATTTATTTTACTAATACCTATAGGGACTCTCCCACTTTTAGTTCTCCGGGACTAGAATACCCTCACCATCGTCATATGGTGTAGCTTCTGGGTTTTCTTAATGGTTTGAGTTTTGTTTCATTAATGGATTTTCTTGAATGTTTGAGTTTTCTTTAATGTTTTGGTTTTATTGAATATTTGAGTTTTCTTTAATGTTTGGGTTTTCTTAAAGGTTTGAGTTTTCTTTACTTTTTGGGCTTTCATGAATGTTTGAGTTTTCTTTAAATTTTGGGTTTTCATGATGGTTTTAGTTTTCATGAAGGTTTGGTTTTCCTAAAATGCAGGGGTGTTTTATTATTTATGTGGTTTCCTTTGAAATTGTTTTCATTATAGATTTTGTTTCAATAAATTTGTTCACGCTTTGGTGTCATTTCATTTATTTAGCCTGCTAATGTTTTTATCAATAAATGTTTATACATGGGACATTTCTATTGGGTGATGTCCTATTGGGCTCTTGGCTCACACCCTACATACACCTTTGGGAATATGTAGACCATGATCTTTATGTATTCCAAGTTGAGGCATCGTGCTCAGTGATGGTGGTTTTGATCATTGATGGTCTTATCATGCAGGCTGGTTTTTGTGGCGTGTGGATATTGAACCTCTTTTTTTGATTGGAGGTTTGAGTTAGATTTTTAGTTTGTTTTATTGTCATTAATTTTTCGATGATGGATCCTTTTGTAAACCTTTAGATTTGATTTTTGTTAAGGCCCGGTTTGGTTATCTATTTCCAGTTTCAGATTACTTATATTGTTAGTTGTTTTTCAATCATTTATTTTGGGTAAATCATTCCCTTGTACTCTTTTGATATTAGATAACTTGTGCCAGTTCATGGGGATCAGAAACGCTATTCGGGCCATGTTGCAGACTAGGTCGGGCGCCGGGTCAGATGGTGACTCTGCCTGGTTCATGACATCGTTCACTAAAATTTATTCTCAAAAAAGGAATAAACTTTTGGTGTTCTATTTCACCACATTTGAATTGGGTATTTCAGGTTATAATTGATGCATATTTGTTTCTTCCTTAAAAACTACGATAAAACATTTCATATATAGTGACTATGAATAAAAAAGATAAGAATTATATATTCTAACAACTTGTGATTTTCTTATCATAGTTTTACCCTCACACATTAGAATGTGTAAAGATATAAATCTTATACAAATCCTAGTATCATAGTCTAGGTAAAACATGAGGATCATTCCATTTTTATAATTAATCTATTTAAATAATCAAAACATAGACATCTTACAATGATACCTTGATGTGGATTGAGAGGAATTATCATCCTCAATATATTTTATAGTAATATCTATTTGTATCAATGATTCATTATAATTTCATTGCCTAACATATCAAGAATACATAAAATGAGAAACATGAAATCTAATATATAGTTCCACATCAATATTAACATTCTCAATATATATAGTGATTTTATACTATCATGGAAGTAGTTATAGGTCCCTCATAATAGAGTCCCAGAATTAAATAATCTCTATTATCATGATAAACAATGGGTGGAATCTTAATAGGTTTAAACTTGGCCATTAATTATTAATTACATAAAAAATAAGACAATAAATTGAGACATATCACATTAATATAGAATTCAAAAATGTAAATCAATTTATGGGATGGAAAATATAGTATTTTAAAAGATACGACTACAAGTTTTTAAGTGTCTATCCTAAAATATTTATCCCATGACTTGATATTTGTAGTAACAATCATTATTTAAGCAATATATGATTATTTATTGAACAAAACATACTATAAAAATGGTTATACAAGTACTCAATTTTTTTAGAAACCAAATAGATTTCTTGTTTAAGAATGTGCGGGTCACTACAACCAATAATAAGTTCCCCTAATCAGAAAAAATAAAACCATAATAGCTTAAACACTTTTACCCAATCATATAAAATATACTCATATGTGTCTACTGCAAACTATAGTCCATAGAGTTTCTCTACTCTTATACCACTCTATGTTGGCTCGCACTTACATGACCCCACCTTGATTGGTGAAATGGTTGATTATACCTCTGAAATAACACCTCTGATAGGCCATGGGTTGTGGAGTAACAAAAAAAATGTAATTAACACATAATTATAACTATTGTCCCTATGAATCTACAAGGAAAATAACAAAAATGTTACTAAATAAAAAATTACACAACAAATTAACATGTAAACTAAAAATTTATAAGATTGTGTATGGAATATCATGCATAATGTAAGAAGTAATTTATATTCATGGTCAGATTCATGATAATTACAAAATAATCGAATTTTAGTCCAAACATAATATTTATGAATGAAAAATAATTTTAAACCACATTGATTAACAAGAACAATCTTCTTCTCTGTGTTTCCTTCATGAATTATTAGTGGATTATCTCATGAAATATAACGTTTATGTCTATAACTACCATATAATATATTAAAATTTATAACATCATCTCTACCAGAAGTATGTCAGTACACATGAACCATTTCAGGGGTATGAAAATAAATTAGTAGGAAATATTAATAAATTAGAAGCATGAAATTCATTATTTTTCATTAATAATAAAATAAGCATATGAACTTGTAATATATGGCTGTATCCCCAAAACTTAATGAAATAAAATGATTGGATAGATCCAATTTAAACTAGAATAGTATCTCTTCATTTGTTATCATAAAATATGTATATATATATCCATAAATTTTACACATCAATAATCATTATTCTGTCACATCAGAGATATTTACAATGAACCTTACAACAAACAATCACTCTATAAATAAAAAAAATATTTTCATATCAATATAATATCATCATTCTATAAATTAATGCAATTATATAATTAATTTCATATTAATTATTGTGGGAAACATGATATATAGCCTCTATAAAAGACCAAACATCACCAATTAATATCAAGATACCTCATAGAGGATTCCCCTAGTGTGGGTTAGTATTGGTCAAGAGACCCAAATCTACCAAAATTTCATTATCATCATCTCTTTTTTATAACTAAAAAGAGAATTATTATAATCATGGAATTAGATATAGTGAACTATATTAATATAATCAATATACAAATGTTTCATCTTTAATATTCATTTTTAGTATCCTAAGAGACTGAAAAAGTTAATCATTTTAATGAATCCCATAACTTGTAATGCTAAGTCCATAACATCGAAACATTCCAAATAAATATAATTCCCATTTTAGTCTCTAGGTGATGTTGTTATCAATCCCCATGGGGATATCATAAAAATTAAAACAATAAATTTATAAAAACAACGAAATATCACAAAAAATCCATCAAAATAACACCAATAATAACTAATTATCATGTATCTTTATGTCTCTGAAGTATTATTTGCATGTAATAATAAAAGACTCTCATAGTAATGCATTATAATAATAGACATTCGATCACATAATCACCATTCATAATCTTGATACAACATTATACTAATTCATTTTCACAAATTATTTTGATAAATATTACTATCAAAAGTCTCAATGTACTCTCAAATCAATGAGAAGTTATATTGAATTACTTCTCATGGAAGATTCATCCTTAATTCAATGACATTTCATGGTCACTATAGTGTTTAGAAGTTCAATACCATCCAAACACATTAACCAACACTTTATTTTATACCTCCCTACTAATAAAAAATGTATTGAGAATAAAGATTATAGTTGCACCACATTAATACATTGAATCATGAGAACTTCATTAGGTATTATCAATATCAATTTATTTTCTTTCTAAAATTTCTATTAATATTGATATTTGTAAGCATACTAATTTTTATAATAAATTTTATTCATGAAAAACATCACTAAATCTTGTAAACATGATGAGAGATAAATACACATATGTCATTATATCTTAGTATATTTTCTTAGTATTAACAAGATGCTATATGTGTCTCTTAGTTGACATAAATATTATGGTAGCATACACATTGATATCCTTGTTCAAAATATTTTTTTATGATAATCTTGGTATTAATAATTTTTATTGAGACAAAAAAATATATTATTCTATTATACATGAGAAAATGAACACTATAGAACTCATGAAATTTTCAATGGCTGAGTAAGCATAAATTTCATTTTTCAAATATTTGAAATACTAAAAATACAATTTAAATAGTATAAAATAACTTTATAATTCTAAATATTCCTATTTATATTAAAAATAATGTAATAAAGAAAATAAACCTGTCCCAAATATACATCAAATGGAAAATTCCTTATTTTATTTAGTTGGTTATCCACATCCTCAGGCCCCAAATCTCTAGGTTTCACAATCTCTAATTCTATCCATCAAATTTCCACCATGTTTTACCAAAATCACCCAATATTTATCCTTACTGTGGCTAGCATTAATTCCTCTCCATTACTTGTCACACTCAGGAAATATTATTAATTCAAGAATCATGTAATGTGAGTCTATTTTCATATACACAGTGTTCTTGAAAACCATTATAAATGTATCAACCACCATTTTCATAATTATATATTTTCAAATTAGCTAGCCCAATTAATCTTTGTGTTGTTGTTTTTCTGGTGGATTCATGTAGTTTTATTTTAGTGATAGGGTGAAAATGTTTTTATAGTATAGATAATACCACTAATTATTTTTTAGAGTAAACATTTCCATTAAAAAATATTAACCTATTTCACAAAAAATAAATTAATTTTCATTTTATATTTGTGGGGAAAATTATAGATTATTTTTTTTATAAAAGAACTCAAAATCAAACTTTTAGGGGGGATATCAGTGCCTGTAGAATTACTATGATTTCATTTATCCTCAATTTATATTAAATATAATCAATTAAATGAGTTTAAATTTACACATTTTTAGGAAAAATGGGTGTAGTTCAGGCCCTAAGACTATATACATTTAATATCTACTCTAAATGAAACATCATACCCTTAATAAAAAATATAAATTTTTTTCTTGGTGTCCTTTTAAAATAAACTATAATTTTAATTTTCCATGATCCCTTGTTTTAAAAAACAACATTTCTTATATTTTATTTATAAACAACACATAGTGCACATCATAAGCATAAAATATATCAACTTATTTAATATGGGTACTTATGAATCTAATGAAACCAAAATATAATTCAAATAAAAATAAAAAAAATAATTCTTTCACTATAAATCCATATGAAAATTTATATTTATATTATGGTCCAAAAGATTCATATTTTTCAACCATTGATTGGATATGTTGAAAAATAAGTTTAAAAATTACATTATTTTATAATTATTATTAATTATAATTATTTTATTATTAAATTAAATAATTATTTTTATGTTAATTAAGTTTTTTAATGATTTCTTTGAATGAATAATATAATAATTTATTTTATTTCCCATATATTCCATAATTTTTTTCCAAGAGGATGTGTGAGATTTAATGTGACCCAAGAGGTGATTTATTTAAATGGGAATATTTTTGGTTGAAAATGAAGTGAAGTGGATGTAATTTGTAAAACTGGTGTTATCTTTTATTTTTAAAACATTTTTGACATATAAATCATATTTAAATTATGAATTCATATTTTTCCGAATAGGTGTAGTTCATTTGAATGTTTGTAAGTGTTTTGGTGGTAATTTAAGATTATGATAGTTATTTGGAGATATTTGAAATGATATAGGGGAAAAATAATAATGTTAATGATTATTTTATGATTTACATGCCAAAGATGATAGTTTTTTTGATTCTGAAAAAGTTACACCATAATAAAATTGGATTGTAAAATTATTTGAACACTAAATGTTAGGATTCTTATGATAGTGATCTAAAAAATGGGCTAAAATATGACACAAATGCTTTGTTTTTGTGTGTTTAAGGTATTTTATAAAGAAAAAGGATTTTGAGATAAATAAGGGGATTGATACATGAATTACTATAATGTAATGGAGGTAGTTGCACCATGATGTCAAAAATTACATTCCAATGATAATGGCCATGATAAAAGTGATATTCTCTAAAAAGTGTGGTCAAACTACAATGAATGGTTTCACACTACAATTATCCAAGAGTAATATTTTCTTTTAATGGAATTCAAGGTAACAATTTAGTAATTTGATGTTTTTAATCATGATGATCTTTTCATATTTTGATTTAGTTAATTATCCTGTTTTATGTGTTTTTTATTTGTGTCTTTTAGATCACATACATGTTACTAAAAATGAATTTATTATATCCCTAAAACATATAAAATGTTATAAATAAGAGTGTATTAATTTAATGAATTTAATATTAGTGATATTAACTAAAAATATAAGTTTATTTATACACAATTTAAGGCTCAAAATTAAATTAAAGAGGGATTATTCCCCTAAGATGAGGCATATGTGTGTACATAAGAGTATATCGTGAATTGTGGAATTATAAATAGAGAGAGATAAAGAGAGAGAGAAAATAAAATAATATTTTCTAAGGAGATTTATTTCTAATTATTATGAAAATTTCTTAATATGGAAATTTATGACGGTGATGGTCAAAGACTTACATTGAATAAGATGTATTGAAAAAGTATTATAATGAAATTCTCAGTGAGATTTTTTCCTTAAAATTAGTGTTTTACCTATAATTTAGGATACTCAATTGAATAATGATTGATATGTGGGGTTGTATAGATGAATTTTATGTTTTAAAAATTTCATATTTTTAGTGATCGAAGTGAATAATTCATGGTGATACTCTACTGGAAGTGACTTTGTAATTTTTTTGTGATAGACAATTATTAATTTTCATTCTTTAATGTGTTACATTTGTTTTTTATGGTATAAAATCACATTTTCCATATAGAACTGGTACACATATGGATTTTAGGGAAAAATATTATTATAATTTATTTATTTATTCTAGTGGACCATATAGAAGCGGATAAACCTATTTCATGAAAAAGATTTATACATTAATTTTAATTATTAACTATGTATATATCAATGTTCTCAATTGGTTATGAATATATATTAATGAAATCTCTAAACTAAATGATCGGTGTCAAAAAAATTAGTTTTGAAGAAGTTTCTAAGGAAGACATTCTTATTTTATCTTAATCTGTGAGCAAGCTTGATTGGTGAAAAATCCAAAAAAATGTTTATTCCATTTCAAACCTCTCAATGTGAATATTCATATGGGACCTCACTACCATGGATGATAGTTACTTCTAAAATTTATATCATATTTGTGTTTTCCATTTAAATACATCATGGTTTTCTTTATTGGAATTTTGAAGTTATATCTATTGTTTATTATTTTTAAATTATATATTTTTGTTTTCATGACATTAATTTAGTAAATAAAAAACGAGTTTACTAAATTAATGAAAAAGATACAATTTTATTATGGAAATAATAATATTTTACATTCTTTAATTTCATTTGAAACTATTCAACTTTGTAATGTGAGGTTTTACTCAAGTCATGAATGTTAAAATGAAGAATCTAGTTGATATAAAGAATATTGAGATATATGTGTTTACAAGGAATGTTATATCAACCACAATTTTAGATAATGATTTAATAAAGTATATGGGGACCAATATAGTGTAAGGAATTTGGTAAAATAAATAGAATATTCAGGAAATGAATTTAAAAAGGAAGGAATCCAAAGTTTAAATTTGGTATTCCCATTTTAAATAAATTATTTTATTTAAATTAGATCCTATAAATGATTTTTTCATTATATTTGATTAGATTGTGAGATATATAATTACATTTAAAGAATTATGTTAGGATTCATTTATGGATAAGAAATTTCCTCATAACTTGTGATAAAAGTTTGATGCCAATGTTTTATCCCTTAATGATCAGGTTTTGAATATATTTCCAGTAAGTGGAATATGAAATGGTTAAATGTGCATAGATTATTAAAATAAGAAAGTAGACTAATAAAATAACTATTAATACTCTGAGTAATGAAAATATTTCTAGGGAGGTCGAGTAATAAAATTATGATTTAGATTGGAAATGATATATTGATGTGGAATTTCGAAATTTCAATTCAGTTAGATGAAGAAATATTCACAAAGTAAAGGTAGATATTATGTTAATATAACATTGAATTATTTCATTTATAGTTTAATTATTCATTTTCATTGAATTTTTAAATTGTTAAAATAGAATAAAATGGATATAAGAATGTTTAATCAAGGTATTTCTCCTAAAATAAATGTAAATTCAATAAGAAGATATAAATTTCAATAGTGAAACAAGTAAAATTTTAAAAATTAAATAAAGAATTTATTTTCAAAAAATGGATTAAAATAAATGTAATAATAGTTAAAGTAAATAGTAGTAGATCCTAAGGTATCATGGTAAGAATTTTTGGATTACAAAGGTGAATAAATAAGAGTTCTCTAGTTAGGATTATGATGAATGAAACATCATTCCATCCATTCTAAGTCATGATTTGAATGAATTTATACTCAAAATATCTAAATTGGATATGTAGAACAAGAATTTGGGTAAGGAATATGATGTTATAAATAAGGATGAATAATACTAAAGAGAAATATTTATGTTATTAGATGAAAGAATTATAGAATTGAAGTGCACCCCCTACCAAATATAAAAGTTAATTAATTTCTTATGGAAGGACATATATAAAATAAAAATAAGAAAATACAATACTATAAAAATGTGTTCGATTCTGATTATCAATCAAATACGATCAAATTCAATTTCAAACAAAAATTAACGGAAATTTGAAATTTTTTTAATAGAAATAATAAGAGTACTGAAATATCCAAGATTATTAATGACCAACATAATATTTAGAAATATCACTCTATAGATTCATAAAGTTATGATTTTAAGAATAATGAATATAAAGTGAATAGATAAATAGATAATAATAAATTATCTTTATAAGATTGATTATAGAATTTTGAAATATATGGAAGCGGTGATTGAATAAAAAAATAGATAGAAATGGAAATTTATACAATTAATGAAAGAATTTTGAAATTATGGGAGAGATTTTAAGAAAAATAAAAAAATTAGGTTTGAAAACTTTTTTATAATTAATGGTTAGAATGAAGATAAGTTTTAAGTGTCAATTATTGTAAATCATGTTATATTTTCGCAACTATTCTCATTTTTATCTACTAGTGGTGTTGTAGCGGCTACAAGAATGCATAAAATAATTTTTTTGTTTAATAAAAGATATTAAAAATAATTTCATAAGTTTTAAAATGATTTAATTGATTGGGATTTATTCTTCTTAATAAAGTTATGTTCATCAATATGCTAAAAATTAAAAAGTAAAATGAAGCATTAGATTCATGTTCTGAATTATGTTTGTAGAATATGTGATCAACTAGGTAATTTGGATGATGAATGATCAAACATTTTTATATTTCAATTGATTATTAATATTTGTTAATGATTTTAAAATAATAATTTCCATGATAAGGATATCAAAGTAAAAGTTTCTTTGAAATATAAAGGGTTTTATAGGTTTGTCTAACATCCTAAATAGAGTAGAAAATGAGATAAAAACACCATAAAGACCAAAATATATCTATATTTCTATAAATAATACATATAAATAATGATAATTATTATATAATTTTATTTTGTCGCTATGTCCTATAGATTACTTTCAATAGTGTATGATAAAGATCACTAAGAAGTAGTTGGGAGACTATTTCCTTTAAAAGAATCCACACCAAAAGTCAGGATAGATTTCCCTCAGGACATGATTTAATAAAACATTGAGGTAAAAGGTAAGATACATTAAAGAGCTAAAAATTATCTCATTTTCATTGTAGTTACCCAACTCTAGAAGGACCAGAGTCAGTGTTATGATACCATTACATAGGCATATGATTAAAATAAATTATGTTCCAAAGGATTGAATAATTTAATAGTCCTGGTAAATTAGATACATAAACTAGTCTTGTATGATTAATTAATACACAAATTAGAATATAATTATTTTTTGAGGATAATAACTTTATTCCATTTACCGTATCCTTTCATATCGTTCCCAATATGCTTCATGGAATCCTGGGGAAAGGAAATAAAATAAGGGTGATATAAAAGTATCATTAAGTGTAAAGTATGAATAAAGTAATAATGAATCAGTGAAAATAGTAAATATGGAAAAGTAATGACTAAATACACATACCACGAAATCAATAAAATGAGAAAGAATTGTGTAAACAATATGAAAGTGTAAATAACTAAAACAGATTCCATGTAATCAATCGAGTGAGAATGAAATACATCCATAAATGTTTTTCATAATAAAAATATAATAGATAATAAATTAATGAATCAAAATGAAGGAAACACTTTATTATGTGATGAAATGTATGGGTAGAATGAAAACATTTAATGTCAATATCTATCCTCCATAATGTTTAAAATTATAGGTGGAAACTTGTTTAATTTGTGTAACTAATTTTCCACAGGAGAACCTATAAATTCATCAAGGGGCTATATAATATCCAGGCCCCAAACCTCACTATAAGTACAATGCATTATTTATATAAGGTAATAATTTTAATTAATATATAATATACATTATCAATTATCTATATTGAATAAAGAATAAAAATTTGTCAATATTCCCCAAATAATCAAATAACCATCAAAGTGAACACAGTAAGTAAAAATGATTTACGGTTCAATCAATAAACATTTCCATGATAGATGGTATATATAATTCTGGGAAATAAAATATTAAATTATCTTAGAAATTGGAGTATTTCAGGCATAGAGAAAAAGGAATCAAGGAAGAGAATGTCTATATTATCCTTGGCCAAAACAGTTATAAACCATCCAGGGGAATAATAAGGATGGTATCAATACAACTTATACCAATTAATGTAAAAATAATGGGTTTTATCTTGGATTAATATAATTATTATAAAAATATTATTTAGAATCATTCTTGAGGAAAAAACCCTTTTTATTTTTGAAAAACATTTTAAAAAGCAGTTTTGAATTAAAATTCTGTATATTTCCCTATTATTCAAAAATTAAACTTCATAGAAAAATACTGAAAATTCACCCTAATGTAATTTCTATATTTCTAATTAAAAAAATAAATTTACTTTGACATATAAAATTTATATTTTTTCTAAAAAACTAGAATTAAAATAGGTTTTCTATTAAAAGGTTGTAAAAGGACTTCATAAAAATAAATGTTTTTTATATGTAATACCTCGTTTCTTCCAATATTATGCCTATCATATTTATTGGATGAATATCAAAAATATTTAGTTGAATATATAACATATATATTTAATTATCACCATTTAATAATTTTAATTTATTTATTTTATTAAGACAAGTCGTGTTTGGTAGTATAATATAAAAGTCATTCCTTTATATTCAATTGGATTATATTTTTGTCTCAAATTAATTTGTAGCTAATTAATTCATAATATATTTGTGTAAAACATATATTTTCATATATTAGTTAATCTTATTCATAACCTCAAATTTAATGGCTAGGTTAAATCTTATTATATTAAATAATAATATTTTTCCATTTAGTAAAACTCAGTCTTGCATGTAACACAAGAAATCTCAGTATCGCGTGAATTGGTAGCTATATCATAGATTGAATTTCATTAAAATATTAATTATATATTAAAATAATTTGATATCATATTCCCTTATGTGCTTGGTGTTGCGTGTCATATACAATATTGAATATAATGTTCTTACTTTATAATTTTGGGGTACAACATTCCCCCCGCATTGATTAAATTGCATCCTCACAATTTAAACTCGACCTTGGTAATAAAATATTTAATATTTTATAAGAAGAAATACCAGATCATGATAAGGGTTCATAAAAAATCATATATAAAAGAGAGAATGGGAAGTAAAAAAGGTCACTTGGACTAACATATAACTAGTCCTCTAAGAAGGAGACGAGTAGTAGAAAGCGGAGATACATATGTGTCGGAAAAACATGAATATTTATTTGGGTGATTGAGTCCATAAATCACAAAAAAATTCTATGATAAATGGAAATTTGAGATTCTCAAAGTCATTAATTTTTTATTATTTATACGATCATTGGTTCAATAATAATTATGCTATTAGTGCCAAACATATTTTTTGATCAGTCTCATAATTTTGGGTATTTATTTTTCTACCTAAGAATATATAGAAATATAATTACTTGATGCATTTCAATTTCATATAAATAATTCCTTCTTATATTCATGATTTGATCAAATTATAATTTACCCCATACACTATGAAATGGATATCAAAAAATTAAATTTGATTCTTAATGCCCTTAAATACACTTTTATCAGATCGTAATTCATAAGAAAGAAGTATTAATATTTTTCAATATCTATTTTAAAAATTAAATATTGTTAATCCATTAATCTCAAAACCTAAAAACTACTACGTCTAGTTCACCATAATATTTATTCATCAATTTTCATAACTAAAATAATGATAAATTAACCAGGTCATCACATAGGTCAGTGGTAGGTGAAAACCATTATCATTATTCAATCAAGGGTTCAATCCCCAATGCCTTATAGGTTATCCTATAATAATAATGTTTACAAAATATATATTTTAGGAATCCATGAAATTTCATCATTAAATATCTTTTTAACTAAGGATTTAACAAAACCCTAATACATAAATACAACACCCATTTATTTCCATATAGGTCCTTCGTTGGATTAGAGTTTATCCTTTAGAAGAGGGAATATACAAAAACTAAAAACCATATTGTAAACAAGAATTATCATATTAGAAAATCATATATTCATTTTGAAGATATTGAAATCATGACACATTATTTCTGTCTAAGAATCCTCACATTTAACCAAGTTTATTTAAAACATATCTAAATCATCCATAATGGTTTGTTGAGAAAATAAGAATTATCCTAAGAACGTACCCATGGAGTGTCATACCAGGTGTATAGTAAGGCATGTTTTTGTGTACCAGGTTGCACTCAGGTCGGGATTGACACATGTTTTCCGAGTTTTTACTCCTAGGTAGAGCTATACCCAAACCAAGACATCATGTATTATACATACAGTGATGTATTTAAATGAAAACACATAATTTTTAACCAATTTTTTTTTTTATTTTATTTTGTTCTTATCCTCAAAGTCTCTATTAGGGTTATGTTATATAGTATGTGTTATCCTAAATCGAGTTCTTAATGATTCTACTAAACATTGTATTATTCCAACTATAGAAAACCAACCCCAAAAAGCATAGATCTAGTGTCATGATACTATTAAATTGACATAAGATAAAATTAAATCAAGTCCCAAGGGACTGAACTATTTAGTAGTCTTGGTAAACTAGAAACATACATGAGTGTTGAATTAAAAATTAATACACAAATTAAAACATAATTTTTTTCAAAGATAATAACATTATTTTATATAGAATATCCTTACATATCATTATCTATACACTTTAAAGAATCCTAGTGAAAGAAATCTTAATAATGATGGGTTCAAATGCTCAGCGAGGGTAAACTAAAATAGAAGCAATAATAAATCAATGAAAATAGTAAATGTGGAAATGTAATTACTAAAGATGAATTCGATATAACCAATAAATAAAGACGACAATGTGTTAACAATAATGCATGTAAAATAACATAAAACACATGACATGAGAGAAATAGTTGAGAGGCAAGAGATTAATTAATATGGGAAGGTAAATAACTAAACAACATTCCATTAAATCAATAGAATGAAAATGAAATGGCTCCAGAGATTTTTTATAGTAAAAATATCATGGATAATGAATTACTATATAAAAATGGTGGAAATTCATAATTATTAGATGTCATGTATAAGGCACATGAAAACTTCTACTGTGAAGATCTCTCCTCTAGATAGTTTAAAACTATAGGTAGAAACCTATTTTTTTCACAACTAATTTTCCTAATAATTACCTGTCAATGCATCGAGGTGCTATATAAAATTCTGGGGCCCACTAGTCATTGCATGTCCAAATCATTCTTCATATAAATTAATATATTTAATTAATATACAATATGTATTATCAAATATATGTATTTAATAATTAATATTAATTTTAAAAATACTTCCCTAGATAATCAAAGAACTACTAAAGTGAACACCATAAGAAAAAATGATATATGGTTTAAGTAATAAACATATCCATGATAAATTATATGGATAATTATGGGATATTAAATGTTAAATGATCATAGGAAATTGAATATTTCAAGGGTAATAACAAAGTAATGATGTAATTGATTGTCAATAATATACTTGAAAAAATCCATAATAAACCATCTGGTGGAAAAATAAGGATGGTATTAATACAATATATCCCAAGTAGAGTAAAAATAAAGGTTTGTTTTCATTCATTACTAGAAATATTAATAAAAGTTATTTTAAAGGAATTTTTGAAGAAAATACCCTTTCACTTTTAAAAAAAAATTTAAACATAATTTTCATTGAAAATAACTTTTCAAAAAACTAATAATAAATTAACCTTTAAAGCATGAAAATGGTGCTGCAAATATATGATTATGGGTAAATCTATATATGTCGTATGAGGTAAAAAAACATTTCTTTTACAAGGTAAATGGTAAGAAGAATTCATTGTTGGAAAGGTGGAAGGAATATTCCTTTGAATTTTTTTTAAAAATATAATAGGGTAAATATATAATTAGAAAATAAAATTTAAATGGATAATTTTTTTTTGAAAACTTTATTTGAAAATAATTTTTTTATAAGAAAATATGTCATCCGACAAAAGTGTTGAATGATGTTGGGATTTCTTGTAAACACTTTCTATAAAATTCTGATAACTAATGAGGGAAAAAATAGTACTATTACTCAGAAAAGGTCATTAATAACCTGAGTATATGAAAATGAAATGATTTACTATATAATTATCCAATAATTTCCTTTAATTCAAACTTAAGTGTAAATTATCCCAACCAAAATTATATTGTGAAGTAAACTCATGAAGAGACCATAATGTTTATGTGAGAATTCGTAAATGAGTAGATTATGTATGTAAAATTTAAATCCACATAAAATGTTTAAATACCACAATATATATCAAAAATTTGTTACACACATAATTATATAATATTAATGATAATGATGAAGTAATATAACCCAATGAAAAGGAATTAGGTTATCAAATTCTTTACCACATGGTAACTTCTAATTAAAATCCCCTTAGAAGAAATAATTATTGTTGAAACTAAAAATACCATGAAGATTAAATAATTCATGACATAACATATTAAAAATTATAGTAGATACAGCACACAAAATATGTGAGTGGTGAAAATGAAATTTATCTCATTGATGTAAATAGTGAGTTGATGCTCCCATACCTTGGGTTTCCGTTTCCGGTGAACATACTTTGACATGCTCAACAATTGTTTAAATTATGATATTATACTATACAGGAACCATAATTATATTTATAAAATCATATATAATCTTTTTATAATATCTTATTACCCATTTTTTAATAATCATTCATTATTTTAAATATCCCAGCTGTTAATTGTCTAGTTTTTCGAGTATGTTTTGACTTATTAATTATTGTTCCTATTAAATATATCCAGATTTAATTGTCTCTAGAATTTAAAAAATGATTTAATTATCAAATTTAATCATTATATATGTATCTCTGATGACCCATTATATTTTATGTGAGGAAATGAAATGCACCTTTTATGGAGATGGTAATTCGTACGAAAGCATGAATTCCACGTTCATTTATTTATCATATTTAAAAGAATGAAAAAAATGATATATTTATTTGTATATTATAATTCCATTATCATATTAATCTAATATATTTCACATAATTTTATTAAAATCTTACTTTATACATTCCATGTCTAGCGTGTACAAATCAAATATAATGGGTTATCAGAGATACATATATAATGATTATATATAATAATTACATAATTTTTTACATTCTAGAGACTGTTAAATCGGGATATATGTAACAAGAACTATAATTAATAATTCAAAACATACTCGAAAAACTAGACAATTAACACCCGATATATTTAAAATAATGAATGATTATTAAAAATTGGGTAATAAGATATTACAAAATGATTATATATGATTTTATAAATATATATAGGGTTCGGGTATAAGCTAATATAATAATTTAAACAACTATTGAGTAGTTCAATGTATGTTCACCCGAAAAGGAAACCCAAGGTATGGGATTTTCAACTCACATTTTACACCTATGAGATAAATGTCATATTCACCAATCAATTATTTTGTGTGGTGTATCTTCTATAAATTTTGATATGTTATGTCAGGAATTATTTTATCTTCATTCTATTGTTTTTCATTGTATTCCCTAAAATGGAATGTATACAATGATTTTTATATAAAAATTATTAAATTATAAACACATTATAAATATCATTTATATCATATATAATCATATTTTCGCTCATTTATTCTCAGCTATGAGTGGTTTTAAATGAAAAAACTACAGTCATAATTTCACGAGGTAGTAGTTCCCCATACATGAATGATACGTTGATTACCCATTAAATTTAAGTGTTTCTATGTGTCTGTATAATATTTATAATAAAAAATAATAATTACATTTGGGATACTATCATTATTATATAATCCTTTAATAATAAGTCTTGGGGGTGAAGAAGGAAATAAAATAAAAGTGATCATTGAATAATTTTACCTCATTTTTGGGTAACTCCTTTTAGGTTTCACCAAAATACTATCTGGGGTCCCTTTATTCAAAAAATAAGGACTTAAAGTATTAGTGTAGGAATTTTGGGATATTTTTTGAGTATATTTTTGGTGAACCAAAGGGCTTGAGATGTGTGAATAAGTGGGAGTCGTTAGTTACTTTTAATAGTGGAGGAGGAGTTTCATTCTTGTTATTTTTGGAAAAGCGAATTCAACCCATGTTTTACCTAATAAAAATTTCTCCAATAATGAAAAAAATTGATTCAATGGAGGATAGGGTCGAAATATGGCTATCCAATGACTTTTAGACTTGTTTCTTGGTCATTAATCATTATTAAACTTCTTAGAAATTATAAATTATTATGATTAAAAATATGGAATCCATTTTATAAATTAAAATAACATAAGTGGATGAAATTAATTTAAATTTGATCCTGCAAATAGGATGATAATGCATGTTTTTAAAATAAAAATGTTCCAAATATTTCTAGGTTTTTATAACCAATTTCAAAGTGAAGTTGATTTAAATTACCTAAAATAGATCAATTGATATAAAATTTATCTAATTAAAATATAATTCTAATCAAGGATATATCATAACCTTATTAATAAATTATAATAAAAATCATTTTTGAATTAAAATTTAGCATTTCACTATTCATCAATAAAATGAAACAACAAAGAAAAATTCAAAAAATTCACCTGAATCAAATATTGATATTTTATTTTCAAAAATGGATTTTACTTTAAAATATTAAATTTATAAAATTTCTAAAAATTGGATTTTTAATTGACACTACATTAAAAGGTGGTAAAGGTACCTTTATTAAATAATGGTTTTTATGTGTAATATTAGGTTTGTTCATATATTTTTCCAACAAAATATATTGGATGAAAAAAAAAAATATTTGATTGAATATATTACATATATATTTTGTTAATATCATTAACTAATTGTAATTAATTTAATTTATTAAGATAAAATGCCATTGGGAGTATAAAATGAAAATATTTCTTTTATATTCAGTTGGTTTATATTTTCATTTCTAATCAATTGGAAACCAATGAATTTTAAATTATATTTTTTAAACCATATATTTTTTATAATTTTGTCAATACAATACAAAAAAACAATTTTAACATCTTGGTTATATCTTACTATATTAAATTACAATATTTTGATAATATATTGTTGTTTGATAATGCTCGATCTTTTGTGTAATGAAAGATGTATCAGTATCGCATGCATTGAAAGATATACCATATATTAAATTTATTTTAAATAGAAATGTTATTTTAAAGTCTAGGGATATTATATTTCATTACATTCTAAGTGTTTCATGTCATTCATGCAATCGAAAAAAATTTCTTACTTTAAAATTTTGGGGTGTCACATTCATGGATTTATATGATGTATATTGATACTATAGAATGTAACACCACTTATAAGGATTGGATCAACCTCTATAGGCATTAAAAACATAATACATTCATTATATATTGAATGGGGGTTTAAAAAACCTCAATTATCTAAACTGTTGGAACATTGGATTTAAATGATCTTGATGAATTATTAATATTTAAATATTCATTCCTTGTGATCAAAATTTTCTTCTTCATAATCACATGATGATTGCAACCGATAATGATGGCTATGAAAAAATATGGATTCCCTACCAAGTATTCTCATAGAACATGATATTACCATTATAATACCTTGATGAAACTGTGTCTCACTCTATTCCATGATCTATATAGGGTTCAACCATTACATAGTCTAAAGTATCACCTTTTGGTCAACCCTTTAGTGTATATATTCAATAATCTCCCACCTATACTAAAAACATCATAGACATAGTACATTTTCACCTCAGATTTAATTATATGAAACAACTCATGAGACTATATCCACAAATAATTTGTCCATCTCTAATTTTTATTAAAATATATTGTAAATTCATTATTTATCACATCATATACAAAAACATATGAATATTCATCAAGGGATTATCTCATATTTCTACCCAAATAGTTTTTACACATCAATTATGTTTTTATATACTAAATCTTAATTTACAAGACTAAAAAATTGTGACCCCATAGGCCTTTATAGTAGTGACAAAAATTATGAATTCGTCAATCAATAAATATAATCAAACAGATTCCTCTAGAAAATAATTTAGGACACTGAATCTACAAATATATTTGGTGTAATCTCAATAAAATAGATGTATATGTACGGTCATGTCCACCAACTCCATAATATATAAGTATTAATTTTTTTAGGATCACATTGTTGTGAGTTTTTGAATCCTACATCAACTGAATGAAATCATTAAAATGAAAGGTATGTTTTTTAAAACATTCAGTTTGTGAAAGAGGTGGAACTGGCTAGTTTTTTCATCACTATTCTAGAACATGGATTCAGCATAGAGGTGGTACGAAAGTGGATTATTTTGATATGATCAGTGAAATGTTGTTTTGATCCAATGGTTTCATATTTTACTTATATAATATGTTGATATTAAGTTTTACTGTGTAGTTGTTTCTATTTTATATAAGGTAGTGGCCATATTGAGTAATTGTTATAAGATATTAGTTATGGGAATAATGGAATAGATGGAATGACACATTTTTAAGGGACAATCTAACTATATGATTATAAGTTAATATCTATAAATAGTGTTGGGACAAAATTTTTTATGTTTCACCGAACATGATTACTTATACATATTGATCTGAGTGACTCATTAGTTTCTAAAGTTATAAAGAAGTATTTTCATAGAAACAAAAATTTCTAATGTTTCTCTCATGGATATATAAATTTAGTATTGAAAAACATAAAACCAAAGTGTACATTACTTGATTACATTTAATTTAATTTAATATATGTTCTGTTAGGTATTGGATTGAACATGCAATATGTTTTTATGACTTAGTGGTGGTGATTTTTGTGAACTTTTTTTCTACCATGTTTTGGAAATTTAATTCTAAGAGTTTCGTAATGATCTTTTTTCAACAAAGTGAATTTAGAATGACTACCTCAATTTTATTATAAAAAGAGTATTATGGGAGAGGTATTTTAAATATGTGGTATTGAAGGATTGGTCGTTTAGAGACTCAAAAGATCACTCGACAATACTGATAACATTCTCTTACTCATTCATTTTTTGAATTTCTATGGGAGACATTTTTTATATTGTTGATGTCAGAAAAAGGAAAGGGAAGGATTATAATGTTTTATGGAACCATTTTATGTTTATAAAAAATTCATAGAAAATACTTTTCATTCATAAATATCACAGTCTTCAATTTAAGGTTGTAAAATTGGATGTAATGATAAAAGATGAATTGGAAAAGATATGACAGATGGGCCTTGGGTGGATATGAATTCATTTGGTCCGAAATGTGTCTTTGAACATTTGGTATAATAATTCCATAGCATAGTTGATGAATTTAAATAACCATTATATATGTATATAAAAATTAGATTACTTTTTCAGAATTCAAAAAATGTTATATGAACAGATGCCAAAATACATTATTAGTTCGGTGTCTTTGGAAATTAGGAAATCTAAAGAACTGGTTCCAAAAACATCCACATCTTCTCATACTATTTTCTTCAAAATTAGAATCCCATTATGATAAATCTTACATAATACCTTTTTTTATATGTTGGTGAAAAGAAACCTTAATATGGGTGAGCTTAGATGCTCGGCAAGGGTAAAAAAAAATATCAAATAAAACATGAACATAATAATGTAAAAACATGAACATTACTTTTAAAAACCATACCACATATAACCTATATCAAAATCTTGAGTCTTGAAATAAATATTGGCAGTTCATAAGGCCTAAATCCTAAAAGAATCGTGAACCATGAAAAAATAGAAGTGGCATAACATATGTAATTGTGGAATACAAATAAGCATATAAAATCATTTCCATATTAGACAAGGCTAATTTCCATGACAATCATAGTAGAAAAAGTACATTGCTAAATTGAGTTAGCTCTTCATTCCAGCCCTGTATTACTGAACCATATTTACTTTTCATTCCTTCCCTGTATTATTGAACCAAATTTTCTTATTTTCTTATTCTGATCAATCCCATGAAATATTAGTCTTTACCCATTGAATTGGAGGGAGACATAGGTTCCACATATCTCATAATGAAATCATTATTAAGTGTGCCAAAAAAACATAAATCATTCATCATAGCATAACCCAAAGAATAAAATGGGTTTATTAAAAACCATTCCATTATAACCAAATCAATATAAAACAAATCAATTTCATAAATATAATTACATCATAAAAACCACTGGAATAATAGGGATAGTATACATGATACATTACCCATTTAAATAATGGCATCTTAGAAAGAAAAATAATTTTGTTAAAACTCATGAAATTAATTCTTGAGGAAAATATACTTTAACAAAAATGTTTTCATTTGTCAAAAATACACACAATTTTAATATAAATAATTTCTTTGGAAATAATCCTCAAATATTGTAAAGGAATATTCATGAAAGTAAGGTGTCGTTCATGCTGTATAAGATAAAATAAAACATTCTCCTTGTACTTTTATTATAAAGTCAAAAGTACCTCATATCAAAAAATAAAAACGATTACTTTCATACTATTTTGTAAAAATTCACCAATGGGTAAAATTGGATTTAAACAATAGTAAATGAATATGAAGAATATTTTACAATACATATGTATAAAACATGGACATAGATGATAAATATACCTTAGTAAATACTTACATATAAACAATATCAGATAAAAATGAGATTGTGTTATTATCACTTTCCAATTTATTAGTAGATGAATTTTATACCTCATAAAATAAAGAAAATTATATTCATATCATAACCTTCATAATAAGATTCATAATAAAATTCATCAGAATCAAAAATAAAACTCAAAATAAATAGGGGGTGTATATGGAATTTGTCCCACAAAAATAAAAGTGAGACCAAATAATCCCTTATCGAATGTCAGATATCGTTTTTATAAACATATTTTCATTTAAATAGTTTTTTAGATAATTCATTTCCTCTTATTTAAAAGGGGATTTATTTTCATTTATAATTAATTTCTATCAAAATAATTAATTATATATACATGTGTAAAGAATATTTTCATAATTTAATTAATATTTTGCATATCTCCCATTATAATGGATAATTTATATTGTAATATAATAACATTTAGTTGTTCTCTTAAAATTGGTCATGAGTGAAATACAATTTATCGAAAGAATTTGAAATTGTGCGTAACACAAACTAAGAATAGTGTTTCATATACTGAAATCTAAGTTGGAATTATGTGTAGTTCATGCTTATCTTGTTGTATCATACAACACAAGACATCAAAGAAATTTAATGGAATATATCTCTTAAAAATCACAGGGTGTTACATTCTACCCCCTTAGAATGAATTTATCCCTCAAAATTCATTTGGGTAATAAACTTATTAATACTTGAATATTTAATTCATTGAAACCAACATCATAAAAAACAAAGAGTAAAACTTTTTTTTATAAATAAATAGTTTGAAAATAATAGTTAACCAAATTAAATCATAACTAGGTCTCTATGTAGGAGAACATAGGGGGAATATTTGGAAATGGAGGAAAATCATAAATAATATTAGATAATGATAAATATCACTGATCATAAGAAACTAGGTGATAATGATAAAGTTAAAAATCATAAAACCATAAACTAAATAAGAGTAAAAGTGGTCATTGATACTACCAAAAATGATGATAATTAGACACCATTTTCCATAATGATCCCTTTTATTAATATTGATGAATTTGAATGAGAAGATATACTTAATTTATTTCAGTACAATCTCACCATTGGCCTTTCCTTGAACAATTTTCCAATTCATCTATTATTCAAAGAAATGAAGTTGATTTTTTCATTCATGAAGCATTAGAAGATCATAAAATCACCAAATAGAATGATTAGTCATTCAATTTGTCGTTATTATAAGAAAGATAGAACAAGTTATCAAATATTCATAAGTCCGCCTATGGTGAGATAATTATTTATTCTAACAAACTTTATCCAATTTTTAACTTAAACATTCAATAAATTGATAACCTTACAATCCCTATGATTTTTTTAAATCCAAAACTTTTGATATAGGTGAAATAACTAAGTAAAACATTTATCTCCCATATATCATACAATATCTCTTATTGTTCACATTCCAAACATGTGAATACTTTCATAATGTATTCTCTTGTTTGATGGTAATAACCTACATTACCATATATCCTTATTGGAAACATGCATGTTTACTTATTCAAAAACCTATGGGATATATTCCTTAATTCCCAAAAAGTTGTATACTTAATCCGTTATATCATAAAAATGACAAAAAATCTATAATTAGTTCCTAAGAATCTAGTATCATCTATTTTACTTATTCATATCCAACATATCTTTATCAAAAAATCATTATCTTAAAATAAAGGTACATATTAAGGGTTATATTTCCCTGAATCATGTATTCTATAAATATATTATATTACCCTTAAGTAACTTTTCTATGTATTAATAACTATTCAACATATCATTTTAATTCATTAATGAAAAAAATATAATGAAAACACTTATATGTATCATGATTCCTAAAGTCATTGAATTCGGAAACATATACACCTCAATCATCCAAATTTATTCTTAAACCGTTACTCTAGATCCATCATCTTAGTCATTCCTAAAATATGAATCTTATCATAAGATTCTTCAACCTCAATATTACTAAGATTCTTAGGCATAAAGTAAAAAATAATGCTAAAAAATCCTATACCTTTCACATGTCATCTACAATCTCTGTATCCACCACATTAAAACCAATACTCATACCACCTTCCAGATTTTCATTATGAGTTTCCACTTAGGAAATCAGTTTTCATAATTCCCATACATTCCACATATGAAACATTCATGTTAAACTATGTTATATATAGTTCTTTCTATTGACTAAGACGAGTGTGATAAAGAAATATCAATGATTAAAAACACACAAGTAAAGTAAATTAATTATAATATTTCATTCTGTGATATATTTGGTTGAATCCTAGGGTATTCATGATTATCACAAAAAATCTAGGATTGTAACCTATACATAGATTTATCCTTAGCAACATCTATAAACATATGCTTAGAAATATATCTAGGGATATCACTAATATTTTCTCATCCTAGATTCTGATGGTTAACTAAACCTTCACCCTGATACCAACCATAAGACCCAAGCTTGGAGTACATAATAATTACATTACTTTTGCAGTAGACTTAATATATTATAAAAATAGACACCCAAAGAATATATTAGTTTATGTGTATTTGGAAACTAGTAAATGTAAATAACTAGTTCCTAAAACAACTACATAATATCTAGACTGTTTTCCAAAACTAGAATTCTTTTTTGACATAATTTACTTAATATATTTCTTCACACCCTAGGAAAATGAAACATTAAAAAGGATGAGATCAGATAATCAGTAAGAGTTAAAAAGGAGAATATAAAATAATACATTAACATAAGATTGTAAAAACATGAATATAACTTTTTAAAGCCATTCCATATATAATATATATCAAAATCTTGAGTCATGAAATAAATATTTTTATTTCATAAGGAATAAATCATAAAATAATCTTGAACCCAGAAAAAATAGCATTAACATTATTGGCACAAAAATTCAGAACGAAGAAGCAGTCCCAGGATGGCCCCATGGACTACCTCGCGTTGCCACTTTTTGGAGTCCCCCCAACACTGTGGTTGTCGCGATGCAGAGGAGGCGGGACGCTCCGTGAAAAAATTTGATGTTCATGGACCCATTGTGAAGAAGATGATATGGGATTCTCCGCGAACTAATTTGAAGTTTGCGGACCCGCCATGATGCATACGAGGCATGGCGCTTCGCGGACCCATTTTCAGTTCGCGAGGCATCCACGAAGCTACATAACCCCTAATCGTGCCGCGTGAGATCCACTCCATGGTGCCTCTTACCTATAAATATCGGGCTCCCCCTGAGCTCCCAAGGACGGAAAATTAGACCTTTCGACTTCTCATCTCCCGAATCATGAGGCATTCTTCTGCTCAATAAACCATGAGTTGTGCGATGTACTTCTACTTCGCGAAGTGCCTCCCCATTGTCTCATTTTGATTCCCTCTTTTGAGAGGGATGCCTTTCGCAAAGTCTAAGGGCATTCTCAAAGGAAGGGGATCCCAAATGGGACCCGGGTCATCGCGGAGCATTTATGCTTCATGAAACACCCATCATGTACACATGATCCATATGCTAAGTCTGGGTCACTGTACTTCTCAAAGTACATTGCTTCGTAACACCTTTCTCTGTGAGGAACCTTTTCTTCGTGAGGTTGTGCTCCGCGAATGCCCTTCCACTTCGCAAGGCACCTCCCATTTTCTCCTCCGCCCCATGCTAAGGCTACGGAACCCCACTTGGCGAAGCAGACTCCTTTGCTGGTTACCTCCACCATGCAGAGCAACAGAGTTCCACAAGGCCCCTACCTATGGACCCCTCTTCTTGAAAATTCCTTTTCCCATGCGACCCTCAAGGTTTTCATGATGTGATTTCAAAGTCCCATGGAAGATACCGCCCGTTGCATTGATTCTATTAATGATTTATCACATAAGAATGATAATGGCTATAGCTTCTTTGCATAGCCATGCTCACGTGGACCCCTTGATGGTTCACTCTGCAACACCCCCCTCAGTATGGAGTTGTTGGTTCTTTCCCTAACACAAGGAGTAGAGGGTACCAGTTATGTAAGGACTTGGGGTGTGGAGAAAACCCACCACGTCCGAGCTGTAGGATGTTAAACTTCCATGAACCATCATCCTCATCACATGATGTTAAACTATGACATCACCCCGTGCTTCTCACATGGGGTTCCCACACCATGGACATTCTCCACACCCCCTAGTATCTACAAAGGATGATATCTTCCTCCTGGGAGTGGTGTTTGTCCATGGGGGAAGGGAACCCACCTTGGTGTAATCCCCTATATTTTCTTACAGGAGGCAACACCCCATACCCTCCCCACTTCCTCGGTGCCAAGGTCAGTGGACGGTGTGATAGGGAATGAGGATCCTCTTTTATTTGATCCCAAGTCCCTCTCCCATTGCGCTTTCTCGCCCAATGGCCTCCATTCTGGAGTTAGTCCCAGTGCCCTGGGCCACCTCAGAGCATAAGCCCAACTCGCCTTCACTTCTCATGGATGCGCCTTTCACGACGTGGTCGTCAGGCCATTTATTCTTATTGTTTCTCACACCGAGCATGACTCGCATGGGCTTAGATTAAGCATCAACCATGACACCATCCTCGTCCCTCATGACATTAAACTGTACACCTGAACTACGTGGACTTTGATCCATGCCAAGGCATGGTATGTAGAAAACATCCACGAGGTTCAAGCCCACCACCCACCTGGACCAAGGTACTCATTCGCGTCGGTTCACTAACACCATCCCCATCCCGCATGATGTTAAACTATACACCTGAACTACGTGGAATTTGATCCATGTCAAGGCATGGTACATAGGAAATCTTCCACGAGGTTCAGGCCCACCACCCCCTGGACCAAGGTCCTCATTCACGTCGGTTCATCGACACCAACCTCATACCACATGATGTTAAACTGTAAACTTGAACTACATGGACTTTGATCCATGTCAAGGTATGGTACGTAGGAATCCTCCACGAGGTTTAAGCCCACTACCCATCGGACCCCCGATCCATCTTCCCATAGGATCGCAGACACGACACCATCATGAAATACGTTGTCTTTGATCCATGTCAAGGCATGGTACGTAGGAAGCCTCCTCAATGTTCAATTGAACCACTCGTTGGTCATTTTGACCCCTTTCACATCTGTTCACCTCCACCTTGGGCCGCCTCAGAGTGTAAGCCCAAAATTCCTCCATCCTGCATGACGTTAAACTGTATCCGCCAATCATAAACTTTGTGGACTTTGATCTATGTCAAGGAATGGTACATAGGAATCCTCCATGAGGTTCAAGCCCACCATCCACCGGTCGTTTTGACCCCCTTTACATCAGTTCACAAACAACTTGGGTAGCCCAGAGTTTAAGCCCCACACTCATCCTAAACTACATGGACTTTGATCCATGTCAAGGCATGGTATGTAGAAATCCTCCATGAGGGTCAAGCCCAACAATCATTGGCCCCGACCGTCTCTATGTCGGTGTTCCAAGCCCCCCTTTTTAACCAAATTATGAGGACTTTGATCCATGTCAAGGCATGGTACATAGGAAGCCTCACTAAGGTTGAAGCCTAACAACCACTGGGCCCCAGGTCTTCCCTCAACGGTAAGCTGTTTTCACCACATCTAGAAGTAAGCCGTTGACATCCTTATACAGCGGTAAGCCGTTGTGACCCCATTCAGTGGTAATCAGTTGTCCACCTCATTCAGAGGTAAGCTGTCATCAGATGAAATACGTGGACTTTGATTATCTTCCACGAGGATACGTAGGAAGTCTCTTCGAGGGTCAAGCCCAAAACCATCATCCATCATGATTCTTACCCGGGCCGCCACATCCTGGTGAGATCATTCCACCCCATTCCCCTCCACAAAATTCAATATGTTGACCACATGCTGGCCCCAATATCAGTGTCCCCTTAAGGGGGTGCCTCAATCTTATCCACTCTAATATGTGTTCTGATCAGTCGGATACGTCTCCGCTAGACGTTAAACTTGCGGCATACCCTGTGTTAAACACGGGAAGCCGAGGAAAACATCAGATACATGCCTCTGACATATGATTCCTCGTGCTCGATGTGGGATGCCTCGAGATCCCATGACCTTGATAATCCCTATAATAAGGGAAAAAATATAGACACGCCAATTACCCAGCGTCCAGACAGGCCAAAGATGCCCCAATGTGACTACTCTCATAATCGAAGGTTGCTGCCCTGAATGGACCCCTTGGAATGTCCCAACAAAATAATTGTAATTAACTAGTGTCCATGAAGATATGGAAATAGGAAGAGTTTCATGAACAAAATATTAAATATATAATGGAGACCCAGACTGGTGACGAGCTCCGAGGAGGAATCCGCGGAAGGAAGAACTGACATCCCATCATCCCATTTTGATCAAGGAGCAGACGTCCCTGAATGAAGAGTGGATGTCGCCTGCCTTGGGAAAGCAGGAATGTGGGGTAACAAAAAGCCACTTCCTTCTTCCCCAAATGATACGGATGCGTGCACCCCGACGAAAGCGTCAAAAATAGAAATGGGGAACCTAATGTTAATGTATTCTCCTTAATATAGAGATTAGTAGTGCTTGGGAAATCCATAGATTGACGTGTCACTAGATTCAGCTTTCTAGCGACGGGTCCTGCCATGCAAATGGAGGACCTGGCATGAAACCCACCTGAAGTACGATGGACAAACCATTTTACGACGTTGAAAGAGTGGATCCCTCTTACCGGCCACATAAGATGGAAATGCATTGGGGCACTAGTAGTCAATTTCTTTTCCTATCAGTGTGAATGAGTTCATCTCCCTGCTTCCAGTAAATAAGTTGTTGCATCTAGAGCCCGATCACCTGACCACTGGCGTAGGGGCAAGGGAAATACCGATGCGACTACCCCACGTGGTCCTACCTCTTCCATGAATACTTTTACCACCACTACTTCTGGGATCCCACGCCCCATCTCGCCCACGGAAATTATCCAGCGAAGAGTAATTAATGACCTTGAACACAGGTATGAGGGGGAGGGAATAATCCCAACTCAGGATATGGACCGCTTGGATCTTGAGGCAGTTGTGCCTCGTCATCAACACCGCCCCCGAGGGCCGCGTAGAGAGCCCCTGCTCCCCATCCCAACATTCAACCATTTTGGGAGCATGTCCCCAAAGCGCCTTGACGACTCCCTGCCTTATGCTGATGAGGTGGATGACGTCCAACATAGCCAAGTCATAGTCCTGATCTAGGGGCTCCAGGAAAGGGCCCCCACCTGGCCACGTTAGCATCACCACCCGGCCTTATGATAGGAGTAGGTAGGCTATGCACCTGCACCACCAGCACTGGCTCGCCTGACCCGATGCCAGTGTCGGGCACACGCTGAGGAGAATGCCTGCCAGAGGGTGTCAACGTTGATGAATACTGTGACCCGAGCCACCACCGACACATATCATCAGGTCCCTGCACACACTGAGCAAGGGCGCTTAAACGCCCAACCAGGATCAAGGCCCAAACCACCCCATGGGCAGGTGGGGTCGACTATCTTGGTCACAGGCATGAGCAGTGGTCATCGCGAACCAACCCGCGGTGATTCCACCCCGTACGGAAGTCCTCCCCATACCTCCACCACACAGAGCGTGGGACTTCCCCACTATGAAGCTCATCATGGAGGTTTTCCCCTCGCTACCCACAATCCGAATGAATGCCTGCCACACGGTAGTGATGTTCGGTACGGAAGCATCTCTCGTTCCCATCACACTGGGTATAGATTCCTTCCTCCTGTGCCCTACTGTCGATGTAGAGACATTTCCCATCCGGACCCTCTCAACATGGGGATCCTACCTATGTCATCTCTGTATCTAGAGAAGGTCATCCTCGCCCTAGCAACTAGAAAGGTAATGGAAAGCCTCGCTCCACTCTCAGCAAGCATAGAGGTCCTCCCTATACTCCCACCGGTTCAAGCAAAGGTTTTCCATGCTAGAGTTTTGTTCATGGAGGCCCTCCCCATGTCCCCTTCGACATTTTTTCCAGTGATCCTCGTACCTAGGCTTTTTCAGGTGGAGACCCTCTCCGCCCTGACACTAGTGAAACCGAGGGAACCTTTATCGGGAATCATCCTTGTCCCGAGGATCCACACAGGGGCAGGAAGGCGGGTTTTCACCACCACAAGAAGAATCCTGGGAAGGCCCAAATAGAGATCAAATCGGTCCTCTTCTCAGACTCTGAAGTAGAGTACAACTCAGCTCAGGAACCCTCCACTCGCTCATCCATATCAAGGGTTGGGGCAGGGACGAGGCGCATCAGCCTGGTGCTCCCAGAATTCGAGGTCCACAAGATTCGGGCCTCCCTCTGCAGGTTTATCAAGGAGGATGAAAACCAAGTGACCTCATAGGATATGGTTGTGAAGTCGCCACCATCATCACCAGAAGGGATTTCTACCTCCACAAGAGATCACATAGAGCTATTATGGAGACCGATGGCAGGCGGGAAGCAGCGTGACATATCACTAGTTGCCCCAGCCCTTGATCCAGGAACGATGACCGTTAACCCCTCATACCGCGACGTAGTGTCTAGGTCACTCCACACTTCGGAGGAGAGCCTGAGAATCAGCGGCCAGTCAACCTGTTCACAGTATTCTCCACCAGCCAACCTTCCATCCCAGTGGTATGCCTCAATACCGCTATAAATTCTTCAACCACCCCCAGTTGGCGAGTGGGGAAATCAACAGTCAAATCCTAAATTTTAGTCGAGGAGCTTTTGGAGAATTCTTGCAGCGAACCACTTTCCCGAGGAGTTCTGGACTATGGCAGCTCATGATTTCTATATACCTGAGTCTCTCACCCCATAGAAAGTTGAGTGCTTCCGCTACACCCTCTCGGTGATGCAATTCAGTCTTCTTCATCAGCATGTGGTTTATTCAAGGAGCAAAGCACATTACGAAGACATCAGTGAGCAGTACCATCTAGTCGATCTGGCCACACACCATATGGCCCAGCACCCAGATTCACCAGGTTTCTGTGAGGCTCTCCAGCAGCAATGCGTTAAGAGTATCAAGGTACTCCACAGAATTATTAGGGAGGATACCCCCATGTGCAAATCCATGGTTGGGGACACTATGCCTCCCTCCTCTTTAGTACTATCTGGTGGTAGCCCTAATCACTATGAGATATTGAGGACATGCCTCCAAGAAGGGTCACGGTCCACATGGCTGACGTAGTCAACAAGGAGGACGAGTATGAGTTTCTCGATGGAGACTTACCCTCTGAGGGTGCACCACCACTGTTGGACCCATCAGGGAGGAGTATCCATCAGCAGTGGAATGTCCTAGATCTCCATACACCCACCGAGTCATTGGTACTCATCCAGAATATCAGCAAGGGGAAATAGCATGCCAGGAATGTCAAAATATTATAATATTTTGGATGGAGATAGAAATAAAATGACATATAATTTTAAGAAAAACAATTGAATAAAATTTATTATCTATTTGAATGCATTTAACTCAAATGTAGGAGTAATATAAAGTCATTTCTTTGTTTTTTTAATAAATTTTCATTTTAAATTCAACTTTTTATGAAACTCCCAATTTTTTATGATAAAATTGATTTTAATTGACTTTAAAACAAAATACAAAATATTATTCATATTAATATGATCTTATTCATGATTGGAGGAATTTTTCTTCTCTGGATGATTCGATTCATCATCCACAACCCTCAGTTTAACATGATAGATCAATGAGGTTTGTAACGTATTCCACTAATATATACTTTTGTAGAGATTTTTCATTAAAAAAATGATATTGTGGACTTATAATTTCTTCCTCATCCGTGGATAGACTGATTATCTTTTTTATTTGTCATATGATATAGTTTAATTATAATATTTTCCATTCCTAAAACCTTTATATTGTATAATTGTAGGATTTTATGATTGTTGTACAGTAGATTATTTATCTTCACTATAGACTTTAGAACATGATTATTACTGTTTACAAAAATAAAATTATTTTTGAAATATATTTACATCAAAGTTATCTTAATCATTTATATATTTCTTATTATAAGAGTTATATCCCCTCAAATTTATCATATATACGTGGAAAATCCCTTCAAATACTGCTTTCTTAATCATTCACATATTTTTACCCCTACCACCGATGTTATATATAAATCCAAATACCATTAGATATGTATATATTAGGGTTTTATTATAATAAAGTTCAAAACGAGAGATATCACATATTAAATAATATATTTTTTTAATTTCTATCAATACCCAAATAACATTCCTCTAAATAAAATGAGATATACCATGTTATCATAACATGGATTGAGCCATCACAGTCACACCTCAATTCCTAATCAAAGAGAAACAATTTTTTATGGGGATATGATGCACTATACTCAGGAAGAATAATATGTTTCTACAATCACTCTTCAAATGCTTCACTTTTATATTCGTATCAATTATGTAAATGGAACCACTTTAAGGTTTTATAACAGTCCACTTCAATAATTATCTTGAAACTCTTGAACCTATTCAATTCATAAGAATTATTCTTCATAAATTTCATGTATGCCATTAAACTAAATTAATATATTAATAAAATGAAATATTTAACACTATATGTTTATAGATTCCAACCGAGTCTAAAAATATATGAATGGAATAGTTTCCATAGACGGATTATCTATATTTCCACATTTTTATATAAAGAATTCACTATATTCCTCCTTTTAATTACAGGTCATTTCCATTTATTTTCTTTCTTTATATTTATATCATAGTTAGAAATATCTTCTATAGTCTTCATATTAAAGATATTTTGGCCAATTTAACAAAGATAACTATTCCATAACACCATTTCATCCTCTATTCTCAATTAATAATAATTTTCTATTAATATTACTTGAAATATAGTTTATTTTTTCTTCAATGCATAATTAATAAAACATATATCTATAAATATATCCCCCACAAGTATATATTTTATAATGAATATTTCATTTCATTAAACACATAGTTATAAAAAATAGATTTATATGTTTCAAAACATAACCAAAGAGAGTACTCTTGGAATTCATCTTTTTAATCTCCATATTTAGTTGAGCCAATCAAATTTATTTAAAGTGTTATATTATTAAAAAATATATTTGATCCTTATTTATAATTATTAAATAATTTATAAAATCTCACATCACCTATCATATATTATGACCACCCGCTTTCATTTATCCATAGATGATTCATTTGATATCTTTTCATTGAAATCTTAACTAATATGTATTTCTCAAAACATATTACATAAAACTTCCAAAATATTTGAGAACTATTTACACTCAATTTATGTAAAAAATATTTTTTCATTTCTCATCCAAGTGACATAGATAATCACATCATCCACACATTCTTTAGAACATGAATGTTATTATTTACTGAAAATCTTGAATTTTAAGTCTCTTTTTGAACTTGTCTTCAACCATTAGGTTTTCTCTCCATTAATTCCAACCATATAACACATAAATAATTAATTAAATATATTTATTAAAAAACAATTCCTTTAAATATTTTTATATAAACACAAATATTAATGTTTACTATTAAATTAAAATATTCTAGTATAAATTTCTTATTTTATAAACTATCATACTTCATTTCCTTAACTTTTAAATATAAAAATATTTCTGCCATTATTTTAGTAACTTTTCAAGAAATATTTTATGTAGTTTTCCAAAAATATTGTCCCCCTATGTCAAAAAATTCAAATAATTTTCAAACTATTCATTTATAGACAAATATTTTTTTAAGAAACTATTCCCAAAATTTTTAGGAATAAATAATTCACTTTGTGAGTGATCATTCCTCTTCCTCTTTGACACATTATTACCTCCATCATTATTATTCTTAACTTTAGGTCTTTTGGATATATAGATTTATATTTTTAAATATTTAAGTTATCACTATAATTATTGGATGTTTCATCAGTATTCACATTGCTCATCAATATTTCCCCAATTTCAAGAATAATTTTTAGGTCAAATTAAATATTTTTTAATTGAACTTCAACCTCTAACAAATTTTTTACAAAAACGTTTTTAATAAAATTTCTCCCAATTTTATCTTTAAAGTGTTATAAAACTACATCACTAGAAATTTCGTGTCCATTATCCATGTTAATAAGAAATTTATTCCCTTGATAACAAAAAAGATAAATCTTCTTCACTTTCATTATCATCAGATTAATCATTCACTATCATCTAAAAACGTCCATCATTATTAATAAAAAAATGTTTTACATTTACCATATAAAAAAGATATATTCTTTTTTAATTTTATGATATTATTTCTAATAAATTCATTGATAACACATAGTTATATTCAATAACATAATTCAAATTTGGATATTTTTGAAATTTTCCTAAACTTGAATAGATTAATCACTTCAAAACTAACTTACCATGATATAAAAATTTAACGATTAGAATATTCATTGAGATTAGTGATATAATATTTTTAAACTAAATATTGATATCTCTATATGAATCTAAATATTTTACTTCTTCCATGACATCAATATAAGTTTATTCTTTCTTTGAGGAATTAGAAGATATTTTATTCTCCAATTTATTTATATTCATAGAATAAGTAACATTCATATTTCCTAACATGACCAATACACTAGGAAAGTCATCTAGTGGAAATGAAATGAAATCCTGATCATAAAAAGGTACAGCTTTGGCATCAAAGCTATTTAAAGAGAAATGAAGAAACTTCTTGAGTATTATTTAATACTATAAGGTTTATCTAAAACCTCTAATGGGTATCATAATATCATACACTCTAGTGATTAAATAATCCATGGATTCTCAATGATGTATAAAAATGTATTTAAATTGGCTTTGTATGTTTTTATGTCTTACATTATTCACTATAACATCACCTTCATGAATATTTTACATATTCTCAAAAAAATTAATTATATGGTCCTAATCACCATAACCATTATAAAATATTTCCTAAAATTTGATGATAAGATATCATTCTTAGCATTTCCATCTATCTCAATATTATTTATATTAGTTGGAGTATTATTTAACCTTCCATGACTGGAGATAAACCTTTAGTTATGTTATCAAATAATTTTATACCCAATGAAAGAAAGCCTAAAAGAATTAATTTCTCCTAAAAATGTGATTTTCCACTCAAAATATGGTATATTTTTGTGAAATTTATTTATTTTTTTGATCAATAATGGAAATAAAATTGAACAAAAAATGATAAAAATAAGTAATCTAAACATCACACCTTTATCAATAAATATCATTGATATCTACAATGGATCCTTAAAACTCTGATTTTAATAATAAAAGACACCAAACATATATTCATTGAGGGGGTGGTGAATAAAGAGAAATATTTACTAAAAATACATTACTTAATAATTTATAATATACATTCCTAGTAATATAAGAAATGTATCAACATGTTTACTGCATTTGGAAGATAAGATACATAAATATATAACCTTAAATATAAAAACAAAATCATTATTTAGAAATCAACATAATACTTTTATCACTATTAGATATTATAAAAATGCATTAGATACGTTGGGTAAAATATATAAATAAATTTATAATCTAGAAATACCAATAAGGGAATAAATATTACAATTAATTATAACATGGGATTCAAGAGACATGATATGATATCAAAAATATAATGAACATAAGCACAAAAACATGGCCTAAGGAATATAAATCATAAGATCATCATGTCATGGAATATATGGAAATGAAATAAGAAATGATATCATAAATATAGTTATATGGTCACTCCCAATCCATCTTCATAAATTGTAGAATTTCCTATATTGGACTGGGTTCACATACCATTCTAATAAACATTGTAGACAATGTAACATGGTGTATTTGGTTCACTCCCTAATCCCTTACATAACATATCATGAGATATAAGGCCTTACCAAATGAATTATAAAAATATTAAATTCAATTATCATCCATAAAATATTGAAAATAATACATATGTGTCCCACATGAAGGAAAGAAACCATTCTTGTATAATAATAATGATCAAACCCATTATATATAACTATGTTTCATAATTCTAATTCAAGGAATAATATGAGGATAAAGGATAATAATTCTCAATAGAAGAAGTAATTAAATGATTTTTAATATTTATAATTAACAATAAACAAAGATCTTGAATATGGAGTTATAATATATAAATCTAATAAGATGATT
This sequence comes from Viscum album, assembly GCA_963277665.1. Taxonomy (NCBI): domain Eukaryota; kingdom Viridiplantae; phylum Streptophyta; class Magnoliopsida; order Santalales; family Viscaceae; genus Viscum; species Viscum album. The sequence continues at coordinate 1,991,183,102 of OY728136.1, forward strand.
TTGAGAGGGGATTGAAAAAACAAACCACATAGTGATGTTTTAAAAAATAAGTAATGATATTTAAAAATAAGGAAACATGTTTCATTTCAAAAAAAATAGTGGAAAAAATATATTTATCCATAATTAATTTGTTTTTAAGCTATTCATGGTTTAGGATCATTTTATGGGGGTGACTATTGATATGAGATATGAAATAAGAAATTTCCATCCAATCAGATATGATTAAAAATTTTAATTTTAAAGGGATATAAAAATATATATAACCCAAAAAATGAAAATTATATTTAATAAAGTATATATTTATGGGAAATAAATAAAAATATAGAATAATTTCTTGAGATAATATTTCATATATGGAATAAAAATAAAGAGAACATGTAACTATCAAGTAATAAGGATTATACAAAAGACCCCTTACAAATTTAGAAACATTCTAATAAAAACCCATTGAAAGATAGAAATATTGAATTTTATGTTCAAATACCACAAATAAAGATAATTCAAGATATTAAATATCCAATTAAATGTATAAAAACCATTTAATGGAAATTATGTTTATCAAAAATTGGAATGAAATAAAGAATTTTTGAGAAGAAACTCAATTGGATTTAGTAATTTTTGAATCACAAGCCATTGGTAGCTTGAAAATAATATGGTTATAATAATACCATTCATTAATTATTTTATTATTATAAAATATATTATTGATAATTATATACACCATATTACTAATATATTGGAACATAACATTAAAACATGTCTCAATTAATATAAATTAAGATAGAAACCCATTACCTCATGTTTTAATGTACACTAATGTTTCACACAACATCATGAATAATTAAATTAAGTTAATTATATGTATAAAAACATATTTAATATTTATTTAACAATATAAGGTAAATATATTATCTTTATTCTTTGTTTTTAATAATTTTTTTTCCTTATTATGGTTACTCATGAATGTTCAGTTAATTTATTCGTAACATAATCAGTTTGTTTATTGTGGTCAAAGGTGTTGTGAAATAATTTCATAATCATTGGAACCATTTTTTTTATTTGTTTTATTACTCCATTAGGAAAATTATTTTATAGTTTCAAATTTTATTCCCCAACAATTCTTAAATCTGAAATGTTCTTTCAAAATTACATTTAAGGTAGTTTAATTTAAAATAACCAATTATTATATTTATTACCTATATATTTTCATATTTTTTCATTCTATAATATTAATTGTGTAAAAAATGACATTTTTACATATTAAGTATTTTTTTGATGTCATTCATACTATCCGGTCATGGATAAAAAAAACTTATCATTCATCGAGATAGTAGTTCACACACACGCATTACCACATTTTTCTTTTTAGTAATATTTTTGGATAAAAGTATAAAATATATATTTTCTTATTTAAAATAAATTTCTGCATAGTAAAAATTCTATTGTTATCATACCATCATGGTTAATGGAGAGTTTGGGGGTGTAGGAATGGAATAGAAAAAAGGACTGTTGGTTGGAGAGAATTACCATTCCCATGGAAGTTCTTCCGTGGGTAAATCATTATGTCTATTTCTATTAGTCTTTTAGTTAGTCTAGTGACTCAAATTAATGGGGTGGTAATTGAGGGGAGACATGGTAAGAGTCTTCTTTTATATTATTCTTTGAAATATTTTAATAAATGGGGAGAAGGGAGACTCATTTTATAAGTGATGAAAATGGAACTTTTGTAAAAACTCATTATATCTCAACAATATCACTAAATTATTCATGGAAATAGGATCACAGAATGTACAATAAAGGTTTGATTTGAAATGTATTAAACCACTTTTAACATAATTTCTTCTTACAATGGTGACTCTACTTTCACCATTGGAAATTAATTTTAATGGAAAAAATGAAAATTGGAATTAATAATACATTTAAAATTCCAATTTTCAATATATATATAATTTTATAAAATATGATTTCCATGAGTTGAGGAAATTAATATTAGTATTAATTCTAAAAATACAGAAACATCTTTTCCTAAACGAAGTTTATTTTAAATTTAAAAATAAAGCATGGGTTTATGATAACAAAATTTATTATTTTCAAATAATAAATTGATTTATGATAAAACAAATAAATTAAATGTGACTTTAAGATAATTAAAAAATCTAATTTTACTAAGATAACATTTAATTAAATGGAAATACAAAAAATAGTTTTTTATTAGAATAAAAATATTAATTTTATTTAATAGGTGTTATATTCTTAAAAACTATCTTCTAAATGAATAAAATATAATTTAATAAATTTATGATCAATTAAAATGTTTTATAAAATTCTAAATCACTTGTATTCATATAAGTTAAAAAAGTCATTATTTTGAAAAAACTATATTTTTCTGTATTCATAGTAAACCAAATTATTTTAGGAAAATACCAAAAAGAAATCCTAATTTTATTTTCACATGATTAATTAAAAAATGTTATTATTTTTTTTATATTAATAATAAATAAGTGAAATATATTATTTTTAAAATAATTAATGTATAATGCATTAATTTTATTTTTATTTGAAAAAATATAACATATTTTTTAAAATTTCAAATGTGGGTTGGTAAATTAAAACCATCCTATTTAGAATCATAAAGTCACCTATAACATATATATTTCAACATAGGGAATTTTTTCTAAATTTATAATTCATACATATATAATAAAAATTTAATAAATGTCATATTATTTATAGAAAAAAATATTTTTCATTATTCTCCTAAAATTAAATAATTTTTTATGAAATATTGATAATCCTTATTATAAAAATAATGAATTATAAATTTAAAAAATGAAGTATATTTTAATCGAGTTAAATTTTTTAAATTCCCTATTTTAACAATTAATTGTAATTGTAAAATATAATAAAATCTATTTTTATAGGGAAATTAAATTTTACCATACTAATGGTTCTTATTATTAATTTATATAAAACACCAAAAATATATCATTAATAAATAAATAATATATTTTATTAAAATCATAATTTTACCATAATATGATTACTTTTATCAAATAAAAAGTTTAACAGGTAAAATTATAGTTTCATAAACTTAATAATGAATTATATAAATTTGTATATAATAATATATATAAAAATATATATATTAACATATTTCATTTTAGAGTTACTCATTTTCACACCTACTAATTCAATGTCTAAGTTTTAATTAACTAACCATATCCTGGTTTTTTAGTTTATTGTTTAATATAGAGAAATATATCAAACATATATCAATTAATTATGGGAGAACATATAGTAAAATTTAGGTCTCTACTTTTTCCCTAGTTAAATATATTTTTTAAAATTTTAAAACTCTTCTGATGAGAGTAACTTATGTAGGGATATCTTAACTAACTATACAATAATAATTGATATTGGGTTTATTTAGGATTTGATGTGGGATTTAACTTTATGAAATTTTATATGAGAACTGTTTTAAAAGTTATTGACCATTCCTAATTGAATAAAAATAATTGAATAAAAGATAAATCTATAATTTCTAAATTTAATAAAACATTTAAGAAGTTTAATATACCTATGATATAATAATTATATAGGATTTGTTTTATTTAAAGCCCAATACCTAAATGGTAAATTCTTACATGACACAAAATAATGAAAAATTGTGAGTGAAAAGTCACCATATACCTTAATAGTAGTGCTTTCACTGTATTTTCATTGTTCCCATGATCTGTGAGGTTGTTTTTGTTAGTTTTCTTCTTTCACCCTTGGATTATGTAACTTTGTTTCATATTAACTAAATTCCTAAAATAAAAAACATTGAGTCCTTAGTGGATATTTGAATGAACATTATGGTTCTTCATTGTATCATTTTTTCATTTGATATCTTATTGATCGATTCCATCCTTTACAAAAAGTATGTTGTAATGTATTGGACCTTCCTTGTCTATTATGTTTCCAATATATAGTGTTTGAGGTGTCATGGGGACTATTAGTGACTCATTAAGGAGTTTTCCAAATATAGAGTTAAACGAACGGTTGCACCAATGGGAATCAGTGGCCCTGATGGGATACAGTGTCACCGATACGCATCTATACCAGGGCGACAGTGCAAGGGCAACTGTTTTAGGGTGCCAGTGACTCACCCATTGGGGAGTCATTTCCAGTTTCTCCAATATTTTAAAATTTCACTTCAGTAACATATCTCTTGACGTAAAAGTGTTCTAGTACCCCTTTCAATGAAATTTAAGTCCCATATATGATGTTTTAAACCCCCAAGAGTAGGTAGTCACTTAATTAACCAAGATATTCTTCTTCCATGGTCTCTTTATTTTAATTGGTGTGCTTGGAATCCCTCTTCCAGAGATGAATCGTGCCTACGTGAGAGCCCTCCTCTTCAGTTCTTTTTGTAGTTTCTGGTAGTATCATCTTCAGTTCATGGCGTAAAGAGAAAACATTGATCCTTGATCATCCTGGTATGGGTTAATCCTTCGTCTCCCCTTACTGTGCATCATGCGGTATGGGTATGATGTTGTTCCCTTAAAACGTAGATGGATCCTACTATAACAAAATAATAAATGTACTTTTAAAAAAAATGAATGGTTGGGGAAATTGATGTTGTTTTTGTGTTAAAATAATTAATTTTTGTGATTTTTATAGACTTAATTCAACTAAAACTCTTGGTTGTTTGTGTTCCCTTCTTGTGCACTAATAAAGCTCTGTTTTTGTTGATAATCTTATGATTGAATTACTATAACAGGGAAAATGATTTATTATGTAAACTTGGTTGATTAATTGGATGCACAATTAATAATAACCCTTGAATGATAACCCTGGTTAACAAAACATTAATAAAGTATTTATTTAATGGTGATGGAAAAATCTGAAAACATCATTGTTATGTACTGGTGATATGTGTGGTTGCTCTGTTTGATGCCTTGTGGGGTGACGTATATGGGAATGGAATATTTGGTTGATAAGTTGTTGTTTTTTGAATCTAAGGTTATGTGGAGCTGGTATGTCGGGGCATGGTTTTGTTCCATTATATTAAGGGATCTCACATATCCCTTTTGGTGTTGTTACTTACAAGATAACCAGGTGTGAATGCTTACATGCTTGCTTGGATATTTTTTTCAGTTGTTGTTTTGGATTAGGATTATGCATGTCAGTTTCTCAGTGGTGAAGTAATATTTAAACAAAATCATTTGAACATGATAATGAGAACATATAAAATAGGTAATTGTTTTTAAAAAAATGGGGTTTTTTCTCACTCTGGTTCAAGTGTCTTCGAGCGAGGTAGTGGTTATTATGGACCAAGTGTCTGCGAGACTAGTTATATGTGTATTTTATGGCCCATGTTTTTGAAATAAAGATAGACGTACGGTTGGGATAGACAATGGGGTTGGGGTTGGGGTGATAGTGTGACTGGAGTGGAATATGTATGGGAGGTTTGATGTGTAGGATGTCCTAAATAACCAGTGGGAAAGCGGTGCGGGGTACCCAAATACCTATGTGATATTACTATTACATTACATGACTTGCATTATTTGGGGAGTGTGCCTTAGTAAGATTGGGTGGATAGTTTATTTAGAGACCCAAGAATGATGTGCATGGACATGATATTTATTTTTTATAATACTAAATACCTTACATAAAAAAATACACACAGATCGTATTAATTTAGTGTATTTGGAAACTCAGAACATAATCTTCTAATCATGGCGAAAGATCTTCAACAGCATCCATAATGATATTCCCCTTTTCTCAAACCTAAAACCATTCATTATATCTTGGGGAAATGAAAAAATAAAGAGAGTCATCTCAAATGCTCAGTAAGGGTAAACATGGAGAACTTAAAACAATCCATAAAAATTTGAGCGTAAAAACATGAAAATAAGGTTTAAACATCAATATATTGAGTCATGAAATATATTATGGCAGTACGTAAGGCATGGATAATAATGGAAAAATAACCATGATAGAATAGCATTGGCATAAAAAATGTAATTGTGGAAAAATAATAATAATATAATATTATTTCCATATCATCCAAGGCATTGCTTCTAAGACAATCATTGTGGACAAAGTCTATTACTGAAATTGGTTTACATGCCATTCCAACCATGTATTAATGAGCCATATTTTATAGTCATTCCATCATTGTATTACTGAATAAGATTTACTTTCTATTTAATACTTGTCTATATCATGAGATGTAAATCATTACCCAATTAATTTGTGGGATATATAGGTCTCACTAATTTCATAATGAAACAATTTTTACATGGGCCACAAAATCAAAAATCATTCATCATAGCATAAACCATGAAATAAAATTGGATTCTTAAAGATCATTTCATCATAACTTAATCCATATTAGATAAATAAACATCATAAAAATAATTCCATCATAAATATAATCAAATAAAATTGATAATATGGATAAATACATAACACTATGTCATCTTATATGGAAAATAATTTTGATAAAACACTTGAACTTAATTCATGAAAAATATATCCTTTCTTTTTAAAAAATGTTATCTCTTCTCAAAATTCCACAATATTAAAAAATATTTTTTTGTTGAAAATAAACTTCAAACCATGTAGATAGTGCTTCATGGAAATAAGGTTTCATGAAACCATAAAAAATCATTCATGACATATAATTTAAAAAAACATTCTCCTCGTACTTTCGCCAGAAACGTAAAACAAAGTACCCTGTATTGTAATAAAAAGAAAGATTCCTTCAATACCATGTAGTAAAATTAAAAATGAACAAAAATGAAAATCAAAATACATATAGGAATATTAAACATTTTAAGAAAACTTTTTTATAAAAATATGGACATGTATGATGAATATATCTCTACAAAATGCTTACGTATAAACAATTTCAGATAAAAATGGGAATGAAAAAATATACCTTACCAATTTATAATTAGTCATATAATTTTAAATAAATAAAGTTATATAGAAATTTAAATATAATAACCTTAATAATAATAATAATAATAATAATAATAATAATAATAATCATGGGTATAATAAATTCCTCACAAAAGAATTAGATGATGTATAAGGCATATGTCCCGCAGAAATAAAGGTGAGAAAAAAAAATCTCTAACCTTATGTACGATATAATTATTATGTATCAGAAACTTGTGTACAATGATTTAAATAATTCTACCTATTTATTAAATATTGATAATCATTTTTATTATAACATTTATGATCCTATTTTCATCTGGTTGTTATTAAAATTTCATTGTTACTTGTTATTCGGGTATTAACTACTTTATGATCTCATATTATTTCAGATAAGTTCATATTTATATTTTTAGCTTATAAGTATATAATTTAAATAATTGTATTATTATAAGATATATCATATTTATTCATTCAATAAATTTATATAATCATGGTTTAATAATGATTATGTATAATGAATCACATCGCACCGTGGAGACGGTAAGCCATAAGTACGCACGAGCGATAATATCATTCCCATAATTGCTGAATGATATTGAAGTGGATGGCTTATATAATCTTAGAATTAGTATCATGTCATATTAAAAATATATATTTATTATTTCCACCATTACATGAATCTATGTAAGGTGGTGGTGAAAAAAAATTACTCCACAGCGTAGAGATAGTAAGTCGTACGTGCGCATGCACTATGATTTCACTTTTCATAGAATGGATAGAAGGTGAAATAGTGTTATTTAATATTTATATATAACATATAATTATATTATTGATACTAATTTTAATAATTTATAAAAAAACATATAAATAATAGGAAGTATGAGAAGAATGAAATTTGAAAGAATCGGTAGAATATATTACCTCTTCCTCAAAGTTCCTCCTTTAAATATCCCCTTAGGAAACTAGAGTTTGACTTTTGAGAATATTATAACCTCTAAAATGTATCTGGGGATTCTTAGAAGATAAACGGGCTGTTTATGGAAGAGGATGAAGGCTCAAAATGTAGTGAAGAGGAGAGTAAGGAGGTTTTCTTTTATAAGAGAAAAGAGGTTAACATTAAGAAACCATTGAAATAATAAATTATTATAAAATAATTTTCAGTTTAAAAGGGTAAAAAATCTAATAATTTGAATATAATATTAATACTGGTCTAAATACTCTCATAAAATATATTTAGACAAGTTTAGGTCTCAAATGTAACCTTATCTTTTAAATATAACCTTTAGTTAACTAATTTTTCTCTTACCTTGTCTTTTTGTATATTCATACCATATGGTTAGTATAGTTAATATAAAATGACTATAAAACCTCAAGTAGTTCATTAATGACATGTTAAAAATTATATAAGTCATTTTTACGAACCTTATATTTTTATGACATTTATATCATTTAATAAAATATTATTTTTTTTAAAAACAAAAATATGTCTATTCTTATACTATTTATATCAAGATTTTTTGAAATCCATAAAATCTTGATTCTTTTTAAAAGACGTCATTAATTAAAATATAACAATTCATAATATAAGTACAATTCTTTTATGTCATAAAAAGTTACAAAATAAATTTATTTTAGTATTTATAATGTCATTTATTTAAATTATTCGTTAACAAGGTAATTGCTACATCATCATTGTGTCTTAAATAAATTTATTTATATGGTGTCTAAGATTTATAAATAAAATACCATAATTTATTAAATATTATTATATTTATAATTAATATTTATATACATATATATCATTTATATAACCCTATATTAAAATCTTTTTAGTCAAAGAAATATGTTTAGGTTATAATTATCTTTATTTTAAATTTATTCTTATAAAATACCATTTTCACATCCAAGTGAATCCATGGGGTCCCAAAATCAACCATTGGATGAACATGGTCAGAAATATCTCATAAAATAAGATTATAAATGTGTTAGGGTAGTTTAATATTATTATAATATTATGTTTTTACCTATATTTACCAGATTTATCTTTTATCCATGATAAATAAAATAATTACAGAAGTTACTTTTCATAATGCCTAAAAATAAGAGGTAACTATTTACACAATTGGAAACAAATGATCAAAAATATTTAATCCATTTTTCCAAATTCAAAACATATAATTTTCAATAATTAATATAAAATTAATTTCTATTGTCAAAACCAAAAAACAGGTTTTTAAGAAGTAATAACTATAAAAAGATCAATATGTGTGTATGTCCAATTTAAAAGTTAAATTACATCCAATTACCGAAATTGGATTATATGATAAAAATATCACTCAATTACACATTAATATAAATTAAAAATATAATCTAACTACATAATTAAATTAGATAAAATGGTTGTTTTGAATTAAAATGCAGTATTATTCACTAATCATTAAAATTTTATTTTTTTTAGAAAAATACCAAAAAAGAAAAAATAATAAATTTTTATGCCCCACATCTAAATAAGAAGTTCATTTAGTTAAATTGAACTTATAAAAGTGTCAAAATTAGATTTAAAATGTGTCTTCCATCAAAAGGTGGAAAAACTACATTTTTTAAAAATACTAATTTTATACGAAAAATTGATTTTGTTCCTATATATTGTTCTAGAAAATGTTTAAGATGAATTTTAATGTTATATAAAATTAATATTTTGGTTAACACTACTCATAATGGATGGTTTAGAAAATATTTTAATAATATATCATTGTTTAGTAAAACTCGGTGTTGCGTACAATGGAAACTATTGAGGAAGGTTTCTCTTGAATGTAACGCAAACCATGTCAGTGTTGCGTGTTGTAAAATATTCCATTAGTGTTGCGTATAACATATTAAAAACATAGTTCATTTATAAATTAAACAAAATTTATAGTCAGTGTTGCGTGAAATGGATTCTATCAAAATAACATTAAATTGTGTGCAACAAAAGCCAAGAAAGTGTTGCGTATTCTACCAGAAAATATGGTGTTTCATATTGCACAAGATAACCTTGGTGTATCTTACAACACAATAAATAAAAGAAAATATAAATGATATATCATATAAAATCTTGTGTTGTTACATTCTGCCACCCTTAAAATGAATTTCTCTCTTAAAATTCACCAGGGTTATAAATGGTTTACTACTTGAATGATTCTTTAATGGAAACCCATATTATAAAAAGGAATACTACAAATTCATTTTAAAAAGGAAAGTTAGAAATAATAAGGTTACCCAAAGTAACTCATTATTAGGATTCCACATATTAGAACATAGGTGGGAAGTAAAAACAAGGATATTGAAGAAAAATATAACCATCAAGTTATAATGGATATTGATAGAAAATAAGTATTAGAGAAATTTAACTACTTGAAAGCCACAATTCTATGATGATTTAAGGGACCATATGATTCAAGATATTAGAAGGTACTAGGATAAAATTTTTGGTTTCATGATATCATCCTTAAGTTCATGATTTATTATATGAGGAGAAATACATGAATGATTTTAGTACAATATCATCGCTGGTCATTCCCTGAACAATTACCACTTTATATATTATTTAAAGAAATGAATGTGAATTTTTCATTCTAAAAGTGTTAGTAGACCATGCTATCGAATTATAGGTCATTCCATCCATCTAAACAAAAAGTCTAGAACTGGTTATCAAATATACATAAGTCTAATTATAGTGAGATAATAAATTGAACTAAAAAACTTCAACTGGAATATAACATATACTATCCATAATTGGATAATATTATAATCTTTCCAAAAAGTGAAAATATTGATCTTTAAAAGGAGGTGAACTAAATCAACTTAACATCTTTCTCCCATATATCATTTTGATGTTCTCTATTTTCACATTCAAAACACGTGAATACCTTAATCATGAATCCTCTTTAAACATGATTATAACATGAATTTCCATAAAACTATAGTGAAAACATGAATTTTGTCAAATGTTAACTCTCTCCACATAAGAAAATACCAAAAAATCAATATAATAAAACCATTATATCAATTTATCCTTATATAAGTCATGAGTTAATTAATACTATCAAACATCTCATTATATCCTTGTCCCTTCATTATACGCATATCATATGCTTTCTAAAAATATTTGAACAACCTTTCATTGTTACTGGTACAATTCAACATATTCATTCAAATATATAATGGAATAAATATTGTAAAAATCCTTAGATGTTTCTTTATTATATATTACCATTTAATTACAGAAAAATTATTTTTCATAATCATGTAATCATTCCAATACCTTCTTAAAAATTTCATTGAGCTTCATAATTTTATTCCTTAACACTTCTTTCATCTCACATATCATTTGTATCCTATTCATCATCAGCAACATTAATACTACCCATATGACCATGCATCTTCCTTTCAATATATTTTCTCTTAGTGCATTGATTTTCATAATACCCATACATTCTACATTTAAAACATTTAACCATTGTTGATGCCGTAGTAATACCATTATTCTTTCCCATTGTGTTAACTGAACCTTTTCCTTTGAAATTAATGAATTTGTTTCCTTCTTTTCCCAACCCAAAGAATCTTCTATTCCCATTTGAAACATTATCCATAATTTTTCTTCCCACATGATTTACATGAGAAAAAATTAACTTTATTTCTTTTATGATCATCATGATACTGCATATTTCACTTATTACCTACGCTAGGAATGTTACCAAAGATGATATTGTTGATCATATTATAAGATTGATGATTTGAAATAATAATGATGTTTTTCCTTCCAAATACCATTTCATTTGGTTTCTCATAAAAAATATCATTCCATTGTCCATCATATTCTCCATTAACATAATCCTCTTGTTTCCATCCATTTTCTAAAACCCAAAAAGAAGAGTGTTAGAGGAAAAATCATACTTGGAAAACAACATAATCAAGGGGGTATATTAAATATCTAACATATTAGGATTAATCCTTTTTTATTCATGATAATTACCATAATTCTAGACTGCAACTTGCAGTTATACTTAACCCTGGGGAAAACCCTAGCCTTTCCTCAGAAATATCTCTATGGATCTCACTAAAGTTTTTACATCCTAGTTTCCAATGGTTAAGTTAACCATCACTCTAATTCCAAATGTAGAGACCCAAGATTGATATATATGGACGTTAAATTTATTTTTTAGAATACAAATACCAGACACAAAACCACGCCAAAATACCATATTAGTATAGTGTCTATGGAAACACAGAACATAATCGTGTAGTCACAGTAAAAGTTATTCAATATCCCCTATAAAAGATCTCCCCCTTTTGTTTTCCTGCCTAAATATTTCCTTATATTATAGGGAAATAAAAACATAAAAAGGGTGAGCTGAAATACCTAGTAATGGTAAACAAGGAGAAAAAAACTAACCCTACAAATATGAAAATAAAAATATGAACATAAGGTTTAAAAATCAATATCTTGAGTCATGAAATAAATATAGGCAGTACGTAAGGCATGGAACAAAAAGGAACATTAATAATGATAGAATATCATTGGAAGAAAACATGTAATTGTGGGAAACTAATAATTATATAATATTATTTCCATAGTATACAAGTCATTGCTAAAAAGACTATCATAGTGGAAAAAGTACACTACTGAACTTGGTTTACTTGTCATTCTAGCCATTTATTACTGAACTGGGTTTACTTATTATTCTAGCCTTGTATTACTGAAATAAATTTACTTTTCATTCCAGTCATGTTTATATCATGAAATATAAATCTTTACCCAAGTAATTTTACCGAGATCATGTTTACACCCATCTTATAATGAAATAATTCTTACATGTTCCACAAAAACTTAAATCATTCATCATTGCATAACCCAAGAAGTAAAATGGGATTCTTAAACATCGTGTCATCATAATGTAATCAATATTAGATTAATTGACTTCATAAAAACAATTCCATCATAAATAAAATCAAATCCATGTAGTAATATGGATAAAAACATAACTATATGTCATCTTAGATGGAAAATATTTTTTTATAAAACAACAGAATTTAATTACGGAGGAAAAAAATAGTTTCTTTTTCAGGAATATTTCTCTTCTAAAAATGACACACAATTATAAAAGAAAATAATTTTGTTGAAAATAAACTTGAATCCATGTATATTAAGCTTCATAGATATAAGGTTCCATGAAACTATAAAAATTAATTCATGTCGTATATGTTAAAAACATTATCCTCGTACTTTTGCAGAAAAAAGTCGAAAAAGTACCTAGTATGGTAATCAAAAAGAAGATTCCTTCCATACTATGTAGTAAATGTAAAAAATGGTTAAAATGACTTTAAATATACAAATAATAATATTAAATAATTTAAAAAACATTTTTATAAAATATGGACATGAATGATAAAAATATATCCAGTAAATAATTACTGATAAACAATCTTGGATGAAAATGAGATTGCAAAATTACCCCTTACTGATTTATAATCAGTCAAATCGTATAAAATAATAAAATTTATATGAATATTTATATACTATTACCTTCATAAAATTATTAATAAAAATAATCATGGGTATCATAAAAGACACATAAAATAATTAGATGGTGTATAAGGCATATGTCCCACAAAAATAAAAGTGAGACAAAATAATCACTTACCTTAGGTCAGATATGCTTCTTATATATCCAAAACTCATATGTAATGATTTAAATAATTTTACTAATTTATTATAGAATCAAAATAATTTTTATAATAAAATTTATTATCATATTTTAATCTTTTTGTTATTAAAATTTCTCTGTTACTTATTATTCGGGTATTAACTGCTTTATGATCTTATATATGTTTTGTCAGATAAGTTATTATTGATATTTTTATGTTATAGTTATATAATTTATAAAATGTAATTAGTATAATATATATCATATTTATTATTTCAATTCATTTACATAATTATAGTTTAATGAAGATTATATAGAGCGATTCACATAGCACTGTGGACGCGGTAAACAGTATGTACGCACGAGCGACGATATAGTTCTCATAACTGTGAAATAGTATTGATGTGGATGGTGTATAGTATCATAAAATTAGTATCATGTTATATTAATCATATATAGTTATTATTTACACCATTATACCCATCCTTGTAAGGTGGTGGTGAAAAACAGATTATCCCACGACGTGGAGATGGTAAACCGTACGTACGCACACAAGGTGATTTTATTTTTCATAGGATGGATAAGAAGTGAAATATGGTTTTTTAATATATATAATAACATATCAGTATATTTGTGATACTAATTTTATTACTTTACTATTAAACAACTAAGTAAGAGTAAGTAGAAGTAGAAGGAAATTTCAAAGGATCGGTAGAATATATTACATCTTCCTCGATGTTCCGCCATTAAATTTACTATTAAGACACTAGAGTTAGTCTTTAGAGAAGACTATAACCTCTATAATTTAACGAGGATAGTTTTTAAGAAAAATATTTAGGTTTTGGCCGATATTTAAGGCTCAAAATGGAGCAGAGTGGAGGGGGAGGCGGTTCCCTTTTATAAGAGAGGAGAGGGGCACATTAGGAAACTCTAAAAATATTAGTTTATTATAAAATGATTTTTGAGTTGAAAAGGTAAAAAACAAATTTAATTCAAGTATAAGATGAGTATTGTTCTAAATCCCTTCAACAAATAGGTTTTATAAAGGTTTAGTTCTCAAATTTAACCTTATCATTTAGCTTTAACCCTTAGTAATCTAATTTAAATCTTACCATATCTTCTTGTATATTAATACTATATGGTTTATATAGTTACTATAAAATGAATAAAGAACATAAAGTGGTTAATTAATGAACTTTTAAGCATTATATAATTCATTTGGTAGATTATTAGATTTTTAGGACTATTATATCATTTAATAAAATAGAATCTGTTTTAAAAAAACTCATTTTTGTCAATTTTGATACTATTCATATCATGAATTTTAAGAATCCATAAAAATATTATTACTTCCAAAAAGTTACATGATTAATAAAAATATAAAAAGTTATAACCATCCTTAAATTCATGGATGACATAAAAAAGTTGAAAATAAATTTATGTTAATATTTATAATCTCATTTATTTAAATCATTCTTTAATACGGTAATCACTACATCATCATTATGTCAAAAATGAATATATTTATTCGGTGTATCAAAATTATAAATAAAATACGATGATGTAGGAAGTAATTTTTTATTTTTAATAAATAGTTATACACATAAATATCAGTAATATAACTCTATATTAAAATATATTTTTTAAAAGATATATTTTTAGGTTATAAGTATCTTTACATTAAATTAATTCTTATAAATGTCATTTCCACATCCAAGTGAATTAATGGGGTACCAAAATCGACCCTAGAATACCAATGGTCAGAAATATCTCATACCATAGGATTAGGACATATGTTAGGTTAGTTTAATATTATTGTCTTACCCTTATTTACCATATTTACCCCTTAACCATAGTAAATAAAATAATTATTGAAGATACTATTCATAATGTCTAAAAATAAAAGGTACATATTTAAATAATTTGAACCCTTTAATTACAAATATGGAGTCAATTAGTAAAAATTTAGAACATTGATGTTTTAGTAATTAATTTAAAATTAATTCCCATTGTCAAAACCCAACAGAAATTTTATAAGAAGTAATATCAGTCAAAAGATTAACATGAGTTTAGGTCCAAATTAAAAGTTAAATTACTTACAATGACCTAAATTTGATAAAATGATAAAAATATAATCCAATTACACTTTAAAACCAATTAAAAATATAATATAACAATATAAATAAATTAGATAAAAAGGAAGTTTCGAATTAAAAAGCAGTATTTTTCATTATTCATTAAAATTTTAATTTTATTATAAAAATACCAAAAATGAATAAATAGAAAATTTTTATATCCCTATTTCAATGAAGAAGTTTATTTTCTCAAATTTTACATATAAAAGTTTCAAAAACTAGATTTAAAATGATTGCACCATCAAAAGGCGGTAAAACTGCATTTTTTGAAAAATACTTATTTTATTTCAAATTTGATTTAGTTCTCATATCATATACTAGATAATTTATAAGATTAATTATAATTTTATAAAAACTTCAAAATGTGGTAAATACTATTCATAACAGATCGTATATATAATATTTTATTAATATATCGTTATTTAGTAAAACTCGGTATTGTGTACAATGCACCCTATTGAGAAAGGTCACTCTTATGTGTAACACAAGCCATGTTATAATTTCATGTAGTTCAAGATTCCATTCGTGTTGCGTATCACATAATCCAAATTTATTTCATATAGACATTGGAAAAAAATCAGTACTCAGTGTTTTCTGATATGAATTATATCAAATGAACATGAAATTATGTGCAAAACAAGACAAGAATAGTTTTACGTATACTGCAATATAATATGGTGTGGCGTATAATTCAAGATAATATTGGGGTAGAGTAACACATATGACATCAAAGAAAAAAATATCTCAGAAAATCTCTATGTGTTTTTGTTTCCTTTCTAGGTTTTTGGTTATTTCTTTTTCTCATGGGGAATTATAATGTCTCCCCACCTGTGGTTGATCGATTTTGTTTTTCACTGCTGAGTATACCTATATACTCACCCTATGTAAATAAAACTTCTTTTAGGTTTCTAAGAGGGATTTAGGGTCTGTGCTGGACCTTACTTTCTTGGGCATCAGGATAGTCATTGTTGCTGGTTTTCTTTCTTTTGGTATTTTACTTTGGAGTTTTATTGTACTTTTAGCACTTAGTTTTAAATATTCATGTGGGAAAAGGTTTTTTGGATTTACGTTTAAATTCTATATTGGGATGTGTTAGGGATTTACCATCTTGTCTACCAATCTTGATCTAGAAAAGGGTAACACTTTCTATATAATGTTATATTCTATACCCTTGGTGCTAATTACAACTCTAGGGCCTAATGAAGGTGGGACTCAAGGGTCATTATCTATCCCTCAACAAGAAGAAGGAAGGGTCTGGCAGTTTGTTGTCCCTTCCCTCATCATAGAAAGTGTAGTTCATGAAAAAAATGGTATCAGAGGTAGTGGTTGAGAGATAACATGTAGTTAGGGGTTAGGCATAGTATGGATTACATGGGATTTACAGAAATAGTGTCATACAATCTTGGTTCATGAAATAGGACAAGTAAGACTGGCCAAGACAGATGATTTTAGATCCCCCATGATCAGATGCAAGGATGAACTACTAAACGTCCAAGTGAGGCTTTGTTTATTTGTAGGGTAGAGACCCAAGGAAAGGTAAATTCATAATAATGGCTTGTTTTCTCATCTTTCATGGGTGTTTTAGGAATTTAAAATAAATTAACAGTTTAAACAAAACTTAAATGACATATTCTACACTACTCTGGATTATTAAATCCTTGTTTCATTTTTATCTATTGCACCCAGACGATATTGAGGAGTGGTTCGGGTGATCGAGGCCTAGTAGGCCAATTTGTATGATCAGCGGAGGGATGATCAAGAGGAGGGGGATGATAAGTGGTCGACAATGTTTTGTGCCATCCATCAGTAGAATCTCGAAAAGTACGAGGGCATCGTCTCATACAAGGAGATTGAGAGATATCTCGAGAAGCTAGTGATAGAATTAATATTGATCTAGGCTCTGGCAGAGTACTGGGTTTCTCTGGATGTGAGCCGGATGCAGTGATCGTCACGTTAATAGTGGATGCTCTACCCTAGAGTGAGTATTGAGACTCAGGATTTTTGGGAGGACATTGAGAAGGAGTTTTGCGTGGAATTCCGTTCATCAATGATGATGGCTGATAAGAGGCACGATATTCTCTCCCTCCAACAAGGGAGTATGTCGGTAAGGGATTCTGGAATCAAGTTCATGGATCTCATTTTTTTTTCTCCAGACCCCTTCTCAGATATGGTGTCATGGGCAAGAGGCTTAGAAGAGGCGCTCTGACCTTCTCTTCAGTATACTATTACTCCATTCACTCTACTGACATACATGAAGGTTTAGAAGAAGGATAAAGTAATGGTGATGATTCACAATCTTGAAGGTGTGCCGTGATTGGAGATCTAGTTGAGCTCATCAATGGGGATGGTCATTGACAGTAGACCCCTAGCATCAGGGCCTTCCAGGTTTTATCCAGTGGGGAGTAGGCCTCAACAGTTTTAGTTCTGATATCCCGGCCCTCTCAAATTCTCCACAATACTATGACTGAGGTGATTTACCTATGAAAGTCATGGGAACCTTCAAAATCAGGTCCCAAACCATGTCCAATACGATGGGGGTGGGTGGGTTTAGTTCCCACCTCAGCGGAATCATTTTCTAGCCATACCTTTTCAGCAGCAGCAGTAGGAGTAGGGAACTCCTTCTTCAATGAGGGTTGACGGTGCTGGAAGATTCCAACCTCATGAAACTCCTCAGGTAACACAACCTAGGTGTGGTTAGGGAGGCAACTGACAACTGAGGGGTAGATGGGTTGGGCGTGGTCCATTTTACGCCACCGAGGTAGCAGTTCTATTAGGTCTAGAGGTCATTCGAGGTACAATCAGTTTTTAAGCACTCTTTCTCGTTCCTTGTTTTATTCGAGAGCTTCTCACTCTTTTGCACCCATTCTATCCCATTCCTTGGGTCTGGACAAAGTGAGACATTCCATGCCCCTGGTGTTGAGAATGCATGTTGGAGGTCAGAACAGCCTCTTTGATGTTTTTTGAGGATGTAGACTGATGTTGGGGCCACACCAGTCTTTTGTGGATATCTTTCTACAATAGATGAAAGAATATGATATCATCTTAGGAATTTATTGGCTGTTTTCTATGAAAAATATTATCTAATTCTTCCATAAAATGTTTTTGTTTATAGATATGGGTGGACAATGTGTAGATTTCGTTGGCGATCAGGGTTTCTCGGAGGGAATAAGGCATGTGCAACCACTTCTTTCGTTGTTAGTCGAGCTGTCTTTGGAGTTAGTAGACTTAAATATGGTGGATGTATTAGGGATTGTCATTGAGTTCCTGGACTTCTTCCCTAAGGATATTGTGACTCTACCCCCTGGACATGATGGCGTGCTTGGGATGTACTTACAGCCTTGTGCCCATATGATTTCAATGGGCCCTGAATGGATACCATCTTCTGAGTTGCAAGAGTTACGGATTTAGGTAGATGACCTCATGAAGAGGGTTTTATCTGACCAAGAGAGTCACCATGGGGTACTCCAGTCATGTTTTCAAAGAAGCTTGATAGAGGGCTCAAGGTGTGTATGGACTACCAAATACTGAATCAGGTGACAGTCAAGAACCTTAACACCCTCCTTAGGATCGATGACCTTTTTATCCAGTTGAAGGGAGTAGGTTTGTTCTCCTAGATCGACCTGTGGGATAGATATCACCAGTTGAGGGTGAACGGATGGTGACATCTCAAAGACTGCATTTAGGTAAAGATATAGACACTTTGAGTTTGTTGGCATGACGTTTGGCATTACGAATGCACCTACTATGTTCATGGGTCTTGTGAACTCTATTTTCCATGAGTATATAGATCATTTAGTGATCGTGTTCATTGAAGACATCCTCATCTACTCAAGGTCCTATGGGGATCACACTGAGCATATAAGGATATTTTTAGAGGTTCCTTGACACCAACAGATCTATGGGAAGATTTCCAGGTGAAAATCATCGACATGAGAGGTTCACTTCCTTGGAAGAGTTTTGTCTCAATAGAAAATTTTAGTGGACCATTCTAAGGTCTAAGTGGTAGTTTCTTGGGAAGCAGCCAAGAATGTGGTAGAAGTTCGTAGTTTCATGGGACTCATGGGTTATAACCAAATGTTTGAACTTGAATTCTCTCGAGTTGCAACACCTTTAACTACCCAGACTAGAAAGGACCAGGATTTTGTATGGAGCGAGCAGTGATAGAAGGATTATTGTAATTTAGAATGAAATTTGGTTAGTGCCCCAGCGCGGTGGTTTCCAGAGGATGGGGTAACGTTTGAAGTGTTCTATCATGCTTCTTATCTGGTCATGGAGTGTGTGTGGATTCATCAACAGTGAGTGATCTATTATGGGTCTAGGATATTACATCCTCATGAATTTAACTATTCCACCCACGACATGGATCTTGCAGTGATTGTGTTGACATTGAAGCTGTGGAAGAATTACCTCATCGGGGAATGTTTTGTGGTCTTCACAAATCATAATAGCTTGAGGTATGTCTTCTACCAGGGAGACCGAAAGTAGCAGTAGTGGAGGAAGATATAGTTTCTTTAGGACTACAACATCGAGATATCCTACATCTTAGGAAAGGGAAACATTATGGATAATTACTTGAGTAGTAAATAAAGAAGGATGTGGTTCGGGAGTCAGTAGATGCTTGGGAGGAAATGGAAGATTTGGTTTCTTTACATATGGGTATGAGAGTTTAGGATGGTAGAGGGTGTCTATTTTAGATGATGATGCAGTCTTCCTTGGTATGCTAGGTGGAGGAGTCTTAGTGGGGAGACTTAGAGGTCGAAGTGATGCATGATATCATTGACCAGGGAATTGCTCTGAAAGGGTGGTCGAAGGATGGTAAGGATCATATGTTGTTATGTGGGAAGCAGTTTTTCCTAGTGGAAATGTTCCAGTGAGTACTCGTTGTGTTCTATAACTCACTCTTTACAGTTCATCTTGGAGTCTCTAAGATGTTTTAGGTAATGAGAGTTCAGTTTTTTTGTCCTTTAGGGTAGCGTGAAGTGGCGGAGTTTGTGGAAAAGTTCCCCGTGTGTCATTAGGTGAAGGATGAACATTGTGGTCCTGACAGTCAGTTGAAACCCTTAGAAATTCCCGAGTGGATGTGGGATGACATATCGATGGATTTCACTATATGAGTACGCAGGGATGAGGGAGTTTGTGATGACATCTAGGTAGTGTAGGACCGATTGACTCAATATGATCACTACTTAGTGATTATAGAGTCAAGCGTGGTGGATTCCGTATCACAGAAGTATGTGGGTTAAGTTTTGGGACAACACAGAGTTCCGAGAATCATAATTTTGGATCAGGATACATGCTCTAGTTTACAATTATGGAAGTGATTAAATCGTGAATTTGGAACCCATCAATGACTTAGCACTACTTTCCACCCACATATGGATGGTATGATAGAGAGGACCATCCAGATATCTAAAGATATGCTACAAGCTGGTGTTCTGGACTTCATAGGATTGTGGATACGACACTTTCACCAATTAGAGTTTACCTATACCAAATAACTATCACTATACCATTTGCAAGGCACAATTTGAAGCCTTGTACTGGAGACAATTTTGTTTACCAATGTTCTGGATAGATGTTGGGGAGGTAGGTGTTCTTGGCTAAAAGGTAGTGTAGATAATGAAGGAGAAGGTCTCCCTTTGGTGCGGACATTAGATTTTTGGTAGGGGGAGTAAGATTTATCCTGGGTTCATCAGACCCATCAAGGAGTTGGGACTAGTCGATGAGGTGGAATATCAGTTGGTATTACGACCTCCAGTAGAGAGGATCCACAACATCATTCACGTATCTTAGCTCTTTCGATATATATACGATGAGTACCACATCCTTTAATAGGGGGAGTTAAATGTCGAGGACGATGCGATGTTAGTTGAGTGACTCATGAGAATCGAGTATCGCAAGGAGATAGTGATTCATGGAAGGATCATTCCCTTGTTTTTTGTGTTGTGGAGGCATGTTAACCTCAAAGAGAGTACATGGGAATAGGAGGCACATATGTGTGCCCAGTACTCAGAGATGTTCTGATTTTTTATCCTTTTTTCTTTTTTCATAGTAGTAGTGCATTATTAACCTTGTTTTCTATGAGATTGGTTGTTTCCCTTATTCTCAAAATGTATGTGAAAGGTCCAGAATATAGGGAGGGGAGTACTTCATCCCGCATCAAGTCTCACTAATATGTATGTGATTAATCCTGTGCGGGCGAGTTAGTTCCTCCAAAAGTGAATAGTATATTCACAAGGAGGAAGGATCTCTCTAACCCATTTCTCTCGATATTGGGAACTTTTTTTTGATTATGTGGTATCTTGTTGAAGAGGAGCATTACTGTTCCTATATTTGTTCAAGAGATTGATGTGAGATAGATGATCCTAGATTTTGAGGGTAGATCTGGATTTCAAACAATTCTATGTTGGTTTGTCCTTATGAGGGATCTTATGAGGTGGTTGTTCGGACCCCACTTTTTTATTCTAGTTTAGTCATGATTCATTAGGACAATAATAGTTTGATAGGTATCTGATGTGATGTATTGGACCTTCCTAGTCCATTAGTTTTCCAAAATATAGTGTTGGAGGTGTCCTAGGGACCATGGGTGACTCATTGATGAGTATTCCAAATTTCAGGTTGAACGAACGGTGGAACTGATGGGCATCAGTGGTACCGAAGGGAAACCATGGCACTTATCAACGTATATGGAACTGTTTGGAATCTATGGAAATGATAGGCTATTGATTTAACCGATCGGTAGCGATTCCAGGGCGATGGTTCCAGGGTGTTGGTGACTCACTCATCGGTGAGTAATTTCCAGTTTCTCTAGGGTTTTATATTTTTTCTCTAGTAACATATCTTTTGATGTAAAAGTGTTCTAATACCCCTTTAAAATAGATTTAAGTCCCATAAATGATGTTTTAAACCTTCAAGAATTGGTCAATGCTTGATTTAACAAAATTTGTGGCCTACCACACCCCTTGCATTTTTTAGCTACTCATGTTTTCTAGATTCACCCATGTTACCTGTTTTCCCCATTTAAAGAAAATATATTACCTCACAGTTGTTATATCCATCATTTATGAGAATAATTATTAAAATATAAATTAATTCTAACGTGTGAAAATACCAGGATGTGTGGTAAAACCATAATCCATTTTTAAGCACTTCGAGATTTCACATCGCGTAACTATAGGATTGAGGCTTTTATCACATTGATATCTTCTTCTTCCTTGGTTTATTATTTTATTTGGTGGGATTGGAGTCCCTATTCATGAGCTGATTCATGCCTATAAGAGAACCCACTTGTTCAGTTCTTCTTGGAGTTTCGTATATCATCATCTCCAGTTCTTGGAGCAAAGAGAAAACATTGATCGTTGATCATCCATGTAGGGGTTTTTCCTTCGTCCCTCTTTACTGTGCAACATGCGGGGTGGGTATGATAATGTTCCCTCAGGACATAGATTAAAATGACTTTAAGAAAGATAATAAATGGAATTTTAAATAATGAATGGATGGGGAAATTGATGACTTAGTTGTGTTATACCTTTGTTTTTTTATTTTTTGATTTGTATGAACTTAAGCCCACTATAAATCATGGTCATTGGTGGTCCCTTTTTTCTCACTAATGAAGCTCTTTTTATTGTGGATAATCTTGTGTCTGAATAAATACAACGTGGAAACTAATTAATCATGTAAACATGACTGCTTAACAAGATGATTGATGAATATTAACTCTTCTCTTATCAACCTGGTCAACCAAACAGAAAGAATGTACTTGTTTAATGGTGTTTGCTTAATCTAAAATAATCTTTGCTCAAATCTAGTGATATGTGTGGTTGCTCTGTTTTATTTTTTATGGGGAGATGTAGAGGGGAATGAAATCATAGGATGAGAGTCATTGGTTATTAAATCAGAGGCCATGTAGATTCGGTATGTTGGGGATTTGATTGGTTCCAGTACTTCGAGGGATCTCATGGATCCCTTTTTATGTTGTTACTTACAAGAGAACCGGGTGTGAATTCTTACATGATTTCATGGAAATTTTCTTTCTGTTGTTGTTTTGTCTTATGATTGTGCCTATTAGTTTCTTGGATGTGATGTAATATTTAAAATAAGCCATTTGAACATGATCATGATAACTAGTAAGATGGGGTACATTTTT
Organism: Viscum album; assembly: GCA_963277665.1. Lineage (NCBI taxonomy): Eukaryota > Viridiplantae > Streptophyta > Magnoliopsida > Santalales > Viscaceae > Viscum > Viscum album. Next base: position 1,991,207,002 of record OY728136.1, read on the forward strand.
CTAAAAATGGGTTGTTCTCTAGTTGTGGTTGTTTTGCACCTGTGCATATGCGGGGTCATTGTTGTCTTAGAGACTCTTAAGTTGGGACGAGTGATTTATTTCCTATATGTATAAAATTTAAATCTTATGTTTCTTATATGCACCCTAACCATGTTGATAACTTCGGGCCGAACTCCTCCATTTCATGGGGGAGGGTGTTTTCCCCAACATTCTTATGAGTGTATGGTTATTAGCTCTTTTATTCTCCCTCTCCCAGGTATCCCAAGACTCTTCGGGTAGGATCTGATGGCCTAAGGCTCGTTATGGACTAAGAATCTTCAGGTAGGGTGTGTTTTGGTGGTTGTACCACTTTTTTATGGGTAGGTTTACTTCCAAACTATCTTTGATATGAGGCCCTAGTGTCTTTGGGCATGGAAGTTGTTGTTCTGGCCCATTCTCCTTTGGGTGTGGAAGTGGTTGTTATGGTCCATGTGTCTTCAATAATGGTAGTGGTTGTTATGGGATAGGTGTATGGGGATGCGGTTATGCATGGTTGTGGTTGCCTAGGTGTTTCTGGGAAGGATATATGTGCCTTTGGGACGACCCATTGGGTTGTGGTTGGGGCAGTAGTGGGGTAGTAGTGGAACTTGTGGGGGAGTTCTGATGCATAGGATGTCCTAAATAACAATTGCGAAAGTGGTGTGGGGTACCCAAATATCGATGTTCTATTACTATTACCTTACCTGACTTTCTTTATTTGGGGAGTGTGCATTGGGGACACTATATGGATAGTTTACTTACTAGGTGTTTGGTAATTTCTTTTTCGCACAGGGAATTAGAATGTCTACCCAATTCTGTATGAGTGCTTTTGGTTTTCCCTACTGAGTATACCTGTATACTCACCCGACGTAAATAAACATGCTTTTAGGTTTCCAGGAGGACTTTGGGGATCGTGCAATACCTTATTAGCTTTGGCATTGAGATTTTCTCCATTGGTGCTTTTCTTTATTTTGGTACTTTCCCTCAGCATTTTCATGAACATTGAACACATAATTTTGAAGAAGCATGTGGAAAAAAAGGTTTTGGATTTACTTTTACATTCTGTATTTTGAATTTTTTGGAATTAGAATCTTTTCTCTCGGTCTTTTTCTACAAAAGGGTAATGCCTTCCATATTACTTGAGATTAAATACCCTTGGTGATATTCACCACTCTAGGGATTATTGAAGGCAGGAATAAAGGGTCATTATCTCTCTATTAAATTGAATAAGGAAGAGTCTGACAGTTCGTTATCCCTTCCCTCATCTTGGAGAAGGTGGTTCATGACACAAGCCATCGTCCATAAAACTTAAGGAAATTATCATAGATAATCATCCAAAATTTGGACTTTTGGTATTTTGAATATCCCTTCCCTCATCATCTTCATCATCTGAGTTTCTATGAGACTCCATATTTCTCTACTTTGGTAGGTTAAGGATTTCAACTATTATTAATAGGTTAATCAAATTTCATGTTTTTTTGTTTTGAATAATCTATATATTTACAAGTATAGTTCCCATTATAACGAGGTAATCATCTAATCTTCCCTCATAGCTATGGATAAATCGTTTCATTTTGGTACTAGACATAACTAAAACTAAAAATTGTATTAACAAGATTGATAATCAATTATCATCCTAATTGAATTAACCTTGATTAAAAAATATAAATTTAACCTGATGATTTATCCCCCAACAATACCATCATGTTCGCTAATAATTATTTCAATTAAATCTATATAACATTAGGAATAATGTATGTTATTATTAGATCAACTTATTTCATCATTAGTTCACCCTATATCCTTTTTTATACATCCTAGTTTACCAAAGTTGCGATCTATTATAATTTTAAACATAGTACTTCAATGTAACAAAAAATTGACCCATCATAATGGTTAATAAAGTACATATGATCAACCACGAAATATCCCCCAATAGTGTTAAACCAAGTGTGTGGTTAGGACATGTTTTCATGCACGAGGTGATGAATTAATTAATACCAAAATTTCCCTTTCAGAGGGTTTATTAAACCTAGGTACACTAATTCAAGTGTATTAATCCAATTATAGCCTCGAGACATGTATTTATTTTTGAGGAAAACCGCATACTCTATACTTTCTAAATTATTTTGATGTTATCATATACTTATGATTATACCTTAAACTTCTACCTAGGGTTTTAACTATAGTTTTATCATCATAATCTTAAAAAAAACAAATAGAACTTTTTATAAAACCACAATATATAGACTAGAATTAAATATATGTTATTTTAGGATTTATAATATAATTTCCAACTAATGAAAGCCATGGATCTGGATGTATAGTGTATTTGGAAGAATAAATACATAAATACATAATGATTAATGTAAAAAAATATTTATTTAAACTGCATAGGATAAACTAGGTGAAATACATAATGAAAATGGTGATATAGAAAGAATATTAAAGGGGGAAGCATGTAAATAAATCCTAACATGAGATTAATGAGGACCAAAATGATATAATAAATTTAATTACTATAAGCATATAAACATGGAATAAGAAAATCAAAACATAATGTCATGGAATCATGGAATATGTTTAAAAAAATACAATATTGATTCATAATCATAGGTCAATGTTAACTCTGAATACCATCATCATTTTGTGCACAAAGTACAACGGTCTATTAGGGTCACTCCCCATTCCCACGAACATAGTAGACAAAGCCACATGGTTGATTAGGATGAATATCTAATCCCTTACCTTGCATATTATGATATATAAATATAAAATCAATGAATTGGGGGATTGTAATTTTTTAGACCCACCCATTATATAATTCAAGTCATTAATATATGTTCCACATGAATGAAAGAAACCATACATAAATCATAGTTAATATCAAACCCATGAGAAGGAAGTGGGTTTCATAATTGTTATTCATGGAATAACCGAAGACTAAATCATACCGAATATCATAATAAGATTGAAATAAATCATTTTTTACATTCATAATTGAAATAAAGAAAGTAGTCTTTAATATTAATTCCCAATGTAGAAAATTAATTAGAATGTTTAAGAGTTCAATTTATAATAATTGGCCACTGGGTTGATTCTTTATAAAATAAGTATGTATATTTTAAAAGAATGAAGGAGAATACCATTTTCAACAAAGCCTGAATTTATCCAAGATGATTATTCATAAATTCATGGTGGTATTTTATTATTTATTCATTATTTTAGATCATTTTATAGGGGTGATTCTTATTATTGACAAAAAAATAGGAAAGTTCCCTTAAATTAGTTTTTCGTTAAAAGTTGGAATTTTAAAGAGAAATAGAAACATGTATTGCCACATGAAGTAAAATAATATTTAGATAAGTACATATTTAAGGGAAATATATATAAAAAATGGATAATTGAAGGAGGTAAATAATTTATAAAAGAGATTAAAATATAGAGAATATGTAGTTGTCATGTAATAAAAGGGATACAGAAGATCCGTTACGGCTTAAAAAACTATAATAAAATCCTACTCAAGGAGGTAAATATGTAATTTGAAGTTAAAATAAAATGAATAAATATTATTAAATGTATTATATATCCATTTTAAAGTACAAAAACCAAATAAATTAAAGAAGGTTCATAAAATAAAAAGTTTCTTAATGAAGTAAAATTGGGATAAAAACCATAAGTCATAAGTAATTTTTAATCAAAAGTATTTAGAAAAATTAAAATAATATGTTTATATAAATTACATGAATAAATTCATTTATTATTCAAAAATAATTTTTTGTTAAATATACACCCCACATAAATAATAAATTGGTGTATAAAATTAAAACACCTCTCAATAAAGAGAAATTGAAATGAAAAAGTCTTACATCATTTATGAAATATATATAAAGTTGTAAATTCTAGGAAAACTAACTTAATTTTATTAAATTAATACATAATAATACTATTATACTATATTTAATTTTATAATTTCCATATATTATTTGTTGATATTAATTTTAATATGGTTTCAACTTACATCAGTTACTCTAGATTGTTTAGTTAATTTCTTCATAACATTTTTTTTCTTGATAGTGGTAAAAGTTTTTGTGAAATAAATTCATCATCTTCAAAATTTTGTAAAATTATTTCCTTATTATATTATAAAAAAAATATTATATAATTTCAAATGTTATCTAGAAAAATACAAATTAACAAAGAGTCATTGTAATTTCATTTAAGGATGTTAAAGTTAATATAAACACTAATTATTTTTATTAACTATATATTGTCGTGTATTATAATTAAAGAGTATTAATGGTGTAAATATTTATTTTTTTCAACTAAAAAAAATTTAAATTTCATACATGTTAGGTGGTCATGGGAAAAAACATGTTTCCAAGGTGGCAGGAGTACCCACACATACATAAAAACGTTTTTATTTTTATAAAATATATTATGGGAAAATATAAAATAGATATTCTATTAGTGTAATAACATTTGAAAATATTAAAATAATTTTTTAGGTTATAAATTCATTTATAAAGGGAATTTGATTGTTTTAGAAGTAGAAAAGAACATATAAGTGTTTGGTCAAGAGTATTATATTTCCCTCGAAAGTTTTCCCTTAGTTATGTCCTTATCATAATTTGGATTAGACTTTTAGTAAGACCAAGAATTAAAAGGTATAGTGATGGTGTTGATTATAGAATAGGTTAGAGTTTTTATTGAGAAAATTATTTTTAATCGAAGGAGAAATATGAAGTATTTGGTCTCCTTTTATAAGTGAAGAAAATGAATCTTTTCTCAAAACTTAATATTTCTCAATAATATCACGTAATTATTCTGGGATAAAAGCTCTAAAATTGGACAATAATAGTCTGGGGAAGGATAAATGGTTGATAAATCATCTTCCATCCATTATCAATCATGTTTATTCATATATCTCAACCATTTACACTATGTTAATTCACTTTTACATGAATTTACCCTTACCTTGGTGACTCTAATTTAAGACGTGGAATCTAATTTTACTAGAAAATAATGAAATTAAAATTATTTTTAAATTTAAAATTATTATTTTAAACATGTAAATAATTTTGTAAAATAAAATTTTAATGCTTTAGAGAAGTTATTATTATTTTTATTTTAATATAAAACATATAAAACATGTTTCTTAGAAAAAGATTAATAAAAAAAATTTATGTGCATGATAATTTTATCAATGTTTTTCTTTTTTAAGAAATAAATTAGTTTATTATAAAATAAATACATTTAATTTGACTTTCATCTCAAGAAAAAATTGAATTTTATGAAATAAATTTTCAATTAAATGAACAGAAAAAAATGTTATTTATTAGAATTAAAATTTTACATTTTATATAAAATTTATAAGTTTTCAAATATACTTTAAAATGAATAAAATTACTTCTTAAATAAATATGTTATCAATTAAATGTTTTTTCATATTCTAAGTCTCTTTGTAATTCTGTTAAGGTAATAAAATGCATCATTTTTAAAAAAACTGTATTTTCACTATTCATCATAGAATCAATTATTTTAGAAAAAACCCAGAAATTAATTCTAAGATTATTTTCTCACAAGGAATCAATATATTTATTTAATTTTATTATATTAAACTTATATAAGTGATAAAAATTATTTTTAAATTCTAAATTTATAATGTATTAAAAACCATTTTTTGAAAATATAAATTATTTTCTTAAATGTTAGATATATGTTTTCAAATTTAAGCCAAACTTTTTAAAAATAATAAGTTCACTTATAAAATCATAATTTTGTATTTGAAAAATGTTTCATGAATTTAAAATTCATAATTATAACAAATATTTTATAAATTTTCATATTAATTATAAAAACTATATTTTTCATATTTTTACAAAAAATCATTCATTTTTTAAAAAACTAAAAAAATCATTAAATATTATTTATATTCTAAATAAAAAATTAATTTTATTTCTAAAAATAAAATTTCTATAACTTTATATATAAATGTTTAATTAATAATTTAAAATGCATTGAGAAAATTTTTTTATAGTAAAATGAATTTTTAAAATACTTGTTGTTCATATTATTAATTTCTATCAATAACCAATATAGATATCATTAATTAATTAATAATATATTTTATTAAATAATAATATTACTATAATATATATATTTTTATTTTAATAAAAAATAAAACTCATGAAAATATATATTCTTAAACCCTAATAAATAATTATGTTAATGTATATAAAATAATCAATACATATAAAAATGTATATATTAGTATATTTCATAAATAAAATATTTTTATTAATAACTACTAATTGAATGAACATGTTTTAATGATATTAACATATCATATATATATTTTAGATCTTGTTTCATGTAGAGAAATCTATAAAAAAAATTAACATAATTTGACTTATCGTATTCCTCTTATTGGTTTTTTTCTTCCCTTATTTGTTTGAAATTAGTCATATGATAGTTCTAAATTACACGAAGATAATACTTTAATTTCCTCTTCAATTGAATTTTATATATCATATTCATGATACATATCCATTAAACTTCTAACTCTATCATTTTAATTCTAATCCATCATATCAAATAATGTACTTTAATAGCCATTGATATGTTTTATAGATATATACTGTTGAGTAGAATTATATTTTTTGTAAACTAAAAATTCCAATCATTATAAAACTATAAAATATGACTTTTCTCACAAACCACAATATGGAGAGGTGAAACCATCTTATAATTTTCATTAAAAAAATATAAAATAATTTTAACTGCATCAAATCATTTCCACAATAAACATAACCTAAAATTGACTTTATAATTTACATTTTCATTGTAAAAGGATGATCACTAATTCCATGTTTTTCGGAGAACAACAACTTTCTATATCTTTGACCCCGACCATAATGAGATGATTACAACAGAGATTCTTTTAGGATTTTTCCTAACCAAAAAATATGATCAAAATTATTTTCTATTTAAATATAAATATGAAATGATATTTTTATTTTTCCACCGATAAACACCCTCAAAAAACCATGATGTAATGATTTCCCCTTTTTCTCCATTTATATAGAATGATGACATGTTCACAAAGTCCATGGTGTGGTTTGGATATCTCATTGTGAATAAATATTTCTTCCACATATCATGATTGGTTCAATTCATATTTGTATGTATTTCAAAATATATTTTCCATGAACATGAATCTATGAGGTTATTTTAGAAAAACCATGAGGTTTTTTGGTTCACTTCACATAAAAAAGCTCCAAAACCTACACTCCAAATTTAATCTTCCTCCAAAAATATATAAATTTCTAAATGAAATTCTCATCATATGAAACAAAATAATTCTCCTATATTTGAATTTGATTCTTTTGTTGACACAAAATGATAACCCTAAAATCATTAATCACATCCACTTCATCTCAACTTAAACCAATAATCTTCCCATTCAATATCAAACACCCGTTCAGGGTCCTTACACACTGTCATTTTTTAAGTCAAAATCATTTTATATCTAAATTGAAATAACTTCAATTTAATTAAATATTTTTTAAAATTTATTGTTATTTAAAAATATGTAGTTGCTGAGTCAGTACTACTAAATTTCATTGATTTTTGATTTAAAATTTAATTATAAAAAATTTTATTTTTAAATTTTAACATTATAGATACATATATAGTTAATAAAATATTTATAATTAGTTTATTCATGTAATAGTTTTACATACCATAATAATATTACCCAAAACATACCTAGATATTAATTTTGTGCCAAATGTACTACCAAAAACATAAAAAATATATGATTAATCTATAATATAACACTACTTAATTGGGTTTGATACCAGATTAAAAAATACTAATATTCATATTCAGTTATACTTAGTGGCTTAATAAATATAAAAAATAAAAAACAAATGTCACACATGGTATTAAATTTTAATTTATCATCTATTATTTTTAATAATATAAAATTCAAATAGTACTAAACAATTAACACATCTTTATCTAATTGATATTTATTTCATTAATTTTATATAAAAAATTAAAAAATATAAATACACATACTTATTTCTATATTCCTCTTTTTTTCCTTCATTAAAATAATTTTAATTAAAAATAATTAATGAAAAAAACACACATGGCCCCTGTATCCAATAATTTTTAAAAAATTATGTATATTTAAATAAATTCATTTTTTACCTCTTAGGATTGTTACCTAATCATTACGAAAGTGTCAATATATATATATATATATATATATATTCGAGGCATCAAAACAATTTGTTATTACTTTAGGGTGAAAAAAATTATTAAAACATGAGATATGGTTTGTATATATATATATTATGTATCTAAAAACATTATTATAACTTGATATTATGTCCAATACCAATATCACATTTTTAGGAAGTCCTAATGGACCATTGAAATACCATACCTCCCTTGAATATAGATCCTTCCATTAATGGGTGGAAGATCAGTTTTAATAGGATACCAAATTAGGTTACAAAATCATACATTATATAAAGGCACATATTAATGAGGAAACACACTATAATGAGAATCAATATATTTAGAAAGGATTTTTACATTTCTATATTAGGAAAACCCATCCCACAAAATCCCATTTATAGGTTTGAACCTGCCTCAACCGAATCCAAACTCTGAAAAGATTGTGAGAAATCTTTGATGTGTATTCCTATAACTACCACCATTTCTAGCTATGAATAATCCCAAATAACGTGAGTGAGGCAAACCAAGCATAACATACATACATAATATAATATTTTATATGAATATTTAATACATTTCAGAATAATACCACCCTATGATCCAAAAATGATTAGTGACTTTTGATACTAGATACATAATCGACATATTTTATGAAAGGTCTTTAAAATATACCACAAAGTTCTTCTCACATAATACATTTCTTATAAATGTCATACTTAAAACCATTCTTAATAATTTTTTGAAAATATAGTTAAGAATGAATCCATATTCTCTGTTTGAGTAAACACAATAGGTATCAATAAATGATAATAAGTGAGAATAAGATAATTACAAGGTAATATGAGTATAATCATGTGAAAAAAATAAAATATTCATACCCATAATAACATATCTAACAAATTATGTTTCATCAAATTAACATTTTCATTACAAGAATCATTATAATTAAAACAACCCATTAAATAATCCATGGAAAACAAAACATTAACATGTGGAATAACAAAAGAATGTTGCATACAAACAAGAAAAAAAATCATAATATTTTGGATCAATAATGAATTCCAAAATCTTATAAAATAATAGAGTAGGAATCATGAAAACAAATACCATATCATAATGGATCACACATCATCAACACAATCCCATAGTTTAATGGATCATAACTTATTACCTACATCCCTTTGTATATTAGATCATGCATTACTACAAGAATATCTTATTGTATTAGATCATGAATTATTACCGGTATACCTAAGTGATATTAGGATATATATCAATTTTACCCAATTATTTAGTGGGATATAATGGACCTACCAATAATAGAATGATAATCCATATATATTTGTGCTATAAGAATATAAAATTACTAATTTTATATTTACATAATTGTCCCATCGATTGAAACATGTTTAATTGGAAATTTAATAATTAATAATAAAAATAAAAATTGAGAAATAATTCTTATGGTGTCATTAATGTATATCCCCAGAAAAATGTGAGAATCCTTAAATTATGTTGACATAGATAAAAAACTTTTATAAAATAATTTGAAAAACTGTTTAATAAAATGCTAGAAAAATAACCTTTTATTTTGATATATTTTTTAAAAAAATTTACCCTAATAATGGTAATTTAATTTTTTATAAAATAAAAATTATAAATGAATCGTCATTATGAAGAAAGGGACATGATAGTGAAAAATTGTTTTCATGTCATACAGTTTAAAATGAAAACCTTATTGACAAAATTTTGAAAAATTTTGAATATGAGTCATACATAAAACATTGGAGAAGATTCATTTTTATGATATATAATAAATCAAAAAGAGAGTAAAAAATACGTTTTTAAAAAATTTCGGTGATGTTAAAAACATCATTAAAATAATTTTGAATAATATGGTTATGGAAGAAATAAGTTCTGACCAAAATAAGAAAAACTAAGTGATGTTTTTCTAAAAATATTTTTTTAGTATTTTCATGTACAAAATAGAAGAAAATAATAGTAATACTTGAAAATCCAAAAAATTACCTCATTATAAGAAGATAGATGGGTTATAATAAAGATAAAATATTTAATTTTCTTTAATATAAACTGAAACATAAATAATCTTATAAAAGGAGAGATTGTAATATAAACCCTTACCTCAAGTTCCAACATGCTTAGTACAGACTCAAACCTATTGTATAATAAATTTATATTTTTCATAAATATATAATATAACCATACTAAAACTTATATAACTATATTTCATTAACTTATATTTTATAATTTTCCATCTATTAATAATTCATCTTTAAAATCTTCATTCAAGGTTTTGATTGTTCTATTTTCTATATGTGTTTCAATTTGGTTATTGTAATCCATTCATATTGGAAATTGAAAAATCATATAAATAATCATAATCAGGTATTAAATATAATATTTTTCCATTAAATACACTTTTAAAACAATATTTTTATGAGGGTGAAGAAAAATGAATTACCTCACTTCATAGAGATGGTAGTTCAAAGATGCAGACATATTACATTTCAATTATTCAAATTGATTGAAATAAAAAAAATAAAACAAAATTATATTTTTAGTATAATATATATATCATAAATATAATATCTAATAATTAAATAGATTTATATAACTATTAATAAGATATGGTGATGAAAAATAAAATACATCATTTCATGGCAATGGTATTTTGTATGTATGTGTGAGAAATGGTTTCATTTTCCAATGGATTCAACAGAGATATAAAATGGTTGTATCTTGAAGATAAAAAAAGTTCAGCATATTAAAAATACTGACGTAATTACGTTAATATGGTTATAAAAAATTGGTGGAGGATTCAAAAGAAATAGTCTTGAATAAGGTCAGTAAGAACATATACATCTTTATTGGGTAATCACTCATAAAATACATTAAGAATTATTATTTAGGTCATTTGGGAATAAAAGATACTCATGGATGTGGGATGTATAGTTTTTAAGGTATTTATGTATATCTTGGTATAGATAAGGTTCCCATGTAGTAAGGATATGTGAAAAGAAGAGGTTCCCTTTTTATAACTGATATGAGTGGAATATTTATAAATATTAAGAGATTTTAAATATATTAAATTCATTTGTAAAGTGGGTTAAATTTATTACAATTAAAAATATAAGGTTATGGGAGTAAATGATACTGTCAAATAATCAAATAAAGATAAGTTTTTTTAATTATAGTATCCTTATCTATTAGTCTAATTACTTTTAACCCATTTTAACCGTGGTGAAAAGATTTTTATGATGGTAAGTATTCACAAGGGATAAAAAGTAAGTATAATTTAATACATAACATTTATTATAATTACAAAAAATATGGAATACACATTAACATGTACTATTTATAATGTTATCAGAATGTAATTAGAATATATGCAAACAAAACTCATATAAATCATTTATAAAAAAATGTATTTTTTATCCTAAAAATTATTGTATTCCTATTTTATGCCTATAAAAACCAATTATATGAATTATATTATGTTTTTTTGAATGTATTATTTAAATATTTCATTGAAATAATTTATATTTAGTAATTTATTACATTTAACAAGATTAAATTCATTATTCACTACAAAATTACTTTTCAGAAAAAAACATATCTTTTATCTTCATCGGATATTATCTTTATTTCAAAAAAATTAATAATGAGTGTATAAATGTTTATTAATTTACTTATATAAATTATTAATATATTTAATTTTTTATTGGTAGTGAAAAATTATTCTATTCGTATAAAAATACATTATATATATATAATAAAATTCTTGCTGAATTAGGCCTTATATGATTTTATACTTATCATTAAAATTTAAGAACATATTTCATCATCATTAATAAATAAATTTTTATTAAGAAAAATATTTTTTAATTTGGTTACTCAAATTAAAACCTAAAAATATAATAACATGGTTATGAAGGACACTTTTAAAAATAAAATATACTGTGATTCTTATAAGTTTGGTCTTTCAAGTAATGAAATCTATCATAAAAATAAAATTTATTTTATTGGGAAATATATTACCAATATCAAGGGATGTTACATTCTACCATCCATAAAATTAATTTCTCCCACTAAATTCAGTTACTCTGATGAAAAGAATTGGACATTACATCCTTAGGTTCTCACCTAGCTTTCCCAATCTTATGGTTTCCCCATATAAACATTGATCATATTAGTGGTCTTGATTTGTAAAATTTATTCACTTCAATAAAAAATCTATTCAATTTTTTACTAAATATGAAATATCATTCTTTAGTTGTAAATCTTTCATGTTTGGTAAATGTGAAGGGTAAGTCATATCCTTACTCTAAAGAATAATATGGAACAAATCATAATCTTGAGAATATTTGGTGGATATACTAAGATATATGCTACCATATTTATGCAATTAAGAATATATAAGTGACTTATATATATAGGGTCCAAATTTCACATTATACAAAATAAATAAAATTTATTAAAAAGAGATATTTACATGAATACCTTTACATAAATTATAAACATTATACACTATATTGCATTACAACTTTTATAATGTATATCTAGGCATGTTGATCAATAGATAAATGATATCTGATAGTAATGAAGTGAGATGACTTCATATGGATATCTAAAATAGTTGAAATGAAATTATGATCCAAAATTTCATGAGGATTTTTATGTTGAAATCCATAGTGAATTTTAAAAATTTATATATGTATATATATATGGTAAGGGTTATCATCCCCTAATACTTTTGAAATTCAAAATTAACTTTCAAAATTACCATGAATTGACTTATATAGTCCACAATTCTCATATTTATATTTTCTTAATTTAATACTCCATGAGATCTATAAATATATTTTTACATATAGGATGGGTCAAAAATGATAAGTTATGTGCTTCATCCAATAGATCGTTCCTCAGTACTGGTATTGAAGGGACAAATATCATGTTCTTGAATTATATCATTCCATCATCATAATGGTTTAATTCTATTAGAATACATATTTTTTATTTTAAAATACTCCATATAATTTTATTTAATCAGCACATGGATGGTTGGTTGAACATTCATCTTAGAAAGATACAATATTTCTTCATTCCATGTTATTTCATAGTATATTTTTTAAAATCCATATATATTGTATATCTTCCAATACTCATTATGGATAAAATGACATGGTCCTTTTTTCTTAAATCATTATCCACCCTATTCACCTTCCCAGGGTGGTAATGTATAGTGCAGTCATAATCATTAATAAAGTCTAACAAAATCCCTTGTTTTATATTCAAATATTTCATTGTGAAAATAATCATTAATATTTTTCATCTATATTTGTATATATCACACTTTTCACCATATAAATAAGGCCCTAAAATTTTTAATGAAAAAAAATTAGTTATTCCATCTCTAAATCATGAGTTGGGTAATATCTGTCACGAATATTCAATTAGCACGTGTAATATGTTTCTACCATGTCATTCTTTATGATAACACATCCCAATACCTTCTTTGATGTGTCACTATATATCAAATAATTTTTTTCCCGACAACATAGTGTAATTAGATATAAAATAACCAATCATATCTTAAGATCCTTGAAATTTGATTTACATTCATTTATATAATTGAACTTTTATCAATTCAATGTATACATTTTTATGGATTTAAAAGCTATGAAAAATATAATTGAAATAATTTCTAATCTCTCAATAATCCTAGAAAACTATAAACATCGATTATAGTAGTTGGTTTAGTTTTTGGTTAATAACATCCATCTTAGAAGGATCTTCAGATATACCATCTCTTATAATAACATATCCTAAGAATGATTCCTTTTGTAGCCAAGATATTTGTTTTCTAAATTTTTCATTCATTTTATGCATTCTCTGTGTCGTAAAGATAATACTTAAATGGCCTTCATGATATTATTTTCACTTGGAATATATGAGAATATCATATATAATTATATCCACAACTTGATCAAGGTAAATTATAAAGACTCTATTAATTATAACTATGAAGATAGTAGGTTCATTAGTATGTTCAATTTCAATAACAATAAATTCATAATTTACATACCTCTTATAGAATTTTTTATCAGGTATGTCCTCTCTTTTAAACCATGATTGGGGATATACAAGTTAATGATCTATGTTTGATAATTATTAAATATATTATATTAGTTCAAAAAAGTCATCAATACATGATAGATAATACTTATTCTTGGTTCTAATGTTATTATGTTCTTGATAATCAATTAAAAGATAAATTGACTAGTCTTTATTGTTAAATAAATAACTAGTGCAACCCATGGTGAATTATTAGGGCATATGAATCCCTTATCAAGACTATCTTAGAGTTATCTCTTCAATATCTCAAACTTATTGGGGGTCATTATAAAAGGAGTATTTGAAATTAGTATAACATCAGATATGAATTGTATTAAAAACTCGGCTTCATGATTCTAGGGAATTAATGAAAACTCTTCTACAAATAAATTATCATATTATCGCAAAAATAGAAATATCTTCAATGTTGAGTTTCTCCCCAACCATTTGAGATAAATAGCCCACGTGAATAGTCAGTAAATATCACAACCCATCACAGTGGGGCTCGTGCCACGATTCCCCAAGCCAGCCTCTAATAGGCCATGGGATAGTGACTAGTAATGGGTAGTCATATAATTAACATGATAAGAATTAAATATGTACTTTTATGAATAAACACATCTACAAGACAAAAAAATGCAGAAATGTAAGAAAACACTAAGTAAACATTGCATGCATAACATTATATCCCACAAACAACGTATGAAGGAATGTAATGTAGAAAAGTACAGAATACAGGCCCACCCAAAATAATCTTTAACCACAAGTCCAACTTGAATGAAAAAGGTACAAGGACTTACGTCTATAGCAGTAGGAATACACCTCGATCTGTTTGGTCTCAAAAAACACTATCTGGTCCTAGTCTACATAGGAATCCGTCAAAAGGTCAATCGTCTACAGAAGACAAAATAGGTGCGGGAAACGCCCGTGTTGGGGTGAGTATAAAAATACTCAGTAGGACACACCTAAACCACAAATAAATATAAAAAAAGAAAGATTTAGTTATATTTTCACATGTATATATCTAAATCACATGTAATAAGAATATTATAATATACCGAATCAAGCCACACAACCAAGAGGAAAGTCAGAACTGTTGCATACCAACCCTTGTAATTTAGATGGAAGACTCATGAAGCACTCACACTAGAGAACATACTCCTAAGTCTGATAGCATTTATGGTTTTCTTCTGAGAGGTACTGATTTTCAGGTCTCACCATGAGGAAGATACACTAATAGATATGAATAGAAATAAAATACAACGTATGAGGATCACAACCAAGGTCATGGGTTCATACCAAAAACTAAATAAGGATTGGCCCACCATGTAGAGGATTGGAACCCACATAGTATTGGTCACATTGATATCGAGAAATCAACCTAGGTAACGAAGAATTAATAGAGGATCCTTCTCCAAGCCTCTCGGGGATTCAAACAACTCTATCCAGAATGTCCTTTAAGAGGGATCATAGTCCCATGAGTAAGAAATGATTTATTCCTACATTTTAGGGAAACGATTAAGGGAACGAACCTTGACGAAACATGTCCAACATACAAAGGACAGGAGAATCAAGACATGTAGAAAGAGGTACATGGCATATAGTAGGGTCACAAACCACATCTCTTGACCTCAGGTAAGGCCCGTGTACAACGACCCATGTCATTCAAAATTGGGACCTGTAAAATATGGGTACACAACATTAAAAAGGATTCACATGCTATGTCATTCTCTCCAGGGGCCACCCATGTACTCCGAATGTGTGCTAGTATGTGGTTTCAACCCATGTAACCTTTCTCGTGTACTAGTACAAAGGGTATTCCGGGTAACTGGATCAGGACATATTGTGTGAGGGAGTAAATTCCATGTTGGAAACCCATGTACTCCACACCATGTCCATGTACATACCAGATACACACAGAGAGATCCAATGCTAAATACATTCCTATAGATAAGACTACATGCCATGTGTATCTCGTTTTCCCAAACCTATCTTCTTCCTCTCGTTCACCTCAGCCGATCTCTCATGTTCTTCTCTATAGCCCAGTTCTCCTCAAAACTCAATATTAAAGGTTTTTTTACACTCATACACCAAATAGAAAAGATTATGGCCTCAAAAATGTCTTGAAATACAGGATGGTATGCATTTTTTCATTTCCAAAGAACAAATATTCAACACCCCCCATCATTTGATATACCGTTGCACCCACTATTGCACGTCCATCGAGACATTCAAATGTTTGATATATAGTTTCAGATAATTACACCATGAATTTAAGGTACAACAATCGATTATTAAATTTTTAGTTTAATAATGAAGAACATTTGTCAAGAACAGTATAAATAGGGGAGAAAATGCCCAAGGAACAATCTTGAGGAATGAAGCTCGACATTTGTTCCATCTAGCCACGATCCATTCCAATAAAAATGATAAACGAATCAAGAAAGCAATCTCTAGGAAAAAATATTGATAAACTAATAAAATATCATCTCATACTGCATATACAATCGATCAACAAGCTAATCTATTTGTGGATTAGTCCACGTTCATCATTGGAATAAATAATGGGAAAGAATAATCAAAATAACATATCTTACATGGATTTTTGATCTCTCTCTAATGAATATTGGTCACCACACCATCAATGTTGGTGAGATCCATAAAGAACGGCATTCATCGATTTTTGATCCAAGGTTTTGTCGACTCCTGCTGAAAGGTTTTTATAGATCTATCTTCTAGGGCCTCTATAAGATTATAGGGTTATGATCCTAACCATGGATCTCAACCAAAGTGTTTATTTCAAATAAACATGTCATTGTGTCACTGCATTGATGAAATGAAAATAAAATAATTTTTTATCAATTTATATTATTCGTTTAAAATTTCCATGAGAACGTTCCACAATCGACCTTTGCAGACCAATGATAGGTCTCTCCTAGTGTAAAATTATTTCTCTAAATGAAAGAGTTTCTTATGATTTATAATCCGAGCACCCGTTTATATGTTATTACACTTTTATAATAAAATCTTATAGGTGTTCTATTTTATATATTTCAATCATTTATTATGGACTCACCAAGTCTCATAATCTCACAACATCTCAGTGACGGGTCTCGAAATGAATCCATATTCTATTTAAAAACAATTCATAGAAAATCTGGGACATTATATTTTTCCCACCATCAGTCTTTTAATTCATCAAAATTCCAAAACAAGGGATACTCAAAAAGATGCGGGAACTGATCATAAATATGAGCATCCCTCCCCCAAGTACTCTCCTCGAGATTACTATGCTTCCACTGAACACACACTAAATTAATATATCACCCATAAAGGATCCTCTCCTACTGATCCTTTATCTCTAATGGGTACTCAGAAAAATGCTTCACATTCATGATTTCCAGCTCTCCCTAGTCGATGACCAGCGTTGGGTCATGAACGTACTTCCTTATCTATGAAAAATGGAAGATTTATTGTACCCATTCTAACAATAGGGGTTAGAGATGAGAGGTTTTCCACCTCACCAACTCTGATTAGTACATGAAAAGGGTAGATAAACCTGGAGATAACTTATTACCCTGTCCAAATCTATGTAATATACATCGAGGTGAAACCTAAAGGAACACGTGGCCTCCTTCCTCAAACTCCAAAATTATTTATATCCTATCATAATGAGACTTATAATGACTATGTTTAGTCATCATACTCTCCAAGATGATCTGTACCTTCTCAGTAGTATCTCATACTAACTCAGGGTCATGAGTGAGGACACTCCTAGGCCAGTCTATCAAATGAGTCACCCATAGGGTTTCCCATACAAAGAATCAAATGGGGCCATACCAATGGTTGAATGGTATTTGTTTTTTTACACAAACTCAAGAAGTTTAAGGTGATCCTCCCAATTGGGTATGATGTCTAGCATACAAGCACAAAGTATTTCTTCTACAACTTGAATAGTCTGCTCTGTCTGACCATCCATTTGTTGGGGAAATTATATATTCAATCATAAATGGGTCCCAAACACCTCCTATAATCCCCTTCATAACCAATATTTAATGAAATCATCACCATATGAAATAATTGTGGATGGAACTCTATGGAGTCAAACTATCTTCTTCATATAGAGGAGTCCCAAGATATCTACTGAACTCTTCTCTCAGATATCTAAGAAGTTGGTGAACTTGGTGAGTTGGTCAACTATCAACCAGGTGGAATTGTGTCCCTAGATGTATGTGGTAAATCCATCATGAATTCCATTGATATCCTATCCCACATCTATTCTTCCACCTAAAGGGTTTGATATAAACTAGCTAGAACCAGGTTCTTAGCCTTAACTTGCTTACAAGTAAGGTATCAAGAAACAAACTCTACCACACTCTTCTTAATATCTGGACACCAAAACTGACATTGGAAGTCCTGGTACATCTTCACCACAGTAGGATGTATTACCAAAGGGGACTTATGAAATTCCCTCAGAACCTCCTAACACAATTCCAAATGTACTACTATACCTCCTCTGAAAATAACGACGTGATCCCCATCATTGGAATATCCATCATGTGAATGCCCTGTGGATATCTGAGCATGTAGGGTCTCACACTAGGTGTCTCCAATAAATTCCTCCTTGAATCACTGTAAGAATGGATGGGTAACGACAATCT
Source organism: Viscum album (assembly GCA_963277665.1). Taxonomy (NCBI): domain Eukaryota; kingdom Viridiplantae; phylum Streptophyta; class Magnoliopsida; order Santalales; family Viscaceae; genus Viscum; species Viscum album. Next base: position 1,991,226,069 of record OY728136.1, read on the forward strand.
ATAGGAGGAAATATACTCCATCTCCATCCACAAAGGATAACTGCAATGTAATCCACTACTTAGACAACTCGCTCAGAAACTGAGAACAAGATCTCTTACTAAGACTGTTTTTGACCACGTTCGCCTTCCTAGGTGTATAGAAAATCTCAAATCATGGTCCTCATGAAATTGTAGTATTCTCCACTGTCAGAAATTTAGATACTTCTTGAGAGAAGATATACTTGAGACTTTTGTGATTGTAGTATATTACAAACAAATCACCCAACAGTTAGTGTTTCCAAAACATCAATGTAAATAATACCACTGCTAACTCATGATAATGGGTCACATAGTTCTACACATGTTGACTCAACTATAATGACCGAAATTAAATCATCACTTGTCTATTCATTAAGACTCAACCAAGACTGATTCCTGATGAATCGCACAACACTAACCACTCAATAACTTCCTTTAGAAATCTCAATATCAGAGTGATCCTCAAACTCTACCACATATGTTGAAAATCTTACTAGAACTTTTATGTACAGATGAATGTTTTAAACTTTTAATTAATATATTTCATCAGTGCTAATATCCTTGAGAAAATTTGAATTAAATTTTTTATAATAGTCTGATATCCTAATGAATCTTTGCACCTCCATCACGTTCTTAGGTGGCTCCCAAGCTAACACTGCCTCAACCTTGTCTGGGTCCCCTTCCACTCCATCCACAGAGTGTTTTAAATAATGTGGACCATCTGAATAAAAAAACTAGCACCTATGGAGTTTCCTATAAATCTATTTCTCTCTGAGTACATCCAGAACCATCCATAACTTTCTTGCGTGCTCCTCCTCAGACTCTAAGTACACAAGGATATCATTGATGAATACTACCACGAATCAGTCTATGTTAGGATAAAAGATAATGTTTTTGAGTCTCATGAACAAATTTGGGGAGTTTATCTTTCCAAATGGCATCACCATGTACTCATAATGACTGAAACAAAACTTGAAATCTTTTCTCATTATTTCCTTATCCAGTATTCTCAAATGGTGATATCTTGATTGAAGGTCAACCTTCTAGAACCATTGTGACCCTTTAAACAGATAAAAGAGATCATCAATCCTCAAGAGTGGGTACTTGTTTCTCATAGTCCCTTGTTTTAAGCAGTATTATTCCTCACACAAACTCAAGATCATATATTCCTTTTTTGAAAAAGAAACGGGGGTGGCCTAGGGTGAAACAATGGCTCTTATAGAGACATTCTTATAAAATTCCACTAACTGCACCCTCATCTTGTGAAGATATGAAAGAGCCATCTGATACACTTGTGTATATATCAATGTCTTCTTGGGGTATAAATAAATGATGAAGTCCATCTACCAGTGGGGAGGTAATCTTAGAACCTATTTAGATAAGACATCATCATACTCTGCCACATCTGTGGGAAACTAGAATGTCATATCATCCACTGCACTAAGGGTCAGGCATTCTAACTAATGGGTAATCAGATATGACCTTTTATGAATGAGTTCATCCTATACTTCTTTGCTATCAATTTCACCCAAAAAGGTAAACCTCATTCCGTCACTATGGACATGCCATACTATTCACTTAAAAAAGTCAATCTAGGAATGAACTTTTGATAACTAATCCATACTAATAATGACTCTGTAAGGCCAAAAAGTTGTTACCAAGAGGTTCCAACCAAAGATATAACTTCCAAGGGTTAGGCCACACTCCTGGCATAAGTGTCTGATCACCAAGACATCTCCAGTAGGTGTCTCTATGCGTAAGGGTCGAGTCAATGGTTCAAACAGAAACATAATGTCTCCAATAAGATATGTGGTGAGAATGGAATAACTAGAACCTATGTCAATAAATACAATAGATAAAGAATAAAAGTCATAGATCATACCTCGAATAATACATGGATCCCTTGATTCATATGCCTCAACTGCATGTAGTTGTCACATCCCATTAAATTCAAATCTTTGATCATGATGTGGACCACCAGGGGGTGGTAGTAAGATCCTCTACTACATATGTTGTTGTGTAGATCTGCATTCTCCAATCGTTGTCTCTAACTCAGTAGTCCATCCAAAGTCTATCTGTCAATAGTACGGTTTGATAGAAAATCTTAAGTGAGATTTCCCCTTTTGTAAGATGAATAACACAACCATTCCCTTGGCTGATGAGACCCACCATGTGATCCATGAACCGCATATCCTCTATCATATGATATTCTCTTAAAATGAACCCTTGTTCAAGTCACCTGGACTAATATCATCTCCCTGCTACTGAGGTATCTTCTCCAGCTCATCCACTGCTTACTATCAATGGATGTATATTCTTATACAAGAATATTTGAACCACAAAATCCTAGGCAATCTTCTGATCATATATTAGAACTCATGGGGTGGGGGGTAATACTATCAACAATGTCTCTATGTAGACCTCTCTCAATGATCTTAGACCTAAATTACTAATCTCTAACCATATCCATAAAGTACTTGGAAAGGTTGGTAAACCTCAATTAATAATCATCCACTAACATGACACCATTCTATAGATGTATAACGTCCTGTATATTCACATCTCTCTTTGTAACTAGTGAGAAATCCTCTCTGAACATGTGATTTAACTCTTTCCCTGAAATATTTGCCTCATCGTGGGTCTGAATATCCAACCTCCATCATCTTCATGTTGACACATGTAGAAGGCTCACAGCTAGGGCCACTACCTATTCCACCGGTGTCCTGACTAGATAGAAAACTTGGGTCACTGCCTCAAGACAGTCCCTAACTGAATGTGTATTAGGATCACCTCCAAACCTGAGGGGTCTCTATCACTATAACTTGTGAAGTATTATCATACAATTCCCCTCATCCGCTGGTTCTTCGGGTACAACATGTTTCTCTGTAGGTGGCCGTTTGGATCATACACTACTAGTAGGAGAAATATGGTGAATTGTTCCCCGTATTTAAGACTCTACACTAAGTTGATAATCCTCATGATGAAGATACTAAATTATCTCTCATATGAAATGAGGAGTCATCCTGTAAAAAAAAAATATGTACAATGGTCAATGAGCATATTTGGATAGCTGGCTCAGAAAGAACATTGATACCACAACCCATTCTTATATGATGCGTGTACCATTATTTTCCCACCAATATGTGTTTTCTTGTACCGAGTGAAAAATAAGTTTATAATAGTCCTGGTGTATGGATACATCGACCGCCGCACCAACACAGGTGTACCTGGCTTGAAAGTTGTACTCATAAGACATAACACTATCACCCAAAAATAATCTCACTGTCTCCCGGTCCTAATGTATAACCAAAACCACTGATACAACTCTGGTATAACCAATCCTATTGGGTCCCATGTTGCAACCCCCAATTCCCTCCTCTAATAGGATATGGGATTGTGACTAGAACTAAGTAGGAATATCAATGACATGGGAGAAATTTTTTATATTCTAATATGAGCACACACATTTCTAAGCACAAAAAATTATGAAATGTAAAACAACCACTAAGTAAAAAAATCATGAATTCCACTATATCACACAACTATAGTACGAATGAATAGAAATTAAATAAGGCCAGAATAAAAGCACACCAAAAAGGTTCTATAACAAAACGTCCAACCAAAATGAAAAATGTATTGGGACGGTTTTTTTAGCAACCAGAACACACCTTGGTCTATCTGATCCCACAAAGAACCATCTCGTTCTTGTTCAACAAGTAATCCATAAAAATGTTGATCATTTACAAAAGGTACAACAAGTGCTAGAAAAGACTGTGTATGGGTATGTAAAACAATAATCAGTAGGGAACCCCGAAAACCACAAAGAAATATAAAAAGGAATGATACAGTTAGTTTTAAAAAGGTATATATCTACACCAAATATAATAAGAATATCCAGATATACCCAATAAAGACACACATTCTAGAGGTAAGTCACAACCACTTCTTACTAACCATCATAATTTATCTTGAAGATTTCATTAAGCACTCATCTAGGAGAACACACTCCAATGTCTGATAGCGTTGATTATGTCTGTCTAAGAGGTACTTATCATCACATCTCACCATGAGAGAGATTCCCTAATAGATCTAAAGAGAAATATAATACAACATATGAGGATCACAACCATGTCTATGAGGTGATAAAAAACACAATATGGATTAACCTGCCACGTAGAGGATTGGAGCACACATAGTGTTGTTCATGTCGATTCCGAGAACTCCACCAAGGGAACGAAGAATAAATATAGGATCCTAATTTGGTCCTATAATGGGATTCCAACAACTCTATCCAGGAAGTCCCCTGGAAGAGATGATTGACCCATCAGTATGAAATTATTTTCACCTAACTTCATGGAATAAAAGGGAATGATCCCTAACGAAACATGTCCAAGATACGTAGGAAAATAAAATCAATCAATGTATAAAGGGGTAAATGGAGTTTAGTAAGGTCACACGACCTGTATCTTGACCTTGGGTACTACCCATATACAAATGACCATGTCATTCCAAACAGTTTCATGTAAAATATGGGTATAATACATGTAGAAGGAGTAACACGTCATTTCCTTCCATCTAGGGTCGACCTGTGTTCTTTGGTCATGTGCTAGTACATGGTTTCAACCCATGTAACCTTTCTTATGTACTAGTACACAAGGTAATCCATGTAACAAGTTGATGCTAGTTCGCATGGGGGAGTACATGCTGTGTAGGAAACCCATGTACTCCACCTCATGTTTTTATACTTCCCATGTACAAGTCGAGTAGTCCAATGATGAACACACACCGTGTAGTCGGGAATACATGCTGTTTGTATCGAGATTTCTTGATCCTGTATTATTCCTACTATTTACCTCATTTGATCACATGGGTTCCGCTCTGGTGCTCTGTTCACCTTGAAACTCAATATTGAAGAACTTCTGTTAACTCTAATACCAAAACGACTATATTAGGGCCCTTAAATATCTCAAAACAATATTTTAGGTGTTTTATCAAATTTATAATGAACATAGATATGGAACCAACTATCCTTCTATTCACCTCCACACCCTCCATCTCACCTTTATTGAGATGTCCTGATATCATATCTCCATTTTCAAATCGACTCACTAAGAATTTATGGCCCAATGGTCAATTATAAAATGTTTTTGGGAATAATGAAGAACATGTGTCAAGAATGTATGAAATAAGGGGGGAAATACACAATGAACAATCCTAAAAAATGAACCTAGACTATTATTCATTCTAGCTCTGATCCATTCTTTTAATAATGATATATGAGTCAATAAAACAATATCTAGGAATAAATCCCAATAAATCCTAGAAATATCATCCCATACCACATATGTGATCAATTCGTGGGAAAATTTGTTCATGGATTAGTCTTCATTCACTGTAGGAATCAATAACGATAAACAATAATTGAAATAAAAAATCTTACATGGATTTTAGTTATGTCACTAATTATGATCAGTCACTATGTCATTATTGTTGCTAAGATCCATCAAGAACAAATTTCACCAATCATTAAATTAAGGTTCTATCACCACATATAGAGAGGAATATCCAGATATCTTTTTCCAGGGCCTCTAGAGTATTCTAGTGTTATGATCATACCTCTAGATCTCTACCAAAAAGATTATTTAGAATAAACATGTTGTGGGGTTGTAGCGTTAATGAAATAAAAAATAGATAAATTTTTGTCCAACTTATTTTATTCAATTAAGATTCCCTTGACGACTTTCCACAATTGACCTATGCCGACCAGTATTAAATCATTCATAGGGTAAATTAATTGTTCTGAATGCAATGTTTTCATTGGATTTATGATTCAGGAACCCATTTCGATGTTATTCAAATTTTTACAGAAAACCAAATGCATATTCAATTTAATATATTTCAAAAATTTATTATGGACTCACTAGGTCTCATAATGTCACACCATCGTAGTGTAAGGTCTCAAAATCAATATATATAATATTTAAAAGTATTACAAAAATAATCTAGGATATTACATTCTCCATTCCTTGGGTTTTCTAAATCCCCAAAAATCCAAAACAACGGCTATTCAAAAAGATGTGGGTAATGAGCCTAAAAATGAGCCCACCGCTCCTAATTGATCTCATAGAGATTATCATTCTTACAATGAACACACACTAAAGAAACCTATCTCCCATGAGAGATACTCTCCAATTGATCTCTGATCTTCAATGGGAACTCCTAAAAAGACTCCCCATACTCGATGTACATATCACACCAATTGATGACGTGTGATGGGTCATTAACATACATCCTCAACTGTGACACATAGAAGAAGCTATGCACCAAGTTTAATTTTGGGGGTTGAGATAAGAGGTATTCCACCTCTCAAACTCTACCTAGTATCTAAAAAGTGCTAATAAACATGGAGATAACTTTTCTTCCTAGTCAAATCTATGTAATCTACATCGTGGTGATACCTGAAGGAACACATGGTCTCCTTACACAAACTCCAAATTACTTTTTCACCTATCAACATAAGACTTATGATTGGTCAGTGCAGTCCCCAAATTCTCCTAGACGATATGTAACCTCTTGGATGTAGATCTCACTATCTTCGAGCTCAGGAGTGTTGTCTCTCCATGGTCAGTCCAAAAAAGTGGTGACCAACATGGTTTCTTTTATAAACCCTCAAATGGTTCCATACCAACAGTTGAATGTAATTTTTTGTTTTAAAAAATACACTTGTGGTAGGTGGTCCTCTCAACTATGGTTGATGTCTAACAAGAAATCCCACATTATATCCTCCAGAACATGAATGGTTTTCTTCCTCTGGCCATCTGTTTGTTGGTCAAATACTATACTCAAGCGTAAATAGGTCCCAAATGCCTCCTATAATCCCTTACTAAACTAGGATGTAAATGAATCATCATGATCTAAAATAATAGTCAATGGAACTCCAGGGATTCAAACTATCTTCTATGCGTATAGGAGTCATAAGATATCTACTAACCTCGTCTCTCATATAGCAAGGAAGTGGGCCGACGTGGTGAGTCAGTCATCGATCACTTATACGGAATTGTGTCCCCTTGAGGTATGTGGTAAAAACATTTTTAGTTCCATTTATATCCCATTCCATTTACATTCCATCACCTCAAGGGGTTTTTCTAAACCCTTTAGAAGTTGGTGCTCCACCTTCACGTTCTAAAAAGTAAGGCCTCATGAAACAAACTCTACCATTCTATTCTTCATCCATGGACACGAAAACTGATGTCGGAGGTCCTGGTACATCTTCTCCACACCTATATTTACTTTCAAATGGGAAATATAAAGCTCCCTTATAACCTCCTCCCACAATTCCATGGGTACTACTATACTTCTTCTGAAATGAATGACGTGCTCACTGCCTTTTAAATATCCATCTTGAGCATTCCCTATGGATATCATAGAACATAGGGTCTCGTACTTGTTATCCCCAATATTTTCCTCCCAAACTCACTATAAGAATAGAGGGTTAATAAAAATAGATAAATGGATAGATACTCCATCTCCATCCACAAAGTATAACTACAACAAATCCATCTTCTCTAACACCTCATTCAGTAACTGCAAACTAGGTCTCTTTCTAGGACTAGTTTCAACCATTTTTCCCTTCCCAGGAGTATAGAAAATATCAATGTCATGGTCCTGGAGAGAATCTAGTCATTGCCTCTATCTCAATTTCTGATATTCTTGAAATAAGATATACTTGAGACTCTTGTGATCAAAGTATAAGAAAAACTCCTCACCCATCAGGTAGTGTCCCCACAACTTCAACGTGAATATTACCACTGCTAACTCAATATCATTGGTCATGTATTTCTAATCATTTGGTCTCAACTGAAATGACACATTGGAAATCATCAATTTCTTCTTCATCATGACATAACCAATCCTGATTCATGATGCATCACAGAACACTATGTACTTAACACCCTCCTCTAGATGTCTCAATGTTGGATTTCACCTCAATCTCCGCCTCTGATGCTAAAAATCATGACAGATCTTTAATGTACACACAAAATGTTTCTCAATTGGAGTTAATGATGTCATAGGTGCTAATATCCTAGAGAAAATAGGCATGAATTTATGATAAAATCTTGCTATCCTGAGGAATCTATACACCACTTTCATAATCATTGGTGGCTCCTATGCTAACACTACCTCAACGTTATCTGAGTCAGCTACTACCCCATCCACTGAGAAAACATTTCCTATAAATTGGATCATCTGAATCCAAAACTAGTAAACAAAGAGTTTCATATGATGATAGTTCACTCAGAGGATATCCAGAATCATATTTAAGTGTCTCACATACTCCTCAAACACTATGTACCCAAGTATATCGTCGACGTCGACTACCCCAAACCAGTCTATGTAAGGATGAATGATCCATTTTATAAGTCTCATGAACATTTTTGGGGAGTTCATCACAAAAAAGGGAATCACTAGGTACTCATAATTACCATAAAGACACCTGAAAACCTTCATCATTATATCTTTATCTCGTACTCATAAATGGTGATAGCATGATCGAAGGTCAACCTTGATGAACCATTGTCACCCTTCCAATTGATAAAAGAGATAATAAATCCTCAATAGTTGATAATTATTCCGAAAATTCACCTATTTCAAGCACGAGTCGTCCTCTAACAACCTCATTCCCCTATCTTCCTTTTTGGAAAACAAAATAGGGGTTTTCTAGGGGGAAACCCTGGGTCTCCTCAATCTCATCCTATGAAAGCCTTAGAACATCAACCTAATCTTGTAAAGCTCTACGAGATCCATACAGTACGCTGGTGATGATATTGGTGTCGTCTTGGGGTGTAAATAAATGAATAAGTCCTTATCTCAGTGGGGAGGTAATCCTGGATCATCATCGGAAAAGACATCCCCATACTCTTCCACTACTGCTGGAAACTGGAATGTCATAACATCCATTTCACTAATGGTTGGGCTATCTAACTGATGAGTAGTCATCTATGCCCTCTAATGACTTAGTTCATTCTATGCTTCCTGGGTTACCTGTCCAAAAAAAGGCAATCCTTGTTCTATCACAAAGGAAACACCACACCCTTCACCTAAAAAATCAATAAGGGCATGGAATGTAGATAACCACTCCATACTAAGAATGAATTTGTAAGGCCTCAACGCTTCCACCAAAGTGCTTCCAACCAAAACTCTCACCGCCAAGGATCGGGTCACACTTTTGGCATAAGTGTGTGATCAATGAGTCATCTTCGGTAGGTTTCTCCCAGCGTAATGGTGGAGTCAATGGTTCAACTGGATTCTCAAGTACTTGAATAAGATATGTAGCGAGAAAGAAAAAAATAGAATTTGTAACTATAAGTTCCAAAACTAAAGTAGAAAATTCATAGATCATACCATGAATCATTACGAAAGCCCCTGAGTCATATGCCTAGACCACATTTAGTCCTCCCCACCCCTTCCATCCTGCTCCCTAAGCCTAATTTGGACCACCTGGGGGCGGTAACAAGTCGAAATTTCAACCACCACCTCCTATAATCCCAACTTCTGTACTACACATGCAGTCATGTAGATCTGCCTATGCGTGTTTCTCTCTATACATGAGTTTTCCATCCATAGTATCATTTTCTATAGTATGGTAGTTCAGACCAATCAGAAGTAAGATGTCCCTGACAATCTCATGAATATTACCACCTCTCCATGGGATGACTAGACCCACCATGTGATCCATGAATTGAGGATCCTATATCTTAGGATCTTGTCTTGAAATGTATCACATGTATAGGTACCTTGGACTAATGTCAGATTCCTTATGTCGATGTATCTGCTCTTGTTCATCCACTGTGGACTATCACTAGATGTATCTGCTTATCCAAGACGCATTCAACCACCAAATCTTGGTCAATCATCAAATTATTGGTTGAAAATCATAGAGGTTTAATGCTGGATTAGATGTTTCTATATATACCTTGCTCAATGTTCTGAGCCTTGAAGTACTGATTCCCAACCATATCCATCAAATACATGTAAATGTTGGTAATCCTCGATGAATAATCAACCTAAAAAATTCCACCCTTCTAGATTCGAATGAGGTCTTGTATATTCATAATTCTCATTTTAAATGGTGAGAAATCCTCTTTGAAGAGGTGCTCGACCTCATTCGATGAAATATTTGCCTCATTGTGGGTCTAGATAGCCAAAAACAACCATATCCCTATAATAATGTGTTGAAGTATTACCGCCAGGACCTCTATCTGATCTACTAGTTTCCTGACTAGATGGAAAACATGGGTCACTTTCTCAAGGCAGTCCTTATATAAATGTTGGTCAGGCTCTCCTCAAAACCTAAGGGTTCTCTACCACTAAAACCTTGGAATGATTCTCATCCCTTGCTCCTCATCAGTTGGTTCTTCAGGTACAACTTATTTCTATACAGGTGGTGGTATGGATAGTGCACCACCTGAAGGTTCCATCTAAGGAATTATTATTTATATTGATGCCTCTCCACTAAGTTGGTAATACTCATGATCATGCTACTAAATTCTATCTGGTATGCATCGTGAAGGAATCCATTGACAAACCTGATGTAAAATGGTCAATGAGTATATTTGGAGAGCTGTCTCACGAAGGACATTGAGACCACAACCCATTCCTATATGATGAATGTGCCATTATTTTCCTGCCAAAACGTTTTTTCAAGAACCGAGTCAAAAAGTAGGTTATCAGAGTCCTAGTGTATGGATACATCGATGGATGCACCAACACTAGTGTTCCTATCATGAAATACAAAATCATAAAACATAACACTATCAACCCAAAACCAATCTCACAGTATCCTGGTCCTAAAGAACAACCAAACATCACTGATACAACTATGTCATGGCCTATCCCAATGGGGCTCATGATGAGACTTCACATTCCCACCTTTAATAGGATACGAGCTAGTGACCAGCACAGAGTAGGCATATATCTGACATGGGAGGCTTTTTCTATGTAACAGTATTCACACACACACATATCTATTCCCAAAAATGATGAAATTTAAAAAAACCACTATGTAAACAATGCATGTATACCACTATATCTCACAACAAGATTATGAACGAATTTAATGTAATCATGGCCAGAATACAAGCCCACTATAAACGGTCTATAACCACATGTCCAACCAGAATAAAAATTGTACTAGGACAGCTATCTATTGTCATATGAAAACACATCGATTTGTCAAATCTCACAAAGCACCATCTAGTCCTAGTTCACCTAGGAATCCGTCAAAAAGTTGATCATCTCCGTAAGACATGACACATGAAGGAAAATATCCTGCAGGGGTATGTATAACAATACATATTAGGACACCGTGAAAACCAATAACCATTATAAAAAAGGAATGATATAGTCAATTGTATAAATGTGTTTGTCAATATCACATATAACAAGAATATCTAGATATACCCAATCCAGAAACACATTCTATAGGTAAGACACAACCACTTCATACGATCCCTATGAAATCCGCTTAAAAATTCCATGAATCACTGATTCGGGTGAACACAATCCTGAGTCCCATATCACTTATGATGTACATCAAAGAGGTACTTATCATTAAGTATTTCTATAAGAGAGATACATTAATAAATCTGAAAAGAAATATAATAAAACAAATGAGGATCACAACCATGGCCATGGGGTGATACCAGCAAATCAATCTAGATTAAACCTCCAAGTAGAGGATTGGTGCTTGCAAAGTGTTCGACATGTAGATATCTAGACCAACACCTTGGGCATGAAGAACGAATAGAGGGTCCTACCCCATTCCTCTTAGGGGATTCTAAAAACTCTATACATGAAGTCGTTCAGAACGGATCATAGTCCCACGAGACAAAAATTATTTGTACCTACCATCATGTAAATCTTAAAAAGAACAAAACCTAATGAAACTCATCCCAGATATGGTGGACAAGAGCATCATGCCATATAGAAAGGGGTACATGGCATGTAGTAGGGTCACACGCCATATCCCTTGACCCCGGGTACTACCTGTGTACAACAAACACTTTCATTCCCAACTGTTTCATGTAGAATATGGGTAGAGGACATGTAGAAGGAGTCACACGTAAAGTCCATCCATCCATGGTATACCAATGTCCTTTGGACATGTTCGAGTACACGGTGTCAACTTGTGTAATGTTTCATATGGACCAATACATGAGGTAATCCATGTAACCAATTCAGGCCATGCCCTTTGGGGGATTGCATGCCGTGTAGGCAACCCTTGTACGCCATGCCATGTGTGTGTACTTTCCATGTACACATCGAGTGGTCCAATGATGAACACATTCCATGTAGATGGGACTTCGCTCTGTGTATATCAGGTTTTCTAGAACCTATCTTCTTCCCACTATTCACCTCAGCTGATCACCCTGGTTCCACTCAAGTGCTTGGTTCAACTCAAAACACAAGATTGAAAGTCATTTGGTCACTCTAACATCAAATCGACTAGATTAGGCCCCTAAAATTGCTCAAAAATCCTGATTTTAGGTGTTCTTTTTCATTTTCAATGAACACATATTGGACACCCACCGTCATTTGATCATCCTTTGTGCCAACCATCAGACCTCCATCAAGACATCCAAATGTAGGATGTCCAGTTTCGAATTGTTACACCACGAATTGAAGGTGAAACAATCATTTATTAAAAGTTTGTGGGATGAATGAATAACTTGTGTCAAGATCACAATAAATCAGTGGAGAAAAATGCACAAGGAACAATCCAAAGGAATGAACCTCGACTGTTGTTCATATCAATCATGATCCAGTCTGGTAAGAATGATAAACGAATCAAGAAAACAATATCTAGGAACAAATTCAGATAAAACCCATAAATATCATCCCATCCCAAATATATGATCGATCCATGGGAGAATCTATTCTTGGATTAGTCCACATTCATTGTAGGAATCACAAATGGCAAAGAAGTATCAATATAACACATATTAAATGGATTTTTGATCTCTCACTAAGGAAGATCAGTCCCCACATCATCATTGAAGGAAATATCTATCAACAATGATGTTCAACGATCTTTGAACCACAGGTTTTTCAACACATACTAAGAGGATTCTCTAGATATCTTTTTTTAGGACCTCTAGAAGATTATAGTGTAATGATCTTAACCTTGGATCTCTATCCAAGGGTTTATTGGAAATAATCATATTGATGCATCATTTCATCGATGAAATAAAACAAATTATAAATTTATTTTATTCATTTAAAACGCCCTTGATGACTTTCGACAATTGACCTTCACCATCAAATATTTGGTCATGATTATGGTAAATTCATTGTACTGAATGCATCAGCTTCCTCAGATGTCTGATCCATGAACCCGTTTAAATGTCATTTTAATTATTTAGGAAAACCACATGTGTGTTATATTTAATATATTTCAAAAAAAATTACAAACTCAACTGGTTTAATAAACTCACATCAAATCTGTGCCTGATCTCAAAATAAATCCTTATAATATTTTAATATATTACATGGAAAATCTATGACATTACATTCTCCCCACCTTGGTTCTTTTATGTCCCAAAAAATGAAAAACTAGGGATACTCAAAAAGATATTGGTTCGAAGCATGAATATGAGCCTCTCGCTCCCATGTTATCTATTAGAAATTACTATGATTCCTATGAACACACACTAAAGGAACCTATCACCCTTGATATACTATCTCTTGCCGATCCTCAATCTCCAATGGGTACTCAGTAAACGTCTCCCCATCGTCGATGTCCATCTTTCCCCAATTGATGATGTGAGATGGGTCATGAACATACCTCCTCAGATGTGACACATCGAACACTTTGTGTACTCGGTCTAACATTGGGGGTAGAGCTAAGATGTATTCCAACTCACCAACTCTACCTAGTCTCTTAAAGGTGTTGTTAAACATAGAGATAGATTTTCACCCCAGCCAAATCTCTATAATCTACATCATGGTGAAACCTGAAGAAACCCATGGTCTCATTACTGGAACTCCAAATGCCTTCATCACCAATCCATATAAGACTTATAAAGGCTATGTAGAGTCTTAATATGCTCCTAGATGATTTTCACCTTCCCGATAGTAGATCACACTATCTGCAGACCCACAAGTGCTGACTCACGTAGGTCAGTCCAAAAAATTGGTGACCTTAAAGGTCTCCCATAAAAATCATATAGTGGTGTCATACCAATGGTTGAATAGTAGTAGTTGTTGTAAGAAAAATCCAATAGAGTTAGGTGATCCTCCCAACTGCAGTTGAAGTATAACATGCAATCCCACAACATTTACTCTAGAACCGGAATGGTCCGCTCTATCTGACCAAGCATTTGTTGGTGAAATACTATACTCAAGCGTAAATTGTTCCCAAATGACTCCTAAAATCCATTTTTCAAATGAGATTTAAATAGAGAATCATGATATTAAATAATCATCGATGGAACTCCATGGATTCTAACCTTCTTCTACATTTAAAACAATGTCAATCACTCTACTGATCTCCACTCTCAAATAGCTTGGAAGTGGGTGGACTCGGTGAGTTGGTCAACGATCACCTAGAAGGAATTGTGTCCCCAAGAAATATGTGGTAAAACATAAATGAATTCAATTGATATCACATCCCACTCCCATTCCATCACCTCAATTGGTTGGGATAGACCCGTTAGAACATGGTGTTCAGCCTCTTCTTGCTCACAAGTAAGGCATAATGAAACAAAGTCTGCCACTATCTTCTTTATTCTTGGACACAAAAACTAATGTTAGTGGTCCGGGTAAGTCTTCAAGACCCCTATATGTACTTCCAAATTAGAATAGGAATCTCCCTCAAAACCTCCTCCCATAATTCCACTGATGCTACTATATGTCCTCTGAAAAGAATGATGTGCTCCCCACCTTTTTAATATCCATCTAGAGCATGCCCCGTAGATATCTGAGCATGTTGGGTTTTGTAGTTGGTATCCTAAATATTTTCCTCCCTGAATTAATATCAGAGTGGAGGGGTAAAAACCATAGAGAGAATAAAATATGATCCATCTTCATATATAAATGATAACTGCAACGAATCCATTTTCTCTTATGCATTGTTTAGTAACTATGAACTAGATATCTAGTTGAGAGAAGTTTCCACTAACTTCTCCTTCCTAAGAGTATATAAAATCTCAAAATCATGGTCATGTATAAACTCTAGTCATAACCACTATCTTATATTCAGATACTTATTGATAGAACATATACTTGAGACTCTTGTGGTCAGAGTATATGACAAACCACTCTCCCATCATGTACTGTCACCACATCTTCAACACGAAAACTACCACTACTAACTAAAGATCATGGGTCACATAGTTCTTCTCATGTGGTAGAAACTATAATGACCCATTATAAATCACAAATTTCCCATTAATTAGGGCACAACCAATCCCATTTCTTGAAGCATCATAGAACATTATGTACTCGACACCCTCATTTGAAAATATCATGATTTGAGTGCTCGTGAAACTCTGTCTCAGCTTCTGAAAATCCAACTGTCACTTCTCGGTCCACAAGAATGGTTTATCATTTCTTGTCAAAGATTTCATAGCTACTGATATCCAAGAGAAAACAGGTATGAATTTTCGATAATAACCTAATATCTGAAGTAATATCACCACCTCTATCACTTTTTTAGCTGGATCCCATGATAACACTCCCACAACCTTGGTCGGGTCCACTACCACTCCATCCACTGAGATAAAGTTTCCCATTAAGTGGAAAAAATTAATCCAAAACTAGTACTTAGAGAGTTTCTTATAAATATAGTGCTCTCAGAGTATGTCTAGAAATATCCTTAAGTGTCTCACATGCTCCTCCTCTAACACTGAGAACACAAGGATATCGTCGGTGAAGACTACCAAAAACTCGTCTATGTATGGCAGAAAGATCCAGTTCATGAGTCCCTTGAACTATTCTGGGAAGTTCATCGGGACAAAGGGAATCACCAATTACTCATAATTACAGTAACAACACCCGAAATACTTCCTCGATATATCCTTATCCCGTACTAACAACTTGTGATAGCCTGATCAAAGGTCAACATTCGAGAACTATCATGGCCCTTTCAACTGATAAAATAGGTCATCAATCCTCAATTGTGGATACTTATTTCTCACTGTCACCTGTTTCAAGCACAAGTATTCCACACACAACCTCATGTCCCTGTCTGCCTTTTTGAAGAAGAAAAAACTGGGTTTTCCCAAGGTGAAACATTGGGTCTCACAAAGCCATTCCTATAAAAGTCCTCCACCTACACCCTCATCTTGTGAAGGTCTTTGAGAGCCATCTGACACGCTGGTACAGATTTTGGTGTCGTCTTGGTGTGTAAATCAATGATGAATTCCTTCTCCCAATAAAGAGGCAATCCTAGAACATCTTCAGAAATGACGTCCTCGTACTCCGACACTTCTAAAGGAATTTGGAAACACATAACATCTACTTGACCCAGGGTCGGTCTAGCCAAGTGATTAGAAATTCGATGCACCCTCTTATGCATGGGTCAATCATGTGTTGCATGAGTATCTTTTTCACCACGAAAGGTTAACTTTGTTCCATCATTGTAGACACATCACACCCTTCACCTAAAGCAATTATTCTGGGCCTGAACTGTAGATAGGGAATCCACAATAAGAATGACGTCGTGAGGCCTCATCATTACCACCAAGAGGTTCCGACCAAAACTCCCACCTCCAAGGGTCTGGCCATACTGCCGACATACGTGTGAGATCACCTAGTCTTCTCCAGTAGGTATCTCCAATCATAAGGTTTGATTCAATGATTCAATCAGAATCATTAGGTCTCAAACAAGATATGTTGTGAGAAAGGAATGACTTGAACCCGTGTCTATCAATACTAAAGCTAAAGAAGAAAATTTAGAGATCGTACCTCGAATCATTCAAAGAGCTCCTGGGTCATATATCTCAACCACATGAAACTGTCCCCTCCCCTATCCTCCAGCTCCATTAACTAGGTGTAGACCACCACCAGGGGTGATAACAACTCAAAATGTCGACCACCTCCTGCTGCTCTCCCAGCTCCTCTGCCACATATGTCGTCGTGAAGATCGGCCTACTCCTATCGCTGTCTCTACCTCGGTAGTCCATCCATAGACTCTCTGTTAGCAGTAACATGGGCCAGACAAGCTAAAGTGAGTCAATAGTATTAATTAATAGTTATTATTATAATAATAATAATTAATTAATAATAATTAGAGAAATTATTAATAAGTTGTTATAATTAGCGATAATTAGTAAAAATTAGCGATAATTAGTAATAAATTGAAATAATATTTATAAAAATTAGAAAATATAAATAATTAGTGTTAATTAGATATATTTAGCGGTCAATAATATAAACTAGTAATAATTAGTAATAATTAGTAGGAAAAAGTTTTAATTAGGGGTAATTAGAAATAAATTGTAATAATTGTTGATAAATTTTAATAATAAGTAATAAATTTTTTTAATTAGTAATAATTAGTAATAAAGTTAAATAAATATTAATAATTAGTAACAAAATGTTATAAATTTTAATAATTATAAATAATTAGTAATAAATTGTAATTATTAGTTATAATTAGAGATAAATAGTATTTATTATGAATAACTAGTAATAAATATTTATTATTAGTAATCATTTGAAAAAATTGTAATAATTAGTAGTAAATTGTAATAATAAGTAATAAATTGTAATAAGTAGTAATAAATTGTAATAATTAGTAATTAGTAGTAGTTTTAAAAATTAGTAACTAGTAATAAGTTTTAATAATTATTAATTAATAATAAATTGCAATAATTACTAATAGATTTTAATAAATTATAATAATTTGTAATAAATTGTAACAATTAGTAATAAATTGTAATCATTAGTATTAAATTGTAATAATTAGTAAAAAAATTTAATAATTAGTAATAAAATTTAATAATTAGTAATAAATTGATATAATTAGTAATAAATTATAATAAATTGTAATAATTACTAATAATTAGTAACAAATTGTAATAAATAGTAATAAATAGCGGTAATTAGAGATAAATAGTAATAATTAGTAATAACTAACTGTAATTAGTAATAAATTGAAATAATTAGTAATAAGTGTTTATAATTTGTATCAATTAGATGTAATTATTAAAAAATTTAAGTAATAAGTAATAAATTGTAATAAATAGTTGTAATTAGTACTAATTAGTAATAAATTGTAATAATTAGTAATAAATTGTAATACTTAGAAATAAATTGTAATAATTGGTAATAAGTTATGATAATTACTACTAAATAATAATAAATAGTTATAAATTATAATAAATTGTAAAAAATTATAATAAATTATAAGAATTTATAATACATTTTAATAATGTGTAATAAATTGTAATATTTAGAAATAAATTGTAATAATTATCAATAAATTGTAATAATTATTACTAAATAGTAATAATTAAAAATAATTAATGGTAATTATTATTTAATTGTAATAATTACTAATAAATATTGGTAATTAGTAATAAATTGCAATAAAAAGAAATAAATTGCAATAATAAGAAATAATTAGTATTAATTAGAAATAGATTATTATAATTATTAATAAATTGTAATAATTTGTAATGAATTATTATAATTAGTAATAAATTGTAATAATTAGTAATAATTAATAATAAATTGTAATAATTACTAATTATTTATTATAAATATAAATAATTATGATTAATTAGATATAAGTAGTAATAATTAGAAATAGTTAGTAATAATTATCAATAATTAGTAATAATTAGTAATAATCATCAATAATTAAGAATAAATATAAAAAACATTGAATATTTTTCATAATTTGGAATAATTAATAATTAATAGTAATAATTAGTAATAATTAGTGGTAATTAGTAATAAATTGTTATAAATTGTAATAAATTTGAATAATTGAAAATAAATTGTAATAATTAGTAATAATTAGATGTAATTAGTGATAAATTGTAATAAATTGTAATAAATTATAATAATTAGTAATAAATAGTAATATATTGTAATAATTAGTAATAAATTTAATAATTAATAAAAATTATTCATAATAAGGAATAATTATGAATAAATAGTAATAATTAGTAATAATTAGAAACAATCAGTAATTACTATGAATAATTATTAATAAATATCAGTAATTAGGAATAAATATAAATAATTAGAAATAATTAGAAATAATTAGTAATAAGTATAAATAATTAGGAATAAATAGAAATAATTAGGAATACATAGAATTAATTAGAATAATAAGCAATAATTTGAACAATAAGAATAAATCAGCAGAATTTCCATTGGAGTAACTATTAGTAAAAAATTAGTATAATTTATTGTGGATTGGAAACAACTCTTTTGGATGAAAAATCATATACTTAAAACTTTCTCCCATTGAAATCAATTTAGAAAATCTACTCCGACGAACAGATATCAGATTTTGCATTCATGAGAATGGAGAGTTGCGCGGTGAGGCATCCTTGCTTGCCATTTTCGTGCATATAGAAATAGAAATGTGCATGTTTGAGAATATTTTTCATGCTGATTTCAGTTAGAGAATTTTACAAGGAGATGAGTTGTTGGGAAAAGGAGGCTCATTTTCTCAATGAGTTATCTCCTTCCAACTATCTCCCACTAAAATCACTATGAAAAATCTACTCTGAGGTAGGGATATCCATTAACATATGCATGAAAATAGAGAGAAGGGAGGCTTCATCGCACTACTCTCCATTATCGTGAATAGGAAAATGGATATCCGTAAGTTCGAGCAGATTTTTCATAATGATTATAGGGGGAAAGTTGCAAGGAGGTGAGCTGTTGTGAAAAAGAACCATATCCAATCTACTGGAAATTGTGTCACTCGTAATTAGCTATAATTAATATAAATTTGATGTAATTACTAATAATTACAGCCAATTAGTATAAATTATATTAAATTAGTGTAGATTAGTATAAATTTTAAAACAAATAATATAAATAACTATGAAATAATAGAAGTTATTTCAAATTTCTAGAAAAGTGAATTTATTTTTCTTCTCTTTTTTTGATAGTGTTTTAATTATATAAAATTATTTAAAAATATAATTATTTTATAATTTTTTTGAGAAATATGGAACATTGGAGTTGACAATAGTCATTATGAGATGATTGTTCTTGGATAAATCTGTGTAAGAATTCAAACGGTTCTGGTTTAGATCTGGTATATATTGATGGTGATGAAACTTTATTGTCATTTGCATCGTCAAAACTAGAATTTTTTTCAAAGAGGATAATTAAGTGTCATTGTAAAAAATGTTCTCGGAGTATATTTGACACATTTTACAATGTGGGGGGTTTATCTATTGTTTTTATGTTTTCTACTAGATTGTGTTTTTTGGTATCAAAATGGTGAACACAGTTCCAGTGAAGATATTAATAATTTTGTTTAGGATCCATCATGATTTTAAAATTTAGTACATGACATGGAAGGTCTATATTTTCAAAAAAACCAAAACACAGTATGATATTGATTTGACTACTATTTTGGAACCATCTCAATTTTATTATTTGTTGAGGTATACTAAGGATACCTTATTTTCTGACTACAAGATAATTAAATTTTATGTGGTTACAAAATTTATAGCTATTAAATTAGATAAAATAATTTCAAATAGCTATTTTTATCATTTTTAATCATTAGTTAAAAAACTACTACCTAAAAGAAATTCATTTCCTAAAAATTTCTTTGAGAGAAAGAGGCTAGTTCATAATCTGGGTCATGGTTAATGAAAGATTCATACATGTTGAAATGATTGTATCTTATATTATGGTAAAAACGAGTCATTGGATAGTTGTCCCACATGTGGATAATTGAGGTATAAATAGGATTATCTAGGGATGTATGGATTGATTCCTATAAAATAGCTGAGAAATTTCATGCTTACACCCATATAGCATCGTTTATTTATGATTCCTAACACAACGCCATTTTTTTCAAGGAACCAAACTAATATTTCAACTATTATGAGAATAAATCATCTCATTTATGGTGATTCAGGGGAAAAGTATGACCTAATGCATCTATGTTTTTCTTTAAAATCCCAAAACGTGTGATTGGGTCTTTGTACAGATGGTTTCTGTCCATTTAGTTCTTACGATAGTCAGTATTGATGTTGTCCTATCGTTATAACTCTGTTAAATTTTCCTCCTTGGATGTTGATGAATAATCATTATATATTTTTGACAATATGAATTATAGTATATCCAAAAAAGAATATTGATGTTTATTTGATACCATTTATTGATGAGTTGATTTTATTGTCAAGTAATGGTGGTAGTACATATGATGTTGTTGTGAAACAAAATTTTTATAGAAAGCTACAT
Organism: Viscum album; assembly: GCA_963277665.1. NCBI lineage: Eukaryota > Viridiplantae > Streptophyta > Magnoliopsida > Santalales > Viscaceae > Viscum > Viscum album. The sequence goes on from OY728136.1 coordinate 1,991,247,534, forward strand.
TGATCGGAAAAATTAGTGAATTCTTGGCATATGGCATGTTTTTTGGATGGAGTAAACATGGTCCAAAATCATGCTCATACTGTATGGGAGAAAAAATTGATTATTCTCATCAATGGAAAAAACCATGTTTTTTTACCGTCATCATAGATTCCTTCCAAATGATCATTCATTTCAGAGGAATAAATATCATTTTATAAAAGGAAGAATTGACGTAGATGGACCAAAAATAATGATATTAGGTATGGATTTTAAATCAATTTTTTCTTCACTACCTTTAATCACATTTAGACCAACAATAAACTAATATAAAATTTATAACTTTGGGAAATAACACAATTGGATAAAAATGATCATTTTTTGGGATCTGCCATATTGGTATTATTTGTTGGTCCATCATATGTTTGATGTCATACATATTGAGAAGAACTATTTTGATAATTTATTTCACACATTTTGGGATAAAAATGTATGAAAAAAAGTTATGTAAAGAATGATTATATATTACCCAAATTTACAGAGGACTAGAACTTGAACATTTTTAAAATTTCAGATAAAAAAAGTGAATGATTCCAAAATTAGTTTATACACTTTCCAAAAAAAATCATTTATTATTCTGTCTGTGGAATATATATTTGAGACTTCCATATGGTTATGCTTCCAATTTGGGAAGATGTGTTAGAAATATCTATATTATCAGATTTAAAAGTAATAACTGTCATGTTATAATGGTAATAATTCTACAAATTAGAATAAGAGGTTTGTTGAATTATATGATTTTTGATGTGATAATAGACATATCATATTTTTTCTGATATAATTTTCTGGCGACAATAGTCTATGATCCACTAAGAAGACTACAAGAATACATTTTTTAAATTTTATGTAAACTAGAAAAAATATTTGGGATAGAATTTATTGACTCAATGAAACATTTGATATTACATTTTCTGCATGAATAAAAATGTAGAGATATGATAAAATTATGATAGATGTACCCATTCGAGAGATGCATGTAGAAATCAAAAAAAGTACATAACAAAGCATCAGTTGAAGGCTTAATTGAAAAATTTTATTATCAAGTAAAAAGTTTTTTTCCTTCTCTCTTTATTTTCAATATGAATATCCCTAAAAAACAAACATAAATGGAATAATGAGGGAAATGTTGAAGATGAAATTTAAAACCAATTATCAATTTCTAATCAGCCTGAGCTTGGATTCAATGGAATTTATTAACAATGGATTTTAGATGATGAACATCATAGAGCTCATAAATATGATCTGCTCAACTTGGAATAAATGAAATTATTTTTACTGTCAGTGATCCTATCACTTATTCTATAATAATTTTTATAGTAAATAAATATTATTGTATTTATAGGACATATTATATCATATTGAGAGACCACTTCCCCAATTTACAGAAACTCCTATTGAAGAATGTCGAAAAAATAATTTTTCCTACATGTTTCAAAAATTGGTAAGACAAATAATCTATAGTTTAACATATAAAATCAATTTATTACTTGTTATATTGATAATTGACTTAATAATTTTCAGGTACCTCAATAAGATGATAAAATAGATAATTGATTGTGTGTATTGAGTAACCCACCATCTAAAATGGTTAAATATTATAATGTATACGTGGTTAATGGTTTTAAATTTCATACACGTGCATATGGGGAATAAAAATAAAATGAATAATGGTGTTTTCTTGAGAGTATCTCATCATATGGAAATTAAAGTTGATTTTTTGGAATTCTAGAAAAAAATATGGAACTGTGTCATCTGGAACATTATTACATACTGATGTTTAGATTTCAGTGGTTGGATAATGATAGAGTCTTGCATGTTTATATGAACCATGGAATCATTAATGTTAAATATAAGAGTCTTCTTATAGTAAATGGATCATTTGTATTTTTTCATGATGCACATCCAATTTATTTTAAAAATTATTGTTCTAATTCAAGAGAGTATAATTATTAGAGGAGCATAATAAAAATTAATTCTCAAGAAAATCAATTTACTCAATGTGAATGTCGTTCCGCTGAAGTGAAATGAATTGAAAATTTTCAAATGACTACTCCAAATCCATATTTTTTATAAAGAGACGTGAATATCGATGACGAAACACCAAAATTAATGGTTGATGGTGATGATGACGTTAATGATGTTACAAATTAATTTGAAAAGATAAGAGATACTGAAACTGAAACACATATGGAAATTGATGATGCTGAGGATTAATATGAAGGCATTGAAATCATCATCTATGAATATGAGGATGAAGATGAACATTAATGTAGTTAAATGTAGATTATAATCATATTATATAAATATATATCTAATTGTTGTTTTCAACTATTTGATAACAACACTAATTTCAGGATTCAGATGGATGGTGATCTATTTCATCAATTATAGAAGGCTGATCTAACATTAGAAATAATGTTGTTAGATCATCTGACCCTTAGATAGTTGGTGGTTTTGGGAGTACTAAGAGGGTGCCTGGTCTTTCATGATTGATGATTCCTGAACCTATCCCTATGCGATGTCCACATATTGGCTTCGATCCATGCATCCATATGTATGATTACCATTGAATTTTGGTTATCTTTCATTAATTTATTTATATACTAATTATATTTTTATGTGTTATTTTTTCACATTTTTTCTTATATAGCTATTGGATAGGGGAGAGCTATATTTTAAAATTATTTTTATGAAGCATGGGTCACATGGGATTTGATTCCCATAGATGTTCAACATTGCATGTTAGATCATTCCCTAGTACGTAAAAAGAAATTTTATTTTGAAATTTATTTTATTAAGAACTTGATATTATAAGTAATATTTAGGGTTTATGGTATCCCATATATGAGAGAATCTATGAAAATATCTAGATGGCATGGGAGGGGTTTATGTACGAGCATTTTTGTCATTTTTTGCACAATTTGAGAAGGAATGAAATGAAGAAAGTATGAGAGAAAAAGTTTGATTAGTCTTGTCGCATCCACTAACCTGATTACATTTCATTTTGAGTTTGGGATGGGTTATGTTCTCACTTGTTGGGTGGTCGTTTTCAGAGGAGACCATCAATAGGTATATAAAACAGAGGGAGATAAGAGGTGACACCTCGAGGTAGTAGTTGTATATTCAGTATGCATAGGGAACATATGGTAAGTACCATTTTCAACTTAATAACATATCTTTAAATGTAAATTTTTTATTTTATATTCATATAGGTAGTCTAATAACTTGATATAATAGAGTTTCTTGTTTATAATAGGATGTATAGAGATCCGGTCAATATAGGGATTAGAGGTGATTACACACATCAGATTGTTCTTATTATAATTTATTTTTTATTTTTAAAATTAATAGAAAATATTATTTTAACTATTTTCATTTTAAATCTCTATTAAAGAAGTTATATGAGGCCCCAAACACTCAGACACAAACTAAGTGTTGGTATGAAACCAATGATCAGACCAGTTTCCGTAGATTTGATGAGCTCGCATGGATGCAGGTGACCCAATATGCCATTGAGAAATGCCATGTTGTTGGAATCAACTCTATATTGGTTCATGAGAGTTAATATGTTACCGATGTGATGTAAAAATCGAACTTGAGAGGAGCTCATGGATAGTCCTCATCGGCTGCTACACAAAATCAGGAGTAGCTAAAAGCTTAGGGTGAGCTTATGGAGAGTATGCGTAGTGTGTAGGAGGAGATGCATCAATGGTAGCAATAATAGTAAAATGAGATCTAATGATAGCAGTAGCAGTAGGTGGAGGAGATGTGTCGATGGTAGCAGTAACACCATGAGAAGATGAAGTACATGTGGCATTTGACGAATGGTTTATGGATAGAGTTCCCTCCACCATCTCCTCAATCTCATCCAGAAGACCCCCTCCCTCAATGATGTATTTATTTTTTATGAAAAATTATTTTAATGTATTTTATTGAAATATTAACTTTTTTTACATTTTTATATAGTATATTTTTTATATTGTTGTGAATATTTCATTTTATATTATTTCTTTAATTTTATATTATTTTTTACTTTATTAATTTTTTTAATTTTTTTAATATTTTTAATTTTTATTATTTTTTATTTTATTGTATTTTTATGAATACTAAGGCTTCTATTATTTTATAATATTTAATTATTTTACTAATATTATTATTATAATTTCTTTAATAATAATAATAATATTATTATTATATTAATATTATTACATAATAATAATAATAACAATATTTTATAATTTTATAATTTTTTACGAATATTTATATTATTATTTCATTAATATTAATATTATTAATATTATTATATTAATATTATTTATATTATCTATTTTGGTATTATTATAATTTCATTCAATATTTTTTTCTTATTCTATCTTCAACAGGCTCTTTTGTAATGGTCATCTCCCCATCAAAAATAATATTTGCGATGTTCCATCACAAATACAATTTACAACAGGTCATCACAAATAGTATTTATGACATCCGTTTCTACAATAGGCCATTTGTGATGGCGCCCCATCATAAATGGTCTATCAAAATATTCCAATTTCTAATAGTGATACTTTTACCTCTTCAAATCCTCAAGTTAACTTGAAGCTACCTCCAATGGGTGGATTCACCACAAAATTATTCATAGGTTAGTGGTCATGATTAATATAACTTTATCTATTAAATCAACTCAATTGTTTCTCAAAAAAATGTCAGGCTACAATAGTACACCCTCGAAGTTCATTACATGTGATGGATAAAGTATATACTTTCCTAAAAGTGATACATAGAAAACATCATGAACTTTAGATATGTTAATTCTAAGAACAAAATTATATGATACCATCCCAATATGATCAATTATTATAATGGGATCAAAATATTTATAGATTTTTTTTGTTCATTCTTCAATGGAGAAATTTATTGAAATACCTTATCACAAAAATCCAATTATAGATGATTTTGATGATTATGAGTATAACATTTCAATGAACATTATACAGTTATTATATGTTTCATAATGGATATAATATTATTTTCCATCTTATATGCTTTATTAGGTCCGAATAGATTTACTTCTACTACTTCATTCCATTAAATTGAATTTATAAACATCTTCCATTAAATGGATTCATAAGGATACATATGAATGACCAAGTGAAATATATTGTGGCAAGAAAACTCAATTTGAGGATGTTTTTTATCCCAAACACCTTTTAAATCAATAGAACAAGATCTTATCATGTCTACTAGTGTTTTAGTTATTATCTGAAACTAAGAATATTATTGAGGATGATACGTTATGATGAAACTTTACATTGTGTCCAGATCTTTCTGAATACATCACAAAAACATTGTGGAAAAATCTGGATTCTATTAAAATAAAATTGAATGTGTTACTCTATGAATCATTACCACATCCTTAATTTATATTTTATCAGGATGATCCAATGATAAATCTTATCTTGTTGCATTAAAGCTTGCTAACTTTGTAAGGTGATTTACTCTAACCAATAATTATCTCAACACCGAAGAAAAGATAAGACCTAAAGGATACCAGTACATTTACTCTTATGTCAAAAATGAGTAAAGTATTTTCTCCTCAAATAACTCTGTCACTATATACAAAAAATGGTTTCATTTCCATAAATGTGTGATAAAATATCCTTAATCATTATAAAATCCATTCACATAAAACCTCAAAAGGGGTTTCACTAAATTTGAACTTATGAATAACCATAAACCCATAAACCAATGATGGTATTAATAACTCTTAATTTAATATTATATTGATACATAAATTATTCAAAATGATAATTCACACATTATCCCTTAAATAAGATCTCATATTAAAAAAAATTAGATTGGGATCTTGGGTTCATGATTTTATTAATAGAATATCAAATATGATTTTATTATTCTTTAATTCATATATATGGATATAAAAAAAATTCTAAAGGATGAACAATAATATCTTCATGGGGATAATTCAAACAAAATATAACATGAAATTCCCAATAAGAAGGGGATGATTAGTGTTCCCTAATTATCATGGTTCACCTCAACCGTTGAGATTTTATAAGATTTCCCTTTTTCCATTTTATTTATAGGTTTTTGTGGATTATAATCCAAATTGGACCCTAGATTGGGGAATTTATTTTCATAATTTTTAAATTCCTTTCAGTTTAATCATTGCTTTGTGTGTGGTGTATTCTTTTTACCTCTATATCCATTAATTTTATTTACATTATTATTCATAATAATTCTACATTATGTATCTTAATGGTTAGGCTTCCCATGCTTGAAACACCTTCTTGTTCCTCTAATTCACTCACCTGAGTGCATCTTCCTATAGTTTCAAAAATTAGATGTTTGAAAATATTTCTTGCATCTAGGTGACAATAAAATAGAATTTTCATGAAACTATATCTACTTTTTATTGTAACTAGTACCAATAGGGTTTCTCATTTCCATTTGGATTTTTAGTTTACTTGTAATGATTTTTTCATAGCGTCCAAAGTCCCTACGAGATAATTCTCTACAGAGATTTGGATTTAATCCAATGGATAATATATCAACCTTACATTTAGGATGAATGATATTACCAGAATAATATATTGAATGTCTTGTAAAATTTTATTCCTAATGACCTATAGATTCATCATCCTTCCTACTAATATCCATGAATTAATTATCCTTTTTAAGAAGAATACCTGGAAATTACATATTTAAAAATAATCTTTTATACTCATAAAACTTCATAGAGTAAATTTCTACTCATTTCATCATATTATTAAAAAGATTCCCCCATTAATCTGCCTCACTTTCTTGGTGGTATATCGAAAAAGTGACTTTTTCATACTATTAACACTAAAGAATGGAAAATATATTTTTAATTATACTGATCCATTTATCAGCAACTAGCATATCAACAAAACCACTGAATGAGGGTGATAATTTTTTCTTATGAAATAAACCAAACATTTCTCCTCCTTTTTTCATTGGTTTTTATCCTTGAATCATATATTGATAAGTTTGTGTGATAATAGAAATGGAGATTTTCATATATCTTTCATAAAATTAGGTTACTTATGAGTGAATTCATTTCATTTTCTTTTTTATTTCTCATTATCATGATTCTTATAAGTTCAAGCCATTTAATTATAAAAAAAATAGTTTTAGAAACACTAATAATAGTAGGAAATCACATAATCCTGATAAATCACTTATAGGCTATCTAAATAATGAATTATTTATTAATATATGAATCCTTATATTTATCTAAGTTCATTCGTAGTCTTTATCTATTTAAATCATTCATGATGGAAAGAAAAGTGTTTGTGAAATTCAAAAGAATATCTGCTATGAGTGTCAAACCAGGTGTGCATAATAGCGCATTGTCATGTACAAAGTGATGATTTATTTTACCCTAATTCTAATTTTTTTGGTTATTAACCCTACATACTACTTTGAGATATCCACATCCAATATTAGTATCGAGACATGGATGAAATTTCTTGGTAACCACTCACAATATCCTTTACCAAAATTTTAGTACATTTTTCTTTAATTTGACTAATCATTAGACTTATATTAATCGATATACCAGTAAATATACATGGAAATATCCCTATGTATCTCACTAAGGTTTTTTCATCCTATTTTATAAAGTTTAACTAAATAATTACTTTGATAAAAATAATTGAAACTCAAGCTTTTCATACAATGATATTACATAGCTTTGGATCAAATTCCAATACATTACACAAAGGCATTCCTCATTGGAATAATTTTTTAGTGCCTTTTGAAACATAGAACACAATATTATTAATTTGTGGGATGATCTTCAACGTCTCACACAAAGATCATACCCTTAATAAATATTTACAAACATACCCTAATTAATCATTTCTTGAAATTTGGAGGATGGAAACATATGAAAAGATCAGCTCAGATGCTCATTTTGGGAAATAATTGGAGATACATAAGCATAACATGAAAATGAAGTTACGAGAAGTTGAACATAACATATTAAAACCATACCCAAATTATCAAATATTATAATATTGAGACATGGAATAAATATTTATAGTTTATAAGACATTAATCATAAGGAAATCAAATAATATGATCCTTGACACCATAAAATTTTTATAATTCATAGATTTATGTCATATAAATCATCATATAACATAGTGAACATGTATAAATAGGAATCAGTTCACATATTATGTTAAGGAAAAGAAATCAATCCCTTATATAATCTTATATACATGCAACCAAGTCCGCAGGTAACATTATGGATGTAATTCTCTGATTACAAAATCCTAGAGCTGATACATTCTTTAATTACATTGGCATAGATAGAAGCATAAAATTACAAGGGAACAAAAAATTATAGTGTTTTTGGAAAACTATATTATATACATGATAACCATAATACATTCAGAAAATTAAATAAAAAATAAAAATAATAAAATGAAATGAACTGCATCCTTGAAATCTAATTCGATGATTTCTTCTTCATATCCTTGGGAATGAAAAAATAGGAGTAATCCTGAATTATCATCAAGGGAAAGTAAAGTGTATCAATAATCAATGAATGAAAATTATTCAACATTGAAAATTAAATAACACAGAACACATGACATATAAATAAACTGATAGGCATAATTAAAATGGGAAGATAAGAAACAAAAAACACATGACATTCAATCAATAAACTAAAAATGAAATGCATCCATAGATTCTGAAACATTAAAAATTTAATGGATACTAAATACTAAATCAAAATTAAGGAAATGATTAATTATTATATTTCATTTTCAGGAATATGAAAACCTCTACATTCAAGATCTATCCTCTAGACTTTTTGAAACTACAGGTAGACATCAGTTTAATTTGGCCAACTGATTTGTATCATGTGAACCTATCGATGCATTGAGGGGTATATAATATGTGGGACCCACTCGTCATTCCATTTCAAAATAATTACTAATATTAAATAATTTTTTAATCAATAAATAATATACCTTATCAAATATATATATTTAATAAAAGTTACAAATTTATCAATAATTACATAGTTAATTAAATAATTATTAAAGTAAACACAGAATGTAAAATTAGTACACAATTTAGAAAAATATTATATAAATCATATAATATTATGTTTAAAATTTATCTGAAATGAAAAATTATTATATATAAGTGATTTTTTCTAGAGAAAGTGAACAATCACAAAAGAAAGTGAGATTGTAAAGAAAAAGTTTACCACTTGGTAATTTTCAATTCAAAATTCATTGGATGGTATAATTCAAAGTAATGCACTAAATAAAATAAATATATAATGATTACTTTTATAATATATCAAAAGTGTTAGTAGATACACCACAACAAAGAACTAAGTGATTAATATGATATTTATCTCATAGAAGTAAAAAGTTATATAGAAATCCCTTACCTTTCACTTCCTTTTGGGTGAAAATCCTTCAAATTCATGTATAATTGTATTAAAATTGTTACTAAAATACAAAAAAACTTTAATCATATTTTTAATTCCATATATTATCTCCATGTATTTTATTATTACCCAATTGTTAACAATCATTCATTATTTTCAGAATTTGGGGTGTTAATTGCGTAGTTTTTTCGAGTATGTTTTAATTTGTTACTTGTTGTTACTATTAATTATATCATGAATTCATCATATACATAATGAATCCATGATATAAATAACATATATATTCATTATGTGTTTCTCTTTAAAAATTCATAAACTTTGGACATAGGAAATGAAATTCACCTTTCATGGAGATGGCATACTGTACGTATGCATGAACGCTACATTAATTTCATTACTATATTTGAAATAATTTAAATTAATTTCTATATATGTATATGTTTATTATAATTAAAATATCATATTTATGTCATATATTTAAAATAGTTTTATTAAGGAAACATTTATTTATTCCATGTATAGGATGGACGAATCACATCGCTTTGTGGATACGGTAGTCCACATGTCCACAAATGATGTTATCATATTCCCACAAGATGGAAAACATGAATGTACATTTTATATAATAATTAAATCGGTATAAAAGCATTATAAATATCATATATATTATATTAAACTTTTTTTCTATCATAATTTCCACCATGAGAGGTGTTAAAAGAAGAATGCACATTCGTTTATTCACGAGGCAGTAATCCGCCATACACATTAACAGTAAGTTTGTTAACCATTAGATGAAAGTGTGAATATGTGTATGTATAACCCTTAATATAATAAAATACTAATAATATTTAGGATAATTTAGTTGTTATGTAAAAATGGAATACTAATATTTTAGAGGGTGTAGAAAGAATATAATATAAAAGAGCTTGAGGAAGGATGTTTCCTCTTCTTTGGGTATCTTATTTTTGTTGGCACCTAATGGATTTTTTGTATGGACTTATGCTAAAATAGAGTCTTCTATGTTTAGTGGAGTGATGTTTGGATATTATTTTAGAATATTTTTTGTGATAAAAATGTCTTTATAATTGTGAGTAGGTGGGACGGGGGTGTTCCTTTTGTAGTGGAGGAGGAGTCACATTTTTGTAAATATAAAAAGGTAATCACAATTGAGAGGTATTGCTTACATCATGTGACTCACATAATGATCCATATTTGATAAAAGGGAGTATATGGTCTATATATTTCCATAAAATGGTATATCAAAAAGTTTATAGGTCATTTTGGGCCATAAGATTAATGTTTAGTTATTTATTAATATAATTTTTCTTTTAATGCTTTTAATTAATATTATTCTCTTTCACAAATATTTTTTCTAAAAAACTAATTTGGAATTATTACAAATTAGAAATTATTATGATTCAAAATTTTTAATAAATTTTTCCCAATTCTTATTCCATAAGTGTAAGAAAATTAATTTAAACTTAATAAGGCAGATGCCATGAAAATTTTGGATTTTAAAGTAAAAATATTAAAAAATTCTCAGTGTTTTTATATCCAATTTCAACGTTAAATTTTATAAAATCACCTAAATTGGATTAATTTTTGTATAATTGAAATAATTTAATTTTAAACCCATTAAAAATATAATTTAATCTTAGCAATAAATTTTAAGAAAAAGATGTTTTGAATTAAAATTCATTATTTTTCATAATTCATCAATAAATGAAACTTCTGAAAAAAATTCCAAAAAATTTCCATAATATAATTGTTTAATTTATATTTCAAAAATTAATTTTTTCCATATTATATTTATAAATTCCTCAAAAATAATATTTAATGTATTTTCAGCATTTAACGGCAGTAAAATTGATATTATACAAATATATGTTTTAATGTATGCAATTTGGATTATCCGTATCATACTCCTAATAAAAATATATTGGGAGAATGTCAAAATATTTTATTAGACATATAAAATATAAATTTACAATATAAATTCTCTAAAAAGTGTTAAAATTAAATTAACCATGAAAAAAATGATGAAATTGTGTTTTTTCTTATTAGGTGATGCGTTCTCCCCAAACCAACTATGTATTTAATTTTTTTACAAGCTATCTATATAATTACATTTATTTTAAAAGGAATATATGGTAAATTATTATGGTGATACATTATTCCCTACTAAAAAAATTTCATCTTGGAAATTTTAGGGGTATTTCATTCTAAAAATATGTGGGTATATCTCCTTTATAGAATCCCTGTGTTCCAATGTTGCTTCTTCAATTTTGTGATTTCTACATTGTAGCATTATGAGACATTTTTTTAATTTCTCTATACTTTATCTCTGGTATCAATAATCTGGATCGGTTCTTCATAGTATGAAAGGTTGGGTTCCAACTCTATTTCATCATAGGTGAGAATATGTTTTGGGTCTAGATTGTAATTCCTTAGTGTAGTATATGGAACACATCATGTACTTTTGAGAGATTTTGAAGCATTACCGAAATATAAGAAATAAATCCAACTCTTTCAAGAATATTGAATTGTATGATATACCTAGGACAGAGTTTCCCTTTCTTAGTGAACCTTATAATACCCTTACATAAAGATAATTTCAAGAAAACATGATCTCCCAATTAAAACTCTAAATATTTACTATGATTATCAACTTAATTATTTTTCTTACTTTGAGATACTTTAATATGAAACTAAATTTTCTATACCTTTATCGTAATACCTTCAACAAGTTCTAGGCCTATGAGTTTCCATTCAACAACTTCTTCCCTAAATGTTTGAGTATGAAAACTCATTCATAATGTTGCATTATACGACAACATATGAATACTTGAATGGAAATTATTAGTATAGAAAAACTATAACAATGGTAAGTACTGATCCCATATACAATAAAATATGATTGATAATGACTTCAAAAAGTCCTCTATTATTTGAATTGTAATTTTAGACTATCCAACAGTTTGAGAATAGTAGGAAGTTCTAAAATGAAGCTTATTTTCAAGAGCCTTGTGAATAATTTTCCATAATTTCGATGTAATGTGGGGATCCCAATCAGAAAAAATAGATAGAGGTGTGTCATGAACTCTTAAAAATTCATTTATATAAATCCTTGTGATGTGATAACGAGGTAGGTCTTCCCTTATAGATATGAAATGTGAATATCTAGTTAAGCAATCAACAATAACCCATATTCCTTCATTCCTTCCAGGAGTATTTTGTAATCCCAGGTAAAATTCCATAATAATTCTATTCCATTTTCAAATATGAATAGGAAATGGTTTTAGGAATCCTTTAGGATGTTTACTCATGTCTTTCACTTATTAATAAACCAAATATCTGTACACATAATAAGAAATTTACCACTTCATATTATCCATCAAAATTGATCCTTAACATCTGAAAACTTTTTTATACTACCATTATTTATTGGGAAATTTTATCTATGGGCAGCGTCAAAAAATTCCCTTTTCAGTTCAGGTATAGATTGAATGCATTGATTCATTCCCAATATCAGAACACCATTTTCACAAAAATAGTATGCTAATTTCCCACCATTCATATCCTTTTTAAAAGTTCTCATCATCAGATATATAATTCATCATATTATCTAATATTGTTGTATTTGATATAATTTCAAAAATGATTGATGACTCCCCTTAAAAAATAGTATATCAATCATTACTAGATTCAAGAATATAGGTTCCTTCTAAATCCCAATTTGGGTTAAAGCTGCCTGATCTTTTTGAGTCAATGCATCTGCTACATTATTTGCTTCCCCTAGGTGGTAGTGTACTGACCAATCATAATCTTGGAGAAGCTTGATCAATCACCTTTGTATCATATTGAGATATTTATAGGATATGATTAATTATTGTAATTTAGGGTCTATGTATATTTCACATAACTCACTATTGGGAAAATGTGTCCATATTTTCAAAGAAAAAATTAGAGCTACTAACTCTAGACCATGTGGTGGATAGTTTTGTTTATGAGTATTTAACTGCCTTGATTCATATTCAATAAATTTATCATTTTTTATTTAGACACCACCAGATCCCTTATTATATACATCACTATATATGAATAATCCATCACATCCAGATCGAAAAGTCAAAATTAATGTATTAACCAGTCTCATCATTAGTTCATCAACGAATTATTCACATTTCATCATCCAAACAAATCTAACCCCTTTATATGAAATATTTGTTAACAAGTTATCAAATCGAGAAAAATTATGAACAACTTTCCAAAATTAACCTTCCAACCCAATGAAACTATGTAGCTCAGTTATTCTTCTTGGTGTAGACTATTATCTGATTACCTTTGTTTTTTCAGGATAAAAAAATATTCCATCCTTGGAGACAATATATCATTGAAAACAACATCTAGAATCCATAAATCTCACTTAAAATTTTTTGCATATAACTATCTCATTTTAAGAGTCTGAAGTATGATCCTCACGTGATTCTTATGATAATAACAAGTTTTATAATAAACTATAATATCATTAATGAATACCAAAGAATAATATTTAATATATTAATTGAATTTTTTTTCATTAGGTCTATTAAAATAGAAGTTACATTATCCAATACAAATAGAATTACTATTAACCCTTAATGTATATACATAGTAGGAAAAAGTGTCTTCATAATTTCTTCCTTCTTTACTCATAATTAGTGACACCCATAATAGAGATAAATATTTAAAAAATATTGGGCAGTGTGAAGTTGACCAGAAATGTCATAAATTTGAGGCGGATGATACTTTTTTTATTTTAATATAATTTATTCCCATATAATCAATGAAAATCCCCATGGATCCATCTTTATTCTTAACAAAGACTACATGGGATCCCCATGGTGAAACACTGGGGATAATAAATCCCATATTACCTAAATGATCTAGTTATTTGTTTAACTCAAATAAATTCATAGAGGTTAATTTTTATGGATTTTTTTATATTGGTCTTGCATTAGAGATTAAATCAATGGAAAGTTTAACTCCACACTCTGTGGGATGTATTGGAAATTAATCAAGAAGTACATCATTATATTGTTGCATGATAGAAACATCCATAATTTTATGAATACCATTATCATAAATAGATATTATTTTCTCTTATTCCCCAAGAATTTAATTTAGTAGATCTACGGGAGGGTGGATCTAGATAAGAATTAGGTTAGGAATGTGCTTTTCTAAGGACAGTGATTTCCACATATTCATCAAAAAATGTAATTTCCTTCCTCTTGTAATAAATAATTGCATAATATTTTGAGATACATTCCAAACCAAGGATTATATAAAAGTCCACCATAGGTATGATAACCAAGTAACAAGGAAAAGAATATTTATGTGCCATATTTATAACTTACCAATACATATTTGTTACAATGAGACTTCCATTAGGATTTTTTGATTGAAAACTATCTTATTAAATGAAAAAATGAATAATTTCATTTAAAAACGTGGTATATATAAAATTGTGCAATGATCCAGAATAAAATGATTTATTGGATAAATTTAAAGATAAGATTAATGTACCTTCCACCACATCATTAGGTACTTCTACCGCAGTTGTTGTGAATGAATAATATTGGTAATATCCCCCTTGACAATTCTATAGGAGATTCCCTTGACACCTGGGGAATTATTTTTTATAGTGTACCATCTCTATATAATTGACAAAATGGATATCAATGTTTTCCTTCTTCCGTTTTCACTCATGAGTCTAGCGACCCCTATCTCCACACATGTAACACGATCCCAGTCCCTTAAAATATTTTTCATGGGTGTTATTATTGTTGTTTTATCATGGTGGAAGATGTTTAGTTTTCTTACTCTTCTTTGATGAATTCAAATTTTCACGTAGCTTAGATGGATTATTTTTCTATTTATTTCCATGTAATATATTGATTCTATAAAATTACTTTTCTATTTTTATGGAACATAAAATAAAATTTTCATATGATGAAAAAATATGAGAAACCAATTCCCATTGAGGATTTGGATTAATACATTCAAAGAGGTGGTCTATCTGGCACTCTATGTTGCATATGAAATTCGTAGTGTACATGGATATCCTTGTAAAGATAGGTTTATAATTTGTATCAATTTCTTCTTCCCTTTTCTTTAAGACAATGAACATTCTCTTCATATCAATTTATTGATCATGAGGGTAGTATTTATGGAAGAATTTTTCATTAAATTTTTTACATCCCATGAGTTATATTTCTTCTTTCTCCATAGTATTCTAGATAAAGGACTACCATTGATCGGCATCATCAAGGAGACAATACGCCACAAGTGTATCCTTTTCCATTTCACTACATCCCATGGTAATAAATATATTCTCTAGAGAATTAATCCATTGCTCAGTTAAAATTGGATTAGTATTACCACTGAACAAAGGGGGATTTTGTCGCATAATGTAATACAACAAAGGTGATTCCTTATTTGGTATAGGTTTCCCCATTCAGGTTAGGCTATTTGTCACAACCAAATCATGTTTCCCCAATACTGCCATAATTTTCTCTATTTAGATACCAGCTGTATTGGTTTTCTCGATAGGGAAATGCCTATATTTTCAATGAGTATTGATACCATTCATCCTTCTAGGAACCATTTATAAACAATAGCATATAATATATTTTATGATAAAATAATAATGTATAATTCTTAATATGGTATAGTACATAACATAAATTAATTCATTTTAAATATTAAAATAAAAAACATTAGTTTCGTTGGGTACATATTCTTTATTAAATACATCATAATGGTGGGTAAAGATAATATGAATTATCCTAGTAAAATTCTTCCGAAGTATCAAACCATGTGAAAAGTAAGGCTCGTTGTTGTGTACCATGTTATGCTTGGGTTATGCCCAACACACCTTGATAGATTTGTTACACCTAGGTACATCGGTTTTAGAATAATGGCCTCATGTACTATCTAAAAAGGGATGTATTTCTAGGAATTCCCAAATAATCATTACCTTACCAAAATTTATATTATTTTATTCTACCCTTATTCTCAAAGCCTATTTTATGGTTATTTTCCCTAATCCATGTTTTCTAAACCTAGTTTCCAAGGTTGCTACTAAACATAGTATGATTCCAACTATAATTCCATGACCTATGAAGCCCAGATCTGGTACATTAATTTATTACACTGTCATAGATACAAACTTAAAATACCAAGGGGATGAACAATTTATTAGTTTCTTAGTACCCATAATACATTGGGAAAATAAAATAATACATGATACATAAAAAATTGAAATCAAACGTGTCCTTGAAAGCCCATTCAAATATTTCATCATCCTATCATTGGGAATGAAAAAATAGGGGTGATATCAAATGCTTAGTCAGGGTAAGTACACTAGAATAAATAATGAATTAATGATAATTATTGAATACGGAATAGTAAATAATATAGAACAGATTCCATATAAATAATTGGATAAGTCCTAGTTAATAGGTAAATGTATGAAGCTGAAAAAAAATTTAATTGAATGAATAAAATGAGAATAAAATACATCAATAGGTTTTTTTATAGTGAAAATACTATGGGAAATAAATACTGAATAAAAATGAATGCAATGAATAATTATTGGAAAAAATTTATCCAGAACATGAAAACCTCTACTATGAAGATCTATCCTCCAGACATGTTGAATCAATAGGTAGAATCATAATAAATTTGGCCAAATTATTTGTCTCATGAGAACCTATTGATGACTCAAGGGGTTATATAAACTCAATGCCCCACCTGTCACTAAATTTACAAATAATTCCTCATATCAAATAATCAATCAAATAAATAAATAATTTTTCTTATAAAATATTTGTATCAAATAAGAGATTTGAATTTATCAATAATTAAATAGTTAATAAAATAAGTGTCAACTTAAACAACATATGTAATAATTGTTAGAGTTTTAGGAAATAATTGTACCCAACATATAATAGTTTGGATAAAAGTGATCTCCAATGGATAATTTTTATAAATATTTTTTTTTCAAGATAAAGTTAACAATCACAAAAGAAAGTGAGATTATGAAGATAACTTTTACAACAAGGATTTTTTGAAGTGAAAACGCCCTAGATGAGATAATTCATAGTAAAAAATTTAAATAAAATGAGGATAAAATTATTCATGGTATGATATATCAAAGTGGTAATTATAGAAACCACATAAAATATGTTAGTGGTGAGTATGAAATTTATCTCACAGAAGTAAAAAATGAGATGAAAATACCTTACCATGCATTTATTTTTGAGTGAACGTCCTTTAAACATATTTATAATGGTCTTAATAATAGTAATAATGTGTAAAAGAACCATAATAATATTAATTATATCACATATTATCTTTTTATAATGTCTTATAACCCATTTATCAATAATCATTCAATATTTTCAATATTTTGGATGTTAATTGCCTAGTTTTTCGAGTATGATTGGACATACAACTTGTTTTTTCTATTAATTAGATCATTATTTCATCATTTACATAATTTAAAAAATTATTTAAATATAATATATATTAATTATATATTTAATGATGATAATCCATAAAATATGGAGATAGTAAATGAAATGAACCATTCATAGAGATGGTAGGTTGTATGTACACATGAATTCTACATTGATTTCTTTTTTATATCTTAAAGAATAAAAATTAAATGATATATATTTATTTTTATATTATAATTAAAGTATTATATTTATATAAAATTTATCACATTGTTTTATTAATACCATCCTTTATATATTCCATGTATAGTATGAACGAATCACGTTGCTTTGAGGAGGTGTTAGTTCACACACAAACAAATATTGATATTTTATTCCCATTAAATAGAAAGCATGAAGTAATGTTTTATATGAAAGATTAATAATAGTAAATAAATTATAAATATAATATATATCATATATAAACAATTTTTCCATCATAAATCTCACTATGAGAGGTGGTAACGGAAGAAGAAAAATCATCATTTCAACAGGCGGTAGTCTGCCATACACAAGAACATTAAGTTCATTAACCATTAGATGTAAGTGTGTATATGTGTTTCTATAAAAAATAATTTAAAAATATAAATATATTTAGGATAATTATTTTATTATTTAATAATGAAATTATAATATTTTTGGGGGTGGATAATAAAAATAAAACAAAAGAGATAGAGGAAGGGTGTTACCTATTCTTTCGGTAACTCCTTTTGGTTTTCCCCAAAAGACATCCTCAAATGAATTTATACCCAATTTCCGGATTATAGGTTTAGGGGATGGATTTTTAGACCATATTTGAGAATATTGTTTGTGTTCCAAAGGGTTTGAGAGGTTATATTAAGTGGGAGGGTGAGTGCCTTGTTATAGTGGAGGAGGAGTGTAATTCATATAAATATATACAGGTAAAAAATATTGAGAGGTCTCCAATGCATAATGTGCCTCCAATAATGGCCCATATTTGTAAAAATGGAGGATATTGTCGAAATATTTCTATAAAATGGCTTTTGGACAACCATATAAGGCAGTTTGGGATTAATTTTGAGGTTTAGTTCTTTGTTAAGTTAATTTTTCACTTAATCATTGTAGTTAATTGTAATCACTGTCATTACATTTTTAGTCAAAAACTAAGTTAAAATTGATATAATTTATAAACTATTATTATTAAAAATATTTAATATATTTTCCAAATGGCTTTTGGAAAACCATATATGTTTTTATATCCAATTTCAAGGTTTAATTTATTTCAATGACATAAATTTAATTTATTAATATATATGTTATCTAATTTAACTTTAAAAGCTATAATAAATTTAAGGTTATAAATATATAGGATGAAAATATAGTTTTTTATTTAATACAGAATTTTTCACTATTCATCAAAAAATAAAACATTACAGAAAAATTAAAAAAATACCCAAAACTAATTTGATAATTTAATATTCAAAAATAAATTTTAATTTTTCATTTTAAATTTATAAATGTTTCAAAATTATTATTTATTGTAGAGTCTCTATTAAAAGGTGGTAAATTTCTTTTATAAAAATATTTATTTTAATGCATATAATTGGGTTTATTCTTATCTTATGCCTAATATGATATATTGGAAGAATTTAAAAATATTTTTTGTTAATATAACATATAAATTTACTTAAAAAATTATATAATTTGTTTTAAAATTTAATTACTATGAAAACATTAGTAAATAGTATTTTTTATCGGGTGTTGCTTTCACTGCAAACTAACTCAGTATTTCATGTTTTTCATGATATCAACTAAATTAAATTTATTTTAAAAGGATAACATGGTAATGTATTTGAGTAATGGAATGGACCTGAAAAACATGTCCACACATAAAATTATGAACATGTAATCAGGATTACACATAACATTGTGAATATGAATATAGTTGTAAGAATAACATTGTGAATATATAACTAGGTTCAAAAATAACATTGTGAACATGTTACTAGGTACATAGATTACATATTTACCCATGAGTTATCCATATTTACCCAATTAATAGAAGATAGAAATAGTTCCCATCAAACTCATAATAAAAACCATATTTATGTGTTTCATATGGCCATAAAACATTAATCTTATGATAACCCATGAAATGAAATGGATTTAATAAACATTTCACCATATTATATACTATAGAATTGGGAAAGGTTTTCTAATCATTTAATTATTTAATAAATACATAACCAATGATAAAAGAATCAGGTTTCACAATAAATTTATCATTGAATAACCCATAAAAGAGAAATGGGTTTCACAAACATCTTTCCATTATAAACATAAACCATTCAATGAATGAAAAAGAATGGTATCATTGGATCATATCCCCAATATAGAATAAGTACTATAAATGGATTTCATCTAATATGGAAAATTATTTTGAAATATATTTTAAAAAATTCATTTAGGAAAATATTTTTTCATTTAAAATAATTTTAAAAAAATAATACCATTTTAAAAAACCATTTTAGATTATAAACTTGATAGATTATATAAAATTATTTAAAAATCATTGAAAACAATTCTTGAGTTAAATATACTTTCCTTTTTGGATAAAAAATTAAAACATAAAAAATTTGAAGAAACTTATATTTGAAAATAACATTGAAATTATATAGAGGAATATTCAAGAAAAATATAGTTCATGATGGTTGGAATATTTTTTCATGTTTGACACATTAAAAAAGTGATTCCGATCACATTTTTGATAAAATCCAAATAGGAATTTTTTGAAAAATGAAATGAATATTTCTTTGACATGTATGTTTAAAAAGTAAAACATAGGAAAAAAAATATTTTAAAAATAATGGGATAATTATAAAACATTTTAGAAAATATTTTTAAAAATTAATTTTTTGTAAAAAACTTATTTCCGACTGAAGAGAGAAATATAGTCAGAATTTATTAAAAACATTTTCTCAATTATTTATATTACCAAAGAGTATAAAATAGTATTATTACTTGAAAATATCATAAAAACCAATTGGATATGAAAAATCAGGATTTTACTATGATATGGATCATAATATCATGTCCTCAAAACCATAAGAAAAATAATCTCATCAAATAACGGGTTTGAACATGAAATCATTACAACTTTGGTAACATTGAGGTATAAAAATCATGAAGGATTAACAAAAAATGGAACTAAAAATATCATTAGAATAGATAAATTAATTATATTACATTCCAAATGGCCTTTATATATACCTCAGGATAGTATATAGGTGCAAAACATAACATACGTCTCAAATAAGGAAAATTGAAACAAAAGTCCATTTCTGCTTTGGAAATATTTTTGAATCATAAGTCCTAAAAAAAGTGTGTCATAAAATGAAACATTGAATATAATAAAAATATTTAGATTCTATATATAACATGTATATTGGAATTATATTCACCACACAAAAATAAATTAGTGGTGAATTTTCATGTCTCCAAAAAATAAAAGAGAGACTAGAAACCTCATATCGTATGTCTCAACTTCTTACACACTCATTCAGAACTCTTTTATAATAAATATAAGTTCATTATAAATTTATAAAAAAAACTATAATTATATATATATATCATAACATATATAATTTACTTATGTCATTTTATTACATTTTTTCTAACAATTCCATGTTAATATAACATTTCAGGTAATAACCCCTTTGTTTTTTCGTATGTGTTTTGATTTTTTATTTCTAGTATAATTAAATTGATCATGTATCCACTATTTCTAAACTAATTATCAATCCATAATTACAATAATTATAAATTAATTATAATTTTAAGACTAATCATGAAATATATTTTGGAGAAATGAACTAAGTTATGATCATGGAGTCGGAAGGTTGTACATATGCATGAGTAACATTATTATTTTTCAACAAGCATTAATATATGGCGGTACATAATATATTATATTTAAATAATGATAATAATATAAAAAATAACATATTAATTCTTATATTATACTTATACATATCATTGATGTGGTGTGGTGATGAAAACGAAGAGTCATGTCTCTTCGTGGAGGCAACAGTTGACACGTACATGAACGATGTTGTCATATTTAAGTGAGTGAAAAAGGTCATAAATAAAATTATATATTAAATTTTCATAATCATAAATATTTTATTAATATAATAATAAATTCATTTATATCACATATATTAATCCTTATTATATTCCATGTAAATTGTATTATAAAAATTAAAAACATCGCTTTGAGAGGTGGTAGTCCACCGTACACACGAGCGACTTTATCACATCCCCAAAGGAATAGAATGAAAGAAGGTATATATTATATAATGGATAAAATGATAAAATTATTTTATAAATATCATAAACACTTTATATGCATAATCATCCCCTACTGTTGGAGGTGGAAAAACAAAAATCAATGACATCGGTTCGTGAGGCGGTATTCTGCGGCACACATAAATGATGATTTCGTAACCGATTTCATGGAAGTGGATATGTTTTTAAGTAATTAAATTAATATAAAAAATAAATTTATATTTAGAATAATTATTTTATTATACAATAATATTATAATAATTATAGAAGGAGTTGGAGGAGGAAATAAAACTAAAATACTCGTTGATGAATGTTACCTATTCTTTACTTATCCCCATTGGGTTTACAAAAAAAGCATTACTATGTTTGATTTATATCCAAAATTAGGATTCTTGGATTATATTGGGGATGTTGGGAATTGATTTGGGATGATTTGGTTCTAGAAAATTTCATGGCAGTTGTGGAAAAGTTACGGGAGCTAGGGTCGTCATATAATTGAACATGAGTGACATTTCTAAAAATACCCAAAAGTACTCACTATTATGGGGCTATTATTACCTAATATTCCTCAAAAGTATATTAATAATGGATTTATGGATATTTTTGGGTTGATAAGAACTTTTATAACACAAAATAGACACATTTTTTATCATGTTATTTTTATTTTTTTATGTATAATCAATTTTACCCTTTTTGTTTTTATCACATGAACATGTATCTTTTTATTTACCTAGGTAATTTATCTATTGTGAATAAAATTAAATTGAGATAAATTATATAATTTATAACTAATTAGTCTAAATATGAAATCCAATTTAGTAAATAAAAATACTATGTGTGTGGATAATTAATATTGACACAAATGCATGTAATGTGAAACACCTTGTTTAAATCTTAATCATGGTAATTAATTTTAACTATTTTCACTAATAATTATGTTACAAAATTAATTTTACCATATTTAATAATCTAAATAATTATTATTAAATAAATTGAATTATTTTTTTCTATATTACATCTATATAGGGGTAAATTTTTAATTTTAAATTATTCCCATAGACACGATGATAAGGCGGGGTTTTAAAGTTGAAATGTTCAAAAGTTTTCAAATTTTTTAAATTTAAATTCAATATAAAATTGATTCTGATGGAATAAATTTTATTAATGGATGTAAAATAAAACTAATTTTACTTTAAAATCAATTTAAAAAATAATTTAACTTCAATAATAAATTAAATTAAAAGGAAGTCTTCAATTAATATTCAATATTTTTAACTATTCATATAAAAATTTCAATAAAAACCCTAAAAATTTACGACATTATTTTCATGAACCACTTAAACATATTTGATTTTTTTGGTATCCAATTTTTTCCTCTGGCATAGGATGTTTCATAGGATTATTATCATTATTAACAATTAGAATTTAGAATTTAATCTCATAACCCCAAAACTCCATTCTTCTAAAACATTGAATTTTATAGATGGAACCCTATTCTCCTCTATTGTTTTGTTTGAAATATTAATATTTATTTAGAAATAATTTTCCATTAGAAAACTCTCCAAAATATAGTGAATCATTCTACAGGTTTTATATATTTCCCAATGTGCTTATTTCTATAATTTTGACATATAGGTATCCAATTTCAATTTCCTTCATTTGACCTGTTTCTTTATTTCCTTTGAAATTCCTACTTCCTTTTTCATGTCACCGAACTAATGGGAATATTGAGACTATCAACCTACTATTTTTACCTTGATAGAATATTGAATTATTTTTTCATAGCTAATAATGCATCTTAGAGAATTTTTTTTTGATACTTGGATTTAAGAAACTAAAGAATCAATAAATTTTTCATTTAGGGTTGATGATAAAACTATAAACATACATTTAAATTTTTGAAAATATTACATCATAGATACCAATAAATTCGTCAACCTTCTTCTTTGTCTCATGAAATAACATATCTATTTTAGTAAAAATAGATTTAGGAAAATATTTTTTGATATATTCCCTTATAAACTCTTCCCATTACATGGAGTTAATTTCTCTATCTTGCCTGATGTTCTTGATGAGATTCCACCATTGATCAGACACAATTTCCAAGAGATAAATAGCTAAAATAAAATTATCATGGTTCAAATAGTAAATAATGGCAAATATATTTCCTATTGAAATGAATCATTATTTAGTAACTAGCGGATTCAAGGACCCATTAAATGAGGGTTGATGTTTCCATATAAGAGAGTCAATAGCTTGTTTCACCTACCTTGGGGATTTTAGAAGCTTATAATGTTTCATGTTATTATTCATTACTTGAGAGTGTTGGGTAATAATCCGAAAAATATTTTCACTCCATCCACCATGCTATTTTGTTTCACTAAAGGGAATTCATTTGATTTCCCTTTACATTCATTGTAAACATGATTTATATTAGTTCCAACCATTAACTAAAACTTTAGTGGTTAATGTATGTACTTAGGAAACAATAATTATAGTCATTTGTCACGACCCGACCAAACGGGCCTTGAGCCGTGACTCCCCAAGCCCACCTCCAATAGGCCAGGGTCTGGCATCTAGCACTGAGTAGGCTATCACACACATGGGAGGAATTAGCCTAAGGTACCTGTACACACGCACCCACATACACCTCCATGAAAAAGTGCAGAGATATATAAAACTGGAAAGAAAATGCATGTATACAATCTATCCCAAAACAGAGTGCAACAGAAAAAGTAAGAAAGGGCAAAACATGGCCCACCAAAACAAAACTACAAAAGCGTGTCCAACCTGCTCTGATGTAGGGGAACACTACCACAACCACCCACCGGAAATCTCCCTCAGCACCGCATTGACAAACACCCTGGTCAGTCTCTCTCACTCAGCTCCGCCTACTCTGGGTCTCCTGGGACTCTATCGAAAGGCATGTGGTCTGCACAAGACACAATCAAGTGGGGGCAAAGGCCCTGCAGGGGTGAGTATAAACATACTCAGTAGGCACCCCAAAAACCCAAAACCAAGAGAGCAACTAAAAGACAACAATCCGCTCATCCCAGTAAGTGGGAACCCATATGAGAGAGAAACTCCATCTCATGACCAACCTCGGATAAAAAAAACTAGTCAAATCAACTCAGGTGTATGCCCATACTTACACCTTGAACAATCCAGCTATAATCATCTCACACAACAAGCCACATGAGGTACCGACCTCAACTCCAGCAACTATCCACAACCAGAAGAGTACACCACATGGTCACTGTTATCCCAGATGGCACTCACCCGAGAGATACACTCCATCAGGTTTCCCAAAAACCTCTCAGACGCTCACCTGAGAGATCATGCTCATCGGATAGCATCACTAAGGAAACCTCGCTGAAACAACATAACCACCAAACTCCTAGGATAGGGGATCGCTCCTAGGGTCTGCTAGGGGATACCAGAACCCACTTTGCAATACGAAGCTCATAGATAGGGTATCACTCCCAGGGTCTTCTGGGGGATACCACGACCCGATATGGCATAAGTAGTTCTCACAGATAGGAGATCACACCCAGGATCCGCTAGGGGATACCACCACTCGATCTGGTGCTCGACATAAGCACATCACTCAGATAGAGGATCATCACCCATATAAGGGTGGTCACGAGGATACCAGAACCCTATATGGTATAACATGTGATGTAGGGGATCGAACCGATGATGCCGCAAACCTACCGAAACCACGCGCTGAGTAGGGGATCGCATAACCAACGATACCGAAACCCTATTATACACTTCATGTTGAGTAGGAGATCGTATAACCGACGATGCCACAACCCTACTGAGCACGACCCACCACATAGGGGATCATAATCTTGATGATGCCACAAACCCTACAGGGTTAACCCGCTAGATAGGGGATCGCAGCCTGTGAAAAAGCGGTCAGAGCGATACTAAGAACTTGATCTACGGAAAAGATGCTAGAGGATCCCGCTCCGGGCCCACCAGAGGGATGCCACAACTCTAATTGTTTAGACATCCCATCAAGAGGATCACAAACCTATACTAAGGTTGTGATTCCACATGAACCCTTGTGGGAACAAACCAAAGGTGTACCCTCAACCACTACTGGTCCAAAACGTCGGTAACCCGAGCGACCCACAACAATGCCACACTGCGCACATCCAAGGCCAATACCGATTCCAGCATCGCATTTTACGTGCAAAAACATGCAGGATGGGCTGTTTAATCACCTGAAATGGAGCACCGGTGAAAATAGCACTATTCACCAAAGCTAGTTCATGTGGGGCCCACACTACGATCCCAAAACCCAACGAGCAAACCATACAACGACGATCCCCTTAGAAAAACAAGCGGAATCGATTACTCGCTCGTCCGAAACGGACACTCGGTGAAAAAGGTAATATTAATCGAAGCCATATCGGGTGGGGCCCATGTCTCGATCCCGAAACTCATCGAACAGATCACACCATTGTGATTCTATCAGAAAAACACACAGGATCGACTATTCACCCGTCAAAATCGGACTCTTGGTGCAAAAGTTGTGTTTCTCCACAAACGCCAAAACCCGGCCTCATGGGGCCCACACACCGTTCTCAGTCCCAACACTCGAAAACCATCTAAAAAAGTCCTCTTTACCACCAGGGTCTCAACTCCACTGATGGCACCTCATTCGGACGCTCCAGGTGGATGTTACAATGACCCGAAGCCGTAAAATAATAAAATATTATTATTTTATACAGCGTTTGTTACTCCCGGGCCACAATCCAAAAACCTTAAACCCTCGAACCTACACCGGAGGGTTCGAATCATCGTAAGGGTTGTGTCTCCATAAACGGCACACGAATCCGACTTTCGGATTCCAAGATACGGGGGTTTGAAGACCCCCCCCGTCGTATAACAAAAAGGGCCGGACCGGCGGCCCTCCCCCAGCGCGTCGACGGATCTTCCGCAGACTGCCGGGGGCACCCCGGTGGTCCGTTTTGCGATCCAGATGTGTGTACATGACCATAGGGACCCGATCTACAATGTTATGGCTTCAACTTGCAGGAAAACGTATCAAAAAACGGGATCGGGGTTAAAACTCAAATCCGCCTACCTCGCGGGCGAAACGTCAACGTTCTGCCTTAGATCCGCGCTCCAGAGCTTCCGTTGCATGCTCCTGGAACGTCTGCCATCAAAATACAAGCTTGTGAGAATTTATTTTGCTCGATTTGGCGGATCGGTGGTAAAGAATGGCGAAGAACGTCGAGAGGAACGATAAAGGGGGGGGGATATTTATATTAGCTGCCCGCCGGCGCCAAACCCGCCTCGGACCCGACGCCCGATGCGAACAAAGGTAAGGTCACCACTAAAGTAAACGCGCAATTATGAATGTAATGAAGAACTCATATTTTCAATCCAAGACTCCGTTCAGATGTTATTCGAGCCGACGCTCGCACACTAACTTCTCCATTTATTTACGAAAACGCCCCTAGTGGCGTTTCTCACCGCAGGCCCGCGCCAGCAATGTTTAAGCCTCACCTAGGGTAAACAGCACGTTCCAGACGCAACCGTGCCCTCAGAATCCCATTTTGAGCTACCGTTTAGGATATATCATACCTCCTCCACGTGCATAGTATAAAAATAATTAATTCTTTTATAAAATTTATACTGGGCACACCGGGCCTCCGAATCGCACGTCGTCTTCGCGTCTATCTCTGAAATTCTTCGTAGAAATATTCCAAAGTCTGACAGGGCCAAAAACCTGAGCCTCTACACATTAATCATATAATAATAAAATCAACCATGATATATACTTAATTATGATACATTCACTTCAACACATGACAATTTAAGTTCATTTTGTATCACATTTCCTTTAATATAAGTTTTTAGTTTCTAAAGTCTTATTATTCATAACCTATTCGAAAAAATAGATTAAAACTTCTCTAGTACCAAATTAGGAATCTTTACTATAACTTATATAATTATTAATTCATTTTATATGATTATTCAATATGTATTACAATAAGACATTTCTAAGAACCATAAATTTGTTTTCTATTTTGAGATTAGATACATAACCACATTATTTTATGATAGTTATTTAACATATCTCCCAATGTTATTTTCATATAATGTTTATTATTGACACATACTACTTAAAAAAATTATTTAAAACCTAGGTAAAAGAAAAAATAATAAAGGGAGAGCTCAAATGCTCAGAAAGGGTCATCATGGGAGATAAAAACATGTGATCGAAAGTGAACATAAGATAAGTGTAAGGGTAATAGTGTATAATAAATAACATAAGATAAGAGAGACATACCTAGAATGACATTTCTCATTACTTAAGGGTCATGGAATGAATTACTTTAAAGGTCATGGATTGAAATTCCTATTTTGGATCTTATAGAAAAATGCTACATATATGGATGCTAATTTCTAAAAGAATGGAATCTTGTTGGAATCAAAGTGTCCTTTCTATGAGCATCCAAATAACTAATCCACATTGAACCTTTTATTTTAGTGGGTGTAGGGTCGATTCCTATGGGTGCAGGGTGACCATATAATGGGTATCCAGGTGTAGGTGGGAAAAATTTAAGATTTTCTCAATAACTGGTTCCAGGGGTGGGTGGATCCTTTTAACTGGCATGGAATTACCTTTTCGTAAAATTTCTAGATGATATGGGATTCTAGAAACCCAATTCAAGAATGGAAGTATTTCTCACTTCAACATCTAATGGTTCAAGCATTCTATCATGTATTTCAATTTGACTATATGATTCATAAGGACGAACCCATTAGTAGTTACACTATTTTCTATGGTAATCTTGTTTTTTCTGATATCATTGTACAAATTTGAAGGGGGATTAATTGAAAACCTATGTGTTATGGTTTCAAGATAAATTTGTATGGATCTTTTAGTTAAGGAATGATGATAGGTGGAGGAATAATTTATGATGATAGGGGTTGATTGGTCATCAATTATAGTGCTTTCTACGGCCTAGACAACTCTATTGGGGTGGAGAACAGATCTTTTCTCCATAGCCTCTCTATGTGAAAGATATACAATGTCAAAATTGCTGCGGTTGAATGAAATTAAAATCTTATGGAAGGATTTCTTAAATAAAATGTGAACATCACGTGGTATCTAATTTATTTAATCAGAAAGTGATTTTTATTATGAATATTTAGAAGGAGATCTCAGACACCCATTGGGAATGAAAATGACCAACGGAAAACCTATCTAGTATAAAAAGTAATCAGAATATCTTTATTATTTATCATAATATAGGTACCCTCCCCAATGAATGTAATTGTATTTTCAGTGGTGACGCTTTAGGGATTCATCATTATAAAACTCTATAAAATGATGGTTTGTTTTTAATTTTCCAAAATAAATAAAAATTGACTTTTTAGTGGTATAAACATAAGAATGGGAAATCATAACTTTCAAGATCGGGCATCACTACCATAATTCTAAAAAATAATGGATAAAGAATCATAGAATTAACCCCATTTAATAATGGATGAATAATCATCAATATACACTCTTTGTATAATGGATCAATCATTATTATTAGCATCACATAATATATTGTACCATGAATTATTACTATAATCACTTAATATATTGTATGGGAAATTATTACCAACATCCCTTATCAATATTATGAGATATAAAACATATATACAATGAATTTAAGGGCGATAATCGACACACCCATAAAAAAAATGAAAAACCATACATATATGTTCCATAAGAATATAATATTCATGATTCCATAATCACTTAATTAACCTAAATAGAAATGTCTTTCAGTAGAACTTTAATGATACATCCCCACAAGTCATCCTTAAAAAAGGTTTATAGTATAATTAGTTTATATCTCTAGATAATAATAACAATATTTTAAGGATTTTGACATAGATGAATAATACTAATATAAAATTATTTTAAAAGCACTTTAAAAAACATGAAAAAATAACCCTTTCATTTGATTACATTTAAAAACTAAAGCATCCATGAAAAATGGGAATAATATTTAATTTCAAAAACCATTGAATATTATAAATTAATGATTATTTTTAAAATATTACACAACTATGGGAAAATTAATTCATTACATAATCATTTAACAAACGATATTGAATAATTTTTATAAAAATTCAAAAGTTATTCGTACGGAAAACATTTGAAAAAATATAATTTTAATTATTATTAATGAAATTTAATGGTATTTACAAATACCATTCAAAACATTCTATTGAATATAAAAACATCCATGAAATAATTTTTAAGAATATGGATATGGAATAAAATATTTTTGACCAAAAGAAAAGAAACTAGGTTGACTTTTTTAAAAAAATCTTGGCGTCTTTTTAAGTGCTAATGAGAGAGAAATGACACTAATACATGGAAATCACATTAAAAATTATAAAATAATAAAATATATTGGTTTTATGAGATTAATGACATGTAATGTTCAATTATTTAAATTGAAGAACACGCAATAAAAAAAATGATATTTTAATATAAATCCATCCATTAATACTTAAATTGTTTCAAACTATTACAAATCATATATGCAATAATTATATTTATTATAAATCTATAATAAAATAGGATACATGATTATCTTACTATATATCATTCCAATATTATTTAGAATAACAAATCCATTAATAATTCTCGATTAAAATAATTATTCGGTTTGTTATGTATTCTATTTCCCATGCATATTTTTATATGGTTATTATAATACTTGTACCACGGTAATGAATTCATCACATATAGATAGTTAATTATGTTATAAATATAATTTTTACATAGTATAAGTTGTTTTATAACTATCCATGTAAAGTGGTGATGAAAAATGAATTACCTAACATAGTGTAGATGGTAGAATGTGACGATGCATAGGTAAATGCTTCTATTTTTCAAATTGTGGAATGAAAGAAATATAAATAGTAATTTTCCTTTCTAGATTATTTATTACATCATAAATATAATGTTGGAAGAAAATCCCTCAATGTATCATTGACACATTTTTGAGGTGATTGTGTTTGTTGAGAAAGTGGACATCTGTGTTGTGATTGTTGACAAAGAAAACCATGACATAAAAATTGTTGAAAAATGGAATTTCATGGTGGAATGTCGAGTTCAAGAGATGTGGTAAAAAATCAATGCTTTATTCAAGAATTTTAACAAAGGAATTGATGATATTGAGGAGGTATAAAAAATAACAGATACAAGGTGAAAAAAGAAAGTGATTTTGGAAAAGGTACTTGCATGCCATGTACTTGAAGGAGAGTAAACTTGCACGCCTATTGTTTTTCAATATCATAAGGTCAAAATATGGAAAAGGAAAGAGGGTCGCTCAGGTATTTTTCTTGTCACATAGGTGACTTGCGCACCGAGAAAGGACCCATTCACCAGTGCCTAAGAGGGTTGGAAGGTTGTGTGCTATATGTTTTTCAAGATCAGATCATCGAAATATGGCAAAGGAAATAGGGTCGCGCTGTTGTCTTGCAGGGATTTCGATCTTCGACGGATGTAATTTTTAGATATGGAGGAATCAAATTCCACACTATATCCGATCTTTGAGAATGGATGTGTTTTCAGCAACTATGCATGGTATCACAACTGATATTAATAGTGGTGTATTATCAGAAGCTGAGCATAGAGAGTTGGATGCTACTGCCAAAGCAATAAATGCCTTAGTGGGAGACCTTTCCAATCCCATCTATACAAATTTGATGTCATGTAAAATGTCACATGCCATGTGGGAAAATCTATTGAATATATATGAAGTAGACACAATGGTCGGAGAGGAAAAGGTTCAAGTGTTGTGGAATAAGTATGAAGATCTGAAGATGAACCCGAATGAGTCTGTTGATGCATTCTTTGACAGAGTGTATATTGTTGCAGAAGATATCTGAGGACATGGTGAAGTCATTGAAGCCATAAATATTGTTATGTATATCTCGAGGAAGCTTCCACCTCGGTTCAATCCGAAAGTTTCAGTACTAGAAGATAAAGATCCCAATGAACTGATGCAGGACAATTTGCACAGAACCTTGGTGGAATATGAGATGAGGAATGATGATAAAGAAGCTGTGGAAAAGGTGTAATCCAATGAGATGGCATTTAAGGCCATGAAGAAGCTCACCATTGAAGATTCTCAAGAAGAATAAGAGATAGATGAGGTTATGCCATTTTTCCCTCAAATATTCAAAGAGGAAAAAGAAAGTTCAAAGGGAAACATCCACATTCTTTCTTTAGATGTGGAAAAGTTGGCCATCTTACTGCAAGATTCCCCAAAAAGGTTCAAGAAGAAAATGATGAAGATGAAGTTTATAATCCCAAGAAGAAATATTCAGCCTATGTGAAAGGGAAGAACCAGTTTAGGAGAAATTTCTTCAAGAAGAATAATCTTCTTTCATAAGAAATAGACAGTTCAGATGAGTCTAAGGGTGAATAGGTTGATGAGTTTGAAAATAGTTAAGATATTGGACAAAATGCCATGGTGGCTGTTATCAGTTGTGCTCAAGAAATGGATGAAACCAATGCTGATGAAGAAGACGAAGAAATTTAAGGGAGAGTTGACATGTAAGCTGAATTAGAAGCAGCTCTTAAAGAGATAGAGGATAGTAGAGAAAAAACAAAGAAATCCAACAAGGTGGTACATCATTCCAAACTCTACATGAAATAATAGGAAGAAGAGAAGTCCGAGCTTTTAAAATAAATATAAAACCTTAAGTCTTTGAGTACAGAGAGGAAAAAATGTTGATGAGAATAAGATCAAGATTGAAGAATAGAAAATGGAGATATATGGCTGGAACGGAAAATCGAAAGATCACATCAAGCTTATCGAAGAGCATGAAGAGGAAGTTTTCGGTCTGTAGAGAAAAGTAAAAAACTAGGAAAAACCTTTTATTCCTAACACATTATTAAGAAAGTAGGTTATTAAGAAGACTTAAAAGATGAAAGAGGAGCCTAGTAGTTAATCAGGGAAGAAGAAGCAATTGATCTTAGACATTAAGGTCGTTTCAGGGCTTAATAAAAAAACAATCTATGACAATTGAAGTCAGACTGCAAGAACCAGTCCCAAGACTGAAGGTTGATTTAGGGACAAGGTAGAATCAGAATATTCAAAGATCCCAAGGGGAAACTCATAGTTCTAATGTAGCATGAAGGAATGCACCAAATATCAGGTGTTATTGTTGTGGGAAGATGGGACATTCACAGTATGTGTGTTCCATACCCAAAAGATATCAAAGGAAACAAGAACAAAGGTTGCTGTCAAATATAGAATGGTTCTCCAAAAAATTTTTAGAAGGACACTGTTTTTGGTTCAAAGGATTTAGGAACATGTCTAGGTACTGCACATCAACTATACAGATGAATGTATCAAAGAAAAATCAAAATGTTTCCAAGCAGCAGATCAAAAAACCAACAAGAGAGTTAAAATTGAAAAATAGATTTGCAGCGTTGCAAGATGAATCAGTTCTGTCACACTCTAGGGAAGATCATGTTCTCCAAACCACACTGAGTGTGAAGTTGAAGACATAGATAAAAAAGAAAAAGAATGAAACGGTAGTAGTTGCAGAAATTATCCTTAAATCATCAGATCATTCAGGAGTATGGATCATTGACGGTGGTTGCACATCCCATAAGACAGGGAACAAGGATCACATTACAGGCATAAAATATGACAAAGAAAGAATTTTAATGTTTGGGAATGATGAAGGGATGAATATTGTTGGTTCTGGAAAGGCCAAATTTGGGGAAAAGAAATGAGATGTGTTAATGTCTTGGTAGTAAAGGGTCTTATTCATTACTTACTCTGTGTTAGTCAATTATGTGACAATGGGAACTCTATCCGATTTACCAAGAAGATGTGTGTTGTGAAAGAAAAATATAGAGCCATTTTTTTACAAGGAAAAAGGAAAAATGGGAATCTTTACCTTGTACGTTCTGAAGAAGATATGTGCCTTTTATCCCGAGAGGAAGAAAACCAACTCTGGCATAAGCGACTTGGTCACCTATGCCAACCATCCATGGAAGATCTGATAAAATGTGATGCTGCTAGAGACCTTCCCAAACTATCACGTGATCGTACACATACATGCGATGCTTGTCAACAAGGGAAGATCATCAGAAATACATATAGTCCAAAGGAACATAAATCAATCAGAGTGCTTGAATTGGTGCATGCTAATGTATGTGGACCTATCTCCCCATGAGCCATAAATGGGAAAATTTACTATGTCCTTTTCATTGATGATTATAGAAGAATGGATTGGGTATTTTTCATTACCCATAAGACATAAGTGTTCAGTTGTATCAAGCAGTATAGGAGGGAATCAGAAAGGATGCTTGGGCAGAAAATTTTGAAGTTTGATACAGATAACAGTACAAAATTCACAAACAGTCAAGTGGAAGACTATCTCGAGAAACAAGAGATAAGGAATCAAGTTTCATCAGTGAGAACTCCCCAATAGAATGGACTTATTGAAATGAGAAATCAGATCATCAACAACATGGACAAAACTATGCTTATTGAAAAGGACCTACCAGAGAAATTTTGGAGGGACCAGTTTTGACATTGGTCTATATTTCGAACAGATCTCTGTTCTGTCCGAAGAAGGGGAAGACTCCGAATGAAATGTGGTACGGAAAGAAGCCAACATTGAAATACTTTCGAATATTTGGAAGTAAGTGTTTCATTCTCAATAAAGAAAATCACTGGAAGTTTGAGTCATGAGGGGGTGATGGAATATCCCTTGGCTACTCAAGAAAAAGCAAAGTATATAAATTCTTCAACAAAAGTCTAGGAAAAATTGTTGAGAGCAATGATGTCACTATAGTTGAAAATGAACTGAATACTCAACAACCTAGTGACCAGTTTCTGGATGATAGTGATAAAGAGGTAAGAAACACAGGGGGAGTAGAAGTGGAAAAAGATGACTTAGAAGAAGATACTGATGTTGAACAAGAGGAACTAAAGTCTGTGTCTTCAAGGAAGCCAAAGAGTCGAGCTGAAATTGATAAGCATAATATCATTGGTGATCAGACATCTCTAGTTCAGACAATAAGAATGAATTCACTACAGCAGACAACTTTTCTATCTCAGGTAGAGCTGAAACGTTTTGCTGATGCAGCTGAAGATGAAAATTGGGTTCAGGCTATGAATGAAGAGCTTGATCAGATTGAGAAGAACCAGACATGGGAGATTGTTTCGAGACCAGAAAATATGAATTTGATCAAGAATAAATGGGTCCATCAAAACAAGATGAATGAAGATGGTGAAGTGGTTCGAAATAATGAACGACTAGTGTGCAAATGGTACTCCCAGATAGAGGGAATTGATGTTGATAAGACATTTGCACCAGTTGCACTGCTGGATACAATCCAATTGTTTTTAGCCATTGTAGTGCAAAGAATGTTCAAAGTGTTCTAGATGGATGTAAAATCTGAATTCTTGAATGGGGTTCTAGAATAGGAATTGTATATTGGATAGGCAGATGGTTTTCTCATTCATGAGGATGAGAACAAGGTTTGTAGACTGAAGAAGGCATTGTATGGGCTGAAACAAGCACCAAGGGCATGATACTCAAGGCTTGATAAGTACTTGAAGAAGCTTGGTTTCCAGTGTGGAGGAGTTGATTAAAATCTATGTTTTTGCAATGAATGTAATCAAAGGATGATGGTGTTGGTGTATGTCAATGAAATAATTTTTGGCGGATCAGATAAAGCTCAATGCAGACAATTTTCAAAATTCATGGAAAATGAGTTTGAAATGTCAATGATTGGAGAGATAACGATTTTCCTTGGTCAACCGTTGACACAAGGAAGGAATGGAAAATTTATTTCTCAATCCACATACGCCAAGGAGGTTCTGAGAAGGTTTGGAATGAAGAATTCCAAGGATATTAAGACTCTGGTTTCTACCTGGTTGAAATTATCAAAAGATGAGAATAGAAAGTTAGTTAATATCACATAATATATGAAAATTATTGGAAGTTTGTTGTACTTGACCGAAACAAGGCTTGATATTGTTTTCACTACATGGCAAGCAGCGAGATATCAGAGTAATCCCAAGGAAATACAAATTCTTATAGTGAAAATAATATTCGGTATATCAAAGGCACCATGGATTTTGGTCTTATGTATAATGACAAATATCAGTCACTATTATTAGGTTACACAGATGCAGATTGGGATGGATCAGCAGATGAAAGAAAATCAACGTCAGGAGGTGCATTCTCTATTTGTGTATTGTGTATTTCTTGGCTAACAAAGAAGCAAGATTGCATCTCATTGAGGACCATGGAGGCTGAGTATATTTCAGCCACTCAAGCATACACAAAGTTATTGTGGATGAAGCAACAACTTGAAGATATGAGAGTTGAAGTGAAGTCTCTAATCAGAATCCAGTGTGATAACTCAAGTGCTATAAATCTTAGAAAAAATCTCGTCCATCACTCAAGGACAAAGATCATTGAGGTAAAGTATCATTTTATCAAGGAGAAGGTTGATCAGGGAATCGTGAAGATGGAGTATGTGCCTATAGAGTTATAGGTTGTAGACATTCGGAAAAAGGCCTTACCCAAGGAAGCTTTTTAGAGACATCGACTGGATCTGGGGGTTCAGTTGACACTGCACACTTAAAAGAGTGTTTATTGGGACCACCCCCTCTCCCCGAGGTATGATGTGTTTTTTTATAATGTGCTAATATGTGTTCTCTGCTCTACTACAGACTACAAAAGAGTGACCTTTGGGTTCTTTGACAAAGGGGGAGAAACTAGTGATTGTTCAAGGGGGATACAGTGTGGAAATTTGATAAATCATAATTGATATGGGGAGAAGTTGACAAGTGGATCAGCGAGATAGGGGGAGCAATGAGAAAGGGGGAGAGTATTAAATATGACGATGCTAGAAGTTATTGATCAAAAAATAGATATCACGACAGTTCAGGATCATGATAAAAGCAGAAGAATGGTGTTGGAATGTGGTATGAAAAATAATGGTGTTAGAATATGGTAAGAATATTTCAAAAAATTGGTATTATTTTGGTTAAAATTGGTATCAATTTGGTGTCAAAAGTGGGTGTCAGAGATGAAGTGATTCATTGATGAACATTTCATTTACTCTTGTTTTTCACATGGAGCATTGCTCATGTGGGCTTAGAGTATGGGTTGAGTAAATCCTTGATCGCTATCGGAATCACAATAGGAAAAAGGTGTATGAAGATCTAACTATGTATCTTTTTATGGAATAGTTTTCACCAAACCCAAAGGGGGATATTGTTGGGAAAAATACCTCAAGGTATCATTAAAGCATCTTTGAGGTGATTGTGTTTATTGACAAAGTGGAAATCTGTTTTGTGATTGTCGACAAATCAAACCATGACATAAAAATTTGTTGAAAAATGGAATTTCATGGTGTAATGTCGAGTTCAAGAGATATGGTCAATAATCATTGTTTGATTCATGAACGTCGACAAAGGAATGGATGATCTGGAGGCTATACAAAAAGAACAGATACAAGGTGGCAATGTTTTCCAGTCATTGCCAATTTTTTGGGCCTGAAAATCAACAAATGAAAAAAAGTGATTTTGGAAAAGGGACTTGCGTTCCATGTACTTGAAGGAGAGAAAACTTGAGCGCCTAATTTTTTTTCAAGATCAGAAGGTAAAAATATGGAAAAGGAAAGAGGGTCACGCCGGTATTGGTGTTGTCGCACAGGTGACTTGTGTGCTGAGAAAGGACCTTCACACCGATGTCTAGGAGGGTTGGAATGTTACGCGCTATATGTTTTTCAAGATCAGATCTTCAAAATATGGAAAAAGAAATAGTGTCGCGCAGGTGTCGTGCGGGGGAAGAAACCTATGGGATGGGACATGAACACAGAGGGGATACTTATGCACTGCCACTTAAGTTGACCAAATGCATAAAAATACAGGACCACACCTCCTCATTTGTAACAGATTTCAACACCTAGAAAAATTAGAGCTCCCGTCGCGTAGATGTGGTGGTCGCGCAAGTGGTGTGTGGTCGCACAGGTGGAATTGCATGTTAGTGTTTGAAGTTGTGTGGCGGTTGGTTGTTGTGAGCCAATATCGGTTTGGGTGTA
This sequence comes from Viscum album, assembly GCA_963277665.1. Lineage (NCBI taxonomy): Eukaryota > Viridiplantae > Streptophyta > Magnoliopsida > Santalales > Viscaceae > Viscum > Viscum album. The sequence goes on from OY728136.1 coordinate 1,991,285,995, forward strand.
AAAGGGGTTGAGTCGCATAGGTTTGGAGTTGCAGAAGATTGTTCCACATAAGTGTTTGAAGTGACTTGCGTTCCAGTTTTAACCTTCATGAAGATACTTTCACCCCAGATTAGACTTGTGTGCCAAGTAAGGTTGATTCACAATGGTAATTCAGGGCTGCGTGAAAGCTGGAAGATTTCCCGATACCTTCAGTGCAAAGAGAGATTCATCTATGGGTGAAATTTGGACTTCAGAAGAGAATCTACATACAGAGGAATATGTATTCTTTCATGCTAAGGAAGATACCTACAGGTTTATAAACTGCGAGTGGATCCTTTCCAGAGAAGTGAGCGAAGGAAGAGGAAGATGGTGATCCTCTCCACCGACATTGATCCAGAGAGAGAGAAACAGGGAGTGGCCCTTGGGAAATCAGTAAGCTGACTCTAATCCTTGTAGAGGCAGTGAGCCTGGGACAGTGTGATTGTGCCCGAACCATGTAATCCACAGTTAGTAAAGTTTATTGAAATTTTGTACGACTGACAACCTATCTGTGTATGCTCCTCGGATGTAGCCCGTAGCGGTGAACCAAGTAAAATATTTTGTGTCTTGTGTTTTCTTTACTTTATGTTTATATTGTGAAACAAGAAAGAGAGAGAAGAGTCTTTTTCTTAACAGCAAAACAAGATCAGAACGTGCTTTAATTTAAATTTATTCAAACACTGTTTCACCCCCCCTCTCAGGGTATTCATCCTTGTGGACCTAACATATAATATATATTTATTGAATATATCTAAATAACCATCAATGAGAGATAGATGTGAAAAATAAAATTCACCATTTCATAGAGATGAATGTCAGTATGTGTGCAGGAGCAATGTTTTTATTTTCATTTAAACGAAAAAATATATAAAATGGTCATACCATTAACAGACAAACCTTTTAGTATAGAAAATGCCCTAATATTTTTATGTTATGATGTTTAGAGTATAATTGGATGATATTTAAGAAAAATGGAATATGATAAATGTTGATAATAATATATAAATCTTACTTTGATAATATTCCCTAAAACACCTTAAGAATTCTTGGTTGGATAGTTTTGGATTAAAAGTGTAGTATCTTGACCAAGAAGCTACATAAAATAGATCTTTGTTCCTAGTTTCTACTATACCTCTAGCGCACCTCACTGTACACCAAAGTCTACCAAATAGTAGCGAGGGTGTGGTTAGGTTATTGTGAAGAGAATATACAAATAGGTGATGATAATAATAATAGTCCATACTTGTTGGACACAGTGGAAGAAATATCACAGTGGAAACAGAATCATAAAAGTAATCAAAAGAGAATAAAAATAAATAATAGCATTAATAATCATCATGAACGAAGGCATAATACCATTTTCATAAGATAAAACTTGTTATAATACATAATAGATACACAAAGTCACACATGGAAGACCTAATAGTTACATATAATAAGCCTAAAAAATATTAAAAGAAAACTCTTGATTGATTCAAGAAAAAACTGTGGTCCATTTCCATCAATCCCATGTAAGAGGTATATCTATGATGACTATGTTCTAGCACCCAATCCTAATGCCATATATGATCTCAAAGACATAATGTCTATAAGTGTCCTTAGGGGATTGTCTAGGGTGTTACTATGAACTCAATTGACCACCAACAATGTGTGTCTATATTACAACCCTAATTATGTAGGTTTATGCATATGATAAATAAAATTCCAAAAGTATAATATATAATAATTAACCATGTTCCATTATGTTCAATATCCATAAGAAGAGTTTTCCCACTATGGCCAATGATGGTATATCTCTGAATACATTCCCCCAAATACATATATGGAATAAAGTACATGTTTTCACACACACACACACACACACATATCATCAATTGTGAGGACACGTGAATTAGTTCTTAGGAATCCCCTGAAGAATTCCAAACATTTTGAACTCTCAGGTTACACCTATAATAATGTCACTGACACCTCATTTTATCATACACCTCCTATTCCATCAATCACCTAACAAGCATCCTAACAACATCCCCATAAATATGTCCTAGGTCTCTCATACCTCCCCTCATATTATCACCATTGGCTCAACAACCCAAAACCTTGAGGCATTGTGATACCCACACTCTAATAAATTAATAATCATTAGCTCAATATCTTGATGTATCAAGACATAGAAATGTATATCCTCCAATAATCCCAGCCCATTGGCCCCAAGTATAACTGAGAGCCTCTGGCCCCAACCATGGGTCTCAACCCCATATCCAGATGGTTTATCACCATCCACCATGGATTTCAACAGTGACCACATCTAATAAAACGGATATTTAACACCATATATTATTCAACAATATCAACATATACCTCCACACATAATGAGTGGTCAACACCAGTTTAAATGAGTCATATCAGTGTGCACATGACTCGAACAACATGTAAGCCAACAACAGTGAGTGGCAGTCACCAAAACATACATAATACCCATCATCAGGAACATTTTCACAATATGAACACATCATTATGTCCTAATGGTCAACACTGTCTCGAGTCTTGTGGGACATTCCCTTAAATTGATGACCTCATCACCTCAACCCGAAAACCATGTTGCCTCAACCTAGGTATCATATCCATCCCATGTATTTCAATCCATGAACTCAACCAAATGACCATGTCATTTCAATTTAGGTGATTAACAACACCTCAAATATTTGAGACTCTCCCATCACCTACTAAAAGAACCAATGAAATCATATAATTAGATTACTTAAATCACACAACCAGATTGCCATTCCCAGTTGGTGAAAAGCCTTGTACCCATATTCACATCATCAAATAATATAGGGAATACCCAACAACATCCCATGATACTTTTAAATCAATAAAAGGAAATTATTAAATTATTTATGGTCTCACTGGAACAAAAAAATGTGTGTATTAAATCATGTAACCAAAAACCTATAAAATATAGAATAATTATAGGAACCATCAACCTTATACTCGTAAGTGATCGCTCATATGATATCAACATCTAAATCAAGTCGATATGAGAGAACAAAAGTGTTCGACGAACACCATGAGAATATGGAAAAAGTGATCACACAAAAGTTTCACAATAAATGTTGATATAAAAGAGGTAATTAATCAAGAGGATTGAAGGCCACACCACTATACTTTCTACGATTCCAACTGATCATGAATAGGAGTCTGGATGGGAGTGGAGGATTATGTCCAAGGTGCATGGAATTGGGAGAGATACATGGATACTTGAAAGGAATATCACACATGTGAGGAAGAAATATGCATGGAAGAACATAAAAAGAATGTTCATGGTTTTGTAAATTTCTACTTTTTAAATTGGTGCATGGTTACGTCACACAGTTTGGATAACTGCCCTCCAGCCATGTGCACTCATTGTACAAAGGTTCATCCCTTTGAAACTGGTCACATGGATTAGTCACATGGTTTACCCATAACATATTACAACAATTTTCAGTGCATTTATACCCTATGAGAAGACCTAGAACACCCTGTATGGTTTCCCCTCATAGGCCAAATTTTTATGTCTAATTGCGTGCCTCGTTGTATACTTTATACGAAATGGGTTTTCAGGCATTAATGCACCAAAAACCCATCAAAACCCCTAATAAACAAGAAGATACTTTAAAAATCTATAAGAAACTTATAATATCATTAAAAATTTCATAATTAGGTTCTAAATACCAATAGAAAAGATGACCCATACACCAAACTTAAAAATTTAAAAAGGTAGAATAACTATTCCTATAAAAAAATCTGGAAATTACAGTGTCCCCACAATATAATATCTTGTACCTGAGATATCGTGAAAAAATGAGAGATGATACTGAACATACCCATATCATTTTCATTAACTTGGTCTACCTCGATTATCAATTCATAGTCAATTCCCCTTTGGTAACCCCCCACCTAAGGTATCATCTTCCTGATTACTTCCTGGAAAAAAAATTCATCATTATGATGGTCCCATGACAATCCCTAGAAATATAATTCCACCCATGATATAAATTCCTTCCTACACCTCATCAGGTTCCCAATTCATATATGTGTAATACATGACACCCATCAAGCCCGAGATCTGATCAGATTCCCATGACTACTCATGTCATCCACAACATCCATCAAAACCCACACCTCATTAGGTGCCCATGAATATTTCATCTCAAAAGATGACCAAAACAGTACCTCATAATATATATATATATATATATATTCATGCATAAACACCATTGTCTTGATTCCTACACACCTCATAAAAAAACATTCATCATACAAATTCTTCTAAGAAATATCGATGGATACACAACTCATATATATATATATATATATATTTTGGTGTGTTTTTGTGTGTGTGTGTGTTTGATTTTTTTTGTCTATAATTCATCACACATGATGCCAACATATTAAACAACACCAATTTATTCCAAAAAAAACATATGTATACCTCGGGCACCAAAACTAGCCATTCTAACATAAAAGGTCAGACTATGTTCATGGCGTACCTCTAACTATCATAAAAAACAATCCTACCCAGACCTTGGAATCTCAAAAACATGAACCTAGTCTGAATATCAACTACACAAGGTATGGTCTACCATTTTAGCTTCATAAGATACCAGACAATGTCCTCACTACTTTGTCTCTCAATCTCTTCCAAAACCTCTATGTTTTGTAGAATCTTAGATACTAGTTTATATTTCAACTCCTAATCCAATATAAGGTCCTTGAGCCTAAACCAGTCCCTAACTTCTAGTTACCTGAGAAGGATTCAGTCAAAACCAATAAAAATGTCCCATCTGACCATACAACCAGCACAACTTAGGAACCTAATCACAATAGTTTTAAACATTCCCCAACTTAATATACATGATTTAAACCATCAAAGATCTAATCATAAATAGCCTACCTAAGTCTTTGTCCTCAATACTGTATTGTTACTTCTCACGACCTCACTTCTAGAAAACAAAAACATCATTGCTAAGATAACCTGATTCCTTAACACATCATGAATAAGACTGGTCTATCAAATTCCCCTCATATATCAATTCCAAATTCACTACCTATGAGAATTATTTCAGAATAAAAATATAAACCAATACCCTGGTCGAATACCGCAACCCATCATGAAATCTCCTATCCATAGTGACGTTATCTCCCACCATAGTATGTGAAATAAATTGGAATGGTATATGAAATTAGCCTCATAATACATGATATATGTATCCATCTATCGAATATTTATGAACTCATGTGACTATTTCTCCCTCAACATCTGTAAGAATAAGTTCTTGAAGAACATCATCTTGAAGTCCTTTAAATCCAATCCCTTATGTTGTCTTTCCTAAGCCTATACATCCCACCAATGATTTTATGGTCCTCTAAGAATAGATGTCACCAAATTGACCTTCCAACATGGGTGTTTCTTAAGTAGATAAAATATATACTTCATTGACTAGATCCAGTTCTCTACTGCTTGTGATCCACCCTCTCTTTGGATTAATAGTGGGGGTTGAGATAGAAACTATCAGGTAAAATACCCCATGGATGGATCATCCGCCTAAGCTCCCATGTCAATAACCTATATGAATAAAACCAAGATAACCCTGAGCCACTCATCTAGAAATGGCCCAAAATATTCCTTATATTATGGATATACATTAAGTATAAAAACATGTACTTGAAACTCATGATCAACCTGACCCTCAAGGACCTCATCTCAACCCTCAGGGCGCTCATTCTGTGCATTATCTAGTGGAACAATATCACCACCCTACTAACACTTCACAAGAATCTAGCTATGTGGAATCAAACTAAATACCAAATACCATAATAAAACATCCATAACTATATATATATATATCATATATAGGGAAAAATGTAAAATGCATCACATCTCACTGCCCTTACACTCCCATACCACATCCATGTCACATGAAATCCAAACTAATGTACACATACCTACCCATAAAAAAGTCAACTATCACATATAATATAGACTCATGGTTCCTTGCTAGACCGTAACAGTGTTTTACATCACATATAATATATCATCAACCCAGGGTAGTTGAGTATAATTCCACCAACATGGCTAAGAAGAAAAACACTATTTAGCTTTAATGTTTACACTATAAACAACTCAATCCATTTCTTCCACCACTTCTGTATCATCACAGAGTTTGCTCATATATTCTATATACACATAGAATCACATAATATCTCATCCAAAAACACATACATGGGGTAACTAAGTAGAATGATACCGAAAATGCTAATCAGGAATATACTATTTAGATTCTTTTTTAACACTTCAAATAGACCAAACCCTCTTAGAACATTCACCACTCCCAATAAGGATTAGAAAAAAAACACACATCACACAAGCCTAAGTTCCTGCCATAATGCATAATGAATCCACACATTCATAACTGGGCCATGGGATTGAAGACACATAACAGATAAAATTCACACCCAAGTGTGCCAATCGAGGTGAAAATAAAATAAAAAGAAACATACCACAACATAACAACAATTTCCCACCCCTAGAAACATTGTACACCGCCATACATGGGACTATAATCACCAAAACCCGATATCTTTCCCCAATTACAAATACATCCTCGCCTAAAATTTACCATAGCCTAAAATGTATGACCTAAAATTAAAAGACAAATCTTATGAAGAAATTTATATCATACCAACCTAGAAGCCACATAAATTATTCTATGTTCTCTTTGGAAAATGGTCATTAGGCACACCTCCAAATACTCTAAAGGTTGTTTCCTAGCAAAAAGGGTCTTATTTGGGGACAATGGGGTGAATATACGCTCATGTAAGGATAATAATATTGGTCCATATATATATATATAACTTTATAAGAGAATGATCACAATGAAATAAAGGTATAAAATTAAACACAATGGAATAAAGACAAATAATATTAGTAATAATTAATAACCCCAAAGGCATAATACCATCTAAAAAAGATAAAACATGTCATAATAGGTCATACACAGTAGATAAAAAAGTTCTCTTGTGGATGAACATATAGGTACATATAATAATCATAAAAAATATCAAAAGAAAACTCAAAATGAGTGCTAGAACCACAATTTTCCACTTCCATCCATCCCATAAAAAAGGTACATCTATGATCACTATGGTCTAGCTCCCGAGTTAGATCACTTACTTGATCTGAAAGAGATAATGTTTACATGATTACCAAGGGGAACTTGTTGGGTGTGATTAAGCACTTATTAGGCTTGAACCAGTGTGTTTATATCTTACATGCATAATTATGAAGGTTTATAGAGAAGATAAATAAAAAATACAACACAATAGTGTTTAATAATTAACCAACTTCCCCTATGCTCAATAACCACAAATAGGATTCTAAATTCTTTATCCAACACCAGTGTATCTCTGAATATTTAAACACAAATATATATGTGGAATACAATAAATTTGTAAATATATATATATATATATAGTATAGAGGACCACTAGATTAGTTCCCAAGCATCCCCCGAATGATGTCATACAAGGTGAATCCTTTGGTTCCACATATAATCATTTAACCAGAACTTTGTTCTATATAAAAAATCTTGTGACATCAATTGCATGACCAAAATCTAAATTCAATGCCAATAAAAATGTATATGGTCCATTGGGGCCTCCAGTCATACAATCTCCATTTGCTCAATATCCCAAAATATCATGGTATGATGACACCCACTCTCCAATAAATAAATCACTATTTTTTGAATAGCTCAACGTCCAATGGAATTACAATTTCTATCCTCCAATAATCTCATCCAATTGGCCTCAACTATAATAGAGACCCCCAACCCTCAACTGATGGTCTCAACACTATCTCTTGATGGTCCATCATCATCAATAATGGATTTCAACGGTGAGAACCTCCAACAAACCAGATGGTCAACACCTTCATGTAAGACGCATTATCTATTGATTTCACCACCCAAAATGAGTGGTCAAAAACACTTTCATTGAGTCATATCTATTTACACGTGACTCAAAAAGTGAATCAACCAATAAATATACTTGAAAATCACCAATATATACCAATGAAAAATCATCTGATATCTCGTTCGACTAAAACCACATTGCTAAGTCCTGATGGCCAACACTATCTCAAGAGATGTGGTTCACGCCCACTACCTGATGACATAAAATCCTCTAATAGATGACAATGTCCCCTCATCTTGGTTATCATCATCACTAAAAGCCTCTACGACCACAACCTCAGTCTGATGACCATGTCTCCTCAGTCAAGGTGATCAACATCACCTCAAATTATCAGGCCTATCCCATAACCTTCCCAAGGAACTAATCCAATTATAAAATTTAATTAAATAAAGAGCATAACTGGCCTACCATATTCAGTTGTTCAAAATACCCTTACCCAACTTATCATAATTAGATAAGTCATATATACCCAATGACATCCCATGAAATTTTTTATAAAAAAAATGAAAGGATTGATTTATTTAAGATCTCAGTCAGTCAACCCATCATGAATATTAAATCATGCACCCCAAACCACCCATAAAATTAATGACAAATATAGGCTACGTTAACCTTATTCTCATGATCCCTCACTCATTTGATATAAGCCTCTAACTCAAGTTTATATAAGAGAAATATGTGTTTTAAATGAACACCCATAGAAAAGGGAAAATGATATTGAGAGTATTTAAATTACATATATAAATATAATAGAGAAAAGGAATCAAGTTTATAAATGAATTAACACTATGATTCCAATGATAATGACATATCTTAAATTGGAGTTTGGATAAGATACGAGGCTTGAGGCCTAGGTGAAGAGAATTTGGAGAGATCCATAGATTTTAAGAGGAGATCACACATGGGAGGAAGAAAAATAAGAGTAAATTAAAATAAAATATGGTTAGTTTTTTAATTTTTCCCTTTTTAAAGAGGTGAATGTTTATGTTTCAAGGTTTGGCTAACCATGCGCCAACCGTGGACACTCACTATCAAAAGGGTCTCCCCTTTGAATTTGGTTACACAGTTTGGATGCATGGTTTGACTAGACTATAAACCAACTATTAACACATACTTCCTAAGTATAACTAAGAGGTTAGTACATGACTCATAGTTGGAAAAACTATGTGAATACCATGAGAACCCTTGTAGAAGACCTGAAATACCCCCACATAGTCTCCCCTTTCAGGATGCACAATTTAATCTAACGATACACCTCTTCCTGCTCTTTCTGAAAAATAGGTTTTTAGGATCCACCACACCCCAAATCCATATAATAATTTTTAAAATTTAAAATACTTAAAACCAATCTAAAAACAAGATATAAGATCACTCAAACTCTTAAAATTAGTTTTTGAAGCCCAAAATGAAATTTTTCTCATCCAGCAAACATAAAAAATTAAAAAGGATGAATAATTCAACCTTCTCAAAAATCATGGACATTACAAAAATATTTTATAATACATTGTAAGGAGAGTTTGGAAGGTATTTGAGAAGATATTTGTTAATATATGGGGCACATGTTATTTGGAGAATTTATAAGAGAAGGTACCTTTCTAGAAGGGAGGGATGAGGAACCCTTGTAAATATTAAGAACTTCCAAATATAATTAATGTATTTCTGTTGAAAATTGGATCCAATTTTGTCCAATTTTAAATATAATGTAAGTTTAGGTTGAAATAAAATAATGGCATTAGACAATGATATGTTTTTGTGATATTAGTTTCATTATCCTTTAGTTTAATCCATTTTAATCCCTTGTAACTATAACCATGCTGACAATAGTTTTACCATGATGAGTAATAATAATGGATAAAAATAAAGTTGATATTATTACTTAATATTAATTAATTTGAATTCATATATGTCATATATTTTAAAATATTAAATTTTATAATTTATCTAAAACTAATTATAATATATTCACTCAAAACATAAAAAGAAAATTTTGAAAAAAGTTTTTTATCATATTATTTATTTTATTCTATTTAATTTTATAGTAAAAAACAATTAAATTAATTTTAGTCAATATTTTTTGATATATTATCTATAAATTTCAATAAAATCATTCATATAAATTGATTAATTCCATTTTGTGGATAGAATATATTTCGCGCAATAAAAACTTATTTATGAAAAATATCTCTTTTTTCCATAAAATGATTTCATTTTCACTTATAACCAATTAATGACAAAGGTGAAAATAATTATTCCATTATCTATTTAATTTATCAATATATTTAATCATTTATCAATAGTCATCAATAAATAATATTTGGATAGAAATACCTAATATGTAGAAAATACTATTCCGAAAAAATTAGGTCTTATATGATTAAATTTTTATCATTAAATTTTTTATAATATTTCTTACGAATTAGTCATTACAATTTCATTAAGTAAAAAAATAATACATATATTTTGTATTTTTGTTACTTCTATTCATACTGGATAATTTACCGGTTATCTTATAATGGTCACTTTTAATAATAAAATATAACATGGTTCATATAAGTTTGGTGTTGGGTGTAAAGAAAGCTACTAAATATTTTAAATTTTATTTTAATGTGAAATAGATTCCAAAAATCATCGGTTTCTATGCTGATCTCTTCAAATGATATCATCACTGGAACCCATACATGATTACTCATCCATATAAAGCCGAGAACCAGTATAATCCCCTAAAATATTCTATGAAAATAATTTTTAAAGAGTAGTGATTGGGATTTGAGAATAAAATGAATACCAATACAATAATACAATTGAATAAAAAATTTAATGATTCAATAAAACACACACACACACGCATAGATACTAAAAAAGAGAAGAATATTATGTGTCTATCAATACCACCTCATCTCAGTACATGGCCACTCTTTCTCTGATAAAGTCATAAAATACTCCAATACATTTTCACTTGAATGTTACACCGATACTTTAAAAACATCCTTGAAACCCTACAGATGGTATCCCTTAATTCATATTACTTTTTTATTTCACATGTATTTTCTATAGTGAACATTAAAAAATTTCTCTAACGTGTTTTCCATTTTAAAAATATTTAATCATATTCAATATAACCTTACATAGTTTAAAATTATAATGATTCTTACATGTATCTTAGAGAGTTTAGAGAGAATTACATTTCTCTAAAACTAAAATAAAAAAACCACCAAAAAATATTTTCCCCAACAATCCATTTAAATGTTTGGATTACAAAACTATACCTGAAGAACAATCCATTTATCTTCTGAACAAGAAATGTTCAAGATGTTTTACATGAGTTTGATGGAGATCACATCGAGGGAAACATATCCCTTCATTCAGGTTACTCCATGAGTCATTTTAATATTTCTATACATGGTAGAGACTCTCACATACTCATTATTTGAAAAAACCATAGAGTTAAATAAAAATAATCTAAGAGGCTGATAGAGAGTTTCAAATATAACATTCACAATTTTTTTGAATTCTTATTCTATAAAACAATATGATTCATTGTTATATTTTTATTAAAAACCAAATAATAATGAAATAATCATTTTATTTCCAAGAATAACATTAAAAATAAGGAATTTATATATTATAATGAATTATAATAAGTTTAATTTGATAATAAAAAATGTAAATAATATGAAAAAATTTTAATCTAATGGGTTGCAGTCTCCTAGAAATACCAAGACCTGAAACATCACTATAATAAGAAAAAATATATACTATAAATTAGATTACAATATTTTAAATGAGATTTATACTGATTTTAGAGATAATTCTATGACTGAATCATGAATAAAATAAGAGGGATATATATAATGTATAATAAATTATGGTCATTGGAATTATACTTCACCATTGCAACTTGATCATTGGAAAAAATAAAATTTATAATACTTAATATTTACATAAAATATAATATTTAAATATAAATAATAGAATATTATATAATAATTTATCAAATTATGTAACTTAAAACATGTATATGTATAAATTTTAATAAAGATTGTTTTAACTTATTTATTAAAATCATAATTTTTGTATTATATTTTTATTTATAGTATTAGAAAATAATGAAATTTATATTGAAAGAATAAATCCCATTTCAATTATAATTATATCAAAATTATACTAGGGGTATATTTTATTTATATTTTTAGAAAAATGTTGTTTTTAGGTAAATAAATAAAATATAATTTTTTTCTATACTGTAAATTTTTGGAAATCATTTTGATGTCAAAATGATTAAATATTTTATAATTTTTTTTCTAGAATTAAAATTTATTTATTTATTAAAATAATGATTTTAAAAATGATAAAATTAATTTAGAAAACCAATTAATTAATTTTCAAATCCTATGTTATATTCAATTTCAATGTTTTATTATTTTTTATTTTTTACTCTGAATAAAATATTTCAAAGATTCTGTTCAATTTTATGTGTTTTCAAATTTTTAATAAAAAATTAAAAAACCATTAAAATTAAAAACAGTAAATATTATCCAAATTTTTAATAGAAAATAAAAAATTAATCACTATTTTTTTTCCAAATCTACACCCCCCTTTTGGATATATTAACAATTCTTCTCTACTAGTTTCTTCTTACTTCTAAAACACGTTCATTTGAGAATTATTTTCTAAAATAACACTATAAACTCTTTGAGACATGTTTTTAAGGCCTAATTAAAATAAAAACACCCTCCCCTAAATCCTTTTGGTTCAATCTAAAGGGGGCGACTCAAAGATCAAGGAAAATGTTTCAAAAAACCTATATTTTTATTTGAATTTTCCTCTAACACATTTTCATTACAAAAAAAATATTTAAAGTAACTTTAAAATACCATCATAATTATACACTATGGTTTTTATGAAAATAAATTATTTTTTATTTTTTATATTATTTTAAAACACTATTAAAAATATCATTCACGTGTTGTAGTTTTACAATCCCTAAATTAATAATGATGATATATTTTAAATTATTTCTATCATGAATGATTTGAAAATTATTATAATATTGTATTGTTATTAATAATAAATTTAAGTTATTTTTTACATTTTTTTAAATTATAAAATGGGAATTATGCTTGTAACATTAAAGGTTATTTGGCATAGTTAGTTTTGGCTTCCAAAACAATGTTACCATTGAATATTATATGAATGGTAAATATCTATTAAATAATTTAATGTCATAAAATATAGAATCACATTAACACTACGTCACGAAACCTTTTGAGCATGTAGAACCATTGGATAGTAGACATAGATTATAATTATAACATTGAATAAGATTAGTAATCTTGAACCAAGCAACCTCAAAACCATATACACAAACAATATTAATTAAATAAATAAATAAAACCTGATAATAAATAGATTACAAGAGAATAAATAAATATAAATATTGTATCAACCTATGCCATTATGTGTTAAAAATTTCCTATGGAAATTTAAACTTTAGATCTTTATGGAAGGGTTGTTTTAAGAACTAGGTTTTATAATCAAATTTTAAGAGTCCTACCATATTTAAAATATTTTTTATACATATTTAGAGGATTGGAGGGGTTTATTTGGATATGAGGATATTTTGAAGGGGTAAGATGGTGGATTTATCAAAAGTTGTAATGGAACCACTGAGGATTGTGTAGGAAGCACCTACTATCCATTGATTTTTAGTAGTAGTAGGAGCTACTTCCAATAGCCAATGGATAATTGGTGGATATTTCTTAAGGAGAAGTGGCATATTCCATCCATTGATATTATAGTGGGGATAACCACTCCTCTCCTCCTTGGTTGGGTGCCAAAGAGAGGATTCGAACCCCCCTTCTTCTCCATTGATCCCTTATAATGTTGGAGAAGGTTTTTCCATTTTCTAAGAAAATTTAAAGTAATAAATTCTATCCTCCCCAGCCTTCTGATCATATAAATACATGTATAATTTTTGTTTTATCATAGGGTTTTAAGAAGGGATAATATATCCAGATCACGGTGAATTTCTTTCACATTAATGGGATTTGATATGGTTTTTTAGAGGGCCACTCAATAGGTTTAAATAAATTTGTTGCTCTCTGTTTTCCATATGGTATTTTACCCATAAACTTTACTAATGTTTTTAGAGAATCTTAGTTCAATTACCCTTTAATTAAGGTATTAAATTTGGATATGTGTCTGACCCTTCGCTCAAGGCTGTGTTTTGGGTATAACCCACTAGGTTTATTGTGATGTTTTCATAGTTTGATTGCCAGTTAGTTCTGGGTCAAATACACAAATATAAAATATTGGATTAAATTGGTTAATTAATTAATTTTATTTTTTATGGCTATTTTAGGTTATCAGAGACTTTATTGAGGTTAGAGCAGACCATGGGTGGTTTTATTAGCCTGTCATGTGAGACTTGCGTCATGAGGTCTATTTTATTATAATTAGGTAATTAATTATAATTAGTTATAAATAATTATTTTGATACTTGATGTGGGATAGGGCCATAGGAGTTGGTGAGATACTTGAATGTGCCTAATAAGTAATGGATGGGATACAAAATTAATGTGTATGACTTTGGTTCATGGTAGGGGGACTTTACCATATTTGATTCACATGGCTAATTTGGTATCTAATGTTTTTCCCCTCTTCTAAAAACCACAATAACGTTTCATGTGTTGTGTGTTTTTATTAATGATATTTTCTTGGTGTATCTAAGTGGAAGGATGATCCTAATGAACATTAGAAATTCTATTTCGGTTTATATAAGGCTAAGGAACCTAGTTGTATTACTGCTTGTGGGACTGGTTCTGGAGGTACTAGTTCCCTAATGATGTGTAAGAAAGGGTGAGATGGATTGCATGCCAGATTTGATTTTTTGTATGTTGCAACCTTATCTTTGATTTGAACTCCATATGTGTATAGTGATTGTAATAACCCATATCTCTTTTCAAGTATGTTTTTCTTATTTTTCTGTACTTTTTGAGAAAAATGAATTTTCTGGAAATTTCAGAAGTACACGTCATGTACTTTTTTAGTACACGACGTGTACTCTTTCCCTGGCTCGAAGCCGTGTGCTGGCCGTGTCTGGGCCACACACACGGTGTGTAAGGATGAGGTGGAGGGCGGTTATTTCGGAGTATGGAAAATTTGAAGTACACACCGTGTACTCGAAAAGTACATGCCGTGTACTTTATTTTTTTCATTAAACGGACTGGGGTCCCATATAACCCCCATATCCATCTTCTTCTTCAGATTTAGACCGTCTGGGAGCAACCTTACAGTCGGATCTTCGATGGATTCATGCCTCACCGTCTATTCTCTGATTCGAGAATGTTCAGTTGCGTTGGAATCGCAATGGTGAGTTCTTCCTTATGCTCGAGTCTTGTTTCTTGATTCCTCCTCGTTTCCAGGTTATCGTGGGATGAACGTTTTGTCCGTTTTCTCAGATCTACGTCATTCTAAGGGGAATCTGTCGTCGAGGTGCACGTATATCGATCTCCTCGGATCAAGGTAGGTGGTCTGTGTCTTTCCGTAGAAAGTTGATGAATATTTTGTGCAATTTCCACCAATACCCTTGAATGAGGAATTTCGTGTTTCGTGTTTTCCCTTGTTACTTTCCTGCTTTTCCTGATTGATTTAGTAGAGGTTATTGCTTGTGATTAGAGTATTTTTTGTTTGTGCTCAGTTTTCTTTGCCATGCCTAGTTATAGGATTGTGGACTATTGTTTTATTATTTCTATTGAGCCTCAGTTGATAGCCAATTAGTTCTTGAGGTTTACTTGGATGATATACACGAGTTAAGCATGTTTAGTTATACTCAGGACTGTGAGAACCTAGAGTAGTAGACCAAAGGTAGAATTGATAGAAGGGATTCTCCAGAGTGTCTTTTAATCACGCTTTAGGAAAAAGGGTAGAATTGATGGAAGGGCTTCTCCAGAGTGTCTTTAACTATGACGCGGGCCACAAGGGGAATTGACGTTGAGTGCTTCCCCAGAGTTCCTTTAGCACGATACGAGACTATAGGGGGAATTGATGACGAGTGCTTCCCTAGAGAGTTTTCTTAATTACGTAGCTAAACCAGAGGGGTGAGACTGTGTGTTCCTCCTAGAGGGTTGCTAGTACTTAGAGGTTGAACCATAGGGGTTAGACTATCAGAGCTACCCAGAGGGTTACCTGTTTTCTTCTTATTGTTGACTACTTACTTGTGTGCTTTACTTGTTAGAGCTGTGGATCGTAGCTTCTTGTGTATTCCTGTTTACGGCTTCTTGTTCATTACTTCAATGTATTCATTGACTGTTAGGCACAAATCTTTTGGTGACTGCCTACTGGGATTGTTTCTCACCCCCTGTTTAGGCTATGATTTTGGGCCCAAGAAGACTATGTTGCTGCAGGTATAGACAAGGGAAAACGACCTTCTACTTCAGGATCTTGACTGCACTAGGAGCTGGGGAGCATGGGACCGATCCGTGGCTCGTGATGCTAAGGAGCTTACTTTGTTTTTATTTTTCACTTGGTTTCAGTTGTATTTCAGCACATTGTTGTGTTTTCTATTTTTTTAGATACTTGTACCTGCTGCATCCTTGTCATCATAGTTATATATATTTTCATTGCTTTCGCTGTTGGTTTCTGTTGGAATGCATGTTTTTTACTTCTTCTGCTGTTATTTGTTGTTTTCTTACCTTGTATACCTTACCGAATGAGGGCATAGTTTCCCCACCGACTCACCAAGGCCCTCGCTGCTAGTCGGCAGCCTGTGGCGTTCGGGGAAACGTGCATGAGGTCATGTGGCGAACCGGGTTTGGGGCACCAGTGGAGGGGCTCTAGATTCGGGTTGTTACAAAGTGGTATCAGAGGAGTTCTTTTCTCTTTCTTTACTCTTTGGAGACTTTAGCCTAGGATAGGATGGATTCGGTACTTGGTAATAAGCTATGCTCGGGAGTAGCTAACTCATGGACAGGTAAAGGCCACACTACATTGTTAATTACAGTTTGATGGTTTTGAGTTTTATGGTTGATAAGTTTTCACATAGAGTGATTCACATGACTTGTGCGGTTATTGTTTTGATATTTTGGTTCATTTATGTCGCAACCCGATGAGATGAGGGTATACCATCTCATGCATCATATAGGCACTTATAGAAATCACATGTCATGCATTCTTTCCAGGCCATCTAGGGTGCATTAGCGATTGCATGCTGTTGTGATAGGCTCTATGTATATTTTGCATGCTGTTGTGATAGATGCTTGATAGATTCTCTACTGTTGTGTTAGAGAACTGTTGTTTTGTTCCTTGCTTAAAAGGAATGCCAAATTTTGGGTTTTGAGGTGTTATGGGCCCTCACAAATCGGAAATTGGCATCTTTCCCCTTGTTTTTATTGTTTCTGGAATTCTATGCAGTTTCTGAGCTACTGCCCAGAATACATGGCGTGTACTTTTTGGATACACGCCTTGTAGTTTTCAGGCCGTGTCACTAACCTTGTGAGCAGGACACGATGTCGTGGGAGTAACTTCGGGAACACGCCGTGTACCATCGGTACACGCCGTGTGAGTTTAGAGCCGTGTACCTAGCTGTGTCAATAACATCATCGGCCGGGGAAGCTCGGGTTGAACACGCCGGGTCCATAGGGAACACGCCGTGTAGTCTTGTCCAGGTACCCAGCCATGTCACGAACAACACGGGATGGTGTCCCTTTCGCCTTTACACGTCGTGTTTGTTCGGAGCACGCCGTGAAAGATCCAGCCGTGTAGACGGCCGTGTAATCAACAACACGGACCGCCAAAGCCTTGTCTAGTGCACGTCGTGTCTGTTTTGAACATGTCGTGTAGTCTCGGGTTGGGTCGGACCATGTGGGTTAGCCATGTAAGGAGACATAGGCAGGGGAATAGTTTTCAAGTACACGCTGTGTGTTGGGGTCAACACGCCGTGTAGTTTTAAGTGTACACGACTTGTAGGGCAGGGGTACACGCCCATGTCAGTAGTTTAAAAAGACACGCCATGTAGTTTTATACACACTGGTTGTCGTGTTTTCCAATCTTGTGTGTTTTTCTTCCCTTATTCCCGTTTTGTGCTCTTGTGTTCTCTGCCCTTGTTTTCTTGATCTAAGGTGTGTTTTTGATCTTTCAAAGCTATGCCACCGAGACGTCCTCCGGTCGTACGTCTGTCGTCGGGCAGTGATCAGATGCCGGATATGGCTGATCAAATACTTCTTGTCGATCTCCCAGTTGATCCAGATTTGGCACCGGTTGTCATAACAGTTGTAGGCGATGATGCGCAGTTCATGGAAGGTTTCATGGGGATGATGCAGGCCTTCCAGGGAGTACCGCCTCCTGTCTCGTCTATGGAAGACATGACGCGGGTCATCCAGCAGCAGCATCCTCCCACGTTCTCGGGGGAGGGGGGACCTCAGACTGCAGAGTCATGGCTGGAAGCCATGTGAACTATCTTCGAGCATCTGGAGGCGCCTACAGAGAGGCGGGTAAATCTCACCACCTACGTGCTCCGAGACTCCTCCAAAAGCTGGTGGGATGTGATCTCCCAGGCGGGTCAGTAGCAGGCTATGACTTGGGAGGAGTTCCAGCGCGTGTTCTATGACTACATCTACCAGGAGACCCTGAGGGCCGATCGAGCCCGGGAGTTCATGAGGTTAGAGAAGGGTACCCTATCTGTCATGGAGTATTCCTCTCGTTTCAGTGAGCTGCAGCGTTTTACACCCCTTTGGGATGGGAGTGGGGTGTTCTTGGCAAGGAAGATTGAGGATGGGCTCAGGCGGGAGATCCGTTCGCAGGTGAACATCTTCTAGCTTACCTCCATTACTTCCATCGTCAACCCGGAACTAATTTCAGAACGCAATATGAGAGAATCTAGAGCAACGAGCCAGGGCGGTTCTTCTTCCAGAGCTATCATCCCTTCCGACGACAGCAATAAGCGCCGTAGGGGGCCTACGCGCAGTGATTCGAGAAAGCGAGACACATCATTAGGCAGCCAGGTGACATGCTATCAGTGTGGCCGGATAGGGCACATGAGGCCGCAGTGCTAGAGAGACCCCGTGGAGTGAATATCATGCTGCAAGATGGGTCACCTTCAGCGTTTCTGCCAGGTTTTCTCACCAGTAGCAGGTGTCCGAGGTTCTTCTATGACTCCTCAATCAGGAGAATCCCCGCCAGCTTCTCACCAGTCGGGGAACTGGAGTTCTTCCGGACGTTTGGGCCATGGTGGAGGTCGAGTCCATGGCGGTCAGCCACCAATTCCTCAGCAACAGCAGGGTGGTTCAGCTCAGAGTGGTCGGCCAGGGGTGTAGGGCCGCGGTACAGGCCAGTCTTTCGCTGTGGAGCAGACTTATCAGGAGTAGGATCTGGGCCCTTCTACCGTTCGAGGTATTATTTTATTAGCCTCAGTTTTATGATCATCTCTTTTTGATACTGGTGCTACGCATAGTTTTATCTCTGTTTCCATTTTGGAGAGCCTTGCACTCTGCATCCTTTCTTCTGCCGACTCGTTGACACTAGACACACCTTTGGGAACGATAAAAGCTAGTGTGCGCCAGTGTAGAGAGTGCCCTCTCAAGGTTGTAGGGTATCGCTTCTTATGAGATCTCTATGTCCTAAAGATGGCGGGCTATGATTTCATCCTTGGCATTGACTGTTTGATTCCCTTCCGGGAAGTCGTCGACTGCTATCACTGCAGAATGAGTTTTGTTTCACCAGAAGGTGAATCTTTCCTTCATAGAGGCGAATGAGACGTTTGTGCGAGTCGGGCGGGACTCGAGCATCTTGGGCTAGGAGGGGTGATAGCCCAGATTGCTAGTCTTTATCTGGATGATCAGGGGACTCCACAGTTGGACATTCCTCCAGTGGTGGATCACTTCAGGGACATCTTTCCAGAGGAATTTTTGGTTTTTCCTTCAGATTGTGAGGTAGACTTCTCTATTAAGCTCATGCCAGGAGTGGCACCGATGTCCATTCCTCCCTATAGGATGGCCACACCTGAGTTGCAGGAGCTCAGGAAGTAGTTGGAGGACCTACAGGGTAAGGGTTTCATTCGACCCAGTACTTCTCCTTGGGGTTCACCTATTCTGTTCGCGAAGAAGGAAGACGGTACCCTTTGGATTTGTGTGGATTTTCAGAAGCTAAACCAGTTGAGGGTCAAGAACTGATATCCCTTTCCACGGATTGATAACCTTTTAGCTCAACTTCAAGGAGCCCGTGTGTTCTTGAAGATCTACTTGAGGTCCGATTATCATCAGTTGTGCGTTAGACCATCAGATATACATCTGACAGCCTTTAGGAGCAGGTATGGTCTATATGAGTATACAGTCATGTCGTTCGGTCTCACAAACTCGCCTGCAGTTTTCATGGAACTGATGAACCGAGTGTTCCATCCTTACTTGTACTCTTTCATCATGGTCTTCGTGGACGATATCTTGGTGTACTCTCACACTCGACACGACCATGCCACACATCTTGAGATCGTTCTGAGTACACTGAGAGAGCATCGAATTTATGATAAACTCTCGAAGTGCCACTTCTGGATGGATCAGATTCAATTCTTGGGTCATGTCATCTCAGAGGCAAGAGTGTCTGTGGACCTAGAGAAAGTGAGAGCTGTAGTTTCCTGGGAATAGCCGAAGAACATTTTTGAGGTACGAAGCTTCCAAGGGCTAGCTGGATACTACATACGCTTCATTAAAATCTTTTCTCGTCTAGAAGCACCTTTGACAGGTCTGACCAAGAAGGGGGAGAAGTTCTTATGGTTAGATTCTTGTGAGCCAGCCTTTCAGGAGCTAAAAGGGAGGTTGACATCAGCACCGATACTAGTCTAGCAAGATCCAGGAAAGAGCTACACTATTTACTACGATGCTTCGGGTATCGGGCTAGGAGCTGTGCTTATGCAGGGATATGGAGTCGTTGCGTACGGGTCTCGGCAGTTGAGGCCACATGACAGGAACTACCCTACGCACAAGTTGTAGTTAGCTGTTATTGTTCATGCCTTGCGCTGTTGTAGACACTATCTTTTGGGAGAGCACTTTGTGGTGTTCACTAACCATAAGAGTCTCAAGTATATATTTACTCAGCGTGATATGAACTTGAGGCAGCGCAGGTGGGTCGAGTATCTTCAGTCTTTTGATTTCGAGCTTGCCGATATGCCGGGAAAGGGAAATGCCATGGCTGATGCGTTGAGCAGGAGAACTCAGATTCAGGCAGTTTAGGTGGCTAGTAATGAGTTGCAGTTGATGGCTCTATTCTATGAGATGCATCTGGAGGTGCACGATAGACGGGGACAAACTTTTCTATCTTCTGTAGCTATTACATCCAAGCTACTTGATCGGGTGCGGATGAGGCAGCTATCAGACTTAGAAGGCTTAGTCTTGCGGGAGAGTGTGTCAAAAGAGGACACTCTTCCTGGATGGACAGTGGGTGCGGATGAGTTATTGCATTTCCAAGGATGTGTATGGGTGCCAGCAGACATACGTGAGGAGCTGATGTGGGATTTCCATTCCTCTGTTTGGGCAGTTCATCCTGGCGTCACCAAGATGTATCGAGACCTTCATTGCCAATACTGGTGGCCAGGTATGAAGAAGGATGTTGCTGGTTTTGTCATGAGATTTTCTACTTGTCGCAGGTGAAAGCAGAGCATCAGCGACCAATGGGGCTTTTACATCAGTTACCCATTCCAGAGAGGAAGTGGATTGATGTTGCGATGGACTTCGTGACCAGGTTGCAGAGGTCACTTCGGGGAAACGATGCTATTTGGGTTATCGTCTATAGACTTACGAAGGTTTCTCTATTCTTTCCGATCAAGGAGACCTTCAGTGTCGATGATCTGGGACGACTTTACATCAGAGTGATCGTTCATCTGCATGGAGTTCCACACTCTATTGTTTCAGACAGAGACACACGCTTTACCTCTCGGTTCTGGCAGGGACTTCAGAAGGCCTTGGGTACACAGGTGCTATTGAGTATAGCTTATCATCCCTAGACTGACGGCCAGTTTGAGCGCACGATCCAGCTGCTTGAGGATATGCTCCGAGCTTGCATCCTTGAATTTGGTGGTTCATGGGAGAAGCATATTTCTCTTGTAGATTTTTCCTACAACAATAGTATACAGGCGACCATTCAGATGGTTCCATACGAGGCATTGTACGGTAGGCCATGCCGATCACCCTTATGCTGGCTGAAGGGAGGAGAGGTAGCTCTGATGGGACCTCGTTTTTTCAGGAGACTTCAGAGCAGATAGAGATGATTCGCAAGAGGATGACTACAGCGCAGTCTCGATAGAGGTCTTATGATGATCAGCGGATACAACCTCTGGTGTTCAACGTAGGTGATTAGGTTTTCCTACGTGTTGCACCGAGGTTGGGACACAAGAGGGTTAATATAAAGGGTAAGCTTTCACCGCGGTACGTCGGGCCGTTTGAGGTCTTGGAGAGAGTGGGGCCGGTCGCCTATCAGTTTCAGCTATATCAGAGGTATCGGGCCATGTATGACATATTCTACGTCTCTCAGCTCCGACGTTACTTTTCAGACCCGTCTCATGTGTTTCATCCCGAGGAAGTCGAGCTCGAAGAGGATACGTCATTCGAGGAGCATCCTATCCGGATTGTCGATCGTAGTACGAAGGTTCTCCGTGGGCGGTCTGTTCTTCTGGTACGAGTCCTATTGCAGCACGAGCAAGTATAGGACGAGACTTGGGAGAGGGAGACCGATGTATGATCACAGTGGCTGGAGCTGTTCGGGGTTTCTCTTTCTCCGCCTCTTTAGGGAAATTTGGGGACGAATTTCATTAAGGGGGGAATTTTGTAATAACCCGGATCTCTTTTCAGGTATTTTTTTCTCTTTTTCTGGAGTTTTTGAGAAAAATGAATTTAATGGAAATTTCAGAAGTACACGCCGTGTACTTTCTTAGTACACGCCATGTACTCTTTCCCCGGCTCGAAGCCGTGTGTTGGCCGTGCCCAGGCCAAACACATGATGTGTAAGGCTGAGGTGGAGGCCGGTTATTTTGGAGTATGGAAAATTCTAAGTACACGCCGTGTACTCAAAAAGAACACACCGTGTACTTACTTTTTTTATTAAACGGACTAGGGTCGTGTCTAACCCCCCATATCCATCTTCTTCTTCAGTTTTCAACCGTCTGGGAGCAACCGTACGGCCGGATCTTCGATGGATTACCGCCTCACAATCTGTTCTCCGATTCGAGCACAGTCAGTTGCGTTGGAATAACAGCGGTGAGTTCTTCCTTCTTCTTGAGTCTTATTTCTTGATTCCTCCTCGTTTCCATGTTATCGTGGGATGAAGGTTTTGTGTATTTTCTCAGATCTACGTCGTTCTAAGGGGAATCTATCGTCGAGGTTCACGTATATCGATCTCCTCGGACCGAGGTAGGTGGTTTGTGACTTTCCGTAGAATGTTGATGAATATTTTGTGTAATTTCCACCAATACCCTTAAACGGGGTATTGCGTGTTTCCTGTTTTTCCCTTGTTACTTGCCTGATTTTCTTGATTTCTTTAGTAGAGGTTATTTCTTGTGATTAGATTATTTTTTTTTTGCGCTCAGTTTTCATTGCCATCCCTTTGTTATAGGATTGTGTACTGTAGTTTTATTATTGCTGTTGAGCCTTGGTTGATAGACAAGTTGTTCTTGAGGTTTACATGGACGATATACATGTGTTGAGCTTGTTTAGTTATACTCAGGTCTGTGAGAACCTAGAGTAGTAGACCAAAGGGAGAATTGACAGAAGGGCTTCTCAAGAGTTTCTTTTAATCATGATGCGGGACCAAGGGGAGATTTGACGGAAGGGCTTCTCCAGAGTGTCTTTAACTAATTCACGGGCCACAGGGGGAATTGACGTTGAGTGCTTCCCCAGAGATCCTTTAGCACGATACGAGACTATAGGGGGAATTTATGGTGAGTGCTTCCCCAGAGAATCTGCTTAATTACGTAGCTGAACCAGAGTGGTGACACTGTGTGTGCCTTCCAAAGGGTTTCTAGTACTTAGAGGTTGAACCATAGGGGTTATACTATGAGAGCTACCCATATGGTTACCTATTTTATTCTTGTTGTTGACTGCTTACTTGTGTGCTTTACTTGTTAGAGATGTGGATCGTAGCTACTTGTGTTTTCCTGTTTACTGCTTCTTGTTCATTGCTGCCATGTATTCATTGACTGTTAGGAACAAATCTTTGGGTGTCTGCCTACTAGGATTGTTTCTCACACCCTATTTGGGGCATGCTTTTGGGCCCAAGCATACTACGTTGCTACAGGTATAGACAAGGGCAAGCACCCTTCTACTTCAGGATCTTGACTGCACCAGGAGATATGGAGCATGGGACTGAGCCGTGGCTCGCGATGCTAAGGAGATTACTATGTTTTTCTTTTGCACTTGGTTTTAGTTGTATTTCAGCACGTTGTTGTGTTTGTTGTTTTTCTTAGATACTTGTACCTACTGTATCTTTGTCTTCATAGTTATATATATTTGCATTACATTCGCTGTTGGTTTCTGTTGGTATGCATGTTGTTTACTGCTTCTGCTGTTATTTGTTGTTTTCTTACCTTGTATACCCTACCGAATGAGGGCGTAGTTTCCCCACGGACTCACCAATGCCCTCGCTGCTTGTCGGCAGCCTCTGGCGTTTAGGGAAACACGCTTGAGGTCATGTGGCGAACTGGGTACGAGGCACCAGTGGAGGGGCTCCAGATATGGGACGTTACAGTGATGGGCTGGTTAACTTTATGTCGAGCCTGCTAATAATATGTAGGATGGGATGATATGATTGATTGGTCCTCCCAAGAACCCTTGGTATTGGACGGTGATATTTTTTATCCAAGATACTTCTATAGGAGATGTGTTGGGGGTGACATTTTGGACATCCCTCAATAGGCATGGATGGGTTAGAGTACTACAATGAGCTCACACTAAAACCTTTTGGGATGGACTAGTTTATTTGGTTTTCCTCTCTTGAGTTTATGGGGATGATTTCGGGTAACATGATGAACCTCCATGAGAACTCATGGATGGTTTAGGGAACTTTATGAGTCCATGACCTAAGTGATAGGCATCAGACATGGGATAGACATGTTATTGATTTACTAATAGATATTTTTTTAGCAAGGTCCTGATTTAGGTAATGTATGGATTATGGTGTGACATGAAATCAGTCATGGTATCAAAGAAGTAATTCAATAGAATTTGATAGGAAGTGGATCTATATAATTCTATGACCCCTAAATCCTAGAGCTACTAAATTATTTTAATACATTTTCATGATTACAGATAATCAAATCCCAAAGGATTGATCAATTTAGCAGTCTTAGAAAACATATTATATACATGATCCTTACATTATAATTTAAAACCTAAAATACAACATAAATAATTCTTTTATAATTCCATTATTATTTTAGATTAACCCTTCATATCTATAATAATACACTTCATGGAATCCTATGAAAAAAAAACATAAGACGGGGGTGATCTGTGATGCTCAGTAAGGGTAAGTGTATTGTAGTTGATAATATAAATAAATAATCATAAACTTTAAAGAAGGATGTATAACTAAAACACAATCCCATTAAAAAGAATCTTGACCATAATATTTTAAGAGTAAACAATACCCTATAAAAACATAGTTATGGATATTATACTAGTCAAATAATCACATCGAATATCAATAACTAATATCATAATGAGAGAATTAAGAATTTATATCATCTTCACTTTCACGATATATCCTCAAGTTATCTACTATCATGATCTATCCTTGTAACACTTTAATTTTGCGGGTAGAAAGACATCTGATTTGTGTCCTGATCTATCCTCTTACCAATTTCAAACTATATGGAAAACAAATGTGAAGGGTTTGACACCAAAAAATTCATCTCATGAGAGCTACTAATTCATCAAGGGGCTATAATAGGCCTCACCCATCATTTACAAAGTCCAATACATTTCTCTTAGGAAAGAGGTAAAACATAAACAAAATAAACAATTTTATTAAAACTAGTATATAAAATGTTAATACTTTAGCCAAAAACCATGAATGGTATCTAAACAGTACAATCATATGCAAACGTATCATAATCCATTCAATACAACTTGTAAGATTGTATCATAATAAATATACCGCAATTAATCATAAAATCCAACAAAATATTTTGACATTGATGAAAATAAACTAATAAAATCATTTAAACTCTTTAGGGAAATATCCTTTTTTTTACTTTGAAATCATTTAAATGTCAAGCCTTTATAAAATAAAAAAATAAAATTTAAAAATAAAATTGTAAGACTATATGAAAGCTTAAAAATGTTAAAGATTCATGATGGTGAAAATAGACACTTTTTAATGTATAAGTTAAGAAAAAAATTCTTTCCTTAATTTTTTGAAAAGATCGTAAAGTACCTCATTTGAAAATGACATAAGAATTCCTTTAAAAACATTTTATATATATTAAAATATGGGTAAAACGAATTTAAATAGTTGTTGATAATATTTTGCAGTAAATTTTTAAGAAGCATGAACATGGATGATAAATATTTCCCAGTAAATTCTTACATAAAGGAAATCCCAGATTATAAAGAAATTGTAAAATTAACCCTTACCGTAGGTCCTATTCCCTCAGCACGTGTCCAGAACACTTGTATTGTGGTTTTAAATATATTATTAACTTGTAAAATAATAAAAATAATATTTATGATATCAAATATGATTCATTCATGAGTTTATATTAACCTTTTATTAAAATTTTTGTAGGATCACTGATATTGATTGTAGTATCGAAATAATAATGTAGATGCTCAATATAAAAGAGGGGGAGAGTGATTTGTATACTTTAAAAAATTACTTTGGAACTTATAAAGTTGTTTTAAAAAATATCTATTATTTAACAATGTTAACATGGTAAATTCATAAAACCTCTACATTCAACAAACATGATTGATTTAGGAATTGTACTTCCGAAAATGAAATTTTGAAAATCTGGTTCTTTAAATGAAACTAGTTCTGTAAACTTACTAGATTCTGGAAATGTTGTTCTAGAAATGAAACTTAACAGGTGTTTATAAAAACCGATATTCTACCTTAATAAATATAGAATCATATCTTATTAGAGTAGAAGTATACAAAATTATAAGATATTAATACATTCCTTATCAATCAAAATAAAGCGGGGAAAAATGTGAAACAATACAAGTAACAAGTATAGAAATCTTTTAACACAAAGAGTAGGGTATCCAATAACCTCAGATAAAGTTCCCTTGATTTATACTTTCAAGAATATCTATCTTACCCACACCAAAGTAAGCCCTCGATACGATTATCAGAGTCTATCTTGCTATCCCCACAAGCCCTCAATCTTTAATGTAGTCGGAACCTCGATATTCCTATCCCAAAAAGCCCTCAATCTTCAAGGTACTCAGCACCTCTATCTTTCTATCCCCGGAATCCCTCGAATGTACTCAACAACATTCAGAGTCACACTAAGAAATTCTGAACAAGATATTCAGCACACATAAAGCATGAATTTCTCTCGCTCTCTAGAAATCACTTCAACAACATGTAATCTCTAAAGTCATAGAACAATTATTATATATTGAGCTTATTCAAATGAGCTCCTATTTATAGGCGCATCTCCAACGGCCGACTCCCTCCTCCAATGGTCATATTTTTCCTTGAATTTCATAGGGACCTTTATACGTGTCACTCAAATAATGGTTAGTAAATAACAAAATGCACAACATCATTTTATACTTGTTACAAAGGTAAGTAAAAATATAGTTACCCAACCAAATTCATTTTCTAGAGTCTAATAAAATATAGAATTTAAAGTCTAAACATGTTAACCTTCAAATTTTATATAAAAAGGATATTCATATTTTTTTTCTCAGGAATTCAGAATAAAAATTATATAGACTTCGGAGTCTGAATTCTGTGGAATTCGGATTCTGGATTCTTAGGAATTCAGAGCATGAATTCTGAGGAATTCAGAACCTGAATTTTAAAGAATTCGGAGACAAATTCTAAGGAATTTGGTTCTGAATTTAGAAGAATTTGGAGTTAGAATTCAGAGAATTCAGATTCTAAACATATAAATTTCAGAGTCTAAACATAGAATGTTCAGAGTCTGAACCTAGAAAGACCAGAGTCTGAATTCCGAGAATTCAGAGTTTGAACTCGGAGTCTGAACATTAGCGAGTTCGGAACATGAATTTGGATCCTAAAAACAGAATTCTCAATATCTAAGTATTTATAAGATTATGAGCTTTTATTTATGAAACTGAATTTTACCCTTAGAAATAAAATGAGTTAGATTATGACATGAACAATGAAAACATGGTAAGTTTAAATTTTCCATGGGGAAGTAAAATTTTCTTTATTAAGGGAAATCTTAGGGAAAATGAAGTTTTCCTTAAGATAGCATGTTTGTGATTTTCATAACAAAAAGGAATGGAAGAGTCATAAGGAATCCTTATTGACTCAACAATCTCCACTTTTTTGGAAATCACAAACATCCTTACAAAAAAGAATATAAGGACTTTAGAAATTTTATTGGCATGTAAATAAAAACATATACCCCTTTACTTATGGATCAAAGTGAATATGACTAACTCCCCCTTAGGCCTTGGAAACCCTAAGGATCGTATTCTGAATTTATTGACTGAGATTTTCCATTTTCTTGCATACGAAAATCATAATGAGGAAAAACTCCGCCTTAGATGAACTCCACTAACATAAGGAAATTTCTTCTTTTCTTAATATTATTTTTGACATTTATTTCTCCCCCTTTGTGATTTTTAAAATGAAATACAGGGAATGGAAAAGGAAATTTGGTATAGGAAATATTATTACTAGATAACCAAAAATACAGAACATCCAGAATTTTCATTACGATTGGAAGAATATGTACATCAAGGAAAACTTACGCAAAGATCTGATTTAGAATGAAATTATCCATCCTTCTCCTTTGGCATCAGGTTCTTCAGAATAGTCTTCAACTTTTTGAGTTCTTTGTGATCCTCCTCTGCTTGTTTGAGAACATGATAATGATATTCTGTTTTCTTTTCTATGGTTTGGATTTTTTTTCTTGAGCCTTAAGAACCTCTGCCTGAGCCTTCAAGGATTATTCCTGCATAGCAATCATCACTTCTATCTCAATCCTGATAAACCATTATCTTTTATAACTCTGAGGAACTTAAAACAACTTCCCATTCGGATCGTTTAATTCTTGATTCTGAGTATTTTCTTCAAGAGAAAGGTTTTCTTCAAAAACATGGTTAGATATTTGATCTAATTATCTTCAGTTTAAAATGCATCCTTGACATTTTTTGGAAACTCCTCATGAATTCTCATGTCTTCCCCATTTTTCGTTGACCAGCTATTCATCCTCTTGCAAGATATTTTTTTGGATTCATAGTTTATGAAAGAAATCTTAAGTCAACTTCATGTTTTATACACTTATCCATCACCATAGATACTAAGTCCGGTTTTTTATTTAAGGTATGGTGAAGCATCTGGCATCAAGGGTCTATGCTAGGAAATAGAGGGATTGTTCCAACATGATTTTTGAAGGACTAGACTATAAAATCATGTACAAGAGAGGATGATTTTGAATCAGATATTTTTCATGGCGTGGATTCTTTTTCTATATCATCAAATTTCCTCTTCGATGAAGCACCATATTCTTTCTTCTTTACCACTGTTCTATTAAGTGTATCAACAACCACATGTTTTCTCTTATCAGATTTTATAATGACTTATTCATGATTGGGTGGTTGTTTATCACTATCATATAGTTTCACAATTTTATCTTCATCAACCTCTTCCTTATCATCTCTTACGTCAGCATCCTCTGGCTGAATGAAATCATGGTCGAAGCTTTATTCTTTATATAATTGGGTCACTTCTTCTCCACATTTCTCATCTTTCCCTGGGGTATCATGTTTTGAAGACTCAATATTCGAGGTTTAGAATGATAATTTTCAGAAGGACTTTCCTTCTCATGAAAATACTCAACTTGCTTTATCTAATCTTTAGTATCACCAATCCCTTCTTTTTCTTATTCATCCACATCCTTTTGTTGAACTTTTTCCAGAGTCACAAATGTATTTCCCGGAGTCTCTAGTAAAGGTTCTATCATAAAAGATTCTGGTATAAGAATATTCTCAGATTCTTTCATAATAGCCTTCATAAGTTATTGAATAGTCTCTACCTCAGACGACTTTTTCTTCTGCTTCTTCTCTTTCTCTTTCTTCTCAAGCTCTTCAGCTTCCTTTTCCTTCAAAGATTTTTCCTTAGCAGGGTCCAAGACAAACATAGGTTTCCCTATTTTTGATATTTCTTGTCTTCTATTCACTTTTCTACTACCTAATCATAATATGTTTTTTGTTTCATTGGCTTCAGGGGTACTGATTGAATTTCCATTACCACTAGAGTTTTTTCCTTCTCTTAAATGTACTTCACCTTTCTCTTCCTTACAACCTTGTTAGAGATTTTAGCTACGTATTTTTTGATTGAATGAATTTAAACTTACCCTTTAGGAAAATCATAAAATTTTTGGATTATTTGGAAAAACCAATTTTCATCCTTCTCAAGTATCATCACTCAAAAATATGACTTTACAATTACTCGACTCAGAATTGAAAATAATTTTGAAGGATTCTAAACCCCGAACAATAATCTTTGACAGAATGTTTGGATACATAATTATTTGAGATATCAAATTCCCATTCTTGATATTCTCAATCGTAATCAGAATTTACTGAACAAAATTTAACTTCCTTAGATTCACTTGGAAATCTAAAATATAGATTTCACTCTTCTTTAGAGTATCCTTATCACCTTTTCTCAGAATAATGAATCCTTGAACCCACAATTCAATAATACTAAAGTTTGTAGAGAGGTGAACAATGTTCAGAGTCTTCACTTATGAAAGACCTAGAAAAGCCATGGATTTTTCCCTAACAAATATTCTCTGAACATATGGTAGATTTTGAGTAAAGAACTCAGCTTCCCCTTCGTACAGAATACCAACCAAGCTTGCAGCCTTGGTGTAGGAAATTGAATATGTCTTTCCATAACACTTGAATGAGAAATTACACATGCTTTATTCCTTAAAAAAATTAACTGACTCGTAGAAATCTACTAATAAATCTGGATATACCAAATCCCGAGCTTTTGGTTTTGAAATATATACACTTTCCCAGCTATTGAGTTTGATATTCTTGGAAATGATAGTCATATTTGGTATAAAACATTGGATCAACTAACCTTTCTCTATATATCTTCCATTCTGAGATTGGCTTGACAGTCAACATTTTTTTCTGGGAAAAAATTTCAGAAGACAATCAGAAGTAAGGATGTTTTGTGATGTTCGGAATGGGCTTATGTAAGAAGGGCAGAGCTTCAGCATGTAAGGGCTTGAGTTTGATGTGGGAAAACCATTGGGGGTTCATTTTTATAAGAAATTTGGGTGATGGTTATGCTCCCATGATTGATCCAACAGTTCAACGCTTGTTGAGATGATCTGATGGTTGAGATGCTAGCCAAAGAATAATTTTGATTTATATCTAAACTTTTGAGGTTTTTTATTAAAAATACATTCAGATTTAATTAAAATTGAATCCAAAATATTTTAAAACAAAATAAAAATACCAATAAGAAAAAGATGATTACGAAAATTTAATAAAGGAAATATACATTCCAGATTTTTAAGAATATTATTCATAATGAGGAAAACTTTTCTTGAATAAAAATAGATTTTGAAAATATTGATTTCTAAAACATTGACTACGAAAATTTTTATTATGAAAATTTTAGATACGAAAAATTCCATTATGAAAATGTTTAGAAAGAAAATCTTCATTAAGAAAATTTTATGTACAAAAAATCTTCATTACAAAAGTTTTAAGTATATAATTCTTCATTAAAAAAATTTTAATAAAAAAAAATTGATTAAAAAAAATTTAAGAACAAAAATCATCATTACGAATTTTTTAGACTATGAAAAAATTAGACTACAAAAAATTGTTAGACTACAAAAATTTTATAAAATACAAAAAAAAATTTAGATTACAAAAACCTTTTAGACTACAAATATATTATTGACTACGAAAAAGTTTTTACTACGAATTTTTTTTATTACAGATTTTTTTTAAAAAATCTAACAAAAAAATGTACCACCCTAATTAAAATGAGTTCCATACTATATGGAGATTGGTTTCAACATAAAGTTAATAAGGAATATAACCTTACAGTTATCATTCATAACTTCTACTTAATGTATTAAAATCTATTGGATGTCAAAAATTTTGTGAAAATATTAGAAGTTGATCTTGTGTTATGATCAAATGAAGAATGACATCTCCTTTTTCTCTGTGATCCCTAAAAAAGTGATGCCTAATATCTATGTGTTTTTTCACGAGAGTTATGTGCAGGGTTTTTAAAAAGGGAAATGAATCTAGTATTATCACACACAATTTTTGTTTTGGTAAAACTCATGCCATAATCTATGTGTTTGTGTTGCATCCACAACACTTGAGCACAACAACTTTCAACTGCTACATATTCAGCTTCAGTAGTGGAAAGGGCTACTGGGTGTTGATTTTTGGATGACCAGGAAACCAATGAATCTCCTTAGAAATCACATGTTCTGGATGTACTTTTCCTATCCATTATACATCTACCAAAGTCAGCATCTGAAAATCTTTTTAAAACAATATCATTTCACAGAGTGTAAAAGTGTCCCAAATCCATAATTTCCTTTAAGAAGCGAAAAATCCATTTTACTTACTTTAAATGAGATTCCTTAGGATTGTAATGAAATATTGCACATAAGAATACTGAAAACATTAAGTCTGGATTACTAGCTATCAAATAAGTAGACTTCCTTTCATACCTCTAAAATATGTTTGATCTACTGGTTTCCTTGATTCATCAAGATCAAGTGGATTTTAGGTAGTAATGGGAGTACTTATACTCTTATTGTTGTCATAACCATACTTTTTAAGAAGATAATTAATATACTTATGTTGGTATATATCAATTACTTCATGTTTTTGAGAAATTTGAAAACCTAGGAAAAAATTTAACTCACCCATAATACACATTTTAATCTCCGAATTCATTAGATCCGAAAATGAATCAGTTAAATATTGTTGAGTTGAACCAAATATAATTGCATAAAAAAATTGAACTATCAAAACATTTTTCTTATCTTTATTCATAAAAAGATTTGGATTAAAATTTCCATTGACATAATTATTTTGAAGCAAAAATCCTATAAGTCTATCATACCAGGATAGAAGGGCTTGTTTGAGTCCATACAAAGCATTGGAATGTTTGAAAACATTTTTATGATGTTTTGTATCTTCAAAACCAGGATGTTGTTTAACAAAAACTTCCTCTTGGACAAAACCATTAAGGAAATAACATTTAACATCCACTTGAAAAAGTATGAAAATTAAGAATTGTACATAGGAAATTAGAATACAAATAGATTCAAGTCTACCTACTTGAGCATATGTTTTTTCATAGTCTATTCCATCTTGTTGATTATAGCCTTTAGCAACCCATCTAGCTTTATTTCTTACAATGATTCCATTTTCATTACATTTATTTCTGAAGACCCATTTTAATCTAGTAATAGATGTTTCCATGGGCCTTT
Source organism: Viscum album (assembly GCA_963277665.1). Taxonomy (NCBI): domain Eukaryota; kingdom Viridiplantae; phylum Streptophyta; class Magnoliopsida; order Santalales; family Viscaceae; genus Viscum; species Viscum album. The sequence goes on from OY728136.1 coordinate 1,991,319,701, forward strand.
AAACCAAGGTCTAGACTTTATTCCTTTCAAATTCATTTATCTCATCTTGCATAGATTTTATCCAATCATTATCACCTAAATCTTTATCACTTATTTTTGGTTCTAATTGGGAAAGGAATACACGATGTTTTAATTCATTTCATAAGGATCTTCAAGTCCTTACTGGTTGATTTACATCACCAATGATAATATCACAAGGATGATTCTTGAGAAACAACTGATTCGGGTTTTGTAAAACCTGTTCATCAACATAGGGTAGGAAATCTTCAGGGGTAAATGTATCAGAAATACCTTCTTGAACATTTTCATTATCAGAAGGATCTTCTATCAAGGGATGATAATAAGTTTTTGAAAACACATCTGATGATGTAGGTTGAGATTGTTTAAAATTAAAAGGATCATTTTCATCGAATTTGACATGTACAATTTCATCAATAGTACAAGTATTTTTATTGAAAACTCTAAAACCCTTAGAAGTTGTGGAGTTGCCTAAGAAAATTACTTCATCAGATTTTGGTGCAAATTTGTGTATATTGTCTCTATTATTCAGAGTTAATACTTTGCAACCCAAAACCTTGATGTAGGAATGTCTAGGTTTTCTACCATTACATTACCCATAAGGAGTTTTGTTTATAAAAATGTCTAATCAAAACAAGATTTATAGTATAACAAGCAGTACTTACAGCATCAACCAAAAATTGTTTGGCTACTAAATATTCAATCAACATTGATCTTGTTATATCTTGAAGAATTCTATTTCGTTATTCAACAACACCATTTTGTTGAGGTGTTCTGGTTGTTGAGAAGTTATGAGTAATTCATTTTCTACTAAAAAAGGTTTCAAAATACGAATTCTGGAATTCTCTTCCATGATCACTATAAATAGTTTTCAAAGTAAGTTTTTTCTCATTCTTAACTTGGGCTCTAAAAGTTTTGATATAAGTAAAAGCTTCATATTTCTTTGCTGGAAAATTGACCCATGTAAATCTAGTGTAATCATCAACAAAAAAATACATAATATTTTCCTCTAATGCTTCTAGTTTGTATTTGAACAAAAAGATCCATATGTACTAACTATAATGCATCAATAGTTGAGACTTAAATGATTGATTTAAAACTTGATTTATGTTTCTTTCCATGTTGAAAAGGATCAAAATTTTTTGAAGAATCAAATCAAAGCATCGGTAGATATTTTACTAGTCATTTCTTAGAGAGTTTTCATATGTTTCTAAAGGTACAATGTCCTAACCTTCTATTCCCCAACCAAGAATTATCTTCCATTTCACTTAGAAAAGGTATATCTTGGCTTATATGGTCTTATAAGTTTAGTGTGTAAACATTCTCTTGCCTATTGGCAGAAAGAATAAACTCCTCCATGGAATTGTGTACTAAGTACTTGTCATTACTAAAATTCACAAGGTAACTTTCATCACATAATTGACTTATGCTAATTTGGATGTGCTTAATACCTTTATCAAGTAAAACATCTAAAATCAACGTTTTTCAAAGAAGAAAAATGTTATATATACCGATAATTTATCCATTAGCATTAACTCTGAAAGTTACTTTTCCTTTTTTTTGTCTTCATAATCTTTTCAAAGATGTTATTGTTACCAGTACTACGCTAGGAACATGCACTATCCATGTACAATATATTTACATTGGTACTATATTTATTTTCCATAAATAAAAGTGTTAGACTTTTAGAACCCAAAATTTCTTGAATTCGGAATTGTTAAACAATTAAATTTTGGGCATCCACATTTTTTTAGAAAAGTAAGATTTATAAAACCCAAGGTATTGAACATTATTTAAAGAACAATTATTCTTCTAATTCCCACTGCTTTGACATTTGTTACAAAAAGGGGCTCTAGGTGGAACAAAATAATTGATTCTAAAAACATGTTTTTCATGAGAATAACCTAATACTTGATTATTACTATGGGGCCAGATCTGAGAATATATATTGTCAAAACATTTCTTACTGGGAATAAAATTTTTAAGAAGTTTCTTCAATGATAAATTTTCATTCTTTAGTATAAGGACTAAATTCCTATCCTCTAGAATAATAGACGTAGAGTTAAGATTATTATCCAAAACATATATTTCTTAAAATTATTTTTTAAGAACCTTAGAAAGCTTATCCTTCCTAGAATTAGATTCCTCAAGTTTCATAGAAATATTTTCTAAAATATCATTTTTATTATCAAGATATTTGGTAAGATCTGTTATTTATTTTGTTAAAATAAATTCTCTAGAATTTTTCTTTTCTTGTTTCCTATAAATTTTACAATTTCTTATCTCTAGGAACATAGACAACCTAGAAACTTCCTCATTGGAAGGAAAATAATTATTTTTATCTGATGAAGAAGATTCTTAATATGAAGAATAATCTTTATTAAGAAAAATTTCACTCTAAGACATATTGGTTGAGGATTCACCCATTCGTACCTTAGCCATAAGACATTGATTTTGAAATAGAGCTCGTGCTATTAGACCAATATTCTTTTTCTCAAGAGATTCATAATCTGATGAATCTTCAGAAGAATGTCCACCATTGGAACACCAAGTTTAATTGGATTTTAGGAATTTATTATGTTTATATCAATATAACTTCTTCTTGTTTCTATAAGAATTCATGTCCTTCCTGTTTTTTTCTGATGTAATAGACAATCAAGTCTGATATTACCTTTTATTGTACATTCATAGAATGTCACATCTCCATCATTATTATATTCTCCATCTTTCTTCTTGTATCTATAGTGAATGTTCTTCTGCCCTACAGTATTGTTCATCCTCTGAGCAGGGTTGGCTAATTCCTATTCTAATGGTTCAGTTTCTCTAGATTCAGATTGAACAACAACCTTATTAGATTTATATCTTGTAAGATTCTCAGAAGTATTGGATTTAATATATTTTGAAGTAGTTTTAAAAGAAACACCTTCCTTCCAAATCTTCTTTTTAACATTGTTTTCATCTCTCTTCATTCAAGACTCATGTTGAAGAAGAGTTCCAAAAATCTCATCAAGAGTAATATATGAGACTTTCCTATTCTCACAAATAGTTTTTATATTTCATTACCACTCATTTGGAATGATTTATATAATCTTGTCCACAAGTGCATCATCATAAAAACCATTTTCACCCATGGATTGTATGCTATTGACAATAGTCACATATCTCTATTGTACCTTACATATAGGTTCTCCATATGGAAAGAAAAAACCATGGTACTAAGATCTCATCATATCTCTTCTAGTTTCATCAAATTTTGAAGTTCCAAAATGATTTTCCTCAATTTTCTTCCAAATACAATTTAAAACATTAGAAGAAGAAATTTGGCTATATATATTCCTGGTAATAGAACACAACAAAGTATTGTATACCTTACAGTTTAGCTGATATTATAACATCTCTTGGTTATTAAAAGATAAAACTTCTTTATAAAGAAATCTTGTAATCTACAGTAAGCATAACAAAGTTTTCCACTCCAGTATTAACGATAAAAGACTTCATACAATATCTCCAATATTCATAATCATTCCCATCAAATATAGGTGGTCTAGTAGGATTAATATTATCAATTGAGCTAAAATTAATTCCTGCCATCTCAAAGATAAAATCATTCCCCAAAAACTAGTTAATAATAAATTTTCAACAACAAGGTTGAAATTTCCTAAGCAAGAAAAATATTGAACAATAAAAAACTCGAGCAAGAAAACTTATATGTGAATATAGTATTTCAGAAACATCCCTTGATACCAATTTTTGGATCACTGATACTGATTGTAGTATCAAAATAATGATGTAGATTCTCAATATACAAGAGGGTGGGGGAGGGGGTGAATTGTTTACTTTAAAAAATTCCATTGTAACTTTTATAGTTGGTTAAAAACCTTTCTATTGTATAAAAAAGTTAAACAAGGTAAATTAGCAAAACCTCCAAGTTCTCCAAACATGATTGATTCTGAAAATGTATTTCTGAAAATGAAATTCTGGAAATCAGTTTCCAGAAATGTAACTTGTTCTACAATCTTACTAGATTCCGAAAATGTGGTTCCAGAAATGATACATAACAAGAGTTTATAAAAACAAAGATTCTACCTTAAATCACATAGAATCTTATCTAATCAGAGTAAAAGTATAATATAGTTATACATTCCTTATCAATCAAAATACAACAGTAAAAAAACTTGAAACAATACATGAAAAAAGTATAGAAATATTTTAAACCAAAGAGTATGGTATCCAAAAACATTGGATAAATGTCCTTTGATTTATACATTCAAGAAAGTATGTCTAACCCAAACTAGGGTAAACTGTTGATATGAATATCTGAGTCTATCTTTCTATCGTTGCAAGCCCTCAAACATTAATGTAGTTGGCACCTCTTTCTTCCAATTCCTAGAAGCCCTTGAAATTCATGGTAGTCAGAACCTCTATCTTTTTATCCCCAGAATCCCTTGAATGTACTCTGCAATATTTGGAGTCTCACAGAGCAATTCAGAACAAGATAATCCGTACGCACAATGGTTGAATGTCTCTCTCTCTATAAATCACTTCAACAACATGTAATCTCTAGATTCATAGAATAGTTCTTATATATTAAGATCATTCAAATGAGCTTCTATTTATAGGTGCATCTCCAACGGTTAGCTCCCTCCTCCAACAGTCATATTTTTCCTTGAATTGCAGAGGGACCTGTATACGTGTCACTCAAACAATGGTTAGTAAATAATAGAATGCACGACATTGTTTTATACTAATAAAAAAGGTAAGTAAAAATATGGTTTCTCAACCAAATTGATTTTTTGGAGTCTAAAGAAAAAAATTGAATTCAGAGTCTATACAAGTTAACCTTCGAGACTATATAACATGGCTATTTGGGTTCTGTTTCTTAGGAATTAAGAATCCATATTCTATAGACATTAGAGTCTATATTCTATGGAATTCAGATTCTGGATTCCTAGGAATTCGGAGCATGAATTCTTATGAATTTCATAACATGAATAATTAATAATTCGTAGTCAAATTCTATGGAATTCAGATTCTGAATTTAGAATAATTCGGTGTTGGGATTCAGATAATTCGGAATCTGAACTTAGAATTTTCAGAGTCTGAACATAGAATGTTCAGAGTTTGAACATTGAAAGTTCGGAGTCTGAATTTATAGAATTCGGATTTTGAACATTAGAGAGTTCGGAACCTGAATTCGGATCCTAAAAGAGAATTCTCTATATATAATTATTCATAAGATTATGAGGTTTTAGTTGTTAAACCGAATTTTACACTTAGAAATAAAATTAGATAGATTATGAAATTAATAATGAAAACATGGTAAGGATAAATTTTCCTTGGGGTAAGAAAATTTTCTATATTAAGAGAAATATTAGGGAAAATGAAGTTTCACAGAATATAGAGTGTTTGTGATTTTCATTACATAAAGGAATGGAAACATCACAAGGAAACCTTATTGACTCAAAAATCTCAACCAATCATGAAGGAATGGAAAAGACATAAGGAAACCTTATTGACTCAATAATTTTCCTAGTTAATGCAAGGTTTCAAGAAATAATCTCTTTGTTTATCATACATGTATTGACATGTAAATATTGATATTATAACAGAGATCATGATTATTTTAAATCATGAATGAAATAAATGATTCATATATCATATAATTTCATTATATAAATATATATAATAATTAGTTAAATGAAATGGAACACACCGTTCCTATAGATGATAGACCATATTAACACATGAACACTTTTTTTGTTTTCTAATCATATTGAATGAATGTAATTAAATGATATATATATATATATATATTAAAGTATCATATTTATATCATATATTTCATATTTATTCTGTATATACCTGTTTATAATCAATCTTAAATGGTCGTAATGGATGATTATTCTCATTGTAATGGTTATAATCAATTTTCAATTTAATATTTATTCATAATTATTTCATATATTGCATCGTGGATCCGGTAAGCGTTACATACCCAAGGGAGACAATATGATTTCTTTAATGGTTAAATGGTGTTAAATTAGATTATATATGAATTATAAATAAAAAATATCATGTCATATTTATTATTTATATCCTTTATATTTATCATCATACCCATTTAGGTAAAGTATATATGAAAAATAGTTTACACAACATCGTGGAGATGCTAAACAGTATGTACGCACGCTTGGTGATATTTTTTTTCATAGAATGGGTAAAATGATGAATATTTTCCTACCATAGTCATAAATAAATATCATAATATAATATATTTAGGAGTTATTACTTTAGTATGTAAATAACCAATGAAAATAAAGTAGAAGAATAAAATAAAACTGAACAAATTGGTAAATCGATTACCTCTTCTTCTAGTGTCTCTTTTTTATTTTCCCAAAAGGAATACATAGGATCGACTTCTCCCAATGTATAGAATATAGGATTAATTGACATAAATTTGGAGGAGAAATGGCTATGGGTTGGCCAAACTAAAGGTATTTAGAGGTGTGAATAAAAGAGGAGAGGATCCCTTTTATAAGAGTTGGTAGGGAAACTTTTGGAATTTCCAAAACAATTAATTTATTATAAAATGATTTTTGATTTAAAATAGCTCCAAATTTAATAATTTATAGGATAATATATGGATGTGTAAAAGTCCTCTCAAAAAATTAATTTTAGACATTTTTGGGTAACAAAATTAACCTTATCTTTTGGCTTGAACCCTTACATAAACAATTTAACTTTTACCGTGACAACTTGACTTTTCACACAAGTTGGTTAATATATTTTCTATAAAATGCTAAAATAACCCCAATTGGATAATTTATGAAACATTTAACATTATCATAGTTATTGGGATTAATTATATATTTTTATTTATTTTATATCCTTTAAAAAAATTTTATTTATTTTATATCATTTAAAAAAATATTATTTATTTTTAAAATATCATTTCTGTCAATTTTGATAATAATTATTATTTGAATTTTTCAAAACTCATAACAACTTGATTCCTTTGAAAAGACAACCTTAACTCATCCCTAACAAGTCATAGGAATCCAATTTTTTTTATAAAATCAAATATTTTAAATGTTATTTTTTAATAATATAAATATCATTTATTTGATTCTTCCTTGAATAAATCAATTACCGCATCATAATTGTGTCATAATTAAATTTAAATAATTATGTCTAAGAATTATAAATAAATTATAAAAATGTAGACAAATTTATTATATTTCTAATTAATGTGTATAATTAAATTTATATTATGTATAACCCATTGTTAATAACTAAATATTTATGAAATGTTGAATATGAAACTTCTAACTCTTCCTTAAATAAAATATAATTAATGTCCTAATATAAAAAAGTGGCTTAAAAAGGATCATAGTTTCTACAAGAGAATTATTTTGGTCTAAAAACACTTATACAATTAAAATTAGGACATGTGTTGGGGTAATGTTATATTATTATAATATTATTGTTACATTTAATTACCATATTTACCTTTAAATGTGGTAAACAAAATCCAAAAGTCACAACTCAAAAAAAACTATTTTGATCCCGTTAGACCAAATTTTTCATAATTTTTACAACAATGTTTGTCCATTTTTTTAAATTTAATTCATATAATTGATAAAATTCTATTTAATTCTAAGCTAAAAAATGTGGCTAGAAGGCGAGTAAAAGAGACGTTCAAAAATGTTAAAAAAAATTTATATCTAATTCTATAATAATAATTCTTATAAGGATATAATTTTTTTTATATACAAATTATTTATCTAGTGTGAATTTAAAATTAATTTAAAGTAAAATCATTATTTCAATGGAAAAGATTATTTTTAACAATAATGTAGTATTTTTCACTATTCATCAAAAATAGAATCTTTTCTGAAAAATTCCAAAAATTCACCCCAACATAATTTTGATCAGACAAAGTAAAAATTGATTAATATTTTGAAAAGTAAAATTTATAAATTTCATAATGTCGTTAATACAATTCATAACCACATATAGAATTACAAATTTATTATATCATAGTGTGCTTGAACTCAATATTACATACAATGCAAGATATTAAATATAATTAAAAACAAATGTATCATGAAATATTGGAGAGTTACACTATCCCATAATTCAATAAATTTCATCCTCATAATTTGAAATTTCCCTCAAATAATTAAATGTTGATGCAAAAAAATACCATTGTGGAAAACCTACATTAGAAATAGGGTTAATGAGACCTCTTGTTTAAAATAAATATTCAGATGTACAAAGGTTATTAGAGACTACACATACAAGGTTTTCATGTAGAAACCATGGATATGAAAGAAAAATCAAACCATCATGTTATGATGGATATTGATAGAGAACATAGTTAGGAGAAACATACCAATCACAAAACTGTAAATCTATAATTATTTAAGGGACCTTTTTATTAATCCTAAAAAGTACTAGGATATAATTTTTTGGTTTCAAGATCCTTCCCTAAATTTGAAGAATTATTTTTCTATTCAGATATGCAATTAAATAATTTATTTCCTTATCATAATAATAATATCATCATTTGTTAGTTATTTGATCTATTTTCATTTCCTACCTTACACCTGGAACTGAATGTTCAAAAATGAAATTTTCAGGCTTAAAGAAAATTTGTTAAATCATAAGGCCCACAATTATTTTTTTTCATCCTCTAAATGTTTATTAAAACCAAATAGATTAGCCCAAATTATATAATAAATTATTCTTTTAATTCAAACAATAATATCAAATGCTCAACTTGGTCCATTCCAACCATAAGACATTTCCAAAATACTTTTCCCAAATTAATAGTAAAAAATGTCTCTCAATTTCTAATATCAATCTTAACATCAGATTTTACTGAAACATAATGTTTCTATTATTATGAAGTACTAAAAATGTAAATATTTTAATCACATTAAACCTTAAAGAAAAAATTCATGCTAAAAATCTTTAAAGAAGAAGTAGGGTAGTATATTCCTCATATATTCCATAATTCTTATAACTAGTAATTTTTTTATAAAATATTAAAATTCTATAATTAATGAATCCCAAAAACACAAATACATTAATTATTATATTTATACTATAGTAACAGTATATACTTTACCTTTATCCCTTTGTTTTTTCTGAGATATACTTCCTTGACTCTTAGGACATTTTTTTTCTATAGTGTCCCATTTCACAATAGTTGAAACACTTCATATCAATCTTTTCTTTTTTCCTTTTTCATTATTTAACCCGCTACCCCTTTTAGAAACACTTATAACAAACACCCATTTTATTCAAGAAATATTAGGGTGATTATTTCCATAACTATCATGTGTGGGAAAAGCATTCTTTCACATCATCCCTCTATCCCTCTATTGTTCTATTATACTATTATACTCATGGTTTCCCTTAATGTCATAAGATTTAGACAATTATTGTAACGACCCAATTTTTTTCAATGGAAATTACTTTCTTAAAAATATTTCACAATCACATGAAATCAAAACATAATTCTCTATAATGTGTTATGTGACCCTTAAAACATAAGTTTGTCACTTCTATGAGGTGAATTTCAAAAATCTAACATACACGGTTGCAATCAATAAGTTATTTGGAGTCTAATTAGAAAAACATAATTTTTGGGGAATTGTAACCCAGAATTGTGAATACAAACATACCATTATGAATAGTAATATACACTAATGAATTTTAACCTTATCTGTGATAGTATATAAATAATATTCCAGTGGAAGTCCGATATACCTATGTATTGGAATAAGTAAATAAATGTTTTAAAATTGTTGTTTGTAGAATAAATTATGATTTTAATTAAATATTAAATTACTCATATTTAGATATTTTTTTTAAAAAATGTACTTCATTTTTTTATTCTTCACATAAAAATATGGTTGTGGTGAATTTTTGGGTTTTTTCTGAAATAATTGAATTTTTTATAAATATTGAAATACGGTAAAATACTATATATCAGGTAAATACACTATTCATGACATCAAAAGTTATGTAAGCACACTTGTTTCAAAATAACATGATAAAATTACTATTCTGGGTCAAGTAAAACTCACTATTTTTTGTCTTTTGTGGTAATAATAAATTAATGAATTTTATATTAAGAAATTCCCTCTCCCCTCCTCTATAAAAACCCCATATCACTCCCTCTTCTCTTTACTCCTCTCATGCCTTGTGCCTTTTCAAAATTAAAACAAAATATACTTCCAACATCCTTTCCCATGTCTATATTTACATGGTTTCATAAAAATACCAAAACCTCTCCCTTAATGAGGCTTTCAAATAAGGTTGCTTTAAGAGGAAAATTCATCTTTTCAATTCTTTTTTCCATTCATGTTCATTTGTTTTATTTTTCTATTATTGATCCTTATCCAAATTTTATGATGGCTCTAGTACCTTATATATACGAGAATGTTGTCATAATAGTGGAATATTTTATCATCATCGCTTCCTTTTACCTTCTTTTATACTAGTAGCAAGAACACCATTTGAGATGTGTCAATTTACCATATTCAATGATGATTGTATTTAGATTTATATTATCATTATCAATTGTAGTCATGAAAACATTATTCTAATGGTTGAAATAGTTTATTATATATGGAATACACCCTATTTGAGGTTTTTTAATCCCTTTTTACAAATGGTATTATGTTATAATGAAAAATGAGTCTGTTGTAATCAAAACCCACAATTTAACTGAAACAATTATCATTAAAGATCTATATAATAATTCATCTTAATTCCATGTTACCAATTTATATAAATGAACTCTAAAACCTATGGAAGATCATAAATAATATGATAATTCAATTCTGGAGATTTACCTGAACTCCATCACTTAAGAACAAGCGAACTGATTATGAAAATATAGAAAATGAACATTACCGAATGCCACAATTAAATATAATAACTTATCAATAAGGGAATAAATGAACTAAATAGAAATATGATAAACTATAAACTTTTATAAAATATTCTTAAATAAGTTATTAATAAGTATAATTTCATCTTCCCGAAGCATAAGTTCAAGAGTAGTACACGTTCAGAGTTAAGGTAAGGGTTTTCCCACCCAAACATCCCTTTCCATTTGGGTTACATTCATTGTCAAATTACCTCAATCAAATAATTATATATTATTATATACTCATCATAAATTATGTGTGAGTGTTCTATATATATATATACAGAAAACATAATAATTCTTTATTTTATGTATAGTTACATGTTTTAAAAGGTTGTTTCAAAATTGTTTCTGAAATACAACCCTCATTCAACGGAATATCTCAACTTCTTACATATTTCTAAGTGAAATGTCTAATCTATTTTTGAAAACCATTATATTTATATGATCACTAATTTTATTAAGAAAATAATATCTTAATTCACTTCTGGTTTTATACAATGATTTTTCGAAAAGAACAATTCTTTTCAAAGTAAAAGAGTATTTATTTCCAGAATTACTTGATGATTTTATAGGAGTATCTTCCTCTATTTCAACACTCTTTCTGATTCTTATTTATTATTGTGATAAATATTTCATGGTATCTTATACCATATTCAATATAATGGTTTATGAATTTTTTGGATTTGAATGTGATATCTTTAACAATTCACCAATTTACCCGGAATGGTTGGTGTTTATGCTTGATGGTTGGGGAATGTTATTTTCATTTCATATAATAATATAAATATGAATGTAAATTCTGTATATGATTCTCCCCATTCATATGAGGAATTAATTTTACATAGTATGTGTCATGTGGGGCCCACTATATCCCCTTTGTGCATTGTTATGTCTCATGAGAGAAACTACTATATTGGCACAAGGCTTTGACAAAATGATTATTTATGATCTTGGAATGAGGCCTTGACAGTGTGGATATTTTATCCCACATTATGCATTCCCTTATTATGAATATAATATCGATGTTTCATGTGGTTATTAGGCTAGTAGAATACAAATTATTATGTTGTGTTATGGTAATATTTACTAAGCTAATATTTCTACCATATTATGTTCAAGTTTATTTTTAAAGGTGTGTATTTTAAATTATTCACCATGTCTAATGTTTATGTAATCTTCCACTATATTCATTACCCTTACTGAGCGTTTGAGCTCACCTATTTCTTAGGATTCATTTCCATAGGGAAATAATAATTTTATTATGAATGACATGTTGAAATAACCTATGAGTTATATAAGTTTTCTAAGGTGTTTCTATGTTGTTTTTCATTTCAAGAAGTAATGATGAAATTATATATGTATATTGTTTCCAATAATACTAAACTAATTAGTCCTTCGGGATGCTTATTCCTCTTTTATATTCCAATTTAATCAATAAGGAACCTTCACCAGGAAACTGGGGTCGGGTTCATACATTTGGTATCCGAGGAAGTTTAGTTGAAGACATGAAAACTATGTTTAGAAAATGTAGATTAGGGAATAGTCTCTAAGATAGTATTTAAGGATAAAAAAACAAGAACATCCTGGTATTTTGGTAAGGAAAATATTATGTGGATAAATCAATTAATACATCCCTTTCCGAAAACGAGTGGTTAGATGCGGCTCTTGCATAGATGTACCAAGGAGTAAAAGCTCCAACATTGAGTTTTGGGCTTGACCTGGGGTATCCTGGTACATGACAACGGGCCTTTCTATAATCTTGGTTACAAAACTCTTGGGGGATATGTTTAGGATAATTCACATTTTCTTTTGAATCCATTATAAAAGATTTAAATGTAAAATTTTCATTAAAGAAACCATTTTTGTGATTATGGGATTAGCCATGCATAAGATTTCAATTTGGGCTAAGTATTTTGTTATGATTATACATTATAATTCGTAACCTAATATAGTGTATGCCATTATCTAGATAATTCTCCTAGTGGAAAGAATGGAAACTACGTGAATTCATGTGTCCCCTATAGGTATTTCCATCCAATGCAAGATAATTATGTTGGCTCTGGTGCTATAACTGGTGCTGAGCAACTCATAACTATACTAGGGAAACTTACTCAGGTTATAAATAATAACCTTATCGGAATGTAGCATCTAGATCCACCATGTGGTGGATCAATGTTAGATCGCTTTATACAAAAAAGACCTTCACCATTAAATAGGAATACAATCCCATTTGTAGTATAGCAGGGATTATGTTCCATTGAGATATTATTTATCACATTGGGATGTAATGAAAGAGAGAAGTTTTTCATTGAAATTTATTGTCTAATGGGAGTATCGGATAAGTGGTGGTCATTAATCCAAAACACAAAAGAGGAGGAAGAAATATAAGAGATAGAATGGAGGGATTTTAAGGAATTATTCTTAGAAAAATATTTTCCTCGTGAAAAACAAGTAGGTATAGAGAGGAAATTCTTGAATCTGAGGAAGAAGGAGGATGAAAATTTTCCCATGTATGAAGACAACTTTTTAAGTCTAGCATGACATTCTGTGGACTATATACATATTACGAGGAGTAAAATTGATCGATTATTTGATATTTTAAAACCATTCCTCTGAAGGGCTCTAGTCTCCCAATGTTTTTCATCGTATAAAGATATAAACTCTAATGCTATCAAGACAGAAAAGGAATTCTCCAAGTCTTATGACTTTAAGTGAAAGAAAGAGAAGAAGAGGGCCATTGAAAACTCTGGGAAAGGAAATAAGGAAATCGGGAAGAAGGGAAGAGTTGTATTTCCTTCATGTGGTAATTGTGGGAAGAAACACCTTGGAACTTTCATGAAGGGAATGTGAGTCTATTACAAGTGCGGTGAAAAAGGCCACATATATCCGGATTGTAAGGGTAAGAAAGAAGCTACCAATGATCTGTGATTCAATTATAGAGAGATGGGACATTATGCACATGAATTTTCTAAGCATCAGGGAAATGATCCCCAAAGAAGGCATATGGAGAAAGGCCAATCTTATGCGGTCACAACTGTCGAGGTTGATGTTCCTAATGAAGTGGTGGCAGGTCCATTTATTTTTTTATCCAACAAAGACAAATCATTATTTGATTTTGGATCATCACATTAATTTATACCAACCCAGTTTTCCACAAAAATTATATATGTCCAATTTGATTTAATAAATGAGTTATCTGTAAAAACTGATGGTGGATGTATCATTGAAACAAAGGTGTGTCGATTATCCCCCCTCATGATAGATAAACGTTCATTAGTTTATAACCTTATCATCATACCAATTTTTGACTATGATATAATTCTTGGTATGAATAGTATTTCGAATTATGATGCAAATATATATTGCAAGAAGTAGTAAGTAATGTTTTTTTTGAGAATCGTGTAAAATCCCTTATTTTTAGAACTGAAACCTCACCATTTGATTCTCATCTAGATCCACCCCATGTAGATCTACTGAATTAAATTATTGGGCAAGATGGTAATGAAATAAATGGAGGTGAGGGGAATAATATACTGATAGATGATGTACCTATTGTGCAAGAATATTTTGATGTCTTTCCAAAGGATTTACCTAGAAATCCTCCATAGTCGGAAGTTGAGTTTTCCATTGACATAATTACTGATTCAAGGACCAGATAAAAGACTACTTATAGAATTCCCACTATGGATTTAGTGGAACTAAATAAATAACTAGAGGAATTGAGTGATCAAGGATTTATTCGATCTAGTGTTTCTCTATGTGGAGCCCATGTTCTTTTCATTAAGAAGAAAGATGGGTCTATGAGGTTGTGTATTGACAATAGAGATATCAATGTTATTACAATAAAGAAAAAGTATCATCTACCATGAATTGAATATTTATTTGGTCAACATCATGGAGCCCAATATTTTTCTATGATTTCTCCTCGACCTAGATATCATCAGTTTCCTGTGAGGAAGGAAGATATTTCTAAAACATCATTTCAAACCAAGGTACAAGCATTATGAGTTCACTATAATGACTTTTGGACTGACGAATTCACCATTGGTATTCATGGATCTAATGAACATACTTTTCAATGATTATATTGATGACTTTTAAGTGGTGTTTATTGATGATATCCTAGTATACTCTAAAACCAAAGAAGATCATGAAAACCACTTGCGCACTATTCTGAATATACTTAGAAGAAATAAATTATATGGGATGTTTATAATGTTTGAATTTTGTATCCAATTAGTTTCCTTTCTAGTCCACATTGTCTCTAAGGATAAAATATCTATGGATCCTGAAAAGAAAAAGGTTGTGCAAGAATGGCCTACTCCACCAAACATAACTGAGGTACGTAGTTTTATTGGTTTAGCAGTATAATATTGGCGTTTTGTTCAGAACTTTTTCTGTTTAGCCAACCCAATGAACAAGCTCACATGAAAAAGGATCTGTTCATATGGGCAATGGAATATGAAGAATGTTTTGAATTATTGAATAGGAGGTTAGTGAATGCTCTGATCCTAACTCTACCATCAAAGAATGATGGATTTGTTATCAATAGAGATGCATCAAAGAAATGACTTGGTTCTGTCCTTATGCAGAATGATCGAGTGATTTCATATGCATATAAGACACTAAAAATTCATGAAAAAAACTATCCAACTCATGGTATTGAGTTAGAAGCAGTAATATTTTCATTAAATATATGGATATATTACCTCCATGGAGAAAAATGTTAGATATATACAGATCATAAGAGTTTGAAATATATATTCTCACAGAAAGAACTAAACCTGATACAAAGGAGATGTATTGATCTACTCAAAGACAATGATTCCACAATACAATACCACCCAGTGAAAGAAAATAAGGTAGAAGATTCTTTGAGTAGAAAGGACCATGTAATTCTGAATAAAATGAATGTTGAAAGGGATTATATGTTCATTGATCTAGTAATGATGGATATGGGAATTATCAAGGAAGGTTACACATCACTACCTTTTCAAATTGTTGCTGAACCTTTTTTACTGAAAAAATAAAAAGTTCTCAGGCTGATGATGATGAGTTTCAATAGAAAATTAATGATATATATGATGGGAAGTTGGCTGACTTCACATATAGAGGTGGAATTTTAAAATTCAGGAGGAGGCTTAGTGTTCCTACTATTTCTAAGCTAAAGAGGGAACTATTTAATGATGATCATATCTCTAATTTCTCTAGAAACCCTATTAGTACAATGATATATTGAGGTCTCCGAGAAAACTTTTGGTGGTACAATATGAAAAGGTAGATTTTTTATTATACATCAAAGTTCCTGGTATGTCAACAAGTAAATTCTGAGAGGAAAAATTATAAGGGGATGATGCAAACACTACCCATACCAACATGGAAGTGGGAAAACATTACCATTGAAATTTTCACCGGACTTCCAAGTACATCTAGAAGAAACAATGACATATAGATCATTGTGGTTCGTCTTACAAATACATCTCACTTTATCGTGATTTGAGATGACTTATCATTGAATCAAATTGCACATATTTACATCAAGGAAGTAGTAGTGCTGCATGGAGTACAACTATCTACTGTATCCGACCATTATCCAAGATTAACCTCGAAGATTTGGAAATGTCTCCAACATGATCTAAGCACTGAACTGAACTTCAGTAAAGCCTATAATCCTCAAACTGATTGCCAATCTGAGCAGACTATTCAAACACTAGAAGACATGTTGAGGGCATGTTCTATGGAATTCAAAGGAGGATGGAACCAACATCCTCCACTTATTGAATTATCCTACAACATTAGTTTCCACTCGAGCATCCGAATAACATCATATGAATCCTTTTATGGAAATAGATGAAGATAACTGGCATGTTTGGATGAATTCGGTGAGTGTATGATGCTAGGACCTGAAATGGTTGAAGAAATGGTGGAGAAGGTGAAATCCATTTACCAGTATATCAAGGTATCCCAAAGTCGATAGAATAGTTATGCAGATAACCGTCATTGAGACCATGAATTAAAAGATAGATACTTGGTATTTCTATGCATATCTCCAAGAAAGAAGGTCATGAGGTTTGGGAAGAAAGGAATGCAAAGTCTTAGGTATACCATTTCCATTGAGATCCTTAATCGAGTTGAACCTATGGACTATAAACTAGAACTTCCAGCTACCATGTTGAAAGTACATGATTTATTTCATGTATTCCAATTAAGGAAGTACATACTAGATCTATCACATGAAATCTCTTCAGAGGTGGTACGGTTGGAGGATGATATATCCTCTGAGGAGTAGTAATTGAAAATATTGGATCATAAAGACAAATTTCTACGCAACAAGACTACTCATCTTGTTAGGGTACTATGGAGAAACCAAAGTACGATGTGCCAACATTGGAACAAGTGGAACTAATGATGGAAAAGTTCCCACACATGTTTTTGTCCATGTTTGTAAAATGAAATTTCAGGGGCGAAATTTCTGAAGGGGGGAAGAATGTAACGACCCAATATTTTTCAATGGAAATTCAGTTCATATAAATATTTCATAATCACATGAAATATCCACATATTTTACTACTAATTGCTATGTGACCCTTAAAACATAATTTTTTCACTTCTGTGATGTGAATTTCAAAAATCCGATATACACGGTTGTAATCAATATGTTATTTAGAGTCCAATAAGAAAAACAGAATTTTTGGTGAATAGTATCCTACCCTTAGGAATAGTAACATACCATAATGAGTAATAATATACCCTAATGAATAGAAACTATATATGTGATAGTATATAAATACTATTCAAGTGAATTTTGATATACCTATGCTTTGGTATAAGTTAAAGAATGTTTTAATACTTTTGTTTTCAGAATAAATTATCATTTGAATTAAATATTAAATTAATAATATTTATAAAATTATTTCCTAAAAATGGACTTCATTTTTGGATTCTAGACTTCGATAAATGGGTTGGGTGAATTTTTGGGATTTTTCTGAAATACTAGAATTTTAATGAATAGTGAAATACGGTAAAATACCATATATCAGTTAAATACACTATTCATGACATCACAAGTGATGTAACCCAACTTGGTTCGAAATAACATGATAAAATTACTATTATTTTTCATGGACGACTCACTATTCCTTCTCTTCTTTGGAAATAATAAATTAATTAATTTTATATTAAGAAATTCCCTCTCTCCTCCACCATAAAAACCCCCTATCACTCCCTCTTCTCTTCACTCCAATCAAGCCTTGTGCCTTTTAAAAATTCTGTCCAAATATCTTCCCATCCTACTCTCCAACGTCCATCCAGCCTTGGTCTCATATAAATAACAAAACCTCTCCCTTATGGAGGCTCTCAAGAAATATTGGTTCAAGATGTAAATTCCCCTTTTCAATTCTTTTTCATCCCTTTCATGTTCATTAGTTTTCTTTTTCTATTACCTACACTTATCCAAATTTTTTAATGACTCTAGTACCATATATTTACATGAATTTCATCATAATAGTGTAATAATTTATCATTAAATCCCATTTTACCTTCTTTTATACTAGTAGAAAAAACACCATCCGAGATGTGTCAATTTACCACATTCAAGGCTGATGGGATTTCAATTTCTGTTATCATTCTCAATTCTGGTCATGAAACCATTATTATTATGGTTAAAAAATATTATTATATATGAAATATACCGTATTTGAGGTTCTTTAATCCCTTTGTACAAATGGTATTACGTTATAATGAAATATGAGTCTGTTGTAATCAAAACCCACAATTTAACCGAAAGAGTTATCATTAATTATCTATATAATAATTCATCCTCATTACTTGTAACGAAGTTATATAAATTACCAATAAAACCTATGTATGATCATAAATAATATGAAAATTAAATTCTAAATATTTACATGAACTCCATTACTTAAGAACAAGTGAAACCATTATAAAAATAAGGAAAATGAACTTTGCAGAAAGATGAAATTTAATATAATATCTTATCAATTAGGGCATAAATGAACTAAAAGGAATTATGGTAAAATATAAAATTCCACTATAGGTTCTTAAATAAGTTATTAATAAGTAAAATTTCATATTATAGGATCTTAAGTCATGATCGGAACACTTTCAGAGTTAAGGTAAGGTATTTCCACCCGAACATCCATTTCCATTCGGGTTATTTTCATTGTCTAATTACCTCAATGAAATTATTATGTATTATTATATACTCATCCTAAATTATCTGTGAGTGTTCTATATATGTACAAAAACTATAATACTTCTTTATTTTATGTATAGTAACATGTTTTAAACGGATCTTTCAAAATTGTTTTTGAAATACAATCTTGATTCAATGGAATATCTCAATCTCTTACCTATTTTCAACGGAAATATCTAATCTATTTTTGGAAACCAATATATTTATAAAATCACTAATTTTATAAGGAATATAATATCTTTCTTCACTTATGGTTTTATAAAATTATTTATCCAAAGAGAACACTTCTTTTCAAAGTAAAAGAGTATTTATTTCAAGAATTACTCGTAGATTTTATAAGAGTATCTTCCTATATTTCAACAATATTTTTTATTCTTATGTATTATTGGTATTAATAAGACATGGAATCATACACCATATTCAATATAATATCTTATGTTTATTTTGGTTGTGTATTTACCATCTTTAACCATTCACTAATTTACCCAGAATGGTTGGTGTTTATGATTGATGTTCAGGGAATGTTATTTGCATTTCATATATTAATTTCAATATGAATGTACATGTTGTATATGTTTATCCCCATTCATATGAGGAATTAATTTTTCATATTAAGTGTTGGGTGGGGCCTTCTATATCCCCTTGGTGCATCGGTATGTCTAATGAGACAAACTATGGTCTTGACACAAGGCCCTGACAAGATGATTATTTATGGTCTTGGCACGAGGCCTTGACTATATGGATATGTTGTCCTGCATTATGCATTCCCTCATTATGAAAATAATATTGATGGTACATGTGGTTATTAAACTAGTAGAATACCCATGATTATGTTATGTTATAGAAATATTTACTAATCTCATATTTCATCCATATTATGGTCATGTTTATTTTTAAAGGCATGTATTTTCAATTATTCACCATGTCTAATGTTTATGTTAGCATCCGATGTACTGTTTACCCTTACTGAGTATTTGAGATCACCCCATTATTATTTTTCATTTCCATTGGGAAAGAAGAATTTTTTTACAAATGACATGATGAAATAACCTAGGAGTTATGGAAGTTGTCTATTGAGTTTCTATGTTGTTTTTCATTTCAAGTAGTAATGATGAAATTGTTTATGTATCTTATTTATAATTATTATAAACTACTCAGTCCTTTGGGATTCTTATTGTTTGTATATATTCCAATTTTATCAATTAGGCACGAGCTCCGGGAAACTAGGGTCAGGTCTTTACAATATTTTTATTGTCTTGATATCACATGGGATTATATCTTTGTACGATGAGAAAGTTTGGGAAACCAATGACTTTCAGAGAAATGGATTTAACCCATTAATGAAATGATCAATATTACTCATTGTGTTATTTTTATAGTCTACATCATTCCTTTCTTATCTTGTGATGTTGGCCTCATATTACCCATATTCTCATATTTCTTTTGCCTTAGATTCCGAAACTACCTCTCCATATAATCTCTTTGTTTGTGTGGGAAATATTTTTCAACGAAAAGTTCATTAAAATCCTTAAATTCCATATTTGTTATTTCATCTCCCTCCTTAGTGTTTTGAATCAATGACAACTATTGATCTGCATCTCTAGGGAGATTCAAAACATCCATGAAAACCTTATCCCATTAATTTCTTCCCAAAACATGAAATATCTTCTCTAAAAACGTTTCCATTACTCAGCAACAAATTGATTTGTAGTCCCATTGAATGATGGAGGTTGTTGTCTCGTGAATTAGTGTAACATTGATCCTTCTTGATTTGGATCAAGATACTCCATATGGGTAAGGTTATTATTCATAACCTGATTCAGCTTTCCCAGAATAGTTATAAGTTGTTCATCACCATTTTCATCTCCTTCTCCAACATCAATATATTGCATAGGAGGAAAATACCTACATATTTTATGTGTGTTGATACAATTTTCATTTCTTCAACTAGGCACCATTTCTAAACAACCACATTCAGATGATTATGTTATTAGTAGTAATATGTAATTTCAAAACTCAAAACATAAAAGGAAAATTTTTTGAATATTAAATCTTATAATCATTAACTTGGTTTCTTTAGGATCATGTTTACTTTTAAATACTTCATAATGGTTCATAAAGAAAATGGTAATTATAATAATAATGTCCCCCAAGAGTGTCAAAACAGGTCTATTGTAAGTCCCATATTCATGTACTAGGATACCCAAAGTCAAGCCTAGAACATCTTTTCGGATTTATTACTCCTAGCTACATCTATGCTAGAACAAATTCCACTTTTAGTATTGAGAAAAGGATTTATTTTCTATAAATACCCACATAATCTCTAAATTTAAAAAATTCTAGGAAGTTATTTTATACATATTCTCAATGTATTTTATAGGGTTGTGTTACCTAATCATTGGTTTATAAATCTAATTTCAATGTTTTATGAAAAACATCATTTGATACAAACTACAACACCCCGACCCTAAAAGCTCGAAGCTGGTGCGTTATTTTAATACATTGGAATTATTACAAGGAATCAAATACTAAAAACTCAATCAGTTTAACAGTCATTGAAAATATATTATATACATGGACATTAGATAACAATTAAAAACATAAAATACAACATAAATAATCATTTGATAACACTGTTATTCTGTTATCTTAACCTTATATATCAGTCAAAATACACTTCATAGAATACTAGGAAAATAAATCATAGGAAATGGGTGAGAATAGATGCTCAGAAAGGGTAAGTGTACAATGAAATATAATATATATAAATAATTATAGACCATATTAAACGATGTCTAACTGAAACAAAATCCCTTTTAACATAATATTGTGCATAATATGGAATGACCAACCAGTACATTATAAAATAAACATAACCATGGATAATTTTACTAGTATAATAATCACATGGAATTTCAATAACTAATATTATAAATATGGAATCCATAATTAGGGTAATATACATTATCATTGTATATTTTCAAGATATATATGGTCTAGATCTATCATAATGATAGATTATTTTTGTGCGTAGAAACACCTCTAATTTTTGCCAAGATCTATCATCCTGAAAATGATAAACTGGTTGAAAATAATTATAAGGGTTTGTGACCAACTAATTCATCACATGAGACCTACCGATGAATAGAGGGGCTATATCGGGACCCTCACATCACCTATAAAGTCCAAAAAATTCCACTTATGAAAGGGGTGAAACATAACCAAAACTAACATTTGTATTATAAATAGCATATGAAATGTTAATAATTAACCTATAAACAAAGAATGGAATCTAAAAATCACACCCACTGTCAAATATGTTATAAACTGTTAAATTCAACAAGGATGATTGTATCAAAATATATCAACCACAATTAATCAAAAAAGTCAACAAATTATGTTGACATAGACAAAAATATCTAATGAAATCATTATTCTTTTTTGAGTTAAATATCCCATTTCATTTTAAAATAATCTAATGGTAAAGAATTTATAAAAGAAAACTGATATTTTAAAAATAACATTGTAATAATGTAATGTATGGTTCAAAAATTTTAGGCGCCATGACGATGGAAATAGTTGCTTGTACCGTATAAATTTAAAAAAACATGTTTTCTGTAATTTTTAGAAAAGATAATAATGTACTTCATTTGGAAAATGATCAAATCATTTCTTTAAAAACATTTTATAAAAATTAAAAAATGGGAAAAAATGACTATAATTTTTTTGATAAATTTTGAAATAAATTTTTACAAAAAATGTAAATTGATGAAAAATATACCCTAGTAAATTCTTATGTAAAAGAAATCCAATATAGTATAGAGATAGCAAAATTAACCCTTACCATGGGTCTGATTCCCTCTATACATTTATGAAAAAAAATTATAGTGGTTTTAAACTTATTGTTAACTTGTGGAAAAATTATATTAATATTTATGATATCAAATATGATTCATTTATAACTTTATATTACCAATGTATTAATATTTTCATAGTTAAGGAAATGTATCAGGTAATAATCGCTTTATTTATTCTACGTGTTTCGAATTTTTAATACTGATATTATTACATAGATCGTGATTTGATTACATCTAGAATGTAAAAAAATATTAATATATCATATATTTTTTTTATAAATATATCTTATAGGTAGATAATTGAAATGAAACACCTCGTTCCTGGAGATGGTAGGTCATACTAATGCATCAAAGCAGATTTTGTTTTCATTTCGTATTTAATGGATGAAAGTAAATTAAATATATATATATATATATATTATTTATATAGTATATTTCTATCATATATTTCATATTTATTCAGTATATATATTTTTATAATCATTCTAAAATGGTTGTAATGGAGGATGAATCTCATCGCGTTGTGGAAACGGTAAGTCGTACGTACGCACAAGCAATGATATCATTTCTTTAATGGTTTAATGATATAGAATTTGATGGAATATTAATTATAAAAAAACAATATAATGTCATATTTATTATTTATAGAATTTATATTTATAATTATACCCATTTAAATAATGTATCAGTGGAAAACAGTTTATACCACAATGTGGAGATGCTAAGTTGTACACACACACATGGTGTTATTGTTTATCATAGGATGGGTAAAATGATGAATATAGTTTTACAATAATCATAAAAAATATTAGAATAATGTTGAATATATATTTATTAATTTATTATGGAATCAATTTTGGAAAAGGTAGTAGAAGAAGAAAAGAAGAATGAAAGAATTGGTAAAACAATTAACTCTTCTTCGAGTGTCTCCCCTTTATTGCCACAAAAGGACTCATTAGGATTGATTTATTCTCAAATTATTACCTCTAGGATAAATTGAGGTATATTTTTAGGATAAATGGTCCAAGGATGGCCAAACTAAAGGGATTTAATGGTGTTAATAAAATATAAGTAGAGGTTCCCTTTTATTAGAGATGGGAGGGGAGCTTTTATAAATTCCAAAACAATGAATTTATTATAAAATGATTTTTGATTTCAAATTTATTCAAAATTATATATTTATAGTATAATATGATTATGGTTTGTAATCCTCTCAACCAATTAAATTTAGAAATATTTATATCACAAAATTAACTTTATATTTGGATTTAACCCTTAGTTAACCAATTTAACTTTTATCATGACAACTTGTCTTTTTAAATTATATGGTTTATATAGAATCTCTAAAATACTGAATGAATCCCAATTAAATCATTTATGAAATCTTTTTAATTATAATATTTATTTTATAAATTATATATTTTAATGAATTTTATATCATTTAATGAATATTATTTATTTTAAAATCTCATTTATGTAAATTTGGATACAATTTGTTATTTTACTTTTTAGAAAATCCTAAAAACTTTATTCCTTTGAATGAACTACCTTAAATAACCCCTAAAATGTTAGAGTCCTACAAAAAAAATGTCTATGGGATAAAAAATTTAAAATGATATTTATTTTAATATTATTAATATTATTTAATTGATTCTTCCTTTAATAAATAAATTATTGCACCATCATTATATCATAATTACTTTTAAATATTTAATGTCTAAAATGTATAATATTTTATTCATGATGTAGATAAATTTGATATATTTATAATTAAAATTTATAGTGGAATTTTTCTTATGTATAAACCTATATTAAAAATTCTTTAGTTATTAATATTTAAAAATGACATTTTTAACTCTTCTTTAAATAAAATATAATAAATATCCTAATCTAAAAAAAGTGTAATAAAATGATTATATTTTCATCCTAATTTTAATTTGTCTCTAAAAACAATTATCCAATGATATTAGGATAGGTGTTAGTCTAATTTTATATTATTATAATATTATTTTTAATTATAGTTATCTTATTTATCTTTAACCGTGGTAAATTAAATCCAAAAGTTACTATTCACCAAAATTATTTGGATCATTCTAGACCACATTTCTCAAAATTAATACTACCATTTATATCCATTTTTCTAAATTCAATTCACAATAGTAGTAAAATTACATGTAATGATAATCTCACAAATGTGGCTCGGTGTTAGGTAAAAGAGACGTTCAAAAGTTCAATAATTTTTTATGTCCAATTCAATTATAAGAATATTTCCAATAATGTAAATTGGATTAATATAAATACTATTTATCTATTGTTACTTTAAAATCAAGTTAAATTAAAATAATTATTTTAATGAAAAAGTCAGTTTTTAACAATAGTACAATATTTTTCACTATTCATAAAAAATTGAAACTTTTCAAAAAAAATACAAAAAATTCACACTAATATATTTTTGGTTTATAAATTAAATAATGAAGTATATTTTGAAAATTTAAATTTATAAATTTCATAATTTGGTTAATATTATCCGTAACCACTTTTTAAACAGCTAATTTAGAAGATCATTGTGCGCTCGAACTCAGTGTTGCATCTAATACAAGATATTTAATTTATTTTAAAAGAAATGAAACATGAAATATTGGGGTGTCACAATATCATAATGGTATCAAATAACATATTCTTATTTTAGAATTGTGGGATATAATTTCCTGTGGGAGTGTTACACAGACAAGAGTACACTTTATATATTAATTTCTCGAAACTCTACTTGATTGCAATTGCAGTCAGTTTAGATGAGGTACTAAGGATACCTATATAGTTTTTGGACTCACCTCATTCCACATACACAATGTGGGTCCTAGTTTATGTGTATAGACCTTCATATTTTATTTCAAGGAATAACTACCATCTAGAGATGTATTCTTAGTATAAGTTCACATGTATTGGAGGTTGAGGATATTGTAGGATGTAAGTTAGTTTGTTTTGAGGCTATTTTATATATTTTCACTAAATGCTAAAATTTACTAGCCATTATGTTGTTTATTTTTTATGAATAATTTTTATTCCAATTTTTTGTTGACAATTTTTTTTATATTTATGTACCATAGAAATAGTTTTTTTACTTTTATATTTCAGTCTATAGGGCCCTATGGTCTCCCAGTTTTATGTCTACAAGCTAGTGGGAAGTCCATTATATGAATCATTCATGCTTAATTTTCTATTTAATTGAGAATGAACCCTATGAATTTTTTAGAGGTAACAGTCTCACTATGATTATGTTAGTCACTCACCTCTATTTGGTAGCATCTGGATTATGGGGATGCACACTTGAGGTCATGTGGTGCTCCCTATTTGATATTTTTTTGGATGATCAATCTAGGGTCTAACAAAAATGTATCAGAGTGTACCATAGGATATTTAGACTAGTTATATGAGAAAAAGGATTTCAAAAATTCAGTAGTAGATCGAGCACATGCATGGCTAACATTACATCGGTTGAAAATCACGTTTTCATAAGATGTTCGGCTTTGGGATTAGGAACTCTAGGATGAGTGAGGTGTTTAGTTAGACTATGAATCCTAATGTTGGATGGATGGGGCTCATAGGAGTTATACGGCTTGGCTGGGAGACATTGTGTTATACATGAATAATGGTAGTAGCATGCTAGGATCATGATACACACACCTATGGGTGGTTTTTTTCATGATGGACTCATCTAAATAAATACTAATTAAAAAAAATATAAAATAATAAATGTTTTATCACTTATATAATAAGGGGTGATGAAATTAATATGTATATTAGGGGTATATTTTCATGATATGATTTTCTTGATGGATACCACAAGTCAATAGTTTTATTTTGGAAAATTTAATGTTTTTGAGAAAAACCTACTCTAAAATCGAATGATGGAGTATTGGTGTGGGGTGTGAATAAAAGGTTTTATGGTATGGTTTTCTAATAAATATATCATGGGGCTGGATGTTTTGAAATACATTACGATTTTCATGTTTTTGTGAAAATTTTATGGAAATTGGATTTTTAAATAAGGATTCAAAGTAGTTTTTGAAAAGGGTATTAGTTTTTTGAAACAGTCTATATAGGTTGGTTAGTTTGGTGATTTTAGAGTTGATATAAAACCATTGGATTATAATAGGTCCTGTGAAATGTTAGAGAGTTTTTGAATGTGTAGAATATTTGGAATGGGTTTTTGACATAGGGGACTAATGCCTATGTAAATTAGTCTTCTTGGTATTTTTAGGTGTAATGGGCGACCTAGATTATTGAATTTTAAGCTTAGTTCATATACTAAGGTTGAATAGAAATTCAATGAGTAATGTCAATGTTCGTGTGATTTGGTGTTTCATGGTGCAAAGATAGAAACTGATGCCTATGTGGGGCAGTTTTATATAACATTAGTGGTTGATTGGGAGAGGCCAAGTGGTTGGTTCATTAATTCAGTTTGTACAATGTGGATGTTTTAAAGATTTGGAATTTTTTTATGTATATCTAATGAGGTCCCCATAGATAATGATAAAGGTGGATTCATTGTGGGAGGTACTTATTGTAGTTTTATTTGTGTTTAAAATGGGGCCTGAGTAGCCTGATTGGATTATGCAGTTTTAGGTATTTGACCTGATATGTTCGGTTGTTGTGATTTTTGTGATTTTTTTGGGTTAGAATACTTGATGTGTTTTTGGATTGGATTGGTTTTTCAGACTAGTTTATGGGTGCTCTTAAAGATTATCTCTATAGTTGGAAGAAATACTTATTGGAATCAACCATCAATAGCGGTGTTTTAGGGTGTAGAGAACTATGGGCCTTAAGATCTTTTACGCTTTATTTTTTTAGAAATTGATGGGTGTGGGTGATAATATTCATGGGGATTGGTATGGAGATGATTTGGATATATGGGAATTTTCCATAGAATATGGAACCAATTGTTTTTAAATAAACTATAAATGAATTCTTGAAAAATTATGGAATGACTCTTATGTGGTGGGTGGTTCTTCATTATGATTGGGAATGGGTATATGCTCGAAATTTTTAATTGGATTAATGAGGGTAATTCATGTATCTTGGGTATAAAAAGAAATGAAACATGGTCACTGGGTTATGCACATGAGCCTATGATTGATGAACATGATTTTTTTCCCAATGGTTGTGGTTCAGATTGTGTACAGGCTAAAGTGGTGTGACCATTATACTGTCACTGTGGTTTTAGTATGGGGTAAATCTCAAGTGAGGTGACACGTGAACTCAGTGAGACACATGTGCACATTATGGCCCAAGGTGTTTAGTGGGAAATTGTAGACATCACTTAGCAGTGAATGGTAAATTTTTATGATTGATTGACATACCACGGTAAGATTTATTGGAGATTGTTCCTTAACCTGAGTTGTTATTAGGGTGAGATTGTGTCTCAAGAGAAGTGATATTTGTGTGGTGTTGGGACATATTTGGGGTTGGAACATGTAGTGTGTATTAAAAGATTCTATGTAGAGTGGATGTCACCAATGGAATGTAGGAGGGTGTGATCATCATTTTGGATGATCGTTTTCTATGTAGATAATTACATTATAGTTCATGGGGAATGGGAAGTGGTTTAAATTCATATTTAGAGCTCGAGAATGAGTAGGTTAGTCATATATAATTATTGTGTGTGGAGAGGTATAAAGAATTGGTTGTGGAGTTCCATGTCTATTTGAATGGTTGATGATATAGATACTCTAAGAGTAGGGAGTATCGTGTCTGTCATGGGTTAATGGACCTTGAATTAGAAGTATCATTTAGGATAGAATAGTTGTGAATTGTTGCGGTGGCATCAGGATGTTGAT